>CM059604.1:89707783-94707783 GCA_030412105.1 Cyclura pinguis | reverse complement strand
CATACTGCAGCTGACACACTAACGTACCATGACACATGGTTTGGAAAGTTTTGGTATATCCTATAATCACCAAGCTAGGAGGATCACTTTTCTAAATAACTTTTCCAAGCTCCGTTATTAAGTCAGTTTATTAATATGCCATTAATTAGTCTTAGCCTTAGAACTGCCTTGGCCTGAGACCCTCCAAATGTATAGAATTAACCAGCACCAGGAATGATGGGGGCCGTAGTCCAGCACATTAGCCTGGTATGGGGCAGGCTGGTTTAGAGAGATACCAGTTCGCCCAAAGCTACTGAGTCAGGTTCATGGCTTATATGGAATTCGAAACTGGATTAAAACCCTCTTTTAGTATGCTCATTTGGGAACATCTTTTGCCAGTTAATTTGCCTACAGAAGAGATAGGATCTGGGTTACTAAGGAATGATAGATTGCAAACCTTTTCCTGACACTGGAAGAAAGACTGTATTAGCTAGTTTATAAAGTACACTGCAACATTTATGTCATCTTAACTGTAGTAGTCTCTGCCTGCCATTGAACTCTTTTTCTTAGCTTGAGCCAAAGTTCATTCTGGAGAACTTATATTCTCCAAACTTATTTTCAATGACCAGGCTCAGAGCTGGAACATAAGAAGTACTAACCAGGGAGAGAACATCTCTGTGAATGGATGGAGTACTTTTTTGTTTGCCTCTGCATAATTACATCAGATCTCCGTATGCCTTGAATTCAAGGATAGGGCTTCCAGATTTGGAGGCATATCTTCTACTCAGTCCCAGAACCTTTTTTTTAAAAAAGCTTTTTGCTCTGCATCCCTTCCCACGTCTGTTGGCTGTGGACTGAGACTTACCTGGGCTCTCAAAACTCATGTTGCCTTGCCTATCAGCTTCATTTATTCATAGCCTGTGATTCTTTGCTATCCTCCTTTGTCACACTGGAAGCTGTTTTATGACATCACTGGCATGTTTATTACATTTTTAGCCCAATCACTGTCCACCTGTCTTGCAAATGGGGAACTGGAGAGATAGATTATAAATCTGTGGCTGAGCAGAGAGTTCCCACTTCTCTTTCTATGGAGAACTGAGACTAAGCCTTCCGACAATCATCTTCTGAACTAGCTGGATTTACCAAACTGTTTGAAAAACCAGCTCGATATAGAATGGATTGTAGTACAGGCTTTCGTCACTTATCTGATAGGTTAGAGACTGGAGCACTGTGAGAAAACAGAATTGGTTGAAAAGCGGAACCCACGTACTCTATTGTAGGGAGTATGAAGGACGTACAAAGGCCCATTTTGGACCAACAGCATATGTGCTGCTTGCAAAGTCTCTCAGCTGGTTTGGTACCTCCCCCCTCACCCCAGTTCAGCTCACTTTGCAAGCAGTGTGCATGCAAGAGAGGTCCTAAATGAGCCTCCATAGGCAAGAAGAACTGATGAAAGAGTGGAACCTCCATTGAATTAATGGAACTTGCCCTTAATTTGGAAGCATCAAAACAATGTGTTGTCAGATAATGGAGCATCAACAACTGGGGGCTTCTTGTAATATAGTCTGGATCCTGGCTATGCAGGTAACTGAGGCTGCCTCCACTTTCTCCATCTAGAGTAGCAGCTGATGTGTCAGGTAAAGATCTACGTTCTACAGGGCTTTTGTCTGTCCTGACCCTATTGGCAGTCACTGCTATTGCATGAATCACAGCTTGGAAATGTTACTTGGATAACAATTCCCAGAATTCCCACTCTGCATGAAATTTGTGAGAGAGGAAGAATACTTTCCCTATATCTACTGTTTGCTTGTCTTTTGTATTGTTATAATTGATAAGCATTGCTCCCTCTTTATTGTCTTTCCCTCTCCCCAGATAAACAGCTTAGATGCTTTCAGTTTATTCTGATAGGGAAGGTACTCTAATCCCCTCTAGTTTTGATTTCCTCTTCCAGTATGCTTTTCAGTTCTGTGCTATCCTTTCTGAGGGAAAGCAGCTTCTAGAGCCATATACAGTATTCTTAATGTTGCTGTGCCTTTGAGTTTTGTTGCTTGTAGTGATGAATGACAATCACACAAGGTTTATCTCCCTTATATTTTAACCACACGATGGTGCTGCCTGTACATTTCAGAGAGGCTGTTCAAATAGTGAGACTAAGTTAGCTGCAGGAAGATACTAGTCCCATGGCATTATCTCATGGATATCTGAATAGATCTATTCCTTTTCTGTATGGCTGGCATTTCCAGGGTGTGATACCTGGTGCAGAAAATTCAAATGTCCTTTTCCTTTCCTCTAGATTACTATGGTACACAATGCACTAAGTAGTTCTTTTGCAGCAACGAAGATACGCGTAAATATGCAGCAGCTCTGGCAACCCTCTGGCTCATATCTAAGGGAGTTCCACAAGAGAAAATTACAGGGAGGATTTCTACTCTGTATGGCTAAATTTGGGTGCTCCTGTGCATCTGATGGAGTATATGAACATCTGTCAATGTTCATGCCAAATGAAAGTTAGTCTTCAAGATGCCAGAAGACTCTTTGTTGTTTTTGCTGCAATAGAGTAATACAGCTTTGCCCCCAGTCTAGAAATCTTTGAAGACTGCCCCCCATGTGATGGCATAGTTAAGTAGTTTTAGACCTGCCTGTAACGGTCCTATGAGGGAAACAGTTTAGATGGCAGCATGAAACGTATGACTACCGTCTCTTCTCCTTCCCTCCGCAACATGCCATTTCATGCTTTATTGTTGCTTCTTCATATGTGGTAAAGCAAAACACTCAAGAACATTTGCATCCCCATTTTAAAAAAAATACTCTAAGCATCTGTAGTTTCTGTTTTGAATTCATTTAAATCAGAGCACCATCATGTGTTCACTTCAGAAATAAAATGGAGTCTGCTTCTGCTGGCTGAATGCTAAGCACATTTATTTGAGAACAAGTGCCATTTTGCTGTGGAAACGGATAATATAGTTCTAAAGTAAAAATAATAAAATGTCGAATGAGCATCTGTAGCCATGTAGATTTCACCTGCCTCTTGACTATTTTTTTTAAAAAAAAAAGAAAGAAAGGATACTGTGGGGAGCATGCCCATGCCAGGTGCCCAAACTGGACCTGTTTGCTGCTGTCCCCATCATTTGTCACTCTCTGAGTTATCAGTGGATGGCCTCCTGTCCTGTTAGGCTCTGGGCTTCAGCTCTGAGATACAGCCATAGGTACCCACTGACTGCAGGAATCAGAGCTATCTATTGCCCTTGTTGACACCTCAAATTCACTGGCTTATATTGGCCTCTGGTGGATTCAGCTAAAGCTAGGCCCTTTCTGCAACTCACCTTTTTGCAGAGCTGGGATGTGGGGATCACGCGATCAGCCTCTTCCGAGAGGCTCTCAGATCCTGGTTCCTTCAGCTCCACAACTGCCACCCGCTGGCGTGAGAACCCCTCCTCTTCCTTCCATAGTGCAGCCTGGAATTTTCCCAGGCTGCGCTGGGACAGGAAGCGTGAGCGCTGTGGCTCCGGAGCTCCGAACGCACGGCAAGTGCACCCGGGGTCCTGGAGCGATGCGCGATCGCGCAACATTTTCGGCTCACAGCTGAAAATGAAATAGTGCATGGTCGGCGCCTGCCGCCCCTGGAGCATTGCACAACTGCGAGTGCATTGTGTGGACTGCTCCTTGCAGTTGCGTAATGCTCCGGGGCCCTTTCTCATGGCACTTGCCATGCGAAAAGGGCCCTGGGAAAGATATTTTTAAAAAGTTATTAGTTACAGTTATACATCCAACAGTGCCCTTGTTGTAGTTTAGTTACCATAATTACCATTAGAGTTAGAATGTTTTAAAAGGTAAATTCACTTGGAAGTTGCTTCCCAAAAGTAGCTTGAATAGCTACTTTTTTAATTATTTAAGAGAAACACATCTAAATTTCACAAACTGTAGACCTTGGGTACAAAACATACTTCCCTCCTGTCCATCTTGTTATCTCCATCATGCATGAGGACCAGCACGAGCTAGCACTTGAACCTTCATCCACCACTAAGAGAGGCCATATCACTGTAATTCTAAAAGTAACTTTAAATGTTATGATAACATGGCAAAGGGAGTAAAATTGTGCAATACCAATTTACAGTCATAATGTAACTTAGGTACCATCCTTGTAACGATCACTGTTAGGAAAATAAACTGAATAACTACTTTGTAACTAGTTCCTTCCAAACTTGAGGTTTTATCCTCTGAAAAAGGTAAGGTTAATATTGTTGTTTGTTATTGTGTGCCTTCAAATTGTTTCTGACTTCTGGTGACCCTAAGGTGAATCTATCAGGGGTGTTATGGGGGCTGAGAGTGTGTGATACGCCCACAGTCACCCAGTGGGTTTCCAGGGCCGAGCTGGAAATCAAACCCAGGTTTCCAGGGTTGTAGTCCAATGCTCAAACCACTATACCATACTGGTTCCATAATAGTTAAGACTAATGTCTTCTCATGAATATTATAATATCTTTAAGGTATCTTATTGTGTATTCCTCAGGTTTATTTCCAAAAAAGTAATACTTTATTCAGAAAATTGATATGGAGGTCTTTGCTATCCCATTTTTCACTTTAAAAGATGCAATTGTCACTTTCTGAAGGTGGACTTAATTTTCCAGATCTGAGTTTGTATGATAAGATATATCTCCTGACTAGTAAAAATAGCTGGTGAGTACAGTATAGCTCACATACTCCACCTTGGGTGATCTTGGAACCAACCTACTTGATATCCCTTTTTGGCTAGACTGTCTTAGGTTGAGTCCATTTAAAGAAAAAATAAATAGTGTTCCCCTGCAATGTCTTTTTCTAGGGCAAGGGATGCTGGTGTATGATTTCTTGACGACTAGCAATAGCAATACCATGTGTATTTCTATACTACTTATCAGCTAAGTGCTATCTAAGCGGTTTACAATGTGTTAGCTAATTGCCCCCAACAAGCTGGGTACTCATTTTACCAACCTGTGGAAGGATGGAAGGCTGAGTCAACCTGGAGCCCGGCAGGGTCAAACTCACAACCTTGTGGCTGCAGTACTGGCATTTAACCACTGCGCCACCAGGGCTCCCTATTATTTGATATACACAGTAATGCTAAACTAACTTTATGAGATAATCCTAATTTGAAGATTATGAGGTAATGGCCTGATTGTGAGATTTATATTTTGGATCAATTGATAGATCCAGATTGGAAAATTTTGCCATTTCATTATTGCAGGCTACTTAGCGCTTACCCTCTGATGCAGTATTGCAGCATCTTTTTGGTATCTCTCTCTCTCTCTCTCTCTCCTCCATCAGCTTTGTTACCTGAGCTCGACCTCCCCACACCCACCCACCAACTCTGATGTGCTTCCTCAGATAAACTTAAGCCAACAAATGTACTTTGTAAATGTTTGTTGGAGAGCACTAAATGTGATGTCAATGAAGTTAAAACTGGATACAATAAAGATCTAGATTGTCTTGTGTAAATCAATCAATGGAAAATTGCTGTAGATTCAATATCTAACATTTCTTTAGATTTAAAACTCTTAGGTCAGCAAAAAGCTGTAGTTTCAGCTGTATTAGATACTACTGCATACTTTTATAAAAAGAAATCGTTGGTGATATAATACAAATAAGGCATAGTTGTGCTCACTGGTACATATGGTCAGCTTATATTAATATATAATGTAGCCTATATTCACATTCTATATATTCTCCCTTTCTTGTTTTTGTTTTCTCTCTTTTTCTTCTTCATTTTCCCCCCACTTTATTCGCGTTCTCTTTATGTTTCTATTTTAAAAATCCATTTTTAAAAATGAAAGCAGAGAAAGATATTAGGTTACTTGGATTGGTCCCAGAATCTGCAATAGCTGCTAATTAAGCATCAAGGAGGGTCATGACGCAAGCTGTGGTGGCTGAAAGAGGCCTGGGTTTGTTAGTCACTTTCCAAATAATAAAGAAGATAAAAGGATTTTTGAATGTAAAACTACTGTGGTAATATAATATTGTGTTGCCTAACATTGAAAGGTATATCCAGGATCATACTGCCAGTTCAGCTGTACGTACAGAACTGCCTTGTACTCAGTCAGATTACTGGTTCATCTAGCCCAGATGTGAGAACCTTTTTGTACAGCTGGCTGAAGTGCCTGTCCACATTAATTTATGACCCTTTTCAGTCTATGAATTGCATTTGTCATTGGCCATAGCCAATACACATTCACAAACACAGGATATTCATTCCCATACAATTGAGAAAGAGGGTGATGAAGACATTGAAATAGTTAAAGATTTCCTATACCTTGACTTAGTCATTAATCAAAATGGAGACTGCAGTCAAGAAATGGGAAGAAGAAGAGGACTTGAAAAGGCAGCCACAAAGGAACTAGATAAGATCCTCAAGTGTAAAGACATATCATTAAACACTGAAGTCAGACTCATCCAGGCCGTAGTGTTTTCAATTTTTATGTATGATTTTCAAAGACAGACAGTGAAGAAAGCTGACAGAAAGAAGATCTGAAATGTGGGACTGGAGGATGGTTCTGTGGATACCATAGACTGCTAAAAAGACAAACAAATGGGTCTTAGATTAAATGAAGCCTGAACTCTCAGTAGAAGTAAAGTTGGCTATACTGAGGTTATTGATAGAGGAAGACTGTATATAGGTAGATTGATTCAATCAAGGAAACCAGAGCCCTGAGTATGCAAGACCCAGGCAGAACAACTGATGAAAGAGGCTTCTTGTAGGTCAAGGTTGACTTGATGCCAGCCAACAACAGCAACAAACAATTGAGAAGAAATAGGATGTTTTAAAATTAAGAAATTACATGCCTTTTCTACAAAGTTACTAAAGAAGGAGAGCCTGGGATATGTGATCATGTAGTTATGACTTTGTCTCTTTCATCTCCTTTGTTGACTTGAAGCTTGGAATTTTGTATAGCAACTCCCACCATTCTTTACCATTGGTTATGTTGACTAGGGCTTCTAGGAGCTGCAGTCCAGCAGCATCTAACCAGCTACATGTTCTCATAATTCCCACCCCTACTATAGATCAGAAGCAGGCAACTGTAGCCCACCAGATGTTCACCTATAGCATTCATGAGTCCCAGTTCAGGACAGCCAATGATGAGGGATTATGGGAGCTGCTGATTTGAAATATTTGGTGAATATGATTGGTCCTAGCCAAGCAGCTGAGTGGTAGCCTGTTCCCTCTTTCAACAGTTGCCAGCACCTATGTTATTCTGAGAGCAAGGAAAGTTATTAAAATGTTGCTGCTGTTCTGACTATGTAAGAGCAGTGTTGCTACTCTCTACTTTAAATAGCATGCCCAAATAATTAATGTGGCATTTATGTGGCACCCTTTCCTAAGTATACAGTGCTGTGCTCCTTTGGAGGATGTTCAGGATCAGTAAGATTTTCATAGATTTATTTTTCTGGGGGCAGAGATGAGAGAAGAGCACTAGAAAAGAAGTTGTATTTTGCAAGCCTGCAAAAAGGTCCTTAGCTGATGCTTCTCCAGTGTTAGAAATCTATCATCAAAGAGAAGAAAAGGAAAGTGTGTTGGAAGCATGTTAGAATAACCTGTGGTTTCCCAGAATCCATGGCCTTTCTGTATCCCTGACCTGACCCCAGAATGGGAAAAAACCCTCTGTGATTTGGTGAGGGGATAAATTACACTAACTTTTTGTCTTTTGCTGGCTACCAGCAAGAGCATTCAAGGTGCAGAAAGAGGGTTCTGCCTTTCTTTCTCCCTCTCCTGCCTTCCTAAGATTGTTGTACTTTTTTCTAAGTACTTCATTCCAGAGTGTGAAAAAGTTGGTGGTTATTTTTTTCCCATTCTATAGGCTTCTGTAATCTTGTAGTCTGTGTGGCTACTCTGTATCTTTGTGGGAGCTATAGTTCAAAAAAAGTAACTTCTTTGAGCTCTGATTTATATCCAATAATATTTCTTACAGTAGCTGTGCAAAAGATGTAATTTTTATTCCACTCACATATTGAAAATCCAAAGTTGCCCTGGTTATTTGTCCCAGCCCATCTATTCTGAACCTGAGATACTGCGTGGAGTCTTCTTGGTTCATAGCTCACTAGATTATATTACAATTCCACCTTTGAAATGTAGTATACTTTTTAAAAATGAATTTTCTTTGCTGCTAGTGCATAAGAATGTTTCTCAAGAGCTTTTGCATTCATTTTCTTCATTGTTTCATTTCTTTAGAACTTTTCCTGATGGTAATTTTATTGCTACAAATAAACTATAAAGTTGCAGTTCTGGCTTGCCTCTTTCGTGAGCACAGAGGCACAGAGAACAGTTCAAATAGAGTTTTTCCTTTCTTTTCACAGAATGCTGTGATGCTAGCCATTGAATAATGAATATGAAGTAAGGACTCATAGAACCTTAGCCCAAAAACCTTTTATTTTCATTTTTATTGAAATATTTGCTCTGGTTCATCTCTCGAGGCTTGAGGTTGCTACAGCCTTTTAAAAGGAGAAAAACAAACAGCTTGCTAAAATACCCAGTTGTTGGTGTCTGTGTTTTTTAAAGTTACATAGAAGTGCTAGAACTGGACCAGATAAACTTAGAATGAAATCTTTAGCCATGAAGTTTACCAAGTGACTTTGAGCCATTCCCTAAGCGTAAAGTTTGGAAAAAACTTATCTATTTTTTGGACTGCAACTCTCGTAATCCCCCAGATAGCATGGGGAATAACCTGGTTTTCTTTGAAAGAAGGAAAAGATACATTGGCCGGATAAATAAATAACCCCAGCTACTGATAGAACACAGAAATTGCTAAGATTCTTCCAAAAAAAGATACTAGGATGTTGGCAAATCTATAGACCTAAGGTTTGCCAGGATTCATCTGAGTGTCTTTTCTGTAAGCATCTTAAAACTTCCTTGTTTAGGTTGAGTCAATAGACTGAGTTAAATAAGAGTTTAGAAATTTAGGGCAATTTTGCTGCAAAGAGAGGAATTGTTAGGAGATGAGACAAGTGTGGTATCAAGGAAAATGGCAGTGCTATTTATGCTAGTCACATTGTGGTTTCAGTAGCCACTCTTACCGTGGTGCTTTTGGCAGCAGTAAGGGTACTTGGGGGTGCACAAATGTCCATCAAAGACCACATTGTAGTTGTCTAGGTTGTGGGAACTGTGCTATTACAAGGCATCTCAGGGCATCAACTGAGATGTCTCTGTTCATGCCCTGTGTGTTTGAACTTGGTGTGCAAATGGCGCAAGTGATCTCAGAGATCATGAAGAACCTAATACTAGCCCTAAGCCATGGAACATGGGAAGTACCAATAAAGGAGAGAGTTCCTCTCAGCACATGGAGAATTTGAACCTTGTCTTTGATGCAGATCTCTTTAGATCTTTTTGTACAAATATGTACAAATACCTTTACATCACCATGGAATAACTGCTGTATGTAGTTTGCTTCATTGTTCCCCCATGTGCCTTAATTCTGAAGATGTACCATACTGTCTAAGTGGAGAACCATTCCTTATCTCAGTGTACACCAATGAAATCTGTTGATGTAAAGCTCATCTAAAAAGTCCTGTGCACAGCTTGAGGAGGCGGCAGAGGTGAGCTGCGAGTATGGCTTGGCTCCCACTGGGACAGCCTATACCTAATGCATAAAAGCCCTGACTGTCTATAATCTTAAATTTTCAACTCATTAACCAAACAAATATACAACAGTTACCCTTCACCTCAACTGTATTGTCAGCCCATCTGTAATTTGCCTGCTACTAAGTTCTCTCTCTGATTCTCAATGTGCAATAGTTAGGGACACAGTGGGGACAAAATACTGTAGTGTGGGGCAAAGGAGGTGTGATACAGATCACCATCTGTCTAGGGGGCAGAATAATGGAGCTTGAGAAGAAGTAAGCCTGTGAGCTACAGCAAAGCTGTAAGCAAAAACCATCTCAGCTTCATTTTGCAACCTGAATCTGAAGGTCTGGGGTGCTTGCTTAAACGCTTCACATGGGGAATATGTGTTACCTGCAGCAACACTTAGGACACTATTGCAATTCTTATTTCTTTCAAACCACAGACACAGTGGATGAACATATAATTCAGAATTTATAAATATCACCTTTCTGGACTATAACTCCCAGAATCCTGCAGCCAGCATGGTTAACAGCCAGGCTAGGCTGGGGGAGAAAAAAGAGTTCTGGGAGTCGTAAGCCAGACTTTCCCAAACTTTGGAATAAATGTAATGGAAAAAATGTTCTGCTGTTATTGCTGATTGGTGCACATGGAAATATGCATGCATCCTAAATCCCAAAGTTCTCAGAAAGTTATTTTCAGGATGACCTCACCTTCCAGCCTGGATTCAGCCTTTAGAGAATTGGGCCAGAGAATGCTCATAAATAGACTGATAGTGGATAAATATAAAATAGGTACATTTGTAACAGTTCCCAGTGTCCTGGCATAAATTACCTTGACCAAGAGACAAACCTCTTTATGCAGATACAGTAAAAGACTGAATCATATAGGATATGGGCTTCCAAATATAACCCTTTCATATACTCCTATATAAATGCCACTTACCCTGTGGAGGAAAACAAAGCACTGCATTGATCAGTGCTGTTAAACTGAAGGCAAAATCTGCTTGGCCTCCTGACACCAGGTGACCAGGCTGTCCTTGCAACCCACAGCCTCTCCTTTTACACATGTGCTATTGCTGTGTATTTTCAAGTCATTTCAGAGTTACAGTGACCCTAAGGCAAACCTCTCATGGGGTTTTCTGGAGGCTGAGAATGTGTGACATGCCCAAGATCACCATGGCTGAGCAGGGAATCGAATCTTGGTCTCCAGGATCGTAGTCTAATACTCAAACCACTGCACCACCCCACTAGTAAACAAATAAATGTTTATGGGCACTACAGCCACAGTTAAGCTCTTTTAAGTCCTATGGATTTTCAGAAGAGACATTTTTCCATGCAGGTAAATCTTTCATCTTTCAATCATCACTCTTCTATTTTGGCTAGATGCTGCATGCATTACCTGCCCTGGTAGGCAGGAATTCTGGGAAGAAATCTGTTCCCCACTGACTGGTGCTCCACACAAGCCAAGCTTCACTCTGCAATGCATGAAAGAGAAAGTTCACCAATTTCAGCTTGTAAACGATTCATGCTCTGAAAAGAAGAACAAGCCCAGTGGTGACAGCTGGTTACCCCAGTAGATTCATGCTGAGGAGAAAGATGTGGCCTGGGAGGAGTTGCCTTGGCAAGCTTTCAATGCCCCCCTTCCCATCCCACTGTTTCATGGACTGTCTGCAAACACCACCTTTATAATTAGAAGCTCCTTGCCTGCTGGGCCCTCCACAGAGATCAAATGCTTCCCTTCAGCACCAACATCCTATAGCTAAGTGTCTGCGTGGAATACAAAGCATCACTTAACAGTGGTGCCTCATGCTCTGCATGAAAAGCTCCTGGAAACATGGCCTTTCTATGGAACCAGCAATCAAGGGACTTGTTGCTCAGGGAATGCGAAAAGCCTTGCAGTGCAAGAAATAATCAAATGACATTCTTTGTTGAAATACTTGGCTGGAAGGCTAGAGGGAATTTAAATGAGAACCAGTTCGTGCTTTCTGATTAGTAGGTGTGTTCGCTTCACGTGTAGAAGATGGTGTTGCACACTGTTTGCTGGATTTTTTCTTCTTCCAAAGACCACATTCCCACGATCTATTGGGGATGCATGCTGGAGTGGTGGGGCCAGAACCAAAAACAGGTGGAGCTGCCTCCCCCTCCTCAGTCCCTGACTCTCTTTCTTCTTCTTTATAATACAGTTATCCCTCCACATTCACTAGAGTTAGGGGCATAGGACCCTCATGAAAGTGGAAAAACCGTGAACAACTTTAGTTCCTCTCAAAGCATATTTAACACACACGAAAAAAGGTATGATCACCATATTCAACCCACCATGGATTCCTTTGGGGCATCAGGGTTCTTTCACATGGCAGAAGTGAGTGGCTGGTGGGGATTACTGCACCTCCATGCTGCCCCACACCATTTTAAATAGGGACTTACAAGCCTTGTTTGTAGTTTCTCAACCCCACAAAGCTTGTAGCCCTATTAAAAATGGCACAGAGAGGCAGCAGAGGTGACAGCAACTAATCTGTGAATAATCAAATCTGCAAAAGTGAAACCCGCAAATGTGGAGGGCTGACTGTACTCCTTCTCTCTCTGCCTCCATCTCTGCCACCTCTTCTTCCTCTGTTCCTGTCCTCCTCCCTCCCTCCCTCCCTCTCTCTTTCTCCCCATATATCCTTTCACTTCAGTGGGCTGAAGGAGGAAAGGCAAACCACTCCTTATAAAACAGTGCTTCTCAGACTGTTTGATGTGGTAGACCCATGTACCAGAGACCAGTACATATTTGTGCCTTTTTTGATTGGATTTGCTTAGTTTCCAGACAACTTTCCATGGACTAGCAACCAAAGCCTTGAAGACTGGCACTGGTCTGAAGACCACCATTTTGAGCAACACTGTTATAGAGGACTTTAGAAGTTAGATTGAGGGCTGTAGGTCACCTGCTCTTACCCTTTCCAATCAGTTTTCAGGACAGGGGTTCAAATAAGAATGGTGGGCCTCTATTTGCAGAGTACAGGATTTTATTCGATTGAGATTTTATTAGTAGTTCACCCCACAACCTGCTTTCAGTCCCTGAGAAGCAGTGAATGAAAGTACCAAAATACATATGAAGAGTACCATCCTTTTACCACAAAGTAAGCTTTATGAACCTTCATACAAGGAGATTACACAAAGAGGAAGGATTTCCAAGATGAAAGGTGAATGGATTCTTGGCCATGATTTTGTCCGTTTCCCTTTTTGATCCTAGTTTCCATCTTTACTATGCTCTCTTGCTGCTGGTTTGTTGTATTAAGGGTGAAGCTATGTGGCCCTATGAGACCTGTACTCATATTAATGGACCATCAAAATAATTTCTGCCAAGTATTACAGCCTACAGAGAAGTCTTTTCTCCCTTGCGCTCTTCATTTTGCATACATTATCCTCACTGAGGAGCACACAGCGAGTTTCTTGCCCATTGAATTAACCAGCTTTTGTCAGAGCAGCCCAGATCAATCTTCTTGTTTTCTGAAGCCATTTAATGTATGAGAGATCCTGGGTCTAGGGACAGAGTGTGGGTGGATCTGATGAACAGAATTAAGTCCCAAAGCATGAGCCGTATAGATGAAAGTCTCTGGTGAATAAAGAGAGACGTTGGACTTTAAAGGCAGAATTCCTTAACACCTTCTTTGCCTCAGTTTTTTCCCAGAAGGATACAAGCACTCAACCTGGCAGTTGGGGAACAGTTGAGGAAGCAGGGGAAATGCGGCACATAATAGGTAGAGAGGTGGTACAGGAATACCTGGCCACACTGGATGAATTCAAGTCTCCAGGGCCAGATGAATTGCATCCTAGGATATTGAAAGAACTGGCAGAGGTCATTTCGGAACCACTTGCTATAATCTTTGAGAAATCTTGGAGGACAGGAGAAGTTCCAGCAGAATGGAGGAGGGCAAATGTTGTCCCCATCTTCAACAAAGGAAAAAAAGAGGACCCAAAATATCGCCCAGTCAGCCTGACATCAGTACCTGGTAAGATCCTGGAGCAGATCATTAAGCAGTCAGTTTCTAATCACTTAGAAAGCAATGAGGTAATCACGAGAAGTCAACATGGATTTCTCAAAAATAAGTCATGCCAGACTAATCTTATCTCTTTTTATGATAGAGTTACTAGCTTGATAAATGAAGGGAATGCTGTGGATGTGGCATATCTCGATTTCAGTAAGGCCTTTGACAAAGTTCCCCACGACATTCTTGCAAAGAAGCTAGTAAAATGTGGGCTGGACAGGGCTACTGTCAGGTGGGTCTGTAACTGGTTGACTGACCGTTCCCAAAGGGTGCTCACCAATGGCTGCTTTTCATCCTGGAGAGAAGTGACTAGCGGGGTACCACAGGGTTCTGTCCTGGGCCCAGTGCTGTTCAATATTTTCATCAACGACTTGGATGAAGGAATGGAGGGCATGCTCATCAAATTTGCAGATGACATCAAATTGGGAAGGGTTGCTAATATGCCAAAGGACAGGATCAAAATTCAAAATGACCTGGACAGGTTGGAGAGCTGGGCTAAGGCTAATAAAATGAAATTCAACAGAGAGAAATGTAAGGTCCTACACTTAGGTAGAAAAAATGGAATACAGAAATATAGGATGGGGGACACGTGGCTGGATAGCAGTATGCGTGAAAGGGATGTAGGAGTCTTAATAGACCATAAGCTGAACATGAGTCAGCAGTGTGATACGGCAGCCAAGAAAGCCAATGCAATTCTCGGCTGCATCAATAGGAGTATGGTGTCTAGATCGAGGGAGGTACTGGTACCACTCTACTCTGCTTTGGTTAGACCTCATCTTGAATACTGTGTCCAGTTGTGGGCACCCCAATTCAAGAAGGACATGGTCAAGCTGGAGCAGGTCCAGAGGAGGGTGACCAAAATGGTGAGGGGCCTGGAAACCATGCCCTATGAGGATAGACTTAGAGAGCTGGGTTTGTTTAGTCTGCAGAAGAGAAGGTTGAGAGGGGACGTGATAGCCATGTTTAAATATATGAAGGGATGCCATGTAGAGGAGGGAGTGGGCTTGTTTTCTGCTGCTCCAGAGACCAGGACAAGGAGCAATGGATTCAAGCTGCAGGAAAGGAGATTCCACCTGAACCTCAGGAAGAACTTCCTGACAGTCAGGGCTGTCCGGCAGTGGAATATGCTGCCTCGGAGTGTAGTGGAGTCTCCTTCTTTGGAGATTTTTAAGCAGAGGCTGGATGGCCATCTGTTGGGAGTGCTTTGAGGGTACTGAATGGCAGGGGGTTGGACTGGATGGCCCCTGTGGTCTCTTCCAACTTTACATTTCTATGACTCTATGATTAAGAGGCTGAAGAGTAGATTGAGGTCCCCAGTGAAGTGGTATGATGCCCTTGTGTGATAGTTTAGGTTCATCTCTCCCTCCCCTCTCCTCCTCTCCTCTCTGATCCTGTAATAATCATTAACGTTTATATTTCCTAACAGATTGCTCCTTATTGCCCTCCTGCTGTCTGCTTTGTGAGCCTTGCCTCATTACACCACATGCCTATTCTGGGTTTTTAATCTTGCCAATGTCTTTGACTATAAATCCTGCAAAGGGTCAAAGTATGTTACCCTTTTTATTTTCTGGAGTGTGTCCCCCTTTCCTGGCTTGTCTTTGAATTTTGTCTTAGCTTTCACACTAGATATGTTTTGGCCAGTAGTTACTACAAATTCTGTAATTCAAATATGATCCCCTGCCTTGACAAGATACTTTTCTCAAGGCCACACTAGATGAGATTTGTGGGGCAGTGTGGGATGAGGGGAAGAGATAGCTATGTTTGATTATTTACAAATCCGACCCATTCATGCTCCATAAAACCAAGAACTGTGTCTTTTTTGTGTGGTTGTGTTTGATTTTTACATCAAAAGGACTGCATGGGTAAGAAGAAATTGATTTATTTATTACATTTCTGTTCCACCCAATAGCCAAAGCTCTCTGGAAAGTTCACAGAACAAATGTTACAACAGTAAAGTATACTAAGATATAACATAAAGAATTAAAGCTTGATATAGCTAAAGAATGAAAACGAAGTAAAACAACAGTAGAGAATAACTGCAAAGATCTTTAGAAAGCCCAACACACTTTTTTAAAAACATAGAAAGACTAAAAAGCCTTAGAGAATAAACATTTATACTGGGTGTCTAAAGGCCACAGGATACTTTTTAAGTGATCTTTTCTTGTCATCCTTGACATTTTTAGTAGGTATACACCTTACTTCATTTGGTGGAGGCACCTGGAAAAGGGCCTCTGAATAGAACTTCAGGAGGAGACGATCCATCAGATAATGTGACCCCAAATTATTTAGGGTGCTAAAAGTTTAACATCAGCACTTTGAACTGGGCCCAGAAATTATGGAAGTAGAAGGCCAGAGCATGTCACAGTGCTTGCGTTTAAGATGCTTATGTGGTTCATGATCTCTCTATACCGATTTGGATGAGCTGAGGTTTTCATAAGTAACCCCATATAAAATGCATAGCAATAATCCAAAGAAGAGGTTAGCTGTCAATATATCAGCTTAAACTGATAAAAGGCACTCAGCACTATCAGAGCTGTTTGTGCCTTCAGTGACACTGGAATATCTCCAAATTATGAACTGAATCTTTGGGCAGATTGCAGCCCTCTCCAAAATACCCCTGAGGCAGGTAAATGGCTTGCTCATTCTCTTATAGCATCACCATTTTGTCTGGACTGAGTCTCAATTTATTGGCTCTCATTCCTAGGCACTAGTTTAGAACATCAAGCCCATCTCTTAGATTTTATGAAATGATAGAGCTGAATGTCATACATATGTGACACAACATCTCTCCCCACATTTCCACGTTGCCTCTTGTATTAGTTTGATGTAGAGCTTGACCATGATGTCGAGTGGAAACCCATAGTATAGAGTGTCATAATTTACCCTGTGGAATCTGATGTAGGAGAGTCAGAAAGTCTCTGGATCCGCCTGCTGCTGAATCTGAGCAGTCAGTGGGTGATGCAGCTGATGAGGAACCTCACAAGGGTGGGTAGGTCCTCACCTTGGCCAGAAATGAGGGACGCTGAGCAGAAACCTTAATCATTTCTGTAATGTTGGCATAACAGAGAACAGCAGAGAAACCAACATCTCTTAAATAAGAAATCCTGAGGAATCAAGCATCTGGTGGCTCAAGGTCCATCAGCTATAAATCCCACAACAGATGCTGGGAGATTTTGTTGTTCACAGCAATTTGTTTTCCCTGGCTTGTGGACAGAATTTATTTGGATTCTTGTACTCTGGATTAGCTTATGGTGTGTATCTCTTGTTTCCATTATGGTATTAGGTGAGACTTACTACTGCACCTCACTTCAACCTTTGTGAACTCCCTTGACTACCTTATGGTCCAGACTGGCTTGACTAACCTATAACTGTTCTTCCTGACACTTGCTGCCTATAGGCACAGGACACAGAGCAAATATCCCCCAGCACCACATTTTGGAATCAGCTATCCAAGCAGGAACACAACCACTGCAGTGTAGGACTTCTAACATGAAATCCATAATCCATAGAGCTACCAAATGCCAATGCTACCAAAGTCCAAGAGAATCAACCAAAGTAGACTACCCTATCACTCTCTTAGTAAAGTAATTCCGTGTCAAGTCCAAGGCCCTTTCCATTTCAAAATAAAGTCTGGAGTCCAGTGGAAGTGGATCTCAATAATAACTCTCATTGAAGAATGTCTAGAGCTGGCTGAAAACCATCCACACAAGCAACTTACTCTGAAAGATATGTTGGTACCCTGCCTATAGCTGTTAACATCTTCTTGGTGCAGGTTAGGCTTTTTAAAGGAATGTCCTAATTCCTGACTCCTTTAAGAGGGCTGATATCACCCCATCTTTTATCTGTCAACTGAATTCTTTGCATTTCTGGCTTGTGACCTTTTTTCCCCCAGCCCATCTTACTGTCAGTATCGAAGCCAAGCTGGGAGAAAAATATCTGGGATGATAGACTGCTGAGAAAAAAGTGCTAATTCCATTCTTCTTACCTGCACACATCTCTTTCTTTCTCTCTCAGAAATATATACTGCACACCACACATTATCAAGGAATGAAACAGCTTGCTGGTTATCCCTGACACATACTCGAAGTTTCTCCTGCTTGGCCGTCAGAAGCTTGGCTTGGCCATCATACATATGCTCTGCTATTAGTTGCAATGCAACCACAGTTAAGGACCAAACTGAAAACCCGCCTGTCTGACCTTTCTCACAAATATGCTACTTGCAGCAAAAGCCTCCTTAAAGACAGTATATGAACAGCTTTCCTATTTTTTTTTAAGTGAAAAGAGGTGTTGGAGGCTATGATTAGGAGCTGAAAAATAGTGTGAATTAGGATCTGCCTAACCTTTTTTCTGCCTGCCTTCTCTCTCTATATGCCCCACTCATCTATTTCCCTGTATTTCTTTTTTTCTGCTATGGGAAGAAAAGTAGCCCAGGGGACGCAATTCTAAGAGGACAAGTGGCTGGGAAGGAAGAGAATTAAACAGACCCTCCCAACCACCATTCCCTCTATGGGTCCTTTTCAGGATGTATATGCATGGACATATTCTATATGTATTTATATTACAGGCAGCCTTTTAAGCTCCAGAACAGACATGTCTCAAATGCGTTTTGATTATTTAACAACCATTCACATGTATATCCTATGTATTGTCTAATCACTCACAAATTGTGTAGTCTGTCCCACTGCTGTTGTCCGTAAGAGGTGCTGTTAAGTACCCAATATCTGTTCACCGATGGGACTTGGGATCACTGAATGGGGCTGATGAGAGACGAGGCTGCTTCTTCCAACTTTGTCCCCATTTCCAACCTTTGCCTCCAGCAGTCACTGCATCCTTGTTAACTCTCCTGCTCCAGGAGCAACCAGCCTCGCTCCTCAAGAAACACAACCGAGTATCTACCATTTTAATTATTAATCTTAGGGAAACAAAGAGAGATTCATTAAAGCATGTTGCTTGTACCACAGAGACCAAAGATATCTCTCCCCTCCTGATAATTAGTTGTTGAAACAGACAAATAAAAGTATTATTAGGATTTGTCCTGCTTATTTATTTATAGGCCATATACAAATATACCATTGCATGGTTCTCTGTTTGTGCTGTAGCTAGAGGAAGGTAATGCATGGGAAAAAGAAACTATAGGTGGGGGTGTGAGTTCACAGGCAAAACAGGTTGGAATTTATGTATTTTAAGGTTCATTTATTTCTTCCCCTGCTCCCTAGCGCACTCTGCCACCCACATATATCTCACTCTTTCTGTTGAATATGGGTGCCTGCATGCAGACAGCCTCCGAGCCTAAATGAAGGGGAGGGAATAGTACAAAGTAGGAGGGAGTTCCTGTTAATCGTATAGAGTCCCTACTCTTGCAGGGAAACACTGGAGGTCAGAATTGAGAATCATTTATTAATATGCATAAATTCCATCAGGAAATTCAAGCAGCAGACAGCAAAAGGCAAGTATGTGTCCTGTTTTAAAAAGGGCAGTCCTCTGTTTGAAAGACTTCCTGAGGACTGTTTTCTGATTGAAGGCATTAAGTCCAGTTTATTATTAAAGAACCTTTAAGAGGAAGAGCAGCATGAGACTTGAAACTGCCCAGTGACATATTAGTACCCAAGGCAACAGGCTGAGTAGGCACAATTTTCACCTATGTCACAGTCTTCCCTACAGTGATGTGTTTTATTTCGGTTTAAATTATACTAATGACTTCTAAGTTCCTGAACACACACACACACACACACGCATTAAAAAAGATCTCTCTCTTTCCCCCCCTGCCCCCTCTGTGTGTGTGTGTGTGTGTGTGTGAACTGACACTTTGAATGCCCCCCAATCCTTCCTCACTGATGTGGATTTGCTGTCAATTTTGCCTCCATCCCCAATGATTTATTCTCAGTCACAGGTGATTATTTGTTTATCGTATTTGCAATGTGAATGCCAGTGTTTGATAACCTTTTGGAATACTTGCTATAGTCCTGGGGGACAAATTGTAAGCCACAGAACAGGTGGATTTGCAGAAAAATAAGGGTTTTGCCAATTTCTCTCTCACACGTGCACCTCTCTCCCAAGGTACTCTTGGCAAAAGAAAAAAACAAGGTGTTCACAGACTGTGGGTTTTTAGGTTTCTGTTGCTTTTCACATAAACATACTGATTAAGAATGTTCAATCTAATTCTTGTGGTAGCCATTGAGAGATGGGGTTGGATCCCAAACAATACGCCAGTGAGAAATGTGTGTGTGTGTAAGCAAGAAAAGAGAAAATGAATAGAAATTGTGAAAAAATACACATACATGCCTTTGGATGGCCTTCTGACCTTTAGCAGAAAACACACACTAGGTTACCTCAGTAATCTAATCTAGTAGACAGCCAGCATAGTGTAGTCATCTGAGTTTTGGACAGACTCGGAGAGACCAGGGTTCAAATCCTCTATCAACTGTGAAAGCCCACTGGGTGACCTTGGACAAGTCACATTCTCTCAGACTCAGAGGAAGGCAATGGAAAAAACCTGTTATGAAATCTTGCTGTGAAATTGCTATAATAGGCTCTACTTAGGGTCACCATAAGTCAGAAACGACTTGAAGTTACACAACAAGAAGTGATGCTTGACTTACAGGACCATGGAGAGCTCCAAGTAAGGACTTATCTCTTGGGCCTCTTCACATTACACAATTGCAGTGCTATATTCCATTTTAACTGCTATGGTAATATCCTGTGGAATTCTGGGGCTTGTAGTTTGATGAGGCAACAGAGCTCTCTGGCTGGGAATTCTAAATGCCCCTCCCTAACTCCAGATTCCAGGATTCCATAGTATCAAACATGGCAGTTAAAGTAAAGTTATAGTGCTACAATTTTCTGATGTGAATGGACCATTTGTCAAGTTCTAGAGCACAGGTAGCATCTTTTATGCTTCTCAGTCCAGACTGACCCCTCTCAGGTCCATTCTCAAATTGCCCAGGGAGCAGTAAGCTCAAAGCAGGGATGGGAAACTGTTTGCTTTGCAGATATTGTTGGACTATACTTCTCAGTATCCCTGATATTGACTGTGCTAGCTGAAGCTGTCAGTGACTGGAGACAAAAGACAACTGGAGAGATATAGGGTCTTCTGGACAAGTAGTCTATCTCCTCTATTTAGTTTCCTCCCACTGTGTTCATGTGATGGTGACCCAGTGGTGGGAAGGAACTTGCAGGCCCAGGATCACTTTTGAGAGTCTCTTGGCTGACAGGTTCTGGTTCAGTATCAGAGCCTGTAATATTGGCCTAGTTCCTCCATATCCTTTGCTTAACATCTTTCTGATATCACTAGATCTCCCTCATCTTGATCAGAATCTGAGCTGATGTCCAGATGTATTCATGAGTCTCCATTCTGAATAAGCAACTGGGAAAAGAATGAACAGCAGTACCACATTAAAATAACAGTAGTGTAACGCACACAAATCAACAAATGCAAAGATAGTAAATATGAGATAACAGCTGTTCCCTATCTTGTTCTATCCTAGCGATGGAGAACCAGTGTGGCAGAATAGTTAGAATGTGGCACTAGGACTGGGGAGATGGGGATTCAAATTGTCACTCAGCTCACTAGATGATTTTGGGCTTTTTTTCTTTTCCCTATTTCTCAGCCTAACCTACTTCACCGAGTTTTTGTGAAGACAGCAAAAGATAGTGGAACCATAAACACCACTTTGAACTCCTTAGAGGGAAGGTGTAAATATAAATGTGACAAATAAAAATAACACAGATGTCAGTTGCATGACCAAAGCAATTTTTGGGGAAGGTGAAAATGATCCTGAAGAAGAATTATAAAGAAAAAAATGGGAAAGAGAACAGGGCCTGCAGTTCTATAAAGCAATGACATAAGTGGAGGAGCATTGTGAAGAACTTCCCTAGCAGGCAAGATCTTATATTCTTCTAACTCAACTTTTCCCAGCTTCCATCATCCTCATCTCTGAATTAAGGAAGGCTATTCTTACTAAGTATGGATGTCTTACTCTGGATAGTTTCTTACTGAGGTGATAAATTTGTGTTTCTCTATATGACTTCAGGCTACAAGAGAAAACTTAAATTTCTGAAGGCTATCATCCAAACCAGTTTTCCTTGACACAGGAAATCATAAGGTAGTGCTCCTAGATTAGCAATCCATCTGATGTGCTTGTTTTCCATTTGAGAGAATTTTCTTCCTTTTCCCCCTTTAGTTGAAGTGGTAGAGTCCAAACATGCTTTCATGCTCAAAAAGACAAGGGTAAAAATTCTATTCATCTCTAAAACAGACTACCCTTACAAAGAAAAGAAAAAGAAAATTGGTACCAGACCTGAATAGTCTGGTTCTCACTGTGCTGGCTGGCATGATGGGAGATGCTGTAGACCAACACAGCTGCAGGGTTATGGTTGGGGAGTAGTGAGATAAATCTTTAAACAATGCACATGGTCTGCTGTTGATCAGAAATACCTTCTGAAGAAAAGATTTCCTAGTTATTCTCTTTAGTGGGTAGCTGTCTGTCTCAGTTTTTTTGGACACAATTGCCACATTCTGCACCTTGAAAAAAATCTTCAGATAGGATCATCTTACAGTTAAGACAGCACAGTGACTTGGGATGCCCCCACTGGATTTATAACTGTTTCTAAGCCTTTATTTGCTTCTTTCCATTTCTTTGCGCTGTCTTTTAAAAATACAACATGGACACATATCCTGTGCTCATGGACACATTTCCTCATAGTAACTGAAATCTGCTTCCCCCTCCAACAGGCAAAAAATGTGTTCCTCTCCCATTTGACTTGTCCATAATTATATTCGCCTTGATACTTAATCCAACCAGCCACAGGAACAGATTTGCTCTAAAATGTTTGAATTAGAAATATAACTGGCATTGCGTACCTTTGTATTCTAGGAAGGAAGTGAGCCAAGCAATTTCAGGAGGAGCCCATAAATGAGCTTTTTAACAAATAACATTTTAATTAACCTGCCATAGATTGTCCTCCTGTAGAAGAGCTGTTCTTCTTAATTAAAACAGCAGTGATATTCCATAAAGGTTCCCTCCCTCCATCATTTGAGCAGCAGCAGTGGAATTATTTATAGCAGGTGTAATTTGAGTTAATGGCAGAGGTGCTACTTTTATTGGTACATTGAGCTAGTGGTCCATTAGCTTTTAGACTCTGACTATTGATTATTAATATTTATTTTTGTTGCTGTGATTATTTTCCAATTGTCTTTTAGTGTCCAAGAGGCACATTCCATTCAGATTTCCAAAAGTAAATCTAGAATGCCTGTACTAACTGCCAGAAATGTGCCCTGGACAGGCACCAATGAAAGTGAACTGTGAATTATCCATTTTATAAATTGCAGCTTTAATGAGTAAACTCATATGGCTAGCATGCTATTGTCTGTAGGGCTAGGTTTACCAGAAGATGAGCCTCAGGTAGTTACCTAGGATGGCACCTTATAAAGCATGAGTGGACATCTTTTTAATCTTTCTTGTAGGGACACATGTTTCCTCAAGGTAATCTGTCAAGGGCCACATTCTTGCAGTAGGTGAAGCCAACAGCCAAATTTGGTAAAACCATGTGGCATCAGCTGCTGAATAAATATGAAATGGTCTGTTTCATTTGTTATTCTGAACTGAGATCCTAGCTTGTTGTTTCCAAATAAGCCAGGATTCTTGAGCCAAGAACAAGCCCTGGTTTGCAGACTCAGTTTGTCAATGGAATGAGAAGCCACTTGTCAATGGAATAACAAGCCAGGTCCCTGGGTTTGGACAATATGCTAAGTAATCTATTTTTTTTTCTTAAATTGATTGCTGTAACAGGAAAATCCAAGCAGAAACAAAAAAAGACTGCATTAAACATTTACAGTAAGAGTGAAATTCTAACTGTCCAAGAACCAGGTAAACTAATAATAGATTAGTGCTGAAACCAAAACCCTCCTAGCCTGGGGTGCTGGAAATTATTTGGGACTACCCTCACCTTGGCCTAACAGCACTTGTGCCAGAATTGTGCCTGTGTCCCTGGGCCTGAGGAGGTTTGGCTCTACTGCAGCATGCCCTCCCCCTTTGCCCCACCTTTCTGCCCCCTCTTTTGCTCTTCTGCTGGCATGTCTTAGCCAACAGAGTGGTAATGCTGGCAGATTGCTCTATCAAGAAAATCTCTGAGAGTTGTTAGCAGAGGAGGGTTCTGCCAGCAAACAAGCATTTCTATTGACAAAAGGGAATTGTGCGTAATCCAGACGAGCATTTCTGTTGACAGAAGGGGCTTGTACGTAATCCAGACCCCTACAGCTGATAAATCTTTGAGTTAAAATCTACCTGCCAGGATTCTTCAGAACCGCAGTGTACTATTCTATGTGAACACAGGCAGTGTCTGGCTGAACCCTTCAGAAGTCTCACATAGTTGAATGTTCCTCCCTTTGCTTGTAAAATAATAATAAAACTCCCTGCACAGAGAAAACCAGCCTGTGAGGATAAGGAAGAACCTTTGTTCCTGACATGCTAGTTTCTTTGTTGAGCGATAGTTGAATGATTAATTGATTATTGATTCAGCTTGAAGATTGCATTTAGCCATAGTTGTCATATGGGTATACATTCAGTTATGTTTGTCCATACAAAAACTATGGCTATATGCAACCTTTAGGTTCAAAGTGGGTATTGTCAAGAATGCAGCCACTGGAAACCAATGATGGGGGAAGGTTATTGCTATCATATCCTTTTTGTGAACTTCCGAGAAATATCTGACTGGAATCTGGGTGCTGGCTTGGATGGAGCGCTGCCTTTTCTTCTTCTTAAGCCCCCACCACCAGATCTGCAGCCTTAAGTGGTACTAATCTAGATTCCTCCACTAAACTGTTGTTCTTCGATACTTCCAAAGCCTCAGATAGCTTGGACCTCAAATATCTGAATTGTCATAACTCACCCTCTGGAGTTGGAAGATTCAGACTCAGACTCTCAGAAAGCCCAGAGATGTACAAGTCCTGCTGTCAGTGATCTCAAGTCAGAGGTGCCAGGAGCTGAGGAAGATGAGGTCCAGTCATTTACCTAATGAAGGAGGAAGAGAGAAGTTACGACACTCCCAGTGGCTCTGAAGTAGGAAGCACTGATTAATTAAGCATCTGTTGCATTGAGACGCCTGGCTATAAATCTCCACTAGTTCCCTGAAGGCTTTGTTTCTTACAGCCATTCATCTTGGTGACTGGTATTTCTGTTTGGCATTTAGTGTTCCCTGGACCTTGGATTGGATACTATTTATGACTCTTCCAGACTCCTTGCTGGCTTTGTTTATGTGGACTTCTGACTTGCTGTGCAACTTCTGGACTAGCTGATGACAAATCTCTTGCTTTTCCCCCCATCATGCAGGATAACTTGTGACTGACCTGGATCAACCTTACCACTCAACAATAGTTGAGGCTCGGAGCATCCTTTTCAAATAAAATGTGTCTGCCTGCCATGCTATTTATATGAGGGGCATATATAAAAGCAGATCAGTTTAGGTTGGTAGAAAACTGAGTGCTTTTGAGGGAAAGAAAGGAGTCCAATTTTTTTTCAGTTCTATAGTGTCGATTCCTTTCTCTTTCTATACTCCTTCCACCTCTTTGCTCCCATGAGCTGCTCCGACCAGAGTGGCTCTGCTAGCTCCGTGGCTGCTTTTGCTGTCACAGCATAGAGCAACTGAATGGGAAAAAGTAGCAACAGCACTGCTGATAACATTTCTAGAATAATCTAAGGAGAGGCTGGAGGGTTATTCCTGCAAATCCCAATGTTTTATACTTCATTTCCTGCATGTATCTCTCTTGCTTATTGATTGGGTACTATGGAAGGAGGTTATTGACACTCTGCAGCTGGTCAGATTTGGCTCCGGGACCTCTAGCTGCTGAGCTATAGCCTGGAGTGCCTGTGTGGTTTCACAAAAGGTTATTCTTGGCACTACATCTTTCATTGTCATATCTCTGCAGGCTTTGTGTGTTTTTCCTTTTATTAGAGTTTCAGGTGATCATTATGCCATTATAAAGTTTTTATAGCTGCATTGTACAATCATGGTGATTGCAAGCTGCCTTGGGACCTTTGTTAGGCCAAAAGGTAGGCTATAAATGTAAAAAAAGAAATAAATAAAGCTCCACAAGCTTCTGCTCCCTTTGTAATCACTTTGAAGATGGAACAAATTAAGGGGAAAAAAAGCCATTTGCTTCATATGGCTACACCTTTGCTAAGAACATTAGAGGCAATGCAGAAATGTATCATCTTCAATGGTTTCTAACTGATGGTCATTCCTAGAGCAGATGTGGTCAATTGTGGCAGGTCCAGGGAGTATTTTCTGCTCCTGTACCATCTGAGGGATGTACAGACTGCCAAAATGCCACTGAACCAAACTCAAACCACATGCTCCTGGAAATCCACTCCTGGTTTTGAGAAGCAGACTTCTTTCTCCTAATGTTAAACAAGGCAGGGGGGGACTCTATAATTCACTTGAAAGACAGGTCACTGCTCATTTGAAAGACAGGTCACTGCTCCTGGAGGCTTCTGGGAGAGGTAATTTACCCTTTTTGTTCCAGAAACAAAAGAGTTTACACATGCACAGAAACAGAAGAGTTTACACATATATATGCATGCACACAAATTTATATAAATGCTAAGTGGACCTATTGTCAGAGAGATAATTTTTTAACAATTTGCTCATGAACACTCCTTCATTTGGTTAACATTAGGGATCAGTAACTAATAGCCTGTGAGTGTTGTGCATCCTTCACCCAACTTTGCAGCTCCAAAAGCCTCCTGAAACTCTCAAAAATTTCATTAAGGAAAAAAGAAAGAACCATACAAATCAACCTCCAAGAAATATTGCTGCCAGCTTCAGGAACTGAGCCTGGGACCTTTGGCATGCAAAGCATGTATAGTACAATGGAACTCTAGCTCCTAAAATGTAAAGATTCCCTTTTCTCTGATTGAAAATATTTCCAGGTCTGCAAATCCCATGGGCAAGAGATGTAACATTTAACAAAATAATTTTATCCTGATTCTCTGTTTTGTCAGTCATTTATTTACCTCTGACAGTAATTCCCAAGTGGTGTGTGTCTCAGCACAACTAATGTGCACTAAGAGAACTGCTGAAGTAACATAGAAAATAAATTAAGTACAGAAAGCTTCCCAGAAGTCCACATTACTCTCCCATGGGAGGAGGCTGCCTGTGGCATCTCAGCATGATTTAGTGCTCTGGCCTTGCCTCTTTGCAGTAACTCTCCATTCAGGGGCAGGAGGCAATTCTCCCCCAACTCTGCAGGGATGTGATTGGAGCATTCAGTTACTCTGGGTAGAAAGATGGGAGTCTACCACATTCTGTTAGACTGTTGGTCTGTCCAGGTTGGTCTTTTCTATATGAGCTTTCCCCAAGCAGGGTTGCTGCAGATGTTTAGGCTATAACTATCATTATCCCTAACCACTGACCTTGCTGGCTCAACCTAATGTACAAAACCTTTGAAAGGACTCAAGGAAGTGTAGTATACCCTGATCGCCTGAATCTGAGAGAAGGGGCCATACTTGGAGATTGTTGTTTTGTCATAGTTGTGTGCCTTCCAAGTCATTTCTTACTTATGGAGACTCTAAGATGAACCTATCATGGGGCTTTCTGAGGGCTGAGTGTGTGTGATGTGCCCAAGGTCACGTACTGGGTTTCCATGGCCGAGCAGGGAATCAAACCCTGGTCTCCAGAATTGTAGTCCAGTGCTCAAACTACTATATCATGCTGGCTCATAACAGGGACTAAACTGGGCAAGATGTTATTTTTATCTCGTGGGAGGTTGTCTGCTTCTTGTCTGCATGTGTCACCGCTTGAGTCCTTCCTATCATGAAGATTGTTGCCTCTTCTAGAAATATCCATGTGCATAAGGTTAGAGGCTTCCCAAATACTGATGTGCTTATTTCTTCTAGTTTTGTCTTGAAAATGACAACATAAACGTGGTCCCGAGTAAGAAACCGGCAAGGCTTTAGTTGAATAGATACAGTGGTTTATGTGGAAGGGGAATCCTAATTTGGGGTGGGGAAGAATTGTTTCATTCCTTTTCTCCCACTCCAAATATTTTTGGAAGTAAAATATATGGAAACAAGTGGTATACATCCCAAGGCAAGAAAGCTGCAGTTTCAAAAGGGTAGGTGCAGGCTACGGAGTTATAATGCTTGAGAACCAGTTTAAGGCTTTTAAAAACAATGATGCATGGTGACTTTGACAGAATGGCTTGCCTGTTTCCTAGTTCCATCTGTCCATTCCAAGTAGAGTTTAGAAAGTTATTTTTAAGAAAAATAATTGCTCCCTAGTTATTTGGCCCCCATCTACTCTCTTTTTGCTATCTCTTTTTTATTTAGTCAGGAATTTTGCTCTTAAGTTACTGTGCCAGAAGGATCTTTTAACATGATGTGTTATGCTTTTATTTATTTAACCTGGTTTTGGTATGTTTTGAACCACTGCAATTTATGGTTTTTAACAGAACTGTTTATTTAACAGCTGTAAAACTTTTGCATCAAATAGCTTTTAGGTACTTTGGTTTCTCCCATGCAAGAAGAAAGGTGGGGTATTAAATAAATAAATAAATGACAATGGTATGAAAACGAACATACTGTAAAAACCTCTCTCTTTGCCACCCACTTGAGAATCAGTGGGATGCAGTGGTTCAGTGCTGAAGCCACCTATAACTGAGCACTGGTAGAATGATGCTGTTGAATATAGTGACAGACTGAATCACCCATCACTGACATGCTGAAATCACTGTATTCGTGTTTTGTACTTCTTATAAGTATGCTTCGGAAGCAGAGCAATTGGAAGCCCCTCATAACATGTGCTCTATAATTAGAAGGTATATCTGTGAGTCTCTCAACTCCACTCTCACTCTTCCTGACCCAGTTCTCTTCCCACATAAACCAATTCTAAAAAATGTTTTTGCTCTGCCTCCACTTACCTTTCTGAAACCCATATTCTGCATGAAGCTTCACTTGAGGTCCAGTTTCAGCTCTGTTAGCTTTGGTGGGGCTCTTACTTCACTTTGGGAAGCTCTTGGATTGGTCCAAAGTGTTCCAGTTCAACTCAGATACTGAACTTTATTCAAATCCAGTGTTCATCTCTTGTTTAAAATGTAACTTCCAGCCCCCTCAGAACTAAAATATATTTTCACTTTCAGTGCCTCAGAGAATAAACAGTACTGTAAATCCAATGCCTAAAATTTAATACTTCTGGCACTGGATGGACTTCCCTGGAAAGAGAGTTTCTTAATTGCCATGGAGAAACTCTGTCTCTTTGCTATGTACTTAGGAACCAATGTGATGCAGTGGTTTAATGTTGGACTGAAGCTTGGAAGGTCCAGTTCAAATCCCTACTGAATCAAGAAAGCTCTTTGGGTGAGCTTCAGCCAGCCACTCACACAGGCAGATCTACTTCACAGGGTTGTTGTGAGGACAAAATGAGAGAAGGAAAGCCATGTAAGCTAAAACATACATAACGTTTCAGATGTTGGTGGCACTCTGATGAGGTAATTAAGAATGATCTTAACTTCAAGGATTGCTGAGATGCAAGAAGGTGATCTTCAAGGCAAACAGGTTCCAAACTGTAAAGGGCTTTAAATGTTTAATACCTTGAATGGAGCTCAGAAACAAACCATCTCAAGGTGAGAGTAGGAACATCTCCCATATCTACTCTGATGTCACCCTGTGCACCTTTGTGAAGATGGGGCAGCCATCTCTTCTACACCTCACCCCAGTCCATTGATTTCCCTTTATCTCAGTTCTGAGCTCAAACTTGCACAGCAGCGTCCCTGTCTCCCTTGAAAAAGGCGCCTTGTCACCATGTTTGTTATCTCTCTTCTCTGCTTTCTTCAGGAAAAAAAATGTTTGTAAATAGTATTTTTCACACCTCTTTGCCAAACTAGTAAAGTAAGACTTATTCACATGACAATTTAGATCTTCAAAGCACTTAAGACACATTAACTAATTATCATCACAGCAGCTGTCAAAGCAGGATGTTTTATCTCATTTTCTTTCACTAAAACAGGAATGGAAGAAACTGTGAATTTTTGCTCTCCCTTGTTCCTCCTTTTCAAAATATTTAGGAAAACTTGCTCAGGGCTTCATTTTAAAAAAGTGATGCAGTACGGATTCTCCTTACCAACTCAAAAAAAAAAAAAAAAATCAAAGGAAAGGAAAGGAAAGAAAGGGAAAGAAAAACAGTGTCCTTTGAAGAGTAGATGGTTGCTGTCCAGTTGCCAAAGAGACAAATGAAGCTCAGCGACAGGGTGAGAGATTTGATTCCATTCTCAGGGAGCATCACAGCTCAACTGAGGCTGGACTTCATTTGACTTTGTGTGTTACAGATCGATGGAGGGATGGTAAACTCCCCAGTGCACTTGACAGGTGTTTGAGAAGAAATCTGAATGCCACTTCTTTTTACTTTATATTGGTAGATTTAGGGAGTCAAGCACAATACGTACCATTTTTCTCAGGCTGTTGCCTGCTCACTCAAAGTAGCTTGCAGTTCTAAAAATCCACAATAAGATCAGTAAGCGGTGCTTAAAAAACAAACAAACCTCTAAACATTAAAAACTCTTTTAAAAAACTCATCTAGCAGCAGCATCCAAAATACAATATCCAGATAAAATGGATCAAGAGCTGACTGATGTTCCATCAGATGAAAAACTGTTCCAAGTCTTCTAAAGGAAAAAGAAACCTAGGGAAGAAAACTCTCTGTGTATAGAGGCTAGTGTCATAAAGAAAGCTGTAGAAATGTACAGCCTTTGTCCCTGACATCGGCAAAGGAGGAAATACAAAGAATGGATTCTTCTGATGATTTAAAGAGAAAACATATGGGAGGAAGCATTCCATGAGGAAACCTGGATCATAGCCATGTAGGGATTTAAATGTTACAGCAGCATTTTAGATAGAGATTGGGTAGAAACAGGTGAACAGTGCAGTTCCCTGAGTACACGGTGGGCTTCCTTTGGCAATCAGCTGTCCAGAGCCTAGATGAGTGTAGGCATTCTGTTCAATTGGGGAATCTATGGCCCTGGGGCCACATGCAGGCTTTGGGCTAATTTCATTCTGCTGTCAGACTAATTTTAAAGGCCTTCTACAAGTGATCAGTTGAAAGCTGTGGCAAGAGTGTCACTTTCCTGGCAGCTGAAGAGAGAGTGAAAAAAGAGGTGACCATGTCCCCTTTTGGTTATGGCTCCACTCACCACCAGTATGTGGCCTTTGACAGATTAACCAGGAGAGTGTATGGCCCTCAACAGACCCTCCCCCCATATTTAGCACCCTTGACTTAGATGCTGAGCCCTAGACCAACTGCACCTTCTGAATATATTTTGAAGTCAATTCCGCCTAGAGCACTTTCGATCAATTCAACTTGGAGATGATTGTGAGTGCATCACAGTTGCCAAATTTCATTAAATTCCTGCCTTTGTCAGCAAAATACGAAGAAAATAGAGACTGTCAAAGCACCAACATCTGGAGTTACTTTTCACCAAGAAAAAAAATGTTTAGGTACATACACCCTTTTCATCTCAAATTAGTCGTGTGTACACATGGCTGCCACATGTACAACAAAAAGCATTTTCAAGAGCAAACTGAGGTCCTTTGGCACCTCTTCCTGATTAGAATCAGGGCATATCCTCTAGTCACTCTTTTGCATTTGGATAGGTTTGGGCATGTCTCCTCATCTTCAGAAACAGAATCTTTCACTAGACATAGGTAGCTTCTATTTACCCGGTCAGACTATTTTTCAAATTAAGTCAACCTTACTGAACTTAGTACTCTACAGATAAAACTGCCATCATTCTTGAGTGTTGACCATGCTGTCTGGGGCTGATGAGAGTTATAGTCTAAAATAGTCAGAGAACAATTATATGGCTCAATATTGAATTGGGGACAATTCTTTAGAATTTCCACTCGGGTAGAGGACTTTAATATCACCTTCTATTTTTATCCTTTTAACCTGAGATGTCAGGCACTTTCTACATGCAAACCATGCTACTTATCTATTAAAGGTGGATGAATCTTGAATTAGGAGCACGTGTATCTAAATGCATGTGCTGAATAAAAAAAACTCAGTTCACGGTTTTCCTCCACTTCAGACAACAACTGCTTCTTCAATTAGTAAACTGGTGCTGAATGCATTTGGGTAGCAGCTATTCTATCACAAGTCTCCAATGGGGTCTTTATCTTTGGAAGCCATATGGAGGATGGGTGTTCTTGTTCCCGTTATAGTGGTATCCAGGCAGCAGTGTGATGCAGCCACCAAGAAAGCCAGTGCGATTCTTGGTCGCATCAATGGGAGTACGGTGTCTAGATCGAGGAAAGTAATAGTACCACTCTATTCTGCTTTGGTCAGACCTCATCTAGAATACTGTGTCCAGTTCTGGGCACCTCATTTCAAGAAGGATATTGACAAGCTGGAACATGTTCAGAGGAGGGCAACCAAAGTGAAGAGTCTAGAAGCCATGCCCCATGAGGAACGGATTAGGGAGCTGGGTATGTTTAGTCTGCAGAAGAGAAAGTTAAGCGGGGACATGATAGCCATATTTCAATATTTGAAAGGATGTCATATCAAAGAGGGAAGAGGCTTGTTTTCCATGACCCCAGAAACTAGGACAAGGAGCAATGGATTCAAACTACAGGAAAAGAGATTCTACCTGAACCTCAGGAAGAACTTCCTGATGGTCAGAGCTGTTCAGCAGTAGAATATGCTGCGTCGAAGTGTGGTGGAGTCTCCTTGTTTGGAGGTTTTTAAACAGAGGCTGGATGGCCATCTATCGGGAGTGCTTTGATATGTGTTCCTGCATGGCAGGGGGTTGGACTGGATGGCCTCTGGGGTCTCTTCCAACTTTGTTATTCAATGATTCTATGTGTCCCCAAACCAACTTCTGTCTCAAGGAAAGGCAATGTGCTCATTAATATGAAGGAAAGTAAAAGGTTGTACACCACAGGTATAAGGGGTAAAGTTATCTCCTGTGCCTGTCTCACAGTATGAAAGTCAGGTTTTGTCCCTTCTTTGGTGCCTAGGGTGAAGCTAATGTACTCTGCTCCAAAGAACTCAGTGGGAGGCACTAAGAACTGAGTCAGTTCCTAATCTGCATAGGCCTGCCTTGGGTTCTGCTTCTTTGTATGACATTGAAGTGTGACAGAACCCTGGGAAATGGCTTTTTAAAAGTAACATTGATGATGCTAATTGAATGTGACTATCCCTGACCTTAAAAGACACGTCTTGAAGTCCGCCTTCATTTTTCGAAAATCCGGCCAATCCTCCTTTTCATTTTAGACACCATCAAAGCCTTCAGTTTTCTATTTGTGTTTTTTAAAAAACAAGATCTCTCTTCTAACTTCATGGACCTCCTTTTTACAAATCTCTTCTCAGCTCCCCAAATTTCACATCTGCTGACTTTCATCTCATACGCCTCAGATATTTGTCTGCTATTGATTTTTTCGTGGCCAGAACACCATTAACCAGCATTACCTGGGGCTATTGATTGTGAGGGGACCCACTGGATAGCCATTTATTTGATAATGAAGACACAGAGCAGATAACATTTGAATAAAGCTTCATTAATCTACTGGAAGGGCAGCTGAAATGAAAGGACTAACTCTTAACAAGGCCATGATTAGTATCAAGGGGAGGCAAGTCATTAAGTGTATAGCTCTTGGCTTGGTTGTTGGATAACATGGACATTTGTCCAAGGTGCCAACCTGTAGTGGGAACCCTGTGGCTAATGGCAGCCTGCTCTTGCAGTTCCCTTTCTCTAGTACAGTTCGCCTTCAGTTGTAGTCACCTGTTTCTGCCCTTCCAGGACAGGAAAAAGATGTAGTTTCTTAGCAACCACAGGATGCATTTTCTTGTCAACTTGCTTGAAAGTCTGTCAATGATTTACCCCATGATCAGGCTGTCTGGTAATGGGAGAAGGGTGGGACATGGCAATGTCATGCAGAAGCATTGTCATGGTCTCGTTCTTCTCGTGTCCCCATGCTGGGACGCAGTTGTCGTGTGGAAAGGGCCACAGACACACACACGCACGCACACACACTCATTCTTGTAATGCAAACATGAATCAACCAATATAGATACCTCAATATTACTCTTTGTTCAAATCAGTTTTCTAACACTCTGGTATAAAAGGAAGCATATGGATGCTGTATCTCCTGTAAGACAGAGTGTATTCAGAGTAGAATTTTGGTAAGTTCCTTTTTTAGAACTTACAGTTCCCAGAATCCCCCCAGCTAGTATGCCCAGTCAAAAAAAAGGGGGGGGGGGCTTTTCCAAGTTCTGCTTCTGAGTTCTTTCTAATCAGAAGGTTATCCCTGTCAAAAGAGTCTGCACAACTGAACATGCAGATGGACCAGGCATCAGAGCATCAGAGGTATCTGTTTTCCTGCTCTAATGCCTTTGATTCTTCTGTTCTAATGCCCTTAATTCTTTCCTGCATGCTTTTCCTGAACTGGACATCACTTCATGATGGAACTGTTTTTGTTTCATCCTCTTTTGCCTCTTTCTCCAGAACAGCCATTCCCCAGTTCTTTTGCCATAGTGGGGGAGGAAGGCAATTTCCATAGGTACAGAGGCGTTCTCATTTTCAGAAGTTGGCAAGCTTGCTACTGTTATTGAGTGAATAAATATGAGCGGGCACTAGTTGCTGCCCTCCAAGCCTCATTTCCATTCCAGAATTTCTTTTCCAGTTTTTCCCCCTAATTCTTTGCGTGATGACTTAACTAATCTTTCAGGCACCCTCACCGCACACAACTTGGAACAAGCGAGCTAAGCGCGTCTTCGCTGCGCATAGTATTTTCTCAATCTGATTTCAAAGGAAATGCTATTGATCACCTCCGTCCTGCCAAGACCTCTGAATGCACTGCCAAGTGGGAGAACTGCTTTGCATTCTGTGTGGGCCCTGAGTTGCACCAGGTTACCTGGGACTTGGGTGTGTGTGGAGAGGAATTAATCCCACTCTGTGTAATAAAAATGCAGTAGACTTTGGTGGTGATGTGCTTGGAAAGACAGGGTGAAAGCAGATATTATATGTAAAGCTAAATCATAACAGGTTCCTTCCTCATTTGCACTATTGGCTTGGCTCCCCCCAGCTTCTTGATTTACACAAGAACTTAATATCCTAGCACAGAAGAAATGGGCAACCTTCAAGCTGGTGGATTCCACTTTAATTTTTTCAGCTCCCTGGAGCTTCCTCCAACAAAGTGGAACCACAGCTCCTACAAATCTCTGCATTAAGGGCAAAACTCATTTACAGCCTGCAGCACTCCCTCCATTTTTTTTATATATTAAAAAGGAGGGTTTATAAAACTAGAATTGGATTTCCGGTCATGGTGTGTGTGTGTGGCTTAGAATGTTAATCCTTGACGATTTCATCCCCACCTGTGAGTACAAATAATTTGTTGTTGTTGTTGTGTGCCTTCAAGTTGTTTCCAACATGGCTACTCTGAGGCGACCCTACCATGGGTTTTTTTTGGGCTGAGAGTGTGTGATCCACCCAAGGTCACTTAGTGGGTTTCCATGGCTGAGCAGGGAATTGAACCTTGGTCTCTAAGGTCATTGTCCAATGCTCAAACCCCTACATCACAGTGATGTAGTTTTATTCCTGCTGCAGGAGAAAAGAAATATTTCTTCACAATATTTGTCATCCCAAAGCGTGGCGATGGCATTATTGCACTGAGATAAAACACATTCTTTTGTGCATCTCCTCCCCTTTTTGCATAGGAAACCCATTTTCTGCAGAGGAAACACTGTTTGCTGTGCAGGAAACCTATTTTTCTATACAAATTCAGGGATGTGGTTTTTGCATAAAACCTCAGATGTTTTTCTCCACAGAATTATTCCTCTGAAACATCTAATTATATTGGGGAGAAAATTGCTCAGAATTCTTACTGCTCTTCCTGACAGGATGTCCAATTGTTGGGAAACGTGTTTCTCAAACTGGGAACAAATACTTACAAATATTCTTTGTATCCCTAGTGTGGCCTGTGGCGGTATCTCGCAGGGCTGCAGGTCAGATTAGGCCCCAAACGCCTTGAACTTGTCAGCCCCTGATTTGCTGCAACTCGTGATCTCTAGGGTGCGATGACTGAAGATGATATGCAAGTCTCCATCCAAATTACTATAGTTTGGGGACTCTAATACAGTTGTAAAATTGGATAACAGGACTGCAGAAAGTAACTACTTTACTGGCAAGGAGTACTGAGCTTGGGACATATATGATTGGCCTGAGGCCAACCAGGCAGATAATTGTTTTTCTTTTTCTATTTGTGATTTTACTTGCTATTGTTAAATGGTTGTGAATCAAAACTCTTTCATATTACGTAGAGGTCTGTCAGAAGATGCCGGTCCAGCTTTTGCCTGCCCCTGTTCACTTGGGTCAAAACGCTGGGCTAGCTTATGAGTCTTGCTTGCCAACCTGCCTGTTTTTTAATGGGTCCCATTGACAGCTTACCCATTTATACATACTTCCTAAACCCAGTGACAAAACCTTTTTAAAACGGTTGCAAAACTGCTCTGGGGGAAGAAAATACCTTGGTGACGTCAGTTGTGCTGGCTAATCACCACCCTCCACAACTGGCACAGCTGTTGTCTTCAGTTTCACTAAAGCCTGGAGAAGAAAAACTACTTTTGGAGAGAACAGAGGGAGGAGGCTTCCATTCCAGGCATGCCTCACTGCTGTACTGTGCTTGTGGTGTATCTGACTATGCGCAATACCATATGGAGGCTGATGTTAATTAAGAAATGCAACTTGCATTTTATATTCCTAGATACACATTCCAGGCTTCTTTTGGAAATTTCCTCAAACCAAAACCAGAGGCTGATTAAGGCATCACGTTATAGTTTGCCCTTGAATAGCTCATTTTTTTAAAAAATAGATCAACCTGGGTGGGGCGGGGCGCCAGCTAGATCCTGATCATGTTACAATGGGTAACATTCTTACTCTGCTGCAGTCCTGATCAGAATTATTTGTTCCTACGAATGGGAGCTTTCTTTATAGTGTAAATAGCAGGAAAGCATTATTATTTATTATTTCTTTATTATATTTATGTGCTACTAAATTCTGAAATTATATGAATGGTTCATAAAGTAGTGTTAAAAGTATAAAATATAAGTATAAAAGTTTTACAACAATGTAAAATCAAGTTGGAAACATAAAACAATCTATGATGTAGTGGCAGATCTCAAATTGCAAGTGATTGTTATGATAGTCTCCTTAACCAGATCACCAAAATGTAGACAGTTATGTTGATTCATATCAACAAATCAGTTCTGTCATTTATGTAATCAATTTCTATGGCATTTAGTACGTGTAACAATATTTGGAGCAGGTAGAACTGCTATCTGCTACCTGTTTTCATTGCTAGGAGCAGGTCTTTTGTAAAAGTAAGGAGACTCAAATGTTCAAAATGAAGCTAGCGCCAGCTGGTTTGCATAAGGAAAAAAATATCTTGTAGCTCACAACAGTATCTTGTGGCTGGGAAAATTAATTTCCCTTTCACCTATTATGAGGATTCCAGCTAAGCTTAGGAGAAACAAAGAAGCATCGGGTGTATGGGAAATGTTATCATCATCATTTCTAATGAGGAAGTCATAGTGCTTCGGACTCTGTGGTCCCTGGCTATACTACAACATTATAAAACATACCATTGAACCCAACTACAACAATGACGACAGTCAAAAAATTAAGTCAAAACAAAGTCAGGAGCACATAAACAGGTTTTTTTTTTAAAAAAACTGACAGACTAATAAGTTGGGGAAAATATAAAGGTCTTTGCCTAGTGTCCAGAAGATCACAGTGTAGGCAATAGGAAAACCTCTTTGGGTAGACTGTGTGACCAACACAAAGACAAGTTATGGGACAAGAGTCATGTCTGGTTTGTCCTGGATCCGAGTTTTAGAAAAGACGACAAAATTCCCATTGGCAAATGCTTGTGCATTCTGTATAGTTTGCCTTGCTTTGTGTTAGACCACAGGGCTCTTTATAAATTAAATGTCACGTTCCATGTTTTGATCATGTAAAAATGTCCTGTTTTCAGGCTGTTACACTAATTAGTGCACCACGGTTACAAGTGTGCCATCATTCAGTTTTCTGATTGGTCTGAAAATACAGTACAGTATTTGTTTTGGGACATATATTTTTGTCCCCTGATTTGAGAAAAAGATACATAACTGCCTCCTTTGAGGCCATTCTAGAATGTGTTGAGACAGATGTGTTTAAATTTCACCTTTTTCTGGTAGGTCACTGTCACCATTTTAGGGTACAATTTGAGCCCTTTATGTTGAGAGTGATGTGTGCAAATGCCCCATATTCATGTTCTTCTAGTCAGACTCTGCTGAGCCATGTGTTTAAAAAATCGCAGGCCTCTAGGTTATGTGGAAGTACCCTATCAGTTTTGCTAACCCCTTGTCTGCAGAAAGGAGCAAGCTTTTTTCTTTAATATATTGAATGAACAGTGGACATGAAAAGAGATTTTTCTCCCTCTCATAATACCGATAGTCAGGGTCATCTGGGAAAAGCTAATTGGCTGTAGTTTTAGGACTGACAAAATGAAGTACTTTTTCAAACAATGCACCATTAATTTATGTAATTCATTACCACAGAGTGTGGTAAGGCCCACTAGCTTAGGTGGCTTTAAAAAAGAGCTTAGACAAATTTATAGATTTGTCTAATACCATGATCAATAACTGAGAGAGCCAAATAGAACTTCTAACTACTATAATCTATATTAAAATAACAAAAGATCTGTGATTGTACTATGCTGAGTGAAAGGCTTTCCATATTCACTCAGGCTCCAAAAGAGCTGAGAAATTGCACCTGATAAAGGATATGTGTTATTTAGGCAATGCAGTGCAGATATTGAAAGTATATGGCACTGTATGCTGCAGCTAATTCCAGCTTTGCCCAAACTTTGGAGCTGGGTGGCTGTCAGTGGTAGAGTGGTGAATCTAAGGCCATTTCCGCACAGCTGTTTCAACAGTGATGGGTTGATCGCAGTTCCAGGAGCCATGCTTTTGCACGATGTCGTGGGCAACCTGTTGAATCCTGCTGCCAACTGCCCCTAACCCACCCGTATCACACCCTATATCAATAACAGGAAAAGTCTGTTATTGACCCCCATTCCCGCTACCATCCCATTACCTGGTGGTGGGTGGTTCCTCCATTGCCCCAGCTCCTGTTGTCAGTCCTGGAGCCCTGATGCATGAATGCACAGATGCATCCAATGCCGTCCAATAGGAAAAAAGGCCTGGAAAAAGGTGACCAATCAGGCACCACGGGATGGGGAAAGGACAGGGAGAAGGCAATGCTATGGACGCTATCATGCGGAAGGAGCAGTGGTGTTAATGCTGCTACTCCTCTGCTACTTAGAGATGCATGCAGAAGGGAGTGGTGGAAAACCGCTCCTGTCCCAGGATTGGTGATGCTGGGATGTCCACGGATCATCCCAGCAATGAGGTGAGGTGCAGAAATGGCCTGTATCTCTTCACTACGTCGCTTCACTAAAATCGACACTTGGAATTTATGCAGCTGACACTGTCATCTGAAGTTGAAGCTACTGTTCCATATTATAAATGATGGAGGATAAAGGATAGGACTGTCATGATCAACATCTAAGACAATCAAATTAAACATCCATCTATAGCATGTATTTTCATATAGCAACACAGAATGGCAATTGTTTGTAGGAACCTAGAAAATACATCTATAGGGAGAGAGATGAGATTGAAATTTGTTTAATTCTGTGGTTACTTGATTTTGAATTTTGAGCATTTACCCCTTTTCTTCCAATAGCATCACAGAGTTGGAAGTGACTTCAGGGGTAATGTAATCTAACCTCATTAATCCAAGAAAGCCATTGTTAACAAATCTCTGATAGGTGGCCATCCCGACTCTGCTGAAAAACCTCTAACAAAGGACTGTTTGTTCTCTTCCAAGCCAGCCTACTTTATTGTCATATAACTTTTAACGCCAGAAGTTTGGTCCTATTGTTTATCCTAACCTCTTTTTTTGATAATTTGGATTTTTTTAAAAATAATTAGCTCTCCTGGACAGCAGAATACAAATTTGCTCCATCATCTGATACCATACCTTCAGATATTTGGCCATCTTATTGCCTTTTAACAGCCTATTACAGTTTGTCTATATCCTTCTTAAACACCGGTGCCCAGAACTAAGTGTAGTACTCCAGGTGAGGTCTAACTAAAGAGGAAAAGTGTGGTGCTATTAAGTTTCGTATTTGGACACTGTGGCTCTTTGAATGCAGTCTAGAACTATATTTATTTACTACTTTGCAATGATGACATGTTTAACACATTATCTACTAAAACCCTTGGGATTCTTTCCGTGTGTGTGTATGTGTGTGTGTTACTGTCAATCCAGATGTTAATATTGTTTAGTTGTGCATTTGATTCTTCCTACCTAAATGGAAAATTTGAAATTAACTCTGTTGAACTTTTTGACATCTTTGTTCAGTTCCCCAGCCTCTCAAGATCATCTTGAATCTTGTTATGCCATCCAGCTTGACATCATCTGAAGTTTGATGAACAACTCTTCCTCCTATGTCCAAGTTATTTATAAAGATGTTCAGTGACACTTGCCTCATGGCAGAAGCCTGCAGCGCTCCATGCTGATGAGGAGTTTTGCTGAGCCTTCATAGTCCATCAACCAGCTACAAAGCCAATTGGCGGTAGCATTATCTAGTCAATGTTTTATTAGTTGGCCAAAAAATAAAATAAAATAAAATAAAATAAAATAAAATAAAATAAAATAGGGGACCTTTTCAAAAGCCTTATTGTTATCAGGATGCAATACCCACAGTATTCTCCTAATCTGCCAAGCTGGTAACTCTGCCATTAAACAAGATACATTTAGTCTGGTGTGATTTGTTCTTGTAAAACCTGTGCTGGCCTTTGTCATCACAGTGTTGCTTTCCATACCATCACAAGCTGACTGTTCAGTTGCCTGTTCTAGAAGCTTCCCAGTAACCATCAAGGTCAAGCTGATGCTAATTGCCTGGATTCTGTCTCCCACTCCTATCTGTGAAGATGGAGCTAACGTTTACCCATCTCCAGTCTCTTAGTACTTAACCTACTGTCCAAGAATTCTTGAAGAATTACAGTCAGAGGATTTGCAATTACACCTGAAAGTAATAGAAGTGATCCAGACAGATTATTAAGCTATCAGCATGTACATTTTCAGAGGCCTGTGCCTCCCAGATGCTGAGGACTTAATGGCACCCTCTCCTTCCATTATGTCTTGCTTCTGTGTCTTATATTCTGTCATCTGGCTTTCCAGTGTCAGAATCTGAACAGCTGAGCTCAGATGGTCCATTGGTCTGGAGAACAGAGCAGTTCTTGTTTTATTAAACTTTGAATTATTTATTCACAGAATGCATTTCACAGTTCCTGCCTCTGCTTGGGAGTGATCCCTGAGCCCTGCAGCATTTAGCAGACATTCGCCTGCCTTCCTAAGTCACTACAGCTGACACAACCTATCAGCCTGAACAAGACTTCCCTCTTAGTGCCTACTGGGAATGAAGGGACTCAAAAGGAAAGAAAAATGGAAGGATTTTCTAAAAATAATTTCTTGAGGAGTACTTCAGGATTAATCGATTTTTTGTGTCAATGATTCTGCAAGGTTGGAAATGTTGGTTCTAGCACTTCTTTAATTTTGCAACAAATTACAGGGAAGGATTGAAGATAGAAGGGGCAAGCCTGCCACACCTGCAAACTTTGTCTTCTACTGTCAGAAGGTGGCAAGGTTGTATCTCTTAGAATAAAACTTGTCTGGTGTGAGAGAGTCAGAATGTGTCCTAATGATCAGAGACTGGAAGAATCTGGGTTTAAAGGCCCTGCTCAGCTGGAGTCCATGTCAAGGAGAAGATACTTCTTGTGATCAAGTCTAGTTCAATATTCTTCTCAGAAGGTGCTTCTGAGGCCTTTTGTAATTACGTTGACCTTACAGTCAGGAAATCTCTAGTTTTGACTTCTGCAGAATCACTTAATAAATGGACTTGGTCAAGTTGCTATTATTAAAGTGTCCATGCACAGTTCAGGGAAGATATTTAAAAGTGAAACCTGTATGAAAATACTGTACACATAGCTTGAAAAGGTTCATCTTTAGACTACAGCTCTCCGAACTTCCTAGCCAGCATAGCCAATGGTGGATTCTGTAGTCTAAAAAAGGAATTTTTCCAAACTTTTGTTGGGGTGTGGAGAGTTCCTGTTCAGTGTTCCAGGAAGCTGGCCAACCAGTAAGTCATATCTTGTTTCAGGTACTCTGTGCTGTTGTGTGCCTTCAAGTTTTTTCGGACTTATGGCAACCAAAAGCAAACCTATCATGGGGTTTTCACAGGCTGAGAGTGTGTGACACACCCAAGGTCACCTGGTGGGTTTCTATGGCTGAGCAGGGAATCGAACCTTGATCTCCAGGGTTGTAGTCTAGCTTTCAAACCACTATACCACATTGGCTGTCTGTTTCAGGGTACCTCATTCCAGTCATACACACACAAACACATGGAAACATTTCTCCACCCTCAGTTGAAGTCTACTGAACATGGTCAGTAATCATTGGGCTGCTTTTCATGGGGATGGGCTTACCTCCTTTCCTTTTAATGTATGCAAAGCATGGATTTCCTGTGAATATACTGATACTTTAATCTTGTTTCTCAATAGCCACATTTTGCCTATGTAGCCATCATAATTCAGCATCTGAGTTTGCTTCTAGTATATGTGATACTGGCTTACCATATAAGACTAATGATCACTGAGATAATTCTGCAAAGAATTTGCCCACAATTTTTGCAGATAAAAGCATTTGGATTCTCTCTGACTTAAATGCCAGAGTTGATACAGTTCTGGTGGATGTAAACTTGGCCCCTACTTATCCAGTGTTGGTGGACACTTTTCAGTTTGTTCAGTCTGAGGATGTGGATGTAATTCTTGGAGAGGTGGGAGTCATCACATGTGGACTAGGTGCTTGCTTTTCCTGGCTAATTAAATAGTTCAGAAGAGGATTGGCTACATGGGTAAGTGAAGTGATTGATGCCTCTTTACAGCAAGGCAGGATCCCAACACACCTGAAAGAGGCTATAATAAGACCTCTTCTGGGGTTAAAAAAAACCAACTTCCCTGGATTCTGCCATATCAGATAACTATAGGCCAGTCCCCAATGTTTCATTTTGGGTCAAAGTACTAGAGTGTGTGGTGGCTCCTCAACTCAAGGGGTTCTTGGATGAGGCAGATTATCTAGAGCCATTTCAGTTTGGTTTCAAGCAAGGTTATGGGACAGAGACAGCTGTGGTCACCTTGGTAGATGACCTATGCAGTGAACTGAACAGGGGGAATTTGTCCCTATTGGTTCTGCTGGACCACTGAGCGGTTTTTGATACCATTGACCATAGTATTATTCTGGGTCACCTTTCTGAGATGAGGCTTGGAGGTACTGTTCTACAGTGACCCCATTCTTTCTTGGAGAGGTGCTCTCAGAGGGTGGTGCTGTGAGATTCCTGCTTGACTTCTTGGATTGGTTTGGAGTGAATAAATTGAAGCTTAATCCAGACAAGACAGAGGTGCTCTTGGTCAGTCAAAAGATAGATTAGGGCATAGGGATTCACCTTATTAGATGGGGAAATTCTCCCCCTGAAAACACAGGCTTGCAGTTTGGAGCAGCTCCTGGATTCAGCTCTGAGCCTGAAGGTACAGGTTTCAGCAGTGACCAGGAATGCATTTGCACAGTTAAAGCTAGTGTACCAACCACAGCCATTCCTGGAGGAGTGGTGGAGCTTGGAGTGCATGGAGGGAGGGCGAGAGGGGTTGTGGCTATAATCCATGGGGTAGGGCTACAGCATGTGGGGGCAGGGCTACGACAGATGGGGCGGAGCTACGATGAACGGGGCAGGGCTACAGTGCATGGGGGAGGACAAGCAAGGAGCCGGGACACCCCCAAGAAATTGCCACCGGGGGTGAACTGCCCTCATCATCCCCCCCATCCCTACACGACTGTCCTGGAGAAGTCAAATCTGGCTATGGTTGTACATGCTTTGGTTACATCCTGTTTGGATTACTGCAATGTGCTCTATGTGGAGCTGCCTTTGAAAAGTGCTCAGAAACATCAGTTGGTCCAAAGAGCTGCAGCCAGATTGTTAACTGCAGCTGGCTACAGGGAACACACAACTCCCTTGTTGCAACAGTTCCACAAGCTGCTCGTCCATTTCTGGGCACAATTCAAAGTGCTGATTGTGACCTATGAAACCCTGTATGGCTTGGGTTCAGGTTATTTGAAGGGCCATATCTCTCTTTATGAATCCATTGCAACTCTAAGATCATCTGGAGAGGCCCTTCTCTCTGTCCTATCAGTTTCTCAGACTGTTTTGGTGGGGACTAGGGAGAGGGCCTTCTTGGTGGCTACTCCCAAATTTTGGAACTCTCTCCCTCGAGATTGCCCCTGGGAAACCCCCATCTTTGTTCTCCTATCAACAAGTCAAAACATGTTTATGCCATCAGGCTTTTACAAACTGGTTAGGGCTGGGCTTTTAATGCTGTGTGTTTTTAAAGTTTGTATATAGTCTTTTAATGAATTTTAATATTTTAATGTCTTTATAAATTGTTTGATCGCTTTTTAAATCTTTTTATACTTTTATTGAGGCTTTTGTATACTCTTTAATTTGCATTGTTTTAAATGGATTCCTGGATACCGTGAGTCTCATTACTGGGAGAAAGGAGGGACATTAATGAATCTAACAAACAGACAAACAAGCAGTAAAGCATGTAGAGCACTTGAAATGTGTTAGATAAATGCATTGTCACCAATCAGCTAGGCTTAATTCTGATATAATGCACTTCTTAGAAATAATTCTGGGCTCTTCAACAGATGTTTAATGGGTTTCATTTCAGTTGTAAGCTAAGAAAGAACTTCAGGGGACTTTGCTCCCTTCCCTCATTGATCAGCTATTCTAATACATCTGTCAGAAGCCATTACAACTACTATATTTTATGGTACAAAGTTTTCATGCCCAGCTTCGCACTATCATTTCTTGCAATATTAACTTACTGTCAAATCCTGGCTGAATATTATAGTTCTATCATTTTTGAATATTGATTCCAGACCTCTGGTATCTATGTCTAGATAGACTGTCCTTTCAATGAATCACAGCTACATGAACTTGAATGATGAATTTGGCATTGAACTCTGCCAGACCCTCTGTATTTTTGTGAGCTCCATCATATGTAAGATCTGAGCAAACTGACCAAATGATACTTTAACACTTCAACATCTTTATTTGTTCATTTATTCAGTAGATTTATATTTCACTGTTTGACTGGAGTCTTAGAAATACAATGGACAATATTTGTAGTTCTAAATTAGGATTGACACAGCTTCACCTATTGGCTCTTCACCTATAATAAGGGATGTAAAAAATATTTGAAAATTTTCTCATCCCTGGTGAGTAATGGTGTCTTGACACATTGAGACATCCTGTCACACAAAAAATTAAGTTTTTTTTTTCATTCTGGGACTTTGTGAAGAAAAGTGATGCACAAAACACTGATGGCTGAGGGATTCTGGAAGCTCTAGTCCCCCCTCCCCCCCCCAAAAAACACCCTTTTCCAAGCTCTGTTCATTGTCCAGTGATATAGCAGAAGCTTTACATATGAAAGGTCTTCAGGTCAGTCACTGGTGATTAGAAGGATCTCAGGAAGAGGTGCAGTGGTACATTTTGAAGTTCATGTCCCAAAGACAGTCTGTTGTAATGGGCTCTCTGGTCCTGTCTCTTGCTCTTGAATAGGAGAGGGAACCCCCAAAATCTATTTAGTTGACACCACCACTGTTTTACCCCACATGATTCAGTAACCTTGCGGGAGTTACTGAGAGATTTAACTTGCACTTTTTCTTCCTCTGACTTTGTGGAGACTTCCCCTCCCTCCAGTAAGAGAGGAGAAGCCTATATGCATATATGTACTTGCACCAAACAAAGGGACATGAAGAGTGCATGTAAAAGAGGAGATCTTTTTATTCTAAGCAAGCGGTCTTATATTAGCAAAAGGATGTCTTGTACATGAAGGCACCTTCCTTTAGACCAGAGCTTTCCTAACTTTTCATGTTGGTGACATACTTTTTAGACATGCATCATTTCATGACACAGGAAATTCAGTTTTGCTAGCAAATCGGAGGTTAAACCTACCCCTTGTAAGAGGTACAGACACATGCATAAATTATAACAACAAAATGTATGGGGACACAACATATCTCATGAAAACCTTTCATATATTTTTAAAAATATGTGATTTATAAATAATATCATACATTTCCAAGATTGTAGGTGACATACCTACGCACTTCAGATGACACAGTAACGTTTCACGACGCACTGTTTGGAAAGCCCTGCTTTAGACATTTACTTAGGAGTAGTTAAAAAGTTACAGAAACAGCCTAAGTCATATTCAATTGAGGTTAGAATAAACATAAGCCCTAATAGAACCAGCTGAACATTCCTATTCTGCTCACAAGACAGAGGGTATTGGGAGTCTTGTATATTCATAGGAAGCTGGGAATGTGGACTCCTTTGCCCAGCTGATGATCATACTTCCCTAGGACAGATGAGGCAGGCAGCATGCTGCACCTGTCCATGGGTCCCAAAGTTTCAATTTCTTAGTCTATCTCTGTGCCTTGTGACATCCTGAGTTTTTCTCACTTGGAAGCATCTCGGAGCTTACACACGTCTTCCCAAACTGATCATCCTCACTGGGCAATTGTTGTATGATTTCTGTTGCTCCTCCAAGATGCTGACTCCCAATAAATGTAGGTTAAAAACAACACATCCTCAGGTCTTTGTTTACTTGGAGAAGAGACTATACCCCTCAGCTGTGTTGCCTAGATAATGGGAGAGCCCATTATCACACAAGGGCAGACCAAAAATGTAGTCAGCTGAGTTTATCCAGTTTATGGAGCGTAACATCCAATTTATTAGAATTAGCTAACAGTCATATAATAGTGAGCTGGGAAAGAGTAGGGTAGTGCTTAGGATGTTGGGCTATGGCTGTGGGTTTACCTCCCTGTTTGTTCATTAATTTTTCTGGGTGATCTTTGACTGATCATTATCTGTATCAGTGTGATGCTGCAGCCAAGAAAGCCAACACGATTTGTGGTTGCATCAATAGGAGTACGGTGTCTAGATCAAGGGAGGTAATGGTACCACTCTATTCTGCTTTGGTTAGACCTCATGCGGAATACTGTGTCCAGTTCTGGGCACCTTGTTTCAAGAAGTATATTGACAAGCTGGAGCGTGTCCAGAGAAGGGCGACCAAAATGGTAAAGGGTCTGAAAGCCATACCGTATGAGGAGCAGCTTAGGGAGCCAGGTGTGTTTAGTCTGCAGAAGAGAAGGTTAAGAGGGGACATGATAGCCAAGTTTAAATATTTGAAGGGATGTCATGTTGAGGAGGGAGCGGGCTTGTTTTCCGCTGCTCCAGAGACTAGGTAAGGAACAATGGATTCAAATTGCAGGAAAAGAGGTTCCACTTAAATCTCAGAATGAACTTCCTGATGGTCAGAGCTGTTCAGCAGTGGAATATGCTACCTTGGAGTGTGGTAGAGTCTCTTTTGGAGGTTTTTAAGCGAAGGTTGGATGGCCATCTGTTGGGAATGCTTTGATGTGTGTTCCTGCATGGCAGGGGGTTGGACTGGATGGCTCCTATAGTCTCTTCCAACTCTATGACTCTATGAATCTTGCTGACTTCACAGGGTCATTATGAGGATAAAAGATAAAGTGAGGTATACTCATGTATAACCAGAGTTTGGGAAAGTTACTAGCAAGCCTTCCATCCATCCATCCATCCATCCATCCATCCATCCATCCATCCTTTTTTTACTTTCTTTCTTTCAAATTATTTCTGTATCACCTTCCAGTGCACAAGGGCTCCTGAGGTGATGAATAAATAAAAACCAATTAAAACAATACAGAGATAAAAACGTTTTAAAATATTTACAAACTCCTAAACGCAGTCTCAAAGCAATCCTAGAATCTAGTTTTTAAACAGTTAAAACAGCAATTTCAAACACTGAATGCCATGTGGAATGGCACTGTTAATGCCCACTGGAAGCTTAAAAGAGACAGAGCCAGCCTAACTTCCTTGGGTAGGCAGTTCCATAGTCAAAGTGCTGTTACAGAGAAATCCCTGTTATGTGTATCCACCAATCTAACTTCATAAGATGTTGGGATGCACAGGAGGGCCGCCTCTGAAGATCTCAAATTCCTGGCAGATTCATATGGGAGGAAGCGGTGTTTCAGATATCTTAGCACCAAGTCATTTAGGGCCTTGAAGGTCAAACCAGCACCTTGAATTGGGTTTGGGAGCAAATTGGAATCCAGTTTAGGACCAGTGCTATGTAGTCTCTAAAACAGACCTGATACCAGCCTGGCTGCTGCATTATGCAGTAGCTGTAGCTTCCAAACACTTTTCAAGGGCTGCTTCATGTAGCACACATTGCAATAATCTGATCAAGTGGTAACTGAGACATGAGCCACTGTGACCACTGCTGCCTTCCCCAAGAAAGAATGCAGCTGTGGTACACTAGCCAAAGCTGGTCAAAGAAACTCCTGACCACTGCAGCACTGGGTCCAAGAGAAACCCCATCCAGAATAGGCTGTGTTCCCAAGCTGAGGTTGGCTTTCCAGCAGCACTTCTGTCTTGTCTAGATTAAGCCTCAATTTATTCACCTGCATCCAGTCCTTTGCCACACCCAGACAATGACTAACTACTGCCACAGCCTCCTTAACCTTAATTGTTGAGAAATAGAGCTGGTTATCATCAGCATACTGATGATATCCAACCGCATACATTTTTTTTTTGAAACTACATACCCTGTTAGTCCACATAGAAGTGGCAATAAATCAGAACTTGGGAAAGTTGTTCAGCATCTCGGAGTGTACTGTGAGTTGCAGTACAAAGGATAATTTTTCCAAGCCCTTAATATACTATCCCAAACTCAATGGAGGAAGGAGAGTCAGCCAGTTATATTGTGGAAAATAATATCATCTCCTTACTAAAGTCCCAGAGCTGAGTTGCTCTGCATTCCCTATTAGTGCATCATTGATCTAAGGCAGCAAGTTCAGGGAAAAAAACTTAGCCTGACAACCTGTTGATCTTCCACCAATTGGACTATACAGTATGTGACCAAAAAGCCATGACAGAGTTAGGCAGTTTTAGACTTGTAACTTAATAGTTGCACAGGAGGAACTTTTGTGTATTTTTGTGTATTACTTTACTTCAGTATTTTGTAAGCCAGTCCTCCTCTTGCATTTGGGGTCACTCTGCTCATTCTGCTGAATGAGGCCCCAGACCTCCGTGCCAAAGCCTTGCCGTGCGGGCAACACTGCCAGTTGAACCATCAGTCTGACTTAGTATAATGCAGCTTCAGCTGGGAAATATAAGGGAGCCAAGGCGGGAAGCAGATAAGGCAAGGATGGGTTACAAGACTGAAGTCGAGTGGAAGTAGTGTGGAAACAGAGGCCATTTCCATACCGGGCTTCTGAAATGGTGTAGAGCGACCTCTCACGGAGGTCTTCTACACCATAGAGTGGACTGGCGTGGACTACTTTTTGTAGTTCCACGCTAGAATCCACTCAGGAGCGGCCGGAACTAGCCGTGCTGCGTGTTTTTTAAAAACCTCTTTTTTGAGGTTTTTAAAAAGCACGGAGCGTGCAGCCCCGCGCTGCTCCGTTGCCCGGCTCCCAAGTGGATTTGCAGGCGCGCGCAAGTGCGTGCCTGCCGATCTGCCGGGGGCGGCCTTCCAGCTGGCGAGCTTCTGCAGTTGGTGGAGAGCCTCCACCAACCAGAAGCCGCCATTTGGGACGCGGGAGGACTGCGGAGCAGTGAGCTCATGCTGCTCCACGTGGCGACGGACTTACCCGGTTTCAGGTAAGCTCTGTTTTTGGGCATTTTCGCCCGTTCCCCCCCCCCCACATGTGAAAAGGGCCAGAGGTAGCCGTTGTCAAATAGCTTAGTAGGAATAGTTGTTCACAACACCACAGATGTTAAAAAGGCAAATTCATTGCTATGGGGATGATTAAGAAAGAAACTCAAATGGCAAGCATTAAAATGCTATTACATGAGTCTCTAATGTGGCCGTGGTTAAAGCACTGTGTGTGAATGTTGTCACCCTGTCTCTAAAATGGTATTCTCTTTTAAAGCAGCAAAATTCAAGGTCATCCAGTGAAATTAATCAGGAGCAAGTACAGAGAGAATGAAAAGGAACCAACTTATTTGTGCAACACACAATAAAGTTGTGATACTCATTGTACAAGCACAGATGGCTTTTAAAAGGATTGGGCAGATTCATGGAGGATATATCTAGCAATAGCTATTAGCCATAATATCTAAGAATAGAATGACCAGGGGGCTCACAGGCTGAAATACTTCTGATGGGAGCAGATGCTGTAGATAAATACAGGTGTTTGTGTGTGTGTGTGTGGCTGTCTTGTGACTTTATCAATGATGTCTTGCCAGCCACTGTTGAGAACAGTGTGCTGGGTTTTATGGACCTTTGATCTCTCTAACAAGGCAATTCTTACATTCCTATTCTTTGTAGCAACTCACAAGTTCTATGAAGGATTAAAGAAGCTTTTCAACAAGAAGCCAGAAGGAATCTAACATGGATGGCCAGTCTGGACAGCAAATCTGAATTTCTGGCACTCATATGAAGATGGTGCAGGCTTCCAGCATCATCAGACCTTGAACAAGCCCCCCCTGCCCCACAATTGAATGCATAGCAAGAGAAAAAAAAATTCTGTTTTGTGCACTGTTTAAACAGGCTGATCTGTCTTCGCTTCTACGCAACATTTTTACTTCTAAAGGCAGAAATGGGGCTCATTTCAGACACATACGTCTTCAGTGAGAATTGCTTCCCCTAAGAACAGCAGTCTTAGCAATTGGTCACAGTTACACCACAATGAAAGGCAAACAATCAACACATGTCAGAGGCCCTCTCTCTAATTATGTGATACTGTCAGATTTAGTTCTTGTCCAAGTGAGAGCCAGCATGGCATAGTGGTTTAAGTCTTGGACTACAAGTTTGGGAAACTAGAGTTCAAATCCCCACTCAGCCATAGAAAACAGTCGAGGGACTTTGGGTAAATCCCACTCTCTTGGCCTTAGAGGAGAGCGGTGGGAAACATGGCCAAAAGAACCTTGGGATAGGCTTAGTTTGAGACTCTTTTAAGAGGCATAATAACTATGGCTATATTTAAGTTGTGGCAGGGAACAGTTTCAGGTGGAAAGCCAAGGTTGAAGGTAAGCCATGCCTTACAGCTTCTCTTATTCTTCTCTACAGTTCATGATGGTAAGATAAAGGCAAAACAGTGTAAACATACGGAGGCAGCCTGCTTCCACTCTTTAGATTTTGTGAGTGCCCAGTTCAGTTTGCTTCCTGAAACACAGAAAAATAAATGACACCTGTCTCATACATGCACCTTTGTTAAGGTCCATAACACCCAAAGTCAGCCATGTTATTTTGGTACATGAAATATAATTCATCTGGCCCCCGCCATCATGGGCAGTGAAAATACAGTAATATCTTTCCCTCTGTCCATATGTCTGTCCATGTAATATCGTTCTCCTAAAAGTGAGGCTCAGCATTTGCTTCATTTTCAGACGGTCAAAATTTACTCCCTCACTCAGCTTAAAGGGCCAACATTATGCATGACTTTCACTCCACAGGTTTGCCGCTTTGGGAGAAAAATAAAATAAAAATAAAATAAAATAAAATAAAATAAAATAAAATAAAATAAAATAAAATAAAATAAAATAAAATAAAATGAAGCGGAGTAGGAAGCTTATACTAGAAATTTCTTTTTCTCAGTCTCTAAAATGCTATAGGACTCCTTTATATCTTTTTATGCTGAAATAGACTAACACAATTGAATATTAACATTTGCTCATACAAAAGAAGGAGTTTCTTGGATCTTCTTTGTTGTCCCATGAATTCTCACTGCCTGATTCAGAATGAAAGAGTACAAATATCGTATGTTCAGTTTCTAAATTAAAGAAATGTACGTATGGGTGTGTCATATACTCTCAGCCCCAGAAAACCCTGTGATTGCATGGCTATAAGTCAAAAATGACTCGAAGGCACACAACAATAACAATCTATAGAAAACAAGCTCTGGCTTCTATTCAGTAGTACAGCGAGTCTCAAGGCAAGTCTGTCTCAAAACCAGCACGTAGTTCACCTTCAGAGTACAAGTATGATCTGGCTTATTTAGTTCCTCCATACCACAGACTCCTTGCTGATGGAAGGGTAGTATTGTACTTTTATATTTTGAATCTGTATAATTCCTAGATTTTTCAGAGCTTGAGAAGGTTACTTTTTGCACAGTGGATCCCAGAATCCCTCAGCCAGCATAAGAAGTAATCATGCCTGCTGGAGGATTCTGTAACATTTCTGACTTATGGTCCAGGAAAGCCACACCACATTCATTTTTCAAATGTGCAGATCTTAGATGCACAAATAAAAAAATCTAAGAGCAAAGGCCACATGGACATTGAAAATTCAATGGCTACCACTTCACTTGGCTGCCATGTTTGATTCTAAGCCCCCTGGTCAAAATTGCCCCACCAACATTCAGTTCAAACTTCATTCTGGGCATCTTGCCAAACTCATTAATATTGTTTAGTATTTGATTAGCTGTTGCATTCTCAGCGATGACTTTAATCCCTGTAATTAAACTGTCTCCTGCTGTGGCCATAGGATAGAAGCAACAGAAATTAGGAACGCATAATAAATTATTTGCACAACTTCTGTGCCATACTTCCACATGCAAAATAGTGTTCTTCAACTGATAATTTACTTTTGTAAGAACTTTGTAAAGTAAAAAAAAAAAAAGAGCTTAAGAAATAAGAACTTGATGAAGTAGGAGAAATTGTGGGAGACTGACTGGTAGTTGTCTTTCTCCCTGAAACAAGCTTTTGTCTTTTCACATATGCCCAACAGGCAGAAATTCAGCAAAAGCACCTGCAGATCCACACTTGGAAAATCTACCCTAGATGATCTTCACTGATTGGGATGGAAGCTGTTATAAAGCACAGAGGTGACCTTACTAGGTTTTCTAATTCTTGATGGGAGCAAGTTTGGGTAGATCGCAGTCTGGGTTGGGATCATGGTTGGGGTTAAACGTTGGCATTCCTGCTCCCTGTAATGCCACCAGTGGGTCATTACATCAACATGTGTATTTGCTATCTACTTGATTATTTGAAATGCCACCCTGGGCTGGGCAACGATGGCCCACCAGATGTTTTTGGCCTACAATTTCCATCGGCCCTAGCTGTGATAGCCAATGGTGAGGGATTATGGAATTTGAAATCCAGAAACATCTGGAGAGTCAGTTTTCTCCCCTTGCCTACACAGAGCTTCTGTCACAGGGATGGAAAATGAGTAACATTTGGGCTGGAGACACATTTCACAGTGCGTTCTCAACTAGCTTGTGGCCTGTCCTCTTCCCCTCCTTGGCCACTCTTACCCAAATCCCCCAGTGCACTCAAAACCAGTGTTTTCAATTTTAATTCTTATACCCAAGGATGCTTATCATCCCTGAGCATCAACTTTGTTGTCAAGGACTGATGAGACTTAGAGTTCAAAATATCAGGAAGGTGACAAGTTTGGAAAGCTGGCCTATTGTAACAGGAAGCAGAGTAGAAATCTTACCACCTCTTGAGCTTTGTAGTAGAGCTAGTATTTTCTTTTTTTAAACAGCCTTCCTCCCTCCCATCTATTATTCCAGGAGTGTGAAAAATATAGGGCTTTCAGATGTAACTGGGCTCCCACAGCATTCCTCATCTCTGGCTATTCTGCCTATGGCTGATGGAAGTTATAATCCAGCAATATCTGGAGGCGCACATTTTGCACACCTCTGTTCTCCAGATTGGACCTCAAGCCCAGAAGCCACTGTGGCCAGTGGGTGGGTTCTGAGAATGGAAGTTCAAAACATCTACAGAAGTCAAGTCTGAGAACTGATGTGTTAATAATTGAGTGTATTAGGGCAGATATTCCTAATTTTTTAAACAAGGAAGGACAACTACACTCCTTAAGATGCTTTGGGACTGCGGCTCCCATAGTCCCTCACCACTGGCTGGGCTGGCTGTGGTTGATAGAAGTTGTATGCTAAAAACATTCAGAAGTCCACAGTTGCCCACCTTTGCTTTTAAGGCAAGGGTGGGACTTTCAGTCCTCTAGATGTGGGTGAATTATTATTCCCATCATACCTCAGCACTGGCCATGTTGGCTACTGCTTGTGGGAACTGGATTGACAGTGTCTGGAAGACCACAGCTTCCCCTACCCTGTTTTAAGGAGTGGACTTCATTCACATTTATGACATGATTATGCAAAGCACATTCACAAATAGCCACATTTCCCTTTTAAATGCATGGAGAGAGGGACCTGATCCTCATACAGATACCTCTTCTGTCTCTATTAAAGAGAAATGGAGCTTTATGTATATGTGTGCCCCCTTCCTAGTTGAGCAGAGCCCCATATATTTTGTACTTTTGTACTTATGTAAAAAATATCAAAGGAGAAGATGCTCAAGTGTCTCCACTTGTTCCTTATCTGTAGTAGCAGATTTATCTCCCTTTCTCGCTTCCAGGCCTGCCTTTTTCTTCCAGACAGTAATTTACATGCACATTTGAAATTGCTAATAGGCTTATTATTTTCAGGTAGAGCTAAATACAGAGAAATAGTCACCAGGCAGAAATCCAAATGAAATTTAAAATTCTCCAGATAGCATATATGCTGGCAGTATGAAGATCCACTCAGATTTCTCAGAGTAACCTTTTGTTACTGCCCTGGCTAGCCCGAGCTTTGGGGATATAAAAAGATATCTATTGATATCGATAATTCGGCTTCATATACCCATTCCCTTCCACGTGCTTGCGAGGCCCCTGGACAAGCACGCATACAGGCTCGGCCGATAATCGCCGTAATATTCCGAAACAGTACAGGCAGGCGAGAACTAGCTGACTCGCCGCTTTAGGAGACCTCAAGGCAAGTACCTTCATTAGGTATGGACGCAGCTTTCAAAAGATCCTCTGCCCCGCGCTGGCAGCTTGATGATCGGACTATACAACGCTCAAGTACTCCGCGTTTGCATACCGGCTGTCCTATTGACAATTTGGCTGTAACTCAATCATTCAAATTCTGACCTTTCGGAGGCTTTGTCTCCAGCCCAAAATCTGTTGTTTTCCCAAAGTCTGACCTAGCCTGTGGTCACAATTCTCCTTATAAAAACCCTTGATTCCGAGACCTTCCTCGGATTGCTCTTGGATCGCTCTTGGCTTCCATCCCGCCTTGCTGTCGCTTTGTCCAGCGAGCCTTCCCCTCAGCTCCACGTGCTGAGATCCACGCTCTCCATCTTCTCTGCTTCCAACCGGGCTTCAGGACAGGTGAAGTATCACCCAAACCAGCAACTCCTCTAAAAACCCCTCTATCCCACTCCAACCTTTATTTCTTTAGTTATCTTGTGTGAGTGTGCCGCATACACTGTTTGATTGTGTTTTTAATAAAACCACGTTTATTATTTCAACTTCTGTGTGCTCCTTGACTCGGCCTGACCCCGTAGACATAGGGCTCAAGATCCTGCTAAGTTACCCTGCCTCTCGTAATGCTAAAGCAGTGCTCAGAGCTAATCTTCCCCACCTATTGTTGAGCACATTTTGGTGTCCCTCACGGGACCCCCAGTAAACAGGGTAACACTTTACAACGGGAGGATCTTCAGCTAGAGTGGCAGAATTGCAATATTATTTTTTTTAGAAGAACCCATGTTCCTTTTTTGAACTACAGCTCCCAGAATCTCTCAACCAAGTAGCTATGCTGGCTGGTGGATTCTGGCAGGTATGATACAGAAAGTAACCTTCCCAAGCCCTATGCTACATCGTCACTAGTGAGACATTATTTGCCTTAATTTTCAGTTACTTGTTCTCTCTGTAGCACCTCTACCAACTGCTCCCAAGGAAAGTAGGTGATGTTTGAGGATATTAATATGCTTACCTCAGATTAGAATAATTTAGTCTGCAAATCCCTGTTGTCTCTACCTTCTGCCTGTAGTTAAAATTGCATGTGTTGGAAAGTTTTTCCTTGTTCCCTGCTCTACCCCTTAGGTGTAATGCCTTCAAGATCTATAACAAATGGAAAGGATAGGGCATCACTTCCAATATATCTGAATGAAGCTTTTGCTGAATGAAGCTTTTACTGTAGAGTATAGGCTACACAGGAATCTATAGGCTGGCTGATGTTTTGAAGCAAGGATTGGCAACTTGTGGCTTTCCTGATGTTATTTTTCCACTCCTAGGAACCACCAGGAACAGTGCTTCATCAGTGAAACTGTGTCCAGCATCCACCAAACCTACAAAAACAAATCCATGAGTGGATTTCTGGCCATTCCTATTTTTATTTTATTTATTTTTTGGCCATTTGGTGAGCAGCTGCAAGCTTGTGGTGGATCCTAGCTAGGGATGGAAAGCAGGCCCCTGAATCCTTTGAAGTTCCCTATCCCTGCTTTAGCCAGAGCTTGAAAACGTTAGTTCACGTGTGTCAAACAGAAGGCCCACAGGCTGAATCCAGCCCACCAGGCCATTTCATGTGACCCTCACACCTTTCCTGCAACTGTGGCACTCCCTCCGCCTGGCAAGCTCAATCCCCACATTGCGGGCCCCCGACTGAAGGTATTCTGAAGAGGGGTCCAGCAGCCAGCACTTGTGATCTACTTCAACTTCTGACTGCTCCTCTGTCCCAGTCTTGCCAGCAGAATATTGCTGTGGGTTACCATTGCAACGTTCCACACAGTTCACAAGAGCTGGACAGAGAAGCAGTCAAAAGTAGAAGTAGATTGCGAGTGCTGGCTGCTGGGCCCCTTTTCAGAATACCAGCAGCCAAGGGTCTGCAATGTAGGGACCGGGCTCACCAGGTACAGAGAGGGGTGGGGGGCAGAAAGAGACACAGGGGAGGAAGGAGAAGAAAAAGGCACAGAGGGGATCTGGGGAGCTGAAAGAGGCACAGAGAGAGTCTTAACTGGGACCAAAAAGTTAAAGAAAGTTAATGTAATAAACAGTGCTTAGTAATATTTGTATGATGATTAAAAAAAATAACTTTCTATTTTCAAAACTAATTTCTCAATAAATTGTACAATAGTTGTACACTTGAATATCTGCTTGCCATTATTGTTCCTAGACTTCTAGTTGCAGAGCTAGTTATTACTAAAACCAGTAATAATCAAATGCAGAGGCAATTATTTAATATGATAAAAGAGTAGATACATTTCTATTGTCTTACAGATACAACTGGCCCTTTGAGGCCAACCATAATGCTGACGCAGCCCAGGATGAAATTGAGTTTGACACCCCTGAGTTAGTGTTTGCAACTATAACCCCTAGAATCCTTCTCAGCCAGCATGACTGCTGGCCCTCTTGGCTGAGGATTCTTGGAGCTGCAGTCCAATCCACCACCACCCCCCTCAACTTTTCCAAGCTCTGGCTTCCCCACTGTGAGTTTTCTGTGCTGAGGAAGGACAAAGATTCCAATTCCTTTTGGCCTCAGTTCTCAGTTTTCCGAAGCCCAGCACTCCTTGACATTTATGGGAGCAGTTTGAAAGAGGTGCGTGGAAACAACAGCACCGCTACATTCTGTCGAATATCAGCTCTTGAATAGGGAATATCATATGTCAAAGGCAGAACTTCAACCGTGTGGCATACGAGTGACAGCACAATCAGCAGTAGTGGATTCTGGGGCAGAGGATTTGAGTAGGAGAAGGATTTATTTTTGACACTTGTTGTTTGCACACCTATTGGTGGAAAAGAAAGATATTATAAATGGTCATCCAAGCAGGTATGGTGAACTTGTGGCCTTCCAGATATTGCTGATGTAGAAGCTCCACCATCCCTGACCATAAGCCACCCCAACTAAGGATGGTGGGAGCTGGAAATCTCACTGCTTCTGGAGGGTCTGCCACCCATAATCTCTGACAATGTGATGTCAGTTTTATTTCTGAGAGCCATGTGCTGGTGTTCTTGACCTCTGTTTACCTCTTCTAGCCAAATGAAACAATAGAAGTTTGAAACTGAACGTGAATGCTGCTTCTGGTATCTGTAAGGACCTCTGCCTGCAAGGGTTCTGGCCTGAAGTTTAATATCCCATTATGGTAGATGTGGTGACAGTCTTCAAATTAGCTAACAAATCAGGCTTACTTATACTTAGGGAGCAAAACCCATCCGCCTGCAGGGAGGGAAAAATTCTGAGAATGATTTGCCAAACCTCGCCAAAAATGTCAGCCGTATAGACAAGCAGAAAACCTACTCCAGTTTGCAAGGTGATCCTACCATGAAACATAATGACATGGTCTAAGCCCCCCTCCCCCCGTCACAGGTTTCTGCCACTATTATGAATCATAAAACAGGAGACAGGTCTGGCCCAGGGGACACCTTGGAAGCTCTTCATTGAGAGCACAGCTAAAAGGAATGGGAGATGCCCAAGAAAATGGTACATGGATTTTTGCAAGGACAGTTTCCCAAAGCAAGGTGTGGGAATTCATGGCCTTCTCAATAATAGTAACAACAACAGTTTTATTTATTTATATTCTGACTTCTCCTCAAGATTGAGACTCAAGGCGGCTTACAAATTAAAATTATTACAATGTCATTAATAACATACCCCAATGCAGCATTAAAACGGAATTAAACATTAACCATGTTAAAACAATTTTACATTTAATTTTACATTTAATTTAAACACTTTAATTAAAAAAAACAGTTAAAACACTTCAATTTAAAACAATACGGCAACCTCACTGCAGCCCTTTCCTTAAAAGTCTTAAGTTCTAAAAGCCTGTCTGAATATGCTACCAACAGAAGGATGGCAAAGAGGGGGCCATTCTAACCTCCCTAGGGCAAGAGTTCCAAAGTCTAGGGGCAGCCACCAAGGAGGCCCTCTCTCATATTCACACAAACATAACAAGTGAAGCTGGTGAGACTGAAAGAAGGGCCTCTCCTGTCAATCTTAGGGTCCAGGCAGAACTTTGCAGGCAAATTGCTAGACTACAGTCTCTGTCATTCCTGACCATTCACATCTGGCAGGGCCTGATGCAAGTGGGAATCTAGTGACATCTGGAGGATTATAGGTTGTCCAGCCTTTTCCCAAAGTTCATTCCCAGTGTTAATAAGTGGCAGGGGCTATATTGGTTTTCAGGCTCAGCACAAAATGCCTACATGGTTCTTGACTGTAGTCCTCCCAGACCACTCAGCTTAAACATTTTATTAAAAAAAAAAAGGATGTTCTAGAAAGGTCACCTTTGCTAGAGCTGCTTTGATTTAAAGTATTTTAATATAAATGGGCTGTCTATGCCCAAGGATTCAAATGTTTATGCGGAGCTCATTGGCATTCCTTTTGTTTGTCGAGAACTTTCCTAATTTGTCTGCAAATGACAGCCAATCAATTTCAAAATGTCAGTAACTGTCCTGTGGATGAATAAATTGAACCCATCTGAGCTGACTAAAAGCTGGAGGTCCAGAAGAGAAATATTTTGGAGAGGAAGAGGGTGAAGAAGCGTGTATCCCAGCTGTTCCGTTTGGTTAGGTTTCTTTATCAAGATGTTTTTGTGAGGAGGATTAAATTACTTTTATGGTGAGTGGTGCCAGGTGTATTGTGTAAGTAATATGAACCAATATTCACTGGTGTCTAGCAACCAAACTTGTCCCAGTTGCAAGCCAAGGGAAAACATGTGCAAAGAAAAAGTGAAGAGTCTATGAAATGTTTAGTGCCTCTGAGTGCCTTGCAAGCTGAGTAGTTTGCACGTAAGTGCAGTCTGCCGTGCACCTCTACTACTTTGTCGAGCCTCTGTGCATCTGAGATTAAGGAACAGTGCTTCCAAATGAGCTTGAGCCCCCACATATTTATTTTAAGCACTTGACAGGCTTCATTGTGTTGCATTTATAGTTCAGGCTACTGGGAGGAAGACTGACAAAGAGCTTCTCCACTCTTTGTGTTGTGACTAGTCAGCAGCAGATCATCATCTTTTGAAGCCAAGTGCTGATATGATCAGATAGTCTTGGCATGGGGAATTGTGTTTTCATTGATGTCACAGACATTGTCCAATAAGTGACACTCACACAGCCCCCATTCCAGACGGCAGGACTGCGTAGTGAAAAAAATTGAGTTTCTACCTGAAACAATATGTTGCCCTTGCAGGACTCCAGAAAGGAATGCTGAGTAAGTCCCACTTAATGACTATAGAATGGGCTGGTGGAAAGGTCATATCCAGATATCTTTGAAAAGTGTTCTTTATCTTCCTTGCTGCTATACCTACTGAGGTAGTTTAAGGGAATTTTTTGGAAAGATGCTGTATCAGCCAGCATTTTAAGAACAGAACATTGTTCATGTGATTGAGAATGATAGGGTTTGTCATGCAACACATCTGGAGGGCGCCAGGTTGAGAAAGGCAGCACTTGGTTGTAGGTACTATCATGCAAGTTAGGAATTGGCCATTGCAATGTTACATGTTAAAAGTTACCCAGCATCACAGGCTGTTGTCCTTCAGATCTGATCCTGCAGAAGCAGTGCTATTAATTAATTATAGGCCATTTCCGCACGGGGCGAGGGAGTCGCCCCGTGACGCTGCTCAGCGGACTTTTGGGCTCCCCGGTCCGGTCCACGCTGCTCCGGAGCAGTGTGTGGCCGCCGCTCCGCACTGCTCTGGGGATGAAAATGGCGGCTTCCAGTCCGCTGAAGCTTGCCAGCCTAAAGCCCGCCCCCGGCAGATCGCAGGCTCGCACCGATGCGAGCCTGTGAATCTGCGTAAGGGAGCAGGCTCGCACTGGCGTGCTCCATGCTTTTGAAAAACCTCAAGAAACAGGTTTTTCAAAAGCACAGTGGACGACCACTTGGGGTTGTTCCGGAGTGGGCTGGGGTGCGGATCTACGTTAAGTAGGTCCGACCCAGTCCACTCCTAGGTGCAGACGTCCTCCCTGGAGGATGCTCTGCACCGTTTTAAAAACCCTGTGTGGAAATGGCCATACTAAGCTTTTTCAAAAGCTGGAGTGGCTACAACAAATCAGAACTCCTTGAAGGACTTCAGTGTCCTTTTTGCCGGAGACTTCAGGACAGCTTCTTAAAACCTAAGCAATGTTTTTCCAGTCAGATCTTCCAAGATGCCAACTGATGTGCCAGTAAGCAAAGCAAAACAAAACATGGCTGGATTAAGAATTTACAAACAGTGTAACATAAGAAAGATATCAATCTTCAAGCGTAACACTGTACAAATGAAGATATACATCTACAAGCACAAACCTTCCAGCACTGTATTTATGAAGCATTGTAATGTGTTTGCTTTTAGCGTATATTTGATGATGTGACCAGAATGAATGAAGATGTTGCAGTCTCTGCTTTGTATTTTGTACTTCATTTTTCATCATGGATCAATTAGCGGGGAGAGGGGGCACCCAAGAGGACACTGAGTTTAAAGAATGTCTAAGTCTTTCTGGGATTTCTTAAAATGTCAAGAGATGCATGTGTCTGCCTTGAAGACATCTTGAGCATTTCTTGGGAAAATGGTACAGACAGGAGGCACTTCAGTACTCACAGAAATCCCAGGTGGCCTAGCTAAACATGAGTCAAGGAAATCTCTTTGCACCTCCTATATCAGCGTGTGAATTCTGCAGACCTCCAAATGTTGCTGAACTGCAAGTCCTAGCATCCCCAGCCAGCACACACAATGGTGAGGAATGATGTAAGTAACAGTTCAGCAATATCTAGAGAGCTGCAGGATTCCCTCCCTTATCCTACACAGTTGGAAGGCAGGTGGGAAACTCCTCCACAAAATGCCTGGATACTACGCTTTCATGCTCTCCAGCATTTCACTGATGAAAACAAGGTCAAGCAATATCAGAGTCTGGTCAAGATGGCAAAAGTTATTACAGTGCTAAAAAAGAACACACAAGCTAGCAGAGACTATGTCAGTGAGTCTACAGAGGAGGGCAAGATACCACCCCCTCCTCTCCTCTGCCTTCTGCCGAGTTAATTGAGTGCAAACTACTTTTGCACTTTTGAGAATTTGCACATATAGAACTACACTTGGCCCTCCACATTTGCTAGGATTAGGGGCACAGGACCCTTGCAAAAGTGAAAAATTCGCAAATATCAAAATTTATGTGTCTGTGGGAAGGGGGCTGAGGCATGGCCAGGGAGAGTGGGTACCCAACATCTAAACCAGGTTAGGGAAAGGAGATGGTTGGCATGGTGGTTCTTTACTTCCTCTCTCTTGCCCGTCTCCTTCTTTGGGCATATGGAGAACTTTGGGAGAGGGCTTGTGATGCTGAGAAATCAGGCTTTGGGCGGTCCTTGACTGGCCAGGCAGTGGCTGGTGGAGGAGGAGGAGGAGGACTGGAGGGAGGTTTTTAAAAAGCTGTGCAGCCTAATTGTAGTTACCAAGAGGGAAAGTCCCCCCCCCCCAAAAAGTTATCTGAGGTGGGGCAAGAGGGGTTGGAGAAACTCGCAAATAATCAAATCCATGAATGTCAAACTTGCAAATGTGGAGGGCTGACTGTAAGTCGGAGACAAAAAGGGAAAGTGGGAGGAAGAGAGAAAAACTGGGACCTTTTAAAAGCAGCTGAAAGAGTGGGACAACAGAGGATTAATTGGGACCATCCCTGTGAAATCAGAGCAGTTGGTGAGTATGAGCTTTCTCATACCTCCCAGCGTATCCCTAAGACAGTGGTATTATCAGGGTAGGGCTTTGGGACTGAGGTTCATGGGCTCACTTTGGCAGATAGGTCCCCCAGATGTGGCAGAGTTGGCTCACTCTATCATCAAGCAAGTGAATAAGTGGTACACAATACCATCTGAAGAGCATGAAAATTTCCTGACTATATAACTGAAGCCAAACATTAGCCAATTCTTGAAGCCCAGTGTATGTCCTGTGCTTTCGAGGTCCCTCCCTATCAAGAGTCCTTTCCTTTTCCCTTCTGTAAGACTTCACAGCAATTTCTAATCCTATTTTATCCCCACTGAAAAGAGGGCAAGAAAATGCAGGCAGTGAAGAGAAAAAAGAAGATTAAAGCTGTCAGTCTTACCCACAGGCCCATCTCTGAGCCATAAGAAAACACATTTCCCTCCTCCCATTTTTCTTCCCCTCTCCCTGGCAGTGTCAGCTCCAAGAGGCCAAAAGAAAGAGTGTTCATCTTCACCCCTTCCTGATTGTTTATGAACAGGAACTTTTTTATGCAGAGGACTTAACTGGATCTGGGTGTCACCAGGAACTTTATCCTGTTGTAATGGCTGTGGTTCTGCCCTGAAATGCAGAATCAAAAGGTTAGGTAGATTCAAAGACCATGTGGTCCATCTCTCAGACCTAGATACTCTATAGAGATAGCAGATGTTGGGAACCTATGCTTTGTCAGATGTTGTTGGGCTGCAGCTTCTCTCAGACACAGCCGGCACAGTCAGTGGTGACGGATGATGGGAGCTGTATACCAATAATGTCTGGAGGGTCACACATTGCTCATCCCTGATAAATATCTAGACAGAGAGAGACCAGATGACAGATACTGCTTGTTTCCAAAGGCTTGTCTAAATTTTGATCTTAACCAGAATTCACAGGAACTTAATTTGAGCAAAGGTTCACTGGATCCTCATTCCAGAAGTTATTTTCAGTGTAAGGGCTCAGTCTGGTATGGAAGAATAAAAGAAAGTGTGCCTCTGAACATCTGCACAGTGTCTTTATTTCATTACTAAGTAAACATGCAATTTCTTCGTTTAGCATCAGTTTTACTGGAGAACATCTCAGTCTTTCAATGCAAATAGAACTTTCTCTAGTCCCCTCTTTGCCAGGTATTTACATGTAACATATAGAAAACCTGAGCCAGGATGGTGTAGTGCAGTGGTGGACAGAGGGTTAACAGCACCAAGGCAAGGGGGTTGGGTGACTGGCAGGGGCGGGAGGACCAGCAGACGGAAGTGGGCGGCATGAGGGGAAGGGTGGGGGGTGAGTGGAGGTGTGTGGGGTGAGTGGCAGGTGGAAGTGGGTGGAGTGAGAGGTGGAAGTGAGTGGGGCAAACAGTGGCAGGGGGGCAGGGGGGATTCCTCTTTTTTGTGTCCCCGACATTGGTGCCCAGGCAGACACTCCAGTTGCCCCACCCTAGATCCACCTCTGGTGTAGTGGTATGAGCATTGGGCTATGACTGTGGAGACTGGGTTTGAATTCCTGCTCAGCCATGGAAGCCTACTGGCTGACCCTGGGCACGGCACACTCAATCTCAGAGGAAGGCAAAGGCTATTTCCACACGGGCTTAAAGAAACGGTGCAGAGCGTCCTCCAGGGAGGATGTCTGCACCTGGGAGTGGACTGGGTCGGACCTACTTAGTGTAGTTCCACACCTCAGCCTGCTCCGGAATGACCCGAAGTGGTCATCCAGCGTGCTTTTGAAAGACCGCTTGAAACAGGTCTTTCAAAAGCACGGAGCGTGCCACTCTGTGCCCGCGCTCCGGTGCAGATTTGCAGGCTCGCACGAGTGCAAACCTGCGATCTGCTGGGGGCGGGATTTAGGCTGGCGAGCTTCAGCGGTTGATGGAGATCCTTGACCAACCGGAAGCCGCCATTTTTGTCCCCGGAGCAGTGTGGAGCGACGGCCACACACTGCTCCAGACCAGCCTGGACCCAAGCGTGGAGCCAAGAAGTCCGGTAAGTACCGGCACGGGACGATTCCCTCGACCCATGTGGAAATGGCCAAAGGCAAAATCCCCTCTGAACAAATCTTGCCAAGAAGATTCTGTAATAGGTTCACCTTAGGGCCACCATTAAGTTGGAACCAGCTTGAAGACACACAAGAGAAAACCTAAGAGAAAACCAGATGAAGGTTTTTGTTGTGGCTGAGTCATTTATTGGCAACATGGTTCCACTTCTTTCTGCTTTTTACCATAATTGAGATCTGAACAAATGGAGATGAAGTCCTGCCAGTGAAAATCCCGCTCCTTGGTAGTTCTTCCCCTATTGTCTCCCCACATTGGGTACTATTTTCTTATTCAGTGCAAGATATCGTTCTGCCCTCTCTGTTTTCTGCTCATAGAGAGGTGAAATTAAAGGTGTTCAGGGAGAAAGAAAAGGGTTTAAATATGGAGAGTAAATATGGCTACCACATGTTGCTATTTTACTAATCCGTGATGGCATGGGTCAAAGATACCCAGATCATGTGCTCAAAACACCTGGAGGATTGGGAATTGGTTGTGTAAAGGTAACAGAGGGAAGACTTCATGACATTGAATTCTTACCTGCATCTAACATATAAAAACAAACCTCTACAGCATGGTGCTAGTCCAGATCTGGTTTCCCTTCTCTTCACATTTGTTGGAGGAATAATTTCTGCAGTGAGTTTGTAGGAGTTTATCTGTGTTTCATAGCTTCCTGTTTCCTTGTTTCCCAGCAGATAGCTTCTTATCAGGTTTAAAGAGAAAACAGATATACCTTCCTCCAAAAATAGGCACACTTTTTTTTCTGCTGTGAAGACAGCTTTGTTTGATCCTCTGCCCTGTTAACTGTTATGTATACCTGCCTGAGGCTCAATATTTATAGATATTGTCTTATTGAATCCTTTGAACATTATTTGGGGCTCTTTTTGAAAAGCCAGTCCATTGGTGTGCTGGCAGTGTTAGAATTTTTCCCCCCCTTTGAGCATGTTTGTGGCATGGTTTCATAACTGCTACAAGGAGTAGCCAGCTGGCATACAGTGTAGCCAGTTTCTCCTAGACACAAAGGAGTGGAGCAGGGAAGCTGGTTTCTCTTGAGTCTGACTCAGTTTGGAAGTTTCTATGCCTGTTCAAAAGAAAAGAGCTTTGAAAATTACTTTTGAAAACACAGCTGCCAGAAATCCCTAGCCAACATGGACACTGGCCTTGTTAGTTGAGGGATTCTGGGACTTCTCAAGTAGTAACTTTTCCAAGATTTGAAAAAGAGTGTGTTACGTTGGGTCTTATTGCTCCTTATTGACAACTGTCTGTATTTGATAGCGACATATTGTGCTTTTGTATAAATATAGCCTATGTTTTCCTTTTTTTAAAAAAAAAATACTCTTTTTTTAAATTTGGAATTCTAGCTTTCTGATTGTCAACCTACCTCCTTGGGTGCACAAACACACACATGGACAACTTCCCTATTTATTCCACACAAGAACTGAATATACCAATGTGGGTCAAGGGGGAAATACAGTTGGGGATTTGCTTTACAATTACACTCTTAAACTGCTCTCAGAAGGGGAGGTGAGGAAAGGAGGGACAGTATGTATGCTTTCCCTTTTTGCTTTCCGGTCCAAGCAGCATTGCAACTCTACAGAGCAAACTCCCGGAGCTGCATATATTCTTATTGATCTAAAAGGCAACGTTAATCTCAGGCACTTTAGAAATATCTCCGGAAACATCAATATTGGTATTTCACTCATAAATGCTGTTTCTATTTCATATAAACCACAGCAGTTCTCGCCTTCAGAAATAGTTTTCCGTTCGATTAGATCCTTTGGGTAGGAAAAGCGTCCATGTGGGTAAACCTGTCTTGCCCTATTGACCATTGAGTAAATGTGTCATGAGCAGAGGATTTGTGAAAGCTCAGTGGAACCTCCATGCTCAAAGGGAAGGTATTTATTTATTCTCTTCCTTCCAAGGAACTCAGGGCTGGGTGTGTAATACTGCCTAGGATGGCCACTTATACAGCATAAAAAAAGATAATAAGAGAAGGTTTGGGTTTGCATAAAATTTGCACATACTAGTTTAGATGCACAGATATTGATTTAGAAAGAACTCTTATAATTTCAATGAAAGCACAATGTCTCACCATACTGGGACAGGCTTTGTCTAGAAATGTTTCCACATGGGCTGTTCTTCAAAAATTCTATAATTGCACTGTGTCATTCATATTATTTTACCTGGGATCCAGCATTCCATCTTTCTGTGTTTTCTGACTGATTTTTCTTTATTTTTTTCCTAACTGCAAAGCAAAGCAAACCAAAAACAGTTGAAAATCAGGAAAGACAGCATAACTTCACAAGGCCTTTCTCTTGGGAGTGTTAGAAGTCCTCCATTTGAAAGCACCTCAGAGGACTTGTGTGCTTACTGTCAAGGTGCAACTTCAAGACATCTCTTGCTTTCCCTCTTTAGGGTTCTATGTCTTTAAATAGGACATGTACAGGAGGACCCCTCAAATCGAGTATACCTTCAAACAGAGGACTGCCCTCTATAAAGATGGACACTTAAGCAATCCAGCTCTGGTTTCTTTTTTCTCTATTTGTTGTCGCAATAATCATGGGAGGTAAATCAGAATGTGAGGTAGTAAATGGCTCAAGGTCATCTAAGGAGACTTTATGGTACTGTGAAACCTACACTTGGGCCATTTCTGCACTAGCCTGTTATAGTGCTATTATTCCACTTTCAACAGCCTATGGAATCCTGGGGCTTGCAGTTTAGGGAGGGGCCCAAAGGCTCCTCCCTAAACTGCAAACCCCAGGATTCCATAGGATGTTGAAAGTCAAATAATAGCACGATAACAGGCTAGTGCAGAAATGGCCTTGGTGTCCTCCCACACTAACTCCAATATCAGAGCAAGTCTGGAAATCATGCAGCCCTCCAGATGTTGTTGGAAGGCAAATCTCAGCAGCAATAGATAAAATAGCCAAAGGGAAGGAAAGGAATCCTGGGGGTTTCAGTCCAACAACTTCTGAAGAACTGCATAATTTTTACCGTGTCTTACATCCTGTTGCAGTTATAGGGAATCTTGGCCCTCCACATGTTTTGAACAACAAATCTCACAATTCCTTGCCACTGGCCATGCTTGCTAGAGTTGCTGGGACTTGCAGTCTAACATCATCTGGAGGACTGAAGGTTCCCCATATATATCATACCTTTGCTGGATCTGATCAAAACTATTTTAAACACTGGTTATCTGAATGTTTCTGGATAAGCTACAAGCAAGACCTATGGGCAACAGCCTTTCTTCTGCTGTTTGACCCCTGCCCCATTGCCGGCTGTTCATAGGCACTTGGGAAATGGAGATCCTGTTTTGTGACTAAAGGTATGTCCTCTTTTGTTTCATTTATCTTATTATTCTGAGGGGCCAAGGTGTTTAGCTAAAACCTTATGGCAAGAATAGGAGATTTGTGTCATGGGAAAGTAGCATAGCCAACTGGGGAAACCCAAAAACCTGGATGGGACCCAAGGAGAGCTGGATTCAGTCCAGGGCTTAAGGTCTCACACCCCTGCTTGAAGAAACAATATCACTGAAACCATTTTCCTACGGGTTAGAGATTCAACCTATTCTTTTCTGCAGTCCTAGAGAGCCCCCAAATCAGAAGTGTAACATCTCTCAATTCCAAGAGATGCATTTCGCTCTCTGCAAAACAAGGGTTTGCTCATTGCAATAGTATGTGTGTTTGTGTGTTTCTCCGCTTCGCTGGTTACAATGTAATCATGGCCCTTGTCACCCCGTGCGTCCTGCCAGAGCACAGGCTTGTGGCTTCCTTGTTTGCTGAACATTAAATCATCCCATGGGGGCTGGTGTGGTTTCGTATATCTGCCGCCGGGTGCTGTTGCTTTTTATGGTAGACTACGTTTCTCAATGGTAGATTAAATTTTATACCATGACACCTCAATCCAGTAGATGTTACCAGGTTTGTGGCCTCTGTTTACATGGTAGAAATGCCTGGGAGTTTTTGTTTTTGTTTTCTTCCCTTCTAGGCAGGTTTGCAAGACCAATATATGAGTATGAATTATGCAAAAAGGAAGGGAGGAGAAGTGTTCCGTGGTATTTGTGTTTTTATTTTTTTCTTTGCCAGAACTTAATTTATCAGGGAGGAGCCAACCATTTAACATAAACCTATGGTATACCTTTTAAATTGAAGAGCAGCTCACTTAAAAACCGCTGTGATTTTAACGCACAACTCAGGTCTTACAAAGTTACTTTCACATTTCTGTGGTTTCGTTTTTTTAAAAAATCCCTTGGAATATTTACTTAACTGAATAAAAGTACCAGAACAAGTATGCCAGTATGATCCTAGTACAGTAACTTTTCCCAATTTGCCACCAAAAAGGCAGACAGATGTCATACCCTGGGGGTCAGGCATTGATTCACTGATATCTGTGGCTAGAATCTTGTCAATGGCATATATTGGTGTAATCTGGGGTTATACATGCATATGTGCTTTTAAATTCGTCGCACAAGGAACTATTCAGTACCTCCTTTGTGCCCCACCTTCTCCCTTGGAAGCTAGTTTCAAAGTGACAGCAATATCCCCATGGCTATTTAGTGGCTGGAGAAGGGAGAAGTCAGTGCGTACAATCCAACTATCCCAATTTGGCTGGAACAGTCCTATTTAATCCCCTGTCACCCCTGTTTTCAGCTGTTTTAAAATGTTCCAGTTTCTCTCTTCTCCTCCCACTTTCCCCGTGGCCTCAGCTTAAAGTGGCCCCTCCACTTTTGCAACGATTAGGGGCACAGAACTCTCATGAAAGTGGAAAAAACGTGAATAACTCCCCTCCCGTGATCCCCCTGCCATTCTCCTCCAGGGCTCCCCCTCCCATTCCCTTGCCTTTTGCATGCCAGGGCCAGAGGCAAGGATATGGGAGGGGGAGCTAAGAGGGAAGATGGAAGGTGTGCACGTGTATCCACCCCCTATTTCTTTGCCGTTTGTTTAGGTGCTTGCTTTCCTTCTCCACACCTGGCAAAATGCAAGGGAATAGCAGGAGGAGAATGGTGGGAGGAAAGACATGCGCATGCCTCACAAATAATCAGATTCACAAAGGTCAAACTCATGAATATGGAAGGAGGACTGTCCTTCCATTGTTGCAAACTGAGTTCAAAATGCACAAGTAGTTGAGAGGTGAGGAAGGGTAGAATCTTACCCTTTCCAATATGCTCAGACAAGAGCTAAGTACAGTCAGCCCTCTGCATTTGTGGTGTGACATTCATTGATTTGATTATTTGTGAGTTTCTCCAGCCCCTGCCCCCTACTTCAGGTGCTTCTTTTTTTTTCTTTCCTCTTGGTGGCTCCAATCAGCCCGTGCAGCTCTTTAAAAAGCCGCCTCCAGTCCTCCTCCTCCTCCTCCACCACCCACTGCCTAGCCAGCCAAGAACAGCTCAAAGCCTGATTTCTGAGCACTACAAGCCCTCTCTCAAAGCTCTCCATATACCAAAGAAAGGAAATGGGCAACAGAGAGGAAGTGCAGGACCATCATGCCAACCATCTCCTTTCCCTGAGCTGGTTTAGACCCTGAGTACACACTCTCTGCACTCATGCCTCAGCCCCCTTCCCACAGACACACAAATTTTGATATTTGTAAATTGATTCACTTTTGCAAGAGTCCTGTGCCCCTAACCCTAGCAAATGTGGAGGGCCAAGTGTACTGCAGCCTCTCTTAGCTTGTGTATTCTTTCTCCTTCATAATTTTTGCCATCCTGCCATACTCTGATGTTGCTTGGTCACATGTGTCCCAGTTTTCCTTTACGAAATGTTGGAGGTGTTTTAGTGACAGAAGGGCAGGAGCACCTGAGAAATGTCAGGATCAATTCTTGCAGCTGAGAGAAAAAGCATCTGTCATTTTCCTGGATGTCCTGCAATCTGCCCCCAACCCCCATTGCAGAAATGCAGCCCGGCACTGCCTGGGCATCCCTTGCCCTCCCATGGCCAGTGGCCACTAAATGGCCGTCAGGGCATACACAGGTGGTTAGACGCTGGCCTGCATGGCGGAAAGGAGGATGGGAAGATGATATGTATTCTCACAGAATGTTACGCTTCACAAGCACCATGTAAAACTGTGGCCTATGCCTCCTGAACTGAAGATAACGTAAGGTTTTGCAAGAATCCAAAGCAGTTAAGTTAGTACCACAGCCCAGAATCGTAGCAGGGAACTGGAATGCCAAGGCCAACATTTCTTTAAAGATGTATTCAGCAACCGTGCATGTTTCCTGTTTTACTCTTGAGTAAGTTCAGGGGCCATATCTGGAATCCTAGCATAACGAGATCCAAAGCATCATCCTACTATTGTTCAGTTATGGATAGTTTTCACATATTATTATATTTCTGTTATTAATTAGTAACTCTAGTCTTAAGTATGCCATTTCGGACAGCCTGTTTGCATTCACATTTCTGAATACAAAAGATTTCCTTGGACATTGCTGTGTTGTGTGTCAGGAAGAGGCTATATTAGAATGCTTCTCTCTAGCTTTGTAGGTTTGTATACTTTTGTTTTCAAGACTACTCAGTAATATGAGCCTCTAATCACTGTATAAGTTGCAGGGCCAGTTCATGAGCAGGGAACATACGACTTATCAGGTATCGCTGGACTGCAATTCCCAGCATCCCTCTGACTAGGGCTGGGAGGAGTTGGTATCTGATGATATCTGGGGGGCTCTAAATTCTCCAGCCCCAGGTTAAAGTGAGGCAGCTGCCTCAGGCTGGAAATGCCGAAAGACAGAGCTGTGTTTGCTCCATAGCCTGTTCTGTACTTGCTGCGCAAACATAGTATAGTGGCATTAAAAATGGTAGGAGAAGAAGATTTAGCTAACAATGTACTCAGCTGTACACTGAATGGTAGAGCACAACTTGTCCTTCATCTTAGGCAGCAAAATGTCTTGAGATGGCCCTGTTGAAGTGGTATAGCCCAAACATGTATTCACTACCTCGTCAGCCTATTGCAAGAGAGGAAATGATGTGATAAAAGACATCTGCACTGCATGAAGAGCCAGCATGGTGTGGTGATTTGAGCATTAGACTATGGCCATTTCCGCACTAGCCTGTTATAGCGCTATGATTCTACTTTCAACATCCTATGGAATCCTACAAACCCCAGAATTCCATAGGATGTTGAAAGTGGAATCATAGCGCTATAACAGGCTAGTGCGGAAATGGCCTATGACTTTGGAGACCAAGGTTTAAATCCCTGCTTGGCCTGGAAACCCACTGGGTGATCTTGGGCTAATGGCCCTCTTTCAGCCTCAGGCAAAGACAAACTGTCTCTGAACAAATCTTGCCAAGAAAACCCTGTGTTAGGTTCACCTTAGGATCACCACAAGTCAGAAACACCTTGAAAGCACACAAGAGCAACTCTGCGTCTCGTGAACCCCCTCTTCCCTATGATCAGTAGCACTGGAGGGAGGTGGATTCCTGCTTTGCTGTAAATGCCTTTCCCTACCACAAAGCTACTTTTTGACCCACGTTAGGAAAAGAAACCAGATAGGATACAGACAAGCCAGTGTGGTATAGCGGTTTGAGTATCGGAGTATGACTGGAGACAAGGGTTCAGATTCCTGCTTGGCCATGGAAACCCACTGGGTAACCTAGACAGGTCACACACTCTCAGCCTTGAAGGCCAAGGCAAACCCTGTCTGAGCAAATCAAGAAAACCTCATGATAGGTTCATCGTAGGGTCACTATAAGTCAGAAACAACTTGAAGGCACACAATGACAGAGGGTACAGACATCTTCGTTTTTTGCCACCATGGTTCTGATAGGAGTTTGGGGTAGATACAATTTAGATTCAGGAAAGGATGTGGGGAAGAAAAGTTTTGAAGGCCTATCTCAGCACACTGCTCTGATCAAAATCAAGACCTTCCTTCTGCTCACCTATCAAGGTAGCAGACGTAGAGTGAGGGCGGAGTAGGGAAACGAGATCACAGATTTCCCGCATCATGTCTGGTTTGGGATTATGAGCCACACCTCGCTGGGAGGCCATCCATCCTACAGGAATGTCCTCAACTGTGCTAAGGAAGGCCAGATAACGTCTGAGACCACCAGTGTCTAGAGGCATATAATTTCAGTTAACTAGGGTTCCATTTCAGATTTTCTTTGTGGTCAGTGGCTCTCATAGCTCAAAGTATTCATTAATTGAATTTGGGGCATCAATTTGCCCAATTCTGTAAGCCCTACCCCCTTTTAGTAACACTGCTAGCGGCATCTTTATTGTGCTTGGTAGATTGCCTAGAGCCAAATCTGTGCGCAAGGAATTCTTGTGCAAAAGGAATCCGTGTACAAGGAATGATCCTGCTTCTGGGTAGCGAATGACATGAAATGAACCTTTGCCGAGTCTCGTCCTCTGTTGCATCATCCTGCTTCCCTCCATGACTCTCTGCATGTCACCTTTCCCATTGCTCTGCCCACATGTCATTGCCTCATTAGTCAAACCCCTGAGTGTTTTGAAAGGAAGATTAAACACCTTGAGTGTAACCTTTTCCTGGGCTAATGATGCAGACTCTTCAATGCACGTTTTGTGCTGAACTTTCTTTTAGTTTAATGAATTAAAAACACCTGGCATGTTGCAAGCGCTGGGGAAAGGGAGGAATTTCACCTTCACATTGTTCTGCTGCTATAAGGTGTTAGCAGCAGTACCTCCTGACAGTTGTAACCAAGACAAATTATGATTTTTCCCTGACTCAAGCCATTTCCGCACTAGACTGTTGTAACGCTCTGATTCCACTTTCAACATCCTATGGAATCCTGGGTTTTGCAGTTTCGGGAGGGGCCAGCCGGCCCCTCCCGAAACTGCAAACCCCAGGATTCCATAGGATGTTGAAAGTGGAATCAGAGCGCTACAACAGTCTAGTGCGGAAATGGTCTCAGTATAAGGCTGCCTCGTAAAAAATTAGCTCTTGTAAATCTTCCAAAGGTACAAATTGTATCATCAGGTTGGTGGTACTGCTTTATGGGATTTTGCTGGTGTCTGTCTGTGACATTTTTGTGTCAGGCACAGTGTTGTAATGGAGCCAACAAACTCGCATTGATAACCAAGCCAATAAATTTTAGTGCTAGTGTTTGCGAATAGACTGTAGACGTTCAGGCCATTTCCACACTACGCTGTTATAGCGCTATTATTCCACTTTCAACATCCTATAATTCGGCTTTCAACCTCCTGCAGTTTAGGGAGGGGCATTTAGAATCCTCAGCCAGAGAGCTCTTTGGCCTCAATTAAACTACAAACCTCAGAATTCCACAGGATGTTGAAAGTGGAATAATAGCACTTTAACAGTGTAGTGCAGAAATGGCCTTAGAGTTAAAGAAAAATAAGGTGGAGGGAGGCGGGAGGCAGAAGGAAAAACAGCACTGAAAAAGCCTGAATGTTTGCAAGAGGTGACGGGAATTGTGAGTAATGCCCGATATTTATCAAGTGACGTTCTGGATACAGAATTTCCTATGCCAAGAAGTATGTCTGGCACCTTTGTTGCCTTTTGGTGCCAAGTTAAGCTGCTTTCATTCTTGCAGAAAAATGAAATGTAAATAATTTTTAGGTCTGAAGGGAAAGGAAGTTATATTTTATACACTGCAGTTAGGTTATCCAGACATTTTGCCTTCAAAGTGCTGGTGAATTTGCCAGTGCTTTTGTTTTAATCATTTTGCTCATACTGTAATTAATTAAATTATTTTGTAAATTCTTCTTTTAAACCAGAGTCTACCCAACCCGATATATGTCTAGAGTTAACTTGGGACCATTCTGCATCATCCTGTAAGCAGTAGGAGTAGAAAGAATATTCAGAAATTTTTTTAAAAAAAAAAGGCTGAAGAACATGTTTTTTTTGCCTGCTAAGAAACTCTGTTGAGAAGAATCTTGGCCTGACAAGAATCTTCACAGTTTGGGACTCATTCTGTGCAAAATTCACATGTGGGTGTTTTGTATAGAAATCAGCATTTGCTGGGCAGGTAGCAGCCTTTCCTGCATGGAAAATGAAATTTCAATGCCAAAAAAATTAATTCATGTGCAGAAAATGTTGTTTTCTGTGGAAATCAACCATGTGTGAATTTTACATAGAATAAATTCCCAATTACAGCATTTTCTGCACAGAAAACAGGCTTTTTTCCAGGAAATATTTCAATGCAGAAATAGTAACTCCTGCACAGAAAATCGTATTTTCCACACAGAAAACCCTGTTTTCTATGCAAGTCAACTGTTTGAATTTTACACAAAATAAGCCACCGATTTTTTTCTGCACATTTTCTGCACAGAAAGAAAACCTTTTTTGTGCAGGAATTAATATTTCTTGAGTTTAAATATTATTTCCCACACAGAAAAGGCTGTTTCCTCAACAGAATATGGTGATTTCTGCACAGAATAAACATGTGGATTTTTTTTTTCCAAAATAAGTCGTGAATAGCAAATAGCATTTGAAAACTGCATGGTTTTCAAAGGCTTTCTCACAGTGGGAAGAAAATTGCTGAAATTACTCATTGCTACTTTTGAGAAGAAACATAGTGGAGAGTTACATCCCTTGTAAGCAGTTGTTCTGACTTCTTCTTCCAGAAGCTGGAGATCTTTCCTCCAGCCTTTTGTCAGCATTGTTTAAGCCGGCCTGATTATCCTTTTCTTCTCTGAGCATAATAGGCTCAGTAGATTAACAGGAAAGCTTAATCAGAATCAAGTGTGAAAAGCCTGCACAGCACACAAAGAACTTTTCCATCCACTGAGCCAGATGCATTGGATTTGCAAACATCTCTTTGCCAACTGTCAGATACCTAATCACATCAATAGAGAAAGCTGCAAAAGGTGCTTGGTGGGAATCAGCCTTATGTGGAGATTTCCCTACTCTGCCGTCTAACTAGAGGCTAGTGTCTTACTGGGCAATTTCCAAGGCTCTCCCTCCAGCAGGAAGATTTTTGCATTTTTCATAGCCCCATGCCTGAAGCTTCCTGCCTTGCTCTTCCTCCTCCTTGTTGTTATTGCTATTACTGTTTTGCTATTTACTGCTGTTATTGTTGCTGACACTGCTGTTACTGCCTATTCACATGCCCTGTCCGCGTGAATGAACAGTAAGAGGAATGGGAACCGTTAAGTAGGGATGGAAAAGAAATTTGCATTAGCCAAGATTTCTTACAAATGTATCCTCTTGATGGCTAAACACAAAGGCATGAACTTCACCCTAGTTTTAAATAAAACCATGCCCGGGAGTTGCCTTAGCTTTCTGATTTCATTTGCCAGTGCCTTTGCCAAATAAGTTTCATTCACAAAATAAGTTGTCTTTCAAACTGAAATATTCGCACAATAGACAAAGACAAATCTTAATAGGCAGAATGGAAATCCAGTAAGTTTTTTTTTGATAAACAGGCTATCAGCAGTGTAGCTTTGGCATGCACATATCTTTTGGTTATATCTAGAAAACTTGTGAGCATATGATTCTTTTGTTTCTTTTTTCTTCCTTGAATGATAGGTAAATAAAAACACACAACTATAAGCAGTGTATACTTGAATCAGATTTTAGGCAAGGGAGAAGTTTGTAAAAAGTGAATACTATGAAGACAATAAATATGTAAATATGTACATTAGGAAAATGTGTGCCAAAGCAGGCATACATTTCGACGAGGAAAGAAAAGTCTAGCCATCAGATGCAGGACTTGGAGAGGATGCAAACACTGATGGGATTCTAAGAAGCCCAATGAAAATGAAAGATACACATTTTCACATCTCCAGCAGTACCGTTTGTATGCTTTGTCCCTTCTCTGTCTGCAAGGTAGTGAGTAGTGACTAAGAAAGAGAAGAAATCACAGGGACAATGGCAATAGTGATAAAGGGTAGAGTGGATTCACTGGAGGAGAGAGAGAGGCCTACTAAGAATTTCTTATTCAATGGCACTGCTCTGAGTTGTTCCAGTTTAGATACTATTTATTTTAGTTTATTTAATTTCAGGAGGATTTCCAGGGGCCGGAAAATCACATCAGTACCCCTAAACTCATGAAGGCTGACATTTCACCCTCTGGCATCAGTGTAATTTCATATGCGACAATAGCAGTGTAAAAAAAAGTTTTTCCTCTTTAAAGCAATGCATGCATTTGTTCATACGTGGAATTGTACTCCTGGGAGGTTTCTGGGAGCAAATTCTAAGATACTTAGATGTCAGAAGCACATATACAGAGAAAGATGGCCAACTCCAGAATTAACAGACACAAGAATGTTTCAGAAGTGTCTGAGAGGGAATTTTGGTGCAGAGTAAGCTGCAGTGGATCCGTTTGAATCTCATTCTTTTTGGAGTAAGATCCTCTTCATCCTAAAGGAAAGAAAAATATTGATGAGATAATCACATTGGATTCATATAAAATCACCTCCAAAAAGAGAGATTTGGGCTCCGTGTATGTTGCCCTTCTGCCTAGAGAATCTTGAAGAATGTAATCCAAGTGAATTTTCATGGGAACTGAGCTGATCCACTTCCCCTTGACTAACATGCAGATCAGAATACAATTAACTTTTGGATTTCACAATTTTCCGGATAATATGGTTTAGTCCCACCTCTAGCTTTTGTGATAATGTCAGAGATCTCGTCTTTTTCTAGATTTTCAGAAAAGATATGTGACTTGAAAGAATAACACACCTACTTGGTAAGTTGCTTGGAAGCAGTTCAGAGTAGGCTAGAAGCCATCAAGATTCAAAGAGAAGGGAGATGAGCAGAGGGATGGGAAGGGATGTCCATGCTAAGCCACTGGCACTTCCTAAGCCCAGCCAGGACTTATTCCCTTTTGTTCCAGTTATTACTTCACCCTTTTGTCCTTTCTTGGTTCCTACCCCACTGCAAACAGAAGGGGAACAAAACTATACCAAACCAGATGTTACTCCACCTTGTAAACCCTGCCCTGAGGAGCTTAATTCTTTATATTAAATATAGTGGGTCATAGAGGTTCACTGGAGTGGCACGTAGGCGGCTGAGCTATGAGAAACTGATCAAAGGTTAAATTAGCACTGGTTCCTGTCACGTATCCTAGGTGAATCTTGGAAATGGTTCACACGGACATCAAAAGCACCAACAGGAGATGAGAAGTCTCTGGGATCAAATTAACATTCCAAACAGCCAGGAATGTTACACCTTGGATGCCTGCATCCCCAGATGAGATAGCAATCTTGCGGGAACTCCAAAGAAGTCGGGCTATATTATTTTTATACTACAAAGCTGAAATCCATCTTCATAAAATTTGGCCATCTGGTCTTTCCCAGGGAAAGGGTCTGCCCCTCCCCTGACAAGTTTTCCCTATAAGAGAGACCTCGTTTGAAAGACTTTTTCAGAGAGCTCCCCTGATATGCTAACAGACCAGACTCTGTTAGCTGAGACTCCCCTCAGCCCGCCGCTCCACATGCACTGAGTTTTATTCCACCTTGTTTTCTTTCCCAGACTGAAGACTTCTGGAGGTGCCGTATTACCCTGCATTTCTTCTGCTTTTTCCCTAACAATTTTCACCTCTTTCCAACTCAATAGGTCTTGTGTGTGTAAGAGAGAGTGGATGCAACCTTGTGCTTGTGTGGATTTTGACAACTTTCTCAATAAAATGCTGAAAATTGAACAGTTAGCTTAATTCTCTGTAGACTGACTCCGTAAAGCTGGGCTTTAAGATCAAGATCCCATTGAGATACCCTGCCCTCTTCGCGTTGCTACAGCAGTGTTTAGCTAATTTTCCCCACAAGTGATAATTTTGACGAGCGTCGGGAATCCCCCTAAGGGACCCCCGGTAGACAGAGTAACACAGAGAAACTGTAGTTTTTGCTTGTCTTGGGGCATCCTTAGCAAATGCAAGAGCTTTGAATCCATCAAGTCCAAAGTGACCCTCAGCTTGCCACTGACCGTTCCTGTTTCCCGTTAGGCCAACCAAAGAATTATGGCAGTCCCTTGGGAGAAGATGCCAGTTTAGAACCACATGGTCTGTTTCAGATAGACACTAAGCTTGCAGCTCAGTCCTCCTCAAAGCACACCCAAAGAAACAGGCATAGGACTTGTGTCTGGATCTTTGAGTTATTAAGAAGAGCTGATTCTCATTTTTGTAATATTGTGTAGGAGGGCTAATTGCCACAATGATGAGAGAGTGAGTTGTGAATTTCCCACCTGGTCCTTCTTTCATTTGGCGATAATTGGTCTTGTAAACAATAAGATGAAGCTTTTCAAATAGGACTTGGGTTTTGTCTCTGTTCCAGCTATCAAGATCACAATTAGAAATTAGGTTCTAGGCTTTTGCATAGCAGAGAAAGAGAAGAAGAATCTTTCCCAACCCTATTTTTTTTTTTCACATGGGGCAACTGAATAAACCTTGATGGGGAAGGAGCCAAACATCCACTTCCCCTGTCATTATTTAATTCAGAGTCAGAGCATCTGGAGCCTGACTTATTATTTAAAAACACCAGAAGGAGCTTTGATTAATATTTTTGTTTATAACATGATTTGTTCCAGAACCCCAGTGGTTCAGGGGAGATTCTGGGACTGAACTAGGATTGCCAGCTGAAATAATGGACAGAATAACCCACTCCACACATGTTACTGTTTATGTTAGAGGACAGTCTTGTGTCTGAAGAGCTGTCATGGGATTGTTTTCTATTTGAAGGTGTCCTCTGTCTGAAGGGTTGTACACATCCCTTTTAAAGATTAAGAATCCTAAGCAAAGGGAGCTGCAGGGGCCATGAGGATGACTATCTGGACAGCAGACTCAACAGGCACACAGACTCCCCCAGTTACAGTCTTTCGTGCTCACTATGGTTAGCTATATTTAATGTATGGTAATTCTTTCAGTATTTGCATCTCCATGTATAGATTAGCATTTGCATATATTATGCAAATTGAAGAAGAATCTGTTCTTTTTTTCTTCTCTTCCTGGGTGATGCATGTCCTCTTTTTTGGCAATGTGTTACATGTGGGCACCCTACCAGGTAGGGTGGGTTGGAGGGGAAGTAAATGTCTTGTGCAATAATTTGTGTCCCTGAGGTGTATCATTTCCTCTGCTGCTCCTGCTGACTCATCAATTTGTAGCCTGTCAATGCAACATCAACCTGCAAGGTACCGATAACAAAAATTGCAGCAGTCTCATGTTTTTAATAACCAAGGAAGGGGGGGATACCCAATGGCAAGGAAAGGAGGAACTGCTTAATCTCAGAAGTGTCTGCTTACGAATCACTCTTGCTTATCCCAGCAGTGAAAATGAGATTCTCTCTATGCATACATAGAAGTGCACATGCATGCATGCACACACACTTTAAACTCGGTCTGCAGACCAAGTTGTAGTGAGCATTATATTCCTATTAAATTATACACATCAGAGGCTGACTCAGGGGAGAATACTGCAGCAAAGATATATCAACAGTCTTCTCTCATAGAGCCATCTTTAAATATTTTGTTGCCTGAGTCAAAGAACAAAACAGTAATCTGCCCCCCACTTCACACAAAAAGCTGAGTGAATTGGGAGATGACTCTTATTCAACACTTCTGTCAAAACAGTGTCCTCCAGGGCACCTGCAGGCATCACACTAAGTTAGGGGTGTAAGAAAGGTAGCATGATGCAAGCGATTCCATCCTCCCTTATCTTGTCACTGTTCTGTGTCCCCCAGCATCTGCTGCTTGACGTTGCTGCCGTACTCTGTCTAATGGTAGCACAGGCTGTGAGCCCTGGATTATTCAGTATAGAGTCTCATATTAGCTTAATGGGCAATTGGTGCAAAAACTCAGAGCTGAGAAACTTCATCTCAGATAAAACTGAGTACTTCCCACATCCTCAGACATGCTGTTATCTTTCTTGTTCCACTGCCAAAGCCTGCCACATCCTGGTTCTAAATTAAAATCAGCAAACATGAACCCACATTATTATGGGGAAAGGTAGCATGCCGATTCTCTCCCCCTCCTGCCTGTTTTTTCTCATTAAGGCATGTGATTAGTGCCTCATCACTGAAAGCAGCAGTGAGCAGGAATCTTCTTGTTAATTTCAAGCAGGACAGGCATCAGTTTTAAATCCTAAACAAAAATTAAATGGCCATGAAGCACTTGCTCACCTCCCATGAGATATTTCTGTTTCAGGCTGACAGCTTAATTAAAAATCAGGCAAACAGGATGCACCGTTCTCATCACGTGGCATTTGCTGTGATTGCCCTGCCAGGAAAAAAAAAAGTAGGCTAGGTTTGGGATGGTTTGTTAGGGAGATGACGTTTTGGGGTGCCCAGCTGGGTATTAGGTATTAGCTGATTTTAGACTTCAGGAAATATCTTTGGGAAGTTTGGAAATCACCCTTTAAAAACTTTAAATTCAAATTATCAAAAAATATTTTTACCATGTTTTCTTCACTACTACTTTTATTAGCCTCCTACACTTTAAGGAGAGGCAGTTTGGTCTTTGCTCCTTAATGAACAAGAGACAGGAAGAACACAAGTTTGTTCATTTTACGTCTAGCATGCAGCTTCTACATCTATTCTGTACTCATCATGGTCTCGGTCAGTTTAATGTGTATACTACATTTGCCACAAATATATTGTGCTCAATGCTATTCACAGAAAATAGACAATATAACTACCATTATAGCAATGTAGCCATAAAACCTAATAATTTTTTAAAGGCTGCTACAATCTAACACTGACAGCTTCCCAATTCACCATTCATTTGAAGTATATCAGACTTTAAATAGGTATTAAACATACCAGTAGGTCAGTCAGCAATATCCCATGCCAATAACATCCTATTATATAGCCATTCAGTAGTTCATGTTAAGATACTGAGATACCTAGTCCAACGCAATTTTGTGGTAGTGTTCAGGTATTGTAAATGTGGGAAAAACCCCTTCATCCTCTTTCCTGAAGTGAATCTGAGCCAAACAGTCTTGTCCTGTCAATGTCTACTCAGAAGCAAGCTCTACTGATTTTAATGAGTTTGAATTCTCAGTTCAGTTTGCATAGCATTGCTGCCTAACCTTTACATGTAGCTGAACTGGACATATATTCTTCCTCCTGATTACTCTGGCCATTTCCGCACGGGGGAAATAAAATGGCATGGTGCGTCCTCCACGGAGGATGTCTGCACCTTGGAGCGGACTAGGTTCGGACTACTTACCAGAGATCCACACCTCAGTCCACTCTGAAATGCTCCCAACTGTCCTCCAGCGTGCTTTTTAAAGACCGGAAAAAAGAGGTTTCTCATTTTTCCGGAGCGTGCCATTACGTACCTGCTCCCTTGTGCAGATTTGCAGGCTCGCACCAATGTGAAGCCGGAGCAGTGCGGATCTAAGACCTTACACTGCTCCAATTCACCCTGGACCAGACCGAGGAGCCAGATGATCCTGTTAGTAATGGCATGGAGTGATTCCCTCACCTCATGTGGAAATGACCTCTCGCCTCTGTTTTCTTCTTCCCTGCATGGCCTTGCAGACTATCAGATTATAAACTCTTCCAAACAATAGGATAGCTTTTTGTGGTCCCCATGCATATTTTGCTTGATGTGTCTTATAGGCCTTTTTTGCATGGCATTTTCCATGCAAAAGGGTGCCTGGAGTGTTGCACGATTGTGAGGAGCGATCTGCACGATGCACTCACAATCATGCGATGTTCCAGGGGCCGGCAGGTGCCGATCGCGCACCTTTTCATTTTTGGCTGGAAGCCGAAAATGGTGCGTGATCGCTCATTGCTCCCGGGCCCCGCATGCACTTACCTGGCGTGCGGAGCCTCTGGAGCCACACCGGTCGCACTTCCTGCCCCGGTGCAGCCTGGGAAACTCCCAGGCTGCGCTGCAGAAGGAAGAGGTGGGGCTCTTGCGCAAGCAGGCAGCTCGTGTGGAGCCAAAGAACCCCGGACTTGAGAGCCTCTCACTGGAGGCTGCTTGCGCAATCCCCGCACCCCAGCACCAGAAGAAGGTAAGGGACACAGACACTATATCATTACTAAACAAAATATGTAAAATTCACTTATGGCACACTTTATAATAATTTGATTAAAAGAACTAGGAATTAAGTGATGTTTCTTCTATGGGTCTTAATTGTTACATTTATATCCACCTTTTTTCCCACAAATCTCACAGTGCTGTGTACATGGTCCTTTTCTATTTTTATCCCCTCAAGAATCTTTTTTCCCTGCAATAAGGCCAGGGGTTGACATGAAGACCGGGGGAAAATTCCCCTGCCGAGCAAGCCCAAACATTCCCATTTTCCTCTGCAGTCCTTCTCAAAATGGCAGCAGGAAGTGAAGGCACATCTTTTCATCTAGCCATTTTGAGAGGAAATGCAGAGGAAAACAGAGGTATTTGGGATAGTATAAGGTCTTGGGGATGTATAAGGTCTGGAGGTGAAGTGGGGGTATTTTCGTGTCGTTTCATGCATTGGGGAGCATGATTTGGGAGCAAAAATTATCTAAAAATTGTGACTTTTTTTTTTAAGTGGATTGGGAGGTTGCAAAGCTCATACCAGATGGATCCACAGTCACATGTGGGCTAAACTATACCCATATCTGGGTAAGGCAGGTGTGTGTGTGTGAAAGGTCGACAGTTACCCAGTAGTTTCATAGTTAGTTGGGGAATGGGACTTATGATTCCTTTGCGCCAGAAAAGTTCTCAACCCCCCCACTAGAGTTTGGGTAGGGGTGAGCAACTGTCAGGAGCTAGGAACTGTGCTGGTCTTGGAGGGCTACACTGGAAAACAAATTTTTGCCTCTACATGCCTCTATGTCTCTAGAGAGACAATGTTCATCAATATTTTGTCCTTTTCAGGGGTATTTTGGGCCCAGGAGAAGCCTGTTCTTAAACGGGAAGTGATCTGGAAGTCAGTGTCTATGCCACTTTCTGTTGGATTAAAAAAAGTCCTCTCCCTGGCCTAAAATGTCCCAGCCCCCTAGGCAGGCATTTGTGGCAAAACATTATGGGGCAGCTGTAAGCCACAAACATAGATAGGGAAGATCTATTGATGAAATAGAAGTCTTCTGAAACAAGAGCCTTGTGTAGAACTTGAGTGAGATAAAACTGTACCAAGGGGAGAGACATGTCTGTAACCTCTGCTCCCAGATGTGCCTATATTTCAGACATGAGAAAGGTTTCTAAGTTCAGCATTCAGCTACATGTACTTCTAAGCAGAGTTTAGAAAAGTTATTTTTAAGTATCTTCCAGAATTGCCCCAGCGTGATCAGTGACTATGCTGGCCAGTAGATTCTAGGGGTTATAGTCCAAAAATAACTTTTCCAAACTCTGCAGTAAACTTTTACAAATCCCCAGTTTGCCTTTTAATTTAAGTCTGGCTTTTACTCTGGCTGTTAATTGGAAATGTCATGAGTTTTGCTTTTTAAAAGTTACCCTCCTTTATATTCAGGTGCCTATGGCTGGCTTACAGTCTATGTCTGATCTCTGGTTACTGCCTTTCATATCTGACCTGACTCTCATGGGAAGTGAAGACTTCAATAAGGCCCTCCTTCTCAGAATGTCTCTTTCTTGCTTTGATAGTATCAACCTGACAGTTGCCCTTTCTGGCCTCAGTGCCCTTTCAGGCCCTTCATCTTCCAAACATGAGTCTCCTGCAAAATAGCACAAAAAGCAGGGGTGTCAGAATGCTGACCAGCATAAGCTTTTCCTGGACTGAAGCTGAAGTGGAGGGGGAGCTCCTACAGTGACAGAAAGAGAGAGAGTGTGGGGGGAGATCATACTGGTGCCTTCAGGAGTGTTTATCTTTGATACCATCTCTTGTTCTTCCTCCCTGTGGAGATTAGTAGAGCTTCAAATGAAAAAAGAGAGCTTGTGTGCTCAAGTCTTTGAGGGCCTTTGAATAGTACTATCTTCCTAACATATATAGATACACATGCGTGCACACCCCATTTCATTTTGTAAGACCATTAAACTGATGTCAGAAGTAGCCGTCCATCATTATAGACTCCATTATTTCCTCTGGATGATTAGGACTCGTATTAACCTCCCAAGCCCAAAGCATGAGCCATTGGGGCAATAAAATGAAGGAGAATTGGATGAGTCATTTAATTAAAGGACTGGGTGAATCACTCAGCAGCAAATGATTTTGCCTTATTTCCCCTTCACTGTAAACAGGTTGCAACTCACAGTGGACATATTCATTAACTGGAAATTGTTCTGCTAAAGGCATGGAGATCTTACTAGCAACAGATAAAGAGGGATACATATATCTGAATGGTATCATGTCAGTTTGCAGGTTCCCATGATAGAAGGTCCCATCACTAAAAAGCAACACAACCTGATTACAGAAGACTAACTTGTCGAGGAGTCAGCCTAGAACCCTTTCTGAATCTATGTAGGATGTTACTTTGAGCTGAATCAGATCTCTGTTATATCTAGTCTGATGTGGTCATAGTTGCCCAGGTTTCAGACAGGGTCTTCCCTGGCCCTATTTCACAGAATCATAGAATCATAGAGTTGGAAGAGACCACAGGGCCATCTGGTCCAGTCCCTTGCCATGCAGGAACCCACATCATAGTACTCCCAACAGATGGCTATCCAACTTCTGCTTAAAAACGTCCAAAGAAGGAGACTCCACCACACTCCGAGGCGACATATTACACTGCCAAACAGCTCTGACTGTCAGGAAGTTCTTCTTGAAGTTTAGGTGGAATCTCCTTTCCTGTAGTTTGAATCCATTGCTCCTTGTCCTAGTCTCTGGAGCAGTGGCAAACAAACCTGCTTAGTTGTGTAGGGATTAGGGAGCGATGGGGGTGGTTCGCCCAGGGTGGCAATGGTTTTGGGGCATCCCAGCTCGTAGCGATGTCTCCATGCACTGCGGCCACACCCCCACGCACCGCAGCCATGCCTCCATGCACCATGGCCACGTTACCACACATCACAGCCCTGCTCCCTCCCACCCCCCCTTCACACACTCCCAAATCTGCTACTGATACCTCTCCCTCCTCAACATGACATCCCTTCAGATATTTAAACATGGCTATCATGTCCCTTCTTAACCTTCTCTTCTGCGAACTAAACATACCCAGCTCCTTAAGCCACTCCTCATAGGGGATGGCTTCCAGACCCTTCACCATTTTGGTTTCCCTCCTCTGGACACACTCCAGCTTGTCAATATCCTTGTTGAAATGAGGTGCCCAGAACTGGACACAGTATTCCAGATGAGGTCTAACCAAAGCAGAAAAGAGTGGTACTATTACTTCTCTTGATCTAGATACCACACTCATGCAACCAAGAATCATGTTGGCTTTCTTGGCTGCCGCATCACACTGTCGACTCATGTTCAGCTTTTGGTCCACTCAGACTCCTGGATCCCTTTCACACATACTGTTATCCAGCCACGTGTCCCCCATCCTATATTTATGCATTCCATTTTTTCTGCCTAAGTGTAGGACCTTGCATTTCTCTCTGCTGAGATTCATTTTGTTAGCTTTGTCCCATCTTTCCAATCTGTTAAGTTTGTTTTGAATTTTGATCCTATCTTCTGGTGTATTAGCAACCCCTCCCAATTTGGTGTCATCTGCAAGTTTGATCAGCATGTCCTCTACTTCTTTATCCATTGATGAAGATGTTGAATAACACTGGGCCCAGAACAAAACCCTGTGGCACCCCACTAATCACTTCTCTCCAGGAAGAAGAAAAGCCATTGGTGAGCAGCTTTTGGGTGCAGTCAGTCAACCAATTACAAATCCATCTAACAGTAGCACTGTCCAGCCTGCATTTTACTAGCTTCTTTGCAAGAATGTCATGGGGAACTTCGTCAGACGCCTTACTGAAATCAAGATATGCTACATCCACAGCATTCCCTTCATCTATCAAGCTTGTAACTCTGTCATAAAAAGATATAAGAATAGTCTGGCATGACTTGTTTTTGAGAAACCCATGTTGACTTTTAGTGATCACAGCATTGTTTTCTAAGTACTTATGAACTGTTTAATGATCTGTTCTAGGATCTTTCCTGGTATTGATGTCAGACTGACTAGGTGATAATTATTTGTGTCCTCTTTTTTTCCCTTTTTGAAGATGGGAACAACATTTGCCCTCCTCCAGTCTGCTGGGACTTCTCCTGTTCTCCAAGAGTTCTCAAAGATTTGCAGATATTAGGGGTATTAGGAATTGTATCTGGGACCTACAGCATGTGTTCTACAACTCTAAGAACACATATGCACACAGAGGAAGTATTTAGTCATGTAACCTCCTACCTGTATTCAGCAGTGGTACAGCCCAGACCCTGGTTTATTACTTGATCTTCTGTTGCTGAGAAATAGGGCAAAGTTTCATTATGCTACATAGTATTTTTAGGGAGACTTTCATACTCAGAATGCAGGCCACTTTTTGCAAGGGATTTGGTTTGTAAATAAGAGAGGCAGCGAGGACAAAACAAGTCAGAATACAGCTTTGGAAAGTTACTTTTTGGTTTGCATATTCCAAAATCGCCCAAGCCAGAGTGGGGCCATGATTGTAGTCCAAAACAAAGCTTGTCCATGACCTGAGCCAAAAGCCATATCATCCTCTTTCTTGGAAATTATCCTTGTTAGTCCAAAACAAGTTGGAACTAGTTGCAAACTCATTGGTCAGGAAGGAACTCTAGATATGCTAAATGCAAATCTGTTCACTGAATCACATCTGACAGTTTAGGTCTGGTATTAAAAAAAAGGTCTAGTGAGAAAGGAGGAAGACCACTCAAAGTCCTTGGAAAACTGGCCTCATGAATACTTATACCAAAAACAGATCTAGAATGTGTATGCTTCATCCTAGTGTTGGCTGCAGGCACTTGAAGTGTAGTCAAACAAAGATGAGGACAACCTGGAAGTGGAATATGCAACAGAGTGTTCCTCTGTTGACAAGGCAAGGCAGAAGACTGGGCTCTTATAGTTACTCAGTTCCACTTGGAACTGAGGCTCAGTCAAGGGTAGATAGAAGTGGACCAGATCCTATCTGTTCTTGGAGGCTAAGCAAGATCAGCTCTGGTTAGTACTTGGGTGGGAGACTGCCAATGAATACTAGGTGCTGTATGCTATATTTCAGAGGAAGGAACTGGCAAAACCACCTGTGAGTATTCGTTGCCTAAGAAAACCCTATATAATTCATGGTGTCACCATAAGTCTACAGGCAACTTGAAGTTTACATATACAGGAAGTAGGAGACTTACTGAAATGTCAAACTTCAGCTCAAATCTATTCCAGTAAAGTCGCTTCTGGTAAAGTTATATTTGGGAGAAGGTAGTCAGACCTGGTAAATCACATTCAGGTTCAGCAAGGTTTGTTCAAGACCCTGGAAAGTTCCCAGTGGTTTCTGCCGGCTTCCCTCGTTTCAGAAACCAACCGTAGCACTCAGCATGCTCAAGAGAATCATCAACCATGTTTTATTGTTCGGTTTCAACTGCTCTGGGGAATAACTGCCTATCTTTTTTGGGTGCTTAAATGTTTCTCACAATTGTATATCAGTCTCTATTGCCCTTGAGAAAGCATGCCTTTTCTGATCAGAGGCCAAACACAGTACTCTGTATGAGTGAAAAATCATTGAGGTGTCCCCACCTAGGACCCCCAAAAGGGGTTTTGTGTATTTTACATAACCTGTATTTCAAGCCAGATTATCCCAAACTTAACCTCCAAGTTTGGTGAAAATCCATCTAAGCCATTTACACATGACGTGGTAAGAAACAGATGATGAATCAGACATTTAATTTTAGTTACATAGTTGTGACTTTGTTTTTAGTTGTTTTTTTTTAAAAAAAAACTCAAGTCATCAACATCTTTCAAATTATGTACCACATTATTCTGCATGAATGGAAAAAACAGGGTGCCCCTTCACGTCCCTCATGGATTTCCTGTGTGACATGTAGTCTACTTTTTAAGTCAGGTCATCCCCAAATGCCCTCCAGATACCCAATGAAAAAAGAAGTGGGGTGCCTGGCAAGTGCTCCCTGAAGTGAGTTTTGTGTATGCCATGTAGTCTATGTCTGTGTTTTAAATCAGACCATCCCAAAAAATATACTACAGATTTGGAGAAAATCCGTGCAGACATTTTCACATGATGCAGTAACAGACAAACAGGCAGGAATTTAGTTTTCATAGAAGACTGTTGCTTTAGCGAAGACTCGAATCATTGAGAAAGCTGTTAAGGTCTGTTCTGTAGTTGGCTGCCTGGAAGAACTGATGTGTCCTTTAAAGGCACCCCCCTGCCTGACTTCTACAAGAGGTGGAAGAGGAGACACAACTTGGGGTAGTTAAGAAAGGAGGAATTGATGTGTTCTCAGCTTGCCAGGAACACTGCAAGCAGTGAACATAAAATACTGTGTAACAGAAGTACTTTGAGGGGGTTTTCTTTCCTCATTACAACAGCTGCAACTTATTCCCAGGTAGCAGCATTCTTTGTGTCTTCTCCTTTAGTGTGTTGTTTATATTCTAAATTGCTATTTCTCATCTTGTTATGGTGCTCATTCCTTGAATTATTCCCATATGAAAATGCTCTTCCATCTGCCCTTAAAAAAAAATCTAACAAAGAGAATTTTTAGGTAAAGATTCCCTTTTGACTGGAGCAGCCAGTCTCTTTCTCATCTAAGTCTTCCTTAAGACCAGAGGTAAGACTGCACTGAGGGTCATGGAAAGTATTAATACCAAGCTTTGCCAATTCAGATGACTCATATTATCTGCCTGTCACTGTCACTGATGTCATTCATCCCTGTTCCTTGAATATGATGTAAAAACATGAGCATATGCAGTCACAAGTAGCTCACTAAACTAGAACCAGTCTGAGCCCACAAGTTTCTTGATCAAAGCCCTGGAGTCCTTGACAGGGAGCTGTGATTGGTCTTACAAATGCTGCAGGGAAGTGCCTTCTGGACATGATGTTACCACTGTCTCATTTTAATAAGCATTGGGACTATTTCTGGTAAAATTAGGGGCAGGGAGCAAAATCTAAATTGCTTCAGAAAGCTCCATACCGTTCCACCTCAATTAGGTAGAAACAGGGCTAATGAACTAAATTGGGCAATTATGTTAAACGGGATAAAACGGAGTGAGCTGCTCATTTTCGCAAAGAAATGCAATGGCAAATATATTACATTTTCATTTATTCTGCAATTGACCTAGTCACTGCTCATATTTCAGCTCTCTGGAAATTGACAACCTTTAGAATCTTTCAGATACCTTTTATTTCAGCTGCTTGGAACAGGCATGTACGTGCACCCAACATATAGCAAATCCAATAGTCAAATCTTTTTTTAGAAAATGAGATGATGACTGAGTGTTGTTGTGTTTTTCAATCTCTATAATTGGCTGCTCTATTAAGTCTTAGAGGCTTGGCTTGCAGTTATGGATCCAATAAATTTCCAGGACAGAATAACTAAGATCTGCTAAACAGTGTCCAGCGGATGCTTGGCTGACTTTGGCTTATAAGCCTCCAAATAGAAGAGTCTCCGTTTTTCTACGTAGTTTAGATTCAAGGAACTCTTCTGCATGCTCTACCTGATTCCACTTCTCTGTAGATTAAATTACTGGTGCTCAAAACCTGCGTGAAGAATTTGATTTCCGGATATGTTTTTCAGCCACAATTGATCATGACTCAGGCCTGCAACGGATCTAGAAACTGGGGGATGTCTAGCTTTAACCCAGCAGCAGTGCACCATAAGTACATCACAACTGACTAAATGAGTCCACCCATATTGACAGAGAAGGTGTTTGACAGGAAGCTGCAAGAGACAGAGTAATCTTTCTAAAGTAAGAGAGGAGCACCTGTGGCCCTGAAGATGTTGTTGGGCTACAACTTTCACCAGTATGTCACACTTGGGTTAATAGGGATTGGAGTTTTTTGAGATCTGGAAGGACATCCAGACCAGGATTGCTCACCAGTCTCCGCATCTAATGAACTGCTCCTCCTGATCCTCCCATGGCTGCAGGTGGCCTTCACTCTACTGTGACTAGACAGGGTTTGCCAGCTGAAATTTGAATGGGGAAGTTCTGTATTGGAATTAAGAACTACTGTTTGCTTGTTTATAGATCCTGCATATTTCCATATGCGATTTAGTGGTGAGTAAATTAAGAGGTCTCTGTGTAAAATTCTTCATCTCATGCACACTGTCCTTCATGCTAGGTGACAGCCCAGAATGGGTTTTGTAGTCTTAAAGCTATAGGAATACAGTTGTATTTTCATCTGTGTTGGACCTGAATTTCTGCTATCACAGGGGATGCCTTTAACAACTGACAGAGTATCATACTTTATTGTCTTTGTCACTGTTTTTTTTTCTTTTTTTGAATCAGATCCACCTTATCAATTAATTGGGACAGCAAAGCTCAATTGAATTATGCATACAAAGTCTCAACATGTTAGGGGTAGTCTATATCTTGCAGCACCATGAAGTGACAGAATACTTAGGTGATAAACTCAGAGCTTGGATGAGTTATGTTTTGGGCTACAGCTCCCCAGATTTCCCAGCCAGCACAGCTACTGGCCATGTTGGCTGTGAGATTCCAAGAGCTGTGATCCAAAACAAACAGACAAATGAAAAAAACCTAACCTTTTTCAAGCTCTGGCTAGAATAGACTATATTATTTTGGACTGAAGGTGAAAGATTACATTTCTAAATGCTCCCTGATATTAAAAACTCAATTCAAAAATGGAAAATCTCCTGCGATGATGTGTTCCTTGGCATGCTAGTTTTCTATTTGCGGGGGAACATTCAGAAGTGGTTTCCCTCGCCTGTAGTCTGAAGTTGTACAGTCCATTGTACTCCCTGGTTGTTCTGCACTTCATCTCCCTTCCATTCTGATATCTCTCTGTGTGATTCAGATTGGTGTGCTTCTTCCTGCTCCCATGTAGCATCAACCACAGCTACCTGATAAGCCCCAGGAACAAAGACATCAGCAAGCTTGACTTGAAGCTAGTGCTAGAAGGTGCAGCAGCTGCCCCTTGGTGATACGCTTTATTGTTTCCTACAAAGGGAAACATCAGACAGTAGTTGTGGGGGAAGAGCAGGCCTCTGCAGATGTGTATCAGCAAGAATCTGCCTCAGGGATGTACAGCCCTCAAACCCAGCCCAGGGCAGAGTACTCCGTGGAGCACTCCAGAGGAAGAAAGATTTCTGTTTGGTTGTAATCTTGAGCCTGTATGTTCTAAGACGCCAGAGTCATCAGCTCCATTACCTTGCCAAATATTCAAGGAATCTCGTTCCTCTGTATGTTTCTAGATTAAAACTGTACATAGGGACCACTGAGAGATGCCTGAAGACAAGACGAGGTTCTGATCCTTTGAATTTTGTTTCTTGCTTTTACTTGCGGGGCTGGATGTATCCATTGCATAGGCATGCTGCCTGACTGTGCTACCAAGTGTCTTTCTTGCCTGGGAACTATCCAAGGTCTTGCAGAACTTTGCCAGTGCTACTCAAAGCAATAACCAGTGGACTGGTCTGAAACTGCCTGTCCATGGCAAGTTTCCAGGAAAGAAAGAAACAATCGTAATTAATGGGTACAAATATGCTGCTGGTTTCTTACATATTTGGGGGGGGGGGAACTGCTGATCCCCCATGTCAGATAGCTTAAGAAGAACTGTTGTATGTCGGACTACACCCTTCTTTAGGCAGTTATGCTATTCATTCCATGAGAAGGAGGGCAGGGATGAAGGTACATGCTCTGCTCCATCTTAGTACCCATCCCCCTCTATCTTTTGGAAGGGCATTTTTTGGGGGGGGGGGGTGATGAGAGCTTCCTGATTGCTTTAGAATCTTCCTTCATAGGTTATAAATCATGCAAGGAAGGTTATCCATGGCAGAATGTTGCCTTCCCAGCATGGAAAAGATAATAAATTCAGGGATGGGGATGTGGCACAACTGTCTTCAGCTTTGCTCTTCTTTTCACACATTGGCTCCCTCAAACATCTCCTCCCTCAGGCTGGGAGGAGATTTTGAATAGGCCTTCCCTCATACCAGATACCTCTTTTAGACAGTGGTACATACTGTTTCTGAAGGTGATGGGCTCTCCTGTTTTTTTGTTTGCTTGTTTGGTTTTATTTTGAGCAGCAGTTGGATGGGCATCTATCACATACTGTAGTAATGGATTTCCTGAATCAACAAAGGGTTGAATTAGTTTACCTTTGAGGTCCTCTCTAGCTATTTTGATTCTGTCCTCCAGATGAAAATGAGTTCAAGTCTTGCTCCATACAGGTTGATGCATTTGCCTTGTGTTTTCCTTTATCACATGGCTGCTCATGATGAATTTCTTGTTTCCTCAAATCTCTAAATTTTGCTCTGATAGGCTGCTCTTGCTGTTGTTTCTTGCCTTCTGTCTTTCTGTCTTTACTTTTAATATGCTGGTGCAAGTGCATTTTCACACTTAGCACTGAAAGCATCTTTGATTTTCTCCCTTCCCTTTGTGCACACACATGCAGGGACTAGAATCGGGATGGGAAACAGAAGAAGGCTGTTCTAAAACCAAATGTACACTGTACACAACTAACGAAGGATCTGATACCTCTTGCCCAGAACCCCACTGATTAAAAGCGTTGCAAGCTTCTGGAGCCACTGGAGGGATTTGTCCTACCTAATCAAACCTTAAGATATTTGTACAGCAAGCTGTATTACCCAGTCAAATATTGGTACCGTCAGTACTGTGCCTTAACGGGATTGTTCCTGGCAAGCACTGATTCTAGCCAAAATAACTTGTATTCACATGACATTACCAATGTGAGAAATGCAAATAGCTATTTTAGTGGCATGTGCAAAAATGCCTTAATGCTTCTCATGTTCTCTTGCTGAATTTCATTTGCTGGCTACTTGCCCAACTGTCCATTTTACTGAGATCATTCTTGAGTTTTTATGCTGTCCTGTCCAATCCAGTCCACTGAAGCTCTCAATTTGAACCAAGATGATTTACGACAGCCCTGCAAGAGCTCTGTCCAGATCATGTAGGGAAGTAGAGCTAAATTGAGACAGGGCTTGGCAGCGGGAGCAAGAGAACTGCCTATTAAAGAAGGGTGTCTCTGATCACATTCAGAGTTATTCCTTTTCCTGAGATAAGTGAAAAATTCAACTTCTTTGCATTTTAATGCAAGATTACTCAATTTGTACTTCCTAGACCAGAACACAGACCCAAATGGAATTTGTAGTTAAAATGTCATACTCTTCAACAATTGCAATGTGACTCATACATCAACACAAAGGCATTCAGAGGTATATAGTTAGAAATTGTGTACAAATATGCTTTAGTTAATGGAAAAGTGCATAAAAATCAGGTGCATCAGGTCATGTACAATATACATGCAGTAAAAATGCACACAAGAATATATACAAATTTCCATGGGTGGGGAAGGGGAAGTAGCTAGCAATCTGATACAGAACTGAGTTGGAACAAGAGTGGCAGTTTAAAAAAGAGAACCTTGACAAGATTGAGTTTGACAGATTTGTGCATACTATTTTTTTCTAGTACATCTCTAAATCATTCTCTCAAACGTTGCTGCCTAGTCAGCTTGCCCCAAATAATTTAGATTTCTGAATTTAGTCCTTCTTTCCATCATGTGATACATTATATTGTACCTTGTAAAGTGGTCTTTGTTGCATTTCATCTTCCAGTTTAACAAAATCAGGATTTCAGCATTTTGCTGAGTGGCTAATCCAAGCATTTCATTATCCTTAGTTTCTCTCAGGAGATAGCTGAAGACCTGACGAATCTGATAGGACAGATTGCAACCACACCTAACACAGGCAAGCAGCACAGAGTGTGTCCTTGCAGCTGTGTTCCCGGCTCATAGCGAAAGACATGGAACCTCATTTGACCCTGGAGAACTCCAGTAAGGCTCATGTTGTGTATGGTTACAGCTGTGAAACTATTGTAGGAAATCAAGCTTCCTAAGCACCTCCAACATGAGCTTCCTGGCAAAATGAAAATGTTCTTTAACACTGAGTGCCAAACAACTTCCACTTACCGCTTCTAGTCCTGCGAACTGAAGACTGCAGAAAGCAGCATACTCTACTGCTTATGCTTATATGTCTCACTGGCTGAATGGAGATTGACAGCAAAATACAATCAACAAACAGGCCTGTATAGAAGGAAACAAAGATCTTTTTAAGTTGGACTGGCTGCACCCTTCTTGCTTCTAGTTATGAACAGCAGATTGGTCCTGTAACATGATTTGGAATGAAGCTTCCCATGATGGAAATTACCAGTGGTGTGAGGGGCTGTGCACAGAACATGGACTGGCACCTCTTTCCCTATTTCCTCCTCCATCTAACAGCTGCTAAACCTACTCCCACAAAAGCTACTATTTGACCTTATCTGATGGGTTGGACCACAACTAGAGGTGTAAAATGTAACCTCATTTGCTAAAAAAGACAGCATAGTTCTTTTCCTCTGTACTGCAAGAGATGAGAATGTATTTTTTTTCCAGCCTCAGAGTGAACTTGCACATTTGTGAGGCCAAATTTTATGCATTTCTGCAGTTTGCAGAATTTAGAATACTAAAATTACTACTGCATTGTTGCATGGACCACTATGAAATAAAAGTCTTAGATGGGTTGTTTTCATCAGCCCATCCTTTGTGCTCACTGTGTATGTGTTTAGTTTCTAACAGGAAAAAGATACTAGAGATGTTTTCTGCAAATTATGCAAAGGACGATGAATAGGGAGGAGCAAGAAAGAATGCTTGGATATTATTGGTGCAAAATTGCTTGTGGCAACTTGAGAATTCTCGATAGATTCTCTCACCATGTCAGGATAGCCAGTCTCAATCATAAATGGGAGATTGCCAAAATTTCTTAGTATCCTAACTACAAGTCTCATAAACCCTAGCCGGGTTGTGGAATGTTGGTAGGTGTAGTCTATAGAAATGAAAGGCACCAGGTTGGAGATACATTGCTTCCATCAATGAGAAATGGAGTATGAAATTGACAGCTTTTTTTTGCTGTTTTGTTCTCAGCATTTAGTGTTTGTAGAGGGGTGGGAATTGTGTGGCCATCCAGATTTTGTTGAAGGGCAACTTCCATCAGCCCTAGCCAGCAAAATGAACAGTGAGAGATACTGGGAGTTGTAATTCAACAACACATGTAGGGCTGCATAATTCTCACCCCCATTTGTGTGTCATGGCTAGTAACTGTTGACTGACCCACCTGTTGATTGATGATGATTTCATCATCATCTTATCTGAACTGCATGCAAACTGGACCTCCTTGCAGTGAAATACCAAAGTCATGATCTGTGGTAGTGATGAATCATTAAAGCGATGGGAACATGCTGGGGGGAAAAAACCAATACTATTTGCCACTATAGATCTGGCTATGTTGGCTGAGACAGTCTGGGAGTTGTTACAGTCTTTTCTAGTCTCTGCTGTAATGAACAGTTCTGATGGCAATCTTAGGCTAGATCCCTAAGGAGATAGGGATGCATGGAGACAGAGAAAGGATGTACTGACCTGAAGGAAGGACTGTCTGGAACAGAGTCTTTGCCCTTACTTGTTGACCTCTCCATTTGGCATCCCCAAACACTTTCATTTGTGCTCAACTCTACTGCCTATTTCATTTCTATTCCCAGCTATTACTTTAACAATGCTATTGTTCTATATCAGGGTTGAAGAATATTTGGCCCTCCAGATGTTTTAGACTACAGATTCCAGAGTCATTTATCACTGGCCATAGTGGTTGGACTTTTTATAGCTGAATGAGAGCAGAAGTCCAAAACATCTTGGGGAACATAGATTCTCCATCACTGTTTTATAGCATTCTTTGCACTGGCTTTGCTTGTCCTACAGTGTTCAGCTCAAGCTTCTCCTGCTTCACTTTAAGCCTCTCCACTTTTTTTCTCCCTCCTTTCTGCCTTTTTGATGTCTCACCTTCTTGATATTTTGCTCTTAAAATCCAAGTCTTGCACCTCAGTCTTCTGGTTCCCTGCTATTTCCTATTTACTCTTTATCATTGTAATGCTGTGCCCACCCCATCATCTACCATGCTTCTATTCAACATTACTAACGAATTACTAACAGCGGGAAGAGAAAAGGCAGAACTACTTAACACCTTCTTTGCCTCAGTTTTTCCCCAGAAGGATACAAGCGCTCAACCTGGCGGTTGGGGAGCAGGGGAGGAAGCAGGGGAAATGAGGCACATAATAGGTAGAGAGGTGGTACAGGAATACCTGGCCACACTGGATGAATTCAAGTCTCCAGGGCCAGATGAATTGCATCCTAGGATATTAAAAGAACTGGCAGAGGTCATTTCGGAACCGCTTGCAATGATCTTTGAGAAATCTTGGAGGACAGGAGAAGTTCCAACAGACTGGAAGAGGGCAAATGTTGTCCCCATCTTCAAGAAGGTTAAAAAAGAGGACCCAAATAATTATCGCCCAGTCAGCCTGACATCAGTACCCGGAAAGATTCTGGAGCAGATCATTAAGCAGTCAGTTTCTAATCACTTAGAAAGCAACGCAGTAATCATGAGAAGTCAACATGGATTTCTCAAAAATAAGTCATGCCAGACTAATCTTATCTCTTTTTATGATAGAGTTACTAGCTTGATAGATGAAGGGAATGCTGTGGATGTAGCATATCTCGATTTCAGTAAGGCCTTTGACAAAGTTCCCCATGACATTCTTGCAAAGAAGCTAGTAAAATGCGGGCTGGACAGGGCTACTGTTAGTTGGATTTGTAATTGGTTGACCGACCAAACCCAAAGGGTGATCACGAATGGCTGCTTTTCATCCTGGAGAGAAGTGACTAGCGGGGTGCCACAGGGTTCTGTCCTGGGCCCAGTGCTGTTCAATATCTTCATCAACGACTTGGATGAAGGAATAGAGGGCATGCTCATCAAATTTGCAGATGACACCAAATTGGGAGGGGTTGCTAATATGCCAGAGGACAGGATCAAAATTCAAAATGACCTGGATAGATTGGAGAGCTGGGCCAAAGCTAACAAAATGAAATTCAACAGAGAGAAATGTAAGGTCCTACACTTAGGTAGAAAAAATGGAATACAGAAATATAGGATGGGGGACACGTGGCTGGATAGCAGTACGTGTGAAAGGGATCTAGGAGTTTTAATAGACCACAAGCTGAACATGAGTCAGCAGTGTGATGCGGCAGCCAAGAAAGCCAACGCAATTCTCAGCTGCATCAATAGGAGTATGGTGTCTAGATCGAGGGAGGTACTGGTACTACTCTACTCTGCTTTGGTTAGACCTCATCTTGAATACTGTGTCCAGTTCTGGGCACCCCAATTCAAGAAGGACATGGTCAGGCTGGAGCAGGTCCAGAGGAGGGCAACCAAAATGGTGAGAGGCCTGGAAGACATGCCCTATGAGGATAGACTTAGAGAGCTGGGTATGTTTAGTCTGCAGAAGAGAAGGTTAAGAGGGGACATGATAGCCATGTTTAAATATTTGAAGGGATGCCATGTAGAGGAAGGAGAGGGCTTGTTTTCTGCTGCTCCAGAGACCAGAACAAGGAGCAATGGATTCAAGCTGCAGGAAAGGAGATTCCACCTGAACCTCAGGAAGAACTTCCTGACAGTCAGGGCTGTCCGGCAGTGGAATATGCTGCCTCAGAGTGTGGTGGAGTCTCCTTCTTTGAAGGTTTTTAAGCAGAGGCTGGATGGCCATCTGTCGGGAGTAATTTGAGGGTGTTCCTGCATGGCAGGGGGTTGGACTGGATGGCCCATGTGGTCTCTTCCAACTCTACATTTCTATGATTCTAACATCATCTTCCAAAAACACTTAAGGGCTCATTGTTTTGCTCAAGCCTTCCTTGTCCAGTTTGCTTCCTTTAGTCCTGGTACTTTGTACTTAGTGGCCTCTCTTTTTAAACTGGAAGCCTCTGGATAGAAAACAGTTTTTTTTTAAAAAAAGAAAATGCTTACAAGGCATCCAAATTTTGATGTTGAATGCATTCTACAAATATTAAGAGCTGCCTTTCCCCCAATAGTGTCTCTCTCCACACATTTCCTAAGATTGGTACCTTGCTGCCTAATAAACCTCTTTCATAATTATGGCATCCTAGAAAATGTCTCCCTTCCCCTGCCCCGTACTGAAAATGAGCAATTGCAAAGGCAAAAACAAAACAGCATCATTAAAATGCACAAATCATTATGTGCAATATGAAGGAAACCAGCAGGCTGTGATAGGGACAGAAGTTAATAACACAGGCTCATAAAGGAAATGGTTGTAGGCTCGTCTCTCCCTGCTGCCTTCCAAACTATAATCGGGCTCTGTTTGCAGTAGATTGTAACTTTGCCAGTCTGTTCCAGAGACAGAAGGTACATTTGCTGTTTTCTGGCACAGTGGCTTAAATGGAACAGCTCTTGGTTCAGGTGGATTTGATACACGTTTTGTTCTTTTGCCATGTTCTGCTTTTTCCCCACTCCCCCAAATCATTGCATACAGTCACGTCTGACTCTGAGAGAAAATCTTTTCAACATAGCTTCATTTGATTCTCTGCTTCTGATGTCTCTTTTTTTCCCCTCTTATATTCTGCTTAATTGTTACACCATGTACTGTTATGGTTATTTTTTATTATGTTTGTTGCTACATTTTTGTGCACACTTGTGCTCTGGAATCCTCTTGAAGACAGGTACTTGAATCTTATGCCATTTCCACACAATGGGGGTCCACGAAGTCCTTTCGTTGCAGCCTTGGTGGGGAGGGAAAGTGCGCCAGAAATGCTCTCCTCCGCACCTTGCTTGATCACTGTGGAGGGGAGCGCTCTGGGTCTGCCTCTTCCCTTCCGCAGCGCAGCCGGGCACTTGCCATTGCTGTGATGGGGAGAGAGGTGTTGCCAGTGTGCTTCTGCCCTTCTGCATGGCCAGGAAAGGTGGCAGCACAGCACAAGGGTAGGTATAAAATGGATTTTTTTTCCATTTTACAAAAATACTGTGTTTGCGTGACGCATGGGGACAAGATGGTGGTGGGACATGATGATGTAGTGCAGAAGCATGACTCATGGAGCGCTGCCATCGTGTCCCATGCGGAGCAGTGTGCCGTGCAGAAAGGGCCTTAGAATCATAGAAACATAGAGTTGGAAAAGACCACAATGGTCATTGAATCCAATCCCCTGCCATGTAGAAACACACACTCAAAGCACCCTCAGCAAATGGCCATCCAGCCTCTGTTTAAAAACCTCCGAAGAAGGTACTCCACCACACTCCAAGGCAGCATACTCCACTTTCAAATGGCTCTTAATGTCAGAAAGTTCTTCCTGATGTTTAGGTGAGATCTCTTTTCCTGTAGTGTGAATCTGTTGGTCTGTATTTTACTCTTCATATCTTTCCTAGCCTGTGTTTCCTAGACTATGTTAGCCTTCCCAAGATAGCTTACAATATAAAAGAGTAAAAGTTGATCTATAATTATTAAAAACATCTTAAATTGCAACAATTTCAAAATCAGTTTCAAATTTCAAATGTTTGATGGTAGCAAAAACCATAAAACTTTTTTTTATAATTTTTATTATTTTCAAAGTACATAAAAGCATATTTAGACACTAATATGTATATCATTATTATAATTCTTCTATTCCCCTCCCCGCTTCTGTATATCAAAAATTTCCAGTTGAATCTATCTTCTCCTTTATACATATCTTATCAAATACCAACATACTCGATCCACAGACATTTACAGATTTAGCCAAAGCATTACCCTTTCCCATTCTCTTTCAAAATTTTGAACCGTTTTGTTCTTAAGGGAGTTAGCTAGTTTTTCATCTCTACCATATCTAACATTTTTATTTTCCATTCATCTATTTTATCTTTCCAGTGTTGTGCATATGTCAGCTATGCTGCTGTGATTAAATACAATAATATCGTCTGTTGTTTTCTAATCTCCCGGTTTTGATCTAGTATATTCAGTAAATAAAATTCTGGAACCATTTCAAAATTAACTTTGGAAATTTTTTGAATTTCGTCGTGAATTCCCTTCCAAAATTTCTTAGCCTTAGAACAAGTCCACCACATATGTAAAAAAGTCCCCACCTTTTCCCCACATTTCCAACACTTCGCATCTCCGTCTTTGGTTATTTTTTGAAGTCTTTCTGGAGTAATATACCACCTATGTAACATTTTATAATAATTTTCTCTTAAATTTAAATTTGGAGTGAATTTTATGTCTGGTTTTCATACTTTTTCCCATGCCTCTAACTCGATTGGATGTCCTGCATTTTGAGCCCACTTAATCATTGACTCTTTTATTGACTCCCTTTTTAATAATAATTTGTAAAGCTTCAAGATTCTCTTCTTTCGATGTTCTTTCAACAGTTGATCTAATTCATTTTCTTGTCTTTCAAAACCATATAATTTTTGGTCCATTTTGTACCTTTCTTTCAACTGGCACCAAGGGAACCAGTTTAGCTCATGACCTTCAGCTCTGGTTTCTCTTCAGAATGTATAAATCTTTTGCCTTTTACATAAAACTTTTTCAATTAAAAGCTAGAGAGAACACATATGATTGGAGTCAGCTATTCCTGTGTACCTACTGTATACAGGAATTCATGCAGTAGGACAACCTCTGAAAAGGTCCTAATACTTTTTATTTATTGCCTTCCAGCCTTACTAACTAATAATAGTGCATCTACTTTCTCCTTCTTGAATCCCTTTGCTAGCCCTATGTCCAAGGGCACTGTCAAGAAGGGAACTCAATAGACTTTGTCTTTGGTGTCTGTGTGACTTTTCTCTTATAAAGAGGCTGTGCTCCTCCCCATCTTCTCCCCAACCAGTCATGTCTCTTCCCCTAAAAGGCACGGGGGAAGATTTACTTGTAAACCAACACTTTTTTTGTCCTCACACATTGGAATGAGATTTACAACCCAAAGTCACAACTACCAAATAGCTGCTGTGCATTTCATATTGCTAACTCAAAAGGCTGCCTAGCAACCATCTGGTCCTCACCTCAGCTAATCTACTCATATGTCCTGCAACCTTTGGCCAGTTCTGCAACATGCTGTGATAACAACTTCTGTACCTTATCCTCCAGTTTGTATAGAAAGAGTGGGGGTGGGTGGGTTTAATATAGCATGTATACAAAAAGCATGGAGGAAAATTACTAAGCAAAGCATATGGTAAGTACAAGCCTGAGATTCATGTCTGAGCAACAGAGGAATGGAAGGTTCTCTGTGAATCCTGCAAGGACTCAACAAAAAGGAGAAGGACTATCTCAGTAATAGTGGAAGAAGAAAGGCCCTGAGAAAAGAAAGGTGGAGCACTCCCTAGTATGTTTGTTGGTGGGCTGGTAAAATTTTTGTATATAATATTTATTAGTGAGAGCACCCAATTTCATCTGGCTTAAAACACATTATTCATACCCTCATGTAAGTGCTCATTCTCTTCACTTTCCATCCCCAATTTTTTTCACAGTGGTCTTTCTCTCTCATTGTACCTGCTATACATTTGGCCTGTAATAATTTCACTTAGGTTACCAGACTTTCTCCCCATTATCCCAGCACCATTTCTCTCCTTTCCCACTCCTTCTTTCTTGCTCATCTTTGTCTTCACCTTGGCGTTTGTTCAACCCTTCCATTTCCTAACTCTACTCCTCATATTCCACTAGGACCCTCTTGCTTTCATTTTCAAAAGACCCTCTTTCTTTCATTTTCCCTGGGTTTGCATATTCTGGTTACATAAATCTAGATGGCCATGTTTGCGTATTATGCAAATTATTGCTCATTATACAAATATATGGTAGGTCATGAAAGGATTGCCAACCCTTAACACCGTCACTGCTCATTTCCCATTTTGAAACATTCTGTTCAAAATTGCTTTATAGATTGAAAATGTAAGTTTAGTTTGGGTTGTCTTTCTTGAGTTCTTTGCATGTAATGTGAGAGGACACAACTTGCAGTCCCAGATATTCTGTGCACCCCATCACACTTTTTTTTTTTGCCACCTTTCCTCCTCAAAAAGTTCCTGTGCCTTTAACAGCTGCACAAGATGTGAACAGCAAACAGTTGTAGCTCTCCAAAGATGGATATTTTGCAAAGTTTGGGGGGCTGCTGGAAGCATCTAAAATTTCCCATTTGTACCTGGGCTCAGGGCCACCCTCATCCTTATCACATTTTTATATGCCAATTTTCGAAGATAAAACAATGCTCAAAGTAGCTTATAGTAACATCATGAAAAAGTTACATTTTCAGATAATTAAATAACAGTTGCACATAAAGATTTAAATAGTCATATTATAAGCTAAACAATTCACAGTAATTAACACATACATTAAGATTAATGAATACAATAATACTTCAAAGTAAGGTCTACTAAAATGTCAAGAAAGGAAGAGAGAACTCCGGAAAGCATACTTTATGGCTTGAGTTAGTGAGGGTTACTGAAATAATATAGGAAAAGTATTTTGAATGCTCAAAAACACTTTTAAAATGCTAACTTTATACAATAATAGCAATGGCAGAAATAAATAATGGCTCTCTGGAGTACCATTCCTTTGAGAAAGAAGCTGCTTTCTATTTTCAGAAATGCTCCTCAGAACCAATTATCTCTGAACATGTATGGAATCCTTTCCGCCTTTGACATAAAGTTACATTCTTTTTAAAAAGTCAGTGAACAGTGCCGTCTGATAATGTCAGCTCAGAAGGAAGTTGACATTAGCAATAGTGTACCATTGAGTTCGCTGGGGATTGCACCTTAGTAAGAAGATATAGAATGATGGGCATAGTGACTCTGAAAGGGGACCTTTATATCTCCCCTGTTCTTTCTCCTTCTTTTTTACTCACATATTAATGCTGTCCTCCCTTTCCCAAAATGCAAAAACCTGCCATCCAACCAAGTGAGTGAAGACATGGAAACACATCTCGTGCGGCAAAAATTCTCCCTCACCCCCCATTCTCTCACACACACTATAAAAACATTATTTGTTATCTGCCTTCAAGTCATTTCTGGCTTATGGGGACCCTAAGGGGAACCTATCACAGAGTTTTCTGGGGATGAGAATGTGTGATACAACCAATGGATTTCCATGAGCAAGGAGGGAATTGAATTCTGGGCTCCAGGAACATAGTCCAATGTTCAAACCACTACACCATGTTGCCTGTCTCTATAAAAATATCCATACATAGATATGCATTCACATGCACACATGGGTGGGTGTGTACGCATGCACATACATATGCTTGGACTCAAGAAAAGATAAATGTCACAATGCACCTTGTTGTTCCCGCTGTGGCAAGACTAGAAATAAAGGATTTTATAGCTTGATTCCCCCATAGTCCCACAAAACTAACTACAAGCATCAGGACCAAACTGCAAAGTTTCTTGCTCTTGAGAAGACAACTTATTCCTGAGATCAGTTACTTTCTAGGAGAGCTCATATTCCTGCAGAGCCCAGTGTTTGCCGCAGTAACTCAATGTGATACTGCAGGCTACAGACTTCATAATTTTTATATGTATTTTCAGCCAGATGTGGACTGAACAACTCTGTTAAACAAAATGCATAGCCACACTATCTGCTTTAATGTCTACATCATCTCTGTTAATGGTATACACACATTAACATGGTAAACTTAGCCTCGTAGTTACACACTTCTTTTCTGATTTAGCATTCTTCCTCCCCTATCTGACCACTCCCTTTCTTAAAAAGAAAAAAGTGAAAATGATGGAATTCTTTTTTCCTTGATGTTCTAGAAACTATTTTTGGTACCAGATTTGAGCACTGGAATATGTGGGATATATATGGAATAGGTAAAATTTCTCTGGATTTCTTTGGAGCTAGATCCAATTTGTGTCCCCACTTAAATCAATGGAACATACTGAAGTGCTGACTACCTAACCTCATTCATTTCAATGCATCTATTTTAGTTAGGACTAAAACTGAATTTAGTCTCTAGCGTGCCTGCCTAGATACCTCCCATTGTGCAACTGCAGCAATCATGCCACCAATAAAGGGAAGAAGTTTTGCACCTGGTGACATTGCCCAACAAACACATTTTCACCTTTGTTGCATGCATCCCCACTGTAGCACGTGCATCCTTGATGATGCTGAATAGTGAAAATGCTTTCCCACTCCCAGGTTGCCCTCATGGGACTATAGATTCCAGTCATACACACCCAGCCACTCAGATGCTTGTGCCAGGGGCTTGAATGTCAGGGACGAATCATATAACACACTGATAAAATATATGCTTTCCCTGAAGACTATGCAGGATCAGTCTCTGGCTTTTCCACTTGAAAGGGCCTCAAGCAGCAGGTTTGGGAATACAACCATCGCCAATTGGAGGAAGGCACTCAGATCAGATGGACTGATATCTGGCTCAGGACAAGGCAGTCTGCAACTTCATATGCTCACTGTTTCTCCATGGAAGAAGATCAATGTGAGCACCAGTCTTTCTAGCTATCCAGTTGCTTTTCATAAGGGGATGAGATGGAAGCTGACTTGATGGGAATGCTGCCTTAGCTGAAATTGAATTTGCCTACTTTCAGGCAAATCAGGTTGACTGTTACATTAACACATTATCTTGTTTCTTTTCACAGTGGTTCAGTAAATACAACTTCTGGGTCTGAGTGCTTAGCACGTGCATATTGCGTTATTTGAAGAAATTTATCCATATTTTTTCTTCTTTTAGTTCTATTGCATCCGTTGGAAATAAATTGTTTTGCTATCCTCTTCTGGAAACAGATCGATCACGAAGGCAGATGGTTTTTCATTTCAGCATAATTGACATCTGCAGATGGTCCCCTTTGCCATTAAATAAGAATTAGGAATGGGCTTTTCCCCCTTAGAGGTATTTTGTAATTATCTCCTCTTTTAGTCTCTCCTTTGCTGCAGTCTTATCTGTTTGATTCCTTTTTCTGGTTCTCAATTTACATTTTGATGAAAAAGTCATAAATGGCAAGGAAATGAATGTGAGTGTGTCAGTCCCCCCCTTTTCTTTTTCTCTGTGCTAGAAATCCAACACCGCCACTGTACCAAGTCTTAAAAGTTTACACACAGCCGGTAGTACTCCATTTCATACAAGCTGTTCCTCTATAATTCAAAGCCATGCTATGCTATCAACCAAAGCTAGGAAGCTTTACTTTCAAAAAAGCAGTGTGTTACTCATTGGATGTTAATTTCTTAACACACTAATCACATATAATAAGTAACAGAAGACAATATTAGCACACAGCTGTTAATGTTATGCCTTTTTTTATCCCCCCACAAAACTAAAAATAGCCCAAATTAGCTGAAGTTTTCAAATTGTTTAACAGTAGCAAGAACAGCATGGTTTAGGGCTACTAGGAATAAACTTTGGTTGAAGGGACTTGCAACCTCAGTTCCAGTTATGACATCGAAAACAGGTTCAGAAAAGTGTTCTGAGGTGTCTTGTTTGTTAGCATAAGTCCTTAGAATTCTTTAATATTCTGTCTATTCCTCTTGATCCTGGCTGGAGGATCTTGAGGTTTTAGTAACAACCAAAATAGAAATCTGGAAAGTCTCTGTTTGCATCCTAGAGCATGCTGAACCACCACCTTCCTAGTTTTCTCTTACATAGATTCACATTCTGCTGCATCCTCTTAATGTAGAATGCTGTTGTGGGAAACCACTGTGCAATTCTTCTCACTTGCCTCTTAGTGCCAGCTCGCATTGCCACCTCTCCAGTTTCTGTTTCCTGGACTTTGCCTGTGCTCAGAAATGGCACTTGACTACTTTGTGAGCAAAATCTTTCCTTATCTGTTGCTCCAGATCGACTGGGCACTCCCTTGTCTATTACCGACCTGTTGTGGCATCCTGTTGGTGACAGATAACTGGGGATTACGCTGGAGTATGCTGAAGGAGAGAGATTGAGTACCTCCTTTTGCAAGGCCCCCAGTCCAGCATGCAATTATGTCTTCCTGACTACTGATGAGCTGCAAAGTGCACCTAGCGTCATTCTGGCTGCTCTTGAAAATTGAGGAAGGAAGGAGCAGCCTTGCCCTGGAGACGAAAACTCCTTTTTCTTCCACCCATGTTTAAAAGGAGCTGGAATGAGCCTGAGTCTTTCTCACCCCTGCAGCGAATCAGTGGTTGGAGAGATGGAGCTGTATCCAGGAGACCACTCACTATTGTGTGTGTGTGTGTGTGTCTATCTACTATCTAAAAGTCAAAGTTTGCATGTTTGTTTGTCAATCTGTGTCAGGCAAAGACATATGATTGGCTGGGTCAGGCAAAGACCTCATATGATTTGCTGCCTGAGAAGATTCTATGGAATCCTGGGGTTTGCCATTTAGGGAGGGGCCTTTAGAATTCTCAGCCAGAGAATAGACTGGTTGCTATGGAGATGAGGCCTAGCAGCAAAGAGCAGGGCAGTGTATTGCCTCAGTAACCCAACCTCTGCATGTTAATAACTCTGAATACAGATTGGATTGGGGAATGTGGGGAAAAGTTACAGGTACTGGACAAGACAGTTTGGGGAATTAGAGACACGGGATCTCAAGACTTTCTAAGAAGTATTACCTATGGGAAAATAAAATCCTGGGCAACGCCGGGTATATACGTTAATATAAAATATTAACACATTTATTTAAAAAGCTGTCCTGAGGGAAGAAAAAGACAGACGGAGAGGGGGGGTGGCTCAGGCAGATGCCGATGGGTTTTTCTGGACCTCTCAAACAAGCAGTTGTTGAGAGGAGGAAAAGAAGTCAACGTCAGCCCCCTGCCGGGGGGGGGGGGTTCTCCCCAGCCAGCTGAGGTAGGTGCCACCTGAGGTCCAGTGGGGCAAATAAAACAAAAGCAAATGCTCCCCCCATCCCAACACATTGCTGCCACTGCCTCCTTTGGTCCTCCAAGGAGGCAATCCAGACGCCAAAGATCTCCATGGCTTCCAGAAGATTAGCAGGCGAGAGCGGTGTTGGCCAAATGCTTCATGTACCTGGTGTTCCTGTCTTGATCCAGGATCTTCTTCTGTTTCAAGGACTATCTGGTCCGAGCCTGTGCAAAGGGATCAAGAATCTTCAGAAAGAAGAACAGAAGAGGGGCCTTGAATTCATCCCTTAGTACTTAGCATGTGGACAGGGAACTGGACAGAAATACAGCTCTTCAGTCACACTCTTCCACATCATTATTGATATACTGTATTTCTATTCCAGTTATAATACTTATTTCTAAATTTGCATCCATATTTGTCAATTAGCATATGGAAATTTCATGCAAAACTGCCTTCTCTCTGTTCTCCTTTTTGGTGATGCATTTCCTTTCCTGACAAGGCCTAATGGGCCAGTCTAACTCTCGTTTGTCAGTTCCTGAATCTCCACCACCTTTTCCAGTAAGACCAGATGGTGAGAATTTTCTCTCATCAGAAATCATGTGTAACGTTGATGTTTTGAAAAACAGCAAGCACACTGTTTAATCTCACTTCGTGTTTACTTATTGCTATCACAAGCTTACACCGGCTGATACTTCAGCTTTGACTCATGGAGCCCTTGGGCTTGCCTTTCCTTTCATTAGGCCTTGCTCTTGTTAATACCACTGAGACCTTCCTTTCACAAGTGATGGAAAACCCTGAATAATTTCTTGGAAGTAAATTTGTGTTGATGTCTTGCAGCCCCCTGTAATCGAAGGCTTTTTAAAAGAAAAAGAAAATAAAAAAAGACAAGTGCAGAGTGTCGAACAACTCAGAAGCCATTAAGGATGATATGCTAAGGCCTTCCTTTTTCTGCTTGTCTAAGTCAGCAACAGCAGCACAACCGGCTCAACTCTGCTTAGAAGGCAGCCGTCTTGTGTTCTTTTTCTGCAGACTGGCCTGGTGATATTTGCGGGCTGTTGGTTTGATATGCACCATTCATCTCCAGCTGAGACTCTCCAGCCTGTTTCGGCAGCCCTGCCAGTCACTTCCGTTTAAGACTGAGAGAACATGGAAAGGCCTTTGCTGACCCCACAGAAGAATGGGGAGAGGAGAAAGAAAACAAACACCACATTCTTATGAGACAGGATGTGACAGGCTTGAAAGCTGACAAGCTTTCTCCTGATGACCGTCCCCCCAACCATCCTCAGCTGGAAAGGACATCTTCTTACGGAAAAAGAGTGGGTATTTGCTTCTTAAGTCCTAGAAGGGGTTGCACTCAGTGGTCTGTTATTTATTTCTGATGCGGCCGTTACTAAACAAAGAACAAAACAAAAAACCCACACCGTTGCACAATATCCGTGTTAAATTCTCAGGGTGAAATTTTATCCCTATCAAAAACCCACCTGCAAATTCTGTTCTGTCTGAATTTGTGGTGAGGTTTGTACCATCTGTTGGCTTTGCTTAGATAATATATATTATCCTCCTACTGTGTTGGACTAACACTCATGTCACCACAAGCTGGGGATGATGGATGTGGTAGTCCAACAGAACTGGAAGGCACTAAGTTAGGAAAAGTGTATATCTGTATCTATACCTAGATGTGGAAATTAGCTTGCTAATCAGAGAGTGTGGTAGATTTAGATGGACCTAGAGCTATAAGTAAAGGAAATAATCCTGTTGACGTGAGTGGTCCCCTTCCAAAAATCCAAAAATTCAGTTAGGCATAAAATCAAATCAGAGTCAAATCTACCATGTCAGGGATGGGAGAGAAGTGGGGAATAGCACAACCAAATTTGGGAAATGCCTAATGGAGAATAACTTAATTATAGGAATATAAACATTTGCATTTCCATCTGTTTTGTTCTCTCATTCTCCTTCCTTCTTTTCTTCTTCCTCTTTATCTAATGATAGTGGTAATGATAATAATATAGGCTTTAATTTTTCTCATAGTTAGTTTAGAGTATGTCAAGAATATTTAAAGAGTATCTTTTTAGCTAGTTTGATGAAAACCCATTCTTTTTTTAAAAAATTTATTAACATGAATCCAACTTATGAAACAACATATAGGGGATTCCAAAGACAAATTGTAAGTAAGCAGACAAACTCTAACATCTAACCTAATACTAAATTAAACTAAACTACAACTAAACTAAAAAGGGCCAAAAATACATATAAATGATTTCTAACTCACCGGCTTTTGGTTCGTCCTAAGATAATCTGCAAAGTATGCTTCTTCTAATGTTTCTATCATTATCACATGACTACTTAGTATTTAGTGACTATAAGCTTAACCTTCAAAACCAGTAATTGGCTTTTACGCCTAACAGTGTCTTAAATATACAATCAATTTATCCCAAACATTTTTACATTTAACTGAAGATCCTTCCTGAATTAAAATAGTTGATTTGTCTATTTCTGCCAAATCCAGCACCTTCAACGGATGAAAAACTATTCTGTATTTCTAAAGGGATAAGATTTTAGATTTCCAATTTTGTATTGATCATTTAACTAAGCTCAACTTTATGAGTGTTTATCAGATTAAAGAGTGTTTTTTTGTTTTGTTTTTTGTTTTAAATGGCAGAAGGAGCCTACTTTGCAAAAGAAAAATGGTTGTGTCTTCAAGTTGTTTCTGACTGAGGGTAATCCTAAGGTGAATCTGTCATGGGATTTTCTTGGTGAGATTTGTTCAGAGGGGGTTTGCCCGTGCCTTCGTCTGAGGCTGCTCAGGATCACCCAGTGGGTTTCTGTGGTCAAGCAGGTATTTAAACTTGGGCCTCCAGAGTCATAGTCCAATGTGTAAACCACTCTAAAAGGAAAAAAAATACCTGTTTCTAAAGTGATTAAGTTGCTGTGCTCTGTTCCTGGATAGGTGAAAAGGAGCTCCTGCCTGGTGGATATGTTTGAGTATGAAAGACTGCTACAGGTGTTTTCTCATGACATGTCAATGCCACTGCTTGGGAGTAATTCATGATGGTAACAACTATTACAATCACTAGAAAGATTAAAGGCTTTTCCGCACTACACTGTTACAGTGCTATTCTTCCACTTTCAACCTCCTATGGAATCCTGGGGTTTGCAGTTTTAGGGAGGGATATTTAGAATTCTCAGCCAGAGAGCTCTTTGGCCTCAGTAAACTACAAACCCCAGAATTCCACAGGCTGTTGAAAGTGGAATAATAGCACTATAACAACCTGTAGTGTGGAAAGGCCCTTTATTACTATAAAAGCAATAATAACTGTCTATTATCATAAATGTCTCATGACTTTCTGGTGCTAAGAAGGGAGCAACATGGTTGGTTTTGTAAAACAACAGCAAGAACAATACAGTGATGTCAGAGCTTTTGCTTATTAGTGGATGGATGGAGGATGGGCAGAGAGAATGTTGCCTCTTACTTTACATAAGAAGGAGTTGTGAGCACTGCATGGGTTAATCACTGCAGAAAAAATTGCCTGGCAGGTGGACATGCTTCCCATCTCATATTGCAAAAAACAGCAGGGTGTGCAGGAGCCTTTTTGAAATTTTAAAATTGGGGTGGGGGAGACCCCTCCTTCAGTCACTTTTCATATAGGGTCACAGGCAGTACTCTTCTCCCCACACATGGCCAAATGTTTCTGTTAAGAAATACAGTGGAATATTCATTGCATTACTGCTTGGGTGATGCACTGTACGGATGCAAGAAGTAATTAATGCTTCTGAGGTAACATTTCCAAGCAGTAGTCAGTACAGAAGTTTGCATGTGACACATCTTTTACATGGTAGGATGCCACAAATGTTTGTATATGGTGCCATGCTGCATAGCTTTGCCTTGTATGCCTAATTGCCGATGATCAGGACCTGGTAGAGGAGCTGAACCCAAGTGGAAGAGTACTGGAGGAAAGGGGCTGTAGGTGAAGGACCTTGGGAGGGAGCTATTTAACCTAGCTTCCTTTTCCTGGTCACCTGCTGGCTTTTTGCAGTTGGATCACCTCCAGTGTCTCCCTCCTGTGTACCAGATCTGCTTAAGGGAGACCCCTGCCAGCCAAACATTTACCCTGGTTCTGCACTTCCCACTGGGTCTCCTGCCACCTTTCCTCTTGAGGCTTCCAAGGGGAAGAATCACAGTTAAAGAAGGGGTTTAAGATGCAGACAGAGAAGTTGCCAGGTAGTAGATGGGACGTCTATGAATCAAGGCACTTTAGGCTGCCTTGTGACTGTAACAGCTTTTCCAGGTCCAGGGGTCTTTGAGGCACCACATTATGCTGCCTCCTCAAAGGCCGTCTCCCCAGATCTGGGTCATGTAGCATTATGGCACAGTACTTTTTTTGGATGATTAGACAAACTAGCAGAAATACTGGGATAACAGTAAAGATGGTCTGCCTTACATGTAGGCTGTGAGGTAATGTATGTGAATTCTGAATTTAATTTCCTTTTAAACTGTAGGATTAACAAAAACCCATTTGGTTTAAGAGTAGTGCACATGGACTCTGAAAGTATGGGAGTAGTAATGGAAGCTGCTCACATTAATGTACACTGCATGTCACCAGGAAATACATTGTACTTTCTAATTTATTGTGCTTAGTAAAGCTTCAACCACATGCAGTCACAGTCACTCATGGTGTTTTTTTAAAAAAAAAATTTAAGGGGGCAACCTTGGCAGATCTTTCCATCAATGCTTACTGGGTCTTTGCAGGGAAGACCCAGCCAGAGATTCAAAAGTTAGCTAAAATGTGTTTTATTCAGGGAATTAACAATCACACGCAAGACACATGCACTCACGCAATCACACAAGGCTAGCTGAAGGAGAAAGGGAGGAAAGTTGTTGAGAGTGAGATTTCAAGAGCGATGGGAATGATATTTACCAATCTGGAGAGCAGGGTAAGAAATTGTGATGTGGCTTAGACTTGTGCCTAGGTACAGTACTTGTTTGGGAATTGGAGTGACAACGTAGCCACCAGCAAGCAAGATAGTGCATCTAACTGCTCAAAACCAGTGGTTCTCATACTCAATTTATGCCTGCAGGGCATGAGTGTGAATGGCTCTTGGACGAGTTTGCAGAGTGGACAGTGAGGTCCAGACTGAGCTAATGATCTTAGTGTTAGGTGACAAAGAGTTAATGGATGTCATGATAGCTCTGTAATGGTTGGACAGATGTGGGGACAACAGAGGAAATGCACAGATCAGTGGGAATAAGGTTTGAAACAATCAAGGAGTCTTTATGCTTCTGTGCATGCAATAAGCTTGCCTCCACAATTATGTACTCTTTGACTCTTATAGAATCCTTGACTATCTGTCCGTTTATCAGTCCCAGCAGGAACAGTTCTGCAATCAACTGAATCTTGATCTTCAAAATAGTCTCCATTAAGCAATGTATCATTCCAAAACTTCTTTGCTTTATCCCAAGTCCACCACACATATACAAAAAAGTCTCTTCAACTTGGTTACATTTCCAAAAATTATTTGATGAACCCTTGTACATTTTAGAGATTCTTTTTCTGACGTTAAATACTATCTTATTTTTTTTTTCAAGTCATAATTCAAAATCAATTTCAATTTGTTCACATCCTTCCCCACTGACCCAACTGGATTGGATGTCCCATATTTTATGCCCATTTAAGCATATATTCTTTAACTTGTTCTTTTTCTAATTCAAATTTCAACAACATCTTATACATTTTGGCAATCAAATGCTCATCATCTTTGCGCGATTGGTTTTCTAAACCTGTTTTTTTAAACAACAGTACCAAACATTTTTTTGTCCATTTTAAACCTTTCAGATAACTCTCTATATGGAAAGCAGCTTATGTCAAAGCCCCTTCCAACTGATTCCTCTTTGGACTTCAAACATACTTGATCCTCATTCATCTTAATTAAATTTCCATAAGTTAACCACTTGTCTTTAACCATTATTTCTTCTGAAGACAAAACTTTATGTGGTGAAACCCACAAAGGCATTTTAAACACAATAGTTGTTTATACTTCATCCAAACTCTCAGTATAGCACGTCTTATAAAATGGAAATTTATATTTTCCTTAATCTTATTATACCTTAAGAAGGCATGCCATCCAGATCTCAAACCAAAACCTAAATTTAAAAGGCTTACTCTTTTTAATGTTACCTATTCTTTTAAGCATACCATATGAAATTCATAAAAATATAACCTCAAATCTGGCAATGCCAAACCAGTTCTTTGCTTAGCATCTTGAAGAACTTTCATTCTCACTCTGAGTTTCTTCCCTTGCCACAGAAATTTAGAAATGTCTTTGCCATTGTTGAAACAGTAATTCATTGATTGTTACCAGAATCATCTGGAACAAAAATAACATTTTGAGTAAAACATCCATTTTAACCACTGATATTCCATCTAATAAAGACAATTTCAGTTTTGACCTCCTCTGAAAGACTTATTTTATATCATTTCAAGTTTTTAATATAGTTATTCTGAAATGACTTCATATTGTGTGTTTCAAAAAAGTCAGCCAAATATTTCACTTTTTTCACAATTTTAAAGCCTATCTTTTCTGTTAATAAAAGTTGTTGTTTTTTCATCATGTTCTTTGTTATCACAGCTGTCTTGTCTTTATTTAACTTGAAACCTGCCGAAACATGAGATTCCATCAATATTTTAGTTAAAACATCTATGCCTTCTAGGGAGCTTTGTTAAAAAAAAAATCGCTATATCATCAGCAAATGCTCTCAACTTGTAGACTTGTTTCTTAATAGTAATGCCTTTAATCTTTTCCTCTTGTCTTATATCTCTGTTAAGTGCTTCCAATATGAAAATCAGAGGAGAAAATGGACATTTTTCACTAGTCTCCTTTTGTATCTCACAAAAATCAGTATTTTCCCCCATAAATCAAAACTTGTAGCTTTCTGTTTCAAATGAACTGCAGTGATCCATGTTGGAAAATTTTGAGCAAAGTTCATTTTCTTGAGAAGCTCAGTCATAAAAGTCTAAGAAACATTATCAAAGACCTTATCTGCATCCCAAAAAATTAATGCCACTTGCTTTTCATTATGAAACTCCAAATACTCTACCATGTTAGTTGCATATCTTGTATTGTCTCTCATCTGTTGTTTAAACAAAAGTCCACACTGATCTTCATGTATCACGGTGGCCAAAATTCTTTTCAACCTTTTGGCCAAAATGCACATCAAAATTACTCATGGTGTTTGAGCCCCATCGTCTGCCTTTGCAGGCCGAACAATACCAAGGATACTATGGGAGCACTGGCAGTTTGACACCCTACTTTCTCTATGTACCAGCTGTGGACACCTGTGGCCCTCCAGTTGTTGCTGGACTGCAATTCTCATAATTATTTGTAACTATTAGCTACAATGGCTATAGCGGATGAGAGCAGTTGTCCAAAAACTTTAGACTATGTATGTAACATTCTTCTTTTGGAGGAGAATAGCAAATGTAATTAGTGATAAGGCAAGTGTGGTTGAGAGGAGGAAAACATTATTAGTCAGAGGATGCAGTTAAACAAAAAAGAGCAAGAGTGAGGGTGGATGGGACTTGGGACATGTGGGCGCCATCATCTTAAGGTGATACAGGAGTTATCAAGGGAGAAAATGAAGTGGGTCCTACATTTATGACTAATCTTCCAAGTTCCATCCCTGCTTAGATGACACCATGTGTCTCTTCACTTCAGAATGCAGTCAACCAGTCTTGCTGCATTGGGGTCCCTCTCCTCATTAAGCTGAGTTGGGTCTAGAATATATACTTCAAACTCCTGTTCTGATGGCACTTTGTGCTACAAGGAGTATGTGGATTGTGGAAGTGGATTTATGAAGAGACAGGTGGGTGCTTCCCAGGAGATAAGAGGCTGAATTAATCTTCAGACCTGTTCCATATCTGCAGCGACTAGCGTTTCTGGAATATTACTAAAATATTTCTATAGGTCAAAAGGAAAGCTCAGCTTGGGATTTTTGTAAGTGTCTCATATTCTGTCTGAGAACCAGTGTGGTGTAGAAAACATTATTAGAGCTTTAGAATTTTAACTCTCAGTCTGCAGATCTCGAATAGTTACTTTTCTGGTTTAGAGTTTAATCACAGGATTCAGGGAGTTATAATTCAAAAAAGCAATTTTTCCAAGCCCTAGATATACTCTTGGTTCAGTATGCACAAGAACTGAACTCATAGCTTTACATTAAGCTACACAAGAGCTTTGTTGTCAGAATTTAAAGGTTAACATAACTCTGGCTCCAGGCTCAGTATCCCTGCTGTCTATAGAAAACAAAACTTAGACTGAAGAATCCAGGAAGGTATGGAGGCTAAATAGAGAGTATTGTGTCAGAAAATAGAATATCTTTGTTGTTTACATGGGACAGAACTTAAGACAAGGTCCTTAATCATTTTCATTTGTTTTGGCTCATGGGTACATTTAGAGGTGACTTAATTGTTCTCTTCATTCAAAGGTTTATGAGAGAGGAGGTTGTTTTATTTTTTAACTTTCAAGTGTTCTTGGTCAGTTTAAAATCATTAACAATATGTCTGCACAGTCTTTCCTAGAGAAGAGGACAAAATTGGTCAAGTTCAAATCTGAACGTGAACCCACAAGTTTACATTTCTTGAGTTATGGACTCCAGTGTTATCCCTCAGTATTCATCTTCTCCAGCTTTGTGATGCAATTTTGCATTTCTAAAAAAAAGGTACAAAAATGTGTACAAAAGAGTACACACAAAAACTCCTATGTTAGATCAAATAATGTGCAGCAAAGTTATTTTATGGAAAATTGCTTGCAAAAATGGCAGAGTAGCTGAAACTGCATGCAAATTATATGTGCGTTAGGAGAAATGCACGTAAAAATTCATATGATTTTTTTTTTTTTTTGCACATTTTTGAAATGGATTTCCAAACTGGCATAGAAACAGGAGGGAAGCTTAAAACTGTAAAAATATAAGAAGATGGACATGTTTGTCCCTCTCTAATTCTTTCTACCCATTGCTAGCTTTTGTGGTGGCTGAGCTTAATCCCTTGCTCCATGTCTCAAGCGCTGTGTGTGACATGGCCCTCCACAGCATCCAATCTCAGGAATATTGTCATGAGCCCATCCTTTTCCACTTAACTAGATTACTTCTAATTCTATTCTGTTCGTGCTGCTGTGCATACATGGAGGGCAGGCAATAAATATACAGTAAGTGAATTCTAGAGGGCAGTCATATTTTATCAGCTAACTCAAAATAGTTGAGCATATGGTGAAAGCGGGAAAGAAAGAGAAGCTAAATAAATAAACCCACAATCTGCTGTTATAAAAATACATCAGGAGTGTGTGTGTGTGTGTGTGTGTGTGTGTGTGTGTGTGTACACAGCAGACTGTATTCCCTGCAGGGCATCTGAAGCTTTGCCAAAGGTTCAGATGGCTAACAGTTCCAAAATGCTGCTTATTCTCCCACTTCCACGCCCAGCCATGGAGCAATCGGCTGCCTTCTTTGCAATCAGAGTGCTCTAGTCATCAGGTGCTTCATTGGAAAAGACAGCTAGCTGGCACTGTCACCCTCTTGGCCTGCTATTTCAGGAATGGAGATAAATCAGAGAGAGGTTATCAGCACAGCCCTGGCTTGTGGCTGATAACCTTGCAATGTTTCTGAAACAAAAAAGATGGCTTCCAACACCAGGTGTAATCACTGAACAGATTTCCTGCCTGTCACATGTGCCCAAGATGTCAAGTGTGGGTATGATACTGACAATGAGGTTTCAGACTTTGAGAGATCCCTGGTTTTACGAGGACCGAAAGCATTTTTTTTCTCTTTGGTAAGCTTCAGGTTTACTTGAAGGTGGATGACAAGAAATGGTCCCAGCACAAAAGACAGATAAACTAGGGTCAAGCTACATCTTACAAGTACACCTGTAGCGTGAGAGCCCTTTGTGAGACAGAAAAGCTTTTCCTGAAAGGAAACTTCAGATCCCTGGGGGTGGAAATGAGGTATGTAGAGAAGTGATGATGTATGGCTAACTCCTTCTTCCAAGCTGCTCCATGGGCATCATAGCTGAACCTGCTTATGATTTAAAACCTCCATGAGCAGGGATTCTCAAACATTGGTCCTCCAGATTTTTGGACTTCAGCTCCCAGATTCCTTGACGGTTGGCCAAACTGACCGGGGCTTCTGTGAGTTCAAGTCCGAAAAACTGGAAGGACCAAATATGGGAACCACTGGTCCTTCCCCATCATATCTCTGCTCCTCATCACCCTTCTTGGAAGCAGCTGACTTAGCACTTAATCTGAGCCATAGTTCAGTCCAGGGACCTGGTTTATTTTTATGCTTTTGGTTTCAAGGCTCAGCCTGGAAACATATGAAACAATCTAACGAGGGATCTCTTTGAAAAAAATGTGCTGTGCCTCATCAGTGAGTGGTCTCAGCTATTCCCAACTTTATATTTTGTGACAGGTGCCCATCTTTCACTACTGAGTTTGGAAAGGTACTTTTTTAAAAATAAATATTTTTGTCAACACACTCTTTTAAACAAAAGTATAAAGCTACACGTAAGGGATCTAACAATAACACATAAGATAATGACACATAACTACTAATGACAAACAAAACAAAACACAACTAATATACAAATATCTAAACTAGCAAACTACATCTACCTCTAAGACAATCCAAAACATAAAAGGGGGATACAAATATACATTTGACTTTCAACTTCCCGGAGAACAGTAGTTAGTTATCCTTTGTTATACTTCCTCTAGTTTCTTTATCTACTTATATCTATATTTGTAACAATTAAAAAAACTTTATCCACTATAACTCAGATGTTTCACTGTTAGTATAAACTTTCTTAAAATATTTAAAATGTATTGTTCTATCATAATAAATCTACCTTATCCATTAATCAAACCCTCTTGTTGCATGCATCCTTCTAGTTGACTTTAAAAAAAATACACTGTAACCCTTTCCCAATGTTTTTTTGTACTCAGCCGTCTCTTAATAATGTCATCAATTTATCCACCTCTGCCATGGCCAGTAGCTTCATCGTGCAGTCTGCTTCAGATGGGATTATGGGATCTTTCCACTTCTGAGCATACAATATTCACACTGCCACAGTCATATATTCTGTGACTCTTACACAGTTCTGATTATTTATCAGTTGAATCGTAATCTTCAAAATATTCTCCGCTAGATGATGTATCATCACCCAGAATCTCTTTGCTTTTAAGAGGACTAAATATAGTGACATGATCCCAGAGCATCATCTCATGATTGCTGTGTTATGAATGGTTTCAGCATGTCAGAAAAGTACATATCTAACTTTCCAAACTCTGGGTTTCAGTTTTGGCATGACTCTTTCATAGAACTGGGGAAAGACACTCCAGCCAGCATGGTCCATGGCTTCAAAAAGTGCTTTTGGACTGCACTTCCCAGAATCCCCAGAGGGGATTCCCCAAAGTAATGTTTCCGAATTCTGCTCTTAGAATCTAACCACTGCGTTCCGCTTTTGTACAGATGAAAGCACACAGCCCGATTTTGGGTTTTTGTATTCATTCCTAAACTTCATTGTCCTGCCCCTGACAGATGGGAGAGTGATTAAAATGCTCCCAGGCTCTGGGTATATTGCAAGACAAGATGCACAGTGCCTGGGGAAGGTAAGAGATGGAGGGGAGGGTTTCAGCAGCCACAGTACAGTGAAGAATAATGGGCAGAATATAACAAAGGAGTACTGAGGGCAAACAGCCAAGAGAGTTCCTTGGCAGTGAGATCTATTGCTGTGAAGTTATCTCTCCCATGAAACATTGAAAGCTCCATCACTAGGAGCTCCTAAAATACTCCAAGACAAAGTGTTGGTGTGAAGAGCATAAGAGAACCCCTCTGTAATTGCAGCAGGAGACATTTGAGCTGCCTTACTCAGTTATCAGCTGGATTTTTAAAAATGTTCCCCGCCCTTCCCTCTCTCTCTCCCTCTCTCTCTCATATATATATATATATATATGTATGTATGTATGTATGTATGTATGTATTAAAAAACTGGACTGATTTCTGACACATGTAAGTAAGTGTTCTCTTAGAGCCCAGGCAATTTATGCCAGATCAGTCTGAGCCAAACACTGTTACCTCCCCTGTGTGATGGGCTGCCAGGCTCTTGACAGACGCCATGCCCCCATCCCTGTTTCTGAATTCCCAGAAAGATTGGAAAAAAAATATTAAGAGGCTTGTCAAACCTCTGGGGGACTGTGAAACATAAGTGGCTGAGAGGCCAGGTTTCTCTCAGTCTGTGAACAGTCTTGCTTTATTTTCAGTTCAAAGCCAGATGCTTTTGTGAAGTAAGAGCATGATAAAACTTGTGAACACTGTGCCTCTGAGCATGCATCTATTGCCACCCACTCACCACTAAGCATCACAACCAGTCTTCCCATCTTTATCACTGGGACTAGGATATCTAGATTATAGAGCTGAGCTTTCAGTCAGACCTGGTTTGAACTCACAATTTAGTTTTGGCCAACAACTTCAATGGCCTACAATATTTATTTTTATTTCTCTCTGTGTGTCTTTTCACGGCTACCAGAAACAGAAGAAATATGTAAAATGCACAAAACAGGCCAATTTACTTGATTAATACCACTCGCTTATATTTCATCAATTTCAGTGGGTCTTTTCTTAGCACAAAAGAGTTTGTTTTCAACTTACAGTTTACATAGGTTGTAAAACTGGGTTGTTCTTGGTGCGGTTTTCTTTTCATTTTCTTTATTTCCTTTTCTTTAATGCACAAAGCAAACATGGCCTTGGATTTATCCTTGCTGACTAACTCATGTCATCCAAAGTATCTCAACCTGAGCTGGTTTGAGTGACACTGGAAGTGGCAAACAGTAAGGGAAAATAGCAAGTTAATTTCCTCATGTACATCATGGGGGTGGCTAGGCAGGTGACATCTTAATGATACAGAAATGAGAAAGGAATGGGAAACTGTACAAAGTCAGCTCAGTGAGGAGGTCGCTTCAAAGCTTGCATTATCACTGGGAAACAAAAATTAGATTTCTGAAGCTGAAGGAAAAAAAAAAGAATATGTACAGCAACATGAGCTATAAAATGAATGACAGAGACATTGCAGATATTCAGTAGCTTCCCAAATCTGCTAAATATCCTACATTTGTAAGGCTTGACAGTGCAATTTAGGTTCATCCCAGGAATCTGTCAGTGCAGGTGCTGAAAACATTTAATGTGGTGTTTCTATTAGCAAGCTTCTGAATATGTTAATACAACATATCATTTTCCTTTTAATTCAGCCTTGAATTAATTCACCATAGCTCACTGGGAACTTCATACAGGTGAGTCAGGGGGCTGGTAGAGGAAGAACAGCTTGCTCTATCCGTACTCCTCCACTTCTCTTGGCAGAGGGCACCATTTTAGAGAACAGGAACTAAGAGAACAGAATGGTGTGCTTCCTTATTAGCCTTCTGTTTCTCTATAGTTAACAATGTACACTGTGGAGACTATGATCTAGGCTAGGATTTATGTGTCACTGCAGACAACTAATGCATAGGCATGTTTACAAGCATGTTTTAATTGAATATATGAATATATTTGATAATGATCATCATTATCATGGGCTCTCTTCCTCCTCCTCATTTCAGCCTCACAGCAACCCTATGAGATAACTGTCTCAAGGAAACCTGTGAATTTCATGGCTCAATACATGGAGGTCAGAGGCGGGGAATAAAATCTGGATCTCACATGCCCCGTCTAACCAGGAGATTGGTCACTGTAGCCCCTCTGAGCAGAGGTAGCAATCTTAGGACCTAAACAAAGATCTTTTCCATTATGAGCAACCTGATATACGTTCAGTACTGGGGATTTTGCTTAGAGCTGCATGCATGCAAAGCAGGTACCCTACAACTGAGCTACAGTCCTTCTGCTGAGATTTATGGGAAGTGAAAGAGAAAGAAAGTGACTTGCCAAAAGCCGCCTAGTGGAAGCACATAATGCTGTCTATACTAGGTCCATGAATACTGAATGCATTGGTTCACACTAGCGCTGAGCTGAATGTTCATGAGTTTCCGTTTGCACTTTGATGTGGTTTTCCTTTGATTCACCTCAAATTGATTTTCATGAGTTTTGAGTGTCTCCTGACTTTTGCTAAAAGTTCTTCAGAAGAACAGTGTCAGCACAGAGAACACAATCCCATGCATTTCCTCTCTGAATTAATGCCTGCTGAATTTAGTGGGACTTACTTCCAGATCAGTGTGTGAATAGGGTTGCAATTCAAGCTAAAAATAAGCAACCTATAAGAAAATTGAAAATATTTCTTTATTGTTTATGCAAGTCCTTAGTTTGTCATTCAGGCAGGCAAAGTTGAAATGTTTTTGGACCTCAACTCTCCAGCCCGTAAGCTAACCCACAAAACACAGCTCAAGATTGCTCTTGAGTCTTGAGATATATTATAGATGGAGTCTCAGGAAAAGGAGACTTAGAATGGTTAGAGATGGAAACAATAGAAACTGAGAGGAGACTGGAGAATATCTTTTTTTGGAATCCGGTCAAGAGAGAAATAGAAAAAATAGAAAATCCCCTTTTAAAGAATATATTAGAAATATGGAAGAAAAACAAGGAAAAACTAATACCGGCTATCTCACCATTAACTCCAGTAGTGATGACGGAAAAGTTCCCAATAAATTTGAGGGATGAATTAGAGAAGGAGTTAAAAAAGCAGGGAATATATAAGTTAAAAGAATGGATGAATATAATGGTGAATAAAGGTAGAATAAAGGAGAGACTGCAGGGTACTAAGATGTCATGGTTTAATTATATTCAGCTGGAGCAGTGGACAAGGAATTGGAAAAGCAATAAAGATTTTAGAGAATACACTAGATTTGAACAAATGGTTAAGCAAAGAGATGATATGGAAGAAAATGAAATATTGAAGGGGACCACAAGAGAAATATATAAAATATTGTCAAAAGATGAAGATGAATACCTTAGAAAAGTATGGGAGGAAGAATTAGTACAAAAAATAGATATTCAAGATTGGGGGAAAATCTGGAATCAGTGTCATTTAAAAAATTTGTCCGTAAGGATAAAAGAGAATTATTATAAATTGGTTTTGAGATGGTACCTAACACCAGTAAGGTTAAACCACATAGATAAAAATCATTCAAGGTTATGTTGGAGGGATTGCCAAGAGACTAGCACATATATCCATATGTGGTGGAATTGTGAAGGTGTACGGAAATTTTGGCAAATGGTGTTTAAAGAGATAAAAGAGATAACAGGAATTGATTTACAAATATGTCCAAGCATAGCATTATTATTTATATTTGATAAGGTTAATTGTACCCAGGCAATGAAGGAGGTAATTACAAATTTATTAACTGCAGCAAGGCAAATTATATCGAGAAAATGGAAAATTCAAGGAGATTTTCAGATAAAGGATTGGTATAAAGAAGTATGGAAAACTGTGATCAATGATAAGTTAACATGTTGAATTAAGGTTAAAAAAGGGATAATGAAAAGGAATGACTTTGAAGCAATATGGAAAATAGTCGTGGAAAAGGCTTTAGCAAAAAAGGGAAGCGTCACACCTCCCAAGAAGAATTACAATTTCAGAAAGCAGAGTAAGCTGAAATGTAATTGGCTCTGGAAATGGGTTCACATTTAGGGTTAGAGTTTATGGTTAAGGATCATATGGTTAAGGTTAAAAGGATCATATATAGTATTAGCAATAGGTTAAATATAGTTGAAAAGAATAGATTTAAGAATGAAATTATTATAGCAATAATAAGTACAAGGAGAATGAGATTTAGATACATGAAATAAAAATATATAATCAATATGATATATAATATGTTGAATAAATATACAATGATAAAAGATCTGGAGACAAATAGTAATGTAAGCTATTTGTGTTGTGACTTTTCTTTTTCACATTTATGTTATTCACGTGGTGTTTTTGCTTTATTCTGTTATATATTGTTCTTTTTTCCTTATAATAAAAAAAATAAAAATAAAATAAGATTGCTCTTGAGTCTTTATGACAAAGGAGACCCATAGCTGTGTGTTAGAACACATGTGCTGTATGCAAAAAAATCCCAGGAGTTCTGAACTTGGGTTCAGAATCCTAATCTTAATGTAACACATTAAACCCCTATATCAGGGCAAGTGTGGGAATCATCTTACTCTCAAAATGTTGTTAGACAGAAGCTTATAGCAACTCTATGCAGCATAGCTGAAGGCTGGGAATTTCAGGCTAACAACATCTACAGGGCTGTTTCTTACCCTGCCTTACAACTCTTGTAATGATGGAGAAAATTTGGCCCTCAAAATGTTTTGGATTATAATGTCCATCTTCTACTATTGGTTAAGTGAGGTGGGGCAGGTGGGAGTTGTAGATGAAAATGTCTGGAGTACCCAGTTTTCCCACCCTCACATTGGCAATACTGAGATAGATAGGGTGATGATCAGTACAAGGCAGCTTGCTGTGTTCTGATGGTGGTATAAAATCCCTTAGCTTGTCTGCCTCTGACTTGGGGAAGATCCTCCTCTTGCCCAAACTGAACTAAAATGTAGGCACAGTCACTTTATATATGCAGGCTTGCAGTGTAAGGAAAGCTAACTCAGAAAGAGTTTAGACTATCTAAGCAAGCAAGGAGCAGCAAAAAAGGGGGTTTCAGACACATTCAAGCCAAGAGAATAACCAGTGATTCAAAGAAGCGGCTGTTCAGTAAGGACGGTAAAATGCTAACAGATCACAATGAAAAGGCAGAACTGCTCAGTACCTGTTTTGCTTCAGTTTTCTCCCAAAAAGAGAACTGTGCATTTCCATGCAGCAGCAGAGACATTGGCAAGGGATCTGTACTACAACCCAAGACTGACAGAGTGTTAATCAGAAATCACCTAGCTAACCTAAAATGTTCAAATCTGCAGGATCAGACAGATTGCATCCCAGAGTACTGAAGGAACTTGCTGTTATACTTTCTGAACCATTTACCATCATTTTTGAGAAATCTTGGAAAACAGGTAAGATGTCAAAGGACCGGAGAAGAGCAAACATTGTGTCTTTCTTCAAAAAAGGCAAAAAGGAAAATCCAGGAAATTACAGACCAGTCAGCCTGACCTCAGTATCAGGAAAATTATTAGAACAGATTATACGGGAATCTGTCTGCAAGCATCTTGATGATAATGCAGTGGTCAGTGAAAACAAGCACAAGTTTATCAAGAACTCCTATCAAACTAATTTTATATCTTTTTTCAATCAGATCACTAGTTCAGTAGATGGTGGGTATGCTATGGATGTCATTTACCTGAATTTCAGCAAAGCATTCGGTAAGGTCCCCCATAATATTTTGATTAGCAAATTGATTAAACATGGAATAGATGGGAATGCTGTCATTATTGTTTGGAGAACTGTGCTCAGAGAGTCATAATTAATGGCTGAGCTTCAAACCTGAAAGAGATTACAAGTAGAGTGCCTCAGGGTTCTATCCCAGGGCCATTAATCTTCAATATTTTTATGAATGACTTAGGTGACAGGGTGGAAGGAATCCTTTTCAAGTTTGCACATGACACCAAACTGGGGTAGCTAACACATTGGAATATACGAACAAAATTTAAAAGGACCTAGATAAATGAGAAAATTGAGCAGAAATAAATAAAATTAAATTCAATAGAGGCAAATGCAAAATTCTACATTTAGACCACAAAAACCAAATGTACATGTATAGGATGAGGATAGGTGGCTCAGCAGTACAAGAGGCAAAAATGACCTTGGGATTATAGTTGATCATAAGTTGAACATGAACCAGCACTGTGACACTGCAGCAAAGAAGGCAAATGCTATTTTAACCTGCATTAGTAGAAGCATGGTTTCCAAGTCAAGGGAAGTAATAGCCCCACTAGTACTCACCTGGCCTCATCTGGGACACTGCATTCAGTTCTGGGGACCTCATTTTAAGAAGGATATAGACAAGTTGGAAAATGTTCAGCAGTTCTTGGACCTCCGTCTCTCAATTCTATCACCTTCACAGGGACATCTGTGGGGACATGAAAGAGAGCCTTCTCAGTGGTTGCTCCAGAGCTTTGTAATTCCTTCTCTGTCAAGGCTAGGATGTTGTCCTCTTTGTTGTTGTTCTGTTGGCAGGTGAAAATGTTTATTCCAGCAAGCTTTTAGGCACTGACAGCAAGGGCTTTTAATGGTCTGGCCGTTTATCTTCAACCTTCTCGTGGATTTTTAATAGTAAATAGTTTTAATTACATAGGTAGCTTAATCACAGGAGGCATATATGTGAATTAATGGTGATAATAAGGATAACAACATGTTGATAAAATAGTAATGACAATAACAATTACAGAGATTCTATGTATTCTGAGGTTTGCTTTTTGACCCATTTCAATTTCTTTTTTACCTGTCAGTGATGTAATAGAGCTGGTCACCAGCCTGTAATATTAATGTCATTGTCACAATAGCACATTACGATTCACGAAAGGGGATTCTTCCAGTGAGGATTAAATCCTAGAAAGAGAAATGTATCAGCAACTGATCTCATGTGATTTTATCAAAAAGAGTTGAGATTCCATGGTTTTATGAGAAATGCCATGCTGACAGCTCCACTGCCCCACAATGAAAAGGTATCTCCAAAAGAGGCTACCATATTGCAGAAGGGAAAGCTGCCTCTTTGAATTGGTGGTTTGAGAGATGAGAAAAATCCAAATCCTTGAAATACTGAGTCAGTCCTAATCATGACAAAGGGAAAAGTCACACTCATGGGTCATTGTCATTGATCCAGAAAGCATCTGTTACTCTCATGTGTGCATGTCTCGATGTTCTTAAGTCAACATTAGAAAGCATAAACAGTGCTTTAACAAGAAGCCCATCTAAGCATTGTAGATATTACATTCAGATTTATGCATGCAAGGAAATGCCATGTTTATTTTTTAAGCAATGTATTTGAAAAGGTAACTCCAGATGGATTGCCCTACCCATCGCAAGAGTGTGCTCCTCTCCAGGCATCACCAAACTCGTCTTGTCTTGTCGCTTCCTCCTTTGTTGTGCAAGCCATGCACTTGGATTACCGGGTTCTCCCTAATGCTAGCAGACAAGAGATTTCACAGACAGTTCTTTTCAAGCACATGCTAAACAGTGTGCCTGACTGTGTGTGCTTGTGACCCTGTTTTCTCCTGGGAGTTGCCTCTTAACACAAACCTCCTTGAAGTTGCCCATTGACAGCTTTGCCTCTCTTATTCAGTCTCTTTCGCTGGCTGCATCCAACTTCATGTTCTTGGTGCCCTTTCTGCCTCCAGTGAAAAAGCAGAATAATGTGCACATCTCTGATTCTGTCCTCAGCTGAAGCTGAAGAATCACAATGCTAGAGACAAGTTGGCTTGTGTTGTTCATATTTTCATATCAAATTCTCAAAAGAAATGAAGCAGCTGCAGGTGAAAACAGATTGCTACAATCACTTGGGAACAAAGGCTCATTTTCTGAAAGCTAGAAAAAGTTACTTTTTTGACTATAAAAAAAATATGACCCAGAGTTCCTCAACCAGCAAAATGTCTGCATGAGGGATTCTTGAAACTGTAGTCAATTTTTTTTAAAAAAAATCTGAGTTCTTTTTTATACATGCACGTTTGTTTATCAACTGATTTTATATCATTGGAGTACTCACCAGCCACTCACAGCTGAATATTTATGGTATATTATTTATATAGTGCGATCCATAGGTCCAGTGTGTGAAGAAGTACTCAACATCTCTGTGAAAAATATGCCATTCAAAGTGACCTCAATATTCCATTCTAAAATTTATTGTTAGTGAGGAAATAGAATTCTGGTTCTGTCAGTTCAGCCAGCTTGCAGGTGTGGGTAGTGGGAAGTCACGTTTTTGAAAGCCCTCCCACGAAAAATCTCCGTTCATGTAGAGACATCACACATTAGCAATATTATGTTAAACTGACTGACTGATGTGTTGATTTTCTATCACTCGAGATGTGTGTATGTGAGCGTATGTTTCTGTTGTTGTTTAACTGGGATTGAAAGCAATAGTCTGAAATAGTGAAGTTCAGAAATCTACTATCACAATTGATACAGTGGACACAGAGTTGACCTACACAGGCTCATTCACACTGATTGAAATCTACGCTTAATGTTAATGATGATGAACATGTATGTATGAAACAGCCCCATAGATTGTTACACAGGTGAGCATAAACTACTGTATTTGCTGGTGTATAAGACTCACTTTTTCCCTGAAAAAGTGGCATTTGCCAGTGTATAAATGGGGCGCGTCTTATACATGGGTGCGTCTTATACATCAGCAAATATGGTACATTTTCTTCTTCAGAATTCTGTGTCTGCAAGGATTTGCCCTGTCCTGGCTCAAAGCGCACAGGAAGCAAATTGCAGCAGAGGCAGTTACTAGTTGCTTGGAGTCACATCAAGTAAAGCAAAGCAGAGGGCCATCAGGACCTTGGACAGCACTCAGCGGAAGGTACTGGCTCTCCTCTTTTCCCACAAAGGGAGCTGCCTCAGCAAAGTGCAAAGGCCTTCTGAAGTCAGCTAATCTGCTTTTCCTGATAGCCTGTCTGGCTTCTGAGAAAGCTGTCTGAGCTCTTAGGACCACTGTCTCTGGCTCATACAAATACTGCACTAGAAGTAAGTCTTTTGTGTCCCTGGAGTCTGGCAAGACAATGTCCTCTGTCCTTGGAGGTGACTCACTGACATATAGCTTTTTCTATATTTGTTTCTTCCTGGGCCTACAGAGGGGTTGAGGACAGAGAACAGGAAAGAATTCATCTATATTTAGCCTCAAATATTGCATCATTGAAGGTACAGTGTCTGAGCTTTCAATCTTGTGTAATCTTTCCCTGTGATAATAGGCAGAGCGAGGTAGCAGCATACGTCATTCTTTCCCTTCTCCCCCCAGAGATCCTTAAAACTCTCTCTTGTGACCAACTAAGCTAGGTCCCCCAGTCCTCAGAAGAGGGGGAGAAGGGTGTCAGCCATCTTTTGGTTCAGAATTGCTCAGGAAGTCTGACCTTTTCAACTGTTCTGACTCTTAAAAAACAGCTCTTCAAGTCATAGTCACTTCTTATTCCATCCCTTCTTTTTGCAAGCTGGCCTTTGCTCCCAGGAAGCCTATTTTCCAGGCTGAGGGAAGCATTGAAAAATGATCTGCAAAGCTCAAGAAATTTTACTGCCTTAGCTGCAGGACAAGATGGTGCCTGCCTCCCAAATACACAGCCAGAAGCTGGCCAGCAGTTAACTCTTACTTCAAGATAATGCCTTCCACATTGCACCTGATGCAACAGGTTATTTTAAGAGGGTTAAGAGCAAACCAGGAGACCTACATAGTCCTGTCCTCCATGGGGGGATGGGGACAGCCAGAGGGGCTCAGAAAGTGAGACTTTTTTTTTTTGTCACCCACAGTTTAAATTTTCCCACAGTCAGCATCTGCAAGCCTACAATCAGACCTTCACACTGGAATTCCTAAAATGGATCCTGAAAAAGAAACACTTGCAATTAGCATATGCAGATACTGACTTAGGCAGTTTGCAAGTGGGGTTTTTCATCATTAGGAAACCAAACCATGACTGTGTTTATGCAATTAATGCATAATAAGAAAATAGATGACTAAATACATGCATTAATTGGAGCAACTTCTCATGTTCATTGTCACACTGGATTCGTCTCTGCATGGTACTGCTTCTACACAGCAAGAGACAAGTGTGCAAAGTGCGATAACGTGTCTTTCTTTATCTCCTCACTTTGACAGCAATCAGCAAAGCTGTGGAACTGGCCTGCTTTCATACAGTGGCAAACAAAGATGTGCTACTGTGTTTCACATATTTGCCTGTATAAGATCTGGGAGAGAGACATAAATCAAGGCCAAACCTACCATGGAGCAACATTACACAGTTGTTTGGGCTAGTAAATCCCAGAGGGGGGTTCACATTTTCTGCTTGAAATTTCTGTCTCTGTGTAGCACTAGAGAAATAAGCTGCAGTACTCTGCAGGGTGCATTTGTACCACAGCGTATGATGGTTGCGGCTGGCATGGCTGGGTATAGACAAAGGCCTGTATCAATTTATGGGGAGCCTTAAGATTGATAGCACAGATTATCTATGCTTTTGGTTCAGGTAGAATTTACTGAAATCATTGGATAGCTCTGAAAGATTCTTTGATCTCAAGTTGTTATCCTTTTGTCAGTACAGCTAAGTAAGACATCAACTAGAGATAGAAGAATCTGCCTGTTTTGCTTCTACTTCTGTAGTTTTTTAAAAAATATGTTTGTTCGATGCCAGATACATTTTTTTCATCACCAGCAGACTGCCATCTTCTGTATATGCATGGTCAGCCACTGAGATCTTCAACAGAGGCCTTATCTGTTTTCCAAAACCAATAGACTACCATCTGGCAACATCATAACAATGGACCACAAAAGGTCAGAGAGGAAGAATCTGTGTTAATCTTTGAATGCTGCTGAAAATGTATCCATTTAGACAGACATTCATGCCTTGGCAATTGTTTTCACTGAATGTTTTTAATATTTTAAAATGATCTAATATTTAATTCTTGTTTTTCAAGTATTTTAGATTGCTTTTCAAGTATTTTACACTTATTTCTAGTATGAGCCATTTTGGGATTTCATGATGTTCACGAGTAGACAAATTAACAGAATTTCATTTCCATATCTGTTTGCAAATGTTTGGTTAGAAGACTGCATGAAAGTTTGTAGATATTTTCAAGCACATTTCCCCTACTATCTGCATTTCTGCAGACAGTTTAACCTAATAAATGCATTTATACAAGCCATTTTTTTCCCCTAACGCATGCCTTTTCATATGGTATTTCCCGAATATATGCATTTTTGTTTTTTGTTTTTAAATTGGGAAATTGCGTCACAAAATTTGGGCAGATGTGAAACCCGAAGGGTAGTTGTATTCCAGCTCACTATTTTATTTGAGAAATATGAATTTGATTTTGTATGAAAATGTTAAACAGACAAATTTGTCCTCAGCTGTAAAAGCAGTTGCTTTCTCAGTTTGACCCCCTCCCAGATAGTCAAAAATGGGCCTTAAAAGTTTAGAGCTGAGCCTTACAAGTGTGGGAATATATGTGTGTCAGTAGTCATTTTGGCTTTCCACATCAAATACAAGATTGCGGGCATGCACAAAGCCAGCACAAAAGTGAATGTGTGAAGTTGCTGTTAATAGCAGCAGAGCCGAGAAAAACAGAGAGGAAAGCAGAACGCATGGAAGATTTAGCATAGGCTTCAGGGTCATCAGAGATGATAAAAGAGCAAGCCAGCAAGAAGAAAACAAGTAGGATTCAGTTTGAGTCTGGGTTCATCTCTGGAAAACATAATAAATAATTATGCCACCAAACTTTAAATTAGTTGCTTTGTGAGTCAAATCTAGTAAGTTACATAATTCTTGAATGTATAATGATCCCTGTCTTAGAACCAATATACTTTAATGTTTTTCATAATCCAAGCCAAGATTGATTATGAATTAATTTCTATTTTCTGCACCTGTGCCATCTTCATGGTTGGCATGACTAAGCAGTCAAACTCTGCCCTCTTTGCACATGCTCAGTTGCTTATTGATGTAACCCTTCAGTTTATGGAGGAAATTCTGAAAGTCTCATTTGCAATGCATATACGCGAAATGATTTGGCTTCAGACCTTGAATGATTCTTTGCGAAATGAAGCAGTCAGTTTAAGAGTTTGGATCTGAAGCCGTATCACAGCCCAGCACTGCCACTGCCTCTGCCTGTTTCCCCCCATTGGAATCAAAGCTAAACACAAATCCAAGAGGGAATGCATCAAGATGCACAAGGAAGAAAAGTGGACTGTGTTACATATGTTACGTCCTTCAAGAGGTACTTGCTCATGTGCAGGTGAAAATACTTGAAGACATTTTGGAATTTTCTAGCTAATAGAGAATTTTTGCCTGAGTTTATAGTATCACATACAAATTATGTTTGGGTCAGTTCTGTCATAACTAATAGTAATATGCATCTCTAAGTAAGTGGAGAATACATATCTAGTTCCAAAATGATCATAGACAAGTTTAGTTCAGGTGCCCCCCGCCCCCCAGACAAGAATGTGGCTTGAACCTTAGTACCTCATTCCATAGAAATTTACTACTGAGAAGTTGAACCAGAATAGGTGACTTTGTGGAATAAAGAGATGAACCAGATTATGGAAGGAGGAGGCCGTTTTATCATTTGAAGAGGTGAAAACCTAAAATATCACTTTTAGAACACACTTGTATTATCCCATTGATGTTCACATGGAATAGTGGAAGGAGGGGGAAGCCTGAAGTTCATGGGGCTGTTTTAAACTGAAAGCACAGTCTTAAGGTTGTTTCACATATGATTAGTACTTGAAGTGTTCCTGGGCTGACTTGTGACATTAAGTAGCTCTGAATGTCCTGACCTGACCATGAACAGCATCCGTTGGGATACAGTGGGCGGCTTAACCAGATATGCTGTAGATGGGGACATGTGGGAGTTGCAAAATACTGTATGGCTGGACACAGACAATTTTATTTGGACAAGGTCTAGAGTCCCACTGAGTCTCTTTTATACTGTACAATTATAGCACTTTGATGCCACTTTAGTTGCCTTGGTTGTGGCCATACCGAAATCTGGGATTTGTAGTTTGGGGAAGCATTGCAACTCTCTGGCAAAGGATTCTAAGTATTACATAAAATGATAAGTCCTGGGATTCCGGGCAGTTAAAGCAGAATTGAAGTGCTATCACTGTACAGTTTTTGTTCCCAAGCTGAGACCTGACATTAAACAGCTCTAAATGTCCTGAGCTGACCATAGTTAGGATCTCTTGGGGTATAATAGATGCTGTAGCATGGTTAAGCCAGACATGGTGCAGATGGGGACAGGCTTGATTTGGAGAACCTGAAGATTTCTTCTCTGTCTTATTCCAGACTATCTATCCCAGGCATCCTGGAGAGCTTAAAGGCTAGGGTGGACCATACATCACTTGTGGCTATTTTTGTGCCTCCTTGACAGTCCTAGATAACCCTCCCAAAAGGAATTGTTAAAAGAAGGAACAGCCACACTCCTTTAAAACAAGCCAAAACCTTCTCCATGCCTTGTTTTGTCCAGAAAGGAGAGGAGAGGACAAAATCAGAAGTGGACTTCTGGCCATTTTTAGCTTGGGATTTGATGGATTGCGCAGCCTGTAATGGCCTGGGCGGGGGAGTAGGCCCTGGCTCCTGGAGCTTGCCCAGCCCTACCTTTAAAGGATTTGTTCTCTTCCTGGAGCCTAGTACATTCCCACCTCTGTCAGTTCACGCTTGGTACACTACCTGTGGCAGTGAACAAGCATCAGGGGCCATGAGGCTCCTGCTGTTAAGGATTTGATTCCTCAGGGGAATTTGGCTCAAGACATGCTGTCTCTGGGATGTCCTAGTTTGGGACTGTCTCAGTCATTGGTATCCTAACTAGTGTGTTTCACCCCTGGCCTTGGATGTGGGTTTTGGTTTGGGTGAAGCATCCCTACAGCTTGTACCACCGTTCTTCTTAAACCATGAGCTTTCTCTTCATCTATCTTCAGCTTCTGTCAGCTGCTCACCCTGGCCGTGACACCACAGTTGTGCTCTGCCTCACATTGAGTTCCACCCAGTGACAGCTGGTAGCTCTCATGTCAATGGCGCAGTGAATCTGTTCTGGGATTTCAAAGAGCTATCCAAGATGTAAAATCCTATCCACTAAATAGGTTCAGCTCCTTGGCCAGCTCCTTTACAGTTCAGACTAAAATCCTGAACAGACTGGCATTAGAGTGACCAGTCATCTATGGTCCCACCTTCTACACTTACTCAGCAAGCTTGTCTTCCTTATTATTTCTTGTTTCTCTTAAGCTAAAGACTATTTTTTGGCTGCAGCATAAGCCCTGGCCAAAGCCAGTTGATTGAATTCGGGTTGTATCCAAAGGCTATCAAAGCTGATTTATTTTCCAGTCATCAGACCAAAGGACTGCAAAGGGAGAGCCGGGGGGAGAGCATAGTAATGGCATCTTTGGCATCTTTGGCATCCATTGGAGATGACCTACATATTCCCCTTCTTGCTTGGCCACCCATGAGCAACTGATGCTTTTACACAGTGCCAATGAATCATTTATCCTCTGCCTCCCTTCCTGTGCCATCTGGCCATCTGGGCATCATACACACCCACATACAAAAGGGTGTGCACACCCAGGCGCCGTTAGATTCATGCAAACACACAGACTGCACCAAGCCTGTTCCAAGAGCAGGGAAGTGATTTCTTTAGGCTCAGTAGACATTTTTTGCCTGCCTGAAGAATCAGTTTGGTTCCAGATCCTTGGCCGCTGTCCTTCTGTTCTCTGCCGCTCCCTTTATTGTGTGTGCTTGACATCACAGCTGCGGTTCTGTGATTGGCTTTTAATCCACTTGTCTGCAGTTCTTTCTCTGTGTGATTCTTTACAAAATTCTCTCATCCCTGCTGGCTTCACCCAAAAATATTAAAGGCAAAAGTTGGCAATGATTCCTGTGGATCATTGCTAAAGAACAGGAGAATGAGAATGTGTTTCTGACTGTGTCTTCTTCTTATGCAGTTATATCTTCAAGTTTCCTCACAAATATGCCAGGTGAGCTGCATACTTAGATGGTTGGGTTGGACTTGTACTTGTACCAAAATCAGACCAGAATGAGAGTCTGATCTAAGAGATTTGCAGAACATTTTTTTTTTTTAAGAACAAAGTCACATCCGTGGCCTCTGGTCTCTGTAGGTAAAGCAGGGTACAGAAGGTTTTGTCACTCAGGAAGTTCACATGGCTCTGAAGGAAGACAAGAGAGGACTCCTTCTGCTAGCTCACCATCCCCTTCTCCACTCTGTAGCTCCCCAGAATAATACTATCATGGAGAAGTGCCTGTTTGAATAGCTTGGGACTGACGGCATTGGAAAATGCTCCAACCTTTTGCTTATTTGGGCAAACAATATGATCAGTTGGTTCTAGCACCTACTGTATGAGGATAAGCTATTTGCATTATTCTGCTTAGAAAAAAAAAAGATTATTGGAGGTGTGTGTGAGAGACGCAGGGTGTTTTAGAGGCTTAAAGTAATATAGAAGGTACAGAAAGAATAGATAAAGCAGACTTTTTCACCTTGGTACCTTCTAAATGTGTTGGACTATGACCCTATCAACCTCAGCCAACATGCCCATTGGCCATGCTGGCTTAGATGGTTGTCATGTGAGGCATCTGAAGGGCACCCTGAGTTGGGAATGGCTGAGGTAAAGCTTATATACTATCTCCCTTTAATAGGAGTCATAGTAACCCAAAGACATTCATTAGCAGTAGAGACATTATTGCTTCTAAGAAAGGCAAGAAATTCTGCACAAAATACCTAGTTAACATGCAAGGTCCACTACCACATAATGCATTGATGTCTATTATCTCAAGTGAATTTTTTAAAAATTAAAGGATTACAGATATTTATGATCCATTTAATCCCCTGTCATCTTTATACCATTGGTCAGGGTGGCTAGGGATGATAGGACTTTGGGATCCAACAGCTACACGTTTCTGAGCCTTGGACTATGCCAACCCTTGGTCTGATCTAACAATGCACTATCTTGAACTAAGCTGAAAAATTCCTAATGTGTGCTGCAAATTTTGCTGTAGTCAACACTCTTTTTCTAGCTGTGCAGAGAAAGACTGTAGCTTGGTTGACTTTGAATGGTCACCCAGGAACCAACACTTATCTGCAACAAGACCTACTGCATGTATTGGTTCTTCTTGGCAGTTTTTGCAAGTTACGTTAATGATGTGTGTTCACCTCAGCCAGCATGGCTCCTTTTTATTTATGATACTCACATGGAAAGATCAGTATGGGAACAACAAGTTAGATTACTTATGGAATGCATTTCCACCTGCGATTTAAAACAGCAGGCTGGAAAGCTAACTCACAACTATGCAAATATCATCCTGGCACTGCAAAATGAAAGACTTGGAACCAGGGGTGGCAATCTAGCACCATGTAGTCTTCAAGCAATCTGTCTGTCAGGCATAGTGAAGCTTGAACTAGGAGTCCTGAAGGCCACATCCCTTCAGCTTTCACTTGTTTATTCTGCACCTGTTTCATGAGATTGTACTTTTCCTCAGGAAGCCCATACGAGAATGCTGAAAGCCTGAAGCTTCAGACTAACTGTGAGACTTAGCTAGCAATCCTGTCAAGCCTGTTAATTCTTTCTTACCTCCGCTACTTCCAGGTGTCTGCAGCCACTGGGTTCTGACCCTACTGGCGGTCAGAAGGGACACTGTAGAGTGTTCCTCCTGACTTCTCTCTTCATGCCACATCTCCCAAGCTTAAATGCAGAAGGTGGTGAACCTGTGGTTTGGGGAAGTGCAAAAACACCAAAGTTATACCATTATACACTCACAAGTCCATGATGCCCGCCTATAACAAAGTTCCCTGAAGCAGAGCTTCACTTACCAGAGTGCAATATAAGAATCTAGCCAAACAAATGTAGTGAGGAAGAAAGAATCATTCACAGTGGCAAATAACAGAAACATCCAAGTACAGTTCTTTTCAAGAAAGCAATGCATCTTGTTCTGTTCTAAATCAAACCAGATGCTTTCATCTTGAGTCCATTCTCAGGAAGCTGTTCTGCATGGTCACTCCTTTTATGTCTAGAAACTATTTTTGGACTCTACAGCCAATTTATTAATGGGCATCTCTGTGTTCATATTTGTTTTCATGTGCTTCAGCTGACAGCCAAGATTGTTTGTGACAGGTTTGTCATCTCTGCTGCCACAGCAAGGACAGGACAAGGTGCTGATCTCCCTTCAGGCTATGCTTGCCAGGCAAGGGACAGAACAAGATAACAACATAGAAGACTTTCTTGTGATTCCTTGATTTTGATTTGCAGCAAATGTGTTCTTACAAATTTCCCCACCTGACTTCTACAGGCAACGTTCATCATTTGGTCCAGAATATTGTCAGATCTAGAGGTCAGAGGCTGCTCTGTGCTTTTGCAGTAGTCATGAACTATTGACCCTCTTTCTAAGAGTCTCCAAGACAGAATTTACAGCAAAACTGAAAGGTGTGGAACAGGAGGGGTGAGTAAGTGTATGTTGCTGTAAATTTAACTGCAGAATCAGATTAATATCAAATTGCAACTTGAGAAAGGAAAGGAAAGATGTTGAATGCCCAATACACTGGCCGCAGCAAGATGGTGTCTGGATCAGAATATACACCTGATAGATCAAACAGTATCCAGTATGGGAAAACTTGGAGAAACTGGAAGAGGTAGGTCACAGAAACAGTTGCCTAGATCTACAACTTCACCTTCTCCCTGATCCATCATCCTAGCGCCTCCTTGGCTTCCTCTCAATCTGGAGTGCTTTGCTTTCACATTGCAGATTGTGAAATGCAAATGAACTCTGGTTTCTTAACTGGAAAGCTAATTATACCTGCAAGAGGCATCTGAAAAGCCCCAGGGGAGGCAATAAATACACACCACTCAAGTACAGAAAAAAAATCCTTTCCAGTTACCAATGGGTGATCAGTGTAAGCCTCGGGAAGATGCCAAACAATACACAATGTGTATGGAGGGTGGATGGTTTGTCCCAGTTGCTCTGCCAAAAATAGCACCAAGTGGGCTGCAGGCCTTTATAAGGCATGCCAAGATGTCATGCAATACCATGAGATTTGGGCCTGAGATAGCTCATTCGGTCTTCCGATAGCCAAGCAGTAGCTCAGTAGGGCTAGGAAGCTCAGCACCTGTCTCCCCTTACCACAAAACACCCCTTCTGTGATGGCATTGGGGATGGGACTCCCTCCCTATCATGGAATATTGTGTGTGTTTTTAGATCCTGGAATACAACCTTTTGGCTGGGTGTATTTTTCACCAGATTGTGTGAAAGCAGTGGGACAAAGCCAAATGTTCAGTAATTATTAGTGTGGAGCTTCAGTGATCAGCACCATATTTTGTTTCTCCCTTTGCATTGTAGTAAGAGACAGAATAAACTTTGCAGAATAAGCCAACACTTTTATGTAGTACAGAATTTGGCTTCCTTTGTCACTCTGTATTTGTGTGTGCGTGTGTGTGTATCTCTGTCTGTCTGTTTGTCTGTCCATCCACATCTTTTACCACTGCCACACTTTTTGAACATGTAAGTATTATGAGGGGAGCAATTCAATCCATGGATACTTGCTGTTTGAGTTACTCTGTACAAACATGGGATCTAGAAGTAAAGCTTTCCCCAGACTTTAATATTTCAAGCTCTCTGGATTTTTCTCTCATGCAGAGAAAAACATGCATATCAAATAGGAGGCTTTAACCTACTCTTCTTCTCAATTTGTTATTTCTCAATGGGCAGTGAATTATTTTCGAGGAGGTACATTCAGACAAAATCCCCTCTACCTGTAGCCCGAAGTGGCACTGTCCAAGTGGTCTTGCTCTTTCTGCTGAAGGCATATAAACTGGCCCTTAGGCTTTTGTTACAATTCTGATCTGCTAGCTTTGGTTCTAGCAGGCGTTGTATTCTTTGGGTGTCTGTGCCACTGGCATTCCTCCATTATACAAAGACTGATCTTTTTAAAGCTAAACTCTACCAAGAAAAGAGAGCATCATGGAGCTGCTGTTGGATAAACATTTTCCAGTGTGTCTCTCCCATCCCCCACAGCATGCAGACAGCATTTCATTTCACAAGTGGCTTATCATAAATATTGCACCATTAAAGTAGCATTTTTCAGATCCGGAACATATTGAATGAATCATATGCATTCAGTTGCTCTGAGTGGCTTGTGGATGAAAGCTTGAAGCTGACCTTCGCTAACCGCCACTCTGAGCCCCTTTCCTGAATACTTATTAGCTGTTTACAGATGGAAGCACATTGGCAAAGTAACCGGCTGTTTGGACCAGCATCTGCTTCTGGACGTATGGTAGCTGTTGCAGGACCCAAGCTGCCCATTGGCAAGGTTGCAACAAAGCTGTTCCTTTCCTAGTGTTATTAAAAGTTATCATTTGAAGGCTGCCAAACAAATTCAGTTGCCATTATAGTCACAGCTTTTGAAAAGCGGCTCTCTGACTTCCAGTTTCTCCAGAGTAAATAGTTACCCTTCTGATAACTTTTCAAGTAACAAAATCTGAATGCAGCAACAAGAAGCACAGGGCAAACAGTGCTTCATCCATGTGAGATTCCTCCTTCATCATTTAGTAAGGCCACAATCCTACAACAATACACTTTTAAGAAGCTACAGTCACACCGCTAAAGATTGTAGTTATTTTTTTGTTGGGTGACAATCAAAATATGACCTGGATATCTTTTTAATTATGAAGGAAGGGTTTTCATTATGACTAACCCATTATTTGTGACTAATTACCTTCAAGACCAATAAACAACCAGACATAGACATAGCACTGAATGGGGGCTTGTAATCTAAACTGACAACCGGTCCCCTTGGGGCTAGAAATTCAGAGATTGGGCATCCCCGACAGGTTATTGTCCAACCTCTGCTTACAGATCTCTGTCAAGAGAGATTGTGTTACCCTTCTGTAACTGCTTCCATACTTTAATTGTTCTAAACATTGAGAAGTTTCTTGTCATGCACAACCAACATCCACCTCCCTATAACTTAAGTCCATCAAAATGGGTTTTGTTTTGCAGGGTAGAAGAACTTCCTTTAAGAAACAACTTTGAGAGACAGTTTCTTTGAAACTGAACATGTAGAATTATTGGTCCTGATGAAAGGTTACCTTGAAATGCTTTGGGTGCTTTCATTCCTTCAATAAATTCTTCTTCAGACATTTAAGATTTCCTCCTTTGGTGGTTTCCTAAATACTTGACTGCTAGTTGTCCAAGAGCATCACTTAGTGAATTAATTCCCATGATATGTGTTGCAACCTTGCTTTTTCCATGGGAGAGAATGTAGCCACCTTTTCCACACTATCTGAGGAAGAGTTTTCACAGGAAAAAGCTTGTGCATTTGTCTCCCAGTAGAAGCTGCCCCTTGGATTGATTATCAGGACTATGTGAACAGCATGTGCTTCAGGCACAGGCAGATGTTGAAATGTGAGGTAGGCAGGGAAGAGAACTGCAGACTGCTTTACCTTCTCACATTGGGGTTGGCTGAGTTGTTTTTTGTCTGCTTATTTGAAGCAGGAGAAGAGAATCTCAAGACAGTGAGCCTAGTTCAGCCTATGGAGGTTCCTCAGCTATACCACAAGAGATTTTTCTGCCCTTATCTTCAGTCAGAGATAAGAAGCTATTTAAAGACTGCAGTGAGATGAGTTTTGCTTTGCAACCGTGGGACATTTTGTATGAAACAGGAGCTCTTGTTTGCTTTAAGGGCTTAAATCCAGCCTTTCAACCACCTAAAAGAAAGTGCTCCAGGTAGCTTATACAAACCAAACCTTTGACAATGTATCTTATGTTTTATGATTATGCCAGTCAGGGTTGGGAAGAGTTGAGGTTTATGGGATTGATTTTGCTTTTAATTAGAATGCCAAAGTCTATCAATCAGAGCCAGGTACAAACTAGCTCAAGAAGGTTGATACGGAACTGCCGAACAAGGTGTTTCTGAGCAAATGCTCAGCCCAGGAATTCGTTTTCAGTACTTGAAGAGCAGGATTCTCATGCAGCCTTTCACACACAAATCTATTGCTGTTCCCCAGGCTTTCTTGATTTCTGTCTAAATTTGGCTGATGGTGCAGGGGAAGGCCTGGAGGTCTTTGGTTGTTTATTGTTGAATATTTGGGAGTCAGAATTCCTTGCTGACCTGCTGGAAATCTCTTAGAAATCTGACAGTGCTTCCTGGTCTACTTTCTCCACTCATTAAAATAATAAAATACTTAAAAAGCAAATAATGTCAGTTTAAAAGCCAAAACCAAAAAAGAACAGAGACTAAACAACAACAACAATAAACTTCTGTATGTTCTTGATAAATGAAAGCCCAGTGAGAATGGAACTCTAGTAGACTGGATGATGGGGATGGATGAATCACCAGGGTCATGGAATCCACTTTCTGGACAGCACAACAGAAAAAGACCTCATCCATGTCGCTGGCTGAGGGATGTACCAAAAAGCTTCATATTATGTCCTCACAGAGAAGGACAATTCACATGCATAGTGGAAGTCTTTGAGTTCTTGTGGTTGAAAGCTGTTTGGAATTTTTAAGGGTTAGCCATTACATTTGTGCTAAGAAGCTCACCAGGAATTCCTGAACTTGTGTTTTGAATTACAAAGCCTCCATTGGATAAAATCCACACTAAGTCTAGCTTCCTGACCCACATTAGCAACCTTGATCCACATGAAAGTTGGCTGAAGTCACTTTAGGTAGCCTGATACAGTCCATATTTATAGATGGTTCAGTGAGGCTTACACTCAGCTAATGGTGAAGACAGATGTACCATCACAAGAGCCATGACTTGAGATTACTCTACTGATCAATGTGAGCTTAGCTGAGACTTGGCATCACACGGTGAATATGCTGGATGAGCAAGCAGTCTGCTCGTCCCCCTGAATCTAGCAGACTATCCACTTTGTCAGATAACAGATTTATATATGTATGTGTCTTTGCCCTTATAAAGAATAAGACATAAACATTTAACAGAAAGTTGCAGTGCTCAGCTAGAAATGCTGAAATGAAAGGATTGACTTTTAATGAGGCAATGATTACTACCAAGGGGAAGTGAGCCATTTAATACAATGCTGTTGGCTAGGTTATTGGACAACGTGGGAATTTGTCTAGGATGCCGGGCCTGTTACTGAGAGCCTGTGGCTAATGGCAGGCTGCTCCTTCAGGTCCTCTTCTCCAGCACAGGTGAACTTCAGCTTGTAACCACCTGTTTCTTTCCTTCCAAAGCAAGATAAATGCTGCGGTTTCCTAGCAACCACAGAATATACTTACTTGCCAATTTTAGAAAATCTATTAAAAAAGGAAATTAAGGCTCTTGGACTTACCCCCCACCTCACCCTGTCCTGGTAAAGTGAACATGGTTCAACCAATGTAGAGACTTCAATATAAGCCTTCATCCAAATCATATTTCTTACATGACTGTGTTGTAAGTGGAGCTATCAGGAAGCTGCATCTTGTCTCTATTTCAGGCAGAGCAATAAATTTTAGACTTCTTTTTTCTTTTTTTGCTTCTGCGTGCACATTTTCAGCTCTGGGGAAAAACTGGAAGGAAAGAAATGCATAAGCACCCATAGTACAACTGTTTCAGGGACTGGAAGAAAGAGGGGATTTGTTCTGCCAAAGCTGCAAGGCAGATCTCAACCATTCAAGCTATACCACAAGAATGTACAAGCAGGTGTTGATTTAGGTTGCATTCCTGGATTCACAATGTAAATTGACACTGATGTAAATGGTGGGAACCACTTCCATAGGGAATCATTAGAGAGCAGGGGACACATTCTGACAGAGCTGTAGTAGCCACTGAATTAGTGAGTTTACTCAACCCACTACAAATACTGAAGCAGTTTAAAGCATAACTCATCTTTCCCAGCCTAGAGAAACCTACAAAGTGCTCTCTGGAGGGACCAGAAGAGGCAGCAACTGCTGATCCCAGGATAACTTGGCTTGGGTCAGCTGACTTGCCATTAAATGACAGTTCCTTTTTGGAGAAGCACACAGACATAGAGCAACTGGTAAGAACTATATTCTTCTGGTGTGCCTTCTCCAGCAGACTTCCCAGATGAAGAAAGTACATGAGGAGACAGAGAGGCCGCACATCTCTTGCTGTGCCTTCTGCAGCAGATGCAGAGGGAACAGCAGGAGAAGAGGCAGCTCATCTCCTGCTGTGTCCCTTTCAGCAGGCTTGCCAAATGAAAAAAGCAGACTCCAGTTTCTCACTCCTCATTAAAACATATAGAGGAAACCCTTTCCACCCACTTGAAAATTCCACCATTCCAGTTTCTTCCTTCACCTCATGGTCCCTTTTAAGCAACCCCTTCTTCCAAATGACAGCGAGATTCGAGTTTCTTCCTCCCCCTTACATTCTTTTCTTTCAGCAGTGCCAAGACTATGCAGTGGCTCCTCCACATTCATGAGGGTTTGGGGTGCAGAACCCTCATTAAAGTGGAAAAACTGTGAATTCCCCCCTCCTGGTCCCCCTCCCATTCCCCTCTGGAGCTTCATCCCTCCCATTCCTTTGCCTCTGGCCCTGTTGCTGCGAGGGGGAAAGAAGAAGACGAGGTAAAAGGCTTACTAGTACTTTCCCCTCAGATAGAGAAGAGCAGAATTCTGGGGTTCTAGCTACTTCTGGTGGCCATCTTGAGAAAGGAGGGGGAATGAAGGGAGCACCTGACCAATCAGCAGCCATTACACAACAGAAAGTGCAGCCACATAGGAGAGAGGACACACCTCCACCCGGGGTGGGGGCTTTGCTCACCCAAAAGGGGGGGGAGTCCATTTTAAACCCAAGGCTACAAGCCTGGGATGAGGAATGCAAGGGAATGGGAGGAGGGGAATGTGGGGGGAGGCAAGCACATGCCTTGTGATAATCAGATTCATGAAGATTAAACCCACAAATGTGGAGGGAGGACTGTAGCTGCTTTATTCCCACTGAAACCAAGCAGATAAGAGAAACTCAGTCCAGTCAGCTTTTCTTACCAATCAAAACTCTGGGCCAAAACCTCCAGCAGCCGCACTTTCTCACGTCACTCTCCTTTTTCTCTCACCTCTCCCTCCTTGCTCTTCTGCCTCATCCAACTGCCCAGGAGCCACGGGAGAACTGTGCATTGTGGAAGATGCAGTTATTTATTTGTTTCTGGAGAAACATTGTACACTGGAAATGTAAATTTGGGCTATGCAAATTAAGACTTGCCTGTATACTACCTCAGTCTAATAAAGCATGGTTTATCGGATTGAGAGAAAATGTTATGGCCACACCTTTCCCCTTTCTTCCTCCTTTCTCTTGCATATGTTAATTCAATGCCTTTGAGGGTTCTTATTTTTCTACTACATTTGAACTAAAAAATGAGGTTTAAGTTCTAACAATTACAATCAAGCTCTGTTTTAGAGTCTTGGTTTCTAGTCAGAGCTTAAAGCAGTTTTCCTCTTTGGACTTAATGAGTAACTGTGATTTAACAAATTCTAGAGATATTGCCTTAAGGTATTGGGACACAGCACCATTTCTTGGTCCAATAAACTAGATCAGTGAAAACCTACAAAATAATTTTTATTTCATTTTTAAAGAATTTTACTTCAGGGAGAAAGGGAATTACTATACCTGTGTGCAGAGCAGTGAACTGCCTCCAGCTGTCGTACAACAGTACATTTGTATATAGAATTGTAGCTGTAGTTGTCATTTGTGAAAATATCTGAAAAGGATGAAAAATGTCTTGGGTATTCTAAATAATAGTGGTTAGTCTATAGCAAAACAGCTTCTTTTTGTCTACACAATAAAGGGAATTTGAGCAGACACCTTCAAATGATTTTTAGTTCATGATCTATTTAATTTCTATGCTTCTATGAAGTTGTTTTTTAAAAAGAGATACATTGCAGCCCTGTGTTCAAATGCCATAGTGCTAATTTGTGCATACGTGTACATCTCTCTGAAAACCTGCTCACATAGGCCCTTTCTGCACTACACTGTTATAGTGCTATTATTCCACTTTCAACATCCTATGGAATTCTGGGGTTCACAGTTTAGGGAGGGGCATTTAGAATTCTCAGTCAGAGAGCTCTTTGGCTTCAGTAAACTGCAAACCCCAGAATTCCACAGGATGTTGAAAGTGGAATAATAGCACTATAACAGTGTAGTGTGGAAATGGCCCTAGTGACCCACTGAAGGTGCAAGCTGCCCCCATTCAACAGTGTTAGGAGTTATAGTTTCCCAGGGTGTTACCCTTTGGGAAATTCTATGAATTCTTCTTTTAGCAGAATTGCAGAAAAAGCATGTCCCAATCTCTATGTGGCTTCTCTGAAAGGAAACTGGCTTGGAAAGCAAAACAAGGCAGGCAGTTTCAAGTTCCAAACTTAGAAGATTTACTAATAAACTTTACAATTACATATGCATTGGAGAAACTAGATTCTAACTAACTAACAAAAGGATTAGGGAAGATAGTAGCTTCATTCTTAGCTCACCAACTTCTTGGTGTGGAGGCTGGCATAGCAGAGAGAATGTGCTAGAAGCAAGATTGCAAAAAAAGGGGGGGGGCAGAGAGGCGTGGTCTTCTATGGAAGGCTGATGACTGACTCCAGGGTATATTCTGGCTCACATGGTCTGAATGCCATAGCCAATCATTTTAAATAACACAGAGCAGCAGTTGAGGCATTAGGTGAGAGGCCAGAGGGCTTTTACATGCGAAGGAAAATTAACCCTATGCTAAGCCCCATTTGTCCTAGAACAAGGGGGTGGGGGACAGAGAATGCCAGAATTTTCCAACAAACAGCACTGAATTTCTGTTGAAATTGTGCAATGTTAGAACTCTGACCTATGGTTCAGAAACTGTTTTCATCCATGCAACTCTCTGCTTGTCAAAGCACCTGTAACTGTGGTTCTTTAGCAGGTGTGATCCCACTGCATGAGCAGATGTGACACCACTCCCCTAAACCCCAGCACTTCTTCCAACCAACAGCAGAGTACAAGATGTACTTAGACTCTGCAAGCATTGGCAAACTAGAGGCAGTTGGCTTCACCTCTGCTGACCGCTTGGCTTTGTCTGTAGCAACCTTACCCTCTGCTCTATGTGTCTGGGTGGCCGTCAGTTGCCACTGTCCGTTGAGGTTTTTTTACTTCAACTTTTCGTTAGGTTTTGCGAACCTAGGTTTTCAGTGCTAAAACAGCCCCATATGATGGTGATGCTGCTGGTGTGATGGACATGATTACAGTTCTTGCCAAAAATAAAAATAAAAATCTTCATGATGCCTTCAATTGTTCCCCAGTTTTATTTACATCTGGTGGTATAACCAAATCTGATTGGTGTTAGGCTTATAGCACCATGCAGTGCATTACCTACTGATCACTGATGGGGCTGGGAGCAATATGGCAAGTATTCCAGGGGAAAAAAAAAAAGGGAAGAGGGAAAGGGAGAAGCGATGGAAGACTGCTGAGGGTAGCAGTGCAAAAGAGTTCTAAAGCAGCAAAAGCAATCAGTGTTTTGTTATTCTGGGGACTCCTTTTCCCATCCGGAAAAAAACACCCAGCACAATTAAAGTCAGAATGTGAACTCAGGGAGTTCTGACAATAAAAGTTTTTGTGTGAGCTTGGGTAGGTTTACAGCAGGGGAGAAACAGTGTTCATTAAAATGCAATGCAAGGAGGTACAGTGGAGCAATTTTAGGATGCTGAGATATGATTTTTTACAACTTCTGGGTGGCATAACAAAACTTGATTCTCCCTCAGTCTAAAGCTCAACCTTGTCTTAGGCTCTCTTTGCAAAAGGGAGCAGCCAGATGCTTTCTGAACATCTGTGTACCAGGCAAGAGCCCTCTCTCTATGCTATTTAAATCTTCTCCTAGAAATAGTTTTACATATTGGATTTGGAAAACTTTAACTCATGCTTAAAATAAATCAACTGATGCTAGAATTGTTCAGTCTGGTTAACAACAGTAACAAAAAAACTGTTATAAGGCAAGAAACACCTGAAAATAAATACGACTGAGGAGAAGAGCAAATAAGAGGCCCTAGAAAACTGTCTGCAGAATGCTGTGGTCACAGTGGGATGTGGAACAGTGAATTTGTTCTGAAGTTTGAAGGAGCTATCCAGGGTGCTTAAACCTGTTTTCAGGATAAGAGTCCAGTACTTTGGGTAGCAACTTTAAATTTCAAAGTAAATTTAAATTTTTTGCTCCTATTCCAACAGTGGAGCTTTTAGCCACCACTGTTGGAATAGGAGATCCACCTTTGGAAGATCCTCCAGTGCTGCCACCGTAGCCTCTATTGTAGCCACTGGCTATTTTGGTTATGGGATGCTGGGAACTGTGGTCCACAATGGTATCATTTCCAAGCTTTATGCTTGACCTGGTTCTTTCCAATACTAGCTGGGAGATTGTGGATTTTGTAGTCCAGAAAGTGACTTTTCAAAGCCTATGATTATCATTATTGTTCTTGTAATCATCATCATCACCACAAGTAGTAATAGCAGCAGCAGTCATTCTTATATATAGCAGTTATACCCCACTTTTCCCCTACAGAGATTAAGGCAGCAAATAGCTCTTCCCACTGCTCCATTCTTTTCTTTAGCTCTCTAGGACAGTGGTTCTCAAACTTTTTACCCCTCCCAGAAGTGCATCTCATGAGAGGAGAATGAAGGACAGGGGCATCGATGCCACATCACAGATAACACATCTTTTCCTATCCCTCCTTTACCTCTCATAGGCTTCTTGTGCCACATGCACCCTCCTTCTTAACACTGAACTCTTGTGCTTGTCCACTCTTAGTCTGGGCAGTCAGCCAAAGGGCATTAGGATTAGAAGCACACAGCAAGCAGTTCGTTCAATAAAGTGATTCCTTATTTTAATCTAGTAGGGAAACAGACTCAAAACAAATATGAAGCTTAAGAACAGTCCCAGCAATATTCATAAATCAAAGGCAGTCACTACAATCCTAAGTCAGAGACACAGCAGGAGAACCAATCAGTTAATCACCAACAAGTTCTGGAGGGGAATGGTTCAGCTTTTATAGGTTCAGAGATCAGTGCAGCTCGTGCTTAATTAACTGCGTCTGTTATAACTTAGCTGAGATCTGAGTAGGCTTTCCCTTTGCTGTCTACACTCATTAAAGGTGGGTATTGGTAAGTTATCTTCTGTGTCAGAAGGAGCAGGGCTCTCTGCTGGGGCTGGCACTGCTCCCTGTTCTGTCTCTGGGGTGGGTGTACTCTCTCCTTTTGTTCAGCAGGTTCTGCTGTTTCAGTCTCTGAGTCAGAGTCTATGTCTAGGTCCTAGAAGCAGGGCATGACAATGCTCTCTGTCTCCTCTCTTTACTTTGTCCCCACTCCTCCAAGAAACTGCCTCATGGTGACTAAGTGGCATGTGCTTGCTGATGGAATGTTCAGAGAAGCTGAGTGGGAAAAGCATTAAAAAAGGGAAGCTGATTTTTGCTATGTCTGAGATTGGAGGAAGGCATAAGGGGGGGAGACAGTTTGCATTATTCCTTTGGAGGGACCAGTCAGTCCTTAATGGTGTGCATGTGTGTGTGCATGCATACCTTGCACACAGAGATTTGCCCTTCTTTTTCACATCTGCTGTACTTTCAGGCTAACTTTTCTTGTGTGCCCCCTTGGAGAAGTATCATGCCCCCCCCTTAGGATCATGCCCCACAGTTTGAGAACCACTGCTGTAAGGTATCTTTGCAGAGACAGCCCAAAATCATCAGCAGAGGTTTGTGGTTGTGTAGAGATTTGAACCCAGGTCTCTTCATCTCAGTCCGATGCTCTAACCACTACAGGACACTACCTCTCTGTGTTCTCAATGACTCCATATCCATAGCATGCCAGATAGCATCTGGACATGCATGGAAGAACTTGGCAAGAACTGCAGACATCCGGAGGCATTCTGTACAGCAGGGGGGGTCTTTGTTTTCCCTCTCAAGTTCCCAACACAATTCAAGTTTCCTGTCTTTTTTTTTTTAAATCAGCGTATACCCTGCAAACAAATAGATCCCCAAATCTTCTCTGGCAGCCTGCTTCTGCACTGCTGGGTTTAAGGCCTTTATAAAATCAAAAGCTTGTGTCTGAAACATTCCTCTCATCTTTAATATCCTTAATATCACTATCTTCAAATATGTCAACAGGTAGAAGTGCCTGTAGGGATTTTTAGCAGAGGTTGAAATTTTTACTTTTGGGAACTACAATTTCCCAAACACCCTAGCTAGCATGTCCAGTGGCCCTGTTGGTCAGGTGATTCTGGGAGATGTAATAAAAAATAAAATTCCAATCTCTAGCTTGGACATAATGTGACTTCAGCAACCCTACTTCCTCAAACCAGCTCCATTCCACTTGGGTATAAAGCAAAACTGTGTAGCAAAGGTGACAGGGGAATGTCATACTCTCAAGTGCTGACTGAGTCCTGACCCAATAGAAGATCAGCTTGCACTTGAAAACACCTTCTGACCACATAGCTAGCATTGCTCCTTCTCTCAAGACAAAAAGGGTCAGTCCTGGAGGAGAACCCTGCTGTCCCTCAGCAGTAATTGGAAACAATGGAGATTCTGTCCAGAGTAGTGCTCCCCTTAGAGCAGGGCTTGGAGGAGGAGGAGGAGCTTATAGAAAGGAAAAGCCTACCCACAGACATCTATGAGCTAGATGGACACCTCTTGTGCATTTGATTAGATCTGTATGACAAAGTTTTGCCTCTCCTAATTTAGAACAAAGGAGAAGCTCTGGATCTACTCTGGATTTTTCTCTGAAGGAGCTATCTGAGATGCTCAAACCTACTTGGAGGGACGGCGTTCAGCACCTTGGATATCAAATTTAAATTTCAAACTAAAGTGAAGGAAATGAACCTCCATGTACTTAACATTTTCCTCTTATGGTTTCTCTCTTCCAGCCTTAACCCCCCATAGATTCTTTTCTTCCAGCCAGAATCACACTTGGCAGAGAGAATGCATGTGAAGATAAGTGGCAAAGGGGAAAAAGATTTAGTACTCACGCAAACCTTTTGCTATACAGGTCAGAGCCTTATCTCTTTCATCTTTCAGGGATGTTTGAGGATTTCATGTGGTCCGTGTTTCAAAGCAAAGTAATCTGATCTGCATCTTTCAGTCAGATATGTTATAATGTTATCCTTCAGAGTCTGCAGAACTTTGTAATATGGTTCTGAGGTTCCTCACCCTGATAGCGATGAAATCTGTCAGTATAACTTATAGTTTCTACTTTAGGGAAACAGTAGGTCATCCCTCTGTGACACTTTATAGCGGCTGCTGGCTTTCTCTCTGTTTAATTGTGTGCTTGTCTCCAATCCAGAGCTTGCAAAAGTTACTTTGGGGGACTGTAACTCTCAGGATATCTCAGCAATCCTGACCAGCCCTTCTCCAGTCCACCAAAATTGGCAGGGTCCTACCAGACCCCATTTGAAAATTAACATGCAAATGTTAGCTATTCATTGAGATTAATAGAAAAATTCATTTTTATTGTAGTATTTTTGCAGCTGCAAACTTTGAGGCACCAGCCCCTTTGATGCCTTTTATGGAATGGCAATTTCTTTGTGCATTAGCAAAAGGCACATGAGAGCGAGAGAGATTTTTGAAAAATCCCTAATGTTAAATTAGTAAGGACTAACTAATAATTAATTTATGATGAATGAGAACCACCGGGTTAAAGATCTTTTCAAATAGTTATCAGGCAAATTACACTAAAAAAGAAAAGTTATAACTGAGGGTAATTATGTGGAGAACACACGTTTGGATCCGGAAGTGCCATCCCATTCTGGCAATCCACCAGCAGTGCATTGATACAGATCTTTTTCCATGCAATGGATGAGAGAACCTGGGGAGATTGGTGTCAGCAGCTCACCGTTAGAAACTCACAGTTTGGTTGGAAAGAATTCCTGCCTTATATCAATATGTGGAAATCCTGCTTCCTTCTGCACTATTTCAAAGGAATGAAAGCTGGATCTTCTGGGCAAAGGTAGCAGATCTAGCACTATTGGAGGGGGCAAGTAATTTGCAACCCAGAAAACTATGCCATTAAATTCTGAGTCTGGTGTTTCCCTCTGGCCTTACTGCCTACATTTTTCCTTCACTGCTTGCTTGTTTGGTTTGTTAACAGGAAGCAGTGCAAAGGGTACAGATATCAGTGCAAGGGGAGGAGGAGGTGAGAGAAGCCATGGCAGCTTCTTCTCTTGCTGCGCTGAGGAAAGAGAAGGAATACTCAGTTCTCTGGACTGCAACCTAATGACTTATGAGGGGACTAGGGTTGCCCATTCCATCCTTTTGAAGCTTGAATGCTTGTCGTTTTTTTATTCAGCTATGATGATGATGTGATGAAAATGCACAACCCTTTGCAGTGTACAAAAGAACAGTTTCCTACCCTGAAGAGCTTACACTGTAAAAGCTGACATGAGGAGGCAATCAAAGAAGCAAAGAAAGAGGAGAGAGACACAGCAAGGGAAGAATATGCTGCTGTTTCAATTATATGTCCTTCATTACAGTTGGGAAATCTATCAGTTTTGGAATAAAACAGGCCACAACTTTTATTGCTTACAACTGCAAATAGACTTGGCATACTCATGGGTCCAGAGCCATGCATTGACTGACCCATCTGTGGGTTGATGAGCTGCCCTTAACCCAGCTTGCTTGCTAGGTGTCGATCAGCGGTGACAGATATGGAATTCCACGTGGGCAGATATCACTATGTACTTCCCCTCCCACATGGGATTGGGGCAATGCCAGATATCCTGAGCTTGGCATGAACACTTACTGCCTACACTCCCAAGGTCCCTTAAGGGGACCTCACTTATCTTTTGATAGGCAGGAAAACCCTGCCTTCTTCCGCCAGGATTCAGATCCCATTCTGAACTGCCTGAAAGTTATAACAAAGTACATGAAAACATACCAGATGATGGGTCCAAAGCTCCAGTAAGAAATAAACCAGACCGCTTGTATGATCGAGCCCAGCCCAGCCCACCTGCAGTTAGAGTGAAACCTACAGCCTGACTCTTTTGGTCCTACCCACCTTGCTTCCCATTGACTGTTTCCCCACTTATTCCCAAAGACCATGCAAACCACATGGGCTTCTCGGGAAAAGATGTAAGCAAGTCGTGTCATCTAAAATGGTACTTTCTGATCTATACCCCCACAACCAGCAAGAATGCTCCATGGTAAATTATGGAACAATACATTAAAAAAAAAAAGAAACAAAATTCTCCATTTCAACTGCTAAAATCCAATAGGCAGAGCTATTTCATCATGAAGAGGTGTTGTGTTCTGCCTGTTTGCCATATAGCTGTTAAAGATGAGGAGCCTCTCAGAGGACAAAAAGAAAGAGATGGCAACTATAATTCAGCATTAGCCTGGTTGAATGCCCTGGGTGTCAATCCTAGACTTTTAAGAAGCAAGCACTCAAACCCCTGGGTTCAGGTGAGTGACAGTTTTGGTCTCTCCCATTCATTTTTTAAAGTCTTGAGTTCTTTCCATTCTGAATGTGAAAAAAGCAATATTGGCAGATTCTTATGGGAAAAAAAATGAAATGATATTTCCCTATCTCCATAAAGTGAAAAGGGGAGTCACAGCTTCCACTACTCTAAGATGTGAGAATCGAGGTAAGAACCAACATCCGAGCTCCTTCCAGGCATTTTGCACTCCAGGCACTACTTTTTGAGTTTTAATAAGCACTGGGCAAAAATCTGATGGCTTCAAAGTTGCAGTGAGAGATCAATGAGGAATCTGGTTACAGAAGATGTCCGAAGATGATCCAAAACAGACAGGGTCAAATCCAGTAGGATCAGACTGGCTGAAAAATATTTAATCAGAACAAGCCACTGATGGTCTGATACCAGAACAGGCAAAAATCAAAATCCAGGCAGCCCAAAATCAATCCCAAGTGAGTTGTGCAAGAAGCAGAGAAAGATGTAGTGTTGACCAGGCTGTTAGCAGTCTCGTCCACATCCTTAGGCAGAGATGCTAAGATCAAGAGAGTCAGGATGCAGTTATCTCAGATTGCCATGGTAACTCACCCCCTGCACAGGTGTACTAGAGTCTGTCTTGATAACAACAAGGAACAATCATAGAACAGTGATCTGAAATTGATGTCTACCTTTGTAATTTCCCTGCCTTTGTTTCAATTTGAGATAGGACTTCCAGCTGTAGAATCAAAATGATATATGGTTACCAGTTTAAAAACATTTTTTCTTTAAGTTTAGGCTTCTTCAGAAACACTAACTATGAGAATCCATTTTGGGGCAGTGTTTAAAACATTGAAGATTCTAGTGGCATAATAAAGATCAGCTGGTTTTATTTAACATAAGTTTTTGCAGACTGCAGCCCACCTTATTAGGTGACTGGAGTGTTGCCTGAATTCGTAAATATTTATGCACCTTTTGCCAGGCAAGGGATGTAAGGGGAAAGGGTACCAACACTGATAATTATCTTATTGGTAGTCATTGACAAACAGTTGTTAGATGGTAAAATGGACACACAGTGGACTCTCCTTACCAGCAGCCTCCAGATGTGTGTATTTGAGCCTCCACAACCATGTCACAGCCTCTACCTAAAATGATGGCAACATGTGCATGGATGTGCTGAAGCATGCATATGCGTGTCTCTGCCATTGAATATAATGGGTCGTGAGCATTCATGAATTTTGCTATTCATGGGGGTTTCTGGAATGGAACCCCTGCATATATGGAGGGCACACTGTACTAGAATAGATAGAATAATTACCATAAATGTTGCAAAGCCTTTGTTCTATGCAAATTACAAGAGATCATCAGTCTTGACAGTTTAGATTCTTACCCTAAGTTAGTGTTTGCCTGGCAAGTTCTCAACCTGAGGTTTCAATCCTAAATGTCTCTATGCTTAGGGAGTAGGGCCCATTGAAATTTGTAGAGTTTACATTTGAGTACATGGTACATTGTAGGCCTGCAGTCATGGATGCAATGTTTCTGTACCATGTTGGGATTCATTCTGCACATCGTGAGGCTTCTAACACATGAAGAATTAAATAAGTAACTCACAAAACACTGGATACCTTGTTTGTTCCACAGCTTATCAGTGCTTTGGGAGGAAAACATAAAGGCGTACGTGTCGATAGCTAAATATATTTGCTAAGCTTTAAATGCAGGTAAACTCATGTGGATTAACTGGAGCAAGAGTTTGTTTTGCAGGATAAATTTATACCTATTTCAGACACTCCCTGGTCTTGATTAGGTAGGTGGTTGGGTTTTCTCAAAAAAGATTTTGTATTTATTTGTGGGGATGCTTGATGTGAACCTAATTTTCTCTTGCTGTAGCAATATTGGTCTGTTGGATTTCTTCCAGCACTGCGATGCTATGACAATGAGTTCACCTTTTCAGTACGTCTTGGCTTGTCAAATCGAATTTATTAATGTTCAGCACACTGCATAAACCCAGTAATTGACCTGGGAACACCAGCAACACTGGTAAATCTAAGGTATTAGAAGTCCCTTGAAATGTATTTATTTATTTACAAGTATTCATAAACCTCTTGCATCTAAAGACTTCAAAGAAGTTTACAAGAGCCATAAAACATGCAATAAAAGCCAATACATAAAATCAAGATACAATATCTATATTATTCATAAGAGTAATAAGACTGTAGGCTGAACTATACTAAGGAGACTTGCAAAACAGGTATGTCTTCAAGATACACACACAACACACAAAAGGAATTGTTGCATCATGCCTAATATCAGAAGGAAGAACATAGTGGAATCTGCTTTAGAGTTTTCAAAGGGCTTTGAGGTATAGTTAGTAGTAACCACCGTGGTGCAAAAGCATCTGTGGCCGTACAAAGCAGCCTGAGTTCTTTCAAATTCAGCATTGGTTGCACTTCCATGTTGGTGCCATCTGATTATATATTCGCTATTTAAGGTCCATTTAAGATATTAACCTTTCCAGAGAGACATTTCCCGAAACGGCTCAGTTTGCCTGCTTAAAATGCACCCCCTGCTGCCATCTGTCTCCCAAGTTAATGAATCAAAGGCCAGAATGGTTGCAGTCCGCTATTGAACAAATGGCCCAACTTGCCCCTTGCCCCCCTCAACGCCACCAAATCCCTTTGCTCTGAGCAGACAGAAGTCATGTTTCATGATTTTATTTAAATATGTGGGCTTGAGAGGTATGTTAGATAGCAAGAAACTTCTGAAAACCAATCACGTCATGATTACCTGAAATTGGGAAAGCTGAGTGATAAAAGGAAAGCTTTGTGGACAGAACATTCAGAGGCCATTTCCGCACGGGGTGAGGGAATCGCCCTGTGACACTACGTACCAGACTTTAAGGCTCCCCGGTGGCCCAGGCTGCTCCGGAGCAGTGCGTGGCCGTCGCTCTGCACTGCTCTGGCGTCGAAAATGGCGGCTTGCGGTTGGTTGAGGGTCTCGACCAACCGCTGAAGCTCGCCAGCCTAAAGCCCGCCCCCGGCAGATCGCAGGCTCTCACCAACGCGAGCCTGTGAATCTGCATAAAGGAGCGGGCTCGCAGTGGCATGCTCCGTGCTTTTGAAAGACCTGTTTTTAGCGGTCTTTCAAAAGCATGCTGGACGACCACTTGGGGTCGTTCCGGAGCGGGCTGGGGTGCGGACCTACGTTAAGTAGGTCCGACCCAGTCCACTCCCAGGTGCAGACGTCCTCCCTGGAGGACGCTCCGCCCCGTTTTAAAAACCCTGTGTGGAAATGGCCAGAGCCAGGCCATTTCTGCACTAGACTGTTATAGTGCTGCTATTCTACTTTCAACTTCCTATGGAATCCTGGGGTTTGCAGTTTGGGGGGGGGGCTGAGACCTGAGGCCCCTCCCTAAAGTGTAAACCCCCCATGATTCCATAGGATGTTAAAAATGGAATAATGGCACTATAACAGTCTAATGCAGAAATGGCCTCAGTCCCCAATATCCCCAGTTCTATGGCCAAGTAACAGATGATAAGGAGAATTACTGCCAGTCAGTGTAAACAGTCTGAACTATAGGGACCTGTGGTCTCACTCCATTGTGGCCCTGAACTTGTGTGGTGGAAGGTGCTGTAGGGGAGTGACCACCTTTGCTGGCTTCCAGTGGACAGAAGCTAGGCATTTTTACATAAGGCACAATCACGCATGGACAGTGAGCATGAGCGGGGTGGAGCTGGAGGATATTTAAGGTCCTCCTGTCCCCTTCACATCCTCTTTTGGTGGCTAAAGTCAACCTACTCTCCTGCCTCCAGTAGTGTGATCTTTGCTGGTCGCTTTGGTGCTCGGTAGGATTTTTTTCTCCATTTACCTGTTTGTTTGTTTTTGCCTACCCCACACTGTATCTGGGAGACTTTGACAATTGGCTAAGGGTGGAGGTAGAAGGTCACTGGGCAGGTAGCGGGGGGAAGAATAAAAGTGAACACTTTGGGCCTTTCTGCCCTACACTGTTGTGGTGCTATTATTCCACTTTCAGCATCCTATAGAATCCTGGGGTTTGCAGTTTGTGGGGGGGCATTTAGAATTCTCAGCCAGAGAGCTCTTTGGCCTCCGTAAACAACAAACCCAAGGATTCCACAGGAGGTTGAAAGTGGAATAATAGCACTATAACAGTATAGTGCAGAAAGGCCCTTTGACAACCTTTTGCTGAAGAAGAGGGCTATGGAACTGCTTCTTTAGGTCCCAAGACCTGGGGGCTTGGGAAGGACATTACCCTTGGGGCTGGCCTGAGGTGCTTTGCCCTCACTTAAACACTGCAACTTGGGAGTGGGGTTCTTGAGCCTGCCTTCCAGTAGATGGCCTGGCAAGGAGCAACCCAGCTATTTGGTTGCTGTCGGGGCTGAGGTGGATTGTCCAGGGGAAGGCTGAGACGGAAGTCATGGAGTGATGCCTGGCCTCAGCTGATCCCATGCTAGTTTGCTTCCCTTTCTTGCTCCTTTCCAGGTTCAATGCAATTAAATAGTTTCTAAGTTAAATAAAGCGGTCCTTATCCAGCCCAGGCCATTTCCACACTACATTCTTATAGCGCAATTATTCCACTTTCAACATCTGGCTGGCCCCTCCCTAAACTGCAAACCCCAGGATTCCATAGGATGTTGAAAGTGAAATAATCACACTGTAAGAGTGTAGTGCGGAAATGGCCCCAGTTATCTGTGTCTCGTCTTGTTATTCCACGGCCGGTCAGCAAAAGATAGCTTCCTATGTTCCTAGCCTAAGCTAGGGAAAGTAACTTCTTGGATTATAACTCCCAGAATGCTTCAGCCAGTGCACATGTGAGCTGTAAGATTCTGTGAGTTGTAATCCCAACAGCTCACTTTTCCAGGCTCTGACAGGCATACCACCGTTCTCCTTATATGCTATTTGTAGTGTGAAAATAATACTAGTGCGCCTTGATACCTAGAATGGAATTCTCTATGCCCAGCACTGGCTCTGTCTGAGATGAGTGTACCTGTTTTAATTGACCGCATCTCAATGTTGCTGTGCCAGTACTTGAATAGGAAAACTGCAGGTCTACCAATGTGTCATTTGTGGTGAATGAATCACAGTTGTATAATGGAGAGGAAAATGGTGGACATTACTTCCACAGCCGTTCAATACCTTGTGGATACTTCCTAATCAACCTATCTTCCCACAGGGCAGGTCTGCCCGTATGTCTCTCTCTTAACCTTTTTCCTGCCTCTTCCTCCGCTTTGGCTCTCTGCTCTCTCCCAGCCTTTTGCTTTCATCCCTCTTGGATGGGTTTGACTCTAGCTGTTGAAAGATCTTTTCATGGATCATTCATTCTCAGTGAGACAGAAAAAGACAGATAGCATAAACATCTGGTAAAAACTGAAATATCCATTGGTTGCAATTCTCTACAGATGCAGAGAATGGTGTTACTATAGGCTTGATGCATATTCTACATGTATTTTGTACTGGAAAGCAACTGGGGAAAATGAGCTGAGTTTTAGATCAGGCATGCTAAGATAGGAAGATGTGAGGATTAGATCCCCTTTTCCATTCTGTAAAATAATTATGACCTTCTCAGTAATGACCCCTGCAGGTCATGGGCAGTGCCATCACTACTGACTATGCTGGCTGAGGAATTCTGGGAATTGTAGTCAAAAATTAACTTTTCCAAGCTGTGTTTATAAGTCAGATCTTACAATTCTACTATTGTCACATGGCATAGTTCTACAGATAGTATTATCACGAAGTGTCTTGTTACTCCTGTCAGAAACTGCACAAGGCTTGATTACTTGCTCATCTAGGCTGTTAGTGCCTGCTCTGACTTGCGATAGCAGTTAGGATCTCAGGCAGCAGTCTTTCACATCACTTGCTTATCCAGTACTTTTAGACAGAGATGTCAGGGTTTGAACCAACATTCAACCAATTATGGTGTCACTGAGCTACATACAGAATATGCATCAAGCCTCCCTTCCCAGTGCCTCTGCTCCATTTAATATCTGCCACATTCTGGTGAGACATGTTCGTAACTTGCCAAAGTTCAACCAGTCAGTTTTGAAACTGAAGAGGGAATTTTCACCCATAGCTCTCTTGTTCAAGTATAATACTCTATCTCACCCTTCTCCAACCTGGTGCCTTCCTGATGTGTCAGGCTGCAAGCTTCCATCATTTCCACAATGGCTGTTGCAGTCCATCCGGTGTGTACAACATTGGACAAGGTTCCACTACCCAGTACTCCACAATAGATGGTCCTTTGGTCCATTCCAGTGACCTTATCTCAAGCAGGATAGGGTAAACTGGGCCTAAAAAGTCCACATTCTCCCAGAATCTTATGAATGTGCTGCTAAAGCTGCTATTATATTACTATCTTGTAATAGTTCATCATTTATTATTGTATAATTACTTGGAAATGACACTGACAGCCTGACTGTTTGCCTTCTGCCCTGAGTTATTCCTATGTATTTTGCTGGTGCTGTCATTAGCCTCGTGCCAGCCTGAGGAGTAGGAGCCACCTCGTCATTCCAGAAGAAGCGGATACATTGTCTGCCTGGATTTTGGAAACATCTCTTCTCTGTACATAATTTCTTGCTAATTGCAGCCTCCTCCAGATGCTGCTGGCATTTACATGTCTTCTGCCAAATGGAACAGAATGTAAATCCAACTTTTAATACATACCAAGCTGTTGAATACAACAAATGTACATGAACAGGGCCTGATCCATATGCATCTTATTTCACTGATGAGTTTCAGCAAGCTTAAATCAGTCAACACATATCAACACTTCCACCTTTTTTTTTTTTAAAAAAAGACTCATTTCTCTCCTTAGAAATCATTATTTTCTCACTCTGTCCAGGCCAGTTCACCATCTCTGAGCTTCCTAAGCAGTGCTATTGGCAATTAGGATAAGGTATAGATAAGAAAAATGGACTTTGCTAGAAATCAAATCCATTACAAGTTAATCAAGATAGCATTGCTAAATCTGGCCTGCTAAATAGTTTGTGCCTTGCAAACAGACTGTGCTAAACCTTAGCTGGTTTCCAGGTGAATTAACCTTAGTTGCTGTGGGGTAAAGATGTAAGATTTTGTAAATGGACCTTGCTGGGCCATTACCCCTTCCAAGTAAATTAAAACCATGCTTGCTGAATCCTAGCTGCTCCACAGCTAAAGGGTAAGTCCCCGCAAGCTGATGTTGTTAGCCTTTGGTACATTTATCAGAAGGCTCTAACAGGAATCTCTTTCAGGGCCCAAGATATTTTGCCACCGAGGCAAATGGCACATTCATACACGCACACGCGCGCACACACACACACACACACGTGCACACATAGTATCCAAAGCTAGGAAAGTTATTTTGGCACATGAGACAGAAAATGCCATGACCGCATCTCTGGCTTCTAGCAGTCTACTTACAATAATACTTACAATACTTACAATAATAACCAATTAAGTACCTATTTGCTGTTCTTGCATGACACCTCAAATCTGCCATGAACCTGAGAGGGCTGCCTCACTCTGGCTAATGGTAGATCCAGCCATGACTGTTCTAGATAGGCAGAGAACTCATGAGGGACTGAGCAGAGCTTTAATGGGGTCAAGTGGAGAGGGATTAGTGTGCCAGCAGGTTCCCGCTAGGCAATTCCAGGGAGTAAGCCGAGGCTGGGCTGGGGAAAAGCTCAAAGTCAAGGTGGACATTGTTGCTGTTGTTGCCTTCAAGTTGCAATTCTATCATGGGGTTTTCTTGGCAAGATTTGTTTCAAGGGGTTTTCCTTTGCCTTCCTCTGAGGCTGAAAGAGTATGACTTCCCCAGAGTCTCCCAGTGGGTTTTCCTAGCTGAAAACCTAGTCCAACTTTCAAACTATTATACCACGCTGGCTCTCAAGGTTGACATTACTCCTATAATAATCAGGACACAGCCATACTCCTCACTGCTAACAGAAGCTTATTGAGGGTTCAAGTACCTTCCAGCTGAAAGCTAGCAAGATTTTACAGAGACAGAAAATAGCTGGAAGCCGTATGCATGGTGTCACAAGGTGCTTCTCCCCATATATCCCTCCTGTGTTCTCATCTGGGAACACGTAGAAGAGCAGGGCTCCCTGACTACTGTTGAGTTGGCATAACAATGGAGTTAAGATTTTGTTCTAACCAGGTTCTCCCTAGTCCTGTCATTAGATACAGTGAGGCAGCTGTCACTGGCATCAGATTTTGGGTGACATGATGGGTAATTTATTACCATTGTATTTTACTGTTGAAGATGGGGAGAGGTACTTGGGGGTGGTCTCTGCTTCCTGTCCCGAAATAAATTGCTTGGCATTTAAGTACTCTGCACCTTGGTGAGTATTATATTGCGGAGTGTACCTGCTACTGTGTCTCAGAGAGCACACAGTCTTGGTGGGCCAGCCCTACTGGAAGAGTCCAAGTTGTCCAGCCCCACAGTTTGCTGTCTCTAAGAGCACAGTAGCAATTCCTTGAGGTGAAGCTTGAAGATGCTTCTATTTTGGACTGTAATTCCCCCATTCCCTAGCCAGCATGGCTATGCCAGCTGGAGGATGCTGGGATTTGAAGTAATGTTCCCAAGCTACCATATGTACATCCTCTGTTGTCATCACTGTATGAGGCCACAAGGACAAAGACACAACTCCATGTTGGGTTTCAGGAGAGGAGGTAGCTCTGCCTTCGCCTTTCAAACACAGTTGAATCTATTTGCAGTTCCTCAGCAATATTCTAATACAAGGAGTGCCCCCTCCCCAAAAGGCTTTATTTTAGAGGATTTGCGTTTCTCCATTTCGAGTGTTTAACTAAGCAGCTTCCTGCCAGTGCTCCTTCATTTACAGATGTGTTTGGTGCCCTCCTCCTGTGTCTAGGGGCTCTAAGCAAACACACAGCAACAGTCAGCAAACAAAAATATTATCTTGCTTGCAGGGAGAAAGGAAAAAGAACTGAACAATATCTATGTGCTGAGCAGCGTTATGAATGCCTAATGATTCCCACCCAAGACACACTCCTGCTGGTTGCTAAAAAATTGTCCAGTAAACTACTTGGTGCCCTAAGAATGGAAATCAGCTGGATTTCTCATGTTTGCTCATCTGAACTTGTTTTCTAACCCACTAACTCACTTGTTTTCAGATCCACTTTCAAAGCAGCCAGTTTGATTATAAGGGTGTGCCTTAGGCCCTTTCCGCACCTTACCGTATTCCAGCGCTGGGGTGCGGGGATCGCACGAGCAGCCTCTGGTGAGAGGCTCTCATGTCCGGGGTCCTTTGGCTCTGCATGAGCTGCCTGCTTGCGTGAGAGCCCCGCCTCTTCCTTCTGCAGTGCAGCCTAGGACCTTCCCAGGCTGCACTGGGGCAGGAAGCGTGACCGGCGTGGCTCTGGAGGCTCCACACACCGGGTAAGTGTGCGCGGGGCCAGGGAGCAATGCGTGATCGCACACCATTTTCGGCTTCTAGCTGAAAATGAAAAGGTGCATGATTGGCACCTGCTGGCCCCTGGAGCGTCGAGTGATTGTGAGTGCGCCATGCGGATTGCTCTTCACAATTGCACGATGCTCCAGGGACCCTTTTGCATGGAAAATGCCGTGCAAAAAGGGGAATAGCCATGTGAAAAAGAGGACAGGGCTCCTTTGTCATTAATAGCTATGTGAAAGAGGGAACACAAATGACATTTGTATGGCAAACTACAGCTGCTGAAATTCCCTCTTCCACACATGTATTATATGGTACAGGAGTCCAGTCCCACTTTGCATTTGGCTACTCTAGCATACATTCAGTTTCCTATGGAGCAGTGGAGGCTGCTGGCTTTCATGTCAATGGGTTGGTGAATCTGCTGTGGAATTTGGTCTGAACTTGAAAGGAGATATTGAAGCTGCTGAATATTATTCCCCAAATAAGGGGTGGCAATAATTCAATAGGATTATCAGGCTGGGTGCAGGACAGGAATTTAAGCAAAGACTCTCTGTGACCCATCCCACCATACTGTTAAGTTCTGTTCTTTTACTCTTCTGTTCTTTTACTTCCAATAAAAATAAAAGGCTACAAGATTGTAAGAATCTTTGTCTCTGTAAAGAAACAAAGTTAAAATACAAAATTTAGTAAGTTATGAACAGTTTCCATTTTTCAAATAACAAAATTGGTGACTCTCTTCCATCTCTCCTTCCTGCACAATTGTTTAATTTATCCATCTCACCATTTTCAAGAGTTTGAATATGCCATTCTTTTATAAGTGATAGAGATGACTGTTTCCAATGTCTGGCAAAAACAAATTTTGCAGGAGCCAGTCAAATCAAAATAAGCAATCTGTGGAGAAATATGAATTTGTTTGTCCAGATTATTAAACAAGATATTTAAAGGGTTTAAACTGAAGTACAGCTCCATCACAGGGCCACAACAGTAATTTAACATATCTCCCCTAAACAAGCTTGAGCCTTAATGACTACCAGTTTCTAGAACTTGTGAATGAAAAGGAAGCCTAAAACAGAACAAATGCCTAGGGAATAAAAGCGTGTCTACCTGGGAAATTTGGAAGATCTCAGACATTAGAGGAAATATGTGGACTCTTATAGAAGCACAGTTGGTAGGAAAATGAACAGAATTAATGCATGAGATATATGAAAATCACAGTAAGGCATATATTGCTGGTAAGTGGCTCACTATTGTGTTGTATCCTAACTGTGTGCATTGCTTGTTTGTCATTGAGAAAATTGTTGTTGTACGGCTTAACAATGGATTTTCCACTGTTTACTGAGAGGCTTGTAAAATGTGAAGTCCCAGTTTATAGTGAACACATAAGACCCTGATGTGTGGATCCTCATGTGCAACAGAGACTTCATCAGCTTTGCAGTGTATGCAGATACAGATATGCATACAGATCTTCTGCATACACACTAATCGAACAGTGAGTTGGCGCTGTCAGCTTTGACAACACCAGCGTTGACAACACCAGTCAGTTCTGAGAAGGCAGGAGTGGGAAGGGAGGCCTAAATTAAACCATCTTCAATCGTGTTAGCGGTGCTGACAAAGCTAAGTGTACCGACTGTTAGGCGATGATAATGATGGAGATCATCACACCTTCAAGCATACACCGGTGCTTTACAGAGTAACAAAGGCAAGAGAGAGATCCCTGCCCCAGAGAACTTACAAGCTAGATTTAGACAAGAGAACAGCAAAGTGGAAGAAGAGAATGAAACAGGAAGGACTGTGCACCATGTCTTTATCCAGCAAGGATTCCCACTTCTATGGTGCTCCTGATGTAGGATCTTTTTGCATCTATGCCTGGCATCCGTTGGGACGACCTATCCATAGAATCAGACTTCTGGCATGCATTTTTTCCCTAGGAATTACAACTGGCATAAAATGCAGATTTCTGTGTCTTGGTTGGAGCAGGTAAGTGGGATTAATATAACACCAATCTTTGTATCAGGAACAGGAAAACTTGTAGTCTTCCAGGTACTGTTGGAGTACCATTTCCATCATCCCTGCTCGATACGTGTGCTGCTTGTGCTGGGTGGGAACAGGAATTCTGAGACCCAAGTGGCCCTGGTGTTTGTGGTCGTGTACATCTTTGGACTCCACTTGCTTTCTACCATGCAAGGAAGAGGGACGATGGAGCAAAGTCACTTAATTGGTGGTAGAAAAGTTGACTGGGTCCTAAGAAGACAAAGAGGGCAAAGTTGGGTTCCTTGGTGCAGCACTGGAAGGAAGTTCCACTGGGTACAGTACTGGATGGAAGTTCCACCGCTTGCTGCTAGTAGCAAAACTACAATGCCAGGGGTTGTGATTAGATCCCTGATCTACCACCACTTGACATACCCAGCCTGCCTAGGGTCAAAAAGTAGGCTCCCAGTTTGGAACCCAAATTGCATCCCCACCCCTTCTTTGCAGACATGATGCAAGACCCTGATTGTAAACCAAAACAGTAACAACCCTGAGTCCAGCCTTCCCAGCTGTGGCTGTATCCATCTTCTGCAATTTGCTTTCTGCAGAGGTCGGCAGGAGTTCTTCCTTGCAGATCTGTCTTTTAGAGGCAAATATAAGGAATGTTGACTGTGTCCTGTTTAGATGGGCCTGCTTTGAAATGTCTTTTTTTTCCCCTGCCCTCCACAGTTCTATATCTGTTCTACTTTTTTTTTTTTAATTACGAATTAAAATAAACAGAAAAGAAGATTCCTGATTTAGCATTCTCACAATCTCAATATTTGTAGTGGCGAAGAAGGCCATTATATTTTATGCTAGGGGTATGTGTGTGTGTATAAAAGCAGCTGTATGTATATGTTGAGAGAGTGAGAGAGAGTATAGGTATATATACTCACATCTTATAAACTGAGGTGAGTATTTTATCCTAGTATCAAGTATTAATAAAGAAAACTGCTCGCTCTGCCCTTACTGGTTCGAGTCCCATCAGCACTACTATCAGTGTTCAGACTGATAATGATATCAACACAAGTAAAACACAAACGGAATGAACAATAAATGGAAAGAGAAACTGGAGCAGCAAAGAATGAATTTGAGCCAATGTAGGTATCTGCCCTTTAATTTATAGTACAGTTTTTACCTACATTTTCTCAGAAGCAAGTTCTCCCAAGTTTGAAGAAGCTTACTCACAGGAAAGTATAGTATGGGATTATAGCTTTATAGTGCCATTCTGTTCATTTCTGCTCAGAATTATGCCCTATAGCGATCAATAGGGATTACTCTCAGATATGTTTGCATTGGATTATAGATTTGGGCTGCAATATACAGCCTGTCTGCCAGTCACTAACAAGTAATAGGGTTTTGTGGAATTTCGACTCCATTGACAGAGAGGAACCCCACTGGCAGGGCAGATTTTACAGCCTGGGAGTCCTGGCTAAGCTGGTTGAAAGCTCAGCTGGCATAGATGGAGCATGATTCCTCTTTTTCCATCATGATGACTGAAGGAGTTTAGGAGCTTTACTCCTAAAAAGTAATGTTTCCAAGCCCTAAGCAATAAAAAGATGTAAAGCCATTTCATTCCCCCACCACCACGACACTCCCCAAAGGGCAAAGAAGTATGGCAGATTGATGTAACTATTTTTCTCCTATTTATGCCAGTGCTAGGGGAGTGGGGAATATAAAAGCTGAAAGGGGAAATGGCATCATGAGGGAGAGTTTCTAGACCAGTGATTCCCAAACTCTAGTCCTCCAGGTTTTTTGGACTTTAACTCACAGAAGTCCCAGCTGCCTTGGCCAATGATCGGTGATTCTTGGAGCTGAAAAGTCCAAAATACCTGGAAAATCCGAGTTTGGGAAACATTGTCCAAGACAATTGGTTTCAAAAAGATCATTTTGCCTCAGACTTTGGAAGGAGAGGAGCCTGCTGGGATGTTGCAGTTTGAATGTAATACAGAAAAGGAGTAGAAATCAGTGGAGCAAATGGAAGGCAAGCTAGTCAGAATAACAGGAGAGGTAAATCATTGTGGTACCGAATTTTGGACCAAGATAAGAAGAGTGAGGGTCAAACTAGATGTTAAGGGGAATGTGTATTCTATGAATTAAAGTTTTCTGTCTTTCATTGGGGTTTCCCTTGTTATATGCCTTAGCAATCAGACTTGCTTATTACAGCTGTGTTTACCTTGCAGGACCAGTCACAAAATAAAGAACAGTAAATGCAAGATACATAGGTGAGGAAAATCACCATGCTTTCACAAGCAGAAGTCTTTTGTCACTTGACGGAGCACCTCTACAAAAAAGAAAGAAAGAGAACAGAACAGAACAGAACCAGAAAATATAAAGAAAGGGAAAAGGAAAAGAAAAGGCAAAAAAAAAAAAACACCATAAAGGGCAAATTTTAAATTTTAGCTGAAGGAATAAAGAGGAAAGGAGTATATTTTTTGCAGTGCTGGGAGAGGCAGTGTTGAGACAAGCACTTTTATGTGATAACAGGGAACATGTTTATTTATCATTTATTTGTTTACAAACGGTATTGTCCTCATATCATTATAAAAGTAATCCCAGTCCTTAATAATTCCAATACCGATAAAATGCAGTGGAATCACACAGTCAGTGATCAATGAAACAGAGGAATGCACATAACACAATAACAATGTGCAAGTATGAGCAGGAAAAGGATTCAAGGTTATGGCAAAGCTTTGAGGCTGGCTAGTGGGTTCGAGGGTGATGCTGTGATGCAAAAGAATGAAGATAATGATGATGATGATGATGATCAGGTGCTTTATTGTATGTAACCTTGGTATGAGTTCTTCGTCCACCAAGCCGTTTTTGGAAAAAGCAGCCCATAAACTCATAAGCTAAATAAAATAAAATCTTTCTTGTTAAATGCATGATGATAATCTTTAATTCAGACCCACACTGGGAGCTGTTTTAAAGAGACAATTATGTTAACAGAGGGAAGGGATTATCACTAAACGAAACAGCAGCTGTGCCATCTCACTGCAAGCAGAATAGCAACTTGCACGCCTAGATCAATCCTTTATGCTACACCGTGGTTCAGACAGCAGCCCAAAGAGTGTTTACATGATCAGGAATTAAACACTTTATTAGTAGCTACTGTAGTGGGTAAGCAATGTTTGTGCAACATGACAAAACACTGAAATGAGCCTGCAAATAATAAATATCATTTGAAGCAAAGCCAAAGGTTGGGCCTTATTTTATTTTATTGCAACTTGCAGTATGGACAAATCCCAGTATAACAGACAGCTAACGTTTTGAAATACAGTATTTATTACTATTCATATTGGGGTGTGAATAAGAAAGGACAATAGAGCTGGAGTGCAAAATTTGGACCAAATATGGATGGAATGCTGGATGAGTTCCATGGCAGAGCATTAAAACACTCTCTTTTTGACCATAGCTCTGGAAATCCCCCAGCCAGGCTAGTTGGGGGATTCTGGCAGCTGTACTCCTCCAAAGTAACTCTTCCATGCTCAGGGAAGGATCAGTCCAGAAACAAAGCCCATTTATGAAATACAACCTGAACTTACAGTGTCCATATAAAGTATGAGTGTCTCAATTTGCATGGGTGGGTGGAGACATGGTGAGTATCCCTTCCATCTGTCAGCTTGGTATCTCCATTTGTTTCCCTGGTTGACTGTTGCCACCCTGGCTGTTTTTCACCAAGGACAGCAGAGAATACCTTTCCAATTATCATATTAAAAACTTTGCAGATTATATTGGTACTGCATCCATCTGGTCTATAGGCACTCTAGAAGTGACATGAGTAGTCAGTCAGATAGACACTCTAGGCACCTGCAATATGATTTTATTCAAAGAAGATTATGTTTGTATGATGTGTTTATACAGAAAGAAAGAAAACACTTCTAAACTGCCAAACAACCAACCCAAAATAGACAAATGCAAGTTTCCAAAGGCAAATGTGTTTCTTCACTGCATGGTGCATGTCGTTGTACCCGTCCATATTCCTTTGTTTTTAAGACGTTTTGAAAGGACTTCAAAATTATGGCAGCCACATACCTTGGCTGTGGCAGCTCCAGGCAAGAGCAGTTTGAGGCTTCAGAAGAGATGGAACAGCTTTATTGTAGTTAATCAGACTCTGAAGGGAAAAAAACTCAGCATGAGCCATTTGTGTGAACATGTGGATGGAGGCAGAGAGCATGGAGATCGACAGCCAAGTGGCTAGAGAAGCTAATTGACTGCGAGGTGGGCAGCGAGGGAGACAAGGTGGAAAGATGGTATCAAAGCCAGAAAGGTGCTACAGTCTATGCACCAGAAAGCCCCGGCTGGCTTGAACACTGGCCATGTTGCCTTGGGTGATCTTGGAACTCTAATACAAAAAAGAAATGCAAATCAGAACTCTTTCTCAGGCTGAGAGAATTGACCAGCAATTTTTTGGGTAAGATCAGAAAGCTAAACTGAGGCCAGAGTCTTTGGGCTCCTCCTAGAAATTATGTATCCCAGCTATGTTAGAAGGAACTAGTGGGCTGCGCATGAGGCAGGGCTAGTGGTATGCTGGGATTTATTTGATTCTGGTGACACACTATAATTCAGACCAGGGAAGGGAAAATCCGTCAGTTTTGCTTTCTCCTACATCTGATTTTTAAAATCTAAAAAATTTATCGTCTCTTGCAGTATGAACAAATCCTACCATGACAGATACTGAATGCTTTGAAATATTTGTTACTATTTACGCTGTGTTATAGGTCACAAAGGACAAAAGCTCTGGGGTACAATATGAAACACCTCTGATATGGGAAAAAAATGTGGAAGTTAGGTAAATTCTCCAAAAATTGATTGAAACACATAAAAACCCTGCACTGGCCAGTTTAGACAGTACAAAATGTTTCCAGATGGGACAGACTATGTTGCACTTGCCTGCCATATGGGTGTTAAAGATAAGAACCTCTTAGAAAAAAAAGATGGCGACTAATATTTAACACCAGCGTAACTGTATACACAGTGTCTCTGAGGCCATTTCTGCACTACACTGGTATAGTGCTATTATTCTGCTTTCAACATCCTATGAAATTTTGAGGTTTGTAGTTTAGGGAGGGGCATTTAGAATTCTCAGCACGAGAGCTCTTTAGCTTCAGTAAACTACACCCCCCAAAATTCCACAGGATGTTGAAAGTGGAATAATAGCACTATAACAGTGTAGTGCAGAAATGGCCTGAGACAGGAAGATCTAAGCCCTCGGATCTCTAGGCCTAGATAGATGAAACTGCCATATACTGGGGTCAAGATCTTCCATAAGAGGTGTAGCTACAGTATTGTAGTTACCCTCATTCTCCTGTTCTGAACCCTGAAACCCACCGTAATAGCTGGTGCTGAGTGATGGAGTTCTACAGTGCTGATGAGTGAGGAGCTGCAGAACGATATGACAGCTTCGTCTCACCAGAAAGTGACAATGCAACTAAGAGCTGCGACAGAACACCTCAGGGGTCCCTGTTTTATGCTTATCACACCATCACTTGCTGGCATGAAGGAGAGTGCCCCACTCTCTAGGACGACAGAATTCCATCACTTGAGAGGGTTGACTGTTTTTTAGGGTGAGTTTTAGGAGCATTTGTGGTCTTTGCAATAGTGCCACAGTCACATATGTCAATACAAAGCAGTTTTAATGTCATAAGTCCAGCTTACAGCATTATAACTGCCCAATAGGATGCCAGCCCTACTTTTTGAAATCTCTGATTCCTTCCACCCTGCACATAAAGAAATATGTGTTGCTTTTGTGTGCCTTCATGATTTTTCTGACTTGTGGCAAACCTATTGCAGACTTTTCCTGGCAATAATTGTTCAGACAGGATTTGCTATTGCTTTCCACTTAGGCTAAGTGAGTGTGACTTGCCTAAGCTCACCCAGTGAGTGTTCATGGCAGAATGTTGATTCAAACCCTAGTCTCATGGGGTCCTAGTCTAGCATTCAAACTACTATACCATGCTGGTTCTCAAAAATATGTGAATATTGGTAAATGCTTAACAAAACAAAATGAAGTGAAATTCTCATCCATACTTGCAATACTAATGCAAGATAGTTTTACCACTTACTAAACTATGAGCACAGCTTAGTTGGGAAATGAGATGCAGCTCAAACCATGATCCTTGGTGGAGACAGAGAGGTGCTAGAAGTATCAATGAGCATCCCTTTTCTCTCCTGTGAAATGTTGGGAGGGGATGCAACTATACCATATTGTTGTCATAGTAACCAGGCTTCAGAAAAGAAAAAGAAGGAGGCTGCATTACTCCCAATGTTGGAGATACATTTTGAGAGTGACAGTGGTTCATATTCTTAAGAAATCATTCTCTTTGAAACCTGATTAAAATCGCAAGGGAGAAAAAGAGACAGACCTTGGCCTCCTTTTGCCCAGATGTAAATCTGAGAGTAATGGAGAATAAAGTCGGTGGATTTGAGCATAGTTACATCACAATGGGAAACTGAAGAATTGAGCCCTAACTATTCACTTAGAGAAAAGGGAGGAATCAATGTCATCTTAAATTACATAAAGGCGAGGAAAGTGCTGCAGCCAAACTATGGAGCTTTGTTCTGTTTCTTTTTCTTTTCTGAAAGTTTCTTGATTAGTCCTCCCTTCCGTCAGCTCTTATCCTTTCTGCTTTTTGCCCTGCATAAGAGCTCAAGCCGGGGTGGCCTTGTGCCCTGCTTTGTAGAGGGCAGTCCTTTGTGGAAGAATGTCGTGCATTTGAAGGGCTTCCTAGTCTATGTCTGGTTTAAAGATAACTAGCCATAAGAAGGGAGAGCAAGGGATGATCTTGAAGTTGCTGAGCACTTCAACAACAGATGGAGAAGGCACACAGGTCACCTGGTCTCATCACAGTGAGACCATCAGAGATGGAGGAATATTCATTATTATAAATTCCCAAGTCAAAAAAATGAAAGGTTTTCTCGAAAGTTGACAAATCTCATTGAGAAGGATAATAGAGTGAGAATCTTATGTAGTTTCTTTCCAGTATTTAAACATCCCAAAGTGTTGCGGAGGAATTATTCTGTATATTATTCTGTGGGTGGGTTGTTTTTTTGTTTTGTTTTTTTGCACTCAAAGCCCTGTTTTCTGCACAGAAAACTATTTTTTCCATTGGAGAAAACAGAAACATAACTCATGTGTTTTTCTCTGCAAAATAATTCCTCTACAGTGATTTAAGATGTTATAATACAGGCAGAATACTGCAAAAGAATATTCATTTTCTCCCACAGGAGAAAACATCTGTAATTATTTGTCTCCAGATGCAATAATGAAACAGTTGAGGATTTACATTCTGGTTCTCCATTATGGGGATTTATAGTGTGTTTCTCTTTCAATATTTGCATTGATTTCTAAATGTGCCACTTGTACGTATACATTAGCATCAGGGATGCAAATCTGTGTGCCTCTTGTTCTCATAGGTGAGAACAAGAAACTTCAAAATTTTTCTCATCACATTCTCAATGAGAGTTTTCATATCTGTAAGCTCAAATATATGTGAATTGTGCAGATGATTTCTGCATAGACTTGATTGCTGCTGCCTTATTGTACAACCTTTTTTTTTAAAAAAAAAAGAAGCATTGGAGCGGTTGTCCCCATCTTTCTAATCAAGAAACCTGTCCTGTGCTTGCTCTCACTATGTGTGCATCACCCCTCCCAGGCAAAAGATACCTTGAAGAGGAAAGCTCTCCGTATTTTGCTGTTGCACAGGACCTAGCAAATCTCATGGGAGTTGTTAATTTCTCACACTCCAGCTGGATTTCTGTTAGTGTTGTTCACATGGATACGTTCCTTTACAAATGCAGTTGTATTTTTTCGCTCTTGTGCTACAGATGTATTCAGTTCATGGTTATGAAAGCAAGATTCTCCAAATGTAGCCATTTCACATGCAGTTGCAGATTCTTAGATGATACATCACTACTGCCAGTGTCTTCAGTGGGACTGGGAGAACAGGCATTGTGCGTTCCCCATTACACAATGGGCCAGTAAGCAAGGGGCATTGGGAGATACCCAGCTGGTTGCATCATAGTGATATGTGGCACAGAAATGGTCTAGTGCAACCACCAAGTGAGTGTAGATTTCAAATCCACAAGCACAATGTATGATCTTGACCTCTGCTCTCCAAGAATGAGAAATTTTTTCAAATCATTCTTCACACCCCTAATTAATATATGAAAATTTTATAGAAATCTGTGCTCTTCCTTTTGTGGGGGGGAATGCACACGTGTTTACATACATAGGACAGCTTAGCTTAGAGGCTGCTGTGTCATCTTGTCAGTTTCTGATATTTCCATTTGCAGGAAAGAGTTGCTGCTCTAACATTTTTGCAGAAACTGGGAACTCTTGGAGAGTTCATCACAATTATTATAGGCTCCTTCAAGTCCTCAGAGGCTCTCAACACAGCCTCTATTGTGTTGGTGGCAGAAAGACACTTCCTCATTACATCATCAGTTGATTCAAATACCTTAATGGAAATATCTTTTTCTGCCTCCAGGAAACCTTTTCCACATTGAGTCATCCTTTGAGGATCCCCCAGAGTGTTGCCTAGGTATCTTAAGACATGTTTTTGCAAGTGCTTCCAGCTTGTGTGGAGCATTAATGAGCCTCTTGGACCACACTGTTGCCCAGCTTCATTGAGAAATGCTACCCTGATCTCTCTGGCTGTTCTTTGGTAACCTGTTATGGCAGACAAAGACAGCTGGTGGGTGGGGGTGTAGAGCCCTTTTTTCTTTCTGAGAAGTTTGTTTGTTGTTACTGATCTTTTCATTGTGGATCCCTGGAGAAGCTGTTCCAAGGAACCAAAGTTCCCAGAACTCAACGTAACGAGATCATTGCTCTAAAGAAGCAGCAGGAGAGAAAAACAGAGCAAGCAGGCTACACTCACTTTTATCATGCTTTCCAGTGTAACCTTCAAAAGAGGAACGTACATGGATTGTACTAGCTACAGTTGTGGATATGTCTGCTGCATTCCTGTCATGCCAGATTCTTTTGGAAAGGAATATTAAACGTATAGAAAGAGAAAGGAAAAGTACTTGCACTTTCTTAGCTGCTACTTCTATATGAAGATGTCTGAATCAAACCATTAGACAGGTTGGGGCTATGTCCTTTGGCTGCCCATGGTTCTTCTGCAAGGCCTTTGATAAGGGGCTTTCCCCAACCTGCTGTGGCTACTTGGAATCGTATTGGTCAGAGGATTCAAGCTGAGACCTTTACACACTGAAAGCATTTGCTCTAACTCAGTGCTCAGAAAGTTGCTTTAAATGTTACTCATTACACAGAGTTGGGGGTGGTGGTAACACCATTACTAACCATTGAGTTAATTGCAAAAAGAATGTTATAATGCTTAGAACCACCAAAAGTAATGGCCAAGCCCATAGCACCATGCTGGCATAGTGTAAATCTACACTTAAGTATTTACAGAGTGGTTCCACTGCAACATCCTTCTGCAAGATGCCAACATTGTGCTACCAATTATGTACCTGTTAGTGTGCCTTTTGTTATCCCACTGGCTGTTTCTCCAATCCCAATGAAGAAAGTGGTACTTTGAATGCACTGACAAATACTTACATACCATTCCAGGTATACTCAACTGCATGGCTGGAATCTTGTTGGTTAGTCCTAGTGGTCCCATTCATTCAATTGTTGAAAGGTGAATCAACATGTAAGTCAACCAACTGATTCATTAGCTCTACTCTAGCTGGGACTAAGAATGAGATTTAGGTCTGTGTGAAATGGTTACACTTCTAGAAATGAGTATGTCCACTGTGCAACTGCTGGAAAAGTACAACCACATATTCAAGGGAACTTACATGTGTTTCTGCCACCAACAGGATTCTGACCAAAGTATTATGGACTATATTGTTATATGTAGCATGTTACTTCAAAGCTCTGTTCTGCTTTGGACTTCCATTACAACCCCATTACAACATTTTGCAAGTGTCCAAGCAAGCTAGGATTTCATGCTTTGTTGACATGCCTTACCTTTCTTCCTCAACCTTCAGTTTAGCTCCTTCTTTCCATGTTTCCCCACCTGCTTGCTTTTTCCTACCCACCCCACTTTCCAGAGGTTGCCAGCAGTATAAACAAATAGTGTTCTGGAAGCTCATAGCTTGCATGTCAATGGGGATTTGCTTCAGGTTTTTCCCTGAGCTTTCAGAGAAGTAGCCAAATTGCTGGACTTTATCCTCCAAAGAGATTCAGCACTTTGGATAGCTCTTTTGAAGTTAATTCACAATGGACTGAAACCTCTTTGGCACTGGAAGCCACCAACACTCACTGGAATGGAATGGATGCATACACCTTTTTCTTTTTTTTAATTATGTATCTTTATTCAGTTATGTGATCCACAGAGAGCTTTCTGCATGCATATGTTGATGTGCAGCACAAGTTCTGCACCTTTAGCACACTGTACCCAGCTTCAGCTTAAGATACAACAACATTCAAAATCCATAAAACAGCAATATCTTTATTGGGCCAATCCAAAATGCACAAAATACATCATGCAAGTTTTCAAAGCCCCACTGGTTTCTTCGTCAGACAAAGATGTTAAAAATCATGCAGGAGAAGAAAAAAAATTGTTGGAGTCAAGGGCCTACATTTTGCCAAGATGTTGTTTTTGTTGTTGCCAGTTAAGATGGTCTGGAGGCTTATCAATGCAGCCAGAGGTCACTCCTCTCTTTGCCCATGTGGGCACTGGGAGACAAAGAGTTATAAAATCTAAGTAATAAAATTTGAACTCTAGTGTAGTTGAAATTTTATTGCCTGGATTTTATTGCCTTCTGAACAGGTGGTCTGGTCTTTATTTCTTCAAAAAGAGTAACATAGAGTCTAGGCAACAAGAAAAGATTTGCAGGGAGGGCACAGTCCCACTGTAATTTTGATTAAATTCCTGATGTGCCCACTTCAGATGTTGATAGCTGGATTGCCCAAAGATTAACAAAAGGAAACCATGGATTTTTACAGTCATCTTCTGGAAACATCATGTGTTTTTATGGCAAAAATCTTTTGGAGAATTCCAGTCTTTGAATGGGTCTGAACAATGATCCTCAACTATTCCAGAGTAATATATTATCACTGTTCCTAGACCGCATGCTGAGTTCAAGAGGTAGCACACCATGGGGGTGTGATAAATTTCCCTTCACCCATGGGAAGATTCTCTGGCAGGAGTGCATCATGAGGGTGGATGCTGTTGGGAGCAAATGACAAGCACTCATGTGTTATGCAATGTGTTGATATTCTGTCTTTTGAGGCATCTCAGGGAGTGTGGAAAGGTTCCATTTATCACCTTACTTAACAAAAACTCGCATGTGTCATTCTCTGGTAAATAATCCTGTGCTGGATGTTAGCTGGAAAATTTATTCCTTGGGGAGACAGAGAGGAAGAATGTGGCTGTCTGTTTTCATAATATTCTTGTTGACTTGATTTGTATAGAGTTGGCATACAGAAGTAAAGGGGGAGCTGCAAAAGGGGGAACCCACTCCCATTTAATTTTGGGGACAGTCTAGAGAATTAGCCAATTACACCCTCTGACAGCACAAACTGCCAACTACATCAACCAATTTGAAGGCTGATGCACACATTTCTGCATTACTGCCCAGGTTCTAAGTAAGTGCTGTATATCTCAGAGACACTCACTAGCACTATTATTCAAGCTGTCTTTGGATTTAGAACCACCATCTGGGGCTAATATTTAGTTTTTCACTTTGCATGTGCTCAAAGGCATTTGAAAAGGGCTACTGGAGCTGAGTCCCCAATAACAAGCCCTGGAAATGGATAATTTGTATGTCTTGAGAGGCCTCCCTTCCACTTGAAACTGTTCCTTTTCATTACTCCATGTAGAACTCCCCCAGGTTTTTTTGGACGTGGGTGTGGGTGTATGTCTTTGTGTGTCTTGTTGCTACTCAAGACAGCTTTGAATTGCCAGAGACAAAAGATGGAATTTACAGGATTTAAATGGAAAAAGAACCCACAGTTTTGCTGGCAGTTTTTAATTAAGGGAGGATTTCTCCCATAGCAGTGTCTACAGAGCCATAAAAAGCTTTGGAGGTTGATTAAACAAGCATAGCTCTCTTGCAACAACACACACTCTCTCTGATATAATAAAGAGATGAACTAGAATAGCAAAATTGTATGCAGAACAGCAGACAGTAACAAACGGCTCGCAATCCTTTATTTGTTAATTTGACAATGCAGAAAAATTTCTCTGCTGGAAACTCTCTCTCAGCACAAGGCAGAGTGTAGAGAAGACATTAGTTAATTTAGAACCAAGTCAAAAGGAGAGTGTCTCATTTCTGGATAACGTGTTCACAGCGTTTTAACCTGTCTTCTGCCTGAAAGCTCAGTGAGGTTGAATACAATGAAGGGGGGAAAGAAACACAGAGCATTTATGCCATAAGCCACACAAAGGGGAAAAATTAGCTTTTTTCCTGGGCTGAGTCATTAAGAGGCAGCAAGGAATACTCATGGCAATTTGACTACTCTTGTTTGAGTCATGCGTGCCTGCTGCAGTGGTTGCCCAAAGTATGTTTTTTTGCCTAGTCTAGCCAGAGACCTGCTAAGAAATTTCTCAGAAGAACTTTTATTAGAGGCTGAAGCTACTTTGGCACTAGAACTACCATTAGCAGCCCGTACTCTGAGCAGGTAATGAGATATCCTTCTGCGCTTGGACCGTGAGCCAGCCCTCAGCACTCCATCCTCTGTTCTTCCTTCTGTGTCCTTTTAATGTTCACACAAATTGTGAAACTTCAGACAGACGATTATTACAACAAAGGCTGCTCTTTCCTCCACAAGAAAGGAACAATGCAATCCTGTGGTTCTGCTGGACTGGTGGCTGCTAATGCTTGCATAATGTCACTGTAATGTAGTCATTCATAAGCCTATGCACGTAAAGAGCAAATGATGCTAAACAAGAGAGTGAGCAACAAAAAGAAGCAGAATGTAAGGAACTATCATCACCTCTTGCTGTTGCTTTTATCAGCTAAACTGGACCCTTCTCCCCTCTTAGAGGCCATTGGAATCAACTGCCCTTTAAAGCAGAGAAGCATGTGCTTCAAGGGAGAGAGGAGGTCATTTGGGTCCCCTGAACTCTCCCAAGAATGACAGGATCAACACAAAGCTGGTGGCCCCATTCTATAGTTTCAGGGGTGGGGAACTTTATGCCTCAGGCCCAGATATGGCCTTTTGGATTTTGAATCATAGAATCATAGAGCTAGAAGAGACCACAAAAGCCATTGAGTCCAACCACCTGCCACACAATCAAAGCATTCCAAACCATCCAGTCTCAGTTTAAAAACCTCCAAAGGAGACTGCACCGCACCCTGAGGCAAAGTATTTTGCTGTTGAACTGCTCTTACCATCAGAAAGTTCTTCCTAATGTTTAGACGGAATCCTTTTTCCTGAAGTTTGAAGCCACTGCTCCATGTCCTAGTCTCTGGTGCAGCAGAAAACAAGCTTGCTCCATCTTCCATATGAAATCCCTTCAAATATTTAAACATAGCTATCATGTCTCTTCTTAACCTTCTCTTCTCCAGGCTAAACATACACAGCTCCCTAAGCATCTCCTCAAATAGCATGGTTTCCAAGTCTATAACTATTTTTTGGTCACTTTCCTTTGGACATTTTCCAGCTTGTCAGTATTTTTCTTGAACTGTGGTGCCTAGAACTTGACACAGTATTCCAAGTGGGGTCCAACCAACACAGAATAGAGTGGTACCAATACTTTCTTTGAACTAGACACTATATTCCTATTGACACTAGACAACTGGAATTTCTGAGATTGCTATGCCCTCTTTCCTGTTACATCATCTTGCAATGGTCCTTTTCCTTCATCTAAAATATTGAAATTAGGGTTCCCTGGTCTCAGAGCATGTCCCCTCTTCTCCAGTCCTCAGGACAAGGGTATCCTGTGCTGACTTACAGCTCCCTAATTAAAGCCTCTTATCAGCAGCCACAAGCAAAATTTAGAATAGTTTGTTAGCAGATTACCAGTCATTGTTTTGCAGTTGGAGTCCACAATAAATCCAGAGTGACAGTCCAGTATAGAAAGTCCGTACACAAGGTGAAAGTCAAGGTTTCTAGGAGCACAAGCAAGAAATCTGAATGTAAGCTGGGTTGCTTCCACCAATAGGCACGGTTGTCTGCAACAACTTCTTCCCATTCTGGCCCCTCTTTATATAGGCTGAGGGCCTCTCCCAGCTGTTAGCCTAATTAATGAGTCCTTACTATATAAACGCTCCGAGACTCCTGGTCTCTCCCTTTTCCACCTATACTGGCTGTATTGTCCTTCTCATGTCTCTGTGTTATGACTGTTAGGAAGGATCTTTTCTGGGTCCTAGTGTTACCGCATTAATTCAAAATCACACCAGGGTTTTTAGCAGCAAAAAAATGTAAAAAATTTATTAAATGATTTTCCCTTGTACAAGAGGGGAGCAGTTGTGCACAAGGCACTAAAAATATACTACTCCAAAGAAAATGGCTACACACAGGTAGCTTTATACCCTGCTAAGCATCCATTACAGAAGCAAGAAATGCTAATTATTGGCTAATCCAAATACATACATATAGGAACTATGTCATGAATACATTATTATGTCAGCATACAAGCACTACGCATGTGCATATGGGTGGTCCCAAATTATAATACAAGATTCCACCCTGGGGGTGTGATTTTTAATATTAAAATGAAGCTTTATGAGGCTCTCGGTCACCAAAGTTCATCTCTTGTGGTCACTCCCCCTCCCCTTCACCTAGTTTGGCCTACTCCAGACGCTCAAACCCACAAAGTCTACCTCTCTTTCACACCTGTTGAACCTACTCAGTTAGTTATCTCCTTTACTATCTACCGTTGCTCTACTTGGCTTCCTGTTATTCTAATTTCTGCAAGCTGATTTTCCTGTTATCTGTATCTGGCTGCAAGCAGAAGCATTCTTCTTGTTCTCTCTGGTCCTGTTGCTCTTTTCCCTAATTCAATGTGCTTGCTATTAAGCTATTGATTAATTATTTCCTAATTATTATGCCCCTACACTGGGACAGGGGCATGACAAAGTGGGGGCAGGAGTGAGAGTGCTCCCTTGAAAAGTGTCTATGTATAAGTATTCCTTATTGTTAGCCAATTTTTTTTTATTGGAATGGCATACACTGTGCAACTGGGGTTGATGCTTGCTGTGTCATCCATCACCAGAGTCTGTCCCCTCTGACACCACAAAGGGTTCTCCATAAATCGCAGGTTTTGATGTGTAAATCCCAGTACCTGGAACAGTACTCACCTGACAAGCCTGGCTGCAGTTATCCTCTCTCTGAGATTTAGGCCCTTTTCACACAGTATTTGCCATGCGAAAGGGCCCCTGGAGCGTCGCACGATCGCGAGGAGCGATCCACACGACGCACTCGCAATCGCGTGCTGCTGCTGGGGCCAGCAGGCGCCAATCGCACACTGTTTCATTTTTGGCTTTGAGCTGAAAATGGTGTGCGATCGCGCATCACTCCGGGGCCCCGTGCACATTTACTGTGCGTGCGGAGCTCCAAAGCTGCAGTGCTTGCGCTTCCTGCCCCAGTGCAGGAAAATCCCAGGCTGCACTGCGGAAGGAGGAGGAGGGGCTCTCACACTGCTTACTCGTGAGCAGGCAGCAGCTGAGCAACTGAAGCAACAGAGATGCGAGAGCCTCTCACAAGAGGCTGCTCGCGCGATCCCCGCACCCCAGCGCCGAAAACAGGTAAGCTGTGGAAAGGGCCTTAGTTACCAACAGTTAAGATCTTTAAGCTGAAGTAGGCTGGTTTCTCTGGTTTTAACCCCTTTGCCTTTGAAGTGCCTTATTGGAAACTGGAGTTGGCCCTTGAGCCAAAAAAGATGCCCCAACTTTGTAAGGCAAATGATTTCTAGCAATATTATGACCATTTTGAAGAAGGCCGGGTCGCTAGCCTATTTTTGGAGACCCTAGACAGTCTGTTTTTGAATAGTGAGCAGTCTATTTCTATCACAGCTGGTCATGACAAGAACCGTATAATGCAAAGAAAAGATGCCCAGGTTTATTTAATTTCCTCATCCTTGCTCTTCTTTGTTGTGTCTTTTTAGATTGGAAGCCAGCCTAAGCGCAGTGACTGTTTTGTATTTATTGGTTTGTAAGCTGCTCTGGGAGCTTTGCAATTATTAAAAAAGAGGGTGTAAATTTTTGGGGGCACAAAAAAGAAAATAAAAAGAATGGCTTTGGATTTTCAATCTAAATGTTGTTTTAGGAAGCACTGGGGAGTGCTGGAGGGGTAAGGAGTGAAAAAAACAATGTTTAGTTATGTACTGTTGGTATCTGAAACCACATAAGCTCCTAAACATTTGAAAGATAGACATGATTCTTTGCTGGAGATGCAGAGGCATGGCAGTGGCCTGGAATTAAGGACTATGTCAGCAAGGGGCTACATGTTATTTAAAATCCCATCAAGGTATGCAATATGAATGGATCTTTATAGAGATATTTCAAATGAACTGCTAAAGACTGTGGCGATTTCCGCACCGGGCTAGTAAAACGGTGCAGAGCGACCTCCAACGGAGGTCTTCTGCACCGTGGAGTGGACTGGGGCGGACTACTTTTTGTAGTTCCACCCCTCTGTCCAGTTCAGAGTGACCGGAACTGGTCACGCAGTGTGCTTTTTAAAAACCTCTTTTCAGAGGTTTTTAAAAAGTACGGAGCGCGTGACTCCGTGCAGCTCCATCCCTGCGCTCCGGAGCAGTTTTGCAGGCGCGTGCAAGTGCGTGCCTGCAGATCTGCCGGGGGCGGGCTTTAGGCTGGCGAGCTTCTTCGGTTGGTGGAGAGCCTCCACCAACCGGAAGCTGCCATTTTGGACGCCGGAGCAGTGCGGAGCGACGAGCTCGCACTGCTCCTCGTCCCGACGGACTCGCCCGGACGCTCAGGAAATCCAGGGAGTCCTGTTTTCGCATGGCTCCTTCCTCACATCTGGAAAGGTCCTGTGAAACCAGAAATATATATATATATATATATATATATATATATATATATATATATATATGGAGCCAGGGAGAGAGAGAGAGAGAATTTATTCTCTATGGATACGTTTAAAGATATCACTGTGAGAAGGGCAGAGTCAGTTTCACTGTTACATAAAGAGACAGATGTCTTTTATTCATTTGTGAAATCTTTAAAAACAAAACTGATTGTGCCCGTTTTCAGCACAGTGGAGCTAGAGTGGAGAAAGTCTACATGCAGAGGACAGCTATTGTGTGTGAGATGCTGTTAAATCCCAAAGCCATCTTCCTTTCCCATCCTCATCTGCAGAGTAGATTGCCTTTAAAAAAAAAAAAAAGGATGAATATAAAACAGAATAAGCAGAGGTTTGGGTTAACTAGTTAATTGCAATTAATTCTTTTCTCCATAACTACACTGCAAATATGTTACTTTGCAACTGCAACATGCTGAGAGTTGGCTGGACTCCATTTGTAGTACAACTGTAATTTTTTAAAGTTGCTTTCATAGTTATGAGGATGTGGTTTCCCTAAGAAGGACACCATATGGCTCTTGTGCTTCTGTCCATATTGTTTGCTTGCTGTTAGGTAACGACATGGTAGCTGGGAAGATAATGAATTTTGTACCACTGGCTAGCTGCTTGTAGCATTCAGGTGATGGACGGGAGTCCAAGGGGCCTCTTGGGACCACACTGGAATTACGGCAAATGGCATGCGGACCAAAGGTAATGTCCTGTTTAAGGCTGGCAGGTTCCCAGGTGAGCATACCTGCAGTCCACAAACCCTAGTAGGAAAAATCCAGGCTAGTCCCAAGGCTTACACAGGGTTACAAGCAGAAGCATGGTCCAGGCAGTTCAAGTTTCAAAGGGAAGAAGCAGTCCTGAATAAAGTCCAATGCTGAAAAGAGAGTTACTCTGCAAGCCATAGGATCACCTAAGAAACCCCACACCAGAGAAACCTTTGGAAGATCCCTAGTACAAACTGAAGAAATCATTATAAGCAACCTCCAAAAAGAATAGTGTTTGAGTGCACACAGAGGCTAGCTACCACCATTGGCAGCTACTTTTTCCCCCCCAAAAAACACATGGAATTATATCATCAGAACTGAAACTTCTTTCGACTAACTTAGAAGAGCCCATGATGGAATAAAGCTTTCATAAGTCCTAGAAACCAGTATAGTCAGAGGTGAAGAATGGTGGGAACTGGAGCCCAACAGAACCTTTTAGGGCCACATGCTCCCCATACCTACTTTAAGAGAAACTCAAAACTTGTTAGAGAATCTCACAAAAGTTACTAAAAATTACAGACTTTTGTAACTGGGCTGCTAAGAAGACAATAAATTCTCAGCAGGCTGGTTTTAAGGGTGAGGGGAGAGCTTTCTGCGGTGGAGTGGAGTGGCAGTGCTCCATCTGAAGCTGGCAATGGAGGGGGACTGAAAGCTGAATCAGCATTTGATTCAATCATGTCATTTAAGTAGCTGAGGAGAAGCCAGGCTTACACTGTGGGTGAAGAACCCACTCTGACTTCTCTTTTTATACCAAGTCTTTCCTCACCCTAAATTTATCAGCATCAACAAAGATCTTGATTGCTCATCACCAGGGTGGGCTGAATTCAGTCTTGTATGGCTTTTAAAAAGAAAGAGGGAGAATCTCCATGGCCCACTGATGTTGAAAGTTATAGACTCTTTCTGCACTACACTGTTATAGTGCTATTATTCCACTTTCGACATCCTGTGGAATCCTGGGGTTTGTAGTTTCCTGAGGCCAAAGAGCTCTCTTGCTGAAAATTCTAAATGCCCCTCCCTAAACTGCAAACCTCAAGATTCCATAGGATGTTGAAAGTGAAATGACAGCACTGTAACAGTGTAGTGCGGAAATGGCCGTGATGTTGTAGACACTCAAGATCTCAAAGTTATACATGCCTTCCAGATTCAAATCAAGACTTGGTAAATGAAGAAGCCAATTTCTGAGCTGGGAGACCAGTCTAGAAGGAAGAGAAAACTTGGTGAGTCATGGATCTGTTGGGCTAGAGAACAAGAAAAGATTAGGGAAGAAGGAAACAGTTTCTGTGAGGGTGAGTTTGGCCTCTAAACCTATCAGAATTGCTCACTTGTGTCCTAGGAGGCCTCCAATTTGAGACTCTCTGCAGCCAACAATTCAGATATTAACAGTGTTGTTGTTGTTTCTGTTGTTGTTTTAAAACACTCTTTAGAGTTTGATACCAGCTGGCAGCACATTATATCAATTTTCATGTTTAACCAAGTATGATGTCCACAATGACACTGAGACCTCATGGTTCTGCAAGTTCTCATGGTATCATTCTATTCTGTTTTGCTCAGACCTCACCCAGAGTACTGCATTCAGTTCTGGGACACTACCGTTGAATGTAGACAAACTGGAACTTGCCTGAAAGAGGAGTAAGACGATAGGGATCCTGGATAATAAGTCTTAAGAGAAAAGGTTGTAGGAGCTGGACACATTCCACCTATTGTAATAAGAGACAATTCAGTAGCTAGTGAGGTAAGTAATACAGATTTTCTTGTCCTAGTCAAGCAAGGATGTTTCAACACATCAAGACACGCTATTAAGAAAATGGTCAACCACTATGAGACTTTTTACTGTTTTCTCTTCAGGATACTGACTTTTGTAAGGTTTCTCCACCATCTCTATGGGCTGCAGACTAGGTTAGGGATGTAGAACAGACCAGAGTGCATGCTATGTCTTCCCCATGCCTCCTCAACATGTGTTCACTGTTCTGTCTGGTACTGGCTCCTTATTGCAAAGCAGCACCAGCACAAGGCACATTTGTACAGTCAGCCCTCCATATTTGCAGGTTTCACTTTTGCAGATTTGATTATTCACAGATTATTTGCTGTCACCTCTGCTGCTTCCTTATGCCATTTTTTAATAGTGACCGCGAGCTGTGTGAGACTGAGAAACTGTGAATGAGGCTTGTAAGTCCCTCTAAAAAGTGGTGTGGGAGAGCAGTGGAGGTGGCATTAAGCCCCACCAGCCTCCCACTTCTGCCTTGTGAAGGAACCATGATGCTTCAAAGGAATCCATGGTGGGTTGAATATGGTGATCACACTTTTTTTATGTGTGTTAAATATGGTTTGGGAAGGCCTAGAGTTATTCACGTTTTTTCTACTTTCGTGGGGGTCCTGTGCCCCTAACCCTAGAAAATGTGGAGGGATGACTGTATACATACATAACGCCCACTGAAGTGCATGGCCTGGGCTGGCTGCTTCTCTCCCTGCTCACCCAGTCAGAGCTCTGTTCAAGCAGCACTGTCTGTGATTCATAGGGAGAGGGCAACTAGGTAGGACGGCCATTGCAACTTAGCGGCAAGCAAGAATCCTCAACGCTAGAGCATGGGCACAGGAAGCTAAGAAGGGCCAGGGATAGGGAGACTCAAGAAGAACAGCCAAGAGCAGCTATTGCCCCTCCACTAAAGTCAGCCCTATCATTATGCAGGGTGAGCTGACTACCTGATGGTGCATGATGTAGGAAAGCAACAGTCACAGGCTCTCCGTTGTTTCTCTCTCCATCCCCCTAGGCATTCTCTTCTCTTGAATTAGAGAACTGTGTGTACGCCACACAGCCTGTTCTGTCTCCACAACCTAGCCTGCTATCCTCAGTTGTGGTGGGGGATTCTGTCTCGTTGCTAGTGTCAAACTAAAATTCAGCTGCCAGTCTAGTCAGTTCTGCACATGAAATGGAAGAGAGACATCATCTTTCCTTTTGCTTCAGGCAGGAAAATCTCTTAGATTGGGCTGGCCTTCTATTTCTTCAGGAAGCGGATGCCTCACTCTTTCTAACAGTGGGGCCAGCCTAAAAAAGAGCTTGGTTCAAAGTATGCTGGACTGAATTTTTTTTTTTTTTAAGTTCTGTGCCCCTGGAGGTCACCTGCAGCCTGCCTGCCTTTCTTCCTGCTCTGCACAGAGGTTAGGCTAGGAAAATCTAGCCTGGTTGAAGCCTTGCCAACAATGCTTCCAACAATGCTTAGATGAGTGGGATTATTTGTGTACGCATATATCCAACTACCTCCCCACCTCTGTTTTTCAGTTCATGTCTGTGTATTTAAAACAAATATACAGGCAGAAAGAAATAAAAAGTGTGTGTGATGGGGGGAGGAACAGAAAAGGAAAGGAAAACATAAATTCCCTGTAGTATGGATAATGTTCTTTTAGTGCTTCAGGCTCTCGGCTTTAAGAATAGCAAATGAAACAGAAGAATTTTCTTGCTGCCATTTTGACAACACACACAAAAGAGAGGAAGGAGAGAGAGTGGGGAACCTATACTCCATGTTGGTGGAGTGCGGGGAGAAAAAAAGAAAAGAGTGAAAACATTTTCTAATAAAGTCAGGTCTTTGGGAGAGCTGAAACAGCCCCCTGATAGACCTTGACGGTGTATGCGGTTGCCATCCAATTACCTTTCTGACCAAAATAGCATTATTATAGGGCTCTCTGAATGGCAACATTAGAAAGAAAGTGACAGCAGAATCTTCAGTCTCATTTCAGTCATTTGATACATTGTAGTGTCGTTTAAATGGAGTGACCCAAATCAGAAATATTTGCCCCAAAACACTGACCTAAAGGCTGTAGGCCAACAAGGCTCAGTTTTCTGATTTTTAATTAAAAAAAAAAAGGATGGCAAAGGACCTTTCTCTTTCAGGAGCCTTGTGGGTTATAGTTGGTCTTTTTGATTTTATAACTTTAGAATTTTATTGTGTGTTTTATGATTTTGCTGGTGGATTTTACAGGAGTATCTTTATTTTCCAATTTTATTGTACGCTGCTGTGGAGGCTCCTATGGATGAAACAATGGGAGACGGGATGACAATAACAACAACAACAATTTTAAAAAGTGCGAAGCTGCTAAAACTCCAGATTTAATGCTCAAAGAACCAAAATTCTTCCCTAAATAGACACTGTCAAATATATCACAGTTTTGTTTTGAATAGTCTGTTCTGCTCCTCAAAAACCAGTTTTGCAACAAATCCAGAATAAGGGCATCAGGAAAGTTGAGAGAATGGAGGTTGAGGCTGAAAGTAGCCTTGCGTATACAACAAGAAAAAGAGGATAACTGCAGACCTTCAGGCTGGCATCAAGGACTCATTTATTTCACTTTCTCACCTACCTTGCAGGATCAGGCCAAGATCTGCTAATCCTCTTTTCTCTACAAGAGGTCAGATATGGAGGACAAATTTTGCTGATGATTCCGATTTTGATGCTCCAAGGTTTGATGGAGATTTATGTAATGTATTCATGTTTTGATTATTACCATATTTCAGTCTTTCATGAAAGCCACCTTGGGAGGGCATTTGTCCTAAAAGGCAGCATATGAATATGGGAAGTAAATAAAAGAGCAGCATCATTCAAAATAAGAACAGCTTGCAAAACGAAGTCCTATCTAGTCCAGCATTCATCCCATCAGATATCATTGGGAAGCCCAAAAGCAGGTCATGAATGCAATGGCATCCTCACCCTGCCACCTGCCTTTCCACAACAATTGGCTGGAATGTAAATGTCTGTCCCTCTCATTCCCAGCAGTTATCAAGGTAAATCATATATTTATTCACCTCTGCCCAATTCAAGTAGATGAGGAATCTTTTTTATTTGTCTTCAGGGAAACTGTATGGTTCATTAGAGGGAAAAATCACAGAAAATCAGGATGTGCAAAGCCGATAGATTCTACACAAACCCACATTTTCACCCAAAACATGAAGTTTTCACACTGTGATGCAGAATGCACAGCATTACCTCCAGTGGTTCAAAGATGGAACCCAGGATACATGTGGCCAAGCAACATCAGAGTGCGGTCAAGATGGCAAATGTTATTGGACAAACTAGGAGAGGCTGTGGCAGTTTGCTTTCGCCTGAGCCTTGGGTCCCATTCTGGGAGAAAAGGCAGCATACAAATATAATAATAAATAAATTAAATAAGGGCAAGATAAACCTCTTCCTCTCTTCCCACTCTTGCTAACTTGCCAGCTACTTTTGCACTTTGAACTCAGTTCACAACAACTCAAATAAGCTGAGGACAAAGGGGAAAGTGAGAGGAGGAAAAAAGCTGAAAAAATGGGACAAAAGAAGCTTAATCAGGATTGTGCTTGCTGGTCGGAGAGTAGGGCACAGTACCAGCTATACAAAATCAGCATAAATTAAGAAGGTATTTGCCCAGGGTTTTTAAGATGTATGCAGGCTTCCCTTTAGTCTGTGCAGATTGGTGAAAAAAAATGTTCATGAAAAAAACTTCTCATTCTCACACCAGGATGCTCAACATTTCTTAGTGAGGTTTCTCACAGTGCTGGGAAGCTGAAATTATCAAGGCTGATTATGTTTTTTTTAAAAAAATTTACATCCTGCCTCTGATGGTGTAAGTGATGCTCAGCTGTCATTACTAGTAACCATTGATGGCCTACTCTACTGTTGCTTGGCCTCTTTTAAAGAAGTCCCAGCTGGTGACCATCACTTCTTCTGATAGTGAATTGCATGATTTGACTCTGTGCTGTGTGGAGAAATACTTTCTTTTATATGTCCTGAATCTCCCACCATTCAGCTTCAGAGGAAGACCTCAGATTCTAGCACTGTAAGAACGAAAAGGTGTGTGTGTGGGGACTTCCTATAGACTTTTTCCACAGCAGGCATAATTTTATAAATCTCTGCCATTTCCCCCTTTTCTTACCCTTTTTGCTAAGCTAAAAAGTCCCAAACGTTGTTACCTTCCTTCCTCCAGCCACCATCATTTGGGCTGCCCTCGCCTAGCCATATGGTATCCTTTTTTGAGGCATGATAACTGCAGTTGTGCGTGGCATTTCATGTATGATTACACCATGAAATTGTATAGAGGCATTATGCTACTGAAAGCTTCATTTTCAATTCTTTTTCTAACAGTCCTCAAAATGGAACATTTTCAGAGTTATCAGCCCCAGAAAACCCGATGATAAGTTCACCTTAGGGTCACCATAAGTCAGAAATGACTTGAAGGCACGTTACAACAAGAACAACACACTAGATCCCTCAGCTGCCCACCAGAACCACAAGATCTCTTTCTTGATCAGCCAGTGCTGATTCAGATCCCATCACTGTTGATATGATGTTGGGATTTTTGACTCACTATGCAACACTTGCTCACATTGAGCCATATCTACCAGTTTAATGTCCCCACCTCTCAATCTGGAGCCATCCTTCTGGGGCTTTTATTAATTCCTTTTCATTTATTTATTCCTTTTTTGCTTCCACCAGTGCTTTCATAATTTAGTGCCTTCACCAAACTTGCCCCCCTCTACTCTGCTTCCCTCTAACTCCAGATCCTTTAAGATGATGTTTAAAAGCACTTACAAGTTTTTAGGGAACTACACGGTTGACATCCCTTCATTGTGAGAACTGTGCCTGCGGCCTTTTGCCACTGGGAAATCTGTTGACACATTCTCCCCTGTCCCAACCCTCTGCACAGTTAGGCTTCAGTCTTGTAACACCTAGGCCCTAAATACCCTAAAGGTACCAGATCTTCTCTGATCTTGGAAACCAAGCAAGGTCAAGCCTGTTGGATGGCAGACCACCAATGAATACCAGATGCTGTAGGCTATATTTTAGAGGAGGGAACACACAATACTGCCTCTGAATATTCCTTGCCTAAGAAAAGCCTATGAAATTCATAGAGGTTCCATAAGTCAATGGAGAACTTGGCGGCATGCATGCACACATACCCCCTCCCGTAACTCCTATCTGGGAGTGAGCTCTAGAGGAGGAGATATTGGTTAGGTTTAGTAGGTTGCTATTCCCTACAAACCCTCTCCTCTCACCCTCCTGCCCTGCCCAGTTCCTTGAAGTGCTGTGGCTCCAGGCAACCTCCTCCTCCCTCTCCTGCAGGGCACAGTGCTCACCTAGCCACAGTCTCTCTTCTTCCCAATTCCCCCTGCATGTCCTGCATTTGGATAATATTCAGTTAGTCCAGTAGGAACATAAGTGGCACCTGCCGCTCATGATGGTTCTGCTGCAGTCTTTTCTCTAGGGACAAGCCCCATGTGCCTGCTATGAAACTGCTGAAATAACAGCTTTTGCACACATTTTCCCAGACCTCGGGCAAAATCACAGTCTTTTCAGCAACCTACTTAAGAGTTTCTGCTTTGCAGAGCAAAAAGCCAGCTCGGCCCTCCTTGCTCACATGCATGAGTTATACGAGAGGAGGAAGAAAGAGGAGCAACCAGATCACGGAGACCTGATTATAAAATCATGACTCAAACAGTCCTCCTCCTCCTCCCTCGCATCTGATGTGTTATCTTTGGATGTAAATTCCATCTATCCACCAAAGAAATTCCCAAACATTTCTTTGTGGGCTGATTTGTGTCATTCCCTGCAGGTTGCATGAGGACTATTGAGGAATTCAGTAAGCTCTTTCCCTTATCATATGAGAGGAATTGCCTCTCAACCATGGAGCCATGTATTCCCATCATAATTTAGGGCACCCTAGAGGTGTTAATGTGTATGGCACAGATGTCTGCACAAGGGAGGTCTAGATACATATATCTAGGCATAATGGTCTTCATGTGAGCAAAACTCCTGATAACATGTGGTTCCGCCTTGCCTAGAGAGTAGAGCGCATAGGCTCCCCACTTCTTCTCTACAGGTGTACACAAAACCTTGGAGTGCTCTGTGTGATACACACAGTTCTCAGGGGGCTGGATTGTGCAGCACAGCCCTGCTCCCCTCTTGCATTATTGAACACCTGAATGTGCTTTTTGTTTAGCTATGGCCTCTACCCATTGGGTTTTACAGCTGTGGTACAGGCAAACCTCAGTTAACAAAGCCTCTAACAATGACGCTTCTTCTGACAAAGTCTTTTTATTCCTGCCCAGACTTCCTTTCCTCGTTGTCCTCTATGAAGCTGCAAGTTCTTTTAGCTGCAGTGACATTAGGAAGATATTCAAGGAAGGCTGGAGAAACACAGACTTTTGATATCAGGCTGCTGCAATGCATCTGCAGTAAACAATGCAATAAAACCTGAGCTGGAAAGAATGGGGTTCTCTTCTAGCCAACCGTACTGTAACAGTATGAGCTTGCCTGCAATAGGCAAGGTACTCTTCCAGTTGGCCTCCACAGTCCCTTACTGAGTATGCCCTAACACAGAAACCCAGAGAAAAGGAAAGAGTAGATAAACTTGTCTTACCAACTACCACCAGCATATTAAAAGATAGATTTATACACTAGGCTACCAAAATGGAAATCATAAGAAAAGTGGAATTTGGTGAAAGAAAAAGTTATCTCTGGATGTATTTTGTCAGAGGAGTTTGAGTGACCTCTGGAAGGTCTCAAGAGCCAGCACGGTGAGGTTTGAGCTTTCAACTACAAGACTGGAGATCAGGGTTCAATTCCCTGCTTCACCGTGGAAACCTGCTGGATGACCTTGAGCTCATCACACATTCTCAGCCCCAAAAAACTCTCTGATAGGGTCACCATAGGGTCACCATAACTCAGAAACAAGTTGAAGGCAGACCAACAACAACTAGATTGTAAACCTGAGGGCACAGAATTGTCAAATTAACAATCTGTAAACTGCTCTGGGAAGCTTTTTGGCTAAAAGGTGAGGTATAAATGCTCTAAATAAAAACAACCACAACTAGAAGGTTCAGAATGTTTTTATTTACTTACACAAGGCTTACATGACCTGGTCGTTTTATTCCACTTATGGATATTGTTAGTTTTGAATCAGAAGTTTGCTGAAACATGTTGAACTCTTCTTTTATATTCATGATGTAGGAATCTATTTTTCCCATATTATTTCTGCCTCTTGTACCAAATTTTCTGTTACAGAAGTCATGCCCAGGAATTCATCTACTTTGTTAACTGAGGCATACTCGCATTCTTTTAATGAGCAGTTCCCTGGATTGAAATCCAGGTAGAAAAATGACCCCTTAAAGTAGTTGTTGATTTTCGTACAGCAGGGACGGGAAACATTTGACCTGCTAAATATTTTGGATTATAACTCCCATGGTTCTATATCATTGGCCATGCTGGGGCTAACAAAAGTTTTGGGCCAGAATATCTGGAAGGCTGGGTGTTCCCCCATCCTTATCTTAAAGCTCAATTCAAGTGAAAGTGGAGAGGCACAGTAGTACCAAACTGAATAAGAAATTCTTCTTCCTTGAGGTTTTACTTTTCCCTCTTTCAGTCTGGTATTGTGAACTCTGCTTCCATCCCACAAAGCTGATTCCAAGTTAGGGAAGCTCTGGCCAAGTGTGCTGGTGAGCTTCTTCCCACCCCACCATCTTATCCAGCTGTAGGATTCCCTCTTGTAGGGAAGCCACCTGCCATTTTGATTATCCCACAAAGCTCCACGATGGTATCACTTGTTCTGTGATAACACAGGGAAAAGCAAAATAGTGGGCATAGCTAAGGGACCAGTCAGAGTCACAAGACATAAAAAAGCAGGATGGTGGCAGGATACCTTGACCATTTCCACACCACATTGTTATAGTGCTATTATTCCACGTTCAACATCCTGTGGAATTCTGGGACTTGCAGTTTACTGAAACCAAAGATCTCTCTGGCTGAAAAATTCTAAATGCCTCTCCCTAAACTGCAAACCTCAGGATTCCATAGGATGTTGAAAGTGGAATTATAGCACTATAACAGTGTAGTGTGGAAATGGCCCTTGATTCCAGCAGCTGCCCAGGACTTCTTGCTGCCACTGCTGGCTTTGCTATCTAGAAACGCCCATTGTCTTTAGGATGTCATGGTATTCTTTAGCCTTTTCTTACAGCAACAGAATAACATTAGCTATTCTCCCAGAGCTGGACTTGAACCTGAGGGAAAAGGGCTTCCTGTGACTGCCCTTCCAAACTGAGAAATAACCAAATGGATTATGGAACTCTGAATGCGTTCTAGAAATGCAGCCAAATATGCTGGAATCAAAAAAATGAAACAAAATAAATGATGGGTTGCATTTTCAGCTTTGCTTTAGGCCAAAACAAACATATGCATATTAATTGTTATACAAGGGCAACACACTGTTACATAAAGATGCAGGTGCATTCATTATTTGCAGTAAGCTCTCCTCTAATGATTTTAAATCCTTTGAGGCTGAGCATCATCTTTTCAAAAAACCTCAAAGGGACAGTATGCCAATAGGAAGTAATGACCTCGCTATTACATGACACCGTCACCTGCTCCATCTTGGGAAATTATTTTTTTATGCTTTGATCATTTTTTAAATTACCTCTCTCTTATACCCTATGTTAATGGAATGCCAGAAAAATAGTTAAGTAAATCCAAACCCAATTCAAAGCAACATCTATGGAGTTTTCTTCCCTCTGTTCCTCCGATAAAAGAATATATATGACCTGGGAGTAAAATGTAACAAACCTGCAGGTACACACAGGTTAAAACTGAAGACTTTACATTTAAACCTGAAGAAGAAGATCTAATTTTCATTTCCACATTCTGAGCAACTAAGTGCAGATTATCATGGAAGATTTGTCCATCTTGTGCTCTTCTATGTTTTGGGATTGTAACTCCCCTAATCCCTCACCATTAGCTATGCCAGCTAGGATTGATGGGAACTGCATGTGAAAGTGTCTGGTGGGCTATAGTTGCCCACACTTTTTTGGAACAGTCATGCGTTACTTCACTTATTTTAAAATGTGATCCACCACCCCTGCCATGTTTCAAGCATTCATTTCAAGGAAATAATGGCACCTAGTTGAGTGCACTCTTCTTGATGCTTAAAGAATAGTATTTCTTTTTTACGCTATTAAGATCATGAAATCTTTAGCAATTTTTTAATAGGATGAAATATTTTATTATGATTATGTTATATTTTAAGGATATTTTAATAAAATTTCAGACAATTTTAAAGCTCTTACGAAGACAAAATGAAAATGCAATCCACCCTGAAACAATTCCTGGAACAAATCCACCGCCCTCTGTTTGAAGTGTATTAATCAGCTAAAGATAGTTAACTGGCAGTGAAAGCCTTCCTAAATATAGCAGTTCTAAAGAGATGATATCAAACAAGGCAAAGTTCCTAACAGTCTGAAATACACAAATACTTTACAATCTCACAGCATTAAGGAGTTTGAAGCATTAAGGCTGGATTAAGGCTATTCTCATACATTAAACTTGACATAGAAACAGATTCAGAAATAGTGGAACCACAACATTTGATGTAAAGCCCAGGGTTTTTTTTAGAGATAGATAGATAGATAGATAGATAGATAGATAGATAGATAGATAGATAGATAGATTTTGCTGGTGTTAGGTCTATCAAAGGCTCATGGATAAAAATTCTAGGGAAAACTGTGTAGTAGTCAGTGGCCTGGGAAGACACTTAGTGCAGTAAATCCTGGATAGTGATGTGAGAGCTTTGGCACATGATTACTACACAATAAAATGATGCTCAATACTGTCTCATTGATCAAAAGGACCCATGGGAGGAGGATATACAAAGCAGATGGTTAACTGAACTAGAAGACTGCATACAGTAACATTCACTGTAGTGGGAGGAAAAAGCAATATATTTGCATAATAGTTTTTACATCGAAAAGAAAATGGAGTGAGAGGGGGTGCTTTGGCCATTCACATATGCACTTAAATCACTTGATAGCTGACAGCTGAATGTGTGAAATTGAACTGACTTTGCTCAAAAGCATTGCATGTTGTGTGTGATGTGTGAGAGCATGAAAATTCTGCCTGAGCTGTTTGGTATGCAATTGGGTATCATGCATTTATGCCTCTGCTTGCTGAGGTGGCCATCAAGTAATAAACTTGTGTGAGTCTGCCTGTTGCCCATAGTTTTGGCTATGAATTGTCAGTTCCTCTGCAAATTCATTGTGAAGGTATGATCGCAGTTTTATTCTGCATAACTTATGCAGCTTGAACATGTCAAATTACATTTCCTGTGTGTTGTGAGGAAGACCAATAATGTGCCCATTTTACAAAAAGAACTGATGAATCTGAGAAGGAAAGCAAAGCCTGGAAAGTTAGTTTTAAGACACAGAAATCATGACACGCTGAAGTCATTCATAACTGAACAGTAGAAGAACAGTGCTCTGGGATCCACTCCATTTGTCTTGAATGTTACTTTAAGAGAGTATTGCTCAGCTCTTGATTTTTGTTGGGAGACTTTATTAATGAACTTGGTGGATAGTTCTGGGGAAAAAAACCCATCCTTTTGTGTTAGAAAGTTGCTCTCGAGATAAGTAAGTATAATGGTAGGCTAAAGTGGAGGAGGGATGATGCTGTGGATCCAAAACCTCATCCAACTGCTGCTCAGTTACAGGTGACTCCAAATTGTTACTCTATTTGCTTCTCTTAAAAGTAACTCTCCAAGCTCTGACAGAGTAGTTCCCCCCACAAGTCATCTGATGAGTTCATTAATAAAGCCAGAATTCAAATGCAAGTCCCTCAAGTCTCGATTTTCACAAAAAGGCCAGATGTTTGTCCTGTCATGTATCACTTCCCTAAGTAAAAACAAAACCCAGGGTTGGGTAACACCTTTATTGGGACCACAGAAAGGTTCACAAAGTGATTTGTGCTTGCCCTCCATATTCTGTGACTTTGACATTGTTGCCCCCATTTTACTGTTGGGAACCATCAAGTCAAAGGCTAGCAATTTTCTAGACTCCAGGTACTGAATCCAGAGAAGTGGTGGTTAAAGATTAAGAATTACCAAGTTTGTTTGTTTGCTTGCTTGGTTGTTTTGCTAGCATAGCTCCTGTGCTGCTGCATGACAGGCAGAAATCCTTCAAGCAGACCATGCTATGACCTCCTTGTATGGTTATACAGTAATGGGGATGCTGTTACAGCTCAGGTTTGTCTTAGTCTTGTCACTGTTTAAAACTCAGGATGCCTGCTAAAGAAAAAGGTTGGGAACCCTGAAGGGACTCCATTCAGTTGAGAACTAAGTTAGCGGGTCTTTGGAGTGAAAACTAAGAAGTCGGTTGGTTGTGCAATCCTGGATTATGAATAACTCAGAAGTAATTTGTACTGAATTTAGTAATCACAAGAAAACAAGCATACAACTGCAGCCTGTCTTAGCATCTTCTACATAAGTTCCACTAAACAAATGGGATTCATGTCCATATTACCCTAAGAGGTGGGGGACATTGGGGTCCACCCACAATGCCAGTGTCTCCTTAGAATCTGAGAGAATTATAGTTCAAAGGAGGCCTGCAAGCGGGGGGGGGTAATAGCAGGATCTTTTTACCTACATATACCACTGCTAACTGTAGAAAGGACTACAGTTACGGTTAAACAAAGTATTTTATTTGAAGTGACAAGCAAATGAGAAAAATCAGACACTCTTAAGAAACATACAAGGCTATCAGAAAGTGAGGCAAGAAAGGTTGGATAGAGAGAGATTGGGTAGAAAGGGTGATAGTTACTAGTCCTAAAGAAAGGGTCACAGCAGATTGGCTCAGAAAGTATCTGAGGGTAGCATGGAGGAATGGTAGTCTGGGTCACCATGTACAACGTACTATGTCTGATGTACTACAATTGGCTGGGGTCAAAACTGGGGTTTTTATACCCTATTTCGCACCTGGAAGAGTGTGTTTGCAAAGCTGTGATGGCTTTCCGATAGGATTGACAAAGAGGTCTGGAATGGGCTGATTGCTTAACTTCAGAGTAGCATAACATTGATCGGACTCATGATGATCTCTTAATGTTTAGTCAAGTAAAATATATAGGGAAGTTCTCAAAGGATAAGGTTGAAGGATGATCTCTGATTGCTCCCCAATCTGGGCAGTTCATTTTTCATTGTATCAGAAATGCAAATAGCCCGGAGGGGTGAAAGGATTAGCACAAACCCATTAGCATCAGGTTTTTCTGCCTGATTCTTTCTGAACTTATGACCCTGAACACATCTGAGGTCAGTTTGACCCTGAAATGTGTCTCTGGTCAGCGTGACCTCAATCATGTGCTCCACTCATTAATGATGGGATATCTCATAGGAGGGGTGGTAGGGTATGGTTACATCCATATAGTGGGCATAAACCAGACAAAACCAAGCACAATAGGGAATCCCCACTGAATTCACTGGGACTTCTGCATAACAGAGAGGATCCTTCTTCACAGCCCACTCCAGTGCCTTCATGAAATGGACATTGCTGAACTGTGTGTTTAGGGCTAGTCAGGTGGACATGATGATGGAGGCACACTTAAATCCAAACATTTTGGTTTAATTGGCCTAGAGAAACAGGGTTGACAGGCTCCAGGAAATTAAAGGGGGCAGTTTGGCTGATATTCAGGCACTTTCAGAACCACTAGTTTTCTGCTTACATTATGTTCAGAAAATACCTGAAGCGTTAGGAATTACTGTAATTCCACAGATTATTCTGCTCAATGACCTAATGCCCACCTCAACCAGAGCTCGGAAAAAGTTTCCTTTTTTGGTCTGCAACATCTCTAAAATACCCCAGCCGTGCTGATGGGGATATTCTGGAAGTTGCCGTTCAAAAAAGTAATCTACGAGCTAGTCTTAGTCACACAGATGCTCCAGTGAAATTCACAAGCACAGATAGGGTGAAGATGAGCTCGCCATGACAGTGTATGCTCAGAAAAACACTGCACAGCACATAATACCCAATTTATTAGGATCAGCATGGACTGTAACTCTGTGTATACTTACCTGAGAGAAAGCTGCATTTAACCTAGTGGTGCTTACTTGTGACTGCACAGGATCAATGTGTGACATTAAGCTTTAAGGAGTGATCTTCAGGCAGCTAAACTGTGCCTAGCCTTAATATGTGTGTAACAAGGGTCGATGGGAGGAGGGAAAGTGAGAACATATTACTAAGGCTCAGCAGTCTGGAAGCGGGCTCATGTTGCGTGCTTTTGTTTTTGTTGGTAGCATTATTATTTGTCAATTGTTTTTCACATTGTACAATGGCTGAGTTTCAATGGAAATAATGTACAAATTTTGAAATCCTGTGTAAAGATTTTTAGCCAGTCTACCAGGTGCTCACAACCAGGGTGGCTAGGGAAAGAAAGAGGATTCTCAGAGTTGCTCCTGTAGCTGCAAAGTGAAGTGGGCAGACCATGGGAACAAAGGAAGAAAGTCCCTTTGCCTCCAGCCCCAAAGACCCCACCCCATTTTACCCTGCCTGCCACACCAAATGGCTTTCTCACTCTTCCCTCCCACTCTGCCTGCTTGCCTTCCTTGCTGCTGGGTACACAGTAGGCACGGCCATTAGGAGGTCTCTTGGGCAGCAGGTCTTCAGAGTCTCTTCTTGGCCCTCAGGAAGGGAAGAGGGAAAGGAGTGGGAGCAGAGCCCCTTCCTTTGATCTCTCTCTTTCATTCATATCTGGAAGCCCCTTTCCACTCAGCCGAAACCATCTCTCTAATCCAGAAGTACCCCCCCAAAAAAAATTTTCACCAGGGCCTGAACCTGCTGTTGGACGTAAGTCAGAGATTTTCAGCTACTGTGCAGTTTACACAATCAATCGATCAATCCACCAGTCTTTACAAGGGCAAGCCATCTTGCAAAGACTTGTTACCGTTCAGATCGCTAGAGCAGCCTTCCTTGACTCTGATTCCCAGCATCCTTGATCACTGTCTGAACTACAGTTCCTATCACCCTGACTATTAGCCATACTGGCGAATGGTCCCTGTAGTCCAAGACATCAGGAGGATGCCAATTTGGAGAAGGCTGAGCTAGAATGAAATAGTAAGGAAAGCGTTCAGCCTTTGCTTAAGCGTTTATTTTCTTCCTTCCCTCTAACTTTTTTCAATGATAATCAGAAGCAACAATAAAACTTGAAAGCCTTGTTATCATTTCACTCATTTGTCAGAGCTCAAGGAATGTTCCTCTGGTACCCTGACATTAAGCAAATGATATCGCTGCCTTTACTCTACTTTGAAAGAAAAGGTCCCAGAGCTGGACTTTTCAGTGTTCTCCTTCCAATCATTAAAAAAGGAAGGAAGATGCCTTTAGTTCTTTTTTTTTCCCCACAGGAAAAATAACTTAGAGAGGGCCCACAAGTCGCTGGCAGAACACATAGTTTCCAATGCAAAAAAGATCCAGGTACCAGCCACAGGAAAAGGATCACAGACCCAGGCAAGTAGCTACTCATGAGTGTAAACTTAAGTTATCAGACGCTGCTGGGCAATAGGGACAAACTTGATATAAGGCACTGTAACAAGGAAACAGGAAAAAGCAAGGAGTTTGTTGGCAGGGCTTTGCCTAATCATATCCGAGCACAAGGAAAACTCTCAAAATGAGCACCATATTTTTTTTAAAAAAAACAGAGAAATTTATTCAGATGGAAGAAACTGGCAGATATATTGAAAATCCAGTCAGACTCGGCTCTTTCTGGAGCACAGATGGCCCTTCATCAGGAGGATTTTATACATTCAGAATGTTAATCTTTGGAACTGGGGAACCAAAAAGCGACGTATGCGGCTGGGAGGGAGGGTGCCCATGGCCAGACTGGAAAGGAGGAGAAAGAGCGAGAGACTTTCGTGCTGTGCCCGGAACCCCACAATCCGAATCCTTGGCTCCGAGCCGGGACCTGTTTTGCCTCTCAGGAACAGCTAAACCGAATAACATTTCCGAGCACGTGGAAAATGACTTTTTAACCGAGCCCTCAGTGACACACCTCAGGGTGCGCGGCGCAGGAGCCGAGAGAGACCTCGCCGCCTTTCTCTCTCTCTCTCGCTCTCTCTTTTTTTAAACTTTTGGGAAAGACCCGACGGTGCCTTGTGCTTTCCATCCCACGGACCGCTCTGTGGTTCCGATGCGACGGCCGATCCCGTTCCAAGGCCGAGCTGGCTGGCTCTCGCCCTCCTTTCCCCGCAAAGCCGTGCCAATCTTTTTGCTTTTCCTTTGGCAACGACAACATCTCTCTCTCTCCCCCCCCCGCCCCTCTAATCGCCCCGGTGCATTCCCTTTCTCCGTCCGACCCCCTCCTGCCTCCCCGTCCCCGATCCTCCGTGGCATCTGCCTGCCTGCCTCCCCCAGCCCACCCCACACACCACCCCCCCTTTCCAGAAGGAGGAGCCGTAGCGTGTCCTCGCCCGCGTTTCGGGGAAGGCCGAGCTTTCCGGGCCAAGTACGGCGGCGGATCAGGGGCAGCAGCTCCGTCGGGCCGGAAGGGCCGAGCTGGCGGGAGATCTCCCATCTCCTTTCCCTCTCCGTCCAGGCTTCCGTTCGGAGCTTTCCCCCCACCCCACCCCACCCGCCGCTGCCGCCGCTTTGGGCGATCGGCGCAGGACGCCGGAGGGGTGGCAAGGGCAGCGACTGCCGAGCGGAGCGCCGCCTCCCTGCTTTCTCGCTCTCCCTCGCTCCCCCCCTCCCTCGCTCCCTCCCCTCCTCCAGCCGCCTTTCCTCCTCCTCCTCCTCCTCCTCCTCTTCGCCCGGATCTGCGGAGATGAGCCGCGCTGGGGAGCGACGCCCGGCTCGGCTCGGCTGGTGGGAGCGGAGGCGGCCGAGCGCGGGGCTTCCTTGAGCCGCCGCCGCCGTCGGGAGGACCGGCCCTGATGCGGATCAGGAGGAGGAGGAGGAGGAGGATGCCCGTCTGACCTGTGAGTGGAGCGGCCGCCCCCTCGGCCCGGCGCTCCCGCCCGCCCTCCTGCTCTGGATGCTGCCGCTGCCGCTGCTCCGCGGCGGGCCCCCCTGCGAGGGCTCGGGAGGCGGGGAGCGCGCATGGCGGCGGCGGCGGCGCAACGGCAGCACCGGCGGCGGCGGCAGCAGCAGCAGCGGGGCTCGAGGGGGCGGCCCAGGCAGCGTCCGCTGCGTCCGCGGCTGCCGGGGCTGCGGGCGGTGCGGTGGCGTCGGGCGGCCCCGGCTCGCCGGGCGCTCTGGCTGCTGGCCGTGGGCGCCTCGCTGGGCTTGCTCTTGGCGTGGTCGTCCAACCGGCTCCTCCACTGGCTGGCCTTTCCCTCGCACACGACGGTGCGGACGGAGTGGAGCCGCCAGCTGGCGTTCCCGGCCGTCACGGTGTGCAACAACAACCCGCTCCGCTTCCCGCGCCTCTCCAAGGGCGACCTCTACTACGCCGGCAACTGGCTCGGCCTCCTCTGGCCCAACCGGACGGCGCGGCCGCTCCTGGCCGAACTCCTGCGCGCCGAGCCCGAGCGCCTCCGCTGGTTCGCCAAGCTGGCCGACTTTCGGCTCTTCCTGCCGCCGCGCCACTTCGGCGGCATCAGCGAGGACTTCGTCGACCGCCTCGGCCACCGCCTGGACGACATGCTCCTCTCCTGCAAGTTCCGAGGCGAGCAGTGTGGCCCGCACAACTTCTCCTCCGTGAGTTAAAAAAAGGGACCGGCAGGCGGGTTTTCAAAAGAGGAAGGGGGGGGGGTGACGCGACAGGCAGACATCCAACAGGTGCAGCTTCCTCCACGCTGTAGAGATGCAGCAGCAATAGCAGCAGCAGCAGCAGCAGCAGGAGGCACCCTACTTGTTGCATTTCGTGTAATGGAGAGATCTCCATCACAGGCGGGGAAGGGGGAAGAGAAGTTGAACGAAGATCCTTTAGGGCATCCGCAAATGATCCCTGTGTTTGAATGGTTGGAACGTAGGGGGTCCTTTTCGTGGAAGAATGAGGGCGAAAAAGAACCCAGTCCTGCTCTTAACAGTCCAAAGAGGTAGAAAATCAACAGGTGAAGATTTTCCTTCTACAAGCAGGCGTAGGCAGGGATGGGGAAAATGCTGCACCCGCTGAATTTCTGCATGTCCGAACCTACAGTGGTTGAAGACTGCTTCTGTCTCGCAGAAAGTTGGAGATTAGGCAGCTTTGGGTGTAAAAACTTGCATTTGTGTACAGTTATGTGTGTAACAGAGAAGGGGGGTAGTTAAGGTTATTTTTTAAAATAGTTTGCTGTATCTCTTGTGTTGTCTGAAAACAGCAGATATTTAGCAGGTGAGAGTTTTTTGCCATTGGCTGCAACCTAGTGCCAAGAGAAGCCGCGCCTGTTGAATTTCTTCCTGTCAGGAGTTTTAGTCTTGAAATCACCATCTCCCTGCAAAGGGAAAAAGCTGCACCAGGTAGGGTGAAGGACTCTTGACAGTGTTTCTTTTCAGATGAAAGAGGACTGTGCAGTTCCCTGGGGAGCTTTTCTTGTGATGATGAAGATCTGGGGGCATGCTTATGTTTCCTGATTTTTTTAATTTATTTTTTTTGTGGAACAGGCAGGAGGGAGAGAGATGGAGAGAGACAGTGGAGATGGCTGTGTTTGCTGTCTTCCTAGAGTGTAGGAGTTCATGGGCCCTAACTAGATTGGTGTAGGGAGGAGATTATTTGTGAAATAAGGTTTTGCTGAGAAGTGAATGGTTTTATCTTTCCTGAGTGTTTTGAGGGTCAGGAGAAACAACCTAATCCTCACCTTTGTCTCGATTTCCTTTGGGCTGAATAGCATCCGAAGTGGAACAGGTTATCAATTCCTTGAAGAAAGAGTGGGTGAGACTGATCTTTCCTCTCTAGATGGGCAGCAGTTAGTGATAAAACGTAACAGTTCATACTAAGATAAATGGCTGTGTGTAGGTTTTTGATTTGGAACAAGGAAGAGAAGAAAGCTGGGGGGGGGGGCGGAGAGAAGGAGAGAGAGACCAGTCCTCTCAGGATGGAGTGGCAGCTGGCAAATGTGGTTTCCCTAACAAGTTGTCAGCGGGGAAATTTGAAAACGTTTCTGGAGTAGAGTCTGTGCTTGGTGTGAATGAATCTGGATAGATGGGTTCACTTCTGGGTTCTGGCGGCAAGTGGTTTGGGAAATCTTGTTTGGGGATGAAGACGGCATGTCTCAGCAATCAAAATGTAACACCTTTTTATGATGTGTTTTCTGGGTTGTAGAGACACATATACTTGGAGGGTCATATTCACATGATAGCCATGTTTAAATATTTGAAGGGATGCCATGTAGAGGAAGGAGAGGGCTTGTTTTCTGCTGCTCCAGAGACCAGAACAAGGAGCAATGGATTCAAGCTGCAGGAAAGGAGATTCCACCTGAACCTCAGGAAGAACTTCCTGACAGTCAGGGCTGTCTGGCAGTGGAATATGCTGCCTCGGAGTGTGGTGGAGTCTCCTTCTTTGGAGGTTTTTAAGCAGAGGCTCGATGGCCATCTGTCGGGAGTGCTTTGAGGGTGTTCCTGCATGGCAGGGGGTTGGACTGGATGGCCCAGGTGGTCTCTTCCAACTCTACATTTCTATGATTCTATGATTCTATGATTTCAGAAAGTATTGGATGGGCATGCTGCCAACAGCAGTTGTGTCTCCTGATGCAGCTTGCTTATCTCCACATTTTAAGCACACGCACACTCGCACTGGTTACTTAGTGTAGAACAAGTGTACCTTCCATAAGTCAAACATTGGAGGGCATGTTAGTGCCAGTTATAATGCCAGTTGTGATGCCCAACACTTGCAGGATGTTCAAGCGTATCATTTAATGTAACCCTGAGTATCAGTCAGTAGACACGTATCTGTAAATTTCAGAAATGGAGGCATAAACAAAGGACTTTAGTTGCCTGGTGCCTGGAATCCTTATTGATTTGTCTTACCAGGCTGTTGTTTTATTATCACTATATAGTGCAGCTGGGAAGGTGGGAGGCTAAGAAGTTGTTGGCTTACCTAAGAGTATCTGCTGAACTCATAGCAGAGCCAGTATATGAAACCACTCAGAGCTGAAATCTCTTTTTTCACTTAGCCACCTGGGCTTCTGTTCTAGTTACAATGAGGCAGAAGGAGGTGTAACTACTGTTCTGATTGTGTTGTTGTTTTTTGTCTTTGAGTTGTTTCTGACTTATGGCAACCCTAAGGCAACCCTGTCACAGGGTTTGCTTGGCAAGATCTGTTCTCTGAGGGATTGCCTTTGCCTTCTTCTGAGGCTGAGAGAGTGTGACAACCCAAAGCCACCTGGTGGGTTTCCATAACCGAGCAGGGATTCAAACTCTGTTCTCCGAAGTCCTAGTCCAAAACTCAAACCACTATACTGTGCTGGTGTTCTTGTACAGACTGTAGTGTGGTGGAAGTAGAATTAAGGATTCTTCTTTAAAGAAAACCTCCTGTCTTCCTGTTCATCAGTAGGTTACCAGGTTAGATTCTTTTTCACTTCTCAACGTAATTGCTTCTGAAATACCCTCCTCTGAAAGCAAAGCCAAGAAATGTGGTATGATATTCTTGAAAGCAGCCCTTTCCAGATGTAACGTTTGTTAGTATTAAGAGAAGATACAAGCATACCAATAAATAACCACAGAAAAAGGGGGGGGGGGGACAGAAAAGAAACAAACCACACACAAATGAATATTGAACATGCATAATTAGAACTAAAACAAAACTAAACTAAATCAAACTTAACTAAAGCATGGTGAATAACCCATTACTAACAGCCCTCTTTATATTTGAAGCCTGAAGTCTCTTTGGAAAGGAGTACCATACTGTGAATGTTACAGAAAGCAGGCTCAAAGAACCTATAGTCCTGCAGATGATGGTGGACTTCATCTCCTATCAACCTTAGCCAGCACATCCAGGGATCAGGAATGGTGGAAATTGGACTCCCAGTGTATCTGGAGAGCCACAGGTTTCCCCTACCACAGCACAGAGAAAAAGAATTTGCTCCTGAAGGACCTGCTGTGACAGTAATGTGTCATATTGTTGGTTTGTGTGAATACAGGTCCAGCTGCAGTAATGGCCTGGAGTGATGCAGCTTCAGAACTGGGGAACAATGTGAAGTACTCACAGCGAGTAAGGCGGGCGGTAGAAGTAGTTGAGGAGTCTGAATGTGAGATTGGGGGTGTAGTAAAAAATTCAATGGCAGGGACTAGAAAGAGTTGGAATCCCCGAGCTACGGCAAAGAGGCTGTTAAAAATGCAAGGAGAGAAATGCAAAAGCAAAAGCAGCCCCAGAGAGCTGTTTCATACACAATACAGCAGTAAACCTGCATTGGCCAAGCCAGTAAGATTCTTGACAGGGAATTGTAGTCAGCCATGGTTTCCTCAAAAGTGTACCTGTATGTACATGTATGTATATACAGTTTTGCTTACTGCATTCATACCATTCTGCATTTTTAAGATTGTGGCTTAAAACATCCCAGGTGTCCACCTAAAAATGTGAGAAGTGAGTTTCCGCCTAATGGAATGAGTTAACTGGCAACGGGTCCAGAAAAGAATCAACTAAGAATCTGTCTGTTGGGTATGGAAGCTTCTCCAAGTTAGGCTTAGTATGACTGGTCATTGTTAAGACTGCATGCTGTCAGTTCTGGCCAATACTTTGCAGTTTTAGAATTTGAATCCCCTTATCCTCACCATCCCCTTTGTTAGCACCGGAGGAAGGAGTCAGAAGATCTGAAAGGGGATGTGGTTTTTTTTTTTGGACCACAACATACCTGTCAGGGTGGGTTATTGTGGTGTTCTTCAGCAAGTGCCATATGTTAGGCAGTAGCGCTTTTTGTCTTCTGACTATCCTTTGTTGATCCTTGCCCTTGTCTCTGAAGTCTTTATGTAAAGGCAACCTTCTCTCTAGCTCAGCAACTAGTCACGGAGCTTGAAAAAGTTACTTTTCAGGCTAAGAATTCTAGGAATAAAAGAAATATAGAATCAAAGAGTTTGAAGAGACTGCAAGGCCCATCCAGTGCAACCCCCTGCCATTCAGGAATATATAGTCAAAGCAATCCCAACACATGGCCATCCAGCCTTAGTGTAAAAACCTCCAAAGAAGGAGACTACATCACACTCCAAAGCAGTGTATTCCACTGTTGAACTGCTCTTATTGTCAGGAAGTTCTTCCTAATGTTTAGATGGAATCTTTTTTTACTGTAGCTTGAAGCTATTGCTCTGTGCCCTGATTTCTGGGGCAGTAGAAAACAAGCTTGCTCCTTCTTCCATATGATATCCCTTCAGATATTTAAATATGGCTATCATGTCACTTCTCAACCTTGTCTTCTCAGGGCTAAGCATACCCAGCTTTCTAAGTCGCTCCTCATAGTACCTGGTTTTTACAATTTTGATCACCCTCCTCTGGACGCATTCCAGCGTGGCAGTGTTCTTCTTAAATCTGGTGCCCAGAACTGGACACAGTATTCCAGGTGGGGTCTAACCAAAGCAGAATAGACTGGTACTAGTACTTCCTTTGACCTAGACACTATATTCCTATTCCTGTGCCCTAGAATCACATTGAATTATTTAGCTGCTGCATCACATTGTTGACTCATGTTTGAGATTCCTAAGATCTCTTTGACATGTACTGTGGTCAAGCCAGGTGTCACCCATCCTATATCTGTGCATTTCATTTTTTTTTCCTGCCTAAGTGTAGTATTTACATTTCTCTGTATTGAAATTCATTTTGTTAATTTTAGCCTGGCTCTCTAACCTGTTGATGTCATTTTAAATTCTGATCCTGTCCTCTGAGGTATTTGCTACCCCTCCTAATTTGGTGTCATCTGAAAATTTGATAAGAATGCCTTCTATTCCTTCATCTAAGCCATTGGTAAAGGCGTTGAATTGCACTGGCCCAGGACAGAACACTGTGACAGCCTACTAGTCACTTATCTTCAGAGTGAAGAAGAGCCATTGATGAGCACCCTTTGGATTCAGTTGGTCAACCAATTACAAATCCACCTAACAGCAGCATTGTCTAGCCCACATTTTACTGGCTTGTTCGCAAGAATATCATGGGGGACCTTGTCAGAGGCCTTACTGAAATCAAGATATGCCAGATCTGCGGAACTCCCTTCATCTACTAGGCATGTAATGCGATCAAAAAAAGAGATAAGATGGCTTGTTTTGGGGAAACCTGTGTTGATCTTTAGTGAGCCTTTCTAAGTGCTTACAGACTGTTTGTTTAGTGATCTGCTTTACAGCTTTTTCTGATATTGATGCCAAGCTGATTGGGCAGTAATTCTTTGGGTGTTCCATTTCTCTCCTTTTGAAGAGGAGGACAACATTTGCCCTCCTCCAGTCTGCTGACACTTCTCCTGGTCTCCAGGAGTTCTCAAAGATTATTGCCAGTGGTTTTGAGATTACTTCTGCCAAGTCTTTTAATATTCTTGGATGTAGCTCATCTGGCCCTGGAGACTTGAATTCACTGAAGAATAGCCAGGTATTCCTATACTACCTCTTTACCTATTCTGTGCTACATTTCCCCTACTGCATCATCTGCTCCATTTTCCCCAAGTTGAGCATAGTTTTCTTTTTGAGAGAGAACAGAGGCAAAGAAGGTGTTGAGTAGCTCTGCCTTATAATCCAAAAATGTATCTTTTCCCAAGGATTTGAAAGTTTTTTTTGGCATGCTGTGTCAGTACTGGAGATTGAGAACACGAAAAGCAAGCAAAGATGGTCTAATTGAGCCAAGAAACTGTCAGTAAATATAAGTAAACTTGCAAGTTCTGTAGGAACTTACCTCATTAGCTTTCATCACTGTTCTTATCGTGAAACTCTAAATGTCATGGGCCACCATCTTCACATATCCCATCACAATCTTCTTAACTATGTGTCAAGAAGAGCATCATATTAGTAATGCCCTCTTCCATGTGAAGGGTCACAAGAAAAAGGGTATATGGAGCAGAGTTCTTGACGGCTGCTCCTCAGCTTTGGAGATTGCTTCTTCAAAAGACCTAACTTCCAGAAACTCAAGAACTTCAGAAGCAACAGGAAACTGCTTTTATTCAACCAAGTTGCTTGTAGCCAGCAGTGAGCTACTAACAATTTGGATCAGGTTTATTTATTTAAAACACGTATAGATTTATATCCCTTCATTGGATTAGACTTTTGGGTGCCGTTCAAGGCATTAAAAAGCAATCTAATAAAAACACAAATCAAAGAAGAAAGCAACAGATAAAATGTGCATGTTGTTCACTTGATGGCTTGTTTTCATGAATGGTCCCTCGGATCAGCTCGTAGGATGTTCTTGCATTGCTTTTTTCTTTTCAAATTAAGTTCACACATTCGGCTACCTGCTCATCAGATCTAGAGAAATCCAGTACCTGTAGGTATGACTCAAGATTTATTGGTGAGGAGGACTTGTCTCATCCTCTCTGGAAGGCTTGCAGCAAGAGGCAATATAAAAAACACATTCTCATGAAAATGAGGTGGAACTAGTCTTGGGCAGCCTCATGATATGTTTGTTGCATCTGAATGGAAATGTTTTGGCTGCTGTCTTGTTTTTGCAAAATGAAGATGTCTTAGGGAACCATTGGTGGAGAAGGCCAAAAATGCAGATTTTTTTTTAGTAATTCTGCTGGAAGTTAGATAATGGCATGGGGGGGCTGCAGATATACTTGAGTTGGACAAGAAGCCCAGCAAAAGAAGAAATTATAATGTTAAGGCAGAACCAAGTTAACTTTGAGTATAAGAAGTGCTGAGGCTCCAGGCTGCTTGGAAAGTTGTGTCACCTGACCTGGCGTCAAACCTTCCTCAATTCCAGGTTAGCTGTGATTCTTCTGTAGTAAGTGAAGTGGGCTCGCTGGATGCTCAGGGGTTTCCCCTCTTCTTTATTACTGTGGCTGCTGTGTGGTACGTTCCTTTCAGCACTAAAAACAGGGGCAAGACCTTGCCTGAGCAAAAAGCGCGTGGGCACCAAGGTAAACCTTGAAGCGTACCTGCTAACATTCTAGGTCACGCACAAGCCCACCAGCCCATGCCCTCCATCCTCGGGACATGCTGCCGAGGCTGCAATCACAGTAGCTAAATCTAGATACCGACAGGTTTTATTGGAGAGAGCGTTTGGAGCAAGTGAGGCTGCTGCGCTCGCAAGGTCAGCAAATAATGAAGCAATTTCTTCGCACCTGCTTGTTAATTCCTCCCTGTTCCTTTCCAAGGGGGAGCCATAATTCTCAGCTCAGTGGTAACCATTACGCCTCAGGGCTATGATGATGTTATAGTAACCCTGAAGGAGCCGGGCTGAGGGAATGCTCAGCTTCCACCTTTCAGTCCTCTGCAACTGCATATAAGCTCAGTCCCATTTGCTTCTTCCTGCAAAATGTCTCCCAGTGCCCAGAGGATGAGATGGAGAAAGATCAGCACTGCTTTTTTTTGGAAAATAGAGAGCTTGGTCTATTTGTTTTTTGTTTTATGAAAAGGCAACCACAGCAGAGATATTCCTTAAGTCACCAGGAGCTGTTTAATCCACAGGTGAAGCTTTCTGGAGCCTGCTTGTGGCATGGTCAGATCTGGATTGTGAGGGTTGCTCTGCAAGAGGACAACAAATGTAGTACATTGTGTTCCTTTTCCTTTTCCCCCTCCCATACTTCTAATCATGGCTATTCTTCTTCAAAGCCTTTGTGGGTTTTTTTCTTGCTTAGAATGCAGTGGCCAAGGTGAGAGGCAATCTTGCATCAGCCATTGTCCTGCCACAGTAGTGGAAAGCATGGAGTGAGGACTGATAATGGCTGTGTCTCCATTGAAAGCAGAGTATTACTCACTGGGTGGCTTGGGGAAGGTCTGCAGCAGGTGAGTCCCCGTTCCCCATTTGTAAAAGGAGAGAGCTAGTAGACTCCCTTGCAGGTTGATTGTGGTGGACAGCAGAAGTAATAAGATGCTGACTGGAAATACTATATAGGCACCATATTTAAGGCACGAGCCTTGAAACAACTGCTCTGGCTGCCAATTCACTTCTATTCTGAATTCAAGATGTTTACGATGACATTTTAAGCCCTAACTGGCTTGGTACCTCATGGGAAGCACCTCTCCATCCATCCATCCATCCATCCATCCATCCATGACATAGAATTTAAGTCTGCAGAACAGGCGCTCCTCAGTGTCCACCAGTAGAGGCAATACAAAATGAGAGGACATAGGAGAGGGCTTCTTGGCTGTGGTGCCCCAATTGTGGAGTATACCCTCCCTTTGGAGGCCTGTCTGCACCAACATTGGCACCAATGTTGATTTCTTTCTGGTTCCAAAGTTAAAAATAGTCTTTTTAAAATGCCTTCTGGGACTAATATATTTCAAGTCTAAATGGACCTTATTCTAAATTGTTATAGCTTTAAAAGTGGTTTTAACTGTTGCTTTTAAAGTAGTTTTAACTGTTATTATTTTAATATATGCTTACTTTGTTCAAATTATTTATACTTTTAGTCTGGAAATGTTTTAAATTGTTTATATTGTATACTGCTCTGAAATCCTGTTCTAAAATGTGGGACAAAGGCACTTTAATAAATAAGAGTGCAAAATATATTAAGCTTTCAAGATTTCGTATACACAAGGGATGAGGAGCCTGAAGACTTCCAGATATTGCTAGACCACAGCTTCTATAATTCCTGATCATTGATTGCATTGGCTTGGACTCATGGGAGCTATAAAGCTCAACAGCAGCTGAAAGGTGCAGCTTCCCCACCCAAGTACAGACTATTTTGTATCATCTTTGCATTTCACAGTTGCGTGAATCAGCATCTCCAATCTAAGGCCAAACTGTGACTCAGTGGAGAGCCAACGTGGTACAGTGAACCCATCCATGAACAAGCTTGATTAGATAAGCCGAGGCTCTAGAGTCAGGAAGAAAAGGCAAATTTTCAGGACCAAGGACAGAGCACAGGGAAAGAAAGCTCCAGATCAAGGCAATCTCGCCTTCTCCAGTGTCACCTCTCCCACACGTGTGTTGGAAGTCCATGTCTTCAGCCTTCAGGGCTCTGCTGGCTGGGTATGATAGTCAACACATCTGGAGAGGGCCTGGTTGGGGAAAATAAACACATGATGGGGCAGGGTGGGAGCAACCACATTGTTTTGTGTGTCCTGTTCATGTATATATTGAGATGGAAGGATCTAATTTTTAAACCTTAGAATGTGCATATTGGTGAGATGAGTGGGACCCTTTCCACTTTGCCTCATTAGTGCTCCTGTTGTTTGAAGCATTTCCCCACCACCACCCATCTGGGCTCTGATTCGACCAGGAAGCTAAATGGTGGGGAAAAGTTTATGTGTATTTTCAAAGGGCAGCAATGTGAGGCAGAGTGGTTCAGCCTCTGACCTCTGTTTAGGCATTTTCTTATCAAAATTAGACAGCTTGTGCACCTTTGCTTTAGACAGGAGTGGGGCAGCTACAAACCTTTTTTTTGTTTTGTTTTAAATGGTTGTTTCTGTCACAGATGATGTGTCCTTAAAGTACCGCTTAACCCTGGAGTCTCATATCTGTCATAACATCTTAAGGAGAATTGTGCTAAGGCCAGTCTAGTCCAGGATTCTGTCCCAGCCGTAGCCCAGCTAGTGGTCTTTAAGAAGCTCACAAGCAGAATATGAGTGTGATAACACCCTCTTTCTTGTGTTCCCCAGCAACTAGTATTCAGCAGCACACTGCCTTTGATACAGGAGGGTGTATATGACCCACTGACTTGTAACTGTGGGTAGCCTTATCCTCCATGAATATATCCAATCCCCGATTAAAGCTTTCCAAAAAGCTCTTCTCCAACAATCTTTTTAAAAAATGTTTCATGGAACTCACCTTTGGAAAGGCTGAGATTATAAGAGTAGGATAAGAAGAAGAATCTTCTCACCCGTTTCTCCTGCTGCTGTTTGTCTACTAAAAGTCTCCTCTGCAAGATGCTTTCCCCTTTGCTGGCTGCTGGGGAGCAGCTGCTTCAGTGTGATTTTTAGGAGAAGGAGAAAGGGAGAAAGGAAACTTTCATCCTTGTTCTCCTGAGGCCAGCCTTCTGAGACTTCTTTTCATTTGAAAGAGAGAGAGAGAGAGAGAGAGAGAGAAACAGGGGAAAGAAAAGACAAGACAAACAGACCTCATGTCATCTTGTCTCATTGGCCCCTCAGTGTTTCTGCAATGCTGGGCTAGTTGCCTGTGGAGGAGGAGGATTGGTCTACTTCAGCAGGTGTTTGGTTGTCTTAGGTCTATCTTACTGAAACAGATCAGCCCCATCCCCTGTCTAACCCTGAATAGTGTGATGTTGCCAGCAGTAGCAACTGGTGGCTTCCATGTCAGAAGTGGTGGTAGATCCACTCTGGGTTTAGTCCATATTCTATAGGAGCTGTCAAGAGGCTGAATCAGTCCCCCAAAGAGGGCGAGCACCTTGGACAGCTCCTCCTTGCTTGCTTTCTCTCTTGTTACCCTGATTTCTGGGGGTCCCGGGAGGGACACCTAAATGCGCTCTCAATTTTATAAGTTGGGGAAATTAGCCAAGCGCACAGCCTAGCAATACGAGAGGCAGTGTAACGTAGCGAGATCTTGAACCCTATGTTTATGGGGTCAGGCCGAGTCAAGGAGCACACAGAAGTTGAAATAATAAATGTTTTATTAAAAATACAAGCAAACAATGTATGCGGCACACTCACACAAGCTAACTAGAGAAATAAAGGTTGGAGTGGGATAGAGGGATTTTTAGAGGAGTTGTTGGTTTGGGTGATACTTCACCTGTCCTGAAGCCCGGTTAGAAGCGGAGAAGCTGGAGAGCGTGGATCTCAGCACGTGGAGCTGAGGGGAAGGCTCGCTGGACAAAGCGACAGCAAGGCGGGATGGAAGCCAAGAGCGATCCAAGGAAGCGCTCAAAGTCAGGGGTTCTTATAAGGAGAATTGTGACCACAGGCTAGTTTGGACTTGGGGAAAACAATGGATTTGGGGCTGGAGACAAAGCCTCCAAAAGGTCAGAATTTGAATGATTGAATTATAACCAAATTGTCAATAGGGTAGCCAGTATGCAAACACGGAGTACTTGAGCGTTGTATAGCTCGATCATCAAGCTGCCAGCGCGGGGCAGAGGATCTTTTGAAAGTTGCGTGCATACTTAATGAAGGTACTTGCCTTTGAGGTCTCCTGAAGCTGCGAGTCTGCTATTTCTGGCCTGCCTGTATTGTGTTGGAATATTACGGTGATTATCGGCCGAGCCTGTATGCGTGCTTGTCCGGCGGCCTCGCAAGCACGTGGAGGGGAATGGATATGCGAGGCCGAATTATTGATATCAAGAGATATCTTTTTATGTCCCCCAAGCTCGAGCTAGCCAGGGCAGTAACACTCTCCTATAAATTACTTGATTGCTTTCTCTCAATATGGGACCCAGGGTAGTTCACAATAGGGTAGCTCACAACCACAATGCTAAAACAGTGGTTTAAAAATAATCAGATAAATTATCCTAGAAATAGCGCAATTTAAAATACAGTGGGCCTTCGGAATCTGCTAGGCTTGGTTCCAGCACCACCCAGGGATACTAAAATTCGTGGATGTTCAAATCCCATTATGTACAATGGCATAGTAAAATGGCATCCTTTATGTAAAATGGCAAAAATCAAAGTTTGCTTTTTGGATTTCTTTTAATGTTTTCAAGCCATGATTGGTTGAATCCATTGATACAGATTCCACAGATATGGAGGGCCGACTGTACTTCGATGGATTTAAACAAGGATAGAAGTACAGCACCGCCATTAAAAGACTCATCTACAACAACCACTTCAATATCCAAAGCTTGTCTCAAGAAAAAGGACTGAGCTGCAGAAGGAGAGCAGAGAAGGGGCAAGCCTAGCCTCTCATGAGGGGAGTTCCACAACCTGAGAGCAGCCACTGAGAAGGCCCTCTCATGTGTCTTCACTAATCATACCTATCACAGTGGTGGGCCTGAGATAAAGTCTTCTCCTGAGGATCTCAAAACTCTGATGGGCTCATATAGGGAGAGATGGGCCTAAATCTTCCTGCTGGTCCCAACTAGAGTAGATCCACTCAATTAGTGGGGCTTACCAGTATGTTGAACTGCCACTCAACAATTGATTCAATGAGTTTACTCTGTTTGGAACTAACCAACAGATTTAATCCATGGTTTGAACCCAAGGCGTATAGAGCTTTATAGGTCATAACCAGCACTTTGAATTGTGCCTGAAAATGGTCTGGTAGACGCTGAAGCTGTTGTAACAGGGGGGCTATAAACAAAAGTTTAGACTGAAACTCAGAATAGATATACCACTCACTGAAAGGAGAGCCACCAGACACCTTCGATTGTGTGACTGGGTGCTGATACTCTCATGAGTGCCAGCTACTCTGTCTCTTCAAAATATGTGTTGGCTTTTCATGCCCAAGTTGAAAAGATAAAAGTGTGAATTGGCTGAATACCTTGGATGTTGTGCTTTCTGTGTTCAGTAACTTGTGGGAGAAGGAATATACACCTCACTTTAGAACAGTTAGTGAGTGCTCCAACATGACTTTGGCTTTAGGTATGGCCAAAATATGGTGAGTTTTTTTTGTTCAGATTAAGTGAGGGCTTTTCTTTCCCACAGCACTTGGGCATCATAAAAATCCTGCAGCATTCATGCCAAGAACCTGGCCAGTTTCTGTCCCATCTTCTCATTCAAAACAGGGGTATTCAAAGTGTGATGTCTTTGCAGATGGTGTTGAATTACAAATCCCATCATCCTTCCTTGTTGACAGGGCAGATTCAGGCTGATGAGGGTTTCAGCCCAACACATTCCCCACTCCAATTCTAAACGCATTTGATTTCTCTTAGCATTCGTGCAATTTCATTTGGCAGGGGCTCAAATTTAGTTGACTTGCTTTGAAATTTACTCTCTCCATCGTACCTGGTTGTTGCCTTCAAAAGAGGCCTCACTGAAGTCTTAGAGAGGAGGGGGAAGCTGCTTTTCAGATTGGGCTTCTGAGAGATTCAAATCCTGGAGCCCTCTTTTCTTCTTGGTCTGAAGTGAAGGATTCCAAACTTGTAGTGGGAAACGTGGGACTGAGAGGTGGCATTTCCTGCAAGATGACTGCCACCCTTTTCGCACCTTACGCTTTCGCAGTGCTGGGCTCGCGCGAGCAACCTCTGGAGGAAGGCTCTCGCTTCCCTGCCTGTTCAGCTCTGCACGAGCTTCCTGCTCGTGCGAGAGCCTGCCTCTTCCTTTTGCAGTGCAGCCTGGGACCTTTCCCAACCTGCACTGGACAGGAAGCGTGACTGGCCTGGCTCCCGAGGCTCCGCACGCCAGGTAAGTGAGCGTGGGCCCCCAGAGCGATGCGCGACCACGCAGCATTTTTGGCTTCAAGCCGAAAATGAAAAAATGCATGCGCGGTCCATGTCAAGCCCTTGAGCGTCGTGCAAATGTGAATGTGTCGTGTGGACTGCTCCTCACATGTGCGCGATCCTCAAGGGGCCCTTTCGCATCAGAAATGCCATGCAAAAAAGGCCTGCAGCATGCCGTGCTCTCTGTCTCTCTCTTTCTCTTTCTCACAGCCAAAGAAAAGGAATACATTTTCTTCTCCAACCCCCTTTTTCTAGATTGTGAAGAGTTGACTGTTACATTGGATTTGGTAGCCACAGCAGCATCATACAGGGGTAGTATTTTCAGCAGAGGGAGTAGTTTGCTAACCACACTGCTGCTTACAATACACGTGAATGTGTCCTTCCATTCTCTACTTCTGTGGGTTCCATTCAAGCTGATTTTCCAAAATTTTGGCACTCTTCAAGCCACACTGAAAAAGTGCCATGCCGGCTAGGGGTTTCTGAGAGCTGCACAAAGTAAAAAAATTCTGAACTCTGTTTTTTTTTTTTTTAAGTTCTCATATGAGAAAAAGGGGTTTTGTTTTATTTTGGTGGCAATTGTTTTCAAAGCGTCCCACATTTCAGCACCACCAGGCACGCACCACTTCCATGTGCTGTTAAAGGTACAACTCAAAATAAAAGAGCTGAGGTTCCCAAAACCGTGTCTGAAAGAATTTGTGCAATAGGTAGACATGTTCAGAATAAGGTGAGGAGGCAGATTGGGGTGTTGGTGACTGTTGAAAGTGTCTAGTGACAAGTTGCTGAATGCTTGTTAAGAGAGAGATTTATTCTATGTCTGCCAAGCTTGTATTACACGTGTTCAAATGTGGATACTGTTTCATTCTTAAAAAAAGTGGAGCTCCTACTCTTTTATAGCATGTGAAAGGTCAGCCTTTCTGCTTCTCCAGGATGGGAGCCCATATGTTCCATGTATCCAGAATAACAGTGTTGCTCAGTAACTAATTTTGTGTATCTTTGAGCTGAGGATAAAACCATGCCTCTATCGAATTGTTTCGATTCAAGTTCCTAAGGACTAGAGGCCTAGAGTCAAAGATTTTGGCTGATTATTTTCAATCATTGTTTGAAATTCAGCCTTCCTCACCTTTCCAGACATCTGGCGATGTGTACATCTCAGAGCTTGGAAAAGGTACGTTTGGGACTGCAACTCCTCTAGTTCCAAACAGTGTGTGTCCAGGTGATTCGGTGGATATTATGCTTTCATGCTTAATTCAAAGATCACACAATCAACTGCAGATTGGTCTTGAAAAATGTTGTCCAAAAAAAGTAATTTTTTCATAGTTCGAGAACCCTTCTCCCCATTTGTTTTGCTTTCTTGGTTACTTTCCATTCTCATCCTGACTTCTTTCTTTCACCTATTTCTTGGGCATGTTTCCTTTTCAAATTCTCTGCAAGTCCCTCTGCTTTAGCTAGGTTATTGCCTCCCTAAGTTCTGGTCCCTTTTTTCCACTAGGCTCATGGATCTAGGCCTTTCTCACTGATCTGAGCAATTCATTCAGTGCCAGCTGGATGTCCCAGCTGGGTGAAAGAGGTAGGATATAAATGAATTCATCACCTTCACCAGCATTTTGTCTGCAAAATTCCACCATTAACAGAAAGGGAGTTTATCCAGTTGCTGCCAGAGGCATTGGTGTTTCTATCTCCCACCCCCCAAAAATTAGTTCATCACAATATAGATTATAATATCAACAAAAAATACCGTTCTCTGCATTAGTGCTGCACTGGCTATGTTCCCTTGGTAGGTATGGAAGAGAGATGGGGAGATATGCTCAGTACTGCTTGCAATAGCTCCTTAAATAAAATGCAGTTGTTTCTTTCAGGCCTCCTTCTGATGACTTACATCCCCACCCCTTCATCATCGTAGTTGTTATTGCTTTTATTAGCCTCCGAGTGCAGAACCTTAAACCTCATACTATTGATTTTCATCCCTTCACTCTCAGCCTCATCCACAAGGTCATTTAGTTCTTCCTGTTAAAAAAAAAACCCAGCAAAACCCTCAGTCCCTCTGTTTTTATTGACAATGTCGCCCAGCCCTATCATCAGCAAAATTGCATTAATGCTGCAATTTTTTTTCTCCCTCTTTGCCAAGGACTCTAATGACACTAGGAAAGAAGATGTCTCCCAGGATGGCCCAGGAAGAATTCTATCAGTGACTTCTTTCCAACTCAGTAGTTCTTGCTTTTCAATAACCTTTCAAGATTGTCTTCGAGGCAGAGGTCGAGTTTTTCCTCTTTCGCACGGAGATGTGGTAATTCCAGAACGTACTTAAAAACCATCTGTGTTTTCAGAAAAAGAATGAAAGTTGTGAGAGGAGGAAAGATGGAAACATCTGCAGTGGTAGTAAAGTTTTGGAACTCAAGTTCGGAAAAGGCTTTGAACATTATTTGTTCATTTCCTGTATTTTTATCATGCTTTTCTGAAGTTTTATCTTTCAGAGCACCTTATATCAATAAAAAAAGCCTCACAGTCCCACCAATAAAGGCTTCAAACTGAAAAATGAGACACATACGAGAAGAGGCATGAAGGAGAAAGGAGGACAATGGAGTCTAATTTGACACCATTGAGAGACCCTGCCTTTGAGAGTTGGAGGTAACCAGGGCTAGCCAATGATCTGGGCAGGTTCATATCGGTAGAGACAGCCTTCAGATCAGGTGTAACATGTCATTTGGTTCAGTTGATTATATTGTCTGTTCTGCAGAGTTTTTGGACAATCCCCACGAGCATGACCATGACTGCCAAAAAGTGAATTTTTGCCTCCATATAATGAACCTGCTGCCTGCTTGTGCGTCAGGAGTCTTGAATGTGGCATACAACTAATCTGAAGGGGGCCAAGGATCAGTAGCCTGTAGTTCTCCAGGTGCTTAGGGATTACTGCTACTCTCAGCATCTGTCACCAGTGCCCAGCCTAGCAGGGGCTGTTGCTAACTGAAGTCTAACAACATCTGGAGGGCCATAGGTTTTTTTCAGCCTTAGGTCCAGGGACTGAGCTTTCTGGTTATGTTTGCATGTCTTCCCATTCCTCCCACTCTAGGGGCAGTCTTCCCTTGGCTATTTTAAAAAGGTGTGTCTGGAAAACAGATGACTTTTCTGGATTCTGACAGAACCCTTCCAGAATCTCACAGTCAGCATGGCCATAGGCCATGCCTTGGAGGGATTGTAGTTCAAAGAAGTAACTTTTCTTGGCTCTGACTTCTGATAATATTCTGCTGATACCTACCCAGTTTCAGTCTAGATGGCCTTGACACTGTGATGCCTCCTAAATTATCTTGCATGCCTACCTTGATCCTTCACTTTCCCAAGGATTGTTCTATCTAGGGCTTTGTCCAGACATGTTGGACCATCTCCCCACAGCTCTACTTAGCATGGCCAGTTCCAGCTGGGGACAATAGGCGTTGTAGTCCAGCATATCTGCAGAGCACCAAAGTGCTCTATAAGTGCTCATCTAAGGTAGGCTCATACACTTCCTACACATTTTCTGCCAGGGGCAACCTTAGCCATTTTGATGCCAGAGGTGAAGCACAGGAGCATTCCTCCTGTCTGAATACAGAAAGTGACTGGATTGGTGTTTGAATTGTACTTCAGTGAGACAATGTCTGTCATCACACTAGAGCAGAACATGTTTGTTTAGGGGATGCAGGGAAGGCTGTGTGAAATATACACAGCTCGAGTCAATACCTTGCTGCTTCTTTCCTTAGCCTAGTACCTGCTGTCTGACACGGTTGTCTTGCTGATTGTCCTTTTTCTATATGCTAGCCCTTGAAGTATTCACATGCAGTTGTTTTAGTAAGTGTTGCATTTGTGTTCATTCAGGTGAGGTTTATTTTTGATGCATGTCTGGGAGAGACTTGTTGATCTTCCTGATTAGGACAAGCCCACAAGACACCCTATGTTTTTGATGTTGCGTACACTGTAACTTGGATTTTGTCAGTAGGTCTACAGAGATCCACAATGGCAAACAAGGGGTTAGATTCTATGTTTCCTAGTCCCATCCAGATCTGAACAGTACTGATCAAAGGTACTGCTCAGGAAAGTATATGACTTTTTTAAAAAAAAAACACTTTGGCAAAAGCTACTAATTAGGGGCAATCATAATCTGGGTTTATGTTGCTTCTGATGTTTTATCCAAGCAACATAATTGTAGGGGAAACAGTTGGTATCACAGGGAGCTTTGAAACTCCTATATACCAGTTGTCCTCAAAGTAGTGGTTTTTGGATCATATCACTCAATGAACTATCAGCTGCCAGTCCATGAAGAGTTTCCAGGAGAGAAAGAAACAATAGTAGGCAATGGGGACAAATATGATACCAGTCCATGGCACTCTGGAAAAAAAGTGCCAAGTCCCAACATCAGATACCTTAGGAGCCACCGCTATAAACCATTCCTTTGTTCCATGCGTTTGACAACACAAAGTGTTTGCTCCTGAATTGTCACCATGCACATACGGTTGAATTCATCCTGCAGAAACAGAGCAAAGTAGTAGAATTAGGTTTTTGGGAAATCTTAGTTACTGCCACAGCCATTGCTGCCCCCTTCTCCTCCTCATCCTTCTTGGCAAGTTTCTAATCCACATTGAAAAGGTGTGCTTGACTTTCTGTGGAGCTGGTGAAGTCTCAAAGGCAAGAGGACCTCCTGAATGATCATTCTAGTCTTGCAGGGAAGGACATCAGTGCTTGTATTGCTCTTTGCCTGTACCCACCCTTGGCAAAAACAGAGAGAATGATGCAAATTTAAAATATTTACTTTATCTGAGTAACTTACATGGTCTGTAGAATTCAGCCTTTTATGGAGCGGTATGTGGGTTACTGTATTGCAGAATTTTATTTTATTTTATTCCTCTGATCTATCTTGTGTTGCAACTAAAGCTAATTCTGAATTCTCTCTTGTTGCTTTTGGTTTCTCTCCAGCAATTTTTTTTTATTCCTGGCTGTTTTCTTTCCTAGGTGGATTTGTTCATTTCTTTTGTTCAAACAAAAATCTTATTAAAGGTGCACTCTGCACTTAAAAGCTGAACTCCTGATTCACTTCTCTTGATGAAGGGATGCTGTGCAAGAAAAGTAACCGTCTTGCCTATGGCAACACAGGCCAGAAAATTACTGCTCTGAATGGGCTTGACGTGGCACAGGAAAAGAGGTGCAAATTGCATGGAGGTGGGCAGGCAGGAAGACTTTGCTCTATTTTCTTATTACACTTTTGTGAAGCAAAGCATGGCGAGAGGCGTGATTAATGGGACAGCTTCTGAGGCTCCAGAATCAATAACCACTAAAGTGTTTTTTTGCTTTTATGCCATCTTCATCCACTTCCCAAGAAAGGAGCTTGCTCAACAATAATCAGGTAGAAACCTTCTGTGTTAATTTGCTGCAGAGAGAAATATTGTGGGTAGTGGTGCTCTTCTTCCACCATCCCCGCCTGGAAAGGCAAAAGCAGTGATGGTTTTGCTGCCCTGTTTGGCTTCTCACAGGCCGGCCTTTCCCAAACGTGCCTCCCTCTATGTGTTTTGGACTATGGCTCTTAAAACCCCTGAACATTGGCCATGCTGACATCTGGAGGACAGCAGCCTGGGGGAAATGCCATGTCATGTATCAAGGGTGGCCAGCTTCTGTAGCTCTGAATTGAGAGCTGATAGGCGCTTCTTCTCTAAGCTGAAAGCAGATCAGCTTGTGGTATGATGCCACTCCAGCACCTGTCTAAGTTGCTTTTGTACAGTCTGATCATCTAGATGAAGAAAGTGACATTCCCTCCCTGACACAGGATGGAAGATGCTCACAGAGGTTTCTACAGAATTGTCTGTTTTTCCCTGGCCTTCACTGTCACATATTTGGGAGTTGGTGGGAGGGTAGATGAGATACGGCTTGAACTGGAAATCTCAAGAATAGGGACTATAACCTGGAGTAAGGATGCCATGGGCTGCATGCACTCCCCAACCCCAGGAGACTCTCTGAACCCTCTGATATCCCCATTCAGCCCCCCTTTTTTTCACCAAAAATATGCCCTCAAGCACCAACCCACCACAAAAAAAAGTGATGGTTTTGGTCTCCGTGTTCGCATTGTGCACACCCCAGCCTCAAATAAAGAAAAAACTGCCATGGGAGGGCTAAAAACTGTGGTAAGAAGTGACATTTAATAATATCTTCTTGTTCTGGGAGCATTGATGCAGCCCAGAGAGGGCTGACTGCACCCCCATCACAGTTGCCCACCCTTGCCCTAAGGAGGTGGTGACGCATGGTCTAGTGGAGCCTCAGATCCTTTTTTCAGACACAGAAACAAATAGATGGACAACATCATCACCCATGACTGGCAGATAGTATGTAGCTTCTGGATTGGCCAGACCCGGTATAAATAGGGATGGGAATAAAAACTAGAGTTGACAGGTTCACTCTTCCCTATATATAAATACTAGTATCATTTCCAGATTACACTGTTATAGTGCTATTATTCCACTTTCAATGTCCTACGGAATCCTGGGGCTTGCAGTTTAGGGCAGGGCATTTAGACTTCTCAGCCAGAGAGCTCTTCGGCCTCAGTAAACTACAAATCCCAGAATTCCACAGGATGTTGAAAGTGGAATAATAGCACTGTAACAGTGTAGTGTGGAAATGGCCTTGGATTTTGATTCTTTACCTTAACCTGGTTAGCCAGGTAGTGTCTTCTGCCTTTTAGGCTTCAGACTTGGTGCTTGACCTTACAGTGTGTCAATTGATTTCATGGACCCTTGGTCCAGTTTGGGTTGGTATACATTCCTAAAAATACTCTTCTTCCTCTCTTCTTCTCTCCAGGGTGGCCATCAGGAAAAGACTAGAAAGTTATTTTGCTTCTGGTTTTTGTTAAGTGCAGCTTGTTGTATTACTCAGAATAATGAATTGTGATTAATATTAACAGTTACTTGTGTGAAACAAGGCAACTTAAAATGCAAAGCTGACTTATAAATAAATCAGTTAACTTCACCTACAATTTATTCACTTACAATTTATATTTCACATGATGTGCTAAAATGTGATTAGTAGAAACTGGAAACTAGTAAAGCCACACTGAAAGAAGTAGTATGAATGCCTATGAAGGGAACTAGGTTCACTAAACTGTGGTTTAATGTAACACCTCAATACATCTGTTATTTCAATGTAGCACACAATCATCTTAGCAGGTAGGCAAGTTTTATCTTCCTCATCTTTCAGGCAAGGAGAGTTAAGGCTGAGAAAGTAGAGGCTCACCTAAAGCTATCTGTAAGTTTACAGCTGAGATGAGATTATGGTCTTAATCCTGAGCCCGGATGAGCTATTTGTTGACTAATGGCTTTGGAAGGCTTCTGTAAGTTTAAATGGTACCATGGACATTCTAAGCCTAGAGTTATCTTTAAAAAGTAGGAGGACGGGATTCCTTTTTTTGATCTAGGAATCTTGAATCAGAAAGAGAAAGATTCACTGAGCTATGCATGTATGCATGTATGTGCGCACAGATAAACATGATTCATTGGTAACTTTCAAGTGCCCAATTTGTATAGGCTTGTTTTGCTCCCAGAACAGATTGAAAATAATGATTTGCAGCCTTGAAGCATAATGGGTGTGATTATAAGACCACTTAGGTCCACTCTAGGATGTAGTGCGTCTTAATTATTATTTGTGAGTCAATGTGAAGTCCTTTTGTATGTCCAGACACACTTGGAGGTTCTGGAACTGTGGAAGGAAAGGACAGCAACTTTAGCTTTATCAGTTTTCTCTTGCCTACTAATAGGTTGTGCTCTCCCCCTCAGAATTGATTGACTTACAATTTCTTATGAAATGTTGATTAGTGGCCTGCCTTTCAGGAAACCTTTGCTTGCACGGGTTTTTATTAACATGTATTTAGTACATAAAACAACATATAGGGGATTGTAATGCCAAACAGTAAATGAACAGAGAGAAATTTTAACATCTAACCTAATACTAAATTGAACTAAACTACAGCTAAACGAAAAAGAGATACAAAGAATACATATAAATGACTTCCAACCACCAGCTTTTGCTTCTAAGATAAACTATAAGATATACCGTATTTGCCGGTGTATAGGATGCACTTTTTTCCCTAAAAAGTGCCTTCTGAAAATGGAGTGTGTCTTATATGGTGGTACATCTTATACACCAGCAAATATGGGTAACTCCTGCCGGGCCTAAATACATAGGAAAGTGAGGGGGGGTGAAAGGAGCGCTAGCACAAATGCCCCTTTCACCCTTTGTGCCTGTTGTTTTGCCTGGGTGGGGAGAATTCCCTGCCAAGGTAAAATGCATAGGAAAGGTGAGGGAGGGCAAAAGGACTGTTAGCATTCTCCCCACGCAGGCAAAATGGCAGGAAGGAGGAGTTCTCCCCACCCAAGGCAAAACAACAGGAAGGAGGGATGAAAGGAGCACTAGCGGTAGCGCTCCTTCCTCCCCTGCCTTTCCTATGCATTTTGCCTCAGCGGGGAGTTCTCTCCACTCAGGCAAAACGGAAGGAAGGGGTGGGGAAAACCTCATGTGACCTCTCCTTTCACTCCCCCTCCTTTTCCTGTGCATTTTGCCTTGGCCAGGTACTAAATTTTTTTTTCCTAAAAAATGCCATCTGAAAATAGGGTCTGTCTAATAAACCGTTGAGTCTAATATGCCAGCAAATACGGTGCTTCTTCTGGTGTGTCTGTCATTATCGCACTACTGCCTTAGTATTTAATAAGTTTAACTTTCAAAACCAATAATTGACTTTTTCACCAAACAGTCTCTTAGACATACAATCTGTATGTATTTTAAATTTGAATAGCCCTTTCCCTTCCATTCTTCCTCATTATTGTAAGGTAGGTCACTGTGAGATGGGGAAGCTTTTCCCGACCTCTGAGGTCTTGACCAGATCCTTCTTCTTTGGCCAGGTTAGTTGGGACAGATGCCAACTGCTTTCCAAAACATCTTCAGACACCAGAATAGGGAAGAGTAGTGTAGGAGAAGCAGACTTCTGATTACCATCTGCTAGGGACGTACAACAAAACACATCTGTACCTGTCATGGCTGTGAGATTACCATGGCTGCATGGCTGGCTAATACTGAGGAGACAGATCTGTGCTTGTTAGGCTAACAGACTCATCCAATGGTGTCTCATTTTCTTCTTGACATAAAGATGAGAAGCTGAGGCTGAGAGTGAGGAAGTAGCTTGCACAAGGTTACATGATGACCTTTGATTCATTAGAGGTTTCCATGTTTTAGTTCTCAGGTGATTAGTACACTGATGAAATGAAGCAATGCGGTGATAGTGAAGTTGCATTTATGCATGTGAATTTTTTCCCCCAGGGATTTCTGATGGCTACTTGAAATCTCCGCATCCCCACAGGCAGCTTGTTGTCTGCAGCGGTTCCCATGTTCAGAATCAAAGTGTCAGTAGATCATTGTGAAATGGTCCAGATTTCAGACTTGAAGTTGTCAAGAGGGCCACCAAGGTGACTGTACCTCAAAGGCTGGAAATGTTCTTCTTTTTAGATTATGGCAGCTGGAATGTTAAGGTTAACATGGTCACTGGCCAGGCTAGTTGAGGAGTTCTGGGAACTGTTCCTAGCATTCCAAGCTTGTGTTGTACTTCACCAAGATGTTTATGAAAATGTTGATAGCCACCTTGAGTCCCATTACTGGGAGGCAGATGAGACATGAATGAATGAATGAATGAATGAATGAATGAATGAATGAACGAACGAACAAATGAAGAAGATATTCATCATCTTAGGACCTCTGATGTTAATTCAGAAGGATGGGAATGATGAGTGCACATAGGAAGCCAGAGTATACCAAGTTTGACTTTTATTTATCTAGTTATAGAATCACAGAATCATAGAAATGTAGAGTTGGAAGAGACCACATGGGCCATCCAGTCCAACCCCCTGTCATGCAGGAACACCCTCAAAGCACTCCCGACAGGTGGCCATCCAGCCTCTGCTTAAAAACCTCCAAGGAAGGAGACTCCACCACACTCCGAGGCAGCATATTCCACTGCCGGACAGCCCTGACTATCAGGAAGTTCTTCCTGAGGTTCAGGTGGAATCTCCTTTCCTGCAGCTTGAATCCATTGCTCCTTGTTCTGGTCTCTGGAGCGGCAGAAAACAAGCCCTCTCCTTCCTCTACATGGCATCCCTTCAAATATTTAAACATAGCTATCATGTCCTCTCTTAACCTTCTCTTCTGCAGTCCGTTATAGTCCACCTGACAAAGCTTGGATTTTATTTATTTATTTAGCCAAACCCTGCTGATATTTTGGATTGAATCTTTGACTTTTGTATCCAAAGTGGCAGCTTGTGTATGAGCTGAGGGTAGGAACCAAAGAAGTGCTTCAACTGTTGAAGTGCAGCAAGCTGAAAGGACCATTCCGCTGCAGGACATATTCATACCAGACTTGACCTGTCCGGACATTTCAAACTGCCTGCCAGTCAGAGGGGGCTAATTGTGCATGCTCCTATTTCCTTTCTTGAGGTGGCTCTGAGGTCTTGGCTGTTTTTAAAATACTACAACAGCTTTTCCTAACCAATTTCCCTCCAAAGGTCTTGGACTATGATTCTTATCAGGCTTACTGCTGGGGATGAGGGGAATGGTAGTCCAATGCCTCTGGTGTTTGGGGAAGCTACACTAGCTTGTGAGCTCCTTACACTGACACTGCATTCAACAATTGATTGGCATGCATATATCTGTGGAGTGAGGGGTGGCAGGGTAGGGCAGACCCTGACACTGGACAAAGTGAGTCAACTGCCTGAGGTGGGAGATGCCAGGGAGCAGCAGCAGCCACCCATGTTATCCATTCTTCCTGATCCCCCTGCCAACCTCATCTTTCTGTGGAGAGATTTGTGGGTCTACACACTATTCTCATCCCTTCAAGTGGCCTACACCCATCATGTGTGGCACAGGATGATATTCCATTTCCAGTGTGCTTTGTTTAGATGGAATGAAAGAGGGAGGTGCCATTCTGTTCTTCCAGCTCAGGCAGCAAAGTCTCTTTGGTGCTGGTCTGCTTATGTGTGTAATGCCCTATACAAACATAAAAGCAATATAAATACTGGTTAAGGGGCTTTATTCTTTATTTGACAAATAAGGTTGGGATAGGAAAGAACAGTCCAAGATCTGATTTGGTGAAAGGTCAGGCTGGCAGTGAAGGAGCAGGGAAGATGAGGATTAGATGATTTCAAAACAGTTTTGCAGAAAGGTTTTTGCACATCTTGTGAAGGGAATGTGGAGGTGTCTTCTGCTCTACTTTGTCGATTATCCAAGAGGCCTAGAAGCTTGATGTTGGTGTTGATGGTGTTGGAATGATTCTTGAAGTTTGGATTGAAAGGAAGGATCGAATGAAATCTCCTGTGTGACATTGCTTGTGCTTCCCCGTTTCCAGCTTGATTTTTTGGAGGTGGCAAGAGTGCCTGTGTTTGCTTGTGTATAAAAACTTGGTAGTAGCCCAGTCGATTCATACATTTGTCTGTGACAGTTCAGGGGGAGAAAACATTGTTTTAATCATCCACTCCAAAGAATACAATTTCATGCTGTGGCTTCAGAAACCAGCAGTCTCCCTCTCTCTCTTTCCTTTTCTTTTATGTAGATTCTTCCACTCCTCCTAGACCGCTTAATATTTGTAATTTGCTTTTTGAATAATAGAAACTCATCCTCCTCCCCAAATCCTCTTTAGTACCCTTGAGTTTTAGAGTTTTCCAATAACAACAGAGAACAGGCGCAAATTAAAAATTAAAGCAGGTGCTAATCTCCTAGAAACACACATGCACACACAGACACACACACAAAATCTCAGGCGCAAAAGATTTTCATACACTATTCAATTATGTAGAACAGCATATTATGATATAATGAGCTGCAATTCTCAGGCAGGATTTACAGCTTGGGAGGGAAGGAAGAACCAAGAATTCCAATTTTGTTGGGTTCTCCCCCAATTTCTTCTTCAGCACCTGGAACAGAGGATCTGTGGGGAATTCATGAGCTGTTTCGTTAATTGTTTTTAACTCTCCAAATTGCAGCTTGCAGATCTTCAGATGCACCTACATCTGCCGGTGGGTAAGGTTAAACAACTGGGCCCTGCAGTTACATTAGTTTGGTGTGCTGGAGCTGGTACTTTTCTCTTCAAAGTTTACAAATCTGCAGACTTTCTGAATTCCCCTCATCTCTGAGCCATCTATAACGGCGAACCTAGGAGTGAACTGCTTTCTAGTGCTGATACCCAGCTGTGGGAGCATAAAGCATTTATGGTTAGAAAGTCGACAGCAGATGTGTCTTTTGGCAGCCAAAAATGTTGCGTACCCTCCCACAGAACCATCTCACACCCCATTCAGGGGCAAACCAATAGGGAGTTGCAGCCGATCGCAGAGTCTTCTTAACATTATTTGTTTCATTTTTCAGTTCTCCTTTCATTTTCTGTCCTCGTTTGCCAAATGGGGTTGCCACTTTCTTACTTAGGGTTGCCAGATTAAAAACTGGAGAGGGCCCCTGTACCTTTAATGGTTGCATAGGAAAGGGAATTTCAGCAGCTGCTGCTAGTCACGATCAGGTAACAAGCAATACCTGCTGAAATTCCCTCTTCTGTGCAACCGGTAAAGGCATGGGAGCTCTTTCCAGCTTTCTGTCTGGCAACTCTATTCCTACTTTCCATTTATAGGTGTACCTAAAAAATATAATATGTGAATCTGAATAGGCCTTTCGTTAGACAAGCTGTTGGTGGGTATGAGGGAAAATAACGGATCCACAAATGAATAGCATAGCAAAGGATGAGCACATAAAACAAGAATGGGAAACCATTTGCAGCCTGAATTTTGAAATTCCAGAATTCTTGGGGGCCATATTGCAAATTGTGGGAGGGCCAAAGGCAAAAGAGGAGACAAAAATGGCAACATATTTTACCATAAAGCTTTTACTGCCAATAAGCAAGCCTTAGGAGAGATGTTTAAGAAAGGGCAGCAGGAGAGGAGAAACCGTACCAAAGCTGGTAAACTACCAAAGGATGGTATTATGGAGCACAAGGTGTGGCCACCTAAAGAAGGAAGAGATGCATTGATCTCTCAAGAAGGCTACATTCAATCTGTGAAGTTGAGATCCCCCATCCCTTTATTTAATAAGAGATGCAGCGGACTGGAACAGAAGGAGTGTTTGCTGCATTGGGAGCTCAGCACCTTTGGAGACAGGAACGAGATGAAGGTACACAGGCAGTATTAGAAGAGGAATATGAGTTGAGCCTCTGACAGGACTGCTGCCTCTCCCTCCACGGGGGGGGGGGGGGAACTGTTTTTAAAGGGCAGCAGAAGACAGATAATAATACATGATGTGGTTGAATGCTTGCTCGCTTTGCTGTGTGAGTGCCCATGTGCTTCAAGAAAAGAGCACAAGCGTAGCCTTGCTCCATGGCAGGGCCCATCAGTTTCGAAACCTTTTCCCTTTTCAGTCACAATGTTTTTTTGTTTGTTTGTTTAACTTCCAATATTGAAAGTGAATACTTCTTAGACTGCTTTGAGGCCCAGATTGGAAAAAAAAAAGAAGTCGTCAGAGACTAGTCAAGGAAGCCTGTGAGCCAGACTCTGTCACAGCACAGAAGGGCAGGTTGTGTATGTGAGTGTGCACACACAACAGCTTGGAAGAAGGGGTAATAATTGCTGCCTTGTTCCTCCATTGTTGGCTTCACTTTGTTAACCAAATGAGAGAGAGAGAGAAAGAGAGACAAGTGCTGTGGGGCAGGGAGCAGTCTGGGCCCCTGGCTCTGATTTATCAAGACCTCGGCTCAACCTCTTGCCACTACGTGGCCAGAATTAAATGCCTCTTTAGCAGTGCCTTGGAACTTCGAGGCCAGGTTGACTGGCCTCATTGCCAATGGCCTTTAACACAGACGTTTGTACCAAAGCTGATCTCTGATCACTGTGTGCTAATTGGACCTGTTGCAAAACTCTTGGACGAAAAAAGAGCTCCTGCCGTGAGAACCACGCCAGTGTTTCAGACAAATTGGGAAATGGGATTTGTGGATAATGAGTAGGACCAGATAGCTAACCCTTAGTTCCCCCAGGAGTAGAAGGCCTCGTGACATGATGTAATAGATAGCTGTACCCAGAGATCTGTATCCATCCAAATCCCCCATTTGGCTCTTTCACCTGAAAGATTTAGATTACTGATTATAATCAGAGTAATTGGTTAATCCTCAGATTCAGACTCTCAATGGGATGTTGGATGAGGGTGGGAAAATGCTTCCATTTCCCCTCAGCACTTTTTTCCACCCAACAGACTTTGTGCAAATCGGGGAAGCAAGCAGATTATGAAAACAGACATGTGCTCTCTTTTACTGTGTAAGGAGTAAATTTTCCAGTCAACAGTTTAGCCTGGAATGGCACTAGACTTTGGCCATTTCTGCACTACATTGTTGCAGTGCTGTTATTCCACTTTCAACATCCTATGGAATCCTGTGATTTGCAGTTTAGGGGCCTTTAGAATTCTCAGCCGGAGAGCTCTTTTGCTTCAGTAAACTACAAACCCCAGAATTCCGCAGGATGTTGAAAGTGGAATAATGGTGGAATAATAGCACTATAGCAATGTAGGGTGGAAATGGTCTTTTACTAAGTAAGACCATAAATGGACTTTTTCCATGAAATGCCTCAGAAATTAGCATATTAACACTTTGTGAAACATTGGATTGTCTCCCACTCTCTCACAGTAGCAACTACACTTGCAAAGCTGTTTTCAGTTCACGGAAGGAGACTCACCATGCTCTGAGATATGCTATTTTTGAATTCTGGCCATGGCCTGGAAACAGTGGTCAGATTTGCTGTTGTGTGAAAAAAGAGACTGTTCCAAGTGCTGAAGCTTCCTAGGTTCCTCAAGTGGAAATCTTCCATTTTAGTTAGAGAACACTGTACTTCAGCTCCACAGTTCATTTATGCAGCTCCTGTTCCTTCCAGTGCAAGAGAGGTACCTGTTGGGTTCTGCTGCACTGGCTGGACCTTTTCGTTTCTGCCTGCTGTCAGTCTTAATCCAGGCTATGGTACTACAGTTCATCACACTACTGAGGCTGAATGTTAATTCTGACAAAGGATGTGAGAGTCTATCAGTCTTAATTTCACTGAGTTTTGTTGAATCCCACCTACAGTTTTTTGGTGTCCTTGCAAGGTTGTAAGGTTGCAAGGCTGTGGTTGCAAGACTGTGTTTTCCAGGTTCCAAGACTATGTTTTCTTCCCATATGTTTTTCCTAATTTGTGTATTTATTTGTGTGATTTACTTTTAATTTATGCAAACCCCCCATTTCAGCACTATTGCCAGTTATAAATATTTTAGTCATTCACATTTTTAAAATATACACATTTTTTTGTGCATACTTTATTTCTCAGTAATACCCTGTAAGCTTCACAAATGTATGAATGTTAAAGGCAAGTGTATATTTGCTCACAAGACATTCCAGGAGATGCAGAAGTACTGCTTTCATTGAGACTGCCAAAGTCGATGGAATTTCTTTCTATCGCTAATTCTACCAAAAACAAACAACGTCTGAGTAATAGATGTGGTTTCTTCCCTCCTGCAAACTCTTCTTCCAGTCCATGGCCTCTTATTACTAATAATGCAAATAAACTTGATCTTTCCTTCCTTCTTTCCTTCCTCCTTTTCTGGTTTGTTGGCTGTGTCTCAGACAAACTCCTGAAAGAGAGCCAAGGAACCCAGGATAGATATTTTACTGTCTGTTTCATCACTTCCCACCCCCGGTTCTGATCTCTATAGGAATTCTTAGTATTGCCATGGATTTGAGTCTGAATCTGATATATGCTAAACCAAATTCTTCTGTTTCTGAGTAAGCTGGCAGAATGAGTGCTGGTCTTGCAAAGCCTCCTGTCAAGCTTTAAAACAGTGAAATCACTTTCAGGCCACTTCCACACTACACTGTTATAGTGCTATTAATCCACTTTCAACATCCTCTGGAATCCTGGGGTTTGCAGTTTAGGGAGGGGCATTTAGAATTCTCTTGGCCTCAGTAAACTACAAACCTCAGAATTCCACAGGATGTTGAAAATGGAATAATAGCACTGTAACAGTGTAGTGCGGAAAGGCCCTCAGTCTCAGGGCCAAACTGGCTTTGGAAAAAGCACACCAGTGGCCATGTTCTAGCATGTTGAAGAGGATGATTCTGTTTCCCTACTGGCATGTGACCCCCCCAATATGATTGCTCATTAATATATTTACAAACACACATTCACTAGCTCTCCTATGCGTACACTCTTATACAAAAAAAGCCAAATACTCACATCGCTCCCCCCACTACATAAGCTGGGATTCAGTAGTGAAGGCACATTTTTTACAGCAGGGGAGTTGCAGAATCGGTTACCCATTTCCTCCATAGCAGTGGCCCTTCCTCCAAGGAGCCATAGGTACCACACACTGCTGCTCTCCCTCTCCTCACCTGCTTATGTTCACAATGGCCAAGATCCTATATCACATACCTCCCAGCATTTCACAAATGAAAACCAGGACACATGTGGCCAGGCAACATTAGGGAGCGATCAAAAGGGCACGGACAGGCAAGAAGAGGGCAAAAGTTGTCAATGAGGAAGAAGATGCAGGGAAACTCTGGAATTTGTGTACAGTTGGCCCTCCACATACACTAGGTTAAGGGCACAGAAGTGGAAAACTGCAAAAATCAAAATGTGGGTGCATATGTGTGTGTGTGGGAAGGGGGCAGAGGCACAGTGGGGAGAGTAGGCACCCAAGGTTCAAACCAAGTCAAGGAGAGGAGGGGAGACGAGAATGTGTCAGTATGGTGACCCTATTCTTTTTCTCTCTCACTTATCTCCTTACTTGGGTGTGGGGGTGCATCGGGAGAGGATTTGTAGTGCTGAGAAATTGGCCTGTGATCCATCCTTAGTGGGCCAGACAGCTGCTGGTAGAGGAGGAGGAGAAGGAAGACCCGAGGCAGGCTTTTAAAGGGCTGCACAGGCTAATCAGAGCCACTGAGAGGGAAAGTTCACCTGGACAGCGAGCGCTTGAGGTGGAGGTGAGGCAGAGGTTGGAGAAACTTGCAAATAATCAAATCTGTGAACGTCAAACCCACGGGCATGGAGGGCTGGCTGTACTGAATTCAGTAAAGCATGAGAAAAGAGAAAAAATGAGCGAATTTCCTCGCTTCCCCTTCTGCTGAGTTAACCAAGGGCAAACAACTTTTGCCCTTTGAACTCAGTTTGCAGGAATTTAAGTAAGCAAAGGAGGAAGGGGGAAAATGGGGGGATGAGAAAGAAATGGAGACATTTTAAAAGCAGCTAAGAAAGTGGGAGAGCAAAGAATTAACTGGAACTGTCTCTGTTAAACAGGGATAATTCGAGAGTATGAAATCCAACGCACAGTTCTCCATCCTCCTACAAATATAAAGCCTTGGGAGAGGCCCTCATTGCTGTGGCTTACCAGTGGAGAACAGAGGGAGAGGGAGGCAATTCAGACTATGGAGAAGCAGTTGGAGTTGGTATCAGCTCGGTCATAGGAGGAAGAAATTAGGGTGTATTCTCAAACAGAGTGCACCTGCCTTTTTCTTTCCTGGTTGCTCAAAGGAGCAGGACCTTCGCGATTTGAATTGCCTCTGCTCTCTCTCCTTTCTCCACCACTAAGCAACATCAGCTGGGGCTCTTCCCAGGGCTGGATGGTTGCTGAGCAATGGGTGATTTTTGGACAGAGTGCAAGGGCAAGTGAATAGACCTCTGTACCCCATAATGGAACATACACAAGTGTGAGCTGCGCTTAAGTGTATGTGTAAATTACTAACAGGGTGCTGGGCTAATATCAGATAGAACGTTGAGAGATAACAACTGCTTTATGGTAATCTGATGAGCTTGAAGGCTGTCTTTTGGCATCATTTGATTGAAAGGTGGAATACAAATTTGTCTAATAAATACTGCACTGTACAATTCATTGTGCGGGAATTTTAACCTGGTCGCAGTGCAATGCTCTTTGCATGTTGTGTCCTCTCTTGCCTTACCTTGACATGGTTAGCTCTTGGAAAAGGTACGGCCAGCCCTCCACATTTGCGGGTTTCGTTTTTGCGGATTTGATTATTCGTGGATTATTTGCTGTCACCTCTCCTGCCTCCCTATGCCATTTTTAATAGGTACTGCAAGCCTTGTGAGACTGAGAAACTGCAAATGAGAGTTGTAAGTCTGTATTAAAAATGGTGCAGGGCAGCAGTGGAGGTGGTAGTAAGCCCCACCAGCCACCCACTTCTGCCTTGTGAAGGAACTCTGATGCCTCAAAGGAATCCACAGTGGGTTGATTATGGTGATCATACTTTTTTTGTGTGTTAAGTATGGTTTAGGAGGACCTAGAGTTATTCACACTTTTTCCACTCTCACAGGGGTCCTGTGCCCCTAACCTTAGCAGATGTGAAGGGATGACTGTAACTTAATTGCTAACACTAGCTGGTACAGGAGAGGCCCTTCACTTGGTTCCACTACTTTCCATCTACAAGTGAATACTTTTCTCTTCCCAAAGGCTTATAGGAATTCACTTCAAGGGTATGTTGTTTTAATGGTGTGGATTGCTGCTTTTAATCTTTTCTCTTTAAATGGATTCCTTCTAAAGGGTGTTAATGCTATGGATTGTTGATGGTATTTTAACAATAATTTCTTGTTTTGCTGATGTTTTTGTAAAGGGTTTTTTTTTTAATTTTTGTAAGCTCTCTTGGGAAAGAAGCAAGATATGGATGAAGATATGTAGTAAACAGTGGTGTAGCAAAGCCCCATCATATACTAGTTGGGATAGATTTACCGAGCAACAAAAGATTATTCTGAGCTATCTCTATTAAGAGCCAAAAGAGTTATCGGATAATTTGATCTTGAATGAACATTACAAGCCATTAGCTTTACACAAAACATATTTCTGGTCTATATCTGAGTTACACAATTATAGCAGTTTGGCACCACTTTAATTGTGGAATCTGAGGATTCATAGTTGGTGAAGTAAATAGAATCTTTGCAGCTTTGGTGCTGCAGTTGGGAGTGTGAACCAAATAACTCTCTTGTAGAAAATAATAAGTACCTCACCAAAGAACAAGTCCCTGAATTCAATAGGAGAAAGCTGTGACAGTTAAAGTGCTGTCAAACTGCTTGAATAATTAGTGTGGAAATATATTCTAAAAAAGATGTAAACTGCTAGGATGGCTTGTTAATACAGATCTACACAATTGCCTGCACTATTGGAGGCAGCATGGCCTCATGATGCTCTTCAGTCTTTGTCACTACAGCACTGCCGCTGAGGTTGATTAGGAGCTGTCAATGAAATCAAGAAAGGGTGTAGCAGGGGAAGAAGGGAGGCAAATTACCCTTTAAAATGGTATATGTGTGCCTGTCCTCATCTTCCACTTAAGAAGATGGGAGAGTTGATGGCTTGCTAATTAGAAGTCCAGTTCACAGTACTATTTGAAAAGTGAACAGCTGAGAAGAGGGAGATACATGAGGAAATGCAAAGCAAAAGGGAAGAATCAATTATCAGTATTCAGAGAGGTGAAAACTGGCTAATTTTCCCACTTAGGAGTGATCACTGGGTCACTTTCTTTCCAAAGTAGAACTCTAGTGCCTTTAATGACCCATGGGAGGTGTAAATTCAGTTTTCCCATCACCACATCTCACAGTGTGGAGAAACTCTACCCAAGATAGCCTTCCATTGGCCCTCTTTCCAGAAATGTATCTACTGAGGAGGCTGAGTTGAGTGAACCCTGTGAGACCCCCTTGTATGACTCCTTGTGTGACAGCAAGTACACACATTGAGTTATGCTTTGTTCACTGGTGAGATACACATAGAAACTCTGCTTCTGATTGCCCTACTCTAAATAACTACGGATAAGACAGTGGAAGGTGGAATTGGACATGAGTAGGAAGATAAAACATACCTCTCACAGTCTCAAGGCTTCCTCTTGCTCTAAAATGTTACCTGTTGAACATCAGGTGTTGAGAGTACAGTATACAAAACAAAAAGAATGGGATGCTGTTTGCAAGATCACCTGTAGACATGTATGCAATTTGTCTCTTTAATTCAGGGATACGCAATTGCACAGAGGCTGGCAGGGGTCAGTTTTCCACCCACCAACCTACTATGGGACACATATGCTCCCAAGGGTGTCTAAATTCTTGTTGGTCACTGTTTGCTCCTCCAAAATTCTGTCCGGAAGTGACATTGTATCACTTCCCTTTCCCATTTTGGATGGGAAATGGATGGAAAGGAAGGAATTTGAGAAGCTGTGGGGTGCTGGGAGGGATTATAGGTCTTTCTTCATATTTTTGCACATTTGGAGAACCCATCATATTAAAAAAATATTTTTACAGGGGTTGGAAGGCTTGAGGGCTGATAGGAGACTTTTGTTGTTGTTGCTGTGTGCCTTTGTTTCCAAAATATGGCAACTCTATGACAAACCTATCACTGGGCTTTCTGGATTGAAAAGTGTATGACATGCCTGTGGTTGCCCGGTGGGTTTCCATGGCTGAGCAGTCTCCAGGGTTGTAGCCCAATGCTCAAACCAGTATACCGTGCTAGCCAAAAGTGGGGTCTGGTAGCCCATGGGCTATACTTTGCCCACTCTAACTACCTGATTTATTTCTTCTTTTATTTGGAAATGAGTATTCCTACCCCTTCTTTCTTCATATAATTTATAGTGGATTGTATATCCCTGGGTTTTGTATATCCTTCCGAGTTCAGTGGAAAATCTCAGATAGCAGCCTGATATGTGCTGGATTATACAGACAAATATAGGAATTGCCTATATTTTCAGTTGGATATATATTTAAATACACTGCACCATTCAGAATCCCTTCACCATCTTGTACAAGGGTTTGAATATCCATCCTCTGATAACACATACATATGTTTTCAGAGTAGAATATGGAATGATCTCATCAGAAGCACGTGCTTGGTTCTACATAATCAGCTGTTGGCTTAAGTTGAATCTTACTCATTCTCATTTAACTTCCTTGACTTTAATTGACAATTTTTTCCCTCTCCCTGTTGGAAAGCTGTTAAAATGAGATTGCAACAATATATGATTCCTCTTCAATTGTTCTGTGCTTGGGACACCCTAGGGCCAAAGAAACAATTAAGCAGTTGATCTGGGACATGGCACTGGAGCAAGACAGAGAAGGAACTCAGTACTGTCCTGTAGCAGGCAACTATAGCATAAACTTTGTTCTGGCTAATTATCTTTCTGCTCTAGAAATTTCTGTATATCTGAGAGCTTTTACCTTCTTCCATTTTAACATTTTGGCATCAGTCCCACGAGAAAGGAGATAGTTATGAATTCCTTACACACAGCCTATCTGCCTCTGCCAATCAGGCATGGTTGAAATGGTTGATCATGTTCTACTATATTGCCTGTATAATAATGACATTTATTCCCAATTAATAGATCCAGTCTGGAAAAGATCCCAGGCAGCTCTTGATAGCTTTTATACCTTCCTCCTCCTTTCAGATTCCACTAAAGAACCTGTGCTGTAGGTTGCAAAGTTTTATATGTTAGAGTGTTCCACCAGGGGCAAGTTGGGCAAATCCCGTCACAACTCACTCTAATCCTAGTGAATGCTTTTGGTATTGATTTAAAAGTTGCTTGTGGAACTGCTGTGTATGTGTATATACAGGAATTTTTATTCCTGGGAACATTTTTTTTTACCTTGATTTCTTTCTGTATTCTTGTTTTGTCCTTTTAATGATTCATCTATGGTCATATTAAAGTTAATTGGTTGTTAACAGATATGCAATGAAAAATAATTATCTACATAAAGGAAATGCAGCATCCATATTAGACCTCCACAAGAAACTTCTGACCTCCAGGTCTCATGTGGCCTGTAAGGGTTCCCCCTTCAGTCGCAGAGGTTGTTCCTCTTGGATCTAATCCATATTTGAAAATCATACCCTTAAACTTTGAACTTCTCCCACGCTCTTTATGTTAAAGTGGTGAGAATGTCTTTCCTAGTGCTCCAAGTTCCCCCGTTTTTTATTTTTTAAATTTAATTTTATTTTTTATACTTTTTTCCTGAGCATTCCTGAAACCAATGGGAATCTCTGGGGCTCTTTGACTCTTGGTATTTTCTACAGTCTCTCAACAGCTCTTGATCGGATTGGTTCTCAGCATCTTTAGCTGGTGAAAAGAAGAACTCTCTCTGCGTATGTGATCTAATCTTCCTTAAGCAGATTTGGGACAGGTGGCAGATCTTATCCTTGCAAAGAAACCGTGAACTGTTTGGGAAGCTGCTAGCGAGGGGTGCTGAGAGGGAAGATGCCTGCAAAAAGAGGTGTCTGATCGAATGGTGAAGCAGCAGCTGAACTGTTTAATTGGAAAAAGAGAATTGCCCAGAGTTTTCTACACATGAATATTGTAAATGTGGGCAAGCACAATAGAATTCAGTGGGACATATTTCTGAACTGATATGCATGGAAATTTGCTGTTTTGCCTTAGATTTGTGGTTGCATGATTGAAAAATATTGATAGTGAAAAAAGTAAGACATATTAACTAAATATATTTATCGTGCCAATGAGGTGCAGTAATTAGAATGTTGGGCTGGAACTTGGGTGATCAAGGCTGTAGGCTTCTTGGGCCATGTAACTCTCAGAGTGATTGATGTTAATGGTGGATTAGGCACAGTGTGTTAGCTTGACCTATTTCATAGGGTTGTTATGAGGGAAGGAGGAGGCCCCAGGTACCGCCTTGAATTCATTGAAGAAAGGTGGGACTCTAACATGTTAAATAAATACATGATGGCATTTCCTTCTATAGCTAATGAAGCATTTCTTTTTAAGTTGTAAACTGCTTTATACACTCGAGATGGTATAGTGATTACAGTGCTAGGGACTAGAATGAGCTGGGTTCAGAGCCCCACTCAGCCACAAAGCTTGTTGAGTCTCCTTGGCCATGTCCTTATCTTTGAGGGAAACCAAAACTTAGAGGATTATTGTAAGGATAACAGTGGAGAGGAGAATCATGCATATCACTTTGCTACTTGGATGTAGCAAATAAGAGCAGAGGGTACCATGTTAGAGAGATGAATGGTCTGATAAAGCATCTTCTTATTTCCTGCAAACGGATATACTGTTGTGCTAAAAAATATTGATGTCTTGTGCTTAGGCAACCCAAACTTGGTTCCAAGAAAAATTGGATTCTGTGGCCTGAATAAATCACAAAAATCTGATTTCCTCCCCTCTTACTGTGCCTACTTTATTCTCCTCTCAGATGTTGTCACCAGTGCTATATTGTGTGGCTCCTGCGCAAGCTTCTGTTCATGTCCTTATACCCAAATGATGATGGAAAAGAGAGCTCCTGAATCTTTTTTTAACTAGTTGGAGGTACACTGCCATTATTCCAGCTTGTTTTACAGAGGTGAAAGAACCTGTGTTTGCTGAAACTTCCACTTGTCCACATCCATAAATGTCCAGGAACCCTACCCTTCTTCCAGGCACTGTAAAGTCCCATATGAGAAGAAGATATTCAAAGAACATATTTATCTATATCTAATTTATATCTATATCTCCATATCTTTGTATCTATCTGTCTGTCTATCTATCTATCTATCTATACACACACATACATATAGATGCATACATATATATCTGTGAGTAATGAGAGAATTGCTTTTTGCACAGACTCCACCTTAGACCATTTCCACATGACAGTGCTCTTTCATGTCGTGCTGCCATTCTGGGTCTGGAAGGGAACGTGTCAGCAATGCTCCCCTCCACACCTCACCAGCTCCTTGCGGAAGGGAGCGCAGTAGCACTGCCTCTTCCTTCCTCAGTGTAGCTGGGCACGTTCCCATGCTGTGCTATGGAAGGAAGTGTCATCATTGCGCTTCTGTGGTTTCTGCACAGCTGGGAAAGACGGGAGTGCTGTGTGATGGTAAGTGCAAAACGGATTTTTTCCATTTTGCGAAAAATGCGCTAGTGTAGCACTTGGGGACAGGATGGCAGTGGGCTGGTGACGATGATGTGCGGAAGGACTACCTGCCGATTGCTGCCATTCTGTCTCAAAAGCAGCTTAGCCCCATCATGCAGAAATGGACTTATTCTGTAGATATTGCATTTCCCATACTGTAATTGGTCAGTAGGAGAGAGTCTCCACAATAAACTAGAGTCAAGGTTACTCTTGCCTGAAGGTAGTCCCGTTGATTCTAGACTAAATCTGGCTCCAGCCTGTTGACTTTATGACATGATCTGACTGCCTGTTTCAAATTGTTAAGGAGAAAGAGCATTCTTCAAATTATTCTTTGTTTAAAAATAAATTATGGTAAAAAAAAAAATGCTGCAGTCAAAACTGTCATCCTTATCTCTTTCCTCTCTGGAATGGGATCTTCTCAAAGTCGAATTGCTTTTGATACTCCTTCTGAATGTGCTGCCAAGAAAAGTAGGGGGAGAAAGAGATATGATAACATTTACAATAACCTGAATACAGTTTCTCATTATGCCTGAACATTTTCTTTAACTTTATTGATGTTTATATTAGTTGCTGAGACATGAAAAGAGGATCTCGTATGCAGAAGGAATTGAAGGTGAGCTATACGTTCCTAAGTGAATCCAATATAATATTCCACCCCTTCCATTTTAAAGACATAAAATCTTAACGTAATGCTTCTGTCAACATACTGTATTCTGTCAAAATAGATGGTTTTTTTGAAAAGATGGGATGTGCTTAGGTCTACCATGTTTAGTAGAACTTACTCCCAAGTAAGTGCATATAGGATTCAGGTCCGATCCTGGGCCCTTTCAACAACTCACCTTTTTGTGGAGCAGGGATCGCGTGAGCAGTCTCTAGCGAGAGGCTCTCTCATCCTGGTTCCTTCAGCTCTGCAGCTGCTGCCTGCTTGCGTGCGAGCCCCTCCTCTTCCTTCCTCAGTGCAGCCTGGGATTTTCCCAGGCTGCTCTGGGGCAGGAAGCGCAAGCGCCGTGGCTCCGGAGCTCCACACACACAGCAAGTGCATGCGGGGCCCCAGAGTGATGCACAATCGCACACCATTTTCAGCTCGCAGCCGAAAATGAAATAGTGTGCGATCGGCGCCTGCCAGGCCCTGGAGCATTGCGCAGTTGTCAGTGCGGTGTGTGGACTGTTCCTCGCAGTCGCACGACGCTCCAGGGGCCCTTTCACATGGCAAATGCTGTGCGAAAAGGGCCTAGTGATAGGCAGAGTGTGCATGTCACCTCTGGGGATGAAGTGTGGGAGACAGTAGTGAAGTGTTTAAAGTGAGAGCTGCATGCCATGTGGCTTGTCCCAGAAGTTACTTTTGGGGACTATAACTTCAAGAATCCCATAGTCACCACAACCATTGGACATGCTATCTGGGCATTCTGGGAGGAGTAGTCCAAAATTAATGTTTCCAAGCTATGGCATGCCCTTCACCTCCTGATAGGTGGAGGATGTGGTTCAGACTGGGTGGTTGAGGATGCAGTTCCATTATCAGTGTTGAAAGCAAGGGTAATATGCTCATCTAGTTGATTTTTGTACTTGGAATTGAACAGGACAAATGGGAGGAGGTTTCTCTGGTTCCTTGTCTGAGACAGCAAAATATCTTGATGAGATTGTAGCCTTAGTTTTTTGGATGGCATCCTAGCTAAGGAGAGAAAATGGTGCAGTGAAAATTCTCTCTCTCTCTCACACACACACACACACACACTCCCAGGCTCTTAAAGTCTTAAAAAGGTCCTGGTTCTTCTTTGTACAGTTGGCCCTCTACATTTGCTAGAGTTAGAGGTTCAGGACTCCCACAGAAGTGGAAAAACACAAATATCAAAATGTTTGTGTGTGTCTGTGTGAAGAGGTCCAAGGCATGGTGGGGAGGGCAGGTTCCCAGGTCCAAACCAGGTTAGGGGAAGGAGATGGAAAGGGGGTGGGTTGGTGTGGTGTCCCTATGCTTCCTCCTTGTGACTCATCTCCTTACGTGGGGGGCATTGGGAGAGGGTCTGTGGTGCTGAGAAATTGGGCAGCAAGCTGTCCTTAGCTGGCAAGTTAGCAGCTGGTGGAGGAGGAAGAGGACCAGGCGTGGGTTTTTAAAGGGTCTCATGGCCTGATCAGAGCCACTGAGAGGGAAAGTTTCCCCAGAAAAGAGATGGGGATGGGTGGTCAGGGTTTGGAGAAACTTGCAAATAAATCCATGAAAGTCAGACTCACAAAATGTGGAAGGCCAACTGTATACATTTTTTAGTTTCAAAATGAGCAGAGCTTTTGACTCATGTATTCCGTATCATACAAAATATCTGCTTTTCTGTTGTTATACCCAGTATGTTTGAAGGAGAGGCATAGTCCTGGAATTCCACTTTCAAATTTGAGGTTTATACAAAAGCTTGGAAAATTATATTTTAGGACAACAGCTCCATGTTCAGATTACAAGTACCTTTTTGGACTACAGCTCCCATTATATTTCAGCCAGCAAGCAGGCCATGCTAGCTGGAGTAGTCTAGGAGCCATCATTCAAAAAAGTAACTTTTTCCAAACTCTGCTTCATACAAATATCAGCTACAGAGGAGTGACTATTTAAAACAAATTTGGCTCGAATTCTGTGCACATTGATTTGGGAGTAAACCTCTTTGACTGCTTGGGGGTTTACTTGTGAGTAAATATGCCATTAAAACCATAGAATTGCCATTGAAAGGGGCCCAAAGGATCAACTAATTTCTCCTAATTTGCATTTGTTCTGCTCAGTTTCATCGTTAATTGCCACCAAATGTTCAATGTGTGGAGTTTTTTAAATACTCATTTTGTCTTGTTATTTTTTTTTAATCAATGAAAAGAGTGCATACAGGTCTACTTGATCATTAAGTTTATTGTTGGAACAAAAAGGACGGAGACTACATCTCAGTAAATCTTACACTCTAGATGTGTCTCTGATTTCCCATTTGAACCCTTTCCCTTATTCTTGTGCATCGTTTTGCTAATTCTGGAGCTGCCTTCCCTTCTAATTATGAGCAATTGCCATTCTACCAGCTGTTACTCACTGTAAAAACCAAATCACAATCTGTCAATCTGTATATTTTTCTTAATATGTCCTAATGAAGTTGTAGTTGGGTCACAGTGTAAACAGTACCTTTTTATATTGTGCTTCATATATTATTTCTAACCAAACTTCCTCAAGCTGCAATTTTATACTGACTTGGGAGTTAGCCCACTGAATTTGATGAGACGTACTTCCCAGTGGATGGACACACACACACACACACACACACACGAGACAGCGGCTCTTTCAGTAACCGAATAGCATGGGGGGTGTATCTAAAAGTGCTCTCTTGTGCAAGCCTATGCAGAATCACACTGAGTTCAATGGGATTTTCCCCCAGATAAGTGTGTGTAGTTAGTTTCATTTTGTTCGCATTGAAAGCTCCGGGACTAGGTTTATGTCAGGATTAATGTTTATCTTTTGCTTTATATTTCCAATCCATCCTATTTGCATTACACATTTCTTAAAAAGTTTAGATAAAGTCCCATGTTCCTGGTGTCTTGATTAAAGTGCTCTTGTGAACATAAACTTCTTAAAATGGTCTTTTTTTTTTGTTTCCAGCTTTGATGCTGGACACTCTTATCTTTACCCCACTTTAATAGAATCTTCTCCCTTCTTCTCTTCCTCCTCCTGGTTTTAAAATTTGCAACCATTTCTGTTTAAACTCACCTTTTTCACCATTTTTTCCCAACGTGTCAAATTGAATCATGGAATTACCAGCATGTTGAGCTTTCTCACCCTTTAAATTGTATATGAATGAAGCTTTAAGACAGTGGTTGTCAAACTTTTTACCCTTGTGACCGTCCTTTAAATCTATATGAGGATGTTGCACCTCTCCACTCCACATCCATTCCACATGCCCCCCTTCTCTCTCTCTCTCTCTCTCTCTCTCTCTCTCTCTCTCTCTCTCTCTCTCACACACACACACACACACACACACACACACACACACAGGCCTCTCATGCTGCACGTGCCTTCCTTTTTAATGCTGAGTTCTCATGGTCTCTAAGGGGCATTCTGTTGCTGTTCCAACGGTATAAAGCTTGGAAAGCTGAGTGGGAAAAGCATTAAAAAAGGGAAGCTGATTTTTGCTGTATCTGAAGTTGACATGTAACAGGGAAAGATGCTTTGCAACTCTCTTTTATAGAGACCAGTCAATCCTCAATGGAGGATGTTCAGTGGATGGTGTAAGATGGTTGTGAGCTTGTGCAATGTGAGAGGCGGGATTGATCGCCTCAGTGGTGTTTGGAAGATCTAGAAAAGACCCCTGAATCTCTGGGGAAAGAGTTCTCTTTATAAATAGTTTCTGGTGATATTTCAATGGTGGGGGTTACAGGATGGTACTTTCTCAGTTTTTGTGGGTGTGGGAATGAGAAGCAGAGTTGTCGACTAGCGTAACACTCATTTTACTTATTCACTGCTGGGCTTTTCCCCTCTAAGAAGTTGATATTTGCAATCCTAAGCATGTCTGCAGAGAGGTAAGACCCACTGAGTTCAGTGGAATGTATTCCCAGGTAAATGGGTACATTAGGAACCTACTTCTTCATAGATCTCTGATAGGAACATCTTCCTTGATATGTAGACTGTATGCTTCTTAAGACAGGGCCTGCCCTTTTTCCCCCCTTTCAACACTATGGAACTTAAAAAGCTCTGTAAAAATATTTATCTACTCAGTCCAAGGAGTTCATTTAGCCATTCTGTCCAAGCCCTTCATTTAGCGATTCTGTGGGATGTATTCCCAGGTATAGGAACATCATGAACCTACTTCTTCATGGATTTCTCAGCTCTGCACAGGCTTCTCTTTCTTCATACTTGCAGACTGACTTTTCTTGCCCCCTCCACCGCTGAGTAACTTTTGCTCCTTCTCCTTAGGATACCATGCCACAATTAAAGAAGCACTGCTTTAAGATATCAGAAACATGGAACTCACTGAATTTTCTGTAAGGTTGCTGCAGTAATCATCTTGACTTGCCGTACCAGAGTATCTGAATACCAGTTGCTGGCACACATAAGCAAGAAGGTGGTCTTGAACTCATGTCATCTGGTTGGTCACTGTGGGAACAGAACGCTGGACTAGATAAGCTTTTGGTCTAATCAGCAGAGGTCCTACTGTGTTCTGAACCAAGTTTGCATAATTTATTCTGTAATGTTTACTGTTTGCATAATTTATATGGCTTGTGCTAGTCATGGGCACGGGAAGGAAAGTTTTTAGGATATAAATACTACTATCTTGTTTGTTGGGGTGGGGAAACTGTGGTGTGCCTCCCCAGGTTGAAAAAAATGATTAAAAAATTGAGCAAAACTGCCCCCAAACACTTGCTAGAAGGCATGGGGGCATTTCACCAACTTTGGAAGAGTGGGCCTTTTTTAAAAAAAACAGGAAGTGAACCAGAAGGAAATCTTCCTTTTGTTTTCTTAAAAAGGCCTAAAACAGTCCAGGGAAGGCTAATAATTGTGGTGCCCCTTGTTTAAAGGAAGGAGGTTTCCTTTTTACTTGGAAAAGGTCCGCTCCCATTTATGCCTGCGTGACAAACAGAACAGGTGGAGGCTTTCCTTCCAATGTGGAAATAACATTTATGAGGAAATAACACTCACTGTAGGTCCTAGATGTAACTCACAGGGTCATCCCCAGAAACTAAGGCCATTTCCGTACTACACTGTTATAGTGCTATTGTTCCACTTTCAACATCGTATGGAATGCTGGGGTTTGCAGTGTAGGAAGGGGCATTTAAAATTCTCAGCCAGAGAGCTTTTTGGCCTCAGAAAACTACAAACCCCAGAATTCCACAGGATGTTGAAAGTGGAATAATAGCACTATAACAGTGTAGTGTGGAAATTGCCTAAGAAAAGTGGCAACCTCTGTTTAAAATTGTAGGGTTGCACTTGAGGACGATTTTTAAAAAAAAATTACAAGGGGAGTACATCCCTCCAAGGTCTCTTGGGAAGCAAACCCCCCCCCTAAACCCTAACAGTTACCCACCCCCTTGTGGTACAAGTTTTTCTTAGAAAGAAACTTTAGGTCAATGGGACAAAGCACCAGGTAAATATGTATAGCATTGCAATCAAAGAGTCCTTATCCCCTTTCCACTGGACTTGTCTCATTCAGCAACTGTTAGGATTCTGAAACATTGCTGTACACTTTCAAACATACCTTTCATAAGAGCAAGACACTTGCTATCTTTTTTTTTAAATAAAAGTTTATTGGAAAGCTGTTTCCGGTGTCTCCTCCTCCTCCTCTTTCCTGTTATTTGGTTGTGAAAAATTGTGACACACAGAAACACTTGCCTACATTTTCATTTTTCATTTTTTAACAGGTTGAGTGTGTGTGTGGGATTGACAACTTACAATGTGTCAAAACCCTTTGAATTTCATAGGCTTTCATTTTTTTCCTAGTCCCGTGTATTCCACAGAGCATGGTAAATTGCATTCTGGGCCAAGGGAAAAAAAATGGAATGCGTATCTTTAGAGGCCACAAAGGATTTGGTCTTTTGTCATCTTCCACTCAGTTACAAGGCACGTTGCATTTACAAGTCCTGTGAGCAAGTGCTCTGCCAAAGCCGAGGCAGAGCGAGGATACAAGCAGAGCTGTGAGCTTCTGCAATGTGAGAGGCAGGATTGATCGCCTCAGTTGTGTTTGGAAGATCTAAAAAGATCCCTGAATCTCTGGGAGAAGAATTTTCTTTATAAATAGTTCCTGGTGATATTTCAATGGCAGATGTTTGCAGGATGGTACTTTCTCAGTTTTTGTGGGTTTGGGAATGGGAAGCAGAGTTGTTGACTGGCATAACAATCATTTAGCTTGTTCACTGTTGGCCTTTTACCCTCTAAGGAGTTAATATTTGCAATCCTAAGCATGTCTGCAGAGAGGTAAGACCCACTGAGTTCAGTGGAATGTATTCCCAGGTAAATGGGTACATTAGGAACCTACTTCTTCATAGATTTCTGATAGGAGCATCTTGCTTGCTTGATTGTATGCTTTTTAAGACAGGGCCTGCCTTTTTTTTTTCCTTTCAGCACTATGGAACATAAAAAAGTTCTGTAAAAATAGTTATCTACTCAGTCCAAGCAGCTCACTTAGCCATCCTGTGAAATAGGCCACAGTTGCTATCCATATTTTTTAGACAAAGTGAAAGTCAGCAAGAAGTAGCATGTCTAAGGCAGCCTTGAAAGGTCATCACAGCAGAGGTGGGATTTGAATCAGAGACCCCTTGGCTCCACAGTTCAGTCTCCTAGCCACTGCATGAAGTGTAGAGAACTTCTTTTAGCCTGAGGCTGGAATCCCTGTCAGAGAAATGGTGTGTGGAGCTAAAGGCAAAAGGTGGGGGGCAAAAATACTGGCATATTTTTGTTTAAAGCTCTTTCTGCTAGCAATTTAAGCCTTAGCAGAGATATTTCATCCTTTGAGAGTGGGAAAGAAATGGTATTTAAAAATGGCAAAAGCACCAAATGATAGTGCCATGGAGATGGGAAAGAAGTAGCATAAACTTCTGGGGAAGCCAAAAAGGCTGGAGTGGGACTGCAAGAGTACCAAATTCTCTTGAAGGTAAAATTCAGCCCGAGGACCCTGATGTTCTTGATCCCTCTCTCCAGCTCTCATGGAACTGAGCATTTCCTTAAAGATCTTCAGATTTTATTTTTCTCTTTCTTCATTCTGCTTAAAATTTCACTCACTGTTTAAGGAAACCTTCTGTTAGATTTGCTTTGCCTTTGTAAAGAAAGGTGATGGTTTGTTCCATCTTCTCAAAGAGTAATGTTTAAGCTGGGTTTTGTAAGTTACGCTCTTAAACAAGGGTTGCCACTTATTTTCTGGGGATGATCCTGTGAAAGACTCTGGTGAACCATGGGAATGCTATAGGTGAACACGCTGGGTTGGTCTTAATATGATGGGAGGCAACACATTTGTTCAACTGGCACAAGTGTGCTGCCTGGGCTACCTATTGGATGCTCTAGACCAGCTTCCTACTACCTGCACCATCCAGATGACTGATTGCAACTCCTAACAACTGCACTGCTTTCTAGGGATGATGGAGTTGTTGCCTAACACATTTGAAAAGTTGGAAGGACTGCCATGCACTTAGGAGATTTTACTCTGGGTGAACATGGAGAACGTTGTGCTGGGTATGTCTATGCTAGTCCTGATGTGGCTGCAGGCTCCATATTCTTTTCTTTTTCTCCCATTATTGTCCCCTCCCTGCCTTGGGAAGGATCACAAAGAGACCTCCTCTGTAAAACACACCCACACATAGGGTTGCCAGATTGAAAACTGGAGCGGACTCCTATACCTTTAATGGTTGTGTAGAAGAGGGAGCTTCATCAGGTGTTGCTTGTTACCTGGCTGTGTGACAAGCAACACCTGCTAAAATTCTCTCTTCTTACACAGCCATTAAAATTACTGGAGCCCTCTTCAGTTTTCACTCTGGCAACTGTGTACACAAACACCCCACACTAAGTACTCCTTGTCAGTGGCCATTTGCCAAAGGCTGACTACCTTTTGGAAGGTCTGGTTTTGCTGCGAGTGGCAAGAATTAGCCTTGTAAAAGGATGGAGTTATTTGGATATGTACTTTATGTTGTAAGCTACTCTTTAAACTGTTTTTGTTTTTTAAAAAATAGGACTTTCTTTTTTAAAAATGCTGCTGGGGTTTTAGGACTGTGGACAATTAATCAGAGTAAAACAATAAAGCATGAGGCTACATATTTAAGCAGAGCTTAGATGACAACTTTAAGAACCTTCCAGCCAGCCTGGCTAGTGACAGGAGATTGTAGGAGATGTAGTCCAAGTAGACAACTGGTCCAAGTTCTGATCTTGGCCAGGCAGAAGAATAATTCTGGGAGTTGTTAGCCCTTTCCACACCTTACCGTTTTCTGTTGCCATCCCTTCGCGATCCTGGCAGTACCACTGCTGGGATAGGAGTGCGATCCGAGATGGTCAGCTGCCTGCGGAAGGGTAGTGCAAGGGATATGCTCCTTCTTTCTGCAGTGCAGCTAGCCACTTCCTGTGCTGTACTGGGGAAGGAAGTGTGTACATCACGCTTCTGCTATTTCAGCGTAGGTGCCGGCGATGTGAGTGTCACACAATCAGGGGCCATTACCAGATTTTTTTCTGGTAATGGAATATCCTGTGATCGTGACGGGTGGGGAAGTGTTTGCAGTGGGACAGCAATGACGTCATGTGAAAGCATGACTCACCGATGTTCCTCTTCCTTACGGGACAGCGATGTCATGCGGAAATGGCTGTTGTCTCAAAAGAGTAACATTCCCATGCAGTGTGGCTGAGTCCTTCACCATCCTACCCCCACCCTCTGCCATTGATTCTCCACTGGAGACTGTAAAGATTTCTCCATGGCTTCTCAGTGAGCCAGTCTGGGTGGGCGTGGGAGGGGACAAAGAGAGCAGGCTGAACAGATGGAGAATCTGCCAGAGGTGCCCCTAATGAGCACAGAAGCAGCTGCTCCCTTCTGGCGGCATCCAGCGGATAAACAAGTTTGGGGAGAACTGCAGAGAATCGGAGCCTGGATCTGGCAGCCGCTTTGCTTCGTCTCCCTTGGCCCTTCCCCAGCTGATGTCCAGAATCCATCAACGGTGCTTTGAATTAGCCCCATGCGTCTACTCCAAAATGTCATCATTCACTCCAAAATGCCAGGTTCACTTTTGATACTCTGCAGCTGTGCGGGGCATTGCCAGAGGGATGAGAAGGTCACTAGCCATTGATTCTCCCTGTCAAGCCAAACAATATGGACTGGAGCAGTCCAGGAGCAGAGAGCCAACACATTGTCGAAAAGATTCTCTGAATCTTGTGTAGGTCATGTTAGTTAATAACTGTTTGCTCGGTCACCCATGGTGAGTAGGACTTGTCCAAAGCAACCTGGCGAGGAAATCTTTTTTTTATCAGTCAGAAGTGAGGTGGTTTTCTTACCCTCCTTCTGTATTGCTGGTGGTGGAAACAGATATGCATGTGAATCTGTGGCAGATTTATTTATAGGTCTCGTGTAAATGGGTTTAAATAGGGAGAGCTAGGACAGATTTATTTATAGGTCTCATGTAAATGGGCTTAACTAGGGGGAACTGGAACTGTTTCAGAGAACGGAGGAATATATGAAACACTTTAGCCAGGGGTGATTGAAGGAGGAAATGGAAGACTCAGGCCATTTCTGCAACACCCTCCCATCCCGCCAAGGGGCCAGGAGAAGGGCAGGACCACGACAACCTTTCTGCATGACGTCATCATGATCCCTCTCCTTTCCTGTCCCCAGATGGCATGATCATGGGTTAAATCATTGACGGGTTTTCCCTGTCAGTGACCCGCGATTGCGCCACCAACCCACGCTTACCTTGTCCCTCAGAAGGGCAGGAAGCGCAATGGTGACCCTTCCTGCCCCAGCACAGCCTGGGAAAGTACCTGGCTGTGCTGTGGAAGGGAATGGTGTGTGCATTGTGCTCCCTTCCACAGGAAGCTGGTCCCATGTGGAGGGGAGTGCTGTCGTCATGCTCCCTTCGCGGGAGAGTCGCTGTCGGGATTGCTACCAGACACTGCCACAATAAGGTAAGCTGTGGAAAGGGCCTCAGTTACAGGGGGGGAAAGGGCAGGGTTCCTTTGGACAAGCAGAACCTGAGTGTTGGGGATTGGGAAATCCTATGGAAAATATTGAATGCCTTAGTTAGCCCATTGGTCCACTTAGTGCAGGGTGGCAAAATGTAGTCCATGTGCCACATGTGGCCCATGGGGTCCCCAAGCATGGCTCTTGATGCCCCTCAGAATCTCCCCAAAGCTCCCAGACTATTTTTTTTTTTAAATGGACTGATTTTCATGCAATTTTTTGGTCCAAAATGTACCTAAGCCACAGCCATTTGCTTCCATTGGCACTCCAAAGCCCCACAGACCCCTTCCAAACACAAAATAAATCAGCCAAAAATCACAAAAATGGCAGCTGGAAGTGAGGTTGCAGGACTCTGGATACACTGAAACATGCCAGTGCCGCCTGCCTGGCAGGCTCAGAGTATCATAGAATTACAGAATCATAGAGTTGGAAGAGACCCCAGGGGCCATCCAGTCTAACCCCCTGCTATGTAGGAACCCACATCAAAGCACTCCCGACAGATGGCCATCCAGCCTCATCTTAAAAACATCCAAAGAAGGAGACTCCACCACACTCCGGGGCAGCATATTCCATTGCTGGACAGCTCTGACTGTCAGGAAATTCTTCCTGAGGTTCAGGTGGAATCTCCTTTCCTGCAGCTTGAATCCATTGCTCCTTGTCCCTAGTCTCTGGAGCAGTAGAAAACAAGCCAGCTCCCTCCTCAACATGACATCCCTTCAAATATTTAAACATGGCTATCATGTCCCCTCTTAACCTTCTCTTCTGCAAACTAAGCATATCCAGCTCCCTAAGCCGTTCCTCATAAGGCATGGCTTCCAGACCCTTCACCATTTTGATCGCCCTCCTCTGGACATGTTCTAGCTTATCAATATCCTTCTTGAATTGAGGTGCCCAGAACTGCACACAGTATTCCAAATGAGGCCTAACCAATGCAGAATAGAGTGGTACCATTACCTCCCTTGATCGAGACATCATACTCCTATTGATGCAACCAAAAATTGCATTGGCTTTCTTGATTGTCGCATCACACTGTTGACTCATGTTCAGCTTGTGATCTACCAAGACACCTAGATCCCGTTCACATGTACTGTTATCCAGCCACACGTCCTCCATCCTATATTTGCGCATTCCATTTTTTCTCTCTAAGTGTAGGACCTTACATTTCTCTCTGTTGGAATTCATTTCGTTAGCTTTGGCCCAGCTCTCCAATCTGTCAAGGTCATTTTGAATTTTGGTCCTGTACTCTGGCGTATTAGCAATCCCTCCCAATTTTCCCAAATTGCGCCCACTCTCTGCGGAGTTTTCCATCCCTGACTTAGTGGCTTTCCACGGTTTCATTGCTAGAGGCTTTCCTTAGCTAGACGTGGAGTTATTGGGGATTGGGTCCTTCTGTATGCAAAGTGTACATTCTACCACTGAACTATGACCCTTCTCTTCAAATGGATTTATCTTGGCAATAACATGAGTGATGTGGGAATGTACCAGTACTCTAATGATGACACATTCACTGAATGGACTGACGACCACTGTTACTCAAAGCTCTGTGACTAGGTTTTTTTTGTTGTGTGCTTTCAAGGTATTTCTGACTTATGGCAAACCTAAGGTGAACCTATCACAGGGTTTTCTGGGGCTGTGAGTATGTGACATGGCCAAGGTCACCCAGTGGGTTGTTTCCATGGCCAAGCTGGGAATCGATCCCTAGTCACTGGGGTTGAAGCCCAGTGCCCAAACCACAACTCCATGCTGGCTCCAGGGGTAATATTTAAGAGCTGAATTAGCAAAGTGGCCAAAAGTCTGAACTCAGAAAGGCCCTGATTTGAACTCACTCTCAAGAAAGTTTTTGGCACAACCCTTTTTGTCAGGGCCCTTTCCACAGTACACAGTTATAGCACTGTGACACCATTTTAACTGCTGTAGTTGCATCCTGTGGAATCCTGGGATTGGTACTTTGATGAGGCACTAGAGCTCTGGCTGAGAATTCTAAATGCCACTCCCTAAACTGCAAATCCTAGGATTCCATAGGATGGAGCCATGGCAGTTAAAGTGGAAATCATAGTGCTATAATTGCATACTGTGAGAGGGCCCTCACCACGAAGCTATAAGATGAAGCATAGGGTTACTGATTTGTCTTACAGCAGGAATTGGTCAGCAGGAAATGTGTGTCCTGTGGCCTATATGGGCCTCCCTTGGCCATCCTTTTTGGAGGGGTGGGTCTTCCCTCCTCTTGCTTGCTCCTTCCACCACCGAAAAAATATACTGCTCTTTGCTGCTGCTAGCCAAAGAAACACACCACTGAAATTCTTTAGACTGATACAAGATTGAGGGTTATTTTCCAATAATTCCTTGTCTGCTATGAATATTATGGTTGAAAGGTGGTAATATCTGTCTTTTTAAAAAATGGCATGTGTAATGTCATGTGACTGCTCTAAAGTGCTTATAGATGCAGAGAATTTGTTATTACTAAGCTTCTGTTTCCAAGAGGGTCTCATTAAAGCTGAACAGCTGAATAAGATGGGGACTGGTATTTCTTCTCTTTTGCTTTTTAAAAAGGCAGATTTTTTTCCTTTTTTGTTTTTGGATTTTAGTGGTGGAGAGAGGCAGAAGATATATCCCAGCCTGGTGCTCTCTAAACATTCATGTTGATAGAGTGTAATGGGAGTTTTACGCCATTTCGGCACTACACTCTTATAGCGCAATTATTCCACTTTCAACATCCTATGGAAGCCAGGGGTTTGCAGTTCAGAGAGGGGCCTCAAAGGCCCCTCCCTAAACTGCAAACCCCAGGATTCTATAGGATGTTGAAAGTGGAATAATTGTATTATCAGAGTGTAGTACGGAAATGGCCTTAATTCACACGGGAATGATGGGCTGCAGGAGTCTGGATATCCATTTCAGGATATGTTTTTGGGAAATGGATGGGCAGGCTGTTTTCATACAGCAACTTTTTCTACCTGTTTTTAATTGCTTCTGGTTTTATTGGTTGAAATGGTCCTGGAGGAATTATGTGCTTCCCTATCATAATTTGCCTTTTTTTTTTTAAAGGCAGATGTTGAATTCATTTGGAATGATTCAAATTCTTTGTTGTTGCAGGCTGAATTCAGGTACTTGTAGGTGTTTGGCAAATTATGTTCCCATGTTTGCTTATTTGCTTTTGCTGTTTATCTACTGTTTTCTTTATATGTGTGCTCTATATGCGTGTGTAACCTCCTTTGGGAGCTGTGTTGATTGAAGAGCAGAATAATTTTTTACATTTATTTATTTGTTCATTCATTAAGTCACGTATCCTTCATCTGTTCTTTGTTCCCAAACTGGGCTCCTGAGGCAGCATTATGAGAGTTTTCAAAATAAATAAAAATAAGCCAAAGATGCAGCAGCTAACTTACTAGTCTGAAAAAATGCTTATTCTTCATCCTGTCCTTATATATTTTAGTCATTCACAGAGCTTGGAAAATTTACTTTTTAAAACTACAGGCCCCGGTATCCCCAGGCAGCACGGCCATTGCCCATGCTAGCTGGGGGACTGTAGGAACTGTAGTCACAAAATAATTTGTCCAAGCTATAGGTGTAGATATGTTTGCTTAGTCACCTATAGCTGATTCATACTCACTACAGCTCTCCAAGAAAGGAGCCCTGGTGGCGCAATGGTTAAATATAGGTACTGCAGCCACAAGTTTATGAGTTTGATCCTGCCAGGCTCCAGGTTGACTCAATCTTCCATCCTTCCGCAGGTGAGTAAAATGAGTACCCCGCTTGTTGGGGGCAATTAGCTAACACATTGTAAACCGCTTAGAAAGCACTTAGCTGATAGGTGGTATAGAAATACACATGTTGCTATTGCTATTGCTATGATTTGGCCACACCTAGACTTTTAGAGAGTTTGAAAGTTGGTCTACGACCCCGAGGCACCAAGATTTGATTCCCCGCTTGGCCATGGAAACCCACTGGGTGACGTTGGGTACATCACACACTCTCAGCCACAGAAAACCGTGTGATAGGTTCACCTTAGGATTGATATAAGTTGGAAATGACTTGAAGGCACAGAACAACAACAAGTCTTTTAGAGCTTTCTCCCTCCTGAGAGATCTGAATGGCTCCCATCTCTTTTGTAGCTTTCTGCCATCTGGTTTCGATATATGATCCGCAGTGTTAGAGATTTAGCAGTTGATCCCTTGTTTTGATTCAGGCTTTACTTACAGTGTCTATCTTTGCTTTTTTGTCTTTATGGCATTGTTAATTTTTTATATAATATTACTGTTTTTAGCCTATGATAAGTCACTCAGAGCATAGCACTTAACAATGATGGAGCAGGATAAAACGTTTCCTTAAATGAGCATATCAGATGTGTACGGGCTTAAGCTAACCGAAGAGAGTAGTCAGCAACTGCAAGCATAAAATGCTATATTAGTTACGGATTGCTAACAGGAATGCTCAACATGCCTTCTGATATGTGGACATGCACGGAACAGCCACTGCAGATCTCTGTCATGAGTGAATCCTACAGGCTAGGAATTGTGGAAAGAATACAATCAAGAGAAAACCTTGAATATTGTTTGCTTATGGGTGACTTTGCTCAACAGTTCTCTCAGCCCTGATTTTTGCTTGCTGTTCTCTGTGTATTTTCTGCTCTGTCTTAACTATCTCAGGGTTGATAATTCCCAAATTTTCTCTCTTCAAGGTGCAGTTCTGTAATATTGTACAACTATGTATGATGGGTGAGATATGTAGAGCCTAAATATGGAATTGAGGGATCATGCCCAACCCATTCAGAGTAAGGAATGGGTAAGGCCAAAGTGGTCTGATTATGTTATGTGTGGCAGCCATTTGGTAACTTGTCTCTGCAGCTGTCTAATAAGCCACCGGTAGCCCCACAAATAAATTATATATGGGATTTATTTTTAATGTGACATTTAATGAATTGAGATCTCTGTGATTAAAAATGTTCATTCCCAGTTTAGCATGGGGGGTTAACAGTTCTATTAAAAGAAACAAACTGAGGCAGCTGAAGAGGAGGATAGGTCTGTCTCTCTCCAACATTTTTATTTTTCACTTTGCTTCAGGGCAGATTTTCAGTCTGTCTCAAGTGACCGGGAATGTAGACAGTAAAGTGTGCAACATCAAATTTACTTCTTGGCTGGGAGAGGTACAGCCTGCCCATAGCAAGATACCCATGATCAAGCCACAATACATGTGGCTTCTCTCAGAATTTTATTTTATTTTTCTTACAGTCTGCAAACCATTTATTTCCAGTTCTTTTTCTGAAGAGAAACAAAATACCAGTCTGTCTGCCTCATGCCATTTTGCTGTTCCTATGGCATTTCTAGAATTTCAAAAGTGCTTTGTGTCTGTTGTGTTTCACCTCTTAGTAACTATGTGTGAGAGGAAGGCTCATACTTGGTGAAGCTCTTTCCATTTGATATGTAGGTCAGAAGTGTTTATGTGACTCATCCTAGTCATTGTCCTCTTGCCTTGACCTTCTCTAAGGAATGTCTCACGTGCTAAGTTTTTCATACACTTGCCTTTGTTTTGCACCATAAACTGAGAACAACAGTGTGACTGCAGCAAACACAACTTTGCAAATATGTGTTAGACAGGTACATGCACTAGTGATCTCAGATTGGCTGTGGTTTCCTGTTTGCTTACTGTTTCTATTTCTAAATTGTCTTTCCATATGCTTGAGGCAGCTTCCCAAAACATTACAGAAAAAGAATGATAATCTCTCTTGTGTGTGTTATTTTGAAAAGGAGTACTGTACAAACACTATAAAGCTACAGTAACATCAGAAAACACATGTTAGTTCAGAGTCTGTGGCAGAAGGGAGGACAACCTAATGCCCTCCAGATGATGTTGGACTCTCAGCATGGCAATTGGTCAGGGATAAGGGAATTGGAAGTTCAACAAGATCAAGGTCAACAAGAGGGCCACATCAGTTGCTCAGCCTTGAGTGTCCACAACCCAGCTTTGACACTATGGGCCTTTCTGCACTACACTGTTATAGTGCTATTATTCCACTTTCAACATCCTGTGGAATTCTAGGGCTTGTAGTTTACTGAGGCCAAAGAGCTCTCTGGTTGAGAATTCAAAATGCGCTTCCCTAAACTGCAGATCCCAGGATTCCATAGGAGGTTGAAAGTGGAATAATAGCACTATAACAGTGTAGTGTGGAAAGGCCCTAAGTAATGCATGAATTGCCTGCAAGCTCTCGGAGTTGAGCAGCACCCTTTTGGGCCAATTCATTTGTCTTCCTTCGTTTTAGGTCTGCCAATGGCAGCTTCATTCATGTGTTTGTGTGGTGGCGTTGCCTGCTCTGTTTAGAGGAAGTTAGATGTCTCTTTTGGCCTTTGACATATGGATCATTTCCACCCTACACTGTTGTACTGCTATTATTCCATTTTCAACATCCTGTGGAATCCTGGGGTTTTGCAGTTTAGGGAGGGACATTTAGAATTCTTAGCCAGAATGCTCTTTGGCCTCAGTAAACTACAAACTACAGACTTCCACAGGATGTTGAAAGTAGGATAATAACACTGTAACAGTGTGGTGTGGAAATGGCCATGACAATAGAGGGATCTAAGACTGATCCCATTGAAAGCATTGGAACAGGGCTAGACTTCATTTTGTGCTGTTTTGTGCTACATCAATGCTAGGTTTTCTATCAGTGAGAATTTTATGGAGAGGATTTTTCATTCTCTTATTGGCTATGATGAGGGGCAGATGGCAAGCAAGTGTCTTGCCTCCTTCAAGCTTGGTGAAAAATAAGAAAAGCAAACAGTTTCCCCATTTTTTTTATTAGCAGCGACACCAAGAATCTTGATTGTAGAGATCACTTGGAAGAAGTGTGGTAAGGCTAAAGCTTCCCCTTCTCAGCCCAGTGGTCCAGATCCCCACTGTCTATCTGTTGGCCGATCAGCTGAGCAGTAGGAGAAAGCAGGTGAGGCTGCAGGAACAGGGGCTACAGGTTGCTCACCTCTGTCTTAGTTAATTGTTTAGGCAAAGTATACTTTCCAACTGTCCTGGTTTGGCAGGGACAGTCAAGGATAATCCTCTATCAGCCCACTTTTTCAGCTGCTTTTCAGTCTCCTCCCACTTTCTCCCCTTGTCCTAGGCTTTCTTCAATTAGTGCAAACCTAGTACAGGGTACAAAAGTAGTTTTCACTTAGCAGGGAAAGAAGAGGGGAGGGGGTAGACTTCTAGACTCAAGAAAAAGCAAATTTCTGTACCCCCTCCTAGCATGTGGGTTCTTTCGCATTAATACCTTTTGCCATTTTCACCACACTGTTACACTGTTGGCTCACACAGGTTTTCATCTGTAAAATGTTGGAGGGTATGCTGGAGGCTCTAAACTGTATGTGCACACTGGTTTCTATTTTCTTACAGTGCCGTTAAAAACTACACTTGGTGGAAATCCTTCCTTAGAGAGTCATTCCTAAAAAATTCCTGTACTCGGAGATGCTGTGCCCACTTTGAGAACACCTGCTGCTTCACTTCAGATAGTAAAGCTTTCCTAAAGGTGTTTTTCCATTGGTTCCTTTTAAAAAGTTGTTTCAAACTCTAGCGTCCTAATGAAATGATAAATTGACTAAAATATTTCTGTCTCCTTGTTGATTTAATTAATGATGAACTGGTTGATCTAGCTCACCCAGACATTTAGAGCAGAGGTAGATAAAGAGCAGCCATCCAGACGTGCAGCTCTTATCAACATTAGGCAATAGAGTAGCTTGCTGGGAGTTGCAATCCATCAACATCTGGAAGACTATGCTTTGGCCACCATGGGCCATTTCTGCACTAGACTGTTATAGTGCTATTATTCCACTTTCAACATCCTATGGAATCCTGCAGTTTGCAGTTTAGAGAGGGGCATTTGAGGAAATGGCCCTGGATTTAGAGATCAAGAAAGAAAGTATAGCTTGCTCTATAATAAGCAAATGCTGCCACTCATTCTTAGTAGGAAATAACAATTTTTTTCCCTGTTAAGGCACATTAATGAAAGTGGCCTATGAAAAAAAAATGACTCCTTATACCTGGCCTTACCAATTTAAAATTTAGTTGACTGAATCAACCAAAGTTCTAGTTGATTGGTCTGTCTGTTAGAATTCCTTCCTTCCTTCCTTCCTTCCTTCCTTCCTTCCTTCCTTCCTTCCTTCCTTCCTTCCTTCCTTCCTATGCTCATTTGATTAATACACTTTGACACCCATGGGATAGGGCCCAAAGTGCCTTACAATATCAGGTGTATTTGAGAGCCAGCACTTCTCATTGATGAATTAGTCCCACTGCTTGCCCAGGAATCCAAAACTCAGTGGTCCGCAAACCATGCCTGCCCATCTCTCTTCAGCATATACGTAAGAGGCAGATGTAAATGGCTGCTACAGCCAGGAGGTGGGTGGGTTATGGGGGCAGGGGGCAAAATGTGGGTATTGCCTCCCAAAATAAGAATTCTGCCTCCCCCAGTGAAATTTTCCTTCAGTCCACAAATTTTCTAGCATTGCAGAGAATGAGACACTGAAAAGCATTGATGCCTAGAATTCTTACATTTGCTGCATTTGCGTTCTCTTGGTAACTCTGTCTCCCCGTTTTCCTTAGGTGCTTAAACTGTATTTCTAAGTGCTCAGCTAAAGTGATGTTACTGCAGTGCTAGAAATGTGGGAACTCAACATTTCTTTGAGGAGGTAGAATTCTTACTTGGGAGACAGTGCCTTCACGCCCCCTCCCCTGTAACAACATCTTTGGCTACATCTGAATCTTTTCCAAGCACATTTGGGTGAATGTTAACATCTCTTTGTACCTGGGGTTGCCGGTTTACTATAAACCAAAAATGAAAATGAGTAAGTACAAATTCACGGCAAGCAGAGAAAATAGGTTCATTATGCAAAGTGTACCATTTCATGCAAATACAATTCTCTACATCAATAGAGCTGTTCTGTGTTCTAAATGTTTTACAGTTTTTCAATCAGTTTGTTTTCAGGGGGCATGCTATAGCACTAATAAGTCAAATTGTGTTCGATAGGGCCTTAATGGTCACTATACACAGGCTCAGGAAGCAATGCCTCCCCTTATTGTTCCTGGCTAGTTTATGAGCTGCATTTGCTCTGTAGACTTTCAGCAGCAGCCTTGGTTAAAAGCTTCCAGCTAGCTGGAGTCAGGGTGATGTCTGCCTGGAAACCAGTTATATTGGTGCTAAGAACTGAGCTGATTGAAACATTTTTGTTCTCAAGGCAGAAAATTCAAATTGTTTCCTATTCTTCAGTCATGGAGAACCTCTGTATAGTAGGCCAGGTATGGCTGATGGAGTCTTCCCACCCTCTTCCAGGCAACTGCTGCATCTTCTTCAGGAAAAGGTCTTCTCTCTGATTAGTATCTGAATATAGCTAAGAGCCTTTTTCAGAGCCTGTCATAGCATTGGGCAGGAAAAATACCCACCCTCACAGCAGATAGGACTTGGAAGGGGAATGTGTTTGTGTCTCCGCTTGCCTGCCTACCTGTATGAATGTACATGATTGAAATTTGTCTGTAAGAATGCCATGTGTGTATGGTGTATGTGTGGGTCTGTGCACATGCACACAAATTGTGTGGTTGTCTTGTCCAAGTCTGTGTGTATGGGCTTAGGACTCTGGCCATACCCGCTGCTGACATGCTTATCTATTTATTTAGAATATTTATATCTGCTCTTCAGCCACAAATGCTGTCAGAGTGGCTTCTTGTTTTGTGTGCCTTCAAGTTATCTCTAACTTATGGCGACCCTAAGGCAAATCTGTTACGGGTACCTTTCATTACCAACATACCTGGGCCCTTTTAGCACAGCATTTGCCGGGCGAAAGGGACCCTGGAGCATTGCACGACTGCGAGGAGCAGTCCACATGACGCACTCACAATCGCACGACACTCCAGGGCCTGGCAGGTGCGGATCACACACTATTTCATTTTTGGCTGTGAGCCGAAAATGGTGCGTGATTGCGCATCGCTCCGGGGCCCCGTGCACACTTGCCGTGCATGCGGAGCTCCAGAGCTGCAGCGCTTGTGCTTCCTGCCCCAACGCAGCCTGGGAAAAGAGGAGGGACTCTCGCGGGAGCAGGCAGCAGCTGTGGCGCTGAAGGAGCCGGGACGCGAGATTCTCTCGCTAGAGGCTGCTCGCGTGATCCCCGCACGCCAGCTCTGCAAAAAGGTGAGTTGTGGAAAGGGCCCTGGTGTCATTCCGTGCTGCCTTGCAGGGATGCAAGTTGGAGTCACTGTTTTACAATGTCTCCATTACTTCTTGAAGTGCAAACTCAGGAGGTGGTACTGTAGGAGTTCCTTCTGACTCCATTGGCCATCGACTAATGGGTTTGATTTTGTTTCCCATGCTATTTAACATATACATGAACTTGGTACAAGAGCTTACCCAGGGTTTGGGGATTTAGTGCCATCAGTACGCTGATGGCAATCAAATCTCTATCTCTTTTCCACTAAACTCCCAAATGTGCTGTTTTGGTTGTAAACCAGTGGCTGACATCAGTAATAGCCTAGGTTTTTTTTTCTTGTGACTAATTTGGAATGGATGTCATAACCATTTGATATCTGAAAACTCCCCGTTAACTCCTACCCTGATATATTGACTCTTTTTCATTTTGACGGAATATCACAATTTGTTAATCAAATGGCTTATATAGATTTTTCCCCCCAAAAATGCAATCCCCTGCCAAACAAACAGGTCGACAAATTATAGATAAGCTATCATATATTCTAGATGTATAGTTTCATGTATATTAGATCTGGCACTTTTGAGTTTAGCTTCAGTAATACATCAAGCTACCATAGCATTTTCCACATTTGAAAATATTATTGTAAAGTGTACTTTACAATCCAACTGATGAGGTTTGTTTAAATATAAATTTGTTTTTGTTTGCCTGCAAGTCGTTTCTGACTTATGGTGACCCTAAGGCAAATGTATCATGGGGTTTTCTGGGCCTGAGAGTATTACATACCCAGCAGGGAATTAAGCCCGGGTCTCCAGGCTAAGAATCTAACCCTTAAACTGCTACACCATGCTAGATCTCTCTCTCTCTCTCTCTCTCTCTCTCTCTCTCTCTCTCACACACACACACACATATAAAAAAAGTGTGTGTGTGTGTGTGTGTGTGTGTGTGTGTGTGTATAGAACTACTGCCATAAATTGTTAGCTATAACATGTAGCCCTTGAAATCAGCATGGAAGTAGAATTAAGAGAGATTAGATTTGGGTCTCACCCATCAAAATCTATCTCTGCACATGTTTGGGAGAACACAGTTAAGATAGTTTACTAGTTTAATAAGGTGTTTAATATCTCTATTAGCATGGATTAGTAAAACTAGCTCAATCATATGTTGGAGAGAATGTGGATACATTGGGACTTATTTTCATGGAAATGCTTTTTTTGATGGAAATGCTTCATGATACAAGTATTTTGTCAGGAAGTCCAACAAGAAATTAATATTATTACCTCTCAAAATTTAAATCCGGATCTGGGGCTAGCTTTGTTAAGCTCAAATCATGATACCAGTGGAAATATTTCCAAGAAGAATCTTATCTCTTCACGGTTGGTGGCAGTGAAACAGGTCATTGTGAACAGCTACAAAGAGAATTCGATGATCTGTATAGATAACTGGTACAATAGTGTTTGGAAATTAGTTCTCAGAAAAACTGCCTATCAAATTAAATAGATGAAGGAGACTGTGTTGTTGGCCTTTAAAACAACCAGGTACAGGTTCAGAGAAGTATGCCAATATTGCATAGTAATTTGAGAGTAGAATCATACAAAAGATAGTATACACTTTTTGATTTTTAAAACATATTGATTGATATATATGCATGTATTTCTGTAATAGTTAATTGTTATAAATGTTATGCATATTTTAATCTGGTTAATAATTTTTAAGCAAAACAACAACAGCAACCTAGATTGCACAGTTAAGGCTTATGTCCCAGCTGTTTCCATTTCTAGAGGCATTCCTGATATGGCTACTACATGCCTTACATCCCGTTTGGGACTGCTCAGCACTTTATGTGGGACTGCTTTTGAAGAGTGTTTGAAAATTTCAGCTGATTTAAGTAACTGCTACCAGACTGTTGACCAGTCATTTACCTGATACAGCAGCTTCTTTGGATACCGATCTACACACAAGTACTAAGTTATGAACTATAAAGGCGGTATGGTTCAGGTCCTGGCCATCTGAAGGACCATATTCTCCCATACCAGCCTTTCTAGGTTGTGAGATCTGTTGGGGAGGATGATCACTTGGAGCCGGTGTAGTGTAGTGGTTTGAGTATTGACTGTGACTCTGGGGACCAGGTTTGAATCCCCACTCATCATGGAAATCTCCTGGTGATCTTGGGTGAGTCTCACTCCCTCAGCCTCAGAGGAAGGCCATAGCACCGCAATCCCCTCCCCCCCGGAACAAATCTTGCCAAGAAAACTCCATAATAGGTTTGCCTTCAGGCCACCATGAGTCAGAAATGACTTGAAGGCACACCACCACCACAACAACAGCAACAACAACGATTGCTTGATTTTGTAACCATCAATATGTCTAGATTCGTCTCCTGTGAAAGCCCTGCCTAGCATGCAGGAGAATCTGGTTCTGTGTGGTATAGTATACCACACTATACCAGTGTGATATAGTAGTTACAATGCTGGACTAAGGCCGGTGAGATCCAAGTTCATATCCCATCAGCCATAAATCTCCCTGGATAAACATGGAGCAATCATGATATTTCAGCCAAAGCTATGTCACAGGCTTGGGGTGAAGATAAAAGTAGATGATAGATCCCTGTCTGTCACCTTGAAGCCCTTGAAAAATGAGAAGATATTACATAAGTAAGTGAAGGACATGCTTGTGTTACGTGGGCCAAACTGTTAAAAGGCTGGAAGCCAGTAGCTGACCTTATAAAATTTAGTTTTTGGACTGAAAGCCTCAGAATATCAGTGGCTATGCTGGCTAAGACAGGAGCTACAGTTCAAAAGGTAACTTTTCCAGTTGGTTGAAAAGATGGCAGTGTGGGTCTTTGATGGCAGTGTGGGTCTTTGAGTTGAGGGCAGCTTTGCTATGCCTGTTCTGTTTCATCTTAGAAGAACTGTGGGTTTCTTTCAAAAATCTTCTTCAAAGAACAGCTCTGAAATATATACATAATTCTCACTCTTGCACCCCATTCAGCACCCTACATGCCCCCCAAAAAACTCCAAAAATGTGTGAGATATTAAGGCTGCCATCCAGAACATAGTAGAGGGAGGAGGTCCCACTGAAGACAGCGGCAGGTATTGGTTTACACGATATGGTATGTTGCCCATAGAATGAGCATTAATTGGATCTTAACTGTGACAAAACGTCCATTTGTGCTGTTTTTAAATTAGTGCAAGATAGGCTGCTGTTGTAGCATAAATGAACACAGCATTCAGATTTTAAAAGTCATGGAACCTCAGTAATGGAGACCTGTATGTTTGGGCAAGACTTCAGACTCCAGGATAAAAATATTCCAAGTGCAAGAGGATAGACTTGTTGTCATTTTGAAAAGTATGTGACTGTATCCCTTTTCCTCCTGCCCTGGTCCAAGCTTCAACAGCATTTTGTCTCTGTATAAACCTGTTTCTTAGATCTTGAGCTGAAGTAATGGCTTCAATAGTTTTGCCCTCTCTAGCTCATACACTTCCTCCTCATTGCAGGATGAGCCAATGATTGATAAAAGTGGAGAGGAGAAGTGGCCAGAGTGGAAGTCACTGAATGGATGAAAGATGCCTTTTGCGTGATTTGTCAAACTTGCATTAATTTAAAGGCAGGTTTTCAGAGCACTGTGTGCCCTTTTAAAAGGAAGAGCATTAATTCAAATATTCCAGTTAGGAAAGTTTCCCTGAGCTAGAGAGGAGAAAAGGGAGGGATTTTCTTTTAAAGTCTACATGCAATATGCAACACAAGACCTGTTGTTTCAGACGCGCATGCTGTCCCAGGGTGGCCAAATCTCATTGTTTGGTTCTGTTGGTCTCTATGTTTTAGAGGGATAATCTAGGCATCGAGGAGTTCACTGTAGGTGTGTAGACTTATCTGATTTACAATCCTGTACAAGAGAGCTTACTCAAGCAGGTTGGGTGCTGCTGATGTTCATCCTCTGCCAGATAAAGAGCAGTGGAACCAAGCAGTTAGAACATGGCAAAGGCAGTGGTAGGGCCAGAAAGCACACTACCCTCTTACTGTTGTAATTGTGTTGTGAGATGTGAATGCTCTAAACTGGATTACAATCAAAAGGTAAACTGTATTTTAATTGTGAATTTAGTTGTAGCATAGAGTCAGGATGTGGAAGTGAAGTGGGGTGGTGGTGATAGTGGAGGAAACAAGGTTTGCTTTGGAAGGTATTTTTAGTGTCCGTTTGTGTTGCTGACATCATAACTTTCAGTAGGGTGTGTTTTTGTGTGTCTAACACATGTAACATTTGTGAGGCAGAGACAGAACTCTGAAAAGGGGGAGAACCATCTAAGCTAGTGAAGATGAAGAAAGCTTCTACGCAGAACTTGGAAAAGTTATTTTTCAACTGGCTGAAGGATTCTGGGAGATGTAGTCCTAACGAACTCTTGTAGTACTAACTCTTCCAACCTTTGCTCAGAAGTACTGGCATCTGTTAACAGGAAGAAAAACTTGAATCAGGGATCATGTTCACTAGCCTCAATGAGATTAAAGATAGCAAATTCTTTGAATGGAAAGCGTTAGAAATATGTGCTTCCCTGGTCTGGAATGCCTTACCCCAAATACAAAGTATGTCCAGACTCTAGACTCTTCCAATTGCAGCCCTGGGTTTCCTGCTTACCATCCTTCTTGATCTCTTTCCAGCTGTCACCTTGTAAAACCTGTGACTGACAACAGAGAATCTGGATTATGAAAACCCTACTATAGGCCTGTTCCAGGTGTAGCCTCCCTGACCCTATCTCTCCAACATCATCTTACAAGAATAGACCCCACACTGGTGCAGCCTTTGTGGGCAAAACAGCAAGAGAAGTTCAGGACTGGAGAATATTGTCCGCATGTTGTAATTATGATCCATGCAGTACCATTCCTATTTAGGGCCCTTCAACATGACACATTTATAGCACTATGTTTCCACTTTAATAGCTAATGCTGCATCGTGTGAAATTGTGGGATTTGCAAGTTAGAGACACTTGTTTGGAATTCTCAGTCAGAGAGATCTAGTGCCTCACTGAACTACCAGTCCCCAGATTCCATAGGATATAGCCATAGCAGTTAAAGTGGAATCATAGTGCTATAACTGCGTAGCATAAAAAGGCCCCTAGTTATTTATGTGTGGTGGTCTCTAAGTGATCATGATGTAATGCAGCCTTTGGAAAAAAAGTCTAAGCAAAACACAAAAACCAAGATAAAAAAAAAGAGGGGAAAAAAGGAATGACATTATTATTTTTTTCTTCTCTAAATTGGGAGCATACCAAAAGTCTCTTGTATGCCATCCGAGTGAAGCCTTGAGACGAGACCCTTCCCAGTGCAAATCTGCTTCCAGTGTCTATTGGTAATAGAGAACCACAGAAACTGGGACCCAGCCTTGCATGAAGCCATTCTGTTGTGGCAACTTGCCCTGTTCTCTCTGGCTGTTTAGTGATTCTGTTGTAAAACACTTGCTTTTCTCATCAGAGAGCCCTGACAACAGAGAAATTTCCTTCAAAACAGCAGGATCTGGGGGAGTGGACTGTGCTGTACTGCCTCCTTGCCAAGGACGGGCTTTTGCCAAGTCATCTGCCTTCCTGAGATTTGTGGAAGCAGAGAGAGAGTGGGGGGGAGAGAGAGAGGACAGACCACAGATGACAGACTCTGCTTTAGGGATGTGGCTGGTGACACCTTCTCAGTCAAAGGCAAGCCTAGACAGATGCTGAGGTGCTTCTTTGGCTGCTGTAGCACCTCTCAGTGCGATCAGGGCCATGGCATCTTGTTCCTCCATGATTTCTAACTGAATCATATGTAGCAGCCCTTCACCTTGGCGACAAGAGACAAATGCAGGACCTGGCAGCTGTATGTGTCCAGAGCTTGCTTGCAGGGCCCCACCTATACCTGCTAAGTGTTATTTTCCCAAAGCTTCTTGTCCTCTCTTTTTATAGATTTTGGCTTTCACTGATGGCTAAGAGTGAGGGGGACTTAGAGAAGGGTGGAAAGGGTGAAACTGGCCTTGTTTATGTATAGTTCTAGAACGGATTCCGATTAGATACCTCATTTTAGAATTTCTGGTGGATATTATTTTCTATAGGGACATTAGACAGGAAACCAGTGAATATTTGGGGGCTAAAGGTGGTAGGTGGTGGCTTACACTGTGTTTCACCTTTATTCTAGAATATCTCCCCCACTTCCCTTGTGTGTGCCTGCTAGAGTCTCCAACTTTTGCTTAATGCAACTTAAAAAAAATCCCACCTATTTTACAAAATTCTTAGTGGTTTACAAACACAATACATCCAAAGCACTGCAATAAATCGGCAATTAATTAAAAATGCATGAAAAGCTGCTACAGACTAAAAGAGCTGAGCCTTGGTACTGTTTGTTTATTTAGCACTGTTAAAGTGCATAGCTCTATATGGAATAACAACAAAAAGGCCATCCAGGTGCAGGCTTGGTTCTGCCAAGCTTTAGCCCTCTTCCTTCTCTCATTCCAACTTCCCTGAGGATGGCAGCAACAACCCCGGGGCTCTTCATAAGGGCTTCCATTAGCCACAGGATCCATTCTCCCAAACGAGATATCATACAGATATGTTGGATTGCAACTCTTTTTGTCCAGAAGTTTTGGAACTCTACAATTATAGCGCTATGATTCCCCTTTAATCGTCCTGGGTACATCCCATGGAATCTGAGATTTGTAGTTTGGTGAGAAACTAGAGAATTATTATGGCTGAGAATTGTGTGTGTGTGTGCGCACGCGCATGCGTGCGCACGTGCCTTCAAGTCACCTGTTGACTAATGGCAACCCTATGCATTCCATGCAGTTTTCTTAGGCAAGTAATACTCAGAGGTTGTCTTGCCAGTTCATTCCTCTGACATACAGCCTATAGCATCTGGTATTCATTGGCAGTCTCCCATCCATGTACTAATCCTGCCTAACCTTTGTTAGCTTCCAAGATCAGATGGGATCTGGTGTCTTTAGGGTATTTAGACTGTGTGTGTGTGTATCTGTATGTTCAAGTTGCCTATTGACTTATGGCAACTTGTGAATTTCCTAGGGTTTTCTAAACTGAACTTGCTTAGCTTCCAAGATCAGACATTCACTAAATTGCCAGTCCCAGCATTTTACAGGATGTTGCCATGGCAGTTCAAGTGGAAGCATAGTGGTACAATTGTGTAGTCTGAAAGGGCCCCTGGAGACCACCAGGTTGGGAAAGCCTCAAAACACTGGTCTTCCATTGAGAAGGAGAGAAGGCACCACTGGGTCCCAACCTAGGGTAGGTTGCAACAGCAACACTGATCCCCATGCCAATATTGTTTAAAAAAAAAAAACTAGATTAAAAGAATGGGTCCATCAGCAGACAGAGCAGTTGGTCGTGAGTTTAAAATGGTTAAAAACTTGCCTGTGAAGTTTCCAAACATGTAGCACACCCAGGTCTTTAGAACCATGGGAAATGTATTTCCTATAATTCCTGATCATCCCACCAGGACAAGGGTCTGTGGTGTAGCCATGGAAGCGAGGGAAGGATGAGAGAATTGGCTCCCAAAATTAGAATTCTGCCTTCCCCATAAAAGTTTTCTTCAGTGACTAAATTTCTAGCTTTAGTGTAACCAAGAATTTATTTTTTCAACTATAATTTTTATTGGTTTACATGTACTCTTACCGTGATACACTCAACAACACATCCATCCGTCAAGATAACAAGTGAGAGAAAAATCAAAGTCTGCATATGAATCGTATATATCAGTCCCTTACTTAAACTTTAAACTACAACTCATTATTTATTTCTTATCTAATTCTTTACCCATGCTCTTCTTTTCATAATATTGTAATAAAGTACAGTAATTTAGAACTTCTGTTTAGCATTTAGAGATACGGGTTAGAAATCTAAACAAAAAGGGCAGCCAAAATTGCCAAGAGAATATGAACACAGCAAAAAGAAGAGTTCTCGGTATGAACCATGTTCAGTGTCTCACTTTCTCGCTTGGTGTGAATCATGTTCAGTGTCTCACTTTTTGAGAACTGAAGGAAAATTTCATTTTGGGGGACCTAATTCTTATTGGGAGGCAATACACTCATTCTCCCTGTAGTTACACCTCTGACAAAGGGTGGTGTTGTACTACAACCCTCACTGCCTAGTACAACCATAGTTACTGGTGAGGGATCATGGAAGTTGCAGTCTAGCACCATCTGAAAGCCCCCATGTTTTTCAACCTTGCACAAGGGCTTTCTGTCAAGGGCAGAAAGGAATCCAAAACCTGAGCTGGCAGATCTTTGAGGCATTGGTAACTTTTATGCTGGAGGAGTGAAGAGTGTCAGCCTGCCGTGACTTTGAACTGGGGCTGGAGAGATTTGACTCTTGAGGCAAGATCCATCCTGTCTGAGGCGGAAACTATTAAGCCAAGCAGCTGTTCAGCATCTGACTTGTGAAGCCAGTTAGGGATGATCTCGCTCTCCTTTGCTCTCACATCTTTCCCCAGTCTGAAATGGAAGGCACTGTCTGTGTTTCTTGAAAATTGTCAGGTGTCAGTGAATGCTAGACTCAGTGACATTGCCCAAGATTCTATTAAGTTGTAGCTTAGCAGAATGCAGTATTAAGTTGTTCTTATTGGAATACGATATTCTACTGGATCGCCTGTTATGTGCTGATTTCGTAAAGCATCGTCTCCCATAGTGCCTTGCTTCCAAGGATTGAACAAAACTAAGCATGGTAGAACTAAAAGGGTCTAGATCAAGGTGGTCAACTGTGGAAGCTAGGGGCAAATATTGGTCCTTCTGGGGATCTTGGAAGGCCATACTTCTGATTTTTTTTAAAAAAAAATGCCTCCAAATATCCTGCAGGGGATAGGGGAAATTTCTCCACACTTTTGGCTCTCTTTGGGCCATTTTAGGGCCAGGAGAGGCCTTTTAGCCAGCAGGAAGTGAACTGGAAATCAATTTGTATATGTGCTTCTGGAAGATACTGGCTGACATTTTGTTGCAAGCTCAACTTACAACATTGCAGTTTTAAATATTGATTTCTCCAGTGACAGTGTTTCCAAATTGACTTGGATTTTGAGAGATAAACTAACTGAAGATTTTTTTTAAAGGCTGGAAACTGTTTATGGATTTTGTTTTGAGCAATAAGAAGCCTAATGATGCAACAATTGGTTATTAGTAATTCTAGTAAGTTGAATTTAGTCAGATTGGTAATGGTAGAATAAGATACTTTCTTTTGATTGATTTTTCTTTTTTATTGTAGTTGGTGGGAGGAGAATCAGAGTTGTTTGTGTTTTAGTTAGTTAACACAGTTAGGTTGTGTTCATGGTAATAGATTAGTATTTTAGTAATATGTTTTAGTATTGTGTTTTAGTTTAATTCACTTTACCTTAGCTTTGGCCTTGTTATACATGTACATGATCTGTGTATAATATTTTTCTTTTTTCTTTTTTTCTGTTATTGTGAATTAGTTCATATAAAAATTAGTAAATATGATTTTTTTAAAAAAAAATAAAAATATGTATAAAAACTATTTTGGGTATTATCTTCTGTCCTAAACTCTACAGCATAGGAAGGAGAAACCCAGTAAACATGCTTAATTGGCAACGGAGCAAATGAGAATACATGACCTGCTGAAACACATGCAGGCTGGATTATGTGTGATCTGTACATCATTAATGCACGCACTATGCAGTGAACAATGGGAACACTAGTATGTATGTATGGAGCTTCATGCAAGCTGATGCACAAAGTCACCAAGAGACAGCAGACTCTTGTTCATCTGTCTTGTGGGATGAGGTGCAGTAGCAACAGGACAAGATGAAGAAAGTCAGCCGCCAGCAGAAGCTTGAGTTGGAGAGCAAAACTGACAAAGTGGTCAGGTCCATGTTATTACTGAGCCAGAATAAAACAACCTTGGAGTCTGAAACTGACCAGATTTTCAATTTTGTCTGCTCCCATTAGTCAAAGCAAGCCAGCTCTCTGGCAGTTTCCAGTGGACAAAATATATGGAATAACTGTTTATTTCTGGGGGAAAATGTTGGCAAGAACGCTTTCTAAAAAGCAAGAGCCAAAAAACCCTTGTACAAACTGTCCTGATACAAATTTGCTTGTATATATCTGGATTCTTCTTCCCTTCTTTATCAGAATCTCTTCCCACAATGTCCCTGATTTGTGGACAATGGTGTTTTTAAGGGACAGTGAAAAGACAGCATACAATGATTCAGTTAACACATATAATGTCTTACTGATCAGAGTGTCTTAAATCAAGATGTAAAATGTAGGTTTTGCTAAGAAATGGCCAGCATTATTTGTGGCCATACCAGTAAACACTCCTAGTATCTGTGTTTGTGTCTCACCTCCAGCAGAGACCTGCTGCCACTTTTGGGACTAGTGCCAGAGTGCAGTGTGCAAGGAGGTGCTTGTTATTCTTAATGTTGTCAAGTCAACTTCAACTGATGGTGACCCTTTCATCAATATTCCTGCTCAGGTCTTGCAGGCTCAGGTCCGTGGCTTTCTTGCTTGAGTTTCTCCGTCTGTAATGTAGTCTTCCTCCTTTCCTACCTCCTTTTACCTTACAAGCGTTATTGTCTTTTCTGGTGAGTAATGTCTTCGCATGATGTCTTCAAAGTACAACAGCCTCAGTTTAGTTTAGTTATCTTGGCTTCTAGGGAGAGTTCAGACTTGATTTACTCTAGGACCTGTTTGTTTGTCTTTTAACAGTCTATGGTATCTCTTCTCCAGCACCACATTTGAAGAGTATTGATTTTCTTCCTATCAGCTTTCTTCACTGTCCAGCTTTCACAACCATGCATAGAAATTGAAAACATGACGGCATGAACAATCCTGACTTTAGTATTCAGTGATAAGGAGCACTGGCAGAGTTTGGAGTGTGTGGAAAGGGGAGGGTGGGAGGGGGAGGGGCTAAGGGGTGGGGGCGTGGCCGCGGTGCATGGGGGGTTGGCCAGGGCACACGGGGGCATGGCTATAGGCTGGAACGCCCCAGAAACATTGCTGCCCAGGGTGAATCCCCCCCACATCCCTACGTGACTGATAAGGAGATGCTACTGAGGCACAATTTTGAGCTCATTCTTTAAGAACAGAAGAACATGTGATCTGGATCCAACTAATCTGGATCAGACTAAAGACTTCTTTAGTTTACCTTTTTGTTTGTCGTGGCCAACCAGATGCCTATGGGAAGCCCACCGGAAGGACAATGACTGATACCTGCATTTTACAGGGAAAGACTGGACAAGGCTTACATTTCCTGGAAGCAAACATTTTAAAAAAAATAATCTTTAGGTCGTGAATGGATGGATGGATCCATCCATTCAAAGATGGATCTTTGCAGCTGTACCGAATGTAAGAAGCCGGGTTATGACCTTGAGAATAAAAATGAGTAGTGGCTGGGAAGAAAACTGGAGGAAGTGTGTAGAATGCTCCATTCATCAAGGTCAATGAAGATGACCCAGCAGCTGTATTGTCCTGTCCTAGAAAATTCCTCAGTTAAAAATCAATTTTAAAAATGAGGGTTTATCTCTGAATAGTGTGGCTATGAAATAACACAGAATAAATAGGCCACGGGCAATAAATATTTTTGATGCTTCGGTTCAGATCTATATGCATGCATCCTGTTGATTTCTATATGGTTGCACTTACAGTGTTCTGCTGTATTGCTTTATGTGTGCCTTGTGAATTGGTTACTGCTATGGATGTTCAAGGTCCTCTCACAGAAGTGCCTTTGAACTACTGCCAAGTCACACTGGTCATACCATGTACATTTCTGATAAGCTGTTCATGCTTGGTTTCTAAAGGATGAAATATTTTACGATCACAAATTAAATTAAATTAAAGATACATTTATGCTGGCCACTGGAATTGGTATCCACTGTGAGTAGTCATGAGTCTTGAGTTTTGATAAAAAAGTTTGAAAGGTGGGCCCAGTTCAGAAGGAAAATGAAGAGTTAATTAAAACTGTTGATTCAATAATTAGTCAATGCAAAACTGTGTCTTTAATTGAAATAAGTTCATAACAGGAATTATAAAAAGAAAAACAGTAGAATTGTAGGAAAAAGTTTAATAATCATAAGGGCTGTTAATATTGAAAAATAACCTACGTGAGGCATTCTTCCCCCACCCCACCCCATCCCTCCTTCTTTTCCTCTTCTTGCTCTGCTTATTTCTAAGCCTTCTGTTGGGCATAGGGTATGTTGGACCTCAAAGAGAAGCGGGGAGGGGAGAGAGAGAGAAAGAGAGAAGTTTTACTGCCCTTTGCTGAGATTGTCATTTGAATCTCTTCTTATTTTGATCAGAGCTTAAAAAGCTTTGAGGCAATTAATGGTCTTGTTTGAGTCACCTATGGTCCAGCCATGTTGAGCCATATTCTTCTGTGTCCTTGATTTTTTCCCCCCTAAATGCTCTTTGCTTTGTGACTTCTTTCTTTAACACCTCTTGGTTCTTCAACTTTTTTGGTCTGTTTACATCAGGAGATCTCCTGTACCTCAGGGTTGGCAAGCGTATGGTTTGTGTTTTGTTTCAAGAATTTCTGCTTTACAGACTTCAGCATGCTGGCTCTGGATAAGGTTATACAGGATTGACCCAAAGGCAAATGAAATATTAGGACTGGTTTGGGCAAAGCGAGTTTCCAGAGGGGTATTTTGATCGATGTTTCTGCTTCTTACAGACTGTCCTATTTCTGTGGTTTTTTTTCAGTATGTTAGATATTTGGTATAGTGTCTAAGCATACGTCTCTGATAGCCTAGAAGTCAAGTATAGTTACAGGTTTGGTCCCTGCCTCCTTTCTCCAGTACTATGATAATTGTGAGTAGAATTTGCAGAACACTACAGGGACTGAAATTGTACTTCCTTCATCTTTTTGTGGGAGAAAAGACCCAGAGTGTACACAGATTGTCTGAGGTTAGGTCTCAGGTTGCAACCTTGACAACAAGAGCCTCAGCACTAAGAGCTGAAAATCAACATTTGAAACTTGTTGGAGTTTGAAATTCTAGTTTCACAACGACTGCCACTTTCTATGAACTTTTGCAAAAATGTCTTTCTGCTCTAACGTGCTAAAAGATTGTGGTGGCTTATGAATATTAAAGAAAATTGCTAGTCATAAAAACATATGAATATAAAAAGCTCCCAGGTTAGCCTTCTCATCCATTTATTCCAGGGATGGGGAAAATGTGGGCTGCAGACCTTACGTAGCCCCTGAATATTCTAAAGCCCCCAGACTCTTCTGAGTAAAGAATTGTGATGATGGGATATGATTTTGTCCTTGAAATCAATCCAAACAAATCAAAACTGCTGCAGGTGCAGCATTTGCTTCTTTTTTACCCCACAATAGCTCAGACACTTTAAACCTGCCGTGAACTGGCCAAAACAGGAACTAGACGTAATGGAGTATCAATTCTGGTGCACCACCAATATACTGATGTGGCTGCTGGAGTGGAATGAAAATGGGTTCCTGCCCCTCCCATATGCAGTAACCCACACCTGATTTGTCCATTCTTTTTTCTTCTGACTTGCAGTGGCTCTTTGGCTTCTTGGTCTAAGGCTTCTCCGTCAACTCTTACCTGATCGTTTCTGCTGAAAAATGCCAGAGATGTAGCCTAGGACCTTCTTGCCACTGAGGCCTGGTCCATCACCCCTAGCATGGATGCATTCTGGGTTACAGTATTAAAAACTTTTTTAAATGCAGTTCTTAATTTCTTTTGTACGTTTTGTTCAAACACGCAGATTCCCCAGAGCCCTAAGATTTGCTCCTGGTATTTCAGATTGCACACTTGAGCTGCCAAGGTTGCCTCCTACTTCACTTGGGGATCAAGATATATGGATATTGTATATCTTGTTAATAGCAAGCAAGGAAGAAAAGAAAATAATAAAGCTTAGGGAAAATAAATTTTAAAAATGAAGAGTGGAAGCAATTCCCTTTCCTCTAATAGCTGTGGTTCATGTCCAAAAGAATGATGTTGTGCAGTTGGCCTTGGACTGCACTGCTTCCAAATTAAGGTAGCTTTGGCATAAGATTCAAAAATGCCCTGCATCTGGAAATACAGTCTGTCAGGGTTTTTTTTTAACCCCCCCCCCCCTTTTAAGCAGTTTTATTTTTGTTGAAAACAGCTTAAAATGGAACATCAAGAATGACAGCTTGTGGGTATATAAAGTAAATGGTTTTCATGTAGATGTTACAAATGTACTTTTACAATTCTGCCAAAGGCCAGCTGGTTGGGAGTATTTTGAAAGGTTCTTTCGTAAGGTCAAGTATTAATTACATTGTCAGAAAGTCTTTCCAAAAGTTTCTGACACTGTAATGGAATTGTCCAGCATCTACCCTTGTTGTTTGAATAGTCAATACATTGAAAACTATTTTTCAACAAACTTGTCCTCACTAGTTTCCTCTTTGCTATACCTTATGTTCATGGTCAGTTTATCATATGGTGCCAGGTCTGAAGCTCCTTGGAACCATGTATGCATGTTCAAATCATCTGCATATTTCCAATTTTGGGTGATTTGCTTATGTGCAACACACAGAAGTTGTGAAATTAAGTATGTGTTGTATAACAATACATTATTATCAGGTTCAGGTTTGCTTTTATATATGCAATGTGTAAGTAGTTGGTACAAGCTTCCTACCAAAAAAGCTGCTTCAATTGGTCTCTCTTCTTCCCTTCTCACCGGTTTGAGCCTGAAGATTGCTCTTAAATTTCTCAAACAAAGACTGTGGGACATAGCTTTTTGTGATGTGTGCTCATGCTGATATGTATCTTGCTCTCCCTGTGCAGTGCCTATCCACTGCATTGGGCCTTTCCAACTAGCAGACTGCTTAAAGAACCTGTCGGTGGTTAAGTACCACAAATTCTTTTCAAAGGCCAATGTTCTCTCTACTGAACTACTTAGAGGTAGATTTGCTAGTGTCCGCTATCTGGAAAGACGGTGCCCTTGTGATAATTTGGAAGTTGAGTCGATGAAGCATGTTCTTTTGGCGTTTAGATACTATAATCAGGTCCGTCAGTGTTTAATGGTCCCATTGTTGAGTAAATTTCCTGGGAGTTCAGATCAATTTTATATTAGGTTCCTGCTAGAAGAGAAGTCCCCAAAAGTGACCCTGGCTGTTGCTAAATTCCTCATAGAGGCAGCAAAGATTAGAGCTCAATGTGTATGTGTATTAGACAACAGTTGAAAGCAATCGACTATGATTGTTTTACTGTTTTGATTTTTCCTTCAAATGTTTTTGTATATGTTCTGTTTTATCCTCAAGTCCTTTCTTTGATAGATCTGTGGACTGTAATAAATAAATGACATATTATCCAGAAAAAAAGAAAGTGTTTTTAAGATTTTTTCTTTTGTAATATCTTAAATAAGTTTAAGTGTAGTGTCCCAGAATATCTTCAGTTTGGGAAAATTGAGCCACATGTGAGCTAGCGTGCCTCATTCCATGCATGCCCTCCAGAAGTCAGTTAAGCCTCTTTCCATGATAGAGGGAGTTTTAAGGGACAGTAATATCACCTATGTATAATTTTATAAGCACGTTCCTTCATATTTGCAGAGATGGAATGAAATGGAGGATTATTCCCTAATTATGCCCAAGTCTCATCCGGAATAGCCAAATTTAAATCTGTTTCCCAGGGTATCTTAGCTAGGTGTATGTGTTATTTACCTTATTTAATTAATAAATTATAGATTTTGGAAATCAGGCCCCTTGTTGTTAGTTAGAAAATAGTACAAATCAATTCAAATTCTTATAATTGTGCTGGAGGCCCATCCCGTTTTGACCCAGTCATTTGCTATATGCTTCAGCCTTATCAAATCCATCCATACTAGTCTTGGACAATTTGCCTTCTGTCTGAAATGCTAGCTTTACATAAGCAAGGATTTTTGCCATGGGATAGCTCTGACTCATATGAACTCCAACTTGCATTGGGAAATGATTTGGCTCCAGGAGTACTGCATTATTTGAATGTGTCTGTGTCAATCAGTGCAAAGTGCAGCCTGGCCTTTTGGAAATTGCCTGTTCTGTCCATGTGGACTGCTCTTTCATTTCTTGTACAGGCCACATTAATCTTGACCAGTCTTCCCCAGCCTGGTTAAGTCCCAGGTATTGATCATACTAACTACAGTGATAATGCTTGTAATCCAACTCATCTGAAGGGCACCTGGGTGGGATGGGTGGCTTTGACCAGTCACATTAGCCTTGGATGTCAATCAAGGCTGAAGTACTCTACTGTCTGTATGCAGGGCTGGGGTATGGAAGAAATGGTCATTTGGATTGGGTACTTCAATTTAGCCTGCTCCTGCTCCTGCACACTCTGTTTATTCCTGATGGTCAAGAAACTGGATGTACAGCTGAATTAAAATTCTGCTTTTTACCATTGATTCTGTGGAATCACTTTAACCCAGAGGCAAACCTCATTCCAAACAGCCTTGGTCCTTTCAGCTTTGGTTTCCTGTCTGTAAAATGGGAGTAAGTATTGTTAATGATGCACCCCTCCCTATTGTACCTAGATGTGAGACTGTAAAGCACTTTGCAAAATGGAAAAAAAACCCACTTTTGATATGAATGATAAATGGCACCAGTATTAGATCTTTTTCCTTGCTTCCCTCGAAACTCAGAGCAGGTTGTAAAGCATGCATGAAGCATATGTCCCCTTCCCATCTCTTTAATCTCCTTATCCCCAAGGTGTAGATAAAAGTGAATGCTGTAGGCTGATGAGTAATCTTTGATGAATCTCCAGGCCTTGGGTGTCTTTCAGTGTGTGTGTGTGTTTTTGTCTTCATCTTTGATGAGTCTGGTGAAGTAGAGTGTTGCCAATGAAAGCTGTGATACCCTGGCAACTCTCTAAGGTTCTATGACATGTTTAATCTTTGTCTGGGTCTTCATAGATCAGCTGACACCTGGCTTTACCGTGGTCATGTGTTTCCCAAAGCCTCCTGCCTCCAAGAAGACAGCCTTTGGAGAAAGAGTTTTGTAGAGTGAGAGGTGTGATGGCATTCCACATGTGTCTGTTTTTGTAATCTGGGAGTTTCCATCATGGCAGGAAGCATTTTAATGAGCCTCAAACTCACTAGTGCCACTGAAAGCAACAGCATCTTCAGATATGTAATTAATTTATCAAAAAGACAGGCATATCAGATTTAGAGTAAAACATTTTCCATGTGAGTGCACTGGGATGTTTCTGTTCTGTTTGCTGGGACCGTGGTGGTGAATTTTGAGCTTTACTGAGACTGGGAGTGCAGGGTGTCTGGTCATGGTCTCAGTCACAAGAGGACTAATTTGATGCAGAGAGAAATGGAAAGACTCACTGGCCCTCTTCTTCCTCATTTATTATGTTCCTGGACCCTTGCAGGTGCAACACTGAGGGGAAGGATAGTATTTGCTGCCCTCCGTGGAAGAGACCATGGTGCCTTGCATCCAGCTTTGATCACCAGGACTCATTATGTGATGAGGGAGAGTGAGATTCTGTATAAGGTCAGCTTGCCCTCCACGTGGCCTCAGTCAGAGCCCTGCTCCATGGGCCACCCTCCCACCCTCAGTGCAGTATGAGAGTGATCTAGTTGCCCTGGGGGCCAGCTAGGAATTTTTCTCCTCCTGTACAGCAAGGTTTTGTTTTGTTTTGCCTACCCTATACTGTGCTGAAAGGAATTGGACAATTGGCTCTGGTGATGTTCCATGAATAGGGGGTCACTGGGCAGGTACCAGAGGAGGAGATAAGTCTCCAGTGTACACCTTTGATGCCCCCTTCAGGTATAGGATAAAGTCATGTAACCTCCTCTTTATGGTCCTAAGACTCAAGGGAAGGAGCTACCCTTGAGGCTTATCTGGAGTGTGAGCTCTCGCATGGGGGGTTTGGAGCTTTGATTGGAGCCTGCTGGATTGAGTTTCTAACTGAGACCGGGGTGCAACCCAGAAGGAATAGGTTGCCTTTGAGGCTCAGGTGTTTGCCCAAGGGAAGGCTGAGGAGGTGATCACAGGGGTGACACCTGGCCTCAACTGGTTCTGGATCTGGTTGTTCCCCTGTCTTGCTCATGGCCAGGCCAATGTAATGTGAATAACTAGGTGAAATAAAGTGCCTCCTATTACCCCAATGTCATGTATCCGGTCTCATTATTCTTGGGTTGGGCAGCAAAAAATATAACACATAACTCCTCCTTAACACAACAAGAATGTGGTAAGAAAGGCACATTAGCACTCTGCTCAGCTTTTTAAAAAATGTTTGCCCACTGATCTCGCCCTTTCGCCTTTCTGACATCCACCTTTACAATGATGAAGACAAACATCCCACAGGCCTTCTGTTCGAAGATGGTGGTAGTTGGGAGAATTGAGCCTTGGACAACCACAGAAATGGGGACTCTGGCACTAGGTCTGTGAGAATGGGAGTTCGAACCTAATAAATCATTTGAGAAGATCCATGAGTGGGAAGAGAGAGGCTCTGGAAGCAGGTGAGGATTCTTGAATAAGATGACAAAATGGAGTGAAGAGGAGTGGGAATTTGGAAGTGCCAAGATCAGAAGCCAGGGCGGAGTTTACTTTTATGAATAATGAGTAAAATGATGTGTCTTTAGTTCTTAGAAGTAACTGTCAGGAGAACGTATAAGGAATGAGCAGAGTGTTTATGTTAAGTGAACTGTTAGCCAGGGAAAGACACATGCCTGGCCTAGAAATACTTATGGCCGGTACAGAATTGGTGACATTGCATGGGAGGTGGAGCCATGCCAGGGTGTCAGAAAACAATGCCGTCTTATTCTTCCTTTACTGGTCAGTCTTGAGTTGTTTGTCTGCAGAAAGGAAGAAGTGGCTATGATAATATTCAGAGAGACAGAGCACAAGAATAGCAGGAACAAGAGTCACTGGTACAATTGACAGGCTGCAGGATGCCAGAGAGTAGATGAGTTCAGCTTCTGGTCTCTAGAGTGGCTGATAGCATCTAAGGTTGCAATCCTCCACCTATTTATCTGGAAATAAGCCCCACTGAACATAGTAGAGCTTGTTTCAGAGTAGATATCTATCACAGATTGTGCTGTGAAAGGCATGTATAATAGAAGCCATGCTGCCTTGTTTTGCTTATACATAAAAACCAGGCAGCCAGAAAAAACAGGCATAAACAAAGGGATTGAAGGAAGGGGTTCCCCCCCCCCCAAAAACAGACTTTTACAAGGGGAAGGAAGAGAAGGTGGACTGTATTGCAAGGTGGGGCCAGCCCAGATAAGCAGTATGTAGGCTCTGACTGTAGGATTTTGGAGAAGACATCCATCTACTCCATACATGTATTTTGAATCTCCATGCAAATTCCCACTTTCAGGAATAGGATTCCTTGTACTTGCTTAATGCAAATGTTTCAGTGCAACAGGATAACATACTGGTGTTCTTTTAGTAAGCCAGAAATTCCCATTCTGGAATTCTGACATTGCATCGAACCAGGAATAACAAAGCTTATATATGGCTTGGCATGTTGTCTCAGTTGAGAATAGTCAGCAAGGCAGGGTCAGTTCAGATTGGAGCAGCCATGGGATTATCAGCCATAGGTGGCAGTACATCATGCTGGAGAGCCTGCATGTGGTAGGGATGTGTATAAGAATTGGAATTTGATGCTTAGAGGCAGGTGTCCATCCCATAAGTCAGAAATGAGGTTTGCAGAGCTGGAGTTTCTGCCCATTGTGGCCCGACAAAATTATAGCTTTGGTTATTGCTGCATCCTGAGCAGTTGGTGCAACATGGAGATGGAAGTGCAGTTTCTGAACTGAGCTAGTGCCTGCAGCTGAAAAGCAACAACAACCTCTGACTCTGCTTTCTGGCTCTGGCTCTAGAATGCTGGTATCTACCTTGTGGTTTGAACCTGTTTGGAAATTCCCCTGCTCAAATCTACCAGGCTGTGCATGTGATCTGCCCTGGCTAATGTCTTGCTCTGAAAGCCAACATTTTTTAATTAAATGCTGACCAGCCTGCATCCAAGTTTAGTCTAGACATGTTTTGTCATCTTTCAGCTTTCTCTTTTGCCTGGCTCTTCCTCTGGTTGCCTATCCTCATCTGGAGCCCTTGTTCTATTCCAGGGTTGGAAAATTTGTGGTCCTTCAAATGTTGTTAGACTCCATTTCCCATGAATCCATGCCAGCATGGGCAGCGGTGAGGACTGATGGGAAAAATAGTTCATCAACAGCTTGAAGGCCACATGTTTCCTGACCTTGTTTCATCCTGTCATGCCTTGCAGAGTGCCTATGTGACTTTGAGGTTGAACCATCTTCTCCTTATACTGCATCCATGCAACACACAGCCTCTCCGGAGCGAGGTTCTCCAAGCTATAATTGATAATCCCATGGCTTTTCTGGCCCAGTGGGAGCTGAGTCTTTCAAGAATGGAGACTCCATGCAGCCAGAAATACAGATAGAGAGAAATGCAAAGCAGCTTCACAGCGAGATGGTTGTCTTTGGATTCTTTAGGTTGTTTGTGCCTTCTGTCCACTTACCTCCTGCAGCTTTGGTTTCTAAGAGCACCAAGGCATAAAATTTCTTCATCACTGTTTGCAGAGACAAACAAACCCCATCAGCATTTTCATGAGCAGCCTCCTGCCCATTGATCTTGAACTTTTTCACCTGCCTGCTGCCTGCCTCCGCAACAGGATTCACGGCTCAGGCAGAGAAATCTGCTTTCATGCTTTCCAGCAGCCTCGTTGCTCATATGCAATTGCTTTCAGACAGAAGAAAGAAGGCTGCAAATTCTGCACTGTCAACACATCCCTGCTCAGTTAAAGAAGAGAAGCTGCGTACCTTGCATATCTCTGGTTACAAATGTAAAGTGGGTTGAAACGGGTTTGGCTGTCAGAGCTTTGCCCTAGGACAACTTGGAAATGGCTTAGCAAGGGGATGCAGTGAACATTAGAGAATTCTAGGTACCTCTTAAGTCCCCCAGACAGGAATTGTGGGGCAGGCAGGGGACCTCAAGAGATGTATAAGTCATGGTCTTTTTCAGGGAGAACTTGAGGACAATGCAAGAGAGAAAGTACTGTGCACGTCTGGCACTTGACTCTGCCAAGGGTTTGCACCTCCCAGGCTAGGGATTCCACAATTTTGTTTTGTCACCAATCACCTAAGCACCACACTCCCTTGGAAGCACTTGGCGCATTTGCACACCACTCAGTTATAGCACCCTGATTCCACTTAAATTTCACATCCTAAATTTCACTCCTGAGATTTTGCCTGTATTTTGAATTCTCTGCCGGAGAGGTCTAGTGCCTCACCAAACTACAAACTCTACAGTTCCATAGAACGCAGCTGTGGCACATACAGTATGCTCATAGTGCTGTCATTGTGTAGTCTGAAAAGACCCTGGCTTGAAATCTGAGATTGCATCTGGTGTATTCAGTAATTCAGTAAATTCTGGTAAATTCAGACTTCCCACAACTTTTTTGGCAGGTTTCTGTAGAGCCCCCAGTAGATTTCTCTTAGGCCAATGGAAAAGATGGAAGAAGACATGGAAGTGAACTGTTGGTAAGGAAACAGTGCAGCCTTAGCTTATTGCCACTTCTGCATACTAGGAATGTAAAGAATATTTGAAGATTTTCTCATCTTCAACACAAAAGGATAATCTTGGTACACAGAAAGACAGACAGACTGGGAAATTCTAAGAGTTATAATTTAAACAGTAACTTTTATAAGCTCTGATTTGAAAGAGCACTTTAAGGTTCCAGTCTAGTTCAATTGCTGCTTCCTGTTTATAGCCTGATCATGGCCCTTGGGATCTGTCAGGAGGGCATAGAGATATGGAGAGCAGAACAACTTTGTACATCAAGGTCCTGCCACTCAAATGGCTGCTTTCAAAATGGAGCAGGAAGCAAGATCTGCGTATGATTCTATAATTTCCTTAGTTCTTTTTTTTTTAAAAAAAGCTTTATTGATTCGTTATTTAAAAAGACAGCACAAAATAAAACAAAAAGATCTCAAAAAATATTCAAAGAACGAAAAAAATACACAAAGTAAAAACAAAATACGTACATTCAACATATGATATGAACAATAAACACCACTGAATAGATAAAAAGGTTACAAAGATATAAGGAAAAAGAAATATTGCTATACCCCACCGCCACCATTATACCAACCTACAGATACAGATACAGACTACATAAATACTGATACAGATATATTCAAATAACTTCCCATTCTTCTTCTGCTGTAAGTTCCAAGGCTAATTCTGTTCCATTATCTCCTTCTATATAGCCTCAGTTTTATCCTGTTCTCTACCAACAATAAACCTATCCTATTTTACATACCAAATCCTATAATGCTAAGTCTCCATTTCTGTGCCTTACATGATCTGTGAAAGGTTTCCAGGTTTTCAAATATAAGTCTATTGCTTTCCCTTTCAATAAAGTTGTAAGCTTATCCATCTCTGCCAAATCTGTATGTTTATTTATCCATTCATGTATTTTTGGCATCTTCTTATTCTTCCAATATTTTGCACATGTAATTCTTGCTGCTGTTCTCATATATCTTATCAAATTCTCATGTTTTCTTTCCCCCCGTCATTCTTATTTATCCTATTTAATAGACATAACTCTGGTCTTAATGTTATTTTAACTTTTAGTACCTTTTGCATAGGCTCTCCTACCCTTAAACAGTTTTTTTTGGCTTTTTTACATTGCAACTATATATGATAAGAAAAACTCCCACCTGATTTCTACATTTCAGCATTGGTTTTTGAAAGGGTTGGAATTTACTAGGTGCAGTGATTTTTGAGAGAAAACTTTTATAAAATGATGTGTAAATGGTATCTTACCCCTGACAAGTTAGCTAAGATGTATAGAATCAATGTTAAATATTCTTAATTCTAATGAGCACAAACCAGTTTATATTGTATAGGCCCATCTTGATTTTACTGGGCCTTTTGAACATTCTGCTGCAGCCCAAATCATGCGCACAAGGAGAGAGAACCTGTGTACGTATCTCAAGAGATCAGCCCTAACATGGAAGGCGCTAGGGGTCTGATCAAACCCTAGAAGGCCTTGAGGAAAAAGATGAGTTTCCTCATAGCTTGTTTCAGCTTGGAAAAGCCAGCAGGGTGAAACATAGCAACCTTTTGTCATCTTAAACATTGCTTTATGTGCAGGAACTGTTATTATGGCAATTACTTAATCAGCATAATGCTTCCTTGGTGCATTCACTTGGTGGCTAATGGAGTTTCCATCCTCCCCCCCACGCTCCACTCCTTGTCAAGGGAGCTGGAGCAAGCAAAGTGAATGCTGTGCTGCACAGGAGTTGGCACAGAGGGAGGGAGAGGGAGAGGGAGAGAGACTCAATCTGTCATCAGTGAAAACATAATTGACTCATAGCAACTTGTTGGGTCAGTACTTAGGGTGGATTTATTTTTAGCATAAATTGATGGGAGATTTGGGATTAGGGAGCTAAGCGTAATCGGGAGCATAACTGACAAGAGAAACGATCATCAAGGATTTTGCAGGGTAGACTCCTCCTGTTCCAAAGCTGCAAATGTTCATTCTCAATTTCGGATGAATTATGCAAAGCAAGGAAATTAGCATAAACTCCATCATTTCCCATTTATTCTTGCAGCTTCTGAGGGCTCACCCCCGCTCCATTTATTTGAGATGAAGACAGCAGAGGGGAAGCATAGTTTAAAACTTTTATGATGCGTGAGAGATTGGATAGAGTAGAATTAGAATAGAATTAGTATCATAGGTTCAGAAATAAATCCAAAGTATAGATCCAGAAAGAAAGAAAAACTGCAGAAAATTTTAAGTGGTGAAGCATTTTTGTGATAAGCATAAACATTTAAACAAGTCTTGAAAGTTCAAATATAGGAAGTGTAAAACAAATATCGATAACAGAACTGCAATTGTACATGGTTTGTGTATATGACTGTGGCTTCCGTTAATTGGCACAGCTCAGGTCTTGGAAAGGTTCTGTTAAATGATGTTCATTCTGGTCAACTCCATTTCATTACAAGAGGGATAAGAATCTTTTGGCTCACAGTTCCCACATTGTCATTGATCATCAGTACTGTTACTGCTGTACCGCTGAAAAATACCAGGGATGCTTTCTGGTTCTGTCCATCTCTGATCATCATAATCCTAAGTGTCTTATGCTGACTGTCCACCCTGGAATGCCTCCACCTGTGCGCACACAGCATAGCCCGCTGCAGTTTTCACATGCACTCCATGCAGATGCTTTAGGTAAGTGCACAGAATCATTCATGCACTCATTCACTCTTCCCTTCCCCTCTCCCTGTTCCCCAAACAATTTTTGTGAATACCATGCCCAAGTCAGCCTCAGATGTGCAGAAAAACGTATTCTTTTCTTCTAAACTCTCTCTCGTAGTTCACACCAACTCAGCTAGCTGATGTGCACGCCATGTTCTACTGTTTGGAGCAGCCAGCCTGGCAAAGCAGTGCTGCCCTATACCCCAATATCATGCATTCATATTAATATTCTTTCTCTTTGTGACAGTGGCCAGAACAGACTATTTGATTTGGGGAAAATGGCAGAAGCAGAAAAGGCAGGCTAACTTTAGAAAGTTTTTTTTTAAGGCCAGCTAAACTGAGTATGTAGTGTAGTTCATATGTTCAGTGTGTCTCTTCTCCCTCCCTCTCTGTTTCTAGCTCCTCTGCTTCTCACTGAATGCACCACACTCCATAAAGATGCAGCACCAGACAGCCACCCATATGACCTTTCCTTAATCTCCATTGTTTCACCAGAGTCAGAACACACCCAGTCATGACTAAAAAGAAGAAACCCCATTATGTGACACTGAAAAAAATTACAGTCCTGGACATTACAGGCAAAACTGTTCCAGCTGTTAATGAAAGCAGTAACAAGTTATCAAAGTACAGTACAGCGGACCCTCCACATTTGCAAAAGTTCAGGGTGCAGTGAAAAAACCATGAATAACTCTGCCTCCTCATGATCCTCTCCCACTTCCCTCCTTCCTTTCCAGAGCTCCCCCTCCCATTGTCTTGCCTCTGGCCCCAGATAAAGGGCTTACTGGTACTTTCCCCTCAAACAGAGCAGAGCACTGAGTGCTGGCATTCTAGCTACTTCTGGCTGCCATCTTGAGAAAGGAGATTCTGGGGTGGGGTAAGAGCAAAGAGAGCACCTGACCCATCAGCAGCCATTACACAGCAGAATGTGCAGCCAGTGGCAGAAGGGACATGCCTCCAACAGTGTGTGTGTGTGGGGGGGGCTTTGCTCACCCAAAAGGGGGGAAAAAGTCCATTTTAAACACAAGCCTCACAAGCCTGGGGTGAGGAATGCAAGGGGATGGGAGGAGGAGAATGAGGCAGGAAGGCAAGCATGTGCCTCATGAATAATCAGATTCATGAAGGTGAAACCCACCAATGTAGAGGGTGGGCTGTACAGTGGACCCTCCATATCTTTGGGGGTTCGGTTACACAATCCCCTGCAAATAGCAAAAAACACAAGTGATAGCATTTTATATTATTAAATAGTATTAAATGGTGAAGATGTGTGCATTGATGCTTCAGCATATCTGTATTCATGTCACCTCCATTTAATGTATAGAATGCAATGTTCTGTGATCACATGAATTCACAGGTCTGGGGACTGCATGTACAGAGGATCCACTGCACAAATACTACATTAACTTCCATGCTCTGGGTGAAGCTGTGCCTGTGGGGCAGTTGGAATGAGGGTGATCATGGTGGGTGATGTGCTGATGTAGGCCCTTCTTTTTTCCTTCCCAGACTTCAGACAATTGATTTTGTCCCACAGGATTCAACGGGACTTGGGCCATTTCCGCACTAGACTGTCATAGTGCTATTATTCGATTTTCAACACCCTATAGAATCCTGGGGTTTGCAGTTTAGGGAGCAACCCCTCCCTAAACTGCAAACCCCAGGATTTCATAGGATGTTGAAAGTCGAATGATAGCACTATAACAGTCTAGTGTGGAGATGGCCTTGGAAAACTGATCAAGTTCCTATCTGCATAACTCTTTAGTACTGATCATACTAAAGTCAGATATATTTTGAGACCCGGCTTATTTATTTGTACAGAAGGATGCCTGATGTTAGGAAGATCCGAGCAGAACAAAGTTGGGAGATCAGATTACAGGTAGGATGGAGGTCTGCCTTCAGTGCCTCTGTTTCTAACTGAGAAGAAGATCTGCATAAGTCTAGATAAAGACAGAAACTGCATCAGTGTCAATGAGGGATAAGCTACTACTACTATATCTAGCCCAATTCCCCACTCCAATCCTTGCCCAAAAGAGCCTCTTGCAAGCACTGCCGGGCCTTCTCAGAAAGTCCTTAGGTGGCTAATGCTTTGGGCAAAGGGAAGGAAACTAGGAAAGCCAATCTCCTTAATTATTGATCTCCTGTTAAATTTCCCGATCAATGCTGTGCTCAGCGTGATAGCAGATTAGGCTGAGATGATTCCATATGTTACCCACAGGCATGTAATACATCGTGCACAATCTTTAATTCACATTCACTCTTCAGGTCTTTCAAGAAGAGCAGCTTTACCGCCCCTTGGGGTATTATTCAGTTCCTGGCTGTCTTATGCACTAATAAGTGGGGAGGGAGGGGAGAGAGCGCCAAAGAAATCCACATGAAACCTCTTTGCTTTACTGACTTTAGCAAAGACTTCAGCCATAACTCTGTTATGTGGAAACTCTGAGGCTTATGATTGCATGTTCACTACAAATTGGTCCCTTCTTGCTCAATTTAGTTTAAGTACACTGTAAGAATTTTATGTGTCTGTACATGTATACATGCCTACTGGTACACATAACACGCCTGCAGAAGGGGACCACCAAGGATATTTGCTTTTCCAGGTGATCTCCTTTTGGTTTATTTTGTTCAAATATGTCTAGCAAGAAACTTGACATTATTACCAGGAAAAGTGATTGTTCTTCTGGTGAACAACTGTTGATAGGTTTTCATCTCTTCGTTGCCCCTTTGTCGTTTTTTTTCCTTTGCTTTGGTGTCTTGGGACTCGTCAGAACTGTGTATGGGTTATTTGTATTCATCTTTAAAAAAATTCTGAATGATGTGACAGAGAGGTTTGCTATCTGAATCTGACTGGTTGACTGATGGGTCAGAAAAAGATTTGAGTAATACGCTGTGAACCTCTTGTAAAAATTGAAAACTATAATTGACTATGGTGCTGGCTTTGTGCAGAGTGGTATAGTTCAGTCTCTTGGCCTCCATTTGGAAAAATCCTCAATCTATAGTGAATGAAAAATGGCAGAGCTGGAGCAAGTAAATTGTTTGGACTACAACTTCCAGAATCCCCTGAAGAGCAGAGCAAGTAACCATGATGGCTGGAAGATTTTAGGAACTGTAATTAAAAACAAAAAACAAAAAACCTAAACCTTTGGAAAATAGAGTGAGAAAAAACAGTTCCATTTTAGACTAGCAATGCTGATTGAGGCTATGATAGTGTGTGATTCTGGTATTTATGTCTCTATGAATGGCTGTTATTAGAGGTCAAGAAAGGAATTTCTCCCAGGTCACACCAGATTGGCCAAAGGGACTTTGGTATGTACAGTAGAAAATTCAAATTGACATGCTCCTATATGGGTATGGACTGTCCTATCTCAGTTCCAGCAGCATAGCTGATAATTTAAACAAAACAAACTGAATAGCTCCCAGCTCATTACTTACTTTCATTCAGTAAGCACAAATAAAGTCCAACAGAGTTCAAAGGCAGCAAGTCCTAACTCAGTCAGGATAATCCAGATTCAGGCACAGAATCAGCAAGCCATCCAGCAAACAGAGAGGTTAGATAAGCTCTGACAACTTCTGGAGGGGAACGGCAGAGGCTATATAGGTCAGCCACCTAACACAGCTGTTGCCTGTTTAATTGTTGCCAGTTATATATTCTTTGGGATCAGCATAGGCTCTCTCTTTGTTGTCTGTGCTCAAAAAAAGTAGGTTGTGTTAAATTACCTTCTGTGTCTGAGCCACCGCCCCCTGTTCTCTTTGGGGCACTGTAACCTCTTCCTGTATAGCAGGTCCTGGCATGCCCCCTGTTTCAGCTTCTGGCATGTCCCCTGTTTCAGACTCTGAGTCAGAGTCCATGATCTGGAAGCAAGGCATGACATGGACATAGATAGATAAGACACACACACACACCAATTGACACAATCTGCTGGTAACCTGAACGGAAATTAAGCAGACTTACTTCCTCTCTTTAAAAAAAAAATCCTTCATACACCAGCACATTCGAGCAAGAGGGTCCCTACAATTGGCTCATGCTTTTTTAATCCACTCAGTTTCATTGTTTGAGTGTGGAGTAAAGTAACGCTAGATCTTTTCAAATGTTACAATTGCATGTGTTTGTTTGTGATCTCATCAAGCCAGAGAGTTCAGTGATCCCTAAGACAGAAAAGAACTAAAACATTAAATGATGTTTAGCTAGTTGCCTGCAAAGAAGTGATGTCCTCCTCTGGGAGGAGAATACTAAATCCCCCCTTCAAATTCCTTGAAGTTCATATACTTTAGAATGCAGTTCAGAAATGCTTTACTGATGGCTGCGGACAACAGTCCCACTTTGGAGACCTCATTACATCACAAGCACAGGTTAGCCTGTTTCTTTCACCTACTCAAGACAGAGTCCCTCTCTCAGGGTCTTACAGTTCCTTGGTACTTATATACACCTTCACCTTAGAATTGATTGTTTGCCTCTTACAGAGACTGTGAGGTTCCTAGTCTGGCCAGCTCTGGGAAAAGTCTTCCTAACTGTAGCTGGTAAGAGGGATTTGTAGAAGACTGTCTACCATTGCACTTGTCTAGCACCAAAAGCAATCCTGAGGTTGCTGCATTGTCCACTGCACTCACCTAGCAGCCTGACATAGTTTCTAGCTCCCATTGTCACCAGGTTGGGCAAGACCAGCCAGCAAAATCGATCTGACTGCTTCTGCCAGCTTCTCTCTTCTCCTGCTCAACTTCCTGGCTAGTTTTTACAAGGCTGCTGGCTACTCCCTTATTCTCTGCCAGCTGTTATCCATATTTATTTGATTTATCTCTTACTTTTTGCCCAGGCTAAAATTAGTGGTTCAAAAATAAGCTAATATTTTGCTGATCAAGTGATCTTTCATTTCTTTTCTCACTGTAATGCCAAGTCCTCATATAAAGAGAGGTGCAAAATCCAATGTAACTTTCAGGCTGAACCCTGTTAACCTGTGTCTCAGCATGACACAAGGAAAGCCGGACCCATTAGGTCATCTCATTGTTGTGGAAGTTCTCATTTTTTTCCGGTGCTAAGGTTGTTCCACAAGAGATCTTTTCCACATGATCCAAGAAATCAAGGGGGAAATTTAAAGCAAGAGTGGGAATGCTGTACAACTAAGGGGGGACGTGTTACCTGATCAAGCAGAAATAAAAAGACAGTGGAAATGCCACACAGAAGAACTGTACAAAAGAGATGACAGATTGACAGGTTCATTCAAGGAAGAACCATGGGAAGATGAACCTAGAGTTTTAGAAACTGAAATGAAAGCTGCGCTCAGCATTGTGAGAAATAAATCACCAGGAACAGATGACATACCAGTAGAACTGCTTCAATCTACAGAAACAAACTCTACTCAAGTTCTAACTAAAATCTGTCCACAAATATGGAAAACAAAATTATGGCCCACAGATTGGAAATGCTTAATATACATCCAATCCCCAAGAAAGGGGACACCAAGGACTGTAAATAACCACAGGACCATTGCATTAGTTTCCCATACAAGCAATGTGATGCCCGAAATTCTGCAACAGACTTCTACCATATATGGAGTGAGAAATTCCAGATGTCCAAGCTGGATACAGGAAAAGAAGAGACATTAGAGTTCATATTGCAAACATATGTTGGGCAATGGAACATACCCAAGAATTTCAAAAGAAAATCAGCCTGTGCTTTACAGATTATAGGAAAGTCTTTGATTATATAGATCGTAAGAAACTATCATTCTTAAAGAAATGGGTGTGCCACAACATTTGATTGTTCTGATGCATAATCTGTACAGAGAAGAAGAGGCTACTATTAGGACATAATATGGAGAAATGGAATGGTTTCGAATTGGCAAGTAATGCTGCATTTTATCACCCTATCTATTTCACTTGTGTGCTGAACATATTCATAAAATAGGATTAGACTCAGAGGAAGGAGGTGTGAAAATTGGAGGAAAGAATATCAACAATTTAAGATATGCAAGTGACACCATACTGTTAGCAGAAAATAGCAAAGACTTGAAACAATTAATGAAGACAGTCAAGGCAGAAAGAGCAAAGGGAGATTTGCAGTTGGACATTTAGAAAAACAAGCATAATGACCACAGATGATTTACATAACCTCAAAGCAGACAAGGAAGATATTGAAATAGTTCAAGATCTTCCATACCTTGGTTCAGTCATACTGTGGCTCAGATTGTAGATTGCAGTCAAGAAATTAGGAGTAGGACTTGGAAGGACAGCTATGAAGGAACTAGATAATATCCTGAAGTGTAAAGATATATCAGTGAATACAAAAGTTAGGATTGTCCATGCCATTGTATTTGCAACTTCTACGTATCGTTGTGAAAGCTCAACGGTTGAGAAATATGATAGGAAGAAAATCAACTCATTGAAAATGTGATGCTGGAAGAGAGTTCTATGGATGCCCTGGCCTGCTAAAAAAGATAAATGAATTTATCCTAGCTCAGATCAGGCCTCAACTCTCCCTAGAAGCCAAGATAACTAAACTAAGGCAGCTGTACTGTGGCCTTATCATGAGAAAACATGACTCACTAGAAAAGCAACAATGCTTGATAAGGTGGAAGGCAGAGGGAAGACTGCATTACAGAGGGATAGACTATAAATCTGCAAGACCTGAGCAGGCAATTGCGGGTAGGGTGACTTAGAAGTCTCTCATTCATAGGGTTGCCATAAGTCGAAGATGACTTGACAACAGTTAGCAACAGCAAAGTTGTTCCAGTTCAGATCTATGTCAGATTGTGAGTCTGTAGCGCACACAGCCTGAGCCCTGGCTTGGGCGTGCTGCGTTGGGGTCCAAGTATGAGGCAGGTGAAAGGACCACTCAGTTCTGGTCTATAAGAAGGCTGTTTTATTGTAAGCAAGCAAAAGAAACAAAAAGGAAAAAGGAAAACAAGCATTCATACATACACACTTTGGCTTCGCGAAGGCAAGCAGCAGCGTAACAAGGCTCTTTGTTGTCAAGCATCTTATATAGATCATTGCATTTCGTGACTACAGAGAGTTAGAAAAACATCATGTCATTCAACCCCACAGGCCAGGGAGGGAGAGGGGGTTTTCCTGTGCCAAGCTAAGGCCTATACCAGGTGCCGAGATGAGCTGGCAGCCCACTCTCTGTCCAGTGCTGGCTGCCCACTCCCTGTCCAGTGCTGGCCAGATGAGCTGAAAACACCTTATCTCGCCTTCCCTCCCTGTATCAGGCATTCATTCATTGAACATTCATTGAACATTCTAACTCAGTAAACAAGCCTGCAGCATACAACACAGCCTGAACTAAAGTTTTAGCTAAAGCTAAACAGAGTCTTAGTATGGCAGGCGTGGAAATTTGTATTTCTGTATACTCCTTTCAAAATTGGCACATATTTGTGCACATTTTCTGAAAGAAACCTTTTTGTAGACATTCTCCTGTTGATTGAAGAATTGTGTGTACAGATTGTTGGTGTTATGTGCCATCAGATTGGCTTTAACTTATGGTAGTCCTATGAAAAAGAGACCCTATGTTTAGGTCTTGCAGACTCAGGCCTGTGGCTTCCCTTATGGAAGCTTTGTTGTTATTATCTGATGTCGAGTCAGCTTTGAGTAATGGCAATCTTTCTGAATGAGAGATTTCCAAGAACCCTGGTCATCTGCTACCCTGCTCAGGTCTTGCTTGTCCATCTGTAATGCAATCTTCCCGTTTTCCTATTATTTGTACAGATTCCCAGTCACAATTTGTATTTGGCTTTCTGTTTAGCTCCTGGTGGTACAAACTGGTAATCTCAAATTAAAATGTGGAGCCAGTTAATTTTTCATCTTGCTAAATGCATAGATTAAGGAGCCCAGTGCTTTTTCTTACAAAGTGGGATTGTATGTTATAAATGTTTTTTACGGTTGCATTTTTCCCCATGGGCTTTTATGGAGCCATTTTGTTGGGAATTTCCTTTATGTGAAATAGAATCTTCATGAGGAAGTAAATTACTGGTTTGAAATGGATCAATGAACCGGCCTTCCATTTAGAAAAATGTTTTATGTTACATAATTGAATTGTTTCTTCATGGCGTGATTAAGGTCCCAGATAGATATAATTGTATTTGAAATTATTGGATGGTTTTTCTATTTTTACATTCAATAACCCTGCCACTTTGCATTCGCCTCCCTTGATTTTTGAAACATTGATAACATGTTTCATATCATTTTTGTCATCTGCAATTTTTGGTGAGCCTTGATTGCAAAATACATTACCCAGTATGTTGTATCAGATTATGTGTTTATAAAAAGCTGGGGCTTTTAGATTAGGAGAAAGATAGCTCAAAGAAAGTCTGATAAGGAATTTATAAAATTAAGGGTGAGATAGAGAGAAGATTTATACTTCAGCACTAGAACTTAGGGTCATCTGATGAAATAGGTTTGGCAATTGATTCAGAACTAACAAAAGGAAGTATTTCTGCTGCGGTGTATAATTGGCTTATAGAGTTCACTGTCACTAGTTGAGATGATGGTTAATCAGTTACATGGCCTTAAATAAGGTTTAGACGGCCTCCCTAGGAAAAGTTAGCAAAGGCTGGGGGAAGCATATATTTCATTTCACAGATGAAAAGTGGGCCCCATGAGGGCCAAGCAACATGCAGAGTTTGGTCAAATGGGTGTGGCCAAGCAGCAAGCATAGAAGTTATTTATGAGGGAGAACACATGAAACTACTATTTTAAGTAGGGGAAGGCTGCAAGTTGTGTACTGAATTTAGGAAAGCTAAACAAGAGGAAAAAAGCAAATGAGAAAGGACAAGAGTCTGCCCTTTCTTCTCCTCCCAAAGTTAACTCTGTGTGTGTGTGTGTGTGTGTGTCGGGGGGAGGGGGTTATGTCCATTTCTGCACTACACTGTTATAGTGCTATTATTCTACTTTCAGCCTCCTGTGGAATTCTGGGATTTGAAGTTTACTGAGGCCAAAGAGCTCTCTGGCTGCAAATTCTAAATGCCCCTTCCTAAACTGTAAACCTCAGGATTCCATAGGATGTTGAAAGTGGAATACTAGCACTATAACTGTATAGTGCAGAAATGACCTTTGCGTCTTCAGGTCTCCCGTCAATTTAAAGCAATCCTATGAGTTTCATAGGGTTTTCTTAGGCAAGAAATACTAACTACTTTTGCGATTTGAATTCATTTTGCAGCTATTGAAATAAAGTGGTGGGAAAGAGGGAAAGTGGGTGAGAGTGACAAAAACCAGGACATTTTAAAACCAGCTGAGAAAGTGAGACAGCAGAGAATTAACTGGGACTGTCCCTGACAAACCGAGACAGTTGGAGGGTGTGGGGAAGTAATCGTGCAGGACTGAGGGGTTCTGTTCCTCAGAAAATCTAGTGCCATGGCTGTTAGTGCCCCAGACAATTGGAAAGCATTTCTGTTTGGCAAGATGTATTTGAGCTGTAAAACCCTAAGCAAAGCTTAGTGAGGGAAAAAGCCTGTTCAGCAGTAATTGTTCACGCTAGCTCTTAAATATTAATACGACAGCCCGAGAAGCGGGGGTGACACCTGAATTTTTAAAGCTAATGAAGGCAAGCATTAAACTCGGTGTATCTTGACTCTGTGGCCTCAAGATGTTAGCAAGATTTTCAAGAACTGTGAATGTGGGGGTGAATTGCTCCTGCATATGAATCTTTGCTTTCTCATATACCTGTCTGAGAGTCCTGTGCTTTGCCATTGACTGAATTGCAGAGATGTCACAGAAGGTTCATGATCTTTTTTTATTCTCAAGGGACAGGGGTCAGAACATTATGCAATAACAGTAGTTCCAGGGAGGAGAAGGTTGATTTGCCTTGATGTAACAGGGAGGGGAGTCCCACATATTGTCCAGTTACTCTGAGAGAGAATTATTTCATAGGCACCAGGTGACATTTCATAGTGGTCATGCCCTCTAACATTTGACAGAAGAAAACTGGGACATCTATGGCCAAGCAATGTCAGAGTGTGATCAAGATGGCAAGTTACTATCACAGAGTGTGATCAACTTATTAATGGGGAAGAATCGACAAGCTAAGACAGGTTGCTGCAGTTTGATTTTTGCTTTTGCTTACTGGCTAGGGCAAAATTCCATCCTTCTTCTCCCTGCTGAGTTAATTTAAGTACAAACTACTTTTGCACTTTGAACTCACTTTGCAGCAATGGAAGTAAGCTAATAATGAAGGGGGAAAGTAGGAGGGAGAAAAGGCAGCTGGGACATGTTAAAAGCAGCTGAGAAAGAGGGAAGACAGAGAATTAATCAGGACTGTTCCTGCCAAATCAGAACAGTTGGAGGATTTGTATGGTTTGAGTGATTCATGAGGTGATGTAGCTGGGGAAGAAGAACAGAAGGAGCCCAGCTACCCGCCTTTTTGAAATTTAACTCATCTATGGGTTGGGGGAATAGTAGAATCTCAGAATATTGGTGCAAGCAGCTGGGCTTTCTTGAATTCAGTCCAACCCTTTGCTTTTGCTCGTGAAGATATGCAATGCACAGTACAGCATTTTGCACATTTGAAAGTGTAATTAAAAGGTGCAGTTGAAGGTTATTGTTGCCCGTGCTTAAGGTCCATTGATTCAAACAGGACTTATACATGTGCTGGATTGAGCAGAAACATCATTATTCCTCTTTAATAATGGCTACTGACAATGAAACAGATGTTGCGGAAAGAAAGATAGGGCATGTATTGGATATTTTGGCTGAGGTAACATTGTCGTGCTAGAATTTAAAACATGCCTTTAATAAATCCTGGCTGGTTTCTCAGGCCCAGATTCGTAAAAATCATTATTTCAGCTATAAAAGGCAACAAATGGCATTTAAAAGTTTATAGTCTCACTAATATTTAAACGTGAAAAGGTTGTGTTCTCATTCTTGGTCTCCTGGGATGGATCTGTGGGGAGAGGGGAAGAGCGAGATTTGCCAAATCTGTTCTTTGGCCTAGATATGAATTTTGTCATTCAACTGGACCCCTTCAGAGATAATCAAGTGTTACAATACAGTTGGCAGCACAATTAAGATTTCATACTCATGGCACACACGCTGGGATATACACAAGGATGAAAGAATGAGATGCTGAAGTGAAGAATATCTTACCCACTTCAAACACCTGTGATCTTAGCAGTGAAGGTTAGGGGCGAAAACATCTTTTTAGATGTTCTCATCCTTGTTGAGAAAAATTGTCTTGACAGGTCATGACACATTAAGAGAGTTTTGGCACACATTTCAGTGATTTTTCTAATTTGGGGACTTTATGTGGATATTGTGTTTGTGCCAAAATTGTTATATATTATGCAAGATACATTGTATCTACAGTCAATACAGTGCTTTTACCCCTTTTTTATTTTGGAAGAATGAAATTTTCATTAAAAAGTTCCAAAAAATGCCTCCCAAAAGGTTAAAAATACACAATTCTCATAATCTTGCCTGATATGTAGGACAGTTTTCAGATTTTTTTGTTTTGTTTTGTTCTTTTGTTCAACAACAAAGTGAAGATGTACTTCCCTGATATAGATGCATTTGCAGCTTTTTCTCACTGTGTTCAAAGAAGCGATCCACAGTTTGTCCTCTGATGGCCCACCTTCTGGTGAGGAACCTTTCCATATTTAGCTAACCTGGTTGTCAAATGGCAGGCACACAGTTTGCCCCAGGAGCTGTTTCAAAGCCTTACTAACCTGGTGGATTCTAAGAAAGCTTGGACTTCACTGATCTTGAGGAAGTTCACCTTGACATCAAGATGAGATGGCAAAGGAGGACTTTCTGGAGGATAGCTCTTAACACTTTTTAAAAAGCTCGCTAAGACTGATTTAGAGATAACAATTGTGACATTAAAGTAGAAAAACAGCCCCAAGTCCTAGTAGTAGCCAGTTGGATGAGAAGGGAATATTTATTATGATGTACCCTGTTTTCCTTGTTAACTGCCAGCATCTGCTGAGACAGAGATATCAGAAAATAAAGGTAATGCTTTTAGATGTCAAGGCTTGTAGCAGCTGAGTAGGCTCACATTCCATACTAAATAGTGTTTCTGCATTTTGCAGTGACATATTCCATATGTTTCACATGTTCTGAAGAGCCTTTAAAACATGCTGTTTTTTGATTTTTCATCGGATAGCTCTTTCTATAAGGAAGGAAACTGAGTAAATCCCAAACTGCTTGCTTATTTGCTAACAATCCTGGCTTGTTTGTTTAAGGTTCTTTTTGTTTTGAATCCTGACATTTGATAATCATTCAAAACCTACATGTCAATGCTTTGTACTGTTTGGGGCCACAAATTTTGTTTTGTTGATATTGGTATATCCAATTGGAGTTCTTAATAAACATTCAAAGATACAACAGTATTCAATTTGCTTAAACATGTATGTCAAAGATGTGTTGGTTTGTGCCACAAACCTTGAATTTGTAGCAAGAATATGACATCTTGTAGTATTAACCAGTAACCCCAATTGGTTACAAATATATGCATTTGGATATGCGTATATGTATTTGCGGCTAACAGCACAAAAATCACAAAGCTAGTACAATGTTTTTGTACAGGGTTTGATTCGGGACCAAATTTGGAGATCTGTAATTAGCAAAGTTCATGCTTGGTACAGATTTAGCTTTCTTATTGAGAATAAGCGCTAAACCACCAGGGATGGTTTTACCAGTAGAATCCTAAGATCCTGCCTCTTTATGCTGCTCTCAGAGTCATGTCTATCTTTCTCCTGCCCCCAGATCCTTCATTTCACAAGATTATGAATTTTGACAGTCAGTTGCCTGGTGGGCAAGCAGGTCATAAGGCAGCAGGTATAATACTGTTTTGCATGCAGAAAACTGAAGTTCAGTTTTTGGTATCTTCAGCAGGAATGGAAAGAACTTTTGAAAACATTTGCAAAATGGTAAAAAACATGTTTCTGAATGTTGGGAGACTTCGATAAGAAGAATCCAGTACTTGAGAATCTTCACAGTTTGGGACTTAACTCTGCACGAAATTTGTACATGGTTATTTTGTGCAGAAGGCAGCATTTTCTGCACAGAAAACAGTGCTTTTGTGCAGAAAACAATATTTCTACACAGAAATATAATTTTCTGTATAGAAAATGCTGTTTCCTGCACAGTAAATGGAGCAAGGGATTTGTTATGTGGAAAAGTCACACATGGCTGATTTGCATGGAAAACAATGTTTTTGTATGGGGAAAAGTATTTCTGTGTAGAAAAATCATTTTCAGCACTGATAATACTGTTTCCTGCTAAGGAAATGCTGTTTGCTTTGCAAAACATCCATGTGCAAATTTTGTACAGAAAAAGTTTTGAATTACTAATAGACTTTGAAAAAACGTTGTAATTTTTGAGGACTTTCCACGGCAGGAAGAGAATTGTTAAAATTACTTGTTGCTTCCTTCAAGAAGAGACTTAGAGCCTTTCTGCCCTAGACTGTTATAGTGCTATTATTCCACTTTCAACATCCTGTGGAATTCTGGGGTTTGTAGTTTACTGAGACCAAAGAGTTCTCTGGCTGAGAATTCCAAATGCCCCTCCCTAAACTGCAAACCCCAGTATTCCATAGGCTGTTGAAAGTGGAATAATAGCACTATAACAGTGTAGTGCGGAAAGACACTTAGTGAAGAATCATATCCCTAATCTTCAATTTAAACGATCTCACAAAACAATGGAAACATACTGTTAGCCAGAGAATGAGACAGATGGCCTGATGCAGTCGGGCTCTTCCGTGTCTTCTTTTGTTCTAGTACTCTATAAGAAACAAGATTCCCCCACACCTGGGCCCAGATGTAGTTTTCACAGCAGCATTCCCCTAGAAAAAAAAACTTGTGTTGATGTTGTGAACTGTTTTAAGTTTTGGAATCTTTCCCATTTTATGCTGGGACCTAGCTAGCCCCCCCCCCACTCCAGCTGTGTATCTATTTATTTGGTTTGTCTTTTCCAGTATACAGTCATCCCTCCACATTCACAAGAGTTAGGGGTACAGGACCCCCATGAAAGTGGGAAAACCATGAATAATGTTAGGCCCTCCCAAACGATGTTTAACACAAAAAAAGTATAATCACCATATTCAACCCACCGTGGATTCCTTTGAGGCATCAGGGTTCTTTCACAAGGCAGAAGTGGGTGGCTGGTGGGGCTTACTGCTACCTTCACTGCTGCCCCACACCATGTTTAGTAGGGATTTACAAGCCTCGTTTGCAGTTTCTCAACCCCATGAGGCTTGCACTCTTTATTAAAAATGGCATGGGGAGGCAGCAGAGGTGACAGCAAATCATCCGCGACTAATCAAATCCACAAAAGTGAATGTGGAGGGCTGACTGTATAATACTTTACATTTGTTGTCTGTTGGGTTTCATTTCCCTGCTTACAGCTTAAAGTGCCAATTTATCAAGGTCAGTTTTATCCAGGCAATTGCAAAAACTTTTCAGCAAGCCTCTTGACCTCATGCAAAAGGGAGGAAGGGAAACAAAGAAGATGCAATCTGAGATAGCAGAGCCAGTGCTGGGGTATAGATACAGAGTTGGAGTAAAACATGGGAATGCCAAATACTAACTCTGAGCTTGGCAGTTCATGTGTTTTGGGAACATTCCCTGTCTAGTATCTTCCAACATTTCACTATTGAAGACCAGGACACATGTAGCCGGGCTATATCACAGTGTGGTCAAGATGTTAAAAGATAGTAAGGAAGAACAGACAAGTTAGGAGAGGCTGTAGCATTTTGCTGTTCTCTGAGCCTCCAGGGAAGGGCAAGATCTTGCGCTCCTTTCCTCTCTCTCTGGTGAATTAAGTTTGAATTTGCAACAACTGAAGTAAGAAGGAGACTCCACCACACTCTGTGGCTGCATATTCCACTGCCGGACAGCTCTGACCATCAGGAAGTTCTTCGTGAGATTTAGGTGCAATCTCTTTTCCTGTATTTCAAATCAATTGCTCCTTGTCCTAGTCTCTGGAGCAGCGGAAAACAAGCTTGCTCCCTCCTCAACATGACGTCTCTTCAAATATTTAAACATGGCTATTTATACTGTATTTGATAACCACAGCCAGAATAACTCTTGCAAGAAAATAGAAAAAACGTGATATTCCAATTATAGAGGAATGGAAACGTGAAGTCTTCGACATGAAAACTATAGACATTCTAACACATATAATCAAGGGGAATGATGAGGAAAAAATAAGGAGTGGGCTCCAGTAATTAAAAACTTTTGTCACCCGAGCTTTGAGATAATAAACTGATGATCACCATATTATTATATTTAAGCTTCACAAAAGAGCACAGCAGAAACAGAATTACAGGTTTCTCAACTAAACGGACAATACAATACACTTGATATGCTCCAAGGGGGGAATATGTGAATTTATGTCAGATGATATGTTCACATATTTTATAGAATGACTGCAAATAAGGGTGGGCTATTCAAATGTAGTGGAACAAAAGTCCATTTCCAGATCAGTTAAAGACTCTGGAGTTACTTTGATATGAGTCAGAAGATATAGAAGTTTCCAAATAAAAATAAATGATAGGAGTGATAGAACTACTAAACCCAATTGCATACTAAGGAAGGAACACAAGAGGGCTCTTTTTCCTTTATATATTTCTTTATTTGTAGAGTTGCATAAAATACATACGAGCAGATATTGTGATATGTATTTTTACCTTTTTTAAGGTATTCAAAATTCTAAAGGTCAATAATACAATAGGATAGCATCATGATGTTTAACATTTAAATGAGTAGCAATGGAAGATTGGAGATTATGGATATATTGCTATTGTTTAGTTTGATGACTTGTTCTTCTTGTGACTCTTTTTGTTTTATGTTTTGTTTCATGTGTATATTTAATAAAAATTATCTCAAAAAAAAAATTAAATGTGGCTATCATATCCCCTCTTAACCTTCTCTTCTGCAGACTAAATATACCCAGCTCCCTAGGCTGCTCCTCATAGGGCATGGATTCCAGTTTCAGTTTGAGCTTATAGAATAAAATAGGGGAATCGTCTGGATTTAATAAACAAATGCAGAGATAACCTTTTTCCTTCCTATTTGGACATTTTAGGAAAAAAGATAAACTTTCCAAAAATGATCTCCATAATTTAAAAAAAATGAATGTTGAAGTGTGTGTGTGTACGTGCATGTATTTGATCACTAATTCAAAAGCAAGCTAGAACAGATCAAACTTGAAGACACGTGACAATGATATGGGTTATCAGTAGACGGATTCATCTGTCCCTATTTGTCTCACCCAGTTTTTCTGGCATGATCCATGTCATCTACTAGAGCCCTGGTGGTGCAGTGGTTAAATGCTGGTACTGCAGCCACAAGGTTGTGAGTTTAATCCTGCCGGGCTCCAGGTTGACTCAGCCTTCCATCCTTTTGCAGGTCAGTAAAATGAGTACCCAGTTTGTTGGGGGCAAGTAGCTAAATACATTGTAAACCACTTAGAGAGCACTTAGCTGATAGGCAGTATAGAAATACACATGCTATTTCTGCTATTGCTACCACCCTTCTTCTCCCTCTACAAATGCATCCTCCAAACCAGTCTGCCCCAGCTAACGTGCCTTTCAGATGTGATGGATGAGAATAGTCATCATCCTGGCCACCACCCTGAAACATCAGGCTCCTTATCTCTTAGTAGGCTGGGATTTTTCCTTGTTTTTTTTTTTATTTTGGAGTACTAATTACTTTTGAAAACCCACTTACAGCAATGTTCTGATAAGGGGAGTTGCAAAAAGACCAAATGCTAGATGAGGTACCATAGAGGTCGAAAAACACTGAAAGGTTTTCTTTCAAGGGAGGAAGGTGGTTCAAGGTACTTGTAAAATGTTCAGGCTGTTTTATCTGGAAAGAGTAATTTGACATGTGGAAAAGTAACTTTACTTAAGCTTCCCCCAGTACAAAACTAAGTGCAATGGAAGCAGTTCACCCTGTGTTCTCTCCATGTCCCTTAACTGAGAGGATGCTTTGTTTTTAAAGTTAACATTTGAAGTTTGTTGAACAATGCCAGAATGGTATTGTTTCCTGTGCCATGAGGTCTGTCACTGTAGGAGCTTGCATAGTGTGAGCAGCTGGGCTTTAAAAAGTGCCAGGTATTAGAGCTGGAAGCAACTGCCTCTCAGTATGAGGGTAATAACCTGGCATAACAACTTTTGAATTGGGCACTGACAGCTTTATGTTATAAAATGGCACACTCAAGTATGTCTCCTGTGACTTTTGGAAGCCTTGTAAAGTTGTTTGTCATACGTTCTGGCTTTTAACTGACAGGAAAAAGCAGGTTGGGATGAATATTTGGGGGATTTTTCCCATGATTTTATTAATGTTTAATGTAATCCAGGTTTAGCCTCCTATTGTGGCCCTTTGGAGAGCTCTGATATAAATAGGGCCTAGAAATTTGATTTATTAATTTTTAACATTTTATTTGTTATTCTTGCTTTTTAAAAAATGGCCTGCTTTTCCAGAGGGACCTACACAATAAACAAGAAGGCCCTCTCATGGTGGACATTTCATGTAGGACAAAGTCAGTTCCAGTCATGAATGTTGATGTCTCACACTTTGATTGAAGTCAGATTATTTTTCCAAACACTTGTGTTGACTTGAATTCTAAAAAGATAGGTAGGGGCTGGTTAAATGCTTAAATGAGATGGTTGTAGATGATTAAATGAGAAACCAGCTTCCCAATGTATGCTTGAACTGGAATTTGAACTCTACATCCCAAAGGCATGTCATTTTCTCTATGGGCTGCGTTTGCTTTATTGCAAAAGTACTGCTCAAAATTCTATCTATGTGGGAGTCACAATGGTTTAATAGTGGCTGTGAGGCGTCATCAGGGAAAATTATATTTGCCAAAAATTATTTCCACTTGACAGTATGAATATAGTAAAAATGCTTCTGAGTAGATGTAGAGTACTCTTTCCACCCCATAAATGGCAGCCTGCCTCTCGCAAGAAAAATTAAACAGAAAGGCTAACCACATAGATGGTATTGTTTCCCCTAAATTCTGAAATGTATGCAAGGTTATTCTGCTGAAAATTGAATCTTGCACCACTTCCCTGATGAACCCAACCCCTTCCTAGCGTTAACTCGTGGTTGAAATGGTTGGTAGAGAGTCTTTCCTTCTATCTCAGTGTAATCCATTCCAGATTTTTCTTCCTGCCCTCCAACAAGATTTTTCCCCTTTCTGGTGTAATGAAAAGAGGAAAGAAGTCAGTTGTAAGCAGGTAGGTCTGATGACAGAGAAAAGCTATCAAGGGAGGAACACAGAAAGAAGGAAAGAAGCATCTACCCATCAATCAATTTACAAAACAATGTTGCTGTTGCTCTTTTAAAATCTACCTGTGATTGGAATGAAGTGGCAAGAATTGTTGATTTGGGAGGATGTATTTGGAAGGAGTATATTCTCAGGCTAGTCTGGCTTTGAGTTTCAGGAAAAAGGATACTACTGGAAGATGGAAGTAGCTTTGCTCTGTCCCATACATTCTAAAATATAAGTTAAGTGAAACAAAGAACACAAATGTACAGACAAGAAAGGGGAATAGATGGAACTGTAGCCTGAAATTATTGGCTGGAAATCTGTTTAAGAGGATTAGAAGAAATGACATGGGGTGTATAAGCTGTCAGTGAGAGAAGCCAAGTGAGGCTTACAGAAATTTGGCTAAGGAGTCCTGATTTCTCTTTGCAAATCTGGTGTGACAGATCTGGTTTGATAACACACAGGATTGCACGTTGTAGAAAAAGTCAGGCCATTGATCCTTGGTGGCCTGGCAGGAGAAGTTTCATTGAAAACCAAAAATGACAAAATGGTGGTTCTTCTATCCTGTGTTGACTTTTCCTTTGTTTGAACTGCATTTGGCTAATTCTTCCAAAAAAGGTTGTAATGTCTCTGTCAGTTCCTACCCAAATTATCTTCATATAAAATGACATGATGCTGGGAGGAGGCCTTCTCAAACAATTTTTTCTATTTTTCTATTTTCTTGAGAAAGTTACATTTTTCCTAGTTTGATGCATATATACGCCTGCAACATTCCTTGTTGTGGGTACTGATAATTTAAGCTATTTACCAAAACAGACTAATAAAAAGACTGGCACATTAACTTCTAACAGGTTAGAGATATTCAGCACTCCATGAATGGGACCCAGCTTCCTTGGATACTACATCTTGGGTTTTGTAGCACAGGGGTGAGTTAGCCCATAACCTATATACCTCCCTCCTTAGCTGTTTTCCCCAGCTGCTCTCATTTGCTGCTGCTACCAGTAAAACTACATCAACATTTTGCACCACTATTTAAAATGCAGGAGACAGAAGGAAACTCTCTGTATTGCCAATCCAGATGGCTCCATGGTATAGAGAGCACTCTGGCACTTCTCTACATCACAGAGGATGGTTGCTGTTGCAACCAACTTTCAACAGCAACTGTGCAAGTGGAAGGAATTTCAGTGGCTGCCACACATTTCCAGCAGTGTAGCAGTCTCAGTGACTTGGGCAATCCAGTGCAGTTCCATGATAAGAGGAAGTTAGCCATCCCTGCTTCATCATAAGGTGCACACTTAGCCTTGTCCTAAGAAAGGAGGCAGGAGGGCCAAGTGCGGCAGCTTCAATAAACTGAAGGAAAAGACCAGCTTAGAAAATCATCATTATCACCATTTCCATTATCATTGTCTTTATTTGTATCTCATGCTTTTCCCTAGCCAGGTACTCAAGTCTCCTCTTAAGGCTACTTGACACATAAATGTACATCATCTTGATAATAGCAACCATTAGTTGCATGTGTGAATGAGTCACTCTGCATTTTAGACAACAGAATTTCAAATTGCCAGACCACTACCTTCAAAGCAATGCCTTTCCGCAGAGTGAGCTCATGCATTCAGCGTCAACATTTCAGATGTGCAAGTACGTATTGTCTTAATAAGTGCACCATCACAGATATACTTTCACATTATTGCAGCACAGAGGTAATATAAGGGTGTAGATCTCTACATCCTTGAGTGATGAGTGATGTTTGCTAATAGACCTGTGATGAACCCGTCTCTAGTTCTTTTACGACATCTACGTTTTGATCAGAACCAAGGGATCCCTTAATCTAAGAAGACCAGGCGGTTCCTATCCTGCCTCATGTTTGTGGATGAAAACTGTAACCTACACGGCAGGCCGCCTTTGCTTTTATCCGTACACAGTTACTGGCCAGTGTGTAATTGAATCCTTTCCTAAAACTGCTCTTTAAAATGTTAAACATCTTTCCCTTGAAGGTCTGTTCCATCAATCAGGCTTGCAAAGGAGCTCAGAGCAGAGGATGAGCTGAAACTGCTGTAAGAAATCCTTAAGCAAATGTCCCTCATTCTGGCCTCTGACATTTCATAAAAGCAGAAAATGAGAATCCCTGCTGAAGGTCGGCTCGTTAGTGTAGTTTGTATAGAAGGGTGCCATGGGCCAGCCTGGGTTCTTCAATTAGCAAATAGGTTACAGGCACTTCCTCCTGTACAAGCCTTCTCGTGGGAGGGATCCAATTCCTTTCTCTGCATGAAATGACAGCTGACAAAAATGTCAGCCAGAAAAGAAATGTACCATTACTCTTGCCTGGAAAAATCAGATTTGTGGTCTTTTGGAGCATCTTCCTATTCCTCACTTGTGAAATCAGACAGACCTCACTTTGGAAGATGAGCAGTTAACATCATAAATGCATCAGATGAAGTAGACTCAGTCTCTTTCTCGGTCTCAGAGATGCTACAGTATATCTTTGCATACTGATCCAGACTAACATGGCTATGTCTTTGAATTCTGCTGCATTCTCTTCTAGTTAAGAGGCGGGAATCATGAACTTGTCAATATTTTGTTGGCCTGCAGATCCCAGCAGCCCTAATCAGCATAGCTAGTGGTAAGGAGTGCTGAGAGTTGCAGTTAAAACAACATCTGGAAAGCCACATGATTCCCATCCCTGTTCTAGTTCAAGGTGAATTATTGTAATACCATCAAAGACATGCCTCCACAGTCCCCTAAGGGCTCATGATTGGTATTAAGAAATAACAGCAGGCAGCCGTAACAGTACCAGCATTCAACATTGTCCCTTTTACTCTCCTCCACCCTAAATATAACTGTGTCCAATATAACTCAAAGTGTTATTTCTATCCTAAACACTTATTCCACTTAACAATTATATGCAAATGGCATATAATTTTCCACAGTTCATTGATGTGTGTTATCCAGCCCTTCTCAGGTCTCACAAACCCAGTCCAATTGTAATGTGGTCTTCCTGTTTTCCTACTGCTTTCACCTTTACCCAGCATTTTCATGTTTTCTACTGAGTCATGTCATCTTATATGTCCAAGGTAGATAGTATCAGTTTCTTGACAATAATCAAAGCAGAAGTAGGAGCTTGGAGATGATGATAGAGGTAATTGGCCTTATTTTTCCCACTCTTGATCCTGTTCACAAATTTTCAGTCTGCGGCTAGGTGGGATATATGTACTAGTTAGTAGCCACTAGGTATTGAAAGCCATTTACTGCTCTAAATTTTAGATAGGTTTACAAGTGGTTCTCTGCTCACTTGACAGGACAGGACTGCAGAGTAGCAATTTAGCTATTCAGATTTTTGCCAGCAAACCCCATTAAGAATAATTTCCATGACCATTTTTGTTCCCCAAATGTATTTGAGCTGTAGTTTGTGGTTTTGTAAATTAGAATTGGCACGTTAAATAGTGACTACTAAACTAATATGAATAGGATCCTTTATGAGAACAAAGCTAATGTCGTCTTCTGGGTGCAAGCTGTTTGGGATGGGTGCCCAAAATATTTTGCCACTGTTCAGTACATCCCATTTTATTTCATAAGAGAGTTGTTCAGAACTGTAATGCAACCCCTTACTGAGTGACCTTCTGTGCTGGTTGCCGTAATCTTGTCATAAAACCTAGAAAGTGCTGATCTGGAGCAATAAAATTCTTCCCCCTCTTCCTGAAATGGACACTATTTCCCAGGAAGCACTGTTGTCAGTTTCCCCTTATTGCCCTGCTTGAGTTTGTGTTTATTTTTGACCTAGTAGGGTAGGCTATCTGCCAAGCACAATATTACCCAGGATCCAAATGTCAGATTTAAGATTACAGAAACGATGAGGTCAGAGATGTGAAGAGAAAAATCCATGAAGTTGCGTTGCTGATGTCTTTACAAGGGAGCAGTTTTCTTTCTGCTGTTTGTGACTGAACCATCCCATGGAGTGACTGTCAAACAATTCTAAGATGTTACACTGAGACACTTTGGGGGGGTTTGTCGGGAGGATGTTGCCTCCGACTTCAGTACGAGCACGCTTGATTTAAATAAGGACTTATTAAAGCCTCAGACAGTGCCTGAGGCGAAGAGAGGTGTGGGCTGCCGTTAGTATTGTTTTGCCTGAAAGCTAAGAACATTTTGAGTCCCAGCAGTACATTAGTCCAGCACTCCAGACAAGTGGCTGTAAAATATGCATGCTTTCACAGAGGGGTAACAGAGTCTTCTACTGCCAGAAGGACCATTTTCATCCATGTTCCTTATCCTATCGCAGCAGAGGCCATGTTAACCTCCCATGCCCCATTCACAGCTATTTTCTGCTATCTGAAGCGGAAGGAAACAGTTCCACCCTGCCCATTGTCAAGCTCTCTGTCCAGCAGGCCCAGATCTTAGAAAGTTTCTTATAAAATGGAATTAGTTCTTGCTACAGTCCCAAGGCCCCCTTCTTCCTTGTATTTACACGATTTTAAAAAGTGACTATTTTCCCATTTCTCAAAGTAACTAAATGTAATTAAAACTTCGCATTGAAAAATCTTAATTGTACAAGCTGGTCGTGGTCTTTGGTACAGAACTTTCCTTCCTCTCATCTGCTTCGTAACTGTCTTACTACTGATAACAGAGGAGGAGGTACAGCACAAGCCAAGACTCGAACTCGTGTGGCATTCCTCTGCCATCATAGAGTGAGGCCATACTCATATAACTATAATGGTAACTAAGAGGTTACAGTAACACTACAAAAGCAGTTAGAATTATTATTTGGATAGTTATATTTGTTATGTGACTTGGTTGTACTGCCGTTATTTGAAACAGGAAATAATTACAAGTACCATGTTGGTACAAGTGGAATAATAGAAACTTTAGAAGGGACCACAAGAACAATTTTGTCTGATCCCCTGCCACAACTAAAGCACCCCTAAAAGATGCCCACCCAACCTGTGTTTAAAGACCTCCAAAGACAGAGAGTCTATGGCCATTTCTGCACTACATTGTTATAGTGCTATTATTCCACTTTCAACATCCTCTGGAATCCTGGAGTTTGCACTTTAGGGAGGGCCGTTGAGAATTCGCAGCCAGAGAGCTCTTTGGCCTCAGTAAACTACAAACAGCAGAATTCCACAGAATGTTGAAAGTGGAATAATAGCATTATAACAATATAGTGCAGAAATAGCCTTCCATTCTTTGAAGCAATCTATTCCACAGGCAAACAGCTCTCATGCTAAAAAAAAAAGAAGTGTTTCTTATGTTTAGGTGGAATCTCTTTTCTTGTCATTTGAATCCATGGGCTCATGTTCAAGTCTCTGGAGAGCAGAAAACATGCTTGCTCCTTCTTCTGTGTAACATCACATATTTAAAGATCATGTCACCAAGAGCCAGCGTGTTGTAGTGATTTGGGAATTGGACTACGACCCTGGAGACCAGGCCCATTTCTGCACTATACTCTTATAGCGCGATTATTCCACTTTCAACATCCTATGGAATCCTGGGGTTTGCAGTTTCGGGAGGGGCTCGAAACTGCAAACCCCAGGATTCCATAGGATGTTGAAAGTGGAATAATTGCACTATAAGAGTGTAGTGTGGAAATGGCCCAGGTTTGATTACCTGCTTAGCTATGCAATCCTACTGGAAGACCTTGGGCACATCACACACACTAAGCCGCAAAAAACCCCATGATAGGTTCTTCTTAAGATCGCCATAAGTTGGAAATGACTTGAAGACACACAGCAACAACAACAACAACAACAACAACAACAACCACAACAACCATGTAACCTCTCATTCTTCTCCTTTTGGACTCCTTTTGTCCAACAAGCAATTTGTTAACATACTTCCAGGTTCTGTTATGCTTCAGCTCAGATTTTGCCATTTCTGGAGAACCGAGGTGGGATTGGCCTACACAATCTCAGAATGCATTGCATTGCTTTCTACTCAGGCCTCCTTAATACCAACAGCAGATAAAACTATAAGCAGGTTTCTTTATAACGGCAGATTTATAACACCATACTTTGGATGGTGTTTCACCATATAGAGAAAAATCTTTATATCTGCAGAGCTCATATGTCATGTCAGAGAAAAATGTCTACCTGTTTGCTTTTTTTGTCTTCTATGTAGAGGAGCTGCTTATCTTGAGTGTTCGTATGATTCTCTCACCTGCACATCAGAAGTGACAAAGAGACCGGAAACGATATTATTTCATCTGCTGTTTGTCCAAACAAGGACTGTGATGTGATAGAAAAGTGTGTCTTGTGGTTGCTAAGCAACTACAAAGTATAATTTTTTTATCTGACCTCAGGCAGTGGCAGGCGCATTCAGCATTTGGTCAAATAACGTTTAAAAGTCAGAAAGAGGGGTGAAAGTGTGTACTGGGAGAAGAATTAATCAGAATGGGCACAAAGCTGGGATTCTTTTTTTTTTTTTTCCAGTGATAAAACGTGCTGGAACTTACACCAGATCGGGTACTTCTGATCAGAAACAGAGGGCACTTCCTTGCCCTCCAAGTTAGCACCGTCATCACCCATACAATAAAGAGGAAAGCTTTCGGCTCAGTGACTGGGTTTTCATGGCATATTTAAAGTTCACTTTCTCTCTGTTCAGTGGAAACGGAAAGGAAAGAATAGACCTGACAAGCTGTCAGAGAATACAAATTGTTTTGAACTCTTCATTTCCCTAGCACCCAAATTAGGACCTGATAGGGCAGGATGTTTGGAAAATAAAGAAGTCTTGCCGTTCCCTTTTGTTTTAGATTGATCAGCGGCTTGCCATAGCAGCGAATTGGTGGATGGTTTTGTTTGACTGGTGGTGGCTATACAGGGCCCCTTAGAGATGCATTAAATCACCTTTCCAACCATCAGCACAATTTAGCATTGCTTGAGTGGGTATTTAAAAAGAAATACGGAGCTAATATTCAGGCAGCGGTTGAAAAAAATGCTAAGGGTCAGGCTCTGAACAGCTAACACATGCATGGGGTTGTAAATTAAACAAATCGCTATTGTCAAGGCTGTTTTCCCCAAACGATAATTACCGAGAATGAAGAATAAACCTATGGAAGGAAAAAGGAGAAGAATGGAGGCAGGCTTTCTCTCCTCCATCCTCAGCATGGAGGTGTTTAGTGTGCTTTCATCCCTGGATTGGGAAGTTTTCTCAGTGCCTGTGCAGGATTGCTTGGAAGAATCACCTTTTTGGACTACAGCTCCCAGAATCCCCCAGGCAGCATGGCCACTGGATCAAACCAAGATCTAGCTCTATGCTTCTACTACGTAGAGCTCTCCCAAGTATCATAGATATCAAGATGGTACTTCTCCTTATGCTTATCTTCATTACTGCATAGAACAAAAGTGCACAACCTATGACTTATGGACCATATGAGTCTCCCATGACCCCCCCTGCCATTGATTATCCCCCTGCGTGGCCTCTTAATTGGGGTCAGTGCAAATGGAAGCTGCAAAACAGTGATTCATTTCAGGGACACAACAAGGTCAGAGGGAGTGACCATGAAACAATCCCTCTCATCCCAGCACTTGTTGGGATGACTAGAACCTTCAGAGTGCTGGTTATGACCTTTAAAGCCATACACACATGACTTAGGTCCAGACTATCTGAAAGACTGCATCTTCCTGTATGAGCCTGCCCAACTTCTAAGATCTGCAGAGGAGGTCTTTCTCTCGGTCCCACCCTCATCACAGGTATGTCTGGTGAGGACATGGAAGAGAGCCTTCATGATGACTTCTCCCAAGTTGTGGAACCCGCTTCCCCGGGAAGTCCAGTTGACTCTCTCCCTGTGGTCTTTCCGCTGGCAGAGAAAGACCTTTTTATTGCTTCATTTAGGGGTGCTTTTGGTTTTTAATATGTTTCAACAGATGGAGCTTTGAATGGGGAGTGTTGTGTTTCTATTTTATTAAGTTTCAAGTTGAGGTTTTTTTTAAACTAGAACTCTGGTTTTATTGTGTTTTAATGTTTGTATTAGTTTTTTAAGTTGCATTATGTTTTTAAATGGTTTTAAGCCTTGAATCTTGTGCTGGAAGAAAAGGGGGATATAAATTAAATTTATAAATATGCACTACTGGGATGAGGAGGAAGGTAAAAGTCTCTGCCCTACCCAAGCAAGACTATCTTCTCACTCACATGCTCTTGTGTGTGCACACAGATGTGATGTGGACCTTGGGGCTGAAAAGGTTGTACACTTCTGTGACAGAGCGTTCTCCTTCTGTCTGTGAAGACTTCATTAGCGCTCATGGTTGCCACTAATAGGCATATATCCTCCAAAGAGTTTTTTATCTAATGTTTTTCAAAACCCATCTGAGCTAGTGGTTTCCATCATCTCAATCCATTACTGAATTATCATCTAGTTATTCTGTGTTCCCTGAAAGGAAGAAAATGGTGCCACATGTTAGTATTATTTTTAAGATTGCTTGGTCCGTTTTGCTTATTTCACCCTGTAACACGCAACTGTGGGAAGAGGGGGGATGAGATATATTTTGGCATGTTCTCAGTGAGTATGTGATACAACATACAGACTGGTCTGAATTTAGATGACCATGAATTTAAAGTGAGAACCAGAAGATGGCCTCAGAATCTTCAGAGGCATGTAGATATTTTATGGCAAATTCACAAGTCCAGTTGGTAAGGGTTCTCCAGGAATCCACTGATTTTCTGGATTCAGCATTCATCCAAAAGTTGGCAGGGTTGTATATATCCTAAAGTATGGTGCTGAGTCCAGAATTCATTTTCATAAGAATCTCAGTTTTTACTTTTACTTCCACAAACAAACAAAACAGGTTTTTTGCTCTTTTGGCTGTATAAAGATGTTGGAACGTATATGAGTAAGTCATGATTCATCTCAAAAATCAGATTAGGTCTGAATAAGACTGAGATTCTGTTCAAGTTTTGATGGAGTGAAAATCAGTGTACCTCTGATATACTGGTGGCTGTAAAAATCCAGTGTGGCCAGTTTGGTGGCTTGAGGGGCTCCCTGGCACCCTCCAAATGTAGTTTCACAATGTGGAGAAAAGGAAAAGATATTGCCCTTCTGGACTTCTAGCAAGAAGATCTCCAGCAATAGGTCCAGGAGGGGGATGGCTGTTCCTTTTTCCAGACAGTGCAACCATAGCTGGGTAATGCCTGTGTATTCCCCATCTGCAGCCACCAATTGGTCATGGGGCTGTGCAAGGAAGGTACCCTGCCTTCAGACTAGGGTTATGCATGGAGGAGATTGTAGTACATGGAAGTACTGAATAGTTCCTTACAAAATGACTGAAAAGACACAAGTGTTGGAACAATGGAAGTTTACACCAGCATGTGTCACCGAGAGAATTCTGACCTTAGCTTCCTGTAGCCAAGGGATAAAATTTCAGGACTAAATTCAAATGCTAGTCCCAACAACAGTTAGACCTGCTGAATCAGTGTGAATCACATGAGTGTCAATTTACCATTCAGTAATTGATTCAAGGAATCTACTCTATTTGGGGCTATTCTAATTGGATTGATGTCCCACTGTACCCATGCAACTCCTGGCTCCGACCAGTGACTAGGGAAAATAGGAATAAATTACCTGAAATGGAAAGCAATATAGAAAAGTGTATGGAAGTTTTAAAAAAATGCAGACATACTTAACTTAAGTGCAAATCCAGCTTTTATTTGGAAATATATATTTTTTTGGTTGCATAATTTTGATTTGTTTTTCTTTGACTGTATTGAATGCACATGGCCCTGACAAGTAGGAGGGATTGGAAGAGAACTTCAGGAGAAGCTATTGTGAAAGCAGCAGAAAAGCTTAGGGGCTGGGGGAGGGGAAAGCAGGAATGGGCTCTCCTGCTTCCTCCTCTGACATCCCAAAACGGCCTAAAAGAGCAGCATGTTCTTCAGTGTTGATTGAAGAGGGCTTGCCTCTGCTGCCATCTGTTTCTCCCCAACTCTGGCCATGGATGCAATAGGCAGGGAAAACGTTGGTGGTGAAGTCCTTTCTTGGATGGCCTTAGGAGGGCCAGTAGAACTGCTGCTCCTCCGTTCCACATTCTCCACCCTTCCTCTTTCCATGGAAGGGGCTGGGGGATAAGATGTGTGGCTTTTGAGGGCCTTGGTTGGCTGGGAGCCCAGGTAGCTGGGCCAGTCCAGCCTGCTTACACCCCTATGCAAAAGACAGACAGACATTGCTAAACAAACTGAGAACAGGCACCCAGAAGCTGTAGCCATTCAGGACTCCCTGGTGCATGTTACTCTCTCCTTCACACTTCTGTACTTTTACTGCAAGGAACACCACCTCAGCTGCAGCAGAACCAATTGCTCTCTAAAGTGTGAAGCGGTTCTCCTTGGCTTGGCTGGGGTGTGGACTAGGGTTAGCTGCGGCTGTTAAATAGCTTTTTGTCTCCTTGTCTGGGGAAATTGCAAACAAGCTCATTAAGGCCTGTTGTGCGCTGAAATCTCCCTTCGCCTTTCTCTTTTCTTCCCCCTTCTCTCTGAAGAGCGATGAAGCAGTGATTGAAAAGGATATTAGAGTTTTGTGTTGATATGGCGAGTGCCTCTGGAGTTCAGAAGTATAAGCCCTGCTTTGTTCGTTTGAAGGAAAAAGGTGTCTCAGTGAAAACCCAGCGTCCAGGCTTGAGATGCTTCCCACGTCTTTGATGTGACCTTTCTGAGAAGAAAGAAGAGTCAGAGTTAAAGAACTGAGAGCAGTTACAGCATCAGCAGCATAGTTTGCCTCCTTTCCCTAGAGCAGCCCTTTCATATCTCTGCAACTTTGATTGTTTTTTCTGCTTCCAGAGACCTTATCTTTCCCTCCAGGTGCGGTGCTGGCTACTTTCTGCATCTCAAGTTTGAGTGGTACTGCTATACCCACAAACTGGCACCTCAAGCCTGTCTTGCCCTTTGTCTTGCTACTGGACACGTTTGCCCCAAATGTCAGAACCAGTAGGTGACCACCTCTTTGGTTTTCACCAGCTCTCTTTCAGTTTTCTGTGCTGAAATGTTGAGACTTGCAAAGATCTGCCAGAAACACGAGAAATTGGTTAGCTCAATGGCACCAGGGTAATTCATAATTAATTAATTCACTTCAGTTAAGGGGCCCACAAAGGAAATAACATGTAGAAACCTTCTTTGGAAGATGTTGATTTAAGAAAACTCCAAGACACAACACATTTGGGGAAAGATAGGAATAAGATGGGATGGAAATAGGAGGACATGACTACGTTGTATAGCAAAGCTTCCTTGAATATAAAATATGCACAAGTGGGACCTGCAGCAAAGGGGTGCAGTATTTTATCCTTCACCCCCTTTAAGGAGTGTCAAGATCAAGGCTAAAGCTAGCCTGGGCCTTTTGTGATGGTGGTAGGGGAAAACACACACTAATAAAAGAGGGGTGAGGTAGGAAAGAGGCAGGAGAGAGAAAGGGAAGGTCTCAATTTGGAGGAAATCTGCCAGCTTTGAACCCATGCGTTTTAATGCTACATAGTTGGGATCAACCATGGAAATTGATTGGGTGACCTTGGGCAAGTCACACTCTCTTAACCCTAGAAGAAGGCAGTGACAAACCTTCTCTGAATAAATCTTACCCCCCCAACCCCCCCCCCCCCACTGGGATACAGATATCGTAAGTCGGGGTCAACTTGGAAGCACGTAACAACAACAAAGTTGACCTGAATGCATGGAGAATTTGAAATGTCCTTTTTGTTTTTGTTTTTCTCTTGAAGCATCTCTTTGTTGTAGGGGAGAGAAAGTTGTTCATTTGTTTTTTAAACCTTGTGTATGCATTTTTCCCAACCAAGCTTAACTCTTCTTCCAGGATATCTACAATAAACTGTTAGAGTATTTAAACAAATAAATTGCTTATCCACCCTCCTCAGTTTTCCTGCCACTGCCTGCTGGCATCTTAACATTCTGTGTCCCAACTGTTGATGCTGTGCATCATAGGGCTTTATCATGCAGGCAGGTAAATCACATTATCGAGCTGTATAATAGTGTCTTTGGCTGGGACTTAACACATGACGTCATTGTTGTTCTGTTGTTCTCCAGTAAGAGACTGTTTGGAAAGTATTTCTTTTTAGTAACACCAACAATCTATTAATAACCTCCTTTCTCATTTCTGTTGTGCTATGATTTCCTGTGTGAAAATTCAGTTGTGGTTTTATGTTGATTTTGGGTGGTCAGCGGGTATACAGTCAGCAAGCTGTGGTGGGGGAATGTCAATCTGTCTCTGTAGAAAAAGAATCCATTGCCAAGTGATCGCTCCCCCCCATTGGAGCTTGTCAGGGAAGCCAAAACTTTGCTCACTGCCCCCTTGCCTCCTTTTCTAGCCCCATTCCTCCCTCTCCCTCTCCCTCTCCCTCTCTCACACACACACACCTGGAAATATAAATGAAAAAGAGTCTTAAAATGTTAAAAAAGCATTTATTTCATCAATCCATTGCTTTATTTTAGCTTCAGGCATAACTAATTGCTGGCAGATGAAAGCCAGCATTGATGAGACAGATAGATCAGTAGCTGCTGGGTTTCATCTGTCAGTGAGTAGTTAAGTCTGAATGTAGAAGTCAGGTCTATCCTGATCAGGAAGATCCCCAACCCGAGTAAAAGACTTTCTGAACATAAGACTGTTTTCACTGTTTTATATTTTTATATTTGAGTGTGTGTGTGTGTGTGTGTGAGAGAGAGAGAGAGAGAGAGAGGGAGAGGGAGAGAGAGAAAGGGGCAGGGATGTCTTGGAGGAGGTTGTGGTGGCCAGTTCCTAATGCTCTGTATGATAAACTTTTAGTACAAATGAACACTGTAATCCCAGAATGGTTACAAAGGTGCTAAACAAAACAGATCAAAACAGATCAACAGATCAAAAACAGATCAATCCTGATTCAACAGCATTTTTGTAACAATGCTATTTTAGCAGGAGAAGAAACTGGTATGCTAAAGCTCATAGTCTGACTTCATAGAGTCATAGTTCTGGTTCCTCATGGTACCCTCCATATATGTTGGATTACAATTCCTGTCATCACTATGTAAATCGCAGAAGTTATAATCCAACATATGAGAGGGGTGCTCTAAACCCCCTCTTTTTCTTTCTTCTTCCTGGGTGTGCAAATGAAAACTGCCCCAACAACAGGCAGCAGCAAAGAGCGTGGTCAGGGTGAATGTGGAAGTTCTATTGCTAGAAGCCTGGAAACCCATAGTTACTTTGCTTAACTGTTTGGGGTGTCTCAAAATATCCTTTGTTTTTGAAGAAAAGGAAATGTCTAAACTTCAGCATGTCTAAGATATGGAACGGGTGGCAAAATGAGAGCATTTCCCTTTTATTTAAATTCTTATTTAAAGAATTCTGCCCCCACAATTAAGTTTTCCTTCATTCTCCAAACTTCTAGAATTCCCGAGTTAGACACTGAAAAATCATTCATATCTCAAACTCTTATATTTGCTGTCTTCACATTCTCTTGGTAACTTTCCTCGCTTCTTTTCTTTTGATGTCTAAACTTTATTTCTAAATGCTTAATTGAAGTTTTAAGTTAATGCAGTTCTGGAGTTCTTTTGAGAACTGAAGGACAATTTCGTTTGGGGACAGAATTCTTATCTGAGGAGCACTCTTCTCATCCCCTGCCTAGCAACACCCCTGCTAGGTAGTTTTCCGAATCTGGGAGGTGGCCCCCATCTCACTTCCAAAGTGGTCAGCATTTGATCACGTTTTGGTCACCCAGCTTCACTATTAGAAGGAATGTTTGGCAATAGGGAGATAGCAAATTGGTGCTTGGCTTAATTCTTCCTCCTTCTCTAAAGTAAGCAAAAAAGAGAGTAAATATGTAGAATGCATGCAAAATTTGCTTAAATTACTTCACTTATAAAGATTGCAGAATTCAGCTGTTTGAGGGTGGAATGTACATACGCAAGTAAATACATTTTTAGCTAAGGCCCATTTCTGCGTGACAACACTCTCCTGTGTCCTCCCGTCACAATCTCAGTGGCACCTCTGCTAGGATGGGAGCGTGTCCCTAGCGCTCCCCTCTGCACCCAAACAGCTGCCTGCAGAACAGAGTGCAAGGGACATGCTTGTTCCTTCCACACTGCAACTGGCCTTCTTCCCATGCTGCAGTGGGGAAGGAAGTGCGTGATCATGCTTCTGGCCCTTCTACATGGCCAGCAGCGATGGAAACCTCGCACAGTTGGGGGCCATTGACGGAGTTTTCCCTTCAGTGATATATCCCATGATCGCGGCACCTGGGGATGCAAGAAGGGCAGGGTCATGACGATGTCATGCAGAAGCATTGTTGTGGTCCCACTCCTCCTGCGTGCCCATACTGGGACACTGTTGTCATGCAGAAAGGGCTGAAACTGCAGGTTCTGTCTTATTTCTTGTTTATTAATGTGGTGTTTACAGATGTTGTGTTGTTTATTAATTGAACTGGTGTTTTCTTAATTTTTGAAATCGGAGTTTATTGGTTTACAGAATATTATTGCAATTTAATTGCAATAATTTTTCACACTGTTTGGCTGTCATTTGAAAGTATTGTATTTATTCCTGTATGAGGATATCTGCAGGCTTCCTTTGAAAGGAAAGACAGGATACAAATAAACTCATAGAGACAGGATACGAATAATCGGGCAATGGAGTGCCCAATCTTTATTTATATATGTGTACATGCACACACATACCTATACATATATACATACATGTATGCATATGCAGTGTGCAGCATATGTAGAACACTTCAACCAGGCACTAGGCAGTTGCTTTTGGAGCTGAGCTATTAGTGTGTGCCTGTGTGTGTTTAAATGTGTATATGCAGTCATATTGAATCTTGGTGAAGTCATTCTAAGTGCATGCACATGCGAAAATGTTGGAACCTGGACTACTAAGCCAGAATTTTTCTGGAGGTTGCACGTGTAAACTTGCTTGGATCAGTGGGGCTCAAACATAGCTTACCCAGAGATGATGCCATTTCCATGTTGAACACTGTGAGAGTACAGAACAGAACACTAAGAGGACAAATTTATAGTAACTCATGGAAGGTGAGTCCCTGGCCAAATGCTGAACTGCTTGCCTCTGGTCTGATCTCACAGTTAAAACTTTTCCTATATACCTTTTTCAACATCAGAGGTGAGGTTGGTGGTGACTTTTGGAAGCAGAACCTTCTCTGTGGTGATGAATTTTCTATGTATGGAAGCCCATCAGCTACACTCTCCTGGGACTTGGAGATGAATATTCATGGAACTGGGTGGCAGATGCAGCAATATTTCTGCCACTGGTATTCGTGTTGTTCCATATTGGGTTTATTATGCTGTTTATTGTTGTATGGTGGATATTTCAAATATATATTAATTTGATTAATTGGAAACCATTTGGCTTGAGTACTTTTGGTTGGATTGGGGAGTGTAAAAAAGCAAGATATTAATGAAAAGTAGGCCAGCTGTAACTTGCTGGCTGCACTTCATATAACAAACAACTTGGGGGTCACTGATTAGTCAGGATTTACATGAGAATCTTTATGTAAGAATCCGGACCTAGCAGAAGTCCAGACCAGGCGTCAACTATCCAGTGAGACACGGTGCTATAGTGGTAAGAAAACTCCATGCTTCTTTAAAACTAGCACTCCTTTGGTACTAGTTTAATTGCTGCAGAGTCTGGTTAGGGAACCTATTGGAAGGACACTCTACAGTGACACAGAATGTCTTCTCTCTCTCCGCCTCTCCCTTCCTCACGTCTGTTTCTCTCTTCCATAGGTGTTTACGAAATATGGGAAGTGCTACATGTTTAACTCAGGCGAAGATGGCCATCCTCTGTTGACCACATTCAAGGGTGGGACAGGCAACGGCTTGGAGATAATGCTGGACATTCAGCAGGATGAATACTTGCCAATATGGGGAGAAACAGGTAAGAGGGAAAATATTTTGCCTGTCTGCCTCTCTATTTCCATTGTCAGGTTCTTGATCTCTCTCTCTCCCTCTTTCTTCCTTTCTTTCCATCTATCTGTCTATCTGTCTATCAGTCTTATCTAAGTCCCATCTTTTTTCCTTGTACAAGATCCAAGGTGCCTTACAAGCAATTGAAAATTGAGTACAGCTCAAACATTATTTATGCAAAAATTAAAAACTATTAAATTACAGTTTCATAAAGTAAACACAAAGTTAAAACAATCTAAAACATAATTGAAACATAGCAAAAACTCCTTAAAAGCCTATCTGCCATATAAATTCTAACACAAAGTCTTACCTGCATAAAAAGGTGAGAGGAGACCAATCGAACCTCCCATGGGAAGGAATTCCACAACCTGGAGCAGCCACTGAGAAGGCTCTCTCCCATGTCCTCATCAAACATGCCTGTGCTGGGGGTGGAACCAAGAGATCTTCCCCCAAAGATCTTTCCCCCACGATCTTAGAACTCTTAAAAACAGAGAGATGTAGTCTTTCAGATAGCCTGGACACAAGCTGTATAGGGCTTTAAAGGTCATAACCAGCACTTTGAATTCTGGCTGGAAATGGACTGGTAGCCAGAAGTTTTTAGCAGAGGGACTACATGTTCCCTGCAACCAGCTCCAGCCAGCAGCCTGGCTACAGCATTTTGGACCCACTGAAACTCAGAACTGTAACAAAGAAGACCTAGACCAACAAAACTTTGTAAAAAGCACCTGAAATTTTTAAATTGCATTAACAGAAACATCTCTTTTGGAAGAGAACAAAAAGGTCACTTACTTCAAATGTCTTTTTCCAGCCAACAAGAGCAGAGAGAGAGGTCTCTTTAGATGACAATCAGGGTTGACTTTACTTCCTTCAAACATGGTAAACCATCCCTGTTGGATTCAGGGGACCTCCTGCTCATTTTTCTGAATAGAGTCCAGGATTTTTGCCCTATACTCCTGCTCTTATGGCAACACTATTTCTCAGGGAGGATATTAGGGTTACAACCATTCTTCCTTGACGGATGAACCGTAGGTGCCTCTAGCTTCAGTCTCCACATTTCTAGCATCACAGAAAATGAGACATTGAAAGTGGCTCACACTACGGCCATTTTCTCACTACACTGTTATAGTGCTATTATTCCACTTTCAATATCTTGTGGGATTCTGGGTTTTGTAGTTTACTGAAGCCAAATAGCTCTCCAGCTGAGAATTCTAAATGCGCCTCACTAAACTGCAAATCTCAGAATTCCATAAGATACTGAAAGTGGAATAATAGCACTATGACAGTATAGTGTGGAAATGGCCTAAGAACTCCTGTATTTGTTACATTTTCATTTGCTTGGTAACAGTACAGATGCTAAATACTCAACTGAATTTTAAGGTACTCTAGTGCTAGAAATTTGGGAACTGAAGGAAAATTTATTTGGGAGAGGCAGAATTCTTATTTGAAGAGCACAGCCTTCGTTTTGTCCTCCGTAACAGCACCCCTGGCTACAAATCTTTCAGAAAGCCACCATTGAGCTTAACACAAGTTTGCTGTGTTTTTGTAAGATACGTGGCAGCTCCATCTTCTCTTTTAAAGAATGAAGGAAGGATAGAAAGCTAGCTCTTCTCTTCACTGGTGTGGTCCAGACAAGGATAGCCCAGATTCTGCAAACAAAGACACAAGGAAAGGCTAGCCCTAAAGCTCTTTGGTAGTAAAGCATGTGTGCACATGCACAAATGTGTACACATACACACACACACATATACACAGAAGAAGTTGACTTTTTCCAGTAATCCAAAATGTGGGACAGGGGAAATAAAAGGAGGGTGAAAAAAATTGCTTTTGTTATTTACTGCACATTTTATCTTGTGCTTTCTTTAGTGAAGCTGATTTGATGGCAAAACACACAACAGAGGAAGGCTGGGCTGAGAGATTGGTACTTGCCTAGGGACCTTCATGGCCGAGCCATGATTTTTCATCTGTCTTGGTCCAAGCCAGCCCTTCTTTCATTATCCTTTACTGCCCTCTGCTCACTACAGCTGGGGAATACTGAGTGGCTTCTAAGCACTAAATTAGGTGGAGAACTGTGGTTGGATTTTCTGTCTCTCTGCATTTATTTTGAAAGCAGCCAAAGCAGGTCTGTAGGATGAGATTGAATGAGACTGTAGTTGTGAGGTAGAGGGGTTTATCTCTTTCCCCGACCTGTTTTTCACATGTGACCCTTCCACAGCCTTTCAGCAAGCTGCTGTTTGCTCACTTAGGGAAAAATAAGTGTGCAGCAGCTCCTTTACTTTGATTTTTAAAGACTGGAAGCCCAGTTACATTACAGATGGAGAAACTCAATCATGGAAGCCATGGCCCTGAGTTTGCAGGGCCTGAGCTGGGCTGCTATTGACTGGCACTCATGGAGGTCTTTCTTTCATAAGATCACCCTAAGTCAAAGTGGACTTCCTGGCAGGTAGCAACAAATAAGACCTCCATTAAAGACCTCTAGTATCATATCTTATTTGCTCCTAAATTCAGGAGAAAGTTCACTAGGGAGGAATCGCTTTCTTTGAGGGTTTTCAAAAGATGAATTTAGTTGGGATCAGTTTTAGATACTTTAGTATTGAGAGTTGGTGGCAGGTTGCTGAAAGATCCTCCATGGTATGCTACGATCTGCACAACCTGTTAAATGTTTTGCGGAATAGCTCTGTGTCTTCTGCTTCTTATGGCCAAATTGCTGTTTAAGCCATGGTTTCTCCTTATCAGACATGGCAGCATTCAGACCAGGAGATCTGCGGGTCAGGGATGTGTAAACTTTGAGCGGGATTGTTGATGACCAGGGCTCTTGGAGGTATCTCATGTACAAGGCCATTATATGTCGAAGTTGACTTCCATACTCCCAAGGTTGTGGAATGCATGGTGTTCCAGATGTGGCACCAGCATTCCGCCAAGCAGTGGTCAGCTTAATGGGGGGAATAGTGGGACTTACAGTCCAACACCATGTGGAGAGCCATATATCACACAACCCTGGCCTACTCCCAACACTGCCAGGCCTCCCGGATGGAGAAGTGGGCAGCAAGCACTAGGGACACTGATTCTCCTGATCCTAATAATCAGGTGATTTTCAAAAGATCCAGTCCCATGCCAGTGCCCTGCTGCTGCATTCCCTAAGTCTGAGCAGTGCCAGAAATGGATCCTTGATCTTTTTTCCATGGCTGAGGCAAAGCTGTATGCCAGAGAAGCACTATGCCTGGTATAGTGAACTGCTGAGGCATGCCAAACCTGCTTGATGCTATACACACACACACACTTTATTTTAATAATGAGGATCAGCTATATTGGTTACCATAGCAACACTTAATTTGGCTCTCGGCGCACAAGAGTTGCGACTGTCCAAATATTAGAGTTAAAATACCAGAGTGTATTTGGTATGAATTCTACTCAGACAGGATGTGGTACGTGGAACCTCGAGGCCATCTTTTTTTGCTCCCCTCAAAAGCACTTGCTGTTGTTGTTGTTGTTGTTGCTGAACCTGGATAAAATAAAGCAAGGTTGAGGACTGCAAACTTCCTGAAAACACAGGAGGCAGTAGGTGGATCTGAAGCTTGCTGCTTGCCATGAATTCACTCAGCAACTTTAGACGTCAGCTTTATCTTCAACCCCTGTCCCATCCTATCTGCCACATGGAAAGAATAATGACTCACTATATAATAATTAGAACCAGTTGGAAACCACCTGCCATTGGAGATCAACATCATACCTGTTCTGTCTGTATCGTTCAGAAGAACTCACGACATGAATCTTGCACTTCATATAGTAAACCACCATCCACAGTCTGCCACAATGTTCAAGGACGATCAGACCCTGGAAGGTTATTTTTAAAAAATATTTCATTATATAACCCCACCGGAAAGCCCCCTCTGATAATTCAAATGTTGCAGAAAAAAATTCATAGTGCTATTCTATTCTTCTTTGGTCAGAATAGTGAAATAATGTATTTAGTTCTGGGCACATTCAAGAAGGATAGTGACACCTAGAAAGCATCAGGAGGAAGGTGATCAAGTTGATCAAAGGTCTGGAAACCCAGCCCAGTGAGAAATAGCTTAGGGAGCAGGGTGTGACAAGCTTAGAAAAAGGAAGGTTTAAGAGGTGATATGGTAGCCATGTTTAAATATCTGAAAGGATGTCATGTAGAAGATGGGGCCAGGTTGTTTTCTGCTGTTCCAGAGATTAGAACACAAACTGGTAGATATAAATTATGAGTAAAGAGATTCACCTAAACATTAGGAAGAAATTCTGACTCTATTCAAGAGTGGAATAGGCTACATTTGTAGGTGGTGGATGCACTTTCTTCTGAGATTTTTAACAGAGGATGTTTGAGTTGGTGGCACTTGTGATCCCTTCCAACACATGATTCTCTAATTCTTTGATTTCACTTCTCATTTCTTTTTATACCTTTTGGAGGAAGAGTCTTTAAAAATATAAAGATGGCTTTTTTTTCTTTTTTTCTTTTTCTTTTCTTTTCTTCTTTTTTTTTGAACACAGAAGTCTCCTCAAAATGCCCCCAAGCATTTTCTCCCACAAAAAATAACAAGAAAAAGTAACAAGTGAATGGCAGTTATTACATGAAAAATGTAAGAAATAAATATTGTCATTTGTTACATTACTTGAAAAAGAATGATATTATGCCATTATTGCCTTCCCCTCTCCACCTCCAAAGTAAAACTTTGTTAGTTGTAATGCATTACTTCCAAGATCTGAGAGAAATAATGTATAACAAAGGAGAAAGCCAAAGAAGCGAGTTAAACCAAAAGGCTCATTTTGCTTGACTAAAACTTACAAAATAAGGTTGCAATCCTATATTTGTGTACTAGGGATTAAGACCTGCTGAGCTCAAAAAGTACAGCTGAGTAGACATGTGTTTGTGTTACTGTGTGCCTTCAAGTCATTTCTAACTTATGGTGACCCAAAGATGGTATTTTCTGGGGGCTGAGAGTGTGTGGCACACCCAAGGTCATCCAGTGGGCTTCTAGGGTCAGTTGGGGAATCAGGGTCCCCCCTTGGTTTCTAGGGTCATAGTCCATGTATACAATGGTATACAAAGATATATACAAGTAATGCAGACCACTGTTTTCATTTTTTTCCTTTGTGTCTTGCACATGAATGCACATGCATAGAAGAGGCATAGTCTGACCAGTGTCCATCCCTGCTCTATAAACTGAATGGTGGACTGCTCCGTTCTCTGCCACCAGAAACCAGCTCTTTCCCTTGTAAATCTCTGTGGCAGCTCCCTCCTTCCTAAGTAGGACTTCATCTTGGGCTCCTCTATTAAACTCCACCATAAAACAACCTCTACTAAGGCGCCAACAGCTTCACAAAAAGAAGGACGCAGCTCTCTTTTAAATGATGTTAAAAGGCTGCATTACCAGGTAGCAATATTTAGTTGTGGCCATAAAAAAGTGACAAGGTTCTTCTTGATTTATATTTCTGGGAACATAAAAACTCCAGCTAGATGAATAACATCCTTAAAAGCACTAGCAGGCAGATGGATAAATAAACCCTGGGAGGTGGAGAAGGAGGAGGAGAAGTAAAAGGAGCATGTTGGCCTGAGAGCTTGTCTCCCAGCCAGCCCTGGGTGCCCTTGACCTTCATAGAGGAACAGGAAAAGATGTCACCCAGAGGAGAGCATGCAAATGTTCTCTCCTCTCATTGCATTTTGGACCTTTTCCTAATGAGTGGAGAAATGCAGGCAATTAGCTCTGTTTTCCCAGAGAGAAAAGGTCAATGATGTTGCCCCTCTTCTGTTGACAGACCAGAGACCAGAGAAAATGAGACAACTCCAGCTGATTTTTCTGTAATGAGCGATAGGGTGAGTGCTCCATGTCTGTCTCATACTTAAAGTATTTTGAAAGCTGACCCCCACATTCAGCATATTTGTTACCTGCTTCTCCCTGTGGGTTGAGGTAAGGGGACCACAAGAGATTAAAATAGAACACATGACATTAGTTAAAAGACCATATAAAACCATCACATATTAAAACAATCAATCCGTACTTTAAAATTTATAATTTAAAAGTCAACTGAATGGGCCTGCCAGAAGAGACTGGTTTTTTAAAGCTGTTTTAAATTCAGACAGTGTATCCAACTGTTGAATCTTTTCTGGCAGGTCATTCCACGGTCTGTGGGTGGCTGAAGAAAAAGTCCTTTGGGTGACATTTGCCAGCCTGATCCTGGCTGACTGGAGTAGCTGGTAATTTGGGGAGAGGTACTGGCAGTTTAGGGAAGATTCTCTATTTGGGATTCTCAGTCAGAGAGTTTTAGTGCCTTACCAGACTAGATTCTGTATGAAGTTATCATGGAAGTTAAAGTAGCAACAAATAGTGCTATAATTGTGTAATGGGAAAGGGCCTCTCTTATGGTTCTGTTGCAGTGAAGCAAAAATATATTTTCCCCTTTCATTGTACACATGAAGCAGGTGAGGGGAATATATGGCTCTCCACATGTTTTTGGATCCCAGGTTCCATCAGCCTTACCTAGCATAGACTATGATTATGGCAGCAGCAGTCCAACAGCCTCTGGAAAGCCACACATTCTCCATTCTAGGTAATGGTAATGTGAGCCAAGCACTCTATATACAGACCTACTCTCAGGGACACCCAAGGGGGTATGACAACTGAGAATTAATGTAATCAGCCATTGCTGTTATATTTGGACTGGAGAAGGCTGGGTTCAAGTCTCTGCTGGTCCCTAAAATCAGATCACCCCTCATCTTTCAGCCTGATGTACATCAGGGAATTGCTAAAGTCAGTATACTACTCAAAGTTTAGATGTAAGTGAAATAGAATTTTTCCTCTGCATAGTATATCTATTTCTTAAATTCCTGGCCTAGAATCTCTAGATGTTGTTGGGCTACCAGCCTCATCTTCAGTGATGGTTGGTTACCATCTACCCTGATAATTGGCCATGCTGGCTGTGGATCATGGGAATAATCTCGTGGGAAGCCAACCTTGGGAAAGGTTGGATGAGATATGTAGTAGAGTAGACAGGTAAAAGCATAAGCGGAGCTAGACTGTGAATTTGCTGCTTGTTAATGGGAGTGCATATGGTGGGTCACACTCCTCTAGGAAAACATGGCAGAGGCTGCAGTGTTCATGATATTTCAGAGATGGCTTTCTTGTTGCCCTCTATAGATGCTAATACAGACAGCATCTGGGTTTTGGACACCGACTGTTGAAGAATTGGTTAAGTCCACCAGAATCCTAATACAGCGTCCTCCAATGTTTCCAAGCTTAGCCAGCTATATGGTTCTGAATGCTCACAAGTTCAACATAAAGACAACTCATAAGAGTGGTGATTTACTAAAGGTATCTGTGGTTTGTAGAAAATCAGGAGAGTGTTTTCCCTGCCTGTTCATGAAACACAAGACCTTGCGATCAGTTAGCCAGTAGAATTAGCAGTACATCATGTGAAATACTTTCAAAAGAAATTATTTCACGTGATGGGATAATTAAGAAGCACAATTAAGTCACGGAATTTGCTACAAGATGTGGTAATGACAACTAGTAAAGATCACTTTAAAAGGAGGTGTTAGATGAATTTTTGGAGATATATCCAGAGATTGAAAAAGTTACTTTTTTAGATTGTAAGTCCTCTCAGCCAGTATGAATACTGGCTATGCCAATAGGGAGATTCTGGGAGCTGTGGCCCAAAAAATAATCTTTCCAAATTCTGAGTCTATTGGGAGGCATGAAGGCTATATGGAACCTCAAGATTCATATGTAATGTAATCACTGAATACCATTCGCTGGAAGCAAAAGAACAAGCAAGTGTGATTCTCTGAGTCTCATTCCTGAGATTACTAGATGCTTCTGTCTGACCGCTGTTGGAAACAGGATGATGGGCTCCACCAGAAATACAAAGCCTATGGCCCTGGAGCTCTTGGACTCTTCAGCCCACTTTGACCCCGAACAAGAACAGCCAAAGATCTGAGGTGCTGGGAGATAGATTCCAACCATATCTCAGAGACCACAGGTTGTTCATCTTTGAGTTAGTGAACACTTGGTATGATCCAACAGACTCTTACACTCCTGTAATGGCTTTCCCCTCTTGCTTGCTCCCAGCACCTTTTAACCAAGAGAAGACTGCCTCTAAATAGATAAATCTCAGTTCACTATCATAGCTCATAGCCAGTGACAGATCTGCCCTTCCTTTTCTTATGGCTGTCTCTAAGGGGAAAACGGGGTTCTGCAGTGACCATTTGCATTGCAGCTGCCTTGATTGTATCACCAAGGAAATAATTTTCTTCCATTTGCACAGGGTGGTCTCTCTGGTGCACTTGAATTGAAGAAGTGCTGCTGTTGCCAAAGTGATGTTACCCTTCAGCTGATTCTTGTCCCCACTGAGTCATGCTTTGGCCTGGCACTCTTTCTCCCACCAATCTTCTCTAAGGCCTTCAGGCTCTTTTAGCTTCCCTTAAGGCCAGTGGGGATTCCCCCCCCCCCCCTTATTTATTTGAGGCTTGGAAGATCATTTCAATAAGAATACAAAGAGCCATAGCTCTGCATCACACTTTTAAGCCCTGTGAAGGAGGCTTGTGAGAAAAGGAACTCAAGCTGGGAACAGGTTGTACTTTCTTTTCCGCTGAAGGAAATACACAATATCTTGTTGGGGTTTTACCATGTTGGGTAGCCTGACCTCTGAATTGTTTTCTGCAACTAGGTTAGAGTTAGGACATATTTACAACACAATCTTAAGCTTGTTTACCCAGAAGCACCACTGAATTAAATAGTAGTTATTCTTAGGTAAGTACATTTAAAATTGCAGTCTTAATATGTAAGAAGAGAGATGCCAGGGCTCAAGTTTACGATTGGAATGATGATGAACATTCTGTAACATCACAGCCATTTTCCTGATGGGTGCTGCACTTATTTTCCCGGCACCATACATACCATGCAGTTGTATGGTGGCAATGGAAAGGTGTTAGAGAAATCATATTTCAGTAGAGTTGCAGGATGATTGGAGACTGGAGCACTTACCATTAACACTAGTAACAAGACACCGCATTGTGTGCTTATAATTACTTAATTTTAAGAGGTAGAAAAGGTAGAAATGGGTAAGATAGATCAAGTTCAAGTAGAGGAGAGTTGGAAAGTCCAAAGTAAGGTAAAATTAGGGTAGTTCAGAAAGGCCTTCGGTGATAAAGTGAACTTGGGTGGGGGTGGGGAGGAAGCTTAACAATAGAGGAGAAGAATGGTTTTCCTCAAGAAAGCAGGTGTGTCAAGGTTTTATTGCTTTTACTGATGTGGCCGGAGTTTGATATTCCCCTATCATTATAACTCAAAGTGGCATTTGCCAATAATATCCTTCCTAGTAGCTTGAAACCTTTCTTCTGTCTCTGTTTCTTGTCCTTCCTTTCTCACTCTCTTTCTTTCTCTTGTGCAGTTCTGATTGAAACAGGTAAAAGAGTTTTGCACCAAAACACCCTGGGGCTCTTTGATTTTCAGTTTTGTCTTCCTCCCTGTCCATTGGATTTGTGTGCATTCTTTCCATCTTTTCTCCCCTCTGTTCTGCCTGACTGAATGCACTGTATCAAAATCATTTTGGAGCCCCTGGTGTTTAGCAGGAAGAATGAGTCCCCTGGGCCCCTGTAGGCAGTCTTTCAGAGGGATGTAAAGGTACTCCTTTTGGGAGATGCCCTGAGTCCCCACTCCAGGAGAATGGCAGCATATAAATTAAATACATACATACATAGTTTCTCATCCTCTGTAAGAAGGGGTATCTTGATACATCAAGACGCCCTGTCAAAACAAAATGGTAAATTGTAATGAGATTTTTCATATTTCAGAACTTGTTGCAAAACGTGGATAAAAGTGTATTTTGTGCAAAAAGGAATGTTAGTTTCTGTGCCAAAAAGCAATGGTTTCTCCTAAAGCAGTGTTGTTCTTAAAATGAGGGGTTTTTTGCAGGGGGGGGGGAGAAGTCCCCAAAAGGAGAAAATCATTGGAAAATGCACAAAAACCATCATAATCTCACCCAGCAGGGAGCAGACTTCTGAAACTTTTTTGGTCTTGCGTGTGAGAATAAGTGAATATTTAAATCTCTAGTACCTCGTGTGGGGGGCATATGATGTTTGGAAAGAGGCTGTGTGGCTTACTTCACTGGGCCAAATAGAAAAGTGTAGCTAGGGGAAATTTCCCAGGGATCTCCTGTGATTTCCGTAGGAGGTTAAAGAATGAGAGAATCAGAAGGAGTGAGAAGCTTCCAATATGTGTCTCACCTGGAAATCTCAGTGCAAATGGCCAAGACGAGAGCTTGGACAAGTTACCTGACTACAACTCTCAGAATCCCCTGGCACTGGCCTTGCTGGTTGGATGTTTGTGGGAATTGTAGTTCCCAAGTTCTGGGTATGAGATAACATTAACAACTGAAGCCGTGAGCCAAACTTGGCTGGCTAAGAGAAATGGCCCCATACCCCACCCCACTCTGTGGCAGCCGCATTGCTGACCTATTGGCAAAAAGAAAATGGAGAAATTGGCATTTGTGGAAGCAGCATCTGCAGGCAGTTCATTCTCCTCAACACTGGAATAATCTTGGCCTGCCTGCTTTCTGGATGGACATGGAGCTTCTGGGGTACCAGACTTGAAGGTGAACTTGAATACCCTCATCTTTCTTCCCAGAAGTGTAATATTTATTCCCAGTCTCGTTTTGTTGGAGAGTGCTTAACGGAGGCCAGAAGCCACATTTTTGGCCAGATTTGTGCTGTAAGCTGCCAGCAGTGCTAGGATGATTGCCTTTTTTTTCACAACAAGCCACTGAGAACAAGGTTGGCAACAGTGATGGATTTGTGTGGTAACAGGAAAAGGGGGTGAGGCCCTATACAGGAGGCGATGATGCCTCACAGGGAGAACACTGGCAAAGATGTGGGTGGTGGATAGGAGCTGCTGTTCAGGGAGAGAGCAGAAGAGGCTCTGGTGATAAGGAGAGGCTGTTGTGTCTCTTGGTTCCAGGGTAGGGGAGTGAGTCTGGCAAGATTGCCATGGAGACGGCTGTTAGCATCACTTAGCATCTTGCTCAACTCCTGGGGTGGAGAGCATCAGCAGACGCTGGAGCTAACACTAAGCTGGAGTGAGGTGTGACAAAAAAGGAGCCCAAGGAGGCCTTGAGGAGGGAGGGAGGGAGGGGGAGAGAGAGGAGGAAGGCAAGAGAAGACCAGCCTCTGAAGGAACATAGCCTAGGGGTCAGGGAAGCTGCTCCAAACAGCAAGTCCGGGGTGGGAACACACACAGAGGCAGGCAACTGCAGTTCTGGAAAGGTGCTTCAGGGGTTCTGAAAAAGCAGCTGACTAGAAAGGAGAATAAAATAATTCTGGCATGAAGTAGCAAGCAGGGAGAAAATAGGGCAAAGAAAAGGGAGTAGAAGAGATACAGCTGTGTAGGAGTTAAGAGTCTGGAAAAGGAGGCTCTTGCGAATTTTGGATCAAAGGTCCAGTCCAGTCCAGTCCAGCATTCATATCTTCACAGTCAGCCAGCCTGATTTCTCTAGGGCCAGCTTTTTGCACTCTGGTGCCTTTTGGATTTTCATTCTGGGTATGGATGTTGGGACTTGTAGTCTAATATATCTGGAGGGTGCCCTGTTGGGAAAGACTTCACTGCCAAGAGTGTTCCTACACAATGATGTAAGAATTGATGGCTCTTTCATCTTTTGGCACACCAGATGCTTTGACTTCAACTCCCAGAGTCACTAGCTTGCATGGCTAATTGTCAGGGATTCTGGGAGCTGAAGTTGAAAACCTCTGGGTTTGGGGATATGGAGATGGCATCCATGGCATCCAGAACTTAATTTTTGGTTGTCATTATTATTGTCATTGTCATTGTGTGTCTTCAAGTCATTTCCAATTTATGGCAACACTAACCTGAACCTACCATGGCATTTTCTGGAGCTAAGAGCATGTGACATGCCCAAAGTTATCCCCAGACAAATTAAATCATAGACACTAGCTCCTCAGCCCAAAACATTGAATTAATTTGACATGGGATTCCAGAATTTTGTTTTCAGGAACAGGATACAGGCATGTGAAGTAACAGTGAAAATGGTCTATGAGAATGTGCAGAGTGTTTTCTCTTTAGCATTGAGTATCCCAAGCTAGTCCCCATGCATCAGGAGAAATTCATATCAGAGGCTGTGAAAATCTTCCAACATCTTGCATTGTAGAAATTGAGTACATAATAAGGCTGTGATTCACACTGAGTATTGAAAGTCACCTCTAGTTTTTCTCACATCTTAGTTATTCTAATATATTGGCTATTCTGGACAAAATTAATGATATAAGTGCAGTCCTATTCATGTGAATTCTGCCTGATCTTTTGCCTTACCCTTGATTGCACAATTTTTCCTTAGGAACCAATATGGCTTACATTTTTTGATAATATGTGAAAGCACGCGCACTAGTGCAGCTTCTAGTTATGTGAGTGTGTGCTAGGGACTAGAAACATGAAGCATGAAAGCAAACTGGAATGAAAGGAGCTGACTACCAACCACAGAAGCCTCCTGAGGAGCTTCATTTTGTGTTGTTCCATCCTATACAATCTCATTACGTATTCTAGGTCCCTGAGGGAGATGGAGAAATGTCAGTGTTTATCCAAACAAGCTTCCAGTGTTCCAGCAGCAATTCATCTCTGCTGTCTCATCTCTAAAAGCCGCCAGCAGCGGGTATTTATATCCATAACAATCATAACCACCTGATTTGGTTATTTACATGGATATTATATGAGCCCCTATAAATATTCAGCTTGCTGCTAGAATAATTAAGCATTGTTATTGCAATGCAACAACCAGGGAGAGTAATGAAAAGTGCCAGGAGCTTGAATGCTCAAGGACCGATGGCTTCCCTGCTTGTCTGCTTTCCTTTTGCTATCAACAGGGCTGACCACAGACATTTCACCGCCTGAAGCAGAGCAACAACCCCCCTCAATGTCCCTCCCCCCATCAAGGAACAGAATGACAAAAGTCAGTCAGGTGATCAGAGTACTTGTGGTAGAGAATCCTGCAAGTGTTTTGATTTAACAAATTAACAATTGCCAAATTTTAATGACACACCAAATAGCTGTCTAGGGCAGCCATTTCACTCTGCCTACTAGCAGGGGTAGACCTAGATCAGGCACCCAATGCTCAACCACATGACAGAATTTGGAAAAGATTTTTGTTATTTTAATTGCAGTTACCAGAATCTAGTGCCTGTGCTGCACAGAGAATTCTGGGAGTTGTTGTCCATAAAGTAATTTTTCCAAGTTCCACCTCCTCACCACCAGTATCTTCATATTTCTTCAGCATGCATGGAATTGTTTGGTGGAAACAGTAGAGCAGTTGGGACCCAGGGAATTCTGAGGGACAGAAGGATGCCAAGAGCTCTGTGAATTTTCACACAGAGGTCAAGGGAGAGTGAGAGTTGTGTGCTGCTGATAGACAGGGCTTTGGAGAAGCAAGAAGGGAATGTAGTAAAAGTAACTGTATCTTCAGTTAGGGGTTCCTGGTGTGATTTCAGTTAATTCTGCTGAACGGTCTATGGATTCCTATTTCCAGCTGTCCACTGTGCAGATCTTCAGTGAATTAATGATGCATTTAGATCACAGCCTTCACTATGAAACAGGATGGTTTATAAAGCATAACTATGAAATATAAGGGAGATATAAATGTAACAATAGTAAAGAAGGAAAACAATAGAATAAAAACAGCTGCAATGGAAACAATTTTTATCACAGATTTTTAAACCCGGGAAAATGAAAAATGTTTGCTTGGTGGCCAAATTACATTAGAGTAACGGGTGCTAGGTGGATTTCCTGGAAGAGATCATGTCATAAATGAATGCTGCACACAACCAAGCAAACACTTTCCCCAGTAACCACCAGATTCACTTCAAAGAGGAAAGAGATATCTAAAAGTGATCCAAGTGTATGGAGCAGGGGGCATGTGAAGTTCTCCAGCCATTTCTGTGACTCTTCTGGATGTACAACTCCTTATACCAACATTTTGGGGCAACATTTTTGATACCAAATGCTGCATGTGATGTTGGTGGGGTGTGTACACTGCTGCAGTGCTGATTTTACCCACTGCTGTATAGCTGGTACCTGTTGTATCTTCAGTTTCTCTCCTGCAATTGGAGTGTGGGCTACAAAGATCACACAGCAATCACTGTAAATAGCAGAGCTTGGGGAGAGTTACTATTTTGGGCTACATCTGGCCTTATTGTCTGTGGCTTCTGGCAGTTGTAGTCCAAAAGGATAAGTTTTCCGAGGAGCTGAGAAATAGTTTCCATTTGTGGGTATGACCACATGTGTTGTGGCTAGAACATATGGCAGAAGCTATCATATCTTTGTGGGACTGCATGGTGTAGTGGTTTGAGCATTGAACTACAACTCTGAGAACAAAGTTCAAATCCCTTGCTCAGCTATGGAAACCCACAGGGTGACTTTGGGCAAGTTGCACTCTCTCTTAGCATCAGAGGAAAGCAAAAGAAAACCTCTTTTGAACAAGTCTTGCCAGGATAACCTTGTAATAAGTTTGCCTTAGGGTTGCCATAGGTTGGAAAGGACTTGAAGCCACACAACAATCACATCTTTGTGGTTAGGTGAGTTTTCTCTGCAAGCAGTTGCAGGAGAAATAGAATCAAGGTCCTGTATACGATGACAGTCAGTCACTCTCATCAGTTTAGGATTTCCCTACTTTATGGTAATTTCAGGTTGAGAAAATGCATGAGTAGCCATGCTGGCCATTGAGCGAAATCCAAAATACACACTGGTGATATCTGTCTTAGTCTAACTAGAAGGTGCCAAATCAAATCAAATCATGGTAGCTTTCAAAGCTCACTGACTTCTTCATCAGGCAAGGATAGTATAAAATTCATGCAGAGGATCACAGGTGATGTTGGAGGTACAGTTTGTAGGTCTGCATCCTGTTTGTTCAGTGTTATAGAGAGAGCATTTAAGTAGAGAGAAAGATAAGGCTTTGCCTCTCCCCCCACCAAAAAAAAGAGAGAGAGAGAGAGAGAGAGGCAGAGAAAGTTATTACCCTCAGGACATGCATGTAAGCTTCTCAGAGACCTCTAGTAGTTCACTGTGAAAAAGAGAGTGCTAGATTATGTAGGCATTTCATCTAATGATTAGACCAAAGGCTTGTCTAATCCAGCACTCTCTTTCCCCACAGTGAACAGCCAGATGGATTAGATTGTAATCCAGCAGGGCTATTTTTATATCCTTAACTGTGGTTCTGGGAATTCACCAGTCTTGTGGTGGGGTTGGTCAAGTTACAAAGTCCCTATTAAATTCTATATCTGGGCACTTTTATAAATTCTGAGATTCATAGTTTTAATTAGTAACAGTGGGGTTAAATATGACAAAGAAGTGCTGCACATGATATGCTAGAGTAGCACCAATTCTTTTTAAATGGAGCAAGACTGGAAATGGCCCCCTCCCCATAGTGGGGAAGAGGGGGTTGAATTTCAAAAAGTTATAGCCATGCCTTTTCATAGTTACATGAGGTTTCCAGTATTATTTCTTCTTTCTTTCTAACTTAAAAAAAGTCTCATGACAACCCAAAACAACCGCACTGCTCTTTGCAGCCTCCCAACTTAATGTGTTGCCATTCTTATGCACAACCTGGCTCATCTCCATGAGGAAATGTGGATGTACCAGGAGACTGTAAAGAGTGCTATGGTTCTCTCCTCCACTCCACTCTCTTCCCCACACACTGGGATTTAAAATATGGAAGAGGAAACTCTCTGCCAGCTCACTCATAACAAAAGGTAAACCCTCCCCCTACGCACATATTCATTCTTTCATGGGAGGATGAACGGTCCTAAGGAATGATGGGAAACATTTTGGTAACAAGCTTATTTAAAATTCCCAGTCTATTCCATGATGCTCATGGGTTCCTTAGCAGCCAGGTGACAGTGCTGAAATGGTTCCCTAAAACTGGAACATTTCAAAATGAAGGCTTTTTGCAATAATTAACTAATTCATTCTTGGAAAAAGGCTGCAAGACAGGTTGTTATTATTCCCAAGGTATCAGTACAGTGCAAACTTACATTGCTTTTATGCCACTTTAATGTCGTTTGGCAAGAGTGATTAATGTTCTCCATAAGGGTGATGAAAGGATCTCTAGGCTCCTTCCGTCCCTGAACTATGGTTCCCAGGGGATGAAGAATTATTATGATATAGTAACTTATTTCCCCCAGCTCCCAAGGACAGCCCAAGATGCTTTTGCTGCCTCAGACAGAAGAGTCACCCCTGTGTGCAATACCCCTCACAACACACACGCACACACACACACACACACACTTCCCCAAGTCAGGGGACTTACTAGCTAAAGCAAAACAAGTTACTCTTGCACCTGAGTCACAAAATCACATACCTCTTCCCATTCTAGGCATTAAAACATAGTAATAAAGTAAATAATGTTTGTTTTTCCTTTCACGATGCTCTCAAAAGGCAGCCACCTCACTCTGCCTTAGGCTAAGCTGACTGACAGTCCCTGCCCACCCTTTCTAGATAAGAAATGGAGGTTGAGGAGCCCAGCTTATCGCCAGGCCTACACGTGCCCTTCTCTAAAAGACGCTTAAAACATTGACATTCTGTGCCAGGAAAAGCTGAAGCCCGCAATCTCTATTAATTAAAATAAAAGCCCCGTTTGCAATTTTTGGAGAGGATGTGTGGTATGCGACTGTACAGAAATTATTTCACTATGTGGATGCAAAATTGGTCTTTGAGAGTGGGTCTGTCAGGCAGTACCTGCTCCTCCCTCCAATTTCTCCCAGTGTCAAATCAGCACAAGAGCAATAAACTGGAAGGGATTTGAGGAAGGAACAAAGAAGAGAGAGGGCTTCCCGTCTGCTAAGGAGCAACAACAGCATGGCTATGTTTAAGCATGACATTTGCCTCCAGCTGGCCTCTTAATGAGTTTGAATTAGCCGTCAGTCTTTAACTGTTGAGTATCTCAAGGTATCCAAGGCTACCACAGTAAAGGTTATGTATCAAGGAACAGAGGATCTAAATACCCTAAAGTCACCAGATCCCATCTGATCTTGGAAGCTCAGCAGGGTCAGCCCTGCTTAGTACTTGGATGAGAGGCTGCCAACAAATACCAGGTGTCGTAGGCTGTATTTCAGAGAAAGGAACTGGCCAAACCACCTTGGAGTATCCCTTGCGTAAGAAAACTCTATGAAATTCATGGGATTGCCGTAAGTCGACAGGCAACCTGAAAGCACATACAGACAGACCTCTAAGAATAGGATTTGTAAAGCAGAATACTGGTACATGGTTGGTTTCTGGCTCAGCCTGCCTAGCCTTTGTCACAGACAAATGTGGAATCTTAGAAGGAGCAATTACCAAGGAGAGTGGGATTAGGAAGATTTCAAGGCTTAGGCAGGTAGCTAGCTGTGCCTAGTTTCTGGTTAATATGTACAGATGGTTGGCATGGATGGAGTTTCTCTCATGTTTTTTCCAAACATTAAGTGGTTTGCTAATCAAGTGTTAATTTAGAAACAAAAAGGCCAGTACTTTTAACATAAACCATGGATTTCATCCATGCCGTTGTGACAAATACCTGATTCTTTCCTGATTATTAAAATAAAACACAGTATGGTGGTCATATTTTTACCAAGACCACACAGAATGGTTTAGAAGTTATGAGCAAACTCTTGAGTTTTCCAAACTTTGCATCAGACTTGATGTTAAACAGAGGAAAAGTAGAGCAGGGCATGGGTTTGTGGACTTGGTGCTCTCAAAGTTTCACTTTTTAATTGTCGTAAAATGAATTGCAGGAAAAGTTGTGCTGGCATAGTTGGAGGATCCTCACTAGGTGAAAGACAGATTACAGGAAGTATATCAAATTATTGGAGCAATAATGCCGATTTCTCCCATTTTGTTTAAAAAAACTCACAACTTGGTGACATGTTGACCTGAGAAATTATAACTTGGTGACAATTTTCTTGGTAGGATTGCATTACTGTGCTTTTTGATTTTCTTTTTCTTTTCTTTTCTTTTTTTTTTTTTACTCTCTGTAGAGCAAAATAGCTACCCAGTTGTTCCATTATTTCTCTAGCTGTCTGTTATATGAGTTCAAAAAAAAATGAAGCCATTTTTAAAAAGACATGTAATGCCCACTTCACCTCAGTTTATATTTTCCGTGCTAAGCAGTTTCAAAAGTTTCTGGGAAGTGGTCAGCTAAATTGCCCCCCAGTGCAAACCATACCATAAACCAGGAATGGTGAATTTATGTACCTCTAGGCATTGTTGGACTACATCTCCCAGTATCTGTCTCCTTTGCATGTTTATTCTAGGTCTGATGGGAGTTATAGTTCAACATCATCCACAGGACAGCAGATGCCGCATACCTACTATTGTCATATTAATCAGCAAGTCATACAGATGTAGGAGCAATCATCTTGACCATAAGACACGTTCCAAAGTCTTTATTGTGATGATACCTGCTGGTGTGCCTACCCCAATGTCTAAATATACCTCTAGCCCTGATAATACAGTTATTGACAAGAAAGCTCCTTTTTACAAAGTCTTTAAACACATACCCAGCCTACTCCCTACAGCAAACAAGGAGAACTTAAGCAACCTCCAGAATCCCTTACTCGACATGCATGAACAGCAAAACAGAGAGAAAAAGGGCAAACAGATAAGCCTCCCTCACTGGCTACCCCCAGCATGTTAAAAAGCATAGATCTAGAAGTTTGGCCACCAAAATGTATATCATCAGATAAATGAAAGTAGATGAAAAGAGAAAAATGATCTACACATTCTTTTTGGAATAAGCTTTCAAGTGTTTTCTAAATTGTTGTTGTTGTTATCGTTGTTATCATTATTATTATTTAAAAGCCTGTCAGCATCAAAAGGTTTTATCCTGCAGAAAAGGGATGGTGAGGAGGGGGGCATTCTGGTCTCCCTGGAAAGGGAGCTCCAGCATCTAGGGGCAGCCACTGAAAAGGCCCTCTCTTGCCTCCTCACCAATTGTGCTTGCAACGGTGGTGGGACTGAGAAAATGGCATGTCCTGATGACCTCAGGACCCCAGCGTACTCATACAGGGAGATGTGGTCTGCCAGATAGCCTGGACCTGAGCCAAATACAGCTTTATAGATCACAACCAGCATTTTGAATTCAGCCTGGAAAAAAACTGGCAGCTAGTGGAGCTGTTTTAACATGGGCATAGTATGGCCTCTATAACCTGCTCCAGTTAACAGCCTGGCTGCATTTTTATTTGCTCATGCAATGCTTACCTGACCTGATTGTTTCATTTCACGTGCACATATTGCCAGTTTTGAATAAAAAGTTTGATGAAAAATATTGAACTACTTCTTTTTCCTCTTCCTCTTCTTCTTTTGTAGCATAGGAAGCTCACTCTATTCTATTTCTGCCTCTGATACCAAATTTTCTATTAAACAAGTAAGTCCCAAGAACACTTCTACTTTGTTAACTGAGGTATGCCAGTATAGAGATTTTTGAAGGGACTCTGTACCCTTTTATACAAAGTGGCATTGAGCTTTGAATGGGGCAGTCAGATCTGAGTTTTCAAAATGGGTGGATCTTTGTTTTTTCAAACAGAGGAATTTTACAAGCTCCCAATGTTCCTAGTGACCTCATGGCCATAGAGGGAGCATCTTACCTTTTATAGTCGACATAAACTTTTCTTCTATATCATCTCAGAGCAGCATGCAGGGCTGGTGACTGTAACACCATCACCATATTTCCCCTTTCCTCACTTCTCCTGCATTTTTTAAACCACTTTTGCCTGATAAAGAACTCTGGGAACATTCAAGAGCAACCACGAAGAATATTGTGCCTTTTTGATTGGCTGATAAAAGTATCATCACAATCTAGACTTTGGAATAAGTCATACCTCCTCAGTGTGGGTATTAAATTGCTTCAAGTCATCTGTTGACTTATGATGACCCCATGAATTCCATAGGATTTTCTTAGGGAAGCAGTACTCAGAGGTAGTTTTCTGTTTCCTTCCTCTGAAATGCAGCCTGTATTTTAATACCGTTTGCCTATGAAGTATATGGTTACTGCGCTAGTTTTTAAAACAATATGTTTTAAGCTACACTCCCTTTGCACACTTGCCTAAGAGTAAATCCCACTGAGGTCCGTAGAGCTTACTTCTAAGTAGACATACACAGGCTTACAGTGTGTGTGTTTATGTATTTCACATGTTTATGTACTCTTGTTGTTTTATTATGGCTTTGGGATGATTCAGCTGTTAAATGTTGGATTGCTGCTTGAAAATAGGACCTGACATATTTGCTTAAGGCCACTGCAATTGTTAAATATTTTAGCCCTGCAGGCACAAAATGTGTGACAACCCATCTATCTTCTGTTGCCTGCTCACAATGTGTAGGATCCCTGCACCGAGCTTTAGCACATTCCATACCCAGCTGAGAAAAGCCTGACATGTACATTGATTAGTACAGATCCAACAGCAAACAGGAGCTGTGTACACAGTGGGGTTTGTTTAGTTGCCTAAATAAGGAAGTGAAATAAAGTCCATTATTAGCATTAACCAGCAATTAAAATGTAGTATGTAAGCTTTTCAGTTCCAGAAAATGCTTCTCCAGGCTGGATGTTCATGAACCTTTAAAGAATGAGAGTCATAAGGTGGTGAGAGTCATAAGATGGTAAAAATGGTGTATTAGGTAAGGGTGAAAAAAAAGTGAAAAAGTAGTGTATTAGGTAAGGGTGAAATAGATGCTGGAGTTTCAGTTCATGGATACGACATACAAATTGGTATAATATAGTAGAGATAGGAGCCATGAGATCTCCAGTACAGTTCACTTGGACTGTGGTTACTAGGTGGCATTAAACTCGCCACTATTCTTATAACTTTCCAAGTGCAATGTATGCATACTGTTAGCTAACCTTTAGAGGGTTTTAGTGGGGATGATGAAGATAGTGCAAGTAGAATGTACTTAAATGCTCTGTACCAGTTCTACTGCTATTACTCCTCAATGGTGATGGTGCTTGTAGTAATTGTAGAAGGGGTTTCTTGATCACATGTCCAGAAGGTTAGTTTTTCATATTGGCCAGAGGATTCTTAAAGTGTAGTCTGGAAAAGTAATTCTTCCCAGCACTGTTTCAGAGCTTCCTGCTCAGTGCTGGATGGTTAAAAAGAGATGATGGATATTAGGATGTTGCAGCTAGGGCTGGCACACAAACCTCCATTTCCTCATGGATTATTAGTCTCTCCACACATGACTTCTGAATAGCACGTGAAACTATTAACAGGATATTGCAAACTGCCCTTTATATGGATAATCTTATGGGCTGTATAATATTGAGTGTGTTTGATGCTTTACACAGATGTTTAAAGACCCAAGTCCTTCCATGACTCCAGGACAGTGGTTTTCAACCTTTGATCCCTCAGATGTTTTATTTTTCAGCTTCCAGGAGCCCTAAGCATTATCCATACTGGCTGGGGCTTCTGCAAACTGAAGTTCCAAACATCTAGAAAACCAAAAGTTGTGTACAACTGCCTTGGGAGCTTGCAATCTGTAGTTCATCAGTGGGAGGGAAGAGGAAACAAATAGTGAATGTGACAACTCCAAATCCTGAAGCTGCAGTTTACATATCTACTATCTCACAACGGACATGGGGTGAACTGGGGTAAAGACTGCATGCCACTAAACTTCGCCCAGTGTACTTCCAGTGCTCAGCAAGAAGTCAGGGACTTTAGAAAGGTGGTATCTCTAGCCGTATCTTGTGTCTCTTTGTAGTTGCCATTTTGTTTTCTGTAAAGTTGGACATAAGGCCACACACCATATCCTCAGCTGCAGCAGGTGAGTTCTCCATAGAGACCCCAAAGACAGCACCTTTCTGTCCTAAATATTACAAAATGTGCTTTTTAATAATACACCTTGAGGCGTATGGCCTCTGGATTTTGACTGTGAATGCAGTCTGTTTGGCTAAAAATAGCTGGCATGCATAGCGCGCTTGGTTATGACACCTTCTGTTACTTGGATAGTCAAAAATCACAGCACCGCTGCACAAAGTGATTTGAAGTAGAGAAGAGGGAAGACTGGGTGCTGGTCTTGCCTACAATTTGCTAGTTTGGAAACAACTTACATTCCTTGGTTTTCCAGGATTAACCCTAAAGGCGTCCCATTGACCCATGACCTCTTACCATAGACTTATTTTTGTTGCCCTTCTGCAAAATCAGTTGCTGATTAGCTGGAAGTCCAGTTTGCCTGTCTCAGAATATGTCATACCACCTATCCAGGGTACGTGTTTTCAAAAGAGAAGAAAATTGCATTCCTCGCACAGTCGGAAGACTACTCTGAGGAGTTGTTTGAAGCAGATGATGTCTTACCTATAATTTGCCAAACTGCTGCAAATATAGAAGCAAAGAGGGAGGCAGGGAGGCAAATCCTAACCACCCACTCTTCACCATGTTGTCAGTGCACAAATCCAAAGCACCTGCCTTGGCTGTAGGCCAGATTTCCTGCTGAATAAACCTCAAGGTTTTCTCCATGGGAGATGTTTGAAACTGTTCTTTGTCATCTCTGATTTTCTAAAAAGATTGGTTCTGAAGACAAGGCCTGGCTTTAAAAAAAAAGTATGTCCTCTGTCCTAGGAGCACAGTTTTATTAATATTTTATTGAGCTTTCATTAGGTTTCCAATTAGGCATAATGGCAGGTGATGATGATGTTTTTGTTTAGCTCATCTGGAGGGCTCCCCTTCGGGAAAGGCAGACTTACTTTATACCAGTAGTTCTTGGGGTTTATAGCAGGCTTCTATTTGAGTTTGCTTATCAGGAAACTCCAAGAGTACACCTACCATTCTGCTGTCAAATGAGAGCTTATCTGTATATTTCCAATTACCAGTTTAAAATTCATGGCATGAAAAATAACAAATTATCAAAACAGTGTTTTTGGATGAAGAAGTCTCTTCTGGTTCTATAAATGGAAATAGATGACTGTAAAGGACGGTGCAAATGATATAAGCCCTTCTGATATTCTTAGGCACATTTCTCCCTTCTCAGACCACTAACTGCTAAAGCTGAATTTAAAAACAGATTGGAACAGCAGCCATGTGACCTAACAGATTTAGAAGGAATCAGTGGTTAAGTTTGCTCAAGCCCATGCTGAGGCAATTAATAAGAAGTGTGGTGCTGACTTTTGATTTTTTTTCTTGGGGAAGCTGCCATGGGGTGGGGGTGAAAATTACCCTATAGGCACTATTCAAATCTCTGGCTTCTTTGCTACCATTTTGCTTGTGTTACTGAAACGGTTTATGGAGTATTTGTTCCAGCCAATGATGGATCTTGTGAATTAACATGATGCACAACCAACTAGATTTATTTCTTGAAATAATTTCCTGTTATGATCCTAACACTTTTGCATGGATGCCATTGGGCAGAGCTGCAAAGGGCTAGTTGGAACTAAATGAGGAGATGAGTACACATTCCACTGAAAATACGGCATAGATGGAACGCATTAGCATCTCAGATTTTGGAAGCTGTGTTGCTTTCTGAAGGGTGTCTGTTCAGAGGTATATCTAGTTGCTCACCTTTTACCACCTTCTACTAGACACAAGTGAATTAAGAGGAAAGAGTGTCAGTACAGTTCCCTGTTCCCTTGACACTATGCCTATTTCTGAACAGTTTGGTGTCTTGTCATAGGAGGGTGCAAAAGAATTAACAAAAGAAAGGGTATGTATATAGGAGTCTGCAAGAATGTTTGGGAAGCTGTACCTGTAAGGGCCACTGGGTGGGAAACAAGACAAATTTGAGCCAAGAGAGCACAATCCACTGGGAGGTTGTCTTGCACAAGTGCCATTGAATCTAATGTGAGTTGCACAGCTTGGAAATTTTACAAGTGTCTTCCTGGAACATTGACTAAATTGTCACCATCATCACTTATAACTGATAGAAGCATCCTATGTCAAGTAGACACAAGTAACCAGCCCCTCAGCCCCGAATCTGACAATCTACATCTCTGTGCCAGTCCTAGGCCTCACGGGATGTTTCCTAACATTCTTCCCATCTGCCAACACAAAAGTGGAAAGGAAAGTAGAGGATGTAGTGGCATTAAGGCTGGATGATAGACCCCATTGTTCGTATTATTTAGAAAGAGACTGCTAGCCAAGGTCTCTCAATGTGTTCTGGAGTCCCTTCCCTGTCCCAAACAGGTTGAGAGATGGAAAGTTTACAGCAGTTTTGGGTAATTTCACTCCTTTATTCATTTTTAAAACATTCAACTCCTGAATCCTTGTGGGGGGAGAGTTAGAGAGTTGGACTGAGAGTTGGAAACCCAGGTTCCAGTTCCCATACAGCCAACATGGTACAGTGCTTAGCTTTTTGGCTTAGAACTGGAGACAGCCAGGCTCAGGTCTCTAGTCAGTAACTCAGGCCATTTCCACGCGAGACTATTATAGCACTCTTATTCCACTTTCAACATCCTATGGAATCCTGGGGTTTGCAGTTTAGGGAGGGACCAGCTGGCCTCTCCCTAAACTACAAACCCCAGGATTCCATAGGATGTTGAAAGTGCAATAAGAGTGCTATAACAGTCTAATGTGGAAATGGCTTCACTGTCAACACTGTAGTTTTGTTGAGCGGGAAATGAGATGGAGAACAGAACCATGTTCTTGAGCTCATTGGAAGAAAGGCAGGCTGTGAATGCAACTAATCAGTCAGTCAGTATGCTCTGAGATTGAGCTTTGAATCCCTTTTAAATCCCACTAAACCTGTGAAACATTTCAGTTTTAGACATCTCAGTTACATCCACCCATCCATCTATCCATCCGTCCCAGTCCTTTATCTTCCCTTTTTTGCCAACACCTCTTTTCTGCTGCTTCCTTGTTTCTTGGGCTATTTTCCTCAGCTGGCTAACTGACAGGCTTTAATATTTATATGTTTGCACACTGGAGAGCCATAATAACAGCATGAAAAAATAATGATGGCAAGCTGTAATGATAAAATCCTTACATCTCATAACAGGCACACTTTTTGCCAACCTGAGTAAAAGGTATTTTCATTGCCTTTCAGAAATGCACACAGGGTGAAGTTCTCAGCAAAAGAATCAGCTGAGGTGCTTAAAGCATTGATCAGACAGGATGGAGTTTCAAAGCCTGTTATTGATCAGAGTGGCTCCTTGACTGGCTGAAGGCCTCTTCCCAAAAGAAATCCCACGACTGCTCAGGGTGTTCAGAGAAGCAGCAGGTTTCCAGAGAGATGGCTTGGCATTATGTAAGCAGCCTTGGGATTTTGTTTTTCTTTTTTTAAAAAAAGAAAAGCCGTGAGTCCTATTTATCTTTGAGCTGTTATTGTACTTTTGAGAAAGAATGGCAGAGTTTGAAAAGGTTATGTATAATGGGCTATCCTCTCTGCCACATCTATAAAAGCCTTTTAAAGGAAGTTTTTGGCAGCGGAGAACTTGAGATGTAGCTCTCCCTCCTTGCTTCCCTCCCCCATTCACATACCTGCTCATTGCTCCATTTTATGAGTGCACAGCTAGAATTATCCAAATGACAAACAGGCTGGGTGTCAAAGAGGCTTAAACAAACATTGATCTGGAGAGGGCTTTTTTAAAAAATGTGGGTATTTGTAGCAAGAATGTGAAATAGAAAGAGTAGAATTGCTTGCACAGCTTTGCCATCTGTGACTCAGGGAGACAGCTGAGCTCCTTGAGGAAGGCTGAAAAGTGGGGAGAAATGAATTGGTGGTGGGGCAGGATTTTTCTTCAAATCCAGAGCACAACTTGAAATCTATGTATGTAAGTGCACACACAATTCTGCAAAGAACTGTTTGATGGTTTTGCCTCTCAGAAGCCTATGCGTGAGCTCCAGCTTGGAACTCTAAGTACAGATCACACCTCAGTGGTGTTTGAAAGGAGTGGCTAATGACAAGCTTGCAAGGGATGGTATGATAGTTGATGTGATATATAGTACAGGAATAGTGAACCCTTTTCAGTTTGGGAGGAAAATTCCAATTCCAAAGGGTCACAGGAGCTGCATTCAATCAAGGGATGGGAGAGAAGTGTGGAATCAAAGCAATGTGAGCACAGCAAGATATTATTCTTACCAGTTTGGCCATTTTCGGAGCAAGCATGCAAAAATGTTCCTGTGTGTGCCTATTCAGAAACAAGTAACAGTGCAAAAGTTTCCTGGGCTGCAAAGCCCAGGTCATGTCCATGCAACTGCTTCCTAGGCTGTACGCCAGAGGTCCATTCCATGTAATAACTTCCTGAGCTTTGAATAAACTCTTATCTCTGATCACTGATCACCGATCACTGATAAGGACAGAAGTAGCTTGATGTAAACGGAGACTCCCTTCCCTTCTGTGGTCAAATCTCGGTCCCAAACCAGAGGTTTCCCATTTTTAGTCTAGTGAAAGAAGATACGTGATGGGACGTTGTCAGGTATAATGTGCCCTCGTTTCTTCTCCTTATTCGAACACAACGCTGAATTATGCTTAATGAAGTCAGGAATTCTTCATTTACAGAGCACCAGTAAGGAGGAGAAAAAGGACAGTGCAGGCAAGCAGAAGAGTCAAGTATATCTTAGCTAAATAAGCCAAGATATGTTACGTTAATAGTGGGCCACTGTTGTAGTTTGTGGTAACCCAGGGCAAATGAGGAAATTAAATATTAAGGACCTTCCTTGGCCCTGTTGATCCCGAATAAAAAACTGGAAAATTGCTGAATGAATTCCTAAGCTCATTCTTTCTGAATTTGAAGTTCAGTTGGAAAAACCAGTGAAAGTGCTCTTTTTAATAGGAATAACACCTTACTCTGTACATGTGTGAAAATTCATAAAAGATTAGAAGGTCCAGTCTATCCATGCAGGAAAAATGACATAGTGGAACCTGGAGGTTTAAAAATGGATGAGGAAACCCTAAGGAAGGCACTATACTTGCTGGTGAAATTTAAAAGGAGAGATAGTACGGAAGCTGGAGAGGAGCTGCATTTGCCACAGATAGGCCTGTTTCACTTTGAATAAGGTAATCATATTTTCATTTGTGTATTTAGGAGGGAACAAAAGAGTAAGTTCTTGGTATTGTAATTTTTATATTGCATTTGCTTCTACTTTGTATTTTATGATTTGCATCTGAATGTTGCAATTCAGCTGAGCACCCCAGGCAGAAGACTCCTGCGGTCAAAGTCCTGCAGTGACACCTCAATGGATGCTTGCAACTTTTGAGACAGTGCATTTGTGTCCAATTTAATATATCATTTGTTGTATTGTTGTTTAAAATATACATTAGGACTTAAATTGTACAGTGGACCTTCCATATGTATGATCTCCAGATCTGTGAATTTAAGTGATCATAGAGTGCTGTGTCCTGTACCTAAAATGATGGCGATGTAAACACAAGATGTGCTGAAGCATCTGTGTGCACGTCGCTGCTATTTTAATAACATGGGATGTGAGCATTTGTGTTTTTCACCATTTGGCAGGAGTCTTGGAATGGAACCCCTGCAGATACGGAGGGTCCTCTGTAATTATGTTTGCAATATTCAATTTATAGCTGGCTCCAAAGAACCCAGAAATTGTTACACTAGCATGCTGATTTCAGGGAGTATTCATTTGGGATGGGGCAGAACAAGGGGTATTCAGAAAGTTGTATCTTCCTCCTGCAGTCCAAAATCATACAGACCTTGAAACATTTGCTACCTATTCTCAGTTTATTCATCTGTGCACACACTGCAGTGCTATAAGGACAGGACTTTGGGCTGATGTCCAGGGCCCCATTTAGCAGAAGGAGCAGAAGGCTCCCCAAATTCAGCGTATATGGCTTGCCACATTTTAAAGTAAGTGAATTAATACATATGACTATCTAAAAGAGTCTGCCTCCCCTAATAAGACCATTAAATCCAGAGTATGAAATTGCCCAGCTAAACCAAAGCGTATGTATACCAGCCTCAAGCTTAAGCATCAGCAAATTTGGAAGGAGACTGGCACAATTATGGGGCAGCCAGCAAGCAGTGTCTACCCAGAAGGCCTTTTCCTGCTAACATTGATTATAAAATTGACATTGCTGTCTCTATGCTGCAATCTCACTGTGCATGCAGAGAAATTGGTACCAAGTAAATTATTCCCCAGAGGTAGTGCTATGGCTCAAGAGATGTCAGGAGCTTTAATATTGGTTAATGCTGTTTCAGATTTTTCATTCTCTTTTTGGCATTGTGTATCATTTGTTGTTAATCTTCGATGTTACTACATAGAATTTGTGCCCTTCCAGTGAGCAGGCAAAGATTACCATATGCCAGGTGGCACATGGCATATGTCCATATGTCCACATTTTGGCATGGTCAGTGGAAAGGGATAATGGAAGGTTTCTTGATTTGAAATACTACTTGTTATTGTTGCTATTAGTACTACTATTATTACTACCACCACCAATAATAATAATAATACAGTAGCTCCGAGGGTTCCAGGCGCAGAACCCTTGTGAAAATGGAAAAATGGCTAATAACTCCCCCCACCATGATTCCCTTCCAGAGCTCCCCTTCCTGTTCCTTTATCCCTGGTCCTGGCATTCCTGGGGAGGGGAATTAAAAAGACAAGGTAAAGGGCTTACCAGTACTTTCCCCTCAGATGGAGAAGAGCAGAGTTCTGGCATTCTAGCTACTTCCAGCAGCCATCTTCAGAAATGAGGGGTAGGAGCAAAGAGAGCACTTGACCAGTCAGCAGCCATTACACAGTAGAATGTGCAACCACATGGCAGAGAGGACAGGCCTCTAGCAGTGGGGGGGAGGGGCTTTACTCATCCTAAAGGGGAAAAAACATCCATTTTAAATGCAAGCCTTGCAAGCCTGGGGTGAGGAATGCAAGGGAATGTGAGGAGGAAAATTGCGGGGGGGACAAACTGGTGAATGTGGAAAGAGGACTGTAATAATAATAGTAACAACAACAACAACAGCTACCATTGTCATCAACAACTCCACATTTATTTATTTATTGTACAGTAATGCACAGCGTGTTGCTTGTTAAAAGCACAAGATGTTCCTGAACTGACTCATATTTCCTGTTCTCTTGACAGATGAAACAACATTTGAAGCAGGAGTCAAAGTCCAGATCCACAGTCAGTCTGAGCCACCTTTTGTTCAAGAGCTTGGATTTGGCGTGGCACCTGGTTTCCAAACTTTTGTAGCCACGCAAGAACAAAGGGTGAGTCCCAATTTCCTCACATATCTTGGCTTTATTCCTTCAAGGCCCAGGAAGATAAAGGGATCTGACCCTGCCTTTATCTACCTGTGTGCAACCTAAGATTAGCAGTTTTAGGCACACAGCCTCCTCTGAATTTTGTGGCTTGTGAATGTTGACTTGAACTCAAAGTGCAAAATTTGGATCACTTTCATGTTTTAGCTAACTGGGTTTGCCAACCAGGCACACACAGAAGAAAAAAACACCATGAACACCATGTACTCATTTGCCCACACATACATTCTAATATTTACATTCCTCAGGCCGACAGGTAAAATCATTCTAGTCCCAGTTAGGACCAATTACGTTTGGCATGAAAATGGTATAGCTGAAGTATTACATCTCTCTCTGGGCATGAGGAAACCTTTAATAGCAGTAGTCATCTGCTGTGAGAAGGGAAGAGAGAATCACATGGCAGCTCAAGATGCAGATGAGCTGAAGCTGGGATGAGCCATGAGAGGCCTTGACAAGGGACATGAGGGAGAAGAGGAAAGGAAGATAAGGGCAGCGGAGGGGAGAAATTTCAGGTGAAGAGAGTGAGAGGAAAGAAGCATGAAAGAGGGCTACGACTGATGAGCCTTTGGGAAGAGCATTAAGCTGCTCTGTTAGAAGAAATGGTTACTCTGGCAAGATGAATATTCTCATTGTGATGATTTACAAGACTGGGTGGTATGGAGAGTGGATACCAACAGATACTAGGCTGTACTGTTCCACACTGCTCTGTAGCCACTCTGAGTCCTCGGAACTGGCAGGGATGTAGACTTCTGTGTTGCAAGACATTTTACTTGGCTTGGATGGTGATCATTAGGGTTAAGGCATTTGTCATTATGGTATTTTTAGCCTATTGTGTTTTGTGGTGTTTTAAAAAATTTATCATGTGTTTGTATCCTATCATACATCCCAAGTCTGAAAGAGGAGAACAAGCTAGAATTTCAAATGAGAAGTGTCATTCTTTTGTTTATGAACATTGCTATCAAATTGTTTCCTTAAACTGATAGGTTGGGAACCATAGTGAAAATGAGAACTTAATAGCTCTCCTACAAATCTGAATTAGTTTTATACTGTTTAATGGATATAGCCCTCCCATGCAAAAATCTTGAGAACTGCAATTTAATAAAGATGCTCAGAATTCTGTGTCCTTGGGAAGAATAAAACTCTTTACAGGCTTTTCAAGATGAGTTTTTTATTGTACCTATAGTGTGAAATTTTGTCAGGGAGGGAGACTGCCTATAGTGTGGAATTATGGGGGGGACTGGTTTTGTTTCTCTTCCAGATTTTCCTTCCAAAATTTCTGTCTTTTTTTCTTACCACTATGATTTAAAGAATGTGTTTAAATTAATAAGTAGCTGAAGCCCTCTGTCAGGAAGCAACTTTCTAAAGCAGATATGGCTCAGAAAAAGTATTTTTAGGTATGGGGTTCAAACTCTTACTAAGATTGTTCTGTGTCACCTGTAGGAATGTGTGATCACTTGTTCACAGGGAAGAAACAACATTTGTGAAGTGAATGAGATTTTTGTTTAGGTACAGGTGAAAATTTCAGTTCATGTCAATTTTGATAAGAAATTACTGAAATAGCAAATTTCTTTATATTCAGAATAGAACGAATTCAGCATTCAGAAAAAGTGGAAAGAACCCAGACTGATAGATTCAGGTGCACAGCTTGCTCAAAAATCTGCTTCGAATCTCTATGTATTCAAGCACATTGGCGCTAAATTAAGGTTGCCACCTCTGTTTCTGGAAGGCTCCTCATCTTCTAACATCTTCATGATGGGAAACTTTTTCCACTTTGGGAAGAATTCTACATATTGAATATGGCTGGAACAAATGGGGATGGGGAATTCGTTTTTGAAGAAATTATAAAAATATGCAAATTTAATTTATTTGGGAAATAATGGTTTAAAAATTGTGAATGCAGGAGGATTTCTGACTAATCCTTGATATATGTAGAGCTTGGAGCCTATCGTTCCCAGTATCCTCATAGCTATGCTAGCAGGAGGATTTGGGGAGTTACAGTCCAAAACAGTAACTTTTCCTAATTCAGATTTCATTACAAAATGATTTATAAACCCATATACTGAGAAAGAAGTTAACCAAAATGCTTGGTGGGCAAATGTCTTCAGTTTCTAGTGTACTCTGTAGTTGACTTGTTGTATTAAGCAACTTCTGGATTTCTTGCCTCCTTGGCTGGCTCAGCAAGAGGCTGAACGAGGATTGAGCAGCATCTGGATGGTGAGTTGGCTCACTGGGAGTAGCTGCTGTTTTCGGTCATCTCTGGCATAGCTTGATCTCATTACTTATAATGGAGAGGGGTACAAGTGGAAACACAGGAACAGCCCACACACAGTAGCTCTCCACAACCTCACCCAGCCAGATGCTTCATCCACCACCTACAAACCTAAGCAAAGCTGCCTGCATGGCTTGCATCATAAAAACAACAGAGAAATCCCAGGCAATGCCAATTTTGTCAGGCAGACAGCAACGACTGGAACAAGGAACAAGAAGGCTATGATGACAAAGCCTCTTGCTCAGAATCCTATCCTCTAGGATCAATATGGTATGATTTGTTGGCACTGTATTCTTATAGAAGGAATCAGGGGGGCTGGAAAAGCCTTTCTTCCAGAGCTCTGTTGCTCCTCGTTACACCGCCAAAGGCGGGCATGTTAAAGAAGATGAAGCGTTCCCTAAAAACAGCCATTTCTGCCAATTCGGCCATAAAAATTTAAGAGGCTTCAATTAAGCAACAGGTTAGAGATGCTGTGGTAATATTGGGTAGGATGGCTGAAGTGCGCCTCGGAGACTCGTCCTGTGAAATGTTCGCACAGGGTGAAGAGAAAGCAGCCATGAAATCGTGAGACAAAAACATCTCGAGATTCTGAGGCCTAATTTCCTTTAAAAAGAGAATGGGGATTCAAAAATCTCTCTTCTGTGACCCAAAGGAAACCTGATGTAATGCGTGGGATTGTTGACAGGTAGGCTTCTGAAGAAAAAAGACACTTGCTGGAGGAGGGAACAGAAGCAAAAGTCTCAGAGCTTGGAAAAGTTACTTTGGGGGATGACAGCTGCCAGATTCCTCACCCTCCCAACCACCAGCATGGTCAGCAGTTGCTGTCCAGTAAATTAGCTCTTCCAGGCTTTTCACAGAGGCTGCAGAATCAGAGAGAACAATAGATGAATGTGTGTTAAATGAGTGGAGTGAGCAAGAAGGTGCTTTTTTAAAAGACAAAAGACACATCTCTCCAGCAAGAAGAAAAGGGAGAGGGGAGCCTTTCAACTACCCTTTTCAGTCCTCTGCTTCTCTACCCATTTAGCAGGTCCATTTTATGTTGATCTTGTTGTTGTGTGCCTTCAAATCCTTTCTGACTTGAAGACTAAGGGCCTTTCTGCATTACACTTTTAATGTGCCATTATTCCACTTTCAACATCGTATGGAATCCTGGGGTTCGCAGTATAGAGAAGAGAGCTCTTTGGCTTCAATAAATTACAAATCCCAGAATTCCACAGGACGTTGAAAGTGGAATAATAGCACTATAACAGTGTAGTGCAGAAAGGCCTTTATCTATCACGGGATTTTCTTGGCAAGATTTTTTTAGAGGGGGTCTGGCTTTGCCATCCTCTGAGGCTAAGCAAATGTGACTTGCCCAGGGTCACCCAGTGAGTTTTTATGGCCAAATGTAGGGATTCAAACCCTGGTCTACCTAGTCTCCAGTATTCAAACCACTATACAACATTGGCTCAGTCAGCCAAATTAAATGAAGTGGTTCTTCTGAACTAGACCACTTCAGGATGGGGGTGCAGGAAGGTGGCAAGTTTGAATGGTGTTCCAGGAAGAAGAAGGCCATCTTGTTTGCGCGTAAAAACAGGCTGAGTCCATCTCCCAGGCAAGCCATATTTAGATCTGCAGGAAGATATTTGAGCTTGGGGAAGACATTTCAACACACAATTGCCACCTTACGGCCCGAAATGATTCAATCCCAGGGAAGTGTCACCATTTTTTATTCTGCTGACTGTATGAACCAGCAATCTCTGAGTTGTACTGTCAAACCAATTTTCTTAACGCGCGATATTAAATCCTCCATAGAGGAAGAGGTGTGAAGGGAGCAAATTCAAAAGAACAGTGTAAGCGGCCCTCCTGGGGAGACAGTTTTGCAGAAAAAGAAAACTTCCTTCTGGTCACTCGGCACCAAAGCCAGTGGCAGCGTGAGTGGCAAGCTGCAAGTGGTGTGAAGAATGTCCTGTTTGTATGATCCATTTCATACCTCATTAACAGGCACAGGTTTCTTGCTATTATTTCATTTTGGAGCTGTCTTTTTGCAGCTTTGAAGTAACAGGCAAACAATTGCTTTCTGTGGCTCAGCCATGGCAGAATGCTGGAGACCCTGTGGCTGGTAGCTTCCTCTTCATTACGCATACTGACCTAAATCTTATTGTTGGTCTGTACTAGAAGAGGCCAACAGAATCTGTTGTGTTTACCTAGGTTTTAACTCACTTTTCAAAAATTGATTCAGTGGTTTTACTTTGTATATGATTATCCAGTAGGATTCCAGCCATAATCTAGCCAAGGGTGCCCCAGATTAGTTGGATCTTGCCACCAAAGGGCACCATCACACTCCTTCCTACCTAATTTCAAGAAAATAGTTCCTAAAGGGAGCCAAGGTCATGGGAGGAAGAAACCTCTAGAGTCACTTTTCTCCATCCCTGCAAGTGAACCTACCATAATAATAATAAACTCACATGCTCTTTTTGTGTGGGCTGGTTGCCCTCATGGTGACAACTTCAGTGGAATAGGTCATAGACCCTGGTTGTTCTGGGAGGCAGTGCCTACCCCTGGGAGTTTCCTGCACCTGAGAGCAACAGCAGTATAAAAAATTTCCCACAGTGGGAGAAGCCCAGTAGGAAGCTGCTAGGCATGTTGAGACTGCCACTTGTCTATTGCTATAATTCAGCTTCAGTAAATATTTTTTTTGTCATTCATTCTCTTAGTTCTTCCTCCTGGAAAGCCAAGTGATAGAAGGCTGGAGTTGCAAACTCTCTAGAGTTTTTCCAATCCTCTGAAGTTAGATTTGCAGGGAACATTTTCATTTTATCTGCAGTCAGAATCCCACTGATGCAGTGTGTTAGCAACCATCCTTTTCCCTGGGCAGTCTTGGGCCAGTGAGGGAGGTAGACAAAATCTGCTGGCTCTAAGCAGTATATGTTTCCAGTGCCTGCCTTCATTCACAACTGCAGCACCTTCATCCCTTTCCCTCCTGCCTCTACTACCTGCACTTCCACGGTTTCACCAGCATAGTGCACAAGCAGAATCTTGCTCATGATCTGTTTTATTACATGTTTCCTGCCTTTCCTCCTAAGAACTCACAACACTGGGGATTGCTCTCCTCCCCATTTTTGGCAACAGTCCTGTGGGCTTGGTTAGGCAGAGAGATGGTGAGTGATTCGCAATTAGCTAATGAGCTTCATGGCTGAGTGGAGAGTTGCCCCAGCCCTAATCCAGTACAGCTGGCCTCCACATTTGCTAGGGTTAGGGACTTTTGCAAAAGTGGAAAAAACACAAATATCAAAATGTGTGTGTGTGTGGGGGGGAGAGTGTCGAGGCACGGTGGGGAGGGTGTTCACCCAAGGTCCAAACCAGGGCCATTTCCGCACTAGGCTGTTATAGCGCTATGATTCCACTTTCAACATCCTATGGAATCCTGGGGTTTGCAGTTTCGGGAGGGGCCAGCTGGCCCCTCCCAAAACTGCAAACCCCAGGATTCCATAGGATGTTGAAAGTGGAATCATAGCGCTACAACAGCCTAGTGCGGAAATGGCCCAGGTCAAGGAAAGAAGAGGGAAGAAGTGGGTCAGCATGGTTGCCCTATACTTACTCTCTCTTGCCCATCTCCTTCCTTAGGTGTGGAGGTGGCACTGGAAGAGAATTTGTGATGCTGAGAAATTGGGCTGCGAGTCATTCTTAACTGGCCAAGCAGCAGTGCTGGTGGAGGAGGAAGAGGATTTTAAAGGGCTGCATGGCCTGATTGGAACTGTCAAGAGGGAAAGTTCCTCCAGAAGGGGAGCATCTGAGGTGCAGGGGCAGGGGTTAGAGAAACCCACAAATAATCAAATCCATGAAAATTAAAGCTGCAAATGTGGGGGGCTGACTGTACTTTAACTGCTATATCTTACTGTCTTGTTGTTCACCCAATCTCCATTTTATAGTGCACGCAGCTCATGATCTGGATTTTATAAACTCATCTTGATGGAATGGAGAGTTGCATATCTTCCAACTGTCCCAATTTGGCAGGAGCAGTCTTGATTAATCCTCTGCTGTCCCACTTTTTCAGCTACATTTAAATGGCCCATTTTTTTTCTTTTTCCTCCCACTTGCCCCTTTCATCCTTATCTTACCTCAGCTGCTGCAAAGTGAGTTCAAAATAAGTAAGTTGTCCTCGGTTAACTCAGTGAGGGGATTAGACAGGAAGGCTTGAAATCTTTCACAAGGAAACTGCTGCAGCCTCTCCTAGCTTATGTGTTCTTCCTCATTAATAATTTTTGCCATTTTGACCATGTTCTGTTGCTGGGCCACGCATGTCCCAGTTTTCATCCGCGAAATGTTGAAGGGTATGAAATTGTGTGATGTGTTGTACAGGCCTTTTTTGTATACACCTGGGTCTGTGAATTGCTTGCCTCTCAGCAGCAAGAATGCCTCCATGTGTGCAGTCTGGGCAGGTGTGAACCACCAACAATAACGGCAGCTGGGCTGCCCAAAGACAACCTCAGATTCAGAGCTTGGGAAAGTCATTTCTGACTGCAGTTCCCAGAATCCTACATATTGGCTGAAGGATTTTGTGAGTTGTAGTCCAGAAAACAGTTCACCAGAATGGAATAGTGGTTTGAATGTTGGACTAGGACTCTGAGAGACCAGGGTTCAAATCTCCTCTTGGACGTGGAAACTTACTGGGTAATTCACACTCTCTGAGCCTCAGAGGAAGGCAGGGGAGACTCCCTTCTGAACCAATCTTGCCAAAAAAAGTCCCCTGGTAGGTTCACCTTAATGTCACCATAAGTCAGAAATTATTTTAAGGCACACAACACAATATCAATGAAGTGCCCAAAAAGTAACATTACCAAACTTGGCCACGTATCACTTAGTTTTTGTTATAGGAAGGTGTGTTTATGTATGCATAAGTGTGCATGGAAAAGTGTACTAACGACTAACAAGCTTTTTATTACTATTTATTATTTTATTGCAAGGGGGAAAATGTGCTCCGCCAGCCCTCAGGCAGTCGAGTAGTTTTCGGTCATGACTATGCATAAATTCCTCAGAAGCAGGGAGAAGACTGAAGAAACTGGATGATCTGTTCCCTGGGAGAACTGGCTTTGCTCCCTCCCTTTAGGCTATGAACACAACAGCACCTGAAATGCAGTTCTTGGCCCAAATGATCTAGCAGCTTTGAGGAAATGAAGCGTCTCTTCTTTCTAATGTCTCTTTTCAACAGTGCTTGTTTAAGATGCTGCTAATGGAGACATGCTCGGGTGATAATGTGATTCCTTGAGACACCACAAGGGAGACTGGAGGCCCATTGATTGGGACACAATGGCCAAAGCAAAGTAATTATTTTGGGAGCTTTGTGGCATGATTGTTCTCCCTGTCTGTACAACCAGCCATCATGAGAGGGAAGTTGCCTGGGTTGAAGTCTGCGAGAAGCTAAGCTGTGTGAAACCCACACACCCAGAGACACCTCTTATCTTTGAGAGAAGGTTGTTTACCTCTAAGAGGGTCATATACAGGTGTGGGCAGGGAGAGAGAGAGAGAGGCCTTTTCTGCCCTACTTTTACGAATAGAGGCATGGTCAGTATACAGAACTCCCACCTAGTAACACCAAGGCAGGCTGCTGGCAAAGCCACCGCTCCACTTAAACAAAGTGAGTCCATTGCCTCATGCAAGAGATGTGGCAGATTCTCGCCAGCCAGTTCTTTGCCAGTCTGCTCTCTTTGGGAGAACAGAGCTGTATGTCTGCCACACAGCCTGTGCTGTACTCCCAACCAGCTTGTTGCTCTAAACCCTGTCCCATTGGCAGAGTGGAAGAAAGATACAGCTGCTGATTCAGTCTAGCAGGTTTAGTAGGTAGTATGGTCCATCAGGTCCTTTTCCTCAGTTGGCAAAATACCTTGGGATGCTTCATCTCTACTTTGGAGAGATCCAGCAAAATCATCTCTTGTATATCATACAGACTTGTGCATTGACCCACAAAATTGCTGCTATACAACCATTGTTGGTAGCTTGCTCATCCGTCCCACAGACATGCCTATGTTAAAAATTTCTAGCTTATAGGAGATGCTAATAACGCTGTAATATTAAGTGAAGACTGAGCCAACCCTCTGTTAAATTTTCTGCCCGGTTGCTTGGAGTGAATTCTTACCACCAGTCACCAGATAAGTGACTATTTATAAGCCTGTTTGTGATGTAGTCAGAGAAGATTTCTTCAGAGGCTGAATTGCTCTTGGTCTGAGGGAATCTTCCCTAATTATATACTTATACTGACTCCTATAAAGAATAACAGATCCAGCCTGTAGAAAGTATCACATTTCTATTTCACCCAGAGATAGTCCAAAGGGAAAAAGGAGCAGGTGCAAAGAACCAACGCCTTTTGGTAACAGATTTTCTGTTTCTTTGGAGAAGGAAATTTTCCACCAACATCTCCCTTCTATTCTCAGTGAAGCAGCATCCAGAGATAGGAACTAACTAGTTACAATCAACTAAGTTATCAATGAAGTCAGAGGTTTACCAATAAAAAATAGTTTCATTTTTTAAAAAAAAATGGATTGACTTACTTTGGAGTTTTAGAGTTCAACAATTCTGAAAATAAATTAATAATTAAATTATTTATTAATTAAATAACATGCTATGCTAAAGAACCAACAGATTTTACATTTCTCATCTGATTCTTTCCTTAAAGACTAGTTTGTTTGGATTTTTTCAGAACAATTATTTGTTGCTGGGGAATTATGCTGTTCTGGTCACCAAATCCAAATCCCTATTTTAGTTCATAATTAAAGAATGATAGTTTAGTTAGTTTCAGTGTTAAAAGATTTAAAGTCAGCAAGTTGTAAGGGCAGCTTTGAAGCGTATGGTCTTCTTTGAATTCATATAGTCCTTCTCTCTTCTACTTCAGACATAATATAGAGGTGTCTCTTTTATCTGAGGAAACTGAAATTTTTCAAGCTCTTACCTCTGATCCCTTTGCTGAGCTGTGCATGGCAGTCAGTAAGCTAAAGAAAGAGTAGGAGAAAAAAACAGATGAGGATATGGGATGAGAGAAAGGAAATTCTAAAGGGGGTTTGGTGGGAGAGATAAGAAATGGGATTTTCAAATATTCAGGTGGCTACATCTTTCTCTCCCAAGAGCAATACAGGGATGTGGTGGGGGATAAATAATAGTTGGCATTTTTCAGTTTCATTGTGGTAAAGCTTTTTATTCAGGCGTTTAACTTAAATTTAAATTTAAATGGCAATTTAACTTAAACTTAATAGTTAGGTTTTTAATTGAACCATTTAACTTATATTTAAACGCCAATTTAACTTAAGCTTAACAGTTACGTTTTTTTCTGCTTTCTAATCTAAATTCAATTGAATTAGGTTTCTTTTAGCTTATTAATGATTAATTAAACATGTTAACCCTTTCCTGTTAACTTCCCTATTACTGTCAAGTGGCTGCCTTGCTTTCGCTCGGCCGTTTGGTCAACCAGCTAACGTTAGCTCTGTCCTGCCCCCCCCAGACACACACTTGTCGGTTGGCCCCAAGTTACCAGATGTCACTGAGGATGGTACAGTCAGGCCCAGTGAGTTGATTGGCTCAGGTGGCAGATGCTGGGTGGTATGAAGGGACCAGTGGTGGCAGCTGTCCTTGCCTAGTCTCTTCTGTTGAGGCATTCCAGGCAGTGGTCGAAGACGCTGCTTTGTCATTACCACCACTGTTGAAGCAAGGCCATTTCTGCGCTAGCCTGTTGTAGTGCTACTGGTGTATTTACCCGACATTGCCCGTGATTTTATTTTCTTATAGGTAATACTTGTTAGAAATACCTTAGGAATTACCTTGCCTTACCTTACGAATTAGATGCAGTTGAAATACACAGATTTGAGATCCTGTGTCTGTGGCCCTTTCCGCACGGCGTTTCCAAAGCGAAGGGGCCCCTTGAGCGTCGTGTAAGTGTGAGGAGCGGCCCACGTGACGCACTCACGTTTGCGTGACGCTCAAGGGCCTAACGCGGGCCGCGCACGCATTTTTTTCACTTTCGGCTTAAAGCCGAAAATGCTGCGCGGTTGCGCATCGCTCCGGGGCCCCGCACGCACCTACCTGGCGTGCGGAGCCTCAGGAGCCGGGCCGTTCGCACTTCCTGTGCAGTGCAGCCTGGGAAGGTCCCAGGCTGCACTGCGAAAGGAAGAGGCGGGGCGCTCACGTGACCGGGAAGCAGCTGCAGAGCCGAAGCAGCAGGGACGCGAGAGCCTTCCTCCCCAGGCTTCTCGCACTAGCCCCGCAGCCCAGCTCCGTGAAAGGGTAAGGTGCAAAAGGGGCTCATAATTCCCCAAACTGCCTTGTCTAGTATTTGTAACTTTTCCCCATAGTCCCCAATCCAATCTGTATTCAGGGTTGTTAACATACAGAGGTTGGGTTCCTGAGGGAATACACTGGCCTCGTTCTTGCTGCTAGGCCTCGTCTCCATAGCAACCAGACTATTTAGAGCTGTCTGGCTGAGAATTCTAAAGGCCCCTCCCTGAACTGCCAACCCCAGGATTCCATAGAATCTTCACAGCCAGCCAATTGTTTGAGGTCTTCCTGCCTCACACAGCCAATCATGCGAAGTCTGCGCCTGCCTGACGCAGACAAACAGATAAGATCACTCAGAAACTTTGACTTCTAAATAGTAGATTGTTCCACTTTCAACATCCTATGGAATCAAAGGCCCCTCCCTAAACTGCAAACCCCAGGATTCCATAGGATGTTGAAAGTGGAAGAATAGCACTGTAACAGACTAGTGCGGAAATGGCCTAAGGTTCAGTTTGCAAGTCTGGTCAGCTTCTGCAGGTAGAAGGGAAGCAGCGCCATTTTGTTCTTTGCCTCCAGCAGCAAAATATCTTCAGCTGCTCTACCATGGGAATAAGATTTTATGCTTTTTTGCACTTGGGAGCCATTCTTGTGGGCTATCTGGAACTGCATATGTGTGTGTGCTGAAGCCTTAGAGCCTCCTTTGCTCCTTTGCAGTGTCAAACCCTGTGATTAGCACACTGTTTGACGTCTCTGGATTGGCCACAAGAGATCTAAGAATGGGATCATCTGAGAAGTACTGTATTTGCTGGTATATAAGACTCACTCCCCCCCCCAAAAAAAATACTGTTTGAGAATGGGGTGCATCTTATACACTGATGTGGCTTATTCAGTATCCTCTGTCCTTTGGGATCCTGTTTTGCCCATTGGGCTCTGGCCCCAGCAGCTGTCCTCAGAACACCTCACAAGTTTGTTACTGTCCCCCTTACAAGAATGTGTATGCGTGCATTCTGCTGCAGAAAAGGCAACCCTCTTTCTTGCTATGAGCAACAAGCAAGGGGGTAATTAAGCATTCAGTCTGTGTCTTTCCCACAGACGCTGGGCTGGCTTGGAAGCAATATGGCTCAAAGCCAAGGCTGGCTAAGCAGGAAACACTGAAACTGAATACGTGATCATGCCATCATTTCCAATCCCATCACCTACGTTGCAAACACAAACTTTAAACAACTCTAAAGATGTGTGTGGTAGTGGAGCTGGAGCAGACGCGGAGGTCACAGGAGATGACGATTATTTATTCTCCTTTATCATACCATCTGCAACATATGGGTGTCACTCCTTTCTCCAGATGACTAAATGGCGGCAGATGCCACACTGTTATCTCAGCAGAGGAATGCAAATGATGTGTGGAAGCCCACGGATGGCATTTTGTCACTGTCAAAAAGAAGTTCTTGATGCTTCCATTTAAGAGAGACACCCCAATATTACTACAGACTTTGCTCCTTCACCTAACACAGCTGTTCCAACCAGATGCCTGAAGAAGGTGGCTTTCTTGTTACATTCACCTTGGCATTGTGTTTCCTCCTCTGCTGATTTGGCACGTTTGAAGATCGGAGGAAGTAACTCTTATGTACTTAGGGAGCTGAAAGGAGCTGAGAGAGAAGCTGGGAAAACAACAACTCAGACTGGCCAGACTTCCACACTAGCCTGTTATAGCGCTATTATTCCATTTTCAACATCCTATGGAATCCTGGAGTTTGCAGTTTAGGGAGGGGCCTTTGAGGCCCCTCCCTAAACTGCAAACTCCAGGATTCCATAGGATGTTGAAAATGGAATAATAGCACTGTAAATGGAATAATAGCGCTAGTGTGGAAAGACATCAGCAGATGGAAATCCTTGCCTCCAGAGCCCTCTTTAACATTTCAGCATTATCGTAGGGTGCATCTACACTACACACTCACATCCATTTCATTCCAGTTTTACTGCCATAACTACCTACTATAGGATCCTGAGATCTGTGATTTGGTGTGGTGCTTCGAAATCTCTCCTACAGAGCTCTAGGACCTGTTGTCAAGTATTTCATGCACCACACCAAATACCAAATCTCAGAATTCCATAGGAAACAGTCATGAAAGTTGAAACGGTATGAAACTGATATAATGATATAGTATAAATACTACACTAGAATACTCTCTCTTTAGAGAGAGTGGCCTTTAGAATTCTCAGCCAGAGAGCTCTTTGACCTCAGTAAACTGCAAACCTCCTGAGCCATATGACAAACCACATGTAACAAAAAGGTAAAATTGTTTTTAAAAATGGGCACCTCCGGGTCCCACCAAGGGCATGATTGGCTGGAAGGTGCAGTCATGAGCCATGTGACAAACCACATGTAACAAAAAGGTAAAATTGTTTTTAAAAATTGGCACCTCCGGGTCCCGCCAAGGGCATGATTGGCTGGAAGGTGCAGTCTTCTTGAGATTTCAAGAACAGCTGAAAGATTCCTTTGCATAGTTCCCTTGCAAAGCTCTTTCAGACACAATTCTGGGGTTTGTAGTTTTACAAAGTGTCACAGCCTTCTCTGCCAAAGTGTGCTGGTGCATCATTAAACTACAAACCCCAGTATGCCATCAGGAGCTATGCAAAGAAAATCCAGTTTTGACCTGGTTTATCTCTGTCCTGCAGTATGTGGCCCTGTTTACACAGGCAGGAAAATGTGGGATTAATCCACATTTTCTTGCCTGTGTAGAAAGGGCCTTCATGTCATTTTCAATCTGGGGAGATCCTGAGGCAAAACTATGACAATTATCCTGGCCAGATTTCTTCAGAGGGAGGTTTGCCTTTGCCTAGGCTTTTGCTAAGGCTGAGAGAGTGTGTCTTGCCCAAGATTATCCTTCTTTCCCTTGCCTTTTAAACCCTTCTCTTGCTTTTTAAACCCTTTTTTAAAAAAGGATTCAAAAGATTTGAGATGAGAATCTCATAAGATTCGTGGATTCCCAGAACTTTCCAGGGATTCAGATCCAGATTCAGATTTGGAAAATTTGGATTTGTCCTGTCCCTACTGCTTGTAGTGGTATCTGGTTTCTATGAATTTCAATACTCTTCTTGAGTAAAGCACAATTTATTCCATCTCTAGGCTCCAATGACAACACTTGCTGTTGAGATAGCTGGACAATTACCTTTCATTGGAGCCTAGGTTGACAGTCTGGTCTAAATGTCTCACTTAAAGATCCTGGGAATGAATGTACCATCAACTCTCACTATCATTGTATCTAAATAGATTTTTTGTACTACATTGTCCATTGATTGCCTGTTAGTAATAATAGTATAACATTGTGGTCTCAGGGGTTTATATGTAAGTTCTTTCTGTACATGTATATGGATGTTATGTTTGATATGTAGTTGTTAAAAACATACTGTAAGATTTTGGTTGGTGTAAATAGCAATATTCAATCATTGTTTTATGTTTTCTTTTTTGATCCTGCCTGTGAGCAATAGTTTCCTCAGTTCTGAGAGAGAAGTACTTCTAGTTTTTCAGATGTGGGATATCACATGAGCTGAAGCCACTGAGCAATTCTCTGCCGCTTCACAATGAGGGAATTCTTGGCCCCTGAACTGGGTCTGTCCCAAAATGCCTCAGCCAGGGTCCCTTAATGAGACTCCCAGACTGGGAATGTTGAACACACAAGATCATTTCCCCAAATTGGATCTGGGTCTGAGGCAAAATTTGCCAAACTTGGGATGAAGAAAAAGCAACAAACACAAACAGTAATTCCGTAGCACCAGCCGTGAAACCATATGCACAATTCAGAGGGAGGGTGAATGGGAGGAAGATGCAGAGAAAACTGAAGAAATATTCACTGGGGGAGCAGTTTTATATACTCAAGGTAGACAGGATTGGAAACTTCTCAGTGTTCACCTGCATGAATCCTCCTCTCAGGCTGTCCAGTCAAGCACCTGATCGACCAGTAGTTTCACAGCTACACAAAAAGGCATTGGTTTTTGGGACGAAGACCCAGTGTGTTGGTATTTGAGGGGCTGCCAACTCTCTGTACCCCTTTGTTGGAAATGCAAACAAAGATTCCCAGTAAGTTGGGAACCTGTGCTTCCTAAGATTCAAGTTCCAGTGAACCCCAGTAGCCTTCCCATTGAACTATGTGATGACACTCTCAGTTGTGCTGGGCTTTAGTAGATGTGATACAGGTTTCGGAGTCCACCCAGGGTTACTTGGACAGATTCTTCATTTCTGAAAATATACATCCCGGCAGTGACATGTACCTTTCTCCAGATTTAAGCGAAACACAAAATCCCTTTTTAAGAATACAAACAAAACTGGAGATTAATTGGAAGTGGTGTTCTAGGTCAAAAGGTCAACAGAATCCAAATTGAGTAGCATTACCTATTAGTTGGAGGGAATGTAGTTTTCAGAAAGTAAGGTGGTGAAAAATAATTTTTCTCCAGTTTTGCAATCACATTCTTAAATGCTAAATTATGTATTGCCTAAGATGCACGAAAAGCAGAGTGTGCTCTTTAAAAAATCCAGGTCCCTTTTTTTGTTTCATTTTATTTTAAGTTCCCATCACCGTCCTTCAGCAATTCACACAATGGCTCTGTCACATGGCTTCCTAATGTACGATAACCAAATTTCTTAGAGATTGAAAAGGTTTCATTGTGGAGAAGCATGTAAGGCTTCATATATAAACAATTTTTAAATGTTGCAAAACTAACGATGTCTTTTTTCTAACAACTGTAATTTGGTTATATTTAGTCTCCAGATATGATATACAAGAAAATAAGAACTGTCTAAATACCATCAAAGATGTTTCAATCCAACTTGGTATCTATAATAAAAATAATTGTATGCACTGGAGTCACTTCAACGTTCCTCACATCTTTCTGTTCTCCCTAACAAAGGGATAGTCAAAGTGGTGTCTTACAGATATTTTGGACTGCAGGTCCCATAAGTCCTAGCCTGCAGTGCTAACTGTGCAAGCCAAAACATCTGGAAGCCTCCAAATTGCCTACCCCTGCCCTAATGAATTTGGGAGTTGTATAACACATGACATTACACCTTTATAAATTAATGTTCCATTAAGATGAACAATTTTTAGGTCATTTTGACGGAGAATATTGACATTCTTGGGGTTTTTTTCAATGTAGTTTCATGGGCTATATATAGAAAGAGATGGACTGAAAGCTTTTGTCTTCACTTGAAGTGCAATCTTGTATTTATCATCTGTTTCTTCTTAATAACTCTTTAGTGTATATTTTTTCTTGAAAGGATAGCAAATAGGAAATTATTGCCACCTTGCAAATAAATCCATAAAAATTAGTAGAGCTTAAAATGTTCTACAGCCTGTACATTCCTGTGTTACTCATTTGTAACATGTTGATGACCTGGAAAATAATACCTGCTTAACACTGGGGTCATTCCTACTCACCACAAATGGCCAAACACAAATATCTTTTGTGCTGTAGGAAGTGCAAAGGAAAAACCAGCCCTGAGGAACTGGAATGCAAGACATAAAATTTAAGACAGCAGCGCTAAGCATTTTTTTTAAAAGAAGTAAATCACATTAAACTCAAGCAAAGATTTTCAAAATCCATTTCAGTTTGGCTTCAGGCCTTGTTTTATCTGTTTAGTTGGATAGATCAGCTGCAACCCTACCTGAGTTGAGACTTCCAACAGATTTTTATGGCTGATAATCTCCCATTTAGACAGCTGTAATGGGTTGTACAGAGTCTTCCCTTTGAAAAGGGTCCAAAAACTTCAGCTACTCAAAAACATAGGAGCTAGAATGCTAGGGAGGAATTGACCAGTACAGTCATATCATGCCAGTACATAGCCATCTGCAATGGCTACCAGTCCTGACCTAAATCAAAGCACTGTTTTATCAAGCCTTGAAAGAGTATCTCCTTCTATATTTACCTCTTCAACACTAAGGCTAGTGATCATCTGATAAAGAAGGGCAGGTGGCTACAAGAGACAGGTTCTTTTCAGTGGTGGCCCCCCACCCATGGTGTGTCTGCTCCAGAGAAGCTCACCTACAGGATGGTCTTTTGACTGATAGATGAATACCTTCCTATATGTATAGATATTTAATGGACTCTTTTGGTGTTTTTTAGAATTCTATACCACTCTACCCTCAGGGATTGTTGTTTTTACTTTCGATTTTATTATGCATTTCATTGTTTCAGTCTTCGCTCTTGGTTTTGTCTTGGTTTTCTCACAAGCTGTTCAGTTGTCATTTTTAAAAATGTCTTTACTTGAGCTGTATGTCACCTCAAGAATTTTGGTCATACTGGCCAGTATAAAAAATTGAACAAAAATAGATAAATAAATTCAGCACCAGATTGGATTAAACAAATGGCCAACAGTACAAGTCTCAAATGGTTTGATGCGGGGGCAGGGTAGAAAGAAGAGCACAAATATCCTTACTGACAATCTCAGATTTCCTGTTTTCACAAAAGGAGTGAATTTAATTTTCCCACATTATGATTAGGTTTCTCATCCTTCTTTTTTAGCTGACTTACCTTCCGCCTCCGTGGGGCGAGTGCCGCTCATCGGACTTTGGCCTGGACTTCTTTCCCATTTACAGCATCACTGCATGCAGGATTGACTGTGAGACCCGCTATGTGGTGGAGAATTGCAATTGCAAAATGGTTCACATGCCAGGTACGATTTTGAGAAAGAGCTGCCATCATCCCTAAAGAGACTTCTCCTGTGCTGTCAGCATGACTTTTCTAAAACGAAGCCAATGTTTATATCCATAGTTACAGAGGTTTTGACATGTGCATCTCATATTTACGTCTGGAATCCCCTCTTTTTACCTCGTTTATCTGAAGGCTAAACTACATACTACCTTAAATATGTACTGTGCAAATGAATCTGGGCAAATGTGTGCCAGCCTGATAAGGATTGGGACCCTACACAAAGACAAGAGGCTCAAACCTTCCTCCTTCAGCCACTTTGCTCTTCAATTCTCTCCCTTCCCCAGCTCTGGAGGGCTAAATATATCCTTCCTTGGTATCAACGGAGTTGTTCTTTTTCATTTTTATATCTAAACAGAGGGCTTTTTAAGAAGAAAAATGACTGAGAAAAGGGTTTAAGTCTTTTCCACATATGCAGCAGTCCTAGTCCAGAACAGGCTTGCATACTTTACTCAGCAGTAAGAAATTAAAGTTCAGCTGTGCACTGTATTAAACATAGTTTTGCCCTGATGTTTCAGTTCACATCTCTGTGCCTTAAAGTATAATCCTTTATATATAGGAGCAATCTCCATTAAAATCAGTAGAACTTCTTTCACAGTATGTCAGATTGCACAATTAATTTACCATCTGTCAGTCTGTGACCTTAGTTAGAGGCCCTGATTATCAGAAACTGGCTTTGATTTAACAAATAGATTATAACTGCTCCCAGTCCTCCCTTCAAGCAAAGACTTGCTTTCTAAGCATTTCGGAAAGGTATTCCATCCTTCGCTGTACAGTGTGCATTAAAAATGGTCTTGTGTATTTTCCCTTTAGGAGATGCTCCTTTCTGCACGCCAGAGCAGTATAAAGAGTGTGCAGAGCCAGCACTAGGTAAGTTCTGAAGGACAAGGGATTCTCTCACTCCCTGAGCTATATGCTTCTCAGAATTTAAGGACTGGAAAGGATCGCATTTCAAATTAGGGATCTGTTGTGAGAAACAGCATCTGTGTCCTCAAAGTTTTGGAATAACAAGAAAAGCACTTCTGTGCATGGGCAGAGAGTATCTTTCTCCATACTGGAAAAGAACTGTCTTTTCCACACACTACTGACTACACCGCAGGGCGTCTAGAGAAGAAAGTTTCCATGAAAGTTTCTGTTGGCTATGCAAAATGAAAGAATTTGTTGCTGGAACTACTTAACACATAGGGAGATGTGGTTGAGATGTTATGGTTACAGTTAGAGACAGTTAGTTTTGGACTGAGGGTGGGAGGAAATAAAGTCCTCCTGAGAGCATCATTCTAGGTAAGAAAGTAACTGATGTAGTAAGAGGGGATATAGTTGGTTACCCAAATATGTTTCTGCTATTGGTACCTTCTATAGTCACAGAGTCTTCTAAGTAAGTATGGTTGCGTTCCACCACCAGCTGCAACATTGTGATTTCAACCACATCATCATCATCATCATCATCATTTATTTATATAGCACGATCACTGAACGTGGTACTTTACAAGTAAAAAAACAACAAAACAGTTCCCTGCCGTAAGGCTTACAAACTAATTAAGACATGACACAAAATGAAAAGGGGATGGCAGTGTGGGAGGGAATTAAGATCAGCTAATACTGCCTCTTCTTCTCTCCCTCCAAGGTCAAGGCAGTGGCAGTTGGAATGGAGAGAGGGTCTTTTATCTGCTTCTAGACCTAGGCATTTGACTTAAATCAAATCCTAACCCTTGTTTGGCATTCATGTTTGTCAAGGCTATTGGAAAGAGCAGAAATGAATTTCAGGGATAAAACTCATGCAGATTTTCCTACTTTGAATTGCAGATTTGAATTTGCATATAACATATCAAATTTGCATTGTCCTGCTTCTCATTTTTGCTTTTATATACCTGGTTGCAACTGCTTTTAGAGGTAGGAAGGCTAATGCTCTTGCCTTGCACTTCATCAGCCAGACTTCGAATTCAGAGTTCTTGAAAGCAAGGCTTTTATGGTGCAAGTGCCTTGCCTCATTCACAAAAAAACCTATGCTGGGTGTGGGATGTCCAGATTATGTTATTTTTCATTTGTAACCCACCCATGTTTCCCCACCACATTTTGCATATTTTTCACCCTACAAAAAGGCAATTTAGGAAGAAAAGACAGAGTAGTTGCATAGTATCTTTTGACTGGTAATGCTAGGAGACACCCCTCTGGAAGCACCCTGAGAAAACGCAAAGCAAAGTTTGAAACTTTTTGAGATTTAGACTTTAAAAAATGTCCCCCAGATGAAAGAGATATATTTCAAGATGCTATGAGGTCAAGTTTTATTGTTAAAAAGCTCTACGCGTTTCAGCCTATTAATATTTTAAAGCTTTCTTCAGGGGGCTATAAAAAATAAAGAACAATACATAAATACATGTATACAAACATCATAAAATATAGAATCCTTCAAACAGTTACATACTGTATTATAGCCTGTGCATACATAAAGAAAAGAATACGAAGAAATATGTGATAAAAGACTCTCCAAAGCAATTCACTGATGACTGAAAACATGTGAATGGAAACCAGTGAGTTTTCAGTGTTAAAGATCTGAGGATTCAAAATCTTTTTGTTTACAGATGTAAAAGAAATCCTGTTTTTACATTAAGCCCTGAAGGACCTAGCATTTGAATTTCAAGATTTACTAATTTTTTTTCTTACCATCTTAGAGATTTCTTACTTTTTCTTCAAAGTTCTTACCAGCGGTAGTACTTACCTTCTTTGATACTGAGAATTATAGGAGTGTTTCAGAATGATTTTATTCCACAAAACGACCCACTAGGAGAACACCAGCCATACAGCTTCTTCTGTTTGTTTCAAAAATATCCTCCAATTTGTTTTTTAAGAGGCTCACTTAGATTTTGTTGGTGGCTACACTGAATAACATAAATACCACAACTGCTGTTACAGGTGGTCCAAGAAACATCTTTTACAGTTGATATGACTTTTGTAATCTGCCACATCTACAACACATGTGCTGCCCATGCTACACTTATTAGAGCAGGGATTAGGAAGTACAGCCCATGGAAAGCATGAGGCACGAATTCCTATTTTCAGCTTCAAAAGCCACAGACACCCACTCCCATTTTTCAGAACAGGTTTTTAAAAATCACCTGTAAAATACATCAAAACATCCCTTGCCCAAACTGTTAAAAGTAGTCAGCCCTCCACATTTATGGATCTGACTTTCATGGATTTATTTGTGAGTTTCTCCAACTCTTCTCCCCACCTCAGGTACTTCATTTCCAGGGAAACTTTCCCTCTCAGCAGCTCCAATCAGGCCAAGCAGCCCTTTAAAAACCTGCCTCTGGTCCTCTTCCTTCTCCACCAGCCACTGCCTTAACAGCTAAGGATGGATCGCAGCCCAGTTTGTCAGCATCACAAACCCAATGCCTCAACACACACACAAGGAAGGAGATCGGCAAGAGAAAGGAAGTATAGGGCCACTATGCTTATTCATCTCCTTTTTCTCTCCTTTCCCTGACCTGGTTTGGACTCTGGGTGCCCACTCTCCCCACCATACCTCTGCTACCATGCCTCTGCCACTTCCCCCACACACGTTTTTGATATTTGTGATTTTTCCACTTCTGCAAGGATCCTGTGCCCCTAACCCTAGCAGATGTGGAGGGCCAACTGTAATCTGGAAATTCCAGAAATGCAAACACAAAGTAGATTTTTGGGTCAAAAATGTACTACCACAGCTCTGGAGGCTAAAATGGTCCTGCAGTCCTGCCACAGTTGTCCAACCCTATGTTAAACTGTTACATGTTGCCTCTTTCTGGTCCTTGAATTAATTTGCCACTGTCATGTCTTTGATGTTCCCGGTTCTTTTCCATGAATTCATGGGTTTATCTTGGCCACTCGGTATGTGTGAATTAGGTACCAGTGTTTCCTAATTGTTGTCTGTGGGAGATATGGTTGCCTGTCAGACCATGAATAAATTGGCCATCTTGGGAGCCGGGGGCACCTCATAGCATCATCTCTAATTCATCAGCAAAAGCAGTTAGGGAACTTGTAATAGTCTGTAGTTAGAGCTGTTTCTGCAAATGAAGTGAGAAAGGTGAGAAAGAACATGCTTTTCTTCTATCTTGCATAGCTTACATATATGGTGGACGGGGAGTCTTCTTGAAATATAGAGAGATCTTACATCTATATTGACCAGAACATCCCTTCCTTCTATTTTTATAGGTTTTATTTTGTTATGAAATCTGGGGATTCTCAAACATAGGATGGAATCAGGACTGTGAAAGTTTTTCTTTATAAAAGGGTGCACACATGGAGAAGGTGGCTCCAGAGTGAACTCCACCCAGGAACTTTGGGATGATCTGAAAGGAGAGTTAACTCTTTATGGAATTTGTGAAGGGTACAGAATACAGGATTAGATTTCAACAAGAAACTATATTTGCACCCTGATATATAACCCACACTCAAGCCTTCACCCAGGATGATCTTAATGAACTTAACAATATCCTTCTGAAGATTTACAGTATGTAAATTGTACACTGAATTGTTCAGTAGCCAACTTTATCCATGTTCTCCTACAATGAAATGGTGCTTGGGTGAGTACTGGGCTAGCTCAGAGGTGGTATGTAGTCTTCTAGGTGTTCTTGGATTATAACTTCCATCATTCCTGTTATCCATGCTAGTAGGAGCTTATGGGCATTATTCATCTGTATCTTGTGCGGCACAGTTTCCTTCCCTTTCGTAGATCTGACATGAGAAAATGTGTGATCCTCCATGTGTTGTTGGACTGAAATTCTTCTCAACCCTAACAAGCATAACCAATTGTGAAGAATAATGGGGATGGCAGTGTGGCAACATCTAGAGGGCCATGTGATCCTCCTCTCTGACCTAGATGGGCCTTTGATGTGAGCCAGAAAAAGTTCTTCCTTTGTATGGGCAGTTACATCCATAGGCAACTCATCTGTTCCTCCTTTGCCTCGCAGTGGTTCTTGGTGAAAAGGACAGTGGTTACTGTGTGTGTCAAATGCCGTGCAACTTGACACGCTACAACAAGGAACTCTCCATGGTTAAGATCCCCAGCAAGACCTCAGCCAAGTACCTTGAGAAGAAGTTTAACAAGTCTGAGAAATACATCTCGTAAGTAAAGCCTGTCTAAGCAGGGCTGGAGTAATCATTATGTTATGTAAGCTGAAGAGAATTTCATGCTCTTGGTGTGTTTTGGTGCTTGCTTATCAGAGTCCAGCTGAGTTCCCACCAGTATTCAGGACTGAAGGATCTACTTGTCCAAATGGCCCAGAGGTAGGTGCTGTACCAAACCAGGACGGATTTAAGTTCCACAGCTGCAGACAAGAATCTGAGGGGCCAGAGGCAGGTGTCTGGTCAAAGTCAGGCAGAAGTCAAGAATCCCAACAACCAGAGCTGTATAATGGTCAGGAAAAAGCAAGGTGGTAGAACAGGAGCTTGGCAAAATCTTCATACTAGAAATCAGTTGTTCAGACTACGGAGCAGGTACTGAAGTCAGGGTTTTATCAAACATGGGTCACCAAGGTTTGCTCTCAAGATCAGCTGGCTGGATGTTCACGCTGACTCATACTGCAGTCTAAGTCAGGGGAAAGTAATGCAAGGCCCTGTAGAGGTCATTGGACTGCAACTCCCATTGGCCCTAACACCAAGCTGATAGCAAGGAATTATTGGGGAACATGTTCCCCAATAAGGTGGTACTCTCGAAACCCTTGGCTCAGATTGCCAGGTTCATAGTAGCAACAGTGTGATGGGGGCATTAACTGCTGGCAGTCTAAATTCAAAACACAGACACAAACATACATATATACGTGCTCACTACTATCACCATCTTACACTGTCTATCATGAGGCAAGTGAGATAAACACAATGTTGTCTTCTTGGGTGGCCTAAGGGGAAGTATGACCCTGGAAAGCAGAGTGTGGGAAAGTGCTGTTCACAGTAAAGGAAAAGTTTTTATTAAAAAAGACTCCAGAACCTCCCAGCCAGCATAGCTAGTCAGGATGGCTGGCTGGAGGATTCTGGGAGCTATAGTCCATAAAAAGTAACATTCCCAAGCTCTGGGAATGTGAGAACAGCTGATATTGCCCAAACCACATCTTAGTGGAAAAGGTACAAAAAGGGACAAGCAAATGCTCCAGGTTTAGACCACCTTTCTGCTCAGGAAAAATTACATGCTTGGGGTATAGGAAACTTCATCTCCCCTTGGCATGAGATGAGAGAGGTATGTGCCTTAGTGAAGGTGATTGCTCTTACTACTAAAACTGCAAATTCATGACAAGAGAGATGACAAAAGAAAGTGCCTCTCCATACAACACATAATTAACATACAAATTCACTGTGACAAGAACCAGCAATGGCTGCTGGCATAGATAGTTCATGGTGGAGAAGTATCTCAGTTCTTAGTCTAAATGGAGCCTCCAGAGTCAGAGATAGTATTCCTGTGAATACCTGAAATGGGCAGCTAGAATGAGCTCTTGCCATCAAGTCTTGCTTTTGGGGTCCTGGTGACACCTGATCAGCTAACCTAGGGGAAAGATTGAGGACTAGATAGATCCCTAGTGAGACCCAGTAAGTTCCTCATTACAGTTGTTAATTGTCTTGGTATATATATCTTCCTGCTCTTCCCTCACAAGGGGGTGATCAGAGCTCCCATTCTTAATCAGCTGGGTGTTTGAGTGGATCCATGAAGGAGGAGGGAAGTGCAGAGTGAAGGCAGCATGTTGGGGTTGCATGGAAACTATGAGACAGCTTAATGGGAAGGCTGTGGCCTCTCAGGTGTTGTTGGCCAAAGGTTGGGGATAAGGGCAGTGGAAGCCCAACGCCATCGAGAAGGCTACAGGTTCCCTTTCCTTGCCAGAATTACTTGATTTTGCTGCTAGAGGTGGCCTGGACCCTGTTTAGGCACAGCATATCCCTCAGGCTATTGACTTTGAATATTGAGTTCTCTCTCTGCTCATTAAAAAAAAAATTGCAATTGCAGCAGAAAGCTTGATTTAATTGATGTATCTCTGTCTTCTCAATCTTCTCGCAACTCCCTGGTGGGTTTTTTTTTTCTTCCTAAGGGAGAATATCCTTGTATTGGATATCTTCTTTGAAGCTCTCAACTATGAGACCATTGAGCAGAAGAAAGCATATGAAGTGGCAGCCTTACTTGGTAAGTAAAATTTGGAGGGTGTGTATACAGTTGCCCTTCCATATCTGAGGATTCACCCAACTGCAGCTTGAAAATGTTAAAAAAAAAATCCAAAAAGCAAACCTTGATTCTGCCATTTTATATACGGGATGCCATTTTACTACACCATTGTACATAATAGGACTTGTGCATCCACACATTTTGGTATCTGAGCAAGTCCGGGAACCAAACCCTAGTGGATATTGAGGGTCCACTGTATCTGTGCCCCTGTGTGTGTGTGCATGCATGCAGAATGTAAGCCTTACTTGCATCTTCAAGCCCAGCTCCAGTCAGCTGCAGGAGTGATTGAGGCTAGTAGACAAAGAAAATCTATAGGCAGCAGCAAGAGCAAAGTCTGCTTCTTAATCAGACCACAGAACAAGCCTGATTCAGAAGCCTTTATAGAGGCCCAGAATATCACCAGGCCAACTTTGGTCTATTGCTAAGAAACCTGCTGGACAGTCTGACTAATGTTCCTTTAATGGACTTATCTGGGTAGACATGCATAGAACTAACTGGTGCTTTGCCTGCCTAACAGATGATGCACCAAAACTTGCTTCTGAGTAGCCGTGCTTAGAACTGAGCTGTGTTTTGCATGTCTGAAGGTTGCTGTGCCAGGACTTACTTTTAAGTATACATAGACTTGAGCTGTCCTTTGTATGCTTACTGGGAAAATGTCTACAGTGGTACAAATTACATGTATGGGTGTTCATCTGTGTATATTTGTGAACCTAGCATACCTCAGATGTAGTCTTTGGGGTCGAACAGGTTTTTCACTCCTGTTTTACCCAGAGCCGGGTGGTAGCATATAAGACAAATTCAAGAATAACTGATGGTCCAAGCACAGGGTACATGCCACCCTGCCAGTAAGGCACTCCACCACTCAAACCAGTGGCTGCCAGTAGATAAGTTGCCATAGGGTGAGGACCAGCTGCAGGTCTGAGTCCTGATACTAGACCTTTGATATTAAACATTTTAGCCATTAAGCCAGCCTCCTAAGGTCTTTAGCAAAACTTCCCATTCCCATTTCTCCTTTACCACTCAGAAACAACTACAATTTATTGCTGAAATGAAATTTTGCAGTGATTAAGTAAATTTTAAGAAGCCAGAAATTATAATTCATAGTTTTGAATCTCTAAAAATTTTAAATTTCATTTTTGAAATTTAGTCTTAAAGAGGCCTTTGAAAACAAATCTTACGTCTTGTTGACAAATTCAAAGAAAATAAAATCAAGGGTCTGTTTTCCAGGTTCAGTACAAATACACTCTCATCCTCATATTACTTTACACTGGGAGATGAAAAGAAATGTATCCCCATTACAAAAACCAAATGTCTATGGTGTTCAATTTATTCTCAGCCTGGAAGGGGGAAAACACACTCCTAATGCAAAAAGAGCTTTGGAATGACAGATACACGCACATTGTCCCTGTGCCACCAACAGCCCTATATGAAGGCAGCCAGTGTACTCATGGTGGCAGGGACACAACTGTAGCACATGGGCTCACATCACCATACGCACAGACAGCAGAGGAAATGATGCTATAAAACTTCCACTCCATAACCTGCAGAAGTACAGGCATCAACGACCCGAGTACTGCAATTTCCAGGCATCCTTACTGTCAAGAGTTTGAGTCCACAAGTGTTTCTTGTGGATCTTGTTTTGGAGCACAACACACAAAGGGGAAGGAGGAGAGCCTACACAACACAGCACCCATGTAACTCTAGGCAGGATGCATGCAGTGAGTATACACAAGCCTCTTCCTAAGATAAGGGTTCGTGAAGCACCAGGGAAAGAAAATATTGGTATGCTTCTGTGATCTCTCGCACTCTCTCTATCCCTCTCTCTCACATACAAGTATTCAACTGATATATTGGCTTTTGGGGGTGGGGACTTTGAACTTAGAGTCATGGTATACTATGGAGAAGTTTCCCTTTACATTTACAATAAGAGGAAATTAGCAACTGAACTCCAGCCAAGGCTTTATTTGCAAAACCACGTATCATTTTATTATGCGTTGTAGAGGCACATTGATTAATATGCAGCTTTGGTCCAAAAATGAAGACGTTGATTATACACACAGCGCTGGGCACGGATCAGCAGTTTATTTGATTAACACAATAAAAGACAGGAGGAAGAATGAGAGACAGAATGGGCAAGTGAAACAGAGGAGTCTACACACAAAGAGGAGGCTCTTAATTTCAAATAAGGAGCTGGGGGTACGCTAAGGAATCAACCTAGTCACCCAGGACTAACGAACTGGTCTTTAATTTTTTGCCCATTCCGTCTGGGAGGGAAATCTCTTGCTTTATGAGTGGGGTTGGTGTGAAGTTGCAGCATCAGGTTGGGTCCATTGCAGAAGTACAGCATACAGCATAAATAGCCTCACCTGCAGAGCCACTCCACCAGCATTATCTAGGGTATTCTGCCAATGCGTTTGTTACGGCCAGAGCTTAGAAAAGTTACCTTTTTTGTACTACAATTCCCAGCTTGTGGATATGCTGAGTAATCCATGGATGTGGGAGCTTCAGTCCAAAAAAGTAATTTTTCCAAGTTCTGATCTCACATGGCAGCAGCATGTCCAAAGTTTCTCTTGTGCATCCAGGCTTCCGGTGAATCCTTTGCTTCTTCTGACATGAAGTATAGAATCAATAAGCACCTGCAACTGGAAATGCTAAAAAAGAAACAGAGGAAATATACATGATGGCAAGACTAGCAGATAATGTTGTTGTTATTGTGTACCTTCAAGTTGTAGTCCAGTGGTCTGACTAGGGTTCAAATCCCCGCTTGCCATGGAAACCTACTGGGTGACCTTGAGAAAGTCACACACTCTCAGCCTTAGAGGAGGGCAAAGGCAAACCCCCTCTAAACAAATCTTACCAAGAAGACTCGGTGATAGGGTTGCCTTAGGGTCACTAAAGTCAGAAACTTAGAGGCACACAACAATAAAACAGCAGAAGTGTAGATAATTTACATGAAAGCAAATTTCCCACACCATTAACAAATCAGCAGTTTTTCTTTTCTTTGCACCTCCTTGCCCTGTCTCCAGGGCTTTGGCTTTGCATCTATTCATCTTTAAAAAAAAATCCACTAACTTATCTGCCTTGTAAAAATTGGAATTCAGACTCTGTCTTTCATTTGGGTGGACGAAAGGGGACTTTAGTTCTGTTTGTTTGTCCTGAGTCCTTTGTAAGCAGCATGTAAGCATATACCCTGTTGTCATGGAGACATAAACCTCTCAGGCTCCAAACAATAAGCAGAAGGACTTTACCAGTTTGTATGTAAATCAGCCAAGATACTTAACTGGCAGAGAAAAAGAGGGATTTTGACTAATGCATTCACCCTTAAGATGCCTTACGGGGGTTATGCAGGGACCTGAATTGGTACAGCAAAAATGAACAAGTCTAATGGTGAGGTATCAAAAGAGATAACATGGGTGAAGGCATGATAACAGAGAGGCAGATAGTAGCGTTGAAAGGATGCAATCAAATTAGTGGATGGGTCGGAATTGGGGGGTACTGTCTGCAAACATTCTGAATTATACTCTAAACACTCCCAAGAATCAAGGAACTGGGGAAGTGAATCAGACTGCAGCTTCAACAAATGTACATATTTATGCATACTTTCCTAGGTATAAATGACATTGCATTCAGTGGGGCAGAGTGCTGAGCCAACAGCTTGGTGCTGCAGCTGAAAAGGCCAGAACCATTTCAGGCTGGGTCTGTTGATGCACTCAAAAGATGGCTCACTGTGTCCACCAAGGATATGACAAGAAAGAATAGATTAAAGTTACAGAGGGTAATTCTGGGTTATGGTTTAATAAGAAGTTGCTCATTCTTTTCCATGTAATCCAGCTCCCAAACTAACTGCCGAAAGAAGTAGGATATGGCCTTGGAGATTTTCATGAAAAGCATAGAGAAGCATACTATGGGGGTGCTGCTTTAACTTGCAGACGAGGTGATCCATTCAGGAAACATCAGATCTGCAGCTTATCTGAGCACTGGTATAACATTGTGGCTAAAAAAAAAAAAAAGGTATTAGAAAGAAAAAAAGGGATATAGGAAAGAATGTTAGATCTGAAGTAGTAACTTCTACACTAAGGGTGGGAATGTGGAATGAGAAAACAATAGGTAAATAATATATGGTACTAGGTAGTAAAGCATTGGGGTAAGAACACTACAACAAAAAGATACTTCACATTTGGGAAGTTTAGCCTAAAATAAGCTTAAAATTGAGATTGGACTGGGGGGAAAGGCGTAATAAGGATAGTAGGGTGAGGAGGGGGGGGGAATATGGAGAGAAGGAGGGGGGAATGCAATGAAATGGTGGTATAAATAGTATTGAATATTCATGGGATTTGGACAGGTTGGGGAGGGGGAAGATGCATTATGGTAATGCAAAATTCCCCCTATAGGGGAAATATAGTTATTTTTTATTTCATAGAAAAATGTTTTTTTTCTGTACGTAATATCTTGGAACGAAATTTACTATATGGTTGTTTGGTATGTAAAAATTAAATTAAAAAAAGTAACATTGTGGCTAAGAAGGAGCTATATAGTCACTAATTCAGTCCGCACTTCAACCACAACTCAGAAAGTAACCCTCTACTACTACCAAATCGTATTTTCCCCTTGGATTGATGTCTTTTACTCATTCACTTTGTAATATAAAAAGTTGTGTTTTCCTCTTGGCGTTGCAATGTTTTCTTTGTTGTCTAGATATTTTTGGCAGTAGAATACAAAATGTTAGCATCTGCCTACTTCATGTGGACAGGCAAAGTGAACTGGACTTTTAAGTTAAATATCCTGTATACAAGTTCAAACCATTTTCTTGCTTCCTGATTAATGTGGGTTGGTACTGAACAGTCTGTGATTTTTTTTTGAATAGCCCTTTTTCAGCGTCCCAACATCAGTTTCTGTTCCTATAGACTGAGGGCAGGGGGAATGTTGATTAGCACTTCCTTGCAAGAAGTTTAATTTAATGTAAACAAAAATTGAAAGAAGAGGTAACAAAGCATACTTAAATGAAAAGTCATCAGTCAGTAGTGGAGCTTGACATGCAGTAGGCATGAGAAGAAGGCCAGACTTATTTATACCAGGGTTGGTCAGTCCTAAAACTTCATAGTACATGCCAATTACAAGGCCTCATATTTGAATCCCTTTCCTTTGGTATCTGAAGAAGATACTATGGGCCAGTGCTGGGTGATCAGTGGTGCAATTGCTTGAGGCCACTCACCAGCTTCAGGTGCTGAAAAGGAAAAGATGCTGGTCGCTTCTCTTTCTTCTTCTCTAATTTTCTGAATCTTGCAACGTTTTTAATCATCAGCATTTTGGGTGGCATCCTATTCTGCAGTTACTCTCACAGTGCCCCAGCTGAAAAATGTCCAAGGTCATGGGGCACGTTGAAAGAAGCAGTTGGAGTAGCCCCTTGAGGGACTTCTCAACTGCCTGTTCTCAACCCCATAACTGGGAGGGACCTGCAAATGTCATTTCCCACTGGCTCAGTCTGCAGCACCTTGGAAACCCTTCAGCTGGGTTGATGCCTAGCTGAAAAGGTAGGTTTTGGAAGGATGACATTGTCAGACGTAGAACAATAACGCGGTTCCATCACCACAGTTACATCTGACAATGCACAATTTCAGCCTTTGTATGTTGCTTGAGTAACTACTAACACGTGGGCACAAAAGGGGAACCCTAGTTGTGGAGCTTCTCCAAGGCCTCCTCCACTTTCACTGAGCTTTGTCAACAACAGCGTCCCAGGCAGCTCGCTGGTATAAGTCCAAACTGTGCTGTGATAATCCTCATTCATGTCCCAGAGCCCTTGACTGCATGAGATCCTGACCAGGGAGGGGTGAAAAGGAAGGACAGCTCAGGAGAGCCCGACGGTCTGTCTTTTGGTGAACAGAATGGAACAGTTTTTCCTCTTCGTCCTGAACCTAGTGTCACGAATCCCTCCAAGGAATATATTCTGGAAGCTAAAACAAATAGTGCTTTTAGAGAACACACTTCAGTTCCCAGGAGAGCGCTGAGGCTGTTTGCTATACATCAGGCCCTAGCAATAATATTAGTTACATTTCCAAGCCACAGCGCCTCTCCATCACTGAATGTGTACAAATGATATCTGTCTTCATCAACCAAGGCGGGTTGTTGGGTTGTGTTTTCCCACTCCTCGTGCGGGAAGAGTGAGCTTTGCTTCAGTCCAGCTTCACACCTCTTGTGACATGCATATCCTTGATTTTCCTCTTTTTCCACCCCAGCATGCGCTTTGAGCAGGCTTTTGACATTCAAGGAAAACAAAACAAAAACACGACATTAAAATTCAGACCCTGGCCTGCTAATCTGGTTGAATTTTTTATTCAGCATCTTTTTTAAAAAAAGGCCAGCGGGTGTTTTTCTATGAGCTGAAACACCGCTCGAGGCAGGAAGGGGGCAAAGGAGCTTTGTGATGGTTTTGTGGGCCAGCCAGTCTGTGTGCCCTGTGGAACTTTGGCTGGAAATCCTTTTGCTTCTCCTGGGATCAATTCTCTGTTGGAGGAAGTGCATTTCCAAACTGGTGAGTAATGAGGGCAGACCACAAGGTTATTCAGCTTGCCTAGCTGTGAGTGGTGAGAAATTCCTTCCAACCAAGCAGGCAGGCTGAAGGGTGAAGGAGGGAGTGATCCTTGCCAACCACTTTCTCCAGGACCAGCATAGAGACCAGTTAACTAGCAGAGGAGACAGGTTAGTACATTAATAAGCCTAAGCTTCATTTGTTTTGTGGGTGGCAAGCTCACAAAAAATTAATTTATCCTTAACATTAGCTGGGAGAAATCTAATTTGTGATGTTGAGTGTTTATCCTCTTTTTTCTCCCAAGAAGCCAAATTAGGAACAACTTAATTGCGCCTTCAAAGTGCATTCTGCACATATTCTACTTTATGAAACTCCCTCCCCCCAAATAATTAGTCTATTTTAGCTCATTATTTCCAAGGTCTTTTTGGAGATGTATAAATTGTTCCATCCCATCTCTGTTGCTCCGTCTGTAGAAATGGACAAATCTGGAAGTTTTACTTTTTGCTTTTTTTCGTCACCTTATCTCCTCTTTATGAAGAAACGTATGGATTATGGTAGGTTTGTTTACAACAGACCAAATGAAAATCCATTTTCTCCCTCATTGTCAGAAAGGAGATTTGGTTTTGTTTGATTGACTTGTTTTTAAAACAAGGCTGCTAAGGAGTTTTGCTGTTATGTGCCTTCAAGTCTTCCCTGACTTATGGCGACCCTCTCATAGGGTTTACTAGGCAAGATTTATACAGAGGAGGGTTGCAATTGGTTTCCTCAAAGGCTGAGACAGTGTGACTTGCTCAAGGTCACCCAGTGGGTTTCCATGGCTGACTGGGGATTTGAACCCTGGTCTCCTGAGAGCCGGCATAGTATAGTGGTTTGAGCATTGGACTACGACCCTGGAGACCAGAGTTCGATTCCCTGCTCAGCCATGGAAAGCCACTGAGTGATCTTGGGCGAGTCACACACTCTCAGCCCCAGAAAGCTCTGTGATAGAGTCACCATGAGTTGGAAACAACTTGAAGGCACACACCACCACCACAACTACCACTACTACTAGCACCACTACTACTACTACTACTACCTGAGTCCTATTCTACCACTCAAACCACTGTATTACACTGGCTCCATGCTAGGAGCTCCTTGCCCACATTTCCATACTGCCTGCTTGGTAGAGGAGTGTTTTTTCCTCTGCAGCCTGCATGGAAAGGTGGAAGCTAATTAAAACAGAAAAAAGGTTGTGGGCCAATGTGGGCTTATGGTCTTACCACCCAAGCTGGATTGTTTCTGTGTACCCACAGCATGTATGAATAAATATCTGCTTCCATTTTCCCTCCTTTCTTCCTCAGGTGATATTGGAGGTCAGATGGGCCTTTTTATTGGTGCTAGTATCCTCACCATTCTGGAAATATTTGACTATATCTATGAGGTAAGCCCCAGTCCTTTTTGTGCTGTGGTAACTCTCATGACTCTTGCACAAGCTGGAATGTGTCCAGCGGAGGGTGACCAAACGCTTGGAAACCATGTCCTATGAAGAGAGGCTTAGGGAGCTGGGTATGTTTAGCTTGGAGAAGAGAAGGTTAAGAGGTGACATGATAGCTGTGTTTAAATATTTGAAGGGACGTTATACGGAGGATGGAGCAAGCCTGTTTTCTGCTGCTCCAGAGACTAGGACATGGAGCAATGGCTTCAAATTTCAGGAAAAGAAGTTCCATCTAAACATTAAGAAGAACTTAATGACAGTAAGAGCAGTTCAGCTGGAATATGCTGCCCCAGAGTGTGGTGGAGTCTCCTTCTTTGGAAGTTTTTAAACAGAGGCTGGATGGCCATCTTTCCGGAATGCTTTGATGGTGTATTCCTGCATGGCAGGGGGTTGGACTGGATGGCCCTTGTGATCTCTTCCAGCTCAGATTCTATAATATTGCAATCACCAGTCTGGCCAGTTTAAAACAGAAGAATGGAGAGCATGTAAGCTGCCATCCATTGCATGGCCTGGCCTATCTTCCTCTCTCATTCTTGCAACAACAAGGCACTGTGCAAAGGCAAGAGGACTTCCTCTGTGGGCCTGCTTTAACCCATTTATATTTTATCTCTCTTCAGTTTTTCTGTTTAAAATGACCCGCTCTCTTCTCCCATGCTGGCCTGTTGCCTGACTTGTTCTGCATTCTAAATTCCCTCTCCTCCTAACGCAACTCTCCTATCTCTTACCTTCATGACAGAGAGGACACAATTTACAGGGGTTGGAAGTATATTGCCCCCCATAAATCTGTCCGGAGCTGCTGCTCCCACCAAAAGGTTCCCTGTTCCCTCCCCGCCTAAAAATAATGATGAAAAAGTGCTGCTTCACCTCTAAGGACACAGGCTTTGCTTTAAAACAAGGCACGCAAATGCTCCTGCACACCTTTTTTTACAAGTAGATGGATGTTGCAGGAGTGTAAACCTGCTTGTAAACAAGGTGCGCAGGGAGTGCATGCTGGATTTGAAGAGAAAAAATGCACTCTTAAAAAATGTCTTTGGGGGACATTGGAAGAAGGAGGGGCAGGATATATTTTGGAGGAATGGTGCAGTTGCTCCTCACCCAGTGGCCCCTGTGTCTATTCATTCTGTATCTTTCCTGTCTGCACTGTTCAAGTGTAGTGCCATTTCCGCACTACACTTTTATAGTGCTATTATTCCACTTTCAACATCCTGTGGAATCCTGGGGTTTGCAGTTTAGGGAGGAGCCTTTAGAATTCTCAGCCAGAGAGCTCTTTGGCCTCAAGAAACTACAAACCCTAGAATTCCAGAGGATGTTGAAAGTGGAATAATAGCACTGTAACAGTATAGTGCAGAAATGGCCTAAGTCAGGGGAGAGCAAAGGATGCTTCTGACCTCTTCCCAGTTCACTCTATATGGTGATCCAGTGCTTCCCCACTTCCCTACTCCTGCTTTTGCACATCTTAGAAGCAGACACTTGACTAACAGAGACTGAAAACAGGCTATGTGGAGACCCCACTAACACTGCCTCTAAAGCAAGGAGCTAAGTGGCAAGGAATTGGGCGCATGCTCAGCTCTGAGGCTCTGCTTTTCCATCTTAAAATAGGCCCTGCCTGGTTCCCTTTGCTGTGTGCTAGTTCTGTCAGAGCTACTTAGCCAAGGATCTTGTTCAGTGCAGCGGGACATCCATGCCTCAGTTCAGCAAATGCCAATTAGATGCTCTAGAGAAAGACACAGGACTGTCTGTTCAGAAGACTTTTCAGGGGTAGTTTGAGAAGCTTTCATCGACAGCAGAAACAGGCCTGATTCATGAGCCCATGTTCTCTCTCAGCTACATATCAGCAGCCATTACAGGCTCTTCCTCGCCATCTCTTCCTCTTGTGATCCTAACAAACTTTCAGTATTCCTGGTTACTCCTCTCAACAATGTTACATTTCAGGATTACTTTACAGAGCATTTCAAAAGCTGAAACAATCACACTGCTTTACGGAGCTATCAGTTGCACTCTTTTTCAACTACATTAACATGCTTCGTGCTCAGTACTTGAAAAAGTTGCTTTGTTGGACTACAGTACTCAGAACCCCCCCCCCCCAGCCAGCATGTCAATGTATGCTGGGCATTGCAATCCAAAATATTAACTTCCCTAGCTCTATTCATGCTTACACAGGCAGGCAGGCTGGCTTGGCTTTCCTCATGCTACCTCCCACAGATGCTGGTCTTTCCGGGGAAGCTGTACTCCACAAGATCCTCACATCCCACTCCACTGTCCCCACCTTGGCCCCATCACAACTCATCTGAGTTCCACAGCTGCCTGATAATGTATTTAGTTTAATAACCCCGATGTTCACAGAAGATTAGGAAGGCCATATGCTCAGAGCTCTCACCCAGTCCAAAGAGGGCTGGTTTGACAGCAGGGCAAATTAAAATTAGTAAAAGTGCCCTCCAGTAATGAAAGTGATGATAAATGATACACAGTTTGCCCTCCACATTTGCAGGTATGCCTTTCATGGATTTAATTATTTGTGAGTTTCTTCAAACCCTGCCCCCACTCAGGTGCTTCTTTTCCAAGGGAATCTTCCCTCTTGGCGGCTCTGATTAGGCAGTGCAGCCCTTTTAAAATCCACCCTTCAGTGGCGCAGCTAGAGCTTTTGTCACCCGGGGGCAGTCCCTGAGTTTGCTGCCCCTCTCAGGGGAGGAAGGACCTATCCAAAATACCAAATAAAAACTGCTCGATTGGCATTGGGTGATTGGGCTCTGGGCATTCGCGATCAGAGGAGGTGCTCTGCACATGCTCAGAAACATGCCAGCATTCCTGCAGTGGTGAGCACCCTCTGTCTCTCTCTGTCTCTCTCTTTCCCTCCTCCCTCCCTCCCTTTTTCTTCCTCCTTGGAGGCTCTGCTGGGCTTGTCCCTGGTCTTGGAGGTGGGGGGTGGAAGGCGGGCGCCTCTCCCCACCTCCTCAGGGCTCCTCTCCTCTCCTCTCCTCTCCTCTCCTCCTTTTCCCTCTCCCTCTGCCCAACCCAGAGGTCTGCCAGCGTCAGTGCTGCTGCTTTGGCTGGAAACAGGTTTGACTCCAGATTGGGAGGGAGAGAGGGAGGGGAACGGGGGAATGAACCCCTTTGCTGGGGTGGCATACCCCTCCAGGAGACTTCTAGTTGCTAGATATCTGCCAGAGTGTGGAGGGTAGACCAGCACTGCTCCCCAAAACATGCCGCCCAGAGCGCACTGCCCCACCGCTACTTCAGTATGCCACTGCCACCTCTGGTCCTTCTTGCCCTCCACTAGCCATTGCCTGGCCAGCTAAGGACAGCTTGCAGCCCAAATTTCTCATGCATCCAACCCCCAAGGAAGGAGATGGGCAAGAGAGAGGAAGTTTAGGGCCGTCATGCCAACCTACACCCCCTTTCCCTCTCCTTTCCCTAACCTGATTTGGATCTTGGGTGCCCATTTTCCCCACCATACCTCAGCCCCCTTCCCATGGACACAGCTACACATTTTGATATTTACAGTTTTTCCACCTTTGTGAGGGTCCTGAGCCCCTAACCCTAGCAAATACGGAGGACCATCTCTGTATTACTTTAAAAAGGCAATTGTAATCATATAAGAAAAAACAAATTAAGGAACGGTTGCCTTGGCTGCAGAGAAGGAACTAGTAATTTTTAAAAATTCCCTCCAGTAAGGAAGAGGAATTGATCACTGACGGATCTTGGACAAGCTCATTAAAGCGGCAGAGGCGACCTTAAACAAAATATGGGAGGGATGAAAATTAAAGAGACAGAAGCCCTGGAGAGACCCAATAATTGTTGATCAGTTAACATTTGGCCTGCTTGTGCTGCAACTGTGTTTTGGCTCAGAAATAATTGCCATGATTTAGATCTAAAAACAGACACAGGGACATTATAGAACAATGAGACAAGGCATGAAATCGGTTGTCTAGACTCTCCATAAAACTAAGAGGAGGAATGATGGCCAGGCTGGATATCATGGCCCTGTGATGCTGCTGCCTTTGAAGAACACATAAAAAGAACCCCTTCAAAGAAGGAGAAAAGAATTCCCCTCTCTCGCACCCTCCCACTTTTCTTCCTCTCTTGTCTACAATTTTTAAAGAGTAGATAGAATTTTTGTACCTTATTTGTGCAGTGATTAGCTCTGGCCCCAGTTTAGGCAGTGGTGGTGGTGATGCTGGCCACCACAACTACTGTAGCTTGGAAAATTACTATTTAAATGCAATTTATTCCCATAACTCATTCTGTGTTTGAAAAGCAACCCATAGTCATTACTCACTGCAAGACTGTGAAAACAACACACTACTTTAATTGTTGTACTCCCTGTTACTTCTCTATTGCTCCCCGTTGACATTTTGAAAGGGGAAAATAAGGTTCATAAGAATGGCATAAAGGTTGCATTATTTTTGTCAAAACATATCTAAAGATTCCTAATCCAAGTGACTTTTGAAAAGTATCTAGAAACTATTGCTTGTCACAATAGTGAAGTGCCTTCACCCTTACCCATTGTGTTACCTTTGAAATGTGACTTTGGCCATTTCTACCCTATACTGTTTATAGTGCTATTATTCCACTTTCAACATCCTATGGATTTCTGGGGCTTGTCGTTTACTGAGGCCAAAGAGCTCTCTGTGTAAGAATTCTAAATGCCCCTCCCTAAATTGCAAACCCAGGATAGGATGTTGAAAGTGGAATAATAGCACTATAAACATATAGTGCAGAAATGGCCTACGTTATACCCTCATTGCTCCCCTCCACCCATAATTAGTTAGAAGGAACTGCATTACCTTTAACACCTCGCTTCCAAAACAACACTGGGAATGTTGTGCAGGGTCCTAGAGATGTAGAATATTTCGGGTACACAAGGTTCAAATTTCCTCTCCATTCTGAGTGCATAAGATGCCATTTCAGCCTCACTTTCACATTTGCCATAGGAGAGATGGTAATCTTAACTGCTTTGCAAGGTTGGTTTAAGGCTGTATTCTTCACCATGGTATCCTCCAACAAATATTTTGGACTACAGTTTCCATCAGCCCCAGGGAATGTGGCCACATAATAATGGAGGTTGCCATTCAAAAAGCCAGGCATGTACCACAAAAGGCTAGAATGTTGTGAGGAAGGGGGGATGATGGCAGGATCAGAACTTGGAAGGAATGAGTTACAAGTAATCCTTCGGCCATCCCGACATATTTCCTATCTGTGTTTTTTCATGCCATCGTTGTTGGGTTTTAAAAGCCCTTTTCCTGATCTTGGAGGCCCATCAGGAGGAGGAAAAACAGCTAAAAGCAGTTTCAAGGTGTAAGGGGAAACACAGCTGGGGAGGGTGCATCTCCCTGCCCATCTATTGTGTCCATTTAATTGCCAACCATTCCACCATCTTGTTGGGATTTGGCAAGACCTTGTTCTGCCCACAGTCTTTCCCTGTGACATCTAGCTTGGCCCTGAGATGATGCAGGTGAAGTTTTTTGTAACTTTTAGGTAGATCTATATGATTATATCACAGAAGGTGAACTGCAGCTAAAAAGAATGCCTAAAACATCTGTCACAAAATTTGGAACAGGGGTATGAGAATGAGATAAACAAAAGCTAAATGAAGTTTCAGATCCACCATGCTTTTTAAGCAAATTGGACTGAATCCACTTGGTAGTCCCACCTAGAGCCAACTATTGAACCAGTGGGATCTACATATGTGTTGACTCACCACTGATTCAGTGAATGTATGCTAGTTGAAACAAACAAATAAGATTGAGGCCAGTTTCTTGTCCGCAGTACAGCAAAGACTGTAGAAGATGGTCTTTCAGAAACTGCCCTTGTCAGATTTCCAACAGAGATCCAAGGAGAAATAAATAAACATTGTATCTGTTATTTTTTTTTAACAAATGTTTATTGTCATTGAGACAGCAAAGATAATTTTGAAAGTGTATGGACAAGGCAGGGTGAAATTTCATGTGTAAGGAGAGAACTGAGCTGGGTTCTTTGTGGCCACAAGCTAGGGCACACCTCCCTGACAATATCCTTGGCTTAAATCCAGAGTTTTTCTGGCTTCCGGTCAATTAGGCTTAATAGTATAAATCTAGTTTTTAAGATTATTTTTAAATTCTACTGGGATGTTTTTCAGGTTGTATTGTGGCACGATGGTTCATTTAGTGTTCTTTAGCTTTACTATAATTTTGGATATTGTTAAGGTCTATGCCACAGTCTGCTCCTGGTCTTGTTTTTGCAGAAAGAATGGAGCTTCTCCATCTTCTGCTTCCAGTTATGTAGTCTGTTTGATGTTTGTATTGTCCATCAAGTGATGTCCATGTATACAGTTGCCTCTTTGGTTACCTGGAGAATGTGTTTGTGATGAACAAACCATTGACCTTGCAAAATTCAGTCAGTCACTCCCCTGCTTCATTTCTTTTCATTTCCAGGCCAAATTTTCCTACAATCTTTGATTTTGCTCTGTTTCCTGTGTTTGCATTTCAGTAACCTGTGATTAACAAGAAGTCCCATTTTGGTGTGTGGTCAATTTTTTCCTGGGCTTCAGCACAGAATCTTTCAGTTTCTTCTTCTTCTGCCTCTGTAGTCGGAGCATAAATTTGGATTATGGTTATATTGATAGGGTTTCCCTGAAGTCTTACTAATGTTATTTGGACAGAGAAATATCTGGTAATGACCCCATAGCCAGACATGAAATGATTACATCATACACTGAGGCCTCCAGAGGACTTCAGTGAATCTCAGTGGGGAGTGTAATCACACTTTGCAATTAGGTATGAGGACATAAGAGAGCCAGCGTGGTGTAGTGGTTTGAACATTGGACTATGACCCTGGAAACCAGGGTTTGAATCCCACTTGGCCATAGAAACCCACTGTGTGACCTTGGGCACATCATACATACAGCCCCAGGAAACCCTGTGATAGGTTCACCCTGGGAAAGACTGGCCATAGGTCAGAAAATAGTTGAAGGTACAAGACAACAACAAGGACATAGCCAGATGTTTCTCCAATCCTCCACCACTCTCACATGGCACAGAATAGCTGTGGTGGGGGCTACAGGAACTCCACCATAGGTCCAGCTACCAGTGAATGGAAAGCAGTAGCATAGTTTCACATGTGGAACTGCTATGCTATATGGGACCGTACAGGATTGCAGACAGGGCCTGTTTTCCCATATCCAAGGGTGACTGAGTTGCACCAAAAAAGAGCCTGTTTTGACAAAGGGCTTCATCGTTTTTCTTATTTCTTCTAGCTGCTCAAGGAGAAATTGTTAGACCTTCTTGGTCAAGAGGAGGAGGAAGGAAGCCCCGATGAGAATGTGGTAAGTTAGCCCAAGGTCTCCTGCCACAGCCTAGAAAAGTTACCTTTTGGCTACAACTCTGGCCAGCATGGGGACTCAATTCTGGGAGTTATGGTGCAGAAAAGTAATCTGAAGTGTAAGAGCTTCTTGCAGTTATTCCAGTGACTGAGGAATGACAGTTTGCGCATACTTAGAAGCTGTTCTCTTTTCTTTTAGTTTGACATTGACTAGGTAGGAGTTCTGGCATTAGAAGAAAGGCTCTGAGGTTCGGCACTGTGGAGCAAGTGAGTCCTGATTATAGTAAACAACACAATCTTGCATAAAGACTTCTTGGGGATCAGCTGAGGGCAGTTTGAAATGTCTTTCTAAAAGGAAGAAAAAAGTGGAGGGACACAATCTAGTCTGCCTGAAAATAGTGCTACATTAAAGTCCCCAATAGCTTCCTTGTAGGTGAAAGGCTTTTAATTTTTCAGTGGTAAAGGAAATGCATTCTGCATGTGATCAGAGGCACTCTCCCTGTTGCTGCCACTTCCTGGCATCCCAAATGAAGCTTGGGAATAGTGGAGTCCTGGCTGAAATTAATGTTAAGAGGGGGAAGGGATCTTCACCCAATTGCTCAATAAGCAATGGCATTCTTTTTTGCTCTCAAAGTTTATAGGTTTCATTCAAGTCATCCCAGTCAACAGAGCACAAACGGATAACTTTCTGATCTATTAGAATGAAATTCAGAGGAGCAAGTTTTAAAATACCTTTATCAAGAGCTAAGCAAGATTCACAAAGCAGCAGCCAAGCTTTTGAGTTGTGTGCAACAGGCAACACCTTCCTTCTCTCTAACTACACAATTATAGCACTTTGATGCCACTAACAGCCATGGCTTCATCTGTTAGAATCCTGGGATTTGTAGTTTCATGAGGTATCTAGAATTCTCTGCCAGTGAGCTCTAGTGAGTCACCAGATCACCAATCCCAGGATTCCATGAGATGCAGCCATGGGAGCTAACAAGGTGCTGTGATTGCAGAGGATGAAAGAAACAAAAAGACTCTCCCTTTGGCTAAGCAAGAGCAGATTTCTGTGTGGAAGGACTGAGCTGCGCTCAGTGCTGGCAGTCCAAAAAATTGCTAGTCTCAGAATTCTTTGAATATATCTTATGTACCAGTTGGTAAGATTTCTAGCATTCCAATAATGAGAATGAGAGAGAGAGAGAGAGAGAGAGAGAAGGAAGGATTCTGCAAGGCTGATGTTTGCTCAAACCCGTACTAGGCACCCCATTTCATACATCTAATAAAGTGGGCTCTGGTCCACAAATGCTTCTGCCACAATAAACTGGCATATGGCACCACAAGACTCTGATATACTAGAACTGTACTTTGTACCCTCGCCCCCAATCTGTGGCTGTAAGAGAAGCAAGCTGGGACAGAGATGGCCCATCATCCAGTGGTCACAGTTATTCTCCAGTTCTCTTACTGATCAACAGAAAATGCTGCCTTTATGGACCTCATAGGATTTTTCAAACTTTGTACTAGGTTTGTGCAGTGGGGTACTAAGGGGTGGCAAGAGGTTGAAGGAAATAAAAACTGGTGGGATTTTTTTTTCAGCTAAAAAAAAATAGCTGCATCCATCATGTGGTGTCAAAGGCAAAATAGCTGTTAGCCAGAGAAATATGAAGATAGATGAGACTGGCCCTCCCCAACCAGGTGTCTTCCAAATGTGATTGACTACCACCCCCATCATCCTCTAGCCTCTCTAAATTCTGAATTTCTCCCCAGTGCCTATAATGCCAACCTGGAGTCTCAGAATTTGCAATGTGAAAAATCACAGGCAGAAACATACAAACATTTTTGAGCTGTTCAGTTAGAAGCCAGGTTTGAATATATCCCCCAGATCTTGATTTTTCTGATTTGTTTTAGTTTTAGATGCCTGATAGCCTGAGGAAATGAGTCCCCCCTTTCTACAGGCTATCCCTCAGGAAGCTATTTTAATGACAACTAGTATATACAGCACAGGACTGAGAAATTCATGGCCTTCTAAATGTTGTTTGAACTGCAGCTCTCATAATCCCTTACCATTGAGTGTGCTGGCCAGGGCGGATAAGTGATGCACTCCCAACAAAGATACCACAAATGATATAGCACAGTTTAAGTGAGTCAGGTCACTTCTGCATACATGTTTGAAGCAATTTCTGGAAAAGTTGTTACAACACTCTTGGAAGATAGGCCAGTACTGTTATGTCCATGTTGCAGATGGGAGAGCTCAGCCTAACAGAAAAATGGTTGCCTAGGTCATCTAGTGGGTTCATGGCTGGGGTGAGATAATCTTTGGTAGCTGCTGATTTCTACCATCTTCCCTCTATCAATCTGTCTATCTCCCCCTTTCCTTTGGCAGAGCACATGTGAGCCCCTGCCCAACCACTCGGATCCCATCAGCCACACTGTGACAGTCCCCCTGCAGACCACACTTGGCACGCTGGAAGAGATTGCGTGCTGACGGCACTCTTTGCGCACCTCCACGGATGGCCGGACGGCAGAAACTGTAACCCCAGAAGCCAGGGAATCGGTGCTTCGGTTCCCCGCCATGGGATGGGGGAAACGGCTGAGGAATCCGCTATGCATCCAATTTTTCTCTTTCTCTCCTTTCTTGCCAAAATACAGCAAGAGACACCTGGGACTCAAATTGCCCCATCCTGTCCATGGAGGGATGGCAGGGAGGGGCACCTCCAGCAGCAGACACCGGGTTTTTGAACTGTACAGCTCCAACGACCAAGGAACCATCATTTCACATAGACTGCCAACAACTGTACAAAAGACTCCTGCATGCCAGTCCTTTTGATGGCAATATCTCCCTCTCGTTTTTTCTTTACAAGCTGTGTCTCTGTCTTAACAGCCGTTGACCTTTTTTGTTTCCCCACAACAAAAGAGGAGGCCACGACACACATGTCTTCCCCTCCAGAAATAAAAAACAAAGTTCACAGAAACTTAACAGGACCATGGGCTGAATTAGAAACAAATGAAGGTCCCACTTCCAGGTCTCCCATTCCTTCTTGTCTTTGTCTAAATCTGTGACCAGGTCTCTGAGCTTGGCTCTGAGAGGCCCTTTTGTAGGTCCAACTCACCTGGGCAGCCAAGGTGAGCAAAGGTCAAACAAAATTACTCACCTCATTTACTGCCACCGACCATCTCCACCATCCCCCCCCCCGCGCGCACACACAGCACCCACAAACACACCAGCCCCGTTGGCACCCATCAGCCACAGCTACTGTCTTGTTCAGATTGGCGTCTCATGCCGTGTCAGGACTGGGGATCCGGGGGGAGAGGGAGGCTGGGTTCAAGGGCCATTTTGACCTACCCTGCTTCCTCATTTTTAACAGTGCGATTAAAGGTGGTCTTGTGGAAGGGGACGGCTTGTGTCATCTCATTTATTTAGTTCCACTTTTCATAGGCCAGGGATGGGGATCTGTTTCATGAGTTCACACTCATATGTTTAACATAACAGCACTGGCCTTCTCACTAGGCAGAATGAGACAATTGCCTCTGGCACTGACATATCCACAAAGACGCACACACCATCCATTCCCATTCCTCCTGAGGCCTCTCGCCATTCTGTTCTCATGGAGGAAAGAACCGTATGTGTCACACTGCCTGTCCTGCTCCTCTACCAACTGGCCTGCCATCCAAAACCATAGCAGGGTTGCTAGCCACCTGGCAAGGTTCAAGTACAGTCAACCCTCCACATTCACTAGGATTATGGATGCAAGACCCTTGCAGAAGTGGAAAAATCACAGATATCAAAATTTCTGGGTGTGTGCCTATCTGAAAGAGACCAAGACACAGTGGGGAGAATGGGTAGCCGGGGTCCAAACCGGCTCACAGGAGAGAGAAAGGGGGTGGCCCTAAACTTCCTCTCACCCATCTCGTTCCTTGGGTTTGGGTGGCATCGAAAGGGGGTTTGTGGTGCTGAGAAATGGGGCTGTGCCTTAGTTGGTCTGGCAGCAGCTGGTGGAGGAGGAGGAAGACCAGAGGCAGGTGTTTAAAAGACTGTGCAGCCTGATCGGAGCCCCCGAGAGGGAAGGTTCGCCTAGAAGCACCTGAGATTGCGGGGAGGAAGGGTTAGAGAAACTTGGAAATAAATCCATGAAAGTCAAACCTGCAAGTGTGGAGGACTGACTGTAAGTTAGAATTGCCTGACTAGTTTGTTTCTGCACGGAAACTGAGAGAGGCACCATCTTGTTCTCCACCTCCAGCAGCAAAATGCTGGCCCTGCCAAAAAAAAAAAAATTCTCTTAACATTTTTATTTCTTTTCATCCATTGGCTTTTAAAATGAGCAGCCTTGTACTCAGACACTGATACACTGTCATTCAGAAATGACTTCCTAGGCTCATCCAGATTGATCTAAAGAAGCGTGACTTCTTGCGACATAGCTCGCTGCCAGCCATCCCCTCCATGTCTGCTTGTTCTGTTATTTTTAAAGGGCTGTTTGTAACGATTTCGTGGATTAACATTAGGGTTCTTTCAAAGGTTTTTCAAAAGTAGAGTGTAGTTTGATCTGCAAGACAAATTTACTCTCTCTCTTTTTAAAGAATTATAGTGCCATAGTCCATTTCATTAATGTGCCATAACTCTGAAAAAAGGAACAGAGTGACAAAGGGGCAAATTATACTTTCTTGTTTGGATATGTCTCAGAACTAAAAATAAGCTCTCTCGAGGGTGGGAATAAAATGTTGCAGCTGGTGCTGGGAATTGCCAAAAATAGTCTGAACACAGAAACATAATTTGGGTAGTTTTTTAAAAAGTCTGGGATCTACAGTAACAAATCCTCCAAACTTCCCAACACATTTGTCCCATCTGAAGGCATCCCCTCTTGGTGATGTGATACCTTACTGTATCAGCCCGTCTGAATTTTATTTACTAGAGCTCATTGATACAATCTGTGTGACAATAACGGCCTTTCTTTTCTATGTCAAACCACCTGATTGCCTGTGTGGAACCATGAGATCTGGTTTCATGGACTTCTTTTTGATGAGTCTTTCAGTCCAATGTCTGTGAACAAAATGGAATGAGAAGCTAGCCATAATGAAAATGGCACACAATTTCATACCAGAGTTTTTACTTTCCTGCTATGGTATGGCCAAACAGGAAAAAAAAAAAAGTGTAAAAAAGTACTTCAGAAACTTGAGTTTTTGTAAGAAAATCAGCAACCACCGAAAGTTCAGCGATGCCCTTAGCTTTTTCTTTGCTTTTCTTTTATATCATTCAGAAAGGAAGATACAGAAAGAATGGAAACTGTTTATTCCTCGTTAAAGCTAGAAAGTCTGTTGTATTGATGCATAATTATGGCACAAGGTATACAGGCACATTGTAAACACCTGACTTACTTTCCAGAGAGAAGAGTTCAATCTGTTTCTGAAAACTGATCAGTCCTAAACTGAGAGAAAAGCAGGGCTTTGTAAAATAGCTGTATATGGGTTCGGTTTGTGGAGTTGTCTGTGCATCTCAAGAATTCTTTAATGTGCAGAATTTAACAGGGTAACATCTTAACACAAGGGTAGATGACAAATAAGACTTACCTGGATAGAACATCAGTAATTTTTGAGCATTTTTATTGCTAAAGGACAACTCAAAAAATTGAAGTTTTAAGTTCCAACTGTTGGACCTTGAATATATGCTCAATTGTTACACATTGGCCTTGCAAAAGTGTCCCCTGGCTCAAGAATACTAAAAGGGTGGCAGTACTACTCATACCCTTTAACTTGGGCCATTTCTGCACTATACTGTTACAGTGCTATTATTCCACTTTCAACCTCCTGTGGAATTCTGGGTCTTGTAGTTTACTGAGGCCAAAGAGCTCTCTGGCTGAGAATTCTAAATGCTCCTCCCTAAACTGCAAACCCCAGGATTCCATAGGATGTTGAAAGTGGAATAATCGCACTATTAAGAATGTAGGGGGGAAATGGCCTTGGAGTCCTCACATCAAATAGCGCCAATCTAGGAATGCGAGGTCTTTTAATTGAGGAGTGTTTAATGAATTATCCACACTATCTCTTCCTATCATTGCCATTGCTCCCTTATTTTAAAGAAACAGACGTAACACAGACTCAGCACATGTACAGAGTACCTCTCTCTCATGACAGAGCCACTCCACCCTGTTAAGGAGCAGGGCTTCCTTCCATGGCAGAGGTCACCTCCCCTATCTATGCTTGTGCACCTCTTATTGAACTCTTCCTAGAAGTCGATTAAAACTGAGGCTGTCATACTTTGGCCATATCGTGAGAAGACAGGACTTACTAGAAAAGACAATAATGGAGGTCTCTCATCCATAGCTCTCCATTGAGTTGAAGTTGACATTTGAACATGGGGTTTCCCAAGCCACTCCTCCTCCCAGCACTCTACGTAGTTGAGGATTTCTCTATAGTAACAAGCAGAAAATTTGGCAATTGGAGCAAGATTCAGCATTTTGGAGATTTCAGATCATATCTATACTACAGGTTCCAGTTCATTTGGAGGGTGCCAGGGGAAACCTGACATAATACCCTGCCCTGGGAAGTGTAAAGATGTCTTCACAGAATTTTCCCTCTCCTCATGCCAAACTGCAGTTTTCAGGGAGTGTGTGTATCTGTGTGTGCGTGTGTGCACTTTGAAATCACCTGTCAACTTATGGTGACTGCATGAATTTCATAGGCTTCTCTTAAGCAAAGAATACTCAGAAGTGGTTTTGCCAGTCTCTGGAAGCTCTGAGGTATGGCCTACAGCACCTGATATTCATTGGCAGTCTCCCATCCAAGTATTAACCATGGCTGACCCTGCTTTTCTTCCAAGATGAGATGGGATCTGGCACCTTCAGGATATTTAGGCACTCTGATCTTTAAACTAGTTGAAAGCCATAGAAGTTTAGTGTGCCCTTAGCCTTGATAACTGATTATGGAAACATTCCACAGATAAAGCCATACACAAAGCTCTGGAAACATGCCAATGCACAAAGATATAGAGAATTAAGAGAGCAAGCCTGGTTTAGGAAGCTTAGATCAAGTTTTCCCGCCAGTCACTTGGTCTTACGTACATTGCTATTTTTTTTCCTTACACTTCAGTTACCCTATGTACAGCAGAGGCCCTCCAGATGTGCTGGATTCCCAATTCTCACTGGCCCTGCCAGCATGCGGATGATGGAGTGTATTGTCCAACACGGAAAGACCAAGTTGTTCCGTCTTCCTGCTACCTGGAAGCATTTTTGGTCACTGTGCATTGGAAATAGGGAACAAGAAAAGACTAGGCAGAGAAAGGAAGACTCAGTTCTCAGCCAAAACACTGTACTATTATTATTATTTAGCCAAAAGTTAACTGAATCCTGACTACAGACAGTGTTAGATCATTTCCGCACTAGACTATTATAGCGCTCTTATTCCACTTGCAACATCCTATGAAATCCTGGGGTTTGCAGTTTCGGGAGGGGCCGCCTGGTCCCTCCCGAAACTGCAAACCCCAGGATTCCATAGGATGTTGCAAGTGGAATAAGAGCGCTATAACAGTCTAGTGCGGAAATGGCCTTGGTCTCTCCAAGCCTGCCTTTCTTTGCCTTCCTAATAGTGTCTCATATGTAGACATTGCCCCCTAAAGGAAATAATGTATATTGCAACAAGAGGGTGTCAACGGTATATATAACTGGAAGCATACTCATTCATTTCCTGTATCTTCCTGCGTGACTTTTCACCCTAATTCATCTGGCACTTTTCAAGATTCATGTATTTATCAGAGGCATATCTAGCATAAACAGTGCCTAGGGCAAGCGTGGAAGTTGCGCCTCTACCTCCTGGGCTTCCTCTTCCTCCTCTGCCGCTTCTGGCACTGCTTTTTTGAGCCCCTTGATAATTGGCACCCAGGGCACATACTCTACTTGCCCCACCCTGGATATATGCCTCTGGTGCTTATTCAAAAGCCCATGTATGCAGGTGAGGACTGGAGCATGTGGGTTGTTGCCGTTGTTTTTATTTTACACGTAAGCAAGCATCATGAGATAAAATGGAACATTTGTAAAATGGTCGGCCAACGGTTGTGCTTGCTGGTGAAAAAGAACCATAGGGCTGGCCTTCCATGAGGCCATTGCTATTCACAGTGATGGCCCTTGGGACTCTGCCTGTTGGTCCTTGGAATGTTTCCAGGAAAGAAACTGTTGTAGTCAATGGGCACAAATACAGTGCTGGCTCCTGGCACTTTAGGGGGAGAAAATTTGCCAGTCGCACATATCAGATAGCTTAAGAAGCACTATACTAGACCATGACTGGGAATCGTGTGATCCAAGTATCCGCAAACCAATTTTGTGGCTCCCCATCCCCAATTGGACAGTACAGAAGAATCCCCAGTCCTTCAAGTCTCAAGAGCTGTGATTTCTCTATAAGGTGCAGGGCCTTGGTTTATTCCTAGAGGTGGCAACATTTCCGATGGCTTTTTTTTTTTCAAGGACCAGAAGTGGACATTTGATCATTTTCTGTTGTGAACATCCGGGGGGGGGGGGGTGAACTGACATTTTAGGTGGGGGAGGTACATCCTGTAGCAGGTCCCCAAGGGACACACTTGGCCCCTGTAGCTTGCATTAGACACACTGAGACAGCCACCAGGGCAATCATTTCCCCTCAACCATTCATCTCAGTCCATCCAACCCCATGGATGGGTAGAACTGAGCTGTACATGTAAGATTATGGCTGGAATCTTGTGGCAGCTACTTAGTTAAATAAACTAAATAATCTTTCCTAGCCCGACCCTTTCAAATTGACAAAAACATCATTCACTCACACTCCAGTTGCTGGCAGAATGTATCTTTTTCTCCCAAGCTGCTAACACCTGGTAAAGTAAGCTCGGAGGGACGTCACAGTTGTGGCACAATGACTAAGCTGCCATTGTGAATATGAAATAATTATGGATGAGTAAATCCAGGTAACTGTCTTGTATTTACGATTGCTACTTAGTCATGATTGTGACGCTATGCTAACATCCTTTAGTGGACATCAACTGCATGGGAAGACAGCATGAATTCACAGGACTGCATCCAGATTTCTTGCTTACAACTAGGTTGACAGAAGCAGATTTCTCCAGTTCCTCCTTTTGAAGTGCTAACCAGCCCTGTTTAGCTTGCCAAGGTCAAATGGGATCTGGTACCCTTACAGTATTTAAGCATTTAGGTGTTTCTCTCTACCTCATTGATTTTGCATTGCCTGGCGTCTTATTGCTGCTGGTTCCCCCAGCTTCTTGCCAGTGCTTCAGGAGATGTGGGCGAAGAGGTATGGGGCTGAAGGGAGTGCTGTGAGGTCCAGCTAATCTGCTCGGCTCCTTCATGACACTGATGAATGGAACATCATAAACTGAATGAAGCACCATTGGGGCTGGATTAATCTCCTGCCCGCTTTTCAACAACAGGCCCCATCTCCGTTCCAACTCATTCAACATTACAAGGACATTTTTCTCTGTCTTTAGTAGACATTTCATTTTCGGAGAAGATAAAGTAACTCTCCAAGCAAGTTACAAGCCAGCGTGCTTCAGCTTCAGGAGATTTGGGGCAGTGAAAGAAATTAATTAACTCTTTGTAGGGGCTCCCTATTGAATTAGCTTTTTCAGACCTGCTGCCTAAGAAAGAGACCAATCCCTTCACCTTTCATTGGCAGTGAAGGCATACTTGCCTTATCTTGGTGGAAATCTGGGGATCTCTGGATGACCTTGGAATATCCCAGCCACTACTCATGCTGATTCTACCTGATGAGAGTTGTAGTCCAACAAACCACTTGGGCTATACAATTATAATACTTTGGTATCACTTTTAACTGCTATGGCTTGATAGTATGGAATTCTAAGAATTGCAGTTCAGTGAGGTCTTTAGAGTTTTCTACCAGAGTGCTTAACTGCTTCATGAAACTACAAATCCCAGCATTCCACAAGATGCAGCCATAACAGTTAAAATAGAATCACAGCACTATAACTGTGTGAAAGGGATCCAACTGAGGCTGGGTTTGACCCATAGCTCAGAAAAGCTATTTTTGGGGGGACCACAGCTCCCAGAATTGTTCCTTTCAGTTAGTAGTGGGAGCTGTAGGCCAAAAATTACTTTTCCAGGCCTCAGCTTGACTTGATAGATTGCAGATTTCTATACTCTAGCACTAGAAGCAAATACCAGTTGGTAGACTTCTCCTCTGTGAATCTGTCCAGTTCTGTTTTAAGGATTAAACAACTAGTCAACACATTATCTTGCCATAATTAATTTCAAACATTAATTGCGCTCCACATGAAGATTTGTGCACACTGGATTCACTGTTAGGGTTGCCAGACTGAAAACTGGAGAGGGCTCTTGTACCCTTAAAGGTTGAGCAGAAGAGGGAATTTCAGCTGGTGTTGCTTGTCATGCAACCAGGTAAAATGCAAAGCCTGCTGAACTTCCCTATCCTAAACAGCCATTAAAGGAACCCTCTACAATTTCCAATCTGGCAACCCTATTTGTCATAATACTAATCTGCACCGGGTGACCTCAGGCATTAATATTATGACAGTGGGAGAAAAATAACCCTCTCCTTTGGCCTTCCCACTATCTTTTCTCTTGTGTTGTCAGCTATGGGTGTGAAGCCCAGAAAGCAAGACACTCAGTGTAGAACTGTATGTTAGGCTTGATGTGTTTGAAATAGCGGACAATCACATGAGCATGTCAATCTGCAATGAAAAAGGCAGCCATGGAACACTGAAGTAGAAAGCTTAACAGCGCCTCCTGGCGGCTCAAAACAGTACATAATGACGAGTTTTACTTTGGGCTACGAGGAGCAAATAGCAAAGACTTAAAACGATTACCGAAAAAGCTAAAGGCAGAAAGAGTAAAATCAGGCTTACAGTTGTAACAAAACAAAAATAATGACCATGGATGATTTATATAACTTTGAAGCAGACTATGAAGACATCGAAATAGTTAAAGATTTTCCGTTCCTTGGCTCAGTCATCAATCAGAATGGAGACTGCAGTCAAGAAATCAGAAGAAGGCTAGGACTTCGAAGGGCAGCTATGAAGTAAAAAGACAGCCTCCTTACACATTACAATATATCACTGATTACTAAAGTTAGGATTGTCGGTGCCGTTGTATTTCCGGTTTCTATGTATGGTCGTGAAAGCCGGACAGTGAAGAAAGCTGAGAGGAGGAAAATCGACTCATTTGAAATGTGGTGCTGGAGAAGAGTTCTACAGAAAACTGTGGACTTCTGAAAAGACAAATAAATGGATCCTAGAGTAAATCAGGCTTGAATTCTCCCTGGAAGCCAAGATGACTAAACTGGGACTGTCATACTTTAGATGTATCATGAGTAGACACGACTCCCCAGAAAAGACAATAACAGTTGGTAAGGCAGTAGGAAAAGAGGAAGACCACACTGCAAATGGATGGACTCAACAAAGGAACCCTGAGGCTGCAAGACCTGAGCAGCGGTGTTGACGATCTCATTCATAAAGTTGCTATAAATCAAAGTAGACTTGATGACTGTTAACAGATCTGTATCTGCTTTCCTGTTGTTCTTATAGAGAGATTTTGCCTGGAGAATTTCCAGACCACCAGCCACTTGCTGCATGGTTCAGTTCTTAGATTGGAAATGAGTGACTACAAAATTTTGCAACTGATCAGCACAGCGCAACTAACTGTAGCTGTTGGGCACAGCTTTCAAAAGTTACTTTTTTTTAATACAACATCCCAGAATTCCCCAGCTAGCATGCCATGACTGAAAGCTTCTGGGAGCAATAATCTAAAATAGTAAATTTTCCTAGCTCTGTATTGTATTGTCTTCTCTTCACTGTGAGATACTCTTAAAGCAAAACATGCAGGTGAAATCCGTTTTTGAAAAAGAAAAGCAAGCAGGCTCAAGGGAATATTCTGGGGGTGGGGGCTGATTCAAATCAGACCTACCATGTGCAGGTAGAGAAAGTTTAAACTTCTCTCTCAACTTCTTTGTTTTTTCTCTGAAACTAATTGAAGTTTCTTTTGCCCTTTTTTAGCCCTCTTCCCACCAGTTACTCAATTAAATTTGTACTTCTTTGAATTATGTGAAGTGGTTTACTGATTACAAAAATGAACACAAAATGTATATTAGCAAAAATATAGCATGCTATTAGGCATATGCAATGTCATAAGCTAGATTTACCACCTGGTAACTGTTTATGAGCCAGCATGGTACAGTGGTTTGAGCAACCACAACAATTGTTTTGTATTGACATTTATGGTCATGACACCACTGCTGTGATTGAAACCCACCTTAAAAGCTAGGTAGCTGTACTGAGAGAAAGAGTTCTCCAGTGCTACCGAGCAGTGAGCTGAAAGATAATCTAGCCAGTCCCTCCCACCAGTGAGCTGTGGTGAGATGAACAGAAGCAGGGAGCCCTATAAAATCCTGTCACAACTTCATCTTCATGTCATACTGTGACTTGCTGGTTGGAGGTGATTGGCTGTGTCTTCCTGGCTTTTAAGGTGGATTTTTGGTGAGGGGATCAGGAGGCAAAGCACACCTACAAGATCAGAGCTACGTGATCCATGCAGGATCTTTGCCATAATATTTAAAATGCATGATGTTAGGAATAACTTGCAAAAATATGTGTGCATCAAAACTGTATAGAAAAACACATGTATTAGGAGAAACTGAAATGCATACAGATTTTCAAACAAACATTTTCAATGCCACAGAATTATAAAAGCAACATAAAGGAACTGCAGCCTGCCTTAATTCCAGTTTCTGGACAGTCTCCAAAGGGAGGCCCAGATTTAGTGCATTGTAGTAATCTAGCCTGATGGTTACTGGAGCATGGATAACTGACAACAGGCTATTTTTTTTTTAATTAGATAATGCCGGCAGTGTTCATGGTGTCTTATGGAGTACAAGAGGACAAATACCTGCCCTAGAAAGTTTACAGTCTAAAATTTTACACAGAACAAAGAAAGGAAGAATGGGCAGAGAAAACAATGCATCTGATTATTTCAGCTGCACATGCTTAGGTTTGACTACAGATTTAGCTGCAGCAGAATACTCTTTCCCTCAAAGAATCAAGGGAATTATGATAAGAATGATAAGAATTTCATATCCAAGACCCCTTGACCTTGTCACAGAGCTACAACTTCTTAGCATAATGCTACAAAGTAGGGTGGCCAGAGTGAAAACTGGAGAGGGCTTCTGTACCTGTCATAGTTGGTGTAGCAGTGGGAATTTCAGCAGGCTTTGCTTGATACCTGGTTGTATAGCAAGCAACAACTGCTGAGACTCCGTCTTCTGCACAACTATTAAAAATACAGGAGTCCTCTCTAGTTTCCAGTCTGGCAACCCTACTTGTCAAGGACCATGACCCTGAATGGAAGTGCCAGGCCCATCTTGACAAGGAAGGGTAGGAATCTGGAAGTCTATGACATGTCACTAGACTGCAGCTCCCAACAGTTCTAGCCAGCAGAGCCAATAGTGAGCATTGCTGGGAGATGCAATCCAACCTCTTCTGGAAGGCTGCATGATTCCACTCTCCATAGCTGATGTGTAATAGGACCAAAGCAGCCTTTTGCTGTATAAGTGGCATTTATGCACAGACAATGAGCTGGAAGGTTTAGAAAATACAAAACATCCATGGCTCTAATCCAGCCACTAACAGGAACTATATTGATCAGATATATAATGCATCCTTGCATTGCTCAGTGGAACAATTCCATTCAGCAAGTAGGTGACCTTAAAGTGGTTTTCCCAGTCAACCAAAAGCCAAATGCTCTAATGCAGCCAGATCTTTCAGTATGTTTCAAGCTCTCTTTATAGGCAACCAGGAAAAGTTTTCTGGAACTGGAGCACAATGAATGGAATGGGAGTAGCAATCCTTCCCTTGCATTATGTTCTGATCTTAGGAACACCATAGAGGTGATACGTGGTGTGTGTGTGTGTGCATGCTTGGCCTCATGACCTTATTTCCCCTTCCTTTGCATTAAAATAGATGCTGGACTCCGGTTCTAAGCAGCATTGGCTAGGCTGACAAAGGCTTCTGGGAGTTATGGTCCAGCAAAATACAGACAATTTCCACCCTCACTTTAAAGCAATGGTAGCCAGCTTCTAATTTTAATCTGAGTTTAATCTCCCTCTTCCCCCACTGCTTTTCCAGTCCAGGGTATCAGGGCTATAATTAAGGTTTTCATAGCCCCTAAGCACTTGTATATTCAACACTTCACCTCAGCATAACACTAGGGATATTTTTGTAGGCTCTAAAATTTTTGTAGGCCCTAGGCACTGTGCCTATTGTGCCTAATGGATAAGACAGCTCTGCAGGTCATCTATGAAGTCAACTGTGCTAAGAAAAAGATGATGCAAGATTTCCCTCAGTGCTGCCGATGCTCCAGTAAAAATAGACAGCCCCCTCCAAAAAGCTGTCATTGTTTCTTTTAAAACATTTTTAAAAGCATATTTCTAACCACCTAAGCACTCATCTTCCACCTGTTGTTTCTTCTCTGACCCCCTTCCTTTTAATTTACTAGTCTTCTGTGTGTGTAGGCGGGGGGGTGTGTGTGCACAGTGCCATGGGGTAGAGACTATGGCCATTTCCACACTAGACTGTTACAGAGCTATTATTCCACTTTCAACATCTTATGGAAGCCTGGGGTTTGCAGCTTAGGGAGGGATTGCAAACCCCAGGACTCCATAGGATGTTGAAAGTGGAATAACAGGATTCTAGCAGTCTAGTGCAGAAATGGCCTATAAATTCTACATATCCTGCATTAGGAAAGATTTACTGGCTGCTTATTTTGAGTCTTTCTGAAGAAGAATATCCTATTCACATTAATAATGCAGTCACACACATATTTATTCAGAAGTGAATCTGAGTGAATTCAGTGAGCCTTACTCCTAGATAAATGTGTATGTGGCTATAACCTAAGATCTTCTAAAAGGCTGTTGGAATGCATGGATTTCTTTACGACAATCATGTTTTCCCCAACTATGCCGTTTTTACCTACTTTCATTCCATTTATTTCCTTGAGTAGATTTTTACCCATCTCATAACCAATTTTGATCCTAATAATCACCCTGTTAAATAGGTAGGCTGAGCAGCTATGGCTGGTTCAAAATGACCAACAGAGTGTTATGTTTTGGGTTAGCTGGGATCTGACCTTGTCTATAATGTGCAGTGGGCAGAGAGAATGGGTGTGAACACAGAATTCATGTAGTCAACCTGGATCTGAGAGAAAGCTGTAATTTCAAGCATGTCTGACAAAGGAATATTGATTTTACAATCATGTATCACATAATATTTACTGAAATTAATTAAAGCTGTTGTGAACGTATAACCTAGAGTTATGCATATGTTACTGGTTCTCATTCATGACCTCTATGTAGTCACTAGTTTAGGGAACATGTAGGTACTGTGAAAGTCCTCCAGTCTTCACTTACCTTGTAGCAGCTTCTGCAAATGACAGGGATTGGTTCCTCTGTCAATTGGGAAGCAGCTGACTGACATTTTCACTACCACCCCTGCCACAAGTGTGAGGGAGAATTGCTATAGGGACCCTGCCTCTGGCTGTTGCACCAGATGAGTGCAGGTGGAAATATCAATCAGCTTCTGACCATTTGACAGGGGAACAGACCTGCTTTGCTCACAGTGGCTGCTTCCTGGTAAGTAAGGGTGCAGGGAGTCAGGCTAACTGACACTATTTATCTAAGGTGGTTACATAGCTAAATAGGTAATACAGAATTCTGGTCATTGTATTTACAGACATTACCTCCACATTTGAGTTTCGCATTTAACTTTTGCAGATTTGATTATTTGCAGACTATATGCTGCCGCCTTCACCCCTGCCTTTTATCATTTTTAAAAGGGACTTACAAGTTTTGCCTCACTTGGTCTCACAAGACAAAGAGAGACTGGAAACATGAGATGAGGCTTGTAAATCTTTATTAAATGGCCTCGGGCAGTAGTGGAGGTGGTGACAAGTTCCGCCAGCCGCCTGTTTCCCCCTTGCAAAGGAACCTCACCACCTCTAAGGCAGAACCAGGTGGCTGGTGTGCTCCCCACTGCAGTACTGTGTACTGTACATTTGAATCTGTGGTGGATTGAGTCTATGGATTTAGAATGGAGGGGGGGGGAGCAAAAACTTGCCCTTCCCTGTAGACCCAGGCAAAAGCAAACTGCTGCAGCCTCTCCTAGTTTATGGGTTCTTCCTCATTAATAACTTTTGCTGTCTGGACCACATTCAGATGTTAGCTGACCACACGTGTCCCAAATTTCATCTGCAAAATGTTGGAGAGCATGCAGTTTTATAATGTCAACGAAAGAAGAAGTTCTTTGTAGATTAATAGGGCTAGACCTGTGCCTTATACCAAAGATCATTGGCTGCATAGAGGCATGTTGGGGCACAGAAGCAAACAGAGCTGATCTTTCCAGAAAGATGCAAAATAGGAATTAGCCTGCAGGGACCTAATTGTACAGTTGTTTTAAACATGTTGCCTGAAGCCATGTCTGGGTGTTCTTGCTATTTTTAATTAAAACCAAGCCTGGAGGGAACTGGAATTAGGACCACAGCATGAGGAGGAGGGAAAGTTGAACTCTCTTTTCCTTACCATAAGATCCTGGAAGAAATCAGAAGAGGGGGGCCAATATAAAACAATCATTTTATTAAAAAAACTTGTCATATTTGTTAACATTTTTTATAAAGGATTGAAGTTGGAAACAGGAGTCAGGGGTAAAACCAAACCCCAGCTCTTCATGGATTCAGATCCAGCTTCCTCCATTATTTTAGATGTTGTTAACTGCAACTCCCAGTATTTTTCACCGCCCCATGTTTTTAATTTCGGGGAGCTGCACTATTATACCAGTTTACTACAATTTTAACTGTTGGCACTCCATCCAAAGGAAACCTGGGATTTGCATTTTTTTGTAAAATGCACTTTCCTTAACCTTAGCACTAGAGCTCTCTGGCAGAGAATTCCAACTCTAAATCCTAGGATTCTGAAGGGTTATATTTCCTATCATCTTCTTCTTCTTCTTCTTCTTCTTCTTCTTCTTCTTCTTCTTCTTCTTCTTCTTCTTTCCTACTTCTCTCCACATTCTGGTACCTACCCTGCAATATTTCAGAGATGGAGACTGGGACTCATGTGCCTGAGCCACAACACAGTGTGGTCAAGATGGCAAAGGTTATTAATACCACACAGTGTAGGAGAGGTGGCAACAGTTTGTTTTTGCCTGAGCCTACTGAGAAGGGCAAGATTCTGCTCCTTCTCTCCTCAATAATCAATAATAATCAATAATCAAATAGTCAGATCAAATCCTCAGTAATCAAACTACTTTTGTCCTTTGAATTCAGTTTGCAGCAACCAAAGGGACTAGAGGTTACGAAGAAGAGGAGGAGAGAGAGAAACCGTGGCATTTTAAAAGCAGCTGAAAAAGTGGGACAACAAAGGATTAACCAGGACTGTCTCTTCCAAATCAGGACAATTGGAGGATATGCCAGTGTTCTTGGAAAGGCCACAGTTGATTACCTTTTGCCTTTCAAAATTAGACTGAGAGCCACAAGGATTCACAACAGGGGCCATTTCCAGCCCAAGGGCCACCAGCTGGATGCACTGTTCCCCCCTCCCCACAACTAATTAAGGCTTTAACAGAGTATGTGGGAAAGGGGGTAATTTAAAAATAAAATGGCAAATTGAACTAGTAATCTTGGTAGATCTTGGCATTATGAGTCTCAGCGACCTAAGCAAAATTGTATACATGTATATGCACATATATCTGTGACATATAATTACATCTAATAATAGATGCAATGTTCTATATTATTATATCATCTGACTGCAAACCACCATTGGTTCTCGGAACAAGGCAGTTTTCAAATAGAACTCAGTCAAAGGTCGCCTGCAGGCAGGCTGAGTGTGTTTGAACACAGCTCTCTTAGCAACCACACGGATGACTCTCCTGCTTCGTGTTGCTTCTGTCCACAAGCCGGGCCCTTGCAATGGATCCAGTGGGGCCAGGTGCTGCCTCCCCTCAAGTGCACCTCATTCAGCAACCAGTAAGTCACTCCTGCAAGCTGGGGCGGGAGGACGGAACTGGAGGATAGTCTTTTATGAGCAGCAGTGAGCATTGTGCATTTATGAGCATTGTGCATGTCCCAGTTTAGTCCCTACCCCAGCCACCCAGCCAAGAAGAAACATGTGTGGTAACAGGAGGCTGGATGGCACATGAAATAGGAACTTCTAGTGCATTTTATGTATCTGAACAAGTGGACTGGAGTTAGAGTATCCAGAATGAAAACTGGAGAAACCTCCTGTAGTGTAAATGGTTGAGTAGAAGAAGGAGTTTCCTTAGGTGTTGCTTGTTACCTGCTCGCATGACAAATAACACCCACTGAAATTCCTTCTTCTACACAACCATTAAAGGTACAGGAGCCCTCTCCAGTTTTCAATCTGGTAACCCTAACTGGGAGTTCCCCCAAAGACTATGCTGAAATCAATCGATCTTATTGTCGCCTCAAGACTACTTCCGTCTTTTTATAGCTCGCTTTTTGTCATCACTATATTTAAGTACAGTCCTCCCCGCATTCAAAATGGAGTTTGAAAGTACACTGTGAGACCAAAAGGTGTAGGCAGGGGTACAGTTATGGAAATATTAAACCAAAACAGCTAGAGAGCCAAAGCTTCCCAGCGCTGTTCTAAAGAATCCCTGCCAAATACTAATCTAAATTTTCCTTCACACTCTTCAAAGAAATGAGATTATACAGCTAAGGATGGGTAAGCGTTTTGTTCCAGTTTATTTTTTATTAAAAAAATGTTATCAAACTTCACATATTTGTTCATATTCAGGGTAGAAAGAACTTGGTTTAAAAAAAAAATCAAATGTGAGAAAAACTGATACTTCCAGGTCCACAGCATTGAGTGCTTCATTATTAAAAGTCTGGAGTTACATCCTTGTGTATTCAACTGTATTAATGCTCAATTAGGGTTTGCCACATTTATGGCAGGCATGTGTAACTCAGTTATCTCTCTATCTTGGGAATGTCTGTATCTAATGGATTTGATCAATGCAAATAGGGAGAAAATAATTTTTTTCAAGAATCTGCTGAAGTGTACATTTTTTGAATGTTTGGTACAAAAGAAACTTCATGCATTTAAACAAACTGACTGCAGAAAAAAGTGAAACAAAGAGATTTTGCCTTAACCAGTAAAAAAAACAACAACAATTGGACATCCTAAAAGAAAGCCGAATGAGGCTTCATTTTCCACAGACTTTGGGGTTCTTTCACACTACACAAGTATAGCACTATGATTCCAAGATAACTGCCATGGCAACGTCCTATGAAGTCCTGGGATTTGCAGTTTAGAGAAGGTATTTAGAGGCCAGAATCCTGTTGGGCAGTTATGAATGTGCAACTGAGGTCATTTCCACACTATACTGTTATGGTGCTATTATTCCACTTTCAACATCCTGTGGAAGCCTGGGGTTGGCAGTTTAGAGAGGGGCCTTTAGAGTTCTCAGCCAGAGAGCTCTTTGGCCTCAGTAAACAACAAATCCCAGAATTACACAGGATGTTGAAAGTGGAATAATAGCACTATAACAGCATAGGGCGGAAATGGCCTGAGAGTTAGACACTTGTGACTGTTTCATATTCACACTCCCTACATAGCCCCTTGTAACTCTCCCAATCTGTACTTACTCGGAAGCAACTGCTGCAATTGACTGGAGTCTGTTCCCCTGTCAACTGGGAAGCAGTTGGCTGGCAATCCCACCCTACCTTACATGAGTGATTTGCAGCATGTGGTTGTGACAGAGGTCCTGCTTCTTCCTGTGGCACTGGAGATTGTTCATGGGAGGCAATGGGACTATCAATTAACTTCTTCCTGAGTGACACGGAAACAAACTCCCATTGATTGCAGCAGCTACTGCCTGGTAAGAAGGGATTGGGGAATCAGGATGGGAGTCACCATGTAGCACCCCTAACCACAGTGTTTAAATATACCTAAATGCCCAAAAGGATTCTAGCCAAAATTCTCAGCCAGTGAACTCTAGTGCCACACCAAACTACAAATCCCAGGATTCTATCGCTTATTACTGTGACAGTTAAAGTGGAATCATCGTGTTATAATTGTGTAGTGTAGAAGGGTTTATAGCTTCTCTGTCATGATTTCTCAGATTTTTCAACAACCTGAGGTGACAGTTTTCCAGCAGGTGCCCTGGGTACCACCAGTTCTTCCTCCATCCAACAGAAAGGAGCAAATTAGAGAAGGTAAGAGTTCAACATTTTTATTCACTTCTATTTAAATGTCATTAAGATATTTATATACTTCCCTATATCTAAAAATTCAACTTGAACAATTTAAAGCAATTTAAAAGAGTAAAAAAAATTAAATACATATTCAACAATTTAATAAGTTAAAGCAAGACAGTTCAATACTAGTTAAAAAGAAAGGAAATTGTGCCATTTGCCAGAGTGTTTTATCATCTACTTTGTAAAAGTCCAAACCGAGGTATGACGAATTGTTTTTAATGTGTTACATTCTAAATCTAGGGTCTATTCCAGACTGATAGACGAAAGAAACTACAATTCCCTACAAACAAGCCATTCAATTAAAATTTGCAATTCACATATTAGCTGAAATTTTGTGATATGCATAGAGATCTTCTTTGTATAATATATACAGTGAGTGCACACCACTGAATGATCAAAAGTCTATTTGCAAAACTACACCATCTACCCTTAAGGCCACATCGGGCTCTTCAGGGGACACCAGCTGATAAGTGGGTTCTCCCCCATTACCACTTTTGGGTCACTTCCGCACTAGAGTGTTATAGTGCTATGATTCCACTTTCAACATCCTATGGAATCCTGGGGTTTGCAGTTTCGGGAGGGGCCGGCTGCCCCCTCCCGAAACTGCAAACCGCAGGATTCCATAGGATGTTGAAAGTGGAATCATAGCACTATAACACTCTAGTGCAGAAACAGCCTTGGAAAATGTAAAAAAAAATGATCTGCTCATGGTATCAAGTATGCTTGATACCAAGTATGCTAGACATCAAGTATGCTAGATACCAAGTATGCTAGATACCAAGTATGCTAGATACACCACTGGTCCACTACTGTGGTCATTTCCCCATTCCTGAGATCTACTGGTGCTTCAACAGCATTGCCTGCTGGAAAATCCCCAAGAGCCCTTAGGAAACCATCCAAGTCCAACAGCCTCCTGAAACAGACTATCTTAATCGGTCCCTCAGCTCCAGGTCCCATGAAGTCTAAACCTTACCACAATCTGCCCACAACCACAGAAAGCATCTCAATTTCCATATCATCACCATTCCATCTGTTACAGAAAACAGTTTCTGAAGTGTGGTCAGGAGCATGAGTGGGGCCAAATGCCATTTGGGACAGGCCCATGGTTGTCATGCTGAACACAAAATCCTGAACCACTCCTGACAAGGCACCTTCGGCATGGATGTTGAAATCCCCAAGCACCACAAGCAAAGAAGATTTCAACACCAGCCACAAGACCACCCTAGCCGGCTCTCAAAGGGAGACTGTTGGGTAGTGGGGTGAGCAGTACACCCACAGAATCCCTATTCTGTCTCAGCCACCAGCCTTCAGATAGAAACACTCAAACCCTACAGACTGAGAAATACAACAGTCTCATGGGGATGGAATCCTGATCGACCATTACAACTTTGCCTCCCTGCCCTCCAGGTCTCACCCGCTGCTGCAAAGAGTACCCAGTGGGCGCATAGTAACAGACGCCCCACCTACAGACCACCTCATCCGATCAGGTCCCTGTAATACAGGCCAAGTTGGCATAGCCATCCAGGAGATTTAAGTCCTGAACAGCATTTGTTTTAGCATTTGTTTAGCATTTAGCATTTGTTTTACCACAGATCTGGCCTTGAGCAGCACCATTTTCAACCCAGAGACACTGTCGCCATGACTATCCAGGCTGTTTGAACTGGGAAACAGTTTAGGGACAGCCAGTATCTTTTTGTGATCCCTTCCCCCCCCAAGGTAACACAACCAAGGCAATCATCAACATTTTTCCACTTCCTTAGAACAGTATAGACCAGTCTTTTAAATTTAATGAAACTGGCAATTCACATTGTTGCACTGTTGCAGGAGTGGGAATCATGCAGCCCACCAGATGTTGATGAGCTGCAACTCACATCATTCTTCACCATTAGCTATACCAGCTAGGGCAGCTGGGACTTGCAGTCTAACAAAATGTGGAAGGACACATGATTCCCACCCTAGCTCTGCTGCATTTTGGCATCTGCCAAAACAGTCCTGTAGACTTATACCACACTTCCCCCCTTGGCACAGGCTCATCATATTCCAGGCAACTTGTGGTCCACTAAACATAGTCAGCCTACAGCTCCCATCAGCCTTTGCCATCTGAATCCATGGTGAGGATTCTGGGAGCTGTGGACCAACGAACACCATGCCATAGTTGAAGAGCTGGTGGCAGTCCATGGCTGCAATTTTGTACAGCCTAGTATAGGATAGTACATCTGCATGCGGACAACGCTAGGTGGTGGTGTATCTAGACTCAACAGCGCCTAGGGCAAGCATGCAAGTTGTGCCCCTAGGTGCTGCTGCTGCTACCACCACCCCTGTACCATGCCAGGAAGGACCCTGGCTGGGGTTGGGGCAGCATCAGACCAGGCCTGGGTGGGAGGGGGGTTTCAGCTTTCTTTGTGCCTCCTCGGCGTTGGCGCCTGGGGCACACATCCCACTTGCCCCAACCTAGATACACCTCTGACACTAGGCTGAGCCATATACCACCACCCCAAATTACTGAGCAGGCCCCCCACCCCCTGCATAGCTATTCCACACCTTGTGAGAAGTGGACAAGATCAGAGGAATGTCTGGCAATGTCCCAGCAACCAGATGCAAAATGATTTCAGCAGTGCCAAGACCTCCAGAGGACCCTTGCACCTTTCAGTGTCGATTAATCATCCTTTGTGCCTAGCTACAAGGAAACACTTCTGCAGTCCTCCTTGCTCCTCCTCCTGATCCCGCTTGCTCCCCACGAAGCCATGCAGGGGACTTCAGAGGCTGTTCAGGGTGGGGAGCTTTGGGAGCTGTAGAGGGGGGGAAGGAGAGGGGCACACATCCCAGTTGCCCCACCCTAGATACACCTCTGACACTCCACAACATCCAAAAGAGGACACACATGTGTCAGGGAAACTTACATGTGCATATGTTCCTAACAGGATGCCAGCTTAAGTCCAGTTTGGAGAGACAGAACCTAAGATGGGAGAGCTGGAGGGGCCTTGAAGTTGCCCAGTTACAGTTAACACCTGGACAGTAGCTGCGGTGGTGCTTTTATCTCACCCTTGCCTTGGTGTCTTCACTGATTTTTAATGAGGGCATCAAACATTATCCTTTGAGCATGAGCACCCCTTATTTTTCCATCACTACTTCCCTCCTTTTTTTCTTGCTGCAGAATAACATCCTTTAAGGAGAAAAAAAAATAAAAAGAGAAATTAATTGCCTTCAAATTGTTAGTGAAGAGCCCTCTGTCAGGAAATGCCCCGAGCAGGCACACAGGTCACCCAATAACAGCCTTTCCCATTATGCAAAGATGTATTATATGTCTATTTAAATTACAGTAATTATGTCTAAATGTGCAACAATACGGATAAATTAATGTATAGATACTTGATCCCTCTTTTATCTCTTCTTCTTTTTCTTCATGAGGCATTTTGGGTTTTTTTGTGTAAGTGGTGATCCTAGACATAATGAGGTTTTCTTCTTCTTTTCTTCCTTTTTTCCTATTAAAATGGAGCATTTAACTTCACTTCTCTTGGTAAACTTGGGGAAGCAAAATAAGCATTTTTTTGGTGTGTGTGTAGAAGTTCTGTAGGTGGCACAATGCCATGTCTCCCATTTCTTCTTTCTAGAAACCCACTTTTTTCATGCTGCCCATCCCCAACACGGCCATGTAGTGGCTGGGAGAGAGAGGGAGACCTATGAAATGTTGGGTGTGGTGTGCTGAGCCTTCTTGAGCATGTTCAGAGTGCTAAGCCATACTGTTGTGCTAAGCTCACGCTGAGTGTCCCTAGCAAGAAAAACAGCCACGCAGATGCATTGCTTCTAGGCTAAATCAGCTATTTATTAGAGCAAAGCAGGATACATGATAAAACAATGTGCTTCAGACAGCAAGTCATGAAGCAGTTTGAAAGCAAAGGCAAAGTACAAAAACAAAGAAGGATAGATTACATACAGATCAAGACACAAATTTTTAACCAGTAGCAAACCACTCCCATACATACATATCATGTGACACATTACATGTAAATTACCAGGATTTCTCAGGTTTAGAGCTTTCCCATGGGATAAGAACTCAGGAGACTAGATAGTCAAAACATATAATACCAGCTGTGATTCTGAGGACACTGTGCCCTCTTAGCTCACTTCACTAGAAAAAAACAACACATGCTACTGTACACACAAACACACACATTAACCCTTTAAAATACTCAACATGACAAGCATCTGGCTGTGTCCCTATAGCTGTTGGGCAGAAACTAAAATGTCGGCTCTGTCAGCCGTACCTCTGAGCAGGCATGTTGCTGCAGATAGGTCCTAACTCAATCGGAAAGGAATCCACCCCACTTTGAGCAAAGGGACCGTGCTTTCTTACCAGCCACTTGCACAACAAGAAGGGAAGATGGACAAACTTTATTGACTGCTTGTAGACTATATGGGGGGGGGAAAAAGCAAAGCACATATTCTTAAGCACACATGTCCTCAATCTAAGCAATTGTTTCCTAGCCAAAAAGTTAGTCAAAAAGAAAATTCTCAGAAATCAGCACTCTAACATAAATCTTACCAGCAATAATTCAATGGCATGATGTCCTCAGTCATAAAGGTTCTGGTCCTAGCAGCCTTGGCTTACTCATAAAACAACATTCACATGTTTCCTCTTGTCCCTTGCTCAGCACATTTCAAAGTTAAAGGAGAGAGAGAGAGAGAGAGAGAGAGAGAGAGAGAGAGAACATGGCTCTACCATGGCTAAGAACATATGCTAAGGCTTTTCTGAGGCTTACAGTTCCTCACATAGCCAGACCCGCAATGCAAAAGGGATCCTCTGGGCCCTCTCTAGAGAATCATGTCATTATCACATACCCAGTTAGGGGGTTTTGGTCATTGTGTGAAGGAAGTAGAAGATAACCAAAAACATTGGCCATTTCCATACTAGACTGTTTTAGGGCTCTTATTCCACTTTCACCCCCTCCCTAAACTGCAAACCCCAGGATTCCACAGGATGTTGAAAGTGGAATAATAGCACTATAACAGCCTAGTGCGGAAAAGGCCATTGAGTTATATACATGTAAGTGGAACTTAAGTCCACATGACTCACAAACAGGATGCCAGCTGTAACATGGAAAGATTCTAAGTAAAGGTTTCAACCTTATTTATCCATAGGCAGTCACTTTGGTTCTTCATGGTTGGTTCTTCAGTTGGGTTGCTATAGCTGTCTTCTTCGGTCCTTTTTTTTCTTTTTTTTCTTTTGGAGCAGGGGGTGGGATTTGTACAACGCATGCACATATACACCAGTGTTGAACTGCAACTCTCAGCATTGCTCACCACTGGCTGTGCTGGGTAGGCCTGCTGGGAGATACAGTCCAACAATGTGTGGAGGTCCACAAGATTCAAACCCCTGGTTTAACCTAAACATGCAAGAAAAGAAGAGCACAGTAGCAGTACCTTCCTCTGTCATTGTTTAATATTTTTTTAAAATGCTCATTTTTCAAAACCAGAAGTGGATGTCTGGGCACTTTCAGATTGTTTCCATTTTTAGCATTTTGTGCCCCCCAAAGGTTTCCTGGGGTAGAAGATAAGCCCTCAGATTTGCCAAAGCTGCCCACTCCAGTCACAGTGTAAGGTGTGGAGGACATTCCTCTATGCAGGCCAAGTTTGTTAGACTGGACCCCAGATTTTCTGTTGGGTGTCTAAGAAAGCCAGGACAGTTGGCTTGTGGCTTTGGACAGGAAGGGAACTGCTGAATAATAGTGCATGTTTTAAGTATTGAGAGGCCTAGATTCTTACTTCCAAGAACTCCAGGCCTCTAAACAGAATCCAGAGCTTACTATTTTCTGAACACAAGTATCATCTTCTTTAGGTTACTTATTCTATTTCTTTTGACTTGTGCAATATGAACACTTTATTGAAAGTGGTCAAAACTTTTTCAACTAGCCTGTAAAGCAAGGGAGGCTGGGAGCTAGGGCTCAGAGAAAAACTCAAAAGTGACTAGATATCCACTTCTGGTTCTGTTTTTGGGGGTTGAGGGAAGGGTTAAGAGGTTCCCAATTTATTCATGGCAAAAAAGACCAGTTCTGGAGACCTCTAGGAGTGACAAAATACAATTTCAACTTAAAAAAAAAAAGTCATGCAGAGGTGTTGTCTACACAGTGTCTACACAGTGTAGGGGGGAAAAGTGTCTCTTATGCAAGATTAGAAAAGAATTTCCCTTACATGTGCCTATGTCCTTTTTCGGGCACTGTGGTTGTTGGTGTTCCCTGCTTCCCTCTGGACTTACCATACAGCTTCTGAAGTTCCCCTACATGGCTATTCCATACGTTGGGGAAAGCAGGCAGGATTGGAGGAGTTTCTGGTTATGTTCCCATAGCCAGACATGAAATGATTACAGTGCCACTGAGATCTCTGGAGGACCCTCACAGATCATCTCAGCACTGATGCAGTTATTTCACATCTGGCTACAGGGACATAGCCAGATGCGTCTCCAATCTGCCTGCTCCCTAGGAGGCATAGAATGGCTATGCAAGGGACATGGAGATGGGACTTTTTTCAAGGCTGTACAGTAAGTCCAGGAGGGTGGTATACAGTTCACCCTAAAGCAGGTTTATATGTGGAACTACTACACTATACTGAGCCATACGGGACAGTGGTCATAGCCCATTCCTGTTCTAAATCTTCTGCAATTCCTCCCTGTTTAGTGATATAGATTAATTTGATTATTGCATTCTTCCTTTTTGGCAGACTTGATGGAGCTGATGATGATACAAAATGCGCAAATGTACCAGGTGGTAATGAATAATATGGCCTTGTCAGCAGTGGCACACTTTGGACCCAATCCAGTACAGGTAGGTAACCAGAAATGCAATGTTATACATGCATTCCTTATGATGCCTTATTAAAACTGGCCTTCGTGCATCAACAAAAGCCTTAATTTACCAGATAAAAGTCACAGTCCTGCTGAAAATGTGTTGACAAATGGTTTGGTATCATTATTCAACCAAATGTAATCAGGACATGTTTAGATTTCTTCTAATTATATCAGTGGTTTTAAAAGTATTTAACTCTAAATGTATCATGCCTTTTTAAAAAAGTTCTCCCTCCAAGCTGATGTCCAAGGGTAAAAATTAAACATTCATGAGCTTGGACTTGGAATCAAACTACATCTGATAAGATTCTATTTCCCTGTTTTTAATTTTATCCTTAAACATCCACAAAACACTAAAATTTGTTAACAGGACTAGAAAATAGATTACTTAAACTTTTCTATTACTTGCCTATTCAAACAGTACAGTAAGGTCATTTCCACACGATGTCGCTGTCCTGTGATGCGGATGCATTGCTGCCAGTTTCCAAGTCATGCTTTTGCATGATGTCATTGCAGTCCCACTGCCAACGCGTCCCCACCCATTGTGATCGTGGGATATTCCACTACTAGAAAAAGTCTGGCAATGGCTCCCGATTGTGTGACGCTCCCATCACCAGCAGCTGTGAGCAAAGGGAGGAAGTGTGATCTAGGCGCTTCCTTCCCCGGTGCAGCATGGGAAGTGGCCAGCTGCACTGTGGAAGGAAGGTGTGTGTTGCTCATGCTACCCTTCCACAGGCAGTCAGGGGAGTGTTCGCATCACGCTCCCATCCCAGCAGTGGCACTACCTGGATCCCGATGGGATGACAACAGAGACAGGTAAGGTGCAGAAATGGTCTAAGTTAGGGTTTATTAGACTCTGGATTTCATAGGGTCTTTCTGCACTCCACTGTTATAGTGCTATTGTTCCACTTTCAACATCCTGTGGAATTCTGGGGTTTGTAGTTTACTGAGGCCAACGAGCTCTCTGGCTGAGAATTCTAAATGCCCCTCTCTAAACTGCAAACCCCAGGATTCCATAAGATGTTGAAAGTGGAATAATAGCACCATAACAATGTAGTGCGGAAAGGCGCATAGTTATATAGAGGTCCCTTTTTTAGACATTTATGTATTACTTAACTAACCCCAAAATCAAACAATGGGATAAGGGGTGGTTTCCAGCTTATTCTGCTGACTGGAACCCAGTGTCCTGCATTGACAGCACCACTGCGCTTAAACTCCACTACCAAATACTTTTCTACCAGAGAAGAAAAGATATACGTTGCCCAAGCAGGACAATGGATCAAGTGCGCACTTATGAAGTTTTTCATCCTGTTTCTTTCAGATGTCCTCTGTCCCTTGGCAAACAGAAGACAATGAAGAGAGTGACTCTGCACCCTTTGTATTTCACCATCATTATGCCCCTTATCCAGGCACCCTTCCATTCATGGCATGGCCATCCACATCTCAGCCCTCAGCTTGGCCACGGCAACATCCAACCATTCGGCATATTGGTCCAGACTCTCAGGCACCTGGGAGACAAGATGGGTGAGTATTTTAATGTGAATTATTAAACCTAACAATATGAACTGAAATGAAACAACCAGGGCAAAACAAAAACATTTTGAATCTTCTAGAATCAGCTTGAAAGCTACTTCCAAAAAGTATCCAGAGATTACTTTTTCTTTCACCAGCCTCTGCTTTTCTTATGGTTTCCATGTGAGTGGCCAAACTTATATATCCCTGCTCTTTTAACATGCCAAGGGTAGATAGTAAGGCAGGTTTATCTGATGTCCTCTTTTCTCTGTGTTTTGCTGTTCGTACAAGCTCAGTATTCTAGTATTCAGTATTCTAGTATTCAGTATTCAAGCTCAGGATTCTAGTGGCAGCTGCTGTATATCTTGCTTGTTGCAGGCAGGCACATGCACCTGCAGTAAAATTGGCTAGAATCCTACACCTCAAGCTTTGTTGCTTTCTTTACTACAAGCACAGTGCTGCCACCCAACGCCTAAAGTCTGTGTTTCTCCAGTGCTTCTTCACCATACTGCTAATGCTTGAAGCTGTTAAAAAAAATCCACTTAGACAGAGACCAAGGAAAAAGAAGAGGCATAAGAAAGACTTTTTAAAAAGGAGCTTTGCTGCTGGAGACATTGTTAAATCTTGGGGAAAGAAAAGGAGGAAGACCTATACAGAGCACTAGAATCACAGAATTGGTGGACCTGCTTAGACTTTCTTCTTTGGCTTGGAATATTTTACCAGAAACCATGCAGGTGTTGGTTGAGCTTATTTCTACAGCAGTAATTTTTTTGTTGTTACAATTACTGGCTACAAACTTGGGTTTAAAAAGCTAAACATGAAAGCAGGTATTATGGACAATGTGGACTTCTGTGTTAGATAACAAGCATCTCATTTTCTGTAAGACAGTTCCTCTGGACACAGAGATTTTGTTTTTCCACTCCAGGTTTACTAACCCTTCCTCTTGACTTGTTCCAATAGTCCGGTGGTTCCTCCTCCACCACCACCAAGTGCAACTGGAACAGTGACAGCCGACATACCACCAGCTTCAGGTAAGGCTGGAGGCTGCAGCTTTGAATTGGATGTTTTTTAATCCATCTGGCACAACCATTGCTCTCACCTACCCAAGCCTTCCTAAACAGGCTAGAATATTCCTTGCACCAATCATCCTTATCTTGGCACAATACTACTCTGCCATCCACCTCTTTCCTTTCTAATATCCCACATCCTTGTAATCCACCCATGAATGTGCTCTCTCTACCAGCACTTATTTACTAAAATTGTTACACATTCTCCATTATTCTGCTTGCTAAGAAGTCATGGGGCAAGCCCTGCAGAGTTAAGGTTCCTTTGAATAAGAGAACATGGGAGGCAAATGATATTTTCATAATATTTGCTTACTGAATATACTCAAGTGTAAGTCTAAAAAATATGGTCAAAAAATTGACACCCTCCCTCCCAAACTTGGGTTCACTTATTCATGAGTCAATGTAAGTATTGTACCTTAACTTATCAAAAAAGGGGAACCATCTCCTTCTTTCAGTAGATTGGTGAAAGGTGAGAGTTTAGTCCGTCTCTGGAGAACCTGAAAGAAGAGCCAATCCCCTCCTCTCTCTCTGCTGTGGCACCGATTTTGGCTTTTTTGAATGCCTGGATGGGAAAAAGACACTTCCCCTCAAAGAAGGGCCAAGAGAGTAGAAGAGGTCATTGTTTCTTTTAGGTTCTCCTGGGATGGACTGGGCTCTTGCCTTTTGCCACTTTACTCAGAAAAGAGGATGGTTCCATTTTTAATAAAAGTTAATACCGTACCTTAACTTCTATCAAAAAAGACAAAAGGCATTTTTGAATGCCTGGGTGGGAAAATTGTGGTGCTGAGTCTGTGCTGGTCATTTCCCCTCTCCATGAAATGATCCTCAGCTTATTCATGGGTCATGTCAAAATCCATATTTTTGGCCCCCAAATCTACCCTCAAGAGCAGAACCTTTCCACTTGTGGGAGACAAAGACAAAGCCCTATTTAACCCCAGGTCTCTACAGAGATTTCCGGCTATCAAGAGCCTGGTTTTGGTTATTAATTTTGTTCAAGCTTCTTTGGTTTATTTCTCTGCCTGCTTATTCACAATAATCTTCAGAGCTTGGGGAAGTTATTTTTGGGGAGTACAACTCCCAGAGTTCCCCAAACAGCATCTCAAATTCTGGGAATTGTAGTCCAAAACAGTGACTGTGCCAAGCTTTCAGATCTTGATGCTCTGGCAACATTTACATAAGCTATTTCTCCTTCCAGAATACTATGACTTCAGTGAGGGACAGAGGTGAAGGTGCCAGTTTCCTCTCTTCTCCTTCTAACATTTACACATCATGGTACGGTTCTCATAACTTCAGCTGGCTCGTGGAACCTCTTCAGCACCAGAGGCTGACCAGATGGACTAGAAGCATGGCATGGCATGGATAATCTGCTCCCACAAATGAATGCAGAACTTCATCAGCCTACTGCCTCTGTGCACATGCATATTATGAAAATTAATAATGTACTTTTAAAAAAGCCACATCTAATCATCTGTAAATCATTGCCTGTACACACTAGGTAGCTCTCTGTTTCTAAATGACTAAATTGCTCATAGCTACTGATTGCTCTTGGCTTTCCTTTCTGATAACCCTAGGAACCATAACAATGTTGTCTGCAAAGAATAGCCCAAATTCGCTCTGCGTGATTGTTCTGCGATTATGGATTACATTGGCCAGTAAGCCTTGTTGTAGTTTGTTGAATGCTGAGTTTTTATGGTGGTCAGACCAATACCCACAAACAAACTGTGGTTTAAGGTTTTTTTTAATGTCAGCTGCTGTTAGAAACCACATTTTGTTGTCGGCATAGGAACTCCAGCTGGTTTAAAACATGGCTTGTCATTAACGTCTGAAATCAGAACTATGACTTGTCCCTAGCTTGTTTCCCATAGATACCCACCCTGAAACAGGAACTGACAACAGGGGTGCGAGAAAACAGATCAGAAATGTGGAAACTGTGGTTTCATTGGTTGTCTATGGCTGTGTTTCTCAGGTTATCTCATGGGGGAACTGGAATTTTTCCTTCAGCATGCCAGAGAACAGCAATATATTTGTGTTCTTTGGGTACAATTGTTTCTTTCTTTCCTGGAAACTTGCCAGGGGCCAGCAGCCAACAGCTCAGGACCAGTGCTGGCCCTTGGACCACCACTTCGAGTAGTACTGTTCTACGGAATAATGTGTGGCTAAAGAAACAAATAATGGCTAATACGAGCAATGGCACGACATGAAGTACAAACATGCCTGCTCTTTCTTGCTGCTTCTTCACAGAGATTTCACAGAAATTTGTAAACCATGGGTTTTTTTGGGTTACAGTGGCCCCTCGACTTTCGTGAGGATTGGGGTGCAGATTCCTCATGAAAGTCAAAGGAACCCACAAATAACTCCCCTCCAAAGTATGCAAACCCCCTCCCATTCACTTGCTTTTTGCCTGGGCGGGTATGCCTTCCTTCTCCACACCCAGGCAAAAGACAAGCAAATGGGAGAGGGCAGCCCTGCAGGCAGAGAAGGAGCACACACACCTCCCTTCTCCATTCTCTTGCCTGTTTTCTGGGCACCCTGCGTACTTTCTGAATGCCTGGGTGAAAGGCAAGCAAATGAAGGGAAACACACATCCTCACCTCTATTCTCCTGCCTGTTGCCCAAGCACCCTGCCTTCTTTTTGCGTGCTCAGGTGAAAGGCAAGTGACTGGAGGGGAGAAAGACTTGCGGGCATGCGAACTTTTCTCCTTCCCATTTGCTTGCCTTTTGCCAGGGCACAGAGAAGAAAGCAAGGATGCCTGGGCAAAAGGCCAGGGAACGGGAAGGGGAGAATGGGAGAAGGCAAGTGAGCACCTCATGAATAAGCAAATTCATGAAGGTCAAACCTGTGAATATGGAGGGAGGACTGTACTTCAGTTTTCAGTTATGGAGCCAGAAAGAGGTTGAATTCCTCACTCTCCCTTTCTGCTTAAGTAGGCAAAGGGAGTCCTAACCTAAGAATGGCTGTCCTTCAGGCATCTGTAACTCAGTAAATTATATACTGGCTCATTACGGGACCTATAGTATACATGTGAGTTGAAAACCAGTATTCTGCTTTGTATCCATTTGACCACAATTCTGTGCTATGTGTGCACGTAATAAATTACTTTACTTTACTATGGTAAACCTGTTTGTTTTGACAAACTGGCAGAATTCCAGCATCAATTTTGCAGAACTTATATTCTTCTAAAACTCCAACCAAAAATGACAATAAACAAACTTTTAAAAATATAAGCTTAAACTGACCATTTTAATCTTGATGAAAAAGTTGTCACAGGGAACCAATCTGAGTGGTATGCCTGTTAGCAACCCTTCTTCTCTCCCTGCCTCTAAAACCAGCCACTGGAGACCACCTTTTCAAACCTGAGACCCATCTTTAGCTCAGGCATGAACTTAGAGAAACCCCTTCTCTTTCTTTACAGTAGAGTTACATGGGAGCTCTGTGCTATTATGATCCGCCTTGCATGGTGTCCTGGCTCCCAGTCTCTCTACCTTCTCCCCCATTGCCCTGCATCTATGAGGACCAGTGGGGCTGCATCATGTAAGAAAGAGGTAATCTTGAAAATGATCTGGCCAGAAGAGGGCACCAAAAATCCAGGAGGAAACTCTCCTTTCATCTAAAGTCAGACAACTACGGCCCTTTCCATGCCAGCCTCCCAACCCCCCATAGGGATGGGAGAAGGACAAGACCGTGATGACACTTATGCACAACGCTACCGTGGTCCCATTCTTCTCCTGTCTCCAGGTGGCAAGATCACACCACAAATCATTGATGGTTTTTCCCCGTGAATGACCAGTGATCGCGCCACCATTCCGTTGCGCGCCTGCACTTACCTTGCTTGTGGAGGTCCTGGAAGTGCAATGACTGCACTTCCTGCCCCAGCACAGCCTGGGGACAACACTCAGCTGTGCTTCGGGAGAAAAAGGCAGAGTCTTTGCACTTCCTGGATCCTGGAAGCAGCTGGTGCAGAGGGGAGTGCTCCTGTCGCGCTCGCCTCCTGGCAGAGACAATGCTGGGACCCACGCTGGATGTCTCTGCAATGACGTAAGGTGTGAAAAGGGCTTGAGAAGCCACTGGTAAAGTCCCACTGCCAAAGCAACGATTATCTGATGGCCCTAACAACTTTTAATCAGGATATAATTAATATTTTTGCTCAATTTTGCTGGTTCATAAAATCAGTTCTAGGTGCATTTTATGTGAGACCCAGCATGGTATAATGATTTGAGGGTTGCACTAAGACTCTGGTGGACCAGGATTCCGATCCCCACAGAAGCCCACTGGGTGATCTAGGGCAAGTCACACTCTCTCAGCTTCAAAGGCAGGCAAAGGTCAAACTCCTTCCAAAATACACTGCCAGGAAAACCCTGTGGGTCACCATAAGTTGGAAACAGTTTGTAGGCACACAGCATCAATATTTTATGCCTTGAACAACTCTAAGCCTCCTTTTCTCAGCCCAAGGCAGTGGTTCTTAAGTGTTGGTCCTCCAGTTGTTTATGACTTCAGGTCCCAGAAGCTCCAGCCAGCTCGCCCAGTGGTCAGGAATTCTGAGAAGGGATGCCCAAGACAACTAGAGGGCCAAAGACTAAAAAACATTGCTCTAGAGAAGTTAGGTGGATAGAACTATCAATTGAAGACTCCCCCTCATGGAGGGATCCCTTGCAAGCTATTTTTCTGTATCTGCAGCCAAACAGTGAAGAGAAATTTACCAGTCTCCTGATTCATGAGATATTTTTAAAAAGCAGGTGCAGATGTGGCACAGCTCTCCTTAGCAGTAGACAGGCATAGCATTTCCGCTTGCCTGATTTGGGAACTGATACTCGCCTCATGATGTTGAGGCATGCCAACAGACAAGAGGCTTAGTGCAGTCCTTTAGCAGCTTTTAGCACCATTGACAATGCTATCTACCTAGACCACTGCCTAGGACACAGTTGGCATCACCATACTTTGGTGTGTTTTTTGATACCTAACAGAAAAGTTCCCGAATGTAATGTTCTTTACTTGACCACATGGGCAGCTGTGAAGGTTGTTACCAAAATTAATTAATATCTTTATATTCAGGATGCAAAGAATTCAAAGTTATTTAAAAAAAAACTATGGGAAAAACAGACACTAACTGATTCAGCAATCTCTAGCAGGGCAGCCATGGAAAGCCAGGGGGCTAAGAGACCTTGGAGGGATCCACTCCTAACAATTATTGTTTAAATTGTCCCCAATTCCTTTCTGGGAGGGGTTCATTTCACTGTGTTTAAGCACAGAAGAGACTTTTAAAAACGTTACTCATTTAGTTGCTGTTTTCTTTTAGAGGCCTTTCCTCAGCCCAAAATGATAGCAGAGGACTACACTTTGCCTGTGGGCTACACTTTACCCAACCCTAGAGCACAACCCCCCATACCTCTGTTTTCATTGGCGTCTATTTCAAAATGGTAACAGGAAGGAATGCAACAGCACTTGCCATTATGAAAGGGATTCTGAAGAAAAATGGAAGTATTTTGGTGCTTAAACAGGGGTGGGGGTGGAGTCTGTGGGGAACTTCTAGGGGGAAATTGGCCCTAGCCCCCACAGTTTCCAGTTTCCAAAGTACATCTGGGGTTTTGAATATGTAAGATCTAAAAGACTAGGCTGCTTTCCGATCCATACTGTGATGGCACATTGTTCTGTTACAGTCCCAGCGTTGCCATTTTCACGATGCATTGACATTTTCATGATGCCATTTTAATTCTGCATTGGTTAGGCCTCATTTGGAATAACGTGTCCAGTTCCGGGTGCCTCAATTCAAGAAGGATATCGACAAGCTGAAACGTGTCCAGAGGAGGGCAACCAAAATGGTGAAAGGTCTGGAAGCCACGGCCTATGAGGAACGGCTTAGGGAGCTGGGTATGTTTAGTCTGCAGAAAAGAAGGTTAAGAGGAGACGTGATAGCCATGTTTAAATATTTGAAGGGATGTCATGTTGAGGAGGGAGCGGGCTTGTTTTCTCCTGCTCCAGAGACCAGGACAAGGAGCAATGGACTCAAACTGGAGGAAAAGAAATTCTACCTGAACCTCAGGAAGAACTTCCTGATAGTCAGACCTGTCCGGCAGTGGAATATGCTACCTTGGAGTGTAGTAGAGTCTCCTTCTTTGGAGGTTTTTAAGCAGAGGCTGAATGGCCGTCTGTCGGGAGTGCTTTGATGGGTGTTCCTGCATAGCAGGGGGTTGGACTCAATGGCCCCTGGGGTCTTTTCCAGCTCTATGATTCTATGATGCTGTTGGGTTAGGAATGCTCTCTACCGCACCATTTTGCCTTAAGGTGATGAGTAGTGTCATTGCCACCAGTGTTCTCTCTACACTACAGCAGCATTGGGCAGTCCTTTTCACCATCTCACAGCTTCTGATTCATCGTTTTGGTTTTTGCTTTTGTGTTTGTAAGCCCTACCAGTGCAACAATGTTATAATGGCATGACATGCCAATACACAATTGCTTTTTCACACTATAACACTAAAAAATGTATTAAAAAAAATAAAAGATTTTAACTCAAAGGAGGAATTTAAAATAAACACGGAGAGGTGATAGATTTCAAAGTTGCCAGGCCATGGAGTCACTGAGGGAGGGACAATCTGGGCACGCCCACACCCTGCCCACTGCTGGATCTGTAACAACAGGAACCACTATCAAGCGCTATTATAGAACCGCACTGAGCGAGCTGATAGGATTGAAGCACTAAAGGAAGCTCTTGATGGATTTTTTCTGGAAAGGATATATGGCGGTTTTGCACCATTTGGGGATGGGATAGCAGCTGGATAGCGATGACGTTGTGCAGTAGCACAACTCCTGGACCAGAAATAACCTGCTGCTGTTGCGGGATAGCAATGTCATGCAGAAATGGCCTAGGTTTGAATCCTTACAGACAGGAAGCCCCCACCTTTCGATACCTGGTTGTCGGATGACTCGCTCCTTTGAGGCTTCCAAATTAAGGACAAGTTCCATTAATTTGATTGGAGTTCCACTCCTTCATCAGCCTATGGAGGCTTCTTTGGGATCTCTCTTGAACTCATGCTGCTTACAAAGTGAGCTGAGAGGGGGAGAAAGGTACCAAGTTAGCTGAGAGATTTTGTAAGCAGTGTGCGTGTGGCCCAAGTGAGCCTCTAGAAGTCCTTCATGCTCCCCACAGGACAGTACCCAGGTTCTGCTTTTTAACCAACTTCATTTTCTGGCAGTGCTCCAGTCCCTAACCTGTCAGATAAGTGGGAGAAACCTCTATTCAACTATCCTACAAGTGCCTTTTTTCCTGGAGGTAGGGAAAACAGGACTCTCTTCATGTTGACAATACTTATAGCTTTTCAACCCAGCTGGTACAAATGGGAAAGACTTTATTTTCACTTTGTTTTTAGAGAATTTTCATTTTGTTTTAGAGAATTTAGAGAATTCAGAGAATTTTCCAGAATTCACAAAGCATATATTTGGAATCGAAAGAAACAAGAGTTTTTGAAAAATGGAATTTGGGAGAAAATACAAGAGTGTAAGAGCGATACCACACGATTCTATTCAGCCTGCTCAAGAAACCACTGGGAGCATATGTGCACCATACACTTCAGCTCATTTATAATAATTCCCTCTGTGCAAGGAACTCATGATTCTCACAATCACGCTTAACAGTAAGACCCAGAGTTCCTTGTGTGGCACTGTAACATTTAATTCAGAACAAAACTGATACATACATATCTACACTAGACATATAGTATAGATATTTAGCCCTGGCTAAAAACCAAGGGCTGTTCCAGACTAGTCTAAAGAAGCATGAATCTAAATATAACTTCTTGGGTTTTGCTGGCTGTTGTCACCTCTGAGACCAATCTTTCAATTCTTGGCAGCTTTTTTGTAGTAATTTCTGGGACCTGCATTAGGGCTTTTCCAAATGTTTTTTGAAATGTTTTTTTTAAAAAAACCAGAGTGTGTTTTGCTAAGGAGGTTTTATAGTTTGAAGGACAAATTTTCTCCTTGCTGATTTTTTTTAAAAAACTGAGTTAACATAGTGCAAAAGTGCCATTTCACTATTGTACTATAACTCTTGGGGAAAAAAATCAAAAGTGAAGGATGCTTGTTGTTGTTGTTGTTGTTCTGCTATATTTTAGAATGAAAAAGAAACTCACGTGGGGATGGGAACAAAATGTTTCAGCTGGTGCTGGGAAATGTCAGAATATTGTCTGGGATAAAGGAAATGTTGTTTGGTTAATTTTTTAAAACCCTGAGAACTACGACAACAAATATGACAACCTCTCAGCACATTTGGCCTGGCAGGTAAAACCCCAAGAATTTGGTGTGGAGTGTCATAGTATGCAAATGACACGTAGTTCTATTTCTCCTTTTAATTGAATTCAAGGTATGGCATTAGATGTTTGGGTTAAATGCCTAGAGTCAGAAATTGCTTGAATGGGAACTAAACTGAAACTTGGTTTATGCAAGAGGAAGGTGCTTGTGCCAAAACTGACTTGTGCCAAAATTAGGTAATTGTCAGCCTTTTCTCTTCCACCAGGAAACAACAGCAAAATTTGCCACCTTCCACATTACTTAGGCTCACTTGTACTTCTGCCTCCTACATCCCCAGCCATTGAGCTATGTCCCTGAAGGATGCCCTGCCACAATGAACTCCTGGGCATACTTATTTAAGAATATATCATATTAATGTCATTTGCTGCTTGCTTTAAGATTGTTTCTGACTTATGGTAACGCTAAGGTGAAGCTATCACTGGGTTTTTCTGGCAAAATTTATTCAGAGGAGGTTTGCCATTGCCCTCCCCTGAGGCTGAGAGAGTGTGACTTGACCAAGGTCATGTAGTGGGTAAGCATGGCCAATGGGGAATTAGAACTCTGGTCTCCTAGAGTCTAGTCTAGCAGTCGAACCACTACACAATAGTGGCTCTCAATATCAGTAGCATGTTTATGATTAGGTTTTACAAGTATCAGAGCTGTAACATTTAATTGTTGAGGCTAGTGTGACATCCTGGCAGAGACATGAATGAGGTTTCTTGAGATCTCTTTTGGGAACCACAAGCAACATTCCTCCCCAGTGTCCCAAACATGAAGAATTGTAGGAAAGGCATTATTAGTTAATAACAGAGGAATTGTTCATCCACGGGCACAGGAAACCATCTTGTCTTGTCGCTGTCCCAGAATCATATCCCAGATTCCAGAAGTGTCTAAGGCTGGCTGAGATAACAAACTTGCAGACTGAGTCATGGATGTGTTACTATCAATGCAAAGGGAAGTTTGCAGAGGGCATGGCTTATTGCTGTTCTCTGACTCATGTACTAGAGTCAGAGGAAGTTGGCACCTGGGCTGCCATGTTAAAGAATTAGTGTCTGGAATGGAGAGGTGAATGGCGTGCTTGACAATCTAATTAGTTCACGGAAAAGTGTTGCAACCTGTTTAACCTTTGGAGGCAAGAGCATGGATTTGTCTCTCAGCCAAGCCCTGTGCTTGGCTCTCCACAATAAAATACTATTATGTAGGCGGCTTGATACAGCTACACTAGAACGACAAGGACACATCACACGCATGATTCAGACCAGCCCTTTTCTTGAGGTAACACTAGCAATTTGGGAGCCTCTACAGTGTTAATCCTTCCCACACAACAGGGGGAATACAAGTAGCCTCAGTCCAGAGGTAGGAAACTTCTAACCCTCTGGATGCTTTTGTCTATAGCTCCCCTAGTCATTTACATTGGCCATGTTGACCTGAGTTTTTGGGAGCTGTAGCCCAAAGCCTCAGCTGAGCCAAAGACCATCGGTTCGCCTCCCTGCTCAAAGCACTCCTCTCACACATTTTCTCTACCTCCTCTTTCCCCTCCCTGAATTTCCTCTATGCAGACTGAGAGATATTTCTCCTTTCTTTTCTTTTCTTTTCTTTTCTTTTCTTTTCTTTTCTTTTCTTTTCTTTTCTTTTCTTCGCCTTCTATTTTTTGTTACCACCCACAGTAACTACTTCCTTTATTTTATGTGATGATTTTCGTTCACCAGAATGCCCTTAATACTCTGTTATTCCAGGGCATTGTGGGTAAATACAACGGGGGCTGTTAGGAAAAAAAATCTCTCCCATTGCTTGAGAACACCACAACATATAGGATGGATTATTATGATTGGTTTTACACGCTTGAGATTGTGGACAATATAGCAGATACTCTTTTACATATCATGCCATGTTTCATCCACACACATGGGTATAGTATTACTAGGTCAAGGGCATTCTAGACTTTGAGAAACAGACCTTGCCAATTTTATGGAAACAGTTCCTCCAGGTGACCAAATGGGCAGGGATTGGTGATGTCATTAAGTATTAACTAAAAACAGTTTTTAAAAAAAAATCATAAAAACAACGTATAAGGGAAAAAAAATATACATCTACTATCTAGACAAACAAAAATACATTTTTTAAAAAAGTATGATACATTAAGCATCAACCACAGTTGCTCAAAGCACACCATTCAGACGAAAACTGCAAAGTCTCAGCAAATGAGTAGTATAGGCATCCCTTGCTTTTCCTCAACTTGTTTTTCAGTGTTCTGCTCTTTCGATGGTTGCAAATTATGGACATGTTCCATTATATCAACAAGGGGCTGTTCCTTTATCAGTTCTTGCTTTCTAGCCTACAGAAGCTTGCTTGGGACCACTCGCATGCATACATCCGCACTGTTTGCAAAGTGAGCTGCAGGGATGGGGGGAAGGTGCCAGGTGCCAAGCTGACTGAAAGACTTTGCAAGCAATGTGTATGGTTGGTCCCAAATGAGTCTCCATAACTCCCTCAAATGAGCCTCCTCCAACTCCCTTCCCTACAGGAAGAAGAATGGGTTCTGCATTTTGGGCAATTTTACTTTCTGACAGTGGTCTGGTCCTTAATCCATCAAATAAGTGGAGAATGTTTGTATTTCTCTATTGTGAAATTACATTTTCCAAACTCCATGTTGAATGGGAGAAAAAAAAAAATTTCCCACGAGTCTTATTAACACTTGCCTGAGAACTTCTTTCAACAACTCATGGGATTAGGAGCCCAAACTAGGGAACTTTTCGACCCAAAAATATCTCCAAACTCTGCTTGTCATGGTTGGCTGTCATTAACCATTGCTTCTCACTGACCACATTTTCTTTCTTTCTTTCTTTCTTTCTTTCTTTCTTTCTCTTTTTCTTACAGTCAAACTGTAAAGTCCTCCTTCACTCCAAAATAATAAATCCTAATAATAGCCACATAGTTTGGTAGCAGAAGACAATGATAGACCAACAGAGGAATAGACACTAACAAAGCAATCTTACCCATAGATATATATTCAGAATCAAGCCATAATAAGACTAACAACTTTAACATATTGAGAATCTAACATACCAGTCATAGTTTCAAGGGATTATTGTGAGGGAGGGGGAGGAACAGCCAAAGGACCTGCAGAAGGAAGGAGGGAACAAGAAGGAAGATGATCAGCTTAGGAGAAGAGGGAGCAGAATAAGAAAGAGGGAGAAAGAGGGAAGGAGGATCGAGAAGAAGGTATAGACAAATGTATTCAGGAAGGATTTGGAGTGGTGGAGAAAGAGGGCAAAAGAGAGAAAGAGATGGACTAGAAGTGACTGAGAAGATGAGTGTTAGCAAGAGTTGTGACGGTGAACAGGAAAAAAGAAGAGAGAAAAAGGAGCAGAGTTAGGATGGAGGAGAGGGAAAAAAAGTGGATGAGGAGAGGGGAGAAGTAAAATAAAAAAGTAAAACAGAAAAGAATCAAATATGTAAACAGAACTGGAGAAGACAGACATTCATGACACAATGGCGCAACCCACATGTGCCTCAAAGCAAGAAAGAAAACTGCACTGTGGCTTCAGCTATTTATGTTAGGGTGAGGAAGATGGAAACCAAACGGGGAAAGTTAATAATAACAGGAAAAGCCACAATCCTGTAGTCCTCAGCTATTCCTGAGGCAGTTAATACTGAGGCAGCTCAGTTATTTCTCCGTATTTACTATTTCCTCCAACTAAAGCCTAGTGTTGGCCATATTTTGAGAACCTTTGAGAGAGGGAAGAGGGAGAGGGGAAGTTAGACCCCCAAGATTACTTACAGCAGTTCTTCCAAAGCAGCCTACAATGGTGAGTTCCAGCCAGAGGCATATCTAGGGTGGTGCAACTGGGGCACACGCCCCAGGCACCAATGCCAGGGGGTGCAAAAAAGAGGAACCCCTGCCTGCCCCTCCCTGCTGCCACCTGCTTGCCCCTGCCCACCACCACCCACTGCCACTCACCCCACAACCACCCGCCACTGCCCTGCCCCCACCAAGGTCCTTCCTGGTCTGGTGTGGTGGTGGAGGCACGGCAGTAGCACCTATGGGCACAACTTCAATGCTTGCCCTAGGCGCTGTTTAGCCTCAGTACACCACTGAGGCCAGCAGCACACTTTTTTAAAAAAAAAATCTTTTCAAGGTGTGCTTCCATCCCGAGACTCCTCCCCATCACCAAAGGCTTGGAGGAAAGCATCCATATCCTGAGATCTAGGAATTCTAGATGAGTAGGACATATTAGGGTGGGTCGAAAGGGTGGGAGGCAGTAAATCCTCTTGCTTCCTGAAGAGAACATTAAAATTTTCTCACTTATACATGCAATCCTCTCTCCACATTTGTGGGTTTGACCTTCGCAAATTTAATTCTTTGCAAGCATGTGTGCCTTTCTCTCCGTTCTCCTCCTCCCATTCCCTTGTGTTTTGCCAGGCATGGAGAAGGAAGGCAAGTGTGCCTGGGAAAAAGGCAAGGGAATCATGTGGGGGATGACACATGCAAGCATTCTCCCCTCTGGAGTTTCCTCTTCCCATTCCCATGCATGTTGAGGCAAAGCACAAGGGAATGGGGGGGGCGGGGGGAGGCCTGTTCGAGCCTTCCTTTTCCCCTCTGGCTCTCCCCTTCCCATTCCCATGCATCTTGCCCTGATACAGAGAACTCATACCAAGGCAAAATGCAAAGGAATGGGGGAGAGGCTCATGTAAGCCTTTCCTCTGGAGTTCCCCCTCCCATTCCCATGCTTTTTGTCCCAGTGGGAAGAACTCATGCTGAGACAAAATGCAAAGGAATGGGGGGGAAGGATCATGTGAGCTTTTCTTTTTCCCTCTGGAGCTCCTGCCTTCTATTTCCATGCATTTTGCCCCAGTGCTGAGAATGTGTGCCGAGGCAAAACGCAAAAGAATGGGGGGAGCCCTGGAAGGGAATGGGAGGGGGAGCATGGGGAGAGTTTTTCCACTTTCATGAGAGTTCGGCACCACACATGCCCCAGATCATTTGAACAGCACTGTGTGGGAATCTTTCAATGTTCTACCCATGGTTTAATGGTTAATTTTGAAATGTGGGCCTTCATAACAATCCTTGTAAGCCATGCCCCTACAAAGACTCCAAAAACGGGAAGTATGGGAATAGGCTCACATTCCCAAAACATCATTGCCTGCATCAAAGTGCTGTTTCTTGGGAAAAAATGGAATAAGAACACTAAGGCTAGCTATACATGCAGAAACCTTGCTGATCCCCCCCCCCACCAAAAAGCTGTAGACTCTTCAATATGAGAAAATGTAGAACCACCACAGAGAAAACATGGGAAGCCTTTGATTCCATAATGATAATAAGTTCTCTTCCATCCCGCAAACATTAAATAAACTGCAGTAATCATAGAATCATAGAAATGTAGAGTTGGAAGAGACCACACGGGCCATCCAGTCCAACCCCCTGCCATGCAGGAACACCCTCAAAGCACTCCCGACAGATGGCCATCCAGCCTCTGCTTAAAAACCTCCAAAGAAGGAGACTCCACCACACTCCGAGGCAGCATATTCCACTGCCGGACAGCCCTGACTGTCAGGAAGTTCTTCCTGAGGTTCAGGTGGAATCTCCTTTCCTGCAGCTTGAATCCATTGCTCCTTGTCCTGGTCTCTGGAGCGGCAGAAAACAAGCCCTCTCCCTCCTCTACATGGCATCCCTTCAAATATTTAAACATGGCTATCATGTCCCCTCTTAACCTTCTCTTCTGCAGACTGAACATACCCAGCTCTCTAAGTCTATCCTCATAAGGCATGGCTTCCAGGCCCTTCACCATTTTGGTCGCCCTCCTCTGGACCTGCTCCAGCTTGACCATGTCCTTCTTGAATTGGGGTGCCCAGAACTGGACACAGTATTCAAGATGAGGTCTAACCAAAGCAGAGTAGAGTGGTACCAGTACCTCCCTCGATCTAGACACCATACTCCTATTGATGCAGCCGAGAATTGCATTGGCTTTCTTGGCTGCCGCATCACACTGCTGACTCATGTTCAGCTTGTGGTCTATTAAAACTCCTAGATCCCTTTCACACGTACTGCTATCCAGCCACGTGTCCCCCATCCTACATTTCTGTATTCCATTTTTTCTACCTAAGTGTAGGACCTTACACTTCTCTCTGTTGAATTTCATTTTGTTAGCTTTGGCCCAGCTCTCCAATCTATCCAGGTCATTTTGAATTTTGATCCTGTCCTCTGGCATATTAGCAACCCCTCCCAATTTGCTGTCATCTGCAAATTTGATGAGCATGCCCTCTATTCCTTCGTCCAAGTCGTTGATGAAGATATTGAACAGCACTGGGCCCAGGACAGAACCCTGTGGCACCCCGCTAGTCACTTCTCTCCAGGATGAAAAGCAGCCATTGGTGAGCGCTCTTTGGGAACGGTCAGTCAACCAATTACAAATCCAACTAACAGTAGCCCTGTCCAGCCCGCATTTTACTAGCTTCTTTGCAAGAATCTCATGTGGAACTTTGTCAAAGGCCTTACTGAAATCGAGAAATGCTACATCCACAGCATTCCCTTCATCTATCAAGCTAGTAACTCTATCATAAAAAGAGATAAGATGAGTCTGGCATGACTTATTTTTGAGAAATCCATGTTGACTTCTCGTGATTACCGTGTTGCTTTCTAAGTGATTAGAAACTGACTGCTTAATGATCTGCTCCAGAATCTTTCCGGGTACTGACGTCAGGCTGACTGGGCGATAATTATTTGGGTCCTCTTTTTTTCCCTTCTTGAAGATGGGGACAACATTTGCCCTCTTCCAGTCTGTTGGAACTTCTCCTGTCCTGCAAGATTTCTCAAAGATTATAGCAAGCGGTTCCGAAATGACCTCTGCCAGTTCTTGTAATATCCTAGGATGCAATTCATCTGTCTCTGGAGACTTGAATTCATCCAGTGTGGCCAGGTACCACCTGTACCACCTCTCTACCTATTATGTGCCTCATTTCCCCTGCTTCTTCACCTGCTCCCCAACCGCCAGGTTGAGTGCTTGTATCCTTCTGGGAAAAAACTGAGGCAAAGAAAGTGTTAAGTAGTTCTGCCTTTTCTCTTCCCCCTGTTAGTAATTCGCCATCTTCTCTGCGCAGCGACCCTATCGTCTCCTTCTTTTTCCTTTTGCTACGGACATATTTTAAAAAGCCCTTTTTATTGTTTTCGATGTCTCTGGCCAGCCTAAGTTCGTTCTGTGCTTTAGCCTTTCTGACCTCCTCCCTACATCCCCTAGCTACTTGCTTAAATTCTTCTTTGGTGGTTCCCCCTTCTTCCATTTCCTGTACCTGTTTCTCTTAACACTTAGCTCATTGTGTCCTTTGCACATTGTAATTGCACATTGTGTCCTTTGTCTGAAAGTACCCCAAACCATTCTCAGAAAATAAGATGGCTGTGTTACTGCCCTGGCTAGCCCGAACTTGTGGGATATAAAGATATCTCTTGATATCAATAATTTGGCCCATTCCTCTCCATGTGCTTGCGAGACCCCCAGACAAGCACGCATACAGGCTCGGCTGATAATCGCTGTAATATTCCAACACAATACAGGCAGGCCAGAAATAGCCGACTTGCAGCTTTAGGAGACCTCAAGACAAGTACCTCAATTAGGTATGCATGCAACTTTCAAAAGATCCTCTGTCCCGCGCTGGCAGCTTGATGATCTGCTCAAGTACTCCACGTTTGCATACTGGCTATCCTATTGACAATTTGGTTATAATTCAATCATTCAAATTCTGACCTTTCAGAGGCTTTGTCTCCAGCCCCAAATCCATTGTTTTCCCCAAGTCCGAACTAGCCTGCGGTCACAATTCTCCTTATAAGAACCCCTGACTTTGAGCGCTTCCTTGGATCACTCTTGGCTTCCATCCCGTTTTGCTGTCGCTTCGTCCAGCGAGCCTTTCCCTCAGCTCCACGTGCTGAGCTCTCCAGCTTCTCTGCTTCCAACCGGGCTTCAGGACAGGTGAAGTATCACCCAAACCAACAACTCCTCTAAAAATCTCTCTATCCCACTCCAACCTTTATTTCCTTAGTTATCTGTGTGAGTGTGCTGCATACACTGTTTGATTGTGTTTTAATAAAACCACATTTATTATTTCAACTTCTGTGTGCTCCTTGACTCAGCCTGACCCCGTAAACATAGGGTTCAAGATCTCACTACGTTACCCTTCCTCTCGCATTGCTAGGCTGTGCTCTTGGTTAATTTCCCCAACTTATAAATTGAGAGCGCATTTAGGTGTCCCTCCCGGGACCGCCAGGAATCAGGGTAACAGCTGTCCTCAGAAAGAAGCCACTGAACACCACCTCTACTCCTCAGTGAATGAGTTTTTAAAAAGCTATGAACAACAAAGCTGTACCTTTTGTATTTATCCAGAAATGGCCTTGGTCACGCAGAAAAACACAGCAAACTCCAAAAAACACATTGTGGTGATACCTTTATGAAGCCAATGAAAACGTACAAAATATATCACACAAGCTTTTGAAGCTCACAGGTTTCTTCATGAGGGATGAATGTTAAAAAGTCATTTTAGGGGAAGAAATGTGACAATGGAGCTTCACAGAGCTGCTGATGTTAAAGCTGAATTTAAGATGGTAGTGAAGGAAAAGCACACTTCTTGATAGCTATAAAGCAATTGGGACACAAAGGCAAGGCAAAGAAGTCAACTTTTTTTCCTCCATTGTTAAAAACAAAAGCAATTCCTTTTGTAATTGTTTGTAAATTTTAGTGTTTATGTTGAAACAAAGAAAATTGGAACAAATGGGTTCTGTTTACTTCAGTTTTTCATCCATTCTGAAAGAAATGAACATCCTATCGGGTTTACTTTGATCCAGAATGCTGATATTTAAAGGAAGAATATATGCAGCCAATTTACCTTCTGTACAGGAAGTTGAATGAGGATTACAAATGACCAAGAATTTAAAATGATCAACAATTCTGTCCAAAGATCAGTAACTTCCTTGTAATTATTCACCTAATTAATATGTTAGCAAGGAAGAGAATGTAATTGGAATGATATAGGCAGTCACGCGATAGTAAATGATAAGGTGGAAACACAACTTTTGATCACATGCCACTAAACATAGATGGCATGCATAGTTCCCATGTGTTTTCACAATGTAATTTTTGATCAACTTGAGAGCTGAAAGAAAGAAATTCTTACCCAATCTTATGGGACTGAAAATGCCCTACTTTTAAATGCATTCTTGTGGAACCAGAAGATTTCTATGAATGTTCATTTCTTATAAAGCACAGAACACGACGGCTATCACTTTGCCCTTTGGAATGACAATGAGATTTTCCATTTTATTTTGATTTTATTTATAAAGAATGAAAAATTACAGATGTTCTAATCTTGCTTCATGAGGTTGTGCGAGGTTTTGCACATTTTAACTATTTATTGCACTTAGAGACTTTGGCCATTTCCGCACTACTTTTATTCCACTTTCAATATCCTGTGGAATTCTGGGGTTTGTAGTTTACTGTGGCCAAAATCTCTCTAGCTAAGAATTCTAAATGCCCCTCTTTAAACTGAAAACCCTGGATTTCCACAGGATGTTTTTACTATGTTTTTTACTATATTTTTTTACTATGATGAAAATGATAGTAAAGTGCACTATAACAGTATAGAGTGGAAATGGTCTTTGAGAAATATTCATTTGCACAAAAACATTGTATTTTGTGCCAAATACTACATTTTTATTGGAAAACATTTTCCCTTATACTTTTACATGTTCTTGTTGTTGTGTGCCTTCAAGTCATTTTTTACTTGTGGAGACCCTAAGGTGACCCTATCATCGGGTTTCTGGGGCTGACAGTATGTGACTTTCCCAGCGTCACCCAGTGGGTTTCCATGGCCGAGTAGGGAATCGGACCCTGATCTCTAGGGTCATAATTCAGTCCTCAAATCACTACATGATGCTGGCTCTCATTGTTACATAACCACTATATTTTTCACAATACATTGTGCAAATGAGATTTTTGCTTTTTAAAAGTCTCCAAAATACAACAATAACAGGAAGATTGAAAAATTATAAAAATTCTTGCAACATGTTGAGACACATTTTCTTATTGGATACATCCCTACTTTGGAGCATAGGATTTGTGCTACTGACAAAAGCAGCATCAGTCTCAAATATCTGAGACACCAAAACCAATTTGAACTCTTCTGAGTAAATCCCTCTATCATGGCATGAGTGGTTTGAAACAAGCTCACACCTTGACCCATTTGTCTTCAAAGTTGCCTAGGATCCTATGTATGTATGAATTTATCCAGTTTTAATTATGCTGAGGGTACACAGATGTGATATGAAATATATAATTTACTTAAGCTATATTTATTTAGCAATTTTCTCTATTTTTTACTAAATCCAGATCCAATCCAAACCATTTCAAGTTATATCCATAAAGATCAGGTGGAATTCTTTTCTACAATGTGTTTGGGGGATAGTATTTGTAGACCCTTAAATATCATTTATGATACATAACACAAAACACACACATTCAAAAACGTATTTCAGATCGGCTGTGTTAGTGGCTGGCTTGAGATGGTGAAAAGACCTTTCTCTTTTCACACAACACAATTTTATCACTTTGATGTGACTGCCATGGCTTTATGCTAACCCTGGGATTTATAGTTTGGTGAAACGTCTTAGTTCGCTGGCAGATGATCCTAAATACCTCATGAAATCAAAACTCCCAGGATTCCATAAGACGGAACTGTAGCAATTAAAGTGGTATCAAAGTGCTATGATTGCATAGTGTGAAACAGACTTTAAGTGGATCTTATATAACAAAATAAGCTTTTGCCCAGTTTTTAGAAAGAGCAATAGCTAAACCTTAGAATGATTTGCAGGTAGTAATGTGGGGTGAATAATCACAAATCTCCTTTTTCATTCTGTGGAGCAGCCTTTTTTAACAGAGAATGGCCACACTGTCTGAAGGTGACAGAAGCTGAAGTCCAATACATCTGCAGGGCATTAAGATGGGGAAGACTGGTCTAGAGGCAAGAGTCAGGGCACCTTTCCCCAATAACAGGGAGGAGGTCCCTGCCTCTTGCCTCTAGACTGGTTCTCTCTGTCAGCAGAACCATTTGTCCAGCAATTATACCCTGAGACAGATATTCTTGATGGAACTTGGAGAACCCAAGCATCTCAACTGCTGACCTGCAGATGACATTCTGTCTGAATGTGAAGTAGATCTCTATAGAAACATGTCTCTGCTTATAATAAATTTTGATGGATATCCTTATTCTGTCCAAAGAAATGGGAGATATGCAGCAATTGCCCCCAATTAAATGGGCTGCTAAACCTTGGAAGTACTTGGGAGTGCAATTTACCTCTGACTGAAAGGAGCTGTTCAAAAATAATTATGGGCTGTCATTAGAAAGAAAGGCTGGAGTAACTGAAATAAAAGCACAGCTGTTCCAGATAAGCAGAATATCTATGATGAAAATGAATGTCTTGCCAATATTTTCAGTTGTTGCTGGTTTACGTGTCTCTGATTAAACTGAAAGAATGACAGTCTCTCCTAGACAGATCACTACAGAATTGTTTCAGTCCGATTCACAACATAGTGCAGTCCAAATAGCAAAGGTGCTCTAGTATTATTATTATTATTATTATGGTACTATTAATGCATCAACATTGAGAAATACAATATATTACATAACCAACGAAAATCAATATGATTACAGAAGGAAGCATGTTCACATTGATTCCATCACCACCTAGGTCCACTTTACTTTCCTAATTAGCTAAATCGTTTTATGAGGCCACGTGGTACATCTGTAAAATTAGCCTGGATGTGTCCACAGGAAGGGAAACATTACTCTTACCCATCTCCATTTACTCTAAACTTGGGCACAATTGTGTAACTGGACTATCAGGCCAAATTTAAATTACTGATAATCTTGGATTCTAAGACTGAACATGAATATTGATGGAAACGCCTGGCTTGAAAGAGTTGGCAGTAATATGAATGAAGTCCAAGCTATAAAATAGCTAGGAACTCTAAATATTAAATCAGTTGACTATCAGGGGAATGGTAAAAGTAAATAGAAAACAATCAGGAAAGGCTAAATTGGTTGAAACAGAATACCAAACTGAATTACAAACCACTCTACAAATAAGTAACTTGAATTACTCAGTCTAGATCATCTAGCCTTGTGCATAGAATTCACAGGTTGTATTTGCCACATCAGATCAATTCAGCATGTTAAGGATAGAATGGAGAAGGAATAACTGGAATCCTGATCTGAGACTCTACTTTGCTACATTCCTGCTAAAGCAATTAGTACACCTACTTCACAGTATAAAGGCCGTGTGGATCCCACTAACACAAAAAGAAAACCTGAATGAACTCAGATATCTTTTACATCTAAGCTCCCCACACCAAAAGATCTAGAAAACCACCTTCTGAAACTGGCACTAAATGTCTGTTTGGCACATCACAATTCTTTTATGTTTTAGTTAGTCAATGTAGTTAGATGGTGTTTATGGTAATAGTACTGTTTTAGTACTGTGCCTTAGTTTTAATTTACAGTTAGCCCTCCACATTTGCAGGTTTCACTTTTGCAGATTTGATTATTCACAGATTATTTGCTGTCAGCTCTGTTGCTACCCTATGCCATTTTTAATAAGGACTGCAAGCTTCGTGAGACTGAGAAACTGCGAACAAGGCTTGTAAGTCTCTATTAAAATGGTGTGGGGCAGCAATGGAGGTGGCAGTAAGCCCCATCAGCCACCCACTTCTGCCTTGTGAAGGATGCCTCAAAGTAATCCATGGTGGGTTGAATATGGTGATCATATTTTTTTTGTGTGTTAAATATGATTTGGGAGGGCCTAGAGTTATTCATGGTTTTTCCGCTTTCACAGGGGTCCTGTGTCCCTAACCCAAGCGAATGTGGGAGATTACTGTAGATTAATTTAGTTTAGCTTAGTTTTAGCCTTAGTTGTAAAAGTGTATTATTTATGTATAGTATGTTTGTATCTATTTGATCCTACTGCCATATATTTAACTTGGTTTTACAATATCTTTTAATATTGATGACACTATGGCCTAAATCCTACTATTGGTCCCAACTAGATTAGACCCACTAAATCAGTGGAATGTAGTCATTCATTGACACACCATTGATTCAGTGGGTTACTCTGGTTGGGGATAACCAACAAGATTCAGACTCTCATGTTTTAACTATCTTACTTTCTGTCAAGATGTTTATGTTACTTCAAATCACCAATAGTTTTGTTAACGGGATATGTTAATAATAAAGTCGCCATTATATTACTTTCTGGTGTCTAAGGCCATTTCCGCACTACACTGTTACAGCGCTATTATTCCACTTTCAACATCTTGTGGAATTCTGGGGTTTGTAGTTTACTGAGGCCAAAGAGCTCTCTGGCTGAGAATTGTAAATGCCCCTCCCTAAACCCCAGGATTCCATAGGATGTTGAAAGTGGAACAATAGCACTATAACAGCGTAATGCAGAAATGTCCCTATTTTCTGTAGTCTTCTGTATCTGATTCCACTCTGAGATCACATCCCACTCCCAACTATGTGCAGTATGTGGTATGTGTGTGTGTGTGAGAGAGAGAGAGGGAATGTAAGTGTATATATCTAAACCTCTAAGATTATATTCTATGTATCTGAGGAAGTAGACTGGAACCCACAAAAGCTCATACTATAATAAATCTGTTAATTTTAAAATTATTACATAATGTTTTGCTGTGTTGCTGCAACAAAACCCAGCTGGGTTAGCTCTCTGAAAGCTGATTTGCCATTTTTGAAACCAGCAGTTTAAAAAGTTTAGGAAAGAAAAAAGACATAGTGCAGGAAAATGAGAGTGAATCGCTGTCCCTTTTAGTACAGAAAGATTTTTAAAAAAGAAACAGAAAGAGAAAACAAAACTCAGCAGGAGAAGGAACTTCAGCAATTTGGAGAGGAAGAATCTGATCCTTCACTCTACAGAACAAAGAATAGATTTGTAGGAAGTCTAGACAGATAATTTCTAGAGCATGAAAACAACTGGTGTTTGGGCTGGGACAATCCCAATAACATTTGGGGGAGTGGAAGGTGATGAAAGCTCTGGTTTTGGCCTCAGAGGAGGGGATCAAAACAGCAGAAGCTTACAGAATACTCAAGATGTCCTGGGAATGTTAATAAGGAGTTAGTAGCATTGTCAGGTTGTAGAACTCCTCATTAAAGACACCTCATAAAACAAGCTGTTCTCTTGTAACTGTCTTTTTATGGGCCAATTAATTGGTGCCTTGCCGTGTCACATGACTGACCACCTCCTACTCAGTAGCGCTAGCTGTACCATTAGTGAGAATGAGGTGACCACTGCAGGTGGGGGGAGTGGCAGCGAGGCGTTGGGAGAACATTTCTATGTATGCTGCACAACCCTGCCCCTGTTTTGGCTAATGCAGCCTTGGCCCCAATATCTGACACAGATATCAGAAATGAAGGCAGGGAGTGGTCCCAGACCTATTGGAATGTTTCCCAGTTGTTAGCATCTGTTTGAGTGGGATCTCTTTCTTCACTGTGCTTCTCACTCACAAACAGGCTGAAAAGTAATGCAGCTGGTGGCATCCATATTGCCTCAGATCCAACAGGCTGCCTTGAAAGCTTCCAAAACAGGCACGGGGAACTTGATTACAGCATTTAAGCAAGAGTCATTATTATAACTGGCCAGCAGTGTAAGAAAAAAAATCCATGATAAGATAAAATGTAGCCCACTTCTGAACCATTTGGGGGGCTATAATATTGATTTCTTATTTAACTGGCATTGTTTAGATTACAGGTGAGCAACTATGGCCAGGCTGAGAGCTCCTTTCCATATTGGTTATGTGCTCAAGGGTCGTACTTTTGCTTTGTATTTTATTTAAAAATGTGGAAAACTTGTAATATTGGCCAGGCTAAGTGGGAAGGGAGCACATTCTCTTTCCCCGTCTTTCTAACTTCCTTCAACATCTTTGCAAAATGGGGCACGCCCCACTGGACAGATACAGGGTTTACCTCTGAATCAAGATGCAAAGGAGAACACATGAGGAAGGGAATAGAGACAGCTGAAGGAGTGAGAGTGTGAGAGGAAGATCAGGTTCTATTTTTCCCCAGTTCCTTTTTTGAATCCAAGGGACAAGATTTACATAGCTGTTTCCAAAGGAAACAAACACACATAGCTGGAGAAATACAAGGCCACAACTTTGTTGATTACAGCTACACATAAAGTTGATGCTGTCATGGGTCTAGATCCAGGCATTGACCAACCCAGCTGTTGGTTGATGAGCTGATTCCAAGCCCACTTGCTAGGCACCACCAAGGATGACAGAAAGGGGCTTCCAGTGAACGGACACCAATGCCTAGTTCCTCTGTCACATGAGAGCAGAGAAAACCAGACCCTGACCTAAGCCAGGTGTGATCCTTGCCACCCAAGATCCTCAAGTCTCATGAGTGGACCCAGCAATTTCTTGGTCTTGTCACTCATGAAAATATCATAGAATCATAGAGTTGGAAGAGACCACAGGGGCCATCCAATCCAACCCCCTGCTATGCAGAGACATACATCAAAGCACTCCCAACAAATGGCCATCCAGCCTCTGCTTAAAAACCTCCAAAGAAGGAGACTCCACCACACTCCGAGACAGCATATTCCACTGCTATGTGTTAGATTTGGATACTATGTCAAACCACCTGTAAAGTTGTGGCAGTACTGTGTACTACAATGTATAACCTTCGCCTGTAAAGAGGGTGTGTGGGACAACATTCTGAAATGGACTGAGGTTGGAATGTTGAGAGCTGCCGCGTATACCCCAGCACCCAACCTGAGTGAAAACTTCTTGGTGGCCAGCCAATTTAAATCTGTTGCCTGGTGGTTTCCACCACTTCTTTGAGCCCACATGAAGCACATGGGCTTCTGACAAAGAAGCTCAATAGGTTCCATGACCAGCATGGTGCCCCACTGCTCCGAACTGCTCCAGACCTCAAACTTGCCTCCCTGTAAGCTGGGAAGCATGCTTCCTATCAGTTTCTATCATCCTGCAGAGACTCCAGTGAGAAGAGGGCGTTTTCAAAATGCAGTCCCCTTCTTATAAGAGGGGAGGATCTTATTGTTTGGTTTTGCTGCTGGTACTGTTCTTACTGTTATGTGCCTTCAAGTCAACACCGACTATCCCCATCCTAGGGTTTTCTTGGTAAGATTTCTTCAGAGGTTTACCATTGTCCAAGACAGTATGATTTGCCTGAAGTCACCCAGGGGGTTTCCATAGTGGAGAGGGGGGACTGTGAAACCCAGTCTCCTAGAATCCTAGTCTAACACTAAGGCCATTTCTGCACTACACTGTTCTAGTGCTATTATTCCACTTTCAACATCCTGTGGAATTCTGGGGTTTGTAGTTTACTGAGGCCAAAGATGCCCCTCTCTAAACTGCAAACCCCAAGATTCCATAGGATGTTGAAAGTGGAATAAAAGCACTAGAACAGTGAAGTGTGTAAATGGCCTAAGGCACTGCTTCCAGTTGGTTGCTCAAGGAACACACCATCAAGCACACCAACACACATGGAACACACCATCAACAGGAGTTTAATAATCAACAGCTTAAGGGTACAGTCTTAATCACCATCCCCTGGGAGCTTTCACAACTCTTCAACACAGCCCTTTTTAAAAATGTGCATCTGCCATCCTGCCTCAACAGCAGCATGTCCCATCCCACCAGTGTGATAGATGGTGGTGACGCCGTGATTGAGAAGCAACTGATTGTGCAGGGGGATGAGCCAAACATCCCCTGCTCTGGAAGGTCAAACAGAGACTGAGTTGCCCCAGCCAGCTCATGATGGAGAGGGAACTAGCAGTGATGCAAAGGAGTTGCAGCTAGCTGTGCCCATCAGCCCTCAATCATGCAGAAGGCTGAAACGGGCTGCGGAGAGGGAGGCTGTTTGGTTGAGGAAACAATAATGAGCAGCACCTGCTCACAGGAGCTATTTAAGTCTGCCGGCGTGGCTGCTCCTTGCTTGCAGCAAATTCTTAGCAAGCCCTCACAACCTTTGTGTCTCCTGCTCCCTGAAACCCACCGGATAGATCTCTGCTTCCTGAACCTCTGGACTGGACCTTGACCTGGCTTGGCTTGTGTTTTCCTGGTGTTTGGTATATTTGGACTCCCCAGGTGTTCCTGGCTGTGGCCTGGCAGGGAGAAATCCCTGACAACCAGGCCTCTGCATTGGCTGAAACAAAGGAGAAAGGGAATCTTCCAAATTGTGGCTCCCTTGCCATGAGAAGGAAACAGTCAGCATGTGCCGTACTTTGTCAGAGGACAGGAATATCAACTGAGAAAAAGCAATTATCCAAAGTGTCACAGGAGCTCAAGGTAACAAAAAAGTATACTCCACTGATTGTTTTTAAACAGTACTTCAGAAAAAAACTTACTTTCTTGCTAGTTTAACATTTGGGCTGTGGGACTGATTAGTCAGGAAATCTTGAGGCTGGGTCAGTTGTTTCTCTTAGCACTAAGGATTTACTGTATTTACCAGCGTATAAGACGCACTGGCATATAAGACACACCCAATTTATACTCCAGCAAATACTATTTGCCGGTGTATAAGATGCACTGGCATATAAGACGCACCCCATTTTCAAACAGTATTTTTCAGGAAAAAAAGTGAGTTTTATATGTCAGCAAATAGGGTATTTAACTTAGTAGTGTCACAGACTGAAGATCCTTCTCATAATTTGCTCTTAAATTTTGGTAGCTAGTGAAAAAAATCACTTCAGCTGAATTCCGGCAACAGGTTTTTCTTGTCCTTGGACTAGGGGAAACTTGGGGAGGGTACAAAAAAAGGGTGAGGGATAGAAAAGCTGCATGCAACCTGCACTTCCCCACCCCTGGTTTATATCCTGAAAATAATCCATTCTTTTCCTGCATAATTCCTGCTGTGTAGAGAGTAAGCATTTTGACTTGGCTCTGGGGATAGACCATGGAGATGTGACTTCAATGCCATAATTTCCCATGTTTGATATTTTTAAGAAATTTCACTGTGCCCTTCTATTTCTACTGGCTGGCACCTGCAGTTCCAGCAGCAGGTGTACAACAGACTCAAGCAGTTGAAGTATTTCATAGCATGGAAGCCTATGGAAAGTGGATGGGATGGGAAAGAAGTCAGTAGTCAGCTGACATCTTCTGTTTAAAGATCTAGGATTTCTGTCAGAAAAATGAGGGAGAAAAAGACACTCCATCCTAATCTTGATGGGAGATCACCAAAAGCAATAGGCTGTGGGAACTGGGATGTAAATTGCAGCCTCTCATTTTAAGAAAGCAAAGATTCAGAATATGTAGTCAGAAGATCAGAAACTTCTCTGAAAAACAAGAGCACAATTCTCACAGCCAGGGCAGATTGAAAAAAAAGATGGCTTTTAAAATGCTTATTAGACCTTTGTGTTTGGAAAATAGTGTGCAACTAATGGCTATTATGCTTTCTGTTTTCCTAAATCCACTTCATTCTTCATGAATAATAGAATTTTCTTCATCCCATTTTTATAATTTTTAAAGCAGATACACAGTATATAATAGCGGCTGCATCTAAGAGGCTAATAGGTCTAAAATTCTTAGAGACAGATGGGTCAGCTTCTTAAAAGACTCTCACAGTTTACTACAAAGGGAAGACTTTTTGCTGAACTGATTGTATGAACAACATAACTAGAATTGATGTTACCCTGTGAACTGGGGGTCCCAGGAGGCACACCAAAATGTGCTCAACTAAAGGTGGGGAAAATTAGCTCAGAGCACTGCTTAGCGTTACGAGAGCCAGGGTAACGTAGCGAGATCTTGAACCCTATGTCTACGGGGTCGGGTTGAGTCAAGGAGAACACAGAAGTTGAAATAATAAATGATGTTTATTAAATACAAGCAGAACAGTGTATGCGACACACTCATACAAGACAACTAAAGAAAATAAGGGTTGGAGTGGTATAGAGGGATTTTTAGAGGGATTGTTGGTTTGGGTGATACTTCACCTGTCCTGAAGCCCAGAAAAATAGAGAGCAAAGCTGGGGTGCGGTGTAGCTCAGCACGTGGAGCTGAGGGGAGGCTCACCAAGCAAAGCGGTAGCAAGGCGGGATGAAACTCGGGAGCGATCCGAGGAAGGTCTCGGAATCAAGGGTTTTTATAAGGAGAATTATGACTGCAGGCTATGCCGTACTTGAGGGAAAACAATAGATTTGGAGTTGGAGACAAAGCCTCCGAAAGGTCAGAATCTGAATGATTGAGTTATCGTAGCAGTTCTCAATAGAGTAGCCAGTATGCAAACAATGCAGAGTACTTGGGTATTTCATAGTTTACCCATCAAGCTGCCGTCGCCGGGCAGAGGCTCTTTTGTAAGTTGCGTGCATACTTAGAGTACTTGCCTGGAGGTCTCCTAAAGCAGTGAGTCAGCTATTTCTGGCCTGCCTGTATTGTAGTTCGAATCTTACGGCTATTAACGGCCGAGCTTGTTTACGTGCTTGTCCGGTAGCCTCGCAAGCACGTGGAAAGGAATAGAGAAGTGCAGCCGAATTGTGATATCAAGGGGATATCTTTAATACCCCAAAGCTCGGACTAGCCAGGGCAGTAACACTGAAGCCTACTAATTAGCATCCAATATAAATACTTTGAGGGAGGATCATTTCTTCTCCATGTGCCTTGACTACTTGAAGAGATCAACCTTTAACTTCTGCTATAAATAACGGGCCAGGGAAGTAAATTAAATGTTCAGATAGATGAATTCTCACACTTCCTTGAGAGATCTGGCTAAAATGAGAAGTCCAGACCCCAGACAAAACTAGGGCTACACATAAAAATTGTCCATAATAATTTGTGCTCATTTTCTTTCTGTGTTCACACATTTATACTTTCTGCAATATTTATACTTCCTGCAGTATTTAATCAAAGTAGAGATTGTGTCAATGGTCCTAATAAGCCTTGCCATTCTCATTCATTTAATTAACTCTTTCTTCCCTCAGGGTCATATTAGATGCTATGCTCAGAAAATACTTAGAATCAATGTTTCTTTGAGAGGTCAAAGATGTTTGTTTGTCCCAACACCAGCTTTTTTCTCCTTCTGTATCTTGCTTTGTTTTGTGACTGCTCATCAGGAAGTATGCATACACTTAATTTATAAGTTTCCTTCAGAAAGCCAACCCTGGAGTAAAAATGTGCTAAGTACAAGGAATATTTATTTCCCTGTAACTTCACATTTGACCCTCACTCTCCCTATCAAGCCAGCTATCAGCAGCCAAACTGTTTTTATTTGAATTATCCCATTTGCACAAAATGAGGGTTTAAGCTATTAATAACATCCAGGTACATCTCCAGAATCCCCCATAGGCTGTAGGTATTGCAGTTCCTGGAGTCTTGCACTATTTAGTAGTCCTTGCCGGTCTGGGCCATGCCTACATGCTAACAAAGGTAAGATTGTATAAATCTATATCTGAAAGGAGGTTGACCAACTGGATCATAGATCTTATTCCAGACCTCTTTAAGGTGGGGGGGGGGGATAAATCTTGACACAAGCCAAAATACCATCCATGAATTATTACTCCCTTGGTAAAACTGTAAAGGACAGCAATTCCTGCTCTTCTTCTGTAGCTAGAACAGAATTAGTTAGACTTACCATCCTTACCTTCATTTGCAGTTCAAAATACATGGTAGGCTAACTTTTCCTCAGTTCACAGTCAATGCTCTCTCTCTTTCAATTCTCAGAACATTTATTTCCATGTTTATACATCATATATCTCAATGCTGCATGCAAAAAATTTCACATCTCATCAAAAACATGCTGAGCTTCAACAAGATTGCTGTACAACAGCCTTTAGACCATGACGTAGGACCAAGGAAGCTAAAGGGTCTGGGACATTTGTAACAATACTTTTAAGGTTTCCAAGCCATTTTCTTGCTCCTCAACTTGGTCAATTATCTGTAAAGATTCTAATTAAATATTTTATAGTTTCATTGTTCTTATCATTAATTTTATTGTATTTTGTGAGTGTAAATACTGCTATATTGTAAATGGTTTGGAGATTCTGGAATGCAAAGCAGTAGAAAAATCTCTTACTGAAAATAAATACATTTTAATCAGTAATCCCACCACAGAAGCATAGGAAGTTGTCTTATACCGTGTGTTCTTCAGTACAGAGGGCTTTGATCATTACCAGTCAAAAGACACTGTGTAGTGAGTCCATCTTTTTCTTTCCTTCATGGTTTACCCCTTCCCCACCATGAAGTAAGAAAACCAGGATTGCAGAAATGGTAGGAAAACAAGGGAAGACTACAAACAGAAGGCAATTTACATAGAAAGATATAGAATTACAGATTGGCAGGTACTGCAAGGGCCATCTAGTCCAACCCCTTGCCATGCAGGAATATGTTACTAAAGCACTCCAGAAAGGTGACCATTCAATCTCTGTTTAAAGATCTCCAAAGTAAGAGAATCCACCACCTCCAAGGCAATCTATTATATTGTCAAACTGTTCTTACAGTCAAAATGTTCTTCCCAATGTTTAGGTGGAGCTTCTTTTCTTGTCATTTGAATCCACTGATTAGTGTTTTAGTCTCTGGAGCAGCAAAAACAAGTTTGCTCCATTTTCTACATGGCTTCTTGTGACAGAAGGGAGTGACAACCTGAGTGGTAGAAAAGCCACCCAGCAACAGGTTGCCAGGCAACCAGAATGGCCACTCCAGAGGGAAACTCAGCCCCATTAGTATGAGGGAGGGGTTGGAGGCCTGAGTGAAAATGTATTTATAGCAGGCACAGTGATTTGGTTGGAGTCATGCTTCCAGAAGAGAGGCTGAGAGTTCTTCTGCCAGAGTTTTCCAGTCAACCAAGGACGGTTGAAGGAAAGAGGATGTTTTCTCAGAGAAAGCCTCGAGAGTGGAGAGAAGAGAATTCAACCCACTTTTAAATCTGGTCAGAGACGGTGACCTAGATTCTGGAACACAGATCCTGGCAAACGGGGGAAGCCAGAGGGCTGTGTGTGAGAGAAACCTGTGCCTTTATGATGTTGTAAGATGGAAGAACCTGTTTAAACACATTCTGAAGATCTGTTTGAGCTGGAACATAAACACAGAACCAAGACTTTATTCTGTTTGTTGTTTTAATAAAGATTTATAGTATTTTTTTATAAAACTTGGATTCAGCTGAATGATTCTCAGTAGTTTCTGAGCAAACTGAAACACACTAACATAGTTCGGTAAATCATTCTAAAATAACAACTGAAAGGCTTTACCTTTAATACGCAAAGGTGGTGTTTTAGGGAAGGCTAGAGCTGTATAAAATGGCAAGGCACTTTAGCAGATTAGGAGGAAGGGAAGCTGCCATACCAGTCAGTGATGAGAAATAAAGCAGGCCTTATCACACCTCCCTTCAGATATTTAAAGAAAACTATCAAGTCACTTCTCAGCCTCCTCTTCTCCAAACTAAATATATCAAGCTCCCTAACTCATTCCGTATCAGGCTTGGTTTCCAGGCCTTTGATCATCCTGGTCACAGTTTTCTAGACACACTCCACCTTGTCAATATCCTTACTGACCTGTGGTGCCCAGAACTGAATGTACTATTTTAGGTGAGGTCTGACCTAAGCAGAATAGAGTGGCACTACTGCTTTCCTTGAACTGTACACCACTGTCCTGTTGATGCAGTCTAGAATTACACTGGCTTTTTTGGTTGCTGCCTCACTATGTTGACTCATGTGTGTAGTTAGTGGTGTGCTATGACCTCTTGATCTTGGACATTTTGATCCTGTGAAAGACAGTTCTGTGAATGACACAGGGCAAGGCAGAATAAAAGCCTGTCTGGAAACCTGCCAGTATACTGTCTACATTAGCTAGCTGTGGGTGTTTAGGTTTTCATTCAAGAGTCTTTCCCAATCCTGTAGATGTTGGGGATTGAACTAGGAACCTTCTGCATACAAAGCAGGTGCCTTGTCACTGAACTATGGTTTTTCACCACCATCAACAGCAAATGAGATTGAACTCTAAGCCTCTTCTGTAATGTTAACAATAAATCTGTAATCCTACACCCACTTTCCTGGTAGTGAGCCCTGCTGAACATAATGGGACTTTTTGAGTGGACAGCTTGTGCTATGATACAAATCCAATGATGATGGTAATCAGCGGTGTGTGTGTGTGTGTGTGTCTTTCAGGATGTGGGTGAGGCTCTGTGAATCATACAGAGTTATTGGGGATGGTGAAATCTTTGCCCTTTGCTTCCAATTCTCCAGCCATTAAGCACTGCTAACTGCTGTCCTACTCCTAACCAACGTGAATTTGGACTGCCAGGTCACAACCTAGTCATTTTAAATTGCCGTGGCCAGTTGAGAAAATATGCAGCAATTATACTGTGACACTGGCCTGCCTTTCACCACTCATTTCTCTATAGCTACAAAATATCTTTTGACTTGATCAACTGGCCTCCATCATGGTCTTGTAAGCCAAAAGCCCTTCGCATTTCAAAATCCTCTCCAAAACAAGAGACATTTGATGTATCAAGTCTGACATGATGACTAGAAAGCCAGCTTCTTGGGATTACCTCCCTCCTAACCTTATCTCCCACAGCTCCCCTGCATTTGTACACTATACCCAACCGGCATGTTACATGGGCATCTCCTCTATCTCTTCCCCTAGCCAAAGCACCATACCTTCCTGAATATATCTTAGCTACCAAATTATTTTTTTTCAGTTAGTTTCAAAAGTGCTGCAAGATCCCTTTGCATACATCTTACCTTGTCTGATTTCATGAAGCTAAACAGGATTGAGCATACTTAGCACTTGGATGGGAGACTACTAAAGAACACCAGGTAGAACTAAGAAGAAATCTTGGAAAAGACCTTGGAGAACCATTACTGACAGTCAACCCTGAGCTACATGGACTAAGGATGGGACTCAGTATAAGACCTGCTATGATTCTAATCTGCTCCTCTGTTCTTTGTCACCCCAACACTTTGGATCACCCTTTGTGCCCTACTCCAGGAATCTGCAGCCATGATTGCTGTGTTGTAGATACTCCAAATTTTCCCTTCATTTACGTTCTTTTAATAAATATTTTTTCTTAATTTGGACTGGAAGTTTGGAGTATGAGTTTTCTGACAGTGACTGGCCCAAGATCACCCAGTCAGCTTCATGGCTGAATACAGACTTGAACCCCTATCTCCCAACTCCCAATCCTTTATGCTAATCACTACATTGACCCTGAACTACCAGTTGGATTTTCACGTCTTCCTTTGATGGGTATGTAGAGGCTGGAAGTAAGGCAATCCTTCCCTTTTAACACCACAATCCCAATGCAACCCAATAGAGTCCCATTCAATTAGCACATTTTAGACAATGTAATTTCCTGAATCATATCCAGAGGCCACAAAAAGATTGTGTTACATAGCTCCCCGGGGCCCCTTCCGCACCAGGCAATTAGAACAGGGCAGTGCGTCCTCGCACAGAGGTCGTCTGCACCTTGGAGTAGACTAGGAGCGGACTACTTACCGGAGATCCGCACTTCAGTCTGCTCCAAGATGACCCCAAGTGGTCCTCCAGCATGTTTTTGAAAGACCGGAAAAAACAGGTCTTTATTTTCCTGGAACGTGCCATTGCGTTCCTGCTCTCTTGTGCAGATTTGCAGGCTCGCACCAATGCGAGCCTGCCATCTGTGCAGGGCGGGCTTTAGGCGTGGCAAGCTTCAGCGGTCGGTCAGGACCCATGAGCAACCGGAAGCCGCCATTTTGGAAGCCAGAAGCCGCCATTTTGGAAGCCGGAAGCCGCCATTTTGGAAGCCAGAGCAGTCCGGATCTACAGACCTCGCACTGCTCCGATTCGCCCTGGACCAAGGAGGAGCCCTGCGGAAGGGCTTCAGGGACAGTCCGTGTTGCTTCGGACCCCAGAAGAAGCAGTGAGTAACGGCACGGAGCGATTCCCTCGCCTAGTGTGAAAAGGGCCTGGGACTCTTGCAGAGGATCAAACGAGATGAGATTAAATAATTAATAAAATTGTATGTCTATATACACATTGAACTGGATGAGTTTTTGCATTTGACCCTAATATCTGGCAGGCATAATTCACAAACTAACTGAAAAGCAAAGGCACTTAGATACTCCCCTTACCACACAAATCAAATCACCACACAAATCAGGCATCCCAAAGTGCCTGATTTATTACGCTGAGCACATTTCAGAAATGCAGTTCCTTATTCTAAAAGAGGCTTCTAAAATACTTAGAAATGGTAACTGCAAAAACTCAAAACACATTAAGAAGCTTATGAGGTGTGCAAAAGATTGCAACAACCCGTTTTCTTATTATAGTAAAGAGATATCTCATTCCTTGACAAATATATGTTGTGATCGGATGTAAACTTGATGTAAACTTGAAGAGCTATCTGCTTCTTTTACACCAACTGCTTCTTTTAAAAGTAGGCAGACTTTATTAACTACTATTCCACAAGTCTCCTGACATCTATCATTCAAGATAAAACAAACATTCAGTTTCTTGGAAACAGAAACAAATATATATACAGACAAATACTGAAACTCCAAATGCACATTTTACTGAGTGAAAAAGAAAAAGAAAAAATTGCTTGGTTGATTGCCTCTCTTTTTGCAAATCTACAGTAATATATCTGAAACAGACTAGAGCACGAAGAAAAACCTTGGTGGTAGTTGTGTGCCTTCAATATACTACTTGTGGTGGAAGATTTAGACTGGTTTACACGTACAGCGCAAGAAAATTGTTTCTGATTTATGGTGATCCTACCGTGAACCTATCTTGGAGTTTTCTGTGGCTGAGAGCATGCGATGCACCCAAAGTCACTCTGTGGTCTGTTTTATATAGAGAGCATATTTGGCTACAGGTACAGAAAGTTAATAGCAGCAATTTAAGAGGAACTATTTTTCCTCATTAGTTTGGGCTGCCTCTTTTACAATTTGCAACACATTTATAACAGTGGCAGAGATTCAATCAAAATCCTTATTTAATTTTTTTGGAATTAGGTTTTCAAGTGTCCCAATCCAGATCTTCTTCCAGGGGAGGAGTCTTGCTCCCAGTTATTCTATTATTCAACCTCAATGGAATGTTGTTGCTGCAGCAAACAATTATTTGCTGGAAGGGACCCAGATTTTTTTTAATTATTCCATGTAAAACAAATTTATCCTAGGGCTAATCATGTTTTACAAAGTTACCCAATATCTTTTAAGACAATACTTGAATAGCCGGAAGTAAGAAAAAACCAGTTTGCCGCAGCAATTTTGCACACCAATTATGTTCAGGCAGGGCACAAGTGTTACCCTGTGTACTGGGGGTCCCGGGAGGGACACCAAAATGTGCTCAACTAAAGTTGGGGAAAATTAGCTCAGAGCACTGCTTAGCGTTACGAGAGGCAGGGTAACGTAGTGAGATCTTGAACCCTATGTCTACGGGGTTGGGTCGAGTCAAGGAGCACACAAAAGTTGAAGCAATAAATGATGTTTTATTAAACACAAGCAGAACAGTGTATGCGACACATTCACACAAGATAACTAAAGAAAATAAAGGTTGGAGTGGTATAGAGGGATTTTTAGAGGGATTGTTGGTTTGGGTGATACTTCACCTGTCCTGAAGCCCAGGAAAAATAGAGAGCGAAGCTGGGGTGCGATGTAACTCAGCACGTGGAGCTGAGGGGAGGCTCGCCAAGCAAAGCGGCAGCAAGGCGGGATGAAACTCGGGAGCGATCCGAGGAAGGTCTCGGAATCAAGGGTTTTTATAAGGAGAATTGTGACTGCAGGCTATGCCGTACTTGGGGGAAAACAATAGATTTAGAGTTGGAGACAAAGCCTCCGAAAGGTCAGAATCTGAATGATTGAGTTATCGTAGAGGTTCTCAATAGAGTAGCCAGTATGCAAACACAGAGTACTTGGGTATTGTATAGTTAACCCATCAAGCTGCCATCGCGGGGCAGAGGCTCTTTTGTAAGTTGTGTACATACCTAATTAGAGCACTTGCCTGGAGATCTCCTAAAGCAGTGAGTCAGCTATTTCTGGCCTGCCTGTATTGTTGTTTGAATATTACGGCAATTAACGGCCGAGCTTGTTTGCGTGCTTGTCCGGTGGCCTCGCAAACACGTGGAGGGGAATAGAGAAGTGCAGCCGAATTGTGATATCAAGAGGATATCTTTTAATATCCCCAAAGCTCGGACTAGCCAGGGCAGTAACACAAGGGAAGGTACTCCACCACTGTATCAGTGGAACAGCCACACTACCTGTATGTTAGGTGTGAAGAACTATGAACCTCCAGAGGTTTTTCACCTATAACTTCCACCAGCCTTGGTCAGCATTGGCAACTGTGAAGGATAATGAGAATGGCAGGGGGGGAAAAAAACCCAAACGTGTGGAGAGCTATAGTTGTCCACTCAGACCAGGGGGAAAGGGAGAAATGCATGCCACTTAAAGATGAAAAATAGTATACAAATGACAAATACATCCCAAACAACCCTGGAAATACAAGCAAAATTCACCAAGGAGGGGCTGGTGGTGGTGAGTAACCCTGCAAGAAGGGAGAGCCAATTTACTCATAACAGTGGGGACATGGTGTCAGCACACATCCCTGCATCACCAGCATACAACACACAAGCAGTGGCTGAGCTTGGAGTGGGGGGGTGGGTGCAAGGGGAGTAGGGCAATGGTGCGTGGGGGCGTGACCAGGGCATGCGAGGGCATGGCTAAGAGCCGGGATCCCCCCAAAACTTTGCTGTCCAGGGTGAAGCGCCCCCCCTGCCCCCCCCCATTACTACGTGACTGCACACAAGATGAAATTATGGTGTCCCTGCTCCCTCAGTCCTAGTACCATAACCAGCAACAAGCCTGGTACTTCCAGTCCCCAGGTATCCCTCCGGGTAGAGATTCAAATCCCATTGTGCTCCACACAACCACCACAGGGCATTTCTCCACTAGACTGTTATAATGCTATTTATTCCACTTTCAACCTCCTGTGGAATTCTGAGGTTTGTAGTTTACTGAGGCCAAAGAGCTCCCTGGCTGAGAATTCTAAATGCCCTTCCCCAAACTACAAACCCCAGGATTCCACAGGAGGTTGAAAGTGGAATAATAGCACTATAACAGTGTAGGATGGAAATGGCCACAGTTGTGGAGGAAATCACACAAAGGGAAAGAAGAGGAACCTACACAACATAGCATCCCTAAATAACACTCAATACAGGAAGATAACAAACAACTTGCACATCCTCCTTGGGGTAAGGCTTTGAGACCCACAGTCCACACAAAGAACAAGGGAGCCTTGTGTCAAGCAGCTGAGGAGTTGGCTCAGCCTGTCTCACAGCACATGACTTTCTGGCCCTTTTTGCATAGCACTTGCCATGCGAAAGGGCGCCTGGAGCGTCACGCGATTGTGAGGACAGATCTGCACGACACACTCACAATCGCATGACGCCCTAGGGTAGGGCAGGTGCCCCTTGTGCACTTTTTCATTTTCGGCTTTCAGCCGAAAATGGTGCGCAATTGCACATTGCTCCAGGGCCCCACTTGCACTTGCCGTGCGTGCGGAGCCCTCGGAACCGCGGCGGTCGCACTTCCTGCCCCAGTGCAGCCTGGGAAACTCCCAGGCTGCGCTGTGGAAAGAAGAGGTGGGGCTCTCGCGCTGCCTGCTTGGGAAGAGCCGAAGCCGCAGGGATGCGAGAGCCTCCTGGCAGAGGCTGCTGACGCGATCCCTGCACCCCAGCTCCGCAAAAAGGTAAGCTACAGAAAGGGCCTCTGTCCCTTAGAAGAGAGATACTTAACCTGTTGTCCATGAGCGACTAAGGGGTGCAGAGATGGCTTCCTCTCCCCTTTGATTGTTGTCCTGATTGGAGTCCCATTAGTGGTTGTGTAGAAGAGGGTATTTCAGCAGGTGTTGTTTGTCATGCAAACTTCACCGTTTGAAATTCCCTCTTTCACATCACTATTAAAGGGACAGGGCAGCTGTTTCTTATTTCACCTGGCAACCCTGATCCTTATCCTTTGGAGTTTGTGGTTGCATACTTTTTCACTGGGAGAGGGGAGGCTCTATCGCATTCATGAGATTCTTAAAGGAATCAGTAACACAGAAAAGGTTAAGAGGCAGGAATGCACAAGGAAACAGAAGCCCACGAACTGCATGTATCCCAACTCCACCAAGCCTTGACCTCAGCCATTTGGTAATGATCTCATGTGTAAAGTTGGCCCTGCACATTTGCGGGTTTAACTTTCATGGATTTGATTATTTTTGAGTTTCTCTAACCCCTGCCCCCCACACCTCAAGTGCTTCTATTCTGGGGAAACTTTCCCTCTCAGTGGCTCTGATCAGGCCACACAACCCTTTAAAAAAACCATCTCTTGGTCCTCCTCCTCCTTCACCAGCCGCTGCCTGGTCAGCTAAAGACAAACTGCAGACAATTTCTCAGCACCACAAATCGTCTCCCATTGCCCCCTACAAAGCCAAAGACAGAGATGGGTAAGAGAGAAGAAGTATATGGCCACCGTGCCAAGCCACCTCCTTTCCCTCGCCTTTCCCCAACCTGGTTTGGACCCTGGGTGCCCACTCTCCCCACCATGCCTCTCCCTCCTTCCCACAGACACACATACATTTTGATATTTGTAGTTTTTTTCCACTTTTGCAGGTATCCTGCTCCCCTAACCCTGTTGGAAGGTGGAAGGCTGACTGTATTTCCAGAAAAACCAGTTGCACTAAGGTCACACTTACACAACATCTTGGAAAGAGCAACTGCTTGCACTGCTATTTTTTCACCAGCATGCTACCCCAACAGCATTGTAGTTGAGGTATAATTCAACACCCAACTGGTGTTACGGGGCTTCTGCCAGTCAATGGCAGAACTCAAAATACAGGACTGAACCCCCTACCTCCATTTCATATTTACCAGTATATGTTAAGGTGGAGAAGATAATACAATATTTTAACTGTAGGGTCCTGCACTTGGGCAATAAAAATGAAAGTCACAAGTATAGGATGGGGGACGTGTGGCTGGATAGCAGTACGTGTGAAAAGGATCTAAGAGTCTTGGTAGATCACAAGTTGAACATGAGTCAGCAGTGTGACGTGGCAGCCAAGAAAGCCAATGCAATTCTTGGTTGCATCAATAGAAGTATGGTGTCTAGATCGAGGGAGGTAATGGTACCACTCTATTCTGCATTGGTTAGGCCTCATTTGGAATACTGTGCCCAGTTCTGGGCACCTCAATTCAAGAACGATGTCGACAAGCTGGAACATGTACAGAGGAGGGCAACCAAAATGATGAAGGGTCTGGAACCCATGCCCTATGAGGAACGCCTTAGGGAGCTGGGTGTGTTTAGTCTGCAGAAGAGAAGGTTAAGAGGGGACATGATAACCATCTTTAAATATTTGAAGGGATGTCATGTTGAGGAGGGAGCAGGCTTGTTCTCTACCACTCCAGAGACTAGGACAAGGAGCAATGGATTCAAGCTGCAGGAAAGGAGATTCCACTTGAACCTCAGGAAGAACTTCCTGATGGTCAGAGCTGTCCGGCAGTGGTATATGCTGCCTCGGAGTGTGGTGGAGTCTCCTTCTTTGGAGGTTTTTAAGCAGAGACTGGATGGCCGTCTGTTGGGAATGCTTTGATGTGTGTTCCTGCATGGCAGGGGGTTGGACTTGATGGCCCCTGGGGTCTCTTCCAATTCTATGATTCTATGAACTGCCTTCTTTGGACCAATTTCCACAGTATTTTACTATTGTAATGTAACATTTGGTTTACTTTCACTTAGTGTTGTCAGATTTTCAAAGCAGCAATAAGGGACAGTCAAAATACACGACAGGCAGGGTTAATAATCAGGAAGTAGTGTTACCCGAAAGGGTGAGTGACTCAGAGGCCCACCCACAATATCAATGCCTCTGTGGAATGGTGGAGAATTATAGCTCAACAAGAAAGGCCCACAAGAGAGGGGGGGTAACCTTACAGGATCTTTCCACCTTTGTATACAGGTACTAATGCAAGGACACCAGTTAGAGATTAAAAGAATATTTTATTGGGGAAAATTACAAACACACGCAAGATCCAAGCAGTCTCACAATCATGCAAGACTAAAGGAAGGAAAGGAAGGAAAATTGGATAGCAAAGAGTTGAGATGAAGTGGGTGATATTTACTGTCCTGAAGAGACAAAGCAATGTGACTCAGTAGAGTCCAAGGTAGCACAAGAATGGAAATCTGAGCAGCAGAGTGATGGCCTATATCTAGTGTACTATAAGTTCCCAGGCTCAGAGCTTTTTCTGCCCTGAAGGGGAAGGTGTTAATGGCTCTCTGGCACAGCAAACAATGGGATCCAGAATGGGCTAATGGTCTTAGCATTAGGTGACAAAGCGCTGATGGGAATCGTGATAGCTTCTTAATGTCTGGGCAGGTGAGAAAACAAACGAGAATTTTGCCAGGAAGAGGGAACAGATTGATGACCATCGGTTGCTCTGATGAGACAATTTTGTGTGCTATTGTGTTTGATGGTTGAGTGAGGGGATTATCACAAGCTCATCAGTACCAGAACTTCTTGGCTGATCTCTTGAACTTATGACTTGGCCATGCCCTGAGGTCCCATCTGACCTACTTTTGCATGTGTGCAGCCAGTCCTCTTTGCCAGCATTTCAGCCATAAATGTGTGATTTATATTTCATGCCAATTAAATAATGTTCATTGCCAATCATATCATGGAGTGGATGTGTATGGCATGGTAACACTAGCTATGAACAACTTTGCTTTCTACCTAAATACCAAATGAAAGTAGTGATTTCAGTTAACCTAGCTCTATATTTCTCTGTAAAACTGATATGTTGTCCACATTCAGAAGCTACATGGTGCACACATATCTATCTTTGGGATGGGCCCACACTGAAAAATACATGATTTTTTTGCATCTTGTTCAGTCTATATAAAAGGGAAAACTTTCCAGCTTTCACATAGAGGGCATCTTTTTATAACAAGGGAGGTCTGGTAGTCCTAATACACAGCACACTATACACTCTCCAGTCCCATTCTTGATGCTATTTATCCTTCAGTTTTCTGTCTCTCACTCCTCCCCACATCTGTTTTATGAATACTTTTCAGTGATTACTGTTTGTTTCCATGTGTGACTGTGTTAGGTGTGTCCTATTATGGTAATATTATAACTCCTACCGGTCAGGTCAAACTACGAACTGTTAACCCTGTTTTATAGCTTTTTCCTCTTTTGAGTTCAAGTGTGGGGAAAAGATATGCAGGTGGGTAATCAGTGCTCATCTTCCATCTCCTCTCTGGAGAGGTTGGTCACTTATTGGTGGGATGGGAGATTATTTCTCAATACGCCCCATACCATTGCCAAGCCAGTATTTTTATTTTAAAATCTGCTCCTCCATGGCTACACATGCATTCCCTGGATTTACACACTCAAACCAAAATGGCAACCCTGACTCTGACTTTCTTTTGCCATTGCAGCACTGTGTGCCATGTGCTTGTGCTATAAATACAAATGATAAAACACATGTAACCTCCTCGTACTTTCCCCATAATTACAGTGCTATGCATTGGCATGTGGCACATAATTGTGTTATAAATACAGAGGATACTACGCTGTAGTTCTTTACATATGACCAACAAGCAGCAATTGCATGTGCAGAAAAAATAACTGTCACCACAATGCCTCAGAAGCAAAGTGTGCTCTAGTGTGCTCTAGTGTGGAGCAAATACAGAGAGAGAAAGAGTACATTTAGGATCCATTTTTAATTTGACGGCATCATAACAGGATGTGTTTGGATTATTACAAGGATAATGCTGAGTGACATCTCTTACCAATATGTGGCTGGATGATGTAAGGCAGGATAAATCTGCAGAAGATGCCATAGCTGAGCTGATTGAGGTGACTCAGAACTAGTGCTGGACTGACTTCAAATTTCACAGGGCAATCATTTTGTTGGGTACAGACTTCAGAATCTCTGTGGCAACCATGGCTGTTCCAGGCTGTTTGAGGCACAAGGCGTGTGTGGATATAGGTATTTGTATCTGCAAGGATGGAACTATAGTCCAAAAATGTTAACATTTCTAAGCTTCGCACCAAATCACTCCAAGGGTGACATTCTTATTTGATTTTACATTATAAAGTTAATTCAGGTGCTTATCACACTAGTTAGCTCTGTTTGAAAATTGTTTCTCCTGTATTCAGAAAGGTAGAAGAATGGCAATGCACCATCACTGCATTTGTGCTTCAGTCAGTCTTGTAGGGGTGGGGGCGGGGAAGCGGTTCGCTGCGGGCGGCAATGTTTCGGGGGCATCCTGGCCGGTAGCCACACCCCCACATGCCCTGGCCATGCCCCCACTTACCGCAGCCACGCCCCATGCACAGTGGCCACACCCCTCGTGCTGTAGCCCCACCCCCTCCCGCACCCCCCCTCTACACACTCCAAGCTCCGCAACTGACTCCAGTGGCATTATTTCCCATGTTTATTTTCTCACACTTGAAATATAACCACACCATTTAAACCACTCTGTTTGCTCTGCCTCCTGCTCCATGACTGGTGTGATTTTTAAAGGGAAACTGTAATTCCACAATTAATGACACAATTATGTAACCATCACACTTCTCGTCCAGATCAAGAAGATGAATACACACAACATCACTTCCAACATGTTTTCCTATGCTTTTTGTTGTGAGCCAACACTTGCCCACTTTTGTTTTTGCGTATCGCTCTTTAAACTTTTGTATGTTTACACTATGGCCATTTCTGTACCACACTGTTATAGTGCTATTATTCCAGTTATCCTATGGAATCCTGAGGTTTGCAGTTTAGGGAGGGGCCTTTAGAATTCTCAGCCAGAGAGCTCTTTGGACTCAGTAAACTACAAACCCCAGAATTCCACAGGATGTTGAAAGTGGAATAGTAGCACTATAACAGTGTAAGGCAGAAATGGCCTATATTTACTCTTTTAGCTTTTCCTGAAGCCCACGGTCTCTCTGAGTCTTATTCCTTAACAAGATTTCATTGGAATTATACTATTGTACTACTCCCCTTATTAAAAAAGATTAAAATCAGGCCATTTCCACACAAGACTGTTATAGCGCTTTGATTCCACTTTCAACATCCTATGGCATCCTGGGGTTTGCTGGCCAGCCGGCCCCTCTCAAAACTGCAAACCCCAGGATTCCACAGGATGTTGAAAGTGGAATCAAAGCGCTATAACAGTCTCATGCAGAAATGGCCTAAGGTAAAAGAAAAAAAACATGCCAGAGAAAGAACAACGAACATATAGAAGCCCTTGGGAATCCTGAGGTCCTCCCAGCTCAACCACTAGGCATAGTCAGGGGTTTCCTTTTTCAAGATCCCTGGGGAATCCCCAAGGGAGGAACAATCAAAACACACCCACGCCATGCCCATTACATTCTCAATATTGCAACCGAGCAAAACAAGACATTTGCCTCCCACATGGTTACAAGTGAGATGCAGGTCACTAACAGGTTGTTTCAAGTGGAAAAAATATATATTCAGTTTCCGAACGACCCAATAGCAGTACAGCACCTGGAGAATCACATCAGGTGATATGCTGAAGGCAAAGACACATTTAATGCAATACAATTACAGTATCTCAGTGTTGTCTGATAAGCTCCTTAATCTTTAAAACGGTGTTACCCTGGTATCCTCCAAGCTGTTTAGACCAGAACTCCTATCATTTGTGATAACTGGCCATGCTAGCTGGAAATAATGGGAAATGTAATTCAGAACAACTGATGTGCACCAGCTTGTAAGAAAGCTGATTTAACTCAACCTCTGTTACCTTCCTTTCTTCTGTGACCTCTATAGTGTTCTTTTTAATTCTCCCCCATCCCCTTCTTTGCACCCCATAGCAAGTTCCCCTCTCTTTCTCTCTCTCCTTCGTGCTGTATCTCACTATCTATGTCTATATTTGAACCTTGGGGGGAGGCAGGTAATAATAATAATAACTACTACTACTACTATTATTATCCCCCCCTTTTCTTATCTGCTCCCACGGACAGTGCCAAATTTATACACAAATTATGTGAGGAAGCATGTTTGGCATCTCAATTTATTAATGGCCCAAAAATATAAAATATTTTGTTAATATTATGGGACTTTTTAGGGAAGTATCTTAGGGTGTTCTTGTCCCAAAAAGTAACTATTACAAGCATTAGATCTGAACTGTACTTTCTTGCACTGAAAAACAGCTATGGTTGTAAAGTGGTCCCAACAGGTATTATTGCCCTTAATATAGCCTCAGCTTTATAAACTGTGCTTTATTGTTGCATTTCCTTTGTATCTGATTGTGGTTGAGCTCTCCCCCACCCCATATGTCCCTCCCCCCACCTTTCTCTGCCTGTCAGTGAATATCACCTTAAGAGATCTGGCTATAGGGATACAATAACTGAATGAATGGATGGATGGATGGATGGATGGATGGATGGATGGATGGATGGATGGATGGATGGACCTCTACTCATTTTTCCTCACTGACATGGTAGCACAAGTATCTATAATATGCTGTGTAGAACATGGGCAACCAAGACTGGAGATGGGAGGCTCCAAACAATTTTTTGTAGGAAAAACTGAACACCCACCCATCTTGCTGATTTTGATTTCTCTAGCATCTATAAATACTAGGTCTACATTGTTTGTTCAGCCTGTTCTAGAAAAACCATAATCACTCACACACACCTAAAAAGTGCCCCAGTTTTGTTTTGCAAGTTCCTTCCCCTGAAATATAGCCTATAGCACCTGCTATTTGTTGCAGTCTCATATCCAAGTCCTAACCAGTGATAGCCCTGCTTAGCTTCTTTGAAGTGGGGACAGAGTTGTACTGTTACCGCCATTGCTAGCCCAAGCTTGTGGGATATTAAAGATATCTTTTGATATCAATAATTCGGCCTCCTATACCCATTCCCCTCCACGTGCTTGCGAGGCCCCAGACAAGCACGCACACAGGCTCGGCCGATAATCGCTGTAATATTCCAAACAAATACAGGCAGGCCACAAATAGCTGACTCGCAGCTTCAGGAGACCTCAAGGCAAGTACCTCAATTATGTACGCACACAACTTTCAAAAGATCCTCTGCCCCGCGCTGGCAGCTTGATGATCCGACTAGCCAACACTCAAACACTCCACGTTTGCATACTGGCTACTCTATTGACAATTTGGCTATAACTCAATCATTCAAATTCTGACCTTTCAGAGGCTTTGTCTCCAGCCCCAAACTCATTGTTTTCCCCAAGTATGAACTAGCCTGCAGTCACAATTTTCCCTATAAAAACCCCTGACTTTGAGCGCTTCCTTGGATCGCTCTTGGCTTCCATCCCGCCTTGCTGTCGCTTTGTCCAGCGAGCCTTCCCCTCAGCTCCATGTGCTGAGATCCAAGCTCCCCAGCTTCTCCGCTTCTAACCGGGCTTCAGGACAGGTATAGTATTTCGCATACCAAACCTCCTCAAAAATCCCTCTATCCCACTCCAACCTTTATTTCTCTAGTTATCTGCATGAGTGTGTTGCATACATTTGTTTGATTGTGTTTTTAATAAAATAATTATTATTAATTTCAACATCTGCCTCTTCCTTGACTCGGCCTGACCCCGTAGACATAGGGTTCAAGATCTCGCTACGTTACCCTGCCTCTCGCATTGCTAGCCTGTGCTCGTTGCTAATTTCCCCAACTTATAACATTGAGAGAGCAATTAGGTGTCCCTCCTGGGACCCTCAGAAATCAGGGTAACAGTACGATTATCAAAATGCTGTTTTTAAAACCATGTGGGGAGGAGAAAGGAGATTACAGCTTCCAAAGCTGTCTGGGACTTCCTTCAACTTCCCCTTCTGGAAATAAAGCTTCTTACATGACCCCTAAACCTAGATAAAAGCAAAAGAGTGGCTTTTGCAGAAGTTGTGGGGGGGAGCAAGAGTACTAAAACTGGGGCGAAATTTCCGCCCCACAACCTCTTGCAATATAAATTATATCAGGAGAAAAATGGAACAGCAGAAATATTGTGGAGAAGCCTCCTACCACCACTACTGTCACAAATGCTATCTAAATACTATCCTGGTACAAAAGCTCAGTGTGAAGAAGTCCTCTCATACACAAATATGCACACACAAACAATTAAAGCATTCTTAGAAGGCTGATTTAAGCCATTTAAGTATAGGATTTCATTTCTGCAGAATTAAAGTTCATTGGCACAAAATTTTGCATCAATTTTTATTCATATCTCCTTGATGGTGCCTGATTGCATTATTACTTAACTCATAATTAGTTCCTAATGCAATGCAGAATGTTACGCTTTATCCCCTTGTAGTCATTAATTACAGATATAAGTGAACAGAATTGTGCAATAAAGACACCTGGCTCATTGTTGAGATAATAATTACTTTTCTTCATCTTGCGACAGCAAAAGAGAAGTGTGACATAGATTGCCATTTTCCAGGGTAAGTACATATGTCCAGGTCTGTACAATATTTAACCAGTCAAGTCAAATATGCTAAATAAAGATGCACATCTCTAAGCTATCACAAGTAGATGGCAATTATTCAGGTTTGTTGTTGTTAACTGCCGTCAAGTTGCTTTTGACCGTTGGTGACCCTATAAATGAGAGATCTCCCAGTCACCCTATCACCAACAGCCCTGCTCAGGTCTTGCAGATTCAGGATTGTGGCTCCCTCAGTTGAGTCTATCCATCCGTAATGCAAGCTTCCTCTTTTTCTACTGTCTTTTTCCTTACCAAATGTAACTGTTTACAGCAATCCTACTCAAAATGGTGGTCCATGAACAGGTGCTGGTCTGTGAGTTATCAGCTGCCAGTTCTTGGTGAGTTTCAAGGAAAGAAACAATTGCAACCAATGGTCACAAAGATGATACTGGTCCATGGTGTGTTGGAGAAAAAAATGGGTGGCCTCCCATGTCAGATGGCTTGAGATACATTGCTCTACATTCTCCCCAAGTCTATCAGACCTAGACAGGCAGCAAAGGGGAAAAGTTTATCTAATGTAGCTCTACATAAGCCAATGTACATCAGTGTGAGAGCTCGCCCCAACTGGCAAAAAGTCCTGGTACATGTCACGCTAGTCGGCACCTGGAGTACATGACACAACATGGTTGTTCCTGCCCATACATCCCATCACTTCTCAAACATACTGGGATTTGTTGTTTTAATTCATGTGCGGTGTGGGGAGGGGTTTCTTCCCCTCCCAGATAGGTACTGAGGAAAAGAAAGAAAATGCACACACCTATCCATATTGTCATCAGTATATGGGAGGAAACGAGTTAAGGAAGCCAGTTGGGGTCCTGCTTGATCCTTTTTACTTCAAAGTATCTATCAGTCAGTTATGCTTCACACCATTGAAAAATGGATTTTAAACCCTTCTCCAGTGGGCAGAAAGGAGTGGGTTTAGCAGCTTCTCTTCTCCCATTCCTCCACTGTCAAAACCCATAACCTTCTAAGTTACATCTATTTTTAAAAAACAAAACTCACATATCTTCCAACAGTCCTGATTTGGCAAGGACAGATTTCATTAATTCTCCGCTCTCTCACTCCTACAGCTGCTTTTAAAACGTCCCATTTTCTCTCTTCTCCTCCCACTTTTCCCTTCATCCACAGTTTACTTCAACTGATGCAAACTGTTGGGGGATGATAGGAGTTTCAGCCCCACAGAAATGCAGCCGAAAAACCAGAGGTCAGCGAGCCAACAGCAGCAGCCTTGTTCCCCAGTAAGGATACTCACACACAGAGGAGTTTCTTCCAAACAGGAGGCACTTTATCTTGCAGCAAAGTTCCGTTATGCACAAAACATGGAACAGACGGACAAAGGCTTGCGCCAGACCACCGGTGTGGTCAACAGACAAAATACGTACTGGGGATTGCTTTCTTATATACATATTTACAACCAATCAGGTAGAGGTTTGCACACCTCCCTCTACCATCTGCACACAACCCCAGTTTCTCATGCAACCTTGCAATTACCCACAGCTGGGGCATGATGCAACATCTTTGCAGTGGGCTGATCATTTTCCCAGGGTTCCCTGCCTGGAATCCCTGACACTGGGTTCAAAATGTAAAATAATAATTTGCACTCAACTCAATTAACTTAGCAGGGAGGAGAGGAGAAGAGGGATTGAATCTTGTCCTTCCCCATAGGCTCAGGCAAAAGGAACTTGCTGGAGCACTTCCTAACTTATCGGTATTTCCTCTATAAAAATTTTTGCTGTTTTGACTATGCTCTGATGTTGCTTAGCCACACGTCTTCCAGTTTTCATCTGGCTGACTATTACTGTACTCTGAGCACAGTTGTGGAGTTGGTGGGGATTAACTGGATTTTATGAGATTCAACTATCTTGCTGAAATTCTCTACCTCTAGAGACTTGCTGTGAGAGGAAACATGCCTAATATAGAGAATGTGCACATGTGCAAGTCTAGGTCCTAGACATTTCAGAGAAATAAAGTACACATTTTAAAATGGGATTGGCTAAAAATGTTTATGTTGAAAAACCGCATATATGTGTGCTTTAGTCCAGTGATTATTAATCTTTTCTTTACCATGGACTCCCTTTAAATATCTGTTGTTCCTGTGGACCACCAGGACTATTTGAGTTTTAAAACCCTAAAGGGTACCAAATATATATTTAAAGTTGCTCATCCAGGGTCTTCAAATTTGGAGAGAAGGGAGAAATAAATAAGTACACACACTTTTATTATAATATTTTCATTGGAATGATTCCATACAAATTTTCTTTCTTTCTTTCTTTCTTTCTTTCTTTCTTTCTTTCTTTCTTTCTTTCCTTCCTTCCTTCCTTCCTTCCTTCCTTCCTTCCTTCCTCTCTCTCTCTCTCTCTCTCTCTCTCTCTCTCTCTCTCTCTCTCTCTTTTACTGTAAACACAGACCCCAGGTTAAGAACTGCTGCTTTAGTCAATGAAGAAAGATTCATACATCTGCTTTAGACAAAAAAAATGATACACACAAACATGGTCATCTCAGTGAGAAGCAATGCAAATTGGATCAATGCACCCAAGTGGCCTGTGAGCCAGCATGCTACAATGGGTTGGACAATGGTGACCAAGACCATGGAAACCCCTGTGAACTTGCACAAGCCACACTCTCTCAGCCTCAGAGGAAGGCAAAGGCAAACCCCTTCTGAAGAAATCTTGCTAAGAAAACCCCATGACAGGGTCTCCTCAAGGTCACCATGAGTTAGAAATAACTTGTAGGCACACAACAACAACAACACAACAAAGTGGCCAAAGAAAAAAGCAGCAGCTCAGAACAAGTAAACTAAGGAGAAAAGGCTGTGTGAGAAGAAACAGCTTTAGGGCTCAGCCCCAATACACATTTTTTTGGTGTAGAACCTACTCCACCTCACCCCTACATGGTTGCTCTGAACCCTTAGTTTTAAAACTCATTCTTTTTTAAAAAAGGGGAAAGCATGTACAAAGGGACTCTGAACACCCAAAGAGGATTTCAGGGAGTGTGGATATCCACTGCAACATGTTGATGCATTTCCCATATTGCAATAATGGATAATGTCATCTACAGTCATGCTGGCTGAGTAAATATAAAGTCAGGTTACGACAGGGACAAAGTTATTAGCTCCAGTTGTCAACTCACAAGAAGAAAGGCAACATTGGGTATAATCCCAGGCAGTGGGCAGGCATTTGCTGTGAGACACAAGGGATGTTGAAACCACTTAAAAACAGCATCCACAAATATCTTGAGAAAGAGCTCCATCGCATCCAGCAGAGCTGTTCCAATGCTCTAGAGCAGTGATTCCCAACCTGAGGTACATGTACCCCAGGGGTACAAACCAGGATATTAAGAAGCATGCAAAAAAAAAAAAAGAATAATGGGGGGGAAACAGCACATACATCAACAGTGCAAGAAAAGATACAAGTCAAAAACGTGAGATCATAATGAGTGGTGAACAAGATTTCCTTCATTATTTAACCTCGAGAAAAGCCCCGATCCTTTGCTTTGTTTTTGATAGATGGTGGAGAGTACCTCCTTAAACAATGTGTTGCAAACATGCCACTACAGTGTGCATGCTTCGAGTGTGCCCCCACAGACTCAGCATTCACTTTCCTCTATTTTGCAAACATTTGGGCACTGTCATGCTGGTACTGGTGGATATATAAGTGGGCACCACAGTCAGTTCTGTGGGAAGTATTCTATGAGTGAGTTCTCTCACATCTTCTCTATATCTCTTCGCTTTGTCTGTTCACTTTAATATTCCATTACTTTTTAATTCTATTATTGAGCTATTTATTTACAGTTACAACATACAAACTTGAAATAACAGCAACTATATTAATTACAAATATTTTGCTAACATAAATGGTACCATTCACAGAAACGGGTTGCCAATGGGTACGGAGATGGAAAAAAAGTTGGGAACCACTGTTCTAGAGACTACTTTGGTTTTCCTGCATTTAAGAGAGGGAGCTTCCACTGAAAAAGGAAAGTGAGACCTGGAATAATTACTTTTTTGGTATTATAAATCCTAGAATCCCCTAGTCAGCACAGCTACTGACCATTCCACTGGGACATTTTGGAAGCTGTAGGTCAAAAAGGCAACATTTTCAGGAGAGGAAAAATCATGGATCTGTTTCTATATTGTGAATTCACCTACTAGTGCTGAAAATCAGCCTGGTAAACAGGGCCAGAATTCTTTTTTAACCCAGTTTAAAAGGAAAAAAAACCTATTCCATCCCTATGTGCTTTTCATCAAAGGAGGATGTTCCCATGACAGAAAGGTCAAACAAAAGTTGGATTCAAATCCTGTTTGCATGCATGTCTTAAAACAACACAAGGTAAATATTGGCTAAGAACCATTAAAATCAGCTTCCAACCCCAGCAAATTTTCCCATGCAGAATGCAAGACTCTTTCGGTGCCAGTTTCATCTCTGAATAACCTCTTCTTTCATTATCTCTGCTTTGTTAATATTTTCTCTGCACCCATCTTCTCTGGAGTCTTGGCTCTTTGGGTTTACATTCTTTACATGACATCTACCCACAGTTTGGGAGGGTGCTAAGATAAAATCTGGCTCAGGTAAATCAAGCTCATAACACTTGAATATTGTATCATAGAGAGAGAGAGAGAATCAGTAAGCCATTGCTTATCATCCGTGTCCCAGATGGGATAGGATAATGGCATTAGCTGATGCTTTAATTTTCAGTAGTGTGACAATTAATTATCCTTGTGATTTGTTATTCTTGGGAAGAGGTGTAATTTTAAATTAGAAACAAGCTGCTTCTATTGTTTGTGATTTTTAGCTTCAGATATTTTAATTGTTGTAAAGGACCTTGAGACTTGTTTGTTTTTTAGAGAAATATGTCTGACAAACCAAATACAAAGGAGGAGGAGTGGCGGGGGGGGGGGGTTAGATAAGGAAATATTAAATGGACAAATATAGAATGGGTGACACTTGGCTTGAAAGCAGTTGTCAGGTACTGGTTAACTAGCTTTCCAAGAAAACACTCTTTGAGCGCAGCAACTGTGTTTTATTGAGGTAGAGCAAGCAACATAGAAACTTGGTAAAAGTTGCTAGGACTGAAGCACACTGGTTAGCAGGCAAGTAATATAGTTAAACATAGAAACATAGAATCATAGAGTTGGAAGAAACCCCAGGGGTCATCCAGTCCAACCCCCTGCCATACAGGAACACACATCAAAGCACTCCCAACGGATGGTCATCCAGCCTCTGTTTAAAAACCTCCAAAGAAGGAGACTCCACCACACTCAGAGGCAGCATATTCCACTGCCGGACAGCCCTGACCATCAGGAACTTCTTCCTGAGGTTCAGGTGGAATCTCCTTTCCTCCAGCTTGAATCCATTGCTCCTTGTCCTAGTCTCTGGAGCAACAGAAAACAAGCCCACTCCCTCCTCAACATGACATCCCTTCAAATATTTAAAGATGGCTATCATGTCGCCTCTTAACCTTCTTTTCTGCAGACTAAACATACCCAGCTCCCTAAGCCGTTCCTCCTCTGGACACGCTCCAGCTTGTCAATATCCTTCTTGAATTGAGGTGCCCAGAACTGGACACAGTATTCCAAATGAGGCCTAACCAATGCAGAACAGAGTGGTACCATTACCTCCCTCAATCTAGACACCTTACTCCTATTGATGCAACCAAGAATCATGTTGACTTTCTTTGCTGCCGCATCACACTGCTGACTCATGTTCAGCTTGTGATCTTCCAAGATTCCTAGATCCCTTTCACATCCCAGCCACGTGTCCCCCATCTTGTATTTGTGCATTTCATTTTTTTCTGCCTAAGTGTAGGACCTTACATTTGTCTCTGTTGAAATTCATTTTGTTAGCTTTGGTCCCGCTCTCCAATCTGTCAAGGAGCATACAAATTTGGATACAAACAGCATGGATTGGTGAGGGCCATAAATGTCACCTCGCCTCCCAGACCCCCAAGTTTCCCAGGTGCTCTGGATGTTTACATACTTTCATCCTGAGAACCTGAACACCTCTCTTGTTTTTAACCTCCTTTTAGACTTCTGGTTATTCTCACAGTGCCTCCCTGAGATCCTTCATTCCATTTCCTTCATGTTCCCCGCTTCCCTGGCTGAACGCCCTTGGACAATTCTCCAGGCACTTGGAAGCCTTTGATCCCATGCCCGGATACATACAGCAAATGGTTTTCAAAACATTGTTGCAAGCTGTTTGATATGCAATATGTTGTTAAAAGTGTCTATTAGCACTTGTTCCATTGTTGCCACGGAGTAATCTATTTCTAAAAGCTAGCTAAGCAAAGGGACTTTTCTCTTAATACTATGGCAAGAGCTGAGCCTCCTGACAGCATTACATGGGAAAAGGATCTAGAGGTCTTAATAGACTGCATGCTAAACATGAGTTAACTGCATGATGCAGTGGCCAAAAAAAGCCACTGAGCTGCAATTATGAGCTGTATCAACAGCAATATAGAGTCCAGATCATCAAAAACACAGCCTTATCACAAAAAAATCTACTACATTCTTTCTTGTCTGAAATATCCATTAGGAAGGAAAGCACTTTTTATTACCAAAAAAAATCTGTTTCTCATATCATAAAAAGTCATTACCAATTACCATCAAAAATAACAATTTTTTGTTTACTACCCAAATTATACCCTGTTCTTTCTTATGTCATAAAAACCTGTAGTAGAATACACACACACACACACCCTACATCTACATATATAAAAATGGTGGAATTTTTGTAGTAAGAAAATATTATTTATTTATCCATTTGTGATAAAGAAAAGCACTTTCCTCATTTCATATCTCTAAATCTTGTCTCAAGTCATCTTATATCTAAACTACAAATGATATGTTAACCTGCAGACATTGCAGTTCTGATCTTAATCCTAGACCTGACCAACTCCAAAGCAAGTTTCTCTAGTTTCTGGTGATCTTATCTCCTCCTCCTCCTCCTCATAATTTACATTTTCTTTTATATAAAGCAGATGTGGGGGGAAGATGTTTTCTAGAATGAGACATTTCACCTCTCTTGTGTACTTTTAAGAAATATGTAGAATATGACTGTATTCCCTGCTATACATTAGCATGTATACATCATAGCTGTGAAACATTTAACAGCTAATATTATGGAATATTGATATTCTGAGATCCTGGACCAATTCTAACCACTTGAAATGGCCAACAAAAAGTGGCCATCGATGAGCCAAACCAGAGCCAGACAACTTGTCATTTTTCAAATCAAGTGCAGCCTGAAAGTGATCCCCTCAAAACCTCCTTTTGTGCCCCCCAGCCCTCCTGATGTACCCTCAAAATCCCAGGTGCCTCAATTCTTTCTTACAAAGTTGAATAATGCAGGTTGCCGGAAGACCTCCCCAAACATGCAGAAACTGTCCACAAACACAGTGGTTTGCTTTATTTTATCTCTGATAATCCTCCATGCCTTAAAACAAACAAAACCTTGAAAATTGGAACCAGACTCAGGCCCTTCCCTAAACTGCAAAGCCTAGGATTCCATAGGATGTTGAAAGTGGAGATATTTCAAGGCAGCGGCATTTACATAGATAAAAGACTGGATGAATCTTCAAGATACGAGAATGCTGACATTAGAGGAAGCTGATTTAAGGATGGGTTGGCATGCCTATATGTTCTATGGGAAAGCTGCGGTTGACAAAGACTTTGTTCATCATTTTGTAAGAAAATCACTACTTAGAATATGGACTTACTACAAGAATAAGAACATTAGGCAACTACCTACATGGGTCTCCCCTCAAGAAGCCTTCTTTGGAAGATGGTTTGATTCAGATAAGTGGCTGTGTTATGATGACATATTAGAAATGACAAATCTGAATCTTTTTAAGATGAAATCAAGAGAAAAATTAGAATCAGAAGGAATAAAGTTAAACTGGTTCCCTTACAGACAGTTAACTGAGAGATTCCAGATGGATGTGAAAACTTATGGAATAGAACAAAAAGAGCAAGGAAGAATGTTGAAGTTACTATGGGAAAACCCGCCTCATTTACTAGCACATGTATACCAGGAGATTTTAAATCAAGAAAGAGAAGATGAGACAGTCAAATCAGCAATGATATTGTGGGCTCAAAATCTCAGGCACCCAATTCAATTAGAGCACTGGGAACAGAGCTGGCAATGGACACAAAAATTTACTGCAGCTCAGAACCTAAAAGAGAACTATTATAAGCTTTTTCATAGATGGTACATGACACCAGAAAAATTAAAGAAGTTATATAATACGGGAACAGGTCAGTGTTGGAAGTGGCAGGAGAATGTTAGAACACTATTTCATACGTGGTGGTCATGTCCTAAGGCTAAAAAACATTGGAATGATATACATAATATGATATGTAAAATATTGAGGGTTCAAACTGATAAGAAACCTGAACTGTACTTATTAAATATGACACATGTGTTAGATGGAACTGTTGCAAAGAAATATTGGCGAATAATGCTGTATATGATTACGACAGCCCATATTGAATATGCAAGGCTATGGAAAACTGAGCAGATACCTACAATAGAGCAATGGTGGGCAACTTTTATTGAAAATCGGAATGCAGATATAGTCTCTCAGAGATTAAAAGGAAAATCAGATGATGACATTAACAAAGCATGGCAAATTGTTCTGGAAATGGGTTGGGTATTGACAGATAATAATTCTTAATTCATGGTAGCATGAGTAGTTAGAAGTAAAAATCAATGGAATATCATGGAACATGTAAAGTAGGGTCGAAGAGCAGGATCTATCTTGTATGTTAACAAATGCAATGCGATGCATAATGTTGATATGTCAATGAAATAACACTATTGAAATCCAGAGAGGAATGGAAGATAGCGGTAATAGTTCGGTAAAATGTACAATGAGAAATGTTGTTTTATACGATGTAATCACAATAAAATTAATTTTAAAAAAAAGAAAGTGGAATAGTAGCACTACAACAGTCTAGTGTGGAAATGGCCTCAATGTAAACACCACTTCCAGTGCACTGCCAACAGCAGCGTGGCCTTTGGGTAGATCAGCAGTGGCAAAAATCAGCCTCCTTTCCCATGGTAGTTATTCAACCCTGTTCTAGATGTTGTTGGACTCTCATCATCCTTTCCCACCAAGTATGCTGCTTAAGGCTGACAACCAACAATACATAAACAGCCATATGTTGTCTACCCATGATCTAAACATTTCAGATGAGTGCCTGCCCAACATCTTTTTTTTATGCCCTACTTTGAAAACATCCAGAGAGCACCACAGGCACTGCCAATCCCTCTCTCATTCCAAAGTATAAGATCTAGAATTGCCTTTGTCAGAACGTGTGGTGAGATCTTGGATGATGAACCAGACTTTGGGTCTTTCCACCCTACACTTTTATAGTGCTATTATTCCATTTTCAACCTCCTCTGGAATCCTGGGGTTTGCAGTTTCCTGAGCCCACAGAGCTCTCTGGCTGAGAATTCTAAATTCCCCTCCCTATACTGCAAACCCCAAGATTCCATAGAATGTTGAAAGTGGAATAATAGCACTGTAACAGTATAGTGTAGAAAAGCCCCTTGAAAATGCAGTCATGGCTTTTATCATCAGGCATTCTTCTAGCAAGATATGAATCTAATGTAAACTCAGGGTGACTCATTCTATTTTGGCTCTACCCATTCCACCTCCACTACTTCTAGCAGGCATAAGGAATGAGTATGCACCTCTAGAGCTCTGCCTCCCACAGCTGTCTCTGTTGATATATTTTACTGTCAACATCCTAACAGAAATAATCCACCCCTAAACCTCCCACAGACAACTCCCATTGATAGCTTGCAATCTCCAGGTAAAAGTCATCCCCTTTCTCCACCCTGTGATACCCAGCTGCCTTCATCTGTCACTAAGGATGGAATTCATTAATTAGACTTCTTCAGGGCTTTAAGTCTCCATACATCCCTCTACTCTCAGTGAGCATCACCATGGAACAGTATCAGTGGATCCTGTTGCTTCTCACCATCTTCTTGACTGGAATCTTCCTGCTTTACCAACAGAGTCCTACCTTCAGTTTCTACTGCAAGATGCTCTTCTTCAATGGCTGGATCTTCCTGATGGCCACCATACTAACTCCGTGTGTAACTGTACTCAGGGGGCGAAGTGTGGAGAACATGAAGTGAGTAGAAGGCTTTGGTTCTTTCTTCAACTCTTTGGGGTGATTATGTCTATTGCAGGGGGAGGGGGAGATGTGTCTTCTAAGCACTAGGCATTTCTGCTTGCCTACCAAAAGACAGAGCAGAGGTGGTCAATTTATCTGAACCTGTTTTGGCAGTGCTGCTTAGAAACAGGCTAACCTCATAGGTCTGTTATCATAGTCCATTCACATCAGAAAGCCCATTCCCTCCTGATTCAAGTTAGCTGGTAGGCAATCCTCTCTTCAAGAAATGAAAAGTCTCTTCACAACTCTCATTTGGATCCTCTGAAAAGGAGTGATGGTATGCCACTGTCTTCTTGGTTTCCGTTTCTATGTGATCTCAGTTGAGGTTGGCACTGAAGAAATTTGAAAAGTAGGGCCAAAATGGGGCTGGAGAAGGGAGGAGGGAAAATGTGTTTGCCTACTACTAAAAGAATACAGAGAAACTCAAACAAGCAACAAATAAACAAAAGTAAGGAAAGGTGAGACTGGATCAGGAAATGCTTGAAAAAGAGGGATTATATTTTACTGGTAGGATAAGTACAACAGCATCAAACACCCAACTGCTAGCAAGTTCCAGGAATGCTCTTTCAAAAACCTTTTTATAAGTCAACTAGCCAAAAAACCAAAGCAAACCAAAACCCACCACTGTGAATGAGCAATTCCTTGTCCCCTCTCCTCCCATTTCTGTTCTTCAGCCATAGGGTTTTCCTTTATTGGTGTCTTTTAAACATGTTGGACATATGTAATAGAGCTTTATAGGCTTCTTCTACTCTTTGGGAAGCTGAATTTGTTTGAAGTGATGCAGGTGGCAAAACAAAGTCAGGAAATCAACAGTATAGAGTATAAAATCATGTTGTTTTATTAAGAAAGGAAAAAAGTACACAAATTAACATAAATGCTAACTGATTTTCCATAAGTTGGCGTAGCTAAATGTAAACACAGGCTATATGTGTATCTGTGAATTGTGAGTGAAAAAAAGATCAAAGACTGATTTGCTCTTTAAAAAAGTGGAAATTTCCCTTGCAGACAGAATCTATATCAGCCTTTCTCAGCCTTTTTACCCTGGAGGAACCTTGAAATAATTTTCCAGTTTCAGTGAATGCCTGCATAATGATTATTATACCTGTAGCTAAAAAGAAAGTTTTTTTGCCCAATCAGAATCACTCACAGAACAGCCAGTGACCTCTCACAAAAGTCTAGGCTTCTGGGGAACCCTAGGCCGTTTCCTCACTACACTGTTATAGTGCTATAATTCCACTTTCAATGTCCTGTGGAATCCTGGGATTTGCAGTTTAGGAAGAGGCTTTTAGAATTCTCATTCAGAGAGCTATTTGGCCTCAGTAGGCAATAAACCTCAGAATTCCACAGGATGTTGAAAGTGGAATAATAGCACTACAACTGTGTAATGCAGAAATGGTCTTACTTGAGGATGCCTGATCTATTATGATATGTAGTTTGACCTTTTATTCTTGATAGGAGACTTAACGCAGCAAAAGTTTCATTGTTCTGCCACCTATGAGAGAGTGTTTTGCCCCCTTATCTAACAGCCACTGATTAAGACTTAGGCCATTTCCGCATTACAGTGTTAAACTGCTGCTATTCCACTTTCAAAGCCCTGTGGAATTCTGGGGTTTGTAGTTTACTGTGACCAAAGCGCTCTTTGGCTGAGAATTCAAAGTACCCTTCCCTAAACTACAAACCCCAGAATTCCATCGGAGGTTGATAGTGGAATAGCAGCACTTTAACACTGTAGTGCGGAAATTAGTATAGACTGGAATCCTCTTAGTGACTTATGACTGGCTGTGCAAGCTTAAGCATTTTTACGAAGCTGCACAAGGAGGTATCCACGAAGTACCTCCTACTGCAATTATTTTTTGCCCAGGCTGCCAGACATAGCTTCTTCTCTGACCCAAATGACCACTGGTTGTCTGTGGGGAGAGGAGTAACAGGAAAACTCCCTTGAAATTAATCACCCAGTTGGGAATTGTTCCTTTCCTGGGTCATTTGAGCATGTCCTTTTAAATGAGGTAATATTGACCTTTTTATTTTTTTAAAAAAATAATATTTACGCCACTTTCTCCAAAATAAATTTCTGCACATGTAACCATCAAAGTATGCAGCAGCAAACTTAGTAAACTGTATTTTCCATTCTGAAAGTGTGACTCACTGCAGACCTCCACCATAAGTAGGCTGGCAGAAATTTAAGCTCTTAAAAGGGTCAGAGAGGATCTTAGCTAAGGTGTACCAGAACATATTTGCCTTGTACAAAATACTTTCTTCTGTAGTAATTCACATCAAGCTGTTTTGGATAGAGAAAATGTTTGTAGGTCCCCGTGGTTATACTGGCTGGCACATGGCATTTGTGTTTGCAGCAATTTACATAGAGCTGTTTTAGAGTTATGAAATGTGTGTATGTGTCTTTTGGTAATACAGGTCTGGCAAATTTTGGGTAAGTGGTCTGGAGTACCATGTATGAATGTTTAAATCAGGGGCGTGGAAAGTGTAGGCCACAGATAAATGGATGGCAACTTCACCACAATTTTGTGCTTCATGGGCTGTATTAGGCCCAGAAGAAGCCTTTTTCTTCCCCAACAGGAAGTACCTAGAGCCAAGTCACTTTTTGTTAGGAAAAAGGAGTCTCCTATGCCTAAAAAGATCCAGAAGGGATTTTTTTTTAAAGTGTGGTGAAATTGCCCTCATGCCCCCAGGGATGTTAAGGGCATTTGGAAGCAAAAATTAAAATATTTCCAGGGGAGTCAGCCCTCAGAGGCCACACAACCCCCTAACTTGCAACAGATGCCTTCCCTTGCTCCAATTTTTTGGCCATCTTTTATTAACCAATATTATTTCTTACTCTATTCTGTGGCTTTCAAGACTTTGGCCATTTCTACATGGTGCTGCCGTTGTGTGATGGGGACGCGTTGGCAGCAGTCCACAAATCATGTTGTCGCACAATATTGTCCCGGACCTGCTGCCAACGCATTCCCACCCATCGTGATTGCAAGATATTTGCTTAATGGAAAATAGCCTTCGAGCGCCCATGATTGCGCAGTGCTGCCATCACTGTCAGCCATGCAGAAGAGGCAGAAGCGCAATTGTGTGCTTCCTTCCCCAGCGCAGCATGGGAAAGAGGCTGGCTGTGGTGCAGAAGGAAGGAGTGTGTCTCTTGCGCTCCCTTCCACAGGGAGCCAGCTGGGTGTGTAGGCGAGCATTTGAGTCACACCCCCGTCCCGGCAAAGGCACTGCCGGGACCATGAGGGGAGGACAACGGAAGGATGTACAGTGTGGAAATGGTCTTTGTTTTGGTTGTTGTTGTTAACACATGGAATCAAGCACTACTCTTGTCGTCTCTGAAGTGATCCAGGCCAATCAGGCCAAGGTGTGGACCAACAGGATTCTGACCCATTCTGGAATGGTCTGAATCAGCCTAATTCAGTTTGAGGTTTGGCTAAATTGGTTGAACAGCCCAAGTACAGACTTTTAATTGCACTAAGACTCAACGATGTGTTAAATATTTACAGTAATCTTTCACATTGTTTGGCGCTGATGTAAAAACATCCTGGCACAGATAAATTCTGAACATCATTACTGGGTTAAAACCCTTCAGGCCACAGGTAACAAAGCTAAACTTCTTGATAAATTGTAATTCAGTGTTTTCACACGGAAACAGCTTCCCCCAAACTGGGACCCTTCAAATCTGTAGGACTAGTAACTCCCACATTCCCATCCAGCATGGTTCTGGGGGAAAAGGCTGTGCCAGATCTTCCATTTGATGTTCTATTCAAGAATAGTCACCTGAAGGTCAGTAAGAGACAGTGATTTCTGATAAGACTGTTATTCCGCCATGAAATTCCTTATGCCTCCCAGCTTTTCACAGAGCTTATAAATGACATCATCAAACTTTGATTGCAGTCTGCAAATAGTATGTTTTTATCATGCTGCTTTCTTTTTCAGGAGGACATGTAACTTTTTTCTTTCTGAAGCCATTTCCACACTACACTGTTATAGTGCTATTATTCCACTTTCAACATCCTATGGAATCCTGGGGTTTGCAGTTTAGGGCGCGGCATTTAGAATCTCAACCAGAGAGCTCTGTGGCTCAGGAAACTACAAGCTCCAGAATTCCACAGGATGTTGAAAATGGAATAATAGCACTATAATAGCACAGTGCAGAAGGCCTGAGAGTTTGATCGTATCTGCTTTGTGAAGACTCCTGGCCTTGGGCATGGGTTATTGAGGTGGTGCTTTGACCATATTTACTACTGTTGAGGAGTGTGATTGCTTTCTAAATTTAATGTTTGAGTTTTAACATAAGATACAAACCAATCCATAACCACAGAGGAAAAAAGCAAACCACCCACAAACAAACATTATGTGTGTGTAACTAGGACTAAAACATAAACTAAAATAAATCAAACTAGACTAAAACTAAAAGATAATACCACAACCCATTCTTAAAAGATGCATCTGTTACACAGAAAATACCCAACTGTACTACACTACGCTACATTAACTAACAAAGGAACTCTGACCCCTCCATATCAACTCTAATGAAAAGGAAAAATCAATTAACATTTCATGTCTTATTCTACAATTATAGATCTAAATACCTCCAATTTACTAGAATTATTAATAATCATAACCCCAGATTACTGCATCATTAGATTTCTCATGGCTCAAAAAAATCCATAAAAGGTCTCCAATCTTTCAAAAAATTTTTCAGTTGACCTATCCTTTGAAATGCACATTAATTTTACAACTTGAGGAAGACCTGCAACTGTAACAACCTGTTCTTCTGTTGCCAGTGCATCCATCTGCCTCCAAGTTTAGTGAGGGGTGTGATTTCCGACCATGCCTCCTCACTTTCTGTGACCAGCAGCCATATGACTGACCCATAGAGTGTCCCAATATGAAGCAGCTCAAACATTTTGCAGTATGAAAATGTATTAATGAGGGCAAAGAAAGAAGGTCAGGGCAAGCACTCATAGAAGGAAAGGAGGAAAACATAGAAGAATTGTACCTTCTTGGCTCACACAGTTATGTCTTGCACCACTGATGTGGACCGAATATAGCACAGTACTCACCAAAGTGTGTCGCAGAAGCATATAGAAAGTCCATTATAATTCCAAAGTGTAGCTTATATTGGGGGGAAAAAATTGACCGAACTGGAGGCCTTTTATCTGAAAAGAGTGCGTGTGCTCTCTCTCTCATGTCAGATTTGCATGGACTATTATTTTATGCAAAGCAATCGTGCTGCCCATGGGACATTCCAAGGCTGGCAAAATACTGAAAATAAAGACCGAAAACTGCTAGAGGTCAGAAGTTCATTTCCATGTTTTGTTTCTTTGAAATAGTCATAGTTGGAAAAACTGATAGGGAAAAAGTTGAGCAATGGCAAAACAATTGGTATATATGTGTGTCAGTGTGCATGGCTTATGTGTATGCATGACTTATGTGTTTCAATACATTTTGCATATGTAAAAAGTTAAAAAGGGTAGCAGGAGCAGTCTTTTGTTATTGCGTAGACGTTGTGGAGCTTGTGTAGGAAAGGCAGATGGCTGAACTCGTCTGTTTTGCCTGATAAATAAGGATGAGGGGGAAAGGGCTGTGCACTGGAGGTGAAGCAACAGGAGTGAGAATGGGTAGACAAATATAAACTGGATTTTACTCCTTATTTGTAAGACAACTGTAAACTGGATCCTTGGGTTGTGTGGTTCTCACTGTTACATTTGAGCAGGTGTTACCCTGCTTGCTGGGGGTCCCTTAGGGGGATTCCCAACACCTGTCAAAATTATCACTTGTGGGGAAAAATAGCTATGAACACTGCTTTAGCAATGCAAAGAGGGCAGGGTAATTAAAGATCTTTTACCCAATGTTTACGGGGTCAGGCTCAGTCAGAAATCACACAAAAAGGTCCAATGAATGACTTTATTGAATAGTAATAGTTCACACTAACGCAAACACGCACACACGCATCCAAGGGCTAATAGAAATAAAGAGTGGAAATAAGATAGAGGGATTGTTGAGGGATTCGCAGCTTGGGTGATACTGCACCTCTTCCTGAAGTCCTTGGTCCGGGAAGCAGTGATCGAACAGCAGCTCAGCGAAGAGATGCTGAGGAGATCGCACAGCTGTCAGGAGGGGGGACCAGTCAGTTGGTATGACCAGGAGGCATCATACTTCTTCTCCTTGCCTCGCCTTTCTCTCCTAACTAGCCCAAAAACAGGGACTATTTGTAGGAAAAATTTACTTTGAAGGCAAATCCTTTCCCGGGGAAAACAAACAGGGACAGAAAAGAAAAACAACTCCACATCTGGCATTTCCCTAATATCAGAAAATAACAAGGTGTCATCCCAGTAACAGAATCTTCCTCTGTTTTGAGGCTGCAGTGTGAGTTTCTGGAGATGGATTTGATAAGGTTTTATTGTTTCCAGTGCCCAGCTTTCTGGGAACACTTTTACTCCCTTCAAGTGGACTCTTTAAAGGTTAAGGACCTTTTGTCCACCATGGGTTATCACAACGTGAGGTCTCCTGTGGCTACGTGACTGGGGATTTTACTGGCCTGACCTGGTTCGTCCGACCGTACGACCGTTATTGCCTACTTGCGCATTCGGGTGACCTCTCTGGTTGGTTAGATTAATTTTATATCAAAGTTGTAGACCCCGGGACAGGGTGGTCATCTAAAGTGAGGTGTATTTAGAAAAGTCAGAACTTGCTAGCCGTGCTTAGACCTTAGTGATCCAGTCTTTCTTACTTGAGAGTATGCTGGCTATTTGTACTGTGCTGTTTTACACTGTTACATTTGGGTAGATAAGAAGAGAAGTAGTTTGGAAGGTGCTTTGTGGTGGATATGCAAAACAGTGGGCTGTGGGCACTGTCAGAGCTTGTTGCTGGGTTTCAGCAACTGCTTTTCTATGGAGATAGTGACGAAGATTACATTAATAATAAACTTATATTTGTTATTGTCATCATTGTCCATGCAACCCATTGCAATGGGGACACTGCAAAGCAGAGCGTGCAAGGAAGGGATCAAACAATATTAATTATAATTTGTAGTCATCCCTTTTGCAAAGGGTTGCAACAAACAATGGATTTGCCTGACTATGTAGATTTTCTACCCACCTCAGTTTTGCACCCGTGATCTTTAAGTCGCATGATTCTCTGTGATATGAAGATTACTTAAACAGGCAGTCAGGGACCAAATTTGCTTTCATGATCTAGATGTTCGTGTGCTTCATTTCTCTTTTCTGTGGCATGAACTTCTGGGGATAGAAGACTGCCACCTCTGATGATCTTTTATCACCCCACAATTATCCACAGAATGCACTGGCCACCACTGCTGGCTGAGCCCAGCTTCAAATAGAGGACTGTAGTCTTCTCTGAGGGCCCTTCAGAAAGCCATCCTAAGGTCACCTTGCGCCTGTGTCCCTACCTGTTATGGAAGATTAAATTGATGCTATTAAATTGATTGTGTATCTAAGAGACTGTTGAAACAGGGGAAGTCAATTATTGGTTTTGAAGGTTAAGCTTTTAGTTCTTAACTACCAGGCAGTAATGTGATAATGATAGACACAGTAGAAGTAGTATGTTTCATAGGTTATCTGAGGCTATTTCTGCCCCTTAGCTGACCTCATTGTCCTCCTGTTGCAATCCCAGCAGCACCTTTGCTGAGGAGGGAGCACAACAGCAGCACTCCTCTCCCCACACCCAGCCCATCAAGGTCCAGGGTATAGGCACCAGGGCTAGGACAAGGTATGGGCTCTGAGTCAGGAGACCAAGGGTCAGAGTCCAGTAAATCCAAGAGAACAGAGGTATACTTTGTGTCAAGAGTCCAAAGAGTCAGAGTCCAGGGGTCAACAACCAGCATGGTCAGGACCACATCCAGAGATCCTACAGGCAGCACACAAAACCATATTGCTGTGGCAAAGGCTGCAGCATAAACCCAGCCCTTATATAGCTGGCTCCTGGCTGCTCCAGCTACTCTGCATCTGAGCATCCAGCTGGGTCTGAGGTACTGAGCAGGATTCTGCAAAGAACAGGGTCAAGGTCAGGATCTTTGCAGGCAGAATCCTGCAAGAACTTAGTCACAGACCCGAACCCTTACACAACCAGCTTCCTGCAGAAGGGAGCGCAAGCGACACGCACCTGCCTTCTGCAGCACAGGTGGGCTATTTCCCATGCTGCACTGGGGAAGGAAGCACTTCCATCACACCCTTCTGCATGGCTGGGAAGGACGGGAGCATCATGCCATTGGGGATCATTGATGGTATTTCTCCGTCAATGACATAACCCGTGATCATGCCAGCTGGTGACATGAGAAAGGCGGGACCATGATGACGTCATGTGGAAGTGTCATTGTGGTCCCGCTCCTCTTATGTCCCCATGCTGAGACACCATGACCATGTGGAAAGAACCTTAGAACCAAAAGCTGGTGAGTTAGAAGTCAGATATAGACACACACACATGCACTGTATTTGTTAGTGTATAAGATTCACTTTTTTCCCAAAAAATATTGTTTGAAAATGGGGTGCGTCTTATATGCTGGTGTGTGTCACATCCCAGCAAACAGGATTTGCCATTGTATAAATGGGGTACGTCTTATACACGGGTGCGTCTTATATGCCAACAAATATGGTATTTGGCCCCTTTTTAGTTTAATTGTAGGCTAATTTAATTTAGTATTAGGTTAGATATTAGAGTTTCTTTGCCTATTTACTGTTTGTTTGTTTTTAATCCCCTCTATGATGTTTTATATATTAACTATGTGTTAATAAAAATATTTAAAAAAGAAAATGAATACACATACTTGAACCCCATGGTGGTGATCTGTACACATTTGCCAAGGACTAGGACTTAATAAACATTGTGGGGCTTGTTTATGAGTAGACATGCATAGGAACTAACTGTAAGGCATTATCGAACACAAGCAGCTGTTATTCCTTGTATTAGGGCTAATAAGGCACAGTTTCAATTCTCATGTATGATATGTAGATTACAGGACATGTTCTTTAGGTCTCGTTTCAGATCAGTGGTTTCTAGTATTAATGATAATTGTGTGTTTTCATAGGGTTTTCTTAGGCAAGCAATATTCAAAGGTGATTTTGCCAGTCCCTTCCTCTGAAATATAGCCTACAATACGTGATGTTCATTGGTGGTCTCCCATCTAAATATTAACCAAGGTTGACCCTGCTTAGCTTCCAAGGACAGAAGGGATCTGGTGCCTTTAGGGTATTTAAATATTATTGATGATTGCATTTTTTCCTCATTATGAGTTACAAGTAGAATTACTATGGATTTTCCCCATTGTCTGAGACGTTCTTCTGAAAGTCCATCACACTATGTTGGTGTGACCTAGTTGCTGTAGGCAAGGAAGAAGAAGATTCAATTCACCCAAGTGCTTTTTAGAATCTCAGGACACATATAGCCTTAAAAGTGGGCAATATTTTATGATTATCATCACATACATTTATTTTGATTGTTCTTTTAATTAACACTAAATAGTTTGCCGGCTATATTTTTTAAAGAAATAAATATGAAACCATCAATTAAAAACTGATTTACTAAATTGGTGTTATAATTCTATAATCCAGCAATGCTATTTTAGTACATATAAAACTGTATGTATTAAAATAGTGTTATAACTCTAATGAAACAATCTCTCTCTCTCTCTCTCTCTCTCTCTCTCTCTCTCTCACACACACACACACACACACACACACACACTGCTGTTGTTAATTGCCATCAAGTCGACTTTGACTTTATGGTTGTACTGTGAACAAGAGACAGACAGACAGACAGACAGACAGACACACACACACACACACACACACACACCGTCTCTGTTATCAACAATCCTGCTCAGGTTTTGCAGATTCAGGGCCATGTTGGATAAAATGATACTATTCTTCAGTTCCAACTGACTAGATTGCCCGTTCACTCTTCCATGACACAAGAGATGGGGATAATGTTCTCCACCATACCTGAGAGCAGCAGCTCTTTTAGAGGATGGAGAATGGGCCATGTGACACACTTTTCTCTCTCTCTCTGACTTTTTTTTTTTAAAGACAAGAGAGAGAGAGAGAGAAAGGAACAGCTATTGGCTTTAGGAATCATGGAACAAGGTTTCCATTGCTCTGTGCATCATCTGCCACCCAAGGCAGGTGCTTCAGTATGCCTAACAGAAGAACCAGAAATGCACCATGAAAGATTAGCCCTAAGAACACCTGCAATCATTTGAGAATGCAGCCCTCTTTCTCTTTATATTTCAAAAAATTAGACTTTCTGTGTTCAGGGGGAAAAAAAGGTAGAAGAGCCATAGGGAAAATACAGGAGGACCAGCACTGGTGACAGCCTTGTGTAGACACTCCACTTAAAACTAAGGCCGTTTCTGCACTACACTGTTATAGCATTATCATTCCACTTTCAATATTCTATGGAATCCTGGGGTTCGCAGTTTAGGGAGGGGCCTTTAGAATTCTTATTCAGAGAGCTCTTTGGTCTCAGTAAACTACAAACCCCAGAATTCCACAGGATGTTGAAAGTGCAATAATAGCACTATAACAGCATAGTGTGGAAATGGCCTGAGTGAACAAAGCATGGCAATTCCACTATAACAATCTAGTGCTGATGCATGCTAGTACAGTACCCATTTTGTTCCTAAATTGTATGACCAAATTCAAGAGGCAGCAAAGTCATTTTTTCCTGATTCTTGAAATAGAACTATTTGGTGCATTGCTTCTCTTGTGCATCCCTCATAACAGCCTGTTGAGATACAGAGGTTCCAGTCCTATATGCGCATACCTGTGAGTAAGTTCTGTTGAACATAATGTGACTTCTTTCTGAATAGACATGAATATAGGAGTATGCTATGAATGTGGCAGAATGCATTTTGGTTGTGACTGTTTCACAATGAGTATGAATAAAGCCATTGTGTGATTAAATATTCTTTAGCTGCTGCCCTCTATTCACAGGGAAGTAAGCCCCACTGAGCTCATCACAATTACTCATGAACTGTATTGTACTACAGTTGGCCCACCACATTTGCTAGGGTTATGTGAGAAATAGCTGAAAAGACTCATAAAACAATTTAGCACAGGATTGGCTGAAGCATTAATGTTTATTTACAAGTATGTTTCTGCAGAAGTGGGTGCTCCCCAGAGAGAAGGACACCCCCAGTATTGAATAACTCATATTTTATCCCCTGTCCCCATCACAGGTTTTCCCTCCTCTGGGATCCCGTTGGATAGGACGCCAAAGGTTACAGCTGATCAGGATTGCCTAAGAAGTTACATTTCCCCTTCCCCATATTTACAGTATGAGTGATCACGCACTGATCATGCATTTCCCTCGTGTATCCTTAATTCTCATTTTACATTCAAGGTGTCTTATCAGCAATCTCATAGTACCCTTTTGTGTTCTGGTATGTCCCTATCAATCATTTTCCTCCTTACAGACAGCCTTGTCCTGTCTGGTTTGTTGTTATCTGAAACACCCCAGCCGCCCTACAGATCCAAGGTCTTGGGAGACCCTCTTTTGTTCAGCTGCCAATTTTAGAAAGCTGTCTTCTTAGACTTAGTGTATTACAGAAGCTAAAAAAATAAAATATACTGGAATATATGTGTAAATATATCTAAAATATGTGTTATACATATAAGCTAATATATATGCTTCTAACACATGTTATTAATACTGTATACCCAGGGCAGAAGCTAAAATAGATTTCATTTCTCTCAGTTAGGGGTGGAGGACTCTTGCAAAAGTGGAAAAATGGCAAATATCAAAATGTCTGTGTGTGTCTGTGGGAAAGGGGCAGAGGCACGGTGGGTACAGCAGGCACCCAGAGTCCAAACCAGGTCAGGAAAAGGAGAGGGAAGGGGGGGCAGATTGGCATGGTGGCCCTATACTTCCTCTTTTGTGCCCATGTCCTTCCTTGGGTGTGGGAGGCATCAGGGAGGCTTAGTGCTGCTGAGAAATCAGGCTGTGAGCCCTCCTCAGCTGGCCAGACAGAGGCTGGTGAAGGAGGAGGACCGGTGGTGGGTTTTTGAGCTTATCTGGAGGTTCTAGCAGGGGAGCACAGCTATCATATACCCTTGACTGAAGAACGGTACGCTCCCTCTATCTGGGATGGTTGTCCTCTTCCACGAAGCACGCAGCTTTGGGAGGGACACACATGGAGCGGTGAGGGAGGCAGGGGACACCCATCTCGCCAGCCAGATCAGCAAAATCAACCCTGGCGATCAATGGGGTGACAGATGTTACAGCCAGATCACCCTTACATCCCAGTGGTGGGCTTTTTAAGAGCTGTGTGGCCTGGTTGGAGCTGCCAAGTGTCTGAGGTAGAGGGGTTTGAAGAAACTTGCAAATAATCACGTTGACGAAAGTCAAACCTGCAAATGTGAAGGGCTGACTGTATTATGGTGTTTTTTTAAAGGAAAACAAACTCTTGGTGTCAGTTTACAATAAGGTGGTCCTGTATCCTTTTTTAACAGAGCAGTCTCAGTCCAAGTCTAGTTTAAACATCAAGAACTTGACAAAGGGAGTTCAGATACAGAGGCCTTAAAGTTGCCAACCCAGAGTTAGTACAGTTTTTCTGAATATGGCATTTTTTAAAAAAGTTCTCATTGTTATGGTTTATCTGCTTTGAACTGATTGAAATTAGTGCTTTTTAAAATTGTTGGTGTTTTGTGCCTTCAAGTCTTTTCTGACTTTTGGCAACCCCAAGGTGAACCTATCACAGGGCTTTCTTGGCAAGATTTATTGAGAAGGGGTTTGCCATTGCCTTCCTCTGAGGCTGAGAAAGTGTGACTTGTCCAAAGTCACGCAATGGCCAAGTGGTCTCCCAGAGTCTTAATCCAGCATTAAATCACCATGCAGCAATTTGCTCTTTAAATATGGTTGGTTTATTTGTTTTCTTTTTTTTAACTTATTGTTAATTGTTTTTTAAGTTGTATTTTGTTTTAATCTATATTGTGAGCCAAAATTGGTTCCATGTTGAGAGAAATGTGGGATATTAAATAACTATTTAAATAATATCAAAAAATAGTTCATGCAAATTATAGGAAGATCTGTCCCCTCCTGTAATCTATTTTTTCTTCTTCTTTCTTCTTTTCTGGCCAATGTCTCAGTGGCCAGCCTGACTTATACGATAACTTCAGAAGCACTATGAGATGGTACGTTATAGGCTAAGATCGCTTTCATACTACACAGTTATAACATTCTGATGTCACTTTAATCACATGGCTCCTTCCTATGGAATCCTGTGATTTGCTGTTTGGCGAGGCACTAGAGCTTTCTGGAAGAGAATTCTAGATATCTCATGAAACTAAAAATCCCAGGATTCCATAGGATACAGCCACAACAGTTAAAGTGGTATGAAAACACTATGCTTGTGTGATGTGAAAGAGACCTTAAAAAAATATAATGCCTAGAATGCACAAAAAGTTCATAACAGTTTGTAGTGCAGGACAGCTCCAATTTAATCAGGCATTAATCCTTCCTCTGGAAATAGGGATAGTATACATCTATGATCACAGAATCATAGAATCAAAGAGTTGGAAGGGGGCCCAGAGGCCACTGAACCCAACCCCATGGTTAGTGCAGGAATGCCAGTTACAGGATCCCCAGCAGGTAGCTGTCTTGCCTCTTTGGGAGACATCCAGAGAAGGAAACCCCACCACTTCTCTAGAAAATTGGTCCATTCTCAAACTGCTCTCACTGTGAAGAAATTACTTCTAATGTTCAATTGAAATGTACTGTTACCCTGTGTACTGGGGGTCCCAGGAGGGACACCAAAATGTGCTCAACTAAAGGTGGGGAAAATTAGCTCAGAGCACTGCTTAGCGTTACGAGAGGCAGGGTAACGTAGCAAGATCTTGAACCCTATGTCTACGGGGTCGGGTCGAGTCAAGGAGCACACAGAAGCAATAAATGATGTTTTATTAAATACACAAGCAAAACAGTGTATGCGACACACTCACACAAGATAACTAAAGAAATAAAGGTTGGAGTGGTATAGAGGGATTTTTAGAGGAGTTGCTGGTTTGGGTGATACTTCACCTGTCCTGAAGCCCGGAAAAATGGAGAGCAAGGCTGGGGTGCGATGTAGCTCAGCACGTGGAGCTGAGGGGAGGCTCGCCAAGCAAAGCGGCAGCAAGGCGGGATGAAACTCGGGAGCGATCCGAGGAAGGTTTCGGAATCAAGGGTTTTTATAAGGAGAATGTGACTGCAGGCTATGCCGTACTTGAGGGAAAACAATAGATTTAGAGTTGGAGACAAAGCCTCCGAAAGGTCAGAATCTGAATGATTGAGTTATCGTAGAGGTTCTCAATAGAGTCGCCAGTATGCAAACGCAGAGTACTTGGGTTTTGCATAGTTTACCCGTCAAGCTGCCAGCGCGAGGCAAAGGATCTTTTGTAGGTGGCGTGCATACCTAATTAGAGTACTTGCCTGGAGGTCTCCTAAAGCAGCAAGTCGGCTATTTTCTGGCCCTGCCTGTATTGTCTAGGAATATTACGGTGATAATCGGCCGAGCCTGTACGCGTGCTTGTCCGGGGGCCTCGCAAGCACGTGGAAGGGAATAGAGAAGTGAAGCCAAATTATGATATCAAAAGGATATCTTTTAATATCCCCAAAGCTCGGACTAGCTAGGGCAGTAACAGTACCCTCCTGTAACTTAAATCCATTAGACTTGGGGCAACAAAGAACACACCAGTGCCATCCTTTCTGGGACAGCTCTTTGAGTATTTAAGAGTGCAATCATGTCACCTTTGTCTTCTCTTCACCAGGCCGAAAATGCCCAACTATTTCAGTCTTTCCTCATACATGTTGTTCTCTGTACCTCTTATCCTTGTTGCCTTTGATGGCCTCTACTAATCCCCTAATCACTGCATTGCCATGTAGATATTTGTAAGCAAGCTCCTTTATAATCTGTTGTAATATTTTTCCTGTTATTGAGGTCAGGCTGACTGGGCTGTAGTTCCCTATATCTTCTTTTTTGTCCTTTTTTATAAAGAGAGGGACAACATTTGCTCTTCTCCAGTCCTTTGGCATCCAGCCCCTTTTCCAAGATTTCTCAAAAATGATGACAAGTTGCTCGGAGTATATCAGCAAATATGTGTATGAGTATTTCTGATTTCACCGTGAAGTATTATAGGATTATCAGCTTCCTGTCTATTAGTCTTCCTGAATTTCAAGTCCTAAGGACTCTTCGGCCCTTTCCACATGTGGGGGGGGGGGACGGGCGAAAACGCCCAAAAACGGAGCTTACCAGCAGCCGGGTAAGTCCGTCGCGACGCGGAACAGCGTGAGCTCGCTGCTCCACAGTCCTCCAGCGTCCCAAATGGTGGCTTCTGGTTGGTGGAGGCTCTCCACCAACCGGAGAAGCTCGCCAGCTGGAAGCCCCCCCCGGCAGATCTGCAGGCACGCACTTGCGCGCGCCTGCAAATCCACTTTGGAGCCGGGCGACAGAGCAGTGTGGGGCTGCGTGGTCCATGCTTTTTAAAAACCTCGAAAAAGAGGTTTTTAAAAAACACGCAGCGCGGCTAGTTCCGGCCGCTCCTGAGTGGATTCTGGTGTGGAACTACAAAAAGTAGTCCACGCCAGTCCACTCTACGGTGTAGAAGACCTCCGTGAGAGGTCGCTCTGCACCATTACAGGGCCCGGTGTGGAAATGGCCTTTATCATGAGTCATGACTTAAACGGGACTTCATAAGGGAACAGTTAAGAAGTTAATGACATATATCATTTATATAGTTCATTTTTGGCGTGCAAGATGTTTACAGATATGATTGATATCATGGTTCTTCCAAGGCTTGAAAGTAACTTGTTACAGATAAATAACTGCTTGTAAATCAATTTCCTTTTCCTAGTAGCTAAGCTATAATTGTGAAACATTACGATTGTAATGGAGGGCAGCTTCACCTTTTTCTGGTATCACCGTAACTTTTAGTTACTTTTGTAATGATAGGGGTGGCCTCAGTAAACAGCGGAGGAGGAATGTGACATGGCTGAAGTATTGGTTTGCGCTGTTGCCTCATGCTCTGCTGTGTTTTCTTTTTTGTAGTGATGACAAAATAGATGGGCAGAGAACACATTTTGTATCATGACCAGTGGCTTGTAGCATTCACATGTGTGTGGGTTTTTTTGGTAACTAAAAGTATAGAATGTAGCTATGTTTGAAGAATCTGGAAGCAAAGAGTTACTTCTTACATGTAACTAATTAATTAGCTGAAAGGGAGAATGGTGTAGTGGTTTCAATATTGGCCTATGACCCTGGAGACCGGAGTTCAATTCTCTGCTCAGCCATGGAGATGCACTGGTTGACTTTGGACACTTCACTCTGGGCCCCAGAAAACTCCATGATAGGGTTGCCTTAGGGTTGGTGTGGGTTGTTTATGGGGTTGCCTTGAGGTCAGTGTGCCTTCAAGTTGGAAATGACTTGAAGACACACAACAACAACAAATTAATTAGCTGGTTGACTAACCACCAGGCACCTGTTTTGGTGACCTTGTAATCCTAACTAATTTCTTAAGAGTAACTTTCACCCTTGTTTTTTTTTCTCCCTTCTGTCCTTGGTTCTGTGCTTTTAACAGTGGCCCTTTTCACATGTGTAGGGGGGGAACGGGCAAAAACGCCCAAAAACGGAGCTTACCTCCAGCCGAGTAAGTCCGTCGCCACATGGAGCAGCGCGAGCTCGCTGCTCCACACTCCTCCGGCGTCGCAGATGGCAGCTTCCAGTTGGTGGAGGCTCTCCACCAACCGGAGAAGCTCGCCAGCCAGAAGCCCGCCCCCGGCAGATCTGCAGGCACGCACTTGCGCGTGCCTGCAGATCCACTTTAGAGCCGGGCGACGGAGCAGCACGGGGCTGCGCGCTCCGTGCTTTTTAAAAACCTCTAAAAAGAGGTTTTTAAAAAACACGCAGCGCGGCTAGTTCCCGCCGCTCCTGAGTGGATTCTGGTGTGGAACTACGAAAAGTAGTCCATGCCAGTCCACTCTACGGTGTAAACGACCTCCGTGAGAGGTCGCTCTACACCGTTCCCCCCCCACATGTGAAAAGGGCCAGTGACCTAATATGCAGAAACTGATGGAGTGTAGGGTTCACAGGAACCCACACACAGTAAAAGAATACAAGGGGAGATCAAGGGAATGTGGGGGCTACCACAGCCTTTGCTGACATTTCCCTACTCATACCAACATGAACCCCAGCTATACATTGGGTGAGGGTAAGAAGGAACTGCACAAATGTAAGGACATATACTCATGATCTCCACCACAATGCAGAGTTCTTGATTGGATCAGGATTCCCTTTAAATGAGGGAACTCTGTATGTGGACATCAGTATGCGTGTAGGGGCTCTTCATACTTCTCATAAGCATAGTCAGTGGGGTATGTAGCTGGGTGCATGATCTAGAGTACAGACTGACTAAAGCCTAAACATCCCTTATATCCAGGATGGTAACCTCTAATCCTCTAGATGTTGTTGGACTGCAACTCCCATCATCCCTCTAATGTGCACATCAGTAGGGTGACCAGATCTGGACTATCCCAGGCCCTGTGATTTCAGGGCCAAAACCTGAGGCCTAAGTACAATCCCTGGTCATGTCACAACAGCCATCCCTAGTGATATTGTTCAGCATAATATATTAAGCACCAACCGCAGTCACATAAAATATTATTTTCAAATAAAAAATATCAAGTCTAATGAAGGTCAAAAAGATAGGTCATTTCTGCACTAGACTATTATAGCAGTATTATTCCACTTTCAACATCCTATGGAATCCTGGGGTTTGCAGTTTAGGGAGGGGCCTCAAAGGCCCCTCCCTAAGCTGCAAGCCCCAGGATTCCATAGGTTGTTGAAAGTGGAATAATACCGCTATAACAGTCTAGTGCAGACATGGCCATACATGCACACAATTTTTGAGATAGTGTTCTTGCTCACAGATTCCTCCCCTCCGCTCTCTACCCAAATGTGGAAACCCTACTCTTTAGGACCAATGAGTGTTGCAGTCTAGCCACAGGGCTACACTTTCCCCATCTCTGCCCTATTTAGCAGAAAAAGTTTACTTGCAAAATTTTTGCATTTGAGTTTGCAATAAGTACAGGAGATAGCCTGGCTTACATACTTCATCTCATTCATTCTTATAACTTCCCTCTAAGATGGACCACTATTATTATCCAAACTCTGCAGATACTCCCAGAGGCCTAGAGAATCATCTCTTACATAACACTATCTTCTGATGTTGTGGTTGAGGATTGGAATCAAGGACTACATGCTTTACAGCTCATGCTCTTCATTACTCTACTGTACCAGTTTTTAAAAATGAAGTAATGAAGTATCCAAATTCAAAGATGTACAAGCTGTTGAGTTTAAGGCTAGGTACAATCCTTTTCTTCTCTCAGAAGAACAACTGCAGAAGAGCTACCCCAGATCTAATCCTCTTCCAGCTCAGTAACATAACTACAACACCAGCTTGAACTTAGGTCAGGGCAAAGGGAGACCTAAGAGATTTCCAGCATTCCTAGGATCAGAAGGATTTAGCAGGCTTAATGATTTAGGGTTTAGGCTGAGAAGGCTTCAGCTGGCCTTTGGCCATCCTTGGCCAGTTCCTTTGTGATAGAAGAAACTAGAATTGCTAGCTGTCAGCTCTCTCACCACACTACAAATGCCAGAATTCTAGAAGATGTTGAATGGCTGAAAAACCGCAGAGTAGATTATAACTTGTGAAGCAATGAGTTTCTCTCTCTGCCATCAGGAATTAAAAGCTGTGAGAGACCATTAATAGCCACCCAGTCAGGACACCCTTGCCTCAGTGGCCATTTCTGAACCAGAGACACTTCCTCAGCAGGCCAGAGATGTAGCCGCACAGTGGTAATCATGGACACTGGAACAGGGAAGCGGGACTTGAGCCCTTCCCTCACACACACAAAATGATCAGGTAAAATTGCACCACTAAGACTACTATATAGTCAAAACCCCATCAGGAATCAACAATCAGAATTGTAGTAATTGATCAAGAACAGAGACCCAGGCACACAAGAATAAGACAGCTATTGCAGTTGAACCCTCCCAGGCATACCAAAGCCTGTATGTGTTGGGGATGATAGGAGTTTCAGCCCCACAGAAATGCAGCCGAAAAACCAGAGGTCAGCGAGCCAACAGCAGCAGCCTTGTTCCCCAGTAAGGATACTCACACACAGAGGAGTTTCTTCCAAACAGGAGGCACTTTATCTTGCAGCAAGGTTTTGTTATGTACAAAACATGGAACAGACAGACAAAGGCTTGCGCCAGACACCGGTTTGGTCAACAGACAAAATACATACTAGGGATTGCTTTCTTATATACACTTTTACAACCAATCAGGCAGAGGTCTGCACACCTCCCTCTACCACCTGCACACGACCCCAGTTTCTTATGCAACCTTGCAATTACGCACAGCTGGGGCATGATGCAACATCTTTGCAGTGGGCTGATCATTTTCCCAGGGTTCCCTGCCTGGAATCCCTGACAGAATGCTATGTATTCCTTGCACACTTAGTATAGAGTAAGCTGTACCGAACTCTTGGAGAGGACTTGTAAGTTCACATTGTGCTTGTAAGAGTCTTCATACTGAGAGATGACCGAATGACAGTGGTCGAGGGAGAGAATTAGCTCTTCTGCTGAGTGTACAGTCAGCCTTCCACATTTCCTAGGGTTAGGGGCTCAGGACACCCATAAAAGTGGAAAAATTGCAAATATCAAAAAATGTGTGTGTGTGTGTGTGTGTCTCTGTGGGAAGGGGACAGAGGTATGGTGGGGAAAGTGGGTACCTAGGGTCCAAGCCAGATTAGGGAAGGACAGGGAAAGGGTCAGGGTCAACATGGTGGCCCTACACTTCCTCTCCTTTTTTGGGTGTGTTGGGAGGGAAAGGATTTGTGGTACTGAGAAATCAAGCCCTGAGACATTCTCAGCCGGACAACCAACAGCTGATGGAGGAGGAGGAGGACCAGGGGCAGGTTCTTAATGGGCTGTGCAGTTTGATCGGAGCTACTGAGAGGGAATGTTCCCCCAGAAAAGAAGTGCCTGAGGTAATGTGGGGCAGGGGTTGGAGAAATTTGCAAATAATCAAATCAGTGAAAGTGAAACCCGCAAATGTGGTGGGACAACTGTATATTCTGATATTTACATTCCTTTAGTGGTTGTTGCCTAAACCAAGGAGAGGTTCAAACAGAAAGTTTGCTTATGTATGACCTATATTTTTCTATATATCTGATTTCTCCATTTAATTTTAAGAGGCTTTTTTAGAACTCCACAGAGGTTTTTCTAATTCTTCAACATTTGGACTGATGTAGAAACATAGAAGCCATACTGGATTAGACTGAGTCAGTAGGCAGTTTAGTGTTCTGTTCACACAATAGCTAATCAATTGTCTATGGGAAGCCTACTCGTAAAATGTAAGTGTAACTGCACCCTTCGTCTTGCATTCTCTGGCAACTGACACATAAAAGCATACTGACTGTGATACTGGAGATAATGTATGTAGCTGCGCTGATTAGTAGCCACTAGTGGGTTTCATGACTTTATCTAGTCCCCTTTCAAAGACATCCAAGTTGGTAACCATCATTTATTTATTTATAGTATTTCTGTGTCATCTCCCAGCCCACAAAGACCCCCAAGGTGATGAATGAATAAAAAACAATTAGAGCAATATGAAGAGAAAAACATGTTAAAATCCCATTAAAATACTCTTTGAAAACTCCTAAAAACAGTCTAAAAACAGTCAAAGAATGCAGTTTTGAAACAGTTCAAATGGCAGTTTCAAACACTGAATGCTATGCAGAACAACACTGTTTTGGTTGCCCTCCAGAGACTTAAAAGAAATATTTTACTTGGGTAGGGAGTTCCACAGTTGAAGAGCTGCCACAGAGAAAGCCTTGTTATGTATACATTACGTTACATCTAGTAGCAGTTAATTCCTCACTTTAACTGTGATCTATACTTTCATCTGTCCTGAATCTCCTGCTATTCTGTTTCAGTGGGTTCTAGAACTTGAGTTCTAGGACTATAAGAGGTGCATCATTTTATACATTACTATCATGTCTCTCCTTACGTATTTGCCTAAGGTAAACAGCCCTAAGCACTGCAATTGGTCCTCATAAGCAATTTGTTCCAGTCCTTTGGTCATTTTGGTTGCCCTTTCCTGCACGTTTTCCATCTCTGCAACATCCTTTCTAAATGCAGTGAACAGAACTTGTGCACAGTATTCCCGTTATAGTTGCCTTATGGATTTGTATAAGGGCAATATGGTGTTTATAGTGTTATTTATGATTACTTTTCTATTTATGCCAACCTTGGGTTTTGCCTATTTAAAAGAAAACAGCGGTTGCACACTGGGTGACATTTTTAATGCAATATCAACCATGACTCCCTATAGCCTTTGGTCAGATGCTGCTAGCTCAGATCCTATCAGTGTTTATATGAAGCTGGGGGTTTGGGGGCCAAATATGCATCCCTTTACATTTGTTTTTACTGAATTTATCAACTAACCCCCATTCTACCCCTTTAATGAGATGCTTTTAAAGCTCTTTCCATACCCATTTTGTTCCTACCACCCTGAATAATTTATTGAGAACAGCAAATGTGACCACCTCATTATATAGCTCTAGGTTTTGCCTCAGGACAGGCAATATACGTCAAGCTTGGTAGATATAGATGTTTTGCATTTTCTTTTGCGACTACTATGTGTGCAGTCCTGTTATCTTCTGTCTTTTCCACAGCTTTTGCTTTTGAAATAGAGTAGTAGAAGGACATGTTTTTATTGTTTTTTTCTAAAAAGTATGTGCAACTGGCAAAATTAATGAAAATTTTCTTGCCAATTTTGAAGGGCCCCCACTTTTAAAATAGTTCCAGTTACCCTGGCAACAAAGCCTTTGCTTGAAAAGGGTATTATTATTGCATTTTTACTGCCAGGCAGCAGGGGGACATTTATAGGATTTTCTGTCTTGGATGCCAAAATACCTTGGCAAGCTTTTTGGTATTGGGCACCTTGACTTGGGTTGGTTATGTGCCTTTTGCTGTCTTACATCAAGAAGCAAGATGTATTGATCAGATCCCTTGTATTTCCAGTAGTAACTGTCTAAACCTGTCATCGAACCTATCTAAAGAACTTTGATTAGCAAAGGTATGAATATATCAAGTCAATACATGTAACAACTTGACATTCTTTGCCAAAACAAATCTGAACCTCTTTTTTTCCTGTTCTCTGCAGGATTATGCGTCACAGCGTTCTGCCACTCAAGTACTTGTACGGCATCAAGTTCACAGTGCAGGGTCTTGAGAATCTGAATGTCAAGGAGCCGTATGTGATTGTTGCCAACCATCAGAACTGTTTTGACCTTCTGGGTATGTTATCAGCATGTCAGATCTGGAGTTTTGCACTGAAAGTAGACTGAAGATTCGAATTATATTAGCAGCAGTTGTTTAATCTCTTATCCATCCCCAGACTCAAAACTGGGAAGATGGGAGAACAAAGCAGCTGGTGAATTTGAGAGGAAGAGAAATTACAATTCATAATTCAAAGTCAGCTTGTGGGGCTGGGGGAAATGGTTCCTAAATTAAAATATAGGCCAAGATCTTGTATCATCAGTCGTAACAATGATGGAACTTCATCATCATAGCTGCATCTGATGATGCCATTCTCCAAAACCCTACCTTTTCAGCCTGGCAGCACTCCAGCTGAAGGGTTTCAAAGGTGATGCAGATTGAGGTGCTGGGAAATGACACCTGCAGTGCTCTCCCAGTCAGAGAGCACATTGAGAACAGGCAGCTAGAAGGATCTCCTATGGTCCTCCCCCAACTGCTGGTCTCAATGCACCCCGTGATCAGGAGAGCACTCCAGAATCATTTCCCAGCCCCCACAATCTATATCATCTCAGAAACCCTTCAGAAAGTACGCTGCCAACTGTAAATCTGAATCCCCATCAGTTATGAGATCATAAACCCAGTTTATAATCTTGTAAGTATTAAACAGGTTACCAGCCGAAGTATTTGTAAATCTGAGTTTTTGAAATCTGAACTGCAAACTGCTATTTAAAAAAATTAAAATTTGGGTTTCATAAGAAGAGATTTTTGCCCCAAGATAAATTTCATAATTCAAATTTTGTGTCAAATTCTTGATTTCTACCAGTGATATTTTCAGCTTTAGCTTGGAGTGGTGATGCTGAGTCTCTTGTAGATCCCCTTAAAGAAAATAACATCTAGATATGATAACTGGACTTTAAAACAGCACTACTGGAATGTAACTGCTGGTTAGCCTGAAACTTGGATATTGTTATAAACAAAGATTCAGACAACATTAATTTTCATTTTCATTTGGCTACCAGTTCAGGCCAGGGCCTCTTTCAAACTTTTGATTTTGCAAGGCTTTGTGTTCCAACATTCCTCAGTACCCCACAGATCAGTTAGTATGGTATGTTCCATTCAGGAATTTAAGCTCTACAGGCAAAGGATTACTGTTTGTTCCACCAATGCACACAGCTCTGTCAAGTCTGTGAGCCTTTCAAAATCTAGCTCCACATTTATGGAATGGTCTTTCTTTGGACCTCCAGCTGGAGGAGGATCTCACACATTTTCATAACGGGCTGAAGACCTTCCTCTCTGATTCACTGGCTTATGTCACTGAGTTATGTTTAAGGTGCTGAGATGGGTAGCAACTAGTGGGTGCTAGAGATTTCATTCAGTGTGTTGCTATAGTGTGGTATGTTTATTGTCCTTTTACCTGTTGACGTTATGCCCTTTGGTGAAAAAGGGCATTATAAATAAATCATCTTCTTCTTCTGAATTCAGAAGGATGAATGAAGTTATAATTGAAAAACATTTGGCATTCTAATTTTTTGAGCTTTTTTATGAGCTTTTAAGTTGACTCTTACAGGCCATTCCTACACTACACTGTTATAGTGCTATTATTCCGCTTTCAACATCCTGTGGAATTCTGGGGTTTGTAGTTTGCTGAGGCCAAAGAGCTCTCTGGCTGAGAATTCTAAATGCCCTTCCCTAATTTGGCATACCCCAGAATTCCATAGTGGACTAATAACACTATAACAGTGAAGGGCAGAAATGGCCTAAAAGACCTTATCCTAGTGTTTCCCTGGCAAGATTTATTCAGAGGGTGTTTGGCCTTTGCTGTTTTCAAAGGCTGAGAGAGTATGACTTGCCCAAGATCACCCAATAGAGTTCCATGGCTGAGTTGGGATTCAAACCCTGCTCTCTCAGAGTCCTAATCGAACATTCAGACCAGCGCCCTTTCCACACGTGGGGTGTGAATCGGGCAGAAACGGGACTCACCGGACTTCTTCTCCGTCCTGGCGAGTCCGTCGAGACGAGGAGCAGTGCGAGCTCGTCTCTCCGCGCTGCCCCGGCGTCCAAAATGGCGGCTTCCAGTTGGTGGAGGCTCTCCACCAACCGGAGAAACTCACCAGCCTAAAGCCCATCCCCGGCAGATCTGCAGGCGTGCATTAGTGCGCGCCTGCAAATCTGCACCGGAGCGTGGCGACGGAGCGACACCGAGTCGGGCGCTCCGTGCTTTTGAAAAACCTCTTAAAAGAGGTTTTTAAAAAGCATGCTGCGCGCCCAGTTCCGGTCGCTCCGGGGCGGACTGAGGTGCAGAACTACGAAAAGTAGTCCGACCCAGTCCACTCCACAGTGCAGAAGACCTCCGTCGGAGGTCGCTCTGCACCATTTAATAGCCCGGTGCGGAAATGGCCCAAGATAGCATGCTGGCTCTCTCTTAGCAAACTAGTAGGGCTATGAAAATATGAAAAACAACAGTAGGATTCTCCCCCTCCCCTGCCACTTTTCTCTGCCCAAATCGCTAAGGCAGCAATATAAGTTGGGAGGGGAGGTTCAAGGATTAAATCCAGCCTTCTCGTTAGGTGGAGTGTGGCAGTGACCTCAAGCAAGGAGTAGTAGCAGGAAGGGGTCATTAGTGTTAGTTTCCTGTCTATTCCCCTCTGCTGGAGCACACAGGGGTGTGCTACACACTTGGGCTTGCCCTAAATCACATATGCTAGCCCACAAGCCTCAGGTACGATACAGAATATTATCCCGTCACCAGTGTTGGTAACGAAATGCTAATTTTCTGAATCTAGCCCTGCTAGGCACAATAATTTTTAGCCAGTGTTACTTTCTCGCCACCTGGGGTTATTTCCTGTCGGCCAAGGAGCTCCAGTGACAAATGTGTTTCTTCCTTCCCAAGGCATGTTGCAAGTTATGCCAGAGCGTTGTGTGACAATTGCCAAAAAGGAGCTGCTGTACTTGGGCCCAGTGGGATGGGCCTGCTGGGTATGCGGCTTAATTTTCATCGACCGCAAGAAGAAAAAGGCTGCCATGGATGTCATGGAGCATGTTGCGCAGATCATGAGGAAGGAGGATGTGAGTAAACACTGGGGTGAGGGAAGTGAAAACGGGGTCCAGCTTTGGGAGGAGAGTCCCTGGGGAAGCATAGATAGGGCAACATGAGTCATTCATACCCTCCGACTGTCCAGAGATTAATGTTCTGTCATCACATTTTTTCAGCTGTTTTTAGTATGTCATACAGCCAGAGAATCATAGAGTTGGAAGTCACCTCAAGGGCCATTTAGCCCAGCCCCCTGCTCAATGCAGGATCTACAGCTAAAGCATCCCCAGAAGATAGCCGTCCAGCCTCTTTTTGAAGACATCCAGAGAAGGACATCTACCATCTCTCTAGGCAATTGATTCCATTGCCCAATTGCTCTTACCATCAAGAAGTTTCTCCTAATGTTTAATCAAAGTCTACTGTCTTATAACTTCAAACAATTAAACCTGGTTTTTCCCCTTGAGGCAGCAGAGAATAGACCTTTCTTCTCTGCTCTGTGGCAGCCCCTGAGGTATTTAAAGAGGGAAATCATGTCACACACACCCCTCAGTCTTCTCTTCCCCAAGCTAAACATGTCCAGCTCCTTCAACCTATCCTCATATGTTTCATTCCCATACTTCTTATCATCCTCATTGCCTTTTTCTGAACCTGTTCTAACTTGTCTCTATCCTTCTTAAAAGGAGGTGCTCAGAACTGAACACACAACTCCACATGAGGCCTGATGGCACAGAATATAGTGGGACTATTACTTCCTTTGACTTGGAAACTATGCTTCTATTAGTGCAGGATAGAATACCATTCATCGTCTTTGCTGCAGCATCACACTGCTGGCTCATGTTCAGTTTATGATCTACAATAATCCCAAGGTCCTTTTCACATGGATATCCTCCATCCTATACCTGTGCATTTGGTTTTTGTGGCCTAAATGTAGAATTTAGCTGAATTTCATTTCCTTAACTTTGTGGTCTAAATGTAGATTTTTACTGAATTTCATTTCCTTAATTTCTGCCCAGTTCTCTAGTTTATATAAGTCCCTTTGAATCTGTTCCTATCTTCCAGTACATTAGCCACCCCTTCCAGTTTTGTGTCATCTGCAAACTTGATAAGGATTTCCTCCACCTCATCATCTGAGTCATTGATAAAAATGTTGAGGAATAATAGCCCTAGGGGTCCTGAGTCACTCAATTGAAGACCACCTTCCAGTCTGAAGATAGCCATTGAGGCCAACTCTTTGAGCATAGTTTTGCAGCCAGTTATGAGTCCATCTGACAGTGTTCCCATCTATTCCACATTTAATCAGTTTGCTAATCAAAATATTCTGGGAGACCTTCTCAAATGCTTCATTGATAAATGAAATCCACAGCATTCCCACAATCTTCTAAACTAGTGACCTGGTGTGAAAAAAAAGATATAAGATTAATTTGGCAGGATTTGTTTTTGACAAACCCAGACTGGCTCCTGCTGCATTATCATCAAGCTACTTGAAGACCTACTCCTCTATAATCCATTCTAATAATTTTCCTGGTGTTGAAGTTAGGCTAATTGGCATGTAGTTTCCTGGATCTTCTTTTTTGCCTTTTTTTGAAGAGAGGGCCAATGTTTGCTCCTTTGGTACCTCATCTGTTCTCCAAGATTTCTCAAAGATGATGGCAAGTGGTTCAGAGAGAACATAAGTGAGTTCCTTCAGTATTTTGGGACGAAGTTCATCTGACTCTGCAGATCTGAACTCATTTAGGTTGTCTTAGTAATTCCTGACAAACTCCCAATCAATCTTTTTTTAAAAAAATTGAACTTTTAAATATATACACAAAAAACACAAACACCAATTAGAGACAAAATTAAACTAAAAGTTATACACAGCATTACAACTGTTGATCAAAAAACAAGACATATTTAAGCTAAACTAACAAATCTACCTACACCAAACAAACAAAAAAGAGGAAAAAACTACAACTAATTAAAAGTGGTTCCTGCCCTTGTTGCTAGCAGCTCCTACTTACGAAAATGTACTTAACTGAAAGTTATTACCTAAACTTACTATTAAATTTGTTGCTCATTACATTTATACTCCTTAACTATTTTAAATTCTAAATTTCTTAGATTTCTATTTCAGACCAAATATCAATATTGTTAATCAATACCAAACATTATTATTTGAATCCATAGACCACTGATTAATTCTCAGTAAATCTATTACTTCTTTAGAACAAACCACACCTATATTGAGAATGTTAACAGCAACAACCTGTAGTCATATTTAATTTTTGTAATATCTTTCTCATGATAACAATAATAAAAAGGAACAGTGAGAACTCCCTACCAATCTTGATTTGGAATCCAAACCCCTTGCCAAGGTCTCTGCTGCTGCATGAAAAGTATACAATTCTCTTTTTAGGAAAAAACTGAAGCAAAATAATACCTAGTTTTACCTTTTTGTTATGATCTATTAGAATTTTCTTAGCTCAAGTGTATCTGAAAACCACCTTTTTGTTGCTCCTTGCTTGCCTATACAGTCTCAGCTCATTTTAAGATTTACTTTTTCTTATACTATTCCTATTTCTTATACTATTCTTCCTTGGTAATTCCTCTTTCCTTCCATTTTTCTTTTCTTTTCACTTCCTTCTTGAATTTGCTGTGCAGCCACATTAGCTTTTTTGGATGTTTCCCATTTTTTTTCCTCCATGGGATTGTTTGTGGTTGTGCCTTTCGGAACTCCTTCTTCAAGAACTCCCACCCTTGCTGGGTGTCTTTTTCCTTAGCAGGCTAGCCATGAGATTCCATCTAGTAATTCCCTGAAGTCAGCTTTCCTGAAATCCAAGTTCTGTTTTTGACTATATTCTTCTTTGCCCTGCCCCACAATTGTGAATTCTAGCATTACATGGTCACTTTCCCCTGAAGTACCAGCTACTTTGATTTCAGTGACCAACTCCTCTCTATTGACTAGGATCAAATGCAGAATTGCCAACCTCTTTGATGCTTCCCCTGCCTTTTGAAATAAGAAATTATCTGCAAGGCACATCAGGAGTTAGCTGGAGTGCCTATGCTTAACAGAGTGAGTCTCCCAGCAGATAACAGGTAATTGGAGTCCTTCATACCTACTAATTCTTGCATCTTTGAGATTTCTGAGATTTGTTTCTGAAAAGCATTTTCTATCACCTCTTCCTGTTTTGATGGCCTGCAGTAAATGCCTATCACAATGTTGCATCTTTTTATTTATTTATCTCTTTATTTTTACCCAAATGCTCTCAGCTGGTCCACTCTGATCACTCTCATGGTTTCTGTACTACTGTATTTGTAATATTCCAATCATATCCAAATCATGCACTAGTACTTCAATCTCATCGTGTTTGTTTTCCAAGCTCTGTGCGTCGGTGTATAGATATCTGAACTTTTGTTTGTTCTCACCTGTTAATTTACTTCAGTTTTTATGTGGATCCCATTTTCTTTATCATCTTCTCTTCTAGAATTCACATCCTTGTGTTTAGAACTTGCCTTTCGACCGATGTTTGAGCCTTCATCACCACCACCCCAAGGATTTAGTTTAGATCAGACTTGCCATGCTACTACCAAAGACATTCTTCCCAGTTTTCGTGAGGTGCAGCCTATCTGTAGCCAATAGTCCTCTGTCTAAGAAGTGAAGACTATGGTCCAAGAACCCGAACCTCTCTGATTTATACCGTCTACATAGCCAGTCATTCACGTCTAGTATCTTTCTGTCTCTGTGTAGTTCTCTATCCTTCACTGGAACAATTGACAAGAATACCATCTATCAGTGGCATAGCTTGGTGCAAGTGGGTTAGGGGCAGGGGTGACAGCACACATGGGTGGGGCAATGGTGCATGGGGCAGGGGCGATGGCACGCGTGGGCGGGGTGACTGCACAGGAGAGGGGCGACAGCGCACAGGGGTGGGGCAAGGGTGTGCAAGAGGGCAGGCAAGGAGAGGCAGCGCCTCCAAAAAAGTGCCACCCAGAGTGCACCGACCTCTCGCCCCCCTGTCCCTAGGCCACTGCCATCTGTGCCTGAAATCCCTTCAGCTTCCCGCTCAAAGCTTCATAGTTATAGGTGATCTGCTCAAAGGTGTTCCTGGTTGCATTTTTGATGCCTGCATGAATAATGAGAAAGGTGTACTGATCTGTATTCTTCATGAGTTTTGGCAAGTTGTCAGCGATGTGTGTGCCAGGAAGACAGTGTATTTCCTGATTTTTCTTATCAGGTTGGCACACAGGTGCCTCTATATCCCTGAGCACTGAGTCCACAACTACCAGGATCATTCTTTTTTCTTCTTCTTGAGATTGGTGGTTACCTTTGTTCCTCCCTTGGCATGTGGTACCCTTGTTGCTGGTTTCCTGTTCGAGCATCTTCACCGCTGTTGCTGTCCTCCTGATGATGCAGGAAGTGATTGCTTAGCTGGAGAGGTTCTGAATGCCTTTTGTACAGTCTGTTCCTGACAGTGACTTTCCTCCAGGGTGTTTTCTCACTGGTACAGGCCTCTTAATTTTCTTTAGCAGTTTCTTCCTGTTGGTTTTGTATGACCAATTCTCCCTATGTTTTACCCAGGAAGTCCTCCTGTTCTCTGATGCATTGAAGAGACTCCACACATAGCTGTAGTGCACTGACCTTCTCTTCCAAGAGAGCTACCAAGTTCCACTTGCTTCAGATGTAGTTGGTGAAGTTTTCTGGCAAGATGACAAACATTGTTCATACATTGCAGCAGACAGCTTCGGATCCTTTTGCCTCCATCTCTGCAGTTATTTCTTTTCTCTTACTCCCTTCTCTACATGGTCACATTGCTTCTTGCTTTTTTCCCATGTTCCTGAAACTTTCTTCTAAGGCAGCTCTGCTGTTCCTGTGAAGTTTAGCAGTATCAACCCAATTGTTCCAGGCCTATCTCAGTATTGCCTTCAGGCTAGATGGTGAACAGCACTCCCCAAAGGTCTCCATTGCTGCCCTGGTGACAGGGTGTTCTATTGGCCGAGATTGTTGTGGTCAAGGGTTGGTTGGACCAGGGTCAAGGCTGCTCTCACTTCATCTTCCTCCTCCTCCTCCTCCTCCTCCTCCTCTGCCACCACCAACCCCTCCTCCATTACTGCTGCTGGGTCACCATCACCACGAGACACCCAAAACAAACAGACCGCTAAAAAATGTCACGGTAAAGTTTATGAGAAAAGCCTAAATACCCTAAAGTCACCAGATCCCATCTGACCTTGGAAGCTAAACAGGATCAGCTCTGGTTAGTACCTGCATGGGAGATCACCAACAAATATCAGGTGCTGTAGGCTGTATTTCAGAGGAAGAAACTGGCAAAACCACCTCTGAGTATTCCTTCCCCAGGAAAACCCTATGAAATTCATGGGGTTGCCATAAGTCAACAAGAGACTTGAAGGCGTATGCACACAAAGTTTATTGGGCATACCTGTAATCCTATGCGTCGTTACCTGCTGTAAGTAAGCTCCATTTAGCTCAGCAATGCTTATTTCTGACTGCATATATTCAATTTGTAAAAAAGACTGAACTTTAACCAAAGATCTTCAGGCAGATGAATTGCAGCTTTTCAGCTTTTGATAGAAATGAGGACAAACTGCAAAGAAGTGTTAACATTTAAAATGCTGCCATAAAATAGGAATCCCATCAAAGGATAGGGCAGAAGAATTCAGCCTCTGCTTTGTGGTTGTAAGCCTTATTATTCAGTTGTCAGAACACAGAAGCTCATGTCACTCTTCCAGTAGAAAACACCACTATTTCTGCTTGAAAAAAAATATATCTCAGAGCTACCCTACATCCCCTATCCCACCTCTACTCTATTGCCTAAACCCCCGAACCCTCAAAAACACACATGGGGCCAGACCTAAAATATTAGATCTGCATGGACCACCCTGAGTAGTCTATGTGATGGGGGTGGTGGTTAATCAGCCTGGAAAGGTCCTGAACTTTGGCCAAAGCGACTTCTCCTCCCTCAGGAAAAAGGCAGTCAAAATCACTTCTCACATGAGCAAAGAGAGGGTCCCTTTATTGTTAAAAGGAGGTTTTTTTTTATAGGTTAGAGTGACAATGATTTCATAAAGCATTCCACACATGTGCAAGAATCATTACTTTCTCAGGACCAATATTCTGCTACATGGTTGATAATAAAGTAACTTCTGGTGAACAATCAATAATGAACCCTGAATCACATGTGTATTTGCTCAGCAGTGAGGTGTAAGAAATACTGTTACAGAGAGTAGTGAAAACTGATGCTGAGAACGTATGCATTGACTTTGCCCATTAATGTAAGCATAATTTTAAGTAGGACAAGGGGCTGACAACAGGAACAATCTCTTAAATTGACTAGAATTCAGAATGGAGGAACGTTAAGCAAATGTTGAGAGACAGAGAGGGAGTTCCTTTAGGTTGGGCATTTTAGCAAGCAATAACCTCTGTGAATTGAACTGTCCAGGGTGCTGAATCTTTATCAGCCCTGCAGAGTAGACCAGGGAAAAGCTGGAGAAGCACTATCTATTTTGTCTGAATTCTTTTACTCCTTACACCTGTACTTCCTTTGTACTTTTATCCCCAGCCAAGTTTCAGTGCTGTTAATGAGCCTAGCCGAAAAAGAAAAGGCTGCGGGAATATGATCTATTAGCCTCAGCTTTATGCTTGACCTAGAAGTGATCACTGAGTTCAATACATTTCTAAGTCTATTCTGAAATTAATTCAATATCACAGCCCAAAATTTCCCCACCTTGTGCTCTCCAGATGCTTTGGATTTCAGTTCCCATGGTCCCCCACCATGGCCCATGTTAGATGAGGCTGATAGGAGTTTTAGTCCAAAGCAGCAGAACGAGTAGGCCAGCTATGTCCACTGAACCACTGTATTTTAGTATATTTGAACAGTTGTTTGGAGCTGTTTATTTTAGCGCGTCTCTATATAGAGTTGTCATTCGTTGAGGATGGTGTAAAAACAGAGGGAAGAAACTGTGGCAAAGACCAATTTTCTGCCCCACCTTGCCACTGGGGCAGGCTGCACCACTGCATTATTGGCTGAAAATATGATCCCAAACTGATTGGAAATCACTTCTGGGTTTAACTTCCTCTGTTTTGAGTCATTTTCTCCCTTATTTTAGGGGCCAAAGGGTAGGACAAAGGGAAACCAATGAATTTGCTCATCCTTGCTGGAAATCAAGCCTTTTGAGTACAAAAGAGAAGTGTTCATCTAACCTTGATCATACCCTCCAATTTTGTTGATTTTGCAAGAAGAGTCCCTACTAGTCCTCTGCCATCCCACCTCTTCAACTGCATTTAAAATGTCCCAGTCTCTCTCCTCCCACTCCCTCCCCCCTTTGTCTTCACCTTATTTCAGTTGCTGCAAAATGAGTTCAAAATGCAAAAGTAGTTTGCAGTCAATTAACGGAGAGGGAGCAAACTTCTGCAGCCTCTCCTACCTTGTGCGTTCTTCTTTGGAGATCGTGACCACATTCGGATGTTGGTTTTCCACAAATGTTCCAGCGTTCATCTGTGAAATGTTGGAGGGTATGCTCAACTTTGAGAAGAGCAGGAAGAAATACACTAAAAAGACACAAGAGACTGCAGAGGTGGTGGTGTTAGGCACTTCACTCCAAGGAAGCATATGGGCAGTCCTAGAGGCTATCAGCATTGGAAAGACTTTATTTAGGAGCTGCTGCCAGTCCTGGAGGCAAATAACACCTAGGGCTGTATGTACTGTCAATTCTGATACATTTTTTAAATTCCCTGGCAAATCTCCTGGACCATGAATGACTGCACACAATAAGCAGAAATTGAATTGGTGCAAAACCTTTCCCCGCAACACAGGGAATTAGGTCTGGATAAAACCTTACCTGTTACTACAGTGGAACTTCCACATTTGCTAGGGTTAGGGGCACAGAACCTCCGCAAAAGTGGAAAAGCCATAAATATCAAAATCTGTGTATGTGTGTGCCTGTGGGAAGGAGGCCAAGGAATGATGGGAGAGCAGGCACCCAGAGTTCAAACCAGATCAGGGAAAGGAGAGGGGGGAAATGGGTGCGTCTGCATGGTGGCCCTATATTCCTTTTCTCTTGTCCATCTCTTTTATTAAAGGCATCAGGAGGGGGTCTGTGGGGCTGAGAAATAAAGCTGTGAGCCATCCTTAGCAGGCCAGGCAGTAGTTGGTGAAGAAGGAAGAGGATAAAAGGTGGTGGTGGTGGTTTAAAGGGCTGTGTGGCCTAATTGGAGCTGCTGACAGGGAAGATTCCCCCTGAAAAGAAGCACTTGAAGTGTAGGGACAGGAGCTGGAGAAACTTGCCAAGAATCAAATCTATGAAAGTGAAACCTGAAAATGTGGAGTGCTGACTGTATTTACCACACAGTTGCTAAAGGCACAGGTGCTTTGCTGGAAAGGGAAAAGTGGGAAGCTGGGTGACAGTGTGAAAAGCCAAAACAGCAAAGAGGGAATAGTGGCAGATTGGATTCTGCCATCTTGGAAGAGGGGGTTCATGCACCTTTTATACTGTGGTGATCTTTTTGTTCCTTTTCCTCGCCCTTGCCCAGCTGAGGGTATGGGTTTACCCAGAAGGCACAAGAAACCCAGAGGACACCATGCTTCCCTTCAAGAGGGGAGCCTTTCACCTGGCTCTGAAGGCTCAGGTAAATTCCTGAATTATAATGTTAAAACATTTTTGAGTGGGGAAAGGGATCGTGTCAGTGGATGTAATCTACTGATGAGCTTCAGCACTCACATTTGAGAAGCTGATTTTTTTTAAAGAGAAGAGAAATGCCTCTCAGATTGTAAATCTGTTGTATAAGAAACTAGCATACATACTTTGCGTTGCTCGGGATTTTATTTTCTCATAGGTAATACTTGTTAGAAAGACTTGAGATCCTGTCTCTCTAATTCCCCAAACTGTCTTGTCCAGGACCTGTAACTTTTTCCCATATTCCCCAATCCAGTCTGTATTTATTGTTATTAAAATATGGAAGCTGGGTTCCTGAGGGAATACACTGCCCTCCTCCTTGCTGCTAGGCCTCATCTCCATAGCAACCATCATATTCAAGACAGACGCAGTTGACTGAGGCCCACAAGCTCTCTGGCTGAGAATTCTAAAGGCCCCTCCCTAAACTGCAAACCCCAGGATTCCATAGAATCTTCACAGGCAGCCAATCATATGAGGTCTTCACCTGACACAGACAAACAAACTTTGACTTTTATATATTAGATAGCTAGACTGGTTTTATTTCACCTCCACACATCCTTATTTATTCATTGCAACTGTCCCTTTAATTAGAGGTTTCCTCCTTGCCCTTTTCTTTTGGAGCAATGTTTGTTCATACTATTGATTGTTTCCTATTCATAAATATAGCATAGCATCATGTTATGGGACTGGCTCTTTATTAGGTAATTCCTGTTCCCTGCGGAGTGCAGGGCATTTTTTCAAGTTTCCTATTTTCAGCCAAAGTAATGGCTCCTTATTTTATTTTATTATTTCAATTCTGCAGTAATGATTTAAAAATTAATCAAATAATTATACTATGCAATATTATATAGTTTAACATTATAATTACAAGTATTAAAAATAATACTAAAAACAAAGTACTGTGTTTAAAATAAATGCTAAGATGTTTTCTTTCTTCTTTCCCATCCTTTAATAACTATTAGAGGAATGCCAAGTATATATACTATATGTCTAAAATAGGATCAACACTTTAAAAAATTAAAAATACGCATTTAATAGTTCAGAAAGATCTGTAGTGTGTTTATTATGACATATCTGCTTTTGGGAATGAGTTACCATTTATGCTGTCACCTCTGTAGTAAAATGCAAAGCACCAGGATAATGGTTGACAGTGCTTCTGAAATCTTCCATAATATATCAGCTTCCATACAAATTTAAAAACCCTGATCGAGAGTGGTTAAGACATCCTTTTCAAAGACTATAGCTTTAGAGAAATGGGATGCAGAAAGGAAAAGCCCAAAGCGTTTCATTCATAACTCCAAGCCTCTTACATAACATCTGTCTTCTGCTGCACAGGTCCCCATTGTCCCCATTGTGACCTCCTCTCTTAAGGGCTGCTACAGCTACAAAGATAAGAAGTTAAAGCCAGGTGAGTCTGAACATCAGGGGAAGCTATGAACTAGGTGGCCGCCACCACCAACCTGGGGATCAGGTTAAGTAAGATATGAACACATAATTAGGGCTGTGCTTTTATTTTTAGTGACAGATAGATGTCTAATCTTGAGCAGGAGAATGACAGCCAGGAACTCAGAAAATTAAGCTTCTTTTCCTATCAGTTGCAGCGCAATCCCAGGCATGTTTACTTAGATATAAGTCTTACTGTTTTCAGTTGGGCTTGTTGTTGTGTGCCTTCAAGTCATTTATTGGTGTAGTGATGGCAAGTTAAAAGAACTTTTGGGAAGGTAATGTTCTTGAACAATTAGATAGGAAGAGGCAGTATGGTTGGATGGTGTGAGTTAAGCAATTTTGCAATCTATTTTTAAACACTACAATGTGTTCTACATTTAAAAGTATCCACACTCATGATTTGCTCAAACATAAAGCATGCTAATCTTTGTTAAGTTTGTCCATTATTTTTCTTAAGAACACAAGAAATGCTTTAATAAACTGTAATGCTGAAACAGCTGTATATGAAGCACTTGAATGTGCCAGAAATCTGCAAATCAACTCAAACTGTTTTCCAAAATCTGAAAAAGACAGTAAATTGACAATATCATAACCTTCAGATATCCCTACTGAATCAAGATTTTAAGATCTGGACTATCAACCTGTTGGCCAGCATGACTACATCACAGTAGGTGGTGGCAATTTAGGCACCAGTGGGGCAAGAGGGATAAAATGGCTATGGACAATGGTAAGAGAGAAACCTGCCCTGATCGTTTCAGAGCTACTCTGGAGCCACCAAGGCATCTTTGGTGACAGAGAGGGCTTTTACTGCCACACTTATGCCTACTTGGTTTGTCTCAGTGCCCATAGGTAATTTACTGTTCCAAAAGTACCTTACATCAGTGTAATGGACCACTATGCCAGAGTAATCCACCAACCGTAATCTAGCCCAAGTCAACTGTTCTTGGCTAAGCAATTAAACCCAGAAACAGGAAAATCTATGCATAAAAACCAATTGGCTTTGTTAAAGAAAGACAATGTGTAAGACAACACATAACATCAGTTAAAACAAGATATAAAACCAATACATATTAAAATCCATCAATAAATATTTTAAAAACCATAATTTAAAAATAATCTCGATAGACCTTTCAGTAGATACTAGTCTCTATGCTGATTTAAACACGGGAAAACTTAATACAAGAGATCAAAATTATCCAACACATCTGATAGTAGAACTAATTGTACCAGCAAATAAGGGAAAGCACTGGAGTTGCGATCTAGGCTGAATTTCTCCTAGATGGAAAGGATTTCAGCTGTTAAAATGAATATGCTTCAAAAGGTCTGATATTTTTCTTATTATTGTTATGTGCCTTCCAGTCAACTCCAGATTATGGTAAATCTTATCATAGAGTTCTCTTGGCAAGATATTTTCAGAGGAAATTTGCCATTGCCTTCCTCTAAGGCTGAGTATGGCTTGCCCAAATTCACCCAATGAGTTTCCATGGCTGAGCAGGGATTCAAAGCCTGGTCTGCCAGAACCCTAGACCACCATTCAAACCACTATACCCCACTGACTGTGCGAGGAGCTACATGACTATGCTGATTAGTGTTTCTTTAAAAGTTAAAGATTTACAGAATTTATGCACTTCTTTTATATGAGGGACCATCTTCCCCAATGGCACTTAAAACTCATGGCTAGGATCTGATAAGAAGAGGATGAATCTACATCTTTTCCTAAAATATTATGGAACATATTAATTGGTGGATGTACAAAACTGGATTTCAAAAAACAGTAACAGAACAGGAAGAACAGAATGGATAACTTCTGAATAACAGCGCAGTGTTCAAGAATAAGAGTAAACTATTGGCAAACCCTTGTGTTAAAACAACTTTTAGAGTATGGATTAAATATAAGGATAATATTGCTTGGAATTATTGCCATTTGTTCTGTAGATAATAATCAACTTAATGAAAGAGAATGGTTAAGAAAAATTCATACATGGAAAAATAACATAACAATAAGTGAAAAAAATAATAATATACACTTCAGGTTAATGAAAAAAGAGAATTTCCAGGAAGATTATATTGAAGATTATCATTCAAAAAATAATAAATATGCTTCAATAAGCTTCTTCTCAAAGCTTTTGTTTTCCCTAGCATGAATATAAGAAAGCCCTTTCATCACAGAAACAATATTCCAGATCCTTAGGGGAAAAAGTCTGACAATGGAGGCACAATAACTTTTTCCAGCCTTCTTCAGAAGAAAAGAAGTGTGGTCCCTTCTGTGCTGGTTTGTGTTTATAGTGTCCTTGAAGAACCATTATTCAAGGAGGTGGTGCCTTAATCTGTTTCAACATAAAATGGAAAGTTGGGAAGAAGGACTCTAGCAGCACCTTTGAAACAGATTTATTTTACCAGGAGCTGTCAAGAATTTCATTCCACTTGTTCAGATGCACTGACAGGGTACAATAATAATTTGCATGTATTTAAGCAGTTACATCATTTTGAGGGTAGCATCAGAATATAATGGGATACAGAGTGATGCAGATCATGACAATGGCCACAAACCTTCTGAAAACTGTGTGAGATCCAATTTATCGAGCAGGAGGCCTGTTAATTTTGAGGTGTGAGGGCAATATATCCTGCTTACCAGAAAGTCAGTTCCCTTGAAGTAGCAAAAATTTCCTGATGAGAGTCCTTTTCTTATAGGTGAGCTGTGATGAAATCTATATATTAATAAATGTAGTGTGCCAAGAAACCATTATCTCTGTAAAATCAGTCTCAAAGGTGCTGCTTAGATGCTTCCTCTCACTTGCTGGACCAGTAAAAATTATTTTTGCGCCTCCATGAGGCTATTCCCCTGCTTTTCTTTCTTTCCCAGAAATGAATAAAACACAAAAATAAGCAAAACACTTAAAAAAGTAGCATGTGAAGAAGAAGGCAAGGCTAGAGATTTCCTCCTGAGATCAGTGGGGCAATATTTCAGAGAACAAAACATGAAAAAGAACTGAGGCACACATTAGTTATCTTAATGAGAACTACATAGTAACTGGGGAATAAATCCTGCTGGATTCAGCAAAATATTCTTCTGAGTTAACGACACATTAGATCAGCCTGTAATGCTCAGATGTCTTTTTCTCATTCACCTTCACCAAACCGCCTTTTATAGTGTATTTAGCATTTCCCTTTAAACTAATAGACTGCCACCTACTTCTGAAAGTGTATCATGCTGCACCCACTCTCTCCATCTAAGTATTATAAGATCACTGACCTTTTCGGGGTGTTTGGCACTTTTAAATTTCCCATTTAGCAAGAAGTTCCAGGGCAATGCTACTTGATTTAGCTTCCTTGAGAGGAGACTTGAAGAGCTTTGTAATATTTGCTTAATCTACAAAATAAAACAACCAGAAATGGAAGCAGACACCATACACGCATTGTCCACCATCTGAAATGTATTTCTTCAGAGAGGTTTAAAAGTATGTCATTACACAAAGGACCACAGTGGCCTGCTTTGTATTTGCCCCCCAAAAGAGGCCTCAGGGAAGAAAAGCATTGACTGTCAAAAACGGTTTGCCACTGCAAAAGAAACACGTAGCAGAAATGTGGTGCTACTGATGAAAACAGGGTCCTTTTCCTTTTTTCTGGAATGAAATGAGAAGCACTGCCCTGTCATTCTACCAGAGTATATGGTGCGGGAAGGGACTTGGCTACTGCCTTGTACCACCAAGAACTGTTGCAATTGCCACTGAATTTGGCCAGTAATTGGAGTGGTGGTTTCTCAGCAATCTTGATATTCAGTTGTTATTTTCCTTACATTGGCTTCAGTCTGCACCACAATGTGAAACTGGATTGTGCAACTGTTACCCTGTGTACTGGGGGTCCCGGGAGGGACACTAAAATGTGCTCAACTAAAGGTGGGGAAATTAGCTCAGAGCACTGCTTAGCGTTACGAGAGGCAGGGTAACGTAGCGAGATCTTGAACCCTATGTCTACGGGGTCAGGCTGAGTCAAGGAGCACACAAAAGTTGAAACAATAAATGATGTTTTATTAAATACACAAGCAAAACAGTGTATGCGACACACTCACACAAGGTAACTAAAGAAAATAAAGGTTGGAGTGGTATAGAGGGATTTTTAGAGGGATTGCTGGTTTGGGTGATACTTCACCTGTCCTGAAGCCCGGAAAAATAGAGAGCGAGGCTGGGGTGCGATGTAGCTCAGCACGTGAAGCTGAGGGGAGGCTCGCCAAGCAAAGCGGCAGCAAGGCAGGATGAAACTCGGGAGCGATCCGAGGAAGGTCTCAGAATCAAGGGTTTTTATAAGGAGAATTGTGACTGCAGGCTTTGCCGTACTTGGGGGAAAACAATAGATTTGGAGTTGGAGACAAAGCCTGCGGAAGGTCAGAATCTGAATGATTGAGTTATCGTAGAGGTTCTCAATAGAGTAGCCAGTATGCAAACGCAGAGTACTTGAGTATTGTATAGGTTACCCATCAAGCTGCCAGCGCGGGGCAGAGGCTCTTTTGTAGGTTGTGTGTATACTTAATTAGAGTACTTGCCTGGAGGTCTCCTAAAGCAGCGAGTCAGCTATTTTCTGGCCTGCCTGTATTGTCCAGGAATATTACGGCGATTAACGGCCAAGCTTGTATGCGTGCTTGTCCGGTGGCCTCGCAAGCACGTGGAGGGGAATAGAGAAGTGAAGCTGAATTGTCATATCAAAAGGATATCTTTTAATATCCCCAAAACTCGGACTAGCCAGGGCAGTAACACAACACACAACTGCAGTGCTCAGTATGGTTGTATGTGCAACTCAACTTCTGATGCTTAGCTTCTGAAAATAATTTAAATAATTTGCCCCTCATGTGTAGCATGACTTACCTGTGCCTATGTCATTAACAGGATACCAGCTAATGTTTGTTTGGGGAGGGTCTAATTTCAGCCTCCTCCCCAGCCCTCAGGCATTACACATTTTTACCTTAGCAGGTATGGGAAAGTGTGCATTAAACTCCTGCAAACTGTCTTGATGGGTTTACCATTCAGAGACATCCTAGAGAGATTTCTTCTTTTACAAAAGTACCTTCTGACAATTAGGTCCCATAAAGAGACATAGCCTGGCCATCTTGGAATGGATAAAGGGATATTTAATATAATATAATGAAATGAAAAATTGCAATCTTTGGTCAAAACCCAAATACGGGTCTGACCTGGCTCTAAGACAGGGACAAGAATCAGACTGCACTCCAGCTACTGTTGCACAGCATGTCCCACAGCCCTCTCCTGCATAGCTAGTAGTGAGAAATGATGGGAGTTGCAGTCAAATAGCATCTGGAGGGTGGCATGATTCCCACATTTGGTTCAAGGCCACCCATTACTAGTCCAACTGTGCTATAAAGAAACGTGATAGTTAACATGTACATGAAGACTGTCATGATTTCCTACTGTATTAAAGCCAGAACTACATTCCTGTTGCAAATTAGATACAAACACTGTATGTCCAGTCAGAACAAAGTTTACGTATTTCCTCAGCAAACACTGTGTCCCTGGAAGTAACAACAACTGTGAGCAGTGTTGTCCTCATTTTTTGCCAGTCATTTTTTTCTGCCAATTCCTTTGACAGTTTCCTGACAACCATTATGCTTCTCCGCAGTTTACTTTGGCCTGAGCCTACTGGGAAGGCCAAGATCCCAGTCACTCCTCTCCTTTCACCTCTCTTAGGTTAACTGAGTGCAAACTTCTTTTGCACTTTGAATTCAGTTTGCAGCAATTGAAACAACCTTGATGACAAAGGGGGAAGTGGGAGGGAAGTGAGAGAAATTGGGACATTTTAATAGCAGCTGGAAAATTGGGATGGCAGAAGATTAATCAGGTCTGTCCCTGACAAATCAGGCAGTTGGAGGGTGTGACAAGAGTGTATTATCATCTAGCCTTCTTAATTCACACACACACACACACACACACACACACACACACACACAACCATGCAGGCAATATCTTGTAAGTTCTAGAACTGTAGGATTTTGGAAATGGAGTACAAAATCACTGGAATCCTGTACATTTTAAATTATTTTAAATTATTTTGCAACTTCGGTGTCCAAAATCCGTTCTTTCTCTCTATCTCTCTCCCTCCTTCCCTCTCCCCTCATTTGTTTGCTCCTTCACTCGGAAATCCACAGCTGAGCAGTATCATTAAAAAAAATAAAACAAAAAACCAGCCAAAATGCCCAGATTGTGTGTCTGTGGGATTTTGGTTGTTCCTGGTAAAGTTTTTGCCAGGCTGTACGTGGATTTTAGATATTTTTCCCCCCTCTCCTGGCCCAACACAGTTCGGTTGTCTTGGTTTCTTAAGTGTCTTGTGAAATACTCTGATGACGCATTCCAAACATTCTAGAAAACCCTCTGTAACTGAGAACCCATCATTTAACAATTAGTCCTCATAAAGCGGCATTCCACTATCCACTGTGGACTATTGACAGGTATTCTTCTCAGCCTAATTAAAGTTGCCCCATCCATGTAAACAATGCCGTGGGAGAGTATCACTTAGGACAGGTCTGGCCTATGAAAACTTTGTATAAACCGACTCGGTGTAACTGTTCCTGGACTAGAATGTGAGGAGAGAAAAAAAAATTCCAGAACTGGATATCATTCAAACAAATAAAAAACAAATAGTAGCACATAAAAGTTGAAGTGTCCAGAGAGAAGAATCTTCTTAGCCTTTTCTCAAAAAATAACACTTTTGGTGGCCTCTGTGTAAAGATTTTTTTCCCAAGTTTTGTGGTAGAGTGTTCAAAGGTACAATTCTTCCACTTAGCAGCCCAACGTCGAGTTCAGAAACGGTTTTAATGGGAAATGAGCTGCTCGCCCAATTGCGAAAGACGCAGTATTTTAATCTCTCAGCACTGTAAGACATTGTTCGTGTTAGTGCCAATGAAACTCCTCTAGAGGAGTGCTGTCAGAGTGGGCTCTGTAGACTGCGCTGGGCCCTTTGCTCTTGGTCCCTGGAGAGTTTCCAGAAGTGGGCATAAATATGGTGCTGGTCACTGGCGTATTGGGGAGGGGAGCCCTGTAGGTCCCTCACGTCAGTTAGCTGAAGAACCACTGCTCTAGAGAGTGCTTCCATAACTTAACCTGGAATAGCGTTTGGGCCCTTCTGCACTACACTGTTACTGTTCTAATATTCCACTTTGAACATCCTGTGGAATTCTGGGGTTTGTAGTTGACTGAGGCCAAAGAGCTCCCTGGCTGAGAATTATAAATGCCCCTCCCTAAACTGCAAACCCTAGGGTTCCATAGGATGTTGAAAGTGGAAGAATAGCACTATAACAGTGTAGTACGGAAAGGCCCTTCATTGAGAGAAAACGGAAAGAACTAGAAGAAAGCATGACTGGTTTTTACAGAGCCGCTTTTTTGCCTAGCAACTTAAGCTGCAAAATGCTCATATCTGATCAGCCACGTCTTTCCCTTCCGCATTTTCAAACTGTTCCAAATACACACACCTCTAGAGCATTAAGTTTTCATTTCATCTCTTTCAATTCCCAACAGGAAATTGTACCATCCAGATTTTGCCTAAGATAGAAACGCAAGGCCTTGGATTAGAAGAAACCACAGCACTGGCTGAGAGCACCCACAAACTGATGCAGGACACTTTCTATGAGATTTCTGAGGGGCTATGTGGAAAGAAGGAAACGAGACAATGAGCGCTCCTTTCTAACAGAAGGCCGTAGAGGACACCACTGTCAGAGGACTTTTCTTATCAGTCTCAAACCTCCCGAGTTGATAAGGACTTCTATTCTCTCTCTCACACAAGAACAGAACAGTGATGGTAAACTCTCGGACAACTCCACCCAAGACTAAATCCAATGCCACCCAGTGATTTAACAATCCGCAAACCCTTCTTTTTATTTTCCAAAGAAAGGGATTGGAAAACAAGATTGAAAGGAGGCAATGGAGACTTTGGAAATGATGGGCAGATTGAAGGGGAGGTCTTTGGACATATCCAAACCCTTCCTTGTCAGTAATATAATCTGCTGCTCCACTGTGTTGTCTACAGTTCCGGTGTTCTGATAAATTCTACATACATCTCAGAAGCAAAATTAATCCAACTGAGGGGTGAGGATCAAAGAGAGAAGCAGCTTTGAAACTAGGACAAAGCAACCTTCAAATCTGCTTTGAGCGCTAAAGGATGGAGTCCGACAGACAGACTCAAGGGATATATATTATCTTTGCTGTTGATCGGACATCAAATATGTAGACTTTTGAGATCCACAACCCATTTGGTTCTGCCTCATTAATATAAGGCCGTTCATGGTGCTATCCTGTTTGATGAAGATTTTGGTGTAACTCAAAAGCTTTCAAAGCTGCACATCAGGAGAAACAGGCTTGATAAAAATTTTCAGCTTTTGCCTCCTGAATATCCCTTATTGCTTGAGAGCAACACAACAGGCATCTACATCAACTTCACCTTGGTGTAAGAAGGAAATGGATCAAGGCAACCATTGAGGAAAATGCTGGGCAGCTCTTACTAAGTAAGACAAGATGAAATCCTTGTGATCAAGGCTGAGTCTCAGCCATAGAAAACAGTGGAATAGAACTGACTGCTTTAACCAGCTGCTAGTTTGTCAGCCTTACACTTCCCCCACCTTTGTGGTTATATTTATGGCATTATTTATGTGGGATAGTTATTTATGGTTATGTGGGATAGTTTTTATTATTATCATTAACTACTCTGAGGATGCTTGAATGCCAAATGGCAAGGTAGAAGGCATTTAAAAATATTGTGAATAAGTCGAGAATGCCTCTTCCATACTATTGCACATGTTGATTCACATGTGCAACTGAGGAGTGCAGGTACTTGGTTACAGAGTGCAACTTCTTGGCAGTGTGGAGCTCTTATTGTTCCTTTTTATAGATGTGGGAAGCAACTATACAAGGAGTAGTGGTCATTTCCCCTGTGCATATGCACACCTGGCGGGCCGTACTGGTTATTTTGACACACCCCAAGCGACTCAATGTTATTTCTGAATGTCATTTTGGCTAATCTGGCGGTGATTTTTTTTCTTTGTTTTGAGGTTCTTTGGGGAGATTTCGGGAGCTCTGGGGTTCATTGAAGAAACACACTACCATGTTTTCAGGTGGTTTTTTTCAGCTTTTGGCAGTTTTGGGGCACTTTCCAAAACAAAAACAAAAAAAGAGGTATCTGTGGGCTTTGGAAAGCTTCTGGAGAACCGATAGGGCTGTACAGGTTATATACAGGTGGTCTTTGCACACCACTGTTCTAGATAAAGAGAAGAAAAAAAAAACAAGGAAAGTACACAAGAAGGGTTTCAGCTCCAGACACAAGGCTAGAATTTGAATGCAGTTGCTGATGTGGCACCCCTGATAGACTTGCCCCACACACACACCTACATGGTGCTGACCCACAGCTATGGCAGTCTGTTATCGAAGAGAGATGAATAGTATGTGCAGTTTGTTTTGCCCTTGTGGCTTAACAGTAGCATCTTCAACTAAACCCCACCTATATGTTTTGAGTGCTGGGATTGTTCTTCCTGGAAACTGAAGCATGATGTAAAGCTTTCAGGAAGCTTCCAGAATTATAGGTATCTGGGACACTGTATACAGCACATGCACAAACTTCCTGAAAGGCCAACCTAGCAATTAAGCCTATTTCACCCTTATCAGGCAATCTCTTGTCTGTGATCTGAATGAACATCTTGCATATGACTATGAAACAGGCAAGTTTCCTCCTATGCATGAGTGGATGTCTCATCCAGTGCCCCATTTGATTCAAACTTGGTTCTTTGAAGGCAAAAAACGGGACTGATAGGCAGCTGAAATAGAAGGCATAGTTGGTTGCTGCATACCGATAGCTCTTTTTAAAAAATGGCTACAGTTAACAGTAGAAAGAAATTGCCCATAATGAGGAATGTCCAATTGTCTCTCAAATGCTGTGGCAAAATTAGGTATCAATGGGATTAAACAGATTGAATTGGGAAAATATTTTACAGATACTGAGGAGATGTCAGTGATATGGAAAACGCAACTAAAGTTTTTACTCTTTACGCAGGATCATTCTGACCTTTCTTTTTGCATCTGCCATTTATGTACAGATTTAAGGTATAAAATCCAATGCATAAGCATAGCCCATAACCTCTGGGGCCCAGAAGGGCTAAAAGACAGGACAGTAGAGGTGAAAACATGTATCTTTAAACAAGACGTGCTTCTCCCATATGCCCTATTTACAAGTAGGACTGCGATTCTACTTCTAAAGAAGGCACAGGGGGAGTATATGCTGTGTTGTAAGGGACACTCCTTGGCTTTTTCACTGCTTCTGATACAAGGGTGCAGAAACAGCTGGGTTGCATATGGTCTGCAGGACAAGTGTTGTCTGTCCTGGTACACAATTTAGAAATAAAGCATGTAAGCTGATAGGAATACGATACATCTTGCTACCACAAGGAAGGCAATGACTAGCCTGCTCAACCTGGTACCTAGATGCTAATTGTTGATAGACAACTGCAGTGCCCCTGTTTTGCTCTCCTTTCTTAGAGTGCCTTATCCTTCATGTAGATGTCTTTTCTTAACTGACCTATAGGTATTTTTTTTCCTTTAAAACCTTTGATGTTTCAGAGTGTTAATTTTGTTGAACTATTGATGTTATGCTGTACTTTATTGTATATTGTACCGTATTTATTACAACTCTTACATGGTCTACTCTGAGCCCCATTTGAGTACGATGTGTTTGTTGAAAATGTGGTATGCAAATAAATTGCTATGTCCCTGGACCAATTTCAATCAGGCAGCAGGCCAGTTTTGGAATGAAGACAGCTTTGGTCACTCTTTAAAAATAAGATACTTGAAGGAGGACATAAGAATGTCTGGAAACTGTGCTATGGAATACACTTTGCCAGTTTAAAAACAGTTAACATTGATTTTCCGAGTAGAACTTGAAGTACCATTTTTCCTTTTCACAGGGGGTAAAAAAACTGAGGCCTGTAGGTCACATTGTGCCTCCTATCTGCCCAATTTTTATTTTTTAAAAAATTGCCCCCCAATGGCCCCAGGAGCTGTGGGCACAATTTTACATCCTTACTTTCCTCCAAGAAGAAGTGACTCGGGTGACTTCTTAGGAAAAAAACGTTTTTGCCTTTGCCTGAAATGGCCCAGAGAAGGTCAGAAATGTGGCAAAATTTCTCCATGCCTCCTGGAGGCATTGGGGGAAGGCATTTTTTTCCCAAGGCGTGCAGCCTTCTAACCTCTTCTAGGGAGCCAATGTAGCACCGTAACTCCTGACAGTTGTCCACCTCTGCTTTAAAGCATTAAAACAGTTTAAGGCCTGGGGAATGGTTACCTTCTCTGATGTGAATCCGTCCATCTCTGAGAACTTTTCTGTTGTACCCATAAGGGAAACTCATGCTTGTCCTTCTCTTAGTGGGTGAAAACTTCTGTTCCAAACAGGCTTTGGGAACTGTGTGCAAGGGCTTATAACAGCAATAATTACAGTTTAATAGAAACATTTAAACTTATATACATTTGCGTTTTTTATCTGGATCTGTTTTAATATTTGTAAACTGCATTTTGGAAAGAGGTGGTATAAGAGAATAAATAATCACCACCATTCCCAAAAGTCAGGTGAGTGACAACCAGTCTTCCAGCTGCGTCCCCCTAGCTTTGGAATGGCATCTCCCAGGAGTTGGAACCAAATGTCTTGTGCCAGTTATGAATTATTCAGACTGCAAAATTTTTAGCTTGCTATTCTGCTTAGTATCATTTTCATAGCTGTTAGTTTTGATATTCTTATTGTGCTTTAGCTCCGTATACCCATGTTGGGTAGCTCTAGGCTGAAAGGAGCCTACTATGTATTTTAACAATACTTAAATAATTTTCTCACTATGGATCTGATTGTAGGAAGTTAAGCACATCTAGATAACTATAATGTGGGGAAAGAGCATGCGAAACCTTCCCCAACCAACTGTTGCCTGCCAAATGTGGTAGTCTACAACTCCATTATCCCCAGGGAAACGAGGATTCTGGGTGCTATAATCCTTTATAAACAGCAATTTCTGTGTTGTGATTAGTCACTGTCCTGCTATAACTTGACATAAATACCACACATCTAAACATGTCTTGATTACTACCAAGGACAGGAAGTACATGCTCTCTAAAAAACACAAAAAAACCAACAAAAAACAAAAAAGACAGCCTGAAGAATTTGAGGAAAAAAATAGTTTATTAAACAGAAATAAGAAGGGTAGAAATCCTGAAGGGGAACCACCAGTGAAGGATAGCTCTGAGGACAAAAATGGACTAGGGCAGCAAAAGAAACTTGCCAGTGCCTATACAGCTCACATCACCAGTGCTTGGCCTACATATATCAAGGCACCAAAAACTTAAGTATGAGTGTTTCAGAGAAATCCTAGTATATTCAAAGGGCAAGAACTGGTCCATCAATTGTTGCTTGCCAAGTCCGGTGTGATTATATGTTCCAGAATATTCTGTCAAGATCTTGATGTGTTCAAGACATCCGGAGAATCTTAGTGTCCCATAACACTCCCATGGCACTTTGACAACAGTTTATTTCTGCCTCCGTCGTTTTGGCTTCTGCTCCTTGCGTTTCTGGGCTCTGACGTCCTTCTTGAGACGGCTGTCCACTACTTTGAAATGGCCTTTGACTCCTGCAGGGCGTCGAACCTTCCGGCCTGCACCTTTCTTGGACACAACATATGTCACTTGCCGCTTCTCCTTTCCCAACCCTGCTTTCTTGTAGATGCTGTTGGTGAGCAAAATTAAGAGTGAAACTCTTCCCTTTAGAACTGTTCATCATGCTCAATCCCTCTACCTGCTGGGCAATCTGCCATTAGTCCAGGGCTCTTACCCCTATTCAACTTCTTTCCCTCTAGACCAAACACTTTCATGCCAATCTAATACTCATTTTCACCATATTCTGGTTAACTCCTCCAGGGCCACTCCAATGCCTTTGTCTCTTCTTTGAAACCAAGGTTCCAGGCCGCACTAAGGTTTTTATAGGTCCTATGCATTCAACTCCCCACCCTGCCTCAATATACTACCAGGAATGTTTTCGTAGGCCATAAAATTTTTGTAGGCACTGTGCCTGAAGTGTCTAATAGATAAGGTAGCCCTACTTAGGTCCCAGGAGCCTGGTTTCCAGCACAGACGGGTAATACCATGGAAGAATGTTTATCACAGACCCAGAAAATGAATTGATGTAACTCTAGAAGCACCTAAGCAGGTGCTTAGGCCTAGCCAGGACATGGATGGCTAGCTCATTTAAGTGGCATACAGGCTGTCCTGTGATCAGCGTAATATAGCAGTGATACTAAATACTTTCAGCATAGCATAAACATATACCCCCATACTTAATACTAGATCCTTCACTTGTGCAGCCAACTGTGCAACAGGCACCAAGCCTGAGCTCAATACTCACCCACCCACTAAATCAAAAGATAAGGCTGGTGCATGTGTGCCTGTGGAATGACTGGCTGCAACAGGAACTACAGTCGGTCCTCCGCATTTGATGGCGTTAGGGGCACAGGACCCCTGCAAAAGTAGGAAAACTGCAAATATCAATATGTGTATGTGTGTTTGTGGGTGGCCAAGGCATGGTGGGAAAGTGGGCACCGAGGGTCCAAACCAGGTCAGGAAAGAAGAGGGAAAGGGAGTGGGTCAGCGTGGTAGCCCTATACTTCCTCTCACCCATTTCCTGCCTTGGGTGGGGAAGGAATAAGGAGAGGGTTTGTGGTGCTGGGAAATTGGGTGGTGAGCTGTCCTTAGCTGGCCAGGCAGCAGCTGATGGAGGAGGAGGATCAGAGGTGGGATTTTAAAGAGTTGCACAGCCTGATCAGAGCTGCCAAGAGGGAAGGTTCCCCTCAGAAAGAAGTACTTGGCGGAGCAGGGTAGGGGTTCGAGAAACTTGCAAATAATCAAATCTGTGAATGTTAAACTCATGAATGTGGAGAGCCCTGTACGCTTCTGCAACTTCTAAGAAAGCACAACTGCTTGGGCAAATGTTTTGATGCTCAGTGTTCCAACAGAAATTTGGTCTCCATGTTGGACTAAGACCAGGGAAAGTGGGTTCAAGTTCCTGCTCAGCTATGAAGGTGGGTGAGGCACACTCTCTCTGACTAAGCCACCTCATAGAGGCTGTTACAAGAATACAAGGGAGAGAACACCTCTCAGACCTTTGCAGAGATTGTGAGATTGAAACACAGAACCATTCATTCATTCACTTTTAGTAGTAGATGTTGCTTACACATTTAGATCTATCTTTTCATTTAAAGATTGTTCATCATGTGGGATTTGTGCATTAAAATAAATTTCTTACTCAAGAGTATTTAAACTGACAGGGTTTGCTTGTCCCTATTTATTCCAATCATGGAACTAGAAAGAACTCAAAAACTTGTCTTGTCTGGCCTCCTGCCAATGCAGAAAATCCACTGTAATTGCTTTCCTGCAACCTTTACTTAAAAAAATAAAAATTAAAAAAAAATAATCTACCACTTTTCAAGATGGTCAGGGAATAAATACAATAGGAAGTTCTTCTTTATAAAACTGAAAATCTTTTTCATTCGGTTGAACCAACATAGAACAACATACTCAAACAGCTCCACTATCTATCTGACAGCCATCTCCAAAGAGTTACGGATGGCTATCACACTACCCCTTAACTGCCTCTTCTCCAAACTAAAGTTATCCAGCTGCTTCAGCCTTTCTCAGGGCTCATGCAAGTAACTGTAATATATAACCTTTAGTAGCTTCGCTTTCAGAAGCACAAGGAAATCTCCATTGTCTTTTCCTGAAATGCACACTTCTGAATAAAGCTGACTGAGCTTTATCTCACTAGAAGAGGAAGTCCAGCATGCAAGCTATTTGCTGGCCTTAGGCCATTTTAACAACCCCCAACTTTTCATTCAAAATGATTCCTGAACCCACCAGAAAATGTGAGGGACAACTTGATCATATTTTGGTTGCCCCCAGTTCCTTTAGCACGAGGGCAGAGGGTTAAAACCACATGTAACTTCTGACCAATCGATTCACCTCTTTCTGAAAGCCATGAGAGGAAAAACATGGCAAAACTCCCCTTTTCTGCTCCCAAGAGAATAGGAAGGTGTATACTGAATAAAAAGAAATTAAATTTTATCTAATTCAGGGGTGGAAGTCCAGTGAAGACCATGCAGCCCCTAGATTTTGGGCAACTGCCCACTTCTGCTCTATCTGTGTCATCTAAATTCTAGCACAGTGCAATGGTTGTCAATTGCTTTCTGGGCTCAATTGAAAGTGCAGATTTTTCACTTTGAAAATCCTAAGTGGTGTAAGGCCTAGATACCTTAAAGGGCATTCAGTCATTATTATCTACAAGAAAAGCCCCTTTGAAGATAGTTATCTGCAAATAAAGTGATACTATTCAGTATGCTGGGCACACATGAATGGGTTTTCTTTTGTATTGATCCCAAATTGTGGACTGTCCTTTCAAAGTTAAGATTAGTCCACATTTGAAAAGCAGCTAGGGGGCATCTTTTCAATTTGGCCTTTTAAATTGCTCTTAGTACTTTTGATGTTTTAATATGGTTTAATGCCGATTTCTATGTTTTTGCTATAGTGTGATTTATTGTACGCTGCCCAGCTGAGTTTTGTGGAAAGTAATATGAAGAAATGCATGGAGAAAACTGCATTTCTGTCTTTGTGACTGATCCTTGTAAGAGAAAACTGTTAATACATGATTCAGCCAAGAGCTTGAGATCTATCTTTTCTGACAACACGTACTGCACACTGCAAGGGGAAACTGCATTTAGGATCCAAAATGAGTCCTTTGGAAACCACCCATTTTTAGAGCTGATGTTTGGAAGGGGGTTAGGGATCCCCCCAGCACCACCACTGCATGCAGCCCTATAGAAACCCATTTCTTCCCACTGATGCACAAGTTCTGCTAAACTTGCACAGGAATCCTTTTGGAAGCTGAAGACTTACCTGCGCAGCTGGGCAGCCTTCTCACGCTCTGAGATGTCCACTGTATTCACCACAGACTCAGCTTTCTTTTTCATCTGCTCTAGTTTCTTCAGCATCTGTGGGGAGATACGATAGCTCAATGCAAAGGAAAAGAACTCCAAGGCACATATGTGGGGTGGGGGAAGTGGGTGCACGTCTGCCTGATCCAAGCCCAACCTCTTCATCTCTAGTTCAAAGCAAAGGTATCAGATGATGGGAAAGATCCCTGAATGGCCACTGCCACACTAAGGCATAGAGATCAGCACTGGGACAGATGAATAGGTATTTTGTCTTGGTACAAGGCAGCTTCTCAATGCCTGTGTGCGCAAGGGGCTTTTGCTTACCCGGCGCTTCTTGCGTGCTTTGGCTTCTGCCACCTTCTTAATGGGCCGAGCATTAATCTCTCGCCAGCGCTGGTGGTACTCCTCCACCGTCTGCTGGTTCAGAGGCAGTGGTTTGCGCCGATGCTGTCGCTCATCCTGTGCAAACCACTCAGGTAACTCCCCTTCTTCCTCATTAAAGGTGTATCTGGAGGGAGGGGGAGGAAAGTAGAAAGGAGATTGGTCAGAGCAACATTTCCCAAACCTCAGGTAATAAAGGAACAGTCTCCAGCACTCACATTAGGCCCTCTTCAACACTCCCCCCATCCATTACCTGTTGAAAGAATCATCAATCAGGTCTCTCTTGGCCTTGCGAGAGGTGGCAATAACTTCTCCTAGTGCCAAGCCTTCAGGGTCCAGAACCCGAGCTCGCTTCACTGCAGAAATACACAACGGTTAGTCTTCCAGGCTATGTGCTCCAGAGCTACGCTCAGGGAAAAAGCAAAACCAGCAAAGATGCAAGAAATGTCCCATTTTCCCATTCTTGCTTACCTGGCTCTTCAATGCGGACCACCTCAATATCTCTTGACTGGGCCCGGAGCCGCTTCTTTCCTGCATGTGAACTTGACTGCTCCCTGAATTAGGGGAAAAGTGGGGGAGTTAATGCACTAACTTATTCCTCATGCCCCGTTAAGTTCTCCTGGGCAGAATTAGTAATGCCAAGTTAGGCACAGCATACCCATGCACCAAAAAGTTTACATTTTTTCCATTACAAATATTCCTTAACTTTTAGATTTGCAGTTCTATCCCCTCTTCTCCTTCTTCCTTCCCAGCTCCCAATCTTAGTTAAAGAACCAAATACGTGTCACTATCAGTGTAAATATAATGTATCTTCAAAGCATTGACAAATGATTTGTATCTTGTTCTTTATATATAAAGGACATTTTTCCAAAAGAAAATTTGATCAGATTGTGAGCTGAATCTAGAGTTCACACTAGTAACAAAAGAACTTCCAAATTTCTTCAGATTTATCTTCTTTGATTTCTTCTTTTGTTATATCTCATTTTATATGTTAGCTTTTCAGATAGTATTATAACTCTACCCATTTCCTCACTGAAAGATCCTCTAACATTTTCCATGATTTCATTATTTCTAACCCTGTAGCACTTAAGACCACTATAAAACCTTTATTTGGCAATCTTTCATTCTCATTTTCAAATATGGAAATTAACACTAATGTTCCAAAGAGTACAGTGTACTCTTTGACCTAACATTTTACTTATCCAATTAAGTATTTTTCTCCCAAAAGTTAACTATCTTTGGGCAGCATAGTCACATATGTTGCCTATTTTACCACAACCTCTCTCACATAACTTTGACAGATCATTATTAATTTTGTGTAGTTTGAGTGGGTAGTAGTACCGTTTATTTATACATTGTTTAATTGTTTTTAAATTAAATTTTATATTTATACTTTCATCAAAGTTTTTGTACAGTCTTTTAATCTCTATTGTTTTAAAAATATTATTAGCTACCTTGAGTCCTATTATTGGGAGAAAGCGGAATATAAATGAATAAAATAATAATAATAATAATAGTAGTAGTAGTAGTAGTAGTAGTAGTAGTAATAATTATTGCTGCTACTACTACTACATTTTCTTTAGCCTGGGCCAATATTGATTTCTAGTGTCCAAACTGTTTTTCTGATAGTTCTGTTTCCAAATCTGATTCCCATAAAACACTCAGTCCTTCAGATTTTGTGTGAATTGGTTTAATACTACAAGTAGTTTCATACTATTTTAATGTTCACTTTTTGTATGTTTTCAACTGTATCGTTATTTTAAATTTTGAACTGTTTTGAGTCCTAATTTTGGGAGGAAAGGTAGGAAATATATATATTTCTCTTCTTTTATTATATCATGTAGTCTTGAAATCTGCCCAGTTCTTTTATTTTTTATCATCTACCACAATATATCTCAAATAGAGTTAGAGCCCTTGTGGGAATCTAATATTCTACATTATTTAGCAAAAAAAGAAATGATCTGTACTAAATGTAGCCAAGTAGGATCATCAACTGGTTTAGGTTTATTCTTACCTAAGTCTAATTATATAGGTTTACCATTTATACATATTTTTTAAATCTATGTATTCCTTTATTGCTTCATCCTTTATATCACTCGCATTTATCTTTGCTATTTGACTAGAGGGTGCTTAAAAAGGTGATGGTGCTAGCATGTTTTATATTTAAGCCATATTTTAAACATCATCCTCTGTAAATAGATTGGTTATTTTTGTATTGTTTCTTCATCTTCAGAACATATTGGTACTTGACAAAGAGCTCCATGAAGCTGCTTCCCAAACTCTGGGATTCACTCCTTGGGATGTCCACCAAAACCTACTCCCAAGTTTCTTCCAGGGCAAATGTCATAACTTTCCTTGAAAGTGGGACAAGCATGTTGTAATCTAGGTTAAGCAAATGTTTGTTTTGGCAGCAAATCATTATACATGCTTACTCCTTTAGCAACACATTTAAATCTGTTTGGCAAGAGAGTTAATCTCTGGATCAGCTGTCAAGGCATGGCTCCAGCTTTGCATTCAGGATTGATGAAATGCCACATTTGCAGTCAAGTGGAAATTTTGTCTTAGGTCAGACTGGACACAGTCTTTTATCCTTTAAAAAAAATAACTAATTTGGGTGCAGAGAGAGAGAGCAGGCTGAGGACCACAAAATGAAGGAAGAGGGTTGACGATTACCTTCCAGTGCCCCCCTAAAAATCCCTCCCCCAAACTGCTTTCCTCCCATGGAGGCAAATTATGGAAGCTTCGCACTGCTGGTGGAATGAATAAAAAAAACTGGCAGAGAAGTCTTGTCAGCATCATGACACAGGAAGAAAAAGCTCAGCTCCCCCTCCTCATAGGACCCAGGCCTGATCACTCTCCTCTCTCCTGCTGCTAATTTTGAAGGAAAAACAAAGATGCATTAAAGGCATTTGTACATTTAAATCAAGAATGGGAACCTATGCGTAAGTGCAGGGGGCAACTTCTGCCCTTCCTCCAAAGGGACAGTGGCAATGCACCAGAAACAACATCATTTCATTTCTGGTCACCATTTTCACTGCTTTTCAGCTGAAAAAAGCTTTTGTTGGTTTTTCGTACAGCAAAACTACTGCACTTAGAAGCAGTTATCTTGTGTTTTCGGGCTGTTCACGGGCAAAAACTTGCCTGAAAATTGGTCCACTGAACTGTGCCCAGAAACTGACCAGCAGTCAGTGGAGCTGCTGCAACAACAGGGTTGTGTGCTCCCTCTAACCAGACCCAGTTAGTAATCTAGCTGCAGTTCTTTGAACCAACTAAAGTTTCTGAGCAGGTTTCAAAGGCAGCCCCACACAAAGTACAGTTAACAGTTACAGTAATCCAAATGGGATGTAATAATGTGTTACTGTGGCCAGATCTGACTTTTCCAGGAACGAGTGCAGCTGCGCTCTAGCTTTAACTGTGCAAATTTACTCACGGTCACACGGCCCACTGAAACCTGGGCTTCCAAGGCTCAAGGCTGAATCCAGGAGTACTCCCAAACTGCAAACCTGAATTTTCAAGGGAAGCATAAGCTTATCTACTACAGGCTGAACCCTGTCCCTAGATCTGTCTTTCAGCTGACCAGGAGCCACCCCTGTCTTGTCTGGATTAAGCTTTAATTTGTTCACCCTCATCTAGTCGATTATAGCTGCTAGGTACCAGTTTAGCACAGGAACAGCTTACTTGGAATTAGTTGGAAGGGAATAACAGAGCTAGGTACCAGCAGCATACCAGGGACACTCGACCACAAAACTCTGGACAACCTCTCCAGATTAATCAATTTTAATCTGTTTTTAGCCAACATGGCCACTTCAGCTTCTCAATTTAAATTTATCCACAGCCTGCAGTATCACATTTCCTCACCAGGAGGCAGATTTGCCCAGTCATGATATCGCTATTCCTATTAAAAGGCGGATGATATGACAGCTTGTGAAAAAGTGACTAGCAAAAGCTACAGTAACTGTGACCACAAAGCAGCTTGTGGAATGGGGAAAGGTCACATAAAGCAGTTGAGAGTCTAAAGCAGAGCTTGCAGGACAGGAGACAGGACATTCATCATTTGGCAACTGATTCAGCAAGTCTACTCTAGCTGAGACTAACCAACAGGATTCCAGACAATGTGTCCAGCTTTGACTGTGCTGTAACACTCCTTCAGGCTTTGTAAGACCTATTCTAATCATGTTTAGAAAACAGGTATGTTTACTAGGCATATATAACATAAATTATACACACTGACCACAGAGAATCCCACATAATCCTATCTGCATAGCTCAACTCAGAGTTCTATTTCTTTGTTACAATAAAACTCTTGACTCTTAGCATTCATCAGCACTGGCTATAGTGTCTAGGGCTGAGGGAAAGGCTCTGTTTTGTCCACTCCTGTGCTAAAAGATAAGGGAAAGTTGAGAATGGGCTTCTTTGTATGTGTATATGTGTGTGCATGCACATATATATGGGTGAGGGGGAAGGGGAATCTTACCATTTTCTACTTTTCAAAGGTTACCCATTACCCACTCTCAAGCCAGGGCAGACCACATCATTGCCCATATGCCAAAAAGTGACAATGATAACCATATCCCAAACAAAAGCTCTCAGGGAGGAAAATGGGCTTCCAATATACAAGATTAAAGTCCCACCCACAAAGCAGAGGATGCTCAATGAGGCAAACACACTTGCAGTGTGCCTTGCAGTGTAGTTACTTCACCTCTCTTCATCACTGTCACTGCTGTCGCTGCTCTCGCTCTCTTCTGTTTCTGAGCCCTTCTCTTCAGATGGGGCTTTGGTTGTTTCAGTGTCCAGGCTTTCCACAGCCTTTAATTCTGGTGCAGTCTCCTGCTGCTGGGGCAGCTTCTTTTGCTTCTTCTTATTTCTGGAGACTAGGCAGAAAATGATTGTGGTTAAAGAGTCAGGAATCTCCCCTCACTGTCCTCTTCCAGCATTCCTTCTGAATTTACTGTTAGAGGACTTGCACAGTAGGGAAAGAAAGAAACAAGTTCCTCTCTAGAGTTTCTAGATCCTCTTATGTCCATGCATATGTGTACAGATGCTAAACCTGTGTATACAATGTTAGCTACAATTACTGGACTGTATCCCCTGGACCACAGTTGCTAGAAAGGCCATGGAAGGCCGTTTAGTTCAGCAAAGGCTTCACCCAAGGTGTCTACATTGCTGTGGTGAAATTTAAAATCCTTCTCCTTCCTCTCCATCTCTTAGCAACATAAAAACAGCATGCTAAATGAATTTACCAGTGTTAATTGCACACACAGGCATTCTCTTAATTCCTTCCGACAACAAAACTGACAACAGTCATAGATTCTCTGATCCTATAACACAGCTAGGAGGCAAGATCACTCTTTTAACAAATTACTCAAGCTACTTCTGCGCCCCACTCCTGCTCTGAGGTCAGGCAGGATTTCCCTTCAAGGGCTGTGAAATGTATCATGCAGTGAATTTACTACTGCTATTACATTTCATGCTCGTAGTATGCTAAGCATGGTAAGAGCAAGCTTAGTGTAGTGGTTTGAGTATTGGATTACGACTCTTCAAGACTGGTGTTCAAATCCTCACTGAGCCATGAAAACTCACTGGGTGGCCTTGGGCATGTCAAACTCCCACAGCCTCATAGGAAAGGAAGGGCAAATCCTCTCTGACTATATCTTGCAGAGAAACCCTGTGACAGGGTCACCTTAGGGTCACTGGAAGCTGGAAACAATTTGAAAACAAGCGTGGTATGAAAACTGCTGTGAGTCCTCAATATACATGGAGCAAGAATTTAGCAAAATTCTAAGATGATGGGCTGGAGCAGGCATCACAAGAGATGTGTGCTGCTGTCAAAGACAGCAGTCCAGCATCACTAGCCCTTTAGGCAAACATTTAGCGAGAAAAAAAATATCTGACAAGGTGACTTCATTCCAGGCTTCCGTGCTTCAGTTCAGCTTTGCTGGCCTCTAGAAGTGGTGGCCAATGAAATGAAATGAAGTCCTACTTAACAATCACATTATGTGTGTGTTTGCGCGTGCGCACGCACGCACGTGTGTAATTACTGGGTATTACAAAAGGGAAAAGTTGTAGGACTGTTGTTTTTAGCGGAAGCCATGCTACTCTTGTGATGTCTACTTTTGCCTCTGTGAATCTCCTTGAAAAGGGGGTGCTGTCTGGATTTCTTCTCACCTCAACTCTGCATTTTCCAGCACTGGGCCTAGTTGAACAGAATCAAAAAGGATTTTACCTCGTTGAAGTTCTGCTTGACTCTGGGACAGAATCTGTGCCTGCCCAATCTCCAGCGCCTCATCAGCATCGTCATCAATTCCAGCAAAAACCTCCTGGACATCAACAAAAAGGGAACAAAGTCAAGGCATAGCTGGAAGCATCCTTGCCAATTCACAGCACCTCTGCCATTCCAAACCAAAGGGCACCCATCCCATAAAGGCAATCCTATGTGGTGTCATACAAATGACAAATCCCAGCTAAAGTCCCACTTTGGGGAGGGCAACATCATGCCCACACCTGAGCATGGAGCCAGATATGGGGGTGGAAAATGTGGGAATGCAGAGTGCAAAGAATTCTCTCAAAAGAAGTTTCCAATGCTACATTTTTCCATGGAAAATTTTCCACTTCCTGTGAGGCCTAAATACCCTAAAGGCACCAGATCTTGGGAGCTAAACAGGGTCAGCCCGATTAGTACCTGGATGGCAGAGTTCCAATTAATACCAGGTTCTGTAGGCTATATTTCAGAGGAAGGAACTGGCAAAACCGCCTCTGAGTATTCCTTGCCTAAGAAAACCCTATGAAATTCATGGAGCTGTCATTAAGACGACAGGTGACTTAAAAGCGCGTGCACACACATACACAAATATGCATACTTCTAACTATTTTTTCCTTGAAATATTTCCCACACCCTATTTATCTAGGTATATTTTTCTGCGGAAATTTTCCTAAACCTCTTCCCAATCTCTCTCTCTCATTGTCTGGGCTGTTGTACTGCAATCAATCCTTTAATGAAACAGAATGTTCAACTAGCTGTATTGAATCAGGTTTTTCTCAGATTTAAATGGTATTGACCAATAGTGCTGAGAGTGAGTTAAGTGAAGCTGAAGGTACTACAGTTATACTTCAGCAAAAGAAAGTTAAACGACTGCTATAAGATACTATATTTGCCAGCATATAAGATGCACTTTTTCCTAAGAAATACCTTCTGAAAATGAGGTGCGTCGTATAAGCCAGTGTCTTATACACTGGTAAATACAGGTAATTCCTGTGGGGCTACATGCATAGGAAAGTGAGGGGTGTGTGTGAAAGGAATGCTAGCATGAGTGATCCTTTCACCCTCCTTCTTGTCATTTTGCCTCCGTGGGGAGAACTCCTCACGGAGGCAAAATGCATAGGAAAGGTTGGGGGGCATAAAGAGCCTTTCCTATGCATTTTGCCTCAGCAGTTAGCGCTAGCACTCCTTTCGCTCCTCCACCTTTCCTAGGCATTTTGCCTGGGTGGGCAGTTCTCCTCACACATGCAAAATAGAAGGGAGGGTGCTGGGTGAAACCCTGCAGAGGCAAAATAGAAAGGAGGAGTGTGTGGGAAACCTCACACGATCCCTCCTTTCATTTCCCCTCACTTTCCTATGCATTTTGCCTCAGTCAGGTACTTAAAAAAAAATCCTAAAAAATATGGTTGAAAAATAGGGTGCATCTTATACACCAGGGCATCTAATATGCCTGCAAATATGGTAAGTCAGGTATAGTTCTTAAGTATAAGTCCGGAAAAAAAAAGAATAACGCACCAACACCCTGGTTTTTTTATATGTAGTCTTTTTTGCTAAATATAAAGGAACTATATGCTCTTCTGAAAGCCAGCATGATGCAGTGGTTTGAGCACTGGATTATCATTCTGAACACCAAGGTTCAAGCCCTCTGGATGACCTTGGGAAAGCTATACTCTCTCAGCCTCAAAGGAAGGCAAAAGCAAACTTCTTCTGAAAAAAATCTCACTAAGAAAACCCCATGATAGGTTTGCCTTACTTAGAATTGACTTGAAGGCACACTACAACAAACGTCCTATTCTGTTTACATTATTCCAAATATTCCAATGAATGATTTCAACATGCAGTTTTGAATATGTTTGAATATAAAATTTAAACCAAATGGGCTAAATGAGATAACCTTAAAGCACTGAAAAGTTTACTGGAAAATTTTCCAGCTCTTTTTCCAGAAAACCCAAAGAATGTCCCCATCAGAAATGCTCACTTTGCCAAACCACAGATTCGTCTGATGTTGATCGCGCTCCTCTTTGCCATCCAATGAGATCAACAGAGGATTTCCTGCCTCAGTATTCTCCTCCTCCTCTTCCTCTTCAGAGGCAACACTACAACACAAAAACATGGGTTCTCATGAGCTCAAAACACTGAATCAGACACAACAACCTGATCCAGAAAGGCACCTGATGGAAGCTCTGAGACTGTGGCCACCATACTGTTAGTGTTTGTCCTGCTACTTGAGGTGTTGAGGACATGGCAGCCAGAAAAACCAGCTCTGTATAGGCCCTGGAGACACAAGGCAGTGCCATAGAGGATGCCCAACCCTCACCTTCTCAGTAGACAGGTTTTTAGAAAGGCAGTCAAAAATAGGATATCTTGGGAGTACAACCTTCTTTTTCCAAATGCTTTTAAATATTTTCAGATCTGTTGTGAGATGTCCTAAAACTCAGAACCCTCTCGCCCTTCTGGCCTTTCACTGGGAACTTGTAATTTGTGACAATTAAAGCCTGAATATATTTTAAACAGCATGATGCTAACTGTTTTAAGCGTTCTAAATGTTATATGAAACAAATGTGTTAATGATCATATAAAGGTCTAATGTTATAATGGCTTAATTTTATCAGGGTTTTTTGTACTAATTTTTGCTAATGGATAATTTCAACTAGAAAGTTCAAGCAAAAGCATTCACTGAAACTGTGGTGAAATTAATTGGCAGAAGAGACAATAATGCTTGATAAGGTAAAAAGCAGTAGGAAAAGAGAAAGTCTGGATAACAGATGGATAGACTCAACTGAGGAAGCGATGTTCTTGAATCTGCAAGACCTCAGCAGGGTGGTTGATGAGAGGGTGATTTAGGGGTCTTTAATCCATAGGGTCACCATAAGTTGAAGTCAACTTGATGGTAGTTAACAAAAACAAATTAAGCAACTATATTGATTAACAGGCATGGCCATTACTAGGCTACTTAGGTAAGGATGAGTAAAAAGAAGATGAGAGCCACTGCAGACGAAATGAAATATCCAGTGTGGAATTATGGTGCCATCTGTGGTGGGAAAAGGTTAAACAGTGGTAGAGGCCAAACAGACAAAGAAGAAGGAAACAATTATAGTGTTGCAGCAGAACGTCATCAAGAAGGCCTACCAAAGGAAAAAGTAGTAGATGCAAGCACACGCAAATAACCAAAGCCTAAATCACCTGTTAGACAATTATGGAAAAAAATGCAGGAAACTAACTTGATAGTTAAAGCCAGAATAGATAGGATGAATTTTGAATTGATGAAAATCTATCAAAACGTTAATGATGAATGACGATGATGGACAGACCTATACTTTGTTGTTTTACGTACTGCAATCATTAGATGAGCTATTAAAGAAGGGGACTACAAGAAAAGTCTGAAAGGGATGTGTGTGTGGTGAACACACAACAGCAGCTGTGGAGGCTGATGGGCAGAAGCTCCAGAATCCAGAACAGTCTGAGGGAAACAGAATATAGAAAAAAGGTGAAATAACCTGTGAGATGTGTACTATGTTAAAAGACTTTCAGACTGTTACAAGCACTATAGTGGCAAATATTCAGGGAATTTGCTCCATGATAAATGAGGAGATATTACATAAGCTGTTCTAAAGGACAACAACACAGATGAGAATAAAGCACATAAACTATGTGAATGATGCAGTGGTACAAGAGCCAAGATACACCTCTGCCTGAAGTGGCAAGTACACTGCCAGACGAGGGGAAGCAGAGAAGGAAGGAAGGAAGGAAGGAAGGAAGGAAGGAAGGAAGGAAGGAAGGAAGGAAGGAAGGAAGGAAGGACAGAAGGAATAAACAAACACACACAGCGAGCTAGTGTTCAGCACTAAAAGAAGGAAATGAAAAATAAGAAGAGAACAGTTAATGCATGGAAAACAAAGATGAGTTAAGTAAAAACAAAAAAAGGAAAGGGCATTCTGAGGGACGAAGAATAAATGTATGGCAAAGAATAGAGTTTGATACACATGCACAAGAAAAGGTAATAGTAATGAGGGATAGTACAGTATCTTTTGAAAGAATAAACATTTCAGATGAAGATCCTAAAGAGAGTAGACTGACACTAAGAAAACAGGTAGTATTAAAGGAATTAACATCTTCATATATTAGATATGTAATTTCTCTCCTAGTATTAAAAAACACAAAAAAGTTAATTGGGTTTTATAAATTACCCCAAGCCATATGGTAGTTCACACAATTCCAATGTAAATATTTTATTCAGCAGGCAAGTATGTGTATGTTAGACTTTATCAAAGCAGATGACACTGAAAGACTGGAGTATCTTTCTACAACTATCTAGCTTTTAGAGTTTTAGTAACCTTTGAAAATGATATGACAGCTGCAAAGATCTATGGCATGAAGAATATATTTAGACAAAGAGTATTTGGTCTTATACGATACAAGATAGCTTTCTAAGTTCTCATATCCCTAGAGTGACAAAAGCAGGACAAAGACAGTGCTAGGTTTTCTAGCCTAATTTTTGTTTAAAATGTTCCTAGGAATCATGTTATGGGCAGAAAATATATATAATAGATTCTTAAATTAACACTTGCCTCCAAAGATGTTCCTGCACCTAACTTTCCAACCCTCCATCTCCTCTTCTCTCCCTATGCTATGTCATTGTTGACTTAAATTCGTCTTTTTGTAGAAATAGAGCCATGCTTTTTCGCTTGTTGCATTAAAGCTGCTCACAGGGGTATATCATTTGCATGGGGCTAACTGTATTGTGTCTTCCAACCTGTGCACATACTTCTCTGGGACACTGGCCTGCTTCATCTGCCTGGACCGCTCTTCAACCTCTGCCATTTCCTCATCATCCAACTCACTGGCCAAAGACACATCATCATCATCAGAGTCTCCACCTTCTGAGAGCGAGAGATCATTTTCTGCATCGAGTTCTGTGGCCACAAAGGTATCTGCTGCTGCCATATCACCTTTAGTCACCTCATGCAATAGCTGGAGAGAGAAGAGTGCACATGTATTTTATTACGTAGCTTACTGGAAGGCAGGAGTACATGTGACTGGACAGTACTTCCTTCTTGGCCATGAACATTTAAATCAGATTTTCTTAGACTGATAACTTTCAGAAATGCTGTACTACAGATCCCATCATCCAAGGCAGCACTGCCCATGTTGGTGATGGATGATGGGAGTTGTAGTCCAAAAACCTGGAGGGCCCCAGGCTGAGTGTCCTCGGCCACCCTTCCACCCTTCTGCAACAAATGCACGTTCACATCTACTGTACCCCCTTACCTGACTTTTACCAATGGCACGGAGGGAGAACATCCCTGTGTCTCCATCATCAGCAACAGAGACTCCAGGAAGATCCATCTTCAGCTCAACACGCTCTCGTTGCCGCCGCCTCTCACGCAGAATTTTGCGTTTCTTCCTGAAAATGATGGTGAAGAGAAAGCAAACGTTAAATAGCAAATAGCTATAAACAGTTAAAAGCAAACTTTAATGACAAACGTATACTAGTTCACCCCCGGTCCACTCTGGATGTGGAACTAGCTCTAAGGATTAAGAAGATAGACTGTAAAGTAAAACAGAATAGGGGCAAAGTAGGTGGTGATACTGTTAGAGAAGAGCTATAGTTCAAGAGGAGCTGCAGGGAGGAAAACAAGTTCTGGGGCAACTGGTGGAGTATAATCACCACTGTCAGAGAACAGAAATACAGTTGCCCCTTCATATCTGTGGATTTGACTTTCACGGACTTGATCATTTGTGAGTTTCTCCAACCTTTGCCCCCTCCCACTCAGGCACTCTTGTTCCAGGAGAAGCTTCCCTCTTGGTGGCTCTTCTCAGGCTGCACAACCCATTAAAACCACACCTCTGGCCATCCTCTTCCTCCACCTGCCGCTGTCTGCTAAGGATGGCTCATAGCCCGATTTCTCAGCACCACAAACCCTCTCTCAATGCCCCCTACCCCCAAGGAGATGGGTGTGAAAGAGGAAATATAGGGCTACCACGCTGACCCACCCCCGTTCCCTGACCTGGTTTGGACTCTGAGTGTCCATTCTCCCCAACATGCACTGGTCCCCTTCCCAGGGAGGGAGAGAGAGAGGCGGAGAGACAGAGAGACAGAGACAGACAGATTTTGATATTTGCAATTCTTCCACTTTCACGAAGGTCCTGCACCTCTAGCCCTAGCGAATATGGAAGGCTGACTGTAGTATGAGACACCAGCCATGCTCGGAAGCCAGCATCTGGCTTTGTCCAGAACAGAGATAGGGTGTCTTTGGTCTTCTATACATTTTGATTTAGAATTAACTGAATTTCTTACCACTGGCCACATTGGGAGGGGTTGAAGGCAAACATTCCTAAAAGGCCAAAGATTTTTCATCCTTGCTCTGGTGGATCTGTGCAGCATTTTCAACCATGTCGGCCAAATAAGTATGTGTACGCATGTGTTGAAGTAGGGTCTGCCTGCCACCTAGAGCACATTCCTTGTCAACCCTCTTCTTTCAGCTTACCAACTGTGCTCACAAACCAAGGGAAAGGAACACTAGAAAGGAAAATTCAAGTAACAGAAAAACTACTGCCCACCCTTTCTCATTCCCTCATAGGTTTGTAACACTAGGGCATGGGGGGGGGCAGAAGGGGGAAGAGAAAGAGATGAAAAAGCACTAAGACTGGGCCAACCGAAAGAACATCATTTTGAAAAAAAAGTCTGCCACCTTTCTGCAGTACCTGACACTCGAGGTTTTAATCCAAAGCTCATAAACGCGCCAGTGTAATGAAACATTAAACGGCAGATAAAATTAGAAAGCATATCATTATAAATAAATAGCAATAAAGGCAGCAATTAAGTAGGCCAATTTGAGACCTCTACCACCCAACTCTGCTAAATCCTTAGTGCTGAAGGGCAACTAGTCTTTGTGCTCTGGCCTTTGCTATTACATTTTTATTCCAGCTTTTCTTGTAGTTGCTTGGGGCAGAGGTGACATGCATCGTTCTACCCAACATTTTATCGTCACAACAAACCCATGAGATACAGAGCTGAGATGCAATAACTGGCCCAAAGGGAGCTTCAGGCCCTGGTGGAGATCTGAACTGGGCCTCCCTTCTTCTCTAAGCCAGCCATCTCTACATGTTCTGGACTATAACTATAACTGCCAACATCCCCAAGTGCTGGCCATACTGGCAAGGCCTAATGGGAGCTCGGAATCCCAAAATATGTGTAGCTGGAGGGCACCTTTTGGGAAAGCCAGTTTATTATAAATCATTGTGGGTTTTGACCAATCACAGAAACAGATAAATCACAAGGCATGAAAATAAAGTTAAGAATACATATCAGATTTCTACAGCTGTGATTCAGCCACTCACCAGTCAGCAGCTACTGCAACTCTTCCCTGAAGAACTGTTGTTTTTGTTGCTAATTCCCATCAAGTTAACTTCAGCTTATGGCAAACTCAGGGTCATGGCTTCCTTGCCTAAGTCTATCCATCTATAATGTGATCTTTCTTTTTCTCCTCTACTGCCTTCCACATTACCAAGTATTATCATCTTTTCTAATGAGTCATTCAGTCTAATGATATATCTGAAGTTTGACAACCTGAAGAATATTTACTTTGAAATAAAACCTGTTCAGGTACTAAGTGGAAATTTTCAACAAAGCTGAGGAATCACCCTTTCTGGAGAAGCACTGGCTCAGATTTTGACAGATTTTACAAGGAAGGCATCTTACTTTTTTGTTATTTAGAGAAAGACACAGACATTTAAGATGGTAATCTGGTTATGATTTTTCAAAAGTTATTTCCTTCTCAATGCTTTCAGGCCATAGTGGAAATAAATGATGGGAACTGTAGTCTAACCACATGGTGGCAATGATCAGTTAGAAACGCCGTTTTTTATGGTGAGCCTAAACCCCCACCTCTTTAGTTCTGCCATCTCTTCTGCTTTAAGCTCAGCAAGTTTTAGCTGCAGCTCTTCCTCCTCTTTTGCTTCATCTTCCTCTCCGTCCTTAGCTTTTGTATCTTTCTGCTTGGATGGTGTTTCTTCCTCTCCTTCACCTTCCTCTCCAGAACTCAAACTGAGAATAAAAACAGAGAATTTAGATTTATTTGTGCCCTGCTCTTCAGTCCAAAAGACTTCCACAGCAGCTTAGAGGAGAACAATAAAACCAAGACAGTCATAGTTCTCAAGCTAACCATGGAAAATACAAGATGCAAAAGGAATAAGTGAAGTGATGGGAAGATGAAAACAAGCAAACTCAGGCACTAGTTCTTGAAGTTACACACCACTTCATATGACTAATGGCAATGTGGAGAAACAATGTGAGAGGGAGGAATTCAATGAGAGATCCTGCTTTCCCTTGCTTCTGCTGGTGCAGCCTGATGGAACAGCAGTTACTAGATGTCAAGACACCAAAATGAGTCTCTATTCTCCAGCCTTTACAGCTGGTTGCCCTACAAGTGTAACACACAGGGCAGAATCCAATAGTCTTACTTGATATCCATTTCCTTGGCTTGATCTTTCAGCTTCTTCACTAGGAACCGCCTCAGCTTTGTCCTCCAGTTCAGCAGGGCCCTGAGCAAAGTAAAGGGGACCATCAGACCCTGTGGTTATTCACCCATTTTGCAACAAATCCCTCATACAGTAAGAAAGAGCTGGAGAAAATACAAGAGACTGAGTTGACAGTGATCATGGGCCACCATGGAGAGTGCTGGGAGAGCTAGATCTTTTTTAAAAAATCTAACCTTCATGAGTGCATATTAGGAGCAGGCAGGCATTGTACTAAAATCTCAGCAACTAGAAGAATAGCTGAACAAGGTTTCTGTTCTTCTCCAGTTAAAGATTCACTAGTTTGTATAATTCCTTGGGGTTTTTTTTCCATCTCTGATTATGCCAGAACATGGGAAGAATAAATGTAAAAGAAAACTGCAGAATTTGACAAATCTAGAAATATTAGGCAGTGTATAGTCAGTCACTTTTGCATGTTACACTATTTTTCGGCATAAGTTTTTGACCATGAGACACCAAATTTTTATTTTTAAAACAGAATACATATAGCACTACTAATATTTCACTGGTAGCTAGACTGATAGCTAGAAAGAACTGATAGCTCAGTGCACAGAGCACAAGCGAGAGGTCCAAAATTTGTTTTCTGGCACCTTGGTTTAAAAAAATGTTGCTCTGTTTGATGAGGCCTCTCGAGAGTGTCAATCAAAAACAAGATCATACAAGGTTAAATAGCATGACACAGCTTTGTTGGTTAGTTCCTATACTTGCTCAACTCTTTTTCTCAACCAAATTGCTAAAGAAAAATGGAGAAACCTCAGGCCCTGAGGTCGTAAACTGGCATACCAGATACCCATACTCACTTTCCAAGCCATTAGTGTTTATTGGTTTCCCAGCTTCTGCATGAGTTTTCATCTCATTCTAAAAGGATGTAATGCCTCTTTTGAAGCTTAGCTCATGGCAGTAAGAACTCACAGGTAAAATATGCTGATATTTTAATTTCCAGCCTTTGGGCTTTAATTTCATTCATTACTGGAATAAATTTCCCAAATGCAGAACAGAATTAAGCCCACACGCTGAAACAGGTTCCTGAGCTTTGCACTGAAGCACCTCAAACCCACATCATATTGAGGTATGAATATCATTGCAACCCCAGTGCATGAGAGGAGTTATCAGCTAACAAACTTTCAGAACTATTAAAAATCTTAAGAAGCCATAAGCGGGGAATGAAACCCTAAAATAGCTCAGTGAGGACTGAGTGTGCTCAGGGTCAAGGAATGCTGTGGAATAGTGGAATGCTAGGCAGGAGAAGGAACAGGACAGAACATCATGGAGGATGCTGTGGATGCAACAGCAGCAGTTCACAGCAGAACGCGTTTTGCTGGGCTATTAAGATTAACATTGACTTGAGAGAAGGCTTTAAGAAAGGTATTACAGATATTCCACATATAGTCAGCCCTCCACTTTTGCAGGGATTAGGGGTGTAAGACACGCCCAAGTAGAAAAACTGTGAACCCCCATGTGAAACAAAGAAGTGAATGCTCACGTTCCATTCTCTTCAATGGAAGCAATGTGCAATGGAAGCAACAAGTAGATGCTTGTCGTGTCCGCCGATAATAATGGACTCAACGCTTCACACAACCTCAAATTCATGTATGCCCAAGTTGCACCACAAAAGGGCACACTGTACAGTGTTTGGCAACAGTAAATTTCCATCTACCACATGCTGAGAAGCACTCAAAGCTGAGGGAGAAGAGACTGGCTTCAACAATGGCCCTTTTCACATGTGTGGGGGGCGAACGGGCGAAAACGCCCAAAAACGGAGCTTACCTGAAACCGGGTAAGTCCGTCGCCACGTGGAGCAGCGCGAGCTCGCTGCTCCGCAGTCCTCCGGCGTCCCAAATGGCAGCTTCTGGTTGGTGGAGGCTCTCCACCAACCAGAGAAGCTCGCCAGCTGGAAGCCCACCCCCCGCAGATCTGCAGACACGCACTTGCGCGCGCCTGCAAATCCACTTCGGAGCCGGGCAACGGAGCGGCACGGGGCTGTGCGCTCCGTGCTTTTTAAAAACCTCGAAAAAGAGGTTTTTAAAAAACACGCAGCGCGGCTAGTTCCGGCCGCTCCTGAGTGGATTCTGATGTGGAACTACAAAAAGTAGTCCACGCCAGTCCACTCTAGGGTGTAGAAGACCTCCGTGAGAGGTCGCTCTGCACCATTTCAGAAGCCCGGTATGGAAATGGCCAATGTGTTTAAGGAAAGCTCTGAAGCAGGGGAACACCTATGAGCTCACTGCTAGAAGAAAAAGCTGAGCTAGTTAGACGATTCTTGTGATATGCATAGCAATTCTTTTGCTCCAGTGTTCCAATTGACCCTTTTCTCTTCTGTTACTAATATAAGAATTTTTCTCTTCCCTTGTTCCCTATGTTGAAATGTTATAATAAAGCAGGTCTGGAAACCACTTTTATGCCCTGCGACCCTGCAAGGGCTGAAATGGACTACCAGCCTCCCAAAGTGGCTGGAAGTCTGCTTCTGTTTCTCAAAAATGGGCATTTCTTTAATGTTAAAGAGTACAGGGAAGCCTTGAAAGCCATTTAAACAGGTAAACTGTTTCCCTTGGAGGAGTCCAGGGGCAGCAATTCACCCACTTTGGGGGCCAGAAAAAAAGGTCATTTTGGGGATTCTGGAGGTGTTGAGGGCCACAAAAACTTCTTTCGGGGGACACATTTTGCCCACCCTGATTTAAAGTCACCAACCATACCGGAGTTCTTTGCGTCCCAGAACACGGATGTCCTGACAACAGTGGCGCACTTCCTCGGTGGTAGCACTGTGATTCTCCAGCTCTTCACTATCGAAGATAATCTAGGAGGCACAGGGAAAATAAAGAAAGAAAAATGGCATTCTCGTTGATTCCCACAGCTAGTTAGAATTGTCTGTTGACTAATTCTGCTGCCATTACATTTTTTCATAGCATTCCTTTATGAATTATAACTGTACAATAAAAGATACAAGAAAGAAAGGAGAATGAAAAAAAACAGAAAAAAAGACTTCTGATGTTCTCAGAAGTTACATAAACATGCTATTCATACCGCACTTACTAACACTAAAATCATCTCTTTTCTTTCCATGCTCTAACCTTATTAATCATCAAAACCCAAAATTAACATTTTCAAAAATTTTTCAAAAAATTTTTTTTTAAAAAAAAGTCAATAAGGAGTTCCCATTCTTTAAGAAAAGTCACTAAAGACCTTTCTCTAATCAAACAAGTCAATTTATCAATTTCCGCTAGATCTGTCAATTTCAACAACCACTTTTCCATAGTAGGTAGTTCTGATTTTTTCCATCCTTGCTCATACAACAGTCTCGCTGCTGTGGCCATATCTTGAAATAAATCTTCCACAGGTTTTCTCCAGTTGTACATCCAACAAAAGTAATATTTCCAGCTTAAGTTGAATTTTAGCTTTTAAAATCTTCTGCATAAATACATGGATTTGAATCTACTTTTTTTTTTTTGGCTTTTTCACATGTCCACCACATATGATAAAATGTACCTTCCTACTGCTCTCATTCCCAACACAGATTAGAAACACCTTTATACATTCTAGACAACTTGTCTAGCATCATATACCACCTATACATCATCTTATAAAAATTATCTTTAAGATTATAACAAAGTGTAAATTTTAATCCCTTTGACCACACAGATTCCCACTGATCCTGAATATTACAACCAAAATTCTTAGCCCATTTTATCATATGTTCTTTAACCTTTCCTTCCTCCATTTCAAATCTGAACAAAGTTTATACCTCTACCATTTCAAGAAAAGAAAAACTCAATCCTCTCCACCTCTCCTCCCCAATCTAGAATTTTCCATCCCCACAGCCCAGTCCTCACCTCACTGGCCTTAGCCAGGAAGTCCACAGGGTTGGAGGCTTTCAGAAAATCCATCAGCGTGCAGCGCTTATAAAGGAGTGTGGCACCATCTTCATATCCTTCTGCCTGTTTAAGAGAGAATGGACAAAATGAAAAAAGAAGGAAACATGCCTACAAAGTGCAGACTTGAGCTAAAGCCATGCCTCTCCACTCCACCTCATTCCTTAGTGCAAGTCTACCCTTAAACCCTTTTCTTCCAACATTCTAAATGTCAAGGATTTTTAATCTCTTTGACTCCCCTACTTCCTCCAAATCTCAAAGCATCCCATGCGCAATTTCCACAGGGGCTAATTCGAGCCCTCATAGTTGCAGGCAAAAGCACAGAAAGTGGCAAACAAAGTCAAATGGAAACATCTAAAGGGACAGAGACGAAATTTTAAAATCTTTTTTCCCCTATACAGCACCATATTCTTCTCCCTATTGTTTTGATGTTACCAGTGGGGGTTTAAAAAGGGCAGTCTTGTGTTGCTTCAAGCTACCTCAGAGGTGCCAAGTCTATCAAAAGTTCACACAGACGTTTCAAAATAAATAAAACCTATTTTCTTAAAAAAATTCTTCCCACTGACCTTCGGCTTCTTCTGGGACACCAGTTCCGTTACAGACTTGGCTTGCACTTCCACCTCCTTGAAGGCAAACTTGGGGTCAAAGAACTTGCTGTCAATTTTATCTGGGGCCAAATAGCCTACAGAAGGATGGTAATGAAGAGGAACAGCATTCATGAACAGCATTACTAGAATTCAAGGCAACACACAGACAGAAATTTTGGGGCAATCTCCCATCCAGGCATTGACTAGAGCAAGGGCTGCTTAAATTCAGTTAAGCTGGTTGCATCACGTCTCTAAAGGTCATCTACCTGGGACAGTAAGGGCGCTTCCAAAGAACACAGATTATGAATTTGTGGACTAACCAATGTGTTCAAGAACTGCTATAAATAATTAATCTCTGACAATTATCTTATTTAATTTACATCTTGGGAAACAGTAACAAAGATAACCTTTTTGACAGAGTAAAGCATCTATTTTGGAAAACTTTTATTTTTCTTAAAAAAAAGATCTGGGACTACTTTAGACTGTACTATTGTTCTTTATTCTGATTATCAAAAGCAGAAAATGTACACAACACAATGAGGAAGAAAAATAGGGAGCAGAAAAAAGAAACAAACCTTAATCATGAAAGAGAAGGAGTTATCAGGCTGCAATCCTTTACCTTATTTTAAAAGCAAATCACATTGAACTCAGTGGTACCTACTTCCGAATATACAAGCAAAGGACTGCACTATTAATTAAGGCTCAGGAGCACAGGGATGGTGATCAGTGTCTGGGACAGAGGCCAGAAGGATACTCACCTAAACTTTTCTGCATTTTAAAAGGAAAAATGGGATGGAAGCATAAAATAACACTCAAATGTTTCTAGGACAATTCCTCTTTCTATGAAATAAGTGTCAATATTCAAAGGCTCCCCTTCAAAATTAGGAGAAAAATATTTTTTCTTATTTTCTTTCCAATAAAATTGCAGGATCTCTATTATAGTTGAATAAGGCCTGTTGCTATTGTGAATGACATAATTCTGGGGGCACTGAGACAATGATTTCAGCTCAGCACTCTTTGCTTCAGTTACATGTAGTCTGTATTGTTTGGAGAGAGGAAGTCAAAGCTCTGATGTAGCCTCTATGATCTTACAAGCATCAATCCTTTACTAGACCCAACATACAGCTTCCATCTTGTTGTCAGCCCTTCTGATTAAAGGGAAAGTATCTCTGTTGTACCTCCTGAGAACTTACAAAATGAGCAACTTATGAAGTGTTAGTCTCTCCCTCTCTTCTATGCATTAATTTGTGAAATGCAATTCTCCATCCCTGTCACAAGCTGTGATTTTTAATGCCCTTACTCAGGTTGGAAACGCTGAAGCTGCTCAGTAGCAACACAGACATCTTCTGCAGCTCAACAACCATTGCATACCCTGCAGCTGAGCCAGACACTGAACTAGAGATGTAATACATCACTTAGGCCCTTTCCGCTCCACCCTCCCAACCCGCCATAGGAATGGGAGAAAGATGGGACCACGATGATGCTTCGTCACGGTCTCGTCCTTCTCCCATCCCCAAGTGGTGCAATCGCACTGCAAATCATTGACAAGTTTTCTCTGACAATGACCAGCGATCACGCCATCATCACGGACTTACCTTGTCTGCGGAGGTCCTGAAGTGTAATGGCTGTGCTTTCTGCCCCAGAGCAGCCTGGGAAACTACTCAGCTGCGCTGTGGCAGGAAGAGGCATGGCCATTGGACTTCTTGGAACACAGAAGCAGTCAGTGAGGAAGGGAGCGCACCAGTCATGCTTGCCTCCCGGCAGAGCCGACACTGGGACCTACACTGGATGTCTCCATGACCAGGTAAAGTGCAGAAAGAGCCTAAGTTTCCTCTTGAAGGAAGCCATGAGTAATTTCCACAATTTTTTAAGCCTATTCACAATTCAAGACTTATTCTGTGCAAAATCTGCATTGTAGTTCTTTTGTAGAGAAAACAGCTTCTGCACATAAAATAATATTTCTGTGCAGAAAAAACTGTCCTCTGCACAGAAAATGCTGTTTTTTGTACAAACCCCATGCAAAATTTGTGCAGAATAAGTTCTGAACTATGAAGATTCTCTTCAGTCCAGGAGTCTTGCGATCAGTATTTCTTGACGCTTAAAAAATAAATTTTGCCTGTTTTTTATTTATTTATTTTTGGGGGGAATATTCTTTCCATCCCTCCATTGAACAAATGCTACCAAACCTCATTGCTAAATCATGTTGGCTTCTCTTAAGAGTTTGGCAAAATCCAGCAACTGTCCGTCCAAGACCTCTTCTCATCTGAGTGCTTACTTCATTCTGTTCTTGTATTAATCCACTGTCCACTACATCCCTAGACTCACCCTGGCAAACCACAAAGATCTCTGCCGACTCATTACGGGAGGCTTGTGGCTTGGTAGCCTGCACCTTGCAGAAGAGCTGCTGGAAGATCCACATCAGAGGCTGGTAGTCTCGGGAACGGAAGACCTTGGTGATGAACCAGCCACCCTTGGACAAGAAATCACAGGCCAGCTTGAGTGCTGACAGCGTAAGATTGGCTGGTGGAGAAAAGGAATGAATGAACATCAACAGGAAGTCAGCCAGGGTTGCTGACCTGTGGATCATTCTAAGCTACCGGCACCATTATGCACGCATCCCAACACCCCATCTATGATTCAGGAATAATATTCACCTACCTGAAAGGTTTATTGAAAAGATTAAAGAACAAATATACTTCAAACTTGTTGGACACTCAAAGGGCATCATGTTAATACTAAATATTATTGCTATTTTGCAAGAAGCAACAAAGTCCTAAGTCAAAAGTTGTTTTCCGTTATCTCCTAACAACTGAGGCCAGCATTTTATTTATTAAAGAATCTGTATACTTGCTTTTCAATTGACAAACCACTAAGAGGGTCTGACAATGCAAGAATATAAAAACCACCTCCAGGGATATGACGTGTATGGGAAAGTATTAAAAATAATATATTCATGATCAATAAAGGGCAGTGAAGGCATGAAATATAACAGATTGAGCCCAGTGAAGTGCTGAACAGGCTGTATAAATAGGGAAATCTTTGCTTGGCACCAGGCAGATGCCTTGGGAAGGACATTCACATGTCAGGCACCATTACTGTAGAGGCCTCTCTCCACCCACCACTTGTCTTCTTTTACAACAGGAGAATAGCAGCAGAATGCCAGATACTGGTGGTCTACAACCACCCATGTAAGGTAGAAATTGCTTTTTAACTTTTGTATGCGAAACTTTTGTACGAAAACATGAATTTTCAACTATATTTTTTTAACTGTTACGTTAACTGTTATGTTTTTAACTGTAGACTTCCTTAAGTTCCAAACTGGGGAAAACATGGGATGATGAGGATGAAGATGACAATATTGATTGATGATAATAAATAGAAATTTCTTCCCCTAACCAAATGTTTTCGTTCAAGTACTTACAGGATGCCAGAACACTTCTTTTCACAAACAGATGTGCAAAATCAGATTGTGTTTTATTAAGGTACTGGAAAATGTTCTAGAAAACCAACATCACTATCTACACCAAGGATTCTCAACCTTTAACCTTCCAGCTGTTACTGACTTCAGCTCCCAGAAGCCTCCACCAGCCTGGCCAATGATGATGGATTCTGGGAGCTGAAGTCCCAAACAGCCAGAAGACCAAAGGCTAAGAGTGGCTAATCTACAGCTCCCACTATCCCTCACAAATGGCCATATGTGCTGGGCATCATGGCAGCTGTAGCTCAAAACCATCTGCAAAAATCACAGTTTCAGTTTGGTGTTGGTCTCAAAGAAGGTGATCTGAAGGTGAAAGTCATTGTAAAGATTTTTCACATGGGAAGACGACAAACTATCTGCAGTTTTAAATGTTAGTACCAGTTCTCGGAATTGGGCTCAGAAACACACACCATTAGTTGTTTAAGGACCAGTAATGTAAGGTTCCAACAGACCTCCTCAGTGAGCTGCCTAGTGGCTGCATTCTTAAAGTCTCCAAAAAGCCTCCAAAGACAGCTGCAATTAAAATGGCTGGCTGGAGCCTAATCTAGAGACAAACAAAGCATGAACCAACATGCAAGCATGCATTTACATATACATAAAAATGGAGAATATTCTGTATGATTTGACAGTTGTGTGTGTGTATCCCATTCTTTGTGCTGATAAGTCATTTAGGCAAGGTATACCTGTGAAACAGCCACTGGAGAGCAACTAGACTGCAGTGCAAATGTAAGTCTCAGTATTATACCTGTGTTCCACTTTGAGTACACTATGCTTGTCAGGCCACTGTGTGAGCTCAGTTCCAGACACACACACCAGCCTCTACATCGCAAGACCAGAGCCATATGGGGTAGCTAGCTTTTCCTACCTACAGCATCCCATCACCCCTAAAGAGGGTCCCCTACCTTGTGAAAAAGCATCATGAACCCAGCTGGCTCCCACATTAGGAGCCCCATCATTCAGCACAACATCCACTTTCCACGTTTTCAGTTCTTTGCGCAGGGCCTGAAGAAAAAAGAGAAATACAGGCTGTGAATGCAGGTCACTACACTGCATGTTGTTCTGAAAAAAAAAAATCTAAGAAGAATTCATCACAGGAAATTCTCTGTCTCATGCTGGAAGGTATAATAACCACAGGAGGAAACGGATGGCGGCTGAGAAGTATCTTGTTTTTGAGTTCTTAGGCTGATTGTGCTTTACGTTTTTACTAATATTTTCACCCCCCTTTCCGTTTTTGCTTCATAAAAACTAGCTGAGCATATACACACATGTATGTATATATGTATGCACGTGTTTATATACACACAAGACACAGAGAGAGATTCTTTCTCTCTCTGTGAAGGTCTGTGTCCTCTTATACAGGCCTACTTGGGCTTTGAGATCTTCAAGATGTTCGTTCTCACCTCCCCCAGAGTCATGTGAGGGAGGGGCTTCTTAGTGGTTGCTTCCAGGCAGTGGAACTATTTTCCAAAACAGGCCAAGCTGGTAACCTCCCTGTAGTTCTTCTGGGCTTGCAGACAACCAACAGGCTGGTGAGGAAGGAGCTTTTAACAGGCAAGTGCTGTAATTCTTTTAACAAAATATGCTTTTAAATTAAACATTTAATTCAGTTATATTTCAATATCACATATTAGTTTGTACAACTGTGTTTTAAGATTATACTTGTTAGAGTTATTTCTTAACTTTTCCAGTTAATCTTGTTGTGAGCGATCTCAAGTCTCCATTTAGGGAGAAAAACAGGATATAAATCCAATAAAGAGGGGCAAAGGGAGAGAGAGAGAGAACTTTTTGCTCTGTTATCAAAAACAAGAGGAAAAGGAAGAGAAAGAGACAAAGACAAAAGTAAAATTAAATGCATTAGCACCAACATCCAGGCACTGAAAAAGGAGCAGTTACCTGGCGACACTTCTCTGTGGTGATGTCCTCCTGCAAGGTCACTACATTAGGGATAGGCTTTATGGGAACCAGGTCAACCCCTGCAGGCAAAGAGAGCATGGAATCAACCAGGTAGAACATTGGTAGTTTAAAAAAAAAAATCCCAAAGCCATCATCAGGAGCACTTCCTGCTGCCCTTATTTTGGAATGCAGCACAACACATTACAAAGTTTCCTCAAACATAGCCAGACCACTTCTGGCTCTAGTTTAACGGTCCACTCTGACTGACAGCAGTTCCATAAAACCATATATAGAGGCCCTTCAAGCTTTGCAACCAGAGACTATTTTTAACATGACAGAACAGAGGCCTTAGGCCTATGCTGTATCATACAGTTGTACTTTAGGAGTCAAGTTTTGTGGAACTCTTTTTATATGTTACTACCCTCTGTTCCACATGCATTCTTCTCATTACTCTCTGTCTTGTTCAGAAGAGAACTAGGACATTATAATGGCTATGAAAACCAGACTGTGCATAAGAAATACCCACGTCACATCCTTTCTCTGGACTTGGCCATCCTGCTTACATTAGTCAGTTATTTAAGAGTTATCAAAAATCAAGATATGCAAAGAGTTCTGAACTCACCACTCCTTTCTTCATACCACCATCACCACCACCACCCACTTCCTAAACCAGGCTCTGGCCATAATGATTATGGATTACGAGGCCTGTAATTTAACATATCTCTACAACAAGAAGCTGGAGAAAGCTGTTCTAGGCAGAACACCTCTGAAGACCAGCTGCTGGGGACAACAATGGAAGAGGGCTGGTGTTCTCCTGTCCAGATAGTACATTTCCCTGAGGCTTCTGGTTGGCCATTGAGATAAACAGCAATGCATGGAATTAGAAAAGTATGTAGACTGATCTAACGAAACTTCTTCTACGTGCTTTTCTCTAGATGACCCACTCCTCCTCTGCACTCAGTCAGAGTACTCACCAATAATAAGACTGGACATGGGCATAAATTTTGAGGCCACTTGCAGCCTGTTGGAAGAAGAAAGAAGCAGGTCCAGCTTTGAGAATCTATGAGTCAATAACAATATGAAAAGGGCCCAAAGAAACACCTAAGAATAGCATCTTTTTTATTCAGCATGCCTCAAAACCTATCACACTCTTACAACAGCACAGAAATGTGAATGCTAATACCATATCAATGCATTCCTAACAGAGAGATGCACAGGTTGTAATAAACTGCTGTTACCCCTAAGCTGCTTCTACCAGTAGAAATAGCTTCCTGCTGGCAGAACTGTCTTCTGATGGCTGATCTCAGAAATCTGCCAACAGAGAAATCTGCCAGCAGCTGTTTTGCTGGCTAATGTCTGCCAGCAGAAGAGCCAAAGGGGAACAGAAAAGGGCAGGAACAAAGGAGAGCCAAGTTACATCAGATCTAAATCTCCTTTGGTTCAGAAACACAGCTATTCAGCACAGGCCAACATCTGGTCCATCCAAATTAATTTCCAACATCCACTGACTGAGAAGACTGACTAGTGCTTAGCTTCCAAGATCAGATGGGCACACAAATCCAGAAGTGCTTTTTGGGTATGTAGGTTGCACTAATGATACAGGAATTTTAATCTTGGCTTACTTTACAGTGCTATTTTAAAGATTTCTAAAATAATATTTGCAAACAAGCACACAACAGCATGCCAGTGGTGACAGGGTATTTTACATGGTGATGGTAAAGGCAGTGAAAGCTCAAACCCTTCTTTTCAGAAGTGCAGGGTCTCTCCTCACTGCCACATAAAGGTTCAGAATGCAGTGAGGTTTAGATCCCAAATAATGGGAAATAATCAAAAATACAGAAATTAGAGAAAAGAGTTACTAAAGTGTAGGGTTAAGCAATAACGTCAAAATAGACAAGTTCTGCAAGAATCGAAAACACCAGAAGTTAGGGGGCATTTAACATTTGAAAAATTAACTAGTGGTTCAGATTTCCCCGCTCTGAGACTTAATTTTATATACCTTATGAATTAAGATCTATAGCACTACCTTTTCTTTGACTGTTTGATGCACATCATATGTATCTTTTAAAAAAATCTTATTATTTAAAAAATCCCCTAAAAAGCAGCAAACTTCACAGTCTTTTCTGAGAATTTCCAAAGCTGAGCACAACAGTGATGAGAGCTCACATTTGCTTCCCAGTGCAGAGCCTGACAGGAGATTCCCACTCCTGTCACCCCAAGCACAACCTGACAATAAACAAGACCCTGCTCCCTCTTTCCGAATCGTAGGACAGGGCCTGGAAAGCGGATTTTGACAGGCTACAAAACTCCCTCAGTTTTGTGGATCTGTTTGCAAAGTAATTTGCACTCTTAATCCTGACGTAGTGTCTCATAGGCTATCAGGTTACACAGATTTCTTCTTTGTGATGAGCAGAATATATTTGCTGCAAGCTAAAGATTATTCCCTGTTGTAGGTAACACAGAGTCCTATATATTGCATTGGTGTCAATGCCAACACCAAAGCAGTTTGTGATAACAGGGCACACAACCCCCTAACCCCTTTACTGGTCACCAACCATCCTCCAGGAGCAGCACACAGATCCAGAAGTGCCCGGGATTTGGGGAGGAACTGGAATTTTCGGTTCAATTGGATGAGCTTGAAGGATGAACGGGAACGAAATCCTAGAAAAGGGAGATGGGACATCAAAACCAAGTACAGTAAGAATTATAGAACTGCAGGCTAGGCAAAAGGCCCAACAATTATTCAATCTGTTGTGCACCAAAGGTCCAACACATTACTTAGACAAAACTATCTGCTGAAAGGCACTGGTGATCCATAATAGCACTGAAGTAGAGCATGAAAAAAATTAAGTCACAAAGTTAGATGTTCTGTATGTGCCTACAATACATTGCACAGAATTGATCACCCTGTTCCCTGCTAAAATTTGGGAAGTGACAGTGCCCTAAGGTAGGGCATCCTAGGACTTCATAGTCCAAGCCAAACTACAACTGAAGAATGCAGAGCACAGAGGAAATCTAGAAATCTCTTTTCCTCACACATTCAAGTATGTACATAATAATCTACTCCCTGAGGCACCACTCCAAGCATCTGCTGAAGTGGGCAATACACCATAAAAAGGTTTTTAAAATTTATATACCAACTTTCTCTCGATATGAGATCCAAGCCAGCTTACAAAAGGACTAAAACAAGATAATGCTACAACCTGCTATTAAAATATTTATCAGTTACCATAAATAAACAGATAAGACAGGTGGTTATCTTTTTATTTAACTGTTCAACATATTAAGACGACTACAGTGCTTTGTGTTTTTTTTAATACAACACTTACAACACAATTAACGAAGCTATTATGTTAAACCGCTATTAGATTTTTTAAAAAAAGTTTAAAATTTATAGATGTATTAATAAGGATATAAACGGTTCCACCCATACAAAAAAAAACCTCTTTGGCACAGCCAATCAAACATGGAATGCCAGTTTAAAATTAAAACATCTTTACCTCATGGCAAAGACAGAGCAAGGAGGGGACCAGCCTGGTTTCCCATGGAAGGGAATTCTACAGTCTGGGAGCAGCCACTGAGAAGGCCTTCTTGCATGTACACCACTAGAAGTATCTTTGATGGCAGTGGGACCAAGAGAAGGTACTACCCTTGGGACCTTAATGCTAAGCCAGGTTCATATAAGGAGATACAGTCTTTCAGATAGTCTGGACTGAAGCTGTATAGGGCATAACAAATCGTAACCAGCACTTTTAATTGTACCTGAAACACACTGGTACCCGGTGAAGCTGTTTCAACAGGAGAGTTATATGTTCCCTGTAATCAGTCCCAGACAGCACTCTGACCACATCATGTTGGATCCACTGAGGTTTCCAGACAGTTTCAAAGGAAGCTCCCCATAGAGTTTATTACAGTAGTCCAAATGGGACGTAAACAAAGCATTGTCACCATAGCCATATCTGACATCTCCAGGAACAGCTGGCATACTAATGTTAACTGTGCAAATATACTTCTTGCCACTGTTGAAACCTGGGCCTCTTAGGATTCCAGTATACCAAAGCTACGAACTTGATATTTCAGGGGGTGTGTAACTCCATCCAGCACAGGCTGAATACTAGGAGCACCACTGTCTTGTCTGAACTGAGCTTCTATTTCTTCACGTTCGTCCAGTCCGTTACTGACAGCAGACACTGGTTTATCACCAGAAAAGCTTACTGGGAGTTAGACAGAGAGGAGAAGCAGAATTGGGACTCATCAGCACACTTGTGACAAACAAAATATGTTAGTCTTTAAGAACTCACAAAACTTTATTTTCATGGGAAGCTGCAATTAACAGATCTGAAAAGGGGAAGGGAATAGACCTAATGATAATAACTAGCTGTATGATCCTGTTACAGTAATTTCTTAAGGATTTTCTTCCTCTGGGACTTTACAGCAGGTCAGCTGTCTCTTGTGTCCAATATGTGTATTTGGTTTACTTATTTTGTTTAGTATATAAAAGTCAAAGTTCGTCTGTCTGTCTGTGTCAGGCAAAGACCTCATATGATTGGCTGCCTAAGAAGATTCTATGGAATCCTGGGGTTTGCACTTTAGGGAAGGACCTTTAGAATTGTCAGCCAGAGAGCTCTTTGGACTCAGTCAACTGTGTCTGTCTTGAATAGGCTGGTTGCTATGGAGATGAGGCCTAGCAGCAAGGAAGAGGGCATATTTCCTCAGGAACCCAACTTCTGTATGTTAATAACTCTGATTACAGATTGGATTGGAGAATATGGGGAAAAGTTAAAGTACTAAACTAGACAGTTTGGGGAATTAGACAGACAGGATCTCAAATCTTTCAAACAAGTATCACCTATGAGAAAACAAAATCCTGGGCTACATCAGGTATATATGCTAGTATAGTATATTACAGCGTATTTGCCGGCATATAAGAAACACCGGCATATAAGAAGCACCCCATTCGTATGCCAGCAAATAGTATCTGCTGGTGTATAAGATGCACTGGCGTATAAGATGCACTCCATTTTCAAACAGTATTTTTCAGGGAAAAAAGCAAGTCTTATACACCAGCAAATAGGGTATATTACTAGATTTATATTAGGTACTCCAGGAAGTACACAGAGTCCTCATTAGGTTCTACATGAGTGTGTGGGTGTGTGAGGCTGAGACTGAGACTAACATTAACAGGTCATTCTCAAGGAGGATTTGAAACTGAGGCCATTTCCACACTAGACTGTTATAGTGCTATTAGTCCACTTTCAACATGGAATCCCGGGCTATGTCCCGGAACAGTGGTTCTAAAACCAACTTTTTCCGTGAACTGAGCCAATTCAATCCAGAGTCCATCATGAAAGCCAGGGTTTAATGTCTCATATTACTTCAGCAAGAATAGAAAAGCGTTTCATCGTCTATGGAGAATGACTTTTCTATCTACCCAACAGCTACCTCTTGAACCTCAAAGCCCCATACATCTGAGCATGCGGACAGCAAAGCACAAACTGTGGCTTCTTGACATAAAAACACAAACGCCCCCACCCGGTTTCCTCACCAGTCTCCTTGGCCAGGTGATAAAACTTGTCCCTTCGGCTCTTGCCGACTTTGCCCTTCTTGCCCATCTTGTCGAGCGAGAATCGGCTTCGGCGGCTCCCCGGACGCTGAAGATTACCCACCACCACCGGGCAAACACGTGTGCGAAACTTCCTCTGTCCCTTCTCCCCACCCGTAGTCTTTTCTCTTCCGCATTACGAGCGTCTACGTCTCTCCAGCCATCTTGAGTGTGGCAGAGGTCCCCCACCCTACCTTCAGGGGCAAACAGATACACAAAATTACATCCTGACATATAACCGAGAAATCTAAAGATTGTGGGACCTCGTTGCGCTGTTCCAGCCTCTTCTTAGATACGGTTTTTTTTTAAAATAGAAATGCCCTACCGAGATGACAGCGGAAGAACGTCTATGCTCATTTCGCAAATATCCCGCCCCCTCGCCAAACGCATGCACAGCAGTTTTTTTAACCCAAGACACCTAGTCTCAAAAACATGGTTTATAGAGACTTTACTTCCGGTTCCCAATTGTAAGACGGTAGCTTGTTTTAATACTTTAAAGGCAGAAGATCCGATCTGACCTTAGAGGCTAAGCAGGGTCAGCTTTGGTTAGTACTTGGATGGGAGACTGCTAATGAATACCAATTAAATTCAGAGGAAGAAACTGGCAGCACCAGCTCTGAAAATTCTTGTCAAAATTCTCAGAGCCAGCGTGGTGTGGCAGTTTGAGCGCTGGACTACGACCCTGGAGACCAGGGTTTGACTCACCACTCAGCCATGAGAACTCACTGGGTGACTTTGGGCATGTCACACACTCTCAGCCCCAGAAGTTGACAGGTGACTTGAAGGAACATACACACGCAGAATCCTTCGTAAGCTGAATCGGTGTGGTGAAGTTCAGTGGAAACAGAGGAATAATCTGATAAATTCATTTCTGGATGTATCGTATGAAATGTACTGTAATCCACGAAAATTTATGCCATATTAAACATATTAAGATTGGATCAAAATGTATTTTCACGTACTTAAGAGTCCACTGAAGCATATGCCAAATAGAACTTGTTAGTCTTTTCAGGTGCTACGAGACTCTAGAGTTTTTTTCCCCCCATTAAATCAATGAGACTTTTTGCCCTACACTGTTATAGTGCTATTATTCCACTTTCACCATCCTGTGGCATTCTGGGGTTTGTAGTTGACTGAGGCCAAAGAGCTCTCTGGCTGAGAATTCTAAATGCCCCTCCCTCAACTGCGAACTCCAGGATTCCACAGGATGTTGAAAGTGGAATAATAGCACTAAAAGAGTGTAGTGTGGAAATGGCCTTAAACTAATCATGATTCAGTCTTCTTGATTTCAGCAGGTTTATTACAAGCATGAGTTATTTTTAGTCTGCCACAAGATTACCTGTTGTTTTTTATATCTCTTTGGCTTTTAAATAATTTCATATTATTTTATTTTTCTTTGTTGGCGTGGCCATGTGGTACTTGAACCCACAATTGAGAGATACCCTCTTGTGGATGCCAAGTGGGACTTGAACCCACAGTTGGCAGCAGATTTCCCTGAGATGGGACTTGAATTCCCTTCAAAGTTGGTGGGTTACTGGCAACACAGGTGGGACTTGAACCCCACTCCCAATGGTTGGTGCCAAGTGGGACTTGAACCCACAATTGGCAGTTGCCCCACAATCTACACGATTGTGGGTGAACTCTGAATCAGCCTGGAAAGATTCCCAACTTTGGCCAAAGGGACTCTGCCGCCCCCCCCCCCCCCAGCAAGAATGCGGTCCATTGCTTTTCTTACATGAGCAAAGAGAAGAACCATTTATTGAAACAAGGGAGTGATTAAATAAGTTTGGGATGACAATGATCTCATAAAGCATGCAGTGCATGTGCAAGAATATTTGCTTTCCCAGGACTAACATTCTGATACGTGGTTGATAATATAGTAACAATCAACAATGAACCCTGTATCACATATGCATTCGCTCCACAGTGAAGTGCAAGAAACATAATTACAGAGAGCAGTGGGAACCCAGGCATTGATTTTGCCAGTTTAATGCCAGCATAATTTTAAGTAGGACAAGTGACTGACATAGGAACAACCTTTAAAGTCAACTAGGATTCAAAATGGAGGACTTTAGTTAAGCAAATACAAAAAGACAAAGAGAGAGTTTCTTTATACCGTAGTCACTTAAGCAAGCAATACCCAGCGATGTATTTAAGTCTTTTACTCCAAGTCTCTACCTTCAAGTCTCAAGTCTACTTGCAAGATACTTTTCAAGTCAAGTCTCAAGTCTGGCAGCCAACTTTATACCCCAGCCTACATTCCAGAATTTCTGGACAGAGTCACATCGTATAAAGTCAGTTTTAACAATTTGAGTCAGACCGCTACTTTTGTGATTTTGCCATCTTCAGCTTTGGAAGGGGGAATAGATTCTTCTTACTTCCCATTTGCAAAGCTGGAGGCTTTTCCACAAGTGGGGAATAGGGTCCTTCTTATTCCGCATTACTGAAGCTTCAAGAGCTTTTAGAAGGAAGGATCCTTCCTCCTCAAGACCACTGCCTAACACATTTTCTGTTCCCCTCTAAGATACGCACCCTGCACTCTGGGCATGAGTCTTGCTTTCTGCTCTTAGGAAAAGCTTGAGAAAACTCCTCCTATATGTAGCGGCGACAGACTGCTGAGCGGACCTCAAGCCCATTGCCTTACCTATTTGCTGTTCCCCTCTGAGAAATGTGTCTACACTTTGGGCTTGAGACAGATTGTCATGTGATCAGTAAGTTGTAAGGTTTCTGGACAAATGTGTTATGTTACTGAACCAAGGGCAGCAAGTCACTCACTAAAAATATGGAAGTCTCAAGTCGAGTCCAGTCAAGTGTGTAATTTTTGCCAAGTCAAGTCTGAGTCGAGTCAGTGAAGTGCCTAAAGTCTGGCTTGAGCCCGAGTCTATCAACTCGAGTCTACATCACTGGCAATACCCTCTGTGAATTGAACTGTCCAGGGGGCTGAATCTCCTAACAGCTGTGCAGAGCAGACCAGGGACAAAGATGGGAAACACTGTCCATTTTGGCTATACTCTTTTGCTGCTAACACCTTCAGCCATCAGGACCTCAGTTACAGCTGTAAACATAGGGAGGGAAGATGAAAGCAAGGCCATTTCCACACCAGCCTGTTATAGCGCGATGGTTCCACTTTCAACATCCTCTGGAATCCTGGGGTTTGCAGTTTCGGGAGGGGCCAGAACCTGCAAACCCCAGGATTCCATGGGATGTTGCAAGTGGAATCATCGCGCTGTAACAGTCCAGTGTGGAAATGGCCCAACTCTCCTGGAAGTAAAGGGGTTTTGACTTTGAAAGAAAATTACGAAGGAGAGAGCAACGACTTTTCTTGGTCAAGCGTCCAAGAATTTAAATCCAACAGCCAACGAGAATAGGGCCTCTCCCTCTATGGCAGAATTCTTCCAAAGTGACAGAAAAGCCTATGATTTTCAAAAACCGCCATTTTCTTCGACTTTCCTTGTTTCTGCCACAATAGACTAACGAGGCGTGGCTCCTGAAAAGTGTCTCCTATGTAGTTCCCAGATTCTGCTTCCTCCCACGGAAATGCATCTCAAAAAGTGCATTATAATCTCCAAGCTCTGGTACTAAAACAAGTGGCTTGAAAGCACCACAAAATTCTTCTTTTTCGCTCCACTTTCCTTTCCTTTCCCTTCTCTTCCCTTCTTTTTGTTTCACTCTGTAGACTCTACGCTGGAACCGGAACTATTGGGGTTTAACAGTTTTTTGAGACCTTAAAGACAAAACTACACTCAACTGTTTGCCTGCGCGAGAAGTGGCGTTAACTATATCGGTTAAGGGCAAAAAAAAAAAAAAAAAAAAAAGCAGGAAGACAAACTTCCGGAAGTCCCTCCCAGAAACCTTAGAGTCGCGCAAGCGCACTTTTGAGAATGTTGATACCGGCGAAGGGGAAAATGGCGGTGGAAGGTCCAGAGCAGGTAGGCAGATCTGGGGGAATTGCTTAGTCATTCGTTATCCCCCCGCTTCAGTACCCCAAAATACGTTGTGAGATAAAGTGTCAATTCTGGGGGTAGTTGGTTTGATTGTGGCGGTTGAACGTTATTACCCGGGGAAGGAGAAATTGTTATGGGGCTTTCATTAAAAAAAAAAAAAAAAAAAGGGTCGGGTGATAGGAAGAAAGCCAGTGTGATGTGGTCGTTTCAGAGTTGAACTGTGGCTGTTTCCGCACTACACTGTTATAGTGCTGTTATTCCACTTTCAACACGCTATGGAATCCTGGGGTTTGCTGTTTAGGGATGGGCCTTTAGAATCCTCAGCCAGAGAGCTCTTGGGCCTCGGTCTACTGTGTCTGTCTAAACTACAAACCCCAGAATTCCACAGGATGTTAAAAGCGGAATAATAGCGCTATAACAATGTGGTGTGGAAAATGGCCCGTGACTCTGGAGACCAGGACTCGAATCCCTGCTTAGCCATGGAAACCCATCGGGTGGCCTTAGGCAGATCGCATTCTCTCAGCGTCAAAGGAGGATAATGGCAAGCCCCTTCTGACCAAATTTCACCAAAAAGCGCCGTGATAGCGTCACCATAAGTTGGAAACGACTTGAAGGCACACAACAACAACAATTAGAAAGGATCGTGGGCTGCTGGGTAAAGGAGCTGTACCCTTTTTTGCCCCGTAACTGCTGTCATGTTTACTCCGTGTTATGACAGTCCTTTGAATGAGAGACCTCCAGCTTATCCTATTATGAACAGCTCTCCTCAGGTTTTGCAAACTCAGAGTCCTGACCTCCTTGATTGAGTCAGTCCACCTGCAGTGCATCTTTCTTTTTTCCTACTGCGTTCTACCTTGTCAGGCATCCTTGGCTTTTCTGGAGAGTCATGCCTTTTCGTGATACACCCAAAGTTGACAGTCTAAGTTTTAGTCACCTTGGCTTCTAGGGAGAGTTCAGGCTTGATTTGTCTTTTATTTGTTTTTCTTTCTGGCAGAGTGGCAGGACTCTCCTCCAGCATCCCATTTCAAATGGATTGATTCTTTTCCTATTAGCTTTTTTTGCTGTAATGTGTAGCATGTATTTATTAGTATTTCATAGAATCATAGATGCATAGAATAATAGAGTTGGAAACAACCACAGGGGCCATCCAGTCCCACCCCCTGCCTTGCAGAAACACACATCAAAGCACTCACAACAGATGGCCATCCAGCCCCTGCTTAAAAATCTCGGAAGAAGGAGACTCCACCACACTCCAAGGCAGCCTATTCCACTGCCAAACAGCTCTGACTGTCAGCAAGTTCTTCCTGAGGTTCAGGTGGAATCTCTTTTCTTGTAGTTTGAATTCTTTCTTCCTATTTAGGGCAGTTCCCCTCAACTTGATACCTTCCAGGCGTATTGGACTACAACTGCTATGAACCTCTGACAGTATGGTCATGGTTTTGAATGGTGGGGCTTGTAGTCTGCCTCGGGAAGCTGCCCAGTTGAGGAGACCTGGTGTTGGGATTCAGTCAAGCCTGTTGAGAGGTAGGATTTAAAAGAGGAGAGAAATAAGGGATGAGTGTATTTATGTGTGAGTGCATGCACACACAGCACAAATGTTTTCCTCTTATCAGTTGTAATATCAATTTTCATAATTATTTATCTGTGAATAATACAACAACAGAGAACATGCACAAGATTGTAAGACACTGAGCTGTGTTGCTCTTTCATGATTTTAGAGTTATCACTTAGGTCTTTGGGAGGGTATCAGAGACTGAAAGAGAAATCCTGCCTGTGTTGGATGTCTGGTTGGTATGAGGCGCATGCTCCGAAGAGAGGGGGGTGCTGCCTTATGGACTAGAGAGAGGTGTGAAACTGTAATTACAGGAACTGAGGAAGGAATCATACTGTGAGAAGAGAGCTCTGATTTTAATTGTACGTCTTCTTTCTTGAGTTGATCTTTTCTTCTCTTTTTTTCTTCTCATCACATCCTTCTTGGGCAGATGGAGCTGGATGAGGGCAAGGGTGGGACTGGGCTGCGCCAGTATTACCTGTCCAAGATTGAGGAACTGCAGGTGAGATTTTTGTTCTTCTTGGAGTGGGGTGGTGGTACATAGGAATTATTGAATTCTAATTGTTTCTTCATGGGCAGGCCTGGTTTTCGTACATTTCTGGGAAACCTGTGTTGTAGTTAGTTGGCTAATATGTAGGGCATGATTAGGTTGGACTAGCCTTTCTCTCCCATCCTGATGCTCTCCAGGTGTATTAGTCTACTGTTCTCCACAGGTAGCAGGGCCATTAGGCTAGAGGAGCTTTGAATCATCCAACTTTATATCACCCTTGGATGTTATTCATTATTTCCATAGTGCCTCCATTATGTAAGGGCTGTTTTAAAAATCAGCACAAGATGTAATTCTGCTCTTGGGTTTACATTCTGCAGGTGAAGATAGACATGTATTCCAAAGTTTAAGAGGAGTGGTTTTGATATAAACTAATCATTTTTTGAGGTATACATCTTCATGGAAAAAGGTATATACAGTACTTAGATTTCTACCATTGCACACAAAAGGTATGTCTGCCCTTACCCAAAAATAGCCAAGAAGAAGGGAAAGTGATGTGAGATCACTTTGAACAAGGCCAAGACAAATCAGAGAATTGCTAATAGGCATTTACATCGGTTTGGGTCATACTGCTTCTCTTCTCACAGGGACAGAGATGGGCACAACTACCTAGCATCTCTTGATTCCCAGCCAGTGCCAGGATCCAATTAATAGCTAGTGAAATAAATTCAAACATCAGGTAGTTGCACGTTGTTATCTGCAGCTAGGCTGGTCTTGCTGTTGTAAGCTTAGTGAAGTAACACTGACTTCCTAGCAACGGCCAGGCTCAGTTGCTGTGCTGTTTGGGATGATTAATTGTCTTTTTTTTCCTTTCCTCCTCCAAGTTGATAGTCAACGATAAGAGCCAGAACCTCAGGCGGCTACAGGCTCAGCGGAATGAGCTCAATGCCAAGGGTAAGTTAGGAACCACTCTGTTCTCTGCAACATTGATTTTGTGACCGGGAAACAGAGAAAGCGCTTGGGAGTAACTGGATGTGCAGTTGAGTGAGCATTGTGATATAGATTTAGAGACACAAAATCCTGAAGGAAAGAATGAAAATTGCTGAGGGAAGATGTTTTGCTTTGTTCCTGAGCATCCATCTTTTTTGTTCCAGAGAAATAATAAAAGAGGAAAGTTTATTAAATACTGTTTTCTCTTCTGGAAAATTATTAGAAATATGTATGACCTGCTTTTTAAACCAGAATTTTAAAATAATTGTATTGGCAGCATCTTTCTCAAAATGTCTTTTAAGATGTAAGACAATTTAAAATATTAGGTCATTGAAGCAGCTGTATATTGTAGCCATGTATAACTCAAATTTTAATTCATATTTAGTAATTTTCATACAAGCTAATTCACAACAGTAAAAAGAAAATGAGAGAAAGAGAAAAAAACTATGCATAAACAATATACAGGTATAACTAAAACTAAGCTGAACTAAAGTAAAGTAAAGCTAAGACAAAATACTAAAACACATTACTAAAAAAACTAATATATTACCGTAGATATAACCTTACTACACTAACTAAAACACAAAAGAACTCTGAACCTCCTCACAGACACAGATTATAATTGGGAAAAAAACCAATTAATTGAAATGTCTTATTCTGCCATTTCAGATCTTACTAAATTCAGCTTATTGGAATTAACTAATAACCATAACCACTGTTACATCATTAGCTTTCTTTTTACTCAAAAAGTCCATAAATGACTTCCAGTCCTGCAGAAAATCTTGAATTGGTTTATGTTTTAAAATCCACATCAATTTGGGGACTTGAAAGCCTCCACTTTAACAACCCACACTTCCATCTTTGCTTCAGTCCATTTCAAAGTTTGGGCAATTTACTTGATTTAGTATCCAGTTCTTTATCAGTAATTCCCAGCAACACCATTTCAGGTGACATTGCAAAGTCTACCTTTAAATTTTTTTTTGAATTAATTTATAAATCTTAGACTAATAACTTTTTGCCCTCTTACAAGTGTACCACGTATAAAATAAAGGCCCTTCCTTATCCTGACAGCCCCAGTGTTGATCTGAAACATTCTTAGCCATTTTGGATTATTTATTTGAGGTTAAATATCATCTATAAATCATCTTGTATGTATTTTCTGTTAGGTTACTGCTCAAGGTCAATTTTATGTCTTTAGTCCGCATTTCCCCATATCTCCATTTGTACATTATGCCCAAAGTTTTATGCCTACCTTATCATAAATTGCAACTCAAATTGTGTTAGGCTATAGATTTACGTTACTTTTTAAGAGAATTGGAAACAGTGATCATTTCTTGAAGTTATCTTATGAAGTTGTGTCAGTTTTCTTTTTGTTCTTTATAGTGCTGTCAGCAGAAATGGGAATCCAAACAGGAGCCCAGATAATAAAAACTTTCTTTTTTTTGTTATACTGTTGAGGGATTCTATTTTAAAGTTCTGTTTTCTGCCATTTTCTCAAATGGTCTGAGTCAAGACCTGTTTATTACCTTATGCTGAAGTAGCTTGCTCTTCCATCGTTTACAGTGTTCTTCTACACTGGGTACATTTATAACAAATTATGAGATATTTATGCTTTTCAATTTTGATACAAGGAATTGTGCAATCATATGTGCTAATTTATAAATAAAGCACTTTAGGTCATCTTTGTATGCAAAGTACATGTTTGACACCGATACGAAAATAAGTGATGCATATTCTTGAGTTTTTCTAGATATTTCCATTAATGGAAAATTAATGTGGCTTCAGTACTTTTCTTGAAAAGAGAAATTGGGATTGTGTCCTCATTGATGAAAATTGAACCCCTCCCCTGAAATAGTAATGACATTTTGTTTTCTTTTTCACTACCTCAGTTCGCCTGCTTCGTGAGGAGCTGCAGCTTCTGCAGGAACAGGGCTCGTATGTGGGTGAAGTGGTAAGAGCAATGGACAAAAAGAAAGTGCTTGTCAAGGTATGATTATCCCTTGCATATCTGTATCAGATGCTTATCTGTATCAGATGCTTATCTTAGTCAGCTGATTGAGAAGGAAGAGACCTTGAATGTATCTTGGAATTCTGGACTGAGAACAGTTTGTTGGTTTTAAGTGCCTTCAAGCTGACTTTGGAATGTTGTTATTGTTGTGTGCTTTCAAGTTGTTTGCAACTTAACAGCAGCCTTGAAGGCAAACCTATCACAGGGTTTTCTGGAGGTTCACACTCTTGTCTCCTGAAGTCATAGTCCAGCACTCAAACCACTGGACTATCTGGCTTTCATGGATAATATCATTAAATAGTATCTTTCAGAGTTTACAGTATGTATATTATTTAGAGTGTGAGACTAAGACTGGGAAAGATCTAGGTTCAAATTCACATCCAACTGTGAATTTCAGTGGGCAACCAAAGCAAATGACCATTTTTCAGTTTAACTTTGCTCACATAGCAGGAGCAGCACTGCCACCAATCACTATTGTCCCTGTGGAAGCTGCTCACTGCCCTGCAATTGGCAGCTGTGGCAGAATTCCTACACATTCATTTGTGAACAGTTGAGCAGGAGCGCCACCATCAGTTGCCATGTTTCTGCAAAGCTGCTTGAAGGCAGAAGAGGGCAGCTGGCAGGCTCACCAGAGGTAGTAAAAATGCCCACTGGATGGTTGGGGCTTGCCGTTGCCTCTACTGCTGCCTAGTTACACTGGAGCTCTGCCTGGAGCTCTACCTAGTTCGATCTGAGCTCTGCCAGGCTGTGGAGGTGAGTGGGAGAGTCACAGGTCAAGGGCAATTTTGGTTCCTTTCTTCTCCCTCTGTATGTAAGGGTGCTCACTTTATTAGACCTCCTTTATTTTTATTTTTATTTTTTTTTAATACTTTGAATCTGCAGGTGATCAGATCTGCGGATCTGCAGCTCACAGATACCGTGGGCCCACTGTATTGGCAGTAGTGGTCCAACAGCCTTTAGAGAGATGTATGATTCCCTCCCTCCCTCCCTTGCAATAATGCTGTGCCCAAGGCCACCTCCTGAGTGGATGATCAAAGTGAGATGTGGATTCAAGGTAGTCTTAGTTCACAGTTCATTGATTTAGCTACATTGGTTCTAAGCAGAAGCTACAAATTGACTTCATAGGCAGATAGTGAAGGAATCCTGAGTCTGATGTGCATTGCCAAAAAGTCAACAAGCGGTTAAACTACATTTTAACATCAGCAATTAGTCTCTTCGTGTTGCTTTGTAACCTGCTCAGGCTCGGGGAAAGAAATTGAGGAATATCTTTTTTTCATGAAATGATGCTTGCCACTAAATTCTTTGCGTTGGCTTGTTCTCTGTCCATGCTTCCCATGCTCTGTTTTCGTAATGGTAACTGGTCTTTCTCTATCCCAGGTTCACCCAGAAGGCAAGTTTGTAGTTGATGTGGATAAAAACATAGACATCAATGATGTGAGTATCTGTTGAGCTATGTCTAGATTTTCAGAAGTGGTGTGTGTGAATTCTGCTGTCTCGATTGGTCTTTTTTCGGAGGGGTCCTGTGTCTTTGAAACATCACTTGGAAATCCAGGGATGCTGCACTTTGCACTTTGTTCCTTTCTTTGCCATCTAGGTGACACCAAACTGCCGTGTTGCCTTGCGGAATGACAGCTACACACTTCACAAGATCCTTCCAAACAAGGTGGACCCCCTGGTCTCGTTGATGATGGTGGAGAAGGTGCCAGACTCCACTTATGAGATGATTGGTGGCCTTGACAAGCAAATCAAAGAGATCAAGGAAGTGATTGAGCTCCCTGTCAAACATCCAGAGCTCTTTGAGGCTTTGGGCATTGCTCAGCCCAAGGTAACTACTTCAGAATGTCTTATCTGTCTAATATAAATGTGCTTGTCACATCATTGCATTGGGCCAGACTAATGCTAGAAAACCAGATTTGGTGTTTGCTTCTACCTGACCTGAAAAACTATGTGTATGAGTAGTGAAATATTAATACTGGGAAACCTGAACACCTATTCATTTTCCTTCAAACCTTAAAGAAGGGAATGTCTGCAGGTTCGTCTGCACTGGAGCACATCCCTTGTTACAGGAAGCTCAGGTTCAGTTTCCAGCGTTTCTTGCTCAAGACTCTCAGGTTGCATGGCTGGGAAAGAGTTATGCTTGAGACCATGGAGAACTGCTGCCAGTGAGGGTAAACTTTTCTGGAACAGATAGGCCATTGATCTGACTTGGTATAAACTAGCTTGCTGCACTGCTCCTTAGGCTCACATCAAAATGGAAGCCTCTTCTGTGGAAGACAGCTCACTTTCGTGCTGTGGTAACTTTCTACACAAGGGAGAAGCAAGGATTATGCCTACCAGAAAATCATATCCTCCTCATTTGGGTTTCTTCCCCATCTTCCCACACATCACAGATATGGCCACATCTGTGCCATTTGATTAGTGAGTGACATTCATGCTATATGTTATCAAGAACAATTTGTTCTTCACATATATGAGGGCTGAATCCTAGGATAAATTGGTTTGTTGTTGTGTGCCTTCTAGTCGTTTCCAGCTTATTTTGACCCTGAGACAAACTTCTCACAGAGTTTTCTTGCCAAAATTTGTTTGCCATTCCCTTCTTCTGAGGTTAAGAAAATGTGACTTAACCAGTGGGTTTCCATGGCTGAGCACGGATTCGCACCCTGGTCTCCAGAGTCCTAGTCCAGCACCCAAAGCTGATACAAGTTGATACTGGTGCTAATTCTCGATAGGTCATGGCTGTGTTCCTGCACAGAAGTAAACATCTTCATAGTTGATCTCCCACTCTCTGAGGTCTGTAGTACCTCTTGTGGCGGCACAGTTGAGGAGGGGCGGACAACTGCCAAGAGGAGTTTACAGGGTAGTATGCTGTGCCATGTTTCTGCTCCTCTCTATTGACTCATTTCCCTCAACGTTTCTTGCAGGGTGTACTGCTCTATGGACCTCCTGGGACAGGAAAAACTTTGCTTGCCCGAGCAGTGGCTCATCACACAGACTGCACCTTCATCCGTGTCTCTGGCTCTGAGCTTGTGCAGAAATTCATTGGGGAGGGTGAGTAAGGGGGCGTAAGGGGCTTGGGAGATGAACTGTCATGCACACCTTTGATGGATGTCATTTTAAAATTTCTTTACTATAAATTAAAACAGTACAATAAATGATACAAGAAAGAGAAAAAGGTAAAGAAAAGGAAAGAACAGAAAAAGTTGACTTTGATCTTCTTACCAATTAAATAATCAAACATGTCATTCATATCTCTTTCATGCTAAAACTGCTTCCCTTCTTTTCATATTCAAACCTTACTGATCATCAAAACCCAAAATTCACATTCTGGGTTTTTTTTTCCACAAAAGGTCAATAAGGGGTTCCATTCTTTTAGAAAAATTACTAATGACCTTTCAAACTAGTCGATTTATCCATTTTTACTCTATGTGTCAATTTCAACAACCACCTTTCAGTAGTAGATAGTTAATGGATTCTTTCATCCTTCCTCATAAAGCACTCTTGTTGCTGTGGCTGTATATTGAAATAATCTTCTATGGATCTTTCCAGTCCTCAAAGAAATATTTGCAACTTAAGTTGAATTTAATCTTTGAAGTCTTCTGCATCAATATATAGATTTCAAGCCGACATTTGTCGCTCTTTCAAATGTCTACTGCATATGATAAAATGTGGCTTCAAGTTGGTCATGTTACCAACGTTGATTAGAAATACTTTTATATGCCCTAGACAACTTACTACCATCATATACCACCATCAAAAAACATTTGATGGATGTCTTGAAAACGCTGGTCACAACTTATAATAAAATATTAAATGGCAACAGTGGCATGTGGCCAGATTTTACTTCTGCAGGCCTACTTCTGCAAACAAATGTCCCTTCACTGAGCACAGCAGTACTGTTGTATTTGTTTTTGGCTTGTCTGAGCATGCAGCTAGGGCCATATCTTTAGAGGAAGGGTATTCAGAGTTGGTTCCTCCATATTTTAAAGCTCTTGTAGCTAGTAACTTAAACTTTAGGAAGGGAATGTTATCCTTTTACAATCAGAAAAACTTATACCAGAGATGGGAAACTGCCCCAAAAAAGAAGTCATGGGAAACTCGGAGGGCCCAGTTGGGACGAAGGTTTCTTAGCTCCTCTGGGCTCAGTCCTGTCTTGTTTGTTCTGTGGTGGCAGGCGCAAGGATGGTGCGTGAGCTCTTTGTCATGGCCCGAGAGCATGCTCCCTCCATCATCTTCATGGATGAGATCGATTCCATTGGCTCCTCCCGCCTGGAGGGAGGTTCTGGTGGAGACAGTGAGGTGCAGCGCACAATGTTGGAACTCCTTAACCAGCTGGATGGTTTTGAGGCCACTAAGAACATCAAGGTATGCTGTGGAAGGAGTGTGATCCCTTCCTTTTCTATTACAGTGGTGATTATGCAAAGTAACTTATAAGGCTATATCATTTTGCTTTCTTGGTGCAGTTTTAATTAAAAAAAAAAAGATTTGATCGTGGCACTTCTAGCCATAATGCATAGCCCCCAACCAATCACATGTACCTCAGGAAAAGTAGGAGGCAGATGTAGCATTGAAGATGGTGGGCAAGGAGGTTTGGTTGAAGTTAGGACTGTATAGCAGAAAAGATGAGCAACAAACAGCTTGGGGGAGATATTTTTCCCTTGTCTGCTAAAGTTAGAGAGATAAATACAGAATGAGTGTATGCACTGATTAACCAAAACTCTTGACTGTTGGCGTCTAATAAAATCTGTATGTTTTATTCAGGTGATCATGGCAACTAACCGTATAGACATCTTGGATTCAGCTCTCCTTCGTCCTGGACGCATTGACAGAAAAATTGAATTTCCTCCTCCAAATGAAGAAGTAAGGGAGAGTAACTGAGGAGGACTGGCTGCATTGTTTGCTGTTGTAGGCCTTCCTCAGTCGTTGGTGTAGGGTTTGAGATGACCTTGCTGTCCTATACCACATTCTCACTTCACTGTAGCTTCCCTAGACATCTTCATAAAGCGATTGGTCAGCTACCAGATGGGGATGCCCTAGCTGGAGTTCCTGCACTGTAAGTAGGGTTGGACTCTGTACTCTGTGGACCCTCTTCCAATTCTATGATTCATTAACTCCACAGGCCCGGTTGGACATCTTAAAGATTCACTCCCGCAAGATGAACCTGACAAGAGGAATCAATCTGCGGAAGATTGCAGAACTGATGCCAGGGGCCTCGGGTGCTGAGGTTAAGGTAAAGGAGCAAGCTGGGATTGGAGAAGATGTGTTAAACAGAGAGAGCAGAACTTTCCAACTACTGTCTGTACTACCAAGGAATGTTGGCTTGACATTGGCTGCTAGAATTTCCTGAGCGTGTTCTCCAAAATTTTTATTTAACTTTAGTTTAACAGACAGGATCTAAAACACAGAGGTGGTAAAATGGTTCTTAAATTTTATGTATCTCCACTGTTGTACCTACTTGCACATTTAAGCTTTATTTTGGCACTCTTTTTACTAAACTACAGTTAAGCAAGGTCTGGGTCTGACACGAGCCCCTTTATATTACAGTACAGTTCAATTCCCCCCCCCCCTTGATTTTCTGCCAAAACAATGTGTGAGTGCAGCCTTATGTCTTGTGTTAAGAGAGGATCCATGCTCCCACAGGGTGAGAATCTCCTGTACTTTTTGTGATTTTTTTTGTGGGAACATTGTTTGAAGGATTTTTTTCCCCTTCCTTCAGAAGCTGCCAAAAATGGTCTCAGAGGGTTGCACAGTTCTTACTCCTGCACTGAACCAACTGTTTTTCAACATCTTTTGTGTCATAAAAAAATTAATGTGACAGTTGAGAAGAAAGCATGGCACTGCTAGATACTTTCAGATACATACGTTTATTGCTTGCATTAAGTTACAAAATTTCCTAATTGTTAGGAGGAAAAGCTTTGTTATCCTTGGATTGGGCAGAAGTTGGCTTGCCTGAATTTTTATATTCTCTTGGGATTTCTTTCAGGGTGTGTGCACAGAAGCTGGCATGTATGCTCTGAGGGAGAGGAGGGTCCACGTAACTCAAGAAGACTTTGAAATGGCTGTAGCAAAGGTACTGTTGGTTGTGGATATGAGGAGGTGCTGTTTTTGGTAGGGGAGGAGAGAAAACCCTGATAAGTAGAAATTAACGCCATGATTGCTCCCTTGCTGTAACAGAGATGGTTGGAAGGGAATTACTTGGAATGCTTGTATGACTCATTCTCTGGTTGGGCAGATACTGTATTTGCCAGCCTATAAGATGCACCCTGTTTATACACTGGCAAATACTATTTGCTGTCATATAAGATACATTGGTGTATAAGACGCACCTCATTTTCAAACAGTATTTTTCAGGGAAAGAAGTGATTCTTATATGCCAGCAAATACAGTACTTTCCTATCTCCATCTGCATTTTTTATATATACAATAGTAGGAGACTAGCATACAAATATATGTGGAATTAAGAACAATGAAGACTTTTATCTTGTTCAAGTATGGTTTGCCAAGAGATAACAATATGCATATAATGGGGCTGGCCATCCAGTTCTGATGAGGTTCCATGTCCTCTTAAAACAGTGCTTGGAAAAATAACTTTTCTGTACCACAATTCCCAGAATCCTCCAGCATGGCTACAATGACTTCTAGGAATTACACTTACTAGTAAAGTTCCAACAAAATGTTTCTCAAGCTCTGTCTTAAAGCCAGTCTACAGAAAAGCTGGTAGGAAGCTTAGAATAAAATTAGTCTATAATACAAAGGCAACTTTTATTTTTCTCTATTACTTAGATTTCATGTTGTCTGCCTTGTTTACTGATGCCCCTTCTCCTTGGCAGGTGATGCAAAAGGACAGTGAGAAGAATATGTCTATCAAGAAGCTCTGGAAATAAAAAGCAGTTGCTGCCCAATCCAGCTATTTCCTGTCGACGGGCCATCCAACTCTGCTGTAATATTTACACCCCCTTTTCTTTTTCCTCCAATAAAATTGAGTGTTAACAGTTCTGATTGGTGATTTGGAATTGTGGTGGGGAGAAAGCAGAAAGGGCTATGTTTAGGAATATGTCCCTAAAATTCTACAGTAAATACCCTAAATGCACCAGATCCCATCTGATTTTGTAAGCTAAGCAAAGTCAGCCTTGGTTAGTACTTAGATGGGAGACTGCCAGCAAATACCAGGTGCTGTAGGCTATATTTCAGAGGAAGAAACTGGCAAAACCACTTTGGGGTGTTCTTTGCCTAAGAAGACCATGTGAAATTCATGGGGTCGCCATAAGTCTACAGGCAGATTGAGAACTAGTTCTCAGAAGCTTGAGCAAATCGAAATAGGCGTTCCTTCAGGACTGTTGAAGGCAGTATGTTTAACCCTCAACTCCTGAGTAAGGCAGATACCATCTCAGCAGTCAGACCTCTTCAGTTCTGTCCATAAAGGCAGCCTATGTAAGGATTTTAACAGGCATGGGCTTTTTTAAACATTGTTTTATTAATTTTTCACATAATCAACTACAAATCAAGACAAAAAAAGAAAAATCCCAATCTGTTCAGATTCCATTTCTAGAGTTGGCAACATTTTGTCCACTTTTGCAATTGAGTTGTCTTCATTTGTGCAGTTTTGTTTCAAACTGTTTTATCTTTTCTCGAATCCATTATTTTTCTTATAAATCAAGAATTTCTCTTAATTGTCTATATCTGTACCATTGGATCACCCATCCTAATTCTTTTAATTTTTCTTGTAATTTAATACTCTGTTGTTGATTTTCTACTGATAATGTCTGTATATGTCATCCATCTTGTATATCCTCTTTGATGTGTCCTTAATAGGTGTTATATTAATACTACTAATAGTGTTATTGCTGAGTACTGCAGAGTGATCATGTATGTTTTCCTCTCCATCAGTTCTTGGAATCAGTTCTAGTTCTTGGAGTCCCTTTTAGAGAACTGGAGGTAGAGATGTACTGCTGAAAGATGATGTAGACTGGTAGGAGGATGATTTTTGACTTATGTCAAAGCATTTTTTTAGGGAAGCCACTGCAACATACCTCACAACTGCTTCATATAATTTTGGGCAGGAGAATTTATACACAAATACCAGATTGCAGGAAGTCATGGACATGTAAAAAATAAATAAATATTCCTCCCTCCCAAAATAGGATGCTGAATAGCAAGTCCCAGAATTCCTTAGCATTGACTTTACTGGCCTAGGCTGGTACAAAGTACAGTCCAGTGGCATTAGAAGACTGAACAATTCCCATTCCTCAACTAAAGCCTGTCATATCGCTTAGGTTTGAACAGTAGAGGGAAATTAAGCACATGGTTTTTACTAGACTACAGTTCAGAATTACCCCCTTCTGAATTACATTCGGTAGTTAGTTTTCTGTTATGCAACATTTGAACTGCCAGAGCAATACCTTTTGTTTGTTTTGAGATTAAATACTGAAGAGAGGCCATTCAAGTCAAAGCTGTCAATTTTAGCTGACCTCTATTTCCCCACTTCTTCCACCTCCACAAACTAGAATACAGAGGATGGTGGCAAAGGTATGAGTAACAAGTTGCTGTCTTCAGTGTTAAAAAGTGTCAATTGTTTAAAAAGGCTGAGAATTATTACTGTGTGTTGAGTAGTCAAAACTTGTAGGTATTTTAAAAAGCCAACTTTTATGAAGAAAAAGATTATAACAAAGTATCAAACATGATGAGCCAGTTTTTGTAGTATTTCCATTCCAGGATGGAAAATGATATGAGCTTTCAGACAATGGAAACAAAATAATCCAGTATATTTTTAAACTATTTCCTGCTTACTTACATACACTGGATTCTAGGGCACAGGCTACAAGGATGGATGGATGGGTGGCTGGCTTGTCAGATGCTGCTGGATAATATCTCCCATGTTCTAATTTGCTATTGGCTATGTTTGCTCATTGGGGTTTCACTCCCCTTAGAACAGGCAGACAACTACACAGAGACTAGAGGTGAATTTCCTAGGCTCGTATACCCCAACATTTGTGAAAATACCTCCTCTTTTGACCATGATCTGGTCAAGTGGAAACTGTCATTTTGGCTACAAGAAAAGGTATTTAGGGTGGGGTTGTTGCTATTCAGAGGTGGCTAAGGATCATAGGAGGGCCCTTGGCATAGTCTGGGCGGGGCGGGGGGAGTCCTCCACAAATTGTTTCTCCAAACATTTTTAAAAATATGAGGAACTAGTGGGGGCTTTGGCAGCTGCATTCTCCCCACCCTTTCCTTAGAAGATCTGTTCCATGTTTCTAAGCCATCAAAGCACATGTATTGGATTCTGTTACTGTCCCACATAAAGGAGGAACACATTATCCTGGCTGCTGAGTACATGCCTACAGAGTAACGAGTACTCTGCTAAAAGGAACAGCTGGCTTGATACTGATACTTCTTATACTGAGAAAAGCCTGATCAGTTTCTGAGCACTGATTCAAAAAAACCAGTAAAACAAACACGGCAGGGCACATCTGTTAAAACTATTCTGATGGTCAGTTGAAGGATTAAACCTCAAAGCAAAGATTTCCTCTTGGATTTGGTCAGTACTTGTTTCCTCCTCTGGAACTCCCACAGGGACAATGAACGTGATATGCTGTATGTAACACACTGTACTGTTGAATCTACAGTGTAAAATGCTTATAATAGTTACTGGTATCAGCTCAGCAGTAGAGAGAGGTATGGCAGAAGGAGGTGCAGCACCCTAAAATACTGCAGGGAACTAATATGACCTCCCCAGTTCCTGGGAGTTACCCACCCTTGCACCATGTGAGAATGTGTGGCCCTCCAGACATTGGAATGCAACTTCTGTGTTCTCTCATTGTTGGTTACTCTTTGTTGTGTGTCTTCAAGCCATTTCTGAGTTATGGCAACCCTAAGGTGAACCTATCAGGGTTTTCTGGGGCTCAGAGTGTGCGATGCACCCAGTCACCCAGTACCTTTCAGTGACCGAGCGAGGAATCAAACCCAGGTCTCAGGGTTGTAGTTCAATGTTCAAACCATTACACCACTCTGGCTCTCACCCCACCTAGATCTCAATGGAAATTGCAGCTCAGTGGTATCTTGGAAGGCCACACATCTCCATCCCTCCCTCTGTAAAACATTCATTATTACTCATCAAGAGCACTCTCCTTTCCTGAGGCTGGTGACATATCAGATGACAACACAAGCTACTGCTTCAGAATATTTTTTTTATTAGAAAACATTCAACATAGAAACAGGTAACACAACATCTTTGCTCATAAATCAGTGAACATTCCACCAGTTCCTACTTGGCCACATACATCTCAAAAGAAGGGCCAGAAAGTAGGAAGGGAATCTTCCAGATTAAGTGCTGAGAGATCAGGGCTTGGGGAGTGAAGGCACTTGAAGGGGCCCCAAGAAGGCTGAGACAAATGTCACCTGTCTCCCCTTGAGTGGTAACCTCAGTAATGATTCCTGAAGCAGTAAGTGGACTCTCCACAGCACAACTGGTCCCCACTGTCCAGCTTCTCAATCTCACAAACAATGGAGAGGCAAGGAAGTAATAAAAAACTGATTGTCATTAACAGCAAAGGCCTGAGTAAACCCCCATTACTTTGAGATCACGCCAGTTGCATAGGGTGCAAAGGGGCCAACCCAGTACATATTAAACAATCTTTCTCAGTACAAAAATGTTTAAAAACTGCTCCTTACCAAAAAAAAAAAAGAGAGAGATAGTGCAAAAGACTATATGCCAGCAGGGCTGGCAATTCGGAATGGACAAAGCTTTGGTTAAACAGTGAGCAGCAACAGCAGCAGCAGCAACCTTCCTGCAATGCAAGAGAGACTGCTGAGGCTCAGCTAAGAGGTAGAAGGCAACTCAAAACAAAACAAAACAAATATCCCAGTGTCCCAGAGGCAAAGCGCATAGGAAGAGTGGGGGTCTTGTCAGAGGGAAGAGCTCATTTCCCACTGTAAAAGAAGGCTTCAATTCTTGTACAATCTCAGGATAATACCTGAAAAAGTGCCCCTCTCCATCAACAGTAAGAGCAGCAGAGGCAGGCAGCAGAACTCCCCCAGCCCTGTTAGGGATAGAGGATTTTCGACAAGCATAGTCTGCCTGTCAGTCCACTCCAAAAGTACCACATGATGCAGAAGAGATGATGAAGGTGGCAACACTAAGTAAGGCGAACACCAAGGACTTGTTCCAGTTCTTGCCTGCGCTGCTGGACCTGAAAGACACAAGACAGTGATGGGAATGGAAATGAGAGGGAATGAGAGAAGGAAAGCACCTAGACACTTATCTGTCTCCTCTCTGACAGAAGCAGAACATAGCTTCCACTTCCACCGCTCCACAGACAAAATCCTGACAGTTCCATTTTTTAAAAATTAGCTTTCTGTGCTCTCTCTGGTTGTTCCACTGCCCTCTACATCTTTTTATTTCACAGCATTTGAGAAACATCAAAATGGAGGAGAAAGGGAATGAAACAATCAGGGACAGCTTGAAAAGTTACCTTCAAAAAGCAGTTCATTGCCATTACTCACACTGTTTGTAAAATAAATCATGCTGTTACTTGTTACAGTGCTTTAGAAAACTATATTGTGATGCTCCGCATTGGTCTTCCATTTAAAAAAAACTAGTCATTGTTATTTGCCTTCAAGTCATTTCTGACTTATGGAGACCCTAAGGCAAACCTATCACAAGGTTTTCTTGGCAAGATTTGTTCAGAGGGTAGTGTGCCTTTGCTTTCCTCTGAGGCTGAGAGAGTATGACCTGTCCAAGGTCACCCAGTGGATTTCAATGACTGAACAGGAATTCAAACCTGGTCTCCAGAGTCATAGCCCAACGTTCAAATCATTACACCACACTGGCTCTTAAAGTTTTATACCACTGTCTTATGAAGCCTATCAAAGTGCCTTTTAAAATGCTTTTAAACGTTAACTTTATCTTAATTAAACCTTAACTTTTAAGTTTGATTTATTTAATTCATGTCCCAAGTTTTTCCTGGCATAAGACCCAGATGTAACTAGAAAATGCTTGTTACACCCAAAAAGTAACTTAACTCCTACTCAGAAGGTGAATTTGTTATGTTGTCATTAAGAAAGGTGGTGATGAGAAATGAGTTACATGTAACTACATTGCCTGTTAGTCTTTATTTCCAAGCTCTGGAAACAACTGTCGGTTCTACTACAGTTGGTGGGAGCAGTAAGTACGAAGGGAGAGGGAAGAGGGAAGAAAGGGACAGAAGAGAATCCAGACCAGAGGAAGGGAAAGAAGTAGGCCAAGAATCAGATAAGGCTCGAAGAGCTTTCAGTCAAGGGCACCACACTGAAAATAAACAGCCCCGCCTTGCACTCTCCCTCCATGGACAACTCAGGGTGAAAAGATGTTGCAGGACCCCAAATTCCAGGGAACACCTTATAAAGGCTGTGTGGTACTAGCTGCTCCAAACCTTGGCAAAAATGTGTCTGCCAACAGCTTCTTGCATCCATGGCTGCTGATAGAACTCAGCACGTCTCTCTTCTTCGGGGTTGCCAACCACATCTGTGATGATCTACAGGGGAAAAAAAAAACAGAATGTTGGAAAAGACAATTTAGGATGTGGAAGCAGACTCTAGTGTTGAGAAATCTTCAGTGTTTCAAACTGAAAAGATTTTGGGCGGGTGGAGGAGTTTGTCAGAAAATAACTGTTGCAGCTGTCCAGCATCAGTATAACCCAACAAAATGTGCAACAGCAACCAGTCTGACGCATCCAGAAAGTTCCCAAATATGGCACAGTATCTTCAGCACATGGCACCATTGCTACCTCATCCTTATTCAAATCTTCACGCCCAAATGGAATATATTAGCATTGTTTTACTTTGCTCTGTTCTGCATCCAGGAGTCAAAAGAATTCAAAATTTTTTGAATAGCAGAAGTTGGAGGGATACAATAAGCTGGCAAAAGATGAAGGAAGAATATATTATTTATGAATTACACTGAACTCATATTTTGATAATAACTCTATTGTTGTTGTTGTGTGCTTTCAAGTAATTTCCAACTTATGGTGACCTTAAGGTGAACCTATCACGGGCTTTTCTTGGCAACATTTTTTCCAGAAAGCATTTTTGTTGGTCTTCCTCTGAGGAAGTATGACTCAGTGGGTTTCCATGGCTGAGCAGGGGATTCAAACCCTGGTATCCAGAGTCATAGTCCAATGCTCAAACTATTACAACATGCTGGGTCTCTGATGAAAATGGTAAGAACAGGTTGCTTACTTGTAACTGTGGTTCTTCGAGTTGCTATCTGTGAATTCATACAAATGGGTCATCTGTACCTGCACAGTGCATCTGTCAGAAACTTCTAAAGATATACAGTATGTGTTTCGGCAGTTACCCCTCCCACCTCCTGTGCACTTATCCAGCGCAATTTAAGAGCCACTCACAGCGATGACCTTGAAGTAGTAGGGAGCAGCATGACACGAGAAAAAGAGATCCCAATCGAGGCCATGTGTAAGGACCTATTTGCTGCCCTCTTATTAGTCACTTTCAGTGTGTTCCCCCAGAAGAGAACTTCCAAGTGTGAAGATCAATTGTGGTGAGCCTGAAGGGTAAATGCCTGGCAGTGAGCATAGGCTCCAATGTTATGCCTAAACAGAGAAGGCACTTAGAGTGACTGTGCTTCTCTGGAATTTCTCCTCCACAGTATGTGCATCTCTTAAAGGATCTGAAGGAGGCCATAAATCTCTAAGGAATCAAACAGCTCACATAGCCAAAACATCAACAGACAAAAATGAAGTCCTAGAACCAGTCCAAGTCATATACCAAACTTGATCCAATCTGAAAACCAAGCCAAAACACTCGGACAGGAGAGAGGTAAGAAAGTCTGAAAGTGCAAAGCAAGCTAAATCAGAAGTCAATCAGAAGGTAAAAAGACACCCAAAAAATGTCCTTACGATGTTGTTGCAGCAGCAGATGAAAAGGCACAGAGGGTTCAGGTGAGAATTCCATTGGATACACACATGGAAGGTGGGAGGGGCTACCACCAAAACACATACTGCAGGGCTTTCCAAATGGTGTGCCGCAACATGTTAGTGTGTTGCCTGAAGTGTGTAGGTATGTCGCCTACAATCTTGGAAATGTATGTTATTATTTATAAATCACATATTTTTAAAAAATATATCAAAGGTTTTCATGAGATATTTTGTGTTCCCATACATTTTGTTATTACAATTTCTGTATGTGTCTGTATCTCTTATAAGGGGTTAGTTTAACCTCTGGTTTGCTAGTAAAACTGAATTATTGTGTCATGAAATGATGCATGTCTGAAAAAGTGTGTCGCCAACATGAAAAGTTTGGAAAGCTCTGACAATACAAGGTTTTGAGAGATGCACAGATACCCATTTGTGTGAGCAACAGAGACCACAAAGAAGAATAAGAACTCTAATGAGTTCTCCCAGTGTAGAGGAAGGCAAAGACTTCCTGAATAAATCTTACCAAGAAAATTTCATGACAGGAGGGTTTAAGCTGGAAATGATTTAAAGGCACACAACAACAATAAATTTATTTGGCCAATTAAAAAAAACTCAAAATTCTCTGTGCAGGCTTTTGAAATCACACGTTTCTTCATCAGACAGATGGTTTAAAAAAAAATCCTTTGCCATGCATAGGAAACAGTGCAGTAAGTGACCTAAGACAGCAAGTTATCATTGAGCTAAACTTCTGTGACCAAGCGCAACTGAAGGATCTCCTGCCACAGGTGTGGTGAATCCATGCTTGATTTCTACTGCCATTCCTTCCACAGGTGCTCCAGGTTGAACAGGGGCTCTGCCAGTTCTGGACCACAGGTTCAACAGCAGCAGAGTGCTCGTTCAACTCAGCTCAACTGAAGAAAGAGTGGTGATAAAATCATGAGGGGACCACCTCGGTGACAGCAAATCCACCAGTCACCCCAGTTGCAACTCTGGTACAAGATTAGTGCACATGAAGACAAAATAAATGTTTAATTGAGCTGTGTACACATATAACATAGGAAAACATTCAGATTCCTGTCCAAAGTTTGCCTTAATCTGAGTTTTGGAAGTGCAGACAGGAAGCATGCAACATACACATATAACAAGAGATTTAACTATTAGCCACAAAAGGAAACTTAACACTTCAGCCTAACCTTACAAAAGCTGCCATACGGGGCAGCAACAGACACCAAGTTATCTAGGAGGAACTCCAGCAATATCACACATACACTTATGCTATAGTTCTATGTACACTAATAGGAGAGTAAGCCTCATAAACTTATGTAAGTATTTACCTTTAAATCCCTCTGCTGAGATCTGATCCATTCTTGGATGAAGTCCTGGGGGTTGTTGCTGAAACTCAGCATGAAATCTCGCTGTGTCTTCAGCTGGTTAATGGACTCAATAGTTTCATGGATCTAAAGGTAAGAGTTATGGAGAGACAGAAGAGTTCCCATGACTAAATAAGCTTGGAAACTTGATCCTCCCCCAACTGAGGATAAGACCCACAGGTCTATGCCAGCACATATGCTACCAACAGCAGACTGCCAAAGGCCACCAATAAAAAGCTGTTCTGAAATGTAGGGGCAAACAGAATGAATTCCTTTTTGTTAGACAAAAGTTTCTGGGAAAGAAAATGCGAAGTACAGCACTGAGGGCAACAAACAGCATGGAATCACTGCTGGAAAGCAACCTTCCCCAACCTGGTGTCCTCCAGATATTTTAGACAACAACTCCCATCATCTTCAGCCAACATAGCCAGTGGCACTTAGTTGGAAGAGGCTGGTATAAAGTAATAGCTTTGTTTTGTTCTGGCTATTTAGTGTAACGGAGGGGGAGAACAACAGGAAAGAAACACAAAGTAAATTTTTGAACATTAACTTCACAATTGCCTGCCTGAATAATTTCCAGGCCTTCAGACACAGATCTCTCCAACATTTGGGCTCTACACCTTTATTACAGCCCATCCCTCAGAGAGAACAAGCTACAACAAAAGAACTCTTGAGATTTGAGGATGACTGCCACTTTTGCAGTATGCTAATACTTCTGAAAATCAGGTAAGCAAGCTTGCTGATCACGCATCACACAATCTGTTTGTTTGCAGAGGCGTCACTGAAAGGAAAGAGGAAGGAGGAGAGCAAAACAGATGGAAGAAGCTTATGGCATATGGACTGAACCGTCTCATAAGTGAGATGTTCTATTGCTGCCACTGTTTTTATTTTGTCAGAGCCCTCCTTTTTCTCTTCCCTTCCCAATCATAACAACTTAAAACATAGCTTAATTCTTCTGGCTCCACCACCCCAACTGCCAACTCAAGGTGCTGAATATTCAGACTCCAAATTGTCATGCATTCTATTTCCTATCATGGCAGTTCTTAGATCTCCTGTTCACAGATAAGGAGAGAGCATCTCCATATGGATTTTTTTTAACACTGTGGATACCAGGCTTCATGCAGCATGCCACTCAATCCTCCTCCATTCTCCTGCAGCCCTAATCCTGCCTACCCATCATGAAAAGTAATACTGCTTTTCCAACTCCAACAAAACTAAACCAAAACAGAAATTCATATCATGCAAAACAGAAAAATAAGATCTGCAACACAGACAACGTACATTAGATGATTTCCCACACATCTGCTTTATTGGCACTTTCTGACTACAGCTACAAATTTGGACTTCCTTAAGACCAAAATTCCAGGATGGCAAACCCTGGATGGATGGGTAGACACATGTCTCACTGCTTGCAAGGTAGCCTAAGAATGTAACATTCCCTCCCAGTGCCCCAGAGCTCAAGGGGAGATGTGCCAGCTAACATTACTCAAACTGCATAAGGTATGAAAGGCAGCATGCTTAAGTCTCTTCTCTGCTCCATGGTTGGCAGAAACCTACCTTGACATCCAAGGAGGCAATTTCCTGCTGGTTAGTGGTGGAGGCCAAAAAGTTGCTCATCTGGGCTTTCAAAGGATCGTCCACTTCCACATCAATGTCATAGCAGGCTGTCTTTTTCTGGTCATTAGGATCCACACTGGGGAGGTGAGAACAAGAAGCTAGAACTGAGGGCTAAGAATATATGCTTCCATGGAAGGCATGCCTTTACTCTCCTGTACCAAACACAAGGGTACAGGTTAATTAAAGTATGATCCCTCAAAACTTCTGCAGCGCCAGCCCTACCTGATCACATGGTTGATCACAATGGGATCTGGATGTTGCAGGAGCCCTGCTAACTTCATGGGGATCTCGGAGAATCGCATTCGGATGCAGTTAAAGATCTAGAATGCAGAAAGAGAAAAAATATGAGAAAGAATATGAATGATGGTTTTGGTAGAGTCTGCTTGCTAGTATAAGCATTGTAGTCTCTCAGTTGATGGGAAACAATAGTGAAACAGCTGGTGGAAACACAGAAGAGGGATTCCTCCATGGCTACTTCCAGGCTCTGTAACTCCCTTCCTAGAGAAGTTAAAGTGGCATCTTCTTTATTATCTTTCCACACTCAAATGAAGGCCTTTGAGTTTTGTTTTGTTTTTTTAGGGAAAATGGCTCTTGTATCATGTTTTTAATTTTATTTTTTAACAGTTTAATCACTTTTTAATTATTGTATGCCGTGAATTTTTGACTGCATTTGTTTTAATTGCTGGAAGCTGCCTTGAGTCCCAAACTGGGAAAAGGGGGGATATAAATATTACCACTATTACTACTTGTACAACTATAACTACTGTTGCTGCTGCTGCTACTCATGGGACAAAAGAAGAACAAAGTGAGAATAATACCAAGCCTGTGCATGGCAAGGATGGAGAATCTTTCACCATCTACATGTAATTATAACTTCCATCATCTCCACACAGCATAGTCAATGGTAAGGAACTGTAGTCCAAAACATCTGGTTCACCAAATAGTCTCCACTCCTACTATACAGCCTCCACAGAAAATGAATTTAATCAGAATGTTATGCAGTTTATTTTTACTTCCATGACACAAGTTTCCAAGTGAATGGTGACAAAGACATAGAGATCAGTTAGCAAGAAACAAGCAGGAGGACCAACAGGAAACAGAATTATGTGAGTTTTAAAAACCCCAGTCCTGAGGCCATTTCCACACTACACTGTTATAGTGCTATTATTCCACTTTCAACATCCTGTAGAATTCTGGGGTTTGTGGTTCACTGAGGCCAAAGAGCTCTCTGGCTGAGAATTCTAAATGCCCCTCTCTAAATTGCAAACCCAGGATTCCATAGGAGGTTGAAAGTGGAATAACAGCACTATAACAGTATAGTGTGGAAATGGCCTATGACGACAGAAAACCTGGCTTAGGCCTGAATGTTATTGCAAGCTGCCCCGAGATCTCTGCATAAAGGGAGGGATATAAGTATTTTAGGAAATAAATAAATAATAAATATTTTATGCTCATGTATAAAGGACTTTTACAGAACATATAGGAGACATCATGCCTTCTAGTAAGGTCTAAATTCTATAGACAGGCCACACACAAGTCTGGCAAATTACCACTAAGGCTCAGAAGACAAACTAAGGTACTTCAGGAAATGCTTGATTTGATTAAAAAGTAGACACAGCAAGGATCTTCAGAGTGTCATGCACCAGCTAATGGACAAAATAGAGATGTAAGGAATTATAACCTTCAATGCGAGTGTGTGGGGGGGGAGGAAGGAAGAACTACGAAAAGGGAGAGAAACCAGGACTTACTGACCTGGCGAAAGTAGCGGTTGCAGTTGATATACTCTTTCTCATGGTTATCCTGTAGCTTGTTGTGTTTGATGTAGAGCCACAAGGCCTGCATGATGCTGGCACGAGTCTGAGTGTGAACACCAAGCAGGCGAGCCAGACGGGGGTCCAGCTTGTACTGTGGAGGCTGAAAAAACAATATAGCTTGTAAAGATAATTGTGAGGTAGGGGTGTTCGCTATCTCAATCCATGCCAAGAACTGTAACCTATGCCCAGTTCTGAAAATGGAATGAGGAATAGGATCTATCTGAACAAGAGAGAGACAGAAAGGCTGACTGACTAACTATCCCAGAGCATGGAAAGTGACTTTTAAAGAGTAAATTATTCCCATTACTCATGAAGAGTGTTGGGGTAGAAGGACAAAGAACATTTATTCCCTGTTGTTACTCATCACAATGTTAAACAAGTAATTCATGATGTTACTCACTACTTTTCTTAATTTGGTCACTTCTCTTCCTGTACAACATTTTAGGATTAGTAAGAGTAATTTGAAAGAGTAACTTGAAATAATCATTCAAAATGTCTCTAAAACTGCTCTAATAAATAATTAGAAAATGATGTTCCCAGACATTATATGACTTCATTATATGAAATGTAACTTCACTAAACCCTCATTATTAAGAAAAGAGAAAACCCAATAAATAACATTCAAGCTTATGAACATCCCAGAGCCAAATGGACATCTCAAGTGGACTCCAGTCAGGTAACACTCATCAACATCACTACTGCAAATACAACAAAACAAATTTCCAATTTACAAATAGAACAGTTCATGAAAAAAGACATCTACCTTCCTTACCAAAAACAGACAAGTTTATAGCATTTTTGCAAGAGCACCAGCCCCTGAATCTATTGCCAACTCATTGTGTCATATCTTTACAAACCTAATGGAAGAAAGTTATTTTCTTATCACAAAACTTTGATTACAAGGACCCAAGATCTGCACACTATACTGGTGTAATAAAAAGGATGAACTACTATGTATGTAATGCCACCAACCAGATATCTATCCCTCATTCCATTGTCAGTCTTTAGTCAGAGGAAAGCCACAAAGTTTGGGATAAGCAGATACAGAAAGAAGTCTATAGCCAAATCTTCTGTACCTCCTCCCTTTCTGGACTGTCATATGATGTGATCAGGGGCTTGATAATTCAGAGCATTACAATGTGCCTGCTCTTACCGAGAATTAGGGCAAGTTTTCTCTTACCTGGTGATCTAGCATGAGTAGCAAGGTGCATTTCACATTGACATCACCTGGACGCTTGACTTGGAAGCCATCTGTTTCTTGGGTTGTGGGCATTCGGTGCCACTTACGGGGAAAAGACATACAAGACAGATGTCTTTAAGGCAAGATATGTGGGGTGTAAATTCTTCATTTAACATTTAATCATGTTATGTTTTAATAGTCAGTTTTAAGATTATCATTCACCCTTGCTCCCATGATAGGTGGGGTTAAAAAAGCTCCAGATTTTCATTTAATTAAGAAGTTACTTCACCAGTTACATTTCCATGGAACAGATACGGGCAACAGCTAATCTGCCTCTGTCACACATGCCCTAGATCTGGAATTTTGTGGGCACTATCTTAAGGGCACTGGTGTTGTGAAGTAGCTATAATGAAGAATTGGCAAGAGAAGCCAAGGCACTGCTGCTCAATTAATCTATACAAGTTCTGAATGAAATTCCTGCGACTACCTAACATGTTAAGAGATTTTAGTAAAAGTGCAAGTACTCAGTGAAAGAACTCTAGCTGCACCCAGGCAAAAGGAATATTATGGACAACTTGCATAATTCATGCACACACACATACACAAATAAGAAATTCTTTTTTTTTATAGTAATTTTATTATAGTTCCAACATATAAAACAAACATTTCTCATTGTGCATTTTAGTGAATTGTTACAGCTATCTTCCACACCTCTCTGGATTCTATTAACTGTTCTATCATTGACATATTAACTTTATGCATCGCAATAAATTGTTATTATATAGAGATAGTTCCTGCTTTTCAATCCAACTTTACATGTTCCATATTTCCCTGATTTTCTCCTAACTACACATACTACCATGAATTAAATATTATTTACTGTCAAAACCCAACCCATATCCAGAACAATTTGCCATTCTTTGTTAATGTCATCATCTGATTTTCCTTTTAGTCTCTGAGAGACCATATCTGCATTTCGATTTTCAATAAACGTTACCCACCATTGCTCTATTGTAGGTATTTGCTCAGTTTTCCATAAGAACTGGTTACTTACCTGTAACTGTGGTTCTTCGAGTGGTCATCTGTGCCCTCACACACTAGGAGCTTTCGCTCATGCGCAGTAGTGTTCGGAAAATTCTAGAGCTTAGTAGCTTGGCGGGAACCCCTCCCCCATGCCGGTACTGAGCATGCTCAGCCTGCCAAGCAACAGTCTCTCCTCAGTTCTAGAGTCCGCCAATAAGGCACCTGAGAAAGAGGGGACGGCTGGGCGGGTGTGTGTGAGGGCACAGATGACCACTCGAAGAACCACAGTTACAGGTAAGTAACCAGTTTTTCTTCTTCGTGGTCTCTGTGCCTCACACACTAGGAGATTTTGTAGGTTACCAGTAGGACAGTGGGTCAGGTCCTAGAGTACGGAAGCCAACACCGCTCATCCGAAACGGGCATCTCTACAGGACTGGCAGTCCAGTCTGTAGTGGCACACGAAGGTCGATGGTCGAGACCAGGTCGCCACACGGCAGAGTTCTTGCAGGTCCACTCCTTGCAGGAGAGCTGCTGAATACACCACGGCTCTGGTGGAATGAGCCCGGAGCAAGGCTGGCGGAGGCTGCTTGGCGAGTTCCTATGCCAGCAGGATGGTCTGGGCCACCCATTTGGAGAACCTCTGGGTGGACACCTTGTGGCCTCTCCGACGCCGGCCGTAACACACGAAGAGGTGCGGAGTCTGGCGAAAAGACGCAGTCCAGTTTGTGTAAAAAGCCAAGGCCCGACGAACATCAAGAGAGTGGAGGGACCGCTCCAGAGGAGTCGTCGGGTCAGGGTAGAAGGTCAGCAAAATGATGTCCTGACTGAGGTGGAAGTGTGAGACCACCTTGGGCAGGAAGGAAATATCAGGGCAAAGGACTACCTTGTCTCTATGGAAGACAAGGAAAGGCTCATCAGCCCGCAGCGCTGTCAGCTCACTTGCTCACCTAGTTGAGGTGACAGCTACCAGGAAAGCGGTTTTGATGGTCAGAAGTCTGTCATCTGCAGTAGCCATGGGCTCGAAGGGCAGTCGCATCAGCTGCTATAGTACCAGGGACAGCGACCAGGGTGGTACCAGCGGCGATACTGGTGGGTAGAGATGTTGTAAGCCCTTCATGAACTGCTTCATGGTAGCGTCCCGGAAGAGAGCTGCCGATGGAGAGCCTCGAGGTTGGTAGGCCACAATAGCGGCAAGGTAGACCTTCAGGGATGGGAATGCAAGTCCTTGCTGCCGAAGGTGGAGAAGGAAGTGGAGCATGGTACGCAGGCCAACAGGCGATACCGGCTCGCCTCGCGCCTCAGCAAAGGCAATGAACTTCTGCCACTTGTAGTGATAGTTGCGGCGCGTCGACTCTTTCCTGGCCGCGGTCAGGACGTCCTAGATGGTCGGATCCTCTAAGGTGTTATCCTCCACGCGTGGAGGGCCAGGAGGGGCAGGTCCAGATGGCGAACGAGACTGTCGGAGTGCGACAGGAGATCTGATGCCGTCAGGAACCTGAGGAGTCGACTGCGAGCGGCCTCGAACAGAGGCCCGAACTGGTGCTGCCTCGGCCAGTACGGGGCTACGAGGACGACGTCGGCTCGGTCCGCGAGGATCTTGGCGACCACTCAACCCAGGAGCGGGAACGGCGGGAACGCGTAGAGGAACCCATCGTTCCACTCGAACTGGAAAGCATCACCGAGAGAGCCCTGGCCCTGGCCGGCTCTCGAGCAGTACCGGCAACATTTCCTGTTCCGGCTGGTGGCAAAAAGGTCAGTCGTCAACTCGCCCCACCGGTCTCGTATCATCTGGAACCCTGCCCTCAAAAGGGACCACTCGTGGTGGCAGGAGGTGTCCCTGCCGAGGGCGTCTGCCATGGTGTTCTCTTGGCCCGCTAGGTGTACGGCGATCGGGTGGACCCGAAGCGACACGCACCAGTCCCACTGCTGAAGGGCGATGGTGAGAAGGGTGGTCGAATGGGTCCCCCCTTGTCTGTTGACATAACAGACAGACGTCGTGTTGTCTGTTAAGATCAGAATAGTGCAGCCAGCGACCAGGTTGCGAAATGCCCTCAGAGCCTTCCAGATGGCGAGCAGCTCGAGGGCACTGATGTGAAGGCCGATCTTGTCATCAATCCAGCGTCCCCGGACTCTGAGATCGCTGCAGTGCGCTCCCCACCCGAACAGGGAGGCGTCTGTCGTTACCGTGAGCCGGGGGGTCGGCTCTCGGAACAGCATCCCTGACAGCAGGTGATGGTAAGACAGCCACCAAAGCAGAGAGTGACGCACCTGTGGAGGAATCCGCAGGTGGAGCCTCTGGTCATCTAGGAGCGTGCTGAAGGACCTGACGAACCACTGCTGGAGCGGGAGCGCACAGAGTCGAGACAGGTAGGTGACTGACGTGGTCGAGGCCACGTACCTGAGAAGCTGCTGAATTGTCCTCGCTGATACCGTTGGGACATCGAAAGTGGTGGATGCGGCCCGACAAAGGGTATGTGCATACTCCATGGGCAGGTATGCCCTGGCAGAGACCGAGTCCAGGGTCGCTCCGATGAAGTCGAGAACTCTCGCTGGCTCGAGGTGCGACTTCTTTGGATTGACCCGGAGGCCAAGACGGGTCAGAAGAGAAAGAGTCCGGTGGATGTCCTTGTAGAGTTTCTGTCTGCAGGAAGCCACCAACAGCCAGTCGTCGAGGTAAGGGTAGATGGAGACGCCCTTCGTCCGCAGGTAGGATACCACAGGGGCCATGCACTTGGTAAAGATCCTGGGAGCGGTGGAGAGTCCGAACGGTAGCACCCTGTATTGGTAACAGGTGCCGTCGACTGCGAATCGAAGGTACCGCCTGTGCTGCGGGCGAATGGAGATGTGGAAGTAGGCATCCCGAAGATCGATGGAGGCGAACCAGTCCCCTCGTCGAAGGAAGGGGAGGATCGAAGACAAGGTTACCATCTTGAACCTTTTGGGGCGGACGTACTTGTTCACCCCTCTGAGGTCCAAGATTGGTTGCAGGGTACCGTCCGACTTCGGTACCGTGAAGTACCGGGAGAAGAAGCCAGTGGTACTGGCCGAGGACGGGAGTTCTTCAATCGCTCCTTTTTCCAACAGGGACTGGATCTCTTCCAGCAAAGCCGAGCTGGCCGGGGTGGAATAGTAGACGCCTCGCAGAGGTATACTTGCAAACTCGATGGCGTAACCAAGACGGACGATGGAGAGAACCCAAGAGTCCGAGGTGATGTGGTGCCATTCGGCGACATGTCTGGCCAGGTTCGGATGGTCTTCTAGGGCTGCTGGCAGGTGGAAGAGTGGCTGTGGTGGCGTCCTGCGAAGGCGGTCAAAACCGAGACTCCATCCCGGACGAAGACCTCTTCAAAGAGGAGGCCGGGCATCTCCGAAGAGGCCTCCGTGCCGAGGACGAGGTCAAAGGGCAGGACGGGACCGAACAAGGCGATCGCGGTTGGAATGTTGACGCTGACGACCTGCGCCATGAGGACTGTGAAGCGAAGCTACGGCGGGACTGTGAGGGCTGGTGTATGCCCATCTTCTTAGCTGTCAGGCGGGCTTTGACGATGTGGTCCGTCGCCTCATCGGTCATCGCATTGAACAAGCCCTGGCTGTCAAAAGGGAGATCTTCGATTCTCCTTCTGGTGTCCTCCTGCAGATCGGACGAGCACAACCACGCATAGTGGCATAAAGCTACGGAGCCCACCATCACCCGCGCCGCCACCTCCACGGAGTGCCTGGATGAGATGATCTGCTGGTTGGCGAGTGCCACTGCCTCGTTAAAGAACTGCGTAGCACTCGCCTGATTCTCCTCGGGGAGGTTGGACAGGAGAGGACAGAATCTGTCCAGCAGGTTCCTCCGGGAGGCCGCAAGGCAGGCTTGGGTGTTGGACACCCTGGCAATCAGAGACGAAGCTGAGTAAAATCTCCTGCTGAAGGTGTCCAGCCTGCGGCCCTCTCGGTCCGGTGGGGTGGTGTGCGCTCTCCCACCGCCCTTGGTATGGGTGGAGTCAACAACAACAGAGTTCAGTACCGGGTGTGCGAACAAGAACTCGGCCCCTCCTTTTGGGTCCGGTATAGATGTTCTCACCGGTGAGGGATCGGCTGGATGGACGCCGGTTGGGCCCATGGATGTTTAAGGGCCTCCATCAAGGCCAGCAGGAACGGTAGTGGTGCCATCAATGGTGGACAGGTATCCACATAATGGAAAACCGGATCCTGCACGGCCGGAGCCGGGTCCGCGACCTTTAATCCCAATGCTGTCGCCATCCAGAGGAGGATATCAGAGAATTGCTTCACATCCTCCGGTGCCGACTCTGGTGCGGGATCTCCAAAAACCAAGGGAGGTGACTCGTGGGACACAGGTGTTGACTCGTCGGATTTTGAGTCGGACTCGTAGGTCTGGGAAGACTCAGAAGGAGATTTCTCAGGAGACCTCTCTCTCGACGGCTGCTGAGAAGGCAGTGCCAGGGTAACTGTGGGCGCAGTCGTCATAGTCGGTGGCGCAACCGTTGCCTGTGGGGTCATAGTAATCGGCACCACCGTAGGCCGCGGGCGCTGGATCGCCTGGGTGACTGTAGTGGTGGGAGTCGAAGGTTGCACAGGAGCAGACTCCGAAGTTGGGCGCGACACTGTCGAGGTGACCCTTGGTGGTGGGGAGACAGCCCGATAACGGGGCGAGTGCTCATGGGATCTCCGATGACGTGATCTCAAAAAGGAGCAGGAAGGTGATCGCCGATATCGTGGATGGAATGCGGCGCGCGATGGAGAGCGCGAGCGGTGATAAGGTGACCACTGTCTCACATCAGGGTGGTACCCGTCCCTATACGCTGGGGAATAGGACCGGTATGATCTTGGATACTCCCGCCAGGAGTGTTCTCGACCGTACCTCGCGATATGGGATGCGGAGGAATACTGCGAATCAAATGGGGGCCGAGACAGGGCCCGTTCCGGATGGGTCTCCCGACGGTGCAGGGACTGACGTCTCACCCTTCGTTCAGGGGAACATGACTCGCTCCTGGCGGAAGACTCCCGACGGCGGGGCAAGACCAGAACATCCTCCGGGCGGTCCACCACTTCAGGGTGACCGAGCAGAGACACCGCGGCAGTAAGTAGTGGCGGGCCGGAAGGCACAGCCAAGCCAGCGGTCACCTCCTCATCGGAGACCTCCAGAATTTCCTGGGGTTCTGAGTCTTCACTTGGGTCTTCAGGCTGCTGGGTCGGAGGAGGCGTAGGAGGGAAAGTCCTCTTGGGAGGAGAGCGCCGCTTCTCCTTCCTTTTCTTCTTTTTATCCTTCTTCTCTTTCCCGGCTTCTTGAGGGGCAGGACGCTTACGCTGAGCAGCAGTAAGCAGCCTAGTTGACTTGGCTGCCTGCGAGCCCGCAGGAGCCTCCCTCAAAGTCGATGCCACCGAAGAAATCTTCGGAATTCTCGGCAAGGCTCATATCGGGGGCCGAGATGACAGTACCGATCCCGGTACTGTCGATGTCGTCGGGGCGGCAGCCACCAGAACCGACGAGGGAGTGGTCACAGGTCGGCTCGATGTCGATGGTTTAGACATCGCGGGCTGAACAGACAGCTGATTCCTCGCTCGGAGAGACTCTTCCCAGCAGTGAGATTTCAAGCTGGCCAAGCGGTTCCGCAGAGTCTGGGCGGTGAAGTCGCGGCAGATAAGACAAGCTTTAACGTTGTGAGTCTCTCCCAAGCAGAAGAGGCAGTCACTATGACCATCTGTCAGCGCAACCTTGCGACCACAAGTGTTGTAAGGCTTAAAGAGAGAAGACATAGAAGTCCAAAGAAGGAAGACACACAAGGGGTGGCGGAGAAGATGACGGAGAAGACGAGGTCGGAGAAGATGGAAGACGGAGGGTAGAAGCTAAAGGAGGGGTTGAAAAGATCCAAAAGTCACCAAACCAAGTCCGAAATCCAAAAAACAAAGTCCGATAGTCAAATCCAAGTCAAAAACCAGAGAGAAAACAATCCGAAAAGCCAAAGGGCGCTACTAAGCAAAGAACCTTCCGTACGCGACGGCGGACGAGAAAGAACTGAGGAGAGACCGTTGCTTGGCGGGCTGAGCATGCTCAGTACTGGCATGGGTGAGGGGTTCCCGCCAAGCTACTAAATTCTGGAATTTTCCAAACGCTACCGTGCATGCGCGAAAGCTCCTAGTGTGTGAGGCACAGAGACCACGAAGAAGAACCTTGCGTATTCAATACGAGCTGTCATGATCATATACAGTATTATTCACAAATAAGAAATTCTTAAAATTGAAACATTCAATTACATGTCTACACTTTTTAAAATGGTAGTGATTATAATTAAGTTAAAAGGTTATCTGTCAACACCGCCACACAACTACTATCCATAAATTGACCCTACAGGCAATGGGTAAACATTGGTTTGGAAATTGATGCCCAACAACTTAGATCCCATGGGAGCCCAGAAGCTACTATATCACACAGGTTTGCTGCAAAGATACCTGAGACAAGAACTATGCAGGGTTTATATAATGAAAAATAACAAAGAAATAACTCTAGTTGAACCATAAAGCCAATTCATATCTTCTCATAATCATAAGCCAAGCTCAGGTACATCTGTTCCCTCAGACTTCTTTTGGAAACTGTTCTTTAACAATTGTGATTCCTGCTCCTCACAAGTTGTCTGCTAGCAGGCAGCTCCAGCTTTTGTCCTAAACTCATAGTCCACTTCCACAACTACCCACCCAGCTCTCAGAGAAACAAGATCCAGCACATCAGCATACCATGAAGACAACTGCCTTCCAGAGCAGTGAAATTAAATTTGGTAAGCTGCTCTGACTTGCCTCTTAGGCCCTTTCCGCAGCCTACTTGATTCCGGTGTGGACACGTGGGGATCACGTGAGCAGACTCTTGTGAGAGGCACTCGTGTCCCCTCTGCTTCTTCTCCGCAGCAACTCCCTGCTGGGTGGCAGGAAGCATGAGGGCTCCGTCTCTTCCTTCCGCAGCACAGCCAGGTACTTTCCCAGGCTGTGCTGGGGGAGGAAGTGTGAGGGCCATGTCTCTGGAGGCTCCACATGGAAGGTAAGCGCGTGTGGAGCCCCGGAGTGACACCTGATCGCACATCATTTTCGGCAAGAAGCCAAAAATGATATATTGCGCGATCACTGCCTACTGGCTCCGGCAGTGTTGCACAACTGCAAGGACGTCATGTGGAACGGTCCTCGCGATCACATGACGCTCTGGAGGCCCTTTCGCATAAGAAATGGCATGCGAAAAGGGCCTTACTCAGCAAGCACAACCATGTGCCATGGCACCTACCTCTACAAGGTGGTTGTCTGGACCATACAATTCTTTGTCCAGCTCGATGACCAAGCTCTTGAAAAAGGATGAGAATTTCCTCTTCTGCTTGCTTGGCTGACAGAAAGAGAGAGGAGGTACTGAGCCATGCTTCTCCCACAAGCACACAGAAATGTACATAAATACATCCTATAAATGAGGGACAAGCTAGTGGTTCCACTTCTAGAAATTAGGGACATACCTACTTTGAACAAAGTTTGACATGATATCACAATCTTTGCTATTTATACAGCACTTTTCTTCAGAACAATGTTTCAATTAAGAAGAGATGGAAATCCCCCCTTCTATTTGTCTCATAGGAAAAGTTTTAGAAGAACGAAAGAGTTTTGTAGGCCATGTGCTCTAGCATACAATGTTGCCAGTGAAAAACTAATAGCGCTCCTCCTTACGGTGTCTGAAAGAAAGAGTTTCTGCTGTGTTTTTCAGCCATGAGATCATCTGGATCCTTTAAAAACAGATTTCTCAATCCAAATTCTGGGAGGAGTAGATGTATGGCTCTAGTGTAATGCCAAATTGAAAAGAAAAAAAAAATAAACTGAGAACTGAGGTAAACAGTGGTGACAAGACAGAATTTTAGATCTTAGTCACACATTAAAAATAAAAATTAATAATTAATAAATCAGCAGACCTCCAAACCTCCAAAGGTTGGGGGATCAAGGAAATTACTGTAAGTCTGCTCTGGGAACAGAGTGGAAAACATAATTAAGGATAACATTATTCCTCATGTGAAAGAATAAATCTTACCAAAAGAGAATCAACATGGCTCCTGCAAAGAAGAATCCTAATTCGCTACCTAGACCGTTCTCACAGGGAACGGATATAAGAAGAGGCATTCTCTAAGGATCTGTGTTGGGAGCAAAGCTTTTTAATTTGTGTATAAATGACCTAGTTAGAGGACAGCAGTAAGGTGGCCAGATTTTTGGTGACATTGAATAATTAAGAGTCGCAAAAGGGGGGGGGGCAGAAAAATCAAAATAAAATCTTTCTAAAACGCGTATGGGCATAAAATGGCAACAGCTCTTCGGCTTGATTTATTCGTTGATTTAAATACACACATACATATATGTGTATTTTAAACAATGTCAAAGGTTGTCCAATAAGCAAGTATGAAGTAATCCATCTTATAATGAAAACTCCTAACTTCATGTATACACTGATGGGACTGACCAGGAAAAGGGTGTTAAGGGTCATGGTGGATAGCTAAACAAAAACATCAACCTTCCTTGTAACAGTTATGAAAAAGCTAAGTACAATCTTAGGAATCAGGAAAGGAATAAAAAATGCAACAGTCAATAACGTAATGCCTTTACATAAACCTATGGTGTAGCCACACTTGCAGATGCTTCTCAGAAGAGGATGCCATATAGCTGGAAGCAGTACAGAAGTGGGCAAGTAGTACAAAAATAAGCAACTAGAGAGAGGCAGAGTGATTCCTCTAAGAGGAAAGGTTCCAATATTTGTAGAGTTTTAGTTTAAAAAAAAAAGCAAGAAGAGACTTGATATTGTCTTATGCAAGGTCTTATGCAAGGTTAAGAGAAAGCTGACAAAGAGACTTTTTCATTTTCCCTCATTCCTATTTGAACTCCAGGATTATCCCATGAAAGTGAATGGGAGAGGGCACCCAACAAATTCTTCAAATGACACATATGGTGATGGCCACTGATTTAGATAATTAAAATTACTGGAGGAATAGGCTTTCAGCAACTACTGCTTGTGATGGCTACATGGTGATTCCAGGATCAGAGGCAGCCTGCCTGAAAATATGAGCTGGTGGGAAACAACAGTGGCAGAGTACTGTTGCCTCCACATTTTACTTATATAATTCCCAGGGACTGAGCCTTGGCCACTGGAGAAAACAGAATCTATTTGGTAGTTCTTTGTTCCCAAACCTGCAGAACTTTTCTTACATCTCTATGGACTGATCTCCACTCATAGTAAAAGGAGACCAGACACACAAGAGATGCCATCTCCTACGCATATAAATCAGGCTTTATAGGTCAGGAGGTCGTTTCTTTGATCAACTCACTGCTCCAGGGCTGCATGCTCAAAGGGACGTGGCCTAAGGTCAAAGGGGTGGAGCTTGGTAGAATTTTTAATAAAATTGACAAAATTAGATATAAATCATAATACCCAAACACTAATTAATTAAAATTAATTAAAAATAATAGATAGCTATTTGAACAAATTAAATTTTTTGATGCTTTCAATATTATTGTATTATAAATGCAATTTCTTGAGAATTAAAATTAATCAATTTCTAGAAAAATAAAGTCATCGCAGAATGATTTTACTGCACTATAAAATAATTTCTAATTTTAAATCAGGTAGAAACTATGAACTTTAAATTAGGTTACAACTGCAGAATATCATAAACAGAAGCAAGGACAGAAGGAGTGGAAAATTAAAGGCTTCTTATTCTAATTGACTAGGGAACACTGAAATTCTTGCAAAACTGAGGTTGCTGCTTGACAGGTAATATACAAGATCATGGACTATATTAGTCAATTGCGCTGTGAGGCTTCCATTTGAACTAGCAATTGGATAGAGAACATTTAGCAATTTGCTGTTGATTTCTGATAAGAGTAGGATTTTTAAAACGCATTTTCTCCTGAGTGCCAGTGGAGGGGCTATGCAAGATGTTGAGGATAGCACAGCACACTGAAACCACACTTTGTCTACACCTGATATAAATTAAAAGGGGACAAGTGAAGATTGAAGGAAAGAGAAGTGGACAGCTGCCTAAGGGAAATGGTTGCCTGGCAAGCAATCTCCAAGGAAATTTATTTTAATCATTTTCCATCTGCCACAAACCTACCTATCAACAATAATGTTTCAGACTTACATCATCCAGGAGCTTCCCCTCCACACGTAGTTCCCATGAGGCTATGCGCTCTCCACCTTCAGATTCTTCCTTGCCAGGTGTAAAAGTGTTGGAGATGTAAATTCGCAGCTTCCGCTTTTGCTGAAGGGTTGGAGGAAAACATTCAGCAGGAACAGAATAGAATCAATTCAATCACACACTCATACTCACACTCACATATCATCTTCACAGACCAGTCCCACCCACAAGGTCCAACTTCTGTCATCTCCAAGCAGTAATGGAAGAATTCCTGCTTGAAACTCTGAAACGGATGTTGACCACATTGTAGATGGACTACAGATCAATTCCAGCAGAGAGAACATGTCTTTATTCCCAGGACAACCCGAATTGGTAGGCTAAATTCAATCTATAACTGAGGCCTTTTAGGCAACAGGAAACATCCTGAAGGACAGCTGACCTTCTCCATCCTTGAGGGCTTGGCTAATCCTATTTCTTTCCTTACCGTCAAAGGTTTCTTGATTGCCTCCTGGATCTCCATTCTCTTGCGGGCAATGGTCTGGTCCAGTTTGCGTTCAAAGGCCAGTAGATCCATGTAGGCCTGAGACTCTGGGACCAGTTCACGAATCTATGAACGCAACAATAATCTATTAGACAAATATACCTACAAGAATTATTGGATTCAGAGCTTGGAAAAATGCCCATCCTGGCTAGAAAACTCCAGGAGTTGTAGTCCAAAAAAAAAAAGTTTCCAAGCTCTGACTATATTCAACTAGAACAAAGTTCCAACAGCAATAAGACGAAGTGAGCAACTGAGGAAGGCTACGGTGTTAGATTAGACCTTGAACAACTGCACATCTCTACTGCATCTTCTCCCACAAAAATATCAATTCCTCCACCAAAAAAACACCTTCTATGGGGTCTAGGGGAATTTTCACCATGTTTAGGGACATTCTTTGACCATTTTAGGCCGAGGAGAGGCCTTTTTTTTAACAAGAGGAAAGGAACCAAAGTCATTTCATATTTCTGTTTCAAAAAAGCTCTCTCCAGGGCCTAAATTGGCTGGGAGAAGGCAAAAATGCCCTGTCCCCATAGTGGGCATTTGGAGGCATTCCAAGACATTCTTTTTTTATCCCTCATGGATCCAAGGGGCCTCCAAACATGGTGGAAATGCACTCCATACCCCCTAGCATGTGGGGGCATTTGGGGACATTCTAGAGCAAAAAGGTTTTTTAAAAAATAATTGTTTTTGCAAAAAAATTGTTTTAATCTTCTGAGGGTCCCTGAAGGCCACAAAATCAGTTCTGGGGGCCACATGTGTCTTTGGGCCACACTTTGCCCACCTCTGCTTTGAGCAGTTACGCACTGGAAGAATTTCAATGACTAATTCTCTCAGACTTGCACTTTCATTCCCATCTCTCCAAGTTCACAGGCAGGACTCTCTCTGCTTTGTCTACCATGGGGCAGAAGTGAGCAATAAAGTTTAATCCACTTTAATCAAAGATAGATGTGCTTCAGCTTTACTTGTAAACATTATCCAGGACTGTTGTGAGGATGAACAACGTAAATATGGTGAATTGTTTTACAATGTAAAGTTGATGGACAATTATTATAACTAGGAGTAGTCCAGGCTTGACGAACTGCTGAGAAACCTTGGACCAACCATATAAAATCTTAATGGGAACAGCTGAGGCTATTGCGCATGAGAAAAAAAATCTATTTTTTTCTCACTGAACATAGTGACTACTTCTTTTCTTTTTACTTGCACACTGAAATAATGTATTGTGCAAGAGCTTTCAAAGAGATAGCCTCAAGACCTATACAGTGGACCCTCGGTATCGCTAGGGTTTGGTTCCAGGACCCCCCCCAGGGATACCAAAATTTGTGGATGCTCAAGTTTTATTATGTGCAATGGTGTAGTAAAATGGTGTCCACTATATAAAATGGCAAAATCAAAGTTTGCTTTTTCTAATTCTTTTTTTTTTGGTATTTTTAAGATGCAGTTAGTTAAATCTGTAGATACAGAATCCGTGAACATGGAGGGCCAACTGTCATTCATTTGTTCTGTTTCTGCCAAATGGGGCCATTCCCCCGCCTCCTTCCCCTTAATGCAGAGATCTCTCCTGGAAAAAGAGCACTTACCCGCTGTGGTAGGACCTTGTCTGCCATCTTCCGCCTTTTGAGCCTGCAAGAATTATGTAGAGCAGTTAAGTGCTTAGGAGAGAAACAGTCTAGAAGCCCTGGGCCTGTCACTGTAAAGCCCACATTCTACACTTGTAACAAATGAGTTCCTGAGGTGTTAACTAATTTTCTGTGTAACAAAAAAAGTATCTTCCCCACTTCTAAATACTGGTTGGCAAACTCCCCTCATGTTGCTTCAGAGTACCTACCTGTAACTTGCTTCCACAGAAATGTACGTAAGGTGATCACATAATTTCCAGAGTGATCTCAGATTCAGCAGATCCCAGTATTCCACATTTCTCATACCAATTTCTCTGTTAGAACCCTAGCTCCTATATCTGTTCTATATGTGAACAACTAGCAAACTCTGTCATGGAGATATGAGGAACTCACAACTCATGTCCTCATAGCAGCAAATGTAGCAACAGCATAACAATCGAAAGGGTGGGGAACCAAAACCACTTAACTGAATATGAAATTGAAGTTCTTTTGCTGTTTTGAATTTTGGCGAACTGAATATAAAAACAATTACTCAACAGCTTTAAGTGCCACGACAGATGGATAAATCTCTTAACTATAAAATTATACGTATATTTATTTCTGAAAAGGACTTTACAGTGGGCGCTTGGTATCCGCTAGGATTTGGTTCCAGAACCCTCTTTGGATACCAAAATTTGTGGATGCTCAAGTCCCATATGTACATTGGTGAAGTAAAATGATATCCCTTAAATAAAATGGCAAAAGTTTGTTTGTTTGTTTTTTAATATTTTCAAGCCATGGTTGGTTGAATTCCATGGATACAGAATCTGCAGATATGGAAGGCTAACTGTATTTAACTGTTGAAGCTAGTAACACGAAATAGAGAAGAAAATTGTGTGATTCATGACCCCAAATTATTCTGAATGTTTTCATGAAGTTAATATTGTGAATGAAACAGTTTAATATATTTACCGTAAACTGAAATAATAGTTTTCTTTCATCTGTACAGCTTATGCCTATCTGTACAGCCACATGAAAAGTAAGAGTAAAGATAAAAAGAGGAAGGAGAAAATATACTTTGGATCCATACAGGAAGAGCTGAAATTCTGCTTGCAAGCATAATAAAGAATAAAAGAATTCTGCCTTTAACTCACTGCAAAAGGAGTAATACAACCACAGAGCTCAAACTAACCAAGAGAATGAAACCTGGCAGCTGACATGGCAATCTAGCAAACCAAGAGATTTTTTCTCCTTCTGCTGCCTTGTGCCCCCACTTTCATCACACGGAACTTGGCCCTGAAGCCTGGATGCCAGATGTTTGCAGCTGTTTGTTTTTTTCTGCAACATTCTCTTTGGATCAAACTAGCTGAGGACTTGCCAGGAAACTGAATGTCATTTGCATCTTATTTGTTTTCAAAAACAGCTGGCAAAACCAAGCCAAACAGGGCCTGTAAGAGGTTAGAAGTATGTATGTGAGGAAAACAGATTAAACACACATTCAGCAGAACTTACTTATAGAAGAGTACAAGCTGAAGGTAGAGGGACAACAGAACTTACTTATAGAAGAGTACAAGCTGAAAGTAGAGGGACAACAGAAACTCAGATGAGAGTAAAGGGAGAATGAGCTGCTTCTACTTAAACTTCATTGCCTAATTTTATAAAACATCTTAAGAGGTATATAATTTCTCCTCAGAGGGACATGGGTCACCTTAGTCAAGCCATGCTACTTTCAACTAACTGCCCTTCTGCAATAAGGAGAGGATACTTGACTACCTTATAGGGTCTGTTTTTAGGGAATACTGAACCATTTTGAGTGGAGCACTTTGAACATTTCAAATGAAGAGTGTGAATGCTAACCATTATTTCAAGCTCTTTCTGGGAAGAAGAGCATGTATAAATTGCTTCTGAAAATAAATGCAGGTCAAGAGTCTCACAAAGAAATGCTGCAGTGCTTCCGCACCCCCGTAGAAGAGAGATCCTGCTTAGGAGTCTAGCCAACCATAATTTCCTCCAAGATAGTAGAATTCAGGGGTTGAGAATGCGGAGTCCTTCAAATGCTGCAACTCTCATCATCCTTCTTCACTGACCATGCCGACCAGTGCTATTGGAACATGAGCCCAACAACACTAAGAAGGACTACACATTCCCCAGCTTTGCTTAAAAAAAAAAAAACCTGCCATGGACTTCCAGCTTGCCCATATTTATCATTTTCAACTGACATTCAGTAATCCATGGCTCCTGTACACCACTGAATATGCTTAGTCTAAATCAGGAACTTTGGAAAAGACTACTATGGGGAGATACTATAGAACTCCTGAAAACCATCAGATCTTTACTCCTCAGAAATCAGATCGAATAAAACAATCAGGATCAGATTGTCTTCATTCATATGTCTTCACATTCATATCTCAAGTCACTCTACTCCCATCAGCTTCTTGTCTATGATAAGTCTAGCAGCCTAGGAAGTGTCCTTGCCTATAGCTAGCCAAAAACAGACCTTGGGTGGATTAAAGGGCCTTTGATCAAATTAATATGGTCTCAGAATGCCTCGCTATGCAGTGCTAGGAACTAGCAACCACACAAAGCTCAAGGTAGGGAATCACACATTCAAAGAGAGCAGCTATCTGCCCACAGAGTGTAAAGGATGCTCATCACAGAATACTCCTTGTGGTATGTTTTAGCTAATATTTCTAGTATTCACATAAAGATCTTTATTATGTCCCTTGAGAACAGAGAAGTCTATTAAGATATTGTTCCCACTGTGGTAGTAGATCTGCCTAGGCTATATCACTTTAGACTGCAGAAGAAAACTGAAATGATGGAATGCTCAGCCATGCAAAAATAAGATATAAAGAAAACCCCACTACCTAGAAAACTAACATGCCAGGAAGAAGGTTAAGGAGAAGCTTTCACCTGTAGTTCAGAGCGGTTCAGCACAAAAAAAGTTTACTAACTCAGTGAGAACTAGATCTAGGAAAACAGCTAGAGAGAAAACAATGTGCTTCTGAATATCATATTAATACATTGCATTGTTTGCAATGGAATAGTATAAAGTTACTCTGTTGTCACAAACAGATCCTTATTGGTAATTATTATTTCACTGGTCCCTGATGACAGAAGGCTGTGATAAGTATTTGAGCCCAGGCACTAACTGATCCCACAGAATACTAGAAAATCCTTGGAGATTCTTTGATTAGTGATTTTGGTTACTCTGTCCCAAGCAAGCTCTCAGAATAGAGTGCTCACATAATTAATACAGTAATCCTTATGCACCCTCTTCTAAAGTCCATGCATTTGATATTACAAGGAGGCACTGGTAGTGAAATTGTTGGGACAGTAGTAATGCAAAGGAAGAGAAGATAGGCTTGGAAGGAATAATACAATAGTTTTGAGCCTTATGTGACAGAAATGATGGCAAAGCATATGATCTTCTTCATTACCATTTCATTTGCTTAGCGTTGTCCTGTGGAACTATTCCAAGGAGCATATGGTCTAATTAGTCCTAGGCCCATGGTTCTGAATCCTCTGTAAGCTGCTGTGACATGTTTGCTTAACATTTTGCAGTTAAAATTCCTCCTACTCAATTTAGTTTGGACTGTCTTAACAACTCTCTACAAAGTGTCTCAGTCATACTGTTCTTACTAGGATGAATTTCAGTGGTTTTGACCTGAGGATGCAAACAAAGCTCTTGAAGCAAAATGCTTTTTGGAGCAACACAGTGAATGTTGGTGGTCCAGCTCCTGTTCCCATTAGAAGATAATGATTTATAGAACTCATTTCAATTTGATTACAGGTCTGAGGCCCTTTTCGCACAGCATTTTGGAAGCGAAAGGGCCCCTTGAGCGTCACGTAAATGTGAGGAGCGGTCTGCACGACGCACTCACATTTACGTAACGCTCAAGGGCCGGACGCAGAGCACACACAGATTTTTTCATTTTTGGCTTCAAGCCGAAAATGCCGCGCGCGCACGCATCACTCAGGGGCCTGGGGCATACTCACCTGCCATGCGAAGCCTCCTGAGCCGCGCCAGTTGCGCTTTCTGCCCCAGCACAGCCTCCTACTCCCAGGCTGCACTGTAGAAGGAAGGGGCGGGGCGCGGGTGGGGCTCTCGCATGAGCAGGAAGGAGCTGTGGAGCTGAAGCAGGAGGCTTGCGAGAGCGTTCCTCTCAAGCCTTCATGCACGAGCCGAGCAGCCCAGCAGCATTAAAAGGTAAAGTGCGAAAAGGGCCTGAGTTTGATATCAAAATTTCCTTGACTGTGCTGGTTGATGAACAATGCCAGAAATAAATCAGTATGTGTGTCCAGTACTTAACTGATTCTTCTGAACCCCTTGGCAGCTTTTATACCTTCAGTCATTCTTCTCAACACTTGGGAGTATGTGGCCTTTACAGTGGTTCCACTCCAACTCATTTGTCAGATTTCAGAAGTTGGGGTAAAGGATGATTGTTCTGTTGCATGGACTGTGATACAGTTTCATTTCATGCTGTGCTTTCTAACCCTACACGAAATTGCTGGGGAAGGTCAGAAATTTTAGAGAAGTCGCATCAGTATGTTGATGACAACAGTAACAATTGTACCTCCAGTCCAATCTCAGCAAGGCAAAAGATTCCTTGGACTATTATTTTTGAATCAACAATGACCTCAATAAACTGAAATTTAATCCAGATGTGACAGACAGGAAGGCAATATGTGGGAGCGTGGACTGAAAGTGAATGGAATATTTTAAGATGGACTGCAAATCTACCACCAAAGCTTGGGACTACTTCCTCTTGGAATTTCTGGTGATAGCTTTGTGCTGATGTGCCAGCAGTGTTCTTTCTGTCATGATTGGGTCACGTCGTTTTTAGGAAAACTATCTGGAACTTCCACTGGTGCAAAATGTGCCAAGTAGAATTTTAGTTGACCTTAGTGAACATCACAAGGCACCAGTCCTAAAAGAAATTGCTTGGACCTAAATCCAAATTGTTGCTATGCTAGAACAGATTCACTGAATTGCTGGATAATAAGTCAGAACTTAAATAAACCCAGCTGATTAACTCAAGGCTTTTGAATTTCAGTCAGTCCATTTCAAAGTAAACCAGTAAATCAAGAGCTCTGGAACAAACAATTTAAAAACAAAAGGAAATACTTTTGCACAGCTCTTACATTTTGGGAGACCTTACTGCCACAGGATACAGCAATGGCCATAATTAATGCCAAAATTCAGAAAGAAAGGAGAGGGGATTACCCATAGCTATTAAGGTGGTCAAGGACATTTAAAAACATCTCTTCCCAGAGAGGAAGCTCAAATAATTAAACAGGGGAGGAGAAGGGACTAAAATTAGAGCTTCTGAACATTTTCAGTTGAGAAGCTGGAATGGATCCAGTAAAAATGAGAGTTGGCTACTTTGCTATTATGTATGCAGAAAAGGATGATGTCTAACAATAAGGGTAAGATACACAGAGTAAGAAGCGGCAGTGAAGAAACTGTTGCACCCATTTACAAATATCACCAATTTAAAGTCGCATTGCACGTACAGAACACCAGGCCCTGACTACAGAAATCTCTTATAGCCTACTCCCTCTTCCCACAACATGTTTTAGCTAAAGGATCAGTCTTCCCTTGAATTCTTACCCTCGCCTTTGTGTTAGTGATGGAGGTGGCTGGGTCTGTGGAGCAAGGAGGCGCTTTCGGAATGGATCCATCATGGACTGTGGCATTCCAGGTCTTAGTGGAGAAGCTGTTCCATATGGAGGCCCTGAGGGGGCTCCCAACTGTAACCCTCCCATGGGCATCCGGCCACCAGGTAGCACTGCCGGCCGCTGGAAAGAAAGAACAAAAAGCATTCTAGAGAACAGGTCATGTACCCACTGGCAGTGGCTTGGCTGAACTCACACTGCTCCCAGCAGGGCAAAGTGCAACAAGCAAATCCACACTAAAAACTCTGTTTTTCTAATGTTCTTCCAAAGAAAATTTGGGAAATGCAGATCATAGTGCAGGGGACCCTGAATCCTTCTAAGAGAATCTGTAGCATTTTTACCTAAGTACATTTCTCACAGTAACCATGAAAGACTAGTCTGAAGCTGTAGTATAGATGTACTTAAAAACAATTAAGAACAAATAGCGGGAATGACAGAGGATAGTCATTGCCACAGACTCAATGCCATACCCCTAGCTTCTTTAAAAGGCATGCTCAAATTTATCACACTTAACTCACGTTGCGCCATTAAAAACTGCATATTTAGCAACCATTTGACATACATAAACACAGTGATGGGGGAATTTTTCGTCCAAATATAATTTCTACAGTCCCTCAGCCAGCATTGACACTAGCCATCAACACAGCTATACAGTTAGCCCTCCACATTTGCTAGGCTTAGGGGTGCTGGACCCTTGCAAAAGTGGAAAAATCCCAAATATCAAAATGTATATGTGTCTGTGAGAAGTGGGCTGAGGGATGGTGGGGAAGAGCAGGCATCCACGGTCCAAACCAGGTGAGTGAAAGGAGAGGGAAAGCGAGGCGGGGGGCAGGTTTGGCATGGTGGCCCTATATTTCCACTTTCACTTGTCTCCTTCCTTGGTTGTGTGTGGTAGGCACTGGGAGAGGGTTTGTGGTGCTAAAAAATTGGGCTGTGATCTATCCTTAGCTGATCAGGCAGCAACTGGTGGAGGAAAAGGAGAACCAGAGGTGGGTTTTTAAAGCACTGGGTGACCTGATCAGAGCTGTCCAGAGGAAAAGTTCCCCTGAAAAAGAAATGCTTGAAGTGGTGATGGAGAAAATAACGAATCTATGAAAGCTAAACCTGCAAATGTGGAGGGCTAACTGTAGTCCAAAACAGGAACATTCCCAAGCTGTGGATAAATGCTCATCTCCCCCCCACACACACACCGTTACACCAGCAGAACTTATAAGAATTCACTTTTTGAGCAACTATTTGAGGAACAGGACCCTACCTCCAGGTTAACAAGCCCACCTGCACCTTTACTTCCAGGGACTGCTGCTTCGGCTCCGCAGCCATTGCCTGCTGGCTGGCAGGCAGCATGAGGGCTCCGCCTCTTCCTTCCGCAATACAGTCAGCTATTTTCCCAGGCTGTGCTGGGGGAGGAATCATGAGGGCCATGTCTCCGGAGGCTCCACATGCAGGGTAAGTGCGTGTGGGGCCCGGGAGCGACGCGTGATCATGCACCATTTTCGTCTACAAGCCGAAAATGAAACAGTGCAAGATCGGCGCCTGCTGGCCCCAGCAGTGTTGCACGATTGCAAGGATGTCGTCTGAAATGCTCCTCACAATTGCGTGACACTCCGGAGGCCCTTTCGCTTGGCAAATGCCCTGTGAAAAGGGCTTAAGAATAGAAATATGGAACTGGAGCCAAAACTAGAGACAAACCGCAAGTGAAACCCTTCCCTCATATAAAAGCGAGACTGTTCCACTTGCACAATAAGATTTTTGTGCACAGACCTTTATAGGTTTCAGCTGTCCAGTCTTTCCCATTGATCTCCTAGAGAGGTACACCATTGCTGGCATAGCATAACATTTAAAAATATGAGCAGAGGACCAAGAAAATCCCAGTACAAATTTCACTTCAAGTCAGTAAATAGCCTTAAATACATCACAACATCTGAGAACCACACTTCAGATAAGTGAGAGCTTCCCCCAACCCTTGTAATGAAAAACACTGGCCTGGTGCCTTTTGAAAGATGTAACTTCTGTTTCTCTGTGTAATCATGGCTTTTAAAATTGTATCCCCCATGAAAAAGTGTGCAGGAGGTTTTTCCAGTTGGTCATCAGGATTCATTTTTAGCCATTACCAGCAATCATATTTGTATAACCTTCCCATACAGTCCTCATCCTACTTTGGCCTCAAGACTTTCCTGCTTATGCGCCAACAAATCTTAACTGATACACCCTCAAGGATGCCATTTTTACAGTTACAGCAGCCAGTCACTCTGTTGGAATACACACTAGATTTTTGACAGAAGCTCATTCAATAAGTTTGAAGAGAGCATTGCTTATACAATAACACTTCTACAACAATCATTTCCAACTTGGTCTTCTAGCTGTTTGCAACTTCAGTTCCAGAATCTGTCATCATTGGCCAAGCCAGTGAAGGTTTCTGGGAATTGAAGTCAAGAACAGGGTCAAAGGTTAAAAATGGCTGCTCTAGACTTCCTGTTCATTCCCTTTCTTCTTCTAATGAATGTTTGTCCTTCCAACACAACAAAAACAAGTGGGAAGAGAAAATTACTTCTTTCTCTCCTTCGTATGTGTATGCTATACAGCTAGTCTGCTCAGTGGTTAAAACCTAGCTTTGCTATAATTAAGATGGAAGCCCTCAGAATTCCATCTGGATACAGTGGCCTACTCTTCTCTTTCACAGCTCACAGGGATATCAAAAACCTCTTCTTGGTGCACTCTTTCTTCCATTCTTGCAGGGAGGCACTTTTGTAAGAAAGAGGATTCAGATTATTAAACTGAATACAAAACAAGGCTCTTTGCTGTTCACAGAACTATTAACAGCAAAGACCCTCATGAACCTGTGAGGTACCCCTTTGCATAACTGCACAGAAGAAATTCCTCCTCCTCAAACCTTTTATCAAAAGAACCGCACTGCCAACATTTCCCCAATCCATATCATTATTAAAGGCATGTCCATGACTGAGCAAGGAAACCCAAATCTATTGATATCTGCTTGTTTGAATGAGTAAGTACATGTGGAGATCTGATTTCTTTTACAGCAGTCCTCAGTTCAGGTTACCTAGACATGGGGCTTGTTTATTAAATCCTCAAGGGGCACTTGGTTGCTTGTGTGCACGTACGCATGTGCGCTGACATCCTCTTGAGGCCACTTCAGAAGGGATTTGCACTCCCTTGCCCTGTGGGATCCAAAACAAGCTCCTGCTGCCAAGGAGCTGATGCAGCTGCCAAAGCAACCAAGCCAGCAGGGCAACATTTCAGACCTCCCTAACAGGCCCAGACATTGCCTCTAACCTGCTGCCGCTCCCACACAGAATACAGGCAAAGGGGGTGGGGCAGCACCATGCAAGCTGAACTGGGAACAGATTGCCCACAGCGGTGAAAAAGAGGAAAAGAAAGTCAGGGGAGAATTCTGAGCATGAGAATCACTAGAAGAAAAGTCACATGCAAGAAGTCTGGAGGAAATGAGTATGCTAGCCACAGAAAGAAAGATGAAAGGAAACATACTGTTGTGAAGTATCTGAACCGTCGCCAGATAGTGGAGAACTGTAGTTCACCAAATCCCAGCTTAGTTATGAACTCACGCAAAGAATGGCAAGACACTCTCCCTTAGCCCCAGCTGCCTCCTCACTTCAAGACTGAACTACTCTGCAGGGTTCTTATAAATATTAAGAGAATATACATTAAATGTTCTGAAGACTAAAAATATCTGAAGTCTAAATGCAATTACTAGTCCCATTTAGAACACAGCTGTTAAAACAAATATGGACTGGTAAGTTAACACTTATGTAAATCCTATGGATTCAACAGGTCTACTCTACCTACAAACAGCAACTGAATATCAGTTTAAATACACAGGAAATCACTGCTTATTATTATACCCAACTGATACTACAAGACAGATATTAGCTTAAATCCAATTACAAGTCTCAGTTAGTGTAGACCTATTAAATCAATTATTGAATGTTAACACTTAAATAAACCTCATTCCTTCTGTGAACCTGTTCTAGTTGAGACTAGCAAATTAATTCAGGACTAAACTCTAACAAAAACTTCCAAACTATATGAGTACCACCCAAGTCAGTAAACAAATAAACTGCTTGGAAGGGTTGTAGAATTTTACTGAAAGACCTCCTAAGCAGACACTGGAAACATTTAGAATGACATGGATACACAGGTCCCCCACCTAACAAAGTGAACGTGTTCCTTGGCATTACTTCGTTCAACAGAAAATTTGGTACCAAAGGCAATACCGTAAAAAATAAGGAACAGGTTTCTACATCACAAAAATGAGCAGTTCAACATATTTTAGCAAACATTTTATTAAAAATTAAAAATGTACACATGTGAAATGAAACAAGATTAGGTAAGCCCTCCATAAGCAAAGAAAAACCTTTTGAATCTTCTACAGACCGCTTGAAGACTTCCTCCAAAGAGGCTAAACCTCTATTCCTCTTCTGCCTAACTGCTTATCCCCTCACTCAATCCCCTCACTCAATCAAGTACATATTCTGGATCACATCTGACTTTGAATGAAGAAAAGGCTACAGTACAGTTGCCATCTGCATTCTGCATGTAGTGAAATAATCTTCACTATTCTGGGATTGGCCAGAGTAGAGTGCTTTTGTGTTAGCCAACAGTGCGTTCCCAGTGTTCCACCTAAGGATATTATGTAGAATACAGTTATTATTCGATTTCTAAACAAATAATAGAATTTCCTTGGAAGGCGTACAAGGTGTTTTTGTCACATCTGGATGCAACACAGGGGCACGCTGCCATGCACTTACAAATGTAATATTTCAATACAACAGGCACATACTGCAAATATCTGTGTCATACAGAAGAAGTTGAGTCACTCCATTGGTCTATCTGGCCCACGGTCAGTCTATGTGGCCCACAGCTGTCAGCAATGCAGAGTCTTTCCAGGGTTTCAGGCAGGGTTTTTTCCCATGGCCACTGGAAGACACCAGGGACTGAACCAGAATCTGGATCATCTATAGGTAAAGCATGTGCTCTACCACTGAGCTACATGCCTTCCTCATACAGATATTTATTTATATATTAAAATATTGGTGTCTCATCCTATATCAAAAGATCTCAAGTATGCTGACTCAGAGTATACTGTTGCAAACTTTGTACAGTGCGTGAAATTGCAAAACTGACCCAGGTCAAATTTATTACTGAGGCTGGACTTCCATGCATTTGTCAATGATGGGGAAGATAGCTGCAATAAAGATGAATGTTTTGCCAAAAATGAACTTTTTGTTCCAAAATCTTCCCATAATAACGAACATGAAACCTTTCATACAATGGAAGAGAGAACTAACCAAGTTTATATGGCAAGGGAAAAAACCTAGGATAAAATGGAATATCATGACAGATCTAAAAAGTAGAGGAGGAATGGGACTACCAGACCTTCAAATATACTATAAGGCAGCGGCTTTTACGTGGATAAAAGACTGGATAGACCTTCAAGACACGAGAATGATGGCATTGGAAGGTGCTGACTTGAGGATAGGGTGGCATGCCTATATGTTTTATGATAAAGCAAAAATAGATAAAGACTTTACACATCACTATATCAGAAAATCGCTTTTGAAAATCTGGGACGATTATAAAACTAAAAACATAAGGCAGCTCCCCACCTGGGTCTCACCGCAAGAGGCTTTTTTTGGCAGATGGATTGATACAGATAAACGGTTGCAATATGATGATATAATTGAGAGATCAACGTCCAACAATCTTAAGATTAAAACAAGGGAAAAATTAGAACAAGAGGGAACAACACTAAGTCGGTTCCCTTACAGACAATTAGCAGAAAGGTTTCAGATGGATATAAAAACATATGGAATTGAACTAAAAGAGAAAACTGGAGTAATTAAACGGCTGTTCGAAAATCCGCCTCATTTACTAGCCCAAATGCATCAAGAAATATTACATCAGGAGAGGTAAGAAGAAACAGTAAAGGCAACAATGATTTCATGGGCCCAAAACATCAGACATTCAATTCAATTAGAGTCTTGGGAGCAGAGTTGGAAAAAAAACACAGAAATTTACAGTAGCTCAGAATTTGAAAGAGAACTATTATAAGCTATTTCATAGATGGCACATGACACCAGACAAATTAAAAATGATTTATAATACAGGTACCGGACACTGTTGGAAATGTCAGAATGAGGTCGGTACGATATATCACATGTGCTGGACATGTCCAAAAGCTAAGAAATATTGGACTGGAATACATAATAAAATTTGTGCATTAATGAAAGTTCAGTTTGCTAAGACACCAGAATTGTATTTGTTAAATATGACTGATATATTAGAAGGTACTGGTATAAAGAAGTACTGGAGAATATTACTGTATATGATAACAGCAGCTCGTATTGAATATGCAAAGTTGTGGAAAACTCAGTAAATACCCACAATAGAACAATGGTGGGGTACACTTACTGAAAACAAAAATGCTGATATGGTCTCTCAGAGATTAAAAGGGAAATCAGACGATGAGATACAAAAAGAATGGCAAATTGTAACGGGTAATTGCTGGGTTCTATCAGATGGAAATCTGTAATTCATGATTTAAGATAAATTATGAGGGGGCTACAGGATATATATCATGAAGCAGGAATATGGAGATTGAAATGCAAGAATCAACAAGTAATATTAGCAGTAAAATGTTGTACAATATTTTAAGCATTAAGAAATCTTGACAATGAAATCTAGATCAGTGTGGAAGATCAGGAATATTTCAATTAAGTTGACAGTTATAATTGTTTGTTTTACATGTGAATTTTGAATAAAATGATTATAAAAAAAATTATTACTGAGGCTGAAGAAATTAAACAATAAATATGCCCTTTTGGATGCACATGGACATCTCCAACAATGTGCTGTTCAATGCGCTCAAATCATTTGCCACATTTGTCTTCTCCTTGTGATTTACAATGTGTGAACTGACATGTAGCAAATGACCTCAAAATCCTATGATTCTATGGGGTTTAAATCATTCTCCACACGAACTCTGGAGGTGACTCTGCCATCTGTCTAACTGCTTGTTATAAATCAAAGACACATGCTTCCCTTGAGGAATGGTCTTACACTCCCACCTGCGGCCTGCTTTTTCTTGTCCCACGAGGAACACTCAGTTCAGACAGGTGGAAGCCTTTGTTGCCACAACCTCCTCCCCAAGGAGCTACAGTACCATCTGTAGTTTTAGACTACTTTCTTCATAAACCACTATGTTCAAACAAAAGCCCATTTGCAGATTCAGAAGAATACTCTCCTGTCTGCCTCTTAGTCACAAAATCATATGATTCTAAATGACTTGAAAGTTATATAATCCATTTGCCTCCTATGTAAAATTTACAAACATAAAAATATCATTTTAAGCATGGCACTCACACAGATGGTACCTTGCAAAATATTGGCCAGAAGAAAAGCAGATGAAATTGTATTTAGAGAGCACAGAATAAAGGAAAAAAACTTTATGTACTTAGTTCATGCTAGGAATAGGCTCTTACTTTCTGTCTCTATCCCTAGTAAAGTTATTACCTTCATCTGGTGTGTTTGTTTTTTTTTAAAAAAAATTTCTAGACCTTTACATGTTAGTCCACTTCTTCTTATAGAAGTTAAATTCCAGTGAGGGGAGTTGGGCAAACCCACTTTGATTAGTGTACGTGCATGCATGCATGTAAATGCACATACAGAAACAAACTGCTGTCTTTTCAATTCCTAACAAAACTTCTCCTAAATGTATATGCTACTGGAAGTGTCTGCACTGTAGTTAAAGCATGAGATCAAACAGAAACTACTATCAAGCTAATGAATATAGCAAACAGAAGGGAAGAGAAGAACAAGGTGAGGTGTTCACACTGTGCCGCTTCATGTAAGATTGGGGATTTTATAAGCACACAAGAAAATCTTTATTTTCATTTATGCAATACTAGTGAGTAAGAAAAGCATCAGATACCAGCTTCATACAAACAGTTTCTTCTGGCTTCCTTTGGAGAACCAACATCAGTATCAGCAACAGTCTACCAATCTCATGTGAAGCATGCCTCATGGCAAGTGAATTTCTTCTGATGCCAAACCACACAGAACACTTCTCCTGGTGGCCCCCAGTCCTTGCCTTATGCTGTTGACACCAAAATCATTTCCTTAGCGCGTGCATGAATGAATCAGCATTCAAGTGCCAACAACGGCTTTTTCACGGTTTTTATGTAATTAATAGTCATACTTGAGAAAAAAAATAAGTAGAGAAAAGAAAAGTTACTAATAAAATACTTGATACTAGGAAATGACCCCACAAGAATACTTATAAGCTAAGTCAAACATATGCTCAGCTTTAAGATAACTCAATATGTTAATAGCTCAATATTATCTTATCAGGTTAATTCATATGGCAGGACAGGTAAACTGTTAAGATTCTGTTCACACAATTCAGTGAATCACAGAATTTTAGCTTGAATTTTAAAAGTTTCTGGCCCCGATGTAATTGACTAGAAAGGTGCTCCCACCACAATTACCACAATTATATGGGGAACAGTGTAAAATATATTTTTTAAAACAGAAATGCCTATAAAAATCACAGCAGGTCAGCACCATCATAAAGAAAGAGTTTTTCCTTCTTTCACAAATAAGAGGGAGCCCCTTCTATGATGCCTGCAATCATGTGTGCATAATCTGAAAACACAGTAGATATGCCACTGGTTCTACAAATACTATTTACCCATAAGCAAAGGTATCCAATATAACTACTTTCCCTAATGTGATGTCCTCCAGAAATTGTGGGCTACAAATCCCACTATCAATCATCCTACTATTTGGGGTCGATGGAAGTTGTAGCCCAAAGCATATGGAAAGCACCATGTTGTAGAAAGCTGCAATAGATCAGACTACCTACTAAAGCACTTACAGGCCATTAAAATTCTGAACACCAACTTCTCTGTCAAAAGATAGCTAGATTTTAGGTAAGAATGCTATGTAACTCCTACACAGACAAAGTCACTTGTTTTACATATTCTTGAGACTCACACAGAACCTTCTGTTTTACTAGCAAACAACATCAGAAAGGAGTAGGGGCTTAAAGAATTCTCTCAGTTCATTAAACTCCTCCTCATTTCTAATGCTTTCTTCCTGCAGTACATAAAGCAGAACAGTCAACATCTATCCTTTTAATCACAGGTGGTATAACACTACCCAGCAGGTTCATCAAGCTGATACTTGCTAAAGCTGCGGCTGCCACACTTGGCTGTTTCTGTTTCCTGCTTCCTTATTACAGAACCACCAAGGGAAGAGGAGTGCGTGCAAGGGCACAGAGATTCTCACTGCCGAAAACTCATGCCAAACTTGTCAAATGTTTGTCATTTTCAGGTCAAAGCTAGCAATGTGCAATCCTTGCAAGGCATCCACATCTCTGAAAGTGACACATAAATTGGATGTTGACGTGTTGTCCTCAAATTCTAACTTTCATGGCTTGCAGAATGCTGGCTTTAGCTGGGGCTTTCAAAGCAGTGCATGCAAGGACAGACTGCTACAAAGCCAGCTCCAGCTACAAAGTAATAGAGCCAAATGCAGACCATTACTTCTAACTCCCTAGCCCAAGGTAAACTATTCCATGCATCATATAATTCAAATTATGGTGTCATGCAGAGAACAGGAGCACACAGTACACTATAAAATGTGCCATCTGAGCAGATGGCTAGAGCAACCCAAAATGCAAAGAAACACAACACGATGCATACAGGTTTTTCAAAAACAGGGCCTTTTGCCAGATCGATAAGAGCAGTGGGATAGTTGAGCAGTCTTAGCCTGAACTTTAGAGCAGTTCTTCAAATGCTGAATCTACTTTGAAGGTAAGGTTTAGCACCCTGGGTAATTCCTTTAAGGTACTAACTCAAACGAAGCACCAATTCACTGCTCCATTGGCACTGGAACTGCCAGCCACCACTGGATTTGTCTGTCTGAATCTCTTATCTTAGACTTCATGGAACTGTTTAAAAGGGTAGCTACTGAGGGACAGATCATCTGAACCAAAATCCTCTCCACAATTACTGATATTCCTTCCTGAATGAGGGGGGAGATCTATGATCTCTGGGAAATGGAAAGTCATGCCTGATCCAAAACAGAAACACATAGCATAAAAACTACTCTGTAGGCCTATCACAACAGAAGAAAATCAGACTGAAAAATTCTTCTAAAGTCTTTAACATTTTAGCTACTTCAGCACTTTTTTAATTTATCTAACATATTCATATTCCATACAGAAAATTTGTATTTTAGAGTTCAGGTCAAGAAAATCTTGCTATAAACATTTTCCCTAGTCCTCAAATGCTTCACTCTACACTCACACATTGATGACATCACATACATATTGAATACACATGGCTTGTTTGCATGATTACCTATTCTGAGTTTGTTCATGATGTTCACAGAGAACATCTTATGCACTTATTTGATTCAATGTATTCAATACAACTGACTCTAAGGACACACACACATTGGACTGCACTGTTAAGATCTCTGCCTGAATACGCTGCTAAATGCTGCTTATGACAGATTAGCAGTGACTACTTGCCACCAGTGACACATGGTGGACTTCCATATCCTGGACTTTTCAGAAAATGGGAAAATTTTAGAAATACCCTCAAGGTACAGTGCCTTAATGTTCAACTTTAGGAAAAGCCCTGAGCTAGAGTGCCTTTAACATTAAATTTACTTAAAACAAATTAAATGAAAATCTAAAACTTAAACAAGAAAGAAAGAAGCAGAAAGAAAGACAGACAGACAGACAGACAGACAGACAGAAGCAAGCAGTACAAAAGGACATATTTTAGCTTCCAGCAATCCAACCATTTTAGCCAGATGTACAAAGGCTGTATTTGGACATCTCACTAAATTATGGTTGAGATAGTAATGAGTTTAGCCTCCCAATCAAACTTACCATTCTCTCTCACACACAGTTTTAAGTTTCAATTCCTTCCAGCTTTTGATTAATCAGAGGTTGCCCCATTATCCAAACAGAAGACACTGTGGTTTAACTATACTGTATTTACTTTCAAACAAGCCAACTTCAAAGTTAGGTTTAGAAAGCTCATTTATTTAAAACTAACCATATTTATGACAGGCCACAGTTTGCTAGATTGAGACAAGCAAATCGAGCCTAATAAAAAAACAGAAGTGAAAATTTCCAAACTCTTTCTACGCTGTAAGAAACGAAAGGGAAGCACATGAGCCTCAGGCTAAGTTTGCTCACCTGTTGATAATTCACTGTTTAGAATGCTCTCTGAATGCAAACATACTTGTGCACTGGCTAGAAAGGAATATGTCGTCTTTGCTATCTTCCTGTACATTCATCTGAAATCAGTTCCTATGTTTAACTTTTAAGGTGATAATCTTGCTATACAAGTTCTCCATAGTTTGGCACATCTTTTTATTTCCATCATTAGTTTAAACATGTTCAATCATATGATGGTTTTCTTCCTGTAAGATCTAAACAAGTCTTTTTGTAAATCAAACTTTTCATCTCTTGTGTATATATCATCCTTTCTCCATCAAATCATTTTATAGTTCACCTACAATGCAATATTTTTAAGGTAAAACGATATTTTTTGCAACACATAAAATTCCATTAGAAATATTTTTCTGTTTTAGTTAGAACAAGCAGTAGAAAGCAACTTTCAAGAGTCTGGACACGTTGCTATGTGTACATATTTTGGCTGGAATTCTGTTGGTCAGTCCCAACTAGAATAGAGCCATTTAATCACTTGTTGAATGGTAAGTCAACACACAGGTAAATCTCATTGATTCAATGGATTTACTCTAGTCAAGATTAGCAACAGAATCCAAGGTTTTGTTCCCTCTTTCTATTTTGTTTGTTTCTTTAGACTGAAAGCTGTTTTGAGCACTGTTCTATTTGTCTTTTGCCAGAGCATTTAACATACTTTTAGGTAATACAACAATAGTGGTAATAATCTATTAAATGCCAAGGTGGGGTACTGATGCATATACTCAACCCTTAACTAATTCAGGTTCTATTCTATTGTTTTAAATAAAAGAGCATTCTTCTTCAAGCAAACTATATTGTCTATTTTTCATTTCCAAGCCATACAATTATGAAGTTGATATTGTTCATTTAGGAGGTGTCACGCATCCACTCCATCTCAAGTTCTAAGGAGAAGGTGAACAAAAGATCTCAGGAAGATGGCAGCAATGGCATTTTTATATAAAAAAAGAGTCATCAGATATTCAGTATTTCAGCTCATGGGGGAAATTCTCTAAAGAAGGAAGAGATAAACTATAGGAAACAATATTTTAATATGTGCACTCATTTTAATTAGTGACCAAGCCAAGCCTCACTGACTTCATAAATAATGATACAATACAATATTACTCCAGTATAGTAGTTATGCAAATTTCATTCAAATAAAGCAAACACATAGATGGCCTGCTGGTACTTTATTCTCAATATCTGATTTGATCATTTTTCTGTACCTTCATTTTGCTCACGAATACAATATATGTTTGAGGTAAAGCCAAATTTGCATTTTGGAGAAAAGGAAGTCTTGAGAACATATAGTTCAAGTCACACACTAAGCCCGTGCAAAAGCAAGCTTCCAACTAGGTCTCCTAACTCAAGCCCATCTTGTGACCCATTCAACCACAGTGGCATAGTCAGAGGTGCACACTAAAATTATGAGCAACTAAATGGGAGAAACTCTCACTGGCATCAGTGGGATTTACTTTCACACCACACCTGCATATGAGTGTGCTGTAAACCACTGGGCTTTGAGGTGACATGCACGCATGCTGCCACATAGCATGGCACATTGGCGGTAATGTTGTATTTCCTAATAACTGAAAATAACTATTTCAAGGGAATTATTTTTATAAGTCTTCTCAATGCTCAAAGCCAAGACTTCTTCCTAAGAGAAGGCAGCTGACCATGATCATTTTAGGTGGTTTCTGAGCAGGACCTCCTGTCTTATCCTGGAAACAAAGACATCTTTGGGACACAAGCATTTTAGAAGGTGTTTTTATCAACAAATCTGTACGCACCTTTTTCAAGAAAGCACTCCATTACCTAGACTTCTCCAACTTCTGTGCAGTGCTAACTCATCATGACAGCAACTGTCACCAACACATATAAGAGAGTGACAGGTCTGTGGATGCTGCTACACAGTATGAAATATAACTAGCAGCATCTTTTTTGATGTTCTGATCCCCTGAATAATTTCAATTTTTTTGGTAGGTATCTGTAAAAGCAGGCCATTTAACCATTTCAAAGTCAGCATCAAATGTTCCGCAATGAGGAAGAAGGATGCTCCAAACATTATCTTTGAAATTTGGGCTCATTAATACAGAGTAACAACAAGGTGGTATACTGGTTTGCACATTGGACAACCATAGAGACCGGGGTTCCATGCCCTGCTTGGCCGAGACCCACTGAGTGAACTTGCGCAAACCACACACTCTCAGCCCCAGAAAACCTGGTGATGGGTTCACCTAAGGGTCGCCATAAGTTGAAACAACTTGAAGGCACACAACAACAACAGAGGACATCTTGCTTCAGATTCTTCAGCCTTCGATGGGAAGGTCAATCACTATTAGAAGGGCCTTTGGATTGTGGACTACTCTGCAGAAGATCTTTCCAAGTGAGATCTCTCACGCTGCAATGTTGTATTCTTTGTTTACCAGGGCCTTCAGTTGCATGATTTTGATGTGATACATATTTAATACTATTCCCTTCTGTGGCATTTGTGTCATTTTAAAAATATTGATTATTATTTATTACTTACTATATATGAATATGTATATCCCATCTATGTCTCTTAAGTAAGTAAACAAATAGAACTACCATTCCTTACTCACAAACACTAACGTGGATTCTAGGACAACCTAACTGATGGCGCAATAAGCTGAATATAGCCCACTCATCATATGGAATGGCCAGCCAGGTGCTCATCACCCTGTTCTAGCAGGTTTTTATAGCTGGAAACAATTAAAGAGGAGACCAGTTTAGCCCTGGATGATCAATATGCATGGGAGTAGTCCAGAAGTTGAACAGACCTCATGTACTGAAATGAAAACAGGGAAGAGAGAACTCTGGCGATGAGAAGCACATGATAGACCTTACTTCAAGATCAACTAATACGGATCACTTGCCACATAGTACACTTCTCCAAGCCAAGAAAAAAAATCACTTGCCCTTCAGAAAAAAAAGATTCACCTGCCCTTCATCATCCTTGTTACATATTTCTCTTCCTTCTCCTTCAACCCTCCTGCACCTGAGAGTGTAATACTATCTTCACAAATCAAGGGCTGCTGAGGAGACAGCTCTTCTAATACACAAAGACTTACATAATCAAAAGTTAGAGAGGGAAACTGGGAACTCAGCCCCAAGTAAATCTCCAACCCCAAGATTTCAAGGGAAATGCTTCAGATCCTTCTCCAGATGATACTAACTTTTTCTATATTATCTTCTATGTGCCTGCTTAAACATGCTGAAAGGGCAGTCTTTCTACCCCATGCGGCTTTTCATTTAGTGCCATGACAGCCCCCATAGGTGTTTACCAGCTCTGGCTTCAGAGAGAAGCAAGAGTCAGGCTTCTGCCTGGAAGCTTTCCACTGTTAAAGAATTCAAAGCCCCAGCACCACAAAACCACTGCAGGACTTTTACAGACTGTAGCCTTAAGCAGACTTCTGTGGTGAGACATTCTTCTGCACAGGATAGCAATGTCAGGCACTAGGAATGAACTCTTATTTCTCTCTCCCCCTGCCTTGACACAGAGATCCACCAAGGCCTGAACAAGCCCAGTTGGCAGAAACCAGTACTTTCAACACCCTTCAGTAGTCCCACTCGAAATCATTCTTTTATCATTTCAGTTTTAAGCTCTGCTTTGACATTCTGAGCCCACTTCCGCACCACAATGTTACACTGCTATTATTTTACTTTCAACATCCTATGGAATCCTGGGGTTTGCAGTTTAGGGAGGGGCCTTTAGAATTCTCAGGCAAAGAGCTCTTTGACCTCAGTAAACTACAAACCCCAGAATTCCACAGGACGTTGAAAGTAGAATAACAACACTATTACATGGTAGTGTGGAAATGGTCTAAGGTAAGTTAACCTCTAAAAGTAGCAGCTGCATCAATTTTAACCATCTCTCAGGTTAAAAGTACAGTCATCCCTCCACATTCACTAGGGTTAGAGGCATAGGACCCCCACGAAAGTGGCAAACCATATTTAACACACAAAAAAAGTATGATCACCTTATTCAACCCAGGGTGGATTCCTCTGAGACATCAGGGTTCCTTCACAAGGCAGAAGTGGGTGGCTGGTGGGGCTTCCTGCCACCTCCACTGCTGCCCCAAACCATTTTTAATAGGAACTTGCAAGCCTCGTTCGCAGTTTCTCGGTCTCACGAGGTTTACAGTCCCTATTAAAAATGGCATAGAGAAGCAGCAGAGGCGACAGCAAATAATCTATGAATAAGCAAATCTGCAAAAGCGAAACCGACAAATGTGGAGGGCTGACTGTACATTACACCAGCTAAACTGTTTAACCAAAACCTAACCCAACCTGTTTAAAAATCCCGGAAACGCCTTTATGCTTGGATTCTGGCCACTCTCCAGGGATAGTTTCCCAGCGGCTCCTCTCTCAGGATCCCCTAATACAGTATCCGCTCCTTAATTTAGCAAGTACTATCCCCTACCTTGCTACCCCTTTCTCAGGCTATTTCCGCAGACTATTATAGTGCTATTATTCCGGTTTCAACATCCTAGGGAATCCTGGGGTTTGCAGTTTAGGGAGGGGCCTCAACATCCGGAATAATAGCACTACAACAGTCTAGTGCGGAAGTCTCTGCAGCCGTCCCATCTATGGGACTTTCCTAACAAACGCCATCTACTTCCTCCTGCCAAGAAGCCTTTGGTGACACCTTCTCCGCTCGCTTGCCACCTCGATATCCCTCTGGGTGTTTATATCCCCACACCCCTACACGTTCCGCTTCTTCTCGTAAGGACACAACCGGGCAGCTTCCCCTTCCGATCCCAGCTTTCCACTCCGAAATACCAGCTCTGGAAGGCTACTGTCAAAAACCCTTCCACATACACTTTCCGCAAGTGCCGCCCAAACCCACCGTATTCCTTCTCGCAGTTCAAAAGCAAGCCACTGATAACTGGTTTTTATAGCCCGGACTCTGGCAAAACAGAAAAACAAACCCAACCACGCTCCCAGCCTCGCAAAAGACTCTCTCTGGCCAGCCACGCTTCCCTTTCACGTGTCTCTAAAGCCCCTCGCGGTTTCCGACAACCTTCTCAACCCTTCCTTCAACCCAGCAGGTATTTTAAGGTCTCGATAGCGCGGCAACGCGCGCAGCAATCGCCTCAGGACTCCGTCCCTCCACTGACACGCGCCTCCCCCACGTACTTGGAACTGAGCTCCGTGCGCCATGGGCCGGTAAGGGGTGGCCCCGGCCGGGCTGGGTCCTCGCAAAAGCCCGCCTCCGGGTCCTGGAGCTGGGGGAAGAGGTGGCGGAGGGACGGCCGCCGGGGCCGAGAGAGCCATTGACGAGCAGGACAGCCTCTCAGGCGGCGGCGGCGGCGGCGGGGTAAGCGGGAAGCCGCCGCGCCCGGCCATGGGAGGCCGGAGTGGAGTGGTGGGGGGAAGTGGAGGTTCTTCGGTGGAGGCAACGGCCGCCTGCTCTTCAGGAGCGCGACTGAGGAAGAGAAGCGGCAGCTCTGGGCTGACTGACGAAGCGAGCGACTCTCTCTCGCTCTCTCTCTCACCGAACAAGCTACGGGCTCCTCCTCCGGGACCGCCCCAGTTTCAACCGCCAGAGAGCCCAGCCTGGCCCTGAAGCGGGGGAGGAGGAGGAGGAGGAGGAGGAGGAGAGAGGGAAGCGAGACAAACAAGCGCCTCTCTTGGGGTAGTCGGGTGACCCAGCGCGGCCGCTCCGAGGCGCCAAAGAAGCGCCTCAGAGAGGGACACGCGATCGCATCACGAGGGCAAACACACCCGCGCGCGCCCGCTCCTTCCCTCGCTCCGTCTGACCGGGTTGTTTACTACTAAGCAGATGTCACTGGACTCTTCAGAGGGGCCAGCTCGCTCCGAACTGTGTGGTTAGGGTTGGAGCCTTGACGTTTCTTTCACGCGTGGCCCTTCGCATGTTTATTCCTCCCTTCAAACCGCCTCTGGGGGTTCCTTGCCTCGGAAAATCCTGTAAATCGACAGGCGACTTGGGCCATTTCTGCACTAGACTGTTAATAGTGGTATCATTCCACTTTCAACATCCTATGGAATCCTCAAAGGCCCCTCCCTAAACTGCAGACCAAATCCTCAAAGGCCCCTCCCTAAACTGCAAACCCCAGGATTCTATGGGACGTTGACAGTGGAATAACAGCGCTATAACAGTCTAGTGCGGAAATGGAAACCAGCCCTGCAAAGGCTGGATTGATTGATTGACAAGCAGTTAAGTTGAACTGAACATAATAGCAGCAGTGCTATCAGGACAAGACTTTGCTAACACTGAATGTGTACAGTACACTTCCCTGGCAAGAGTAGTTTAAAAACTTCATGGTGAATCCGTACAGACAGCCACTTTTCAAAAATTCACACATGGAATTTGTGAATTTGAAAAAATCCTATTTTTCCTCTTTTTGAGTGTATTTTGCTTGAGTATATGGTCTTTGCAATATCAGCAGACTTCTTCTTTAAGTTCTTCAGTGGTATTTTATTATGCAGCTTTAATCAGGACTAGAAACCAGACAGAGGACAGAGCCAGCATTGTGTAGTTGTTTCAGTACTGGACCAGGACTCTGGGCAAACAGGATTTGAATCCCTGCTTAAGTCATGGAAATCTACTCAGTAGTGGTCTGAACGTGGGACTATGATCCTGGAGACCAGAGTCCCCACTAAGCCATGGAAATCCACTGGGAGTATCATACACTCTCAGTGACACAAAACCCAGTGATAGGTTCACCTTAGTGTCACCATATGTTGGAAATGACTTGAAGACAAACAATAACCTTGAATAAGTTAAACTCTCAGCCCAAGAGGAAGGCAATCTTGCTAAGAAAAGCCAAAGCTCACCCTAAATCTGAGGCCCTTTCCACAGGACATTGTTGTCCAGCATTGGAGACAGGAGAAGGACGGGACCCAGATGATACTTATGCATGATGTCATTGTGGTGTTACCTCACTGGTAAACCCTATCCCGGGGTCTACAATTTTAATATTAAATATGATTCAATGTGCCTGGGAGGTCACCTGGATGGGCATGTAGGTGGCAACGGTCGAACAATCAAGAACCAGGTCAAGCCAGTAAAATCCCCAGTCACGTAGCCCCAGGAGACCTCAAGCTGTGCAAACCCACAGTAAACAAAGGGTCCTCAGCCACTGAGGAGCCAAATTGAGGGGATTAGTGTGCTTTTCCCCAAGCTGAGCACTGATAGCAATAAAATCCTATCAGGCAAGGACCATCTACATAAATTCACACCACAACCCAAAGTAACTGAAGATCCTGAAACTTTGGCAACACCTTGTGATCTCATCATCCAAACGGAGTTGCCATCATGGAGCTTCTTTTCCGTTGCAACACCCATTGTTCTCCCTGGGAAAGGATTGCCCTCCAGGTACCTTTTCCCCTACAAATAGTTCCAGTTTTTAAGAGTTTCTTTGGATCACTCCTGGTCATACCAGCAGACCGTTTCTCCATCAGTCAAGTAATCCCCTCAGCCCTCTCCGTGCTGAGCTCTACTTCTTCACTGTTTTTCCTGGACCAAGGACTTCAGGAAAAGGTGCAGTATTACCCCAGCTACAATCCCTTCAAGGGTTCCCCTATCCAGTTTCCTCTCTTTTGCTTCTTAATAGGTCTTGAGTGAGTGTGTGAGTGATTGCGTTGGTGCGTGAGACTTTCACTCAACAAAATAATTTTATTGGACATCTTTCGTTTGGTTTTTGGCTTGGCCTGACCCCGTAAAAACTGGGTAAAAAGACTCCGCTAGGTTACCCTGCTTCTTGTATTGCTATTGCTTGTGCTCTGGCTAGTTTCCATACCCCATCACGTGGGGCACATTGAGGTGTCCCCCAAGGGACCCCAGAAATCAGGGTAACAGTGGTCCTGTCCTTCTGCCATCCCCAGGCAGCGCAATTGCGCCACAAATCATTGACGGGTGATCACACAGCCCTCCTCCTGCCCACCCACACTTACCTTAGGTGTGGAGGTCCTGGAAGCACAAAGGCTGCACTTCCTGCCCCAGCGCAGACTGGGACAGTATCCAGCTGTGCTGTGGAAGCAAGAGCCAGCACCATTGTGCTTTCTCCATTTGTGCAGGCAGCCAGTGCAGAGGGGAGGTCTCCTGTCATGCTCCTCTCCTGGGAGAGGCTTTACTGAGATTCCTGCAGGACACCACCAGGATCCAGTAAGCTGAGGAAAGGGTCTGAGTCAGCTTCAAGGTATATAACAACAACAATAGGAAAGATGCCCGAGGCTGCAATTTATTTAAATCCATTTTACTTGATTTACATATTCATCTCTTCTTTATACCTTCTCTTCTCCACATTCTACTTTCTTTTTTTCATCTGTATGTCTCTCAGAATGTGTGGTTTTCTTTGACCATCTCTCCTTAAATTTGCTGCATCTCTTTTGCTTCTGCCCTCTTTAACTAGGTACCTTTTATTCAGGTTCCTATTTCTCAACCCAGTGACAGATCTATTCCCTTCTTGCAGAAAAGAAGAACAGAGGAAAAGCCATGCTGGATCAGTTACTGTTGCTAATTGCCATCAAGTCAGCTTCAGTTTATGGTGACTTGATAAATGAGAGACCTCTAAGACACCCTGTCATCAATAGTCCTGCTCACATCCTTGAAACTTGAGGCCATGGCTTCTTTGAATCTATCTACCTGTAATGCAGACTTTTTCTTTTTCCATCTGCCTTTCAATCTGAAGAGCATTATTATCTTTTCCATTGAGTCATATCAGCTTATGATATATCCAAAGTACAATAACCCCAGTTTGGTCATTTTAGCTTCTAGGAAGAGTTCAGTGTTGATTTGCCGTAGGACCCATGTACTGGTCATTTTGGCAGTTCATGGCTTCCACAGAACTCTCCTCCAGCATCATATTTCAAATGAATTCTCTCTTCAGGTCAGCTTTCTTCATGGTCCAGCTTTTATAACTATCCATGAAAATTATTGAGCCAAGGGTACAGAAATTCTTTGACTATTCAAAGAATAGTCATCATTCACTTAGAAGTTATGTAAATCATCTGTGGTCATTATTTTTGTTTTCTTAGCATTCAATCATAACCTTGCTTTTGTACTTTCTTCCTTGACTTTCCACAATATTCATTCTGAGTCTTTGCTATTTTCTGTTAATGTTATGATGTCATCTGCGCATCCTAAATTGTTCCTCCTCTGATTTTCACACCTGCTTCCTCCAAGTCCAATCTAGTTTTCCATACGATATGTTCTACATATAAATTAAACAGACAGGGTGATAAAATGCAGCCTTGTTAGAACCTGTTGCCAACTTGAAACCAATCTGTTTATCCACATTATGTCCTTATAGCTCCCTCTTGTCCTAAGTATAGGATATGCATCACGAAAGTTGAGTTTTGCTATACACCCATTTCTTTTCCATTTCTGCACTACACTGTTAACAGTGCTATTATTCCACTTTCAACATCCTATGGAATCCTGGGTTTTGGAGTTTAGGGAGGAGCATTTAGAATTCTCAGTCAGAGAGCTGTTGGGCCTCAGTCAACTACAAACCCTGGAATTCCACAGGATGTTGAAAATGGAATAATAGCACTATAACAGTATAGAGCGGAAAGGCCCATAGTTTTTTCTTGATTTACACATGCAAAAGGTTTTACTATAATCTATGAAGTACAGGCTGATTTCTTCCTGAAATTCTTTGGAGCACTCCATTATCAAATGTATTCTTTCAATATGATTCCTAGTGCCTTTTTCTTTTCTGAATCCAGTCTGGACATCTGGCATTTCTTGTATCATGTATGGTTAAAGTCTTTGTTGTAAAATTTTGAGCATCACTTTGCTTGCATGGGAGGTTAATGCAATGGTCTGATAGTTACTAAAACCCCTGGCGTCCCCTTTCTTGGGGACTGAAACGTCTGTGGAGTATTTCCAGTGTAGGAGCCATTGTTTGTTTTCCATGTTTGTTGACAGAATTTAATTAGAATTTGAATGAATTCTGTTTCTGTAGCTTGAAACAGCTCTATTGGTATGCCATCTGTTCCTGGTGATTTATTTCTCCCAAGTACTTTGAGGCAGCTTCTACATCTCTTCCTAAAGCTGTGTATTCATTGACAATAGCTTCCTCCTTGAATGAATTTGTCATATTTTCATTTCTTTTATATAATTCTTCAAATGTATGCTTTTACTGTTTTCTATTTTTGCTTGATCATATAGTGTCCCCACTCTTGTTTTGAATTTCTCTTCGATTTTTCAGATCTTGTGGAAGAAGTCCCTTGCTCTACCTTTTTTGTTATCTTCTTTTGTTTCTTTGCATTGATTATTATAATAATTCTCTTTGTCCCTATGTGCAAGACTTTTGCTTTTCACCTGTCTTTCATCATCTGAAGAGCTTCACCTGTTATCCAATTAGATTTTTCTTTCATTTTGGCTACAGATAGGGTTTGTTGGCGTTCTTCCCTGACCGTGTTCCAGAGTTCTTCTGGGTCCTGCTCAGACAGGCTTAACAGTGTAAACCTGTTCTTTACATAGTGTTTAAATTCTACAGAAAAGTAGGTTGTGTTTTGGCATGATGTTTGATTCAGTTCTTAGCTTTACTCTAATTTTTGATATTAGCAATATGTGGTCTGTGCCGCAATCTGTTTCTGGTCTTGTTTTTGCTGAAAGAATGGAATCCTCTACATCCTGTCATGTAATCTGTTTGATTTCTCTATTGGCCATCAGGTCACATCCACATATATACCCATCTCTTTAATCAGGTTTGCAGTGAACAACTACTCACCTCACAAAATTTGATAAGTCACTTTTCCACTTCATTTCTTGACCCTAGGCCAAATTTTTCAACATATTTGATTCCGTTCTGTTTCCTACTTTTGCATTCCAATTGCCTGTGATTATTAACATGTCTTGTTTTGTTGTGTGGTGCTGGGTCAAACCAAAGGCCAGTTTCATTCAGTATTCTGTTAACCCAGCAGCACCAATTGCCCATGGGAAACCCACAAACAAGATTCAAATGCAAAAGGACCTTCCCAGCACCTTCTGCTTTTGTATACAGAAGCATTCTGCCCCTGCTACTGGATGAAAGATATGTAGGTAGGTAGGTAGGTAGGTAGGTACTGTATATATTTAGATACTGTATATATTTATCATGACTAACTTTTACATGTCAAATCCAGTCATAGCACTATTGGTTGGCCTGTTTAGGGAGTATGGTGCAGCACCAGGCTTTAAAAATAAATGGCAGTACAGTCAGCCCTTGACATTCACTAGGGTTGAGGTGCAGGACCCCCACAAAAGTGGAAAAACCACATATATCAAAATATGTGTGTGTGTGTGTGTCTGTCTGTCTGTCTGTCTGTGTCTGTGGGAAGGCACGGTGGGGAGAAGGGGCACTTAGAGTCCAAACCAGGTCTGGGAAAGGAGAGGGAAAGGAGATGATTTGCCATGGTAGTGCTATACTTCCTCTCTCTTGCTCATCTCCTTCTTGGGGTGTCTGGGGGGGCATTGAGAGAGGGTTTATGGTGCTGAGAAATTGAGTCACAATCTGTCCATAACTGGGCAGGCGGCGGCTCGAGGAGGAAGATTAGAGGCAGGTTTTTACAGGGCTGCAAGGCCTGATTATAGCTGCTGAGAGGGAAAGTTCCCCCAGAAAAGAATCCCTTGAGAGTCGGGGTATGGGTTGGAGATATTCTCAAATAATAAAAATCCATGAAAATCAAAACTGCAAATGTGGAGAGCCGACTTAAATCCCAGCTAATCTCAATCCATATCTACAATGCAGATCAAGAGCATATTAAGGAACTATAAAAGTTTATTGGAAGTATTTGGCATACTCATTACTGTATTTTATACAAACCTCCTTGACGATAATTATAGGAGAGTTGTTCTGTATAAAGGGATCTTACGGCACAGAGAGAACTTAGTGTTAGCCTTGTGATGAAATCTAGGAAATAAATAAATTTCTCTTTAAACTCGTTCAGTTATAATTCTAACTAATATTGTGCAAGGTTGGATACAAATCCTAAACAATTTATGGAGGCAGACAGAAAAAATGCACACTCCTATTGCCATCTTTTGGAAACAAATGACCCAATGTCTTCTTGACATGCCTTTCTAATAAGGTACCTCAATTATGGCAAGGCCTAGTACTTCTATTACTCACCCTACACCACACATATATACACAATATGTGGATAAAACTTGAGTAGAGTTTTGTCATAGCTTTTACAGGTGAGCAACAGCAAAAAGAATAGCGGCCATTCCTCCCCCAGGCCTTCCAGCTGGCTGGCCCATTGCATTTTTTCAGGCAGTTTTGGGTGGATTGGGGGGCGGGAGTTTCAGGGGGAAATGGCCATATTTGTGATCAGCTTTATGTCATTTTGGCCAGTTGTAGGGCGAAAATCATCTAAATATCAACATAATTTTTTTAAAAATATTAAGGTCATTGGGGATCAGGGGCCACACTTTCAACACCTTCAAATCCAATACCTAGTAAACTTTATGCCACTCAATAATGCAAGTGAAGCAGAATCAAAATATAGGCATCCTCCTCTTTCAACGACTTGTTTTTCAAAATTCTACTCTTTTGACTGTTGTAAATTATAGGCATGTACCGTTCTTTTGGTGCTGAGTCCATACTTTTGTCAGTTCTTCTCCTCTTGCCTTCTTCTTGTAGGGAATATGAGAGAATTCTGGAGGCTTGTTTGGTGAGCCTCTGTAATTCCCTCATGTCAGCTATAAAATTCAGAGGCCTAACTGAAAGGCACCCTTCATACTAAAAGTAGAAGATACGAGCCCTCCAATGTTTTGGATGACCTGATCTAAGATATGACAACTTTTACCCTCTGACTTCTGGTACTTTCATACAGAGAGCTCCTAGCACTACTTATCAAAAGGTGTTTCTCTGTTGTCCTCATTAACCTATCTTCTGCGGAAAGAAACAAAAATGGAAAGTTGTGGGAAAATGTGGGAAGGTTAAAAATGGGAAATGACATTCTTTGGACTCTCATCAAAATACTGTAAATGAGGGAAGGGGGTGGTACAACAAAAGCCTCACTTGAAAGCTCCGGTCCTCCTAATGAAGTATAAAAGAATCAACAAAGGTGGCATTGCTGGATTTACTACCCAAACAAATGTTAATACTCTTCATTCTACCTGTATCAATGTGAGGTGAAGGAATAACTTTTTCTTGCCAGGTGGCAATTGGCTCATTTATGGCTATGATTTCATAGTTTATTCACAGGCTATGTTATTTCTTAATGCTTTCTAATGGCACAGTTAGGATTTACAGCTGGTTGGGCAGAATTCAAGCTTATGGGGTCTACTAAACCACCTCTGAGTATTCCTTGCCTAAGAAAACCTTATAAAATTCCATGTTGCCATAAGAAGAGGTGACTTGAAGGCATGCACACACATGTGCGTGCGCACACACACACACACACACACACACACACACACTGAGCTCCCAAATGTACCAACTTGGGCTTGCCTGGAGGAAACAACCTATATTTAGCATTGAAGAATTCTGAGTTGAGAAATTTGTTCCAGTACTAGAACAAAACACAGCTCACAGTCCCTCCATACAAAAAATACAAAATACTTTTTTTAAAAAATTGAAAATCTCTCCTGGTTAGAATTTCATTTCTGAAGTAAAATTTGGGAAAGGGTAGGAATCATTCAGTTGGTGCTATTGTTAAATCATTGGGTCTCAGGAATCTTTGCCCATATCTTGCAAATCAAACAGAGATCTATGGGTACTTTTAGATGAACATTTAGCCAACACTGGCCTTACATCAGTCGCACTGGATTTACATCAACTTTCAACTCTGTTCTCTGATTTGGAAGCTGATAGCTTAACTGATTATGTTGGCAAAATTTGGAATAGGTACACAGTGGAAGAACTCTATTTTATTTATAAAAATATGTTTAAAACTGCCCTTCATCCCTCCAGGTACCAAGATGGTATACAAGAGTACAATGAAAACTATCATATAGTAAATCAACATCTTTATAGTAAGACCTCAGAAGAACAGTCAATGCATCAGTGACAGAAAATATCAGCTGGTTAAAATGATCGTGAAAATAATTTTTTAAAAAGGGTTTTGACTTGGTTCTTAAAAGATTGCAGTATTGGCCCCAGTCACCTTTGTTGGAAGGATATTTGACAATTGGAAAACTGTAATAGAAAAGGCTCCTTTGTCATATAACGTGCCTGGGAAACCTGGCCAAGAGCCTTGCTTGATTCTCTTCCGATACAGGCGGACGTGGTTAAGCACTTATATTTGGAAAGGAGCTCCTTCTTATTCCAAGAATAAAAACTTTTTTCTATAGTGGTCCTTGCTCCACAAGATGTGAGAAGTTCTAGTATTTGACAGAATGAACTTTTTAATTAAGGGCAATATGAATCCTAATTACAGGAACATAGTTTTGGAATCATGGTTACGCTTCACTACTGTTACATGTGTAGGTGCCTTCACGTTGTCTGACTTCTGGTGATCTTGTGAGTTCCACAGGGTTCTCTTAGACAAGGAAGACCAGTTCCTTTCTCTGAAATACAGCCTTCGTGTCCAAAAGGCCGGCAATTGGGGCGGGGGAGCAGCTGGGCACCAAGTCCCTTTTCAGAGGAGAGCCCCATCAGCCACAAGAGGGCCCGCTTTGTTGCTGGCGGAGGGAAAGGGAGGTCTTTCTCTTTCTCCCTCTCTCTCTCTTTCATTCTTTTCTCTAGCCAGGATGTGGAATCGAGCTTCCTGGAGTTTGCAGCTTGCTTCCCTTAAGCCCCCCACCCTTTCTATGCCAGCTCCCTGCAGGGGGGCGAGGATTTCTCTGTAATCGGCCATCACCGTTGCGGGGCAGGCCGCGAACGCTTCACGGCAGGTAAATGGATCTGGGATTAAAAACGGGGCGGGCGAAGGGGAGAGGAATGTGCAAAAGAGCGACCGGCCTCTCTCCGGTCGCTTCCACTCCCGCCCGCCGCCGCTTTCGCAAGGTCCGATGCACAAGGAGGAAACAATGGAGGCTGTGCAGGACATAGATGGACCCTGGGATTTGGGGAGGGGCACGGACAGGGGGTAACAGGCTTTCGGTGCATTCACTTCTCCTTTTTTTTTTGCCTGGAAACTGCAGGAGGCGGGAATTAGTATACAAGGTCCGTCTAGCTCCTTGCGATCGTCTTTTTGTAAGCGCTCCACTCGGTTTGTCAGTGCCTCCCCCTTCGTCGGGGTTCAACAGATCACCTTCCTCAAAGTGCTCCCTCGCCGTCATTCCTGGCTTTCTCCCGCTAGGTTTGCTCCAGTTTTCCCTCCTTCCTCCGTGTAACAGCTTTTGGCGTGCCTACTCGTGGATCACGCCCCCTTTTTGCACGAGGTTGTCCACGTAACGCGATTTATTTCCCCTTCTTCGCTTAATAATTTCTTGAATGTCCACATGAGCGGTTGCGATCACGAATGTGGGTCACGAATTTGAGGAACTGGGTTCTAGGATAGGAGGGCCTTGTGTCATAATGCAAATTAATCATTTTCCCCCTCTGTTGTAAACTAAACTCCACTACCCTTCCTCACTGTATTCATACCCTCTGCTGCTTCTTTCTCCCTTTGTATCATCCTGTTTTTTCTCTGCTAGACAGTCCTAGTGGACTGTTATGGGGCTGCTTTGTGAACTAGGATATAACTGTGGCCATTTCTGCACTACACTGTTATGGTGTTATTATTCCACTTTCAACATCCTATGGAATCCTGGGGCTTGCAGTTTAGGGAGGGGATGTTGAAAGTAGCATAATAACACTATAACACTCTAGTGCAGAAATGACTTTAGAAAACAAACAGTGTTGAAAACATAAAAGATATACTGTGCAGCGAAACTAAGGGTTGATTCAAAGCTACAGGCAAAAAAAGTATTTGCCACTGCTTGTACCCTCACCAGAGAACTGCAACCAGACTCAGTCTTTGACTACATACCTGTGTGATATTCAGTCTTTTACTTTTTTAGAAGTGTGCTTAAGGGAGTATTCTCGTGCTTGTGTATGCTTAAATAGCATCTTGGTCAATGAGACCCAGGTTTCTCTATAGCAGGTATGGGCAGTTGTGTGTGGGAAGATTTTTCACCCCCGTGAACCACACCGTCACATCCAGGGTGGATCAAAAATAACATTGTGTCACTTCTGGTTGCCATTTTATCTGATTTTCTGCCATTTCTTTGGGAGATCCCTGGGAGGTGGGGGATGTAAACAGCCACATTTACAGCCATTTGGGTCATTTTGGTAAGGTTTGGGGTAAAAAAATCACTCCCAAATCAATAGAAATTTAATTTTTGTGGGGGAATTTAATCTTTGGGGGGTCTCCCAGGAATTTGCGGTGCCGCAAAAGTAGTTTCAGGGGTCTTGTGCAATCTGTAAATTGTTCTTTCCCTCTGTTCTATGGGCATGTAAATAACTGTAAACAAATTTTGAATAGCCAACCTACTCTCCACAATGCTGCTGTGTTTTATTGCAGAGGTTAGTATCTGTATCCATTTGTAGTAAAGTTCACAGTTCCAGTGCTTCCTCATGTGATACAGTTGGGAGGAAATTTGTGTAGCGTGTGAATGGTGTAGAGTTAGATTATATTTACATAACCACAAGTTTCAGATGAGTGAGATGGGTAATGATATCATGAAGTACAACATGTTCCTTCCCATTCCTTCTTGAAGGATGCCACAGTACATGTCAACCTTATTGGCTCAGTTTGTTGGCTTATTGATTAGCTCTTTGAGTTCAGTTCATATCTAAAACATCTGATTGTGCAGCACTGTTCACACACCACAGACTGAATGGTTAATTATTTCACTTTGCCTCCTAAATGGAAATCAAGCCTGAATGCTCCCTAAAAGCCAAGATGACTAAGCCGAGACTGTCATACTTCGGACAGAGCAAGAGAAGACATGACTCATTAGAAAGCTGTTAATAACAGGGTGATTTAGAAGATTCTCAGTCATAAAGTCACCATAAATCAGAATCAACCTGATGGCAGTTAAGATAAACAACATAGCAACAAACTCGGTGGATTCTTGAGCAAGCCACTACCTCTCTAACTGCCCTCCACTTCGCTTGTCAATAAGGAAATAATAAAACTGACCTATGGTGGTAGGGTTTGTATGGACTATCCAAGAATATTATGATGTGTTTTGAAAATTCAGTAGTACTATATAAATGGAATAATTCTGGTTAAAATAAAACAGCATAAAACACCACATAAAACAATATGCCCTGCCAGCTTGTCAGAATTTAAAATATAACTGTTGACAGAATTAGAAAGCCTTAACTTGGCAACAGAAGTAGAAGAGTGCTGTTGCTTTACAGACTCCCTGAGGAATGCTACTCTACCATCATGGATTCTGTCTTGAGAAGGTTGTACATTAGGGGTGGGAAATGTGCACCCTGCCAGATGTTGTTCTGCAACTCACAGTATCCTTCACTGTTGTCTGTGCTAGCTAGGGCTTCAGGGAATTGTACATATAGAGGGTTGCACAATTCCCACCTCTGCTTTATATTAAAGATATGGAAACCTGTGGTCCTCCAGGTGCTGTCAGACTACAGTTTCCACCAATCCATCAGTTGAGCTGATCCAGGTTTGAGTCTTAACAACATCTGAAAAGCCACATAGCTGTCCCCCTACTGTACACCAAATACCTGTAGATCTTATTTATATTCCATATGAGATTTCCCCATACAGTGGACCCTTTGCATCTATAGGAGTCCAGTTCCAGGAACCCCTATAAATGGCAAAAAAATGAATACTCACTCCTCATGTTTATTAAACAGTGATGACATGTACAGAGTCCATGTTTATGTCACCCCCATTTTAAGTATAGGAAGCTCAGCTCTGTGATCATTGGAATTTGCAGATATGGAAGTTGCAGATATGGAGGGTCCACTATATATATTTGGGAATAAGGAGGAACAAATGGAATAATGCAAACCCAATATAAGACTCTCCCTTAAAATGATATGATATGGAATAATTCCTACCCCCTGCCCTTGAAACATTATTTTGTTTTCATTTTCTGCTCCCTGCCTCCTGTCCCATCCCATTACTGCTCAAAGTTGATTGTCAAAATCACTGTTATACTTATTCAGGCATGCCCCAAATAGGACAAATAAACTTGTATGAGTGTGCTAAGCTCCTCTCATCCCTTTGTATTCTCATGTGAAGAACAACTTTGTGAACCTCCGTTGAGCATTCCCTTTATGACTTGGATCCCTGAAACTATGTTCACAGTTGTGTACTATTCTTCATCTTTATTTATTTAGTAGTGTTGGCGTGCATGGTACTGTACAAAAATAAAATGAAACAGATGTGCCAAAGAGATAGAGGCTATGAAGAGAGACAGTAGAGGAGACAGAAGGGCAAGGTTAGCCTGATCTTCCACCTCTCATGTCTGCCAGACTGAAAGCTAGAGATGGTTCCTGTTCCTTGAATGATTGGGTAGAGGAGGAAATTTCAGCAAGTTTTGCTTGCAGAGTAGCAAGAGTAGCAACCAGGTAGCAAGCAGCACCTGCTGAACTTCTCTCTTCCAAGCAACCATTAAAGATACAGAAACCCTCTCCAGTTTTCGTTCTACTTGTGTCTTTATTTATCCTGATTAATCAGTGGCTGAATAGAATTTGAGTGATGCCAGAAATATTTTCTGTGACCATTGCATGGCACAAATTCATCCTTTTTGAAATCTAGGTGCTGTTAGGAGCCTCACCTGATAAGGAGAAGACTGGAGGACCTTCTCGGAAGAAAGAACATCTGTGGGCCGACATGCAGGAGAGCTACGAAACAGTGATTTCCCTGGGTAAAAAGAATCCACTGCTTAAAATTGCTGCTTAAAATCCAGTGCTTAAACATTTCTGTAGCAGAGGAGAAATCCAACCTTTTGCTAGACTTAGAAGCAAATCCTGTGTTTGGTGAAGCATAAATGCTGGGGACTTCATGATAGCAGATAAGATGCTAAATTTGATAACTGCAGTGCCCAGATATATATGCGTGAACATTTGGCTAATCAACGTCCATGACTGAAATATTTGCACTGGGGATACAAAACGTGCTGGACCAGATTCAAGCTTGAGGAATGCTTCTTCGTGCGTCTATCTAAAGCCTTTAGTATAGTAGTATTAGCATTTGAGAAAGTCACTTTTTTTTTGCACTGTGACTCCCAGAATCCCCCAGCCAGCATACATAAAGGCTGTAGTCCCTGTCCCTCAAGCTTTCCCATTCTGAATACTATGCTCATGTAAGTCTCAGTGTGATGGAACTGGATTATACTGAACAAGGTTGAACAAGTTATTTGTTTTATCTCATCTCATCATACAACTGAAGCAAGTATCAAATCATCAACATCTATAAAATTTGCAGTAGCCTGAGGTCTATAACTGACTGAGATGGAAGAAAATACACTGCCACTCATGTCATCCTCCCTTTCCATCTCTGGCCCTCTCTCCGTCTTGCTTCCTTCAGTCTCACCTGCCTTTACCTCACCTCACTTTGTGATGGCAGCATCCTTTTTATATAAAAAAAATGCTGGTCACTTTACACAGAGGTTTGGGAACACATGGCAGCAGTACAAGGGAAGGAAGAGGAAATACGACAGTAGCAGTGTGTGGAAGCAAGAGGAGGAAGCTCAGTGAAGAAGTGATTCTTAGGATAAGAAATAAGGGCAAGGGGAAGGAGGACAAGGTAGCAGTGGCATGAGGTTCATATGTGAGAAGGGGGGCAAGACAGTGATGGCAGAGACCCAGAGGGAGGAAGTTGATGCTGTTTTCTATTCTGCAGGCTCTTTCACACTAAACAATTGTAATACTAGGATTTCACTTTAAGTTCCATGGCTGCATCCTGTGGAATGTGGTTCCTAAACTGTGTATTTCAGGATTCCATAGGAGGGAGCCATGACAGTTAAAATGGAATCATCGAACTGTTAGCTATGTGGTATGAAGGGCCCTTGGTTTTCTGCCCTCTGATGTAGCCACCTCACTCTACTTAATCTGTAGGACAACCCTCATTTAAAAATGACTTCTCTGTTTTCCTGCAGATGTATGTTGTGTGTGGTCACTGCACAAGCACAACTTTCCTCCTTGGACAGTAATGTACTTGGCCTTTTAAATGTCTTCGTTAATGTCCTCATTTTAGCAGAAGAAATTGCCATCAGCTGGCCCCGAATAACAGCCTTCACAGAAACCCGAGGACGGCGAGGTTTAGCTTCTGGTAAGTCATTGGTGAGAAGGGGATAGAATTCTCCACGTGTGGAGACAGTGGGCTTCGGGATGGGGGGGGGTCCTAAGGTTAACAGTCAAAAGATGTCATTCACCTAGTCTGTCTTTTCCTCCCAGTCCTTTCAGAGCATAAGATGTAGGGCTACTTTGGGTCCAGTGGGATTGTGGGGGAACAGGTAGGAAAACACATCAGAGTTGCAAATAAGATGCTGTCATCTGGAACTTTTTGCCAGTATCCCAGGTGGTAGAAGGGGTAGGAGAACTCTGGTTGACTCAGCAAGTGTCCTTCTTTGGAGCCCTGCTGTGTAGCGGCACAAGCAGATTAAGTGTCACCAAATCCTTTTGTGCTTTGGTTTTTACTGGATGCATGAAAAAAACAACACATAAAGGTAGCCATGTTAATGTATTTTTTTTGTCCTAATGGCACAAATCTGGGATCCTTTTCATCAGAATGTCGCAAAGCTAATCCTGTGAAATTTTGCTGCCTGAGACAGAGGGCAAGTTTGGAAATGGAATATTGTCTTCCACTCAGAGTTTGAAAACGTTACTTTTGGCTCCCAAAAGTGACTCAGCAAGTATGGCCGGTGATCAGTTTGGCTGTGGGATTCGGGGAGCTGTAGTCAGGTAACATAACTTATCCAAGCTGTGTCATCTAGAAGCAACAGGGTCACTTAGGGAGGGCCGAGCAGGGCACATGGCAGACACAATTCTGCCTCTCAACATCTTACCAGTGCTCAACACCCCTTTTCATCTGCTACCTGAGGCAGTTGTTTAACTCCACCTAATAGTCAGCCTGGCCCTATGTGCAGATAGTTCATGTTGAAGACTGTAGCCTCAGAGCCCTTTCAGTTTACAGCAGGGCCTAGCATGTTTTTTGTGGTGATTTTCTTCCTCTTTTCTTGACAGGGTTAGAAATGGAACCTGAACAAGGGCAGTTGGCGCCATTGCCAGGTCAAGCGGCAGCAACGACTGCTGGCTCAAGTGAAGAAGGGATCCTGCCAGACTTCCGGAGGCAGCTTGGGGTGATCCTACAGACTGTGGGCAAGGCTCAGGTGGAGAAGATGCTGAGGGAGCTGGTGAAGGAGCAAGAGCAACAAGGAAGGGTGAGGAGGCGCAAAAGAGTGACCAGGAGCCCCCGACACAGAGGTAAAGGCATTGGTAGAGTGAGTGGAAGTACCAAGGCTTATGTTTGGATGGCTATTTTGGATCATCCAGCAGATTCAGATTCCCCTCTAATATGCAACCAGTGATTTTGCTTTCTTTTCTGTGGCCAGAAATCCTACTACTTGCTCAAGGCCCCTAGTCTCTATGTGGTAAGCTTTTCTGGTTTACTCTTTCTCCTTAGAGCCCCTTCCCTCTGTTCCAGATCTCAACCCATCTTTCTTTGCATAGACCCTTGATTCTAAAAGGAATAATGTGAAAGAATCTGCTATCTTCAACATTTTGGTATTTTCCATTTTCTCAGTTTGTATAATTTGAGTTCCATTGGAGATGAATTTGTATTCCCCCCCCCACAAGCCAACAGAATCCTAATGATAATCCAGCATAAAAGAATCAGTGCCATTTTCTATTTGGTTCTATGAACTGAAGTAGTGAAAGAAAAATACCTTTAATGATGGTGTTGGGGACACTGAGGTATTCAGACTTTTGTTATTCACTTATTATTTATTTAATTTATGTTCCACCTTTCTCCTGAATGGGATCCAAAATAGCTTGCACATGAATTAAACAAGGTTACATGAATTAAAAATTAATAATAAAAAAGTTTTAAGAAATCAAATAAGCTACCGTATTAAAACATCAATACTTTAAAATAATGTAAAATCACTTAAAAGCAGAACAAGAACAACAAAAAATACAGCACATGAACTCTGTGAAAGATTTTCTACATAGCCACTTAGTCACCAGATGCTTATACAGATAAAAAGGTGTTTTATCTGATGGAGAAAGGAAATACAAAAGCTGCAGTTAAATATCAGAGGCAGTTCGAAGTCATAGTCTTAATTAGACCTCAGAAAATTTACTTTTCCAAGCTCTGTCTTCTCTCTCTCTCCGTGTGCATGTGTGTGTGTGCGCGCATGCACTGTGTGAGATTTCAGGAAGAGTGTAACTCCATTCAGTGCTGCGAATGCTGTTAATTCCATCCAGCACAAGATGAATCCCTATTCCTAAGGATTTATACCTTGTTCTCTTTCAGCAGGTGATGACACAGGTGGGGTGAACAGCTTGGAGATCCCCCAGGAATCTCAGGCTGAACTAATGGAAGGACCTGCCATCCTATCTCGGAAGCCACCGGCAAATGAGCTACAAGTGCCTCTCTTGTGTCCAGGACTGCTGGCAGGGCAAAAGCAATCCATTTCAGGGAAAATGGTTCATGGGGATGCCAGTGGATGCAAGAACAGCCTTGCCCATCAGCAGAGTCTTCTGGGAACAAGATGGGGAGCAGGAGTTCAGCCAAGGGAGACCATCGGCTGCAACCCCCTCCACAACATCAGCCAGGACTCCCAGGAAAGTGGGAGAATCTGGCCACCCTTTGGTGAAAGAACTCAGTTCTTCTCTGCATGGCAGAAACCGCGGTGTACACAGAGACGTCGGCGCCAACCTGCGGGAGAGAAACCCCACCGCTGTGGGCCATGCAGGAGAACCATTGTGGTCTCACCTGTGAGGTCTAGCTCTCCTCAAAACTCTGCTTTCCCTTCTCCCCTGGACTCCACCCCAGCCTCTTCTCTTGCCCTGCCTCTGAATTCCATAGGGCCACTGGGTACTCAAGCCCTCCCAGGGAACCCAGTATCGACCCAGCCCCGAAAACCCCATGCCTGTGAAGAGTGCGGCAAGCGATTCCGAATCCTTGCCAACTTGGAACGGCATCAGCAGCGCCATGTGGCAGAAAAACCTCACCAGTGTCATGACTGTGGGAGGCGGTTCCGTTGGGGCTGCCACCTGGAGCGCCACCGGCGATCTCGCCGCTGTGTAGAGTGTGGCGGGGGACTTGCCACGCCTCCTCCCCCTCCCTCCCCACCCCCAGAACCTGACCGGCCCTACTCTTGTGGGGAGTGTGGGAGGCGGTTCACCCAGCGGTCAGCCCTCAGCAAGCATCGGCGGCTGCACTCAGGGGAGCGCCCTTATGGCTGTGTAGAGTGTGGGAAGCGGTTCCTGCAGCGCTCTGATCTCACTATTCACGTGCGCTCTCATTCTGGGGAGCAGCCTTATGTCTGCACAGAGTGCGGCCGCCGCTTCAGTGTCAGCTCAAACCTCAGCAAGCACCGGCGCATGCACCGTGGAGAGCGCCCACACGCCTGTTCTGTCTGTGCCAAGCGCTTCCTGCAGCGCTCAGAGCTCCTCATCCACCAGCGGGCCCACACAGGGGAGCGGCCCTACCCCTGCACGGCCTGTGGAAAGCGCTTTGCTCGCCGAGCTCATCTCAAACGCCACCAGCGCACCCATGGTAGTGTACCTGCTGCTACTGCTGCCTCTCGCCACCAGAGTGGCCGTTTGGTGGCCACCTCTGCAGGAGACGCCATGCTCCTTCTTGAACGTCAACAGCATGAATCCAGGGTAGTGACTGATGCCCTGGAGTCACGTCCCCATGCTAACACACTCACTTCAGGGCCATGCCTGTCAGCAGCCGGGCCCTCTGTCTTCTCAGCAGCCCGAGGACCTGGGGGTGCTGTATCATTGGGTCTGCCCTGGGCTGTCTCCTCACCTGCCCGCCTTCCCTTCTGCTCCAGCTCTCTTTGATCATGTGGTAAATTTCCTGCATCCCTGCCCTTCATCAGTCCCTCCTAACCAGTGGGCATCCCAACAATCTCTGTTTTGGGAATGGGGCCCAGTTCTGGTTAAATACGGTGGGGAGATAGACCAGGTTTTGATAGAGCTTGGGAGTGGCTTATATTTTGGGATGCAGCCTTGGCTTGCTTAGGAGGCCTGGTGGTTTGGTTTTCCCCTCATGGCCTCCAGCTAGGCTCTGCATAGGGCCACTGGTGATGAGGTGAGGAGCAGACAGGCAGCTGAGGTTCCTGGGTGAAAAATCAGCTACAGTCCAGACTAGTTGGTTGAGGTCTAGAATACCAGTCATTGTGACTTGAGTTGGGCACATTATCTAAAGTCTGACAGGGAGAGTGTAGGTAGCCTGCTTTTGTGGATGGGAAAGGGAAAGTACCCCATCTCAGCCACTGACGCAAGTGGTGTACAGCTTGCAAACCAGAGCTCTGAACATGGATGTGGGTTTTTTTTTTTTTTTTTTGAGAAATACACACAAGTTGACTTGTTCTCTTGTCCACCACATGGTCACTTCCCTCCTGTCCCTTCTCGTACACTTTTGTCAGCTTTTTAAAGCCCTCCAACACTTTCCCCTTTGGCCTTGTTGGCTGATAATACCCCCTTGACTAGACTGCTTATGTTATCTTTTGTGGGAAAAGAAGCTCAAAGTAGGCTTCTCCCGAATACTTAGCACCCATTTCTGGAGACAAAATGGCACACTTGCCTCTGTTGTTGATCTGTGCCCTATCACACAATCATACTGGCTGTTGCATATATTGAGGATGGGTGAGTTTTATGTGGCTTTTCAAATCCAACATAGTCCATTCCCTTCTTACATGGGTAAACAAGTTTATCACCAGGCGCAAGCCCCAGATCTGAGGGATGTGTGAGAGAGAATTAAAAAGGAAAGACAGCTGCTTTGTGAGCAGTTTGGAAACAAAGCACGGTGCAGTGTCAGGATTTGAAGTTTGCTGCTTCCTGAATTTGGAACAAGATGGTCAGTGCCTTCCTTAAAGGGGCTATAGGGCATCTTTTACCATCCGCTCCTGAGAAAGCAGACTGAGAGGAGGAGGAGAAGCAGAAGGTTCCTGCCTTGGCAGGAATTGAGGACTGGAACTTTTCAAGGGTGGGAAGGTACCTGGTTTCTGCATCCCCTGTTGCTGGTAGCCAAATATGAGAATCATGAAACTACTGCTGAGTAAGGCTTTGAAGTGCCACTCTTAAGAGCTGTTCTCATCTGTATCATTTTTTTTCCAGGCCAGTGTTACTGTTCAAGTTACTTGTACATTCCTGGTACTGTTTGGACTGGTGTTCTATTGTTAGAGGATGGGATCTGGGGGATGGACCATTGAAGCCTGTGGTTCAGCCCAGGTTCTAGAGTGGGGGTGGGGGTCATATCTGATTTAGGATTAATACAGTAGAACTTTGTTTTATCAGACCTTAGTGTGAAGTTTCTTTAACCAACATAGAAAAAAAATGAAGAATCTAACTTTGTACATTTAAATGAATCAAAATAGAATATTTTTCAATTCCCTGCCTATGAAAAAGATATTATTTTGCATCTCTCAGAACTTAAAGTAAGAATTTTGTTGTATTCATTTTCTGTTTGGCAAAGTTAGCTCTTCAGAATCCACATTTTGCTTGATTCAAATGCATTTATCTGCATCTGGCAGTGTCTGAACACAGGAGAGGTTTATCACATTTTGAATTTTTATAATCAGGGATATCACAAATGGCCAATTACAATTGCATCTAGCCCTTCTGGTGCAGATCTTCAGGCTCTTCCTGGTCTAGAGATGTTTTTAGAATAGGCACAGAGAAATATAACATTGGCTGATGCTGAGTGTAGCCGCAAGAGCTGCATTCAGACGTTGATAAAAGGCAAACATTGAACAGTTATGTTCCCACCCCTTGGATTCCATTGCCTCTGGAACTCTTTGGTTAATCTGATTTATCAAAAGCCACCCTGATAGGCTTAAACCCCTGATTGGTCTGTAAGAGTAAAGTAACTGCTTTTGCAAAACAACAGTGACTTGTGTTAGCTTTAGAACAGGGCCCGTTAGACATAGCAAGAATATGACTTCTTTCAACAGCTTTACAATATACTTGAGGATGGAATGCTACTAGAAAGTTAGCTTTCAAAAGCAGTCAGCTACAAAGCCCACCAAGTTACTTAGTTGCTTTTTAAGTTAAGTTAAATTAAATCTACTTTGCAGTGCCTCTGGCCTGTGGTACAAGGCACATCTGGGGAGTGAGCCACACCCCTTGTAAGTGTGAACGTAACTAAAAGTTAACACTGTAAAAGGAGTGCAGTTATTTCTCATTGCACTATGTTCAGTATAATTTGTTTATACCTTCCTTACTGCAAAAAGGAATGACATTGATTTGTAGCATGTTACTTCCATGTTTTATCAGCAGAAATCTAGTACGGTTGGAGAGAGAGAATTAGCCTCAGAACAGAGCAAGACAGGTGTTTAAGGTTTTGGGTATGGATGACTTCACAAGAAGATAATTCCTTTCATGGCCTTACACAGCAACAAATTCATGCAAAGGGTTCCTTTTGTGGCCCTATCCAATATTGCATTTAACACAAGCATTTGCTACTGCAGGGCTATTGGTGTAGAGCATTTTTTCCAAACGGAAGTTTACATTGAGTTAGACAATACTTGGGTAACTTGATATATGACTAGTATGCCAGCCAGGCACACATGACTTCTGACCAAGCTGAATGCATCTCAGTCTTTTTCGTGGGATGCATTGGAAAATTACTTTTTTGGACAACTGATAAGACTCTCTCAATGATTCTGGGGGCTTTCTCCGTAACAGTCTTCATAACTATATGGAATCTCCATCAGTTCCATAACATTCCCAGTGTCAGTGATTAACTCTATCCTTGATAGCACCAGGACCACCTCTAGACACATTCCATTGCCTGTTACTAACAAATTGATAAGTCATTTTGTAGAAGGTGGTAGAGGCACTTCATTGGTAAGGGCACTCATTGTATGCTTAGAGACAGTGAGGTGCCATCCAGTAAATGCAAACACAAAGTCTGATTCCTGAGAAGATTCTGAGATCTGATGAGTGAATCTCTAAAATGCTGCTGAAGGCTCTGGTATTTTATCTTGATTTGAAACCTAGAGTGGAGTATCTTAAGGGTATAGTAATGTTTCTGTTTGTCAGTCCAAATTCTGCAGTGAGATCCATACATGAATGCTGTAAACTATACAAATTGGCTTCTGATTTATTTTGCTAATCTTGGGGATGAGTAATGAAGCACTGCTGTCTTGATATAGACAAACCTTTTCAGTTCCTTGGTTCTGCAATTTTGTCAGGCGTTGTTCATAACTCTTTCAGATCTACCTTGGCACTCCTTAAACTTCCTATAAGGAAAAAAACATTCCTACAAAGGCAAGAGATTTTGTGCCTGAAGTTGGTTTCTATAAATGTGTCACAATGCTTGGAAGAGTTACTTTTCTGGAGCTCCTACTACAGCTCCAATAACTCCAAGCCACCATGGCTCCTAGTCATGTTGGCTAGAGGATGCTGAAAACTGCAGTCCAGAAAAGTACCTTTGATGCTTTGATATGTGACGTGACTCTAAAATTATAAATACACACATAGCATTCTCTAACGAGAGATACAATTTTACTTAGATTAATTCTTCTATGCATTTCTGAAGAACAGAAAAGCACAAGTGGGGATTGAGAGTGGTGTTGGTCTTTATTAAAAGAAATGCATTTATTATAGAGGTGTAAAGAAGATTCACAAATTTTCTCATTTTTGTCTCAACTTGTTGAGACACTATGTTGTAAAAATGATGAACCAACATGCCTTTGGGGATTTTGTGAAAAATTCATTTGTGTGAAAATGTGGGTTTTGTGCAAGGAAACTTAGGGGTTTGCATGAAAACAACAAGTTTGCACAGGGGAAAAAAAACAGTCAGTGCAAAATACTGTTTCCTATAGTGAATGTTTTTGCAAAAGATTTTTTTTTTACACAAAAGATTTTTTCTGCAAAAAAAAAAGGGGTCCTGAAATATAAAAAAACCTTCTGAAATACACAAAAAATTGTAATGTTGCCCAGTGAGGGGTGTGTGTGTTTGAAATTATTAATTTTTGCTTGCAGGAATGACAAATGTATGTATATCCGTAATTCACACCACATTCCACTACTAGACTCAAGGCGGCTTTCCAAGGGTAGGAATTCGGGGAATCCAAGCAACTGTTGCATATACTTTGTGCAGCAAGTAGGTTGGCTGACTTCCAGGGCCAGAGTCCACCAGTCTGCATTCAGTTAATGTGTCAGCAGCTTCTGCTGCTGAGATGTGTGAGCAAGACCACTGGAACAGCATTGCTGGCTCCTGCTCAGCATCCTGATCATCACAAAGATGTCCTAAGGAAGTTCACTAGCAGGTCATGAGAATGATACCCAGTAGATCTTCTGAATCTCCAGTATCAAGTAGTCATTGTGGTCCTGAATATGGAAGAGTTTGTGCTTTTCACTTCTGTCAAATATTAACCACAACCAACCCCTCATGTATCCATCAAATACTTTAAAAAGTAATGGCCGACTCAGTTTCTTGTGGGAAGAAGTTCCCAGGGTTAATCTTGCTGCCATCAGGGAAAAAAAAGCCACTTCCTTTGGTTTTGTTTCATCCAGTGATTAATGTTTAACAATGCTTGTGGGATAGGGGACCATGATGACCTGACATGGTCAGGGTTTTGTAGGTTTCAGAGCCAATTATCTGTCCCTCAGTTCTTTCCACAACACTTGTGAATTGATAAGGCTCTCTGACATCTGTAAGCCGTCAGAGTGGGGACGGGGGAAACTCTGGATGGCATGAAGAAGTGAAGTAACTTACACCTTCTAAGGATGGGGTTTTGTGGGTGTTGCTCCTGGACTTCCTGTCATTTCTGAACTATCAGATCCTGCCAAGATTTGCAGTCTTGGCCACACACAAAGCCTTCAGTCCAAATAGTCTCATAACAGGCCAGCCAAATAGGGGGCAATGAGGCCTTTTTTCAGCCGGAACTCCACAGGAACAAAAATCTTGTCCTTGAAGCTGCCAGGCCATTCCCCTTCATCACAAATGTAGCAAAACACCAGCTTCATGGTCTGGAATAGTCTTAGAGAGCTGAGGACTGTTTGATGCTATGGAAACTGACACGTGTGGGAGATGTGGGGATGGACATGGCCCTTGCCACTCGGGCACGGATGGAGTGTTTGTCCTGCCACCGATGCCATCGCTTCCGTACTGCAGAGCGGACCTAAGGGAAACATACCACAAAATACACTAAATATGGTAACCTGTGAAGTCCCTTCTTAAAAGGTGTGCCAGGTTTCATGGAAAGCAAGGCACCTGTGCACTCCTGAATCAAACCAAAAGCCTATCTAGCCCAGCTTCCTGCTCCCACAGTGGTTGACTAGTTGCCCTTCGAAAGCCCACAACTAGGACTTCAGTGCTATATACCTCCCTGCTTGTAATTCCCAGCAACTGGTCCTAACAAAGTACTGTCTGCAATACTGGGGGTGCATCTGTCACCACTAGAAGGCATTTCCCTCATGATACTAGTTGTCAGTTCTCTTTTAAAGATGTTCCAGTTGGTAGCCCTGACCTATAGGTCAGGGCTAGGCAAAGGCAGAAGGTTCTCGGGGACAATTTTCAGCCCCTGTGGACTGTGCAGTCTACCAAAAATGCCATCAACCTCTCTGCCCCGGTAATGTTAATTGGTGCAGGATATGTGTGTACGCTGCAACCTATTGAGAAGATGCACTATTGCTCTGGAAGGCGTCTGAGAGAGGCAACTGACTTCTTTTGGCCTGAAAAGGGTGATGCTGAGGACAGGTGTGGAGCACATTTTGCCCATACTTGCTGTATGTTGTAGTAGTACACTGTGTAATCTGACACTGTGTTGTGTGATGAAAGTGACTCCTTCACCTGTTCTGAATTTTCTATCATGTTAACTTCATTGAATGAGCCTGGATTCTAGTGCTACCGGAGTGGTGGTGGTGGGCAAACTTCTCCCAGCCACATTTTCCACACTTGGCACAATTTTCTATGCCTCTAACCTGTTCCCATTTATCTATTTAAAGCAGCCTTCCCTAACCTGAGGGAACTTCCAGATGTTCTGGATGTCCATTCCCATCAGCCACAGTCAGCATGGCCAATGTCCAAAACATCTGGAATACATAATAGGGAGAAGCTGCATTAGAGGAAAACTGCAGCAGGTGAGAGTTTGTCTAGTGATGCCAATATCCCTGGTACAGAGTTATTGAAGGCATAGACAACTCTGAAAATCCATAGAAGCAGCAGTTGTGAGAGCTACATTACACAACAGCCAAGTGTGTGTGTGTGTGTACCTTCAGTTGCCTTTTGACTTACGGTGACCCCATGAATTTCATAGGGTTGTCTTACGCAAGGAATACTCAAGAGGTGGTTTTGCCAGATCCTTCCTCTGAAATGAAGGCTACAGCCACAAGTTTACTGTTACTGAATTTCATGTGAAGTGCTAAGCAGGGTCAGCCTTGGTTAGTACTTGAATGGGAGAATGCCAATGAATACCAAGTGCTGTAGGCTGTATTTTAGAGGAAAAAACTGACAAAACCACCACTGAGTATTCTTATCTAAGAAAGCCCTATGAAATTTATGGGGTCATTGTAAGTGGACAGGCGACTTGACTGCACACACACTCACACAAAGGCCATTTCTGCACTACACTGTTATAATGTTATTATTCCACTTTCAATATCCTATGGAATCTTGGTGTTTGCACTTTAGGGAGGGGCATTTAGAATTCTCAGCCAGAGAGCTCGTTGGCCTCAGTAAACTACAAACCCCAGAATTCCACAGGATGTTGAAAGTGGAATAATAGCACTATAACAATGTAGTGCGGAAGTGGCCAAAACAACCAGCTGTCATATCCACGTGGTCACAAATGGCAAATATGTGCAATCATTTTTTAAAAAGTTGTTATAAGCTGAAATGTATGTGTAACTCTTCCAGCAATATGTGTTTATATGAGTGCTCCAGATGGCAACAGATGGAAAAAGAAAAAACCCTTCAGTTAATAATGGATTGATCACAGGAAGATTCCACAAGAACAGGGGAATTCTAGTATGGCTATTTTCCTGATGCCTTAGCTTTCTGTATGCAGGGATTATTTTTTTTAACATGGATACCACTTGAAATAAGTTATCTCCTGTATGCATTCTGAGGTAGTACATGCCTATGACACCTGCTCAGTGTGAAAGAAGAAAATAGGGCATACTTGCACTACAAATGTTTTGCATCAAGTTTAACCAGTGTGATTTCATTCCCCAACAGAAGTCTGGGGATTGTCATTTGGCAACATGATGAGAATCCCCTGTTAGTAATCCCTAGTGTCCCCTCTACACCATTTCTTTCAAAGAAATAAAACTCCCAGGGCCCATATTCCTTTTATGTGACCAGGGTAGTTCCTATATAACTGAGACATCTTGTTGAGTTTCATGCTTGCTCCTCTCTCTTCAAAACTGATTCTCTAAACCAAATTTACTCAACTTGGCTTCCTCTAGATATTTTGGACTATGCCTCTCAGCATCCCTAACCACAGGACTTTGGTTTGGCAATTAATATGCTTAAACACACACACACACGCATGCACAAGACATCCACTGGTAGCAATGGAAACAACTGGTAGCAATTTCCAGAGGTTGGAAACAACACTGGCATTAAATTATTACTGTTAAATTGCTGGAGGAACTTGATTTGTTAGTTTGAAGTCATTAAAAGATGAACTTTATAAAACTGATTTGCTCGTTCATTGTGAGTAATACCGTCAATTGTTAGATCATTAAATTACAACAAATTAAAAAATTAATATTACTTAAAATGTCCACCACTACCCCAATTCCTCACAAAAGTAACAAATAATGTGAATGGTCAGTCTTCAAAAATTGTGTTTGTCTCTTTCAGATTGGTGGAAAGAAGTATGAGCTCTTACAGAACAGCATCTTCATTTTGCTGGGTATTGCCATTTGTTGTCACCTTTGTGTCCACTTGCTTCCTTTCAGTGGGGCTCTTCTTTTCTGGGGATGTTAGGTACTGGACAAAGTGATTTCTTGGATCTACACTAGATTTTTTTTTAAACGGGGGGGCATGGATTTGCTGATGTTGGGGAGAGTTGCTACATTTTGAAATGGTCTCCTCTGAATATCTCTTTATTGCTGTTTTTCCTAGAGTCCTAATGCTATAGCTGCTATTTCACTGATGCACCACAATACTATGAAATAAATTGAAAAGAAGAAAAAAGTGGAGAAGAGGATGAAAGAAAAATTACCTTTACCTTTACCATAATCTATCTTGAAACTATCCAGAAAGGCAAACACTGCAGCTTATATCATGCTGTGATATATTACTGGAGGAGTGGCTGACTCTCCGCATCCCTACCGCCACTGTGAATCTCAACAATAGATGTACATATGCCCCTCAGGACTTTCCAAATCTGATATGACTCAGACATTCTTTTAAAAGCAACAGCAATTGAAGGGTGGAAATAGAACATTGCAGCTGTTGCTGGAAATTGCCAACAAATTGTCTGGGATAACAAAAACATCATTTGGATATTTTTAAACCCCCAGAGAACTACAGCTACATATACCACAATCCCCAGCAATATTTGCCACATCTATTTTCTCCCATTGTTGGCATTTAATGATCAAAATAACAAATTTTGAATAGTTGGACATTTTAACAAATTAGGGAAATTAATTCATTTTAAACAAATTATTTCCAGGCATTGGACAACATGCAGGATAAAAGCCAGCAAGTCTCTAAATCATGCTGCCACTCCCATGTCTAACCCCAGCTCACCTCACTGTTCAGGAAGCAGTAGAAGACAGAGACGAAAAAGCCCTGATTGGAAAAGAAGAAGAATCAAGAGTCAGCCAAAGATTTTTGTGCAAGGTGTGGGAGAACAGGAATAGTCTTTTGTCATATATTTCTTACAGGGTGCATCCAGCGATTAATTTGTTTTTTAAAAAAGTGATGAAACTTGAACCTTTGATCTACATGCCTTGGATGTATGAGGCATTTTTCAGAACTTGAAAGTAACTAATTACAAATAACATGATACTTACAATCAACTCTTTTGCAATAACCAAGGCACAACCAAGTTACATTATCATTGTAATATAACAAAGGAGAAACACTCATTTTGTGACATAATTGTAACTGTTTTAGTTCTATAGTTACATGGATGTGTGATGTAATCTCTTAGCTGTGTTGTACCATAGTATCAATTCAGTTACTTTAGAATTAAAAGGTAATGGGTTACTTTGAAACATAGTAACAGTAACTAAGTACTTGGGGGCATGGAACATTAATTACATTTTAAAAAACAACTTCACACCTTATCCTCTGTTGCCCGCTACATCAGTGTTTCTCCCTGTCACTCTAGAATTCCACAAGAAGCAGTGGCGGAGCTTGGAATGTGGGGGGGGGGCAGGAAGGGGGCGGGGCTATGACACGGGGGCGTGGCCACTGTGCACAGGTGCATGGCTGTGGTGTGGGGGGCATGGCCAGGGCACATGGGGGCATGGCTATGGGCCAGGACGCCCCAAAAACATTGCCACCGGGGGTGAATCACCCCGCTGCCCCCACATCCCTATGTGACTGACAAGAAGTGGCTAGAGGTTCTGCAAGAGAGAGTGATTTGAGGGGAAAAAATCTTCTTGCTATAGTTATAATAATTTTTATGCAAGGTTCCTCTGAGACCTGAAAGTTATTTGAAGAGTCCTTCCAGCATAAAAAGATTTGAGAAAGTCTGCACTAAATTATTGAGTTTACTTACAAGGAAGAAGGATTTTGGCGAGACATTAGGAGAAATGTCTTGCTAAGAAGAGCAGCTTGACAATAAAACTGTAGAAATCTTCAAGCAGTGGCTGAACAATCATTGCTTGGAGCCACTCTAATTCTAGATTTCCAGAAAGCAGGAAGCAGAACTATATGGACTAGAAGGTCCCTTTTAACTCTATCATTCTATATTTGTGACAGGTAATAATGACTGATGTTATTTATGTACCACTTAAAATATACACTAGAGCATGGGGTATGGGAAAAAGATTGCATAATGGCAGGCAAAGGCACATAGCAGTATTAGGACAAGACACAAGTCACAGACATGCACGTATGCATAGCAGCAAAGGGGGGGGGGTCTACTGTTCCTTTCACTTGGCTTTCCCCCCTCCTTCTCCCCTCTGCCTTCTTGTCTTCTGTCCCTTCCTTGTTCCACTCCCTTCTTCCTCCTTTCCCAAAGTGAGGAAGAGAGAAAGAGGAAGGTGCCACACGCCTTCTCCTCTCTAATTTTTCTCTCACCTTCCTCCTTGGAAAAGAGCTCACCTCAGCGTCTTTTGTGAGTGCTAAAAAAACTCAAAAGCCTTTTTTAAAGAAAGAATATGATAAAGATCCATTTTCTTTTTTCACAGAGAGTGAGTCAGCCTTTGTGACGAGAGGCGGGAAAGCGACATTGCAGTACACGCACCCCTCTCACTGTCTCTGCACATCATGGTGCGCCCTTCTCTGTCCCTGCGATCACTGGACTTGTGGCAGGTGAATGCAGGGGAAGGATGGGTCCACAGCTGCTAATTTTGGCTCTGCTCCCTCCTTCTCCTCCCTGCCAGCCGACTGGCCAGTCAGTTCCAGGCCAACCTCCACCTCCCTCCCTCCCTCCCTCTCTCTCTCACTCCATTCCTTCCAGTTCCTCCTCCTGCCTCTTGGCGCCTTTCTGACTGCACAGTGGCACAGTCCTGCCCAGGCAACTCTCTTCTCACCACCTTTCCCTGTCTTATCTTATCTCTTATCAGTTAATCTTAAAGGTGCTGCCAGATTTATTTTGTAACCCTCCCATTTTCCTTCATAATAATTGCAATTATAAAAATATTCAGTGCCTTTGAAGTAACGGATTGGTATACATAAAAGTTCAGGCTAAAATATAGATCAGTTAATTTTTAAAGTGCTGCTAGATTTATTTTTTTCACCCTCCCTTTTACCTTCTTCAGGATAATAATAACTACTGCTTGCTTTTTAATCCCCATTATTGGGCTACTTACTTACAGTTACAACATATAAATTTGAAATAACAGCAGCTATATTAATTATAAATATTTTGCTAATATGAGGAGTACAATTTATGGAAATGGGCTGCCAAGGGTTATGCAAGTGAAAAAGGGTAGGGAGCCACTGCACTGGAGAGTCAAAAAACAAAACAAAACAGTACAGTTTGATACCATATCCTCTAACATTTCACAGATGAAAATCAGGACACATGTGGCCAAGCAACATCAGAATGTGGTTGAGATGACAAAGGTTATTAATGTTTATTATTATTAACCAACAGAACTCTCAACAAATTCAATATTAGTATTATTTGTTTAATTACAAATGTCGCTTTTGACATACAACCTCTTGTGTAGGGAGTGGGGGGTGGGTTATGGTCTCAAGTTTTGCTAAAATGATGTGAAGTATCAATGTGCTAGTTTCTAAGCCTTTCCTTCTAAAATCCCTTAGTCCAACACAGCACATCATTTGGAATGCTAAGGGGGGGAAATGAAAATGAAAATAATATATTTAAAATACATGATTTTAAATCAACGCAAGCAAATTGCGTTAGAAGCTTCTGCATGAATTATCTACAGACATGCACACCAAAATGACACATTGTTATGACTTTTTCCATACCTGGAAGGACTCTAAGAGAGAGTTGAAGTAAATGAAGACGATCCGGGATATTTCATCCTCTCCCGGGTTGACAAAGAAAAGCATGTAGGTAATGCCCAGTAAAGGCAGGAGCACAAGTGTGGCCTTCACAGCTTTTCTGGAGGGAGTGCAGAGGCTGGTTAAAATCCAGTACAATTCAGATAATCATATCCATGACCCCTTTGCAAGGAGTCAGGTTGGCTCTTCACCCAACAGAAGGAAATGGAAGGAGGTGATAAGGGCCGAAGGGTAAACTACAGTGGTCAGTCATGTTTCTGAATGACACTTAACATCAGAAATGGGCAACTGCACAGAGAATAGGGGTCAATTTTCTGCCCCTGGGACCCTTAGAAAGCCACATAGGCCGCCCAAAATGCCCTCTCATGACTCCTTTCCCCTCCATGTGGCCCTTCTCCACCTTAAGTTTATATTTACCTGTACTGGATGGTTTCTGAAGTGGTAGAGGCTCGAAGCTTTGTCATCAGGATTCTGACAATATTGAATAAAAAGATAAAGTTGATCTGGAACAGACACAGAAATCAGATTAAACTGGTGGAGTAACTGGACCAAATGACTCCCTCAGCACAAGTGTAAAACAACACAGGACTTAGAAAAGGTACTGTTTGGACTACAACTCCCAGAATCAGCATGATCAATGGCTGTGCTGGCTTGTTGATTCTGGGAGCTGAAATCTTAAAAGTAATTTTTCTAGCCTCTGTTCCCTCTATTGTGGAAGAATCAGAGCTGGAACAGGATACCACTGCTTGTCATTTCAAGTGACTACAGCTCTTTACATGCATTATTTTCATTGTTTATTTAAACATTTATATCCTGCCTTTCCATTTAAGAAGGGCTCCCAGGCAACGTTCAGATCACATACAAAATCTTAAAAATTAAGAAACGGTGAAATTACAAAATATCAAGATAGCAGCATGAAATTCAATTCAGATTTAGAGCTGGGCATCTCGGCTGGTGATAGTGGACTTTCCCGCCATTCCTCTCCATGGTAATCTTCACAGGTAGGGTTGCCAGTTCAGGATTGTCCCAGGCCATAAGGTTTTCAGGGCAAAACCTGAGACTGAGAGAGGGCCTCTGTAAATGTGAAATGTGATTATATACCAATCAGAGTTGCTCACTGCTTGTCATCAAAACACAGACACACATTTTCCTGTTTGGAAAGTAAGAGAGAAATCTTAGCCAAAGAAGATGTTCATCAAGGTGAAATGAAAAAATGTTATTCATTCTCACTGATTTAGAGAGACAGGATAAGGACTGATTTAACCTAGCTTACTATATACACTTGTGTATAAGATGATCTCATGTGTAAGCTGAGGTTTGAGGGAATAAGTGTCGTGCGGAATGACGACATCCTGTGGAAAGGGCCTAAGTAAATACATAGACACCCCCCCCCAAGAGTTTTTGCAAGTTGCAGCAACAATTCAATTAAGGCTTTTAAATTGTAATAAGCTGCTCCTCTACTAGCTGAGCTGAAGATTTGCTCACAGTCCTTTCCTCTTGCCTGGAGCTAAACCCACCAAAATTGGAGAATTTGTACCTTTGTCTCCTGCCTGGAGGTGACTCACAAAACCTGGAGATACTGGGCCAGGCCCTGAGATCCGGAAACCCTGTTAACAGGTGTTTGAGCAACCCTATTTTTGTATTTGACCCTGCTGTGTTTGTTTTAACTTTTGTAACCTGCCTTGAGTCCCTTGGGAAAAAGATAATATCGTCATATTCATCATCATCACCACTACCGCTGCCACAGCTGCTACCAGTGAGTAGGATGAGCTAAAGCAGAGGAACCTTCCACATCCATGGAAGGCAAACCCTGGACCCAACTCATTAAAAAGAAATTTTGAGGGCAGTGGCAGAATGGGGTTTCTCAGAAGGATGAGGAAGAATCTCAGGATGAGAGTGCTATTCTGAAAAATGTGTGCATATATATTTTCCTTTGCTGTTTCTGATATGAGTGGCATACTCCGCAACTGTGGTTGACACTGAAGGCATCATCCTTAATGACATGACCAGGACCCACTCTATGTGACATCACAAGGCAACTTGTTTCAGCCCTGAAATTTTTGGGCCTGCTGGGATAGTCCTGAGCTGTCATACCTATGGCAGAATGCCCATGCCAGAGTGCCTGAAGACATCTTTATCCTCTCTGCTGACTCATCTTCCTGCGTGGTGTAGTGGTTTGACCACTGTTGGACTATAACTCTGGAGATCAAGGTTTGAATCGATGCTCAACCATGAAAACTCACTAGATAACTTTGGGCAAGTTACACTCTCTCAGCCTCATAGGAAGGCAAAGGCAAACCCCTTCTGAACAAGTCTTGCCAAGAAAACCCTGTAACAGGTTCACCATAACTTGGAAAAAACTTGAAGGCATAGAACAACAATGAATCTTTGCCACTAGATGGAGCTAATCTCTCATATATTTTTAAAATACAGCAATCTGTGGAAGAATACTTTTCTCAAATGAAATCTTGTCTTCTTGCTTTCTTTAGGTTTCAATTATAGAGTTTGGTGCTCTCAGACAATAGAAACAGGAGCTGTTTAGAAGAAATAGAAACATATACATTTTATAACAAACGGATACAAAATAAATGCTCTCAGGTAATTTCCATGTCTCCCCTCCAAATTGCCACTCATAAAAAGCAAAATGATGTGCTGATCAAAGACATGGACTATGACAGTGTAGTGAGAAAGGGTTGGATCCAGATTTAGGATATGCAGAGTAGATCCACTGACATTAGAGAGACATTAGTTATGACTAATTTGTCACACTAATTTCAGCGGGGCTGATGTTTAAGAGACCAGTCTACGGAGATAAAACCAGCTGCTTCAAACTCTTTTTTTTAAAAAAAAATTGTTATATGGACCTGACTTTCCTCCTCCCCAGTTGATCCTCACTACAACCCTATGAAGTAGTCAGGCTGAAAGAAGGACTGGCCCAAGGACACTCAAGCCCTTTTCGAACCTTAACTGTTCCTGGTGGTGTCCCGTGGGGAATCCCAGCAAAGGCTCTGCTGGGAGGGGAGGGTGACGGGAGCACTCCCCTCTGCACCGACTGCTTCCGTGGCCCAGGAAGTGTGATAGCCCCACCTCTTCCTGCTGCAACACAGCTGGGTACTGTCCCAAGCTGCGCTGCAGCAGGAAGCACAGCCACTGTGCTTCCGGACCCTCCGCGCACCAGGTAAGTGCGGGATGGCAGCGCGATCATGGGTCACTGACGGGGAAAACCTGTCAATCATTTACTCCATGACTGCGCTGCCTGGGAACGGGAGAAGGACGGAACCGCGATGATGTCATGCATAGCCGTTGTCGCAGTCCTGTCCTTCTCCTGCCCCTCTCCCGTCCCCATTGTGGGACAACAACAGCCTGTGAAAAGGGCCTCAGAGAATTTTATGCCTCAATAGAAACTAGATTTCAAGTCCCAGCCCAGTTCTCTGGCTACTATACCACATGTGCCTTATTAATATTCAAATATTTATTTAAAATCTAAAATATTTATTTATTTATTAAAGGTTTCTGGAGACTAGGGCCCTTTCCGCACCTTACCTGTTTGCGGGGGTGGGGGGCGGTGCTCGTGCGAGCAGCCTCTTGCGCAAGGCGCTCACATCCCTGCTCCTTCGTCGCCGCAGCTGGCTTGCCGGTCGCGCGAACACCCCGCCCCCACCCTGCCCCTTCCTTCCGCAGTGCAGCCTGGGAGTTGTAGGCTGCGCTGGAGCAGGAAGCACGACCGGCCCGGCTCCAGAGGCTCCGCAGGGCAGGTAAGTGCGTGCAGGACCTCGGAGCGACATGCAACCGCGCAGCATTTTCGGCTTTAAGCGGAAAATAAAAAAATGCGTGCACGGTCCGCGTTAGGCTCTTGAGCGTCGCGTAAATGTGAGTGCGTCATGTGGACTGCTCCTCACATTTATGCGATGCTCAAGGGGCCCTTTCACTTAAAAAACGCCATGCGAAAAGGGCCTAGGATTCAACTCCCCATTCAGCCACTGGCTGACCTTGGGCAAGTGACATTCTTTCAGTATCAGAGGAAGGCAAAGGTAAGCCCCCTCTGAACAAATCTTGTCAAAAAATCCCTTGTGATCAGGTCACCTTAGGGTCGCCATGAGTCAGAAATGACTTGAAGGCATACAACCATAAAGTGCCACTGACAGGGAGAGGTTCTTTCTAGCCACCATGTCTCTCTCTCTTTTGAAAACTTATGGTGACCCTAAGGTGACCCTTTCATGGGGGTTTTCCTGGAGAGATTTTGCCTTTCTCTGAGGCTGAGAGAATATGACTTGTCTGAGGTCACCCACTGGGCTTCCGTGGCTGAGTAAAGATTCAGACCCTAGTGTCCAGAGTCATAGTTCGGGTGCACACACACACCTGCTGCCATGTCCCTTTCGTCAGCGACACATAGCAGGGGGGTGCAGGCACTGAAACTGCTCCCTTATTGAAAACTCCCTTGGCATCTTCACATCTCCACTGTCATGTCCCTGTTGCTGCTGCTGCTGTTGATGTCCAGCAGTAGGGCTTCATAGACTCCTGTGAGGGCTTCGTGGACCCGCAGGGTTCCCAGACCCCAGGTTAAGAACCACTGATTCAAGCCTTATGGTCGTTTTTTGACTCCCTCCCTTCACAATATCATTGTCTGGCCTGCCTACAAAGTCTGAATTACTTCTTGTTACAGCAGTTCATTAAAGCTAATGTGATTGGTAGCTTGATAAATTACATCAATGACATTTCATTTTATTTGCAGGGTTTTGCATTTGTCTAAACTTAAGGCCTATGGGTAAGGTAAGAACAGATTACAGTTTTAAAGGTTTGCAGACATAAGTTTGATAGTGCTATCACTGCCCTTAAAAAACAGCAACAATAACATTTTTTTAAACAGGCCTGACAAGATGGCTAAGAGTAAAAAATGATGCTGCACGTTTTCCTTGAAAGCTAGTTATGGCAGCTACAGACTAGATTTGCCCATGATATTACCAAAATATAACTTAACCCCAAATTCTCACAGTAGTTTTTTAGTCTGCTTTCAAAATGTTATTGAATTATATCTTAAGGACCAGTTGAAAGCAGACCAATGCTGGCTTTTCCAAGCATGCATCAGATCAAAAATCAATGCACTATCAAATGTAAACTTCATTCTCCTTCATCATACATTTCTAGTAACAAAATAATTAACAACCATTAGTATCTTTATTGCAGTCTTAAGAGTTCTAATTGCAGAAGAATGCCTGAGAGTATATTAAAGGAGTATTTGTTTAAATGTATATGTATATATATATAAAAACAAAAGAAAACACAAAAAGAGAGAAAGGTACCCATATCTCTTATATTCCTTCTCCCATTTTTAACTGAACTACTTGCTAAGGGAGGAGCAGAAAAACTTGGAGGGTTCACACATGCTACTAAGATGAAAAAACAAGGAACCTTTGGTTTTCCAGATGTTTTGGAATACAAATCCTATAATCCGTCACCATTGGTCATGTAAGCTGGGATTTCTTGGATCTGAAGTCCAAAAGTTCTGGATTGTCAGAGATTCCCCAAAGATTCTATGGCAAACAGTGGTTTGGTGCCACATTCCTGAGTGAAATACAAGATCTAGAGACAACTTGTTTGCCAGTTCCTTGTCCCATACTGCTGTTCCTCTTGCCATACCCTGATGAATTATCCAGGTTTCAGTTTCACTTTTCTTAGTTCCTGGCTTATTGTTACATGTGACATAATAATGTGGTTGAAAATAAATTCTATTCAATTTCTAAACATACTAGTTAAAAAAAAATCTGAAGAATGTTTAGCTTGTTTCTTTTAACAAACTAAAGTTTATTTCAAACTATGGCCCTTTCCACACAATGGGGCTCAGCGACATCCTTTCACTGCAGCCCTGGCATGGAGGGAAAATGCACCAGGAACCTTCACATCTCACCCAGTCACTGTGGAGGGGAGCGCTCCAGCCCCACCTCCTCCCTTCTGCAGCACTGGTGGGCATTTACCATTGCTGTGCTGGGAAGGGAGGTGTCACCTGCATGCTTCCGCCCTTCGGCATGGCTGGGAAAGGCACAGCGTGGCATTTTTTTCCATTTTACAAATACTGCACTTGCGCGACATGCGGGGACAAGACGGCGACGGGATCATGACAACGTCATGCAGAAGCACAACCCTGTGGACCGCTGCCATCATGTCCCGACAGCGGGGGAGCCATGCAGTGCAGAAAGGGCCTATGATTTCTGGTTTATACATAACAACAAACTAGAGAATGCCCACAGTGAAACAGACTTGCAGTTTATACCCCCTCTTGGCTGCATGAGAGGAGGAAAGGTAAGCACTTGAGCCTTGGAATCTTGTACAGGCTTTCGGCTTAATGCATGTAATGCTAAACTAGGTCTTAGCATGGGAAGTAAAACAGATTCTGAGAGTTGAATACCTTGGCTTATGAGGCAACTCACTATTCTAGCCTTGTACTTGCTGGAATGCACATCTGCAGTTCAGTTTGTGAAAACAGATTCACAGCAAAGGGTTTCAAAACAAAGCCAAAAACCTCATAAATCTTGTGTCTGTTCTCAGTGGCAAAGCTTGGAGTACAGGTAGGTGGGTTGGAGGAGGGGGGCATGGGGGTGTGGCCACCAGATGTGGGGGTGTGGCTGCAGTGCACAGGGGCGTGGCCATAGTGCACGGGGGCAGGGCTAGGAGCTGAGATGCTCCCAAAAAATTGCTGCTAGGGGCAAACCCCCCCATCACCCCCCCCATCCCTATGCGACTATCTATTCTTAAACATGTCCTTGGTCTCAGGTGATAAATTTCAAATCTGTATTTTAGGCATGAGACAGGAGTCACAAAGAACATGGAAATAGATAAAACCTAATTATGAAATGGTTGGACTATCTCTTTCTGTTAAGCTCTCACTGGAAGGTAGAGATACATTAATATTCAGACAGACATTTGGCTTTTAAGCAGGCTGATGTGAACTGATGATGCGTTTTTAATTGGTTTTTTTAATCTTTCAATTATAATGGTCATAATTAGGTTTCTAATCATTTTTCTACATTTTATTTTTTGATAGCTACCTTAAGCTTGATATAAATTTAGTGGAAAGGGGATATACTTAAACAATTTTCTTTATAAAATATACTTTCCAGGAACTAATGTAATAATGCCATCAGAAGTATCTGACATATTTGGCATCTTTACTCCAAAGCAGAGGTGGCCTCTTCAAGTATAAAAAGGAAATGCTGGGAGAGGATCCAACATCCTGAAGGGATAGTAAGATTGTTCTCTTAATTTGTTTTGTCTCTGACGAAGAAGAAACATTTTGGAATACTCCTTTTCAACCTGGCACCTTCAAAATGGGTTCCCATCATCCCCACTCAAAATAGAATCCAGGCTGTCTTAGGTTGGAAGCTATCTCACAGATGACGTGCTTTGACATCAGGGCTCATAAAAGTATAGAAAATTATTAGGGGAAGCATTCTGTCTGGGGGATTCTGTGAATTGTAGTTCCAAAAAAAAAAAAAAGCTTTGGAAAGCTTTGCTTCTCACATAAGTTAGTGGATCAGGAATCTCCTTCCTTTCTTTGCCTTTTGGTCTCAGTTCATTCAGCAGTTTTAATTCCAAGTACAATTAGGTGCTGGGATTCAGAAACCTAACAAGAAGGCTGCACAGAAGGCAAAAACTGCAGCATTATCTCTGGCCCATGAAGTGTGGCCTCTTACAATACAATCATTTCCCACTTTCTCTCCAGGACTCTGTACTGGCTAAGGCTGCAGACACAGGGAAGGGAGTGGGTAATAAGGCAGTTGCTATTGTCCTCATCAAAGAACATTATTAATAGGCTTGCTGGGGCAGAGGAGATGGGTGAACTGTGCCGTGTTAAGTTGAAACTGTGCTGGTAGTAGTGCAGATGAGTGAGTGAGATACAGAGAGAAGCATGCCAGGAAGACAAATGTAGAACAAGAAAGGAAAATATCTCTCTGTGGGAAGGTGGGAAGGGGAGAGGGATAGAGAGAGAGGAAAGGAAAAAAACAACCAGATATGATGTAGAAGTCCTTTTTTTAAAAGTTACTTTCATGCAGCTGAATTTGACAAGAATACTAAGGTGGAGGAGATGCAGCTTAACATTTTTCTTGCGGGCCATTAGAAATTGCCCCCACCTCGAAATATGGTGGAGTATGGGAAATCATACTTGGGCCCAATGTCTTCTTTTTCCCCCGTCACAAGTGAGAAAGCAGCTGGGTGTGTGTGTGGATTTTCACTGGAGAAAAAGGTTGCAAGCAGTAGCATCATGTGGACAGAGGGAGGGACCTCACACCAAAATCACAGGAGCACACATGCCTTTACTCAGTCTGTGAGTTATCCATGCCTGCAAGAAAAGGGATAAGCATATCTTCTCCCCACCCCCCACAGCACCAGTCAAATGTGTTGCCCTCCTATAACATCATGAAAATAAAAAACAAAATAGAACCACCAGAAGACAATTCATGAGACTCTTATCTCATGTCAAATATGACCGAAGATAAACAGATCGTTGTGTGCCTAGCAATGATGAGAGGAGTGCTGAGGAGCTTGAAATATACTTGCCAGGTGGGTCTAAATGAAACTTGCAGTTTCAGCATCCGGTATCCAAGGCGCTCCACTCATCCTGGCTGCTGACTGACCATTCTTCCCAGACCCACAAAAATAGCATGACCTTGCACCAAGCAACACCGTAGCTCCCTGTCCACCTCCTGCCATCCCACAGCCCACATATACTCCTTGACAGTAAGTCTGGAGTCCTAGCTTTCCACTATTTGGCAAGAGGGCAAAATTAAAAGAGCTTGCATTCAGAATAACCAAATGCAGAAAATGAAGGGGTATCTGTGCTTTCCGTAGGCAAGTCCAAGAGGAAATATTAGCTGCCGTAGCGGTTCTCACCGTGATAATCAGTTGCATCAGTCCTGAAGATCAATGGCACACCCAGCTAAACAACCCCTAATGTACCCCTCCCAAACTTTGAGGGTAGGCAAGAAGTAAATTCCACTCTTACCAACAGTACTAGTATCATAGGACCTTGGTAGATGTAGTCTGTGTAAATTCCTGGACGCTTTCCAAACCAGCACCTGCAATTGAATGCAAACAGATGAAGAAACAAAGAGGTGAGGATAACTTGTGCTGAAATGCAGCTGAAGTGAAAGAGGGAAGCCACCAGCTCAGAACACAGAACCTTGTGGAAGACGTTTTCTCATGCTAGAAATTAAAGGCTAAAAGGGATAGTAAAAGAAACGCTTAATATGCCATTCCTGTGTTATTTTTAAAGAAAAGAACAGACTGGATCACTTTTTCTCCTGTGTCACAGGCCAGGTGAAACTTGCCACTGACACTAAAGTAGGTGGCCAGAACTCTACATGGGCTACTTAGTTACGTTTGTATAACTAAGTAATGTCTCTCAGCCTGACCCCATCAAACTTTCTTTACCAGGCATCAGCTACACCAAGAGAAGAAGCTCCACTCTGCTGCCAATCAGGGTGTGGGCAGATGACATTTCCACCCTGCTTTCTTCAACAAGTGAGGCTGTGACAATCAGAAGCTGGGCCCCTGTTGCAAGTCCTTGTCACAGCCTTGTTTGCAGGTGAGAGGGGGATGGAAACATCATCCACTTATGATGGGAGAATAACCAGCAGAATGAACCTCCTTCTCTCAGCGCGGCTGACATCTGGTTAAGTCAGTTTGGGGCCCAGTTACAACCATGGCAATAGAGCTACAATCATGACTGCATAGGGATCCTGAATATGGATCAATTACAGTTCCTAAGTGTTGTATTGAATTCTGGCTGGTATTTTTGGCTAGTTCCCATCAAGGGCTGCTTGAGGAGAGAGGGATTTCAGCTGGGACTATGCAAGAGAGTGGTAAAGAAGCTAAATCTAAGGTTGCCATATTCCACATCTTTAAATCCAGGTATTTATTTTGAATAGTGTGCAAATTATTCTAATCATGCAAACTCTTCTAATTATGCAAATTCAGCACATTACAAAATTACGGCATTTTTCTTCTACTATATTTCAACTTCCATTTTTATTTATTTATTTTTAAACATTTCCCACTGATCAGAGACAACCAGTACAGAGTAATGTATATAGTGTGGGAGACACAAACTCAAGTCTCTGCTAACAATAAACACAACAACAACAACCAACATTTATTTATTTATTTACTTAACCTGCCTCCCTCTGTGGATCAAAGTAGGGAAAAGTAGAATAAAATGCAACAACAAATAGACACATAACACAGATAAAAACATGAATACCAATTAAAAATACACAATTGGTTAAAAAAGCATACATATTAAAACAGTCAATTCATAACTTAAAAACCTGTAATTTAAAAACCTGGCCTGCCAGAAGAGATTGGTCTTTAATGCTGTTTTAAATGCAAACAGCATATCTAGCTGTCAGCTCTCTTCAGGCAGCTCATTCCACAATTTGGGGGCAGCTAATGAAAAAGTCCTCTGGTTAATAGTTACCAGCCTAGTCCTGGCTGACTGAAGTAAATGTCTCCCAGAAGACCTGAATGTAAGGGGTGGATTATACAGGAGAAGATGATCCTGTAGGTAAGCTGCACACAAACCATGGAGGGCTTTAAAGGTAGCAACACTTTGTACCTTGCCCAGAAATTAACTGGTTGCCAGTGGAGTGATTTTAATATAGACTAGTGTATTTACCCAGTGTTGCCTCAGAGTTTATTTTTTCATTGTTAACTTTTGCCCATATTCCTCAATCCAGTCTGTATTCAGAATTGTTAACATACAGAGGTTGGGTTCGTGAGGGGACTGGCTGCTAGGCCTCATTTCCATAGCAACCAGCCTATTCAGACCTCTCTGGATGAGAATTCTAAAGGCCCCTTCCCTGAACCGCCAACTCCAGGAGTCCATAGAATCTTTACAGCCAGCCAATCATATTAGATCTTCTTACCTCACACAGCCAATCATATGAGGTCTATGCCTGCCTGATGCAGACAGACAGACAAGATCACTCACAAACTTTGACTTTTATATAGCAGATATAATGTGAACACAGGGTGCACTGGTTACAAATCTGGACGCCATATTTTGCACTAACTGAAGTTTCCCAACTTAGTAGAGAAGTAGCCCAATATACGGTGCATTGCAGAAGTCCAGCCTTGAGGTTAGCAGTGCATGCACTAGGAAGCTCTAGGAAGATGGTGAAATATATCACAAGGCCACCACTACCTTTTGACAAACCTGCCTTACAAGGCTACTGCTTCTTGCACTCCACCACTCTCACTCCCCTTCCCTCCTACTCCTTCATTTCACCTTGCATGCTTGCAAAGTACCCCTTCCTTGTATCTTACACTTTGCTGCTCACACTACTCAGCCTCCCTCTCCTTCTACTTCATCCTTCACCTCACCTTACACTCCTGCAATGCACTCCTCCATTGCTTCTTCCATTACATCACTCACACCACTACTCCCTCTCTGGCCTTACCTCACATCTTTACAATGTCTCCCTCCCTTGCTTCTTGCACTCCACCATTTGTTCTCCTCACTCTCCAAGATCCCCCCACCTCACTTCCCTTGCTTTTTACATGCTGTGGTGCTCCTCACACTGCTCATTCCTCTTCCCTCCTACCCCCTTCTTTGCCTGTGTGATATGCCCCTCTCTTGCTCCTTAGATACCCTGCTTGCACCGCCCTCTTCCCTCCTACTCCTCCCTATGCACCCTCACAGTGCTCCTTTTCCTTGCTTCTTACACATTGTCACTTGCACTACTCACTACTTCCCTTGCCTCACCTCCTTCACATTGGGTCTCTTCTTGCACTCGGCTGCTTGCATGGTTTATTCTCCCTTCTCGCATGCATGAAAGGCAAGGACAGACTTGTTGTTGAAGAACAATTTCACAAAAGAGTGCCTCCACGTTTTTTCTGCCTCTTGGCATCTACAATTGCTAGAAATCTGATTTTTGAAAGTATGAAAGCTTGGAATCCAGACCAGATGATGGCCCAAACAGGCACAAGGAGGCATGCCTAGAATCTGGGCAAACTGTGGGTATTACACTCCTAGTTAAATTCTCACATTTCTCTTTCCTTCAGTACCTGGCATTCATTTTTTAAAAACAAGATCCAAAATGTGTTAATATATATTTGTGCATATGAATATCAGCCTTATGCTAACGGATTACCCCTCTGATTTTTTTTGATGTTGATAACTGTTTCTGTTTTTTAGTTTTTGGAATCCATAAGATTCCCGGCATCTTTTTAGAAAGGACAAAGAGAAAAAGAAATGATGAAGATAATGATAACATATAAATACTATTATTAATATGTAAATATAGTCATCTTTGCCCCAAGGCTCTTGAATATTCAGCCCCGTTTATGGCTCAACAAGATGATAGTTGTTGTGAAAGGCAGGGAAAAAAACCCACACCTCTCCAAGGGAAAGAAAACCTGGAGCAGCTTTTTAAGCTGTTTGTAAAACCCAGAACAAGAATGTAAGCTAGTTTCACCCGTAACTGCACCCAGGACTTAGCATATACGTGAAAAGCCACTGCTGACAAATAAGGCAAATGACCACTGGCTGAAATCAATCCTGTTTGCCTTGCGATTGTAGAACAGAGTTGTCAGAGGGCTGATAAGTCCTCCATTATCAAGTCCCTGGGAAAGGAGGATCAAGGACCTGGGGAAAACATCTCAGGCCCTTCTCATTAAATACCTGATATCTAGTTGCATGGGGCCTCCCATTTCAGTGTTTTATTACCAACACCCAGTTCTGTGTGTGAAACAACAACTTTTTTCACCATGTCACTGAATTTTCTTCCATCAGTAAATTGTACATATTTGTTTGGATTTTCAGAATCTATTGAGCCCCAACTAGCCCCAAAGGGGACCAAGGGACCTGGCAGCAAACTCAGAGTGGGTCACTCTTTAGCCCTGGAGGTCAAGCAAGGCAGAGATACTGGGGCCCTTCGGTGTCATTTTTGACAGGTTCACTGAACTACTTGTGGTAGAGACAGAAAATGAAAAATCATAGTTAAATTATTGCGAGCTTGCTAAATGTTTGACAGCGTAAGTGATGAAACAATAATAAATTAGTATATGGGAGTCATGGAGCCAGTGTGGGTGTAGTGGTTTGAGCACTGGACTATGAGCCTGGAGACCAGGGTTCAATTCCTCTCTCAGACCATTTCCGCATGAGACTGTTATAGCGCTATGATTCCACTTTCAACATCCTATGGAATCCTGGGTTTTGCAGTTTAGGGAGGGGCCGGCTGAACTGCAAACCCCAGGATTCCATAAGATGTTGAAAGTGGAATCATAGCGCTATAACAGTCTCTTGTGGAAATGGCCCCAGTGATGGAAACCCACTGGGTGACCTTGGGCGTGCCATGCACTCTCAGACCCAGAAAACCCTGTGATAGAGTCATCTTAGGGTTGCCATAATCCCCAAACAACTTGAAAGCACACAACAACAACCACAAATAGGGCTTAATGAGCTTGACTCACTGAAGGTCATGTGATTCATGTGGAATTATTTAAAAGTAGTTGGTTGCAATGGAAACCACGACTCCTCTTCTCTGCTCTAGCCTTCCCTGCCCTACTAATTTTAGAAATATGCACAGACATATTTGCTTCCTATTCTTGCTGGAGATACAAAAGTGAGCTGTGCATGCACGTGGCTCCCCCAATAGAGTGAAGAGAACTCAAAGGCACAAGCTGTGGCCCAGCCACTCTTCTGCAGCAACTTTTGAGAGACCGAAGGACCAAACCAAACCAAACCAAATCTTTATTGAATCAGTCTACAGACTATATCAGACAATTAAAAAGAGGGAACAAAACCCGAAGCATGCAAAAGAGACCAAAAACAGCATCATCAGCAAGGAAACACATCGACAAGTAATAAGAATATAAAATATAAAATGCAAAATTATATATGCAGATAAAATAACAATTTTCAGATTAAAAAGATTAAAAAGACCAACCTGTCTGAATCACTAGAACACCCCTCAAGTAATTAAAAAAAGAGATTACCCATGAGCCGGCAAGGCGGAGAGAGACCGAAGGAACTCCTGCTGCTGTTACTTGAACCAGCATGCTTCCAATTCAATGCTCTGAGAAAAGCCCGTTGCCAACCCCAGCTGCTGCTGCCCCACAACCCTCAGTCTTTGTTTTACTTAACATGTACACATTTTGGTCAAACAAACAAACAAAACCACAGAGAGAGAGGGAGAGAGAGAGAGAGAGGGGGAGAGGGGGAGAGAGAGAGAGACTTTGCTAGACTTAATCCCCTCCCTTGCTACCATCCCTTTTCCCTGGTCCTTTGTGTCTTTTTAGATTGCAAACCAAAGCACAGAGAATTGTCAAATTAGTAATTTGTAAGCTGCTCTGGGAGTTAAAAACATGTAGTTAAAACATGATGGGTAATGCAGTCAAGTACTCTGTTAAAAACGTATGCTAAATCCAGCCTAGTTCTGGGAAGTGTGCCATTTTCTTTGGAATGCAGACATTCATAAAAAGTTATATCTTGAAACTGGAACACAATGGGAGTCTGAATGCTACAGACAGATGTGACAATCTTTGGACATTAAAAACAACTTTTCCTTGTAGTTAACTAAGATAAGGAAATTTAAGCAGCTCGGGCTGGATTGATGGGAAGGCTGAACTAAAGTTACCTCTAGCTTCATTAAGCTGCATTATAGTATTAACTTTCACACCCCCAAGGTGGGATCTGGTATTATAATTTGGGACCACCTATATGCATATGTACAATGCTTGAATGCTGACATAATAATGTATTCATGACATAGTTTTCTATACATATGAATTTGGATTAGCCAATTAACCAACATTTTTACTTCTGTAATCATGCTTAGCAGCGTATATAGCAATCTGTGTGCAGCCATTGCTTTGAAGTGGCTTGTCTTGGTTGCATGTGCATAGCCATTCCCTGTTTGCACAAACAAAATAAAGAAGAATCCTTTTCTTACTATCCTGGTGTCACTGATTAACTTTAATAAAGCTGAGTGAAAATTGCGGTCACACTTCTACTCCCTAGTTCTTCTCAGACCATCCCAATGCATCCCTCCCTTGTTTCTCGTATTCCACCACTCACACCCCTCACCCTTCCATCTCTCTTTTTCTTTCCCTCACATGTCCTTGCACCTTTGCAACACATTCCTCCCTTGCTTCTTGCATGCACTGTTTACACCACTTACTCTTGCATCTCTCCTACTTTTTCCTTTGCTTCACCTTGTGCCATTGCAGTGCATCCCTCCCTAGTTTCTTGCACTCCACCACTCGTGCTGCTCACTCTCTTGTCTCTCCTACTCCCTAGCTTACCTCAATTCATGTCCTTGCAATGCATCCCTCCTTTGCTTCCTGCACTCTGTGCAGTGGTGCAGGGACAGGGGGGCGAGGTGGGTGGGTTGCCCTAGGCAGCATTTTTGGGGGGCGCCGCCACTCTTTGCCTGCCCCCCTCGCACGCCAGTGCCCTACCCCCACATACCGTTGCCATCACCCCTACACCGCTCCCTCCAAGCCACGCCACTGACTCTGTGGTTCTCAATGCTCTCTCTCCCACCTCTCCTACGCATTCTCTGGTCTCATTTTGCACCCTAGCAGTGTACCCCTCCCTTTCTTATTGTATACTGCTGCTCATGCTGTTGGTTCATCAGTTTCGCCTACTTCCTCTCTCAACTCAATATGCTTCTTTTGCTTCACCACTTGCACAACTGCCTCTCCCATGCCTCCTATTTCTTCCCTTCCCGATTCTACTTTGCATCCTAGCAGTGCACCTTCACATCCTTCTTGTGCTCTACCTCTAACACTGCTTTTTCTCCCTTGCCTCATCATATACCCTGGTGGTGCACCCCTTTGCTTGCTTCTTGCACTCTGCTGCTCACAAGTGCTCTGCCCTTATACCACTAGTTCACCCACCCCTCCTACTCTGCCTTTGCCTCACTTTGTCTCCTTGTGTTGTGCCCATCACTTGCTTTTTTGCACACCACATTCACACTACTTGTTCTTGCTTCCCTCATCCCTGAAATTCCCAAGCGGACATATTTCTTGCAGAACAATTTGACAGAAGAGTACCTTGACATTTTGTCCCACATCTCATTGTCTACAAGGGCTACAGACTTATTTAAAAAAAAAACCAAAAACGAACATGGGTCAAATAATGATCCAAACTAGGTGGCATGCCTAGACTCCAAACAAAACCCAACTATTCAGGTGATATGATATGCCTACCAATTCCCCAATAGCTCCCACCCAGAGGTAGCACAAGCCTCCTCTGGAGGCCAGAAAGTGTGAGCAGGACTAGGCTTGACTTACTTCTCATTGTCATAGTAGAGTTTCCCAATGGCCCAAGCAATGATGATGGGGAAAGGGATGCCTGTGAATGAAAGCAAAGACAGATTTCAGTGGTTCTCTTGAAGAAGGAGGGAAAGGAAAAAGATATTTGGGAACAATACAAAATGATCATTAAAACAAGGGTGTCTCTGGCAAATGCAAAGTGGATTAATTAATTTGTGGCTCTCTGGTTTATTTCACTTTAGTTCTGAATTCTGTTTTCAATACCAGAGTTCTGTTATTTGCAGGGCTTAGAGAAGTTGGCCATACTAGCTGGGGGATTCTTGGAGTAACAGTCCAAAATACAACACAAAAACACAACCAGTCACTAGGGCTCCCTTGCACAGCTATGTCAGTCCCACCCACCTCCACCTGTTACTCACACCAGCCAATGCAGATGAACATCCATTTCCGCAGCTTGTCAGTAGAATAGGTAAGAACAATGGCTGTATGAAGGTAACAGCCCTCTCCAAACATCCAGAAAAAATTGGTGACGTGGAAATAGTTGTAGGCAGCTGTGACAAGACGACACCAGACCTATTAGGTGGAGAATCAACATTGCAAATTTAGACAGATACTAGGATCCAGAGCCTGGAAAAGTTATTTTCTTGGATCACAACTCCCAGAATACCGTAGCCAGCATGGTACTGGCTGGGGAATTCGTGGAGCTATAGTCCAAGAAAATATCTTTTCCCAACTCTGGTGAGGAAGCACCCAACCAGACTGTATCTACCACACAGCCCACACAACCTTCCCACCTTTCAAAAGGCAAGACTGCTCTGCTGGTTTTATCTGCCAACATTTGAATGTTCAGAAAATGATAGAAGCTCCATTTTTCAAGCTTAAACACTCCAGCCTTGGCCACACAGAATCAATGCAAAGCAAGCTGCAAGGTAGTTCAGTTCATCAGTATTATTAATGCTTGGACAGTTTCTACTAGAGCTCCTTCCCAGGTCTTTTAAAGACAACTTTGATGAAAGTGAACTTTCATTAATATGAATTGCTAGATCAGGAATAGGCAGACCTCAGGTTTATAGGATCCACTTCATGCTTTTCTCCTAGGAATTTTTAGATCCACCAATCAGTGCTTGGTATAAAAGCTTACTTCAAAGTAAAGAATTCTCAACTCAGAACTGAACTAAGCACAGAGTCTTTCTACACAAAAATCCCCAACTAAGCTGTCTTCTTTTGAATATCATAATTTAGGGGAGGCAGGGGCCCAATGTGTTGCTGTTCTTATTAAACAATTAAGACTCAGAAATCCTTGATAATCTACTGCAAATCAACTGGAGCTCTGGTAATAGAGCTATGATATTCCCATTTCTGTGTTGGAGTGCTCAGCTCAAAGCGTATCTTCAGCTTTTCTGCCTGGGTTTAATCTGGAAATGCCAAAATTACAATTCACTGAACAAATTTTGACCCCCTCCCCCTCAGCCTGGTGCTATGAAACATTGATGATATAACTTTATACCCTTTTCTCCTTCTTTGACAGGTTTTATGGGATTTCAAATTGCAGAGCCACTAGTTCTGCGAATCCTCATAGACATGCCCTTAATTTTAATGTCCTAAAACTATATCATGACAAAAGGAATCCTGCAATTTGCAGGGAGGATGTATCCTGCTACACAGCAACATTACTCCCTAGAGAATGTATAAGAGTAGAGACCATGGCTAGGATAGAAACACCTCAGGAGGATGTGGCAGTTAATTACAAAGAATAACATACCATATAAAAAAAGAGCTGTGTCACACATCAAAAGTGCCAAAATGATCATGGCAAGATTGACAGGCTAGAGATTAAATTGGGGACAGAACTATAGGGAAGCGTAGGAGGCATTCAGATCCTGGAATGCTGTGCTACATAGAAAAACAATCACAATAAAATATATGAAATATTGACAGAGAGCCTCTCCAGACAAGAAAAAAGTCTCTGAAAGTCTCACATTTTGCTCCTGTACAAACCACTTTTATTTTGGAGTTTTACATGATGTTCTCCTCATCCCCAAAATATTACTAGAAAACTCCTGGTATTATCAAGGACTTTTCATTCTCAGTTCCAAGTCAGTTTAAGTTGACCCACTTTTTCCAGAAATGAAACTTACCTCAACTGCCATGGGAACATCCTGTGGAATCCTGAGATTTTCAGTTTAGGGAGGGGCTTTTAGAATGGTAAGCCAGAAAGTTCTTGGGTTTCATTAAACTACAAACCCCAGAATTCCATAGGATGTTCCCATGGCAGTTAAACTACAATATAGTACGATAACAGTGTAGACTGACAAGGATATTTTGTGTTACACTGAAACTAGGTAGGATACCTGCCCCCCAAGAAACATAGCAATTTTTTTCCAGGATTCAGATTCAACAGAGATCAAGTGAAGGAAGGAAGAATGCTAGCAATAAAAGAAATGAACCTAATGCTTAACTAGTGCAATATTGCTAAAGTACTTTAACACTTTACTATTACTCCTGAATAATAATTGAAAAGGGCTCAGTAGAAATTGGTGAAAGTCAGTTTCTGAAATGTTGCCAAGTCTAGATGTGAGATATGACTAGTGGGAAACAGAGGAGGAAGGACACAAGAGAGTGAGAGTGAGGGAAACCTGGGATATTTCAAGAAAGAATTTGAATGCAAAGCCATGAATATGCAGGTAATCAAAGGAAAAAGAACAGGAAAGTCTCAACACTTCCAGGGACTTTTCTCCTTTCTGGATAAGTCCTCAGATTTTAAGGATGCAGTGAGGACCAAGAAGGCCAAGGGCAGGTGGAATCAACAAGGCCAGCCATAAGAAATTCCATAAATCTGCCAGACTTTTGTATAAGAGATGACAAAAGGCTCATGACACATCTTAATGTATTTTCCCATTAGCTTGCCTTTGGGAATATGACTGGAATAACTGCAGTTACTCAAGTGCCAGAGGCCTGCAGCTAAAGATTTTGTTGGTTATTTTAAGCTTCAGCCTTCCTAAACTCTACAGATCAAAGCATTTTATCAGCTTATCCAGTAACAGCCAAAAATGCCTCCCCTTGTCCCATACCTCTGCGATGTCACAGTAATTCATTCTATCAAGTAGATTCCTTATATAGAATTAGACCATGACTCCATCTAGCTCAGCAATGTCACTATGATAACTCACAATGGCTCTCTAAGGGTTCAAAGAAGGACTTTAACTAGGTCTACCTAGAGACACCAGGGTCTGAATCTGGAAATGCTAGCATGCAAAACATCTGTGCCATTTTGCCTCACAAGTCCCTCACAATTGCTTCATGGCCACCATCACATGCAAAGCCCTCTGGCAGGGTCAGGCCACTTATGTTGTTGAATTGTAATTCCTGACATCCACTACATGGGCTATGTTGGCTAGGATTAATGGAATTGTATTCAGCAATGTCTGTAGAGTCACATGTTGGTACCCATATTTTAATGCTTTACAGTATAGAATTGTGGTGATTTTCTAGACTTGATTTTCATAAGGTCAAGCTTTAGAGAGCTCAGTGAATTGAGGAGGAGGCCACTCTTCCTCCTCAAGTTCTTCCACAATCCAGCAGGCACAGAAGCCAAATGACAGGTATTACAATAATCAGACACTAGAGGCTGCACTCAGGTGAACCTACCACATTGCTTTCATGTACTTCTGGATTCATGGTAAGCTGAACAACAAACCATGTGGCATTTCGCAGAATGAAGGCAGTGATCAAGTTCCAGTGGATGATATTTCGTAAGCACCGAATACTCCTGAAGAGAAGAAAGAAAAGACCACTCATAATACAACAGAGCAGGCAAGGCACTAGACGATCAAAAGGTCCAACAGCCTCTGCCTCAAGGCCTCCACATTATTACTTTACATCTGTTTAACCATTCTCAACTTGGTTCTCTCCATAGCTTGGAGCACAGAAGACTGAGAGGTGATATGATAGTCATCTTTAAATATACGAAGAGATGTCATATAGAAGATGGAGCAAGCTTGTTTGCTGCTGCTGCAGAGAATAGAATGCGAACCAAAGGATTTATTAGATTCCACCTAAATATTAGAAATATTAGAAATAACTTTTTTAAAAATTTAAGAGCTGTTTGACAGTGGAATAGACTGTCTCAGAGAGTTGTGGATTCTTCATCTTTGGAGATCTCTAAATAGAGGTTGGATTGGCATCTTTCAGGGATGCGTCAGTTGTGTATTCCTGGATGTCAGGGAACTGGACTAAATGGCCCTTATGGTCCCTGCCATCTCTAAGATTATATGAATCTGTAGGTTGTGGAATATAGCCTTCATCATCCCCAACCAGTGTGAACATCTGGAGGCAAAAGTTGCTTTAAATGATTCCTTTAGCCTTGCTCACCTCAGTCGCATGAAGAGGACAAAAGCAGCTAACAAGGCCCCCAGAGAAATGAAGTGTCCAAGGTAGTTGATGACCACAGCAACATGGTAGTGCAGCTTGCTTTTCTTCTGTAGGGTGGGAAGATATAAAAAGGAAGGCTGTGAAGCTAAGGAAGGTATGTCATGTCCAAACGGGGTCAGAGAAATATTGCTTCTGAAATATGGAAGGGAAAGGGCAGGATTGCCTTTTTCTTATTTCAAAATTTCTGCCCCCCTGCTCAAAACAAGGGCAATTGAATGTAGACAGAATTTAGAGCTTGAGGGACCTGTCATTCTGGGACATTTAACTGAGTTCAGAAAAGATACTTTTTTGAACTACAGTTCCCAGAATACTATCGGTGTTCTGCATGGGGCACTCTGGTAACTAGTGGAAAAAGGTTAACTTTTTAAAGCTGTGCATTAAAATGGCGGCTTACAGAGACAACTGTTTGGTGTGTGGACTGCAGCGCACGGAGCATTGCTGAAGGCCCATGCTGGGGTTTTGACACCTGCCCTTGGGTGGCAGCTGCTGGTTCTGGACCTGAGAGGAAAGTCTGTCGATTCAAGATGGCTGGCTTCTGTGCCTCTGCTATCATGTGAAGGACTCAGCTTTGGACACAACTCTGTAAATGTTTTAAAATCTATGTCACTTCAGTGAATTCCCTCACCATTTCCAATCATGCCCAGTGCTCCCTTGACCAAAAAGCCACCATGTTCTTCACCCACTTCGTTCCTCTAATTGTTCCTGAGGGAAATATTTTCCAATATGAAAAACTGCTGCAGCTCTTTCAATTTTTTTGTTTTCTTTTTTGCACTCCTCCTTTTATCTTCTCTTTTCTTCTCTAAAGGGGGTTTATAGGCAACCATTTACAAACAGCAAAACAACCAAGAGTCATGTGCTGCCTTTAAGGTAAGCAGATTTACTACAGCATGAGTTTCATGGATTACAGTCCACTTTTTCTGAAGCATGAAGTGATAGTTCATGGGTTTGATGAAGTGGACTCTAATCCACAAAAGCTCATGTTTTAATAAAGCTGCTCACCTTAAACTGTCCCATGATTCACGGTTGTTTCTCTGCAATAGATTAACACGATTCCCCCTCTAGAAGTGTTTATAATTTGGAAACACTTTACAAGCAGCAGTGTTGCCAGTGACTGTCTTTGGAGCATGACCTGCTTGCTAAGATAAGTTATTAGGTCATCTGTCACTCCATTGTGAATTCCAAAAAGTTAAGTGTGCATTGTGGAAAAAAGTTACATACTCTTGTCATTTCTAAAATTGATTGGGCAATCCCAAACACTTGTGAAATTGGTTGGAAGGCAACCACATCAATGAAAGGGGACAATATTAAGCTTAAAAAAGAGTATTTTGAATTGACAGGAGTGGAGACCCATAGGACATTGCAGACCTACTGCAGGAAAGTACATGCAGAGCTTGGAAAAACGTTTTTGGACTGTACATCTCAGCATTGCCTAGCCAGCCTGCCACCAGAACTTAGCAAAGTTACCTTTTTGGACACAATTTCCAGAATCACTCAGCTGGCATGGGTATGCCGGCTATGGGATCCTGGAAGTTGTAGCTTAAGGATAGAATGGGCCAGTAAAACTGCTGCTATGTGAGTCCTGAATCCACACTTCATTTTGCTGCAGCTCCTCTGAATTCAGGACACATTTATAGGTGTTTGATATCACTTTAAATGTCCTGGCTCCCTGCTATAGAATTCTGCACTTTGTAGTGCTATAGTTCAGGATAGTGGACTAGAACTCTCTAGCAAAATATTCTAAAAATCTCATAATTCTGTGGGGAGGAGCCATGGTAGTTAACTATGCAGTGCAGATGTATTTGAACATGAGCATTGCTGGTGCTAGACGCTATCCCTGTAGAGGTTCCATACTGGCAGAGTTCCCATTCCATTGACAGCAACTGTGGGAGAAGTAGCCATAAACGCAAGACTGGATTGATTGCTCCTGCAGCAGTGGATTCACCAGCCTCCTCTGCCAAAGAAGTAACTTCCAAGATCTGGGTGTTCGGTAATTCTGGAAGACAGGTTATGCGGAGGATCCTCAGAGATGTGGAGGGGAAGGCTGTTTGGGAAAGAGCAACAAACAGCAGCCTTCCACAGTTTGAAGATGCAGCAGTGTTCTTGCAAAGGGAATGGCGATTTCTCTCCCCATTAAGTCCTAATTTGCAGAGTGGATGCAAGCCTCACAGCAGGGCAGTTGGCTAATTTAATTAGCCAGCCATGCTCTCCTGTGATTTCTACCCGCGTGCCCCAGGGACAGCCAAATTTAATTGCCTCTGCGGATATATCATGTTTCCAGGAACCTTTGCTAAATTCTAATTAAGTGGCAGCCTTCTGGGATTTTCCAGATGATAATGGCTACACAATAAAAACGCCTTGCTTGCCTCCTTCTTCACCTGATCCACCCTCCCAGTCCCCAGATGCAAAGCCAGGAAATCTTTGCACCAGCTATCAGCTGCTGTTGCACCAACATTCACAGTAGATTCCTTCAACCAGGCCTGAGAGCAGGGATCCAAATCAGAAGAGGCTTGATTAGAAGCCAGGCAACCTTACAATGTGGCAGACTGAACCTTACAATGTGGCAGGTTTTTTGCGGGGGTGGTGGTGGTGTCATTCAGGTCAACAGAATGGAAGACAAACAGATAAGGGGCATAATCCCTCAAGCAAGTTCCCCCACCCCAGGGAAATGCAATGTTAAGGCTCCACGGAGGTTTTTTTTTTTAAAAAAACTTATAGTTCATGGCTAGCCTTACTACTAGTTAGAGTGAGGCAGAGATTTCAGGAATCAGACGCTGATGGAGAGATGACAAGTTATTGGAAGACAAAGTTCTGTACAGGCTCTCCTAGGCCTCCTAAACCAGCCAGCTTGTCCCATTGTCAGTGCTGACATTAGGTTCAACTGTCAGTGTGTTTACGTTTTTTTGGACTACAAAATCCCTCAACTAGCATTGCACCTCATCTAGTTTTAATTGAGGAAAATGCCTTCTGGGTTATTTTAAGTCTCCCTAAATATTCACCTGTTTCTTCTTCCTGGAGATCCTTTCACTGGCTACCAATTCAGGCCAGGGCCTGTTTCAAATTTTTAGTTTCAGTATTCATGGCTTTGTGTTCTAATCTTTGTCAGTATCTCACGGCTCAGCTAGTACGGTACTTTCCACTCAAGAATGTACGATCTACAGGCAAAGGATTACGGTTTGTTCCACAGACAAGGCTGTGAGCCTTTCAAGATTTGGCTCCGCATTTGTGGAACGGTCTTCCTTTGGACTGGCTGGAGAAGGATCTCACCTGTTTTCATAAAGGGCTGAGAACATTCTTCTCCGATTCACTGGCTTAAGCTGCTGAGTTGTGTTTAAGGGGCTGAGAGGAGTAGCAACTGATGAGGTGTTGGGGATTTCATTCATTATTATTACAGCAATAGCAATAGCATGTGTATTTCTATACCACTTATCAGCTAAGTGCTCTCTAAGCAGTTTACAATGTGTTAGCTAATTGCCGCCAACAAGCTGGATACTCATTTTACCAACCTGCGGAAGGATGGAAGGCTGAGTCAACCTGGAGCCCAGCAGGATCGAACTCACAACCTTGTGGCTGCAGTACTGGCATTTAACCACTGTGCCACCAGGGCTCCTATATTATTATTATTATTACCACCTGCTGGGTGGGTAATTCTGGGAATTATGCTCCAGAAAATTAGCTTCTCAGCTCCATACTCCATATTGATGGAATGGGAGTGCGAGTGCAGGGATGGGGAACCTTCTTGTCCTTTCTTTTAGGCATCAAAATATCTTTGATTGGACCTGTTAAATAGTTGAACTTAAAAAAAAAACCTCCTGAAAACTACTGATCAATTCAAATTATGACTGCTGTTCTAACACTTGGGGCCAGCAGCTCTAGATCTGAAACAAATGTGGCCCCCCTAACATGAAATAAATTCTCAGAAGTCCTTTAAGAGAAACCATGGAAAGTTCAACCTGAGTCATTTTCTGTGTATGTGCAGGGGAGAAGTTGAAGAAAATACCATGGACTTGGTTTCATGTGCTCAATTTGATCTGGTAATATGTGGCTACTACTTCTACCAATGCATGCATAAAGAAGCACAGCCATACCTGAAACATATGACCATTCATACCTCCTCATTGAGGATCTCCTGACACTGGGAGTAGTTCACATGGCTTGCCCAGCTGCCATTCGCAAAGCATTCTCTGTACACGTTGTCTGGAAAAAAGAAACACAGAGGAGCCTGAATGATGCCTGGAGCCTGAAGCCAGGCATGGGTGAAGACCTGGTAAGGCTTTAAGCTATATCAGATTTAAGAAGCTTGATGGCATTGATGGATCTACCTCTCTATATTTTATTTTATTTAGAGGACCATCATAATCTGAGCTCCTAAGCTTTTGCTTACTTAGTTTGTGCAAAAATCCAGTACTACCAGATCAATGGTTGTAAGGCTGAAGCTGTAGTAAACCATCCCAGTGCAGGATCCAATGATATACATCTTCATATCCCTCAACTGCCTTGATTTAGCAGGGACAGCCCCAAGTAATTTTCTGTTGTCCCACTTTTTCAAGCTGCCTTTAAAATGTCTCAGTTTTTCTTTCCTCCTACTTTGCCCTCAGCTTACTTCAGTTGCTGCAAACTGAGTTCAAAGCACTAAAAGTAGTTTGCACTCAATTAATTCAGCTGAGGCAGACGAAAGGAGGAGGCAAAATCGAGCCCTTCTCTCTGCGGCAGCATCTCCTAGGCTGCTTGATCACATTTTGATATTGCTTGGCCAGACATGTCCTGGTTTTCATCAGTGAAATGCTGGAGGATATGCAGCTCTCTTGGATCCTGCTACCTCTACCAGAATCAGACACTGCCACTCCCTGGTAGCCTTCCAAGATGCTAAAAACATGTTTTAGAGGGCTGGAAAACCTTTTCATACCAAAGAGCATTTTAGCTGGAGAGGGAGAGGAAAAAACTCCTGATTTCGATGGTGCTGGGAAATGGAAGTACATAATTGAATCTGGAAGTCCATTACCAGATATAGACATCTAACATTTGCCCTTCACCTGGCAGAATGAGATAACATTGAATGCACAAATAAAACAGTCCATGGCTTTCTTAGTTGAACTAAGTGGCCTATATTAGAAAGAAAGCTTTTGAATGCTTGCCTTTTACTGTTTAAATCCATTCCTCTACAAAACAACAACAACAAAAGGATATATTGCAAGGTGAGATTGAACGTAACTGGGTATATGACTGATTCACAAATGCATGTATGTTGTTCAGTGTCTCTGATAACTTAATCACATAAAGCCAAAAAGGAGAGAGCATGGAGTACAGGAAAGATTGTTCTCAACATGTCAACATGGATAACAAATAAAAATAATGTAAAATATTGGGGAAACTATGATCAACAAGGTTTATATGTTGTCTGTGGTTGTCATGTCCTTGTTGTGTTCCAGTTTTGGAGTACAATGTTTGTAAAAATGGGAAACATTATGCTTCAAACTATGCATGTCTTATCAGCCTTGGCACTGCTAACAATCTGGAAGGAACAAAATGAAAAAGAGACATGAAAGGAATTAATAGTGTTTATGCTGATGGCAGTTCAAAGAGTGATAGCAAAATGTTGGAAGCTGTGGCAAATAGCCATGGAAGAAAATTTATGCATCAAGTTCAGTCAGCTAAAGGCAATGTTAAAATATCTGATTTTTACACAATAATTTCACACAATATGGTATGATTTCATTTTACAATATACAAATCAGGGACACACACAGCAATTTCCTCATGTTATAGAAAAGAGATTAGACATAAATTGGCGTATATAGTGTATACGTGTACTGTATACACACACACACACAGAGATAGAAAAGAGAGAGAAAGAAAGAGAGAGAGTTGACTTTCTACATTTGCTGAGGTTAGGGGTGCAGGATCCTCACAAAAATGGAAAAATCACAAATAACAAAATGTGTATGTGTATGCCTCTGGGAAGAGGAACAAGCACCCAGGGTCCAACCAGGTCACAGAAAGGAGACGAAAGGCAGGGTTGACTTGGTGGCCTTATATTTCCTCTCTCTCACCCATCTCCTTCCTTGGGGGCATTGGGAGAGGTCTGTAGCGCTGAGAAATTGGGCCATCCTCAGCTGGCTAGGCAGCAGCTGGTAGAGGACGAGGACGAGGAGGGCGACCAGAGGCAGGTTTTTAAAGGACTGTGCGGCCTGATCAGAAATGGCGAGCGGGAAGGTTCCCCTAGAAAAGAAGAGCCGGTAGAAGGGGCAGGGATTGAAGAAACTCACCAGTAGTCAGATCTGTGAAAGTCAAACCCACAAATGTGAAGGGCTGACTGTACAAAACACTATACAGACATAATCTGCATTTTTCAACTGCAGAGGGAAAGAAGAAAAATGTTTGAAAGGCAAAACCTTTGAATAGCAAGTAAACTTAACAATAACATAACTGTTTTCTCTTGACTTTTGTTCCCATTCTTGTTTGTTTGTCATTACTTTTGAATTTTGAAATATTTATAATACGTTCAAAAAATTAAAATCAATTTTGGAAAAGGATCAAAGTAATTTATTGTGCGCCCAACGTATTTCAGGAAAAAAACCTCCCTCTTCAAAGGCTGTTTAGGAACACTCAAAAACATACTTTAAAACGTTTTAAACCATTATTATAAAGTGATTGTCAAAAAGTCTAACAAGCTAATTTATGACAGGACCAAATCAGCTGAAAAACTCTATCTCCAGGAAGTATTTGTATTCTGTTATCTTATTTAGCAAAGTGTCTAGTCAGAAATATGACACTATATAAACCCTGCTAAACTCATATTACAGTCCACATTTTAGGAGCTATAGATTTGGTGCCCACAACAGAGAAAAAAGGAGGGAAGAAGAAAAGCTATAATTGACTCCAAACTTGAAAAAGTTACATCCAGGGACTAGAACGCCCAGAATCGCACAACAAGTATGACCACTAGCCATGCTAGTCTGCACATTTCTTTGCTCTGCAGCTTTTCTGGACAGCAACCTGTGGATCTTTTTAGAGGTTTCAACACTCCTATACAGAAGCCTAACAAATGTGATGTAACCAAAGATATGAATGGTGATGGTGTGTGTTTTATCACATCTATTGATTCTACCCTGGACTTCCTGCACACTTGCTCTGAGCGGGCCTTGGATGAACAGGTGTAGCTTGTGAGAAACCATTCTTATCTACTAATTCAGCCTTCTTCAAGCTAGTGTCCTCCAAAGGTGTAGGACCAACCACCACAGTAATTAGCATCCAGCATAATATTTGGCACTTGGTGGTGGGCACCAAATTGCAGGAAATTGCATTATTAAGTCATATTAATAAAGCTAGAAGGCTCATGCAGTATAGAAGGAACGGGACAAGAGAACTTTAAGGACAAGGCAGCAGCATGAAGAAGTGAATGGAAAACCAACATCAGAATTTGAAGAGGAAGCTTGCACAATGTGCAACGAGAAAAATAATTATTTCAGTAAATTAACTGTGCAACTCTATGTAACTTCTGTTCAATGGGGCTTCCTTGCCCCCCCCCCCCCCGGTTACTGGTTACAGCATTGAAGCCTTAAATTGGGATCCAGTAGGCTATGTAATACTCTGCAAATAAAGATGCAAGCCTAACGGATGGAATTGGTCCTACCATAAGACAGACTGAGGCACTTGCCTCAGATGGCAGACACTAGGGAAATGGTAGTAAGGGAGTCAGTGAAGAGAACTGCCTGTGCCCCACTGCCTTTAGGTGAAATGAAGGATGTTGTTCCAATATCAATGTTGAAGAAAGTTTCAACTGGCCAATCCAGTCAGCTTTTGACCATGGAAAAGGAGGGGAGCCATTTTGTCTTTCCCTGCAGGCAACAAAATACCTTGCGCTGCCCCTGTTTATGTGACAGTCCTGTGATGCATTTATTCTGCTGCTAGCTTCAGCTGCATAGAGAAAGTAACAGTGCAGAAAGGATAGGCTTTTCTTTTTACTTTTTTTTTCCATTCGTGGTTCTTGTTTGAATGATCCTTTGCCCTTCACAGCGTCTTCTGTTTGCACTTTTCTTCCAGCGTTAGTGGCCTTTTCCTCCACAGATTAAATTCTTGACACATTTCATTTTCCTCAGCATTCTGCAGGCCGTGATAACAGAGATGGGAGTGGCTCTGACAATCCAGGAGACCATGTCTTATTGGCTTCAGCCCCCGGGGAATGAGCCAGCCGGGCAGTGCTGTCGATGCTGTCACTGTCCTCTCTTGACAGAAGAAAGGAGAGAAGGGAGAAAAGCTAAGACCTTTTGAAAAGGTGTGACAGGATCATTTCCCCTCACATTACGGCTTCATCACCTCTGTTTACCTCCTCAGAAACCACATTGTTATCCCCACCTGGGCATTTCAAATCAAAGCTGTCAGGTCAGAGGGAAGGCCTAAAAGCCTCAGTTATTTCAGCAAAGTCAGCCTACTGAAGTGCAGATAGACTGGGATCACCAGATTGAAAATTAGAGATGGCTCTTGTACCTTTAAAGGTTGTGTAGAAGAGGGAATTTCAACAAGTGCTGGTTGGAACATGGCTGGGTAACAAGCAACCCCTGCTGAAATTCCCTCTTCTGCACAAATATTGAAAGCACAGGAGTTCTCTCCAGTTTTTACTTTGGCAACCCTAGGATATACTTCAAAGAACCAGATAGTAAGGTATCTTATTCAGGGCCAGTTGGCCTAAGATGTTTTGCTGCCTGTGGGGAAGGAAAAAATGGCTCTTCCCAGACTATTTCCTTGTACAAAAGCAAACTGAACTGGCAGGTGAGTCCTCCTTCCAACTCTGGCAATGGAACAACACACAGGGGTAGGAGGTTATTTCTGGAGACACATGGCAGGCTATGCAGCCCTGTCTTTCAATATTCTGTCACCACTTCTTCCCAAATGTTGGACAGGGCAGGCGTGGGCAACTATGGGCCTACAGCTCTTTTTTCGGTCTACAATTCCAGTCAGCCCTGGCCAGCATAACCAATTGTGAGGAAGGATGGGAGTCGCAGTCCAGTGATGGAGTTGCTGTTCTTCTCGAGGGCCACAGTCATCTGTTTTGTCTGTCTGTCTGCCTATTTAATTTTCTAAGAAATGGCACTCAAGGCAGCCAACAACAATAATATTCAAATTAAATACAAATACAATCAAAAGATTTTAAAAGATCAAAAAAAAAAATAGTAAAATAGAAAGAAACAACAGTCCATTTAATCGACAACCAGGCCTATCTGAATAAAAACCGTGCCTAAATAAAGCTTGCCTTGCCTTTGTCTGTCTTGGAACAACAACAGGAAGGGGCCTAGCGGAACCTCGCTTAACAGGGAGTTCCATAACATGGAAGCGGCTGTCAAAGAGGCCTTGGCCCTTTCCGCAACTTACTTTTTTCAGAAGCCATCGTGTGAGGATCCAGGGAAAGCCTCTTCCAGGAGGGAATTGCTTCTGCTGCGCTCCCCCTTTGCACTGGCGGCCCGCTGGATGAGAGGAAGCGCAATGGCCCTGTCCCTCCCTTCCGCAGCATAGTCTGGCAGTTTCCCAGGCTGCGCCAGGGGAGGAAGCTGTGCTTCCTGCCTTTCTGCATGACAAGTAAGTGTGGGAGGGAGGTGGGAGGACTCCGCAATCGCGTGTCATCTTCGGGAGAAACCCGAACATGATTTAATCTGCAATTGCTACGGGATGGCCACGGGATCGCGACGACAGCCATCCCGTGGCCATTGCGGGTTGGAGGTGATATGGGAAAAGGACCCTTGCCTTGCATTTCCATCACGTGTCCCTCTGAGAGTAATGGGACTGGGATAATGGCCTCTCTTGATGATCTTAAAACATATACAGGCTCATGAGAAAAACCACTGTCTTTCAAAAACCAAAGATCAAATGGGAGAGTTGCTTCCTCTTCCAAGCAGGTAGCTAATGAACATTCTTTGACTTCATTTTGTACTGGACACTTGACCTGGAAAGCTCCCGTGGGTGCATCTTCTGTCAAAACTTGGAACTTAGGCTGTCTGTAGCAGCGTACGGTGAAGAGAAGGGAAGGAACTGAATTTAAAAAAACAACAACACCAGAACCTAAAGCTGGAAAAAAAGACACAAAGAGAGGCATCCTCAGAAGAAAGAATGAATACTGCCAGCTTTTCTGCTCACTGCTGTGTTCATGACTCTTGCAAGACTGACAAACTGGGAACTGATAGATGAGAAACACTGACCAAGAAGCGGGCATGGCTGAGTCAGAGAAAAGGTGGCTTTAGAAGAATCTCTACGGGTAACTGTGTGCATCTGGTTCACATAGTACACAAGTGTTTCCCAACTTGCTAAGCTCTAAATGTGTTGGACTATGACTCCCATCCCTCCTGCCAGGCTGAGCAGGACCCACACAAAAATGGAAAAATCACAAATATCAAAATGTGTCTGTGTGTTTGTAGGACGGGGGCCAAGGCATGTTGGGGAGAATGAGCACTCAAGTAAGAGAAAGGAGATGGGAAGGAGATGGGTCGTGATGGTGGCACTATACTTCCTCTTTCACACCCCTCTCCCTTCTTGTTTGTTGGACGGTGTCAGGAGAGGGGTTGCGGTGCTGAGACATTGGGCTGCAAGTTGTCCTCAGCTGGACAGGCAGTCGCTGGTGGTGGTGGAGGAGGGCCAGAGGTTGGTTTAAAGGGCTGCATAGCCTGATCAGAGCCATTGGAGGGATGTTCCCTCAGAAAAGAAGCACCTGAGGTGCAGGGCGGTGGGGGACAAAAGTTGGAGAAATTTGCAAATAATCAAATCCGTGAAAGTCAAATCCACAAATGTAGAGGGCTGACTCTATTACTTACTTCTTAATGCCTCTGCTAGCGAAAAACATTTTTTAAAAAATGCACAAAATCACTTGAGGAGATAAAAATTTAGAAATGAGAAGGGGAGGCAGACTGGAAACTTCCTGTGCTAATTCTTCATCTGCTCCAAGTTGCCCTCATCATTGGCACTACCCCTGGAAATATGCCCTTTGAAGTTCACAGCAGTATGGGGAACCACTGTGCACAGAGATCTGGAATACAGAGACAGGGTTTCCAGATATACAAATACCATTTCAGGCACCCCACAATCATAATTTTTTTTTCTCAACTGTTTGGACATGCATTTCCCTCTCCTACACAATCATAATACAGTCATTCTATCTTGTCAGTTCCCAGCTATCACTCCATTCTGCTTCTCTCAAATCGTCATATTCGAATATGTTCTCTTTTCTCTACTTATCTCTAACTCTCCATCACTTGTAACCTAAAATCTTACAGTTCTAAAATATATCTATCAATGTATATCTGGGAGTCTGAGCTATTATTACTGCAACAATCACTCATCTTCTTACCCTGGATTCCATTGTATTAAGATGTCTTGTTTCTCACTTCTACTCCTAAGTCCTATTCGACCCCCTTCAAGCCTTCAACAATATCACAATGTTCATATTCATAACAATGTATCGATATATCAGTCAATCGTAAGCTTAACTGACATTGCCAAAATACAAATCTACTTATATAATTCAGAGCCCTGTGGTTAAATCCAGTTCCCGTTCCCCTCTCTCATCTGGCACTTTGCAGCCCGGAAATACATTTCTGATAGTTCTCTGTATTCTCTTAGTCGCTTATATTCCACGCTGCTCCGTCCCTGAGAGTGAGGGTATTTTACTTGAATAATTTCCATCACAGGCTCATCCCCATTAAAAAATCCCAATATTTATATTAATAGAAATATGTCAATGAAACACTTAAGCTTAATTAACATTACTGAAATATTACTGCTTATCAAGTTCAGAGCCCTATGCCTATATCCCCTCCTATTCCCCCCTCCCACCTTGGACTTTGCTGCCCGGAGTTTGTTTCTGAAGATTATCTGTATTCTCATAGTCACTTAGATTCCAAGCTGCTCTGTCCGTGGGAGCGAGGGTATTTACTTGAATGACTTCCATCATAGCCTTGCCAATCTCAATACCGCTTTCAATATCACAATGTCCCACTATCATAATTTTTAAAAGCCAACACCCTGCTTATACTCTGTTTGCACCTTATCCCTGTACCAACAGTGGCAATAATCAGTAGTTCTCACGTGGCATACAAGAATGATTCATTTATGCATCTGCTTTAACAGATTTATCTATTTGTGATGTTTCCTCAAAGCTGGTACCTTCTCAAACATTGCTGTTTCCAAAATTGACTGCAATTTTGACTAAGATTTCTAGCAGCATATGTCCCTGCCCATTTTAGTTTAAGCCCAATTGTTAGTTCAAAACAAAGAAGACCAATTAATTTAACGGAACTTACAAAAGTGAGCACTCAGTGGAATTCCCACTGGTTCAATTGGTGTCAGTGGTATATCTAGCATAAGCAGCACCTACGGCAAGTTTGGAAGTTGCACCTCTACCTTCTTACCCCTACCCCCAGGTGCACGGCTTTTTTGAGGCTGTCTGGCATTGATGCCTGGGGCACATACCCTACTTGCCCCACCCTAAACACTGCTCTGATTGGTGTACTCTAGTAGAGACTAACAATGGGATTTAGGCCTACATGTCCAACTGCTTAACAAAGAAAAAAAGGCATGTCAAGAAACAGTGGATGGGAAAGATTTAAGCAGGCCCTCCATTCGTCTGCCTCATCTTCAGATGCAGTTTTTCCTCTTTCCAAAAGACCTTTCAGGTGCCAGTTATATTTTTTTCACGTAGTCTGGTCTTAACAAAGAAAAAGCAGGGATTAAGAATGCTAGCAGCTTTATGCTAGTTACATAGCATAATATTTTTCATATAATTAAACACACTAAAGAATTCATTTTTTAAAAAAAAAACACCATGTAAATACCTCCCCTCGCCACGAAATGCGCCTTCTTCACTAGGAGCTCTTTCACACTATACAACTCTGTGTGTATGTGTCTTCAAGTCACCTGTCGACTTATTGTGATCCATGGATTTCATAGGCTTTTCTCAGGCAAGGAACACCTCCTCTGAAATATAGGCTATAGCACCTGGTATTCATTGGTGGTCTGCCATCCAAGTACTAACCAGGGCTGACTCTGCTTACCTTCAGGGTACTTAGGACCATTATTATAGTACTACAATTGCACTTTAACTATCATGGCTGCATCCTATGGAATCCTGGAGTTTGTAATTTGGTGAGGTACTAGAGGAGGTCTCTGGCATGGAATTCTCAATACTTATCTCCAAAGTATAAATCCCAGAATTCCATAGGATGTTGCCATGGTAGCTAAAGTGGAATCGCAATGCTATAATCATGCAGTGTGAAAAGAATCTGCAAGAAATAGAATGCATCTTGACCCAAGCTCATAAGAGGCTTTCAGGAAAAAATCTCATGAGAAATAGACAAGATGACAAAATACCTTATTTGACACTATTAGATAAATCTCCCATGATCATTGGCTTCAGGAAAAAGCATAAAATTCACACTATCTCCATCTCTTGGGGGATTTTATTGGGGAGGGGATTTACAGATTCATTATTCGGATACCTTTGCAGGCTTTACATAGAACAACAACCACTATATTTCGGTGCAACAATAGAGCTTTCTGTACTATCATCAGCCTCACCTTACCAAGGGAGCAAAGTGGAACACTTCCCCTTTTTTACTTGTAATAAGAAACACATTCAGCAAAACTTTTCTGTCAAATGCCAAAAGAAAATGAAGAGGACATATGGGCTTCAACCCAGATAAGTTTATGCCACAGTAAATGGCCATAGGACTTTATTTATGCAACACCAGACTTGCACAGTTCTCTGTTACCAGCTTTTCAGTCTGGAAGGTACTGGATTAAAGAGCATATTAATGGAAAGCCGTTGCCCTCATTGGAACACATATTCTCTCTCTCTCCACACACACAGAGGCCATTTCTGTACGACACTGTTATTACTCCACCTTCAACATCCTATGGAACTCTGGAATTTGCAGTTTAGGGAGGGGCATTTAGAATTCTCAGCCAGAGAGCTCTTGGGCCTCAATAAACTACAAACTCTAGAATTCCATAGGATGTTGAAAGTGGAATAATAGCACTATAACAGTGTAGGGTGGAAATGGCCACACATACCATCCTATCCTTAGGCAAGGAGGCAGCAAGAGTAGATTTTAGGTTTCTGAAGAGGCAGCGAATTGTTAGTTTCTTTTAATTTGGTATTTTTCCCTACTAGGAATGACCAGATATGCTTGTGAGATTTCTGCTACTTCTGTCAAAATATCTTGGCTTTAAATACTGTACACCATATTTTACTTTAAATACTTTAAATACTGAATACTTTATACTTTAAATACTGAAGACACCATATTTTGGTGTACATAGAATGTTGCTGTTTGCCTCAGGCTGCAACATTATTGGACATCCCCCAGCATGTTTACTTAGGAGACCACTTATGCATCTGATGAAGTGGAGTGTGGCCCATTAAAGCTAATAGACAGTGAAGTGGAGTGTTGCCTGTGAAAGCCACGAAAGTTAATATACAATGGTTAGTCTTTAAAATACCACAAGACTTACTGCTGCTTTCACGTTGGTGCAATGGACATGGCTTCCCATCATGCCAAACGTGAGACTTCCTGAGTAATATTAATTATGCCCTGACTGTAAGAATAAGTAATCTCGAGCAATATCTTATTGGATGCATTTCTGTAACACTTAGTTTCTAGTTCTCCATTGTAGGAGCCCATTGCTTCAGAGAGACAGAAAGAGAGAAAATAAAATAAACATAAAATCATATGTGGTGAGTAGGAGTGAAGGAAATGACACCTTTCTTCTCTCCATTATATCACTACAAAGCCATGCAATTCTGGGAATGTCTTTTATGTATTTTCAAGCCCTGATGTACTTCTATTATATTTCTACACAACTGGAGGCTTTTCTAGAATTTCACATAATTTAAACCTTCTTCAGATTTCTAAATTGTACATTAAAGAGTGATCCATCCACCTAACCAAGGAACTGCTAAATTATAGCTTCAGGTAGTTTTGCCCAAACCCAGAGCTCAGTTGTGTGCTCTCCAAACCAGAGCCTAGAAAGTTACTCAAAAAAATCAGTTACAATTATAGTTCTGAAGCCCCAAAAGCAGTGAGTTGCCAATATGGTTACAATTTTGCAAAAAATCAGCTCTTTACTCACCTGTTTTAAAACAGTAACTTTTAAAATAGTTATAAAATAGTAACTTTATAGCAAGACTGGGAATTATGAGGGCTATCAGGCATTACTGGGCTGCCAACTTCCATGATCCCTTGGCCATTTCCGTACGAGTCTGTTATAGCGCGATGATTCCACTTTCAACCTCCTATGGAATCCTGGGGTTTGCAGTTTCGGGAGGGGCCTCTTGGCCCCTCCCGAAACTGCATACCCCAGGATTCCATAGGAGGTTGAAAGTGGAATCATCGCACTATAACAGACTCGTGCGGAAATGGCCCTTGTTAGGCTGACTGTGGTTGCTGGAAGATACAGACCATCAACATCTGGAGATCTGCATGATTCCCACTCCTTTAAAGTTCCCTTTAAAACAAAAAAAAAATCTCACTACTATAGGCTTCTGGATCGTGGTACAAAATATATTCACCTCCCTTCCACAACAAAGCATGGAGTCTCATGAAGCACAGCATGAGCCAGTACTTGAATCATGTGATATAGTATAGAGAACATGACCTTTTTGTGAGGGTGGGATTGCATGGTCTTGTGAGGCAAGAGGCATGCTGACAGCAGTGGTGTTGCTCATAGGGTCTCCCATGTCACACAGGTTTTTGCTGAGAAGCCAGACTAAATGTGCCAAAATGTTCTACTGGGCAGCAGCAGTAGTGGTAGTGATGGGACACTGGTAGAGGATGTCTCAGAGACAGCATCAGTGGCACCATAGCTAACACTTAGCTGTGGCCAGGGCATGACATGCAATTTCAAATATAGTGCTGCTTAGGCACTAGAGCATGGGACCCAGGAAATACAGCCGGCCCTCAACTTTTGCAGGTTTAACTTCCGTGAATTTGATTAGTTGTGAGTTGCCTCACCCCCAGCACACTCCAGAAGCCAGGAATCAAGAAGCATTGTCCAAAAAGGGACTTGTGCATATGGAAGTCAATCATTCTGTTTCCCGGAAGTGGGGGGGATAAAGAAAGGGGCTTGTGCACATGAAAATGAAGTCCTCTGAAGATCTAGGGGCTTTTCCCAGGGAGGGGAAGGCTTGGAGACTGGCAGAAGCCAGTCCTGAGAGGCAGCTTTGGAGCCAGGTGGACACATCCTGGTGCTGTTTGTGGGGCCTAGAGATATCTGCGATTTTTCCACTTTTGTGAGGATCCTGTGCCCCTAAGCCCTGCAAAAGCTGAAAACCTACTGTAAGTAATTCAATTTAACTAGTTGTTTGCTAATTCTTTCCCCTTCTCCAGCAAGACATTACAAGTAAATTTCCTGGTTCACATCTCTCATTATTCTGGAGGTACAAAGAATAAAAAGTTTTGCCTTGCTATTTTTTGGGTATATGTGTGTGTGTGTGTGGGGCGGCTTTATATCTCAAGAGGAGGAAGATGGTTGGAAAACACTGAAATTGTTAGAAACTGTAGAAAGTAGGCATTAAACTTGAATCACCCTTGCCCTTATGTGCAAAACATGGAATATCATTTGCTGGATTAGCGATGAGGAATGCACGGACAAAAATATTCCTATTAACAAGCACAGGAATTGAAATGGCTACACTCTTAATGGTCACATCTCTTAGAGTCTTGGTAGTGCATAGAGCAGTGGTTCTCAACGTTTTCCTTACCAAGGACCCCCTGTAAATATAATCCGTTGCTGGGATTCCCTCAAGACTTAACTCAAGATTTAAATATTTAAATTTAGATTTATATAGTCAAACATTTATTTAAATATTCAAGTATTTCTTTATTTATTAAAGGCTTCTGGAAATTAGGATTGAAATCCCTACTCAGACACTAGCTGACCTTGGGCAAGTCACATTCTCTCAGCCTCAGAGGAGAGCAAAGGCAAACCCCTTCTGAACAAATCTTGAAAAAAAACAACAACCTGTGATAGGTTCACCTTAAGAGTGCCTTAAGTCTGAAATGACTTGAAGGCAAAAGAAGGAGCAGTTTTAGAACCTGCAATCCGCCCCCCTCCTGCCATGTTCTTGTTGCTGCTGCTGCTGCTGTTGGTGTCCAGCAGCAGGGCTTCATGGACCCCCTGTGAAGGCTCTGTGGACCCCAGATTAAGGATCACTGGCATAGAGCATGTATTCAAACAGTGGACAACCTTGTCTGCCATCTGATAATAGCTTCTCCGCTAGGGAAAGCCCCATAGCATGGCTGGAACTTGAATCCATGCAGGTAGAAGTCACTGAATGTTCTCCACTCCCACTTGGGGGTTAGGCAGTGACAACAGGGCTTGAGCCAGTCTGCCCCAAATGCCTCACTTCCCAAGATCCCTTGAGCAGAGCAAGGAGCACAGAAACCTCTCTTTCCCTACCATCTGAATCTAGCCCAGTGCCCAAGCTGCCACCTCAAAAGTTACAACAGGGATAAAGCATCCACATAACAGTTTCCTGAGATCACAGCCAAGGTAGTTAATTTTTGTGCGGCACCAACAGCTTGCCAAGGTAGAATGCTTAGTATTAAAGATATCACTCTTTATGCCAACATAGAATATTTAGTTTTAAATGTATCACTGTTTTATGTTGTTTTCTATTACTGTATTACAAATATTTCATATTTAACAATGTTGTCAATTCTATATTTAATATTGCATCGTATTTTATTGTATTGTTGTTCTATCTTGTTCCTTTTCTCTTTTTTTCTAACTATTGAGTGAAACAAATAAACAATAAACACATAATAATATTAATAGCCTTCCACACCAGAATCTACACATGCAGCTCACAACCAAAGGAGCCTGTCAAACAAAGAATGGCTGGAATCACAACTAGGGGATATCTATCTATCTATCTATCTATCTATCTATCTATCTATCTATCTATCTATCTATCTGTCTGTCTGTCTGTCTGTCTGTCTAATCTATATAATCTATCTATTATTTTCCCAAAGAGGGAAGGTTTTGCCTTCAAGTACCTCCATTGAGGAGGCCGGCCTCCAGCCAACAATCAGCCCCCTTTTCCAGTTAACTGCAGGAAGGCTGGACGGGGCTTCCTGGAAAGAAAATAGGCTGCTGGGTGCAGAAAATGGCAACTTGGCCTTCTGCAGCTAGCATATCAAGAGCTCCTGGTAAGTCAGCAGGCCATGTTTTATCTTTACCATCTTTCATTCTTAGAGAGTATGGAGCCAGAGGATGCATACTCTCCAGCTGTCCTGATTTGGCAGGGATATTCACAGGTAATCCTCTGTCGCCATACTTTCTCAGCTGCTTTTAAAATGCCCATTTGTCTCTCCCCTCACTTTCCCCTTTTGCCCTCAGCTTACTTTAGCTGATGCAACAGTTCAATGTACAAAAGTAGGCCATTTCCACACCTACACCATTATAGTCCTATTATTCCACTTTCAACATCCTGTAGAATCTTGGGGTTTGCAGTTTAATTCTCAGCCAGAGAGCTCTTTGACTTCAGTAAACTGCAAACCTCAGAATTCCACAGGATGTTGAAAGGGGAATAATAGCACTATAATAGTGTAGTGTGGAAATGGCTATAGTAGTTTACACTCAGCTCAGCAAGAGAGAGAAAGCAGAAGATGCAGTTTTCCTAATAAGTTCATTTGGTTCCCCCCCAAACTTTTTTTCAGACTTTTCTTAGCTTAGTACATAAATTCCAGGGTTTCTCTGCTTTAAGAAGTAATTGTGTGTATGTGTTTCCTCATCAATAACTTCTGCTTGTTGCCTGGATCTGTCCTTTTGACCGCCCTCTGAAGCTGCTCAGCCATACATGTCCTGGATTGCATCTGTAAAATGGTGGAGGTTATGGAATTATTCAGTAATTCAGGAAAATATTCTACACATACTGAGAGGCGCTCAGAAAATTTCAGAATACTTCAGATTAAATTGTTTCCATCATTGCTTCACTGATATGCACATTGCTGCACCTTAATCCTCTAACTGAAATGCATACATAATTTCTTATTCATTCAAGCCAGACAAATACAGTATGACGGCTGTGTGTGTGTGTGTGTGTGTGTGTGTGAAGGATGATTGAAAAACATATATGTTGATGGTGGTAAGGAGGAATAAGCACAAAGGACAGGTGCTGGTGAGGGATAAAGCATAACTGAACAAATTGTTAAATGCTTTTTTAGGGCAGTCTTCTCCAACTTGGCAGGTCCCAGATGCATTGCACTACAAATCCCACCATTTCAAAGTCATCAACCACATTGTAGGTTTTGTAGTCCAATGCCCCTAGAAAGTGGCAGGATGAGGTAAAGCAGTTTAAACAAATACAGAAAGAGTATCTTTGAAGGAACTGATAATAAAATATGCTGCTACACACTCTCCAACTATCCCAATTGGTCTGATTATCCCAACAGTGCCAATTAAACCTCTGTTGTTCTGCTTTTTTTTCCAGCTGCTTTTAAAATGTCCCAGTTTCTCTTTCCTCCTACTACTTTACCTGTTTGTCCTTGGGATTACAGTTGCTTCAAACTGAGATGAAAGTGTAAAACTAGTATGCACTCAACTCGGGTGGGGGGAGAGGAGGAAATGGAATCATGCCTCTCCGTGTAGACTGAGGCAAAAGCAAACTGTCACAGCTTCCAGCTAATTTGTTCTTCCTCAATAATAACGTTACCACCTTGACTACGCTTATTGCTTAGCCACACGTCTCTTTGTTTTCATCTGAAATGTTGGAAGGTATGTCACTAAGGAGCGACAATAGCAAACATACAATTTTCTGTAAATGTCATGTTTTCTTTCTTTGTTTAAATCAAAAGTTAATGAGCAAATTAATGATTAGTACTACACTGAATTAAGTTTCCTTTCCCCCAACATTTACAAGAAGAATTAATTCACCAGCTTTTAACTATCAACATTAATGAATTGGTTTTTAAAGGTAACATCTGAAGCATTGAGGGAGCCACAGAATGCCACATTTGTAGTGGTTATCAGGCTTGGCAAAGCCTCATACAAACGCAGGGACTAATATTGCATAGCTTATTCATTTCTAAGATTGCTCGGAGTCCCGAACGTATGAGGAGGTTGTGTCAGGCCATATGAGATCTCACCCACCCACAACGATTCTGGACTCAGAATAATTCTGGATGTGCTTTATTTTAATTGGAATGAGGCGTTGGTTTATAGTTATGACAGACATTTCCCCCAGCTCTCTTTTGGCTTACTTGTGGTGTTGTATCTCACTCCAAAGAAATATTCAGGGCAGGGACGTGCCACCAGCTGCCCTGCCACACTGCGAGGCCAACACGTCCCAATCAAGTCCACTAAGGCATTGCACTGGGGACCTGCAGGAAAAGAATCAGAGAAGAATGAATCAAAATAGCAAGACTGGAATCCTGTATCTTGCAACGTCGTCATCATCCAGAGAAACTAAAGGTTACAACAACAGGAAATTGGTTATATCACCCTGCAAAAGAAGCATTAACTAAACAATTTCAGGAAGGCAGAACTTACTCAATGAGCACAGACTAAAAAGCAAATGTCCCACCCATGCCGGATTTTCCCTTAGAAGCATCTAGATGTCTGCTTAGCCACCTGGTTTGACATATGGAATGAGTAATACATGAGATAGGCCTGCCTACTGACTACATGAGTCCAAAGCATTAATCCTTCAAAAACAATTGTGTGACCTTGCAACCTGCTGATAACATTACTGTAATTCTTATTTGGTATACAAAAATAGCATCCATAGCAAATGTACTTTAATATACACTGATCTTTTAAAATTTAATTTTGAATATTTGCAAAAGGAGGATTTTAGATTAAGTTGACAATTATTCCTTAAAACACATAGATAATCCAAATATTTTTCACCCTTCTGAAGTTGATCCTCAGAACACTTTGTGAAAGCCAGTGGATTCTGAGAATACCATAGTTGATCATTCCTGCTGTACTTCATTTCCCAGAGTTTGGAAAGTTACTTCTCAAAAAGCATTTCAAGATGTAAGTAATTATAAAGCCCAAGTGCCTGCAGTAACTTGTTTTCATTATAATTACAATATATTTTAATTCATTCATTCAATTTCTTGTTTCTTAGGGTTACAAATGTATGGCATACAACTTGAAAAACTCCACCTACAATAACTGCAAAAATGCTTCTTAAGAAGTAACTTTAAACACAACTACAAAAGAGGAGTATCCCTGTCCTCATTTATTACATTACTTTTGAAATGTAATTTTTGTTCTGTCTTCATCACAAAAGATAAATAACTTTATTTTGTTTGCTAACCAGGGAATTCTGCTACTTGTGGTCCAAAAAGGTAATTTTTCCAAGCTCTACACTGGAGAGGTAAGAGGGAAGGGCTAGAGAATTTGGACTAGATGGCCTTTAAAATATTCCAGAATCCTATGAATTTTGATGGCTTTCCTACGCAACATCTGTGCCTCACATATTTCCCCTCTTTTTTGGTTTGATATCAAAGGCCACACAACTTGCTTCATTTGCAGAAAGCAACCAGGCCTAGCCATTTAATAATGTTGCCTCCTGATTCTTTTCCTCCCTCTGGAATGTTGAACCTAATTAGCGTGTGGTCTCTGTTATTAAGTGAGTCATTTCTGAAGGCTTCAAGAATTAGCTTCTGCAAATTACTTAAGACCAGGCTGAAAACAGCAGACTCTCCTCCTGCATGCCCTAGAACAGGCAGTTCTCCAAAAGCGGGGGGAAAAAGCACGATCACATCCATCTGCAAGGAAATTGCATCTCTGAACTTCATCCTACATGGAACAAACCATTTGCCCACAGTGAAGATGGAATTTGGACTTATTTCATCACCTGAGTTTATCATCCCAGACTGGACATATGCTGTCATCCCTGACCAGAAGCCTTGTGGTATAGGGAGTTGTTCTTGTACTGACTGGATTTTTTTAAAATGTCCAAATGACATACCTTTCAACCCAGTCCATAGTAGGAGAATTTCTGAGACCACCTGCAACTTTTTAAACCCATGGCAGGACCTCCCCCCCCCCCCCGGTCCAATTTGAAGCAGATTCCAAAATCATTAGGGGTTAATTTCCACATGTGTCTCCATTGTTTTTGTTCTTTCTTAGACATCTGGGTGGTCACTTTGATGATCCAGTGAATGGAGGTGTGCCCTTTCTCAGGGAGGTTCTCGTTTGACCTTGGTTCCCTCAGTGCATATCCAGAGAGAGGAGGAAATGCTATCCACACCATACTTCATGTTGGACAAAAAACAAAAAATACTCAGGTTTGGAATAGCCCACCAAACGTCAGGGTTTTTGGCCAGCATAGAATAGCCCTCAGTTTTATAAAAAAAATACTAAGTAAGGAATCAAATGCTCCCAAGGCCCTGTCTGAAATCAGTTAGGACAGAGAGCACTGAAATTAATTGGAGGAAATAATTCCTAACGCCAGATTTGTTTGCAATAATTGAAGGTATAAATTCTCCTAGTGCTCCAACAGAGGAAAACCATGCTGTTGAGTTCCAGCAACAGGATATGAGATACCTAGTTTGCAATTTGATATTATTTCCTTAACAAGTGTCAAGAAGAAAATTTGCTCCTTGAACACAATTCAGCAGGAGTTGGGTGAGTGTGGACTTTTGGAGGGATCTCAGTGGGACTGAATTTAAGAAGACCTGAACTCAGAAACCTCTGCAGTGGTTTCCTAAGACACCAGGCACCCCAAGAGGCATTCTGAGACACCAGGCACCCAAAGATGGCTGAAAACTGTCTCCACAGCAAAGTACAACTGTTGGAGAACACTATTCTTCAACTGATATTAGAGGAACATCCCCAGAGACCACATACCTCCCAACAGTGGCTAATAGTTCCCATGTCAGTGGGGAGGTCAATCTATTTTGGATTTTAGCCCAGACTTTGAAGTAGTTATCCAGGGTGCTAAGCCCTATGCCCAAAATAGATTCAGCAGGTTGGATAGTTCTTTTCAACTTTGAACTAATGGCCAGAGCAGATTTTCTATCCCATTGACACGGGAGACACCAGTCATCATGATCACCTCCCACTGAAAATCTCATTAATTCTCTGCATGATCTCAAACAGTTTCCCAAGTAGTAACTTGCATACAACTAGGTCTTCCTAACCTGAGCTAAAGTGTCATCAATCTATGGGTGTGATAAGGCAATGGAAACCCTGAACAAGGTATCTGGTGGCAATCTGGGGAAAAACAAGGGCAAACAATACTTGGCTTAATTCAGGTGAGAAGTGGAGGGGAGAGAGATTGTGAGTGGAGAGTGCCACTGATTTAGAAGGAGGTGAGGACCAGTTTTGGATGGCAGTGCACTTCGCCATGTAACTAAGGGCCCATCTTTGGGGTTCACCTGGACTTGACATAATCCACGCAGGTATCAGTTATGAGTGCCTTTTATGAGCTTCAACTTGAAGCGCTTGATTCTTGATCTAAAGAAAGGAACATTTTTAAGGCATAAATGGCTTTGAGAGACCATCTGTTTCTGTATGAACCTGCCCGTGCCCAAAGGTCAGTCACAGAGACCCTGCTCATATGCCCCTCAGGCTGATAAGCATAAAGGAGTAGACCTTCACTGTGGTGCCTCTCAACCGTATGTGATATCCTTTAGTGGAAAGCAGAGGTAACCATGCTGCTGAATTTTGGGAAGTGGGGCATCTATCCTTTCTAGCTACTAGGTAAAGCTGCCCAGTTTGACTTTTGCTTGATCTTTTGTACATAATCCAGCATTTTAAAATATCACCAACTTTAAAATAAAAAGGCTGCCTAATTACTTGTTCCAGTCTTCTGCCCCAGAAAAGATCCTGTGAGCTTCAAACATCATGAAAACAGTTCTGAGTTTAGAGGGGTGAGGCTGGTGCTATTTTCAAAACTGAGAGTCAAACTGGATTGATTTTTCTGCTCTCAGCAAGGCAAGGGGCTACCCTAGGTGAAACATAAGTTGCCTAATAAGCTCCACTGCAAACCTGCAGATCTTTCCTGTTTGTTACATCTCAAGACAACAAAATGAATGCATTACAGCTTAAAGATCTCATACCCTTTGCTGATTTTTGTAATTGTTTTTTCTGATGAAGAGATCAGATCTCAAAAACTAGCACTCTTTTTTCATTTTGTGCCTTTTTAGTTCCGCTAATAAAAACTTTAATGAGAGATGCATCAGGCTTTGTACATAACTACAGTGTCCCTTCCGCTAGCGCAACCTCTGCGCACGTGAATGCGAAGTTGTGTGAAGCCTCATATCCCATTATTGTCAATGAAAGAACTGGGTGCATGCCTGCATGAATGTGGGTACACACACGTTGCATCCATGATGATAACAGGACAGAGCATTCATGGTTTTTGTTTTACCCGAGCCCCCGCATATGCAGAGGGTATGCTGTACGTTTAAATGGACCTTAAAGAATTGGATGTTTTATATAGCTTTTCACTGAAGCTGACTCATATTCAGTGTTTCACATTTTATGATGAAGGCTGTCATTTTTAATTTTTTATTTGTATTAGAATGTTATTTGGTACTGTTTTAGTTAATTGTCCCTGTAAATAAATTGTTGTTGTTGTTGTGTGCACCTTCAAGTCATTCTTGACTTAGGGTAACCTTTGGGTGAACTTATCCGGGAGTTTTGTGGGTCTGAGAATGTATGACCCAGTGCCAAGGCTGAGTAGAGAATTGAACCGTGGTCTCCAGAGCTGTAATCCAATGCTCAGACCACTACACCACTAGCACTCAATATTTTACTATCTTATCTTTTTCTTTTGTAAGCCACCTTGAAATTTTTATTTGAAAAAAAAATCTTTACAGAAGTATAAGCATATCTTTAAACAGCAGTGGCTGATGACTTCCTTATCATTGGGGTGCTGAATCCACTCTGAGTGTTAGCCTCGACTTAAAAGAAGCTGTCCAAACTGCTTAGCTTATAGTGGGATAGATTTCAGCATGCTGGATAGTTCCTTACAGTTCAGACTAAACCCCAGAATGGATTCACTTACATTAAACCCAGCAGCAGATAAACTATCCAGACTTCTGTTCTCCTGCAATTCTTCAGATAAGAATCTGACTGAAAAGACTACAATATTTGTGGTTTTCAAAGTGTCGAATGAACCTTTTGGACCATCCATTGATATCTTTGTACTTTCAGTCCTTTGCACGCTCCTTGCAGTATTACTTTGGATGACCTGTCAGGTCACAGCAAGAGGAGCGAAAGAGGAGACGGTCTAATAAAGATCTGATTGATTTGCTAAAGAGAAAGACAAGAAGAGAGACTGTGGTCTTGTTCAAGCACAGGCTGTATGTAGGCAGAATCCATTTTTGGAAGTGGTTCAAGCAGTTTCCATTCATGCCCTTGATTTAATATCTGCACTTGAAATGGGCAACATAAGGCTGGCACAGCTATTTCTGGGCCTCACCCTCTCCATGGTAATGGTTGAAATCGTTTCTGCTTGAGGAGTTAACTGGCAGAAGGAGATATTTTCTTTTGGCATCAGATATATCAGTCTATCTCTCCATCCATCAACCAGAATCAGAAGAGACAAATTCCTTCCATTTCTTGGAAGGAATAACTGTTCAGATGTAATGTGCAGGCAGAACAGATGTCATAGTAGGGATTTTGGCCCTCCAGATGTTTGGCCTACACAATTCCCATCAATCTTATGGGCTTGTTAGAGTTAGAATTTTTAGAGTAAAAACTGGAGAGGCCTCCTGTATCTTTAATATGTCTCTCTGTGTATGTATGTATGTGCCTTCAAGTTGCCTATAGATTTCTGTTGACCCCATGAATTTTATAGAATTTTCTTAGGCAAGGAAACTCGGAGGTGCTTTTGCCAGTCTCTTCCTCTGAACTATAACCTAGAGCACCTGGTATTCCTTGGCAGTCTCCCACTCAAGTACCAAGCAGGGCTGACCCTGCTTAGCTTCTTAAGATCAGACAGTATCTGATTCATTTAGGGTATTTAGGCACTCAATGGTTGTGTAGAATTAACTTCAGTATTAATTCTTGTTACCTGTTTGCATGACAAGTTACACCTGTTGACATTGTCTCTTCTTCTCAATCACTAAAGATACAGGAGCTCCCTCCAGTTTCCAAACTGGCAATCATAGGAGTTTTAGCCTAGAAGATCTGGAGGGCCAAAGGTTCCCCACCTTTGACTCCTTTCAGGCTACCTGGTTATAGCGCTATGAATCCACTTTAACTGCTGTGCCTGCATTCTGTGGAATCCTGGAGTTTGTATTTGCTGAGGTGCTAGAGATTTCTAGCTGATAGTTCTAAGTATCCCTTCTGAGACTGCAAATCCCAGGATTCTATAGGACGGAATCATAGCAGTTAGAGTCGAATCAATGTTCTTCAATTCTCTAATGTGAAAGGGTACCTTGTGTTGTAGGGATGCGTAAGCAGCACACAAGTACAGGAAACATTTGAGCAACAAAAATAGTCTAGAACTATAATTATCACCATTAAATTATTTATACCCCACCAAACTATATTTATACCTCACCTTTTCCCCAAAAGTGGGTTGAAGGTAGCTATCTCATAAACTGGCAGCTGACAAGTTAGGAACAACTTCATTACTGTAAGCTATTTGACAGTAGAAAAAACTGCCTTGAAGGATGATGGTTTTGTTACTGCCCTGGCTAGTCCGAGCTTTGGGGATATTAAAGATATCCTCTTGATATCATAATTCGGCTTCACTTCTCTATTCTCTTCCACGTGCCTGCGAGGCCACCGGACAAGCACGTAAACAAGCTCGGCTGTTAATAGCCGTAATATTCAAACTACAATGCAGGCAGGCCAGAAATAGCCGACTGACTGCTTTAGGAGACCTCCAGGCAAGTGCTCTAATTAAGTATGCACGCAACTTACAAAAGAGCCTCTGCCTCGCGCTGGCAGCTTGATGGGTAAACTATACAATACCCAAGTACTCTGCGTTTGCATACTGGCTACTCTATTGAGAACCGCTACGATAACTCAATCATTCAGATTCTGACCTTTCGGAGGCTTTGTCTCCAACTCCAAATCTATTGTTTTCCCCCAAGTACGGCATAGCCTGCAGTCACAATTCTCCTTATAAAAACCCTTGATTCCGAGACCTTACTCGGAACGCTCCCGAGTTTCATCCCGCCTTGCTGCCGCTTTGCTTGGCGAGCCTCCCCTCAGCTTCACGTGCTGAGCTACATCGCACCCCAGTTTCACTCTCTATTTTTCCTAGGCTTCAGGACAGGTGAAGTATCACCCAAACCAGCAATCCCTCTAAAAATCCCTCTATACCACTCCAACCTTTATCTTCTTTAGTTATCTTGTATGAATGTGTTTCATACACTGTTTTGCTTGTGTGTTTAATAAAAACATCATTTATTGTTTCAACTTCTGTGTGCTACTTGACTCGACCCGACCCGACCGCGTAGACATAGGGTTCAAGATCTCGCTACATTACCCTGCCTCTCATAACGCTAAGCAGTGCTCTGAGCTAATTTTCCCCACCTTTAGTTGAGCACATTTTGGTGTCCCTCCTGGGACCGCCAGTACCCAGGGTAACAGTTTCTCTTTTTAGAGGTCTTTAATCAGAGGCTGGGTGGCCATCTCTTAGGAGTACTTTAGTTGTATGTTCCTGCATGGCAGGATACTGGACCAGATGGTGCCTGTAGTCCCTTCCAACCTTGTGATTTTAAGATTACAGCGTCTCAGGAAGAGGGTTTTCTGGCCCTGCTCATTGAGATCTTATTTTTAAATAGAGATTCCAGACACCAGACTTGAGATTTTCTCCACGTGAATCATGTGCTCTGCTTCTGAGCTGTGATTTCCACTACCAAGCTTGGTGAGTCACATCCCTTCCCCATCTATCTCCTAGCTGTCTCTCTGCCTATGAGACCTGTTACATTTATATCACTGCTTTTCCTCCAGTGAGCTCACAACTCTCCTTCCCACTCTTTCCTCACAACAGTCCAGCGAAGTAGGTAGAACTGAGAGAGGGTGTGACTGATGCAGGGTCAGCCAATTAAATTTCATGGCTCAGTGGGGACTTGAAACTGGATTTCCAAAGTTTTATTCAAACACTCCAACTACTATACCACACTGCCTCTCTATTTGTTATCCCAGTGGGTAACAGCAGTATCCATATTGTCAGGAAAAAATTGTCTTAATTTCATGACTTATGTGTTGTTCCAATGTTGTCTAACTCTGTGGCTTCTCTGTCACAGATACCCGTTGGTGCTACCAATCAAGATTTACGTGGTAGCTCTTTCACATTTTCTTTGTCAACATACTTTTAATATACATTTTAAAAAAGACTGAGTAAATGGTGGGATAACATGGGAGGCTTACAACTGGAAGTGTTGGGACCCCTTGTAAAAATCTGTGAATGAAACAGAATAGCTGTACAGTAGAATCTTTACCTGGAAGTGCCCTTTGTGTACAAATGTCTACTGTTCTTAAAATATTGTTTGTGCCCCCTATTAGTCCACAGGAATGACAGAGAGAAGCACAGTCTCTTTGTAAAGCTAGCCCAAGGTATTCTGCCTAAGGAGACCAGCAAATGCTCTTGTCTCCTGGTCAAGATGCCTAATACCAAGGCTTGGTGGCTCCACTTCAACACTGCTATTTGGGAAGGTACAGTACAGCACCTTGAATGGCTCCCACAAAGTTCACACTAAAACCCAGAGCAATTCATCACTCCTCTGGATTCAGATCCAACAGCCTCCACTAACCGAATGCCCATCAAGTTATGAGGCAGAAAGTCCCAAATCTACCTCTTCCCATCTTTGACATTAAATAATACTACACGTTAAATAGCTGCCAATTTCCTGACCTTTTACGACACTCATTTTGCTTATTGGTAGGGCTGCCCTTTGCTCTGTGATCTAGGTGGCTGATTTTCTGCATTCACTGATGTGGTTTCAGTGTTTCCTGAAAAGAAATCTGCATCGCTTCCTGGACTTCTGGTCTTACCATTTCATGGGACAACCTGAGGGCACAGAAAGCTACTGTATGCAGCCTTTACTAAATCAGGGTCAGGGGAAAAAAAGGCTTTTCTTTTTCTTTTACACTCCTTACCCCTATGTGTAAAGGCTGTATTGTCGTAATTATGGATTCCAGGTGGCAGGGGAAAAATAGATTAAAGGGCTTCCTTCTATAGCTAATTGCCCACTTAATCAATTTCGATTGTCTGCCAGCTGACAGGTTTCCCTGTACTCAGCAATGGAGGAGATTCCTCTGCACTTTGCGAGAAAGAAATCTATAGCTATTACAATATGTAAATCCACAGTGGCAGGGAAAACATACACCCTGGCTTCGCTTGGGCATTGTTGGTTAATTTCCCTTTTTGCTTTGTCTGTGCAGGAATGAATTCTTTGTGTCTTATTTATGTCTCAGATTTTTGTATCTCATAACTAACAATGTATAGCTTATAGCATTAAGAAAATTGTGCCTGTCTTTCTGTTCTTTGCCCCTTTCTTCCTCATTTCCCTCTTGGAGAGCTTCAGGCAACACTTAGGCACGTCCAGAACACACTCTGAAACTCCCTCTAATTCTCACCAACCTCCACAAATCCTCCTGTACCCCAACGGTTTTTACCAAATGATCATCCCTCAGATTATTCCTAAAAACGCTGTTTGCATCTCTCACGCCAAAACAGCAGGAAAAAGTCACCAGTTAGAATCTGTCAGACTGAAAACTGGAGAGGGCTCCTTGGCTTTTAATGGTTGGGTAGAAAAGAAAGATTCTGCAGGTGTAGCTTGTCACACAACCAGGTAACAAGCAGTACCTTCTGAAATTCTCTCTTCTCCACAACCATTAAAGATTGTCATGTATTGGCTCACTTGCGCTCTCAAGAAACAATCAGACGTTTAGCAGCAGCATTTATTTTGGAATTGGCAAGCAACACAGCAACTTGCAAAAGTTGCTAAGACTGGTGTATGTTGGATGGAGACAGGTTTTATACTTTGGCAGACAAATTCAGGCGCAGATAGCAATGATCGTTGAAAGTCATTAATGTCCAATCACCACACCAGAACTCAAAGTTTGCCAGGCATTCCTAGTGTTTACATACTTTCATCTTGAGAATGCAGACAATTCCTGTGTTCTTATCTTGGTCCTGTCTGTTCCCCACACCTTCTTGCTAATTTAACATTTCACCCTTCTCATCTTCCCCACCTCCTTTGTAGCATATGCCCCTGACATTGACCATTGTCAGATCACCTACTATGGTGCTTTGATACCTTAAAACCTGTAGCAAAATACTAGTTGCAAATAGCAGTTGGTGACTGATACACTGGTGCAAAAGGCAATTAGCAATGGATACACTGTAGTGCTAGCAATCTCCACTCCCTTTCATCTACTGCCTGTTGCCTAAGCTAAATATATTTTCCTTGTTAGTGTGACAGGAACTGAACCTCCTGACAGAGATACAGGAGTCTTCTGCAGTTTTCCTTCTGCCAACCCTACATTCGCCCTTGGAAGTGAGAGAGAGTGAGGCAGTGGTCACTTCTGCTTCCCTGAAATGGCAGCCATGTTGGTGTGTTGCAGCTTTTTGGAACAATGCAGTGCCACCCTCTGAGCTTCAGAGCTTGCCCACCTCTTTCAGCTTATAACCCTGAGGGCAAGGAATGTCCTCTCTCTTAAAAAAAGAGATAAAGCTATTCTGAGAATACATGCCTGCTAACAGTAATTAAGAAACACATCTGCCTCCCTGAATCTTAGGATAACATAGAGGAGATTTTTCTGTGTCAGTGCTTTTCCCAGTACAACCTCAAGCAACTGCTCGGACTAAAGAAGCAAGCCCTATAAATCCTCAGATTTATAGAGCCAGGTGAAATCCTACGGGTGCCTTGTATCATCTGACAGCTGCTGAGTCAGGAAGCTGCTTAACCAAAGGAGCAGCTGGTGGCACAGAAGTGCAATAGACCGAAAGACAGCCGTTCCCTTGTACCTGGCGAGTAGCCACAGTGACATAGGGAGGAGCTGCTTGGTTCTACCACCCGCCTCCTAAACTACCCCTTTCTTCTTAGCAGCAGCAGCAGCAGCAGTTGTGCTTCAGGCATTCGGAAGTCCAGACATGAGCAGCAGTTCCCTGACTAATGGACAGTTGAAATCGAAACCTCCGTTATGAATGTTCTGAACCATTTCATGTATCCGGATTTCTGTCAAAATGCATGGACAGGGAGAAACTAGGCTGTAGATTTTCTGTTCTCTTCTTAACCCTGCGGGCTTGTGCTGGCCATGACAAAAGACAGCACGGCAGTGATGAGCCACCAGCAGACTTTTCAGCCCATGTATTTCCAGTTCCATACCCCTTTGGAAATTCCAGTGTATCTGTGGCTGGTTCTTTTCTTCCTCTCAACATGCCAAGTTTCAAGCTGTTCTGCCTACAACTGCTGGGGCAGCAGTCCACTAGGCATGGGCAAGAAATGTACTCCATTGAGTTTTTGGTTTTTTTAAAAAGAAACTTCTACACTTTTACCCAATTCCACAATTCTGGGCTGGCTAAAGAACCAGTTCCAAATTGTGCTCAGAAATGTCTACATTTCTGGGAGGGTTGCTGGGTGTTGCTTATTATAAGGAAGGAAGAAAGGGGAAGAAAAAGAAAGAAATGTGGAAGCACGTTTAAGACTATATATTCACATGAGCTTTTGTGGATATAAACCCAGTTTGGATGCAGTATAGAGTTACTATAAGGGATGTCCCTTAGCTTAGCTAAGGGTATTTATATACATATGTTGTGGAAGTGTCCATTTATTCAGGCATTTTGGAAAGAAGTTAAGAAATAAATAAACAGAATAATAGGGAGAGAGGTTCAATTAAGTAAATAAAACTGTTTAACCCTCAACTTAGGGATAATAGGCTTAAACAGGAATGAAAGTTATGTAATAAAACAAATGTTAAAAGCTGCTCATGCTGTTATTGCCTTAGGATGGAAAAAGAAATCAAAGTGGAATAAGTTTTATCTGTTAAAATATGTAAAAGAAACTATATTATTTGATTTTCTTAGAGAAAGAAGATTAAAGTATAGTGGACAATAAAGTAAAGAATTATGGAATGATAATGGGAAAACGGTGATTGAGAAAGTAAAAGGAAATTTGGGGTATGAAGATGTGATAAATTTGTGCTGCGCGACTCGCCTACACGGCGCCATTTGCATGGTGGAGTGGGCCAGTCAGAATGGCATGTCGCTTGGCACGCCAGGCCGGGGAGTGGCTGCTTCAGGCTCCGTAGTTCCCTGGAAGACCGCAAGGCACTGGTCAATCGGATTGTGCTTTGCGCAGTCTGATTGGCTGATGCGGCCCAGCCGGATGGTGGCAGGGGGATTTATACCCCCGCCTCCATCTGGGCAGCCTCTTCCCTGCATGACTGCTCCCTTCCCTCCCCCCTTTCATTCTTGTTCTCTTGTGTGTTGCAGTTTGCTGGGGTTAATTGTATTCGTTTTGTTTATCCTTTGTTGCTTTACTCAGTTTTTTCTACTTGTCACAACTTTGGGCAGTCACATGGGGCTTGGATCCTGGTTGGTTGGGGCCAATGGCCGTTGGCATTGGTTCGGTGGCCCCTCACAGTTTGGTTGGGGTGAAAGGTGGCGGCGAGCATGTCTGGCTCTGGGGGACACGCCTTTCTTGCACCTTGGGGTGGCAGGGAGTGCCCGGCTGGTGGGGCTCCCCTTGCCATTCCATCGGGATTGCAGCACCGGGCCGGAAGCTTGGGCTCATGGGTTAACACCGGGTTGATCGATGCCAGGATCCAGACCCATGTGTGGGCCAGCTCATTGGCATGCTGTAGCCAATAAAGTTATGGCCTTTTATTTCACAGTTTGGTGTCGTGCTTATTCTGCGGCCTTCTCGCTCCTGCCCATGCAAGTTATATCCCATATCTCTGAAAAGATTTCTTGATACTAATGGGGTTTTGATCCTCTGTTAGCTGTTTGGTGGAGTTGAGGGGTTGGATAGGTGAAAAAAGCAATGGTTAAAAAGATTTTTCCCTTGTAATAACAGTGTAATATAGTATACACCAATGTATATTAAGTGTGTGATTTATAATAAAAGGCAAAATGTGAAAAAAATTAAAAAGGGATGTCCCTTTTCTGAGGTCCAGAAAGCATGCCTCTTATTATAGGGGATGTCCCCTAATTGAGAGCTGGAAAGCTTTTCCTTTTATAGAGACTGAACAAGATGCAATATATAATTTGGGATGTGGTCTCTTCATAAAAACAGAAATGCGTATATCATCTGCTTTATGAATGTGGATAGTATGCTAATTTTACTGAGAAATACATGGCTGTACTAACTGAAATAAATACTTTCATGCTACAACACAAGCTTATTAATAGCTCCTTCCTGATTATTATCCTTGCACATCATGAATTTCAAATGTCTCTTACTGCTATTTTGAAAATCTGGCAACTCTAATTTATAGGCTTGCAATGAATTCAATAAATGAAATAAAAATGTGTTTTGACAGCATGCACTCATTTTAGAAATGCACAAAAGCGCTGTGTACATTTCTAAAATGTGCACATTCATGCTCTAGGCAACGAGGACATGTGTTTATGAATTAAAAAAAAGACAAACACACACACATGCACACACATTTTCTTTCAAGAAAAAGCCAGAAAGCTGGCATGGAACAGATGGGGGCAAGAAAAGGCGTAAGTCTGCAGAAAGAGATTTGATTGATGTCCCCACTCTGCTCTTCATTCCGTTGGTGGTAGTTTCTGCCTCTCCACAATTATGGCACTCCTCTTTGTAGGCTCAGGGGTATCAATGTGCCAACCGAATCACTTCCAGCCATCAACATCCAAGAGTTAGGGTTGTATTATTAGAAAAGCAAGTTTTGAGGGGAAAAATTTTTTAGAACAGCATATTTCAATGCAAATGTTTGTACTAATCCCCCCTACCTTTCCCCCCCAGACCCATACAGGTTAATGTAGAAAAAGATGGAATAGGTTTATGAGTAAATATATGCAAAAGTAACTGGGGAATAGAGTAGTTTTTCTACCCATTATCCCTCTAAACAAGCACTCACTCATATTGTGTGCCAGTGAAATCGAGCAGAGGTCGGAAACATGTGGCCCCTTCAAATGTGGCCCCCATACAACTTCCATCATTGCTCATTGTTCATCATTGGCTATGGCGGGAAGGGCTGCTGGGAGTTGTAGTGCAACATCTGGAAGGCCCAGGCAGGCTGGGAGATTCTGGGAGTGAGTCCAAATAAACTATGTTTCTAGGCTTGACCCACACATACATACCTTCCAACTGTCTTGATTTGGCAGGGACAGTCTCAATGAATCTTCTGTTTTCCTCTTTTGTCAGTTGTTTTTTCAAATGTCCCAATTTCTCTCTCTTCCTCCCACCTTTTTTCCTTTGTTCTTAGCTTACGTTAGTTGCTATAAACTAGGTTCAAAGTGCACAAGTGGTTTGCATTCAACTCAGCAGGGGGAAAGGAGAGGAGGGAGCAGAACCTTGCTCTTCCCTGTAACCTCAGGCAAAAGAAAACATTGATGGCTTTTCCTAGTTCTATGTTCTTCCTCAGTAATATCTTTTGCTATCTTGACCACACTCTGAAGTTGCTTGGCCACATGTGTCCTGGTTTTCATATGTAAAATGTTGAAGGGTGTGCATTTAGGCTGGAATCATCTTGGTCCCAATTACAGTAGATCCATTAAATCAACCATTAAATGATAACTCAATATGTTGATAAATCTCATGGATTCAATGCCTCAGCTGTAGCCAGAGCCAACAATAGGGTTTTTTGTGGGAGGCTTTCAGGAGTTCAGTGCAGGATTAAGCCCACTAGCTTGTCTGTGCTTACTTAAAGTAAGTTCCACTGTATCTAAATGAGGGTACTTCCTGGATAAGGGGGTATTGGATTGTGGGAGATTCATCATATGAAAAATCAACCTTCGGACATGCTGGGATTCATGATATGAAGAATTCTTTCCTTATCATAGAGAGGGAGGAGGTAGTATAGAGAGATAAATCCAATTAGAACTGTGGAACATTTTGTACAATGAGAAGTGCTAGAGAAATGGCTACTACTAATAAGGAAAAATATACTTTCTGTCAGTGATAAGAACTGTTAATAGATTTTTTAAACTCCCCACCCTACATGCCTATCATCTTGGTTTGTTTGGTTTTTTTTTAACTGAATGAGAATCCAATTTTCACATGAACAGCTACTCAAAAGCTTTCCACAGGTACAAGTTCTTTTTCCCTCCCTCACAATGACCAGTAATGAAATAAACTCAGCATGGCAGCCATACCTTGAAAAGAGAAGCACCAGTTACAAACCAAAAGATACACCTATCAAATCAGCTTAATGGAAACTGAAGTACAATGAGGGTAACGTGATTTAATGCAACCACTTTCTTTTTCAGAGCTGGTGTGCCCATAAAGGAGAGTCAGGCATCTGTTTCAGGCAGCTGGTTTGGGGTGTTACGAAAGACCAGATAGTTGTTGGCTATACGGTCCTTCCTCCACATTCGTGGGTTTGACCTTTGCGAATTTGATTATTTGCGAGGTGTGTGCGTGCCTTCCCCCATTCTCCTCCTCCCATTCCCTTGTGTTTTGCCAGGCATGAAGAAGAAAGGCAAGCACTCAGACAAAAAGCAAGGCATGGGGGGGGGCAGGAACATGCGTGCCTTCCTTCTCCCCTCCAGAGCTCCACCCTCCCATTCCCTTGCCTCTGGCCCAGCACTGAGAACTTGGGGCAAGAAAAAAGGCAAGGGAACGGCAGGGGGAAGGCTTGTCAACCTTCCTTCTCCACTCCAGAGCTCCCTTCCCATTGCTTTGCCTCTGGCTCTGGTACTGAGAATTCGCACCAAGGCAAAAGGCAAGGGAATGGGGGGAAGGCTCACAGGAGCCTTCCTCTTCTCCTCTGGAGCTCCCACTCCCACTCTTTGTCTGATGCTGATGCTGACCTGATGCTGAGAATCCATGCAGAAGCAAAAGGCAAGGTATTTGGGGGTAGGGTCTGGGGAAGGCTCATGCAGTCTTTCTTTCTCCCCTCTGGAACTCTCCCTTCCCATTCCCTTGGCTCTGGCCCCAGGGTTTGCCTCTGGCCCCTTGCCTCTGGCCCCGGAATAGGACGAGGGAGCCCAATAAGGGAATGAGGGTGACTGCAGGGGGTAGTTATTTGTAGTTTTTCCACTTTCATGAGGGTTCCGTGCCCCAAACCCTTGCAAAAGTGGAGGGGCCACTGTATGCTTTTATTAACACCGTATTTTTGCTGCCAGGAAGAGGGTCTGTTACCCCACCAACACACCCTATCCCAGGAACTATAAATTTTATATCAAATATGCCCACCATGCCAGAGAGGTTGCCCGGATGGGCACGTAGGCAAAGAGGTCGAACAACTGAAAACAGGTCAGGAACAGAAAAATCCCCAGTCACGTAGCCCAAGGAGACCTCAGGCAATACACGTCTACACAGACAAAGGGTCCTCAGCCAAGAGTAGCCAACTTGAGGGGATTAGCCTTTCTTCCCCAGGTTGAGCAACTGTGATTCTGGAAAAGACAAGACGAGCTCCATCTACGTAAACTTACACTGCAACCCTTTTGCAACCGCAACCCTGAACACTTGCAACCCAGCATAAACCGATCATGCAAACGACCGACCCATTGTTCTTCCTGGGAGAGGGCCTGCCGTCGAAGTACGTTCTGCCCTTTAAGTAGTCCTAGTTTTTGAGGGTCTCTTTGGAGAACTCCCCGCCACACTAGCAGACTGGCACTCTGCTAGTTGAGTGATCCCCTTAGCCGCCTCTTCGCTGAGCTCCGTTCTTCTTGCTGCTTCCCAGACCGAAGACTTCAGGGTAGGTGCAGTATCACCGCCTCTACATTCCCTTTGCTATATCCCCTATCCAATTTTCACCTCTTTTCCTTCTCAATAGGCTTTGTGTGTGTGAGTGCATGAGTGCGTGAGTGTGTGGTACTATTCTCATTTAATAAAATTCATTTATTTAGTACATTTGTCTGGCTTTTGCTTGACCTGACCCCGTAAAGTTAGGTAAAAGATCCTGCTGGGTTACCCTGGCCCTCGTTTTGCTAATGCCAGTGCGCTGCTAACTTCCCCAACCTTTATAACTTGGAGCATATCAAGGTGTCTCCCAAGGGACCCCCAGAAGTCAAGGTAACAGGTCTTGTCAGATTTTCTCTGTGAGCTGCAAGACAACCTGACCAGACTTGAGTACTGCATACACCCCAACATTTCACAGATGGAAATCCAGAGGCATGTGGCCAAGCAACACCAGTGTGTTGTCAAGATGGCAAAAAGTTACTAATGAAGAAGAATGCACGAGATAGGAGAGACTACTTTCTAACCCTCAGGCTTTTGCTTGAGTCTATTGGGAAGGAGAAGACTCCAGCCCCTTCTCTCTTCTCCCTGCTTCTCAGTTAATTGAATGTAAACTATGGGCCTTTCTGCACTACCCTGTTATAGTGCTATTATTTCACTTTCAACATCCTGTGGAATTCTAGGATTTGCAATTTAGGGAGGGGCATTTAGAATTCTCAGCCAGAGAACTCTTTGGCCTCAGTAAACTACAAACCCCAGGATGCCAGAGGATGTTGAAAGTGGAATAATAGCACTATAACAGTGTAGGGCGGAAATGCCCTATGTTTATGCTTTGAACTCAGTTTGCAGCAATTACAATCAGCTGAGGATAAAGGAAGAAAGTGGAAGGAGGAGAAAGACTCGGACAATTTAAAAGCAAAAAAAAAAAAAGAGATGACAGAGGATTGATAAGAACATCCTTGCTGATTGGTACAGTTGGAGGGTATGGTATTAAGCACAGTTGACTTGTGGGGATAGGTGAGAGAGTATATCTTAAGCCAGAAAATATTTGAGGTCATTTTATCACTTTCTCCCGCCTTCTGCAATGCAATAATACAGAAAAATACTGAACTCTGTGAAAAGTTGTAGGGAGGGAACCAACAAAGAGTCACACAAAACAAAGATAAGGGCAAAATCGATTATTTGTCCCTTAATGGCCATTAAATATCCAGACAAATGCAACACAGTCCTTAACGTGTTTACCCAGGAGCAAATTCAACTGACGTCAAAGGAACATAGGTTTGTTTTTGGATTTGCATTGTAATATTTTTCTTGGGTGGGGAGAGGAGGATGAATTTAAAACTTCTTGAAGCTGTGTTTCTTTTTAACCATGATTCCACTTAATCACTAGGATCATGCACAGGAGACTACATTTTCTTCTAGAGAAGAAAGCCCAAGTATACACATTGCAACTGAAACTCAGTGCCCTTTCACTCCACACAACTGTAGCACTGTGATTCTACTTCAGCTGCGATGGCAACATCCTGTGTTGGTTTGCAGTTTAGGGAGGAGTACTGAGAATTCTCTGCCAGAAACCTCCTCTAGTGTCTCACCAAACTGGAAAAGCCAGAATTCCATAGTATGCAACCATAGCCATTAAAGTGATATCAAAGCGCTATAATTGTGTAGTGTAGAAGGATGCTAGGAAAATTTCAAGATTCCCCACCCCCCTTGTTTCTAAATCTTGCGTGTCCCCTTCATATACACTTAGCCCTCCACATTTGTGGGTTTCACTTTTGCGGATTTGATTATTCATGGATTACTTTCTTTCAGTTCTGCTCCTGCCCTATGCCATTTTTAATAGGAACTGCAAGCCTTGTGAGACTGAGAAACTGCAAATGAGGCTATTAAGTCCCTATTAAAAATGGTGTGGGGCAGCAGTGGAGGTGGCAGTTAGCCCTACCAGCCACCCACTTCTGCCTTGTGAAGGAACCGTGATGCACCAAAGGAATCCATGGGGGATTCAATATGGTGATCATACTTTTTGTGTGTGTTAAATATGGTTTGGGAGGGCCTAGAGTTATTCACGTTTTTTTCACTTTCACAAGGGTCCTGTACCCCTAACCCTAGCGAATGTGGAGGGATGACTGTATAGCTGTCTTCCATCCTAAACTGAAGCACTCCAGAGAGGAACATTTTGTTGCAGGTCTCACCTGCATCATGTTCTAATAACGGGTAGTGTCTTTGTTTATAAAAGAAAATGTTGTCTTACATGCTTAATTCTCTCTCCTTTCCTTTTGACCCCCCTCCCAGTATGTGAATGGGATCAGCTGGACCCCATATCCTCCATCTGTCCCTGTTTGGCGAGACAGTCCTGATTAATCCTGTTTTCAACTACTTTTAAAATGTCCCAGGTTTTTTTTCCCTCCTCCCACTTTCCCCCATTAGCCTTGGCTTACTTCAGTTGCTGCAAACCAACTTTAATGTGCAAAAGTAGTTTGCACTCAATTAACTCAGCCGAGGGGAGAGAAAGGGCTGAATCTTGCCCATCCCAGTTGGCTCAGGCAAAAGCAAACTGCTGGACCTCTCTTAGCTTGCATGTTTTTCCTCATTACTAGCATTTGCTACCTTGGTCACACTGATGTTTCTTGACCATGTATGTCCCAATTTTCATCTGTGAAATGTTGGAGGACCCAATAAGACCAGTAAGACTAAAGTCTAAAATTATCTAACTGTTCTATTGCTTTACCTCCTCTCCTCCAGCACAGTGTGACTTGCTAATCTGCCCCAATTTGCACCACCATCATTACCTGTTGTGCAAAGGGCAGGCTGACTATGATTCGGTTTATTTGTGCATCTTCTTATTTGCTTGTCATTGTTTTGCTGTGTCAATCTCAGCAGGTATGTAGCAAATGGCAAGCAAACAGTGCCTAACTCAGGCAGTCTCTGGGCTATAATAGATGAGGAGACCGAGATGCCACTGGCACTCTGGGTTTGGGAAAAGATAAATAATAGGAAAACGGTAGCCATCCATCACTGCTGGTACTCAAGGGCACATGGCAGCTACCAAAGCAAAGGAACAAGATCCTTGAGGGTGGAAAACAAATGAGCAACACCCCATGTTCCTGCCCTACCTAGAGGAGGAGGGAAGTGTTTCATCACACTTCGATTAGACTGGAGAGTGGCCATGTGTCCTAACTTTAGAGAGGGCAATGCTCTATTGGAAGGGCTTTTTGAGAACCATGTCCTCTTTGAAAGCAACTCTGTCTGAAGCAACAGAGGCTTTGAAGTTATGACTGTCAGTGCTTTAGCACCGGAGCAAGCATACAGCAACTGCGGCCACAAGTGTATTTCTCTTTACTTTTATTCTTTCTCAATCTGCATATTCAAATGAAAATAATCATATGCAATTTTGTGCTCTCTTGACCTCTTTTTTGGTGATAGGTAAGTGGCCGTTCTATTGAATAGGTGAATCTAGCCATGTACTTGGTCTTAGAGCACCCTCATTCTAGATCTAATCAGAGGCTGAGATCACAATTTCACAATACCATCTCATTAGTTAATTCCTGTGTTGCTCAACTGAATGTGAAACCAAATGTGCATCCCTAGCTTAATCAGCAATTGGCAATGTGCATGGTGCATCTCACTTCCATGCATTAGGAGCAATGTCCATCTTTGTGAAAATGAAAAGTGCCTTTCTGAATGCGATATGCAATACACATCTGTGTCCACAATGCACACTGCAGTCCTCCCTCCACATTTGCGGGTTTGATCTTCACAAATTTGATTATTCACAAGGCATGTGCTTGCCCCCCACCCCATTTTCATCCTGCCATCCCTTGGATTCCTCACCCCAGGCTTGCGAGGCTTGCACTTAAAATGGACATTTTTTTCCTTTTAGGTGAGCAAAGCCTCCTCCCACTGCTGAAGGCGTAGACTCTCTGCCATGTGGTTGCACATTCTGCTGTGTATTGGCTGCTGATTGGTCAGGTGCTCTTTTCTGAAGATGGCCCCAGAAGTAATTAGAATTCCAGAACACCCCTCTTCTCTGTCTGAGGGGAAAGTACCGGTAAGCCTTTTAGGTTGTCTCCCCGACTCCACCTACCAACGCCAGGACCAGAGGCAAAGGAATGGGAGGGGGGAAGCTCTGAAGGGGAATGGGAGGGGAATTCTGTGTAGGAGGGCATTTGCGGTTTTTCCACTTTCACGAGAGTTCTGTGTCCTAAACAATCATGAATTTGGAGAGGCTACTGTATACAACTGAATGAACCCACCTGTTCACTGTTGCTTCTGCAGCCTGGCACTGAATGCCCACTGAACAAAAATGTCCCACTGTTTCCGTAGAGGAACTGACAGGATTTCAGCCAGAATGTTCACAAAATCATAAAATTGTACAGAATCATAATCTTGGAAGGAACCACAAAGGCCATCTAGTCCAACTTCTTATCATGGATGAATATACAACTAAAGCACTCCTGAAAGATGCCCATTCAACTTCTCTTTGAAGACCCCCCAAAGGAGAGCCCATCATTTTCTGAGGCGTTCTATTCCACTCTCAAATAGCTCCTAGAGTCAAAAGGCCTTCCAAATGTTTAGGGGGTTTCCCTTTTCTTGTAGTTTCAATCCAGTGTTCAGGTTCTAGTCTATGGAGGAGCAAGAAAACAAGCTCACTCCATCCTCTACATGATTTCTCTTCAGGTATGTAAGTATGGTTATCATATGGTATCTCAATCTTCCCTTCTCCAAGCTGAATTCCTTGAGCAAGGAGCAAAACTTGGAAAGTTATTTTTTTTTTAAAGTAGTTAGTTATAGCTTCCTTTCAAACATACATATGCAACCACCACCAAAGTAGTCAGTTACTATTACCATCAGCCCTCCACACATGTGGGTTTCACTTTCATGGATTTGATTATTTGCGAGTTTCTCCAACCCCTGCCCTTCCACCTCAAGTACTTCTTTTCTGGGGGAATCCTCCTTCCCAGCAGCTCTGATCAGGCCATGCAGTCCTTTAAAAACCCACCTCTGGTCCTCTTCCTCCTCCACCAACTGCTGCCTGACCAGCTAAGGATGACTCACAGTCCAATTTCCCAGTTTCTCAGCACCACAAACCATCTTTCTCCTGAGACACCCCACACACCCAAGGAAGGAGATGGGTAAGACAGAGGAAATATAAGGCCACCATGCCAATCTAGCCCCTTTCCCTCTCCTTTCTCTGATGTGGTTTGGACCCTTGGTGCCCCCTCTCTCCACCATGCCTTGTCTCAACTTTCCACAGATACACTCACATTTTGATATCTGTAGTTTCTACTTTTGTGGGGCTCCTGTGCCCCTAGCCCTAGGGAATGTGGAGGGGCAGCTGTATAGTTGATTAAACGTGGCCATGTCAAGTAAAGGCCTCTGGGAGTTATAGGTTAAAGAAACCTAACTGTTCCAAGCTCTATACTGGGGCACACCATGTAGACAGAGATCTGGGTGGAAGACAAGCCTTTCTGTTGTTTACCACAGGCTACCATTCTACCGCTTGAAGCCTAGCAGGTGGTTTCTAGAATTTGTCCTTATCTCTTGTCATTGCAAGCTGGTTCTAGGGCTCAGCTTGGGTAAGAAATTAGGCAAAGTAGCCTGCAAAATGGCTGGGAAGGGTATCACAGCAGGGCAAATCAATTTGTATCAAACCAATTTAAGTCACAGTGGAAAAAAAAGGCCAGTTTCAAATACTGACTTCAGTCATACTTCCCTTTTTCTAATCCTTCTATTTCCTGAACAAGAGCGCACATTAATTAGTTGTGATAACCATGAAAACATATTCGTTTTCCAGTAAAAAGAGTTTTTATGCAACCGTGGAACCACAGTCAGACCTCTGGTGACACAGCTTGCACGACTTTCATTCTGCATCATTTGTATCTGCTTAAAAATAGATGGACATTTGTAAAATTTAGGATATCTTCAGGTATTGCCAATATCAAGACCTTAGTAATCTTGGGATTGCATGTGAGAATGAGAAGCATCTAAATTCTACCCCACTACTACAAGACAGTGAGATTTTAATTTTGATTTAGTGAGTCATTGAGAATTTGCGCATTGCCAAGTGCACAAAGCTGTGTTTGTTTTGCAGTCCTTGATAAAAAGAGAGACTTCATAACCATCAGGACTCTCTACCAGGGAAATTTAAACATGCTCAGATTCTTTGCTGTTTAGGACTTTTCAAAAAAATAAAGCAAAACAAAACCAACCTTACTGTGCAGACAACCTAATTTTCTATGCAAAAATAAACCAAACTTTGTTTTTGTGCAGAGTAAGTCCTGATCTATAAACAGGCTTCATAAACTCTGTGTTTTTCAAGAAGTCTCTTGCAGTGGGGAGAAAATTGTTAAAATTATTTTTTCTTCCTCACAAGAGCAAAATAAATGCATATTTACATCCTTACAAAATATTATGATAGCTACTACTTTGTATTGTGGACCAAAAAAAAAAAAAAAGCTCTGAATGGTTCTTTTAGCTTTTTTGGTCAACCAGCTACTGATTCTGTGCTTTCTGTGTGGAGGTTATAAGGGGAAAAAGTCACTAGGTTTGCTCAGAGATATTTTGCACACCATGTGGAAAATAAGATGTGGGGAAAAAACAATTGATGTCACATTCTTACAGTGGAGGCAAATATCTTGCAGGGGCTAGCAAATTATTGGCAGGATGACTCAACAAGTTGCAGTGGCCTATCTGAATGAGAAGTATACAATTTATGAGATTTCTTCACTCCCCTATTTAGTATTTATGCAGAAAGAACACTGAGTCAGATCAGCTAGAAGGCAGCTGAACTGACCTCATGCTCCTGTCATCCCTCATGCTCATAGTCTCAACATGAATTACTGGCAAGCCTCCACTAGGAATGAGTGGAAATTTTGCTTTTGTTTATAATCAATATTTACTAACCTTCACAAAATTTGAATTGTTGGGTAAAGCGTAACTGGAAAATCTGCTCACGTCTAACATGGTAGAGATGGATGAAAATTTTGTTTTGGATCATGTTTTAAAATGAAAATGTGGGAGAAAGTGAAACCAGGCAATTTATCCATCCTTACTAACTACTACACCACACTGTGTTTCTTGCAGTCTGCATATCTAAGGTGAGCTTATTTGAAATAGTCCACAAAATTAGATGTCCCTATTTATGATCTGCCTGGTAATTTCTGAAAAATCATGCAAAGTTTATTTGTGAGACAGATTTATTTCATCATTCAGAAAATAACATAAGGAAATTGAACAAAAGTTTTCAGGTGCAAAAAAGGATGGGATGGGATTTTGGATGAAACTGTAACATATCCTGCTCACCCCTACCGCCCACCAAATCATGACATGCTTTGTAAAAAACTGCAAAGGCAGTTGTAAGAGGCCATTTTAGAAGCTTTGCCTCTACAAGAATAAACAGACAAAGACAAATTAGAATTACTATAATCAATATATAACTTGGAAATGAGGGCATAAAGCATGAAAAATACAAAAGAAAAACAGTCTTTCACAAAATTACTTGCAGGGAAGGGGAAAAAAAAGATTTTTTTACAGACACATAAAGTAAAATGATGATTATTGTACTTGAAGCAAAAATTATTTCACAATGAATAAGACTGTTAAAGTGGACACCCTGCTGCTTTCCAGTAAATATGAGAACAGTCCCACCTTGAACAGGATAGGTGGTAAGGTAAGGTATCCACATTATAAGGTAAGGTAAGGTATCCACATTATCTCTGCTTTTTATTGTCAGATAAAATACTGCAGGTGGGGGCAGCGGGACACATGGATGAGCAAAATGGCACAAAGAACATTTAACCTCCACTCCCAAGCCATGGCTGTCTTGATGCTCTCCTTCTACTACCACAGGCTGCTTTAGCTTTTTGAAAAGATATCAGAGGTTTTTGTAGCCCAGTAGCATTAGGGACAGCCAGGGTGGTGCTGTGGTTAAGAGTACTGGACTGTGACTCCCAAGATCCAGATTCGAGTCCTCAGTCAGCCATGAGACTCACTGGATAGTCACCTGCTGCCTAACCTATCCCGTATTGTTGTTGAGGGGTTAAAGCCTCAAAGGCCCCTCCCTAAACTGCAAACACCAGGATCCATAGGATGCTGAAAGTAAAATAATAGCGCTATAACAGTCAGGTGTAGAAATGGCCTGTATCTACTGTTCAATCCTCAGAAGATCTCACTGTTTGAAGTTCATGAACATGTATTTTATGAGAAAAATGTGTTTTTAGCAATACGGTAAGGTTATACTAATGTATTTCCTACATACCCTCCCTCTCTTTTTTTTCTTTCTTTGTAAGTATGTATTTAAAAAACCCTCCTTCTCACCTTCCCCCGCTTAAAATAAATAAAAACTATAGTTTCATGAAAAGGCCACTTGTCATTTTGGGGGATGATAACAAATCAGTTTTTTGGTGTCTGATTCGAGGAAAGTGGCCCCAGTTTACCCTGCTGAAGATGACACTAATATTTCCACTGGTAATCAGATCAAGGAGCTTTCATAAGTCATGAATCAGAGGACACTCACACTCACCACACTGTCTGCAGTCTGTTCTCTTTCATAACATGAATAGCTTACACAAGCCCATTCAACTTTTATCAGTGTACAGATGAAAACTAGCACCAAAAGCATCATCCTAGCAGGGCTCGGTTACAGATGGCTTCAACATGTCCTGATATGCATCCTTCTTAAAAGTAACCTTCCAGTCTCTGAGAAACACACACGCATATGTAAGCTAAAACCTCCCTTCCTGTTCTCACGTTAAGGATCATTTTTAGACAAAGTGCTTAGGAAAAAATACTACCACTGCTTTCGAGGTCCTGTCCCAGCACCAGATTGTTGTCCACTCTCTATCCTGCTGGATATAAGCTGCATGCATTTACAGTCTAATTATCTGTTTTACATGGATTTAAAAGCTGGGAGTGTGTGTTTATTCTTTTCACTATAAGACAGACTGAGATTGTACCCACACTGCACAATCACAGCAGTTTGATATCAGTATAATTGAGTGGTAGCTGAAGCAGGCCTGTGGTTCAGGTAAGGCTGTGAAGAAATGTTGCCATTGCCCATATTCTAGTTGAGACTAGCCATCTCGGTATGGAGGGACAGGACTTTGAAGATACTCCAATTCCTCTGAGGGATCTTGGCTCCAGTGTAAGACCAAGGCCATTTCCACACTAGAATGTTATAGTGCTGCTATTCCACTTTCAACATCCTATGGAATCCTGGGGTTTGCAGTTTAGCAAGGGGGCTAATTTTATTCCATTGGTGTGCCATTTTTCTGCAGGGCGGCTTCCAGAGACAGTCACTTAGAAAACATTTACAATAACATTTAAAAACAATTAAAATCACTGCATAAAACAGTATAAGATCATTTTTAAAACATACGAAAGTTTTAAAAGATAAATAAAGCATCTCAATAAAAAACTCTCCTGCTTACACATTAAAAGCCTGCTTAAACAAAAACGTCTTTGCCAATGAAAGGAGAGTAGGGAAGGGCCAACCTAGCCTTCCACAGAAAAGAGTTTCAAATGTCATTGGGGTTTTTGGTCATGGTTTCTGGAACTTCTACAAAATATAAGTTGTGTACAACTAGTGGTTGCATATAAAATATATGCTGTAAACCACTAGTGATTATGTACAGCTAATGCCCTAAATTAGTGTTTTTCAAAAATTTCCACAGTGAAGCTACGCATACACACAGTAAACACAACATGACAGGCTGATTGATCACAAAAATAGCAACAAACCCTCTGCTGCCAGTACTTGTACTATGAAGCAACTATTATAATGTTGTGAATTTTAGACAAAGGTACAAATACTATTCGCAATAATGTACATTTTAAAAAACAACCAGGGGGGAAAGATTCCTGTCTTGCATTGGCAACCAATGGAGAGAACATGTTTTCAGTTCTCTTATTACTTTCTAATTTAAAAAAAAAAATTAAAATTTGTTTTAAGAACATTTATTGTAAATTGCATTAACTAGAAGTTGCAACAGTTCAGAAATGGCATTTAACACCAGATAAATTATACAAGACCAATAATGCAATCTCACAAGATTGTTGGAAGCAATGTGGGGATATAGGCACCTTTGGAACAGAGGTGAGTCTTTTGCCTTAAGGTTATGGATTTTGGGAACAAAATTCAGACTTGGTTAAATCAGATAATAAAGAAAAATATTGTTTTTCTCAGAATCTTTATTAGTTCTGTCAAGTTTTGATGGGGAAAAGACAGAACTGCCATATAAAAATCTGATCTGAATTCTGACTGGAGCTGCTAAATCCCAAATGGTAAGATCTATGCTGATTGGGGCCCATATAGGAAGAAAAATGGAATATAAATTGAATAAATAAGATCCTGGAAAAATGCAGAAGGATTATTTCTCTGATGTTGGCTGTATTGGTTCTAGTAGGTTGCTCTAGCTCAAAAATTGACAATAAAAGCTTGATTGGCAAGGAGAGAAACAGGAAGAGTTATACTGCAGAAATAGCTTAGGCTTCAGGCTTTAACAATGGATCGAATTCCACTATCAGCTCACAAGACATTATGGTACGTTTTTTAAAACAGAAGAGTATTTAGTATAAGGGCTACAATGGAGTAAATTAGCTAAATGGGACAATTGCTGTGTAACTTAAATTTGACTTGATTACTGTGAAAGGACAAAGTGGATCAGGATTTATATCTGAAGGCTCAAGGATGCCAAATTATCCGCTCGGTTCCTAGCGCTCTGTGAAACCATGAAGGAAATGTATCTCACAGAGTTCCATTTCCTTCTTTGCAGGAGGAAAGATGACGACGACGACGACGACGACGATGATGATGATGGAGGATGAGGCTGTCTTTATCTACTTTTGTCCCACCTTTTTGCCAAAACTGGGGCTCATGAGTGGCTTACAAAATGAAAGCAAATCTAGTTAAAAGGATGTACAAAGAAGTGAGAAGACATAAAAGTTATTGTGAAAATCTATACATAGAATTAAAACTAAATAAAACAAAGCCATTAAAACGATAAAAAAGAAGAGTTACTCTGCCAATTGGATGCCAGTGGTAAAGTGTGAGGTTTGCAAAAACACATTAAAGGCACATGTCTATTCATTTCTTCATTGTATTTATTTCCTGCCTTTCTTCCACTAAGGTCAAGGTGGTGTATATGGCTCTTCTCCTGTACATCTCTCCCCCGCAACAACCCTGTGAGGTAGGTCATGCTGAGAGAGAGTGACTAGACCACATTCACTCAGCAAGTCTTATGGCTTAGTGAAAACTGGGACCCTGTATCTCCCTATGTGCTTTAACCACTGTACAATGGTGGCTTTCATACTCATACCGAGTATGTTGGCCAGCCTTGTGATATGTGGTGGAATTTTCAAATCAAAGTAAAGGAAATAATTTCTTCACTGGGTATAACTAGACAATGAACTTTGCTCTCAGTCCACCAACTTGGACAGTGTTAAAACAGGATTAGGCAAATTTATAGAGAAGAAGGCTATAGTTATCTATGATGCACACTTCATAAGATGCACAAAATGTTATCCCAAATTTCAGGTTGGTGGGGGATATATACAGTACATATGGTTGGGGGAATCAATATTTTTATATTGGTTACTTATTTACTTTACATTCCACCTTTCTTCCAGCACAGGATCCAAGGAGGAGAATCTTTAAGAGGGGAATGAAATGTAGAAATGACTGACAGTGAGAGCTACATTATTAACCCAGGCCATTCATAAAACTGCTGCTGATAATACAAACATCCTGGCGCTAAGTAAGCCAATTAGCACACCCAGTGTGATAAGAAATCGTCATCCTGATTCAAACTTCCAGTGACAGACTGAGCTTTCCTAATCAATTGTAACCTAGTGATCTTGCACTCCAATCTCCCTATGAAGTTTCTTTACTCCACAATGACTGCTGAGAGACTGAAGTGTTCTCACCGTTTTTTTTAAAATACTGCCATTTCTGGTGTCAAATGAAATTTCTGTCTGTTACATACAGGAAGACATGGAGGCCAGCCCAACTGCTAGATAGTGTGAATTGGCCATCTTAGGCAGCAGCTGCCATAGGGGGTAGACCAGTGAGAAAGTGTTGGAGGCCAGAGTTGTGTGGACCACATGTCCTCCCCTGCACCTCCTTAAGGGCAGTGGTGGATGCTGTTTCATCACTAGCCTTCATGTGAGATTCAACTGCCACCCTGGTTGGCATCTATCTGCATGTGGAAGGAGGATGGGGCACTCTCTTGCCCTTTGCATCAGCAAGCAATATGTCTTGGACACATGTGTAGTCTTCTCTCATGGCTTCAGCTGAAAAAAACAACACAGTTATGTGAAGACGAAAAGCTAGTCACAGCAGGTGTGTATGCAGCAGCCAGCTCAGGCCAGGTCAGTCGGGCCCTGAAGGCTTCTGAAAAAACACTGAGGCATGTGCTTGCAAACAGCTGGCAGAATGCTGCCAGTCTGCCACTTGCTGAAGAATCCCGAGTGCCTTTGGGGGGACTTGATAAATGGGCTTTGCGGATTCAGGATGATAGATGTCTCTGCTGAGCTGCTCTTTTTCGCGGCTTTGCGAACCTGGTGGCTGAAATTAAGTATTGGCATTTGCAGCAGGGAAGACTGTGTCGGTTGGAAGAAACTGCCTGAAGGAAAACAAGCTTCCCTTGCTTGGTTCCCTGTTGCCCATTTTGCATCTCACTACAGCTATAGTTAGGGGAAGTGAAGGTATTGTCTCCAAAGAAGAATTCTGACCCCCTGAAGTAAATTTTCCTTCCATTTTCAAATTTCTAGCATTCTAAAGAATGAGATGTTGACAGTCGTTCACAACTAGAACTCCCATATCTGCTCTGTTTACATTCCCTTGGTAGCTTTCATGCCCCTTTTCTTTGGAGCTCTGAACTGTTTCTCTAAATGCTCAACCGAAGTTTTGAGTGACTGCAATGCCAGGCATTTGGGAACTGGAGGAAAATTTCTTTTCCCCAGGAGAGGCAGAATTCCTGTTTTAGGGAACAGTGCCCTCATTGTGCTACCTTATAGCTACACCCATTTATAGCATTTTTCCAAGATCAGGATACCCTGCCAGAGACTAACAGGTCTTTCATGTACCAAAACGGTATGTATAAACAGGTGTAAACATTGTTGGCTAGTAAATTAAGTCCTTTATTGACAAAACTGTTATGAATGCTAAGAGCTGTGTGGGTATACTCTGTTTCCATAGTAGTACAGGAATGGTTTATGGAGCACAATCCAGCTGCCTAAAATGTCTGCCTTCCTTTTTTTCTCCCCCCGAAAAAAAAAGCCATATTATTTGGGGTGACATGTGGTCTCCCGTTCACAAACCAGACAAGAAACTGGCCACTGCATTTTGCACCAATTATAGCTGCCAACATGCTTTTGAAGGGCAGCCCTACATAGAGCATGTCATAGTAGTCTAATTGAAAAGTAATTAAAACAACAAATCTCTGTATTTAAAAATCCACCCTCTGTAGGAAAGAGCTGTAGCTAGTGCATCAGTTGAAACTGACATATATGGGGTACTGTTGTACCCCATACATAGATTTATTCATGTATTTTGTTTATTACCAGAATTTAAAAGAAAATATGAGGCTATCCCTCCTTTAAGAATAACAGGACTGCTCTTCCTTTTGCAGAATGAAGCAGGGGTTCATAACCTTTCTTTTAAAATCTTGCCCAAGCTGAACGTTGCTAGAAACCTGCATGTAGCCCCTTTGATACACTGATAATTAGGGAAGTAGGCGGAATGACTAAAACAATTTGTCTATTAAGGAGCAAATTAGCTGAGGTGTACACATGGTCAGAAGAAAAGCTGAGGATTGCTAAATGAGTGTACGTGCATCAGATTTTTTTTTTTTAATGACAGGATGTTTTTTAAAAAACATACAACAGATCTGAAGGAAGAGAAGAAAAAAGGAACGCCTGAGTGTTTCTGCCTTGCTCCTCCAATCTCTATTTCTTTGATTTTGGTGACCTTTGCAGCTTCTAAATGACATTGCAGAAAAAAGTTAATGTCTATGCAGTGTGATGTGGCTGGTGTTGTTTTTTTTTTCCACCCTGAAACAAGCATACAGGCCATCGTAGCAGGAAAGGCAGGGTACTAGATGTGTCATATACCTGTTGTTGTTGTCGCTGTTGTTGTTGTGTGTCTTCAGATCCTCTGAAGATGCCGGCCACAGATGCAGGCAAAATACCAGGAGAAAATACTAATAGAACACAGTCTTAAAGCCCAGAAAACACACAACAACCTATCATGGGTTATTCTGGGGCTGAGAGTGTGTGATGTGCCCAAGGTCGCCCAGTGGGTTCCCATGGCTGAGCGGGGAATTGAACCCTGGTTTCCATAGTCCAGTGCTCAAACCACTACATCATGTTGGCTTTCGTGTCATTTGCCAGATACTCCTATTATGTGGGCACAACAAAGCAGCTCAAGAGAGACCTGGGAACCAAAGATCTCAAGACTTCCTAGTACACCAGCTCTAGAGATGAGACACTTATTTTTTTTTCTCACATTAATATCAACAAGAAGAAGCCAGTCTTGCAATATCCACCTGCCAGTTCAGTCAGCTTTTGTATATGGAAGGGGTGGAGGATGCTGTCTTGTTCTCCCCCTCAAGCAGGAAAGCCTTCCTCCAAAGAGCTAGTTCCCTAGTCTCCACCTCATCTCCCCAACTTTTGTATCTCTCTGGGTGCCTCTAGGGGTGCCATACCACACTCTCCAACCTTCCTGGTTAGGCAGGAACAGTTCCAATTAATTCTTTGCCTTCACACTTTTCAGCTGCTTTTTAAATGTCCCAGTTTCTCTCTTATGCTTCCACTTCACCCCTTTGTACTCAGCTTACTTCAAGTGTGCAAAAGTAGTTTTCACTTAGTTAACTCAGAAGAGGGAAGAGGAGGGGTGGGAACAGAATCTTGCCTTTCCCAGTTGGCTCAGGCAAAAGCAAACTGCTCGAGCCTTTCCTAGCTTGCGCATTCTCCCTCATTAATCACTTTTTGCTATCTTGACTATGCTCTGTTGTTGCTTGGGCACACGCGACTTGATTTTTGTCTATGAAATGCTGAAGGCAATGCCAAGCTGGGGAGCAACCAGCAACCTCTGTGGTAGAGAGGCTGGCAAGAGTAAATCCAACCATGGCTGCACTGGGATGTTCTTGTATGCTATGTCCAATGTGACAATGGTCCTTTGATTAGGATGGGGAAACACTTCACCAGTCTCAGATCCCTAGAAAATAACTGTCTGGAGCTGCCTCTCCCTATAGAGACTAGAGTCCTAGGCATCTCAAAATTCCTGCAGACACAGAGCCTTTCCAAACTACACAGTTATAGTGGTATTATTCCACTTTCAACATCCTGTGGAATTCTGGGGTTTACTGAGGCCAAAGAGCCCTCTGGCTGAGAATTCTAAGGCCCCTCCCTGAACTGCAAATCCCAGAATTCCACAGGATGTTGAAAATGGAATAATACCACTATAACAGGGTAGTGCGGCAAGGCTCACACTCTCAATGTAAGGAACCTTTGAGAGTGTTGTCATCCTCCTCCTTTTTTTTTTTAAAGCTTCCTGGCTTTTGACTCCATGCCAAGAGAAGCTTATCTATTGCCAGATAAGGAACAGCAGTGACAGGAACAGGCGGAAGAGAGTTACACATGCATGCTAAAATAATCTTCAACATCCATTCATTCCAGTTCTCAGATGTGTGTTATGTGCAGTGTTGCTTGGGAGGCATGCTGTTAAGAGCATGAATTTCTACTATATGCACCTGCCAAACAGATGGTTGAGTGCGGGGGATCTTGGGGAGAAAAAGTATATTTAGAAGGGGAGGCCCAAGTTAAGGAAAAGCAAATGACACACAGTGAGGGTATTCTATATAAAGTTAACAATAAACCAGGGAATGATCCCATGTTGCAAGTGAGGCTTTGACTGTTCGGTTCAGAAAGGTTATAAATACAGAAGCAGTAGGCTAACAGAAACTAAGTGGAGGCTTAAGGAGAAATAAGCAGGGAGCCAACTTTTCTGGACGTATTATAATTACGGCAGCCAGTGAGCCTTTTTTTTTCTCCCCTGAAGTTCACAAGAGATCCTGCTTGACTTGCCAGCTTTCTTTACATGTTTTGAATCCTGCATCAATCTCATGAACCTGCTCAGATGTTAAAGTTACTTTCACACAGGCTTTTATCATAGAACAGAGGAGGGTCACCATTGCCGCCCATGACACTGCTGTTTTCTTGCATGAGATTGCTGCTTTTCTATCTTTCTCTTATTGTAATACAAGGAAGAATGTTGTGCCACCAAAAACAACCCATTCGTTAGCCAGGTCACAGTATTCTGTTGTTGTTTTTTTCTAACTGGTATAACAGTTTCCTTTTGCAAGTATCTTGATTTAGGTATGGATCAGTTGGGTGTGTTTGGAGTGTGTAGTAGCTGTGGTTAGCCAAGGTTTTCCCCAGCCTCCCATTATTTCTGGGGGAGAAGTGGAAGGAAAGACCATGGATGAATCCTTCCCTGTGGTTGCCATATTCTCCCTGATTCTTTTTTGGTTTTTAAATCTGTTGACTCTGTTTGTTGCTGCAACAGGCAGCATGCCCTGCTATTAGGAGAGGACATCATTACTCACCACCCTACTCTCCAGCACCTTATAGATTCCTATGTTGAGGGAGAGCTGCATGGCTTAGAATGTCATTTTTTGGGAACAGTATTGGGAGAAAAAGCTATGCCATTGTACTCATGTCATTGCAGCTATGTCTCCTGGTAGAAGATGTCAGCTCTGTGAATCTGAGAGAATTTAATTCTTGACAATAATTAAAAAAAAATAAGGAAATAACAATTTTTCAAAAGCAAGCATAAGTTGAAGATAATTTGCTTGAGAATGATTTCCATCCCTAATTTTTAATTTCATGCTTAAGAACAACTAAAGAGATTTGTCTGTTTGGGGCAAAGGGTTCTGGGATTGCTCAAGGAATGTGTTCTACCAGGTCTTTCAGTAGGTTCAGCAAACACTGCCCAGGAAATGCTAGTGTAGCTTCTAGAATTATTGCAAAATAAAATCAATCCAGATTCTTGGGACTATAGAATTGGCTTTTCCTCATCATGTTCCTAAAATAGCTATGTAGTTCAAAAACAAGAGGGAGTCTTTCTATATTGTAAAGAATTACACAGCTGGTTTAGCATAGGCTTTCCTAGACTACAGCCTACTTCACTAGTCTATGAAAGCTTACCTGGGCCCTTTCATGTAAAAGCACTATGATTCCACTTTAACTGCCATGGAATCCTGGGGTTTGTAGTTTGGTGAGACACTAGAGTTCTCTGGCTGAGAATTCTAAATATTAAAACCAAGATGTGGTCCTACGATTTCAAGGACAAACTTTGTATTTTTTTTTAAAAGAGTTATAGTATTATCATGCTAAAGTACCATTTCACTAATGCATTGATGCATGATAGTAATTTTGCTATTTAAATGTTTTTTTAAAAAAAGAGAGGAAGGAAGAGAATACAAGGGAACATATTGTTCCGATATGTCTCTGAAAGAAAAAGAAACCCGCTTGAAGGTAGGAATGAAATGTTGCAGTTTGTGCCAAGAATGGCCAGGAAATAACTCAGGACAACAGAAATGTCATTTGGATATTTAAGAAAAAGCCAAGACACCTACAGCAAGAAATGCCACAAGCTCCAACAGACCCTCCCCAACACATTTGCCCCATCTGGAGGAGTCTGGTGGCAAAGGAAGGTGGGTAGAGCAGGTTCAGTGGAACTCATGTGCCTTCCTACTCTGATATAGAATACAAAGACATTCGCTGAATATTGACTTGTGCACCCACTGTAACAAGATTTTATTACTCTTTTTCATAGAATCATAGAAATGTAGAGTTGGAAGAGACCACAGGGGCCATCCAGTCCAACCCCTTGCCATGCAGGAACACCCTCAAAGCACTCCCGACAGATGGCCATCCAGCCTCTGCTTAAAAGCCTCCAAAGAAGGAGACTCCACTACACTCCGAGGCAGCATATTCCACTGCCGGACAGCCCTGACCGTCAGGAAGTTCTTCCTGAGGTTCAGGTGGAATCTCCTTTCCTGCAACTTGAATCCATTGCTCCTTGTTCTGGTCTCTGGAGCAGCAGAAAACAAGCCCACTCCCTGCTCTACATGGCATTCCTTCAAATATTTAAACATGGCTATCATGTCCCCTCTTAACCTTCTTTCCTGCAGACTAAACATACCCAGCTCTCTAAGTCTATCCTCATAGGGCATGGTTTCCAGGCCCCTCACCATTTTGGTTGCCCTCCTCTGGACTTGCTCCAGCTGGACCATATCCTTCTTGAACCAGAACTGGACACAGTATTCAAGATGAGGTCTAACCAAAGTAGAGTAGAGTGGTACCAGTATCTCCCTCGATCTAGATACCGTACTCCTATTGATGCAACCAAGAATTGCATTGGCTTTCTTGGCTGCCACATCACACTGCTGACTCATGTTCAGCTTGTGGTCTATTAAGACTCCTACATCCCTTTCACACGTACTGCTATCCAGCCACGTGTCCCCCATCCTATATTTCTGTATTCCATTTTTTCTACCTAAGTGTAGGACGTTACACTTCTCTCTGTTGAATTTCATTTTGTTAGCCTTGGCCCAGCTCTCCAATCTGTCCAGGTCATTTTGAATTTTGATCCTGTCCTCTGGCATATTAGCAACCCCTCCAATTTGCTGTCATCTGCAAATTTGATAAGCGTGCCCTCTATTCCTTCATCCAAGTCGTTGATGAAGATATTGAACAACACTGGGCCCAGGACAGAACCCTGTGGCTCCCCGCTAGTCACTTCTCTCCAGGATGAAAAGCAGCCATTGGTGAGCACCCTTTGGGAACGGTCAGTCAACCAGTTACAGATCCACCTGAGAGTAGCCCTGTCCAGCCCACATTTTACTAGCTTCTTTGCTTCTTTTGAACTATAGCTCCCCTAACATGCCCACGATGACCAGAAGATTATAGGAGGTGTTATCCACAAAATAGTGCTTCCAACCTCTATTCTGATATAATATCACATATAGATACACGCTGTCGAACTCAGCATGAACTGGAGGCATCCCTGAAAAACTGCTACTACTGTGACACTGCTATGCTGGTCCCCCTTTTCCAAGGCTTCAATGAGCACTGAGTATCTGTTATAATATTTACCTAAAATGCCTTGCAGCAGCACTACCTCGCTACTGAGCTGTGTGCTATGGGTGACAGTTACAACAGTGGATGCCTGGTGTTCATGAGAGGAGCCCTTTCACAGAACTTATTTGGCACAAAGACTGGGTGAATCCACACCACAGATATATACTTCTCTTATTAGCCTATGTTCCCTTTTTTAAAAAATGTATTGCACTGTTTTGTTTTAAACTGTTGTAGCAAGTCACATGAGTAATAGGAAATTTTCTCTTTATTCCTTGATGTAGAGTCCCTACAACTATAAACACTTTCTGTTGTTTCAAAGTGGAAGTAGTGAAGCCTATAAATAATCTTGTGTGATGGCTCTGTGGGTGTGGCACTATCTAGATCAGCCCTTCTTTCTCCCTAAAGCATCATGATGTCCAAGCTGTACAATGCCTTAGTAGCCTGAAGTAATCCTTCTTATTTTGAATGAAAGCTCCCATTTCCCTTTCAAAAGCTGATTTGCCATGACTCTTAGTCTTTTGAAGATTTGCACTGCGTATTCAAAAATATTCAGTCCCATCGCCTTCTGACCAGAACAGGTTGAGAATCTTACATTTCATCTCCTGTCCAGCCTGACCTGCCAGCAACTCCCCTTGTGCTTTTTGTTCCCCTCACACATAACCCAAATCTGAATTCCTTCATGCTAGAACACTAGCAAAATTGTTTGGTATGATTTAATGGCGTAACAAATGTAATTCACACAATGGAGTAACCGTGGCAAAGAGGGCTTGTTAATTAGGCAGGAAATTATCTTACAAGTTTATTAATGTAAATTAATGGGTGACATTTAAACACCATGGTTGCAGCTTGGGTGGAAGAGAGCTTAGAGATGTCACACATAAATCAGTCGAGTGGTGGAGCCGAGCTTATCAAGCCTTTTGTGGCCTCAAACATTGGCCACAGTGCTTTGACAGATTGTAAGGTTGCCAAATAAGGTAGAGAACAGGGCTCCTGTCTCTTTAATGGTTATGTGGGAATTTCAGCAGGTATTGCTTGCAATTCTGTGTGCTGCACAAAGAAAGGAATCATCATCAAACCTAGAGGGAAGCCATGGCCTTCCTATGGCAAAGGCTGATCTATTTTCCTGCTACCACTACAGACATCAATATCCTGTCATCAAGATCAGACGCTCACAAAACGGAGCATGGAAAGAGAGAAAATTGCTATTTAGCAAACTTTGCAGACAAGAAGGAGAGCCTGGGAAATGACTGTCAGAAAGAGAGACCTGGATGGTGGAGATCCCATGTCTTTGCAGTTACGAAAATAGGAAAAATTTGCTGTTGTGACAATATAGTGGAGGGTGTGCAGTAGCTTGTAGAATAAATGATAAAGAGTTGGGCACTAGGTCTGTGAGCATGCATGTGTGTATGAGCATGCACACCCAGGGAGGGATACAGATCTTCACTGATTGCATTCTGGGTAGCAGGAATTAATCACTTCTCCCCATTAAATAAGATCACAAAAGTTTTTCATAATGTTTCATAATTTTGAACTTTTTGTAAAAAAAAAAACTATCAGCACAAAAAGACTTATGTTACTCGTAAGCTTTTTAATAAACATGAGATAAGGCTTAGCATTTTTGCATGATAGATGATTTTAGCTCATTAATTCAAAATGTTACTTTGGGAGAAATTTGGAGGTGTGGATTTTTATTTTTGTATTATTTTTATTTTGAAAATCAATTAAATAGTAGTGAATTACTAACAGGCAAGAACTGAGGAGTTACTTAAAGAAAAAGTAACGCTAACACATTATATAAATTCTATGTGGATTGGTGCTCTCTTTTCTGGTGACACATTTCTTCCTTTGTGATGATGCGTAAGTGGCTATCATACCCTCCAGCCATCCAAATTTGGCAGGTACAGTCCTAATTAATCCCCTGTCATCCTACTTTTTCAGCTTCTGTTAAAATGTCCCAGTAGTGGTGGATCTAGGCTCAGCAGCACCTGGGGCAAGTGTGGAAGTTGCGCCCCTAAGCACTGCTGCCGCTGCCAGCCCTCCAATAAACCAGGAAGGACGGGGGCAGCAGTGAGTAGGCACGGAAGGGTGTGGGGATGACAGGGGGTGGCGGGTGGGCTCAGAAGGGCATAGGGCTGTCGGGTGGGTGCGGAAGGGTACGGGAGTGGCCAAAAGGTGTGGGGAGAGGGCAGCTTTTGTGCCCCCCTGGGAATGGCACCCAGGGCACATGCACCACTTGCCCCACCCCAGATCTATCTCTGTGTCCCAGTTTCTCTCTCCTCCCACTTCGTCCTGAGCATATTTCAGTTCCTGCAAACTGAGTTCAACATACAGAGGTGTACTCCATTCAGCAGCAGGAAAAGGAAAGGATGGGAAGGAATCTTGCCCTTCCCAGTAGGCTTAGGCAAAAGTAAACTGCTGCAGCCTCTTCTAGCTTATGTGTCCTGACTTTTATCTGTGAAAGTTTGGAGTGTACACATTATATCCTTTCCTGCCTCTGTTTTCTCTCCTACATCAGTCAGTAGGGCTGGCAATTAATGAAGTTACACTGCCATTTGCAGTCTCAATGCCAACAGATAGGACCACCTGGCAATCTAAACCTAACACTCACTGAAGCCAAACCACTGGAATAAAGCCTAATCTCAAAATCCAGAGATCTAGTCGTTGGTCTGTATGGCTTGAGTATTCACTTGCTTTCCTTGCATCACTTGTTTTTGCACCAAGGGATGGCTAGCCATAAGGCAGGATGGTGAGGCAACCTGCCACAGAGACAGAGTCAAATAATGGGAAAACGCTTACCAGTGATGTTGGTGACAGAGGACAGGTTCTCACAGCGTTCATCTTGGACGGAAGCTGCAGCCAGGTTGATCCAGAAGAAAATAAGCTATGTGTGAAGGAGAGGGTAAGAAGGTGTGAGGCTACAAGAAGGAAATGGACTATGTCCCTCTTATCTTAATATCAGACTCAAAATCTCTTGATCACTCTCACTCAACTAACAGTTTAGGTGCAAGGTCAAAGGATGACTGATTTTTAAAGGATAAGTGGAACATATCACCACCACCACCTTTCAATGTGGAGACTCAAGGCAGCTTACAAATTATTAAAGTCAAAACAGATTAAAAATATACAAAAACATCAAATATACGTTGTTGTGTTCCTTCAATACATTTCCAAGTCAAGGTAGCCCCTGTGACAGATGATGGCTCAGAGATCGATGACCAATTGATTGTGCCAGGAACAGAGTCGGTGATAGACCAAACTAGCTTGCAAACACCCCCATCAGTTGAAAGACAAGCAGAGGCAGAATTGTTGCAGCCAGCCCAATAGGAAGAGTGGACTAGCAATGATTTAGAAGAATTTGATTCACCTTTGTCCCCAAGCTCCCAATCACAGACGAGACAGAAACGAGAAGCTCAGAGGGAAGCTGTTTTGGCAAGATTAAGAAAACAGAACAGTGATAAGGAACACCAGTTCTTGTCAGCTACATAAGTCTGTTGGCATGGCTTTCAGTTTGCTTGTAGCAAATCACTATGCAAGCTCTCATGACCCTTGTGTTCTGGCTCCCTTGACCCCTTTGGACAAACTTTCAGCTTTCTGGTCCTTTTAGATGTGACCTTGACTTGGCTCGGCTTGATTCAGCATTTCCTCTTGTTTGTTTGCATTGGACACTCCCCACTGCCTTCTCCTCTTGGACAAGTACTCTTGCCTCCCTTCCCTTGCTGGCAGAGAGGCACAGGCAGGGAGCTGGGCTCTGACAACCCCAAGGTGAATCTGTCATGGGGTTTTCAGGGGAGCTGAGAGTGTATGGCGTGCCCAAGGTCACCCAGCGAGTTTCCATAACTGGGGGGAAGATCAAACCCTGGTCTCCAGAGTTGTAGTCCAACACTCAAACCACCACACCATGCTGACTCTGCAAATACACACACACACAGACACACACACACATGCTGTCTAGAGTTACGGATCTGTAATTGCTCCATATTCAGTAAGCCTATGTAGTCTTACTGTAAGACTTTGTAAATGCCCTCCACCCCATCTTAACAGGAAGCAGCCAGATAAGGCAAAGAGATCTGTTCAGCTGCCAAATGGGGAAGATGGAGGACAATGTTTCCAGCCCCTCTCAGCAAACAAGGCTGCAACAGTCAGGACCAGGACCCCGTCACAATTCCTTGTTCCAACCTTGGGGGAGAGGTTTGGAAACCGTCTTCCTTGCATCACGATTGGCAGCTGATCAAACCTCCTTCACCCAATCCAGCTGCCAGCTGTTAAGGTGGGGGGGAGGGGTTGGGCATACATAACTAAGTAGTCAGTATAGAATACTGGTGATCTATACATGTTATTTTAAAAACAGTTAAACAATCTATAGAATTAAACTCATTTAAAATTCATTAAAAGACACAATATCAAAAAATCAACAAAGCAGCACATTTGTTAAAAGTCTGTTGCAGTCAATTCTTGAAAGCCTAATAGAATAGAAAAGTTTTTATTTGCCAGCAGAAGAAGGAACACAGGAATGAATGTGCTACTGTGGTTTTTTCTTTTTCTTTTTACTGAGCTTGGGAAAGTTACTTTTTCTGATTACCTCTGCCAGACTCCCTCAGCAAATATTTTAGAAAGCAGGATTGTCATAAAGCTGAAGCAAATATTGGATTGAGCTTCCAGCAAGCCAGCAGTTAGCAGCTCCCAGCAGTTTTTCAGTAGCCAGGACAGCTTTCATGGGAAAGTGCTGGCCAGGGTGATCTCTGGCTGGAGTTTTTGCCCCCTGGTTAAAGGGGGAGCAGAAGATGACCCGTTTGGGTCAGTAATTCCCATTATATGCATTTTTTAGTAAATGCAATGTTAATAGGAAGGACCAAGGGAGTAACATTTTGCCCTTGCTGTTAATCCCAGCTATTTAGATCGCAAGATCTGATGGTCTTATACTGGCAACCTGTTTTTTTTAAAGAACTTGTGACTTTGGAAGTCATAAAAGTGAAGAACCATTCTGATTAAGACAGATCATAGAAGCCTTTTGCAGCCGCCTTCTTCCTGTAATCAAGAGCTGATTAAGTGTCTGCCCCATAAGACTGAGATAGCTAAATTTAAAAATTGGGAGTTGATGTTTTAAAAAGGGAAGAACTAGGTACTAAAACTTTAAGTATATACTTTGTGAATAGACTGAATTGCACTTTACTTGCAAGAAAGCTTTGGACCCTAAGAAATCAAAGCATATACAGATGTTATCAGTTGGTGTTGTCTTCTTAGCTTCCTCTAGCCAGATTCCATGGAAGCAAATTGTTAACTCTGTAATTGCTGGGCTAAGTGAAAAATGGAACCTTCCCTGAAACAGTTACAGGATCTTCTGCAATGGAGGAAATACATAAAGAATTCAAGAGCATGATTGACATCAATGGCAAGAGTTCAAGGAACTGAAATAGGAGGCAGGAGGGGGAAATATAGAAGATGCAGAGAAAAATATAAAATTGGACATGGAAGCAAAACTAGATGAAAACCAGATGGTGAGAAAAGCAGAAGCAGAGTTTATGGGAGATTTATAATCAAGAAGTTTGGTTTGGTGAAAAGGAGATTACACCCAAGGAGAGAACGGGGGGGATGCATTTTATTGGGACCTGTATGCAAACTGAATGAAATCAAGTTCAACCTGTTTGCATGACTCAAGAAGGAGTGAGAAGAATCTTAAAAATGAGGATGCTGTCCCAAGTTTGTCATTTATAAAGTCACGTGTGAGAGTAGAAAGATGTCTAAAAGAAAGCTGCTGTCTCAGGATAGTGTTTTTAAAACATTATGTGAGAAGCAATCAGAAAAATGCTTTTGTGGGAAGAGGGGAGTTAAATTCAAGATGAAGTTTTGGTCAAATTAGGTTAATATGCTCACAGATTTAGGATGACAAATAGATTGGTCAATGAATTCTGCAATCGCTTTTAGAATATAAAACGGTACAGATGTATTTGGAAGTCAATGATAATATAAACATATACAAGAAGCTCCCATGTTTTGATGCTCTGTTATCTGGCAACTTGCTCTTTTGACACTTCCAAATTAAGGACAAATTCCATTAATTCAATGGGGGTCCCACTCTTCCATCAGTTCTTCTTGCCTATGGAGGCACCCTTGGAACCGCTCACATGTGTGTGCTGCTTGCAAAGCAAACTGAAAGGGCAGAAAAGGTGCTAAGCTGGCTGAGAAAGTTTGCAAGCAGCACAAGCGTGGTCAGTCCCAAGTAAGCCTCCATTAGTCCTTCATGCTCCCTAGAGTACAGTACAGTACAGTACATGGATTCTGCTTTTCAACCAATTTTGTTTTTTGACAATGCTGTGGTCCCTAAGCTGTCAGATAACTGAGAAAAGCCTGTACTTTGTTCACAGTTTTAATTAATGAATATATAGTTGCAGATTTTGGACAATGATACTGGATTATTTTTATAATGATATGGATATACTTGGATGTAGGGATGTTATTAAATATGTAACAGATGTGTACTATTAACTAGTGAAAATAATAAGTAATTAAGTCAGTTAGTAGTATATAGAAAAATTAGTAGCATTATTGCCTAGAACAGAGGTGGCTTGAGGGTGGGACAACTGGGACATGTGCCCTGGGTGCCAATGTCAGGGGGGCACAAAAAAGAGGAATCCCCCTGCCTGCCCTCCACTGCCACTCACCCCACTCACTTCCACTGCTCACCCCGCCCACTTCTGGTTGCCCACTTGCCCCGCCCACCTCCATTTTCCCCTCCCCTGCCTGCCACTGCTCACCACACCCACTTCCGCTACTCACTCCACTCACTTCCACCCATCACTCAGCCCGCCCACCTCCACTCACCCCGCCCCCTTGACCTGGGCGCTGTTAAGCCTCCCTATACCGTTGACCTAGAAGTATCAATGTTATTTACTATGTGATGCTTTTTGCTATGCAAGTATATTATAATAGAATGTAATAGAAGAAATATGGAGAGATGACATCAGGTATATTAACGATATTTAAAATATGCTTTCTCTTTTAGAAGGTATAAATTGGAGGAGAGGAAAGAAGGGAAGGTTAGATATTCTGTTTTGACTGGCTTGGAACAAGTAGTAGGCTATACTCCATCTAAAGGAAGTGGGAATTTGATTCTTTTTTGATTTCTTTTCTTTTCTTTCTCTCCTTCTTTCCTTTCTTTCTCTTTCTCTTTCTGTTACTTTTAACTTTTAATTCATATATTTCTATGCTTGCTCAGTTTTTTTCCCCCTGTTTCTTTTATATATTCATTTCTATATTTGTAGTGTTTTAACGTCTTTTGGAAAATGTTAATTAGAAATACACACACACACACAATCTATCTAGATATCTAGATAGATATATAAAGAGATATATACAAGCTGAAGCAAATATTCACAAAATTCAATGAAAATTGAGTTATTCAACTATTGAATGGAACATGTCTATTTCATTAAAAAATAACATTTTTGAAGGTGGATTTTATCTAAACATTTGAGTGCTTTAGATTTGTTGGCAAGCCTTGATCACTTTGGCAGGCATTGCACAAGGAGGCTTATAACTTGTCATTTGTCATGTACTGTCAAATGCTAAAAATATAACTGCATGTCATCTGTCAAATGTTTGTCAAATAGCATCCTATCAAGGACTGAAATTAAATGTCATGGGATATCACTACAGATAAGGCTTGTACCTAGGGCAGGTGGGTGAAGGGTTCACTGCCCCATTTAAACCAATGATTCACCATGCCTAAAGATTTTTTTAAAATGAGTTTTTAGAACTTGTGATAAGAGAATTCTCATCCTGCAAAATGAGATCTTATTTAAAGAATCAAAATGTTTTTGTTTTTTAAAAAAGGAATATCAAATGAAGTCTGCTGGGTAAGAAACTAAAAGCCTAGCTCTCAAGCTTTCCCAACCTGGTGCCTTCCAGAGAGGTTGTACTACAGCTTCCATCATCTCCAACTAGTATGAGAGATGTTTAAGTCATTTTTAAGAAATTAGGAGGATGCAAATAGGCTTAAAGGCCTGAGAATTTTTAGCCCGGCAAAAGGTGTCCAGGGGAGGGCAGGGTTTTATAACAACTGTAGGATGTACCATAGATGGGTGGTTATTAAGAATCTGGAAAACAACATAGACAGAAAGCCTAAAAATAAAAATAAAAATAAAAACAGACTGAATAAACAAGTAACAGAGAGTGATCTGTCTGCTGAAAATCAACTTTCCTTTCTTTCCTATGTAAACAAGGGATCTTGGCTGGAATCCTCTATCATGGTATACATTACATAACTATGGCCCTTTTCACACCTTACCTGGTGCTGCTGGCATTGTGCGGGGATTGTGCAAAAAGCCTCCTCTGGGAAGGAATCGTGTCTCCTGCGCTTCCCTCCACACCAGCTCCGTGCTGGATGGAAGGAAGCATGATAGCTCCGCCCCTTCCTTCCGCAGTGCAGCTGGGTACTTGCTCAGGCTATGCTGGGGGAAGAAGCACTGCTATTGCGCTTCCTGAAGTTCTGCATGCCAGGTAAGTGTGGGAGGGACACGAGAGGAATGCGCAATCGCGCATCATTTTCGGCAAAGAGCAGAAAATGATATCATGCACAATTGCCGCGAGATTGCTACAGGAGCAACGCATGATCATGAGAATGTCATGCAGAACCGTCCTCGTGATTCTGCGTCACTCCCGTGGCCATTTCGCGTTCAAAGTCACGTGCGAAAAAGGTCTTTCTGTATATTAAGCTACATAGCAGAGGTATTTAGAAGGCCTGTTGGTGAATTGTGAAGATGCATAATAGGATACTGGTAAGAGTGTTGTGATGTACATCAGGCTCTACCAATGTTCATCGATAGTCCCTTACCAGTACCCCAATGTTCTATGATCCTGATGCACATCTGTCCTAATGAGCATCTGTCCTATTGTATATCAATCAGTTTGCTTGCTCCACCACATGGAAATGTAACAGCCATCCTTTACTGGATATGGATGTTATGGAACTGTTCAATTCCAATTCCTCCAGGTGTAAGTTCACTTACAATGATGCAAGTCCTCAAGTTCCCATTTGTTTTGGAAGGACATTGTCCATTGTAAAGAGAAAATTGAGGAGAAGCAAGCAAGGGAGATTATGGGCTTATGCCAATACGTGACCTCTGATAGTCCAGAGCTACACCCTTTTTTTCTTTTTTTTTGGCACTGCAATTGAAGTAAATTTTTTGCAACAACTGAAGCAAGCCAGGATGAAGGAGGAAAGTGGGAGGAGAAGAGAGAAACAGGGACATTTTAAAAGCAGTTGAAGAAATGGGATGACAGAGGATTAATCAGGACTGTTCTTGCCAAATCAGGACAGTTGCTGTGATCCTTGTGAATTCAGTCATTTTAGTGCTGAATTAGAGTGGCCATCTCGTGTGTGTGTGTGTGTGTGTGTGTGTGTGAGGCATTTTACTCCAAAAGGTGCGGAATTAAGAAGGTGGGGAATTATAGCTCAAAGGAGGCCTGTGAGAGGGGAGTAACCATGGGATTTTTCACCTGAGTATACTGGTACTAACTGTGATACATCAGTTGAGAGACAAAAGAATGTTTTTATTGGGGGAATTCACAGATACAATCAAGCAACCAAGCAATCTCACAAACCATACAAGGCTAGCAAAGGTAAAGGAGAGAAAGGTTGGATAGAGAGAGATTTTGGGGTGAAGTGGGTGATAATTACCATTCCAGAAGCAGAAGATTGAAGTGAAATGGCTCAAACAAGAGTTTGAAGGTAGCACAGGGCACGAGGACTGGGGAGCCAAAAGATAGAGTGACACGCCTGTGTGGGTCGAAGGTACTACATACTACAAATTATTGGCCTTGAAGGGGAAGGTGTTTCCTGTCCTGAAGGGGAATGCGTTAATTGCTCTCTGGCAGAGCAAACAAAAAGGGCCTGGAATGGAGTAAAGGTTTTAACTTCAAGTGACAAAGCATTGATGGGAGTCGTGATAGTTTCTTAATGTCTGGGCAGGTGAGGGAACAAAGAAGGGTTTCTGTGGGAATAGGTTACAGGTTGATGACCATCAGTTGCTTCATTGAGGCAGTTTTTGTCAGAGGGATGGTGGATGATGGGAGCTACACAAAACTTCAGTAGCACCTCCCTCCAGCACTGAGCTCTGGCAAAACAGCATACCAGAGTCAAGTGTTTGAAAAATCACCATGTAGCAGAGTTTACTCACACAGCTAGAAGTGTCCCAGCAGAGAAGCAGCAAAGCCCTGAAGCCAGGAAGAAAAATAACTCCTACACAATGTTATCTTCCAACAGGAGGCTTTTACTTTCCAGTCTATGATACATACATATATACAGTCCTCCAACTGAGTTTCAGCACAGCATGCGAAGGTATGTATCCAACATAGCCTCCGGCCGCTCTATCAGACATCGAGAGGGCTCAGTTGGCTAGAACACACCCCAGCCAACGTTGCTAGATCCCATGTATGATGCAACTTTCTTCCCTGGTTACACAACCCAATGACTCATGCAGGTATTACATGGGATTGCATCATCCACTGTCTTCCCCAGGTGCAAACATATACCCCAGGTACATCATATATATTTTATTTGGACTTAGGTTCTGTCCAACCTTTCCTGACAGTTTTGTTTGCTATTGTGTTTGAAGATTGGATTGTTGAGAGGATTATTGCAAGCCCATCAGTGCCGGGGCCTTCTGACTAATCCTTTCGAACTTTCGACCTGGCCATGCTGAGGTCATCTGTCTTAACACATGGCTTCCAACTAGAGTTCTTGTCCACAGGACTTCCAGCCGTAAGTGTGTGGTTTTTATATTAGAAATGATGTTGCCAATTAAATGACATTTCTCACCAATCAGACTATATCATGGAGTGGGGATGTACAGCATAGTAACAGGCTCTTCACCTTTGACACCTTACATGACAGACAGGTACAATGAACTGTATCTATTGAACATGGCTAGTGCACATGGTGGAAAAATTTCTTTTAGTTCATTTTGTCAGCCTTTACAAGCTTCTTCATATTTATGATGGAAAAGAATTTGAAGGGTTTTTTTTAAAGGAATGCAGAAAAAAAGTGAAGCTAACATTGGACCTTCATCATTATCTTTTTTGTTTGCCAAGGGATTTTACAATTAGCTGACTTGATCTGAGGTTCTTGTTTTGGCTCCTTTTGTGGTTGTTGATGACTTATTTGGAGTTTTTCTTGTCTTAATTATTTCATCATTTTACTTATGCTGGTACAATGCCTTGTATTTGGATGAAACTGTACCAGTTTTAACCACACTGGTACAGTGTCCTGGTATTTGCACAAAGAGCAGTTTTTAAATGTTTTGATAAATATACCACCATCACCACCATAAGCAATAAGGCTAAAAGACTGGATGCTGACAAAATCAACTTTTATTTCTGTTCCTTCTTATAATACATTGCAGTAAAAATGAACATACTTGCCTTACTGCTTGTGGAGCAAACTGCTCTGCATTAGTGATGAACAAGATCTCCGTTCACTTTGCTTTTCGGTTAAAAATATCATACATTTTTTTCATAAATGAGACTGAAGCAAGGTGAGACTCGAGAAAATCAGGGAGAAAGCAGAAACAGCCAGTTTACCAATAAATACTCATGATGGCTGCTGCTTAGCTTTGAAGACACTTGGTTTTGTTTCTCTGGGCATTCATTCAAATTTGTGGTACTGAATTAGGGTAACCACCTTCCCCTGGCCTACAGCCTCCTCATCTTTATAACAGCTGCATAGCAGGTAAATACAACATGATCCTTTCTGTGCTGATTGTAGCTGGGCCTGCTGAACCTTGTTTTCAAAGAAGAAACCATGTTCATCTGTTGCAGCATAAAAAGGAAAAGGAGTGGGGAAGGAGAAAAAGGAAGCCAGCAGCAATTTTAAGACTAATTGATTTATATTTTAGCACCAGTTCTTGTGGATATTAATCCACTTCCTTGGATTTGGTGACAAAGTGATCTCTGTCAATGCATCTAAGGAAGTGGACTGATTGATTGATTGTAACTGTCATTGCACCCAAGGAAGTAGATTGATATCTGCAAAAGCTCATACTAAAATATAAAGCGGTCTTAAAGGTGCTGCTAGATTACTTTTTTCCTCCCCTCCCCCTTCCCTTCTCCTACTGAATCTAGCTGATATATATAATAAGAGCTTTATAAAATGTGTGCATTTCTTTGTAAACCAAATAGAAAGAATTTGGGATTTAAAAAAATTCTGGAAGAAAGTAGAACTGATGATTCATTCATCCCTACTCAAAGTACATTCAGAGGATTCATGACATCAGATAGCCAAATTCCAAGCTGGATGCCCTCCTTCTGCCTGAGAAATACATATACACTGATACTGCTAGTGACAGGACACACTCCAGACCAGATATTTCAAAATCTACGTCAAGAGCCGATTGCTGTCTCAGGAACTATCTTGACAGTTCTAGAGGAAAAAAGACAGATAGTGCTGCAGCTTTGGCAGAATTTGCCAACAGTGCTTGGACACTTTTGTTATAAGATAATTGCTCTACTTTATTGGGTAAATAAATTTACTTTCTGTTTGCAGGCAAGCCAAGCAATGGTTCTGCGCATATGTGTGTGAAAGAGAGAAGGAATGCATTTATAAGTTAGAGCTGATTTGACGCTATATAACAACAACAACCTGTTCTTTTATGTGGCTTCAAGTCAACTCTGAATTATGGCAACTTTATGATAGGGTTTTCTTGGCAAGATTTATTCAGAGAAGGTTAGCTGAGACCTTCCTCTGCGGTTAAGGGAATGATTTGCCCAAGATCAGCCAGTGGTGACATTGGCCTAGGAGAGATTCAGGTTCTCATTTCTCTGAGTGCTAGCCCAACATTGAAACTGCTGGATTAGTGGTTCTTAATCTTTTCTTTACTGGCAACCCCCTGTAAATATACTTTGCTGCTGGAGACCCTCAGGACTTGCTCAAGATTTAAATATTCAAATATTTATATAAATATTCAAATATCTATTTGTTAAAGGCTTCTGGAGACTAGGATTCAAATCCCCACCCAGACACTGGGTGAGCTTGGGCAAGTCACATACTTTCAGCCTCACAAGAAGACAAAGGCAAACCCCCTCTGAACAGTCTTGCCCACCCAAAACCCTGCGATAGGTTCACTTTAGGGTTGCCATAAGCAACAAAGGGCCACTGACAGGAGGAAGTTCTTTCTAGCCATCATGTCTCTCCCCTTTGAAAACTGGAGTATGGCAACCCTAAAGCCTATAATGAGGCTTTTCTTGTTACCTTGCCTTTCTCTGACGCTGAGAGAATGTGACTTGTCTGGGGTCACTCAGTGGGTTTCCATGGCTGAGTGGGGATTCAAACCCTGCTCTCCAGAGTCATAGTTTGGGCATATGCACATACCTGCTGCTTTGGCCCTTTCACCAGGGATGTGACAGTGGGTGGCAGTGTGGATGCTAAAACTGCTTCCTCATTTGCAAATGTGAGAGCAGTTCTGGCACCTGCACACACACCCCTGCTGTCACGTCCCTGTTGCTTCCACTGCAGTTGGCATCCAGCAGCAGGGATTTGTGGAGCACCCATGAGGAGTCCGCGGAACCTGGGTTAAGAACCACTGTGGCCGACCACACTGGTTCCCCAAAGGGCAAAACTGCACCTCCTCCCACTAGTGGAGGAAGGTGACAGCTAGCCATTCACTACTCATCCATTCTACTCCACCATCTGAGATGTGAGAGTTACTCTGCCTCAAGGGAGAGCTGGTCCTGCCCCATCACTGGTTTAATGCACACTCCTTCTTACAGCATCCTACAGAAAAACAGATCAGGACAGCATCACTGCTTGCTATGTTAAAAAAAAAAAGCAACAATGACTTTTGCTGCATTTGGGTATTGCAAATCCTTTGCTGAATAGCACGATTGTTCAGTAGATGCTTTTTCCCCCAAGGATGTGTGGGTGCAGGCACAAGTTATGGACATGTAAGACTGAGTTATGGTGACCCTATCATGGGGATGTTTGGATAAGATGTATTCAAAGCAGGTTTGTCTTGCCTTCCTCTGAAACTGAGAGAGGGTGACTTGCCCAAGGTTACACTGTGGATTTCCATGAATAAGCAGGAATTTGAACACTGGTCTCCTGGACTCATAGTCCAACGCTTTCCTGAAAGGGCAAGACAGTTTCTAAAAGGAGAACTGTAAGGCTTCAGACTCTCTGGAAGCTGTGCCATTTGGAGTGGTGTTGTCAGGCCATGACTTGGTCAATGGACAGACTCAACAGAGTTATCAGCAGGGCCTCCAAACACAGCAGATCTGGCTTACCACATTTGGAAGTAAAATACTTTGTTATCTGGCTTACCATATTTGGATGTAAGCCCCCCCCCCCCACACACACACAGCAAATTCAGAACCTAATATTATCTAAATGGCTCTCTAATAGCTCTCATTACTGGCCCTGTGATCAGAAATCTTTTCTCAAAAATGCCTGAAGTGAGCTGGAGTGGTACATACGGTGAAGGAGTGCGTGCTTAAAAATACTGCTTTTCTGTTTCAGAAGTTCCAGGGCTGACATCTATCACTGAAAACAGTTTCTGGGGTTAACATCTCACTCAACTGAGACTCTTGTATAGCTTCCTCTGGTCAGTGCTTCACAAATGAGTTGGCCTAAGAGCTAAGCAAAGCCAGTTCTGGTTAGTACTCGGATGGGAGACCGCCAACCAATATCAAATGCTGTAGGCAATTTCAGAAGAAGGAAATGACAAAACCACCTCTGAGTATTCCTTGACCAAGAAATGCCTATGAAATTTATGGGGTTGCCAAAACACAATAAGTGACAATAACATCACCTACTATTCACGAACGGTTTGACCACTTTTGCATGGGATGATGGGAACTGCAATTTAGCACATGATCCAGAGGACAACATAGGTTGGGAGAGGCTGCCCTGGACTAGCCTTTACTTTCTGACCGAGCTTGGATAAGTTACCTTTTTGGATTATAATTCCTAGATTTCTTTGTGGGCTTTCTGGAAGTTAGCAGTCCAGTAAGTAGTTTTTTTCCAGCTCCATTGGTGGCTGCAGGAGGATCTCTTCTTGATTTTCCTCTTGCCTGAGCTGAACCTTTGAAGGGAGAGAGCTCCCACCATCTCTAGCCAACAATTGTATAATGGATTTTTTGCAGTCCTCATGAGGAAAATTTGATTTGGGGGAAGTCAATTTTAAAATGACAAGAAAGCAATTTTGAGATTGCCAATAACACAGGGGTGGGCAATGGGTAGCCTGAGGGTCCTATGTAGCCCCTAGGATTGTTTTTATTCCTTCAGCCCTGCAGTGTCTTCTTGGGGCCGTGGACACATTTTCACCACTTTTCTGCCCCTTTTCAGTTTCTGACAGTTTCCCACCTCCACCGTAGCACAATAATGGAGTCAATGGTGACAACCTCCATCTCATGCTCTGTAAATCCCATTTGTTGTTATTATGTACCTTCAAGTCAGCTTTGACTTATGGTGATCTTAGGGTTTTCTTGGCAAAATCTCCCCGGGGAGGTTTGCCCTTGCCTTCTTCTAAGGCTGAGAGAGTATGACTTGCCCAAGGTCACTCAGTGGGTTTCCATGGCTGATTCGAACCCTGGTCTTTCAGAATCCTGGTGCAACACTGAAACCACCACACCAAGCTGATTCTTCCTGTAATGCACATGTGTCAAACACAAGGCCCATGGGCCAAATCTGGCTTGCCAGGCCTCTCCTGCAGCTGCAGCACTCCCTCTGCCTGCTGAGCCCGATCCTCACATTGCAGCCCCCAGCTGTCGGTATTCTGAAGAGGGGCCCAGCAGCCAGCACTCACAATCTACTTCTACTTTTGACTGCTACTCTGTCCAAGTCTCACCATCAGAGTGTTGCTGCAGGTTACCATTGCAAAACTCCATGCAGCTTGCAAGAGGTGGACAGAGGAGCAGTCAGAAATAGAAGTAGATTGTGAGTGCTTGCTTGCTGCTGGGATCCTCTTCAGGATACCGGCAGCCGGGGGCCCATAATGTGGGGATTGGGCTCACCAGGTACAGAGAGGGGCACGGGGGCAGAAAGAGCCACAGGGGATTGGGGAGCAGAAAGAGGCACAGAGAGGGTCTGGGGGCAGAAAGAGGCACGCTTTGGAGATACTGACCAGTTCTATGTCATTTTACAGAGGTATAGGGACCATAAACTACGATCAAATAGCCCCAAAATGTCTAAGAAAAGAAAAGTTGATGCAGAGGGAAGGCAATTTAAAAACCAGTAATAATTGAATGCAGAGACAATTATTTAATATGATAAAAGAGTAGATACATTTATATAGTCTTACAGATACAACCGGCCCTTTGAAGGCAACCATAATGCTGATGTGGCCCATGATGAAATTGAGTTTGACACCCCTGCAGTGTAATGACTCTATGCTGATCTTAAAAAGCAGACGCACAGGCCAAGTTACCATACCGCATACTAAGGACAACTACCAAAAAAGTGATTTTAAGTAAAAGCAGAAAGAGAAGGTCAAGTTGAAACTTGTGAAGTATGGAGAGATATAAGAGAAAAAGAAGGAGGAAAGAGAGCAGCAACAACATTCTCTGTGTGCATGACCCACCATTTATGTGCATGATGCCTTAAAAAGAAAGGAAAGCTCCCAGCTTGAAGAGGCTTATAATGAATCCTATGGCCTGTACCAAAACCAATGACTCAATAACAGGTTGATTAATGTTGACGCAACGAATTGTATTATTGTAACTATTACTGGTGGTGGCAACTTTTAATATTATCTGATTAATTTCCAAACTTAATGTTCCAAGCTCTAATTGTAACGGGTAATTGCTGGGTTCTATCAGATGGAAATCTGTAATTCATGATTTAAGATAAATTATGAGGGGGCTACAGGATATATATCATGAAGCGGGAATATGGAGATTGAAATGCAAGAATCAACAAGTAATATTAGCAGTAAAATGTTGTATAATATTTTAAGCATTAAGAAATCTTGATAATGAAATCTAGATCAGTGTGGAAGATCAGAAATATTTCAATTAAGCTGACAGTTATAATTGTTTGTTTTATATGTGAATTTTGAATAAAATGATTATTAAAAAAAAATGTTCCAAGCTCTGATTGACAGTGGATTCACTATTCCCATGAGAACAGACCCCCTGCTTCGCCTGAACTGTGCTTGCAGGATTATTTTAATCCACTGCAGAAGAAATGGTGATAATGGATTAACATTATCTCTTTTCATTGGAACTCACATTCCCTGCGCTTTTTCACCTTGTTGGAGCAACAAGAGGATAATCACTCCAGTTTGGTGGAGCAAATGTGAACTCTTGATTTGCATAGGGGTGTGTGTGTGTGTGTGTACATGTGTGTGTTTACATGCCTTCAAGTCACCTGTTGATTTATAGCAGACCCGCACAACTTGGCAGTAGGTAAGGGACGAAATTAAATAGGCTAAACTTCTTTGGGCCACAGATAGCTTTTTAACGCCTCACTTTATAGTTATAATAATGATATAATGTTTTTTATTTGCAAAATAAATTATAGTATAATCAATGATTAAACTATTTTGCAAATAAAATAAACCATATTATAAAAAAGGGAAATTAGGGAGGTTTTTCCTAATGTTTAGGTGGAATTTCTTCTCCTGCAGTTTGAAGCCTCCTCTGTGTCCTAGGGCCTTTCCACACTACACTGTTATAGTGCTATTATTCCACTTTCAACATCCCATGGAATTCTAGGGTTTGTAGTTTCCTGAGGCCAAACAGCTCTCTGGCTGAGAGTTCTAAATACCCCTCCCTAAACTGCAAATCCCAAGATTCCACAAGATTATGAAAGTGGAATAATAGCACTATAACCGCACAGTGTGGAAAGGCCCCTAATCGGTAAACAGCAGAAAACAAGCTTGTTCCATCTTTTATATGACATCCTTTCAAATAAGAGTTTCACGAAAGTTCCTTTTAGTGAACTACAAGCTCCCAAAACCCCAGGTAGCATGATTACTGACTGGAGAATTCTGGGAATTGTAGTCTTAAAAAACAATGCTTTTGAACTCTGGGTAAGCTTTTATCTCAGTAGAGTAGGCTCGGTGAATTATTGCTGTTGTGTGCCTTCGAGTCATTTCTGACTTATGGCGACCCTAAGGCAAACCTATCACTGGATTTTCTGGGGCTGAGTGTGTGTCATCTGCCCAAGGTCACCCAGTGGCTTTCCATGGCTGAAAAGCTCAGATCTTGCCTCTGCTACAAACTCACTCAGCAATCTTAAAGAAACCTTACTTAAATTTCACACACCACCACCAATATACAACATGGGGAATGACAACACTGGCCATTTCTGCCCTACACTGTTATAGTGCTATTATTCTGGTTTTAACACCCTGTGGAATTCTGGGGTTTGTAGTTTTCTGAGGCCAAAGAGCTCTCTGGCTGAGAATTCTAAAGGCCCCTCCCTAAACTGCAAACCCCAAAATTCCATAGCATGTTGAAAGTGGAATAATAGCCCTGTAACAGTATTGGGCAGAAATGGCTACTGTTTTACCCTCTTGACTTGCTGTTTAGGACGATTGAGATAATGCAGATGTGGCAAGTTGTGATTACACAAAACCAGTAAATAGGATTATTGGAAAGACAAGAAAGCTATGCCTTTAGAAATGTAGCAGTGTGTAATTTGCAAAAGATTTGCAAAAGATCAAAGGGGAAGGGAACAATTTAGGGTGCCAGAAAAAAAGTATTATTTATGAGGAAAAGGGAAGAAAACAGATTTGGAGGATAAACAAGGGGAATTCCAGATGGTGGGAGAGGGGTGGAATTTATGAGGGTGCACTCCAGAAAAGATCTAAATTGCATTTTAAAATGCAATCTTTAAATGCAATTTACTTTTTTCCAGTGCAGATTAGGAGGGAAGGAGGTGAATGAGGACACCGACCTGTAATAAGCTGCTTCCCCCAGAGGGTCCCAGTTTTCCATGTAACAGTCCATGTTGGCTTGCTCAGAGAGGAGGAGATCACCTACTTTCTTGCCCCCTCCAGCCCCAGCTGGTCTTCTCCTTTTCCCGGGCACTTCTGCCCTCACTGCCCATCCAAGGGAAACAGAAGGAGAAGAAGCAACTGTTACCATCTTGCACAAGGGCAAAAGGTAGCATCGGTTCAGCAATCTGCTATCCCCTCGAGGGAAGGAGGAGGGAACAGCCCAACCAGGTTAATTCAAAACCATCAGCAACCTAATTGCTGCAACCTTTTTTGACCCTACTGCTCATGAGCAATGCAGGCTACACGAAAACCTTTGGCGGGCCACATGCAGCCCCCCCTGGCCATATGTTGTGCAGGCCTAACTTACAGCAACACCATGAACTTCATAGGCTTTTCTTAGGCAAGGAATAGTTGGAGGTGGTTTTGCCAGTTCTCTGAAATGTAGCCTACAGGACCTGGCATTCATTAGTGGCCTCCCATCCAAGTACTAACCAGAGCTGATCCTGCTTAGCTTCCAAGATTAGTCAGGATCTGGTGCCTTTAGGGCATATATGATTCACAATAGTCCACTAATTTCTTTGGAGTGACGTCCACGTACCATGTGAATTCAGTGGGAAGTTTAGAAAGTTATTAATTCATTAGAGCAATCTGGGGACAAAAAAGGCTCTAAACTTCTCTTTGAGCATAAAAAACATTAGCTGACCCATTGCTTAATTGCTGCCTCTTCATAAAGAACTTACCTTTAAATGCTATTTTTAAAAAATAGCCCCATGCTTTGCAGCATGCTCTTTTTGCTCTTATGAACATAGATGAAAAGAGCATGACACCTTTCAGAAAAGCGGTCTGAGAGAGGCTGGTTCAATTAATGCTGATAGCACTAGTTTGGCTAATTGGTTTTCATTCGGTTAATTCTGCATAAGGCCAGCAGAAAGGCCTTCAGGGATAATTTGGGGAAGATCTAGAAATTAATGTCTCCAGCTTGAAAGTAATTGCAAGAAGTTCATGTTTTTCTTTAATGGATGTTTTCGGACTGTGAGTTCTCAGCAAACACAGAATGCTAGATAATGCAGCACAACATGTACACACTCGAATGTAACTACCTGACATGTACATGTTGATTTTTTTGCTCTGAAATGTTCTTAATGTCCAGCCTCAGCAATCCAAGCTGTAAAGCAGAGCTTGTACAGTTGATTTTGGCCTAGAAGTATATCTACTGGTTGGGGATTCTAGGAGCTGTACTCTAAAAATAACTTCCTCAGACCCCGCATTTCAGCCTATAGTATAATGAAGGAAGGTAAGTCGTCTCTCCTTCCAAAATCCTTGAACCTCTTAGCGACATTCTACCCTTTCACAGTGTTACCCTAATTTCGGGGGTCCCTTGGGGGACACCTCACTGTGCTTCACGTGATGGGGAATGGAAGCTAGCCAGAGCACAAGTAATAGCCCTGCAAGAGGCAGGGTAACCTAGCAGGGTCTTTTTACCCAGTGTTTACGGGGTCAGGCCAAGCCGAAAACCAAACCAAAATGTCTAATAAATGATTTTATTGAATGCAAGTCTCACACACCAATGCACTCACGTGCACACACACACACACACACACACACACCCAAGAGCTATTAAAAAGCAAAACAGAGGAAATTTGGACAGAGGGAGTATTGAAGGGGTGTTGTTGGGGTAATACTGCACCTTGTCCTGAAGTCCTGGGTCCGAGAATGCAGCAAAGAAGTGGGGCTCAGCACGGAGAGGGCTGAGGGGATTGCTTGGCAAACGGACCGATGGTCGGCTGGGGTGACCAGGAGCGATCCGAAGAAACGCTCAAAAGCCGGGACTATTTGTTGGGGAAAAAGTACCTGGAGGACTAATCCTTTCCCGGGGAGAACAATGGGTGTTGCAGTGGGCACGAAGCTCCACATTGGTAATTTCCTTGGCATGATGGGATTATTAGGTGTTGCCAAAGTCTCAGGATCTTTGGCTGTGTTAGTTTGTGGTGTGACTTCAGGTAAATGGTCCCCACCTGATGGGATATTTGCTCAGCTTGAGGCACACACACTAATCCTCTCAAGTCAGCGTCTCGGGGCTGAAGACCCTTTGTTTATTGTGGGTTTGCTCATCTTGAGGTTTCCTGGGGCTACGTGACAGGGGATTTTACTGGCCTGACCTGGTTTTTGGTCTTTCATCCATGCCTGCCTACATGCCCCTTCGGGGGACCTCTCTGGCCCATGGAATTATACTTTAATATTAAAATTGTAGACCCCGGGATAGGGTTTCTCCTTCAGAGTAACAACAGCTTAAAACAACAGAGACAAACTTAAGTCCCTCCAGATGCTGCTGGACCACAACTCCCATCATTCCTGATCATTGTCCAGGCCAGCTGTAATGGAAGTTGGAGTTCAACAATATTTGGAGGACCATAACCTCCTCAGCTTTGGTGTCAGGGCTACTTTGGGGGCATTCAACTGGAATCAGAGGAAAAAATCCCTTCCCCAGCTACAAATTAACTTGCCCCAGAGGAGGATTTAAGCTCTCAAGGGAACAGAATCCTGGGATGTTAATCAGTCCAGTATGTGTGTGTGAAATTAATTTAAATATGTGCAGTAGTAGTTATAGGTTAAAGCCATTTTCTAATGCAAGGCTTTAAGACAGAGTTTGATCAGATGTGCTTTAAAAAATTATCTGTTCAAAACTTTGGTGGATTATACCCAGACTTAATTTTTACAGTACACCTACTGAAGTCCAGTTATGCATAACAAGTTCCAATTATTTCAACAGGTCTCTTCTAAATATTATTAAGCCTGAATGCAACCCAGTTTTAAATATTCCCCCACTGTCCTCTGATTATTTGAACATTTTTCAGATATTCACTGAACATTTGGAATCTGCCAAATGGTTTTCATTGAGAATTTGATGCTTATCACTGCATGATAACTGGCATGTAACAGTATTCAGTAAATTTGCCATTGTTTGATTGATGACATGCAATGGTGTTTCACACTGAGAGTATACATTAAATGCCATACCATGATGTCTATTTAGTATCTGAAAGCATTTTATCAAATGATGAACAATATTAACAATATTATATGGAGAGCATTTGACTGTTTACAATCTGTGAGAATTTGTTAGCCAAAACTGAAACTATGAATATATGCCAGCAAGCCCAAAGCACTTCAACTGTGAGATGAAATTTCATGTTTAAAATACAAATTTTAATGTTGTGATTGATTTTGAATTCACAAGGCTTCTTGCTTACAGTATGTTTCAAACATTGCTAATACCACAGCGTATGGAATATATATTCCGAAATGGCTCTCCTCCATATATTGTTGTGCGTTAACATTTTCACATGATGCAGGTACAATCGGAGAGGGACTGAAAAATGTTTTCCAGTATTATGTGTGAAAATGTTTCGGGATGCTCCATTCATCTCCTGATTGACTGCTGTACTGTTTTCATCAACATCAGACCAAACTTGACTGATATAATTCTAATGGTAGTTCCAATTAGAGAAGATTCATTAAATGAATAAAACTTTTTCTGTGTGTATGTGCCTTCAAGTCACCTGTTGACTTCTGGTGACCCCCTGAATTTCATAGGGTTTTCTTAGGCAAAGAATATTCAGAGGTGGTTTTGCCAATTCCTTCCTCTTAGCCACTGGTAATTCAAGTTCCACTGATTGCAATGGATATGCGTTAGTTGAGAGCACTATTGGAGACAACCTTGACATTAAAAATAAGTGGCATTTAGCCAAAAGGACAAGTGTTCATTTAATTTTTACTCATATAAAGTCTGGTAGAATTTGCTTGTGTTGCAATATAATGAGATTCTGAATTAATATGCTGCATTTCATTGGCTGCCACTGGCTGCAGTAGGATGTTTGACATGATGATTCATACAAGCTTTTGTTAACTCTACAATGCAAGGACTTTGTTACTCCACTGGAAAAACCCTATCCTGGGGTCTACAATTTTGATATTAAAATATGATTCAATGTGCCTGAGAAGTCATCCAGATGGGCACGTAGGCAGCAATGGTCAAACAACTGAAAACCAGGTCAGGCCAGTAAAATCCCCAGTCACGTAGCCCCAGGAGACCTCAAGCTGTGCAAACTCACAATAAACAAAGGGTCCTCAGCCCCTGAGAAGCTGACTTGAGGGGATTAGCATGTTTGCCCCAAGTTGAGCAAATATCCTATCAGGCGAGGACCATTTACATGAAGTCACACCACAACCAAATGCAGCCGAAGATCCTGAGACTTTGGCAACACCTTGTAATCTCATCACGCAAAGGAAGTTACCATTGCGGAGCTTTGTTCTCGTTGCAACACCCATTGTTCTCCCCAGGAAAGGATTAATCCTCCAGATACTTTCCCTCTACAAATAGTCCCAGTTTTTGAGCATTTCTTTGGATCACTCCCAGTCATTCCAGCTGACTGTTTATCTATCAGTTGAGTAATCCCTTCAGCCCTCTCTGTGCTGAGCCCCACTTCTCTGCTGTTTTTCCCGGACCAAGGACTTCAGGAAAAGGTGCAGTATTACTCCAGCTACAACCCCTTCAATATTCAATATTCTTTTACTTCTTAATAGGTCTTGAGTGAGTGTGTGAGTGATTGTGTTGCTGCGTGAGACTTTCAATCAATAAAATCATTTATTGGACATTCTTGTTTAGTTTTTGGCTTGGCCTGACCCCGTAAAAACTGGGTAAAAAGACCCTGCCAGGTTGCCCTGCCTCTTGCATTGCTACGGCTCGTGCTCTGGCTAGTTTCCAGTCCCCATCATGTGGAGCACAGTGAGGTATCCCCCAAGGGACCCCCGAAATCAGGGTAACAACTTAGCCCTATAGTGAAGTAGATGGAGCCTGTTGGTAGTAAGAGTGAGTAGAGCAGGAGTAGTAGTGCTGGAGGACTGAGCTAGACATGGCCTATTGCTCGTGCACTCAGCTAGCTCAGTATGATGGCAGATGGTGTCCCGTTACCAGTATTGAAGTAAGATTCAGTTGTCAGCCTGGTCACTTTTTCTAACCTGTCCTGTGGCTCAAGAATCCAAGTATCTTGGGCCGGTCCTGATCACTAGTGAGGAATAATTTTTCATTTTTTTTCTTTTCCTTTTTACAATGTCCACAGATTTGTTGTAGCATCTTGCCTTGCACAAATGGCTGCACACACGTATACTGCCCAAATGTTTATTTGGTTAATTAGCTCCCTGAAAAAAAATCAGTGTGACAGTCCAGGTGTTCTTTTCCATTTAGGAAAAGCCAGAGTTCCCTTCACCTGCATGGCACAAACAAATCAGTGACTGGATGAAAAACGAGCTTCCGTTCATTTTCTGAACCAAGCAATCCACAGAACTTGTTTAACCACAATGCCATTAGCTACCCCCGTTTTTTTCCCTAAAGAGTACAACTGTCATTAACAGCCCACATTTTTAATCTGCATTTAATCACACCAATTAAAGCTTTTAGTCCTAATTCTACGAACAGTTCTAAGAAACAGAAGCAGGTGGGGCCAGTAAAAGCTGGAGAGAGTGTTCACAAAGACAGAGAACACGGCATACAAAGAATGTCTCTACCAGCTAAGGTTTGCATACGTTGCTTCAGTACAATATTAGAGATGAATAGGTGAGCAGAGGGAGCCAGTGCTCACTGGGGCTGGTGCAGAAGACCAGTGTTTTTCAACCTTTTTCTGACCATGGCCCCCTTCTGAACTTGTTTCCTTCCTGTGGCCCCCCCCCGTTCTACCGGTGGAAAGGTAGCTATTGAAATGTTTTGTTTGTAAATAGAACATGGTTTATTTATAACTTTTATAATTCATACAAAATATAATTACATAAAAATGTATACTTTCAGTATTTCTCGATCAATGTGACTCTTGTGCTTGATGACCAGAAACAAGCTTTTTTATATCCGGTTCTATTGCTGTGAGGGATAACCAAATATCACCTCTATCCATTATGTTAAGGCGATTTTGTGTTTGGCTGAGTAAATAATTCACATGACTGAAACCTGATTCTACCAGATACAAAGTAGGAAATTCCACGAAAAACAATTTTGTTTTATCTAAAAGCTGTGGAAACTTTTTAGATATTTTACTCTTTCTCCAAAAAATGTCTTTTTCTTGACTAAAAGTTACTTTGGCTGCTATGTTGCTTTGTAGCTCTATGAGCACTTCTTGCAAAGAAACAGGGAGGGAGAAGGAAGCAGAAGCGATGTTACCGCAGAGTGCACGTGGCAATCCATCCACTGGGAAGCATGGTCACTTCTCTGTCCACTCTTCTCTGTTTTCTATTTTTCTTTTCTGTTTTCTTTTCTCAGTCACTCTGTTTTCTTCACTTCTCACTTTCCTCTGTGGCCCCCTAGTCTCAGGCTGTGGCCCCCCCATTTACACAATTTTCATCTGTGGCCCCATAGAACATCTTGGGGGCCCCCAGGAGGCCATATGGTCTCCAGTTGAGAAACACTGCAGTGGACCATCACCAGCAGCAAGGGCAAAGGGTTAGCAGAGATGAAGTCTAATATTCCTGGTTGGATACCTAACATCATCCCTTGCAAGGTATAGGTACACCTATGCTGTTTGGAAGGGGAGTGGAACTTCTGGAAAGAAAATGTAACTAATATAAATTGATTTTACTGTGCACACTTCTTTGTCTGAATGGACATGTGCGCTTGCGCACTCATACACACAGACACAAGCATGCAAGCCCTGGATGGCTTTTCAACACCATTTCCAGTGAATCCATTGCTTCTTAGCAGCATAACTACACTTTCACACCCACAATCAGTGTGCTTATAAACTTATGTCAATGGAGATTCTATCCTGTGTTTATGATCAAAAACAACAACAGCAACAATGCTGATATTTAGAATATCAGGGAAAACAATGAATGGCTTCAATCTTCTTGGTGACATGTTTGCATGTAACTCAGGGTTATGCACATGTACGTCTTGTTTTCGGTGTCGCACAAGAAGGTATTCAATAGCTCCCCAAACAGTGTTCAAAATCACCTATCCAAGGCAGCTGTCAAACTCAGAGGAGCACTGCTGAATTCATTTGTTGGGTGGGAGGAGAGGCAGGAACGAAGTGAGGAGGAAGCACCAATATCCTGGATTTGGTGGCAGGGGAGAGAAAAGGTGCCACTCTTCCCAGACTCCAGAATGCCAACCTCATTTCTCCTTCTTGCCTGCTGTTGGGTCACACCCCTCCCACACACTCAAAAAAGGCTATGCCTGTACAGTGTTACTCTCCACATACTTTCAGTGTAAAATCTTGGAATAGAATGTTTAATGGTGCTAGCATGTGAACATTTAATTGTTGGGGGTTTAACTTTATTTCTTTATTTTAATTTCAGCCACTTTTCAGTATAAAAGCTCCAGGCTGGCTTACAAGCGTAGTGTTTGTGGTAGTTTCCAGGTTAGGCACACTTAGGTTCCCTGCTGATATTGATGGGACTTGACTAACATGTTCCCTCAATTTCATTGGAACTTAAGTGTAACTAACTGAGTTTGACCCAATGTAGTATATATAAAAACAAGAGATTTACTAAAAGCAGAAGCCAGTAGTCTCAACAGAGCAGTCAAGCGTATTTCAACCAGAAAACGACCAAACCAAAAGGAAAGATGAGAATTCCACAGTTTTGGTTCCTCTTTAGAGAAGACGCTGTAGAATCATAGGCACATAGAGTTGGAAGAGAACTGGGTGCTTATCTCATCCAATGGGCTGTTCTATGCAGCATCTGCAATGGAGGATGCAGCCACAGCATCCCTGACAGAAGGTTGTTCATCTCCTGCTTAAATACCTCTGACAAAAAAGGAGTGTATTATTTCCCAGGACAAGTTGTTCCATTGTCAAAACAGACACTGTTTCCTAATGTTTTGCTGAAATTTGCTTCCCTGCCATTTCCTCCCACTAATTCTCCTCTTGCCTACTGCAGCAACAGAGAGCAAAGCTGCTTCGTCTTCTGCACAGTCACTCTTAAGATATTGGAAGACCAGTATTGTGTCTCTCTTTAATCTTTCCTTCTTCAGAGAAAACATATTCACCTTCTTCAACCCATGTTGCAAATGACTGTAAGGATTGCCAGGGCTTTTAGTAGTGCGCTGTTCTGCCAATCCTTTTTTGCCTTTTCAGTGAATTTATTTTAAGCAGTTTTAATGACATTGTTTTAAAATAGTTTAGTTCCATAGACAGTTTAATCGCATTTTGATAATAACTTTTTGTATACCTTTACTCATGTTTTGTGGGTGCTTTCTGTGTTCTAGTCCTTATAAACTGTCTTGAGTTCCAGAGGTTTTTGGGGAAAAGGAAGCAAGATATCTCTAAAATACTACTACTACCATTACCTTTAGTACCACTTTCGATAGTGCATCCGCATGGAACAAATCCCAAAAAGGATGTTGACATATTCCTATTGCTGCAGCCAGTGTGGAGGGGGGGAGGGAAGAGGGAGGGAAAGAGAAGGGCAGAAGGCAAGGACAAAACAGCTTGGAGGATAAAGTAGCCTAGAGCTAGCAGAGAACTCTAACTATCTCACCAAACTACAATCCTCCCTCCACATTTGTGGGTTTGACCTTTGCAAACTTAATTATTCATAAGGTGCCCACTTGCCTTTCCCCTGTTCTCCCCCTTCAATTCCCCTGCCTTTTGCCCAGGTGCACATGTCTTTCTTCCACAGATCTGGGCAGAAGGCAAGCAAATGGCAGGGGGCAACCCTGTGTGTGTGCCTTCTCCAGTTGTGTTGCTGTCCCCTCCCATTCTTTTGCTTATTGCCCTGGTGCCTTAAAGGCAGTGTGCCCAGGCGAAACACAAGTGAATGGGGAGGGGAGAATGTGCATGCACACTTCTTCTCTGGCATGTGGCTGCCTCCTCCCATTTGCTTGCCTACTGCCTGAGCACTTGGAAGGTAGCGCACCCGGACGAAACGTAAGTGAATGTGGAAGGGAAGGTGCATGCGCATGCCTTCTCCAGGTGCGTGGCTGCCTCCTCCCATTTGTGCCCTGAAGGAAGGCAGCGCACCTTGGCAAAACGCAAGCAAACGGGCAGAGCTCTGGAAGAGAATGGGAGGGGGAACACTCACTTGGCCAGGGCAGGGGAGTTGTATTTTTTAAAAACTTTTGTGAGGGTTCTGTGCCCTGAACCCTCAAGAAAGTCGAGGGACCACTACACTCATGCCAGGTTTTCACAAGACGGAACCATGACACTTAAAGAGATACCAAGCTGATATTAAACGTGTAGTGTAGATATACTCTTCTATGTGAGATAAATTGTGTGAAGGCAATCAGGATGCACTGCTTAAAATTTTTATTTATTTTTATTTTTATATATATATATATATATATAAAAAGCACAGTGAGGTGTGAGAAGCAGGGAGACCTAAGTAACAGAAGGGCCACAGAGTGTGGAGAGAGAAAGTTTAATCTTTCCCCTTTGCTGTGGTCACAGTTATAACTCCTATTCTCTGCAATGCCTTCCCCCCCCCCCCAGTGTCTTCCACTGGCATCAATGGAGACTTTCCTCCCAATGCAAATAGCAGCTTCTGGGAGTGATTTTCATTGTGACTGCATCAGTGTGGGTAGGCTAAACACTGCTCCTCCATCCTTGCGGTCCTGCTGTTGTCACCCCCTCCCCATGACTGCAATTTCTTTTTAAAAAGCATAGGTCGTAATGGCTTTCATGCAATTCACCTCCAGTCTGGAAATAAGCCTGAATCCATAATGGAAAGAAAAGCTCCATCATAATAATTGTGGAAGGATTTTTCACTGCCTTTTTGACATGTTAACAAAGGACAAAGGACAAGACTTCCAAAGGCTGCTGTATGGGCACAAGAAAACCTTGTATTTAACCACAAGAAACATTAAATCTTTTAACAGCAGCACGGACACCATTTAAACATCTCATGTGCCTTGTAAGTAAACTGCAACTGTTCTGATAGCTCCAAGAGGAATGAGGAGGCGGCAAATAACTTATTTTGCCCTGTTAATCATTCCCTCCTCCACTAGCATTTCTTTTCTGTTTCTACCGCTGGATGATAATTTCTATCACAGGGGTGGTCACCGTTTCTAAGCTGTATACCAGCATGGGAGAGAGCAGGAGGAAGAGAGGGGGAGAGAAACTGCTTCACATGCATACTTAAAGCCTCTCTTTCCAAATAGCCATTAAATCTGCTTTCTTTTCCATAATATTTTACAAACATGAATCTGTTCCAAATCACCCAACCCAAGGGTGGGAAATATACTCCAAATGTTGCAGAGCTGCAGCTCTGAGTATTCCTTATCCTGGTCTATGTTGGCTGGGACTGATAGGCTTTGCAGTCCTAGATTGTCTGAAGGACTTGTGTTCCCCACCTCAACCTACAGTCTAGTTAGCAGAAGGAGACCTGGTAGTATCACTGCTTGGTAAGGTGGCCATTTGCCCTACACTGTGGAGGGTTCTCTTCTATCTTGAGGGCCAGTGATGTAGCGGGACTAAGGTTCACCCAGCTGAAGGACTGGGAATTTTTTAATTTGCAGGGACAATGATGTCACCTGTCCCTTCTCTCAGCTTCCTGTTCCCTCTGTGCTTAACTGCAATGCACATATTAGCTGAAGTGCAAGATGTGGGGTTGGGACTGGTTGTACAGTTTATGTCTCTTTCCAAAAAACTGCAGATCCTGCTGTTCTGTTCTATGTGTGTATTGCAAATGTGATTTATTTTATTTTAATTATATTTAGCTGATTTTTAAGGCTGTTCCCACACAGAGCAATACATTATAAGGAGTGTATATTATAGGGTGCGAACCACGTGACCCTCCAAGTCATCTTGGATGCAACCCCCAGCATTCCCCACCAATGGCTAAACTGGCTACAACTGATGGGATCTGCAGTCAAGCAAAATCTGGAGGGCTGCATGATTCTCACCCTGATATATTAAAACCAAACCGTCCACAATACTTGAAAATGCTGGTCTGTACATGCAAGCTATCAATGGTTTCTATTAAAGGGAGCTGAAAGGGCTAGATGTCGTCCACTGGAAATGAGTTCTGCAGCATTGGGGTCACTCCTAAAGAAGCCTCTGTTTCTTGGGAACCCCATTAGAACCCATCTTACCAACATGTGCATGAGATCTGACCCTGGATAAAAATTTAGTGATTATGGCTGGATTGTAGGAATGGAATGAGGTAACTTGGCTCTCAAACTGTTTAGGACCAGCACTTTGTTAAGCTGAATGCATGCCTTGCCCTGTTGCACTACCCCTCTTCACGTGCTTAATGTTATGTGTAAGCAAGCCTTATTTGTTATGTTATTACTAACGTCTTTCTGATGTCAGAAATATTTTGTTATTACTTGCTCAAATGGCTCAAATATGATCGCCACTTGTAGTCCTCAGGTCATGATATAACATGAAAAATACTGTCTTGTTAATTGCCTGTGGCAAAAAAATGTACTTCTATTCCCAATTGGTGTATAAATTCCTAGACACGAAAGGTTCAGGAGAGAGTCAAAATGTTTACTGTAGAAATGCTGCCATGTTCATTAATTTTCCAGAGCAATTCTGGACAACTGGTTATCCCTCCGGAGTCCCACGCTTGGAAGGCAGAAGAAGAATGACTACATATAGTGAGCTTTCCTGAAGCAATTTTGCTAACAAGCAGACAGCTGGTGGCATTTTGTTAACTATGCCTTGAACCATGTGGAACAGGTTAGTGTTAATTATCTTTCGAGAGATTATACACTGTTAAGTTTAAATGAGGTTTAGCAGAGAACTGGTACATTAATGTATTTGCAGAGGTTTATGAGATACCTGAACTAACATGATGCAGCCAATGGAGTGTCATGGTGAGAAGGCTGGGCTAGGAAGACGGAGATCCAAAGGAGATTCACCCCGTCATGAAAATTCACATCCTGTCATTCTCTCTCAGCCCACTAAAGCTTGCAGGGTTATGGTGAAGATAAAAGTAGGGTGAAGGATTGCCATGGACACCAACTTGAGCTCCCTGGGGGAAAAGGCAGAATGTGGCTTTTTGTTAACCATGCCATGTGGCATTTTGTTAACCGTGCCAAATAACCATGAAATCTGCTTGCTTGTCCATAACATTTTAAAAATATGAATCTGTTCATTTGGAACAGGTTGTGTTAACTAAGTAGACAACTGAGTGTAGACAATTCAGTATAAATTTAAATGGTTTTTAGCAGAGAATTGGTATATTAATGTATCTGCAGAGATGAAATGCTAGTAGACTGAAACTCCGTTCTCGTCCCCAATGTGCTGGATTGCAATGTTGCACAAACAGACTGAGTCATACAGATGTTGCACAACTACTTTGTTAAGGACTTCCAGAACCATCTGCAAACCTCTCTCCCAACCACTTTCATAACCACTGACCCAATCTCTTCTACAATGAAAGCTGTGAAGGATATGTGCTTGTGCTAACCTTAGAAGTATGAAACTGTCAGCTAGATAAGGGCTTATATAACAATCTGTAACTTTGACACCTATGAAACTAGCGTGGCAATCATTCCTATAGGGAGTGACGGGCCACATTTGCTGAAGCCAATAATCATATGTTATTTAGTAACTTGCAATTCCAGTTGGTTATTAGTAAATTGTTTTTCCTGCCTAATAGGAATGCTTGCTGAGACAACGTGAGCTGGCTGATTCAGTCACAGCTTGCCACTGTCCTCTTGCTACAACAGCTGTGTCTGGGAGGGTCCCTGTAGATACAAGCATCCTCACAGAGTATAAACGGATAACTTTAATATTGACCAAGGTTTCTAAATGGAGTCAGAACTCAAAGTTCTGTAATGATATTTCTTTTCAAAAAGAAAACATCAGGACCATCCCAAGACAATTTGTCACCTGAGGCAAAGCAGCAAGTGGCTGCCTTGCCTCAGGTTGCACAGTGCCTGAGGCCAAACAAGTTTGTTTAGCATTCAAGGCAGAAAATCTCTACCAGCAACTTTCCTTCTCCCTGTCAGTAAAATACAAATTGGTTCTAGACAAAGGACGTTTCCACACTACACTGTTATAGTGCTATTATTCCACTTTCAACATCTTATGGAATCCTGGGGTTTGCAGTTTAGGAAGGGGCACTTAGAATTCCCAGCCAGAGAGCATTTTGGCCTCAGTAAACTACAAACCCCAGAATTCCACAGGATGTTGAAAGTGGAATAATAGCACTAAAACAGTGTAGTGCGGAAATGGCCTTAGTCAAATTTACAGTAAACTCAGTGGAATGAATGGGACTTAAATTGGACATTATTAATTTAAGTCCCAATGGGTTTAGGGTTTATTCTTGCTATTATTAAGCCTGGATGAAAAATAGTAGTAGAGTAGTAGTAATGTAACAGACTAGACAGCCAATGTGCTATAATGGACTAGGACACTGGGAAGTCAGAGTTTGAATCCCCTACTCAGCCATGGAAACCACCTGGATGACTTTGGGCAAGTCATACTCTCTCAGCCTTAAAGAGAGACAAAAGGAAATCCCCTCTGAACAAATCTTGCCCAAAACCCCTGCAATAGGTTTACCACAGATTTGCCATAAGTCAGAAATTATGTGAAGGCACACAACAACAAAAAAGCTACTTCCTTTTCACAACACTAAAAAAAAATGTAGTGAGTTGTGTCTACTTCTTCTTTGCCTAATGATAGGGCCTGTCCTGGGAAATGCTCAATAATCCACCTAGGGGTGGGCACACGATATGCAAGCTGTTGCCATTTTCTCTGCAGTCTCTCTCTTTTCATATTTAATTTTGCCTGTAACGTCATGATGACGGGTTTTGTGAGATGAGCCCATTCACAAGAACAGTTACCTAGAAACTCTGTTGTTCAGCAACTGTCTATAATAGGCGGGGTGGTGGATGTGGTACAATCTTGGTTAACGTTTCCTCTCAGCTGGGTCAGTATAATCTTGGACATGCTGTCATCTCCCTACTGCAGGCAGCTATTATCAGATGTGGTTGTTTACATGTGAAAGTCTTCATTTAGGTTTCAGTCCTAAGGACGCTTATGCTGGGAGTCAGTCTCATTAATCTCAGCAGGGCTTTTGCCAAAACAGGTATGCCTATGATTGCACTGTAAGATATACATTCATTTGTGTATTAAGATGCAATGGGCTAGTATTATTGCCTTGCATTTATATAACAGTGTCTGTGTGGACTTGTGAAAAGGCATTTACTGATCTATCCTGCTTGCCAGCAAGGAATTTTTAGTGGTTGAATGCAGCAAAAACTACTGCAGCTTTTTAAAATTTTGATATGGAAAGCAGTGATGCACTTTTTGGTGGATCAGGACCAGTTCACCTTTGAAGCAGGAGGCCTTTCTGCACTACATAGTTATAGTGCTATTATTCCACTTTCAACATCATGTGGAGTTCTGGGGTTTGTAGTTTACTGTGGCCCAAGAAATCTCTGGCTGAAAATTCTAAAGGTCCCTCCCTAAACTGCAAACCCCAGGATTCCACAGAATGTTGAAAGTGGAATAATAGCACTTTAACGGTGTAGTGCAGAAAGGCCTAGAGCAACTCCCTACCTTAAATGAGTAGGATACATTAGAGTAGGATACATTGGCTGAGAATGGCTAGCTCTTGCATTCCTCCACTAATGGGAAGAGATCATGTCCTGCCTTTTGGGGAGATCTAGCATGGTATACAGGTTGAGTGCTGGACTAGAACTCAGAGAGACCAAGGTCTGAATCCCTTCTCAGCCATGGAAACCCATTAGGTTACCTTGGGCAAATTTCACTCTCCCAGCCTTAGAGAAAGGATATGGCAAACTTCCTCTGAATAAATCTTGCTAGGGCAACTCTATGATGGTGGGATAGTCAGCCATTCAAGACTGGTAGCAAGGATGAAAAGAGATAGGGATGTGGTGGTGATAACAGGGGTGTTGGCTGCTCCTCTTGCCTCACGCAAGGAAAGAGCTTGTGCCAACTCTTGGTAGAGCAGTCTTGAGCACGTTGGATTTCTGTTTTTTAATAGAATCCCAAGGTCCACTAATCAGAGTGAGGTGCAAGAAGACATACACTTGGAAGAGCGACTTTTTGGTTGACAGCTCCCAGAATCCTTGGAAATGCTGACTAAGGGGGAGTTCCGGGAGTTGTACTCCAGAATTCACTTTTCCAACATCTTTTTAGAATTAAAAAATGAAAACAGCTCTGAGCAGATTCTGAGACTAGCAGTGTGTTTTCTGTGTTAGCACTGAACTGAACTTATAGTCTGTTCAAACCAATGTCTGCTCATGGTTGCTCCAAGGTTTCCTCATTTCAACAGTTTAATTTAAATGAAAAAAGGACATTTGGTTCTAACTTTGATGACTTACTGCAAGTCACCCAGAGAGCTGCCAGCAGATCCCAAATTACCTTCTGTCAAATTAATAGTTCTGTACATGCAGCATCCAACCTGAGCTTGGGAACATTATTGTGGACTACAGAATCTTCTGCTGGCTGTTTCATTTTGGGAGCTGTAGTCAAAAAGGGCAGCTTTCCCATTACTAGTCATGAAAGGCAGAGGTTCACTATGGATGTCTTTAGATCCCACTATTTCAAGCAATGCGAAAAAATACAATGAGTATTTTTCCTAGGATCATATTCTTTGGAGGAGGAGAAAGGAATTAGAGATTATTACAAAAATGAAAAAAGAAAACCCTCTTCATCAAGAAGTTACATCTTTCCTTTTAGGGAATAGCAGGGAAGCAGCATCCAGAACAGGTAGTGCAAATGTAAAGGAGAATGATTGTAGGGCAGATAATCTGTTTATCTGCAGGTGGCTTCCCAGAAAGTAAAGCCGAACAGTAGACTTTAAGTGTCATTAAATTCAGAAAGCAAATCATACCCCTGGGTCAGAAGGCACAGCTCATGTCAACATGGCATGCACAGAGAAGCTCAAAGTGGACTGTGTCCAATGTTGATTAGAGACGAGGGCTGGCCCTTTAAGTTTCTTCAGGCCACTGAAGTCTCTTTACTTGGTCCAGCCTCAAATCCTTTTAGCATGAAGAAAGAAAACCGCATTTTAAGAATTGATATTAGAGACTGTTGCTGTCTGTGTGTCCCTGCTCAATTTTGCAGAATTTGTCAATGAAATTACCTCTAGGACGTAATAAACCTATAGATTTCCTTCCTGGAGTTAACAACATAGGTGGGTTCAAGTGAATCTTATGCTTGGATGTGGCTATGTGCCCACACAGCCAGATGTCTACTGATGACATCATCTGCTGTCCAGGGGACCCCCAGCAGATCTCAGTGGAAATGGTCCCCAGTCTGTGCCTGACTATGGGGACATACCCAAGCACTTCTCCAATTGCCCACCTCCCATAACGGAATGGCCATGGGAGTGGGCCATCAGGGTACAGTGGCAAGTCCTAGGGGTGATGACAGGGAAACTGTAGCATAGTTCCACCTGCAGAACTCTTACATGATGCTTGACTGTGTAGGATTTTGATCTCAAAAAGTATTGTAATATAGAAATAATAATATTTATTTCTTACCCACCTCTCCCCATAGATCGAGGAGGGGAACAACAACAGATTAACACATAACCTATAGCATCAATTGAAAACGGAACATCAGTTAAGAAGACTACAGTTAAAATTTAAAAGAACAAATAATACAAATTCCTATTAAAATAATCATTACATATTTAAATTTAAATTTCATAGTTAAAATTCACAATTTAAAATCATCTGACTAGGCCTGCTGGAAGAGACTGGTCTTTAATACTGTTTTAAATTCAGACAGCATATTCAGTTGTCATATCTCTTCCAGTGGGTCATTCCACAGCTTAGGGGCAGCTGAAGAAAAGGTTTTCTGGGTGACCATTGCCAGTCTAATCTTGGCCAGTTGAAGTAAATGACACAAAAGACCTGAGTGTGCAGGGTGGATTATATGGGAGGAGGTGATCCTATAGGTAACCTGGACCCAAACGATGTAGGACTTTTAAAAACACTTTGTACTTTGCCCAGAAACTGACTGGCAGTCAGTGGAGTGACTTTAATATCGGTGTCATATGCTTATTCCTAAATGTAGCAGTAACCAATTGCCTGCTGTGTTTTGAACCAAATGAAGTTTCCAAACTAGCCCAATATAAAAGTGTATGTGTGCATAAAGGTGACAGAAAATCAGTATCCTGCTAAAATGATGCCATAGCAATGAACCTACAGCAACACATTCACTTCAGTGTAAAGTATATCATTTTGTGAGCCCCCTCACCCTGATGTATCTTTCAATGATGTGGAAAGGATTTCCAAAGACTGCTTTGAACACTCAAGACCTTTGTAGTACAGTGACTATGTCTACTAGTTGTTGTTAATGATACTTGCCGTTAAAAGTGTCTCTCTATTTCTAACAATTAGTAACCTCTCATTTATGATCGAGTATCTCCCTCTCCCATTAAAGGTAATTTTGCACAAATAACATCCATACATATTTTGGACAGGTACGAGACCAGTGGCTAATTTTTGGTGGGCCTTGGGGTGTAGTTAATTGTGTGTGTGTGTGGTGGGGGGAATTAGGCATTTCCCAAGTATGAATTCTGTACCCCCTCTGAAATTTTCCTACAATTCTGTACCCCCCTGAAATTTTCCTACAGTCCACAAATTTATAGCATTGCAATAACTTAAAACTTCAGTTGAGCACTTAGAATCATAGTTTAGGTGTTCAAAGGAGAGGAGCAGGAAATGTTAGCAAGAAAATGCAAACACAGCACATGTAAGAGTCCTGGTGTGAAACATCTCACTGTCTACAATCCCAGAAATTTGTGAACTGAAAGAACATTTCATTGCAAGCTGACTTCTTATTTGGGGGAGCAACATGCTCTTTCCCCTCCCATAGCTATACTCTGGATAGGCCATCTTGCATATATTGGTTGCTGAGACTCTTGCAAAAAAAAAAAATGCTTGATTGGGTAGACCAAGGATGGAGTAATGTGTGGTTCTCCAGATGTTACTGTTCCATCATTCTCATCATTTCTTAGCACTGGCTGTCCTGCCTAAGGGCTGATGGGGAATGCAGTCCAACAGTGTCTGCAGGACCATCCATTCCCCACTTATGAGGAGGCACATCTTGCTTTGATTCCACAAGGCATATTCGTAAGTAAGACTGTTTTCAGGATCACATAGCACAAATATGTATTATATCTGAACTCTTAGGAACTCATGAGTATGCATTCCACTTTTGAAACTATAGATACCATTGGTAAGAGATTCTCTATCTCTCCCCACCCCCACATTTGAATTGACCACACAAGACCTGAAGACTAAAGTCATTCCATACCAACTTCAGGCACACATCTGGCTATTCTGGCTGGGGGATTCTGGGAAAATAGTTCAAAAAGTAACTTTTCCAGTCTGCAAATTTTTCTTTTTTTCCAAATGGGCTTGTAAAAACTGTCATTGCACTCCTGTTCTCATCACTCTGACAGCCCTGAAAAAAAGAGTATCTTTCTTCTCCAGGATGTAAAAATAGCTATTGTTGATTTGCATACATTAATTCTTGTCTGAATTCGGAATGAATTCATGGAGGGAAATTCTGCAGACTGTATTTGCACAAAGGATAATTGATGTGTATGGATTACAGAGAATCACAAAATGCATTAATTAAGATGTGCAAATTGAAAACCGCCTTCTACCTTAATAGTGAGCAAAAAGAGTGTTGGAACTTCAGCTTGCTTGGCAGGCACATACCCTCTGAGAGAAGTTGGAAAAGTTACCTTTTAACTGCATCTCTAGTGGTCATGCTAATTGCGGGAATTCTGGAAGATGTATTCCAAAGATGTAATTTTTTTCTGAACTCTATCTTCTGATTTGTATGTCTTTCCTCTCAGAAGTTCTGGGGCAGAATGCAATTAACTTAGTTAAAAGGGGAATGTATTCCACATACGTTCATTGGTAGTCTTATCAATTCATACTTTCCAAATTTGTGCTTCAACATTAAAAATGGGGTCCAGTGTTGGACTTGGGCACAAATTAAGCTTTGGGAGCCTTGAAAACTCTACTATATGTTACCAAAGTAGGACGGAACTGCCTCTAATGCCATCACAATAAGATTTGAAAGTTCTGTCTATGTGCCTGAGATAAAATACACAGGTCCTTACCACTCATTTATCATCCAGACAAAAGGGGTGCCATTCACCCATGCCTACAAACAATAAGTGAGTAACTTCCCCATTGAGGCTGCTCCGATATGTGTAGGAATACTATGACCTCATGGGGAGAGTCAAATGCATAGGTCCTTCCCACTTATTTGCTTTCTAACCAGGGAGACAGCCAGCAATCAAAGCGGAAAAATCCCTGTGATGGATCTTGTCACATTTTTAAATGATTCTACAGTAGCCTAGGGCACATCCAGTTTCTGGAGACAAATATATTCTTAGATGTGGGAGAAACACACAGCAGGGAAATAGTTGCCTGAATCACTTGCAGAATTTAGAGAACTTACTTTTTAAAACTACTATTCCCAGAATCCCTTAGCCAGCATGGACTCTAGGACTTGGGGAGTTAAATCCAAAAATATAAATTTTCCTAGCTCTGATTGCCTGTGAGATGTGACTGATATCAATGGCCTTCTTCCCTATAGCAATTCTTGACTCTCCACACTGGGGAGTAATATGTATGTGCAGATGTATGTGTGTGAGAGAGAGAAAGAGGGAGAGAGAAGGAAGGAAGGAAGGAAGGAAGGAAGGAAGGAAGGAAGGAAGGAAAGACGGAAAGACAGAAAGACAGAGAGAGATCATTTTGGTATACAGTGAGGAGGTATATAATCTGTAGGGGCCAAGGAAGAATCCTGCCTCCACATCTCTCAGCAATCATATAAATACTGTTTTCTTCTCCTTTTATGAAAACTCCTGGTTTATTTTGGTCTTACTGGTGTTTTCAAACGTAACCAGCTGCAGCTTGTAGCTTCCATGTCACTGAGGCAGTGAATCTGCTTTGAAGGAGCTATCCAAGGTGCTGAATGTATTTGAGCAAACTGTTTCAGCACCTGGACAGCTCATTTAAGGTAGATTCTAACATGGAATTTACCACTCTGTGTAATAAGAAAAGACAAGATCGTGTCCACTAAATATTTTTGACTACAACCACATGTTATCCCTAACTGTTGGCTGGCTGGCTGGGAAGATGGGATTCTAGTTGAAAACATCTAGCTGACTTGCTTGTCTCTGTCTTGTAAGGTGCTCCATACTAGGATGGTAGCCTAAAGCCAAAATGGCAAGTGACGTTAAATGCATGGTTGCAGCTAACCAAGAATGGCAGCTGTTTGTTTACTCCTATACCTCTTTTTCTATAATGTATAGGACTCAGACAGTGTACTTGTATCTTGTTGTCATGGTGTTCTGTGTCTTCCTATTATTGCTGCTACTTATGTGAAGTGAAAAATCCAGTAGACCACAAATAAGGACATATATATTGTCCTAGATATTATAGTAAGGGAAATTAAATGCATGATTATTGTCTAGTGGTGATCACATGCAGCGTGGTCAATGTAATGTGCAGTTTTATGCTGTTATTCTCTGTGTTGTATTGTATTTCCCATTCTTCTGAACTACACAGTCCTCCAATCCTCACTGTGCCACAAGCAAAAGATTACCACTAGGAAAGTACCACTACCAAAAGATGCTTGAAGAGTTATTAATTTCATGCAATCAAAGCTAAATCAAATTACATCCTACAGGGGAAGGCTTATAAAATAGGATCATTAGACAGTGATTTAAACAGAAAATACCTTTATGACTATAAATAAGATATTCAAATCATGGCATGAGCAAAAACCAGTGAAGGACACATCGTAAAAGAGTTTTTTATTGGGTACAATGCGTCCAGATACTTTTGAACAGTTGTTTTGATTTTTTCCTTCATGACCTCAGATGCCATTATTCCTTCACCACCTATAAGTGAACAGAATGGAATAGCTGGGAAAAGCTGCTCAAATAATTAGTTTTCAAAAGCCGTGTTCAGGCATTCTAGCCCTCACGCAATGAGAAGAGAACGGAAATGTATTCATTGGTCTTCTCCCTTCATCGTACCCCACAGCCTGCCTCCCACATATTCAGAGGACAAAGCCCTGTGGTGGGGTGCCTGCTCTACTTGCATCAATTTCTCACATGATTTAGTACCACAGCATGTAAAAGTTACTTTCCTAGACTACAACTGGCTGGAGGATTCTAGAAACTATAGTCCAAAAATACTAATACTGGCAAACTTTGCTTAGAATTCTGATTGTGCAACAGTCCCTCCATCCAGGGGAAAACATAAATGGTTAGAACAGTCTCCTTGCTGCAGGGCAGTGGCAGCAGGCCACAGGGTCACAATATAAACAGAGAAGCCAGTAAATTTATCACCATTCTTCCTTCACGCAGTTCTAATCAAGGGCCAAGATGCTTAAACAGGGCATTCAGATGATTCAGTGAAAGCTAATTAGGCAGGACCAGCTCTGGCATTAGGTAGAATGAGGCAGTTGCCCCATGTAGCAGATTTTGAATGTCATGGAATGGCACAAAATTCTTAATTATTTAATTAATTTCCATGTATGCACACATATGCATGTTTTTGTATGTATACTCCTGCCAGAAAAAGGGGAGAGGTCCTTGCTGGGTTTTCTGTCTCAAGTGCCCAGATGACCTGATTGGCCACATATTGTGCCAAATATCTTGGACCAGCCTTGTTATTGGGGTTGTGTTGGTGTGGAAATGGTTACTGGTAGATGAACTCCCCTGAAATGCAGCATGGCCATCACTGCCAATCCCTTCCCTCAGTACATTACTGAAGCAAATGTTGGGTATGCCCAAGACCCAGTTTACAAACAGCAAAGGTGTGATCTAACCAGTTCCCTGTCCAAATCCACATGAACTGAAGGTACAACCCAGAGTGTGCCTCAGAGCTGGCCTTGCCCTTAAGGGCCATCAGCAGATATACTAAAGTGGGACAGCCAGGCTGGAAGATTGTTTCTGATCCTCCAGGACCACACCCTGTTTTAAGCCTTTACTTTTTACTACACTGCAGCTGGAAATAACTTGGTGGCAACCCCATATCCAAACACAGCCTTGAGAGCCAACGTGATGTAGCAGTTAGTGCGATGGATTGGAATGTGTGAGTTCCAGGGTTTGGTTTCCACTGAGCCATGAAATCTCTCTGGTTGACCTTGAGCAAGTGATTGTTTCTGTCACTTAGCCTGACCTGCCTCATAGAGTTGTTGTTGTAAGGACTAAGTAGATAAGCCGGCATGGTGCAGTGGTCTGAGCACTGTACTATGACCCTGTAGACCAGCGTTCGATTCCCCATTTGGCCATGAAAGCCCGCTGGGTGACCTTGGGCGCATCACATACTCTCAGCCCCAGAAAACCCTGTGACAGATTTGCTTTGAGGTTACCATAAGTTGGAAATGAAGGCACACAACAACAGCAACAAAGGACAGTCGTATTTACTGCCCTGAGTTCACCTTTGGAAAGAAAATGTAATATAAATCGAATTTTACCATGCACACTTCCGTGTCTGGGTAGAACCAAGCCACAAACACACACACACACACACACACACACACACAGAGGCAAGTCTTGGATCATTTCCAGTGAATCCATCACTCCTTAGCAACTTCACTACACTTTCGCACCCACAATCAGCATGCTCATACACTTACGGGGATGGAAATTCTATCCTATGTTTATGATCAAGCACAGAGCTGGCTAGTTATTGCTCATTAATTAATCTGGAATAGCAGCCTCTGCAGCAAACTCTGGACTTCGCACTCTCCTCACTTCACGAGGATAATCCCGAGGCTCACTCCTCCAGTCAGAGGCAAGGGGAGCGCAACTGCTGAGGAGAAAGCCAGTGAGGGACCCCTGATTTCAATGCCCGGGCTGACATCTTCGAGGCGCTCCGCCTCAGCAACATCAGGGGGGCCCTGAAGGAAGAAGTCCGGCGTCCATCCGGCTCTCCCCCTCCGGGGGCGATGGCGGGAGACAAAAAGAAACGGCGGGGGGCGGGGAGAAGGAAGGCAGGAGGTAGGGGCTGGAAGGCTTAGAGGCGAAAGGACATAAAGGGACGCCTAACACTGGTGATTTCATGGAGATCGGGATACCTTTCACTCATCCCTCCCCTCCTCGGTTTGCCCCTGAAGGTTGAATGGGAAAGCTCAGACTGGAGTTGGGGGGGGGGGCCGCGAGAAAGAGCCTTTTACTCATTTCGGTTCACTTCAGTGTCTCTTCCCACCCACTCACCACACTCTCGCCTTTATCTTCCTTCCGCGCGACCCCCACTCCCCTACTCCCCGGCTAGAAAGTTGAATAAGGGGGAAAGAGTCCAGCGTGACTCCCTCCCTCCCTCCTCTTTCGAAGTCAAGCCCTCTTCTCTCGCCGCCCTCCCATCCATCCCTTAACCACGGCCCACCCTTACCTGCAACCTCCGCCGGGCTTCCATGGCTCGGCTGCACACCTCGTTCTTCTCCTTCCCGTCCAGGCGGCGTTCGAGGCTCCTGCAGCAGCCCAGCTCAGCCACACTGACACCAGCCGCCGCCACTGCGGCGGCGGCAGGCTCCGCCCCCGGGCCCGCCCCCACCTGCTTTGCCGCTCTCTCATTTCTGCCGATCGGCAGGCGCCCCCCCACGGCCCCGCGAGCCTGCCGTACACACCCACCCGGTGCGCTCCCCCCACGGCGGAGGTCGTAGGACTCCTGTTATGTTTTGAACAATGGCGCGCGCACACGCGTTCTCTCTCTCTCTCTCTCACACACACACACACGCGTGTACACCCAGCCCGCCTCCCTCACGCGCAGCTGGACTGGGTTTTGCGGTGAGGAAGCACTGAGGGTCCGATCGCTCCAGGCTAGGGTTGCTTTGTTGTTACTGACTGGCCTCAAGGTGACTTCGATTTATGGCGACCCTATGGATGAGACACGGCTCAGTCACCCTGTCCTCAATTGCCTGCTCAGATCTTGCAGGTTCAAGGACTTGTCTTCCTTGATTAACTGTTATCTATCTGTAAGGTGGTCTTCCTCTTTTCCTATTGCCTTCCCTCTTACCAAGCATTTTTGTCCTTTCTAGCTGCCATTTCTGCACTGCACTGTTATAGTGCTATTATTCCACTTTCGGGATCCTATGGAATCCTGGGGTTTGCAGTTTAGGGAGGGGCCTTTAGGATTCTCAGCCAGAGAGCTCTTTGGCTTCAGGAAACTACAAACCCCAGAATTCCATAGGAGGTTGAAAGTGGAACAATAGCACTATAAGGGTGTAGTGCAGAAAGTCCCTTAGTGTGAGTCCTGGCTTCTCATGATATGGCCAAGGTAGGATACTCTCAGTTAGATGTTCCTTATTATAAAGGATGTCCCTTCCTTGAGGGTCAGAAAGCTTGTCCCCTGATAGGACTGGTGGGTGTCCCTTATTGTAAGGACATCCCCTATTTGAGTGTTGGAAGGGTTTTCTTGAGGTGCCGGGAAAAAAAACCCACCATAATTTGGGGTGTGGGTCATCCATAAAGCCAGAAATGTGTGTGTTGTGTAATTATGAATTTGGACAGTATGTTAATTTCACAGAGAAATATGTGACTAAGGCCATTTCCGCACTACCCTGTTATAGGGCTATTATTCCACTTTCAACATCCTGTGGAATTCTGAGGTTTGTAGTTTGCTGAGGCCAAAGAGCTCTCTGGCTGAGAACTCTGAATACTCCTCCCTAAACTGCAAACCCCAGGATTCCATAAGATGTTGAAAGTAGAATAATAGCACTATAACAGGGTAGTGCAGAAGTCAATTCTTTCATTTGGTGTGTATGCAGAATGCAACCTAGTTAATGGTTACTTTCTGATTTATAGCCCTTTATGTTATGAACATTGGCTGTACTTTATTGTTGTTTTGAAAACCTGAGAGCATTACCTTGGGCGTCTCTCCACAGCCATCCCTCCCTTACTGATTTTACACCTCCAGATTTTAAATACCACCTCCTTTGGGACAGAGGATCCTCTCCCTCACCTTCCCTCTGTCCTCTGTGCGCACCCCAAAATCACATCCTGGGTTCATATCCAATCTAAGTCACTCACCATTTGCTCTACAGGGATCCATCTTAGAATGCAACTCCTCTTTTTCACACACTGTGATTTGGGTGCTATAGAACCTACACTATTAGATGCTTCTGGGGCACAGTGAGTGGGATGCAGTGATGGATTAACCACACAAATGAAGGGAGCTACATTTTGGGCTGCAGACGATGGTGGGCTTGTGAAAATGTACAAAAAAAATTTACAATCTGATAGGTTAGTATTCCTTTTTGGGGAAATGCTATAAAGGCTCTGAAAGCTGATGCTGCTTAGAGCCCTGACATGACTTAACCTAGTCTTGCTGAAATGGTCTGGGACCAGAGCCAACCAGTGCTCGCTCATGGCTTCCACATTAGTGGCAGTGGTGGATCTGACCAGGCTTTAGTCTGAACTTCAAAGGAACTATCCAAGGTGGTGAGCCTATAATGACAGCTTCACCACCTTAGACAGCTCCTTTAAAGTCTGGGCCTGTATTGGTAACAGGATTCAGCTTTAACACCTTTAAAGTTTGGACTAGATCTCAGAGTAGATTTTGCAATCTCGCTGACATGGAAGTTTTCAGCCACAAATGAGGCCAGTCCAAAGACATCTTGGTGCCTGAAATGAAAAACAAAATAGCAACCCACCTCCATTCAACACAGAAGAACCAACTGGACTGGTGTAGAGTCTTTCTGTAACATGATGATAGGACAAAAGTCTGTGCAACATCCAAAAGCACCATAAGAGCAATGTAGGCCACATGGCAAGCACAGTGAGTTTTCTACTAGGACCATTTCTGTCACCTCCTTCCACTTCTCCTTCTCCAACATCATCATCATCATCATCATCATCATCATCATCATCTGTACCCTATCTTTTTTTTCCAAACATTGGGACTCAAGGTGGCTTGCTTTACCTGGCAATAGGGCTGGACTTCCTTTGTCCTTCTTTTGGAAAGAGGGGATGGACTTTCTCTTTGCACATTTATGGAGCACTGGAAACAGAATAATGGAAAAGAATAATTGGACCTATGGCTGTGGCTAATGACCAGTGCAGATTTACTTACAAGTAAACCAAGTCTCGATGGCCACCAAGCCAAGACTTTGCTTTAGGGTAGGAGTGGGAAATATGTTACCTCCTTGATGTCCTTTGAGTATAATTCGCAGGATCCCTTACTATTGGCTATGCTGATGGAAAATGCAATCCATCTAGGTTTAGAAGGTTGCATGATTCTGGTCTGTACTCTAGAACAGGATCATGGGGGCCACACACCACAGGTAAATGCAAGCTTTCAAGTACATGAGACAAAAGCCACTTGGTACCAATGTGAGTGATCATAATTAAGTAAAGGTTTGATGTTCCCAAACCCAATGCCTTGGACTGCCTCACACTTCCCCTCCTAGCAGGGTTTGGCTTTCCCCTTTGACTTGGTCATAGAAGATCTTCAAGGAGTGGAAGGAGAGAGGCATTTGGTGCACTGATCAAATCTTACCCCTCTTCTTTTGTGTACATCTTTTTATACTGAGGACTGCTGTTGTGGGGTAGTCATTCAAACAGCTTGCTGCCTTCTAGATGTTGCATCTCTCATCACTCCTGCCCAGCAATACATTCAATGGTGAGGACTCATGGGGGTCGCAGTCCAACATTATCTGGAGAGCCACCAGTTGCACTGGTGTGTTGGACAGAGATGAGATGGTTCCTGGTTCAAGTCCCCATGAGCCATGAAACTCATCTGATGACCTTGGACCAGTTACTCTCTCAGCTCTGCTGGCCAGGGTTATTGTAAGAATAAAGAAGGTTGAGCAAAAGCCTTAAGCACACTGGAGGAAAGGTAACTCATAAATAAATATCAAGGTAACTCAGAAATAAACCTTCAGAGTTATCACCTCCACTCTAAAGCCATTTCTATACTACACTGTTATAGTGCTATTATTCCTCTTTCAGCGTCCTGTGGAATTCTGGGGTTTGTAGTTTATTGAGGCCCAAGAGTTCTGTCCCTAAACTGCAAATCCCAGGATTCCATAGCATGTTGAAAGTGGAATAATAGCACTGTAACAGTATAATGTGGAAAGGCCCTAAATGTCCCAGCAACCCAGGCTCAACATATTCTTGAGCTGGCATTTCTCAGATATCTGCTACATGAAATGGATGCTTGTAGTCCATTTTCACTTTCAGAGTCAAACTTTACATTTAGAATGTAAACATAAGCAAACATGAACACAAGAGCCCAGTGGACTAAGAAATTTATTACAGAATAGGCTTTCGGGGAGAGACCAATAGTCCATCCCCCCACAACCACTAAGTAGTTAACTAAACTAATTAGTTTTTAATGTACTACAGGGTTCTGTTGTTCTTGCTGCAACAAGTCAACGCATCTCCCACTGCCCCAGAAATTGCCTTTACACAAGTACATTCCTTGTCTGTCTGCATGACTCATGGATCTTAATTTCCCTCTGACCAGAAGAAAGCAGAGAACAAATAATCATATAGAAAGCAAATAGGCAACCTCTTCTCTGGCTAATGTAGGTCCCACAGAATTATTTTTTTTAATAATTTGTTTTTCAAACCTCAGTGTTATGCCCTGGCACACAGTTTAAGAAGACTTGTCCCAACTCTTTATTAAAGTTGTCTTCTAGGTTCTAGATCGTCCTTATAAGTCTTCTTTGAAACTTTTCCAGGTTGGCAACATCCTCTTCATAGTGTAGGAGCCCAGGCTGAAAAGACGAATCTAAGTGTGGTGTAGTCTCTTTTCACACCTGAACAGCACAGCTGATCATTACCATGTCAGTGGGTAAGTGAATCCGTGCTGGATTTTAGTCCAAAATGTAAAGGCTTTGTCTGTGTGTCTTTGGAGTGCAGGGTTCAGTACCTTAGCTCCTTAAAAATTTGGACTTGGACTTTTATCTGAGCTAGCTAGAATGGAAACACGGAATTGATGGAATTTAGTTTAAACATTGACTTACCAGGTTTCTGTTGATCCAGTGGATTTACTCCAGTTAGTGCTAACAACGGGATTCATGTCTAAAACCTGGATTATATTCACTGGCCCACTGACTTGGAAGCCACGAGTGGGCAACACACATGGAGCTTGAAGGAGACCTTGCTTTGTTTTTATTTAGAAAGTAAAAGTTGTCCAAACATCTGTTTTGACTGCATTGTAAATCCCTCTCTTCTGTTTTCTCTTCTGTATAAACACAATCAAACATTCTCACAAATTGTGTGTAACGGCAAGGCCAAAGTTAAGCTGCTTGGATGAAAACACACATAGAAAATCCTGAGTATTTTGCATCCACTAAGACAACCCAAAATGGCCTCTTCGTAACACAGCATCACATGACCAGCTTCAGTTTGTCCTTCACAGCGCCGTCCATAATTTAGCAGCACTGATTCTGCCTAGCCAGTAGACTACCACTCAGTTGCAGCTGATGGCTAATGGCTCTGATGTCAGAGGGATGATGAATCTGCTTTGGGTTTTGGAGTAAACTTTAAAGGAACTGTCAAAGGTGCTGTTAACTTATTTTGGGAGTACCATTCTGAACGTTGGGTAGCTCCTTTATAGTTCAGAGTAAGAGTCAGCATGGATTCATTGCCCCAGGGATATTGGAGTCACTATTGCTCTAAGCAAGAAATAGACATGTTTTTTTCCTTGTTTTATGGTCCTGTAGTTACTCCAGCTCTTCAAGGATGTTGATCTGCTTGGAATCTTTTAGTCTGTCCTAAAGAATTCACAATTCCTTGTGGTTTTGTGTCATCTGCGGACTTCATGGCATGCTGTCCATCCGTTCGTCTAGGGCTTGAAGCAGGTGGTGCTTTCTCTCAGAATTTCAAGGGTACATAAAGGCATTGATGGTTAGATATTTGGTCCTCCAATTATCCTCTCTGAATCTGTGGAGGTTTGCAGAATTTCTTATACCTGCATGACTTGGACCAGAGAGACAAAAAAAAGAAACAAGGAAGGGTGTATACACTGCACACAATGGCTCCTTGGCTTAATCATACAACTGTCAAATCATTTAAGAAAAAGAAACCACTCTTTGATTCCAGTCCTCATTTTCAGTGAAACATTCTGCAGAACCAAGTGGTGGATTTGAAACGGGCCAGCCCTGTCTTGAGGTAGAATGCTTACTTGGACCTGCACCGAGAGCGACACTTAGGGAGAGGATAAGTATTTGATGGTCTCCGTGCCAGAGATCAGGGTGATTGGTGACTGAGGGAATGGAGAGTTGCTATTTAAGCCTCATTGCCCCTGTAAATAGACTTCCCTTTGGCAGGAAGCAGGGAGGGGAATATTCTAAGGCCATTTCTGCACTATACTGTTATAGTGCTGTTATTCCACTTTCAACATCCTGTGGAATTCAGGGGTTTGTCGTTTACTGAAACCAAAGAGCTCTCTGGTTGAGAATTCTAAAGGCCCCTCCCTGAACTGCAAGCCCCAAGATCCCATAGGATGCTAAAAGTGGAATAATAGCACTATAACAGCGTAGTGCAGAAATGGCCTAAGATTTTAATAATCACCATTTTGTACCCTTCTGGTGTAGGGTAGGGCTCTGGGACTCCCTCTTTAGGACCCTGCTTCCAAGGGGGTTGGGGAAGAAGTCTACCCTTGAGGCTAACCGGGGATTTGGGCTCTCATTGTAGGGCCCTGTGGCTTGTGTGGGAGCTCCCTGCGTTATGCTGTGCTGGGGGAGCAAGCAACAGCATCTGGATTGCCTTTGCCTCCCAAAGGAAGGCAAAAGAGGTAGTTGCTGGATGAAACCTGGCTTCAGCTGGACCCACATCAGGTTGGTCCCCACTCTTGCACTATCTCCAGGCCAACAAAACTTAAATAGTTGAGTCAAATACAGTGGCCCTTATTTAAACCAATTTTCTATGTCTGGTCTCCTTATTGCAGGTTTTCATCAATGAGGTAGCTGGCTCAGGCAGTGGATTCTGGAAACAGGGCAACAGCAGCCTTCCTTGCTGTTCCCATAAGGTACCCTCTTCTACTCCCCGCATGAGGTTTTCTTCAGTCCCCAAATTTCTAGCATTGCAATAACTTAAATCTTCAGTTGAGCATCTGAAAACACAGTTTACATATCTTGAAAAAAGAGACAGGCAAAGGTACCAGTGGAATGCAAATGATCAATTTGAGAGTTCTGGGTATGTACAGTTTTCAGTGTCTTGCTCTTTGGAATGCTAGAAAGTTGGGGACCGAAGGAAAATTTCATTTTGGGGGCAACAGAATTCTTATTGGGGGTCAGTGCCCTCATTTCTCTGTTGGTAGCTATATTCCTATAAAGCATCCTCCCACCTGCTAAAAACTTGTTCCTCAGCAGCTGTCTGCTATTTAAAGCCCATCTGAATTGTCTGCATCTAGAAATACAGTTTAGGCAACTCAAGAAAAGGGGCAGGGGAAAATTACGAGGGGAATTTGAAAACAGCAACCATAGTATAAGAATTCTAGGTGTGAACGACTGCACGCCCATAAATTCCTGCTGTTTGCTGCACCATATCACTAAGCAGAAAAATAGCAAAGACTTGGAATGAATATTGAGGAAAGTAAAGGGAGAACGTGCAAAAGTGCATTACAGCTGAACATCAAGAAAACAAAACTAATGACCACAGATGACTTACCTAACTTTAAGGTGGGTAACGAAGACATCAAAATAGTTAAAGATTTTCTATACTTTGGCTCAATCATAAATCAAAGGGGAGACTGTAGTCAAGAAAGCACAAGAAGACTAAGATTTGGAGAAGAAACTATGAAGGAATTAGACAAGATCCTCAAGTGTAAAGATATATCATTGAATATTCTATACCTGGTTGTGAAAGGTTGACAGTGAAGAAGCTGACAGTAGGAAAATCAACTCATTTGAAATGTGGTGGAGGAGAGTTCTATGGATTACCAGGATTACCAAAAGGACAAATCAATAAAAGGACAAATAAAAAGGACAAGTAAATGAGAGCAGATCAAGGCTGAACTCTCCCTAGAAGCTACAATGAATAAACTGAAGGTAATGTACTTCCTTTGAAGGGCTTAAATACCTTTCACCAGAGAGGTATTTCACCAGGCACCAGATCCCATCTGATCTTGGAAGTTAAGCAGAGTCAGCCCTGCTTAGTATTTGGATGGGAGACCACCAATGAATACCAGGTGCTGTAGGCTATACTTCAGAGGAAGGAACTGGCAAAACTATGTCTGGGTATTTCTTGTTTAAGAAAGCCCGATGAAATTCATGGGATTGCCATAAGTTGATAGGCCACTTGAGGGCAGGCACACACACACACACACATACGTACATACACACACACAAACACATTGTATTTGGGACATATTATGAGACAACATGAATCATTAGAAAAGATGATAATTTTTGGTAAAGTGGGAGACAGTAAGAAAAGAGGACAAGCACATTACAAGTGGCTAGACTTCAGTCAAAGGAGCTTTGGTTCTGAATTTGCAAGACTTCAGCAGAGTTTTTAATAATAAGGGTGTCTGAGAGATCTCTCATTCAGTTGTTGAAGCTGAAACTGGCCTGATGACAAAAAAAAAAAACAAACCTGCTGTCCATGTGAGATTCCTAATGGATTTCATGTACAAAATAAGATTTAAAAAGTGGTCTTATATGATGACACAAAGATTTTCTTTTTCACATTATTGCTTCTTTGCTTGCAGAACGAGCAGGAAATATTTATAGCACCTGAATGGTTACACCTATATGTAGGGGGTTAGAACAATGCATAGCTGGAGGAAAACTGCAAGAAGAATCTAATTTAGAGAGAGCTGTAAGGCTTCCCAAAAAGGACAAAGAAGTCTGAAGTTATGGCAGCTCTCTGGGAACAGGAGAGGGGGGAGGATCTAGCAACATGTTGTTTGTTTTGGGGGGAGTTGACACTGCCTTAAAAGTAGGATTATCATACACCCCCCTTTTCCTCATCTTCTTTTTAAGAGCTAGAATGTCTGGCTGAATTCTGTTTAAATGTCTAGGGCCATTTCCACTCTACACTGTTATAATGCTATTATTCCACTTTCAATCATCCTATGGAATCCTGGGGTTGTATTCCATCTGTGTGCAACAGAGTGCACAGATGGAATACAACCTCATTTTCCTTTCCCGCAGAGCCCAGATCAGCCACATCTTCATAGTCGGTATGGCCAAACTCTTCCTTCCCTTCCTTAGCAGCAACAACAGTGGCCCTTCCATGAGCTTGATGTGGGGAGGTTTTTGATAGGATGGAAAAGGCTAGAGGCTCCCTCTGCTCCCATCCAGAGACATATGTTGTTGTTGGTAACCTTTAAGTAATTTTGGACTTATGGAGATAAGATGAACCTACCAGGTGTGTGGGGGCATGGCAGGGCATGCGGGGGTGTGGCTATGGGCTGGGACACCCCAAAAAAGTCACCGCCTGGGACAAATCGCCCCCCCCCCGCCCTGACATCCCTACACAACTGACCCTACCTAAAGATGTCTATTACATTGGGTCTGTTATACATGTTGTAGATCAACAGACTCACAAAGTAATAATCTGGCCAGCTCTTGCACATTTCTAGCATGTCACGAAGTAGAGGGACATGGATGGAGGCTTGCACCTGAAGGAAACTATTCTCTCTATCCTTCTTATCCTTAGGAGCTTTACGATTCCATGAAAATGCAGCAAATTCTTTTTGCTTGGGCATCTTCTGCTTTCTGTCCTGCAAAGTGGCAGTATTTTTTTTTCTGGTATTTCTCCCTTGACTGAGGAATTTCTTTGCTGCTCCCTTAATGTGGCATGAGAGGAAAGTGACATGCATCTTCATTGTGCTTCCCAGTTCCTCACTGGGAGGAAGAGGCTGGCCGTATGACATTTGTCTTGCAAAACTGAGAGCAGGAGGCACAAGGGAGAGGAAAGGGAAGTATTTGGAAACTATTTTTAGTCGAGGAATTGGTTGCCAGGGACATTAAGCTAATTCCATTGCCATACATCAGGGAAATGACTGCAGAGCTGTTTTGGAGGCTTAATTGAGAAGATTTATAGTAAAATGCAACTTGTCAGAGATGGGAGAGGCAAAATAAAACACTCCCAAAGATGAAGGGAATCAGTCCATTTGTCATGCTTAACTCTGGATTCTATAGGACAGGATAGGATCAGACTGTGAGAAGAATGGGGTAAAGGCAAAGGTCCTTGATTATCCCACTAACTGGGGGTGTTTTAAGAAGGACTGTGGCCCCTTCCGCATGTGGGGGGGGGAACAGGCAAAAACACCCGAAAACGGAGCTTACCTGAAGCCGGGTAAGTCTGTCGCCACGCGGAGCAGCGCGAGCTCGCTGCTCCGCAGTCCTCCGGCATCCAAAATGGCGGCTTCCGGTTGGTGGAGGCTCTCCACCAACCGGAGAAGCTCACCAGCCGGAAGCCCGCCCCCGGCAGATCTGCAGGCACGCACTTGCGCGCGCCTGCAAATCCGCGTCGGAGCCGGGCGACGGAGCGGCACGGGCGTGCTTTTTAAAAACCTCGAAAAAAAGGTTTTTAAAAAACACGCCGCGCGGCTAGTTCCGGCTGCTCCTGAGTGGATTCTGGTGTGGAACTACGAAAAGTAGTCCGCGCCAGTCCACTCTACGGTGCAGGAGACCTCCGTGAGAGGTCGCTCTGCACCATTCCAGAAGCCCGGTGCGGAAATGGCCTGTGTCTCTTCTGTGTTTGTGCAGTAATGATGTAGGAATCAGTGCTCTGCATAGAATTCAGCATCCTCAAAATAGCAGCATTCATTTCTTTATACTTTTACATCTGTAAGTCAAACTTCTAGTCCTAATAGCTGGGAAAAAAATAGTGTAATGGTCATTGTCCATTTCCTGAAAAGGAAACAGCTTACTATGGGTATTATCAGTCAGCTGCAAAACTCAGACTTCTGTCTCCTTCACACCCTGTATTCCAGCTACCAAATTATTTCCCTGGAACTCAAGATGGAAGGGCTTTGTCATATCTAGTAGCCATCAGCCATCAAAAGCCAATGAAAAAAAATTGTCTATTAGGACTTAGCATCTAATTATTAACTATTAGTTAAAAAGATAAAGAAAAGTTTACCTCCTTCTTTTATGGCTTTGATACTACATTTGAAAATATGTAGTAGTGTAGATATAAAAAGTCAGAAGGGAAGCTGAACTAAGTTTTTACAAAACCAAGAGATAATGGTCCCAGTTTTTTGCCATTCGTAACAACTAGCAGAAACAGAATACATCATGCAAAATATGAATGTGTAATTAGTATAACTGCAATTGATTGCATGATTTGGCTTATGTCGGGACATAATGTTTATTTTTTGACATGGTATACTTAAGACAATTTAAAACAATAGCCTTTGTGTGACTTCAAGAGCTTGGGGAAACTTACTGTTTTGGACTCCAACTCCCAGAATCCTTTAACCAGCATGGCTATGCTAACAAGGGGATTTTGGGACCTGGAGTCAAAAAGGTAATGTTTGCAACCAATATTGACTCTGGCTGTGATGTCAGTGGGGCAGTGAATCCATTCCAGGTTTTGTTCAAAACTCTAAAGGAATTCTCTAAGGTGCTGAACCTATTTAGTAGGGGGTTTCAGCACCTTGGATAGTTCTTTCAAAGTCCAGATTATTTTTTTTATCATTTATTAAATATTTTTATTTCACCCAATAGCTGAGGAACTGAGGGCAGGAGTAAAATAAAATTCATTTAAACAGGTCAAAATGATTTCAAACAATGAGAATAATTTAAAAGACTAAAGCCATCTGAAACCATTTATTACTTAAGACAATCTGAAAACACATGTGCGAATTTGGATAAAGGGTACTGGTAGTTCTGCTTATATGGTAAGAATGCTATTATGCTGGCTGCTAGTTATTTTGCCTCTTTTCTGGGACCAGCAGTGGCTTACTGTGACAAGTGAGATATTCTGTAGGTGACTATTTTGATATGTGGCCCTGCCTGTGTGTGGAATTAAATGTCTTAGGAAACAGTGTTGGTTAGGTGATCTCAAAATACATGTCAGCTCTATGATTTGAAACCAGGTGGTAAACAATTGTCTCCAACAAGACAATTGAATGTCACTCATAAGATCTGTAAGTAAGGACAGTGTCCCTCTTCAGAATCAGCCCTATCTTTAGGGGAAGTAGCTGCTTCACACTGAAGATGTAAATCCTTGACTGTTTTGTCCTTATTTGCAAGGATGAATAATTTATGGTAATTTTCTTCCTGCAGCAGGAATATACAATTGTTTCTCTGCAGCATTATCCCCATATCCAAACTCCCAATGTATTGCAAAAAAATTATTCTGCAGAGAAAAATGTGGGTTTTTTTTTTTTTGTGCCAACAGGTTTCTTGTGCAGAAAATAGGTTTATTGCACAAGCAACAATGTTTTCTGTGCAGGAAACAGTGTTTTCTTTGCAAGAAATCCATTTTCTGTGCAGAGAACAGGGTTTTTTCCCATTAAAATGTGTTTTTTTCTTCAGAATAATACCTCTGCAGCACTGCAGGATGTTGAATACCAGGAGAAAATTTCACTAAATTTGAGTGTGTGCCTGTGCATGCACATACGCACCTTCAAGTTGACTGTCGACTTATGGCAACCCCATAAATTTCAAAGGGTTTTCTTACTCAAGGAAAACTCAGAGGTGGTTTTGCCAGTTCCTCCTCTGAAATATAGCCCACAGCACCTGGTATTCTTGCTGGTCTATTCTTCTTCTTCCTGATAGGGTTTCCGGAATATTGGGAAACCTGTTTGTTGGCCTGAGAAATATTCTTTCCATCCCCACTTCAGACAGCAAAATATTTCCAAGATCCTTTACAGAGGTATGTGAGATGGGTGGATGGGAACTGAGAAGATGCTGAGGAAGCACTCAGCTACGGCCAGGGAACTGGAATGAGGTAACTTTTTTGTATTTACAGTGACTGAGTGGAAATCCAAAAGAGTGATTTCCTTCCTCTTTTCCCAGTCCCTGTGGGTTACTACCTTTCTCTCCTTCCCTCCATCCAGTTAGTAAACATGGCAGCACCTCTGAGACTGACAGCTACCTAAGATGGTGCTTTTAGGCTGTTGTTCAAGAAACTAATAAATAGCTCCTTGCTTAACATCTGAAAAAAGGACATGTGCACATGTAAGTCACAGTTAGACATATATCTCATTAAGGAGATTCCAACCACTGAGCATCATGAAAGGGCTAGAAATTGTTAGTACTTAATCTGTGTGTCAGGAACCGAAATCACACACACAAATGTAACAGTGCTAATACACTATTTATTAGGAGTGTGATACGTTATACAGGACTTCAGTGAGCGAACTGAAAGTAATTAGCAAAATCCAAACATTAGAAGCAAAAGGTTCCCTTCCCACAGCAAGAGACCTCGAAGGGCTGGCTTTGGCTGGTAGTTCTTATCAGTGCTGCATTCCTAGCTTTGTTTACCTAACGGTCTCTGGTTCCCATCCTTGGTTACAAGCAAGCAGCTAATTAACTACTACTACATGTCCCATACTGAAATATGGAGGGCTACCTGACACTGTGATTCTTATATCTTCACTGCCAGATGCTTCTGTGTTGTTCTGCCTCATGAGCTGAAGTAATTTGGCTGTTTTGCATGTTATACACTCTTACTTTTTTTGACGGGGGGTGCATTGGTGCATTGCATCAGGTAGCAAACTACCTTGGGTCAACACTATCCTGCCTGCATTCCAAATAGCACCTGGTAAGACGGGTGTTGAACAAACCACCACCATAAATGTTACATTGCAGTAATTAGAAATAATGCATAAAGAATAGTTTCCTTTCAGCATAATTACAACTAAGGGTGAATTAACTGAATTTTTCAAGTAGCACAAAATGGGCCGATTTCAAACACTGCAAGGAATAAACTAACCATTCCAAACGACATTTACAAATGGAGTTACTAAGGGCACCTTAGCATCATACACACATGTGTGCATGCACACACACACGTAAAGCTTAGCAATACAATCCTTTATCTACATCTCAACCCAAAAGTAAGCTCCTCTGACTTATTCCAGGGAAACGATGTCTAGGATTGCAGCCTAGGTTATGGGAGTGACTTTCATGGAAAGGGGGGTATTTCCCAGCATGACATATGCTATCTCAGGTTTCTCTTATTATCAGTGGCTTTTTTAGAGTTTGGAAATGTTACCCCCCTTTTTTTTTTTGGCTAGGTTTCCCAGGCTCATCTAGACATGGGGCCATGCTGACTGGGAGCTGTAGTCCTGAAAGTAACATTTCCAAACTTTTGTTAGACCTTTTATTTTCCTAGCAGGAGAAGACAGCCAGCCTCTCCATTCTTGTGTTAGAACAAGTGCTCTGTTAGAAACTTCCACCTGCGCTGTCATTTTATTTTGGGTGTTCAAATTACATGGCAGAGGCACAAGATGGAAACAATTGCAAGTTACATAAAGATCACTTAAATGTCCACATTTTCTCCACCCCTCCCTCTAGAAGGTTAATGGCTTTTGCTTTTACACTCAGGGAAGTAACAGATTACCCAATTTCAGACTGGCAGTGAGAATTCCTTGCAGTCAAATTGGTGGTGGTGGTGGTGGGCTGTGAAATTGCCCCTTTGTGCTTAACGTGTGTCGCATCTTGCTACTTGACATTTCCTTTAAACCCTTTCACTCCCACCACAAAACACTTAAATGGAGTTGCTGCAGTTTGAGCCTGCTTGGAAACATCACTCTCTGATCTCTGAGATCTAGCTGATATTGCTTAGCAATGGTCGCCAAGTACTTTACATGTGCTGAGAGGCAGGAGCTTTACTGTTACTTCTTAAAGTTCTGCTTTTTCAAAAAAAAATTCTGAGGTTCAGCTCTGGCTCAAGTTAAGACTTGCACTCTGCACTCGCCTGGGAGGTGAGCTGGCCAATAAACAGACCTGGTATATTCTCAACTCAGGCTCTAACATTCAAAACAAGTTGAAGGAAGTGGTGAGACATGACTCATGTGAAGTCCCAGATTCATATGACTCATATGAAGTCCCTGGTTTGTTGTGCTAAAACCTTTGTTCGCAGAGAAGATGTTTTTGGATGGCTTCACACGTGCTGGTCCCACATGTCCAATGCAATGCACAGTCACAGTTGCCTCTGTATTGTGGGACATGATTGCCACTTCAAAGTAGAGGCTGCCCTGAGGCTTGTATGGCTGTAGGCTCAGCTACAACCTGTGAACCTCCCATTGAGAATGAATACCATGAAAATTCCCTCTCGAAAACATTCCTGTTGATAGCAAAATAATAACTTGCTGCTAGAAGGCTGGCTGTGTGAGAACAGCACATTGGAAGCAGCTCTCTGTCATGGCATCTTTTATTTGTTACCAGTGACAAAAATGATTTTCTATTAGTTATCCATTTATTACTTGTTGCACTTACTCTAAAGAGCTCAAAGCATCTCACACATAATTCTTACACAGAGTGCTTCCAGACACTTAGCGCTATCAATCTGAAGATACTGTACAGCTGTTTCGGTTTTCCCAGAGGTTTGGAAAGTTTCCTTTTTACAGCTCCCAATGTCCATGCCGGCTGTGGTGGTGGTGGGGTCTGTGAGATGTTGTTGAAAAAGTATCTTCTCCAACCTTTTCCCATAATGAACAGGAAGATTACAAGAGAAGATGATGGTCAGAAACCTGTCATTGACATAAATTCATGTAAGCTAGTGTTACCTGAGCATATGTAGTTTGGGGAATATTGTGGAAGGAGGAATTCATTATTCCTAGCACAAGATTGCCCTCCTCCCCTGGAAAGCAGCTTCAAAGAGCTGAAGTGTGCACACCAGGAGAAGGCAGAAGATGCTGCCATTACCTTTCTAGATCTCCAGTGTACTTAACAGTGCACCCACTAGGATTTTGCGAGTTGAAGTTCAAAAAAGTAACTTTTCCAAAGTTCAAAAAAGAAGCAGTCTATATGACAAGGACGACCCTCCAGGTGTTGTCGGAACTCCCATCAACCCAAACCAGCATGATGGAAGTTGCATCTATGTCTGGAAGGCCACTCCTGCTGTAAAGCTGTTTTTCTCCAAACTAATACTACTTGGGTTTTTAGTATAGAAGTGTAGAGCCACAGAGTTGGAAGAGACTACAGAGGCCATCCAGTCCAACCCCTGCTATGCAGGAACCCACATCAAAGCACTCCCAACAGATGGTCATCCAGCCTCTGCTTAGAAACTTCCAAAGAAGGAGACTCCACCACACTAGTACATGAATAGAAAAAGATCAACAGATCAAAGAGCCTTCAATGGCATGAGTTTGTTGTGGTAGGATTGTCACATAGGGACCTCAGGTTTCATGTAGGGACTTGTGGGTTTGAGGGCATCCTTTTTCTGTCCCCATGCTATTCCTCAAGTTTGTATCAAACATGAAAAGTTTGTGCCAAGAAGAAATGTTTTCTTCAGTATAATTCTGTTTTGTTATTGGGGCATCTTCAAACAAATGACACTGCATTTTAAACTGAGATGGTCCAAGTTCCATTTTAAAACCATCCCTTAGAGCTTAGCCTTTGTGCCGGCTTCTGAACAGGCAGTCTCCCTAAGGTTCTGTATATCAAATGCTCAGTAACATAAACACTGAACAGATGTTTGAATTGTGTGCTTGTGGTTAGGATTTCAATCAATGACTTGTTTAGTTAGAACAATAGAGCAGTAGGAAGCCTTGAAGGCTTTCTAATCTAGAGCTTGAAAAAGTTACTTTTTGCTTGCTGCTCCCAGAATTCCTCAGCCAGTATGGCCCTGGTCTACTCCTGCCGTTTCCTGAGTACATGGACGGTACATGGAAGATTCTATGTCATTTTGTGGTAGACGTAAATTCTTGTGGGATTGGTGTAACTAAGTACTTTACACTGCCTTGGTATTTTTTCCCCTATTTTATGCAGGGAACAGATCAAATTACTGTAGTTTTAAGGTAATATTTGAATGAGAAAATCTGATGTTTTATTTCAGTAAATAACAGATTGTGGCTGCAATCTCACATCCCCTCAGCATAGCAGAACCTGGTAGCTTAACACATTACCAATTTACCATCAAAGTGGAAAAAAAATTCCAATGATTACTTTTGCTTTTCATGATCTTGTCTCTCCCAAGGAAATGTTTATTCTTGCAAGAGTTGCTTTCAGTGCAGTGGAATTTTCCTGCATAAAAAAAAAAAGGCTTTATGAAGGGCATTTTTTCTTTTTTTTTAAAAATCCTCCTTGGAAAGGAGCTATGGTTTTATTATCACACTGGGGAACTTGTACATCAACTGTCAGGCCATTTTCTTGTGCTTGTAATCTTGGCAGAGTTGTGGGCATTGTCTTTTCCCCTCCTGCCTCTTACCGTCAGGATGTTGCACATTCCCAGGAATTAATTTTGCAATTACTAAGCCAAAATCTTTATCAAAGCAGAGCTGCATTGGAGAGTGATGGGATGCTATGGTGGTGGAGGGCCTCCCATGTCAGCGGGGCAGTGAATCTGCTCAGAGTTTTAGTCCAGACCTTAAAAGGAACTACCCAAGATGTTGAAGCTGTTTTGGTGACAGGGTTCAGCATTTTTGATAGCCCCTTTCAAGTTTGGATTACCACTGGAATAACTTCACCATCCCATTGGTATGGGAGCCATCAGTGGCCATGAATGGTGTGACCACATTGCTGAAGAACTTGCGGACACTGCTGCCTTCTCCAAGAGACATGAAAACACTACAGAAACATGTAGGCATGATACTGTAGCTATGTTTAGCTCCCTATCTTGTTACCCCAAAATGTGGGTGACTCACAGGTCCACATGTGATGCCAGTACCTCCGTGAAAAGGTGGGGAATATTAATTCAAAGAGGAGGCCTGTGAGAGGGGGTAACCTTATGAGATCTTTTACACCTATGTTTACTAGTACTAGTGTAGGGAAGATCCAGCAGGAGATCCAAAAAGTGAGCTTAATTGTTTTATTGGAGGAATTGCAACCACACACACAAGATCCAAGCTATGACACAAAGGCTACCTGAAGGAAAAGGGAGGAAAGTTTTGGACAGCGAGATTTTCAAGGTGAAGTAGGTGATATTCACCAATCTGGAGAGCAGTGAGGAAGTGATGTGACTTAGACACAGAGTCTAAGGACAGTACACAAATGGGAACCAGAGCATCAGAGTGGCAACCAGCAATCACTGTACTGCAAGTTGACTGGCCAAAAACAGGGGTTTAAATACTCTTTTTCTGCCTGGAGGGTGAAGGTGTTAATGGCTCACTAGCAGAGTAAACAATGGCATCCAGAGAGTGGAAAATGAGGTCTGGAATGAGCTAATGGCCTTAGCATTAGGTGACAGAGCGCTAATGGCAGTCCTGATAACACTGTAATTGTCAGACACAGGTGAGGACAAAAGGGAAGCTTGTTTGATCAGAGGGAGAGGAGTTAAGGCATCAGTTGTCCCTGTGGGAATCTCTCAGATGCTATTGTTGAGTCATCAGAGGCTAAATGTAAGTCTATTATCACTGGAGTTTCCCAGTGATTTCCTGACTATGACCTGGCTACGCCCTGAGGTCTTTCCTGACCTTATTTTGCAATGCATGTGTGAAGTCATTTTTTCCCTCTTAGTCAGCATGGCCATGCAGCCATAGCAGTGTGTGTGTGTGTGTGTGTGTGTGTGTAGCCAATTAAATCATATTTCACCAATTAAACCATATCAAAGTTTGGGGGATGTATGGCCTGGTAACAATCTGGCCCCTAAAACTCACCTTAAAAGCCAGTCAGCTATCCGGAGGTGGGGTGCAGGTGGGTGATCTGATCAGTCCCCTCCTGCTGACAAGTGAGGCTTTGATGAAAAGTTGTGACAGGTCCCCACAGGACTCCCCGATTCTGCTCCCCACAGCGTTCCTTATGGGCAGAAAGAGGCTGGTCATGTCATCCTGCAGTACCCCACTCAGCAGTAGCACAGATAGCTATCATTATAGAGAGCTGACTAGGTTTTAAGATATGCCGTGACTGCAAATGAGAATATGAGAATTTGAAGCAGACACAGTGTCCTAATTCTAACTCATGGCATCGTAACCGACTAACAAGATTCCAGTCTAACAAATCAGCAGCCATCTTGCAGTAGTGAATTTAGGGGTACCACAGTGGAAACTGGGGAGGACTCCTGCATCTCTAAATGGTTTTGTAGAAAAGGGAATTTCAGCTTCAGTTGCTTGTTACCTGGGAGTGTGACAAGCAATGCCTACTGAAATTCCCTCATTTAATGCAACCATTAAAGGTATAGGAGCCCTATACAGGTTTCAGTATAGCGATCGTCAGTGAATTCCACAGTTTAACTGTGTGCTGTGTGGAAAGAGTATATCCTTTTATTTGTTCTGAAGCTTCCCCCTCCATTTCAGTGGATGAGCCAGGGTTCAAGCATCATGAAAAAGGAAGGCAGGCTTTCCTCTATTTACTTTCTCCACACCATACCTAACTATATGTACATTTTTCATGTCTCCCCTTACTGGCTTCTTTTCTAAGTTTGCAGGTACTGGAATTCATCTTTATAAGAGAAAAGAGAGTGAGAGCATTACAGAGAGGAAAGGGCTGACAATCAGGGACAGACTAAGAGGAAGAAAAGCACAGCAGCTACTTACAGAGAGCAGGGGCTCCTTCATCCTACAGAATTATAGCACTGTTATTCCACTTTAACTACCATGACAACTTCCTACAGGACCCTGGGATATGTAATTTGGTTAGGCACTAGAACTCTCTGGACGAGAATTCTAAATGCTCCTCACTAAACTGCAAATCACAGGAATCCATTGGTTGGAACAGTAACAGAGCAGACAGCATTTGGCGCTGTAACTGTGTAGTGTGAAAGAGCTCCTGTGCTTGTTCTGCAGTGACTGCTCTGCAAGGTTCCAGAATTCAAAGACATAGCCATGTTTCTCTGAATCAGTATGCAAACAGATCTTGTAGCACCTTTGAGACTAACTGAGAGAAAGAAATTGGTAGCATGAACTTTCATAGACTTAAATCTGCTTCATCAGATGCATGAAGTGAAGTGTCTAGGAACAGACGTATAGCTGTGAATGTGCTGGTTGTGTGTGAATAGCAATAGAAATGCAAAATTTATGGGTAAGTTGATGAAGTGACAAATTTTATTAGAAGTCCTTGGGAGAGAAAGACTGGAAGAAAGATGTTGCCTAAAACCAAAGTGAGCAGATAAGCCTATGAAAAGTGGAAGGATTTACGTAGTGTGATGCTGGCTGGGAACCAGAAAAGCTAAGTAATAAACTGGCCAAAACAGCCCTCATGAGGCTGAGGTGTTAACCAATGTTATAATATGTGTAGTGTGCTGGGAAATCATTGTCTCTGTTCAGCCCACTGTTGATGGACTAGGGTATATTCCAGTTCTGCTGTTTCTCTTTCCAATCTTTATTTCTAGTGGGTTTGTTGTTGTTGTTTTGCTTTCAAGTAATTTGTGACTTATGGTGACCCTATCACAGAGTTTTCTGGGGCTGAGAATATGTGATGTGCTCAAGGTCATCCAGTGTGTTTCCATGGCCAAGTGGAGAATCATATTCTGGTCTTCAAGGACATAATCCAGTGCTCAAGCTACCGTACCGTACGCTCTCTATTGTCGACATAGAGTGGCATATATCACTTTAGAGAATAAGCAAGTGAAAGTACCTCTAATACCAAGACTGATGTGATTAGGACCTGTCAAGTCAATGCCCAAGTAGATGTGTGGGCAGATTTGGCATCTGGGTTTGTGGCAAAGTCATGTCCCACCTCCCTATCTGTGCTGTGTGTTCTCTGTAGGTAAGTAACTATTTGAGACTGGGAGGTTGACTGGAAGCAAATAAAGGCCAGCCACCAAGAGCCCTTGAGAGGGCAGCATTATTTTCCAGAATGGGTTGTAGTTCCTTGATGATATGTCTGAGTGGTCTCAGTTGGCGGCTGTACGTGACCTCTAGTAGGAACCTACCATTTTCTGTCTTCCGTCTGTTCTGTAAGATGCTATCCAGGGTGCTGAAATTTTTCAGCAGATATAGGATCCACACACTGGACAGGTCCTTTAAATTTTGAGGTAGAACCTAGAGTGGACTCACTGGCTCACTGATACTGGAGCCTTTTTTAGTCCTAGTTACGAGTAGTTACTGTTAAAATGGCCAGTGGTACCTAGATGCTCAGTTAATTTTCATGCATAAATAATTATAATGTTTTCTAAGAAACTGTGTCTGCTCTTGGTAGACAGCAGGGAATGCCAGAGAATTTTTCTCCTTTAAATCCGAGTATCAAAAACAAAATTTACAAATTGATTCAACCCAATCATCAGTTTCCACCAAATATTTGAATATATGTGAGTTTGTTTTAATTTTTTCATTTCAGATGTAAGCTCAAGCACCAGTTACTCTCTGAAGAGAAAGGAAGCATTATACTCTTCACCATACACCAATGTCAATATGACACATAATAGATAGGACACTGGTGGATAATTTGTTTCCCCTCCAGATGACTTGAACTACAACTCCCATAATGTCTCATGATTGGCCAGACTGGATGGGCTATCTGAGAGTGCAAGTCCAAAACATCTACAGGGCCAAAGGATCCCTGTACTCTGGACAGAGCAAAAATGGATTCTTTGGATTTAATTTGCTAAGAGAAATCAAAGTAGGCTGGCAACTTAGCCTGCTGTGCACCCTTGAACTTTTCACAGATAAAGACTGGGACACGTGTCCAAGGTACAGCAGAGTGCGGACAAGATGACAAAAGTTATTAATGAAGAAGAACACACAAGCTAAGAGAGGCTGCAGCAGTTTGGTTTTGCCTGAGCCTACTGGGGAGAGCAAGATTTTACTCCTCTTTTCCTCTTCCTCCAATGTTACCCTGATTTATGGGGGTCCCAGGAGGGACACCTAAATGTGCTCAAACAATGGGGAGGGAATTAGCACAGAGCACACGTTTGCAATGCGAGAGGCAGGGTAACGTAGCAAGATCTTGAGCCCTATGTCTACGGGATCAGGCCGAGTCAATGATAAGGCAGAAGTTGAAAATAATAATAATTGTTTTATTGAAATACAATCAAACACGTGTATGCAACACACTCACACAAGGAACTATAGAAATAAAGGTAGGAGTGGGATAGAGGGATTTTGAGAGGAGGTTTGGTATGGGAAATACTATACCTGTCCTGAAGCCCGGTTAAAAGCGAAGAAGCTGGGGAGCGTGGATTCTCAGCACGTGGGGCTGAGGGGAAGGCTCGCTGGACAAAGTGACAGCAAGGCGGGATGGAAGCCAAGAGCGATCCGAGGAAGCGCTCAGTCAGGGGTTCTTATAGGGAAAATTGTGGCCGCAGGCTAGTCCGTACTCAGGGAAAACAATGAGTTTGGGGCTGGAGACAAAGCCTCCGAAAGGTCAGTACGTTAGATGATTGAATTATAGCCAGATTATCAATAGAGTAGCCAGTATGCAAACGCGGAGTGCTTGAGTGTATAGTCCGCTCATCAAGCTGCCTGCGTGGAGCAGGGGATCTTTTTGTAAGTTGCGTGCATACATAATTGTGGTACTTGCCTTGAGGTCTCCTGAAGCTGCATTCGGCAATGACTGGCCTGCCTAGATCGGGATGTGAATGGTTCGGCTATTGTCGGCCGCGCCTGTGTGCGTGCTTGTCCGGGGGCCTCGCAAGCACGTGGAGAGGAATGGGTACGGAAGGCCAAATTATTGATATCAAATGATATCTTAATATCCCACAAGCTCGGGCTAGAAACAGCGGTAACAGGAAGTGCAAATTATTTTATCATTTTGAAGTCAGTTTGCAGCAATTGAAATAAGCTGAGGACAAAGGGGGAAAGTAGTAGTAAGAGAGAGAAACTGGGACATTTTAAGTGCAGCTGAAAAAGTGGGATAGCAGACAATTACTCAAGAGAGTTGGCGGGTACGAATGAAGTGACACATACTGGGAGTAAAATCGGGTCTATCCTCAAGCCAGTCAACAGAAAGAAGAGCCCTACAGTGTATGAAGCCCTGTTCAAAGTCTGAAGGGTTCTTTCCATGACTCTGGAAGCAGAGTCTAGGTACTTTGTACTTAGAGCTCTCGTCTTAGTTTTTGAAACAAAACCTATTTTTTCTTCAGCACAATAGTATCACCACTACTAATGGAAGAAGGGTGATACTGTAGGTTTCATCACAGCCAGGGTCAAGGGATACAAAGAGTCAATAGTGTACTCAGTAAGGTTGTTGGCTTTCTGACTCAGTTCATCCTCAGTCTGATCTGAGAATATATTGACTCTTTGCTAAGGTAACTGCCTGCCTTCAGGACAACTGACCAGAAGCTTTGTACTATACAAGATGCCCCCCTATAGTGGAATACAGTAGTAGAGACTGGATAAACAAGAATTTTAACAGCAATCACAAACATTTCCACCGCCTCCTCTTTTTCCCTTTCCCTGGTTTCTTCTCATCACTTATTCTTTCGGCATCTCCCACAGCTTAAGTATGAGGTTTGCACTTGCCAGGATGCTGCAGTCCCCAAAACTGAACAGATTCATGGGAGTTTCTCATTGCTTTACAGGAACCAAATGGATATGTGAGTTTGCAAAAGCAATTGCCTGCTTAGCAGTACTGTCATTTCATAAGAGGTAGTCTCTCTCTCTCTCTCTCTCTCTCTCTCTCTCTCTCTCTCTCTCTCTCTCTCTGTAGCTATTAATGGGATGCAGAGGTGAAAATAAAACATCCCCATCCACAATGAACTAAAATGTTACAGTAATAAATGTGTGTGTCTGCTTGTTGGAGAAATAGAGAACACAGGGTGCCGGGGAGAGGCTGAGTCTTAAATTCTGAGCTGTACTGACAAATACTGACATTAATGGAAAAAGCTAACAGGGAGCAACATAGGCACTAAAGAGAAGTCAGGAAAAATTTAGGGCAGGGCCTTTTGCTGCATGAGCCCTGTGAAAATGCTGCATTTAATGGAACTGATACATAAGAACACCCCAATGGTGTTTGTCATGGGTTTTTAAAACAGACTGATTTTGTGGGTCTTAAGATCTTAGGTAAGGTGCACAAGCATAGTGTGGTACTTAAGAAGCTTAGATGTGAACCGGCAGGAGCCTTACCCTTCATAATTCACTTTTACTATGAACTCTTACCTCTAGCCTTAAGCAAGCTCTCCAAATCTCAGTTTACAAGATTGTTATAAGGATTATAACAGGGTTGTGGGGAGACTGTGATCTTCCAGATGTTGATGAACGTCAGCTTCTATCATCTCTCACCACTGGCCAGTCTGGCAGAGAGTGATGGGAAATAGAGTGCAATCACAGAGGGACTTAAAATTCCCCAGTCCTGCATTATAACATATTGTGGAAAACTGATAGATACCCTTGTGGTTCCTGCATGAGTCTTTATTCATCTAATCCCACCACTAGAGACCACCACCTTTGAATAACTGTTACCACCACAGAACTCAAGAACTCCAATAATCCTTATGTAGCATTCTGAGAGACACAAATGCTCAACCAAAATAATGCATTAAACCGAAGTTCATCATTCAGTTAAAGATGCTCATTAGTATACTACATTGGCCGCTTTGTTATATATGTGTAACTATGGCCATTTCTGCACTACACTGTTATAATGCTATTATTTCACTTTCAGCATCCTATGGAATTCTGGGGTTTGTAGTTTACTGAGGCCAAAGAGCACTCTGCCTGAGAATTCGAAAGGTCCCTCCCTAACTGCAAATCGTAGAATCCTAAATCCCAGAATCCCAGATATGGCCTAAGTGGCATCTCCTAGTCCAACATCCTCAGCCCACTTTAACAGCCAGCAGCTTCATTGAGCAAAGGAAGCCTGTTCAGCTGTCAATGACTTTTTTCAACCCCCTTGTACTGGCAACTGAGGCTGCAGTGGGGAATTGTGACAGGGATTCTGCTTCTGATCATTGCAACCTTTGTGGATGGTGGGAAGGGACTGAAAATAATATGCTTGGCGGGGGTGTCCTTTGTCACCTCTGCTATTTATATTAACATTGGAAATTCTAAACAGAGCTATTAGGCAAGAAAAAAAATCAAAAGTATATAGATAAAAAAGCAAGTTTATAAGCTGAGAGCCTTTACTGATGATGTTGTGATTTTTTTTTCAGGATTTTTTTTCAGAAAATGTGGAAGAATTACTGAAGAAGTTAAAATGAGTATTGAGTTTTGGCTGGTTTTAAAGTAAATAAAGACAAGACAGTAATGTTGACAAAAAATATGATGCAGGATCAGCAAAGACTGCTGTTGTTAAAAACAGGATTTAAAATAATGATAAAAATGAAATATTTAGGAGTTACCTTTAAGACACATGATATGAAATTGTTTCAGGACAATTATGCTAAAATATGGGGAGACAGTGCGCAAGATTTACAGAGATGGTTGAAACTGACATTATCTCTGTTGGGTAGAATAGAATAGAATAGAATAGAATAGAATAGAATTTTGACTGTTAAACTGAATTTCCTGCTGAAAATATTATTTCTACTCCTGACTATACCTATCTTAACAAATGATGTACTATTCAGACAATGGCAAAGGGATGTTTCAAAGTCAAGAGTCAGAATGAATGATATGAAACAAAACAGGGAGACTGAGACCCTTTCCACACCAGGCAATTAGAACAGGGCAGTGCGTCCTCGCATGGAGGTCATCTGCACCTTGGAGTGGACTAGGAGCGGACTACTTACCAGAGATCCGCACCTCAGGCTGCTCCAAGATGACCCCAAGTGGTCTTCCAGCGTATTTTTCAAAGACTGGAAGGCCCTTTTCACATGTGGGGGGGGGAACGGGCGAAAACGGCCCAAAACGGAGCTTACCTCCAGCCGGGTAAGTCCGTCGCCACGTGGAGCAGCGCGAGCTCGCTGCTCCATACTCCTCCGGCGTTGCAGATGGCAGCTTCCGGTTGGTGGAGGCTCTCCACCAACCGGAGAAGCTCGCCAGCCGGAAGCCCGCCCCCGGCAGATCTGCAGGCACGCACTTGCGCGCGCCTGCAGATCCACTTTAGAGCCGGGCGACGGAGCGGCACGGGGCTGTGCGCTCCGTGCTTTTTAAAAACCTCTAAAAAGAGGTTTTTAAAAAACATGCAGCCCGGCTAGTTCTGGCCGCTCCTGAGTAGATTCTGGTGTGGAACTACGAAAAGTAGTCCACGCCAGTCCACTCTGCGGTGTAGTCGACCTCCGTGAGAGGTCGCTCTACACCGTTTCCCCCCTCACATGTGAAAAGGGCCGAAAAAACAGGTCTTTATTTTCCTGGAAAGCGCCGTTGCATTCCTGCTCTCTTGTTCCTGCTCGCACCAATGCGAGCCTGCCATCTGCGGAGGGCGGGCTTTAGGCGTGGCGAGCTTCAGCCGTTGGTCAGGACCCACGACCAACTGGAAGCCACCATTTTGGAAGCCAGAAGTTGCCATTTTGGAAGCTGGACCAGTGCGAATCTATAGACCTCGCACTGCTCCGATTTGCCCTGGACCAAGAAGGAGCCCTGCGGAAGGGCTTCAGGGACACTCCACGTTGCTTTGGACCCCAGAAGAAGCGGTGAGTAATGGCAGGGAGCGATTCCCTCGCCACGTGCAGAAAGGGCCTGAGTCTCCACAGTATGGAGTTGTATTCATATACATCATGTATGGTGTGGTTGAAAGACTGTCTGATGCTTAAAAAAGAAAGAGAAAGAAGGTTTTGATTTGACGTATGGGTGGTATGTCTTTTTTGTGGCATGATAAATTTAAGACAAATGTAAATCTTTATAGTCATTACATAAGGCACACGCTATTTAGAGCATGAACCAAATATAAACAATGATTGTGCTCAGAAATACCTTTGTGGGTTTGACCTTATGATGCTCTCTGTTCCAGAGAAATATCTGTTAAAGAAAAATGGATAATATATAATGATGTATTAAAGGTGGAAAGGGGTCAATTAGAATTGAAAACAAACGAAGATTTGATTGAGAACAATTATGAGATAAGATGAGTTGCATCAAGGTCCCTCCCTAAACTGCAAACCCTAGGATTCCATAGGATGTTGGAAGTGGAATAATAACACTATAATGGTCTACTGCAGAAATGGCCTGAGAGATTTAAAATGGATTAAAAAATGTTCAATTTTGATCTTGATAAATCAGAATTTGGTGAACAATTGTTAAAGGATGATGAACATATGAAAGCTAAAGTCTATAAAATGTTGTTGAAACTTGAGTTGGAAGATGAACCAGTAAAAGGTTGCATGATTAGATGGGTCCAGAGTGTGGAGTGTCCAATTCAGATGGATCCGTGGGAAAAGATGTGGTCTAAAAATCTGAAGTTTACATTGAGTTATGATCTGAAAGAATTTTTTTTTATAAAATGATATATAGATGGTACTTGAATCCAGAAAAATTGTCAAAAATCTAGTAAGGTCCTTCATCTAAATCTTGGAAATGCAATTGTGCAGAAGGGACATTTTTCCACATGCAATGGACATGTGATAAAACAAAGAATTGTATTTGTTGGGAATGATGGAAGACCAGATTAATAAGAACTTTATAAGAGTTATACAATATATATAATGTATGATTGCAACAGCAAGAATATCGTATGCACAGAAGTGGAGGGATTCCACCAAACCATCTCAAGGTAACTAGATTTTGAAACTGTTGGCTATGATGGAGATGGACAGACTGACAACTCTAATGAGAGAAGACTCTTCAAAAGAGTTTCAGAAACACTGGTTTATAAAATGAAGATGGGTATAAATATGCAACAAGAGGATTTATCTTTGTAGCTGTCCTCTAAATCCTTTCCAGTTTAACAGTCTTCTTATACTGTGACGCCTAGGACCTTGGATGAGATCTTGCACTAGCTGTGAATATTCTGCACCATTTTTTTCCCTCCAAACCCTCAAACACAATACCAAGTCAGTTTCACCAGACTGTATAAATTATATAGTTTAAGATTACTTGCTTATGCTTCATTGCACGTTTTCCCCTGTTTCTGAGAAAAAAGAAGTTAACAGGTATGCAGAGTCCTGAAGTTTTATCCTATGATTACTTATTGTGTATGCACACTCAGAAGTTATCTTCTGAGATTGTGCACACATTTTCTAGCTTATTTTATAGGCTAGAAAATTCCTTTCTTTAAAGCAAAGTAAAACAATACAGACAGATAGAAAGCTGACTTTCTCAGGATGCTGAATGTAGTATTGAGATAGATCATCTGTACAGGTTGACCCTGCAGTTCCAACCTTTGGGCTCTCTTCCAAGTCCTAGACTTCTGCTGATTTCTTGGCTGCAGTCTCCATTCTGATTAATGACTGAGCCAAGGTATTGAGAATCTGTAACTATTTCAATGTCATCATCTCTGGTTATTATTTTGTTTTCTTAATGTTCAGATGTAAACCTGCCTTTGCATTTTCTTCCTTGACTTTCTTCAGTAATCATTCAAGTCCTAACTGTCCTTATCCAAATGATCTTCACAAGATTTAACCATTCCTATCTGCACCTGTCCCTATCTCCATATCTATGTGGCCCCAACTATGTTTCTAACTGGCTCTGTCTGACTAGCAGACAAACCTCTGTTTTATATCCTTTCCCCCAGAGCATCTGAAGGCTGTGATTGGCTGGTTCTTCCCAGCCTTGCCCAGCTTCTCGACTCACAAGTATCTAGTACTAATTTTCATACATGCATGGTGAAGAACACTTTCTGCCTTCGAGAACACTTAACTCTTGAAAAATATTTATAATATTTATTCATTTAGAATTAAATCTATATGCCACTCTTCATAGCAATTCACAAAATGGTTTACAAATATAAATATAAACTATAAATATAAATGCAGAACATAATACAATAGAAAATGCAAAGAGTGCTAAAATAATACTGGTTGGCAGTGTTTGTTTGTTTATATTCTGTTCTATATTTGAAGATCTCAGGGCAGTATATAATAAAAGCAATTAAAAAAATTAATAGTAATAATAATTTTCAAAGACTGCAAATATATTAAATCATTGATTAGTTACAACCAGACAATTTTAAAACCAGTTAAAATATTTAGAATAATGTCAACTACAACAGATGTGCAAATTGGATAAAATCAATTGGGCCCAAAAGGCTTTAATATGCTAACAACTGTCCTCTGAGTTAATAGTGTTTATGCATTGTTCAATTAGTGATGGATTCCTTTATAATAGAGCTTTTTAGAGCTTGTAATCTATTAAGCCAACTGTTTCTAATCTATTGAGCTAATTGATTAAGCCCCTGCAGCATTACTAGGCATGTTGTTGGGCCAAGATATCAGTAGCTTACTCATATGTAAGTTCCCTGTAAGTTGGCCATGGTGTAACCTCTGTATTCAGCTGAAGTTTGTGGAAAAGCAGAACCGAACACATGGCACTGTTACACATGTGGGGCCATTGTACATTGCACATGCAGATGTACTTTGAACATTGTGACCATGCATTTCATATGGAGTTGCGCGTAAGTAAGGCACAAAAACTCCATGAATGTAAAATGATACCCCGTTTCCTTGGTGTAGGATCTTGGCCACTATTCAGATGTATAAAATTCATCACATATGAACAGTGAGATAAAATAGTATGTACATTACAGGTGTTGACTGGCATTCTGTATTGCAGTCACAGGTTCTTAATCTAGAATTACAGGTCCATAACTGCTCTGTATACCACTACATAGTCACAAATGTGGCACTATTGGCAAATCCACCTTCACAGTCAGTAGCCACATCAAACAAAGGAGGTCACTTCAGCTGGTGATTGGGACATAAGGAAGAGGATGTTTCGAGCCACCTCTCAACAGTGAACAAGGCTGTGGCAATCAGAAGCAGCACCTCTGTCGCAGTTCCTTGTCACGACCTCACCGCTGGCTGGAGATGGCTAGAAAAGTAATCCCCTTTGTGCACTGATTGCCAGTTGACCTGACCTCCTTTGCTTTATGCAGTCACTGGTTGCTAAGATGCAGCTGGGGGGAGTTGGGCCAGGAGGTGTGGCTCAGGCCATTTCCACACTACTTTGTTATAGTGCTTTATTCCTGTGGAATTCTGAGGTTTGTAGTTTACTGAGGCCCAAGAGCTCTCCGGCTGACAATTCTAAATGCCCCTCCATAAACTACAAACCCCAGGATTCCATGGGATATTGAAAGTAGAATAGTAGCACTATAACAGTGTAGTGTGGAAATGGCCTCAGTTACGCATTTGAAACTATGTAGCTGGTGTACGATACTGGTGAATAATATATATTACATTCAGTAATGGCTGCTGGTTTCCTTGTCAGTGGGGCAGTGAACCCATTTTAGTTTTTAGTCTCAATTTTAAAGGTGCTATCCATGTGTTACCCTGATTTCTGGGGTCCCTTGGGGGACACTTCAATGTGCTCCAAGTGATGGGGAATGGAAACTAGCCAGAGCATGAGCAATAGCAATGCGAGAGGCAGGGTAACCCAGTGGGGTCTTTTTACCCAGTTTTTACGGGGTCAGGCCAAGCCAAAAACCAAACAAAAATGTCCAATAAATGATTTTATTGAATGAAAGTCTCACGCACCAACACAATCATTCACACACTCACTCAAGACCTATTAAGAAGCAAAAGAAAGGAAACTGGATAGGGGAATATTGAAGGGGTTGTAGTTGGGGTAATACTGCACCTTTTCCTGAAGTCCTTGGTCCAGGAAAAACAACGGAGAAGTGGGGCTCAGCGCGGAGAGGGCTGAGAGGATTACTCAATGGACGGAGAAACAGTCTGCTGGGATGACCAGGAGTGATCCAAAGAACCGCTCAAAAACTGGGACTATTTGTAGGGGGAAAAGTACCTGGAGGGCTAATCCTTTTCTGGGGAGAACAATGAGTGTCGCATTGAGAAAGAAGCTCCACAATGGTAACTTCCTTTGCGTGATGAGATTACAAGGTGTTGTGAAAGTCTCAGGATCTTCAGCTGCATTGGGTTGTGGTGTGACTTCATGTAAATGGTCCTTGCCTGATAGAATTTTGCTCAGCTTGGGGCAAACACACTAATCCCCTCATGTCGGCTTCTCAGGGGCTAAGGACCCTTTGTTTACTGTGGGTTTGCACAGCTTGAGGCCACGTGCCTGGGGCTACCTGACGGGGGATTTTACTGGCCTGACCTGGTTTTCGATCGTTTGACCGTTGCTGCCTACATGCCCGTCGGGGCGACCTCTCAGGCACATGAAATCATATTTAATATCAAAATTGTAGACCGCGGGACAGGGTTTTCCAGTGGGGTAACACATGATGCTAAAACTATCCCCAAAATAGGTTTAGCACCTTGATGAGTTCCTTTCAGAATAGAATCACTGCCCCAGTGACACAGGAACAACCATTCACCAATTATTATGCTCAGAAGAGGTACAAGCACATGAAAGTATTTTATAGCTACCAAAATCATAAGACAGCCAGAATACCAGTACTAGTAATGTACCTGTTGGTGAGGCAGCAGGGGTACAGCTGTTACCCCAAAATGTATAATGGGGAACAATTATCTCAAAAATAGGAGGTCTGCGAGAGAGGGGGTAACTTAGTGAGATCTGACACTATGTTTGACATATTATACAATTTAAATGTGTTTTATTGAGGGAAAATATACGTGCACACACACACAAAGTAGTCACACACAAGCAATTACACAAGGCTAACTGGAAAAAAAGGAGGAAAATTGGATAGAGGAATAAAAAGGGAATTGGATTATATTTACCATCCAGAAAGAAGCAGAGAAATGGTGATGTGGCTTGGACTGGCGCCCAAAGACAGCAAAAGGTGGATCCCTGAAATCCAAAATGTTGTTAGAGGGACCCAAAATTAGGGTCCCTTGATACCCAAAAATCTGCCCTGGAGGTGGGAGATGTTAATGACTCTCTATGTGTGTAAACAAAAGTTTTGCAGGGTGGACAAATGGTGACAGGATGGGTTGATGGTTGTTAATGTGTGAAGGAAACATGTTGATGATTTTAGCATGTAGATGACAAAGACTTTGATGGCTGTGGGATCAGGGACCAGGAAGAAGTCACAGGTCAGAGAGGATGAGACAAGTATTGATTTGGTGGAAATCTTCCTGTTTTTCTAAGCCAGAGCTGTCAAAACAAACAAGGCTTCTTGTGGTTTTTGGAGTTTGCAACAAAAGCTCTTGATATGTAGGTGCTAGAGTCGATAGCTGGTTTAATGGCTTTGCCTTCTATAGGAAATGTACACTGCAGGGGTTGCTTCTGCTCAGAGCTGGCTATTGTTCTCATTTAAAGGATTCTCTTTCACAACCTGGCTACACTCAGGTCTTCCTGGTTGAACTTATGACTTAGGGTCATGTTAAGTCTTTTCTTCCTTATCCATATGGCCCTTTCCAGACCAATTTTATGCCGATCGAACATATCTGCCAATTAATATATTTTTGCCAATTAAACCATATCAAGTGTGGGACTGCAGAGCCCCCCACTCCCTTAACAGAGTTGGGTAAGAATTTGAGTCTGTGAGAAAGGAGTAGAACAGGCATCAAGGGCTCCTTGGAAGCACCAAAAAGGCCATAGGCCAAACAAACTCTGCCATAACAACTCCAGATCCAAATGGAGAGCCCAGCATTCTTGGTTTAGGATATTCCTGGGATGTTTCTGGTGCCCTTTAATTTCTTCCTGCTAGGGAAACTTTCCAAAGAAGTCTGATTAGTTTAGAAAATACATTAATCTTCAGGATAAGCTTGGGACCCTTGCAGAAATGAGAGATGGGTGAACTACTATAAACAGGTATCCTAGCTCTCTGTCCCAACCACAGTTAATAGGGCTGCTTTCTTTGTGTTGCACTTTCCAATCAAAGTCAGATAGGTGGAAGATTGGGCTAATTTTATTTGTTGGCAAGCTCTCACCTTCATTCATCAGGACTCCAGTCTAGTCTCTGTTTTTAGTGTCTGAGCACAGCCACAGAACATATTCAATAAGCAACAATAAAGACAAGTGCCTCTGAGCATATGAAGACTGCAGACCTTAATTATACATTGTGTATTGGGCTGGCCATGGTCATTTTGCTGCCTGAGGTAGAAACAGCAAGTGGCGGCCAAGTGACCCACCCAAGTCAAAGTACATAGAACCCAAAGCCAGCCAACTTGGCATTTTAAGTCAGAAAATCCCACAAACTCTTCTCCCCATCTCTGTAAAAATACAGTAATAATAAATTAAATAGCTAATAAGGTGTTAGTTTCTCATGACACTCAAAATCTGTAGCCTGTGGCAGCTTTCTCACTGTGCCTAATGGCAGAGCTGGCTCTGTCTATTTTAACCGTAGATGGGCTTCCAGATCAGAACATGTGGCTGTTGAGAAGGCTTTCAGTTTCAGATGGTCCCACACTTACTAGAAATTAAGTAACAAGTCCTCATTTAGGCAAAACATTGGAGCAGTCTTCACATAGTTCTCTCCTGACATTTTGAGCCACAACTTCCATTAGCCCCAGACAGCAAATTGGTATGAAAAGGAAGGTTACTTCACACATGCTCACAGGCAGCCCTTCATTATTATCTAGCTGCTTATTAATATTGAATATTTATCTTTGCAGTTACATACTTTCAGCTTCTGCCTGCCTGAATAATGGTATGAATGTTTAACTTCTGTTGGACCATTCTCCATTGCCTGCAAATCCTTCCTCCCATAACCTTTCCACCCTTCTTTCACTGAAGTTTTCCTCTAAAGGAGGTGTCCCTCTTTCTCCAATTACAGTCTTGGAGAAATGGATCAATATCTGGTTATCTGTTCAAAGGGGTTTGTATGACCTCCTTTTCTTCTTTATCCCAACATCATGACTCTGCACAAGATAATATAACTTGGCACAAGCCACAGAAAATTAATCCAGTCAAACCTGCAGAAGAATCATGTACTACCATCTCAAACAAACTGTGATACAAACTGCAGGCAGAGTTTAACACTATGTCCTCTCACAGAGTCATTTTTTGGCCATTTCCACACCACACTGCTATAGTGGTATCATCCCACTTTCAACATTCTATGGAATCCTGAGGTTTGCAGGTTTGCGGGAGCGGCATTTAGAATTCTCAGCCAGAGAGCTCTTTGGCCTCAAGTAAACTACAAACCCCAGCATTCCACAGGATGTTGAAAGTGGAATAATAGCACTATAACAGCATAGTGTGGAAATGGCCTTTCTGTTCCCTACATCTTTAAACATCAGCTTTAAGGAAAAGCTGTATGTGTAGAATTTGAAAACTGCTATATCCTCTGTAAACATCACTTTGGCCTCTTTCACACTAGACAATTATAGCACTATGTTTCCACTTTATCTGTCATGGCAACATCACTGGGAATCCTGGGGTTTGCAGTTTGCTGAGACACTAGAGTTCTCTGACTAAGGCCCTTTTCGCACCTTACCTGGTGCTCTGGGGTCACGTGGAGATCGCATGAAAAGCCTTGTCTGGGAGGCAGTCGCGTCCCCTCTGCTTCCCCTCTGCACCAGCTCTGTGCTGGCTGGAAGGAAGCGTAAGCACTCCGCCCCTTCCTTCCACAGCACAGCCGGGTACTTTCCCAGGCTGCTCTGGGGGAGTAAGCATGATGGACGCACATCCAGAGCCTCCGCACGCAAGGTAAGTGCATGTGGGGCACGGGAGTGACGCAGGATCGTGCATCATTTTTGGCAACGAGCTGAAAATGATATAATGCGCAATCGCCCCCAATGGCCTTGGGAGCATTGCGTGATTGCGAGGACGTCATGTGGAATGGTCCTCGCAATCGTGTGATGCTCCCGAGGCCATTTCACAACAGGACTGGCATGTGAAAAGAGCCTAAGAATTCTACATTTGTTGTAGTTAATTGCCATCAAGTCAGTTTTGACCTATGGTGACCCTGTAAATTAGAAATCACCAAATTACTCTGATATCAATAGCCCAGCAAACTAGAAGAGCTATGGCTTCCCTAACTGAGTTTAACCACCTGTAGTGTGGTCTTTCTCTTTTCCTACTCCCTTCTAACTTACCATAGATGATTGCCTTTCTCTAATGAGTCATGTCTTCTCGTGATATGTCCAAAGTGTCCAAATCTCAGTTTAATCATCTTGGGATTTAATCCCAAGGGGTTTAATCTTCTATGAAGAATTCAGGCTTAATTTGCTCTGGGATCCATTTATTTGTCTTTTTTGGCAGTCTATGGTGTTTGTAGAACTCTCCTCTGGCACTGCACTTCGAGTGTCTTGATTCTCTTCCTATCAGCTTTCTCCGCTGTCCAGCACTCACATCCATAACACTACCTCCACCATAGCACTCCCTTTCTGTTGTGGTGGGATTCCATGCTCCTATAAGGCAAGAGGCTATGATGATAGCAGCATGGCTGTTCATAGGGTCTCCCATGTCAGACAAAGGCCCTTTCTGCTCCACCTTCCCAACCCACCATAGGGACAGGAGATGGACGGGACCGCGACAACAGTTCTACATGATGATGGTGTGGTCTCGTCTGTCTCCCATTCCCAGGCAGTGTGATCGTGAGATATATCATTGATGGGTTTTCCCTGTCAAGGACCTGTGGTCACACCACCATCCAGCCATGCACCCACATTTACCTTCCCTGCAGAGGCCCTGGAAGTGTGTTGGAAGCACTTGCTGCCCCAGAACAGCCTGGGAAAATACCTGGCTGTGCTGTGGCAGGAAGAGGCAGGTCATTGTGCTTCCCTTTGCAGCGAGCGAGCCAGTGCAGAGGGGAGCTTTGGTGTCCGTACTCCCATCCTGGCAAAGCCACTGCTGGGACGGTGCTGGGATGACCGCAGACTCAGGTAAGCTGTGGAAAGGGCCAAGCTTTTGCTGAGGACTCAGACCAAATGTGCCAAACAGATACTGGATAACAGCTGTAGTAGCGGGGCCAGGGTGACTGGCAAAGGATATCTCAGAGATAACAACAGTAGCACCATAGCTGACACTTGCTAATGCTATGCAGAAGGAAGCACTGGTAAACCATTCCAGAATATCTTTTACTATGAAAACCCTCTATGGTGAAGGTTCTAAATGCTCCTCCCTAAACTACAAACCCCAGAATTCCACGGAATGTTGCCATGGCAGTGAAAATGTAATCCTAATGCTATAACAGTCATCCCTCCAGATTCTCTAGGGTTAGGAGCACAGGACCCTAAAGTGGAAAAACCGTGAATAACTCTAGGCCCTCCCAAACCATATTTAACACAGAAAAAAAGTATGATCACTATATTCAACCCACTGTAGATTCCTTTGAGGCATCAGGGTTCCTTCACAAGGCAGAAGTGGGGGGCTGGTGGGGCTTGCGGCTACCTCTGCTGCTGCCCTACGCCATTTTTAATAGGGACTTGCAAGCCTTATTCGCAGTTTCTCAGTCTCACGAGGCTTGCAGTCCCTATTGGAAAAGGCATAGGGAGGCAGCAGAGGTGACAGCAAATAATCCATGAGTAATCAAATTAATAATAATCAAAAGTGAAACCTGCAAATGTGGAGATTTTTGTCCTACTTTACCAACTCTGTGAATGGGCCAAGAAAGCTCAATGTTTTGGACTTTAATTATACCAAATAATTTGAACAACAGGGCTGCTTTTTAACTCAGACCTTAAAAAAGATGACAGGAAGGCATAGCAGTAGAAGGTGCTGAAACAGGCAGTACCTGTCTAACTTCCTTTACAGGGTAGTTATGAGGAAAAAAAGAAGGGAAAGTCAAATAAGTGGGCCTGCATACCTTGGAGGTAGAGTGAGATTAAAATGCAGTTAATAATATTTTGTTTTTGAAGTTAAGGGGAAAGCAAGGTTGAGAAACACATCTGTTACTGCCCTGGCTAGCCCGAGCTTGGGGGATATAAAAAGATATCTTTTGATATCAATAATTCGGCTTCACATATCCCTTCCACGTGCTTGCGAGGCCCCCGGACAAGCACGCATACAGGCTCGGCCGATAATTGCCGTAATATTCCAAAACAATACAGGCAGGCCAGAAATAGCCGATTCGCAGCTTTAGGAGACCTCCAGGCAAGTACCTCCCTTAGGTATGCACGCAACTTTCAAAAGATCCTCTGCCCAGCGCTGGCAGCTTGATGATACAACACTCAAGTACTCCGCGTTTGCATACCGGCTATCCTATTGACAATTTGGCGATAACTCAATCATTCAAATTCTGACCTTTCGGAGGCTTTGTCTCCAGCCCCAAATCCATTGTTTTCCCCAAGTCTGACCCAGCCTGCAGTCACAATTCACCTTATAAATACCTCTGACTTTGAGTGCTTCCTCGGATCGCTCCCAAGTTCCAGACCGCCTTGCTGCCGCATCGCTTGGCGAGCTTCCCCTCAGCTCCACATGCTGAGATACATCGAACCCCAGCCTCGCTCTCCATCTTCTTCTGGGCTTCAGGAACAGGTTTCGTATCACCCGAATCCACTATCCCTCTGAAAATCCCGCTATCCTACTCACACCTTTATTTTCCTTAGTTATCTGTGTGCGTGTGTTGCTTACATTGTTTGCCTGTCTTTAATAAAGATCATTCATTACTTTCAAACCGGTCTGCTTCTTGACTTGGCCTGACCCCGTAAACACTGGGTTACAAGATTCCGCTGCGTTACCCTGCCTCTCATTTTGCCAACCAGTGCTCTAGATTAATTTCCCCAATTTGTGTAATTGCAAGGTTATTTAGGTGTCCCTCCCGGGACCCCCAGAATACAGGGTAACACATCCTTTGTCTCTTTTATTCTATTTTTAAAAGTCATATGAACAAGCAGAACAAGGTGCTCCTTGATTTTAAAAGCCCATTGGACTGCTGGTGTTCCTTGCTGTTGACTGTTCAAAAAGCATTTATGCGACAGCTTGTATCTGTTTGATGTGATTTTATCGTGGTAATTGTACGTTTTCAGTGCTTTTACTTTTATGTTTCACCAGGAACTGTCTTGAGTTCATTTTGGGAGATAGATAGGATTATATAAACATTTAAAAAGATATAACACTTAAAATAATATAAAATTATTCAGCGAGTGTTACGAGAAGGTCTAGCAGAAAGTGGTTTAATCTGATGTCAGAGGTATTGGAGGAAGGCAAATCTATAGGCATCCAGTTATTCAGCCGTGGCAGCAGAAAGCACACACTCCACTTTTAATGATAATCTACCTCAAGCAGCCACCAACTTCTGAGGATGAGTAACAGAAAAGAATGCAGATCAATAGGACATCCTGCTTCCTAATCTCCCCTGGGGTTATATCTGTGGCCACTCTCTTGAAATCAGAATGCCAAGCTGCGCCTGATCTGGCAGAGGCAATCCTCATGTTCTGATTACCATTCTAATACAAAATTCAGTTTATCTGTCTTGGATGGATCAGTAGAAATGATTCTTTCCTTGGGGGATGGCTTATGAGTTGCCCGCAGAAGCAGTCTAGATTGTAAAGCAGTTTTCATACAGCAGACCTATCAAATTGCATCCAAAGTAAGCTTTCTTTTTAATGCAGAAACCTCTTGGTTTGTGCCAGATCCAGATTTGAGAGCATGTGAGGCAAAAGGTCTACTACAGAGCCCCTTCTCTGTCTGGGGGTGGTTTTCCAAAAGGCTTATCTGAGTCTAGTTGACACCTGTCCAACCAGCATTTGGTGGCTGTGTCTCGCCATTTTTTAAATTTCCCAGAATGCTCCCAGAATCAGCTACCCTGCACTGCTCAAAGCGTTGGACCATGACCTGAAGTAACTTAAACATCTGACTACTGTATATACTCATGCTTAGGCCTAAAAAAATTAGTGAAAAAATTGACCCCAAAAATCTGGGTCAATTTATCTGCGAGTCAATATAAGTACCATACCTAAACTCCTGTTAAAAAAAAAAAAAGGAGCCATCCCATTCTCTGAGTAGAGTGGCGAAAGGTGAAAGCTTAATTCTTTGGGAAGAACCTAAAAGAAGCACTGACCTCCTCTAATCTCTCTGCTGGCGCATCATTTCTGGCCTATTTTGAAGACCTAGGTGAGAAAATGGCAGTTCCTGTCAAAGGAGCACTAAGAGAATAGCAGAGATTAGTGCTTCTTTTAGGTTCTCCTTCAGTGGACTAGGCTCTCACCTTTCACCACTGGTAGAAGGGGATGGTTCCTTTTTTGATAAGAATTAATACTGTACCTTATCTTTTATAAAAAAGGAAGGAAGAAAGAAAGGAAGGAAGCAAGCAAGCAAGCAAGCAAGCAAGCAAGCATGCATCCCCTCCTCTGAGTAGACTGGCAAAAGGCCTGTTTGAATGCCTGGGTGGGAAAATGGCGCTGGCAGTGGCCAGGGCAGCTGGCCACCTGAGGCACTGCTGGTGCTTTCCCCTCTCTGCAGAATGATCCTCGACTTATCCATGAGTCATATCAAAATCCATAACCTTGGCCCCCAAACCTTCCCTTGACTTATACATGAGGTTAACTTATATATGAATACTAGTGTATATACCTGGCGTTGCCCAGGACATTATTTTCTTGTAGGTAATACTTGTTAGAAAGATTTGAGATCCTGTCTCTAGTTCTTCAAATTTTCAGGTCCAGTACCTGTAACTGTTCCCCATATTCCCTTATCCAATCTGTATTAACACGTAGAGGGTGTTCCTGAGGGAATACTGTTACCGCTTTTCTAGTCTGAGCTTGTGGGATATTAAGATATCATTTGATATCAATAATTTGGCCTTCTGTACCCTTTCCTCTCCACGTGCTTGCGAGGCCCCCGGACAAGCACGCACACAGGCGCGGCCGACAATAGCCGAACCATTCAAATCCCAATCCAGGCAGGCCAGTCATTGCCGAATGCAGCTTCATGAGACCTCAAGGCAAGTACCACATTATGTATGCAAGCTACTTACAAAAGATCCCCTGCCCCGCGCAGGCAGCTTGATGAGCGGACTATCCAACTCTCAAGCACTCCGTGTTTGCATACTGGCTACTCTATTGACAATCTGGTCATAACTCAATCATCTAAAGTACTGACCTTTCGAAGGCTTTGTCTCCAGCCTGAAACTCATTGTTATCCCCAAGTACGGACTAGCCTGCGACCACAATTTTCCCTATGAGAACCCCTGACTTTGAGCGTCTTGGCGGATTGCTCGTGACTTGCCTCCCGAATTGCCGTCTCTCCATTTGACGAGCCTCCCCTCAGCCTCCACGTGCTGAGAACCCACGCTCCCTAGCTTCTTTGCTATTACCGGGCTTCAGGACAGGTATAGTATTTCCCATACCAAACCTCCTCTCAAAATCCCTCTTACCTTTTATTTCTATAGTTCTTGTGTGAGTGTGTTGCATACATGTGTTTGACTGTATTTCAATAAAACATTTATTATTATTGTCAACTTCTGCCTTATCGTTGACTTGGCCTGACCCCGTAGACATAGGGCTCAAGATCTCACTATGTTACCCTGCCTCTCGCATTGCAAACTAGTGCTCTGTGCTAATTCCCTCCCCATTGTTTGAGCACATTTAGGTGTCCCTCCCGGGACCCCCAGAAATCAGGGTAACGATACACTGCCCTCCTCCTTGCTGCTAGGCCTCATCTCCATAGCAACCAGCCTATTCAAGACAGACACAGTTGACTGAGGCCCAAGAGCTCTCTGGCTGAGAATTCTAAAGGCCCCTCCCTCAACTGCAAACCCCAGGATTCCATAGAATCTTCTCAGGCAGCCAATCATATGAGGTCCTCTCCTGACACAGGCAATCAAATGAGGCCTTTGCCTGACACAGACAAACAAACTTTGACTTTTATATATGAGATATATGGTATATGTTCAAAAGTAAACAAACAAAAAATCTCTAAATAATTAACACCTGGTTTTCTGTTTGAAAGGATTTGTACGACCTCCATTGCTTCCTTATCCCAACTGCATGGCTCTGTGCATCTGGAAGTGTTGACGTACATTGCTGGAGATATGTCTCAAGGTGCTCAATTGATGAACAATTTATTGGTTAAAAAAAAACGCCCCAAGTGTGTCAGTCTGTATATGTTCTCATGGCCTTCTTTGAGATCTTATACGCACACCAAAATGCATTGTGCTTTTCTGCCAATAAAACATTAAACACCTTGAGCTGTGTTTTCAGTTTATGTGGCATTTTCTTGGGTGCTTCCCAGTGTTAGCTTCCACTGATGTACAAAGCCATCCACAGATTTTTGTGGTCAGTAAAAAACAATCATGGGGCTCTTGTGTGTATACAACATGTGCAAGCTACCTGTTGCACGGTGCTTCCCCTCACTTTCACCATGCCACTAGGTAGACTGCATCTATTCAGGAACATGGCACCATGGAGGCAAAAAATAAAGAGAAAAATCTACATAGAAACAAATAAATTGTCTAAATGCCCTCCCTGTTACCACTTAAACCACCAAAAGAGGAAACATTCTCCATCTCTCCATCTAATTGCTTGTTCCTAATGCTGAGTGCCCTGCTGTTTGCCTCCTTCTGAGTAATGGGTTTCTTTGTCAAGGAATTTAATGAGAGACTAATTTAGGAAGAGATCCAAATAGAACTGTGGAGGATGAGAGACACCATAAACACTCCTTAAAAAGACTTCTTGGAATTAACAGAAATTCCTGCTTTGCAGCCACCTTAATTTTTAAAATATTTATTATTTATTTGAATAAGTTTTTACTGTGTTCTTTAGCTTAAAAAAAATACTCCCAGAGCAGTGTGGAGAGATGATAAATAAGATAGTCTCTGCTTTTGGACATACAACCTAAAAGACATGATAAAAGATCTGAGGAGGGAAAAGGGAGAAAGCACAGGCACTCTTTCTTTGTTACGAAGCTCTTATAAAGGCCTGGTAGAATAGAAACAGTTCAAGGAGAGGAGAAGCCAAAAGCCAATTATTTCTCCTGAAGATGTTACCCAACTTCCTTTTTCTTCATCACAGGCTGATGGAATGGTTCTTGCTCCTGATGGAGTTATATCCACCATAATTTACATTTATTTCAAGGACAGAATCAGGCTTTCAAGGCTGCCTCTTTTACCGGCTTTCTTGGTGTAACATCTGATGTGTGTGAAACCTGAGTAGGGTCAAGACTAGTCTCACAATTCCACAGAGTACCCCCATCTCGTACAAAGAGACGTAGGCTTCACACACTTAATTTGAAGAATGAGATAGCCATCACTGTAAAGTCCATACAGTTAGGAATTTTCAGTGTGCCCACTTGTCACAACTTTGGATATGAGCATACCCTCTAACAGTCCTGATTTGGCAGGGACAGTTCCAATCAGTTCTAAGCTGTCCCCTTGTTTCAGCTACTTTGAAAATGTCCCAGTTTCTCTCTCCTCTTCCCATGTTTCAGCTTTGACCTCAGCTTACCTCAGTTGCTGCAAACTGAGTTCAAAGTGCACAGATTTTCATCTGTGAAATGTTGGTGGGTATGTATTTTTTTTTGGGGGGGGGCAGAGTTCTGTAGTGGTTTGAGCATTGGATTATGACCCTGGACACCAGGGTTCGATTCCCTGCTCAACCATGGCCCTTTCCACAACTTACCTTTTCTTGGTGCTGGGGTGCAGGGATCGCACAAGCAGCCTCTTGCAAGTGGCTCTAGTGTCCCCACTGCTTCACCTCCACAGCCACTGCCTGCTAGCAAGCAGGCAGCGTGAGGGCTCTGCCTCTTCCTTCTGCAGTGCAGCCTGGGATTTTCCCAGGCTGCGCTGGGGCAGGAAGCGCGAGCGCCGTGGCTCCAGAGGCTCCGCACACATGGTAAGTGCACGCTGAGCCCTGGAGCGATGCACAATCGTGCACCATTTTTGGCTAGAAGCTGAAAATGAAATAGTGCACGATCGGCGCCTGCTGGCCCCAGCAGCTTCACGCAATTGCAAGGACGTCATGTGGATGGCTCCTCGCAATTGTGCAATGCTCCAGAGGCCCTTTCGCATGGCAAATACCGTGCGAAAAGGGCCCATGGCAACCCACTGGGTGACTGTGGGTATGTCATACACTCTCATCCCCAGAAAACCTAGTGATAAGTTCACCTTAGGATCACCTTAAGTCAGAAACAACTTGAAGGCACACAACATCAACAACAATGTATGATAAGTTCATCAAGCTTTCACTGATCTCTGTTTACCATTACAGGTGACAGGATTCAAGAGAGATTAACACAGACTGAGAAGTCCACGTGCTTTATGGATCTTTGGAACAGATACTAAAAATATTCTTAGACTATATCACTTCAGACTGTAGGTGGGGGTAGGTGATGAATCCGTTGAAATAGGAGTGGTGAATCCACTCTCTTAACAACACAGATGGGACGAATCCAGAATTTTCTGAATCCGAATCCATATCTGAATCCCTGGAAGGTTCTGGGAATCCACGAATCTCACGAATCTTGAATCATTCGAATCCTTTTTTAAAAAAGAGTTTAAAAAGCAAGGGAAAGAAGGATAATCTTGGGCAAGACACACTCTCTCAGCCTTAGCAAAAGCCTAGGCAAAGGCAAACCTCCCTCGGAAGAAATCTGGCCAAGACAATTGTCTTAGTTTTGCCTGAGGATCTCCCCAGATTGAAAATGACATGAAGGCCCTTTCTACACAGGCAGGAAAATGTGGATTAATCCCAGATTTTCCTGCCTGTGTAAACAGGGCCACATACTACAGTAGAGAGCTAATCCAGGTCAAAACTGGCTTTTCTTTGCATTGCTCCTTCTGGCATCCTGGGGTTTATAGTTTGACGATGCACTAGTACACTTTGTCAGAGAAGGCTGTGACCCCTTGTAAAACTGCAAACCCCAGAATTGTGTCTGAAAGAGGTTTGTAAGGGAGCTATGCAAAGGAATGTTTCAGCTGTCCTTAAAATTTCAAGCCTGTAGCTTCCAGTCAAGTACTGAACTTCAATATGAAATGTTCAATTTAAATATCTTAGAATACAAGCCCAGATGTAATTTGTGAAATTGTTAGCAAAGGCCATTATTACTCCAAGGGAAAACCTCACCTACTTACCATCTTCCCTTGTATGTATGGTCTCCCAGGTTTTCAGGCGTCCCAGTCTCCCTGGTTTTCAGGTGTCCCGGTCTCCAACAATCTGTTTAGTTGGTGGATTCAAAAGATTTGGTTTGCCTATTTTGGCACGGGGATTCGGATTCGGGAATCTTGAATCCTTACCCAGGATTCCAGGATTCGAAGATTCGGTTGGCCCATCCCTACTTAACAATGATTAAAACCGTTAAAAATTCACAGGAGGCAAAAGTTAAAAACTAAGTAAATTGTTTTAAAAAATGGTTAGAATCTTGTTGAGCACTTATGTCTTGGTAAGTGGACTTACACCTTCAGGAATTAGAATCAAGCAATTCTGTAATGGCCATATTCAATAGGGGGCTGCTGTTATGTTACTACCTGTGGGAACTGGCAAAATGAACAATGTGCGTTGGGACTGATGCACAATGGGAACGATGTGCATCAGGGACTGAGGTGCATCAGTCCTGTTCTGCATCAGGAGACCAGCAAGGGGGTCCCAATGTGCATCAGTGGAGACAACGCACGCCAGGACACTCCTGCCATTGTCCTGTTAACGCATCTTCACAATTCAATAACAAGGGCCATTTCCGCATGGCGTCGCAGTCCCGCTATGGGGACAGGATGGCAGCAGTCCACAGTGCATGCTTCTGCATGACGTCATCGCGGTCCCATTGCCATCCCACCCCCATCCGTCACAATCATAGGATACTCACTTAATGGATTAAATCGGTTAAGCGTATATGATCTCATGACAATCTGGTCCTTACCTGCCATGTAGAAGGGCAGGAAGCACGACAAAAGGTGCTTCCTTCCCTAATGCAGCATGGGAAAGAGCTGTGGAAGGCAGGCATGTGTCGCTCCCACTCTCTTCCAAAGGGATCCAGCTGGGTGCTGAGGGGAGTATTCCCATTGCATTCCCTTTCATGACAAAGGTGCTGCCAGGATTGTGAGGTGAGGACAATGGGATAAGGTAACATGTGAAAATGGCCAAGGTTTTGTAGTGCCTCTGCCACATAGCTAAGTACATGTTATATAAGGTAGACCATGAGAGAGGATTCTGGCCAGTAAAATTAAAGCCAGTTAAAACATAGACCTTTAAGAACAAGAAATTAAAATCTAGCACACTGTACAAGGACTGAGTCCCCGCAAATAAAATCATTCTCAAAAGCCTAATGGAATTAAAAAGTCTCGATCTGGGGATGGAAAGAGAGCAAGGAGAGTGTCAGTCTAAGCTCTCTGGGAAAGGGAGTTTCCCAGTCTGGGGGCAGCCACCGACAAGGCCCACTCTCATGTTTCCACCAGCTGTTCCTGCGAGTGGGGTGGAAAAGAGAGAAGGCCCTCCCCGGAAAATCTCAAAACACAGGCAGGGGCCTATGGCAGAAAACAGTTCTTCAGATAACCTGGACCTGAGCTGTATAGCTTGTTAAACCAACCATCATTTCATTCTTCATGCGGTAACAGATTCAACAGCCACCTTGCTATAGATTGGATATGGATAATTTAACGCTTCCACGTGAGAGCAGTTACCTGCGCTTAGACAAGAATCTTTTCACCACAACGTATAGGCTTTCTTTTCAATCTGCAGGGCTTGCTGTTTGCCTGGTTTTAATACAGTGGTAATATCCCATCTGCAGTCTGAAGTGGTACCTCTGCAAATGACCCCATCATCAGCTGATCATGTGAATTGTTTGTCACTCACCACGGAGCTGCTGAAAGCATCCAATGCATCTTACAGAAATCTTTATCTGAGAAGAAGCTGATAGCCTTCTGCTGTCTCTAGGTTCAGATTTTATTCCCTCCCCATCCAGCATGCAGAAAATGTGCATCTAGGGAAATAAATATGTACAGTTGCAAAGTTGATAAATGTGCAGCCCGAGAAATTAGGAGAGTAGGAGGTGAGAGAGATGTGTGCCTACATGTTTTCTTAGGAATCTAAATGACATGCAATGTATCCTATAGAGAAACCACTACTGATACAGAATGAAAGCAAGGAGAACAGTGAATTCAGCAGATTTTTGGCTGAGATCCTATATCAAGCAGGGCAGAACATAATACTCTGCCTATCCAGTTCTGTGTCTTCCTTCTTCCCTGCAGCTATCAAGCCCCTGGGAGCTGGTGCTTATCAACAGGAAGCAGGGAGGCAATTTGAACAAGGAAAAAAAAGCTGGCCTCAGTTTGGAGGGAGAATGAAACAACAGAGTGCACACAGATGGCATACAACCTCATTTTCCTTTCCTGCAAAGCCCAGATCAGCCACATCTTCATAGTCTGTATGCCAAACTCCCCCTTCCCTTCCTTAAGCAGCAACAACAGTGGCCCTTCCGTGAGCTTGACATGGGGAGGTTTTTGATAGGACGGGAAAGGCTAGAGGCTCCCTCTGCTCCCATCCAGAGAGATACGTTGTTGTTGGTAACCTTTAAGTAATTTTGGACTTATGGAGATAAGATGAACCTACCACAGCGTTTTCTTGGCACAATTTGTTCAGAGAGGGTTTGCCTTTGCCTCCTTCTGAGACTGAGGAGGCCATTTCTGCCCTACACTGTTATAGTGCTATTATTCCACTTTCAACATCCTATGGAATCCTGGGGTTCGCAGTTTAGGGAGCAGCATTTAGAATTCTCAGCCAGAGAGCTCTTTGGCCTCAGTAAACTACAAACCCCAAAATTCCACAGGATGTTGAAAGTGGAATAATAACACTGTAACAGTGTAGGGCAGAAATAGCCTGAGAGACTGTGAATTTGTCCAAGGCCAGCCAGTGAGTTTCCATGGCCTAGCAGAGATTTGAACCCGGTCTCCTGTTGTGCTAGTCCAACACTGGAACCACTACATCATGCTGGCCTAGAAAGAAGCCTACACACACACAAGCTACACTTATGTGGATATATGCAACTAAAAGGATGCTGCCTTCTATGCTCAGCTGTTCAGCTGACAGGGCATTTCTGCATTTGGAAAATCTGTTTTAGAAAAATCTTATTTAGGTTCAGAAGAGCCGTAATGGATAGTCAGTGCAGAGACAGATCTTAATGAGTGATTGATCTGTGAAAACGGAAAGACAATGGACTGAATCCAAGTGTTAGTCATAATACAATTAGAGCCACTGAATCAGTGAGATTTACCTATGTGTTGCCTCAGGATTAAACAATTTATTCTAGCTGAGACTATCCGACAAGATTTAGGCTTATATTTTGACCAAGGCAAAGAACAGAAATGTAAACTTAGGAGATGACCCCTCAGGGAATATGCAAGTTTTATTGAAATAAATGGAAGTAAATGGAAACAGGAGGACTTCCTCCTGATGGACTCCATTTTTCTTCATTGTAGTGGAGAGTTTGGGGCTGAATTTTCTAAAACCAGTTCTCTTCCTGTTATCACAAAGAAATGAATAAATGGTAATGTTCCCGGTGGACAAGACGCAGGTCTTTTGTTCTCAGGTCAGAAAAGTTACTTTTTGGAAAACAGTTACAGTTGTTGTTGTTGTTGTTGTGTGCCTTCAAGTTGTTTCTGACTTATGGTGGCCCTAAGGGACCCCTATTATGGGGTTTTCTTGGCAAGATTTGTTCAGATGGGGTTTGTCTTGCCTTTCTCTGAGGCTGAGAAAGTGTGACTTGCTCAAGGTCGCACAGTGGGTTTCTGTGGTTGAGCGGGGATTTGAATCTTGGTCTCCAGAGTCCTAGTCCAATGTTCCAACCTCTGTATCACACTGGCTCTCATAGAAGAGAAATATCTGCTCTTGCTTCTTGGCCTTTTGGCTAAGATCAAGTATATAAGGGACATATCTGCTCTATTTCCTCCTTTTCTAGTCTTGGGTCCACTTAGGCTAACTTGAAAAGATAATACGGCAAACTAAAATGAGCAAATCGTCTGGCTCAAAAAAAGACATCCCTCTCTTTGGCAGCACACGTAGACACATTCCCCAGTTGTGAGGGATGTCTGTCTTACTTTCCCCCAGCCTACTCACTAGCACATTGTAGATGCAATCCTGACATTTTCTTCAAGTTCTTTTAAAGCCTCCCACGACTCTGAGTGAAGGTGGAGAGAGAAAGTAAGGAGGGAAGGAGTGCTTGCAACTGTCAAGAGTCAGCACATTATTCCAGTCAGAGCCCTGGACCAGACCACTGTTAGTTTCAGAGCTCCTCCAAGCAGACAACACCTTCAGTATACCACTGGTATATAATTATTAACATGGTCCAAGTGGGTGATACCAAGAATGAAGCAGCCTTGCCAGTGTAAGCAGGTAGGGTTTTGCTGGGTGACTGAAGTAAAACCTGGAAGAAACAGCAGGACTTAAAACAGTGGCATTTGATGGCTGTAATGTCAGTGGAGCAGTGAATCCATTCCAGGTATATATGTCTGTCTAATTTATATACACTATAAGTGTGTTTATTTGCCTTCAGGTTGCCTGTTGATTTATGGTGACCCCATGAATTTCATAGGGTTTTCTTAGGTAAAGAATACTCAGGGTGTTTTTGCCAGTTTCTTCCTCTGAAATATAGCCTACAGCACCTGGTATTCATTGGTGGTCTCCCATCCAAGTACTAACCGGAACTGACCTTGCTTAGCTTCCAAGATCATTCAGGATCTGGTGCATTTTTGGTACGGAAGCCCTACATGGCTCTCTAGTCCACCTATAGTCCAGGCAGTCTAATCTATATAGGTTTGCCCCTGAGGCCTGCTGAAGAATTCCCATACCCTCCAACGGTCCCAGGTTTGTAGGGACACTCCTGACTAAACCTCTTGGCCTCTGCATCTTCCAGCAGGCTGCAGGAATGTTTCTCTGCGGACTCAGAAATGATAGGACATGACTTCTGGTCTCGGTTTTGGCTGGGGGAAAAAAACCACCCAGCAGAGGAAGGGGATTAGAGGTTATGTGGTCATACCTTCAACTGTCTAGATTTGGCGGGGACAGTTCTGGTCACTTATGTCATCCTACTGTTTCAGCTCCTGGTACAATGTCCCAGTTTCTCTCTTCTCCTCCCACATCCACTTTTTCTCTTCAGCTTATGTATTTCCATTGCTATAAACCGAGTGCAAAGTGCAAAAGCAGTTTGCACTCAACTAATGAAGCCAGAGGGAGGGAGAGGAGAGAAGGGGGCAGAATTGTCCTCTTCCCAGTGGGCTCAGACAAAAACAAACTGCCATAATCTCTCCCAGATTGTGTGTTCTTTAATTCCATTCATTTGAGTTCATTAATAACTTTTGCCATCTTGACCGCGCTCTGACGTTGCTTGACCACACACGTCCCAGTTTTCATCAGTGATGAAAACTGCAACAGCAACCTAGGATAGATGCTTCCTACTCATGAAGCCAACTCAAGACTGGTCAATACACGTGAGGTAGGCCACCTCAAGTCTCACAAAAGGCAAGCCTCTCATGACATCCCATGGCTCCCACAAGATTTCAGTTTTCATAGGAACCCCAAAATCCAAGGACAGCCATCACAAGATTTAAAAAAGCCATGCTGCTGCTTGGCCAGCCTTCATAGCTAGAGAGGAGAAAGAGCAGCACCATGCTAGCCACAGTCTCCACAGCTGGACTTCTAGTTTTTTTCTGTGGTCTGATATGCTGCATACCAAACGCTTGGGAGTGCATCTGTTCGGAGCTCAGCTGGTGCTCATTCTCAAGAATCCAAGGGATACTGGATTTGGGGCATCTGTTACAGCCAAGACAGGACTGAATTCCAAGCAACTAAATATAGGACATCTACTAAATAACAGTCAAAGTTTGTGAATGAATTTATCTGTTTGTCTGTGTCAGGCAGGCAAAGACCTCATATGATCGGCTGCCTATGAAGATTCTATGGAGTCCTGGGATTTGCAGTTTAGGGAGGGGCCTTTAGGATTCTCAGCGAGAGCGCTCTTAGGTCTCAGTCAACTGTGTCTGTCTTGAATAAGCCAGTTGCTTTAGAGATGAGGCCTAGAAGCAAGGCAGAGGGCAACATATTGTCTCAGGAACCCAACCTCAGCATGTTAATAACTCTGAATACAGATTGGATTGGGGAATATAGGGAAAAGTTACAGATACTGGACAAGGTAGTTTAGGGAATTAGAGGCACAGGATCTCAAATCTTTCTAACAAGTATTACCTGTGAGAAAATAAAATCCCAGGCAAAGCCAGGTATATAAGCTAGTCCCCTATAAAATGGGATATCTCGGAATCCTAGTATAGGAGGATGTAGGAAAAGGCTTTCTTTGCTGCAGCACCCAGGTTGTGAAATCTCTCCTCTGGAAGGAACCAACACAGGTATTGTCCTGGTGCAAAGAAAACATGACTCTTCACTAAACCTTTCTGGAAACTAATTGGTTTCATCCAAATTTGCACATGTGAGTGGTTTTAAATTATTTTCAGATTGTCTTAAGTGATAAATGGTTTCAGATGCTTTCAGTCTTTCAAATTATTATTTGGCCAGGCTCTGGAACTCCTTGCCCAAAGAGGTTAGACTGGCACCCTCCCTGCCTACCTTCAGGAAACAGTTAAAGACATTCCTATTCCAGCAGGCATTTAATATGTAATCTGTATCAAGAATGGTGCTGGTTATTTTAATTGCTATTTAATTGCTTTTTGTATGTTATTTTTAATATGTACTTTAACATTGTTTTAATCATTACTGATGTTTAGTCTGTGTTTTAACTTTTGCATATTACATTTTTAATTATGCTTTTTTATGTTTGTAAGCCACTTTGAGTCCCCTTGGGGAGAAAAGTGGGATAGAAATAAAGATGATGATGATGATGATGATGATGATGATGATTCTTATTATTTGCAATTGTTTTGAGTTGTTTAATTTTATTTTAGCCTGCCCTGAATTCCTTAGATATAGAGTGGAATATAATTATTTTAATAAATGATTTTTTAAAAAACAGAATCTGGACTTTGGCAGAACTGTCCAAGGTGCTGAAACCCACTACCAAAGGGGTTCAGCATCTTAGAAAATTCCTTTAAAGTTTGGAATGAAACCTGGAATGGATTCACTGCCCCACTGACATCACAGCCAGAGCCAGAGCCAACACTGGTTGCAAACATTACCTTTTGTACTCCAAGCCCTAGAGTCCCCTTGTCAGGATGGCAGTGCTGGCTATAGGATTCTGGGAGCTGGAGTCCAAAAGAGTAAGTTTCCTGAAGCTCTAGCAGTCATACAAAGGCTATTGTTTTAAATTGTCTTAACTGGTTTTAAATGGTCCTGTCTTATGTGATAAATAATTTAATAAACTTTTAATCTTTTAAAATAATTGCTGGTGTTTTAATTTGTTCCAAATTTATTTTATTGTACAGCACCCTGAGACGTTCAGATATGGGGTGGGAGATAAATATTGAAATAAGCTAATAACTAAAGAAATATTTCACAAAGAGCAAATGTTTAGGGACACACCACGATTGCACAAGATACAGGAGCAAATCAACTCTCCCATTAAGGTCTCCACTGGAGAACCACGTCAAGATTCAATGGCTGTCTTTTCAGAAGGCCATAAGCAAATTAGAGAAGATTCAAAGAATAGCACTGCTGATGATGAAAGGCGTGTGACTCATGTCATGTAAGGCAACCGTGTCAGTATTTTAAAGCTGCAATTATGTCTCCCTTGATCTATTTTCTGGAAGCTAAACATGCCCAATTTCTTCAGCTTTTCTAAGAGGAAGCAGTTTTCAAATACTGGCAAGAGTCCAGCCTTAGAAGAGTAAATATACTGCAAGTACAGTTGGCCCTCCACGTTCTCTAGGGTTAGGAGCTCAAGATCATCACAAAAAGTGGAAAAATCACAACTATCAAAATGTGTGTGTCTGTGTCTGTGGGAAAGGGGCAAAGGCATGGTGGAGGGGGGAGGCACCCAAGATCCAAACCAGGTCAGGGAAAAGAGAAGGAAAGGGGGTGTGTTGGCATGGTAGTCCTACATACTTCCTCTCTCTTACCCATCTCCTTCCACAGGTGTTGGGGAGCATCAGGAGAGGGTTTGTGGTGCTGAGAAATTGGGACACAAGCTGTCCTTAGCTGTCTAGGCAGCTGGTGGTGTTACCAGGCTGTACACCCCACTCCATTATATGGTTTAATTGGCAAAGATCATTAATTGGCATGAGATAGAAGTTATACACTGCTATGGCTATAATGTTATGCTGATGAATGAAGACTGGCTGAACATGTGTGATGCAAAAGTAGGTCAGATGAGACCTCAGGGTGTGGCTAGGTCATAGTCAGGGAAGCCCTGGCAATAATGGATTTGCAGATGTCCCTCAGTAACTCAACCTTTAGAAATAATAGTATCTCCACAGAGCAACCAATTGTCTTTGACCCTCTTCCTCTGTCCCTTTTGTTTCCTCACTTGTCTCATGTTAAGAAGCTACCCAACTCCCATCAGTCCTTTGTCACCTAATACTAAAGCCATTAGCTCATTCTGGACTCCATTGTTTACTCTCCAAGAGATCCATTAACACCTTCCCCTTCAGGGCAGAAATAGGGTATTTAAATCCTGGCTTTGAGCCAGATAACTTGTAGTACTCTGGGAGCCCTGGTAGTGCAGTCGTTAAATGCTGGTACTGCAGCCACAAGGTTGTGAGTTTGATCCTGCCAGGCTCCAGGTTGACTTGGCCTTCCATCCTTCTGCAGGTTGGTAAAATGAGTACCCAGCTTGTTGGGGGCAATTAGCTAACACATTGTAAACTGCTTAGAGAGCACTTAACTGATAAGCCATATAGAAATACACATGCTATTGCTATTGCTATAGGCCATCACTCTGTTGTTCCAATTCCCACTCTTGTACTATCCTTGGACTCTTAGTCTGAGCCACATTGCTTTGTCTCTTCTCTCCAGATAGGAAAATCTCACCCAATTCGCCCTGACTTCTCGCTATCCAATTTTTCCTCCTTTTTCCTTCAGTTAGCCTAGTGTGATTGTGAGACTGCTTGAATCTTGTGTGTGTGTGTGTGTGATTGTTAATTCCCCCAATGAAACAAAACTTACTTTTGAAATCTCTGGCTGGTGTCCCTGCATTAGTACCAGTATACACAGGTGTAAAAGATCCTGTAAGGTTACCCTCCACAGGACTCCCCTTTTGAGCTAATATTCCCCACTGGCATTGCAGGTGGATCTTTGAGTAACTCATGTTTTGGGGTAACAGTGATGGTGGAAGAGGAGGACCAGAGGCAGGTTTTTAAAGGGATGCATGGCCAGATTGGAGCCTTCAAGATAGAAGGTTCTCCTGGAAAAGAAGTGCCTGAGGTGGTAGGCAGGGGTTGAAGAAACTCACAAATCATCAAATTTGTGGAAGTTGAACCCACAAATGTGGACTGTAGTCTCTACTCCTTAAGCAGTAAAGTCTTCTCTTCAAGCTTTGGTATGTTGAGAGATCATGGGCACCAGGACCACACAGTAACCTGAAATCCATGTTACACACACCTACAAAGGATCATCTGTGTCTGTTTTGGGGGGTGGAAAGAGATATTATTTATTTATTACATTTCCCACCACACACATTTCCATAAAAAGGTAAAATTTGTTCAAGGTAGCTAACAAAATTGCTAACGGGAAATAAAACAATAAATCATGAAAAATCATCATTCACCAGTTAATCAGCATCAAAACAGATTTTCAAAGAACACGCAGATAGGACAGAAGAAGCATCAGAGAGACACTATTCTATTTGGACACCTCCCCCATTTCCAGGTTATTGGGGACTGAGGGGGGGGGCAAGTCTTCCCCAAAGGTTCAAGAAATCCCGGAACTGCCACTGGTAAAAGTCACAGGATCAAATAGCTTCATTGGGCTTTATCACACAAGGCAGGTAAATTGAACTCACAGCAGGATAATGGCATCTTTGGCTGAGGCTTATCACAAGACCACAGCACTGTTCTGTTGTTCTCCCAATGGGAGACAATTTAGAAAGCGTTTCTTTTACAAAGAAGGTCATTAATCCATTAATGACCTCCTTTGTAAAAGAAATACTTTCCAAACAATTTCCCACCAAGAGAACAACAGAAGAGAAAAAACACCGTATGTTAAGCTATTATCCTGCTGTAAGTGCTTACCTGTCTCGTATGATAAGTGAGTTATGATGGCCTAGGTCTGAGTTACACCATCATAATTCATAATGTGATGCCAGCTATGATATGATATGAAACATATCTGGATATTCTTATCTGGATATCTCATGATTTCCATTCTTATGACCCATTAGATTCATTAAATATTTCTCCTCCTCCAGGCATGATTTTACAGTTCTCCCTTCTTTGGGAAGGCCAGAAGCTACCATACCTGAATGCATGTTTTTGTGCAGACGTTTTGTTTTGTTCTTGGGTGGACACTAAATCAGTAGAAGAATAGGACTTGAAAGGGCAGTTATGAAGAAACTAGAGAAGATATTCTAATGTAAACATGTATTATTGAATGCCAAAATCAGGATCCTCTATGCCATCATATTGTAATTGCTGTGTGTGGTTGTGAAACAAAGATGACAGGAAGAGAGTCAACTCATTTGAAATGTGGTGCTGGAGGAGAGTTCTGTAGATACAATGAATTGCCAAAAGGCCATATGAAATGTGTCCCAGAGCAAATCAAGTCTCAACTCTCACTAGAAGCCAAAATGACTAAACTCAGGCTGTCATAGCTTGGACATATCATGAGATGACATGACTCATTAAAAAAAGACAATAATCCCTGGCAAAGTGGGAGGCAGTAGGAAAAGAGAAAGGCTGCATTACAATTGGATAAATGCAATACACTCAATCAAGGAAACTATAGCTCCCCTGAAGTTGCAAAATCTTGAAAGAGTTGCTGATGTGTATGTTCAAGGTCTCTCATTCATAGGATCATCACAATTCAAAGCTGACTTGGTAGCAATTGGCAACAACAACTGCAAGGGTACACAAAGTAGGCAAGGGCTGAATGTAAAGAAGTTGTTTCTTTATTACCCATGCGCTTTCACACAACTTTCTTTCTTTCTTTCTTTCTTTCTTTCTTTCTTTCTTTCTTTCTTTCTTTCTTTCTTCTTTCTTCTTTCTTTCTTTCTTTCTTTCTTTCTTTCTTCCTTCCTTCCTTTCCATTTCCCATTCTTCTCTCTTTTCTTCTCCTCTTCCTTCTGGCAGCCTTCCTCAGGAGAAATATCTGAAAAATGCAAGCTGGGTGAAAAATTCTGGCCCCACTGAACATACTGCCTTCACCTTCAGAGACTTGATAGATGGATATTGTTAACACTCAGGGTCTTTTTTTATGGTGATACTTAAGGCAGAGCCAGAGAGAAGTTTGTGAAATACCCAAATCATCACTGAGCCCATGGCCTACAAACGAATGCAGACACATCAGTACATAATCAAATATATTCTGAAAGATCAAGTGGCAAATGAATGCCACCCCATTAGGACAAAATGCACTTAGCAAATGTTTATTGTATTATGCATGTGACAAATTTGTTACATTAAATGGATGAGGCCACATTCAACCATCTCAGTGGGCACTTAGGCCAAGATTCTGTTCAGCATTTGTATGATAAAAATATGTCCTCATGCAGTTGTATTAGGTTGCATCATCACAGAAACAACTGCACAACAGAAATGTCAAGCTGGAAATCCCTGTTGTTCAATTACCAAAGGTTAGGGACACATCTTAATTAGGGTTTGCTAGCGTGGTGTAGTAGTTTGAGCACTAGACTATAATCCTGGAGACCAGGATTTGATTCCCTGCTAGTCATGGAAACCTATGGGGTGACCTTGGGTGCATCACATACTCTCAGCCCTCCAGAAAACCCAATTACAGGTTTGCCTTAGGGTCACCATAAGTTTGGAAATGACTTGAAGGCACACAAGAAGAAGAAACATTTAGGAAAAGTTCAACTGCTTGAAACGTCTGGCACGAACGCACTGTAGATGCTGGTCTTCCACCAAGGCCAAAACAGTGCAAGAGATAAGAAATGAGTTATGTCAGCATAAGTATACAGTGGTACCTTAGAATCAAGGCAGTGAGCTTTTAGAATTGGACTAGGACCAGAAAGATCCAGGCACAAACCTTCAATTAGGCAAAGTGAGGCAGCTACCTTTGTCAGCAGATGCTTGGGGTGCAGCCAATGGCAACCCAGTACAGGACAGACATGTAGATCTGTGTGGCTTGCCTTGAACCTAAGATTGCCAGATTTCCAGGCGTGGGCCCGGTCCTCAGGATCTGATTGCTCTTTTGTGGTCCTCCATGGGAGGCAAATAAATCTCAAGGTGAGAGCACTGTCTTAGATATGGTGTTTGAATTGCATACTTTGTGCTTGACGTTTAATGTATCATGCTCAGTGACATCATGAGAATCTGTCTTCTGTGACTTTGAAAGCAATTTCTCTAGGTTTCATGTTTCAGCCCAGCAACTCTACCTGTATCTGCTGGTCTCAGGAGGGTTCTGTCCTGTCCCTTGCATTAAAATAAGATCCAGTTGTCAGTCCAATCACCTTCTGTATAGGAAGGGAGGAAGACCTCCTGCTGTTTATCTGAAATACCCAGGTTCAGACCCCACTCAGCCATGAAATACACTTTGAGACTGTGGACTCACTCACCATCTCCCAGTCTGAGTTTCACGAGGAGAAAATTAAGCTGAAGTGCAGAGAATATAGGCCACTTTGAGATTCTTGGGAAATGAAATCTGCCACAATTTAAGGTGGCTGCCTAACAAACTGTCTGCTTGCTGTGCTATAGAAATCAACATGGTCACAGAATTGCCAGGCACTGGCTGAGTTTCTACATTTCCCAGAGTAAGGGTCCCCATTCACCCATGCTGCAATAGTTCCTGTAAAGAGTTTCAAAATTAGATTTTGCACCCTTATTTCCCACCTGGAGATGACCCACAAAGATTGGAGACTCAGGGTCAGGTCCTGAGATCTGGCTATTCTATTCCACTTTAACTGCTATAGCTCCATCTTGTGGAATTCTGGGATTTGTAGTATGGGGAGCAGTATTTAGAGTTCTCAGCCAGAGAGCTCTAGGGCCACACCAAACTACAAACCCCAAGCTCCCATAGAATGAAGCCATGGCAGTGAGAGCTCACAAAATTCACGGTGCAATGAGCCACAAAAAAGAAGAGCTGGCCCAAGACATTATTCCTACGTGAAACAGAGCAGAAAATAGGATCTCCCGCTATCCCATCACAGTGCATAGTACCCAAGGCTAATTGAGTTATTTAGGCAGCTGAGCCGGAAAATCCCAAAAGTGCCTCAACCTTGAAATAAAAATGCAGTAATTAACAAACTGAAGAATTGACACTTTCCAGTGCTTTCTTGACAGCGCTACGCCAAGATCCTATTTCAGGCTGGTGAGGCAGAACATTTTGCCAGTTTATTACACTCCAGGATTCCAGGTGTAATATGATGGGAGGCCAAAGGAGCTTTCCTGTCCCGGAAGGCTCGTCTCAGAGAAGAAGGAAAGTGAAAGCAGCAAGCCAGTGGCAGAACAAGGGGGCCAGGAGCAGGCCAGTAGAACACCTGGCACAATCTGGCAGCCAAACTGTGACTTGTTAATAGTGATATATAAATAGGTACAGCAACATCCAAAAAAAGCAGTTATGTTGACATAGTTCCCAGTTGCACTGGCATAAGTCACCAGGAAGTTTCTGGCCAAAGATCCACTCTGCCCAATAGCAAGACTTGGAGAATGCGGTGAAGTTGCTTTCTTTTGGTCTTGAGTTGCTTCCCTGCCCTGCCTCCTTCATCAGGAAAGTAGTGGGAAAGGGCTTCTGGATCAGAGTATCAGACATCCAAAGAGGCTTTGAGGACCAGGAACACTTTTGATTTCCAAAGCTTAACAAAAAAAAAAGGGGGGGCTCCCAGTTGGGAAATTTGGAAAGTCCTTGTCAAAAAAAAAAAAAAAATCCAAAACAAAATTTACAGTCTCTGTTAACTTTAGAAACTGAATCCTCCTTCTATCTCTGGCTCCATAGACATCCGCCTCTGTCAGAGAAAACATGCAAAAAGGAAATTAAACAGATGAGCGTGTAAACAAAGGAAAACGCAAGAGAGGCAGCATCTTCATACCCATCAGACAGAGAGCTGACGAAGATGTGCATGAATTTCTTTTCAGCTTTCTCCTGAAAATGGGGCCATTTAGTTGTTAGAGGGGAATTATCCAGACAAGCTGCACTAATCTGTTTGACAAACTGAAACAGATTACTGTGAGTTCACTCCTCTTCTTTAGAGGAGTGCAAGAGAACTAACTGCAGAGCAAGCAAACAAATTGGCCCATGACACCCTGAGGAGCAGAGATTATAGAAACTTGTCCAGATGTTTAGATAGCTTAGCTCATGTCTGGGTGCTCCCCAGTCCCCCCAAGGTTTAATTTCTAAGAGCTAATTAAGACATGTGTTCATCACTTATCCCTGATGTTGCTTCTGGCAGCTGAAGAGCAATGTGCACAAACAGTGACATGATGAGAAAACCATTTCCTTGATTGTACAGTGTCAGATTGCAGGTAGGATGAATATTTGTATCCAAATGCCCACATATTTCTCCCTGGTCAAAGAAAATCCTTGCATACAGAAATCTGGCAAGTCAGGAAGAAAACGTGCTAGATTTCTTAAGAATGTTCAAAGATGCCATATACGCTCAACCTATCTGAAAAAGAATAAACCAGGACTGTGTCATCATCTTATCTGCTCTTTGTGTAGGGTAGCCCTCTAATGTAAGGGGTACGTAAGTGAGTCATGCAGGAGCAAGGATGGTGAGAATTCAGTCCAACCTCTAGACAGCCACCAATACTCCACTCCTACTCAGTGGCAGCTGGTGACTCTGACATCAGTGGCACATGAATTTACTTCAGGTTTTAGCCTGAACTCTAAAGGAGCTATCCAAATTGTTGACCTCTGTCTCTAAAACAGGTTCAGAACCCTGGAGAGATACATCAATATACGGTCTAAAACCAAGAGTGGATTCACTGGAACCATCTTGCCTTAGAAATCAAGCCTTGGTATTCAAAGGTGTCAGTTGCCCCATGGAAAATCACTCCTTTGCTTTCACAAGAGGTGACTGATTCAACACAGGCTATTTGTGTCTGCAAATGTTAGGTGATCACTTGGTGTTGTACAATGGACCCCTATGGTCCTTTCTGCTCAACGCACCCAAACTGCACTGGCGACGAGGGAAGGACAGGACCTGAACAATGCTTGTCCACGATGTCGACTGGGTCCTATCCTTCTCCCACTCCCTGGAGGCGTGATTGTGCTGCAAATCATTGATGGATTTTCCTCATCAATGTCCACCACCCTCCCACTGTGTGCCCACACTTACCTTACTTGCAGAGATCCTGGAAGCACAAAGGCTGCACTTCCTGCCCCAGAACAGCCTGAGACAGTACCTGGCTGTGCTGCGGCAGGAAAAGGTTTGGCCATTATGCTTCCTGGATCCCACAGGCAGCTGGTGCAGAGGGGAGAGCTCCATTGTGCTCCTCTCCTGAGAGAGCCGCTGCGACCATCATCACCAGATGCCACCAGGATGCAGTTAAGCTGCGGAAAGGGCCTATGTCTGTTCAGAAGTAAGTACCCTACAGATCACTGGAGCTTATTTTTAAGGAAGCACTCACAGGACTGCAGCCATTTATATGATGTGATGAATAAGCACATGTAAATCAGCTTGCCTCTCATCCTGCTGCATTGTCCAGAAGTGTCTTTTTCGCCTCACTGATGCAACACAGGCCATATCTGTATAAGGCCCTTTTTGCACGGCATTTTTCATGCAAAAGGACCCCTCGAGCGTAGCACAAATGTGAGGAGCGGACCACACGATGCACTCACATTTGCGTGACGCTCCCGGGCCTGGCAGGCACCGCCCGTGCACTTTTTCATTTTCGGCTTTAAGCTGAAGAAACCTGGATGAGAGGGCCTCTCACAAGAGGTTGCTCGTGCTAGCACTGCACCCCAGCACCGAGAAAAGGTAGGGTGCGGAAAGGGCCTAATAAATCTGGGATTAAGGACCAGGAGTAAGATAGTGTAGTTTACAAGCAGAATTTAGCTCCAGCTTCTCTTCCTAAAAGAGCATCAAGCTGTAGGTCACATTAAATTCAATTTGGAACTGGCCCCTGCCCTAAATTAATGTTATCCTTTACAAGCTACAAGGAACAGTCAGGAGGTCCCTGGTTCAATCCTCTCCACATCCATCAACTCATTTGGTGGCCTTACGCAAGCAAATGACTGTGCTCTCAGTCTTGCTGTGAATGTCCCCACTTGCATTTCACACTTTTATCTAGTCCAAAGCTTTTTGCAGCAACTCAAAGTGAATTAAAAAGATAATGTATCTGAAGCAGTTTAAACACTCAGGGAGCACTATGTGGAGAGATAGCAATAACAGGAGCAGCAGCAGCAGCAACATCTTTATGTATATTAACAACATCTATATGTACTTTAGAAATATTTTATATAAATATATGATATTTAGGCAACATCATCATTATTATGTGGCATCATTATAAAAGTGGCACCAGTTGTTTTTAGTGCAAACTGATTTCTCTGACATACAACAATATTTACTTGTGATGCTTCCTAAATACAGTGGGCCCTCGGTATCTGCTAGAGTTTGATGTCCCCACCCTACCCCCGTGGAAACCAAAATTTGGGGATGTTCAACTCCCATTATGTACATTGGTGTAGTAAAATGGCATCCTTTATATAAAATGAGGAAGGAAAAAAAATCAAAGTTTGCTATTTGGATTTTATCGGGGAGGGATATTTTTAAGCTGTGGTTGATTGAATCTGTAGATACATAATCTGAGGATCTGAAGGGTTGCCTGTATTAAAGAAGAGAAAGGGAGTATGGAGTCGTTAGAGCTGTTGGACAAAGAACAGAACAAGGTTTGGAGAGAGAGCAGTGGTGCTGTCAGGCCAGGGCTTTGGGGCAGAGGTCTTTGGCTCCATCCACCAGAATGAGGAAGATGGCTTCCAAACACAGGTTACCACATTTGAAAGTTAAATAGCCTATTTTGACTAATACATAGGACCACTGACCCTAGGTGGACTTAGGCCTGCTGAGCTGTGTCATATCATCCGAATGTCTCAGTTTAGCAAAAACAGTCTTGATTAGTATTCTGTCGTCCCACTTTTTCAGCTATCTTTAAAACATCCTAGTTTCTCTCTCTTCCTCTGACTTTGCTCCCTTTACCCATAGCTTCCTTTGATTGCTGCAAACTAAATTCAAAGTGCAAAATTAGTTTGCACTGAATTAACTCAGGAAGGAGGAGGGAGGAGGAGAGGCCAGAATCTTGCCCTTCGAAGCAGGCTCAGGCAAAAACAAACTGCTGTAATTTCTCCTAGCTTGGGTGTTCTTCCTCCTCCATAACTTTTGCCATCTTGGTCACAGTCTGATGTTACTTGGCCACATGTGTCCTGGCTTTCCTCTGTGAAATGTTAGAGAGCATGATGTATGCATTATTTTATACCCATGAATTGCTCTAAATTGTTTTCTGTTATTTTAAATTGTTTAAAATTGTATCAGATGGTTTTATTAATGTATCCCAACTAGTGATTTTTAGACATAGGAAGGTATGTACATTTTCAAAAATAGTGAAATAATTAAAAAAGGGGGGGGGGCAATTATAACAGCATGACCTGTAGCCACTAGTATCCACAATTTAGGCCCAAAACAGAACTTTTCATGAAAAAGGATGTGAACAGGAAGTGACTTCCACTCACTTCCCATTGTCAGCAAAGGCCTGTCCTGGACCTAAAATGACCTCTGGGGTCTAAAGACATAGTGAAAATGCCCCCGTGGCCTCTAGAGGGCTTTTGGGGGCAAACATTTTTTAAATTTTTTGCAGTGGGGGTATGGTCCTCCAAGGTCTCCAGGGATTTGAGGTGCTAATGTGGCTCCACAGTTGCCCATCCTTGCCAAAGGTTGACAGGAGACTTGAAGACATATATATATGTACACATATACTGTATTTGCTGGCATATAAGACTCACTTTTTCCCCCAAAAAAATACTGTTTCAAAATGAGGTGCATCTTATATGCTGGTATGTATTTGCTGGCATATAAATGGGGTGTGTCTTACACGATGGTGCATCTTATATGCTGGCAAATACAGTAATCTCCACCCACCCCTCCAACAACACTTGTCTCTTTTCTAAACTAAAAAGCTCCAAATGTTATAGCCTTTGCTGATGGGGGAGCTGCTCTTTGATGATTGTGGTTCTCCCTTTCTGCACCTTTCCTTTGTTGACACTATAGCCTTTCTGAAGTTTGGTGACTTGAGCTGGACTCAGCATTCTGAGTGCAGTCTGGTTGCACCATAGACTTCCACAGAAGCATTGTGACATTGGTACTTTCCTAATGACCTCCAGCATGGAATTTGTTGTTTTCACAGTAGCTGCATACCAGTTTGACATTGCCATTGAGCTATATATTTTAGAAGAAGGAACACCTGGTTTGCCTAGGAAAACCCTGTGAAATTAATGGGATCTCTGTAAGTTGACAGGCAACTTTAATGCACTCACACACACACACACATGCACATCCATCCATCCATCCTCAAAAAACAAAACAAAAAACCACTTCTTTCTTGGTCAAGACACTACCAGATCCCCGAGCATGTACACACAGCTTTCTGTAATCTTCCCACTCTGCACACCACATTCTCCAGTTCTCTCTCTCTCTCATTATCTCACCCACCCCCTTTTCCATCTTCTCCACACTGTCACCAACATACACCTGAATGCTGCTGCTTCCCCAGGGGACTTGATTAGCTGCTGACAACTTGAGCAAAGCTTGGTTGATCAGCGCCCACCTTCCCATTATGGTTGACAGCCCCTCATCCATATCATTTGCAGCCAGAGAGATTCTCTCATTCCCCCACCCCTGCAAAGGAAAGAAATATTTGGGCTACACCAGACTTGCTTCCGCTGAATCCTTTTAAGTGTTTTAGGGACTATGAAAGAGAAAGAGAGAGGAGGGGGAAGGCCTGCAATGCCAACCTCAGATAAGGATCCTGCCAATTTTTCAGCCACCTGCTATAATTATGCTCTTTCAACAAAAGTGGCAATGGCAGTTTGTGCCACTTGGGTCTTATCTGCAGTAGGTTGCCGTCTTAAAACCAGTGAGCTAGGTGTCACAGGGTTGAAGCTCCAGGACATTTTGATGAGCAGGAACTATTATCATCTGTCACCCACCTCGGACTCCCTTGTTTCTTCTGAGTTCAGCTGCAATCTCCACATAGCTGGAGGGGGAATGGATTTTCTCAGGAAGATTGCATCGTCATGAGCTATTCCTGTGGCAATCCAAAGTGGTTGGGAGTGGCTTGGTCTAGAGTGGAATCTGCTCCTGGTGGACAGGAAAACAGATATAAATGTCTTTTATATATAGAACAACACAGGTGACCATTCTTTTAGATTCTTGTCATGACCTGCTTTTCAAACTTAACAAGATACCAGTGGTTCTTAACCTTTTCTTTAGCAGGGACCCTCTGTAAATATAATTGGTTGCCAGGGACCCCCAACATTTAAGATTAAATATTTGAATATTTAAATATAAATTTTTTATATTTATTTAAATTTATATTTAAATATTCAAATATTTATTTAGCTATTCAAATATTCATTCACTCATTTATTAAAATCTTCTGAAGACTAGGATTCAAACCCCCACTCAGACACTGGATGACCTGGGCAAGTCACATTCTCTCAGCTTCAGAAGAAGGCAAAAGCAAACCCCTCTGAACAAATCTTGCTCCCCTCTGAAAAAAACCCAAAAACCTGTGGTAAGTTAACCTTAGGGCTGCCATAAACCAGAAGTGACTTGAAGACACACAATAAGAAAGTGCCGCTGTGTCTTTTTTGTCAGGGATGCAGCAGCAGGGGATGTAAGTGCAGAGGGACACAGTGGAAGGTGTGTGCATGTGCCCCAACTACCCCCTTGTTTGCAATATGGGAGCAGTTTTGGCACCCACAACCCTTTCCTGTTGCTGTCACTGCTGCTGGTGTACAGCAGCAGGGCTTTGTGGACCCCAGGTTGAGAATCACTGCATTAGACCACTGCTTAAGACCTCTGCCCCAAAATTACCTGACATTGACTAAGCACATCTAGAAGAGGGGAAAACTGTGGCTTATTTCATTTATTTCTTTAATTTAGATCCTGCTTTTCTCTCATCTGGGACTCAAAGTGGCTTACACTGCACATTAAAATAAAACAGATAAAACAATCTGGAAGGACAAAAAAGATTAAACAACAATCCACTCTAAAATCAATTTAGAACAATTAACAACACATTAAAACATATGACATTTTTAGACACAGCACATTGATTGCACTACCCCAGCCAGTTGAAAGGTGAAGACCTGTTTAAATATGAAAGTCTTTGCCCGCCAGCCAAAAGAGACCAGAGATGGGGCCAAATGAGTCTTCCTCAGGAGGGAGTTCCATGCTCTGGAATGGATTGCTTGATAGTCTCTCTTTTTCCCACACCTGGGATTCAAAACAGTTTACAAAAGTTAAAACAGGTACAGCTAAAAGCACAAATCATGCAAAGGTTAGAATATAATTAAATTCAGTTTAAAATTTGCCCTTTAAAGTAGCAAAATGACAAATACAGGCAATACAGCGTATTATTAAAGTCCCTTTCCTTATGTGCAATCTGTTTTCAAAGACCTGCCAAAATGAAATAAATCGAAAGTCATCCGTTGCCTATGAAAGGATAGAAAGGAAGGTGCAAGTTTAGGCTCTCGAGGAACGGACTTCCAGAGCCTGGGAACAGCCACCAAGAAGATCCTCCGTGTATTCCCACCAAACAAACCTTGCCACAGTGGTCACTGTTTGGGGTATTTCTATGGTACAGAGATGGCAGACAAAACCCACTGGTAAGCTACTGTTCATGATTGGTGAGCTGAACCCAAGTAACAGAACCACAGAATCATAGAGTCTTAGGCCATTTCCGCACGAGCCTGTTATAGCGCTATGATTCCACTTTCAACATCCTATGGAATCCTGGAGTTTGCAGGGTCCGGCTGGCTCCTCCCGAAACTGCAAACCCCAGGATTCCATAGGATGTTGAAAGTGGAATCATAGCGCTATAACAGTCTCGTGCGGAAATGGCCTTAAGAGTTGGGAGGGGCTGCAAGGAACACCTTCTTCAACACCAGGCCATGCAGGAATGCACAACTACGGCATCCCTGAAAGATGCCCATCCAACCTATGTTTAAAAACCTCCAAAGATGTAGGCCATTCCCACACTACACTGTTATAGTGCTATCATTCTACTTTTAGCATCCTGTGAAATCCTGGGGTTTGCAGCTTCCATTGTTGATGAGTTCTTACAGTAAAAAAAAGTCCTTCATAAAGGTTAGGTGAATCCATTGGTTTGTATTGTAAACGCTCGAATGAGCACCTCTAAAAGGAATATGTAGGGGGAACTGTCTAATTTTTTTGCTGCTAAAAAGTTTTGATAATGTGGTTAGTCTGGTTCTTGGGGAGAGACAAGGGACAAAATTAAGCAGGGGGGCATATGGTTCCTGGGGCATGTGTTGACCTGTGTTACTCTGCCAGCAGACTGCATGTGCCTAGGCAGGTGGGCTAGGAATTTTTTTTTTCTGTAGTCACTTCTTTACTAAATAACAGTGTAGCTATAGCAGTTGCAAATAAAGTGTGATGGGCGGGGTGGTGGTGGTATGGAATGGCTTCTGGCATTAGCCTGCACGTAGTCTTTCTCTAGACCCAGTGTGGTATATAGTCAGCCCTCCACATTTCATAGAATCATAGAGTTGGAAGAGACCCCAGGGGCCATCCAGTCCAACCCCCTGCTATGCAGGAACACCCATCAAAGCATTCCCGACAGATGGCCATCCAGCCTCTGCTTAAAAACCTCCAAAGAAGGAGACTCCACCACACTCCGAGGCAGCATATTCCACTGCCGGACAACCCTGACCGTCAGGAAGTTCTTCCTGAGGTTCAAGTGGAATCTCCTTTCCTGCGACTTGAATCCATTGCTCCTTGTCCTAGTCTCCGGAGCAGTAGAGAACAAGCCTGCTCCCTCCTCAACGTGACATCCCTTCAAATATTTAAACATGGCTATCATGTCCCCTCTTAACCTTCTCTTCTGCAGACTAAACATACCCAGCTCCCTAAGGCGTTCTTCATAGGGCACGGCTTCCAGATCCTTCACCATTTTGGTCTCCCTCCTCTGGACACGTTCCAGCTTGTCGATGTCCTTCTTGAATTGAGGTGCCCAGAACTGGACACAGTATTCCAAATGAGGCCTAACCAATGCAGAATAGAGTGGTACCATTACCTCCCTTGATCTAGACACCATACTCCTATTGATGCAACCAAGAATTGCATTGGCTGCCGTGTCACACTAAGGTTTGCTAAGGTTAGAGGCACAGGAACCTCACAAAAATGGAAAAAATTGCAAATGTCAAAATGTGTGTGTCTTTGGGAAGGAGGCTGAGGCATGGTGGGGAGAAAAGACACCCAGGGTCCAAACCAGGTCAGGGAAAGGAGAGGGAAAGGGGGTGGGTCAGCAAGGTGGCCTTATATTTCCTCTCCGTTGTCCATCTCCTTCTTGGGTGTGGGGGGCATTGGAAGAAGGTTTGTAGTGCTGAGAAATTGGGCTAAGAGCCATCTTTAGCTGGCTAGGCAGTGGGTGGTAGAGAAGGAAGAGGACCAGAGGTGGATTTTTAAAGGATTGCACAGCCTGATCAGAGCTGCCAAGAGGGAAGTTTCCCCTGAAAAGAAGCTCCTGAGGTGGAGGAGGCAGGCTTTGGAGAAACTCACAAATAAACAAATCAGTGAAAGTTAAACCCGCAAATGCAGAGGGCCAACTATAGTGGGTTTGAATGTTGGACATGGGCCATTTCCGCACGAGAGGGGAGGAGCGGTTCACTGCGTGTCAAGAGCAGTGTTTTTGTCCTTCGATTTGGAAACTGAATTCAGAGATTCAGAAACTGTGCTGTCTGCACCCCCCCTCCCATTTACATCGTACTATTGCGGAGAACAGCAGTTGCTGCATCCACAACAGCAAGTTTCTGACCACTCCCATTCCCCTCCCTCATCCTGCCCCGCCATCGCTGATTGGTCTGTTTTTTAAAAAACACACATACATTTTTAACACGTTTCTGTGTTCCTACATTTGTGTGTAGGAATGTATGTTCATTGATACGTGGGGGGGGGGGGACATTTTAACAGTCCATGACCAGATCCACTCTCTTCCCGCTGTCCGTTTAACACAGGAAGACAATAATGACAGCAGCCTGTCCTCTGATGGGCAGAGAGAGATAGGGACAGAAATGATGGAAGGGACAGCCTGGGAATGCCCATAGCTGGCCACTTCTGCGATGTGAATCGATGCTATGCTTCTGCATGTAGGCACAAACTGAAGCAGAACCAGTTTGAGAGATTTACATCGGAGTTTTTCCAGTTTTCACATACAGTGGTTTCGCATCTCAGTGAACCACAGTGAACTGTTCTGGGAGCTGAAAATGTGCAGAACCACAAGGAAAACTATGATGCTAAAACAGTGCAACGTGCAGATTGGAGAGTAAGAATTCGATGCTGCTACAATGTATCAACCTTGTGCAGAAATGCCCTAAGACTCTGGGAGAGCAGGGTTGAAATCAACACTCACCCTCGGAAACTCATTGGGCAACCTTGGCCAAGCCACATTCTGTCTCATTCTAAGAGGCAATGACAAACCTCCTCTGAAAAAAATCTTGCCAAGAAAACCCCATGATGGGTTTGCCTTAGGGTTGCTGTATGTCAGAAATGACTTGAAGGCACACAACAATCAAGTCTGCCTGTCTGCCTTTGCAGGACAGTCCCTCTTCTCCAGGCAGTGTCCCTGGCCAGTCATTCCTTGTTTTTTGCCCTTAAGAGCAGCTTTATTAAAATGTTCTCAGTCTGAATCACTGGACTTTTCTTAATCTCTGAGAGTTTTGTACCTTCCCAGAAACCTTGCCTAGTTAAATCCCCAAGAGTGACAGTGCCTAGACAGTGCCATCTTTTCTCTTAATACCTATATATGTAAATTCACCTTCTTAAGTGCTACAGTTCTATACAGTGTACGACTTGCTATTCGGGGACCTTGCTGGCTACTCTTTGGCTACCCGTGCATTAGACAGAATTAGGCAGGCATCTCATGCAGCTGATTGGAAGTGTCACTACATGGCAGCAAAATGTTTGTAATTTAATATATGATGCTGAATTTCTTTCTACTGCCTGAGAGTGGGTGGGCTGGTTTGGGCATTTTCTGCTCCTGGTGCCCAAATAACTTGACAGGCCTTGAGTACTGGGCACCACGACTTTGGGGCAAAGGGAAAGAATCAGTAAAATTTCAGTTGTTGCTCTGGCCCCAGTAGTATGACATCCTGGTTCAACCTTGCCTATCTTCCTACTGTAGGAAAACATTACCATTGATTTCTCGGGGCTGCTCCTACCGTTGGGCAGAGTAAGACTGTTTGTCCCCTGATGTATCAGGGAGATGTCGGAGAATTAATCTGTGCCACACAGCTAGCTCTACGCCCCCTCAGCTGACCTTTTCTCTTCAGTTCTGGTGGAAGATAGCTGTCCCATCACCAATGTCCAAGTAAGATTCAGTTGCCATTCTTGTCCTCTTTTGCTTATAGCATAGGAAGGAGGGTCCATTTGTCCTTCGTCTCAAGCAACAACATATCTTGGCCTGGATTGACCATTTTCTGCCACTGAGAAAGATAAGGCAGCAGTCTCTGGGTTGATTTTGTTTTCGTCAGTCAGGCAATTAAACTAAAACCAAAGGGGATGGATAGAGCTGGCATCAGCACTTGGCCCCCATGAGTATGAACTACAGAGAGCTTGTGAAAGTTACCTTATGGACCTCAACTCCCAGAATCCCTTTCCCACTGGTAAAGGTTATTTCTCCAAGCTTGGAAATAAAGATTTCTTCAACCTTCTTGATATTTCACTGGGTAGAATATGCAGCATCTCCTCAGAAGCCACAGACAGCAGGTAAAGTTTTGGGAGCTAAGCTGCCCTCAGGACAGCCCTGGAGGTTGTCTCCTTTCTTTGTGCTTCTTGTACTTTTTATATGCCAGAAATTTCCATGCGTCTCAATAGACCCATGTGTATCCACCAAGGCCAACCCGTTGAACTCAGCACAGCAACAAGAGCTGAATCAGCTTCATGAATATTCTGGGAGATACCTGGCAGATGTAAGCACTGGTTTGACCGTGCAGAAGCATAATATGAGATTATGTTTCTTCTTTTTCTCCTCCTCCTCCTCCTCCTCCTCCTCCTCTGGAAGAGGAATTTTAGTCGTAAGATTGTAGTTCTGGAAAGACATTAGTTTTCCAAAGATTTAAAATCTCTGCTCTGCACTGGATCACAACTCCCATGGTCCTCAGAAGCACAACTGGTTATACTATCTGAAAATGGTGGAGAATATCATCCTCTACCTCTGGAGCGTGTTGAGATGTGGAAAGGCTGAAGCAAAAGTCACTGTTGATTGTGGCCCCTATTCCCCTTCCCCTCCTCCCTTCTATGGTCTCCAGACAAACTGGTCAGAGAGGTTTTTGAAGTGTTAGATTCACCATGTTTTAATCAGAGACTGTAGCAAGGGGAGGTTTGTGTATGCTGGGAAATGACCAGTCAGTAGTGTAGATAAAAATGCACCTGTGATAGTGTAATCATATCTTGCAGTAGGCCATAGATTTGGGGATTTCTTTCTCTCCAGTCAGCCAAGAAGTTTAGAGAACAAAAAAATACATAAAGAGACCTTTTTTGAATGACTTTTTTGAGTGACATTTTGCCTATTTCCACACTAGACTGTTATAGTACTATTATTCCACTTTCTACATCCTATGGAATCCTGGGGTTTGCAGTTTAGGGAGTCTAGTGCAGAAAAGGCCCCTGTCTGGCATAGTGGTTAAGGTGCAGGATTGGGACCAAAATTAGGTGGCATGCTGAAGCAGAAGTATGGATTTGTCAACCTCATGAAGGTTGTACCATCTATTTCAGTGGTTCTCACCTAGAGGACAGAGAATTCCAGATGCTGGTGGATGTTAAACTCCCAGAGACCCTCAGCTTGCATGGTCAATGACAAGGAATTCTGGAGCTGAAGTTCAACCAAATCTGGAGCAGTCACTGGTAACTGGTAGCTCCCATGTCAGTTAGGTAGCAAAACCACTTTGAGTTCTAATCCTGCTGAAACAGCAACAGGTTGCTTACCTATATCTGTGGTTCTTTGAGGAGTTTTCTGTGAAGTCATACATGTCCTATCTCAGTCCTGGCACAGCTGATAAATCAAACAAAACAAACTGAATATCTCCCAGCTTATTACTTACTTCCAGGCAATAAGCAAGGAGTCATAAATAAAGTGCAACATAAACAAAGTCTGGCAGGGTTTCATGGCAAAGAGGTGTCCAAGTTCAATCCGAGCATTTGTCAAGGCATCCAGCAAGGTAGCAGGTCAGATAAGCTCTGACAACTCCTGGAGGGGAAGGATGCCAGCTAAATAGGTCCCGAGCCTAGCACAGCTGAGACTTGATTGATTGTTGCTGGTTATAAATTCTGAGAGAGCGTCTCTGGCTCTCCCTTTGCTGCCTGTGCACTGCGAAGCTGGGTCAAGGTAAGTGTTCCTCTATATCTGAAGAGGCAGCATTCTCTCTTGGAGTTGGCACCGTCCCCTGTTCTGTTTCTGGCATTGTAACCTCTCTCTGTACAGCAGGCCTTGGCATGCCTTCTGTTTCAGTCTCTGGCATGCCCTCTGTTTCAGACTCTGAGTCAGAGTCCATGTTCTGGAAGCAGGGCATGACAATACAACCTTGACCATCCTCCCCTCATCGTGTCTCCTTAGGTCCTTGGCTGTTGTTTCAGTATCCAGGGAACTGAGGGTTGAGGCAGGAATCGTGCTGGACAGATGTGCAGAAAGGGGGGGGGCAACTGCCAGGATGCTTATTGTATCATTCTAGAAGGTTCTGAGAGACGCACTGCGCAGGAACAGATGACACATTTGTGTGAGTTCGTAGATGACAACTTGAAGAACCAGAGTTACAGGTAAGCAGCCTGTTTTTACCAATTTCATCAGAGACCCAGCGTGGTACAGTGATTTGAGTGTTGGATCCTGACTCTGGAGACCAGGATTTGAATCCACTGCTCAGCCATGGAAACCCACTGGGTGACCTTGGTCAAGTCACACTCTCTCAGCTTCAGAGGAAGGGAAAGGCAAACCACTTCTGAACAAATCTTGCTAAGAAGACTGCATGATAAGTTTGCCATAGGGTCACCGTAAGCCAGAAACCCTGAAGGCACACAAGAACAACAAACCAGCTATGCTGAGGGAGATCCAGGATAACAATGAGTTGGCTTTGTCCTCTGTTTTGCAGATTTGAGAGGAAACATCATGGAGGCTGTTTGCTTGGATCTCCACTGATCCTGACTCTGCAAGTGGAAAACAGTCTACACACGCTCAGAGATTTTGTTGTGGTTGTGTACCTTCAAGTCATTTCTGAGGTATGGTGACCCCATCTGAGAGAGTGTGACTTGCCCAAGGTCACCAAGTAGGTTTCCATGGCTGAGCAGGGATTCAAACTCTGGTCTCCAGAGTCGCAGTTCAATGCTCAAACCCTATATCACATTGGCTTTTCTATGCTCAGAGGCATTCTTTTCTAATATTACCACAGAGAGCCCAGAGCACAAGAGATTCTTTCCTGAGCATTGGTGTGTGTGTGTGTGTGTGTGTGTGTGTGTGTGTGTGTGTATGAGAGAGCAGGGGAGGGGAAAGAGGGAGAGACTTGGCTCTGATTAATTCCCTCTTACTATCTAGTGGAGTGCAAGCTGTCACATTTCTCTCCATCTCTGACTTTCTTTGAGTCTATCTCATTGTCATGCAAACACTCCGAGCGCTTCTCCTGCACCCCCCACCAAAGCCAAAGGCACCTCTCTTCAGAGGCGAGTGATTGAAAGGACTGCTGAAGCCTTTGTCAGATAAGGGCTGCCGGATTTGTGTTTCGTTTCCTCAGATCCTCACCCGGACAATCAGTTTGATCCACAGTTGCCTTGACAGGGAGGCCTGGAGACATAAATCTTAATCAGCCACCAGCAAAGGTGGAAAGGCTGGAGAGCTGAGCTTGGTAGTGTGCCCTGGCACAATAGGAGAAGTGTCCTTTAGCAGCCCTTTGTGGTCCATGCCCCTGGGCCAGTCACACAAAGCGGACCTTGCAAAGGGCAGGGAGATGGGGAGAGATAGGATGAAAGAGAGAAAACATGCAAAATACCACCTGATGGACTGTCACTGTGCTAAGAGTCCTCCTGCAATTTAAGCACAGGTCTGGGAATCATAGATTTGGAAAGGACCACAAGGGTCAACTAATCCAACCCCCTGCAATGCATGTGGCCTTACGGGCCACTTGTGGCAGAAGGCTGATTTTTGTGAGCCTCTGGACTTTTGTCCCGTACCCCCCATCAAACTGGAACTTCTTTTGTGGAAGGATAAATGAGCTCTCCTGAAGCTTTGAAACAAATTCTAGTCCCCACCTCCATCCCCTTTGTCATTACAGAATCCATTTTAGTGAACCCGAATTGAAGTTTTGGCCACTGAACCTCCCCTACCTCCAATTTCTGTGTTTTGATACGATCCTTGGTGGATTCCAGAGGTGGAAAACTGGAACCTGGAGCTAACTCAACCCTGCTTTTAGGAAGTGCTCTTCAGAAACTCTCAAAGTCTAAAAGCGAGGTGGCAGTTTTGTCAGGTGTGCTGGGGCAGTTGGTAGAGCCACCTGGTAGGAGCGGTGAATCCACTCTGGATTTTACTGCAACCTGTCCCACAGGTGTTTTGAGCAGAATGGGAGGTTTGCAATGCTGACCTACGGTCTGGCACCAGCAGAGTTCCAAGCTGGCATCCAGTTAGTGACTTAGGCAGGCATAAGCCCAGCTTATGCTTGTGTAAGTCATTTTTCTGGTCATTACCGAGGTCAGAAATCTCTACCAAACTCCCACAGTAATGGAACTCCCCACAAACCCACCTTTTAGCTCCTGCAGCTTCCCCAAAATGCCAAATTTCTGGCCATTGGAGAATGGAAGGAACAGCTATGTCCCTGTAGCTAGATACCAGGCAATGAGGCATCCTCTGGACCTCCTGGGGTTCCAGTGGAGGTCCTGGAAAATGTGCTGTGGATCCAGCTATAAGCACTTAGCTGAATGCTTCTTTGCTCATCTCCCTTTTCCACTGGCCAGTAGATCAGTGTGTTTTATGAGGGCTGCAGCAGCTAAAAGGTGTGTTGGATATTTGATGCTTTGTAGTTCCACCTGGGTGAAACTCTGATCTATCTCCTGATCCAGGATCTCAACCCTCATTCAGTTCAGAGTGGCTCTGAGTGGAGTGGAAGTAACATCCAGGGTAAATTTGCAGGATGTGGTTAATCAGCCCTGCTTCATTTGCCTCTGCCTCCCACTCAGGACCTAAAGGTCTGCCCCAAAGTTCTATGCTGATAGCACCTCTGCCTCTATTCTTATAAGCCTACCTACTTTGTACAAAATGCAAGATTCAAAACCTAGGCAGATGGGTCTTATGCAAAGTTATGTGTGTGTACATACATACATACATATGCCTTCAAGTCACTTGTTGACTTAAGGTGACCCCATGAATTTCACAGGCAATGAATACTCGTAGGTGGTTTTGCTTTCCTTTGATACATAGCCTACAGCAAAGGGGTAGTCTCTGGATTGGTGATGGTCCCTGAGCCATTGGCTGTCTGTCTCTGGCAAGTTTCCAGGCAAGGAAGTCTTGGTAGATCACAAGCTGAACATGAGTCAGCAGTGTGATGCAGCAGCCAAGAAAGCCTACATGATTCTTGGTTGCATCAGTAGGAGTATGGTGTCTAGATCAAGGGAGGTAATGAGACCGCTTTATTCTGCTTTGTTTAGACCTCATCTGGAATACTATGTCCAGTTCTGGATACCTCATTTCAAGAAGGATATCGACAAGCTGGAGTGTGTCCAGAGGAGGGTAACCAAATTGGTGAAGTGTCTGGAAGCCATGCCCTATGAGGAATGGCTTAGGGAGCTGGGTATGTTTAGTCTGCAGAAGAGAAGGTTAAGAGGGGACTTGATAGCCATGTTTAAATATTTGAAGGGATGTCATGTCAAGGATGGAGCAGGCTTGTTTTCCACTGCTCTAGAGACTTTTCGCACGGTGTTTTTGAAGTGAAAGGGCCCCTTGAGCGTCGCGTAAATGTGAGGAGTGGTCTGCATGACGCACTCACATTTACGCGACGCTCAAGGGCCTGATGTGGACCACTCATGGATTTTTTCATTTTTGGCTCAAAGCTGAAAATAGTGCGCAGTCGCGCCCCTCTCCGGGGCCCCACACACACTTACCTGCTGTGCGAAGCCTCAGGAGCTGGGCCGGTCGCACGTCTTCTCCTCAGTGCAGCCTGCGAGGTCCCAGGCTGCACTGCGTATGGAAGAGGCGGGGCGCTCGTGCGACAGAGAAGCAGTTGCGGACCTGAAGCAGCAGGGACGTGGCAGGGAGGCGGCAGCATTCCTCCCAGGCCTTCATGCACAAGCCGAGCAGCCCAGCACCGGTAAAAGGTAAGGTGCGAAAAGGGCATAGGACAAGAAGCAATGGATTCAAGCTGCAGGAAAGGAGATTCCACATGAACCACAGGAAGAACTTCCTGACAGTCAGAGCTGCCTGGCAGTGGAACATGCTGCCTCGGAGTGTGGTTGAGTCTCCTTCTTTGGAGGTTTTTAAGCAGAAGCTGAATGGCCATCTGTTGGGAATGCTTTGATGTGTGTTCCTGCCTAGCAGGGGGTTGGACTGGATGGCCCCTGTGGTCTCTTCCAACTCTATGATTCTATGATTCTAAGGAAAAAAATTGTCACCAATGGGCACACAGTGCCAGCCCCCGCCACACTGGAGGAAAATAATTGGCAATCTTCCTCATCATATAGTGTGAGAACCACTGGCCTACAGCACCTAATATTCTTCAGCGGTCCCACATCCCAGTACCTGCCAGGCCTGACCCTGCCTACCTTCCAAGATCAGATGGGATCTGGTTCATTCACCTGCCTAAACCTATTGGGTTGAGTCAAAATTAAGGCTAGAATGCTGTTGGTATTTTATTCTGGCATCACAATTTGTTATGCTGATGTAAGGCCTCAAGACTTCTCGCTTGCATGCCAATGCACTGGCCAACCAAAGCCCTGTTTCATTCCTAAACCATAAAGCAGGCCCAACAATATGTGGTGGTTCATGAAATAATACAGATTTACTATCAAAAGAAGAAGCATGTGTGTGCACGCATATGTGTTGGGGGTGGTGGTGAAGTTTTTGTAGGCCCATTAAGTCCAACATCTAAAATTACCAAACAGTGAACAGAAGATGCTTCCTTTCACCTCATCCTGCGGTGGGAATGATAGTCTGCCCTAAATCATGATTTGCAATTCAATGAAATGCCTTGCGGTTTCCAAAGGATGTGTCCCTGTAGTCAATAAATCAGTGAGCTGTAATTGCAAATTGGAGCTCTGCAGATCCAGGCTGTGTTATAAATGGGTATTTGTCGTCAAATTAGCTATAAAGGAGAAGGTGAGGGGGAGGGAGAAAGAAGCTTCCCATTAGAGAGGAATTCCAGTTCTTAGGCCTGGTGGGGGCGAAGAGAGGGAGAGCTTGAGCAGTAATTGTCAAAGTTGGATTGTTAATTGGTTTCACTGTATCAGCATGTGTGTGAGAGAGAGAGAAAGAGAGAGAAGGGAAAAGGAATGGTCCAAGGGAATCTAGAGGGAGCTGAAAAAGCCGGACCCTCCCTCTGTTTAAAAGGCTATTCTGCCCTGTGACAGCCATTGCAGCCTATTCCTGCCCCACTCTTTATCTGCTAAGACGGTTAAAATACAAATTATTTTGGTTCTGTCTTCCTGAGCATAATAGCTGCTGAAATCACAAGAACTGCCTTCAAATCATGGAAGTTAAAAATAACCCATTTCAACTGTCTTTCTACACAGAAACATCAAATTTGCCATGCTGTATCCGTCCCAGTTAGGAAATGCACAGGGAATTACATGTGTTTCATTTGCTCCTGCATTTGGCTTAGAAAAACAAAACCAAACCAAACCTGAAGCGCTTTCCATGCCTGATAGGAAAAGATTTGTGAATTCTGGCAAATTCCTCAGAAATAAACTGAAATGGAATTTGCCCCCATTTACATCAGCTCAATCTCAATAGCTACAGTTATTCCAAGCGTGGAGACGATCCTATCGTATTTGCCCTTAAATGCTAAAGATGAGGAGCCCCTTATGAAAAAAATATTAGCAGACTTAAAATTCAGTGCTACTGGTTGAAGAGACAGATATTCAAAGCTGGGATTTTAAGAGCTGGACATTCAAATCCCAGGAACTAGGTAGAGAGATAAATGTGGCCATTTTTGTTTCTCCCACAAAGGACTTTAAAAAAAAATCCATCCCAAAGCTAAGACTAACATGCTGTGAATTTCTCCATAATGCTAAATGATTTCACCAAGGGCCATCCCTAGGTCTCCAGTTTGGACCCGGCCTGAGACAATCCTGAACTAGAAACCCTGGACCAAGCAAACCCACAGAGTAGTGGTCAACCTTCATCTCTTGCCCTTGTCTCATGTGTTCTCAGGGTCCAGTCTCAAAATCCAGAATAAGTGATCAGTTCAGGTACTCGCAGCAAGAAATATATATCCCTTCCCTAGCAGGTTGCTAAGGGGAGAAGAAGAGGGAAAGAGAGAGAGGAATGGCATGGCCCAGAAGTTGAAAAGAGGAGAGCAGAAGGAGCGAGAGAAAAAGAGATGGACTGTCTTACTTAAGCTGGGCTCAGGCCCTGGCAAATTAACCATGAGATAAGTAGTCTTGGAGAGCCATCATACAGCCGCATTTCCTCAGATAAGTGTTTTATTTTTCTTATACTTGTAAAGCAACATCTACAGTGATGGTGTAAAAGGAAGGAAGGAAGGAAGGAAGGAAGGAAGGGCATTTTTGAGAAGAACCAGCAGGGATAGGAGAGGTTTGTTTGTCCTACTCCCTGTCAAATTATTTTTCTCTGTAACTATCACCCCAGACTTCACTCTTACCAGCCATGTTTTGTTGTTAGTTTGTAGAGACCTGTTTGGCAGTCAGATGTCAGCATCAGTATGTCTTTGGGTCCCAGGTCTCTAATTCCTGCTATACATGAATTAGCTCAATTGTATCTATACAAAACACTCTGCACATGCTCAGATAGATCCAAAGACTGAGGCCCTTTCTGCACAAGGCGGGTGAATCAGTTCGTGCCGTTTCTTACCAGATTTTCTGGGCTCGAAACAAGGTGGACTTTCCCTCATTTCCTTCCGCACAGCTACTGCGTATGTTCCATTCTGATTTAGAGGAGTGCGAGTTCATGAATCCACACTGCCTCCGCCGTGGCCACTCCCGCTACTCCCCTCACCCTGCCCCAGCGGCTGTGATTGGCCCTTTTTTTTTTTTTTGCATGGTTTAGTACATCATTGCTTACGTGCGTAAGTCCATACTACCCCCTGGCCCCTCCAATCAGCCCTCCCCTGACCACCAATTCGCATTGGTGCAAATGTACATGTCTGCACCACTGTGAAAGTACGAATTGGATTGATCTGGAAAACTGGAAAACCAAGTTCTTCCAGTTTTCAAATAGCACACTTTGCCACCACATGGGCACATTTAGTTGGAATTATGTGTGGAACAAAGGTAAATAAACCGAACCTAGTCTGCTCCAAGGTGCAGAAGACCTCCGTGGCAAGACTCATTGGTCTACCTTAATAACCACATGCAGAAAGGGCCTGAGTCTTGGAACTGAATAAACTTTTCAAAGATCAGCCTTGGTTAGTGCCCTGTCTCACACTGAGTCTCATGAGTGGAGCAAGTATGAGATCTTCGTCATAATAGGTTCTCCCATTAGGCAAAGTGAGACAACTGTTTTAGGTAGCAGATTCGGGAGGATAACAATAGGAGCCCTTTCCCATGCTTACTTGTCCTAAGTCCTCTGGCCATTCCCCACCAGGAAGACAAATCTGTTCTCGGTGTCCTATTAATGATGAGTTTTGAGAAGTTTGTCCTATGTGAATCCCCATTACAAGGGAAGGAAAGGGGAAAGGAAAGTGTGAAAGAGAATGCAAATAAAGATGCCTGCAAAGGGAGCAGGGATGTTGCAATAAAGAAAGATCTAAGAAATACTTGGTTTTCTTTTGGAGGATAAATGCAAAAGCTGTGTGTTGAACACAGCTTGATCTGCACACCTAAACTAGCTAACTGCGCCACGTCTAGTGAAAGGTGCCATCCCACTTCCAGTGTGGAAGTAAGTTTTAGGTGCCAGCCCAGACACATACTCTTCAGCCATCCTGTTTTGACAGGAACAGTCTGATTAATCCTTGGTTATCCTACTTGTTCATTTGCCTTGAAAATGTCCCAGTTTCTCTTTCTCCTCTTCCTGGTCTCCCCCTTTGTTCTCAGCTTACTTCAGTTGCTGCAAACTGAGTGCAGAAGTAATTGGCACTGAGTTCACTCAGCAGGAGGGAAAGGAGAAGAATGGGCAGAATCTTGCCATTTCCAGTAGGCTGAGGTACAAGCAAACTGCTGCACTCTCCTAGCTTATGTATTCTTTTTCTTTAATAACTGTTGCCATCTTGACCACAGTCTCATGTTGCTTGGCCACATATGTTCCTGTTTTCATCTTTCAAGGGGAGTGGGCATCATCTCATTTATTATTATTATTATTTTTTGCCTCATCTTTTGTCTTCTATGGCCACTATACCACTCTGAAATCCTGTCTGAGTTTGAAAGCTAAGCAGTATCACATTAATCCTTGGATGGAAGACTACCAAAGAATACCAGTTAAGGCTAAGAAATAACCAGTGATGTATTTAAGGGTTTTACTCCAAGTCTCAAGTCAAGTCTCAAGTCCCTCCCTTAGAGTCTCAAATCTAGGCCATTTCTGCACTACACAGTTATAGTGCTATTATTCCACTTTCGGCATCCTATGGAATCCTGGGGTTTGCAATTAAGGGAGGGGCCTTTAGAATCCTCACCCAGAGAGCTTTTTGGCCTCAGTAAACTACAAACCCCAGAATTCCACAGGATGTTGAAAGTGGAATAATAGCACTGTAACAGTGTAATGCGGAAATGGCCCTAGTTTCAAGTCGTTGCAAGATCATTCAAGTCAAGTCCCAAGTCAAGTGTCAAGTCTTGGAACCAACTTTAACAGAAAAAAAGGAGGTGATGGTAGGTTGTGTGTGTGGGGGTTAAGTTTCAATAACTAGAAAATCAAAGCCTAATCCTGTCACCCTCTTTCCTAACTTGCCTCAGCAAAGTTTCAGCCAAGACTTTAAACCTGTCTTTATGGGTTTAAACTTTATAGGAGTGACTGGATGGGCTACTGACTGGAGGGAGAGGGGGAGTACCAAGGGCAGCTAGTTAGTCACTAAAAATAGACAAGTCACAAGTCAAGTCAAATCAGTCTGCTATTTAATGCTGAGTCGAATCCAGTCGAGTCACTGAAGTGACTTGAATCCAACTTGAGTTTGAGTCAATCAACTTGAGTCTACACTACTGGAAGTAACCCTTCTTGAAACCTTGAAGAGTCATTGCTGCCTGTTAGAGCAGACAATACTGGCTAGATGGACCAATCTTCTGACTCCTACGTTCCTCTGGCAGCAACATCTGTTAGGCCAGCTTTCATCTTGTGACAGTCCCTGTTCATTCTATTCTGCCTTCTTTGCTTAGTGATGGGTATGGGCTCTCAGCACCATCCGCTTCCAAGCTGTGAGGCTGAACGAAATTTCTTAGTCGAAATCTCTTGAGGTGTCATCCTGCCCTTCCACCCCCGCCTATTGATTTGGGAAGCTGTCACTATGATGGACCATGAAGGATACTCTGCAAAGTCTTTTCCAAAGCAGCAAAATGTCTGTCTCCTCAGCTCCTTTTTCCTTCTTTCTTTCCTTCTTTCCTTCCTTCCTTCTTTTAAACAGTTTTATTTTTCTCTAGCAATCTTTGCTTCAGTGTCGAACAAACAAACAAAAGATTTGTTTGAGGCTTAGAGAAGTCACAGGCGGTCTCCATTTCTCACTTGCTGCGTCTTTAATAATTGCTGACAGATATGACCACAGATGGAGTTTTCAAAGAGAGTTCCGTGCTGCAAGTTAATAACAGGCTGATTAAAAATTAATTCTCTCTTGGAGAACTAAACACATAAACGAACAAATATCAGGCACAAGACTAAAAAAACTTTCCCCCCTCCTTTTTGAAGAAAAGAATGGGTTTGCTCTTTGTGACTCAGCATACTGGGCTACACGTTAACTGAGGCTGCCTGACGTTGTCATTGTATACTAGTCATCAGCTGGATTTAGCCCCAGAATTGTCTCTAGCATGGAACAAGGTGGATTTGGGGCAAGAGAGTGGGAGAAAGGCAGATCAGTATCTATTCAGTGAAAGGGAACAATCACACAACAGCATTATTGGTATCAAAGCATCTCTTCCTATTATGGGCTGGTGTAGTTGCTACTTCTTTGTGATATCTTCCCTGCAGCTTTGAATTTGGAGTCACATGGACATGGTCAATGGGGTGGGGTACATCCCACACAGCCAGCAGCCATCATCCTGTTAGTGGCTAATACATGCATAAGTCACACTACGCATGCGGGGTAAATTATTCAGCACAGTGCAGCAGACATAGTCTGCAAATGGTGGCAGCAGTGGAGGTGTGCATATAGCAATGTTGTGCATTGTAGTTGCACACTGTACCTTGTGCATTGTGATTTCACGCTATGCTTTGCGGTTGTGCATTGTGCGTCACGATTGCACTTTGTGCACTGAGCAGTTTGCAGTGGCACCCAGTCATTGACCTGTGTTGCCCAATGTTGTTGTTCTGCATAGGCTTGTATAATGCTGGCATAGCATATCTCTGCATATGGGTGTTTATACTACACTGATGGGATGTTGGATTGCAGCCAGTGGGTGGAAATCAATTGTTTAATTGGTTAGTGATGCAATTTGCAAGTCTTAGACACTGGACTTCAGAGGTTTAAATGGGTCTGTCCTTTTCAGATGATAATGGGCATTATTTTATGTACCTCACAGTGTTGTGGTAAGGTAGAACTGCAGCTGTGTTATCAGGACGTCCCTGTTAACCTTCAGCAGGATCTGGTCATCTGCCCACAAACTCTACCCTGAAAGCACTACTGCTGTAGCTGTGCAATCCTTTTGTTTAAAGCAGAGCTTAGAAAAGTGATTTTTTTGGACTAGAGGTGTGTCCACACTACATAGTTATGGCACTTTGATACCACTTCATTAGCCAAAGGTCTCTCTTGGGAGTTACTAGTTGGTGAGATACATGGAATTCTCTGTAGACAGGCATTAGAACTCTTTAGCAGATAATTCCAAAGTACCTTGCCACACTGCAAATTCCAGGAGTCTGCAAGATGGAGCCATGGCAAAAAAGTGAGATCAAAGTGCTGTAACTGTGCAATGCAGATGTACATTAGATTGCCCAGCTACCATGGCAGTTGGAAGTTCTTGGACATTTGTAGTCCAAGAAAGTAAGTTTTCTAAGCTTTAATTCAAAGTAGCATGGAAAAATTTTATGCACAAGCTGCAATGATATAACTAGTGGTAAGTGCTAATGGGGCCACAGTGAGCTTAAGTATAGATGATTAATTTTCTCTTTTTTCCCTTTTTTGTTTGAGCTCGTATGATGTGCCAGGAAATATAAGAGATTTTCAAGGTAAGTTTCCTCCATATATTTATTCTTATACATTAGCATAAGGTGATTCAGAGGCAAATGCGATTCAAAGATGGAACAGTTTGCGCAAATGTCACACCAATGATATCCAAATCACATCTGCATAATACGCAAAGCACGTCATACATTGGTATGCATAATATTCAAGATTATCAGGGCTCAATCAAGGCTGACGCTTATTGAGGCTTAACTCCAAAACCTACTTTTATTTTCCATTGCTTCTTATTGGAACTTGCATGTCAGTTTTAAAAAGAGCACTGTCAAGTACAATTAAACTAAGGGAAGCTTAGGTTCTTGTGAGAGGTGTAGGGAGAAGAGACATGGGCCATTTCCGCACTACACTGTTATAGTGCTATTATTCCACTTTCAACATACTATGGAATCCTGGAGTTTGCAGTTTAGGGAAGGGTATTTAGAATTCTCAGCCAGAGAGCTCTTTGGGCCTCAGTAAACTATAAACCCCAGAATTCCACAGGATGTTGAAAGTGGAATAATAGCACTATAACAGTGTAGTGCAGAAATGGCCATTATGTAAGGAGGAAAAGGATACCTCCTTTTGCAATGTCCCACATAATACATACACAGACCAAAGGTTAAGCCTGTGTAATTCACCATGAAGATTGCAGCCAAGAAGTGCTGAGGCTGAAGCATGCCTAGAAGCCATCATAGCTTTTTGACCTGAAAATTTTGCCTTCTTCTCAACTCAAGGATGTGAACTCTCATAGAAAGCAAAGAAAAGATTTGGGGGTGCTCTGCGAAGGCTCTCTCTCCTCCTTTTCTTACTTTGAAAAATTGAGGGCAGAACCGAACCTAGTAAAAAAAAAGGGGGGCTACTTCAGTTTTCAGAATCCCCCAGAATGGTCATGCTGGTTGGGAGTTTCTGGAGCTGTCTGGTTCCAAAAAGATTTATGTTGTCAAAAAAATCCTTACACATGCCTTGATTGCATCCCATTTGGATTACTGTAATGTATCCTATGTGGGGCTGTCTTTGGAAAATGTTCAGAAACTGCAGAAGTTCCAAAATGCAGCAGCCAGACTGCTAGCGAGGGCTAGTTACAGGGAACAAATATCTCCCCTATTGCAACAACTTCACTGCCTACGGGTCTGTTTCTGGGCACGATTCAAAGTGTTGGTTATGACCTTTAACGCCCTGCACAGTCTGGATTCAGACTGACTATATCTGTCTATACGAGATCTTGTCAGGAGGGCTTTCTCTTCATCCTGCCACCATCACAGGTGCTTTTGGGAGGACACTGAAGACAGCCTTCTCCTTGGCTACACCCAGGTTGTGGAATTCCTTCCTATGGGAGGCTTGGTTGGGCCCTGTCTGCTCTCTTTCTGTGGGCAGGCAAAGACCTTTTTATTTAGGCAAATCTTTGGCTCTTAGGTTACCACGGCAGAACAGTCTTTTAATGAAGCCTGTTATGCATTTTTTTTTCTTTTTCCTGTTTTAATGGGTTTTTGAAATGTTTTAATGTAGTGCTTTTGATGTAATTGTTTGCCTAATGATTTTTATATTTCTGCATCAAATAGATTCCAGCTATACTTTGTTATAAGTTGTTGTAAGCTATCTTGGGTCATGTACTGGCATGAAGGTAGGAAATCAATTGGTCAATCAATCAGTTCACCCATCACTCTTACATTAATGAATGCTAAATGGTTATCAAACTTAGGCAGATATAAAAATAAATGATGGGAGATGGATCCAGATTTGGGGCCTTTCTGCACTACGCTGTTATAGTGCTATTATTCTACTTTCAACATGCTGTGGAATTCTGGGGTTTGTAGTTTTTTGAGGCCTATATGTTCTCTGGCTGAGAATTCTAAATGCCCTCCCTAAACTGTAAATCCCAGGATTCCATAGGACGTTGAAAGTGCAATAACAGCACTATTAATAGTGTAATGCAGAAAGGCCCTTGGTCATGCTTAAAGCAAACTCAATGAAGTTAATCTTGGATCCAGTCTATAATGCTTTGTTTCTCCCTCTCTGCCCCCCCAAATCATATTTGATGAAAATCAGATATGCTTTGCTATCCTATATCCCTCCTTTCAGTTACTATTTTATCATTTTTAAATGACAGGCTTGCCAACAAACTCTTTTCTTTTCTTTTCTTTTCTTTTCTTTTTTTTTTTGAAGATAGGTCTCATATCTGTACAGAGGGAGCATGGTGTAGTGATTTGAGTGTTAGGAATTGGCAAGAACAGAGTTCAAAGCCATGTCTGTACTACACTGTTCTAGTGCTATTATTCCACTTTCAACATCCTGTGGAATTCTGGGGTTTGTAGTTTACTGAGGCCAAAGAGCTCCCTGGCTGAGAATTCTAAACGCCCCCCCCAAACGGCAAACTTCAGGGTTCCATGGGATGTTGAAAGTGGAATAATAGCACTATAACAATGTAGGGCGGAAATGGCCCATGTCTCTGCTCAGCTAGGAAACCCTTTGGGTGACCTTAAGCAACCACACTCCGTATGTCTCAGAGGAAAGCAGTGGTGAACCTCCTCTGAAGAAATATTTCCCAAGCCTCCCAGGATAGACTTGCCATAAGTCAGAGTCAGCTTGAAGGCACATAACAACACTAGTATCTGTAGAATGGCAGATCTATTGAATGCCAGAAGCTTCCACCCACTAACCTGTCAGAAGTCATAATCTGGGCAAAAATGAGTCACAAGAATATTTGTGTATTTGTGTGTTGAAGATTAGTCACACTTCAAAACTTTTTCATACAATTTTTCTTGTTAAAAAGTTGCATTTTGAATTATCTATGTTTTTGTGCAAAATTGTGGCCCTTTCCGTTGCTTACCTTTTGTTGAAGCCATCCCTTGGGGATCCCAGGGTTGGCTGTCCTGGGAGGGAAGCATGACAGAAGCACTTCCCTCCACACTGTCTGTTTGCTGGAAGGGAGGAAGCACGATGGCCCCACTTCTCCCTTCCACAGCTCAGCCCAGCACTTTCCCAGGCTGCTCTGGGGGAGGAAGCGCAACCATTGCACTTCCTGACCTTCTGCACAGCAGGTAAGTGCGGAAGGGTTGCAGGAAGGCTGCACAATTGCAGTTCATTGAGGGGAAAAACCCATCAATGATGTACTCCATGATTGCGACAGGTGGCCATGGGATCACAATGATGTTATGCAGAAGCGTTGTTTGCAGTCTCATCACGATCCCATCACCACTGCAGGTTGGGAGCAGGCTGCGGAAAGGGCCTGTGTTTTATTTGTGCAAATACATTTGCAAAAATGTATCTTTTTTGTGCAAACCATGTTTTTGCACAAATGGAATATTTGCAGAAATGTGCATACATACAAAAAAAAAATGTACCCAGCCAAACATCAAAAAGGACTCCCATCCCTTTTAGTTTAAGAGGTCCTGCCTTGGGGTGAGTGCGAAGGGATTCCAAACCACCTGGAATGTGGCATGGCAGAAGCTCCTCGGTTCGGCTTCCGTCATCTCAACACGGGACACGGAAAGACTTCCATTTGAAACCTTGGAGAACTGCTGCTAGACAGTATAAACCAGGAATAAATAAAGTGTGCCTCCTGAGGCTGTTTTTGCAGTTTCCAGGGGCCCCCATGGGAAAATTTACAATGTTTTAAGAAATTAAGAATGACCCCCTCACTCTCTGTTTTACTTAAACAAAGGCCTCTCATGGCCCTCAAAAGCCAAAGGCATACCTTCTAATCCTGTCTTAATTTGGCAGGAGCAGTCCCAATGAATCCTTTGTCATTCCACTTTTTTAGCAGTTTTGAAATCTTAATATCATGTAATACCATTTACCACATAAAAGTAATATGTAATGGAATGTAATAGAAAGTAATATAGAAATGAACTAGATTTGGCTGAAACTAGGTGACAAAATGGTTACAGATATAAAACAATGAAAATTGGATTTGGTTAATAAATGCTGTGAAGGATTTTACAATATAAAATGGTATAGAAATATTTGGATTTACTGATGCCATATAAGATGTAATAGATCTATAGTTTAAACTAGTAAAAATATTATGTTATCAAATCTGCATGTAACATTTAGTATTAATGTAGGATCGCAAGCATCATCTGTTGCCTTACGGCCCCCTAGTTCTCAGTTCCTTCCTTCCTTCCATCATGGACACTGCACCCATGGCATTTTCCTCTTACCACCACTACTGGTGTCCCTACGCTGGCATAATGCACCAGCAGGACTGAAGCCTATGGGTCCTAGGATATCTTATAAAGGACCAGAGGATCACAACCTTCCACGCTGAAACAACAACAACAAAAATTGTATGTGATGATGATCCCAAATGCCTGCAAAGGCCCTAGGGATTCCTTTGGTATATCTTTTGGGTAAGTTTGCTCTGGGCAGTTTTAGGACTTTTTTTTAAAAGAAATGACTTTGAAGCTGATTTTTGGTTCACTTTCTGATGGGAAAAAAGAGGGCTCTCCAGGATCTAAAGCAGCCCAAAGAGGCCAAAAACTTATTGAAAATGTCTCTATGTGCTCTGGAAAGGTTATGGAGCATTTGGCAGCAACGAAATTCAAAGGTTTTTCCAGGGGAGTGTGGCAGGGTGTTGTCCGACAGCCCAAGGTTACCTGGGAGGCCAGTGTGGCTACCTAATCTCTAACTTTGGCCCTTTTTGCTCCTTACCTTGTCCCGGTGTCATTGCGAGGGGATCACGTGAGAAGCCTCTTGTGAGAGGCACTCGCATCCCCTTTGCTTCCCCTCCGTACCAGCTCCGTGCTGACCGAAAGGAAACGTGAGCGCTCCACCCCTTCCTTCTGCTGCGCAGCCAGATACTTTTCCAGGCTGCGCTGGGGGAGAAAGCATGATGGCCACACATCCGGAGCCTCCGCATGCAAGGTAAGTGTGTGTGGGGCACAGGAGGGACATGTGATTGCGCAACATTTTCGGCAATGAGCTGAAAATGATATAATGTGCGATCACCACCTAATGGCCTCAGGAGTGTCACGTGATTGCGAGGATGTCATATGGAATGGTCCTCGCAATCGTGTGACGCTCCCGAGGCCATTTCGCAACAGGACTGGTGTGCGAAAAGGGCCTTTAACTCTAACTAACTTGACCCTACTTTAAAGATGTTGCAGAAGGAGGCATCACGTACCTCCTTGTGTAACGTCTTTTTGTTGGGTACAGAAGGACAGCTGGAGGCTTCTGAGCATAGGTCCACCCCCAGCCACTAATTGTCTGTTACAGGGCATCGAGGAACCATTTAGTTGTGTTTGCACACCCAGGAATGAAGAAGCTGTTTCACCCTTGCCCAAGGGTCAGTGTTTCCTATTCTTCCAACTCTTCCCTCTCTTCCTTCTCCTCCCTCTCCTCTGAGGGTTCAAGAGCAGCTAGACGGTTTCTGGGTGCACAACTGTGGCCAATCAGTAGTTAAGATGGGGGGAGCAGATCTGCATCCAGGAGCCTCATTTGGTCCTTACAGACCTGGGAAGAAAAGAAGTTTTCAGCTCCCCTAGTCACCAACACAGCTATTCTGGCAGCAAGTTACACTCTGTCAGAATAACTGTTGGATCATGCCCACTGTAAGAAGTAAGAGCAACAAATTATATTTTAAAGAAACTAATCAGTAAAGGGAACAATTTATTTGGCCAGAAGGAATGTAATCTCTCCATCTCTGAGGGCTAATACTGTTTGTTTCCTAGGCAGGGCAAGCATAAAGTCTTATATAGGAATATGTGTGTGTGTGTCTTTGTGAGTGTGTATATCTGACAGAGAGAGAGAGAGATTGAGAAAGACAGAGCAGATCCTTGCTGGACTACTGAGGCCTTTGGTCTCATCCAGCGGGGCTCTCTTCCAATGTCCTTCTAACGTGCCTACGGAAGTGGTGTGCACACTGCCTGGAGGTGGTAACCATAGCAATTTCCATCTTATATGATAATGAAGACACATCCTGATAAAAACCCAAAACACAAAGGTCACACCGGAGTGGGTTAGCATAGTGACAATGCTGTCTCGTCACGCTAGGCAAGGGCAGCTCCTCAACTGATGGAGAGATCCGTTCTGGCGTGCAGCGGAGAAAACAGGAGCCAGGAGACAAGCGGAGAGAGCAAGGGCTAGAATACTAAAAGACAACATGAATAAGCAACTGCAATTTCTTCCCCTCTTCTGTGTATTTCCTCTAATAGGAAGAACAAAATTTAACAGATGAAAACTGGGACACAAGTGACTGAGCCATATTAGAGTGTGGTTAAAGGGTGTAGTTTAGGGATGGCAAAACTTTGCCCCTTCTTCTCCTCTCCCTCCTACTGTGCCAACTGAATGGCAACTACTTTGGCACTTTGGTCTCAAGGCCTTTCTGCACTACACTCTTATACTGGTATTATTCCACTTTCAACATCCTATGGAATCCTGGGGTTTGCAGTTTAGAGAGGGCATTTAGAATTCTCAGCCAGAGAGCTCTTTGGCCTCACTAAACTACAAAAGCCAGAATTCCACAGGATGTTGAAAGTGGAATAATAGCAGTATAATTGTGCAGTATGGAAAGGTCTTCCATTTACAGCAGTTGAAGCAGGCTGAGAATGAAGGGGAAGAATGTGGTTGAAGAGTGGGAAACTTGGACATTTTATATCTCAGAAAGGTTGTTGTTTTGAGTTCCTAACATGTACTTCTGGCAGGAACTGTAAGGTCACTCTGCCACGGTGGTATTTCTTGCTTCAGATTAGACCTAAATGCCACTCTGCCAAAGCTCTATTCCAGGCCGCTCCAGCAACACAAGACTAAAGCTACATGTTATGGTGGTTACTACAGAAAGCAGCGGCCCTACAGCTCATCCTTAATTTTTATTTATTTATTAAAATATTTCTATCTTGCCCTTTATTATGGAATCCCAAGGTAGCATACAATGTAAACAATTTTAATAATTAAGTGTTAAGATTAAAACGACAAATACAGTAACAGAAACAAGATAAAAGCACCTTAAACAAACAAAACAACAGTTAAAACAACTTTAAAAGCTAAACCATATATACTTTGAATTTTAAATACAGGCTTCCCCCACTTATCTGACAGGTTAGGGATCGGAGCACTGTCAGAAAAAGGAATTGGTTGAAAAGCAGAACCCATGCATTGTACTGTAGGGAGCACAAAGGACTTATGGAGGCTCAGTGGGGACCAACCAGGTGCATGCTGCTTGCAAAGTCTCTCAGCCAGCTTGGTGCCTTTTTTTCTCTTTTCGGCTCACTTTGCTCGTTTCTGCACTACATTGTTCTAGTGCTATTATTCCACTTTCAACATCCTGTGGAATTCTGAGGTTTGTAGTTTACTGAGGCCCAAGAGCTCTCTGGCTGAGAATTCTAAATGCCCTTCCCTAAACTGCAAAACCCAGGATTCCACAGGATGTTGAAAGCGGAATAATAGCACTATAACGGTGTAGTGTAGAAATGGCCTTTGTCAGTGGTGTGCGTGTGCATGCACGAGCGGTCCCAAGCGAGCTGCCACAGGCAAGAAGAACTGATGAAAGAACAGAACCCCTGTCGAAGTAATGGAACTTGTCTTTAATTTGGAAGCTTTGAAAGAGTGAGTTGTCAGATAGTGGGGAGTTAAAAGGCAGGCGCTTCCTGTAAATTAGTCTCTGAGCAGACATCCATCTTTTGGCTTGGTGCTAGAAAGAAATCAACGTTAGCACCAGTTGGACCTACAGGGGGAATGCATGTAACGATCAGGGTGCCACAACTGAGAAGACCCTCTTCCATGTTCTCCCATTTCACATTGCCCCATGTCCTCCTGCAGATCTCAATCCTCAGGCTGGTATTAATAGGGAGAGGTGCTCTTTCATATATCAGACTAGAAGCAGATTGGCATTATATGCTAAATATGTGGTATCATCTTTCTCTTTCCCACAAGACAGGAATGAGAATGACGGCAGTTGCAATGCCAGCAACACAGTGGCAGAGCTTGGAGTATTTTGGGGGGGGGGGGCTGGAAGGGGGCTATGGCGCGAGAGGCATGGCCACTGTGTGCGGGGTGTGGCTGCAGTGCACGGGGGCATGGCCAAGGCATGTGGGGGTGTGGCTACGGGCCGGGACACCTCAAAAACATTGCCACCCATGGCGAATCGCCCCCCCTACATCGCTACACAACTGCAACAACATCTGGTGGGCCACACGTTGGCTAGTTCTGCCATAGTGTTTACTGAGGTATTGCATGCTATCAACTGTGTTGAGTGTTATGGGTTGTGAACTTGTAGGTGAGGTCCTCTGCACACATGTATGGCAGCTTTCTTCTCTATTTCAGTTGGTTGGTTCTCGCAGCAATCTAAGAAAAAGAAAATATTCAAGTCTGAGCTCTAGTGAATCCTCATGACGCCAGTTAAGTATGGAGTGGATTAGGAAACTGGATTTTGCTGTCTGAGGATAGAGGAAAAGAATATAAATGCCTCCCCTGCTACTAGCAGCTTGTCGTGAGCAAATGTGTGGCAAAAGCAGATGGCTCAGAGAACTTCAGTACTTTAATTAAAACTGCTTAAGATTCAGAGCTAATTTCTGTGGCATCCCCTAGTGGGAAAAGCCTGCTTTGCCTCTCTGTGTGTCGGGGGAAAGCCCTAATGTTTCCATCCATCACATTGGCCTTCATCATGTCTGCCCCTGTGAACTGGAACATTCTTGGCCAAAGATCTCCAGAGAGAAGAAGGCAGAGGGGGAAGACAGAGTCCTAACAAGACATCTCTCTCTGTTTACCACTCTGTATTTGACATCTGATCCCTGTGACTTTGATCTTCTCACACTCACAAGACCTTTGTGACCTTTACTAAGGGTTTAAATTGAGCTTCACTAAACCTGCCAAATGGACCTGCTTGCAGACATATCTTTTTTGTTCCTTTGCCAGCAGCAAACTAGGCATGGGAATGCAAATCATCTCTGCACACAGAGCAAGATAATGAAATTTTCCACTGTATTGTTCAGTTTCAGACTACATTGCTTAGATAGCATCGCTGGGCTTTTGCTGTTAGGAATAAAGACTTATTTCAAATATGGGCTCTTTTTTTTTTAAGGGAATATTGCTTTTAGGATAGTGCTTGGGAGTATGATCTGAAGGACTGAAGAGATTAAACAACAAGTGGAGAGTGGCATAAATTCATTGATTTCTTTTGTTGCGTGCAGCTGTCATCTAGCTAGAATACCACCATGAGGCTGCAGCAGAGGGAGAGGCAGAAGCAGGGCTACTCTAGGAGTCAATGACTTTTGCCTCCTCTTCTCCCTGAGCAGTTTCTGCACCATGGAGTTGTGAAAAGCACTTTTTAGTGGTGGCCCGCTTTCCTTTGGGATTCTGTCCTCTTTGACTACTTAGATACTTGGTGTTCCAACTTGGTGTACACAGATGGGATAGTTAAGAGGCTGTTTATGATCAGTGGAATGCACAGAAGGGGTAAAAAGAAGGTGAAAGAGTAAACATACATAAAGGAGGTAGGGAGGCCACAGTACAAGTGGATGGATTCAATCACTTCAAGGAAAGTAATAGCATCACTCTACTTTGGTTTGGTCATACCCCACTTGGAATATGTGTCCAGTTCTAGGCACCACAGTTCAGGAATGATATTGGCAAGCTGGAACATGTCCAGAAAAGCACAAGCAAAATGGTAGAAGGTCTGGAAACCATACTCTGTGAAGCTACGCTTAGGGAGCTGGGTATGATAGCTATGTTTAAATATTTGAAGAGATGTCATATGAAGAATGGAGCAAGCCTATTTTCTGCTGAGACTAGGACACAGAGCAATGTCTTCAAAGTTAAGGAAAACAGATCACATCTAAACATTAGGAAGAACTTCCCGACAGTAAGAGCAGTTCAACATTGGGATATGTTGCCTGGCGGTGTGGTGTAGTTTCCTTCTTTGGAGCTTTTTAAACAGAGGTTGGATGGCTCGCTTTCAGCAATGCTTTGAAGCGGTGTTGGACTCGAAGGCTCTTGTGGTCTCTTCCAGCAATATGATTCTATGTAAGCCACAGTCCTAAATTTGAGAGACCTGAGCAGTAGTCAATGACTGGAGCTCTTGGAGGTCTCTGAGTCATAGGGTCACCGTAAGTCAATATCAGTTTGACAACAAATAATGGCAGCAAGCCACTCTGAGAACCTTTTGGATTGAGGGACAGGGTAAAAATATTTTAAAGAAATAAGTAACGAAATGAGAATATGCCTGAGCAAATTCAGAATTCTCCTCCAGTCACCAATCCAAGCAGCCCTGAAATTAAGGATAATCTCATGCTGATAGTACTCTCTGGTTTGGAAAAACTGATCATAGAAAGGCTTGGGTGGGTGAGCCCATCTTCTGTTCCCCCTTTCTGTCGAGAAATCAGCTGGCCTGTATGGCCATTGACTTTCTTCTAAGTCTAGATATCAATTTTTTTAAAATAATACATTGTATTGGAAACTTTTCCCAAGCTGAAGGTATAGTATAGGGTAGAAGCTGTCAGGAACTTCTTTTTAGAAAAACTACAAAACACACTGTACATTTTAGAGGGACTCTAGATGGTTGCTGATGAAGGATTCCCAGTACTACCAATCAAGAGACATTGTACAATAGTTCTATCTTTCCCTTCTTAACAAGTTTGTGTGTGTGTGCGGCAAAAGGAAAAATGAAGAAAAAAACCAGGGAGACGGGGATGTGTCACAAATTGAAGATGCTGACAGCGTCTGACACGCACATTCTGCATAAAATGAGATGGATGAGGCTGGGTGATTGCACGCACAAAAAAGCCTTGTCTCCAAGTATGCATGCAATTCATGCAGAAAAATAGATTTATAGATTGACAGGCTTAAGTAAGATTGAAGAGGGTTTTCTAATGAGTAATTAATGGATACTACATTTCCAAAAATGTACTGTTCGTTTTAAGCTGTCTAGCAATCTTCAGTTCTAGAATGTAACAATATAAAGAACACCAAGACTGGTTGACTGAAATATATTTGGTTCTGCTAATGTACCTAATCTGGATCAAGAAGAGAAATTTACAATTATATTTTAAAGCACTCACTCTAAAAAATATAAGCTATCAGGAACCCCTCCTCTGTAGCCCGTTCTTAAAGGCCCTTTTCGCACGGCATTTGCCATGCGAAAGGGCCTCTGGAGCGTCGCACGATTATGAGGAGCATTTCAAACGATGTCCTTGCAATTGCGTGATGCTGCCGGGGCTGGCAGGCGCCGATTGTGCACTATTTCATTTTTGGCTTGTAGCTGAAAATGGTGCGCAATTGCGCTTTGCTCTGGGGCCCCATGCGCACTTACCTTGTGTGTGGAGCTCTGGAGCCGCAGCCCTCGCGCTTCCTCCCCCAGTGCAGCCTGGGAAAATACCAGACTGCGCTGCGGAAGGAAGAGGCGGAGCCCTCATGCTGCCTGCCAGCCGGCAGGCACTTCCTGCAGAGCCAAAGCAGTGGGGACGCGAGAGCCTCTCGCAAGAGGCTGCTCGCATGATCCTCACGGCCCTGCACCGGACAAAGGTAAGGTGCAGAAAGGACCAAAGTAATCACAGTTGGTTAAGTGATGAGGTAAAGCTTTGTCAGTGACTGCATCTGTGTTGTGGCACTGCTTGCCGCCTGGGGTTCAAATAACCTCTCCTGAAATAACCCCTTGCAGATGAGGAACTGTATGATCCTCCAGATGTTGGTGGACTACAACTTTTATCATTTCTCATCACTGACTATCTTGGCTGGGGCTGCTGGGAATTGTAATTCATGAATACTTGTTTGGTGGCACATAGTTCACACTTTCTTCTAAAAAGGAGCATTGAGCTTCATGTCTTCTTTGAGAGAAAAATTCTACCTGCTGGAGTTTCAAATCTATTCTCAAACCTGTTAACATTTCACATATGTGAAATGTATAGAATCATAGAATCATAAAGCTGGAAGAAACCCAAGGGCTATTGAGTCCAACCCCATTCCATGCAGGAATACACCATTAAAGCATTCCCAATGGATGGCTATCCAGACTCTATTTAAAAACTGCCAAAGGAGACTACATCACACTCTCAGGCAGTGTATTCCACTGCTGAACTGCTCTTACTGTCAGGAAGTTCTTCCTAATGTTTAGATGGGATCTTTTTTCCTGAAGCTTGAAGCCATTGCTCTGTGTCCTAGTCTCTGGAACAGCAAAAAACAGGCTTGCTTCATCCTCCATATGACATCCCTTCAAAAAACCATAGCTATTATGTCACCTTTTAACGTTCTCTTCTCCAGGCTAAACATACCCAGCTCCTAAGCCATTCCTCATAAAGCATGGTTTCCAGGCCTTCTATCATTTTGGTGGCTGTCCTCTGGACATGTTCCAGATTGCCAACATCCTTCCTGAACTGTGGTGCCCAAAACTGGACACAGTATTCCAGGTGGGGTATGACCAAACAGAATAGAGGGGTACTATCACTTCCTTGACCTAGACACTATACTCCTCTTGATGCCCAGAGTCACAATGATTTTTTTAGATGCCCCATCACACTGCTGACTCATGTTCAGCTTGTGGTCTCCTAGATCCCTTTCACATGTACTCCTTTTCACATATGTGTGGCCAAGCATCAACATCAGTGCATAATCAAGATGACAAATGTTTTTAATCAGGAAGAACACAGAAACTAGGAATTTACTTTTGTCCAAGTCTACCAGGAAGAGCATCCTGCCCCCTCCTCTCCTCTCCTCTCCCCCCCCCCCGCCTCTGCTGAATTAATTGAGTACAAACTACTTTTAGCACTTTGAATTCAGTTTGCAGGAACTGAAGTAAGCTGAGGACAAGGGGAGAGAATGCGAGAAAGAGAGAGAAACTGAGACATTTTAAAAGCAGGTGAGAAAGTTGAATGGCAGATCATTAAGTGGGATTAATTGTCCCTGACAAATCTGGACAGTTGGAAGGTAGGTATTTTATTTAAAAAAACTCAAGGTGGAAGAGTTTGGAGGTTCCAGGGGTGCAAAAGTAAGTTTGAGTACCTCATGTCTTCTATAGGCTCCTGAATCCTCCCCTTCTCTATAGACTAGGGATGAGCCAACCAAACCCGCGAATCCTCGAATGCTCAGCAAGGATTCTACATTCACGAATCTGAATCCTTGTGCTAAAATAGGCAACTGAATCTTTCAAATCCCCCAACAAAATAGTTTGTTGGAGACCGGGACGCCTGAAAACCTGGGAAACCAGACACACAAGGGGAGATGGCAAGTAGGTGAGCTTTTCCATTGGAGTTTGCTAACAATTTCAGAAATTTCATCTGGGGTTGTATTCTAATATATTAAAATTGAACATTTAATATTTATGTTCAGCACTATTTTCTGTGCTGAAAATCAATAGCATGTATAAATGCTGGGATCAGCGGGTCTGACGCCTATCAGAAGTAGTGGGGCAGAGGGCAAGGTGACACAATCTCATCCAGTGATTGCCACATGTAGGCCAGTGTACCTCCTTCCTCAAGACAGTGCTGGTTGTAAACCAGTAGCTAGTGTTACTGCCCTGGCTAGCCCGAGCTTTGGGGGATATAAAAAGATATCTTTTGATATCTATAATTCGGCCTCACATACCCACTCCCTTCCACATGCTTGCGAGGCCCCCGGACAAGCACGCATACAGGCTCGGCTGATAATCGCTGTAATATTCCAAAACAATACAGGCAGGCCAGAAATAGCCGACTCGCAGCTTCAGGAGACCTCAAGGCAAGTACCTCAATTAGGTATGCACGCAACTTTCGAAAGATCTTCTGCCCCACACTGGCAGCTTGATGATCTGACTATACAATGCTCAAGTACTATGCGTTTGCATACCGGCTATCCTATTGACAATTTGGCTATAACTCAATCATTCAAATTCTGACCTTTCGGAGGCTTTGTCTCCAGCCCAAAATCTATTGTTTTCCCCAAGTCCGACCTAGCCTGCAGTCACAATTCTCCTTATAAAAACCCCTGACTTTGAGCACTTCCTTTGATCACTCTTGGCTTCCATCCCGCCTTGCTGTCGCTTTGTCCAGTGAGCCTTCCCCTCAGTTCCACGTGCTGAGATCCACGCTCTCCAAATTCTCCGCTGCCAACCGGGCTTCAGGACAGGTGAAGTATCACCCAAACCAACAACTCCTCTAAAAAAAACCCTCTATCCCACTCCAACCTTTATTTCTTTAGTTATCTTGTGTGAGCGTGCCACATACACTGTTTGATTGTGTTTTTAATAAAACCACATTTATTATTTCAACTTCTGTGTGCTCCTTGACTCGGCCTGACCCCGTAGACATAGGGTTCAAGATCCTGCTAAGTTACCCTGCCTCTCGAAACACTAAAGCAGTGCTCAGAGCTAATCTTCCCCACCTATTGTTGAGCACATTTTGGTGTCCCTCACGGGACCCCCAGTAAACAGGGTAACACTAGAATAGGATGAGAAGCCACATGACAAACCACATGTAGCAGAAAGGTAAAATTGTTTTTAAAAATCGGTGCCTACGGGGCCCGCCAAAGGCCTGATTGATTGGAACGTGCAGTCTTCTTGAGATTACAAGGACAGCTGAAAGATTCCTTTGCATAGCTCTCTTGCAAACCTCTTTCAGACACCGTTCTGGGGTCTGGAGTTTCACAAGGTGTCACAGCCTTCTCTGACAAAGTGTGCTGGTGCATCATCAAACTACAAACTCCACGGTGCCATAAGGAGCTATGCAAAGAAAAGCCAGTTTTGACCTGGATTATCTCTCTACTGTAATATGTGGCCCTGTTTACACAGGCAGGAAAATCTGGGATTAATCCACATTTTCCTGCCTGTGTAGAAAGGGCCTTCATGTCATTTCCAATCTGGGGAGATCCTCAGGCAAAACTAGGACAATTGTCCTGGCCAGATTTCTTCCGAGGGAGGTTTGCCTTTACCTAGGCTTTTGCTAAGGCTGAGAGAGTGTGTCTTGCCCAAGATTGTCCTTCTTTCCCTTGCTTTTTAAACCCTTTTTTAAAAAAAGGATTTGAAAGATTTGAGATTCATGGATTCCCAGAACCTTCCAGGGATTCAGATCTGGATTTGGAGTCTTAAAATTCTGGATTCATCCCATCCCTACTTTAGACCAAGGTGGGAACAATTAATGGTTCAATTTTATGTAATACCTGGACAATTTTAAGAGCTCTCTGGAAACAATCAGTTCTGATCTTGGCCAAGAGCAAACTATCCCACTCTCACTGGGTGGGAAAGAAAAAGAAGACGATGAGAGGGATTACCCAATCTGCTTTTGACTCTGGTCCCAACCATGCTGGCTTCAGTTCTGGAAACTCCTATGGTGCAGCCTCCAATAAGTTTAACATCAGCTGAATACATTCTGCATGAGGCTGGGCCTACGGCTAGGCAGGTCGAGGTGTCCACCTCAAGCAGTATTTTAACATAAACGGGCAGCACAAGGGCACATATCTCTAATCATCTGTTATTGTATTTTTATGGGAAATGTACTTGTGAGATTTTCAGCCTCTTGTCAGGCTGTAACTTAGTTACCTGTGAATGCTGTGCTTCTGGTGAGGAGGAACCAGCTCCTGTTCTCCTTCAGGCAGCAAAATGTCTTGGGTGAGCTCTGGTCCCACAACAGAAAAAAAAAATCCCAAATTCTTAATCTCTTTTTCAGATTCTTCCCCTAAACTGTTCTGTGTCTGCCACAAATGCAACAACCATCTCCACACTTAGTTTTCTCTAAGCCATTTTTCTTCAAGGGACATGGATCCTTTCCGCACAATGACTGTGTCCTGGCATGGGGACACTGGAGGAGTGGAACTATGATGACACTTCTGCATGATGTCATCGTGGTCCTGCCTTTCTCCCGTCACCAGCTGGTGTAATTGTTGGGGTAAATCATTGAGAGTTTCTCCATCAATGACCCCCAACTGCACAACACTCCTGTCCTTCCCGACCATGCAGAAGGGTTGGAAATGCGATGGAGATGCTTCCTGCCTCAAGGGCAGCATGGAAAAGAGCCCAGCTGCACTGCAGAAGGAAAAGGCGTGTCCCTTGCGCTTCCTTCTGCAGGGAGCTGGTCGGGTGCAGAGGGGAGCGTTCTTGTCGCACTCCCTTCCTGCCAAAGGCATTGCCGGGATCATGACCAGAGGATGATGACATTAGGTAAGGTGGGAAATAGCCTACCTTTGGTCCCGAGGCCTCCAACTGATGATCACTCAGCTGGTGCTACCTGAAGAAGATTTTCCCTACCTAACATGCTTTCATTCCTATGCGCAGCTTCTTCCTCACCAACCTGCCTCAGAAAGGAGGAATCCCTGCATCATCTGTCTTTGTGCTTTCTTCCGTCCTCCATCCATTCACACACATCCTGGAAAACATTACGCACCATCTACAGGAGCACAGTTCTGGATGAAAGTAGGTGGAAGAAAAACATCCAGGCACTTTGAAACTCCCTTTCCAATTTGCCCATCTGGCAGAGGGTCTATATTTAGTTTTAATTAACCTAGACAAAGCAGTCTGGAATTATACTACTTTTCCTCCCTGACTGACAATTTGCTGCAAATCGCTCTTAGATCTCAAGCTAAGAAATCTATAAGACCCAAGTAGAGCTGATTCTACCAGGTGTGACTTCCAGTGGGCCACCGAAGCAGAATCCCAGACCCTCCAACATAAATGAAAACCGGGAGACCCAATGGCCAAACAACACCAGAGTGTGGTCAAGATGGCCAATGTTATTAATGAAGAAAAACACAAAAGCTAGGAGAGGCTGCAGTAGTTTGTTTTTGGCTGAGCCTCCTGGAAAGGGCAAGATTCCACCCTCCCTCTCCCCCTGCTGAATTAATTGATTGCACTTCAATCTCAGGGCCTTTCCACACCACACAGTTATAGTGCTATTATTCCACTTTCGACATCCTGTGGAATTCTAGGGTTTGTAGTTTCCTGAGGCCAAAGAGCTCTCTCGCTGAGAATTCTGAAGACCTCTCCCTAAACTGCAAACCCCAGGATTCCATAGGATGTTGAAAGTGAAATAACAGCACTAGGGATGGGACGAATCCAAAATTTTCCAAATCCAGATCTGAATCCCTAGCAGGTTCTGGGAATCCACGAATCTCACAAATCTCGAATCTTTCGAATCCTTTTTTTAAAAAAAGGGTTTAAAAAGCAAGGGAACGAAGGATAATCTTGGGCAAGACACACTCTCTCAGCCTTAGCAAAAGCCTAGGCAAAGACAAACCTCCCTCGGAAGAAATCTGGCCAGGACAATTGTCTTAGTTTTGCCTGAGGATCTCCCCAGATTGAAAATGACATGAAGGCCCTTTCTACACAGGCAGGAAAATGTGGATTAATCCCAGATTTTCCTGCCTATGTAAACAGGGCCACATACTACAGTAGAGAGCTAATCCAGGTCAAAACTGGCTTTTCTTTGCATAGCTCCTTCTGGCATGCGGGGGTTTGTAGTTTGATGATGCACCAGTACACTTTGTCAGAGAAGACTGTGACCCCTTGTAAAACTGCAAACCCCAGAATTGTGTCTGAAAGAGGTTTGTAAGGGAGCTATGCAAAGGAATGTTTCAGCTGTCCTTGAAATCTCAAGCCTGTAGCTTCCAGTCAAGTACTGAACTTCAATATGAAATGTTCAATTTAAATATCTTAGAATACAAGCCCAGATATAATTTGTGAAATTGTTAGCAAAGGCCATTATTACTCCAAGGGAAAACCTCACCTACTTACTGTCTTCTCTTGCATGTATGGTCTCCCAGGTTTTCAGGCATCCCGGTCTCCCAGGTTTTCAGGCATCCTGGTCTCCCAGGTTTTCAGACGTCCTGGTCTCCCTGGTTTTCAGGCGTCCCGGTCTCCAACAATCTATTTAGTTGGTGGATTCAAAAGATTCGGTTTACCTATTTTGGCACAGGGATTTGGATTTGGGAATCTCGAATCCTTACCCAGGATTGGAGGATTTGGTTGGCCCATCCCTAAACAGCACTATAACAGTATAGTACAGAAAGGCCCTTAGTTTGTAGGAACGGAAATAAGCTGAGGGGAAAAATGGAAGGAGGAGAGAGAAATGGAAATTTTAAAAACAGCTGAAAAAGTGGGATGACAGAGAATTAGTTGAGACTATTCCTCCCAAATTGGGACAGTTGGAGGGGTCTGGAATCCCAACTATGACTGAGGGCCAGACTGGTTTTGTTTTGCTCAAAGTAGGCCTGGAAGAAGGAAGCAAATTATATGGGGCAGAGATGGCATGAGAGCAGTGGGATGAGAGGCTTAACCCTTTCTCTGTGATGTTCTCCAGTTCTACACGCCTCCCTCTGATACAAGACTGCTCTTTGCTATGTAGAGGAAAATACAGAGGAACTCTGTTAATATTTCTGTCATTACCACTACAAAGCAAATAATTGTTGTTGCTGCTGTATGCCTTCAAGTTGTTTCTGACTTATGGCAACCCTAATGCAAACCTATCGTAGGATTTTCTGGGGCTGAAAGTGCGTGATATGCCCAAGGTCACCCAGTGGGTTTTAATGGCTAAGTGGGGAATCAAACCCTGGTCTCCAGGGTTGTAATGCAATGCTCAAACCACTACACCGCTCTGGCTCTCGAAAAAATAATAGCCCTGGAGAAATAATGGAGACCTAGAACAATGACATGGGAAACGGGACCATTTCAGAAGTGGGCCTGCATGTAATTTGCCTCTGATGACCATTTCCAATAGGGAAGACAAAGCAGGGTGAGGTGGAATCAGCGTTTGTATCTTTGATCAGTGACTAGAGATAACATGGGGATTCCCCTGCTCACTACACCCTGCTGTTAGCCTTCCCAGTTTTGGTGGGCAAAGGTGGCGGAGTGGAATCTCCAAATGATCTCTGATTCAACAAAATGGAGTGATATCCCTTCTCCTATTTGCATTCCCAATTGGCAAGGGGAGGAGATGAGGAGGAGGGGGAGCTTCCTCTAACCCTTCTGCCAGCCACATCCAGACCATCTACAGGCAAGATGAGGTTTCCGCAGCCAGAGATTTGGCTCCTTTGGATTAACCCCTGAGTCAGGTCACTGGCTCAAATTATTTTGTAAAAATAAATCTATATCTGTCAGCACTGAGCAACGTTTTGCTTCTTTCTTTTTCTGTTGTTGCTTTGGTGGTGCCCCCTTCTTTTTTCTTCTTCACTAAATATGCGCACATGTGCATATTCTAACAACACAACAAATGTGCACTAAAAGGGGGAAGCAGTGAGGTCAGGGTGGAAAGGTACTTAGAATGCTGGACTGAGACTTGGAAGATCCAGATTCTAGCTTCCATTGAGCCAAGAAGAAACCCACTGGGTGACTGCAGGGGAGGCAGTCATTTTCTTTCACAGCCTCACCAACCTCACAGGGGTGTTATGCGGATAAAACAGGGAAGAAATGGAGAGCCATGTATGCCATCCTGAGCTTGGAGGAAGGGTAATGCAATTAATAAATTACCCTCTTTTGCACTAAGATGATCACATTTGAATTGGGCCAATAAAAGCCTGCCCTTACCTTAACTCTAGATGTTTGTGGGTTTTTCATGGATGATGACTACCAATCAATAAGTATCAGGAACTCAGCATAAACTCAGAGGATTGGATTGGTGCCTTTCTTTGCCTTGTTTCAACAATGAACATTGATGAGCACCACTTGCTGATCTTTTCAAGGAAGGTCCTGAAGCTGAAAGAGGCAATTCCAACAGTTCATCCATCACAAAAGCCTTTTCCAAGCTTGCTTGGCAGGTAGAACAGTGTTCCTTTTGCCCTCACTGCATATGCTTGCTCAGGTATCATAAATTCCACTGGCTGTGGCAGCCAATAAGACAATCACCAGAAGGCCGAAAAGGATGAGACCCTATAATCCTGCCAAGTATTTTTTTAAAAACCCTAAAACCAAAGCATTTTGACTGGGCCTGTCCTATAAATATTGCAATTATTGTCCTTACAAAACACAGAACGACTCTCTCTAGCACTAAATTTTACAAGACAGAAGCTGAAAACTAGTCTTTGCTGATATGCAGCCCAAGAGCTGCAACAACAAAATTTTCCCCTGGAACAGAGGGGAAATGCAGACATATATGCAGAAGAGCTCATATCGTAGGGATGATTCTGGGGTTTGTAGTCTAAAAAAGCAACTTTTCCAAGCTCCGGTGACCTAATTCACTGTACAACAAAGATCCACCAAAAGTCAGAATCCATCTTGTCGGCTGTCTACTAATATTTTCTGTAACATCCAAAATATAGATGTCATGACTACAACATTGTCACTCTGTCCTCTAATTCTATTTTACCATCTTTGCCTGATGAAGAAGGCTGTGAAGTTTTGAAAGTTAACATGATTCTTTTTTGCATCTTTTGTCTGGCCCCAGTATCACCACAGGATGGATTGTGAATTTTGTTGCTTTTAAGCTCCAGGGAAATGTTAATGGTCCAACTGGGGCAAAGTCTTCTGTTGAAAGCTGTTCAAGAGGCAGTTCCCTTTGGGAAGGACAAGTTGCATAAATGGAAGCTTCCAATTTGAAGCAGCATAGAAGGGTTTGTTTGTTTCCATTTTCTTCATGTGGAAGAACATAAGATTTCACAATATTTTTTAAAAAGGTTTTATAGTTCCCTTGCAAGCAAAAACTCAAGGAAGACCACCACCAACAAATAACATAAAACTATTCATAAAACGTTTCACTTCTTATTATATAGGATTGTACAATTGCTCATCTGTACCTTCTTTTCCTATCTCCCTGCACGTAGAAATCTAGCATGTGAAACTAGGATAATAGTCTTCTTCAAATCTAGTTTTCTGTGTGCAGGGAGCTTTTTATTTAGAGGATATTGAGTCATAAGAGGGTCATGCTGGATCAGTACAAAAAACCCTATATAATCCAGTACTCTGTTCCAACATTTGCCAGTCACACACTCACTAACACTTCAAGATGAAAATTGGGATGCCATCCTTTCTCCTCTCCTGCATGTGGCAGCTTCCCTTGAAACAGCCACAATAGCTGTTGCTGTTGCTGTTGCTGTTGAAGGCCTGGATCTGCTGCTATCACCTGCTTGTTCCGCTCCCTTCAAGCCCTGCCCAAGCACTGGCGGTTGCTCCTTCACTACGCAATTGCCTTCCCAGGGAAGCAGCGTGGGGCTGGGCTGGAGCGGCAGTAGCAGCAACACCAGCTGAGATGTCTCCTTCTCAGCTGTTGGTGAGGCACTCCGATTTATTTAGGAGACTGGGGTGGCAGTTGTGGTAAAGATGAGGAGGAAGAGGGTGGCGCAGCCATCCATGCGGCTTTAGTTGAGCCTTCAGTTGACCATGCTGAACAGTGGGCACAATGTCTTGCCCAGTGGAGCGAAATGCGATGGTGGAAATCACAAGAAGAACAGCAGTTTGGCCCTTAGCAACACTCAGGGCCTTTCCACCTTACACTGTTATAGTACTATTATTCCACTTTCAACCTCCTGTGGAATTCTGGGGTTTGTCGTTGACTGAGGCTAAAGAGCTCTCTGGCTGAGAATTCTAAATGCTCCTCCCTAAACTGCAAACCCCAGGATTCCATAGGATGTTCAAAGTAGAATAATAGCACTATAACAATGTAGTGCGGAGAGGCCCTCAGTTAGGCTGGGTGGAGGAAGCAGAAGGGGACAGTGACTCAACCCTTAGCCCTCTTACTCATCTTTGCCCCTGTTTTGTCCACCCAGCCTAGCTGAGTGTTTATTGAGTGGCAGGGCCTTGCCAGTGGAGAAATTGGCAGAGGCTCCACCAAGACTGCACTAAGGTTTTTGTAGGCCCTGGGCACTCTGGTATTTGACTCCCCACCTTGCCTTGACATACCACTAGGGATATTTTCGTAGGCCCTAAGATCATGCTTTTGTTGTGGACAACCAGCGAAGTGAGACCGGCAGTTTCAGAAAACAAGAGTTTATTTTTACTGCGCAGGGATCTCAGTGGACTGAGAGCCCCTCCTCTTCATATTCACAGCAATTTATACATTCTCCAGTACAGTCATCACATGTTCAACAAAGGAAACAGATACATACAAAGGTTCCCACCGGCACAATAGACCATTCTCTAATGTTGCAATTCTTAATGTATTGAGGTCTAGCAGAAACGAGCTTGCCAAGTAGAGGCGAGCTGCCAACATTTCAAGCTCTCAAGGTTCCATTGCATTCCCACAGTTCTTTACAAACTCAGAGAGAAATAACTGTTTTTCCCATACCTAGAGGTCATCTAGACTGACCCCACCACACTTTCATAAGCCCTAAAATTTTTGACAGCGTGCCTAAAGTGCCTAATGGATAAGGTGACTCTGGGCTCCACCTTATCCACCCAGACCTTCAGTGACTATGCAAGGCGGTATATTCAGAACATTTTAAAAGCAGCTGAAAAAAGAAGGGCACATAATTAAGCATGGCTACCTTGACACAGTTGTGGCAAATGCCGACATCCCCAGGAAGCTGACAACCAGGATGTTAGCAGAGTAGTGCCCTCTCATTTAGGTTTCTTGCATAACTAGTATAGAGAAGCATGGTGACTCCCATACCAGAAGTAATATGTAGCCATTGTGACTAGTAGCCAATCCTCACACACATACATCTTACAAACTGAATTGGAATCACTTGGGAACTGTTTTGACTCCATGATTGAGATAGGAAAGGCCCAGTTTTTCGTACATTTCTGGCCCTTATGGCCACCTCATATGCTTAACAAAAGGGAGGAAGTGTTCCAAGATCCAGTTTTCTGGGCACTTCTGAAAGGTATGCAAATACATCTGCTCTTGCCAGTAGCTTGCATCTTTTTTCCAGCATCTTGCAACTGATTTTAATAAGTGTCAGCCATGTCCTGTCGGTCAGCATCTCCCTGAGCCTAAGACTTTCTTTCCTTTGTATTTGCTTTCCTTGACATTGTGTCAAACGATCAGTGGAAAAAGGCCTTCTTGGGTGGAGGAAGATTTACGCAAGAGATGGTAGAACTTAACATCAGTCTGTTTCAGATTGCTATTTCAAAACAGTTCCCTTTCTTCTCTACAGTCAAAGACTCAATTTCTTTCTTCTCCACATAGCCACCTTTAATTGCCATGGCTTCCTTCTATGGAGTTCTGGGATTTGTAGTTTCATGAGGTTTTTAAAGTCTTTGTCGGAGAGTTCTAGAGCCTCTTGGAGTGTAGTGGAGGGGGAGAAAACAAAACTAAGTCTTTGCCCCCAGTAGGAGTCCTGTCCCTGCTGTGATATTTTCCTGCAGTCCTGAAATTTCTGACATTGCACTGACTTAAAACTTCAGTTGAGTATTTAGGAAAGCAGATCAGGGATCCAAAGAAAAGGGGTAGGCAAAGTTACTTGAGAATGAGAACACAGCAGATACAAAAGTTCTCAGCGTGAATGATTTTCAACATCTCACTTTCTGTACACTAGAGATTTGGGGACTGAAGAAAATTTCATAGGAGGGATGTCAAAGTTATTATTTCAGGGGCAACATCCTAATTCCCCCCTGGAGGAATAGCTATGCTTTGCCCCCCCCCCGCCCAAATCCCAGGATTCTGTAGGATGCAGCCATGGCAGTTAGTGGTATCAAAGTGCTATAATGTAGTGTGAAAGAGAGGTTTGTATTTATTAAAGTAGACTTCCCCAATCTCGTTCTCTCCAGGGGCGTTAGATGACAATAGGAGTAGGAAACATCCTGCCCAGTTTCTGCAGGAGCCACTATCACTGAATTTGGAACCTAGAATATTGTGCCCAGTTCCAGTAACAACCTGGAATGTGTCCAGAGGAGGGCGAACAAAATAGTAGAAGCCTGGAAACCATGCCCTATGACAAGCAGCTTAGGAAGCTGGGTGTCTTTAGCCTGGAGAAGAGAAGGTTAAGAAGCAACACGATAGAAGGGATGTCATACGGAGGATGGAGAAAGCCTGTTTTCTACAACTCCAGAGACTAGGGCCATTTTTGCAGGATGGCGGCATTCCAACATGGCAACACTAAAGGAAGTGGGACCACGACAACACTTCCACATGATATTATCATGGCCCCGCCCTTCTCACGTCACCAGCCAGTGCAATTGTGGGCTATATCATTGGTGGGAAAAGTCCATCAATGACCCCCAATCACGCGAACCTTCCATCTCAGCCGGTCATGCAGAAGGGTTGGAAGTGTGATCTACACGCTTCTTCCCCAACTGCAGCAAGGGAAGAAGGCCGGCTGCAGTGCGGAAGGAAGGGACGTGTCGCTTGTGCTCCCTTCCTCACTCAGCTGGTTGTGTGCAGAGAGGAGCACTGGGGACACTCTCCCATCCTGGTAGGGGTGCTGGCAGGACCGCAACAGGACAGTGAGTGAGAGTGCGGTCCTGCAGAAAGGGCCTAGGATGCAATGCAACAATGGCTTCAAACTTCAGGAAAAAAGATTCTGTCTAAACATTATGAGGAACTTCCTGATGATAAGATCAGTTCAACAGTGGAATGCACTGTCTTGGTGTGTCTCCTTCTTTGGAGGTTTTTAAACAGGGGCTGGATGGCCATGTGTTGGGACTGCTTTGATGGTATATTCTTGCATGGCAGGGGGTTGGACTCAATGGCTCTTGTGGGCAATTCGAACTCTCTGGTTCTAGGAGAAAGAGAAAAAGAAACAGTTATGCCTGATGAAATAGGTCTGATTGATCAAAATTGCCTCTCACCAATATGGATGGAAGTTCTTTCATTTTAACAGCCACATGATAGACTGAAATTCAAAAGCAGATAGAGGCATCTTTGTATCTGCAGCTATGGGATGGGGTGTCACTTGTTGAATCCCTGCCTGTACATGGCACAGAGACATTTTGTCCACTAAAAAGAGTGGCAACCTCTTTGTGAGGTCAAGTAGCCCCTCCTTCAATATCATTTGCCACCAGCTGAGTGGGCAGCTGTTTCTGAGTCGCCCCGTTGCCTACCATGACACCGCATTTTATCAGCCCGGCCACGTTCACCTCTTCCCCGCTTTCCTTGTAACTGTGCTCATCATTTTCAATTTCAGGTCAATTACATCGCTACCCAAGATTCCTGCCTGCCAATCTCTCATTCTTCCATTTTCTTATCAACGCATTCTTTTTCTTCATTAGCTGTCGAGAATAAGAGGAGCAGCTCAACAAGAAAGGAAGCAGTGGGAGGGATGCTAACGGAGAAAGGTGTGTTGAGGACAGTGAACTCGGAATGGTTTATGTGAATAGGGAGGTATGTCATTGCAGCTAAAACAGATAGCAAAAACAGAAGTGGGGGAAAACATGTCGCCCATCCCTCTTATAGACATGCCCTGCCTTAATGAATACTTTAACCCAGGCACGGTAATCCTGTGCTCCCCCCAAAATGGCATTGGACTGCAATTACCCACCACCCTACCCAGCACAGCCAGAGGTAAGGAATGATTCAGCAACATCTCCTTGTTCTAGTTTAAGTCATACTCTCCAGCTGTCTTAAACTTTACAGGGACAGTCCCAATTAATCCTCTGCCATCCCACCATTTCAGCTGTTTTTAAAATGTCCCAGTTACTCTCTCTCTTCCCTTTGCCCTCAGCTTTCCGTCAGAGTTCAGAGGAAACAGGCAATTTGTACTCAATGAAATCATTGGGCGGGGGGAGGGGGGCAAAATCTTTCCCTTCTCAATAGGCTCAGATAAAAGCAAATTGCTGCAGCCTCTCCTAGCTTATGTCTTCTTCTTCATTAATAACTTTTGCCATCTTGACTACACTCCAATGTTGCCCAGCCACACATCTCCCAGTTTTCATCCAGGTGAACTGTTGCTGGACATGGTTTAACCAAAGGACTGGCGTAGAAAAAGCCATGATTTTTATACTTGACCTGTCCATCTTACTATGGCATCCTCTCTTTCAGCTTTTTCTTACTCTCTTTGCTGACTTTCCTGAAAGAGTGCAGTGACTCCATACATTATGAGACAAAGCAAGGCCCATGGGGGCTGGATGGCTGAGCTCAAAAGGTCATAGAGACCATGATGACATCACAACATTTCCCCTGACTCATGGGAGGGGGAGGCACAGAGTCACCGGTTGGGGACACCAAACACTGACGACCATATATTACCAGGCTACAAAAAGACGGTCAGTGTGCAAGTCCTAGACCCAGAGATGTTTTGGCTGGTGAGCATATGGGAGGCAGGGGATCTGAAAGGCAGATATATTCCAGATAAAAACCCATGACAGCTTTCTAATCCCAGAAGCACAAAGCCTTGTAAACTAGGGATGGGCAGAAAGTGGATCTGTGGCTGATCTTCAGTAGCTCAGGGAGGATTTTTCATTCACCATTTTTTAACAATGATGGTGACAAAGTCACACTCCTGGCTTCTCTGCTACAGTTATGCTTCTGAAATGAAGAAATTAAGTTAACCAAGAGGGGGTTTTTGTGCAGAGGGAACATCCAGGTAATGGTGAATTTCAACTCCCAGAAACCCTATCTAATGGTAGAGGATCCTGAGATGTGAAATCCAACAATATCTGGAACCTCCCTCTTGGAGAACCACTACCTGGAAGACAGAGGCCATTTCTGCACTAGACTGTTATAGCGCTATTATTCTATTTTCAATATCCTATGGAAAGCTGGGGTTTGCAGTTTAGGGAGGGGCCTCAAGGTGAAGGGTCTGGAAGCCATGCCTGATGAAGAACAGCTTAGGGAGCTGGGTATGTTTAGTCTGCAGAAGAGAAGGTTAAGAGGGGACATGATAGCCATGTTTAAATACTTGAAGGGATGTCATGTTGAGGAGGGAGCGGGCTTGTTCTCTGCCGCTCCAGAGACTAGGACAAGGAGCAATGGATTCAAGCTGCAGGAAAAGAGATTCCACTTGAACCTCAGGAAGAACTTCCTGACAGTCAGAGCTGTCCAGCAGTGGAATATGCTAGCTTGGAGTGTGGTAGAGTCTCCTTCTTTGGAGGTTTTTAAGCAGAGGCTGGATGGCCATCTGTTGGGAATGCTTTGATGGGTGTTCCTGCATAGCAGGGGGTTGGACTCGATGGCCCTTGGGGTCTCTTCCAACTCTATGAGTCTATGATGTTGAAAGTGGAATAATAGCACTATAACAGTCTAGTGCAGAAATGACCAGAGAATTGGCACTGCAGTCACAGAAGAAAAGGACTCACCCCTTGGCTCCTGCCACAATCCCCCAAGCACAGATTTATGTTCTGAGCATTTGCCCATATGCTCGGAAGGTGAAAATTACCTATCCTCTGTGAAAAAGCCCTAGTGTGCATGTGTTTATAGCTGCTAATGAATATGATCAAGAGACAGTGATATATATCCCCTGTTCTATATCCCTTCAATAATGGTCACCAAATGTGTGAACCAATTCACTTGAAAAGCAGTGCATTAGAAATAAGGCAAAGTGGCTCACAAGTATTTGACCTGTGATGGCTCAGTCACCTCATGCTGTGCCATTGTCTTCAAAGAATGTTGAATGTACATGTGTGAACGATCCACAAAAATGAGAATATCTCTAATGGACCACTGATTGAAACCTCTAGAATTGTGAAGGATCTGGTGGTATAGCTGTTGTTGCCATTAATGAGACAGGGCCTTTACAGTAGTGGCTTCGTATATGTGGAGCTATCTCCCAAGGAGCAGATGTTTGGTACCTTCACCATGAGCTCTTAAGCAAACCTTGGAACACCACCAGTTCCCAGATGAATGAAGTTCAGGTGCTATGCTGAAAATTTTTATATTTAATATTTCTACTAGGGGGATTTCTAATTTGCTCTGAGTGACAGTCTAAATTAATTGTCTAGGAATGTGGGGCTGGATTTTGAAATATTTGAACTGCTGTTTTAACTTTGGGATGATGCTTTATCCTGCAGCCAGCTCAAAACACTTTGCCATAAAAAGAAGCTCTGTCTCAGGGGTGGGCATAGCAGGAATCCCATGTGCCCCTCCAAAAACTTGTCTTTTCAGCCCTCAGGCTTTCCGGATTTTCCATACTGGCTTTTTCTACGCCACTCCCAAGAGGATGAATTGTCTTTCCTGGAAAGTTGTAGAAGCAGCATTTTGCCTTTTCTATACATTGCAGAGGACTTCTGTATTGTGTAACATACCCCCCCCCCCATTTTGCCAAACCACAAGTGAACTTCCCATCATTGTTGTCTTCTTCTTTTGTTTTGGCAATTTTGGTACTCCATGTAGTCCAATTGGTAGTCCAATTTTGATAGTCCAACCTTTGGAGCATCCTAGAGATGGAGAATTGACCTCTGGCCAGTTGCCCACCCCTACTCTAGATCCTTAAAGCACATTATTTTGGCTGTTTATCCTACTCATTCTACAAAGAATTCAAGGAGGTGTACATCACCTAGTTCACTCATATCTTTGACGGGTCACCTAACCACAGCAATCCTATGGAAGTGGGGCTTACGGACATTTTTCAACCCAAGAGTAGAATTTGAACTTTGGATGGGAAAGTGGGCCAAAAACTTTTTTCTTCTGAGCTTACAGGTCACCTCTTGTTGGAAGAGAAATGTAAAAAAAAATGTGAGAGGGGTACAACAGGGAAGTATTGATTTCTAAGGTCCTCTGGGGGTCCCATGCAGCCACTCGCACAGTTGCCCACACCAGTTATAGAGGGTACTTTCAGAGTGATCCTTTGCTAGGGACCATCTCATTCTGTGTGAAGGTGGGGTCTCTGACAGAACATGGGCTCGCTCTCCAAACAATGGAATCAGCAGGATCACTAACTCACAAAGATCTTGCCTCTGCACTTCTTTTCTAATACCTGCATACCCTGTGTGTATAGGATGAGGGAAGATGTTAAGGTCCCGGCTGCCCCATGCCTCGGCGAGAGGTGACTACGGCAAAGGACTTTTCGACAGGGAGATGGGACCTTTGCAAAGTCAGCTCCGCCAGGGGGAATATGCCTTACTCAAGCTTGCCCCCATGTTGGAAAGTGAATTTGTACAGGTAAAGTATGGCAGGCTGAACTTATTATCATGGTTACCCAATCATTTCTTCACTGTGTTCTTCTTTATCTTCCCCAGGGGAATGCCTCTTTGCCTGTCAGGTCTGGTACTTCATTGGGTTTTCACGCTGTAATAGGTTCTTCTCTCAGGTAAACATTCACCCTGCACGGTTATAGCACTATGATTCCACTTTAACTGCCACAGCTGCATTCTGAGGAATCCTATGATTTACAGTTTGATGAAACACTAGGGCTTGGTGGCAGAGAAACCACAAATGCCAGGATTCCTTAGGATAGAGCTATAAGAATTAAAGTGGTATCAAAGTGCTCTAATTGTGTGGTGTGAGATGGACCTCACCTGAGACAGGTAATTTGTAACTTTGAGTCCTTTTTTTTTTTTTTAAAGGAAATAGAAGGCAACATGTGGAGTCTTATCTTTTCTGGTAGTGTAGTAGTGCAAAGTAGCTTATGCAGAATTCTGTGTATTCTCAGACACGCAAAGATAGGGCAGATGGAAGGCATACAATGTGGTACGAAATCACACCAGGCGAGTTTCAGAGTGAGGGCATTACACTGGGCCTAATCCTACACTGTTATACTACTCTTATTCCACTTTCATCATCCTGTGGAATTCTGGGGTTTGTAGTTTACTGAGGCCAAAGAGCTCTGTGGCTGAGAATTCTAAATGCCCTCCCTAAACTGCAAACACCAGGATTCCATAGAATGTTCAAAATGGAATAATAGCACTATAACAGTGTAGTGTGGAAATGGCCTGAGAAACTGAACTGTTGCATTACAGCAGGGACAGGCAATTTAGGGTAGATGTGGAGTATTCCCTGAAACTTCCAGAGGCTTCATCAAGCTGCTTTTGTACTACTGCTGAATATGCTGTTGTGGTACTGAATTTCAGTGACAGAAGATATGGATTCCGGTAAAACAAGAGGCATGGCAGTGCATACCTTGTTTTAAAACATAATTGTGCGTCTAGGGTCTGAACTCCAAGTAGGGTAAACCAGTTGAATCAAAGGGATTTTTCCATATCTTGACTCACCATTCAATGGTTGGTTCAATGGTTCTATAGTAGTCGGGACTAACCAATAAGATTCAGACCTAGAAGTGCAACTGTGATTTTAAAAAAGGTGCACACTTTCCATGCACCTTGGTTCAAAGCAAAAATGCAGTTAATTCCCTCCAAGAGTGCAGTGTGGAGTGATGCAGCAAAAAGAGCGATGCAGCCAAAAACAGCCATGGGCTGCAGGTGGCCCATAGGCTGGATTTTCCCCAGTGCCGATATTGTTATTGTGTACCTTCAAATCATTTCTGACTTATGGAGACTCAAAGGCAAACCTATCATTGTGTTTTCTTTGAAAGTTTTGTTAGAGGGGGTTTACCTTTGCCTTCTACTGATTTATCAGCTCCTTAAAATCGTGGTTTGCTGGCTTCTGTTTTCTTTTTTACTGGAACCTAGAGATTCACTAATCACAGCAAATAGCAAAATACCGGCACAGACAGCCAAATGTAAGCTAAGAATTAAGGGACAGGATAACTCTAAGCATATATTCAGCCCAGGAGTTTGTGATCAGTATCAGAATCAAACGCAGAAGTACAATCACTCAAAAATCCACTCCTGGTTTCCCAGGTCCTCAGCATTCTTTTTCAGAAACCCAATTAGAGGCAAAGCACTTTTTTGGTTGCTGGAAGACTTACCGTGTGGTGAGGGCTTCCTAAAACCAATCCATTGGCTCCTAGGGGAATCAGGAAACTGAATCAGATACTGCACCTTGGAAAATCTAGCTTTCTGGACTAGACCTAACCGTCCTTTGGGCATACTACCTTGGGGATTCTGGGAGCTGTAGTCCAGAAAGTAGGCCTTTCAAGGTTCTGTGAGAGCTGATTTCAGGCTTATTTCAGGTGAGAGATTCTGATTTAGGGTTCTGGGAACAGTCTTCTGTTGTTTCTATTTTTATTTTTTCTCATTGCTATTATTAATAGGGAGCCGGAGAAACTCTTGCCAATCTATTGCAAATCATCCAGCATCCTACTAGTAGATGCTGATCTGCTTTCCACCCACTCTTGTTTAAATCATATGACCGGATCCAAGCTGTGGCTTAGTTAATGTGGTCTTGGTTCCCTCAGTACGAAATGCCAGTGCATAACTGCTTGTCTCTGTGTCCTACCCAACCAGCTGTTGCAACATTGACAAACTGGTTTGAATTGTAATTTATCCACCAGTGAACATGACTGGTTTCTATTAGGCAATTCAACTCTCTTACTTTTGCTGCTGTTGTTGTTTTTAAAGGGATAGTTTATGAATCTCCCTTGCTTCGGAACCTAGTGCAGGACCAGCTGTTTCAAAATTCATTAATGCAGCAGAAAGCAAAGAGAATTCAATGAAGCGTGGTTGGGGGCTCAACTCAGGCTGCATTATTCTCAATGTGAGATATATACTTGTTGCAAGACACAGAAACCTAGAAAGCTGACTTATGTCAGTTCAGTGATTGGCCCATCTAGCCCAAGGCAATCTATAATAGACTTCCCCAAACTGTCCCCAGTCACCTTAGTCTACATGCTTGACAGCAGCTCTTCAGTATGTTCCAGACAGGAGCCAAATTTGGGAAAGTGATTTTTTTTTTGATTCCCAAAATATACACCCCTCCATCTAGCATTGGAATTGTAGTTCAAAAAGTAACCTTTCTGAGATCTGGACAGGAACCAATCCTAGCCCTATCTGAACATGCCAGAAATTTAACTTGGGACTTTCTGCTTGCAAAGTGTACACTCTGCCACTGAGCCATAGCCCAGAAGAGAAAATGCTACTCCACCCTAATTCTTCTAACTGGAAGTGCTGAGGACTGACCATTGCTTCTGTTCTGCAAAGCACAAAACCTTACCACTGCACTACAATCTTTTCTTCAAGCATGTCCACATTTCCATCTGTGAAATGCTACAGAAAATGATATTCATGTTATTTAAATGATGCTCAACTATCAAATACAGAGGTGGGAAACCGTTAACTGACGGCCATCACTACCAGGGCCTTATTATCCTACGCAACAATTTCAGATTTCAAAGTGAGTCTGAAAAGCAAAACAAGATACCATGCATTATATTTTTGAAAAACAGCTTATATTATGCAATCTGCTTTGAAATCATACTCACTGCTGATTATTTTTACCTCCCCTACAAGCTATCCTTTCCTCCCTGCCTTGCCCATCCTAACATGTATTTTTTGAAAGAATTCAGAACTGGATGAGAATCATAGAATCACAGAATCATAGAGCTGGAAGAGACCCCAAGCACCATCCAGTCCAACCCCATTCTGCCATGCAAGAATACATCAACAAAGCATTTGCAACAGATGACTACCCAGCGTCTGTTTAAAAACCTCCAGAGAAGAAGTCAAGATATTCCACTTCAAACTGCTCTTACGATCAGGAAATTCTTCCTAATGTGTAGGTGGAATCTCTTTTCCTGAAGTTTGAAGCCATTGCTCCATATCCTAGTTTCTAAAGCAGCAGAAAACAGGCTTGCTCATCCTGCATATGATATCTCTTCAGATATTTAAACATAGGCATCATGTCACCTCTTAACCTTCACTTCTCCAGGCTAAACATACCCAGTTTCCTAAACCTCTCTTCATATAACATGATTTCCAGACCTTCTACCACTTTGATCACCCTTCTCTGGACATGTTCCAGCTTGTCAATACCCTTCCTAAACCATGGTTTCCAGAACTGGACACAGTGTTCCAGGTGCGGGCTGACCAAAGCAGAGTAGAGTAGTACTACCACTTCCCTTGACCTAGAGACTGTATTCCTATAGATGCAGCAATAGAATTTGGCTTTCACTGTGGGCTGTCACTGTAAAACAGCCTTGGAATAGGAGGGCTTGGCAGGTGTATTAGATTACGAATCCCATAACCGGTGGCAATGGAGCAGGTGGGTACGGAGGAGTATGTATTCCAAATGTTCTGGTCCTAGAGGAGCCTCTAGGCTGAAAGATGCTGCTGTAGAAGAACAAGCTGCTAAAACGGATTGGGAATCATGTATTGCTGAACTGCAAGTTCCAACAGTTCTAGCCATCACAGCCAATGCTGATGAATGCTGGGAACTATAGTATACTAACATCTGGAGGTGGGGTTACCAGACTCAAAACTGGAGAGGGTTCTTTAACGGTTGTGTAGAAGAGAAAATTCCAGCAGTGTTACTTGTCACACAACTAGGTAACAAGCCACACCTGCTGAAATTCCCTGTTCTACATGACTGTTACAAGATACAGGAACCATCTCCAGTTTTCACTCTGGCAACCCCATCTGGAGGTAGGCCCTCCAGGTTGAGGAAAGGTGCTTTTAAAAAAACATGCTGTTTAGAGTTTGCCTGTCTTGACTACCGTGAAAGATCCAGATCACCATGGCTGCCTCTCTCCTGAGAGCTGTGGAATGACTGTTCAGTAGCTCTCAATGGTGATCAAGAGGTGCTGGACTGGCTGATTCCCTCATGGGCAGAATCTATTTCTAGGAAAATTGAGGCAGCTAACATTCTAGGAACTTTAAATTAGCTAAAGAAAGTTTCAACGAGTCAGGTGCTTGGAACAAAAATCCATCCCATCCCCACTCCTCCAGAGTTAACAGTTAGACCCTTTTCGCACCTTACCTTTTTGCGGCACTGGAGTGCAGAGATCATGCGAGCAACCTCTTGCAAGAGGCTCTCGTGTCCCTGCTGCTTCAGCTCCACAGCTGCTGCCTGCTAGCGAGCAGGCAGCATGAGGGCTCCTCCTCTTCCTTCTGCAGGGCAGCCTGGGATTTTCCCAGGGCAGGAAGCACGAGCGCTGCAGCTCCAGAAGTGCGTGTGGTAAGTGCGTGCGGGGCCCCAGAGCAATGCGCAATTGTGCGCCATTTTCGGCTACAAGCTGAAAATGAAATAGCGTGTAATCGGCGCCTGCCAGTCCCGGCAGCATCACGCAATTGCGAGGACATCGTGTGGATGGCTCCTCGCAATTGTGTGACGGTCCAGAGGCCCTTTCGCATGATGAATGCCGTGCGAAAAGGGCCTTAGTCTTCCAGTTGCCAACTTAGAAAAACAAGAAAGATCTTGAGCAAGGGCAACTGGCCACCTTGAGGAGAGAGAATTGGACTTTGATTCCTTAGGACAAAACCAAACATGGCAATATAATATTTACTCAGTTAGCAACTGCATAATTCCCCGATCCTGGAATAGTTTTAAGCAGCAAGGGCTAGAGACAAGTTTTAAAGATCACTGGCTCCTTTGAAGAATTGGGCCAGGCCTTGTATTCCTCATATTGGTTGTGGAAAACCTATGACCAAGAAGTTTTAGACTACAACTCCCACCATCTCTTATAATGGGCCACATTGACTCGGGTTGAGGGGAGGTATAGGACAAATCATCAGGAGAGCCAAAAGTCCATCACTTATGACTTTCACCATTCTCAGAGGGGGCCCTGCAAAGAAATGAACTGGTGAGTAGGAATCCAAGGTCAGCAATAGACATGATGACTTGTGTGGCTCTTTAATCAATGAGAGATGTTTGAACTGGAGAAGAGCCCTTCATTAACCCAGGTCTTCATCATAACATTCCACATCATATCCACTTTCTAAACAAACGCTAGGACAATCGTTTTCATACTTTAGTTTTCCTGATGTTTTGGACTTCAGCTCCTAGAATTCCTGCCCATTGACCATATTACCTGGGTCTTCTGTGAATTAAAGTCTAAAACATTTGAAAGACCAGAGACTGAGTACCACTGCATTAGGATGATCAACTGCACAATCTTCATTAAAATTTGGGGGGGGGGGAGGATAACTTTGAAAAGTTACTTTTTTGGACTTTAAATGCCAGAATCTCCCCACCAGGGTCAATGCAATGGGGTGGGGGGAGTTGCAATACAAAATACAAAAATCTGGTGTAGTGGTTACAATTTTGAATTCTCTCTTAGCCCAAACTACCTCACAGAGCTGTTGTGAAGGAAAGGGAGGGGGAGGAGAACCATGAATGTTGCCTTCAGCTCATTGTACAAAGTGTTGGTTATTACCTTTAAAGCCCTACATGGTTTGGGTCCAAGTTACCTGCAGGATCACCTCCTTCCATACCTTCCACCCCACACACTCAGGTACTCTAGGGACCACTTACTTAAACCAACCAGGACTAGACTGGCAGCGGTTACCCAGAGAACCTTCTTGTCAGCTGCCCCTAGACTGCGGAATGACCTGCCGGAAAAGATTTAACAACAAAATAAGCCGTCTGAATTTAAAGAAGTTCTAAAGACCTATCTTTTCTGGCAGGCCTGCACAGTCAATTTTTAATTATGAATTTCAAACTGATGTATTTTAAATGGTTTTGTGTGTTATAGTGTATAATGTGTCTTTAATTGTATTTTAACTTATGTTGTACCCTGCCTCAAGCCTTAGGGAGATGATAATAATAATAATCATATTAATAATTAGAATAATTAGAAGAAAGGCATGATATAAATGTGACAACTAAAAAGTATTTGTCTGAGGGGTTCACAAAAACTGAGCTACAGAAAATCGGCTATGCTCATTTCAGTGTGGAAGGGAGCGAGCTGCCTATTTCTCTGTCTCTGCTGTCAATCCTCTTATGGTCTCTGCAGATTAGCAAGCGAGGAGAGGTGATTGATGTGCACAACCAAGTCCAGACAGTGACAGTCGGAGTTGCCTGCACCTGCCCCAACTACAGGATCCCCAACGTCTTGCTTCTGGCTCGCCCCATCTTGACCCCCGAAGAGCCCCCGCCAAAGGGGGCTTTGAAGTCTTTGCGCCACCACCGTGCACCGGCCAAGAAATTTGAACTCACTCGGTAAGTCTGGCCCACGTTTGCTATTCTAGAAAGGTGTTCCTTCACTCTCCCAGACCTTCTAATATCAGGCGGGATGGTGTGCTTTTGAGCAAACAGCAGAGCTTGGGAAGTGGGGTGTAGAATTCTTAGATTCCCCTGAACTAACATGACCAGCATAAGCATGAATGCGTGCAGGCATGAAGACCTAAGTTTCAAATTGATCTTGGAAAATTTACTTTTTTGAACTGTAGCTCCCAGATCCCTCACGTTCTACAGCCAGCATGGCCAATAGCCATATGAGTTGCTGGTCACTGGTGACTTCCATGTCAGTAGGGCAGTGAACCCATTCAGGATTTGGACGGGCCTTTCTCAGCAGCACTGTAGTTGTATATTTCTGCATAGCCGGAGATTGAATTAGATGGCCCTCGTGGTCGTTTCCAACTCTTACGATTCTGTAATTTGTTCTGCTCTTTGATGGAGCTATCCAAGGTGCTGAATCCTATCCCCGAAAGAGCTTCTGCACTTGGGATACCACTTTGAAAGCTGAAATTAATACCCAATGTGGATTATACCACTTTGCGCTGACGTTGGAGCCACCAGCTGCCTCTTGCTGGAATGTTTGAAAGATGATGGTCAGTGGGCCACCATGATTGTGAATGCTCCTTAACAAGTCAGTGTTAGTAGAGCCAACCCTCTCGTTAGGCAGAATGCAGGTTTGGGGTGACATGAAAAGGCAGCACACAGAAAACTGTTTCTTTTGTTACTACTCTGCAGCCAAAAAGAGAGGTGGAAAAGTGCTTGTGGATTTCCTGGCATTGGTGCCAGCATAACTCACTCACTTTGGGTACTCTGTATCTCTTGACCTGAGTTACCTTTTGCTGCTTTGTCTCAGATAAAATAAAAGGTCTTGGGCGGGGCCTGTTTATTAGGGAAATTAAATGCCCAGAAAGGTAAAGAGATAGCAAGAGAAGAGAACTCATCCTTTAATCCCACTACCCACAGCCAGGGGAGGATGCATGCTGGATGTAAGTGGGGGAAAAAGGGAAACATTTACGGAGTTAGACAGAAGCTTTTGACTGGAAGAGATCAGGAGAGAGGAAGGGAGAAAGAAACTGTAAAAATGCAATGAATGTTCAGATGCTGACTGCCTCTTTGGAAAGTGGTTGTGGAGCTGTGTTTAAGCCGTACCTATCTTCAGTCTCCATTTTGTCAGGAAATGTTACTTTTTTGGAATACAGCCTCCAGAACCCCTCCCAGTGGCCATGCTACCCAAGGGTTCCTGGGAGTTGTAGTCCAAAGGGATAACTTTTCCAAGCCTTGTTATTTGTAAATTGACTCAGATATTGCAAACTCCACAAGATTCCTGTGATTACCTTCTTCAAAGGAAACCTAGCCCCAGGTAAGCGCTGCAACCCTGGAACTTCCACACCCCTTGGAAGTAGGGAAGCAAATGTAGCAATATGGAGGGGAAGCAACGTGCCCAGGCTGCAAGAGGTTTGAGTGCTCTATGTGGCAGCAAGGCAATCACTGCTTAATGATTTAATTCTTCACACGCTGTATTCTCAAGAGAAGCAATGGGTACTTTTAGCAACTTTATTTCCACTGCAAGAAAATCTTTGAAAACTGCACTGTTTTTGAAGACTATATGCAGTTTGGGACTTATATGCAAAATTTGCATATGGTATTTTTATGCAGAAAACAACATTTTCTATGTATGAACAGAATCTTTCTGTGCAGAAATACTGCTTTTCTTGCAGAAAATGCCTTCTTTTTCCTATGCAAAAATACCATGAGCAAATTTTACACAGACTAAGAGCCTTTCTGCACTACAGTGTTACAGTGCTATTATTCCACTTTCAACCTCCTGTGGAATTCTGGGGTTTGTAGTTTACTGAGACCAAAGAGTTCTCTGGCTGAGAATTCTAAATGCTCCTCCCTAAACTGTAAACCCCAGGATTCCATACGATGTTAGAAGTGGAATAATAGCACTATAACAGTGTAGTGTGGAAATGGCCTTTTCAACAACTTTACCACATTTTCTGCACAGAACGGAGCATTTTCTGTTTATGAAACAGCATTTTCCGCTCAAAAAATAATATTTCTCTACAGAAATATTTTTATGCTGAAAATGCTGTTTCCTATGCAGAAAATGTTGCTTTCTGTGCAAAAATAAATGTGAATTTTGCACAGGATAAATCCTGAGCTGCAAAGATTCTTGTCAATCCAGGTTTCTCCTCATCAAAGCTTCCCAACAATTGAGAAATTGTTTTTCAACCATTTTCTTAAAATTTTTGAAAATTCTTTCCACCCTTGTGGGCAATACATCAGTCTCTCGGCATTCCAAATGGCTTTAAGGGCTGAACATGACTGAGATTAAGTCCTCTTTTTCCTACCTGGTTTGGATTCTCCATTCCCAGATTTTTGCCCGTTTGGCACAGAATCAATGGATATCAGAGAGATTTGTTGTCTTGCTGATTTGGTTAACTACATGAACAATGAATTCTGATTAAGAGGCAACCAAGGTCAATCAGAAAAAGGATGTTGGGGGCAATAAACAAGCCCAGTGTTATTTTTGGGTTTGTGTGGGCCTGAGAGGGAAAAGAAAAGAGGCGATTTTGCATTGTTAACAAATACTTTCTTTGAGTACAAGGCACTCCCTTGAGTTGTTGGTATAGTTTGCTACAAAGTTCTTACATTCTATCTAGTTTCCTATATGCTTGCCTACCTTGTTTGTTTTAGTAAAATACAGTCAGCCCTCCACATTTGTGGGTTTCATTTCCATAGATTTGATAATTTGCGAGTTTCTCTAGCCCTTGTGCTCCCCCAAGCTTCATTTTGGGAGGGACTTTTTGGCAGCTCCAATCAAGCCATGCAGCCCTTTAAAAAACCACCTCTGGTCCTCCTCCTCCTCCACCGGTAGTTGCCTGGCCAGCTAAGGACACTTTGTAGTGCTGATTTCTCAGCACTACAAACCATCTCCCCATGCCCCCACATACCCAAGGAAGCTGATGACAGACAATATAAGGCTACCATGCTGACTCCTCACCCCCACTTCTCTCTCCTTTCCCTAATCTGGTTTGGACCTTGGGTGCCTGTTCTTCCCCACCATGCCTCAACCCCTTCCACAGACATACACACACATTTTGGTATTTGCAATTTTTTCACTTTTGTGAGGGTCCTGCACCCCTAACCCTAGCAAATGTGGAAGGCCAACTGTATACAGATCGCATCCTACATCTGAAGATGTCAGCATGGTTCGAAATGAAATCAGTTTAAAACAATATATGATAACAATAATCTAAAAGTGGAACAATATATTAAATCATTTGTCAGTTTAAACCTGACAATTTAAAACTAGTTGGAACAACTAAAAAGAAAGCCAATCATAGTACATGTGCAAACTGTATAAAATCAATTAGACCTGAAGGCTTAATAAAAAGCCATATTTTGTCAGCACCAGAAGGTCTCGGCATCAATTAGGCCTCTGTAGGGAGGGTATTTCTGATGGCTGGTGACTGTGTATTGATGGTGGTTGCAGTGTGTGTTTCGCCAAGTAAGCCAGTAGAAGGAATTCCCAAAGAGTCTAGTAGTACTTACTCCTGTATGAATTGTCATGGCAGTGGGATCCAGGAATGCCCTCTTTCCAAGCCCAGGTACCAGGAGGGGACCAGATGTGGGAAGGCTGCTATATAGCAATGTACTTTGATTGTCAAATGTCTAAAAGATACAATTTTCATGATAACTACAAAAAGGGGGGGGAGTCAAAGTGATCTAACTCAAAGCCGTTCTTATACTGAGACACAAATTCTCTTTTTATTCTCCCTCCTCTTTTGTTCCGCCTCTGTAGGCTTCTCCCTCTGCGCTTTGTCAAGATCTCAGTGCACAACGCAGAGAAGAAGCAGCTACGATTCAAGCTGGCAAGTGGCCGGACCTTCTACTTGCAGCTCTGTCCCCAGCCCAGCGTACAAGAGGATGTCTTTGGACTATGGATGAAGGTGGTCGACATGCTGCGACCTCCCACAGACCCACGATCTGAGCAGCAAAGAAAAGTCAAAGATCCTGGGGGACAGGGGGAGCCTCCACCCCAGAAGCCACAGGTTGGTTTTCCCATGTTCCTGTTGTAGTGTTTGGTACTGTGGTCATTGGATAGACGTGGCAATTCATAGGTCAACATAAGCAGTGAACAGACTACTGGCTGGGAGCCTGTCACCCTCCAGGAGTTGAGGAATGGTTGCTCTCATGATCTCTTACCAATAGCCAGACTGACTGGAGCTGATGGGAAATGGAGTCCAACAATGTCCAGAGGGTCATAGGCAGAGCCTAGAAAACTTATTTTTGAGAACTGCAACTCCATACCCTCCAACATTTCACAGATGAGAACTGAGACACATGTGGCCAAGTAAACTAGAGTGTGGTCAAGAGGGAGAACAGACAAGCTAGGGGAGGTTGCGGAGATTTGATTTTTGACTCACTGGCAAAACACAATGGGTGATCACCAATGGCTCCTCTTCATCCAGGAAAGAAGTGACTAGTGGGGTGCCACAGGGTTCTGTCCTAGGCCCAGTGCTATTCAACATCTTTATAAAGGACTTGGATGATGCAAAAGAGGACATGCTCATCAAATTTGCAGGTGACACCAAATTAGGAGGGATAGCTAATACCCCAGAGGACAGAATCAGAATTCAAAAAATGACCTGAACAGATTAGAGAGGTGGGCCAAAGCTAACAAAATGAATTTTGACAGGGAGAAATGCAGACTACTGCACTTAGGAAGAAAGAATGAAATGTACAGATATAGGATGGGTCATACCTGGCTTGAAAGCAGTACATTCAGTAGAGATCTAGAAGTCTTAGTAAACCACAAGCTGAACATGAATCAGCAGTGTGATGCAGCAGCTAAAAACCAATGCGATTCTGGGCTGCATCAATAGGATTATAGTGCCAAGTTCAAGGGACGTAATAATGCCACTCTATTCTGCTTTGGTTAGACCTCACCTGGAATACTGTGTCCAGTTCTGGGCACCACAATTCAAGAAGGATGTTGACAAGCAGAAATGTGTCTAGAGGAGGGCAAACAACACGATGAAGGGTCTGGAAGCCATGCCCTATGAGGAGTGGCTTAGGGAGTTGGGTATGTTTAGTCTGCAGAAGAAAAGGTTAAGAGAGGAGATGATAGCCATGTTTAAATATTTGAAAGGATGTCATATTGAAGAGGGAATGGGTTTGGTTTCCACTGCTCCAGAGACTAGGACAAAGAGCAATGGATTCAAACTACAAGAAAGGAGATTCCACCTAAACCTCAGGAAGGAACTTCCTGATGATCAGAGCTGTCTGGCAGTGAAATATGCTGCCTTGGAGTGTGGTGGAGTCTCCTTCTTTGGAGTTTTTTAAATAGAGGCTGGATGGCTGTTTTCTGGGGGTGCTTTGAGTGTGTGTTCCTGCATGGCAGGGGGTTGGACTCAATGGCCATTGTGGTCTCTTCCAGCTCTGTGATTCTATGATTCTATGATTTTGTCTAAGCTTGCTGGGAAGGGCAATATTGTGCCCCCTTCTTCACACACACACCCCAGTTAATGGAGTGCAAAGTACTTTTGAACTTTGAACTCAGTATGAATTCAGTAACAATTGAACTAAGCTGAAATAAGGGGGAGAGTGGAAGGAGGAGAGAGAAACTAGGGCGTTTTAAAAGCAGCTGAAAAAGTGGGACAAGATAGGACGATCCCTGTCAAATCAGGAGTGTTAGAGGGTGTGTAATGCCAAGAACTTCCCAGCCAGCAAGGCTAGTAGCTGAAATTCAATGAAACTGATGTTTGGTACCTTAGTTGATAGAGTGATAAATATAATCAGTGGGTCCTGCTGATTGGGGGATTCTGGGAGCTATAGTCCAGAAAAGGAACTTGTTCCAAGCTTCTGGCCACAGGTTCTCCAGCTCTGACATAGAGAGCAGTTTGATTGAATTTATGCATGCTATTCTTCGATTTCCAGCCAACTTTCAGCTGTTTGCCCCAGAGCCCTCCCGGATCCTTAAACCTTGGAGAAACAGTGAGCATCCGGAGCGTATACTCGCCTGAACTGCAGAGCCCTGCACAGGAAGATGCTAGGAGCAGGAGGAGTATGGCCTTGTCCTTAGGAAGCCAGCGCAGCTTCCAGCCACTTCCTGGCCACTCTCCTGCCGCCAGTGAAGGAAGGATGTCTGAGTTGGAGAGCTACCCGCTCTCGGAGGGGATAGAATCTGCAGAGTCTTGTGAGCGGCCTCTCAGCCCTCAAAGCCGAGGCAGCGAGAAGGAGAGGCCTGAGAGCAGCCCTTTGACAAGCAGGTACCTTCCAGCTGGTGGGCTGGTGAGGGAGGTTCTGGGAGCTTAGGTTTGGACTATAGGGTTTGAGCCCTAATGTTCCAAAAAGCAAAACACACAAACAGGAAAGTCTTGAGTCACGGATTAGCCACAGGCAAGTGCTGAGAGCTGGTTTGACGGTATGTATTTGTTGTATTTGTGACATTTGTAGGCTTCTCTCCTAGAATGTTCTCTGCACAGCTTTCAACAAACATAAAAACAGTTCAAATGTACAACAGAACGTGGAACCATACCATAACAACAGGAATAGGACACAGGACAACCAAACAAAAAATTCACAGCACCTCAAAAGGTAACAGACTTCAAAACAGAGAGGTCTAGACTGTGTGACTTAGGCCATTTCTGCACTACACTGTTATAGTGGTATTATTCCACTTTCAACATCCTAGGGAATCCTGAGGTTTGCAGTTTAGGGAAGGGCCTTTAGAATTCTCAGCCAGAGAGCCCTTTGGCTTCAGCAAACTACAAATTCCAGAATTCCTCAGGATGTTGAAAGTGGAATTATAGCACTGAAGCAGTGTAGTGCTGAAATGGCCTTACTCACATTGGCAAGGTCAAAATAAAAAGTCTTGGCCTTGGTGCTGAGAAAGAACAATAGCCCCAAAAACCTCTCTGACAATGCTGTTCCTCTACTGGGGCATCAAGACTGAAAAGGCCCTGGAATTGTTCATCTTTACTTCTTTCATCTGGGCACTGAGAGTAGGACCTCTGATCATGTTAAAGTTTGCATTGGTATTTAGGAGAAGAGTTTAGGAATATAGGAGAAGGTGTTTTTTTCCAGGAAAACCTGACCTCCCTTCAGACATTCCTCCTGCCCTTCAAAATGTAGTGGTTAGAAGGTCACACTTGAACTGGAGAAAACTAGTTGTATCCCTACTCAGCCCTTAAGCTCATAGGGTTGATCCTGGGGCAGTCACCATCACTTTGCCTGATTTAGCTTGCAAGATTGTTGTGAAAACAGTGGTTGCTCTAAAGGGGAAAGACTGAGCAGAGTAGGATGATATGCCTCATATTTGAAAATTTTCCTAGACTAGGGTTTTGCAACTGCCAGTGGTAGTGGGGAGCTGGATTGGCCTCCCGTGAGACCCTGGAGGTTGCTATATATACTCGTATATTAAGTCTAGAAATTTTAGTCAAAAATTGACCCCCCAAACCAGAGTTAACTTATCCATGGGTCAATGTAAGTACTGTACCTTAACTTTTATCAAAAAAAAGAACCATCCCCTTCTCTGAGAAGAGTGGAAAAGGTAAGAGTTTAGTTCATCCCAGGAGACCCTAAAAGAAGCACTGATGCCCTTTGTTCTCTCTGCTGTGATGTTGCTTCCGGCCTTTTTGAATGCCTGGGTGAGAAATTAATGGCAGTGTGGCAGCAGCTCTTTGGTGTTTCCCCTCAAAGCAGCACCATGAGTGTAAAGAGAGTTGGTGCTTGTCTTAGATTCTCCTGGGACAGACTAAGCTCTCACCTTTCACCTCTCTATTCAGGGAAGAGGATGGTTCCTTTTTTGATAAGAGTTAATACTGTACCATAACTTTTATCAAAATAAGAACCATCTCCTTCTCTGAGTAGGGCGGTGAAAGGCCTTTTTGAACGCCTAGCTGGGAAATTGGCAGCAGCCAGGCATCGCTGGCCCATTGAGGCAGTGTTTGTACTTTTCCCTCTTCATGGAATGACCTTTGACTTATTCACAGATCACCTTAAAATCCATAATTTTTGGTCCCAAAACTTGCTCTCAACTTATGCATGAGATCAGCTTATACATGAGTAAATACAATACATCCTGTTTTTTAAAAAAGGACATACAGACCTTAAAAAATTTAAGGAGTCCCCAGCTACCCAGAGTTGTAACTGTGCGGTAAAACAACATTGCCTGGGGGCCTGGAGGGACAATTAACTATTTTCTGGTAGGAATATTGTTGGCTCCCCAAAATTTGGTGGGGAAGGCACAGGAACTCTGGAGGAACCTCCAAAATGGTCTTGTGCAGGGAAATACCTACAGACCATGAACTGCACTTTGTCCACCTCTGTTGAAGATTATGAATGTCCCTTTAAGGACTGTTTCTAAATTGACCTTAGAAAAAGTACTTTCTTGAATTGCAACTGCCAAAATCCACTCACTAACTTTCCACTGACAAAAAAAAAGAAGCTCCAAACCCTTTCCCCAAGCTGTGAATAAGCAAATCATCATTACTTCACCATTCCTGAACCCACTTCACCTTGTGGTGTCATTGGGCCTTTCCACAGTACACTGTTATACTGCTATTATTCCACTTTCACCATCCTATGGAATCCTGGGGTTTGCAGTTTAGGGAGGGGCATTTAGAATTCTGAGCCAGAGCGCTCTTTGGCCTCAGTAAACTACAAACCCCAAAATTCCACAGAACTTTGAAAGTGGAACAAGGGCACTATAACGATTCAGTGCAGAAAGTCCCATTCTAGTATAGCACTGCTCAAAGTGATGATCCCTAGACAGGTGCTGGCCCTTGAATCATTGGCTGCTGGTCTGTGGCAAGTTTCCAAGAAAGAGAGAACCAGCTATAATGAATGGATACAAATATGATCCCTGGAACACTTGGAAAATAAAATTTCTAGACCCGCACATCAGATTGCTTAAGATGCATTGCTCTAGTGCAATATCCCCGAAGTGGGCTGATATGGAGGACCAGCAGTTGTTAGTTTTCCCAGTGTGCCTGGGACTGATCACATTCTTATGCCCATTGGCTACAATTGTTTCTTTCTCTTCCTGGAACCTCACCAAGGACCAGCAGCCAATGCCTTGTGGGCCAATTCTGGTCTCTGGATCACCATTTTGAGTAGCACTGCTCCAGCAACTTTCCTCAAAATGGGTGACACGCCTGACATTCCAGGAGGTGTGTGCTATTCTTGCCGTATATAGATCCTTTGATTGCTTTTTAGTGGTACTACTCAGCATTTAGTGGTACTACCCAGCAGGGAGATATTAATCACTTAGGTTCATCCAATGTGGAGGATGAGGGCCTATCTTTGGTCACTGAAATTGATCCCATGGTGTGTCATCGCTAGAGACAGACTGGCTGCCAAACAGTAGTGAATCTGTATGTGTTTGGCACGTACAGCTGTACGAATCTGTACACGCCTGGCATGTACTCTCTATAAATGAAAATATAATTTAGATGCCAGGGCTCCCCAAAGTGAATTTCATGCACAGCACATAGTGCATATGGTAAGTCAGACCATCCCAGACAGCCTCTTTGAATCCATCCAGCCATTTGTTAACAGGCCCTTTCCGCAGCATTCTCCCATCCCGCCATGGGGACAGAGAAGGACAGGACTGTGGCGACACTTCTGCATGATGTCGTTGTGATCTCATTCTTCTCCTGTGCCCAGGCGGCATGATCATGGATTAAATAATTGATAGGTTTTCCCCATCAATGGGGAAACCCACAATCACACCACCATCCCACACAGCCTGGGAAAGTACCGAGCTGTGCTACAGAAGGAAGCAGCATGTCCATCATGCTCCCTTCTGCAGGGAGCCAGTCCCATGTGAGGGGCGGGGAGTGCTACCGTTGCACTCCTTTCCCGGCAAAGCCACTGCCGGAATCCCCACCGGGTGCTGCTGCAAGAAGCTAAGCTGTGGAAAGGGCCACAAACAAGAAACAAAAGAGAGACAAACTCCATGTGCTAATAGATAGCCAACTGTTTATTCCTTTTAAAAACCAAATGCATTTCAACCTATATGAGAAAAGGCCTTCCTCAAGTACTGAAAACAGAACACAAATACAAATTTATAATAAATATTAAAAAAGAAACAGGACAACACTGAATTAACTATATCCTTTAAAAACATATGATTACGTTATTTTTCGTCTCAAAAATATACGTAACATTCAGCAGAAATTTCTGGAGTCGTAGACACACTCTCCGAAAGGTGGGACCATTAAGTATAAAAAGAACAGGGTGTGCAATTTTTTGTTATTTATACATCTATCAGATAGTACTCTATCCACTTCTGCAATAAGAAACAGGCAAAGACAGAAATGCAACATTCTTTATACACATCACAAAACTCAGTTCATCACAATTTTTCAGATGATATGCCAAACACCTCTGTATGAATGAAAAAATAACTGAGATTTCTCCTAAAATGAATTATGTGTTGGCCTATAGTCTATATTTTAAGCCAGACTGTTCCAAACATACTCTTGCAATTTGGAGAAAATCACATTTTTAAAAATGTATATTATTTTAATAAACAAATATAATATAAGCTTGAAAAATTTTCCATGCTTCCCAATATGGAATGCGAAGCATGATCAAATGAAACAGACTGATTGCAGCTGTTTTGTTTTCAGGAAAACCAGTAAGAGCAGCAGAGCAAGTCGGTCCGGCAGAAGGAAGTCTTCCCAAAGAGGTAAGCCTGGGATGTTAATATGTCATCCAACAAAGGGGCTGCCATCCTTTGGCTGCTCAATGTTGAACTCTCTACTCCCATTGACAGCCAAGATTAGCTCAGCTTTTTCCATTTCCACACTATACTGTTATAGCACTATTATTCCACTTTCAACATCCTTTGGAATCCTGGGGTTTGCAGTTTAGGGAGGGGCCTTGAGCCCCTTGAGGGACCTTTGGGAGCCCAGGGTTCAAATCCCTGCTAGATCATGGAAATCCACCCAGTGACCTTGCGCAGGTCATATTCTTTTTAGAAGAAGGCAATGGCAAAATGGCTTCTGAACCGATATTGCCAACAAAACTCCACGATAGGTTCACCTTAGGGTTGCAACAATCTGAAAAAGACTTCAGAGCACATAACAACAAAAGTAAGTGGTGCCACTTCCACTCACAAAATTTTCCCACATGTGGCTATCCATCTGGTTTCAGTCAGCTGGCTCCACTCTTCCTTCAGTTTTTATAAGGCTGCTTTATCTTCATGGTTCAGGTGTAGAAACTATTTTTCAGTTCAAACTTTGTCTTTTTTGTACTGCAGCTTCCAGAAATGCCCAACTACATGGCCATTCTGGGGGATTCTGAAAGCTGAAGTACCCCACCTTTTTTGCTAGACTCTATTCTGCCCTGGATTTTACAAAGTAAGAAAAAGAGAAGATAGAGCCTTCCTAGAGCACCCACACATTTCTTCTTGCTTTCTGTGAGAATTCATATCCTGGAGTTGAGAAGAAGGCAAAATTTTCCAGTCAAAAAGCTATGATATCTTCCATGCATGCTTCAGCCTCAGCATTTCTTGGCTGCAGTGCTCATGGTGAAATACACAGGCATAACCTTTGGTCTGTGTATGTATTATGCGGGACATTGCAAAAGGAGGTATCCTTTTCCTCCTTACACAATGGCTATTTCTGTACTACATTGTTATAGTGCTATTATTCCACTTTCAACCTCCTGTGGAATTCTGGGGTTTGTAGTTTACTGAAGCCAAAGAGCTCTCTGGCTGAGAATTCTAAATGCCCCTCCCTAAACTGCAAACCCTAGGATTCCATAGGATGTTGAACGTGGAATAATAGCACTATAACAATGTAGTGCAGAAATGGCCATTGTCCGCCACCACAGATGTAAAACAACTGTCAGGGTGCTCATGGGCAAAGCTCTTGGCCACTGAGCAGCAGTGAAGGTCTGCTCAGTCACTTTTCAGCTGCCGTCACACATCTTCTGGGAGTGAAGAAGCCATTCCTACTTCATTTGCTGGGGACGGAGGTACCCAAGGACACCTGAAATGCGTTTGGACATTAGCAGCTGTCATGGCCAAGCGAAGAAAGTTGTGTCCATGGACTCTCCGGCTGCTACTGCACATCTGGAGAGGAAATGGGGAGGAGGAAGCAGCCTCCATACATTCCCACAGGTGATGGTATAGACAGCTGGCAAAGCTTCTTGGATCTTAGCCATAAACTGCAAATGTGAATTACTGGATACCTTCACTGTCATTCATCCCTATCTTTAGGTTAAAGAAGGTCATAACTTGTTGTTATGCTGGTTGGGATCCTCCAAAGTTTGGTGATAGGAGTGGGAATGAGAACACTAGATGTACTCCCTCTCCCCCTGCCACTTTTCACAAGACTACAATAATCAGGTTCCCTGTGCAAAGGAAATAACAATGAAACAAGTTTAACGTTTGTGCTAATTCTTTTTTCCCCCAACTCCTATCTTTACCAGAATTTGGAAACACTGCTTTTTAGAACAACTCCCAGGATTTCTGGGATCTATCATCCCAATGAATAACTTTTCCAAATTCTGACCAATCCCCCACTTCTGTCTCTCAGCATCTGTTACTGTCCCCACTGGATCTTCATCCTCTCTTCTCTTAATTTCTCTTTCCTGCATCCTGACCTGTAAATGCATCTCAAACCCCTCATCCTGGCTTTCTGGTTTCTCTGCAGGTACAACTCGGAAGGCCAGCAAGATTGTCTCCCTCATCAGATCCTGCTCTTGGGGGAGCCGGCGGAGGAGCAAGAGTCGAGACTCCAAGGCCCGAGGCAAAGGAAAGAAACGCTGAAAGGACTCAAAGGGAGCTCCAAAGTGGAAGAGCCCCCTGTCCACCTCATTATGATAAGAATAAAGGGATTGGTTATGGGATGAAAAGTATTAGGGTTGTCTTGTAGGGCAAAGAAATAGGGGGTCAAAGTAGTGGTGGGAAGTGTAAAACAGGTGTCACAGCTCAGGTGGTTAGACCATTTACAAGTTGTGTAGAACAGAGGATTTCTCCACTGGAGGTGGTGGTGGGGATTTGTCAAGCATACCCTCTGACTGTCCTGATTTGGCAAGGAAAGTCCTAATTTATCATCCGGCATCCCTCTTTTTCAGCTGCTTTTAAAATGTCCCAGCTTCTCTCTCCTCCACCAGCTTTCCTCCTTGTTCCTCAGCTTATTTCAGTTGCTGGAACTGCAAAAATAGTTGGTATGCAATTAACTCAGGAGCAGAGAAGAGAGAAGAGTGTGCAATCTTACCCATCCCAATTAAGTTTTAAAAATTGTTTTCATAAAATAATTCAATTGTTTATTAATAATTATAATATAATAATATTAATAATTATTATTTATTTATATAAAATATTTTTATAAAAAAATATGTTACATAGTAAAATACTGTTACATCCATGTCAAAGTGTCAATATACAATATCTATAGATAGAAGAAAACACATAAAAGAAAAAGAAGATAGAATTACTAGTACAGAGAATATATTAAAGTTGATCAGTCCAATTAGTGAATAACTAGAAGCACAATTACATAAATAAGAAGGAAAAAGTGCTGTTGAGAAAATAACTCCCTTCTCAAACAGTGGTGAGTGCTACCTTATAAGCATCTTGTCCTGGAAAAACCTAAGTACGCTTATCAAGATCTCTACAGCAATACTTAAATCACTAAATAGATATAAAATAGTTATCAAACAAGTGTTTGGACTCAGTCCTCAAAATCTGGTACAGACAATTTCCACCATCCAATTTCCCAGATTGGAATTAAACTCTCCACTGTTGTATAAAATTATTAAACTGGCTTATCATTTAAAGACATTGTTAACTTGTCTAATTCTGCCATTTCATAAAGTTTTGAAATCTAGTGATCAATTGTAGGAATACAAACTCTTTCCACCTTTGGGAGAAGGTTATTCTCACAGTTAAGTTCAAGTGGAAGTGATATGCTGAAACCTCTTCTAGCTTGTATTTGCTTCCTTAATAATAATTTTCCTATCTTGACAACACTCTGATGCTGCTTGGCCAATATGTGTCGATTGGCTTTCATCTGTGACATGTTGGGGGATATGATCAAGCAAGTTACTAGTTGTATACTGCCTCTTTCAAGAGGTGAGCCCACAAGAACTTGATGCTTAAAAGCCATGCAGAAGGAATATAAGAAGGAAAGACATTTTCTGGGTCTAAAATGTCCCAGACGAGACCAAAAAGTGTGATGAAATTGCTCCCCATACCATATAGGGAGCATTAGGTGGTTAAAAATGTTTTCTTTTTTTCTGGAAGAGGGAGCCTCTAGGGAACCAAAGTGGCACCCCAACTGCTGACAGTTGCATTCCCACCCCGCTTTAGGAAATTTAACACAGAGGACAAAAATAGCAGAGATATTGCTAAGGTAACGCAGATCACTATGGTCTCCTTCACGCTATACAATTATAGCACTGTTACTACCATGGATACATCCTACAGAATCCTAGAACTTCTAGTTTGTTGAGGCACTCAAGTTGTTTGGAGGGGATTTTAAATATATCACAAAACTACAAATCCCAGGATGGACCCCTGGAAGTTAAAATGGTATTAAAGTTCTATAACTGTGTAGTATGAGAGAGACCTTTACCTGGACAGCATTAAGAACCACTGGAACCAAAGCACAGAGAGAGTGCAAGACTTTTGTGCAGAAGCCCTCTGGAGCAGTTTTGGGTCAGTTGCATTGCTTGATTAGAGGTCAGAATGCTGAGGGCCTGCATATTGTATGTCACACAGAAATTTCTAATAGCTTCTAGTCTACCAGCAACCTGAGGATGCAGGCCTCACGATCACTCACACTTGCGAGATCTTATTTTGTTTTGGTCAAGGCCATAATCAGACTCAGCAGCTTGCAGTGTTTTCTTTCTTTCTCTCTCTCAACAATTCATGTGGCTGGATAGCAGTACATGTGGAAGGGATCTAGGAGTCTTGGTGGACCACAAGCTGAACATGAGTCAGCAGTGTGACGCAGCAGCCAAGAAAGCAACGGGATTCTTGGTTGCGTCAATAGGAGTATGGTGTCTAGATCAAGGGAAGTAATGGTACCACTCTATTCTGCTTTGGTCAGACCTCATCTGGAATACTTATCTGGAATACTGTGTCCAGTTCTGGGCACCAACTGGAATATGTCCAGAGGAGGGCAATCAAAACGGTGAAGGGTCTGGAAGCCATGCCCTATGAGGAGTAACCTAGAGTGTGTTTAGTCTGCCAAAGAGAAGGTTAAGAGGGAACATGATAGCCGTGTTTAAATATTTGAAGGGATGTCATGTCAAGGAAGGAGTGGGTTTGTTTTCCACTGCTCTAGAGACTAGGACAAGGAGCAATGGATTCAAACTACAGGAGAAGAGATTCCACTTAAACCTCAGGAAGAACTTCCTGACAGTCAGAGCTGTTCAGCAGTGGAATACGCTGCCTTGGAGTGTGGTAGAGTCTCCCTCTTTGGAGGTTTTTAAGCAGAGGCTGGATGACCATCTGTTGGGAGTGCTTTGATGTGGGTTCCTGCATGGCAGGGGGTTGGACTGGATGGCCCCTGTGGTGTCTTCCAACTCTATGATTCTATGTAGACAAGCACATAGTCCAAGTGTGGAAAAGTTCTGGGCTTTTTGAGGCCCTTTGCTTCAGCAGTTTGCTTTTGCCTCATCCAACAGAGAAGGACAAGATTCTGTTCCCTCCTCTCCTCTCTCCTCCACAGAGTTAACTGAGTACAAATTACTTTTGCACTTTGAACGTGATTTGTTGTAATTGTAGTCAGCTAGGAACAAATGGGGATAGTGGAAGATGGAGAGAGAAACTGGGACATTTTCAAAGCAGCTGAAAATACAAGATGACAGAAGACTGATCAGGACTGTCCCCACCAAATTGGGACAGTTAGACAGTATGTGATTGCTGCCCTTTTCTTCACTGTCTGTGTCCTAGCACTGCCTGTTCATCTGCAGCCATTCTTTAGCGACCTTGTTGTTCATTCTCCTAGATCTTCTCTCCTACACAAGGTCTGTGCAATAAACACTACAATGGGACTTTTTATTACAATGCACTCAGCATCTGAACAACATTTGGTGGTTGTGGGCAGTTAACTATAAATTATGTGCATGTAAAGAAGTCCTGACTGATTTATGTATGTTTCTTTCTTTCTTTCTTTCTTTCTTTCTTTCTTTCTTTCTTTCTTTCTTTCTTTCTTTCTTTCTTTCTTTCTTTCTTTCTTCCATGGCAAACATATTTTGGAAGCTGTGATTGTTGAGCCTTGGATGTGTGGGTGGATAGCTATTTTCTGCTAGGTAATTACAGGACAGCCATCTTAAAAGCTGGCAAATTTCAAGCTGAATATATATAGAGAGCCAGTGTGATTCAATTGTTTGAGCATTGAACTATAACTCTGGAGACCAAGGTTTGAATTCCTGCTCCGGCCTGGAAACACACTTGGTGATCTTGGGCAAGTCACACTCTCTAGCCTCAGTGGAAGGCAAAGGCAACCTCCCTCAGAACAAATCTTGCCAAAAAAACTCCTTTGATAAGTTCACCTGGAAATCAGTGGAAAACACACAACAACAACTATCTATGTAACTAAACAGTAAGGAAACAAGGGTGCCAACCGTGGTTAAAATCTTTAGCTGCTGGAGGAAGAGGAAGATGAAAGCCAGGTTTTTAAAAGACTGTGTGACCTGATCAGAGCCACCAAAGAAGAGGATTCCCCTAGGAAAGAAGCACTTGAGGTGGGGGGCCAGGGTAGGAGAAACTTGCAATTAATCTGTGAAAATCAAAACCACAAATGTGGAGGGCTGACTGTAGTTACTTCAAAGGAACAGGAGCCGTGAAGGAACTAGACAAGATCCTCTAGTGTATAGATTTAATTAAATACCAAAGTCAGGACCATCCATGCCAGCATAATTCCAATTTCTGTTTATGGTTGGGAAAGCTGGACAGTGAAGAAAGCTGTCGGGAAGACAAAATTCATTTGAAATGTGGTACTAGAGGGAGAGTACTAGGGATACCTTGGACTGTCAAAAAGATAAATAAATGGGTTGTAAAGCAAATTAAGCACAAACTCTCATTAGAGGCCAAAATTACCAAACTGAGATTATCATACTTCGGAGATATCATGAAACAACACAGCTCATTAGAACAGGCACTAATGCTCGATAAAGCTGAAGGCAGTAGGAAAAGGGGAAGACCTCATTACAGGTAGTTTGATTCAGGCAAAGATGCCCTGGCTCTCATTTTGCAAGACACCAGGAAGGCTGTTGATGACAAAGGCTCAGTGAGAGCCATTTCTGCACTAAAGCGTTATAGCGCTATGATTCCACTTTCAACATCCTATGGAATCCTGGAGTTTGCAGTTTCGGGAGGGGCATTTAGTGCTAGTGCGGAAATGGCTGAGGTCTCTCATTCATAGGGTCACCATAAATCAAAACTGACCTGATGGTGCATCACAAGAACAGGTTATTTCTAAAGTTGCATCTACAAATAACTATATTAGCTTTCTCCAGCTTTTACCCCCTTGGGGATTTTTTGAGAATTATTACTGGCATGGCTTTGGGGGCCTGAATCATGAATCTTTCAAGAACCTTTCAAACTGGGACAGTTGGGGGATGTGCAGATGTACTAAATGACTTTTCTTGTTGTGTGCCTTCAAGCTGTTTCTTACTTACAGTGACCCTAAGGTCAAGCTATCACGGGCTTTTCTGGCAAGATTTGTGTGTGGAGGTGTGTGTGTGTCCCTTTCCCTCCTTCTGAGACTGAAAGAGTGTCACCTACCCAAGGTCAACCAGTGGGTTTCTGTGGCCAAGTGGGGATTCAATCATGGTCTCCAGGGTCATAGTCCAAAGTTCAAACCATTAGACCCCACTGGCTCTCCAGTAAATGTCTTAGTTGTAGAAAAATGCCTTAGCACTTCCAGCAGCATGGCGGGCGTGAGAGGGTGTCCGGAGTAGCGCTGCGCAGCTCTGAACTCCCACCTGAAGGTACCCAGCTGGATCGAGACCATCTAACTCCAGCTAGCTATCCCCTCGGTAAGGGGGATGCGGAAGAGGTCTGCAGGGGATCCGTAATTTGTCACCGAGCTTTCTCCGAAAGGAGAAAGAACGGGGGTGCATAGGATCGAAGGACCGCGACGGGACCTCCAGGATCACCCTGATAGCGGCACAAGCGCCACCGTCGACTTTTAAATTAAGAATTCAGTAAGAGACAACAAGAAAAGCCCGATCTGGATTACAAACGTGTAAGATCATAAGAGTAACGTACCTGCTTCAAAGATAGCAAGCAGCTTGAAAAGACCCCGAGGACTATAAGCTGGAGAATAATGGTGGATTTCTTTAAGAGACAGTCAAGTTGGTGAATTTCCTTTTCTTTGGAGGATAATATTACAGATTAAATTGAGGTTTTGTTACGGACATTGGAATCTGGGCAGGACTTTGTTTTTAAAGACAAGAAGTTGAAGACGGTATCTCTCCTTTTTTTCTTTATAAAGAGACTGATTTGTGGAGCCGACAAACTTTTAAATTTGTGTATGGAGACGTAAAAATGGAATGATTGCAGCTATTTTATTCCTGCTCTTTTTTAAATATTTCATTCGGACTGAAGGATTGCTTTTTGTGCTTTCGTGTTTTTAAAATTGATATTTAAATTGATATTTGAGGCTGATTTTGGGGATTTAAAGCAGATTGGAATCAATGCTTAGTCTTTTGCTGCAGTTGTGACTGGATATGACTGTTCAAAACTGGCACTGGGAACTGATTAAAATTGACAGTAATGGAAATGAACTCAAGACTTTTAGTGACTGAGTGACTTTTTTTTCATTGTGTATCGGACTCTATTTCTTCAATTGTTTACTGGATTATCTTATTGACTATTTCATGGTTTAACGGATGGAAGAACCTATATAGACTTTGGATTACGATTTGGACTACAATTTGTTTTTTAAGGAGTTTTTTATGAACTGATAGAACTTTGAACTGGTTATTTTACTATTGGATTTTTTATCCCACTTGATTCTTCTATTTCTAAATGGATTTTAATGGACTTTGACGAGTTTGAAAACAGACAACAGCGGGGACAATTGGCTGTAGAATCAGACTGAAGTCGACTTTGCTCGCTTGTTTTGTCTCCAAAGACAGGCTAGAGAACTGGAAGCTCCCCTCCTACGCAGAAAGCGGTTTGAATGTGTAGCTGGTATTTGAGGCTTTGGGTGCTGTGATACGAGAGAAGGCTGTGAAGGCCAGAAAAACACATCTGGGAGGAGGGATTTGGGATTGTTAATTTCTAATTTCTACTTGCTTACTTTATGATTTGATCATTTGATTTAATTATTTGGTATTGTATATAAATTTATTATCTTGCAAACAATACATATATTAATTGAATACACTTGGACATTCTGGATTTTGATAATTCTAAGTATAATTCATTGTATTAATTGTTTCATTTTACTTATCTATACAAGTTGAGTTCAAGATTTAAGACTGCTTATAACTAGAGTACATTGTTTTCATAGTTGTATGTTCTAGCGAAGATGCCAGGTTAATAAGCTCATTGAAATAGCAGTTACAGGTTAAGAGGAGGGTGGATTTGCAAAGTGAATTGAAAACCTACTTGCTAAAGATCAATGGATCAAAGAACAAGAAAAGCCACAGCAGCGGTGGCTGTAACCATGACTACCCAATCAGTAAGGAGAACATCAGTGGACACATCCCAGAAACCCCAAGACATGATGCAACAGATGATGGAGGAATTAAGGAACATTAGAGAAGATATTAAAAAGACAGAGACAGATATTAGACAGGACTTAAAGGAAACAAGGAAAGAAATGAGAACAGATATGAAACGTGAGATTGAAAAACTTGGGAAGAAGCTGGAAACTTTGACTAAGGACATCTCAAAGATAAAGACAGAGACCAAAGAAATAAAGGAGCAAGTTAAACAAGTACAAACGGAAATGACAGAGGTTAAGGGGAAACAACAAGAAGAAGAACTTCAAACAATGCAACAGGAATTGAGGTATCGTGAAAGATGCCTTTGCTTTCGAGGGGTCCATGATTCAAATGCAGAAGACTTATATGGAAAAATGATCCCGGCCTTGGCAGAATTTCTAGACATAGACGAAGCCAAAATGGAGATGTATGTTGACAGAATGTTTAGAGTTGCCTCTAGAACGGTGAGAGAAAGAAAGCTCCCAAGAGATATAATAATAACCTTCAACCGGACTGTTACTAGAGATAAAATCTTACAATGTAGCTATGAAGGAACATTAAAGGTTGAAGATAGAGATGTAAAATTTTTTAAAGATATACCATTCCAAATCCTTAAGAAGAGACAAGAATACAAACCTTTAGCCAATTTGTTGATGAAATATGAGATAAACTACAGATGGGAGAAGATCGAGGGAATCTCTTTCAATTATAAACAACAGCGATACAGAATTAACTTGGTCAACAAGGCCAAAGAAATGATGGAAAGACTGAAGAAGGACTTTCAGAAGACACCAGAATCAGACAAAGATAACGAACAACAAACTTTGGAAGAAGAAAAAGAGGAAAGAGAAATACAGAGGCAAGGAGAAGAAGCTGAAGGGTCAACAAAACAAATATTGGATTCAGAACAAGAAACTGAAGAGGAAGGAGAGCTTGCAGGAGAGTTATTACAGTAACAATATGATTGGATTGCACAGATTTAACAAATAAAATAGCAAAAATGGGGCTTAAAATATATACTTGGAACATTAAAGGATTTAACTTGGAATATAAAAGAAGACAAATATTCCATCATCTGGAAAAGCAAAAATTGGACATAATTTGTTTACAAGAAGTTCGAATAAGAACTCAAGATTTGAAATTTGTACGGAATCCCAAACTAGGCAGTTGTTTTGCGACTACGACTGACCAGAAGAAAAGAGGTGTATTGATATATGTGAATTCAAGATAAGATACACAAATAAAATTTCAAGATAAGAATGGACGTTACCTTGCGGTAGAAGTTGATACAAAACAAGACAAGATATTAATAGTAGGAATATATGCACCTAACGGAGCCAAAGGAGAATTTTTTCCTAAAATAAATGCTGAAATACAAAGATATGTACAAGACACAGGCAATTCAAATGTGGTGGTACTTGGGGATTTTAATGGAGTAGTGAATCCTACAGTGGACAGAACAGCACAGAAATTGATACCGCAAAATAATGGAAAATTACCTAAAAGTTTTTTCCAGATGATGGATGATTTAGAGTTATATGACGTTTGGAGATACAAAAACGGACAATCAGATGGGTATAAATTTTTTTCAGATAGACACAAATCTATGTCCAGAATTGATATGATTTTGGTATCTAAAGAACTGCTTTTGAAGACACATGAAATAGATAGTCCTCCAAATTTGTGCTCAGATCATTTCTCGCTACAAGTGATTTTCAAGGTCATGATCAGAGAGAGGACATGGAGGATCAATGAAGAAATTTTTAACAAGGAAAAGTACATTCAAAAAGCAAAAATAGAGTTAATTAATTATTTCAATGAAAATATGACAGCTGAATTACCAATGAAGACAATATGGGATGCAAGTAAAGCTGTGATGCGTGGGAACTTTATCAGATGGTTTGCTGAAATTAATAAGGAGAGGAAGCGTATAGAAGAAACGATTTTGGGGAACATGAAAGAATTGGAGAAATAGATGAGGAAAAACCCAACAGACAATACTATAAGACAAAAGATTAAGGTATGTCAAGCAGAAATGAACCAATTAAATTTGGGACAAATAGAACAACAGATGCGCAGACTAAAACACACTTCTTTTGAACAGGCTAACAAACCTTCTAAACTTTCGGCTAATTTATTGCGAGAAAGAAGATCAAGAAATATAATAACAGAGATTGCAACGAGGAAGGGAAAGACAACAAAGCAAGAGGAGATAAAACAGGTATTTTACTCATATTACATAAAGCTATTAAGTAATATCTCCTCAACAAAAAATCAAAGAGAATTGGAAGAATATTTGGAGAGGAAGAATAAAATTAGATTTTCAGAAGAACAGAGAGAGATTTTAAACAAACCAGTATCGATGATGGAGATAGTAGAAGCTATCAGGAACACAAAGAATGACAAATCTCCAGGACCTGATGGCTTTACAGCAAAGTACTACAAAATTTTGGAACATGAACTCTCAATTCCACTTCAAACAACAATAAATGAGATAAAGAATGATGGATTACCAGAAACATGGAAAGAAGCTAATGTAGTTTTGATTCCAAAAGAAGGAAGAGATGCAACGGATGTTAAGAATTACAGACCCATTTCATTATTAGACTTGGACTATAAGATTTTTGCCGCTATTTTGGCAGAGGGACTTAAAAAAGTTCTTCAAGAACACATTCATGAAGATCAGAATGGCTTTTTACCTAAGAGAATGATGCGTGATAATATCAGGACAGTTTTAAATATAATTGAATATTACGAAAAACATAATGAAAGAAAACTAGCCATGGTATTTGTTGACACAGAAAAGGCATTTGATATGGTCATTCTTGAAGACGACTATCAAGCAAGCACAAGCAGGAGAAAAATTTATTTCATGGATTGAAGCAATATATTCTCAACAAACAGCGAGACTAATTATAAATGGAGAACGTACCAAACGGATTGAAGTACTGAGAGGAACAAGGCAGGGTTGTCCCCTATCACCTCTGTTATTCATTATGACATTAGAAATACTCAATGATAATATAAGAGAAGATGCGACAATAAGAGGAGTCCAGATAAAGAAATATCAATATAAACTCAAAGCCTTTGCAGATGACTTGGTACTTTTTCTTGATGATCCCCTCAAGAGTGTTCAAAGATTGATGGAAATTATTCAAGAGTATGGCGATTACTCTGGTTCCAAGATTAATAAGGAAAAAACAGTGTACATAACAAAAAATATGAGGGAGAAAGAAGAGGCTGAATTCAAACAAGCAACAGGATTTAATAAAGGACAGAAAGCCAAATATTTAGGAGTTTGGATTACAAAAAGAAACAATGAATTGTATCACAACAACTATGATAAAAAATGGAAGGAGATAACTCAAGATTTGGCAAAATGGACTCAACTTAAAATATCCCTTTTGGGACAAATATCAGTGATAAAAATGAATGTTCTCCCAAAAATGAACTATCTTTTTCAAAACGTATCTATCATTACAAATATTAAACCTTTTGTTCAATGGAAGAGAGACATAACCAAATTTATATGGCAAGGGAAGAAACCAAGAATTAAATGGAGAATTATGACGGACCTAACAGTGAGAGGAGGTCTAGGCCTGCCGGACTTACAGGTATATTACAAGGCAGCGGCATTCACTTGGATAAAAGGTTGGATGAATCTTCAAAATATGAGAATGCTGGCGTTAGAGGGAGCTGATTTAAGAATGGGATGGCACGCCTATACGTTCTATGGAAAAGCAGTTATAGATAAAGATTTTACACATCATTTCGTAAGGAAATCGTTACTTAAAATATGGAGCGAATACAAGAAGAAGAACATAAGGGAGCTACCCAACTTGGTCTCTCTGCAAGAAGCCTTTTTTGGAAGATGGACAGATACAGACAAATGGTTACGATATGAAGACTTACTAGAATTGACAGATGATTGCAGTATGAAGATGAAATCAAGAGAGAAATTGGAAATTGAAGGAATAAAATTAAGCTGGTTTCCCTACAGACAGCTAAAGGAAAGATTTCAAATGGATGTACAAACTTATGGAATACAACAAAAGGAGCAAATCCAATGATTGCGATTGTTAAGAGAAAATCCACCACACTTATTAGCACATTTATATCAAGAAATTTTACATCAAGAATGCAAGGAGGAGACAGTTAAAGCGGCTATGATACAATGGGCACAAAATGTCAGACATCCAATACAGTTAGAATGGTGGGAACAGAGTTGGCAACAAACACAGAAATTAACCGCTGCTCAAAATTTAAAAGAAAATTATTATAAACTATTTCATAGATGGTACATGACACCAGAAAAATTAAAGACGATTTATAAGACGGGTACAGGGCAATGTTGGAAATGTCAAGAGAGTTCGGGTACACTATTTCATATGTGGTGGTCATGTCCCAAAGCAGAAAAATACTAGAAAGAAATACATAAGAAAATATGTTCAATTTTGAAGATTCAATTTGGGATGATACCTGTACTTTACTTGTTAAATATGACACATATATTGGATGGAATGTCAGTGAAGAAATATTGGAGAATAATACTATACATGGTGACGATGGCCCGTATTGAGTATGCACGACTTTGGAAAAATGAAACTATACCTACTATTGAACAGTGGTGGACAACTTTTATGGAAAATAGAAATGCGGGCATTCTTACACAAAGATTAAAAGGGAAATCAGACGAAGACATTAATAAAGAGTGGAAGATTGTTATGGATTTGGGTTGGGTGTAGACAGAAAGCGATGCATAATTCATGATATCAATTACTATACAGGGTAATAATCATAGAAATATCATGTAACAAGTAAAGTAGAGAAATATAGCACGAACTAACGAATTAAGTTTGACTACTAACATTTTATTGCGATACACAGTATAACAAATAGAGGAAATATTAATAATTGTAATCCAGAAAGGAAAGGAAGAAGAAGTAACATTGCATATAAACATTGCAGAGATAATTGTTTGTTTTATTTGCTGAAACTTTAATAAAATTATAAAAAAAAAATGCCTTAGCAATTAGGGCTGCAAGTCCCAATTTGACAGGGACAGCCTGGATTAAGCCTCTGTCATCCCACTTTTTCAGGTGTTTCTAAAATGTCTCAGTTTCTCTCTTCTCCCTCCAATTTTCGCCTTTGTCTTAGATGACTTCAATTGTTGCAAATTGAGTTCAAAATGTAAAAGTAATTTGTAATCAATTAACTCAGTCAAGGTGAGATTTGGGAGTCCTGCCCTTCCGTGGTACACTCAGACAAAAGCAAAATTCTGCAACCTCTCCTAGTTTGTAGGCTCTTCCTTATTAATAACATATGCCATCTTACCCACACTTTAACATTGCTTGTTGGAATGTACGCACCTGTGCTGCCAAAGGGGCATTTCTAATTTATTCAGGCTTTGGTCCCCAGCATCTTCTGCACAAAGATGGAAAGGAAGCAGGGGAAAGTGATTAAACTATTCGCTTCTTGGATGTTTTTTTCCATCAAACCCAGGACAAAAGTCCTTCACTGGTAAATCAATTTTGCTTCGCAGCTGTGGATCAACCTGTACTTATTCGATCCCAAAGCCTATTGCAAATGGTGAGAAGAACCCCTCGTTTTCTCTGCTTGGGGCCCACTTCATTAATGGTCTCAGAGGGGTGCTGGGAAGGTTATCATTCAACCAGTTTGTTTCACCGCGAGGTCACTCAGCAGTGTTTGGCACTCTCTGTGGTGAGGCCCACTAATTACCCGAAGCAAAGCTGAGAACTAGACTTGTGTGAACTCCTGACAAGCCATACAGTTATGACAAATGAGATTTGTCCTCATCTCTTCTAAAACATGTTTTGAACTAATCGACTACAGCAGCCCCTCTACTTTTGCAAGGGTTTGGGTGCAGAACCCTCGCAGAAGTGGAAAAACCACAGATAACTCTCCTTCCTATACCCTTCTGGGACTCCCCCCTCCTTTCTGGCACTCCCCTCCCATTCCCGTGCCTTTTGCCCAGATGCAGAGAAGAAAAGCAGCTGCACATGGGCAAAAGGCACAAGAATGGCAGGGGGACACACTCATCTCCCCCCATGCCCTTCCTTTTGCTTGGGCACAGAGAAAGAAGGCATGCACATGGGGGCAAAAACATGGGAATTGGAGGAGGGGGGTGGCACAAATATGCCTTGTAAAAAATCAAATTTGCCCACAAATGTGGAGGGAGGACTATAAATACGGCCAAATAAAGTTCCTTTTTGAACTCTGAAAAACAAATCCAAACAATAAAACTCGTCCTGTGAGCCAGATTTGTTCACATGAGAATTACACAACCCCACCGACATCAACGAAGACTTTGGGAAGCTATTTTTCTGAACTATAACAACCAATATCCCCCAGCCAGCCAGCATGGCCAGGAAAAGCGAAGAGGAAGAAAAATAGAGAAACCAAAACCAAAACCAGGAGAGTTCTTTGGTAACAGTTGGAGGAGGACTTTTGAAGGAATGAGTTGTGAGAGTCAGAGGGGAGCGAAGCCATAACTCCTCCTGGGCAGGGATAGCTTGGGTGTTGTTTCAGAAATTAATCAGCAGATTAATTAATGCTTCGGCAACCTTCCATGTAGACTACCGTGAGTTTCTCTATATGGAGGCTTCCTTTGCAGATGTTTCAGAACATGCCGTAAAGGAATCTTCAGATGCAGCAGGCTCCACTGGCTTTGGACTGTATCTTCATGGACATTGGCGTGCCCAGGTGTGGCCTGAGGAATGGGCTGAAGCAGGTTTGTTGTCAGATTTGACATCCCCGGATTTTTTTTCCCCAAAAAAACAGTGGGTGTTCAGATTTGGGTCAAGGAGTTGGCTAAATCCTCAGACCATTTCTGATGGATTAATATGTCAACAGTACAGGTTAATAATTCCATGTCCTCTACATCCCTTCAAAGTCATGCATTTGGTCAGGGCCTATACATTGCAGTGTCTTTCTTATAATATACTTTTTATGGCACTCCGTGTGGCTGGGTTGGACTATGGGCTTCCTGATGCTGTCTATTGCCTACAGCTGGAGCACTTCAGACAAGTGGCTCCAGATGCAGAGCTCTGTCAGGATCTGATGCCAGCAGACCTCTGGAGGCTTGGGGAGTGAGGTTGTCAGGCTACTTAGTTTCTCTTACTACCAGAGAAACTTATAAGTCTTTTCTTGGGTTTGATCAGTTTAGTTCAGGGAAGGGTGTTGGACTCTTTGGTCTATCTCTATTCCCTGCATTTTACAGATCTGTGTACATCTGAGGGGTAAGGGCTTCATTTCATAATCCATTCAGGGTAGGTTGTCCACATTGGCCTTTGCTTCTAGGGCCCTTTCCTCAGTTTCTCTTATTCCAGAGACATCCAGTGCTAGTCCTGGTGTTGTCTCTGCCAGGAGAGGAGTGTGACAGGAACGCTCCCCTCCACACCGGCTGCCTCCGTGAATGGAGGAAATGTGATGGCACCACCGCTTCCTTCCGCAGCACAGCCAGATACTGTCTCAGGCTGCACTGGGGCAGGAAGTGCAGCCATTGCACTTCCAGGACCTCAGCACACCAGGTAAGTGGAGGCAGGTGGCAGGATGGTGGCACAAATCGCCAGTCATTGATGGAGAGAACTCGAGAAGGACAGGACCCAAACAATGTCATGCAGAACTGTTGGCCAGATGCCATCCTTCTCCTGTTCTCAACGTGGGACAACAACGTCCTGCAGAAAGGGCCTGGGGTGAAGGGGTATCAAGCTAACACAAGCAACTTAAGAATTGGCAGGACACTGGAGGAGTGGTCTTGGGAGCAGGGGCAAGGTATCTGACAGGTACAAATCATTATCACCTGACATCCTTAAGGGGTATACTTGGCTCACCATTTGTTCCTCTGATTACGAGCCTATTATGTTTCATGCAGTATCTCTGGCTGCCTTTTTTTGTGCCATACAGGTTAGTGAGCTGGTCATGTAGTTTAGAGGAGATGCATCGATTAGAGCATTGGAGCTGAAGGATTCAACTCTTACTGAACAGAAAGCTGTATTGCTGATCTGTATCTCTAAGATGGATCAGATTGTGCAGGGTCAAAAGTAATGTTTGGGTCTTTGCCACGATCTGGCCTTATGTGTTGCACTTCATTTAGGGTACAGGGGCCTAGGCCAGGTCGTCTATTTTGTTGTACAGATTTTTCACCTTTTCCCAAGTATGAATTTTAAACTGTTTGTTCCAAAGCTTTACAACATCTGGGCCTGCAAATAGTTAAATTTGGGACTCATTCATTTTGGACTGGGGCTGTTTCTACAGCTTTTGCCATTGTCCACAGTGAAGAATGTATCCAGCATATTGGGCACTGAAGATCCTTGGCTTACAAGAGTCATGTTCAGCTTCTTTAGTGTTGACCTGTATTTTGCTGTTTAATGATGATAAATTTTCCAGATTCTAGGTTTGGAGAAGTGGCAGGTCCTGATTTGCACCCATAGTATGGTTTAGTGAGCAGAGCTCCAGACCTGGAACTGCCATTTTGGGCCTCAACTGGGGTTGGGTGTTACTGCCTTGGCTAGTCTGAGCTTTGGGGATATTAAAAGATATCCCCTTGATATCACAATTCGGCTGCACTTCTCTATTCCTCTTCACGTGCTTGCGAGGCCACTGGACAAGCACGTAAACAAGCTCGGCCATTAATAGCCATAATATTCAAATTACAATACAGGCAGGCCAGAAATAGCTGACTCACTGCTTTAGGAGACCTCCAGGCAAGTACTCTAATTAAGTATGCACGCAACTTACAAAAGAGCCTCTGCCCCGAGATGGCAGCTTGATGGGTAAACTATGCAATACCCAAGTACTCTGCGTTTGCATACTGCCTACTCTATTGAGAATCGCTACGATAACTCAATCATTCAGATTCTGACCTTTCGGAGGCTTTGTCTCCAACTCCAAATCTATTGTTTTCCCCCAAGTACGGCATAGCCTGCAGTCACAATTCTCCTTATAAAAACCCTTGATTCCGAGACCTTCCTCGGAACGCTCCCGAGTTTCATCCCGCCTTGCTGCTGCTTTGCTTGGCGAGCCTCCCCTCAGCTCCACGTGCTGAGCTACATCGCACCCCAGCCTCGCTCTCTATTTTTCTGCGCTTCAGGACAGGTGAAGTATCACCCAAACCAGCAATCCCTCTAAAAATCCCTCTATACCACTCCAACCTTTATTTTCTTTAGTTATCTTGTATGAGTGTGTCGCATACACTGTTTTGCTTGTATTTAATAAACATTATTTACTATTTCAACTTCTGTGTTCTCCTTGACTTGACCCGACCCCGTAGACATAGGGTTCAAGATCTCGCTAAGTTACCCTGCCTCTTGTAATGCTAAGCAGTGCTCTGAGCTAATTTTCCCCAACTTTAGTTGAGCACATTTTGGTGTCCCTCCCGGGACCCCCAGTTCACAGGGTAACATGGGCGCTCAGGCCACAGTGGAGTGGCTCAGGAAAAGAGGGCTTCACTGGCATAGTTTGTTGTTTCTGTTGTTTAGGGAGCGCAAAGAGCCTCCCCTCCATGTTCTAGATATTCACATAGGTGGGAATGACATAGGTTTGTTGCAGGGCAAAACTCTTATTCTACAGGCTCTACATGATCTTAGGATCATTCAGAACAAATAGCCGGGTATAACTTTGATGTGATCCACCATTTTGCTTGCCAACTTTGGTGGGATGAGGGTGATCCGTGTTACATTGATAGGTCACTGCAGAAGAGTTTACAGGGAAATCCACAATGCCCTAAATAGGGAGTTGGGCCACTTCCTCCTACATCCCCGTAGAGTATTTCAGAGCCCTGATCTCTACAGAACAGATGATGTGCATTTATCTGAAGAAGGTAATACATTGTGCCTATGAGGACCCTTTTGGCTAGCCTGGTAGGGGAAAGGGACTAAGCAAATGCTTGGCCCTTGTCCATGGCAGGTAGTGAAGGGAGAAAATAGCAGGTATGGTGAACACCTTGGCACCCTTTTGTTGAAGGGAGAGGTCTGGAATTGGCTCTTTTGGTCCTGTAATGTGGGAGTGGGGAAGAAAACTACCCTTGGGGCTGGCCTGGGGATTTGCCCTTACTTTTAAGTTTGGGGAGAGTTCTTCGGGTCTGCCTTCCAGTTGATGGCCAGACAAGGAGCAACCCAGCTATTGGATTGCCCTTGGGGCTCAGGTGTTTCACCCAGGGGAAGATTGAAGAGGAAGTCAATGGGTGATACCTGTCTCAGTTAATCCCATGCTAGATTCCTCTCCACTTCTTGCTCCTCTTCAGGTTTATTTCTTTTAAATATGTTTTAGGCTAAATAAAGTGGCTGTTATTCAACACAGCTGTGTCTGGTCTCAGTATTCCATGGTTGGTCAGCAACAGTGGGATTCATCCATGCTCAAGAACTGCAAAAGCTGCTAGTCCGTCCATGTCTTAGCTCAGTTTAAAGTGCTGCTGTTGAACTAAAAGCCCTTTACTAAAAGATGCTCCTAAGCATCTTACCCAGTGCTATGGAGCCTGTAAATCACTGTGGTTTAGAGGAAAAGTCAGGGCATTAAAACAGTGTGCCTTCCAACTGTCCTGATTTAGCAGAGGCAGTCCCAGTTAATTCTCTATCATCCCATTTTAGGTGCTTTTAAAACGTCCCCGTTTCTCTTTCCTCCTCCCACTTTCCCCCTTCATCCTCAGCATACATGAATTGCTGCAGACTGAGTTGAAAGTGCAAAAGTAGTTTGTGCTCAATTAACTTCACGGTGGAAGATGAGAGGAGAGGGCGGAATCTTGCCCGTTTCCCAGTTGATTCAGGTAAAAGCAAACTACTGTAGTCTTTCCTGATTTATCTGTTCTTTCTCGTTAATAGTATTTGCCATCTTGACAACACTCTGATGCTGCTCGGCCACATGTGCCTCAGTTCTTATCCCTGAAATGTTGAAAGGTATGCAGATGTTGCTTCTAGCACTTGAACTGTGTTTGCAACGTACCTTTTCTACCAGTGCTGACATGCCAAGTAAGAAGCGCTGGGGCAGTGCCCACTGAGCTGCAGGTGTCTTCAGCTTCTACCTGTTCTGAGCCACTCCTCCAACAGCCTCATGCTTAGCTAGTGTGGGTATGCCATCATGTCAGAGGAAGGAAAAGTAAGTCTGCCCAAATCTTGAAAAAGCAAACAATCCAGCAAGGAAGCACTTATCTCAAGTACTTACTTGGAATTATCCAATACCAACAAGGAAGTCAATCTACCAAGTTAAATCCAACTGTTAGTTCCAACTAGTGTGGACCCCTTGACTCAACTGCTGAATGGTAAAGCAACATGTATGTAAATCGCATTGATTTCAACATATTTACTCTAGTCGGAACTACCAATTGGACATGATAGGTCTACTCAAGGGGAGAATTAGCGAAAGGGTGCAAATCCTCTGTGGCACTTCAGAGTGTGTGTGTGTTGCAAATTGCTAATCTAATCTACTGCATGGGTCCAAGATGGTTCTTTTCACTGGTTCCTTCAAGATGTGGAGGAGTCAATAGAGACTGAAGTCAGAGGCATTGCAGGCTTGAGTCCATCCTCATTGCTGTGAAGCTCTGCCGCCATCTGGCAGTTGTATGAAGCAATCACATTTCCTATTTCCCCCCCTTTTTTTTCACATTTGCCCATTCTGGTTTTTTAGGTGGGAAGTTCATATAATTAGAGCCTCTTATTGTGCTACCTATTGTACTACAGGAAATACACACCTCCTAGTTAAGACAGTGAGAGAACAGTCCACAATTAGACTGCCAGATGGTAGATTGGTGCCCGTGTGTGCACGAGGGAGAAAGAGACAGAAAGAGAGAGAGATGCTGTACAAGGCAGATCCAGTTCTGTGTGAGATCTCTTTGTGTACTTTATGTACAAACAGCAAGGCAAAGATTCTTGGCCTTTTTAAAAAACTGCCTTTGTTCCCAGTCAGCTCATGGCCATGGATGCATATAGACACTTAACTTTTCTTTAGAAACACTAACCCTTCTTGAATAACTTCTCAAAGGAAAACTAAAGTATGACTCCCAAAACCATCCTTTTCTTTTCCCTACATGTTTTTTTTAAAATGATCATCATCTGATAAAGAAGACTGTGCTCTTCAAAGGCCAGCTTGATCTATTCTACACCTTTGGTTTAATAAATGTATCACCACCACAATATGGACTTTGGAGAGAGACAACAAGAACTCTGTTGCCACCAGCTGGATAAATTGTGTAACTCCTTCACAATTTCCAAAGGGTGATCAATCATGGTCTGTACACATATGCTGGTCCCTTCCTCTTCAAGCGCTCTTCTACAGCACACTTCCTTTGCTGGCAACTGGTCAGCAAACCTCACACAACCAACAGTTCTTTCCACTGCACTTCAGTCTTCATGGGAAACACTCCTGCCAGTGCTGTAGCTAACTGGTTTCAGTTGCCTTTTGCTTCACATCTCTCAAGAACCCCTGTTTCCTTGTGGTCTTTGGCATCACACATTCAGCAACTAAATCACCCTAGAGTGGTGATTGCTTTAAACAGAAGTTGGAGAGCCATCTACTGGAGAGGGCTGTTGTTTCTGTGTGCCTTCAAGTTGTTTCTGACTTATGGTGACCCTACAGCAAACAAACCTATCGAGGGGGGTTTCTTGGCATGATTTGTTCAGAGGGTGTTTGCCTTTGCCTTCTCCTGAGGATGGCCAAGTGGGACTTTGAACCTTGGCCTCCAGAGTCCTAGCCCAGTCCTCAAAGTATTATACCCCACTGGCTCACAGAAATGATCCAGTCGCAGATTTCCTGCATCTGCAATTGCATGATTGTACTGCCAGATGGACTGTCAACCTCCCTGCATTACCTTCAGTTTTCTGCAAAGGGAATAGTCTGTTTGTTATTTGATGAAATTTAGCTGGGAAAGATACATTCGAATACAACCAGGAAGACAGGAACTGGTCAGAGCAGGGGTGGAGAAAACTTCCTCCCCAGATGTTTTGGCTTACAACGGCCATCTGCTCCACCCAGGACAGCCAACAATAAGTAGTCTGAAACATCTGGGGGGGGCGGCCAAAGGGTTTGAGCTGAATGTTAGTCCCAGCTAGATTTGGCCCACTGAGTTAGTGGAAACACAAACTCAACACCTGACTATTCTACTCGGAACTAACAATTAAATTCAGGCCAGAGTTCCTCGCCTTGGTTTAGGCATAGCCTTTAATTTTACTTTGTATTTGATCACAGCCCTGTGTGAAACAGGAGCATAAAAGCCAAATCAGGGGCCTGCTCTAACCTCCACGACTCTATGGCAATCTGTTCCATTTCTTTGTATTATATTGTTTGAGCTCCCTCAGGGGGGAAACCAGATAGACCAGGTTCCCTTGATGAATGCCCACCCCTGCACTCTGAAATGGTTTAAACCCACAAACATCTTCACAGCATGATAGTGCTGAAGGCAAACTAGATGAAGGAGCACGAGAGGAGCTGGAAACAAAAAGATAATCTACACTGGCAAAAAAACAACAAAAGACAATGTTCAGGGCAACAGCAACACCACTGTTTATTTTCACCAAAGCAGACACAGGAAGAGAACATGAATATGAGAGTGTCAACACTGGTGATCCAAAGAGGGGAAAGAAAGGAGCTTTGGGAGCTTTGGGAGCAGGCGTGCAAATGATGATTTGTGCAACACAAATACACAAGTGTGCAAGGAGTGGCTCCAAGCAGGCCCACTGGGAGTGAGTGGGGAGAAAATTTAACTTAACATTAATAAATGAAAAAAATACAGGTATCCTTTAATAAGGAAAAACTGAGCATCCCTGGAAACCAGTCATCTCTTTGGTCCCATAGTCTGAGAACATCAAAACTGATGGTAGAAAATGCTCGGGAGGAACGTAGCCTAGGATCAGGGCTTGCCCCAGGCAGTGACAGTGCTTAATATTTAGATTACAGTTCCTAGAACCACCTCAGCCACTGAGACCACATGGCCATTAGAAGGTTTTGGGGAACTGCAGTCCCCCCCCGCCCCGCAAAAAAAAATAAATTCCAAGCTTAAGGGTTAACTTCACCACAGGAGAAACATATGCACAGATTCAAGGTGGTATAGGTTAACAAGGGTAGGAATAAAGTGCAGGAAAATTCTCAGCAAGCAGAATGCGGGGAGGAGAATTGTACTCTGCAAAGGAATATTCTTTCGATCTGGAGTGAATCCAATTCTTGGTCACTTAGCACTGGAGAAAGGAAGGGACCCTAATTTGGTTGAGAAGTGTCATACAAATGCCAGCAGAGCCTGGTCAGCCTTCTTCATCCACTTTTCTCAAGAAACTGGAAATAGTATCTTTGAAGATCTTGCCCTGAACAAAACATACCTACTTCATTTTGCTAATAGGCTAAGTGTGCTAAAAGAACTACCATGGATAAAAAGAACCCCTTCAGCTATCATTTACGCCAAAAGCCATCTTCCTACCTGAATTCCTGCCTACCCCACTTGTCTTTTAAGTGCAAGAGACCAAACTCTATGCATATACACACACATAAAGAGGTTTTCCTGATGGGAAGTAACAAAGGAGGCAATGAATATAAAAGGAGGGGGGCACAGGGTCCCAAAATTATGAGCTTGCATGAAATTAAAACCTTTTTAATCCTTCTTGGCCTTCATGCCAACCCAGATTTCAGCAGGAGGTTCCAAAGTTCAGCTCACACCTGACAACCAGGCTGTGGGACGACTGGGTTTGTACTTCCCGCTTCCTTTGAAGTCCCATGTCTCAGATGGGCTCACCGCACTGTGTGCTCACTGAAAAAGAAAGCATCCCACAAAGGCCAGGAAAAGAGGGAAGAACATTCCCTCAAGAAATCCGTTTTTAAAAATGGTTGTATCAACATATCTCTGGCCAAGCCTTTCCAAGGAAGTCTGGAAATAGTAGTTTTGCAAAAATGCTTCAAACCTACAGCAGGGGTATGTATGTGTGACGGGGAAAGGGATCACAAAACCAGAACTCCCAGGGTTCCTTGGATGGAGGGACAAAACGAGGCCATGAAAAATGTCTCTGTAGGTTTGGCATGCAAACATCAACACGAAGACTCCCTCCCCCATCCTGATCCACAGGAGGGTGGGAGAGAAGAGATTGTTGCAGGTACAACCCCTCTTCCACCCCACTCCCCAGCCCTCCAGGGTCCCCCAAAACACTAGCCCAGAGCTCCAGCCACACTATTGGCTTTGTCCGACTGTTCAGGAAGCAGCCTGTGGCAACCCCCATCCTTCTCCCCGGCACCTCGCCAGTGGAGGGCAACAGAAACTGTAGAGTCAGGAGAGGCAAGTATTCCTCTGGCGAAGCCCCTGCAGCTGGGAGGTCGCATACGAGGCTTCCCCTCTTGCCACCACCTTGTCCAGCCCCAGCCGCTGCAGTTTCTCCACCAGGTTCAAGCTGAAGATACTGTTCCGGCCCTTCTCGGGTTTCCTCCGACGCAATGGACCTACCCCCAAGGCCCACTCCGCTAGGCTGTCCCAGCGGTAGCGCCACAAGGGTGTCAAGGAAGGAGACAGCCAATAGGGGGCGCTCAAGCTTCCAGCTAAGTGGGGTAACGCCGCCCCTGCCTCTGCTCTGCCCCATGCAGAAATGCCTTGTGCTGTCAACAAAGAAACCAGTCCAAGAGGGGAAGAAGTCAACTGCTGCGGCCATTGCTGCTCCTCTTCCTCCTCCTGGCTGCGCTGTTCCTGAGGGGGGAGCTGGGGAGAGAGGGGGGGGCTCAGCCCCGCACAGGGCCCACAAGAGGGCACAACTCTATTATAAAGACTGAGCAGAAGGGGACAAACATGAAGACACATACACACATAAAAAAAAGAGGAGATAAAAAGAATCAGTCCAAGATGTCACCAGAAGTAGACGTAATTGCATTCACATTTTGGTGCCAACCTAATTAATTTCAGTTGTGCCCTGGTTTTTAACTTCCTCGAAGTGTGGCTTCATGCAATACTGAGCAAAGTACATTATTCCTTTAAGCTACAGCTCGTAGAAGATACCAGCCAGCATAGTCATTTGGGGATTTCGTGTCCAAAAAGTTCAGTCACTGAGCCAATAATGTGGTCCAGACCAGCTGCTTTGGCTGGTTGGAAACTAAAAAAAATCTGTGAGGAAAACCTTGGAAATACTGGGTTCCTGGCAACAAGAGATGTTAAGCACACAGCTAAGTTGGCCCAAGTGGAGAAAAGCCTATTCTGTTTCCCATTCAGAACATATGGAAGTAAAGCCAAATCCAAGGAAGCCCACACTTTCCTCAGGAGGGAGGAACCCTCTATATGAATGCAGCTGTTTCCAACCCCATCCATATATACTTCACCACCATTTCTTCCTCCTGAGTGGCATCTGTTCAGCTGTCGATACCACTTCAGCTTGCTTCTGAGTAAACCTGGAGGCCCGTTCATACCACACAATTATAGTGCTATGAGTCCACTTTAACTGTCATGGAAACATCCTATGGAAACCTGCAGCTGAGGGAGGGTTATTTAGAATTCTCTGCTTTAGGCTCTCTCTAAACTACAAACCGAGGTTTCACAGGATGTAGCCATGGCCACTGAAGTGGAATCATAGTGCTATAACTGGGTGGTGTGAAAGGCCCTCTGGTTTGCTCCTACTCAGCTGAACAAGAGTATTAAAGCCAGTTCACAGGTCAGGTCACTATCAGCCCAACAGAAGGAACCTTACCACAAGTTAACAAATGATATGGCACCCACTGTGGGTGCATTTAGACTGGCAGACTGAAGGACAGACTGATCAGACCCACCATGTTCCAATCCTGCAGGACATTAATTTCACAGGTTCATGTACAGATTAACTTCCTGGCACATACACAGAACAAATGGAACAGCCTGAAGAAAAAATGGTAAAACCCAAAGCTATGATGGGCTGTGACTGTCCAGCAGGGATTCAGATTGCTGTGCTCTATCACCGCCATTTCTCTAATGGGAATCCTGCACCAGCAATGGCAAATGGGTGGACCCTCCCGATATTGTTGGTCTGCAACCCCCATCAGCCATACCCAGCATCCCCAGTGGGGATGGATAACAGGGGCTGCAGTCCAACATCACCTGGAGGGATCAGATATTCCTTGCCTTATAATTCTGCAAATGCAAGTAGCAGGACCCCAAAAGCTCATGCACTGCCTTAAGTACCATTATGGTCTGTGGTGGAATGGGACAGGACTGGTGTATGGCATGCTCGTGGAGAAGGGACTGCCAACTAGATTCTCCCTCCACCCTGTACACTACATTCACCTAGGCTTGCTATGGAATACAGACACAAATGCTAAAGAGCCCATGCCATGTCTCCCGGTTGTTCAATGCCTAAAGCTGTTCTCAGAGAGCAGGACTAGACACAGAGTGCCTTGGTACCATTTGAAAATGAGGCCCGAAAATGAGGGAGTCAAAGACACTCAGACTCTTAAGCAGCAGAACCCCGGTCTCTCCCTCTTCTCCCATCAATTTCCGCCACTGTCTAAGCAAGAACTCTCATTAAACAAAACACAAGTTAGCTTATCCAGATTGTCAGAGGTCCACTTTTCCCTCCTCTCCCTTCCCAGTACCCCCAAATGCTCAGGAGGACCCTTTTGGCAAGCCACCAGTATCTTTGCTCAACATCACCGTATTAGTGCCAGTTATGCTTGAGAAAAGCAAATGGGTTAGCGGTAAAGTCTGGAGTGGGAAAAGGTTAGTGGGTTAAAATCTGTGACTTCCCATGGAGGTTGAATGCAGCTGCCTGTAATATGAAAGGATTTGGGAGAAGAAGAGAAGACATGAGGGATTACATATTAATACAGAATAGGTGAGAACGTCACATTTTCCTGTTTTTCTGTCTCTAATTTGAACATGAAAATGGCCAAAGGGATCACGTCTGTGATTTACCTGGTATATTAACCAAAGTGCCCAATATATGAACGGAGTATATTTTGGGCACTCAGAGGGTATCCACAGCTGAGCAGATATCTGATTCCTGGCTTACCAGAGTCCTTGGGCTATACCTTTATACAATTTCACTTTAACTGCCAAAGCTGCATTCTATGGAATCCTGGGGCTGAAAGTCCAGTGAGGCTATAGCAGTGATGTATTTAGTCTTTTACTCCAAGTCTCAAGTCAAGTGTCAAGTCCTTGCAAGATATTTTCAAGTCAAGTCTCAAACCAGTTTCTGAAGTGAAGAATAGCATCCTTCTTACTTCTCATTTCTGAAGTTGGAAGTGTTTTTGGAAGCGGAGAGCAAGATCCTTCTTACTTCCCATCACTGAAGCTTCAAAAACTTTAGAAGGAAGAATCCTTCCCTGTGCTCTGGGGGTGAGTCTTGCCTTCTGCTTACAAGAAGTTTCAGAAGACTCCTCCAATATGTGGCAGGGACAGGCTGCTGAACAGACCCTAACCCTACCTCAAGCCTGTTGCCTAACACATTAGTTGTTCCCCTCTGAGAAGTGGCCCACGCTTTTGGCTCGAGACAGATCATCATGTGACCAGTAGGTGAAAAGAGATGGAAGCACTGTTCAAAGTTGTAAGGTTTCTGTGTTATGAATGTGTTATGTTACTGAACCAAGTTATGTTATGAATGTGTTATGTTACTGAACCAAGGGCAGCAAGTCAGCGACCATACAAGTCACAAGTCAAGTCAGTGTGTCATTTATTGCCAAGTCACGCCCAACCTGAGTTACTGAGGCTACTTAAGTCTGACTTGAATCCGACTTGATTCTACATCACTAGAGCTGTCTGGCTGAGAATTCGAAATGCCCCTCGCAATTGCAAATCCACAACTGCCAGAATTCCATAGGATGCTGCCATGGCAATTAAAGTAGAATTGCAGTGCTATAATCATGTGATGCGAAAAGGTCCCTAGTCCAATATTCAAACCATTACACTACACCTGATTCTCCATATTATCACTGTTGAGCGCCTTCAAGTTGTTTCAGACTTATGGTAACCACAAGGCAGTGGGTTTCCATGACTGAGCAAGGAATCAAACCCTTGTCTCCAGGGTCGTAGTCCAGTGCTCATACCTCCACACCATCCTGCCTCTCTCCATGTTATCTTTGGTCATCTGGAATCCTGAAGACAGGCCATAAATCTACTATTCTTGAGCAACATTTTCACATCTCATCTTTTTAAAAGAAAACTTTTTTTTAAAAAAAACAAACTTAAGATATAAAAGTGCGGCTAAAGGATTACGGATTTGACAATGGATGAAAATAATGGACAGGATAATGGATGGAAGGACTAACTTCGATTAGAATTCCTCTAAGTGGCAGCTCATTCAACCTCCAATTCTCACTTCCCACTTTCCTTCCTTCATCAAAAAGAACATGCTGGGTGAGGAACCAGGGGACAGGAGGAGGCCACTGCAGACTGACTTAAGGGCTCCAAGGAAAGATTTCAGTGGGCACATCAAGAGTCTATGTAGGTTGAAGACAGGGCCCTCTTATCTGGGCTAGTCTGACCTCCCATACTGGTACAATGATTGCTGGGGAGTTGCCAAGCAGATAATTTCCTTTGCTCGGGGACCATGGCAAAAACTGGCTTCATTCCTAATTGCTGCTGGGAGAGGACAGCTTAACTGCAGGAGACATGAAACAGAAGTTCCTCTGAGTATGTGCAGTTTTGTTCCTTTACCAAATGTAAACATCTCTCATTGCTGGAGATTTAAATGACAGGAGGCTCCTGCTCTGCCAGTATAAAATTCCCAGGTGAGGTTGACATCCAGCAATTATTTTGGGGTAAGTTTACCAATGCACTGAGGAAGCAACAACTCCTTCTGTTTTCTGTCATTTCCATTTTCAAAATAAAGCCCTGATTTTCCCTACTGTCTTCCTTCAGTCGCCTTGGGTCCCCTTTTCCTTCAGCCAGCATGGCTCAGGAGGAATTGGGCAGGAGAAGGCTGTCCAGAACCCTGCCCAGCTCTCCCCAAACAGGATAGAGAGGAGAAGAGAGGCAGGGAGGGATTTCTTACTTCAGGGCCCCCGTCAATGCGCCAGGGGCTGCAGGAGATGCCCATATTGGAAGCAGCAACGCCTAGAAATCAGGAGTCAAAATAGGGAGAAGGGGGGTGCAAGGAGACACGTTAAACAATGCCACACAGATATGCAAGGGGGGGTCTCCGATGGCAATGGTGGGGGAGCAGAAGCTGGGATGGAAAGCAAAGAAGAAAGGACCACAGGATGCTTACCTGGGTGTCACCATGGTGACCTCGTTGCTAGGGTGCAAGATGCAACAGGTGGTGATGGTGAAAGTAGGCGGGGTCTGGGGCAGATTGTTAACGGATTGAAAGACTGAAACCAACAGGAAAATGATGGATTAATGAGTGGGTGAGTGGGTGGGGAAGATGGAGACGGACAAAGAGAGAGATGCCTGGATAACTAAGTGAGAGTGTGGAGATGAAGTATTTGACAATGAAGAATTAAATCTTCTCCTAACACATTTTACCAACCCTCCCATTTCTTTTGAGGCAATGAAAACATTTCCCTGCTTGCAAGCTACTATCACAAATACCTTATGAACCTGCTAATTAAAATCACCTTAAGGCCCTGTTTTACTCACAGTTCAAGTAGCAATGTTCGCTAACATACGGAGGGGCAGGCAACCTTGTGCTCTTCAGATTCCGTGAACTACAACCCACAAGAGCCCCAACTACCAAGGCGAATGGTGAGGAACTGTGGGAACTGTATGCCAAAATATTGGGAAGGCATCGGGTGGCTTAAGTTTGCAGGCTATTTATAGGAGAAATACTGAGGTTGGGTTTCACCTGTAGTATTTTTTTTAATGTTCTTCCAACTCACTTTCACAATACTGCAAGGAAATGGTAGCTACTAGGAGAAGAATGCAATAATAGCCACCAGTTTCAATGTAATGATGAGAAATATTAATAGAGGACTGGTCTGATCAACAATCGTTAGTCAGGAGAGCTTATAGCTGACAGGTATTTTTTTTACAAAAAGCACAGAAATGAGTTTTAATAAATAAACTTCGAAAATAACCCTAAACAGGATATGTCTTGTCCTTCCCAAATGTTGCCTACCCTTCCCACACACCCAAAGAAAATACTGAAGAGAAAGAAGCTAGAGGAGGGAATCCCTCACATTACTCACCACTTGGCCTTTCCTTGGCTTTGGAAGGTGTTGAGGTAGCAAGAGCAGAGAAGTTGCTCACATCCACGTCATCTTCCTCCAGATCATTAAGGCTGTAGACCTCCTCCACGTCTGTGTCAAGCTGCCGGAAATCTTTGGTGAGCACGCCAGGCCGGGGGTCCAGGATTCCTGCCAGGTGAGGCCGAGCCAGCTGCTGCCAGTGATGGAGGGTCAGGGAGCCTAAGAGAGACAGGACAGAACCTACTTGACATTGCTTGCATCATGTGGAACTATGTCATCCAAAACACCATGCAGAACTAGGAAAAACTACTTTTTTGAGTTATAGCTCTTAAAGTTCCAAGTCAGCATGGCAAGTTTGGAACTACAGTCCAAGCTCTTCAGAGCTCTGGCAAAAATGTAGATGGTCAACTTGTAGCAGAGCTGCTGCATAACTGTAATTATAGTACTTTGATTTTACTATAACTGCTATGGATCCATCCTCTGGATTTTTTTTTGATAGTTTAATCTCTTTTTAATTTTTTTTATTTTGTGAATTTTAAACTTTTTTTAAAAAAAAATCTGTTGTAAGCCACCTTGAGTCCCAAACTAGGAAAATGGCGAGATATATTATATATAAAAGTTAAAGTTTGTCTGTGTCAGGCGATGACCTCATATGATTGGCTGCCTAAGAAGATTGTACGGAATCCTGGGGTTTGGAGTTTAGGGAAGGGCATTTAGAATTTTCAGCCAGAGAGCTCTTGGGCATGGCTGGTTGCTATGGAGATGAGGCCTAGCAGCAAGGAGGAGGAGGGCACTGTATTCCCTCAGGAATCCAACCTCTCTATGTTAATAACTCTGAATACAGATTGGATTGGGGAATATGGGGAAAAATTACAGGTACTGGACAAGACAGTTTGGGGAATCAGAGACACAAGATCTCAAATCTTTCTAACAAGTATTATCTATGAGAAAATAAAATCCCAGGCAATGCGGTGTATATACACTAGTATTTAAATATTATTTTCTTGCTTTCAGGGTTTGCACTTTAAGGAAGGGCACTTAGAGTTCTCAGCCAGAGAAATCCAGTGCCTCACCAAACTACAAACCTCAGAGTTCCTTAGAAAAAAGCCACAGAAGTTAAAGTGGAATAACATTGCTATAATTGTGCAATGTGAAAAGGCCCCTGGACAGAAAGGGGATAGCAAAAGTTTCTGAATTGTATGGTGGTGGGACATCTAGAGACCATAGCCTTCCCACAGGCAGGCTGCATGGCTCCCAGCTTCCCTTTACCACTTACCTTCCAGAGGCTTGACGATTTGAAGCTTATCGGGGAAGTAAGAGAAGGAACCCAGAGAGAAGCCAGATCCGCCAGAGCTGCCTGAATAGTTGGTTCCAGTGGAAGTGATGCTCTCATTAGGTGTCAGAAACCCACTGGAGTCCTCAGCATCTCGAGCCAGCCGCCTCAGCTTGCGTTCACGCTCCACCTCAAAGAATGAACGGTCAGTGCTGTGGTTTTCTTGGCGAGCAGATAAGCACTGGAGAGCGGCTTCCAAGTCATGCCGGCCAGGTGTCCCCAGTGTACCAACCTCACCTCGGCTGAAACAGATCAAGTAGAGCTGTTTACATTAATTCTCAGGGCACCACCACTGATGATTTAGATCTCTGCCTTAAGGAACTTACAATCACAAATGAGGTTGGGAGGAGAAGGGATCAGGAAGGCACCAAGCAATGGATATGAGTGATAATGAGCATTTTGAGTACAGTGAGAACAAGAGCTGTCTTGTAAACACGTGCATAGTGGCCAGGTCTGTATTAAAAATATTGTGGTGGAACAAAAGATACAATAGATATAAAACAGTCCCCTTGGTAATGGTAGTAGTGGGGAGTGAGGATAGCAGCAAGAGCTCAATTCTAACAATTCAGTTCTAGCCACACAATTTTGTTTCTGCATATTAAGGAGGTACAGCACAATAAGATAAGGAAGAGGGCAGGAAGATGAAAGGGTTTATCAACCCTTGGCTGGTCACTGTTCATGATTCGTGGGTCAACAAATCGTATAAACCTAGCCTTTAACCTCAGTGATAAGCTGCCCTGGAGAACAGCCACCCTCAGTGGTGTGATAGTAAATTCTGAAATGCAGGCCATCGTCACAACAGTGGCCACAGCCATGCACTCAAGGAGAATCCCAACATGGAGGATGACCTATTTTATTTCAGCCAACCAAGCAGTTGCTCAGGTTTCATCTCTACTGCCAGCAGGTCTTTTGTTGCAGCCCATGGGTCTTGATTATGAATTGATTACTCATAAGTTACCCTCAAAGACTTTGTTCTGTAACAGGGACTGGTCACAATAAAGTGTTCCTGGAAAAATCCATTCTGCCCTGCTCCAGCTACTGGGAGCTTTGCAGAATTTGCAGCCTTGCGGTGGCTGGTTAGATGCCTTTTCTTCATACCACCTATTACTGCTGTGGCCTCTGAAAAGAAGCCAGGCACACCTCCATCATGCCTTTGTCCTGGTACCTGATGAGAGTCCCTCCAACCCAAATCCTGTGGCCTCTAAGAAAGAAAAGAGCGACCGGTATCTGCTGGACTTAGGCCATTTTCACATTGCACTGTCTAGGGTTTGTAGTTTACTGAGGCCCAAGAGCACTCTGGCTGAGAATTCTAAATATCCCTCCCCGAACTGCAAATCTCAGGATTCCACTGGATGTTGAAAGTGGAATAACAGCACTATAACAGTGTAGTGCAGAAATGGCCTTAATCTCTCTACCCTCTTCCTCCACCGCTGCCATTCCCTTTTCCTTGTGTATTGTGCCTATTTAGATGGTAAGCTCAAGAGCAGAGGATTGTGAAATTAACGATTTGTAAGCTGTTCTTGCTTGTAAGCTGTCCCAGGAGTCTTTTTGGCTAAGGGGTGGGGTATAAATGTTCTAAATACATAAGTAATAAATAAACTCAGAGGCAGCACTAAAGTCTGAAGGGAATGGCAAATGATGTCATTGTTCCTGCTACTCAAGAAGCCTTGGTGCTTTGGCCTTGCAAGCCCTAGATCTTTCCACATTGGGGAATATCTTTTCATGGGTCTAAATCCAGCTGATAGCCAAACCTACAGTGGACTCTCTGAAGTAACAACTGAAGCCACACCAGGGGCCACACCACAGAAGGCCTTGCAACTTCCACATCCCATTGCTGCTCACCGGGCATCACCTAGACCTTCAGGTGCTTGGCTGTCCTGTCCTTCCAGCCCTCCCACAGTGGGGCTGTCTGATCCATAGTAGCTGGTGCGAGGAGTGCTGAAGCGGCTGCAGCCCAGTGAGGATGGCTTAGGAGAACCTGGAGGAAGACTCAGTGGTGACTCCGCCCGTGATTTGGCTTTCACAGCTTGCTTCACGGCCTTCACTGTCTCAAAAACTCGCCGGAAGCCCCTGGGAACAAGCAACACAGATGGGGAGCCTGGGGTCAGTGGCAGCAAACAAAGGAAGGAGGTAGCCACTTCTCTCCACCATTCAGTGATGTACTTAAGTCTTTTACCCCAAGATTCAAGTCAAGTCTCAAATCCTTGAACATGCTGTCAAGTCAAGCCTCAATTCTGGCAGCAAACTTTATACTCCAACCTATATTCCAGAATTTCTGGACAGAGTTAAATAAAGTCAGTTTTAACAATTTAAGCACAGTCAGCCCTCCACATTTGCAATTTTGCCATCCGCAGCTTCAGAAGTAGGGAATAGGATTCTTTTTACTCTCCGTTCCTGAAGCTGGAGGCTTTTGTGCCAGTGCGCGTAAAAGAGTCTGCAGCTTCAGAACTTGGGAATAGAATACTTCTTACTTCCCATTTCCTAAGCTGGACGATTTTTCAGAAGTAGGGAATAGGATTCTTCTTACTCCCCACTACTGAAGCTTCAAAAGCTTTAGAAGGAAGGATCCTTCCTTCTCAAGCCCACTGCCTAGCAGACTTGCTGTTCTCCAAAAAACATGCCCTATGCTTTGGGGACAAGCCTTGTCTTCCGCTCTTAGGAAAAGTTTTAGAAGGCTCCTCCAATACGCAGCAGGGACAGGCTGCTAAGCAGACCTCAACCCCACCTCAAGCCCATCGCCTAACCTGTTTGCTGTTCCTCTCTGAAAAATGTGCCCACACTTTGGGCTTGAGAGAGATTGTCATGTGACTAGTAGGCAAAAAGAGATGGAAGCATTGTTCGAAGTTGTAAGGTTTCTGGATGAATGTGTTACGTTACTGAACCAAGGGCAGCAAGTCAGTCACTAAAAATATACAAATCTCAAGTCGAGTCAGTGCATCATTTACTGCCCAGTTGAGTCCAAGTCGAGTCACTGAAGGAACTTAAGTCTGACTTTAGTCCAAGTCAGTTGACTTGAGTCTACATCACTGCTAGCAGTGCGAAAGGCTGACCCCCCTCAATCAAAACATCATAGGCCTTGTGCGTCAGTGAAGCAGAGCTAACTTAAAACTCCTCAGCCCATATAATACACAGGCTCAAAAACAAAACTAAATTCCATCCACAGTTATGCAGATGTATCTTCTCAGATCTCAAAAAGGCGACATTTTCCAACTTTAGCCCCATCCCTTCCTGCTTCTAAATTTCACTTCCTGATCCCAGGCCTCCTTTCTCAGCTTACTTTTTGCTTCAGAGACTCTGTTGCCTCCACAACACCTTCCTTTGTGTGCTGTCTGCTCTTATGAACTGGTTTTCTTCCAGCATCTCTATTTCATCTCCCTCTAACACAGCCCAATCCAGGCTGTGCTGTGCTCTACTCACTTGTATTCTGAAGAACCAGAGCTGTCCATCCCCTTTCTCATTGTGCCCTTGATCTCTGCAGCCAAAGAATCCTGTGATTTAAAAAAAAATGGGTAACCTGGTGTGGATTTTTTTTAAAAAAGTGGTAAAACGTAACAAGCTCCCAGGAAAAGTCCTTGAAGTCATTTCTTCCTATTCTGTTCTTGCTCCCCAAGGTGAAAACACAGAACAGTACTGTGAAAGGGACATTTATTTATTTTTATCCATCCATCCATCCATCCATCCATCCATCCATCCATCCATCCATCCATCTATCTATCTATCTATCTATCTATCTATCTATCAAGGTTCATGAATGGAGTCTGACAGTAGTCTGATCTTAGCAATTTATTTAATGACATAGTGCCAGGTGGACTCTAGCTTGGTAGCCCAGGGTTTCACTCAGAACAAGCCATTAAACCAACTTTATACAGAATTACAAAAAAATGCAGTGGCAACAACTGAGCAACAGCTATGACATACAAAGTTACTAACAAGGACTAAACACTATTTCCAAGCTATGTAACATTTGTTCTTTAGCCTTACTCCAATGTTCCAGCAGTTATCATAGCAACAGAATATGTCAAAATCTTTTTGGAACGTGGCCCACATAAATTTGACAAAACCTATTGGACAGCAAATCCCTGCAATTTTATCCTGGGTATGCTCTAAGATTAAGTCCTGAGATGTGCCTTCTTTCTCCATCCTCCCCCTTCTTGCTAAAGACTAGAAGCATGAAATGGCAAGGCTGAACGCATCTGTCACGGGAAGGTACAGGGAAGAGTAAGGAAGCAGTCTGCCTGCCCTTTCCATTAAACAGAGTGAAGAAGTGATGGAACACAGAAGAGTAACTGTCTGTTTTTGTGTTAAGTGACTATGTTCTCCAGTTGCACTGCTGGTCACTCACGTCCCCCATTATCTTGCACAAACCAACACTGACTGTGAGCGCTACTCCCTCAGTTCTCAACCCCACATCCCAAGGTACCTTGCCCTTACCAGAGGTAAGAAAGTGGGGGAACTATGGCGGTGGATGGTGCTGTTGGGGAGGCTGCGGTTCCGGAGGTTTTTAATCTCCTCCTGGGCTTCATGCAACATTGCTCCGCACTCCGCATATTTCTCTTGCAGGTCCTGGAGCTAGAGTGACAACACAGGGCAGAAAAGAAAAGTTGGAGACATTCCATCAAGAAAAAGGCAAGGTGGAGGAAAAAGTCAAGCAGTTAAGAGAAGACTCCTCATGTTGTTTTCCAAGCTACAACCTTGCAGCAATTAGTATACTAATTCAGTTTTAATTAAGACACTTGACTGACTGTGAAATTATGCCTTTCAGCTGCTGCATCAGTAACAGTGAGAACTTCCTAAAATTTTTGCTGCAAGGCATATTGCCACACTACAGACAAACTGCTTGAGTCTTGCCATTTCCCAGCAACTCATGGGGCAGGAACCAGGGCCAGCTAATAGAGAATTTAATTACGCAGCAGCTATACCCTTGATCGAAGAATGGCACACCCTTTCTATCTGGGATGGCCGTCCTCTTCCACTGAGTGCACAGCTTCAGCAGCGATGCACATGGAGCAGTGAGGGGGGAAGGGGACACCCGCCTGGGCCAGCCAGATCAATTATGCAGCAGTAGAGAGAGAGAGAGAGTGTGTGTGTGAGAGAGAGAGAGAGAGAGAGAGAGAGGGAAATGGTGTACTGTATTTTTTAATCTTTTATTGGCAATTAGTTGTAAATGTGTTTTGAGACTATTCTTAACCATGATTTTTAAACAATATTGTTATTTAATCTTCTTTAACTTCTGTAAAATAAAATTTTAACTCAGTTTTAAGTTACTGTAAACCACCTTGGATCCCATCCCACAAACAATAAACAAACAAACAATAAATAAAAAAACTCATTCACTCTGCATGTTTACAAAACTAGAATCACCAAGACAGTTTGGTTGTGTTGTGCAGGGCAGCCATGACAGCCTTAAAAAGTGATATAGGTCATTGTGACGAACTTGATGGGAGGGCGTCCTGATAACAGAGCCTCCTTGGCAACTGAGAGTGTTTAAGCTGATTGGCTGGTGAAATGGAACCTTGGATAACCCAGGGGAAGGGCTGGTGGAAAGAGGAAAATACGATTTTTAACTGCCTGGAGAATGACTGAAGGGGAGTGTGATTTGTGGTGTGTTTGGGAGAGGTTGGAGATTTGAAGAGCTCTGTGGGAGAGAGAACTGAGAAGTTGGGTGTATGAGAGATAGTGAATGAATTGAAAGAGAGAGAGAGAGAAGAATGGTGTGCTGTTTATAAACATTTAGATACAAGACACATTTAAAGCAACAGTGTTACAATAAATGTTTGAACTTCTGTGTTCCTTGAAACAGTGTCACAGAGTCTTATTTTGAACCCTAGAATATACATGCTACCAATAATATCATCTTGACCTTAGTGCCAACAGTACCACAGTCTTGGAAAATATAAATCACTGCTGATCCTTACATCTGGGAAAAGGGCAGATTTAGGGAAGGCAGTAAAGGGGGAGAGTCCTGAAAGGAAGAAGCCAAGCGGGGACAAGAGTGAGGAAGAGACTGCATTCTCAGAGAGGGAGAACTGAGGCAGACCCGTTTGTCCTGGCCTGGCTTGATTCAGAGATCTCCCTGGCTGTTCAGTTCTGAGCATAAAGCGGTGTCAGGCTGGGCAGGCCTTGAGTGCGAGGTGTAACGTGTTCGCCGTTACAGTCATGTATGAATATTACAAAATTTTATGCCTTCCTCTCCATGGGAACCAGCATGATGTCATGGTTAGGCTACTGGACTGAGTTCAAATCCCTACTTTGCCATAAAGCTACCCCTAAAATACAAGTTCTAGAAACACACAGAACAGCGTAGCATAAAGGTCAGAGTCCCTGACTAGGATTGGAGACGCCCAGGTTTAAATCCCCACTTGTGATGCAGAAAAGAGACAAAGTCCTGGGATGTTGAAAAGAGAGACGGTTTTATTCTTGCAAACAGCCCGATGTGTTTCAGCCTAGAAACATCTTTATGGCCTTCTTCAGAGGATAACACCTTTAAAATCAACCTGCAGGGATTCTAAAAAGAGTGTCTCCTTGCAGGTTTCTAGAACATCTTGAGACTTTGCCTCTGTTCTACTTCACATCTACTGGATACTTCCAGGCCTCTTTGCTTTTTAAAATCCCCACTTGGCCATAATACTGACTAGGTGACCTTAGACAAGTCACTCTCTCTCAGCCTAAACTTCCTCACAAGGCTGCTGGGAAGATGAAAATGGGAAAATGTGTCCCACCTTCAGCATCTCTGAGATACAAATGTAACTAACAAGTAAAGAAATAATATGCTGGACAGCAGCAAACCCCTCTCTCAGCCCTCCTTCCCTGTCTTGAGACGCTGTTCAAAATACATACCTCTCCGCGTAGCTGCTGTTGGCTCTCCTTTGCAGAGGTGACATGCTGCTGCAACTCTTCCACTTCAGAACTGTACTGGAGGAGAAAAAGTGAGGACAACATCACCAACATCACTTCCAGCATCCTTTTGCAACACTGTCTGTTATTTAGGGCTACTTTTTAGAACTGTCAAAATGATTTAATTTGGCCAGTATTGTTTCCCTGATCAGCAAGATAGGCAGGGTGTCTTCTCCTCAGCACTGGTCCTTGGCAGATTTTCAAAGCCATAATATAAGAGAACATAAAGCCAACAATTTAAATGCAGGCCAGCTTGCAAATGTTCCCAAGAAGTCTATGACATGAATCACTAACCCACTTGCCTGCCTATCTGCCCTGAGCAAGAACATACAAAACTGAAGGGCTCAGGACACAGATAAGTCACCCACTTGTCTGAGAGGGAATTCCTTAAATCAACACCTGAGATTTTCATTCAGTGTCCAAAGAGACATTAGGGCAACAGGCTCACCCTATGTCCTGTCAAACCTATATAAAGCACACAGTGGTTTAGAGCTTCATATTAAGACTGGGTGCATGCATGTATGTGTGTACAGTGGGTCCTCCATGTAAGCGACCTCTGGATCTATGAATTTAAGTCATCATGAAGTGTCATGCCCTATATCTAAAATGGTGACAGCATGCATACAGATATGAAGCATTCATGTGCATGTCACCATAATTTAAAAATGTGGGATAAAAGGATTTGCTTTTGGAGCGTCTTGGAATGGAACCCTCACAGATACGGAGGATTCACACATGTGCTTTCAAAGTCACCTGCCGACCCCATGAATTTCACAGGGTTTGCTTAGGCAATGAGAACTCAAATGTGGTTTTCTCAGTTCTATCCTCTGAAATGTAGCCTACAGCACCTGGTATTCCTTAGCAGTCTCCCATCCAAGTACTAACCAGAGCTGATCTTGCTTAGCTTCCAAAATCAGATGGGATCTGATGCCTTTAGGGTATTTAGGTGGGTACCCAGATTCAAATTCCTGCTAAGCCAAGAAGATGGGGGACCTTGAGCCACTCACCATCCAACCTACTTGACAGGGCTGTTGTTAGTATGGGCTAGGCAGGGCGCTTGCTAGCTTGAACCTACCAGAGGAAGTCAGGAAGAAAATGGCATAACGAAATGTATGTACGCTTTAGGAACCGAGGCACCTATCTCCAGCTCTCATCTTTTACACACAAATTACTCTGCCATTTTTTAATCCTGATGGGGATTCAGTGGTACCTTGTGGGGGAAATGTTATATCTCATGCTGAAACAGTGAGGGGAAGTACCCCCTCTGTTCAGTCCACAAGCCACCCTCGTGGCAACCATATCTACTTTCAGAACCCTACTGGGAACAGGCAAGTCTAGCAGAACAGTTGTTGGGCAAAAAGGATAGGCAGATGGCAGCTTATTTTAATTTGAACATTTATATTATGTCTTGCAACAGATCAGGAAAAAATACATCAAGGTATCTTATAATTTAAAACAGTTGGAACAGCAAATGCATAATCAATGTTTACACTGGCTGATGAGTTTATGATGGGATTTGTAACCCAGAACATCTGAAGGCTATGATGTTGGGGAAGGCTGAACTAGAATTCACTCTAGGGCAAACCAGAGAGCATAATATTTTACCAGCACATTGATTTTTTAAAATGTGTATGTTGAATGGCTTTCCTGAAAAAGATAATCAAGGGGAGATAAACTCTTAGTAAAATGTGCAAGCAAGCTTGAAAATAAGCTTATTTTTTACTCATGGGCTTTTGCCCTTTTTTTTGCATTTGCTCAACAGATATTTGAAGCCAAGGTGAAAAAAAAGAGCCAATGGTGCGATCTATGAAGTAACAAACAAATAATTAATCATTTGTAGTCTTCTGGAGGACATTCTAAACCTCCTACAAAATACATCTCTAGCTTGTGATGGGACACATCCTACTTCTTCTTTTGTGATGATGCTAAAGTAAGATGATGCATCTACAAAATGTAGGTGCAGCTCCTAGAACGAGCTATAAGAAAAGGAAAGCACTGGTGTGCCATCATCCACCCATTGCATCATTAACACCAAGTGTTTCCTAACCAGAGCCCTTGAAAGAGCGGTCTCCTTGGTATGACAGCCAACATGGACTGGTAGACATGCTATGATTCTTCCCTTATAAGTCATAAATGACCTATAAATGAAAATTCTGATCCACAGCCGAAGATTTTGACACACATAGTCTATGACTTGTCCTCATCTCAACAGAATCAACAGAAGGTGCCCTTTTGGAGGGTGAACCACTAACACTGGCAGCCTCGTGATCAAATACCATTTCCCATCAATGGGCCATATAGTCCTTTTCCTTACAGTGCGGCATTTCTGCTGCAGGTCCACAATCTGAGCCAGGAGCTTGCTGATCTCCTCCTGTTGTCGGATTGTATCTTCTGTCTTACGGGCAAGCTCGTCAGAGAGCACGACAACCTCTCGGCTGGCATCAGCTAAGGGAGGGAAGACATCAAATTGTCATGGCTTGAAACAGATGGTTGTGTGAAATGCCCCCCGTGGCCTCTGACACACCTAGGAGGGCCCTGCATACTACAAACAGAGAGCAACATCAACTTCCATAGGTCATCTTGAGATTCCATCCCTTCGATCTTGTGCAGACTCTCTGCTCCTGCTGTCAGACTCCTGTCGTTTCAAGCCCCTGTATTGGTATCAGCCACACTCTGTTCATTTTAAGCTGCTCTCCATCTTGTCTGAAGCCATCTTCTGTCATACACCTGTACCCCATTACTGTTGTAACTGCGCCATGAAAAATCCCTCTATCATCTTCACCCATAAGAGGTGACTGGTGATGCAGGGGGAATCAGAACCTCTATTTTGGAGAGTATATACAGTCAGCCCCCCACTTTTGTGAGTTCAGGATTCACAGATTTGATTATTTGTGGGTTATTTTACTTATTTTAAATTTTTTTATTTGCCCCTGCCATGGAAAAAATACGTTCTCTCTAGGAATCTCTAGGTCTTCCAGTGCAATTCCATCATTCACTTCTGCTGGAAGTGAACCACAGGGTTGTGCTGGAGAACCTAGAGATACCTAGAGAAGTACTCTCAGGTAACAAAATAGCATTCACATTTTTTTTATTTGTGTTTTTTCCACTTTTGCAGGGGTCTTGCACCCATAACCCCTGCAAAAATGGAGTGCAGACACTGTTTTAAAACTCTTGGTGATATCAGATGTGATAGAGAAGCTGGTTAAGAAGTAGCTAAAGGGCTGTCTATATCAGCTTTGGGAAACCTGTGATCCTTAAAGTACTATTAAACCCACATCAGCCCAGCCACCACTGCTAGTGGCCAAGATTGAGGATAACTATAGTCTAACCAGTGTTGGCTGGTGGCTCACAGCAGCCTGGTGAATTCACTCTAGACTTCAGAACTTCCAATGACCTATTCAAGGTGCTGAACCAGTTTTTAGGATAGCCTCTAGCTCCTTATAGTTAGTTTTAAAACCCAAGGGGGATTTACTCTATACCAAAACAGAAGCCACCTGGGACAAAAACAACATACAGAGGGCAACAGGCTCACCAGTGATAGTTTAAACCAATCAGTTATGAACACCTGAAGGGAAATAAAGCCATTGTTCCATTTCAAAATGGAGCTATATGCACTCTGATTCCAAAAAGCAGGTGAAATACAAAGCTAAAATCAATCATCTACTGTATTTTTCATCCTTCCCTGCAAAGTCTTCTGAACAGCCAATGTGACATTTCAAACAGCCTTGTTACTGAATTCCCCCCAAATCTTTCCCACTTACAGAATTGGTCCACACAGTCAATCATCAGCTTCTGTTCCTTTTCCTCATATTGACAGGTTTCAGTGGCAATGTTGTTAACCTGAGATGGAGAAAAAGAAATAAGCCATTATCTGTATATTATCTGACAACTTACTGTATATACTCATGTTTAAGTATAGAACTTTTAGCCTAAAAATTAACCCAGAAAAACTGGGTCAACTTATACAGTTGTCCCTTAACTCTTGTTAAAAACGGAACCATCCCCTCCTCTGAGTAAAGTGGTGAAAGGCCTTTATGAATGCCTGGGCAGGAAAATGACGGTGGCAGTCAGAAGCAGCTGGCCCCTAAGGCAGCACTGGTGCTTTCCCGTCTCTGTGGAGCGACACTTGACTTATCCATGAGTCATATCAAAATCCATACTTTTGGTCCAAAAACCTGCCCTCAACTTATGCATGAGGTCAATTTATACACAAGTATATACATTATATCAGAGTGTTCCAAACTTTTCATGTCAGTGACACACTTTTTAGACATAAATCATTTCGCGATACAGTAATTCACTGAGTGGAGGCAGCCTCTCCACCCCAGCCTGGCCCACCGCCACCGCTGCCCTTGCTGGGGTCTTCCTTGGCCCAAGGCAGTCGCGGCAGGAGAGGCAGCCCCTCCACCCAGGCCTGGCCCACCGCCACCCTCACCAGGGCCTTGCTTGGCCTTGGGTGGTGGCAGCGAGAGAGGCAGCCCCTCCACCTGCTACATTCGTGCAACACACCTACACACTACAGCCAACACACTAACGTGTTGCAACACGCAGTTTGGAAAGCTCTACATTATATAAAAGTAGTGGTACTCTGGACGTTACAGAGAGGTAACACTAGAGACTTTCTAAATACAGGACAGACAGCTTCTGAATTCTCAGAAGTTACTCCACACACAGAAAGCCAACATGGTGTGGTGGCTTGACCACTGGACTACAACTTTGGAAACCAGGGTTTGAAATCTCCATTCTGCCATGGAAACCCACTGGGTAACCTTGGGCAAGTCACAGGCTCTCAACCTTATAGAAAGGCAAAGGCAAACCCTCTGAACAAATCTTGCCAAGAAAACCCCATGACAGGGTCCCCATAAGTCAGAAATGACTTGAAGTCACCCAACAACCCCACATGTTCCAATATACAGTGTTTAGAAACAGAAGCATGAATCTATAAAAGACTACTGCTCTCAAGAGGCTTACAGTTTAGTGTGACAATGATTGTTAATATTGCCTGTGAGGAGGAAGTCCCATCTGTCAGTCCATGCAACTCCCTCCTGCAGACATAACTGGAACAATGGAAGATCTAGTCACCTGGGCCTTATTTACTTTGGGATAAGGGAGCTCTTGAAACTTAACAGTGTATTTCCAGTATCTGTTTACAAACTACAGAATGCTGTAAGGACAAATAAGACACTCCTGTAACAAGCAATTCCATTTGGACTCTTCTAAGATTATTTCACAAAGATAAATACTGGTTGAAGTCCAATTTTATTGTTTCTATTTTATTCTTATCCATTATTGACACACCATTCCTTTAACAGATTTGGTTCCGCAGTAGTTTTCACAATTGAGATATTAAAACAGTGATTAAAAACTAATAAGCAGAATAAAAACTAGACACTTGGCAAGAGTTTTTAAAGCCCAGTTTAAAAGCCTGGTAGAATAAAAATGGCTTTGGCTGCTATGCAAAAGAAAGCTTGTTGTTACCACACAAGCTTCCCTGGGGAGAATATTCCACAAACAGAATATTCACCAAAAGGTCCTCTTCCTGGTTATCTCACTCTCTTCACCACTGACAAAGAGGAAAGGTCATTAGTTGATGATCTGAAACCATGGGGAGAATATCTGGATATCAGTCTATTTTGAGGTTTGGGAGCAAGTACTGGGCCCTGAAGTAGCACAACTGCTGGCACAGCATTTTTATCACTGGCAAGCATCAATTTGAACAGGTTGTGTTAGTCACACTCCTGGCTTTATCCGTTCCCAAATGGAACTTCTGAACTGTCTCCTAAGACAACCCTACAGTCTTCCAATTGGAAGATTACCAGGGCAAGGATGATTGTGAGCAGACTGTCTCTCACCCAGGAGAGGCGACAGTCAAAACTGGTCAGACACACTCCATACCAGCCACTGAGACAAGCTGACCCTTTAGTGGAAGGACTGGATGTGGAAGAATCCCCAAGCATCACCTAGATAAACCTCTTCCAAAGTTCTCAATTGCTATCCGTCTTCTCCAAAGTCTTGATTCAGTTCCCCAGAGGCACACATCCCTTTCTGTCACACACATGAAAGATTTTGCAGCTGAGCCGTCACCTCTGTACGCAGTTTCTGGTTCTCTTCCTCTAAGCCTTTTAGCTTCTGCTGAAGGCTATCGTATTGGAAATACTGCTGCAAAGAGAGGGCAGATTCATTCCTTCGTAACCTGTTAGTGGAAAGAAATAAGGCCATGAGACAAACACAGTAAAGGAAAGAACAACCAGATACGACCACTTGATCCACCGATTTAGTGCTTCATTTCTAGAGGCAAAGATACTGCCTGAAAGCTAAATTAGCAAAAGGCAGTACAAAAATATCTCATTTTACACAACATGGCATGATTTCATTTTATGCACAGTTCAAGGACATATGAAGCAATATTTGTTACCTCAGATTATGGAAAAGGGATTAAAAATGAACCTTTACTATAAAAGACCTACATAAAAATATCTTTGAACTGTAAATTGATTTCACTTAACATTTTTTAACCTGCAAAATAAATTAAGAAAAATATTTGAAAAACATTACCTTCTATAAATATTAATGCTTAACATGACATAAATGTCACCTCTTTTCTCATTTTGTCACTATTTTTAAATACACTTTTTTTTAAAAAAAATGCTGGAAAGATGGTCTGTATCTGGAAACTCTTCAGCCCTACATGCTGCTGAATTTGGCATGAGTGTAGTTATAGTGTAGTGAGAAAAGCAAGGAGATGCAAATTTATTTTCAAGGGCTTTGTGGCCTAGAATTCAACACAGACATCGAGCTAAAGAAAATGATGTCGTAGCTGCTGGCTAGATAACCCTTCTCATCATATCTCACTTAGCAGACTTAACCTGAAAACTAAATGGGGTGACTCTGATCTTTCCAAAGGAAGGACTGCAGAAAGATATAACAAACAGAGAGAAACAGCATTAGCAACCAATATCGCTGGAACTCATGTACCAGCAGGGGGCACACTGGCAATGAGAGTCCTCAGAGATATTACTGGATGCAGCCATTTTGTTTAGCCAACATACAAAGCCCCAAAACCTCTGGTAGAGAGGGGATTCACTTGCTGTAGTGCACCAGGCCTCCCCATTCTCATTTGCAGGGAAGATGCCAGGTCATGAGGAGAGGCTGCCAGACAAAACACATCCATGCTTTCCTCAGTTGATTTGCCCAATGCTAGCCTTCCCTTCTTTCAGTTTACACACAGAGGAAGCAACGGTTTTCTGGCCAGGTTTAAAATATCCTACAACCTGAGCTCCATAGACCATACCCTTCAATTGTCTTGATCTGGTAGGAACAGTCTCAACCGATTCTCTGTTTTCCCACTTCCCAGCTGTTTTCAAAATATCCCGGTCTCTCTCTCCTTTTTCCACTTTCTCCTTTTGTTCTCAGCTTACTTCCATTGCTACACACTTAGTTCAGAATGCAAAGATAGCTTGCACACAATTAATTCAGCAGGAGGGACAAGAGAGGATGGATGGAATCTTGCCCTTCCCAGTAGGCTCAGGCAAAAGCAAAGTGCTGTAGCCTCTCCTAGCTTGTATGTTCCTCCTCCTCAATAACTTTTGCCACCTTGACCACACTCTGATGTTGCTTGGCCACATGTGTTCTTGTTTTCATCTGTGAAATGTTGGAGGGATGCACACCCCCAAGATACTGGGGCTGACTTCACACGGTCCATGACTGCTTCATCCTTGCTTCATGTTCCATCAATCCTCGGCTGTGCGCTGCTGCATCAACTTGCGGCACAGCCAAAGGGCAAATTTGTGCAGAAATTAAAGTGTATTTATCTACACCACACAGCTGTAAACATCTGATGCTTACTTTAACTATCAAGGCTTCATCTACAGAATCCTAGGATTTGTAGTTTGCAGAGATGCTCACAATTTTCTGCTAAGACTTGTAACACTGAAGCTCAAGAGACTGCAGTAAAATTCTGGAGTGGAATATTCTATTACATCACCAAACTACAAATCCCAGGTTTCTGTAGGATGCAGCCATGGCTGTTAAAGTGGCATCAAACCACTATCATTTTATGCCTTCCTTGCTAACTGCTTTCTTCTCCTCAGCTGTTAGCTTCTGGAGTCTTTATACACAGCACAGCCAGGTTGCTCTATCAGAATCCAATCTCCCAATCGACCATTGTTATTGTGAGCCTTCCAGTCACTCCAACTTATGGTGACCCTAAGGCAAACCTATCATGGGGTTTTCTGGGGCTGAGAATGTGTGATGCACCCAAGGTCACCTAGTATGTTTCCACGGCCAAGCAGGAATTTGAACCCTGACTTCCAGGGTTGTAGTCAGATGCTCAAACCACTACACCATGCTGGCTCTCTGATCCACTACTTAACTGGAAATAACCCCTCAGAGAGGTACTTCACAATGGGAAGTTTCAAGAAATGAATTCATTGTTGAATTATGACACCTTGCTGAACTTGTGGGACATTACTTTTTAGCAGCATGTAACATCTGCTGTCATTTAAAAAAATTATGCCACAATAAAGTACAGACAGAAAGAGGGTATTTAAGGTTGCAGAGCAACATTCGGCGTTCATGTCCAGCAAGGAAGCCAAAAAGAAGCAGCACTTGAAAATGGTAATAAGCTGAAGGGTTTTTTTTAACCACACATACACTAAAGCATCGTTAGAACATAATGAAATATTCAGTAAGATTGTGTACGTTTTTCCTAGATAAGACGTTCCAAAAGACATTTTTTTCGAATACTAAGGTAACCTTTTTTTGCTTCCTTGTGTTTGGTACTCTCCAGCTTTTGCTACCTTGCTTAGCCATAGCATATCACCTCTTTAAAAAAAACAGGTGGGGGTTATTTTGTGTTTGTGTCTGCACAAACCTACGTAATGTCAACTGCTTTGGTGACACGCAAGTTGAAAAGTGCCAATACTTGTGCACGCTCACGTATACACACAGACACACTCTACAAAATTCCTGAAGGAGGCTCTAGGAGGGCTACTGCTTTTCCTCTACCATCCCCATCTCTCCCTTTTTTCTCGCTGTATAATGGGAAAAGTAGGGTCTGATCATTTGTGGGACAATAATGATTGCAAAGCGATAGTTTTATGTCCTGGGTGATTAGTTTGCACAAAGTACCTTCAACTTTCCAGTCTGCCAAACCCCTGCCCATACTCACGGGGTGGAGATGGTGGAGACCGGCTCACTCTCCTCAGTGCTGTTGGTGTAGAGATGCAGAAGGTCATCCCGCATCGATATTTCATGTCGCAACTGAGCTATCTTCAATGGAGAAGAAACAAGGGTTCCATTAAAACAAACCAACAAACAAAAAGCAGAATTGCAGCTAGCCTGGGCACCCTTGAAACTTTACCACCTATGTTGCTGTTGCATGCCTTCGGGTTGTTTGTGGCTAACAATGATCCTAAGGCGAACCTATCACAAGGTTTTCTGGAGCTGAGAGTGTGTGATGTGCCCACGGTCACCCAGTGGGTTTCCATGGCTGAGCAGGGAATTAAACCTGGTCTCCCACGCTCAAACCACTACGCCATGTTAGCTCTCTTTGCTACTTAAGGTAATAGGGATTGTCTGCAGATATTCCACAAGTTAGGAAGGAAATTACTCTGAACGCAGAGCAGGGATGGATCAACTTGCCCTTTGAGGTGCTGTTCTGTTTCTACCCCCCCAAGTCTTGAATTCTGAAGGAAGCATACTGATTTTTCTTCAATATTCAGGTACTCTTGGACAGAGCTAGTGTGGAATAGTGTTTAGAATAACAGAGCAGGGGAAGGAAAATCCATGTTGAAGACCCCACTCAGTCACAAAACTCCACAAGGTGACCTTAGCAAGTCACTCTTTTGGACTACACTGTATCACAGCATTGTTACAAGGATAAAATTGGAGAAACCAGGGAGAGAATTGTGTTTGCTGGTCTGAGCCCCATGCAAAAATAATGAGAAACGGCTGCTCTGTTTTTAATAGTTGTGCACAAGCAGGAATTTCAGCAGGTAGTGCTTGTTATGCAACTATCTAACAAACAACACCTCTTCTACACATCCATTTAAAGGTACAGGGGCCTTTTCCAGTTTCATGCTGGCAACCCTAGAGGGCACCAAGGAAACTATCATTCAGCTATTCTTTTGCCACCTTGTTCAATCAGTTTAATGTACATTTGTCCAAGCTTCTCTTCAAAAGACCTGCAATATCTCAGTGCTGGCCCAAATTTAGGAGTCTGCATTTCTATGATATTCTTTCCAATGTTCAAACAAAAGCTTTTTAAATTTCTTTTCCTTAGGGTCTCCCATGAGACTCCTCAAAGATCTCCTCACCTCTTCCTTTGCCAGTTCAAGTTGCTCTTCTAGGAGTTCATTGCGTTCTGACAAACTTCGGTTCTGCTTCAGCAATGACTGGCCGATGCGGGCCGCTAACTCAAGGTCATGCTCTTTCTGCACCAATGGAGAAGACACAGCGGAGGCAAAGGTAACTTACTCAGTCCCTTCCTTGCATGCTTCCTACTTCTTCCATTCCCTGCCTTGAGCCTGGATATTGATTCTGAAACACCCAGCCCTCCTTTGTACACTCCAAACCAAAATCCTTTCATGGAATTGTTCCTGGCCAATCATAACTTAGAATGCTACTTTTTCCAAGTAATTAATTACTACTAAAGTTACATGTAAAAATGTCTCTCAAAAGTAGCTACTTTGTTTACAAAAACAACATTTGTATGTTTTTCATTTGGCAGTAGGAGACATGAGCCAGCACTTGAACCATGCAATCTGCCTCCTCCACCATTTAGTGAGGCTGCACTTAATAATTAAAAAGTAACTAAAAGTTACAATTAGATTGAAAAAGGAATTAGGTTATCAATTGTTAAGTAGCAATTGACAAAGAAAGTGACAATAGGTAGTTGCTTGTAACTAGTTATTTCCACGTTCTTTTTCTGGCCACTAAACAGCCAAAAACCCAAAGGATTAACTCCCTAAAAAACTGCCATTATTTCTAGTCTAGTATAGGACTTTGTGTATTGTTTGGACACAATAAACTGTAAATAATAGCAATGGAAAGGTACCTCTTCCAGCAGGCTGGTAACCGCATCTATATCATGGTAAGTCTTAGTGATCCTTCCAACCCGCTCAGAGCAAAGCACTACGGGAAAATGGAGAGGGGGGACAAAAGAGAAAGAGAGAGAGAGTTAGATGATACCATGTACAACGTTTAGGAATCAGACTTTTTTACCAAGTAACCAAAATCCTGCATAATCAAACATTAAGCTGTAAGAATCTATAAGATTTATATAAAATTATGCACTTTGAACACATCTTTATGTATTTGATTAGTTTACTTTATTTCAATTCATGAGGATCAATGAATATACAGAGTATGCACAGGCTACAGAGACCTCAGTGGGCTCTTCCCAGATCATTTCAAAGCATACATTTGTAGCCACAAGGCCTAGAGGCTTTCTTTTTTAATGCAATCAAACTGAGACTCCTAAAATGCCAAATTCATTTTTTTATATATAATTTTTTATTATTTTCAAAGTATATAAAAGCATATACTAACACTATTATGTATATCATTGTTATGATTCTTCTATTCCACCCCCTACTTCCGTATATCAAACATTTCCAGTTGAATCTATCTTCCCTTTATACATATCTTATCAGCTACCAATACAGTCAATCCACAGACATTTACAGATTTAGCCAAAGCATAAACCTTTTCCATTCTCTTTCAAAATTTTGAACCGTTTTGTTCTTAAGGGAGTTAGCTAATTTTTCAGTCTCTACCACATCTAACATTTTTATTTTCCATTCATCTAATGGAATGTCTATTTTATCTTTCTAATGTTGCGCATATGTCAGCTGTGCTGCTGTGATAAAATACAATAATATCTTCTGTTGTTTTCTAATCTCCCGATTCTGACCTAATATATTCAATACATAAAATTCTGGTACCATTTCAAAATTGACTTTGGAGATTTTTTTGAATTTCATCACGAATTCCCTCCCAAAATATCTTAGCCTTAGAACAAGTCCACCACATATGAAAAAAGTCCCCACTTTTACCCCACATTTCCAGCACTTTGCATTCCCGTTTTTGGTTATTTTTTGAAGTCTTTCTGGAGTCATATACCACCTATATAACATTTTATAATAATTTTCTCTTAAATTTAAATTTGGAGTGAATTTTATGTCTGTTTTCCATACTTTCTCCCATGCCTCTAACTTGATCGGACGGCCTATATTTTGGGCCCACTTAATCACTGACTCTTTTATTGACCCAGATTCAAAGTTCCTTTTTAATAGTAATTTGTAAAGCTTCGAGATTTTCTTCTTCCGACGTTCTTTCAACAATTGATCTAGTTCATTTTCTTATCTTTCAAAACCATATAGTTTTTGATCCATTTCGTACCTTTCTTTCAACTGGCGCCAAGGAAACCAGTTTAGCTCATGACCTTCAGCTTTTAAGTCTTCTATCGACTTTATTTCTGGATTGTCTCTTTCCCATTTTATTATATCTTGATATGTCAAAAGCTTTCTTTGCTTCGTCAGTGCAATCTTATAAGCTTCTTGAGGGGATGTCCAAATTGGGATTTTTGTGTAATATTTCTGTTTTATTTGGAGCCAGATCTTTAATAAAGTTTTCCAGATGCAGTGATTATTAAAATCTTTATTCACCGCTATTTTATTATAGCATAAGTAACCATGCCATCCGAATCTATTATCTGTTTCTTCCAGATCTTTTAAAGTAGATTTCTCTAATATAATCCAATCTTTAATCCAATCTAAACAATTTGCATAATAATAGGTGGCACTTCCATCCCTCCTCTTTCTTTTGCACCCTGTAATACTTTAAATCTTATTCTTGGTTTTTTGCCTAACCAAATAAATTTTTGAAGCTCATTTGCCCATTCTTTAAACGCTCTCCCATTTCCTAGAATGCCAAATTCTACAGGCCAAAAAATTCAGCATCTTTTCTGTGCTTCCACAGAGTGCACACAGAAACAGGGTGCTATAAAATCTAGCCTTTAATCTCCTGGACCAATCCCAGGAGGGTCAGTGCACTTACTTATTGCCTGCTGGCGGAGTATGCTTGTGAGAGGCAAGGACCCTGATCATAATAAAACCTGTTACACTAGCCATCTATATGCTTTCAGGCTCAATTTAAAGATCTGTTTTTTAGCATTTAACAAGGATGGGATATCAAGGGATGTGAAATCTGCCTCACCTAGGTCTTTGGAGGACTCTTCTCGTTTTGGAAGAAGCACCCCGAAACCTAAAAGACACTTCCCCCTTCAGAATGGAGTGAAATGGCCAATCAGGCTGCCCAGAGGGCATAACTGGCCATTTTCAGTAAAAAAAAAATGGGGGGGGCAGCCTACAGGGGCTTTGGAGCCCTGCCAGCCACAGTATGGCCCCAGGGGCCACACGAGCATCACAGGCCACACTTCGCTCACCCCTGCTTTAAAGCCTTGAATGGCTTGGCACCTGACTAGTTTAAGGACAATTTGCATTCATATGAACTGCCCTAAATCCTGGGAAAAGCCTCAAAGACCCAGCTTCCCTGAATCACCTTTCAGACCCATCAGATTACCAGGAACCGGAGACACTGCCTTTCCACTGGTGGCCCCATATCTCTGGAATTCTCTCTCCACAGAAATATGGGCAGCCTCTATCTTTCAGTGGATGTTACAGACTTTTCCTCTGCTCAGCTTTTTAGTGATTTAGTTATATACCCTAGCTGTTAGTAGTTTCAGCTGTTTTGATCGATTTTTATTGTGTTTGAACCATTTTTCTTTCTTTCTAAAAAATAACAATAAACCACCCTTGGGAGTATTTCTGCCCCTCAAAAGGCGGTTGTACACTACTAAAACTATTAATGCCTCAGTGTGTTTCCAAATTCCATATATTGGTCACCAATTGCCACCCCTTTAGCCAAAATAATGTGTCTTAGTAGCAGTTAATTGCCTATGCATACCCCTAGCACTATAAATCATTTTTTCTGTAAACAACCACTAATCAGATATGGTCAATATCTCTCCATCTGCTCACAGCCACACAATGAGTCACTCAAGCAACAGACAGTCTCCCAGGTCAAAAACTGTATATTATTTTCAAATAAAATTTAGGTCATTAAAAAAAACCTTACATCTGTAATTCAGAAATCGTTAGCTACACAGGCCAGAATGCTGATTCAATTTAAACACTGCTTTCTTCTGCTTTGCATCCTACGTTAACAACATTTGCTAACAGCATTAAGCAAAGGTTTAAAGGTGTCTTTAACAGCATGTGTGAAAATGTGCCGCTTAGGCTTCTGGGCCAAAAGGAAGGTGTAAATGACATTTACTAAATTTGGCTCCAGACAGGGATAAATAATGCTTCATTCTGATGCAGAAGCACATCAGTCAGAAGAGAAAAGGCTGTTCATCTCAAGCTTGGAAAGAAGAAATGGAAAAACACAGCCAGGCAAAGATTGGATTGAAAAAGACATTTCCGATGCCCAAACAAGCTACTCTGCCCAGTCAACCTTGCCCTATTTAGCCTGTCTCCAAGGGCAGTTGTCAGTTGTGATTAAATCTAAATTGCTCCCACCCCTCGCCCTGCCTCCACACCTTGTGCCTAGGGCTTCCTAACTGAGATCAGGTTGGCTTGTGCTCTCTCTTTACAGGGGAAAACAAGACAATTCAATGACACCCAGGAACAAACCAGCCAACTCTTCCATGTAATGTGTCAAAGGCAACAATTATAGATTATTTCCCCAGTGGATTCCAGTGTAGGGAATTGGTCTTCTGAGTCCTTCATCAACTCTTCATATTGAGTTTGAGAAAAGTTACTTTTTTGGGCCACAGCTGTCACAATCCCTCAACCAGCATGGCCACCAGCTATGTGGGCTGGGAGGTTCTGGGAGTCTAAGCTCTGTCTTCACGTTACAACATCCCTTCCCGGTCCTGCTTTCCATACATTTTGCAAGATGCTCAGGACCTAGCAAGCTGAAATCTCAGCTTTAACTTTTGTTCATCAAAATTATGTTGTTGTTTCTAAAAGAAATCTCTTCATCCATCATGAAATAAGGCTAATGGTGCAAAGCTCTGCAAGTAATATTGGGAGGCTGTCCTATACTGAGTCATACCACTGGTCCCTCTAGCTCAGTATTAGTGACAGCAAATGGTAGCATCTGTCCATGCTTTCAGAACCCTTTTACACTGCACATTTATCACACTACTATTCCACTTTAACTGCTATGGTCCCATCCAATGAAATCTTGGAATTTGCTGTTTAGGAAGGGATATTTAGAATCATCAGCCAGAGAGCAAAAGAGCCCCATTGTTGTTGCTATTGTGTACCTTCAAGTTATCCCTGACTTAGGAAATGGCAAGGCAAACCCATCATGGGCTGAGAGTGCGTGATATGCGCAAAATCACCCAGCGGGTTTCCATGGCTGAGCGGGGAAGTAAAATGTGGTCTCCAGAGTCATAGTCCAATGCTCAAACCATTGCATCATGGTGGCTCTCAAGATCACAGATCCTAAGATTTCACAGGATGAAGCCATGGCTGTTAACACAGACTCATGATGCTATAAATGTGTGGTGTGTAAGGACTCTCAGGCACAGGTTTTTACCAGCCCTACCAGGGATTCAAAGCAAGACTTCTACTACTGAATTTTCGCTCTTCCCACCAGAGGACAGGTTGTAAACATTTGTCTCAGATTTTGTTCAAATAGAATATACCATCCATCTCTCTCTCTCTCTCACTCTCTGTAGCAGAGAAATAATCATATTCTTCATTCCACTGGATCAGTAATAATACATCAGGCCAGAAATAGCCTTGCTTTGAAATTTGTAGGAGCATCTGTCCCTGAACAGTTCCAGAGAGGCTAGTGGAGCAGAATTTTTCGCCCCTAATAATCTGAAATTGCCATTTGATTTCCAAATGAAACAAAGGGAGCAGAAAAGCATTTGAGCAAGAGGACACTGTAAAGCCAGGTTTTACTCAGAGTCATGACCCCTAATAAGCCCTCTGTTCACCTCAGGCTTCCCCCTTCCTTGATTACTGAGACCAGGGCATGCAGAGGGATTATGGTTAACAAGTGTTGTTTATCGCCACACAGAGCCAAAGCTATCCATTCCAGTCATATTGTCTCTGAGACGGAAGAATTAGGTTAACAGGAGACTATCGGAGACGACATCAAATCCCATTATGCTGCTTTTGGAAGCGGACATCAGGCAGCGGAGCCAGGCCAAGCCGAAGCATCCACGAATCCCTATCCTTGCAGGCTGAGAGAACATCCCGGTCCCTTTCCTTCTAATTGCCACTTTGACGAGCTAGCAAACCCCACCTTCTTCCTCGCCTGCGTGCCGACTGGCACGTCTCCACCGCGGGGAGACGCCATGATGGTCCTCCAGTCTGCACGCCCACTCACCTCCGCCCTCCACAAGGAGCCCCTTTGGTGTCTCATCACCCTGCTGAACCGTAATTGGAAATAATTGGAGCATGAATTCCGGTGGAGTTAGGGTAATAAACAACCCAGCTGCGCAAGCGCCATAGGCCTTCACTCATCTGTCTATTCGGGACACAAGCTCTGCTCAGCATGGACTACCTCCTTCCATCTCCTTTGCCTCTGCCCCACAAGCCTGTAGAGGGGGAAATCAGATCTGGGGTTTCATATTTTAGGGATAAGACAAGGTTAACATATTCTGTCTTTGGCACTGAAGATACAAACATAGATGTACAGTTAATATAACAAGCACAAAAGTATGCCTCCTTGGAGACACCTTCAATAACCTTTGTTCCTAAGAAAGCCAGTAATTCTAGCCTACTTTATAGAAATGATTTGAGGAAATTTATTTATTTGCTACATTTCTACTGCTGTATTGCTGAAGCGATGGACTGCTAAGGATAAGCAATGGACATTCATAATCTAAGGAAGGAACAGGCAGATCGAAAATCCTGCAAAGTGGTGCTTTTCTTTTAAAAGTGCTGGCTTGTTTCTTGAACATGACATATGCTCTCTACCTGCCTTGCTGACAAAACAGATTCTGGAAAGGCAAATCCACTAGTAAGAAAGGGATGCTGGGAGAACGTGTCCTGTCTAAAGGCAGGCACAGTGCTTTTAAACAGAATGTACTGCTTTTTCCACCATCACAGTTTATAGTGATTTCTCTACTGTCTTAGGGTCCTTTCATACTACATAGTTATAGCATTGTTATTTCACTTTAACTGCCATGGCAACGTCTCATGGAATTATGGAATTTGTAGTTTTGGCATCATAATATTGGCCTCATCATGGGTTCCAGAGAAATAGCTTCTCCAGTCTCAGACTCATGGTCAACATTCAAATGGGACCCTGGAAAACAACCCCTTGAGCTCTGAGATGGAAGAAAGTGGGATATAAATGAATAAACAGTACATAAAATAAATGAAATATACGTGAAAACAATGCTGCACTGAAAACAGTGGAAATTCCAAAACAAGCCTTTTTGAACAAACTGTCCATATACTCTCCTACCCACTCCGAATTTTCATCTCATTAAGACCCCTGGAGAAACTGGTTTCACACTAAACAACTGTAGCACAATGATTCCACTTTAACTGCCATGGCTACAATCCTGGGATTTCCAGTCTGGTGAAGCACAAGAGCTCTCTGGCTGACAGTTCTCAATACTGCCCCACAAACTGCAAATCCCAGAAAGCACACATGAAGTATGCGTTCCCAGAAAACTCCAGCCAGTATAACTCTGGTATTATAGTTCCTAAAGGAAAGTTCTTCAGCCATAGTGTCTGCCAACGTGGTGAGCCTGCTCCCCTGAGAAATTTACAGGCTGGGCTTGGAGTAATAGGCCACTTTCTGTATGTCTCCAGTACTGAGTAGAGGCACATTCTTATCTCTTGTGTGAAGAGTGAAGAGCAAAAACCATTCTGCACATGCTCCATGAAACAATCCACATTTTGAAAGTAAGGGAGACAAAAAAAAAAAACCCAAAGACAAGAGAGCAACGGGTTCTTTCCAAACCCAACTTTATAACAATCCTAACTACAACTTTGCCTTGCAATACTGCAATAAGGTGAACTACTCCTACTAAACCTGAAGTAGTTATGGGGAGTCTTTTCAAAGCATGTTACAACATATTCAAAGTGGTTACTTATCCACATATAGTCATGAGTGTTCACGTAATATCTTAAATGGGAGAATGAGATGGGGTGAAGAGCTACCATCCTATCAATAGAGTCTGGCACATTTCCATTTGGCATGAAACTGACCAGAGAAAAGTCTAACAGCAATCCAATCTATCCAGTTCCATCACTCCATCAACTTGCATAAGAAGGTCTTCCCTCTAAGGCAAGGCTCCCCTCCCTACTTCCTAATCATGTATGTATAGTTATCATGTTGCCTGTGACAGATCAAAGTTAGAGCTATTGTGGAGGCAACAAAAGGGACATTGCTGCTGTCGCTCCACAGAAATAATCATCTGTACACTTAAGGGTGGCTCACCTTGCTAACTGGATAATGTTCTATAAGCCAGCCTAAAACTGCTGTCTGTAAACTGAGACTAATCATGACCTGTCCTTACAAGGGTATTGAAAGGAACTACCATATTAAAGCAACAGTCAAGCACTTCCGACGATTTAAAAGGGAGCACACGTAATGAATAACATTGTGGTGGGAGGTTTTTTTAAACACACGCACACGTTCAAAGCATGAAGTCAAACGAATTGGATAACGAAGCTATCTGCAGGCACAGTGCGAATACACCTCCTGACAGATCTATGGAATTCAGGATATCACAAAATGGTCAAATTTAGGTTATGCTTCAAGGACGACACCTCTACACACATCACTCTCACTTACGCTGTATCCTCAAGTCTCACCAAGACTCCATACATTACAGTCTGTACAAGCTAAGCATGAGAGTGGATAACTCCTTCTATTGAGAGTGAGGTCACATTTAACAGAGAGCTACAGCTAGAAAGACAAATGAAAGATCTCCAAACCAAATCCAGAATCAACAACCTGGAAGACACTTCTGCCCTCATTTTGGTAGATCCCAAAACACGAAACAAAACGTTGGTACCAAGTCCACCAAATAGGGAACTAAATTCCTTTTCACCACCATCCTATCACCCATTACATAAGTCTGCAGATATCTTAGGAGGACGACAGCCTTCCTTAACCATTAAACTAAGAGTGTAGTAACTATATATCAAAAAAAGAGACAGCTATGGGAAAATATAACATCTCTCACCCTTTTTGCAGCCAGACAGCCAATCCTAAACTCAGCTCACTCAGTAAGCCTACTCAAACACAAAAGCCTGAAGCAAGAACATGAAAACAAGCAACTGGGAACAGAACTGCCTGAGTGATGACCTAAACACTGATGGATACTCCAGCCCAGTGTTTCTCAAGCTATCTAATACAGTAAATCAACAGTCATTTTTCTCCAACGTGCCTGGGGCTGGTACCGTGTTTGGGCTATATTATTTGTTATATTTGGGCGGTTTCCTGGAAACTCACTGAAGAATGGCAGTTGACATCTCAAAGACCAGAACTAGTCTATGGATCACCACTCTGAGTAATTTATGTTTCAGACCATACTACAGGTTTCAGGATTTAGGGCTCTCTAGATGATTTTGGACTGCAGGCCATATCAGGCCTAGCCAGCATAGATAATTATAGCCAAGGATCATGGTAGATGCAGTCTTACATTATCTGGAGGTTTACATGTTCTCCATTTTTGTACCATAAGCGTGAGGTCATTGGCTGAACCTTTGAAAAGCACCTTTAAACTTCCCTGAGTGGTGGTTTTTAAAAATTTCTTTCATTTTGTCTGCTTTACTGTGGAAATGACCAAGTCGTCTTATACTAATGCAAATCAATCAATAAAGTAATCGAATTGATCCATCCTTACAAATACTAGAGGGATACAAAGAACTGAGCAACTGAAGGGTAAGAGCTACCCTCGTCATTTGTTTGGGACTTTCAGTCTTTACTGTTTAAAAGAATACCATGGTACCTACCAAACAGCCAATCACCTTTAGACAAACTGCCCCGACTACTACACAATAACTGAACTATCACCTACGGTGAATGTGAGTTGGCTGCCAGGCGACCAAGGTGAGAATTGCTTATATACTTTTACAAAACGCCCGTTCTCTCATCACAGCTGATTATCATCAGTAATATGTAGACAAGCAGGTTGTAAAAAATGCTATGGGGCTATTAAATATTGTGAACTAATTTGTAAGACTGCCCTATCTTATGCTGCCTTGGGATCACACAATTGTTAGAAGCCTGCCTTTACTGCAGAACATTCTTCTGAATCAGAGAGAATGCACCCCAGTTTATTAAAAGTCCAGGGAACAAATCATCTAGAAGCAAGATCATATCACCATGCTTACCATTTAGTGACAATAGCATCATCAAGCCATTATGCTGCGTTGGTATTTCACCATCACAAGCAGGGTTGTGGAGGCTGTCTTTTGTTCATACGTAAGCAATACAGCAGTGAGTCATGAAGGGAGATTACATGATGACAGCCAGCTTAGTATAGACATTAAGGTGTTATACTAAGATTTTAGTCATTCAGGTCCCACTGAGCCACACAACTTCCAGGGTTACCCTGGGCTAGGCTTTCTCTCTCTCTCTGTCTGACCTAACTCACAGGGTTGTTTTGAGGATATAGCAGAGAGGAGGAGAACCATGTACACTGCACTAAGTCCAACAGAAGAAAGACAGGATAAAACTTAACCTATTCATATTAACATTCATATTAACAATATCATGGAGTTCAACCCTGTGACCTCCCAGCTTCATGTTGCATGCAAGGTCATTTAACAAATTACACAGTAAACAAGGAAAAGGACTTTCTTATTTAGTGTACACTCAACAGAAAACTGCAGGCTGACAAGCAAACCCACACAAAACACATTTTTCAAACACAAGCTTGTGTTCCTACATTAACAGGTGTGCGCATCTATTTAAAAACCCATCAAGTGCAAAGATGCCCAGAAATGATACAGATGAGTCTTCCAAAAGCAGTGCTAGCTAGGGATGATGGGAGATTTAGTCCAACAACATCTGGTGGACTCCAGGTAAGAGCAAAGCTGGCACTAATCATCAGAAACCTTTTCAGATTAAATATAACAGCATTTCTCATTTAAGACTGTGTTAACCTTGATTGCTCTTCTATTTAGAGAGCTAATGTTCTCTTTGCACAGGGAATGCTGTATACAATCCTACTTCTAAAACCTTTCTGTAGCAGGGGTGATCCTACCATTTAGGGAGACGGGACACTGCACACTTCACCCCCAAAACAGCAGGGGATATCAAGCACATCCAAACTTTGAAAAAGAAGGGGGTTGGGCAACACACTAGATGTAGCTGGCTCTGCTTCTCGTGAGCCTTTGGCTTTGCCTCTGGCGACCTCAGCCTCCACCCTAGCAGCCTCAGCTACCAATGCTCCATAGGCCAGGGGACAGTTCAACCTCAGCTGTGTCCCTGGCTTTCACGCAAGGAAGCCCACCTCCCACGACCAATCTCAAATACATATATTCAATGTGGAAGCAGCTCTTCCCTGCTATTTTTGTGAGAAAGAGTTCTTGGGCAAATAGGGTGAATCATAAAACCCTCCAGATGCGCAAACAGTGGGAATCATGCAACCTTCTAGATGTTGTTGGACTCAAACTCCCAGCAGCCCTGGTTAGCATAGCCAATGATGTGGAATTCTGCGAATGGCAGTCCAACACCGTCTGGAGGGCCACTTGACTCCTACCCCTGCTCTAGAGAAAAGCCACTTCACCCTTCCCCAGGAGGGGTGAGACCTTATATTGTCCCAGATTCCTTATTCTTAACACCATTTCATTGTCCAAAATTTCAGCCTTGGCATCCAATAAGCACTGCCAATAAGCAGAAATGATTCCTCACTCACGCACACAGTATATATTTTTTAAAATTGTTTGCATGGAACTTCCTGGGACTATCAAGTTTTATTTCCAACTTTGTTGTGTCAGGTGGGGACAAGAGTAGAGGACCCAAGTGAAAGAACCTCCCTGAACACAGAGCCTAATTTGTCCACTGAAAAGGAGAGCTACCTTCCCAACACAAACAAGACCAGCAGCATCTTAAAGACTTACAAGTTTGATTTGGCATGAACTTTTAGTGGTCAGTTGGCCCCTCCCAAAACTGCAAACCCCAGGATTCCATAGGATGTTGAAAGTGGAATCATAGTGCTATAACAGGCTAGTGTGGAAATGGCCTTAGCTTCTCCCTACCACCTTTGCTCTCTGGTCTTGAGAAGGATGCGAGACTCAGAAGTGGTTAGATGCAAGGACTCCATCAGGGTCTTTCCTTAGCCTTACAAGGTCAGCAGCAGAAAACAGTTAAAACCATCAAGTTGGAAGCCATATAAAAAGTGGCTGTTCTCCTGGGCCTTAGAAAGCATCCTGAACCATGGGAAGGAAAGCAGGTAATGTGATAAACTGATGGAGGAAGCATTCTCCCCCTCCTCATCTGTCGATCTGTGTGCACCACACAAACGCTGGGGCCGAAGGACTAGGGCAAGAGGAGAACAAAAGAGCTGGTATATATTCATTGATAAAAGTGGGTAGGACAGCCACAGTTCCCAATAGCCTTCCAGAAGAAAAAAGGTTACAGACAACAGCAACCCACACACACACACCTGTCCAGCCTCCAATGCACTAAAAGCATTCAAAGTAGCAGGGTTGTAGTGACCCTTCCCCAACTTGATGTCTCCTCCAGAGGTGTTCAGCTACCCACTTCCCATCATCCCCAACAGTATGGTTGGGGATACTGGGAGCTGTAGTCCAACTACACTGGAAGGTACTGGCTGGAAAGACTGGACTGTAGGCAGACCTCGTGACCTCCCTGTTCCATGCCAAGCCACAAGTGAGAAGAAAAAGAAACCCCAATTTTGAAGCAATATCACTCCTGGGTGCAGAAAAAAACCTTGAATCACAGCAAGGGGCAAGGTCCCTACATAGCAAGGAGAGGGAGAAGCCTGAAGGTCAGAGAGATGAGAGTGTGCACAAGGACAAGACAACATTTAAATGCCTCCTTGAAGTCCTACCAAGCCCCCTTCCAGACTCACTTCCCACACCCCAAACCTTTCTTACCCTCCTCCAGCTCCTGAGAAATCAAATCCGTGTTACCATCCAGTTCTGCATTCCCATTGACTTCATCGTAGGAGGCAGGGCTGGTCCAGAACTCCATCCCCTGCGAACCCCGCAGTTCCCCTACCTCGGTGGGAAACATCTACCTCGCGCAAGGACACCCTCCTCTCGCACCCTTAAAGTTCCTCTCCCGCTCCGCAACTAGAGAAACACCGATGCAAACCAAGAAAAGGTCTAAAACGCCTGCGAGAAAAACGCCTGCAGGTTGCTTCCTGCTTGGGAAGGAAGAAAAAAAAAAAAAGGCACACTCCTCTCGCGTCCTGTTTTTGCAATGCAGCCTCTACTTGCCCCCCACCCACCCTTACTTATAGAGTCTGCTGTCCACCTGCTTGGGAAGAATCCACTTTAACCTGGAAAGCGGGGGGGGGGCTGAAGAAAAGAGATGCACCTACTCAGGGCATGCATGGATATACCTGTGCAAAGCAAAGAAGCACAGCTTGGCAGCTGGGAGATGCGAGATGTAAGCTTGTTGGGGGGGGGAGTTGAGCAAGGGGAGAAACATTAGCCTCCCCCTGTTGTTGTGCTGCGGAATGGTCCAGCCCAGCTCCATCTTTATGCAGTATTTCTGAATGGGAGGGTGGGTTAATGTGAGTTGAGCAATATTTTACAAACACGTATAGAGACGCACGTGCTATAAGCCAGGCAATCCCAAATTACTACCAATACACTGAATGCTGGGATTGGAATCTCTATACATTACAAAGCACTGGGGGGAAGTGTATTTTTTAGAAGATGTATTTTTAAAATTGTCTTGGTCTTATGTATGAGCAAGGGAAATTAAGATTGCATAAGGGGATGATGGTCCTTATGAGTTGGGTTGATATATCCATTCTATTGCCAGTGCATCCTTTTCACTAGAAAGTGGCAAAGAGGGAAAGCCAAGTGACCAAGACCTGGTCCGCTCCTTTGCCTTTTACAATAATTTTATAGCCAGAAATTAGCAGGTGAATCTTTTTGGAGAATAGAGATCAGTTTTAGCACCTGCTGCTGTGTGGTGATAGATGAAACAGGAACAGTTTAAAAGAAGGCAATAACTGGAATAGTACTTAACATATTTACAACACATCTATTGTACAGAATAGAAGCAATTTTTATTCGATGTCTAAGGATCTCAAAGGGGGAGGGGACAGAGAAATCAGATTTATGCAGAAGCTTGGTGGGTAGCAAAGTAATTCAGTTCAACTTGACTGATTTATTTTACGGTAATTTTTCAAAAGATGGTAGTTGACCCCAAACGGTTCAGGTTAGATATCTGTGAAATAGTGAGTCATCAATACAAACTGTCATCAGAAATCTGGAAAAGAGCTACTTTGAACTATCTCACTGCAACAAACTGTGCAAAGCTTGGACAGACTCTTACAAGAAGAATGCCATTAGGTAACTAGAATGTAGTTAGACAAACCTTTGTAACTTAATGCGCAGAATTTTTTTCTCCCCTGCGTGTTATCATGTTATGCAGAGTTCACTAACTTCCTTTCATGTCCAGATAGCCTACAAAATACATACATTTCTAGCAGCCTCTAAGGTTCCAACAGGCGTGGCGTTCCGGGCAATGGTAAAAAGGTTTTTAGTAAGCCCTGAATAATTTACATTGGAGCTTAAATAATGGAAGAAGTTTTCAGTGAAGGAAATAGTGCTGTTGCCAAAGAGGGTGGAAAATAACAGGACAGTAGTAAATGTGAGAGCGTACTGTGAACGCAGCCAAAGCCGATAGTGTGATCAGATCCAGAGAGACCAGTAAATCCTCACTCACTACAAAGAATGAATTAGGACATACCATCAGTGATGTATTTAAGTCTTTTACTCCAAGTCTCAAGTCAAGTTTGAAGTCTCTACCTTCAAGTCTCAAGTCCTTGTAAGATACTTTCAAGTCAAGTCTCAAGTCTGGGAGCCAACTTTAACAGAAAAAAAAAGTGGTGATATGGTGGGGAGCGACGGGGTCAATGGGCATACAAGAGCCTCCAGCTTCAGAAGTTGGGAACAGGATCTTTTTTACTCCCCATTCTCCAAGCTGGTGCCTTTTGCGTAAATGGGCATGAAAGAATCTGCAACTTCTGAATTAGGGAATAGGATTCTTCTTACTTCTCATTTCCATAGCTGGAGGCTTTTTCAGAAGTGGGCAATACGATCCTTCTTACTCCTCACTATGGAAGCTTCAAAAGCTTTGGAAGGAAGGATTCTTCCTCCTTAACCCTGCCTCAAGCCCGTCGCCTAACACATTAGCTGTTCCTCTCGAAGAACTGGCCCAAGCTTTGGGCTTGAGACAGATCATCATGTGACCGACTAGTAGGCAAAAAGAGATGGAAGCATTGTTCAAAGTTGTAAGATTTCTGGATGAACACGTTATGTTACTGAACCAAGGGCTGCAAGTTGGTCACTAAAAATATACAAGTCATGAGTTGAGTTGAGTCAGTGCATTATTTATTGCCAAGTTGAGCCTGAGTCATTGAAGCAACTTGAATCCAACTTGCGTCCAAGTCAATTGACTCGAGTCTACAGCACTGCATCCCAGTGGTATTGGAAGACCTTTCCTATATTGTATAGTTTTATAATACAAATAAGGGTAGGGATATTTTGGCCCTCCAGATGTACAGTTCTCACAGTCCTTTGCTGTTGGCTATGTTGGTTGGGACTTCTGGGAGTTGGAAGTCTAAAACATCTGGAGAGCAAAAGACTTCTCACCTGCGGCCTAGGCATTTTAGTGGTTGAGACAGAAAATGTAAAGGACAGTCTGCTTCTCACTGATGAAAACGGAAACCAAGCTTCTGCAAACTTCCGCTATACATATACTCTGTTGAAATGAACTATACCCTTACGCAGTTTTTGCCACATTGAAATGGACTATAAAAGGGATCAGATCTGTTTGTTCCCTCCTCTGCCATACTTAATGGCATCCAGAATCCTCTACCTCAAGCTTCTACTTCTTCTTGCTTTTTGACTGTGGCTTCTCAGAGGCATGCATTCCACCAAGAGATACAAGCAAATGTATATATGTATGTCTGCATACTTATCCCTTCTTTTTCCAGTGAGACCAAGGTATACGTCTCTCTGCCTCTTCTTCAATTTATCCACATAAATCTTCCATGAGGCACGTCAGCTGGAGACAGTGTCATTCCTTTCAAATGTCCTGATTTGGCAGGGGCAGTCCCAATTAATTCTCTGCTGTTCCACTTTCTTTATAAAATGTCCCTGTTCCTCCCTTCTCTTCCATCTTTCCCCCTTTGGCCATTTCTGAACTAGACTGTTATACTGCTATTATTCCACTTTCAATATCCTATGGAATCCTGGGCTTTGCAGTTTAGGGAGGGGCCAGGATTCCATAGGATGTTGAAAGTGGAATAATAGCACTATAACAGTCTAGTGTGGAAATGGCCTTTGTCCTGAGTTCAAAATGTAAAAGCAGTTTGCACCAGCAGCAGAAAGAGAAGAGGACAGAGTGGAATCTAGCCCTTCCCTGGGCGAGCTGCTGCATTCTCTCTTAGCTTATGTGCTCTTCCCCTTCAATAACTTTTGCCATCCAACACTCTGACATGGTTGGCAAAACATATCCAAGTTTTCATCTGTGAAATGTTGGAGGGTCTGTAGTGTGACCTGCCCAAGACCATCCAACAAGTTTCATGGTGGAGGCAGGGCTTGAGCATAGGTCTCTTAAACCAAGGCCAATACAAGGTGTTCAAGAATTGTTTGCAACACTGCTCAGAATAAAGCAAGGGGCACACGTTGCTGAGACAGCTATAGATGGTGGTAAATATGGACAGATGTAAGTGGCACATGGGTAGGTAATCTCCTCTTCAGAATTAGCTGTCCTGTTTAGGTCTCTGTGCTTGCAATCTGATTAGCCACATAGGGGATCTTCACTAAGAAAGATTAGTTGGAAGGTTCAGTGTGGGTGTCATGTCTCATATCTTGCCTTCTTGTTCCCCCAGTGGATTTTTTCTTATTCCATCCCCTTTCTGCTGCAAGAAATTGGGAGGATTGTAAGAAACCCCAGAACCTTGAGTGCTGGGGTTTTGTTTGACTACAATTCACATCATCCCACCTGGCAGGGTTGGTTGATGGGGATGATGATGGCTGTACTCCAGCATCAGGACACCTACCATTGGGAAAGGCTGGGCTAGAGATGATTCCAGGACAAGCTAAAGGAGATTTGTAGTATAATTTTGAAATATAATGTAAAGGGGCAGTTGTATACTGTAAAGGGGCAACCAGGAGGCAATAGAGTATGTTAAGAAGACTACCAGGGAGAAATGGACAACACCTCATCGCTGCATGGCCCCATCGCTCATGCCACCATCATCAAATTCATATGCAATTCTCCTTTCTCAGGCAGGGGCAGTTTCCATGCACACAATATACAGACTGTGAAGAAGAAATCTACAAACTGGAAAGAGGCCTCTAATTTATCTATTATCAACTGAAGATCAGTAATGTGGACTCTAACTCTCACGGAGAAATAATCTCAAAAACATAAAGATGGTGACTCAGTCAGAAGATAACTTTTACAGCATGTGGTACCTTTCCTAAAGGCTTAAATACCCTAAAAGCACCAGAACCTGTCTGAACTTGGAACCTAAGCAGGGTTCAGCCCTGTTAGTACTTGGATGGAAGATCATCAATGAATGCCAGGTGCTGTAGCTGTATTTCAGAGGAAGGCAATGGCAAACTATCTCTGAGTACTCCTTGCCTAAGAAAAGTCTACGAAGATGGACAAACATGATTACTCCTCATCCCTTGTCCATTTTTAGCCCATCTGTTTTTTTTAATTAGATAGTCATTCAATTTTAAAACTGATCAGAGCCCAAGAGTGGCTCTTACAACTAAATCTGATTGCACCTAACTGGTTTCAAATTAAACAGGTTACTTCCTTGGCTGCCTATCTCAAGTCGAAGGGAGAAATTCTCAACTCTCTTACCATATTTGAAAGCTTTTGCACTGATTCAAATTCATCTCATAAAAGAGGAGCAGGAGAACTATGTACCGGGTAAATACAATGATGGGAAATCCCCTAAATGGACTTCGAAATTGGAACTCCAAGCTAAAATCCTGGATTCTGTGTGGTCCCACAACAGGTCTACTCCTCCTTATAAATCTAGGTCAGCTTATACTAAAGAAAATACTCTTTTAAAAGGAATTCGTCAACAGTACCTCATCCCCACTAAACTTGCTTTAATATCAACGGCCTATTCATTCTTCTTTTGGAGGATTGTTCAACTAAAGGCATGTATGTGTACATGTGGAGTCACTGTCCTGTGATTTATAACTTTTGGGCTCAAGTGTTAGGACAAATGTCAAATATTACAAGTCAAACAATAACATTCTGCCCCAAAGTATTACTTCTCTCTATTTACTCCCAAGGAAATGCTAATTTAAAAACACAAAGACATGATTTCATTGCTATTATCTTTTGATCATACTGAAATTGCTAGGGATTGGAAAATACAAGGTAATCTTAACATAGAACATGGTGTTGATGGAAAAAGTATCACATCCTAGTAGGGTATCCAAAGTAATAGAAAGTAGGAATGCTTTTCTTAACAGTCGGCTTCCTTTCTTCAGTTCTTTAGCAATAACGAAATGTTCACTCTGCCTTCTCAAATAGTGTTTTGGTCAGATCTTGATGCACATGCTACCTAAATTATTGACAAGCTCCCTTTTTGTAACTTCCTAGCTTTTCAATGATTTGAATAAAAGAATGACTCAGATGTGCACATTTCAGTACAGTTTAAATTTTTCTTTATTTTTAAATCTTTCTTGTTTAATAATTGCTTTGTTTGTTCCTGTTTCTATATATTTTCATATTAATGTTGTACATACTGTTATTTTAATACATTCTTAAAACAAAACCTTTTAAAGAAGAAAACTATGAAATTTGTGGGATCACTATAAGCTGACAGGTGACTTGAAAGCACATATACATACATGCCTTGCTGACTATGTAAATATCTCAGTTGACTATTCTCATCCCTTTATACTCATACAGATCCATGGAATAAGGCAATATTGAATCTCTATTTTTCAGAATCTGATAAGAAATTAACTGTGACTTGCATTTCTTCTGTTATCATACTAAACTTCATTATTTCATATAGACTGCTGTACATTCTGCTCAATGGACTGCTATTGTCTTGCCTTTGTTTTTTTAATAATAAGCTTTTGTTTATTCTATCCGTATGCTTCAATTATTTAAACAAAAAATGTTTACAAAAAACTTTGGAAGAGTTGCACTGACCTCCAACAGTGGTGTGGAGGCTAATTCAATTAGACTTTGGAAACATTACTTTTAAGCAACATTTCCAAGCTCTGGATCCATCCCAACCTCAGCGTAGATACAAGAGGTTGTCTGAGGCATTCAAATGCCCGGCTGCTCAGAAAAGAAAAAAATGTGCAAATAATATTCACAGCCTCTCCATCTAAATTTTGTGACCCAAGACAGGATGTCTGAATGACCTTCAACCATGGTTTCTCTGACTGTATCTCCTGTCCCTTGATTTAAGAGGAAAGGGAATGCAATTGAATTTTGGTCCAGGACAGCAATAAAAACTTGAGCTGTGTTTGGAATCTGAGCCCTCTGATCACAGAGATACAACCAGAGGCAATTCTTGTGACTGCAGCAGCTGGAAAAGGTGCCAGATTGATCCTAGTCATTATGTACAGGCTAAGCCCCACAAACGGAAAACTGTTTTCTCTCTCTCTTACACGTATACATACCACATTTCTCCATGTGACTGTATGCCCAAGGGCGAATCTGAACTGCACAAGAAGCACTGTGTGCAAATTGATCCTGAAATGTCAAGAATTGATCCCTGACTCCAAGAGCCCTTTCATGCCACACAGTCATAGCATTATGATTCCACTTTAATTACCACAATTATGTCCTGGGGAGTCATGACATGCGCAGTATAGGGAGGGGTATTTTTCAGAGGGAGATCCAGCATGGGAAAGTGGTTTGAGCATTGAATTACAACTCTAGAGATGAGGGTTTGATTCCCCATTTGATCATAGAAACCCACTGGATGACCTTGAATGTGACACACACTCTCAGCCCCAGAAAACCGTGTGATGGGTTCACCTTAGGATCACCATGAGTCAGAAATGACTTGAAGGCACACAACAACAACAACAACAACAACATATTTCAGAGGAAGGAACTGACAAAGCCACCTCTGAGTATTTCTTGCTTAAAAAAACCTTTAAAAACTCATAGGGTTGCCATAAGTTGACAGGCACCTTGAAGGCACATACTTACACATTTAGAATTTTCAGCCAGAGTGCCCAAATCCCTCACCAAACTATAAATCCCTAGAATTCATAGGATATAGTCATGACAGATATGATGAAATCTTAGGCTATTTCTGCACTACACTGTTAATAGTTCTATTAATCCCTGTTCGACATCCTGTGAGGTTTTGGGGCTTGTAGTTGACTGAGGCCCAAGAGCTCTCTGGTTCAGAATTCTAAACACCCGTCCCTAAACTGCAAATCCCAGAATTCCATAGGATATTGAAAGTGGAATAATAGCGCTATAACAGTGTAGCGTGGAAATGGCCTTAGTGTTAGAATTGTGTAGTGTGGAAGGGTCCTAAGACAGAGATGGGGAAATTGTGGTCCTATAAGTTGCTGCCTCAGTCCCTCTCAGTACTGAGAGGAAAAGCCCAGTCGCTGAGGGAAAAAGAGAACTGCAGACAGATCAGAAAAACGGGTGCTTGCTTGTCTAGTTATCCTTGGGAGGGGGAGATTGAGACAGAAAAAAAAAACTCCTCTCACACGATTTCCTCATGTTTCATGGGATCAGGAAAGGCAGAGCAGCTGGTTAGAGGGTATGAACAAAGCACTAAGGAGATGCCACAGCTCAGGCTCAAAAATAGCAAGGATGTTCTAAAAGAACCCGGAAATCTTCTGAGACAACCTTGTTAAAACAAGATTAGCTCTCGATGACCTTGGTGGAGTGTGGAGGGCAAGAACGAGTGGGGGTGAGTAAGAAGGATACTGATGTAAGACCTCCGGCAGAGCTTGTCAGTCAAGGCTTCATTTGTTCGGGGGGGGGGGGCAGGAGTCTGAGCTCCCGAATCAGCTTTTCATGTGTTAATATATTTCATATGTTCATCTAATAAATATTACCGGACTGGGTGCGGTATTGTTTCTGAGCCCTCAGCCAACGAGGGCCTCCGAATGCCACATGCCTCACCCTACCCCGGTCCCTGCCTCGGCAGACAAACTGTACTCTGAGGGCCCATTTGTACCTCTTGCCCTGGTCCCCAGACACTAAGGCCATTTCCGTACTACACTGTTATAGTGCTATTGTTCCACTTTCAACATCCTATGGAATCCTGGGATTTGCACTCTAGGGAGGGGCATGTAGAGTTCTCAGCCAGAGAACTCTTTGGCCTCGGTAAACTACAAACTGCAGAATTCCACAGGATGTTGAAAGTGGAATAACAGCACTATAACACTGTAGTGCAGAAATGGCCTATGTTATGACTCTGGTTAGGGGTGCATCCTCAACCACTTCCCACACTACCTAATTATAGTGCTGTGATTCCACTTTAACTGCTGTGGCAACGTCCTATGGAATCCTGGGGTCTGTAATTTGTTGGGGCGCTGGAGCTCTCTGGCAGAGAAGTCTAAACGCTCTTTCCAGAATTGTAAGTCTCAGGACACTGTCAAATGTTGCCACAGGAATCATACAGCTGTCATTTTGTAGAATTAAATGAGCGAGTGAACTGGAGCTTGAGCAGCACACTGGGAGAGGCCCATAGAAGTGTATCAGATCCTGTGTGTTGCACGTATGAGGCCCCAGCTTCTATTTCTAGTTCTTGCCATTAGATTTTCAATGGTCACCTATTAGCCCATATTCTCTGGACACCTTACAGAGCAGGGATAAGTAAGATAAAATAAGGAAAATAATGCACAATATTAAAAGGCAACAGCCTTCTTCAACCTTGTGCCCTCCAGATGTTTTTGGCTTAAGCCCTATCAGTTCTGGCCAGAGTGGCCAATGGTGTGGAATGCTGGGAGTTTTAGGCGATTTCTGCACGACGATGCTCTTGCATGTCATGCCGTGGCAATCCTGGCAGCACCTCTGCCAGGATTGGAACATGTCCCCAGCACTCCTCTCCACACACAACCAGCTGCATGCAGAAAGAAGTGCAAGGAACACACTCCTTCCTTTCACACGCAGCCAGGCTCCTTCCCAGGCTGCAGTGGGAAAGGAAGTGCATGACTGCACTTCCTGCCCTTCTGCATTTCAGGGAAGGATGGGAGCAGCACACGATCACGGTCACCAAATGGATTTTATCGATTTGGCGAATAGCCCACAAGTGCAATGCTTGCGGATGGGCTGGCAGCGGGCTGGCAATGACATTGTGCAGAAGCATGACTGGCTGACCGCTGCCAATGTGTCCCTGTAGTGACACAGTCCCATCATGCAAAAATGGCCTTAGTCTATCTTTTAGACTCCAAAGCATCTACGGGGCTCCAGTGGGGAGAAAGCTTTTACAAGGCACCTGTGTGCTTATGTAACACCTCAAAGTTGAAACCTCTGAAAGGTTCACAAAATGGCATGACAATAAAAGATGGAGTTATATCATCTGTTTTATCCAGGGCAAGTTCATTACAGCCATGCAACCAACTTCTACACCAAAGCAGCAGCCTGAAACATATTACTTGCTTCAGTGGTACAGAACATACTTTGCTTGGAAAAGGTCCCAAGTTCAACTCCATATGGGGCTGCAAAGGATTTCCAGCTCAGTGGGCAACCTGCCCAGACGGGGATGAGCAACTTGTCACTCTCCAGTAGTTGTTGGACTGCAGGTCCCATCATCCCTTACTATTGGGTCTGCTGGCCAGAGCAGATGGGAGGTACAGTCCAACATCTGCAGGCCACAAACTGCCCACTTCTAATACAGAAAATATTGAGCTAGATGGACCACCAGTCCAAATTGCTATGAGCCAGGAGTGAAAATCATGCTACTCTTCAGATGTTGTTGGACTGTGAGTCCCAGCAGTTGAAGTCAGTACAGCCAATGATGGGGAATATAGAGGGTTGTGTGATTTCCACCCCTGCTATAAAGCAACTTCGTATTGTTCCTAGAGTAAACCCCTACGGACACAGCGGGACTTACTTCCAAGCAAGCATATATAAGATTGTGCACTTAGACCTTCACTCCCCACTGACATCAAAAGAAATAAGCAAGAACACACCTGCCTTGCTTCTGTTCCTATAACTGCTACTCAGTGACTTTATTGGGGTTTGGACATAGGCACTTCCTTCCACTAAGCAAAGGGCTCTTCTCACAGAATGACCCTCCATGCATTTGGCGGAGATTTCTCCCTCCCTGCCAGCTCACTTCCTCTGGCAGTGTGCTATTACTCTCTGTGAAGTATTTTCATGTTGTTTGAGAGGTGGCTGTGGGATAAAGTGGGTGGGGACACCCAGTTGCAGACACCTAACTCTTGATCTAGTCCCAAATATTTCCCATTACTTCCCATTACTTCATCTCAGAGGTCTTCAGCAACCTGAGAATATCAGCTGACGTTTTGAAAAAGCAAAATTCTACTCCTCATGACCGTCAAGACACATTTGAAATACACGACCAAACAAATATGACATGCCGGTGATCTGCAATATGAAGACTGCATTAGCTTGGTTCTTTTTAGGCAGCAGTGGGGAACCAGCTTGCCTTTTGAGACCAATTTGTAGGGCCGAATTACATCAGGAGATGGGCTTGGTGGGCCCTGAAGACCTCTCCCCAAAGCTCCACTCCAGAGTATTCAACTCAGAGCTTGGAAATGTTAAATTATTCAGACTACAACTCCCAGAATCCACAGTCACTATAGCCAATGGGGATTCTGGGAGTTGCCTCTTTTGCCTTCTTCTACAGAGAGAGAGAGAGAGAGAGAGAGAGAGAGAGAGAGAGAGAGGTTAGAAGCTCCACCAGCATCTGAAGGACAGGCTTGTTTAGGTGACTGAGTCCTTGGTTGGCTTCACCAGCTGCTTGCCATCTCAACAGGCCTTGACTTATCTGTTGAAATTCACTGGAAAGCCCTAGGCAAGCCGCCAGTGCATAGGCTAAGCAAGACTTCCCCGTACTTTTGGGCTCAGTTCCCACCTTCCTTAATCTGGGGGCCTTCAGATGTGTAGAACTACAAGACCTCCCATCTTTCCTAGTCAGCATGGAGTTATATGTCAATACAGCCTCAAACTGGGAAAGGCTAGGCTAAGCCCATTTTCCCTTTCCAGTCTACAAGATGAGGATGAACAGTATGCACTACCTTACCCGATTATTGTAACAATGACTCAAAATGATGGAAACGATGTATTCCAAGCATTTGGAAAGAATGCTACGTAAAAGCCAAGACTTAATATCAGCCAGCCTTCTATTCACAGAGCCCTTCAAGTCCCCAACAGCAACGACCAAGGGTGACTTACAGAAATATGCCAAGGTCTCCTCAGTCTGCTGTGGCGTAAGGCAGCTGGCAGCATCGGAGGCGACAAGAGGTGTGTGGATCCAGTCATCATGGTCATAGCCGAACACGGAGTCTGCTCGGAGCTGGTACAGGGGCAGCTGCTCCTCCAGGAGGCTGATGATTTCCACCTCAGGCACATTGCTGCTATTACAGACCTCTATGGGGAATGGACAAGGGAAGAGCGGTCAGCAGAAGGAAAAAGAGGGATGTGTGTGTGTGTTGAGGGGTGTTCAGTCCTGAGAAGCTGAACTGCCTGGAGGGTATTTACATCACATGGTTACAGCAATCCAATAGTACTTTAGGTGTCATGGGTCTGCATCTTATAGAATACTAGGGCTTGCACAGAAAAAATAACGATTTATGTTAGGGAGCAATAATCCACTTCCCTGAATTACAAATTCCAGTTATCCACAGGAAGCAGTAATGGCAGTTAAAGTGGTATCAGATTGCTATAACTGTGTTCTGTACATACACTCCTGGAGAGCCAGCAAGAGGCACAGTGAACGGGTTTAAATCAGACCTTCAAAAAGTTACTTTGGGGACTATAACTCCTAGAATTCCCCCGCATGAATGGTCAGTAAGGAGAGGATTCTGGAACCTGGAGTACAAAGAAATAAGTTCCCAAAGCTCTGTGCTTTTCCAGAACCATTGTAAGTTCTTTACTCAACAGAATAAACTGAGCGTGGAATGTGTGTATACGTGCTTTGAAGTCAACTTACGATGACCCCCATGAATTTTGTAGGGATTTCTTAGAAAAGAAATAGAGGAGGTTTTACCAGTTCTTTCCTCTGAAAATACAGCCTACAGCACCTGGCATTCATTGTCAGTCTCCCATCCAAGTACTAACCAGACCTCACCTTACTTAGCTCCCAACACTAGACAGGATCTGGTGCTTTTAGGGTATTTAGGCATACTAATCAGATATACACATTGTACACTATCGAGCTAACAGCTGGAACACACTTTGATCATTTGAACTGTTAAACCACCTAGGCTGACAGGCTGAATGTGCCACCTCAGGCAGAAGGTCTGAAGTGTCGATGAAAGAATAGGACAGGATTAGTTATCCATTTTCTTACTGTTGTGTTTTTTACTTTAGGGAGAGGAAAGGTGCAATGGGATCTCTTGTCCCATGTGCCAAAATCACTTGCTGAGTTGAGTGTAATGCACCTTGACTTGAGAAGTTTCCAGGAGAGCCCCTTGTTGCAAATGCATATGGTTTACTGTAACATTCTTTACAGGTTTTATTTCATGTGTTAGCTGATATAAGGCACCTGTGTGTGTATAGGCAACTTTTAAAATCTATTCAGTCTACATTTTATATTAATGGTTATGTCTTGTCCATTAACAAAGGCTGTATAAATATTTCTTAATTGAAATGCATTGAGCCTTTTTTAAAAAAAAAAAAACCAAACAAACCATTTTTATAAATCCTGAGAATCTGCCTCTTTTCCTCACCACTTCGGTACAAAAAAAGGATCAATAGGAGAGCATCCAGTGGAATCCATTGAAGAAATAAGAGACAAATTTCAGGATGCTCAAAAGCATGCCTCCATCTGTCCTGATTTGGCAGGGACAGTCTGATTAATTCTCCGCTGTTCCAATTTTTCAGCTGCTTTCAAAATGTCCCAGTTTCTATCTCCACTGCCTGCTTTTCTCTTTGTTCCTCAGCTTATTCATTTGCTGCAAACTAAACTCAGTTTAGTGCAAATGTAGTTTGCAGCCAATTTACTAAGAACGGGAGAGAGGAGGGGGCAGAATCTTGCCCTTCCCAGTAGGCTCAGGAAAAAACAAACTGCTGCAGCCTTTCCTACCTTGCATATTCTTTCTCATTAATAACTTTTGCCACTTTGACCATACTCCGAAATTTCTGAACCAGAAACTCTCAGAGTGTTTAGTGGAGTCCACACAGGCCAAAATGCAGCTGGATTTACCACTGATTAAAACAACTATCTTTCAGCACTTTTCTACAGCCAGAATGGCCACACATACTGATCTTTAGGGGCCAGTCTAGTGAAGATATAACACGCAACACCAGCCGCAAAGCAGGTTCAACTTTCCCATTGTCAGCTTCGCTTTATTCCCTTCCAGTTATAGAACTCTGCTGCCACCTTGTGTCAAGAAAGATACTGAGATTTTCCAGAGATGTGAGGGGGTGGAAAGCAATTGTTTCTTCAGAGAATGGAAGGTGGTTGAAATAAGAAATCTCTGCTTGTATATCTATACTCATCCACGTTTGTTTCCAGTAAGCAAGATTTGCAGGGTTTTGCACAAAAATAAGAAATGTGTCTGTACACTCAACTTCTCTCAAAACACTTCCGACTCTCTTGAAAGCTATTATCTGCCTCCCAGCAAAATTCATGAGAGAAAAAGTTTTGAGAAGTGCTAGTAATCTTACTGGCAAGATGCACGTCCTCCTAGGGGCCCTTTAACACTGCATATTTAAAGCACTATGATTCTACATTAACTGCCATGGCAACTTCCTATGGAATCCTGCGATCTGCAGTTTAGGGAGGGGCATTTAGAATTTTCTTTTTTTCATTATTATTGTTCTTTTTATTCAATCAAACAAGACATAAAAAAGTTACAAACAAAAATTTAAATCATTAAAATGGTATAAACTCTACAAGGAAATATCCATATGTCCCAGCTTATTATTTCAGATAACATTCCTTACCTAGGTCTATTTACAACCAGATAAATATACACAAGAGATATTCCCAGTCCTACTCCAAGACACTAGAACAGAATCTTCAAAATTATTTAACATTAAATATCTTCCCTTATTCTCCTTTTCTGTCTTCCCCGGTTATTAATTATTGCTTACCAACAATTTAAGTAATTTAGACACTATTTACAAAAGAGAAGGAAAACTCCACCTTTATATATCGCTATAATCTCTTAATCTATTTAATATATTCATTTTCAACTCAAGGTTTCATCCTGTATCATTCCTGTTCTGGTTTCCTTTCCAAGTGGGTTGTATTTACCCATAATTTTTCTACACCTCAGATTCCTGTCCATTTTCCGCTTTCCATAACTTTATCAATCTTAAATCCATAAAAGCTCTGACCTCATTTCTTGAGCTCTGTTTATAAAAGCTGTACATAATATCCTAGATTTTCTATGTCCCTTTCTGTATTTCTTCAAGAGATTTCTTCCTTTATCCCCATTATTGCTATCTCACCCCAGTTGTCCTCTAGTGCAGATAACATGGGGTTCCAAACTTCTTTGAATCTTTTTAAAGAATTATCAGATAATATTTTTGTCAATCTATCCATTTCTCTTATATCATATATTTTCATCCACCATTCTTCTATATTTGGAGCCACTTTCTGTTTCCACTTTTTTGCATAAGTCATTCTCGCTGCCGTAATCATGAAGAGTAACAATTTTTTCTGTGTTTTTTTTCTGGCAATTTGATCTCATCAATCATATTTAACAGATATATCTCTGGTGTCATTATATATTTTATTTACAATATTTTCATTATTCTTTCATGAACTTTTTTCCAGAACTTTTTTGCCTCTATGCATGTCCACCATAGATGGTATAGTGTTCCTTTCTGTTTGCATTTCCAACATGTATTTTTTGTGTTCTTTGTAATTTTTGCAATTTGTGTAGGTGTATAAAACCATCTGTGGAGGATTTTATAATAATTTTCTCTTAGACCCATGCTTTTAATTAATTTTTGAGTATCTTTCCATGATTCCTTAGGGAGGGGCATTTAGAATTCTCAGCCAGAGAGCTCTAGTGCCTCAACAAACTATAAAACCCAGGACGCTACCGGATGCAACCATGGCAGTTAAAGTGGAATCATAGCACTAGAGTTGTGTAGTGTGGTAGGCCCCTATATGTTGTTGGGTGACAACTCTCATACACAGAGAAGTGTGCATACGAGGAATGTGAGTGATGGTGTGTTTTAAAGGAAGCAAAGTAGCCCCACTGCAGGCCTGTGGTTCTCACCTGCTTTCCATTTGGGCCTTGGGACCCCCCCCCCAAAAAAGGCTTACCCTTCCCATCATGGGTGGTGGCTGGTGGGACAAATGAATCTGTTCTGGGATTTAGTCTGAACTTGAAAGGGATCGTTCAAGATGCTAAACCCTATAGCCAGAATAGATTCAACACCTTGGATAGCTCCTTTCAGCACTCTACTGCTTGAGAGATTTAACATCCCACTGACACAGGAGCTACCAGCCATCACTTAACCTAGTTAATTTAGAGTGTGTTCATGGGAAGGCAACAAGTATTCACCGGATAATCAGAGTTATAGATAACAAGTCCTCTGTGGAAAGGTTGAAGGAAAGGGGTGTATTTTGCCTGAAAAAGAGAAGACTAAGAGGGAATGGGAGGGAACTTCCAAGAGCTCAAAGAAGGATTGTGACTAAGGAAAGAGAGACTTACTCTCTGCTGTCCTCTGTCCCAGAGCCCCAGAGGATGGGAGGCCCAGATCTAGCAGGCTTAAGTTACAGGAAGGCTTTCACATGCCTGAGCTTTGAACAAATGGACTCTGTAATGCAATTTGGCAGATTTCATAGCAGTCCTGTTCAAGAAAGACTATATTTCCTGGCAAACAAGTTCTGGAAGACCTAGCACATTATAGTTTTCAGTGTGGGCTGTATACGGACACACCAGAGAATCCTATTTAGATTCTCTTATGAAAAAACTGAAGACCTGTGATGCAAAGAGGAAACTGTCTGTTTTTTTCCCCCCTGCAAGCAATATACCACTTGGACAGTTGTTATCTTTGAAGTAAATGCTGCCAAATGAAGGAAAAAGTACATGGATTCCATTTCAGTAGATTGTCAGGGAGGCTTGAAAACAAGAGATGTATACATGACCTTAACAGTGATTTCTTCCTGCATTCAGTACTATTGTATGTTTCGTAAGTATTTTTTCCCCTCTGTTAGTAATATTTTGTGTTTGGTAAGCAACATGGGTAAGTGAACATGTATGTATGTGTGTCGCTCATTACTTAATGTTATTTGTTTTAACAAGTCATTATTGTTATGTGAATCTCATTAATTGATTTTAACCTTGTATGATCCAGAGTCTACTGCAATCAATGTAATAAAAGGCCGACAAATTTCAGTTGATCATTAGGATAAAATTCTTGATGGCTGGAGCAGTTCAGTAGTGGAACAAAACACCTAGAAACTTGGTGGACTCATTTTTAGGAATGTAGGAAGCTGCTTTATGCTGAGCTGGACCCCTGGTCCACCTAGGCCAGTATTCTCAACTCTGACTGGCAGTGGTTTTCCAGAGTTTCAGGCAAGCATCATTTCCAGCCCTATCTGGAGATTTGGGGATTGAACTTGGGACTTTCTGCATGCACAGAAGAACTCTGCTGCGGAGCTGGGCTCCTTCTTCCTTTACTGGGGGCCTTCAAGGAGAGTCCAGAGGACTATCTGTTAGCAATGCTCCAACTTTGGATTTCTTGCACTAGGCAGGGGATTGGAGCAGGTGGCCCTGAAGAGCTCCATCAGTTCCTTGATCTGATGATGAGGACTGAGCAAGACAAAATAAATCCTAGACAGATTTTCTTCTTGCCAGAATCAGGGCCTGGCAACTAGATGTAAAACCCAAATATTGTGAATCATAAGTTGGTGGTAGCATTTGCACACAGTACATTGAACGGGGGAACCGCTTGCACCCTGTGGTGTCTCTTTGCTGAATCTGCCCCCTGTGAACAACTTTCACACATTGCCACATGATACCCCAGTGTGAATATGTATGGGAAGGGGGTGTTCCTCTAGCCACCATCTCCTCAGGGGCCTGCTGAGCCAAAGGAGTTGGGACTACAGAAGACAAAGAGAGGAAGCAGTACCACCTGAGGACACTAAAGACATTTCTACACTACACTACTTCTGTCGGGAGTGCTTTGAGGGTGTTCCTGCATGGCAGGGGGTTGGACTGGATGGCCCGTGTGGTCTCTTCCAACTCTACATTTCTATGATTCTATGATTCTACGATACACTGTTATAGTGCTATTATTCCACTTTCAACATCCTGTGGAATTCTGGGGTTGGTGTTTTACTGAGGCCCAAGAGCTCTCTGGCTGAGAATTCTAAATGCCCCTCCCTGAACTGCAAACCTCACAGGATGTTGAAAGTGGAATAATAGCACTGCAACAGTTTAGTGCAGAAATGGTCTAACTGTTTTCAAATCCTCCAGTGTAGCTGCCCCATGCTACAAGCCAAAGGCGAACTCACCCAAACCACCACTGTGCCAGGCAGCATTAGCCACAAGGGCAAACAGAACACTTTTGTAACTGGCTTAACCCAGGCACAGGTTTTTATTTTTTTATGAGCAAAACTTATAGGCTGAGGTGTGATTAAAACCCTACTCCATTTGCTGGGAGTGGCACACTATCATCTTCCTAAAGACCTGCAAACTTGTGTTTCTAAAGGTTGCTCTTGCTATCTGGGTCTGCCCATTAACTTTCTGCAACAGGAAATTGTTCCAAGTTGATACGGCTTATAAATGCTTAGAACTGCTTGGGTTGCAGGAACCAGAGGAAAATTTTCTCATGAACGCCATACCCACAGGCAGCAACAACACATCCCTATCTATTTTCTTTCTTTTTATCCTAGCAAAGTTTAAGTTAGACCTCATTACCCTTGAATAAGATACTGGGATTTTCAGTTGTGTATTGGAGGGTGAAGCAAAAAGGTACATTCTTTATAGTAGAATTGCTATTGTGCATTTCCATCTGCGCTGTATCTTTTATTTATGCCTTTAAGATTTGTTTTCAAAGGTTGCTATACTACTGGGCAGCACAGGACAAAAAGTCCTGTAATCAAGTCCTGCACTCGAGTCTCACTGGATGCTTGAAACTTTGGTGACAGTGTGTACATGTCCAGTTTAATATACAGTGAGCCCTCCACTTTCATGGGGGTAGGGGTGCAAGACCCCTGCAAAAGTGGAAAAATTGGAATAAAAATAAAAATCACGAATGTTATTTTTTTAATTTGAAAACACTTCTCTAGGAATCTCTAGGAAGTTGTTCATAGAGTCACACAGGAGGACCTAGCAATGCCTAGAGAAGTGTTCTGTCTAGGAATTTCTAGGTCCTCCAGTGTCACTCTGTCGTCCCCTTCCAATAGAATTGTGTTGAAAAATCTAGATATTCCTAGAGAGATTCTGTGGCAGGGGCAAATGGGTAAAGATTTTTTTAAAAAATATAAAATAACTCACAAATAATCAAATCCATAAGTGCTGAACCTGCAAAAGTGGAGGACACACTGTATAATTTGTTGTATTGCTGTTAAAAATACAGTATTTGCCAGCATATAAGATGCACTAGCATATAAGACACACTCCATTTATATGCCAGCAAATACTATTTGCTGGTGTATAAGATGCACCCCATTTTCAAACAGTATTTTTCAGGAACAAAAGTGAGTCTTATATGCCAGCAAATAGGGTATATACTGAAACTTGCATTGTAATTGTGTTTGCAATGTTCCAGTATAGTTGGCCCCACAGAACCCAGAAAAAGCTACACCAAGCTATGAGAAGTCAAAGGAGCATCACCAAGACTTGGGACACATGTGAGAAAGTGACTTTCACACACCGGAGGAAATTAGGCTTTGCCTTTGGGGTTATTATGAATGCTTTGGGTTAATGAGTTGCCATGACACTGTATTAGAAAATCCTCTTATTTCTGCACAACAAAATTATTACCACACTACCTGCAAAAACTAAGGAAAATATTGCACATTCTATTCTATTCCCTCAGACTAGAGGGGTAAACTTGGATTTTTAAAAAAATTACCAAATTTACACATGGACCTCCAGACATGAGCAGGTAATACTACTTGTTCTATGTAAGGGAGGGGGAGTCTCCTATCCTGATTTCTGCAAATTAAGATGCACTGGATCAGGCCAGGTTGCGGGGGGGAGGGGGTGTTCCTGAGCAGCTGGCAACCCTAAAGGGGTACGGGAGTTACACGGAGCAATTAAGTCCCAGAAGTTCTGCTCAGTCTCTCCACCACCATCCTGGCAATCTTTGAAGCTTTTACTCAGAAGGTATTGCCTAGATCTTTGAAAATCTGTTCTACTGCCATGAGAATTAGAATTTTGGTTGCCCAACCCATTTCCCGCTCCAAGGCAAGATTCTTGAGTACTTTGCACTTTGTGCCTAAGGAAAAATTTGCACAGTGTAGTTTGCATATACCCGCCACTGATTAATGTAGCAGTCATAACCATTTCCTTCTTTAAAACACATTGGGTTGAAACCACTCTTAATCACAGGCAGAGCAGACCCACTGAAATCACTGAGGTTTAAGTTAGCTGCCTCCCCTAAACAAGACTATGCAAGGATCCACCCCTTTGAATTGCCAACTGCTATTGTCTCCTGGCCCTGCTATGAAAAACAGAAGGGCATATCCAGCCAAGCTGACAGCGCACAGTCATGTCCACTCTTGTCAGAGGTAAACTGAATTCAATGGGACTCATTTCCAGGTAAGTCTCATAGGGTTGCAGCTTCAAGCACTATTAAGTCCTACTGAAGTCATTGTTACCTCAAGCACTATTAAGCCCCCCTGAAGTTGCTGTAACTCATAAACACTCAAGTTGGCTGACCCTCTGCTAGTTCCTCTTGTTTCTTTATCTTCCTTTGGGTTGGTTCACTGGTTTCACTGCAGTCTTGGTGCACTTCAGCCTAGTTTTTAAACCAACCCCCTTCTCCTGTGCCTTGATCTACAGGTAGGAAGAAGTAATGGTTATCCTCATGCTCTTACAAACTTTACAAACTAAACAATTCTGTGGAACAAAAATCAAGATGGTGTAAGACTCATAAAAGCAGGCTGAGATGGTATGGTTGGTTAGTTTGTATTTTCCTGGATCTGTCTGTGGCATTCCCATAATATTTGCAAATAGATGGGTACTGCCTTTGAGACTATCAAGTTGACATCAACTTAGACTCCATGTGTTCTTGTACGGAGGCCAAATATGATGGACCAAAACTCTGGGGTTGGTTTGTGGCAGAAAGATTGTAACTCCATAAAACATGGCTTCATTTCCTTGTTTATACATGATATGATGTCCTTTATTCCATCAAAGTGGTTAAATGTATCATGTCATGGGTATGAGTATAAACTGTAAACCAGGCAATCTCTGCCTCAGATTGTACCTCGGGCATGAACTTTGGGCAAGTAGCTGTTATCTCAGCCCCTACTGTGCAATGCAGAAAAAAAAAATAACACGGGGCTACCTGTTCTGTAGTCTTGCAAGGATGACAGAGATAATATAAGTGAAGGGACTGAAATGTTATAATACAGTGATTAGCATTATTGAGCTGTTCATAGAAAATGTGATGGCCTTCATTCAAAGGTTGTCCTATCCTTTGTTGCCCTGCTTTCCTCTTTGCAGGCTACTTTTAACATCCTTGCCTTCTTCTAATGTGGACTGCGATTGGCTTCTGGACAAAATTCAAAGTGTTGGTCCTGATCTATAAAGCTCTTTACATCCAAAGGCCACTTGCTCCTCTGTAAAAAAGTAGAAACTTGGAAGTTGCTACTTAAAAAATGAGTTATTTGCAATGAATTTCTTTCTCCTGTAATGAAGGTGTAACTAAATTGCATTATGAATATGGCGAAAGATAATTTCACTCCTTTTGCAGTGTAATTGTAGCTTTCTAGTTGCTTTTTTAGTTACAGGGATGTGCTCTTATTAAATGATGGAAGACGACTATCACATGGTACAGGTACTTGCTTATGCTGTATATTGGCTGCTATATTCAAATGTTCTTCAAGTAACTAAAATTAACAATTTAAAGTTGCTTTAGAGGATTTCAGCCACTGCTTAAAGTTCTGCCCAGAAACCTGTCCAGGTGTTGATATCTTCTTTGGAGTTTCCCTGCTATTGAAAGTGATCTCACTGGTAGTGGTTCCCTGTTTCTGGAATGCCCTGTTGCCTTGTACAGATTTCATAATCCTTTTGGCACCAGATGAAGGGATTTTTATTTTCCCAGTCTTCTTAAGATGCAGAATTTTTTGTCTGATTAACAAGTGCTTTAGCCTTACAAGTTTTGGTTTTAGTACTGACTTTCACTATTCTGCTTTTACAATTTTTGTTACATGTGCACTCAGTCTTGATTTTAACTGCATGTGCTTTAATTATTTCTCTGGAAATATTTTGAGTTAAAGGGTGGGATGAAATTATTAAATAAAAATACATAAATAGAGGTAATGGGATAGCTCTTTAAAACTTCAACAGTAAGGTATCTTGTCTTTCAGTTTAAATGAAGGCAATTATTTCAAAATTTGTATCTTTATATAGAATTCAGTGTTTATTTATGGTGTAAATAAATCTTTTTATTAAGTATTTTATTATAAACAAGTCAGAGAGACAGGAGCCTGGAAGATTTGCTGCTTGGCCATGGAAAACCTCTGGGTGACCTTAAGCAGGTCATATACTCTCAGCCCCAGAAAACCCTGTGATGAGTTCACCTTAGGGTTGCTGTAAGTCAGAACCAACTTGAAGGCACACAACATAAAGAAGTCAACTGAGGGTCAGCCGCGCTGAAGTCAGTGGGACCAGAACTTGGAAATATTATTTGTATGGACTGCAGCTTCCAGAATTCCAGTGGCCAGCCTGGCTGGAAGATTCTGGAAGTTCTAGTCTAAATCAGTAACTTTCCCAAGCTCTGAGTGGGACTTATATCTATGAAGATGTACATACAACTAGACTGTCAGAACACGAAACCATGTAGAAGTAATGGACCCAGTGAATTGTCCAAAGTAAGATAGATGTCATTTTGAATAAAAATTTGGATAACATATTAGCACTACAACTTTATTTTAAGCTTACATGTTTTGAAATGCCCATGGTTTCTTCCAAAGAATCCTGGGAATTCTACTTGGTGGAACTTGCAAAGATTCCTCCATCCTCCAGGTGGACAACTTGTGGCCCTCCATATGTTGTTGGTCTACGACTCTCATCACCCCTCACAATTGCCTATGCTGGCTAAGGCTGACATATACACTCCCACCTTTCCCAGATGAAAACTGGCACATGTGTGGTCAAGCAACATTAGAGTGTAGTCATGACAGTAAAAGTCATTAATGAAGAAGAACACACAAGCCATTAATGAGAAAGAACAGGCAAACTAAGAGTGGCTGCAAGAGTTTGCATTTGCCCAAATCTATTTCGAAGGTCAAGGTTCTGCCTCCTCCTCTCCTCTCCTTCCTGCTGAGTTAATTGGGTGCAGATTAAGTCAGTTTGCAGAAATGGAAGTAAGCTGGACAAAGAGGGAAAGTGGAAGGAGAAGAAAGAAACTGGCACATTTGAAAAGCAGTTGAAAAAGTGGGATGACGTAAGTGATCAGAACTGTTCCTGTCAAATCAATGACAAGCTGGACAAGCTGGAACGTGTCTAGAGGAGGGCGACCAAAATGGTGAAGGGTCTGGAAGCCATGCCCTATGAGGAGCGGCTTACGGAGCTGGGTATGTTTAGCCTGCCGAAGAGAAATTAAGAGGGGACATGATAGCTATGTTTAAATATTTGAAGGGATGTCATGTTGAGGAGGGGGCAAGCTTGTTTTCCGCTGCTCTAGAAACTAGGACAAGGAGCAACGGATTCAAACGGCAGGAAAAGAGATTGCACCTGAACCTCAGGAATAACTTCCTGACGGTCAGAGCTGTCCAGCAGTGGAATATGCTGCCTCAGAATGTGGTGGAGTCTCCTTCTTTGGATGTTTTTAAGCAGAGGCTGGATGGCCATCTGTCGGGAGTGCTTTGATGTGGGTTCCTGCATGGCAGGGGGTTAGACTGGCTATGGCTCCTGTGGTCTCTTCCAACTCTATGATTCTATGATTCTGTAAATCAGGACAGTTGGAGGGTATGTGAGCACATATGGGACATAGGCCAAGTCCACTGTCTGGTTGTCAAGAGATATGCTTGAACTTACTCTAAGGACGGTACCCACCAGTGAGGGTGGTTGCATCATGCAGGTTCTGCAGCGCACCCGGGTTTGAAGCAGGTGGTGTTGACTCTTGGTTGATAAGGAAAAGAGGGTGGCTGTCAACAGAAAGGCTCCGGCCTACGTGTCGATGTTCCAATGCTGATGTGTCCAGTTTGGCTGGTGTCACGGGGAGGATTTAGCTATCATGCAGAACGGGAACACAGCACTGAGCCTGGGTAGCAGAGGATGATGCAGGGGTCTGAATCTACTCCACACCTGGGGAAAGATGAGAAGGTAGGACTGTTGAAACCTGCGTCAGCACTGAGATTAAAAAAAAACTGTTTTAAACTACTAAGCACTGAATTCTGGCCAAAGCTAAGAAAACATTCCCAGAAGTCCCTGTTGTCACTGTCCGGAGTTTGGAAATATAACTCTGGCCATATTGGCTGGAGTTCTGAGATATGTAGTCCTCTCCCCTAAAAAACAAACAAATGAACAAACAAAACCCGAACTTCAAAAGCCCTTTGCAACCTCTGTTTGTCCCTCCCATATCTATAACCCACAAGGCTTCATTTCTGTCCTAAGACTAGGTATAAGGTTCAGGAAAACTGAGTAGTAAGTAACTACTTCTGTTCCTTTGTTCACCAAAAGCTTAATCCTTGAGCATCATCCAGCACTGTCATATAGCTGCAGTCTTTTTTTTTTTTTTAATTAAGGACTTTGTGGTTCTGATGGTCTCAGAAAGTGACACAGGATCAACCAATCTGCTAAATCTTCTTTTTTAAAAGAAAGAAAATGAGCCAGTGCGGTGTAGTGGTGGGAGTGTTAGACTATGGCCCTGGAGCCCAGGGTTCAATTCCCCACTCAGCCATGAAAACTCCACTGGGTGACCTTGGGCATGTCACACACTCTCAGCCCCAGAAAACCCTATGATAGGTTTGTCTTAGGGTCGCCATAAGTCAGAAATGACTTAAAGGCACACAACAACAACAACATTTATTTATTAATTTTAACACAAGCAGTCTAATGTACAAGCAAAGTAATATACATTCGAGAGAAGAAAAAGCAGATAGAAGAAAAGAAAGAAAAGAAAACCCTAAAATTAAACTAAAACTAAACACAGTACTAAAACACTATGCGAAAATACTAGACACTTAACTAAGGTAGCTAAACACTAACTTACTGAAACACAAAAGGGCTCTGACCCGCCCCCAGCCAAACTGTAATGAAAGAAATAAAGAAATAAATATATTATTCCACAATTGCAGATCCAACTAAACAACCCTACTAAAAGTTCTAGTAACCATAGCCACAGATTATTGCATTGCTAGATTTCTTATTGTTCAAAAAGTCCATGAAAGGTTTCTGATCTTTCAAGAAATCTTCAGTTGGCTTATCCGTTAAAACCCATGTCAGCCTGACAATTTGGGCTAACACAGCAACCTTAACAATTGAGTCTTCCATCCTTGGTGCTTCCCAATCTGCCAAGCCTTGGAAGACTGGAAACCTAATTACTTCCCCCTTCTGATGGATCTGGCAGCTCTTTTGACACTGTGGCAACAGGAAAAAGAAAATGAGCTGCTTAAGTTTTTCCTGCTGGCAAGGGCCAGAGGATAGTAAATGCTAGTGTGATGTTTGATGATTTTATTACCGGGCACGTTCTGGGTTTACAACACTTAACAGCTGAGTGGTCATGAGAGAGAGAAGCCATACGGGGAAGCATAAAACATCACGTACTGCCTGGTTTGTGCCAGGTGGCAAGTCTGGAGGAAGATGAACTTTGCTCCCTAGATGAGGTTCCTGAGGTTCTGGCATCATAGTTTGAATCAAAACATGGGAAGAGCAGGTAGAATGAGCCAGCAGGACTGAGTTGGATCTTGCTTAAGCTTAATCATTCTATCCCATTTCTGTCCGACCCTTTAACTGCACAGTTTGCTTTTGCTATGCCACAGCTAGATGTTGGAAATGGTATAAGCTTTTTGTTTTTAGACAACTGGCTATGCTGGCTGCAGAATTCTGAGAGCCATAGTAAAAAAAAAAAAGACAACCTCAAAACTTTCCTAGCCTTTGGTTGGGGAAACTTGGTCTGAAACAACATATAACACTGAATTAAACATACAGTCCTCCCTCCACATTTGCAGGTTTGATCTTCAAGAGTCTGATTATTTGCGAGGTGTGCATGTGTCTCCCCTGCCCATTCTCTTCCTCCCATTCCCTAGCCCAGACCTTTCCAGACTGTGTGTTGTGACACATTAGTGTGTCTCCTGCAGTGTGTGGGTCTGTTGTGCGAACATAACAGGTAGAAGGGCTGCCTCTCCCATGGCAGGCCAGGCCGGGTGGAGCGGCTGCCTCTCCCACCGCTGCCCCAGGCCAAGGAAGACCCTGTAGAGGATGGCGGTGGAAACGGGCCAAGCTCGGGTGGAGGGCTGCTTCCACCTACTAAATTACTTACTAAATTACTGTGTCGCAAAATGATGCATGTCTAAAAAGTGTGTCACCGACATGAAAAGCTTGGAATCCTCTGCCTTAGCCTTTTGCCTGGGAGCACATGCCTTCCTTCTCCACCCACAGGCAAAACGCAAGGGAATGGTGGGGACCACTGTGCGTGGAGAAGGAAGGCACGTACGTGCCTCCCCCCATTTCCTAGCCTTTTGCCATGTGTGCCGGGGGAGGAGGCACGCATGCCAGGGCAAAAGGCAAGGGAATGGGAGGGGAAGTGTTTCGCAAGGGTTCTCCATCCTGAACCCTCACAAAAGTGGAGGGGCCATTGTACAATGTAACATTGTAGGTCTCTCTTTTGAAAACTGCAAATACCAGAAAATACCCTTTTGCAAACTACAAATCCCAGCCACGGAGTGGGATGGGATGATGGCAACCTGAACAGAAGCATGAGATGGAAGAGACAACTTAATACTTTCTCAGTTGCCACAGATGAAAACAAAACTCCCCACGCTGCTATGTGCATTGGGCAATGAGTTCTCATTGGCCCCAAGGGCAGCTTCTGTCCCAGACCAGGAGATGTTACTCTTTTGGATTGCAACTCCTAAAATCCTCAGTGAGCTATGCTCCAAAAAAGTAACTTTTCCAAGATCTGCCCCTGTTATTGTAAGGATGGTTGACAGCTGAATGGGCTGATACTCCAATTTAGAGCAAACCATTAAAAGGAACATACGCGATTCTTTTCCCTAGTTTACTTCCTGCATATTCTCAGATGATGAAGGCTGTAAGTTCCTGCCTAGGGAGCTAACTTGCAGCAATGCATGTTAAAGTTCTTTGCGCTTCTGGAAGTGTCCAGCTGTCCTTTTTCCACACCAACTCCCTGTCCTCTTCTCCCACTGAATCCCAGCACCTGTCTCTGGTAAGCTACCGTGCCTATTTTAGCCTTTCGAAGAGATGTCAGGGATGCCTTTCTACCTTGCATTTATTAGCATACGTGCCAAAATTGCCTTTATGAAAGTTTCAGCTCCTTGTATGTAGTTTGGCCTCTGTAACAAATTAATACTAAATCAATACTAAATGCATAAATGAATCAAATTTTACAAAATCTTGTCCGCACTGCACACTGAAATTGCTGTTCAAGTCGCTGTTCATTTTTTTTCCCAGTCACATTTCCTGCTTATTTCTGGGAAAGTGCAATAAAAGAATCATTTTACAACAGGGGCAACTCCCTCACAGATCCTCTCTCTTTAAGCACAAAGGGCTGCATGGGGATATGTGTCCCTGGCCATCCATGCCACTGGTAGAGTTCTGTGGGCGTGTGTTTGTGCCTGAAATCAACCTCTATCCTATTTTCCCTTCTGTCTTGTGACTGCCATTGGGAGTCACGAGGTACCATAAGAAGGATGGGTTATACAATCAAACATTCTTAGGGTATTCTATCAAAACGTTTCCTGAATTTCAGTTCATTTTATTCCCTCTTTACCTACAGGTGCAAATGTTACCTTCCCATTATGTAAGGAGAGGCTCCCAGAGAGCAGTTTTGGAATACTATTAAGTTGACAGGTCTAGGATGCTTCCAAAAAGGTGACTCCAAGCTTCACTTAGTCCTTGCTCTTCTATCGTCAGTCACAAATGGAAACGTGACTTTCCAGACTATTTGAGAGAATATGAAAAGGTTACCTTTTCAGATTACAAATTCTCAGATTCCCCAGCCAGCATAGCCACTGGAAATGTTGGTGTTAGATTCTGGGAATTGTAATAGAATCATAGAGTCGGAAGAGACCCCAGGTGCTATCCAGTTCAACCCTCTGCCATGCAGGAACACACATCAAAGCATTCCCAACAATGGCCATCCAGCCTCTGCTTAAAAACCTCCAAAGAAGGAGATTCCACTACACTCCGAGGCAGCATATTTCACTGCTGGACAGCTCTGACCGTCAGGAAGTTATTCCTGAGGTTCAGGTGCAATCTCCGTTCCTCCCGCTTGAATCCATCATCCTAGTCTCTGGAGCAGCAGAAAACAAGCCCGCTCCCTCCTTGACATGACATCCCTTCAAATATTTAAACATGGCTATCACATTCCCTCTTAACCTTCTCTTCTGCAGACTAAACATACCCAGCTCCCTAAGCCACTCCTCATAGAGCATGGCTTCCAGACCCTTCACCATTTTGGTTGCCCTCCTCTAGACACACTCCAGCTTGTCGATATCCTTCCTGAATTGAGGTGCCCTCCACATACAGTTGGCCCTCCACATTTGCTAGGGTTAGGGGAACAGGACCCCCGCAAAAGTGGAAAAATCGCAAATATCAGAATGTGTGTGGCTGTCTGTGGGAAGGGGGCCAAGGGCATGGTGGGGAGAGAGGGCACCCAGGGTCCAAACCAGATCTGGGAAAGGGAGTGGGTCACCATGGTTGTCCTATATTTCCTCTCCCACCCATCTCCTTCCTTGGGTATGTGGTGGGGGGCATTGGGAGAGAGTTTGTGGTGCTGAGAAATCGGGTTGTGATCCATCCTTAGCTGGCCAAGCAGCAGCTGGTGGAGGACAAGGAGGACCTGAGGTGGGTTTTTAAAAGGCTGCGTGGCCTGATCAGAGCCACTGAGAGAGAAAGTTCCCCTGGAAAAGAAGTGCTTGAGGTGGAGGGGGGCAGTGGTAGGAGAAAATCACAAATAATCAAGTCCATGACAATTAAGCCCATAAATGTGGAGGGCTGACTGTAACTATAATAAAAAAAGGAAAATTCCTCCATGTTCTGCTATTTAGGGTACAGTAGTTTTTTTTCCCTGCATAGACTCTGGTAACAACACATTCTAATGAATGAATTACTTGTTAATTATTTCCTTTTTGCAGTAGCTAGGGCACAGCAAAGTTATATTACAATTGTGTCATAATGACAGGTAATGCCTCTCTTGCAATTGTAACTAGACAATTATTACGGAGTATCTGTGATCTCCCTACTCAGGCCCCAAATACCAGCACTTCGTAGCATTCCAATTTTTTTAAGTAATTAAAAAGTAAGGCTAGGATCATACAATATCAAACCACTCATGAAACACCAGTGTACCGCAAGTTGTTTGGTGGTTTTATATTATTGTATTTATATCACACCTTTTTTCTCATAGAGGACCCACTGAAACACACAGATGTTCAACATGAAGATATAGATGGTTCACTGCTTGAGCAACAAAGCATTCAGAATTTTGTTGCCCAAGTAGAAGCCGTGGTTTCTGAACAGGGATTGCTGTGGGTGCAACTGAAAGTAGCAGCAATCTAGTACTGCTTTGCTGGTGGAGCTTTCTGCTCTGCCTGTGTTCAGTTAGGCCTCAGCATATTGTAGTTGTATTTGAATAATGTGAAAGTAAAGAGCTACTTTCCAAAACCCACAGTTATAATGGTAGCTAAGTAATTTTCTGCAGGGGGTGGGTGCCCTTAGAATGGTAACTATCCCTAGTCGTTTTGAAAAGTGATTTTAAAAGCTCCTGCTATGATTCCATTGTAAATGGTCTTATGCCCTAAGGCACCAGAGTGGCTGAAGGTCATTCACCTTCTTGTTTTAGCAGGAATTTGAATCTGGGGACTCAGCTAAATACCCTAAAGTCACCAGATCCTATTTGATCTCAGAAGCTAAGCAGGATCAGCTTTGGTTATTACTTGGATGGGAGATCACCAAGGAACAACAGGTGATATAGGCTATATTGAGAGCCAGCATAGTACAGTGGTTTGAATGTTGGAGTACAACCCTAGGGACCAGGGTTTGATTCCCCACTCAGCCCTGGAAATCCACTGGGTGACCTTGGGGGCATCACACTTTCTCAGCCCCCAGAAATCCCATGATAGGTTTGCCTTAGGGGGTGCCATAAGTCAGAAACAACTTAAAGGCACACAATAACAACAGAATAGACTATACTTCAGAGGAAGGAACTGGCAAAGCCACTTCTTAGTATTCCTTGCCTGAGAAAACCCTATGAAATTCAGGGGTTCAACAGGCAACTTCAACGTGCGTGCACATACACACATACAATCCTATCTACAGTACTAGGCCTAGCTATATTGACTGAAGAAGGTACAATTCACCAGAAGAGACTTTTTTGGGGGGGAAAAATCAACTTAAAAAAACCCCTACTATTTCATTTCAGCTATTGCACTTATTATTAAAACATTATGGCTTTTAAAAATTTGTGGCTGGATGTTAAGCACTGAAATGTTTAATGAGAACAATACCAATAATATTGCTAAAATGGCAGTGACCAGACAGCCATTGTGGTTAGAACACACAAATGCAACTAAATGCATGCTATAATGTTCTTTCAATTACAAAGGTATCCCACCTATATTCCTTCACAGGAAAGGCCCATTGATTTCAATGGAGCTGATTCCGATAGTAAAGAGGGGGAAGATTGCAGCAGAGGGGAGGGAGAATTCACATAAACACTTGAAAAAGGTAGATGACATTGAAAATAGAAAATCAGAAATGACCCAGAACATCAGTGATGGTTTGGGAAAAAACGAGCGCCTGCCCTTGATTGCAGTCTTAAATATCATTATGGAAATATTTAACATCTACATAGCCAGATGAGCAACTGTACAGATCAATTTAAAAACCAAACAGGCTGTCAAACTGACTATTAGAGGGGACATAATCATCTTACTTATTGCTGAAGAATTGCAGGCAGGGACTAGATGGAAAAACAAGCAGCTGTGAGTTTGATGAAATGAATGCATATATCTTCTAATATTGCTTACAGCTTGAAATGTACAGGAAACATTAGTTACTGCTTTTTAAAAAAATACTGAAGAACAGGTGCTTATGATGGTCATCTGAAAGGTCCTAGAAAGGTATTCTAAATACTGAATGGATTTACCTGCCTGGTGCATCATGGCACACATGGAAATCATGCTTCTTGGAAAGACAGTAGTGCTAAAGACAGTCCACACCTGTAGTAGGAATTGTGCTACTATTCCACTCTTTTCCCACTCTTTTTGCAGTCTGGAAAACAAAAGCCAGAAGGATGAGATGGACAACATGGGACTAAAATGACTACATGAGGAACTTGTCTGGATGCTCTGTAAAAACACTGTGAACAGATTGTGGTGATTTCAGACTAAATGTGAAGAGAGTGCATATACCACTTTCTTCTACTTGGCAATGTCCAGTTAGAAGCACATACATATAGGAAAAGTGTGTGGATGTGTCAGGTTCAAATGATCATGCTATGTAATAAATACAGCCATAACACTTTTCTCCAAGCTGGGTTCACTTCCAATTTCAGAGTCCAAGGGTAGGAAAAAGTGATTCCAAGAAAGGGAAACCATGGAAAGGTTAAGCACCCTGTGCTCTCCAAAGTCCCTTTCTAGCTGTTTTTAATATGTCCCAGTTCCTTCCCTCTCCTCCCATATTTCACCGATGAAAGCAAGGATATGTGAGGCCAACCAACATCAGACTGTGGTCAAGATGACAAGAGTCATTAATGGGGAAGAACACACACAGTAGAAGAGGCTCCAGCAGTTTGCTTTTGCCTACAATGAAGGGCAAGATTCCATCCACTCTTCTCCCTTTCCACTTGCAGAGTTAAGGCAGAGCAAATTACATTTACACTTTGAATTCAGTTTGTAGTAACTGAAGTAAGCACAGGCGAAAGGGACAAAGTGGGAGGAGGAGAGAGAAACTAGGACATTTCAAAAGCAGCTAAAAAGTGGAACAACTGAGGACTAATTGGGACTGTCCCTGCCAAACTGGGATGCTTGGAGGGTATGTTTTCTTATCAAACCTAGGGGCTTACGGTATATACTCATGCATAAGTCTACCCTCATGTATAAGTCAAGGGCAGGTTTGGGGGCCAAAATTATGACCTTTGTTGTGAACCATGGGTCAACTCGAGGGCCATTCTGCAGAGAGGAGAGAGCACCAGCACTGCCTCAGGGAACCAGCTGCTCCTGGCCACTGCTGCCCCCATTTTTCCACTAAGTCTTCAGAAAGGTCTTTTGTCTCTCTACTCAGAGAAGGGGATGGTTCCTTTCTTGATAAAAGTTAAGGTACAGTATTAACTCTTATCAAAAAAGGAACCATCCCCTTCTCTGCGTACAGTGGCGAAAGAGGAGATCTTGCCATTTCTGCACTAGACTTATAGTGGTGTTATTCCACCTGGGGTTTGCAGTTGAGGCAGGGGCCTTTGAGGCCCCTCCCCAAAGGCCCCTCCCTAAACTGCAAACCCCAGGATTCCATAGGAAAGTGAAAGTGGAATAATAGCACTATAACAGTCTAGTGTGGAAATGGCCTAAGTCTGCCCTGGGAGAACCTAAAAGAAGGACTCATCCCCTACCCTCTCAGTGCTCCTTTGAGGGAAAGCACCATTTTCCCACCCTGGCATTCAAGAAGCCTGGAAGTGATGGAATGGAGGAGAGAGTAGAGGGGACTGATGATTCTTTTGGGTTCTCCCAGGAGAGACTGGGCTATCCTTCTGCCACTCTGCTCAAAAGAAGGGGATGGTTCCTTTTTTTTGATAAGCATTAAGGTATAGTACTTACACCGAACTGTAGATAAGTTGACCCAAATTTTTTGCATCAATTTTTTGACTAAAATTTTTAGACTTATTCATGAGTATATACAGTAATTCTCAAAAAAGTATCAGAACATAAGGGGAAAATAACAAGCAAAGTAAGAAATAAGAAGTTATTTGCTTTCATCATTGTAATGAGTAACAGAAACAAGCTCCTGCATAAAAACTGGAGAGAACCAGTAGCATTTAGTGATTTGAGTTCTGGGCTAGGACACTGGGAAACCAGGGTTCGAATGTCCACCCAGCCTTGGAAACCTACTAGGTGGACCTTGGACAAGTCATAGGGCCTTTCTGCACTACATTGTAATAGCGCTATTATTCCACTTTCAACATCCTGTGGAATTCTGGGGTTTGTAGTTCCCTGACACCAAAGAGCTCTCTGGCTGCAAATTCTAAATGCCGCTCCCTAAACTGCATATCCTGTAGGATGTTGAAAGTGGAATAATAGCACTGTAACAGTGTAGTGTAGAAAGGCCCGTACTCTCTCAGCCTAAGAGGAAGGCAATGGCAAACTTTTTCAGAATAAATCTTGCCAAGAAAACACTAGGATAGGCTCACCATAAACTGGAGTCAACTTGAAGGCACATGACAACAACAATGAACAATGGAAGGAATGAGTCTTTCTAACCTCTGCAAAGATCTCTTTATTAACTTCGGCTTTGGGTAACTCCCTAACTACTGAAATAGGGATATCTTATCTATTAACTGCTGTTTGTTCTCCCTTTCTTTTTTTTTTCCTTCTTAATGGGTATTAAATTGTATTTCTGATTTCACTGTTTTCTAATAAGCGACCCTGTTTTGTGTTTTAACCAGATTTTTTTTTAATTCACCCATATTGTGAACTTCCTTAAGAGTTCTATTTTTGAGGGGGAGCAACTGGTCTGTAAATACAATAAATAAGTAAATAAATGTGAATCTGCATCATGAACACAGTCCACTGGGAAACGATCCTGTCATACTGAATAAGAACATCAAAAAACAAAGAAATGGGCTGCCTAAGAGAACAACGAAATACTATACACTTCCATCACATTTTTCAAACTAGTACATTGGATGCTTGTGTTTCTTTCCTGTGACAAGAACATACTTTGTTTGCTCAGATTTCTATGCTTGTGATTTATTTTCCAGAAATAGAACTCCTTTCCGCAAGGATTGTTGGGACAGTGGTGGAGGGGAATTGGTAAATCTATAGCGTGGAAAAGGTTCTTCATTAGATTACAACTCTCAAAACACTCTAGCCACCATGGTCATGCTTGCTAGGGGATTCTGGGAGTTGTGGCTCAAGAAGGTAACCTGTTTCGACTTGGGAACCTGGACTGGAGGCTCTGAATGTCTGGAAAAAGCCATACAAGGTCACAAAACATGGGCAGCTAAACACATAGTGATGCCTTCAGGGCAAAACATTGGGCAGAAGTCCAAGGCTCTACTTTGCAGAAGGAGCAAGAGAGCCTTCAGTGCAGCATGGCTGCCCTTCCACATTTCTCAATATGTGTCCCCTCAACCCTCCCCAGGACCTTTACGTCTGGAGTTTAAAAATACCTAACTGCACTGGCATGAACAAACTTCTCTTCTGCAGACAGTAGGTCTGATCTAGACGCTCAATCTACAATCCTGTTGGCTAGTTCCAACAGAGGTAGACGTGTTGAAACAGTTGTTGAATGGTGAGTCAACACCTTGGTAAGTCTAATTCATTCAGTGATTCTGTTCTAATCAGAACAAACAATAAGATTTTAGCCTTAGCTACATTCCAGTCAGATTGGTGTAGTGGTTTGAATTCTAGACTAAGACTCTAGGAGACTAAGGCTGGAATCTTGGCTCCGCCACGGAAATCCACTGGATGATCTAGGGCAAGTCACACTCACAGCCTAAGCGTAGCCTGTGCGTATTTTTTTGTATGCACAGTTCAAACATAATACACACACACACACACACACACACACACACATTTCTCCCAAGAATGAAGCATATTTGTGCACATTCAGATTTGTGATTTTACTCCATACAGTTTTTTAAAAAATGGATAGAGAAGCTGACACTGCTATTTCTCAAAAGATGTACATATGCCTGTGTTAACGGTCTCTCAGGCTGTGAATGCAATACTTCTGAAAACCTTTGAAAAGTTACCCTTTTCTTGGACTGCAGCTCTGCCCCAAACCCCTAGCGATCATGGCCATTTGCCACTGGGGTATACTTGGAAGTTTCAGGCTAAAAAACAATGATTACATGTGGATCAGATCTGCTAGATCAAACCCACAAAGGCTAGATAAGCTTGCTTACAAAAAAAGAGAAAAGAAAAGAAGAGGGAAGGAAGGAAGGAAGGAAGAAAGGAAGGAAGGAAGACACACTGGAACTGAAAGCTGAGGCAATCAGAAGTCCAAATGCTTTTTCAAATACTGGAGTTTTGCTTGTCCCATACACATTGCAAGGAGTATATTTTCTCTGCTGCTTGATTCTTTACCCACCTTCAACCGGCTCTGTGGTCCAGATTCACTGAGCTGAAGCCCCATGTCTCTTCAAGGCCGAGAAACCTGCGTTGCAGAACACAAACTCTCCACCACAAAGCCCCTTCTGCTGCACAAAATGGCAAAGCTAGAGCTACTCCCCTAAATTCCCTATCTTCAAACAAGGTAGGAAGGTCAAAGAGGTGCAGCGGTGCAGCCATTTTGCAGGGGCAGGGGCAGCATCAGGAATAATGAAAACTTACAGGAGAAACCTTGGCAGCTGACTTCCCCCCTCTTGATTCAGGACGTTTGCTGTTAAGGTAGGACGATAATGATAAAGGCATACCGGGAATCCACACTGGATATTCTGAAATCATAGCCAGCTGCTGACAGCTCAGCTTATACACTATCTCTATCGCCTTGCAGAACTAGCTTTGCTGCCAGGCATGGCTACAAGAGCCTCTTGTTCTTTTTCAGTTCCTGGTTCCTGTACATATGCTTATCCACCCATCCATCCCCATCTCTCCCTTTCCCTATCCCAAGTGTTAAAGGAGAAGGAAGGACACAGACCGTGCTGCTTTCCTGGTGTCCCTCGGGGTCTTTTGGTCTTTCATTCCCTCTGGGAGAGAGAGAGGCTTCAGTGACTCAGCCCAGCTCTCTGATTCCTTGGCTGCCACCAGTGTCATGCAGCTTTGCAGCTTCTCTTGGCCCAGTTCCTGCTGGCATATTAGTTCAGCCTGGGAACAGAGCCGGCTCTATCGTGAGGCAAGGTGAAACGGCAGAGCTTAGGTGCCAGTAAGGGTGGAAAGCAGGGAAACAGAGATCTAACCTTTGTGCCACAAGCTGACAGGCTATCCTTATGAGAAAGTCTTCTTGAAATGGAGCTGTCCTTGTGATCATTCCCTTTTGTTTCAGTATATCTCATACCAGTGAATTTACCTTTGGAATGTGTCCCATCTTAATGGGCAGGATGTATGCCATTATGACTTATTACCTCAGGTGCCAAAAAGGGGGGGGGGAGAGCCTATGCTTGACTCCAGTCAGAATAGTGATTTTTGAGAAAATTGTAGAGAGGAGGAGGCTCAAAGATTAGAGATTTTTCTTGGTGGTTCAGCTTAGCCCAGTGGTGGAGCTTGGACTGTGTGGAGGGGGTGGGGCTACGGTGCGAGGGGTGTGGCCACTGTGCATGGAGGTGAGGTCACGGGGTGTGGAGGTGTGGCGAGGGCAGGCAGGGGCCTGGCCACAGGCCGGGACAAAAACATTGCCGCCCAGGGCGAACCCCCCTCCACTCCCTGTCCCTACACGACTGGCTTAGCCTTCATCTGAATCATCCCTATCCCCTAGATTAGCAAAGGAGCCCCACACAAAAACATTGGTAAAATAAAGGCAAGCCCTCAACCATCCTCCCCAACTTGTTCCCCTTCAGATGCACTGGACTGCAATTCCCATCATTCCCAATGCATACCTCCCAACATTTCACTAAGGAAAACAGGGAACACGTGTGGTCAAGCAACTTACAAATGAGAAAGAACACACAAGCTAGGAGAGATTGCAGCAGTTTCTTTTGCCCGAGCCTACTAGGAAGGGCAAGAATCCACCCCTCCTCTCCTCTTCCCCCAGGTAAATAAATTGAGTGTAAGCTACTTTTGCACTTCGAACTCAGTTTGCACCACTGAAGTAAGCCAAGTACAAAGTAAGAAAGTGGGAGCAGGAGAGAGAAACTGGGATACCTCAAAAGGAGCTGGAAAAAAAATTAGATGACAGGATTAACTGGAGCTATCTTGGCCAAACTGGAACAATTGGAGGGTACGCCAGTAAACAGGAGAAGACTGATGAGTCTTGCAGTCCAGCACATTTGGAGGGTATCAATTAGGGGAGGCTGCCTAGATCAGCACTTCTTAAGCTATCTGATGTGTGGAACCAGCAGGGTTTCTCTCACACACTGTGATGCAGACCAGCACCATATTTGTGCCCATTGACTTCAACTGTCTTGGAATCTCATTGGGGACCAGCTCATAGACCAGCACTAGTCCACAGACCACCACTTTAAGTAGCATTGCCTAAGACAATCCCATGATCAGAACAAGCCTTCGTGCGAGCCTTCCCACCCCTATTCCTTTGCATTTTGCCTTGGCACACATTCTCTGACCAGGGCCAAAAGCATGGGAATGGGAGGGGGCACTCCAGAGGGGAGAATGAGCCAGTGCCTTCCCCTCCTTCCCTTGCCTTTTTCCCGGGCACACTCGTCTCCCTTCTCTGTGCTTCCCCCTTCTCCTCCTTCGCCCTTCCTGTGAGCCTCTTTGACTCTCCTGTCGAGAGAAAGGCAGGACATAAATAAAGTAACATAAAATAAAAATAAAATAAATTGTAGTTGATTTCAGGAGACATGGGGAATTGCAGAGTGTTACAAAGCAAAATGCTTCTGCTTGTGACATTATGGGACAATTCCAATCTATCTGGGTAGGGTCAAAGGCATTGGAGGCTACAAAATGGGGCTGGTGTGTCATACCCTCCAATAGTTCACAGACAAATGGTGATGTGTGTGGCCACGCACTATCTGACTGCAGCCATGATACCAAAAGTTATGACGGAAGAAGAACACCACAAGCTGGGGGAAGCTGCAGTAATTCATTTTTCCTGAACCTCCTGGGAAGGGAAGACTCCACCCTTCCCTCCTCTAGCCCCACTGAGTTTACCAAGCGTAAACTACTTCTGCAATCTGAACTCAGTTTGCAGTGAAGAGGGAAAGAGGAGGAGGAGGAGAGAGAAACTGGAGTTATTTTAAATGTAACTGCAAAAGGGGAACAAAATCTGAGGGCTGCAATTTACTCATCTGCAGGCTAGGGTACCTTAAGTCAGTCTGAGCGAATTTTCTCAAGTCTTATGCCTTTTTTTTTTAAATCAATCCTGAGGGACTCTATTTCTATGATATAACAGCTGTGCTCCATACAGCAAACTGTCCTAACGTTTCTTTGTATATTTTTAGGCTAATAGCCAACGGAACGTCTATTCTCACCAGCTCTTTATCTCTTACAGCCAAGAATTAGCCTACTTGCCCTTTGATCTGCTGAAGAATACTGTGTTTCGCTGAAGTTTGCACAGTTCTTTGCCAGAGATCCATAAAAGGCTGTTGCATCTTTATGTCTCCTGGGACCAACCTGGCACCTTATAGTAAATCCAAGCAGGCCCTACCCAGGTGCCAGACTTTTTGCCCTTAAGCCAATTTATTGTTGCCAAAGAACAATCTCTGTGCCAACCTGCAGGAATCAACTGCTTACTGGCTCCAGGCTGACCGCACCCAGAACAAAACATCTAGCTGTTGTGTAAAACAGTAGTGTGTGTTGGGGGGAGGGGGAACAAGGAGAAAGGAACATTTTTTCCCCTGTCCCCAGAAAACCAGTTTGGTCTGGTGGTTACTAAAAGAGATGGAAATCAAGGTCAATGAATAGTGTGCCACATTGAAACCGTCTTGCAGACTGCTGGCAACCCTCCTTAGCCGTCCTCTGGGTTTTTAGATCACGCCAAGCACTCTCTACATGTTTTCTAAGACCCTTCAGGACTAGAAACTTCATATATTATGAATGACAAAAGCATAGGTTTCAGTAAATGGAAACAGAAGAAACTAGTGTTGCTCCTCCTTGCATATGCCATATTCCATCCATGTGCAGCACAGTGACAGAACAGTGAAATCCAGACATATTCTGATGCCACTTTGCTAAATGACTTAGGAAAGGAGTGAAATCTTGTTGCCATGTGCCACAGAAGAAAAAGCCACTGGACCTAGTAGTTGCCTCTTCTAGCTAAGACTGAAGAGCCCCCCCTCCCCAAAGTCATCCAGTGTAAAATCTCCCCCTCCCCTCCCGCCATTGGAGAACCATCCTCTGGCACGCAAGCCTTGGCGCATTTCACCAGGGGCCTTATTATGAATGCTACTAATGAACCATGAAAAGCTATTAACTGCGTCCTGGCTAATCAAACTTTTACCCGAGAGGAAAAGAAAGCAAACTCATTCTGTGTCTTGCTCACTTTACAAAGTTAGGTCAGATTAATAATAAAATAATGATTAAAAAAAGTAATAGTGTCTTAATTCATGGAAAGAAGAGGCAAGGGGAGACCTTTTCCCCATCTTTCTTGCTCCTGCGTCTTTGAACAAAAAGCAATATGCATCCAGATTGGCACATGATGATGATGAAGAATATGAGCAGATGATGATGATGATGATGACAGTAATAATAATACTCGCCTTATGCCTTCAGGATCATACATTCTCCTCCTCCAGGACTTTCTCACATACATTTTATGCAAGGAAAGCTAAACAACTTTGGGTTGAAATAGCATCCTAAAGTCATCTACCAACACTACACAGAAAATATAAGTCTGCCACTTTTTCTTCGGACGGCTCTGATGCTTTTTCCCACCCACATGATAGAGAACTATCCAACTCTTGTGACTCATGGAAGCTTGACCTGTTGAGTTTCCGCCCATCATTCAAGTTGCTCAAGGCAGAGGCACCCCCTGAAACTTCAGAAATGAGGCGAGTATACACTGCAAATCACACAACATGTCAGAAAGGATCCGCTGTGCAGCAAACAGCCCGTCTTTTTCCACTTTTACAGAAGGCATCACTTTATTTCTCCCCCTTTTCTGGAGCTGGATGATCAACACTGTTGTTTTGCCATGTTACTCCCCTGCAAGCAAATCAGGCAAGTAAATCTAACTTACTTTTAACTTTTCCTTCCGCTGATTGCTCTCCTCACCCTCCTCTGTTCAGCACCAAGCAACAGGCAGAGCACCGAAGGAACAGCGGAAAAACTTCTCGTCTTCCTTTGCTTTCTCTTTCTCTGCACACTGGTGAACAAAGCCTCTCCTCCAGCAGGTGCGAGGGCAGAGAGGGCTGGCCCCGTGGACTGCTGGGAATTGTAGTCTGGTGCAGAGCAACTTATGTTCCCCCGCCTCCCCCCTCCAGTTTTTTCCTAGCTGAATTTTTTTCCCACTCTCTAAACCTCTTCTTCACTTTCTCTTGTTTGGGTGGCTGAGGACGTGACAGGATTGGTAATCCAGTTAACCAGTTCTCCATTTGCATCTTCCTATCTTTCACTGTGTTTATTTGCATTTTCCACGGCTTGCCTTTTATTTGCATTTTCCACAATTTCTTTAATTTACTTTTAAAGAGTATGCAGTATTTCCATGACCACCTCAGTCTCTAGGTGGGTGAGTCCTTTTATTTTATTTTATTTTATTTTATTTTATTTTTGTTGTGCTTTGTTTATTAAATTTTATCCCATCATTCCTCCAATAACCTCAAGGTGGCATAAGTAGCTCTCCTGTTTCTCACTTTGTCCCCACAAAAACCCCTCTGAAGTAAATCAGGCTGAAGACTGCCCAAGTTCACTTCTTGCGGTTCATGTCTCAGTGGGGAGTAAAATGTGGATCGCCCTGGTCCTATTTACACCAGTCTAACCACTACACAGAGAGCGAGCGTAGCATAGTGGTTTTAATGTGGGATTAACAACCTGGAAACCGGGGTTCAGTTCCCTGCTCGGCCACGGAAACCTACTGGGTGACCTTGGGGGTGTCACACACTCTCAGCCCCGGAAGACTCCATGATAGGTTCGCATTAGGGTCATCAAAAGTCAGAAATGACTTGAAGGCACACAACAACAATTTGTGATACGGAGGGGAAGCATTGCATTTGAGATCTGGTGTAGTGGTTTGAGCGTTGGACTATGACCCTGGAAACCAGGGTTCGACTCCCCACTTGGTCATGGAAACCCATTGAATGACCTTGGGTGTGTTCTCAGCCCCCAGGAAACCCTGTGATAGGTACACCTAAAGGTCAACCATAAGTTGGAAATGACTTGAGGGCACACATCAGCAACAACAATCACCACTACCACACGCAGCTCTCTCTTTTGATTTTAGCTCTTACCTCTGAAATCAGCTTTAGGAATCTTGGCTGGCCTCAGATTTTTATATATAGTCTCAGGATCCAACATGGAGCATGATCCTAAAGTCCGATTGCTTGGAACACTGCCCTGTCAAATTCTCTAAGGCTTACTCTAGTACATTGTGTTGTAGCCTTAGATGCTGGTGACCTCCTGCAAAGCATCAAAGCTTAACATCTATCATGTTTCGAATTTTCAAATGCTGAGAAAATACAGTTGGTCCTTCACATTTGCTAGGGTTGGGGACACAGCACCCTTACAAAAGTGGAAAAATCGCAAATATCAAAATGGATGTGTGTATGTGTGAGAGGGGGACTGAGGCATGGTGGGGAACCGACACCCAGGGTTCAAACCGGGTCAGGGAAAGCAGAGGAAAGAGGGTGGGCCAGCATGGTGGCCCTATACTTCCTTGCTGTCCCCATGTCCTTCCTTGGGTATGTGGGACATCGGGAGAGGGTTTGTGATGCTGAGAAATTGAGCTATGAGACATCCTTGGCTAGCCAGGCAGCAGCTGGTAGAGGAGGAGGAGGAGGAGGACCAGAGGTGGGTTTTTAAAGGTCTGTGAGGCCTGACGGGAACTGCCGAGAGGGAAAGTTTCCCCAGAAAAGGAGCACCTAAGGTGGGGGGGGGAGGGGTTGAAGAAACTGGCAAATAAAGTCAGGCCTCCATATTTGTGGGTTTCACTTTTGCAGATTTGATTATTCACGGATTATTTTCTGTCGCCACTGCTGCCTCCCTATGCCATTTTTAATAGGGACTCCAAGCCTCATGAGACTGAGAAACTGCAAACAAGTCCTGTAAGTCCTTATTAAAAATGGTGTGGGGCAGCCGTGGAGGTGGCAGGAAGCCTCACCAGCCACCCACTTCTGCCTTGTGAAGGAACTCTGATGCCTCTAAGGAATCCACAGTGGGTTGAATATGGTGATCATTTTTTGTGTGTGTGTTAAATATGGTTTGGGAGGGCCTAGAGTTATTCACATTTTTTCACTTTCACGAGGGTCCTGTGCCCCTAACTCTAGCAAATGTGGAAGGATGACTGTAATCAGATCCATCAAAGTCAAACCTGCAAATGTGGAGGGCTGACTATACATACAGTGTATGCCAAGATTGATCACAGTGGCCCAAAACTCTCATCTAGGGACAGAAGTCCTAATAGCTTTCAAGATGAAGCTGAGGTGGAAAAAACAATATTTGTAATGGTTGCATTTTAATTATCAAAATTTTAATATCCAAATAGTGCAGAAAACAAGAACAGAAGGAAGGATTTGGATATTGGTAGCTCTCCTGCCTCATGATAATCCAAAAAAGGAACTTTTGACCCCAAGTACAAACTGTTTGTTTCTGATGAAATAGGCAAAGAAAGAGCAAGCATGACGGTGGGCTGAAAGGTTAGCCAACTAATATTTCATGTGATGAAAAGAGGTCTTTCTTGGGTTTTAAAAATCAGAAATCTTTGGTCAGCTTTGATGACCTTGAGCTGTTCAGGATGTAGTTCTGTTAAGATATATGCCAGAAAGAAAGAGAGAGAGAGAGAGAGAAAGGGAGCGGGAAGGAGGGAGGGAGGTGACAAAATGTGTTGGATTCTACTTGGAACATACTTTGTCAACAAGCCACATCTTGGTAAAAGTGAAACCAAGGATATGCAAACTGTCTTGCAGTTATAAAGTTCAGCTTTCCATTTCTATCAGTTACAGGTCAAATTCCACTGAGCTTAAAGCCTGTGAAAGCTGAGGTTCCACTGAGCTTAAAGCTGTTGATAGGCAAATCACTCGATGAAAGAGAACAGAGGACTGCAATGGACTTTTATAATATGTGGAGATGCCCTAACACATGCATAGAGGCACTTTAAGAAACTATGACTCTGACTTAATATGTATCTTCATCGCATTGTATTCCCCCATTGCAGAGGGAAACACCATGGCTCGGAAAACTCACTTGTTTTAATTACAAGTTCAAGAATCACAGAGTTAGCACGGCCACTGGCCAGATGGAAGCTGAGATTGTTTTTCTAGGCTCAAGGAAGGAAACAGTAACCATGGGACCTGTGCCTCTGCTGCTCAGTTTGCTGTCCAGGTACTTTCAGTGAATATCTTCAAAACACGTGATGCTCTCCTTTCTCTATGGCTCTTTAAATGAGATATGGGCTGCCAGTAGAGGCTGCTTTCTGTGTGCTGTAGTGACTGCTGGCTTTCGTGTCAATGGAGTAGTAAATCCACTTCAGGTGTTAATCTGAGTTCAGAACCCAGGGCTTTTTCACGCTATGCAATTATAGCGTTATGGTCCCACTTTAACTACTATGACAATACTGGAATCTTGAGACCTGTAGTTTGGGGAGGAGTATTTAGAACTCCAATCCAGAGAACTCTAATTCCTCACTGAACTAGGATTGTATGGGATGTTGCCATGGCAGTTAAAGTAGAAGCATTGCACTATAATTGTATAATGTGAAAGAGCCCTCTGTCTTCAAAACAAGTCTGGCACCTTGGATATCTCCTTTAAAGTTTGGACTGACTCTGAGTGGATTCACAACCCTGCTGATATGGAAGCTGGCAGCAGCTGCTGGTCTTTCATTAAGTAAAACACAAGGATTATTGTCCGCCCTAGTTCCAAGGCTTTGATTATTTCAGACTGTAGTTCTGTAAGAGCCTTATTTGGCAGTAAGCACCACTGACGGTGGCAGAGCTTGGAGAGTGTGGAGAAGGGGTGGGGCTACAGCACGAGGGTTATGACCACTGTGCATGGGAGCGTGGCTGCGGTTCATGTGGCGTGGCCAGGGCGTGTGTGGGCATGGCCAGGGTGTGTGGGGGCGTGCCGCCCAGGGCAAACTGCCCCCCTCGTCCCTACACAACTGCCCACTGAATATAACAAAGCTTGTGTCCAATCAGAGGAGGTTAGGTCGGGAGATGATGTTCGTTTCCTGTATCTTTCTGCGCTCTGGTCATCCTTTATTGACACAAGATCACCAAAACTGTACCCTGCATTGGATCTGAGATTTAGGAGCATGCGGTTGGGCTGGTGGCAACAGACTTACCCTCTCTTCTTTTCATAGAAGCACCATGAAAATGGTGCTCCCAGGGTAGGAGTGTTCAATGGATTAGGCTGTGCTTCTGAGGGTGGGGAGCAGAGAGGAAAGGTGACATCTCCCCAAATTGGGCAAAGGTGCCTTCTGTGAGCAAGATGATGCCCCAAAGTGATTTTGGAAAATCATCACCTTCCCACAGTACCAAACCTTACACCATTCAACAGGGTCCTCTGAACTGGCTCCTATTCAGAAGGGAAGGATACAAATAAAATAAAATAAATAAAATGAATTTCTATATAACATTTCGGGAGGGGGCTTGAGAAGATGCTACGGGGAGAATACAGGCCCTTTTAATTAAAGCACTATGATTCCACTTTAACTGTCATGGCAACAGCCATGATCTGTAGTTTGGTCAGGTGCTAGAGATCTCTGGCTCAGAATTCTAAAGACCCTTCCCTGAATTAAAAATCCCCAAATTCTATTTTTGCTATCTTAATCCTCTCTGGAATGTCCTGACTCAATTAAGGCAGCTTCCTGTGTTGTTACATCTCTTTAACAGTGTGAGGATTCCTATTACAGAGAAAAAAAACCCCACTATCTGAGACAGGTTGGGCAAGTATGGCCTTTCAGATGATATTGGATTGCAACTTCCATCATCCCTAGCCAGCATGGTCACTGGTTTTTTTTTTGAAGATTTTATTCTCAAATTTTAATAAAAATGCAAAAAAGACTATGCATTAAGACTTGTGCAGATACATTATGAATACAGAATTGCAAGTAGTATTGGTCTTTTGTTGTTTTTCTTGTCTTTTTTCTTTTATCCTTATATATCTTTGCTGTGTACTGTAATTAATACTTTAATTTATCTTGTTTGACTTCATACTAAACACTGTCGATGACTGCATATCTATTAAAATGGGTTTCTCCCAAACTTAAGCTGCTTTTACTGCAGACTCCTTGGGGATTATGCTTCATCAGCAGAAACAATAAATATGTCTGCAACTCACATATGAAACTATGTCTATGTATGCAAGTCTTCATATAGAATTTCCATAGTCAGCCTGCCTAGGTTCCTGGGTGAGGAACAATTGGAATTAACATCCAGCAACACCCAAAGGGCCATAGTTGCCTATCTCTGCTCTAAGACATGAATTAGAAATGGACTGGATCCAGATTTAGAGAAGACCCACTGAAATAATTGGGATTTATATTACCTTGACTCAATTTAGCTATGATTAACATAGGCCCTGTTGTTGTAATTTTCAGAGAAGTAGCCATGTTAGTCTCTGGCAGCATAAAAAGGAAGAAGGAAGTTGGAGGGGGGGAAAAGAGATGTGGCAGCATCTTTAAGACTATCTGGTTTTTATTTTTGCGTGAGCTTTTGTGGATATAAACCTACTTCTTTGGATGGGACTGTTCTTACTGTGAAGGCATCCAAGCCTTAATCTCCTTTTTCCCTTACAGTTGATGGGCAGTGAGTAGGTGGGTATCATTAGCCATTCCAGGCCTGTTGAATTTCCTTTAGTTTCTTCCCACCAATCTTCAGATCAAAAGATGCCTGTCTGTATTTGAACTGCCATACTCCAAAAGCCCCACTGTGTGGCGACAGCAAACTATGGATCAACTAGAATATCCCAAAAGATCATTCTTCTTTGCTTCTTTTATCATGGGGTGGGCAAGAGTTCATACTCTCTAGCTAAGGATGACTACATTTATTTATGTGCCTTCAAGCTGCCTTATGGTGACCTAATGAATTTTGTAGGGTTTTCTTAGGCAATAAATACTCAGAGGTAGTTTTGCTAGTTCCTTTCTTTGAAATATAGCCTACAGCACCTGGTATTCATTGGGTGTCTCCCATCCAAGTACTAAACAGGGCTGACCTTGCTTAGCTTCATGAAATCAGAAGGGATCTCATACCTTTCGAGTATTGAAGCCTAATTGCTACAAATGTTAAAAAGCCGCTGGTAAATTAGATTCTCATGCAACCTGTTCATGCAAAAGAAACCGAGGAGCCTTTAGCTATAGAACCTAACAAGAATTTCACCACACTCAGAATAGTTCTCAGAGTTCTTGGTTGCAGCTGATAAAGTTTAGGATTGGAAAGAATATTTTTAATTATTTGTTCCCAGGTTGAAAAATGGATTTCTTGACAATTGGGAAATTCCATCAGGAAGAATAATAAAACAGTAAGATTCCTATACAATTTTCTCCCTGGTCTTCAATGTCCTCACGTGTGAAGATAAATAATTAGTTTTCTCCTTGATGTGGGACAAAATTAGTATTCCTCTGCAGTATTCTCCCAATATTTGATCATCCTGAAGTTTTCTGCAAGAATTATTCTGTAGAGAAAAACACATTATTTTTCTGGGCTGTCCCCATCCATTTTCTGCACAGTATGGGTTTCCTGAACAGAAAACTGAACTGTTTTTCTGCACAGAAAACGTCTTTGCACAAAAAGTGTATTTTCTCCACAAAATAATTTCTGCCCAACACTTTGGGAGAAGAATAGTGCAGAGGAATTTCATTTCCTCCCATAGAAGGAAGAAAACTAGTTTAATTATCCATGCATGCATGCATGCAGGAATGTAATAGTTGATGATTTACATCCCTAGGCAGGGATCTGAGCTGCCTCAGATAGCTCACTTTGTATGCCATGAAAGGGCAGCAAATTAAAAAAATATATTTAAAAAGAAGAAATACTTCTTAGACTTTTTCTCTCTCAGATGCCACTAAATATCTTGGCCTGCTTTAGGTGCTATAAGCCTTTACAGGAAGTATGGGGTGCACTTGATGTTCACCTCAGGCAGCAAACTATGTTAGGCCAGCCTTGAGCCTTGGCAATTAAACCAGTGTAAGCCGAAGAGGCACATGGATCACAGTGTGATGGTCTTGGTACTCTCTGAATTGATGTTACATAGCATACGTTTGCTGGTGCTGTTATGTCATTTTTGGGTTGCTAAATGCAGAGCTCTTTTCCCTTCTCCTCTTTTACTGATAATTTGAAACCTGAACTGAAAGGTTACTTTCTCTTAAAACTGTCGGACAGTGCCCACCCTTTTCTGCCAGGTGGGGCCTGTAGTGGGTGAGTGTTTAGGAACATTGAGTAGATCTTGCCCTCATCCATCTCCTCCTTTGTACAGTCTCTCCTAATTGCATATGACTTACCTCTCTGATGTTCTGCAATGTAAAAACTATGGCTGCAATTGGAATGTCTACTGCTTCATCAGAGGCATTATCTCTGGATGTCTGAACTGACCAGCCAAATTTGGAAGGCAGATGCACCCTTGAGGCCTGACTCAATATATTTTGCTCCCTGAGACAAAAGGACAAGATGGCACCTTACTCCGTTCCACAGACAGTTGAAATTCATGTCAGCAATGTTCGTGGCATAGGGTCATCTACCACATTTGAGACAGGAGGCTAGTTTAAGGAGAGTAGAACGAGTTGTGCGCCACACAACAGTTCTAACTTCTGAGAGAGGGGAAAGACCAGAGGCTCAGGTTCAGGAGAAACAAGAAACAAACAACAAACTCTGCCATGCAGGAAGGTTAGCATTTACCATCGAAGGTGTTTGCTTCAGTGGCAGACCTGGCCCATAAAGGCAGAACAGGCTTGCCCACTACTCTTCCGCACACAGAATTTCCACTACACAAAGTTTTACTCCCTTTTTGAACTGCTAATTAAAGAAGGAGATTCCACAACCTCTATTAGTAGGTGAGACTATGGTTGTACTCCTCTTACATTCCAGGACTTGGACTGAAATGTCCACATAGCAACCTTTTCTCCTTCTTCTGTTTTAGTTGGTTTGAAACGACACACACTAAAATGGAAACAGAAGAATGACATATTCTATGCCACCTTCAGTTAGGACAGCTTTCTTCAAGCTGATGCCCTCCAGATATGTTGAACTGCAACTGACAGAATCCCCCGGGCACAGCTATTCAAGAGCCTATGATTTTGAAATATGGAGATAGTGCTTAGCTTACTAAGGAGCAATATGATGATTCTATATGGTGGGCTGACTTTGGTCTGAATCCATTTGGTAGTCCTGAGTAACATAGTCCTGTTGACTCAATGGAAGCTTCATACATGTTCACTCACCATCCATCAACTGGTTTAATGGGTCTAATAAGAATGGGAGTAGCAACCGGATTTAGGCCATTATCTTGATGATGTGGCTGTGAGGTTGAGCTTGGAGGAATAGTAGTGGCTTTGTTAAGTGAGTTTGTTGCTGAGGTCACATTTCATAGCTTGGCTGCCACACTAATCGTATTCTGCTCTTCCCTGCCATCTTGCCAGACTAAACTCTCACAATTCTTCGGCTATCTTTCTGCCTATGGCTTTGGATCACCACTGCACATCTTACAACAGTATAAGCATTCTGTGAGAACATGGATAGATATCCCAAGTAAGTGTCCCAGAAAAAACACCCAGAGCTGACACAAGATATTTTTTTTTGCTCCCTGAGGCACCCCCCCCCCCCAAGATCATCCCTCTCATTTCATGTGCCAAACAACAAGTTCTTCAACATTGGCAATGGAACAACAAAGAAAGTACACTTTCTTTACCATTAGCCATTTCCACACTAGACTGTTATAGCGCTATGATTCCATTTTCAACATCCTATGGAATCCTGGTGCTTGCAGTTTCCTCCCGAAACTGCAAACCCCAGGATTCCATAGGATGTTGAAAGTGGAATCATAGCGCTATAACAGTCTAGTGCGGAAATGGCCATTGACAATGGAACAACAAAATCTGCTATGCAGGAAGGTAGTAACCTAGCTTTGAGGGTGCAGGGCAGGCTACATGACACACAGCTCTCTCCTCCAATACTTAGGTGACACTTCCCATCATTTTCTGCCTGAGACAACTGCCTCAATCTGCCTAATGACAGGACCAGGTCTAAAGATTCATACCCACTGATCTACTTCCAGTAATTTCATTTATATACTCTAGAAGCTGCAGCAAAAATGCTGAACATTTCCTCCAATATCACAGTGTTTCCCATTGCCATATGGCTTTTTGGCCCAGTAGGTGACTCTAATGGGATAGCTAATTCTCCTGAAAAAGAACATTGGGCATTTCCACACTACACTGTTATAGAGCTATTATTACACTTTCAACATCTTGTGGAATTTTGGGGTTTGTAGTTTACTGAGGCCAAAGAGCTCTCTGGCTGAGGATTCCAAATGCCCCTCCCTAAACTGCAAACCCCAGGATTCCCCAGGATGTTGAAAGTGGAATAACAGCACTAAAACAGTGTAGGGCAGAAATGCCCATTGTCTAAATATTTCAGTCTCAGTAGGTAGAAGATTCTCTCTCATTCAGTCAACTACCCCTGCCAGGGTAACCAACAATCTTGAGCCAAAGCACAGTTCAGATTAAACTAGCATGCAGATTAAACTAACAAGCATGTATTTGTCTGGAAACATTATCAGGGTTTTTGGAGGGTCATGGCTCAGAAATACACAGTCAGCATGGGCACTGGCCATGCTGGTTGGAGAATTCTGAGTTCTGCTCCCCAAAGAGAATGTTTTCAAGCTCTGATATTTGCAATCTTTGTCCTCCTCCTCTGCCTGGAATGGATGAAAGATCAACACAAGACAAAGATCCTCTCCTGCCCCCACTGCTAAGTCCAAATCCAGCTCAGCTTCCTCCCCGTTTCTGAGATTTCAGGAGCACAGTCTTTGCAAGCTTATCTTCACTAATGCACAGGTGTGAAAAATTCTTCTAAAAATACAGTGCAGCCAATACTTCGCAGGACGCTGAATCTTGCGTGCCATACTGAATTCTGCATGTTGAATGAAGCAGCAAATGAACACCACATATCGCTTGGCGATCATTTGTCCTGCTTTTACTGGACAAATCACTTCCTCCACAACACCAGTAGGTTTAAGCTATTAAAAACCTTTTTGAAAGGCAGAACGGGAACAGCGGTTTCATCTTCACCAGGAGAGAAAGAACAAAGGTGAGTAATGCTTGCTTGATGTGAAGGGAGCCTAGAGAAAGGAGAGAGAAAGACAGATTTGGAGAAAGGAGAGGAAAACACACCTGCTCAATGAGGAGGTGAAGATATGACTCAAGCCTCCAAGCCCCTAGAAAGTCTTATATTTCCAGTTTATTTACAAGAACAGGCACACTGTTTCAAAATCTCACACATGCACCTAAATTTTAGCCTAAAGGGTGCCAGTACCTTGATTCTACTAAGATAACACATTGCTCATCCTGCCAGAAACAGTTCTCCTTTTCGACATTGTTGCAGCCTGATTAATAGAAACAGACAAGACCTGTCACCCAGGTGTATTAACTGGCAGGTCAATGCGGAGTGGAAGAGGCAAAAAGAGACATCCACGTAGAGATGCATCTCATAGAACAGTGCCAGGCACAGCTACAGTTTGTTATTGTCAAATTCAGAGGACAGCAGCAGGCAGGTCAAGAAATTCCTCACTGACCCCAATTCTGTTAAGAGAAAAGGTTATGCGATTACATCACTACAATTGCTATTGCACTCCACCTTCAAAAAAAGAACTGAACGCAGTGTGTACAGAACTCCCAAGCAAGAAAGAGCCTGGAGGACAGCATGGAAAAATTCCCTTCTCCCATAACTCCTATAATCCCCAGCCAGCCTTGCCAGAATTACTGGCCTCTCTATGCATACTGATAGCTATAATATCAGGGATAAAGAAATTTTTCTTTTCCAGATGTTTCAGCTTACAACTTCTATCCACCCCTCACAGCATGGCCGGTCAGGTAAAGGATTACGGGAACTGAAGTACCGAAACATCCAGAGGGAGGAAGGCTCAACTTTCCTGTGCATTTTTGTCCACGAACAAAGTTCTCTAAGCTCCAGCCTTGCCCTCTGGTAGGTCTCTCATTGGCAGCACCCTAATGTCAACTCAGCAATGCTGGTAACAATAAGTGCCATTAAACCCCCATTTAAAAATGCCTAGTGTGCTCAGAGGGATACTACATTAGGCACTCTGTGGCATTGCAGAAGGCTAAAATTGGCAACTTTTAGCTGCCTGCCTGTCCAAGGAGCTGTGTGGAGTCAAAAGAGATAGTGGAGTCTCCAGGCATTCGAGGCCTGCCAATTGACCCAGGATGCCTGTGCTGTGAGAAAGAGACAAAGCTGCTTAGTTTTAGTTAGCCTTCAGGCCAGGGCCAGCTCTACCATTAGGCAAAGTGAGGCAACTGCCTCAGGAGTTCAGGGCTTAGTTGGCAACAGTGACAACCAGGGGTATATCTATGAGATATGCATGCAAAATGAGGACATTGCCCCCCCCCATAAGTATCCTGCCCCACCAAAGAATTTTTCCTTCACGTTCAACAACTTGTATAACCGATACAACTAAAATTACACCCCAAAACAGAATATTAAGAAATCCATTCCAAGTTTCTTTGTATTACTTGCTTCCCCTGTTGATATGAAAGGAGGCATCGTACCATCCTAAAACCAGTATTTCTGACTCTCATTTCTCATTGTAGATTTGCTGGTGTGCTCCTTCTATAAATCAAATGTCTCGTGACTCCTATAGCTGTTCTTTGTTGATGCTAATTGCTGTCAAGTCAGCTTCAACTTAATAGCGACACTCTAAATGAGAAACCTTCAAGACAATCTGCATCAACAGCCCTGCTCAGGTCTTGCAAACTAGGGGCAACAGCTTCCTTGATTCAATCTCTGTCCATTCACAATGGAGTCTTCCTCTTTTCTCATCATTATTACCTTTTCTAATGAGTCGTGCCATCACATGATATCAGCAGAATTCTTCTCTAGCATATCTTTCAAATGAGTTGCAAAAGGTGTTTGATTTGACAGACCTTATCATCAGCATAGTATCTCGCTTCACAAAAGCACACAATCCCACTACCACAGAAAGGTGGTGCCATGGTGGGCATCAGTTCTTAGAAAAAAAAGGGCACTAATTCAAACTTCCTTTTATATGCAAATGTAGGGTTATGGACTATTTCTCATTAGCAATAATAAAACACCTGAAAACCCTTTCTTTAATAAAAGCACAACCTCATGATTGTGGAAGGCTCAGGTTTAAAGCTATTGGGATGTTAATTATAGTTGAACACTGCAGTCATCTCTTCAGGTCTCACTATCTAAGAGGGAAAAAAAGTTAGTTTCACCTTTAAAAGCAAGGTTCACCCACTCACTGTTTTTAATTTTAAAAGATTAAAACCCCCTATAGTGCACTATGGTTAATAGCTTTTGAGAACCAAGGTTTTGAAAGAAAGGACTTTTAAGAAAGTGCTCTAGTTTTTCTGTTTTAACTTTTCTTTTCAAAACCTGGTTTTTATCATTTTTAACAGTATGCTTTAAATTGCTTTTAAGCGTTGTCAATAGCTGAATCCCATTTTAATCCTGTTCTTCTGTATGATTTAACTGTATTGTATTTTCATTTGCAAGCCATCCTGAGTCCCAGCTGTCCCAGTTTTAGGGAAAAGGAAGGGTATTAGTATAGTGTAGTGGGTGTTTATGTGCCTTCAGGTTGCATGTTGCACTGAATTTCAGAAGGTTGTCTTAGGCAAGGAATACTCAGAGGTTACTTCCTCTGAAATATAGCTTTCAACACTTGGTGTTTGCTGTTGGCCTCCCGTCCAAGTACCAACCAGGGTTGATCTTGCTTCACTTCCAAGATCAGACAGGATCTGGTGGCTTTAGAGTGTTTAGGCCCATAGTACAGTATAGCATGTAACGTAATGTAGTATAATGTAATACAGGAAGCCTCTGCCTTTCAGTGCCCATTATCTGATGACTTGCTCTTATGATGCTTCCAAATTAAGGACAAGTTCCACTAATTAGTTGGGGGTTCTTCTCTTTCATTAGTTCCTTCCTGCCTATGGAGGATTACTTGAAAGCACTTGCATGTGCATGCTGCTTGCAAAGCGAGCTGAGAAGGGGAAAAAGGGGCACTAAGCCAGCTGAGACTTTGCAAGCAGTGTGTACGCTGCTGGTCCCAAGGGAGCCTCTGTAAGTCCTCCATGGTCCCTAGAATACATGGATTCCACTTTTCAACCAATTCTGCTTTCTGACAGTGGTCCTGTCCCAAAACTGTTAGGTAAGTGGGGGGAAGACTGTAGGGATAAAAAAGGCCTCTCATCTCCTCTTCTCTCCTCTCCTCTCTTCCATTAGCTTCTCTGGGTTAGCTGAAAAGCAGAGCGGAACCAATCCTAACACCTGTTAGCGGGATCAGTCTTACCATTAGTAAAGTCAAGATAGCTGCCTTAGATGGTAGATTCTAGGAGATGTGTTTGTGTGTGTGCAGAATGAACAATGGATGTTAAAAGCAGCCCTGCATCCTCTAAACCATCTTGCTGTTCTCAGGTTTAGTCAGTGATGATATCCTATTGCTAATACTGAAATAAGGGTGAAATAAGATTCATCCCACTCAGAGCGTCTTCTGTTTATGAAATGGTGGAAGAAACCTATTTATCCTTCACTTCAGATAGCAATAGACCATAGGCCAGCCTTGCCCACTGCAGTGCACTGACCGGGGTTAGTCTATACCAAAGGCATCAATGGTTGAGATGAAGATCATGTTCGACAGGAAACAGACTGTTAGGGCCTGGAAGAGTTGCCTTGGACTGGATTAGGGAATCTTGAGGACTACATCAAATCCACAAGAAATTCCCCACGTCACTGTGAAACAATCAATCGCAACAAACTGACATGGAAGCTGCCTCTTTGGCATGGTCCCACATTTTAGCTAGTGTAGTTGCTAATGAGTAAGTTGAAGCCTGACAGATACTTCCTCTGCTACCGCTATATAAAAAAAAGTGCAATTGATCCAGAGCTGGGGAAAATTACTTTTCTGAACTGCGGTTCCCAGAATCCCCCAGCCACTAGTTATGGTGGCTGGAGAATTTGGGGAATTGTAGTCCAAAAAGTAACTTTCCCCACCTCTGCTTGGTCATGCTTTAACCCATGGGCTTTCAGTAAGTGAATCAACACTAAATCTTGCAGCAAGTGGAGCTGAAGCCAGTAACACAGATATTACCATGTTTTTAATCCTCTGCATTCGTTATTGCATCATTTCCATTTTTCCATGGGAGTTTGGCTACTTTTGCTGGGGAGAAATAAGGAGACACACAAAACACCAAAGGTGCTTCCCTGAAACCTCCACCCACATACTCAGATGTCTCACTGAATGAACTGTCTGGCTTCTGACATTTCATTTCCCGCACATCTTCATAATCAGAGAACCCAAAGCTTGCTGCATGTCAAAGCCGAATATTAAACATAATCCTGCAACCAATATGACAGTGCGATTTTTTCTGTGCTCTAGCAGAATTGCAATATATGCACTACCTGCTTCATTTGAGCTTGCAGGAATTATTAGTATGTATTTTTAAAGTCACTTATCCTGAGTGTAAGGTACACAGATTAAGAACCAAAGCTCTGATAAGCATTCTGACCATAATGTTCATTTTCCATAGCTGGAAAGAGAACACAGGAGCTTTGTCTTATTTTCCTCCATTCGCGTTACTCATTTTGCCAGTTTTCTTTCTGTCTGCCTTTACACCATGTCCAATCTCCAGTAAATCAGATTCAGTTCACATCAGAAAGCTAGCAGGACAGAGGGAAAGCAGCTTGATATTGGAAGGCAAGGCATAAAGGGGAGGCAGATTTGTTCCCAAACTCCCTTTGATCTTGGCTCCATCCTTTCGCTATGCTGTAGGGATTAACAGCTCACAGGACTACATGAAAAAGGAGCTTTTCTTTAATAGGCCTGAAGAATAATGCACGTAGAGGACAGGGAGAATTTTTTTTTTTAAAAAGTAGGAGTCTCCACTCCTACTTTCAGACCTCTTGGGAATCAGGTAACTCAAAGAAAAAAAAATGTGAACACCACTAGTCACTAAACAGCTTGGTTAATGTTTGCAGGATTACCCAATTACATTCACTCGGGTTGTGGACTTGTCGAGATTAAAAATGGTTAAGATTATACTGAGTGATGGGGCTTCTCCAAATTTTGATGGAGTACAATTCCCATGATCCCTTACCACTGGCTTTGCTGGCTGATGGGAAGTACACTCCCATAATAACTGGAAGGTCACATCTTCCCGTTCCTTGGACTAGATGCACACTTTGATTGATGCAGTTTTGGTCGCCTGAGGTGAATTTTCAGGAGGGCAAGTATCTGTGGAAGAAGATACTTCTGTTCCAAAAATCCCATCCCACCATTACATCAGAGGGCTGCAGTTACAACTTTAAAATAGGCATTCCCTTGGTAGATCACAGAAGCAGGTTTCCTGTGGGCAACTAGTATTCTCGGAAATTTCCAGCAGCAAGCACCATTATGCAGGAAAAAGCATGCAGATGCCCTCCAAATCTTTTGGACCATGACTCTCACAGTCTCTTACCATTGCCCATGTTGGCTGGAGCTAACGATAACTATAGTCCAAAACGTATAGGAAGCACCAGCTGGCAACACCCCCTCCTCCCCTTAAATGAATGCATTTCCTCAATGCATATACAAGTGTGAGGTGGAACACATATGCTCCCTTCACATTTGTCACTAATATGTGAATATTTCCCCTTGCAAGCTGAACTGCAACTTTAAACATGACATCATTGCTACTAGGAGGCAGATTTTGGGGCATCAGGTTCCAGGGGGAATGTCTGGGCAGGTTTCAGTAAGTTAAAGCACAAAGCAATGCAGATCCAGATTTCAGTTCCTGAAGAGCTGTCAGACTCTGGAAACATTACTTTATGGGATTATAATACCTCAAATGCCACCCCGCCCCAAGCTAACATAGGCACTAGTCATCCTGGCTAAGGATTCCTGAGAAATGTACTCCCAAGATCTAAATTCAATTCCTAGTCCAAACTAGAATACACTCATTGGCTTGACTGCAAAGTAATAAGCCAATTGTTCTTTAAATCTCCTTGGTTTGACACTCTAGCAGTTGGAATAAGGCCCTCAAAAGCACTTTTCCAAAATTCCACCTGTGGATTCTAGTGAAGAGGCAGAGTTCTGCAAAGTCAGTCGTGCAAAGCAAACATATTCATGGACTTACATTTGTATCATTTAGACAGGTTGGTAGAATCTGGCTTTTTCAGCACTGAATTTGGTCTTTATTGCACGGTTAGAGGGTATGGTTTATGTACAGAGGCATGAGATTGAGCACATGAGATTCAGTTTCACATGTAAGGTAGGTAAATAAAATAATACCTTTTAAGGCCAGGCAGAATAGAAAGAGAAGGGCAATCTTCATCCAACACTGGTTTCTGCACATAGCTTCAGGAGCAAACATTACCACCCAGCTTGGTAATAGTTAGCACACCAGTTAATGTTCAACCAAACTGCTCTAAGGTACAGACTGGTGTGCCAACTCTGTTACTCAGTAGATGTACACCCCAGTAAAGAAATATGCTCCAGTTTATGCCAGGACATCAGCAAAGTCAGGCTCTCAAGGCTTGTCCTCATTGTTGAGGACTCAGCCCTGAATTACAGACAGAATGCCTCTGAGACCATTCCAATATCTGTTTTCCCAGGGTCTGAAAACATTTTTTTTTTTGGGGGGGGGGGTATTATAATTCCCAGTATCTCCTTGCTAGGCTCCATGCTAGCTGAAGTCTAAAAAAACCAACTTCTCCAAGCATTTTTCTCCCAGGTAAGCATGGACTGTGTATAAGGATGACTTTGGTACTATTAAAAGTGAACTCCCCCAACTCCAATCCGGTGTAGGCAATCCAGAACATGCTTTCTTTTCCATTTGGGAAGGTAGCTTATATGGGCTGGTATAAAGTATAGAAATGGTGCAGGGTATTTGTTTTTTTCAGCTATAGTAATCCCAAGTCCCAGTGTGTTTGGGGGGCTATGCAGTCCTTCCCCATTCTGGATAGATTTTTATTTTATTTTTTGCTGAATGCAACTATGGTAGAAGGACTCAAATAAATCCAGAACGGCTTCAGATTCTGAAAGATCCACTCTTACTCGCTTACCAATCTGTTAACTGAGTCATCTAACAGTTCTTTAATCTTCATTTAAACCATCTGATTAGATTTAAAACAAATTTATTCAGGAGCAAAAGCTCTGTGTAGATTTTTCTTTAGGATATTAGAGGAAGTATAAAGAGTAAGACCCAAAAGTGTTTTTTACAATTTAGCACAAAACAAATCTGTTACCTGGAAAGTTTTTTTTTCTCCCCGCCCACCCCCTTCTCTCTCAAAGGCCTTGACAGACTTAAGAAATTGTATGTTCTCAACACGCAGCCCCTCTGATTAAAATTTAACCACAACTAATCAACCAACTAACCAACCAACTTAACTTTTCAATTTAAACTCTATAATGCTCTCCACTCAGACTCCTCATGTTCAACACAGATTTTATGTTAGTCCTAAGGACACACACTGAAGAGCCACAGTAGTTGAGTGGTTATAGTGTTGGGTTGGGACTTGGAAGATCCAAAATCAAGTTCCCCTCCTGGCCACAAAACTCAGCACGTGCCTTTGGACCATTCACAGTTTCTCAGCCTGCCTACCTAACCGGGTTGTGGTGACTATAAAGTGGAGAGACTGAAAGCCAGCAAATCTCAGAAAGCTAATTTGAGGATATAAATGTAACTAGTGAACAAAAAGCGAGCCAACGTGGTGTAGTGATTTGAGCACTGGACTACGACCCTAGAAACCAGGGTTTGATTTCTTGCTTAGCCATGGAAACCCACTAGGTGCCCTTGGGTGCATCATATACTCTCAGTTCCAGAAAAGTCTGTGATAGGGTCACCTTAGGGTTGCCATAAGTTGGAAACGCCTTGAAGGCCTGCAACAACAACATGAACCAAAAAAAGAAAAAATCCTATATTTATATAACGAATTAAACGCAAACTGAATCAGGGTGCATTCTCTCAATCCTGCCATTGTTTCCTTCAGCAGTCTCCCTTGCCTTGTCAAATTTTCAGACTGTTGCCCGGAAATTAACCGCAAACATACAAAATAAATCAGTCCATTTGCGTTGCAGGTTTGGGTTTAAGTTTTTATTTGTTTTTTTAGCTTTGGTCTATACAAAAAAAAATCCCTTAAAGAAATAATAATAAAATCTTCTGAAGTACATTTGCAGCTACACTGATCCCTTTTCCAGTGGAAGCCTCAAGCCATCACATTGAGAGAGAGCCGCTGTTAACAATGCATTAAGAGGAGCAAGAGGGTGGGGAGGAAGAAGAGAACACGCCAATCACCAGGAAAGATTTCAGGGAGGGAAGAGAAAGGAGGACTTGGGTTAAAAAAAATGTGCAAGAGGTGGTCAGTAGAAGGAGAGTTTTGCTTCAATGGTTAGTCATTCCGCTTCTTCGGAGGGCTTATGAGATTCCTTGACAGGGCCATTAAAATCCAAAGACACATCTCTTGAAGGCTAAAAAAAAAAGTGATAATTAAAAGCTGGAAAATGCAAAGCTGTTCATTTCTTGGCAAAATCGCACCCATTGGCTGCTCTTAGAAAAAACAAAAAAACCAAAGCCCTCAATATTTTTTGTTTTCTTCTCTTCCTGACTGACAAGCATTAGAACCCAGGAAGTAAAGTTGGTCAAATGAGGGGTAAAAGTGGTTTTGCACTATGTGCAGAAAATGTGTTGTATGTATATATGTGTTGATTTAAAAAAAAATCCTCTTACGAGAATCCTATGGCAGTTTGACAATATTGTCCAAATTTGCAAAGAGGTTGGTGGGGGGAGGGACAGAGAAGAGCAAGAGGTTAGTTGAAGTTGGAACAGAGTGTGGATGGATAAAAAAGAGCGGACTGCTTATTAGAAAATTATTACAAGGTTGTCAGAAGCAGCCTGGGATAAAGAGTGAGATGGGGTCCTTCCCACAGGCCCTTAGGAGGGAAAATTGGTTTCATTTTAGAAAATAAAACCTCCTTGCAGAGAAAGGGAGAGCTTGTCATCATCTTTCTCAGGCACTTCTGTCTCCCAAGTGTCCCGGATTTAAGAACTGGGGCTGCCCTCTTCTGCGTTAAGAAAATGTCTGTGGAGTAAGAAAAGGAGAAGACATTTAGGATACAAGAAACACAGATGGTACTCAAGACAGATTTCCCTTTTGGACATAGGAAGCTGCTTTAGATCAAATCAGACCATTTCCCCACCTAATCGATTATCATTTACTTGGACTTGTTGAAGTTCCTGGATGCTCTTAAGTGCTTGTCAGAGGAACAATAACCTCTCTGCTGACAAGTTATTGCTGGAACCACAACCATTAAACTCTTTTTAATGTGATACATTTTTATTTTAGGCAGGGGGGCACAGTAATGAAGTCAAGTTGTGTATCTGGTAGGATTGGAATTTCTCATTCTTTCTTTTTAAACACCGGCAAGTTTCTTCATTGCATGTACAAAGGGTTCATCTTCTCATCTGGAACAGCAGTTCCACTAGGAAGTGTTCAAAAGGGCTTCCAAGGTTGTTATGGCTATCAGAGGCAGCTTTGGAAATGATGATCAAAAGCTAAGTATTAAAAAAGAGTCGGGGGAGGAGTTGGAGTAATGAATAGAATGAAATGGTTGTATGATCAGTGGCAGTGCCCCTCTGCCCCTCTCTCTTATTACTAAATGCAACAAGAAGAACAAAATAGCTGCCCATCACATGTGAGTGTTCATGGGGAACTGATGGATGTTTCATTTACGCAAACAGATCAGCTGAACTTCTTGTTCTTCTTTTGAAAAAAACACCAAAGTTTTATTTTTTTTCTATACCAGGGATAAGAGAAGGTAGACCTAGAACTATTTACTGGTATTACTTTGGTTGCTTTGTGGTACATCAGCAAGGATTTCTGACTTGCTATTGTTTAATAATAGCAGCAAGTGAAATTGCTGAAATGAAGAACATTCGGGTAATTAGGAATGGGTTTTAGAGTAAAAGGACTGCAAGTTCCGCTCATTTCTGACACTCAGAACAAACTTCTGGCCTCAGAATTTCAGGTGTGTATTTTCTTCATGAAAGTGTGGTAGTATTTTGGCTAATAATGCAAATAAAACTAGACCACACAAGGCTAAAGTCTGCACATCTCTAGTCTAGGCAATAAAAAACAGACCACGACCACTAAAAATTAATCCACCTCTGTCCCCTAGCTTTAGTTCCAAGTTACTTCTAAGTTTTAACAATTCTTTAAAAAAAAAAAACCAGGTGTGGATACTTTATTTTCATTTGGAGTGAAAAACAGTGACAGGTTTTGCAAGTGAATAAAAGGCTGAAGAGCGTTTGCATGGCTGCAAACAAAAACTACCTCCCTTCCATTTTCCTTAGGTTTCAATTAACTGGACAAATTCCAAAACCAGCCAAAAAGATGCTCTTACCTTGAGCCCTGCCCCAAAGGGCAAATTAGGCAAGCATGTGGTCTGTGTAGGGTGCCCGCATACCATCGCTGTACCCATCAATGGGATAGTCACCCTCCATGTCCATGTGCATGTCCATTGGGTCCATGGGGACTTCACTAGAGTACATGCCCCGATACCCTGGATCCAGTTCTATTGCAACATAAAAAGGACTGTTAACTAGGATGGGGGTTAACAAGGGCAACTGCTAACCTACATATGGATTCCTGAAAGGGACTACACACCGACTCCAGAAAATCACCCTTAGCTATAGATGGCGTTATTGCAACTCATTCCACTTACGCAGAAAAAACTTTGTAAATACAATGTTCTACAACATACGAAGGTAGTAGTAGCTGTATAAAACAGTGCTAGTCTGCTTACGATCTAAGGCATCTGAAACATAACTAGAGATGTGGAGCCCCTGAAAATCTCAGGAAAAGGCCAAATTTTCCATCCCTGACCCAAAAGACAAAAACAGTTACTGGCAAAAAAAAAAAAAAATGAAACACACTCATTTCCCTACAAAGTTTTCAAGGGTGTTTCCACTCCCATCCTGTTTTTCTGGGTCTCCACAACTCTGCAATGCAACTTAAAATTATTTAACCATTCCGCCATGTCTTTCTTTCTCTTTCTGTATATTCTAGAAAAAAAAAACAATCTGGCCTTTTCTCACTTATTACAGTCACACTACAAGAGACAGGCTGGCAGCTGATACTTACCATCCCCGTATGGCTCATGAATGGGTATCATGCTCTGGGCCTGCAGAGAGAAGACAGATGGTTGTTCACCCAACATGGTGACAGAAGCCTTGTTGAGGTCACGAGCCAACCTAAACTTGCCACAAGAGGTCACTACAGAAGGATGTTGTGGAGACATTCCAAACTCTGGTTTCCCATGGCAACCTCAGGACAACCATTTTGTGTGCTAATAGAAGAACTGTCAACTTTCACACTGCTAGTGTCCAGAAAGCAGGATTGCAATGGTCCTAAGGTGCTTAAAAGCAAACCCAATTGCTTGCCTTGAGGGAGTCAAGCATCCATTCTGCTCAGCTCCTAAAACTGTCTGGCCCTGGAAAAATCAGCATTCCTATCTACGGAGTTGATGGGATAGGCTTCGAGACTGTGCTTGATAATAACTGATATACAAGGGGAAGTCCTAAGAGTGCTCTGAAACATTGTTCACCCCTTCCCCACTCCTCTTTCACAGCAAGCAGCCCCTATGTTTGTCTTTACCCTTCTCAAATTCCCCAGGGAAGCGATACACCCTACAAAAAGGCACCCATCACAAAGACTGAGGCTGAGAGCATTGAAACAACTTGAGGAGGTAGCAGAATGTTGAGACACGGCTTACACGGAAGGAGAATCAGTCACCGGAAGACAACTGCAGTGGGTTAGTAAAACATCTGACTGGGCTGTTTTTGTTTTAAGGCAAATGGGCATGCTCAACTTCACACAGGGGGATAACCAGGCACTGTGTACCACTGTCTCAACACTGTATTCTTTTAGTGAAACACAGTTGCTGGCAGCTGCCAATGTCACTGAGGCAGTGGTGCTTGGGGATAGGGGGATAGAAGGAAGAGAGGCAAGGGAGTGTAAATTTCTTAGCCAGTGCAAGTTTTCTGATCTGATTTCCCTGAGCTGATATTGGTTCCACAACTGGGAAACAGGGTGGGATCTCCTTCTGAGCCATGCAGCTACATTTAATTGCAAGCAGAAGTTGTTGGACGATCCAATTATAAATTGGCCTACATGTAAACTGGTTCTCCGTGTGAGATGCCGAATACAGGAAAGCTTCCTTAGAACAAAGGTGACCACAAACAGTGGCCCTCTGGATGTTACATGATGGAAACTCCCAGTAGCCTTGGCCAGCATAGCCAACAGTAAGGACTAATAGGAGCTGTAGTCCAAACAACATCTGAGTACCCACAAGTTGGCCACTCTTGCCCTTGCACACTGCTGGAAAAACTTCTTCAAATGAATCCATGATGCAGAACAAAAGCCTTGTGCAATCTTTTAACGGAAATTTCACACCTTGTGCAAGGAGGTTTCCTTCCTAGAGACAAATGGGTGGGGCAGTTTTCCATGACAAAAATGCTCTAGGTAGAATTCTGGCTAGAGGCAGGTCTGGGACAGGAGGACAGGATTTATTCTCATGTCCACTTCAAATTCTCTTTCTCTCTCTATACTAGCTCAGCCTTGATCTGCAGTTCAAGAACAGGCAGATCTGGAGTGTCACAACTGCATGTCTGGCTCTTCAGTAAGGAGGTCAAAGCCCCTATCCTTTCCATTTTACAGGTCTGAAACAAGCCAGGTAGATGTGAGGGTGCAGGTACCTTGGAGTAGTAGGCCACTCAGAACTAACAAGAAAATTCACACTGAAACTTTGTGAATTCAAATCCAAGTGCTTGACTTCCAACATGCTTCCAAGTTTTGTGTCTCAAATTCAGTGGGGAGGAATGGGTGTTTGTTTGTTTGTTTAAATGGACCACTACTGTTGACTGGTTGAGGTGTCACTTTGTGCATCTTGTTTTTCTTATGGCCATCCTGTGCTTTCACTCAAATTCTCCTCAAATTCTTATAAGAATATTCATTTTTCAAACAACTCAGACAGACAGACAGACACAGACTATGAACATGTCCCCACTTCCAGACACTCACAGCCTCCCAAGCAGCAGGATCGTGTTTGAAGAGTGAGTTGGTAAGTTCCACAGAGACGCGTTTCCGATAGTCAGGGTTCTTGTCTTCAGAAATGCGGAACAGCACAGCCGCTGCATATGTAGCTGGAGAAAGAACAAGAGACCCTTTAAGCCGATAAGTCCTCCCTCCTGTGTTTGTCAGTTCTCATACGCTGGCAACAGTCCACCATGTTTTCCACCTTCAGGTATCTGTATGGCACTCAGTTGCCTTGGTTTCCTTATCTGTGAAAGAGCAGAGCCCATACATCTCTGCCCATTATTTCTGATCTCTATTCCTGCAATCATTTTCTGAGCCAATCTACACTACGGTAAAGCCTTTCCTAGACTGTACCATTTCAGGGAACAGGGAGATGGGAGTGGTTACATGCTTGAATGCTCTCTCAAAGAGAGTACACAGAGAAACAGGGAGTGAGAGGAGAAAGAGAGAGAGAGAGACAGAGAGAGACACAAAGGGAGAGAGAGAGAGAGAGACAGAGACAGAGAGACAGAGAGAGACACAAAGGGGGGGGGAGGGGGGGGACCAAACCTCTGCTGGAAAGAAAGGTTCATCATACTGCTCTCTTCAAGATGCTTTTTTTCTACAAGTTAGAGGGCTCCCCACATCACATAGGACAAACATTCAAAGATGCAAACTCCACAGCCTCCCTTCACTTTCCTCCTTGATCACAGCAAAAGCTTTACCACTTGACTCTTCAGGCTGTGTGAACTACCCCTTAACCATTCTTCTTTGCCCTGGCTCAAATCTTCTGATTCCACTAGTGCAAGGGTACCTTTCTCTGTCATTAGAAGTGCATCCAAGAACTATATTCACTACCTATGGAGTCAATAGGTTAAAAGTCAGAAGCTCAGAATCCTCTTGCAACCAGCCCTCAGATTTCTTCCTTCATCTGTCTGTTTGATCAGTGAACCCAGGTGCTTGTCTTCAAAAGGTACGACTTCATACCCTCTACTATTTAGAATCATAAATTTCCATTACTCCAGTTCCTGAGGTCATCCAGGTAATTCTTGCATAACTTCTGAATCCTTTGCTGCAGTAAATGTCACTAACTACACAATGTCAGCAAATCTCATCTACCTTCTGTCTCCAATAAAAATAGTGAGTAGAATATGACTGGACATTCACTGAAAATCTCAGCTGGTTACTTCTTTTCAGCTTGAACATTTACCTAGGAAAACCAAATTATCTTCCTTGTAATCGGTCTCTTCCCCATCTTACTGAAGAGTACAAATGCAACCAATCTTTTCTGCCTCTCTTTCTTTCTTTGAAAACAGCTGGTGTAACTTAGCCATGCACTGCCTTGCTACCTCCCTTGTTGGTTATGCTCACACATTTAATTACCCTCTCTTAATAGTTGTTATCTAGGTTTTTCCAATACCAGCTAATTAGGTTAGGCTGGCACACAATGTTGTAAGTTTGCCTTATGACATCACAACTCCTTTTTCCATTACTGCATAGGTCAGAATTTTGTTCTGATCATGTAATGACCAAAAGCTTCTTCCCAACCCGTCTTATAAGCAGTGGATATAAGCACAGCTCCACCCTAGTTGTTGGAGACCAAGGAGATGAGCAAGGCAGGCAGCTGCTTTCCTTTAGCTGGACACACTGCAAGGACTTCATCTGCAAGGACATCCCAGGACTCTTGAGGCTCCTGCTGGTGCCTTTTGCATCATGTCCAGCTAAAGAAGAACAGTTGAATGTATCACTGCTGGCTTACTCACTCTCCAAGACCCCATAAATGGCTGTGTAGGGAAGTAGCACAAGGTGAGCTTGTGGGGGGTGGGGGCTAGGAGACTGGGAGACATAACTGCAAAAAGCACATAAGCTCTCTGTATTCAGAATCTTGGCCTTAACTGGATCATGATTAGACAAAGTAGAACAGTAGAACAGCAAGTACCATGGTCAGGGAGGGGTTCCACTGGCCCTCCAGCTGTTTTGGTCTACAAGTCTGTAAAACCCACCCAGCATGGCAATGGTAACATCTAGAGGGCCAAGGGTTCCCCAATACTGTACTATGGGAATGTGGCACATTCAGACAGCTGAAGACAGCTACACACGGAGTAAGTGGGTATGGCAGAACACTCATATGCACCCATAAGGCTTACCTGTGCCTTCATTTCTGGAGTGCAAGAGCTCCATCAATGGGGCTGAGGCACCCTCTGCATCAATGGCATCAGCTGCCTCTTTATCCTGAGCCAGCTCACACAGCACACCGGCAGCCACACGCTGGATGTTTTCCACTGGAGAATATAGAAGCTGAGGTTGGGGAAAAGCCAAGGAGAGGGATAATAAGCTGGGAAACACTTCCGTTTCATTCCATTTCCCTCAACTCCCTTCCCCCACCCCTTCCTCACACAGAGTGTCTACTCTTGATATTAAGCCTGTTGGCAGAGACTACAAAGACTTGTTCTACATACTGCTTGCTGGTGCTTGATACAACATGGCTACAACATGGCAGGGCTTACCCAGAATGAATGCAAACCAAGAGACAGAAGAAACATTGTGGGAAGACTAACAAAGCCTTGAGCAGACTGACAAAGCTAGTCAATGATTTGCTCTCATTTAGAGCTTCAAAAAAATGAGGGGGGGCCCACTGGCTGTGCAATTTTAGGAGCTGTAATTCCCAAACCGTCTAACTTTTCCAGGCCTTGACCTTACTTCCCACTATGATATCCATCACACTTGCATCTAGCTCCACTTGAAACGGTGTACAGAAGTGATGCCACATTTTAACATCACAATTGTTAACCAATGTTAAGCTGAGCTAAGGTGGCAACTGATTGCGGTCATCAAGCAGACTTCATAGTCAAAAGGGGATTTGAATCAGGTTCTCTCTGCTCCAAACCCTATCCTGTACACCCCATTAGCTCCATAAGAATCAAAGCACCAGTTTCTATCCGTATCCCTTCCTCCCCGCTCTCATTCCATCTGGATACTCCCACCTGCACAAAAAGCGGAATGGTGTTTAGGCGGAAGATTTCCATTCGGTTCATGGGGTCGCGAGCCAAGATGTGCAGTGCGCCCGTACAGCCTTCCACTATCTCTTCCATCTTCACTCCATCCTGAATGAGCAAGAGAGCTATTAGACACTGGATTGGCAGCCCTGCCTGGATCCCACATCCCACAAGGTATCCACTTCAAAGTCACACCTAGGGTGACTAATTGTCCAGAGCTCTTAAGTAAACCATTTCTAAAAGCAGAGATCATCCAACAGAGGCTGCTTCCACCCATATTCTCCTGTCCTCTCACCGTGTATGGTTGCTGTGTGCCAGCTGCTGCATGGCGCTGAGCGTCTTGGTGGGCCTTCACCAACAATTGGACCAGGCGTGGGATGACAGCAGCTTCCTGCAAGGGAGCGTGGTTGGCGGGGCACAAAGCCAAGTTACGGATGAGGCCAATGGTAGCCTGTGAGTAGGAAGGAGAAGGGGCAAGTTCAAAACACTGGCTCAAACTAAGCCACACCAAAGTGGTGCAAGGTTACTGCCATTTGGTTGCAGCAAGGAAATAGCAACAGACCAATGCAACCCAGGCCCCTTTGCTCTGAATCAGAGTCACAATAAAAGAGTCCCCCAGAAAGCCCAGCTGCTGCTTGCTAACAAACACAACTCTCTCTCCACAACATTACCTCTCATGCTGTCTTCCATTCTTCCAATGAAAGAGCCGTTCTCCAACTGCCATCTGCACCTAGACACCCCATCTCTTGTAGATATCATTTTTATAAATATTACCACCTTCCTTTAAAGTACTCAAAATACCTACCTAAGCCAGGGATGCGGGACCTTTGGCCTCCCACTGGACCACAACTCCCATAATCCCTTACTGTTGAACATGTTGAATGAAGGGAATTAGAAGATAAAACATCAGGAAGGTCTAATGTTTTCCATCCCTAGTCTAAGTAATCTTTACAACAGAGATGTAGGGTTGTCTGGGATTATCATTCATCCCCATGTTACAGGGCCATGGCTGGGAAGCTGAATAAGAAAACAGGATACAAGGAAGATGGCTTGCCTGAATCTATTCAACTTCCACAGCTAGGCTGTGGTTTGAAATGGAAATGTTCTGGCTTGTAGCTAATACATGGAGCCATATCATCACATCATGCCAGGTACCTATGTCACCTGCCTCCATGGCTGTCAGCTACTCAACCCCATTCTCCAAACATGCACTCTAGATTTCGTGAAATGGAATGCATACGTGCTCAGCCAATGCCCCTCTACATCCATACCTTGATCAATGGCCACTGATTGGGCTGGTTAAGAAGCTTAACAATGGCAGGGATGCCATAATTGATCCGTACAGAGTTCTGGGCCATCTCAGCCTCAGGGTGTCGGCTGGTGAGGTGCCTCAGAGCACACACTGCTGGCTCAGTGATATCTTCTTTGTCTCCTGCCCGAAGTATGGTGTGTATCAGGGCTTCCACCCCATTCGACTGGGTCACCAGGGTTTTGTTCTTGCTGTTGTTGCAGGTCAGGTTGGAGAGGGTGCCAGTGGCACAGGTCAGCACATTGATATCATCTGAGCTCAGCTGGTTGACCAGGATCTTCAGGACACCATCAAGACCCTCCTGTAGGAGATGGGATAGGACACAGAGTTCATGAGATGTCTGCTACAAACTCTACACGTCAAAAGCCAGACATGTATGGAGGGCTGTAATCAGCTGGAAGACCTTGGAGCAAGTATGACCTCAGAGGGATGCCACCCAGCCTCCAGTAGCTAATCCAAAGCAAAGAGAAGGTTAAGGGAAAAATCAACATCAGGATTTGCCAGCAGCATAACTTAGTAAAGGGAATGGAGCCTTGTATTACTGCCCATCCCCACGCCCTCCCCAGCGCTACTCCCTTTCATTGAAGCCCTGCCTCAAAACAAATTGCTAACCAGGGTCTGCAGTGATTATACATAAGAACACTGAGCAGTGCTCATGGTGCTTGTGTCCCATAAATGGCTTCCAGGAGAAAGGATATTGCCTACCTGCTTTGTGGCCACATCTGAGAGGTTCCTCAGAGTCCACAGGCAGTTCTGCACAAGCCTAGGACTGGCGCTAGTGAGGTGTTTTCCCAGGGCTTGCATGCCACCTGCCAATGGGGGAAGGGGGAAGGCACAAGATAAATTCATAATTACCCTTTTGCTTTGGATGACTTGGAGAGAAAAAAATGAAAAAAAGAAAGTGCTGAAATGATTCAAAGTTACATTCAGTGCAGACCAGCCTTCCCTGACGTGGTGCCCTCCAGACTTGTTGGACTACTCCCATCATCCTCGGCTAGCATGGCCTTGGTGGCTGATGATAGCAGTTGTATTCAAAAAAGATCTGGAAGGCAGCAGCCTATGCAAGCTGGTTCAGACTATGGCAAACTACCACTACCACCATATAACTGAAATTTGTTTTTTCTGGAATTCAATTCTGGCATCTCTGTCAGGAAAAAACTGAATATAGCTTTTAATATAACAATTGCAACCACCATCTTCAAAAGCTTAAAGCAATAAGGCAAGTTATTGCATGTTAGAGATGTACACTGATAGCACTCATTAAGATTTTGCATGTAGCAAGAATGCTGTTTGCTCAAACCTGGAAACAGACTGAAGCACCAATGATGGAAGAGTGGGTTGTAAAAGTTGCAGATTTTGCCCAAGTTGCCAAACTGATGTAGATTTTAAAAGATAAACCAAGTGAAGATTTTCTGAAGGACTAGAAACCGTTTATGGATTTTTTTGAACAATAAGAAATCTAATGATGTAATAATCTGTGTTTATGGTTATTAGTAATTCCAGTAAATTGCATTTTGTCAGATCTGTAATGGTAGAATAAGACACTTTCTATTAATTGGTTTTTCTTTTTCATTACAGTTAGTGGGGAGTTCTTTTGTGTTTTAGGTAGTTGGTGTACTTAGGTTATATTTATGGAAATAGATTAGTATGTTAGTAATGTGTTTTAGTACTTTTTCTTAATGTTAGTATTTTCCCTTTTTTTCTACTGTTGTGAATTAGTTTGCATGTATTAAAATTAGTATGAACCAAAAAAGATTTTGAACATTGACACTTTTCTATAGGATACATTTCTATCTTTGTTATTTTTTTACATACTAATATTAAAAAGTGAATATTCAAATCAGGGGTAGGAATTGCATGTGGCCCCTGGGAGGGATGCAATGGACTCTTGGGATTCCTACCAACCACCCATTATTCAGCCACAAATATTTGTTTCTTGGCTGCAAAAGACATTTTAAAGGATAAAACAGACTTTTGGCTCTATTCCATGCTGCACTGAGGTGCTCCCACATGTGGCCTGAAACAAGCCACCAACCACCCAAAGAAGTAGAGGGGCACTTGGAAGTAATACATCATCACTCCTAGTGGCCAAACTGGTGCTTGCAACATCATGACTGTAGCCTTCTGGAGATCTAGATCAAGAACCCAACAATCCAATGGTGCAGCCCTCCAGAAAAGAGACACATTACTACTACTGTGACTACACCAATCTCCTATTACAACTAGCAGGATCTCCTGGTCAAGCTTAATCTCATAGTGACATTGAAGGTAAGGAGGTACACACTTTACTCTCTCCTGGATAAGACATCCCTAGGAGACCCATGCTCACTGTTCTGGGGTTTTCAAGAGTTGGATCTAACAATTTATCAGAGCTGAGAAAAAAGTTTTTTGGATTACAATTCCCAGAATCCCACAGCCAACACAGTCATTGGCACTGCCATTGATATATACACCACTCCTTTCACTGTACATAGACACTGATATATTCCCTTCATCGCAAGTGAAAATTCAGGATTTCCTGTGCCCAATTTGTAGTTCTGCATGCTTTCAACTACAGATCAAGAAAGTTTATTTGCAAACTTCATGAAGAGAATTGACTACTACATAGATCACAAGGTCTTCAGCAGCTGTGGTAAACAATGTCTTAAGATATCAGAACAAAATCAAAAGCCATGCAGGCAAAGCTCCCCATCACACTCTGAGTTTTCTTGCTGTAGCTACTCACCGGCTTCCACAATGGCTGGCTTGTTGCTGGGACAGACAGATAGGACTTTGAGGACACGGCTGGTTGTCCACAGCAGCTTCTCATATGTGTAACTCCGCATAATCTGAACAAGGGCTTGGGGGCCTCCGTTGGCCAAGATAATGAGCTGAGAAAGCAAACAAACATAAGAAATGGTTCGGTCCAGACTTGAAAACCAGTGTGGTGCAGTGGTTAGAATGTTGGACTGGGACTTGAAAAATTCAGGTCCTAACCTAATTCACTGAGTCCCTCAGGCCTTTCACTTCTTCTCTCAGGGTGAGTTATATTGCAATCTCATTGTGATAATAGATGGGGAGAAGTCCACGAATGCCTCCATCCCCTTTTTGCTCACTGCTGTAAAGTCAGGATATAAATGTAACTAATCAAGCAGGGCTAGAACTGCGGAGAGCCACAGAGGTTGTTGGACTGCAACTCCCAGCAGCCCTAAACAGTACAGCCAGTGGAGAGAAATACTGAGAGTAGCAGTCCAACATCTGGAAGCCTACACAATTCCTGCCCCTCCTCTACTGTAGCTTCCAAGTTGGTTCATGTTATACTGCCACATTAACAAAAGGAAAACGGCATAAACATTTTAATTTGTAAGTCTCTGGGGCAGGGGCCTGTCTTTTGCTTGCTTTTCCTGCTATGGTCAAATAACATACCACCACCTGCATTTCAAATGTACTGCAGAATACCATCTGTTCTCGTTTTTAAAAAATTGGAAGCAAGCCTGGTTAGGAACAGAATTTTCATGGATTCCCAGTGGTATAATAAAACCATGATTAGAATACACTCACTGAAATCAGTGAGAAAGTTAGTAATAACTTATTTAGTCCATTGACAAGTGGGCTATTCTAAGCATGATTAAGTCTGGATCCAACTCAACACTCTCCTGCTTCTCTGGACAAATATAGTCCCCTGCAACAGCTTCCTCAGATCATATGCCCCTTCACTGCCCTACAACAAAAGAAGTCTTCTGGTTTCTTAGTGTGACTTCTCTTTTCCTTACCTTGCTTTCTTGGTTCCCATAGGCAAGAAGCTGCAGGCAGTCAGTGGTGATGGCAAGGAACTTTGGGTTATTCTTGGTCAGCAGGGGGACCATCTTCTGCAGCCCATCGGCCAGGCGCACAGCCATTTTGGCCCCCTCCTGGTACAGCAACAGGTTGTGAAGGGTGGTGATGGCATAAAACAAGACTGATTCCACAGGAGAACTATGTGTTGAGGTAGTTGAAGAAAAACAGAGCAAGAGACACAACTTCTGTTATTTCAAGACACGTAGCAATTCTCTCCCTCCTCACAATAAATATAAATTACAGTAAACTTCCTACAGAGGTTGGATATAAGAGCTGCCTTACAGAGAATGTTTGAAGAAACATCTTTGTTGACAGGTGGTGGTAACAACTCCAAGGTGACAGTCAGAGAAAGGGGTTTCTCAGGCCTAGTAGCCAAGATGCTTTTATCTACCCAAGAACCAAATCTGAGAAGTTATGCACCATCTGCTGCATCACTAGAGTATACAGCTCCCTTATTTATTTATTTATTTATTATATTTATAGGCCGCCTTCCAAGATTGGGACCCGAGGAGGCTTCCATCAATAAATATCCATTGAAAACACAATTAATAAAATTAAACAGATAAAAAATACTTAAAGCCACTAAAAACACTTAAAACAGCTAAAAACATTACAAGGATATACAATTTTAAAACAATGCTAATTAGTAAGCTACCTAGCCAAAGGAAAAGCTTGTTTGAAGAGAAAAGTTTTTGCCTGTTGGAGAGCAGGGAAGGGGCATGCCTAGCCTCCTGTGGAAGAGAGTTCCACAGGGTGGGGGCAGCCACTGAGGCGGCTTGAAGGCGAGCCTGGGGTGGTGGTGGGACAGAGAGAAAGCCTTCCCCAACAGAGCTTAAAGTTCTAGCTGGCCTGTACAAGGAGATATGGTCTTTCAAACAGCCTGGACCTAAGCTGTTTAGGGCTTTATAGGTCATAACCAGCACCTTGAATTCTGCCCGGAAACAAACAGGTAGCCAAGCAGACCCATTTTAACAAGGGAGTTATGTGCTCCCTGTAACTGGCCCCAGTCAGCATTCTCGCTGCCGCCTTTTGAAGCCGCTGAAGTTTCCCAACAGTTTCCAAAGGCAGCCCCATGTAGAGCGCGTTACAGTAGTCCAACCAAGATGTAATCAAGGTGCGTGTCACTGAAGTCAGATCTGACATCTCAAGGAACGGGTGCAGCTGGCGCACAAGTTTAACTGTGCAAATGCACTCCTGGCCACTGTTGAAACCTGGGCATCCAGGCTCAGAGTTGAATCCAGGAGAACGCCCTTATAGGAAGAAAGAGTGTGACTCCATTTCCCCACGCCACCCTCCTGAAGATCTGGACTACAGCTCCCACAATTCCTGTTCATTGGGCATTCTAGCTGGGTCTTGTGGGACTTATATTTTAAAAATCTAGGAGGGAACCACATTGTCTAGCCCTGAATTCTAACCTATTTTTGTCTGTACCAGACACCATTTCCCAAAAATGTCAAATGGAGATTCTAACAAACCATGACGGCTGGGATCTGTTAAACAAGATGTACCATGGACTGAGTGCATATCTTTCTGGTTGTCGAGGACCTGTTCTATTGCTTAAGCTATAGCTCCTTCTCTTCAAATTGAGAGGTTTATTATATTTTATTTAATCAATGTATAGCCCATCTTCACCCAGTATGGGACCCAAGGCCAAGGCTGCAAGATGTGGCTGTTCACTTTTTTTTTGTGGCAAACTACCAAACTTGTGGGACAGATGCTGAAAGTGTGTCTTTGCATTCGGGGAGGGAGATTCCAGTGGGACATACAAATAGGAGAAGAGGCAGTTATTTGGAATTTATAAGACTCATCAGTTGCACGGAAAGTGTCAGAGAAACTGAACAAGGCTTGGCCATGGCATGCCAAGACTTGCATTTCCAAAATCAAAGCCAGCGCTTCCATATCAAAGGCAGCTGCTCTTCAACTCCATTTTGTGCCAGTTGGGTGTGGGCTTGCAGCTGGCAAGGTGCTGCTGCAGCTGAGGTGCCTAGCAAAATTGCCATGGCATATGAATAGACACAGTTTCCAGAATGTATGAGAGAATTGCTGTTAGAATACTGTGCATCTATGGCCAGGATATAAAAAGTGAAAATACTTGAACACTTCCAACTGACAATCATTGGGCAGCACAGAGGCAACCCACCTCCAGCATCAGGCCTGTGCTTAATTTTGAGAAGTACAGAAGGTTGAAGTGCCCTGTAAGCTGCCTGGTATAACCTCAGAGGTATGAGGATTGCTTGCAATAATTCATTCGTGGGAGAACAGCACTCTATGGGCACAGAAACAATGAAAATGAACACAAATGTCAGGCCAAGCCTTGGGACTAATTAAACTCTTCAATCACAACCCACGCAGCTTGCACGCAATAGCCTGAATAAATGCTCTCATATATTGCTTGGACCAGAAAGCCCTCACAAAGATGAAGGCAACCACGGCTGAACTCAGCTGGAAACACTTGGGGGATTTTGTAAACCCTCAAAGTTTCCTCTTGGCTGGTCCCTACCTCCTGGGCTGGGATGATTCAATTGATGCAATTGCTCCAGAACCCTCACTGGCTAGGAGGCCCAATGCTGAAGGGAAAAGGTGCCTCTTGCTTCCTCCAATTCCTCAGTTGCCTCTCAAACCTCTCAATGTTTACTCTTTCACTTTCCACGTTTTGTATGCAACTTGAGTAACTGAGTAACAAGTGCATGGGGTTCAGGCTGTTAAGACTCAAGCAAGCTACCAGTTTGAAAAAGGATCAAGACATGAATATTTTTGTGCTGCTATCTTTGACACTGTGCCATGTATGTTTCGTTTATCTCCTTTCTACGCCACCCGTTACAGCAACTCACCTACATGGCACAAAGAGGCCCCCTGTTTTTGCAACTGTTCCAGGACCTCATTCATCTTAATCTAGCCCTTCCTACATCCTACAGGTAACAACTTCAGGAATCCCTGCCAGCTTCATACTACTGCTGTCTAAAGAAAGTAATACCTAGTGGTGGTTCTGCACCTTTAATATTGTTATTTGATGTTACTATGTTACTGTTAACTGTATACAGTTTTACACCAGCTTAAAATATGACCAAAGGAGAGTTAGTATAAGTAATGTTTTAAAGAAAAAGCAAACAACTAAGAGCTGAACAAGGTTAATCCAGACTGAGACCACCTGAATTGAGAACAGGAGAATCAGATCAGAGAAGGAGACAGTGAAAGGGGGTAGCTTCCTGCATGTACAAGGAGGATTGCAAAAAGCTGAGCTACACCAAGGGCTGCAGAATTACCTCAGCATACGCACAAGGGCTGGGATGCCCCCAGACTTAAAGATGGAGAGCAGCCCTTCACGATGGTGGGAAAGGTTGTGGAGGATGCTGGTGGTGCAGCGAGCTGTATCTAAGTCACTGGTATTTTGCATGGTGCGGACCACAGCAGCAACAATCTGAGGTGACTGCATCAGAGCACGGCGTGATGCCTCCTTTTTGGACAGCTGGTTTACAATCATAGCTGCTTTGCTGACCACCACCTGGAAGGAATGAAGGTTACTGGAAGATGACTAAGATGGCACAGAGAGAACACACTGCTTTATTATGCTGCCTCTTTGTACCTTTCCAGTGGCAAGTAAATTTGATCATAAGCTTTGCACTGATTCTGCACAAAGAGCAGCCCAATTCTATGCTCTGTAATGGTCACACAAGTTAACCTGATTTCTCCTAATCTGCATAATTCAATGCCCTTCTGTGAGTCATATAGAAGGGTCAAAAGCTACATAATAAGCTGATGTTCACTGTCTTACTACTAATCATCATATTAATCAGTTCCTCTGGGTTTCCAAGCTTGCAAGAAAGATTGCCTTCTCCTTCCAAGCACATCTTTGCAACCACTCAAGCTAAACACTTCATCTGGGGGGAAAGGAAGTAATGTGAAGAAGAGTGAAATGCTCTTTCTGTGGCCACATTCTGCAAGTTCCCTACAGTTTCAGGCCATCACAGAATACATAGCTCTGCATGTAGGATTACTGCTCGGCTATGTTGCCCTAAGGAGACTAGTTCTAACTGACCATCTTACCGGATCCTCATCATTGAGGAGTTTGGTGAGCTCAGGGATGGCACGGGTGGCCAATTCAGCATCATCTTGGTAGTTGATGAGATGCACGATGGCTGACTTGAGCATCTGAGAGGGTTCAGCCAACCGCTGCACGTTTGTCTGCTGTCCCTCGACTTGGGTGGTGATGAGAAGGGAGCGATCCTCCACTGTCTCTGGGTACATGGCAGCCCGGATGCGCTGGGCACGGGTCATGGCAAGCTGGGACTCCAAGTCCGCTGCAAAGGAGGTGGGTAGGACAGGATTAGCACAGCTGAAGTCCCAACCAGGATTTCTGTCAGTCACATGGGGAGGTTCATGGAACTGCTTCAGCTCCACAAGGTGCAAAAGACTTCGCATGTGAGCAAAGAGATAAGGCAGGAGTTAATTAGCCAGCCCGATTAGGCAGTTGTAACACAAAGCTGCTTAATTAAAAAACATGAAAGTGAGATGGGAAATGGGAAATGGCTCGCAGAAAGGCCTAACACGCCCGCACAGACGGACTGGGGGTGGGGTAGTTCAGTTGTTCCAGCAAACTGAATTGATGTGCTATGGTTAAGAATCACAATGAAAAAAAGAGTTTGCTGCCTCTACTAGTCTTTTTTTTCTTTTGATTCCCATCAATCTCTGAGTTTCTCTTGCATTTTAACTTCCACCCAACAGACAGAGGATGATGCTTTCCTTTCCCCTGCTCCTTTCACGTGGCGTCTGATATCACCTGGCAAAATTTCCACATCTCTGTGGTGATGTCAGTCACCTGTAATGTCATCCCTTATAAAGGATCATTTTCATATCCTCTCTCTCTCTCCTGACATATTTCCAAAGACAGCCTGCAAAACAGCATGTGGGTGGTATGTGGGCTTCTCAACACCGCCCTAGAAACCTGGTCGCCAAATTTCAGTGTCAAACTGCAACACTGAATTTGAGTGGCAGCCCAGGAAAAAAAAAACCTTTTAAAGCATTTCACTTGCATTAAATTGCTTATAGCTTATATGCAATTACAAAAAGATGCACATCCTTCATTTCTTCTGATGGGCAGGGATTTTTGTGACATGAGACAATTCCAGCGAAACAACGCAAGAAAAGAACAAAGAGAAAAAAGAGCTTCTCCACCCCATGCATGAAACCATACACAGGCTAGAAACCTTTTAAAGTCTTGTGCCATCTACCTTCACACTGCCTTACCTCCAGGCATGCTTCTTATTACCTAGCTGAAGAACCAAAGCTGAGGACAAGGTGACCCATCCCCCTTGATAAGACTATAGGGGAGTATGGATCAGAACCCAGTTTTCCCAAATCCTACAAGTGATGGATCTTATGGTTACACAAGTGGAATGGCCATTTCCTATGGTATCCTCCAATATTCAAATGCTGCCAGGCCACGCATGAGGAGCTGATATGTTTGCTTTCCATTCCAACTATAGTGTGGTGAACTAGCCACATCAACTATTTCTCCTACAGGATCTCTTGGATCTGCTCTAACATTATAGGAAGTGATTACACAGAAATAGTACCACACCACTCATGTAAAATTAAAAATGGGTACAAACAGTGATTCATTGACTCTTGGGTCCCTGTTGGTTAGTTTTTTAAAGCCTTAACATGCTACAAAGCCTGAATCCAGAATTTATTAGGGTGCCAGTGTTTACCTGTCAGACTGAGATCTGCACTTGAGTTGAAGCCTCACACACAAAAGAGCCTCTTGCACTGCAGCACTCAGTTGTGGAAACCCCAATCCTTAGAAGTCTGGCCCATTTCAGCACTAAATTCATCCAAATACGCCCTTGTATTTATAGCATGAATTTTAGTCTGTTGGACTTTGGGTTCTATTCTGATTTTGTTGGAACTGTTTTATGATGCTTTAAACTGGTTACAAGTTGATTTTAACCCTCCCTCTCCCCAAGATTTTCAAATACCAGGCAGGATATACACATTGGAATTAATGAAATAAATGTGGCAAAAATAGAAGTAGAGCTTCTAAAGGCAGACCCAAGTTTTAAAAGTCTGGAATGTCTTACGGAATGCTATCGTCTTTATTTCTTTATTTTATCTCCTGCTCCATCCATTTCACAACTACTTCTGTTGCCACAGTCTTCCATGAAAACTATCTTTCTAAGCATCGTGGCTAAGCTATTTCCCCACCCCAATCATTCCCCAGTTAAATATAGATAGAGATTATGATATGCTGCTGGTTCTGTTTTAACTGACCATAGCACGAAAAGCAAACAAGAGAAAGGCCTGCCCACAGATTTCATGAAATAAAATTTGTTCACTTTTCCTTTGTTAACGCAAAGGTCCCTTGTGAACGGCCTTGAAAGATAAAGCAGGGCTGCAGCAGGAATTGTATAGCCCTCCAGATGTTGATGGACTGTAACTCTCAGCTTTCCTTGCTATTGGCTATGTTGGCTCAGGCTGCTGGGATTTTCATCTGGAGGGCCCCATGGTTCCTATCCCTGAAATAGGCTGAAACAGTGGTATTTCACATTGCAGTGTCAGAGGCTTTCAGATCAAGGTATGCTCTGAAGGCTCACAATACAGCAGCTTTGCTGGGCTAAACATTTCACTTTCTGTTGTAGCTTGGATAGGAGACTTCCTTGTTATTGCCATTATATGCCTTCAAGTTATTTTTGACTTATGGCAACCCTAAGGTGAACCTTGGCAGAATTTGTTCATTGGGCTATGCTTTTGTACTCCTCTAAGGCTGAGATGACAGACTTGACTTGCCTAGAGCCACCCAGTAGGTTTCCCTGATAGACTGGGGATTTGAACCCCAGTTTCCCAGTGTCCTAGTCAAACAATAAAATCTCTAAACCACCAGCTCCTTTTTATGTTACTCTATTTCACGACTGGGCAAAGTGTAGCCCTCTAAGATGTTACTGGATCACCAGCACAGGCAATGTTGTAGTCCAACATGCAGCAGCCCAGACTTTACCAACCCTGTATCACCTAGCTTGGTTTCTATCTACCATATAAAAATCAAAGTTTGTCTGTGAGTTTGTGAGTTTGTCTGTGTCAGGCTGGCAAAGATCTCATATGATTGGCTCTGTTAGGCAAGAAGACCTCATATAACTGGCTGCCTGTGAAGATTCTATGGAATCCTGGGGTTTGCAGTTTAGGGAGGGACCTTTAGAATTCTCAACCAGAGAGCTCTTGGGCCTCAGGTCAGTTGCTATGGAGACAAGGCCTAGAAGCAAGGAGAAGGCCACTGTATTCCCCCAGAAACCAAACTTCTGTATGTTAACAACTCTGAATACAGATTGGATTGGGGACTATGAGGAAAAGTTACACATACTGGACAAATCAGTTTGGGGAATTACAGACACAGGATCTCAAATCTGTGTATTTCAACCGCATTTAATTCGTAAGATAAGGTAAGGTACTTCCTAAGGTATTTCTAACAAGTATTACCTATGAGAAAATAAAATCCCAGGCAACATTGGGTAAATACACTAGTTACAGAATAAATGCACATTATAAGTGCAACAAATGAGTAGGTACTTTTCAAGTAAACATTTACCTTGAGCCTGAGCCTGTGCCTGTGCCTGGACCTGGGCAGCTCCAGACTGGCTATAAGTGGTGGTCTTCTTAATGGTGTACTGCTTGCCATAGAGGTCATCATCATCCACCAAGCACTTGCTGCTGACTGATGGAACCTGGGTGTTCATCCCGGAATGGATGCCCGAGTCATAAGTGTAGGTCTGTTGCCATTCTGTCACCTTGATCGGTTGCTCCATCATGTTCACCACCTCCATGGCTGCTCTGCAAGAACATCTGACAGGGTTAGAGAACTTCTCTCATGATTCACATTAACAGGTAATCCTACCCAGCATCCAGTTCTACATAATGGACAGAACTGACTGTTTCAGTAAGGTTTTAATATTGTGCCTTTCTACAAGGAGTCTGCTGTTTCTTGTCACCTACACCTGGCAGTTTGTGTGTGTGTGTGTGTGTGTGTGTGTGTTTCTTTTTAGTAACTTCCCCAGAATTTGGAAAAATTGCTTCTTTGGACTACAACTCCCTAGAGCAATTTGGGAGTTGTTCAAAAGATAATTTTGCCAAGCTTTGAACTTCCCATACCAGAAGTGATGCCACACAGATGACAAATTCCTGCCCAGTTCATGGACTCTCTCCCTCTCCAGCTAGTTCCAACTCTTCGATGACAATGATAATTTTCCAGATTCCATTTCTATCATGCGAATCTACTGTATGAGCTTGGCATGGATATAAGAATTCTAAAACACTTTGCAAACTGAAACGTCTGACAGAAACACTAAAATCAAAACACAGGGAGAAAGATTTCACAGCTTTTGTAGAGTTCTGGCTAATTATGAAAACTTTGCAGACAAGGAACAAGCTTGTTCCACAAATATGGTATAATTCCTTTGGCATTTTTTGCCAAGTGATATGTTCATGGTAGACACACCAGTCGTAACACATGTAGCTACCCTCTACCCAGCACAAGACATTTCCCTCTAAATTGACCATGGCCCACATTTACCTTTCATATTTTTGCCATCCCCTCTTTTGAGTTCTGTCATTGTGTTATTGATGGTTCTGAAGACAGAATGTTCCCACAAAGCAGGGATAGAAAAATTCCACGCGTCTGGGGATCAATCTCCCACTCCTGGGCTTTGCCATAGGCAAATGAAGGTGGTGTCACTTGGTAAAAGCGGTTTCTTTAAACTAGCTGAAAGTGGATTAATTTTAAGCCTATGTTCAGATTTAAAAAAAAAAATATGACAGCACAAATCTATCTGGTCACACTGCAAAGAAAAGAGGACAACTTATTTGCTCCTTCTCTTAACTATAAGACAGTTTTTAAAAGCCACACTCATTGCTATTTGCAGCAAGAGAACCTGCTTTTTTTAAAAAAAAAGTTTATATTTACTTTAAAGTATTTTAAACACTACTGTTTGTATATTGTTATTTTCATGCTGCTTCAGTATTTGGATGCTGTTTAGTGGCTTTCTGTGTGAAGACCAACTATAACATGCCAGAACATTCTGCTTCCTGCCTCAATTTAAAACTGTTTGCTCCTAGGGGCAAGTTTCTTTCTTTCTTTTTGTTACTGCTTTTATTACTACTTATTACTATGAAAAGAGATATACAGTCAGCCCTCCACATTTGCGGGTTTTGTTACTGCTTTTATTACTACTTATTACTATGAAAAGAGATATACAGTCAACTCTCCACAATTGCAGGTTTCACTTTTGCAGATTTGATTATTCACGGATTATTTGCTGTCAACTCTGCTGCTTCCTTGTGTCATTTTTAATACGGAGTGCAAGCCTTGCGAGATTTAGAAACTGCGAATGAAACTTGTGGGTCCCTATTAAAAATGGTGTGGGGCAGCAGTGGAGGTGGCAGTAAGTCCCACAGCCCCCCACTTCTGCCTTGTGAAGGAACCCTGATGTCTCAAAGGAATCCACGCTGTGTTGAATATGGTGATCACATTTTTGTGTGTTAAATATGATTTGGGAGGTCCAGAGTTATTTGTGGTTTTTCCACTTTCACAAGGGTCCTGTGCCCCTAACCCTAGTGAATGTGGAGGGATGACTGTATATACCAAAAGAGACAAAAAATTACTATGCAATATAGTTTCTCCCTTTTTATGCTGAAAGATACTAACATGACCACCTCTCTGCAATCTACAATATAATATTCATATTACTCTGCTGGGTTATTTTAACCTACCCTTACCCTTCTGGTAATGAGTATGGTCTAAAATTGACTTGGGTGGGACTTTATCCTCTGTACTAATAGAAGTCAAGAGAATGCAACTTCCCCACTCCCTTACATTCCTCTGAAAACTGTGTATTACTTTTGAGAAGAAAAAAATTGCATGTGTTACAAATCTCCCTCTCTCTCTTTAAGTTTGAACTTCCACAATTCATACTGAGACATGAAGAAAGTCGGACACATGATCAAGGTTGTTTCAGGAAAAGAAGCCACTGAGACGCTGTGACTACCAGTCATGTACACTCATCACGCCAGAGTGAATCATAAGAGTGAAAGCAGCAATGTTGCTGAGAAGAGAAAAGTATAAGCCAGTCCACCAGGCACTCCTAACTCAGGACCTGGAAAAGGAGCAGCTATTATGAATACCAAAGAAAGACTCTCAAATGTGGTTTCATATTAAAGCAGGGGGAAAAAAAACTCAAGGCAGCCAAGAGAGGGAAGAATTAGGTTTTGAAAGCCAACACAACAAAAAGGACATTGGAAAAAAAAATCATTTCTAGGCCATCCCCAAAATGCCTAAAAATAAATACATACCACTTTCAGCATGCATATTTTGGGATGCACTGCTGTTTGATTTTGAAAGCAATGCGAATTGTTGCCACCTGCCAACGTGGATGAAGGAGATGAGCAAAGCATAGAAAAAACACGCCACCCACTGAGATGTTATCAATCCCCCTGGTAAGATCAGAAGTCTGGTCTGAGGTCTGCTTGGAAGCCTGCTCCCCAGCCAGCCCCTTTTCCTAAGGCAGAGAGAAACTGTAGAGAATGCTTATTAAGTCTACGAAGCATAGCTTGGAGAGGATGCCAGCTCTGTCCTTGGCAATGCAGTGAAACCAGGAATCCTGGGGTCAGAGCACTGAGACTGGAGCAGGGGGCTGACGACCTCATTTGCCTCTCAACTTAGCTACCATTCTTGTAGTGGGAGTGAAGAACAGCTTTTCCCAGCAACAACATATGCCCATAAGCTAGCCTTGATGTAAGGCAAAATACTGGAGGGTGGTTTGGTCTTGAATGTGCAATTAAGACCCACTAGCTTTAGAAGATTTTTTTTTCCTGCTGGAGTTGAAAACTGCTGGACCTGGTTTGTTGACAGGGATCAGTGCAACTCCCTTTGTTTTTGGGTCCGACTTGGGTCCATGGCTATCCAGATTTCCCTCTACCTACAGCTATACCAACAGAATGGAGAGCAGTCAATATAAGGCCAACTTTTGAAAAGGAAAGGGGTGGGAGGAGAGCAGAAAATGACAGGCTTGTTTTAACTTGGTTTCCTTGTTCTGCTACCTAATTCCAGCACTGCTGTTTTCAAGGGTACCACAGAAACAGCCCTGCAGGCCCAGATGTGGCCCACTGTCCACATGTTGCCCATCCTAGCAGTTAACACTGGCCATGATCTTGTTGAGAGCCAGCACAGCATAATGAAAGGGACTGCATGGAAATAAAGCATCCACACCGGTGGGAGGAGGGCAGAGCTCTGACTGTGCTTCTTTCTGGGAATGTTACAGGTCTGTTAACAACTAGTACTAGAACACCTGAATACAGAGGTCTCTGATTCTCTGATTCTCTGACTCTGGATTCAAGCTGCGGGAAAGGAGATTCCACCTGAACCTCAGGAAGAACTTCCTGACGGTCAGGGCTGTCCGGCAGTGGAATATGCTGCCTCGGAGTGTGGTGGAATCTCCTTCTTTGGAGGTTTTTAAGCAGAGGCTGGACGGCCATCTGTCGGGAGTGCTTTGAGGGTGTTCCTGCATGGCAGGGGGTTGGACTGGATGGCCCGTGTGGTCTCTTCCAACTCTACATTTCTGTGATTCTACATTTCTGTGATTCTGTGATTCTGAGAACCCCTTATAAGAGCCAGTAAAAAGTAAAAACGCTTGTGTAACTGGTTGGTTATACAAGCATAACTCACTGACAGGATTCTGTCCATTGTCTTCTAAAATACTTTTTGATAACTTCCCTACCCTAAAAAGACCCCTATGAATAAACCCAGCAGTCACGAGAAAAGAAAGGTTCTCTTATGGACTGATAAGCGTTTCAAGAAGGAGAAGAAAAGAGGAGGTGTTAAATGTTCACTCCTTTAAATAGAGAGATCAAAACAGCGGCGTCCATCACCAATCTCTGTTGTGATGAGTGTTTTTAAACTCACTTAAAAATGATCTACAGTTGGGATAAGCAGAAAAATGATGAATTGAAGAATTGTTCAGGTTGGTCAAGAGAAGCAAACTCAGAGAACGAATGTTAATGGAGTAAATCAGATTTAATGTAAGCAAGTATAAAATGATGCACACTGGGACAAAATATGTTTCCCAATTTCATATACACTATATACTTGTGGGAGGTAACTAGTGTTGGTTGCTCAAAGAAAAAGATCTCTCGGTTGTGATGAATAGCTCAATGAAACTGCTGGTGGAGAGGGAGATTTCTCAGAGATGTAGTCCAAAAAGAGTAACTTCTCCAAGCTCTGGATTCTTTTGATTAAGGAAGGTGCCTCCCTTTGTAGAGAACATGAGAAAATTGGGCACACCCAGGAAAGAAACAGCAACAAGTTGCCACCTTTCCCTTCCTCGGGGAAGCCAGTCAGACAGGTTCTCCATTCCAGATTGCAGGTAGAACAAAAGGTGACTACATATTTCTTTGAAAAATGGCTTATAAGCCTGACATTCCCTTTGTCAGTAGCCAAGCAAGTCAATGCATGGCATCATGTTAACCCGATAGGTTTTTTTGCCACTCACTTCTGGGCCACTCCAACCATTACCAAATTCTTCCATGAAAAGCACTGGAAGACAGTCTGAATGTCAAGATGTAGTGCCATAGAACCAATAGTTAACAGAACCAATAAACGTGATCTAAGTTAAGTGGGAGAGAGACACACGTAGGCCATAGCAGTTTGCCCTTGTTAGGATGCAAACTGGAAATTAGTAAGGCCTTCTGGAATACCTTATCTGCTAATGCAGATATTAGGACACATCTGCAGATATCTCTCTCCTAATGCCTTCATTTGGAGTTCAAGAAGACCCATCCAGCATGGCCAAAGATAAGGAGTTAGGAGAGTTGTTTGAAACATCAAAAATTCCTAAGCTTCTCTTGAAATATTTCCCTTCCAAAACTGAAAATGACAGAAAAATCTTACATCTCTTTGGAAATAACATGACAGATCTGTCACTCATTCCAAAAAAAGGGGAAAGGAATAGATTTTTACACCACTGCTACTAAAAGCTGTTGTCTGGAGATGAGTGCCAGTCCATGACTCATTGCCTGCCAGTCCACATAGCAAGTTTTCAAGAAAGAAACAGTCACAGCCAATGAGTCCAAATAGGGTGCCTGTCCTGGTACATTAAGAGGGGAAAAAACCCACTGCTGAATCTCACATCAGACTGCCTGAAACAAACTGTTAGACAGCTTCTTTTAGGCCTAGGATGAACAGTCTAAACTCCTGCCACACCCAGACCCCACAACCCCATAGCCATTCCAGCTCCAAAGCCCAGTCCACAAATCCTCTTTGTGCTGCAGTTGCTGCTGCCATGTTGAATCACAGGGGCCCCAAACCACACAGTGAGCTGTGTTCGACCAGGTGTTAAATGGCTCCGACATGGGGTTGGGCTGTTTTAACCAAGTCAGCAGACCTACTCATTTTTTTTCCAGCTAATTATGCTGACATGGTTAAATTCACCACACCTTAATATGGAAACTACTTCTCACATACTTTAACATGGTGGAGGTAGTGATCACATAAAGGAAAAAAAAAAAGAGGAACATAAGAACTGGTGCTCTGTTAGGATGGGGGATAGATCTCCAATTCATGCTTTTTTTAAAAAAGGCATAAAGAGTTATGTTCTGTTACTGCAGGTAATTCTCTCACTCCTCCTTACTAGAACCATATGGCAGCTAGTTAACCAACTGGATCTGCCCTGTAATGAATGAGCCGCTGGCAAAGAGATATGCAGAAACCTATATTTCTGGGTGTTCCACTATCTCAGAATGTGCACTGAGCACAAATTAATGCTGTTTGTAGGGAAGAGCTTTAAGCTTCTAAGCAATTTTGTAAAAAGAGAGGCAGGGGCAGAAACAAAGAAAGAAATCTGATCAATTTATAAAAGGAAAAGGAGCTATTCTAAAATAAGACTAGAAAATGAGGAAAAGCCATTATCTTACACCAGTTCATTGAGTGAATTACACGTCTACCACTTTCAAGAACAGACTCTAGCATGTCACAACTTACAAGGTTTTTTAAAAAAATCTTCTTTTAAAGAAGTTTATCAATTTCATCTATGAGCTACCTCTTCCACTCTTCCAGACCTACCTGAGGGATAATACCTCAGATTTACTGCCTTTTACCAAAAGTCATCCAATTCATTCTAACATTCTTGTCCGTACAGAGGGGCTGTGAGTACAGCTATTTTTTAACATCTATCTTTACCCAGCATGCAAAAACGCAAACAAGAACACAAGACCCAACAAAATATGAATGAGCAACGCTGTACAAAATTTCAAGAACAGAATTACAACTGACATGCCTAGTTTTGGCTCAGCCTTAATGCTTTTGATACACTAGCAATTCCCAAGTATTTTTATGGATCTTCATAGGATATCATTTTCTTTAAATCAGAGTTATTTAAGCATGTAAGTCAATTACATTTTAAATATTGGAAACAGGCATTGATGTGAGGCTGTTAAAGAGAACCATACTGAATAGTCTTGCAATAAATTCACAGAACCCTCAAAAAATTATTCATTGACCTGCTGACACATCCACACCTCAGTTGGCCATTTGTTCCATACTGGCATGCTAAATGGAAAAGAAATCCGCTTTCTTCCTTGCTATGAAAAACTTACCCATTAGGTAGCCCAGAAACAATTCTGATTTGCCAAAAGTTAAGTTCTAGTTAAAGAGCTGGATTGAGATTTGAAAAATCCAGGTTCAAGTATCCACTGAGCCATGAAAACTCACTGGTGACCTTGGATCAGTTATTCTCTCTCAACTAATCTGCCTAACAGGGTTGTTGAGAGGATTAAGGGGAGAGAGCCAGGTAGACTACCCTGAGCTTGGGGCTGGGGGCGGTGGGGAGCCAGGAATCATCATCATCATAGTAGCAGCATTGAGTATAATGACTTGCACATATACTTCAGGAACTAGAACTACTTTTCATTGTGAATGAAAGTCATTTTTGGTATTTTCATCACCAGAGTTAAAAGAAAGAAATATGATCAACAAGACCAAAAGTGCTTCAAAAAGAACGAAAAGTTCAACGCCGTTGAGATACAATGCTACACTGGATGGATTTTTGATCTGATCCAGCCAGGTAATCACACCTTTACCTACAACTGCGTATTGTGAGTGATAGATACGCAGATAAACAGAACTGAAATGTGTTCTGTATTCCCATTATCTTTAGTTGCCACATAATATTAAACTGTATTGCAGCCTGAATGTACAGGTAAAATTGCCACTCTGGCAATCCACTTAACACCTCTGAAACTGCTGAAGCAAGCTGGGACCAAAGCAAGCTTGCACTACAACAAAACTAGTTTGTCCTGATGGTGCCTCACCCGGCTTTGCCAGAAATTTCAGCAACAGATGAGAAGAACTGCAGACTAAGGAGGCATGACATGCTGCTCCCCTAACTGTGTGAACTACTCAGTTTTAACATAAACAAAGGCTGAAGAGGGAAGGGTGGGGGGAGAGAGGAGGCAATCAGGCTGGATTCTTGCTCCTCGTTCAAGTGCAAACTGTGAGATGCAGCCAACCACATTTATTTGGGGTGGGGATTGCTGATTTCGGAACCATGTTGGAATTACAATGTTCTTGTCTCTCTGAATTCCAACGGGCCAGATTAACCAGTTTTGTGATTGGAGCTGGAGGTTGTTGGTGGGGGGAGACAACTCCCACAGCTGATTTAAAACCAGGGGAGTTTCCTTTTATGGACATGCTGAGACAGCTAAACATAGAGTTTGCTCTTACTCTGTAGAGACACATTCCAGCTTCCTTCCTTCCTTCCTTCCTTCCTCCTCCTCCTCCACCCCCTCGTCTCCTGCAAAGGCAGCTGAATCACAAATCCAGACAGAGAAAAGACTGTACTGAGAGGTGACGGTATTTGATCTGAGACAGATACAACCACCTCAAAGATTACCCTCCCACAGACTGTAAAGCCAGCTAGCAAAAATTCCCGCGATAAGACACTAGATTTCATCCTAAGACCAACTTCAACCTTACTGATAATATGGGTCAATTTAAACAACTGTCAGTGACCCTTTTATTCCATTAATATGACAGAGTTACAAAGCTGAGTCAAAATCTATTGAAGCCTCCTCTTCAGGGCCTTCTCATCCCCTCTACCCTCTATCTTGGTCAATTCTGAATGTATATAAAATATATTGTTCCCTTTCCCTTCAAAAGAAGAGCAGCAGGTTTCTAGCCCTCAAGTCTATCAAGAAATGACTGGAATCATGGAGACAATGTCATTCAGATAAGAAGCCAGGCTGTTCCATGATTCAGATTTGCAGTGACTGAGACAGAGGGTTTAAGCGCTCCACAAAGATCCCTGACCCTTCCCATGAATGCCAACACTACAATAAGTAGATGATAATTGTGGAATTAATTATGCAAGATATACACAAAATATAGCAAAGCCTGCAAGCATAATTTAATTTTCTCTGTTGCAGAACTACCCCCACTGTATGGAGTGTATAAACCCTGGCCCATAAACTCACAAAATGCCAGTCCTTTTGTCATCTTCACGGGTTCCCAACCACTATGCCTTCTATTTGGTTGGTTAATAATATCTAGAATAATCCAAACCCTACCCACCCACCCCAAGCACTTCCTGAAGCACCGTAATATCCTTGTTCGGTACTGCTTGTTTCCATTCAAGCCTCTCTGGACTCAATCCTTGTGTCTTGGATCAGATCTTGCTCACAAGCTTAATCGGGGGGGGGGGGCTCTGCTCTTCCTGGATTCTGCACGTCACCCCATCTGTGTCCAGCACTGAACATACTAGGCACTGCTCAAGGCAGTTTTCTCATTTAGCACCTGTAAGGACTCGCCTGAAAAGACATATTTGTCACCCAACATGTGAGAAAATCTGCAACCAAGATTCCATTTGCACTTTGTTTCATTTATTGATTTGTTGCATTTCCATCTGGCTTATCCTCTAAGGGAGGTCGAGGCAGCATACAAGGTCTTCCTCCCCATTTTGAACCACACAACCTGTGAGGTAGGGTGGGTTGGGTCTGAGTGATGGAGCTGAGGACACCCAGTGAATTTCATGGCTGAATGGAGATCTGTTCCCGGGTTTGCCCAGTCCAATGCTCTAACCTCTATTATCACACTGGCTCTGTGCATGGCACTGACAGGTACCATCTTCTCAAAGGTTACAGTGGAAGCAAGAACCTGGAAGGTATCATTAGCATTCACTGTGAGATAGGGCCAGAGCCTCTAACAACCACAAAGCAGGTATGCTAAAGGGAACTGGAGCTGTCTTTGGGAATAATGAAAGGAACATAGGTAGGCTGGGAGGCAGCAACAAGCAGAAGCAGTACTTTAAAAAAGTAGGGACAGGGCAAGTCTGAGGCACGTGGTTATCCAGGTGCTCTCTTAGACCATGAGTGGGCAAAATGTGGCCTATGGGCCATATGAAACTCTTGGGGAACCACTATGGACCATGAGGCCCAGACTGCCTAACTTTTAAAAAATCAAGGACATTTATTTGTTACTGCCATGGCTAGCCCGAGCTTGGGGGATATAAAAAGATATCTTTTGATATTCGGCTTCACATACCCATTCCCCTCCACGTGCTTGCAAGGCCCCCGGACAAGCACGCACACAGGCTCGGCCGATAATCGCCGTAATATTACAACACAATACAGGCAGGCCAGAAATAGCCGACTCGCAGCTTCAGGAGACCTCAGGGCAAGTACCTCAATTAAGTATGCACGCTACTTTCAAAAGATCCTCTGCCCTGCGCTGGCAGTTTGATGATCTGAGTATACACCGCTCAAGTACTCCGCGTTTGCATACTGGCTACCCTATTGACAATTTGGCTATAATTTAATCATTCAAATTCCAACCTTTCGGAGGCTTTGTCTCCAGCCCCAAATCCATTGTTTTCCACAAGTACGAACTAGCCTGTGGTCACAATTCTCCTTATAAAAACCCCTGACTTTGAGCACTTCCTTGGATCGCTCTTGGCTTCCATCCCGCCTTGCTGTCGCTTTGTCCAGCGAGCCTTCCCCTTAGCTCCACGTGCTGAGATCCACGCTCCCCATCTTCTCCGCTTCCAACCAGGCTTCAGGATAGGTGAAGTATCACCCAAACCAACAACTCCTCTAAAAATCCCTCTATCCCACTCCAACCTTTATTTCTTTAGTTATCTGTGTGAGTGTGCTGCATACACTGTTTGATTGTGTTTTAATACAACAACTTTTATTATTTCAACATCTGTGTGCTCCTTGACTCGGCCTGACCCTGTAAACATAGGGTTCAAGATCTCGCTACGTTACCCTGCCTCTCCTATTGCTAGGCAGTGCTCTTGACTAATTTCCTCAACTTATAAAATTGAGAGCGCATTTAGGTGTCCCTCCCGGGACCCCCAGGAATCAGGGTAACATATTGCCTGTCCTCTTCCAAATGGTGCAAAATCGCAGGAGTTTTGCTCCTCTGACCCTTGCAGACCTTAGAAATGTGTCAGCCACCCCTGCATCAGCTGAAATATCCTCCAAAATTGAAACCAGAACACAAGCCACTCATTTTCAATTTCAATTTTTGAAATTTACATATTTATTTACATATGTATTTACATATCCAAGGAAACCACACCAGCAGAGTATGTCAAGGAATATTCTCAAGAGGTACAAGTTTTCAGACACGTAGCACCTGCAGAATTCAGAACCCATGCTGTCTAGATATGCAGCATGGAAGCAGCTGCTGGCAGTAACCCCTGCCAAGCAAACCTCATGACTGCCAGCTCAAAAGGATTGCTACCTGGCTAGAGAAGAAACACACATATTGCTCCCAGTGGGTAAAACTGGCACTTTAGTGAAAACAAAAGTGTCTTACAGTGTACATCTGTAGAGTAACTCTTACGGTTCGTTCTCTCTTTCTCTTTCTCATTTTGCTTTTATTGTGAGCCATCTTGACCTATGCCTGTTGCCCTGGACATGTTACTGTTTAAAAGCCACACTTTATCAGTTCTATATGGAGTGGTGTATTTATGTAGTCACAGAAAGTCTTCTAGAACAAATGGCTTGTCCAGAAGTCAGTCACAGTCTCTTGAACTCAGTTAAAAAGCCTTTAAGATTAAAGGCAGCATCACTTGGGAGGAACAGAACAGAACAGGCAGAGGCTGCTTACTATCAGGTCATTCACTTAGAGGTGGAATACACGCTGAGACGACAAAGATTTCCCAGACTAGAAAGCATGGTTTGGATCAGAATGCAAACAGTTCACAAGGACTATTTTAGAAACAAAACCTACAGAGAAGTTGTCAATCCATGTTACTAATGTGCAATGATCCCTTTGGGCAGTGTGGAGACATCCACAGATTTAAATCCTGCTGCACCAAAGCCAATTCTGAGCAGTGAGACAAGGAAAGGAGCTAGAACTGGAAAGGGAAAAAGTTACCCATTGTTATGCACACACAGAACATCCACTCTTATTGCAGGAGAGAACCAAAAAGCCTGCAGGGTTTTCCTTGTTCCCTTTTCAGGCACCATGCTGAGCTAGGACAACATAACAACATGTGACTGGAGGCTGCAAACAATCTATTGTTCCCCAGCCACCCACCCTCTCTCTCTCTATCTCTCTAGAAGAAGGCAGCCATTTCAAGTTGGCCGAACAAAAGCAGCATATTATGGAAGGGGTGTCAGCAATTTCCATCACGAGGCAAAGTGAAGCATAAATGGAGTGGCAGGATCTGTATGCCTATAAACTGTGTCACCAAACTCGGGCTAGTGTAAAACAAAGCAGCTTTAGCAGAATTCTGGAGATCTTGCCTTTTAAAAGACTTTCAGTTTCTAGGTCTTCTGCTTGCAGCATGTGATTTTGCCCCTTGTTTATGCGTTAGAGTGCTTGTGGATCAAATGGGCTGCTATGTATAAGGGATTGGAGTTTTCTTTTTTAATCTCAACTTTCGTTTCATACAAATATTCATACAAACATTCACCAAAGAGGAACCCTGTCATGGCTACACCACTACTGCTATTGTTGTTCTGAACTAATCTGGCAAATTATTTTCATGGTTTTTAGCTTTGGCCTTACTGACTTCAGCCCTGTTATTAGTTCGCTTTTCTGCAACCCAGTTCTCTCCAGCACAGCAATGCTACTGGGGATTATGAGAGGTATATCCAACACATCTGGAAAGATTGGGTTGGGAAAGACTGTACTAGTTGCTACCTGGATCCTACCAGCAAATGTGTATGGTTAGCACCTGCTCCTGACCTAGCTTCAGTTGCAGCTCCGTTCCAGACTTCCATTCTTTCCCTGGATTCCACACCTTCCAACATTTCACAGATGAAACAGAGATATAGAAGTAACTGAAAGATAGAGTAAGAGAAGGAAAGAGACACTGGGACATTTTAAACGCAGCTGAAAAAGTGGAATGACAGAGGGTTAATGAGGAATGTCCCTACCATATTAGGACAATCGGAGGATATGGGAGTCCGGCTTTCTATTTTGCCCATTTTTATCGTAATAGTTTACATTCTGATCCTGCCAAGGACACCATCACAACATATTGGTATCTCACCTGCCCAAACAGAACACTGTCTGTACACAACCATTTCTATTTCTGGAGTGCTTCTTAGCTGTACCACATCAAACTCGTTTCTTTTGGGGGGGGCATGCAAATTCAGTTGTGTGACCAATTTGAAATATACAAATACACAGCAAGTTTACATCATTTGCTTTGCTGATCTTACTTGTGGAGAGGTACATAAGGAATAAAGGCTCTTATATATGACCACAAGAAGCCTGCTGAAATCTTCTGACCCCATTCCACAACATCAAACTTAGCTTAGGGTTAGAACTTTCTGGTTTTTGATTTTAATGAGCGCCACAGTTCTCAGGATGGTGGCATTATGTGCTCAATCAGTTCTATGACTATGCAGCATGCTCACACTATACGCAAATCTGAGCAGGGCTATCTGTGTATGACCCCATTCTACTTCCCCTCAGAAGGGGATTAAGGACCAACTTCCCTTCATATGATGAGCACCTCAAACTGTACCACTATAATGAGCCTCTGAAAATGAGGCTGCTATCAACACAAAAAGATCTTGTGAACTCTACAGGTTAGAAGAGAACATTTATGTATCTCCAGCCAAAAAAATGGAGACACACACATAATGTGTTTTTCAAAGAGCCAAGTTAGCCTCAATTATAACACACAGTCAGGCCCCCATATATCACCTTAAGCCATTTCACAGGGGAGGCTATTAGAGGGGGGAAAAACGTCTAGTCATTCAAAGAAGAAGCTTGAAGTTAAATTGGAAACTATGTTCTACAGGACTTTTCTTTTTTTAAAGAGAGGATAACAATGCACAATAGAGTACATTTCTGATCCCCACCCTGCACTGTCCTGGACATCTATTCAAATAAAAAACCAAAAAGCGACAATTGATAGAGATTTTATGCATCACTTTGTAAGGAAATCATTATATAAAATATGGAATGATTATAAGAATAAGAACATTAGGCAGCTACCCACTTGGGTCTCCCCTCAAGAAGCTTTTTTTGGAAGATGGTCAGATACAGAAAAATGATTGCGATATGAAGATATATTGGAGAAAACAAATATGAAAACAAATACAAATGTTTTTAAGATGAAATCAAGAGAGAAATTGGAAATTGAAGGTATAAAGTTAAGCTAGCTTCCCTACAGACAATTATCAGAAAGATTTCAGATGGACGTGAAAATTCAAGGAATAGAACAGAAAGAACAAGAGAATCTGTTGAAGCTTTTATGAGAAAATCCACCTCATTTACTTTCACATTTATATCAAGAGATATTACAACAACAATGTGAGGACGACACAATTAAAATACCAATGATACAATGGGCACAGAACATTGGACATCCAATTCAGTTGGAATGGTGGGAACAAAGTTGGCAACGAACAAAGAGGTTCACGGTAGCTCAGAACCTTAAAGAAAACTACTGTAAGTTATCTCATAGATGGTACATGACACCCGAAAAATTAAAGACAATTTATAAGACGGGTACAGGTCAATGTTGGAAGTGTCAAAAGACTGCAGGTACACTATTTCATATGTGGTGGACATGTTCTAAAGCAAAAATGTATTGGAATGCAATTCATAATATGTGGTGTATTGCAGGTTCAAATTGATAAGACTCCTGAAATGTACTTGTTAAATATGACACATATGTTAGAGGGAACTGCGGTAAAGAAATATTGGAGAATAATACTGTATATGGTCTCGACTGCCCGTATTGAATTTGCAAGGGTTTTGAAAAGTGATATAATACCAACAACAGAACAATGGTGGGCAACTTTTATTGAAAATAGAAATGCAGATATTGTTTCACAGAGATTAAAAGGGAAATCAGATGATGATATCTATAAAGAATGGCAGATGATTTCGGAAGCGAGAGGGGTCTTGACAGGGAATAATACATAATTCATGGTATTAAAGGTTTTTAGAAGATAAAATTCAGAGAAATATCATGGAACAAGTAAAGTTGAGTAGAAAAACAGTAACTAACAAATTAAGTAGATAATACTAACAATTTATTGTGATGCATTGATAACAGTTCAATGGAATGATAAAGATTGTAATCCAGAGAGGAAGGAAGACAGTTGTAATACGACAATTAAGAATACAATGATAATTGTTTGTTTTATATGTCGGAACTTTAATAAAATTACTTAAAAAAAAACATAAGAATTTCTTTGATCATTTGGTGTTTATACATTGCTGAAATGGTCTCCAGATCCTCCTGGCAGGTTAGCAACAAGCTCTTTGATAAGGGAGAGAAAAAGCATAAGGATTCAGAAAGAGAATGAGGGCCAAGGGAGAGTGTCAGCTGCAGTGAAGAGTAAGTTGGCTCTGAGAGCCCTTCCACACTACAGAATTGTAGCACTATGATTCCACTTTAACTGCCACAGCAACGTCCTATGGAATCTTAGGGCTTGTCGTTTGATGAGGACTGGAGCTTTCTTCGGCTGAGAATTTCTTTGGCCAGAGGATGTTGCCATGGCAGTTAAAGTGGAATACAACAGCGGAATACAACACTACAGTTCTGTAATGTGAAATGTGTCTGAGGCTAAAAGATGTAAATGCATGCACAGGATGGATAAAGAGGGTTTCTAAAGGGGTAACACTATTTTTTTTTCCACTTTCCACTTATTCATTGTGCAAGGAAACAGAGCTTAATTTAACTCCTTACATTCACTGACAGCCATCAAATTAATTTGTAAGCCATATCCTGCATCGTAGGAGTTGTGACCTATCTCCAAATGCATATGGCTATTCTGTGGCTCAGGCAAAACCTCTATGAACTTCACAAGACCCCAGTCCTTCACTTTCCTAGATTCCAGGATTTATCATGGAACAACAAAGAACTATCAACATGCATTTCAACTTGTAGAGCTGGTTTGCACATATGTGGAAATGTTTACCATACCTTGCACTTGTCCTTTGCATAGGTAAGCCAGTATTGTTACTCACCTATTGCAGATACATACCCAATGCTAAAAATATGTTAACGTTCCTAAGGTTATGCTACAAATATGTGGCAAATGCAAACCACAGGTCTGAATGACTCAGTCTGAGCCACTGTATGTTAAGAATCTTCAGTGTGTCTGTAGACTGCATCCTTGGAGAGAATAATGATGTTTTACATTTATTTAACGGATTCTTTGGGGGTATAGTGAAAGTGGGGGAGACAACCATTTGTTAAAAGATGACAGAACACGAAGTGGATGGGGAAGAACAAGACTCTGGATGACTCTGTGACTATGTATAAATGTGCAGCAGACCTGCCTAGACCAATCCCCCAGTTCCCAAACAGGATATCCTATACCTAAAAAAAAAAAAACTTAACAGGAAGAGAGGTTCCACAGACTCCTACAGCAAACTCATTCCATTGTTATTATAACTGTCAGGAAGCTGCTGTTCTAATTTAAAAAAAAAAACCTTCTCATGTGATGTAAGAAAACCTTGAAACTCATTACATCTTATATCACTGTCAAAATACCTGTAATAACTTTCAACAATGCTTCTAGGACATCTTAAAAGAATCAGGACAGAACTGGTTCCTTTAGGGACAGGACTATACAATCTATGAGGAGTCTTACAATCTTTGTGGGGAGTGCTTTCTCTCCATGCTTCTGCTATCCCAGCCACAGCTGGTGAGGATATGGGAGAGAACCTTCTCAGTGGCTGCTCCTAGGCTATGGATTTCGCCCCTCCCCAGGAGTTCTGATTTCTTCCCTCTTACTTGTCTTTTTCCTAGCTGGCAAAGACCTTCTTGTTTAAATAGGCCTTCAGTCTTGGTTGCCTAGGCTAGAGTGGTATGCAACTGGATGTGGTGTTTCAATATGTAAAGTGCATTTTAATTGTTTTGTTTTAATTTTAATTGACTATATGGTTTAATGCATTTTTTTAACTCTTGTACTCCACGTTGTTTTAGGTGCTTTGTTTTAATCCATATTGTAAGTCAATTTTAGTCCCATTTGGGAGAAAAGAAGACATAAATAAATAAGTGGGACATAAATCAGATACAGAGGATAAATAAATAATCTCTTAAATCACTGGTTCTCATCCTTTACCTCTTAGAATCTCTAACCATACTGGCTGGAGTTTCTGTGAACTGAATTCTAAAACCCTTGGAGGTTGTGAACCACTATTAAAGATTCCTCATAGAAGCTTTCCCCTGCATCCTTTCCTATTTTTTCCTATTTTTACAATCTGGCTGTGGCATCCAGAACTATGTACCAGTTGATATAACAAACCATTTTACTAAGCATTCAAAAGTACATGGAACTATAGCTATATGAATGCTCAGTCAGACTAAGAATCATGCAACCCTTCATATACTATAGGACTATAATTCCCATTAGGACTCACCAGCATAGTTAATACTGATAGATGACAGAAAATGTACTCCAGCAGTTGTCTTAATACAATTCCTGTCTGTCTATCTGTTCCATTGAAATTTGGAGAAAAGAGGAGGCAGAAAAAATGTATTGCACTTTTTCTCTTACAAAGATTTAGAACTACTGTACTAGGAAAAGGTTTAGACCCAGCATGGAGTAGCAATTTGATTACTGGACTAGGATTCTAGGAAATCAGGGTTTGAATCTCCACTCAGTCATGGAAACCCACTGGGTCACCCTGGGCAAGTCACACTCACTCAGCTTAAGAGGAAGGCAATGGCAAACTTCCTCTGAATATATCTTGCCAAGCCAGAGTCAGTCAGTTTAAAGTCACATAACAAAACAAAAAACAAACTAAAAAAGCCTGTTTGAATGTAGAAAAACGTCTAAGAGACAGACCTAACTAGTTCAACATTTAGTTTTCCATAACCATAAGCAATCTCCCCATCAACAGTATACATACCTGTGTGTTTTCCTGCTAAAACCTTCCATGACATCACAAAGGGTTGGCTAATGTTTAAAGGAGAGGGGTTTAAACCCACTAAAGGATTTGCAGCCACTTCCACTCCTTAATTTTTCAGTTACTTTTGACCAGCGTCCACCTCATCCAAAACACCCCATCTCTTTCGTCACACAGCAAGCAGCTTTCTTTCCAAAAGCCCCTCCTCTTTTACTCTCCCTGTCTTCATCATTCGCTTTCAGGTTCTCCTCTCCTAACATTTACAACAGTCAATTGACTCTCAATCTCCTTTCATCTCCTATCTCCCAATTTGTTTTCTCCTTCCTGCCTCTCCACAGCACTTCCTCCAACAGTTTATGCAAGGTCTGGCTTGGTGACTGAATCCAACCTGTGATTATGATACCATCACCTTTGACTTCTTTTGAGTCATTTTCACTAGGCTGCCAACCTACAATTCCCCAGCAAATTGTAGATTCTGCAATGATACAACATCCCAAGCTCATTTTCACAACCTAAAATGGAACGCACACAGATACAAGATGATCATGACAAATTGACTGCATGATATTGTGAGCACTTTTAAACGGACACACTTCTCTTTTTATGTCCTCTGCTATAAGATTATAGGATAGGACGGGCCACAGAGCCTCAGCAGTAGTTTTATACAACACTAGAACACCTTTAGGGAAGGCCATAGTACTTGTTTCCTTGCACTTGATGGCAAGATTATCCAACTTCATTCTGCTATCAGCAATAAAAAGCAAGCTGCTTGACAGTCTATTATAAGCTCTGTTCCCTAGCCTCCTGGAAAACACAGCACTTCAACAGTTGTCTGGTCTACTCCATTTGCAGCTTTCTCAAAAGAGCATGTAAAAGCAGAAGGAAGAAAAAACATGCCCAATTTTTTGAACTTTGTTCCCCACTATGAAATTCGATGCACATATGCACACCTTCTAGAAATTTATTATTTAAGGCCACTATGTTCTGGTGCATTTATAGAATAACTCATTTTTGTTCCTCTCCTCGTAGTCATTCTACCATCTTCCACAGGAAGCATGGGGAAGTGCCTAAGGCTTTAAAACATGGATTCCAGGTAGGGAAGAGAGAAAAAAAAGATAGCTTTGGTGAGGTGGGAAAAAGCCTTCTCCTATAGGTAGCACTTACAAATAAGTAAATGTCCTTTGCCTGCTGAATGAGTCTGGGACTGCAGGCAAACCAGGGTGAGTTTTATAGAGCATCAACCCCTCCCCCACCCAAAAATAAAACCCAAATGTGTTCCTCTTGAAACATGTGCAAGAGTGGAAGGAAATAAACATTTTCCCACATAGCAGGAAAGCTTAAAGCTATCGTTTGCTGAATCTGACTTATTATCTTGATGACAGCAGTGCTTTTTAAAAAAACAAAACTGCCAACATACCATTCTTTGAAAGTTTCTCCTTGTGCCAAGCTCTCACCACTTTTGTGACTCCCTTTGGAGAAGAGCTTAGTTTGCTGGACACACTTCAGTCACTGCATCATATATACTCGAACTGGCAATCTGAGCTGGCAGCCTTTACAACAACTACAGTTTAAGAAAACTACTCTTTGGCATGATTAAACAGTGAGCACCACTACAACTATGGAAGGAAGGTATCATCAAATCTCTCTGGATGCTGTAGCTTTGTGATTTCATGAGTCTGGTTTTCAAAGTCTTTCAGGATAGATGATATTCTTGGTTGCGGTCAGGCAGGGTTGGTGAACCCTTGGCCACACACATTTTGGACTACGGACCCCACAGTTCCTTGTCATTAACCAGGACGGAAAGGGCTTCTAGGAAGAAAAGCCCCAAACAATCTTGATGGCCAACGGTTTCCTACCTCTGGCCTAAGAAGGTGATAGTGCCTGAGAATGAAGTCAGCACTCCTCTTCCATAAGTCTGAGTCTGACTTTCTTGTTGGTTCCACGGTAGCTAAGGGGCCTAAATCCTCTAAAGGTACCCAACTGTAGTCTGTTCTTAGAAGCTAAGCAGAGATAGCCCTAGTTATGGATGGAAGACTACCAAAGAATACCAGGTGCTGTAGGCTTATTTTAGAAGGAACTGGCAAAACCACCTCCAAGTATTCCTTGCCTAAGAAAAGTCTATGAAATTCATGGGGTCACCATAAGTCAACAGGGAACTTGAAGCTGCCACAGATGCTTTACCAGCTCTGGGGAACTGATAGTGCCTGAACAAATTCATACACAGACTTACTAGTAGCCCTGACCAACAGCCTGAAATTCCAGACCTGGAGTAGGGAGATAGCACACTGCTGGAAGACTACGGGAGGACTAGTTTTCCTGGCATGTTAAGGAGGAAGGTGGCTAGTCTCATTGCCACAGGTATCACTCCCTTCCTAATCCTTCTCTCCAAGCCATATTCATTCAATCACTGGACTGGCAATAAAGGGGGAGGAGGTGATCTTTTTGTGGTTCAGATTTGGACTACGGGCTCTCTACTTTTGTTCATTATTGTATATTTCCAATCTTTCCATGAAATGCTTTCAAAATTTAGCACCTCCGCTATGGTTTTATTTATTTCAAATATGACTTCAGACACAAGAATTCAGACTTGATATACACTTATGATCATCCAAGAAACTTTGGAAAAGGGAAGAACTAGGAATCACCTCCTCACTCTTCCTTATGGTCTGCCTAAAGTATCTATGAGAAGCTGAAAAGTGAGCAGCTCACACTCCCCAGAGGCAGCAACATTTCAGGCCGGATGTAGAGAGATATGAAGGGGCCAGTTTATGCACCCATCAAACCAAACGGTAAAGCTTTTCTGAGTCAATATCAATTCAGGCTCTTTGTATATCTTAATCAAACAAACACTCCCTTGTCTGAAGGACAACCTGTACACAGAAAAACAGCATGTTAGGGAAGGCTGCCTCTCATTTCCTAGCTTGCTAGCTTTCTGTGCATGGAGCCTCCTCCTTTCTTGGGAAGCCACAAAACTCTTTCTACCATCCAGAACACGCATGCTACAACTTGAAGTAGCAACATTCAAGGAAAGATTTATCACTTTATCCTATTGACTGCATAGGCTAATCCTAGCTCTTAAGTGAAATGACACAAGCTTTAAAATGGGTGTGGGTAAGTAATAACTTCCAATATTAAATTCATTACTTTAAATTTTTTTTGGCACATACACTGCATTCAAAGACTTAAGCTGATGGACTGGGTAATACTAACTGAAATCCAAACAGAAACATTACATATGAAAATATGTCTGTACAGCACTAAGTCCTTGCTTTGCCTTTTGATCTTGTTTCCTTTATTAGAGTCACTTATGAGGGAGAAAAATGTTCTGGCTTAACAAGAAGTGGTCACTGGAATCAGACCAGCATTAACTTGGCAGTGGTCTCTCCAGTATCTCTGCTGAGGGGACACATACGCACACACACACAGCTGATCTTTCATTTTTGAGGAGAGAGAGTTATAAAAAAAAGTGAGGAACCAAATGCATGCTAAGTAATGGTTACATAGGCAGAACTACATGCTAGTCCAGTTGAGATCCACTACACACGCATAGGGAAGCTTAAACCACTTCTTCGCCCCTTAAATGAACCCCCTCACAGTGCATGGGCTAAAAATGAGAAATATTTCTTAATCTCAGAACGTGAATTAAGGAGGAAAAACAGCTGCCTTGACCAGCTGTGATGTTCTAGATCCATCTCATGTGTGTTCACAGTAAGAAAGAATCTGAGGCTCAGCAGTACATTAGACAATTAACATATAGTTTTGTTGTTGTAGCGATGTGCCATCAAGTCACTTCTGACTTATGGCATCCCTATGGCAAATCTAGGAAAATTTAGGGTTTTCTTGGAATGATTTATTCAAAAGAGGTTTGTCACTGCCTTTCTCTAAGGCTGAGAGAATGTGACTTGCTAAAGGGTACCATGGGTTTCATACCCAAGTGGGCATTTGAATCCTGGTCTCCCAGAATCCTGGAATCACACTCAAACCACTACAACTGTCTAGTGGGCTGCACCCCTTTTGCCATGGCTATAGTCACACTTTAGTGCTGGGTGCTTTGCTGTGTAGGGGGGAAGGATGGGATGAGGGAACCTGGGAACGTTTGGGTAACAATCTGTGATAACAATGAACAGATGCATCTGCAGGGTCACACAGTTGGCAGGCTGAGTCAGGACACGAGAGGAGTGCATGGGTATCCTGAGGAAAGTGTTTTGTTAACAAATGAGATAGCAATCTGCCCTAATTTTGAAATATAACAGCTTATACAGAACTGCAAATCCAATGTTCCATTAGTCTTGGCACTGTGCTCTTGTTTCTTCAATGTTCTGAATAAAGATTTTGAAACTTCTAAGCCTATTCTCTGAACATGAAGCTAGCCTGTACATCACAATAACACTATGCTGGCCCTCAAAACAGAAATGAGCCCAGTGCAGAACATGACTTGCACATGTTTGGGGATAATTCTCAGCACAGATCTTCACTTCCATTATTCCAAACACAATTCACTAGTGTAGAACTTGGAACTTAAGTTTATTGCAGTCCTAACTCAGAAAAGAAATCTTTAGATTAGGGCAAAATAGAGGCAATGGTGAGGTATGATGGGTGTTTGCAGTCCAAGAAACATCTGGATGGCCATGCATTTCTTATTCCTGCTTTAAACCTCATGATCCTCTGCTGCAGATATATCCAAAGTTAGTACCATCTTATTTCTCAAAACCAGTGAATGTAATTTGTTTTCAGATCCTGATCACTTCTAATAATATGTGCAGGAAGCTTTCAGTATTGGGAGGGGGAGAGAAGCAACTCCGTATTGCGAGCCCATACACTGCATCATTCTCATAGTTCTCTAGATCAAGATCTGTGTTGTGCTATTCATAGACGCCAACATTCATAAAGGTATTCATTGTGTTTCTCTCATTGTTGTGCAGACATACCAGTGCCTCCACAACAAGTCCGTCTGCAGATTGCTCACAATGGTTCAGGTAAGTTGCTGTGCCAAGACAAGCTCTGAATCCCAATTATGTACCAGTGGCTCGAAAGGAAGTTGAAGATGTACCATACGCCATGTTGTTTGACCTCTTACAAGATGTCTTTTGTTCCCAGAACTTTCCATTTTACCAGGAAGTAGCACCTACAGTTTATAGGGCTCTTCTGCACTAGTAAAAGTCCAAGTGACTTTATTAAAGAAAGTGTGGCATATTAAAGAGGTGAAAGGGAAGCTTTTTGTTGTTGTTGCATGTCCCCAAATCTTTTCTGACCTACAGCGACCCTAAGATGAACCTGAACCAGGGTGTTCTGGCTATAACCTTTCATACAAGGTCTAACATGTATAAAATTCATTTTTTTAAAAAGTAGGGGGCATTATTCATACATTGCTAAATGTATACTGTTATGCTGTTAACAGTTCTTGGGTTCATATACAAGTAAGATCTTCTCGTGGGGGGCTTTCATTCTGTTTCACCAACATCATAGCACAACTGATAAGGACACAGGAGAGGGAGGGCCTTTTTAGTGGCTGCTCCTAGATTATGGAATACCCTCCCATAGGAGACTAGATTTCCTCCCAGTAGAAAGTTTTAGAACACTTAGAATGTACAAATTAAGGTAAAAAATACACCCCCCTGCAAGAAGGATTTTGGTGGGGAGTGTATTTTTTAACCTTAATTTGTACATTCTAAGTGTTCTAAAAACTATTTTAGGGTTTTTAAAAAATCACTATTTAAAAAACAGGTTTTTTTTATAAATTGGAGGTTTTTTTAAATGTTTGTATTACAAACTGTTTTATCTGTACAGTATGCCCTTTGTATATATAAGAGTTCCACTCCAGGAATCCCTGCGAATACTGGAATTCACAAACGCTTGCATCTCATTATAATTCAATGGCAGTGATGTGTATGCAGACACTTCAACACATCTGAACACATGTCACAGCAGTTCTAGATAGAGACATGACATTTCACGTGAGCTGGAGAACATGCAACCACACTATTTGTCCAAATAGCCAGTGTGCTATAGCAATAAGAGCGCTGGACTGAGACTTGGGAAAATCCAAGTTCAGGTCCCCAATCAGCCTAAAACCCCTGTCGTAATCTTGAGACAGCCATCCTCCCGTAGTCCCACCTACCTCACAGGACTGTTGTGAGCATAACAGAAGAAAGAAGACCACATATACTGCCTTGACCTCGCTGGAAGACAGGTGGGATTTAAATGTAACGAAAACAAATAAATTTTGAAGGGGAGAGCAAATAATGCTGATGGAAACTTCCTTATGTTTTCAGCTTGAAAATGACCTTAAACCCAAGCAGGTTCATTTTCACTACAACCAACCTTGCATTTAAACCAAACACTGGGAATATGTGGCCATTTTTCCCCTGCAGGTCAGAGACAAGCCCTTTATCTTTCACTAGGTCCACCTTTCCAGATCAAGGCGGCTTTGATCCTGGAGCCTTGAGGCATCAGCCTGCAGGAAAAGGCAAACCAACACAATGCTGAGAACTTCCCCCACCCCCGCCAGGCTGATGTTTTTGAAGGAAGCATCATCAACAAATAAGCCACCATCTGTGCACAGAGATAGGAGGGAGGGGGCATTCTCTTTATTTTTTAGAAAATTAATGGCATGCTTCTAAAAGCAAGCTGACACTTCACTTTTGACAGAAACTACCAGATCTTCCCGAGGGAAAGGCACAGGAAGCCACCACTCTCATGGCAGGGGTAGCGGGGCCTGCTGTTTCCACTGTCCCATTTTGCAATTGCTGGGGAAATTAGCAGTAGCCACTCTCAGCTGTTGCATGTTCCTTTTTATCTGAAGGAAACAAGCTGCAGCATTTTGGCTCAGCACTGAAAGTCTGGGCCAAGAGACAGACAGATGAGAGGACGCCAAGAACACACTGGCAAGTCTGCATCTGGGGCTCATAAATGAGGAAAAACATGACCCAATACAGTTCAAGAAAGAGGTTGTTCCTAAAAAGCACAACTTTCATTTGTCCTGGAAAGTCAGGGGTGCCCTTTGCCCAAATGCATATATACATACATGAATACAAAACTTGCTCCTTTTGTTGGGCGTTTCTGGTCTTATATCGAACTGCTGCTGGGGACACTGTAAGCAGCTCCTAAACTTAACACCTCAAAAGTTACTGTATCTTTTCCAAGAGTAGTCTAGTCACTTCAGAATATCCCTGTTTCTGTGTAAGGTAGTCCCCTCTAATTCTAAGACAAATAATTCCATAATCTCCTGCCCAAAAAAACGTACATATCTCCACAGAGCACTGCTTCAAAGAACCAGTGTAACATTCTAATTTTGAGGTGTTATGGCCTACATTGAGAGTCAGCATGGGGTATTGCTTGAGCATTGGACTATGGAGACCAGAGTTTGATTCCCTGCTTGGCCATAGAAACCCCTTGGGATGTTGGGTGTATCACACACACAGCCCCAGAAAAACCCCATGACAGGTTCGCCTTAGGGTCGGCAAAAGTCAGAAACAACCTGAATGCATGCAATAACAGCCCACATCGAAGGTTTCTGACCCTATTTTGAAACTGCAGGGTTTGCGGTCAGGGAGGTTTAAAACTAACCTGGAAATCAGATCCATTTCAGGCTTTTTACAACCTCCAATCAGCTACATATTTGTCTCAATAGCAAGGAGCCAGAAAGCCAAAAGCTGCTTGTAGGTGAGTGGTTCCATTCATTCCCCACTCCCCAGAGAACAGTGGAAAGAATGAAATACTTTGACAAGTAAAGTGATGGAAGAAAATAACAGGAAGGGAGGGAGGACTGGAGGAGACTTGTATGGAAGCAGCGGAATCATGCAGATGAGGACATATTAAATCAGTCGTCTCATGTTAGCCAAAATGAAACATCTGGAGAGTGACAAGCCTCCTATTGAAATGATTTTCTCCCACAAGCAGAAAATAGAGAAATGCTTCTGTCTTCAGCATTTTAAGAAAATATTACTTTAAATAAGAAATATGTAATAGGGATGAAACAATACTGAAATGTGGCAGATGTACGGGAGAAGAAAAAGAAACATGGGGACGGAATTCAAAAGAGAGAATTGGGGAAGTAGAACCCTACTCAAGCCATATGAAGGTTAGACACTTTACTTTATTTTAAAGAACAGCCTTAGGAGCTCATCATTCCTTGGCAGATGACTGCAAACTTTACATACATACAAAGCATTACAAGCCACTGAAACAGCCAGCGAATCACTCACAACTCTGGCTCTCACGAAGACAAAAACAAGTTCTTGTGCTCCAAACAATTTCTACTGAAGACTACTTAATGTTACACTATGGACAGTGGAGCTCAAGTCAGTCTTTACTGGACTGCCTGTTCTAGCCCAAATGCATCCCCCAAACTGCCAGCTTTCAAGCCCTCCACAACTCATTGCTTCAAAGAACATTTCCTACGACTACTACACAATGGTAGTGGGACTCCCCACTAATTGTAATGCTGTCACCCACTAGAGAAGATACAACTTTGAAAATTCCTGGTCTTTTGCTCGTCAGAAAGAAGACAACACATAGTCATATTTTTAAAACAAACAAAAACCAAAAAACACTCCAATGCTGAAGCTGGGGGAGTTTCTTTCAGCAAAGCAATGAGGGAGTACTGTAATTAACCTGTTTCCAGCCTACCATCTTCCCACAGCAATCTGAGCCCCTGCCTTTCCAAAAACATGTTTGCCTTCGCAAATGTGCATAGGGAGACTTACTGGGATGAAAAGCAGGAAACAAAGGTATGATTAAGTAACTTGTCTCTATCACTAAAGCCCCTCCCCTCATGAAACTTCTGGAAGACAGACCAGTTGTTGTATAAAAACAACAATGGCCAATTCTGTTACATGAGTTTCCAAAGAATTGTTTTTGCCTGATTTATAAGACACTGAACAGCTTAAGACTCAGTTCTCTCAAGAGCACCACCTTCCTTACAGACTGGACCATCCATTAATGTAATGGGGTGGTAATTCTAGCTGTACATGTTTGAGAGAGATGCTTCTTATAGTGAGCCAAAGGAACGCCTTCTCTACATTGCCGCCCCACATGAAATTACTTCTTCTCACTACCAAGTACTAATGATTAGTACTGACTTTACTGAATTTCCAATATTTTGTTGTATATATTATTGTCGTTCTTATTAAATTGGTTTTCTAATGAAAGCTGTTGTGTTCTCTTTTATGGTGATGGTGTATGGTTCCCTTTGATTTACTTCCTGTTACTTTAAAAATGATGGCAGCATTCTTTGTTGCAGTTACAGATTTGTCACTAACTGCTCCGCGTTCACTAACACAACGCAGTCACAATCATGACACTACTGCCACAATCATAAATGCCCTCCCCAAACCCACCTTAACACCCAGCAGCTGCATTGAGAAAAGAAGGTCTGTTTTACTTCTGATCAGGACTAGGAGGAGTATTTTTCCAGTCGCTTCCCATCAGCAAATGAGGCTGTGACAATTAGAAGCAGGACTCCTGTAACAAGTCTTCATTGTAGCCTTGCTTGCTGCCAGATAGGGGCTGGAAATTTCATCCTTTTTGAGCCTCGATTGAAAGCTGAACAGACCTCCTTCACTCAATGTGCTGCTGGCTGTTAAGGTGGGCTGGCAGGGAAACATTATTTAGTTAATGCATTCATAACTAAGTAGCCAATGTAGGAAATCTGCGTGCATTTCATCAGATTCTCAAAGGAGTCTGTGACACTAAAAAGATTAAGAACAAAAAAAGATGAAGACCCCTAGAAAAGATGAGCACTCAAGGTATGAGATGTCCAAGTCCAGTTAAGAATAGAATGTAACAGAGAAGTGATTGCCAGGACACTGTCTGATTCCCCCTGGGAAAGTAAAAAGTCCTTATCTTACTGGTGAAGGTGATGTTGGATTATTCCATCTGTATGATTAAACAACCAGCCACAAAAGTCTAATCAGTTACTTCTAGCATCTTGGAGGTGCACAAACCATGCCAACATAATAAGCGGTGCTATTTGGGCTACCGCCTTTCAGAGAAGGGGGCAGGATGATATAAATAGGTAACACATGTGCTTGTGCAACATCAGAAGAGGTCAGCATCCCATCCCAATTCTGAGCCTCTCTGCTCGAGAATGGAGTTGCATCTGTTCAAGCAACTGTTATTTCAAGAATGCACGGTGAACTCTTCATTCAGATGCCACAGTGCCAAAGGGTTTTTTCTCTTTCCCCAAGCTAGAAGAAGAAAAAGGACCTTTGGCCATTTTAAACTGCCTTACAGTAATCAGCCAGACATGCAGGCAGGGCCCTAGTGACAAATTATTAACTTGCCGCGACAGGCCGAGCACTGACGGGTGTTGCTTCTAATTCCTTGTGAAGCACTTGAACTTTCCAGATGTAATCTGGCTGGAAGTAGAAATTAAGTTAAGACGCAACAGCCATGTGAATAAATCAGCTTGCTTTCATTTTGCTTTTCATCAAAACTCCACACACTTTGTGTGAACTGGCAAGTCTAAATTCTGGGCCTCTGATACTGAAATCCTGTAATGGGGATTCACGCAAACCAGAGTATTTTACGCCCATGAGGTATTTTGCTTCCACAGAAAGGAAGTGTTGGTGGGTGAAATGGTGGGAAAGGGGTATGCAGATAAAAAAGAGTTTTCTCAGAAATTATGAGGACTAGAGCCCTTTATGATTGTTTTATTATAACTTTCAGATATATTACTAAGATTTCTACACCATTTCACCCACAGTCTTAGTGATCCCTATAATATTCTACAAGAGAGGTCGATGCTATCATATTTTACAGAATAGAAACATAGCTGAAAAACTATGACTGATGCCACTCCATGAGGTCATGGTAGAGGTGACTTGTGAATCTAGACTTTTCTTAATAGTAGCCACTGCACTGCACCAGCTATTACAAAAAGTAGATTTTTCACGGAGTCATTATTACACACCAGCTAAACCCACACCACAGAAACGTTACAAAGCATGCTGCCCACACAGCTGTGCTCTAAATGCCTCCCCCCATTTCGTGCCAAAATTATCAAGAGGAGAGATGAGTAGAGAAGAAGAGATCATCATCCACTTAACGAAGAACTGCAAGGAGAACACGCTATTTTTTGCAGGGCAGAAATAGCACAAAGCACACCTCAGTCTAAAAATGTCAGGCCTGCAATTATTGTGTTCTTAAGACTCTGTTTGTTCTTCTATTTAATAACACTCCCTGTTTTAATCCAGATGGAGTTATTGTGATTAATTACAGTGTTCCAGGCGGAACATGAAGCTCTGCCAGACTTCTCTATTTATGGACAAAGAGGGAGAATTCTTTCATCAGTCTAACACCATCACCCAACTTGCATTAAATGAAATTATCTCTTCCATGAGTATGCAGTAGAGTGCATGCATGTACAGTGGGCCTTCAGTATCTGCTTGTGTTTCATTCCAGGATCTCCCATGAATACCAAAATTCATGAATGCTCAAGTCCATATGTGGTGGCGTAGTAAACTGGTGTTCCCTATAAAAAATGGTGATTTGCTTTTGGGAATTTTAAAAAAATATTTTAAAGCCACGGTTGGTTGAATCCATGGGTGCAGAATCTGTGGATATGAAGGACTGACTGTACATTGCCACAATACTATGTAATAGTGAAGTCATTAACATCACAGTAACTATGCCTCCCCCTTACTATTCAGGCATCTTGGCTACTTGTGATGGAGAAATAAAAATGTCTGAACACATGAAAATGACTGAAAGGTTGGATACCTCTTCACCTCTTCCCATCCGCTGCAAGTTTTTTTGCACACAATGGAAGGAAGAAAGGTGTGAGGAGGGAATGAGAATGAATTTAGAGGTTGCCTGTGGTTACTCCATGCTTGGTAGGTTGCCATGGAAATTCTGAATCCACAGAATGTTCAGTTCACCTTCTGAGGTATCTCAGTGTAAAAGGTTTCTAGCCCTCATTATTATAAAGAAACCTTAGTGACTGCTGGCTTTCTCTTCATTTTCCCCTTAGGCTGAAAAAAGGAACCAGAAGTACAATTACACAAAGTGAAAACACTGTATGGTTATTTTTCTAAATTAAGTATAAAATGAACTATAACAAATTCTCTTTCCCCTTTCAGCAAGCCATCATCTCCCAGCTCTTGGAAGCACTGAGGCTCACTGTGCTGTAATTAAACTGGAGAGATAATATCCCGGGAAGCAAAGATTTCTAGGGAGGGAGAAAAAGAAAAAAAAATCTGTTAGGAACCAGAAAGGCTTTCCACAGAACTTTAAAGCCCTTTATTACCTTTATGTACTTCAGTGGTTCTCAGTCTTTTGTCTTCCAGATGTTTTGGACTTCAGTTCTCCAAGACCCTGATCACTGGCCATGCTGGATGGTCTTCAAGAAGTTCAAAACACCTGGAGGGCCAAAGGTTGAGCACCACTCAACTAGTTCATTCCCTTGCCATAACAATCTGACTTATATCAGGACTTTTATAAACGTTATAAAACTGGAGGTTTGACCCATGACACCAAGGTTCATAAGCCAGACAGGTTTTAAACTGGATCTGCCAATTAGGAGTCCAAAGTTACATATTCAGTGGACCAAGCCAAGGAATGGACCAAGGAATGAGGAGAGAGGAGAGAAAGCAGCACACACATCTGCCTAGGGGGGAACCCAGCAATAACAAGCCTATCAGAAGAAACAGCTGCAGAGCTCAGGCTGCTGCATAGGTCAAGGGAGGTAACAGAAGTGATTGGGATCCAGTCCTCCTTAAGAACATTTAGTCTAAGTGGATGACAGCCTCTTAGAACAAGGGTTCTTAGGCTAAGGGATCCATGAATGGGCTTTGGGAGGGGGATCTGTGAACTGAATGCAAAAAACTCTCTTTAAATTCCCTTTCCTGTTACTTTGAAAATTGTCTTTGTTGGGAGGATTCTTTTTTATGTAAAACTAATAAGGCATGCCTCATTCCATACATGTTTAGGGAACTCCATATAAGTGTAGGAGAATAATGCACACATTCAGTAAATGTTCAATTGTCATCTGTTCAATTGTCATTGGGCACTATAAATAAACGTTGTTGTTGTTGGTGGTGGTGGTGGTGGTGGTGTTAACCATCTTGTAGGCAGAAGGTCCACAGCCTTCTTCAGACTCTGAGAGGGCTTACTGGCCTGAAAAAGTGTATGAATCACTGTCTTAGAAGTTATTAAATAGCAAGCCAGGGCTTAGCGAGCAAAGAGGAACTGGCTGATACATGTTTAATTGCCCTGTGTATTCAAACCAACAGGCTTGCTCTTGTCTAATAACTTTCTCTCTCTCTCTCTCTCTCCCCCCCGCACACACACACACACACACATGCACGCGCAAAGCGCAGTTAATCTTGTTTTGCACTAATACTAGGAGGAGATATTGCATTCTGTTATGCTCATAACACACCGTACACACAGACACATCCACTACTCCATCCCACAACCTCCACTTCGGAAAAAGAACAGAACACAAAACACTAGTGCCATAAACCATCTTCTCCCAGGCTTTTTCACAGTTTGAAGGCTCCGAAACGCAGAGACAATAATGGTACAGCCCAAGATAACTCAATTAGAAATAGTGCTATCAAGAAGAGGTTGAAATGTAAGGAAATAAAAGGCAGGCCTAAGCCACAGAGAGAGATTTGCAAAGGAGACGAGCAAGACAAATGCTAAAATAAAAATGCTCTTCAAGTGATGCAGTTTATCCAGCAAGGCCTAAAGAAATCCCAGGTTCCTCGCTATTTTGAGTGCCTAAACATTTGATAATGTCATCTAGGAACTGAAAAGTCACTAGCATGTTTTCTTGAGCCTGAAACAGACCTGCTGGAATTCCTACGCTGGCTTCCTCATCTGCTTCTACAACCAAAATATAAGCTCTGTCCTTCATTTCTGTCCTTCAGGTGCCTGAAGGCCATTTTCTCTCTATAAAATCTCCACCTCTTTTCTCTTCTCACTCTCTCAAAACAGCCAGGCAATGCCAACTTTCTCTTTTCTGTTCTCTCCCCCTTCATCAAAAAGCCATCTTTTCCACAGTGTGGTGTGTTTCCTCCTATCCTGCTACAGCCATAACGCCAAAAAATCTCATCATATCTATTCACTTGTACTCCTTTCCCAAATCTTTAACCAAGCATAAGCATTTTTTGGAAATAATTGGTGCCTTTATTTGTGTATGTTCTGTAGCCATATTTCAGAGGAAAGAACTGTTAAACCACCTCTGAGTATTCCTTACCTAAAAAAACCCCATGAAATTCACAAGGCTGCCCTAAGTTGACAGGCAACTTAAAGATACACACACCCACACACAACTTTAATATGTAGCTTTACTAAATAACAAAAAACTTTTCTGGCCTCCTAGTGTTCATCACACCAACTATAATCACAATTTTACCTGGTTCATGATCCAACTGGAAGGTTCCTTTCTATCTCCCCAGAGCAAAAGGCATGGTCTTACATTCTCAGCTTACAACATGGGCACCAATATGAATTTGCAGAGTTTTTTTTTAACCTAACATTTTTAAATCTAAAAATATGTCTTTCTTCCCATAGTTCCTCAGGCTGCAATCTTTTCCAGAAAGCATTATCAGGGTGTCCCTAAGGTAACCTACTTTAGGCAAAGATAACTATTTCATAATAGCTAAAAAACAATGCATTAAGCTATACCACCTCTCCAATTCACCACAGGAAAGTGTACTGAGATTCAATTGTATATGTCTCCAAGGGGAGCCAAGTCTTGGTCATCCAAGTGTGAAACATGCCCCCCCCACTCCAAATCTTTAACTGTATACGTCAAGACCTATGTCTGGGTAGAACACAGATGTCTTGACTGATGTTTAGCAATAAAGCCTTTAAAAGCCATGTTTTGCATCAGGCGTGAAGAAGCACAAACCCACCAGAGTGCTAGTTAAATGATGGCCACACGTCTGCATATGATTGCATCTGTATTAAGGAGGTTTAGCTTCTAAAATGCCTCCTCCTGCCCTTTCCGTTGAAAGCCATTTAAGAATGAAATGACTGAAGCATTATGAAATGCCTACAGGCCTCACAGGATACGCAGGGGAGGGGAAAGAAACACCATTCAAAGATGGGAGATTTAAAACAGATCTCTCAAACCTCTATCTAATTAGAAACATCTTGGCATCTCCTGATGTGTTTTTCCCCCAGCAGAGTCATTTTATGAAATATACATTATCCCAAGAGACAGGAGAGAGGCGGCTCCTATTTGTCAGATGCATCTCCGACATGAGCGGGATGCTATGTTGAGTGAAAGAAGAAAACTTCAAAGCTAAACAACCGACTGTCACCTGAAACTTCCTTAGAAAACCAATAAGGTAGGAACACAGCTGGATACATGCGCAAGTTCTAGCACGGATTTACAATTTCCATGTAATACAGAAAAATGTGTATGGTGAGCCAGCATGGTATAGTGATTTGAGTGTTGGACTAGGACAGCGGGAGACCAGGGTTCAAATCCTCACTCAGCTATGAAAATCCACTGGGTGACCCTGGGCAAGTCACACTACCTCAGCCTCAAAGGAATGCAATGGCAACCCCCCTGAACAAATCTTGCCAAGAAAACCCTATAGTAAGTTCACCTTAGGGTCCTTAAGCTAGAAAGGGCTTGAAGGCAGAAGAACAAATAGAAAAATCACCACACTTCAATTAGATGAGAATTCCATGCAAACCAGAGAAACACAAAAGAGGCACAAGTAGCAGCTATCCAAGGATGGACATCAACAGAACAGATCTGACCTTTACAACAATATCATCTGGCCTCTGCAGACCCTGTGAGATTTCTGCCCAGAGTTTCACTGAAATAATTTCCTAATATGCCATGTTCCGATGCTGTATCATTTTGTACACAATGCCCAGCAGTGTCAACATTAAGTCAGGTGGCATTGAAAGGTTATGTCAAGCTGAACATGCTAGATCTTGTCTGATTTGAGAAGTTAATGAGAGTTAGGGTTAATCAACTAACCAAGTAGGTTAGTACTTGGATGGGAATCGATCGGGTAACACCGGGGATCTCCAAATAGGGCTATGAAAAAATCCATTGCCGGTCAGAATTGATTGTACCAGGACAGAGGGTCAATGGTCTGATACAGTACTAGGTAGCCTGTGATCATCCTGTAATTTTAATACAGAGCCCAACCACTAATCAAAAAAGTGAGCTTTCTGAAAACATACTCTTCTAACCTACTGACCACTGAGTGGAGAAGAGAGACTTTGCCTTCCCTAAGGATACAGAGGCAGATCATCTCTGTCTCCTATCTTATCTTCGGCTCCTAATCTTTAAGGTTGAAAAAGCTAGGCTCCAGGCTCATCTCTCCCCTCCCTAATAACTACTTTTAAAAAGACATTTGTGACTATAAATCTAAGCTTAATGATCTCAAAAACTTCCTAACAAAGCTACCATGGACTACTATAAAGATGAGTAACCTGTGGCACTTACTTATTACAGGAAAGTGGAGAAAGGAAAATTAATAGCAAAATACCCTGAACAGCCATGGTCAGGATCCAGTGTTTCTGTCAATGGAATGAAGAGAGAGCAGTCTCCCCTCTAAACCTTATGTCTTCCCTCAAAAACCTGATCCAAAAGGCCGGGATCCCTCCTCCAAAAAGAAACCTCATCCAAGTTACAGGAAAGGCTGAAAGGTACAAGGGAGAATACTGGTGTTGTGGGTTTCAGACTCTCCACTTATGACTGGGGACACAAAGTTAACTTCCTGATTATGCCAGTTGAAGTTTATAGTCCTAGCAGTTGGAGGAGGTTAGGAGAGAAGTTACCTAATCAAAAAATGTGGAGAAAAAAAATGCTTACATTTATTTCTTATTCATACAAAAGCAACAGCACATGGTGTACCACCCTATAAAATCTTGTCATGGTACTGATAAATGACAAGATGAACAAAGACTTTATTAAAATTATACAACAGATGACTGTTGGACTGAGAATTTTATATGCTCAGAAATGAAAAGACTCAGAGATTCCATCACAAGAAGACTGGACACTGAAACTTCTCGATATGGTGGAGATGGACAAAGGGACAACATGGTTAAGAGATCACTCAATTATTGAATATAAAAAACATTGTGAAAGGATTACGTCGTTTTTGATGTTGACCAAAAAAAGACAAGTTATAAGAGGATTTGATTGAAGAATAAAGTTATATCAATGTAGTAGAACTGGGGGTTTTTGTTTCTTCCAACAGATGTTTTATAGGGCTTGGTTAAAATTATAATGATTGAAACAGTAATATCAATAAGAAAAAGAATAGTTATGGTTATTGAGATATCAAATTACAGGATGAATAGCAACCATTGCCTGGGGAATGGGAAGTCAATATTATACGTATAGTATTTGTATTAGTTGTAGGGGCTTTTAAGTTTTTTGTTTTTTTACTGTAGTCATGTTTGTCTAATGTTTTGTTTGTAGACTGTAGCTTTATTATATTGAAATTGTACGTTTTAATTGAAAAAAAATCTTGCCATGGCAAAACTGCATGTGCAAACCTCAAAAGAAGAGGAAACTAAACTGAGGCTGTCATATTTTGTATGTATCATGAAACGACATGACTCACCGGAAAAGACAATAATGCTTGGTGAAGGCAAGGAAGTAGGAAAAGAGGGAAACGGCCCTACAGGTGGATTGATTCAACCAAGGAAATCACAGTTGCAGAGTTTGCAAGACCTGAGCAGGACAGTTGATAACCAGGCCTCCTGCGGATCTCTCCTAGGGATGCTACAAGTCAAAAGGGACAGCAAGCAAACAACAAAACACGCAAAAAGCCACCCTAGAACCAAACTAAAAGAAAAAGAGTACACGCAATCTTACACTTCCCAACTTAGAAACCCCACTAAATTCAATGTGGGAGTCTCCATATAGGACTGCCTTTTTAATATCAAAGTTGTTCAAGTTACAAGGGCATCATACGGTTGAGTGATTTCTCACTGCAAGAATTTTTCTTCTCCTGCGTTATGGCAACAAATAGTCAAGCATGTAACAAGGAATTTATTAAAACGAGCAAGAACACAGGAACAGAACAAGCTGTGTTATGCTGAGTTGGACCATTTAGCTCTTTATTGTCAATCATGACTGGAAGCAGCTCTCTTCGGCTTCATACAAGGTCTTTTTCTCTTCCCCTACCCAGAGATAGTGGACTCTCATCCACGTACTAAACAGGCCTGACTTGCTTAGCTTCTGACATCAGATAAGACTGGGTGTGTCCAAGGTGGTACAGTGTGATGCATTTGTGTCTTAGGGAAGAAGGAAAAATTCATGCAATAAGTAAAGAGAGAAGCTGGAGTCTAAACCTATCTACAAAAAGGTGATGAGGTACAAAGCTACACGCAACAAAGTTGAGGGTAAACTTCTAAATGTTATGTTTGTCTGTATAAGAAGCAAGAAGGAAGTCCTGAAAGGAACTGCATGAGTATTGTCAGTTTACTCACATTAAGAAGCAATTCAACAACCATAGGTTGTTGTGGATTTTCTAGGTTTTGAGGCTGTGTTCTATTAGCATTTTCTCCTGACGTTTTACCTGCATCTGTGGCTGGCATCTTCAGAAAATATGGCGGAATATCCTCTGAAGATGCCAGCCAGAGATGCAGGCAAAACATCAGGAGAAAATACTAACAGAACACAGCCTCAAAACCCGGAAAACCCACAACAACCTATGGATTCTGGCCATGAAAGCCTTCGACTTTACATCAATTCAACAACCATTTCAGGAATATGAGCGGTAACAAAATTCTAGCCAGCACTAAACTAGAAGTCACCAGGCTCTCAAATTTTTATTGGGGTAAATTTTTAACAGCACTAGCAGATCACAAAAAGCCAAAATCTGGATTGCTGTGATGTGCAAACCAATCTGTACTAACAAGCCACGATTTCTTAACAAGCCACAAACCACAATCTTAATCTATGGTTCTTAACCTTTCCATTACTGGGACCCCCCCCCCCCGCCATAAAGATAGTTTGTTGCTGTGGTCTCCCAAGATTTCACTCAAAATTTAAATATTTAGATTTTGATTTAAATATTCAAATATTTATTTATTAAAGGCTTCTGGACACTTGGATTCAAATCCCCACTTAGACACTGGGTGACCTTGGGCAAGTCACATTCTCTAAGCTTCAGAGGAAAACAAAGGCAAACCCCCCTGAACAAATCTTGCTCCCGCAAAAAAAACCCTGACAGGTTCACTTTAGTGTTGCCATACGTCAGAAGTGACTCAAAGGCACACAACAAAAAGCACCACTGACGCGGGGGGAGATTCTTTCTAGTCATCATGTCTTTCCCCTTTGAAAACTGACTTACAGTGACTCTATCATGCGGGTTTTCTTGGCAACATTTGTTGCCTTTGCCTGAGGCTGAGAGAATGTGACTTGCCTGAGGACATGTGGGGGTTTTCATAACCGATTGGGGATTCAAATTCTGGTCTCCTGAGTCATAGTTTGGGTATGCGCATACACATGCCGCCATGTCCCTTTTGTCAGGGATGCAGCGGAGGGGGGAGTGCAGGCACTGAAACCGCTCCTCCATTTGCAAATGAGGGAGGAATTTGGGCAAGGCCAAACCGCCTCTGCCACTGTGTCCCTCAGTGCCCATACCCCCTGATGCTGCATCCCTGATGAAAGAGACAAGGTGGCAGGCATATGTGCTCACACCCAAATGGCTCCCTCATTTGCAAAGGAGCAGTTCTTTGGTTCTAAGATGACTCCCAACACAGGTAACTTGAGGGAGCAGAGAAGAAAGAAACAAAAAAGAGAAAGAAAAGGAGGGAGGAAAGACTCACAGGATGTCTGTGTAAAACAGGGAAGGAACAGGGTGATTAAACTGGAAAGGCAGCAGCTCTTTGTTCTAGGGACAGTCCTCCTGACTGATGAATTCTGAGCTCCTTCGTGAGCTCAGCAGCAAGTGGAAAAGGTGAGCAGCCTCCAGGTCACCATGCTGTAGTTTGGGCCAAAATCAAGCAGTCCCCCAATCTCCACGTGTAGACAACCAATCCCCCCTTCCATACAATTATTTTGAATCATATTAAGAGGGGGTTGGCGCAGAGGGGTTCACTAAGCGATTGATCTGCCAGTGGAGTATTGCTGAAGTGTCACAGTGTCTTAGAGAAGGAGGTTGGGGGAAGGGTGGAAAGGGTGCTTAATTTTTAAAAAAATCAACTTATATAAGACCTCAAAATTCCTTATTTCTAATGTTTGTTAATCAAGTAGCTTGAGCACTGAAAGACAATGTAAACCCAGAAATAAACACATTTACATTCCATTACATACAAGCCAATGTACAGATGAATAATCTGTGTAGACTGTCCATATGCTGAATGTTACAAGCAGAAAACTCTACCAGTGTACAATCTACCATCTCTGTATCCATTATGAAAACATTACGCATATCTATCTTGAAAGATATGGACCTCCAGGTATTGCTGAACTACAAGTGTCATCATTCCTAGCCAGCATAACCTATGGCAGGGGATGATGAGAGCTGAGGTCCAATATCTGGAGGACCTCATCTTTACTCTGTAGGGATGGTAGATGCATGTAGGAAAAGCATGGACGGAGTCCTGCTTTGGTAAGATTCAGATGAGCACCCAAGTCAGCAGCAGAGTTTTTATGATGAGTTTATTTCATATGACTTTGAAATTTCTTTCAAAGAGCAAAGGATCGTCCAGGTACTAGAACTGCAGCATATGTCCAAAACAGAAGCCTGTGTTCCCATCAGCATGGGCCCAGCCAGACATCTCAGCTAACCTTAACCTCCTGCAAGTTGCTTCTGCTACCTCATCAGTAAGGAAGTAGAAAGAGGTGTTCCAGCCGTCAAAATAAGTGCAGCTGACAGGGTCCAATCATTCCCGCAACCTGAGCACCGTACGTGTGCCTCAATGCAGAGACAGCCTGACAGTTCAGAGAACGCTGCTCGCTGTGTGAGGCCAGTGAAACAGCATCAAGTTTTACAGGACTGTTGCACATCACCTCAAGCATGAATGTGAACTGAAGGGCTAAGAAAACTTGCAGCAGGGAGCAACACACTAAGTCGCAATCTGCACGGTCCTGTAGAGCTCAGATGTAAGACACAACACAAGCAGCTTAGTCCTCTCAACAGGATGTGGCTCGATTTTGAAACAAGCCATGTGACCTCCATGCCCCCATAAAACTTGGCAAGAATGCTCACCTTCTGCAACCAAAAACAGTGAAGCCAAAAATACCTCAAAGAGAAACTGTACTCAAATTCAATACGGTTATTATTTATTGACTTAAATGTCATGGGTATTTCTAGGATTCCATGAAATACCCGTGGCATACAATTGAGAAAACAGATGGGAAAAAAATATCAGCATCAGTACACGGCACAAGCAAAAAACCCTACCAGCATACAGATCAACAATCTCTGTACCCATTACACAAACTGTACCTATGATGAATATAACCTGTGAACAATTAACTCAGGACAAGTAGACCAGCCGGACACCAGCATGGACCCAAACACAACAGAAAACCACCTGCACACCAGCATATACCTGAAGACAACAAACCTGTGTCATTGAGATATTGAAAATGCCATGCGCACAGAGTGCCCAGAACTCTTCAAAGCAAACCATTTAAGAAAACAAGCAGGGCTAAGAGATGCAGGCAGGACAAGGCTGCTCTTGACTGTGGCCTAAAAGTAAACCTAAACATGGCATCAGAAAGAGCCCCCATATGCAATGCTGACAGGCATTAGACAGACAAGGAAATAAATGTTGTGAGAATGCAATCCAAAGGCCAGGGCATGGAGGTGTGAAGAAATAGCACACACAATCTCAGCCTCCAAGTCCTTAAACAAGGCTATTTTTTTCTTACTACAACCACAAGGATTATAAGCTCACTACTTTTTAAAAACACTCTTACTACAGAGAAGCAGAACCACTATCCACTTCTTAACAACATACTATTCCTCCCCTAGGATTAAACACAACGCAGAGTGAGACGGAACTTGACCACAACTGACGGCAAAATAAGAAATGAGCCCTATACACAAGAAAAGACCACACTGGTTACGAACAGAACTTCACACACAGACACCTGCAGACAACTGTGCAGTTTCTGGAAGGCTGCTTATTTGATTTTCCAAACCCAAGGGCTGGTAAGAGAGAAGATTGTACCAAACATCCTTAACAACAGTTGTTCTGGGAGCAGGCAGGCAGGTTTCCTAAGGCCTCCATTGGTTAACAGAAACCATTTGAAAAAGGAGAAATACCACTTGTTCCCTTCGGGTTGGTTCACAGCAAAGATGTCTCTCTGGAGAGTGATCTGAACAGATTTGGTACTGCTATACACCTCAGTGGGAATAGTCCAACTGTTACATTGAGCCTGCAAAAGCTCGCTGGCAGGGCGGGTTATTAGGAACTGGTCTATTAAAGAGGGCCGTTAACAAGGTAGTGGTTTGAGCGCTGTACTAAGACTCAGAGAGATTTAAATCCACGGAAACCTGCTGGCTGACCTTAGGCAAGTCACACGCTCTCAGCTTTAGAGAAAGGCAATTTCTAATCTTCTCTGAACAAATCTTCCCACAAAAGCCCCATGATAGGGTTGCCTTAAGGGACAGTTAGCCTGAAGGAACACAACATACCACACACGCTTCAAGATACACACAATCTAGCTCCCACAGCAGGTGGCCAAAAGTTTCAATAGCTCACACAGCACATTAGTATCATAAAGATATGCCCTTCTATCACTCAGAGGAAAGGAGTCTATCTGTGCCACTAAAACAAAAATGGAAACAAATTATTTAGACAAAGCTGCAACTGAAGTTCTTCCCACATTTCTATGCAATACAATTACATCCCAGCAGAATTAAAGAGTGTTACCTGAGTTAGCCCAACTGTGCCCACTTTGCCAAAAACATCTGCCCACCTGTTATGATGCACAAAGCTCCTGTCCACCAGTTATGATGCAAGCACGTCTACTGCATGTTTGTGTGTAGGTAGAACTACTATGATGCACACTCAGCTTACTTCCCAAGGGAACTCTCCATTTGCCAGCCCAGAACTGGGAATAAACAAGGCAAGACATGATGTCTTCTTTCAGATGAAAAGCAACTGAAGGGCCGTAAATGTATCATGTTCCAGATACCACTCGAGCACTAGGCCCTCTTTAGGCCATGACTAGGCAAAAGTCTGTTCCTGAGGATTTTGCATGGATTTTTCTTGGACTACTTTAACAACTTCAGAATTCATTATTTTATGGACTCACATGCAGGGCTAAATTTTAATCCTTGGCTTCTCTTGAGCTGCTTACTGTGGTACTACTTACTGTGCTTCTATGGGCTGAACTTGGAAGCTGCTGTATTTTGAAAAAGAAGTATCAGTTCTACAGTCCAAAACCAGACCTTTAAACATTCCTTCACTGGGATTCCTGAAACAATCGCTACGCTCCTCAATCTACCATAGAGGAAGCATAACCTTTTACTGACACAAAGATAGCATTACAATTACTTCACACTATGATGGACAAATGAGTAAAATGGGTGGAACACTACACATATTTCTAATCTTTCCATCATGTAATGGATTAGTTGCTAGACAATGATTAAAGCCAATATATTAGTTGCTACAAAGCTCTAACATTTAGTAGTTACTGTCAAAGCCTCATCATATTAAAAGCAAAAAAAAAAAAGTTGCTATCTAGAAGATACCAGCCCCAGAATGTTAGAAAAAGAACAAATCAAAGGAAGTGACAATCTCAATACCAAAAGTCCAATTCTTCGGATTCCAACTGTAATGGTGTTGAGAGAACTGAAGCACTGAACAAGTGACGCTAACAATCTGCTTTCTCATAGTCCCCATTTTCCTAATCGAACATAAGGACAGCAAAGAAATGTTTCTTGTTATCTTCCCACAGCCTTAGGAACGGCATGTGCTATAAATCTAAATATATTAGCCTATGATTAGGAGTGATGAACACAAACACACCAGCCTCTGCTGGCACTTCTTAAATGTCCACATTATTATCCTTTTGAGCAATAGCCTATAATCATGGACACACCCATCTATGGATGGTTGAGACAATAGACCGTAAAAATCAACTGTTCAGAAATGGCTGAACAAGAAATGTGGCGTAGCATTTCCATAACGCCTAGATGATTACTGGGCTTCAAAACAATTTTCTGGGTGGGGGGAAGAACAGTTAAAATAGGCCATTTCCACAACTGTGAGAATTTGGCCCTACAATAAAGAGGTATTCCACTCTGACCCCTTGCTTGCTAGGAAATCCACCACCTATTAAAGCCATGGAACCTACATCCCTGAGCAAAAACTATTACTACATGCCCTAGAAAACTAAATGCAGCCAAGTTAATTTAAGCCAAATTTGCAAGGAAATGGATTTTTCATGACATTGTCTGGAAGCTTTCCAGGTTGAGGAATTATAGGGTCCACATTTCCAAAGACAGCTTAATTGAGTCTTCTGCGCTTTTTACAGCCCACTTTGATAAACATCAGCAAAGAACGAGATGGGCTGAAAGCTTTCATTGCATCCATTGTTAGACCTGTCTATTCATTTGTGAACCACATGTTTTTTTAATACATGTGTTCTAAAACAAGAGAAAGACTCTTCCCCCACTTTTGGAAAAAGAGTTTAGCACTGATGCCACAGCTCTAAATGCTCTACAGGCATCTCTCAATTTGAGGATTGTGTTAAGGTTTGCCAAACAAAGTGATTTGTGTGTCAATTTGGGGAAAAGGCTTAACTTCACTCAATAGCCTCTCCATAGGGATACCTAGCAATTAAAGTAAGTTAAATACATGAGACTAACAAAGCATTAACCTTTACTGAGCTGTCAGCCTAATGTCAAGGAGATGTTTATGCCTCTCCCAATCAGTTATCTGAATGCTATCCAGACAGCTATTGAAGCCAAGTGGTGAGAAATTTGATTAAGGCCATAACCTGTGAGGTTTAAGACTAGTCCAGTTTCTGTAGCACTCTCATACATTATCTCAATTCTTTGTTAACCTATCTGATACCAATACACCAGAGAAAATTTCCCAAAGCACAGGGCAGCATGACGACTCAAGAAAGCAGAGAGAGAAAGAGCCATATGAAAAGAGTCCTCCCTATTAACTCAGAGAAAGAGAGAGAAAATTTGTGCATCATTACGCTGAATAACAGAATTGCAAGGTACCATGACAGCAACCACTCAGCTAGCTGCTTGCAAAAATCTCATGTAAGGAATCTGACATTCTGCTCATGAACTTCAAAATACATATTAACACTGGCCTTCTACACATGTAGTAATTCCACATATAAAGTTGCTATGAATCAGCTTGCAAATCTAATTGACCCACTTTCAAATGGTCAGCTCATTAAGCACCATCACAGCCAGTTTTTAACTTACCAAAGTGTTACTTCTTTCAAAAGTTTCACTCCTTTAAACCATGCCTGTACCATTTTAAGAGTTATTTAAACTAGGGATTTCCTTCATTCACTCCATAATATATATTGAGTTTCAGGCTTGCAGGCCAACAGGCATGAGTCACAAAACTTTCTGGGCAACAGGTTCTACTGCCACAATCCCAACGCAAAAGGTAAGATTCAACCTCTGGCAAGCCCTCTTAACTATCTTAATAGCATCAGTGTTCATTTAGGAAAAGGATGCAAGCTCCTAATCCCAGTGTTTCATTGAAACACTGATCTTTGTACAGCAGATCTGCTGTGCCATGCATAAATTCCTAGTCCCCTTCAGAGACGCATTCTTCCTGCAGCTACCACACCATGTCTGCAAAGCCCTCTCTTCCTGTCGATGTAGCATAATGAATGACAACCTGCACCATCCACATACTTCATTGAGACCTACCCCCTCAATTCCAACTTAAGCATAACTAATACAAACTCTACCTGTTTTTAAAATCCACTCAAGAGAGCACTTATACTTGATGGACAGACTGGTAGCATTGTCTTCCATCTCACCTATGTTCACCAGGGATGCTTCAGAATTATAGTTTACTGTCTTGACAGACTATTTTGGGAGACAACCCCAACCAATCTATTAGTCCCAGCTGAGAGGTGAAATAATCAGAGCACATCTTCAGCATCTTCTACATGTTTAGGAATAATTTTTTTTTTTTAAAAAGAGTGCAATAATTTGTTTCCAACACCAAGCCAACAAAGCAAGCAAGCATGACTCGTTCTAAGAAAGCCACACCTAGGGAAACAAAACTCTTACAGTCACACCTATATAGAAGCTTCACCTTTCCCATTTTGTCCCAGCAATTTGCTCATTTTAAAGGCTTGACAAGCTGCTCTTTGAGTAGCCTCCCTAGGAAACCTCAAAATGCCACTTTCGCATTTGTGTTAAACGTAGTTTCACTGCAAATAAGTAATGATCAATCTGGTCATGCACAAACATGGTCTGAGGATTTCTGGTATGACTAACTCACAGAAATGAAATCATATGGCTGCTTTGTCATGAACAAAAAGTACTATTCAGTTAACAACACAAGTCTACACACTTCAGGCAAAAGAAAAAAAGAAGTTATTAATTTTTTTTTTAAAGAATGCTTTAAAACAAAAACCAATTAGTCTTAATGGTGCTGCCACATGTCTTTCTTTTCCTTCCCTTTTCTTCCTCCTTTTTATGCTGCAAGAGACTAAGGCCATTTCCACACTAGACTATTATAGAGCTATTATTTCACTTTCAACATCCTACAGAACCCTGGAGTTTGCAGTTTAGGGAGGGGCCTCAAAGGCCCCTCCCCAAACTGCAAACCCCAGGACTCCACAGGATGTTGAAAGTGGAACAGCAGCACTATAACAGTCTAGTGCAGAAATGGCCTGCCATGGCTACTTCTTTGAAAACGACCACACTTTGGCCAACTGTCAGGTAACACAGTAAAACAAAAGCACCAGAACCAGGTATGCCTGTCAGTATCAGAAGTGGTCTAAGTAATACGTTCACAACGTATAAAAAATTTACTTGAACAAAGAATATCAGAAGGATCCTAAACGTAACATCTATGTGGGTGATTGTTGTTGTCGTTGCTGTTTTGCATAAAGAGCCAAAATCAAATACAGAGATTGAAATATCAGAATTTATTAAGAACCAGAAAAGTTGATTGTCCAGAATCAAAATGGCATTTTTAAACACCCAATAGCAAATCCACTCAAAGGAGACTGGTTCACTATCCTGTTGTTCTTGTTTTTAATGAAAGAGACGAAGTAGGTTCTGCTCATAGTAAAAGCAGTCATATTCATACATGTCATTTTCTCTATCATTTCCCAGCAAAAACTTAAGAGCTCAGACAAAAATCAGTAGAGGTATGAGGGACATGTTGTTGTGTGCTTTCGAGTCATTTTTGACTGATGGAGAGCCTAAGGCAGGGTTTTCTGGAGGCTGAGAGTGTGTGACATGCCCAAGATCACCCAGTGGGTTTTCATGGCCAAGTGGGGAACTGAACCCTGGTCTCAGTGTCCAAACCACTACACCACATGCCATAAGAGATATGTTTAAACTGGTGGGAGAGGAGAAAAGAAGACCTCACCAGTGTCCTAAGAGGGAAAAGGAAATAAGCAAGCCTTAGAAAACAATACAGAACATTAAGCAGGAAGGCAGGATGTCAATGGGAAGAACTTGTAGACGCTTCTAGTTTCTGATAAGAGTCATAGTTGTGACATTCATTACAGCACCCTTTAGAGAACTTAAACGCTAGTCAAAATTCTTCCATACTGGTTGGGCCTGATCTTGAAATTCAATTTAAGACCTGCTTGGCTCTTTGAGGAAGGTACATTGTGGTACTTGCACATACATGCCTGCACACATTTTATTATACTGATCAGTTCCATCCAGATTGGATCTCTCTCTCTTTTTTCCAGGCACCTTCTTAGGAGCAGCTTCTCTTTTCCCAGGCAACTCCCCAGCCTTATCCTTTCATCTATGCTGCAAGCCTGATTAATTAAGCGAATCATTTGGCTAATGCAATTAGAACACCCTTTGCCTCACCCTGTGCCAGGATTAAAAGCCAGCTCCAAAGAAAGGAATTCCCAACTCAAACTCAGCAGCCTTTTAGGCTGCAGGCCGCTTTAAAAATTATCCCAGGAAATTTTGTTGGGGAGGGGGGCAGGAGAGATAGATCACAGCCTTGTTCATAATGGGACAAATGCAAGGAAGTGTTGAACTACTAGAGATGCACATTGGTAGAGCCCAAGAACAAGGTTTTGGTTGGCTTAAAAATGCATTCATGCACATAGCAATCAGAATTCAAGAAAAACATTGATCTCCACCCAAATCTTCCAGGGAGCCAAGTACACAGGAGGAGGGAGCGGGTCTGGAAAAGTAGCCACAGCCATTATTAACAGTGCATCCAACAAAGCCTCAAATTCAGAATGCGGAGACTTGTGGTTTTTCACTGAGAATTGCTGGGTCTTATAGTTGTGGAGAAAACATGCTGTAAGTACCCTTCCTTGCAAAGATAGAACATTTCAGAGAGAATATATTTCAGGTGTAAAGCCAGGGTATGAAAAGCACAAAAGAGATATCTTAATGTGCATGCTTTGTTCTTTGTATCTTCCTGCTGCGGCTATCCAGGCTATCTGATGTGAAGGACCAGAAATTTTCTTCTCCAATGTGCCAGGCACCAGTACCATGTTTGAGTCCACTGGCTACAAATGTCTCTTGCTTTCAGCACCAGTCTAGGGGCTACTATTTTGACTAGTACTGATATAGAGTAGTTAAAGGCTGGCAACCTATTAGTGACATATACAAGTGTTAAGTTCATTTTATGGTTGCATACGTCCTTGTTTTGGTTATTGTAAAGGGTATATTCTTTTCTACCCTCAACGTCAACCAAAGCCTCCCCAGGACTCACCATTCTGCTGCAAAAGCTCCCCCACCACTGGGCTATGGAGAGTGCAAGAGAACAAAAAAGTGTCCACTTATGTCTTACAAAATCTCCACTGAAGATGCTATCAGTCTGCATCTGGCTATGGGGAATAGGCAGATGTTACTCTGATGCTCCCACTCTCTACTAGGGAGGCAATGTAGGATCTTGGTGAATAGGTGCCAAATGAGGGTAAGTACTCTAATTACCACCCAATTTCCTGACTGGACTACTGGGAGAAAGAGTGACTTGTACACATAAGCAGAATAACCTGAAGACAAAGGTGAGAGATCTAAATCCTGAGTTCTATATCTGATATGTACAGGACAGCATTTGCTTCAGACTCCCAATTACCTCAGCTGCTTGTACTGTATCTTAGCCTCACCAAAGCAACAAAGATTCCAAGCGAATCTGCAAAACCAAAGTTTACAGACATACTAAGCGAAAAACTCAGACAAGTCTGCTAACTTGGCAAAATTTCTCAGAAATACAATATTGCCATTTTTTTCCATCTAAGGAACATGAGATGTCTTCCCAGTTCAAAGTTCCAGATCTGTGCACATCTACAAACAACATGCAAGCTGCCTAGAATAAATTGTTAAGTAGGGTTGCTTATTTCAAGGTCATACAGAAGTTCCATGGCACAACCACCAAAATGAAATCCTGGTCTCAAGAGCCCACTTCTTTTTCTCTAATCACAAAAGTACATTTTCTGGTTTTACACACACACACACGTGCGCACACACACACACACCAAGTGTGTTTCCATTATGTAATACAATTTGCAAGGGCTAGGTTTGAAAACAGATAGACTTAAAGATACAGGATGGACATACAAGACAGACACAGTCAGTGTCTTTTCAGTTTCCAGTTTTCCCTTTGCCAAAACACCACCCGCTCTTGCGAAACACATCAACATTCCCATATGACTCACTCAGCACACAAAGCAGCAAAATGCCTGGCATTCTGGGTCTTTTAAGTAGTAATAACAGAGCTGCAGTCAGAAAGCAAACATGTCAAGACATTTATGCTTTAAGCAGTAACACTAGCAATAGATTCATCCACCAAACTGAATGTGCAGTGAGCCATCATTTCATTTGCTAGAGAAACTTTTTGAAAAAAATCTGAGTGTCCAAAAATGGGTTAGCATAGGAAGAGTCAGGTTTGAGCAAGACTACACCTCCCTCTGTAAGCAACAGCAAATTCTGCAGCTACGGGGAAGCTTCCTTTACAAAGAGACAAATGTTTGGCTGTTCTCGCTTAAGAGAGAGAGGATAATTAAACATGAGCAACACCCATAGTGCCAGCCTCAGCCTGTCAGAAAAAAGTCATTCCGAGAGCTGGATAAAACAGATTTGCTTATCTTGCTGAGCGTTTCACATAATTTGGATATCAGCTCAGTACTGAGTTGCAGTGACTAATTCAATTTGAACAGTACTAACAACTTCATGTCCCTTTTAACTGTCTTTCCAGCTTTTGACTATACCTGATTCTAGCAACTTTGGTTGTTTTAAGGGTCTTATTATAGTTTTCCCCTTCAAATACAGGCTGAATACAAGAATCTTGAGCTATGTTCCAGTCAAGGGAATCGAGCTACATTTGTAAAATAGAGCTCATGCTTCTAGTACCTGACTTGCTACTTATATCCACACTAATGCAGAAACATTTTGTGCTCTGCAATTAACATTTCTGATTAGACCACATTTAGAGAGACTCTAAAGAGGTCCTTTAAAGAACTCATATTTTTAACAAAAAAAAAACTCCTCCCTAGAAGTCACCACCAGTCAATTAACAGATTCTGTTCTACTGAGAGGCTCACAAAGGTTTTGTATATACTTATGGAGAATTTCCCAACATGGCAATATACTTTCTCCACTAACAGAGTACTGACTTTGTTCTTCCATTACTCAAACAAAACAAAACAAAAGACACAAGCAGACTTTTTTTTTTTTTTTTGCTAAACTTCAACAAGCACTTTCATGGAACAAGCAAAAAGAAATTCAACTTCCAAAAGTATGCCTGAAATCTCTATGGCCATTACCAAAACTCTTCCAACTGTTTGCACTTTAGAAGGTGGCAATGTTCCTTGCTTCTTTCTTTGATGGAAGACTATTAAAATGGCTGAAGCATGATGAATAATTTGCTTCTGGGGTAACACAGATCAAAGGGCGTGTCTGGCAGAGGCAAGCTAGACTATGAAATTCCAAATCACAACAGTGAGTGTTGGAATGCGTGGGTTAAATTTAACAAATACTCTTAAAAAAAAAATAAATTATGAATTAAGGAAGCCGCTTGCTATCCCTGATTCACAGAAGGACTTTGCAAGTCACAAAAGAGACATTTAGTACCACACACACTTTTTACAATGGACAAAGACAGTGCTCATATACAGTACTTCCTGCTGTGAACACTAGAGAGGAGGTTGTTATTACATTGTCATAGAGGGAAGGAAGAACTATTTTAGTTACATCTTTCAACCTAGTGCAAAACACAGAAAGTGACAATTTAAGGAAAACAAAATCTTGCAGAAGTCAAAATTAAGAGGACACATATATCCCACCACTCCCTTATATTCAAGACCATAATTGTCTTCCTGTAAACCAGGATCTCTGTTTACAGGGTCTAAGCTGTCCCCAACCTGTATTTTGCATGGCTATGTACCAATATTCCACATTACTCTGGGGTCACAATGCATGTCAGTTCCAAGGGCACAAGCCTCCTGACAGCAACCTGAAGAGCTCCAAATCAAAGGATTTGGGGGGGGGAATCTGGACACAGAAGTTCTCATACAACCAACATCTGGATCCTTCTCCCCCCCCCATAAGTACTTTCATCTTATCTAATATCTGTTCCCATTCATTTCCCATTTTTTCTTCTTTTTTTCTTTTCTTCTTTCTTCCCCTTCTCTACTTTCAACAACAATTCTTTGCATGACAGACCTCCACCCCATCTTCCGCTGATATACAACACCCTCAGCTAAAATAGAGACCCCCATCCATAGCACTAGGATCTCTTTCTGCCCCTCTAGAACCTCTCCGCCACTGACCCCCTAACCCCAGCCTAGAGCCCCAAGGACTTCAGTATCAAGATCGGTCCTAACTTCCAGCCTTCCATCTCATTGCTTTTGCCCTTCTGCTCACTTTCAGGTCCTTGCCCCCTATTGACCGCGCTGAGCTCTTTACTCCCCAGACCACTCCTGCTCTTCTCCTACCACCCTGATAAATCCCCGCCCCCATTTCAGGCCCACCTTGAATTCACTTAAGTCCATTAGCCCAGGTGATCTGGCCAACAGAAACCCCCCAAGTTGCAAAATCCTTAGACCAACAAAGACAACACTGGCACCCTATTAGCTTCTCACCCTTTAACCCAAGCGGGGTCTTTGCAAATCCACTTGCAAATGACACTGCGCCTCAGTGCCTGGTCCCTCAGAGGGTGAACCCCACTTTACTGCAAGGTTATCTCCCCCTCCACCCGCCTGCAAGAACCCTTCCGCCCTTTCCTTTCGTTCTTCCACCCCACCTCCAGGACACTCCCAGTCCGCCCCAAGCGTCTCCGCCAGACCCACAGCCGCATCTCCTGTCCTTATACCGTAGGTGAGAAAAGGGGAGATGACTCTGAGGTTATTATGGGCTCTGCTTAGCTCCCCAAAACCTTCCGCTAAACGGAGACACTGTGACTTTCCACTCCCCAGATGTTACTTTATTGCTGCGGGACAGCCCCCGTCGCCCCCTTAATCCGGGAACCGGGCTTCCCTCCTAAGTCGTCCCTCTCTCACCCTATGGCACCCTGAGGGGCTGCCCACTCACAGCCCCAGAGAAAGTCCACACCCTCAATGCCCCCCAATCCCCTCGAGGGCTGGCCGGGGGTGCTCCCCCCCTGTGGAGACCCTCCTTCCGAGGGGCTTCCCCTGGCCCCCACTTCGGACCCACCTGCCGCCCGGTCGCCGCCGCCCTGCTTGCCCCTCACGCCACTCCGCCCCGCTCCAAGTGACTCGCTCCGGCGAACAATGGGGGTGAACAGAGACCTTGCCTGAGCCCAGCCCTGGTCCCCATGGACACAGGCCACGCCTCCCGAAGCTCTGATTGGCTACTTCGCCCGCGAGGGGGCGAGGCCGTCCTCCGCCGCCACGCCCAGCTTTGCCTTGCCCCGGCGCTGGTGTTTACAGTCCAGGTCTTCTGATTGGAGGCGGGGAGTGGGTAGCTGTGCGGGAGGGGGAAGGGCGGGAGAGACAAGGTGGAGACGGGAAGGACGGGTGGAAAAGAGGAGCCGGGCAGGTGTGGGCGGAGCCAAGGGCAAAAGGGGGCGGGGCCTTGTAACGGGCGGGAGGGGTGAGGGCATTTTGAAGGAGGTTTTATGAGGCGAAATGGAAGTAATGTGTATGCGTTGGAAGCGGAGAGTCCCCAGGTTCACTTTTACAGCATTTTTAGTTTTTTTTTTAAAAGGGCCAGATAGCACTTTCGTCTTGAAATAATGGAGAGCCGCAGCTAGTCAAAGTAGACACACTGGGCTCACTGAATAAAAAGTCTTTTTAAGAGACAAAATGAAAAATTTCCACAGCTCCACAATCTAGCTGGACTTCCTCTCTTTCCAGTTTCAGGTTACTCTGTCAAAACCCTTCCCCTGTGCATGTGTTTATTTAAGGCTAGCATATATATCTGGCGTTGCCCAGGATTTTATTTTCTTACAGGTAATACTTGTTAGAAAGATTTGAGACCCTGTGCCTTTAATTCCCCAAACTATCTTGTTCAGTACCTGTGACTTTTCCCCTTATTCCCCAATCCAGTCTGTATTCAGAGTTATTAACATACAGAGGTTGGGTTCCTGAGGGAATACACTGCCCTCTTCCTTGCTGCTAGGCCTCATCTCCATAGCAACCGGCCTATTCAAGACAGACACAGTTGACTGAGGCCCAAGAGCACTCTGTCTGAGAATTCTAAAGGCCCCTCCCTCAACTGCAAACCCCAGGATTTCATAGAATCTTCTTAGGCAGCCAATCCTATGAGGTCTTTGCCTGACACAAACACACTTTGACTTTTATACGTTAGATAAACCGTGCTTTTTTGACAGAACACGTTGACTGGGGGGTTTGGATGTTGCAGTCCAAAAAGTTACCTTTACCAAGGTCAGTTTTCTGCATTAAAAAAGCATTCAAGATTCTGCAAAATTCCCAAATTCTCAGTCCAGTTCCACAAAACTGCTTCCAAATGAAATTTCTCCACACGATTCTCTTTCAGCTGAAACAGCAAAGCATCCTGTGGCACTTGAGAGACCAACAAATTTTATGTGGCATCACTCATCAGATCTGTGAATTAATGATGCAGTTGGTAGATGTGTTGAAGTGGGCAACTGAATGGGCGGACAGGGGTTGTAATCAGTGGAGTGGAAAGGAATTAAAAAAGCAAAAAGTACACTAGCGTCCACAGCGTTTATAGTGAGGAGAGATACAGCAAAAGCAGTCAAACAATACAATGCAAAGCCTGACCTAATCATGTCAATAAGATTTCAGGGGAAACCCATCAATATAACCTTAATCCAAGTTTATGCTCCACCTATAGAGGCAGAAGAAGAAGAAATTGAAAGATTCTATGCAGGAGTCCAGGAGGAAACTGATCACACTCCAAAACAGTACTTCTTGTTAATCATAGGTAATTGGAATGCAAAAGTAGGAAACAGCGGAATCAAAGATTGTAGGAAAATTTGGCTGGAGCAGGAGACCGTCTGACTGAGTTTTGCAAGGCCAACATCATGTTCATCACACATGCTTCAAGCAACCCAAGAAGCAAGTGTATACTTGGACATCACCGGATGGGCAATAGAGAAATCAAATAGACAGTGTAATTGGAAGCAGAAGATGGAGAAGCTCCATTCTCTCTGCAAAAACAAGAACAGGAATAGATTGTGGCACAGACCATGAACTACTAATAGCAAAAGGTTAAAGAAGCTAAAGAAGAACACTAAGCTAACCTGAAGACCATCCCCACAGAATTTGAAGACAATGTTAATGATAGATTTCTACTATTAAGCCTAATTGACCAGGAGCCAGAGCAACTCTGCACTGAAGCCAGGGACATTGTCAGAGAAGAATGCAAAAAGACATGATCTGTAGCCAAAAAGAAAGAGACACCTCAGTGGATGACTGATGAAATTCTTTAGTCAGTCAAGGACAGATGAGAAGCAAAAGTAAAAGGGGACAGAAGTAGAATCAGAACCATGAAAGTGCAGGGACAATGAGACTCACTATAATAATCAATGCAGAGAAATCGAAGGCAGCAACAAAAAAGGAAGAACAAGTGGTAACAAAAAAAATGGTAGCAAATGATTTGGATTAAAAGTAGTCATTAACAAAGAGCCATTAGTATTAGGTGCAGAGCCATCAGAGAGTAGAGGCTAGAGTATTGGACTAGGACTCTGAGAAACTAGGGCTTGAATCTCAATTCAGCCATGGAAATCCACTTGGTGACATTGGGCAAGTCACCTCCCTCAACCTCAAAGGAAGGCAATTGCCAGCCTCCTCTGAATAACTTTCGTCATGATAGGTTCACTTCAGAGTTGCCCTAAGTCAGAAATGACTGGAAGGCACAATTAAAATTATAGCAAGATAGACGTCTTTATATAGATGAGCTGTTTATCGTGTGTAAAACATCCTTGTCCTTCTTCGACTACCAGAACTTGTGTTGAATGTCTTGATGGATTCTCATGGATGTGGAACTGTAATGGGGGAAGGATGAGAGAGATTTTAAATATAAAAATTATGTACAGTGATTATCACCTTAAAAGTTGCCATTAACAATCAACATTTAAGTGGTAACACAGACACCCTTGCTTTGATGAGCAGATTAACACATGTAGTAAGATAGAAAGTCTCTAATCAAACCAAAGGTGATAGAGGTGAAATTCTTGATGAATTCTTGTTCTTTAGAAATCTGCCTTTGAGGAATTTTTTTGGGGGGAAGGGGAGAGTGGGGAAGGCACTGACTTTGAAGTTCTTGGAAGTTCTTTTAAAGATGGCTGCCTTGATGTTAGTGGCAAGTATACTGGGACACTGAAGATTTCTCCCACTGTTTTGTTTTGTTGTTGTTGTTTTTAAATATTTTGAATGATATATAATGATTGTTTCTGTTGCCTGGCTTGTGTCTATTTTTTCTTTGGAAATAGACTAGTCTGTCCAACACAAAATCGAGCAGGGCAGTGCTGGCAATAAAAAAATGGAATATATCCATTGAAGGATGAGCATAATAGGAATCCTTGGTGTTTGCAAGTGACATTATTTGGTCCTCCAATGGAATAGCTGGAGTCATGTAGATTGCCTCTCTCTTTGAAGGATGACCTCTGACCTTCCCCCCAATTTTCTCCAATAATTATTTCCTTTCCCTTCTTTATTTTCTTTCCATATTGCTCCCAAAGCTTTATTTCCCCGTTTTCTTGGAAAACTTATTGTTTCTCATAATTCCACCCAAAAAATGATCTTCATTTTCTCCTCCATAGTCTCTTTCCCATATCTCCCTGCTTTTTCATCCTGAATATTTTATTTACAGTATATATTTATTTTAGAATCTTATATTACTCCTTATTTCTAGGATGAACTCAAGGCAGTTAACAGAGGGAGAGAGAGAGAGAGAGAAACTCTCCATTTCTAATAAGAATGAACATTAAACTATAATATCAACATAAGGAAACAACAATATTCACTAGTCTCTCTCCTCTCATATTAACTCCCTAAAACCTTTCAGTTACATTCAAGTTTTCTCTTAATGTCCTCTGGCACCAGTTTCCTTCTCCATATCTCCTTTGTTGTGTGCCTTCAGGACTTATATAAAAAGTTGCCCCTTTTATAGGGTTTTCTTGGCAAGATTTGTTCAGAGGGGGTTTGCCTTTCCCTTCCTCTGAGGGTGAGAGAGTGTGAAATGCCCAAGGCCATCCAGTGGGTTTCGATGGCCAAGAGGGGATTTAAACCCTGGTCTCCAAAGTCATAGTCCAGTGCTTAAAGCACTACACCACAGTGGCTCCATCATTTCTCCCTTTCTTTTTTCTTTTTCTCCTCTGAATATGTCTTTCATACTTCTCCCAATACTGCTTCTCCAAATTGTATCTTCTGCTTTAGAGGAGATGAAAAATGTGTCCTTCCAAGAGGGTGATACTGCAGTACTGTGCTTGTTGTACTGAAGGAGGCTATAGTAAAACCAGGTGGTAGTTGTCACTAGGAGTAGTTTTGCACATCTTCCAACAGGTGTGCCAACTACAATCCTGCTTGGATAAAGACTTGTCCATTTGTGATGAGAGCTGTGCCCTGGGTTTACTGGTTTGAGGAAAAGCTGCCCTAGTGACTAACTCACTCTGGCCATTTCCGCATGATGACGCTCTCCCACGTTGTCCTGTCACAATCCTGGCAGTGTCTCTGCTGTGATGAGAGCATGTCCCCAACATTCCTGTCCACACCAACCAGCTGCTTGTGGAAGAGAGCGCAAGAGACACCCTTCCTTCCGCACTGCAGCCAGCCTTCTTCCCATGCTGCAGTGTGGAAGGAAGTGCATGATCATGCTTCTGGCCCTTCTGCATGGCTGGCTGCAATGGAAGCCTTGCACAATCGGGGGCCTTTAATGGAGTTTTTCCATTAATGATATACCCTATGATCATGCTGACTGGGGACAAGAGAAGGGTGGAGCCACGACGACATCATGCGGAAGCGTCGTCTTGGTCCACAACTCTCACGTCCCCATGCCAGGATGCTGCTGTCCTGTGGAAAGGGCCTCTCTCCCTCTGCAGAACTTTACAGGCTATAGTTTTTTTAAAATGGGCAATTGACCAGAGAAGCTCCAAAAACAAGGAACAAAAAAGAAATCAGGTTGAAGACAAACTGATGTTGAAACAGAAATAATTATTTATTTATGAAAAGACAGAAAACCATAGCAGAACCTAACGTAATTATCTGTGTTCAGTATAAGCTATTTCTCAAGAGAAAAGATCGGGAGAATGGCACAGGTGCTAAAAACCCTACTCATGACCAAACTAAGGGGGATGTAAGTATACAGCTAAGATTAAGGGACTGCAGACTAAGGCCATTTCTGCCCTACACTGCCACAGTGTTATTATTCCACTTTCCATCCTGTGGAATTCAGGGGTTTGTAGTTTATTGAGGCCCAAGAGTTCTCTGGCTGAGAATTGTAAATGCCCCTCTCTAAACTTCAAACCCCAGGATTCCGTAAGATGTTGAAAGTGAAATAATAGCACTATAACAGTGTAGGGCAGACATGACCTTAGATGCATAGAGAGATTCTTTCACTCTCCAGTGGGAAGAAGAATACACTTGGCTGGGTGGCTGATGATCAGGGCAGCAGGTCCTTCTCTTGGGGGACTCTCTGTGATCCTTCCAGGCTCTTTCTGGTCTGTCTCCACAAAGTCTTTCCTTCAGTGTTCTTCCAGACTCCATCTTTCAGCCTTTTTCTATTTGGGGGTGCAGGTTTGCAAGTCTGTATCTGCAAGCAGGCTTTCCTTCTTTTAGGGGAAGCAGCAGCCTCTACAAGTCTCTGTGTGTCTGAACCCTTTCCTAATTTGGGGGCTATCACCTGGTTTCAGGGGGATGACTTCTGGGAGCAGCAAGCATGACCTTGATGTAATACTTTGGAGGTTCAAAAGTTTAGATTTGAATATGACCTTCGTTCATTACCCTCTGGGTGCTGATAATGACTCTTAAGTAGTCTAAGGTGATGCAAACAATAGATTTTGCACATGTAGGACAAAGCCAGTCTGACAGAGCCATTTGCTCTCTTTCAAATCTGGATGGGATTTCCCAACATCTTTGGACAATGCACATTATCTTACAATGGGAGTTATACCAGTCTGAGCCAGTTTTGCAGATTCCACTCAGTGGAAGTAAAGAAGCCAGTTAAGTATTAGCTGTTCTCCCAAACACATCAAGGATCCATTTCCTTGTCAGCAGGGGAGATGGGGTTTTTGGTGGGAAAGTTCCAGCTTGTTTTTTCAAAATGAAGCCTGACTTCTCCAAGACGGACATGGGGTCCAGGCAACTGATTGGTCTACTCTGCACATGTGCAGATGATAGCAAAAGGAAACTCCCTTCCCAATAAATCAAAGTCTACTTCGAATTAATATTTACCAAGAATAACTCATAACACACTATTACACTCACACATTTTGCTAAAATCCAGGTCAGACTATTTTAATGTTGGGATATTCTAATTTGGTATAAAGAAATGTGAGTGTTTGCAATATGACTTCTTGGGGTTTTACTGGTTGTTCTCAGCTCTGCATCCACTCGCTCCATTTTTTAAGGGGGGGGGATTGATTGCAGAGATGATGTGGATTTGCATTGGGGCTCTTCTAGACTTTTTTGAAAACTGAGACATGGTTTGCTGAGATGATCCTTGGTTCAGAGGGCAAATGTTCTCTTTTCCAAATTAAAAAAAATTAGAATTACTGACTTATAGTGGGAAAGTGTCATTTGACTGATAAACTGTAGCACTATAACTCTAAATTTAAAAAGAAAAGAAAAGAGGAGAAGAGAAGAGAAAGGAACATATTGCTCTGATGTGTCTCAAAATTAAAAAGAATCCCACTTGAGGATGGAACTCAAATATTACAGCTGGCTCCAGAATTGCCAGAAAATAGTCTAGAAATGCTGTTTAAGTCTTTTAAAAAACACTGCAACTCTGCATCAACAAATATTACAACCTTCTGATACTAGAGATTTAAAGTTTCCAAAAATTTGGGGGGGGGGAGTGTTTTCCATTTTTTTCTGGAAAAAATGGGTATTTTTCAAAAATGGGGGGAAAAAATGATCATCCTACCTCTACAGACTGACAACTATTTTGTTACTCTAGGAAGACACATATACACACACACATAAACCTATGTAACTTTGATATGATATTATCATGTTTGATATTCTAAAAGTACAGTTTGTTCAGAATGTAATTACAAATTGAACTTCATTTTTTTCCCCTGAAATTACTGGCTACAAGCTCCTGAATTGTAAAGACCATCTGAACTAGATGGAACCTCTTCATTTTGAGCAGCAGACAAAGGCCCCAATAAAAACAGAAGAAACCATCCACATCAGTAAGACAGAGAAATTTGTCTTCAATAATTATCCGTACAGTCAAGCAGACATAACACACTGATTTCCATAAAGATAATGGAGAAAGGGAAACCAAGACCAAGAATTGTAATGATCTGATACTGTATCATCTTATAAGTCTTCCTCTTACATAGTTTACTCCTGCTGGCTAATATTGTTGATTCTTGCATATTGGAAGAGTTACATTTGTTTGGTTCCTGTTTTTGTCCTTCAAGAAAAAGTAGAAATTGTTCAAAATGGTTGACAAAATAGCATAACCTTCAAAGCCCTATATGGACTTGGGACCAGGATATCTGAAAAACTATCTCCTCTTATATAAATCTGCCCAAAATTTGAGGTCCTCAGCAGAGGCCCTACTGTTTATCTCAATACCTTATAAGGCTAGGCTGACGCGTACCCATGACGGCTTTCTTTGTAGCGGCACCCTGCTATGGAACTGCCTATCTAGGGAAGTTCTGCTGACTCCGTATCTTCTGAACTGCTGGCAGGCAGCTCAAATGGTGTCCTTCAATGTGGCCTTTGGTACTACAAACTGCTCTGTCTGTTTTAATTGTTTGATTTTAAATTATTTTAAATTAATTTCTGTAGTTGGTTTTTTAAAATAGTTTCTATGTATGTATGTATGTATGTTTCTATGTATGTTTTAAATGTTTTTGCACATTCTTGACTGCTTTGGGGGGCCCTGGCTGGCTGAGAGACAACATATAAATGTCCTAAATCTACTATATAAATGTCAAAGCTTGTATGTTTGTTTGTCTGTGTCAGGCAAACACCTCATATGATTGGCTGCCTGAGAAGATTCTATGGAATCCTGGGGCTTGCAGTTTAGGGAGGGGCCTTTAGAATTCTCAGCCAGAGAGCTCTTGGGCTTGGCCAGTTGCTATGGAGATGAGACCTAGCAGCAAGGAGGAGGGCAGTGTATTTGCTCAGGAACCCAACCTCTGTATGTTAATAACTCTGAATACAGATTGGATTGGGGAATATGGGGAAAAGTTACAGGTACTGGACAAGATGGTTTGGGGAATTAAAGACACAGGGTCTCAAATCTTTCTAACAAGTATTACCTATGAGAAAATAAAATCCCGGGCAATGCCAGGTATACTCTAGTAAATAAATAAGACAGCAAAACAATAGTTTCAGAAGCTAAAAGCAACAGCGACTGTGGGTGCACAGAATCAAAAAGGTCAAGAGACAAAATTAAGCAATGAGAAAGTTTAAAAAGAAATTCTTTCCTTAAACTGTCGGCATAGCCAAACAGGAGGATAGGGTATGGAGTTCCATCTATCTGGAGCTGTTACTGAGAAGGACTGCTTACATGCTGCTGCTGAACCATAAAAGGCAACTATGCACAGAAGCAGGGAGCAACAGCTAATCTTAAAATACATAAAGGTTCACATGGGAAGTACTTCAGTACTCAAGCTCGAAGTGTTTTAGGCTTTAAACAGTTGCAGGGGCAGCTCCACACAGAACAAGTTACAGTAGTCCAATCAGTGCAACTAACATAAGTAGGAACATAGCCAGGTCAGCACTTGCTACAGCTGAAGAAAAGGTCTCCTACATACAGCTGACACCCAAGCATCTTACTTACATAATGGAGAAACTGTGAACATGATATTTTAACATAACCCCTCCAGAAACCCCTGGAACAGTAGTTTTCCAAATCCATTTTATAATTTTATTTTTAACAGGCTTTTACACAGGTTTAGATGCTTTCAAGGCTAGAAGAATTATAGTATAGAGAAGAAACTTTATACACTGACATAAATATTGGTCTGATTTCACTGGATTGTGAGCTATGCTATAAGTCAAAGTCAAACAGATTCCATTATGCTCTCATAAGATGTAGCATCAATGTCTATTTTTTATTAAACAGGAAAAAACATTCAAAAGCTTTAGCTTCGGCAGTTTCTAATGTCCTATTAGAAATTTTATTTTCCGGTTCTCTATTTTCATCCTTCTGCAAAATGTCGGTTCCTTTTGATTTACAAAACCCCATATACAATGGTCAAATATCCCCGACAATGTTAAAAAAAGCAGGTGCACCGTCTTTTCTGATGTTCTCATTAACACTGAGTATTTTGTGGGAAGTAAACCTCAGGAGGATTATAAATGCCTCATGACGGGACTGATGCTGATGTATCACCAGGGATGACAAGACTTGTGATGTTAATAGGAGTTAATACTCAAGATCAGAGCTTGTTCTGTCATTAGGCTATGGAACAGAATTGTGTGGCCTTCCGGATGTTGTTGAACCGCAACTCCTGGCATTCCTCACCATTAGTTAAGCTGGCTAGGTCTGCCAAGAGTTGTAGTCCAACAACATCTGGAGATCTATACAATTCCCATCCATGCATTAAGCAGTGAGGAAACTGCCTCAGCTTGAAGACGCTGTATAGCAGAAGATGCAGTCTCTTGTTGTTCCTCCCTAGCCCTAGGGGTAAAGCTACAAAAGGGAAGAGGACAAAATGAGGGCATGCGCCCCCATTATATTTATCATTTATCATTTATACTCCCAAATTATTTTTTTCCCTCAGCCCCCAAACTGAAAAAAGTGAGACACTGGAAATTAATCACAGTTGGAACTCTTACATTTCCTATGTTTGCATTCCCTTGGTATTTTACCTGCCCTTTTTCTTTGGATGCCTCTCTAAATTATATTTCTAATTGAAATTTTGAGTTACTGCAATGCTAGATATTTGTGGCCTGAAGGAAAAAATTAATGGAGGTGAGGAGAATTCTTGTTTGGGGATGAAACACACTCTTCTCTCCTCGCATAGCACCACCTGGCTGAACCTCCTAGTCATTCCCTCCATAGAGGACAGAATTATATGTGTGCTACAAAACCTCTCCTGTCTCCCTGAACTGCTACTCTGATCAGTGGTGGAGGATGGGAATCCATTGCCAGTATTCAACTGATGGTCATATCTACTTCTGTAAAGGTAATAGGGGTGGGAATGCCATATTATTCTTCAGGTGAGTATTAAGATTTTTCTCATCTTGTGTAGGACTGGCCCCAGACATTCCCTTCATAAAGGTTGCACAGTCAGATTTGTTGTTGTGTGCCTTCAAGTTGTTTCTGACTTATGGTGACCCTAGGGTGACTCTATCATGGGGATTTTCTTGGCAAGATGTGTTCACAGAGAGAGTTTGCCATTGCTTAGCTTGAGGCTGAGAATGTAACTTGCCCAAAATCATCCAGTAGATTTCCATTGCCCAACAGGCAACCCTGGTCTCCAGAGTCATAGCCCGATGCTCAAACCGCTGTGCCACACTGGCTCACTACACTAGATGTGCCACAGTAGTAGAAGTTAGTGCTAATTATCTGCTTGATGATACATGCAAGGCTGACAAAAGCTACCAACACCAGTAGCACAACATCTCTAAAAGCCTTTTCTTGCTGAAAGGGACCGGGAGAGGGAAGTGTGCAATGAAGAGTGACAAAAGGCAGAACTGAAAACAAGATTGGCCTTCCCTCCCCCTTTTCCCTTTCTTTCCTTTTTTTTTTCTTTTCGGTACATCTGATTCCAAAGCTACAGGGGGAAATTGAAAAAGATATTTTCCCCAACAATAGAAGATGATAAAAGACTTCCCATTAGAAAGCAATGAGGAAAAATGGCACCTGACCCGGGGGAGGGAAAGGAGCACGAGCTGGTTCGAAGAACGTCTTGAAGTGCAACAACTTGCTGCCGTTTCTTGGAGGAAAACTGATTAATGAATCCCCAGCTGCTGCTCCGGAGCCTTTATTGTGGACAAATATTGCCTCTTTCTCTCTGTTGGAGATTTCTTTCTCGGTCACAATTTGTCTGGCTCCTGGTGACCATATAACATTGTGATTTTCAAATGTCTGTGGAGTGATGGCTATTTAGTTGTTCAGCCTATTTTCATTCTGACTTTCTTGACACTCCAATGTATATTCTGGTGTGTAAGAATTTATCAAGTATAGTTGAGGAACCTGTGTGGATATATGTGCTTTCAAGGCAGCTGTTGACTTATGGTGACCCCATGAATTTCACAGGGTTTTCTTAAGCAAGGAATACCCCAAAGTAGTTTTGCCAGTTTCTTCCTCTGAAATATAACGTATAACACCTGGTATTCGTGAGCAGTCTCCCATCCAAGTACTAACCAGGGCTGACTCTGCTTAGCCTCCAAGACCAAGGAGAAAACTGTAAGTGTCTCCAGAGGTGATGCTCCCTTGTTTAAGGCAGCTGGATAAAGGCCAAGATTTGGCAACATTTAATTTTTGCAAATAAGTAGATAATCTAACTCTCAAGTGGCTTCAGGTTACCTTTCAGCAGCTTTGGCTAGCTCACCACTGTGGCTCGTCATAGATAAGAATATTCTTACCATGATACTGCATTCATTTATTTGTTTTTTATTATACTAGCGTTGCCTTGGATTTTATTTTCTCATAGGTAATACTTGTTAGAAAGATTTGAGATCCTGTATCTCTAATTCTCCAAACTGTCTTGTCTAGTACCTGTAACTTTTCCCCATATTCCCCAATCTAATCTGTATTCAGAGTTATTAACATAAAGAGGTTGGGTTCCTGGGGGAATATACTGCCCTCCTCTTTGCTGCTAGGCCTCATTTCCATAGCAGCCAGCCAGGCCCAAGAGCTCTCTGGCTGAGAATTCTAAAGGTCCCTCCCTAAACTGCAAACCCCAGGATTCCATAGAATCTTCTCACGCAGCCAGTCATATGAGGTCTTCACCTCACACTGCCAATCATATGAAGTCTTCTCACCTGACACAGACAAACACACAAACTTTGACTTTTATATATTAGTATATTTGTATCCCACTTTCTCCCATTGTTGGGATGCAAGGCAGCTTAAAAGGTACAGTAAGCTCCAGGCTGGATTACTATAGTGCACTGTATGTGGAGCTGCCCTAGAAAATGGTTCAGAACCTTCTGCTTTGTACAGAACTAGGCAGCTAGAATTTTGACTGAGGAGCTTGTTTCTAACTGAGGTGCTGGTTATTATTTTTAGAGCCTATGTCACTTGGTGTCTAAATAGCTGAAAGAACGTCTTCTCCCATGTAATTTTGCCCATGTATTAAGATCTTCAGAAGAGGTCCTTCTTGAGGTACCGTCAGTAAAGTGAAATATTATGCATTTACGAAGGAGAAAGCTTTATCTTTGGTGAAGCCCTAATAAGTGATAGGAATAAACTAGTTAAAATAAATTTACAAATTAAGTGGGGAATTTTCTAGCAGAAAAGGACCACTTAATTAATTTAGATTTAATTACATTTATCTTTTAACTAAAATTACTGCCTTAACTTGGAAATTCAGCATCATTTGTATTTTTTTTTAAGTGAATGGCTGTGGTTGTTCATTTGCTGGATGAACAGATCTACACATATCATTTTGTAATTCTATAAATTGTATTCATCTTTTTATAATGTTACCCATATTATCCTGAGATCTTTTGTGGCTTAAGAATAAACATTTAAACATTTTAAAAATTAAAACACAAATAACATTTCTGGCAATCAGAAGTTGCTCTCCTATCAAAGGGTGAAGTGTTTGTGAGATGGTGAGGCCAAAACTGTCTCCTAGAGAGCTAGGATGGTTCATTGGTTTTCATCCCAATTCCGAGGACTTGTGCAAAGGAGATGTTGCCTGTATCCTTCGTTACTTTGATAAGCCACCAATTCAGCCTTTATCTCCTCCCCATCCCAACCTGGAAAAGAGAATCTAGGATTTAGGATTGGCTTGACACTTCCCCCTAAATCAAGATTATAGCAGCATTAAGATTATATAGCAGCTTTTAAAATCATTATAACATCACATTAGTTTCAATATTGGACTAGGACTCCAGAAGACCAGGATTCAAACCCCTGTAAGCTATGGAAACCCAGTGGGTGGCCTTGGTCAAGTCACATACTCTCAGCCTCAGAGGAAGGCAATCACAGACCTCCCCTGAATAAATCATGTGAAGAAAATCCTATGATAAGATTGTCATAAGTTAGAGTCAATTTAAGGCACATCACAACAACAATAAGTTGGCTCTTAGTCGTGGATAGCCTTTCTTAGTAGAGCTAAAAAGTTAATCTTTGGCTTAAATTCAGTCTGTAGTCCTAAATACTATAGACCTACTGAATCAATGCGGGTCATTTAAGTTTCATTAATTCATTTGGGAATAACAATAGGAATGAGGCCGTTGCTTCCAGCGATGAAGAGTCTGCTTATAAATATTTGTAAACCATTTAGATCTGAAAAATGAAAGTGGGGGGATAATAATATAAAATATACCATATAAAGAATATGCAAAATTAAAATACTGTATTTGTCAGTGAAATAGATGGGAATAAGAACTACACAGGAAAGACTTGCAAAAACTCACCAAGTTTTTATTAGGTGTCTGAAAGCAGAAATGGTTGGAGCATGTTGAATACCAGAGGGGAGTATATGCTAAAACATATCCTACTCTGAGCAACTGTAGAAGAGATCTTGTGGTCATGTGGCACCGTGAGGAGTGCCTCTTCAGATCAAGGTTGAAATAGGTTTAAAAGGGAGAAGGTAGATTCCTTTTAGCCCTAGAAATTTAGTGCTAATACGTTTTGGTACAGAAGCTACTTTTCCCCTTAAATGATTTTATTTTATTTTGTTCATGCATAATATGGTAACATATGAACTAAATATAAACAATACAAATTGCACGCAGTCCACGGTACATGTTTTGGGTCTTATGATGGCAAAAGTTGGATATTTGACATTAGGTATACTGTATGATTATTTAGGCAATGACTGTCCACTGTATTTTTAGGATAGATGACTCCAGCCAACATATTATTATTTTCATTGTGACTGATGATGTCTTCCCATGTTTCAAAAAGGAGATAAATTCCCCACAAGGGAAAACAAATTCATTTTGAAGGAGAAAAGGCTTAAAGATATAAAATCCCCAAAACAAGAAAGTTTGGCTCCCAGATTCTAACACTTCTAGTGCTAACTCAAAATATGGGTACATTGATGGACCCTTTTTGTATTGTAACTTTAACACCACGTAAACAGAAGATAGATACTCCAGAGTTAAGACTGTATGGTTCTGTCCTGCAAAAGTAAGAAATTTGAACCATCTCTCTCTCCTCCAAATTCTAAATATGGGTACAATCACAGTCCCTGCTTCCACATGAACTTAGTAAACACAAGAGATGTACCCCATCTCTAGTACTGTGGATCATTAGAACTCAGTGCCAGACACCTCTTTTTGGGGGTATCCACACTATATAATTATAGTGCTTTCATATCACTTTAACTGCCCTGGCTCTCTCCTATGCGAATCTTGGGATTTGCATACCCTCCAACATTTCACAGATGAAAAGGAGGATATGTGTGACCAACATCAGAGGGTGGCCAATGTCATTAATGAGGAAAAACAGACTAGCTAGGAGAGGCTGCAGCAGTTTGTTTTTACCTGAATCTGCTGAGAAGAGCAAGATTCTGTCCCTCCATTACTCTTCTTGCAACTGTAAACTACTTTAGCATTTTAAATTTAATTTGGAATAATGCAAGTAAGCTGTGGACAAAGGGGGAACATAGGATGAGGAAAGAGAAACTGGGACGTTATAAAAGCAGCTGAAAAAGTGGGATGAGAGTGGATTAATCAGCATTGTTCCTGCCAAATCTGTGAACAGTTGAAGCCTGTGGAATTATGTGTCTTGAGAGCTCTGGTCTGAATTTCTTTGCTTTGGATAGTACAGTTCCACCCTCATTTTTTGCTTAAAATGAAAGTTTTATTTCTATTTGGGGAATAAAATAATGGACACTACTGTACCCATAAACATTTTGCAATTTGAGTTTCTCTGTTTATTAATTTGATCTATATCCTGCCTTTCCATCTGAACTGGGACTCCAAGTGGCTCACACCATGACTAAGAAAAAGGTTCAGCTTTTTTTTAATTATAACACAATTCAACAAATTATAATATTAGAATGCAATTGAATTAAAAGCAACTTTAAAGCAACATTTTTTTAAAAAAATAAAAATTAATATTCTCTTCCAAGAATAGGTCTGATGTGGTTGTTGGTCTGTGGCAAGACTGCATTTTGAAAACTGTTAGTTTTTAACCTTCCTAATGTGCCTTAACCCCGCTTGCTTTTTCAAAAAGAAAAAAGCGAGTATAATAAGGCTCCCTTGCTGAATACAGAAATATAAGTTCATTTAATGGCCTTTCACTTTTAGGCATTAGGTGCTAACAGAAACTCAAAATATTATTTTTCTTTCTTATAATGACATGGTTATTAACACTTTCCCCCACTGCCTTTGACCACAAGGGCTCTCTCAGTGATGCTAGGGCAACAGTTGAGTATCAACACTGTTATTCATTGCGTGACTATATAGAAATAAATAGCTACTGATTATGTATGAATAAATGCACATTCCCTGTGTGGAAGGGATCCATGAGCTAGAGTTCCTGTATTCTGTATGCATGATGCACAGTCAGATTCCACGTTGCAAATTCACATCCTTAGCGCACTCGGGGTTTTAGCCTAGGAATGTCATAGTTTCATAGGAATGAGTGAACTGAAACTGCAGAAAAAATATTCCTGCACTGGCATTATTATTACAACTATGAAAAAACATATAGCAGACCCTTTCTATATTGGTTTGCTTCTGTTTGTAATGAGGCTGTACAAGCAGATTTTTCAGGATAGCTATTAAATGTAGCTTGATTTTGCTCAGCTGGAAGCAATACTGACTTTGCACAGATTTGATGGTGGCAGCTTCAGAATTAATATTCATTATGGATCAGAGGTATTTCAATTTGTGCTTTTGAAATTCAGACTGGAAGGAAAGCAAGTTGCTCTAAATCTGAAGGCAAATGTTGTTAAGAACCAACGTGTTTAGGTTCTGGCAAAATCATATGCAGAGTAGAACCACTGGTTTCAATGGCGTATGATTAGAATTAATCTTCCTTTTCCTCAATTTGGGATTCAAGGCAGCTTACCACAGTTAGAACATAGTTAAAAATTCACGGCATACAAAACTCAAAAAGCATTAAACTATAACGAAAGAAACTAAAACCAGTTAAAAATATAAATCATAAAAACCACAAATAGAAGTCCAGCAGATTGTATAGGCGTGTTTCCCCTTTAAAAATCAGTTCTCAAAGGCTTGTTGGAATAAACCTGCCTGTGGAAAGATAGCAAAGAGGGTGCTGGTCCAGCCTCTCTAGGAAGAATTCCAGAGCCTGGGAGCAACTACAGGCAAAGCCCTCCCTTGTGCTCCCACCAGGGCCATTTCCACAGTAGATTGTTATAGCGCTATTATTTCACTTTCCACATCCTATGGAATCCTGGGGTTTGCAGTTTAGGGAGGGGCCTTTGAGGCCCCTCCCTAAACTGCAAACCCCAGGATTCCATAGGATGTGGAAAGTGAAATAATAGCGCTATAACAATCTACTGTGGAAATAGCCCAGGTCTACTTGAAGGGTGAAGGAACAAAAAGAAGTCTGTCCCCAGAACACCTCAAAACACAGGCTAGTTTGTATGGAGGAAAATAGTCCCTCAATGAACCTGGACTTGTGGTATATAGAGGTTTAAAGGTCATAACCAGCACTCTGAATTGTGCCTGGAAATGGACAGTATTGCAACGAGGGTCTGCTCTATGTATAATTTAATCTGGACCCAACTGACGTATCCAGATCAATGCTTTCTTACTTCTATGTTGTCGCTGTTTCTTTTTCAAAAAATCTTAAATTCTAAAAGCAACAACATCACTGGAAATATTAAAAAGATGAATAATATAATTGTTCTTTATTCCCTCGTAGTGATTAGCAAACATATACATAGTCAAATATGTATATATATATGTATATGTATGTATGAAAGAAAATGAAAGTTTGGAGAATTTGGGCAACAATTTTTTTACTCCATTATTATGGATAAAAAGTAGGGAATGGGACGAATCCAGAATTTTCGAAATCCGGATCCGAATCCCTGGAAGATTCTGGGAATCCACGAAGCTCACAAATCTTGAATCTTTCGAATCCTTTCTTTAAAAAAGGGTTTAAAAAGCAAGGGAAAGAAGGATCATCTTGGGCAAGACACACTCTCTCAGCCTTAGCAAAAGCCTAGGCAAAAGCAAACCTTCCTCTGAAGAAATCTGACCAAGACAATTGTCCTAGTTTTGCCTCAGGATCTCCCCAGATTGAAAATGACATGAAGGCCCTTTCTACACAGGCAGGAAAATATGGATTAATCCCACATTTTCCTGCCTATATAAACAGGGCCACATACTACAGTACAGAGATAGTCCAGGTCAAAACTGGCTTTTCTTTGTATAGCTCCTTATGGCATCCTAGGGTTTGTAGTTTGATGATGCAGCAGCACACTTTGGCAGAGAAGGCTGTGACACCTTGTAAAACTAGAAACCCCAGAATTGTGTCTGAAAGAGCTTTGCAGGGGAGCTATGCAAAGGAATCTTTCATCTGTCCTTGAAATCTCAAGAAGACTGCACCTTCCAGTCAAGTGCTGAACTTAAATATTAAATGTTCAATTTAAATACCTTAGAATACAATCTCAGATGTAATTTCTGAAATTGTTAACAAAGGCCATTATTACTCGAAGGGAAAAAGTCACCTGCTTGCCATCTCTCCTTGTGTGTCTAGTCTCACACAGGTGTCCCAGTCTCCCAGGTTTTCAGGCGTCCCAGTCTCCAACAAACTATTTGGTTGTTGGATTCAAAAGATTTGGTTTGCTTGTTTCGGTGCAGGTATTCGGATTCGTGAATCGGATTCAGTTAGCCCATCCCTAATAAAAAGCTCTAAACTACATGTAGCAAATCTTGTAAGAGTGGGCAATCTGTGGCTTTCCAGATATTCTTGGACTGTAATTCCCATCAGCCCTGGAAAGTAAAACAAATGCTAAGGAATGATGGAAAATGCAGTCCAACAACATCTGGAAGGCCAAATACCACTAACCCTGTTCTAAGCCATATAAATTCCTTGAATAGACATATAAAACCAATGAAACCCCCAAATCCTGTGTTACCCAACCAGCAGATTTTGTAAATCAATCGCTTTACTCACCAAATTGTTTGACTGTACAACAAGAAGCAGTGTTAATTTTCATGCTATTTGCTTACAGCAAATTTTGCCTATAGAGTTCAATCTCCTCAGGCCCTCATGATAAAGTAAGTGGGTGTGATTGCCCTAAAATTAACGTGGTATGTTAAAGAGCACTTTCAAGATATGATTCCATCCATGTGGATTGTGAAATTTGACAGGGAGATAATTTGACAATAATCGATGTTCCGTGTCTGATGAGGAACACGTCTATACTTTGTTCAGTATTACAATGTCTTGAAGCCTTTGTAAGTATGTGTACAAATTTCCCAATTAAACAGAGTTTGATGTCAAACAAGCTATTACAAATTTACACCCTTGCAGCTTAAAGAAGCTGATCAAATCAAGAATTTCTTTTATTTGGGACAGACACAAAGGGCTTTATTTGAAGCATAGCTCCCAAGGATATAGATCCAAACCCCGTTTTTTCAATGGCAAGGGACATGTGAAGTGTCAGTAGTGAAAAGCAACTTTGAGAACAAGCAAACTATGTTATCCTTAATTAAGGGTGGCAAATGTTGGTCCTCCAGACATCACTGGACAGTAACTCTCACTATGGGTTATTCTGGCTAGGACTGGTGATAGTAAGAGTCCAACAACATCTTGAGAGATGTACATGCCCCACCCTTGTATTGAATAATGTACACTCATCTACTACTCATCTAGGATTCATAAAAAAGGTTGTGCAGCAGAACAAAAGATGTGCGTCCAAAGCCGGCACAAGCTCTGGTATTTCTTATTTTGGAATTACATACCACCAGCTGAGCAACTCTTACCCTTAGAAAATCTGATATTTCTGCATATCCTTCAACTGTCCTGATTTGGGAGGGATGATCCCAATAAATCCTCTGCCATCTCACCTTTTCAACTGCTTTTAAAGTGTCTATTTTTTTTTCCTCTCTTCCTCCACTTTCCCCCTTTGTCCTCAGCTTATTTTAGTTGCTGCAGCTGAGCTCAAAGGGCAAAAGTACCTTCCACTCAGTTAACTAAGCAGGAGGGCAGAGGAGATGAAGGGATGGAAACTTGCCCTTTCCAGTAGATTCAGGCAAACGCAAACTGTTGCAACCTCTCCTATCTTGTGTGTTCTTCCTCATTAATAACTTTTGCCATTTTAGCCACAATTTGATGTTGCTTGGCCACACATATCTGGGTTTTCATTTCTGAATCATTTAACAGTATGTTTCTGCCACGACCCAACATAATCTCATTTTGTGAAATGAGATTCAATTATCTTAAACCAAAGAATTTAGCCGTTGTGGATTGGATTAAGTGGCTGAGGAATTTCTGCAGCTACTATTTCCCCACAAAACTATTGTCTTTCTAATATCCACTCCTCTGTACCAATTAATAAACCTGAGGACAACTGATTAAAAGGAGTCGAGCCTCTCCCTTTGTCTAGCTTGTGTTGTTACAACTCCTATGCGGGGAAGGCAGACAGAAGAGTAGAATCGTCTGCCCCATCCCCCAAACGCCTTCTATTAAGGCATTGGCCAAATAATGACATTATCTGCCAACGCACTTAGTCTCTGGTGCCGAGACAGCCTCTGGGAGCTGGGCTCTAATTATAACCGCATTTCCTAACAGGTTTCAGTTCATATCCCCATTAAAAAATATCAATGCACAGCAGCATTTGCACGACACAAGGCCTGCCTGCCCTTCCCTCTGTGGAGTTCAATGGAAGCTGCTAATCCATGGTGGGGAATAGGCGATAGCTGGTCTACATCTAAGGCCTTTGAAGATAAAGCTTCAAGCAGCCTGAAATTCAAAGAAGCATCAGGCTCAGACGAGGTCAGCTCATCCCTGTGGAATGCCTTATGAGCTACAGGGCTATCAAGTGTCTCTTGGTGTGACTGAATGGGAATATTTTGCTACTGTGCATCGGTTGCCTAACATGGGGTCAAGAAGATATTTCTTTCCTATCTTAAAAATTACAGAGCAGTTTTGCTTGCTTGGAACCTTCCCATGCATCCTTCCCCTGCGTTCGAACCCTACATGTTTGGTTCCAGAGTGTCTTCCCATGGATCTCCACTGCTTTGACAGGGAGAATGGGGTAATGTTCCTGCCTGGTTCTTGAGACTTTGAATAGATTTCATTTTAAATACCTGCTGAAGTTATTTGAAGTATTTCCTTATTGTAGTGCTGAATACTTGCAGTCAGGGTCAGCACTCTTTTTAACAAAGGGCACCCAAGGACAAAAACACCTTGAAATGTGGAGCGTAATGAGGAACATCAAACTTTCTATAAACTGGGACATGCAGCAAGACTTTATGGAAAGCCATAGATCTGTCTGAGATGGAGGTCATGTTGGGTCTTTGGCAAGAAATCAGGATGCTGCCTGTTCCTCAGCATTTTGGGAAGCTACGAGAAATGCTGGTTCTGATATGCATCCCTTTAAAATGGCTTACAGAGAATATTAAGGTTTTAACAGGTTTTTCTTCATCTGATGAGGAGAACACTGTTGGTTTGTGTCACGCATTTATATATTTCATCTACTGTGATTTTTTGCAATTTTCTGTTTGTTGATATTTTTCCTGACCTGTTGGATGGGTTTGCAATGGCCTGTGGCCATTTAAGCAAATAATTAAAATTACTGGCCTATTTTATGGAGCTAAGGATGTTTATTTATAGGACAGGAAGGTCCTGAAATAAGCAACTCTTCCTAAGGGCTAAACTACATGATATTAAGTATATAGCATGCAGCTTTTTTTTTCTTTTTCTCTTCCTTCCTTCTTTTCAACTTGTGACTAAGTAGCCAGTGCTCCAATACAGGTTCAGATCCCTGTGGATTGGAAGTTTAAACATTTCCCCAGTGGGCAGCTTTAAGCGTGCCAAAGGAACTTCCCCTTTAGCACTGTATCAAGTCAGGACAATTTAGGAAAACAAGTTATGGCGAAGAGAGATCTAAAGCAGAGGTTGGAATTTTGTAGACTTCCAGATGTGCTGAACTAGAACTCTCAGCACCCTTCACTATTAGCTATGCTGGCTAAGGCTGCTGGGAGTTGCAGACCTACAACATTTGGAAGGCCATACAATTGCCACTCCTAGTTTAAAGCTTTCCTACCAATACATGGGCTTGGAGTCTCAATCTGGCCCTGCTTATAAGTGAGTCAACAAGAAAGAGAGATTCAGCTTCACACATATTTAAGGTATTGTGTAGGTTACTCTTGAGAATCCTAAACTCCCAATGAGGGACAATGACATGAAGAACAATGTGTGTTTCTTGGCGAGCTGTTTTCCTCTGTTGCAGCAGTCAAACAAGAGGCTTGGGCCTTTCTGCACTACACTGTTATAGTGCTATTCTTCTACTTTCAACATCCTGTGGAATTCTGGGGTTTGTAGTTTACTGAGGCCAAAGAGCTCTGTGGCTGAGAATTCTAAATGCCCCTCCCTAAACTGCAAACCCAGGATTCCATAGGATGTTGAAAGTGGAATAATAGCACTATAACGGTATAGTATGGAAAGGCCCTTGGAGTTCCTAAAACACAAAGGTGCAATCCCAAAAAGACTTCAGCACATTTAAATTTATTGATTTCATTGAAGTTAAGCATGCATAACCCTGTGGGGAACTGCAGTTCTATCGTGTCCTGAGCTAGACCTTCTTTGCTTAGCATGTGCTTGTCCCCAGTTGATCATAGCTGTGGTTTTTCTGCATGATCTTTGAATTTTTAAAGAGCCTTCTTCACTTCTTGTTCAGGACTATGGTGGCACTTATTCATCACCAAAAAAAGAAAGAATGCATGGCCAGAACTAGGGAAGAATCAGTGTGCATAAAAACTGCATATGCTGTTTCTGTTACATACAAATGGTAAAAGATGCCTTTAGAGAGAGGACTCTGCTCTGTAAAATAAGACACATGACCATTCTCTTATAGTGCTATTATTCCACTTTCAACATCCTGTGGAATTCTGGGGTTTGTAGTTTACTGAGGCCAAAGAGCTCTCTGGCTGAGAAATCTAAATGTCTTTCCCTAAACTGCAAACCTCAGTATTCCATAGGATGTTGGAAGTGGAATAATAGCACTATATAATGAAATGCAGAAATGGCCTCTGTTTCCCTAATGTGTGGGGAGGGCAAATGATGTTCCATTGCACCAGTTTCTCTGCCTTGAAAGGAGGCTGGGCTCTTCAATCACTATCATGTCTTGGCTTTTCTGTTGCAACACAATGGACAACGCAGGCATTATGATCACAGTTAGAGGAAAGGTTACATATAGGTACACAGTTAGTCATTTCTGGTCAAAATTTTAGAATTTACTGTTTCTTCCCCCATCCCCTATTTGTTTTGTATCACTTAGCCTGAATAAGAAATTTGGAGAACTCTAAAGCTTTCTCGCCTTTGTAGCAATTTGGCTTGAGTCTAATAAAAAAAATTACTGCAAATTTAAATAGAAATGCAGTCAGAAAGACTGGAGCCCAAGGGATCTGTCTTGGGCCTGCTTAGCAATTGTTGTTAATAAACTTCAGGACCTCTGTATTCCAGCGGCAATTGTTGTTACCTTGTAAACTGGGTGATATATCTGCTCTGGGTTTTAATCTGAACTCCATACACAACACCAGTCAGAGTGCAGCTGATTCCTGTCACCGATGTAGTGGAGTTCTGGCTCACAGTATCAGAGCCTTGGGACAGTAATACAGTTGGCCCTCCACATTTGCTACAGCCGGGGGTACAGGACCTCCGCAAAAGTGGAAAAAACACAAATATCAAAATATATCTGTGTGTCTGTGGGAAGGGACTGTGGCGTGGTGGGGAGAGCGGGCAGCCGGGATGCAAACCAGGTCAGGTAAAAGGGGGTAGGTCAACATAGTGGCCCTGTACTTTCTTTCTCTTGCCCATCTCCTTCCTTGAGTGTGTGTGGGGGGTATCAGGAAAGGGTTTGTAGTGCTGAGAAATTGGGCTGCGAGCCATTCTTAGCTGGCCAGGCAGTGGCTGGTGGAGGAGGACGACGACAACAACCAGAGGTGGGTTTTTAAAAGGCTGCATGGCACGATTGGAGCCACCAAGAGGGAAAGCTCTCTTGAAAAAGAAGCACTTGAGGCAGGCAGGGGCAGAGGTTGGAGAAGCTCACAAATAATCGAATCTGTGAAAGTGAAACCTGCAAATGTGAATGGCCAACTATATTAGCAGAAATTGTAATAAAACCTGCTAACCCCTTCAAGTTTCCCCTTTTCCAAGTTTTTGTGAGGTGACTTGGTCCTGAACAGGCAGTTAAGAGCCAATAGCTTTCCCAGTGAGAGCCAGGCCATTTCCGCACTAGGCTGTTATAGCGCTATTATTTCACTTTCAACATCCTATGGAATCCTGGGTTTTGCAGTTTAGGGAGGGGCCACCTGGAAGACTTAAGCTTGGAAGTGTGGGTTTTTTTTATTATTTTCAAAATTAAACTTTCAATAAAAACATTTATAAAAAAAAGAATAAAAATAAAGCAAACACCTTCTGAACAGATCCTGCCAAGAAAATGTCATGATAGGTTCCTCTTAGGTTCGCCATAAGTCAGAAATTACTTGAAGGCACATAATGACAACGACAAACTTTCCCAAAGGCCTGTTCCTGGTAGAAGTGAAAACTGAGAAAACTGGTGTGCTGACAGAGAACAACACATCTGCCTATATGTGGGATTTCTTTTTGGAATTGTGTCAGTCACGATAAGTGAGAGCATTACAGAACTTGCCAATGGTGCCACAAAAAATCAAGAGGCAGGCTTGCCTTAGGAAAGATCCAACCCCCCTAGAACTCCAGCCATTCACTCCCCCCATCTGGTCAAAATCCCTGACCTTTTTGATGTGTATGACATAGTGAAACTCATAATTACAATTGGTAGTAACAAAAGATGAAGCTCTTCCGTTGTAGAGCACTCTTCCATAGCCATGCCTCCGTTTCCCTAATGTGTGGGTTGTTCTACTATATGGGTTTCTTGGCCCTGGAAGGAGGCTGCGCTGTTCCACTTCCTATCTCATCTTGACTTTTCTGTCGCAACACAATGGACAATGCAGGCCTATGATCATGAGACTGCCAGCACAGCAACAGCCTGCAGGAAGGAGAGAGATGCATCAAGCCATAGCCCCTCCGCTACACGCTAAAAGCTTCGATTCTTTGGCTGCATTAACAGGAAGATGGGAAACCACAAAGCCCATTAGCTTCATAGAGAAAATGCCTAAATCATTTATGGCGAGAAGCAGCCTGAGATGTCAGTTCCCCATGACAACCATAAAGTTACTCGCCTCAGTATTGCAACCATGGATTTCCATCACTGTGCACCATGCCTTAAAGCCTCCGAATATTTTCTCACACACCCTTCAGTTTTCTCAGGACAACATTTTCAATGAATAAAATGGCAAATGTAGTTTGGATAACGAGTTGCCAGCTCAAAGAGGTTCTTGTGCTTGGGACATGTTGCCACATTAGATGCAAAGGGAGTGTTGGAAATATCTGGCACAGACATTGTTAGTATCTTTTTCCATCATGCTACTGTACTGAGACTGGCTGAACATTTGTTTCTGGGAAAAGCATAGCACATTTTGCTCTCTGTGGAAAGGACCAAATGGCTCACCCCAGAAATAAACCAGAGTGATAGTCATCTTGGGACACATACTGGGAGAAAGGTGGAATGGAAATTAAATTAAATAAAAACATTCAATTAATAAAAGTGATAACTGAATCTTATTTCAACAGGAGGGATAGAATAGCATCTTCCACCAGCCCTGAAGGCAGGCAAGCTAGCTTAGAGGCAAAGCTTGGAAAGTTATTTTTTAAAGTATTTTTCCCAGTTCCTGTTATCATGTTTAGAGAGTGTTTTATTGCTGTGGCTCCTTCAAATGTTTTAAAGTAACTCATTACAAGGCTTGCTGCTTTTCAGTTCCTTTTCCCAAAAAACTCAGAATGGCATAAAACCAGGACAGTTCTTGGCAAAATGTATCTTAAAATGCCCTTTAAAAGCAACCTTTAGAATTATCTAGAAAACTTTGCTCTTTGTATCATGAGTGGAAACTATGCATGCCTCCAGCTGTAGTTGGACTGCAGCTCCAAACATTCCTCAGCATTGGTTGTTGGAAGTTGCAATTCAAACCACATCTGGAGGACTGCATGATTCCCACCCACCCCCTTACATCAGTAATGGTGACTTCATTCCCACTTCCTTATGCTACTTTTGAAATGTAACTTCATTATGCCCCTCTTATAAGAAAATGTAACTCAGTAATTTCAAGCTCTGCTGAAAGGGTGCAAATCAAGCTGCATTTGCCAAGCTGAGTCAGCAGCTTCACACTGCCTCATGGTAGGGCCGGCCTTGGTACTTCCTAAACTCTTCAAATTGCTTCCGTGATAATCAGCAGTGCTGATTCAAGTGGCAAGTGAGATGTCAGTGGTATTGATTCCAATGCTGTGTGATGCTAACCCAGAATATTTACTTTCTTTAGACAGAGCTCAAAGCAGCATGTGTACATGGGGCTCCCAAGTGATCCCGTCTACTGAGCAGCCAACCCACACTGGCTTAGCTTCAGAAAGGTGGCTGCATCATCCGTCCTCCTGACTGAAAGGAGCTAGCCAAGGGGGACAACTATGGTTGTTCAGGGCCAGCAATGGTAATTCCACATCTTATGTAATTTACTAAGTACCTCCTTCCATATTTGGCGTCTCTACCATCACTGGAGAAGACAAAGCCCCGTGCCCTTTACGCTGCACAATCTGCACTACTTTGATTCCATTTTAACTGCATGGTTCCATCCTGTGAAATCCTAGGATTTGTAGTTTGGTGAGGCACTAGAACTCTCTGGCTAAGAATTCTAAATGCCTTGTGGATTCCACTGGATTCAGCCATAGCAGTTAAAAAGTGTGATCAAAGTGCTGTAATTACATAGGGTGAAAGAGACCATAGTCCAGGATCATCCTTCACAGATATGCGATGTCCCTCCAAGTCTGGGCTTGAGCCACCCTATTCAGTCAGCCTCTTAATGCCCTCCATTGGAAGGGATGTGTGGTCACTGGGGTGTAGCTACCTGGAGTGGGGCAAAATGAAGGCCTTGTCCCCCAAATAAAAATTCTGCCCCCTCATGAAATATTTCTTCAGCCTCCAAATTTCTAGCATTGCAGAATGAGGCACTGAAAATGGTAACCACCCAGCCCTCTTACATTTGCTGTGTTCCCATTCCCTTGTTAACTTTGCCTGCCCCTTTTTGTTGGATGCATAAGCAGTATTTCTCACTGCTCAGCTGAAGTTTTACATTAACTGCAATGCTAGAAGTTTGAAAAATGAAGGAAAATTTAATCAGGGCAGGGGGTTGACATCCTCATTTTGCCCCCCGTCCCCATAGAGACATCCCTGTCTGGTTTCCTGGTTTAAAAAAAACCCATAGGAGGGGGAAATAGCATGGCCCTTGAGGCTACCCCTCAACAGTTGGCACCTGGACAGCATACCAGCAGTGGCTAGTAGCTTCTGGGGCAATGGGACACTGAAAAGAGCTACCAAAAGTGGAGTGGGGCACAGCACTGTGAATAGCTTCTTAAAAGTTAAGACAAAACCCCAGTGTCTTCACCCCACTGACATCACAGCCATCAGCTGCCACTGCAGCTGACTGAGGAAGCACATGGCTCCTCAGTCACAGCCCTCCCCAGGAGTACAATAATTAGAGTAATTATGTCTAAATCTGTATCTATGCCTATAGAGAGGCATGTGTATGATTTGAGCAATCTCTGCCCTCTTTTGTCCTTCTCTGTCGGTGAAGCATTTCCTCTTTCTCCCAATCGGTTGTTCTAAACTTAGGCACTGTATTATATAGCCAAGGGCAAGACTCACAATAATCAAACTATATTAACTGCTTGGGTTTCATATTTGTATTAATCTTTATGAATTGCCCTGGGAGGGGGCTTTCTTGGTCAGAAGGTAGCACAGAAATAAATCAGCCTTCTGTAACCTGGAAGCTCCAAGATTTTTGGAGACTACAACTCCCATCACACCCAGCCAGCATAGTCAATGGATGCACTGCCACCTAAGAGTGATGAGAATTAAAGTCCAACCTTCCAACAGCTACACAGCTGTGGAAAGCAACCATCCCTCTGTTGTTTTCATTAAGAAGTTCAGCGGGCAAATTTTACCACAGGACAGATCAATCCACTGGATATTTCTCCTGTAGACTTGTGCTGAAGCCAAGGTTTTACACTCATGGGAAAAGCTATGTGTAAATAGTGGCCCACCAGTGTTTGTATGGAGCTGAATACAATGGTTCAAAATTAAATGGAAAGATATTTAGGTGTAATTCAAGCCACGCTGAGCAGGGCTGGCTCTTCCATTAGGCAAAATGAGGCATTTTCCTCAAGCGATAGATGCTGAGAGGGTTAGTAACATGTTGGAGGAGAAAACTGTGTGCACACACACCTACCTGCAGCCTTCAGATGCAGTGGAGGATAATTCCTTTCATCAGTACTAAGAAAAATTCAGCTTCCAGTCCAGTTGGCATTGTACATGGAAGGGAAGAGGAGAGCATTCTCTTTTTCTTTGGCTCAAACTATAAAATGCCTTGCCCTGGCTAGATGTAAGGAATTAGTTGGAATTTACTTCTGACTAAACACTGTCAGCCCCAAAAACCCTGTGATAGGGTTGCCTTAGTTAGAGCTTTCCAAACTTTTCATGTTGGTGACACACTTTTTTAGACATGCATCATTTCGTGATACAGTAATTCAGTTTTACTGGCAGACCAGAGGTTAAACTAACCTCTTATAAGAGATGCAAACACATACATAAATTGTAATAACAAAATGTATAGGGACACAACAAATCTCATGAAAACCTTTCATATATTTTTAAAAATATATGATTTATAAATAATAACATACATTTCCAAGATAGTAGGCGACACACCTACACACTTCGGGTGACACACTAATGTGTCACGGCACACCATTTGGAAAGCCCTGCCTTAGGGTCATCGTAAGTTGGAAAAGACCTGAAGACACACAACAACAACAACAACAACAACAACAAGAAACCTCTATAATGGGGGTAGGGAAAATGCAGCCCCGTAGTTTAACACTGCAGTATATAATTATAGCACTTTGATGCTATGTTAACTATCCTGGCTGCATCTTAGAGAACCCTGGGATTTGTAGTTTGGTGAGACAGTAGAGCTGTCTGATTGAGAATGCTAACAAAACTACCAGTCCTAGGAATGCATGGGATGGAGCCATGGCCATTGAAGTGGTGTTAAAGAGCTATAATCGTGTAACATGAAAGCAAACACTACCCCGTTTAAAAACAGAATGAGGCAAAATGATCACATATCAAATAACTTATAATGCCTCCTGGAGCAGCACTGCACCTCGAAAACAGCTCTCCCTGGTCCTCCAAAGTTATAAAACATGTACAAAATGGCGCGAGAGAAAAATACCAGTGCAAAATGAAATGACTTCTCGTCTTTTCTGGGTCTCACTTTTGATCAGTTCTGGCCAAAACTGTGTTAGTAAAACACAGCACTCCAGAACTGAATTCTAACTCAAGACGGCGGGAGATCCCCATCCCAACATTATCGGTTTGCACTGCTATCTACCTACCATAATCTAAACTAGGACCACGTGCCAGCAGAGATCTGCTCAAAATATGTGCTGGAAAAGACACACAGATTCAATAAATGAAGTGCACCATCTCATCAACAGGATACAAGTAAAACGAAACAAACAAAACCACAGCATATTTTTAAGGAGTTAAGCATTTATAAAATGGGTATTTTTTCCCCTTTTCCCTTTTCCCTCTTCTAAAGATGGGCTAGGGACAAACATTACCCATTTTGCAGATGGTGTACACTAACAACATTTAACTTTCTTAGGCTTTCCTGTGAATAAACCCAGTTGAACTTAATGGGAATAACTTCCAGTACTGTATTTTTAGAATTTCTGTTGTTGTTTCTTGTTCTAATACAAGTAAAAGGTTATATACAGAGACCCATAATAACAAAGGAGGGGAGGTCTTGCTCTGGAATTCCACCCCTGGTTTTGCAATTTGACTACTAGATGCTGCGTTCCCCTTTACTTCTCAGAGGAGGCTGTGTTTTGCTTGTTGCTTAAAGCACTCTCTGCCTTGGTTGATTTCCTCTTTGAATTTCAAACTGCCATCAGGTGAGAAAATGCCCATCCACCCCTTTCTTTTCTACATTAAAACAATCAAATATTCACAGAACATAAAGAGTGGAAGAGTGATTTAAGAAAGCTGTTGTGAAATTGCTCGTCGTCATTACAGGAAATAATCCCTGAACTGATTTAAACCTGTGGTGGAGATATGCCCTCACTCCAGAGCAGCAGACATGACACACACCGTTGGAGCAAAATAAGATTGCGTAGCTTGGAGGAAAAGTGTACACACCACCAGGAACAAAGGGAATGTTCCATCTGGAATATTGGGACAATATCCACCACCCTGTGGGTTGGAAATGTTACTGATCAGACTACAGCTCCTAGAATCCATCAACCAGCGTGTCCACTAAGCTGGGGGAAGTCATGGAGAGCGCACTGGCAAAACTTAATGAAAGCTGCCCTCTCCCTCCACCCTCACCCTAGGGCCTCAGCTGCCAGTCCTCAAGGGCGACCATGCTAAACTAAAGGTTAAAAGCAAAGGGTGTGCATGTCACATTTGTGGATCTGGAGCCATAGGCAACAACGCTGATCTCATCACAGCTGGGGGAAAATGTTAATCCTGAACAAACGATCAGCGTCAATATTTCAAACAGTGCATTAGGTGCAGTCAATTTCGGTTAAGGCTGAGCCTGGTTTATGTATAATTCAGCAACTCAGCCCAGCAATGGCAGTCAAAGGGGAGGGGGGATTAGTTTTCAGTAGCTTTATTGTTTATTAATAGGAGTGCTTTGTGGAGTGGGGAGGGGCATGGTGAGACTTTGTATATTAAACCTGAGGTTACATATGACCGTGAACTCCATGGGTCCCACTCTGCTCCCCCCCACCACTACATACAGTATTGCACGAGAGAGATTATATGCTCCTCTTGGTTCACAAGAAAGACCCAGCCTGTGAGTGAAAACATGTTGCCCTCAGATAGAGATGCTGCTTTGAAGCCTGTCTTTTTGCAAAGGAAATTGCCTCATTTCCTTCAACAGACAGATATGGTTGCTGCTCCTAGGAGACTTGATTTGATGAGAACGGGTGAGGCCTAGGAGGAAGGCACATGGAAAATGTGTGTGTGTATGCGTGTTAGTTGCTGTGTTAGCATAGGAAGTAAAATGGAGGTCAGGAAGACTACCATGTTAATTGAAGTGAATGGAAGCCTGGAGGTTATAAGGAAAGCAAGAAGCCTGGCTTGGAGATGGGTGAGAAATTGGGTGAGTTCTTCTGTTTATACAAAAAGACCCACTTTGCACCTCCTGAGATTGCTAATGGAGAAGAATACATCTCGCCTCACAAATCCATACAATAGCAAGACTTGCTACAGAAGGATAGGAGGAGGAGCAAATGCACGAAACTATGTGTATGTTTCCAAAAAGCATGTGGCTAAAAAGCATCAGCAGTGTGAACAGTGCAAAAATGTACACAAAATGCTTTAATCAATCGGGAAAAAAAATGCATCCAATAAATGTATCCAATGGGAAATTGATACAAAGAAAGAACACTTAAAAAAAATGTATACATTTCCACATGGGGAATCATGTGCAACACAGTGCAGCACAAAAATGAAATCAGAAGGATACCAGTGAGGAAATGATATTTAGGGGTAGCTATGTTGGTCATGCAGCAAAATAACAACAAAATCCACAAAAGAGCCAGCCAAAATGCAGAAAATACTTCATGCAAGTTTCAAAGCTCCACTGGCTTCTTCATCAGGCAAAAGATGTTTAAAAATCATACAAGAGAGGAAAATTGATGGCAGGCCTACATTTTGTATCAGATGTTGTTTCTGATGTAGTTCAGTTGTTACTTTGTAGTTCAGTTGTGGTACAGTTATTCAGTTGCTACTTTTCTGTTGCTAATGGAATTGAAATTTTATTACCTCTCTTTTATTTTCCTGGTCCCTACATGCCCAAGAAAGAGAGTGGTCTTTGCCTGCATTGAGATCCCTCCAGCACAACAGAACAACATTTGATACAAAATGTAGGCCTGTGATTCTAACATCATCACCTTTCTTCCTCCAGTATGATTTTTTGGGCTGACGAAGAAGTCAGTGTAGCTTCGAAAGCTTGCATGATGTATTTTCTGTATTTTGATTGGGCAAGAAAGACATTGCTTTTTTGTACAGTGAGAAAATAAGCTAGTGCACAAAAATGGGACTGAAAGATTTATGTCTCTAGTCTGGATACTCCAAAATAGAGTTCCTGGCTTTTATTAATTAATTTGGTGCAAGTAATCAACAAAGTCAAAAACTGTCCTCATTTGGGACTGGCAACAGCAAAGATTCTGGAGTGTTGGATGAAGTGAAAGTATTTCACTTTCCCAGTTTTGGGTAATTTCCTCCTCAGAGGTCCATATTTGGTGGATAAAAGAATGCAAAAGATGACTTTGTCTTCCATTTTGTACCCACCAAAGTCAGCATGTAGACTATATGCCTAAATACCCTAAAGGCATCAGATCCCTTCTGATCTTGGAAGCTAAGATGGCTCAGCTATAGTATTTGGATGGGAGGCCACCAAAAATACCAGGTGCAGTAGATTATATTTCAGAGGAAAGAACTGGCAAAACCATCTATTAGTATTTATTGCGTAAGGAAACCCTATGAAATTCATGGGGTCACCATAAATCAACAGGTGACCTGAAGGTACATGCACACAAGATGATATTCGTAAGGTTTACCTTTTCCTTATAAGAGTTCAGGGAGAAATAAGAATCAAGATGACAGCGGTTGCTTGAAAACAACATTAATGTAATTTTTTAGACCAGCATCTTCCACAACATTGAACTTTAATTTCTGGAGCTATTTTGGATCCGATGCTGCTTCAACATGGAATTTTCAAGAGCTACTACAGTTACAGCAGACAAAGACCTTATAAAGGTGAATGTATCACCAGCATCTCAATATCACCAGCACAACTTCAGTTTTCTTCAGGAACATGGCACTTGGGGGAGTGGGATTTCACCCATTCCTCTTCAACTGTGTCTCCAACAAAAATGCCACAACATAAAAACTTGTGCTGACATCAGTGGCAGCTTTTCTTTCCAGGTTGGTGTGTGTGTGTGTGTGTGTGTGTGTGTGTGTCCAGGCCACAGTAAGTAAGACTTTCAAAAAGCCTTCCCTGCTATTACATCCTGACCATGCACACAAAAAGAGAAGTTCAGCCACAGTGACATGTTCAGTCTAATTGGGCCCAATCGGGCTGACCTACAAGCCATGAAGTCCTGTGCCAGATCCCTCCTCTATTATGAGAACTCAGTATCTGACCTTCAGAGCAAGACCTACGACTAAGCAGAATGAGACAACAGTTTCAGGGGCTAGTTGCCAGACAGCAGCCCCACTAGACACCTGCTTACCTCTCTTTTATTGCCCTTTGTCTCTGGTCCCCACACAGTCAAGAAGGGAAGTGGCCTTTGCTGAACTGAGATCAACCGAATAACTGAACTACAACAGAAACAAGAAAAAGTAGGCCTGCGACAGTAGCATCATCACCTTTCTTCTCTTGTATGATTTTTGAACATCTTTTGCCTGATGAAGAAGCCAGTGGAGCTTCAAAATTTGCATGATGTGTGTTCTACATTTTAGTTGGCCGATAAAGGTGTCACACGTCTGGAGATTTTGGATTTTGTTGTATTTAGTCTACTGGTTGTTTTCTCTCTCCAAGGACAGAGCCACGTGTATGCCACAGTGCATTGTCCTGAAGCTCCTAAATGAGAGATACGGAACGGTCAGACATAGGCTTGTATACCATGTCCCCCCCGGGGGGTGGATTGTGGCCCCAAGCTCTTGCACTCATCCAAAACTATTGGGTCATAAATTGCTCTCAAATTGTACCCAAGCAAGCAAAAGTCACCTTGGAGATGCTCATAAACCACTGTTAGAACTCTCTAGGAGCAGCGGCTCATATTCTAGCACCCATGCAACCTCTTCCAAGTCCCCAAATACTCATTCAAACAAACAAATGTGAAATGATTTCATTTAAGGTTTTATATTCACTTTATATGCTTATAGATGAAAACAAGGTCAAACGAATTAAATCAAGGCAATTTATATTATTAATTTAAAACCCATTCCCAATCTATTTTATTTTTTGAATAATTGGATTTGATTTTTGAATCAAAAATTTTTAAGAACTTGAAAAAGAATATACCAAAGCTCAAGCCTGTGCATATTTATTCACCTGTTACTCTGACTGTTTTCAATGTGTCTTATTCCGAGTAGGATAGCATTGTTGTTGTTCTGTGTCTTAAAGCAGTTTCTGGCTTATGGTGACTCTAAGGCAAACAAGCTTTTCTGGGCTGAGAGTGTGACGTGCCCAAAGTCACCCAGTGGGTTTCCATGGCAGAATGGGGAACTGAACCCTGATCTCCAGGGTCATAGTTCAATGCTCAGACTGGTACACCATGTACTCTCAGCGTAAGGCCCCACTTTGGGGGTCCCTGATACTAATATGGTTTGGATGGGCACCATACCTAATTGGCACGATATTGGAGTGGCAACTGTATTAACTGGCTCTGATATCAGAATCAGACCTGGAAGGTGATGGAGAGGTCAAAACAAGTGAGGGAAAGAATTTGACTGTAAAGGTGAGAAAGATAGGTCAACTTGAAACTTCCTCCAGGTAAGACTGAGTCATTTGTCAGGCAAATACACATCATTCCCATGGATAATAGGCTCAAATAGAAGCTTGAATTTTCTAGGAAACCCAACTGTGAGAAGCCCACCAGGACACTGATTGAGAGATATCCATCCCTTGTACACCCGGATTCCTTCCTTTTTCCTCACAGCACCCACAATAGACAGCTATTACAACACCCATCATGTCTTTGTCAATCAAGCACTAAACCCATCAACAGGCAAAAGACCCATTGTCCACAACAAGTTCCCTTTGTCTTGCATCTGGAACCCTCACTGCCACAGGATATTTTCAGGGTACAAATACCTCTGATTTCAGGATGCCCAGTGCAGTCTCTCGAAGGTCTACCCGTCACTCTGTCCATCTGGCTCCTAAACGAGAACTGTCCTTAGGTCATACCTAAGCCAAAACACATTTCTGCTCTTCACTACTCTTCTGGAATGGTAATTATAAATCCTCCCAAACCCCTCAGCCTCGCTATAGTTTTTCCTCCCTTTCTCTTTCAGTTAGCTCTTGTGTGAATGTGAGATTGTGTGTATTTTGTGTACATGCATGAGTGAATTCTCCACAATAAAATACTGTGACTGAACATTTTCCCTGGGTTTCTGTGTGGTCTGACTCCATAAAAACTGGGTTAAAGATCTCACTGTGCTGCCCTACCCTCAGTTTTGCCAAAGCCGGTAATCCGCTAATTTCCCCAAACTTTGCATTTGGAGAGAACCAGGGTGTCCCTCAGGGACCCCCAGAAGTCAGGGTAACATCAGGCCCAGCCCTACCAGTAACCAAACTGGAACAACTAGCAGCAACAGTGTACAGCATACATCCTGTCCTGAACCTCCTGAACCAGTTCTTAATCTTTTCTTGTGAATATAATTTGTTGCCAGGGAACCCCAAGATTTAACTCAAGATCCAACTATTTAAATTTAGATTCAAATATTCAAATATTCATTCATTCATGGCTTCTGGAGACCAGAGATTCAATTCCCTGTTCAAACAGCAGGTAACTTTAGGGAAGTCACATTCTCTCAGCCTCAGAGGAAGGTAACGGTAAATCTCCTCTGAATAAATCTTTCTTTGGAGGTTTTTGAGCAGCGGCTGGATGGCCATCTGTCAAGAGTGCTTTGACGTGGGTTCCTGCATGGCAGGGGTTAGACTGGATAGCCCCTGTGGTCTCTTCCAACTCTATGATTCTATGAAATCTTGCCAACACACACACACACACACACACACACACACACACAAGAAAGAGAGAGAAAGACCAAAAAAAACCTGTGATAAGTCACCTTAGTGTTGCCATATATCAGAAGTGACTTGAAGACATACAATAACAAAGTGCTGGTGACATGGGGAGGTTCTTTCCAGCCATCATATCTCTCCCTTTTGAAACCTGACCTACAGCAATCCTATCACGGATGTTTTCTTGGCAAGATTTGCTGCCTTTGGCTTTCCTGAGGTTGAGAGAATGTGACTTGCCTGAAGTCACTGAGCGAGTTTCCATAGCTGAATGGGGATTCAAACACTGGTTTCCAGAGTCATCGTTTGGGCATACGCACATATCTGCCAACATGTCTCTTTTGTCAGTGATGCAGCAGTGTGTGTGCCTGTGTTCAGATGCTGAAAGTGTTTCCTTGTTTGCAAATGAGGGACCAGTTTAGGCATGCTCAGAAATCTGCCACCATGTCCCTTGGTGCCCACACCTCCTGCTGCCACATCCCTGCAGCAGATGTATGCGCATGCCCAAACTGCTCCCTCATATCAAACAAAGGAGCAGTCTTGGCATCCGCACCCCCCTGTTGCCACATCTGTCTTGCTGCTGCTGATGTTGGTGTCCAGCAGTAGGGTTTGTGGGCACCCTGCAAGAGCTCTGCCGACCCCCAAGGAAAGAATGACTGTCCTAAACTATTCTACTGCCCATAGCAATCATGGAAGATACTATCACCAGTCTTGAACTACCAGTTGAATTTGTTTATATATGTAGGGTGGAATGCATGCCATCTTGTTTCTTGCTTCAGGCAGCAAAACATCCTGGGCCAGCCTTGACTAGTGCAAATACAATTGCAGCCTAAATGTGTTTTTCCTTCTGAATGTGGGTGGTGGCTTTTAAAAAAAAACAAACCCTGAATTGTTCTTAGCAGTCTCATAGAAGAACTGTGTAAAAGTGCCCTCTTTCAGAGACAAATTACAGGTTACAAACAGAGGTGTTTACATTTTTCCACACAGAAGAAGAATGTAAAAGATGGCTATAAGCGTAAGCTAAAATGACAGGGACAGGAGAGGTACTGTCTAAACTAGCCTTCTCCAATCTGGACCCCTTGAGATATATTGGGCTTCTATGACTCCTATGTTGATCAGGGATTATGAGAACTTTTGTCCAAACTATCTTGAGGATACCAAGTTCAAGGAAGGCTACTTTTCCTTCTGTTTTTTCCCCCATTAAAATCACCTCATCATCAGGTATGGAGAAAATACCACATGTGATTTTGAACATACTTGCAAGTTAAGAGCTTTTAATTTAGGCAGGCCTTGATTTTAATCATAGGGTAGAATAATATTGAAAGTCATGTGCTGTGAATTTTTATCTTTATGTTATTAATTAGGTTTTAAAGGTATTTTATTTTTAACAATACTTTTAATTTATTTTTTAAAAAACTTTTATAATATAACATTTGAGAGCTAGCATTGTACAATGATTTGAGTGTTGGACTACAACTCTGGAGACCAGGGTTCAAATCCTTGCTCAACCAAAAAAACCCACTGGGTGACCTTGGGCAAGTCATACTCTCTCAGCCTCGAAGGAAGGCAAAAACTGCTATCTGAACACATCTTGCTGAGAAAACCCTGTGATAGGGTTGCCATAAGCCTGAAAGCACACAGCACTTAACATTTTAGCCAATTTCTATTTAAGATTAATGTGACCTTGGGTCACTTGGCAGGAGAAAGGTAGCATATAAATTGAATAAATAAATTTAAAATGATAAAAATAAAATGGATGTATTGATCATTTTATGTAGCAAGCCTATAATAAATAATGTTGTACAGTGAGCTCACCACATCTGTGGACTCAGAATTTCTAGATTCAACCAACCATGGATTCAAACTACTGTACAATACTGTATACAACACAATACACAATACTTTGCAGAACTCATCTGTGAAGCTGGAGAGGCTGCAGAGAGATACCAGGAGCTGTGAAATGGCAGAAATCCTAGTGTAGGGCTTGATGTGAAGCCATAGCTCCTGCCATTTCGCAGATCCTCTACAGCTTTGCATTCACACACAACTGCCTCAAGTTTTGGGGAAGGTCGTAGCAGTGGCAGCAGCTGCTTTTTCTTATCAGAGGGAAGGGGACTTAACAGCAAGGAGATTCAGACTACAGTATTTGAAAAAAAAATACAGTACAGTCTTTAGACTTTCTGGCTATTTGTTTGAATTCCTCTTTGGTGATTTCCCCCCTTTTCCATTTCTTATACATGTCCCTTTTAAATCCTAGCTCCACTGAAAGTTTTTTAGACATCCATCTTGTATTCTTTAGATACCTCCCATTTTTCCTCCTCATGGAATTGTTAGAAATTGTGCCTTCAATATCCCACTTTTAAGAAACTCCCATGCATGAACTCCATTCTCTTCTAGTATTCCTGACCCTGGGATCACTCCCAGTATTTCCCTAAGTTTATTAAAGTCAGATTTCTTAAAGTCTAGAACGTGTGTCTTATTTTTCTTGGCTTCCCCTTTCCGCTGTATAATAAACTCCAGAAAAACATGGTCACGGATCCTGCCACTTCCACCCCATTAACCAAATCATCATTGTTGGCTAGGATAAAATCTGAAATAGTTGTTCCCCGCGTTTCCTCTTCCACCTTCTGGACTATGCAATTGTCTGTAAGGCAAGTGAAAAATTTCTTGGACCTGATACTTCCAACAAATATAACAACAGTTGAAATCCCCCTTTGTTACTACATGTCTCATTTCTGAATGTTTGGTCATGTGTTTCAGGAAGCATCATCCAAGTCCTCAATCTGGCTTGCGAATCTCTCGTAGACCCCCATAATGACATCACTGTTATTTCTCTCCCCCTTAAATTTTTATCCAGATACTCTCAACCTGGCCTCCAGGACTTAAGTCATGGAACTCTTCACGGGTATCAATGTCCTGACATATAGTGCTAGTCCTCCTACAGGTGGCTGGCATGCTCCTTGGAGGCAGGGGAGGCTGAAGAATATGCACCTGGTGGTTGGGGCTTGCCTCTGCTAACGCCCTATGCCAATATATGAATAAGGACTCCAACATCCGCATTTTTTTGCTATCCTCACTAGGTTCTGGAACTAACCTTCCCAGGGATACTGTGGGCCCACTATATACACTCTGCATGACAAAGCAGAAGGCAAAGTTCTGCATGAAGAAAAGCTGGCTATATATTATGTAAATCAAGAATATTTGCATATGTTTACTTATTTTGCATATCACTAATTCTGTGTCAGCTGGTCATAGGAAAGACAAAGAATGGTGCATTGTTCTGAAGCCCTGCCTTCTCACCACAAAAACACTTGGATTATAGATGCATTGCATACACATAGATGGTTGGCTTCTGAGATTTCACTGAGATTCCAATATTTGGCTCATATCTTGGCAGCTGGGAAGGCTGGGGGAGAGGGGGAGGAAGGAATGATTTTTTCAGAAATGTTACACAGAGATCAGTTCTGACCCCACTATAACAAGCACTGCACTTGAACTGACAGGAGCATGGCATCCTTACACATCCAGTTATACAAACCTGATAGCAAAAAGATTCCTATTATTTCTTCCACACTGCATGACAACCATTCTTGATCTGGTAATTCAAATGGGAAAACAAGATGTTCTGCATGCTCATCATGGGGGTGAGCCAGCTGAAACTGCAGGTATTCTGTGCAGCTCCTGTGCATCTTGAGGCCATGTTGCAATTATTTAGCTTTTACGTAGCAGAGCACTGGCAACAGAAGAATCCTTTCTGATTTATAGAATCATAGAAATGTAGAGTTGGAAGAGACCACACGGGCCATCCAGTCCAACCCGCTGCCATGCAGGAACACCCTCAAAGCACTCCCGACAGATGGCCATCCAGCCTCTGCTTAAAAACCTCCAAAGAAGGATACTCCACTACACTCTGAGGCAGCATATTCCACTGTTGGACAGCCCTGACTGTCAGGAAGTTCTTCCTGAGGTTCAGGTGGAATCTCCTTTCCTGCAGCTTGAATCCATTGCTCCTTGTCCTGGTCTCTGGAGCAGCAGAAAATAAGCCCTCTCCCTCCTCTACATGGCATCCCTTCAAATATTTAAACATAGCTATCATGTCCCCTCTTAACCTTCTCTTCTGCAGACTACACATACCCAGCTCTCTAAGTCTGTCCTCATAGGGCATGGCTTCCAGGCCCCTCACTATTTTGGTCGCCTTCCTCTGGACCTGCTCCAGCCTGACCATGTCCTTCTTGAATTGGGGTGCCCAGAACTGGACACAGTATTCAAGATGAGGTCTAACCAAAGCAGAGTAGAGTGGTACCAGTACCTCCCTCGATCTAGACACCAGACTCCTATTGATGCAGCCAAGAGTTGCATTGGCTTTCTTGGCTGCCGCATCACACTGCTGACTCATGTTCAGCTTGTACTCTATTAAGACTCCTAGATTCCTTTCACACATACTGCTATCCAGCCACGTGTCCCCCATCCTATATTTCTGTATTCCATTTTTTCTACCTAAGTGTAGGACCTTACACTTCTCTCTGTTGAATTTCATTTTGTTAGCCTTGGCCCAGCTCTCCAATCTGTCCAGGTCATTTTGAATTTTGATCCTGTCCTCTGGCGTATTAGCAACCCCTCCCAATTTGGTATCATCTGCAAATTTGATGAGCATGCCCTCTATTCCTTCATCCAAGTCGTTGATGAAGATATTGAAAGCACTGGGCCCAGGACAGAACCCTGTGGCACCCCGCTAGTCACTTCTCTCCAGGATGAAAAGCAGCCATTGGTGAGCACCCTTTGGGAATGGTCAGTCAACCAATTACAGATCCACCTGAGAGTAGCCCTGTCCAGCCCACATTTTACTAGGTTCTTTGCAAGAATGTCATGGGGAACTTTGTCAAAGGCCTTACTGAAATTGAGATATGCTACATCCACAGCATTCTCTTCATCTATCAAGCTAGTAACTCTATCATAAACAGAGATAAGATTAGACTGGCATGATTTATTTTTGAGAAATCCATGTTGACTTCTCGTGATTACCGCATTGCTTTCTAAGTGATTAGAAACTGACTGCTTAATGATCTGCTCCAGGATCTTTCTGGGTACTGACGTCAGGCTGACTGGGCGATAATTATTTGGGTCCTCTTTTTTTCCCTTCTTGAAGATGGGGACAACATTTGCCCTCTTCCAGTCTGCTGGAACTTCTCCTGTCCTCCAAGATTTCTCAAAGATTATAGCAAGCGGTTCCGAAATGACCTCTGCCAGTTCTTTTAATATCCTAGGATGCAAGTCATCTAGCCCTGGAGACTTGAATTCATCCAGTGTGGCCAGGTATTCCTGTACCACCTCTCCAGCTATTATATGCCACATTTCCCCTGCTTCCTCACCTGCTCCCCAACCGCCAGATTGAGTGCTTGTATCCGTCTGGGGAAAAACTGAGGCAAAGAAGGTGTTAAGTAGTTCTGCCTTTTCTCTTCCCCCTGTTAGGAATTCGCCGTCTTCTCTGCGCAGCAACCCTATCATCTCCTTCTTTTTCCTTTTGCTGCAGACATATTTTAAAAAGCCCTTTTTATTGTTTTTAATGTCTCTGGCCAGCCTAAGTTCATTCTGTGCTTTAGCCTTTCTGACCTTCTCCCTAATCTCCTGGCTACTTGCTTAAATTCTTCTTTGGTGGTTTCCCCCCTCTTTCATTTCCTGTACATGTTTCTCTTAACACTTAGCTCAGCTGAGAGTTCTTTAGTCAACCATTCTGGTTTCTTCAGATGCCTTCCATTTTTCCTCCTTATTGGTACAGTTTTAGATTTCAGTATCTCCCTTTTAAGGAACTCCCATGCCTCCTGAACTCCTTTCCCTTTCACTATTCTTGACCACAGAATTTCAGCCAGCAGCTCCCTAAGTTTACAGAAGTCTGCTTTTTTAAAATCTAAGACAAGTGTCTGGCTACACTTATCTTCTCCTTCCCACTGAATGCCAAATTCCAATAGGGCATGGTCACTCCCCCCTAAAGATCCAACCACTTCTACCTCATTAACAAGGTCATCCCTATTGGTCAGGATCAGATCTAGAATATTTGATCCCCTTGTCGCCTCTTCCACCTTCTGGACCATGAAATTATCTGCAAGACAAGCAAGAAACTTGCTGGACCTTGCTGTCTTGGCAGAGTTTGACTGCCAACATATATCCGGGTAATTGAAATCTCCTATTATTACTGTATCTCTCCTTTTTGAATGTGCAGTCATTTGGTTGAGGAAGGCGTCATCAAGGTCCTCAGTCTGGGTTGGAGGTCTGTAGTAAACCCCCACCAGAATATCCCTATTGTTTCTTGCTCCCTTAATTCCTACCCAGATGCTCTCAACCTGGTTTTCTGGGTTTAAGTCATGGATCTCTTCACAGGTGAAAACATCCTTGACATACAAGGCTACTCCTCCTCCTTTCTTGTTCGGTCTATTTCTACAAAATAGGCTATACCCTCTCTATTCCTACATTCCAATCATGAGACTCATCCCACCAGGTCTCAGTGATGCCTATCAAATCGTATTTATTTTGTTGTACTAGGAGTTCAAGTTCATCTTGCTTGTTTCCCATACTCCGTGCATTAGTGTAGAGACACTTAAGTCCCCGGGCCCTTCCTGCAAGTCAGTCAGTCAGTCAGTCAGTCAGTCAGTCAAGCCTTTATTGCGGTCAACAAACCATGAGGCAAGTTCCTGCAAGTCCTGTACTATAGTTTCTGCTCTCCCACCATTGGACGCTTGTACTACTTGGCCAATATCCTTTGGGCCTTTTCCCCCTGCACTCGCCAAGTCCTTGCCCTGAATAATATTGTCTCTCTCCCCAGGGGAACCTAGTTTAAAGACCTCTTAATCCTCCTTGTGAGACTGTTTGCAAAAACATTCCAGCCAAGTTTCGTGAGGTGCAGCCCATCCCTTGCCAGAAGCCCACTTTCATGGAAATTCAGGCTGTGTTCCAAAAACCCAAACCATTGCTGGCGGCACCATGTGCGGAGTCAGTTGTTGACCTCTGCTATTGCCCTTTCCCTTCGTGCGCCATGACCTTGAACAGGGAGGAGAGACGAAATGACCACCTGTGCACCAAGGTCCTTAAGCTTTGTCAATGTGTGGTTTTCAAACCCTCTTCATGGAATCCTATGCTTGCCAAGAAACTCTGGCGACAGAACCTCCAAACAATTATGGGGTGGGAAAAGCAGCAAGAGCAATGATTTTCAACCTTTGGCCCTCCCAAGGTTTTTAGACCAACTCCCAGAATCCCTGACCATTAGCCATGCTGCCTGGGGCTTCCTTAAGTCCTGTACTTCTGGCAGGCCAGAGATTTGCCAGCGACAGTGCTGATTAATCCTCTGTTGTTCTACTTTTTCAGCCACTTTTATAATGTCCCAGTTTCTCTCTCCTCCTCTCACTTTCCTCCTTCATCCTTTGCTTACTTCAGTTGTTAAAAACTGAGCTCAAAGTGCAAAAGTAGTTTGTACAGTGAGGCCTTGGTACCCCCTGTGGATACCAAAATTTATGGATGCTCAAGTCCCATTATGTACAATGGTACCTAAAATGGCAAAATCATCCTAGCTTGTCTTTTCTTTCTCTTTTAAAACTTTTGTCATCCTGACCACACTCTGATGTTCCTCGGTCCCACATGTCCTGGTTTTCATCTGTGAAATGTTGGAGGGTACGTAATAAGCAGCCTATTGCCAATTGTCACAGCCTCCAGTCTGGTTGGTTGCAGTTGCTCCTGTTGGCTGTTTCTGCTTGTCCACCTGCCCCTTCCAAGGTAGGGAGCACTGAAAAGAGCAGGGAGCAGTGACCTTTGCACGTGTCATTTTCTCTCTCTCCCTCTCTCTGTCTGTCTCTCTCTCTCCTTTTTCAATCTGTTTGAGAGGTGGTGCCAACTGGATCCAGAGGGTAAGAGAAGCAAGTGGGCAGCAACAATAGCAGCTAAAGCTGAAATGATAGGTGGGCTCAGGGCTGGTTCAGCCTAAGCCATATTTTGCCTGAGGCAAAGACAGCTTCCTCTCTTCTCCAGTCCCTTTACAGGAGTTGGTTGACAGGGCTTGTAGAGGAATCTTACTATGATGCAGGGAAAGTCACAGCTTCTTCCACTGCACTGGGGTCAGCGTGCTCACTTTGCGGTGCAAAAGGTTATATTTGCACAGCAACATTTCAACACTACTCCTAACTCCTACAGCACAGGGGTGTGCAACTGTAAAGGGTGATAGGATCCTATCTACACTATTTTTCAGTCCCTACATGCTGTAACAGCCATTTCTACCAAAATCATTTTTTGAGAGAAAATGCTCTTGAAGCCCCAAATACAGTGTGAGGCGCCAAACAGCATTTAATAGGACAATGGTGTACTCTGGAAGGGCATGAAAACTGGAGCAGGCTCTGGCAAAACTAGATCACTAAGACTTCTACATAATTGAGCCTTCTCAGGAATTATCAGTCAGAAGTGTGTGTGTGTGCGTGCGTGCGTGTGTGTGTGCATTCACATGCTGTCACGTTGCCTGTCTGCTTATAGCGACCTCATGAATTTCATATGGATTCCTTAGGCAAGGTAATTTGCCATTGCCTCCCTCTGAAATGTAACCTACAGCCTCTGGTGTTCCCCGGTAGTCTCCTTTCCAAGTACTTAACCAGGGATGTCCCTGCTTAGCCTCCAAGATCAGGCAGGATCTGGTGCCTTCAGGATATTTAGGCCTAATCAGAAATGTATTAAATGACTAAGCACTGAGAAATGTTAAGGCAGCTATTGCTGAGTCTTCCCAGGAACAACAAAGGCCATCTGCAATCTATCCTATGCATATTTATTTGGGAGTAAGCTAAATTGAATACATGAAGTGCATTTCAAAGTATACATTATGCTTCTAGGAAGCCCCCACCTTCGGATGCTCTGTTATCTGATTTGGTCTTTTGATGCTTCCAAATTAAGGACAAGTTCCATTAATGTGATGAAGAATTCTTTCATCAGTTCTTCTTCAAGCAGCACTTGCTGCATGTGCTGCTTATAAACCAAGCTGAGAGGAAGGAAAAGGTGCTAAGCCAGGTGAGAGACTTTGCAAGCAGCACACACACTGCCAATAATGACTGAGACTCCATAAGTCCTTCATGCTCCCTATCGTACAGTAAATCGGTTCCACTTTTCAACCAATTCTATTTTCTAACAGTATTCCAGTCTCCTACTTGTCAGATAAGTAGGGGAAGCCTGTATAAGAATCTTCATATTTAAGGAAGTTTGAATTATAATAGATGGGAAGAGTAAATTGCCTTCTTCTTGCAGGCAGGCAAAATTAGTAACAATGCCAAGCTGCCCCCACCTTAAAAACAGTTCCAGTGGCCCTGCTGGGGAAGCAAATCTCCTTCGTTTTTGCAATGAGGCTTCACAAGGAGTCGCCGCTCGAAGGACTTGGTGGCTGGCATGCAGTCTCTGGACCACACAATTCCCACCCACGCCTTAGCATTTGCTGCCAAAGTCAAGTGACTTAGTGAACTGATGGGGGCTTATTTAGAGTTTTTCATCCAAGACTCACTGCTTTGGGAAAACCCCCCACAACTAACACTGAATGAATGCTTAAACAAACAATATTCTCCTACTCTAGTGGAGAATAAAAAACAGGTCCACTGTTAGAAGCCTACTTGAGAAAACTTGTTTGTGACTCCGAATCTTCTCCTTAGGGAACCCATGCCTAATACCCCTAGGACAGTGCTCCCAAAACATTTTCCTCATAGCTCCAGGAACCAGGAGGTGGAAGCTTGAGCCTTCCTAAGACTAGACTGAGGGCCTGAGTCCCACTCCCAAAATTCTTAGGTAAATTGGACTACTACAACTCCTTTGCATTGAGTCCCCCAGTTGTTGTGTGCCTTCAAGCCATTTCTGACTTACAATGAAACTCAGATGAACCTGTCAAGGGGTTTCTGGGGCTGAGAGTATATGCAATGCCCAGGGTCAACCAGTGGGTTTCCATGGCTGAGAGGGGAATCGAACCCTGGTCTCCAGGATCGTAGTTCAGCACTCAAACCACTACACCACATAGGTTTTCAGAGTCCCCTTAGGAATAATCAATTAGAAGTGTACCAAATGATCAAGCACATGTGTGCACACACAAACAGTAAGGCAGCAATTGTAGTTGAGTCCTTCCAAGAATAAGAAATACTGCTGGCAAGCTATCCTATGCATCCTTACTTGGGAGTAAGCTACATTGGGCACATGCCGGGGTTTTCTAAGTACAGTGGCCCCTCTGTACATGTGAGGGTTCCAGCTGGTTTTGTGCAACAAAACCAAAGGATCCTGGAATTTCCATCTCTGTCCCCTCTCCCTGGCCAATTCCCACCCCTCGTTTACCAGATAATGGCCATTTCCGCACTAGACTGTTACAGTGCTATTATTCCACTTCCAACATCTTATGGAATCCTGAGGTTCAAAAGCCCCTCCCTAAACTGCAAAACCCAGGATTCCATAGGAGGTTGAAAGTGGAATAATAGCATTATAACAGTCAAGTGAGGAAATGGCCAATTATTTATCTTCTTCTCCCTTGCCAGTTCCAGGCTTCCCTCACCCGCGTGTGTGTGTGTGTGTTTTAACGAAGGCAAAAAATCGCCCCCATCCACCCCACCCTTTTCGCCCTTTAAAACACTTCCCCTTCCTTCCCGCCCGACGGGGATGCTCGGTCGGCGCCGCGGCCTGAACGACGCGCCTTCGCCTCACGCGAGTCTGAACTTTCCTGACCTCAGCCCGGGCAGAGAGCGGCGGGAGGAAGGTGACGGCGGGAAGCAGGGGTTGGAATAAATAGCGGGGAATAATAGAGGAGCCCGTCTCATTATGCCGCGCAAGGCGGGAGCGCAGAGACAGAGACGAGACGGAGTGCGCGCGCGGGCGCGCGCCCACGAGATGAAAAGCCGCCGCAGCCCCGGCGCGGGAGGCTTCCGACGATGGCGGCGCTTTCTTTCCCTGGCGGGGAGCACGCTGGGCCCGGCGCGCGGCTACAAAGCGCTCTGAAACTTCAAGGCGCTTGCTCCGAGCCAGGGTGGGGGAATATGGGGTGGGGTGAGGGGGAAAAAAAAAAAAGATGCATTCTGATAATTGGGTCAGGCGACGGCGCAGCAACGGCCCCCACATCTGATCAAGAGAATCCAGGCGCTGTGAGGAGATTCTCTCCCCTCGCTTCCCCTTTAGGCGGTGGCTCTTGGAGCTGAGATGACAAGGCGAGGCGCATCTTGGCCCACCGTCCTGCCATTTGTTTTTATTTTCTTCTACCACGTTAATCCGCCTTATTCCCCCCACCCCATCTTGTTTTTTTCCCTCCTTTGGCTGCTGCCACCCCTCTTACGGGGGTACTCACAGATAAGGGGTATTTTTTTTTTCACCCCACAGGATTCATCCCTGACTGACAATCTCCCCACAAAATCCTTTCTTGTTATTTTGGGCTTTTCCACACTAGCCTGTTACAGCACTGTTATTCCACTTTCAACATCCTGTGGAATCCTGGGGTTTGGAATCCTCAAAGGCCCCTCCCTAACCTGCAAACCCCAGAATTCCATAGGAGGTTGAAAGTGGAACAATAGCACTATAACAGGCTAGTGCAGAAGTGGCCTTTATTTTTAAATGCCTTTTATTTTATAGTCCAATGCAGGCAGGCCCACAATGAGAGATGCTGCTTTTATTTATTTTTACTCTAAAATATATGATCCCTTTTAAACAACAATAACAATAAAATGGTACTGATTCCCAAATAAATGTGATTCGTGTCAAGACAGCAGAAGTAAACTTTATTTTGTTCCCTTCCTCGTTATTGGTGTTATGACTTGCGTGAGTTTGAAGGGCAAAAACCACACATGATCTGAATAGCTCTTTCTTTTTGAAAGTCTGAACTGGGGGCTGAGGGACTGAAAGGGTTAAGGCTTTAGAATTGCATTCGCTTTAATAGAAAATAGAAGAAAATAGCAGATGCACTCTTATCTTATCAGGAGCCTTAGGTATGCGCAGCCTATGTGAGACATGTATGTGCCTAACTGTGAGACATTTGAGGGAGTTAGGCACTCCCTTGGCTGGGGCATCCATCACTTTGAAAGCTGGAATCCAAGGTCTCTGTAACCTGTCTGTAACCGGTCAACTGTTGATATGTAATCACTTCTCGTACTTGTTTACTAGAGAGTATAAAAGTATGCTGATACCTGAGCTCTGGGTCTCAGACTTTGGAAACCATTCCGCTGGGACCCTGCGCAGTAAAATAAACTTGTTCTGCTTCCTACTCTGTTTGGTCTTCGTTCCCTGGTGATCTACTACATTTTCTGGTGCGTTGGCCGGGAAAGAAGGGGCCTTTTTGCCCACTTTGGCGGACGCCAGGGCGCCGGGGCTGTCGCCTCTTCCCGACGCGACCCAGGGCGCCCCTGACTTTCTTTTGTCAGAAGGATTGACTCGGAGTGAGGCGGCAGCTCTGGCGACGGTGCTCTCCAGCCAAGGGACCCGGAGGCAGAGAAGAAAGCAGAATCCTCCCACAACTATTGGTGAGTCACCTCCCCGCAAACTCGGGGGGAAGAGGGGCCTGATCAACCCCTTTCAGCTTTGCCCTAGTACCCCACTGCTGTGTGGGTGAAGCCGCAAAGCTTGTTGGTCGGTTGTGGTACAGGAAGTGGGAGGTAGTTTGTTTGTGTGAATGTGTGGAAGGAGGCGTGCAAGGTGTCGCATTTCTCATTGCAGACCGTTGATCGTCCGGCTGCGTGAGTCGGCACGTATCGATTGCTGTCTATCCCCCTTTGTGTGGATCCGTGGGACCCCTTACCCACGGGTCAACTCCCCTTTCCCTTCTGTGTGTTGTCTGCTTTGGGAGGAAATGGGAGGGGGGCAGCAGCTAACAGATGCTGCTTCAATGTATGCTGGAAAACTTCAAGAAAGGGTTAACTAGAGAAGCACTTTTCAGCAGATTCTCACCTGGTTTGAGGTAACAGACAAACACTGCTTTAATGCTTCAATGTATGTAGGAAAAAATTCCAAGGTTTGTGTGTAAGCAAAGCAGCATTTAGCTGGTTTCTGGTTTCGCTCTCTGCTTTCTTTTTTTCCGGTTCCTCTCCCTGCCCAGAGCCGCCTTATCTCCCCCCTTGCAGCCCCTCCTCCTCCTCAGGCTCTAAGATTCAGATTTAACCCTTGAAGGACCAACTCCCTAGCATTCAGTTCAATATCCAATAGGGGCTGATGTTGGAAAGAAAAAAAAAAAGAGGTAAAGATGAAAATTGCTGTTTTCAATGGACTAGCAAGCCCATTTAAGCCAGGAGGCTTGGCTATAACAGGAATTAAGTCAGTATGTTAATGAGAAAACAAACCTTTAGACCAGAGAAAGAAAAAGAAGAAGAAGAAAAAGGCTTGATCTTGAATAATAGGAGGCATGCCTAAGGATGTCTGGATGGGGCGAGAAGCAGCCCCCCCAAAGAGCCCTTCAAAGGTACTGAAAAGGCACATCCGAGGAAGCATTAAATTATTAAAAAGGCAGAAAATGCAAGATTAGGATCTTCCTACCTGGACACACGCATGTCTCCTCAAAAGCAAGTTTGATTTATTTGGCACATGTGCCTCCAAGTAAACCCCTCCCTGTTGGAGGGAGAAATAGAAAGAAAGAAAGAAAGAAAGAATCTTGAAAGCCTGTTTTAGACAAACAATGCGGTTTCCCCCCCCTCTTCCTTGCTTGAGACAGAGGGACTGAATTTAACCCTTAACTCTTCAACTTGGATGATTGCAGTGAATTACATCTGGGAAAAGCTATGATAAGCAGGCAGAAGCTTGAATCCAAGACAAGTTGTTAAAGTAGCACCCAGCTCCATGCTGAAGGCTCCTTTAAAAATCAAGTAACACCTGAAAAATTCATTTTAGCATAAAGGGAGCAACTCATTTCAGCCTTCCTTGGCTGTCTTGCTGCCCCTAAGAGTAAAGGGGATCATGGCTTCTGGCAGCCCTCTCCTGCCTCCCTGTTCTACCTACCTCCACCCATTTCTCTGTTTGGGAGGGTGCATTTTATAAGAAGAACATGGATAACCCGAAGAAACAGCCCTTAAAGGATTCTGGTCAGTTCATACTGAGTAGAGAAGAGAAGGTGCCTCTGGCCCCCCTTATGTGTAAAGAGACATAATACAACTACAAAAGGATATTGTGTAACATTTGGAAAAAGGGGGAACCAGAGATACCCCTTCTGAGAAGCAGCCAGCAGCGGAGACTACCAGAGACAGCGACAGCGGTAGGAGCAGCAGACGAGATGGGGCTATAGATGGGTGAGGCGAAGGGGGGACAGGCAGCAGGGTTCCCCCCCCCCTTGATGACAGCAAGCCGCTCAAAACCCCGCAAAGCCACAGGCCCCAGCATGAGGGAGCTGCTAACCGAGATGGCAGACAAGTGTGATAGAAAAGAAGCGAGAAGGAGGCTGCAAACGGATGCATAAGTTGTTAGCAGCAGCATTAACAGGAGAGTGGGAGATGCTGGAAGAGAAAGTCTAAACAGCAGCTGCAGCGGAAACTGCAGGCTGAGCAGGTGAAGGAGAAGCGAGCCAGGACGACTGGCCACAGGAAAGGCTGGCAAGGCAGCGCTGGAGATCCAGCTGCAAAGACCCCACCAATGAGCCCCCTGTGGAGGTCTCTGGTCTCCAAGAAGAGGCAGCCAGAGTCCAGGAGCTGGAGGAATTCCGCTTGAGGAACGACTCTCGCAGCGAAGAGCTGAGAGACCTGCAAAAGGCTGTTAACATGATGAAAAGGGAACTGGCTTCTGTGAAGGCACTGAAGGAGAGAGAAGCAGAGCTGAGAGGATTGGTTCAGCCGAGACTTCACTGCAGACCAGTTTGGTTGGGAAACCTGACTGTATTGGCTCTGCAAGCCAAGGTGCCTGTGGCTGGCTGTCAGGTGAAGACTGAGGAGAAAGTTTTGTCCATCTTCCCACAGACAGAGATGGGCAGGGGCTTGGAGCTGTGACATCCTGGAAGGAGAAGTTGGCAGCAGGAGCCTGGAGAACACAAGGAAAAGCAGAGTCCTAGGTGCAAGGCAGTCCAGATTGCGAGGGGCCTATCAGTTCCCGATAGAGCGGCAACTGGTAAGAGTCTCTGGCCCAGCTACAGGAGAAGCTGGCCCAGCCCCAGCAGGTCAAGGAGGGGGTGATAGAGCACCTCTGAGCTGGGAGGGGGAGGCGATAGAGCGCCTCTCCAGACTGGATCTGGAAGTGGAATTGTGGCTGAAGGACTCTCTGATTGAGAAGGCGAAGAAAAAGGAGTGGCTGAGCTGAAGGCTGTGGGACAGCCAGGAGAAGCAGTCCCAAAAGCACACACTATATAGGCCCAAACAACAGAGCTGCATTTGTTCACAAGATCATCAAAGATTGAACTACTGCTCTAGGAATCACCTGGAAGCTACACTGTGCATATAGACCCCAAAGTTCTGGGAAGGTGGAGAGAATGAATAGAACACTGAAGACTCAGCTTGCAAAGTTGTGTCAAGAAACTAAGCCCAAATGGTTGGATGTGCTCCCAACAGCACTCCTGAGAATAAGATGCACCCCTCATCAGACATCTGGGCTGACTCCATTTGAGATGTTATATGGAAGACCCCCGGCCATCTTAAAGGATTGAGAGGGGATATTCGAGAGCTGGGAAATCTGACCCTCCAAGAAGAGGTGCAAGCACTTAGGAAAAGCTCTAGAGAAGGTCAACGCCCATGCCTTGGAGGTTAGGCGGGTTCCTCTCCTCACAAAGACACATTCCTTCCAACCTGGGGATGAAGTGTAGGTTAAGGATTGGAGAGGAGATCCTCTATTACCAGGATGGAGAGGACCTTACCAGGTGCTGTTAGTTACCCCAACTGCAGTGAAGGTAGCAGGGCTGAAACCTTGGATACATTACACTAGGGTAAAGAGGGCATTTACTGATTGGACTGTAATTTCATCACAAGAAAACCCTCTGAAACTGAAATTGTCTAGATGAAAAGGGGGGAGAGAAGATTCAGACTAGACTCTGCTGTGGTCATACCAGGGAATTGGCCACTCTACGCACAGTCAGATCTGCAACAGGTGAATGAAAAATCTAGGCTAGACCCTACTGCTGCCACATGTCTGGAGGCTGGTAGCTCTACGTACGGTCAGACCTAGCAACTGCAGAGGAAGAAGATTGGGACTGGGCCCTGTCATAGTCACTCCGGAGGCTGACTATTCTACGCACGGCCAGATCCCCTATGGAGGATGATGATGAGCAATGAGTGTTAGTGAAATAGTAACAATAGTAGTGTGTGTACTTTTTGGAATTTTAGCTCTGGTGTATTTTCTGTACATGTATAGAAGGTACTGGTGTGGGATAAGTAGGTTTGGATAGGAGTGTGGGGCATGATGTGTGAAGTAATTGAGGCTAACTGGTTTAAGCAGCATGCTGCACACATGTTCCAACAACATGGACCCAATGTTACTCTGATCTGTGAACACCCACAGACAGTAGCCGATTTTGGCTTTATGCCCTCCCTCATTAATGAACCAGGAGTGGTTGTAGGAGCTCTGCAGTCGGCGTTAATGGGAAGTCCCAACATGTTTGCTAAAGTGGATGGAAACCTAAACAGAACCCGGTTTAGGCGACTGAAATTCTATACCTATTCCCCTGGAATGTGTTTTTGTTGTCATCATAGTGGAAGCTGGAATTCCAAGTGGAAATGGTACCTACAACACACCTCATTTTATAATAGATTGGGAAATTATTCAACATGCAATGACAGATTCTATTTGTACGGCTCGTACAATAGTTCCTATAAATTCAAGACAGACTTAAATGAAACTAGCTTTAAGGATTTGTACCCAGAATATCCTATGTTCACTCCTAATTTTACAGGGTCAGGCAGTATATGCTCTGGATTGATGGCTAGAGATCCGAACTTATGGTTTTACTTTAATGGCTGGGCCACCAATTACCACCCAGGGGTTTACCAATGTGTGGGAACTGGGTATATGACTCTGCCTGTTCAAGTTTTCCAACACGAGCAGACAAACCGGGGTGGAAGAAAGAAGCGGCACCTAGTGGGACCATTAGGTAATCAGTGTGAGGATCTGGTCATCATAGGGCTGCAGTTATCTAAAAGTGAAGGTAGCAGAGTAGCTGGAGGGTCAATCACAGGACTCCTCACTTTGGGATCCTATCCCGGAATTGTGGCTCAAGAAAATCGTAGGAGCATAATAGGATTGACCTGTAGATTGGAAAAAACCATAAATGCAACCGGGAGACTGGTACAGGCCCTCCAGCGGAAAATTGAAGAGCTCAATCAGTTACTGTTACAACATCGGATGGCCCTGGATTACCTGTTAGCAAGGAAAGGGGGGTTCTGCAATATAGTCAAAGGAGGATGTAAAGTTGCCTTCCATGATCTCAATAAGACTATAGAAGATAAAATACAACACTTACAAGGGACAATCCAAAATAATGACAGCGGCATTAGCAACCCGTGGGACTGGCTGACTTCTTGGTTGCCAGATCTGAGCTGGCTGAAAACTCTGTTTCTAGGTGTTGTACTTTTGCTGGTGGGAGGATTTTTTAATAATGGTATGTATTTCTTGTGCTATGAAATGCGTACACGCTTCCCTCTCAAGCTATGGAAGGCAAGGCAGCCCGTTATGCTGTTATGGCCCAAAAGCGAGCTTAAGCAATATATGCTTCAAATTGCTATGAATTTGGCATAAAGGGGGGAATGAAAGGGTTAAGGCTTTAGAATTGCATTCGCTTTAATAGAAAATAGAAGAAAATAGCAGATGCACTCTTATCTTATCAGGAGCCTTAGGTATGCGCAGCCTATGTGAGACATGTATGTGCCTAACTGTGAGACATTTGAGGGAGTTAGGCACTCCCTTGGCTGGGGCATCCATCACTTTGAAAGCTGGAATCCAAGGTCTCTGTAACCTGTCTGTAACCGGTCAACTGTTGATATGTAATCACTTCTCGTACTTGTTTACTAGAGAGTATAAAAGTATGCTGATACCTGAGCTCTGGGTCTCAGACTTTGGAAACCATTCCGCTGGGACCCTGCGCAGTAAAATAAACTTGTTCTGCTTCCTACTCTGTTTGGTCTTCGTTCCCTGGTGATCTACTACAGGACGTTCTCTGTTTTTGCTTTAACACATAGTAAGAGTGCAGGGGGGAAAAATAGAAAGGCAGGCAGATGGGGAAGTAGAAAACTGTCAGTTGTGTGCATCACAAATAAATATGCATCACCATTTGTGGGAGACCCTAAAATAACACAATAAGCCATTAAGTCCAAAATCTACAATTATTTATGTCAGAGTTGGAGGATCCAAATGGGAGATTCCAAATATTCAGGGCTTCAGTTCTCATCATTCCTTACCATTAGCCACAGTAGTGGTACGACCACATTCCTTACTATTAGCCTGGGGTTTCTGGGAGTCAACATAAAATATCTGGAGGGCAAAATATTCCTCACCTTGACTTAGCTGCACCACTGAACTGGGTTGTGACCATTATACAGAGCTGCTTGTTCAGCCTCTTTGTTTCCAGATTGGTGTTCTTTCTGCATGATCTGGTACTACATTTCGCACGTCTTTTTAACTGTCACCCTATTCAGTGCTTCCCAAACTTGGGTCCTCAGAGGTTCTTTAAATACAAGTTGAATCCTTGCTGGTTGCTCATGCTAGGTGGGGCTTGTGGGAGATAAAGTCCAACAACATCTGGGGGACCCATGTTTGAGAATCTACCCTTTAGATCCTGTTTAGTAGTCTATTTCATGGGCTTCTCTGAAGAGAGAAGGCAAGCTTTGTCAAACTGGTATTGCTGGATGTCCCCTGCCATTCGTCTTTCCCTCAGTCATCAATCTGTATTTTGTTTCTTTTGTTTTAGGGGAGAGAAGGAGCTACCAGTCTCAGCTGCAAACTGTAAGGAAAAAAAATCACCTTTCTTTTGGTGGTGTAGTGTACCTTCAGGCTGATTGCGACTTATGGTCACTGTAAGGGTTTTCTTGGCAAGATTTGTTTGGAGAGGATTTACCATTGCCGTCATCTTAGGCTGAGAGAGAATGTGACTTGTCTAAGGTCACCCAGTGTTTTCCATGAGGATTTGAACTCTGATCTCCCAGAGTCCTAGTTCAGCACTCAAACTACTATACCACACTGGCTTTTTCTTTCTTTTACTTCAGGTGAGATTGATCAGAAACAAAGTAAAACTGGTAAAACAGATCTCAAGGCATCAAGGAAGCTGCTATACTTTATTTATAATTAGTAATTATGTTTCGAGAGGCAGCATGGGGTAGTAGTTTGAACTTTGGACTATGACACTGGAGACCAGGGTTCAATTTCCCGCTCTGGAAATTGGGTGACCTTGGGCACATCACATACTCTCAGCCCCAAAAAACACCATGATAGGTTCACCTCAGGGTCGCCATAAGTCAGAAAAAACTTGAAGGCAAGCAAAAACAACAAATCTATGGTTCACAGTTGAAATGAGCTTTCTAGAATAGAAGGGAGACATCCATATGAGTTGAACATGACAGTTTTTAAGCAAAGTGAAAGTGGATTGAAAGATTTTGGCCTCAGCAGGGCTGCTGGTCTTGCTGTGAAATGGAGTGAGGCAGATACTATTGATGACATATTCTGAATGGAAGAGAATGGCAAGAAGATGTTGAGGGAAAGAAGTGTGTACTACATCAGTGCTTGCAAGCTATCTGATATGGAGGACCAGCATTTTTTTTCCATATGTGATAGGAACCAGTAATGTATTTGTCTCCACTGGGTATAATTGTTCCTCTTTTTTCTGGAAACTCCAGGGATGGGCAGCTTGTGGCACTGGTCCATGAACCACCAGTTTGAGCAGCAGTGTGCAACATGATAAGCCCTGCATCCCTTAAACCATTGTGATGCCCTTGAGTACAGTAGCAGCCACTGACATATACCAAAGTTGAAGTAAAATTTAGCTGCCTATTTGCTCAAGCCCTGTAATGAGAGAGGAGTGCTGTTTGGTCCTTTCTCTCAGGTAGCAAAATATATTAGGTTGGACCTTGCTAGAGTGTACATATCAATTGCTTTTGCACCACTGTTGAACAGGTTTTGCAGGTTTCTGAAATGACAGGAAAACCCGTCAAACCTGTGAACCCAGAGGAAAAGTAAAACAAGCAAGCAGTGATTATCAGTCCCTGTGAGTGCCTTCTGATTGCCTGAAAGATATTGTTATCTCAAAATTGCTGTGAAGGAATTAAAAAAAAGCTTGCCAAGATTGAGGAAATGAAGGTAAGAAAGACAGGAGAATCACGCCCTTTCCACACTACACTGTTCTAATGCTATTATTCCACTTTCAACATTCTGTGGAATCCTGGGGTTTGCAGTTTAGGGAGGGGCATTTAGAAGTCTCAGCCAGATTGCTCTTTGGTCTCAGTAAATTACAAACTCCAGAATTCCATAGGATGTTGAAAGTGGAATGATTGCACTATAACAGTGCAGTGCAGAAGTGCCCTAAGGTTCTTAGTTCTACCCAATCTTTCTGGACAGGAATACCAGTCCAAAATGTCAAAGGCTAAGGCATATCCTAGGACTCTGCTCCACAGTACATCTGGAAATTGGAAACTGAGAATGTTCATTTTTAACTACATCTTTCAGAATTCCCAGTTAGCATGGGAAAAAGGGTGCTGTCAAGTCTTTCCAGTGTGCTGTGATCACAACCCTGTGATCATGTGTGCTAGATTCAGAGAGCTGCAATCCAGAGGAATAGTTCTGAGATCTGGAGCCCCTTCACACTACACAATTATAGTGCTATTATTTCACTTAAACTGCCATGGCTGCATCCTATGGAATCCTGGGATTTGCAGTTTAGAGGTATTTAGAAAGGTATTCCCTGCTGGGGAAAATTAGTGTCCATCCAGCTACAAACCCCATGACCCCATAGGGCAAAGCTGTGGCAGTTAAAAGTAGGATAATAGTCCTATTACTGTGAAGTATGAAAAGGCTCCATATTTGAAAGAGGTCTGTTGTGTGAATCAGAGAATTGGAAGACTGCAATGGCTATCAAGTGCAACCATGCAGGAACACACACTCAAAGCACCCCCAGCAAATGGCCATCCCACCTCTGTTTAAAAACCTCCAAAGAAGGTGACTCGACCACACTCAGAGGCAGCATATTGCACTGTTGAACAGCTCTTACTGTTAGGAAGTTCTTCCTGATGTTTAGGTGAAATCTGTTTTCCTGTAGTTTGAAACCATTGTTCTGTGTCCTAGTCTCTGGAGCAGCAGAAAACAAGCTTGCTTCATCTTCAACATGACATCCCTCAAATATTTAAAGATGGCTATCATGTCACCTCTTAACCTTCTTTTCATCAGGCTAAACATACCTAGCTCCCTAAGCTGTTCCTCATAGGGCATTGTTTCCAGACCCTTCACCATTTTGTTTGCCCTCCTCTGGACACATCCCAGCTTGTCAGTATCCTTCCTGCACTGTGATGCCCATAACTGAACACAGTTTTCCAGGTGAGGTCTAACCAAGGCAGAATAGAGTGGTATTATTACTTCCCTTGATCTCATTAATTCCCTTGATCTTAATCAAATGTTAAGAAAACAGAATAGATTAAGGGAACTGCTGCAGCCTCTCCTAGCTTGTGTGTTCTCTCTCATTAATAACTTTTGCCATTTTGACCACCGTCTGATGTTGCTTGGCCACTGATATCCTGGTTTTCAACTGTGAAATCATGGAGGGTGTACACTCTGCTCAAAACTAAGGCGGGCCGTCATGCAGTACAGTGCAATGCAATGATCAAAGGCCCGTGCCTCTGCCTCTTAAGAACAGTGACACAACCCCAGCGTGAAAGGTGGTTGGTGTCTTTTTCTTATCTAGGCTCAGGATGACTGTTGGGGGGGGTGTATGTAGGCAAGTGGAGAAGAGGAAGAGGAGGAGGATGCCCCAGGCTGTACAGCTTAGGAGAACCAGTCCATCCAAGTGGAGGTGTGGCACTGAGACAGGGAGAACATCAGTGAAACACAGGCGGTGGATCATGCTGCGCTGTTTCCATGCCAAAGGTGCCAGCAGCCCCAGGGCAAGGTGTTGCCGTGCTTGTTTGTGCACTCTCAGTTTGCCGGTGCCTCTGCAGAGGCAAGTGAGGCCTTTCCCAAGCTTGCTGGTGCCCACACCCTTGCCTAGCCTCACCACAGCCCCACTCCTCTTTTGCTGAACCTTGCAGTTTTTTTCTGTTGAATGCTGGCTTCAGGCAGTGAAACTGGGAGGCTGAGTCAGTTGCATTCCCCTTCTAGGCATGGAGCAGGGAGGGGCAGGAGTCTCTCTGGGGACTGATGGAGAATGGGGCACCTCCCGGCTCTTACAGCATTCATATTAACAGTGCCAATATTAGGCAGACATGAAAGAGTGACAGCACACTATGTCTCACACTCATAATTGTTCTCCCTTTAGAGTTCCATGCATGAGCCTAGTCACGCAGAAGAGATTGATTTTGAGCATGTGCAGAGGGCCTCTGCTCATTGCTCTGGAAATACAGCACATCCCACTTAACATGGGGCGAGGTAAGGCTTTCTGTTTGGAAGGTTATGAATACCTAGGAAGCCATTCTTTTGACACCTAGCGTTAATCTTTTAAGAGACAGATCAGTTTAGGGAAACAAAACTTGCTAGAGCTTCCCTTTCTGTCCCACCCCTTTTTTTCTCGTTGCTATTATTATTTTATTAGCAGCTGCTGTAGCTGTAGGATAAGATGATGAAGATGCAGAAGCAGAAGAAGAAGGTTATTTCTTTGTCCAAACAAATTTCAAGACATCTTTCAGCAAAGATAAGATTCAGAACTGTGGCTCCAAACTCCTCCTCTCACATGCTTACGATCACATCTCCCTCTGCATTGCAAGTCCTTGTGACTTTTACTACTTCCTCATGTGTAGTATGTTTGTTTAAAAACAAATTACCACCTTCTTTGACACAATTTCCAAAGTGGCTTGCACACAAAGATAATGACATATTGTTGAAACATAAAACCATAGTACAATGCGATACATAGCAGAAGACAGTATGAATCCAACCGTGAAAAAATAAAAACATGAAAAAAATTGCAAGCTGCAGTTTAAGGATGTAGTCTGACTGTATTACCTTTGCTTCCTTTCAGTTTGCACAGGGTCATTTTCTACCAGCTTCTCTTGTCAAATTCTCTTCTTTTCTTCCGCCTTGAAGCTTACACCGCCTGCCATGATTCTCTATTATCAAGTCGTCTCCCTATATTTTCCCAAGTTTTTCCTTAGATCAAGACTTCTTCTGCAACGCTAGAGTGACCATGCTGGCTGTGGGATTCTGGGGGTTGTAGCCCCCCTCCCTCCCAAAAGCAGCCTGTCAAATTCTGTACTTGGTTTGTATGTTTATGCCAGAGCTTATGAAGCAGGAACAGAACTGCAGTGTAGGGTGGGCCTTGGGCCAGAAGTCCGGGGTTCCATACTGTCCAACAATTCACAGGTGAAAACTGGGACATATGTGGCCAAGCAGCAGCATAAGGTGTTCAACATGGCAAAAGCTATTAATGAGGAAGATCTCTATCTCGGAGGACAGCACCAAACAGTACACACAGCCTGCCCTGCACCCCCTAAATTGCTCTGCTGTTCTCTGAAGGATCCTATGTCATTCTTGGTCTTGAAGAAGGGTTCAGCTGCCAGTCAAATTAGCTCCTGTGCATGGAACAGAGGCCTGTGTGTGCCCTCCTCTCCTTTGTCTCTGGCAGGGAAACATCTTGGGTCAACCTTGGTTGCATGACATGCGAGAATCAATAGCTCCGCTTTCTGTGTCAAGCATTTCTGTGGCCCAGACATCCAGGATTCTCTCCCTCCCTGCCTTCTCTGCTGTTGCAACCAAACAGAATGTGTTTACAACGTATTATGTTGCTCATTGCTTTCCTGTTATTGTTCATTACTTTTAAAAAGTCATTTTAAGATTAGGATTGCCAGATGAAGTAACGGAGAGAGTTCCTGTCCCCTTAACGTGTAGATGAAATTTCAACAGTAATGGGTTGTCATGCAAGTAGCACCTGCTGAATTTCTCTTTTCTACACAAACCATTCAAGGGAGAGGAACCCTGTTCTTTGTTTTACTTGGCAACCCTACTTAGAATTACTGAGAGTGGCATAAAAATTGAAAAATTCCTGTCAAAATGCCTATCAAACTGCCCTGTACAAGTTAACTTGTTAAAACTAACTAGGAAACATTACTTGTTTCATCAATAAAATAACTTGGATAAGGCTCCCTGTTACTGGGAAATAGGAGATAACTTGTTATAGGTAACTACATTACTTGTAGCTTGTTACTTCCAAGGTTTTCTCCTATCTGTCCTATTTATAATTTTTCCACAAACAGAAAAATCAGTATTTTGTGGCCATTGGGCCTGCTTAGTTCCAGTTGGACTGTTCACCCTCCCTCTTTAGAGCTTTTTCTATATTAAGAAAAATTATTAACACTTCTGCAAAATCTGGGGTTTCTTCAAGCCTGCCTTTTGTGTATTTATGGTGCAGTTTCCTTGACAGAAGCATTCACATATAGATAATGGGTATCCTTTTAATATAGAGCTGGTGTGGGGATTTGGGAGCATGTAGCCCTCCATATATTTTGGGAATGGAATATCCTTTAGCCCTAGCCAGTACAGCCACTGTTGAGGAATGATGAAGTTGCAGTCCAACACCATGTGCCTTCTAAAGCTAAGGAGAAACTACTGTAGTGCATCCTACCTGAGGCACCCTTGGAAGACTGGTTGAACTGTGTATATCTCCCAGCCTCTGAATTCAGGCTAAAATTCCAAACCAAGGAGATCACATCTGCCTAGAGCAGCATGCTTTGGTTGGGATGCCTTCTGACTCACCCCAAAAGGTAAAACAGTAGCCATGAGGGAGATGTACTTTGTACATGCGCAGAAATACTCTCTTCATGATTAAAGAGCAACTTCTGGGGTGAGTACTAGCACTGAAAACAGAGGCTGGAAATCACTTCTCATATAAATTAAACAGTGCCTGAAAGTCCCATATTCCAGCCTTGGCTATTTCTGTACTATACTGTTATAGTGCTATTATTTCACTTTCAACATCCTGTGGAATTCTGGGGTTTGTAGTTCACTGAGGCCAAAGAGCTCTCTGGCTGAGAATTCTAAATGCCCTTCCCTAAACTGCAAACCCCAGGATTCCATAGGATGTTGAAAGTGGAATAATAGCACTGCAACTGTGTAGTCTGGAAATGCCCCCAAACTCCTTCATACCCAGATGTACCTGACTCCCATAGTCTGTGATGATGAAGAAATAAGGAAAAGGAGGAAAAGCAGCAGCAGCTTCATAGTTACATAGCAACTTCTAGGGTGAGCCCTGGCACTGAGAACAGGGGCTCCTGTCATGTGTCAGAGAGATAAGGGGTAAGCAAGTAACCCAACTGCAGTTACAGCCAGTAGTGAGTGAAAGGTAGTCTTTACCTTCTCAGAGATGCTCACTTTAATATTCTTTAACACATATAATAGATGCAACTCAACTCCTAGTGTGATGCTATTTCTTTTGTATAAAATAAATCACTACAGTTGGCCCTTCACATTCGCTAGGGTTAGGGGCACAGGACCCCTGCAAAGGTAGAAAAATCACAAATGTCAAAATGTGTATGTGTGTTTGTGGGAAGGGTACAAGGCATGGTGGGGAGAACAGGCACCCAGGGTCCAAACCAGGCCAGGAAAAGGGGGGTGGGTTGGCACGGTGGCCCTGTACTTCCTCTCTCATGCCTATCTTCTTCCTTGTGTGTGTGGGAGGGGCACTGGGTGCTGAGAAATTGGGTGCAAGCCATCTTTAGCTGGCCAGGCAGTGGCTGGTGGAGGAGGACCAAAAGTAGGTTTTTAAAAGGGCTGCATAACCTGATTGGAGCCTCAGAGCGGGAAAGTTCCCCCAGAAAAGAAGCCCCTGACGTGAGGGTGTGTGTGTGCAGAGGTTGGAAAAACCCACAGGTAATCAAATCAGTGAAAGTCAAACCCACAAATATGGAGGGCGAAGTGTAGAAGCCAAAATGACTAAACTGAGGTTACTGTACTTTGGATAACGACTCACTGGAAAAAGATAACAATACTGTACTTGGTAATGTGGAAGGCAGTAGGAAAAGAGGAAGGTTGCATTATAGATAGATTAATTCAATCAAAGGAAACCACAGCTCTGAGTCTGAAAGACTTGAGAAGGACTATAGATGACCAGGTCTCTTGGAAGTGTCTCATTCAGAGAATCTCTGTTAAGTCAAAGCTGACCTGAAGGCAAGTAACAACAGTAGTGCATGATACGATTATGGGTTCTAGTTTCAGCAGCATTTAAAAAAAGATAATATATATTTCACAGAACGAAAAGTGTGATCAACAAGTTTTAGCCATGATAGCCGCTGGCGTATTTGAGACAGAGGACTTTGTTCAGCAGTGACAATGACATCATCTCTCTGCCCCACCCCAGGCTTCCCTGTTCTGTCTGAGTTTAGCTGCAATTCTCACAGTAGCTGGAAGGCAAATGCATTTTTCTAACAATAATAGATTGCTCTGAACAGTCCCTTTTGCCTGACTCCCTTGCCAATTGAAAACCATTCCTTTTCTAATGCAAAGAAGAATGGGGTGGTTTGATTGTGAATGAATAATTAAGACCCACTGGCTTTACAAAAGAGCTGCTCTTGATGGAGTAAAAAAAACCCTGATTGACTTAGTTTATTAATATAGATAAACAGAGCTGCCTACATTTTTGGATATGGCTATGGGGACTGTCTTGATGAACACAAATCTCTCACTGCAATGTGGATTATGGTGGTGTGGAACCACCAAATACAGAGGCAGTGCATGTCTGAAAGTCAGATACTCAGCTTAAGTAGCAAAGGATGGGTGCTGTCTTAATTCTGACTACTTCCTTGAAGCATCTGGCTAGTACCTTGGAAACTGTGTCTTGGTCTGATCCAGAATTTGGAACAAATTTTGACAACTTCTAGAATCCTCCAGCAAACATTGTCAATGGCTATGTTGGCCAATGAGATGGCAGATTGTGGAAGATTTTTTTTTAAGGGTAAGATTTCTAAGTTCTGGACTGATCCATCATAGCAGTTCTGGTTTTCTTCTGGCATGTTTTGACACAACTAGGCCATTTCCACACTACACAGTTATAGTGCTATTATTCCTCTTTCAACATCCTACAGAATCCTGGGATTTGGAGTTTAGGGAGGGGCATTTAGAATTCTCAGCCAGAGCGCTCTTTGGCCCCAATAAACTACAAGCCCCAGAATTCCACAGGGTGTTGAAAGTGAAATAATATCACTATAACACAGTAGTGCAGAAATGGCCTTAGACGCATTGTTTTAATTAATCCAAAAGCAGCATAGGTGCCACTCCTAGTTCTGTAGTCATCATCATTAATCTGTATCTCCCAGAAACACTGAAGAGGTGTGCAGTGTGTGTGTGTGTATACATGTATGAATGCGCTACTTTTTAGTCTCTTGGGCTGCAAGCATAAAAAGGCTCTTAAATGATCTTAAAGGGAAACTAATCTGTATTAAGTGAGCTTGAGTGTGTGCCCTAAGGCAACACTGCTCTGATGGGAAGACCTTTCCCCTTTCTCCATAGCTAATACCTTAAGGTAAGGATCCGTCCCTTCTGTATATTCCAGGAAGAATGCTCACGATGCCAAGAAAAGCATCTTTGCTTCTGAAAACATTGAAGCAGCAACATTGCTCATTCTCTCCGTGCGGGAAAGAGACACAAACAAACAACTGCAAAGGCAAAAAGGAAGAACAAACACAGGCAGCCTGCCTCCTCAGGAAATGCTTGTCAAAATCTTTACTATATATTTATATGTAGTGAAATCTAGTGTGTAGAAATACAATATTATTGGGTCACCAAGAATTCAGGCATTCACTGATTTCCCATAAGAGGAAATGCTGCTCACTGTAAACCATCATCACTTCACTGTGTCCCTTTCTGTAACAAGAACAACAACAACAAATTTGCTATGTTGCCAAACTGCTTTTGAATATGGCCTGCTTGACCAGAATTTTATCTTCTTGGCTAGTTGCCCGACCTGGAGGATGCAAAACCCAAGCAGAGAGAAGGGAGAAACAGCAGCTGAATGTTTCTTGCTGATCGTAAACCTACATTGCTCTCCTCATTGCACACACGCCTGAGTACAAAGGTGTCATATGATGATGACAGGGTGAATTTGCAATGGGGTTAAGTCAGTACATGTCATCTCCGCCTCAGTAACCCTTTGGCAGCAGAGCATTTGTGCTCTCATTGCTACCCTAAGCAGGTAGCAAGGCTAAAAGGAGGTGGAGGAGGAGGGGTTCTTGATTCCACAACACACGTGGGGAACCTTCATATAAGGCAGAGAAGATTTAGAAAATATATTGTACCTACACCCCTACACAGGGACCTCCTTTACTGTTGGTATATCTAAAAAGGCTTGTTATTATCTTTTGAGAAGAACTCTGCAGATGGCATCTAGCCCTAAAAGGCATCAGAGGCATCTAGCCCTAAAAGCTGGATTTTTTGTGAATATAAGGTGGCAATCCTAATGTTAGACAAGATGGCAGCCCTGTCTACCTTTGCATCCTATGACCCTAAGTAAGCATGGCTTTAAATCAATCAAAGCTGGACTCGTGGCCTTCCAGATGAATTTGGAATACAGCTCCCATGATCCCTCACTACTGGCTATGCTCGCTAGGAGTTGCAGGAGAATCACGAGCTGCTTCCCCCCCACCTTCCCATTTAAATACTGAAGCAACAATGGCAACCCTTCCCAACTTGGCATCCCCAGAAGTTTGTATAGTTCCTATCATCCTCAGCTGGCATGGCCATTGCTCTGTCTAGCTAACTGGGCTACACCTGACTTTCCCAACGTTCTTAATATGTTGCCTATGCAATTTTGAGATGATGAGTGTTGCAGTCCAACAAATCTGAAGAGCCCTTCAGCTTGAGAAAGGCTGAACTAGAGCAAGGACAGGGATGATGTGTGTTGCAGTCAGTGCTTGGAAAAATTACCTTTCCAGATGACAGCTCTGCAAATCCCCTGCCTGAATATGGGGTACTGGCAGGGGATTCTGGGAACTGTAGTCAAAAAAACTTTAGCTGAGAGAGCCAAACATTCCACATCCCTGATGCAGAGCTTACTCCTTCTCTCTGGGCTGCACAAGCAGCTACCAGGCGTGGGAGCCAGATTTTCAAAGCCTCTTCTCCTTTCCACCCCTTCATGCCCTACCCAGGTAGTTCTCATTCCCACTGGAAGGACATGAGCTACCGTGCTTGGAAGTGTGGGAGGTGAGAATCTGAAAGGATTTCATGACTCATGCCAGGTGAGGTCATTGGCTCTTGGGAGAGGCTGGGATCTTGCAGGACATAATGAGAGCGATGGGATGGCTGGCCTCAGCACACCTGAGCCTGTGGAATGTTCATAAGCCCGTTGCCGGGGAGTGGCGCATGGTTGCTAGGCGGAGGGAGCAGCAGGTGGAGCCCAGGTTGTACCATGTGACAGGCAGCGCACAGACCCAGATTGTTGTGCCAAAGGGCTCCGGGGAAGAGCTGCCTGGGTGGGGCCGCTGGGAGAAACTGGAAGAGGAATGGGGTGGGGAGAGGAGGAAGTTGCTTGTAACATCAAGACTGCTTGCGGGAATTGTGGGAGGGAAGGACTCGTCACATTGTATTCTTCACATCAGTGTGGGGTGTGTGTGTGTGCGTGTTTATGTGCTTTCAGTCACCTGTCATCATATGGCACCCCCATGAATTTTATAGGGTTTCCTTAGGCAAGGAATATTTAGAGGCAGTTTGCTCTTGTCTTCCTCTGAAATACAACCTACAGTACCTGATGTTCCCTAGAGGTCCTCCATCTGAGGACTACCAAGTTTAGGGTTGCCAGAGTGAAAACTGGAGACAGCTCCTGTACCTTTAAAGATTGTGTTGAAGAGAAAATTTCAGCAATTCTTGCTTGTCACACAATCAGCTAACAAGCAACACTTGTTGAAATCCCTTCTTCTATACAACCATTAAAGATATAGGAGCCCTCTCCGGTTTTCACTCTGGCAACCTTAAATAGCCCTGACCCTGCTCAGCTTCCAAGATCAGACAGAGTACGGTGCCTTCATGGTATTTAGGCTCTACAAGTGGAAGATGTGTTATTTTTCTTAAGTTCTGAGGTAGAAATTGCTTTATCTTATCTCAAACTGTGGTCACAGACCCCGCATTCTTTCACGCACCCATTCTAACACACACCTGGTCAGATCAAGATACTTTGTTGCCTGAGGCAGAGCATCAGATGGTCCCACCCCACAATTCAAGATGCAAAGCAGTTAAAGATAGCCAAGCTATTTTGGTGCTTGAGGCAGAAAATCTCACAGGTGCTTCTACATTCTTCCTGTGAGTAAATATGCAACAGTAACAAAGTAAATAACCATTTCCCAACATCAAAATTTGAGGTGGCCACCCCACACTACCTAATGGTAGGGCCAATCCTTTGTGGGATCAACGCTTAGTTTCTTTACAGTTTTTACTCTCCAGTGTAAGCAGTCCCCCCCCAATAATGAAATGCAAATTTGTGCTGACACACACCATTTATACATGCAAATCACTGCTTGATGTTGCTATCATATATGCATGAACCAGCCTGCAGTGTTCTATCAGTATGAGTGTCTAGTGCTATTATTTGTGTGCATTCTAAGAGCTCTGCAGATATTTTCACTTGGTTCCTAAAATAATCTAATTTAAGGGAGTTCATCCAAGGAAAGACTCCTCTACTCTCCTCCCTATTCCAGGCCCCCGCGGCCGATTCCAAACCTTGTGCAGAGGGCTTCTGACTACATTAGCTGTTTCCTTTTGTACCATAAAAAGAAGAAATTTCCACTGGTGTCAGTTTGTCAGTAATCTATAGTGTGTGATGGTGTCCATCAGGGGCCATGAAACCTTCCCTCTGTTAACTTCTTGAAGTCAACTTGTCAGCAGTGGTGTAGTGAGGAAGTTTTAGATTCTGTATTTTATGATCTAACAGAGGCCAACTTCAAAAGACATGTATTACTTCACTTCTTACAAAGGACAGTTATCAATCCTTGCTTTATTTGAAGGCCCCAATGGTGCTTCTCCAGAACAAAATGGTCCTTCTGCTAAATGGTTCCCTAGATATCTGCCCCCAAAGTCCTGTCCTGATGAAACGACTCCTTAAACATAGGGTCCAGACAACTTCATTTACCCTCACAATTATCCCATAAAGTAGACTCATATTAAGGGGAGCTGAGGCACAGAAAGTGGCAGGTCTACCCCAAAATTTCATGTTCAAGATGGGTCTGAACTCACCTTTACATGATTTCCACATTCTATCAACTAGACTAGAACATATTTGGTTCAACTATGTAGCTATGTGGGAGGAAATGTCCCTTTAAATAAGAATATACCCCTATGAATTTTTCTTCTGTCCCCAAATTTCTAGCACTGCAGTAAATTAAAATTTCAGTTCACTATTCATAAATACCATTTAGACATCCAGAGAAAATGGGCAGGTAAGGTTATCAAGGGAATGGAAACACAGAAAATGTAAGAATTTTAGGTGTGAGCAATTTTCTAAATTTCACTCTATGCAATGCTAGAAATTTGGGGACTGAATGAAAATGTCAACTGGGGCAGCAGAATACTTGTGGGTGCAATGCCTTCATTTGCCTCTCCCTATAGTTGCACCCCTTACTTAAAGATGAAGGTCGCTCTTGCTTTTAACTGCTGATCCTAGAATCATAGAGTTGGAAGAGACCACAGGAGCCATCCAGTCTAACCCCCTGCCATCTAACTGCTCTTACTGGCAGGAAGTTCTTCCTAATGTTTAGGTGGAATCTCTTTTCCTGAGGTTTGAACCCATTGCTCCGTTTCCTAGCCTCTGGAGCAGCAGAAAACAGGCTTTCATCATCCTCCATATGACATGCTTTCAAATATGTAAACACAACTATCATGTCATCTCTTTTCTTCTCTAGGCTAAACATACCCACCTAGACATTATACTCCTGTTCATGCAGCCTAGAATTGCATTGGCTTTCTTAGCTGCCACATCATCCTATTAACCAAACAGCTATCAGGATTAGAAGATGTGGATATTTTAAAACAAGGACCACACAGACGACTTTCCTTACAAATGAATCCTGTTTCCACATACATCTATAATCATTAGCAGCTCACAATCCTGGATGTAGAGAAGAAATACCTCATATCCTGCCCCACGACGGCAAGGGACAGCACTTTGTTTCAAACTTGCCAGAAATTTAATGCAAAAACATGTTATCACTTCAGATTTACAAGCAACTATAACAATAAAGAGCTTCACTAATAGTAGCAGTAATTGTAATAAAGTACACAATAAAAATCTTCCATAAGAGTTTTGTGTAAAGCTCAAAACTGCCACCTAGCGGGGAGTTTGAAAACCCTCTTTTAAACACCAGCATTTGGACTACAAAGATATTTTGTTGCCTGAGAATAAAACAGTCCCTTTTCCAGTTCCACGTATAGAAAGCAACAAAAACGATAGCTGAAACTGACTTCAGTGCTTACAATAGGAGACAGTGTCTAGATCAAAAGGAATAATAGTACCATTCTGTTCTGCTTTGGTCAGACCTCACCTGGAATACTGTGTCCAGTTCTGGGTACCACAGTTCAAGAAGGACATTGACAAGCTGAAACATGTCCAGAGGAGGGTGACCGAAAAGGTAAAAGGCTTGGAAACCATGCCCTGTGAGGAGTGGTTTCAGGAGCTGGATATGTTTAGCCTGGAGAAGAGAAGGTTAAGAGGTGATATGATAGCCATTGCTACATATTTGAAAGGTTGTCATATGGAAGATGGAGCAAGCTTGTTTTCTGCTGCTCCAGAGATTAGGTCACAGAGCAACTATAGGAAAAGAGATTCCACCTAAACAAGAGCAGTTTGACAATGGATGGTGGAGTCTCCTTTGGAGGCTTTTAAACAGAGCCTGGATGGACATCTGTCAGAAGTGCTTTGATTGCATACTCTTCATAGCAGGGGGCTGGACTGGATGGCCCTTCCAGTCACTTCCAACTCTATGATTCTGGTGTCCTCCATCTAAAAACTAGGGGTGTATTGCGGGGTGTATGTGTGGAAATCAGGACATTGCCCCTCAAATAAGAATTGTGCCCCTCAACGAAATTTTCATTCAGGCCCCAAATTTCAGTCCTCAAATTTCTAACACTGCAGTAACTGAAGGCAACAGTTGTACATTTGGAAATGCAGATTAGGCATCCGGAGAAAAGGGGAAGCCAAGGGATGTAAAGGAAGAAAAATAAAAGGAATCTTAGTGTGAACAATTTTCAGTGTCTAACCAACTCTAGTACCAGAAATTTGAGGACTGAAGGAAAATTTCATGGGGGAAGGTACAATTAGTTGGAGTCCACAATTCTTATGCGGGAAGGATGCAAACCCCCTCTGCAGCCAGATTTCTGCCGAGGACATCAATGTAATTTAATGGGTCCAGCACTTGCTGCCTGAGGCAGCCATTCCACTTTGCCTAATGCTAGGGCCAGGCCTCAGCAGAGGTGATGGAGAAGCACTAGTGGAATCATAGCTAGGCATTTCTCACAGACGAATGCCTGTACTTTCTGTTCAATTTTTGATGAAAGATGAAAATTCTGTAATTTATCAGACAGGTAACTTTTTCTCTTTCCTTCGTCAGCCCCTGATGCCCCTACCACGTGAGAAGCCAAACACAGCCTCAAGTTCCTTGTTTGCAGTCTCTTCTCCATACTCTAGTTTAAGTGTCATAACACCTCGCTGCCAGAGTTCAGCAATAAACCAATAAATCCACTATAATTAAGGCAAGTAAATGCTCTATAGTCATAATGTCATTTACATATAAATGTAAAAACAATCAAATAAAAGGGGGAATGGTATTTGTTAATAATGATGGGAAAATTTAAGAAATTTAATGCCACTAAATGAAAAACTAATTTTAAATCATACACAGACACACACGTATACATACACAAACACATACACATGGACTGCTAAAAAGACAAATAAATGGTTACTAGAGCAAATCAAGCCTGCACTCTTCCTAGAAGTCAAGATGACTAAACTGAGACCGTTGTATTTGGGGCCATATCATGAGAAGCTATGACTCACCAGAAAAGACAATCATGCTTGGCAAGGTAGAAGGCAGTAGGAAAAGAGGAAGACTCCATTACAGATGGATAGACTCAATCAAGGAAGTCATGGAACTGAATCTGCAAGACCTGACCAGGACTGTTGATGACAGGGTGACTCATTTATTCTGGTTACATCGATGGGTTTCCCCTGGTCTTATTGACATTATTTGGTCAGAGTTTGCATTATATCCTATGCTTTTTCTACATCTCTTCTTGCTATTAATGCCATTCTTTTTCTTTTTAGATTTTCATTTCCTGAGGAACTGGGTGTTTACTTGATTCAAAATGTCCCATTCCTGTCCACTTTAGCTCACTCACCCCAAGTATTGCAATGTCCATGAGTTCCACTTCTTGTTTTACTATATCTAACTTCCCCTGATTCACATTTCTCACATTTCATGTTCCTATGTGTTGTGCAGACTTGTATTTTCCTTATACTTCTGAGCACATCAACAGCTGAAGATCCTTTTTGCTTGAGTCCAGTTGCATCATCAGCCACAGAGCTACTTGCTGGTGTCCTCTGCTGTACTCCAGTAGCACTTCCGACCTGCAAGTGTCATCTTCTGGCACTAGCTCGTTTCATTTTGGATTGTCTCATCATAAGGTTTTCATGGTAAGACATTCAAAAGGGGTTTAACTATACCTCCTTGTGGACAGTACTAACAATGTTAGCTACTGTGCCACTGCTGTTGTCTCTGAGAGATCCTCTGCCAGTGTCACTCCCCACTACTGCTGCTGCCTAGTAGTGGTTTGGCATATTTCGTCTGGCTCCTCAGCAAAAGCAGGTCTGACAAGGGAGACCTCACCAGCAGCACTGCTACCATTAGCATAGCCTCTTACCTCCCAGGAGCATGCAATTCCACCAGCCTGGAAAGGTAGTGCCACAGTGAGACATCTGCTCAAAGATTACAACCCTTATATCTTGTACTATATGTCCTGGGAGGTTGAAATGTTCTTCAACTGGTTTTTGGCTATTGCCACATTAGAAAAGACAATACCCAAAAAACAGTTCCAGAACATTTCAACCTCCTCACTAGACAGTATGGGATTTAAACTCTGCAGTCCTTGAACAAGGAGAATACAAAAGAAGACTAGAAACAGCTGCATTGAATTGTATCTACAAATTCTAATCCATTAGCAGAGGAATGAACAGACAACTCCTTCACAGCACACTACATGTATTAAATACAAGAGTCCTTGCTATTGCCCATGAAACCAAAGGAATCTTCTCACAGAAGGTTTTGTATCCAAGGAAACTGACTCTTGGTAAGCAGATTGATTACCTTCACACTTCAACACTAACTGACCATTGTAAGGATGTTAAAGACCTGTGTCACCTTTTGCAGCCCTTCAAATATTTAGAGCAAGTATCAAGATTTACATCTTTCTGGATCCTATGGCATTCTAACCCACTCCCACAACTGTGGACATATGCTTTATATACTAAGGCCTGCATACCACTCAGTAATGCATCTGAAGAAGTGGTTTTATATCCATAAAACCTCATGCAAAAACTTTAAAAAATTAAGTCTTGAAGGTGCTGCTATATTCCTTTTCCCCCTCTCCTTCTTTTTTACATCTCATTCCTAGGATCGCCATAAACTGAAGCCAACCTGACAGGAATTAACAACAACATAACATGTAATTCATTACTTCCAAGCTCCACTTTACTCTCTTCATGGATTTTAGAATTTTTCCCATGGTCAACAAGAAAAGGAATTACAAAGAAAGCTCTTGTCCAAACTGTAAGAAGTTAATGTGGATGTGCATGTCAAACGCCTTGAATGAAGAAACACCCATAAAAGAACAGGGAGGTATTTTATTTAGCTTAAAAAAATTAATTAAAAAATCTGTACAAAGCTAAAAACATTAAATTACCTGAAAACAATATTACAAAGGCAGCATGGTGAAGTTTAAAAAGTCGCCTGAAAAGCCAATTTGAACGTACCTATTTCTCCATTTGGGAATTGGGTCAGAAAGAGGTTGTGCCTACTGAGTAATTTTTTGGGGGGGGGGGGGTGGACTACAGCACCCAGCCAGCATGGATGAAAGACTCAGGAAGTTGTAGTACAAAAATTACTTTTCCAAATTCTGGTTCTAGCACACAAGTCTCAATGCTCTATACCAATCACAACTACAGCTATGCATGCTGAGAGTCTGGTTTTCTAAAAGTTAAGGAGGAAGGGGCAAAGGCTGATTGAGATTTCCTGGTAGATCTTTCTGAGTGCTTTGCAGCAGGTTGGCAAGAGTTTTTTGACTCCCAGTGGTTTAACAACAAGCAACAATTTCCCAAACTTCTCACCCCCCACAGCTCAGTTAGCTGAAAACAAAGAAAGTCGGTGTGGTGAAGGGGAATGACGCAGGAATAGCTCTGTGTGTGAAAGGACTGAGATGCATTCTGGAACTAAATGCAAATCATTGGGCTGACCAAGTGCTCAAAGACATCCTTAATTCTAAGTCTACCAAAGCCTTGTACTCTATGCCACCATATTGCATATGGCTTTGGTTGATGGATCTTGAGGTTCTAGTAAAAGGCAGAGGAGATCCACCAAGCTCAAAGCCTGCCCAATTTCTAAGCAGAGAGATAATGGTTTAAAGTTGGTTCTGTGGGAATCCCTGGCACTGTAAAAGCAAATGATAGAGATCATCACTGTATACATACACAGGTTGAGCCTCCCTGATCAAAAATGCTTGGGACTAGAAATAGGAATTTTGGAATATAGTATCTTTTTGGGATAGCCTCTTGTCTCATTCATTTCCTACTTGTGTTGTGCATGAGGTGTGAGGATAGAGAGAGACTGAGGATCTTTGAAATGCTGGGGGGGGGGGCAATCCCAGTGTAGTGCTTGGCACTAATCCATGCTTCTCACCATTTCACACATCTTCAGTCTCTTTTTGCCACCCGCTGCTCACTTCCACTTTTGAGGTGGCAGATGCAGTGTTCCTGTTCATTCATTTCTCAGACCTGAGGAGTGTTGCAGCCATTACCTCAAAGGTAGAACAGGGTGGCTGGCAACAAAAAGAGAGACACTGAGGATATGTGAAACAAAGGCAGAAGCAGGCAGCTGATGGCAAAAATGTTTTAGTTTTTGGAACTTTTTGGATTTCCGGATAAGGGAGGTTCAACCTGTATTATATGTGTGTGGAGGGAGTGTGCACTGGTGTGACTCATGAGTTTCTAACATATCTTGAGGTAACAATAACAGATGTGCTTTTCTTCTACCGTACCTATTCACGGAGGTTTGATTTCAAGCCTGCTCATTGTGCTCTTCTAGAAGTAAAGCACTATAAGAAAGTGAGAGAGAGAGAAAAGAAAGCACCGTGGGTTGGCTCAGAAGTACCCATGTCCAGCCTATCCAATCTTGAGAGGAATTAAAAGTCCTACATGGCAGGTGTTGAAAATGGAACTCCCCCAACCTTGTTGGGCCATTAATGCTAAGAAACTAAAAGCACCAGGAGGGCGAGGGCTCCCAAGCTGTGAAATTTGTTGGAATATGCATCGTGAATACACCTGCCAATTCCGGACAGCCTGCTTCAACCTTCGTGGGTGCAAAGAATTAAGATGCGCCCTCGCCTGCGGATGATGCGGGGACAGAACCCCTCATTCGAGCCTCTCTGTGAACAAAGAATACAGTGAGTTAAAAGGAAATCTTTTCCCAGCCTTTACACAGCAACTGGTTGGGTGGACAGTTTTCCCCAAAGACAGTTCATGCTCTCCAGAGAAGTCATGCCTGGCTGCCCCTCCAGAATCCATGCAGCACACACAACTATAGTCCACTGGGAAACATCTGAATGTGAAGATGAAAGGGGTGGACAGCATTGCACATGCAGGAGAAGTGGGAACATTTCCCTAACTTCCACAGGGAGCTGCAGTAGCTCTCCTTCCCCATTCCAGGCTCTTGCAATGCCTTCTGGGATTTGTTCCCAGTCAGAAGCCAAACTGAATATCAACACAGTGATGGATGGACGGACAGACACAGATTGAGGGGGAGATGGCACACTGAAGACACAATGGAGGAGGGGAAGAGAAAATTTCAAGCAGGAAGGGTGGAATCCAGAAGGAGGCAGAGGAGGCAGAAGAAGTGCAAAACAAGGTGAAGGGTGAGCCTTTCAGTCTTGACATTAGTAACCTTGGTCAGCCTTGTCGCCTTTTGACTTTGGCTCTTGCCACCACTCAGATAGGAATCCTTCCTCATAGTCACCAATCCCCTCAAATTCGGCATCTGATGACAACACTGTGTTAGATTCCTCTGTGCCATCCTCCACTTCTCCCTTAGGTGGGAAAGGAAAAAGGGAATCAGTCTCTCTGTTAGTTGAAGAGAATTGCCCCAGTCTGTTAGCCTCTTATTCCCCAGCTACTCTTCTAGGCATGCAGCATGCAGGTTTAAATGAGGCAGAGAATCTAGTATTCAAAAACAGCATCCCCCCTGAACTATCAGTGTGAGCATTCAAACATGGGAAAGTTGGCTCAAAAATCATATATCCCATGCTGGGCAAAGTCTTAAAATGGCTGGGCAATTGCCAAGGGAAAAGGGGCTACTTTTCAGGATATACAGCCAGCCCTCTACATTTGCAGATTTGATGTTATGGATTTGATTATTTGCAAGTTTCTCCAACCCCTGCCCCCTCCACCTCAGGAGCTTCTTTTTTTGGGAAACTTTCCTCTTGGCTGCTCTGAAAAAAATCTGCCTCTGGTCCTCCCCCTCCTCCACCAGCTGTTGTCTGGCCAGCTGAGGATGTAACCTGCACCCACCCAACACACGTCAGTCTTAGCAACTTTTGAAAGTTGCTGCATTGACTGCTAATTCCAAATAAATGTTTCTGCTGGGTTTTTTTTGGTGAGCTAGCCAGGACAATACAACATCACACTAACTCTGATATCTTGAGCCCTCACCTCATCATCTGGCTGCAGATACTGCCTGGCAAACTCCAAGAGCTTCCTCTGTGTGGATGTCTGATTGTGGTAGCGCAAAGCTTCCTGCAAGTGAAAGATGGAAGACAAGAGTCAGTCACAGGAGACACGAGAGCAGCTAATGGCATTTTCTTAGCTGGAGCCCACAGTGAAGCTAAAACAAAGTGCAGTGGTCACTGCCAAGGACATCAGAGCTTCCAGCCTAGCAGAGCTAGTTGTGGAACTTTTTTTCACCCCTAGCTGCTTTGTGTGTTACTGCACCTGCAAGGCCCCTGGAAGGGCAAGAGTCATGAACTTCCAGCCACCCAGCTGGCATAGGATAAAATACACTCAAGTGCCAGACGTACAACTAGCTTTCATTCCATTCTTGAGGAATTCCTATTTAGACACTGTAGCAGCAACAGAAGCTACAGCAGTGCAGCAGTGTAGCAACCAAAAATGAAAGGCCTCCCACACCAGGTGGCTTTTGGGGACTATAATACAGTGCCACATCTATCCCAGTCCCCAACTCCCATATCTCCTCTAAGTCTTTTGGATTTCTCCTGTCTTTAGCAATAACCACCCTGCTAAAGTCACTGCAAACACATTCATTCACACACATCCCCTGCTACCCTTGCCTCTTTATCCCTTCCCCTGTTTGATTTCCCCGCTCATGGCAGCTTCAGATAAGCCTCTTGTGGACAAGGGCTAGTTTTATTATTGTGAAAAGAACCACAGATACTGATGGCCTCTGTATAAATCACGGATCAGCCACCGTGGCAGGTTTAGGAGCCAATTTTCTTCCCTGGGATCCTCCAGGGACTGCCAGAAGTTACCAAACAAACAAATACATAAAAAAACAAAACAGAAGTAGCTTCTGGTTTTGAAAAAAAAATATCTGTAAAGTGCTTGACAGAGGCACACTGGGCAGGGTTACAGGGTTTGTTTCATTTCAGCCTCCCAAGCAGTCTGTCACCAGCAACCATCCTCAAGTCTTGCAGACTCAGGGCTCTGACCTGATTGAGTCTATCTGCCTATAATGTGGTCTTCCTCTGTTTATTTATTTTTTTACTGTGTTCCACTTTACTATGCATTCCCTCTGTTTCCAATGAATCATGTTGGCTTATGATATGTCCAAAGTACATTAGCCTCAGTTTAGTCATATTGGCTTCTAGTGAGAGTTCAGGCTTGACTTGCTTGGGACCCATTTATTTCTCTTTTTAGTAGTCCACAGTACCCATATAACTGTTCTATAGCAACACATTTCAAAGGAGCTGATTCTCTTCCTGTCAGCCTTCTTCACTGTCTGGCTGGCTTATATACTCTCTCTGCATTTTCCTTATCACTCCATTTTCTCCCTCCACTGTTCCAATCACTCCTCTCTCTTCACCCCCTCTTCCCTGTCACCCCATTTGTCCTCTGATCCCCATTGTCTCCTTCACATACCCACCCCATTCCGCCAGTGTCATAGCTTTAATATGAAAAGAAATACGTTTAATATAGCTTTAATATGAAAAGAAATACAAAAAGAAATATGAGAAGAAATATAGCTTCTAGACAGATATGGAGTCCTTTCACACGACACAGTTATAGCACTATGATTCTGCCATAACTGCCACAGCAACATCCAATGGACTCCTGAGATATGCAGTTTAGGGAGGGGTATTTTGTATTCTCAGACAAAAACCTCTAAAGCATCACCAATCTACAACCCCCAGGATTCCATGGGACGAAGGCATGGCAGTTACAGTGAAATCATAGTACTACAACTGTGAAAGGGTCCATGGACAACATGTGGCCTCTGACACCCATGGTGGCCCTTCCCATTCAGTTCCTGGCCAGACAGGGAAGGGCAGCTGCCAACAAAGCTAGACTGTGCAAATTCAGCAGTGATGAACATTGAGTTTGAGAAAAAATGCATCGGGTTTGTACAAATCTTGAGAGAGGTTGAAAGAGACACTCTGGCTCCAACCGCTACCAGAAATATGGTACAATGACAGCACTTTGATACCATGTGTATGTACCTTTAAGTTGCCTGTTGACTTAACAGTGACCCCATGTATTTCATAGGGTTTTCACAGGCAAGGACCAGTCAGAAATGGTTTTGCCAGTTCCTTCCTCAGAAATATAGCTTACAGCATCTGGTATTTTTTGGCAGTCTTCCATTCAAGTACCAACCAGAGCTGACCCTGCTTAGTTTCCAAGATCAGTCAGGATCTGATGCCTTTCTGGTACTTTGATAACTCGCACAGCTTTGTTCTAAGGAATTCTGGGATTTGTAATTTCATGAGGTATTTAGAATTCTCTGCCACAGATCTCTAGTGCCGCAGCAAACTACAAATCCCAGGACTCCAGAGGATGGCCTCATGGCAGTTAAAGTGGGATAAAACTGCTATAGTTCTACAGTGGGAGAGAAGCGCAGAGACACTGTGGTTTCTATAGAAAGAAAGAGTCCCTCTGACAGGGAAAATGTTCCCTAACCTGTTCAACAGTAGACCTTTATAGAAAGAATGGGGAATCTCAGGCTGCTGAGACCTTCACACTGCTTCTAGGACTCCCCAGATGGACAGGCTACCTTCCCCTTGTCATCTGCTGGTTTTGTATAGGACTTGTTCTTATTCTAGAAGGTTGAAATGCCCTTGCTTAGGCTTGGTGTTGCTGTTGTGTGCCTTCAAGTTGACTAAGGCTTATGGCAACCCTACCACAGGGACATCTTGGCAAAATTTATTCAGAGGTTTGCCATGGAACTGAACCATTGCCATCCAGCTGAAAGTGGTGTCTTACCTTTGCATTAGAGCTTGAATCTATATAGAATCAATACCTGAGAAAACATGTAGAGCAAGTCTGCAAATTGTGTGGCTCTGCCGGTGCTGGTGGACTGCAACTCCCAGCAGGCCTACCCGGCGGTGAGGAATACTGGAAGCTGCAGTTCATCAACATCTAGACAGCCATACCTGCTCTAGAGCTTATAGAGGGGCTAAGGAGGATTTCTGGTTTCCAGGGGATGGCACTTCAGATATTTGCTTTACCCCCAGGAAAACAAACAGTAGAATATTTGCAACCTTTTAATAATTATGCATATTGAACCAACTGGTGTAATTTGCATAATTTTGGTTTTAAAAAACTGGGGAAGGCACAGGCCATGGCTTCTTCTAGTACATTAGTGTGGCAGGCTTTTGAAGGATACTTGAATATTGGAAATTTTGTCCAAAATAACAGGTTAATCTTTATGCCAATGCTTCCTCCCGCTCTCACCGGCCGTGGGTTGAAGTCTTCCTCTTCCAAATGCCAACGCTCCCGGTAGAAGCGGTAATAGACCAGGTTCTGCTGCATGACCTCATCCCCAGGGTCAAAAAGCATATAGCTGGCCACACTCTGTACTGCGTTCTTGATATCATTCACTGTGCAGATAATAAGACATCAAATTAATGTGAGAGGCATCTTAAGACCTAGCGCAAAGGCTGGGATGGAAAAGAAAGACTAAGACAAACAGAATCCCTTGGCCAGAAGTGGGTACTCTGTTGTCCTCAAATTTGGTTGGACTGTGATTCCAACCATCTCTTACCACTGGCTATGCTGCCTAGGGGCTGATGGGACTTGTACTTCAATGAGATCTAGAGGGCCACAGGTCCTTCCCCACTGCCCTAAGCCAACTGGCTATTCACCACTGACCCTTCCTGCATCCCCCCTGTGGCAATTTGGTCTCCAAACTCACTTTAGACTCTGTCTGATTTGTTGTTATGTGCCTTCAAGTAATTTCCAGGAAAATATCTGTTGTCAGAACTTACTTATTTATAGTAAGTTCCTCTATTATCTGACAACCACCTGAATCTCTCACACCCAATCAGTGCTTTCCAAGGACTCACATTTGTAGTATGCAAACTGAAGGTAGTGATACATGGTGGCCACAAACTTCTCCACAAAGTAGCCACCTACATTTGGTATCAGATCGGCCTCACAATCCACTTTGCACTGCAGAACGTCAACAAAATGATCTGGATGGAGGGTTCATGGTAGTTGAAGGGAGAAGAAAAGAATAAAAGGAAAATAAACAGTCTTCCAGCAGCTGCTAAATAGTCAATAAGACTCAGAAAGGACCATCTTCCATAATCCGAATCTACCATGTTTGTCCAAATCTACCATGTGTTCATGGATACAAGAACTCTAAGACTAAGACTAATCAGTACCTTGTTGCTGTTCTTAAACTTGCACCACTGTACATAATAAGTCTGTGCACAACTGAACTGAACTGAGAGCAGAACATGTTTTGAAAGAGTAAAAAATTCTGCAGTTTCTCCACTACTCTTGACTCTGCCACTGTATTCAATCTGCTCTGATCTCTAAGGGAAAAAAAATACTTTAAAAACTGGGAAACATTTTCCCACAGAACAGAACTATCATCCACTTTGCAATGACTGACCTGTTTTCACTAACCTAGTTTGTTGTGATGACTGCATTTCTACCCTTACCTTCAACGGCTAGTTGCTTCCCAGCACTCTTACCTGCAATGGCTGGATAGAAGTCCTTAAATTCATGGAGCTCATAGCTGCCTTCACAGCCAGCCAGGCAGTCCTCATAGGCCTTGTAGTACTCTGAGAGTGCGTGCTCCATGTCAGCGATGCTGCTGCGGAAGTCTCCGCTATTATAAAGTTTCACTGATCTGACAAAAACTGTCTGCCAAGAAATAGAGGGAAGATGGCATGTCAGCTTAAAGAAAAGAGTCCACAAATGTGGAATTAAGAATTGCTGGGTGAAACCCAGTTATCCATCTGGCTTGGTGTTTTTAGATGCCAATCAGATATCCCCGGGAAATTTATAAGAATTTGTAGTCCCACCACCTTTACAGGTATGATTGGTGGGAACACAAGATAGAGTCTTCTCAGCAGCTGCCCCTAGGCTCTGGAACTCCGCCTGAGCTGTCTCTTTGCTGTCCTGTCAGGAGACTTTTTTTTTTTTTAATTCTGACAGGCTTTTAGAACTGAAGGTTTTTAGGAAAAGGGCTTTTCATGGAATGCTGTTTTGTTTAAAATTATACCTTTTTTAAAAAGCTATTTATCTTTCTTAAGTGTCTTTTTAATTGTTTTAATATTATTAATACAAGTTTAATTCTATTTTAATGTATGTTTCTAACTATACAGTCAGCCTACCATATCCACAAATTCTGTATCCACGGGTTCACCCAACCACTTTGATTCTGCCATTTTACGTAAAGGATGCCATTTTACTACACCATTGTATATAATGGGACATGAGCATTCACAAATTTTGGTATACCGAGGGCTCCTGAATGGTGATAATTTTAATTTGTAAGCTGTCCTGAGTCCCAGTCTTGGAGGATATAAATAAAGTTAACTGTCATCATTGTTGGAATACTGGCATCACCCATGACCTCCTGCTCGTTCTCAGCAGTAGATGTTAGAGGTAATGCATCCCAGAATACACATAATGCTTTTCTGTCAATGAACAAACCAACATTTCATATTATTGTGCATTAAGAGAATGTCTACATGGTAATATGTATGACTTCACTTACTAGAAGATGCTACAGCCTGCCCTTACTATGTTTGGGGCTCCCTCCCTCCTGCTTTTCTTGCTGAGTGGGGCCTTGTACCCCTGCCCCAATATCCTGCCCTGAGAATATCCACCAACTGGCCTGGCACATTAATACTGATCTTTTCATCTAGATTTTTTTAAGGCAAAGAGTTGACCACAAGGTGCTCTACAGACATTTTGGACTACAACTCCCATCATCTCTAGGCAGCATAGTCAATTGTAAGGGACTGGGGGACTTAGTAGTCCAAAATGTTTGAAGGGCACCAGGATGCCTACCCCTTCTTTTAAGGCTTCTGACTGTGGTCCTATCCTAGATAACCACTCCTCCTTTTTCCAATATGCCAGACATATCCCCCTCCATTTACCTCATAGGGTTGTGCTTCCAAATCTATGAGGTACTCATCCACGTCAACCATGGTCTTGTAATAATTCAGGTACTTTTGGGTCATCTCATGCTTGGGATTCTTCTGCAGGAATGTGTGAGCAGCCGATACGGCTTTTTCAATCTTATTTGCCTGAGGAAAGCACAAAAAAAGTAGTTTAAGGGAATGGTATTTAACTACTTTAACTATTTCAGCTGCAAACATGTACCTTTTTTAAAAATATATATGTATTTGTATGGTAATCATGCTCTTGTTATGACTCATCTCAGATCAAGGCATGACTGAGGGCCTTTCTGCGCTACACTGTTATAGTGCTATTATTCCACTTTCAACATCCTATGGATTCCTGGGGTTTGTGGTTAAGGATTCAGTAAATTCTGAAGTACAAGTAACAGACTCTGGCCACTCCCACAGTCATATCTGAAAGGAGAATACAAAAATGCATAATACAGGGTGTATAATATCATAGGTGGCACAGCATTCAAAAATGTAGGTGCAGTTTTTATTTCATAAGAAGGCTGGAGAGAGAGTACAGAAGCAGAAACCATGCTACCTTACATGTGAAATTCTATTAGCTAATTTGACTGGTTGATATTCTACCTTTTTCCCAGAACTGTGGCTCATAAAAAGATTGAAAAGAAGTACAGAAAAAAAATGGATCTAAATAAACTGAAAGCACCAGATTCTGGCTGATCTTGGAAGCTAAGCAGGTTCAGGCCTAGACAGTGCTTGGATGGGGGACCACTAAAGAATACCAGGTGCTTTAGGCTATAATTCAGAAGAAGGCCATGGCAAGCCATCTCTGAATATTCTTTGCCTAAGGAAACCCTATAAAATTCATGGGGCCACCATAAGTCAACAGATGACTTGAAAGCGCGCGCACACACACACACACACACACACACACGCACATAAAAACAGAAAGGCTTAAATCCAACAGTTAGTTACTACCACAACAGACACAATGAATAAAAAGAGCTAATATAAGTGGTTACTTACCATATTCCTCATGATTCAATGGCCTACTCTAGTTAGGGCTGCAAGATTTAGGCCTGAAGTTATATTGTTGAAATATAATTAACCAAAACGTTGATATTAAAATATTTTGTTGTTGTCAAATGCCATCAAATTGACTTCAACTGGCTATAGTTTCCTTGACTGAGTCTATCCATCTGTAATACAGTCTTCCACTCTTCCTACTGCCTTCTACCTTATTTAGATGTGTCACCCCAAAATAAATTCGGGGGGGGAGAGGGAGCACCCCAACATCCCTTGTCAGGTTTTATCCCAAAATCTTTCAGTACAAGAACTCAGTCATGGAACATGCAAAGTAGTAACAATGAGGGCTATTCTGCGCATGTGCCGAATGCTTTCTTTCCTCACCAGTACTCAGCCACTGCCAGCCTCCACACACCAGACTTATAGGATAGGGCAGGCTGGCACAATATGTGGTCCACCAAGCTAAATGAGCCACATGCTGCTTGCCAGATACTTGCATAAAATGCCTATTTTTAATGCCTGCTTAGAACTGGAAAAACAGCCTTATGGTGTCTTCAACAAGAAAACATTTTATTATGATACAAGCTTTTTATGGATACCATCAAGGTACCCAGTGTCCATGAAAACTTAGGCCATAATAAAGTGTGTCAGAGTCCTGTAGCCCCTTAAAAGACTGTATTGTTTCACTCTATACAGTTACCCTTCTGGAAATCAAAAACCATGGAATTTCAAGCCAGTGGCAAGAGCCAAAACACAGAACCAATGAGTCATATGCCATGCAGATTAACCCTTCATTTTGTCCTCTATTACCTCTTCTGTTTTTCCTTTTACAACAACAACAACAACAACACATAATGTATAAACTTGCTGATAACTGCCTCCAAAAAGTACCAACTCTTCAGAGAAAAGGCTTCCTTATACTTTTTAAACTCTTAAATTCTTCTGGCTACTTGATTAATGTAGGCCTGCCCAGGCAAGACCAAACATTCACAGCCATACATGTAAATCTCTCTGCATTCGTGTACCACGAAAATGTAGCATTTAGCATGAAATCCAAAATTCAGCTTTCTTTTCTTACATCCATCCCACAAGTTTCTAGCCCTCAAGAATTCAAAATTAAACTGAATAGTGCAGATAGTGTGTAAATTCCATTTTGGGGATCATCATCTGGTTCAAATCTCCACTTAGCCATGAAAAGCCTTCAGGTGACCTTGGGCAAGTCACTCTCACTCTGAGGAGAAGGGAACAACAAACCTCTGAATAAACCTTGTCAAGAAAATTCTATGATAGGGCTACTATAACTTAGAAGTGACTTTAAGGCACTGAAAAAGAGCACTGTGCAGCTCCCTGCTCTGAGACTTCACTAGGTATTATCCATAAATGTCTAACACTAACACACACACACACACACACAACTACTTTAGCCATAAGGCAGAGATGGCAATTGTGAGGGCCTGCCAGATGTTGCTGAACTGCAACTCCCATTACTTTCAGTCAGCTCATTCAATGGTCAAGAATTCTGGGATTTGCCATACATTTCAGGAGGAACACACACTTCACACCCTTGTCTTAGGGCTAGAAACTTGATTAATGCTGTAAGGAAAAAGAAAAGAGTGAAAAAGCTTCCTAGGATGTTAAGATCTGACGCAGAACCAGTATTAATACGCAGAACCAGTATTAATACTGTGTATTCCCAGTAATCTGGCTTTTTAAAAGCCGACCATTAAACTGACAGCTTCTGAGTCAGCACCACAGATTTTCAAGCTTGCCATTTTAGTCATCTGTCTGATGCCAGCATTTCCTCTGCAGCCTATTCTAGCTGGAGAAACATTTGCCTCCAGTATTTGCATGAACTCATCTGCATGGTTTTTCTAACCCCGACTAGTGTCTGCTGTTCTCATCGTGGAGTCAGATGCCAGGTTGCTGACATCAGAAGAAAGACTCACTGCTGTGGGCACATCTTGTCAGGGCAAAGAAAGGAATAACTGTATTCAGAGTGAAGGAGAACACAGGGACAGCTTTCTATCTGCTGAGTTATAACTGGATTCTCCTTTGGACTATTCGGTAGTGCTGGGAAAGACTGTGGATTTCTGTCTGAAACACTGTACTTTATAGCCAATTCTACCTTACATTTAAAAAAGAGAACATCAGTCTTTAAACAAATGTTTCCAGTGAGGCCTAGAAACTTGCCCTTTTGTAAATAAACTCTTTAAACCTCCTTGGTGTCCTATCAGACTGTACAACAGGCAAGCAGCAATAGGTGAACTGCAGACATCCAGACATCATTGGACTACAATTCACATGATTCCTTACTACTGGCTATGCTGGCAAGGCCTCATGGGAATTACAGTCCAACAACAACGGAAGGGCTGCCCTTTGCCCCTGATTTATGGCCTGATTTTGCCAAGTCCAGCTGCAGCCACATGGATTTCTTGAGAACATTGGCTCAAAATCTCTGATAAGAGACCAAGGATATGATTCAACGAGCAGGGAAGACCCCATCCAAACTTTTCTTTCATCAGGTCTCCCTCAAAGCTCCCTCTACCTGTTGTCAGAATGAGAGAGCTCCGAGACACCCTGTCATTGACAGCCCTGTTAAGACCTTGCAAACTCAGGGCCATGGATTCCTTGATTGAGTCTTTCTCTTTTTGCACGGCCTTCTACCTTACCAAGCATCACTGCCTTTTTTAATGAGCCATGTCTTCTCATGATGTGTCTAAAGTACAATGACCTCAGTGTAGTTGTTTTAGCTTTGAGACTTGATTTGCTTTAAGATCCATTCATTTGCCTTTCTAGCAGCCTACGGCAATTGTAGAACTCTCCTCTAGCACCACACATCCAATGAGTGGATTTTTGTCCTGTCAGCTTTCTTTACCTTCCAGCTTTCACAGCCATGCACAGAAATCAAAAATATCACAGGACCTCTGAATGCTATTCTTGTTGTGTACCTTCAAGATGTTTTTGACTTATGGTGACTTTTAGGGTTTTCCAGAGCGGAGACTGTGTGATGAGTTCAAGGTTGCCCAGTAGGTTTCCATGGCTGAGCAGGGAATTGAACTCTGGTCTCCAGGGTCATAGTCCAATGCTCAAATCACCACACTATGGTGGCTCTCTGCATGAGGCCTCGCTAAATCCTTGAAGGTGGACAGCGAAGCAGGCTTAAGCTGAACTTGGGTTTGTTCATCATGGTTTAATTCCATAAGAGCCTGTGACCAGTTACAGCTAGATTACATCAGATGTCCTAGAAATTGGTCACACCACTTTCCCTAGACAATCCCTTGGTTCTGACCATTGGAGGAATTAGTGTGTGTGTGTGTGTGTGTGTGTGTGAGAGAGAGAGAGAGAGAGAGAGAGAGAGAGAGAGGGTTGCCAGAAGCTAAAGATGAGAGAGAGAAAGTGAAGCAAAAGAAGGAGGGGGTGGAAGAAGCAAGGCAGGGCAGACAGGAGGAGGATAAGGTGGTAATAATGGAAGGTGAACTAGCAATGTGTGGTAGATTACCAGGGGTCCTATCCCCAATGTGCCAGGGACCAGGATCATATTTGTGGCTTGTTATTACAGTAATTTCTTAGTTTCCTGGAAATGTGTCCTGGACTGGCAGCCAATGGCTTGAAGACTGGCACTGGTACGCACACCACTGTTTTGAATAGCACTGCTGACCACCATTATGTGTCATTCTCACACTGATGAGTTCACCCACCCATGGCCCCACTGCTCTGATCTTGCTCCTGGCTTTTTGATTCGTTGATATCAGACAAATGCAACATGCCTACAAACACTTTCACGCTGAGCCAAAGAACCCTGGCACTGGCTGGGAATAATAATAACAAAATAACAAGATGATGATGATGATGATGATGATGATGATGATGATGATGATGATGCCCCCTCACACAGAAAAACCAAACTTTCTTCTCCTCCATTTCTCTCAAGATATATTTCTTCACCTGGGGCCCTTTCACACTACATTATATTTCCCCTTTACTTGCCACAGCTGCAACCTAAGGAATTCTGGGTTTCTAGTTTGTTCAGGCACTAGATCTCCATGACAGAGACTTTGATATGCCCATCCCTAAACTGCCAATCCCAGGATTCCCTAGGAGGGAACCATGGCAGCTGAAGTAGAATCACCGCACTGTAACTGGGCAGCGTGAAGAGGTCCCTGGGAACCTGAAGAATTACAGCAGTTTCTTGAGACTTCGTCCAGTGCCTGCAGACTTAGGAACCCTAATCTAGACACAGGTAGTCCATCCATAAGGATGAGTAAAGCAGCTGCCTCAGGTAGTAAAGATCCAGAAGTGGCAGATTGTGCCATTTTACCCTTTCATGGAGAACCTCTGCTGATGCTAACAGGCCTATTGTTCTTTTCCCCCTTAGTTATGCTGCTACAGCCCTCTCTTGCTTCCTGTCCCATGCTGTCCCCTCTTCCTCTCCCTGCACTTTCCTCATTTCATACAGCTGCTTTCGTACCTTCTCTAAAGCTGCCAGTGTTACTTTAAATGAGAGCCAGCATGGTGTAGCGCAGAGCTTTCCAAACTTTTTATGTTGATGAGACACTTTTTAGACATACATCATTTCATGACACAGTAATTCAGTTTTACTAGCAAACCGGAGGTTAATCTAACCCCATTATAAGATATAAGGACACGCACATAAATTGTAATAATGAAATGTATGGGGACACAACATATCTCATGAAAAGTTTTCATATATTTTAAACAATATATGATTTATGAATGATAACATACATTTCCAAGATTGTAGGTGACACACTAACACACTTCAGGCGACACACTAACTTGTCGCAGCACACCATTTGGAAAGCCCTGGTGTAGCGGCTTGAACGTCGGACTATGACTCTGGAGACTGCAGTCTGAATCTCAGCTCGGCCATAGAAACCCACTGGGTGACCTTGGGCAAGTCACATGCTCTCAGCCTCAAAGGAAGGCAAGGGTAAACATCCTCTGAATAAATTCTGCCAAGAAAGTCCTGTGATAGGTTCACCATAGGATTTATACAAGTCAGAAATGATTTGAAAGCACACAGCAACATTGTTTTATGCAGAGGACAGACAGGTAGGTAGGTGGCAACTGCCAGAAGGTAAAAAGCAGAGGAAGAAGATGGAGCAAGAGAAAGAGCGGGGTGGAGAAAGCAAGGCAGGGCAGATAGGAAGGGAATAAGGTGGTAATAATGGGAGGTTAATCAGCATCACATAGCCGTTTGAGTGTTGGACTATGACTTTGGAGACCAGGGTTTGAATCCCCATTCAGCCAGATACCCACTCAATGACCTTGAGCAAGTCACACTCTCTCAGTCTCAGAGGGAGTCAAAGGCAACCCTCCCCCCAGAACAAATCTTGCCAAGAAAATCTGTGGTAGGTTCACTTTACAGTCGCCATAAGTTAGAAATTACTTGAAAATACACAATAACAAAAACAAGCAAGAGCTCAGCAAGAGTACTCTGAGTTTGTCCCTGTGTCTGGACATACGGGAAGAAGAGAATGCCTCTGTGCATACTACACAGCACTCATGTATTTCATAGAATTGCAGTGTCCCTGCTATCTGAGTATTACAAGGCGTAACAGAATTGCCTGCCTGTCTGTCAAGATAACTATGAACTCCATGAATTTAAGGACTTCTTGGTGGACAAGGGCAAAGATGCAACAATAATAAGCAGAGAGCATGACTTTTATTGTCCAGAGCAGCAGTTCTTAACGTGGTCCATGGACTCCTGGGGGGCTGCAATGTCCTCATAGGGAGTGCATGCACAGAGAAGAGTGAATGCAGTGGAAGGGGGGGATTGGTGCCTGCCTCACTTCACCTCCACCAGCAGGTGGGAATATTGGAGTTGTCAGTCGCACAATGGAAGGCAAGAAAGTGGGAGATGCCAGCCGGACACTTTTCCCTGGAGCCTTTCCAGACACCCAGCAAAGCAGGGGAAGGTGAAAAGTAGGAGCCAGTGCCCACACATTCCCCTGAGAAGAGAAAGGGGTGGCTTCTTCTGTGGTACTGGAATCTCATTGAGGAGGAATGCAAATCTCTCTCACACATGTTAGAAGTGAGAAGCCATTCAAGCGGCATCCAAAAAGTGCACCCAAAGTTGGCCACAGTGCAGGTCTTATGTGAAGAGTCATTAGTCAAAGGAATTGTCAGATACCAGCTTCTTTCCATTGGCATGTTTCATCTCTCCTCCATTTGAAAAAGAACGTTTCCGCTGTCCCCACCATTATCACTCCTTGTTGGCTGCCATGGAACTTACTCCCAAGTAACTACTTGCATTGCTGTTCTGCCCATGATCAATGAGATATTCCCTCTTAAGTACCCATGTTTGTCTTTATACATGTGAGTATAGAGAAGGGACAAGGTGGTGGAGCTCCTGCTTTCTGGTATGATCAAAGATTTCCACTGAGCCAACCCTGCCATATAGACTACACATCAGATATTGTTATTGTTGTTTTAAATTTGTATGAAATCATTCAAATAAAAATATTGTAAAAGGAATGTGAGCATTTACTTATTTCTCCCTTCTCTCCAAACGTGAATAACCTTGATGATCAACTTTAAATAAATGCTTGATGCACTTTAGAGTTTTAAATCCTGAGCTAAGTCTTGGTGGTCTGTGGCAACAAAAGACCTTTAAAGGGAGTCCATGGTAAAGAAAAGGTTAAGAACCTCTGGTCTACAGAAGTAACTAGATTCTAGACAATAAAATTTCCATTCTCTTTCAGTGAAAGGAATTTGTGAGTCAAAAGATTTTATTTACACATAGATACACACAGTCATCGTTCCACTGCAGCAGTTTCTAGAACTAGTTTCTAGTTGCATTTGGTTGGAGTCATGGAGAATTAGGATGAGAGAGACCGAAAGCTTGTCCAAAGAAATTAACCATAAATCAACCCAGAGGCCACTCTGACCTCCTTGCTGTACGGTAGCTTCTTCCACATGGGATTTTGCTTCATGGCAGAACCTCCTGCCTCCTTGCAATCACAGATCCAATCCATCCCAAGTCCCTGACCACTGTACAGGCAGAGGGCTACCTGAAGTAACATGTTTTCCCCAAGGAACACTCCCAGTTCATTCATCAAATCTCTAGCATCACTTCCACGCAGAGATGAAGTACCAAAGAGCTTTGGAACTCCACAAAGGCATGGCAGCCTGCCAAGGATTTAAGAGCATGTGGAAATTCAGAAGTGAATTCTCCTTTCTCAAAACTGTGGCTGTGATGCCGGGGACGTGGCATTGGAGTGCCTTTGGTACAGGAGGGCCGGGGGGAACTACCTCATTGGTGAAGGAGGTGAGGGAAGAGAGAAGGGGGAGGGAAGAAGAGATGGAAAAGACCAGAAGCTCCTGGCAAAGGCATTGCTTGCTCATCTAAAAGCCCTCCTGGAGGCTTGGATTTAAAGGGCCAGGCCATCTACAAACAGATGAAGGCGCTTCAAACAAAAGTGTAAGGAGGAACGGAAAAGGCAAGATAAAAAGAATATGGTTTTTTTTTCTGCAGGCAAATGCCAGAAAGATCCAAAGGTATGCTTTGTATACCAGAGAAATTCTTACACAGAAAGTGCTCCTGTATAGGAATTAGCATGCAACTTCCTGTGTGTAGATTGTCTCATCTTTAAATCATATGAGTAAGGTTTCTGCTTCATAAAAAAAGCAAAACTCCCCAATGGAAGATTGTTTACATCAGGGCTTTCCAAATGGTGTACCGCGACACGTTAGTGTGTCGCCCGAGGTTTGTAGGTGTATCACCTACAATCTTGGAAATCTATGTTGTTATTTATAAATCATATATTTTTAAAAATATGAAAAGTTTTCATGAGATATGTTGTGTCGCCATGCATTTTGTTATTACAATTTATGTATGTGTCTATATCTCTTATAAGAGGTTAGTTTAACCTCCGGTTTGCTAGTAAAACTGAATTACTGTGTCACGAAATGATGCATGTGTAAAAAAGTGTGTCACCAACATGAAAAGTTTGGAAAGCTCTAAGCTACACATATATTTCATGCTTCCTGCACACACAGTTTGAAAGAGACATGGACTTTAAAGAGGACAGCATCACTATTCGCAGTACTCACTACATTTGGGGTTCTGAAATAGTTTGGCTTTAGAATGTCAGCTGTACAAGAAAGCCAGGGATGGCTAACTTCTGACCCTCTATATCTTGTTGGGCTGTAAGTCCTATCAATTCTAGTCAGCACAACACGCCTCATCCACATCCAGCATAGCAAATGGGCAAGGGACTGTTGCAGTTATCACCCAAATCAATCAGAAGATGCCAAGCATCCTGAAACAGAGGTAGGGTACCTCTGGCCTGCAAATATATTCTGTAAGAATTCCCCTTCCAGACACATGCTGCTTTTTTTTCTTATCTCTGACCCTCCATAAGAGATGAAAGAATATTTATTTAAAGATTAAGTATTATGCATTGAACTGAGTTCTACTCTCAAGGCACGAAAATTGCAGCACTGTGATTTATGCCACCTAGACATGAAAAGAAATGAGAGGTGCTTTTTATTCCTGGTGAGAATGTCTCCAAACTGGTACGACTTACATTTGGTATGCTATGCTTTGGCTTCATCTGTATCTTTTGTCTGCTACTGGAATAGATCCTAAAGGCCTATCAAACTTAAGATTCAGCCTTCTGGTGTAAAGAGGGCTCTCCAACCCCAGTGGTAAAACACACCCTCACTAGAACAATCACTACGGCCACACTCCATAGAAACTCCAAAAATGCAGGTGACTGCGTTGATTGTTTTTACCTTGACCAGGAACACATCTTTTGAAAAGCCAACCCCAATTACTTTGGATTGCAACAGTGACACCCCACAATAATATATTACTGCCAGGGAAAAACCATGTCTGCTTCTGTTACTGGGGAGACTGCAGCTCAACTCAGCAGGACTAAGGGCCTTTCCATAGTACACTGTTATAGTGTACAGTCATCCCTCCACATTCACTAGGGTTAGGGGCACAGGATTCCTGTGAAAGTGGAAAAACCATGAGTAACTCTAGGTCCTCCCAAACCATATTTAACATACAAAAGTATGATTCCCCTTTCAACCCATTGTGGATTCCTTTGAGGCATCAGGATTCATTCACAAGGCAGAAGTGGGTGGGTGGTGGTGCTTACTGCCACCTCCACTGCTGCCCCACACCATTTTTAATAGGGACTTGCAAGCCTCATTCACAGTTTCTCAGTCTCAGAAGGCTTGTAGTCCCTATTAAAAATGGCCTAGAGAGGCAGTAGGGGTGACAGCAAATATTCCGCGAATAATCAAATTCGCAAACCTGAAACCCACAAACGTGGAGGCTTGACTGTATATCGTTCTAGGTTCTGCACCATACTTACAGTGCTCTTATTCCACTTTCAACATCCTATGGAATTCTGGGGTTTATCGTTTACTGAGGCCCAAGAGCTCTCCGGTTGAGAATTCCACACGCCCCTCCCTAAACTGTAACCCCCAGGATTCCATACGATGTTGAAAGTAGAATCATAGCGCTATAACAGTGTAGTGCGGAAAGGCCCTAAGAGAGTCTGAAGGGGGTGGCAAAGTCCCGGTTCTACTGCGCCACTCCCCACCCCGTCCCAAAGGATCTGGAGCCCACGGAGTGCGCCCCCGTCCCCCGATCTGCGCCCAGGCTCACCTTGAAGAGCGCATAGTGCAAGTACTGGTAGGGGACGCGGCGCTGGAAGTCCCGCAAGGTCTCCACCGGCGGGTAGCTGAGCTGGAAGACGGGCAGGCCGCGCTTGCACCTCCGGAGGCACGAGGCGCGCTGGAGGACGAGCCCGAAAAGTTCCATCTCCCGGAGCCACTCGCCCGGCGGCGGCGGCGGCGGCGGGGGCGCGCCCCCTGCAGGCTCTCCAAGCTCGTCGCCGGGCCCCTCGATCTCCCCCAGCGCCGAGCCCAGCGCCCTCCGAGCGCCCGATGCCCAGTCCCCCAGCGCGGCGGCTCCCTCCGCGGGCGCCCGGCCGGCGGCGCACTCCTTGTGGCAGTGCGCCTCGCTGTCGCGGAGGAGGCGGTGGAGGCGCAGGCTGGCCTCCAGGTAGCGGACGCTCTCCCGCCAGTTCTCGCCCTCGTACTGCTCCAGCGCGTAGGCGTAGGCGCTCTGCAGCGGCATCAGCTCGGCTTCGGGGAAGCCGCGGAAGCTGTACTTCTCGTACTGCGCCCACGCCGCCCCCAGGAGCAGGAGAGCCAGCAGGAGCCCCCGGCTTCTCCGCTCCATGCCGTCGCTGCGGCCGGTGGCTCGGGTCCTGCTGAGAGCTGCCGCCCAACCGCTTGGAGGAGGCCCATCGGGAGTCTCCGGGAAGCAGGGGGAGAAGGAGGACCGAGGCAGGACGGGCCAGACGGATTCCGCGCGGTCTTAGCGCGGCCACGGTCTGGCCGGTCACTCGCGGCCAAAAAAGGCGGGAACTTCCAGCCAAGCGGCTTTTCGAGACATGTCCTGCAGCCCCTTTGACTTACCACGACTTGGGAACAAGCTAAGGCGGTAAACCGTGGCCGCTTCCGCACTAGATTGTTATCGTGCTACTATTATACTTTCAACATCGTATGGAATCCTGGGGGTTGCAGTTTAGGGAGGGGTCTTAGAGAGTATGACTTGCCCGAGGTTGATTTCAGTGGCTAAATGGGGGTTTGAACTCCGGTCTTCTGAATCCTAGTTCAGCAGTTAAACCACCACACTATATTGCCTTAATTTTGGTGTAGCAAAATCAACAAATGGTTCCCTCTTAAATTTACCTTCAATCTCCACAGTACCTGGGGTACATGTGTGTATAATCTTAACAACAATATTTTGTTTTAAGCTTGTGATGCCAAGTATTTTGTGTGGCTTTGTCTTGAATGCGTAGTTAAGAGACGTTAGCTTTACTGAGGGCCTACTCTTGGTTAAAATGAAAACTAGAATGGATTTGTTGATCTGGATTTACAAAACTGGCTGCATTTTTGTAGTGTCGTATTTGGGTTTTGGACTAGGGCTCTGAGAGATCCGGGTTTGAATCCCTGCGCAGCCATGGAAACTCACTGGATAACTGGGCCTCAGAGGAAAGCAATGGAAAGTCCCCCCTGAACCGATCTTGCCAAGTCAGAAATGACTTAAAGGCACATAACAGCAACAACCACCGCCTTGATGGAGGGCTGTTGTCATGAGTGCCTGTACTTCAGCGTTTACAGTGGCCCCTCCACAAAGGTTTGGGGTGCAGAACCCTCGTGAAAGTGTTAGAACCACAAATAACTCTCTCACCTGCGCTCCCTCTCCCATTCCTTTCTGGGGCTCCCCCCACAGGCAGCAGAGGGGTGGGAGAAGGAAGGTGTATGTATGGCTTCCTCCCCAGTCACTCCCTTGCTTTTTACGCAGGCGTGCTAGCTCTCCTTTTCCACACCCAGCAAAATGCAAGGGAATGGGAGGAGGAGAATGTGGGGAGAAGGCATGCACATGCCTTGCGAATAATCAATTTTGTGAAGGTCAAACCCACAAATGTGAAAAGGGGACTGTACTGTCATAACACTGGTACTCAATGCAATCGTTATAAAGTAGATGATGTACTCATATTTCCAGGTCACTGGTTACGCTTTCACTGCTGCATTTTGAACCAGTGCCAGCTGGGAGAGTCTAAGTATTGTAGTCCAAAAGAATAACTTTCCCAGACTTTGGTTGTAGAGAATGCTGCCCTGTCACCAACCAATGAAATAAGAATCAGCTGTCAGGCTGAATTTTGTATGAAGGAGGCATTGGTCATCTTTGTGGCATCAGGCAGCAATATGTTTGGGGCCACCCTGATTTCTAAGGATGATTCAAGGGGCTGAGATATTCCAAATCTCTCTTTCCTCCCCAAATCTATCTTGGGCTGCTGGCTCTGCCGCAACTGCTATCTGCAACAGCCATCTAAAGATGCGGTTATTGCTTTGCCTTGGCACACATTTTTAAGAGTTCCTGGACTAGAGACATTGACATCTGGAAAGATGCTGCAGCACTAAATTCCAGCGAGTGTGTCAGAGAAAACTTCGGAGGTGGACAGTGTCATTTGCTCTTTTTTCAACCAGACCTTGAAAATGAGGTCAGGGAGTTTGTATGGTCTGCGTGCAAACCGTAATTCCAGATCTGGCTTGATGTACAGAACTGCTTCCAGCTGTCCCTTATTTTAAGGTCTACTGTACATTTTAATCAGTTTTCCCCCCTCTTTCAGCACCATGACTGAATGTATTTCATCAGTCACTTATTCTTTCAAATTTATGATCTGGCCATCAAAAGCTTGTTTGCAAATACTGCCTTCTCTGTTCTACCACCAGAGCAGAAACCTGTTTTAATATACTTTTTAGAAACTCTAAATATTCCATTATAGATTCGGCATGGTGTAGTGATTTGAATGTTAGATTACTACTCTGGAGACCAGAGTTTGATTCCTCGCTTGGCCATGGAAACCCACTGGATGACCTTAGGTGCATAACCTGCCCCCTGAAGGCCCTGTGATAGGTTCACTTTAGAATTGTTATTAACTGGAAACAATGTGAAGGCACACAACAACAACAACAACAACATATTCCATTACAAAGTGGTCTGACTGCACTTTCTGCAGTCCAAAGGGTACAGTGCCCTCAATGGCTTTTAACATCTACAATACAATCCTATTCCAAATTCTTGAGTCCACAATACTGTTAATCCACAAATGTATACCCACCCACCAAAAAGTATGTGTTTCATCGATGAGGTATAACGTCTCTCCCCTTAAGTGACTGTGCCTTCTTCTGATTGACACAGCTAGGGCATTTTAGACATATTATTTGAAATGAAAAAGAGAAATTGTGTGAGGGGGTAGTGGGTGGAAATGTACCACAGTTCAAAAGATTTCTTTTTCCTTCAGTTTCCCTGGTGTAATGGATCCAGAGCTCCTAGGGTCAAAGTACCAAAACTTTGGGATTAACCAATGATATCATCTGCCCCCTCTGACTAGTTCTTTATGTGGTGCCTGAGCTTAACTGCAGTTATCAAAGTAAAGGGAGGGAAGTTGATTTATTAGAATATATTCTAGTTGGTGGCTTAGTCCTTTGCTCCTGTGTGGAGCAATTAAGACCCGCAGGTTTTGCAAAAATAATGACTTCTGGAGGAACTGAAAACTGCTAAAACTATCCTCATCCCCAAGTCACTGCCTTGTTCTTCTGTCTCAGTACAAGAAGAGAAAATAATCTTGTGGTACCTTTAAGACTAACTAGTTTATTGTGACATAAGCAGCCAAGATCCTGCATCAGACATGCAGCTATGATGTTTTCACTGTAATCTGTTTCCTGATCTGACCCACTGAGGGCACCCTATAATCCAGCCAGCTGCACCAGTGGATGGAATTCTGTGGTGCTTGTGAACTGGGCACTGAAGGATGACACGTACAGCCCCCTTATGCCAGCAATCAGTGGTGTGTTGAGCAGATAGCGGTGTGGAATGCTGTTAGAATTACTTGTGGGAGGGAGCTGGACTTATCCTTTGGCATCCTACTCACCAGCACCACAGAACTCCACCCCCCAGTGCAGCTGGCTGGATTAAGATGGGTTTTGGGGGGTATTTACAATTGTAGCAATGGTACCATGACGATAAATGTAAAAAGGAATCGGTTTCATGGTCTAATTTATATCATAACTGACTAACAAGATTCCAGCCAGCCTTCTGTGGACTACAGCCCACCTCTTGAGATGCATGCAGTACAGTGTTAGTGGACAAAACATTTACACACATGCCTCTGTGTGGGTATATGTAAAATGTAATGTAGATGAGTTGACAGATGGAGATCTTAATGGTAGTTATTAGAAATTATTAGAAATTGGTAAAGGGACATAGATGGTTGATGAATACATCCATGTCTAGATGAGCACATTAGAGAGGTGTTTTTGGTTAAACTCAGTGAAAGTACAGAGTTAACCTATAGATGTATTTAGTTGGAAGTGGATGTAAGAAGAGCGATTCAGACAGCATCATAAAACATGCAATGTTGGTGGTCACTAGATACAGAAAAAGACAAGTATAACACTTCCCTAAGCCTTGAAAAGGATGATTTAGTGTAACCCTTCTGGTCTCTTTAAACTAATACACAGGTCTGCTAAGCTCTCTGCTCTTCGTTGTTTCTAAGACAGTGCTGCTCAAACTAGAGGTCTGCAGATTGGTGCTGGTCCCTGAATTACTGACTGCCTGTCTGCAGTGAGTTTCTAGGAAACTGCAGATAAGATAATGTTATGGCACAAATATGTTAGTGGCTGCTGGCACATGGGGAGAAGAAAAATTGCCAGTCCACCATATCAGGTAGCTTGACAAACTCTGCTTTAAGGTGTTACAGCAAAATACAATCAGCTCTCCACATTTGCTGGTTTAACTTTCACATTTGAAAATTTCTTCCAAAATGTATCCAGGGATGACGTTGTCTTTCACTGGCTTCCACTTATGATTTCTGTTTTGCTGGCCAAACTTCCAGAACTGTGATAGGTATAGCTGACGAGACAGGCTAATCCACTTCCCCCTTTTCTCTCTGTTTCGTTCTTTAAAAATGCTTAGCAAAGGATTCTGGAGGCAGCTGCTTTTGCCTTGCCTGTTGTAGGCAGGCTCGCAGGCTCATATGATTACAGTAGGATTGGCTAGAGTAGAAATTCTCTCTTTCCCAGTTCAAGCTTTATTGCATTGTTTATTGTAGACATGCTGCTGCAACCAAATAATGAAAATCTGTGTTTCTCCAGCCCACTGTCATCCTTCCAGTGCTGATGCTATTAATGTGTGTGTATGTGTGGGAGGGGAGAGATAGAGATAGTGAGAGATAGCTAGACAGAGAAGGTCGAGGAAAAGGGGCTGACAGGCATCAAAAGATTGTAAAAAGTTTTTTTGTCAGAAATTTTGTTAACTGAGGTATGTCTGTATATGCAATGTGGTGAGGAACCATTTTCTCTGTTCAAACCTCTTCCTGCAGACTGGAGTTTGTGAACATGAATTCCTTTGACCCACAACATCCACTTTAAGGTCGGTGACAAGGTGTCCTGGAAGAGTGAAGTGTTCTAACATTGTCTTTAGTGTATTGCCCTTTCTAATGTCAGATTTCCGTCTGTTTATTCTCTACTGTAAAGACTGTCCTGCTTGTCTTATGTATAATGCAAGATGGCCTTGCTGAGAGATGACATGTTATTGAAACATGAAGTATATCAGGCCTTTCCTGTTTTATGGCAATAATACAACTGTGTTTTTTTTAATGGCAATGATAACTACTGTCTTTAGAAAAGGATAGCCTTCTCTAGGACTTTATCTGTCCATCTCCTCCAGCTGTATATTGGTTAACTCTGCCCTCTCACTGTTCAGCAATACTTGCATAGAAGACAAGATAGAAGGGGTAGTGACTGAGAGTATATTTACACCACACAAATCACTTCCTTCCAGCCTCAATCCAAAGCTATCTCTAGCTATAATGTCTCAATCTTTTATCTCTATCCACAATAACCTCCTACTTGAAAGGGCATTGGCCAATTATACTGAGTACCAGCTTCCACCCATACCCAATACATCTCAAACGGTAAAACAGTAAAACGTCTTTGATGTCACTTTTTATTGATTAGCTTGTCTTTTATTAATGTAGCTCATCTTTGCTGAAGCCATCTAAACTCAAGGTGGTTTCCAGGATGGGGCCAGAAAATTCCTCAAATATGCATTGCAAGAAGGGATAAATCCATTTTCTAACCCACGTAGTATCTATGTTTTTAGTGGGACATTGGACCTGCCTGGGCAACTGAAGGGAACTGTTAGCTGTAGACCATGAGGCCTAAATAAGGCACAACCTTACCAGAGGAAAAGTGTTCTGAATCAAGAAAAAGTTTAGAAGCTACAGCTATTAAGCTATTGGGAATCTCAAGGAAAAGCAGATTAAAGATTACCAGAACATTTTGACCCTATCATTGACTAACTGGTGCTTTCTAATAAAAACAATGACAATCTAAAACATAAGGAAGAGTTTCAACGTGAGTAATTTTTTACTGGGTGCTTGCTGGATGTTTTTCCATTATGGCTTAATAACTGCTTTTTTATGATTGGCGAACACATTCCTATTATACTATGATGATTTGCTATATGTTCTTGCATGCTGTTGCTAGGTAATTTTTCCAAAACTGCTATAAATTATGAGGTGCGTGCTTGCTTCAGTGCCAGGTTGCTTGCATTGAATGCTGGATTTCTAGACCAACCCTGTGTTGTTACATAAACTGCTTTCTTTGATTTGCTGTGCCTCCGTTCTTGGACCCAAAAATTGATCAAGTTTCTCCTTCATAGCTTACTCTTCCTCTAAAGAAAAATGAGAGTAGACTGATGACAATAGGCTTTTGAACTTGCGTGCATTTTTAAGCTCTGACTCTTTTACTGCTATATGAGAAGTGTTATATGAACATAGAAGATGATGATTTTAGTTTGTTGCTATTTTAGATTTCTAATACTTATAATATAGGTTTTAGTAATAGTGTTTAAGAATGTATCAGTGATTTATAAGAATTAACTATTATTCCATTTATTATTGCTTCTCATTGGTACTTTTGGTTTAAACATGATGATGTTAATATTCAGGTTATAAATGTCTACAATCAATTTAATTCAAAATAATAGAACTATGGTAGTAATGGTGTACTAGTTATTTATTTATTTATTTATTTAAATTTTTATCAACTAGGTAAATTCAACTTCAGATTATAGGGATAAGAATTGTCAACTCAGAGTTGTCATGCCTCTGGATCTGCAGGGAGCACATGTCCCTCATGATACATAGTCATTTGGAGCCTTCTCCTTCATGTATTTGTCTAACGTGCCTTTGGTGCCATATAAAAAAGCACTCATTACCACATCTTATCAAAATGATTCCATAATCAGGTGTTATATAGTGATGTTTTTCTGTCTCTCCTGTCCTGTTTCCTCTCCTGAATCTACCACAAATTACTTTCAAGTAGGGGATATTAGTTTACAGTATTCATGCAAAACTGAGGACAAGGAGTCAAGCACTTTAGTCTTTCTTGACAGGGGAATTGTTGCACCCCCTCCAATCATTTGGGTCACCTTGCACAGCTCTGTGATGCCCCTTTTCAGATGTACTTATGATAACTATAGTTAATAGTCAAGATCCTGCATCAAGAAGCACACATGTATAATGTAGCTACATCCCCATTGCTACATCTTCCAGTGCTATCCTGCTGAAGCCCACTTTGTAAGTAGTGCAGCCCGCCCCCCCCGAGACATTTCTTTGTTGTTGGAAAGTAGGGAAATCAATGGAAACATATCCAGCTATTTTCCTGTAGCTGGACACACTGCAATAAGTGTCAGCAGGGACCTGCCAAGATCCTTAGGAAGTCACTGCAGATGACATCCTTGAAGCCCATCCAGCTAAAGGAAAATAGCTGGACATGTCACCATGGATCCCCCTGCTCACCAACAATGCAGAAATGGTTGTGTTGCAGCCACTGCACTGCTTAAAGGTGGGTTAGGGGGATTTTGGCCATTGCAGGGTTTGAACAGAATTCTGACCTGTATAATAACAACAACAAAAACATCAACAACAGCAGCAGCAGCAAGAACAACAACATGTTAAGATAGTATAAGTCTGGCTTGTGCATCATAATTCACTAACAAGATGCCAGCCAGTGTTTCTCACTCAGCACAACAGATCCAAGTGTGGCTTCACCATGTATTTGTACAAAAGCCTCATAGTATTGGCAGTTTTTAGTTTTGAGTCTTGCCTGAATCATTCTTAGGATAGATTTTGCCCTTTTTGCTACAGTCTAACATCTCTTTACTAGTAAGATATCACACGGTTAAATATATTTTTGTCCCTCTCTCTGATCACCATTGCCATCAGAAGTGGGGAAATTTCTCTATATGTGTGTGTGTGTGAGAGAGAGAGAGAGAGGGGAGGGGAGGGAGGGAGGGGGGAAGGAGGGAGGGAGATCTGGGAATTGCCTCTATGTTAAAATATCACAGCTTATTTAAAAGGTGAATGGCTAACCTGGAGACTTCTTGGAAAGGCATTCCACCTCCCTGTCCCAAAAGAGGGCTCTTGGGTAGGCCAGGGACTGCAAAAACAGCCTCAGAAGGCCTGTAGTTTTTCCTGACAGAAGACAACAATTCTATCAAGGTGAAATCTGAGGCTGTGAATCCAATCATGCATCGGAAAAATGGCAGTTTGGGATCTTGAATGCTTCACACAGGTTGGATGCCATGGGCAGATAACATAAAGAGCACTGAAACACAACCTTTGAATATTACTAGAGTTACCTGAAGTTCTTCTTGGTTGAAGAATAAGAAATATTAAAGCCACACTGGGGAGGAGTGAAGCATGGAGCAAAGCTCTGATGTGGCTTCAAGTGTGAGATTTGATTCAGGACATTGGAGAGCAGTAAAAAACCAGGACAAGCTCATAAAACCTAGGAAGCTGGAAAGATAAGTTAGGCCTGCTGGTCATGCAAGCTCCAGTTTCTCTGTCCCTCCTCGCACCAGCCTTGAGATAATACAGTTGGCCCTCCATAGGAGCACAGGACCCTCACAAAAGTGGAAAAATCACAGATATCCAAATATGTGTGTGTGTGTCTATGGTGGGGAGAATGGGCACCCACAGACCAAACTAGGTCAAGGAAAGGAGAAGGAGTGGGTTGGGTGGGTTGGCATGGTGGCCCTATACTTCCTTTCTTTTGCCCATCTCCTTCCTCGGGGTGTGTATGGGGGAGTATCAGAGGAGGGTTTGCGGGGCTGAGAAACTGGGCTACGAGCCATCCTTAGCTGGCCAGCCTGTGGCTAGTGGAGGACCAGAGCTAGTCGTTTAAAGGGCTGTGTGACCTGAATGGAGACACCAAGAGGGAAGGTTCCCCTAGAAAAGAAGCTCCTGGGGTGGGGGGACCGGGGTTGGAGAAACTCAGAAATAATCAAGTTTGTGAAAGTGAAATTCACAAATGTGGAGGGCCAACTGTACTTTCAAGAAACCATTTAGGAATCAAGTCACTCCAACTGACTTACACCCCACAGTATGTGGAGGCAAGACAATAAGGCAAGAAATGTATCATCTCTTACACAAGTCACAAGTACAGTATAGTTTACTGTAGAGTGTGGTGTAATTTGGTGCAATCTGATTGGCTGAGGGTGAAGCAGATGGGTGGAGTTTCTGCTGACCATTATAGATACATTGAAGGTATTGCCATTTAAGAAGCTGCTTTGGCCAATTCCCAAGGGCAAAAGGAAGCTTTAATGGGAAAGATATTCACCAAAAGCACAGGTGCTTTGTTCAGCTTGCCTCCTTTTCCAACGTAGGTCGGGGTCCTTGCTGCAGCTTCCCTTCCTTCAAAAGAGCTGCTCCATCCATCTTCATCCTCAGCTAGTATATACATGCGTAGCTAGGCATATGTGCTTTCCAACCAAGGTATGATGTGTCTTTCCTTAAGAGACTGTTTTTATTGATTGAATAACATAGCACAGGCACTTTAGACACTTTGCTTTAACCAAAAGATACAAATGATTCTTGGGAGAGGAGACGTGTGATACACTTTAGAAGATTTCTTCTTCCTACCGCTAACCATGGAGTAATTGAATGAGGCTTCCAAGGTCAAAATCAGGACTTTTCAATTTGCTTTTGATGCCATCTCACCCCCTTCACCAGCTTTTCTGAGCCCTCTCAATTTAGTCACAGTCCTAACAAGCTGGAGAGGAAAATAGATTTTCCCAGCAACAATATATTGTTGTGGTTGTAACATAAAAATTTGTATGTTTTTGTGGTTTGATCTTGCTTATGCAATTATGAATCTTCTTCTTTTTCTTGAACTCTTCTAAATAGATTATCATAATGCGCTTTTACACAGGGATGCTTTTGAAAAGTTCTCAAATCACAGCTACTACAAATATGGGGGACTGACTGGTATCTGGTGTGCACTTTAGAGGCAATCTGTCACTGGTCCAACTTTACTGTCTTCCAGTTGCTTCTAAGCTGCATTCAAAACACTAGTTTTGATGTACAAAGCCCTTAGTGGCTTGGGGGGAAGATATCTGAAGGACCATCACCTCCGATATTAACTTTTCTGGAATCTTAGATCCTCAGTGTAGACCCTCTTGCTTGTTCCACCACCTTGAGAAACCAGGTTGATGATTATATATGACAGGGGTTTCTTGGTAGCAGCATTTCAGTTGTGGAATTCCCTTTCAGTGGATATCAGGTTGGCTATATCCACTTTTGAGCTTCTATCAGACAGCCAGGAATATAGTGTTGTGTTTTGCCATCAGGCCTTAAAACCAGCGTTGGTTTTTGGGACTGCTTTAATTATGAGAATGTTCTGAATCTGGCTTTTAAATATAGTTTTGATTTGTTTTTAAACAATATTTTATCTGCTTTATTTGTTGTACCTCACATTGGGAGTTCTGGTGGGCTGAGAGGCAAGAAAGAAGTGCTTTAATAATTAATTAAAATAATTAGTTATTTTTTAGAAACGAATTAATCGATTAATCCCCCCCCCCCCCCAATGGCTAGAACTAATTTGTTGATTTGGATCCACACATCTGCCTAGATTTTCACAGACTCTCTTTGGGACTGTAGCTATGGGGACTGTTGCAATGAATAGCTGCACTTCAAAAATTTATCGTTATACCACTCCCAAATACTCTTCATTTGGATTCAGCAGTGCTCACAGGTGTTCAAGCTGGTCAGACAGAATACCAACTCCTCTATTTACATCAAATCAAATCGCACCCAGACAGAAAGACAGATGGACAGACAGCTCTGCCTGTTCTTTCTGAGGCAGTTTGTTATGAAATCTGGCTAAAATCTGGGATCTACCCTTTTTCTCAGTTTGTGAACAACTCAGATAGTGACAGTACATTTTTACTGGCGGAACGGTTGGTGGAAAACTATTCTGGAAATAGACAACATGTTTATGAAATGCCTTAGGCTCTGTGCCACTTCTTCCTTCTACCTTCCTTCCTTCTACCTGTGCTGTCATTCTTGGGTAGAAGATCTTGTAGACATCTCGCTTTACTACATCTTCGGGGTTTTAGAAATGTCCAAAATCTATGTTTTCTTCATTAGCATTGGCAGTGTAATCTGTTGGAGAGTAGATTAGTTAGTGGAAAGCAGCTACATTTGGTGACAGATTGATTAAAACTGCCCAGAATGTGGCATTATACCTGGGTGGACCAAATGTGGCCCTCCAGATCTTATTGAACTATAACTTCCATCAGCCCCAGCCAGCATAACCAATGATGAAGAATGCTGAGAGTGGCAGCTTCACTACATCTGGAGGGCCAAGTCAATCCCCCCCCCCCCCCCACTATGCTTTAGGCCATCGGAACAGTGTGGTTTAGCTGAGTTTTTAATTGCAGAGGAAACAATTTTCTCCTGTAATGAAATACAAAGGAGTGGAAGGGAAGATATATTCCATTCCAACTGATCAGGTGCTACAATGAGATAAAAATGAGAGGAGAAGCAAAGCAAACTCTTTTTTTTTTCCTTTTAAAGAAAGCTTGCTAAGTCAAGAGAAATAGAGAAAGAGGAACTTTTTTTGAGAATGAAACAGAATGTTGATTTTTTTGGGACTGGCCAACACAACCAGTGGTGAGGAAGGCTTGGGACTGCAGTCCAAGAATACCTGGAAACTTATAATTTGCCCATCTCATTTTATACTTTCAAGTCTAAACCCTATTGCAAGACCCAACTATCCTAGACTCATAGAAACAATAGCATGTTGACCTAGCATCAGATTGAATGGGTTTCTTCCTGTTAGGACTAGAAAATTGATGCACTCCTGAATGTTGTCCCACTCTCAACTGATTGTCAAGAGTAGTGGTACCAGCTAATAGTCACATTGGGGTAGGGAGGGAAGTAGAAGGAATTTAATTGATCAGACAAAGTTTAATCCAATTGGGCCAATGTTCATGTGGGCATATAGAACAAGGAAGTGGCATACATAGAACAAGGATGGAGAATGTATGGATGTCTGGAGGTTGCTGGACTACAGTTCCCATCATTCCTCATAATTGCTATGCCAACTAGGGCTATGCAAAGTTAGTACCTAACAACATCTGAGGGGCTACAAGTTTCCCATGCTTCATATTTTAAAACAAATCATAACATTCAAAGTGGACTCATTCAGTAAGAGCGAATCAAAACTAAAGACTGGGTTTTCAGAAAGGATTAGTTGGAATAGAAACCAGTTTAGGTCTAAACAGTAACAACCCCTGGTTATTTCCTTATTGATCCTGGCTGTTCTTTAGTCTTAAAAGACATGCTATCTGGCTTGCTCTGGACCCCCTAAACTAGCCTGCTGCACCAGGTTTACTGAAAGATGCTTATCCAAGCTAAAGTAAGGGTTGTCTTCTCTATGTGGAGCTGGAGTGGCATCAGTTTGTTCCTCACTTTGGTGCAAGTGGAATTCAGCCATACATGCACAAAGGACTATATGCCTATAGTGGTAGTGACAGCGAGTGTGTCTAAACTACAGGGTTAAAACAGGTTAATATCACTTAACTATCATGACTTCATCTTTAAAAATATTGAAATTTGCAGTTTGGTGAGGTGTGTGTGCATGTGCCATCATGTCACCTGTTCATTTCTGGTGACCCCGTGAATTTCACAGGCTTTCTTAGGCAAGAATATTCAGAGGTGGTTTGCAATGGTCTCCCTCTGAAATATAGCCTACAGCACCCGGCGTTCATTAGCAGTCTCTCATCCAAGTACTAACTAGAGCTGACTCTGCATGGCTTCCAAGATCAGACAAGATCTGGTGCCTTTGAGGTATTTAGGTACCATGCTTCAATTTTTCTGCCAGAATAGTCTACTGTTGTGGTTCAGGAGACTGCATCAGAGCTCATTAGTTAATTGATTCACCCCCCCTCTTCGCTTTGTTTAACCTTTTCTATACCCTTACCTAGACTGGTACCCTCAGGAAGACGTTACTTCTTCCTAGCCTCAGTCCAAACTGTCTCTCCCTTGGACACACACATGGCTGTAGCCAGTAATATAGATTTCAGTTAATTGCCTTGGACTCAAGTCAGACTTAAGTCACTTCAGCGACTCAACGTGGACTCAACTCGGCAATAAAAGATGCACAGACTCATCTTGACTTGTGATTGTATATTTGTAGTGACTGACTTGCTGTGCTTGGTTCAGTAACATAACGCATTTATCCAGAAGCCAGACACCCGCCTCTTGAACAATGCTTTCATCTCTTTTGCCTTCTGGTCATGTGGCGATCTGTCTCAAACCAAAGCATGGGTGCATTTTTCAGAGGGTGCAGCAAACACATTAGGCAACAGGCTTGAAGCAGAGTTGAGGTCTGCTTGGCAACCTTTCCCCACAACATATCAGAAGAGTCTTCTAAAACTTTTTCTAAGAGCAGAAGGCAAGACTTGACCCTAGAGCATAGGGCTCATTTCACAGAGAGGAACAGCAAATGTGTTGGGCAATGGCTTGAGGAGGAAGGATCCTTCCTTCTAAGGCATTTGAAGCTTCAGTAATGGTGATTAAGAAGGATCCTATTATCCACTCCTGAAAAAGCCTCCAGCTTTGCAAATGGGAAGTAAGAAAGATCCTATTCCTTGTTTCAGAAGCTGCAGTCTCTTTTATGCCCATTGACACAAAAGCCTCCAGCTTGTGGAATGGGGAGTAAGAAGGATCCTGTTCCCCACTTCTGAAGCTGTGGACCCTTGTATGCCCACTGAATCCCACCCTACCCCACCTCCTTTTTTTTCTGATAAAGTTGTTTTCGAGACTTGAGACTTAACTTGAAAATATCTTGCAAGGACTTAAGACTCGACTTTAGACTTGAAGGTAGAGACCTGAGACTTGACTTGAGACTTGGAGTAAAAAACTTAAATACATCACTGGCTGTAGCACCCCAACCTTATCTTTCTGCCTCTTACGTAGCTCCTGCAATAAACTCTTGCCTTTTAAAACTATGTTTGCCACTTAATCCCAGCACCAGCTTCCATCTATACCCAACACATTTCATGTAGCAAAACGTCTTGAGGCAGCTGGTATTATTCCATGGATCTTCTACTAATGCTCCCTGTCATTTTTGCAACCATCCAAACTCAAGGCCACCCCAATGTGGGGCCATGAAATTGCCCTCAACATGCATTGCGTGAAAGGACAAGCCCATTTCATAGCCCAGCAAATGCCCATGTTTTAACTGGGACATTGGACTTGCCTCGGAAACTTACTCTTCCTCATGAAGGAGGCCACCTTCACAATCTAAGGGCTAGAATCTCCATTACGTAATGGTGTCTTAACGTAGGAAACATGTGGCCCTCCAGATGCTGTTATATTTCATCTCCCATCATCCATAGATCTTGCTTGTGGTTGATAGGACTAACTGGTTTTTGGACTCCAACATTTGGAGGGCTTATGGTTTCCCGCCACCTGGACTAGACAGTTTCATGGCAAGCCGTCTGTTTAAGCACTTGTCTCTTCAATTCATTGGCATTGTATAGAAGGGGAGATAGAATATAAGGAAGTGGTTGTACTTTTGTTCAACAGGTGAGGCAGAAACTGAGCTGTTCAGTCTGGTGATGGGTTAGTTGGCAAGATCAAATCCTGCACAAACTTACCATCACTGCTTCGCTGTATCTTTTCCCGTCTTGGTAGAGCCCTTACTTCCCTGCTTAACTCCTCATTCGCACGGTAGGACATAGATCTTGAGAGGTTGGTGCCTATGAGGGCCACCAGAAGCAGACTGAGAAGCACCTTGGCATACATCTCTGAAAGAAAGAATCAGGAGCAGATTATACTGTGTGCCTGAGATTGTGTTCCCATTATACCTCCACCCCCTCTGCAAATGCACAAAAATTTCTCTGATACCACTTTCTTCAACCAAGCAGAATGTGGGAAAGGATTTGGTTTTTGTTGGTTTTTAAATAGTCTTATCCTTCTAGGTTTCTTCCCAAAAAGCACAGAAAAGTTTTTTCCCCCCTGTTCATTTAACATCAAAATCTCAAACTCGAAAAGGAGTTTCACATCACAGTTCAGTCAACAAGAATGACTGCAATTCTGTATCAGCTACTTAGTTAGGTATACTTTCACTAGGCATCAGCTGCATGAGGAGAAGGAATTCCATTCTACTGGTGATTGGAGCATGTTTGAATGATGTTTCCACCAAGTTTGGGAGAATCAGGTAGGAGAAGCTATTTAGATTCCCACAGACCTGATGGAAATGCCATTCAACTATGCTCTAATCACTGATGGAATGGACTTCCTTCTCCCTCATGCAACTGATATCTGCTAGAAGGGAGGGAGTTATGGTTGTGGAAGTAGGGTCAAAATTGTGTTTAAGCAGCAATTGTGAATATGAAAGATTTACAGTAACTGTTTTGTATTCACAACAGCTACATAACCATGATTTTGATCTTATTTTCATGATCACAACTCCCCCCTCAACCCACTTTACTGGGCATCAGCTATATGGAGAAAAGGAAGTCCATTCTACTGGTGACTGGAGCATGATTGAATGACATTTCATCCACGCTTAGGGAGGGTGGGCCAGCTGAAGGTACTTCATGCAGTATACTTAAATAAGTAGCTGATACAGAATTCTAGCTATTAAACCTAATAAAACGTATCATATAAGTGAACTAGCATCTCTGTGGGGACTAAAATGTGGGAAATCTAAGAGGGAAGACAGGAGAAATTCTTAAGAAACAGCAGATAAATAGAAAAACAGACTTGTGTCTGCTAGAAACACAGATTTGTGTTTCTATCAGAGCTCAGAAAAGTTAAGAAAAGACCGCTATCCCCAGATTTCTCCAGCCAACATGGAATCTTGGTAGTTGTAATCTCAGAAAGTCTTTTCCCCTAAGCTCTTGATTCTAGCTGAGTCAACACAACCCAGAAACCACCAATGAGTATATCTTCAACTTCATATCACTGTTCAAAGGATACAAGAGTGCTTTTTTTAAAAAAGTGGTATAAAAAAAGGGGGGCACAAAGTGCAAGTGCAACCCATGCAGCCCCAAAAGAATGCTTTTCTGGCCCTCAACCCTCCAGACTCTCCAGTCTGCCTTTTTTTACAGCAAAAATGGTGAATTACTGCTCTTGACCTCTAGGGATAGGAACTCAGCCTTCAAATATACTTCAGAGCTTCCCTGCACTTTTAAAAAACAAAGAACTAGAACAAACACAATAAGCATGCATTTTGTAAAACCAGAAGTGAGCTGCTGTGTGTGAGTGTGTTGTGGCGGTAGGCATAACCTCTAGATGTGCTAAAGTTGTCCACATTGATTCAAAGAAGCAAGTACCTCTGTGTTAGAAGTGGAAAATCTGAGGCCATTTCCACCTTACACTGTTATAGTGCTATTATTCCCCTTTCAACATCCTGTGGAATTCTGGGGCTTGTAGTTCACTGAGGCCAAAGAGCTCTCTGGCTGAGAATTCTAAATGCCCCTCCCTAAACTGCAAATCACAGGATTCCATAGGATATTGAAAGTGGAATAATAGCACTATAACAATGTAGTGCGGAAATGGCCTGAGATGGAAATAATGAGAGATTCCCAAAGAACATAGGCAAAGAAAAGGCAATCACCCTCTTACCTGCAAGAATCATCTATCAACTACCTGCATTAAACTCAGCTTTCTCTGCTTCTGCTGACACAGCAGGCTGCTCTTTTAAAGATGAATTTGGGTTTGCTCCTCCCCTTTTGGAAGAGCTCTTCTCTTCGTTTCAGAGCTCTTCATACACATTGCTCAGCCCTGTCATATTGCAACAATGATATTCACTCTGCTGTTTCTAAAGTTTTCCAGCACAGAAGAAGTAGACATGGTAGGAAGATAAAGAAGAGCCAGGTGGATAAGATAGATGGTCCCTCTACTCCAGTATCATAATTCATACAGTTGTCTCTGGGAAGCCTACCATCAGTGGCCCTTTTGCACTGTTGCTCCCAGCAGCTGATAATTCAGAGCCATTGTGGCTTCGGGGCTGCAAGGACCATATCTCTCCTAACATGAAGCCATTGGTAGGCTTATCCACCATGAATTTTTCTAATCCACCTTTAATGGTTGCCTTGATATCATGTTTCTATAATCACAGTGCAAACAAACAAACAAACAAAAGGGTATTGATAAAATCTGGTTCCTTCAACTCTTAGTGTTGCAAATATTTCCATTGTTTATAATTGCCACTAGCCTACCATCTGAGAAGTTTTCTAAAAACTTGTTGCTGTGTGCCTTCAAGTCCTTTCCAACTTATGGTGACCCCAAGGTGACCATATCACAGAGTTTTCTGGAGAGTGTGCAATATGCCCAAGGTCACCCAGTGGATTCGCATGGCTGAGCGGAGAATTGAACCCTGGTCCCAGGGTGTAGTCCAGCACTCAAACCACTAAACCATAATGGCTTTCTTTCTAAAAACTAGATAATCTTTTTAAAAAAATAATAATGACTTGGTTGTGTTAGATGGATTTCTATAGAGATGATTTGGATGTAAGCAATGGATTCAAGCTGCAGGGAAGGAGATTCCACCTGAACCTCAGGAAGAACTTCCTGACGGTCAGGGCTGTCCGGCAGTGGAATATGCTGCCTCGGAGTGTAGTGGAGTCTCCTTCCCTGGAGGTTTTTAAGCAGAGTTTGGATGGCCATCTGTCGGGAGTGCTTTGAGGGTATTCCTGCATGGTAGGGGGTTGGACTGGATGGCCCGTGTGGTCTCTTCCAACTCTACATTTCTATGATTCTATGATTCTATGATTCTATGTCTGCAAGCCATATGAGCAAGCATTTGTATAATATTTTGTTGAACAGATCCCATAATCATGTGTTGTGTTCAGATATACTTTTGTCTGTGGGCAACTTGTGATCCTCTAGATGTTATTGGATTGCAGTTCCTGTCATTCTCCACAATTGGCTGTGCTAGCTTAATAATACAGGAGTTGGTGCCCAGCAACATCTGCAATCCACAGTGTAGTTACATATTGGTAAGTCTTGGAGAATGTGGACTTTTTGAGGCCTGCTTAGTTACTGCTCCTCATCTTTTCATACTTCAGCATGTCTCTTGAATTTTTCACCTGTTTTATCTTTAGCTACCAAGTACTCCATCTCTTGTTGTGCAGCAGCAAAAGCACATAGGATAGGGTTGGAACAACTTTGGCAAGTCTCGGGGAGGGGAGCAATTCACGTATGTGGGAATGGACTTCACTAGACCCTTTGGGATGATATCTTAACCTATTTAAAAAGTGAATGTCTGCTCTTGGAGGTTCAGCTGATGAACTCAAGGGAAAGAAAAACTATGCTATATGACTGCTTTATTATGCATCAGGACAGTGTCCACAAAAGGTGATTTACTCTCTTTTTCTCCAAGAAAAAGGGCTTCCAGGTGGGCTTGGGCTGTAAAAGCAGGTTTTCAAGGTCCAGAGTTTCCCTTGATATATATAACATGTCAATTCTATGAAGGTGAAGGCCAGGGCGATGCATCTAATCATGCATCTGCAAATAGCACTGTGGAATCTGATGTGGTTTAAGCAGATTGGATGACATGAGCAGATAACATAAAGAGCACTGAAACGCAGCCTTTGAATGTTGCCAGTATTACCTGAAGTTCTTCTTGGTTGAGGAATATGAAATATTAAAGACGTATTGGGGATCAACGAAGCATGGCAACTAGGACTGGCAATGGAAAACTCTGATGTGGCTTGGGGCTGATTCAGGACATTGGAGAGCAGTACAAAACAGGATAACCTCATAAAACCTAGAGAACTGGAAAGATATAGTTAGACCAACTGACCATGCCAGTTCCAGTTTTACAACGGTCAGAGAAGGTCAGAAAAAGGCCTCCTCACTATTAGCATGGATCATCTTAGAAAAGGAATCAAAGAAGATACTGTTGAGTATGAATTGTTAGTTAATATGAAGGTATTTGCCTGTGTGACTGGTACATAAGAAAGTGGGATGGCAATGCCTTATATGTGGGATATGTGATCCCAGGGTGGTTTATTGGGTGGCATTCTGACTCTTTGGCTGGAAAAGATTCTCCACTCTGCCATATGACTACAGCATCTAGAGTAATGTATGTAATTTTTAGAAAATGTTCCTTCTTCCTCTGCCCCCCTTTTAGCCATTCAACCTGGTCAGGGGTGCTGAAGTCAAAAGCCTACATGCTATTTTGTGACATTTTGCTCGTCCCTAATGAAAGTACTACCATCTGCATTGTCCCCCCCCCCCAAAATGCATTTTCCCCTATATTTGTGTAAATAAACTATATCAAAACACTGAGGCTCCAGATATCTCATTCTAAGGAAACAAAATTCCCTAAAGTTCTCACAGCTCAGAGAACTGGGATCCGAGGATGCCCTCACCTGAATTGGTATTTCGGTCTCACTTGTCTAGAACTGCTTATTTTCAAGGATGGCAGCCCACCAAAGCTGCAACCAGAGGCCTTTTCTTCCCTGTAATTCTAAGTCAGAGCTGGAGAATCTTTGACTTTCCAGATGGTATGGATTATACTTCACACAATCTCCTATCATCAGTCAACACAGGATGAGGTTGATGGGAGTTCTAAGGCAATATACCTGAAAGAGAAAAGCTTCTGTACTTCTGCCCTTGTTGTTGTGTGCCTTCAAGTTATTTTTGACTTACAGTGACCTGAAGGTGAACCTATCAAAGGTTTTTTTGGGGCTGAGAATGTGTGATATGCTCAAGGTCACCCAGTGGGTTTCCATGGCTGAGCAGGGAATTGAACCCTGGCCTCCAGGATCATAGCCCAAGATCCAAACCATTCTTCTATCATAGATCCCTTTAATAGAAGATGCTGTGGGCTGGACCTGGAATCATATGCTTGAAGAGGATGGTCCACCACTTGAATTCTGGTCTTTTCCCCCTTAAGTCAGGGGTAGGGAGCTGATAGCCTTCCAAGTGTTGGCAGGCTCTGAGTCCAATCAGTTCCTGCCAGCATGGCTAATGGTCAGGGATGATGGGGGCTGCAGTGTATCATCAACTGGAGGACCTCAGGTACTAAGCTTTTCCTCAACTGATTGCATTTCTTGCTATAATAACATAGATGAGGCATTTAAGATTCATTGCTAGAACCTAAAAATAGAAATGAAGTAGAGGCAGAGAAAAACATAGAAAGTTGCCTTATCCTGAGTCAGATCATTGGTCCATATAACCCAGAATTGTCAACTTTGACTGGCAGCAACGGCTCTCTGAGGTTTGAGGAAGATTCTTTCCTAGTCTTGTCGGGAGATCTCTTCTATTTTCATCTGTAGTCTCCCATCCTAGCACTAATTAAAATCAGATGACATTGGGTGTGTTTGAATGGAGGGGAGGGGATAGAAATTCCATCTATTTAAAGGGTTTCACTATCACTTCCAAGTCTAAAGGAGTCAAAAGTGTGTGATCGCAGTAGTCAGTGCTTGCCGGGTGCAGTATCATTCCCCATATTAGCTAGTGTCCTCTCTCTCTCAAACACACGCGTACACAACTCATTCTGCTCTCTGCTTGTTCTTTCTGCAGTTATATGTCGGCAAATAATGCTAGAACCCACTCTGTCCCCTTTCCCAGTTTGTGAATCACTCATGTAAAGATATCAACAGCAATTTTTTTTTATTGGCACAAGCATGCATGAAAATCTGCTGTGGAAATGGACAAAATACTTGCAAAATAAAGCTCTACAAGGCCCATTAGTATCTCATTCTAACACCTACTCCCTTCTGTGGCTGGAGCCACACCAGGTAGCAGATCACTTAGGCATCTACATTTGAATCTTCTAAGCTTCGCCGCCCGTAGTCTATCCAATTGGGGAAGTGAGCATCCAAGTTCTGCACAGTCTTATCCTTGGCAGCTAGCTCTGCTATAGGAGGGAAAAAACACTGTGGTTAATTGAAGGCAGAGACGGGTCATGGATTGTCAAAAATTTAAACTAAAACTGCCCTAACTCTCTGATTCACTCCATCCCACTCAACCCTCAGGTGACCATCAGGAAGAATGACCTCAGTGCAGGGCCAGCCCTACCATTAGGAAGAGTGAAAAAATTGCCTCAGGACACTAGACGTATCTCCCAAGGTTCCTTGGCAATTCCTCCTTGGAGGGCATACATTTCATGGCTTATCCTATAACTGCAAATTAACCTGCTTACCTGAGATCCAGTGAAGGATACTGTTCCACCACCCATATGAAATGAAATTCAGTTGTTAACATCTGCCCATTAAGGGGAGGAACAGTATCTTGTATCTGACCTAGGAAGCAAAGCATCTTGGACCAGTCTTGATCTTGGACTACATCAGTGGGAGATTTGGTCCAGGAGCTATGAACTCAGGGGAGGAAAACTTTTACAACCCTCCACATGTACAATGGTTTCAGTTATGATTCATCTGGTCCTTATTCAATGTCTACAGGTTAAACCTTTAAAAAGATGCACATCTACTGCATTCTAGCTAATATAACAATACATAGTATGGCCTTCATTAATTCAGCTACTAACTGAGAACCCAGAAACAGTGCTGAAATCCTACAATGTAAATCTTCTGGAGATGTTAAGTTTCTAGTCCTTAAGGTGTTATTAAAAAAAACTATTCAAAAGAAAATCTGCTAGACAACTTAATGGTTTTGAGTTATAAGAAAGCAGATACTTGTTTAGCAAGAAGGATGACTGTTTTGGGGTAAAGATACAGGAACATGTTTAGAGAGTGGTGAGTGCTTTGCAAGGGTTCCCATTTGATTCATTGTGCTCTTCTTTATCCAAGCTGATTCAGAAAATGGAAACACTGAAAAGTCCTGTAGGTTTGAAGCAAAAGTTCTTCACACACATCCTTGGGTACCAATCCCCTGAGAGGTCATCCTCTCCCCAATCATAGAGCTTTCATAAGAAAACACTTCCTTTTAAAAATGAAAAGGGGATGGATGGATGAATAAATTTGTGAATATCCATGTCCCACTTTTACACATTAAGAAGCAGGAAGGGACAGGACAGGTAAACCAATACTGGATTTAACACCATGTATCCATGTCGTTTTATTTGTGAAGTCACGTGAACCCATGAGTCAGGAATACCCACTGTGAGATTTTTTTTTTCATAGGCAGGTCCCAACTTGGTACCCTCCTGGGGGAAATGGAAGTTGTAATCTAGTAAATCTGAAGGCCAGTGGCAGCTGGTGGCTTCCATGTCAGCAGAATAGGATTTTAATTCATAGGAGACTAGGTTGCTCCTCTCTCTGCTCTCTTTCTGCCAGCAGTTAAAGGCCTTTTTATTTCAACAGATATTTGGCAATTCATTAGTTCTGCAAAAGGATCTTTTAATAGGATGTGCATTATTGTTGTGTTTTTCAGTGCTTTCATTCTGCTTCAATGGGATAGCTTATTTCATTTTTTTTAACTTCTCTGTCCTAAGGTTTTTAGTTGCTGTTTATTCTATGGTGTAAACCACCTTGGGTGCTGTGTCAGGAGAAAAGTAGGAAATAAAATATAAATATATGGGAATTCATGCTATTTCACCCTGAACTTTAAAGGAGCTATTCAAAGTGCTGAACTTAGCTTGGGAGTATAGTTCAGAACCTTAGATAGCTCCCAGTTCAGGAAAGTTGCAATAGATTACTCTTGTCTTCACTCTTGGGCAGAACCTCACTCTGAATGTGTCCAGCTCTGCATTAAGAATAATGGGAATTTTGTACCCAGAAACAGGGAAGGGAACATGTGTAAATTCTCCTACCTGCATAGAGGTGAGGCAGAAACTGGGAGATCAAATGCTTCTGGTCCACAGACAGAGGTCCTGACCAGCTGCGCCGGACAAGGTCCCCGCTGCTTCTGCTTTGCATTCTGTCCAGTTCTGGTACAACAGCCTTTGCTTGCATGCTTAACTTATCATCCAGCTGGTAGGATGTGGACACAGATCTTGAGAGACTGGTGTCTATGAGAGTAACCAGCAGAAGGCTGACAAACACCTTGGCATACATGTCTGGAAGCAGATTAGGAGGATGTTAGAAGGTTTTTCCAGCATCACATGTTTCATATACATAGAATGGAAAAGTTCATGTTTGGATTACAGTTCCCAGAATTTCCTGGTTAGCATGACCACTGGTTGTGCTGATTGGAAAACTGTTGGAGCTGTAGTCCAAAAAATAGGATTTCCAAGCTCTGCAGGTTTCTCTCACTCTTATGTGCGTAGTTCATCAACACTTTTCCTGGGATAATGATATGTCTGCAGTTCCTATTGATTTTTGTGTTCATTGCCACTCAGTGAACACAATGACTATTGCCACTCCAGAGCCGTAGGTTTCAGGAAGTTCACAAGATACTTTCTAACACCGTGAAATATTATAACATGATAAAACAAAGGGTTTTTAAAAAGAAAAGTAACCATGACTAGAAAGTTGTAATCATGGAAACATCTTCAGCTGCCACAAAAAAGACCGCAACATAGGTATCATATAGCTCTTGGACAGGAGAGTCTTTTTAATGGCCAAAGAGTACTACATGATTACAGTTTTCTCTTACACCAGTAAATTCTGACAAAAGATATTTGCCCCTAAAAGATATGTACCCGCATAGAATGTGTTGGAAAGAATGAATGCCAACTCCCTCTGGAGCCTGGGAAAATTACATTTTTGGACAGCAGTTCCCAGAATCCTCCAGCCACCTGCATTTTTGTTGTTGCTGTTGTGTTGTGTGGATTAGACCATTAAGAATTTCAGACCTAACACAAATTTTTCAACAAGCACTGTCATCTTCTTTCTCATCCTTTGTGATTCCTGAATAAGTCATCTGAAAACTAAGTCCCTCCACCATTTTCCAAGAGAAATAAGGAACAGAACTGTGCTTTAGCTATTTCTGTAGCACTGCAGGCTGAATGCTTCTTTAAAAACTAATCAAAAGACCATGGTTCAATCTAATTCAGCCTTTTGTTGCTAGGCTGAGAGCAGTACAGTTTACTTGTGATTTACTCATGCCTTTTTTTAAAAAAAAAAAAAGGAATGTATCTACATTCTAGTCATAAAGGTCTGATACCACTATACCTGCCATGGCTTTGTATTATGGAATCTTGGGATTTGTAGTTTAGAGAAGTTCTTAGAATTCTCTGATGAAGAGCTCTAATGCACTTCTTGGCTCCAACAACAAAGCTGTATAGAAGAGAATTCTTCTTCTCACCAAATTACAAATCCCAGGATTCCATAGGACAAAGCCGTGGAAATGAAAGTGGAATCATAACTGTGTGTGTAGTGTAGATATGCTCTGAGTCTCAGCATCCTGCAACAGTTGCAGCCATTCCCTTTTTTCCTCCTTAATAGATTTATGCATGTGTGTGTGTGTGTGTGTGTTTTAAGAAAAAAATAAAGAAGATGACTAGGAAATCATAGACAGTTTAACAATGCCTGGACTCTTTCCAAAACTCCATGAGGTTTATGTTGACTGAAAAATTAAACCCTGGAAGTATCCTTGATAACAATTCAGTTTAGAAGGATTGGAGACACCATCTTTTTCCTGATTGCTACAGTAGATGAGATTTACTTCTACTCATGTCTGTTCTTTGAAAGATATTTTCTTTCTTGGTCTGTGTTTATCATTCAAGACTCTAGTTTTCTTTATTCAGTCCTCTTATCCTATATGACTTTGTGTTTCCTCCCATAGTATTGCAAGGAAAACTTACCCTTGTGCTCCATTAAAGCCTTCTGTTATTTGCCCTGCAAATACAGGAGAGCCAGTATGGTGCTGGATCAGGACTCTGGGAAATCAGGGTTTGAATCACCCTTCACGCCATGGAAACCCACTGAGCAACCTTGGCCAAGCCACACCCTTGGCCCAAGCAGGAGGCAATGACAAACTTCTTTTGAAGAAATCTTACCAAGAAAACCCATGATGGGGGTCAGCTTGAGTCATAGTTGACTTTAAGGCACAGAAAAATAATAAAAATATGGTTGGACAAACACGTATAATCAATACATATTTCATTTGGACTATTAACAACATTTGACCTGTACAATTTCTGACCAAGAGAGCACAAATTTTCTCCTGTTCCTTTTACCAGCCTAAGGCTCAAAATGCTAGAAAGGAATTTCATAATGTATTTCAAAGAACACATAAATTTCATAATGTATTTCAAAGAGCTTATAAATGAACTAGCAGCCCTCTGGGAAGGAAAAGAGGGAAAATCAAAAGGGGACATGCTGAAGGATTTCTGGAAATATGAGAAAGAAAGAAAATGGGCCTGAGTTGTGCTTCTGAGTAAATCAGCCCAACCCAAGGGTTTTGTCTCCTACCTGCAGGAGTTCTTTGTCAACAGTTTGTTCCAGTCTCAGAGTAGGCTCTCCAATCTCTGCTTCTCCTGACACAGCTAGCTGCCTTTTTAAAGACAGGACTGGGTTTGCTCCTCCTCCCTCTTCATCTCATTGGCTTGTGATCGGCTGGAGTGTTGAACATCTTCCCTCTCCATATTTGATTGGTCATAATGCCCACTGCAGTTAAAAACTCACCTAAATTATGCACTTCCTATGTTCCAAAGCAGGAGGTAGAAATGATGCTGCTCTTCAGATGTCAAGTGGCTGCAATTCACAACTTTCCTCACCCCATGGTGTGCTGGTTGGGGCTGCTAGAAGTTGTAGTTCAACAATATCTGGAGGACCTCATAATTTCCTCCCTCCTCTAAAACACCTGAGATTTGTTGATCTGAAGGAAGCACAGCAAGTGCCTGCAGAGGTTAAAGACAGACACACCTTAGAGGGGTCTGCCAGCAGTTCTCCCCATATCACCCCTATACTGCTTCTTCCCTAATGATGATTTCTTGTCCAACATTTCTCCTTCCTTTTTGCCTGCAGCACCATCAAGGACAAGGCGGTAACATGGATAACCAACTGGGCAGCTGACTAACACTCATCAGGAAAGACTCAACAGCTTTGTTTGACACATGGGCTTTCAGTTACTGGCCACTCTCCCTACAAGAACTGCCATCTTGCTGGATTATTTATGGTTGCCTCCTTATTTATATGCTGACCTCTTATTTTGACCATGCCTCAGCTTTCTCTATTCTCATTATGTCCTCTGAGAACGCCAGGTGCTCCATCCTTTCTTTTATAGCACCAGATGTACTTAAGCGGACATTTTTATCAAAGCCAAAATCTGGGAAGTGCATACAGTCATATGCCAGAAAACCAGCACCCTGAAGTCCTTTAAGTGGATTACTTTATTCCATGGTTAATGGAAGTATCAGCTTTTCACAACTTAAAAAAACACTTTAATATTCTCCACCGGTGGTCTTCTTCCCTCTGCTTGCTCTTCTCTTCCCCTCCCTCTTTTTGTTACTCACTGATCTTTATTTTTCCACAGCGCCATACTTATTCATTTTTTCCCTCTCTTCATGGTCCTTCCAACCATGTCACCAGATAGCAATATTCCCTTTCATTCTCTTTCTCCTGATGGGCCCTGCAGAGGAAATTACCACATGGGTAGAGACCCTGTGGAGAAATTGTCTATTCTGCCTCCAGTTTTATCTCTCTTGATTTGGGAAGGTCTGACATCTAGTTTTTGGAGACAGGACTGCAGTTTACAGATAGGTGCTAATTAAACAAATGATTCAACTTATTAAGAAACTAAATGAGTCCCCAATGTACATCCCACCTCTCCTTATCATTTACATCAAATTTCAGGTGTCTAGATTTCACATTCTTGGGTGCACAGATGTACACAAACAAATATTCTTTATTACTATTATAGATGTAGACAGATAATTAGAGAAGGCAGAATACTGTATGCAACCCTTGAATAGTGCCAGTCTTGCTCAGCCACACAACGGAAGCTTCACTGAACACTGTCCACAACCTTTTCATTTTTATTTCTGTTTTCTTTTCTTTTTTTCTTTTTTTTTATAATTTTTATTGAAAGTTTCTCTCAAAAATACCCCCCCACTTCCATGCTTAAATCTTCCAGTTGAAATTGCTTATTTCCATTCCATTACAAACATAGTTTCCATCTTACAGAGAAAAGAACAGTTACATTATTTCTTCTTTGATTTCTTATACATTTATATCCTTACCCATTCCAATACTCTTTTCCATTCTTTCTCAAAGTTCTGGATAGATTTAGTCTTCAAAGAAAATGCTAATTTTTCCATCTCTATCATATCTAGGACTTTTAACTTCCATTCTTCTATATCAATATGTTTTTCTTTCCGGTGCTGCGAATATGTCAAGCTTGCCGCAGTTATTAGATATAATAACATCTTCTGATGACTTCTTATTTCCCTTTGTTGCCCTAGCATATATTTCTGTTTTCACTATCTGGAATAACTTCTTAAATAATGCCATAGTTGGTGAACATGCAGTGGATTTTGGATTTGTACTGTGAACTTAGAATACACTCAGAGGCGTTAAAGTCTCTGATAAGAAGATGCAGTCAGAAGTACAGGTCTTGTTTTAAATCAGGGGTTGGATATATGGATAATGGATATGTAAAGATTATTGGATATTTTTTAGGTTAATGGATATATGGATATCTAAAAATTATAGGATATGTGGGATGATTGCATATATGTGATATTGACTGTATGAAACAGAATAATATGTAAAATCGATAAAAATTATGTTAAAAAAATAAAGCAGAGGTAGACACCCAGTGTGGTTTAGTGGTCTGAGCATTGGACTAAGACCCTGGAGCCCAGGGTTCAATCCCCCACTTGGCCATTGAAACCCACTGGGCGACCTTCGGTGTGTCACACACTCTCAGACCCAGGAGACCCCATGATAGGTTTGCCTTAAGGTTGCCATAAGTCGAAAGTGGCTTGAAGGCATGCAACAACAAGAACAACCACCCTGTGACTGTCCAAAATGTTGATGAACTCCATCTCCCATGCACCACAGCCAGCATGGCCAATGGTGAAGTATGCTGGGAGTGGGAGTCCAGCAACATCTGGAGGACTGTAGTTTCTCCATCTTTGCCTTCAAGGGTCAGGCTGTGCTTGTGGAAATATATGTAAAAGCATTTCATTTTGGCACAGACCTAAATCTGAACTAGTATCTATTTAATCACTACAACAAACTTTTGTTGTCTGAGAATAACAACTGTTTAAACTAAAATATAGGTTACTTAACAGCCCCCAGCACACATTAAAATAATTTGCTTTAGAAACAAAAGACGTCAGCCTCCAGATACAGGTATGAGTATCCATCCAAACACCACTTGGAAACAGGCTGTAAAAGAATAATCTATCAGTGACTTGAAAAAACCCACATGCAGTTAAAAGCTCCTTTGAAGTCATAAGTGGCATAGAAGGACCACAGCCACAAATGTTCCCAGCCATAACATGCATTTCATTGTCCATATATCATTGTTTCATCCTTCTCCTGTTGTTGTCCCTGCTGCTATTTCTCCATCTTTCTTGAGGGACCAAAATACTTGTCTGCTAAATGGATACAGTAAATAGTTCATATGAGAGATGTACTTTCTGCCATAAGGGCCATTAAGGAAGTTTGCTGGGGAACTGGGTATCTGAATTTCTATCATATAGAACAATGAATGTGTGTTTTATTACTTTATCCCAGTTTGATTTCTTGAAACAGTATGGTGACCCAAGTGACCCAAGTGACCCAGAGTTGCTTATCACCCTAAACTCTCACCAGAGCTGGTTTAACATTAGGCAGAATGAGACTAAGCCTGGCTCAAGATACTTTGCAGAGGGAGCAACAAATGGTTTTCTCTAAGCACCTAAATCAAAGAACTTATTACCTAAAGCCTGCCATAGGTTGGCGTATATCACGTACTAGCATATGAACCCAGAGTAGCCCAGGATTTTATTTTGTCATAGGTAATACTTGTTAGAAAGGTTTGAGATCCTGTGTCTCTAACTCTCCAAACTGTCTTGTCCAGTACTTCTAACTTTTCCCCATAGTCCCCAATCCAATCTGTTTTCAAAGTTAACATACAGAGGTTGGTTTCCTGAGGGAATACGCTGCCCTCTTCCTTGCTGCTAGACCTCATCTCCATAGCAACTGGCCTATTCAAGACAAACACAGTTGACTGAGGGCCCAGAGAACTCTGGCTGAGAATTCTAAATGCACCTCCCTAAACTGCAAACCCCAGGATTCCATAGAATCTTCTTAGGCAGCCAATCATATGAGGTCTTTGCCTGCCTCACACAGACAAACAAACTTTGACTTTTATATATTAGTAGATGAATGCGCTAACTCTCAAAACATCTACCCTCCTTGTTTGCCAGTAACTTGCAATAATAATAAAGGGAGACTGGAAAGATCCTCTTATAATCCTATAAATTCTGAAACATTTTGGGATGCCCTCCCAAAGGTGATCGGATGATATCTGATAAAGATGGCCCATGTAGTGATGGGATCAACTACCTCACCTGTGCAGTAAAACTGACTCAAACCCAGATTGTAACTAGTATTTTACAAGCCCAGCCCTACCATTAGGCAAAGTGAGACAACTGCCTTAGGTGGTAGATACTAGGAGGAGACTGTGGTGTTAGTTTCCCAACTGTTCCTCATGAGCCCCGTGGCCTTCCCCCTGGCACACAGCCTGTGGTATTCTGGAAGAAACCTATTTTAGATGTGGAAGTTTAACTGCTAGTCAAGTCAGCTTCTGTTCATGAAATGAAGGGACATCATATTTGTCATTTATCTCAGACAGTAAGCTGTTTCGGACCAGTCCTGCTACTCTGTACTTGAAGGGATGTTTCTTAAGAACTGCTGTTACTTTCACCATCATGGTGGCTGAAAACAGCTCACTTTTTTCCTGCTACTGTTGCAGGAACCTCAGTCATCCCTCCTTCCATCCTCTCCAAATTTTCTCTCCTCCCTCTCCAAATTAGCCCCATGAAGAGTACCATAATTATGTTCAACATCTAGCAGTATCTAGGTTCATAAACATGAGCAATTGGTTTGTTTAGATCTTGTCCCTGTGAGATGGTTATGATGGAGGAAAGCACCTAGCATGAACAGATTAGGGGGGAAATGGACAGGGTTCCTGTACCTTTGAACAGCGTAGAAGAAGGGATTTCAACAGTAGAAGCTAGCATGATAAGCTACTCCAGCTGAAATCCCCATATCCATTCAGCTATTAAGGCACAGAAGCACTGACCCTCCTTTCACATCGCCACCCTAGTAGCAATCTACAACTCCTCACGTCTTCTCCAAAGAGGACAGGCCCAAGATATTTTGCCACCTCAGGTGGTAGAGGAAGTACATGAAGCCCCTCCTTTTGATGCCCTATTATCTGATGACTTGCTCTTTTGAGGCTTCCAAATTAAGGACAAGTGTCATTAATTTGATGGAGGTTTCACTCTTTCATCAGTTCTTCTTGCCTATGGAGATTTCTTTGAAACCTCTCTTGCATTCACACTGCCTACAAAGTGAGCTGAGAGGAGGGAAAATGTAGCAAGTTAGCAGAGAGATTTTGCAAACACTTCATGCACAGCCAGTAACAAGTGAGCCTCTGTAAGTCCTTCATGCTCCCTACAATACAGTACATGGGCTCTGCTTTTCAACCAATTCCACTTTCTGACACTGCTCTGGTCCCTAACCTATCAGATAAGTGGAGAAAACCTGTATCTGCTCCTTCCTACACAAGTCAAAGAGTATAGTACCTAAAGCCAGCCAAATAATTATGATACCTGGACCAGAAAATTCTTTCCCCTTAGCTGAAAGCATGGGGATACAATAAGAAATAGAATAAGTGAGAATTTGCTACTTTTTCGTATCATCAGAATTTGCTACCTAAGGCAGCTTCCTCAGTTGGGTCACTTCTGTCTCCAAACAGGCTGCCAGCAAGTCTCATGGCCACAACTACTGTTCCATAGATACACCTGAGCACATAACTTAAGTAGAGGATAATCCTAAATGGAACAGATGTGATTCTGTTCCCATCCATTTCTGACTTTCGTGGTGCGGCTGTAACAAAGTTGCATAAATACATCATTCAAACCCTCTGTCCCATATACAGGCACTTGACTATTTTTGACATTCCATCTGATGTTAGGGTGCATACGGCTGTTCTCTAAACAAACTGTTCCTCGCTTGGGAATAATTGAGGTTTGAATGGCCATAGAAAAGTCAATGAGGAAGTGATCATTTCATACCTATCAGGGACTGTTCAACACTCAGCACTTCTGGGAGGAATGCAAACAGTTTATTTTCTCATTTCTGGCACATAAGAGGGCAAGAAGCACTTTTCCTACTGATTCCGGTCACACATCTGTTTGCACATGATTTATCACTTTTCAGTTGGACATTTTTTAAAAATTGATTTCTGATGGGCAAGTAGACCTGTCACCTTTTACTTCCCCCTGAATGGGGCCATATGTAACAGGCAGAAATGCAACCAGTTAGAGTTTCTCATTGCAGTGTATTGCATAATTCCTGAAAGATCAGACATTGTAAAGACTAGATTCAAGTATCTGTTTACATATATTGGTACCTATAGAATTTCTATATGCCACATACACAGCTGGTGAAGTCAAAACCTCAGCCATGAAAATAATATGCAGATGTATATGTTGTTTCATTAGAATTTTTTTTTTTTAAAAAAACACACATCAGTATACAGTACTGTTACCTGAAACATACATGACCAATTGTATAATACCTGGTGCAGATCTGAAGACTTCTCTTGAATTTCCTGGACAAGTAGTTCCTAGACGTTGTTGCTAACCCTCTTGGATTACAATTCTGACTTACTGGCTTGCGGAGGGCATTGCATGGACACCACTTTCCTCACCCCTTCTCTAGCTGAACAGTGCCAGAACAAGACAGAGTAAAATGGATGGATTGCCAATAAAGTACAGTCAAGAACAGCTTTTAAAACTGTTCTTGTTTTTGGGAAAACAGGAAATGTTACAGGGGCCTAATTAATCCTCTTTAGGATCTACTCTGTTTCCAAGTTTAAAGGAAGATGTATGAAAATAAATACAGTCATCCTTCCACATTCACTAGTGGCACAGAACCTCTGTGAAAGTGGAAAAACCACGAATTAGGCCCTCCCAAACCATATTTAACATACAACAAAGTATGATCACCATAATAAACCCTCCATGGATTCCTTTGAGGCATCAGGGCTCCTTCACAGGGCAGAAGTGGGTGGCTGGTAGGGCTTACTGCCACCCCCACTGCTGCCCCACACCATTTTTAATAGGGACTTACAAGCCTCATTTGCAGTTTCTCAGTCTCACGAGGTTTGCAGTCCCTATTAAAAATGGCATAGGGAGGCAGCAGAGGTGACAGCAAATAATCCGTGAATAATCAAATCCACAAAAGTGAAACCCGCAAATGTGGAGGGCTAACTATAAAGTGGTAACCATTCTTGGCTTCCTAGTGCAAGTCAGCAGGGATGACTGGCAAACTGGATTCCAGAATCTCAACTTAAGTCCAGACTGACCCAAATCAGGCTATGAATCAAATCTATAGCCCTGCATAGCCAGAGATCACCTACTTTTCAGAACATAGTATTCAAACTCCAGAGTCATAAGTAGTTTCATACGGCTTGACCTTGCATGACTCCATGCTATGGAACCCTAGCATTTCCAGTTTTGGGAGGTACTTAAGAATATTCTGCTAGAGAATTCTAATGCTGTGTATCATGGAAATTCACTAGCACAGAATTCTTAAGCCTTAGCCCCAGTAGGGGGTGAAAGGCCCTCCTCTCTATTCCAAGTGGACTACTATGGCCTTGGAGGGAGAGCAGAAGAGGGAGGCACAGCTCCATCATGCCTCAGCAGCAGGTGAAAGAATGGATAGTATCTGTTGGAAGTAATCCTCTCCATCACTGACATTCCCTTTTCCTTATGTTTCATGTCTTACTTAGATTGTAAGCCTGAGGGGTGGGAACTCTCAGATGAATGATTTGTAAGCTGACCTGAGAACCTTCGTTGGCTGTAGGGCAGAATGTACATTTGCTAGGGTTAGGGGCACAGGAACCCTGTGAAGTGAAAAAACCGTTAATAACTCTAGGCCCTCCCAAACCATATTTAATACTTAAAAAAGTATGATCACCATATTCAGTCCGCCATCGATTCCTTTGAGGCATTAGGGTTCCTTCACAAGGCAGAAGTGGGTGGCTGGTGGGGCTTCCTGCCACCTCCACTGCTGCCCCACACCATTTTTAACAGGGACTTACTAGCCTCGTTTGCAGTTTCTCAGTCTCATGAGGCTTGCATTCCCTATTAAAAATGGTATAGGGAGACAGCAGAGGTGACAGCAAATCATCTGTGAATAAGCAAATCTGCAAAAGTGAAACCCACAAATGTGGAGGGCTGCCTGTAAATGTATAAATGAACCAGCAAGCAAGTCCCTCACCAAAGTATAAATCTTAGCATTCCATAGGATGGAACTATGACTGGTGTAGCAGTGGAGCAGTGAATCCACTCTTAGTTTTGATCTGAACTTTAAATGAGCTATCCAGGTGCTGAACCTAACTTTGAGACAGAGTTCCGCACTCTGGATCGCTTGTTTAAAATTTAGAGGAAAACTCGCCTCTAATTGACTGCACAATTGACAGCTACCAACCACCATTAAATGGTGGCTGAAGGTGTCCAACTGTTTGGCAACTGGGTAGATGCAGTGATAAGTTTTTCAAAGCAGCTTGTGGCCTGAGTATGCATGCGAAATGACCATGTATTCATCTGCGTCCTAGTTTATTCTCAGAAACCACAAGGGAATAATGATGATCCTCAGACAACTGTTAAGAAACAGTGTTCTCAACTTTGTGTATGTAATGTCCACGAGGACGCATCTTTTGTGTTATAACCAATGTGTGCAGAGTGCCCTCTTGTGTTCAAATAGTAACCCTGCAACCACTTAATCCCTGTGTGTGTGTGTGTGTGTGTGTGTGTGTGTACACACATACAGTAGACCCTCTACTTTTGTGGGTTCAGCTTTCATGGATTTGGTTATTCACGGGTTATTTAATTAACTAATTAATTTAACTTGTTTATTTAAAAAAATTCTTACTTATGGAATTCTTATGAAAGTAGACCATAGAGTCACACTGGAGTACCTAGTGATTCCTATGGAGAACACTTCTCCAGGCATTGCTAGGTCCTCCAGTGTGACTCCATGGCTCACTTCCACTGGAAGCTGAGGATAGAATTGTGTTGGAGGATCTTGAGATTCCTAGAGAAGTGTTCTCAGGTTAAAAAAAATTAGTGTTCGTCATTTTTATTTTCATTCATGTTTTTTTCCATTTTGCAGTGGTCTAGCACCCCTAATCTCCATGAAAGTAGAAGACTGACCATATTTCAATTCACCAGGAAAAGCAAATAGGGCTGGACTTCTGTCCTGTATACACCACCACAATAAGTTTCACCTCCAAACACACTTTCCAGGAATGCTACTGCATATAGCAGGGCTTATGTTGAAGAGGCATATTCACATTCCACATGCTTCCATTCCTTTTGCTCTCTTCTAAACTTTCACACATCTCTTATTGTATTTATTATTAACCATTTTTCTCGCAATATAGGACCCAAGGTACCTCACAATTTGAGTTAAAAAAAGGAAAATAGAAAAGTTTTCAAAAACCCAAGCAATCACGTTAAAAGCATTCATTTAAAACAGTCTTTAAGTGATCCAAATACAACAGAACCCCACTAAAAGACCTCCTGCAACAGGTAGTTAACGACTCAAAGGCATGGGTAAACAGAAGGATCTTAGTTTGCCAGCAGAAAGAGAGCAGAGAGGGGACCAATCTAGTTTATCATGGGAGGGAATTCCACAGTGTGGGAGCAGCCACTGAGAAGACTCTCTCCCATGTCCTCGCCAAACATGCCATCAATAAAAGAGAGAAAGCCCTCTTATGATAATCTTAAAACTTGGGCTGGCTCATATTGGGAGACATGGTTTTTCGGATCTAGGAAGGCCTGAAGATACATGACTCACCAAACCTGAATAAAGTTCTCCATGAGAAGTTTAACACAGGTGAAATAAAACTGCATCAAGGCTCTCAGTGCCTCCTGGCGCATTGTTGCTTGCTGGTGGGTAGTTGCCTCTTGCTAGTGATCTTCCTTCCCTTTTGCTTGTAAACCTGATCATTAGGATTTAAGGCTGAACTAAGTAACAGCCAATTTTGACAAAGAAAAACTTAAGAGCTGATATAAAATTGACTTCCCACAACTCTCCCAACCATGCTTCCATCCCCAGAAGAACTTGCTAGTGAAAAGCTGTTGAAAAATCCTAACATTTATTTAGCAAACTTTTCAAACTCATCCTTTCAGCTTATGGTGTGATGCATGCACGCGCGCGTGTGTGTGTGTGTAATGACACCAAGTAATGTTTTGGTATATACATACTTGGGGGGAGTTTGCTTGCTTCAATTCGTGTGTCCATTTTAGTTTAATTTTATTGAATTACTAGCATATATACCTGGCATTGCTCAGGATTTTATTTTCTTATAGGTGATACCTGTTAGAAAGATTTGCGATCCTGTGTCTCTAATTCCCCAAACTATCTTGTCCAGCACCTGTAACTTTTCCCCATATTCCCCAATCCAATTTGTATTCAGAGTTATTAACATAGGCCTTTTCCGCACTACACTCTTATAGCGCGATGATTCCACTTTCAACATCCTATGGAATCCTGGGGTTTGCAGTTTCGGGAGGGGCCGGATTGCCTGACACAGCCAATCATATGAGGTCTTCACCTGACACAGGTAAACTTTGACTTTTATATATTTGATTGTTTAGAAACATAATATCAGTGTCCTACATGTAAGTGCCTGACACATCCTTATCACAAAAGATGGGGCAAATACCCCTACGGCATAAGTCCTAGACCATGAAATCTAACCATCTGAAATCTGACAACGGATACCCAAAGGAGGATGGTTGGGGCAGGTTGCATCGCAGTTCTTCTTCTTCTTTTAAAAAATGATTTCTTCTAGTTGCTTAAAATCTCTCTGCGGTCTTCAGAGCCATCTCTGCCACTAGATACCATAGGTTCTTAAGCAGGAACCAACTAAGCCAGAGGGAAGGCTAGCGCATTAATTTTTCCATGGGGCCTGTAGGCAACTCCATTCCTAATTCCCTCTGCAGGGCCCACACTTTTCCTTGTGGTTGAACAGAGAGCGGGAGAGAATGAGAATGGATTCCTGTTGCCTGGCACAAGAAGAGGGGAGGTCAGATGAGCATGGGGCAGGGGTATGAAGAGAGAGAAAAATCAGTGAGAAAGAAAGAGAACTGCAAGAGGAGACAAAGAACATGAGGTTCACTACGTGTTTTATAATGTAGGCGAAGCTGGTACTTCTGCTGGTGCCTCCTAAAAAAACCAACGAACTTGAAGGACAGAAACACAGCCTCTACAGCTACACAACAGATGGTTGTCATCAAGTTACTTGACAATTTGTCATTCTGCTAAAGAGAAATATTCCATTTTTCAAGCTGATAAATGATTACGAGAAGTCACTCCATTGCACTGACAATTTCAAATGCAACTGATGCTTGGCTGCTAACATAACAGGATCGTGTTGACTTTCTAACACTCAGCAAGAAAAGAAGGAAATAAAAAAAGTATAATTGATGAGAAACAGATTGATTTACAAGCCACTGCTGCTAATACTACTTCTTTAAAGGAAGAATCAACATTTTTATTCACTGAAAAAGATAGTCTATTGACAACACAAATGCAGATTTAATAAATATTGTGGAATGGTGAGGCAGCCCATTAGGGGGAAAAAAATCAATGTCATCTTTACATAGAGATAGTGCCAGTCTTTCCAGATTGTGCCCTGGTAAAATATTTGAAGAGGAATTTACAGGAACACATGCCACGTCTGTCCTCAGTTTATGTCGTATCTATATGCATGTCTCATCATAATCACCTAGAAAAACACAGGAAGTTACATTACATTATAGTCTCATTGATATGTACGGCAACAGACTTGTTTTGCTTCTCATCCTGCAGAACAGTAAACCACTCCAACCAGGTTTCTCTTTTCTCCATGCTAAGAGAAGTGATATGCTTCACTCAGGATGGATACAATTCTCAGTTTATTGATAGATTTTATATTTTCAGACTGGGAGGATTAAACTTTTCTGTCTTCCTTCTAGGAGGTTACTCCAAGTAAAACTTGAAGACAGTGCTCTGCTCTCAGTGTGAGGTCCTCTTGAATTTTTGCAGACTCTTGCTTTCTCATCCACTGTCAGTGGTGTTAGGAATAAATTAAAGTCTATTAGGTAGCATATTAAGTTGGATATTTTCTAACAGAAAAGGGCGATTTAATTTTTTTTAGAAAATCAAAGCAATTAAATTGGATTTTCAAAATGAACTCAGTCCCAGAATTCAGTTATTAACAAAATGGTGTTACTGCCCTGGCTAGTCCGAGCTTTGGGGATGTTAAAAGATATCCTGTTGATATCATAATTCGGCTTCACTTCTCTATTCCCTTCCACGTGCTTGCGAGGCCACCAGACAAGCACATAAACAAGCTTGGCCGTTAATCGCCGTAATATTCCTAGACAATACAGGCAGGCCAGAAAATAGCTGACTCGCTGCTTTAGGAGATCTCCAGGCAAGTGCTCTAATTAGGTATGCACGCAACCTACAAAAGAGCCTCTGCCCCGCGCTGGCAGCTTGATGGGTAAACTATGCAATACCCAGGTACTCTACGTTTGCATACTGGCTACTCTATTGAGAACCTCTACGATAACTCAATCATTCAGATTCTGACCTTTCGGAGGCTTTGTCTCCAAATCTATTGTTTTCCCCCAAGTACGGCATAGCCTGCAGTCACAATTCTCCTTATAAAAACCCTTGATTCCGAGACCTTCCTCGGATCGCTCCCAAGTTTCATCCCGCCTTGCTGCCGCTTTGCTTGGCGAGCCTCCCCTCAGCTCCACGTGCTGAGCTACATCGCACCCCAGCCTCGCTCTCCATTTTTCCAGGGTTCAGGACAGGTGAAGTATCTATCACCCAAGCCAGCAATCCCTCTAAAAATCCCTCTATACCACTCCAACCTTTATTTCTTTAGTTGTCTTGTGTGAATGTGTCGCATACACTGTTTTGCTTGTGTTTAATAAAATATCATTTATTGTTTCAACTTCTGTGTGCTCCTTGACTCGACCCGACCCCGTAGACATAGGGTTCAAGATCTCGCTACGTTACCCTGCCTCTCGTAACACTAAGCAGTGCTCTGAGCTAATTTTCCCCACCTTTAGTTGAGCACATTTTGGTGTCCCTCCCGTGACCCCCAGTACACAGGGTAACAATGGGACACAGTGCTTAAAGAGCCATCAATATTTTTATTTCCCAGTTGGTTCTTTATCCCAAACCTACTTCTCTTCAAATTTTTTAAAAAACTTCTTCCTTTGTGTTAGTTTTTCAGGGCTGGAGAGTTACAAGTCTAAAGTCAAAAGATGCATGTATTACTCAAGAGTAGTTCCAGTGGAATGAAATGTGATAAAGGTATTTGAGCTTTGTAGTGTTAGTGGTTGGATTTTCCCCACCTTCATTTCTATAATGAGAAAGGATCTATCTCTAAAAATGAGAAAGGAACCACGTTATTGAACCCAGACTTCTTAAAAATATATCTTTTAAATTTGGAGGATGTCAGAAAGTTAAAGAAACATTTGAAATTCATGTGATGTAAAGACCACAACCTGCTCCTCCAATACCTTAAGATCATTATTTCAGACAACTTTTTCTTCTTTAGGAAACATTGTTTGTTTCAAAGACCACATATCCAAACTTCCCAAGTCATTATAACCCAAGTAAATGGACTTGAAAATCTTACTTCAGAGTTGCCTTCCCAAGTTTTAGCCTTTTGATTTCTCAACACCAATCTCTGCTTTAATTAATGACTGAACTAAGGCATAGAAAGTGCAAAAGCAAGGCTACAGGTGAACATTAAGAAAAATAATGACCACATATGATTTTTGTATCTTTACAGTGAGTATGAAGGCATTGAAATAGTTAAAAGACTTTCTATGCCTTAGCTTCAAATGCGAAGACATATTATGTATTAAATTCTGTACTAAGGGTTCTAATCTGGGGTTGGAGGTGTGTCAACCAGTTCTGGACGGGGTCACAATCCCCTTGAAGGACTGTGTTTGCAGCTTGGGGGTGCTCCTGGATCTGTCCCTCCAAATGTCAGCTCAGATAGACATAACGGTCAGGAATGATTATTATGAGCTTCGGCTGGTATGCCGACTGCACCCCTTCCTAGAATTGGAACACCTAAAGATGGTAGTGCACGCACTGGTAACCTCAAGCTTGGCCCTCTGCAATGCGCTGTACAGTGGGCTGCTTTTGTACCAAGCCTGGAAACTCCAACTGGTCCAAAATGTAGTGGCCAGATTGGTTACAGGTACATTGAAGAGTGAGCATATCACACTGATATTAAAATCACTCCACTAGCTGCCAATTAATTTCTGAGCAAAGTATATAATGTTGGTTATTACCTTCAAAGCCCTGCATGGTTTGAGTCGAAGTTACCTTCAGGATTGCCTCCTCCCATACAATCTACCCTGTACACTCAGGTCCTCTGGGGGCCATTTACATACACCAGCCGGAACTAGACTGGCAATGGTCACCCACACCACCTTCTCGTTGGCCACCCCCAGACTGTGGAATGACCTTCTGGATGAGAAACGACAGCAAAATACGCTGTCCAGATTTTAAAAAGTACTAAAGTCCTATCTCTTCTTGCAGGCCCACAGAGTCACTTTTTAGCTATGAATTTTAAAGTAATGTATTTTAAATGGTTGTGTTTTTAGTGCATTTTAATCTACAACGTGTTTTCAATTGTATTTTATGTTGTAACCCACCTTGAGCTTTGGCGATAGGCAGGAAATAATTTTTTTTATTACTATTATTACTATTATACATCTAAATCAGAATCATCCATGCCATAGTATTTCTGATTTCTACATATTGTTGTGAAAGCTGGACAGTGAAAAAGCAGAGGGGGGAAAAGATCAGCTCATCTGAAATGCCAAATTGGGGGAGAGTTTTAAGGATATCACAGGCAGCCAAAAAGACAAATCAAAAGGTTGGAGAGCAAACCCAGCATAAGCTGTCCCTAGAAGCCAGAAGAACTAAAGTCAGGCTCTCATACTTTGGCCATTCCATGAGATGGCACAACACACTGGAAAAGGCAACAATGCTGGGAAAAGTGGAAGGCAGTAAGAAAATAGGAAGACTACATTTCAAACGGATTAAGTCAGTCAAGGAATCCATGGCCTTCTGTGTGCAAGACCTGAGCAGGGCAGCTGTTGACTGGGACTCTAGAAAGTCTCTCAGGATTGATGTAAGTTGGGGTTGACTGGCTGGCAAACAACGTAACAAAGAAATCACAGTGAAAAATCCCCATAAGAATGTTGGACCAACTCAGTCAATACGATTAATACATTATCGTGCCCTATTTCAATCTGATTTCAGGCCTAGCTTTGTCACTGAAACAGCCTTCATCTTAATGGATAATCTTTGCCAGGAGAGATGGGGGAATATGTCCCTGCTTAGCAGCATTTCAATAGTGTCAACCATGGTAACTTGATAAGATTGGCTCTATGGGTTGGTGCGGGGGAATGGAAGTGGTATGGGGAAAAAGTGGTTCAATTTCTACTGCATGACCATTTCTAAGTTGCTGCGGGACTTGCCTCAACCATGTAACAGTTGTGGAGTCATTCCAAGAGTTCCTATTCCTCAGGGGATTTAGAGAAAAGTGTCCACAGCATGCTGATGGCACCCAGCAGCTGGATCTTTCCTTCTGTCAGGTGAAGCCATATTGGTGCTGGATTGGTGCCTGGAGGCAGTGACTGGTTGGACCACTAAATTCTGCACCTTCATAGGTGGGCTGCTCTAGGGTCAGGGAACTAAACACTCAGCCTATTTTCCATATGGTTGCATTTTCCCCCAAAAAAGGTGTATCCTATTTGCTGGCATGCAAGACTCACTTTTTTCCTCTGAAAAAATACTGTTTGAAAATGGGGTCTGTCTTTATGCAAGCAAATACGGTATATAGTTTAGCCAGATTCCTTGAATCAGCTTTATCACTGGAGCCAGTGACAGAGAATGCTTTTTGGTGTAAAAGCCAGTCATTCCTAGACAGATAGTTTAGCTACAGTGAGTGACCCAGGTTTCAGTAATGTTTGGGTTACAACATACAAGAGCTTGCCCTCAGTGACCATCTAGAAATGCAATCATGAAGGATAGCTCTGAGGAATCACCCAACATTAATGTTAAAAAGCTGTATTGCGTGTATCTCACCCCAATGAACTATTTATGTATTTTAAACTGTTAACATGTATAACTGCTGCAGGAACCTTTTCATTCTTTTCATAGCTAGTACTATTTCTGCCTGTTCAATCACACACAACTGAAGATATAATTACAACCTCTTTGCCTGAGCCTTTGAAACTATTATTAAAACCCCTTTGTTTCAACTGTCTGAACACTCCAAAACTTTAGTCAATACCAATTTCATTACGAGCTCTAGTCAGCTTCCCTTATCAGAACTCAACTTGCAGTGTTAATTATGCAGAATCTCTCTGCATAATTAATATAACAAATCCCAGGTACTCCTAATAACTGATTCTAAGAGCCTAAATGTCTAGACCTGGTCTGAACATACCAGATCCCATCTGATCTTGGCAGGTAAACAGGCTAGCCCTCATGAGCAATTTCATGAGAAACTACCACCAATACAAGGTGCTGTAGGCTGTATTCCAGAGAAAGGAAGTCGCAAAACCTCTGAATATTCCTTGCCTCACAAAACCCTACGAAATCCATGGGGTTGCTGTAAGTCAACAGGAAACTTGAAGGCACATAACACATGGACAGTTATTAAGATACATCCCTTTCTTTCTGCTGCAGGGGAAAACACAGCAGCATGCTTTCTATCAAGACTAATGGAACGCTTTCAACCCCAAAATTTATTTATTCTTGGCTAGCGTGAAGTATAAATTCCAACAGTACTAGGTTTTCCATTCAAGGATTTTTGAATAAATTCTCTTTAATATCTTACTTTGCCTTCAATATTCTCTTGGTATACCGCACAATTAGCATCCTGGTTGTATTGCCACCTCAAAGCCTAATCAAGATCACACAGACCAAATGCTGATCTAATGATGCCGTAAGCTGTTACCCTTGTACTTGCATCACAATGCTGAGGGTAACAGGATAATCCTCGCTGTTAGGAGAGCGCACCAGAGCCTGGCTCCTCCACTCCAGGTGGAAAATTATCTCTGGAAACCCTCCTTTCCAACAAGTGTTACCTTCCCTAGAGATTTAAAACAAAGAGGCATTTTCCTGCTCTGGAGTGGCCATTTCTTAGGGGAAACAAGGAAGGTATCTGTAAACTACTTAAGCTGATCAAAGTCCATCATGTTTTACCTTTCAACAGGGTATTGAAAGCACAAGGCAACTGTTTCAGAAAATCATTTTTATTTAAATAAGTGTTTAAATACATTACACAGAACATCAGGACTCAAACTAAGAAATCTTTTGCTTCACAGGGCTGTTAGTTGCTAAAGCAGTGCATTGAAAAGACATCCTATTTAAAAACTGCTCCCTCAAGTCTGAGCCTGCTACTGGTGTATCTGGTTTCATCACCTCAGTGCCTGTCCCAAGGGGTCTTTGATTTCCACATCCCCTAATACCTTTGAGGGGAGATGCCTTTGGATCTGCCAAGGTAATTCAGACCCGGTCCCTGCCTTTTGATACTTGATTGTGACAGTTCATTTAAGACAGACACTGCTAGATATTGTCCTGAATATCTGTAACAGAGGTGTTCTAAAATTTTAGATGAGTCCCCAGCAGAGCCAGAATATCCATGGACCTTCTAACAAAAATGTCTTGTCCAGAATAAGCTTTCTGGCTTGACACCACAAGTGGGTCTGGTTTAAATGAGGGACAGCAAGACGACACAGCGTGGGCTCTTGTCAGTTTATTACATTGCTGAATTACACTAGTCCAGACTAAAGGGAACCTGATGCAATTACATTATGCAAGATGGCTTGTTTTAAACTAGTGATGCGGGACACAAGGAACTTCTCATTGCAGGGATGTTTGCTCCCTGGAGACTTCGGTGACCCACAGGCACTTAAAACCCATGGACTTTCAGCTGGTCGTCTTTAGCCAATCCAATCTGCAGAGGAAAAAAAGAAGAAGGAAAGGTGTGATCATTGTTTCAAACACCAGATAACACACACACACTGAGCAGCAAGTGTTTCAATACTCATTTTTAACAGGTAGCCAGATAACCATCCACTATTATCACATCAATGCAAGATAAAGTCAAATACTGCACAGCTACGTTCTTGGCTTCACATCGATTGCCACGACCCAGCCTAAAACTACAGAACCTATTTTTTGCTCACAAATTAAAAGTAAACAGGAACGAGTTAAACAAGCACGAATTTTAAGGCACACCGCAGATATCCTTACCTCAATGAGGAATTGGCATATGTTCTTCCGCTGGTCCCCCTGAAGCTGAATCACCTCTCCATACTCTGGATGCTCTATCACAGTACCATTGCAGGCAAATTTCTAGAGAGAAAAAAACGGTACTAAGCATTCATCTTTGAACAGATGCTGTAGACTTTTTTTGTTTACTACATTGCTGATCCGTATGTCTAAGCAGCAAAACTTTACTGGAATGTGCTCAGATCTGTGTAACAGATTAGTTTTTCTAAATTAAGATATAATCCCTCTTTCCTCCATAATTTTATGCTTCCCTTACTCTAGTTTAAGTGCCTTTGGGAAAGGATGTAAGCCCCACTCACCTTCTTAAAGGCCTTCACCAGTTTCTTTTTATCATAATCATCGGCAATGCCTTGGACTGTGGTGAGGGTTTTCCTGCCGTTTCTCTGCTGGATCCTTATATGGATGTAGTCCTCAGTCCCAGCAGGAAGTAAGTCATCACCCTTACTTGCATCAGCAAAGGGGTCTGAAAAGAGAAAGAATGTTAAAAACAATGCATGTTCCTTAGGCATTACACCACCAAAAGGGCATCCTGAAATGCCAAATGAACTGATACAAGAACAGGTGCAGCCAGCCTTATTCTCCCAAAGCCAAAAATGGCTCCTCCCACACACAATCAACACCACTTTATATTAGAATTCTACATTTTATGTGAACAAATGCGTCCTTGGTGTATACAGTGTGACCCTCATGAATGATTTACTCCTATACAAATCCTGGTTATCAGATTCCAAGAAGGCTCTCCCTATGCAAAGCACCAAGATACTTGAGTACTCCCTCCCCTGCCTCCCGTGGACTGCAAGTCCCATCCCCCTGGCTCTTGAATCTAAGGCTGATAGGAAACGCGGTCCCACAACATCCGGAGGCCTCCACTCAAACTCTCGCTTTTCACCCCCTTCCCCCCGTTTTGCCCCTCCTCGTCCAGAAAAAGGAGGGCCTTCCCCCTTCCAGCGCACGTGACCTTCGAGACGCCCCTCCCACCCGCGGGCTGACGCAACCGTCAGGAATTAGCAGCTGCGTCAGCGAGGACAAGAGAAAGAGAGAAGCACGAAGCAAGATGGCAGCGGCCGCCAAACAATGCCACCTCCCCGGCCCACTCGGTAGCCCCGGAGGCGGCTGGGGCCCATGAATGGGACACAGGCCTCGAAGAAGCCCCAGGGCACCCCTTCCCCCCCCAACTCCTTTGCTATAAAAGACCCCCGGTTCGCATTTCAACCCCTCCCGGCACAAACGCTCGAGCCTCCGCCGTTTATTACATGGGGCTCCAGTACGCCAGGCACCCCGAATCCCTCTGGGGGATCCCTTCGCCCCCCTTTCCGTAGCCCCACTCAGCGTCTATATTTCTTTTTCGCTCCGGCTGTTTTCCTCAACCGAGCTTCCTCCCTCCCGCCGCCACCAGAAAGCCGAGCCCCAGGCTGGCTCGCTTCCAATATTGAGGGCTCAGCCTCCTACCGAGCCTATTAATCCCCAGGCGACCAAACGGTTTCTTCCCTCCCGAGTTAAAATATTCCTTCCCCCTTCTCTTCAACCCGGCGAAATCTCTCTCGGCCTCCCGCGGTTTTCTGTCAGCTTCTGCCTCAAAGCCCAAAATGGACGCCCTCGGCCTATCGGTCCGACATTTTGTTCGCTCCCGCTGAGTCTCCCCTCAGCTCCCGCCCCGCTGAACCCACCGCCCTAACCTAAGGCTTCCCGCCCTTTTTCGGACCCCCCCTCTTTCTTCTCACCGAAGGAGTGGAGGTTCTGGATAGCGGACATACGACGCGTTTCGCTTCCCTTTTTTCCGGGTCGGAGGCAACAGCAGCGGAGGAGGCGACGGTGGCTCTTCAACCTCTGCGAGCACTCGCCAAAAGGAGGGAAAAGAGGCAGCAGGAAGGGCGGGGTTTAACCGCCGACGGCTTATATAAGTCGCTCGGCTTTTATGACGTCAACGCGCAACGGGGGACGAGGGAAGGGATTGGCTAGGCGGAGAAGAAAAGTTGGGGGGAGAACCATGGTTGCGGCTGTACGTCCTCATATTCGTCACACTGCGCACCAGCCCCACTCCCCTCCCCATCCTAGCGCGCCTGCGCATTTTGTGTGGCTGGAAGAGGGTAAACCGGACAAGGCTGGATTTCCTTGTGATGTCAATCATGCTTAGGAGTGGAGGAAAGGGATTGGTTGAAAACAACGGGGCGGAGGGGGCGGAAGTCCCGTTGAGTGAGGGCGAGGCTGTTATGCAGGAGACGTTTTTTAAGGCCATTTCCGCACTAGCCTGCTATAGTGCTATTATTCCACTTTCAACATCCTATGGAATCGTGGGGTTTGCAGGCCTTCGAGACCTCTCCCTACACTGCAAAGCCCAGGATTCCATAGGATGTTGAAAGTGAAATAATAGAACTATAGCAGGTTAGTGCGGAAATGGGCTAAAATGTTGATAAATTGATGTAGTTGAGGTTGGTGTGCTGAGCCCTCTTTTTAATTTCGTAAAATTGGAGTTGGGCCCTGAAATCTAAAAGAGTAAGCTTTTAATTAGTGGGGGGAAAAGGGCTTTGTGTGGTCTCAGAATTGCTGCACTGTTTAAAAAACACCTTGTAAAAGCCAACAGTGAATGTGAACTGCTGAGGCCGTTTGAACGGCTTCCGTTCTAGGGAAGTGGGTAGTTCAAATTGCTTTTCTCAGGGCCTGTGTGCACTACGGTGTTATAGTGCTATTATTCCGTTTTCAACATCCCTGTGGAATTTTGGGGTTTGTAGTTACTGAGGCCAACGGGCATTCTGGCTGAGAATTCCAAATGCCCCTCCCTAAATTGGAAACCCCAGGTTTCCATAGGATGTTGAAAGTGGAATAATAGCACTATAACAGTGTAGTGCAGAAAAGTATCATTGTATTTGCACAATACACATGTTTTATATAATAACGAGAGCCAGAGTGGAGTCGTGTTTGAGCATTGGACCATAGCCCTGGAGACCAGGGTTTGATTGCCCACTTGGTTATTGAAACCTACTGGATGACCTTGAGCGCATCACAGACAGCCCCAAAAGCCCCATGATCAATTTGCCTTTGGTTCATCATCAGTCAGAAACGACTTGAAGGCACATAATAATAACATTAATTTACCACTGTTTCAGATTACTTTCTTAAGAAAGTGCCCCTTTCTTCTAACACAGCACTGGTACTCTGTAGCAGGCAAACATTCAACAAGTGAAGCATATTAGTGCATCTGCTTAACAGAAGAAAAAATATTGTCTCTTGCGTTTCTGCTTGCAAAAATACAGGAGCGTGCCTAAATAAATCAAATCCTGGCTACTTAGTTTCAGTTTAGTTCTCTTGATCTCAGTGCCTAACATTTGGGTGGCAGCTTAATAGCAATGCTAGCTCCAAAGGTAATTCTGCTAGTAGGCAAAACTGCAGAAGAACCCTTACGCTAAACTGGCTTTTCCTGGCACTTGTCAGATGCCGTGCAGAGTTGGTCCTTTCAATGTAATTTGGATTAGAAGCCTCTAATCCTGTTCCTTCAACCTTTTAATCCAGCCAGTGTCTTGGCAGTTTATGCCAATAGTTCTTAGAAAACCAGTAGGGCCTTTAGCCTTGTATTAACAATATTTTTTAGCTTGAACCAGACAGAGGGCGGCTATCTGAGCTGAGAGGAAACTAAGGATTTTTATTTGCTTAGTTTACAGGACCCAGCAGGTTCTAAACAGCCAAGCGAAAAATCCCCATGCTTGCATAAGCCCTCAGATAATATAGAGTATCAGCTTGGTCAGCAACTACATTAGCTGAGCCAGGCTGGTGGAATGATGCAGCCTAGACAAATTCAACCAGAAAGACTTGTGGTCCCTTAAAGTAGAGTAGAGAACCTTTGACAGTCAGATGCTTTGGACTGCATCTTCCATAATTGCTTACCACTGGGCATACTGACTGAGGTTTCTGTGAACTGAAGCATCCAAAACATCTGGACTGTCAAAGGTTCCCCATCCCAGGCTTTACTGTCCTATAGTAAAGCAATGCGGAGAAATATGTAGGTGTTGTTTTCATGTAACTCCAGGTAGAACAAGAAGATACCTGCTAAAACCTGATCCTTGTTTTGTATGGAGTGCCGAACCCATAAACAAGGCCTTAAACATAAGACTCCGTTGGCTGACCTTGCACCAGATTGTCTGCAAGCCATTCCTCAAAGGAATGTGGCCTAGTCAGTCAGCTGAGATTAAAGTTTAAGAATGGAATGGCTGTGTACATGAATCTGTGGACTGGGGTAGTAATCCCACATGGGCAATTAAGAAAAAAAAAGTTAGAATCTGCTGACCATCTAGCTCTAGGCAGATGAGAGGGAAGGAAATCCTGATGTTCTAGGATATTTTCCTGGAACATTGCACCATAGGATCCTGCAAACTATGCTATTTATGCTGCAAACTGCACTGTTACATGACAAAGCAGCCTGGGTGGGGGATATCCTGGAACGACCTTCAAGGTAGCTCAGTCTTGGTTGTATCTTGTCCCCTTCTCCAGAGAAATCTTCAGGCAAAAGCATTCCTTCCAACCGGATTTTCTTCTCTTGAGATTCTTCCCTTCACCTCTTTTTCATAATAACCTCAACCTTGTTTGAAATGTCTGACAGCAGGCAGTTGGAGAAGATTGTTTACACATGCGAGATGACTTCAGCTTTATCTATCCTTGACTAAAATTATTAATACAAGAAGTGCCCTGCTGGATCAGATCAAACACTAGTTTAGTCTAGCAGATGACCACCACAATGTCCATGCAAAGGCCTCAAGCAGGATATGAGTGCAGTAATACATTCACACTCATATTCTCCCACTGCTTTTGATACTGGACAAATGTCACTATCATCAATATTAGCCATTTAAAGCCTTATCTTCCCTGACTTTGTCTAACCCACTATGAAACCCACCCAAATTGGCGGCCAAAACTGTCTCATCCCTCGTGGTAGTGAATTCCATAACTCAACTTTGTGCTTTGGGAACTTCATAAATAAGGTCATATTGGACTTCTTGTGTAGTTTCATGGCCAGATGTCACTTTATCACACTCAGTGGCACCCCCCTTGCTTTTAACCGTTGCAGATGAGCCCCTCTATTTCTCTGGAGCTGGGAGCCTGGCTGGTCTAATTCCCAAAACAAGGTATAGGAGCTGGGCAAAAAGGCTCAGGTTGATGGGCAACCAATTACCTTCTCATTAAAGCTCCATCTGACTTGCTTCCCAGACCACAGGAAAACAAGAGGTTTTCCTGGAGGTCACATCAACACCTGTGTGTGAAGTTTGGAGGAATAAGCAAACTCGTTTGAAACTTCAGAAAGCTATTTCAGAGAATTAGCCTTGTCTATACAAACACTGTGTTGCCTTGGTATTTGTGTATGCCCTAATTCCCCACTGTTTAGATTGTTGTCTCTTCTTTCCACTGTCTTTTCATGTCTGCCTGACAGGCTGAAATTAAACAGGCCTGGCTTTCCATATTTCTATGTGACATAAAAAACTGCACTTACAACGTTTCTGCACGTTAGGCAATTGTAAAAAGTCACAGGATCATAGTTGGGGGAAAAAAAGAAGAAGAGAAAACAGTCCTAAAGCAGAAGGATAAAGGAATGGTGCAAAAGTCCAGAGAAAGTCAAGCAGAGAAGAGGGTGAAGGGTTACTATAAACTGGTTATGGAGGGAATCTGAATTCTAATCAAGCATTAGTACTGATTATGGAGGAACTTGATACCACAGACTTTCTGTAAATTACTTGAGATGGATGCTCACAATTAAATAGTGCTAGGGTGGGAATTATCACCATATGACTCTCCCACTGTTGTGTGACTACAACTCCCAACATTTCCTCACCATTCCTGTGGAGGCTAGAGGTCCTAGGAGCTGCAGTTTAACACCATTTGGAAGGCCATGTAATTTCTACCTCCAACGTTGCGTAATCTATATAGTAAGAATTACTATCTTTCCTTCAGCCTGCTTTTATGCGTCTTGGACAACAACCTGAATAATAAAAAGTAAAGGAAATTGCAAAATCCACAGAAGGGCAGAACTTGTGTTAGAATAAACCAGAATATCAGAAAATAACACATTTCAGAAAACTGGCTGTTGTAATATACCACTGTAAATTAATAAAGATGTCACACAACTCTGTTAAAAAATAGCAAGCAAGCTTTCGAGTTCTCCAAACACTTCACTCCAGCTGCCTTTGTTTTTTGCATGCCTTTTGAAAACTAGGGAACTGAATAATTTCCCTTTTGCTCAAAGTGAGAAAAGGCTTACATCCTTAATTTACACATGATTGGCTGTAATTAAAAACAGGAATGAAGTCAGAAAGAAAAGCTGGCAATGCTGTATTAATGTTAAGACCCTATACCCCCAGCAAAGGTTGTTCTGTTGTAGCAGAAACATCTGCTAACTGGAATTAAACAGGTTGCAGTTTCATTAAAGGAATATGGTTTTAAGCGTCAGATAAGATCAATGTGGTAGGATTAATTCAGGCTGCTCTTCATGAGATGCTCAGGGTGAGAGGCATGGACAACCAACAAGAAACCTCTGCAAGGCTGAGCCTACCATTAGGTAGTAAGCAAAGTGTCTTAGGGAGCAAATACTGGAGGAAAGAAGCAGGAGCCCCTGGCTGTTCCTCCGTAGTGCCCTGGCCTTTCTTCTTTCTTGAAGCATAGAACTGTGTGTGCCACATGCTCCCTTTTATGTTGGAGCACCCTTAAGTTACTCTGCTTCCCTCAGGTGTGGTTATAGAACTGTCTTTCGTAAACAGTATTGAGAAAAGGTCCATCTGCCTGTCTGGTCACCTTCTTTACATGGAATGAAGTAAACATGCCCTCCAACATTTTACAGATGAAAACTGAGGCATGAGTCTAAGCAACTTCAGAGTGTGGTCAAGATGGCAAAGGTTATTAATGAGGAAGGAGGCACAAAGTAGGAATAGCTGCAGTAGTTTGCTTTTGCCTGAGCCTATTGGGAAGGGCAAGATTCCACTCCCTCTTCTCTCCTCTCCCATCCTCCTGTTGAGTTAATTGAGTGTAAAGTACTTTTGCACTTTGAACTCAGTTTGCAGCTGTTGAAGCGATCTGAGGACAAAGGGGGAATGGAGGAGGAGGAGAGAGAAACCAGGACATTTTAAAAGTAGCTGAAAAATGTGGGATAACAGAGGATTAGGTGGGAGAGTCCTTGCCAAATCAGGACAGTTGAAGGGTAGGGGATCTATTTTGGCCTTTTTTCTTGGTTTGGTGCTCAGAACATTTGTCTGCAGGACACACAGACTGGAATCCCATTAGTGTATTATGCTGATATAACCACACAAGTGTAGGCAGTAGTGGCAAGAGGAAAAAGGCTATGGCTACAGTAGCCATGAAGGAAAGAAAGCCTGGGAGGAACAGGCTGTTTGGAGATGGCATTTTTTTCTGCCTTCTATTTCTACTGCTAAGTGACCCCAAAAAGAAGTACAACCACTGGATTCTGACTCCAGTTTGTTTCAGGACTTTATCACACAAGAAGTTCGTTGCACTGTTGAACTGGCTCGGGCCCGAAACTGCAAATTCCAGGATTCCATAGGATGTTGAAAGTGGAATAATAACACTGTAACAGTCTAGTGCGCAAATGGCTTTAGTTTCGTATCTGATCTTTCCTTATCACACCACATCGTGACTCTCCTGTTGTTGCATTGTATTTCCATCCTTATTGGATCACATCTTTTCACTGACAGGAAAAAAACAGTTCATGGCTCCAGTCAGTGGTGTAGCTTGGTGCAAGTGGGGTGGGGCAGAGGAGGAGGCGCATGGGTGGGGTGATGGCACGCGTGGACAGGGTGATCCTGTGTGGGGGGCAGGGTAATGGAGCATGGGGGGCAGGCAAGGAGCGGCTGCACTCCCCAAAAAAGTGCCACCCAGGGCGTCCCACCTCCTCGCCCCCCTGTCTCTACGCCACTGGCTCTAATCTTGCTGCTGTTCAACTATTGCTTCTTGGTGTGATGGTTTCATTGCAATGCGATTCTGATATTGTGGCAATCATGTGATGTGAGTGGGTGTGGTTCTCCTCATGTTTCCCTCCCTATCCCCAAGCAGGGTGAAATTACTCCTCTTCCAGCATCCGGACAAAGAAAACATCACAGTGCACAAGAACAATGCTGATTTTACTTCATTCCCCAGTACGTATTTATTTTGCAGTAATTGCAAAATTTATTTTGCAGTAATTGCACCACTGTGCTGCTGTGGGGTGACCAGCATGCTGTAACTACATGGTTATTGCAGAATTAACAAAAAATACATACTGGGGAACTGAAATTGCATAATTGCAGTAAAATAAAATAAACAGGAACAACATTGCTTTTACTTTGTAGCTCTGCATATGTCTTTTTAAAAATTTGTTTTGCTGTAAATGAGCAACCATGCTACTGTGGAAGTTGCCAGAATGTCGCAATTACACAATTATGGCAAAAGAAAGAAAGGCATACCTGGGAACGGAAATTGTGCAATTGTGGGACACAGATAGATAAATAAATATATAAACAGCACACATGTGCTAAGTGCAGACAGGGTCAGCAAGGCAGTGGGGAAAACTGGTTGTGGGACTGTGCATCACCAAAGCAGCACCATAGTGTTATTGCAGAGGAGGTGGGAAAATGATTGTTTCCATGCTGGTATGTTTCCATTTGCTTAAACAACACGATGCTGCTGTGAGACAACAGGCTGGTATGATGAGGCTCTTGGTGAGAATAATGTAGTATCAACAGTGGGTTTGCTGCTTTAGAAAGTAACACATACACACACACAAAAATCCAACATGTCCAAGTGCCCCAAAGCACTTAATAGTGTAGTTCTCCACAGTAGGGGAAGAAATAAATGGAGGGCAAGAAGAAGAAAGCACCCCAGTATCCAAAGCAGTCATGTCAACGTCTTATTCTCAAATTATCCTTCGGAAAGTTTCTTTGGAATCAGTTGCTTTTTGTCGGACCTGCTGTGGACGTTTATAGACTGTGGTTGTTTATTTTGATGGGCTCTTTTAAGTAAGCCTAATGTGTTTTCAGAGATGTAGTTGGGAATGTGTTGTCGAAACTGTTACCATGTATTTTCCATGCTTTTAAGAATGTTTGTGTAGCCACTTCACGGAAAAAAACCAGAGACATTTCCAGGCATTGGAAAATTCCACATACCTGTGCTATTTCCACCCACCCACAATTACTTGCTGACATGTCCATATTTTTCATGTAATCTCGTTCCTACCAACACACACCAAGTTAGCATTTTGCCTTCTAGATTTTAACTGGGGCGTTTGCTTAGTGTTACTTTCAGAAAATCATTTTCTGAAACCACTTGCAGAAAAGCCAATATAGGGTATGGAAAGTGTTGGACTGAAATGCTGGTGGCAGAGGTGTGTGTGTGTCTCAGTTCTAGTCTCCGTTAGCATTCCTTGCAATTATCTTGATTTTGGCAGGTACAATCTTGATTAATACTCTATAATCCTATTTTTTTTCATCTGTTTCTAAAGTGTCTTGGTTTCTCTCTCTTCTTCCCGCTTCCTTCTTTGTCCTCAGCTTACTTCAGTTGCTGCAAACTGAGTTTAAAATGCAAAAAGACTTTGTATTCAATAAACTCAACAGGAGGAGAGGAGAGGAGAGGAGGGGGCAGAATCTTGCCTTTCTTCATAGGCCATTTCCACCCTATGCTATTACAGTGCTATTATGCTACTTTCAACATCCTGTGAAATTTTGAGGTTTGTAGTTTACTAAGGCCAAAGAGCTCTCTGGCTGAGAATTCTGAATGCCTTTCCCTAAACTGCAAACCCCAGGATTCCATAGGACACTGAAAGTGGATTAATATACCCTATACCAGTGTAGGGCATAAATGACCATAGATTCAGGCAAAACGAAACTGCTGCAGCCTCTCCTAGCTTGTGTTTTCTTCCTCATTAATAACTTTTGCCATCTTGGCCACACTCTGTTGTTGATTGGCCAAACATGCCCAGGTTTTCATCTGTGAAATGTTGGAGGACAAGTGCATGCCATATAATGCACTAGGTAACCTTGGACCAGCTGTTTCTCTTAAACTGACCCACTTCACAGGGTTGTTGTGAAGATTAAGTGGAGGCCAGAAAAGCCATGTATATCACTTCGAACTTATTGGAAGAGAGACAAAATATAAATGTAACTAATAATTTTTTTAAACTTTTTTTTAAATTCTTTTTATTAAAACAAAAGTTAAAAGAGAATATACTTGTCTGTGTACATATGGAACTTCAAACAAATGATATGTCTCTAAACATTTGTATAACAACAAGAACATCCATTTCAATACAATAATAATAACAACAACATATTAACGGAAACTAACAGCAAGAACTGTAGTACATAACAAAATCTTCATTTACAACATAATTTCAGTAATGTAAAATATGATATAGATATATGTTGAAGTATAATGAAATAAACTATAGTGAAGTAAAATTTAAATACCTACCTAGTAATCTTCCCTTATTTATGCTTCTTCTTTTGTAGTCAGTTATAACTTATCTATATCATGACCAACAAAATTTATCATTTACTTAGTAAATCAATATAAACCTCTACCTCAACTAGATATTTTACAGTTATAGCAAAAGATTCTAACCTCTCAAAGTTTCAAAATCTAAAAAAATGTTTTTCCCCTTTAATTACATTATTTATGAGTGGTTCTGACTTCTACTTTTACTCTTAGCTTCAATCTTTTAGTGTTAGCCCAATCGTAGGTATTTTCCCCCATTTGGATGTAACTAATAAATTTTTAAAAATGTGTTTGAATTTGGAAGATGGTAGCAAAATGATGGGATTATCAGGGTTGAAAGCTTTACTAACATATTGAAGGCACTTTCTGCCCAGTCTGAAAAGTTAAGAAGAAAATGTGGCTAATAAAAAAAAGATGTGCTGGTGTTTTCATTTCTCTTACGCCCAGACACTTATGTTACCTGGACATTTTTGCTACTCAGTCTCCTTTACTCTCCTTGTGAAACATTTCAGCATTGATTGCCTAGGGATGGGGGACTGAGGGATGATGGCAGTGTTTTAGGCTATTATCAGAAGAAAAGGATGAAACCAGCTATACTGGATCAGAACAGAAGCCTGGGAATTCTGTTTCCGCAGTGGCCAACAAGTTGCCTACGAGCAGGACATGAATGTGTCTGTACCATATCCCTTAACTATCTTGATCAATTGGGGACAATCCCAGTCTTGTTTGTTTATAGAAGGGAAAAACCCTATATGGCAAACAGCTGACATTGGCAAGGACAGGCCCGCTTAATCCTCTGTCATGCCACATTTCCATCTTCTTTTAAAATGTCCCAGTTTCTCTCTACTTTTCCCACTTTCCCCCTTTGTCCTTGGCCATTTGTGCACTACACTCTTAGAGTGCAATCATTCCCACTTTCAACATCCTATGGAATCCTGGGGTTTGCAGTTTAGGGATTTTGCACTGTATTTTGCACTGTTAACTCAATAGAAAGAAGAGAAGGGGGGCAAATCTTGCCCTTTCCTGTAGACTCAGGCAAAAGCCAACTGCTACCACCACTCTTAGCTTGTATGTTCCTCTTCATTAATATACGTTGCCTTCTTGATCACTCTCTGAGGTTGCTTGACTCCACGTGTTCCAGTTTTCATCTGAGAAATATTGGATGATATGCTGCACCCTCCTATTTTTCCTCCCCAGAGGAACATATCTGTCCTACCTAGCCTTTGCGCATTTGCAACAATACCACACTATTTTAGGGGTGTAGCGGGGGTGACAAAGTTTAGGCAGAGATCTTTTAAGAAACGAGTCAAAACATTTCACTACCTTTGGTAAAAATAGTGCCCCCTCTGTTCCATGTATAGAAGTCTCCTGGCCTAGCAGCTGAATCTGAACTTTGCAACTAGGAACAAGATAGCATCTACTGCAAGTTGGGCAGTAGGCCAGTTTAAGGAGTGGAGGGCTGTGCCATACACAGCTCTGCCCTCCCTGAGAAGAGGATGGCCAAAGGGTTTAGGAAGAACAGCTCTGGAACTATTATTGCTTCCTCCCCTCGTTCTGCCTACTGACAGTGCCAGCCTGGGATCAGGTATTCTGCCTGAGTTATGCAATTTGTAAATTTCAGTGGCAGTGTTTATTGAACCTGGTGGGTCTGTACAAGTGGCACAGTGTAAGTTTTGAAAAATTGGTGATTTAATTTTCCCTCCAAGTGCCTTGATTTAGCAGGGACAGTCCTGATAATCCTCTGTCTTCCTTCTCTTTTAGTTCTGATCTCCATTTGTCTACTCTGCAGTTGTCTTGATTTGGAAGGTACAGTCTTGCTTTTAAATGTCCCAGTTTCTCTCTACTCCTCCTCCCACTTTCATCCTTTGTCTCTGACTTACTTCATCTGCAGCAAACTGAATTCCAAGTGCAAAAGTAGTTTATATTCAGTTGATTCAGCAGCAGAGAGAGGAGAGGAAGGGCAGCCCATGGGCTATAGTTCCCCCACCAGTACAAAGCATGGCACCATTAGAAAAGTCAGCAATGTTCTCTGGAGCATTATTAAACAGAAGACATCACATAGTGACAATTTATGAATTTTAAACCAGGGGAACATCTCTGTTTTAAGGATTTTGGACATCAAAAGCATCATCACCGCCAAAGACGTTATGGGACTAAGCTAAAGTTTAGTCTCCTAATCTCTCTGATGGGGAAGAAGTTGCTATTGTTCTCTCCGCTTTGTCGGCTTGGCAGCTGTGAAGAAGCTAGTAACTCCCCTATATTCTTTTACACTGGACAAGAAGGGTGGGTGGAATGGCAAATGGCGTATTTGAAGAACCCATTGTTCTCCCACTCTATACTAGAATTACCTGTTCCTATTTCATGCTGGACATTAAATACTTTTTGACGTTCAGCTCCCAGGCTCCCCTAGCTAGCATGTAGTTACAGCCTCCAAAGGTAACTTTTCCAGGCTCTGATGTCGGGATAATTGCTTTGGACTGCGTATTGTAATGATACATCAACACAAAGCACCACCAATCACATGTGAATGCTATAACAAGAAGTCTGCATCTGGTGGTAAACTGCACCCACTATTTAAGAAGGAAATGTAAGCCTTTAAATATTTTATTTCAAACCAGGGATACCCTTGGCAATCTTGCATGACACAGTCAAGGGTTTGTAGTGATATATTACCCAGGATATGCTGTGTTGGGGGGTTATAAGGGCATAATAATGTTCCTTTTCCCCTAAAAGGGGGAATGTAATTGTTTGTGCTTGTTTTAGCAACAAGTAACAATGATTTGTTACTTTTTCTTGATTCTTTTGGAGGAAGGGCTCCTTTGGGGAGACATTTTGGGGGGAACTTTCCAAATGTTAACCTATTTTCTTACCCTTTCTTATAGATCTTTTAAAAACAAAAGGAATTTAAAGGTAACAGTGTAATGAGCAATTCAGGAAGTAATATTAAAGTAGCAAGTTTAGGAGTGGTGGCAGCTGGCTTTATAGTTACTTAAATAATTACTTACGTTTTAAAAAGCAACTTTATAATCTGTGGACGCTGTCTGTGTTCCAGCTGTTTTTTTCCGGCCTGTTCTAGCAGGATGAAACCTGCATCCTCCCCACCTTCACCATCTGCTGCAACAACATACAAATTAAGAGCGTTCTTTTTGGACCCACTCATCCTATCTGGCTTGAGGATTACAAGGGGATGAGAAATGGTATGCTGGATATTTCATCTTGGCCTCCATCTGACATAGACAGATTGGCTGGGATCCAGAGCTAAGGTGTGGATTTTGCAACAGCCTTGCCAATTTGCTTTGGGGAGGAGGAAAAAGAATGACCCCAAGCTTGGTTTTCAAAACAGACGCTGTTCTTGCTCTTGTTCTTAGGAAGACTGACCAGCTGATCCAGTGGGAGAAAGGCTGTGACTTAGTCCTGCCCTCCAGCTTACCTATATAAAGGGGATTCTCTCTAAAGTTTCCGCAGCTTGTATTCCTGTTTTGCTTTGCCTTCCACCACCAGGACCATGGCAGCTACGTTCTCTAGCCGCAGCCAGTCTTTCTCTAGCAGTGGGCACAGGCCTAGAGGAGGGAGTGTGCTTGGTCTAGGCAGGCCTCAGATAGCCTCAAATATCTATGGGATCATGACTGGCCTCCCACCCTCGGTCAAGGATGCACTGGCTCGGCGTTATGGGTCCGGTGCTGTGGAGACAAACATCCTCGATGTCAATCAAAAAGGCACTATGCAGAATTTGAATGACCGCCTGGCTGCATACCTAGAAAAGGTGAGTAGCTGAAGCGTATCTCCCGGTGAAAAATTAGCTGCAGGGTAGGGATATTAAGATACAGATGAGGTCCTAGTGCAAAAGAAGCACCCATAGTTAAAATACATCTATCTATAGCTGTCAGAGCTTTGGGAGGCAGCTGAACAAAATGAGACTTGAATTTTTTGGTTGGCATTTTCTGGTTGGGAGCTTTTCCTTCTTTCCTGGAAAGATGTGTCCCTCTATTATATGTTTGAATAGTGACTCCCATCATCTACCACCACTGGCTTGTGCTGTCTAGGGCTGGTGTAAGTTGCAGTCAAATAACCTCTGAAGGATCACACATTCCCCACCTCTGTGGCAGAAGATATCCTAAGTGCGTTTGGCCAGGTTACTTTTGTTCAGTGGCGAAGCAACTTGGAGTTGACATCTGTAAGACTTGCACATTTATGCACGGCTTTAAGTAGTAAGATCTTGTGATCATTGACTGATGAATGGTAAATGTTTCCACACTTGGGGCATGAATCTTTTAGCTACTGTAAGAGCACACGGGGTTCTACTGCGTGGACTAACAAGTAAGTTACAAGCTGCAGAGATCTAGTCCATTTCCGCACTAGACTGTTATAGTGCTATTACTCCATTTTCAACATCCTATGGAATCCTGGGGTTTGCAATTTAGGGAGGAGCTGGCTGGCTCCTTCCTAAACTGCAAACCCTAGGATTCCATAGGACGTTGAAAGTAGAATAATAGTGCTATAACTGTCTAGTGTAGAAATAACCCTAGTTTAGAGTATATAGTTGTTATTTGCATTCAAGTCAACTTCAACTTATGGTGACCCTACAAGTGAGGAACCACGAAGAGCCTCAGTCATCAGCTGCCCTGCTCAGGTCTTGCAGACTCAGGACTGTGGTTTCCTGATGGAATGAAGTATCAACATATCTAAAAATATCATGGATATTTCTAATACAGAATTAATTTAGATAAACATCTGCTATTGATGGTAGGACACAGTGGTTAGTGGGGTGGTACAGCACACTTTGGCTCATATGATCTATTTAGAGACAGACTTAGGGCCTTTCCACACTAGACTGTCATAGTGCTATTATTCCACTTTCAACATCCCGTGGAATTTTGGGGTTTTTGTAGTTTACTGAGGCCAAAGAGCTCTCTGGCTGAGAATTCTTAATGCCCCTCCCTAAACTGCAAACTCCAGGATTCTACAGGATGTTGGAAGTGGAATAATAGCGCTATAATGGTGTAGTGTGGAAAGGCCCCTAGAAGAGCTTTTTTTTTTGCTTGCAGCCTGCCTGCCTGCCTGCCTGCCTGCCTCTTTCTTTCTTTCTTTCTTTCTTTCTTTCTTTCTTTCTTTCTTTCTTTCTTTCTTTCTTTCTTTCTTTGCACCAACAGTACTTGAAGTAATACGGAAGGATAGTCTAGTTTATACATTCATTCAGATGAGCCCAAAAGCTAAGCTACTGTGGTGACTTCAAGATTTTTTTTTTTTTTTTTAGTGACCTTTACAAATTTGAGCAGGTACTTCATGATCTGGGTCTCATATGGTAGTGAATGGTATTGTGGAAATTAAAGTCTGATATATGCGGAGGGTCAAAGCTTCCACACCTCTGCTTTTTTGATTTGTAACAAGAAGATTTGGTTTGTCCCTTTGCAACTTTATGCAGGCATTGACTGGGGAAGGGCCAAGAAATTTTAGCAGAGGCTGGGTCATGTTAGTTTTTGGACTACAGCTCCCAGAATTCACGAGACAGCATGGCCAGTGCTTATGTTCATTGGGGCAATTGTGGGAATTGTAATCTGAGCGACTCTGGGAGCTGCAGTCCAAAAAAGGAAGTTCTTTATTTGATCTTCCTTGGAGAGTCAGTTTGTGGAAAGTTCAGAAGAGCTTTGGGCTTGGTATTTATGATTGTTGGCAGTTTTGTTGAAGCCTTAGTAAATATGTTGATAATTGAACCTTCTGTATGGTCAGGGTTTGTTCATGGGGGAAGACTTTGAATAGGAGGAAAATCGTTGGCTAAAGGGTACCGATAGTTACCCTGTAAACAGATGTGGGATGGATTTCAGTGGCAATAGGGTGGAGGAGAGGTACCGTAGATGAAAGCTTTCCAGACTTTTCATATTAGTGACACACATTTTAAACATGCATCGTTTTGCAACACAGTAATTGAGTAAGTAATTCAGTAAGTGGAGGCAGCCCCTTCACTTGGGCCTGGCCTGCCACCACCCTTGCCAGGGTCTTCCTCAGCCCAGAGCGGCAGTGGCAGCCCCTTCATTTGGGCCTGGCCTGCTGTGGTGGGAGAGGCAGCCCCTCCACTCATTACGTTTGTGTGACACACCTACACACTGCAGCCAACACACTAACGTGTCATGACACACACTTGCTCTCTACCATAGATCAACAGCATTTAAATGTACAATGGGTGAACGCATTCTTTCACTGTGAATATTATTTAACTTCTATGGACAGATGTGCAAAGTGAACAGAGGTGTGTAGCTTTTATTGCTTTGAGGGTTTGAAAGAATTTATCTTTGTCAAGCTGGGTCTTCATTGATAGCTGAGTTGGTGAGCGGTGAGATAATGGCCATTTCCGCACTAGCCTGTTATAGGCCCTTTTCGCAGGGTATTTTCGACGCGAAAGGGCCCCTTGAGTGTCGCGCACATGTGAGGAGCAGTCCACATGACGCACTCACATTTGCGCGACACTCCAGGGCCTGGCAGGCACTGCTCACACATTTTTTCATTTTCGGCTTGAAGCCAAAAATGCTGTGCGGTCGAGCGTTGCTCTGGGGCCCTGCGCGCACTTACCTTGCGTGCAGAGCCTCTGGAGCCAGGCCAATCGTGCTTCCTGTCCAGTACAGCCTGGGAAGGTCCCAGGCTGCACTGCGAAAGGAGGAGATGGGGCTCTCGCATGAGCAGGAAGCTCGTGCGGAACCGAAGAAGCAGGGAAGCAAGAGCCTCTCTCCGGAGGCTGCTTGCGCGAGCACTGCACCCCAGTGCTGAAAATCGGTGAGTTGTGGAAAGGGCCATAGTGTTATGATTCCAGTTTTAGCATCCTATGGAATCCTGGAGTTTGCAGTTTTGGGAGGGGCCACTTGGCCCCTCCCAAAACTGCAAACCCCAGGATTTCATAGGATGTTGAAAGTGGAATCATAGTGCTATAACAGGCTAGTGCGGAAATAGCCAATGTTGATCTTGAAGTTGGTTGGAGGTGTGAGACCTGAGAAAGTGGTGATTCTTTCTTATTCTTTGTTGGGATTGGTGGTTATTCACAACCAAGATAAAGGAGTAAGAGTGACTGAGGCTTAAACTATACACTGTGTTGAATGTGCGTCATGCAGTCATAAGTTCTTTTCCTTTTTTTATTCCTAAGTGTATGAGTAGAGGCAGCTTAAATTGTCCTCTCCCTGTTTCACTCCTCATGGGAGGGTCTAAAAGAAGAAGAAAATCAAAGGAACGTCTGGCCCTCCAGATGTCATTTAACTACAATTCCTATAATCCCCCACAATTGGTTATGCTGGCTAGGGCTGATGGGAATTGGAATTCAGTGACATCTGGAGGGCCACAAACTCCCCAGCATTGTTGTATACAATAGGTGGCATTTTGAATATGTATAAGATGAGTTTCAGCTTGATAGCGTCTCTCATACACTACCTGTCTGCCTGACCTTGGTCTGCATTGCAGGAAAGGCTGTTTAACATGGGTGCTCTATATAATGATGCTGTGGGTGTTTAATAACTAATGGAAAAAGTGCCACCAGGGCTGAAGCATGCCTGAAGGTGACACCCTCTCTTCTGACGAGGTTCCCTTGAACCCCAGCTGTGCAGAAGCACTTTGCACATGCTCAAAGGCACTTTTCTGTTGCTTCTGAATTTCAAGCCATGTATTCTAGTGTTAAAAAATTCAAGCCACAGGAAGCAAAAACTCAAACTCCCAATTTCATACGTGAGACAATTCATGGTGATTGCCACATCATCCGTATTTGTACAAGAGTCGTTCAACAAGCAGCCTTCTTGTATGTTCTGTCTTTGGTTGCAGTTAACAATAATCTATAGAAGCTAAACCATTCCCTGTTAAATCTAAATCTAGAAACTGGTATAAATAAACTTTAAGTTAGGTTTTAACTTGATAGCACTGGATTTAATAAACATCTCATCTGATTGATTTTATATTTTTAATGAAGTTCTCTTTAAACTTTTTAATTATTTCAATTTTATTTATCCATATTAAGTTTTTTTTTTAAAATCTTATGCCTTTCTTAATTTTATCATGGTGTCTTAAGGTTATACATAGTAAATCTGAATAGAACTTCTGACATAGAATTGAGAGGTTCCATTAAAAAAAAAAACTTTACCTCATACTAGTTTAGTCTTCTGGATGTGTCAGATTACAGCTCCCAGCACTCCGACTAGCATGGCCAACAGTCAGACTGCTTACGGATAATGGGCACTGTAGTCCAACACATCTAGGGGACGCCCAGTTGTGGAAGGTTCCACTAGTCAATATATTTGCATTAGAAGGTTATAGATGGTTGATAAAATCTGAAATCTAATATACACTACCTGGAGATGATACGAATTGTGATCCAACACATCTCCAGCACACCTGGTTGGGGAAGGGTGCACTAGTCAATATACTTATAATGGCAGGTTATGGAAGGTTTACAGAAGCTGAAATCCTACATATACTTTTCTAGGTCATAAGTCTTACTGAACTCAGTACTGGCCTTCTTGAATCTATTGTGTGTCTTTGTATGTGTGTGTTTGTGTTATCTATCTGAGTTATGAACAGCCCCCTCTAGTGGCTAAATGTAAAAGTCAAGCAGCAAGGATAAAATACACACTTGAGGGATTCGTCACTCCCATAAATTCTAACATGATATCATCACCTAGATTGACTTTTTATTTGCCACTGTACCAGGTGCGCTCTCTTGAGGAATCGAATGCACAGCTGGAGCAGAACATCAGGGAACTTTATGTGAAGCGTGCATCCGCTGGTGGTCCAGATCTGACGGAATATTTCAACACCGTTTCAGAGCTGAAGTCTAAGGTATGACGATGGTGGCGGTGATGGCAATATCTGTTACGGCTGGTGGGATTACTTTGGTCCTTTCAAAGGGACAAAACTTCCAGTTCCCAGCAGCCCGAGCCAGCATGGTAAGATCAAGGTGCTTTGAGTCCTGGTATTTGATAGGGGGAGAGCATAGTATAAATAAATTTGCTGTTGTTCCTAATGATGCTAATAAATTTCAGGTGTGTGAAATCGAAAATACCTGGGTGTTCAAAAATTCCCTGTGTTAGCTTAGGATATCCACAGCTGGAAAGAAGATGTTAGGTGATGTGTTGTTGTTGTTATGTGTCTTCAAGTCAACACTCTTCTAGTGTTAAGCAAAATTTGTTCAAAGGAGGTTCCCCACTGCCCTCCTCCTAGGCTGAGAGAGAATAATTTACCCCAGTGGGTTTCCATGGCTAAATGGAGATTGGAATCCTGTTCTCCTAGAAGCCTTGTCCAACACTCAAACCACAACACTATGCCAGTTCTTTTGTTGGGTGATATATAGTTACATTAAGTATGCATTCTTTTGAAGATTTTTGAGTTTGTATCTACGCTGTACACTTATAACCTTTCTATATAAACACTTTATGCTTTTTTCAAGGAATCATGGAAATTATCCATGAGCGTATAGCAAAAAGATTTTCTGCTGGAGAATCCCTACTTTCCTTTTACAAAACTACAGTTCCTAGGATTTTCTGGGAAGAGAAAAAGACTGACCAACTAACTGAAGTCTGCAGCATGTTATTGGGGTGGATTTCGTACAATTTCAGAAACTGTAATTGATCACAAAGTTTGGAACAGTTAACTTACAACAATTCTGCACTCACCAATTGTCTGCAATACATTTCCATCTTAAATTTTATTCATTTTTTTTAAAGCAAAGAAATCACATGTTATTGTTAGCAGCAGTACTTACACATTGCTGGCTGGAGCCTTTTACAGGAACACATATTTAGGAAGGGAGGACAATTTGTTGCAATTTTTGCTTTATGGGTTCCTTCTACATTCCCTGCCCTAGTGCCTTGTAGTATCATCTTCATTGTTGTGAACTCACACAAAATCAAAGCACTGAGTGATTTTCATTAGCAAAGACAGTAACATTATTTTCCACACCTTACTTCCTGCATCTCTGATTCTGCTGAGCCTAGCTGCAGTCCTCACAATATTATCTTGAACAGGTAATTAATTCCAGTTTACTTTACACAAGACGAGTTCCTAGGGGAGATGTAAACTGAAATCCCTGGGGAGTTATAAAATGGATTATGCTGGCATAATTCTTTTTTTTTCTTAATCATTTTATTCAAATTCAGATATAAAACAAACAATTATAACTGTCAACTTGTTTGAAATATTTCTGATCTTCCACACTGATCTAGATTTCATTATCAATATTTCTTAACGTACTTAAAATATTGTACTACATTTTAGTGCTGTTATTACTTGTTGATTCTTGCATTTCCATCTCCATATTCCTGCTTCATGATATATATCCTGTAGCCCCCTCATAATTTATCTTAAATCATGAATCACAGATTTCCATCTGATGGTACCCAGCAATTACCCGTTACAATTTGCCATTCTTTTTGTATCTCTTGGTCTGATTTCCCTTTTAATCTCTGAGAGACCATATCAGCATTTTTGTTTTCAATCAGTGTACCCCACCATTGTTCTAATGTGGGTATTTGCTGAGTTTTCCACATCTTTGCATATTCAATACGAGCTGTTGTTATCATGTACAGTAATATTCTCCAGTACTTCTTTATACCAGTACCTTCTAATACATCAGTCATATTTAACAAATACACTTCTGGTAACTTAGCAAACTGTACTTTCATTAATGCACATATTTGGTTATGTATTTCAGTCCAATATTTCTTAGCTTTAGGACATGTCCACCACATATGATATATTGTACCGACCTCATTCTGACATTTCCAACGTTGTCCAGTACCTGTATTATAAATCTTTTTTAATTCATCTGGTGTCATGTACCATCTATGAAATAGCTTGTAATAGTTCTCTTTCAAATTCTGTGCTACTGTAAATTTCTGTGTTTTTTTCCAGCTCTCCTCCCAAGACTCTAATTGTATTATATGTTGGCATAATTCTCAGTTACGTACTTTTATAAGTGTTGTACAAGGAGATATCCAGAACCTATTTCTTCAACACCTTTGCTCTGGGTGTATAAAGGCAATAGGAGATTCAGAGAAGAACAAGCAGACTGCACAAACATCCTTGCAACAACCAACATACATACATTGATAGAAATTTACCCTCCATCAGCAGGCAAATAAGAACTTGGCCCAAAGCTGCAACTGATTAGTTGACCTGGATGTTTGGATTCTCTTCGGGGGCATAGCTATGGTGTCAACCAGGATGAGTGCCTGTCCTTTAGTCTTTATGCAGAATTGGGTAAAAGTGGCAAGCTGTTTGGTGGCCCTCAATTTCCCCTTACTAGGTCATTCTGTACAGTTTCATTGTGGAACCTCACCAACCTCTTTTGTGTCTCTGCAGATTGAACAGGAGACTTTGAATAATGCTGGTCTGGTCTTACAGATTGACAATGCCAAACTTGCTGCTGATGATTTCAGAGTGAAGTAAGACTTCTTCATCGTCACTGTCCCCCCTCCCCCACTGTATTTCTTGCATTCAGTATTATAGATTTTGTTTAGGGATGGGCTAACCGAATCTTTGAATCCTGGGGAAGGATTCGAGATTCACGAATCCGAATCCCTGTGCCAAAATAGGCAAGCCGAATCTTTCAAATCCACCAACCAAATAGTTTGCTGGAGACTGGGGTGCCTGAAAACATGGGAGACCAGACACACAAGGGGAGATGGCAAGTAGGTGAGTTTTTCCCTTAGAGTAATAATGACCTTTGCTAACAATTTCGGAAATTACATCTGGGGCTGTATTCTAATATATTTAAATTGAATATTTAATATTGTTCAGCAGTTGACTGGAAGGTACAGTCTTGAGATTTCAAGGACAGCTGAAAGATTCCTTTGCATAGCTCCCTTGCAAAGCTCTTTCAGACACAATTCTGAGGTTTCTAGTTTTACAAGGTGTCACAGCCTTCTCTGCCAAAGTGTGCTGCTGCATCATCAAACTACAAACCCCAGGATGCCATAAGGAACTATGCAAAGAAAATCCAGTTTTGACCTGGATTATCTCTGTACTGTAGTGGTCCTATTTACACAGGCAGGACAATGTGGGATTAATCCACATTTTCCTGCCTGTGTAGAAAGGGCCTTCATGCTGTTTTCAATCTGGGGAGATCCTGAGGCAAAACTATGACAATTGTCCTGGCCACATTTCTTCAGAGGGAGGTTTGCTTTTGCCTAGGCTTTTGCTAAGGCTGAGAGAGTGTGTCTTGCCCAAGATTATCCTTCTTTCCCTAGCTTTTTAAACCCTTTTTTAAAAAAGGATTTGAAAGATTCGAGATTCCTGAGATTTGTGGATTCCCAGCACCTTCCAGGGAGTTGGATCTGGATTTGGAAAATTCTGGATTCATCCCATCCCTCGTTTTGTTGCTGTCAACTGCTCTCAAGTCAACTTCAATTTATGATGGCCCTAAGAATGAGAGATCTCTAAGTCACTCTTTATCAACAGCCCTGCCCAGATCTTCAGATAGCTCCATTGGTTTGCCATCTGTTCTTGTGCCTCTGTTTCTCCTGAGTCCTGTGAGAGCAGCTTCCACTTCACTTCCTGAAATTGTGGGTTCGTTTTCTTTTTTTCAAATGTTTTGATTTTTATAAAAGTTTAAAGAGACTACATACTAAAAACAAGTGATGTCTCAACAAATACAACACATAAACAGTACGACTTAGACATACATACATAAGGGCTATATTCTAATGTTCAATTTCCAGTCTTCCATATTGTCACCTGACTTCCTGACTAGATTGTCTTTACGATAATATATTGCATAAACAAATGAGGTTCTATTTTCACCTTTGGAGCACATCAGGACCCTACTAATATAATCCTACTAATTGCTTTACCTCATTTATAGCATTTTAAGATTTAACATTAACATTTGTAGAAGTACATTCATATATTGTATAAATTAAGATAAGATTTAACCATGTCTCAATCTTCAATCAACAAAACTCGCTCATTCATTTTCATTTTCAAATGGTTCTTCCTTGAAAGACTCTGTCATCCTTTAATCTCTTTTATATAGTTATTCAGTATATTGTTTCTGTTGTGTTTTTATTTCTTTGTGATCATTATAAGCTTTAGGGGTAGAGTCACCATTGTCTATTTGGATATTAAAAAAAAAAACCAAAGAGATCTGTTCCCTGTTTCCTAAATGTATGCTTGCATGTATGCATGCATTTGTATTTATTTCTGCATTTGTGTCTGTACTTAGCAGCATCCTGACATGCAGAAACTCACTGGGAAGTGTTGTCATTATTACTCTGTAAAGATAATATGGCGAGAGCCAGTGTGGTGTAATGGTTTGACTAGGGTTCAAATCCCCGCTCAGCCATGGAAACTCACTGGGTGCCTTTAGGCACATCACATTCTTTCAGCCTCAGAGGAAGGCAAAGGCAAATTTATTTATTTATTTAATTCGTTTATATCCCATCCTTCTCCCAGTGATGAGACTCAAAGTGGCCTAGCATCTTATTTAACACAGTACAAATTAAAAACAATGCAAAAGCAATAATAAAATCTAAGATTTTAAAAAATTAAACAATATGTAAAATTAAAACAATTAAACATTAAAATATTACAGTTTGTTAAAAGACTATATACAAAAGCTTTCTGAACAAATCCTGAGACGAAAGCTTCACAGTAGGTTCACCTTAGGGTTTCCATAACTCAGAAACTACTTGAAGGCACACAGCAGCAGCAACAACAACAACAAAGACAACATGAAATCCAGGGATGAGCTGGGCATGGAAGGGGATCATGCTAATTATTCCTTTTCTTGAGCTTGTGTGTTGATTGAATCTTCTGTACAACAAAGGCTGTGCAGAAGGCCTGAACAACACATAGAGACTGCGAGTAGACTCAGGGCCTTTCTGCGCCACACTGTTATAGTGCTATTATTCCACTTTCAACATCCTGTGGAATTCTGGGGTTTGTAGTTTCCTGAGGCCAAAGAGCTCTCTGGCTGTGAATTCTAAATGCCCGTCCCTAAACTGCGAACCCCAGGATTCCATACGATGTTGAAAGTGGAATTATAGCACTATAACAGTCTAGTGCAAAAGACCCTGAGAGGGCATGACCTATCTTCCTCCCTGTCCCTACTCATTGTTGGATTTAATACCGAGTTATTGGATTTAATACTGAGTAAACTGCCATCAAGTGATTAGATTTATATGAAGGAAAGCCTGCTTTAGAAGTGGTAACTTCCTGCTCAGAGACACGGAGCCTACATTTGTCCATTAATCAGTCACTGTTCATGCTGCTGACATTGTCTAGGCCTACATTACCGTCTGATGCATTTCCCAGTTACATGGTCTTGGAGTGCCATGGCTGATAATAAGCATTATGGTTGTTGTTATGTGCCTTCAGGTTGACTCTGACGTATGACAACCCCATCACAGGGTTTTCTGGGCAAGATTTATTCAGAGTAGGTTTGCCATTGCCTTCCTCTGAGGCTGAGAGAATGTCACTTGTCAAAGATCACCACTGGGTTTCCATGGCTGAGCAGAGATTTGAACCTTAGTGTCTGGGAGTCCTAGTGTAATACTCAAACCATTATACAATGTTGGCTCTCTATAAGGACCCTTTTGCCCCCATAGGCTGGAATCCGAGGTGGCCATGCGTCTGTCCGTGGAGGGGGACCTCAGTGGACTGCGCAAGGTCCTGGATGATGTCAACGCAAGCCGGGCTAGCTTGCAGGTGCAGGTGGACAATCTGCAAGAGGAACTGGCCTACCTGAAGAGAAACCACAAGGAGGTGGGTACATTTACCTGAAGGGAAGGGAGACCTTGATGCCAGATGAGAGCTTTGCTGGATATACAGTCAGCCCTCCACATTTGCAGGTTTCACTTTTGCAGATTTGTTTATTCATGGATTATTTGCTGTCACCTTTGCTGCTGCCCTGTGCCATTTTTAATAGGGACTGCAAGCCTCATAAGACTGAGAAATTGCAAATGAGGCTTGTAAGTCCCTATTAAAAATGGTGTGGGGCAGCAGTGGAAGTGGCAGTAAGCCCCACCAGCCACCTGCTTCTGCCTTGTGAAGGAACCCTGATGGCTTAAAGGAATCCATGGTGGGTTGAATATGGTGATCATACCTTTTTGTGTGCTAAATTTGGTTTGGCAGGACCTAGAGTTATTCACAGTTTTTTCATTTTCACAGGGTGCCCCTGTGCCCCTAACCCTAGCGAATGCAGAGGGATGTCTGTATTTTGCTCTTCAGCACTTGACCAGCAAGAGCACTTCAGTATTAAATAATTGCTGGAACACCCAGAGGTCATTTACTTCTCCTGTCCTTCTGTAAATTTGCTAGGAAAGTATCAGTATATGTCAAAGCAGGAATGGGCAAAGCGTGGCCCCCAAGGTCATTTTTGGAGCCCTTGGGGCTTCTCTGGAATTCAATATTTTTTAGCCCCAAGTGCCCTTCTGGGAGAATGGGACATCTTTGCCATATTTTGAAGGGTCCCCCGGGCCATTTTAGACCCAGGAAAAGCCTTTTTAAAAGCTTTATTTTTTGAAAAGAGGCATCATCAGGGCCTGAAATGGCCTGGGGAGGGAAGCTAAAACCATGGGAAATATGCCCCTACAGCCCACAACGTTGGGGACCATTTGGGGACCAAAAAATGTGTTTTTTTTACAGTGGGGTGTGTGGGAAGGATGCAGGCCCCCCCAGGTTTCCCAGGAGGCTAATGGAGTCCCCACAGTTGCCCACGCCTGCTTTTAGGTTTCCAGGAGGCAATGTAACATCTCAGTGTGGAGACAGAACTGCAGGCTATTATTTTCTGGCTGAGTGATGAAAACTTTTTCTATAAAACCTTCTTTGCAAGCTTCTTTGCTGTTATCTCTGATCCGTCAGTGAAGATAAGCAGCTAATTCAGCTTCAAACACCCTACACAGAATAGAATTGTGTTTTGCAAATCCTTTATCTGGTGGTGTTGGGACTGAACCTGGAGCCTTAAAACCATATAGCTTTACCAGTGGCCTGTGGTTTCAAGGTGTGTCCTGGAGCTTGGGAATATTACCTTTTCAGACTATGACAATTCTAGACCACATTTTCTCAAAGCAGAGCACAGCTCATTAGTAGAATCAGGGCTTGGACTTTTTTTGGACTACAATATCCAGAATTCTGTCCTGACTGAAGGATTCTATAAGTTGTAGTCCAAATGAGTAACTTTCCCAGACTCTGTCCTTACTATTTTATCTTCCCATGGTTTCAATACTGAGAGAAATAGCACTCATTTAATTCTCACTGAAAACATCAAACTGAAAGTAGTGTGGAGGACCATTAAGAGCAAACTGAGATGGGGATCAGATTACCATTTTGTGTTTCAGGATGAATGGTTAAATTCTCTTTCTTATTTGGCAGGATAATGTGAGTGATTACAGTTTCCAACAAATTGCTTACACGAACATTCTCATAGTTTATTCCTTGGTAAATTGTTGTCTGTAGATGTCTATACTGGTCTATGAAAGGATATACTCAACCAGATGGATGTTTTGATTTAATCGATTTAATTTGTCTATCATAGCCAATTTGGTAAAGAAAGAAACCTAGAAACCTAAATATTAACGAAAATGTAGTAATGGTTTTAAAAATAGTGTTTTCATTTGTTGGAAAATGTAACCTTTGGAATCCTTCCATGGTGTTTGGTGATCAGCAGAGCCATAAGAAAGTGGTTTGTACACATTGCCTAGCTGGTACACAACCAAGGCCATTTCCACACCGGGCTTCTGTAATGGTGCAGAGCGACCTCTCACGGAGGTCTTCTACACTGTAGAGTGGACTGGCGTGGACTACTTTTTGTAGTTCCACACCAGAATCCACTCAGGAGTGGCCGGAACTAGCCGCACTGCGTGTTTTTTAAAAACCTCTTTTTTGAGGTTTTTAAAAAGCACGGAGCACGCAGCCCTGTGCCGCTCCATCGCCTGGCTCTGACGCGGATTTGCAGGCGCGCGCAAGTGCGTGCCTGCAGATCTGCCGGGGGCGGGCTTCCAGCTGGCGAGCTTCTCCAGTTGGTGGAGAGCCTCCACCAACCGGAAGCCACCATTTGGGACGCCGGAGGACTGCGGAGCAGCGAGCTTGTGCTGCTCTGCGTCGCGACGGACTTACCCGGCTGCCGGTAAGCTCCGTTTTTGGGCGTTTTCGCCCGTCCCCCCCTTCCACATGTGGAAAGGGCCCAAGTTTCACTTCCTCTGTGCCCAGTGATCAAGCATAAATGCTGTTGCTTACTTAGCCAAAACTTCATTACTTGCACACTAGATCATTTGGTCCATGAATGGCATGTGGCTCCAAGGCGATTTTTGTGCTTTTTTGATCACCCTGTCATATTTTTTTTTGCCCCAGCTCAAAAAGAACTGCTACTCCTGGAAGCCACTAGAAGCAGTAATTCTCCTCTAAAGCAGGTGTAGAGACTGGTTTTAGAGTGTATGTTTGAAAGAGGAAATGAGTCTATACTTGGGCCATTTCTGTGCTACACTCTTATAGTGCTGTTATTCCACTTTCAAGACCTTATGGAATCCTGGGGTGTGCAGTTTAGGGGAGGAGCATTTAGAATTCTCAGCCAGAGAGCTCTTTGGCCTCAGTCAACTACAAACCCCAGAATTCCACAGGATGTTTAAAATGGAATAATAGCACTATTAACGGTGCGGAAATGGCCTTGGTGTTTCCCCCCCAAAAAACCTACAAGTAAACTTCCAGTTTTGAGGACGAACTCACCCCCCAAACTAAGCGCATTCAAGGAAAGTGGCCTGTACTAGATCAGGAGGGGAAATGTAGCAAAATAGGGTGCCAAAGTTTGTCTACCTTAGTATTAAATGGAAGTATTATCAGGCTTGGTGGAACCCTTATGACTGCAGTAATACAAAAATGTGTGTATGGGGCAGGGGAAGGGAGGGCCCCAAAAACAGCCCAGAGAGGGAACTGTGTGCTTCGTGGGCATGAAATGGTGACAGACCCTTGCTGAAGGTGGGTGGGTGGCATGGGATGAAGAACAGAAGAGAATATGCTGGAAGAAGACATGGCAGACCAGCTGAGACATTGTACAGTGTACTCTCCTCTCCAGGATTTGGTCATGGGACTCACTGGAAATAGTTCTAATTATTTTAATTGAGTACATGACTGGGGCATGGCATTAATGGGTGGTGTCTGTATCCTTCCTACCCTTGTGCCTTGTGATGTCTGGTTGATTCTTCACTGACTATGTAATAATAAACTTGCCTTTCAACTCATACAGGAAGTGACTTCTCTCCAGGGACGGCTGGGGGGCACCGTCCATGTGGAAGTGGACTCCATGCCAGGTGTTGACTTACAGAAAGTGCTGACAGAGATCCGTGACCAATATGAGGATGTCATGGAGAAGAACCACCAGGAAGCTGAGGCACTTCACAAAGCCCAGGTTTGGAAAAAGGAGCCAAAAAGGCTCCTTTCAAAAAGCAGTAGTGGTGACTATTTGCCAACATAAGTGTGTGTGGGGGTGTCACATGTGCACAGAGGGCAGAATCCATTACAGTAGGAAAAAGACAGGATATAAAAATAGGCTTTGAGGTTTTTTTATTCTGAGATTTTATGTATTATATGTTTACTTAGAAGTTACATTTATATTCCTTTCCTCCAATGAGTTCCCCGTTCCTCACTTTTATCCTCAGAACATCCCCATGAAGTTGATTAGTCCAAAATAGAGTGACTGGGTCAAAGTGACCTGGTGGGTTTCCTGGCTGAATGGAGACTTGAACCTGGGTTTCCAAAATCAAATGTAATCATCTTGACCATAGCGCAGAGCTTTCCAAACTGTGTGTTGCGACACATTAGTGTGTTGGCTGCAGTGTTTCAGTGTGTTGTGTGAATGTAACAGGTGGAGGGGCTGCCTCTCCCGTTGCTACCACCCTGGGCAGAGGAAGACCTCAGTGAGGGTGGCAGCGGGCCAGGCCTGGCTGGAGGGCCTGCCTCTCCCCCCGCTGCCACCACTTTGGGCCGAGGAAGACCCTGGCAAGGGCGATGAGCCAGGGCCAGGTGGAGGGGCTGCCTCTCCCATTGCTGCTGGTGTTGCCCCAGGCTGAGGAGGATCTGGCAAGGGCGGCGGGTGGTGGGTGGGAGGTCAGGCTTGGGTGAAGGGCTGCGTTACTGCCCTGGCTAGTCCGAGCTTTGGGAATATTAAAAGATATCCTCTTGATATCATAATTCGGCTGCGCTTCTCTATTCCTTTCCACATGCTTGCAAGGCCACCGGAAAAGCACGTAAACAAGCTCGGCCGTTAATAGCCGTAATATTCAAACTACAATACAGGCAGGCCAGAAATAGCTGACTCACTGCTTTAGGAGACCTCCAGGCAAGTACTCTAATTAAGTATGCACGCCACTCACAAAAGAGTCTCTGCCCCGCGATGGCAGCTTGATGGGTTAACTGTATAATACCCAAGCACTCTGCGTTTGCATACTGGCTACTCTATTGAGAACCTCTGTGATAACTCAATCATTCAGATTCTGACCTTTCGGAGGCTTTCTCTCCAACTCCAAATCTATTGTTTTCCCCCAAGTAGGGGATAGCCTGCAGTCACAATTCTCCTTATAAAAACCCTTGATTCCGAGACCTTCCTCGGATCGCTCCCGAGTTTCATCCCGCCTTGCTGCCACTTTGCTTGGCGAGCCTCCCCTCAGCTCCACGTGCTGAGCTACATCGCACCCCAGCTTCGCTCTCTATTTTTCTGGGTTTCAGGACAGGTGAAGTATCACCCAAACCAACAATCCCTCTAAAAATCCCTCTATACCACTCCAACCTTTATTTTCTTTAGTTATCTTGTATGAGTGTGTCGCATACACTCTTTTGCTTGTATTTAATAAACATCATTTATTATTTCAACTTCTGTGTGCTACTTGACTCAACCCGACCCGACCCCGTAGACATAGGGTTCAAGATCTCGCTACGTTACCCTGCCTCTCGTAATGCTAAGCAGTGCTCTGAGCTAAATTTCCTCAACTTTAGTTGAGCACATTTTGGTGTCCCTCCCGGGACCCCCAGTACACAGGGTAACAGCTGCCTCCATTTACTGAATTACTTACTGAATCACTGTGTCACGAAATGATGCATGTGTGATAGATGATGATGCTATGATTGAGGAGCAACTGATTGTGCAGGGGGCTGAGCCAGTGACTGAGCAAGTCAACCTGCAAACATCCCCTACACTGGAAGGTCAAACAGAGGCCCTTTTCGCACAGTATTTCTGATGCAAAAGGGCCCCTTGAGCGTCGCACACATGTGAGGAGCGCTCCACACAACGCACTCACATTTGCACAACACTCAAGGGCCTGACGCGGACTGCACACGCATTTTTTCATTTTTGGCTTGAAGCCAAAAATGCTGCGCAGTTGCGCATTGCTCCGGGGCACCACGTGCACTTACCTTGCGTCTGGAGCCTTGGGAGCCGGGCCTGTCATGCTTCCTGTCTCAGTGCAGCCTGGGAGCTCGTGCAGAGCCGAAGAAGCAGGGAAGCAAGAGCCTTTCTCCGGAGGCTGCTCATGCAAGCCCTGCATCCCAGCACCGCGAAAAGGTAAGGTGCAAAAAGGGTCAGAGACTGAGTTGCCCCAGCCAGCTCATGACGGAGAAGGAACCAGCAGTGATGCAGAGGAGTTGCAGCCAGCTGTGCCCATCAGCCCTCAATCACGCAGAAGGCTGAAACGGGCTGCAGAGAGGGAGGCTGCTTGGACTAGGCTGAGGAAACAATAATGAGCAGCACCTGCTCACAGGGGCTATTTAAGTCTACCGGAGTGGCTGCTCCTTGCTTGCAGCAAATTATTAGCAAGCCCTCACAATCTTTGTGTCTCCTGCTTCCTGAAACCCTCCGGACAGATCTCTGCCTCCTGAACCTCTGGACTGGACTTGACCGGCTCGGTTTGTGTTTTCCTGGTGTTTGGTATATTTGGACTCCCAAAGTGTTCCTGGCCTCTCTCCTCCCTTGCTGGCTGCGGCCTGGCAGGGAGAAATTCCTGACAGCATGTCTGAAAGGTGTGTCACCAACATGAAAAGTTTGGAAAGCTCTGCTATAGCATATCCCCAAGCTTCTCTCTGTTGAAGTCTCCACCCATCACAATGGATAAAGAGAAGTGGCTAAAGTGTTCCATGTTAGTGAGATGGTTAACCTGCTTTCAGTATTAAGCCCAAACATTAAAGGAGCAATCCATGGTGCTCAATCTATTTTGGGGATAGAGTTCAGCACCTTGGACAGCTTGTTTGAAGTTCAGACTTGCCACCACACTGAGGTGGAAGCTGCCAGCCACCATTGCATAGTAAGGAAGGGCGTTTTACTTGCATCTTTTATTACTATTACTAAGTTTTAAGAAAATAACAGCAAAGTCAAAAAAAGAAGAAACAACATTGTTTATAACTAAAATTACAAAATAAAGGCAAATAAAGAGAAAGTGAAAGAAAAAGAAGTTCTTTCATCTGTCTATCAACAATTATATGTAACAACCTTACCTCAACCTCTCCAGTTTCTTTGGCTAGACTGTACGCTTCTTTCTAATACCATTAAACTATTAAGAATCAAATACAGCAACCATCAGATCATCTTCATCTTTCATCAAAAGTCCATAAGGGATTTACACTCTTCAAGGAATCTTCCTAAGGACCCATATTGAATTAAAACAGTCAATTTGTCCATCTCAGCTAATTCTATCACTCTTGCCATCTGCTCATCTGTGGCTGGTATTGCCAAGTCTTTCCATTTCTGCACATATTTCAGTCCTGCTGCAGCAATCATATATTTCAGTCATGTTTCATGATCTTTTTCTAGCTGTATGCCCTTAAGTCACAAAAGAAAAAACTTAGACTTCATTTGAAGATTTCTTTTCAAAACCCTCTGGAACCATACGTGCGTTTGTGTCCAACTTTTTTTTTTTTTTAGTTTTCTTACAAGTCCACCAAACATGATAAAAATATATTGGCAACATCTTTATATATGTTAGACAATTTCTCGGGTTTCATATACCAACAATAAATCAATTTTTAGAAATTCTATTTGCAATCATAACATAACATTTATTTTAAACATTTTGTCAACATACATTCCCATTCTTCCATCTGTATACTATACCCAAAATTTATAGCCCATTTAACCACATAATCCTTAACCAGTTCATTCTCCATATCAATTTATACTTATTCCATACTCTTAATATGGCAGAATTTCAAAATTATTTTTGAAATCTATATTTACTTATACTTTATGATATCGTAAATATCTGTGCTGCCTGAATCTTAAATTATGTTCTACCAGCTCCAATAACCTTCAATTTCTTAACATTATCCGTTCTTTCAACCAAGCCAGATAGCAAGCAGCAAAATATAATTTTCCATTTGGTAAACCTGAACATCCTCTTTATTTTGTATTTATTTTGTATTTTAAATATGACTCTGGGTTTCTTTCTTTGCCAAACACATTTAGTCAAATTCTTCTGCCATTGCTTGAAGGGTACATCATTTGTCAAAACCAGTATAGTCTGGAACAAAATCATCATTCTAGGTAATACATTAATTTTTGTCACAGAAATTCTACCCATCGCTGACAATCTTAAATTCTCCTGTCTGACCAAATGTTTCTTAATTTCATTTCAAACTTTTACATAATTCTTCTGGAAAACAAACAATTCATATTTGACAAAGTGACACCAAGATATTTAACTTTCTTCTCCATCTCAAAACCAGTTTTATACATTAGATCATTCTTGCTTTGTGCATCCATGTTCTTTGTTAACATCTTTGGCTTTTTGCTTCTATTCATTGCATGCATTTACTTAGCATCCCATCCCTTCTTTCCCTCTTTGTGTTCATTTTCTCTGACCACTACCAGAAAACTTGTGGTTTCAAATTCTTTTCTACCGGCTATATACCTATCCAGAAGGCATATCTCTTTCCTGGTTGTGTAGTCAATAGAAGTAAAGATTGAAGTCAATTTCTGTTTACAGAACTGGGCAGGCCTACTTGTCACTGATCGAGAGAAGGACAGCCATGAGATTCAGTCCGGATCCCCTTCTTTGGGAGGTCTGAGAACATAGACCGAAGAGATAGGAGGTCTGGGGGAAAATCGAAACAGCAACATGTAAGACAGGCCTGGGCAAAGCACAACTTGAGGGCTACTTGCTGCTGCTGGGCAACGTCTTTATGGCACTTGAAGCCAACCCCCATTTAAAAAAAAAACAAAAAACATTACAGTACAATTTTTGAGTAAATTTTTGGCCTGAAAACCATACAGACAGCACCAAAACACTTCCAGCCCCACAAGAAAAACTGCTCAGAACCAGCCCCTCAAACACCTCTATTGTCACCAAAGACCTTACCAAAATCATGACAGGAAGTGATGGGACATTACTTTCGATTGCCATTTTGGGAAGGACACCAACAAGGTAGATATACTTAGGAGCATTTTTTTTGGGTGGTGGGGGGAAGTCTGTGGGAGACGGGGGGGGAGAGAAATGGACTCTGTCTGCTGTGCAGTTGCCCATCCCTGATTTAAGGCCTGAGGTGACACACATTTCCCAACATGGTTGCATCCGGAGTGTCATAAGCCCCCCATTACCTTTGAAAAGAATTTTATGATGTGTAATTATACATTCTTTTTTTTTACTTCTCTGCCATTTTGGGGACTTTTTGTCACAAGATGTGTCTGCGTGTCTGTGTACATCTTCAAGTCGTCTGTCAGCTCATGGTGACCCCATAGGTTTTTCTAAGGCAAGGAATACTTAGAGCTGCTTTTGCCAGTTCCTTCCTCTGAGATACAGGCCTTTTCTGCACGAAACTGTTATAGTGCTATTATTCCACTTTCGACATCCTGTGGAGTTCGGGGGTTTGTCGTTTGCTGAGACCAACGAGCTCTCTGGCTGAGAATTGTAAAGGCCCCTCCCTAAACTGCAAACCCCAGGATTCTATAGGATGTTAAAAGTGGAATAATAGCACGATAACAGTGTAGTGCAGAAATGGCCACAACTCCTGGTATTTGCTGGCACTACTGGGGTTTAATTCTTTTAAATAAACTAGATGGCGATACTGCTTTGTGAGGTAGCGATGTCTGTTCCTGTTGCAGCTTTGAAAAAGAGGGTTTTCTTTAACTTCTTGCAATCACTTCTTGCAAGTGTTGGAGGTTCAGAGAATTTTGCTTTCCTTAAATTTCCTTAAATTTCTAGTTCTTATGACTGTGACATTGAAGCTTAAGAACATTTAGGCATTGACCATGGCTCTGTAGAGACAAATTATGGAAGCACAATCAGTAGATAGGCGAGGGGGGGTATCTTTAGTTTTTTCTATTGCTTTGTACTTTTCCTGGTCCCTGTAAATTGCGAGAGAAGAAAGCAAACAAATCTATTTCATTTGCCTTATATGTTTAGGTTGGAAAACTTTGAGATTTTCATTTAATACCATAAAGAAGCAACACCCTTCTAGACAAGCTGTTAATATGGGAGACCCACCGCAAGTAATAGTTTCTTCTCTCCTGCAGTGTGATGCCATCAACCAGGAGGTTGCTGTCAGTACTGAGGCCGTCCAGGCCTCCCTAATGAAGATCACAGAGCTGAAACGGTTAGCTCAGGCCTTGGAGATAGAGCTACAATCTCTCCGGAGCACGGTCAGTATTAGGGATTTTGGCAAGGTTGTGATACGTTAAAACCGGGATCGACAATTGTAGGAATTGGGGGCCCTGAGAGCTGTACCTCCATTGGGAAGCATTTTTTTGGTTGCCCTAAAACAGCTAGTAGCACTCCCAAACCTTGGGTGAGATTGCTCCTGGTCATTTCACCTCATTTCCAGGGATCCCCTCTCAGTTTAAGTCTTGTATAGACCAATTTTCTTTTCAAAACAGGAAGTGTCAGGCTTTCTACTCAATTCAATACATTTTTTTTCAAAAAGGCCTGTAGTAGCCAAAGGAAGTCACCCTAAAAATAATGTTAAAGAACAAGAGATAAAACTAGGCTTTACATTTGGGATTGGGGAAGTGGCCAGGGGCAACTCCCATTGAATTCAGGCAGCTTTTGGTGGATGATTTTCTAACCTCCCAAATAAACTAATATAATGGCAACACACTGTGTTGATAACAAATCACACAACATGTAACAAGCATGTGTCCAATCATGGTAACAACCTAACTGGAGCTGGCATAATGGCTCTTTTTTAAAAATTATGCTCCAAATGCATGACACCAGCATAAAAAGTCACAGGGGTGCCATAGGAGGTGACAAAAGCTGAGAGGAAATAGGAGGAAAGTTTTGCAGAATGGAGACAGCAAGAGTGAGGAACAACAAAAATTGAGAGCAGGGATATAATGGCCTTGAGGGAGAGATCTTGAAGACTAGAACCTTAAAATGCAAGTGATGCATGAAGTGCAATAATCCAACATATTAAGTCATAGGGTCCTGTGGCTTGGACACAGGAGGGTTAAAATGATCACAGTTCTGCATCAGCCTTCACATTTTGAGCATGAAGATTTATAAGTCTTTTCCAATAGTCCTAGCACACTGCACTGTTACAGCACTGTTATTCTACTTTAACTGCCATGGCTTCATCCTATGGAATCCTGGGGCTTGTAGTTTGGTGAGGCATTAGAGCTCTGTGGCTGAGAATTCTAAATGACCCTCCCTAAACTACAAACCCCAGGATTCCATGGGATGTTCTTGTGGCTGCTGAAGTGGAATAATAGCACTATAACAGTGCAACGTGATAAAGCCCTGTAAAGCTCTCCAAAGCTTACTGTGTCTCTTGGTCTACTCTCTGCTTTGGTGCGGAGAGGCTATGATCTATGTGAGATCTTCACGAAAAAAAAATAAATCTCTATTTCCAGAAAATAGCCCTAGAGGGTACCCTGGCGGAGACTGAATCCCGCTATGGGATGGAGCTGTCACAACTGCGTGATCTGGTCTCTGCCAGGGAGGCAGAGCTGCTACAGTTGAGATCTGATGCCCAGCGCCAATCTGAGGATTACAGACGGCTGATGGATATCAAGAACAGACTGGAACAGGAAATTACCACTTACCGACGCCTTCTGGACGGGTAAGAGGTGCCAGGGAAGGTAGGCATGATATTGCGTGCTGGTCTGCTTGGTAATGAATTCCTCTTTTTCCAAACTTTAGAGGTAGATGTGGATCATTTTGCAGAAGTGGGAGGCGGGGGAGGGGGCAGTAAGTTGAGGATGGGGAAACTGTGGTTTGCCCAAGGCCATACAGGCAAGTTCATGGCTGAAATCAGATTTGGACCATGAGCCCCTGGAAAGGCTTCTTCACAGGATGCAGAATGTGGAAGGACTTTAATTTAAGAGCACTGCAGACTTACTGTCTTCTCTGTGACAAAGGACTCAGCTCTCATGCTTGAATCATTTGGAACTGTCTGCTCAGTCAATGAAACTCATATGCTGTTCCCAATTAGTAAAGGTGACAAAGCATTTTGCATACATTCAGTGGAAAGACTGGGGGCTGTGTACTCGTAGAAAAGGAGCTTTATTTTTATTATGTGGATATGGACTTAACTTGCTATATAGAAGGATTCAGGAGAGGAACTGGGTAAGGCACAAATAATTTTTCGGTTTGAAAGCCTAGGGATCTTTGGAGTCAAGCCTGTGAGTGCCATGTGGCTGAATTCTGTCCCTGCAAGTCCCATCCTTGGAGATATCCTTATCCAATGCCTTTAACTGAACTAGTGTTCTTTTGCTTCTTTTAGGTCAGAGAGTGACCCACCAGCTACTCCAGGTAAGTTACAGAGTTTGGAAAATCATTTTTGAGACAAACAAATATGAAGACATCCCAAACTGAGCAATGGTACAATGATGCTCTGGGTCCCATTGTCTAGCTGTGGTGGCTTCAACATGTCCTTATATTCATTCTTCTAAACAGTCACTTTCTGGGCAATGCTGTCCTTTGTGAAATCTGCGTACACATGCATATGTCCAAGCTGAAATCTGTAGATGTTTGTATGTATGTACACTGAGAACATATCATTTTGAACAATTTTGGAGTGAAACAATACCAGCTTTTATTACTGTAAGTGTGGATCCTTTAAAAGAAAATTGCTGATTCCTGATTTCATTTATCACCTCCCCCCAACTCCATACCCCTGGACTGAATGGGTTTGAAAGCAAATAGTCTAGGCCAGTAGTTCCTAGTTTTGGAAGGAGTGGGTCTCCAGATATTGGACTACAGTTGCAAAACTTCTTGCCTAATGTCCACACTGGCTAACTTTGGGATCCATAGTTTGGGAACCACTAACCTTAAGCAAAACTAGAGAACATGTGGCGTGCCAGATTTGCTGGACTCCAACTCTCGTCAGTTCTAGCTAGCATAGCTGATGATCAGGGTAATGGGACTCATAGTCCAACAAATACTGTCTACCTCTCTACTGTTTAGAACAGTGATTCTTCACTTTTCTTTACCACATACCTCTTTTAAATATTTTTTGTTGCTGTGGACCACCAAGACTTAATCCAAGGCGGCTTCTGGCTGTATGTGTAATAGCAAGAAATGTTATGTGCTTTTTCTTAGCCACTCAGTGTCATTCACTTGCATGTTCTCACTGTGTGCAGAAGTAGCTTATGCTAAGTATATTTTTTGCTATCAAACAAAACTTTTATAACTTTATAATATTTATAACTTTATAACTTTTGAGCGGTTTGAGATATTGTAATGAAAATTTGGACAAATGATGTCTTTCATTGGCAGCAAACTCCTACTCTTTGAGATCAATGTATGACTGTCCATATGTCTGTCTGTCTGTCTCTTCATTTGCTCGTTCGTTCATTCATTCATTCATTCATCCATCCATTCATCCATTCATCCATCCATTCATTCATTCATTCATTCATTCATTCATTCATTCATTCATTCATTCATTCATTCATTCATTCTGTTTTAACTGTAAAAGCTTATAACATTTTTTCAAGCCTTTGTGGACCCCCTATGAGGATATCACAGACCACAAGTTAAGAATCACTGGTTTAGATTAAACAAATGGTGTGGATCATTAGCAAAGTAAGGTGATTTTTAGTAGATTTTGGTATGCTCAATTTGTCCTGACTCAGCTTGCTTTTTTAAGATCTCCAGGATAGCCTGGACACACATTACAAAGAAAGTCATTTGCCATCTTGTTTAATTCTCATTGCCCTTCAACTAGAGAATCCTTGGAACGGTTGGGTCTCTGTCAAAGAATTCTCAGTATCTCCAGAAAACTACATGCCCCATAATTTTTTGCTGGCGGGTAGAGGTGATGCTGGTTAATCCAACTTAAAATCTGAGCCCTATTCAAACATCCCGTTGTTGTTGTTGTTGTTGCAGTTGTTGCTTGCCTTCAAGTTATTTCCTATCGATGACGACCTTAAGGTGAACCTACCACCAAGTTTTCTGGGAGCTGTGTGTGTGTGATGCGCCCAAGCATTCTGTAGTCTACATAAAATCAGCATGTGAAAGGGGAACATGCTAGCCTTTCCTCTCTGTTGCTGCTTTCCACATATGATAGAGAGCAACACCTTGAAAGGGAGAGCCTTTTTGGTGCACTCTAAAACCCTGCCTTACACACAAGCAGAACAGTGGCAGAGGGTGGAAGGCTTGCATGCTCCTTTCCTCACATGTTTACTTTAATTATCTTACAGAATGCCTGAATAGGGCATCAGTTATGTATTGATGCAGATCCATTTCATGAATTACGATGTAATCCAGACTTTGGCCATTTCTGCTCTACACAGCTATAGTGCTATTCACTTTCAACATCCTATGGAATCCTGGGGTTTGCAGTTTAGGGAGGAGCCTTTAGACTTCTTGGCCAAAGAGCTCTTTGGCCTCAGTACACTACAAGCCCCAGAATTCCACAGGATGTTGAAAGTGGAATAATAGCACTATAACATTGTAGTACAGAAATGGCCAGAGTCTGGATTGTAATTCAGGGCACTATTGTGGGGAGGGGGAAACTGCTTTTGAAATTGGTGGATGGTGGAGATGATAAACCACTGTGTACTGAATGATTCTTCAGTGATGACTTTGAAGCAAATGTACAGCATCTCCCAAACCCACTCACCCAATTATTTCATGTGTAAATGAATCACCTGTGAGCCAGACAAGAGAGTTTATAAAGGCTAGGTTTTGCTGTAGGATTTGTCCACTAGAGGGCTGTGTGACCCTTTTTAAAACAAGCTTCCACTGACAGAGCTCTCTTTTCAACAGCACCAGTGTATATGTCGAGTCAGCCAGTGTGGTGTAGTGCTTTGAGTTCTGGATTACAGCTCTGGAGACCAGTTCCCTGCTCAGCTGTGGAAACCTACTGGGTCACCTTGGGTGTGTCACACACACTCAGCCCCACAAAACCCTATGACCGGTTTGCCTTAGGATTGCCATAGGTTGGAAATGACTTGAAGGCACACAACAATATGTCAAGTGGCAGTGCAAGGCTTCCATATCGTCAGATGGTTAATGCATTCTAGGTTTTTAGTCCAAACTTTAAAGGTGCTATCTGAGCAGCTGAACCCTATATATAGAATATGGTGTGTGTGTGTGTGTGTGTGTGTGTGTGTGTATGTGTGTTTGTATGTCTGTGTATGTATGGGTATGTATATGTGTATGTGTGTGTGTGTGTATACGTGTGTGTGTGTGTGTGTGTGTGTGTGTGTGTGTGTGTGTAAAATAGGATCAATATTGCTGGGTAGTTTTAAAATCTGGACTAAACCCCAAAGTGGATTAACCACCCCACTGATATGAAAACCACTAGGAGCCACTGTACATTCCTGAGCATCTTGTGAACATCTCTGCTGTCCTTAGCTACACTGAAAATCTATAATAGTGAAATAACTTTGGAAAGAACTCAAAGTCATATAATAGTGATTCCTACTTAAAAGACCAAGCCATTTCTTACCAGGCCCTCACAGATCCGTAATCTTGATCAGTTTTCTCCAAACTTAAGTACTCCAGATGTGACTCCCATCACACCCCAGCAGTAATGGCTGGGGCCGATGGGATGTGTAGGCCACTGCTTTTGAAGGGTGCTGGGTTGGAGAAAGTTGAGCTAGAGTCTGCTAGCTGTTATTCCATAAAGGTCTTCTATTGCTAAGAGCTCTGATGACTCAAGCTAGGAAGCTAAGCCACATGTTTTTAGCAGAGAAACAGAGAAAAGCAAATAAACCTACCTAGGGATTTCTAAACAGTTAATCCTGGGGGGAAAAGTCTTCTAGGCTCCAAAGACAGCTTGACTGGGCTGTAAGCCACAGTCGGACTCTGAGGTCCAGTTGCCACAACAGCTTCAGAACGTAGATGGCAACAGAAAAAGGCAGGCTATGTCATACCCAGCCCTGTCTAGCACATCCTAAGCTGGCCATGTCCCTGGTCTGCCACCTATAGAATCATGCTGCGGTACATCACTGGAAGCCACCCAAACTGTGGGGGCTAGCAGTAGTGTGACAAAAGCCACAATTGGTGCTTGGTGGCAGGGGCAAATGACTGGCAGATGGGATGGGAGCCTGTGGCTATTAACAAAGATTGCAAAGATAATGCTTTCCTGTTTTGGGAGAAAGAGGTAAGGGGTTGCTGTCAGGGTCAGTGTCAATGGCCATGTTACCTGAGAAACTTCCATGCACAAATGTTGCTTATTCTGATATCAAAACTCATAGTATTGGGATCCCAGATTTGGAAGGGATTCCAAGGGTCATATAGTTCAACCTCATGCCAGCATAGGAGACTCTATAATGGAAACATGAATGCAAGTATTCTCATAGGTTTGCATTTAAAACTTTTGTGTTGTTGGAAATCCCTTCCCCATACTGTAAAGAAGAGTAATTATTTAGTGCCTGATGTGTATGAACCACCCCCAGTCCTTGCACTCGTTGGCCAGGCTACAGCAGAGGAGGGGAAAAAATGGCCCTCCAGATATTGTTAGAATGAAATTCCCATGAGCCAATAGGGAGGGATGCTGGGAGTTGAAACCCAACAATGTATAGAGGGTCCTCCATCCCTTAACTGGAGACCTGCTTAAATACTTTGATGAAAATTCGAAGGACAGGCCTAGGATATCTTTGTGGTGACCCCACCCCAATTGTGTTCCTTGCTAAGCTCCCTTGACTGTTGTCCTTCTCAACATCTTGTCTCTTCCATACTCGCTTCTCCTCAGACTCAGCACCTTATGTCACCCCTTCCCTACAGAGCCAACTGCAAGCCGTCGGGTGAAGACTCTCATTGAAGAGCTGGTGGACGGGAAGGTGGTGTCCTCTCGTGTGGAGGAGGTGGAGCACCCGCTCTGAATGATGTTGATGTGGCATCCAAATTAGTGGCAGAATGGTGGTGGTGGTGATGGTGGAGGGAAGCTCAGTTCTGCATAGCTTGTTCCCATTGGATTGATTCCACTGTTACAGACATTGGTCTGCAAATAAAGCAAAATCTTTCTTGCCAGGTTGATTCTACTGCCACAGACATCCCTCTGCAAATAAAGCAAAATAATCCATGTCTTCCAAAGAAGCTAGTTTGCTGTGTGTTTTGTTTTAAAGATCACACTCCTGTGCTTGAGGGCTTTAATAAATCATATACCACCTTTCTTCTTCATCCACATGTCCTTTGATACCCATTGGTTACATTCCCCCTATCTATTACTTTTAATTTGGAAGGGATGATCAAAAAAGTGGCTGAGCATGTGGCTTTTTCTCACAGAAGGTCCTGGGTTCAGTCCATTACATCTCCAGTTAAAAAAAATCAAGAAGCATATGAAGGGAAGATATTTCTACACCCCAAACCCTGGAAGGCCATTGTGAGGGCTTCTACTTATCCCCACCTCTGCCACCAAATGTGAGGATTGTCCACAACCCCACTACTACAGCATAACATGTGGAGACCTCCTAGATGCCCCTGTGGTTCTGCTGTGAAACTTCACACATCCAATCTCCCCCCTGGACACCATCAAGCTTGAATAACTGCTGCCACCACAGATACCATGTGTCTGAACTCAAGCATTCCAATAACCCTTATGCAGCAGTCTCACAGAGGCACATGTGTTTAATGTAAAAATAATTTATTAAACAGAAGTTCAACATAAAGTTAACAATTACTTATTTAAAATATCCAAAACCTGACTGACTCTAATTCTTTCACTCACATTCCTAACTTCAACATTCATCTCTCTTATCATCTCTAACTTTCACTTGCTTTATAAACATTCCTTCAAACATTCAGCCAGTCAGAAATCCACTCTGTCACCCCTTCTTGACAGGTGACTTACCTCATTACATGCATACATACCTTACTTAATTTCTCTAATAAGCACAACATTCTTTTTTACAAAAGTCCAAAACATCACAGTCATCCCCAGTGCAGCAAGTCTACAGCCTCATTCTCTGTGTGTTGAATCTCAGCTCTCATCATCTCCAGACAGCACAGGAATAATAGGAGTTCTCACCCAATGCATCTGGAGAGCAGCAAGTTGGAGAAGGCTGGGCTTAATGGACTAATAGTCTGGCCTGGCATAAAGCAAGCAGTTTCATGTACTCTCATTCTCCAAGCTTGCTTCCACCAACAGCTCAATCCTCTGGGAATAATCATGGCTGTAAAATGCATATTTTCTCAGTGATCTCCATTGCTATTGAACCTGATTTAAGGCCAAATTAGATGTAAAATGCATTTCTTACACATTTCCATCCCTTTCATTTTTAAGGTAGGGGTCAGGAGGCTTGATGTAACAGTAAAAAGAGCATGGTGAGAGTGGTGTCAAATCTGTCCTGCATGTCACACTAGTAACAGAGCTAAGAAGGGAGAAGAAAGAGTGGCTTAAATAGGCAACTCCCAGAAGAGAAGGCATGTGAGTGTGATGTAACCTACATGTTCATTGTCATCCCTTCCATGAACTCCAAAGTCCCCCAACTTAATATGTGAATGAGTTAGATGTGTGAGCATTGCATTTCTATGGCCCTTTCCGCACCTTACCTTCTTCCAGCGCTGGGATGCAGGGATTGCACGAGCAGCCTCCAGCAAGAGGCTCTCATGTCTGGGGTCCTTCGGCTCTGTATGAGCTGCCTGCTCGCGTGCGAGCCCCGCCTCTTCCTTCCGCAGTGCAGCCTGGGACTTTCCCAGGCTGCGCTGGGGCAGGAAGCGCGACCGGCGTGGCTCCATAGGGTCCACACGCCAGGTAAGTGTGCCTGGGGCTCGGGAGCAATGCGCAATCACGCACCATTTTCGGCTTCTAGCCAAAAATGAAAAGGTGCGTGATCAGTGCCTGCTGGCCCCTGGAGTGTCGCACGATTGTGAGTACGTTGTACAGATCGCTCCTCACAATCGCACAACGCTGCAGGCGCCCCTTCGCATGGAAAATGCTGTGCGGAAAGGGCCTATGAGTTGTGTGGCCTTCTAGACATAAGGTTTTCTTGCCACTAGGTGGTGGTAGAAGCTGCATCATTGGACCAGTATATCTACTTTGGTTCATCTAGAAAGGAGATAATAGTGTGGTGATCTCAGTCTATTTGGTATTTTGCTGTCAGGGACCCTGCAACTGTTTTTAAAGGGGGGGGGGGGGTCCACATAGGCAGGCAGATGTTATTAATTTTGCAGGGATGTTTTTATAAAACAAACACAAAACTCACAATGCTCTGCATTAAAACACCCTCACCCTTATCCTTGTCCATCTGAAACCTGTAACAATCTGAGTATCAGGAAAGCAAGAGCTGAATAATAATAATTTATTATACTTCTGATTGATAATTCGTGAGGGGACTCAGCTACATAGGAGTTTGGGTGGTCCAATTTTTGCCTGATCATTTCAGGGGACACGAATGTCCTAAGAAGTCTAGTCTTGAGGGCACTTGAGTCCCCCTGCCCTCTGTTCTGGGATCCATATTTGCTCTTAGATCTTTGTGAAAAGGTTAAAAGTAATTTTGCAGTATCTTTAAATCTAAACCTACTTGGGGTTATTTTGGATTAATTCCAGTTCATAATCCCAACTACAGTCAACCCACTGAATCAAGAACTTGATAAATCAACGTTGACTCCATTGATTCAATGGGGCCACCTCAGTTGGGACTAACAACCAGATTTTGTTCTTTAACTGAGGAAAGGAAGGGATATACTTGTCTAAGGAACTGTTCCTTAATGTGGGCAAAGGAATGAAGAATCCCATGGTACCTTAAAGGGGTGTACATTTATTGCAGCATATATATTTGTAGGCAAGAACATGAAGCACGACTTGAAAATCAATAGGCTACAGTCATGAGCCACTTAAGGCCTATTCCAGTCCTATGGCTCTACAAACAAACAAACGCAGCCAGAATTTTAAAACAACGACAACAACACAGTGCAGGCTAACAGATCTGCTTCCGAAAATTCCAAAACTAACTAATGAGAGGTGGTGTCGCACAGGGAGAAGAACTGGCCATCAACATTTGATGCTACACCAAAAAAAAAAAAAAAAAGGGAGAGGGGTATATTTTGTGATAGTTAGAAATCTGCATGCTCTTCTATGTATGGTCACAAGGGGACAGTGCAGCCTGCATGTTGAAGGGAAGGTGGAGGAAGCCACAAGAAACCAAGGCTGTTCCATGGGCAACTCACCAGCTAGGGGTGCAATAGGACAAGAAATTTACATATAAAACCCAACAGATGCAGCTCAAGTAACTGAATTAGCTTAGAGCCCGGTTAAAACAGACATTGCTCTAATTCCTTTCAAAAGCTGCTAGATCACCCCCTGCCCTAAATTACACCCTTCTCCAAATATTTTCTCTTTGTCTCTTCAATGGAAAAGGAGGGAGGGTTAGAGGAGAGTGAAATCCAATCTTGAGTGCTCCAAATAGATTCTTTTTTGAAAACATTTTTTTAAAAATATGGGAGATCTCACTGTCATGTGACTAGTTTGGTCAGAAATACTGATAGAGATCATGAGAAAGAGGCTGTATATCTTAAAAGCTCTGAATAGTCTGGACAAAGTAGAAAAGAAAAGAAGTTTGTTGGCTGCTCCTTGTACATCTTGCTCACTGCACTGGCTTGTTGTTGTGTGCCTTCAAGTTGTTTCCAACCTATGGTGACCCTAAGACAAACCTATTGTGGTTTTTTTGGGGCAAGATTTATTCAGAGGGGGTTTGCCTTTGCCTTCCTCTGAGGCTGAGAGAGTGTGACTTGCCCAAGGCCATCTGGTGGGTTTCCATGGCTGAGTGGGGATTCAAACCCTGTTCTCCAGGGTTGTAGTCCAATGTTCAGACCACAACACCACATTGGCTCTCTACCACAAATCATCTGTCCCACTTTGTTTGCCTTGCAAGGGAGCTTGGAATAGAATTACCCCTTTCTTTCAGGAGAATCTCTTAACACAAACCACTCAGAACCATATTATTTGCTTTATTATTATTATTATTGCTACTATACTTTTATAACATTTATGTATTACATTGTTTACAATCACATTTATAATTATTGATATAATGGATGCCTCCAATGAGCTCAAGATAATGCAGAAGGAGCTCAAAATAACATACAAGGCAATGCTCTTCTCTCTACTTCATCACAACAACCCTGTGAGGTAAGTCAGGCTCAGAGTGACTGGCTGAAGGTCACCCAGTGAGACTCATGGCAGATAGAGAACTCAAAGTTGGCTTTCTAAGGTTTCAGTCCAACATCTCACCCCTCCCCTAAGAGAACAAAGGCAAGCATAACCCATTTTGGGGAGATCATTGCAGGTTCTGTTCCATTTTCAGTAAGCATACTCCTCCCCAAACCCACCTGTTTGATGTAACAGTCCCCCTCAATATAGCCATTTCTGTGTTGGTAGAGAGCAGGGGAAGCAGCAAAGATGCATCTAGTTCTTTTCCGTTAGCTAGATGCACAGACCTAACATAATTTTTAGGCACCTCCCAAGGATTCCTCAGAGATCCCAGAGGATGTGTTTCCAGCTAAAAGAAAATAGTTGGACATGTAGGTTGGGAAGTTGCTCCAAGAGACTGTCATAATTATGTGCTAGAGGTAGGTCTCAATAGAGGATCATGGCACTAGCCTTGCAACCAGTTTATACTGTGGTTAGAAGTTATGCCCACAAACTGGGTTTGATGTTCCCCTGCTTTGTATTTATTGTGGTTGATGACACTCATTTGTCTCCCGTGGACAAATTCTCTCACCTTCTTTTACCATTGTTACATGTTTTACCTATATACTAGGCTTTCATACCCTCCAAATATATTGATTTGGTAGGGACTGTCCCAATCAATCCTCTGTCTTCCCATTTTTCAGCTGCTTTCAAAATATCTCACTTTCTCCTCTTCATCTCACTTTCCTTCTTTGTCCTCAGCTTGTGCCATCTACTGCAAACTGAGTTCAAGGTGCAAAAAGAGTTGGCACTCAACTAACTCAGTGGTGGGAGAGGAGAGAAGGGAGTAGAATCTTGTGCTTCCCTTTAGATTCAGGGAAAAGCAAACTGCAGCAGCCTTTCTTAGTTTGTCTATTCTTCCTCATTAATAACTTCTGCTGTTTGACCCCACTCATATGTTTTTTGGTCATGCGTGTCCTGGTTTTATCTGTACAACGTTGGAGGGTATGGGTTTGATGTTTTTCTGAACCTACCATGCAGACCAGTCAGTGTTTAAGAAGATTTCTTGTTGAATATTGGCCTGCAAACATGATTTAATGAAGGGCTTTTCTGGGCAATATTTACTGCACACCGTATGACTTCAAGACATTCTGTGAATCAGGAACTGCTAAGGTTTCTCATGTTCTCTGGTTCTGGTGAACCTTTCCATCTTTATGTTTGACGAGAAAACAAGACACAGTAGATATAGTTGAAGTGAACAAGAAAAATCACAGGGAGATACCATGAAATGTCCTGTACAGTCATTTATGTCGGGGGTGATTCTGCAACCACAGCAGTGGAGTGTAGAATTGGAGTCTGGTACTGGGTACAGGATTTAGTATCTTTAGAATCCTAGACTCCCTTTTCTAAAAGCCTCTAGTCCTTGGTATTCTCTAGGTAGACTCACTAGATGAAGCCACAGTTTCTAGGGAAAGGAAGACAGTGGATGTGTGGTGGGTCTCCAGTATTCCTCCAAGCAATTTGGGTCTTCTTTTCAGAACCGGCAGTCAAAGCAGAATAAAGTCATGCCACATAAGCAAAATATACCCAACGGTTGCAGAAATGTCTTGTCTTGCAAAAGTTGTCAGACATCTAAGGTTGCTGCTGTGCAGAATTTTGCTCTTATAAGGCCATTTCCATACCGGGCTTCTGAAACGGTGCAGAGTGACCTGTCACTGAGGTCTTCTACACCGTAGAGTGAACTGGCGTGGACTACTTTTTGTAGTTCCACACCAGAATCCACTCAGGAGCGGCCGGAACTAGCCGGGCTGCGTGTTTTTTAAAAACCTCTTTTTCGAGGTTTTTAAAAAGCACGGAGCACGCAGCCCCGTGCCTCTGTGTTGCCCAGCTCCAAAGTGGATTTGCAGGGGCGCGCAAGTGCGTGCCTGCAGATCTGCCGGGGGCGAGCTTCCAGCTGGCGAGCTTCTCCGGTTGGTGGAGAGCCTCCACCAACCGGAAGCCGCCATCTGGGACGCCGGAGGACTGTGGAGCAGCGAGCTCGCGCTGCTCCGCATGGCAACGGACTTACCCGGCTGTGGGTAAGCTCCGTTTTAGCGTGTTTTCGCCTGTCCCCCCCTCCCCATGTGAAAAGGGCCTAAGAAAAGAGTACAAAGAATTCTTGGTACAGATTAGGTACTGGCAGAATGTTGTTCAAAAGTGTTCTGAGCTGTCCACCACAAACTACACTTTCTCACCTCTTGGCTTTCATATACTGAAGCAAGCAACCACTTTCCATAGGAACTTTGTACCCATCCTGCCTGTTTGCCTGGTACTGACCCTGGAATCTAATGTGCTCCTCAGTACTGCCCTCCCTTCCATACCTGTATACATGTCGACTGGAAACCAGTTTAAACTGCTTTAGATCTTCAGTGAAGACTAAGAAGCTCACAACTATGTCTTCGCTGTTTATCTGAAGGCAAAGAGAGGCCAAGTCAATAATACTGATATTAGGCAGAGGCAAAGACTCAGGATGTAACAATAATGGGTTTTATTCCCAGAAAAAGACAAACATGTTTCAGCCAGGAAATGTTTGCATGTCTTTCTTTGAAGGGTATTAAAAAGAAAGCAATACACCTTGATTAGCTGTTATTGGCACTAGTTATAGTTGCAAGCTTGTACAGAAGCTGGTTTTTTTTTACAATCATTAACAAAAGGCTGTCTTTGATGAAGGGAAGTTTATTAAAATGAATTACATAATGTGAAAGAGAAAGCTGTGGTAATGCTGGCTAGGCAGTTCTGAGGCTTAGAGTTCCCCAAAAGTAACTTTTCCAGGCTTTGGGCTGCAGGATGCTGGTTGCCTTGGGAAGAACACTTCTTGGTATGTTCTCTTAGCCATGAAGAAGCAGAAAAAGGGAACTGAATTCTCTTACACTGTCCCTCAGGTTCTACATCATCTGCTCTGGGTGGCTGGGTCCAGGAAACACCATTTTAATTTTCCCTCCATTGTCCAGGAAAAGAAAAATGGCAGCTTCTAGAACCAGTTGCCCAGTACTGCTGCCAAGGCTGCCAGGACCTGCCCGTGCAGAAGAGGGTCTGCTAAGATTGGATGAGGCCCACCAGTGTATTGAGGGAACACACCAGAAATCCCAAGTCCCCCTCAAACTAGGCTCTGGTTCTTGTGTCTGTCATCTTTTTGAGTTCTAGAAAGTAACGATAAAACAGTGCTGTCAGTCTAGTGGGCTTTCCTTTGAGGCTGGCCTGGCCCTACCACTGAGCAGACTGTGGCAATTACCTCAGTTGGCAGAAGTTGAGGGCCTCTAGCCATTCCCTGCTTTTGAAGGACAGAACTGGGTGAAAATCACAGACTGTCCTGCATGGCCTAAAGTTAGACTAGGCTAGGTTAGACTATTTAGACTGGAAGAGGGAGTGATATTTCCACTGTCGAGCTACTGTTCCCCTGACAGTCCAGTCATCTTCTCTACAAGGAATGGGGCTGGCTCTGTTAACTGGGAGCCAGTTCTGACTTTGGTTGCATAACAGTGTTGACTTCAGGCTCATTTGGCAAATGTCTGATGGAAATCCATTGTATTTTCTTCAAAGCATTCCATGATACCTTGCCAGAGTATGCATATACGTTGTGTTGTGTGCTGGAACAGAAATGGATTTCATTGGCTTTATTGCCACTCGATGTATACAAGATACTCAGTATTGTGAATGTGATTTTTTTAAACTGTGCGCTTTATCAAAGAGTGATGAAAAGAAAACCATTGCTGAAAGAAACTCATATCAAAGTCTGTTTGGATATGAAGCATGTGAGAGGCACAGTGAGCACGTGCACTAAGATTCTTTGGTCTCTTGAGATCCAAATTGGACTTTGTGGCCTTCCCGCAAAATGCCAAGTGTGGCACAAAGTCACAAGTGATCAATGCCCTGAGAACACCATCCCCATGGTGAAGCACGGTGATCGCATTATCACGTTGTGATGATGCTTTCCCTGGGAAACTGGTTAGGATTGAGGGCAAGATGGATGGAGACAAATACAGGGCAATTCTGGAGGAAAACCTGTTGCAGTCTGCAAGGACCTGGGTGTTGGAGGTGAGGTTCACCTTCTAGCAGGACAGTGACCTTAAATACAGAGCTAAAGTAAGACTGGAGTACAGTTGGCCCTCCACATTCGCTAGGGTTAGGAGCATAGCACCCTCGCAAAGGTGAAATATTCGCAAATATCAAAATTTGTGTGTCTGTAGGAGGGGGGCTGAGGCATGGGTGGGGAGAGTGGGCACCCAGAGTCTAAACCAGGTCAGGGAAAGGAGATGGTTGGCATGGTCGTCCTGTACTTCCTCTCTCTTGCCTCTCTCATTCCTTGGGTGTACTGACAGCTTTGAGAGAGGGCTTACGGTGCTGAGAAATCAGGCTTTGAGCTTTCCTTGACTGGCTACGCAGTGGCTGGTGGAGGAGGAGGAAGGCTGGAGGTGGGTTTTTAAAGAGCTGCACTGCCTGATTGGAGCCACGAAGAGGGAAGATTCCCCCCAAAAAGAAGGACCTGAGGTGGGGGGGCAGAGGTTGGAGAAACTCGCAAATAACCAAATCCGTGAATGCCAATCCCGTAAAAGTGGAGGGCTGACTGTAGTTTAAATGATTTAAAAACAGGAACCTGAATGTTTTGGAATATTCCACTCAAAGCCCAGGCCTGAATCCAATCAAGAATCTGTAGTAAGACTTGAAAGTTGCTGTTCACTACTGCTTTCTATCCACCCTGACAAAATGGGAGCAATGTGACCAAAGAAAAATGGACAAAATTTGTAGTATCCAGATATGGAAAGCTTATAGGGGCTTACTCCAGAAGACTCAGGGCTGTACTTGCCGCCAAGGGGCTTCTATCAAGTATTGATTCAGAACATGTATGCCAACTATAAGGGCCACTTTGTTTTTGTTTTCTTAACTTTTGTCCCTGAATAAATATATTTTGCACCTTATTAGTGTAGCATATGTTATGCATATTGAGTGAGAACAATGTCAATTAAATTCATTCCAGTTTCAGGTAACACAACAAAATGTAGAAAAGTCTAAGGGGGACAAATACTTCTGCAAGGCATTGCTTATGCAGAGGTGAGGCAGGATTTGGAGGCAGATGTCAAAAGGAAGGGTCTGATGATTGTTACTGCTAAGTACATAGGAAAATCAAGATTCCTCACATATCACAACTAATACAGAGAGTTAGTGCTTTGGATGCAAGATTTAATCAATAGCCTCTGAGTCAGAAACTTGGCATCAGAGCCAACACAGTGAAGCAACAAAGGCTCAAAGCATTTGGAAAGCCAGGCAGGCCAGGAATAGTTCAGTACAGTAAAGCTGTGATTCGTAACCTTTTCTTTACCCGAGACCCCCTGTAAATATTTAAATCTTGCGCCAAGACTTAATGCAGGATTTAAATATTTAAATTTAGATATTTAATATTCAAATATATATTTAAATATTTATTTTTTTATTCATGGTTTCTGGATACTAGGATTCAAATCCGCACCCAGACACTAGGGCCCTTTTTGCATGGCATTTGCCATACGAAAGGGCCCCTGGAGTGTTGCGGAACTGCAAGGAGCAGTCCACACAACGCACTTGCAGTTGCGCAATGCTCCAGGGGCTGGCAGGCACCGACCGTGCACTATTTCATTTTTGGCTGTGAGCTGAAAATGGTGCATGATCGTGCACTGCTCTGGGGCCCCACGCGCACTTGCCGTGTGTGCGGAGCTCCGGAGCCACAGCGCTCGCATTTCCTGCCCCAGCGCAGCCTGGGAAAATCCCAGGCTGCACTGGGGAAGGAAGAGGAGGGGCTGTCGTGCAAGCAGGCGGCAGCTGCGGAGCTGAAGGAACTGGGACGCAAGAGCCTCTTGGAAGAGGCTGCTCACACGATCCCCGCACCCCAGCTCCGCAAAAAAGTGAGTTGTGGAAGGGGCCTAGGTGACCTTGGGCAAATCACATTCTCTCAGCCTCAGAGGAAGGCAAAGGCAAACACCTTCTGAACAAATCTTGCTAAAATAATCCGGTGATAAGTTCACCTCTGGGTTGCCATAACTCAGAAGTGACCTGAAAGCATACAGCAACAAAATGCCACTCACAGGGAGATTTTGTTTCTAGGCATCATGTCTCTCCCTTTTGAAAACTGACTTATGGTGACCCTAAGGTCATGCAGGTTTTCTCGGCTGGGTTTGTTGCCTTTGCCTTTATATGAGGCCAAGAGATGTAACTTGCCTGAGGTCACCTAGTGGGTTTCCTTAGCCAAGTGGGGATTCAAACCCTGGTCTCCAGAGTCATAGTTTGGGTGCATGCACACATCTGCTGCTCTCTGCATGCACGGCAAAACTGCTCCCTCGTTTGCAAATGAGGGAGTAGTTCTGGCACCGGCGCCCCCCTGCTGCTGTGTCCCTCTTGTTGCTGCTGCTGTTGGTGTCCAGCAGCAGGGCTTTGTGGACCCCCAGGGTATGTCCTTTCTCCTTCCGGAAGCCTGGGTATCAGCTATTCCCTTGCTGATGTAGAAAGCTCCCTTTTTATGGCCAATTAGATGACATGAGTTGAAGGGACCTTTTGGTCATTCATGGACTCTCCTCAGGTCTACTTACTTCCCTGTCACTGCTGGAACTGGTAGCCACAGTATAGAGGAGCTGAAATCAAAATTCAGCAAACAGCTATGGGGACGCAGAGTGAATGGAGGTGCAAACACAGCCTATATGGCCATGTAGTATAGCAATGAGAAACACAGCAGATCATTTGTCCTGTCTTTTTTCTGGCCCACTTACTTGGCCCTTGTACTCTGACTTTCTTATAAGCAGTGGCTCGGTAGGATAGATGTCCCCGTCAGCAGACTGAGCAGCAAAATCTCCCAATACAGCAGAGCCTGTCAACCATACAGTAGAAGTAATTGCAGGGCCTAAATACCCTAAAGGTACCAGATCCTGTCTGATCTTGGAAGCTAAGCAAGTCCTGGTTAGTACTTGGATGGGAGACCGCCAATGAATACCGGGTCCTGTAGGCTATATTTCAGAGGAAGGAACTGGCAAAACCACCTCTGAGTATCCCTTGCCTAAAAAAAATCCCATTCATCCAATTCATTGGGTTGCCATAAGTCAACAGGTGACTTGAAGGAACATTCACACACAGTGCACATTGTCCTTTCAAGAGTCTTCATCGCCTCACCATAAAAATATCTCAGATAAGTGAAGTAGTTAGGGTTTCCAGAGTGAAAACTGGAGAAAGCTCCTGCAACTTTAATGGTGGTGTAGAAGAGGGAATTTCAGCTTGATAGGTGGATACATGACAAGCAACACCTGTTGAGATGCCCTCTTCTACCCAACCATTCATGGTACAGAAGTGCTCTCCAGTTTTCACTCTGATTACCCTAGTATTATCATCTAATATGTGTGTGGATGTATGTGTGTATGGGTGAAATGTGAGGCTATTAAAATTATCTATTGGCACCACTGCTGCTAATATGAGATATGATTCCCCTGAGTGAATTAAAGGTCCCAGAAAAACATGGCCTTAAGTGTTTGGGAAATGGTGTGAGATAAGGGTTTTTAAAACTCCTTAGCAATTGGCACCTTCCATTGGGATCTCACTATAGCACGTTATGAGGAATGTTAGTCTTATATAAGGCAAATCAAGTGTATTTATATAAAAAAAATTGTGTGTTTGTGCGTGCATGTGTGCGTGAGATTGAGAGAGAGAGAGAGAGAGATTATGATAGGCAGCAGAGCTTTCTCTCTCTTCGTCTCCTTGAAGGGCTTCCAGTGAGCTCAAGCCCCTAGAAACAGCATTTCAGAAAAAGGGGGAAGTGCAGCGGGAGGCCTTGAAAACACAAGTTCATCTCACAAACTGGGCAGGGTTGCTGTTTGCACACAGCTCACACCAAAGGGTGTGTTTGGCAGGCTGCCACTGTTGAGCCCTTGGGGGAGAAAAGCTGTGTGGGTGGGAAGAATATTCTCTCCCCGTCCTTGCCAGGACCTGTGGGAATCCACAAAGAATTCAACCCAGGTGGCAGGTTGCAACAGGCAGTCTTTTTGTTTCTGCTTCATCAGGGAAATGTTGAAGCACAGCAAAGGCAAAAGGAGAACTAGCATGAGCTCTCTCTCAAGACTTGTTCTTTGCTATCAGGTTAACACTGACTTTTTACTGTTGTTGTGTGTCTTCAAGTCATTTCCAACTTATGCCGACCCTAAGGCTAGCCTATCAAAGGGTTTTCTGGGGCTGAGAGTGTGTGACACACCCAAGGTCACTCAGTCGGTTTCCATGGCTGAATGGGGAATCAAACCCTGATCTCCAGGGTTGTAGTCCAGTGCTCAAACCACTAGACCATGCTGGCTCTCCAGCGCTGACTTACGGTGACCCTATGAACAAGTGATCTCCATGAGCTATGGTCATCAGCAGCTCAGGTCCTGCACACTCAAGGCCATGGCTTCCTTTATTGGGTCAATCCATCTGAAATGCAGTCTTCCAGTCTTTCCTACTGCCTCCCACTTCACCCAGCATTGTCATCTTTTCCAGCAAGTCATGTCATCTTGCATTATGTCCAAAGTACGGTGGCCTCATTTCAGTTATTTTTGCTCCGAGTGACAGTTAAGGCATGATTCGGTCTCAGGCCAAAGATCACGAGAGATCATGGTATCCGTAGAACTCTCCACGTTCTGCTGCTTTGTCCAGACTGTTCATCTGGAAGAGTTGACAGAACTTGACAACAGAGGAGGCCAAGAGGAAAAGAAATATCTTCCAGTTTCTTTAGCCCAGGCCTGATGCTATTATTAGGCAGAGTACGCCAGCTGCCTCAGGTGGCAAATGCTAGGGAGCAGCAGCAGAGTAAAAGAGACAGATGTTCAGTGCTACCCAGAGGTGCATTGGAGGGATTCTGCACCACACTGTTTGTGTAAGTTTCAACAATCATGCCAGTTGGTTTCTGTACATGGAATTGGTAGAGTGGTTTTGTCTCTTTCTTGTCTGAGGGAGAACAGCAACCCACTGCCTTAAAAAAAAAAGGAAAGTATATAATGGACATGTTACAAGTTACTCATGCACTTGAGGTAGGAAATCTTTTGAACACCCTTCTCTTGGGGTAAAAATAAAACAAACACAATAGCTTACAAAATAAACAGGGAATTGAACTCCAGGCTCACAGTCCAAGGCTCAAACCACTATACCACACTAGCTCTCACATATCATGTTACCTGCCTGGTATTTGTAGGAAAACTCTCCAAAGAAATATCATTCATCTTTGTAGAATTATGTATGCTTTTTCCTACATGACCTTCACTGTAATTCTAGATATTGCCTTACTCTTCATTATCCCCATTCTTTCTGTTCCTCTTTCAATCCTGCTCTGGTCTCTTTGTTTTTTTCCCCCTTGGATTTACCTAACATACGAAGGTATCTTGCACGCTACACAATTAAAAGTATCTTGTATGCTACTTTAACTATCTTAAGGCTAAGCTCAGTTGGGAACTGACCCAAATGAGGTCCAGAAGAAAAAAAGACATGGCCAGGTTATATTTTCTGAAACTGCTGTCACGATGTTGCTTACCACACTATAGGCCTTTCTGCACTACACTGTTATAATGCTATTATTCCACTTTCAACATCCTGTGGAATTCTGGGGTTTGTAGTTTGCTGAAGCCAAATAGGTCTCTGGCTGAGAATTCCAAATACCCTTCCCTAAACTGCAAATCCCAGGATTCCATAGGATGTTGAAAGTGGAATAATAGCACTATAACAGCGTAGTGCAGAAATGGCCTAAGGGTAAAAGGAACAAAGAGACCCTAAGAATGTCTGTGCTCAGAGGAGGTCCAGTGCTCACTAAGGCAAAGAACTTGTGTCTTGGCTGAACCACTTCAGAATGAAGGAGAAGCTCACATGATTGCTCCTTCATACAAAAATAAGAATATAAATCCATGCATGTATATAGAAACGTATCATGTTAAAGGAGAAAAGTTCTAGCCCAGATTTCTTCCTGACCTGCTACTTTTCTATGTGCAGGTCTTACCTACATGCAGGAACATAGAGGCATGCATTCATGTGCAGACAGGAAGACAGACACACACTACCCCATCACCACCACTCAGTTTGTGGCAAAGCCGGAGTTGCTGTATAAACCAGCAGTGACCACCAAGTCAACTTCCTCATCAGAGCAGAAGGTCGCTTTCCCAAATGAGGACAACATGTTTTAGCTGATGGCACATTCTTCTTGGAACAGGCCATCTCTAGTTTTAGCTGATGCTTCTGTTTTTGTGGCACACGCCCTAGCTTAATCACTGATTAATGGGAAGAGCTGAGTGCACACAATCTCCCTCTGTCTCGACAGTATTCTGGAGCCCTGCCCAGGGCGTTCCTTCTCTTTCAAGTCTTGCAAGGTGGTTAGGCAGGTGGGAAGGTATGTTTGTATAACCTGAGCTGCCTGCCACACCCTGCCAGGGAACGGGTTCTGCTTTTTCACCATATAAGGAAACAAAATTAAGGCATGGATGTTTCTGCAAGAGCCTGTATGGTAGATGGCTATCTGGGCTCACACACTAGTCATCTAGCTTAGTCTATCAGGGTGACAATATTCCACTGCATGTGAGTTCAAAAATGGGTCCTAAGGTCTGAGGCAACTAAAGTGATTCCCCATGGTTAGCTTCAGGTTTGAGAGTGCCCTGCCAAGATGGCTCCCAGGTTGCTAAGAGCCCCCAGTTGCAAGCTTGCTGACAGTAGTGGCTTGATTTGGCAAACTGACCACTGTTTAATTTCACTCAGTGCTTGAGGGCAAAGCTACACTGGCTGCTCTGAAACTCTGTGGGGAATTGCAAACAGTGGGATGGGGGCAGGTAGTCTTTTCTTTTGTGACTTCATTTGGGTTTCTAGAAGAAGGACATAAGAAATGGACCATACCAAAAGATCATCTTATGGAGGAAGCTGCCCCCCTGTAACTCACTACTGTCTGCACCAGGAATGGCCACTTGTGCCTCACCAGATATTTTTGGTCTACAGTGCATAACAGCATCACCAAAGAGGAAGAACAAATAGAAGTTGTTGTCCAAAAATATCTGGAAGGCCACAGCTGCCCACCCTGATTTATCCCAATCAGCAGCAACTTTCTGTGGTTTCAAATATAGGTCTCTCTTGACTTTACCTGGAGATGCTGGGGAACCTGGGACAAAATCATATACTCTACCGCTGATCCATGGCCCTGCATGGAAAAAGTGGGTAACCAAGTCGGGTGGCCATGTGACCTACTTTACAGAAACAGTTCTCTATTTGAAAGTATCTTCCAAAGATTTTTCTGGTCCCACTTGAAGGGCTGCTCAGTCATGTCCTATTTAAAGATGAGGAAGCATAAGAAGAGAGAACAGTAGGAGCCTTGAAGTTACCCGTGCACAGTTAGCAGACTGAGCAGGCACTTAAGTCTCCTTCCTCTGGTCATCATGGTACTTCGTTATTTCTCCATTTGTAGTTATTTGTATAAATTGGGTTAAATGTCATGTAAATCTGTCTTCTCTATCCTTTTCAGTGATGTGCTTCCTCCTGTTTGACAATTCCTACAGGGTACATTCTCAGCTAAGTGCCTTTTCACATCACAAGACGTCATTTATAAGACAGCCCTGTGAGTGGCTGTTACCCTTTGCTTGTCCCCAGCATCTGGGAACCAAAGATACACTGGAACATTTTTAGCCACCTTAATCTGTACACTAGTGTGGTATAGTCATCTGTGTGTTGGACTGTGGCCCTTTCCGCACAGCATTTTCCATGCAAAAGGGTGCCTGGAGCGTCGTGCGATTGTGAGGAGCGATCTGCACGATGCACTCACAATCGTGCGATGCTCCAGAGGCCGGCAGGTGCCGATAGTGCACCTTTTCATTTTTGGCTAGAAGCCGAAAATGGTGCGTGATCGCGCATTGCTCCCGGGCCCCACACACACATACCTGGTGTGTGGAGCCTCCGGAGCCGTACCGGTCGCCCTTCCTGCCCCAACGCAGCCTGGGAAGGTCCCAGGCTGCACTGTGGAAGGAAGAGGTGGGGCTCTTGTGCAAGCAGGCAGCTCATGCGGAGCCGAAGGACCCCGGATGCGAGAGCCTCTCACCAGAGGCTGCTTGCGCGATCCTCGCACCCCAGCACCAGAAGAAGGTAAGATGCAGAAAGGGCCTACGACTCTGTAAGACCAGGGTTCGAATATCCACTCAGCCGTGGAAACCCACTGGTTGCCCTCAAGAAAGTCGCATTCTCTCTGCCTGAGAGGAAGGAAATGTTAAACTACCTCTGAATATGTCTTCTCTATATGGGGTGCCTCTAGTGAGAGTCAGCTTGAAGGTACATAGCAAAGCATCAGCATTTCTGATTCTTTTAAAAAAATTTTGGTAGTGAGCTACACTACATTTTTGCTAGTGAGCTCCATGGATGAAGCCATGAAGAAGCACAGCCTTATGCTTATCTGCCAAGGCAAGTTTCACTTGCATACATAGTCAATCCATTTCACCTGAGGAGTCTGAGTGTTTGCAGGTTGGGGGAGAAACACATGCTTCACCATAAAGTTATTTCACAGCTACTCCATCTTGTCATTGTTACAAGAAAGCAAACAAATCTAGACCATGTCAAATGCATGGCTGGAGAACATGGAAATAGGTCTCATTGGCCTGAACCTCTTGTTAGTGTTAAAAAGAGTAGATGCATTGCGTGAGTGGAACATAAATAAGTGTTGACTTATCAAGCTACCATTGACCCAATGAGTATAATCTAGTTGGAATGAACAGTTGGAGTTTAGGACCCTTTTTTCAAATTGAGGATGGTCTAAACAAGCCTCTACTGCACAGGGCCAAGCAAGAATTTTTGCTGCCTGAAGTGATGAAGAGGATGGCAATTGTGCTTCCATGAACCAACTGGACCGGCAGTTGATGGTGTCTTCAGTGCTGGTGATGGGACAACACTCTCCACTTCACTTGTGGAAGGAGACAACATTGTGAAGTATAGGAAAGGCTGCTTTGAAAGTACAGTTCTGTCTCCCTGTCATTGTCCTTCCCATACCACTAAGCACATGCTGCCTGATTCTAGAGATCAGTTGCTTGTATGTTATTTTGCCACAGAAGAAGGAGGGATCTGCTGGAGAAGATGATGGGAAACTCTTTCACATGTCTGTTCATGAGTTTCAGCTCCACACATCCAAAAGACAAAGAATGAGGGAGTTTCCTCAGGTTTGCTGCCAAGTTCCCAGGCTGATTGTGTGAGTCACACAGAAGCTCTGAGAACTCCTGGCATTGTGGCCCAACAAAAGACTTGGCAAGAGGGCCAGTGAAGCTAGGACCAATGTCTCCATAACAAGTGCCTCATGTTAATCATTTAAAGTTAATCATTTATAGTGTTCAAAAAAAGGTTTTAATATAGTTCACTTCCCTTTCCAATCTCATCTTCCAACATATTGTTCCTGGGCACGTCTGTTCTTGGGCAAAAGTCAGTTGGATGATATTTTTGTGTACTTCAGCAGGTTCTATGTTTCTTCCGGTTTTCTGATGGCAGTCCAAAAGGACTACATGACCCTGATCAAATGCCAGTGGGGTAGAATACAAGGGGCTGCTTGGGCTTTTTGTGCAGACAGTTTAAATTGGTGACAGTCAAGGCTGGATCAAGACATGCTAAAGCCCTAAGATATGTTATACTGTTTCTGTTGTTAACAGAGTTGAAATTTTATTGCCTGGTTTTATCATTCTTTTCCTCCCAGAGCCTACATGGCCAAAGAGGGGAGTGGTATCTGCCTGCAGTGATATTCCTCCAGACCATCCTAATGGACAAACACATCATGACAAAATGTAGGCCTGTGACTCTAACACTGTCATTTCTTTCCTCTCCTGTATGGTTTTTAATACCTTTGCCTGATGAAGATGCCAGTGGAGCTTTGAAAGCTTGCATGACTTATTTTGTACATTTTTGATTGACCCAATAAAGGGACCGCTGTTTTGTGGATTTTGAATGTCATGTTTAAAAGGCCTCATAGCATTTCCAAATCTAATTGTGTCCCTTTGGAGTGTTTAGAGGCTGCTCATAATCTGAAGTCTGAAACTATACTTTTCTTAGCTTATGTGTAAATCGAGCACTGGTTGTGGTGATTGCCAAGAAGGAGAAAGGAAAGCAACAGAGGATTACAGACAACTATTTAGCAGTTGATTGTTTAAGCTTTGCATGCAACTAGCCATTGTGGAAAGGAAAGTCTTATTATTCTGATATTTTCCTGGATTTCTGATCTAGTGTAGCAATTCTTGCTTACCAGTTCTTAGACAATACAGTCAGCCCTCCGCATTTGCAAGTTTCACTTTTGCGGATTTGATTATTCACAGATTATTTGCTGTCATCTCTGCTGCTGCCTGTGCCATTTTAAATAGGGACTGCAAGCCTTGTGAGACTGAGAAACTGCAAATGAGGTTAGTAAGTCCTTATGAAAAATTGTGTGGGGCAGCAGTGGAGGTGGCAGTAAGCCTCACCAACCACCCACTTCTGCCCTGTGAAGAAATCCTGATGCCTCAAAGGAATCCATAGGGGGTTGAATATGGTGGTCATATTTCTTACTTTTTTTTCTGTGTTAAATATGGGTTGGGAGGGCCTAAAGTTATTCACAGTTTTTCTACTTTCACGGGGGTCCTGTGCCCCTAACGCTAGCAAATGTGGAAGGATGACTATACAGAAACCAGACTATTATGTGATTATTTACATACTGTAGTTAATACTTGGAGAATGATTGCCTTATTCTACTAAAGACACAGGGACGTCTGAAAGTTGGCGCACATAAATGGATGATAAAATGTTGGTAGTGCTCAACAGCTATCATAAATCCAACAGGATGTCCTGCCACTGGTGGAGGTAGAGATGTTTTGGCAACATGCAAGGCAAGAGGTAGACAAGTTTTTTTAAGAAATAAAGGGCCACATTTCCCCAATGTCACCTATCAGGGGACGCATGATGACAATGCCAGGGTTAAAGTCAAGGGTGAAAAAGGCCAGAGCCAAGTGCCATCCTTCTCTTTCTGCTATCCTCTTCTCTGTCCTTTTCTTCCTCCACCACTAGTGAGCTGCTGGGTTAAAAACAGGTCACTTTTGCAAAGGGCTGAACCAATAAAGTGCAAAGGCTTTAAAGGACTGTGTACAGACCTAGGACCACAGTTTTGCCCACCTGTTGTAGGAGGATGGTGGAGGAAAGGTTAAATGTTGATTGCTTGGCTGGCAGAAGAAGAAGAATATTTAAAGGGGAGGACAAGATAGTTTGGATAGGATGACGCAGGCATGGTTGGGATGACTTTGGGGATAGTGAGACCATTGTTCTTTACTGATCCTGATTTTTTTTCATTAAGATATTTTTTTTCTGACTGCATAACAATTTTATCTTTAATATATACCCTCCAACTGTCCCGATTTGGCAGATGAATTATCTGTTGTTCTACTTATTTAGCTGTTTATCAGACGCCCCAGTTTCTCTTTCTTCCTCCCACTTTCTCCTTTTTTCCTCCCTTCCTCCCACTTTCTCCTTTTCAAACTGAGTCCATTGTACAAAAGCAGTTTGTACTTAATTAACTCAGTTGGGGAGGGGGGAAAGGAGAGGAGGGGTGGAATATTACCCTTCCCAGTAGGCTTAGGCAAAAGCAAACTGCAGCAGTCTTTCGTAGCTCATGTATTCTTCCTCATTAGTAGCTTTTGCCATCTTGACCATGCTCTGATGTTGCTTGGCCATACGTATCCCCGTTTTCATCTGTGAAATGTTGGAGGATCTGTTCATATTTCCCATAGATTTACATGGAATTGATATTGATCTAACTAACCTGCAATTTCTTGCCTTTCCAACCACCAACTCCTTTCTCCAAAAATGAATTATTGTGGCTGATGGAAAGAGTAGTATCCTTGTTCCTGTTGTGATTTATGCAGAGGAAACCCCTGACAAAATGCCCTTTTGTGCACAAGTGCAGGAGCCTCACTCACCCTTTCCATCTCTTCCAAGCCATGGCTCAGGCAGAACAGAGAAGGACAAATTCTTCAACACTGAGATCTGGATTATTCCCAGCTGATCTGCTCAGGGACCAGAGGCAACCCTGTGATAGTGCCGTCACATAGTCTTGATTCATGCACTCCTTGTAGATTGGCCAGAAGTGTTTTTGAGCCAAAGTATTCCAAGAACAGCACTGGCCTATCAAAATCAGGTCATGAGATGCCACCTTACATTTAGATGGCCTCCCGCATGTCAACATTGTTGTTATTGTTGTTGTTAGGTACCTTCAAGTTGTTTCCAACTTATGGCAACCCTAAGGCAAACCTATCAAGGGGTTTTCTTGGGCTGAGAGGATGTGACATGCCCAAGATCACCCAGTGGGTTTGCCAGGCCAAACAGGGAATTGAACCCTGGTCTCCGTGGTCATAGTCCAAAAGCTTAAACCAGCACACCATGCTGACATGTCAACATATTGCTTCCTATTTAGATGGGAAGCCATCAGATGAGGAACAGCAACTAGCTTGCCCAGCTTGGCCTGGGGACTACTTGGACGAAAGGGTGGTCCGTACCTCCAACATTTGACAGATGAAAATGGGAACACGTGTGTCCAAGCAACATGAGAATGTGGTCAATATGGCAAAAGTTATTAACGAAGAAGAACACACAAGTTAGGAGTAGCTGTAGCATTTTGCTTTTGCCTGAGCCCACTGGGAAGGGTAAGATACCACCTCTTCCTCTCCTCTCCCCCTGTTAATTGACTGCAACCTACTTTTGCACTTTGAATTCAGTTTGCAGCAACTGACATAAGCTAAGGACAAAAGAGGAAAGTGGAAGGAGGAGACGGAAACCAGACAGAACAGAAAGCATTCTTTGGTACGAAATATATCAGGAATAAACAATTCATGAAAACTTTCTTTGGAAGTATGGTTAAGATAGAATTATAAATATTAGTGTATTCTAGGAGGAATGGAGGAAGGATACAAAGATATAATAGTTAATCTGTCAGTGTAAATATTGCTCTTATTTAATAGTTATGTATTTTATTCATTGTACGTATACATAAAAAAAAGATTTTTAAAAAAGAGCTGGAAAAGCAGGACAACAGTGGATTGATGGGGACTGTACCTGCCAAGTCAGGACAGTTGGAGGGTATAATGGTGAGGCCTATGGTCCATTAACTGGTTTCTCATATCTTAGAGAATCATGGGAACACAATAGAGTTGGTGCATTTCTCTCCCACATGCATATGTGTCCCAGGCTCCGTTCCCCAATAAGTGTGGGAAGCTACCACACACTCATGAAGCAATGACAGCATTTCTGAGAGAACGGCGTGCTCTGGGTGCGGCCTTTGGTGGGAAGGAACACAGAAGCTTCGAAATCCTTACCCATCCTGTAATTAATTTTCTTGCAAGTTTCAGCAAGGCTGAACCGGGCCCTCCCTAGCCTCAGGTGAAGTACAGAGCAAGGCAGTTCAGGTAAACAGAAGAACCAGGAAAAAGGACGAGCTGTGAACCTAAACCCTTTCAAACTGGTGGCCGTCCATCCAGACCACCTGTTTAGGACAGGCAAAATAAAAACAAAGTTGAACCACTTATTTCTGATTTGTTGCCTCAAATAATTTTCCTCAAGGCCAATTACTAGGGAGAAGGGCATGTTTGCAGGGGACACTTAACACAAACACACACATATACACAAAGAGATTATTCGTCCTTCCCAAGGCTTATGGTATATAACAACATGAACAAATAAAACCCGTACTGCAAAGGTAAATGGCTTCTCCAAGCTACTAGGGCTGTTGCAGTTTGAAGGGTTGCTTAGAAATGGAGGGGCAACAGCTAAATACCCTTTTTTGAATGTGGTGAGCTTTAAGTTCAGTTCCACCAGTTAGAAGAATGTCGGGGAACAAGGCGGGGGGGGATATTTGCCTCAGTCTTAGGAAATCTGTTACCCTTTCAGAACTTGGAAGAGTTGTTGTTGTTTGTTGTCTCTTGTCTCCCAGAATTCTACAGCTGGATGGATTTTTGAGCTGTCACTAAGACAATTTAACAGTTGCACTCTCTGATCAGTACAGCTACATCTGCACTAGATGCAGATGAAACAGTGCTATGGCTCCATGTAAAGTGGGTTCATAGAGAGGCATGTGCTATATAGTGGTTTGGCGGTTGAACTAGGCCCTAACAGACCAGGATTCAAATTGCCTCTCAGCCATGGAAATGCACCAGGTGACCCTTGGCAAGTCACACTTTCTCAGCTTCAGAGGAAGGCAATGGCAAACCCCTTCTAAACAAATCTTGCCATGAAAACTCTATAATAGGATTGCCTTAGAGCTGCCATAAGTTGAAAAGGCATATAACAGTGACACCAAAGCAGGTTCATATGTTCAGCAGGGTTGCATGGTTAAGTCAGATAGTTTGTGTTAGATTGCCATGTGATTTATTGTTCTGTAGACTGAGTTCTTTCATGTTCATATATGGAGTTCCTACCATCTAGTGTGGAAAGAGGGAGGTGTTCTCCTCCTATCTGAGCAATGGTACAGAAGACTAAGACTGCAACTGCGATGATTGGGGATGATGAGAGTTACAGTCTGATTTATCTGGAGGATGTGAGGTTGAGGAGTCCTATTTTAAGGTGAGGTGCTTTAAGGGTGAATTTGCAAACCAGCAGAAGGAACTGTGTCCTGTTGATCTTTCTGGATCGTTCCATGCCTGTGGGTTCCTGTTCTTCTGGGCCAATGGAGAAATTCATTGCGCTGCAGACAACAGAGCAATGGGATTTGGCCTCCTCCTTGCACAACTTTCCGCATCCACTTCAGTTCTTCCTTCCGCATTCACTGCATTGGGTCGCCATTGCAATGCTTCTGTGACGTAAGGTGATATAAACATTCTCTCTTTGGTATTTAATTTATGGTGATGCCCCTCTTCACCCAGAAAAGTCACTGCTTGATGATGGAGTCATGTATGAACAACAGCAAACAACAGTAACTCACAACCCACAAGAGGGGAATCGAGAAAGGTTCTCCAGATCTATTCCCATGTCCTATTAAAAACTATAGCATTTTTTAACAGGTAAAATACTACAGAATTTTGTTTATGCCATGACAGTTAGCGGCTTCCTTTTGAATAAGGATTATATCTGTACTGTGAAGGCGCTGTCCAAGGTGCTGTACCTATTTGAGGGGGATAGGATTCAGCATCTTGCGTAGTGCCTTTAAAACCTGGACTAAAACCCAGAGCAGATTGACAACCCTTCTGACCTGGAAGCCATCAGACACCACTACATTTTTGTATTTTCATCCCCGCAACAACTGTTCAGTTCAGTTGTCTAGAGTGTGAGTGTGTGTTCCACTGGAGGAAGCTGGTGCTCGGTCTTTCTACTTTCCTCGGTGTCAGGCCTGCTGTGCCTTTACTCTTCTTGTTTCTTGCCCTTTAGTGCTGCCTGTCTGTCTCCCCTCCTCCCTGGCTGTATGAAATATCTTTTCTAGACTGATCCGAGCTGTCCACTGGTGGGCCAAGGAGAAGCACACCTCAGACTCCCAGATTAAGGCAAAGGGCTGCCAGTTGCTGTCCCCTACCAAAGCAGTTTTCAAGAATGGCCTTTTTCTGTACCAGAAGCCATCTTCTTCTACTGTTTTTCAAATCCCTCATCATAAATGTTCAGCATGTCGCAAAGCTTGTTCTATTTCCCCTCAAGCATTGTCTTCTGAATGCCGCCTTCTGTGTTTCTGCTTTACCTTTGACTCCATATTCAGTGCTCTTAGGAAGAACAGACCACTGATGTCAAACTTTTCTACCTAAACAATGTGTCCTAACCAGATCTTGGAAAATTACTTTTAAAAAAGTAATTAGGGACTGTTATGGTCCCAAACCCCCGAATTGTCATTACCTACCATCATAGTTATCATATTTTAATTGCAATGCATCATTCAAAAGTAACAAAAATAGTTATTTTGATTTCTTAAATATCATTTACAGGCTGCTGGCTGAGTACAAAAGACTGCTGTGGCCTCCCCTGCCAAAATAACTGTAAAAGTAAAATTACAGCTATGCAAGGATTGAAGGAGTGAAGTTATCCCTCATTACATTACAGTTTTTCTAAACATTAGCATCTAGGCTCCATGTATAACATGAAGTTAGTATGGATGTCCCAAACCATAGTTTTGTTTTCCCCCTTTTCTTCATATTTCCAGCCTTTTGTTCATTCCATTCCAACACTTGTTTGCAATTTGTTTTCTAAGGTCCAAATGGAAATTCATACGGATATCTGTACACATTCCTCCTAACATACATTATTTTGTACACGTTTATCTGATTTACACATTCTTTTGGTATAAACTTTTACCTAAAGTATTTATTTTTTGCAAGTGGTTTTCCCTTATATAATTTATTTTTGCCAGTTGCTTTCACTAATATATGTATTTCTTCATACTACTAATACATGAATTTCTGCATCATTTTTTTCTAGTGAGCTGCCTCAGAAAATCTGGAGAAGCCTGAATACCAGTAGACAACTGTGTTCCACTCTGCAGGTTGATTCAGGAAATTCACATGTGGCAGATCAAGCACTTTGCTTGTGGAACTCTGTGTTTTTGTTTATATGGATTAAGGGGGAAGAAGCAAGAAGCAAGAATTCTGCGGGTCTGAATATGAATAGGTTGGACATTGTATAACAACAAGGTTGGACGTTATGTCCACATGCTTTAAGCAGTTGGATGTGAAGTCTTAGAGGTATAATCTCTTGGTATCATTTTAAAATGCAAGGATGAGTGCCCACCATACACACTTTGCCTTCTGAACTATAGCAGTCTGCCTTGTATGGGCTTTGAAGCAGAAGTTTGGCGCCACCTGTGGGTAGGTATTGAAACTGCATTATGCCCATGCCCTGCCTTTGTATGCTCTCTTTCTCATAAGGAAACAAGAGCAAAGACTTGTTTCAAGGAAGTAATTATGAAGGCAACACAGAAAGATGACAAGAGAGATAAAATGGCTAAACTCTGGGAAAGTCTGATTACTCAGATAAACACATTTAAGGATATCATGTGTTAGAGTCCTAAGAAGCCTTCATATCAAGTCCTCTTGTTATCCCTTGAGCCTTTACCGTTGTTGTTCCTTTTGTGTGCCTTCAAGTCATTTCTGACTTCTGGTGACTCTAAGGCAAACCTCTTACAGGGTTTTCTGGGAGCTGAGAGCGTGTGAGTCTTTGCCATACCATACAGATAAAAGAGCTTGGGATATGGGGAGGGGAGAATACTTGTTGAGCTACAACTCCCAGATCCCTGGCTGTGCAGGTTGTAGGGATTCTGAGTAGAGCTGTCAGGTAACTAATGTTCCAGGCCCTGAGATGTGAAGCCCAAAACTTAGGATCTAGGGATGCCCCTTGATGATGTCACAGGGGCAGGACATGGTGATGGCATTAACCATTATAAAGTAAGCATCAACTACACTTGGCCCTCCACATTCGCCAGGGTTAGGGACCTAGGACCCTCACAAAAGTGAAAAATTTGCAAATAACAACATTTGTTTGTCTGTGGGAAAGGGGCTGAGGCCTGGGTGGGGAAAATGGGCATCCAGGGTCTAAACCAGGTCAGGGAAAGGAGATGGTTGGCATGGAGGTCCTGTACTTCCTCTCTCTTGCCCATCTCCTTCCTTAGGTGTGTGCGGGGCATGGGTACAGGGTTTGTGGTGCTGAGAATTTGGGCAGAGAGCCATCCTTAGCCGGCCAGGCAGAGACTGGTAGAGGAAGAGGAGGACCAGAAGTGGGTTTTTAAAAGGCTATGCAGCCAGATTGGAGCCACCAAGAGGGAAAGTTCTCCCAAAAAAGCAGCACTGGAGGTGGGAGGGCAGGGACTGGAGAAACTCGCAAATAATCAAATCCATGAATGTCAAACCTGCAAATGTGGAGGGCTGACTGTACAGTTGCAAAGTATGTGAGTGTACATCATTCGAGTGAAAAAGGACAAGTTTAACAAAGGGGAATATACATGCACACACATACACACAGAGATACGCTTTTCAAGATGCTGCTCTCATGCTGAGATTCCTTACTTTCTGAGAAGTGGATAAGAAGGTCCATGCCCTGAGATCTGAGAAGCCTAATTCAGGAGATGTAGTTGATGAACATAATGTTTCCAAGCTTTGAATGTGCAATGGTACCCAGAGGATGCAACAGAGCACAGAGTGGCTACTGTAGCAACATCTTTCTGGAGGCACACACACTCAGGCAAAAATAGTCCTTCGGACCGCACAACCCAGGACCTAACAGCCTATGACCCACCTACTATGGCCTTCCAGGTGCTTTCTCACTTTTTCAGGACCAGGAAAACAGCAAAGACAGGAGGCTCATTAAATCTCTGCTGAACTGTATGCTTATCCAGTTGCTTTGCAAAGTGTCCAACATTACTATGTGATAGGCACAGGTTCAATTCAGTGTTAGTTTACTACAGTGTTAGTTTACTAGGGCTGCATGTGGCTCTTAGGCTAATTTCAAAAGTGATAAATTTAAGCCTCTGAGATGGCAATGTACCCCTTCGCCAGCGCCCTGCTAGTTGGTGAGGAAGAGGGGAGAGATTAAAAGGAGGCAGAAAGAACAGAAAAAAAAACAGGTTCACCAGTTTTGGCTCTGACTCTGCCTGCCATTGATTTCAACTTCAGCCACCATTGCCAGCTGGCTCCTAACAGCTCCACAGGGCATAAAGCCCTAGACAGAGAAAAGGTTGCCCACCCCTTGTTTACTGGACTGCAAGTTTGGCTCCTCTAATGCAGTTTGTTACTCAAAATGTTTGTCTGTGGACTTGTGCCAGTCCATGAGCCATTGACTGCCAGTCTGTAGTGAATTTCCAAGAAAGAAAGAAACAATGGTAGGCAATAGGCACAATGTGGCATTGGTTCTTGGTACATTATGGTCAAAAATGCCAGTCTACTACATCCAATAGCCTAAGAAACACTGCTGTAGAAGACTCAGCCCTTACTTTATATATGTAATCATTTATCATATTTTCAATCTATACAACAGCAAGAGTTCTCTTGTCAGGTTACAAAGAATAAACGCAGCACAGAAAAGTATGGCTGAAGTCCCGTATGGCATACATAACTACAACGTTGTACCTACAGTCTGTTCCCTAATCCAATCCTTTGATCCTTAAAATCCATAAAAAATCCTTAAAAGCCAGGGAGTTATACTGAATTAAGGATTTCTGCCCAACCCTGGTCAACATTGTTTGGCAAGGCTCTTGGTTGGAGACGGCAAGGACTCTACCTGGGACCTCTGGCATACAAAGCACACTCTCCACTCCTGAGCTACAGCCCCCATCTCCAAGAGGCCATTAAGGAGCAAAATCATTTGCACTGAAAGTGGTACATGGGGAATTTGAACCAGCTTATACCAAAGTCTGCCAAGAAAATTGACTCAGGCATATTAATTACTTCCAGTCAGTAACTGTAACCCTATACATCTGATAAAATCTCACTGATTTAAAAATTATTTATGTATTTAAATTATGCATAGTCCTTCTAATACCACCCATGTTTCAGCAAGTGCTAAGGCTGGGGTGGGAAAATGATTTCATGTTAGGCTGTAGAAACATGCATGTGCTACTGCTTTGTCACCAGACGAGGGCGGCATTGATAAACATTTGGAATATGCTCACCCCTTACAGGAGAAGAGAGAGAAAAATTGGCATCAGTTTAGTTTTCTGACCCTGTGTTTTCTTTTGACGGGAGATTCCTGGATGTCAGCCAAAGCTCAGCTGGTAGCTTTAAAGAGTTACAAAAACAGAAATGGGACTGCAGCATGCCTTTGTGAAGTCTACTGTCAGTGATAGGGAAGGTAGCAAAACACACCAAAGTAGCAAGAAAGAAAATCAACAATATATTTTTTTTAAAAAGTTCATTTCTCCTTTCCTCTCCCCCACCTCTTTTGAAAACAAACAAACAAACTTCACAGCATGCAGCTGGATCCTGCAGGCTTTAGGGTGTGATGTCTTCCTTTGGAAAGGTGGAATGCTGACCTTGTTCTCTCTGTTTACCCATCACATCTTCAGTGGACAAAGAACATATTTCCATTGAGACTGCTTAGCTCACGCCATTGTGCCTAGGAAGGGCCACACCTCATGGCTGTCAAAGGCTGCTTTGGAGCTTCCTCTGACAGCATGCCAGGCCACCTACAAGCCGGCCCAGTGACTGACTGTGGGCGGGGCTGTCCTAGTGTATCTTCCCATAAAACAAGGAAGACGGATATCTCCTTCTCTGGAATTCTGATGCATGCCATGTCTGCCTTGCTGGCACGTCAGTGATGTAATGTAGTTGCACTATAGTGTCATCTACAGGACAGAGGTGTGATGGGTTGGGCGTGAATTTTCTAAAACATCCTGGGTCATAAGAGTTCAGGCACATAAGCTGAAAGGTGCATTCTTCACAGGCCCACAAGCAGAATAATAGACAGAATAAAAACCACAGCATTTGGGTCATATACTTTTTAGTTCCCAGCAAGTTATGTTTGCAGAAATAACTGCATATGGCTTTCTTTGAGTTAGAATGGACAGGCTATCTTGCAATGTACAGTGCTCTGAATGAGTGCACTCTACAATGGTCTGGATGAAATTATGCATGGTTCATCTTTTTATGCCTTTCCCTTCCCTTCCCCTCACCACGATGATTTCAGAATGGGAACAGGATAAAATTAGTTGAGATTTTTTATTATTTAATATTATTAAATAATCTCTTCTTGACATTCTGAGATTTGCCTCTTTCTTACACTGGTTTCCCTGGATGCTGTTCAGTTTCTTGAATTTCCCACCATTAAAAACATGCACACATCCAACTTTTCTGAACTCAAAAGGTAAGGTGGAAATAATGCAAGCATAGAGGTAAAGTCATACCAAATACAGACACATTGACTGCAAATGACTGGTTGGAACTGGGAAATCTGGTTGGGAGAAAGAAAAAACCTAACTTCTAGACCAAGGAGACAGCACCTGCTGGACGTTCATTTCCTTTCTGTTAAGGACATTGTGTTCATGGAATATTTCTTACGCTCATATTATCACAGCTTATGCATACCTTCCAACTGTCCTAATATGGCAGGGACAGTCCTAATTCTTTTTTTTTTAATTTCTTCTATTGTTCCACTTTTTCAGCTGCTTTTCAAATGTCCCAGTTTTTCTCTCCTCCTCCCACTTTGCCCTTCATGCTCAGTTTACTTCAATTAATGCAAAATGAGTTCAAAGTACAAAAGTAATTTTCAGTCAACTCAACAGGAGGAACAGGAGAGGAGGAGCAGAGGTTTGCCCCTCTCAGTAGGCTCAAGCAAATGGAGCCTGTTACTGTCTTTCCTAGCTTGTGTATGATTCCTGATTAAAAACTTTCACTATCTTGACCACTATCTGAAGTTGCCTGGCCATACATGTCCCATTTTCTATCTGTGAAATGCTGGAGTATGTGCTTATGACTGGATTGGGGAACTCTCGCACCTGAAGACTTTGGCTTAGTTTCACATGTAACTTGGCCAACTCTGATTTCTGCTTCTTCTATCTGCCCCTGCTCACTGCTGGCTCTTACAATGGCACGCACCCTCTGACAGATTACCCTCAAATACATACCTGCCAACTGTCCTGGTTTGGCAGGGACAGCTCTGATTAATCCTCTGTTATCCCACTTTTTCAGCTGCTTTTAAAATGTCCCAGATGCTATTTGCTCCTCCTACTTTCCCCCTTTGTCCTCAGCTTTCTCCAATTGCTGCAAACAGAGTTCCAAGTACAAAAGTAGTTTACATTCAATTAATTCAGCAGACAGAGAAAAGAGGACAGAATCTTTCCCTTTCTTGCAGACTCCAACAAAACCAAACTGCTGCAGCTTCTCCTAGCTTGTGTGTTCTTCTTCATTTATAACTTTTGCCATCTTGACCACACTCTGATGTTGCTTGGCTATACATGTCCTGGTTTTCAGTAGTGAAATAATGCAGGGTATACTATGCAAGTACCATAAATGCAATTCTTGATAGAAAAAGGTTCTCCACATCTTCTCCAAGTAGTAAGGGAGAAACACCACCGCACGGGCTGAATTTGGCTCACTAAGCCTCCTGATCTGGTCCACTAGGGTCTGAGGCCTTTGTTGAGGCCCTGTCCCTTCAGAAATGTAGCACCAATTGAGAGCATTTCAACCTCCACTGGCATTGGAAGGTGAGCAGCAAGCAAAGCTGGCAGAAGAGACAGTTGCTATCTTAAAAGCTGTGCCAGCTAAGAAAATTTCTGTGTTTGGCAGTGAGAAGAGGGCTGCCTGGCTCACCATGTAACACATGAGGCAAAATATAAGGGGTAGAAGGAAAAGAACAACTTTGTTTACTATGTTCAGATTGTAGCTATCTGTTTCGGTATACCTAGCATGCCGGATTTCTGTGCTGGATGGTGAGAAAGAATGCCCGCTCTTCCCTATGTAGCACATAGCTCTGTGAAATCTTTTTCCATGTAGAGAAACCAAAGCTATGGCTGATCTACTGCTCTCTGTACAAACATCTGCATAGGACTCTTGGGTAAAGACTGTTGGGAAAACAAAGTATCAATGCTTATAAAGTGATCAGTGAGAGAGGGGAGTCTATATAATGCCTGTCCTTTGTTTTCACCTCTCTGTATCTTTTTATGGTCTGTGTGCTCAGGCCTTTTGCATTCTTCTTACCTACAAAGACATCACTTCCCTCTTCTTTCAAGATCTTAGTCGCGTTGTTTTCCATTTTTCTAGAAAGAGCACCCATGACTCAGGAATGGTTGCTTATACCCACACATGAGAGCCAGCTTTTAGGAGGTCTTCTAACCAAGTTTAGATCAACTTCTTTTGCCTGTCTTCTTTCCTGTCCTAGGATGGATTTCCTGAGACAATAAATGTAAGTTTTTCTTTTTTTTAGCTTACAACTTCTCTTGTTTCTACAACAAGCTGATGCTGCACTAGCTCTACTGTACTCTGCTTAATGTAGATACCAAATATTACTGCAAAGACCACATGGAGAAGAGAACAAGGCTCTTGTACCTTAACTAACTTCTTTATGGAGATGTAGCGTTTCTCATCCTTCTTTATGACAAGGTGAACCTTTCCCATTCCCTTTTCTGCTCTATGCTTTACAGTGCAGGGGATTTCTCTTCCTTTTTTTGCTGATTACTCTCCTGCATACAAATAAAAAAAAGAGTTTCATGTAAACTAAACCTAGAGGTACACGTTATAGCAGCTACAACTTCCTGGTCCACTGGTTAACATAAGTGCAGAGGTGGGAGAGGACATTTGCAGGGTGTGTGTGCAAGTGATGGGAGGAGATGCTTAAATATTACAAGATAACTAAATTCAGACTGTTGTACTTCAGAAGTATCCTGAGAAGTCATGATTCATTAGAAAAGATGATGATGCTTGACAAGGTAGGAGGCAGTAGGAAAAGAAGAAGACTCCATTACAAGTGGATAGATTCAACCAAGGAAGCCATGGCCCTGAGTTTGTAGGAGCTGAGCAGGGCTGTTGATAACAAGGTAACAGGAAGACTTCACAGGTCAAAGTCAAAGTCAGGTTGACAGCAATTAACAAGAAGACACACTACTCCATTGTGAATTCTTAGTCACCCCCAAAATCTCCAACCGGAGTACCTGATTCCACACCTCCACATACCTGAGCAGAACACTTGTCTATACCTGTTGAGCTTTCAGTGTGTTTGTGTGTGTGCAGGAAAGTCTCTGGTACTTCCAGTGTTGTCCCACTGGTGGGTCCCCTCATAGTCACTGGAATGTACCTACTACCTATGGCTCCTCAGCTGCCCAAACAACAATTATTGAAGTGCCCTTGAAGGACAAGTCCCTGGATGTGAGAAGCTGCCATCAGATCTTGCATCTCAGCTGTAGAAAAGTGGCCAGACTCTGCCCAAGCACCTATTGACATCATCAGGCCAGTAAATGGCCATGGCAGCACACTCCAATGTTTGCAAGCTGCCACCATGTGTGTGTGTGTGTGTGTGTGTGTGTGTGTGTGAGAGAGAGAGAGAGAGGGGGGGAGAGAGGGGGAGAGAGGGGGAGAGAGAGAGAGAGAGAGAGGTGGGGGGGATTGAGCAAAGAAGTATTGAATAGCTTTTTCCACAATGTCCAAAGAAGGACAAAGTTGCCAATTTTGGCCTAAGCAGTAAAGAAAAGAGAGCAGCCATGAACATTACAAAAGCAGAGACAGGACAGACAGAAAGAGATAACCATTTAACCACAGCAATATTACCACTTCAAAAAGGGAGCCATCATTTGTGGCCAAAAGGGCTTCCCAGAAGAAGAAGGGTTTAACCATGAGCATTGAGAGCTTAACCGAGACCGGAAAGTGGGTGAGGGGAACTTCCCCAAAGAAGATGTTTTGGAGCCTGAGAATAGACTCCTTCCCTGGACTCAGCTTGGCATATTACTGGTGATGTTGCCACATGCAAGAGGGTCCTCTGGCCATTCTTTCAACAGGTGGAGAGGTTCATAGAGGAGAAGGCAGTACCTCATGTATCCTAGGCCCTTTCTGCACCTTACCTTCTTCCGGCACTGGGGTGCGGGGATCGCGCGAGCAGCCTCCTGTGAGAGGCTGTTGCGTCCCTGCTGCTTCAGCTCTGCATGAGCTGCCTGCTTGCTCAAGAGCCCCGCCTCTTCCTTCCGCAGTGCAGCCTGGGAGTTTCCCAGGCTGTGCTGGGGCAGGAAGCGTGATCGGTGCAGCTCCAGAGGCTCCGCACGCCAGGTAAGTGTGCACGGGGCCCGGGAGCAATGCGCGATCGCGCACTATTTTTGGCTTCCAGCCGAAAATGAAAAGGTGTGCGATCAGCGCCTGCCGGCCCCTGGAGCATCGTGCGCTTGTGAGTGCGTCGTGCAGATCACTCCTCACAATCGCGTGACGCTCCAGGCGCCCTTTCGCATGGAAAATGCCATGTGGAAAGGGCCCTGATCAAATAAAGATTGTGAAGGCCATCACCAGCATTTTGAACTGGGCCCAGAAACAAACTAAAAGTCTGTGGAGCTCTTCTAATAAGAGAATCATGGGCTCCATATATGAGCTCCTTGTTTATAGCCTGATCCCATAGCATACCAAACCACATGCAATTTCTGTGCCCACTTCCAAGGCTCCCTGTGTGGAACAGATTGCAGTAATGCAGACATGGTCTATGAAGGCGAAGGCCGCTCTGATCAAGCCTTCAGGAACAGATGTAATTGGTACACCAGTCTATGTGTCATGCCCCAGTCCCAAGACCCAGGTACAAACATAGACAGGATCCTCCCCAATGGCCACAACACAGAGAAAATGAACAGGACAATACCCACTGTAGCCCAGTGAAGATGAGAAAGGGAGAGCCCACAAGAGTCAGAGCACTTAAATAGGGAAGACTCGTTAATCAGGCAAAAAACTGGGGGAGGTTGCTGGCCAATAAATCCCAGAGATAGGGTGGGGAAAAGGCTGTTGCAGATAACACCTATCGGTAGCAGAAGCAACATGTTCTTCTTTTGATCCTTGCCTTATGTTCCTGAAAAACCTTGACCCTCACTTTGTGTGTGACTATGCTGCTAGATACCCCCTTGAACCGACATTCTGAATTTATTGCTGACCCGAGTTTCTGAAACAAGAATGGTAACTGACTGATAAGCTTCTGCTGCTACTGTAGACTCTGTGAACCATGGCTGGTTTTCAAAACAGGTGATTATCCTTTCTGAATGTAGTAACCTTGTTGAGGTAATGTGAGCCTGCTCCTGGTCAGTGTCTTCAAGGAACCTTATACACCAGGGTGGCTGAACCACTGGTCATCCAGATTTTTGGACTAAACTCCCAGAAGCTCCAGCTTACACAATTAATAGTAAGTGATGGTGGGAATTGTAGCCCACCTTATCTGGAGGGCCAAAAGCTCCCTACCTCTGTTGATACACTGTCTCAAAAGTTCCTTCCATCAGCTTAAAAAGGAAGGCATTATTTCTATCTGGTATTTACAGTATTTTTAATCCTAACCTCCTCCTCCTCCTCCTCCTCCTCCTCCTCCTCCTCCTTCGCCTTTGGTTTATGACTTATGGCAATCCCAAGGTGAATCTATAACAGGGTTTTCTTAGCAAGATTTGTTCAGAGGGGGTTGCATTTGCCTTACCTAAGGCTGAGAGACTGTGACTTACCCAAAGCCACCCAGTGGATTTCCACGACCAAGCAGGAATTCAAACCTTGATCTCTGGAATCATACTCCAATGCTCAGACCATTACACGATGCTGGCTCCCTGATGTGAACTTAATTGGTATTAAAAACAGTACAGAAAATAAGCAAGCAGTGAGAACAAAACACACAATACAAGTGTAATTAATAAAGAATTAAATTTGAATCAATGGTGATACAACTGAAGACACATGCTTTTTTTTGAAAGGATGTTTCTGGGGAGTAGCCATAATAGGGAAAACAAAGTGAGGAAAGTTGCACATGACCTCATTTGTTTGTTGTGCTATAAGATTCCTTATGTTTGCAACACACTTTTTAAAAAGAAAAATATATATGACATCTAAATCCTCTAAGGAGTGGCTGAACAAACCAAGTCTGTTTAGTCTGGAGAAATGAAGATTAACAGGAGACACAGTAGCAGCCTGATCTCTGATAGTGAGAGAATATCTGAAGGGCTGTCATGTAGAAGATAGAGCAGACAAGTTTCCTCTTGTGCCAGAGGAGATGAATCAAACCAGTGAGTAGAAAGGGAGGGGAGCAGCTACACTTTAGGAGCTTGTCTGACAGCAAGAGCTGTTCAAGAGAGTGCAATGGTCTCTTGTGGGAGGGGGGGCAGATCCTCTTTCTTAAAGGTGTTTAAGCAAACTGTGGAGGACCATTGGCTGCTCTGTAGCTCCTGCCTTGACCAGCGGAGTTGGATTACCTCTCCAGTGGTCCCCTTCCATTTCTAAGATTAATTAGTCATTGAATTAGTTAAGGGAGAGGTAAATTAGCAACTACACTTATTTAATTGATCACTGCAAGGGATACAATCCTGGCCCTCCCAAAGTATGCATTTGCTGTATTAATATGGGGCATATTCTCACTGATGTTTTGTGCATGGTTCCAGTCAGATCTAGGATCCTTGACACATGAGCATTTCTCCACTTGTACCAGTATGTAAAACAGTTGAGGGATATGTGTTCCTCCAACTCCCATCATCCCTCACCACTGTCTGTGCTGGATAAGACTGAAAGAAACAGCAACAACATCTGGAGAGCCACATATCCCCCTGCCAGAATAAAACAATGGCCAGGTAGATCCTGAATGTAAAGCAACCCACACATTGAAGTATCTTGTCATGTGAAACCTCAGCACAGCTATGTGGTAGCAGGAGTTATAGTAGTCATTATAAGTTATGATGAGAGTGACAATGAAAGGAGAGAGAGCACGGGCCAAAATGTACAAGCCATAATGAGCAATGGTACCTCAAGGCTATTACCCAAGGAGAAGCCACATAACGACATGTGAAAGAGCACCACGGTGAACACCGGGAGTCAAGCCAAGGCAAGTCAGCTTGATCACCGAGAAGCTGTTTCCACTTTAATGAACTGTTGTGAAAAGGAAAAAAAAAATCTTCAGATCTCTGAGTCTGGTTGGAAGCCAAATGTGGGAATGTGTAGGAAATGGAGAGCTAAAGAGAGAGAGAGAGAAAAAAAAACCCTGCTTCTGCCAAGAGTGTGAACAGGGACTTATGAAGAGTTGCCCTGCATAAGTAATAATAATCTCCCAGGCTTTGTAACGCAAATGAATTCTGTCTGGCAGTACAAAGGCAGGCAGACACCAGGGGATTTCCCCCTCTGTTCACACAGGGTAACAGTTTAGATTTCACCACCATAGGCAAGGTCAAGGAGCAGAGTATGGAATCCCGTAAGGTCCTCCTTGATCATGGAGTACATGCAGAGTTCTATTAAACTGTGGAAGTGACTTCAATTTACTGTCAGTGTTTTTCAAAATATTGTTTCTCAGAGAGGCTGTTACTTACATAAGATTAAGACCATTATCTTCCTCTGATGTAGCAAAGGGAGTCTGTTCCATCACTAGTCAGATTCATCTGACAATGTAGTCAGCTTCTATAAATGGAATGGGAAGGTAGGTACTGTGTGTTTTTGGGGTAGCTTCCTATAAGCTAGATCAACCCCGTTTCTGGTAATGGTGTGTGTGTGTGTGTGTGTTTATAGCAAACCACACAGCTTTCAGGAGTTCCCCTGTTGCCTTCTCACTGGAGCAAGGTACCAAGGTGGACACCAAGGTATCACGTGTTCTGGAAAGCCCTGATCACCCAACCTCATTAATATGGCAGCTGGTATGTGGCTAGTGGGGCTCCACAGAGCAGCTGCCAGTCTGATATCTTGCTGGCAATTTCTATGGCCAACACACACATAGTACCTCACTCTGAGGAAAGCCTGCTGCAGATTCCTCAGAAACTTCTGCAGTTCCATCAGAACCATGCCTTCTGTGGCTGGTGTGGCTCTCCAGAAGACCTTCTTGATGTGTTTGCTCTGAGTTGCCCTCAGGCTGAGACACTGAGGGTGAAGGCAATTGGAATGGTGTCATTATGTATTCTTGCCTTGGCAACATGACATCATGGGCCACCACAGTTCGTCCTTCATGCCTGGTAGAAAAATGTCCTGAATCAACTCTTCTTAGACCTGAGCTTCATTTCTTTTCCCAAGTGATATTAAAGTCCAAATATCTTCCATACAGTTCATCTGTCCTGCTTAGAAAGGCAGCCACAGTTCATAGTCCTTAGACTCTGTAGGTTTACAGAACATATAGTCAAGGTTTACAGAAACTTATCTGTCAACTACCATTCTTGTTTCAGCAGTCCTGGTCAGCAATTAATTTGGAGTATCAGTTCAAAGGCTATCCAGCAGCATAGTCAACAAACAAAGCAAGGGTCAAGGTTTTTCGGGAACGTGAGCCAAGGATCAAAAGAAGAACACGTTGCTTCCACTGCAAATTGCAGTTGTCTGCAATAGCCTTCTCCCCACCCTGTCTATGGTATTTATTGGCCAGCAGCCTCCTCCAGTTGTTTGCCTGATTAATGAGTCTTCCCTATATAAGTGCTCCGAGTCTCATAGGTTTTTCCTTTCTCATCTACACTGGGCTAAAGTCAATATTGTTCTGTTCATTCAAAAATTTTATCACATTTTTCTGAAACCCAACTCCATTCTTTTAGATCAGCTAACCCAATTTTGCTGCTGCTTCTCATAAGGCAATTTATGTGAGTTTTCCCCACCTTTTTAAAAAATGGCACACTTTTTGTATGCATTTCCCCCATTGACTAAAGCATGTGTGTGCTTATTTTTCAATTGTACACCTGCTTAGCTATTTGCACTTTAAAATATACACATGATTTTGTATGTATTTTATTACAGTCAGCCCTCCACATTTGCAGCTTTCACTTTTACAGATTTGATTATTCACAGATTATTTGCTGTCACGTCTGCTGTTTCCCTGTGCCATTTTTAATAGGGACTGCAAGCCCCATGAGACTGAGAAACTGTGAACGAGGCTTGTAAGTCCCTATTAAAAATAGTGTGGGGCAGCAGTGGAGGTGGCAGTAAGCCCCACCAGCAACCCATTTCTGTCTTGTGAAGAAACCCTGATACCTCAAAGGAATCCATGGTGGGCTGAACATGGTGATCATACTTTTTTGTGTAACTATAATTTGAGAGGGCCTTAAGAGTTATTCACATTTTTTTCCACTTTCATAGGGGTCCTGTGCCGCTAACTCTAGTGAATGTGAAGGGAAGACTGTACTCTGAAGCATACCACAATCTTCCAAGGCAAAGTGAGTCCTGTCTTGCACCAAATCTCAGGAGGTACATAATGGATACTTTTGCCAAGAATCAAGATGCCAGCAGAAAATTTTTCACCCCTTACATGCTATACCCAGAATCAGAGGCAATATTCCTCTTAGTAACAGTCACCATCATAACCTATTTGTGGGTTTCCTAGAGGCATCCCATTGGCTACTGCAGCAAGCAGAATGCTGGACTATTTAAGCCATTGATCTGATTCAGCAGACCTCTTACATTCATTGTAAGGGGAAAAAAACCCCTGAAATTGTGAAAGATCAAAGTCACTGATTAATGGAGGTGAAGGATGCTGGGAGCTGCTAATAAAATAAAATGTTTTAAAGCTCTGGGAAAGATTATGCAACAAAATTAAGTTAATCCTGGCTGGGCAGGTTTTTTTCCCCTTGGAGCTATAAGGGCTGCATAACCAGCTGACATTTCACAGATGTGGTTTTCCCAGAGTGTGACGAGATTACTTTTGGACCATAATTGTCCAAATCCCTTGCCAGCGTAGGGGTCTAGAAATGGTCCAAAATCAACTTTTCCAGTCTTTGAGACTTCTTTTCACTGCGTCTCTTTTCTGCTATTTGGATTTTTGTCAGTTGGCATGAGTGTCACCAACAAGTGGCAACCTGAAGGTCATTTACTGTATTTACCAATGAGGTTTTATGAAGTAGACCAGCTGTTTTTTGCTTTGACAATTCCAGAGTGGATTGTGGGATGAACTTGACACATACTCTGCAGTTCTTCTGTTTGGCGGTACCAGTTATTTTTTGCACTGAGAACATACTACTCTATTCTGCTGTGGTCAAAGTGGAGTACTGTGGTTAGTTCTGAACACCATACCTTAAAAACAGGATGTTAAAAACTGGAACATACGAATTATAGCGTGCCTTGGAACAAAGATAGTTGCAAGACCTGTGAAGAATTATTGAAGGAGTTTGGCAAGCTCCAAATTTTAGCCAAGAGAAGAAGCACTTAAGAGGCAGTATTATAGTTATCAAGATGGAGGAGCACATTTATTTTCTGTTACTCTAGTGAGAAGGATTACAAACAAAATGATTCAGGAAGAATATCTGGATGGTTCAAGCTGTTTCACAGTGGAGCCGTCTGCTTCAGAAGGTGGTTCTGAAGAGTTTTCATCTAGAAAGCTGGATAAGTTTTCATCAGGGATTGGTGAATCAGCAGATTCTCTAAACTGGTGGAGATTGGACTAGATTGCATATGAGACCCTTTCCAACTCTATGATTCTGTGCTGGAAGCATTTGAGTCAAGGCACTGAGAAGGTTCCGAATGACAACTTTTGAAACATCTGTTTCAGAATGAACAGAAATTACAAAAGTCTGAGCAACAACTTTAGTCCTCTTTTAACTGTTCTGTAGAGCTCGAGAAACATCGATGTTACCTCCTCTGTCTAAATGGGATCTCTTGGCTATACACACATTATAGAATTCTTAAACAGAAGGCAGTTATTACACCCTAAGCACTGTATATATTCATGTATAAGTCCAGAAATTTTAGAAAAAAACCAAAAAAAACCCCCCAAAACTTGGGTTGACTTATCCACAGGTCAATGTAAGTGCTGTACCTTAACAATTAGCAGGGGAAAAAAAAAGGAACTATCTCCTTCTTTGAGTAGAGTGGCAAAAGGCAAGAGCTTCATCCATCCTGAGAGAACCTAAAAGATGAAGCGATCTCCTCTTCTCTCTCTGCTGTGGTGCCACTTCAGTCTTTTGTGAAAGCCTGGGCAGGAAAATGGCTGCGATGGTGGCAGCTCTTAGGTGTTTCTCCTCAAAGGAATGCCAAGAGAGTAGAGGGGGTTGCTTCTTTTTAGGTTCCCCTGGTTCCCCCAGATAGACCAAGCTCTTACCCTTCACTATTCTACTCACAGAAGGAGATGGTTCCATTTTGGGTAAGAGTTAATACTGTACCTTAACTTTTATCCAAACAAACCAACCAACAAACCATCCCCTTCTCTGAGTAGAGCGGCAAAAGGCTTTTTTGAATGCCTGGACAGCAAAATTGCAGTGGCCAGAAGCAGCTGGTGTTCTGAGCTGCTGCTAGCACTTTCTTCTCTCTGTGGAATAACCCTGACTTATCTGTGGGTCATATCAAAATCCGTAATTTTGGCCACCAAACCTGTCCTTGACTTACACATGAGGTCGACTTTTAAACAAGTATTCATGGTAGATCAAACTAGGTCTCATGTTAAAAGCAGTATTGCATTTCACGTGTACTTTTGTAAAGGAGAAACGCCATAGGGGACTGGGAAAGCAGGACCACAGCAAAGGAGGAAGAGGAATTTTAATCTGATACTGATGAAAAGCTCTCCCATGCTGCTATTTCTGGTGAAGTCCAAATTCATAATAGGAACTACTGTTGCTTTTATGTGCCTTCAAGTAAACTCCAACATATGGCAACCTTGTCCTAGGCTTTTCTTGGCAAGATTTGCTCACAAGTGCTTGTTGTTGCCTTTCTCCAGGACAGGGAGGAGTTAACTTTCCCAGGGAGTCAAGCCTTGGTCTCCAGAGTGTCAGCAGTTACTGACAATTACCTAAATTTCACATGAAGTGTCATCACTGCAAGTGTAAGCACCAGGAACAGGAGTTCTTGTTGCTGAGGGCCTTCAAGTCGTTTCTGACTTATGGCAATTCTAAGGTGAACTTATCATGGGGTTTTCTGGGGCTGAATGTGTGATGTACCCAAGGTCACCCAGTGGGTTTCCATGGCTGAATAGAGAATTGAACCTGGTCTCCAGGGTCATAGTTTAACACTCAAACCACTATACCATGGTGGCTCACCTTCTCCAAATAGGCACCCTCTAGCTATGTTGGACTACAAGTCTCAACTTTCTCAGCTACCACAGTCATCACAATGTAGCCAATGCGAGTGGTAGACCAGCACAGCTGTAGAGAAGGGGTTTATGTAAGGCTGGCACTTATGGTCTGTGAAATACCCCTTAGAACTTTCAGAGTCCTATCTCCTGCTCAGAGCAGACGTCTAAGGTGTTTTAGGCTCACGGCTCTTGCATAAGTTCCCCCCTTGGTGATGTAATGTTTTTTCTCTCCTGGGACTTTATGCTCTGAGGTTCTCATTGTCTCTCCCTGGATGTGTTTTCTCATAACCAGATATGGCAATCTTAAACTGTACCCTTGAGCAACAGTCCTCTTACTTCTGAATCAGACCTGATTATTCACTTGGGAACTGGAAAGGAAACACAAAACCATCCTTTGTAGAGCAAGGTGTATAGGCTGGAATGTGACAACGCATGAATAGACCTGGGGAGACAAATGAGGATTGTAGAAATTGGCTTTGAAGTTCATGACGATGAAAGCCTGGGGGAATGGGAGGGAAAGAAAAGATCTTTGCCATAAACAACGCCCCCAACCTCAGGAAATAAAAGGAGCATTGAACGAGAAAGAGTCCGTTAACCTTCTCAGCTTCTTTAGAACATTGTGGTGAAGTTTCTTTGGGGTTGCCTCCATTTCCTAGCAACATGACCACCACTTACAGGAAATACACTTCCTCCTCTTCCTCCGTGAAGGGAGCTTCCTTTGGTGGGGGCTCATCTGGGCTTTCTTCCCTCCACCTTGGAGGGGGATACAGAGCTCCAAGCATCCATGGTGGACTGGGGGGCATCTCTGTCTCTTCTCGCTATGTCTCTGGGGTAGGCAGTGCTCTTGGTGGTGGCTATGGGGCTGGTGGCTACGGGGCTGGTGGCTACGGGGCTGGTGGCTACGGGGCTGGTGGCTTTGGGGCCGGTGGCTTTGGGGCCGGTGGCTTTGGAGCAGGCTTTGGTGCTGGTTTGGGAGGTGGCAGCTTTGTTGTTGGTGGCGGCGGCGGCGACGTCCTCCTGGCTGGGGGTGAGAAGGAAACCATGCAAAACCTGAATGACCGCTTGGCTGCCTACCTGGACAAGGTGCGGGCCCTGGAGCAAGCCAACACTGAGCTGGAGGTTAAGATCAGGGAGTGGTACCAGAAGAGAGGACCTGGTCCAGAACGTGACTATAGCCCATATTTCAGGACCATTGAGGATCTGAGAAGCAAGGTAAGACATAGTGGCTTCAGTGGGGTCCACAGATGGGGACACTTTGGGAAGCTACAGAGCTTGGAATAATTAGGGTTGTTTTTTTTTTTTTTGAAATGCAACTCCCAGAATCCTCCACCAGCTTGGTGGCTGTAGGATTCTGGGAACTGTAATCCCAAAATACCTTTTCCACCCTTTTACTGTTACCAGTCTAGAGACAGGTGCAAAGGAGAGTGATTTGGACGGAGAATACATTTTCTAAACCAGCCTGACGACTTACTCAGATCATTATTGTTTTAAAAGTACATGACCTTATTGCAGTGTTCATCCTACATTTTGGACCAGAGTAACTAACAAAACACAAATTAACCTAATGCTTTCTTTCTAAATGTCAATCTCTTCTCCCAGAATATTCAGGTCATGACTCAAAGTAACCAAAGTTCAAGATAAACTCTATCATGAAACTATTGCAATCGAATTTATCAGGGAAATTTTTTCTATTTTATTTGGACTGAATCTAAATAATCTTGTGGGTTTCTTTCCTATGATATCATAGGTTTTAAATTAGCATAGCACTGATACTGAGAAAGCTATGACCACCAATTATTGGTGTTATACTTGGAGTCACCATTCTTACACCAGGCGCAGTTTGTCCCCGGAGCACAGAAGAGTTGTTTTTCTGGATTACAGCTCTCAGAATCTAGTGGCTATTGTGGCTGGGGGATTATGGGAGCTGCAGCCTAACCCGTCCAAACATTTCCAAGCTTTGGGTCTGGAAATGGCACTGACCTATCTTTGCCTTTTATACATCATGGATTTTGGGTTCCTGTTTTCTCTTTCCCTCTGTAGTCATAGAATTATCTTCCTTAAGCTTTTATGTTGCCAGAACAGGATATTACTAATACTACTACCATGATCATTACTACTACTACTATGAAATGGCCACTTCCACAAACACTACTGATTTTTTTTAATGTAATACAGCCAATAAAAAACCCAGTTCTTCATACTGTATTGTCAATAAAACATGTTGAATTCTATCCCCAAAAGCCTTGGATTAAAGACCAATGGCAGGAAAAACGAGAAAGTGAACAGAGGGAGAAGGCAGGGTCACATGGAGTGAATGTGAGCAATGCAGTGAGATGGACTTCTGTTGCTCCTTTTTCTGAACAACCAACCCCAAAGAGGAATAGATGCATTTAGTATAAACATGATTTGATTCTGACTGCAGAGCAGCACAAAACAAACAGCAGAAGAATGCTAACACAGAGACTACATTAAAAAGGTTTAGGGATTGAGCTCAGAAAAGTTATTTTTTTGGACTGTAACTCTAGAATCCCAGCTGGGGGATTCTGGGAGTTGTAATCTAAAAAAAAAAACTTCTCCCAGCTCTGGATAGGAATGCAAACCACTGCTCTAGGTTCAAGCTCAGTGAGTTTACTGAGTTGCTTTGGGTGAGTCTGCCTAACCTGTCTCACAGGGTGGTTGTAAGAAGGAACGAGTACTTTCACTGCTATAGGACTATTAAGTAAAAAAATATCTCTTGAGCCATGAATCTACTCTTATTGAGATGTGAACTTTCTGTAATCAAAGACATGTTTTCCACAATAAAATTGGATGCACAACTTTTACTACAGCAGGAAAGTTTCTTTGCAGATCAGTAAAATAAGTGTAATAGCCCAATCTGAGGACGAGAGTGCCACCTCCCACTCAGGAGGTATGGACCTGGATTACTCATTAAGATGTGAAAGTTCCTCTGTAGGCCAGCAGTGGGAATAATTTGCTGCCCCAGGTATCAGTAGTCTGCGAGACCTAGCAGTTCTGGCTAGAACAGCCTTGGTGAGGAATGCTGGGAGCTGCAGTCTATTAACATAGAGAGGGCCACACGATTTCCACCCCAGAGAAGGTAGAAAACCAAAGCTCCTCGAGTGGTGAAATACTTTGAGATTCTCGTAACTAGTTTTTCTTGCTCAGTGGCTTTCCTGGAAACTAAGAAGAGCATAAGTCTTTGAGTACAAAGTCTATAGGGCACACCCACTAATTAACACAGGGCACACATTCTGGCACAGGACTGCGGGACCTTTGACCCTACAGATATTTTGGACTATAAATCCTATAATCCCTAATCACTATCAATGCTGGTCTGGGAATTAAAATCCAAAATGCCTGGGGGGGGCGGTAAAGGTTTCCATTCTTTTTACTAAGAAAATCTTTGAGGTGGTGATTTGTTGCATGGAATTACTGGAAGAGAAAAAGGTAAAAGGTCCCTCCTTCCTAGCTATAACTCCTCCAACTTCAAACAGCTTTGTATAAAATTGAGCAGAATAAAATAAAACATCCCAGTATTTCTGTGTGTAAGATAGTTCCTTAATGCCAGGCTTTTTGAGCAGTGCATTAAACAGTTGGCATGCTATCATGGATATTAAATACTATACATCTATATTTGCCCAATTCTGTTACCTTTTCCTCACTGCACCTTCATCTTTCTCTGCTCAAGACTGACAACTGGTTAGAGGCAAACTAGTAAGCTGCTCTTCAGTTTTTAACAGCAGCATAATCTTCAGAAATCAGCAAGTATAGCTTTTGCTATAATGAATCAGGAAAATTAACATTTGCAGATCAAGCTAGTGTCAAAGGCATCAGTGTCAATAAAACTGGCAATCCTCAAAGTGGTTCAGGAAACAGTCAAACATGTGCATTATACCTTCCAATAGCTTTTGTTGTTTAACATGACTATAGCACAGGCAGTGTGTACAAAACCCCTGTAGGAATTTTCTTATTCATTTTCACCCCACTGGATCATCAGTGTTCTACTTTCTAGAGCAGGTGTGAGCAAAGTGGAACCCTTCAGCTGTTGCTGGACTGCTACTTCCAGCATTCCTTACCATTGGTTATGCTGGACAGGGCTTCTAGGAGTCATAGTCCAAGAACATCTGGAAGACTACATTTGCTCAGCCCTGTTATTTAGGGAGGCATAGGCTCAAAAGCCAGAGAGAACCAACAAGGGGTAGTGATTTGAGCATTGGACTGTGTCTCCAGAGTCCAAGGTTCAACTCTGCTTGGTCATGGAAACCCACTGGATGGCCTGGGGCACATCACACACTCTCAGCCCCAGAAAACTCCATGATGTATGTGTTCACCTTAGGTTGACCATAAATCAGAAATGATTTGAAGGCACCCAACAACCAGAACAATAAGGCTCAAAACAGTGATGACCTGAAAGCTATTCTGTACCCATTTTTCACTTATCTGAGCTTAAGCTGACATTAAGTGGTTGCAGCAGAAACAAATAATTTTTCCAAGTTCTGTGCTGAAAGAACATCCTAACAGTGCAAGAATTATTATGGATAAAACAGGGTTGACAGCACTCTGCATATGCTCAAAGGAAGCAGCCAAAACCTCATACTTGTTTATAAACTAGACACAGAAGATTTTGAGATAGTAAAGATTTGTATTCAAACCACTCCTTTCTACTTTCTTTCCAGATTTTAGCTGCCTCTGTTCAGAATGCTACCATCCTCCTGCAGCTTGACAATGCAAAATTGACTGCTGATGACTTCAGAACCAAGTGAGTCTAGCTTCAGTGGGCTATCTTTAAAGCTTACACTATAAACGGAAATATTATAATAGTTCTTATAATTTTCCTTTCCCCTCCCCCTTGTGGTTGCAGGTTTGAGACAGAATACGCACTGCGTACAAGTGTTGAGGCTGACATCCATGGCCTACGCAAAGTCTTGGATGAACTGACTCTGTCCAGGTCTGACTTGGAAATGCAACTGGAAAATCTAAAGGAGGAGTTGGCCTACCTGCAGAAGAACCATGAGGAGGTGAGGACACCAAACTATCTGTACTCCACATGGGTGCACACTGTTAAAATTGAGAACACAAGTATGCAACTAGTTTGCAGCCTGAGGTGAATCTATCAAGCAATAGCTTTTTTCAATATTATCTGTCTCATGAAGATGAGAAAGTGGATTATTAGACTGCACAATGGATAATGTCACAATGACCAGTCTTTGAAATATCTTTGAGAAGTAAGCTGAGCACAGATCTTTAGAGTTGCAGTCTAGGCACTTACTTAATAATAAATGAGACTATAAATTTGGTTTACACATGCTCATTCAACACTTGATTTGTTTGCACTTGATACTCAGTTCTTAATTATCAAGTGTTTGAATTGGCTCCACTGAAAAAACACTGTATTTAAAAATATATGACAGTTCTGTCCATTATTTCTGTAATGGCATGTTCATACATGCAAGTCACAACAGGATACTGCAGTCAGTGTTCAGTATGGACATGGGAATTATCCTTTAGAATCCTACTGGAATAGCTAACATGACATTGTGTGTCTTCAAAGTGTCTCTGACTTATGGCAATCCTACTATAAGGTTTTCTTGGCAAGTTTTATTCAGAGGAGGTTGGCAAGTGCCCTTCTCTGAGGCTAAGATGGTGTGACTTGTCCAAGGCTACCCAGTGGGTTTCCATAACTGAGCAGGATTCCAACTCTGTCTCCTGAAGTATTAACCCAACACTCTACACCTTGCTGGTAAAATACAGCCTTACCTTCCATAAATTTGTGCAAATCTCTTTTAAAGATTTCTGTGCTGGTGCACATCACAGTAGTAAATTCCATACTTCCACATTTAAAGTAGTTATATATCCCTCCCACCACCACTGGGGCTCACAAAATGAAGTACAAGAAAATCACAACAACTTACAAACAAAATACAAAAACATGACACCAGTTAAAAAAAAACTTTGTATACCATACAAAGAAGTCATTTATTTTTCTTCTTCCTGTCCTGAAAACCTTATGTTTAGTTCTAAATTCCAAATCCTAGAATTATGACAGAGGAAGAAAAAATTATTCCTAGACACTTTCTCTACACTATCTGTAAATCTATACTTTGATGTAAATTAGACACCTTTATGGAGGATGACTTATCTGATAGTCATGATGGCTCTCTACTGATGTCAGAATCTGCACAGGACATGAAGATCCTGGAGAATGTGAACAGAAGGTTGCTCCATTACCTCCAATATTTCACAAATGAAAACTAGAACATGTGTGACTAAGGAACACCAGAGTGTGAGTAGGATGGCCAAAATTATCAATGAGGAAGAACAGACTAACTAGGAGAGGCTGTAGCAATTCGCTTTTGCCTGAGGCTACAGGGAGGGGCTAGATTCCACCTTCTCCTCTCCTTTCTCCCCTGCTGAATTAATTGACTGCAAATTATTTTTGCACTTTGAACTCTTGTGCAGCCACAGAGGGGGAAAGTTGAAGGAGCACAGCTAAACTGGGCCATTTTAAAAGCTGCAGAAATAGTGGGTCAGTGGAAGATTAATCAGAATTCTCTCAACCAAATTGGAACAGCTTAAAGGCATGGGTGCTGCAGCTTGTGGTCTTCCCAGAGGCATTTTGTTAGCTACTCTAGTGGAGAGGATATTGGACTAGATAGGCTTTTGATCTCATTCAGCAGAGCTCTTGTGCTCCTATAGGCTGAAGCTGCTCCAGTGAAGACTGGTCCAAATTTGGGGAGCGGGCAAGCAAGCTAGTGGAAAATATCTTACTACCACCCACAGTATAGTCTTTACAAAGCTGGCTTGCAACAACTGCTTTGCATTTATTCTATACCACTTGTACCAAGAAGAGCATGGAAGAATCAAATCCATGAAAGAACTTGATGTCTGAAAATTAGATGTCCAACACTGAAGTGACAGCAACTGGTCAATGGGTCCTGTCCAACATTCTCCAAATGATTTTTAGTTTTAATTTTATTATCTCGGACAACTGATCCTTGTCCAAGTGGGTTTCATAGTTTCAAAGAAAGACAAGAAAACTGAGGGAAATGAGGGATGGGAATCCTCATATGATAAGAAGACAAACTGTGACAGGAAAGTTGCGATTCTTTTTCACAGGTCTCTTTCTCAGTAATAAAAAACAAAACAAAAAAAAAACCCACTAAAATTTCCAAAACAGAAGAGTGTTGCTAAAAGGCTATGAGATTGGTCACTAGATGACCTTAACTTGCTGTCTCTTTATCACAGGAAATGAAAGTTCTCCGAAGCCAGCTGGGTGGAGAAATCACTGTGGAAATGGATGCTGCTCCTGGGATTGACCTGACCAAGATCCTGGCAGACATGCGTGAGCAGTATGAGACCTTAGCAGAAAAGAACCGCAAAGATGCCGAACAGTGGTTCTTCAGCAAGGTGAGCCTACCTTATGAGGAACAGACTTTCCAGAAAGGGTGGCAGATGTTTTGGTTTTTGCCTCATTATGGTACTGTGTGTTTTTCTCTGCAGACTGAAGAGCTGAATCGAGAAGTTGCCCTCAATACGGAGCAATTGCAGAGTGGCAAGTCAGAAGTCATAGATCTGAGACGTAACCTCCAAGCCTTGGAAATTGAGCTGCAGACCCAGCTCAGCATGGTATGGAATTCAGATATTCTTCCTGTTTGTCTTCTGCCACTACTGTCCCCAAACAAGTAAAAAGGAAACACAACATATATCCATCCACTGGAACTCATTTGCTCATTTTAGAAGCACAACACAGTATTGTAAGAGTATTTCCCCAAGGCACTGTCTCTTTCTAGTGGAGATTTACATCTTTACTTATTTTATTCTTAAACATGAGAAGGAAAAATTTCAAAAGATTTCTCTACACTGAGGAAGAATACAAGAGTCTTACATTATTTTCCACATTTTGGGAATTTTTACCAAAAAAACCCCACCACACTTTTTTTTTTTTACAAAAAACAGTATTTGTGCAAAACTCATTGCATTTTGCACAAATCATTTGTTTTCTGCAATCAGCCTTGTTTTTGTTGCAAAAATAACATTTATTTCTTGAGGAAAATGGTTCTACCTCTTGCTGCTGGCGCTGCTAATCGGAAAGAGAGAAAGTATTCTAGCACTTTTTATCCTTAACGGTGACGTCAAGAGACATCTGAACTTGATAGAGGACTTGAGACATAATTGCAAGTCAAGCATAGGGGCAGTTGATAAATTCATTTCAGTTCAGTTTTGATCAGGAGCCACAACATTTCTGAGACAGCAAAACCGACAAATGACTACATCCTTACTCAGCCCTAAAGCTGACATTACCTGTAGTGGGGGGCTCATCACGGCAGAAAGAGTAAGAGATTCCTCCCCTTCCCTCCCAAAAAAATCCACTGAATTTGATCTCTGTGCCTGATTCTTGTTTCCCAGAAATCGTCGCTGGAAGGTACCCTGGCAGACACAGAAGCCCGGTACAGTGCCCAGCTCAGCCAGATCCAGGTCATGATCACCAGTGTGGAAGAGCAGCTGGCTGAGCTGAGGTGTGACATGGAGCGCCAGAACCAGGAATACAAGATCCTTCTTGACGTCAAGACCCGCCTGGAACAGGAGATTTCCACCTATCGCCGCCTACTGGAGGGAGAGGAAGCCCAGTACGTTGAGAGGGTTGTAATAGTGGGTCCTGAAATGGGTGCTTAGGGAGTAGATTGAGTTGCCAAGGTCTGTAAGAGAAAACCTCCGAGTTCAGCAATAATTAGTTACAAATAACTAGTTGCTTAGAGTTAATTTTTCTCCTTAATTATGATAATATAGCTATATTACATTACAAATGTCACCTAGCAAAGGATACCTTCACAGTTACTTTTATATTTATGGTGTGTGGCCTCACTCAATGGTTGTAGAGAAATATCACACAAAGCTCATGGGTTGCCTCAGGCCGCGAGATGAAAACCACTCAGATTTTTAAAAAAACAAAAAAAAAACAGCTATTTTAGTTACTTTTGATAAATAATAAGATAAAGAATGACCTTTCAAAAATTGTAATTATAATGGTAGCTGTGTTTGGGGGCTTGGAAGTGTAATAGAGACTAATTACTTTTTAAAAAGTCAAGTTTCCAAGCTTGGAATGTTTTCTTCCTTGAAAGATATTTGGGAGGAAGTCTCTCATTGGGGTTGCCAAGTAATTGTTTAAGGGTGCAGTTTCCTAGTCCTGTCCTCCCATTAGATTATTTCTGAGCTTAATCAAAGGCACTGTGTGGGGCACAAAATTGGGCTATTGTGGCTGCTGTCTGTTCAGAACATGAAGACGCTACTCAGTCCCTGTGCTACATGTGGTTTGGTGTGCAAGCTTGCAAACACGATATAAGGCAAAAATGACACCAGAACAAACATTGTTATATCCTGGCCTAGGCCTCCTGCATTTTAGGACTCGTCACAAACAAAAAATTAATGAAAGGAAATGATATGTTCCAGTGTCATGGAATGCTTCCTGGAGGGTTTGTCTTTGTAAAAAATGAAAATAGGTTGAGGCAGTTGGGGTGTAATTGGAGCCTTCTTATTAGTGTCTATCATCTTTGGTTGCTACCTCTGCTTCACTGCAACTCCGAATGATGGTTTATGCTTCTCTAATTCTGTCCTATTCTTCTCTTCATGCAGCCTTTCCACCCAGTATTCTTCAGGTAAGGAACATGCGCACCTTGTCCTAATTTTTCCGCCATGCCATTTCAATCTGTGCATAAGCCTATATTTGGAAGTTATTTTATATTGCTGAGAAGTGTCTAGGCATGCAAGATATAGATAAGATGACGATACACTTGTCAACATGTTGTGAAGAGCCAGGCAAATTATCCTACTGATTCAGGCTGTTAGCACCCAAATGATTAAAGTCAAACAAATTGATTAAGTCATTGGCCTGAAAGTGAGGGTGGGTGGGTAAAAAGCATCAACAAGAGGGTTGCACACATTGTAACCTAAAGTGGGTAATGTCAGTACCATTGCTTTCTTTGTGGGGAAGGAGTTGGGAGACAGAAGGTATGAACAGGAGAACAATTGTGTATGTTTGACAGAGACTGAAAGAGATACACATACAGAGAGAGGGTTGAAAGATACCTATCATGTCACAAACTATGAATCTGCAATAGCAAATGAAGAACAGAGCTTAGAAAAGTTACTATTCAGATGACAGCTCCCCATATCCCCCAGCTGACATGGCCAGTGGCAATGCTGGCTGGAGAAACTGAGGATCTGTGAAGTTGTAGCCCCCCAAAAAGTAACATTTCCAGACTCTGATAGCAGGTCTCATGTAAGATGCTGCAGTTAAGAATGGTCCTTAGATCCTACCATTAGGTAGAGTGAGGAAATCATCTCAGGCAGTAGAAACAGTGTAAAACAGCAGCAAGTTTTTGAATGAATGAATTAATGTTGAAGAAAGATTCAACCGAGTGTCCAGGCTGTGTTTGTAGTTGGAATGGAGAGGAGTGCTGTCTTTCCTCTTGCTTTAAGCAACAAAATATATTGGGCTGCCTCTGTTTCCAATCTGAAAGGACTGAAGAGAAGTTATGTAGTCAGTGCATCATTGGCATCCTGTACTTGAAGTAGGAGAGCACTTCTTCTTAACAATCATGGGATGAGCTGTCTTTCACCCCACACATGGAACATGAGTTGCCAGTGAACAAAAGCCAGAAGACTCTAATGTCCATTTACAAAATCTGCTTTGTTCTTCCCACTTCATATAAACTGGAGGCAAAGCAACATCTTCCTAACTCCATGTAATATTTTAAGATACAACATTTTAAAGAATCAGTGTTCCTTCTAACATTGCCCAATAAGCAATACACAGTCGTCACACTCCACACGGTAAATCTGTTCATGATGCATTGGTTTCAAAAGAGAATAGCATTGTTGAGAACTTGGTTTTGATTCCGTTAAGAAACACATCTTGCTCAGTTTTCCAACTGGATGTCGGATCAGACCTTGGAACCATTATTTTTTGGGGGGGGGGGCTATAAGTCCCAGAATCCTGTGGCCAGCACGATCACTGGATTCCAAGTGCTGTAGTCCTCTTAAAAATAACTTTTCCAAGCTCTGACAGAGATGACAGGAGCAGATAGTGTGTGGTTGCACCACTTTACTGTCTTGCTTTTCTGAAAATAACATTCTCTTCTCCTCTTCAATCTTGCTGTAGGACCCACAACCACACGCCAAGTTCGTACAATTGTGGAGGAGGTCCAAGATGGAAAAGTGATCTCATCTCGTGAACAGGTCCATGTCTCTGGGCGTTAAACCTGCAACCAGGACAAACCAGCTTGTTCCTCTGAAGTGATGTCGCTCTAGCTTTTACTTTTCTGCTCTGTTCCCCACCACCCACAATTTGAGCTTTGTATGGCTACATCCACGAGGCACTAATAAAGCTTTTTTGCATCTCATTCATGGAAACTATGAGTTCTGTTTTCTTGTCTTCATCAGTAAGAATAGTCTTGCTGCTGTTTTTTGCCAGACCACCTTTAGCCACCTAAGAGAGATAGGAACCAGCAATATTCATATTTTTTCCCCTCAATCTCTCTCTCTCACGCACATACACAGAGGACTGACTGATCATTCCTTTTCTGGGAAAGGAATCATGACAGACCCACTAACCAGCAGAAACTTGTCAGGACTACTTGATTACAGAAGGCAAGAGACCCAATGATCTTCCATCATCTGTGACAAAAGCCATCTTTCTTTTTTTTTGCTTCATCCCTTCTTACAGAATCAGCTCAGATCAAAAACAGCGCCAAAGAGTAGCTTTGAAACCAGTGGCCTTAAAAAAAAAATTAAAAAAAATCACTCAGCTATGTGTTGGCCTTTGGCCAATGTGTTTTCAGAGACTTAAAATTGCTCTCTTCTCAGTCAACAATTAAAAGTTTTAGCACAGATTAGACAAACTGCTTTGGAACTGTAGCATTTACAGTAGTGACCATGAGGAAGTCCCAAGATCTTTGGGTGACTATAGGAATGCAATATGCCAGTAACAACCACTATACAGGTCACGATAGTTTTCTGAGTGTCACATACATGGCTGCCTCATGGCACCTGTTTGACTCTCTAGATCACATTTCCTCTGCAGTCTACACTCAGACTGACACTCTTAGGTAACTCATAGAAATATTGCAATATAATCAGAAAAAAGTGTGCCAGATTCTTCATAGTAACAGTCAGTTTAAACGCCTACTCGTAGAGACTTGGTTCGGGGTTTAATGAGATTAATTAGATGTTCAAAAAGTGCTCAAAAACAGCCTAAGGTTCCTGCTTGAAAGAAAATAATTACCCTAACTTTGGCTCCAATTAATTCAAACCTTGGTCTCCAGAGCTGTAGTCCCATGCTCAAATGGTGAGGTAGGCTCAGTTAAAAGAGGTTCAGTGACTGGTTCAAGGTCACCCAGTGAGCTTCATGGCTGAGTGTGGATCTGAACCTGAGTATCTCCCCTCTAAGGTCATTTCCCTTCTACACTGTTATAGTGCTATCATTCCACTTTCAACATCCTATGGAATTCTGCAGTTTGCAGTTTAGGGAGAGGCTTTTAGAATTATCATCCAGAGAGCTCTTTGGCTTCAGTAAACTACAAACCCTAGAATTGCACAGGATGTTGAAAGCAGAAAAATAGCACTGTAACAGTGTAGGGAGTAAATGGTCTCAGATTGAGACTCTTGGGAATTACTCCATATTGATTCTCAGTTGGGGTCTCACATAGAGGGCTACTGGGGGCACTATTTGTTTATTTACACCATAATATCCTGCTATACAACCAGGGAGGTTCTCATGGCTGTTTACGTGCCAAAACTTTTAAAAGATCAGACAGATGCTACCCACAGGCTGACAATACGAAAAGACATGATGGAAAAGGAAGTGGTGAAGGACCAGGAACTCAAGATACCTCAGGCACAACTTTAGCACAATACGCAAAAGCACGCTGTGGGTGTTTAAATAGCCTGTTAGTATCCCGAGCATGGTTGATTTGTTGGCTGTTTGCTATTTAAATTAACACTGGAATGGCAAGGTATAAATATTTAAAATAAATATTTATATTGCCATCATTTACATAGGAGTATGCAAAATGGTACACTAGCTGAGCACCACAAAAACAACACAGGTTTGAATCTTAGGGTTTATCTGCACTAAGTACATCTTACAGTTTTATACCAAGGTAACTGTTATGGCTCCACTAATACAACAACCTGAGAATTGCAGTTTGGTGAAGTGTTTGGAATTATCTTCTAGAGAGCTCTAGTGCCTTTTGAAAGAGAACTCTAAGTACCTCACTAAATTACATATCCGAGGATTACATCAGATGGAGCCATGACAGTCAACACTGAAAATGATATAGCTGTGTAGTGCAAATACACCCTCAGCTATTCGAGTTGTTAAAATGGTTATAAATCTTTTTTAAATGCATGCTTTAGGGCAGTTTTTAAACAAATGATGATTAATTTGGAAACTGTGCAGAATAGACTCCTAGATGAATCTGTGAAAGTGATATGAATGGAGACCCACCAATTAACTCAGTCCTAATTTTAAAGATCATTAAAAATGGACATGGCAAGGTGAAAATGAGGTGCAAATACAGGGAGTCTAAACACAACCAAGACACACGTAGCTCTAGAAAGTCTCAAGTGAGGGTTGCATTATTGGATACTTCCCACATCAGGAAACTCCTGAAAGGCCCACTGCGAGACTGGCTTTCCCATGCCTATGGGAAGCATTCAAACAGTTCAAATGTGTGCTAAGTGCAAATGCTAGTGATGACTTCTACAAAGGGAAAAAGAACTATTTAAACCAGAGGTGGGCAAGCCCTGAAAATCAGAGAGCATTTTGGCCACCTCCAACCCTGAACAAGCTATATGTTTTGGACTGCAAATCCTAGAAACCTTACTTAACATGGTCAGTGGTAACAGAATGTGGGACCTGTAGTTCAAAACATCTGCTGGGTCAAAATTCCCCCCATTAATCTATAATTAGAATAAAAATCCTACAGTGGCTAGACATTTCATTGGTTTATTCTTTATTTAGAAGAGCTAATGAAATCTTGAATCATCTCTGCATTGGGAAGCTCCCATTTCCAAGGGTGCTTCAGCCATGGAAACCATCAGGCGGCCGTTGACAAGCCTCTGACATTCAGCAACGACCTTGCTATCATCAATATGGCAATATTAACACTAATTAACTTTACAGGATTGTTGTAAGGAACACTACGGTAGTCTGCTTAAAGCATTCTGAAGCCATGACTTCTACATACTCTTATCAAGAATACTAAGCCCGTTAGTGAAACTCTCCTTTGAATGAACCCGTAGGGTACCATGTTTGCAGCTTACTCTTTTCACCCTCACTATTTTCTGATATTTGGGAGAGCTATTTATATGTGGTATCCAAATAGTCTCCCAACCTGGATGCTCACAAGACCACACCTGTTTAGTTAGATTCAGTGGCAGAACACAATCATGCTCTTTAAATTTAAAATGCTGTCTCTTCTGTTTTCTATTCCACATTACTGCTGCAAAAATAAACAGAAACCTACATACCTACAGATGTGACATGGCAAAATTCTTCTCAAAACTTAGAAGAGTTATGCAGAACCACATGGTGACCAACCTAATGCCTCTGGGAAGCCTGTAAGCAGAACAGAAGTACAAAGTATTCTTTCTCCCATGTTCCCTAGCAAACATGGGCAGATTGCATTATGACCAGTACCACTATTAAAATCTTATATTGTTATACTAGTACCATTGTTAGTCTTATCCTCCATGAATTTGTTTAATCTCCTTTTAAAACCATTCAAATTGGAAGCCACCATATCTTGCAACAGCAAATTCCATGGTTTAATGATGTGCTTTTCTTGGTCCAATGTGCCACTGTTCAGCTTTAATGGTTCAAGTATTACGAAACTGGAGAGAACATCTCTCATACTTTCACCCCACATCGCTGTCAGACTATGATACACATGAAAGGTTGGGGGCTCATCTCCCCATTGGTCAGGTCTTGCCTCTGTCCATAGGGTCCTGGTGACCAAAATATCATGGCAGTAACAGATTTGTAAGCATGCTAAGGATTTTAGAATTCTATACATTAAAATATACTTCCAGGGGAGCTGTGGATCCATGGAAGTTAAATTGGTTTCTGTCTGAGAACATGCCCTAACAATTAATAGTTTATGAATGCATTTTGAAGATGTTCCAGTTGCTGATTCTAAGAAAAAAAGACAGAATATAGAATTAATTACAATGCTATACATCCTGTCCTCACAATTATTTATCAAAAAAGAGCCAAAGTAATTGTAAAGACTTGTTTCATTCCATTATCCCTATGTGTCATTTCCTCAGGAAGCCTCTTTTCTCTATGGAAGTCTCTTGCCCAGCTGTTGGGATGTCTCTTTACAACCTGCAACTTTTCTTTCACTTGCAGGGTGTTTTATTTCACTTTGATACAGATAATTTGGAAAAACCTATTATTTGTAGCTTCTGGGATGGAATTGTTAGGACCTGCCTTTGAAGACAGTAAAACGCTTGGCAGGACATTCAAGGGAACATTCTGACACAGCTTGGACTGGCCCTTAGCCAAACTGTATATGGATATGCGTCAGTGAGAAAGAGGGAGTGTTCATATCCCATGGACAGAATGGAACGGGATCTCCTATACAGAATCTTGACAGATTCCATGGAAGATTATGATTAACACTACAGTGTTAAACATTTTGAAATAGGTAAGAGTAGAATCTATTCTAATCAGTGTTATCTCCACTTCTAGGCACCATGTTTGAGATGGGGCTAATCCATTTATTCTCAAAAATTGGACAAGATTCTGGTCATCATGCAGGCAGGAAAGACAAGCAAACAAACAAAGTTTGAAAGCGCACACACTCCCCCACCCCAATTGTCCTGATTTGAAAGGAACAGTTCCAATCACTTCCCTGTTGTCCCACTTTTCCAGCTGCTTTTAAAATATCCCAGTTTCTTTTTCATCCTCCCACTTCCCCCTCGTCATCCTCAACTTACTTCAAATGCTGCAAACTGAGTTCAAAGTGCACATGTAGTTTGTGCTGAATTCACTCAGCACAGAGAAAAGGGAAAAGCAGGGAGGAATCATGCCCTTCCCAGTAGGCTCAGGCAAAAGCAAGCTGCTGCTGCATCTCCTAGCTTGTGTGTTTCTCCTCATTGATAGCTTTCACCATTTTGACCACACTCTGATGTTGCTTGGCTGCATATGTCCTGGTTTTCATCTGCACAATGTTGGATAGTACACATATAGCGTGTGTAAATGTAAAAGTCCCAGGAGCCAGGTGCAAAGACAGAGAGGATCCTCCCCAACAACCACAACACAGAGACATTAATAGGACAATACTTACTGTAGCCCAGTGTAGAGGAGAAAGAAAGTGCACACAAGACTCAGAGCTCTTATATAGGGAAGTCTCATTATTCAGGCAAACAGCTCGGGGGCACTGCTGGCCAATAAATACCAGAGAAAGGTGGGGAGAAGGCTATTGCAGACAACTGCCATTTCTGCTAAAGTAATGCCTTCTTTTGAACCTTAGCTCGTGTTCCTGAAAAACCTTGACCCTTGCTTTGTGTGCTGACTATGCCGGCTGGATACCCCCTTGAACTGACACTCTGAATTTACTGCTGACCTGGACTGCCGAAACAAGAACAGCAAATGACTTATAAACTTCTATAAACCTTGACTGTGGCTGCTCCTGTAGACTCTGTTTAAGGACTGTGAACAGTGTCTGGCTTTCTAAACAGGACAATAAAGAACATTATTACTGTTCTCTTTCTTATTGCAGTCTTGTTTAGGGAAATGGCCTTCCCAGCTCCTGAATGGATTTCAGATACAGCAGGAAGAGACTAGTAACATGTTTTGGTTGCTGCTTTTCTTTGCCATGCTTGATAAGTGTCTTCCGGTTTTCTCTTCCCTGCCTTCTAGTCCCATTTCCTTTCTTAAGTCTCATGGAATCTGCATGGACAGCAGATCGTTCCCTCTCAAATTACATTGTAAAAATAAATTAAATTCCCTATTCAGATCTATTGTTCTTATGAAAGGGAATTTAGCAGGAAACAGAGATCATGTTCTTCAGTTGGAAGAAGCTGCAATATTTCCATGCCTTATGCTCTCAAGAGTTAGACTGCATGTTACTTTCTAGGAATTTAGATGCAGCATACTTATGGTTACTTCCTATTTGTTTGTTTGTCCACACCCACTCTCTACTTGCATCATACAGACACCTTCCTTTTGTTCTCTGAATCTCAGATGCTCTAACTCTCTCTCTCTCTGGGCCTTCCTCCATGAAGCATGTGCCTTTTTAGAGCTCTCTCTGGATGAGATGCTCCAACTCTTCTGAAGTTGCATAGCACTCTTTATTTCCTTCTTTCCTTCAAGAAGATGAACCTGTGTTTATTATGCACAAGCATTTGTGAGTGAAAAACTACTTTTATATATCTTACTAAAAAGATGGAGTTTGATTTATTTCTTTTGATTTGATTTATTTATTGCTAGATTTCTTGTGGCTGGGAAAATTGTTCTAACTTCAGATTAGCATCTTAATTACTCTGCTAGAGAGTTGCACTACAAATCTTCCACATTTTCCAATATTAACAATCTCTGATGATGATCTTTAAAAACTGCTTTTGAGAGATAGCCTGCCTTTTGATATTTGAGATAATATATAGCCATCATGACTAGGAACTTTTGGTAGTCTAACACATGGACCTTACATTGTGAGCCTGCCTTTCATAAGACTGCATGGGTTGTGGAAGCTTATAGTAGGAAACCTTCTCCGTAACACATATACACACAGTTGTTTGCAGATAAAAAACTAACATGCCAAGGAAAACTCTAGGGTACACCTTTTCTTCTCGATACCGAACTCTCTCTCTCTCTCTCTTCATTTTTGACCCCACAGTCTGCAGAGAGAAGCTGGTTTTCCTCAATAGCAAAACTTTTTCAAGCTTTTGAAGCTACACCGGCTTCTTCCTCAGGCAAAAGATATTAAAAACCATACAAGAAGGGGGAAAATGTGACCGTGTTGGGAGTCACCGGCCTACATTTTGTATCAGATGCTGTCTCTGCTGTAGTTCAGCCGGTCTGGAGGATCTTAGTGCAGGTAGAGGCCACTCCCCTTTTTTTGGTTATGTGTGGACTGAGGGCCTTTCTGCACTACACTATTATAGCGCTACTATTCCACTTTCAACAGCCTACGGAATCCTGGGGTTTGCAGTTGAGAGAGGAGCATCTAGAATTCTCAGCAGAGAGCTCTTGGGCCTCAGTACACTACCAACCCCGGAATTCCACAGGATGTTGAAGGTGGAATAATAGCACTATAACAGTGTAGTGCAGAAAGGCCCTGAGACAAAGGATAGTAAAATTAATACAGTAGGCCCTACATATTTACAAGGGTTTGGGGGCAGAACCCTCGTGAAAGCACAAAAACCTTGAATACCCCCCCCCGCACACACACACACATGATTCCCCTTCCAGACTCCCTCTTCCCATTTCTTTGCATCTGGCCCTGGCATTGGGGGCAGGGGATAGAGAAAAAAGACAAGGTAAAAGACTTACCTGTACTTTCACCTCAGAGGGAGAAAATCAGAGCGCTTTCCTTCCAGTTCCTTCCGGTAGCCGTCTTGAAAAAGGAAGAGCAGGAGCAAAGAGAGCACCTGACCAATCAGCAGCCATTACACAGCAGAACGTGCAACCGCGAGGCGGAGAGGACAGACCTCCAGTAGCAGGGGGTGGCTTTGCTCACCCAAAAGAGAAACAGATCTGTTTTAAACACAAGCCTGGGGGTGAGGAATGCAAGGGGGAAAATGCAGGGAGGGGAGGCAAATGCGTGCCTTGCAAATAATCAAATTAGTGAAGGGCAAACCCATCAACCTGGAGCCAGGACTGTAATTCTAAATGCCTCTGCTTAAACTGTTGTTGTTAACGGTTGTGTGCCTTCAAGTCCGTTCTGACTTATGGCAACCCTGAGTCGAACCTTTCATAGTGTTTTCTTGACAAGATCTGTTCAAAGGATGTTTGCCCATTGCCTTCTTCTGAGACTGAGAGGGTATGACTTGCCCAAGGTCACCCAGTGGATTTCTATGGCTGAGGAGGGATTAGACCGCTTGTCTCCCAGAGAGCCAATGTAGTGCAGTAGTTTGAGTGTTTAACTATGACCCCGGAGACTAAGGTTCAATTCCTGCTTTGGCATGGAAACTCACTGGGTGACCTTGGGTGCATCGTACCCTCTCAGCCCCAGAAAACCCCATGATAGGTTCACCTTAGGTCAGAAGCAAAATGAAGGCACACGACAACAACTCCCAAAGTCCGAGTCCAACATTCTGACCATAATACCAGACTGGTGCTCTAAACTGGACTATAGTTCTATAACTGTGTAGTGCAAAAAGGCTCCAGGTAACAAGGAGCGTCATAGTGAAATGCAGGTTGGTTTGTTGTTTGAGGCAGAAGTGTTCAGAGTTATTTAGCCATGCAAAGTTTACCAAGGAACCCACCCTGCATTTAGCTGAGATGGTTGGGTAGAAATGCTCACAGAGTCAAGAGAAAGTTGGCTGGACGCTACTTAATGGAAAAGAATCCTCCAGTCTGCATTCCAGAAAGAATTCAAGGATGGCAGGTGCTTGAGAAAGGCAAGGCAGAGGGTGGGACGGGTGAGGTTAGACTGAGAGGTCTGACTTTTCAGACAGGTATGAAGGAGGAGTCTGCAAAGACTTCTCTTAGCATGTCATGGTCCCTTGGCATAGGATTTTTTTAAAAAAAATACGTAGCCGCAGGTGAAGAATCAACCCATCTGAGTAAGGGCTGACGATACATTTAAGAACAAAAGAACGAACAGTTCCGTAAAGAAGAAAAAAAGGCACAGTTTTTATGTCGGCATGTGACATAAGCATGAACAAGCACAGTGGGCAAAGAATGGTTAAGGAATTTGGCAAGGGTATCTGAGGTGATGAAACCTGAAGAGAATGAAAAGAGAGATTTTTTTAAAAATAATTGGCTGTGGCAACGCCTCTGTTCCAAGTATAAGAGGGGAACACAGCCCAGGAGCTACTAACCCTCTTGAGATTCTCCGAACATTGTAGGGAAGTTTCTTTGGGGCTGCCTCCATTTCCTAGCAACATGACCACCACTTACAGGCAATACACCTCCTCCTCCTCCGTGAAGGGAGCTTCGCTTGGTGGGGGCCCCTCTCGGCTTTCTTCTGTCCACCTTGGTGGAGGATACAGAGCTCCAAGCATCCATGGTGGATTGGGGGGCATCTCTGTCTCTTCTTCCCGCTATGTCTCTGGGGTAGGCAGTGCCCTTGGCAGTGGCTATGGAGGTGGCAGCTATGGTGCCAGCTGTTTTGGGGGCGGTTTCGGAGGAGGCTTTGGTGGTAGCAGCTTTGCTGCTGGTGGCGATGTCCTCTTGGCTGGGGGTGAGAAGGAAACCATGCAGAACCTGAATGACCGCTTGGCCGCCTACCTGGAGAAAGTGCGGGCCCTGGAGGAGGCCAACACCGAGCTGGAGATTAAGATCAAAGAGTGGCACAAGAAGCAAAGACCTGGTCCAGAGCGTGACTACACCTCATATTTCAGAACCATTGAGGATCTGAAGAGCAAGGTATGGCATAGGTTCCGGTAAAAGGAAAGGATACTTTCCCAAAACCAGATTGGCTTGTCAATTTCCCAGGAGCAGGGTGGGCTGTCAATTTGCCAGAGCTTGGAAACTTGGACCTTGCGTTCCCTCTGCCAAAATCATCAAGGGGCTGCTCATGCTGCAGGGCTGGGCTGTGAAGCAGTTCACCCCTTTGTCTAGTCTTGCATGAGAGACTGGTGATGAGTAACAGTAGCAATGATTTTGCGCTAGGCTCAGTGATTAGGAGAACTCTTTGAAGAGTGGATTTGCTAAATAAACGAAAGAGCTGCATGACACATCTATTCTATTCAACCTGTGAAGCAGATTGCATGTTACAGATGAAGGACTTTCTCTAAATGGTGCAGTGCCTGAGGCTTCTTGGTTTTGCTCCCAGATTATTCTCTGTTTACTCATCCTTTGCTCTCACTACCCATTGGCGTCATTCCTTCTTATGTTCTTTATTTCAGCACATGTTGCATAAAAGAAAAATTGTGGTGGGCCTTCAATGTTACGTGGTCCCCCAAACGACCCCAATTCTAGAAGATTTATTTTAATTAATGCTGACAAAGGGATTACAAAAATGATGGGAAATCAGTCTCTTCCTTGTTTCACAGCAGGGGTGGGCAATTGCTGGCCTTGAAAATGTTTTGGTTTGGTCTGTGACTCCTATTACTTCTAGCCAGCATGACCAGTGATGTGGGATGGTGTGAACTGTAGTCTATATAGCCTTTAGAATCCTCACCATATGACTAGTGGCCATCTTTGCTGGAAGATTCTGGGAGTTGTAGTTCAAAAAAGCAACATTTCCAAGCTATGTTTCTGCCCCCTGCTTCTGCCTTATGCCTCAGTTAAGGTCTGAAAACCAAACCCTTTGAGGAATTTGAGGAACAACATAGAGAATGGGGTATGTTTAGCCTGGAGAAGAGAAGGCTGAGACAATACATGATAGCCATCTTTAAGTGTTTGAAGGGGTGTCATGTGGAGGATGGACAAAGCTTATTTTCTCCTGCTCCATAGACAAGAACATAGAATCATAGAGCTGGAAGAAACCCCAGGGGCCATCGAGTCCAACCCCCTGCCATGCAGGAACACCCATCAAAGCATTCCCAACAGATGGCCATCCAGCCTCTGCTTACAAACCTCCAAAGAAGAAGACTCAACCACACTCCGAGGCAGCATATTCCACAGCCGGACAGCTCTGACCGTCAGGAAGTTCTTCCTGAGGTTCAAGTGGAATCTCCTTTCCTGCAGCTTGAATCCATTGCTCCTTGTCCTAGTCTCTGGAACGGTAGAGAACAAGCCCACTCCCTCCTCAACATGACATCCCTTCAGATATTTAAACATGGCTATCATGTCCCCTCTTAACCTAACATAATCCACTTGTTTCAAATGACAAGAAAAAAGATCCTGCCTAAACTTTAGGGAGACCTTCTTGGCTGCAGGAACTGTTCAAAAGTGGAATAGGCTGCCTTGGAAATAGTTGGATTCTCCTGTGGAGATCTTTAAACAGAAGTTAAGTGGCCTTCTCTCAAGAGTGCTTAGTTGTGCTTTCCTGCATGGCAGAGGGTTGGACTAGATGGCCATTGCAGTCTCTTTCAACTCTATGATTCTGATTATGTCTGCTCTAGTCCTACATGAATTCAGAACAGCTAACTTAGGTATCTCTTTAAGGCTGCTCCTTAGTATGTACCTTTTCTCTTCCCAGATACTAGCTGCCACTGTTGACAATGCCAGCATTGTCCTGCAGATTGACAATGCACGCCTGGCTGCTGATGACTTCAGAACCAAGTAAGTTTGTTTTTACCACAGGATACCTCTCGGCTCAGTTTCAGACCATATTAAGAACTGGAGATTGATGTCAGGCTTTAAGAGCTGGGCGTTCAAAGCAAATATTTGAACAGCAGCCAAGGCAGAGGCAAAACAGGGATGCTTGAGGATTTTATTTGGCATTTCAAAGCATTCCAGCCTGATCCACAGGTTTGGAACTAAGGTGTATAACTGCAGGAAGTTAATCCTCAAATTTTGCTCATCATGAAATTTTGGATTATAGTTCTTAACTGGAAAGCAGATGTGACAGTATGCATAAATTGAGAGAAAACAGATTTGGAAATGCTTATTTGGAGTGAAAAGACATTTTGAAATGCATACTTTATGAGACAGACAGACAATCCATTCCCATTCCCTGGAAAAATAGTAATTTACAGCCATAGCTATGAAGAAGTGAAAAAAGTAACTCTATTGCAGCTTGTTACCACACAAGATAACAAGTTACCTGAGCAACTCATTGGAAAATAAGTTACCTCATAGCTCTTCCTCTGGATAATTGGATATTAAGAGGAATGGAAAGGACATTCATGCATATAATTGCATATGGTTGACTGCAGCTTAACTCAGCTGGTGAGTTTAGAAAGATAAGCGTTGTTGAAGAAAATTCATAGGGAATAATTCAAGGTGGAGTGGGCAACTTGTGCCCCCTCCCGAGGTTGTTGGACTGCAGCTCCATCAGTCCTTGCCAGCAAAATTGATGGATGATGGGAATTATAGTCCTTGAAAATCTGGAGGATTACATGTTCTCCACCTCTGCTGTCTGGATCTGAACCTCTTCCCATATCTCAGCCAATCTGTCACATAGTTTGGTGCTGTGTAACTCTTCACTAAGCATAGCATGCGTGGGTTTTGACTGTGACATTGGAAGAGATTTTTTTTCCCCAAAAACTCTTTGTCTCTGCTGTAGTTCTCAAAACTGATAGCTCCCTCTCCTCTGCATTTGCTGTTTGCTGCGGAAGGAAAACGGCTGCAACTAGCAATGTTGAAGTGGGGTGGGAAATTTTGATTGGGATCATGGTGGAGGCAAACAGTTAAAGTTTCTCTTTCCTCATTCAATGGTCTTGATTTAGCCTGACTTCTACAACAAGAAATCTGACTTGGCCCCGAGCTAGTATTTTTTGTGCTGTCAGATGACATAAGGCTGGCTGAGTATATGTGAAACTTCCAGAAGAAAATAGGCAGACATCCTCTTTGATGATGACTCTAGCCAATGGGAACAATGATCAAGGGAGTGGACTTGATGATATCAGCATCCATGGCAAAAACAAAGAACTTGCACACAAATGACATGACAGAGGTGGGCAAGTTATAACCATCTATCTATTTAGGGTTGCCAGAAGTCAGAAACAACTTGAAGGCACACAACAATAACAACCTATTTTTAAACTGCAACTTCCATCAGCCCTACCCATCATAGGCAATAGTGAGGGATGATAGGAGCTGCAGTTTAATCCCGTTTGGAGAGCCACGAGTTGCCCACTCTTGTAATATAGGAACAAAAGTGACAGTGATTGAGAACTGCAGAAAAGATATGTCATTGAATTTGTCCTTTGTACTTTCAGGTTTGAGACAGAGCAAGCTCTGCGTATGAATGTTGAGGCTGATATCAATGGGCTGCGTAGGGTCTTAGATGAGCTGACCCTGGCTAGGGCAGACCTGGAAATGCAGATTGAGAACCTGAAGGAGGAACTGGCCTATCTCAAGAAGAACCACGAGGAGGTGAGAAGCAAAGCCACCAGTAAACTGCGACACAGGGTTGGTGTATAGGAAAAGTACTTGAACATCCTGTGCATGTTGGCTTCAGCACTATAACCAGCCAGTCATGCACATTTGCTGCCGAACTCAGGACTTGGCCTCGAGTATGCTACCTCTAGGACACATTTGTTTTTTGTTTTTTTAATTTTTGATGGCTGATTTGATTTTGGCCTACACGGGTTGCTGGCAGTATAGGAGGGCCTTGTATTGTGGGATGGTGACATAGGGAAGAAGCCACAACACACCAGTAGTGGTTGTTCCAGTAGTGACTTCTGGTTGTGATGTCAGTGGAGTGGTGAAAAAGTTTTAGTTCATATTTTAAAGGAGCGATTTAAGACCCTAAATCTATTCTGGGCATAGGATTCAGCACCTTGGATAGCTCATTTAATATTCAGACTGTTGGCCTTTCTGCACTACACTGTTATAGTGCTATTATTCCACTTTCAGCATCCTGTGGAATCCTGGTGTTTGCAGTTTAGGGAGGAGCATTTAGAATTCTCAGTCAGAGAGCAATTTGGCCTTAGTAAACTACAAACTCCAGAATTCCACATGATGTTAAAAGTGGAATAATAGCACTATAACAGTATAGTGTGGAAAGGCCTTACAACTTGTGGTAGGTTCACTGCTCCAATGATATTGGAACCATCAACCATCACTGGAACATATGCTTTGCATGCGAAGAGTCCTAGACTCAGTTCCTATCAAAGTTACCCTTCAAATGTTGTTGTTGTTGTTGGAGGAGGAGGATATTTTATCTGGCAGGCTGAGGCATCTGTGGGATGTTTCACCTCAGATCCCAAAACAAGTTGACTGGCCTTGGATACACCTTGGTCTTATATTCTTGCTCCTAGTTAGACTAGTCCCAATGAATCAGTTACTGAACAACAAATCAATATTCATATAAGTCTCATTGTTTCAAGAGCAATTGGATGTAGTTCCTTGACTAGGGGATGGAGAAATGGGAGTGTTATTTGCTGCTGTTCCTTGGGCCAGAATATATGGGCCAACCCTCAAATACTGGTAGGGAGAACAGAGTAAGTGAAGAAAAACTACCCCAATGCACTTCTAAAGGACTCAGTTTTCAGTTCTGGAAGAGTTTTTGAAGAGTTGGTCACCTGAATAATTGCTTGTTGTTTGAACAAAGGGAAATACAAAATACAAACAAATTTTGTTTTTGGCTATCTTGGTTTAGAGACTACCTTCCTGTTAGCCAAACATAATTTTTTGGAGTCAAAATGCTAGATGTTCTAAAATGCCAACAAGCCCAAAGCCTTCAGTAACACTGGATAGTTGCTGCCAATCAGATTAAGCCAGGGGACTAGGGAAATTACGGCTTTCCAAATCTTGTTGGGCTTGAATTTTCATCATCCCTCAACCAGCCTGCTCAATGGTGAGTGGTGCTGGGAGTTGTAGTTCACCAACATCTGGAAACCTACAGACTCCTCACCCCTGGAGTAGGTAATTCTAGGCTTGGTGAGCAACTCAGATTGGAGTCTGACCTGGTATAAGGCATAAGGCTCTCTATGAAGTTCTGAGATTTACATCACACTTGGGACAGAAGTACAGATAAACTTTCTGATTTCCTCTTTATACAGGAAATGAATATTCTCCGAAGCCAGCTTGGTGGTGAAATCTCTGTGGAAATGGATGCAGCTCCTGGAGTAGACCTGACCAAGATCTTAGCTGAGATGCGTGAGCAGTATGAGGCCTTGGCTGAGAAGAACCGTAGAGATGCTGAGCAGTGGTTCTTTACCAAGGTGGGCCTTCCTTTTGTTAAATGGACTTTCCAGAATGAATGACAGATGGTCCTCAGAGGATGCTCAGTGCTCTAAGCTGTATTCAAGTGGTGTGTCTTGTCTTTTTCTTTGCAGACAGAAGAGCTGAACCGTGAAGTTGCCACCCACACAGAGCAGCTGCAAAGCGGCAAGACTGAGATCACAGAACTGAGACGTACCATCCAAGGCTTAGAGATAGATCTCCAGGCTCAGCTTAGCATGGTATGGGGACACTTAATGGGGATTATGGAAAAGCCAATACTGAATATCTGAAAGATTTCTTGATCTCTTTCTTGGTGGCAAAGTATACGAAGTTTAATTTTTTCACACTTTCCATCTGTTGTTGCGTGACCATGACTGGGCAAATCAAAGAGAACCATGCTGTTGATATTATCCAAAATATAACAACACAGAATAGCAGACTGGCCCAAAAAGCAGGACAGAAGAGACAAGACAAGACAAATAAATGATATACGGAATTAAATATATACAGATGCTGAACAGACAATACAGAACTTACAATGACAATACCAAGAACAGGAATAATGTTACAAGAACTAGTCAGTTTCAACAGGCATTGTAGGCAAAAGTTTAGAAAAGTCCTGTAGAAAATCTAGTGCATTGGATTCTCCAATCTATTCACAACTGTCATGACTTTTCAGTGATAAATAGAAGCTCTTGGGTTACTGATTCTGGCCCCTGGTTCACATCCAGGTGTCCCCTCCAGTTTAAAAGCATCTATTTATTACTGGTAATATACTATGCTATTATACCTGGACAAAAAAAATCAGAAATCAGTAACCCAAGAGCTGTATATCATTTATTTGTATACTATCGCTTTGTACTTGTTAGTATTGGAGTAAAATTATTTTATATTCAATTCTATATTTATTGGCACATAGGCTTTTCCAATTATCCAAAATATACCTTTGAGAAGAAAACCATAGGTAAAATTGAAGGTGAAAAGAAAAGTAAAAAAGGAAGGAAGGAAGGAGGGAAGGAGAGAAGGAGGGAAGGAAGGAACTATAGATAAAAGGAAAGAGAGAGAGAGAGGGAGAGAGACATATTAGAGCTTGGGACACTTCTTTTTTGGATTATAAATCCCAGAATCTTCCACACTTTAGTAATCTCAGATTAAATCCTAGCAGGCAGTGGGACAGAGATAAACATGTAGAACTCAAAGGCTACAACCCAAAGAAAGTCAGTGATCACTAAATTGATCCCACTGATTTCCCTTAGACTTGTACATAATGGGACCACTAAATCTATCCCGTTGATTACAATTACACGTGAACATAATTACTATGTCATCATGTTTTCCCTTGCCAGCTTCAGAAATGTATGGATTTTTGAGACATGATGTTTTTTATTCTATTTCCAGTTTCTAAAGGTGGGCAATAGATCCTTTGTTAAGGAAATGCTAACTCAACCATTTCCATGAGGTCAGCTGAATGTACTTCAAGGCCTGAGATCTTTGGTGTTGTTCCTGATACCCCTCATTGTTCCCAGAATACTCACTCAGACAACCTCCCCCTTGCAATTATTTTTCTACAGAAAGCAGCACTGGAAGGCACCTTGGCAGAGACAGAAGCCCGCTACAGTGCCCAGCTCAGCCAGATCCAGGCCCTGATCACCAGCGTGGAAGAGCAGCTGGCCGAGCTGAGGTGTGACATGGAGCGCCAGAACCAGGAGTATAAGATCCTTCTTGATGTCAAGACCCGCTTGGAACAGGAGATTGCCACCTACCGCCGCCTACTGGAGGGAGAGGAAGCTCAGTATGTACAGGGCAGGGGGTAGAGGGTTCAAAGTGCTGGTGATGACTATCCACACTAGACTGTTATAGTGCTATTATTCCACTTTCAACATCCTATGGAATCCTGGGGTTTGCAGTAAGCCCCTCCCTAAACTGCAAACTCCAGGATTCCATAGGATGTTGAAAGTGGAATAATAGCACTGTAACAGTCTAGTGCGGAAATGGCCTATGAAGACCTGTACAACTTTGATCCAGACTGTTTGGAAGATTGGTATCTCTCCCATGAGCCTGCCCAAGCCTTGAGATTGTCAGAGGACAATCTCTTGTTCCCACCGTCTTCACAGCTACATTAAGGAATTACACAAGTCAGGGCCTTTTTGCTGGCTGCTCCCAGTCTGCTCTGAAAAAGCTGGGCTCCCCCCATCCTATTCCTGCTCTCTTTCCAAAAGCAGGCAAGGACCTTTTGATGCCAACAGGGTTTTGGCCATTAACTAGCTGCGAGTCAATATTTTTATGCTTGCACCAACTCATTAAAGCATCAGAGATGAAGTCTTTACTTGGGACTGGTATCCCTTAAAAGGAAGGTCATAGAAGGCTTACAGTGTTCAGTAACAGCTGAGTATATATTCAGATACATAGATTGAGCATAGGTAGAGGAACACAGCTTAAACATCCCAGTAGCAAACTACCATTCTCCTGGACCAGATTTTCGGAGACAGACAGTACCCCCAAATGCTATTTCATTACTGAGCCCAACACTCATATTGCTCACTCTATGCCCCTGTTTCTAAGTGCTGTTTATTTCATTTCTTTTTATGAGATCATCTTTAGATTGTGGGAAGAAGTAAAGAAAGGAATTTCTTTTTTAGAAATATCCCACTAAACATTCACTGTCCTCTTAGCTATTAATAGGCTTGACAAAAGATGTACTTGTCAATTTTGCCACTGGGTATTATGGAAAATATGTTATTTTGGCTTTATTAATCTCCTCCTGTCATCCACCTTCTCGTCTGTCTGTCTGTCTGTCTGTCTGTCTGTCTGTCTATCTATCTATCTATCTATCTATCTATCTATCTATCTATCTATCTATCTATCTATCTCTGTACAGAGCTTGGAATGTTACTCTGAAAAGGCTGTATTTATTTTATTAATCATTAGCAATTTCAAAAAACTAATTTATGTATACCAATGACAGTAGGAAAAATGTTTAAATTTGCCATTTTAATAATTTCTTCTTAAAGAAACCATAGACAATCTGCACACTAGAACTTCTATTCCATGTGAAACTTTGCCAGTCTGCATGTCAAAGCTCCTGTTTTAGGCAAAATCTTTTGGGGCTGTGGCTACAGGCCAGGACGCCCCAAAAATATTGCTGCTTGGGGTGAATTGCCCCCACCGCCCCCCTGTTGCTACGCAACTGCAGAAGTCCTTTCCCTGCAAAATTTTCCCAGGCTTTAAATGGTGACTTTTCACCAATTTTGCATCTCTGGAGATGAGAACAAATAGTAATGAAATGATATCAAAACTGACTGTTACGGGTATCATTTTTATGACTATCATAATTCTATGGATATCATTAAGCAGAAAGTAAAATTATGGAGCCACTAGCAGAGGATAATAGGAGATGCAGTCTAACAACACCCAGAAGGTGATACTTTCCCCCTCTGTGCCCTTGTTATTGTTGGCCTTCAAGTCATTTCTGACTTATGGTGATCCTAAGGTGGATCTGTCGCAGGGTTTCTGGGGCTGAGAGTGTGTGATGCACCAGGGAATCAAACTCTGATCACTGGGGTCATAGTCCAATGGTCAAATCACTACACCATGCTGGCTCTCTCTGTGTGCCCTAGAGAGAACTAAAGCCATGTTCAAAGACTGTGTAAAGCCCTATTAATATGAAGCTAAGTACTATCTCTTTAATTGCAAAGAAGAGCTTAAGGCTATAAGATTTAATCAGTTTGATTAGTAAATGGATTGGTTTTGTTGACAGATGACAGCTATTAATAATTGGTGAAGGAAAACTTTCATCTCCAGGGCTGACAGTTAAGAGAACGTGCCTTGATTTTCTGAGATTAATTTGACTCTGATGTTACTGTAATAAGGGGCAAATAAAACACTGAAGATGGAATTTCCTTGAAGCTATGGGAGGATAGCCTTGTTCCTTAAATAGCAAGTTATTCCATCATTCTTCACTGTCTAGAAAGGCAATTGCCGTAAGAGCTTTTTAAAAAAAATTACAGCATCAGCTATTTGGTTAAAAGGTATTAACTAATCCACTGATAATTCTTTAATTGTCCTAGATAGCATACTTATTCCAATAGTTAAAATTATCCTACATTAGATTCTCATTGAATTTTCCCACTATATCCCTAGAAAAGCCGTCTTGTTTTTAATTTCTCCCCATCTCTTTTCTTGCAGCATCACTTCCCAGTACAATGCAGCTATTTCTGGAAAAGATGGTAAGAATGCACTTTGACTAAAAAATTAAAAGCACCATGTTCCAGTTGTATGCACAGTTCTGGCCATTTCTGCACTATAATGTTATACTGCTGTTATTCCACTTTCAACATCCTACGAAATCCTGAGCTTTGCAGTTTAGGGAGGGGCCTCAAAGCTTTTTGCCCTGGTTTCTAGGAGAAGGCACCCACGTAACCTGCTCTAGGTCTTGCCACCCACACCTTGTCTGCCCACCTGCATCCCCCCTTTAACTGCCCCTCCATCAACACTGCCACAGTAAACAGTTCTGGCATCATCAGAAGTAGCCCTCTAAATTTCCAGGGACCATAGAGAGGCTTCATATTATCTGGCGGTATGAAGCCTTTCTATGGTCCCTGCAATGCTAGAGAACTGCTTCTGGTGAAGAGATAGGATTCAGTACTATCTGCATTTTCAGGAATCCATGGGGAGTCTTGGAACATATCTCTCACGGAAAAGGGGGGAATTATTGCGTTTGGCTGAATCAATACCCAACAGTTGCCTTCCGAAAACAGAAGCTCAGAGGTGAAGGGGTCTGAACTCTGTTTAGTCTTCCTCCAAGTAAGGGATGAGGAGTGCTTGACTCTCAAGATCTTTTGGACTACAACTCCCATAATCCCTTACTACTGGCCGTGTTGGGCAGGGCTGATAAGAGCTGTAGGTCAGAACAACTGAAGTTTCTCCATTTCTGCTGTGTTCTGACCTCTGAAAGTACTTATGGGATTTTTTCTGTATAAACATGTTGATGACTACACTGTCAATTACTTCCATTTCCTACTTTCCCCTAAGGACACAAAATGGGTCAAAGTAATAGAAAGAAGGTTAGTTATCTCTGATAATGTAACAAGAGCTTATTTTATTCTTCCAAGCAAAATTTAGAAAATTACTTTTATAATTTTCCCAGTCCTGGTTTGAAAAAGGAATTTGTTGTTGCTACTCATTAAAATTTTGGAAAAACAACTTGTTCCATTAGTTACTGTTACATTACATTGTTACTTTTAATCGTTTAAGACATGTTAGGACTTATAAGGGAATGACATCATTCTTGAAAAATCCCTGTCAAAATGCAGCCAACCCCCTAGGAAGTAATTTTAAAGTAATTTTTAAGAAAGAACTGGAAAACGTTACACATCAATGACACAACTTCATTCCTGCTTGTCTCATGTTTTGAAATGCAACTTTGCTACACCCTCCCAAAGGTAACTTGTTACAGATAACTGTTACATGTAACTCTTTGCTTCTCTGCTTCCAACTATTTATCAGGAACAGGAACTCATCCACCCTGTTTGTGAAAAACTTTTTGTGTGTGTGCACATTTAGAAGTGGAAGCATTACCCATTCTGTTCAAACCCAGAAAGCAATACTGGTCTTCCAATATTTCTTGTTTCCTTGAGTTCTGCCTGGCTCCAGAACAGCCTTTTAATTGGTTCAGGACTTAGTATAGATTCCCTAGGTAGTCAGCTTGCCCCTGTCCTGATTATTCTACCTGTCAAACTGATTTTTTGCAAATGGCGTTAGGAATAGTGGTGGCTTCCATGTCAGGGAGGCAGTGGGTCTGCTCTGATATCCCACCTAAACTTGAAATGAGCTACCCAAGGTGCTTAATGCTATCCCCCAAATAGTTTCAGCACTGTGGATAGCTCCTTTAAAATTAAGGCCATTTCTACACGGGCTAAAAAAAAGGTGCAGGGCGTCCTCCAAAGAGGACGTCTGCACCCTAGAGTGGACTGGGTCAGGCTACTTTTTGTAATTCTGCACCTCAGTCCACTCCGGAACATCCAGAAATGGTTGCGCAGCGTGCTTTTTAAAGACCTGTTTAAACAGGTCTTTCAAAAGCACGGAGCGTGCCACTCCGTTCTGGCGCTCCGGTGCAGATCTGCCGGGGGCGGGCTTTAGGCTGGCGAGCTTCAGTGGTTGGTGGAGAGCCTCCACCAACCGGAAGCCACCATTTTCGTCCCTGGAGCAGTGTGGAGCGGCGGCCACACACTGCTCCGGAGCAGCCTGGACTACAGTGTCAAGCCAAGAAGTCTGGTAAGTACCGGCACAGGGCATTTCCACTGCCACGTGTGGAAATGGCCTAAGATTAAAACTTAAAAGGGGTTAAACAGCCCATGGATGTGAGAGCCACCACTCACTTCTGGTTATGAATTCCAAAGATGAAGTGCTTTCTCACACATCCCTTTCTCTTGCAGTGTCAAAGACCTCACGCCAAGTTCGCATGATTGTAGAGGAGGTTGAAGATGGGAAGGTGGTCTCTTCTCGCGAGCAGATCAAGCAATCTACCTACTGAAAAGGACAGATTGTCCAAAATGCACCCCAAATATGAAGTAGCCTGGACACAACTGAGAGAGTTTAACACACAAATATTTTCATGCGCTTTTCGTAGTGTGTTCTTTATGTATATGAGTAACTGCACATGAAACTTTTGCAGATGTGAAGCTGCACAGTTATGTAACCTTTTTAGTCAATGCCTTATCTACAAGCTACTAATAAACTATTCTTTCCCCTGTCATACAAAACACAAAGGCTTTTTTGTCATTGCACACCTGGTTTCAAATCACCACTGAGCCATAAATCCCCATGGGGGGACCTTAGCCAGTTATTGTCTCTGAGGCTAACTTACCTCATGTAATCATTGTTGCGAAGACTGAATGCAGATGGGAAGAAGTACATCCAAACCACTTTGAAACCTTTGAAGAAAAAAAATGGGATATATTAATGTGATAAGTTTTCATGAAAAAGGACAAAAAGGGATGCCTATTATGAGAAGGTAAGTGCCTCAGTCATTAATCAGAATGGAGACTGCAGTCAAGAAATCAGAAGAAGGCTAGGACTAGAACAGCTGTCTTCACTGTCATATTTCCAATTTCTATGTATGGTTGTGAAAGCTGGACAGTAAAGAAAGCTGATAGTTCTATGGATAACCTGGACTGCTAAAAAGACTAATGAATGGGTCCTAGAACAAATCAAGCCTGAACTCTCCTTAGAAGCCAAGATGACTAAACTAAAGCTGTTGTACTTTGGTGATATCATGAGAAGACATGACTCACTAGAAAAGACAATAATGCTTGGTAAGGTGGAAGATAGTAAGAAAAGAGGAAGACAAATGGCTAGAGTCAATCAAGGAAGACACAGCCCTTAGTCTGCAACACCTGAGCGGGGCAGCTGAAGATAGGGTGACTTAGAGGTCTCTCATCCATAGAATTGCCATAAGTTGAAGTTGACTTGATCACAGTTAGTAAGTGTCATCTCCAGGTCTCAAGGGAAAGGCTAGTAGGGTGTTGTGCACCAGTAGAAAATGGTGAAATGGTTAGGTGCAATTTTTTTCTCCCACACCCTGGTGGGCTGCATGGGTGCACCACTGATCCTAGACTGGCACTATGAGCTTGATTTTGGCTGAGGGGGTTCTGGCATGTTTCTAAGGTGTGCATGGAAGAGGGTGGAACTGCTGCTTTTTGGTTTTGAGCCTTTGGGAAGAGTTTTTTAGAAGAGAAATTGCCCAATTTTTTATTTTTTTCAAAGGACTCTGGGGGCTTTGGGGATATTCCAAGGTTGTATTTTGAGTATCTATGGGTCACCTGTGGCCCATGGGCAACATTTTTCCCACTTCTGCTATAGTGGTTACAGTACTGGACTGGGGCTTGTGAGATCCAGGTTCAAATCCACATTGAGACAAAAGAACTCACTTGGTGACCTTGAGCTAGTCAATCTCTGTTACTTTACCTTATAGGATTGTGACTCATCCAGATGGTTCTGGTTTTGGAAAAGAAAAAGGAGTATGGCTTCGGCTTCCAATGTTACTGTTTTGAAATAATCTTAAAACTGATAACCACACTTTCTTGAGGTTAATTTCTCCATGGAGGGGGGCATTTGGAGATGGGAGTCTCAGGAATTAGGGCTTTGGTGGGCATCATGCTATCCATGGACTATGCACCTATCCTTGCCTAAACTCTGATGCTTGGAGAACACTCTACAGTTACTGGTCAGAAGAATGCAAGCTGACCTTCCTTGAGGAAAACCGTATTCCTATGTTCTGGTGCTGAATGCAGATACAGGAAGCCCCCACCATTTGACATCCTGTTATCTGATGACTCGCTCTTTTGATGCTTCCAAATTAAAGACAAATTCCATGAATTCAAGTGGAGTTTCACTCCTTCATTAGTTCTCCTTACCTATGGAGACTCATTTGGAACCACTTGCATGTGTCTGCTGCTTGCAAAGCAAGCTGACAAGAGAAAAAAAGCATTAAGTCAGCTGAGAGACTCTGCAAGCAACATGTGTGAGATCGATCTTAAGTGAGCCTCAATAAATCCTTCACGCACCCTACAGTACAGTACAAGGCTTCTCCTTTTCAACCACTTCCATTTTCTTCCAGTGCTCCAGTCCCTAACCTCAGACAAGTGGAGAAAGCCTGTACTGGATTCAGCTACTAGTGAGCTCTGATACTGGAAACACATGATAAATATGGTTCACTTTAGACCCTAACAATACACTATTCCACCTTTCTGTAGTAGAAGGAGTAGAGGTGGGATTCATGGTAAACTTCAGTGAATCACTCCTGTGCGTCATCCAACTCTGAGAGCATTTATTGGGATTACATAGAGAATTGATGGCTGGAATCCTGTAATGGAGATACAGATGCATAAGCACTGTAGTTACAGAGCAATACAGTGGATCCCAGCCCAACTCTCCCAATCCCTACTTACTGGGAAGCAGGCACTGCAATTGATGGGGGGTCTGTTCCGCTGCTGATTGGGAAGCAGCTGGCTACTTTTTCCACCCTCTCTTATGAGAAATTTCTGTACAACAGGCAGAAGCAGGACCCCTATCATAATTCCCACTTGCACCAGAAATTGCTGTCATGAATATGTAACAGTAATGAGTGTGTAACTCTAAGCTATACATTTGTAACTGCCCTAGAAAATTCTGACTTTTGCCTATTTTGTTGGGAGCAAAAATGAAGGAGAAATGATATGATAGCAACCCTCAAATGTAGATGACAGGATGAATTTATTCTCAGTGGCTCCAGAGTACTGGACCCAAACCAGTGGTTACCAGTTACAATAAGAGAGTTTCTACTAAACACCATGAAAAAAATCCTGAGGCACAGATTGTCTCAGGAGGTGGTAGGCTTCTTTCTTTGTTTGATGGCTCCAGATAACAGGCCCTGCAGTGATGGGTTTGACTGGATCAACTTGGAGATTGTACCTTCCAGTGTTTTGATTTAATAATGGTAGCACTGTTTAATAATTACCATAGTTCATGGACTGGTTATATTGCTTGCAGGGTTAGCCCTAGACATTTTGTCTCCTGACACAGAATAGCAAATGGTACCCTCCCACTCACCAAGGTCAAGATGCCTTGTATCCAAAATCAGCCAACTTATCTCAGCACAGGAAATTAGAGACCCATCAAGTTCCTCTCCCTAACTCTAGCAGTAAAAATACAACACTAACAAATTAAATAACCCACAATTTGCTATCCTTTCACAATGGCTGGTGAAGGTTCCATTGACTGGTGAATGCTTCATTCTTCCTAATAGCAGGACAGCCTCTTCCTTTGCTTGATACCTAGATTAGAACCAGAGATTCATTTTCGTTACCATGGTTGCTATCAGCTGGCAGAGGCATGAATAGGAGCAGAGTTTGGAGAATTACTATTTTGGGCTTTTGTTATTGCTCTGTACCTTCAAGGCATTTCTGACTTATGATGACCTTAAGGTTTTCTTGGCAGTAGGTTCCCATGGCCAAGCAGGGATTTGAACCTCGGTGTCCAGAGTTGTAGTCCACCATTCAAACCATAACATGACACCTCTTCAAATTCACCAGCCACCATGAACAATCCAAAAAAGGAACTTTTTGAAGCTCTGAATAGAAGGAGAAAACAGTTCTTCAGCATTGCCTGCCTTGTCTTCTGAATGGCAGGGAAAATTTCAAATACCACCTGTCCTGTAACATTTAGGGCCCTTTCACACTAGATAATTCTAGCACTTTGGGAAAAAAGAGGAACCTTCTTTCACATATGGTGGCTCTGTCCTGAAGCAAAAAAATACTGGAAACAAATATCTACGTTAACATTGAAACCCCTTGCAAGTAAATTCAAATTAAAACCTGAGTTATATCTGTTGAATATGATTAGCAACCACTCTGTACTAAAAAAGAACTTTAAATTAACATTATATATCATTATATCAGCAAGAATCAATTTTGCACAGAGTTGGAAATCTGATGACAAACCTCTGGTAGATGATCAGCTACTAAAAGTAATGGATATGATGGAAATGGAAAAAATGACGTTATTAAAACAGACATCAGTTCAACAATTTGAGAAAGACTGGAAGCTAATTTTGGAATATATCAGAAAAGAAGCTATTAACAGATAAAGTAATTGAAAGAATACTTAAGACAACTAAAGTTTTACAAAAATATAGTATTATACATACTAAATAACTGAAAATAGGTTAGATTAACATAAGGAGAACAATTTGTAGAGACAAACAATATTCAATGTAAGTTATAAATCAAGTGAAAAGCAATAAGATGGAAGACAGATAAGGGGGAAGAAAAGGGGAAATTATTTTACATATATTTAATTGGAAATGTTTGTAAAGAAATTGAATACACGTTGATGTATATTTGGACATATTTTAATTTTTTTTTTTAATTATAGCACTTTGATTTCATTGTAACCGCCATGGCAACTTCCTATGGAATCCTGGGATTTGCAGTTTTGGAAGGGATCTTCCGAATTCCCAAGCAGACTACTCTCATGCCTCACCAATTTAGAAACCCTACAATTCCATAGGATGCAACCTATGGAATTCTGCAGTTAAAGTGGTATTAAGTGGTATTATAGTGCTATAACTGTGCAATGTGAAAGACCTATTAGCATGCACAGCCGAAAATCGACTCTTGCTGCTGTTTTGTGCATAAAAATCCATGCTATCCTTTGGCTTGACTCAGCTCACCCTGCCTTGGGAGTCCTGCTCAAATGACTATCCCAAGATCCCTGAGCAACATTTGCTAAATTAAACTACCCAGGTTCTGCTGACTTTTAAGTGACACCCCGATGCTGCAAATCAACTGACAGAGTAATTTTTCAGAGCCTTTAGATAAAAGTAGATAGCTTACTTGTGCTGCTTCAACAAAGCAATGGTTGGGAAAAAATGTAGCTATCTAAAAACATGTGTACATCACAAACTGTGGTTAACCATTTTTCATATTAAACGAAGCTTTGAAGTGCTGGGATGCTACAAATGAATTGAAGTGGTTTTTTTTTTTTTTTTTGGTACCTATGATTAAATGGTGGAGAAGCATTAAATCATCAGAAAGCAAAGGTATTACTGTCTCAGCTACCCACTTTGGATTATGGAGCATTCTGGATTTTGGGTTTTTGGATTAAGGATGCTCAACCTGTACTAAAGATACCTGGAAAAGGTGCTGAGATGAAGGTGCTGGAGCTCTGCTTGGTGGAGCATCAGAGAGCAGAATGGGCCTATAAAACAGAGCTGGGCAACTGCAGTGAGTCTAGAAGCTAGTTTTATGCCTTTGCGATTCTCTAAGGGCTGCCCAAAATTTAATGACCAAAATTTAAACAAAACAAAACTAGAAGTGTCCAACTGTGAGTTTGAAAAAGAAGATTTTTTTTTAAAAGTATCAATAGGGTAGGATGGGTCGGCAAGCAATTTAAAAAGCAACACAGGGTAAGGAGGGGCTGAATGCTGCAGAAACAATCTAGGAAAGGATGTAGGGTTCTACTTTGCCCACCTCTGACACAGATAGACAGGGGAACCCATTTCTCATCATTTACTTAGTTTTGATTGATTCTACTTGAAGTTAGGGATAGGAACAGGGCCTTTTCAGTGGTTGCTCCCCAGTTGTGAAATACCCTTTCTCTTTCAAGGGAAAGCTAATCTGTCCCTCTCTTTGTCATCCTTCTACCAGCAGGAAGATAGATAGATAGACAGACAGACAGACAGACAGACAGACAGACAGATTTAGGGAGATTTTGGACAATTCACTGGCTACTGAGGAGGGGGAGTTTAGTTGATGGATTTTGTACTTTTTCACTACATATTTTAAAACCTTTTTAAAATTCAGCTGTATTTTAACAACTGAGATCCAATCTTTTGTCTGCTCCCTTTCCCTGCTTCTTACCTTGGGTTTTCAACAACAATCAGGAGGTTTGTGGGTGCAGCTCTATCTTCTAGGCAACCCAGGCAAGGAAACGGCAAATGCAACACACAAAATTTGGCCAGCATCTGTTGGTGGCATGTGTCAACATATTCTCCAATTACTTCAATATACAGACTTTTGGGGGCATTGTGAAAGTGCTTATATCATGGGTTTGCAACAATACCAGAGGTGAGTGGTTTGGAAGCACAAAGCCACTTTACTTGTTACTGATCAGAGGTTTGTGATGGACAGGTGCCCAAGTGTATTCTGGCTGTTCCTATATTCCCAGATGCTGAAGAGTAGCTGCGGTGTGCTTGGAAGCCTCCTCCTCATGATTTGAAAAATTTGAAAAATGTGCCTAAGCACACTTTAAGCAGTGAAGCAACTATGTAATAATCTTTCTTCTCTGTATAACCTTATATGCTTTTATGAGGGAGCTGTATCTAGTATTGTACCAGTACTCTCTGATTTTCATCCATCTTCCCTGAAACAGAAAAACCTACTTAAAATACCGAAGAAAAAATACCTGCATCACAGAGCCTCCACATAATTTCAATGTGTCGTTTGTTTCATTACCTCTTGCCATCATTCTCCTTCTTCCTGTTTCCTCTCATTATCTTGTCTTCATTTTCAAACTGCCATTTATACAATCTTTATAATTTATATAATTATAATCTTTATAATTTTGTTTACTGATATCCATTGCTGGTTTACAGGTATTTCACTTGGAAATAGCATTGAGATATCCTCAGTAAAACTACTTGGGTTGTCAACATCAGTAGAAGGAAGCAGCAGTGAGTCTGAATGGAACGAAGGCAAAAAGGGGATATGATACTGAACAGAGAGAGCATAAAGATAGATTTTATAATTTGGTGACACTAAATGGATAGATTTCACAATGGAGTGTTAAGGTTGTAATTTGGTCATTGTCTCACTTTATGAGGAATTACCAAAAGGTGGTGCTTGTTCCCCACAGGAAGATCTTACAGACTCAGTTCAAAAGGAAGTTACCTTTGGGCTTATTCCCAATCTATGGATTACTCTAATCCAGAGCTTTCTAAACTTTTCATGTTGGTGACACACTTTTTAGACATGCATCATGTCATGACACAGCAATTCAGTAAGTAATTCAGTAAGTGGAGGGAGCCCTTTTACCCGGGCCTGGCCTGCCACCACCCTCACCAGGGTCTTCCTTGGCCCAGGGTGGTGGGAGAGGCAGCCCCTCCACCCATTACATTTGTGCAACACACCTACAAACTGCAGCTGACACTCTAACATGTCATGACACACAGTTTGGATAGCATGGAAACAACATGACTGTGTTTATCAACACCAAACATAGGAAGCAGTTATAGACATTCATGAAAAAGCTTTGGCTTAGCATCTGTCATTGCTCAATTTAGGGTGGTCAAGAGTCCTCTGAAGGTGTTCTCCATCTGAAACGCTGTCCATTCCAAGTCCTGTTTAAAGATGAAGAAATATAAGAGCACAAGGGCTTTGAAACTTCTCATCAGTAGTTATCCCCGGCCATATGACTGTACAGGTGGCAGCCAAGCTCCCCGCATCACAATTCCTATTCTGGTGAATGCATATTATTTCATCTGAAATTATCCTATGTACATTTCTATACGAAATATGCATAAAGATATGAATCTGTCATTTTTGACACATTTCTTCTTTTCTTGGCCACCCGAGTCGAACTGTTACCTGGATGGGAAGCAGGGAACTTGAGCAGGGAACAAGCCCAATTCTGGTAATCAGTAAAGACCCTCTCATGGCTCAGGCAAAGCCTCAACCAAACAGGAAGCCTTTATTATAACTCTTCCTGTTGAGGAGAAGCAATGGTCATCTGAGGTTCTGGAGCCACTGTAGATTAGACTATTGAAAGGTCCTTCTCCTTTTTTTTTTTTTTTAACCACCTACAGAAAGAGCGGGAAACTGCAACCATCCATCCATCCATCCATCCATCCATCCATCCATCCATCCATCCATATACATGCATACATGCATACATACATACATACATACATACATACATATTTGTCCTACAGTTCCCAGCAGCCCTAGTCAGCACTGCCAATGGGAAAGAATCATGGGAACTGCAGGCCAAGAACATCTGGAGGCTTTTAGTTACCCAAACTTGGCTTACAGCAGTGCTCTAAAATATAGCTATGGTGGCTTGCCAAACAGGGCAGAATGTGGATGCCAAGTTATTGTCTTTGCAGCTCCAATAATAGCTGTTATATATAATCAGGAAAACAAAGGCTAAATTATAGGAGAAATAATAATAATAGTGTATTCCATACTCCACCCAATGGTCTTAGGCTATACCTGCCTTCATTAACTTTATACAGGCTGCTTATATGTCAACACAGCAACCATTTTGTAGGATCTGTTCTGCTTGAGCTGAATTGAAGTCAGTGGGTATATGTCAATGGAAAGTGCATGTCAAGCTTGGAAGATCTACAGTCATCCCTCTGCTTCTGCTAGGGTTAGGGGCACAAGACGTGAATAACTCTAGGCCCTCCCAAACCATATTTAACACAGAAAAAAAAAGTATGATCGCCATATTCAACCCATTGTGGATTCCGCTGAGGCATCAGGATTCCTTCATAAGGCAGAAGTGGTGGTTGGTGGGGCTTACTGCCATCTCCACTGCTGCCCCACACCATTTTTAAGAGAGGTTTACAAACCTTGTTCGCAGTTTCTCAGTCTCATGAGGCTTCTGGTCCCTATTAAAAGTGGCATAGGGAGGCAGCAGAGCTGAAAGCAAATAATCCATGAATAATCAAATCCACAAAAGTGAAACCTGCAAATGTGGAGGTCTAACAGTACTTTGTTTTCAGCCAGAGCCAGGAAATCTACCACCCAGGGCAAGCCCTAGCATTAGACAGACTGAGCCAACCACCACCGGTGCAGATACACAAGGGAGAGGGATAGCCAGGTCTTCTGCTTGAAAGCTCTGGTGTTTTCTTTCTAAGAGGACAGAACCGTGTAATTCATGCATATTTTGTCCCTGGGGAGCAATGGAAGACCCTTTATCATTGATACTGTTGAGTGAAGATTGAACTGCCACTTCAGTTGACTTCTGTACATGAACTGGAGGAGGGACACAATCTTATCCTTTGCCCTGGGCAACAAAATGTTTGCACACACTCTGCAGAAAGCAGAATCAGGTACAAAAAGCATACACTCACAATTAAACAAACCAGAGCTCAAGAACTGAACTGAACTAATTCCTCTTCCAGTTTGCCAGTTGTGCTTTTGGACTACAACACCCATAATCCTCAGCTAAGAAGGCCAGTGACTCTGCTGGTGGGGAATTTGAGTAGGGGCTATAGTCCAAAAAATAATTTTTCTAAGATGGGGAATGTGATCATGCAACAAAGAACACTCCATAGCTCTATCAAGCTATCACAAAATTCCTTGGCCTTAGTATAACGAATTTCTATTGGGGACTACTGATACCTTACAGAGTGGCATTGTTTTATATATCAGAGCATCATTCAATAAGAAATGAATGGGCAACAAGTTGCCTTTGAGCATCATGTGTTTTTGCAACACCCATGGTCCTTATTTGTTGCTATTGCTGTCAAAACTAAGCACCATTGCCAAACCTACTACCACCACACCTTTCTTAGCCTTTTAATAATCCTTCCCTATTAGAAAGAAGGAGATACTCTGGAGCTCCACTGTATGGTGTGTTACCTGGCTGTACACTCCCACTCCATGATATGGTTCAATTGGCAAATATTTAATTGGCATGAGATATACATTATATCCTGCTATGACTGGAAAGCTTGCTTGCAAAGAGGAACTGGCTGCACCCATGCACTGCAAAACTAGGTCAGATCAAGGCCTCAGGGCATGGCTAGGTCATATGCCCTTTTTGCACAGCATTTCCGATGCGAAAGGGCCCCTTGAACATTGCGTAAATGTGAGGAGTGATCCACACAACGCACTCACATTTGCGCGATGCTCAAGGGCCTGACTTGGACCACGCACGCATTTTTTCATTTTCAGCTTGAAGCCGAAAATGCTGTGCGGTTGTGCATTGCTCTGGGGCCCCGCGCGCACTTACATAGTGTGCGGAGCCTTGGGAGCCGGGCTGGTCGTGCTTCCTGTCCAGTGCAGGCTGGAAAGGTCCCAGGCTGCACTTCAAAAGGAAGAGGTGGGGCTCTCACATGAGCAGGAAGCTCGTGCGGAGCCGAAGGACCCTGGATGCGAGAGCCTTCCTCTGGAGGCTGCTCTCGCAAGCCCCGCACCCCAGCACTGTGAAAGGGTAAAGTGCAAAAAGGGTCATAGTCAGGGAAGCTCCAGACAATGGGCTCACAGTTGTCCCTCAATGATTCGACCTTCTGAAACAATAGCACCTGAAATTGTTTCTGTGGAATAGCTGATTGCCTTCAACCTTCTTCCTTTGTCCTTCAAAACTCTCCTTTTGTCCCCTCACCTGTCCCACCCTTAAGGAGCTATCATGATTCCCATCAGTCCCTTTGTCATCTAATGCTAAGGCCATTAGCTCATTCTGGGCCCCATTGTCTACTCTGCCAGAGAGTCATTAACACCTTCCCTCTCAGGGTGGAAAAAGAGTAGTTAAACCCTGGCTTTGAGCCAGATAGCTCATAGAATAGTACTTTGGCATACTGGCTGTCACTCCGCTGCTCTGATTCCCAGTCTGTACTACTCTTGGACCCTTGGTCAGAGCCATATCACCTTGTCTCTTCACTTCTGGATAGGTAAATATGATCCACATCACCTAAACTCTCACTATCCAACTTTTCCTCCCTTTTCCTTCAGTTAGCCTTGTGTGATTGCAAAACTGCTTGGATCTTGTGCGTGTGTGTGATTGTTAATTCACCCAATAAAACAAACAAACTTACTTTTTGAATCTCTGGCTGGTTTTTCCCTGTACTAGTACCTGTATACACAGGTGTAAAAAATACTGTTAGGTTTCCCCCCTCTTGAAGGTCTCATCTTTGAGCTAGTATTCCCCACTATTTTATGGAGATACTAGCATCACAGGTGGACCTCAGAGTCACCCAAGTTTTGGGGTAACAGGTGTATCCTCCTGCAGCACTGAGAGCTGCCACATTTACTGCCCAAAGCTTCATGGGAATTACAGTTGCTCTGGGAATATTAGTAGCTGCAATGTAGCCCTGAGACGACAAAGGGTACCAGTGCAATTGCCCAACCAGGAAGTAGTAGTAGTGCTAGTTGTTGTTGTGTGCCTCCAACATATGACAACCCTAAGCTGAATCTGGTTCACATTTAGACATTGTTGTTTTTGTTATTGTTGCTGTTGTTGCTGTTGTGTGCCTTCAAGTCATTTCTGACTTACGGCTACCCTAAGGCAGACCTATCATGGGGGTTTCGGAGCTGTGTGTGTTTGATGCACCCAAGGCCAGCCAATGGGTTTCAATGGCCAAGTGGGGAATCAAACGCGGGTCTCTAGGGTCATAGTCCAATGCTCACTATACCACACTGGCTATTTCACCCCTAAAATGAGCACTTTTTTGTTTTTTGAGTGGGGGAGCACAGCTAACCATTCCCAGAAATGGAGAAAGTGCAATGGTGCCATTCATTTTTAGCTAGAAACCATTGTTTTCCAGGAATTTACATTAGAACTTCCACAGCTAGTTGACAGAATTGCTCCATCGTGGGTATGCTTCCCAGGGGACACATCATCTGGCAGATGCATCATCTGCAGCTTTGCAGTCTTGTTGTTGCAATAAACCATCCTGGGTGCAAGAGTCAACAATCTTTCCACCTTGCAAATTGCAGCCTTCAACCCACAATATACCATTAAAAGCTCCCCTCCACAGGTCATTTTCCATTACATGCCTAATCCCAGACATGTTGTTAAAACCAAAAGCCTCATCAAAAAAGTCACCACTTCTTTCACTTAATGAACTACCGCGAAATACAACTGTACCAACTTAATTGGTTAAATTCTTCTGAGGCTGTGAGACAGTGAAAAATCAGCCAAGTAAGGGTGAGGTTCAGTCATCGTTTTCTTTTGTGAAGTATCTTGAGATCTTATGGGCCTTCCATTTAGTCACAGGCTTGTCAGCCGGGCTGCTGCTCCACCCTAGGAACCATGGATACTTTAAAAACAGTTGAAGTCTAGGGCCAGAAACTTAGTTTGTCTGAAAAACTTCTTCTATTTTATATGTGGATCATTCTGAGATTAGAAAGTGAGCCAAACTAGAACCACAAAAGAAATTAGAGAGTCTTTCCCATGGGACTGATAAGTCAGCTTTCTGTGGGACACAGCACATTCCAAATTATGTGAAAAATCGTACAACCAAAGAGGGAGGGGAAGGGAGGTACAAATCAGCTTCATTGGCACCGGTTTTGTTAGGTTAATGAGCTTGTGAGTGCTATTTTGAGTGCACATCCTATAAGGGATGTGTGGCCCGCCAAATGTTATTTGACTACAGCTCCCATCAGTACTAGCCAGCATGACCAATCCACCACCTGTAGGGCTATAGGTTGCCCATCCCTGCTTTAGGTGGAAAGTATATTGTGTCATTTACTTTAAAATGGGCAATGGTAATCCATCCCTGCTGTATTACGGGGACTTTCTGTTTGTTCAGCTGAAAAGGAACCTGGAAATGTACCCCGATCCCCCCTCCCCCCCCCAAGGAACTACTCTCTTTCAGGCAAAGATGGTGAGCCAAGACAGATGCAAGGAAAGGACATTGTCCTTCTGTGGCCTTGATATCTGGAGAGGTCAGAATTCATATGGAGTTGAAACACATGTGTGTATGAATGTGCTTCTTGATCATTTTTCACTCCCAGCACAATGTTCTTGACTACTCAGTATGTCCTTTTTTTTGAACCTCATGGCAAACTGTAACTGTGTGAAGCCATTTACAAAACTGGGCAGATCTTATGCTGCTGATTATGCTCCCTCATACTGAGGGAGAGTCACAGAATCATAATGACCTCAAAGACCATCTAGTCCAACATCCTGCCAGTATAGGAAACGTGCAGCTAAAGCACTCCTGAGAGGGGGTCAGCAAACCTCTGTTCAAAACATTCTAGCAAAGGAGAATCTACAATCTTTTGTAGAACAGTTCTTACCGTGTCACATGTTCTTTACAACTGCTTTGAAGAGGAAGTGATAATTTTCCTTATATGTATGCTTAATAAATGTTAATTCATTCTAAAAGATTTGACCTAGTGACATAGCCAGGAGTGGGAACAGTGTGGCCTTCCAGGTGTTTCTGGACTACAATTCCCAGTGTTTCTCACCTAGCTAGAGCTGCTGGGAGTTGTATTCCAACAATATCTGCAGGACTGAACAGCTCCCATACTCTTGGCTTTGGTTGAGGATCATATTACAGACATCTTCCAGTGAGGAAAAGGTGGAAGAAGTTCCACAGGAATTTGTGGAGTCTTATATCTTGGGAAGAAGGGAATGGAGGAAGCCAACATCAAGAACAAATTCTGTTGAGAAAGGGGAGAGGTAATGAAAAAGACTGATGGCAGCTCATAAATCAAATTTCCTTTGCAATTGGAAAAGGAGATGATTTCCGTCTGAACATGCTTTCACTCCTAATCAAAGTAGGGGCTGACAATACAGTGTAATATAGAGCATAAGGAGGGGAGAGGGAAGTTCTGTAGATGATAATGTACATGTATCCACTTTCTTCAAAAGGTAGAAAGGCAGACACGCTACATTTAGGGACCCACCTATTCATTCTGCTGAGGGGGCTTTGTTCGCCATAAATATGCTTCCTCCTCTCTTGTGTTATTTTGAAACTCTTTCTGTTACAGGAGCCAGCCCTCAGCCCAAAGTAGTTCAGGGCAACTTGCATCACTGCATCTGTGCTGTACTAGATTCTGCTTTCAGGTCAGTGCTCAAAAAACAAAGAAGGGAGCTTAAGTTTCCTTTTCTTACGAGCTGTGTGTGGAAATGTACCTTTCTGGCTGCAAAGCAGCTTAGGATATGTTTTCTGACAACATCAACAGAGAGACATAGAATACCAGATCCATGTTCTGTGGGACACACTAAGCAGGTATCAGGAGAAAGGCAGACAGTTCTGTGACAGGCCCCTTAAAGACACATTCAGTGTACCACAGGTTTGTTCATCATCCTGATTTTCTTCCAGAATTTGGGGCCCTTTCCGCACCTTACTGTCTTCTGGCGCTGGGGTGCGGGGATCGCGTGAGCAGCCTCCAGCAAGAGGATCTTGCATCTGGGGTCCTTCGGCTCCGCACAAGCTGCCTGCTTGTGCGAGAGCCCCACCTCTTCCTTCTGCAGTACAGCCTGGGACCTTCCCAGGCTGCACTGGGGCAGGAAGCGCAACTGGCACGGCTCCGGAGGCTCCACACGCCACGTAGGTGCATGCGGGGCCCGGGAGCAATGCGCGATCATGCACCATTTTCGGTTTCTAGCCAAAAATGAAAAGGTGTGCGATCGGCGCCTGCCAGCCCCTGGAGCAACGTGCGATTTTGAGTGTGTTGTGTGGGTTGCTCCTCACAATTGTGCGATGCTCCAGGCCCTCTTTTGCATGAAAAATGCTGTGCGAAAAGGGCCTGGGTGAGAAATCTTCCATTTCTGAGCAAGAAAATCCTGGTGGCAGGCTATTCTCCATTGAAGTCTTGTATCTTTTTTTAAAAAATGTTTTTATTGATAAACAAAGAAAATGAACTGCTATATAAACAAAGGTTTTATAAGAAAGAATACACATTAACTCATTTTACACAATTCATTTACAAAAGAAAAGAAATAGATTAAACTAGGGGCCTTTCCGCATTACTCTGTTATAGTGCTATTATTCCACTTTCAACATCCTATGGAATCCTGGGATTTGCAGTTTAGGGAGGGGCATTTAGAATTCTCAGCCAGAGAGCTCTTTGGCCTCAGTAAGCTATAAACCCTGGAATTCCACAGGATGTTGAAAGTGGAATAATAGCACTATAACAGTGTAGCGCGGAAAGGCCCTCAGTATAACAATTCACCATTGTATATTTTTAACCTTAAAACCAGAAATATATCAATATTTTCTATTTCATCTTAATATCCTCAGTATAGAAATAACCTGACAATATTAAAATATTGCAATGTATGTACAATGTACAATTTAATACACCATTAAAATATTACAATGGTAATGATAACCTCATTTTATTTCTTCCTAACAACCCTTTCCTCTATCCTGACCTTACTCTCAAGAGCTGAGTGACTCATTATATGTCAGTTTCCTTCAAAATAGTTTATTTACTTGTACTTTTGTTTATCACTCAGTCTGTATTCTTAATGTAATATATTCCACATCAGAACTTCTATTAAAATTGTATGTTTTGATATTATTTTGACAGCGTATTTATTAATCACACTACTAATCTTACTTAATCATTAATCATTCAAACTGTTGAATCTCTCTCTATATATCTATGGTCATTTCCGCACTAGACTGTTATAGCGCTATTATTCCACTTTCAACATCCTATGGAATCCTGGGGTTTGCAGTCGAGGGAGGGGCCAGCTGCCCCTTCCCTACACTGCAAATCCCAGGATTCCATAGGATGGTGAAAGTGGAATAATAGCACTGTAACAGTTTAGTGTGGAAATGGCCTATAAGGATATATATCTATATCTACATATATCACATATATTTACATTTTCAGCTTTTTTCCAATCTCCCATAAATTGCATACCATTCAGCAGTAATCTGTCATTCCTGTAAAACGTCCAGAAGAATTCTCCATAGACGATCTATGTTCACTTAGAAGCTTTGCATTGGTTCATCAGAAATCTCCTTCCCTCAGCCATCCAACATTTAAAAACTTTTTTTTGAGGGGGGAACATTATTATTTTTATTATGCCTTTGTGCTTTTCAACATTATCATTTTGAATGGTATCATATTAAAATAGCAGCCATTGTGATGCAGGCAAAAAACCAGAGTGAATACTCCTCCTTTTAAACCAAATACCACCCCCACCAACAAAACTCATTTTGATTTTATCTTTCTACTTCCTTGAGAGGGACACAGAATTTAAGTCACACAAGCTCTTCTCAGATTCTTTCTCCTGGGCTAATGAGAGGAAGGTAATTATTCCTTCAGTAAATAACACAGTTGCAGCAAAGAGGTGTGTCATTTCACAGGAGAATTATCTCCCTAAAGCTGTTGTCTGTGATATCTAGCTGAATCAGGAAATTCACATCAGTACAAACATGGATTTTCTGATATTTATTTATATATTTTAGATACATGAGAGGATCAACACATTAAAAGAAAGCAATGAGTTTTTCTGCCAAGCTGTTGTTGTGTGTCTTCAAGTCATCTCTGACTTACGGCGGCCTTAAGGCAAACCTATCACAGGTTTTCTGGGGCTGTGTGTGTGTGACACACCCAAGGTCACCCAATGGGTTTCCACTGCCAAGTGGGGAATCAAACCCAGGTCTCCAGGGTCACAGTGTAACTGCACTGTGCAGAATTGGCAAATATATTAATTGGTGGATATGTTTAATTGGCATAAAATATACATCATATACAACTTATGGCTGGAAGGGCCATGTGGACTTTTAACATGACCCAGGTCATAAATTCACTGAAGAATTAACCAGGAGGACCCAGATTAATAGCCAGGTTAATCCTTTATAGTCTAGCTCAAAGCAGGCAAAACCCCTGCTGTGTGCATTTCCTATGGAAACATATTATCCTGTCCTCAAACACAGCCATAAAACCAGCTATTAACTCTCTGGCACCTAATATTTGTTGCTAACTCCAAAACACAAGGAAACTTGTTGGTTTTGACAGTTCTGGCTCATGAAAACAGGAAGATTCTCCCAAATCAATAATTGTCTTATCCTCCCACCCGTGACTTCTTCCTGGTCCCCAATCACACAGCCATCAAGCGTACATGTTAAAATCATCAACTTGTTTCCTTCAACCATTTAAAAATCATCAACCCATTCTGTCACCTTTTGTCCACCCCGCAAACTTTTGTTTAAGTCACCAACACCTCATGTCTCCAGGGCAGGTTTTTGGGTATAAAGAGACCTCAATTTTGGGTCCCTCTCACAACATTTGCATTTCAGGGATCCACGTTGTCACTCGGACTTTTTGCTGTCCTTGGGTGAAAAGTCAAAGCCATTTCATCCTTCTCTGCTTCTCTCTGGATGGTAAATATAACCCAATCCCTTTCTATCTCCTCTATCCATTTTCGTCCCTTTCTTTTCAGTTAGCCTTGTATCATTGCTTGTGTGTGTGTGTGACTATTTTTTTTTTGTATTTTGTATTTTTGTGTATTTTCTCCCAATAAAACACATTTAAATTAAACTGTAAGTCATTCTGGCTGATCTCTTTTAGCAGTGATCCCATAGGACATTGGTGGAAAGGTTTTGCTATCACCCCTCTTCTTTCAATATTCTTAATTTGAGTAAATTAATTCCACATTTTTACATTTGATCACAGGTTCTGATAGAGGACCTCATGGAGTCCCGTGTTTTTGGGGTAACAATAGTACAATGCTCAATCCTCTATACCACTCTGGGTCTCATAAGTAGCTCTTTACTTACTGCGGCCATTTCTGCACTACACTTTCAACATCCTGTGGAATTTTGGGGTTTGTAGTTTACTGAGCCCAAATTGCTCTCTGGCTGAGAATTCAAAATGCCTCTCCCTCTGAACAAATCCTCTCTGAACCAATCTTGCCAAGAAAATCCTGTGACAGGTTCGCCTCAGGCTCTCCACAAATCAGAAATGACTTGAAGCACACAACAACAATAACAAGGACTAATAACAAAATTAGCAAGAACTAGGTTGCATGCCCTTGTTTTGAATGTGGCCAATCAATTCTATCATGATAGTTTTTAATTGGGATAACAACAGCCATGGCAGTTTTGGGAGACCCTAAGAGCTAGCGAATTGATGTGTCTTGACAGAGAGTTACCTTGTTGACTGATTCCACTAAGATTTAAATAGCTAAACTAAACTGGATTAACTAGCATGCATTTTGCTCAAAGGAATGGCCAAGAGCCTAGGGTTCATTTCTTGAGTAATGACAAACTTCCATTCCATAACCTTTTAAATATAATCTTACCAAGCTGGTATTTCTCTCTGCTCTCCTTCTTCCAGCACAGAGGAAAATTAAAAGTTAAGCATCACCTTCAAAGGGAGTGGATGTTGTGTTTCACTGATTGTACGGTGAGAAACCCTGGAGTCACACTCTCAGCTGGCTGAAACTCTTAAACACAGCATGACCTTCCCAGATGGGTAACTTTTTCCTGGCTTTAGAGACAACATGTTTGTTGAGAAGATTAACAGAATGTGTAGCTGATGTTCACATAGGAAAAAAACAAAACAAAAACCAGACAGTTCTCAGGGTAAATGCAGACTCCTCAGAAGATATAGGTCAGACCAGTTTTGGTCAGTGAGCTTAGTGACATCCCAAAGTGAGCTCCACTGTCCCACAGAGCTCCAAGGAAATCCCACTGCTTCCCCAAATACTTACAAGAAAACTCTCACTTGCTGTCATTAGGTTTCCAGACTCAAAGAAGTTCAGTGTAATTTCTGCTAAACTTTCAACAGGTTGGTCTTTATTCCATGTGAAACTTCAGGAGGACTAGCCCTACAATTAGGCAGAATGAGGAAACTAGCTCAGAAGGAAGATGTAGAAGAGGGAAGCAACTCTGATTGCCCCTTGGTCTGTCTTTCCTGAATCCATATCCATTCTCTTCTGCTGTACAGGCGGACAGTATAGGCTACAGGGGTTGTCCAATGCCTTATACAGACCTCTGTCCTCAAGTGCAATAACGAATACAGCATACCTTCCAGAATTTCACAGATGAAAACCAGAACACTTGGCTGAACAACATCAGAGTGTGGTCAGAACGGCAAAAGTCATTAAGGAGGAAGAACTACACAAGCTAGGGGAGGCTGCAGCAATTTGCCTGAGCTTGAGTCTACTGGGAAAGGCAAGATTCCATCCCCACCTCTTCTCCAGTCCCCTCTGAGTTGAGTTGGAACTACTTTTGCACTTTAGACTAAATTTGTAGCGACTGACATAAGCTCAGAGTAAAGCAGGAGGAGGATAGAGAAATTTGGACATGCTAAGAACAGCTGAAAAAGTGGGATATTAGAATATTAATTGGGATTGTGCCTGCCAAAGCAGAACAGTTGGAGGATATGATAAAGTACTATTCCATTGCCTTTACTTTAATTGAGTGCACAACCCTCTCAGCTTCTGTGCACAGAATCAGGGAGAATGTCCTTTGTGTCAATCAGCAACATGTCTTGCATTGGCCCTGATGTCCAGCCATTGGCCATTTCTGTGCTACATTGTTAGAGTGCTATTATTTCACTTTCAACATCCTGTGGAATTCTGGGGTTTGTAGTTTACTGAGACCAAAGAGCTCTCTGGCTGAAAATTCTAAATGCCCCTCCCTAAACTGCAAACCCCAGGATTCCATAGGATGTTGAAAGCAGAATAATAAAACTGTAACAGTGTAGGGTGGAAATGGACATTGTCAACTCAACACTCAGGGCCTTTCTGCGCTACACTGTTATAACACTATTATGTTGAAAGTAGAATAATAGCACTATAACAGTGTAGTGCAGAAAGACCCCTAGAGTCTTTCAATTCTAGAAAAAAAAATAGAATACTTATAGAATTTTAGGGTATAAGCACACTGCACAATGATAGTATGATGGACCTTTAACAGCCATATCCCCAATCTATGGAATATGTATATGTTTTGGGATGTGTAGTTTGATTAAGGACTTAGAATTCTCTGCAGGAGACCCTAGCACTGTAGGGCAGAGGAATAAACTAGAGGTCTCTGGCAGATAATACTAACAGCCCTGTCAAATGATATATCCTAGGATTATGTAGAAGAGAGCTTTCACAATTAAAGTGGTATCAAATTGCTACAACTGTCACAGTTCCAGATCTACTGTGGAGAGAATCTAATCAGTGTAGGAACTTTCAGACTGGAGGTCATTCTTCACTTCCTAATCAGTAACATGGTGCCAGGCTCGGATGAATTGTTTTTTTTCAGAGAAAAGATGAAAGGGGAAAAGAAAAGTGTGCTCTAAGTTGCCAGAGTGGTGAGTGAGTGGGGAAAAAGTTTGAAAAGCTGGAGGTCCTTTCACACTACAAAATTATGACAGTATTAGTATATATACCTGGCATTGCCTGGAATTTTATTTTCTCATAGGTAATACTTGTTGGGAATACCATAGGAATTGCTTTGTCTTATCTTAAGAATTACATGTGGTTGAAATACACAGATTTAAGATTCTGTCTGTAATTCCCCAAACTATCTTGTCCAGTACCTGTAACTTTTTCCCATATTCCCCAATCCAATCTGTATTCAGAGTTGTTAACATACAGAGGTTCAGTTTCTTCCTTGCTGCTAGGTCTCATCTCCATAGCACCATCTAGGCCCAAGAGCTCTCTGGCTGAGAATTCTATAGGTCCCTCCCTAAATTGCAAACCCCAGGATTCCATAGAATCTTCTCAGGCAGCCAATCCTATGAAGTCTTCTCACCTGACACAGCCAATCGTATGAGGTCTTCTCTGCTTGACACGAGCCCTTTCCGCAGCTTACCGTCTAACGCTGCTGGAGTGTGGGCCTTGCGTGAAACGCCTGGGCAGGAAGGCTTTCACAAGCCTCCTGCTTCCCTGCTGCTCGGGTTTCGCAGCTCCTTCCTGCTTGCGCGAGAGCTCCGCCCGTGCCCCTTCCTTCCTTCCGCAGTGCAGCCTGGGAGTTGTAGGCTGCACTGAGGAGAGGAAGCACGACCGGCCCAGCTCCAGAGGCTCCGCACCGCAGGTGAGTACAGCCCAGGCCCATGAGCCTTGCTCAAGTGTGGCTTATTTTTGGCTAAAAGCCAAAAATGAGAAAATGCGTATTTGCTGCGCTTGCGGGCTTTGAGCGTGGCGGAAATGGGAGTGCATCATGCAGACCACTCCTGACATTTACGTGACGCTCAAGGGGCCCTTTCGCTTGTAAACTACCATGTGAAAAGGGCCATGGACAAACAGATAAACTTTGACTTTTATATAGTAGATGAGTTTACTTTAACTGCTGTGGCAGCATCCTATGGAAGCCTGGGGTCTGCAGTTTGTTGTTGTATGCCTTCAAGTAATTTCTGACTTATGGCTACCTTAGGACAGCATTATCACAGGATTTTCTTAGCAATTTTTTTTTTCAGAAGGGGCTTGCCCTTCCTTTCCTCTGAGGCTGAAAGAATGTGACTTTCCCAAAGCCATACAGTGGGTTTCCATCACCAGGCAGTGATTCAAACCCTGGTCTCCAGAGCCATAGTCGAAAGCTGAAACCACTATACCATGTCAACCCAATCTGCAGTTTAGTGAGAGGTATTTACAATTCTCAACCAGAGATCTTCAGTGCCTCACAAAAGTACAAATCCCAGGAATCTATAGGGTGTAGCCATGGCAGTTAAAGTGGGATCATAATCCTAAAGTCATGTAGTGAGAATGGGCCCCCAGTTAGCTTAAATAAAGCTCTCAAAGAGGAGATAGAAAGCAAAGACAGTCTTGTAGTACCAGACTTGAAGCACCCTTCTGTTGCAGCAGAAAGGAATTGCAGTGTTCCAGAGCAACAGTGGAACCCAGAAAACAAATGGATTGATGTCATAAGGACATACTGTAAAAAGGAGGAAACAGTTCCATTAGCTCTAGTGAGGCTTCAGCTTCATTTGGCCATTTGCTCCCTGAACTCTTTCCATTCCAGTGGTCTCCTCCTCTGTCCTGCCACTGCTACCAGAAACTGGCTCAGTTTGGTCTTGACTTCCTTAGCATATCATTAGAAGTTTGAGATTAATCCTTGAAAATGACAGCATGGTTTTTCTCTTGACACTTTGCTTTCTGCCTGCTCAGATTCCACAGGTATAATTCAGTGTTCATATCCATTTTGTACAGTCCCAGGCAGTCCATTTCCAAGAAAAACTAACCTGCTTATGTGAATTATGATCTCTTCTATTTGGGCTACCATTCAGTGAAACTGCTTGTACAGTGAAAGCTCCAAAAACTTGTCTGTGGCTTTTTTTGCACCTTACCCTTTTGCGGAGCTGGGGTGTGGGGCTAGTGCGAGAAGCCTGGGGAGGAAGACTCTTGTGTCCCTGCTGCTTCGGCTCTGCAGCTGCTTCCTGGTCATGCAAGCGCCCCACCTCTTCCTTTCGCAGTGCAGCCTGGGACCTTTCCCAGGCTGCACTGTACAGGAAGTGTGACCAGCCCGGATCCCGAGGCTCCGCATGCCAGGTACATGTGCGTGGGGCCCTGGAGCGATGCGCAACTGCATTTTCGGCTTTAAGCCGAAAATGAAAAAATGCGTGTGCGTTCCGCGTTAGGCCCTTGAGCGTCACGCAAATGGGATTGCGTCGTGTGGACCGCTCCTCACATTTACACGACGCTCAAGGCGCCCTTTCACTTCGGAAATGCTGTGCGGAAAGGGCCTGAATGTTGTCACATTACATCAACAGTCTTGCTTTTCCAGACATGTTTCACTTCACAGATTGAATATCATTGCTGGCAATTTATCTTGAAAATCGCTACAACTTCACTTGGTTTAATTCAGTATAAATTTCCTCTTTGAAGATCTAAGTGATTTAAGTGAGGACCTACCCAGAATTACCTATTTAACTTCAAGAAGTTGTTTCGAGCGTGGCTAGGCAGCTAAATATTTGTTAGTTAGTAATGAGAATGTCAGAACCCTCAGCCTCTACAATTTAAACTCTTAGAAGGTGGTATAGTCAGGGCCAATGCTATCACTGGGCAAAGTAAGGCTCCTGCCTTAGGTGATAGATACTGGGAATGGAGTAACAGTATTGGTCCTCAGCTGTTCCTCCTGAGCCTCTGACTCTTGCCCTTTCTTGAAAGAAACAGATTGTGACATCCTAAGTTGGGATATTGCCTCATATACTTCAGAAGAACTTACCTAGGGATGCTGGCATCCATCACAGAATCTGCTGACATTGGATTTATTTCTGTTCCAAAGGGTAATATCCTCACAATGCCAAACTGCCTTCTCTCAATGAAATATGTGGCTGGGCAGGAAAGATCCACAGCTCTTGAGATTTATGGAAATATTTGCCTATATGCCTGTGGAAAATAATGGTGTAAACCCTGTTGTAGACCCAGCATGGTGTACTGTTTTGAGCATTGGACTACAACCCTGGAGACCAGGATTTGATTCCCTGCTCAGCCATGGAAACCCACTGGGTGACTTTGGGCACATCACACACTGTCAGCCCCAGAAAACCCAGTGATAGAGTCACCTTAGGGTCACCATAAGTCGGAAACAACTTGAAAGCATACAACAAAAAACCCCATTGAAATACATAACAAAATGTGTGCGGTACTGAAGGTTCAATCTGCTAAGACACCTGAATTGTACTTGTTGAATATGACAAATATATTTGAAGGTACTGATGTAAAGAGACATTGGAGAATAATACTGTATATGATAACAACAGCTCGAATAGAATACGCAAAGCTTCGGAAAACTCAGCAAATACCCACAACTGAACAATGGTGGGAAACATTTGTTGAAAATAGAAATGCTGATATAGTCTCCCAGAGATTAAAGGGGAAATCAGACGATGAGATAAAAAAAAGAATGGAAAATTGCAATGGGTAATTGCTGGGTATTGCCAAATGGAAATGAGTAATTCATGGTTAAGGTAATATGTGAAGGGGCGACAGTTAATACACCATGGAACTGGAATCTGAAGAGGGAAATGTAAGAACTATCAGGTAAGATAAACATTGTATTGTGGTACAATAATGTAAATCGATAAAAGAAGTATAGAAAATGAAATCTAGATCAGTGTGGAAGATCGAAAATAGTTCATGTAAAAGTACAATTATAAATGTTTGTTTTAATCATGAAAATGAATAAAATTATTTAAAAAAATCATTGTAATTTCTCTTTGTTGTCATTGTTGCTGTTGTGTGCTTCCAGCTTGTTTCCAACTTATGGTGACCCTAATGTGAACATATCATGGGTTTTTCTTGGCAAGATTTCTTCAGAAGGCGGTTTGCCATTGCCCTCCTCAGAGGCTGAGAGAGTGTGACTTGCCCAAGGATATGCACTGGGATTCCAACAGGGATTTGAATTCTGATTTACTCGATTCTTAATACACCATTCAAACCATTACACCACACTGGCTCTGAAATCCTACTATTAGTCTTGATTAAAGTAGACCCATTGAACACATTGGATATACCTATGACACCTACTCACCATTAAACAGTTAGTTCACTGGGTCTACCCTAATTGGAATTAACCAACAGGATTTCAGCCATTGTGCATTGTGTTATTTTTGAAAGGGATTGATCATAATGAAAAATTGAAAGAGAGGAAATATGTTTTTGCATATATAGTTGGCCCTCTACATTCACTAGGATTTGGGGTACAGGACCCTCACAAAGGTGGAAAAATAACAAATATCAAAATCTGTGTCTATGTCTGCGGGAAGGGGGCCGAGGCATGGTGGGGAGAACAGGCACTGGGGTCCAAAGCAGGTGAGGGAAAAGAGAGGGAAGGGGGTGGGTGGGATGATAGCCGTATACTTCCTCTCTCTTCCCCATCTCCTTTCTTGGGTGTTGGGGAGGGGGCATTGGGACAGGGTTGTAGTGCCGCAAAACCGGGCTGCAAGCTGGCTGGGCAGCAGCTGGTGGAAGACGAGGAGGACCATAGGAAGTTTTTTTTTAAGGGCTGAGCTGCCTGATTGGAGTGGGGGTGTGAGAAGGTTCCTCCAGAAAAGAAATACCTGATGTGTGTGTGTGTGTGGGGGGAGGTTGGAGAAACTTGCAAGTAGTCACATCTGTGAAAATCAGACCCACAAATGTGGAGGGCCAACTATAAAATGCATTTGGTTGCCTTGTAACAGCCTGCCTTGTAGAAAAATGCATATTAATTTGTATATTATTTTCATCTCCAAATCTATTAACATGAAAATTAAAACCTAGAACAAGCATCCTGTGCACAAAAAGGCATTGAAAAGTAGCAATGAAAGTAATAAGTGCTGGATTTTGTTCAATTCATGCATCGTTAACCTCATCCCGTTGTCATTACTGAGCTAAGATTCAGCTGCCGATCCAGTTGGCTCATTTACATGGCACTGGATTGTGCCATCGTGTCGTTGCCTCAAACAGCAAACCCTATGGAGCCAGTGCTGGGTAGAAATGTAATGAATACTCACCAATTTCTCATTCAGTGAGGAAGGGTGCCTTGAAAAATTCAGACATGTTACTGAGAAAATGATATTCAACCATCAGAATTAATCACTTTTGGGGACTTTTTGTGGAAATTATTTTTTTGCACAAAAATCGATGTTTTCTACACAAAAATAATTTTTTTCCACAACACCAGTGTGTTTTGTGCAAAATACACTGTTTTCTATGCCAAAAATTTTGCACAAAACCGAAAGTTTTTTCATGCAATTTTTGGCAAAAAAGTTAATGTGAAAAAATGTAAAATGTGCAAACATTCTCAGAATCGCATCAAGCAAGGAGAGAACTATATAAAATTATTCATTCCTGCATGGTAGAATGCCATAGGCAAAGATGTACAACTCTAGTTGGTACTGGATATACCTGACGCTGTGTGGCAGAGATAGCATTTTCATTATGAACAAACTTTTTTCAGAACCACTAAGGAGGACTGATAAGATGTATAATTATGTCCAGAGGGAGAACAAAATTAATATCATCACTAATTAGCTTGTCCCAAACAGAGTGAGTAAATAAGTAAGAAATACATCTGAAAGTAATACATTGTGGCCGGGCCACACCCTTCCCACACAACATCATGAGGAAAATGTTGACTGTTAAATTATTCTGATTTATAAGAAAAGGTAACTATTAAGAGAACAAGTAAGGCCGGAAGTAAGATGGGAAATACGGTTTCCTTTCAAAATTCAGTGTGTATGTCTGTCAGGGGTTGAGTGTATGTGTAAGTGAGAGAAAAAGAAGCTTCTGTCTTTTGGAAGACATCAGGTAGTGCTATAACAATGTGTCAGGTGGATGAAATGTGAGAAAGAGAAGACCTAAGATGCTTTGGCTCCCCCAATTTTTCAGCATATGCTTTGATGTGAAATATTTTCCTTGGAGCCGGTGTAGCCATATAGCGGTTTGAGCACTGAACGGCAATTCTGGAGACCATGGTTTGAATCCCAGTTTGACCACGGAGACCCACTGGATGACCGTGGGTGTGTCACACACTCTTAGCCCCTGGAAACCCAATGATAGTTTCACCTCAGGGTTGCCATTAGTCAAAAACGACCTGAAGACACACAACAACAGCGACTTCCATTGGAATATTGCCAGGTTATTCAACAATTGACCTAATACTTGGTATTTGTTTTTGTTTTGTTTTTTGCCCCGCCCAATAATTTTCAACTGTTTGAAAGTTGGTTTCAGTATTCAGTTTTGGTATTTCATGTTCCTCAGTTTGGATTTAACAATGTTTGACCATTAAAATGCAAAGTGTTTTAGCAACTGACATCAACTGAAGAAGTGAAATTGCATTTAATGGCTGATTATATTTGAGAGGTGCAATAGCAGTTAGTGGCATTTTGTGGTTGATTATTTATCTGATTTTATGTTTCTTTGTTGTGAAAATCAATGCATTCAATAGGTGCCAAAAGATGTGGTATATCAATGCAATTAATAACACACTGGATGTTTCCCAACTTGTTTCTTTACCAATCTGCTTTCCATTTTTTAAAATGCTTATTAGTCCAGGGAAATATATAATAGCCATCCATCCATCCTAAATCTTTTGAATTTTCTGAGGTTTTCCAAAAATCTTATCTAGACCTCTTCTGATAGTGTTTATATTGGGAATGTGAGCTATTTCAGAGTGGCAAAGGTAACATAAGAACAAGAGCAAAGAAAGGAGTAGAGGGATCATGGAACACAATGCCAAAGCAAAGAGATCTGTCACATATTAAAGAACTCAAGAGAAAAAAGCACATCTAAAACCTTGATTCAGATTGCTAAATGAATTCTCTCTCTCTCTCTCTAGCAATTTCTGCACTACGCTGTTATAGTGCTGTTCTTCCACTTTCAACATCTTGTGGAGTTCTGGGCTTCGTAGTTTACTGAGTCCAAAAAGCTCTCTAAATGCCCCTCCCTAAACTGAAAATCCCAGGATTCCACAGGATGTTGAAAGTGGAATGATAGCACATAACAGTGTAGTGCGGAAATGGCTATTGTCTTTCTTCTTACCCAGATATTCAGTATTTCAAACCTTGTTTTCTGAGCATGTAAATATGTGTGAAATATTCACCAGATATTTGATTCTCTTCTTGACATAAAATGCCTTTTCAAACTGACATTTAAAGGCTGACATCCTGTTAGTTCGTCCCAACTAGACTAGACCCATTCAATCAGTTTTTGAATATTTTGAATATCCCATTGATTCAATTGGTCTACTTTAGTCAGGACAATAGGATTTAGGTCACCAACTGATATTCAGCAATACCTGATTGTTGATATCTAGTACTATTATATATTTGACAGTTGACAGCTTATGAGTTTTTACATTGAACAGCCACTAAAACCAAAGCAATGGAGAGATGCCACAGTGTAAACCAATGGTTTTCAGTCTGTGGTCCTTCAGATGTTTTGGCCTTGGCCAAAACATTAAATTAAGTACTGAGTGCAGATATAGACCATTAACATCTTAGATTCTACTTTGATTTTTCTATGACTGTGCTGAATATACTCAGATTTTGATTTTGGCTTGAGAAATAGGAATCTGCAATGTTAATCTTAAAAAAACCCACCACCTTAAGTGCTACAGTTTGCTGCTTTGTTGGCATTTTTCCTCTTTCCAAGTCTCCACTTCTTTTTCCTTCCTAGGTCAGTGACCCTAGCCAAAAAAAGGAGTCATATGATGAAAGTAATGACATAATGATACTACAAAACCAATCAAATTTGATTACAGGATGGTGTCGCAAAAGACAAATCAGGGAATGGGGGAATAGGATAATGCCTCTAGGATAAGTCATGTGGGTGATCTCACCCAACCAGGGATCCTATAATGAATAGGTTGACATTACAATATTGCACTGTTAATATAATTTGCTGACTTGATTACATCACTGACAAGCAAAGAACTCTATTTCAAGAGGCAGTAAGTCATGCAAATATTTCTTGAGAAGTCAAAAACTGTCAATAAATGGAGAAAAATTTTGACACAATATTTTAGGGGGAAAAAAACTTTAAAAATGACCTCCTTTCTTTGCTGACTGTGATTCTGCAGAGCTGAGCTATCTCTGAGCCTTAGATTTTCAATGAGATTTCATTTCAGCTGTCAGAGAAAAATAGGTTGGTTCAGGAATGCCTTTGTGTCCTTCCGTAGGCAAAGGTAGATTATTATCCTTGCAGTGCCAGGGGTTGTTGCCAAGTATACTACACACAAACATACACATAAACCACACCTTTCTCTTTGGTTTTTTTCCCCCCAAGGAGCTGCTGACACGTGCAGCATCTTCTCTGAATCCCTTGATATCTGCAGACCTCTTGCCTTTGGGAAATTATCCTTGGCATAAATAATTACAGCATCCAATGCTATGCATGTAGAAGGGGAGGGGAAAAAACTCCAAAGAAAGGAGCTCAACCGGTACTGGTGACACCCTCTGCAGAAAGTATAAATTGAATCTGGTGGGGAGGGGAGTCCAGCAGTCTTAACTTCATATTCTAAGGGTGCCTCTTGCTTTCTGCTTAGCCTTAGAGAGCCTCCATCACTGTCACTATGAGCTGTGGTCCAAGGCACACGGTCCTAACACCTGGCAGAAGCAGCAGTGGGAGCTGCACCCTAGGGGGAGGAAGGGCAGGGGTTGCCTCTGTTTCCTCTGGGCGGTATATTGCCGGTGGGATCAGCAATGGGAGAACCAACTTCTCTGGCCAGACTCATGCAGGAGCAGGTTCCGCTTGTGCTCATGGGGCAGGAAGAACCCATTTTTCAAGTGGCAGCTGTAGTGGGGCCTTTGTTGGTGATGGGCATGTGACAGGAAATGGCTTTGGGGCTGGCTCTCACATTGGGAGCCCTGCTGCTAGAAATGTTGTGGTTGGTGGTGCTGGTGCTGGTCATGCCACTGCGGTTGGGGGTATCCCTGGTGGCATGGTAGGTGGTGCCCATGGGGGCATTCCTCCTGGTGTAGTAGGTGGCATGGGTGGTGTAGTTGGTGGGGTTCATCCCAGTATGGTAGGTGCCCCTTGTGGCATGGTTGGGGCTGTTCCAGCTGGCATGGTTGGAGGCATGGGAGGTGTGATGGGGGGTGGTCATGGAGGCATGGTTGGTGGTATGGGGGGTGTGGTGGCTGGACCTCCCATGGTTAGTGGGGTAAGTGGTGACCCTGCTGTTTATGGAGCCGTTTTCTCCAACTTTGATGGGAAAATGACCATGCAGAACCTCAATGACCGTCTGGCCAGCTATCTGGACAAGGTCCGATGCCTGGAGGAGGAGAATGCAGAGTTTGAGTCGCGAATCAGGGAATTTTATGCCAAGCAAGGCCCCCTCTCCGAACCAAAGGACTACTCTCATTACCACCAACAAATTGAAGATCTTAAGAACCAGGTAAAGTGCCCATACTTATGTTTGTTTTCATAATTTTCATGCAGTGCTGGTAGGAGGCTCCCAGGTCAGTGAACCCAATTTGGGTTTGAATCTAGATTTGAAAGGGGGATAGTTCCTTCAGAGTTCAGACTCAAACCTAGAGTGGATTTATTGCCCCACTTATATGCGTATCATCATCTACCACAGTTTCATGGTTTTTGACTGGTGTCCAGTCCAAAAAGGCTAGCATTTCTATTTGACTTGAATTCAGAACCATAAGATTTTGCACATCTCACATTACAAGTGTGTGAAAGAAAATTCACAGTCATGATGATGAATGTGCAAAAGATGAACCTTTGAAATAATCTTAGCTTTGTTCTTAAGTTTCTAAATGGTTTTGCTCAGTGAGTATTTCCATTCCCCTACAAACTGATATTTTAATTCTTTGAAAGAAATTATAAGAAATAGAGTCATGGATGGAAATCATGTCATTTTCTAGATACTACTAAACTGCAACTCTCACTTCTTCCACCATTGGATATGCTGGCTAGGGCTTATAACATATAACATCTGGAGAACTGCATGATTCTCACGAGTGCAGTCAGGCTGCTCTCATGTCATGGGGTCAGTGGATTGACTCATGGTTTTAATTTAGGCTTTAAATAGTTTTCAAAAGTATGGAACTCTATCCCCTTAAATAAATTCAACATGCTGGAGAACTCTTTCAAAGCTGTCAAAAACCTGGAATGGATTCAATCCCACTGACATGGGAGCCACCTGCTACCACTGATTTCCACCACTAGATCAGGTATTGTTTTGTGATATGCGTCTAAGCATTTTCCATCCAGAGGAGCACCATTATGTTCATTTTACATTCTGTTAGAATTTTAAGGTTTGCCTGCAGGTTCTTCTGTTTTTCCAACACTGTACTATGTGCATTGTCTTATGCTGGCTTGGGTAGCAGAGTATAACATACACAGAGAGCTGCTATGTACCAGCAACAGGGGAAAGAGAGCACAGGAAGAACTTTAAGTCATTTTCACATGGTAGCACTGCTCCTAAAGACAGTAGAAAAAAATTGTATGATAGTTGGACTTCTGAAATTGTAAACTGGATGAAATGGACAAGCATAATGCTGTCTCAGGTACTAAAGAAATACAGACTACAAGGAAATGATGTCTTTCCATCAGATAGCATGCTGTTTTCTGGTTCAGCTGTCAACTGGTATGTAATGGTGATGGATTGTACACTGTATTGGAACATAAGCAAGGTACCAACCTTAGAATGGTGAATGCCCAGCATGGGTGGGTACACTCTAACTCAGTAGACCTTCACAGGCAGGTAGTGGTGGATTCCATGCTAGTGGGGCAATCAATTTGTTCCAGGCTTTAGTCTGAACTTTATAGGAGTGATCCAAGGTGCCAAACCTTATGCCCCAAATAAATTCAATAACTTGGAGATTGTAGACTACATGCTGCAGCAGATTCACCACGCTGCTGATATGGGAGCCACCAGCTGCCACTGTTTACGGGAGAAAAGAGAGCAAGGTCTTATAACTGGCCTCTCACCACCTTATCTTTGTCCAGCTCATTTGTACCGGTGTGGAGAACAACAAACTCCTTCTGTGTATTGACAACAGCAAGCTGACTGCTGATGATTTCAGGACCAAGTGAGTATTTTTCAGTCACTATGAGAATAAATGGAATAATGGGACATTCATTCCATGGGGGCCCACTCTCTTGGAGAATATTCTTAGTGAAAGGGGGATCAGATTGCCTCTTTTAGGGTCTGGGGATGTTTGTTGTTGAAAGAGTAAAGATGCTTATCCTGTGGGACTAAACAGAGCTTTGCAGTGCTAGAGGTCACCTTCCCTATAAAGCATACAAGTGGGAGTGTAATTCAGAATGGCTCGACCGTGGCAGCAGAGTCAACACTGTGATTAACTGAGAATCATAGAATCATAGAAATATAGAGTTAGAAGAGACCACAGGGGCCATCCAGTCCAACCCCCTGCCATGCAGGAACACCCTCAAAGCACTGCCAACAGATGGCCATCCAGCCTCTGCTTCAAAACCTCCAAAGAAGGAGACTCCACTACATTCCGAGGCAGCATATTCCACTGTCGGACAACCCTGACCGTCGGGAAGTTCTTCCTGAGGTTCAAGTGGAATCTCCTTTCCTGCAGCTTGAATCCATTGCTCCTTGTCCTGGTCTCTGGAACAGCAGAAAACAAGCCGTTTCCCTCCTCTACATGGCATCCCTTCAGATATTTAAACATGGCTATCATGTCCCCTCTTAACCTTCTCTTCTGGAGACTAAACATACCCAGCTCTCTAAGTCTATCCTCATAGGGCATGGCTTCCAGGCCCCTCACCATTTTGGTTGCCCTCCTCTGGACTTGCTCCAGCTTGACCATGTCCTTCTTGAATTGGGGTGCCCAGAACTGGACACAGTATTCAAGATGAGGTCTAACCAAAGCAGAGTAGAGTGGTACCAGTACCTCCCTCGATCTAGACACCATACTCCTATTGATGCAGCCGAGAATTGCGTTGGCTTTCTTGGCTGCTGCATCACATTGCTGACTCATGTTCAGCTTGTGGTCTATCAGGACTCCTAGATCCCTTTCACACATACTGCTATCCAGCCACGTGTCCCCCATCCTATATTTCTGTATTCCACTTTTTCTACCTAAGTGTAGGACCTTACACTTCTCTCTGTTGAATTTCATTTTGTTAGCTTTGGCCCAGCTCTCCAATTTGACCAGGTCATTTTGAATTTTGATCCTGTCCTCTGGAAGCCAACATGTGTGCTGGGTACCTCCTCTTTTTGTATTCTGCAGTGTGGTGCAGTGATTTACATGTTTTACTAGGGCTCTGAGTTTGAATTCCACTCACCATAGAAACCCACTGGGTAACCTTAGGTGAGTCACACTCTCAATATTAGAGGAAGGCAATGGCAAACCACCAATCTTGCTGAGAAAACCCCATGATAGTTTTGCCTTAGGGTTGTCCTAAGTTGGAAACAACTTGAAGGCAAACAATGAGAAGAAATCTAACATCAAGAAGGCAACATGTCTCTCACAATGAGTGGGAAAGATGGTCTTAAAAGCCCATAAAAGCTCAGATGAAGTCCTTGTCTGAACAGACAATGATCAGCTTTGACAGTCCAATGATCACTCTTGACTATTCCTGGGGAGAGGCTAAAGTTAAAACCTAGCTAGCAATGGGTTCTCATGTTCACCTCCCTTTGGCTCAGGTTTGAGACAGAATGTTGCCTCCGTCAAAATGTTGAGGCTGATATTAATGGCTTGCACCAAATCCTGGATCAACTGACAGCCTGCAGGGCTGACCTGGATGTACAGTGTGAGAACCTCCAGGATGAGCTTTGCTGCCTGAAAAAGAACCATGCAGAGGTAAGGGAATCAACATTTTCTTGTTGCAGAATGTCTAAGGCCATTTCCGCACTTGACTGTTATAGTGCTATTATTCCACTTTCAACATCCTATGGAATCTGGGGGTTTGCAGTTTAGGGAGGGGCCTTAGAGGTATTCTTGGATGTCAAAGGTGTATTTTAAAATATATTGACATCAGGGTCAGCTCAAGACATTTTATGTACTGAGGTGAAGAACAAGAAGGTGGCTTCCAATGCGAAGAAGCCAACTGAATAGGTAGTTGTATCATTCTTCCCCTCTGGTGATGAGTCAACATCCTCCATGACACCTGAAAGTAGCAGTCCAATTTAGGACACAAAGAGCAGGCCAGTTAACCCATAGTACCCTTCTCCAACAACTTACTGTTGTCTATTGATATCTTCCACCAGAAGTTAATGCCCTGCTTTGTCTAGTGGTGGAGCTGGTTCTGATTGGGAACCATCTTTTTCATGCACTGACATGGAGGAAGTTATTCAGAAATTACAGGTAGAAACAAATAGATATAGGTGCATTGTCAGAAGAATTAGGGCTTATTGACTGATGTTTGCATAGAAGGGTGAGAAATACAACATACAGGGTCTATACACTCTGCACAATTATAGCAGCTTGATACCACAGCCATTTCTGCACTATACTGTTATAGTGCTATTATTCCACTTTCAACTTCTTGCGGAATTCTAGGGTTTGTAGTTTACTGAGGCCAAAGAGGTCCCTCGCTGAGAATTCTAAATGCCCCCCCCAACTGCAAACCCCAGGATTCCATAGGATGTTGAAAGTGGAATAATACCACTATAACAGTGTAGTGAGGAAAGGCCCTTATAAGCATCATTCTATATATGCAGAAAAAAAAGTAGTTCAGCTTCCGCTATTGACCCAGGTGGAATTTTACTTCTTCCTGAAGACTAATTTACTGCTTAGAGTCTCCATCATCTTCTCCTATCCTGGCTATTAGAGTGTTTATTTGCGAGAGGATGGAAAAGTAGCAGGGAAGATGGAAGTGACAGATGAGAAACCCCCATAGTAGGAATTGTTTAATTTGGTTTTGGATCTTTTTGCAGGAGGTTGCCTGCCTGAAGAAGCAGTCCACGGGTGATGTCAATGTGGAAGTCAATACCTGTCCTGGACCTGATCTGAAGAAGATCTTGGAAGAGATGAGATGCAAGTATGAGTCAATGATTGAAGGCAACCGCAAGGAGGTTGAGGCCTGGTATGAATCCAAGGTAAGCTGCACATTCCTAAATCCATAATGAGTAAAGCAGGAGGAGAGTACAGTCACAATTCTGAGGATGGACACAGCTGAGTTACGACCCTTCTCTAACTCATTGCACCTTACAGATTGAGGAGGTGAACCGTGATGTCTGCAACAGCAGTCAGGAGATTGAAGAAAGCAACAACAAGGTCACGGAACTGAGACGCCAGCTGCAAGCTCTGCAGATTGACTATGAGGCCCAGTGCAGCCTGGTAAAAGAGACAGCTTCTGCATCATTGGAAGGATAAACTGGTGGGAGCTGAGTGGGCAGAGAAATGAATGTTAGCAGATCGTGTGCCTCCATCCTATGGATATGCTCTAACTGCAGAAGCCACATGCCTTGTAGTAGCTTACCCCTTGGGCCAAAGGCTCTGTGCCCCTGCCTTATCAACATGATCAGGAATACATAAGAGCTTTTCCAGATTGGTCTAAAAAAGCATGAGTTCTTGCAATATAACTGCTTGGTCTTTCCTGGTTGCTTTCACACCGGCATCTTCTCCTTACATTCTTTTTCACAGCTATTTGTAGCACTTTCTTGTAGCCCTGTAGTACTGCTTCATCAAACAGTGAATTTTTAATTCTTTTAATTAGGCCCTTTCCACAGGACATTCTCATCCTGCATTGGGGACAGGAGAAGGACAGGACCTGGACAACACTTATGGACAACGTTGTCCATGTCCCATCATTCTCCCATCCCCAGGCAGTGCGATCGCGCCACAAATCATTGACAGGTTTTACCCATCAATGACCAGGGATTGCGCCACCCTCCCGCTGCCTTCCCTTACTTACCTGAGCTGCGGAGGGTCAGGAAGCACAATGGCCATGTTTCCTCTCCCAGCATAGCCTGGGACAGTGCCCAGTCGTGCTGCAAAAGGAAGACGCACGGCCACTGAGCCTCCTTCATTCTTATAGGCAGCCGGTGCAGAGGGAAGTGCTCCTGTCATGCTCCCCTCCCAGGAGAGGCTCTACCGAGATCCCAGCGGGATGCTGTTGGGATCGTGTAGAGTGTGGAAAGGGCTTTAGTGTTATAATGTTGCGGTGCAGAAGTGCCACATCACTGAAGCACTATAGCACCATGACCAAAGGAAGGAAGGAAGGAAGGAAGGAAGGAAGGGGGGGGGGAGGATTCCTTTTTGTTCCTAGGTGTCTTTATATTAAAAAGAAACTCCCTCAAGAGTCAGAAAAACATGTTACATCTCAGCTGGCAGTTGCTAGAAAATGTTCCAAGACAAGAGAAATGCTGTTTGGATTTAAAAACAACAACAACAGGACCTATAGGAACTAATATACACCCTTCCAACATATTCCGCTCATCTGCAGGAGCCCTAAGGAACTATCACCAGAATCCTATATGATCTATTATGTTACGTAATTTTATGTATATCTAGCTGTGTAGCAGAGGAGCCAAGAAACTCCTTTACTGAATTGTGAAGATGCATAATGAAGTATGAGTAAGACTGTGGCCCTTTTCGCACAGCATTTTCCATGTGAAAGGCCCCCTGGAGCATCGTGCGATTGTGAGGAGCGATCTGCATGATGCACTCACAATTGTGTGACGCTCCAGGGGCCAGCAGGTGCCGATCATGCACCTTTTCATTTTTGGCTAGAAGCCAAAAATGGTGTGCGATCGTGCATTGCTCCTGGGCCCCACGCACACTTACCTGGTGTGCGGAGCCTCCGGAGCTGCGCTTGTGGCACTTCCTGCCCCAGCGCAGCCTAGGAAGGTCCCAGGCTGCACTGCAGAAGGAAGAGGCAGGGCTCTCGCACAAGCACACAGCTCGTGCGGAGCCAAAGGACCCCGGACATGAGAGCCTCTTGCCAGAGGCTGCTCACACGATCCCCACACTTCAGCGCCGGAAGAAGGTAAGGTGCAGAAAGGGCCTGTCCGATGTGCATCAGAACCCCCTTGCCTGGCATTGGCGGCCCATAGCACATTGGGAACATAGTGCATAGTTCTTGATGAGCTTTGGTTGTGAAGCACATCAGTCATTTTGCTGGCTCTGCTGCATACTTACATATCAAGAACCCTCTACTGGATACAAACCTTATGCAACTGCCCAGTTCTAATTCCCACAGATGGAAGTTCGCTTATAAAGATGTAACAGGATTCCAGCTTCCATTTCTCTTAGAGCCACATCACATTATGTATATTCGTTTCTTGAAGACTACAGCATCAGATGGTGAAGTTACTTTTCTGGGCTACATTTCCTGGAATCCTTAGACTCAGTTCCAAAATATGGAAAAGTTAATTTTTTGGATGACAGCTTCTAGAAATCTCCCAGCCAGTATCCCATTAGGTTCAACATATCTTCTTCCCTGGTAAGTTTCTTTAGAATCACAACCCTATGCCACTATGTATACATGTGTAGAAATACCTCATATTGTTCTGAATAGGGTGTGCTGTCAAGTAAGTGCCCACGGGAGTGCTTAAATCTGGAAAAGCCTTGTTTTTACCCAGCTCATAGATTTTTAATTACAATCAAGCAGTAGTGGGCAGGAAGCTCCATCTTACTGGGTTTGGTGAATCCTCTCTGGGATTTAGTCTGAAATTTAAAGAAGCTATTCAAAGGTGAAGAACTTATTTTGTGATGGGGTTTGGAATTTTGGATAGCTTGTTTAAAAGTTTAGACTGAAACCCACAGCACATTTGCTGTCCCACCGATGTAGAAGCTACCAACCACCAGTGCATCCTAGATATAGAAATTATAAGCTGGAAGGAAGGGAGGGAGGGAGGAAGGAAGGAAGGAAGGAAGGAAGGAAGGAAGGAAGGAAGGAAGGAAGGAAGGAAGGAAGGAAGGAAGGAAAGGCAAAAAAGAGAAGAGAAGAAATGACAGAATGTCTTACAAACAGAGTTCCTGTTAACACAGAGAAATGATGTTTCTCCTCCACTTCTCAGAGGGAAACCCTGGAAGCCTCCCTGGGTGAAACAGAGCTTCGCTACAACAACTCTTTGGGTGAACTCCAGGAGCGCATCTCCTGCCTGGAGCAGCAGCTGGCCGAGCTGCGTTCAGAGATTGAGTGCCAGAACCATGACTACACAGAGCTCCTGGATGTCAAAAGCCGACTGGAGCAGGAGATTGCCACATACCGTGGCTTGCTGGAAGGGGGACAGCATAACATTACGTAAGTGGCAGGCAGAGAGATGGCGGAACATTCCCTCCCCCATAACACGGATTACTGTTAGGGATGGGACACACTTCAGGTTGGCTTTAAACACCTTAATAGCAGTCAAGTAGAATGGGCCCTCTCTACACTGGGCACAGTTTTGCTCATTTAATGTGGCCAGAGCAAAATGTTGTTTTGCTTTTGTGTTTGGGAACAGCTTACCTATACTTGTGTATTTCTTCATATTCAGGACAGAACAAGCTTGAGATTTTTTTAATACATACATGAATAATTTTGAAAGTGTGAAACACAAAGAATTAAACCCTTGGTCATCTCCAGAGCAAAATGAAGAGACTTGTTCAAATAATTTCCTGCTTAGCCAAAATCAACTGTATTATATTTTTGTGAAGCTAAACACATTGGACTGTGTTAGTTGGAAAAAGAACAAGGACACAACCAATAATTAAGTATCTCTTCTCAACAGATGGCTGAATTGATTAGTGGCATCTAAGTGAGAAAAGTTTAAGTAGGAGAGTGCAAAGAGTTGTTAGACTGCAATTCCCATCAGCTCTAGGAAGTAAAGTGAATGGGAAGAATGCTAGTAGTGGCAATGCAGCAAGATTAGTTTGCCTGCAAGCTCTGTCTCTATAATTTTATAATCCAGCAGCCAAGTAAGGCTACCGGATTATAAAATTATATATTTTTGAATCTCATGCTTTGAATATCTGCACATTCAACAATGTTAGTACTGAATTAGGATTGCCACCTTTTTTTTTTCCTGAGTTGCTCCTCATCTCTATTACCTACACAGCAGTCAGGGACAATGTGGAAGCTCTCTCTGTGTTGAGAATATAAGTGTCTATTGAATTTGGCCAGTGGAAATGGAGGAGAATTTTGTTTCAGGTTTTTTTTTTTGTTTAAAGTAATTTATCAAAAGTAATACATTTCTCCATATTTTGGAAAGAAAGCACTTGGCTTTTTTTTTTTAAAAAAAATCAAATACAGGAGAAAGTGGAGCAAACAGATTTTCCCATTCTTAGCTCTGACTATCCTTCTTCAGCAAGTGTCAAGGTCGTCAGGTGGTCCTCACGTTCACAAACATCTCTTGCAGAGAATAAGGAAATATATGAAAGCAGCTGATAGCTGATAGTCTGAACTGGGAATTTGCCTGGGTGAAATGATTTCCTAGTTTTGCTGACCAAGACTTTCCTTTCTCCAGCCACAATGGAGGAGGCAGCAGCCCCACCCGAGTCGGTGTGTCAGGTGGACGGTCCAGCGAAACCCGCTCAACCCACACTTACGTGACCCATTCTGCCGGTCATACACACCATGCAGGCCATTCACACCACTAGGCAAACAAGGAAGAAATGCATGAGGTGAGAATTATATACCAGTTTTCTTTTTGACTTCACTTTCCCTCCATATATACGATCCTGTAGGATTTGGTGACCGTGTCCCATTTTGGGACAAAGTTAAGAGGATGTGAAGGTGGGCCCAGGTCTTTAGGAATGCCTTAATTAGGCATCTGAGATGAAATCCTAAGTGGATCAAGGAGAAGAATAAAGTAATGCTCAGAGCAGTGATATATGCATGATTATTTACCACCCAAAAGCAGCTAAAATATACAAAGTACTGCACTTAGATTCCAAGTGTAAAGGGCTATGTTTGCAAGCATACAATGTAAAAGATGACGCTAAAGGAAATTAAGCTGAGGAGAGAAGAGGAAAACAGTCAGTTTCAGACACCAATAATTAAAGTGGCAACTCTTATCAATAGTATTGTTAAGTACCAGTAAGTAATGACAAGTAAATAGAAGCAGTCTAGGGAGAGAATGAACCAAGTGGCCACTGGTATCTCAGCCAATCCAGTGCAGAAGTCTTTGCTGTAGCAACTCTTCTTCTGTTGCAGCCAGGTGAAATGGCAACTAAAACATTGTTGAGGGAGAGGAGAAGTTAGTATGCAGTATTGTCTCTGTGAAGCAGATAAAGATAGCCCTCATGTATTAACACCATAGACAAACATATTTATAGATCTATAGAAACTCTGGTTTGGATAGCTGTGCAGGGGACATACCTCCAGGCAATGTGACACCAAAACAGGCCCTCCAGAACTCCTACATGACTCCAGTGGTGAACACTGTCCAGGATTGGTTGGACTATAATGGCTGGTGGGTTATGGAAAGTTTAGATTGGTGGATTGTGGATTATTTAGACTTAATCCAGTTTGATGAATGATTAGGTTACAAAGACCCTTCTAGTCAAGATCCTGGGCCATCCTTTCAGAATGTAAAGCTCTGCAAGGCATAACTAAGTGCTCTCCTCCCCTCCTCACATCCTTAACTTACTGTCTTCATCCTGCCAGGGGCCATGCTTCAGCGGCAGGCCACAAGAAGAGAACATCTTCCTCCTGGACCTTTGGGAGAACAGTGGAGCTGCCCAGTGCAATGAATTTAAGTTAAGGGTTCAGAGAGCTCAGCACAAATGGTAGAACTGAATTCCACTGTCTGCATTGATCATAAAAATACACACATAGGCTTAAGTAGGATTTATGTCTGCATGTCTCATCCACACAATGCTGACCACTGTTGTACATGCACTTCAATATTTTCTGACAATACACTATTGACTGACAATACACTATTGACAATACACTGACAATGCACTATTGACTTTTTCCTTGACATAATAACTACATTGTGTTTTTTTCTGCTCATTTTTAGAGCTGCAAAATGGGCAAAGAAAACGATGTACCTAGAGAAACATTCTCAATAGACCATCTGCATTGCTGTGTTCCATCTGTCCAATCTTACTTTTCCAAGCTGACCAAAGAACGCACTGAACAGTCTCCCATGCTACTCTCTCTTTGACATTATTCTGCAACAAAGCATCTGTCAAGTCTACTCAACCATCAAGCTTTGGTGCCGTGGTTGGTTATCTACCAAACACTGAAAACAGAAGAATTTGTCAAAAATAAAGCTTTGCTTTTTTTCTGTGTGCCACTCAAGGCCTGTGTGTTCAAAATGTTTTCTCTTATCAAAACTTGGAAAGCATTATATAAATAATGGTGACCCCCAAGACATAAGGAAGCAAAGTACTACCCTACAAAGCTGATATGACTATGTTATGGCCCCTAATAGACTTAAAATCACCATTCCCTCAAAGGCTACAAAGTTTCGTGTGCCTGTAGCTGTATACACAAGCATGGAAACATATACAGTTGCGCATGTATGAATGCACAAGCATTTGTGTGTATCTGTTCATGTGGGCTGGTATGACAGCACGCTACCATACATTTTCTAGTTTACTTTTAGCTAGAAGGAAAGTGTTCTTTTGAAAAACTGAGGACCTTTCTGCTCTACACTGTTATAGTGCTATTATTCAACTTTCAACATCCTGTGGAATTCTGGGGTTTGTCATTTACTGAGGCCAAAGAGCTCTCTGGCTGGGAATTCTAAATGCCCCTCCCTAAATTGCAAAACCAGGATTCCATAGGATGTTGAAAGTGGAATAATAGCACTGTAACTGTGGTGTGGAAATACCCTGAGCTGAGATATTCCAAAATTCCTAATGGGCATGGGTAACTGGTCACTTTTTCACTGATAAACATGTGACATCTCCAGATCTTAGGAAGAGCCCGCCTCATAGAAGTATCAGATACCAAAACCTATAGCTTCATTTTCTTCCTACAGAATTTTTCAGTTTGTTCATGAAAAGTGGCTCCATTGGAACAAACCACAGGCCTTGATTCCCATTTCCTGCAGTGGCCACAGAGATGCCTATGGAAAGCCCAGAAGAAGACATGAAGGCAATAACAAACATGGAAATAAAGCAATAAGGGAAATTGTTGGTTTTCAATGACTGCTATTCAGAATTATGTTGCCTCTGATTTTTGAGGAAGCATATCCCCCATGACTACCTTCTATTTTGGAAGGTCAGGCTATCTTCCTCCCACCCTTCCTCCCCTTCTCTCATGGACAGAACTGGACAGAGATAATGATTTATATGAAAATTTAAATAAACACAATACTTTCTTTTAAGGGTACAAAAGAACTATAGAGCCAAATTAGAGGACCAAACTAGATGTGGTGGCAAGAGGTCAATTTTCTCAAAGTTGGCACATATAAAGGAGAGTTGAGAGTGAGTTTTCAAAGTAAAAGGGACATTTTTGGTGAGGGAAGATCTTCTCCATGCTTAGCATTTACCTTCCATCAGACTCTCCCCCCCGGCTTTTCTGCCACCTCAATTAATTGCTGGTATCAGAACCCAGCTAAGGAGACACACTTCTGGGCTCGTGAGGATGTAAGCCACAAGCGACAAGGAAGAACTGACAAACTAGGAGAGGCTGGAGCAATTTGCTTTTTCCTGAGCACACAGAGGAAGTCTAGATTTTGCTCCCCAACTCCTCTTCCCCCAGTTGAGTTAATTGTGTGCAAACTACTTCTGCACTTTGAACTCACTTTCTAACAACTGAAGAAAGCTTAGAACAAGGAGAAAGTGGGAATAGGACAGAGAAAATGGGACATTTTGAAAGCAAGTAGAAAAAGTGGGACAACAGAGGATAAATCAGGACTGTTCTTGCGAGATAGGGATAATTGGAAGGTATGAGACCAGCCTCCAGAAAGACATAGCTGTCCACTTGATTTGACAGGTGGGTATCTTGTCTGTATGGTTTACCTGTCTACCTCAGTCCCTATCTCTCTGCTGTGGATCATGTTCTTGTCCCCCAGAGCTTTGACATGGTAGGAATATCCCCGACTCTCACAAATATTTAGATAGTCCTTGAGACCATTCAAAGCTATTCATGGATATTTCAGTAACCTTAGCAACCCTATTAATTTAACTTGCTTGATAGTATTGCCATATTGACAGTGAAGGATAAAACTGACAGCGAGGGCCTATCCTAAGGCCCTCGAGTGAGTAGCACATTAGATGTAACAGCTGAATAAGAGGAATTTTTCTGAGTCACAGTTTAGACTCTGCCTTGGCTATTATAATGTGGTTGCTTCCATTGAGATAATTGTGCCACTTTGATGGGATAAGCCTCATTTTCTACATTAATTAAGGACTGCTTGTTCTGTGCATAGTCTGGGAAGATTCTCACCCTCCCATGTGATGAGTACTACCTTGTGAACCACTTCTCAGTCTTCCTGAAAGAAACATCTTGTTCATTTTAATTAATCATGTCCTCAGAACTTCAGATTCGGTGTAGTAATCAAAAAGTTCCCACCTTTTTAAGTCAACATGTGTCATTTATGTTGCTCACTTCCTGCCTGCTTCTTACCTCATCCAATGAAACCTATGTAGAGAGACCATGGAACCCTCATACTTTCCAGTCCTATATTCTTCTGAACAACAATTCACTTGGAAGCTGAATATCTGGGAGCTAATGAGAACAAGAATATATTCCTTGTAGCCCACTTCTCCACTTCACTAAAGCAAACCTTTTCTGTTTCTGGCATGAGATTACGTGGCAGTAGGGTGTGCCTCTTTAGACTAGAAGGATGTCAATGAGATGCCAGTATTTATACTGTAGACTGTCTGATCTTCTTAAGAAAAATAAAAAAAAACCCAATAAAGGCTGATGAACCTGTGGTATACACTCCAACATTTCACAGATGAAAACCGAGTGCATGTGGCCAAGCAACATCAGAGTGTGGTCAAGATGGCAACAGTTATTACTGAGATTTCATCCCTTCCTCTTCTTTCCCCATTGCGGAGCTGGTTGAGTGAAAATTACTTTTGCACTTTGAATGCCATTTGCAGCAACTCAAGTAAGCTGAGGACAAAGGGGAAAGTGGGAGGAAGAGAAGGAAACAGAGATGTTGATATCAGCTGAAAAATGGGGTGACAGAGGACTATTCGTTGGGAATGTCCCAGCTAAATCGGGACAGTTGGTGAGTATGCTATAACAAGTTCTTTCAGATCAGAAGTTCTTTTTGAAACATTCTTGGAAGAATTGGCATAGTTGTTAAAAAGTGCAAAGTTAACTATAAAGCATTAATATCTCAAGCAGAAGCAACACACACACACACAGATATTCAACCTGATACTCTGCAGACACCTTGGCTTATAGCTCTTATACGTCTCTGGCAATGTGGCCAATGGTAATAAACTATGTGGTGAAATTCAAAGTACCTGCAGGACCCCAAGTTGCCTACTCTTGTGATGGCTGCTTGGAATTCACAGTACCTGAAGCTTCGGCTTCACAGAATCACAGTACCAGGTCCACATGTGATCCCAGCTGGGTTAGGAACTGAAGCACTTTCAGAAAGAGGAAATGGTCAAAAAGTGGAACCCACGTACTGTAGGGAACATGAAGGACTTACAGAGGCTGCTTGTAAAGTCTCTCAGCAGCCTTGGCATTTTTTCTGCCCTCTGAGTTCTCTTTGCAAGCAGCACACATGCGCAAGTGGTCCCAAGCCAGTCTCTGTAGGCAAGTGGAACTGATGGAAAAGCGGAGCCCATGTTGAATTAATGGAACTCGTCCTTAATTTGAAAGTGTCAAAAGAATGAATCATCAGATAATGGGGTGTTAAAAGCTGGAGGCTTCTTGTATTCAGTAATCGACTGTCTCCTGAAGGACCAAAGTACCATCTAACCATATGCTGAGTGGACTTGGTTCCAGCCAAAGCAGCAGTGCCAACACTGGTGGACCTTTAGGTTGGGTAGAGAAGGAGGGAGGGAGAAAAGGAAGAGAGGAGAGGAGAGGAGAAGAGAGGAGAGGGGGAGTCCTGAGGAGGTGGGGAGAGGCACCTGCCTTCCCCTTCACCCCATCTCCAAGACTGCGGATAAGCCCAGCCTGGCTGATCCTCTGACAACTCCTGAGTGGATTCAGAATACGGGCTGAGGGGGACCCTTCATTCTGGATATGTAGGACTGTGTCTTCTTATTCAAATTCCATGCTGTGAAGAGCCAAACTTTGCATCCAGAATGAAGTTGGCAAGCCACAAATTTTGGACAACATATTCTGATAGTAACAACAGTTGTGTTCTTTCATTGTTGTTGTTGTTATTATGTACCTTCAAGTTGTTTCCAAGTTATGGTAACTCTAAAGTGAAGCTATCATGGGGTTTTCCGGGCTGAGCAGGGAATTGAACCTTGGTGTGCAGAGTCATAGCTCAAACCACACACCACGCTGATGCTCATTTATGTTCTTCTATACAGGTTTGAATTCTTAAACAACCTACAAGAATAGATGGCTACACAAATGGAAAAAAGGAAAGAGAGGAAGACTAGAGGAAGGGAATGAAGGATATATCTGGATTAATAATAGCTAGACGCTTGGGCTTTACAACATGTTTTACCACACTGGATTTGCTATATTGTAGACCTCCTATGGCCCTCCAGATGTGGGACTGCAACACTCATTATTTTGGATGACTGACTGACTGGATCTGGAATCCAGTGAGTTCTAGACGGTCATACAACCTCATCCCTATTCTAGACATTACTGTAGCGGCAGTCCCTACAACACACACCAGGGGATGGCAATTGTGTTGTCCTCCAGAAGTTGTAAAAGTGCATCTACTAGCGTTCCTTCCCATCTATTAGTGTTGTAAAGGCTCCTGGAAGTTGTAGTTCAACAATATTTGGCCACACAATTTCAATCCACTTCCCAACAAGGACCCCAAGGTGGCTTTAGAGCATCTCTGACCAGTAACTATAGCCTGCTTCTAGAGCAGAGACAGGAAACATGTGAAACTCCAGATTTTTTTAAAATGGCAACTCCCACCAGCCCTGGCCAAAGTTGAGGAATGATGGGAGTTGAAAGATAGATTAGTGTCACGTGTGTGTGAATCTTCAAGAGTACCAAGTCACAAAGACAAGCCACAAGTAAAATTCCATGGATGGGTTGTTCTGATTAGGAACATAAAAATGACAGGTACAGAGGGGTATGTAGAAATATTGTGGGGAGATGTAAACAGATAAATTATATTGTTCCATTTTCTGAACCTGATTGCTGCGCATAACCTGCAATTAAAGTAATAGAGCTGCCTCCTCACCCAGAGGATCTTTCCAGGCCTGTTTTGGGATCTATGCTGACTTGCATTTGGAGAGAAGCTGTGATGTTTTCCCCTTTGGGGAACTTGGTCTCTATCATAAGGAAAGGAAAGGAGATGGTATGGACAGAGCCTCAATCCCACACCTGTCTTTCAAGATCGTGCAAAACAAGAATTGCAAGGAGATCTTAAAGAACTGCTGTAGGTGTGCTTGTGAATGCATGGGTTTTGGGGTTTTGAGCAGTACAATTCCCTCTTTCATTTTATTCTCATTTCTACAATGCCCGGTTCTTCTGTGTCTTCTGTGAAACCTCATCCTTTCTGCTTTGTCTATAGAACAATGTTCTCCTTTGTCTGTGGAACATTTTTTTTTATTTTGAATAACAAAATTCCTTCCCTCATGATAGGACAGTAGGTTAGGAAAGAAGTTCTGATTATTGGCCAGGGATCTGGGAAGCAAAGCATACCTTAGGAGAGGGCAGGCCATGCAGAATTAGGGAGGAACACCTCCCCCTTCATTGCAATGGCATGCTCAGGTGCAATGCCGGTCTTGTGTCCAGCTGAGAAATTTGATAGCCATTCACTGGCGGCGAAACAGGTACTATATACCTCAGTTAGCAAAGTAAATGTGTTCCTGGCAGAGACGAGGTTTTCTTTTCTTTTCACCAACTTCCGCTTTTGTTATACTTTCCATTTTGGTGGCCAAATGTACAGATCTATGCTTTTTTTCATTTTCTTTTTTTTAACATGCTGGGTTTAGCTGATGAGGTAGGGTTATTTAATTTCCCCCTTACTCTCTGTTTTGCTGTTCATACATACTTAGTAAAGGATGCTGCTGCTGTTTACCTTGGCTGTTGTAGGGTATGCACATACAACTACAGCCCAATTGATTAGAGTAAAATCCTGCTTTTTCCCAGTTCAAGCTTTCTTACATTATTTTACTACAGACATGCTGCTGCGATCCAGCACCAAAAGTATTTCTCTAGCATTCTTTTACCATCCTTTCAGTGCTGATGCTGCTAAAAGCCTTCTAGCTAGACAGAGGACAAGAAGAAAAACCCAGGCTGAGCAGGTATAAAAAAGCTTTGTAAAAAGGAACTTCTTTGTTTGAGGTATGCTTTTGTTCATGGATACAATTAGGACAAAAGGTAACTCTGATTCTGATCTCCATATACCTCACTTTCATGGGAGAACACTTCCCCTCTTTCTGTAATATTTGCTTCTGTATGTCTGTGTTGGGAGTGAAAGTTTTCCTACACATATAAGTGTGTGTCTCTGTAACTATCAGCTTAGCTGAGTTGAAACCATTTCGCTAGGTGCTGTTGCTCAGCTATAAGAACTGTGTCAAAAGTCAATGATAAGTCAGGACAATTTGATAACTGACTATCCTGCTCTGAGAACATCTGTCTGCATAGGAAAGATGATGTTTTATACTAGGAAAGGTCATAAAGATTTTGTTCTGTAGATCTCACAACTTTTGTTAAGTGGCCTTTTAACTCCTTTGCATTTTCCCTCTGTTTCATGTAATGTTGAAGGTTTAATAAATATGCTACTGTTTCAAATAAACCTTGTCCATCTGATCAGACTACTGCTGCATCCAAGCTGACATCAGGGGCTGAGAAGATGTTCCCTCTTAGCCAAGAGTAATTGTGTGTGTGTGTGTGTGTGTGTGTGTGTGACTTCTTCCTAAACTGGTTCAGGGCCCAAATCCAGCTCCGTGCTTCACCTGGGAAGATACGGGTGGACTGATATTTCTGTCTATTCCTACTACTGAATACAACTAGTTTTTAAAGAAGGGAGTAGGAAGGACTGAGAACCAAAGCAGGTTCTATGTACATAGCTATGTTGTTTCATCTACATATTCATCGCCAGTTTTCCATTCTCCTCCTTGTCCATGTCTGTGTAAGCTACCTTTCTCTCCTGACATTTTGAACTAAAACTCCCATCAACCTTCATCTCAAACCAGTCTATATAGTGTTAATGAAGTTTTCAGGTGGGATGCTATCACAATTAAACAACATGCTATTTTAAATATATAGCAGATAAAGAAGACTCATTTATTTTCTTATTTCTATGTATGGATAAGGTGCACATGAGTCTAAATAGGGGCTGGATGATGAACAGATGGCTCAGGGGATTATTCGTGCTCAGAATCTGACTGATTCTCACATTTGGGGTTAGGAATATATTTTTTGTATCCAGAATGAGTCAGCTACTGGTAAGCTCAGGTAGGTAGCAGAACCAGTTCCCAAGTGGCACTTATTAACGTATGCTTGTCTGTAATGTCATAAGGTAATTGCCTATATCTTCCTATCAAATGTTATCAGATATTAAGGAAGAATGTCTTATCAAGCAGTTACCTGCAGACCATGATAAATTAGCATAGTAAACAGCTATCTATAATATATGCTTTGTCTTCTCAATTACCATTATGTCAAATAGGGCTCATTTGTCTCTATAATCTCCTCCCTTATTGCCTTTTCCCCCCCTTAGCTAACAAGACTCAACTGTTTAAACCTTTCCCCATAGGGGAGCTGAGCCAATTGTTTGTTAAAAATTGTGCATTTCTGCACTTTTGTCACCTCTGCAATTTTATTTATTTATTTATTTATTTATTTATTTATTTAATATTTCACCTTTCTCCCAGCATGGGGCTAAGGCAGCTTATGAAAAAATTTAAACAGGAGACAACAAAAATCTTGATACACGAAAGTTAAAAACAATTTATAACAAAACCCTATTATTAAGAAACAATGGTATTCAAAACATGTATTAAAAAGAATTTGGAATACAATATGGAAACTTCAGCTGAATACAAATTGCTGCAACCAGATTGTTGACTGGGGTTGGCTATTGGGAGCACCCGACTGCCTTTTTGCAACAGCTCCAATGGTTTCCTGTTTGTTTCTGGGCAGATTTCAAAGTGATCATGATGACCTATAAAGAGCTATATGGTTCAGGTTCAGGTTATTTGAAGGACCGTACTCTCCCATATGAACCTGCCTGTGTTCTGGGTGCCCCTTCCCCCCCGTGGCATAGCTTCGTGTGAGCAGGGTAGAGGCAGGGGCAGAGGAGCAGGGGTGGGGCTATCGCATGTGGGGAGAGGTGACACCACATGGGGGGCAGGCAAGCAGTGGCGGCACCCCCAAAAAATGCCGCCCAGGGTGCACTGTCTCCCACACTCTACCGTCTCTATGCCACTGCTGTCCCAGCATCCTCACAGGCACATTTGATGGTGGCATGAGAGAGGGTCTTCCCTGTGGCTGCTCCATAGAGAACTCCTTTCCCAGAGAGGCTAGATTAGCATTCCCCTTACTATCTTTACCCAAGCAGGTAGACCCCTTCTTATTTGGACAGACCTTTGCGAACGGATTCAGGGGAAACAAGCCTTGCATAATGTGCTGGACTTTCATTTGTTTGTGGTGGCTTTCATTTGTTTTAACTGATTTCAGTGTAATTGCTTTTTACTTTCTGTATGCTGTTAATTTTTAATTATGTTTGTAATAACTGTTGTAAGCTGGCTTGAGTCCCAAACTGGGGAAAAGGTGGGCAAATAGATAATAGTAATAATCTTTATGATTGTACTTGATGGTGGTGGTGGTGGTGGTGTTCAAGATTCTCAGGTCTTGTGGCCAGGCTGTACACTGTATTCCAATGGTGCTTATACTCTAGATTTGTAGAAAGACATTATCATCTTGACATTTATTTTTCAGCTTCTTTTCTAATGATCCCTGACTCGGAATTTGCATTTTTTGCCCCTGCTGAGCACTGAGCCAAGTATTTTCATTGAGCCTTGCACCCAAAATTGAGGATTCTGTTCCTAGTCAGTCACTCACAGCTCAGACCCCATAAATATATATATGGGCAGGAGGACTTTTGTCTTAATGTTCACCTCTTTACATTTGCTTACACTGAACCATAGTGGCAGGGGCCTACATGGCATGGGTGGAAGATAGTGCTCTGTCTCTGCAGTCCTGCATCCTCCCGCATGGAATACAGTACTGGAGGGCATAGCCATAGCCATTTACTGATTAGAGGAGGGTGGGAGGAACCCTGCCAATGTCCACCATCACCTCTTCAGCCAAAAGAGAGTAGTCCTGGATCTGCAACAAGTTGTTGCTAGGTCACATCCTCCCTCTCCTTTTTGGTTTGCAAATGACCATGGCAGTGTACTCTGGGGCTTGGAAGCTGCTTTCTTTGAAGGGGGCAGGGGAGCTATTGAATGTCTCTTCTTGCAATGGTCAAAAGAGGTCATGCACTTGCATAACTTGAATTCCTGTGACTTCAAGTCTCATCAGCTTCATATATTTAGTTTGATGAGCTAGCATGATATAGTGGTTTGAGTATTGGACTATGACTCTGAAGACCAGGCAGTGGGGTAGCTAGAGCTTTTTGCCTCCTGGGGACAGTCCCTGAGTTTGCCGCCTCTCTAAGGGGAGGGAGGACCTGTCCAAAATACCAAATAAAAAATGATCCATTGGCATCGGGTGATTGGGTTCTGCATGTGTGTGCTCAGAGGCGGAGCTCTGCATGCATTCGGAGGCACACTGGCATTCCTGCGGTGATGAGGGCCCTCTCTCTCTCCCTCCCTCCCTCCTTGGAGGCTGAGCTGGGCTGGGTTCATCCCTGGTCTTGGAGGTGGGGGGGGCAGACACCTCTCCCCCCCTCCTCAGGGCTTCCCCTCTCCTCTCCTCTCCTCTCCTCTCCTCTCCTCTCCTCTCCTCTCCTCTCCTCCTTTTCTCCCTCCCTCCTTCTCTGCCCAACCAGGAGCTCCACCAGTATCAGTGCCACTGCTTTGGCTGGAAACAGGTCTGACTGCAGATTGGGAGGGAGAAAGGAGGGAGGGGAGGGGGGAATAGACAGCCCCCTTTCCTGGGGTGGCATACCCCCTCCAGCAGACCTCTTCAGGTGCCCATCTAGGTGTGGGATATCTGCCAGCACGCAAAGCATGGCCCGGTGGCACCCCCAAAAATGTGCTGCCCGGGGTGGACTGCCTCCTCCACCTCCCTAACTACACCACTGAGAGCAAGGTTTGAATCCCTGCTCAGCTATGGAAACCCACTGGGTAGCTATACTCTCTCAGTCTCAGAGACAGGCAAAGGCAAACCCCCTCTGAACAAATCTTGCCAAGAAAACACTATGATACGTTCGCCTTAGGGTCAGTATAAGTGATTTAAAGGCACACAAAAACAACAACAACAATGCTCATTTTCCATGTTTGGGATTGTTCACTGTTCTCTTTTCTTTAACTGCCCTAAATAATTTGGTATCACCCTTAAATATGATCCTTCTCACGCTTAACTCCAATCATTTATGAAGAAGGTTAAAAGCAGCAATCCCAATGAAGATCCTTGGAAAACACCACTATTTACATTCCTTTCTTGTGAGAACTGTTCCTTTATCCCTACTCTTTGCTCCTTGTACTTTAACAAGTTACCTGTCCATTACAGAACCTGGTGGCCACCACCTCTTGTAGTAACAAGTCCACTAGTTTGCATCTATACTGTGTGGAAAAGCCTATCCTTTTATCTACCTTGAATCAAGTTGGGTGAAAATTTCATGTCACGTCATTTTTGTTAAGAATTTATCAAATCCCTTAATATTCAGGTAGAAAAAACTTGAGATTAATAACAAACAAATTTGTAAGAAATCAAAATAGACATACTTATCAATCCAGGGTCAAGGCATTTAGTCTTGAGACTCTCAAAAGTCTGGGCTGGAATCCCTGTGACTTCAGCCATTTTAGTGCAGAATTATAATCTTTTTCCTCTTCTTTAACATCTGTGTGACAGCCGGGTAGAATATGGTCCTCTTCACAAAGCAAATAGTTGTGTGTATTGAACTGGGTTGGGGTAAATGGGGAAGAATTTCATTTCAGTTTGCCGTTGAAGCATCTAACAGCATTCTAAAATATCTTCATGTTTAGGATGGAGATTTTAAAAATACCTGAATGTAGAAGAGATCAAAACATTCAGATTTCCTCACCTGTAATGAAAAAAGTCTTCACTATCCATTATTACTTTTAATATTTCATTGAGATTTAAAACTGATCCAGAAAAAAAAAAATCAAATCTTAGGCCAAGATTGGTTGTATACGATAAGAAGGCCAACAAACCCCTTTAAAAAAAAGTCATTCCAAACATCAATCAGGCCTTGCTGGGCGCAAGCAAACATCGAGTTCAGCAAATACGAGCAAAAATTTTCTTTCTAGATGAGAAAAAAGAGAAACACAAAATCTTGATGATTCTGCGCAACTATAATAATTATGATGGTGTAATTCTTAAGCTGGAGCAGGTGATGTGTGAAGAAACTGCCTGTTTTCTGGGGTGTCTGGAGGCACATTGCCACTGGTGTGTTTTCCCACTTCTGAACAGGAAAGATAAGCTGGAACTAAACCTGCCAGGAGCAGCAAACTCTACCAACCTCCTGGGGGTGACACACTTACCCAAAAAAATATAAATTGAGACCTCTATGACATCAGTGGTACACTCTGCTTGAGTGTCAAGCTTTGAGTTTGGGCTTCTGCATTGGCTTGTGCCTTTAATATGGTTGTTGCTACAACCAGTTGTGCTTGGCATATTCCGGTAACTGTAGGAAGAAATAGAGTCAGTCTTGACTCACTCAGATGGGAAGTCTGAAGTTTCTTCTGTCTCTTCCAGCCATTACACATCCCGTGGCTTAGACAAAGGTGGTTTCTCCTGTCAAAGTCACCTTGTGGGTAGCTCCCCCTTTGGTTTCTCAACTGGCCAGGGTACCTTTTCAAGCAGCAGTTGTAGCAGTGTGTTTATTGGTGGTAGTGGTGGTGGTGGTGGTAGTGGCTATGGGAAGAGAATGAGTACAAGAAGTTGTCTCAGTAGCAGCCATGGTGATTCCCCTCTGCTTGGATATGGTGATGGACTAGTAGAAGTTTACACAGGTGGGCTGGGTGGAGTTCCTTTGGCTTGTGGCATCATCTTCTCTTCCACTGATGAGAAGGTCCTCATGCAGAACCTCAGTGACAATCTGGCCAGCTACACAGACAAAGTGAGATGCTTGGAGGAGGAAAATGCTGCCTTTGGATCCCAGAGCAATGATTTCTGTGTCAAGCAAGAGCTCACTGCTGAACTGAAAGACTACAGCCACTATTATCGCCAGATTGAGGAATTTAAAAACCAGGTAGGTGGAATCTAGGTCTTGGGTTATGCCCATAATTGTAAGGGATTGTGGTTGCTGAAGAGGTAGGGAGTCTCTGGTCCCCTAGAGGATGTGATCAACTCCCATCAGTACCATACATCATGTGCAGTTGTTAGGCATTATGTGGTTGGAACCATTCTGCAGGGCCATAGGTCCTCCTCTTGTTTGGGCCACTTCAGAACTCCAGTGACCTTTTTCTTTTCTTTTTGCATGGTGGCAGTCTCCTCCTCACATCAACAAAAACAAAAGCAAGCAACTACTGTAATTGGAAAGTATGAGGCGCAAGGGTTTGCTTCGCTTCTGGAGTTCATGGGAAATACAGGTAGAATAGTTTCTAACAAGCAAAAGGGGGAAACAATAGCTGTTTAGACAGAAGATGACTTGCCCATAGAATCTGTCTTGCTTTTGGCAGATGTTTGCATGTATATCCAGGTGACTTGCTGTGTTCATGCCACTGGGGCAATTATGGAGAAGCACCACCCACATGGCTGAGACAGCCCTTTATCTTTAGACTTCTACACACTTCTCCAGTCTCTAGGGGAATCCCTTCCAATGCTCTTCTGATGAATCTTGTGACCGCTCAAAAAGGGCACAAATTCACCCCATGCCCTTTACAACACTGTAGTCCTGTTACCGAAACACATATGCCAACCATTTTTATTTTCTGTGCATGCTTTCTGCCATTGGCTCTATTTCTAAATATTTTTCATTGTACTATGTTTTCGTAAATCATGTTGAGCAGCTTATTGTCATTGTTGCATGCCTTCAGGTCATTTCTGACTTATGGTTACCCTATTCTAGTTTTTTCTTGGTAAGATTTGTTCAGAGGAGGTTTGCCTTTGCCTACCTCTGAGGCTGAGAGACTGTGATTTGACCAAGGCCACCCAGTGGGTTTCCATGGCTGAATGTGGATTTCAATTCTGGTCTCCAGAGTCATAATCTAGAGCTCAAACCACTACACCACACTGAATCTCTCAGCGGTATATAAGTGCTGTCAAGGAGCAATGGATTCAAGCTGCAGGAAAGGAGATTCCACCTGAACTTCAGGAAGAACTTCCTGACGGTCAGGGCTGTCCGGTAGTGGAATATGCTGCCTCGGAGTGTAGTGGAGTCTCCTTGCTTGGAGGTTTTTAAGCAGAGGCTGGATGGCCATCTGTCGGGAGTGCTTTGAGGGTATTCCTGCATGGTAGGGGGTTGGACTCGATGGCCCGTGTGGTCTCTTCCAACTCTACATTTCTATGATTTCTATGAAATCAAGGGTGAGAAGATGTGGCAATACAGATGATATTGGGCTCCAACTCCTATCAACCTAGGAAGAATAGCCAATGGTGGGGAGTGATGGGAGTTCTAGACCAGCACCATCTGATGTGCCACATCCTCTCCATCTCTGATTTACCTCGGTGTAATTGAGTGTCTCTTTCCAAAATCTGTACTGCAACATGAGACACCTGATGGTATGCTGATGCATGGCTGATGATCAAGCCACTTGTTTTAGAGTGTCAGAGAAGGAAGAGGTAGAGGGAGCTTGGACAGAATGAACCACAATGGAAGAGTTTTGGAGGGAGCATTACTGTATTTGCTGTTCTTTTCTCAGCTTGTATAATACTGCATAGCATTATAGTGTCTTCCACCCATGGCAGCAAAATTGGAAGATCAAAACAGGTGAATCCTCATTATCTCATAAATGTTTGAAGATTATTCGTTGTTTGGGTCTCAGTCTGTACAAAATTTTCAAGTAATATTTTTTCGTGGAAGACAGTGTTTTCTGCCCAAGAAACAGCTTTTAATTTGCTGAAGATTAATATTTCAATGCAGAAATATTTTAAGCACAGAAAATGGTATTTCTTGTGCAAAAAATGTGTGAATTTTGCATAGAGTAAGTCCTAAATAGTGAAGATTAATATCAGTCCAGGTTTCTCCTTGTCCTGACACTTGAAAAACACATTTGTCAACTATTTTAGAAAACAATATTTTCGAATATTTTTTCCATACCTTCTGAATGAATGCCATCAAAATCAGTGGGTGAGTTAGGAAGCCTGACCTGTGGAAGGAAAATTCATGGGATGGAATTTAGGGGGAAAGTTTACTTGCTTCCAGTTCTGGGGCTATAATGCATTTACAAAGGTGGGGGATGCCTCTCCCAGCAGTGTTAAGTTGCAATTCTAGTCACCAAAGCCAATGAGAAGTGATGACGGAAGCTGTAGTCCAGTGACATATGGATAGGCTCATGTTCCTTACTCCTAGGCTAAAGCAAGCCAGAAACACCGCTTGATGGCTATTGCCTTTGCATCAGCATTTCACTGTTCCCTCTTGTTCTGATTTGTAGCTCATTTTATCCTTAGAAGGTCTCTTGTTGGACGTCCTGTTGTCTTTGGTGTGTACGTTTGGAACTTTGTATGCTTTTGATTCTCTTATCTGCAACCGAGTTAACACATACGGAAGGACACTGGAATGAAGCAGGGGAATTCTCATATGGTAACACCGGCCAAACAACTCCAATGCAGACTGTATTTTAATACTTTTCTGCATTAAACCAATCCCTGCAAGCTAAAAAGTAGCAGAACAATGTCTGAGTGGGGTTAGGACCTCTTTCTTTAAGTTGATTGTGTATTTATGTCCTTTTGCTTGCAAGGAGTCATATAGGGGTTGGTTTTTTTCCCCACAAGCATAAGGCACATTTGAAAAGCTAGGATTTTCCACCTGCAGCTTGCAGTGATATAATCCACTGCAACACCCTATTGTGTTACATCTGTAAACCAGAATGTTTTCTCTGCCAATTCTCCCTTTAGATTATTCGTACCACTCTGGAGAATAATAAGATCCTTCTCAAGATTGACAATAATCGCATGGACCTAGAATACATGAGACAGAAGTATGTACCTCTCTGTGTCATATAACGAATGTCTCCTTCCTTTTTAAAATCTGAAGTTGTATAGATCTCCCTGAATGTATATTGCAGAAAACTTTTATTGAGATGGGGAAGAGGGGCAGTTTTTGAGAGGAAAAAGGGGTTTGGGGAGAGAGGGTATCAAATAATGACAAGGATGTAAGAGGCATCATGTGATGTATGAGGAATGGGGTCCATATCTACCTCTTCTGAGCCCTTCCAAATTTTCTTTCAGCCCAGTTTCTACATGATTGCTGCAGAAAAATTAATTCTGTGATTTATTAGATTTATTAGAAATACGCAAGAAAATCCACTGTTTTGCTCACCATGTTCCCAAAGCTATGCATTTTGTACATATTTTCCCCAATATCTGCAATTTTGCATAAACTTGTTGAGCAGAATGCTGCACCACAAATTCAGAGAAATGAGACACCAGGATAGCAACCATGTTCCAATCCACGTATTCTGAGAATGGGAATTAAATCAGTCTGGACCAAGCAAATAAACACATCCATAAACACTAGAAATTAGTTTCTGATAAGAATTTCAAAAATGCATGTATTTCTTCATATTCAGGATGAAAGGAAGGTGAGACAGGAACAAAACTTGAGTGTGGAAAAAAAATGGATGAAGCTGACAGATTCATCTGTTTAGGCCTAGGGTTTTGACTGCTTAAATTCTTGTGTATTCATCCCTTGTCTTCTGAGAAGCTCCTCACTGTTAATAGTGGTGTTGCTGGCAATCACAACATGAGCCCTTTCCGCAACTCATCTTTTCTCCGTGCTGGGGTGCGGTGCTCACACGAGCAGCCTCTGGAGAGAGGCTCTCGCGTCCAGGGTCCTTCAGCTCCACACAAGCTTCCTGCTCGCGCGAGAGCCCCACCTCTTCTTTTCGCAGTGCAGACTGGGACCTTCCCAGGCTGCACTGGACAGGAAGAGAGACCGGCCCAGCTCCTGAGGCTCCGCATGCAAGGTAAGTGCACGTGGGACCCCAGAGCGATGTGCGACCGCGCTCCCTTTTCGGCTTAAAGCCGAAAATGAAAAAACGCTTGAGCGATCCCTGCCAGGCCCTGGAGCGTCGCGCAAATGTCAGTGCATCATGTGGACCACTCCTCACATGTGAGCGATGCTCGAGGGGCCCTTTCGCATTGAAAATGCTGTGCAAAAAGGGCCATGATCTTCATCTTGCTGGGAATATCTGTTTTTGTTTAATTTGCCTGGTGCAAATGGAGAATTTCATTTCAGTTGGTTTTCAAAGAATTTACTAAAGTTGACAAAAAAACATAGTTCAGAAAGAATTGGATTTTTTCCCCCCCAAAAAACTGAGTCAGGAGAAAAAAAACAGACAGATTTCACTACCTTTAATTTTCAAAGAAAATTAAATTACCTTTTTTGATGCAGGTCTGACATTTTGGATAGCCAGGTTGTTTCTCTTGTCACATTTAGTTCTGCTTAATCTAATGTTAAGGAACGTAGAGGTGGAGCAGCAACTGGGACAAGATGTAAAGACCCAAAATCTCTGTTCCAGTACAAATCATACTAAAATCATCCTCTAGTCACTTTCATCTTTGAGAAAATACCTACCAGTGTGAGTTTGGCACGAAACGTACAATACCAGTTTTGCCAGTTTACCATAGAATGCACTAAGCAATCATTCTTTTGGCTGCCCTACCTCTTCTTTGAATCATAAAAGACCGTGTCATTAATGACTGAGCTCTATTTGAAAATATAGGGTGTCACAGTCCATATGCATATGGTTCAACTGCAAAGATTCTTAAAGCCAGCCAAAGAATTTTTTCAGTCAACTGTTTTTTCTGACACCCAGTCTCCAGTCCACTTTCCTTAACATTGACATATTTTACCCATTTTTTCCCTATAGGATTATGATATCTGACTCCTAGGATAGAAAGGAAAAAGTAGGAGATAAAGATTTAGTTGTTGCAACTGAGCATACTCACTACACTCAATAACATCAAAGTGGGAAAATTAATGGAGTCTGGGTATTAGTCGCTATACTGGAGCTAAAGAAGTGAACATGTTTACTAAGTAAATCAAACACCCCTACCTAATGTGCAGTCTTAGAACCCTTTCTTCTTTGGTTGATTTAGGTCTGAGACTGAATGTGGCATCTGTGAAATGATGGAAGCTGATGTAAATGGATTACACCCTGTTTTGGATGAACTTGCTAGCTTTAAGGTTGACCTTGAGGCTGAACTTAAGTCTTTGCAAGAGGAACTACATGACCTGAGGAAGACCCATGAAATGGTATATTGTTGGCTCATCAAAAAAGAACCCATTTCTTTAATCAAATCAAGTGCAGTCATTATATGCTTACTTTGGTTTATAATACTTGTATTTTCTTTACATGAAAATGTATTGGATTCCTTTTTGACCCAAAAGTTATAAGGAAAAGAACATGAAGGCCCATTTGAACAATGTTATTTAAAATGAAAGGTGAATATGGAAGGAGCTCCCACCTGAAGGAGTGAGATCTCAAATCTAGGTGTTGTTACCAAGAAGGCCCTGTCCTGTGTACACAACAACAACATGGTAGTGGGAACACACAGTAAAACTTCTGTGGAGGTTCTCCATGGAGAGCGATGACTATGTATGAGTATGTGGTCCTTTAAATATCCTACACATAAACCATCCAACGTCTGGTCTAGGATTTGCATCTTACTTGAATTTAGCTTGGGAACAAACCAGAAATAACACACTCCAGATTGAGATGAGGGTAACTTCTTCAGAAAGTGCATAAACTATGGTATTTGCTACTATGTGCTATAGTGATGCCTGCTGACTTAGACAACTTTAAAAGGGTTCTGGACAAATTCACAGGGAGTAAGGCTATCACTGGCTATAACTAGTCATGATGGCTATGCATTGCCTCTAGTATTAGAGACAGCATGGAAACCCACTGGGTGACCTTGGGCGCATCACACACTCTCATCCCCAGAAAACCCTGTGGTGGGTTTGTCTTAGGGCTGTCATAAGTCAGAAGCAACTTGAAGGCATAAAACAACAACGACAAAAACAACAACAATGCATTTATATACAAGTTGCTGGGAAACGTGAACGGGAAAGTGTTGTGTTCAGAGTCCTAGAGTTCATGGAAGTATGAATATAGGCCCCTCCAATACTTGAAAGATGCTGGCTTTACTGCTCTGCAGTTACTTCTCGTTCTGAGGCCACAGGCCAACTGTTCTAACCTTCCTGGACACACAGTGGAAACCTTGCGGAGAACTATACCTAGTCCAGGACACTTTAACAAACCTGGCCTAGATCAGGGAATGAATCTGCTATAAAAATTGCTGAGGCTATTTCCCTCATCTCCAGCTTGTGAGCTTCCCATAGTTGATTAGTTGGGCAGTGTTTGAACAGAATGGTGGCTTAACTAAGCCACTGATCTGATCCAGCAAGGCTCTTCGTAGATTTATGCTCTTATGTTCAAAACCCACCCTGTAATAATGTTTTTCAGGAATTAATACATCTGAAAAAACAGTCACATGACAGTGACAAGGAAGTCAGCATCTATCCTGGCCAAGATCTGAAGAAAACCCTGAAGGAGATGAGATGCAAGTATGAAGCAATGATAGAGGCAAATCGCAAAGAGGTTGAGCAGTGGTATGAAGGCAAGGTAAAGACTACAGCCCCTGTATGGGAATGAAATTAAAAATGATGGCAACCTGATGGGAAAAAGGCAAGAGTGGTAGTGGTGGTACTGGGCTATTCACAGGTCTCTGTCCATCTTCATGGTTGGTGGGCAGGAGAGGGCGGAACAACCAAAATATATTCATAGATGCAGAATATATTCAGGCAGCACAACTTGGTTTGATTTTTTAAAAAAATATCAGAACACACACTGTTGTTTAAGATCAGTCTCTTGTAGCCTGGCTATGCCACTGTGGTCACTGAGACACCAAACATACTGTTATGTTCTCCATCAAAAGTTTTATCAACACACAATTCCAACCAATCTTTCCTGCACAGTGAATAATAAATAAAAGCCCTGAAAAAAATCTCACATTTCATTAATGTGTGTTTTAGCTGGAGACATTGAACCAGGAAGTCTGCACCAGTAGCCAGGAAGTTGAAGATGGAAACTGCAAGGTCATGGATCTCAAACACCAGCTGCAAGCCTTAGAGACTGATTTACAAGCCCAATGTAATATGGTAAGGGATAATGGCATGCAGGGGGACATCTTATTGCGATGTCTTGTTTTCAGAGCAGCCTTTGGGTAAAGGTATATTCAGGATCCACTGGTAGATCTCTTGGTGATTTGCAATTTTAATAAAAGCATCAACCTGATGACTCCTTCCCCTCTAAATTATTCTGTTGTTTGGGGTAACCAGAATAGATTTGCTTGGAAGAACTGTGAGCTCTGCTCAATTCTGGTGCTCAGCATATGGGCTTGCGATGCATCAATTTTTCAAATTTATGGCTAGAACTAGTGGTTGTACTTTTTCCAGGGTTATGGAACTCTGCCATGGAAGAGTACACAAAATGTGCTGGCACCAAGCAACCTATTTCTCTTGTATCATACATCCTTCATGGCCACTGCCCTTGCAGTCTTTTCCAACCTGCCTCCATCACCTACCCTGTCATAGTTCCACTGGCATAGTTTACCCACAAGATCCCAGCCACAATCTTTTCTACTAGATTCCAATTGTTGTATTGCAAACTCTGCCCACTCTTGCTTTAGAGTTTAGATTAACTCCCCTGGGTGTCACAGTGGCTCCTCCAGCTCAGTTCTAATCAGATCCAACTCCCCTTTAGCTGCAATAATACTACACCCTTTTTTACTTCTTGGAGTTTGGAAGTGTTGCTTTTTGAGGCTATAGGCAGGGGTGTAATAGAGCCAGGGCTCACAGGGTTCCTCCAGGACTTTTTGATGAGCCACTACTGTAGTAACATTTGCTACTCTCCTGGAATCTTCTGTTCTTTCCTAATTTAGCTGCCATCCCTACCTCAGCTGTAGGGGAAATGGATTCTCTTAGCAATAATGTAGTCTTATGAAAACTCCCTGTTTAATCCAGAGTTTATGGCGGTTATTTTACAAAATACTTGTTCCAAGTAAAGATGAAAAGTGCTAGAAACTGTTTTAGGCCTCTTCCTTACTATACAGATGTAGCATTTTGATCAACTGCTGTAGCTCCATCCCATGGGTATTTGTAGTTTTGTGTTTAGAATTTCAGCCAGAGAGTTTGCAGCTAAAGTGTTATCAAAGTGCTGTAATGAGAAGTGTGAAAAGAGGCTTTAGACCAATTCAGCAACCCACTTCAGGGACTGTTCATAGAAATGTTGCTATAGATATTATCCTGTGACTCTTTCACACTACATAGGCCCTTTGTGCATGGCATTTTTGATGTGAAAGGGCCCCTTGAGCGTCGCGCACATGTGAGGAGTGGTCCACACGATGCACTCACATTTGCTCAATGCTCCAGGGCCTGGCAGGGACAGCTCATGCACTTTTTCATTTTTGGCTTTAAGCCAAAAATGGTGCATGGTCACGCATCGCTCCGGGGCCCTGTGCGCACTTACCTTGCATGCGGAGCCTTGGGAGCTGGGCCGGTCGCGCTTCCTGCCCAGTGCAGCCTGGGAAGGTCCCAGGCTGCACTGCGAAAGAAAGAGGCGGGGCTCTCGCGTGAGCAGGCGGCAGCTGTGGAGCTGAGGGAACCGGGAAGCAAGAGCCTCTCACTGGAGGCTGCTCACGTGAGTCCCGCACCCCAGCACCATGAAAATGTAAGGTGCGAAAAGGGTCATAGTTGTAGCACTATGATTCCACTTTAATTGCCATGGCAATATTCTCTGGAAGCCTGGGGTCTGTAGTTTCAGGAGACATTAGATGTCTCTGGATGAAAATTCTAAACACTCCTCCCTAAACCACAAAAATCATGATCCCATGGAATGTTGCTGTGGCAGTTAAAGTGGAATGACAGTACTGTGGAAGAACTTCTGGTGAGGTCCTTCATTTTACTACATCTTTAGTACTATACCACTGGTTACCACATCCAGAATCCCCCAACCAGAATAGCCAGAACAGTAACACTTCTGTTCATTAATCAGACACCAATGCTTGAATAAATAGGGTGATGTTACACCGTGTAATTTAGGCCCTTTTCACATGTCAGGGGGGAAACGGGCGAAAACGCCCCAAAACGGAGCTTACCTCCAGCCGGGTAAGTCCGTCGCCGCGTGGAGCAGTGCGAGCTCACTGCTTCACACTCCTCCGGCGTCGCAGATGGCAGCTTCCGGTTGGTGGAGGCTCTCCACCAACCAGAGAAACTCGCCAGCCGGAAGCCCGCCCCCGGCAGATCTGCAGACACGCACTTGCGCGCGCCTGCAGATCCACTTTAGAGCCGGGCGACGGAGCGGCACCGGGTGTGTGCTCCGTGCTTTTTAAAAAACTCTAAAAAGAGGTTTTTTAAAAACACGCAGCCTGGCTAGTTCCGGCCGCTCCTGAGTGGCTTCTGGTGTGGAACTACGAAAAGTAGTCCACGCCAGTCCACTCTACGGTGTAGACGACCTCCGTGAGAGGTCGCTCTACACCGTTCCCCCCCCGACATGTGAAAAGGGCCTTAGAACGCTGTGAGGCAGGTCAGAGAGTATGACTGGCTCAGGTTCTTCCAGTTGGTTTCAATGATCAGTGAGGACTGAATCTATGGCCCTTTCTGCACCTTACCTTCTTCCGGCGCTGGGGTGCAGGGATCTGGCGAGAGGCTGTCGCATCCGAGGTCCTTCGGCACCACATGAGCCGCCTGCTCGCGCAAGAGCCCCGCCTCTTCCTTACGCAGTGCAGCCTGGGACCTTCCCAGGCTGCACTGGGGCAGGAAGTGTGACCGGCACAGCTCTGGAGTCTCCGCACGCCAGGTAAGTGAACACAGGGCCCGGGAGCAATGCACGATCGCGCACCATTTTCAGCTTCTAGCCGAAAATGAAAAGGTGCATGATCGGCGCCTGCCGGCCCCTGGAGAGTTGTGCGATTGTGAGTGTGTCGTGCAGATCGCTCCTCACAATCGCACTACGCTCCAGGCGCCCTTTCGCATGGAAAATGCCGTGTGAAAAGGGTCTAGATCTCCCAAATTCCATCTTAACATTATAAGCACTAGACCAAAGTTACCTCTTTATGTATCATCCCCTTGGTCTTACTAGGAAAAACATAAATATAGGAATGAATTAGGGTAGGTGAGGACTTTGCACCTGGGAAAGCTAGCGTGGTGTAATGGTTTGAATGTTGGACTATGATCCTGGAGAGCAGGGTTCAATTCTCTGCTCAGCCATGGAAATGCACAAGGTGGCCTTGGGCCCATCACAGACTCTTAGCCCCAGAAAACCCTGTGATAGAGTCGCTGTAGGTCATAATACATCAAAAATGACTTGAAGCCACACAACAACAGCAGCAATGCTCACTCAAGCAATACTAATGCAGATCTCTGATTCTGAAGATCTCACTTGTGCACCACAGATAACATATATTCATTCCCCTCTGATACAGCTATTTGGTGAGAACTCTGATTTTATCCTATTCAGGTTATTCTGTTGTTTTTATCTGGAATTGTTTTAAACTGTTCATATTGTTTTAGTTATATGCTGCCTTGAGATCTCACAATAGAGAGTAGGACAGAAATATTTTAATAAACAGTAGACTGAGTAGATTTTACTTTTCTTGGTCTTATCTCTCTCTGCTTTCTGCATAGCTTTTGGTTCAAAAGGCAGTCCATCCATCATGCACAGTTAAGGCTCTTAACAATGTTGTTTTCTCTTCTCTCCCCTGCCCCCTTGTTACAGAAGGACACACTGCAGGTGTCTTTAGCTGAAATAGAACATCGCTTCCACACCCAGCTTGGTGAAATGCAGGAAAAGATCTCCCTCATGGAGCATCAGCTGGCAGAGCTGCACTTGGAAATGGAGAGTCAAGATCAGGAATACAAAGACCTCCTGGATGTCAAAACACGGCTGAAGCAAGAGATCCAGACCTACCGCAACCTGCTTGAAGAAGGGCAGGAAGACCATGTGTAAATAGTGTGTAGATGGGCCAAAATTTGTGAACAGATTTTGTAGCCCCTTTCTCCTGAGACAGTGGCTTCCATGTCAGTGGGGCAGTGAATATTTTAGTCTGAATTTTTAAAGAGATAACCAAAGTACTGAACCTTGTCTCCTAAATAGGTTCAGCAACCTGGACAGCACATTTAAAGTTTAGACTAAATCCAGAGTGGTTCTACTACCTCCCCTGCCTTGGAAGGGACTCCCACTGTTCCTTTGAGGTCCCTCCCTAAACTGCAAACCCCAGGATTCCATAAGATGTTGAAAGTGGAATAATGGCACTGTAACAGTCTAGTGCAGAAATGGCCAAGATCTCCTGAAAATGTCTGGTACTATAAGCTGTCTCTAAATTCAGTTTTGTTTGAATTCATGTTACAGTTTATGGCTTGAATCCTGCTGGACAACTATGCTAGTGTTAAAATTGTTGCACAAGCAGTTGTACTTCCTCAGAATTTGTGTAAATGCTGTCCCTAGTTCTGCCAAGCTCATGTTCAACCATCTCTTAGGGAAGTAGGATGGAATTCACTATGACAGTTATGGATGTATAACCTAGGATTACACATCTGACTTGTATATGTCATCCCCGTGTATTCACAATTGCGGCACTATTGTAATAATCACAAAAGTCCCCCAGGTTTGCTTTACTGGGCAGCAGGTACTGTAAGTGATGGAGGTCTGTTCTCCTATCAATTGGGGCAGAGTGAACTGATGTTTCCAACCCCCTCCTGCCAGCAAACTCTGGTATTAGGAGGAATTGTGAGAGGGATTCTGCTTCTGAATGTTGCATGAGAGATCACTGGAGGAAGGTGGATAGAAATGTTAGCATATTGCACTCAGCAGCAGGCAGATTTCTACTGGTCGAAGGATTGGGTGTGGGGGGGCAGGAGACACAACTTAACTAAGTAGCTGATCTAGGATCTGAGCTGTTATTCTTCATTAATATAATTTTCGAAGGAAATAACAGATAATCTAGCATTTTTTTTCCTGCTGCAAGAAAATTTCCATTTCAGGGCTTATTCTGCACGAAACTCACACGTGGAACCCCCAGTTCCCAAAAACAGCATTTTCTGTGATCAAAATAATATTTCTGCACATAAATATTGCTTCTTATGTAGGAAATGCTGTTTCCTGCACACAAAATGTTGTAGCTTGGGACTTACTGCACAGAGCATTTTCTACTTAGGAAACACTATTTGACATGCAGATAATAATATTTCTGTTCAGAAATATTTTCTGTGTAGAAAATTCTGTTTATTGTGCAGAGATGCTGTTTTCTTCAGAAAAAAAAAATGCAAATTTTGTGCAGAACAAGTCCTGAACTGTAAAGATTCTTAACAGCCCAGCCTCCTCCTTGTCAGGTTTCCTGATGCTTGAGAAATGTGTGTCTGACTATCTTAAAAAATACTTTTAAAATATTCTTTTCATCACCTCCATCTCTTTCATTTTTCACTTGGCAGTCATTGAGCAATAAGTTGCTTAACTATGAGATGAAGCGTAACTAAAATTGTGTATCATTACACTACACTGAAAGTGTAAAGGCTTAGTGCATGTATTTTAGTTTTAGAGCAACTTGTGACCACAGACCTAGAGATCTGGTTCTCAAGTGGTCCTTGGCCTAATTTTAAAGGCCCTCTGCAAGTGCTTGGTTCTCATACTGGCCTGCTAGGTGTTAAGGGAGAAAGAAAGGGAGAAGATGGGGGCCATTTCCGCACTAGCCTGTTATAGCACTATTATTCCGCTTTCAACCTCCTGTGGAATTCTGGGGTTTGTAGTTTACTGAGGTCAAAGAGCTCTCTGGCTGAGAATTCAAAATGCCCCTCCCTAAACTGCAACCCCCAGGATTCCATAAGATGTTGAAAGTGGAATAATAGCTGTATAACAGGCTAGTGCGGAAATGGCCGGGGATAGGAAAAGAGACATTGAAGAGAATGATGGATACCAAGCCCCACCCACCACTGGCATGCAGCCAGAAACATGACCCCTCACACACACACACACACACACACACACACACACACAGAGGAAGGGATCATTCCACAGAAAAAAGATTGCTCACTCTTGCTCTATAGGGTTCACCTGCTTAAGAATGCTTGTACTAACCCAGGGGCAGAAGCAAACCACCATTCCTTTCTTTTTCTGTGTTGCTATCATGTTCAATGTTTATTGATTTCACACTTTGCGGGAATCAATCTGGGACGCTATTCTGGGTCTGTTTATGTGATCAGTCATCATAGGAGAAAACCTCAGCACGCACTTTAGACTCTGATCGTATCCGTACTACACTGTTATAGTGCTATTATTTCACTTTCAACATTGTATGGAATCCTGGGTTTGCAGTTTCGGGAGGGGCATTTAGGATTCTCAGCCAGAGAGCTCTTTGGCCTCAATAAACTACAAACCCCAGAATTCCACAGGATGTTGAAAGTGGAATAATAGCACTATAACAGTGTAGTGTGGAAATGGCCTCTGAAACGTAAACACAATAAAGGAGCCAATCTCAGGGCATAAAACATGCATATATGTAAATCTCCAAACGGATGAATGATTTTTTCATACTTTTGGTAGATTAGAAAAAAAATCACGATGGGTGGTGTATGATTGCATAAACTATAACAGTTTTGCGATTTCTGCTGGTGGACATTCAACATTTCTCATCCATTCATGTGGTAAATAAGATAAGAGAGTCAGCAGATAGATATACTGTATAACTGAAACATTATGGAAGACCTTAGCTGAAATCCTGGATTGGGAAACGTTAAGGTTGTCACACATGGAACTATCTACAAAATGTCTCTCCTCTCACCCCCAATCAGCCTTTTAGCTACTGTACCTCCTCCATCCGAATTTACTGGCCAGTTGATACTGCCCTGGCTAGTCCGAGCTTTGGGGATATTAAAAGATATCCTCTTGATATCATAATTCGACTGCACTTCTCTGTTCCTTTCCACGTGCTTGCGAGGCCACCGGACAAGCACGTAAACAAGCTCGGCCGTTAATAGCCGTAAGATTCCTGGACAATACAGGCAGGCCAGAAATAGCTGACTCACTGCTTTAGGAGACCTCCAGGCAAGTACTCTAATTAAGTATGCACACCACTTACAAAAGAGCCTCTGCCCCACGATGGCAGCTTGATGGGTAACCTATACAATACCCAAGTACTCTGCGTTTGCATACTGGCTACTCTATTGAGAACTGCTGCGATAACTCAATCATTCAGATTCTGACTTTTCGGAGGCTTTCTCTCCAACTCCAAATCTATTGTTTTCCCCCAAGTACGGCATAGCCTGCAGTCACAATTCTTCTTATAAAAACCCTTGATTCCGAGACCTTCCTCGGATTGCTCCCGAGTTCCATCCCGCCTTGCTGCCGCTTTGCTTGGCGAGCCTCCCCTCAGCTCCACGTGCTGAGCTACATTGCACCCCAGCTTCGCTCTCTATTTTTCTGGGCTTCTGGACAGGTGAAGTATCACCCAAACCAACAATGCCTCTAAAAATCCCTCTATACCACTCCAACCTTTATTTTCTTTAGTTATCTTGTGTGAATGTGTTGCATACACTGTTTTGCTTCTGTATTTAATAAAACATCATTTATTATTTCAACTTCTGTGTTCTCCTTGACTCGACCCGACCCCGTAGACATAGGGTTTAAGATCTTGCTATGTTACCCTGCCTCTCGTAACGCTAAGCAGTGCTCTGAGCTAATTTTCCCCACCTTTAGTTGAGCACATTTTGGTGTCCCTCCCCGGACCCCCAGTACACAGGGTAACACAGTGGGGAGTGAGGGATCATCAGAGAAGTGTCCAACTGTGTTCCTGTGTTCCATCCTCAGAGATGAGGTATTTTCCAGGACCAAGTATGGATCCTAATAGGTCCTTGAGGATGATATCCATGCTGTATATCCAGCTATAGGACCATAGCAGAAGGATTCTCGGCTTTTCCACCATCCAGTAGATTGGCATGAGAGGCCAGAGCACGTTAAAGGATAGGTTGTGGAAGAACTTTGATCACTGTACAATATTGCTCAAGAATTCCAACTTCTTCAACACCCAAAAAAAATGACTTAGGGTCTTTCTGTACTACATTGTTATCGTGCTATTATTCCACTTTCAACATCCTATGGAATCCTCGGGCTTGCAGTTGAGAGAGGGGTGTTTAGAATTTTCAGCTGGATAGCCCTTTGGCCTCAGTAAATGACAAACCCCAGAATTCCACAGGATATTGAAAGTAGATTAATAACAATATAACATTGTAGGGTGGTAAGGCCCTTACACAAGTGTACTTTGGACTTTCACCTGGAGAAATCACTACAGCGCATCTGCTGTATATGTGGGATTCTCTTCCAGGAACCCCCACATAGAACAAAAAACATTAAGTGTTGCATTTCATTATAATCAATGGATGCAACATGTGCATGCACACAGCAGTGTAGGGGAATACCCACCATGTCCATTGGCTGTAATAAGATGCAACACTTCATGTGACTTTGCATTTGGCATGTGGAAGTCACACAAAAGAAGGGCCCACTCTAATAGGATTCTAACCTTTGTTTCCTCAGACAAGGTTTGTTATTTCAAGATAACACCCTTGAGAGAACAGTTTCCGAGGTTTGCTTTTATAAAGAATCCCTAAGTCATACTCTGTTTGTAAAGGCTGAAAAGTGTCTGTTTTAGGCAATTCCAAATTCACCTCCCCTCTCTTTCTTAACAGAGATACATTCAACTGATTGAAACACTCCAATATTTTCCTAGTTATGGATCCATGAAACACATTGTGGGAAAATCCTTACAGTTCCACTAAGACCTAATTCTAACCTGAATCTGCATACTAAAATGTGTGATTTAGTCTCCTCAGATAGATCTGGTTCCTCTCTTTCTTGCTTCTGGTAACTTCTAGGCTTTCAGTTAAGCCAAACAGCATGTTCATGTTAATCTTTCTAGCAACTGGTTAATTAACTCACTTGTTCCTAATAAAGGCTTTGTTCATTGCAACTGATCCTGAAAGGCGGCTGACTCAGTTCTGCAAAATGAAGATGATGCCCACATGAGAAACCAGATTTAACAGGCACTGCAAAATAACAGGTTGCCTTCATCCTGTGACTGTCATCCCTCCTGCCCCATAAAACTGCCTCATGCAAGACTAGTTCCAACATAGCAATTTTATGGGTTAGTAAGAACTATAAGAATAATAATTATTGTTATTACAGTTGACCCGAGCAACATTCACATCAGAGAGATTCTGCTCTCTTTTTGTTGCCCACCAGGACAGCACTTGCTGTGGTATTCACCAAGTATAAAGTGATAGTAAATCCAGCATTGCTTAAGCTCCCTTGTATGCCATGACATTCTTCCCAATCAGGGGTATGGCAACTGCACAGGTATGGGAGATCCACATTGGACTCTTGCCACCCTATCAAGGGCCACCACTACTGCCACTAACATCTGGTGGTGGATATTAAAATTCCTACCACTTCAGCTGCCCCCCAAGAGCATGGCAACTACACCAGAGAGAGGGAAAACAGAGCATCTTCTTCTCTTCTAGGAAGAAAGGAAAAGACAATTTCAAGACCACTGTTCTTTCTTACAATTCTTTGTTTTTAAATTGAACTTGGACTTGCCAACCCTTCAACAGAGGAAAAGACACTTGTAAAGACTACAGTTCTCAGAATCTTCAAGGGGATTCTTGGAACTATGGTAATCTTTCTAAAGCTTGACTGGGAATCAAGGCCATCTTGTGAGAGACACAATATTGTCCATGCTTAGGGCTTGGCAGATTTTCAGTATTTTGACAGCAGTGCAGTAGACCCACTTGATCCCACCCTTGATCCCAGATCTGGAGATGCAGATTGAGAACTTGAAGAAGAAAAAATGAAATACTATATTTTGAGGGCAATGGGGTAGACTTGCTTGGACCTGACTTATTTTGAGCGTATTGCTGAAGGTACCTGAAGCAAGAGAATCACCAGACAGTGACAAGAAAATTGGAAGCAAGTAGATGAACCAACAACACTCCCTGGGAGCAAATGTTCAGAAATACTGACATATCCCAGAGCTTTGTTGACATGTTTCAGTATTTTCCATCCTAAAATCACAATATCCAACAGCATCTCATGCAACAAATGTTCCGAAACAGCAACCACCTCTCGCATTTCAATGTTTTAGAAAGAATTCTTCATTCCCCTTCCTCCCTTTGTTTTATCTATAGAAACCTGAATATGCTCAAAAATTCATATTATGCTTGACTGTATGTTCAACAATTATGCTTGATTAGGTTCCACATGTGAAAGGCACACCTCTGTGTATAACTAAAACAGCTTTCTAGAATGCTGAAAAAATAGAGTTATTGGTCATGTGGACATTTCACTTTCAAGGAAATGCAAATAGAAGTGACCTGTAGCCTTCCTACAAAATAGAGGAAGACAAAGATTATGGCCGTTTCAGCACTACACTGTTATAGTGCTATTATTCTACTGTCCACATCCTGTGGAATTCTGGGGTCTGTAGTTTACTGAGGCCAAAGAGCTCTCTGGCTGAGAATTCTAAAGGCCCCTCCCTAAACTGCAAACCCCAGGATTCCACAGGATGTTGAAAGTGGAATGTTAGAACTGTAACAGTGTAGTGTGGAAATGGCCTATATGTTGGAGGCAGGCTTGAAATATATGAATGGAATCCTGTTGTTAAATCCAACTAAAGCAGACTCATTAAGTCATCAAAATTTACCCACGTGTTGGCTCATCACTCAACATTTGACTCAATGGGTCTACTTGTAGATGCAACTAATCAGAATCAACTTCTGAGCAAGACAGCAGGCAGACGCTCCTCACAGCACTCCTCTGTAGTGAGGAGAGCTTTCACAGTAAAAGTGCTAGCCAGAGAGATCGCTGGTTGGAGAAACTTGCCCTGGATTAATAGGGAAGCGAGGGATCACTTAATAGGATTTGGAATTCCCATTACATGCAATTTACTCATGAGTAAACATATAATGAGTGGGAACAATTGAGGGAGTTCACACTTCCCATGACATGCAGCTGTTTTGATCTGAGGATCTGATGGCCCCAAGCTGGCAACCTGTTTTTTTTAAAAAACTTATATCTTTAGGCTTACAAAGGCGAAAAATTCTTCTGTTTAAAAAGGATGAACAGAAGCCTTGTCAGCCACCTGCTTTATGCAACCAAGTTCAGGACTCAAATAAGAAGACTGGGGGCTGATGAGTTTAAAAGAAAACAATTAAGCATTTAAATGCATTTTCATGGAGAGACTGAATTTCATCTTATTTACAACTAATCTATTTACCCGGCGTTGCCTGGGATTTTGTTTTCCTCTTCAGAACTCACCAAACTGTCTTCTCCAGTATCTGTAACTTTTCCCCATATTTTCCAGTGCAATCTGTATTCAGAATTATTTACATACACAGTTTGGGTTTCTGCCCTCCGCCTTGCTGCTAGGCCTCATCTCCATAGCAACTGGCCTTTTCTAGTACCTGAAATTTCGCCCCCATATTCTCCAATCCAATCTGTATTTGCAGTTGTTAACATACAGAGGTTGGGTTCCTGTGAGAATACACTGTCCTCCTCGTTGCCGCTAGGCATTGTCTCCATAGCAACTGGCCTATTCCTGTACCTGTAACTTTTCTCCATAATCTCCAATCCAATCTGTGTTGTCCAGTGACGTTGTTGACGTTGATTTCTTTCTGTTGAATTTGTGCAATGGCTTTACGTTTTTCTAGGAGGTTTTTTGTTTTGAATTTCAGTTTTAAGATTCCTCACATATGGAACCCATACAATCTACTTTGTGCGGCAAGAAGACCTTTTAACTATGGCCATTTCTGCACTACACACTATAGTGCTATTATTCCACTTTCAACATCCTGTGGAATTCTGGGGTTTGTAGTTTACTGAGGCCAAAGAGCTCTCTGGCTGAGAATTGTTAAATGCCCCTGATTAAACTACAAATCCCAGGATTCCATAGGACGTTGAAAGTGGAATAATAGCACTATGACAGTTTAGTGTGGAAATGAGCTATGTTGTGTATTTCACTTTAATTTTTCTCACATATGCCTCCCAAATGTTTTCTGGCATCCTTATTGATGGTAGGCCTCATCTCCTTAGCAACTGGCCTGAGGCCCAAGAGCTCTTGGCTGAAAATTCTAAAGGCCCCTCCCTAAACTGCCAACCCCAAGATTCCATAGAGTCTTCATAGCCAGCCAATCATATGAGGTCTTCTTGCCTCACTCAGCCAATCATATGAAGTCGTCGCCTGCCTGACACAGACAAACAGACTAACTCACAAACAGATAAACATTGACTTTTATATAGTAGATGGAGGGATTAGCCACAGGCTCTTTTCGCACAGCATTTGCCATGCGAAAGGGCGCCTGGAGCGTCACGCAATTGTGAGGAGCGATCTGCATGACGCATTCACAATCGTGCGATGCTCCAGGGTAGGGCAGGTGCCGCTTGCACGCTTTTTCATTTTCGGCTTTCAGCCAAAAATGGTGCGCGATTGTGCATTGCTCCAGGGCCCCATGCGCACTTGCCATGCTTGTGGAGCCTCCGGAGCTGCGGCGGTCGTGCTTCCTGCCCCAGTGCAGCTTGGGAAACTCTCACGCTGCACTGCAGAAGGAAGAGGCAAGGCTCTCATGCTGCCTGCTCAGGAGCAAGCAGCTTGTGTGGAGCTGAAGCAGCAGGGATGCGAGAGCCTTTCGCTGGAGGCTGCTTGTGCGATCCCCACATCCAGTGCCAAAAAAAAGGTAAGCTGCGGAAAGAGCCACAGAAATAGGGGAGATGAGGGACCAAGTAGTTTTGGTTTGTGAAATGGGCACTATAGTCCTAGCAGGGATACACTGAAGGTAAAAAGTTAATTTAATGAAAAGATTAACCTGCAAGACTGAAAGGGGTGAAAGAAAGATGAAAAAGAAAAGTAGTCTATCTCAGGACAAATCCTTTCAAACAGCAAAACTAGGACCCTTTCCACACCTACCTGTTCCTGGAGGTGGGGGTGGCGCTTGTGTGAGCAGCCTCTTGCGCGAGGCGCTCACTTTGCTTCTCCTTCCTTACCGCAGCTGGCTTGCTGGTCGCGCGAGCGCCACGCGAACGCCCCTCTCCTTCCTACCGCAGCGCAACCTGGGAATTGCAGGCTAGCACTGAGGCAGGAAGCGCGACTGGCCAGGCTCCTGACGCACCGCACAGCAGGTAAGTGCGTGCGGTCCCCGGGAGCATTGCGCGACTGCGCACCATTTTCGGCTTAGAGCCGAAAATAAAAAGGTGTGTGTCAGCTCTGCATCTGGTTCTTGAGCGTCACATAAATGGGAGTGCATCGTACGGACCGCTTCTCCCGTTCACGCGACGCTCAAGGGGCCCTTTTGCTTTAGAAACAGTGTGTGAAAAGGGTGTAGGAAATATTAACAAAGGGTAAGGAAGGGAATCTGAGAAGATTTCAGAGAGAGGAGTTCATGAATAGGATGGATGAAAAGGAAGAGGAAAGACAAATTTAAAATGAAATATGGAGGGGAAAAGGGGTAGTGGTGGGTGAAACTAGGTTATGAAATGATTACAGTTCCAAGATAATGAAACTGGATTTGGTAATGATTGTGAAAACGATTTTAGAATATGAACTGTCATAGAAATATGTGGACTTAGTGATGTTACATAGCATGTAAAAGGTTTACCGTTTTAAGTAGTGAAGTTAATAACATGCAATTAAGTCAGTAAATATGGACCTTTCCGCAACTCACCTTTTTGTGGAGCTGGGGTGCACGGATCGTGCGAGCAGCCTCTTGCGAGAGACTCTCGCGTCTCCGTTGCTTCAGCTCTGCAGCTGCTGCCTGCTCGCAAGCAGGTAGTGCAAGAGCCTCTTCTCTTCCTTCTGCAGAGCAGCCTGGGATTTTCCCAGGCTGCGCTGCAGCAGGAAGTGTGAGCGCCATGGCTCTGGAGCTCCACATGCACAGCAAGTGTGCACGGGGCCCTGGAACGATGCACAATTTTTCGCTCAAAGCTGAAAATGAAATAGTGCATGATCAGTGCCTGCCAGGCCCTGGAGCATCACGCGATTGCAAGTGCATTGTGTGGACTGCTCCTCGCAGTCGTGAGATGCTCCAGGGGCCCTTTCGCAAATGCCGTGCGAAAATGGTGTTGGTTTTAGTGTCAAGATTATAAAATGCAATATCATTTAACATACAAATATAATAGGTAATAGAATGTAATATTGATCTATAAATATTAGATAGATTAACCTTTGAAAGAAGAGAGTTTATTTTTTTTTCTGCTTGTCGGATTAATATTCAGCAATTCTCTTCTTTTTATCCCCTATTTCATCTTTGAGAGGTTTGAAACAATTTAAGTGTCATATACTGTTTACAGGAAGAATTGAAGCCTGTTTTTCTTTCTTTTTTATTCTTTAATTTCTAACTCTTATGCTTTAGCCCCCTTTTTATTTTTTATTTTTTAATTTTTTATTTTCTCTTTTTGTGTATTTATAGCGTTTTAGTTTTTTTGAATTTTAAATTGGATTATCAAAAATAATATCTTGTTAGATGTGACTAACCAATAGGAATCACACCAAAGACGCCATCCCTCTTACATGTGTTACCCTGTTTGGGCATAATGCCCGAATAGCACTAAAGTTTCACTGCAGTCATGAGAAGGAAGCTTTGGGAGTTTATGGACCAGGATAAATGAAGTCTGGTATCCCAAGGTAAGAGATAGGAGAAGTTACTTTGGGAGACTAAGGCCCTTTTCGCACGCTATTTCACATGCGAAAGGGCCTCTGGAGCGTTGCACGACTGCAAGGATCATTTCACATGATGTCCTCGCAATCGCACGACACTGCCAGGACCCATAGGTGGAATATATCATTTTTGGCTTCTTGCTGAAAATGATAAACAATCGCGCATCACTGCTAGGCCCCACATGCACTTACCTTGCGTGTGGAACCTCTAGAGACGCAGCTCTCATGCTTCCTCCCCCAGCGCAGCCTAGGAAAGTACCCAGCTATGCTGCAGAAGGAAGGGGCAGAGCCCTCACGCTTTCTTCCGGCCAGCAGGGAGCTGCTGCAGAGAAGAAGCAGAGGGGATACAAGTGCCTCTCGCAAGAGGCTGCTTGCGTGATCCGCCGCACTCATGTTGGAATCAGGTAAGGTGGGAAAAGGGCCTAAAGTTCTCAGAACCTCCTAGATACATGCTAGCTGGCTTCATCCCAGACAGATGTTAACGGGGGGATTCTCTGAGTTGTAGTCCCCAAAAAGAACATTTCCAAGCTCTGTTCAAAAAAAATGTTTGGGGCAACAAAATTTGCCTCTTGAGAGGGAAGTTGTGAAATGTCTGTGCAACTGCCTTCTGGCTCTGTCTTCCACCAAGTTGTCCTTCATCTCAGCATTGTTTGGAGTAAGAGAAAGACTAAAATGAATTCCTTTTGAGAGCATGAAAAGAGACTGACTGGAGCCTAACTTCTCACATTTATTAAAGGTATATGAGACAATGTCTTTATGAAAAGCAACAACTGCAGCCTCAATGTCCTTCAGGGTGCACCACACATTCTGAACTGTAAGGATTTCATGCATTAAACAAACATACAATGTAGAATTAAAATTTAAAGTGTCTCCCTTTGTGTGTGATGCATACAAACAAATTAAAAGACCACACTTATTATTTTCCCTATGCAAATTTCTCCAAACCACATTTTCTGCTTAACACATCAAAGACACAGAAAAAAGGCTTCATCAGAAGGAGCCTCTTAGGCATTATGCAAATATTGCGAACTAATTATGAGTGGTAATAAGGTAAGAATGATGTTGAACAAGCTTTGCACGCTTGTTGGTGAAGTCGCCATTATGAAATCAGTGCTCTTCTCAGTGGAACATGCCTTTCTTTAGAATGAAACAACTTCAGTTATTCTATCTTGCTGGTGTGATGCAATATTGGAGTGTAAAGTAATCACATTCAAGGTTCTACCAAGCCAGCTATGCCCTCTTCCAGGATACTCCATTTCATTTCCCCTCCTTCAGCTACCATCCTAACAATTAGTCAGCCATTCAGTGTGTTCCATACCTAACGAGTATTCCCAACTATCATTGGTAGGATTGGGTAATGATTGTCATTCTTCGAAAGGTTTTGGGGGGTTATTTCTGCAAACCTATTTGTGGCTATGTAGAAGATATAGCCACACCATTTAATACCACCAGGTCCTCATTTGAAACTAGTGCAGCATTTCCACTAGCTGCTTCAGCTTTGCTTCTCTGCTGCCTTCCCCACACGGAGAAGAAACAAAAGTCCTCTTAGCTACTGCTTGAAGAACCTGATGGACTCCAGACTTTGAATGATCAGAGACAACAGAGAACATCTTTCCCAGCTTGCTGGGAGGGTACAGGGCTTCAGGAAAGGGCTCCATGAGAAACCTTCATGGATCAGTTCAGGAACCTTCATAAGTTAGAGGTTCTCTTCCCTAGCTGTAAGATACATATAAGCAACAGATCAAATCACATCTATACAGTGTTTGATAACAGAATGATGTAAGTATCAATATAAACATAGAACAGAAACCAATACATAAATACATCAATTTAGGCCATTTCCGCATGGGGTGAGGCAATCGCCCCGTGCCGCTACTTACCAGACTTCTTGGCTCCCTGGTCCACGCTGCTCTGGAGCAACGCATGCTCGTCGCTCCACACTGCTCCTGGAACGAAAATGGCGGCTTCTGGTTGGTCGGGGGTCTCGACCAACTGCTGAAGCTCACCAGCCTAAAGCCTGCCCCCGGCAGATCGCAGGCTCACAATGGTGCGAGCCTGCAAATCTGCACTGGAGAGCAGGCATGGAATGGAGTGCTCTGTGCTTTTGAAAGACCAGTTTTAAGCGGTCTTTCAAAAGTACGCTTGACGACCACTTGGGGTCGTTCCGGAGTGGGCTGAGGTGCGGATCTATGTTAAGTAGATCTGACCCAGTCTGCTCCCAGGTGCAGACGTCCTCCCTGGAGGATGTTTTGCACCGTTTCTATTAGCCTGTGCGGAAATGGCCTTAGGAAGCATATGTTCATTTTGCAAGTGGAGAATATTGAGAATGGGAGATGACTCTTTGTCCAGCCAATGCATCACTCAAAAAATCAAGATACTCCAATTTGGAACACAGGAGAGGAAAAGAGAAGGAACGGACTGCCAAAAAACCAGAAAGGGTACAAGTTTAAGATGGAGGAGGGAATGGAAGCAAGTGATATTGGTGTCCCCTCTTGGTGTTTCTGTTTCTCTTTCACTCTCTATTCCTACAGTGGCTTCAATTTGTGTGTCTCATCTCCAGGGCACTGCTGTAGCCAGAGACTATCTACCTGCCACAAAGTAGTCATTGGAAAAGTGGGATAACAGACTTGTAAGGGACTCTAGCAGGACTGGCTGCCCCATCTAAGGCCCAATGGTGGCCTCATCGCTGAAGCTTTGTCCAGAAGCAACTTCTAGCAAGGAATGGATCAATGGGGTGACTAGCTATAAGAACCTAAGATCAAGGCAGTGATAGTTATGGTGTTGGTGGAGCTCAAATGCACAGAAGGAAGGAGAAATTCCACTTCTTCCCATGGTGGAGTGGCTCAAAAATGGTGCAGAACTGTGGCAAAGAATGGCAAAGACTGTGAAGGGGTCTGTATCCAAAGACAACTTGGTGTGGCACCAGTGTACGGCTGCCAGTACCCTTTTGAAACTCTCTGCACTCTATGAAGACCCCATCAGCTTTTCCTTTTCAATCCAGCAGGTGGAGTGAGAGGCTAGGGCAGGAAATGAAGGTGAGGTAGGCACCGGGAGCCACCCCCATTGGCTGGTGGCCTGTGGTCTTTCCCTTGACAGTGACCAATGGTAGTTGTGGCAGTACGTGAAACAGATGGAGGGGAAGAAGCTTGAATGAAGAGAGAAGAAAGTCAGAGAAGGAGAAAGAGGAGGAAAGATAGATGGATAAAAAGGAGAAATGTGGATAAAAAGAAAGATGTATAGGATTTAGAAAGAGACAGAGAGATAGAAGATTGGGGAGAGGTAGGGAAAATTTGGAGAGGGGAAGAGAAGAACGATCAAATATTACAAATGGGTTCTTTAATACAGGTTGGGCTAAAGGTGGCTCCCCATCCTGCTTAAGTTGCAAAGTCCCAAGAAAGCAGACAACAGAGTAAGAATCTGGATTGTTGTGTATGTGACATCTTATGTTGCAGGCTATTTGTTAGGCAATTCCACCAGGGGGACAACTCATGCAATAAAAAGAGATTATGAAAATACCTGTCTTCCCTTCAAGCCGCTCCTCAAGACCAATTATAGGTCTTGGAGTCTTTCCTCCTTGCCCAGAGGACCTTTCATCCATAATTTCATTTCATTAATGGTTGATCTTTGCTGAGCTTGTACTTGGGGAATGAGTCAAGTGATTTCTTGAGGAGAAGGATGGGCAACAGCAGGTGCAAGGATTTGTCGGGAGAGTTTCTTTTCCTACACTGACCAGAAATTTCATCTGGGATTGCATCCAAGCCACCAAATTGTTTCTGTGCTGCAGCCACCCAGGATGCTAATTGGATGTTAACTGAAGAACCTTAACATTTTTGTGTGCGTGACTTTTATTAGCTAACCCATAAACTGAGAGCTGGCACATCTGTTGCACAAAGGAGAGAGTTGGCCCTAGACGGTACTATAAAAAGAAAGGTGTTGGGTCTAGGAGGGATGCCTCTTTGTTAGGGGATTCTGCTCCATGTTGCTGATGAAAGCTGTGGTGTATAATCAGAAACACTGGGTTGGATCCAAATTTAGAGCAGACAAGTGAACTGAAGACAATTGAAGTTAGTCCTGACTAACTTTTGTCCCAATTGATTTCAGTGACTTGGCTGTAAGTATGACCTTGGCTATTTCCACACCTAGACACTTTTAGCATGATATACTGTTACAATGCCAGCATTGCCACTTGCGAGATAGTAGCAGATTAGGAACTGTTTTCTGCACCCTTCCACCCTAAGTGGGTGTATAGCCATATTGCCATTGGTGTTCCTTCTGCACTACAGCGTCCTTGGTCACTCCCTTTCCCCGCCTTCATTCTGCCCCACTGCCCCTGATTGGTTCTTTTTTTCCCTTTGGAAGCCGTACTAAACATGCCAGTACACTATTGGATTTTCATGCTATAATGCCTAAAAAGATGTTTTAAAAAAAATAAAGTTTTAATGCAAAGGAGAACTTTAAAATAAACACAGAAAGATGATATCCAGTTAACATCCACACTGGGGAGTCACTGAGGGAGGGATAAGTTGGGCACACCCACAGCCCGCCCATTCCTGGATCTGCGACAACAGGAAGTGCTGTCAAGCGCTATTACAGTACCTCTGTGAGCTGGCTGATGAGATTGAAGAGCTAAAGGAGGTGCTTAATGGATTTTTTCTGGAAATAGAATATGTCAGGTTTGCAACATTTGGGATGGGATAGCAGCTGCATAGTGATGATGTTGTGTAGTAGCATGGCTCCTGAACTGGAAACAGCCTCACTTGTGACCCTGCTTGCTGGGGGTCCCTTAGGGGGGTTCCCAACGCCTGTCAAAATTATCATTTGTGGGGAAATTTAGCTATAAGCACTGCTTTAGCAATGCAAAGAGGGCAGGGTAATTAAGGATCTTTTACCCAACGTTTACGGTGTCAGGCTCAGTCAGAAATCACACAAAAAGGTCCAATGAATGACTTTATTGAATAGTAATAGTTCGCACTAACGCAAACACGCATCCAAGGGCTAATAAAAATAAAGAGTGGAAATAAGATAGAGGGATTGTTGAAGGATTTGCAGGTTGGGTAATACTGCCCCTCTTTCTGAAGTCCTGGTCTGGGAAGCAGCGATCGAACAGCAGCTCAGTGAAGAGATGCTGAGGAGGGAGGGGGACTGGTCAGTTGGTATAACTGGGAGGCATCATCCTTGCCTCGCCTTTCTCTCCTGCCCAACTAGCCCAAAAACAGGGACTATTTGTAGGAAAAATTTACTTTGAAAGCAAATCTTTTCCCGGGGAAAACAAACAGGGACAGGAAAGAAAAACAACTCCACATCTGGCATTTCTCGGAAGATAACAAAATGTCATCTAAATCACAGGATCTTCCTCTGCTTTGAGGCTGTGGTGTGAGTTTCTGGAGATGGATTTGATAAGGTTTTATTGCTTCCAGTGCCCAACTCTCTGGGAACACTTTTACTCCCTTCAAGTGGACTCCTTAAAGGTTAAGGACCTTTTGTCCACCATGGGTTATCACAACATGAGGTCTCCTGTGGCTACGTGACTGGGGATTTTACTGGCCTGATCTGGTTCCTTCAATCGTACGACCATTATTGCCTACATGCACATTCGAGTGACCTCTCTGGTGGGTTAGATTAATGTTATATCAAAGTTGTAGACCCCAGGACAGGGTTTACCAAGCAGGAAACACACTGCTATGGTGGGATAGTGATGTCATGTGGAAATGGCCTAAATTTAGATCCAGTTTATTATTTTGATACATGTCAGAGATTGAGGTGGGCATCAACAAGAGATCTGAGAAAGACTGAGCCACAGCAATAGAAGGATCCAGTCTTATAAGGGCATAAAACAATGATCTGCATTGTTGTTGTTGTTGTTGTTGTTGTTGTGTGTCTTCAAGTTGTTTCTGACTTACGGCAACCCTAAGGTGAACCTATCATGGAGCTTTCTGGGGCTGTGATGTGCCCAGTGTCACCCAGTGGGGTTCCATGGCTGAGCAAGGAATCAAACCCTGATCTCCAGGTTTGTATCCCAATGCTCAAAGCATTATATCACACTGGCTCCACTTCTGTTATTGTTACGTGATGTCCAGATGCCTCTGACTTCTGGTGATCCTATCTTAGGCCCTTTTCGCACAGCATTTTCAATGCGAAAGGGCCCCTTGAGTGTCCTGCACATGTGAGGAGCGGTCCACACGATGCACTCACATTTGCGTGATGCTCAAGGGCCTGATGCAGACCGCTCATGCATTTTTTCATTTTTGGCTTGAAGCCAAAAATGCCGCACAGTCGCGCATCGCTCCAGGGCCCCGCGCACACTTACCTGGCATGTGGAACCTCAGGAGCCGGGCAGATTGCGCTTCCTGTCCAGTGCAGGCTGGGAAGGTCCCAGGCTGCACTGCAAAAGGAAGAGATGGGGCTCTCATGTGAGCAGGAAGCTCATGCAGAGCCGAAGAAGCCGGGAAGTGAGAGCCTCATTCCGGAGGCTGCTTGCATGAGCACCGCACCCCAGGGCTGAAAATGGGTGAGTTGCGGAAAGGGTCTCAGAGTTCTTATGGCAAAGTTTCTTCTGAGGAGATTTATGACTTCCTTTCTTTTAGACTGACTTGCCCAATGGGTTTTCATGGCTGAGTAGGAATCTGCATGCTATTAATGCCTAATTCAATTCTTTGAATTTCATTACTGAGGTCAATGTATATTGCTGGCTAATGCACCTTCAGCTATGTTCACATTACATGGGAATTGAACTTCCTACATTTTCAGAGAGTGTCAGACAAGCCGGAAACATTTGAAAGAGAGACATACATATGAAAATACATGGGCAATGCTCTGCCTAGAGTCTCAGCAAATTGCAATCCTATTCTCAAGCAGCAATCACTTGCATATTTGCCTTTCTAACATGAGGATTATAGGATGATTGTGCAGACTAGTTTGATACATTATCAAAACCCAGATAAGTCTTCAGGCTGAGGAGAAGTACAGATCGCACTGAAGGATAGGCATTAAAAAGCTTCTGGGATTGCAAAGCTACCAGGTAGGAACACAGAGAAGAAAATAAAGCAAAAAGATGCTAGTTCACAGGAAGAAAAAAACAAAAGCAAAATAGATATATTATGGCACCGCACACCCTCCATGATTGGCATGGTTTATTTGGCAAATATTATTTAACTGGCACTATTAATTGGCATTAATATAAATAATACTTGAGGTGACCGGGAGGTCATGCTGGAAGAAGCATATCACTGACTGTAAACGCGAGATTGCAAGGCAGGTCAGTCACCCCTACCTCTTAGACAGGAACCAGGTCATTTTCAGCCTAATAATGTGGACCCTCTTGAGACAATAGGTTTAAAAGATAATGAGCTGGACATCTCAGAGCTGAAAGGGGAAATTTCCACCTAATTGTGATTGTCTCAATTCTGACCCCAAATACCTAGATGTTTCTTTATTGTTTCCCCACCTCTCCACAATACTTTGCTATTATGGCAGCCATTATCCTTTTGTCACCTAAACATTAAGACCATTAACTCTATCCAAACTTCATAGTTTGTGTTGCAACTGCCATTCTCTGCTTGGCTGGGAGAGCAATTCACATTCACACCTGCAGGATATTTTTGGGGTATGAGAACCTCTGATTTCAGGCTGTCCAGTGCAGTCTCCCACCTTTCTGAATGTCAGGCTGTCCATTTGATTTCCGAATGAGAACTGTCCTTAGGTATCTACCTAAGCCATGTCGCTGCTTTTGTCTCTGCTGTCCGGACTGTTAGTTATCACCTCATCCCTGAAAGTTGTCTATCACACTTTCCTCCCTTTACCTTTGGCCAGTCCTTGTATGCTTGTGTGAGTGCTTGGATCTTTGTGTGCTTGTGTGAATTTCTTCTAATAAAACACATTTTTAGTTTACAATTCAAACTCTCTGATTGGTTTTTTCCTGCAAGGGCCCTATAAACATAGTTAGCAGATCTCATTCAGTTATCCCCTCTCGCAGGCCTCCTGACTTTGAGCTAATTATTCCCCCACTTTTAAACAGAGGTGCTGGCATCACTGGTGGGCCCTTGTGGCGCTCACATTTTGGAGTAACAGACATTTGGATAATTTCTTTATTTAGATCCAATCAAAATGCTGGAGAAATGTGTAAGCATTGAACCTTCCAGAATTCTTAATCAGACTAAGAAGAAACAAGCAATGATTCTTGTTCTGTTGGCCATGTGAAGATGCTGATGAATAGAACTAGAATCTTTGCTTATTTCCTGTTAGCTTTCCAGCGCTTGAGATCTGAGCTCCTTGTCCAGAGTTTCCAGTTTTCCCCTCTCAGCCTGAGTCATTTGGCAGCCTGAGGTGAAGAACAAGGTGTTTTCTCCTTCTATTCTGTGTAGGAAACTGACCGTACACACATGTACTTCAGCACTGTTACCCTATATACCCTGTCTTCAGCTTCACCACTATAATGGGAGTATCGTCCGCTTATATTAACATGGTCTTTGATTTGATGGTTTTTGCAGTTCATGAGGAGTATTGCTCTCAACCTGCATTGTGATACTCACAGTCATCAGTGCATACTGTTCCCAACTTGGCGCTAAGTATGCACCAATTGCTATAGCCAGGAATCAACTTTGAGCAAGTTTTTGACAGATGTTCCAAAAACCACTTTTGCAGTATTGTGCCAGACCCTTAAACCCAAGTCTTTAGTGGCTGCATGCTGCCAGTCAGCTATAGTCTGGAACAAATGTAAATAGTCTCATTCTCCAAAGAAATGAATTCCCACTAAAACTACCGTTTCTCTAAATATTATGTGAACTAGCTGCAGGATTGGGACAAGGTTCTGTCCTGGGGACAGTGCTATTCAACATCTTTATCCATGACTTAGATGATGGAATAAAGGCATTCTTACCAAATTTGCAGATGACACAAAATTAGGAGGGGTAGCTAATACCCCAGAGAACAGAGTCAGAATTCAAAATGACCTTAACAGCTTAGACAGCTGTGCCAAAACTAAGAAACTGAATTTCAGTAGGGAGACATGTAAGATACTGCATTTAGGAAGAAGAAATGAAAGTATGAATATAAGAAGGATGACATCTGGTTTGACCACAGTACATGTGAAAGAGATCTAGGAGCCTTAATAGACCACAAGTTGAACATGAGTCAACAGTGTGATTCTGCAGCTAAAAAAGCCAATGTGATTCTAGGCTTCATCAACAGGAAGATAGTGGCTAGATCAAGGAAAGTAATAGTACCACGTTATTCTGTTTTGGTCAGAACCCACCTAGAATACTGTTTTGGGCACCAGAATTCAAGAAAGATATCGACAACCTAAAACATGTCCAGGGGAGGGCAACCAGAATGGTTTGAGGCCTGGGAACCATGCCCTATGAGGAGTGGCTTAGCGAGCAAGATATGTTTAGCCTAGAAAAGAAAAGGTTAAGTGATGACTTGATAGCCATGTTTAAATATTTGAAGGGAAGTCATATAGAGGATGTAGCAAGCTTGTTATCTGCTGCTTCAGAGACTAGGAGACAGAGCAATGGATTCAAACTATGGGAAAAGAGATTCCACCTAAACATTAGGAAGAACTTCCTCAAAGTAAGAGCAGTTTGACAGTGAAATACACTGCCTCTGGTGTGATGGAGTCTCCTTCTTTGGGGTGTTTAAACAGAGGCTGAATGGCCCTCTGTTGGGACTGCTTTGATAGTGTATTCCTGCATGGTAGGGGGTTGGATTCAATGGCTCTTGAGGTCTCTTCCAATTCTATGATTCTATGATTCTTTTTTATCATGAGAAAGCCATACTAGAAGACAGATATGTATAGACTGTCAAGTTGTTGATGTATTATCCCATTGGGAGAACATACTGCACTTCAACAACGAGACCTTGTGGTATCTTCCAACTCTATGATTCTATTTAGTATGACAAAGCCACGTAAGAAGTCAGATATGTGTAGACTATCAAATTGTTTATGTATTTTCCCATTGAGAGAACATACTATGCTGCAACAGTGAATGATCCTTAGAGGTACTTAAATTGACCTCAATTAATATACTATCTATGGATTGACTAGTGATATTAAACTAAAAGAAACTGAACCTATTTGGAAATATAGAGTTGTCCACTGCTGGATGCCCATGCCCTCCGAACATGTCCCAGATGAAAACTGGGACGCATGTGGCCAAGCAAGATCAGACTGTAGCCAAGATGGCCAAAATTATTAATGAGTGCACAAGCTAGGAGAGGCTATAGCAGTTTGTTTTTGCTTGAGACTCAGGAAAGGGTAAGATTCCACCCATTCTTCTCCTTTTCCTGCTGCTGAGTTAATTGAATGCAAACTACTTTCGCATTTTGAACTCAGTTTGCAGCAATCGAAATAAGCTAATATGAAGGGGGAAAGTAGGAGGAGAAGAGAGAAACTGGAACACTTAAAAAGCAGCTGAGAAAATGAGATGACAGAGGATTGATCTGGGCTCCCCCTGTCAAATCATGGCAGTTGGAAGATATGGATCTGTTGTTGACTACTTTACATAACAGTGCTTAGAAAGGTTTCCCCTTTGGCCTACAGCTCTCAGAATCTACAACTTTGAGAAGCCATGTTGATGGAAGAAAATCTGTTAGTTATAAGTCTAAGCTTCAACCATCATAGCAACCAGCTTTGCCAATACTGTCTGGTTTCCTGTCCTTAGTGTTTCATGGTTATGTTGGATTTTTAATGAAAAGGTGGAACACAAGATGCCCTTTAGGGCTATGTAAGAGCATGAGGCCCAACTTAAAAAACAATTACAGCTAATAAGCTGTTTTCTGTCCTTCAAAGAATGAATGGCCTTTTGTTCATTTGGGAGGAGAAAAGGTCAGCTTGTGCTTAAGAAATACTTAAAAAGCTAGCATCACTCTGGGTGTGATTACAGGATTCTGAACCCTCTTGTCACATCATGGTTGTCCTGATTTGTCAGATTCCAGGATTGCTTCAGGTGACTCTTGCCCACTCAACACAGGGGAGATAGTTTTATTCATTCTCTCTCTCTCTCATTTTTTTTTGTTTTTGGCAGGGGGATAGCTATGGACTGTGTCCTACCCTAAGCCCTTTTTATAGTGACTTCCCCATGACCTACCCTTTTTTTTATTTCTAAAGAAGTTTGACACTGTAATTTGTGGTCAAAATCTGGCACCAAATAGCTAAATAATAAGAACAAGAATTTTGTTTGGACCCTACATTTTCCCCTGAAATTTTTAATTTGCAAGTGGTCTACAAAGTTGTAAGTGGTTTACAGATTAAAGTGATCACAATACAGTTAAAAGTACACAGACGGTCAATATTAAAGTAGAATTAAACTATTAACAAGATTAAAATAATTTAGAACATTAAAAAAAAGATAAAAAGCAGTTTCAAACAGTACAATCTGTAGTCAACGGGACAGTCAATATCATAATCAATTTGGTTGATTTTAGTTCAGTCTTAATAGTCAATATCACAGTCACGATCACAAAAATTAAGATAAATCAATGTACTTTTAAAGTTCATATAGATATGAAAAGGTAAGTTGAATAATAATTCTTTACTTCTGAGCTTGAATTTTTGATAATGAGTGGAGAAAAATTCAATGCTATTAATGAATAATTAATTTTAATTAATGTCAGGTAAATTTTAATGTATTTGCATAGATGTAACTAATTTTAACTTAATTTTAACTTAATTTTTTAACCTCCCTCCCTGCCCAAACATAGAGTTCTCAAGCATTTCGCCAACCTGTGAAGAGGCTCCCAGCATTGCTTTGCCCATCCCTGATCTAGAATATACCAGTTTAGATCAACAGGATTGGAAGTTGTCAGACTTACGACCTATTGATTTTTGTGGTTCTGCTCTGACTGTAACTAAACCTGGATTCATCCCATTATAGATGGAGATGAACTCCAGAGATGTCTTCAGTGTACCCATAAATATGTATGAATCAGGAGTCAAATTAAATATAATGTTAATTATGTGAATTTAATGTGCATTGATTTTTTTTTTAATGGAAAATGTAGCTGCATGGAGGCCTGAGCATCTGCTGGACCATGGGAATTAGCAGGGAGGCACTTTCTTTTCCAGCCAGTGCGAGGGATGGTTACTATTTAATAAAATGAAAAATATGTGCATAAATTGCATGAAAGCAATTAATTGGGCCTGAGATGTAAACATGGTTGCAAGTACTTGTATGTCATCTCTGTGCTTTATTCAGGAAACTTATTAATTCCAGCCTGAAATGAGAATGATAGCTATGTTTAAATATTAGAAGGGATGTCATGGACAATGGGGCAAGCTTGTTTTCTGCTGCTCCAGAGACTAGGACATAGAGAAATGGTTTTAAACTTCAGGGAAAGAGATGCTACCTAAACATTAGGAAGAACTTCCTAATGATAAGAGCAGTTCCACAGTGGAACACACTACCCCGGAATTTGGTGGAGTCTCCTTCTCTGGAGGTTTTCAAACAGAGGCTGGATGGCCATCTGTAGGGAATGCTTTGATTGTGTATTCCTGCATGGCAGGAGGTTGGACTTGATGGCCTTTGTGGTCTCTTCCAGTTCTCTGATTCTCTGATTCTATGAAATATGCACTTAGAAAGAAGAGGGAATGTTCTTCACCCAAATGAACTCAGACTGGCTGAAGAAAGAATTAAATATATCTACCATGTGGACTATTTCTAAAGAGGATCAGAAAGAGCTCTGGGCCAAAGTTTCCCTTGGAGACTTTTATTTTGTGGAGGTGGATGGCAGCGTGAAAAAGGAGGGCAAGTAGAGGGGAATGACGGTGCAAACAGAATGGTGTTACCACAATGAACCAAAGGTTTGTTCCTCAGCGCAATCATCTCTTTACCCTAACAGTGCCCTAAGGACAGATGTCACATTATTTCCACTGGGCCAGTCTGTGGGAACTAAGGTTGCTGCTCAGGTGCTGAATATACTTCTACCATCATTGCATGAAAAGAGCAGAAAACAGCAGAAAAGAGAAATCCATGCTTGGCAAAACTCTAAAGTGGCTACCAGCTCTGTTTAGCCCATCCCTGTTGTATAATATAACAGTTTCAACAGGACTGAAACTTGTCAGACTTAAGTCCCAGAATTATCAAGGTAGGTCCCCTAGCCTACCAAGAATTAACATCTTTACATCCACCACCAAGGAAGTCAATAAAATCTTAATTAGAGTAGAACCATTGAATTAGTGACATTCGTCTATACATTGACTCACCATTTAACAGCTGAATCAGTGGACCTATTCTAGTTGGGACTACCAATAGAACACAAGCCAAGTTTCCATTTTCAGGGACTTTTTTTGTCCACCACTAGTGAGGATAAATCCTGGGTGGTTAGCAAAAGATTTACTTGATGTTGCTTTTCCATTTAAGCAACAAACAACAGTCAGGACAGCTGTTTTATTTGGGGAGGATCGGCAGTTGTGTGTGTGTAACTTAGGTCTTTTCACACTACACAATGAAAGCACTATGATTCCACTAGAACTGTCATGGCAACATCCTATGGGATTTTGGGGTTTGGGTTTGGTGAGACACTAGGGCTCTTTGGTTGAGAATTCTAAATGCCCCTTCCTGAACTACAAATGAAAAGCAACATGGTGTAGTACTTTGAGTATTGGGCTCTGGCCATTTCCACACTACACTGTTATAGTGCTATTATTCCACTTTCAAAACCCTATGGAATCCTGGGTTTTGTATTTTACTGAGACCAAAGAGCTCTCTGGCCAAGAATTTTAAATGTTCCTCCCTAAACTGCAAACATCAGGATTCCATAGGATGTTGAAAGTGGAATAATAGTACTATAACAGTATAGTGCAGAAATGGCCTAGGACTCTGGAGACCAGGGTCTGATTCCCTGCTTCGCCATGGAAACCCACTGGGTAACCTTGGCCATGTCACACTCTCTCAGACCCAGAAAACTCAAGAAAACCTTAGGGTTGCCAAAAGTTGGAAAGAACTTGAAGGCACACCGCAACAACAACAACAACACTGCAAATCCCAGGATTCCATAGGATGTTGCTGGGCCAGTTACAGTGGAATTGTAGTGCTATAACTAATGCAGTGTGAAAGGGCCCTTAGAAATGAAATAGAGCTCTTGCATTTTAAAAAAATTGCCTCTGGTAACACGAACTTTTAAGCTGCACTTCATATTTAGCAACTCAAAGCAGAACATCATGATAAACTTGATTATTGTTCCCACCAAAAACTGGCAAAAAACTCCAAACTTTCAAGTTCAAATTGAAATGCTCCTTCAGGAGTTCTCATTGCTTATCGTGAAATCTGAACAACTGCAAATAGGAACGAGAATTCTCCCCTACAGAATCGGATGATCATCTTCTTCAGGGTGTTCCACTTGTTCTCACAACCTGAACTGCTCAGGTCTAAAATAAAGCCTGCTTTCACAAGGAAAAATGGGCCATAGCCTAAACATCTATATATTTAGACATTCACCATGCAGCAGAGAAGGGAGGATAGATGAAATAAAGAACTTTAAAAAGGGTTGTCGTTGGGGTTTTTTACTGTATTAGACTGCCTTGGTGTCATCCAGTATACCTGAAGAAAAGAGACAGAAAGAAAATGGTCTCTGTGAGAGAAAGATGGCAACATAGAAAAAAAAAACCCCAAGTTCACAGAAAACTGAAAGCTTGCAGTTGCTTAAAACAACACTACTATTAAACTATGCTGAAGATTCAATCCTGCTTTTGTCTGTTTAGAAATAGGTCAGCACAAGGTTGTGAAATGGGAAGTTGTGTCACTGGAATGTACTCACAGGTATGTTTCTCAGACCACAGGCTGAGAAAAGTAATTTCATACACACTCATATGTATATGTATGGATAGTTTAATTTATGGCAGATTTTAATGGAGTCTTTGCAGGGTCAGGTCTAGCAAGTGGCTCAGCAGGCAGCCCAGCAGGATTGGAATCAGAAGTACCTGAATAGTTGGTAAGCAGGTAGGAAGGATAAACTCAGGCTGGGCTAACAATGTGAGTGCAAGATAGGGAAGAGGTGATATATCTACAACAGGGTTACATAGGTTAGCACCCTGTTTGTCAGTTACGATGTTGTAAGTTAGGTTTAGGACATTTTAGCTGCTTTGTATTCTCATTTGCAATTGTGATGCTATTGTCATGACTGCAAATGACTCTGAAGCCCACTTCAAATGCCAGTAAGTCTTCATAGCTATGAGGATCTGGGCTTCTACTGAGCAGGGTGCTGCAGGATGACATGACCAGCTCCTTTGCACCAGCGAGTGTAATTGTGGGGATAAGAAGCAGGGATCTCCATGGAGACCTGTTGCAACTTTTCATTGTGATCATGCTCACTAGCAGAAGGGGGCTGCTCACATCATCCTGCAACACTCCACTCACCAGCAGAACCAACTTCAACCATTCCAGATTACTGGCTGGCTTTGAAGGTGGGTTTCAGGAGGTAGATGTGGACTTAGAGCCTAGTTTCGATATCATGACTACGGCCCTTTCCGCAACTCACCTATTTTAGGCGCTGGGGTGCGATGCTCGCGTGAGCAGCCTCCACGCTTCCCTGCTTCTTCGGCTCCGCACGAGCTTCCTGCTCGCGTGAGAGCCCCGCCTCTTCCTTTCGCAATGCAGCCTGGGACCTTCCTGGCTCCCAAGGCTCTGCACGCAAGGTAAGTGTGCATGGGGCCCTGGAGCGATGCACGACCATGTAGCATTTCGGCTTCAAGCCAATAGTGAAAAAATGCATGAGCAGTTCCTGCTGGGCCCTGGAGCATCAAGCAAATGTGAGTGCATCATGTGACTGCTCCTCACATGTGCACAATGCTCAAGGGGTCCTTTCGCATTGAAAATTGTGCGAAAAGGGCCTCCATGTTTAATGCAAGATCTCAACCACAGTCTGTAGAACACATGAATCTTCTTTTGCACTCCCTATAAGCACAGCCTGCCACTGAATTTACTGCTGCTTCACCAAATTTTAATGGAAAGACAGCAAAATGTTGCAATTTTCCTTTTAAAACAATATACATGGACAATCCTTGAAAGCAAGCTTACTTGGATTGAGCACCATACAAGCTATTGGGATACAATAGCTCCCTCTGAATTTAGTAGAGGCTAGTGGATTGAGCATTTGACTACAACCCTGGAGACCAGGGTTTGATTTCCTGCTCAGCCATGGAAACCCACTGGGTGACATTGGATGCATCACACATTCTCAGCCCCAGAAAACCCCGTGATAGATTCACCTTTGGGTAACCATAAATCAGAAATGACTTGAAGGCACACAACAACAACAACAACAACTGCAAGCTAACACCCCTTGAAGTTGCCCATCTTGTTTGAAAAAGAAGTTTCCCAGTAAGGTCCAATGATATTTACAATTACACCATTCTCACACAGCCTGCATTTGTTTCACAAAATGCTTTGTGTTGACCAAGCGCTTGAATGGCTTTCACCTTTGATTTGGTCTGATACTCTGATTGTACCGAGAAGCCATACAAACCTAAGGAGAGGAGTTATGAACAAGCCCTTGCCCAGCTTTTTTTCTTGAACAAAGTATGTGTTCGTAGCTAGACTCTGGCTATGAAAATGGGGAAATTATCTCATGCTTATTAAAACTCAAAATCAAATCAAAAGGAAATCAGAATCTAAGATCTCTAATGATGGTAGAAGAGTCCTTTGTTGCAAAAAGCTGTAATTATTTCCTCCTTGCTGATAGTTTAAGGCAGTGTTGTCTTGTGGTACTCTCGTTAGGTTTTCTGTGTGGGGCAAAATGACTCATGTGACATTACCACTGATGATATTTTTGGAAGAAAGTTGCTGATGCTGTCAAAGGCCTTCCTTATGTAAATGAGATTTCCGGAGACAAGTTTGCCTCGAGGACAATTTTTCTTGGTGGAGCCAACCAGATGAGCCAGCTCTGTAGAAGATGAGGAAGGCACTGTGACACCCTTACGACAACACCCACACAGCAGAAAGTATAAATGCAAACCTGTGTGGATTCCAAAATCTGCAGTCAATTATTTCCATCAAGCTGTGTGTGTGCATGTGTGTATGTGTCTTTGGCTTTTTCTTGGTATTTGGTCTTGCTTCTAAAGTTCTTTCATTATGAGTTTCAGCTCCAAACACACCACTACAACGGTGTACACCAAGGGGAGAAGCAGCAGTGGTAGCTGCGTCACTAGTGGTAGTGCAGTAAGGGCTACTTCTGGAAGATGTGCCTCCCCTGTTAGATGTGGTGTGTCTGCAAGGAGCTATTGTGGTGGAATGGGTTACAGTGGAAGTTGCATTGGCAGTGGCTTTAGTGGAGGTGCTCCAGGTGGTGGGTATGTGTGTGTTCCTGGTGGTGGGTATGGCTGTGGCAGTGTCCACTTTGGACATCTTGGTGGTGGATTTGGCATTTGCAATGAAGCACCCTTGCTCTCCTGTGATGAGAAGATGACCATGCAGAATCTGAATGACCGCCTGGCTTCCTACCTGGACAAAGTGCGACAACTGGAGGAGGAAAACGCTCAATTTGAGAGCAAAATCAGAGAGTGGTATGAACGCCAAGGACCACTAAATGATGAAAAGGATTATAGCCGTTACTACCAACAAATTGAAGACCTTAAAAACCAGGTGGGAACACTGTACGTCTATAGTATTGAGCTAGATGGCCAATCACATGAAATATGCAGTAGTGTAGGACTCCATGATCCAAGGCAGAGATACTCCTCGGATCATCGTATTTGCTCATTCCTTTTAGCTTTCCGGGCAAAGCAACAGCAAATGTTGAATTCCATCTCATGTAGGCAATGATGGTGAAACTGTTCAGGTGACTATATAGTATGATCCGAATTGCATTGGCTGATCTCAACAGGAGAGGAAAAGGAAAGGGAACGGGAGAGATCGTTGGTGTTCGTCCTGACTTTGATTAGTTAGGCTTGATCATGAATGTTTCTTTGTACTTGATTTTTTTCTACAGAAGAAGGGGGAAAGTTGTTGAGTAAATAGAAAAAGAAAATGCTGTCTTCTGAAACAGGTGAGGGGAGTGCAGTCATGGGCCCTTTAAGCTCTCCTTGGGCCTCCAAAGCCTCCAGATCCCCATATTGTTTTGGGGAGGATGCCTGCACCTCAAAATACCACCTGGAACTGCATTTTTTTTTTTACTTAAAGTACCTTGATCCTTCCTTAGAAATTGGCTAAAAATGGGCTCCAAACCCCAGAAGTGTCAACAGGAAACAGACCTCTGGGATAGATTTTCAGTCAGAGAAAATACAGGAAGCGTGGCTCACCATGGGAATGTGGAGGTAAAAATTGACCCCAACTCTTCCGCAATGGCCCATCCTGCTGTAAAATAATTACATTTTTCTAAAACAAAAGAGAAGAGACCATGGTGGAATATAAACAAAAAATGGAATTTCTTTTTCTCTCTCCCACTCTTTGTCAAGATTTGCTGTCTTCTTTGGAAGTGACACAGTGGTGAAAATGTCAGAAACAGGCCTGCAAGCAAGTGAACAGCTTTGGAGAAGATGGAGGTTGTGTTACAGAGCTAGGGGATAATCGGCTTTCTAGATTCTCCAGGAAGCACATTAGTGAAAAGAGTCATATAAGAGAAAGATAAAGGGAAATCCAGTACAATCATACTGAGTAAGAATAACTATAGAAATCAACCAAATCATTAAAGTACAGAAAGCAAATTCAAGAAGTGAAATGCAATGAGTGATGTTCTTTGCACCAAGATGAAGCAGGTGGCAAAGCTCAGACGGTATTGTTTCCTTCCTTCTAGATTATTTGTGCCACCGTTGAAAACAGCAAGCTTGTCCTGGATATTGATAATAATCGGATGACTGCAGATGACTTCAGAATGAAGTGAGTCCCCACTTGAGTGGGTGTGGCTGGGGGAAGCTTTCTTTGTTTTCCTCCTCTTTCCACAAACATATAACTCTCAAAGGGCCTGTGATGCAAGTGAGCAACCCATGGAGCGAACTCTCTGTCTATCTGTCTATCTACACTTCTCCTTTTTTCTTGCCTCTGGTGTAGGTATGAGACTGAACTGACCCTTAGCCAGAATGTGGAAGCTGACATCAATGGTTTGCGTCAAGTCCTGGATCAACTGACCCTTTGTAGGTCTGACCTGGAGGCACAGCTTGAGGCTCTCCGGGAGGAGCTGTGTTGCCTTAAGAAGAATCATGAAGAGGTGAGACTTCAGCTCCCACAAGCCCCTTATTATAAGGAAGGGTCTTTCCCACCTTTTAACAAAAATCATACTGGGAGAGGGGAAATTCGCTTCTCTCTAACAGAGGTCCACTCCAAATTAACTAGAAGTTCTACTTTGCAGGAAGTAAAGCATATGAAGAGCCAGGCATCCACTGGGGATGTCAGTGTGGAAGTCAATACTTGTCCAGGGCCAGACCTGAAGAAGGTCCTGGAAGAGCTGAGATGTCAGTATGAAACCATGATAGAGAATAATCGCAGAGAAGTTGAAAAGTGGTATGCATGTAAGGTAGGTTACATATGTAAGGTAGTATGTCATATCCAGCCAAGTACTGTAGTTATGCATTGCCAGAAAGAGAAAATATATCCCTAAAAAAGAGGACCAAAGGGGGCAGAGATCTGTAGACATTTGCATTGTGGTAACTGATTTGTATAGATGAACATTGAGAAAGACTTACTACTATTGTAATTAGAGTAGAATGAAATTGTATTTTATAATAGGATCTGTATGCTTACTTGGTCTGCCATTCAGGTGCTATGGATGGGCACCTTCAAACCTCCGCTTCTGCCTTTTTATGCTTCCCCTTTGCCCCCTATATCTTCATATTGTCCCCTGTTTAGTGAGTAAAGGTATCACAAATCTGGTTCTCAGAATTAAACAAAGCTTGGATCAATAAGTAATCAAAGCGATCAACCCAACCATTTACCCAGTGAGGTCTGACAGACAAAACCAAGCCTGTTCTAAATTTGTGTTTGCTGCCTTTTCAGATGGAGGAAGTGAATCAGGAGGTCTGTAACAGCAGCAAAGAAGTTGAAGACTGTAACAACCAACTGGTTGACCTGAAACGCCAGCTGCAAACTTTAGAAATTGATCTACAGGCTCAGCTTAGTTTGGTAAGGATGTATCTCTACAGTCATAAAGTTGGATGCAACACATCTTTCTTTCTTGCTTTCTTCTTAAGGCAATCTCTGAGATGGCCCACCAGTGGTGCTACCAATGTCTCATGTTCTATCCATATGCCAAGTACAAATGCTATGATTGTAAAGACTATTTTTTGTAGCTACTCTATGAAACTCTGGAAGAATCTAGCTTTGAGGGAGGTGTGGAGCTCCACATTATTTTAATGTACCTAGAAGGCTCTACAAACTTTCAGCTCTCTGAGCCATTCCTAATGATACAGAGGAGGAAATGGAGGACATGGGAAGAAAAGAAGAGCTAAAGCAGGAAAATCATAGCAAGAGTGAAAGTGTATAAATGTAATGAGGAGAAGAAGAAGGAAAGGGACAACCAGATTTATTAAGTGGAACTATCTGTACTCATTGGCCTAAATGGCACTGGTTAATCACAACTAGAGTAGATCCTATGAATCAATGGTGAGTCAACACACAGGTAAATCCCACTGATTCTACTCCAGTTTGCACTAAGAACAGGATTTGGGCCACTATTAAATAATAGCACTAAGAACTACCTTAGAGATTGTCTCAGACCTTCTCCCAAATGCACATGAATAATAAGCTACCAGTAAAATTCATCTCCTGATGCTGTCCCTATCCTACCCATATAAGATCTGCATGCCCTCCAACTGCCCCAGTTCAGCAGGGACAGTCCTGATTAATTCCCTGCCAACCCACTTTTTCAGCTGCTTTTAAAATGTCCCTTTCTGCTCCCCCCATGTTCTCCTTTATCCTCAACTTACATCAAGTGCTGCAAACTGAGTTCAAAGTGCAGAAATAGTTTGTGCTTAATTAACTCAGTGGAGGGAGGGAGAAGAGAGGAGAGGAAGGGGTAGAATCTTGTCCTTGCCTGTAGGCTTGGGCCAGAACAAACTGCTGCAGCCTCTCCAAGCTTGTGTGTTGTTCTTCATTAATATCTTTTTCCATCTTGAGCACACTTTGATGTTGCTTGACCCCATGTGTCCTGGTTTTCATCTATGAAATGTTGGAACATTCTGCTCAAAATTGGAGGAGTATAAAGTTCTTCTAGAGTACTTACATGGGTGAAGGCAGTTATTAGAGTAATTTTGGGGAGCAGTTTCATTCATAATAAGCCCCACAGCCAATCACAGGCTGTTCTGGTCATAAGATAGGCAGCTGCTGTATGCTAGCTGGCCTGTAGTCAGGTCTACTGTGCTGTGACAATCCAGGCACTTGTTCCACAAAGGACTATTAGATTCCTCCTTACACAAACTTGTTGAAAGAATAGTCCCTGGTGCAACTAGGGGTCAGGACGGTGTAGTGCCCCAATAAAAAAACAGTCCCTTAGTGTAAGAGAAGTTTCCAAGAGAAACTATACACTGTTTTCTTCAAATATTCAGCTCCCATTTACCCATTCATAATCATTTTCCTTTGCATTTTTGAATTCTTCAGAGGGATACGCTGCAAGACTCTTTGGCTGAGACAGAATGTCGCTATAATAACCACTTGACTGAAATACAGAACCAAATCTCTCGTGTGGAGCAACAACTGGCAGAACTGAGGGCAGAGATGGAGAGCCAGAATCGAGAATACAGAGACCTCTTGGATGTCAAGTGTCGCCTGGAACAGGAGATCCAAACGTACCGCTGCCTGTTAGAAGGAGGACAGCATGACATTGCGTAGGTAGACCTCAGATATCTTTCAGGCCATCTCTACCATTAGGAAGACTGAGGAAGTCACCTCAGTTGGTAGACTTTGGTTGTCATGTATGGGCAACAAATTATTAGTTATTTAATTTTATTGTTACTAGATTTTTACTGCTGAGGATAGATAAGTGACATTTGCAGGATATTTGTTCCATATGCCTGCTTTTAGATACCAGGTACCTTGACTTAAACAGATGGCAATACCATTTGCTGCTAATCCTCGGGCGGCAAAATGTCTTGAGGCAGTCTTTGATATCTTAAGCATGCTATGTTTTCTCCTATAGCCCTTCCTGTCATAGATGACTATCCCGTGCCTCCTTCTGGGAAACTCTATGGAACACGTTATTTAAAGCTGATGTGAATATTGGCAAATATCTAATTTACCTACATTTCACATTTTATAGTTTTGAATGTGACATTTTTAGCCTCAGAATTAGAGTGCTTTATATCTGTTGGCATTCTTTTGATTATTTGTGAGCCATGAAATCTCATTCAGTGTCACTCATCGAATATCAACTCCGTATGTCAACTAACAAATTACAGACAAAGCAACACATTGTAACGTAGCTTTGCGGCCTACTCTTACATTCAAGCAAGGCAGGCTGTTTTGGAAAGGCAGTAATCCAGTTTATGAAAACCACAGATGGTTTCTTTCTCAACTAATGCTCACACAATGTCACACAATGCCAAGCCTATCTCTTTACAACTGTTCTTTCAGGTCCTCTCTTCTCCTCAACCCTTTAGAGTTTCAAAATTGTCTTTGGTCTTTGGATACATCTGGCTCTCCACAATCACTCAGCTCACTAGGATACTAGAAGTGTACAAAGTATACACTACCATTATGTCACAATATCATGACCTGGCAACGATCTAATATAACCAAATGTAAAATTACATTTTCCTTGGAAATCAAGGACAGATGTCACCTAATTCAATCTATACTGGACATCAAAATTTGTAGACCATCTTAACTTCAGTGCTAGTTTTACTAATGTTTAAGAAGTTCTCCTTCAATTCATACATCAAAAAGATACTTTTGGGTTCTTTCCTCCATAGCAAGGATGGGTAAAGTGCGAATTCAAAATGTAAGAGTTCAACACTTCTGAAATGGTTGGCGATTTTTTTCTTAATTTTAATTGATTTTGAAGTTTCTATCTAAAACATCTCTAGCATATTTCCAATGATTAACACAACAAATCTGGTTAACATTCTCTAGTTGGCCTAAACACTAACATTTCCAAGCTCTGCTAGATTCCTACTGATGCTTTCCCTGTCCTCACAGACCTGCTCTCTAACTGTAGTTTCAGCTTACTGGCATGGCCAGAGTTTTTGTATAAAACTATGTACAGTGTTCTTCCTGTTCCTTTGCACATTACATCTTTGGTACTTGCCTTCAGGAAAGCCTTAAAAACATTTATTTCTTTAAATTTCTCTCTCTGGAGTAAGAGTTTATATTTTGTAAACAACCTCAAATTTTGCATAATTTCCTCAATTTTAGTAGTGCTGTTTTTGTAGATTCATGTACGTCTGTATCCAACTCCTGCATTGATTATAAGCCACTTTGTGAGATAAATCTCTTTAAAAGTGGGATAAAGATGTAATGGATGGATGAATGGGTGGATGGATGAAAGAGCATGAATGGTGTCTTCCAATATGGCAATCTTAAGTCCCTTATTGAACTCATTCAGTGAACCTTTCCCTCTCCAGCAGTGGCCACAGCAGTTCAGGAGGAGGAACTTGCAAGCAGACAGGAGGAGGTGTGGTTAGAACCTCCCATACTTACTCGATCTCGTCTTCCAAATGCCACCCTTGTCATTCTGATACCAAAGGTAAGAGAGGAATATGATGTACCTATGCTTAAGAAGAGTGTCAGTGTGCTTTAATGGTTTGAGTGTTAAACTGGGACTCTGGGAGACCAGAGCTCAAATCCTTGTTCAGCCATAAACCTACTGGGTGACCTTGGTCATGTCACACTCTCTCAGTCCAAGAGGAAGCCAATGGAAAATGTCCCTTGTATAAATTTTATCAAGAAGACACTGTGGTAGAATCACCTTAAGTCAAAGTTGATTTGAAAGCGCATAACAACAACTGAATGCTTAACAAAGGAATAACACATCATTCCATAAGGAATCACCCATTGCTTCTAGTGCTGAAGAAGGAAAAGGAGTCTTTCTTGAGGGAGCAGTAGAAGAAAAATAGATATAAAAGAGGAACAGGTTCCTAAAACCATGGAATGCTTGGATGGCCAAGAGATGTCAACTACCTATCCTGCTCTGGGCAGTTTCTTTCCTGGATTTCCCATCCCAGACTGGTTTCATTAATATTTCCAGTTCTTAAGACCAGTCCATCAATCTTGAGACAGTTGACATTTTATTGATTTAAAAGTTATTAATTTTAATTTATTATTAATTCCAGAATTCTAATTCTAATATTATTTAGATGTGTCTGCATCTGTATGTGCTTTCAAGTAACCTACCATAGGAAACCCACTGAATTTTGTGGGAGTTTCTTATGCAAGGAATACTCAGAGATGGCTTTGCCAGTTCCTTCCTCTGTAATACAGCCTACAGCTCCTGGTATTTGTTGGCAGTTTCCTATTCAAGTACTAACCACGACTTAGCTTCCAAGATCAGATGGGATCTGGTGCCTTTAGGGTAGTTAGGCCACTATACCCTAAAATAGTACCTCAAAGCAGTCTTCACTTCTACTGTTTTTAACAGCGCCACTTCCTTTGGGTGAATTCCAGCCTAAATTTATGTGTCATTGAAAGGAATGGTAAAAAATTCAGTGGGATATCAGTGTCATGCACTTTGGCTGAAACTATTCTCTTCCCCACCCCTCTCTTTTCAGGGCACAGCAAATAGACTTGGAAAGAAAACCGCATCTTCCATATAGATAGCAATCGCAACTCTATCCTCTAAATTTTCTGGCCTGAACTCTGTAAGCAAGAGGAGTCTTAGCTGCTGAACTGCTTGATACCAACTATTTACCATAGGTCTACCCCTAAGTTCACCATCTTTTCCTGCTTTCTGCAAGTAAGGTGTTGCCCCTACCACCTGTGTTACTTAACTGGCATTATGGGGTAGATTTTGGGCATTCTGCTGTAAAGGGGCCTTTAATAAAACTGTGCTTCTGCCCGATGCAAACAAAACCTGTGTCTCTGTCTCATGAATATACCGCTGATCATTGAGAGTTACCTCTTGTCATCTCCATGAAAAGCAACTCAAAATGCTAGAATTGGCAAACGGGGTCACCTAAATGGCTTAAGATATCTGTTTTATTAATGATTGAGTTTGTTCAGGGAAGGGAGAGTTATGAGAAAGTAAAGGAAACAGTTAAAATGATTTTGCACATGATTAAAAAAGGGAACTAATAAGCTACACCGTTCCCTGGGAGGGTGGGGTGTGGGTGGAGGGGGCAAAAAGAAGAAAATATTGTATGTATATGACTCGTTAGTTAAATTTTGGGTATACTATCATGATATGGTGTGTATAACTTTTTGTTTTGTAAGATATTTTATATTAATAAACTCACACGTATATGCATATGTATGTGTATATGTGTGTATATATCTATATCTATATCGATAGATCGATAGATATAGATATAGATAAAGACATCTGTTTTATCCCTCCTGGAAGGGTGACAGAGCTGCTGTTGAAAACAAAGTATTTCCCACAATTCCCCAATTGTTGCATTCTTGTGTGGCTTTGTGGAAATTGGAGCATGCTCAGTGCTTATGCTAGGTCTAACCAATAGAACTACGTTAGAGGTGTGACATCAGCACTAGGCATGTTAGAGTAGCACGAAGCATCATCCCTTCTTCTGTAAGGCAAACAGGGATGCTCACAGCGACTTACAGTCATGCCAGGAAACCTGCAAGTACGGGCCCAATGCCATAGGAAGTTTCTTTGAGAGGTTACTTTACCAAGAGTTCTCTCAGAGCAGAAGATGATCCTGATACTGGGTTGAGGTCAAAATTTATTCTTTTGTTCTATAAACCCTGATACCACACAACACTTCAAGATACTCAAATACTACAGGAAAACCCAGAGGGCAGATCATCTTGCTCAGGTGATTAAGTTCTCCCTGGCAGCTGTTGAAATACTCTCCCTAAAGGAGCAAAAATTACTGTAGCTAGTTTGGCACTGGAAAGCTGTCCATCACTAGAACTGCAGTTGACATCTCAACATCAACAGAGTTGGGAAAAGTTACTTTTTTTGGACTATAACTCCCCAGATTTTTTTTGTGGCTATGCTGATGGGCAATTCTGAGAAAAATAAAGTAATGTTTCCTAGCTCTGATTATGGTAAAAAGTCAGCAACAGTTTCAGTGAGATCCTATCACATCTCAGCAACAAGTACAGTCCTCCCTCCACAATTGAGGATTTGACCTTTGCAAATTTGATTATTGGTGGGGTGCCTACTTAGCTGCCACCCGTTCTCCCCTTCCCATTCCCTTGCCTTTTGACTGGCTATGTGTGCCTTTCCTTCTCTGAGCCTGGGCAAAAGGCAAGTGAATGGGAGAGGGTAGAATGGAGGGAGGCACCCACATACCTTCTCCATGTGCAGGGCTACTCCTCCCATTTGCTTGCCTTTTGCCTGGTCATTTGAAAGGAAGGCACATGTGCCTGGGCAAAAGACAAGGGAATAGGGGAGAGAATGAGGGGAAAGCACCTGTATTCCTTTTCCATGTGCAGGAATCCCCCCTCCCATTCACTTGCTTTTTGCCCAGGTATGTGGAAGGAAGGCACACACCACCCCTTGAGCAAAAGGCATGGGAATATGGGGAAGGCCTGTGCACACAAGCCTTCTCTGCAGGGAGGGCTGCCCCCTCCCATTCGCTTGCCTTTTCCCCAGGTGAATGGAAGAAAGGCATGTGTGCCTGGGCAAAAGCCAAGGTAATAGGAGTGGGACAATGGGGTGGAAGGCATGTGCATACCTTTTACATGTGCAGGACTCCCCCCTCCCATTTGCTTGCCTTTTACCTGGGCATGTAGAAGGAAAGCACACATACCCAGGCAAAAGGCAAGCAAATGGGAAGGGAGAACCATGGAAGGGAATGGCAGGGAAAATGCTCACGTGGGTGGGAGGGAGTTATTCACGTTTTCTGACTTTCATGAGTTCATGAGGGTTCTCCACCCCAAACTGGAGGAGCCACTCCACCTTCTTGTCTGGTATTGCAAATTTACCCATCATGAGCTCTTTCTGACTCTTCACCATAACAAATAAGCACATTGCAACAGACTTTTTTTTTTCATACAGCCCTTTCCTCTGGTCTAGAGCTAAGCACTCTTGTCTCCCACTTGGAAATGATTCATGAAACCTGGAGACTCAGGGCCAAGCCCTGAGAGATGGCAACCCTATCTCACATCTGGGCTGAGTTGGATGCCAGCTATTATGATGTCAAACCCTATCCCTGACAGCAGATCAGTTCAGAAACAGCTCCCATACAACTCAAAAGAATTCTTGGAGGAGAGTGGGTGTGCTGTCCCTATAGTAAAAGATCCACTGCTGCGCTGACAGGTCGTTTCAGAGAGAAGCCAGACCAGTGTGTGTCTTTTGAAGAACAGCTTCATTTAATTGAAGAACAATCTAAAACAAGAATAAAGGAATTGCTTCAGGCTGGACATAACACCACATCTTTCAGGTCTTTCCAGTGGTTAATTGGTGTTGAAGTATGAAAGGAATAAATCTGCTTACCAATAGTGAGTTTTCCAGGGTCCTTTCTGAGAAGATTGCTTTTGTTATAGCTTACTAGCAACCCCGTACTTAAGCTCTACATCACACTGCTCCTCAGTGAATGCACTTAATGTGCCACTTTAGCCAAACAGCATACACCGAGCTGCAGGCAGTGGACCTATTTTAGGCTAAGTCTGGATTCAATTCATTATGCAACTGTGTGCTGCAGACCTGTGAACTGTATATCTAAACTGGGGGTGTTGGTCATTTGATTGTTTCATCCTAACCTATGAGGATGAATAATTTCATTAATATTTAGCCCACTGTCAGCACAGATGAATATTTCTGCACAGTTTGGAGGGTGTGAGTGGTGTGACAGAGACCCTTTCCAGTCTACTGCTCTATTAGAATCATAGAATCATAGAAATGTAGAGTTGGAAGAGACCACACGGGCCATCCAGTCCAACCCCCTGCCATGCAGGAACACCCTCAAAGCACTCCCGACAGATGGCCATCCAGCCTCTGCTTAAAAACCTCCAAAGAAGGAGACTCCACCACACTCTGAGGCAGCATATTCCACTGCTGGACAGCCCTGACTGCCAGGAAGTTCTTCCTGAGGTTCAGGTGGAATCTCCTTTCCTGCAGCTTGAATCCATTGCTCCTTGTTCTGGTCTCTGGAGCAGCAGAAAACAAGCCCTCTCCTTCCTCTACATGGCATCCCTTCAAATATTTAAACATGGCTATCATGTCCCCTCTTAACCTTCTCTTCCGCAGACTAAACATACCCAGCTCTCTAAGTCTATCCTTATAGGGCATGGCTTCCAGGCCTCTCACCATTTTGGTTGCCCTCCTCTGGACCTGCTCCAGCCTGACCATGTCCTCCTTGAATTGGCGTGCCCAGAACTGGACACAGTATTCAAGATGAGGTCTAACCAAAGCAGAATAGAGTGGTACCAGTACCTCCCTCGATCTAGACACCAGACTCCTATTGATGCAGCCGAGAATTGCGTTGGCTTTCTTGGCTGCCGCATCACCTTGCTGACTCATGTTCAGCTCGTGGTCTATTAAAACTCCTAGATCCCTTTCACACATACTGCTATCCAGCCACGTGTCCCCCATCCTATATTTCTGTATTCCACTTTTTCTACCTAAGTGTAGGACCTTACACTTCTCTCTGTTGAATTTCATTTTGTTAGCTTTGGCCCAGCTCTCCAATCTATCCAGGTCATTTTGAATTTTGATCCTGTCCTCTGGCGTATTAGCAACCCCTCCCAATTTGGTGTCATCTGCAGATTTGATGAGCATGCCCTCTATTCCTTCATCCAAGTCATTGATGAAGATATTGAACAGCACTGGGCCCGGGACAGAACCCTGTGGCACCCCGCTAGTCACTTCTCTCCAGGATGAAAAGCAGCCATTCGTGATCACCCTTTGGGTTCAGTCAGTCAACCAATTACAAATCCAACTAACAGTAGCCCTGTCCAGCCCGCATTTTACTAGCTTCTTTGCAAGAATGTCATGGGGAACTTTGTCAAAGGCCTTACTGAAATCGAGAAATGTTACATCCACAGCATTCCCTTCATCTATCAAGCTAGTAACTCTATCATAAAAAGAGATAAGATTAGTCTGGCATGACTTATTTTTGAGAAATCCATGTTGACTTCTCATGATTACTGCGTTGCTTTCTAAGTGATTAGAAACTGACTGCTTAATGATCTGCTCCAGAATCTTTCCGGGTACTGACGTCAGGCTGACTGGGCAATAATTATTTGGGTCCTCTTTTTTTCCCTTCTTGAAGATGGGGACAACATTTGCCCTCTTCCAGTCTGCTGGAACTTCTCCTGTCCTCCAAGATTTCTCAAAGATTATAGCAAGCGGTTCCGAAATGACCTCTGCCAGTTCTTTTAATATCCTAGGATGCAAGTCATCTGGCCCTGGAGACTTGAATTCATCCAGTGTGGCCAGGTATTCCTGTACCACCTCTCTACCTATTATGTGCCTCATTTCCCCTGCTTCCTCACCTGCTCCCCAACTGCCAGGTTGAATGCTTGTATTCTTCTGGGAAAAAACTGAGGCAAAGGAGGTGTTAAGTAGTTCTGCCTTTTCTCTTCCCCCTGTTAGTAATTCGCCATCTTCTCTGCACAGCGATCCTATCGTCTCCTTCTTTTTCCTTTTGCTATCGACATATTTAAAAAAGCTCTTTTTATTGTTTTTGATGTCTCTGGCCAGCCTAAGTTCGTTCTGTGCTTTAGCCTTTCTGACCTCCTCCCTGCATCTCCTGGCTACTTGCTTAAATTCTTCTTTGGTGGTTTCCCTCTTCTTCCATTTCCTGTACATGTTTCTCTTAACACTTAGCTCAACTGAGACTATTATTTAACTATTATTTAACCCTAGGTTCACATCACTGGTCTTTCTCCCTCTTCCAAAGCATTCCTTGGGTTTTTACTATAAGCGCCCTAACGTGGTTCCAAGTTTGGACATGCATAAGTGTTTTCAGAATTGCACGGTGCATGGCTGAGACCCAAAGTCAGTGATGTAGACTTGAGTCAACTGACTCGGACTCAAGTTGGACTTTAGTCACTTCAGTGACTCGACTTGGACTCAACTCAGCAATAAATGATGCACTGACTTGACTTGACTCCTAACTTGTATATTTTTAACACTTCCGTCCCTTTTTGCTTACTAGTCATATGACAATCTGTCTCAAGCCCAAAGTGTGGGCAAATTTCTCAGAGGGGAACAGCAAACAATTTAGGCAACAGGCTTGAGATAGGGTTGAGGTCTGCTCAGCAGCCTTTCCCTGCTGCATATCAGAGGAGCCTTCTAAAACCATTCTTAAGAGCAGAAGGCAAGACTCGCCCGCAGAGTGCAGGCCATCTTTCTCAGAGGGGAACAGCAAATGTATTAGGCAATGGGATTGAGGAGGAAGGATCCTTCCTTCTAAAGCCTTTGAAGCTTCAGTAATGAGGAGTAAGAAGGATCCTACTCCTCACTTCCAAAGCTGCCCATTGACACTAAAGCCTCCGCCCTGGGAAAGAGGGAGTGAGAAGGTTCCTACTCCCCACTTCTGAAGCTGCGGATGGCAAAATTGCAAAGTGGAGGGCCGACTGTACTTAAATAGTTAAAAATGTCTTTACTCGACTCTGTCCAGAAATTCTGGAATATAGGTTGGGGCGTAAGTTGGCTCCTAGACTTGAGACTTGACTCGAAAGTACCTCACAAGGACTTGAGGTTCAATTTGAGACTTGGAGTTGGAGACTTGAGACTTGGAGTAAAAGACTTAAATACATCCCTGCTTGAAGTAGTTCAAATAACAAAGAGAAGTTTGTTTATAAACAGGTTTTATTAACAGAAAGCATTCATTTGGTGCACGACGTTTGGCCAGTGTCACACTTTGTGTCAGTTGCTAACCCCTCCTGTACTCTAATGTTCTCCTTCCTCCTCCTCTTCTTCCAAACTCTTCTCACTTCCAGCTCTCACTTCAGGCTCGAGGCAAAACTTGCTGGGAAACATGAGAGATAGAACTGGATCTCTCTAGCAAGACAAAAGTGGCTAGATAGAAACTGAATAACAACTAGTCCTATACCCCCCACTCCCCAGAATGTCTAGAAGAGAAAAGAACTATGATCAATTTTACAAACTTTAGCTTTACATACACATTATGGCCCATAATCAAATACATGGCCTAGTAGAGCAGAAACAGAGAAGGAAGAAGAGAAAATGGCTGTGTGTTTATAATCAGTTCAGAAGACGGTGGGAGTGGTAAAGCACAAAGACAGGAAGCCTGTAAACATGCTAACTAACTAGCAGTCAGTATAGGCATGCAAAGATCATAGACTCTAACAAACTGTCAACTCTCGTATTGTTTTTAACCAGCCCATCCTTTCCTAACATTCTGCTTTGATAAGTTAATTTCCAGAGTAAGCATGCCCTCTTGCTTTGCTGTCCATCACAGGTGGATTATATGAGCAAAAGTCAAGAAAACAGGAATGATTTGGAATCAGGTTGGTTTTACCATGATAAAAGGGGGTGGCAGGGTTTTTTTTCTTGTCGCTAGAGGCTGTCATCTCTTTGCCCCACAGAGTCACAGAGAATGATGCCATTTGACCTCTCTATTGGAAACTGTAAAGAGGGTTGCTATTTGAATGCCGACGGCAGCTTCACTATTACATTAAAGACAGCAGGATTTTTTTGGTTGTTGTTAAAGACAATACTTTACTTTGTTATTGTAAACTTGCCAGCCCGGAAGAAATAAATAGATTTTTATCTATTCCCAAGAAAGTGGTTCCAAGTCCGCACTCCATTTTTATCATGATTTTCAGTCCAGGACCCTGATTATTGGAAGGCCAAGAAAGGAGCTTTTAATTCATAAATGTTCAGCGGAAAAAAAATAAATTTCTTTTTTGATTTTTCTCTATTTTTGGCCTATAATCAAATACATGACCTGATTTTTTGAGTCCTAGAAACATGCTTTGAAAATGATGAGTATGGATTCTTAACACAATGAAATATTATGGGTGTACAAGAGTAACCACACGGTGACATAAATTCAAACACGCATCCCTTAGATTTCATATAACAGTTCTCCCTCCACATTCGCGGGTTTCACTTTCACTAATTTGATTATTCGTGCCCGCTTGTCCCCCCATTCTCCCCCATCCCACCCCATTCCCACCCCACTTGCTCCTCCCATTTTCCCTGCTCTTGGTGCAGGTGCACCCTGCGTGGGCTGCAGGAAGGTCTGGGGACCACAATCACCAGTTCCCCACCCTCCTCTTGCCTCCCCCACTGCTGCCATGGATGCAGGTGCGCCTGCGCAGGGGGCAAGAAGGTCCAGAGAGGGCGATCACCAATTCCTGGTGCTCCTCCCGCTGCCCCCGTGGGTGCAGGCACGCCCGTGCAGTCAGCAGGAAGGTCTGGGGAGGCCGATTGCCAGTTCCCCATGCTCCTCCTGCATCCCCTGCTGCGGCTGCAGGTGTGGGAGCATCTATGCAGGGAGCAGGAAGACACAGGGAGAGCGATCACCAGTTCCTGGTGCTCCTCCTGCCACTGTCGCAGGTGTGGCTCCGCCCGCACAGGCAGCAGGAAGGTCCAAGGAGGGTGATCGCCAGCTCCCCGCACTCCTCCCGCCACTGCCACAGGTGTGGGCATGCCCCATGCTGGCAGCAGGAAGGTTCAGGGAAGGTGATTGCCAATTCCCTGTGCTCCTCCTGCCACCGCTGCCACTGGTGCAGGTGTGCCTCATACAGGTGGCAGGAAGGTGCAGGGAAGGCCATCGCTTGTTCCCTGCCTCCCTGCCTCCTGCCTGGGTGGGTGCACCAGCAGGGCAGAAGCCTGTAGGGACAGTGCCCTATTCGCGGTTATTTGACATACACAAGGGATCTGTGTCCCTATCCCTCGTGAATGCGGAGGGCCTACTGTATTTGTGTCAGGTAGAACATCAGCAAGCCTGAGCCATGGGAGGCAGAGAGGTTTTGCAGGAGCCGGGTCAGGAACAGCAAGAAAGAGCCAGCAGGTGGGCGGGGAGGCAGTATGGAAACCCCTGTACTATGAAAAGGGAGGCATACAATGTTTGTTACAGTCATAATTATTGAAGTCAAAATAAAATCAAAAGGAAACCAAAGAAACATATCTGTACGGATGAAACGTTATTTGCTGGAATAAACTGTAATTATTTCTTCTCTGTCAGTATTCTGGAGTAATGTTGTTTTTGTGATGCTCTCCTGCAAAGTTTTCAATAAGGGTCGAAACTGATGATTCATTTGACTTTGGTGCTGATGGCAGTTTTGGAAGAAAATTGCTGACAGTCTAAAACATCTTCTTTATGCAAGTAAGATATCTGGAGGCAATTTTATCTCAAAGAAGACTTTTTGTAGTGGAGCCAGATAGGCGAGCCATCATTATGGACCAAAGAATATCCTCAGAATAACTACCCACTGCAGAAGGTATAAAAATACAGACCTTTGTGGATGCCAAAACTGACAGTCTATTATTCATATCATGCTCTGTGTATGCCTCTGGCTTTTTCTTGGTGTTTGGTATTGCTCCTAGAGTTCTTTCACTATGAGTTTCAGCTCCAAACATGACTTTACAAGGGTGTACACCAAGAGAAGATACACCTGTGGTAGCTGTATCATGGGTGGTAGTGCATTGGGAACTACTTTTGGAGCTTCTGGGATTTCTGCTTTCCCTGAATTGGGTAGTACTGAATCCAGACGGTCTGCAAGGAGCTACAGTGGTGGAAAGAGTTATGCAGGAGTACAGGATAGAGGAAGAGACATCTATGGTAGCTTGGATGGGGGTCCCTTAGGCAGTGGTTGTGCATGTGCTCCTCCTGGTGGGCTTGATTGCAGCAGCATCTGCTTTGAGCACCTTGGTGGTGGGTTTGGCACCTGCAATGAGGCACTTTTGTTCTCCTGTGGTGAAAAGATGACCATGCAGAATCTCAACAACCGCCTGGCCAAATACCTGGACAAAGTGCAATATCTGAATGAGGAAAATGCTCGACTTGAGGGCAAAATTAGAACGTGGTATGATCGGCAAGGGCCGCCCCAGGACCCAAAGGATTACAGCTGCTACTACCAACAAACTGAGGACCTTAAAAAACAGGTAGGAAAACTATAATGTAAAACCAAATTAATCGCAACACTAAATATGCTGTAGTGTAAGGATGGGATAGCATTTGTAAGTATTCATACCTAGATTGAAAAATGGGTTTCCTGGGTGTTGGAAAACCCAGCTGGGAATGAAAATAGAACTTCACAAATTTTGCAATTTTTTTCTGGTGTTCAAACGTCCTGAAGTGTTATAGAAGAATTATTCTGTGGAGAAAAACACATGGGGTTTTGGTGAAAAACAACAACAACAACACCCTGTTTATCACACAGAAAATGGGTATCCTATGCAGAAAACAGTTTTTTTGTTGAAAAGTGTTTTTTGTTCTTGCAGAACAATTTCTCCATGACACTTTGGGCTGTTCAAATGCAATGAGAATATTGTAGAAGAGTATTTGTTTTCTCTTGCAGCGGGGAGAAAAATCACCATAATTATTCATCCTCACATGAGAGTAAAAAACAGTTGAATATTTGGAACCCTAGTGTGAAGCTTCATGTGGCGATCTTGGGATCTTTGCATGATAAAAGAATAAGATCCTTGTTTCACCTTGCTCAGTTAATGATGATGACGCCTCAAGGCGTCTGCACATTATGATCAAAATAGCATTGTTTGAGCCAGTGAATTGGGGGAAAGGAAGAGGAAGCAGGAGGCAGGTTGGTGGTGGTCCTTTCTTTGGACAGAGAATTGGATGTGCTCATAAATGTTCTTTTCCTTCACTCTTTTTTAATGGTGGGAGGTAGTCATGAGCAATTTGAAAAAAAAATCTAAAATACATTAATGGAGAAATGTAACAAAACAAAAGAAATTGTGAAGAGAAGAGAAGAGAAGAGAAGAGAAGAGAAGAGAAGAGAAGAGAAGAGAAGAGAAGAGAAGAGAAGAGAAGAGAAGAGATAGTGCCATCTTATTAGTTAGAAAATGGATATGGGAGAGAGGATGAGAGGATATAAATGAGTGAACAAAGAAGCGAGTGGGACCTTTAACTCAATGTTGCCTTTTCTGGCAGGACTTTTGTCTGAAGCATCACTCTCCTTCTCTGGTGATGGTGGTAGTGGTGCAGCAACACTATCAATACAACAGAGGAAAAAAATACCTTCATCAGTTTGCAATGAACTTTGGGGAAGATGATGGTATTATTAGAGAGCAAGAGGTGGGGGCAGCATGAGACAGTTAGATTCATCAGCGTCTAGAGCAGTGGTTCTCATCCTTTGGTCCTCCAGATGTTTAGGACGCCAGCTCCCTGAATTCCTGACCACTGGCTCTATTGACTATGGGTTGTGGGAATTGAAGTCCAAAATATCTGGAAGACCAAAGGTTGAGAACCACTGGTTTAGAGAATCACAGGATTAGAGAAACATAAAAATACTAAATGGTGTACAATTCAAAAGACTGGAAATGATCATGAAAATAAATAAAATAAGACAAATAAATGAAATATTGTTTCCTTTCCTGCAGGTTATTTGTGCCACAATGGACAACAGGAAACTTGCCCTGGACATTCATAATAGCCAGTTGATGGCACATGATTTCAGAATGAAGTGAGACACTCCTGAGATATATGGGATGAGTGGGTGGGAGAAACTTTCTTTGGTTATCATTAATGTGTGGCATATCCTCCATCATTTCAGCAATGATACATGTGGCCAAGGAACATCAGAATGGGGACAAGATGGCAAAAGTTATTAATGAAAAAGAAAAGACAAGCTAGGAGAAGTAGCAGCAGTTTGTTTTTGCCTGAGTTTATGGGCAAGGCCAAGATTCTCTCACCATGAAATCAACTGAGTACAGACTACTTTTGCAATTTTAATTCAGTTTGCCACAAGTGGCATAAGCTGAGGATGAAGGGGAAATCATAGAATCATAGAGTCGAAAGAGACCCCAGGGGCCATCCAGTCCAACCCTCTGCCATGCAGGAACCCACATCAAAGCATTCCCAACAGATGGCCATCCAGCCTCTGCTTAAAAACCTCCAAAGAAGGAGATTCCATCACACTCCAAGGCAGCATATTCCATTGCCAAACAGCTCTGACTGTCAGGAAGTTCTTCCTGAGGCTTAGGTGGAATCTTTCTTCCTGTAGTTTGAATTCATTTTTCCTTGTCCTAGTCTCTGGAGCAGTGGAAAACAAACCCGCTCCCTCCTTGACATGACATCCTTTCAAATATTTAAACATGGCTATCATGTTCCTTCTTAACCTTCTCTTCTGCAGACTAAACACACCCAGATCCCTGAGCCGCTCCTCATAGGGCATGGCTTCCACACCCTTTACCATTTTGGTGGTCCTCCTCTTGGCACGTTCCAGCTTGTCAATATCCTTCTTGAAATGAGGTGCTCAGAACTGGACACACTATTCCAGATGAGATCTAACCAAAGCAGAACAGAGCAGTACTATTACCTCCCTTGATCTAGACACCATACTCCTATTGATTTAACCAAGAACCATGTTGGCTTTCGTGGCTGCCACATCACACTGATGACTCATGTTCAGCTTGTGGTCCACCAAGACTCCTAAATCCCTTTCACATGTACTGTTATCCAGTCACGTGTCTCCCATCCTATATTTCTGCATTCCATTTTTTCTGCTTAAGGGTAGGACTTTACATTTCTCTCTGTTGAAATTCATTTTGTTAGTTGGCCCAGTTCTCCAATCTGTTAAGTGGGAGGAGAAGAGAGAGAGAAACCTGGACATTTTAAAAGGAGCTGAAAAAGTGGGATGATGGAGGATTAATCAGGCCTGTCCCTGCCAAATAGAGACAGTTGAATGGTATGACGTGGCTCTCAAAGGGCCATTAGAACCAGCCAGCACCCAAGGAAGGAGCTGTCTTTGTATGCAAAGACAAATTTAGCAGGAGAAAGAGAGGCAAAATGAGAGGGGAGAGTCTATATGTATATTTGAAGTGCTTGTGGCCTCAGTAGGTGCCAATATTTTTTTCTCTTTTCTTCTTGCATCTGTTGCAGGTATGAGACTGAGCTACTCTTTTGCCAGGATGTGAAAGCTGACAGCAATAGCTTACGCCAAGTCCTGGATCAGTTGACCCTTTCCAGGTCTGATCTTGAGGCCCGATTTGAATCTCTCCAGGAGGAATTATGTTGCCTTAAGAAGAACCATGAAGAAGTGAGCTGCCAACCCCTATAACCCTTTACAGTTAGAAAGGCCTACAAAAAGAGGGTCCTAGCTTTTATCAGAATCAACCAAGGGAAGGGGGGAAGCATTCTCTTCCCTCTGATTCAACAGTGATCCATTCCAAATAAACTGATTCTTCCTTTGCAGGAAGTAAAGCTACTGAAGAACCAGACAACAGGGAATTTTAATGTTGAAGTCAATTCTCACCCAGGCTCAGACCTGCGGAAGACCTTGGATGACCTGAGAAGCCGATACGAAGCCATTATTGAGAAAAATCGCAGAGGGGCTGAGAAGTGGTATAAAAATAAGGTAGGTTCTCGGTTGTATTCAGGCAGATAAGGCAGAAAAAATGCTAAATCATCTGTGAATGTCTTATAGATAAAAGAAATCCCCATTGAACAGACTAGGTAAATTTGGACCAGTCAGTGACTCTTTGCTTACCTAGTTCATTGGGAAGTTGCGAGGATAAAAGTGGGGAAGAAGAGAGCAATATATTCCTCCTTGCATCTTATCACTAAAGGCCTTCAAGTTGTTTCTGACTTATGGTAACCCTAAGGCGAACCTTTCCCAAAGTTCTCCTGGTAAGATTTGTGCAGGGGAGGTACTACCATTGCCTTCTTCTGAGGCTGGGACAGTGTGACTTGCCCAAGATCACCTAGTGGGTTTCCATAGCCAAATGCAGGTTCAGACCCTGATCTCCAGAGTCATAGTCCAACACTCAAACCACTCATGGCACTAATTAATTAATTAGAGGTGTAAAAACCCATCAGGTCTTGTTCTTACTGATGTTTTGTAATTTCTTATCCTTTTTCCATTCAGTTTCTGTAGTGGATCACAAGAAATCTCCTCCCATTTATTGTGCATAATTTTTCCCAGATGTTTCCATTTATGGACCCATGTTTCCAATGCATGCCTTTTAATATTACCTGTGGCATGTTTTGTGCTTTGATATTAATATATGCATTTTAGTTGTATAAATTTTCATTTGACCTTTTTTTCTTTCCAAAACATACCAGTAATCATGGCTATCATTTACAAATTTCTGAAGAAAAATCAATTCCATTCTGTTGGCAGACTGAGCATTATATAATGACTATTTCCATTTAATGTCACAAAATCCAACAAATTCCTTTCTCATCCTTAATAACAACTGAGATGGTCACAGACAGTGTCCAAAAAGAGAAAAAGTATTACCCCTGCCCCTGCCACAAAGAGAATGAGAGAGGACAGAGTTACACATAAAAATTGCATATGATAATCTATATATGTATAAGATAGTTTAGAAATAATTGCTGTCATTGAAACAGAGACAAACTACATCTCACCATCAAAGGAAGTCTATGATCAAATGAACTATAGCTCTTTCCTTGCTGTCATTATATCCTCTTGTGCAGCTCAAACTCATCATGAAATTAGCCCAATAATTTCCCCAGAGAGACTAAAACCAGAACATGAGAGAATCCCTTCCACTTTTACATTGCCTGCCTTTTCAGATGGAGGAAATGAACCAACAGGCCACTAACAGGAGCAATGAGGTTGAAGATGGCAACTACCAAATTATTGGCCTGAAGCGCCAGCTGCAAACTTTGGAAATTGACCTGCAGACTCAGCTTAGCCTGGTAAGTGTGTTATCTTTGCAGTCATTCAACTTAGGCCCTTTCTGCAGCTTACCAGATTCTAGCAGTGTCCCTGCACTGGCTGCCTCTGTGAATGGAGGAAGCATGATGGTGCTGCCTCTTCCTTGAGGCAGGGCAGTGGAAGGGCTGTGCGATCACTGATTATTGATAAGTAAAACCTGTCAATGATTTACTGCGTGATCACGTTGCCTGGGGACGGGAGAAACGACGGGACTCAGACGACATCATGCATAAGTGTCGTCCGGGTTCTGTCTTTCTTCCATCTCCAATGTAGGATGACGATGTCCTATGGAAAGAGCCCTTGCCTCAACAAACCTTACTTCCTATCTTATCATTCTTTTATTTAATTTATACCCTGTTTCTCCCAATATGGGACCCAAAGAGATGCTTCCTAAGACTGCCTGACATGGCCAATAGCAGTACTATGCATGTGTCACTTTCCATGTGCCAAGCACGTCTGTCCTCACTCTTTCTAGCTTCTCTATAAAATTTGAAAGGTTTTAGCTTGGAGGTACATGTGAATCTCCATGTGGCTTTAAGATAAAAAAAAAAAGATAAACAAAAAACGTTTAGCTGTCTGGAGTTTTTTATTTGCAGATCCCTGTTGCCAGGCCAAGTGAAATCCATGTGGACTTCCAAACAACTTTCAGGGGGAAGTGGAATCAACTGGGGAAGAAAGATGTAGTGCTAACAATGGCAACATTGTAATAGGGCAGGCGTGATAGAGGACAAATGTGAAAAGCACAGCAAGGAAAAAACAGACTTCTGTATAATTACATGTAATCAGTGTTAAATAACAGCATTGGGAACTGTGTTACAGTGTCTTTTCACATCAAAAAAATTATACGTTGAGTTATGAACTAACGGGAAGGTGTGGTTTTCAATATTATCCATCTATTTGATAAGATCTGGGCTTCGCGCATACCAACTCCAGTCCTAGTATAAGAGGAGCTATGTACATTCCATTCTTGTAGTTTTTAGGCTCCTTTTCCACTTAACATTTTACCTTTGCATTTTTTTAATTCTTCAGAGGGACACACTAGAAGACTCTTTGGCAGAGACTCAATGTCGTTATAATAACTCCTTAGCTGCAATACGAAACCAGATCTCCTGTGTGCAGCAACACCTGGCAGAACTGAGGGCAGAGACAGAGTGCCAGAATGGAGAATACAGAGACCTCTTGGATGCCAAGTGTCTCCTGGAACAGGAGATAGAAATGTACCGCTGTCTGTTAGAAGGAGAACAGCATGATTCTGAGTAGGTAGACCATGGTCTTAGTTTTTCCTGTAGTCTCTTTACCAATTAATACCCCATGCCTCCTTTTGGAAAACTCTGTGGAGAGGTTTTGCTTAGAACTGACATCATTATTGCAAAATATTTAATTCTTTCACAAGTGATGGGTTGCAAGTCCCCTGCAAAAGTGGAAAAAACATAACTAGAAATAAAAATCACAAATATAAAACCTGAGAATATTTCTCTAGAAATCTTTAGGTCCTCCAGCACAATTCTACAGTCAATTTCCAGTGGAAGTGGGCCATAGAGTCACGCTGGAGGACCCAGGAATGCCTAGAGAAGTCTGGTGGAAGTGGACCATAGAATTGCACTAGACGACCTAGAGATTCCTAGACAGAACATATTTTTTTCCATGGCACGGGAAAAGAGAGTAAATTTTTTTAAAAAAATAACCAACAAGTAATCAAATCTGCAAATGCTGAACCTGCAAAAGTGCAGGCCTCACTGTATTCATTTATAATTTTTGCGGATTTTGTAGGAGAAAATCTCTGATTTCGCTAATGTAGAAAAACATCCTTTCCAACTGTTCTAATTTGGCAGGAACAATTTCTATTAATGCTCCACTGTCCCACTTCCCCAGTAGCTTTTAAAATGTTCAAGGCCTTTTCTGCAATTCACCTTTTTGCGGAGCTGGGGTGTGGGGATTGCACGAGCAGCCTCAAGTGAGAGGCTCTCGTGTCCCAGTTCCTTCAGCTCCGCAGCTGCTGCCTGCTCATGCAAGAGCCCCTCCTCTTCTTTCCACAGTGCAGCCTGGGAGTTTTCCAGGCTGTGCTGGGGCAGGAAGCGTGAGCGCCGCGGCTCCAGAGCTCCGCACGCATGGCAAGTGCGCACCGGGCCTCGGAGTGATGCTCGGAGATATTTTCAGCTCACAGCCGAAAATGAAAAAGTGCACGATCAGTGCCTGCCAGACCCTGGAGCTTTGCACGATTGCGAGTGCGTCGTATGGACCGCTCCTCACAGCCGCGCAACGCTCGAGGGTCCCTTTCGCATGGTAAATGCTGTGCAAAAAGGGCCCAAGTTTCTCTCTCCTGCACCTACTTTCCCCCTTTGTCCTTGACTGGCTTTAGCTGCTGCAACGTTTAAAGTATAAAAGGAGTTTGTGCTCATTTAACTCAGCAGGTGGGAGAAGAGAGGAGGAAGGCAGAATCTTGCCTTTCCCGGTGGACTCAAGTAAAAGCAACTGCAGCAGCCTTTCCTAGTTTGTGTGTTCCTCCTCATTCGTAACTTTTGCTATCATGACTGTACTCTGATGTTGAAAAAGTAGAATGTAGCACTGTTGTTGTAGAATGTGATACCAAAACCCAGTGTTTCTCGAGCCCTCCAGCATCTTTCCAATGCTGAAACTGCAAAAAACAAACAAAAAAACAAAAAAAAACTTGCAGCTAGACAGAAAACAAAAATGGAAAGGGAGGTGGGGGGTGTTAAAAAGATTTTGTAAAAAAAGGCGTTTCTTTGTCAGAGGCTTTGTTAACAAGGTCTGACTGTACAGCCTTTTGTCCAGCTCCTGTATTATTTGTAAACTGCTTTGTGAAGCTGTCTCTCAAAAAGTGGCATATATATAAACCAAAAAACTGAATGATGGGGTAAAGCAGCATGAATGGTTATGTCCAGTAGGGCTATCCCAAGTCCCTCTTAAACGTCATTGCATAAATTTGCAGGCAAACAGAGGAAGTTGTGGCGAAATCTCCTAAACTCACTTGATTGTGTCTTCCCGCTTGCCAATTTGATGTGAAAGGTAAGTGGGAATTATGATGCTCCTGGGCTTAAAAGGGAATAGTACATCATTCTAGAAGGAAACACACTTTGTTTCTAGTATTGAAGAAACAAAGGAGATCTTCCTTGGGGAAGTATTGAGAGAAGGAGAGAAATAAAAAAAGTTCCTAAAATTATAGACTGCTTGGATGGCTAAGAGGCACTAACTACACACTCTACCCTGGGCATTTCTTGTTTCATCCCAGCAGAATCCCACCCCATTGTTCCCAATACTCAAGCCTTGTCTGATTCAATCAGAATGGGGCAGTTTGCATGTTATGAATGAATAAGCTATTAAATGGGGAAGGGTCTGGATGCCATGCCCTATGAGGAGTGGCTTAGGGAGCTGGATATGCTTAGTATGCAGAAGAGAAGGTTAAGAGGGGACATGATAGCCATGTTTAAATGTTTGAGGGGAGGGGGCAGGCATATTTTCCACTGCTCCAGAGACGAGGACAAGGCGCAATGGATTCAAGCTGCAGGAAAGGAGATTCCACCTGAACCTCAGGAAGAACTTCCTGACAATCAAAGCTCTTTGGCAGTAGAATACGCTGCCTTGGAGTGTGGTGGAGTCTCCTTCTTTGGAGGTTTTTAAACAGAGGCTGGATGGCCATCTGTCAGGAGTGCTTTGATGGGTTTTCCTGCATAGCAGAGGGTTGGACTGGATGGCCCCTGTGGTCTCTTCCGACTCTATGATTCTATGGATTCTACTTTATTCTTTATTTTAAGTAATATTATTTAGATATCGTATCTAGAATCATGCCTGAAAGCAGTGTTTCCAATTTATCATTTTAATAAGTAATTATTCTTCTTCCTTTGAATGAATTCCTTTGGCATTGGGTTAGATCCAGTTTAAGTTAATTTCATTTAGTAGCTATTACAATCAATGGGACCAACGTTATACATTGAGTTCACTGGGATATCAGTGTAGCAAAGTTAGGCTGTAATCTTGAAATTCTTCTCTTTTTTCCTCTCTCTTCAGGGTTACAACAGATAAACTTGGAGGAAAAACTACATCTTTCACTAGCAGGGCCACCACCATAACTCTGTCCTCTGTAGCCATCTGACCTCAAATCTATAAACAAGAGCCTTCCCTCTAGCTCAGGGATGTCAAACTCAATTTCATCTTGGGCTGCATCAGCATTATGGCTGCCCTCAAAGGGCCAGTCGTATCTGTAAGACTATATAAATGTATCTACTGTTTTATCATATTAAATAATTGCCTCTGCATTCGATTATTACTGGTTTTTAAACTGTCTTCCCTCTGCATAAACTTTATTTGTCTTGGACATTTGGGGACTATTTCATCGTAGTTTATGGTCCCTGTACCTCTGTAAAGTAATACAGAATTGGTCAGTATATCCAAAGTATGCCTCGTTCTGCCCCCAGGCTCGCCAGGCGGGGGGAGTGCCACTGCTGCAGCAAAGGCGCAAGGGCCACATGAAATGGCCTGGTGGGCCAGATTTGGCCCGCGGGCCTTGTGTTTGACACCTGTGCTCTAGCTGCTGAACACTCTTGATGTCAATTATTTGCCACTGGGCTGCCCCTAGATTCACCATCTTATTCCATTCTCCTACAAAGTGTATGGTGTTACCCTTGCCACATATGGCAAGTCTTGCTGAAAAGGAGCTTTTAATAAAACTATGCTTCTGCCTGATGCAACCAAAACTGGTGTCTGTGTCTCATGAACATAACAGCTGTTCACTGGAAGTAATTTTCAGGCCTGATTTGACAGGTTGCTCAGAATACTAGAACTGACAAATGGGGATATCTAAATGGCTCAAGGTATCAGTCATTTTGTCTCTTGGAAGGGAGACAGAGTTTGAGCTCAAACAAGGTATTTCCCAAATCCCACAGATGTAGCCTCAATTTGTGGCATTGAGGGAATTACAGCATGCCTAGTGGTGATATCATGTCTGAATAACCAATACCCTCTAATGTTTCACAGATGAAAACTGGGACACATTTGGCCAAGCAATATCAGAGTGTGGTTTGGCTAGGAGAGGCTGCAGCAGTTTCCTTTTCCCCAAGCCTACGGGGCAGGGCAAGATTTCTGTCTCTTCCTCCCCTCTCTCCTGGGGTTGAGTGCAAATTACTTTTCCTCTTTGAACTCAGCTTACAGCAACTGAAGTAAGCTGAAGATAATGGGAGAAAGTGGGAGAGCAGGAGACAAACAGACATTTTAAAAGCAGCTGAGAAAATAGGACAACAAAGGTAGCATAAATCAGGACTGACCCTGCCAAATTGGGACAGAGGAGGGAATCATTTCAGGTAGAGACTGGATGAATACAGTCTTTTGCTAGACCACTGGAACAACAAGGGAACTGGTGAGAAGATGGATGGCCTGCTCCACCCTTTTTTCTGTTGAAGACCACATAAACTTGGAGATAATCTGTAGGAGGGTGCAAGTCAGCATTGGAGGCTGATTTCAATGATGGATGGTACCAGCCTGGAACAAAACAAGGTGTGACCGTCCCTTTTCCTTCTTTCTGCCACCCTCTTTTCTCTCTCCCCACCTCTACTTTCCCCCTTTCTTTCTTTCCCCACCTTTTCCACCTAGTGGGTTGGTTAGATCAGTGGTTCTTCTCCTTTTCTTTACCATGGATGCCCTTTAAATATCTTTTGTTGCTGTGGACCACCAAGACTTAACTCAATGCTGCTTCTAGCTGTGTGTGTGGTAGCAGGTAATGTCACGTGCTTTTTCTCAGCCAATCAATGCCATTCACTTGCACGTTCTCACCACATGCAGAAGTAGCAAGTGCTAAGTACATTTTTTTTTTTTGCTATCGAACAATTTCAAAATTTGTGAGCAGTTTAAGAAATGTAATGAAAATTGGTACAAATGGTGTCTGTCGCAGGAAAAGACTCCTGCTCTTTGAGATCAATGTCCATCTGTCTTTTCTTCCATCCATCCATCCATCCATCCATCCATCCATCCATCCATCCATCCGTTCATTCTGCTTTAACCGTAAAATCTAATAACATTTCTTCAAGCCCTCATGGACTCCCTGTGAGGACATTGTGGACTGTCAGGTGTCCACAGACCTCAGGTTAAGAACTGCTGGCTTAGATTGTTAAATTTTAAAAATTATTACTGATTTCTCAAGATGGTTAATACAGTGGAGGAGCTTGGAGAGTGTGGAGGGGGGGTGAGAGGGGTGTGTGGCTACGGTGTGAGAGGTGTGGCTGCGGTGTGCAGGAGCTGTGGTGTGGCCACGGTATGCGAGGGCATGGCTACGGGCTGGGATGCCCCAGAAACATTGCCGCCCAGGGCAAATCACCCCCTACGCCCCCATGTCCCTAAGCAACTGGGCTAATAATAAACTAAACAATTAAAACAACACTTTGAAACATCATTGCTGAAAACAAATCAGGAGTAAAAGGTCAGTGCTAAAGGGATCAGTTACAAGCTCTATCAGGGCTACATGACATCAGACTGAGGACCACCAGTTACCACCTCTCCCATGGGGTCATTGGTTTCACTCTCAGGGATTTAGTGTAACTTCACTGAGCACCTAGGTAGATAGTGCTTCTTGTTGTGAAGAGCTTGGGGGTAGTGTGCTTACATAAAACCTCACATATCTTGATATAGTTTTTAATTACAGTCTACTGGCTGACGGTTATTTCTGCCTTTGCTTGCACTTAAAATAGTCTAGAATCATAGAATCATAGAATTATAGAAATGTAGAGTTGGAAGAGACCACACGGGCCATCCAGTCCAACCCCCTCCATGCAGGAATACCCTCAAAGCACTCCCGACAGATGGCCATCCAGCCTCTGCTTAAAAACCTCCAAGGAAGGAGATCCCACTACACTCCAAGGCGGCATATTCCACTGCCGGACAGCCCTGACTGTCAGGAAGTTCTTCCTGAGGTTCAGGTGGAATCTATATATGCAAAGCAATACCAGAAAAGCAGGAATGAAGGCAGATCAAAGAGGTAATGTTTACTGATCAGCAGAAACTCAGCATCAGTGTAAAGGAGGACTTAAGCTATCATTTATCATTTGTTTGTTATTTGGGTTTAAGTGGTTGTTGGGAACTAGCGGTAGTGGCTAATTGTCTTTCCTTCCTGTGGCTTAAAAGCCTGGCATTTGATCACGCTCTTGTCTATAGCTGCAACCTAAGCTTGTTGTTTCATGCTGAAATTCATGCACAAATAGGTTATTATACTGAAAGCATCTTTGGGCTTACACTGAAAGCATTCGCTCTATGTATATAAGAGATTCTCAGACTCAGGCATGGAAACTGACCTTGGGAAAGTCACTCTCTCTCAGCTTCCGAAGAATGAAAGAGCAATACCCCTCTGAACAACTTCTGCCAAAAACACCCTTTGATAGGTTCACCTTAAGGTCACCACAAGTCAGAAATGACTTGAAGGCACATAACAATGGCAACAAACCTCGAAGAAACTGCTGTAAAATCTTCCAAAGACTTAATGATTGTTACCATAATGTACCGTCTTGCGATTCTTTATTTTCCCCTTAGAGGGCGCTCAGCTGCTAGCCTTGTCCTGTCCATGTCACATTTTACCTTCCCACTTTAGCTTCAGGTTCTAAAATATAATGGCTTTTTCATGAGTTTGTTTTACTAATTGTAGGGTTAAGTCATTTCTGGCTGCATAACAAAAATGTGTTCTAATTTAGATAAGGAAGGGATCAAAATCAACATGCTGGCAGCTGCGCTTTCAACTTTACATTCTTGCTGAACAGTTTAGTCACCTTTAGTCGTGTGTAGTCTTTTCTTGTGTTTGAATTTTTTTATCTAGGAATGTTAGATGACATTGCTCCATCTATGGCTGCCAAATGAAGACTCCAAGTGACCTTCCATTCCTTTATGAGTCATATAAAAGAGATGAAGGGGTTAAGTCTGGCTTTGCTTCTCTCCATGATGGGGAATGTTGTATATAGAGAAATCCTGTTTCATGCAACTTTTGAAAGAACATCCAGTCTCACCAATAGGGTTGCCAGAGTGAAAAATGGAGAGGGCTCCTGTAGCTTCAGTGGTTGAGTAGAAAAAAGAATTTCTGCAAGTGTTGCTTGTCAAGACAGTCAGATAACAAGAAATACCTGCTGAAATTCCCTCTTGTACATATCCATTGAAGGTACAGGAACTTCCCCCACTCCAGTTTTCCATCTGGCAATCCTACTCAGGAGAGCATGGACTGCACCTATCACCCCATGCTGAAGGCACAGAGCAGGTAGCAACATACTAAACTGATACATAAAAAACCCACTTAATAGAAACCATGGTCTGGGGTGGATGCTTGCCATCTAGTTTTGGTGGGTCTCCTGTACTGAAAAATCCTCTGTCACAAGCCTTGATGTCAGGAATTACTACACTGATTTGTAACCAGCTTGGATGTGAGTTTAGAAGACATGATCAGAATTGAAATAAGTAGATATTTTTCTTAAAAAAGGGAAATCTCTGTAGTTTATAATATTTAGTTATTTTGTTAGTTTGTATTCTACTTTTCTCCCAACAAGAGATCCAAGGTGACTTACAATAAAGTTAAAACAAGATACAACTAAAACTCTTAAAATGCAATTTAAAAACAAATTGAACAAGCTGTGATGTAGAGACACCGACAATGTAGCTACATTGATGGAGAACCATGCCAGTCCTGTTTGAAAAGCATTTGAAATCAACACAACATCTCTCCCTTTGCACATACCTCATTCCTTTTTTTCTGACTGTTCCTTTGAATTTTAATGTAAAAAGAAAATTTGTTTGTTTGTGATGATACCTTACCAAGTGCCTGATCCAGTTCTTCCTCCACTGAGTGTAGCTGTGATAAAAATTGCCTTTCTTGGTCAGAGATCTGCAGTTTGATCAACTTGATATGAATAGCTGCATCTTTTCTAAAGCCACAAAATCCTGTTATAAGCACCCTGTCTATTAGTATGTGTGTTATAAACATATATATGTATTTAATGTTGGGGTGGGCAACCATGTGGAGGCCAGTTTCCCCCCCAGACCCTTGATGGGCCATCCTCCTTCCCCAACAAGCTGAAATATCTGCATTTTCCTCTTTGGTTCCTCTGAAAATAGTAACAGGAAGTAATCTCACATCACTTCCTGTTACCATTTTGAGAAGGTCTGCAGAGGAAAATGAGGGTATTGGGAGGGAGTACAGTGTTCTGGGGTGCTTGTAGGGGTGGGATAGGATGTTTTCATATGTTTTCAGGCAATTGGGTGGCTTTCTACATGATTGGGGGACAAAAATCGCCTGAAAATTAAAATGATTTTATTAAAAAATTGAGGGTTTGAATGCTTTGGGGGAAGGGGGCTTCAGAGACCACAAAATTGGAGACCAGCAATCACATGCAGTCTGTAGTCATCAGTTTGCCCACCCTTGATTTAATGCATTTACATTCCTATTTATAATTTCAAAGGTTCAAAGAGATTATGTAATTGTTTTTAAAAGACAAGACAGGCCCTATCCTCAGGCTTAAAACCTAGAAAGAGATGATACAAAAACAAAAAGGGAGGAGGAGGAAAAGGAAAGAAAGTTCAATTACCTGTAACACAGGAAAAGATGTAGTTTTTTTGTCAGTGGCACAGATAAAAGAAACCACTGCCCCTTCATTTGCGTTCTGAAAAGTGTATTAGCCTGTCCTTCTCAGTTGGGTAATTCTCATTCATTCCCTTCATTGGCCAAAAAGAGTTGGCTGCTGGTCCTGATAGGTTTCAAAACCTAAGGAGGAACCCAGAGAATTCTGGGAAGCTGAGCACAGTCGTTGTTGTTGTTGTATACTCAGGTGTTGGAATTCAGGTAACATGCTTCTCATTCCATTTTGGAAACCACTGAAAATGGCAATAAGGAAATTATGGAACTTTTAAAGTATGGGGGAAATCAATCTGTTTGGTAAAACTGTTTTCCTAAGGCAGGTGTTCCCACTCTTTCTTTTCTTCTGACTGGTGGATGCATTTGGAATTTGGAAAAATATTCATAGGAGCTCTCACAAAATGATTGCCATGGACAAAGGACTTGCCCTTTCACAAAACGGTTGCCATTACTGATGTGAAGAGTCAGTTACCTAACACCTATTTCCAAAAAGGCAAATTGATGGGCCTAAGAGAAAAGCAACATATCCAATTACCTAAGTACAATGCAAAGCTGAATGTTGAACTCCAAAACACAAATATACTCTTTTGAACCCAACATTTACAGGAGTGTAATTTCTATTTTTTTAAATCCATAATAAATGATGCAAAGGTGATGCCATAATTCTCAAGCTGCTGGTCTGCAGAAGATAGCCGAGGAGCCTCAGCTGAATCATCTGCTCAAAGGAGTAGCATAACATCACCCCTTTACTTTACAAGACGCAACTCATTCCAGATCTGAGATGTAGCCTAGTTAATAGAAAAAGCTGCTGCCCTTCCAACCACACAGAGAATGGCAAGGTTAGTTAGCCAAGGTTGTTAAATAGCACATAAATGTATGTGAGCATGAATCATAGCATCCTGCTGGGCTGACATGAAACTTATTACTACAGAAAACAAAGGTCCCCTGAGTTTTCCTGAAAGTTAGAGACAGCCAGCAGGCATCCACTTTCACCTCCACTTTATCCATTAGGGAGTCTTTTTCACATTCTTTTAGTACAAACAAAAGGACCATTCCTACCACACAGTTATAGTGTTGTTATTCCACTTGCACTACCATGGTTCCATGCTATGGAATCCTGGAGTCTATAGTCTTTTGAGTCACTAGAGCACTTTGGCTGAGCATTCTAAATGCCCCTCTCTAAACTACAAATCCCAGGATTCCATAGGATAGAACCATGGCCATTAAATGGAATCGTAGCACTATGACTGCCTAACATGAATGGACCCAAAGGCTATAGGCATAAATAAATGTAGTGATATAGCTCCATTCCCTTGTGGGTTACCATGCTTCCCCCTTCCCTCTCGCTTTCCTTGCTTCAAGTAGTTACTTTACAGATAGGCTTCCCAGATCTCAGGGTCTGATCTTGAGTATCAGGGCCTACACCTTCTTCCATGGTCCTCAGGGTAAGGGAAGAGAATCTCAGTAACAGCTCTGCTTTGAAAACTGTGTGTGTGTATGAATTTTCCTTATAGGTTAGTCTTGTCATTTTTTAAATTTCAATTACCTATTCTGTAGAATTGTGGTTGATGCTTAAGATGTCATGTCTAATGTTTAATGACACCATGGGGAGCTGTCCCTTGTAACATCACCCTTGTAATACCACCAGGGCCTGCCCATGTAATAATACAAGGGCTCATCCCTTAAAATTTGCATTTTAGCTTTGAAATCTCAGGGTTTAAGATGGTCCTGACCTGACAGCCCTGCCTACAAAGCAGACCCTGTCCTCAAAGCTACATACAGGAGGGGGAATGAAGGAAAATCATAGGAGACAGAGTTCAGTGAGAAACTGAGGCAAGCATTTATTAGGCAGAGTTATCTCCAGGAAGGAGACAGAAACAAGCTCTCCACAGCTGTTGGGTTTTTTGAGGATGCATGGAGCTAGGCCAACTGGGCTGATATGTTCTTACTGAGAGGCCAAAACACAATCTCCCAGCACCCACAGTTCCTTCAGGTAGCAGTTGGGAGTCAGAACATGCAGTCTTTGCTTCTGTGTCTTTGAAATTGCCAGTGCTTCAGGATCTGAAAAGAAAGGTATTTAGGTGTGATCTGGCAAGATGGTTCTTTGTACAGGCTGCACTTGAGCTTCATTATGCAAAAGACAGAAGAGCACAATAGTAACTGAATTCATCTAAAAAAAGGAAGAACAATCTGAGCATAAGGAAGGGTGGTTGCCTTCATGTCAATCCATCAACCAGGCTAAGGCTTACTGTTGTGATGAGATCAAGAAAGGACCTGCCTACTAGAAGATTATGTTGGGTTTCTGAATGCTGCTGTTTCAAATGGCGAGTGAACCAGGTTTCTTTTGGAACGGCCTACACATGGAACAAAGACTACTTACACGCAATGCATGGGATGATTAAGTTCAGAAGAGATAATTAAGTTCCACACCGAAGAGCTAAGCCTGGCAATTCATCCTGATTCCTGAGCTGCCTTCTCCTCTCCCAGTCCTGTGATTAATAGTGGTAGCAAACAGTGGGTTGGAGTACAAAGCATATAGGTATAAAAATAAGTCCATTCTGTTTCTGCTGAGCTTCTTAAGATCCCACCAGCATTCTTTTCTCATCCCATTTCTGTATTGGGATGGATTATTTTCTTCCCACATGGACATATGTAGTTTATTATGTCTCGCCCACACACACACTCATCCCTCCACATGTCCCATGTTAATCCACCGTTCATTAAACTAAAATGTTTTGGGGGTACATTTCACATGGAATTCTCTGTCGTTCTGTGAGGCAAAATGTGCTTCCTCTTATTGTCAGCCTTGGAAGATGCAAAATAAAAGTTTTCAAAGGGGAATCAGATCCAACACATTTCTTTTCCATTCCTAGCAAAGAGAGAATTATGAAGAGCTAAAGCTCCAGGTGAAACTGGCAAAAGGTACTTTTCTGTTGATGAAGCTCCCCAAGATGGAACGCTTCTGTGCCAATGCCTCGAACCCTTGTGAAGGTGGAAGGGCCATTGTATTCCCAAGTCCAGCCCTCTTTACAAGATTTTCTGCAAGAGGAGAAAAGAGAAAATAGGAAATAGAGTTAAATCTGTCCATTGTTATTTTGCTTGTCTTCAACTGGAGACATCTGTCAAAATTTGTAAGCAAACCAATTCTAAACTACAAAAAACAAAGGTTGCTGTTTGGACACAAGAGGAAAAAAATCCAAAATCTACACAACTGCAATACATATCTTTCTGAAGGCAACTTGAGCATCACAAAAAGTGTAAAAGTTTTCAAGATCTCCAGATCTCTTCCTCAGGTAAGAAGGGCTAACAAAAAGCAGGGACATATGCACGCTGTGAGTATGTGCGGGAGTGAATGTGGGAAACGGGAGTAAGAAAACTCTGACAGGCTTGAAGTCATGATGTCTCTACAGTCACAGTCTAAAGATGAAAGAGGAAACTGCAGTTGTCAAGCATGATTAATTGATTAAACGTTGCAGCAAACCTCCTCGCCCACTTCACCTATGGATCAGAGAGCATCAACACATCACAGCTCCTAAGCCTATCAGTCATGATGTGATGGGCTATTGGCTGTTTACACACAACTGATGTGGTTACACCTATGTTCAGTTTCTGCTACCTTCTATACGTGGTCCTGATAGAGGCACTACAATCCATCAAAGCATTTGTTGGGTACACTGCTAACATTTAAATATACCCACATAATCACAGAAGTAACTGTAGCACCCCAGTGCAAATGGATTGGGGCCATCTTTCCTAAACCAAAAAAAGAAAGGGGGGGAATCTATGAGGACCTTTAAAATTTGTAAATGTGATGAAGATGATTATGATAATTTACATTTATATTCCACCTTTCCTCAGCCAGTTTCAGCAGCTTTTCCTTCTCTTTGTGTTACCACAACTGTGAGGTAGGTTAGGCTGACAGAGAATGACTGGGACAAAGTCACTGTACTGGGACTGGTACTAGAAGAATGGAGAGGAGTCAGAACTGTGTTGATGATGTGTAACTTTATTTCTATCTCTCAGTTTCCCCCAAATTGGGACTCGAGGTAGCTTACAGTTTTCAAAAAGAAAAATATAGCTAAAGCATACCAAAGTCAAAATGGAATCAAACTATTCACAGTAGTAAAAAAAGTTAAAACACACCTAAAAGGATAAAAACAGTGCATACTCCCCCCACACCTGATGTCTTATCTGAAGCTTCTCTCCCCTTCTCTCACACAGGTCCCTCATGCCGCATGTGCCCTCCATCTCAACGCTGAGCTCTTGCATTCTCCATCTCTTCTCTTTACTTCTCTCCTCCCACACCCAAGAAACTGACTCATGGTCATTAAGGGGCATACACCTACTATGCCAGTGATGGAATGTTTAGAGAAGCTGAGTGGAAAAAGCATGAAAAAAAGGAAACCGATTTTTACTATGAGCTGGAGGAAGGCATAACAGTGGAAGATGCTTTGCTGCCCACTCCTTCAAATGAAGACACCACAAGGCAGGACTTGGGATGAACTATGGGCAATTTTATTATTTATTGCTTATTTAGACATGAACTTGACCTTGGACATGACATTGAACTTGACATTGAACTTGATCCCATGGGGGCTGCATGATAGTAAAATCTCTGGTCCCAAGGGCAAACCCCTGATCCTGGGTTGTCACCTCAGTGACCCCCTTTGGAAGGCGTGCCTCATGAAAAGCCCACCACCTGCCACAGAGCTCAGAAGCGAGGGCATAAAATATGTGGGCCCATCCCAAGGACACCCTCGTTCTTCACCTATCACCCCCGGCCTGACGACCGAGAGAGTGAGCTCCGGAGGCATATCCTACTCCACCATGTGCCAAAGGGAAGGCGGAGCTTTGGTTTAAAGGTCCCGCTTCCTCACCAGCACCCAGCACAACAACGGTCATGCTGGTGACGTGGTCCCTCCGGAAAGCGGGGACAGCAAAGTCACCACCTCCTCGAGCCGCTCGGAGCGCAGGCGGGGGTGGGTGGGAAACGGATTGTGTTGCTCTTTTGCGGAGACCAGTCAATCGTCAGTGGTGCACATATGCACACACAGAGATTTGCCCTTCTTTTTCACATTTGCTGTACTTGCAGACTGACTTTTCTTGTATAATCCCCCTTCAGCAATTATAGTGCCCCCCTTATGGTCCCATTCCCACAGTTTAAGAACCCCTGCTCTAAAGCCTTTTCTTTGAAAACCAGTTCAGTTCCAAAAGCCTATCAGAATAGAAAAGTCTTTGCCTGCTGATGGAAACCTGCTGTTCTCTGCGGGAAGGGAGTTCCAGAGCCCAGGGACAGGGACTTAGAAGGCCTTATCTCAACACATCAGCTGTGTTTGTGAAGGTGATGGCCCTGAAAGAAAGGCCTCTCTTGAGGATCTCAGGGACCAGACAGGCTTCTATGAGGAGATATGGTCTGTCAGATAGCCTGCACCTAAGCCATACAAGTAATAAACAGCATTTTGAATTGTGCCCAGAAAGAGACTGGCAGCCATTGGAGCTGCTGTTAACAGGGGAGTTATATGGTATAGGGGAGATAGCATAGTTTGCAATGCAGCATTCCTAGTGCATATAGCCAAGTCTAGGATGCATTCTTAAATTAGCAATAGAGGCCTCAAGCATAGATTAGCTGGTGCCAAGCAAGCACAGCTCCATATATAAAGAATCTTGCATGTACGTGGTTCTGCCTGAAGCCTACCTTATCATTTTGAGACAAGGATTCCTCTTGCTATCATGCAGGAAGAATCCTACTGAACCCTCACCAGGCTGGGGCCACTTCTCACAAGGAATGTAATTTGTTTCCTAGCTCATGTCTCTCATGGCAGTTTTAAGAGCTAGGAAGTGAGCTATTTAAGATTTTAAGCAGCAGAAAATATATTTGCTCTTGTTCTGGGAGAAGAAAGTTATACTGTCTGCCCAGAAAACTGCTGGTACATGTTGGGAGCTGGTAGTATGAAAGTTTTCGGTATCCATCAGCTGAGGTGTGTCTGTAGGTTTTCTATGCATTTGGTGTTTATATACCTTCCAACTATTCAGAATTGACAGGGACAGTAATAGTTAATCTATGTTATCTCACTCTTTCAGCTGCTTTTAAAAGGTCCCAGTTTTTTTTTCTCCTCTCACTTCTGCCCTTTGTCCTCTGCTTATTTCAATTGGTACAAAATGAGTAGTTTGCATTCAATTAACTCAGTAGGACAGAAAGGAGAAGAGAGGAGAGGAGGAGACAAAATCTTGCCCTTCCCAGAAAACTCAGGCAAATACAAATTGCTGCAGCCTCCCCTAACTTGTTTCCTCTTCCTCATTAATAACTTTTGCCTAACATTTGCCATCTTGACCACGCTCTGTTGTTGCTTGGCCACATGCATCCCATTTTTTCATCTGTGCAATGTTGGAGGTTATACTTTGGTATTCTACAGCTGCACACCAGCCTGGCATAATCACTAAAACATATGTTATCCTGTTACCTACCTGGCTTTGTTTCATGGTGGTTATCCCAGAACATGTTCTGTCTGGGACCTGAAGGATCAGCTCCTTAACCTTTATTACAGTCACCTAGTGAGTTTCATAGTGCAGTAGGAATTTGAGCCTGCATTTTCCAATTTCCAACCCAGCACTGTACTCACTGCATCACAGTGGCCCTCCATTTATGAATAAACGCCTGCCACTGCTGAGACATCATTTTATAAGCCCGATAGGTCACAAAGTACAGATTCTATCAGGAACCCTGTTTGTTTCTGCACAGAGCATTGCAACATCTGTTTGATCATCGGCTGCTAGCTCATCACCTTCCAAACCTCTTGCAACTGCTCCCACGCACACTCTACTTCATTTGGTTTCTGCAAGGAACTTGAGTAACACGTATCCTAATGTCAAAAACACCCGATCAGCTCAATTTGCAGATTTCAGCTCTCCCACAGTATGTATAGTTGACTTGCGTTAATCTCTAGAATTAATCTACCATGGCATGGGAAACTGAGAATTGCTGCTACTTGGGTATTAGCCATGGAGAAGCAAATTGTTGCCCTGCCACACAGTGAAGGAAAAATGTATCTGTTAAGAATATTTGAGCTTTAGCTTCGAGAAAATTGACCTCTAGTAAAACTAAATATGAAGAGAAAGATTTAAACATTTAACTAGGGAAATGGAAATAATTTGGAGGACTCCTCCCGACCTTCGGTCCAAATATCATCTTCCACAGTGAGGTGTGTGTATAGGTGGGAGGGGACCTATCTGCAGCTTTTTGGAATTTTTCAATGTGAATGTAAAAGGTTTTCTACGGTCCAATGGGTCAGTGACTGTGATATTACCAACATACACAATCCTCCCAATTTCAGAGTTCTACAACTGTGTTTAATAGTTTATTTTTTTAAAAAAGGTAAACACCAACAAATAAAAAAGACAGTCTATGGAAATATGAGGGAAGAGGATTCTTTTTATCTTAGTTTTTGGGCAGAAGAAGGCGTTTCTTTACAATAATTAAAGATCTGCAGGCCCTATTCTCTCTTTCATTTGGTCATCTGAATAAATTTTGTGCCTTAGGAATTTAAATTCTCCATGCATGCAACTCAAATTCTGTGCAAAGCAAAAAACAAAACAAAACAAAAAGCCCTGCATGTATTTGTCATTGGCACAATTCATCTCAGGGATGGGGAGTCTTTCGCATGTGCATGAGCCTTCCCCCCTCCACTCACTTTCCTTTTACCTGGGCAGGGTACCCGGGCAACAGGCAAAAGAACGGGGAAAGTGGATGTGCAAGTGCACCTTTTCTACCTGCAGGGCTGCCCCTTCCCATTTGCTTGCCCTTTGCCCAAGTGCAGAGAAGTAAGGCACACCTGCCCAGGCAAAAAGCAAAGGAATGAGACAGGGAGTACTCAGTCTGCTGGGGGAGAGTTACTTGCTTTTTTTTTAAGTTGAGGGGCCACTATAACTTTCTATATGATTTTACTTCTCTTTTTGTAAATGTTTTTATGTACTTTAATTTTAATTTTGTAAAGTCACCCTGAATCCCAGTATTGGCAAAAAGGAAGGATATAAACAAATAAATAAAAACAAGAACAAGAGCAACAACCTTTCCATAACTATAAGCACTACAAACTCTTTTTAAACAGACACTGAATTTCATACAAGATACCAGGTTTCGAGCTTTCATGAGATGACTTTAGAAACACAGAATGCACATGGTAAACCACAGGTGTATTAACACCATGGTGCCGAATGACTATTACTTTCCAATGTAGTCATAAACCAGTATTCCATTAAAACCACAGGAGTTCCATTGCTTTCAAGGGCATGTCCTCAGGACTCTCTTTAACTGGGCTGAGCCATATATTAAACAGACTGAGCTTCACTTCCACCTTTTTAACCACATTAACTGGAGACAATAGTACTTTGGTTGCGTCTAACTATGTGGGTGAGACCGATGGCACAGTTGGGCTGGACACAGACGTGAAAGAGGAACAATGCTTCTCCTGAAAGATTGCTCAGTCTTTCTGCAATAACACTTCTCCCTCTAAATTTGCATTAATCCCAATCATAAAGAAAGGCTTAGTGGAAATGTACCAGGAAATTCAATATGCAGGGCATCTCAAAACTAACAGGACTATTAGTTGCTGGGTGCTGCTATTTATGTTTACAGTCTCAAGGAACTGTGGGCTGGTATTCTGTAACCCTTTGGAAGAATAGATTGGATAGATGGGCGAAGCTCAATATATTCTACACTGAAATAGACGAAAGTATTCAGATTCAACAATTTGGGCAAATATCCCATATTGTCAGGTAGCAGGGCCACTCTGGAGATGCTATTGCAAAAGGTCTCTAGTATATTATACCACACATGTGTGCATACATACATGGGCATATAGTATAGAATGTAACATGCTATGCACTATAGAGAAAGTTTCCACCACTGTGTGCTTTTTGAACTACATATGATCAATGAAGTGGAGTATCTTATTAATAACAGAACATCATTTGAACAACAAGCTCAAATATTGGGTATGTGTAAAGAACAAAGATGGTAAAACCTGTCAGTTTTCCTTTCTCCTGCATTCTAAATTTTTTAAACCTCAGCCCTGAATATGAAAAAAATTGTGGCTTTTGTGAAAATTCTTTACAAGAAAAAAAACGCAACTAAATTCCAACTAACTGAATTCAAAACAGACAGCTATTCCTAGCATTGAGTGAAAACATCTGTCATACAGGTGTTAAAGATGACATTTTCTCTAGAAAAAAAACACCAACCCAGGTTCAGTACTAATATGATTGAATATACAGAGATTCTAAGACACAGGTTGATGAGTTAAGCACATGGGCCTGGCTGCGCCTAGATGGATGAAACAACTAGTTTTGACTTCTCCAACATTAGCATTTCTGTACTGTCATTTCCCTCATCATGAATATGAAGCAATTAGTGAATTTTGGGCCACTTCTGCACTATACTATTATAGTGCTATTATTCCACTTTCAACATCCTGTGGAATTCTGGGGTTTGTAGTTTACTGAGGCCAAAGAGCTCTATGGCTAAGAATTCTGAATGCCCCTCCCTAAACTGCAAACACCAGGATTCCATAGGATGTTGAAAGTGGAATAAAAGTGCTGTAACAGTATAGTGGGGAAATGGCCTGGGTATATTTCTATCAAGAGCAAACAGATTTTTTTTTTTGCTTAGTGAAGAGAGTTTCCCTTGAAGCAGAATATAAGAGCTTTCTTTACTTATAGGCATTGAGTGGCTGGGATCAAGTATGTGGGAACTGAATAACAATATGGTATGCATTGCACATTACTTTCAGTAACAGAGTGTTCTTTTGTTAATACATCTGTGAGATGAGCCACACATTATGTGGGAGAAAGGTGATTAAGATCTCCTTATGTTTGACTTTCAAATGGGTGTAGAAGCTCTGAGTTCGATCAAACCACAACACCAGGGAAGTAGGTGGTTATTTTTTTCCTCTTATTTGACCCCCATAAACTTGCTATCTCTGAATGAGCAATTTCCAGGTCACACGAAGTATTGTGCCCCTATACCTAAAATGGTGGTGATGTACATGGATGTGCTGAAGCACCCATGTGCATGTCACTGCCATTGAATATAATGGAATGCAGGCATTCACTAATTCTGGTATTTATGAAGGTTCCTAGAAGGGAACTCTTGCAGGTACAGATGACACACTGTATTTGATTCCCAGATCTCGGGGCCTAACCTGTGGTTCAGAGGGTCAGGAGGTAGAATCTAAGGACAAGAGTGTCTTTGAAAAGTATATGTATGTATATTTTCCTCATTTGTTAGACTTGGTCTTTTTTTTTATTTGACTAGCATACTCTGAGCAACTATGATTAATGCTTAATGTATCATACATACTGATATCAGCCAAAATTCGCTTGGTGACTTCTATCTTCCTAAAGGGACTTATGTCTGCGGGGATTAGAACTAGGCAATTCTGTAACGTCTCTGTATCCACTCAAAGGCTACTGTTACGTTACTGCATAGAGAAGCCAGCAAATCTCTTGCTGGGCATAGAGGATGAAGAGAGGCACCAGACCAGCCTCTGTCTCACCAGGAAGACCCCCCCCCGCCCCGATTTAGTAAAGAAGGCCTGATTTCTGTGTTCCAAATGTTCAGGGGTTGGCCTGTTTGGAAATCAACTGGTAACCACTCCTTGCATTTCAAGGATAAAGGATTTGGGACAACCCATATGGGTTTAATGGGGACTTGATGTCTGTGAGACCAGACATCAAGTCCATGTATAATAAAATGGGATGCCTAAGAACTGTACCTGGTATTTTGAAAAATGGAGGTAAGAAGCAGTAGCATTTCCTTGGCAATTTTTCAACCAGGCTGCATTACACCTCATACCCTCCAGCTGCCCAATTTGGCAGGACAGTCCCAAATAATCCTCTGCCTTTCCACTTTTTTCAGTGGTTTTTAAGATGTCCCAGTCCCCTCCCTTTCTTACATTCCCCCTTTGTCCTCAGCTTACTTCAGTTGCTGCAAACTGAGTTGAAAGAATAAATGTAGTTTGTACTAAATTAAGTCAGCAGGGGAGAGAAGAGAGAAGGATGGGCGAATCCTGCCCTTCCCAGAAGGCTGAGGCAAAGGCAAACTGCTGCAACCTCTCTGAGCTTGTGTATTTTTTCTCATAAATAACTTTTGCCACCTTGACCATGCTCCGATCTCGCTTGGTCACACATGTCTTTGACCATTTCTGCAACTCACTGTTAATAGTGCTATTATTCGACTTTCAACATCCTGTAGAATTCTGGGGTTTGTAATTTACTGAGGCCAAAAAGCCCTCTGGCTGAGAATTCTAAATGCCCCTCCCAAAACTGCAAACCCCAGGATTCCATAGGATGTTGAAACTGGAATAATATCATTAGAACAGTGTAATGCGGAAATGGCCTATATCTGTGAAATACCAGAGGAAATGATGTCCACTAATATCTGTTCCCCATTACTTTCTAAGCTTTGGTAGCCTAATTACATCCTGGAAACATAAATCAAACACTATGCACAGAGAATATTATTGTACAGAGGCAACAGGTAAGGCCTGTCTCTCTTTATCAGAGAAACACCCAACAAAAGAGAAACATGATCATAAATCACAGGCAGCACACTTCTGAAATACAATTAAGAAGGCTTTTCAAAACATACTGGATAGGTGGGTGGAGAGACTCTGGAAGCCATACATTGATAAAAATGTCTGTATTTTAGCAGCTGCTTCAGGCTACACTGAACACTGCCAGTGTACATAAATGTATAAACACAACATTTCCACTGTCTAAATGATTTTAGAGTTTTGAATCAGTTGATGCCACTGTGTAGAAGTCAGTGATGGACTGTCTGCCACATGTTTCTTTGTGGATTGTTGCTCATCATCTTAAGCAGAGCATGGACAAAATAGAGATCTTGGTGTTTCATCCAGCAGCCCTTCTCTCATGCCTTCCACTGCATTTACAGGGTTGCACAGTGGCTCCCATCTCAGTTGCCAGGAACCTCATATTCCTACTGGATGAGTGCCTATTTCTGTGCCCCTTTATCAGTGTGACAACAAAGACATGTAATTTCCATCTTTTGAATATCGGCAGGATCCAGAGATTTCTGACTATTGAGACTGCTCAATCTGCTTGTCCGGGCTTTGGTTATCTCATGCCTGGATAATTGTAACAACTTACTGGTAGGTTTGCCTTTCTGCTCCTTTCTTTCTCTGATTTTAATTCAGAACAATGCCACCTGGGTTGTTTTAAACCTCCCTAAATATTCACCTGTTTCTTCTCCTCATAGATCCTTTCACTTCAGGCCAAGGCCTGTTTCAAACTTTTGGTTCTCGTATTCCAGGCTTTGTGTTCTAACCTCCCTCAGTACCTCACAGCTCAGCTAATATGGTATGTTCCACCCGAGAATTTAAGAGCTACAGGCAAAGGAACTGTTTGTTCCACCAATGCACACAGTTCTGTCAACGCCTTGAGCCTTTCAAGATCTGGGTCCACATTTGTAGAATGGTCTTCTTTTGAACTGCCGGCTGGAGGAGGATTTCACCTGTTTACGTAAAGGGCTGAAGACTTTCCACTTTGATTCACCAGCTTAAGCTGCTGAGTTGTGTTTAAGGTTCTGAGATGGGTAGTAACTGGTGGAGTGTTGCAAATCTCATTCCACAATAAAGTTGCTATAGTGTTAGGTTTAACGCCCTCATCCCTTACTGTATATGTTGAAGTTCTGCCCTTTGGTGAAAACGGTGTTATAAATAAATGTTGTTCTTGTTGTTTTGTAATTCTTTCTAAATACTGAAAGTGAACTCATGTTTCTGTGAGGATCTTTTCACACAGCCTTGGTAAGAATGTCACAGTGGTGGGACTGAAATCTCAAATTAAAATTCAGAACATATAAAAATGTTCTGGCTAGTAGTTCCCACATCAAGGGAGAAATGCTTTGATGATGTCTTCTTGTATGGCAGGGGGTTGGACTGGATGCCCCTTGTGATCTCTTCCAACTCTATGATTGTATGATTCTATGAAAACTGGAGAATTTGCATTTTTATCTCCTGACTGCAGACAACCCATGAAAATTGGAGATTCAGGGCTGGGCCCTGAGATCTGGCAACTCTGTCTGCCATACAGCTGTTAAAGATGAGGAGCTTCTCAGATAAAAGAAGTGGCAATCCTAACTGTCCACCGACATATTTGAATACACAGAGATTCAAACTCAAATTCTGAAGCTCTCGAAGCCCAGGCAGCTTTGTAGGGAGGATAGTCTCGACCCAATGAGGAAACTGAGGGAATGCTAGGATCGCTGCATAGAGAAGATAGCCAAGTACTAACAGGGGGCAGAGAAAAAGCAGAACTACTCAGCACCTTATTTGTCTCAGTTTTCGCCCAAAGGGAAAAAGGTACTCAACCAGGAGGATGGGGATCAGGTGTGTAAGTGGGAGAAATGCAGCACAGAATAGGTAGAGAAGTAGTACAAGAATTCTTAGCCACTGTAAATAAATTCAAGATTCCAGGGCCAGATGAACTACATTCAAGGACATTAAAAGAACTGGGAGAAGTAATTTCAGAACCGTTGGCAGTAATCTTATTCTTAGGCCCTTTCCACATGTGTGTGTGGGGGGGAACGGGCGAAAATGCCCAAAAACGGAGCTTACCGGCAGCCGGGTAAGTCTGTCACGACGCAGAGCAGCGCGAGCTCGCTGCTCCGCAGTCCTCCGGCGTCCCAAATGGCAGCTTCCGGTTGGTGGAGGCTCTCCACCAACCGGAGAAGCTCGCCAGCCGGAAGCCCGCCCCCGGCAGATCTGCAGGCACGCACTTGTGCACTCCTGCAAATTCGTGTCGGAGCCGGGCGACGGAGCAGCACGGGGCCGTGCGCTCCGTGCTTTTTAAAAACCTCAAAAAAGAGGTTTTTAAAAAACACGCAGCACAGCTAGTTCCGGCCGCTCCTGAGTGGATTCTGGTGTGGAACTACAAAAAGTAGTCCACGCCAGTCCACTCTACGGTGTAGAAGACCTTCGTGAGAGGTCGCTCTGCAGCATTACAGAAGCTCGGTGTGGAAATGGCCTTTGAGTACAGGAGAAGTCACAGCAGACTGGAAAAGGGCAAACTTTGTCCCCATCTTCAAGAAGGGGAAAAAAAGAGGACTCAAATAATTATCGCCCAGTCAGCCTGGTGTCAATACCCAGAAAGATTCTAGTGCAGATAATTAAACAGACAGTTTGTGATTACTTAGAAAGCAATGCTGCGATCACTAAAAGTCAACATGGGTTTCTCAAAAACAAGTCATGCCAGACTCATCTTATCTCTTTTTATGATAGAGTTATGAGCTTGATAGGTGATGGGAATGCTGTCGATGTAGCATTTCTTGATTTCAGTAAGGCCTTTGATAAAGTTCCCCATGATATTCTTGCAAAGGGGCTAGTAAAATGTAGGTTAGGCAATGCTACTGTTAGGTGGATTTGTAACTGGTTGACTGACCAAACTGAAAGGGTGCTCACCAATGGCTTCTCTTCATCCTGGAGAGAAGTGATTAGTGTGGTGCCACAGGGTTCTGTCCTGGCCCAGTGCTATTCAACATCTTTGACAATGACTTGGATGAAGGAATAGAGGTCATGCTGAGCAAATTTGCAGATGATACCAAATTGGGAAGGATTGCTATTACCCCAGAGGACAGGATCAAAATTCAAAATCACCTTAACAATTGGAGAGCCAGGCCAAAGCTAACAAAATGAATTTCAACAGAGAGAAATGTAAGATTCTACACTTGGGCAGAAAAAAATGAAAGCATGGGAGACACCTGTCTGGACAACAGTACCTGTGAAAGGGATCTAGGAGTCTTAGTAGACCACAAGCTGAACATGAGTCAGCAATGTGATGCAGTAGCCAAGAAAGCGAACACAGTTTTTGGTTGTATCAATAGGAGCATGGTGTCTAGCTTGAGGAAAGTAATAGTACCACTCTATTCTGCTTTGGTCAGACCTCACCTGGAATACTGTGTCCAATTCTGGGCACCTGATTTCAAGAAGGATATTGACAAGCTGGAACATGTCCAGAGGAGGGCGACCAAAATGGTGGACGGTCTGGAAGACATGCCCTATGAGGAGCAGCTCAGGGATCTGGGTGTGTTCAGTTTGCAGAAGAGAAGGTTAAGAAGGAACATGATAGCCATGTTTAAATATTTGAAAGGATGTCATGTCAAGGAGGGAGTGGGCTTGTTTTCCACTGCTCCAGAGACTAGGACGAGGAGAAATGAATTCAAACTACAGGAAAAAAGATTCCACCTAAGCCTCAGGAAGAACTTCCTGACAGTCAGAGCTGTTTGGCAGTGGAATATGCTGCCTTGGAGTGTGATGGAATCTCCTTCTTTGGAGGTTTTTAAGCAGAGGCTGGATGGCCATCTGTTGGGAGTGCTTTGATGTGTGTTCCTTTTTTCCCCCATTTTTTTTTATTAATATCAAATTATACTCAGTTATTTATACAAAATAAAAGTACATCATCATTGGTCTTAACTTACATATTACATTTTTTACAAAATTCTATTTTCCATACATTACATACACAATACTGTTTTCCATTATTTTCAATAATTTCTTTTTATCTTGTTATTATATATATATATATATTATATCATTAAAAAAGAAAACTAAACAAAACAATACAAAATAAAACAAAACAAAAAATTATATATAATTGCTTCCTCTAGTTTGGACTCACACAACTGGTTAACCAATATTTAACTATTCCTATTTCTTTTATTTACACTTCCCCTCCATCTCTTCTTGTTACCTTTTTTCCTCCCTCTGTTTTCTTTGTTATTGTTCCTCCTTTTGTTTGTTCTTCTTAATGTAAATGTTCTCCTACTTCTCCTACCTTTTGATGTTCATCCTTTGGAATTATACCATTACCATTAATTATTACCATTATCCCATTTGTTATGCATTATTATACAATCCTACATGTTCCTTCAGTCACATTGCAGTACGTAATACACACATACATACCTACGTAATACATAATACATAGTACATATTTGTAATACATAATACATAGTGTGACCTTACATTTGGACGTTCTAATCTTCCTCTGTACACACATCTTTGTAAATTTTATGTTTCTTCCATAAATATATTACCCCATCTATTGCGGAGGAACTTTGTTACCGGGTACCATTCTTTCATAATTTCATCAGATTTCTCTTTTATACTTAAGGTCAATCGGTCATTTTCTTTTGCTTCTAATACTTTTAACATCCAGTGCTCAATACTTAGACTTTCTTTGTTTTTCCAGTTTTTTGCAATTATAATTCTTGCTGCGGTTATTAAATAAAGTAAAATTCTCCAATTTTTTTTTAAATTTTTGAGTCTATAATTTGAATCATGTTTAGTAAATATATTTCTGGTCTTAGTGGTATTTGGGTTTTAAATATTTCCATCAGTGTTTTATTTATCTCTTTCCAGAATTTGTTTACCTTTGGATGGTTCCACCACATACGCATAAAAGTACCTGTTTTTTCCTGGCATTTCCAGCATTTATCCTGATGTGTATTATACATTTTTTAAATTTTTTCTGGTGTTATATACCATTTATAAAACATCTTTATATAATTTTCTTTTAGATCTTGCGACAGCGTAAATCTTTGTGTTAGTTTCCAGGATGTTTCCCATTGATCTAATTCGAGTGAATGACCTATTATATTCACCCAGGTTATCATGGTACCTTTCACTGTTTGATCTTCTAAATCATATTGTAATAGATGTTTATAGAACTTTGCTATAGCATGATTTGATTGTCCAAATATAATCTTCTCTAATTCGTTGAATGTCAATCTCATACTGAATCCCTCTAATTTTAAATCTATTTTATATCTTTCATATAATTGCCTGTATGGGAACCAGTCCAGTTTAAAGCCTATTTGCTCTAATTGTTCTCTTGTCTTGATCTGTGCTGTTTCGTTTTCTGCAGTTTCTAACAGATCCCTATATGTCAACCATTTTTCTTGTCCTTCCACCCATCTCCCAGATAAGACTTCCTGTGAAGATATCCACATTGGTATTCTATTGTAAAATTTTTTCTTTATTTTTTCCCATATTTTCAATAAGGAGTCTCTAATGAAGTGATTTGAAAAGTCTTTGTCTATCCTCGCCTTATTATACCACAGGTAGGCATGCCAGCCCATCCTGTTGTCAGCTCCTTCCAGTATTAAGGTTCTTTTATTTTGCAATGTTACCCAGTCTTTTATCCATGATTATTATCATTATTATCATGGATGTGTGTTCCTGAATGGCAGGGAGTTGGACTAGATGGCCCCTGTGGTCTCTTCCAACTCCATTATTCTATGATTCTAAGGTTAATTGCCCATATACACTGTAACTCCTATGCGCTTTCTTTTGGAGCAGTACCCATGAAGGCATCCATGGAGTCATTCACAAAGCTTTCTCAGGAAAAAAATAATAATCATGAAATAAATAGATGGCAAGAATGTGGGATCCTCCTTCCTGAGAAATCCATGTAGAAGTCTTGTTTTGACACTGAGTTTCCCAAGAAGGATGCTGTAATTAAAGCTGTTCTTTTATTTTTCCACCATGGCCCTGATATTATGGAATAGGCCACCCAGACAGAACCCAAATATCAATCAATCAGTCAGCACTGCGAAACAGGCCTGGATGACAGGAAATGCTCACTGACAATGTGTGTAAACAACATCACTTCTCACCCTCTCTCAAACATGCTCACACCTTTTCACTTATATTGGCCTATGTCCAATTACTAGCCCCCAGCTAGAGTAGGCTCATTGAAGAAATGGAATTTTACATAAGTGTTGGCATGCCATTCAACAGTTCAATTGGTCTACTCTGTTGGGACTAGAAATTGGATGTAGGATGCATTCTATCTTCTGGTGGATTTTTTTTGTAAATCACTTTGGGAGCAAAATTTGCTTGAAAAATAAGGAATAATTTTATACATAAATAATTGGTAATGAGGAAATATGGAAGATGGCCCAAGGAAAACATTTGAACATATGCCCATGATGCCAATGTTTTTTTCACTGAAGGTTAAACCTTTTTGGCATGGCATAATTGAATGGTGAAAGCCAGCATGGTATAGCAGTTTGAGCGTTGGGCTACAGTCCTGGACGCTAGGGGTTCATTTCTCTGCTTGGCCATGGAAACTCACTGGGTGACCTTGGGTGCATTACATACTCTCAGTCCCAGAAAACACCATGATAAGTTCACCTTAGGGTGTCCCTAAGTCAGAGATCACTTGAAGGCACAGAACAACAACAAGAACAACAAATGGTTGAGTAAAATAACAGGACAAATAGTGATTTCAAAGGAAACCTTATTACTTCTTTTCATTATTTACTAAGGAAAATGAGAGGCTGAGTTATTAAGAACTCTTGCCATTCCTCATAGAAGCAGTAAGAGCCAAGATTTCCAGAACTTGGAAAAATGTTCTTGGACTCCCAGTCTGTAGATATCTTAAGAGAGTATAGTCAGTTGCACTTGCAGAAAAACTAACCAGCCATTTTTGTATGATGAGAGGATAAATAAAGGGGGCAATGCTGCTGCCACCTTGGTCTCTTTTATAACATAACCAACTGGCTTTTGAGCACCGCAGATATTAATGTGATATAGAAACAGAGTAACTAATAATGGACATTAGATAAGGATGGATGGATGGACAACAGATAAATAGCCAGATAGCCAAATTATTTATAAGTGACTTTATAAACTATGCACATGACTATATTTGACATATTGCATGACATATTGACATATTGCTATAATTATATTGTGTGGGGGACTGGGTGATAGAGATTGATTTCCTTGCTATTGTTGAGTTCTAGAAAGAACAAGCTTTAAAAGTATCATAAAAAGAAAGAGGACTGAAGGCACTGAATGCAGTTTTTCAGCTGCATATTAAAAGGGTAGATCAGCAGCGGTGGGGCCAACTTGTCTGTCAAAGAAACTTGTTCACCATTATTCATTGAGCCACTGAGCCATTCTCAACCTGAGGGTCACACAAAATATAAAGCACTAGCGTATTTACCCGGCGTTGCCCAGTATTTTATTTGCTCATAGGTAATACTTGTTAGAAATACCTTAGGAATTATCTTACCTTACCTTAGAAGTTAAATGCGGTTGAAATACACAGATTTGAGATCCTCTGTCTCTAATTCCCCAAACTGTGGTGTCCAGTATGTGTAACTTTTCCCCATATTCCCCTATCCAATCTGTATTCAGAGTTATTAACATACAGAAGTTGGTTTCCTGAGGGAATACACTGTCCTCTTCCTTCTTGATGCTAGGCCTCGTCTCCATAGCATCCTGCCAACCCCAGGATTCCATAGAATCTTCACAGGCAGCCAATCGTATGAGGTCTTCTCGCCTCACACAGCCAATCATTTCGTTTGTTTTTTTAAAAATCAGGATTGGAAAGTGTCTTGGTCTCATAGTTTGTCTTTTAGGGCCAAGATGGCAGTCTGATGTCATGAGCATTTCAGCCCATCTAGCTCACATTGTCCATTAGGGGAATGAAATGCCCCTCTTATCTCTGATCTGCAGATGGAGCTAACAGCAGGATCCCCCTTCCCTTCCTTTCTCAGATTGGAAGATAAGCAGCATGTGTGGGAATTTCCCCAACTCCAGGTCTGAGCTTGAGGAATAAGGAAGGGCATTTTCTGGATGCTCAGCAGGCTGGCACCAAATTTCATCAAGTCCAGATTAGGTTTCTGTCCCAAAGGTTTCTACTCCTTGTTCAATATACTTGACTGTAAGAGTGGATCAATCTGTCAATTTTGGTTTCTCAGTTTCACATTTTGTTCTTGATACTGATTTTCTAACAAAAGTTTGCATCCAAATTCATAGGCATTTTTGGTGCATGTCACCAACTACATAATCTTTGTATGTAATATTGTGCAACGCGAAATCATTTTCAAGCCATTTATTTCATATTTTAGAAACATTTGTATGTAGTATTGCGAAATACACAATCTTTTTATTGTATTTTAGGAACATTTAGAGTGCTGCATGGACTAATATACATATTTCTAATGCAGTTTTTCTTATGCCCCCCTTCCCCATTTTTGTGCATATCTTAATAGATACCCTCCATTTATTGCCTTCAAGATTCATGAGTTGCTTCAAAAATGCAAAACTAAACAAGTGTTTATTAAAATATGAAGTAATAATTTTACTGATTTGTATCCCACCTTTCTCCCAATAATAGGACTTAAGTCAGCTAACAACATTTTTAAAACAATACAGATTTTAAAAACTATAGAAACTTTAATAAAAATGTCAATATAAAAGTTAATTAGAAGCAATTAAACAGCTTATAAAGTTGGAACATTAAACATTAAACATTAATATTAATAAAATTCACTAGAAGATTATCCAAACCATAACACTTTCATTAATTAAATAATGAACAAATTTAGCCACTATCTTTACTTGACCGAAATTTCATCTTCTCTCACTGTTCCTGTACAAAATTATTTCTGCTCTAGTCTCAAACTCCTCTTTAGGAATTGTCTATAGAGAAAATGCCACATATTTAGATAAAAGAGGCTGTATGTATAACTGTGTTTTTTTCCCAGTGATATTGAGACTCACACAACAACATTCAATAATCCTCCTTGCAATGTTAATTGTATCACAGTGCTAGAAGTGGTAGGTCCAAACTTGCAAGAAACACAAGTCTTTGCAGATCAGATCATAGAATTGATCAAAATGCAACACAGAGAACCACCCAGGTGAAAATTACACAGCTGGTCTTTTAAATAAACAAACTCACATAAGACACCCCCAGACAAGACAACAATGAGCTTGGTTGTTTGAGATTGTTAAAAAATAATGATAGTGATACTAATTGCCTTTGGTGTTAACAAATAAACCTGGGCAAACCCACACGGGATGGAGAACCTCCCAGGGTAGAAAGTATAAATAAATATCACTGTGGGGAAAGCAGGGCAGATGTGATTCCATAATCTCTGCACTTACCTTTTCTTTTAACAGAGTTGTCTCAGCGCTGTCACTATGAGCTCCAGCTATAGCTTCAACCAGGGACGTTCGGGTAGCAAAGGTGGAAGTGGTGGTAGCTATCTTGGTGGTGGAATCGGTGGCGGTGGAGGTGGCAGTGGTGGTGGACACTCTCATAGTAGCAGTGGTGGTGGAGGGTCTTCTTCGGACTTGTCTAGAAGACACACCTCCACTGTGACAAGCAACCAAGGGTTTTCTGGTGGAAGCTATGATACAGGAAGATCCAGACGCGGCTCTGTAGGGGGAATATGCCATGGTGTATCTGGAGGATATGGAGGGGTCAGTGGCTACAGTGGTGGACTTGGAGGTGGCAGCTTTGGTGGAGGATTTGGTCATGGCAGCGGCTATGGAGGTGGCAGCATAGCAGGTGGCAGCTTTGGTGGAGGATTTGGTAGCAGCAGTGGCTTTGGTGGGGGATTTGGCCGTGGTAGTGGCTATGGAGGCAGCAGCTTAGGAGGTGGCTTTGGAGGGTTTGGTTTCAGTGGTGATGATGCTGGATTCCTCTCCAGCAATGAGAAAAGCACTATGCAAAACCTCAACGACCGCTTGGCATCTTACCTCAACAAGGTGCGAAGCTTGGAAGGAGAAAACAATCAGCTTGAGGCCTTAATCAGGGACTGGTACCACAAGCATGGTCAGAGTCCTGAACCAAAGGAGTACGGCTCATATTATCAGGAGATTGACCAACTCATCAGTGAGGTAGGATATCTTCGTCTATCATTGTTTCAGCTCTTCAGAAGAACTACTCTTTGGACCTCTGATCAAAATGGCAGCACAGCTAATGCATCATTCATCTAGTGACAGATTCTTTACAATAATAAAATGTGGATTATAGTGAACAGGTGATGAATGTTGGTTCATAGACACCTGCTCAGCACTTGGAAAAGTTGGATTACAGCTCCCAGAATTCTGAAGACATCATGCTCCTTGGAGATTCTGGGAGTTGTAGTCTAAGGACTAAATCCAATTGCTACTCCCAATTAGAGCAGATAATTGAATTTAAATGGTAAATCAGTACTTGATGGATTAAACCTTTTCCAGTTGGGACAAGCAATGTGATTTAGGCTCCCAGATGAACATTTTCAGGTTCTGCACCTGCCCATCAGCTAATCTTATTTCTTAGGGTGTTTATGCTCTAGAAAGATTGCCCTTTCCCATAATCCCTCCACAGTGCACTGACCCACCCTTGGTTTCTATAGTGGGAAATTTCAGTGGAAGGGTGTTAAAAGATTTTTTGAGAGGTGCATTTCTCTCTTTCATATTGCATACTACACATGTAATATTTCATAAACACAAAGTTTATGGCTATAGATGATGAGTTGAATTGCTAGATTAAATTAATTGAATTTAGGCTTCCCTATCCTGAGTTAAAACATTGTGGCTTTATTCTCATGGACTTCAGAGCAGCCCTAGGTTCAGCCAATTTAATCTGAATCCAATGTTGTAGAGATTATTTATTTATTAGTTTTAAAACAAACAAACAGTCAGATTCATAGTTAAAAGTCACGGTTTCTATCATATATATAGATGTGTGTGTGTGTGTGTGTGCATGTGTGTGTGTGTGTTGAAAGAAAAAGAAAAGGAAGTAAAACTAAAATTATAACACAATATTGGCACAGTAAGCTAAAACATTAAACACTGACTAACCAAACTCCATACATTAACCTACTAAAGCACAAAAATGCTCTCTGCCCTAGCCAAAGAAAGATTAAAAAAAAAAGAAAAGAAAAAAGAAAATACTATTCTGCCATTACAGAGAGCCAGCATTGTGTGGTGGTTTGAGCCGTAGACTATGACCCTGGAACCCAGGGTTTGATTCCCTGCTCAGCTGTGGAAACCCATTGGGTGACCTTGGGTGCGTCAGCCCCAGAAACCCCCATGATAAGTTTGCCTTAGGGTCACCAGAAGTCAGAAACAACTTGAAGGCACATAACAACAACAGCAACGACAACAACGCCACAATCATTACAGATCCAATTGAGTAATTCTACTAGAATTACTAGTGACCATAGCCAGAAATTATTGCATTGTTAGATTTCTTATTGCTCAAAAAGTCCATAAATGGTCTCCAATCGTTCAAGAAGTCTTGAGTTGACTTAACTTTTAAAATCCACATTAGTCTGGCTGTTTGGGGTAACTCAGCAACACCGGCTGCCTGTTCTTGGTACATCTCATGATTGGGAGAGTGCCACAGACGTTATATCCCGGTGTCTTGATCTGAAGCACCTTGGAAACCCTTTGGTGGGGATGCTGCCAGGCTGAAATGTTGTTGTCGTCGGGGTGGCATCATTAGAGCTCTAATGATGCAGGATCTCAGCCCTGTATTTTGCTGGAGGTGGGGGGAAGTGCTTGTAGGGCTCATTTTATCCTTGTGCACTGAAATAAACTTGATTGGCTTTAAGCACTATGTATCTTGACTCAACTGGATTGATTCAATCAAGGAAGCCACAGCCTTGAGTTCGCAGGGCTAAAGAGGACCAGGACTTTTGCAAGTTTCTCATTTATAGAGTCACCATGGATCAAAGCTGACTTGACAGCAGATAACAACAAGCACAACCCTGACTTGAGAGAGGAATAATATTTGCTGCTCTATCTCAGGCTGCCTTGTACCTGCCTGGTTTAAACAGATAAACCTTCTCCAGCCTAGTGCCCCCCAAATGGCCACAGTGGCTGAGGAACGATGGAAGACAATGGGAGTTGTAGTCTGGAGAGCAGCAGGCTAAGGAAGGCTGAAGCCCAACCTGGCTTTCCAGAAATCATGAAATGATTTGGAAAAGGAACAGGGAAGAACGAGGGAAGAAGAGTGAATTCACTGACTTGAGGTCAATGATTATTGTAGAGGATGGCATGGTTGTGTTGTCTGAACTCTGAACAGCAACACTGCTCTTAAGCAGATGAGTATATGCTGCAACATTATTGCTGCAGGTCCTGCTCTGTACAATTGTATCAGATGTGTCACAGGATGCCAAGTGTGATGGATGTTTCCTAACCCCATGACAATCCTCTGGCTGACAAGACCAGGTGGTGGGAAAATGCTGGAAATCAAGATGCAAAATTTCACAGGTCTTGCTTCTAATTACTAATTGCTTGTCTCTGCAATGGTTTTGACACCAACACTGAAATAAGTCCTGATGAGATACTCTAGGCATCATCTTATCTGATTTTTGAGGAATCAGTTCCAGTTGATGCAGCCTGAGGATGCTGAGATGTTTGCAGTGATACAGGCAACCGCATGCTCTCTTGACTTCTTTTTACCATAATCGTTATGCAAATAAGCATATTAGCTCGTTAGAGATATCTATTTGGGCTGGCCTGGGCGTAGAGATCTGTAAAGAAACAACTTTTGCCTGGTTATGAGTATGTAAGCTTCAACATGAAAACTGAGACACATGTGGCTAAAGAACATCAGAGTGTGGTCAAGATGGCAAAAAGTTATTAATGATGAAGAAAGCACAAACTGGAATGCAGTTTGCTTTTGCCTGGGCTTCTTGGAAAGGGAAGATTGTATCCTCTCCTCTCTTCTCTCCTACTGAATTAATTGAGTGCAAACTACTTTTGCATTTTAAACTCAGTTGGCAGCAATTGAAATAAGCTGTGAACAAAGAGAGGAAGTGGGAGGAGGAAAAAGAAGCTGGAGCCTTTTAAAAGCAGTTGAAAAAGCAGAATGACAGAATTTTAATCACGATTGTCCTTGCCAAACTGGAACAACTGCAGTACATGTAAATATATGCCTTTTCCACAAGGTTCTTGAGTGAGTAGTGGAGGCACAGCTCTAGGAACTATCAAACGATTTAGGTTTCAATCTGGAGATAGAATTGGCCTTGGAGTCCCTGATGGATGCCCTTCATTGGAAATAGGTAGGAATACATTCTGGCCCCAACAGTGATGCATGGCCTTCAGGGCAAACCCAGCTATCTTCTGTAGCATCTCCATCAGAAGAACTTTCCGTGCATGCTTGAAAAAAACAAAAGTGAAATTGTAGCAAAAAAATTGTCATTTACTACTAGAGGTGGGAGAGAATATAACGGTCCTGGAACATTGGTAAAAATGTGTCCTTTGTTTGACTTGCAGCTTATTTCTTCATCACTGGATAATAACAAGCTGATCCTGGATATTGATAATGCAAGGATGGCTGCTGAAGACTTCAAACTGAAGTAAGTCGATTTTATAGGGGTTCATCCTCTTCCTTCTGCACTTCTCCTGACTATTAATCAAGGAAAGAAGGAAACGGGAGAATGCAGGGAGACTCAACAAGGAATGTTCCTATTGGAGATGTGAAAAATTCTCTGTCTTAATGCTGTTGCATTTCTGCAAATGCTATCTGCATCTTGCCCCATCTGTTGTTCACATCAGATTGCAGGATTATGGTTTTTTAAAAAATAAATAGATAAACAACAGAAAAACGCAGGCAGTTTGCCATAATATAAAGCCCTTATATAATCTGTATCTTTTTTTAAAATTAAGGCACACATATTTGTTTGCAGTCTCCACTGTTATATACACTTGTGATACACATTTGTGATTGGCGATCTGGACCTCAAAATTTAGAAAAGTGAGACTATTACAATATATCTGCATTAAAATGTGAACTGAAAGAATTTTTCCACCCATCAGTGTTTAGAAGAGATCAAGACTTCAGCAGCAGTTAGGAATTTGTTGTTGCTGTTGTTGTTGTTGCTGCTGCTGCTACCATTTTCATATCTCACTTTTTCTCCAGTTTGGAATTAGAAGGGGCTTGCAATAGTTTTTTAAAAAAACTGGTTTGAAAGACTTCATTAATAAAGGACAATGAAAGACATATTTTGATCCCAGTCATGTCAAATTCCTCCCTCTCTCAGAAGATCTAAGTGTATCAATAACCTCCAAAAGTCCTGACTTGGCAGAGATTAATCCTTTGCCCCAAATAATCCTGATTAATCCTCTTTCATCCCACTTGTTCAGCTATTTTAAAAATGTCCCAGTTTCTCTTTTGTTCAATTGCTGCAAACTGAGTTAAGTGCAAAAGTAGTTTCTACCTAATTAACTCAGCTGAGGGGAGGGGAGAGGAGAGGAGGGATAGAATCTCTCCCTTCGCAGTAGACTCAGGCAAAAGCAAACTGCCACCGCCTCGCTTGGACCCTTTGTGCACAGGGTTATTACTACAGGTTACTGTGTTGTAGCACTGAACTGTTCTGCATGTGGGAATGAATTAGCTTGGCTTTATTTTCCATCATTCTGCATGGAATCCTGTGTTAATGTACTGCCATGTAGGAGGAAAGCATGCTATTTGAAAACCATAAAAAATCTGAATCACATTTTGACATCGAAGCAAATTTGGATTTTCTCAGTGATGCGGAACATACGTTTGCACCATTGCACATTGGTGGGCAGCAGTGGGCAGGCTGTGGGAACAGGAAGCAGTACCTACGGTATTTGCTGATATTAGACACAGTGGCATAAGACACACCGTATTTTTTAGTGCCCCTGTCCCCCATTCCATTCTCTGCACCCGCTGGCCACCCCCTTTCGCACCCACTCACCAGCCCCACTCACCTCTCCGTGCCTGATCACCACCTGCATGCACCTTTCCGTGTGCACTCACCACCCACACTCACCTCTCCGATTGGGCTGGGAGAGGTGTGTGTCATTGGCAATTGGGTGCAGAGAGGTGCCTGCAAGTGGCGAGCACACGCAGAGAGGTGCGTGGGGCTGGTGAGTGCACACAGAGAGGTGTGTGCAGCTGGCGATCGGGTGTGGAGAGTGGGGGGGAATTACCGTATTTGCACTCCATTTTCAGAAGGCATTTTTTTGGGGAAAAAGTGCCTCTTATACACTGGCAAATAGGGTAGTAGGTACCTACATAGCTACGTACAAACATACCAACCCAAAAGACAAAAAATAAAATAAAATAAAATAAAATAAAAAATCAGTCAATCACAACCTCTGAGGCAGGGTGAGGGGAGTTGGGGAAGTGGCCACCGACGAGGTAGTGCAGATGCATGAACTCACATTCCTCTTCAGGAAAATGAATCAAAATGAGGGGCTGTGTGGAAAATAATCAGGGAAAACCATGTTATTTGAATATGGTAAGAACCGATGCAAACCACTTCTCGCACCTCGTGCGGAAAATTTGTGTGTTCTTCCTCATTAATAATGTTTGCCATCTTGACCACACTCTGATATTGCTTGTCCATATGTGGCCTGGTTTTCATCTGTGAAATAACTGGAGTATATTTTTACAATACAATACAATTCATTTATACTCAATGTCAGCAAAATTGTATGAGAATTCCACAGTGGGCAATGAGTGGTGGGGGCAACTGCAGCGCGCACACACACACACACACACACACACACATCCTGAGGAAAGCCAGAAATATTAACAGTGGAATTACAGATGAAATAGGAACTTAGGAAAAGCTGGGGAAAGAGCAAAGTACTAAAGGTGATTATTCAGTACTCAAGTCAAAACTCAATATTGGTAGCCCAAGAAAAAGTAGAAGGATACTTTCATATAGCACACCCATGGCTTAATGATTAATTTTTTTGAGTTCCTTCCTTGTGGATTAGATATGAGACTGAATGTGGGCTGCATCAAAATGTAGAGGCTGATCTCCAAGGCTTACGTCCTCTTTTGGATAAGCTGACCCTGGAAAAGTCTGACCTGGAGATGCAATATGAGTCTCTCCAAGAAGAACTGATACATCTTAAGAAGAATCATGAGGAGGTAAGATGCTCTCTTCTCTCTAGCCTTATAAATTTAAGCTTTTTAATTCAGGTATTAGCTTTTAGATAGTAATATTTTCTTTTTGTATAGTTCATTTGTAGCACTTATTCAGTGTTCCCTAGCAATTCTGAGAAGTCTTTCTGGAAATACATTTGAATGGTAGAGCTGTCCTTACTACTAGGCAGAGTGAGTCAATTGCTTCAGGCAGCAGATGCTTGGGGGTAGCATGGGCCATTCCTCCTCGTTCTGCAGACCGCCCAGTCTGCTACTTTCAGGTTGTAATGGACTATCCTGTTGCCAATGCTCAAGTAATATTCTTGTCTTTTTGCCTGAAGCAAAAGAAAAATGGGACTGGTTCTGCTGAACATTTATTACAGTGCTAGCTTTTATGGATACTGTTCACTGATTGCTTAACAAATGGGTCAGTGACAGTTTATTCTATTAAAAAAAAATGTGGTGGTGTTTAAGATGCCACAAGCCTTTTTGTTGTTTTTGTGACCAGTTGAGTTTTTTATATGGATTGTAGAGGGGATACTAGTGACAGAACAGAACAACTGGGCACCAGTTGGGCGCCATCTCTTCATCCAGCTAAAGAGATCCACAAATGTCTGCAGGCTTGTGTGAACATATTTCTAGAATGATTAGCAATCATGGACATTTTTTTTCATATTCATTGAACTTTCAGATCTTTACTAAAGCAATTATGTAGTCTATACATATATCCCTGCTTTGAGCAGGATGCACCTTGCAATGTAGAATCATAGAATCATAGAGTTGGAAGAGACCACAAGGGCCATCAGATTGCCTACCATGCAGGAGTACACCATCAGAGCATCCCTGACAGATGGCCATCCAACCTCTGTTTAAAAACTTCCAAAGAAGGAGACTCCACCACACCCCGAGGCAGCACTTTCCATTGTCAAACAGTTCTTACTGTGAGGAAGTTCTTCTTAAGGTTGAGGTAGAATCTCTTTTCCTGAAGTTTGAAGCCATTACTCCATCTCCTAGTGTCTGAAGCAGCAGAAAACAGGCTTGATCCATCCTCGGACCTTTCTACGCTACACTGTTATAGTGCTATTACTCCACTTTCAACGTCCTATGTAATTCTGGGGTTTGTCGTTTACCAAGGCCAAAGAGCTCTCTGGTTGAGAATTCTAAATGCCCGTCCCTAAACTGCAAACCCCAGGATTCCATAGGATGTTGGAATGGAATAATAGCACTATAGCTGTGTAGTGCAGAAAAGCCCTTGCATGTGATATCCCTTCAAGTATTTAAACATAGCTATCATGTCACTTTCTCTTAACCTTCTCTTCTCTAGGCTAAACATACCCAGCAACCTAACCCTCTCCTCATAGGGCATGTAAATTCTGATTACCGTAAATCAGTGGCGGGCATAAGCAGTGGATGATAAAACTGGCTGTTCCACTCATAGGTTTACGGACTTCTCAGGTTGGCCATTGTATGAACTGAATACTGGACTAGATTAGTTTGATCCAACGTGGCTCTTCTCATGTTTTCTACCCACATTCTTATTTAAATGAACATGCATGAACAGTCTCAGGTTTCCACATCTCAGGGCCTGGCCCCTCTTCTCTGGTCCTCAGGGCAAAGAGGAAGAATCTCAGAGCAAGAGCACTGTCTTGAAAAGTAAATACACAAACATACACACACCTCATTTGTTAAACCTGATTTTTTAAAATTTTTTTTAAAAAAATTAAAAAAAATTGAATGGTATACGCTGCAACTGTGGTAGATGCTTAAAGTGTTATGCTTAAAGTGGTATCACCAAGACTTGCCTCCATGACATCACAAGGAGTCCTCCCTAGGCCTTAATTTTGAGCACTAAAATCTCAGGGCCTGGGATAATCCTGACCTGGCAACCCTAAATCTTGTTCGCCTCAGACTATAGCTACAGTGTGTTTGTGTGTGTTTGTGAAAGAGAAGGGAGTCTCAATACATACTTATCCATTTTATTTTCTCTGGGTCTGCAGGTCATGAAAAGTGTACAACACCGTTCAGGTGGGGATGTCACTGTGGAGGTCAATTCCAGTCCTGGCCAGGATCTGAAAAAGGCACTGGGTGACCTGAGGCATGAATATGAAGATATCATTATGAAAAACCGTAAGGAGGTTGAACAATGGTATGAAGCCAAGGTGAGTTACACAGGATGGCAAAGCTAGTGCAAAAGGTTTCTCTTCCTCTACCACTGCTACTATTGTTATTCTGTGCAGTAAGACACACGGACAAGACACCAGATTGCTGGTACATGTTTCACTGTTTATATGTAGCTGTCTGTGCTGCGGTGCAGGTACATAGTATACCAGGATCTGGCAGTATCAGTCAAAAACTGGTTTAATAACCATCGTCCTTCCAAGAAAGCTTGAAAAATGCAGAGCTATATGGGATCAGTAACACATTTTAAGCACTGTCTCCAAACTACAGTTCCCAAGTATCTGTGGAAATACTATCAAATTGGTATGATTGTAGCACAGATATGCTCTTTTTAAAAAGTATATTTGTTTATTAAGTTCAACCATAATTACAAATCAGCACAATAGACACAAATCAGTATACACTAGGTCCATATGTATACATTGCAATACACTCCAAAAGATAATATCAACCGACAATGTGAATCCAACACTACAGTATTATTCAATACTCAATTATACTCCCCAAAAAAGACATAAATGAAATAGATAAATAGTTAGATAATTTTGAGTTTGTGTATAACTGATATAACCTGGAAGAACAACCGTTATTGTTATACCCCAACCAAGACCTTTTCTATGTATTCACTATTTCTTATCCTAGAATATTGTTATGAAAATCTAACATAAGAATCTAATTAAACTTACATTCAACAACAAAAAAAAGAAATACGAAAGAGACACAAATATAAGTAATATAAGTAGTAAAAAAAAAGAGAGAAGAGAAATAACAGGAAGAAAAGAGAAAGGGGGGGGGAGAAGGAAAAGAAAAAAAGAAAAAAGGAAGGAAAAGAAAGAAATAATGTGAGTGAAGTAAGATTATAAAAAGAAAAGATAATGTAATATATAAAAAGAATTTACAATTCTATTTTATGATTTACAATTCTAAAAGAGATATTTCTCCCCATCTCCCTTTCCATGCACTTTTTAGAGCATTCCATTCTTCATTCAACATGTCTATAGCACAGATGTGCCCTTTATTATACAGAACAACTGTATAAAGTTGTAAAATGCCTCTCATTTTAACCAATTGCTTGTTGTTGCTATGTGCCTTCAGGTCGATTCTGACTTGCAACCCTATCCCACGGTTTTCTTGGCAAGATATATTCAGATGAGGTTTACAATTTCCTTCCTTGAAAACTGAAAGAGTGTCATTTGCCCAAAGTCACCTGGTAGGATACCATGGCCAAGTGAGGATTTGAATCCTGACCTCCCAGAGTCTTAGTCCAGCACTCACACCACAACAAGCATCGACAATCACTCAAATTCACACCCCCCATTAACAGAAACCCTCTAACCTGCTCCCACATCCCTAGCTGCACCACAGTATCTCCTTATAAAATTGGATGTCAGCCTCAGGGTTCGAGATCAGATTTGCAAAATGTGCTCTATGTTTAGAAACAATGGACAAGATCTTGCATCATCAGCTATAACTACAATTATGGAGCTTCACCATTGCCACACTGGACCATGCCACTCCCTCAAAACTGACCTTTTCAGCTTGTCAATGATCCAACCAAAGAGTTTCCAAGGCATTGCGGATCAGGGCGGTGAAACAGACTGGGTGCCTCACTTCAGGGCAGCTGGGGAGATCCCTCAAGGTCCTTCTGGAACTGCTTGTCTCAAAGCACCTCACAACCAGGGCCATTTCCACACTACACTGTTATAGCGCTATTATTTCACTTTCAGTATCCTGTGGAATCCTGGGGTTTGTAGTTTACTGAGGCCAAAGAGCTCTATGGTTGAGAATTCTAAATGCCCCTCCCTAAACTACAAACTCCAGGATTCCACAGGATGTTGAAAGTGGAATAATAGCACTATAACAGCGTAGTGCAGAAATAGCCCAGGAAAGCACTGCAGATGTCATTTCCCAATGGCTTGAGCTGTAGCACCTTGAAGGCCCTTTCGCTGGGGCAGATCCTTTGCCGAAAAGATAAGTTTTGGGGGTCATGTTTGGGACATAAACATGAATCCCCAGCAGTTACGAGATTCTAAGTCCAATGTATGGTCTCAGTACTCCTGAACAGGCTACCAGCCAACATATGATAGTGATCATAATACCTGAAATGCAAAAACTACTCTTATTTCCAACTATCTCAATGGAATGCATCTTATTTAATGATAGTAAGTTGAAAGTGGGAATAAAAACAAATCCATTACTTAAAGTGCTAGCAGTGGGTAAGTGGAATTGAAATTATTCTACTCATATAGAAATTATTGTATTCATCTCGTGATCACATACTACCATGAAGAGAATCAACATGGTTTGTGTGTTGGACTGAGACTCTTGGAGATGAGAGTTTGAATCCTCATTCAGCCATGGAAACCCACTGGGTGACCTTGGGCAAGTCACACTATCTCAGTCTCAGAGGGAAGCAAAGGCAAACTCTCTCTGAACAAATCTTGCCAAGAAAATGGTCTTAGGGCCACTATAAGTCAGAAATGATTTGAAGGCACACAACAAACAAAATAACTGTGGAACTATAGTCAGTGCATCTTCTCTGTTTTCAAGGGATTATGGGATAATGCTTACAGAATCTTGTCATGCTTTGTGGTGGAATTTGTATACTCGTGCAAGTCTGAAATTTATGAGTCTTTGTTTGCTTTTCCTAGATGGAAGAAGCTCGTCAGCAAGAGAGTTCAGGCAGTCAGGACATTGGGTCTGGCAACAACCAAGTGACAGAGCTCACTCGAGAATATCAGACCTTGGAGATCGAGCTCCAGACCCAGCTTAGCACAGTATGTGATAACTTTTAATTCTGTATCATGCTGATGTTGAGCAAAGGTCTCCACTGCTTGAGACACTTGGATCATTGCATGTAATGCATCTCTATACCCTCCAGTGCAGGCCTTGGAAACTTTAATTAAATTTCTTTTTTATTTATCTTTTTGGAAAGACCTAAGAAATAATGCTTTATAGCTAATGCCACAACTTTTCAGTATTGTTCTGCATTCCTTGTTACTTTGTCATTACTTTTTACTTTGGTGGGCGAGCCATTTCAAAAAGCACATGCCTGCTGTTTGAAGAAGTCTTTCCAAAATGTTCCAAGAAAGAATTTTAGTTTTCAGAATGTAATGAGAAAAAGCGAAGAGTAAACGCTACATGAAAAAGTAGCTACATTACCAATTGTAACATAATGTCCTAGAGATAAAGTCATCAGTAGTAATGCATGACTTCCAAGTTCTGCTGCAGTTATATCAGTTTATTCAGTTGATAAAATGTGGTGAATGGTTTTCTGAGCTGTGAGTCTCCTGTACTGAAAGGGAGCCTCATAGGTTGAAATTTATTTCAGCAACAGTTCCTCCACTGTACTTATGGAAATGATGGAGGCACCAGTGATGTTCTGGCAACATTTTGGTAGCCACTCGAATAACCATTCCACTTTGTGTATTGGGACACCTTACACCTATGCATGCCTTTTTTGGAGAAGTCATTGCAAAGGTTATTATTCTCTCCCAAAACCAAGCCCCACAACTTGCCATTTAACCTCTGTACCAATCCCCCCCCCCCCAAAATATTCACTGACTATTGAAGAAGTTGCGTAGGGTATTGATCTCTGTAGCCAGACACAAGATGATTAGCTTGGGAGGTCTCCAGTGTCTCTCACAGATGATGTTAGCAGACTGTATCCAGCCAGAGGCTTTTCTAGTCACCCTCAATCTCTACAACCCACTGAATGGACCATGGGTGGAGGTAATGCAGTGGCTAAAGAGTGAATGGGGAATATTGAGTAAGAAATATAGTGCAGTTCCACCAGTGGAACTATTATGCTACACTGTGACAGTCAAGATCCCGGACAGTGACTGCCTTTAAGCTGTCCTTTTGCACTGGGGGCAAATGAGGAGCTGTTTGCATGAAGAGGTTATACTCACTTAGGCCATTTCCACACCAGGCTTCTGTAATGGTGCAGAGCGACCTCTCACGGAGGTCTTCTACACCGTAGAGTGGACTGGTATGGACTACTTTTTGTAGTTCCACACCAGAATCCACTCAGGAGCAGCCGGAACTAGCCGCGCTGTGTGTTTTTTAAAAACCTCTTTTTCGAGGTTTTTAAAAAGCACGGAGTGCCCAGCCCCGTGCCGCTCCATCGCCCGGCTCCGACGCAGATTTGCAGGCGCGCACAAGTGCGTGCCTGCAGATCTGCCGGGGGCGGGCTTCCAGCTGGCGAGCTTCTCCGGTTGGTGGAGAGCCTCCACCAACCGGAAGCCGCCATTTGGGACGCCGGAGGACTGCACAGCAGCGAGCTCGTGCTGCTCCGCGTCGCGACAGACTTACCCGGCTGCCGGTAAGCTCCGTTTTTGGGCGTTTTCGCCCATTCCCCCCCACCACATGTGGAAAGGGCCTTAGAATCATAGAGTTGGAAGAGACCACTAGGGCCATTGAGTCCAACCCCCTGCCATGCTGTAATATACCATCAAGGCATTCCTGACCAATGGCGATTCAACCTCTGTTTAAAAACCTCCAGAGAAGGAGACTCCACCACACCCCCAGGCAGCGTATTCCATTATCAAACTGCTTTTACTGTCATGGGGTTCTTCCTAATGTTTAGATGGAATCCCTTTTCCTGTAGTTTGATGCACAAATAGAATTCTGATCATACCATTTGTGATGATGGCAACACCCAGCACTCTGTGGTGTATTGCAGTACCCCATGCAGGAGATTGGAAGGAGGTACTCTCAATATGTACCCCCCAAAGGTGAGTTACATCTTTCCCCTCTGGCCAGGTGAAGTGGCAAAGGCAAAATGGATAGGGAAGTCATGATTGGAATCATTTCTTCAGTTTCTCACCCTGCTTTCGGCACTTCCCTAGCCAGACAGGAGGCAGACTAAGCAGCCATGGTATTATTTCTGGTGCTAGCTTTCCTCTAGCCAGACTTAGGCATCATCTTTATGATCTTCCATCTATCTTCCCATTTTCACTCCTATGTTTGGTCTTGTTTCTGAAAGATTTGTATTTGTTTTGCAATCCTAGATCCAGTCTCTGCAAAACAACCTAAATAATACCGAAGGAGGGTATAACATGCAGTTACAACAACTTGCGAGCCTGATAGAGCCAGTGGAGGCAGAGCTGGCTGGCATCAAAGGAGAGATCCAGAATCAAACCCAGGAGTACCAGACACTCCTTGGCATCAAGACCCATTTGGAACAGGAGATCAGCCAGTACCATCAGCTGCTTGAGGAAGGGCAGCATCTTGCGTATGTAGAAATTACGAAGGTGAACCTGTGGTGTGGTGGTTTAAATGTCAGACTAGGAATCTGGGAGATCAGGTTCAAATCCTACTTGGCTATGCAAACTCATTGAGTGACCTTGGACAAGTCACACTCTCTCAGCCTCAGAGGAAGGCAATTACAAACCCGGTCTGAATAAATCTTGCCACCCGTCCCCCAGGATAGGGTTGCCATAAGTCAAAAGTTGACTTGAAAGCACACACCTGCATTAAATACAATAACAACCACCTGTATTAAGCAACATCATACACTAATTGTTATTTCTAGGGGTATGAAAAGCAGCCATTGGTCATGTACTCTTGGACAATGTCTCTCTAAGATCTTTCAATATTTTAAATGTTGTTTAACCTATTTGTAGCACATTTCATAATGTGTGACTCTTTACGTTCCTTTGAGGTTCCTTCACACCAGATCTTTGAACAGCAAATGACACAAGGCTTTAGCTCCAGTTTCACCACTGAAAATTATTTTTACTAGATCACACTGGCATTGAGTGGCAAGTCCACTTCACCACTGAAAATTATTTTCACTAGATCACACTCGCACCGAGTGGCAAATCCGCTTCACATTCTTCCCACTTGCTGTTTCCAGGAGCAACCACAGAACAAGGAAGGCTAGGGCATAATGATACAAGAACAGAAAGTGATATAAATGTATACAGACACATAGTTTCTGCAAAAGTCATACAGTACATCTTTCTCTCCCAATCCTGATGTTTCTGTTGTTGTATTTTTATTTCTCAAAGGGCCAACATACAAGGAGGTGGAAGTGGAGGAAGTGGAAGTGGATCATACGGTGGAAGTTCAGGAGGAAGACATTCAGTTGGTGGCATATCAGGAGGAAGTTCAGGAGGAGGAGGAAGTGGAGGAGGATATTCCTATGGGGGCATTTCCCAAGGTGGAAGTTCTAGAGGTGGAGGAGGAAGTGGAGCTGGACATTCATATGGTAGCCTCTCCCAAGGTGGAAGTTCTACAGGAGGAAGAAGTGGAGAAGGAGGAAGACATTCATATGGTGGAATTTCACAAGGAGGAAGTTCTGGAGGAGGGAGAGCTGGCGGAGGACAATCTTCTGGTGGGATTTCACAAGGAAGCAGTTCTAGAGGAGGAGGAAGTGGAGGAACAGGAGGGTACTCATCTGGTGGGACTTCCCAAGGAGGAAGTTCTGGTGGAATCTCACGAGGAAGCAGTTCTAGAGGAGGGGGAGGAAGTGGAGGCTCATCAGCTAATGGAATTTCCCAAGGAGGAAGTTCTACAGGAGGAAGAGGACAGTCAGCTGGTGGAATCTCACAAGGAAGCTCTAGAGGTGGAGGAAGTGGAGGTGGAGGACAATCATATGGTGGAATTTTACATGGAGGAAGTTCTGGAGGAGGAGGAAGTATAGGAGGAAGACAATCTCCTGGTGGAATATCTCAAGGAGGAACTTCTGGGAGAAGAGGAAGTGAAGGAGGAAGACAGTCACCTAGTGGAATTTCTGGAGGAGGAAGAAGTGCAGGAGGAGGAGGACAACCATCTGGTGGAATTTCACATGGCAGTTCTGGAGGAGGAAGTCATCATCTGTCTTCCTCCTCATCTCAAAGTAGGCCTTCATTAATTCACAGCAGCTCATCATCATCATCCCAGTCTCAGTCTGGATCTTATGGCTGGCGCGGAGAACAAGGTGAGAAGCATAGTTTAGACTGATAAATCTTTTCATTTATTTCCAATGTATGGAAATTTAGAAGAAATTCACACCTCAGATCTTTACAGTTATTACTATTCTAAGATTGTTTTCTTTATTGCTCAAGGAAACTGTCCATATATACCATACAAGAAATGTCTGTTTTGCATTCTGTGTTACAACAATTCTTTGCTATTTTTTCTACAGTTGTTTTCACTGAAATTTTACCTAACACCATGTATAAATCCAGGGGTTTCTTAATTTAGGAAAACAGCAGAAGAATTTTAAGAGAAGCCAAAAAGAAAAAAGTTTTGAAAAATCTAGCAGTGTTTTAAAGGCAAATTCAGATCTTGTCACGTGTGAGATCTGAACTTGAACAATGCTCACAGAAAACATCTGAAGAACTTAAGAAAAACGCAAAGATCTTTATCAGCCTATAAATAATTATGGAAGGAGGGCACTTCATAATCCTTGATATTATAATTTGAAGCTCAAGTAGATATTGCCTGAAGTTTTATTTGAGACATTTATATGCTTCCTGTATGCATATATCCTTTATGATCATTGTGGAAGGAATTATTCAATACATTCTTGCACAATGCTTCTCCCCTGCCCAGCAAACTAGCTTCTACGGCAGGCATTCACTCTCACTCCTATGTAATGGTCAGTGAGAGAATAGCCACTTACAGGCCAGAGGAAGATGTGGAATTTCTAGAAACAATCTTGCTTGGGGGAGGCAGGGTGGAAACAACCATCTCACTCCTGGATTTCCAGTAAATAAACCAATACATTGGAAACCTTGGAAGGAGACTACTGCTGCAGTCCTATTGTTCACAGGTGTTCTGCAGCCTCCTGGCCACTAAATGACTGAGGAAATGTGCTCTTACCTTGACAGACAGACATGCATGGCTGCAAACTGTGCGGCTGGGCAGAAATGCACAGCTGCAATGTTATGCTCCACTTTATACAATGCAGGATCTGGGCCACTGAGTTTATACACAGCATTCATGTATCAGGTCTTGGCAAGGTTAAAGCCTAAGGGAGTCAGATTCTAGACCCAAAGGAAATTACTTGTCAGTTCAAATTGACCAGAGACAAGTGAGTAGCCCAGAGCCTACAATGATCAAGTTCCAAGGCAGATGATTCAGGATTAGAATGTCCAGAAGCTGGTGTTGTCTGAAACCCGAGGGGGAATATAGTCTAAAGCAGTTTTCTTAACCTTTTCTTTACTGGGGACCCCCTGCGATTATAATTTTTTGCTGGAGACCCCCAAGACTTAATTCAAGGTTTAAATGTTTACATTTAGGTTCAAATATTAAAGTATTTATTTAAATATTCAAATATATGTATGTTTGTTTGTTTGTTTATTAAAGGCTTCTGGAACCGAGGATTCAAATCCCCGCTCATACACGTGGTGACTTTGTGCAAGTCACAATCGCTCAGTCTCAAAGGAAAGCAAAGGCAAACCCGCTCTAAATGAATCTTGCCAACCCCTCACCCCTATAATAGGTTCACTTTAGGATTACCATAAGTCAGAAATCATTTGAAGGCATACAACGACAAAGTGCTGCTGACAGGGGGAGGTTCTGTCTAGCCATCATGTCTCTCCCTTTTGAAATCTGACTTATGGCGACCCTAAGGTGAACCTATCTTGAAGGTTTTCCTGGCAAGTTTTGTTGCCTTTGCCTTTTTCTGAGGCTGAGAGAATGTGATTTGCCTGAGGTAACCCAGTAGGTTTCCATGGCCAAGTGGGGATTCAAACACTGGTCTCCAAAGTCATAGTTTGGGCACATGCACACACCTGCCACTGTCATCAGGGATGTGACAGTGTGTGTGTGTGTGTGTGTGTGTGTGTGTGTGTGCCCAAACTGCTCCCTTGTTTGCAAATGAGAGAGCAGTTTCAGCATCTGCAACTCCTCCACTGCCACATTCCTATCACTGCTGCTGCTGTCCAGCAGCAGGGCTTCATGGACCCCCTGTGAGGGCTCCGCGGACCCCCAGGAGTCCCCAGATCCCAGGTTAAGAACAGGGCTAAGGAACAGGCACTCAGCAGTGTCTCTGCATACAAGGTACAGAAATAGCGAGAATGTTCAGAGATGTTTAAAACGATTGGCCCCTCAGGGCAGCTGACTGGATACTCAGACATTTAGTACTCCAGCCTACTTTGAGTTCTCAGTGTACTAGCCCAACATGCCAGGTTTTGTCCAGGAGATGATGGACTGGCTTCATTTCTGAAAACCCCTGTCTGAGTCAAATGAACACACCTAGTTTGTGTTTACCTTATATCCAGAAAGCACAGGATGGAAGAAGTGACTTAATGTTAATGATGAAAAAAAAAATTAGACAGTCTTAACAAAAGTAGTATGTGTACATCTCCTGAGGCTTGCTGGATGGAGAGGTACACCATGTCTCAAGGACTTGTACACTTGTTAGGCTTACAGAGTGTTTCTGAGAAATAAAGTGCACTTAAAACAATATACATATTTTAAAAAGGTGAGTGGCACAGATTTGCTCAGTTGAAAAAAAGTACCACACACTTTCGTCAACAAAGAAGGATTGGGTAAATTAGGTAAATGGTGCAGACAAATGGGAGTATTAGGAAAACTTTAAAATAACTGTGCACGTTTCACTGTGGGAAGAAAATAGGAAGTTTTGCAATATGATATAAAACAGCAACAGCAACAACATTGCAAATTGGATTGGGAGAAACTGAACAAAACTTAGAAAGGAATCTTTTTTCATATTCCTGTTTATTTTTTTCCTCATTTTTTGTTCTTTAGAAGTAGATGAATCCCAAGCTTCAAGCTTTGAAGGGGACAGAGCAAGGGATGGAGGGGCAACAGTGGAAGGAGAGCCCTTCACAACAATGACGTCTGGTAAGATTTAAGCTGTGTGTGATATCCACTGCCCCATCTATCTTTTACTTCCCTAGTGGCTGGTTATACAAAATTGTGACTGTGAAAAAAAATTCCTCCTTTGTTTAACAGGATATCAACAAAAGTGCTAAGCCAAAAGCAAAGCTACCACCTTGCTTTCCCAACATATCTTTCCAACTCAAGTAATGGATTAAGCAAGACCATCTATACTCCTAGGAGCAACCAGTGTCTCATCTTTCAGATCACCTTTGCTGTCGATGGCATGTCTACCTTTAACTGCATGGAATTGGGTTTGTTTCTTTTACAATGTATGGTCATGTGTATCAGACTTCCTCAAGCTGGCGCCCTCCAGATGTGTTGGACTACAACTGCCATCAACCCCAGTCAAACATGATTGTCAGTGCTAGGGCTTGTCAGATTTATCTATCATCTTTGGAAGGTCCCAGCTAGGGGAAGTGTGGGATAGATAGATAAAGTGGAATAAAAGGCAAACACCCCAAATTAGCCATTATCATGGGTTGCAGGGGTTAATGTACTACCATTCTGGAAATTCACACTTCAGACATTTATGTGCCACACACATCTGAATATTATTCCAAGGTTTAGAACAAATGCACCCCGAAAATACTATATCTTCAACTCCCACCAACTGTTGACCAGATCATGAAGCCAGAAGATAGATATCCTGCAAGATGAACAGAGATAATATATCCTACAGTTGCCATGCCACAAAAGCTGATAGGTCTACAAAGAAAAATAGATTCTGTAGTACAACTGAGATGAAATTGCACATAAACTAAGAAACTGGCAATATTTCAGAATTAAAATCCCTTTGAATTTCAGAATATTCATTTTTCCATATGAAATTTGACACCTAAAATACAGTCTTCTTACTATGAAAACTGAGGAAGGGATGACTTAATAATGTTCCTTTTTAAACCCCCGTAATATCCACATAGAAGTAAGCACACATATACAAATACTCACATATGCCCCCGCTACTATTTTTAGCAGCATATTTGATCTGGAATGTTTACCCCCTCCAGTTTGTAACATTAGGGGGAATACATTAACAAGTTCACACGCAATTGAAACGTAGAAATGTTGCTTAAGAATTTGTAAGTCCTTGCTTAAGAACTGTGTAAACTTTATCTGTCTAAACATTCCTTGTATGTGATCACCATAACACTGCATTCCTACAAATGTCTATTTTGAAATAAGCCCCACCAAGTTCTGTCAGTCTTACTCTTAGATCCCCCTTCCTGTCTTTGATATTATTTGTCCTTTCTGCTCTCAACATCACATTGCCTGCACCTTTAATAAAACTTTACCTCTGCTTGAAAGCAATTAGAAAACTGAGTCTTCCAAATGATTTTGTTTCACAAACATAGCTTCTAACTGTTAGCTACTTCTACAGCTCTGTTAACCTATAGAGGCAAGAGGACAGCTGAGGCCATTTCCACACGGGGTATTTGAAATGGTGCAATCCGTCCTCCAGGGAGGACGTCTGCACCTGGGAGCGGACTGGGTCCGGACTATTTAACGTAGATCCGCACCTCAGCCCGCTCCGGAACGACCCGAAGTGGTCGTCCAGCGTGCTTTTGAAAAACCTGTTTCTTTCGGTTTTTCAAAAGCACAGAGCGTGCCAGTGCGAGCCTGCTCCCTTGTGCAGATTTGCAGGCTCGCACCAATGCGAGCCTGCTATCTGCCAGGGGTGGGCTTTAGGCTGGTGAGCTTCAGCTGTTGGTCGAGACCCTCGACCAACTGGAAGCCGCCATTTTCGACGCTGGAGCAGAGCAGATCGACGACCACGCACTGCTCCAGAGCAGCCTGGACCAGACCGGGGAGCCAGAAGATCCGGTAAGCAGCGGCACAGGGCGATTCCCTTGTCCCGTGCGGAAATGGCCTGAATGTCAGTTGTGAGAAGGTTACAAACTGTTGTACACAAGCTAGGGCTGCTGAAAACAGGAAAGGGCTCCTGTACCTTCAGTGGTTGTGAAGCAGAGGGAAATTCTGCAAGTGTAGCTTGCCACACAGCCAAGTAACAACCAACAGCTGCTGAAATTCCTTCTTCTTCAAAACCTTTATAGGTACAGATGTCTTTCCAATGTGCACTCTGGCAACCCTATACTCAGCATTAGGAAGTATTTTACAAATGAATGAATAGGAAGTGTATGTCTGTGTGTGATAGACAAAGGGGAAGAGTGTTGAGGAAAAGCTAGAGTTTCTTGGTGCGTTATCCTAAAAGAGAGAGAAAGTTTGAGATAAGCAACCCTAAAAGAGAGAGATGTTTGTAAAGTGAGCCAAAGTGTGTGTGTGTGTGTGTTCTAGAGGGAAGGAAAGTGAGAAAAGTAGCCTTTTTGTAAATGGCGACACCCTACGCCAACTGGTTGGAGTTCTTGTAAGAAAGTGACACTGAACCTCTCTCTAGTACTTCTATCCAGATACACCTGTATTCCTGAATGTAGAAGAAAGATTAGGCTGAGATGCAATAATTGCAGAAATGCTTATCAGTCCAAAGGAGGTCCCAGATCACAAAAAGATTAATCTGGATAAAAAAATCATTTCATTTTAGTAATATTATTTTTTGGATGACAGCTTCCCAAATACTCAATGGCAAGACTGGGAGATTCTTGGAGCTGTAGTTCCCTCTACCAAATAATAGTTCTAAGATCTGAAACAAAGAAATCCACTTCCTTTTCTCATCATCCAAAGCAAGCAAGTAGGGTTGGGTGGGTGGCCTACCGTGGAGAAGGAGGCAAGAAGGGACATAAGGACACAGGTACAGGGTGGCATGAAATCACTCTCTAGCCCTTCTATTGGAAGCATCCCAAGTGCTTTCAAGCTGGTTTGGGTATAGTTCAAAAGGAATTTTAAAAATCACCTGTCTTTTACCCACCAGGAGGAGCTGGTGACCTTGGGGTAAAGTACAATTTTATTTTTTATTTTTGCCCATGGAGCAGATTGGTTGATGGAAGCAGGTGTTTTTCACCAACTTTGCTCTGATACTAGAAAGGTTTGAAAATTAATTAGAGTGACACCATACTGTTGGGAACACCATTATGGTGAAAAAAGATGTCATTGTCTTGCCACTTCAGGTTTTGGGACCCAGGACCAGAGAAAGAACATCCTTTGGGGGCTTGCCTAGCAGTCATTCAGCACAGCCTCTGACAACACTAAAAATGTACCAATATGGGGCAAAAGCAAACCTTGGAAACACTAGTGGTTTTTTGTTTTGTTTTTTGTAGCCAGAACATTACCATCCTGATCACTGGACATGTATATATGTATTGGGTGTGCTGCCTTGGGGATTCTGAAAGTTATAGTCCAAAAATAGAGCCTTCCCAGACTCTGGGCTAGTGAGTATACTTCATGCTACTGGCTTAGGATCCAGTTAGGCTTGCTCTCAGCTTGATTACTAGAAGGAGGTCACTAAGATGCAAAATTGTTCACAGATAGTCTCTTGAAATTCTTGGCATTAGTTTTAGGCAGAAACATTTCACTATGTTTCTCCAGGGAGGAAGAGAAGTTTTCCAACATTTTTTTGGTGGGGGAGGAGCGAAAATGTATGTGGAGGAATCACAATTCATAAACAGTAATAATAGTTGTAAAATAATGATAGAAAATATTCACATATTCCCAAACTATATCTTGGTATGAAGTACAGATACTCACCACGAGAGTCCCCATTGCCTCTGAAGAGGATCCAAATATATAGACATTTAATTAATGTGTTTAGATTGGAGTACTTACCATCCCCAGATTCATCACATTGCAAAGTTAGCTCAGAGCATTATATTGTTGATGGGAAAATCAATTTCTACCTCAGCTACTGTGATACACTGTTATAGTGCTATTATCCCACTTTCAACATCCTGTGGAATTCTGGGGTTTGTAGTTGACTGAGGCCAAAGAGCTCTCTGGCTGGGAATTCTAAATGCCCCTCCCTAAACTGCAAACCCCAGGATTCCATAGGATGTTGAAAGTGGAATAATAGCACTATAACAATGTAGGGTGGAAATGGCCCAGCTTTAGTCACAAGCTGACTCCTGTTCCAGCTAGTTTTCTGACTGTGTTGCAGATCTCTGTGGATGATATTAATAAAATTGTGACCTGGCCTAACCCGGTATGTGTCTTGCCTCTTTATTCTGGGTGTGTAGGACGCAAGAGTGCTTCATTTTGCAATTAAGCTTACCTCATTATCACTAATGGCACACACCTTTGTCTGCTGAACCCTTCCCTTGCCTGTCCCTTTGACTCCTCCTTTATCTGTTTTCATAGCCTTCATTAGGCGGTGCTTTGCTTTGCTGATTCAGAGTATATTGTTGCTTCACAGCAGAAATGTACACAGCCAACATCTTTCTTGCAATTGTCCTTCTCTGCTCTTTACTCCATAACAGGAGTGAACAATTTGTGGCCCCCTAGAAATCATTGGGCGGAAGTGTTTGCCATCCTTAACCTAGAACTTAAAAGTACAAATTTTAAAGTACAGCTCCTAGAATCCACCAGACATCATGGTCATTAGGAGATTCTGGGAGTTGTAGTCCAAAAGTAACACTTTCACACTTGGCACTGGTTATGCTGATAGTGACTGGCACTAATAGGAGGTGTAGTTCAATAGCTTTTGAAGAATGCCCGCCCTATCCTTAGGAGTCCAAAATGTCTTCAGACAGATTATCTCAGTTCCCCTTTTTTGGGAGAGCAATTTGTACAAGAGTGCTGGCAAATGCCAACTGCTCAATGAGTCATTTCTTCTCCAGTTTTTCTTATTTATAGCCTCAGAGCTGGGGGTAGGGGGAGATCCAGCTCTGAGGCTAGAAATAGCTTAAGTGGCCAATAAGCAAACCATTCAGTTCTGGATTCCCTGCAAATAAATCCTGGGAGGGCAACGTTGGTTTAGAAGCCCTGTGTTTGTTCTGAAGCATTCAACTATATCCTATGTGATCTGGAGCCATTCTACCCAGGAGGCAGCTGGGAACACCATTGCTGCTCTTTTGCTTTTAGTTCATTGGGCACTGAGTTGTTACACTAATTATTAATAATCTGTGGTGGAGCCCGTCATAGCAAGAGAAATGGTTTTCGTACACTCCCCACATTTGCAATGCTACAGTTTCAAAATCTTCTTTCTTATTAGCATGCTGAATACCCGTAGTTCATTCTTCATTGTCTTCTCACCCATTAAGACATAATGTTTATCTTCATTAAAGCTAATGCTTAGGGAGGGAGCTGTTTCTATCTACAAAGCATCTTATGGCTCCTGAAAGACTAGCAAGTTTGATCTGGTATAAGCTTTTGTGGACTCCTGCCACAGTTGTGCAAGAGAAAGGGCTTTGTGGCAGCTTAAGGATTAACAGGCTTTATTTGCAACTGATGAAGTGGGCCACAGTCCATGAAAAATTATGCTAAATAAAAAAAGTTAGTGTTTAAGGTCCTACAAGACTAGATATGCTTTCAAAGCTAGTTTGTGGCCCTTTCCACATGTGTGGGGGGGAACGGGCGAAAACGCCCAAAAACGGAGCTTACCTGAAGCCGGGTAAGTCCGTCGCCACGCGGAGCAGTGCGAGCTCGCTGCTTCGCAGTCCTACGGCGTCCCAAATGGCAGCTTCCGGTTGGTGGAGGCTCTCCACCAACCGGAGAAACTCGCCAGCTGGAAGCCCACCCCTGGCAGATCTGCAGGCACGCACTTGTGCGCGCCTGCAAATCCGCGTTGGAGCCGGGTGATGGAGCGGCACGGGGCTGCGCGCTCCATGCTTTTTAAAAACCTCTCAAAAGAGATTTTTAAAAAACATGCCGCGCGGCTAGTTCCGGCTGCTCCTGAGTGGATTCTGGTGTGGAACTACAAAAAGTAGTCCACGCCAGTCCACTCTACGGTGTAGAAGACCTCCGTGAGAGGTCGCTCTGCACCATTTCAGAAGCCCGGTGTGGAAATGGCCTGTGTCATCTCAACTGGATTTTTTGGCAGGGATCTTAGAGACTTGTCCCACAAAGACTTGGTCATTGTGTTGTTTCACGTTTAGAAGAGAATGGAAGAGAAACAATCTGCATATGCCTGATCAGAGAATGAGAGCCAGCATGGTGTGGTAGTCAGAGTGTTGGAGCAGGACTGTGGGAGACCAGGGTTTGAATCTCTGCTCAGCCATGGAAATCCACTGGGTAACCTGAGGAAAACTACACTTCCTTAACCTCAGGGGAAGGCAATGGCAAATGTCCTTTGAAGAAATCCTGCCAAAGAAAACCTAGGATAGTTCCATAATTTGGAGCTGATTTGAAAGCACATACGAATAACAACAAACAAGAGAATGGGAAATTTTGGCCTTGGCATGCCTGAACAAATATATGTCTGGATCAAATTCATTTACTGTTCAGAGATCTGTGTTTATGTTTATATTATCAAGAATTCTTCAACACAGTGTTTCTCAAGTCAACAGAGAACTTTTCGGAAGGGATTGATCTCTCTATTAGTTTTAACTCTATGAAAATCTGTTTTAGCTGATAACGGTGTTTGGTGAGGATTATGATATGTGCATAACATTTCCTGCTCTTCTTTGAAATTATTTTTCTAATTTGTTTTGTTTTCTGGAATCTTGTATCACAGTTATGAGTATGTAACCTGGAGTTATACACTTGTGACTGTTACACATTTGCAATCTCTCATTTAGAGACTATGAAGGGTCCATAAAGTTTCATAGTGCCCAAGTACCAGGCAGCAGCTGTTGCATTCAGTGGGAATCTATTCGCCTATTACTGGAGAAGAAACTGGCTGCCATTCCCACCTTCTCTCACAGAAGTGATCTCTGCCACAAGGGGGAATTGCAACAGAGATGCCGTTTTTGCCTGTTGTGCTGGAGATTGTTCATGGGAAGGAGCAGAAATGGCAGCCCCAACTTCCTGAGTGACAGGAGGAATGGATACGCATTGGTTGCACAGCTGCTGCCTGGTAAGTGAGGATTGGGGGAGAATCAGGCACGGATTCTCTGTGTAGCACTGTAGTTATGATGCTACCTAGTGTATAAGTGTCATACAGGATTCAAGCCTAAGAAGCTAGTTTATGAGTCAAGTTTAATTTAATCACCTGCAGATATAAAGAAAGTAAAAGTACAGTGAAATCATAATAAAAATGATAATTATATGTGATATAATTGTATAATATCATTATAAGTAAATAATAAACAACTCAGCTACCCTTACATAAAACCTGCAATCTGTTGCCTGAGGCAGCCCAATTATTCTATCTAATGGTAGGACTGGCCCTGATACAAAAATATTATGAAATCTTGGCCTTTCTGAAGATAAAGATTAAAATGCATCTGAAACTTTTAGTGTTTCTTCTCAGATACCCTCTCCCACCTCTTAATCAACATTGGTATCTTCAGTCTAGAGTGGAGTTGCCAAGAAACAGTGGTGGTGGTTCATTTCCATATCAGAGTGGCTGTGAATCTGTCACAGGCCATTTCCACCCTGCACTATTATAGTGCTATTATGCCACTTTTAGCTTCCTGTGGAATTCTGGGGTTTGTAGTTACTGAGGCCAAAGAGCTCTCTGGCTGAGAATTCTAAATACCCCTCCCTAAACTGCAAAGTCCAGGATTCCATAGCATGTTGAAAGTGGAATAATAGCACTATAACAGTGTAGGGCAGAAATGGCCACAGTTGTTAGCCTGATCATTAAAGGAGTGTCCAAATAGGTTCAGCACTTGAGCTTGAAGTTCACCCTAAAGCTTAGACTAGCATCCTCCATTTGGAGATATATATTTTTTGCACATAGCTTTATCTTCTGGTGCTACTCTCCCAAGCCCAGATTTCAAGCCACACACACAGGCCCCTCTCCCAAAAAACCATTTCTGTGTCCCTGGACAGTGTGAGGAACAGTGGAGATGCATCCAGATCTTTTCCTCAAGCTGGACACACTGCAACAGGCATCTGCAGGGACTTCTGGGATTCCTTGGGAAGTCATTACAGATGATGTCTTTGCAGTGTACACTGCTAAAGAAAAGTAACTGGACATGTTTCTGCTGGTCTCCTTGCTTTGGATTCATGATCCCGTTTATATGGGAGGTACCAGCTACCCCCCACCAACCAGTCAGCCAGTATCTTACCAGTGAAACCAGATCAGATTACCAGTACTGACGCTTTGAAGCCAGCAAGCTCCATAGTCTGTCAGTTTTCACCCTTAACCAGGCAGTTATGGGCAGCTTTGTCCATGATCTGAAATGCTCCATCTTGGCTTCACCCTTGACTTGCTAAAATCTGATCCTCTGTGATTCCACCCCCTGCCCCTTTCCTGGATCTTCCCAGGAGGATGGTGCTTTTGAAACTGGAAGTCAGCAGTCTCTTTAGTCTCTTGGATTCTGTTCTTCAGATATTGTGGAAGCACCAGGAAACTTTGCATAATGCTACCTGCTGAGCACATAGCTACTCCTATAAGATTCTATCAGCCTTACTACCAGACATCCTAAAGGAAGTGTAGAAGGAGGGAGAAAGGAAGGAAGGCCCTTTCCCATCAGTTCACATAGTGGAATTTGAAGCAGACTGCCTAGCTCTGTACTGTCTTCAGTCTTATGCTTACATATAGGATGCATCCAACTTTTTTTACGGGTAGTGCAGAGATTCATGAAGAGGAGGAGTGTGCATCATAACATGTTGCGTTCTGACATGAATGTACTAACATGCAATCTGTAATTAGCAAATATTATTAACGGGGTCAACTGTTTGATCATTTCAAGTGGAGTGTGGTACAAGAACAAAGTATTTGTTCTTCTTCCACACCTAGAAAATAATGTCCCCATTCATTCTTGGCCAGTCACACTGTGGCATTACATAGTGACCAAACTTGTGTAAAGTAACTGCATTTATAATAAGTCATCAAGTTAAACTCCCTTGTAAATGAGTAATTATTTTGTTAGGGCAGGAAGACAGAAATATGATCAAGAGGATAGAAAAATGTTTTTGTTTGTTTGTTTGCTTGTTTGGGTGAGAGTTCCAGAATCCCCAGTCCCCAGTCTACTAGTCCATATTAACTGGGGATTCTGGAAGTTATAGTCCAAAAAAGTCTCTTTCTTAAGCACTGACACCCCCACCCTTTATTAGCTGTACCTGTTTTATAATTCCATGGGACATGAATTCTTGCTAAATAACCCATGACATGACTCATTGGAAAAAATGACGAGGCTCAGCAAAGTGGAAGGCAGTGGGAAAAGAGAAAGATGACAGTACAAGTGGATTGATTCAGTCAAGCAAGTCATGAGTCTGATGTCTGCTAGCCCTGATCAGGGCTGTGGATTGGTCTTGGAGATTTCTCATTCATAGTGCCATCACAGCTTGAGGCCAAATAACAGGAGAAAATCAGATCAAAGGATAAGTGATAACTTTCATCTGTAAGAAAAAGAATCTCCAGAAAACAGAAGTGCAAGTAGAAACAAATGGCTCCATAGCATCCTGTGGTCTCCATTTTCACTTCAAAAGCTTTGTGCCAGCAAACGATCAGTAAGGATGTGATTCTTTGCTAATTGTGTTTTCAAAGGAAGCAATGTGTAATATTAGCAATTTTCTTCCAAAGGAAGAAAGTCTTTGAAACTGCACTATTTTTTTTTAAATGATTTGTACTTCAGGACTTATTATCTGCAAAATTTGTACATGGTTTTGTTTTTTGAAAATGGAAAACAGCATTTTCTGTACAGAAAATATTTCTTCACAGAAATATTATTTCCTGTGCAAAAATTACTCTCCCCCTGTAAAGAAACTGCTATTTTCAGTAGAAAACAAACATGTGTGAATTTATGCAGAGTAAGCCCCAAACTCAAATATTCTTGTCAGTCCAAGTTTCTTCTCATCTGGGTTTCCTGACACTGGAAAAAACTTGTTTTTCAACCATTTTCCAAAGAGTTTTGAACATTATTTCTATGCCTAGCAATAAGTTGAAAAGCATCTGGCAAGAATGGCTTCTCCCTTTCTTAGCAGGCTGTTGAGGAGAGGTGAGACTGGGGAGGGAAAAAAGAAAGGGAATCTCAGAAAGAAAGAAAGAAAGAAAGAAAGAAAGAAAGAGCAGGGCTTGCCACACTCACCTGACTCTGGCCTTGCCCATTTCTCCCATCTCACCTTTAGTGTATTATCTTGGCAGAAATGTATCCTTTGACAGAAAAAACAAGTTTCTTTAACCTTACCATGTAGAAGAGGAGGGAATCAGACAGTCCTCAAGATTAACTGGAACTTCTAGGATGCCTCACAGTTGGCTATGCTAATGAGGGCTGCTGGGACTTGCAGTCTAACACTATCTGGAAGCTCACACAATTGCCACCCTCTGCTCTACAGGTACAGTGGTTCATGTTTTACTTTTCTGCCATACCTAGAGGATGACACTCTGTCTTGTACTAGGCGGGCCTTTTGCAGTATTTCTGAGCAAATGAGTATTTGTAAACTAATTGCCTTAATAATAAGTTACACAGTCACCCTGTTTCAAAAATGAAATAATTACTTTTTACATCAGGAAATCTGACATACAAGCACAACTACATCAAGCCCTACAGGAATGGATTTTATATTCAATGATTTTGTATGGAAATTTGGAACCCTGGAAAATGAAACTGATAAATGATTCCTTTGGTTTAAAAGTAAATGTCTAGTCATAGTAGTACAAAACAGCTTGAAAAATCTGAGCTGCATCTAACAGCCTGTGGAGAATCGGCCAGTCAGACAGTAGTAATTCAGTCCTCATTCCTTCCTGAAATCTGAACCCATGCCCATCCTTCACAGCATTTCCTCCTCATAGTGCATAGTCCATAACTACCACCATCCCTAATTTCTGGAGACAGAGTAGATAAATGAAACCTCTTGATGCACACTTGCTAATAGCAGGTGTGGGGAATATATAGTTCTCCAGAATGTGTTGGACTGAAACTCTCCCAGTTTCAGCAGTTCTTATTAGACTACAGACTCAATGGTCTTATGGGGATCACCTTCTTTAAGAGTTGTACATTGTAAATCTACTGGCAGTTATATGTAGATTGTGCTACACAAGTCTTGTGTTGAAAGGCAACATTGTGCTACTCAATGAACAACCAAAGGTGTGCTGCCCCTCCCTATTTCAGTAGGGGCAGATGGATGCATAACAGCTGGGAATGTGCATGTACGTACACAATGTCACCTCATACACAACTCCCTTTCTGTGATCTTGAACTGAATACAGACAAAAACACCCACCCACTTCTATAGTGGAACCTTCCAGCTGTGTAAGATACTAACAGAATTCTGGCTGATATATATTATTTTGATTACTTCAAAAAGTGATGTGGAATCCTTGACTTCTGCCCCAAAGTCCAGCTCTGATGATCCTACTGTTTAGATTTAATTTTGTACCACAAATTTTTCTCTTGGAATATGTAGGTAGTTGGTTCATGGAGACTAAGTCTATTACTCATGCTCTTCAATTACCTTGATTACTCATAAGCCTCCCCTCCTTTGAGCATCCTGATGTCATTAGGGAGGAGGCCTTTCAAATCCTCACTGTTTGTAACACTGACTGGGCATCTTCTTTAATAAGGATACCTTTCTCAGACTGCTGTCTTATGCCCATGCTTGTTGAAGCTGATCAGCATGATTGTAGATAGAGCAAGATAAACTCAACAAAGGCCTGCATGCAGATTTAAGTACATCTATCAAGGCTCTATTTTATAAAGCTGTTACTAAGCTGTTGTGGCTTAGTTTCTTTCTAGGGTGCAATATTTCCTTGCAGCATCACAGAATCAGTTCATAGAACCCACATTGGCTATATGGGGTGGCTACTGACTTCTGGCTAAAAGAGAGCATAGATATTTACGGTCAGCCCTCCACATTTGCAGGTTTCACTTTTGCGGATTTGATTATTCACGGATTATTTGCTATCATCTCCTGCCACCCTGTGCCATTTTCAATAGGGACTGCAAGCCTTGTGAGACCGATAAATTGCAAACGAGGCTTGTAAGTCCCTCTTAAAAATGGTGTAGAACAGCAGGGGAGGTGGCAGTAAGCCCCACCAGCCACCCACTTCTGCCTTGTGAAGGAACCCTGATGCCTCAAAGGAATCCATGATGGGTTGAATATGGTGATCATACTTTTTTTGGTGTTAAATATGGTTTGGGAGGGCCGAGAGATATTCACTGTTTTTCCACATTCACAGGGGTCCTGCGTCCCTAACCCTAGCAAATGTGGAGGGATGACTGTACTCAGAAATAAGGCCCATCTAGCTCACTTGGCTGTACTCCTACAGAAGTTTTCCAGATGGCATACATTGGTGTAAACTTCCATTACTTTTTTTGGTTGTTGTAGAAGTTGGTATCCAGTATCTCCTCACAACAACAACTTTCTCCCTGTCGACAAACTCAGTTTGAGGTACCAGAGTGTACCCATCAGAGTCAGTCAGTGCCCCAGGGGTTGAGATGGGGCTCCAAGTCAGCCTCTGCTTGCAGTTTTGCAACCAGGAAAAGGAATGATATATCAATCAAAAGTTATGTTGGAGGTCTAGGATAATGTTGACTCTTCTTTTTTCCTAATTGCAAATCTGTAGCTGGATCATGACCAGGAGTGCACTGCCCCTGGGAATGTGTCCCAGCACCTCACAATGTGATTGCAGCATGAGCAGAAAGGAAGGTCTAACAGAAGTACACTGGCAGAGCTTTATGCTCTGTTGCTTCTGAACTGAATCTCAGACTTAGACTGCAGTCTTGTACTCACTTGTCTTGCTAGAAGCAAATCCTATTCAATGCAGTGGCTTAGATCCAGTTGTAGGCAGGTGCAGCTGGTCCGGCTGAAGCACATTTACGTGTTCTTTCCTCTCATGGAAGCTCCTCTAACCTTCTGAGAATGCTACACATCTGCTGAGATCCTGCATCATCAGACATAGCTATGCCAACAGAGCCCCATCATCTTAACTACTTCTGTCAGTAAACCTCCCCCCACCCCCAATCTACCTCTTAAAACAGGCAGCACACTGTTGAAAGAGTTTTCTGTAGTGTTGCAGAATGGGGGTACTGAGAAATGACTGCAGCACTCTCCTGATCACAGAGTGCAATGAGATGAGCAACTGGAGAGACCCCTTGGGGTTCTGCAGCAGCTGCTTGCCTTCCCACAGTTGAGAAGGCGCTGCAGCCACCTTTTCCCTGCACCCTGATCTGAAACACCTCAGAAACCTTTCAGCTGGAGTTCTACCTGGATTAAGAGGTAGACTTTTGAGGTCACATTCAGTCATTAATGACTATAAATCTCATTCCCAAAAGTGATGAGATTATAAGCCTGGCTTATGATCTTGTAAATATTGAACAGAATGCCAGCCATTGGTTTGAAGAATCCTGCTGACCAGTGTTAACTGTGATGCAGGGGGAAAGGAAAAAGGGAAATTCTTGAGAATCAGGGAGAAATACCTTCCTTGAGAAAAGGTTATTTCCACCATTGGAAAACAGATCCTGGATCCAAGCCCACCAGGACTTTTAGAATAGGCAGACATAACAATTGCATTGTGAATCACCTTGTTATCTTTAGGAGTGCCTAATAACTTTTATTGGTCTCAAAGGAATATTTTTCTAGGCTGAACTAACCAGGAAAATCAAAAACCACAATAATGTTGATGCTGGTGATGAAGATGAAGATCACCATCAACAAGTTGGACTGGCACATTTTGGTTGATCAAGCTGTTGCCCATTAGGCTGAGCCATGTGTCCAATTTGTAGGATAAACATGAAGGTAAGAATACAATGGTTGAAATCCAGTAAGAACACTGAAGGAGTACAAATTTCTATCAGTGGTTCTGGTAACTGCTCCCTTTTCCCTACTTCTTCACCATGTTTGCAACAGCAAGCGGGGAGCATGGACACAGGTTTGTCCCCTCAGCCATTGATCAGCTGTGGGGTGTACCTGGGCACATTCTGACTGCCTTTGTTCACCTGAAGAAGAAGGAGCAGCCTCCACATGGAATGCACTTAGGCACACCTTGGCATGCACTTGGACACACCCTGTAGCAAGTCAGTGGCTGAGGAGATGGAGCTGTGACCATAAACCCCCCAGCTGCTGTTGTGCACCAAGGAGACAACCTTCCTCAGTGTTCTATAAATATACCCAAGCATAAAGGGATTACACCTGTATAGATCACAGAGAAGATTATAACCATTGAGAACCCATAGGGCTTTTTTAGGTTAGATTTGGGCAAGTGTCTTGGGAAAGCCAATGCTCCAGTTGCTGTCAGTATATGCTGTTGTACTTGCTATTGCTAAGCACTGTTCTAATAAGCACTAAAAGCTGTTTAGTTGTTTAATTATTTAATGAGCATCAGATGTCAAAATACCTCGGATCTTATCTGCTGTTTCCATTTGGGAGAGGTTGGTACATGACTGCTGGAATGCAACCTGGCGAAAGGCAAACCTCACTCACTCAGTGAAATGGTTTCTCAGATGCTACAGATGGGACAAGCAAAAAGGAAACAATTCAAATGTTATGGTCAAACTTCCAATGGCCCACAGGGTAGTATATAATTAATTGCAAGGCTGTTTATGAATAAATTAATTTATCATGGAGTCACAGAGTGCAGAACTGTTTCCTGGGAAGATGAAAAACTTCATAACCTGTCTGGGTCAGGAAAGGAAGAAAGGAATAGGCATGGAAAGGATATTTGATAGTATTTGAAAAATAATTGAAAATTTGCTTGCTGAGTGTCAAGAAGTCCTAATCTGAACCGAGGAGACTCCTTGTAGTTTTTGTGCATAAATCAGCTTTTTCTTTTCTTTTCTTTTTTTGCTCAAGAAGAAGTATTTTCTGGACAGAAAAAAATATTAGTGATAATTCTGCACTGTGCAGAAATATTAGTTTCTAGGCAGCTAATACTATTGCCTATGCAGAAAATGTTTTCTGTGTGCAAAATGCTGTTTGCTTCTCCCTCAAGGTACAGATTTTGTGCAGAATAAATCCTGAACTGCAAATAGTTTTTGAAAACTGCACTATTTTTGAAGTTTTTCTCACAATGGGAAGCAATTACTTCTGTATATAAAAAAATTGAACATCAACTGTTTTGGCAGAGCTGTCCCCTTCCCACACAAAGTTCATACTTCCCAAAGTTACTGATGCTAGTTTGGCAGCTGAAGCACAATATCTCACAAGGGCCTCTATCCAAGCAGTAAAAACACAATAACCACAAGTAAATAACCATTTCCTGCTCTTTCATGACAGCTATTAAACTGAGTGCCTGAGGCAGCCTCCTCACTCTGCCTAGTGGAAGGACCAGCCCTGGTAGTTAGATTTCATTTTCTGTTGCTAGGATTTATCAAAACAGATTTGAGTTCTAGTTTCACCAACAGTATGTGAATTCTCTGTTTTGGATTGTCTGTCATTTTTCAATAGAATCAATGTCTGAGATCCTACATCACAGTTTATATTTTATAACTTTAGAAATCTGTAGCTACATAGCAGAAACTCAACCAAAATCCTGCTAGTGGGTTGTGAAGATACACATCCAGACACGAATGCTCAGACGTGTATCAGGTATTCCTGTTGTCTTCCAGTGCTTCCAAGTTAGTCTCCTGATGGGTGTCAGGGAGTTTCCCCAATGCACGTCGGGGTCTATTGCACATCGGGGTCTATTGCACATCAGGCCATGGGGCATCAAGTCACTTCACCTCTCCACTGACTGCCATTAGGCACATGTTGTACTGTCACAGCAGACATTACAAGTCTGCTTGTACAACATTACAGCATTGAGTTCAATTCAGTTTTGAGCACACTTAAGCATCATTTATGAAGCTATAACTCCCAAGTAGAATGCCAGCCAGCAATTTTATAAATATCAACAGGACCAGAATGTAAACTGACTGGAGCTGGACCTTAGTGATATCTCCTCAGTATTTTTTCCCTTTCAATGATCTTCAAATATGATTGTTCAGTCAATTCGTATCCAGAGACAAGGCTGGAAAAGATTTGTCCAACAGGTGACCTATGCTATCTGATGTTCTATACTGGCCCAGAGACTGTTGTACTTCAGCTTCTGTCATTCGTGACAATTTGCTACGTTCACTGGGGTTGACTCCAATAACATCTAGTCTACAGATTTTGTTCTGTATCGTTAACGAAGCTTATGAATACATAGCCCCTCAACTTTCATGAGGGTACAGGGTTCAGAGCCCTTGTAAAAGTCCAAAAACCATAAATAACTCTTCTCCACATCCTCCCCCTATTCCCTCCTGGGGCTCCCCCCTCCATTCTCCTGCCTGTTGCTCACACACCCTGCCTTTTTCCTGCCCATGTGGGCAACAGGCAAGCAAGTAGAAGGGAAAACACTTTCCCCCCACTGTTCTCCTGTCCATTGCCCATGTGCCTCACCTTCTTTCTGCTCACACAGGTGACAGGCAAGCAAGTGGAAGGGAAAACATCCCCTCCACTCTGTTTGCCTGCCCATAATCCACCTGCCCTTCCTGCTTTCTGAGTGTGTGTGTGTGACAGGCAGAAGAATGGAAATGGAATGGAATGGAATGGAAAGGCTTGCATGCATGAGAATTTTTCCCTCTCCCATTTGCTTGCCTTTTGCTGCGGTGCACCTGGCTAAAAGGCCAGGAAATGGGAGGAGGAGAATGGCAGGGAGGCAAGTGAGCACCTCACAAATAATTAGATTTGCAAAGGTCAAATCCACAGATGTGGAGGGAGAACTGTAATCTAGTGCATCCCCACAGCTATGAGTTCTAGAAACCTGCTTCTTTTTAGTAGTAGCCTGAAAACAAAGGTGACCAAGCTCAGTTCTAGATGTTTCACTGTCTTCATAAATTCATGGGCATGGAATCACAACCAAACATCAGCGGCAATATTATGGCTTACTTAATAAGGGAATCTTTATTTATTACGCTTATTTAGATGCTGCTTTTTCTTCAGTGAGTTTGAGGCAACATCCATGCCTCTCTTTCTCCCCAAATTATCTTTACAGTAACTTTGTGAAGTAGGTCAGACTGAGGCCATTTCCGCACGAGGCGAGGGAATCGCTCCATGTCATTACTCACCGGCTCTTCTGGCTCCTCGGTCCAGTTCAGGGTGAATCGGAGCAGTGCGTGGTCTAGATCCGCACTGCTCCAGCTTCCAAAATGGCGGCTTCCAGTTGGTCATGGGTCCCGACCAACCGCTGAAGCTTGCCATGCCTAAAGCCCGCCTCCGCAGATTGCAGGCTCGCATTGGTGCAAGCCTGCGAATCTGCACAAGAGAGCAGGCACGCAATGGCGCGCTCTGGCACTTTGAAAGACCTGATTTTTCCGGTCTTTCAAAAACATGCTGGAGGACCACTTGGGGTTGTTTTGGAGCGGACTGAGGTGTGGATCTCTGGTAAGTAGTCCAAACTCAGTCCGCTCCAAGGTGCAGAAGTCCTCCGTGGAGGACACATTGCACCGTTTTAATTCCCCCGTGCCGAAATGGCCTGAGAGACAATGATTCACCCAATGAAATTTCTGGCTCAGTATAAAGAGAACCTGGATCTCATGAGTCCTAGTCCAACCCCCCATCCACTACATCACGCTGGCCAGGCCATTTCCGCACTACACTGTTATAGTGCTATTATTCCACATTCACCATCCTGTGGAATTCTGGAGTTTGTAGTTTACTGAGGCCAAAGAGCTCTCTGGTTGAGAATTCTATAGACCTCCCTAAACGGCAAAACCCAGGATTACATAGGGTGTTGAAAATGGAATAATAGCACTGTAACAGTGTAGTGCGGAAAGGCCCTTGCTCTCACATTTTCTATTTTTACAGAGAATTAAATAATAAAAAAAAGAACTTTTATTCATGCAGAGACCAAACACAGAACTTTTGCTAGATCAGCTGAATTTTCTTCAAAGTTTCTGCAGTAAAAGTTTTAAGAGTAAGAAGGCATCAAAAGGAATGTAAATGAGGTGAATTATAAATGAAAAGAGAGGGGAACACAGAAATTGCTGGACTAAGCACTATTTGCAACTCAACAAAAGAATTGCAAGGATTTGCCAAGATGCCTTTTCTAAAATCAATCACATCTCTTCTGGCTGGTCTTCTCTTCAGGGAAACAAAAGGATCTTGTAGAATCTTTAAGACTGAGGCAGCCAGAGTGCTACAAGATTCCTTCGTATACCCATACAGACTACCATGGCTAGCCTTTGAATAAGTGTTCAGAGAAACTTTGTCAAAACTGTTTTAAAGCTGTTTCACTTGCTCCAGAAGTGGGAAAAGTTAGTGGGACCACAGAATCCCCCAGTGAGGAGGAAGCTGTAGTCCAAAATAACCCTTAGCTTTTCCCAAGCTATACAGTAGGCCCTTCACTTTTGTGAGGGACAGGGAAAAAGAACCCCTATGAAAGTGAAAAAACCGCAAATAACTGTGGGCTCCCACCCATGCCATCAAGAAGGTCGCAGGACAGAACCAAGAAGGGAAAGAACTTCCCTGCTTGGCTTTCTCGTGGCTCCCACCCGCGCAATCGGGTGAGTGGAGGGGTGCAGGAGATAGCCAAGCAGGGAAACGACTTCCCTGCTTGGCTTTCTCCTGGCTCCCACCCCCGCGGTTGAGCAAGTGGGGGGGGGCAGGAGAAAGCCAAGGAGGGAAACAACTTCTCTACTTGGCTTCCTGCTGGCTCCCACCCCGCAATTGGGCAAGTGGAGGGGTGCAGGAGAAGGCCAAGCAGGGAAACAACTTGCCTGCTTGGCTTTCTCCTGGCTCCCACTCCTGTGATTGGGTGAGGGGGGAGCGCAGGAGGAATCAAGCAGGGAAAGAGCTCTTTCTCCGCTGGCTCTCTCCTGCACCCCCCTCTCTCACCTTCTGCCACCTGCCGAGGGTGCGCCTACACCAGCGATGGTGGCCAAAGGAGTGCGGGGAAGGGTCAATCGCCCTCCCTGTGCCCTCCTGCCCCCCCCGGCCAGGGAATGGGAGGAGGAGAAGGGGGCAAGCGAGCACCTCGTGAATAATCAAATTCGTGAAAGTGAAATCCATGAATGTGGAGAGAGAACTGTACTTCACATGGTGTCTGTTAATAGGGGTAGGGATGGACTGGACAATCTTCTGCATACCAAAGCTAAAAGTCAGACTACACATTACACTTACCGCAGGTACAAGTGGTTTTGCACCTTCCATGCTTTGAAACCCCCTATGTACAAACAACAGTGTGAGGCTTGAAAGTCTTGCTTACAACTAATAATTCCTATTCCTCATCCTTCTTCTTCCCAGCTGTTAGGAAAAATTAAGATTAGGGATAGTAACCCAGCACAACTTAGCTGCGGCTCTCCAAAAGCAAGGTGGAAATGAATGTTTCAAGGTCTTCTACCATTTTTTCCCCTTGTTGTAAAACAAGGCCTTCTGATTAGATCCGAAACAGGCAGAATCCATGCTGCTTCCAATGTGGTAATGTGCAACCTGGCTCCAAAAAGACAGTTCTAAGGTAGAACATCTGACAGCTACTAAATGTGCCCTGTTCAGAAGTTGTGATGTAATTAAAGGAGCCATGCTAGGTAGGAAGTAAGGAAATGCCACTTCCTCTATGGCTATGGCCATTTCTGCACTACACTGTTATGGTGCTATTATTCCACCTTCAACATCCTGTGGAATCCGGGAGTTTGTAGTTTACTGGGGTGAAAGAGCTTTCTGGCTTAGAATTCTAAATGCCCCTCCCTAAATTACAAATCCCAGGATTCCATAGGAGGTTGAAAGCAGAATAATAGCACTATAACAGTGTAGTGCGGAAATGGCCCATGGGTAGAGGAAGCTCTCCTCTATAGATCTTCATTCTCCTCATGTGTGGAGAGTGATGTAAACAGCAGAGAGAGGATGGTGCATTCCCCTTCTAGCACACTTACCTTAGTTACATGACTTAATAGCCAGAACAAGGCTATGGAGATCCTGTTAGTCTCTTACGCCTGCATATGTTCCTTCCCTTACACAGGGCAGTGGAAATTTGGTGAGCGCATAATGGCTGTATTAATTTGAGGGTTAAGAAAGTGGAGTTAGGCATAACGAATCATTGTGTACTGTGCATTGATAATTGCATGGTTGCTTATTACTGTCTGTGGCACATCAATGTGCATTTTGGTTGTGTGATGTCACAATTCTGCAACAAGGTGGCATAACACAACTGGGGCCCTTTTTGCATGGCATTTGCCATGCGAAAGAGCCTCTGGAGTGTCGTGCAATTGTGAGGAGCCATCCACAGGACGTCCTTGCAATTGTGCGATGTTGCCAGGGCCGGCAGGCACCGATCGCACACTATTTCATTTTCAGCTTCTAGCTGAAAATGGTGCACGATAGTGCATCGCTCCAGAGGCCTGCGCGCACTTACCGTGTGTGCGGAGACTCCAGAGCCACGGGGCTTGTGCTTCTTGCCCCAGTGCAGCCTGGGAAAATCCCAGGCTGTGCTGCGGAAGGAAGAGGAGAAGCCTTCATGCTGCCTGTTCACTAGCAGGCAGTAGCTGTGGAGGCGAAGCAGCGGGGATGCAAGAGCCTCTCACAAGAGGTTGCTTGCGCAATCCCCGCATCCCAGCGCCGAGAAAAGGTAAGGTGCGAAAAGGGCCTAAGGTGTAACTCTGAATGTGTAAAGTTATGGTATGTCTTCTCAATGTGGGATCTCAGCCGAAGATTTTTAAAACAGGCTGTAAACAATGTGCTTATTGTAGCACACAAAGCAGCTCTTAGGGAGAAAAGTGCTTCTGCATTTGAAAACTGTGGAGCATTTGGCCCTCCAGCTCTTTTGGACTACAGCTTCCATCATCCTTGACCACTGGCCATGCTGGCTGGAGCTGATGAGAACTGGTGTCCCAAAACATTTTGAGGGCCATATATTTGCCATTCCTGCCTTAGAGGAATTGCAAACTTCCACTCCACCCTTTGTGGCATTCATGAACCCAGATCTTCACTGTGGGAGCAACAAATGACACAGATGAAGACCAAAGCCTACAGTGCTATGCACTGAATGATAATATCCTCATGATTGAGCTGTGGGATGGGAACAAGTGATCATCAGATCTCAAAGGAGTTGGAAGCATTCCCTCATGATGAAACAATTAAGCAAAGCAAGTGACAAGATAATCACCGCAAAGACAGCACATCTTCAAAGCAGGTTTGCATCACCAAAAGCTAAAGAAATGCTTACAAAATGACATCTGTATTCCACTGGGCACCTCCCAGGATGGAACCAAATGAGTCCCAGGAGGGGAATTATAATAATGTGGCTCTAAAAGATGAAGACATGGAATGGCTAAAAGTGTGGGGAGACACTGATCATTTAGTAGGTAGAGTGAGCACTTCTGATACATCTTGAGCAACCATGTTATTTGAATCCATGCAAAAGACATTTTCAGGTTGTGCACTGGGTGGCTAGACATCATCCATGTGGTTCAAGAAGTTCTGACTAAATGGGTTATTTCTCAGTAGCAAAAGCAAATTGATGAGGAAACTTTGGGTGTGCCTCCTGCGGGTGGCACACAGGATGAAAACGTTTCTTCTGTTATCAGTTGTTTCTATCTTACACACCGCAGCCCAGCCCATTAAACAGAAAGAAGTATGGTAGTGCTGTTCTTTTCTTTCCTCTACTGGAGTAACACCCAGTGAGACTGATACAGCTGCACCTGTCTCTTTTGCATCAATCACAGTTACTATAGTCCTTCTTTTTTTAAAAAAAAAAAAATCAAATGTGATAGTGCTGAGTTTGAGAAAGATGCAGATCTCACATGTTCATTTTCAAATATTGGGATATTGGCCATTTCGCAGAAATGGCCATTGATTTAGGATGGGGCGGGAAAATTTTGGGCCACATTTCCTAGCAGATCTTGACAGCACAGCCAGAGCAGGGGATTCTGGGAGGTGTAATTCAGCAATTAGCTGAAGGGGACTAAGTTGCCCAAGTATGAATTTGAAGGTTAGTCTGAAGCAACCTCAAGGCATTGATATCTAACTGGTGGACTGGAACACACTTTGGGCAAGTTAGGCCATTTCCACATGGCATTGCCATCCCACCAAATAAGTTTGTATTGCAATTCCCATCTGCCTTAGATGACAAATACCCAGAGATGACCAGAGCTGCATTCCAATATTCAGTGGGCCATGAATTCTCCATGTACAGTCTAAAGACTTCTAGAGAAGTAGCAAAGGTAGTCTGCTGTGGCAAACACAGGTTTCAGAACATCTTAAAGAGCTACGTGTCTGTGTGTGTGTGTGTACATATCACGACATAAGATTTAATGGACACTTGTCCATCAAATCTTCCATTACACTGTATTTATTAATAGTTAAAGTAGCCCCATATTACCCAATTATTTGTTTATGGAGGGAGTCAAAAATTGCCCACAAAATGGCCTCAAGGCCACCCTGATCAGCATGATCCAGCAGGCAGCAGATTGAGGCTTGTAGGTCACCTGGCCACAGCTTTGCCCACTATATAGATGTGTTTTATTTCTATTTCACTGTTGCTATTACTGAATTGGCATCTATACATATAGCACCTACACATTGTTATGCCATTCTCTGTTATTTTACCTTCTTTTTTGGTAATGCTTAAGTGGTCACTCTAATCTCAGTCCTGAAATTTTCAGAAGAAGATTCTGAACTTTGGACTCTAAATTTGACTGTCATGGAATAAACATACCAGAGTGCATACACCACACTGGCTGGGAGATTTTGGGAGATGTAGTCCAAAAAAGGAAATTTTCCAAGTTCTGATTCTAACTCTTTCCTTCACCATGCATTTACTCCATAGATTGAAAGAATATTAATTTTTCATTTATTTGCCTATCGAGATGGTTTATTGATGTTTGACCCTGGTGGTTACCATAATGACACTTATATGGGGTCTTGTACTTTATAAAATCCCTAACAAAGTCTCGACCTGCACCAAATACACATGGGGTTTTTCTGCACTGAAAACACTGCTTCCCATTCAGAAGACACATCTTTGGGAAAGAATAATAGAAATAAATTAGGTAATGTGTTTTAGATAATAAATATTAGACAAAGGTATATTAAAATGAAAGAGGTTCTTAGAAATTTGGGATTCTAAGTATATAGTAAAACAATCCAGACACACAGCAACAAAAGCAAACTTCATAAACTGTAGGTTCCATAGTAACATTAGAAAACAATTAGGACTGGAGGAAAGCACAGAAAAAGGATAGTAGGGAAAGGGGAAAGGGGTTTTATATACTATAATATAAATTATTAAAGACCAAAAGATAAACAATTGTAACTAGATAACACACACACACACACACACACACACACACATACATTGCCTCTTTATATATGGAAACAAATGGAATATGGCATTGTAGTAATGGAATATTTATAGATAAAATGTATGGTATAATAATAATAATAACAAACAGAAAACACATCTTCTGCACAAAAATTCCATGTGAATTTCTGAGTTCCTGAAATATGAATAGTATTCAAATAATTCAAAGCAGAGGGGAATAGTGGAAGAATTATTCAGCTCTGCTTGCAAGAACAAAGAATACAAAGCTTTATACCATTAACTTAACCACAAACAGATACACAACGCCCCCTCCCAAAACTGTGAAATGTAGACATTCGGTTGAAGAAATCATATTTTACTCCCATTTGCACATCTCACATTGTAAAGTGGAGAGCATTAATTCCTCTAAACTTTCTGTTCAGCATTTCTTCATTATATTCAGCATCCTGTGTATTAAGATGGACAAGCAGAATACAATGGTTTCTCTCTTTCTTTAATTTGACTATAATCATTTTGTGATGCTTTGTTCCCCCCACCCCTTTCAGTGTCAAAATGGGATGAACAATTGTATGTGTTGGACATGGAGAAGATGACAGCTTATCCACATGGGATGGAAGCAAAATGCAGAGTGATGATGGCAATGCCTCCTTCTCCATCACAGATTCACATCAAGACACTGCATCTGCATTGAAAAAAATCTGAGAGCAGCAAAATGCCAGGGATATACTAGATTGCCTTTGATAACTTTGGAAACTCAGAGGAAACACCCTCCCTTTGGCAGATCAGTTTTGCCATCAACAATGGGATTGGCAAATGCTGTGGGAGGAGCAGGAGAACACCCTTTGTGGCAACACCCTCCTTGAATGATTTAAATAAGGATCAACCAGGAGGAAATATGTGCAGTCGGAAACCCAACACCAGGCTGTGCAGCTGCATTGTGGGGCTTTTGTGGGCTTTCTTTGGATCCTAAACATCTTTCACGATGAGTTGTGGTGTTAAGGGAGGTGGAAGCAGCGGAGGGAGCATAGGCGGAGGGGGAAGTTGCGGTATTGGAGGAGGCAGCCACATCATCGGTGGTGGTGTCAGTGGTGGTGGTGTTAGTGGCAGAACTGTCAAAGTCACAAGCTCTTCTTCATCCTCCAGAGGATTTTCTGGAAGAAGTTATGGCGGAGGAGGATCCAGGAGTTGCTACGGAGGGGGTGGTTTCAGCAGTGGGAGCTGTGGAAGAATAAGCAGGGGGAGAATATATGGTGGTAGCAGCTATGGAGGTGGTAGCTACAGTGGCGGCAGCTATGGCGGTGGCTATGGGGGAGTCTGTTATGGCGGTGGTGGCTACGGTGGAGGCGGCTATGGTGGTGTCAGCTACGGAGGTGGCAGCTATGGCGGTGGCAGCTACGGCGGTGGCTACTACCCGTTCAGCAGTGGTAGTTTTGGTATTGGGGGTGGCGATGGAGGCCTCCTCTCGAACAATGAAAAGTCAACCATGCAGAGCCTGAACGACCGCCTGGCTAATTACCTGGACCAGGTGAAACGCCTGGAAGATGAGAATACTCAGCTTGAGATGTACATCAGAGAGTGGTACCAGAAGCATGGAGATGTGGGCACCATAAGAGACTACAGCCCCTATTACCACGAAATTGACCAGGCCTTCATTGAGGTATGATTTCCCATTTTAAACAGACCTTTTAAAGCCTTGGATCCTCAGGCTACTGTTAATTTGAGAAGTATTTGCTAGATATTTAAACAATATTTAATGAGTATTTAGCGCACATTTAACAGGCTCCTTTTTAATGTCCTGGATGAGTCACAGACATTCTAAACAACTGTGTGTGTGTCTTGGAACTTCTCATTCTTGTAATGAAAGAAAAAAAGGGGGCAGAAAAAAGCTTATGGGAAAGCAATGGGCAATTTGTGGCCCAGCAGACTGCAACTCTCATGAACCTTCTCCATTAGGGATGCTGCTGAAGGATGCTGGGAGTTACAGTACAATAATCTCTGGAAGTGCACAGCTCTCCAACCTTCTTAGAGAGGAATGATGTAATAAGAATATGCTAAGTGACAGAAGGCTTTAAAAGTACCTTTCAGGTGAAGCTAGGAAGAGGAAGCATTAAGTAATATACAATTTAAGAAGGTGGCAAAGAAAAACCAAACAGAGTGCCCAAAGAGTAAAGTAACCAGTAGCTGTCTTGTGCAGAGTTTGGACAAGTTACTTGAGTTACTTTTTATACTACAACTCCCAGATTTCCCTGCCATGCTGGCTGAAGCATGCTGGAAGTTACCATGTTGGCTGAAGCATGCTGGAAGTTGTTGTCCAAGCTCTGGCCTTATGTGTTTGGTTTTGTAGTGAACCTACCTGGAAGGGAAGGGAAGGGAAGGGAAGGGAAGGAAAAGAAGGGAACTATGGGCAACGTATCTAAAGAGGACATTGTTGGTACATACAATTTAGTTTTAGAATTCTAACATGTGTTAACAGAACCTGAATTCCTGGATATCACATCCCCTCCACCCTGGTCTCCTTTCTTGTAGTGATGAAGGCCTAGTTCTCTCCAAACAACAAAAGAAATGGCAGGCCTACAGCACTTTAGAAAATTAGCATGTCGAAGGGAAATGTGGGCTATAATCTTTCCTCCTGGCATCTAGTTTTCTATGTGCAGAGACTGAGGAGCATTAGATTATATGAGCTTCCACCTGAAGTTAAAATGTAGACTTTCAGGAAAAATCCAGAGGGATTGATTTGCCTGTAATTGTCAGAGATGAGGAACCTCTGGCCCTCCAGATTTTCTTAGACTCCAGCTCCTAGTCACCTCAGCCAGCATGGCCAATGGTCAAGGATAAGGGGAATTATAGTCCAACAACCTTTGGAAAGCCACACATTTCACCATCCATGCCACATGATTTTGAGCAACTGCATGGCAAGGATGCGATGAATCTTTGGAATAATAGCCCCCCTTCCCCCACAACAGAAAGATCCTGGTCTCCCCCAGACATGATGGAGCGCTGACATGTTACGATACCTTAAAGGGATACACTGACTAGCAGTGTACAATGGCCATGGTGCCCTTCACTCAGTGCAACATGGCTCATATCCGGTGTGCAGTGGCTGAAGACAAAATAACAATGGGCTCTGTGAAATGTCTTCATTTCTAAATCACCAGCACTACACACAGACACACAGACACACACACACATTTGTGCTCGTCTGATATATATCAAACGAGCACAAGAGTATCAACAAAAAGACAATGTGAAGTGAAATGAGTAAAATGAGGTAGATTTGTGTTCATTCCTCAACATTTTAATTAAGGGTAATGTCCAGACTAAACGATGGGCCTTTCTACACTACATAACTATTGCACTATGATTCCACTTTAACAGCCTATTCTGTTCTATGGAATCATGGGATTTACAGTTTAAGGAGGGATATTTAGAATTTTCAGCCAGAGAGCTCCAATACCTCCCAAGACTACGAACCCCAGAATTCCATAGGAGGCAGCCATGGTAGTTAAAGTGGAATCATAATGCAATAGTTATGTAGTGCAGAAAGGCCCTTTGTTTACTTTCACCTAGACCAATCTAAACATATGGAAGGCAATGACAAGCTATCTGGGGATGTTGAGATATAGGCCCTTTCTGCACGTGGTGTGTGAATCAGGCAGAAATGGGCAGAAATGGGACTCACCGGATTTTTCCTGCAACCGGGCAAGTCCGTCGCGAAGAGCAGCAGCGCGAGCTCGCCGCTCCACAGTTCTCCGGCATCCAAAATGGCGGCTTCCGGTTGGTGGAGGCTCTCCACCAACCGGAGAAGCTCGCCAGCCGAAAGCCCGCCCCCAGAAGATCTGCAGGCACGCACTTGCGCGTGCCTGCAAATCTGCTCCAGAGCATGGCGACGGAGCTAGATGGGGTTGCCCACTCTGTGCTTTTTAAAAACCTCAAAAAAGAGGTTTTTAAAAAGCACGCTGTGCGACCAGTTCCGGTCGCGCAGAACTGGACTGAGGTGTGGAACTACAAAAAGTAGTCCACCCCAGTCCACTCTATGGTGCAGAAGACCTCCGTGGGAGGTCGCTCTGCACCATTTTAAATACCGGTGCGGAAATGGCCCTTGTCTAGCACATTTGAAGAGTGTTAGGTTTGGGAAAAGCGAACTACAGTGTTTTGTTATGTTTTGATAACATTCTCCAGAACAGCAAGCATCTTGATTAGACATAAACTTTTTTACTCCTCTATTTTAGCTTGTTAATGAAACTGATGATTATAACAAGATTCTTCTGAATATTGATAACACCAGGATGACTGCCGAAGATTTTAAACTGAAGTAAGTTCAACTAGTTTCACCCCTTTCTTTAGATCTAGCTCTTCTTTGAGGTTTTATGTGAGAAATATATACACTGTTCTTTAATAGGCATGCAACTCAGCTGACATTGATAAGTGAGAGCTGCAACAGAATTTCTTGCAATTCAGAGTGCTCTACAGCCACAACCAACCCTCTTCCAAAAATACTCCATTCCATTCCAATTTCTCCCTCAGTTTTCCATTTGTTTACCCTCCAACAGTCAGCCAGCATTCTGTAGCCTTGAGTGTGCTCAGTTCTGAATTGGATTGTTCAAAGGTTGTTGGCATTTGTTCCCCAAAATGCACTTTTTGTACTTGTCAGTCATGATTCTTACCCTGTTGTTTCCTCTGGATTAGGTTCCAAACTGAAGCTAGTCTCCGCCAGAATGTTGAGGCTGATATCAATGGGTTGCGCCTACTGTTGGATCAACTGACTCTTTCTAAGTCTGATCTGGAGGCTCAATATGAATCTCTGAAAGAGGAGTTGATCTCCCTCAAGAAGAATCACCAGGAGGTAAGTGCTGTGGTTAACCATCTCTAAAACAATACCAAACCAAATGTTCTGTGTTTTATCTCAGGTATAGCCAACAGCCTTTCTGTTTACCTTGAGTATAAAATTCAAAATATTCATTATATGATACTGGGTTAATGCCTCCACCTTCACTAAGCATCCTTTCTACCAACCACCCAACTTTCTTCTTTTTCAATTGGCTACACCTCAATCAAAAAGCATGAAGAGAAGGAAGAGTCTTCAAGCAAGATGCCATGGTAACAATGGGATGTACATAAGCACTGATTTACCATTCAAAAATTCATTTAGTAGTTCTTCTTTGTCTGGGACTAACAATTGGATTTTGGCCATAGAATTGTGATGTGTCTCTACAACACTCTGATGCCACTTTAAGTGTCATAGCTACATCCTAAAGAATCCTGGGACACTGGTAGGACTCAAGGAAACTGTTATTTCTTTCCCAAGGGAAAGATAATGCTTTCTATATCCCTCTTCTATCTGATGTTCCATAGAACCAGTTGCAGAAACATTTTAATTTTGTAAAGAAACTTGGTTATCATGTATATTTCATTTGTGATGTATTTTCCTTCCCTACCATTGCAGGCCCTGAGAGAACTGCAAAGCCAACGTGGTCATGGTGATGTCAATGTTGAAGTAAATGCTGCTCCTGGTCAAGATCTGAAGCAACGTCTTGATCAGCTCAGGACTGAATATGAACAGATCATTGACCAAAACCGCAGAGAGGTGGAAACCTGGTATGAAAGCAAGGCAAGTAGATTACATTTATATATTCCTTTTTCCTCAGTTAGAAAGTGACTTCAATACTTTGGGGATATTTTGAGAGAGTTTCTTGCAAGGACGTGGACAACAGGTTTATCCCAAGGAGAAAAGTAGGGTGAGGTTGTATCCGGATTGTCATCCAGTGACATAGATATCTAGGCCTTGGAGTGATCAACAGAAGCAATCTAGCCAGGATAGTGAAAATGTGAAGGGAGACAGAAGCCAAAAAGGAAAGACATGGGATCATGGACTCTTATGGAAGGGGAGTAAGGGAACCTAGACTTACAGGCAGCAGACTCTTTTAATATAAGAAGAGTCCAATGACTCATGATGTCACAGACAGCAGGCCCTGGTGATATTGTTAAGCATGAGACATTAAACATCAACCACAGATGCTATTCAAATAAATAAGACTAAGTCAAACAAATGAGAAATACATATACACATAATTTTCAAGGTAGTACTCTCAACCTGAGATTCCTCCCCACTACAGACTAGAGGAGAGGGACCAGGCCCTGAGATCTGAGGAACCCTATGAGTTGCATCACAGCTTAGAAATTTTACTTTTTTGGACTAGAATCCCCCAGCCATTATTCAATGGGAAGTATGTGTGTATGTGCCTTCAAGTCACCTGTCAACTTACAGGAACCCTATGAATTTAATAGGGTTTTCTTAGGTTAGAAAAATTCAGAGGTTTTTTTCAGTACCTTCCTCTGAAATATAGCCTATAGCACTTGGTATTCATTGGCAGTCTCCCAGCCAAGTACTAACCAGGGCTCAGTCTGATCCTGCTTAGCTTCCAAGATCAGAAGGGATCTGGTACCTTTAGTATATTTAGGCTCTGTTTAGTGGCATTCTTCCTCTGAACTTAGCAGGTGCATATAGTTTTCATACACTACCAAAGAAGAAGAAAAATCCCACCAAAAAAGAAAGAGAGAAAGAAAAGTAAGAAGACAAAGACTGCCTAAAATTTGCATATGCTCCTTAATAACTGAGAAATCATTTCTTCAACTTATAGAGAAATACATTACATCTCACACTAGTGGGTAAAACTGTAACCTGGGGAATTATTCAGACTCCTGAATGGGCAACTTCAAGATCCCTGCTGCTCTTCTTTCTTAAATTTCTTGGTTCTTGAACTTGAGTTAGACCAGGCAACCCTTCAAAGAGAGGACAGCTTCACTGTTCTCTGTGGAGAACCGTCCAACAGTATCATAAACTATAATCTAGCAGGTTCCAGTTTTGTGAGAAAATTTAGGGAGAAAATACAAAGGGTTCTCCAGTCCAGTTCAATCTGTCTACTATAAAATGAGTTTTCTTTGGAACTGGTTTTTCTTTTTAATCACAATTCATGAAACAAAACAGGGACAGGACAAATCTAAGAATGGTCACATGCAGAGCTGACACATGCACCCCATCGATCCATTCCTAAACAAAGCTTCTAAATAAGATTAGTAAGATTTACATGCAGAAGAATAGGATGTTATTACATGTGGCTGGTTAGTAGGCCTGTCCTTTTACCTTCCTTATGCTCACAAACTTTTCTTGTCTTGAAAAGGAAACAGCCCTGGAATTCACATATCCTACATTTATGTCTTCTAGATGGAGGAGGTTCGCCAACAGGTCAGCTCAAGTGGTTTGGAGATAAGTTCAGGCAACCAGCAAGTTTCAGATCTGAGACGGGAATATCAGACACTGGAGATCGAGCTGCAGTCTACACTCAGCATGGTATGGCATTGTACATTTTAAAAAAAAATGTAAGAAACTCATCACATCTGGTATTCCAGTTGGCTGTGGCCAAATGTTTGTATTTTTGTTCTTTTTCTAAAAGTGACTCTTATTTCTGCCTTTCATCAAAATACCTTGTGTCTGTTCCTGAAGGCCAACTCCCATGTGTGTTTCCTTTTTGATCTCAGATCCAGTCTCTGCAAAACAATCTGGATGACACAGAACGTCGGTATAACTTGCAGCTGCAACAGATTCAGACCTTGATTGAACCAGTAGAAGCAGAACTGGCCAGCATCCGAACAGAGATTGAGAGCCAGAATCAGGAGTATCAGAGTCTCCTTGGTATCAAAACACGCCTGGAGCAAGAGATTGCCCAGTACCGCCGACTGCTTGAAGAAGGACAGCAAGAAATGTATGTTGACTATAAGAAATCTTAGACCTTTGAATCAACTAGAGTGAAATCTTGACTGCAAAGAGCCAAGTACCAGAGTCTGGCCATGTTGGCTAAGTTATGGTCAAAAAAGTAACTTTTATGAGCTCTGCCCATTTACAGCAAATCAAATAACTGAGGTTTCCTCTATATCCATCATGTTGCTCTCCTATTGCTAGTAATGGACCTCAACAAGCTTACCTACAAAAGATTCTAGAGTAAACTGGTTTGTTTCTATCATGTATTTACTGACCATACTACAACTCTTAGGTTGAGGAGGAAGATGGGTACGATGAGTGAAAATATGAGCTGCCTCATATTGAGTCATTACTGGTCCATCTAGCCCAGGAGTGGGCAACTTGCAGCTCCTCAGATTTTGTTGGACTACAATTGCAGCATAGCTGGCTGTGCTAACAGGGGCTGATGGGAGTTGGAGCCCAACAATATCTGGAAGGCCACAAGTTGCCAACTCCTACACTAGCACAATAATATTCACTCCCCAGGTACCATCTCCCATAACCACAGGGACATATCTTTCCCAGACTAAATAGAAAGTATGGGAGTGGGTCAGCCATTGACTGATAAGGCTGATTCTACTGTAATGTTCTTTTTCTGAGATAGAATTTGCAAGAAAATTCATCATTATGCTTCTTTTTTCCAGTGGTTCAGTAGGAGTAGGATATGGAGGAGGATACGGAGGTGGTCGAAGAGGTAGCATTGGCAGAATTGGTGGAGGAGGTGTCTGTGGAGGCATCAGCGGAGGAGGCATCAGCGGAGGAGGCATCAGCGGAGGAAGCATTGGAGGTGGTGGCGGTTCCTGCGGGATAGGTGGAGGAAGCATTGGTGGAGGAGGCATCAGTGGAGGAGGCATCGGAGGAGGTGGCGGTTCATGTGGAATTGGCGGAGGAAGCATCAGCGTTGGAGGAGTCAGCGGAGGAAGCATCGGAGGAGGTGGAGGTTCATGTGTAATTGGCGGAGGAAGTCAGATTGGGTCACGTAAGTCCTATTCTTCCTCTTTACAGGGCCAAAGGAGGGAACTGTAAGAATAAATACGAGGACCATTTTGCTTTGCTGAGTCTGAACATGTCTTCTTAACATTTTTCATAAGCCATTGGGAAAATTCACCAAGAAGTGATGTTTCAGATGTTATGAAACTCCTTTAGCACTATGTCAAAAAGGAAAATGGAAAACCTTGCAGACACTGGCTGGAATCTAGTTGAGCGCTAGTAGGCTCACATAAGTCCATGGCCATTTCCACACTAGATTGTTATAGCGCTATGATTCCACTTTCAACATCCTATGGAATCCTGGGGTTTGCAGTTTAGGGAGGGGCCTTTGAGGCCTCTCCCTAAACTGCAAACCCCAGGATTCCATAGGATGTTGAAAGTGGAATCATAGTGCTATAACAGTCTAGTGCGGAAATGGCCCATGACCTTGGAAGGAAACTGAATGTCTCTATTGGTGGAGGGAGAACAGAACTATCCCTGTTTGTGTTTCAGAGAACACTATAGCTTGTTGCACAATTTGGAGGAATGCTTCTGTAAGGATGTCTTGAACACCTACTGATGCAAGCCATTGGGGAAAAAAAATACAGCCATTTGCACAATGGGCCATTTACTCAAGTATAAAGCCCAGAATCCTAGCTTTTCTGTAGACTATGGAAGATGACACAGGCAAATGCTGAATGTTGCCATTGCCGAGGACCATGCAGCACATGTGCAATCTGCTTGCACAAAATTATTTCTAGAAAAAATCATCCTGTATGGTCTTCACCCTCCCATCCCTCTGTATTATGACCTAGAGATCTAGAGTTGGGTGGGGGTGTTCTGGACTTCAGATCTCTGAGAGGTTATTTGACTTAAGCTGATATTGGGAGCTTGAAGAAATTTAAGGTTAGACTGGAAGTTTAAAGTTAGAGAGTGAGTGAATAGCTCTGTGTTTCCTTCTCAACATAGTGAGAGTTATGAAGCCTGAGAACATCTGGCTTCAGGCGAAGGAAGGAAGGAATTTTAAAAAAGCAAAGACAGCCATGCTGGTGGTCCATGAGCTAAATAATAGCTGAAGACCCCTCAAAATGCTTTTGTGGCACTTTAGATTGGTCCTAATAACCTGATGGATTCAAATTTGATGCCATCTGACAGGCAGCAAGTTTTCTTTTGGTGTTGTAAAATATACTTTCGGCTCTAGCATAATCCTTTCCTTGCTGCCCTCTAAACTGAACTAGTTTAGAACAGGAAAGAGTCTCAAGAAGACACTTGTAAGTGGTGGTGGTGAAATTATATGTTCTGTCATTGTTTTATAGACATTTTCCCATTCTGTTAGAATAAAGAGCCAGATCTGTGAACTGTGTGAACCTTGTCACTTCTAGGGCTCTGAGAATTAAATCCAGTAAGCCATTTGTCAAAGACAGTTACACCTCATTGCAGTCACTCACACATTCCTGCAGTGGTGGATGGTGGCTCCTATGTCAGTGAGGCTGTGGATCTGCTCCTGAGTTTAGTCTGAGCTTTACAGTGATTCTCCAAGGTGTTGAAACTTACCCCTAAATATATTCAGCACTTTGGATTGTTGTTGTTTTAATTATTTAAACCAAAATAGGTTTTAGCACCCTGGATAGCTCCTTGACAATAAAAGCCATTTCCTCACTACACTGTTATAGTGCTATTATTCCACTTTCAACATCCTCTGGAAGCCTGGGGTTTGCAAGTCAGGGAGGGACCTTTAGAATTCTCAGCCAGGGAGCTCTTTGGCCTCAGTAAACTACAAGCCCCAGAATTCCACGGGCTGTTAAAAGTGGAATAATAGCACTACAATAGTGTAGTGCAGAAATGGCCAAAGACTGAACTATGCAGGGGATTATTACCCCATTGTCATGGAAGCCCTCACCTTCCACTGCATTTCTGTAATCCCTAAAGACTTACAAATCCACTTGGTTCTTTCTTTCTGTCTCAATAGGTCATGGAAGGAAATCCTGTGACTAACCAATCGTTCTACAGTCATGATGCTCCAATCTCAGACCCTCCATGTTGTTTTGCCAACAAAGGAAAGGCATGCCTGCCAAAGTTCTCTGCATGGACTCTCAAGACAGAGGGGACCATTCCCTCTAGCTATTTGACTCTGCCTTGGCTGTTGCTGTATAAGTTGCAGCCGATTAACCTCGTTTCTTCTTTAAAGCTTTTTCTAGCAGGATTTGCTCTCACCTTTCTTTATTAAGGGGTTGGCTTCAAACTTCTGATATTGTAGAGGGTCATCCAATAAAGTCTATTGCTGCTTGATGCAAACAGAAGGTTGGTGTGTCCTGTATTATTTTCAGCAAGCAGACGTTCAAGGGGTGCACAAAGAGATATGAATGTGGAGCAGAGAAATTTTGTTTTATTTAAATAAGAATTTGCCCAAATCTGTCAGGTTTTCTATTTATGATGAGAAGAAGTTGAGAATTTTGAAAATTCAAACGGAGGAGGAACTGAAACTGTTTGTCTATCCAGGCCAAAGCCTTGAGTGCTTAAGTCTGCATTTGAATCATCGTATATCCAACCACATTAATTACAGTTTCAGGGTAGACAGGTATAACACGGCCCTCTCCACGCCGCGAATAGCCCTACCTGTTGAAACTGGCCAACACAAATGTGAGAAAATATTGTTTTCTCTTCCATTTGGAAAAAACAGCTGTTTGAAGTTAGCCCTAATCTACTCAGGATTCATCAACAGATTCCCAAACAGATGGTGTGTAAAAGAGGATTTTATTTATGACTAGTGTATATACCTGGTGTTGCCCAGGATTTTATTTTCTCATAGGTAATACTTGTTAGAAAAATTTGAGATCTTGTGTCTCTAATTCCCCAAACTTTCTTGTCCAGTACCTGTAACTTTTCCCCATATTCCCCCATCCAATCTGTATTCAGAGTTATTAACATGCAGAGGCTATTCCTAAGGGAATACACTGCCCTCCTTCTTGCTGCTAGGCCTCGTCTCCATAGCAACCAGCCTATTCAAGAAAGACACAGTTGACTGAGGCCCAAGAGCCCTCTGGTTGAGAATTCTAAAGGCCCCTCCCTAAACTGCAAATCCCAGGATTCCATAGACTCTTCCTAGGCAGCCAATCAGGTGAGGGCCTAGCCTGACACAGACAAACTTTGACTTTTACATATTAGATTAATGAATGCTTCAGATGCCCTCCTACCAAAGTTAACTGTTTTATCCACTAATGGGTATCCCAAATGTATTCTACAGGTCAACATCAGTCCCAGACCATATGTGTTTTTAATCTCCCTGGGGGGGGGGACTCAATGGTTGGTAGGAAAGCTGGTGCTTTTAAGGCAAGAATGGGAAAAGTTTGTTTGTTTGTTTTAATTCAGTTTTATAAAATGAAGATTCATTCCACAGATAATCATGAAATAAAAGTTTGTTTTTGTGGTTCCCTGGCCCACAAAAATATTTGGTCCCATATGCTCCCATTTGGCCCCAAATGCCCTCTGAGGGCATTGAACATTTATACCAGGTTTTGGGCCTCCAGGAAGCGAACAGGAAGTGACTTTTGATTACTTCCTTTTGTTAAAAAAAGGGCTTAAGCCATTGGTTTATGGCTTAAACCAAAGCCATAAGCCATTGATCAGCTTTTTCAGTTGTTCTTCCCTCTGTACTGGTCAATTCCCCAGGCCAATGCCCCCATATGTAGTAATATCACCCCGTTTTATGCCTATTACAAGCTATTACAACACCCCATGGACAGTCTGGCTCCTTATCTTTAACTCATCTTTTATACGTGCATTTCTCCCATGTGTATATCCAACACATTAAACTTTGTTCAGATTCAGGATAGAAAAAAAACTTTTAAAAAGGTTTTTAAAAATATAAGTATGGCAGAGAGAAAAAGGATAGATTTTTCCCCTTTAGTTTTAGATACAGATAAGTTCCACAGCACTGATCGGACAACTGGTTCTCTACCAGACCCAAGGTATTACTGACTGACTTACCATTTTATTTAGGTGTGGGTAAAGTACAGCTATGAGGCTTTGTGTGCCCCACCTCAAGGCTGTATTTCACTGTCACCCTCCCAGACCACTTTTTTCTTGCAGAAAATTTGGTGAATTCACACCCTCCAATTGTTCTAATCTGGCAGTTGCAATTCTGATTTATCCCCTGTCAGCTTACTTTTCAACTGTTTTTATGATGTTCCAATTTCTCTCTCCTCCTCCCATTTCCCCCCCTTGTCCATAACTTACTTCTGTTGCTGCAAACTGAGTTCAAAGTGCCAAAGCAGTTTGTACTCAGTTGACTGATCAGGACGGACAGGAAAGAAGGGGTTGGAATCCTGCCTTTCCCAGTAGGGTCAGGCAAAAGCAAACTGCTGCAGCGTCTCCTAGGTTGTATGTTCTAACTTTTGCTATCTTGAACACACTTTGATGTTGCTTGGCCACATATGTCCTGGTTTTCATCTGTGCAATGTTGCGGGGTACTTGAATTGCCTCCTAGAATGGCAGTTCCCATTTTAAACAGCTGCAGGGCACTGTCACACTGTTTAACTATGTTAAACCCATGTTTCTGTTGAAACCAAAAGTAGACTTCTGGCCACTTCTGTTGTTGATGTTGACATTCTGGGCATCCTATGTGGACCTTGATAATTGCAGTGGGAAAAAAATGTCCCAAGGATCCACTTCAGTTGCCAGTCCCAATTTAACCTTTTGATTTCTTATTTGATCTTGGAGAAGTTACTTTTCTGGAATATAACTCTCAGTACCTTCCAGACACCCTGGCTGCTGGACATACTGGTTTGGGGCTTGTGGGAGCTGTAGTCCAAGACACAATCCCCATCAAGCTGTGTTTTTTCTATATATATATTAGATATCAAAGGTCTGAGCCAACACTGGTGTCATGCTCTAGAAAGCATATCTGCTGGAGGCACGACAGAAACATTGCTCATTTTTGAAATTATTTTATACACACACCCACACACACACACATGCATAGAGGCACTTTCTGCACCCTACCTGATCCTGGTGGCATCCCGTGGGGATTTCAGTAGAGCTTCTCCCAGGACGAGAGTGCTCCTGTCATTCCCCTCCACACCAGCTGCCTGCAGGAATTCAGGAGGTGTAATGGTCTCTTGCCTCTTGCTTCTGCAGTGCAGCTGGGTACTGTCCCAGACTGTGCTGAGGCAGGAAGCACAACCATTGTGCTTCCTGACCCTCTGCAGCTCAAGTGAGTGTGGGCTGGTGGTGGGAGGGTGGTTCGATCACCAGTCATTTATGGGGGGAACCTGTCAATGATTTGCGGTGTGATCACACCGCCTGGGGACAGGAGAAGGACAGGACCCGTACGACGTCATGCAGAACCTTCGTCCGGATCCCGCCCTTCTCCAATGTGGGACAACAATGTCCGGTGGAAAAGGCCACATACAAGTATAGTATAATATGTATGGCTTGAATACCAGAGAGGAATTTTATGCCCATGACTCTGGCACTGATATGTAGATACCTTGCTTTGTAGGCCACCATTATCAACAGTAGAGAGCTACTGGGCTTAAGCATTGCCATCGGGGGGGGGGGGGAGGAAGATGATTCTCCCACTTTTTCCCAAAATTGGGACTCAAAGAAGCTCACAGTTTAAAAGAACAATACAATTAAAAACACATAGCAAGTGAAAATTAACATAAATGAAATTATTTACAGTATTAAAAGAAAGAAATCACACCTCAGCAAAAGAATAAAATGCCATTAAAAAGAGTAAAAGCTCTTAAAAACAATTCAGTTGAAACAACACAGCACTCTCTAGCCCATTCTTTAAAATTTTTCTGTTTTCAAAGCCTGTCTGAATAAAAGCAGTTTTAGCCTGCTGAGAGAAGGAGAACAAGGAGGGGGACATTCTGCCCTCCCTAGGAAGGGAGTTCTAGAGTCTAGGGACAGCCACCAAGAAGGCCCCCTCTTTCATCCCTACCAACCATGCTTGTGACGGTGGTGGGACTGAGAGAAGAGCTTCCTCTGATGATCTCAGAGCCTGAGCAGGCTCATACAGGAAGATAAGATCTTTCAAATAGCTTGAGCATGAGCCATATAGGGCTTTATAGATCATAAGCAGCACTGTGAATTGTGCATGGAAGCAAACTGGCAGTTAGTGAAGCTGATTCAACAGGAGCATAATATGGGCTCTGTAACTTGTGACTGTCTGGCAGTAACTCTTTGGACCAGCTGAAGTCTCCAAACATTCTTCAAAGGCAGCCCCAAGTACAGCACATCACAGTAATCCAAACGGGTTATAACAAAGGCATGTGCCACCATATCCAGATTCTGCATGTCAAGGAAAAGGTGCAGTTGGTGCACAAGCTTTAAATACGTAGAATCATTCCTGGTCAGTGCAGAAACCTGGACCTTCAGGTCCAAAGCTGAGTCCAGGAGTACATCCAAACTGTGAACCTGTGTCTTCAAGAGGACTATAACCTCTCGGAACAAAGACTGAATCTCTATTCCCTGATCTGCCTTCCAACTAACCAAGAGCACTTCTGTCTTTGGATTAAGTGTCAATTTGTTTGCGCTCATCCAGTCCATTACTGATGACAGACACTGGTTTAGGACCAGGGCAGCCTCCTTAGATTAGAGTGGAAAAGAGTAGTAGAGTTGGGTGCCATCGGCATATTGATGATGCAACACTCCAAAACTCCAGAAACCTCCCCAGTGGTTTCATGAATATGTTAAATAGCACGGCGAAGAAAATAGAACCCTGAGGAACCCCACAAGCCAATGGTCAGGAGGTCAAAACAGGAGTCCCACTACCAGCAGCTTCTAGGTTCGCCCCTTCAGGAAGGAATGGAGCCATTTTAAAACAATGTCTCCAACTGCCATCCCAGTGAGGAGGCCCAGAAGGATAGCATAGTTGATGGTTTCAAAAGGTATTGAGAGGTCCAGCAGAACCAACAGAGACACATCTCCTCTGTCCAGTTCCCTTCACAGATCACCCACTAAGGTGGCCAAAGTTGTCTCTGTCCCATATCCAGGTCTAAAACCAGACTGAAATAGATCTAGATAATCCATTTCATCCAGAAACCTCTGGAAATGAGAGCCTTCTTACAGCAATATTACAGTGACCCCCTCAATACAGGTCAGCTGAAACAATCAATAGTACTTTCCCCTCAGATGAAGAAGAGCAGAGTTTTGGTTCTAGCTACTTCTGGTGTACATCTTGAGAAAGGAGGGGTAGAAGCAAAGAGAGCACCTGACCAATCAGCAGCCATTACACAGCAGAATATGTAGCCACATGGCAGAGAGGACACACCTCCAGCAGTGGGGGGAGGGCTTTACTCACCCAAAATAAAAAAACATCAATTTTAAACAAGCCTGGTAAGGCCAGGATATAGAATGCAAGGGAATGGGAAGAGGAAAATGGGGAGGTAAGTTTTCTTATTCCCAATGGGGTTTCTATAATAAAAGGAAAACGGGGAGTCAAGTATGTCCCTTATGAATAATCAAATTCACCAAGGTCAAACCTCTGAACGTGGAAGGAGGACGGTGTTTATTAACAGCAATTGTACTCTAACAGGATTTAAAAATGTAACAAGAACAGGACTTTGTTCACTCTATTGCAGGTAATGACTGGTGAAAAAATAAGGAAGATAAATCTCTTTAAATCCATGTGCACACATAAGACTTCTTGCAAAATCTCATATAGACAGTACCTGATCCCAATAAAGGTAATCATGTATTTCTAATTCTCTCCTCAGTGTTGGAGAGGTTGCAGATTAGCAAGCACCTATTTGCATACATATTAAGACTGCGTGGTAATTTCTGTCCACGGGGAAGAAAATAGTTTCCCATGGCAGAGGTGAAATTACAGACACAACCAACACCAGCCTTTGGCATTAATCAGTATTTTTCATGATTTGAACACTCCGTTATTATGTATAGATCAAATACTTTTTTTACTACTTGTTGCTAGACAAGTTAAGCTTGTTACTAGGAGACTGCTGACATGTTAGAGTTCAGCATATGCTACATGAAACTCTGGGACATCGCTGTCTAAGACAAATTAAAACATGGAGTCAGAAATTTGAATGGAGACACAGACTCCTTTGCAAAAATGTGGCCCACCTTTTCTGTCATATGAATCAATGCAAAATGACAGACTGGTTAATCATATGAAAGAATTCCTACATGTGTTCTTATAGAACATCTCCCCTGATTAGGGTTGCCAGAGTGAAAACTGGTGAGGGATTCTATCCCCTTAATTGTTCCTTATTACCTGGTTTTATGACAAGGAATACCTGCAGAAATCCCTGAGTCTACACAATGATTAAATGTACAGGAGCTGTCTCCAGTATGCAAACTGGCAATGCTAGCCCTTGCATTCATAACTCAGGCATTATTTATTTACCTATTTTCTTTCTAAGTTACATGAATTTTTAATTCATACTGTAAAATTCACTAAAATCAATAAAAATGTGGGAAATGCATTTCTTTACCACCTCTTCTTCCCACCAGGACTTCCGAGGCAATGCACAAAAAATAGAACTAATCCCAAGAATGTATTTTTACCCCACCAGCCTTTTTGGCTGAGACTGAAAAACAAACCTCCACCTTTTCTTTCCTTTCCTTCTTTCTTTTTTTACAGTCCGTGAAGCTTCTGGAGCCCTTCCTCTATTCAATCAGCTTGGAGCAATGCCTAAAATGGAAAATGCAGTTGTCGCCACCATTCTGCAGCAAGGTATGACAACACATACATGCTTTCTTTCCCTCTGTAAGTCTCTCCATTTGTCTTGTCTCCATTTGTCCTATGTTTTCTTCCTGTTTTCCCTCTGCTTCTCAGAGTCTTATCACACCGTACTTTAATCCTGTGTTGTTCCACTGGAATCCCACTATAGCCATTCCTATGATAGTATCAAGTTATTAAGGTTCTCTGTGGCATCCTTTCAACATTAGCAAATTAGTCATGTCATTTGCACTGCTTTGTCCTCCACGTCATTGCTGAGTCCTTTCTCTCACTGCAGGACTCATTATTGGTCCGTGTTATTTTAAAAAAAATTGAAAAATTATGCTATACTTGTGCAGTAATGTCCTGAGGCAATGATGCTCTGGGAATGCCCACAGCATGTCCACTGATGGATCAGGTATGGAAGAGAGCACTGTGAGGAATCTGCACTCCCACAGCTAACTGGGTTGTTGTGGGAAGGTGGTCATTAACTGTTTATTTACAGTGTTGTTTTTTTTTAAAAAAGGCACCTTTAAAATGGATTGCAGCTGGTGAGCAATGACATCATGTGATAGGACTGATCCTGAACCAGGAAAAATGCATTGATCTGGCGGTATGACACCTTGGTGCAATAAAGCTGTCAGTCTCTGACCTAAGTCCAACATCCCCTCAGCACAGTTTAAATCTCCAGATACACACCTACATTATACTGAGTTGTATGCCCTCTACCCAGCTTACTATAAAACCCCTGAAGTTGCCCTGCATAGCCATCCTGTACTGTGTGGCAAGCAGGCAGAATCAAAGGACCATCTGACTACAGACCCATAGGCAGATACACAGTGATTATAGCAGTGCTGAGACCACTGGAAGACTCTAGCAAATCTCAACACTGATGTCATAATTTCATGTCTCGCTGTGGAGATCTAGCCAGATACTTTTCCAATCCTCATATTTTGCTGAAAAGCACACAATTGCTATCATGGGTGGCTTCAGGGACTTATCAGTAAGTATGTGTGGGAAGCTTTGGACACCGAAGAGTGAGGAAGGAAAAACGAACCGCTGCAGCATCTGAAAAAGGACGTCCACATCTGTAAAGGGACACTTACACATGTGTATGTACCTAAGAGAATTCCAGCCTCTCTTTATGTCTGCCTCTTCTTCATTTGCCTTCTCTCTACTCAGCATAAAATTCAGTAATGATTTTATTAATAAATTTGCAGTAAAATAATGTAATAAAGTCAAGGTAGAGGCTGAAAGAATTACATTTTTGGATTACATTGTGATGCTAGAGGAGTGCTACAGCCCTAAAATAACTTTTCCAAGCCTTGAGGCAAAGTTTCCTTTTTAGGTAGCACAAGAGGCATTGGTGGCTTTATCAAGTCTTAAAAAGAAAGATGTTTCATATATATGGAACAACTGAGAAGAATGTGTTAAGGCCTTTCACACTACATAGTTATACTACTATGATTCTGCTTTAATGGCCATGGCAGCATTTTATGGAATCGTGGGATTTGCAGTTAAGGGAGGAGTGCTTAGAATTTTCAGCCAAGGAATCTTGTGTTCCCTAATATATTTTTCTATTTGAGAATCAGTCACTTCCTGCTTTTTATATAACGCTTGAAAATAATTATGAAATATCTTAGTTATTTCTTTTTCATTAGAGATTATTCTATCTCCTTGCTTTAATTTCATAATCAATCTTTTAGCTCTCTCTTTTCTCAGTCTGTATAGTAGCCATCTTCCTGGTTTATTACCATATTCAAAGTTCTTTTCTTTTACATAATTTAATTTTTTCCTTATTTCATCCATCATTATCATTGCTATTTGTTTTTGCAATACTATTATTTGGTTCTTAATCCCATCATTTACTGGATTCTTAAGTAAGTAGTTCTAATTCTTTCTTTTTAATCTCTTTAGAGATTTCATTTTATCTTTTCCTGTTTCTTTCTTTTCCATTCATTATTTAATTTCATGAGAGTCCCTCTTATTACTGCTTTTCCTGCATCCCATACTATCATCTCATCTATACCTTTGTCCATATTAAATGCAAAATATTCCACAAGTGTTTCCTTGCACTTTTTCTTTACATAATAAGGTTTCATTCAACCTCCATTGATAACTTTGATATCTTTTTTTAAACGATACTCTAACCGGATTATGATCTGATATTGTTTTGGGTAATATCTCTATTTTCCCGATATTTCTTCTTAGGTCCTTTCTGCATGTGGGGGGGGGGGACACCCGAAAACAGAGCTTACCGGCTTTGGTTTCCGGCCGGCCGAGTCCGTTGCCACAAGGAGCAGCACGAGCTCCGGTGTCCTAAATGGCGGCTTCCGGTTGGTGGAGGCTCTCCACCAACCGGAGAAGCTCACCAGCCAGAAGCCCGCCCCCGGCATATCTGCAGGCATGCACTTGCATGCGCCTGCAAATCTGCTCCAGAGCTGGGCGACAGAGCGGCATGGGGTTGCGCGCTCCATGGTTTTTAAAAACCTCTAAAAAGAGGTTTTTAAAAAACACGCCCAGCGACCAGTTCCGATCGCTCCGGAGTGGACTGAGGTATTGAACTACAAAAAGTAGTCCGCCTCAGTCCACTCTACGGTGCAGAAGAGGTCCGCTGGAGGTCGCTCTGCACTGTTTAAATAGCCCGGTGCAGAAAAGGCCTTAAAGTATTTGAAACCCATACCGTACCAATTCTGGAGTATAAATTATGGACGTTAGAATACAAAGTAAATTTTCTTCCTTTAACTTCGAGACATCAATTACCTACAATTCTTCAACTAACTCAAAAAATTCTTTTGCTAGTTTACCTTGATTTCTCTTGATTAACTTTGTCGACAACCTATCCATATACGGGTTTACCACCCCGTTAAAGTTTCCTAATAAATACCAGTGTTCACAATTAACTTTTAATAATACCTCCTTTAACTTTTTATAAAATGAATTCTTTTCTGTTACTGGAGAATATATTCCTACTACTAATATTTTAGTTATTTATCTTAATTTCAACTCCAACATATCTTCCTTTCTTATCTGTAAACACCAATTTAGGCTCCAGATGTGGCTTGGCATATAAAACTACTCTATATTTTTTTTTAATATGGACCGACTGACACAAATTCTTCTCCTAGCTTCTTTTCCATCAACAGTTTCACATACTTATCTTTAATTCTTATTTCTTGAAGACATATTAAATCTAATTTTAGTTTTTGTAAATAATGAAATATTAATTTATGCTTTTTTAATGAATTCAAATCTTTCATGTTCCAAGTAAGACTTTCCATTCTCCCCCCCCATATATATATATATATATATATATATATATATATATATATATAGGGAAAATGTGTGTGTGTGTGTGTGTGTATTTTCATTCATTCCCAGGTAGTTTAGATATAACTTTTTACAATTACCCCACTATTTATATAAATGTAGATATAAATGCAAATGTAATTAGTTCTCAATTCTTTCTTTATGCTCAATCTTGAGCACCCCTCTTTCAACTTTCCTTCCCCTCTTATTTCCAAGCTTCCTATCCCACTAAATCACACCACCTACTTATTTAGTCTTTTATTGTTGTTGTTTTCCTTCTCCTTTCTCCAGTACAGCATATATTATACCTTGCCATTAGAAGCAAATTTAGCTAGACTTGAGGCTTAGATGCGAGCTTCAGAACTTTAGGATATCCAGCTTGGATTGAAATCTGAAGTGCAGAGCAGTTCCTGCTTTAAGCTTTAAAGCTTCAAAGGCCTGTTCCTTGAAAACTAAGGCAGAAAACTGAGGAAGAAGACTGAGGAAGAAAATTCCCACACCTGGAAGGAACTCCATTTCCCTCAATGCCCCACTGGGGTTGCGATTTTGCCTGCTCCTCATTAGCACTCCAGATCAGTTTCACAAAACACTGCCTACCTCCCTGTAAAGCAGTGGAGAAATCTGTCTGTTGCTTTTCTAACCAGATGCTTTGATGGCCTTCAGGCAAAAAAGGCAGCACAGAGAATGAGGTTTGGCTCCTTTCTTTTGATTTGGAGCAACCCTTCAAAACTGCTAAAGCAAATTACAAATATCTTGGTTGCTCAGCTTATGAAGCCATTTTGAAAGGCTGCTCCAAGAAATGTGGACTTCGGCCCTTTTCACACGTCACCTGGTGCTGCTGGCATCATGTGGGGATTGTGTGAAAAGCCTTGTCCAGGAAGCACTCACGTCCCCTCTGCTTCCCCTCTGCACCAGCTCCATGCTGGCCAGAAGGAAGTGTGAGCACTTCGCCCCTTCCTTCCACAGCATAGGTGGGTATTTTCCCAGGCTGCGCTGGGGGAGGAAGCACGATGGCCATGCATCTGGAGCCTCCACATGCAAGGTAAGTGTGTGTGGGGTGGGGAGGGATGTGCGATCGTGCAACATTTTTGGCAACAAGCCAAAAACGATATAATAAGCAATCGCTGCCTAATGGCCTTGGGAGCATAGCGCAATTTCAAGGACATCATGTGGAATGGTCCTTGCAACTGCACAGTGCTCCCGAGGCCATTTCACAACAGGACTGGCATGCAAAAAGGGCCATATAGACTTTTGTATTGATCTAGTCTGGACACCCAGTTATCCAGAAGAAAGTTCTCTGATGCTTTCTCTACAACAGCCTTCCCTAGTTGGGCATCCCCCTGATGTTTCTGATTACAGTCCCTTTCAATCCCAAAAAATATGGCCAGTGGCTAGAAATAATGGGAGATGTAGTCCAAAGCACACAGAAGATCCTGAATTCTAGAAAGGTAGCCTGTAAGGTCACTTAGAAGAGCTTCCTTGGGACACCTGGGGATTAGGGTTCAACAATATATTTCCCAGAGGTGACCCATTGAGAAAAGAGAGGATTTTGCTCACTGTTCCACAAATGTAGCAGGGGCAGTCTTTCAAAATGGCTCCTTAGGCAAAGCAAGGGAGAAGTTTCTTTATTGCTTTGCTACAGGGCATATGTGAAGGATTTCAGCCATTAATATGACAGTGCAGGACAAAAAAATCTATTCACTGTGCAAGTTGTATTTTTGAGTTTAGAATTTTGACTCCAGTCCTACTTAACAATTTACTTCAGAATCAATTATAAGCAAGTGTGAGCAAGTTTGCTTGTCTTATCTTACAAGTATTACATATCATTCAGTACGAGGTAGGGACTGACCAAAAGAAAAGGCCAAGTCACATACCTGAGTGTGTGAAAAATCTGAAATTTGACAGGCTTATCTTGGCCCATTCTTTTCCAAACTGTACAGACTAGAGTTCTCACAGGGATAGATTTCTCTGAATGTGTCACTCCTATCACCTCCAATTTGAAAAGTATACATAGAAGAATGTTCACATTTTAAATTCATACAAGATGCTGCTTAAACATACCAAAATCAATAGTGGGAACCAGGTATAGATTGTAAAACATGAACAGACTTGCACACATTCTAGAAAAATAAGCAAAGAAAGGAGAGGTGTTGTCCCTTTAGAAATCAAAAAGAACCAGGCATGAACCCAGACGTGGAGGCTGGAAAAGGATGATGCCCATTGATGTGGAGTTCATATATGCAAATCTCCACTGCTCAGTAATTGAATGAGTATTAGTATTTGAAGCTGGGCCTTTCATGCCAAACAGAAAGCCTGCTTGCTGCAGCTAATTTCCAGTTTAAAAGTAGTTTTCATTCAAATAATTCAGTAAGGATAGGTGGAAAGAAGAGGGCAGGATCTTGCCCTTCTTTGTCAATTCAGGCAAAAATCAAACTACTGCGGCTTCCCCTAGTTGATTCCTACCTTTCTTTATCTTGAACACACTCTGATGTGCTTGTCCACGCATGTCCTGGTTTTCATCTGTGAAAGGTTGAGGGGTATGGAATCATTCATAACAGATACTCTTTATTTCTTGTTTCTGATAACCAAAGATATCCTGCTTCTGAATGAGGATTAGGTGGATCTGCCCATTCCACCATCCCAGCCACACATAGGCCCTTTTCGCACGCAGTCCTATTGGGAAATGGCCTTGGGAGCATCACGCAATTGCGAGGACTGTTCCACATGACGTCCTCGCAATCGCATGACACTCCCGAGGCTATTAGGCGGCCATCATGCGTTGTATCATTTTCGGCTTGTTGACAAAAATGATGTGCGATTGTGCATCCTTCCCATGCCCCACCCACACTTACCTTGTGTGTGGAGTCTCCGAACATGTGGCCATCGCGCTTCCTTCCACAGCGTAGCCTGGGAAAGTACCTGGCTGTGCTGTGGAAGGAAGAGGTGGAGCACTCACGCTTCCTTTCAGCCAGCATGGAGCTGGTGTGGAGGGGAAGCAGAGGGGACGCGAGTGCATCTCACAAGAGGCTTCTCGTGTGATCCCCTCGCAATGACACCAGAACGAGGTAAGGTGCAAAAAGGGCCATACATTTCAGCAAATTTTAGTAAAATCTGGTTAAAAAAACTGAAATGAAATTATCATTTACCTCTAACAGATGAGCAGATCTGTCAGCTGTGTTTTCTTCCAGGGTAAAGTTTTGTGAACTTTGCTAACTTCTGACAAAAACAAACTGAAACATCCTTATTCTGAAAGGGCGTGTCTCACCATCCCTATTCTGAAAAGGCAGACCATGTTCTTAGACAACACGGCCTTTGGAATAAAATCTAGCACCATAAAATGTTTTTAAAGAGATCTGTTCTAGCAAACATCCCAACATTCTATGGCAATGAGTTCTGCCAGATGGTTATATCTACTGTGTGAACTATCTTGGCTTTATCCATCCAGTGACCGTTACCAGTACACTTAATTTAGAGGTGGGCAATGTGCAGGCCTCAAGATGTTGTAGGGCTGCAACTTTCATCATTCCTCACTATTGGCTATGGCCCCTTCTGCATGGAGATGGCATCCTGGCATGGGGAAGCAAGATGAGCAGGACCGTGATGACACTTCCTCACGATTGTGAGCTCAATGACCCACGATTTGCAATGCTCCTGTCCTTACCTGCCATGTGGAAGGACAGGAAGCACAATGGAGGTGCTTTCTGCCCCAGTGCAACATGGGAAAGAGCCCGGCTGCACTCCGGAAGAGAGGCGTGTGTTGGTCATGCTCCCTTCCACAGGGAACCAATACAGTGTGGAGGGGAGCATTCCTGTCTCACTCCCTTCCTGGCAAAGGCACTGCCAGGGTCGCAACTGCAGGGTGACGGGATAAGGGAAGGTGCAGAAAGGGCTTATGATGCCTAGGGTTAATGAGAGTTGCAGTCCAAATGCATTCAAAGGGCCACAAGTTGCCCATCTCTGAGAGAACCCTCATAATTTCTCCCTGTCCCTCAATTGTGGGCAAATATGTGTTCAAAGATCTATCGCAGTGAGAACTGAGAGGAGAGAAAACAGAATCTTCAGACAACTGGATTAAGTTTTCAGACAACATGAAACTCCTGCCTTCAGGTTGGAAGCATAATTGCATGTATCAAGTCTGGTATTATAATATTTATAGAGGTGGGGAAGTGAAGTTGAAAGATGCTGACTTAGCCACAGCTGTCTGAAATAAAACTTATGTCTAAGAGATAATATCAATTGTAGTCCAACATATCTGGAGGGCATAACATTGGCCATTTCCGCACTGGGCTTCTGTAATGGTGCAGAGCGACCTCTCACGGAGGTCTTCTGCACCATAGAGTGGACTGGCATGGACTACTTTTTGTAGTTCCACACCAGAATCCACTCAGGAGTGGCCGGAACTAGCCGCACTGCATGTTTTTTAAAAACCTCTTTTTCGAGGTTTTTAAAAAGCACGGAGCGCGCAGCCCCGTGCCGCTCCGTCACCCAGCTCCGACGCGGATTTGCAGGCGCGCGCAAGTGCGTGCCTACAGATCTGCTGGGCGCAGGCTTCCAGCTGGCGAGCTTCTCCGGTTGGTGGAGAGCCTCCACCAACCGGAAGCCACCATTTGGGATGCCGGAGGACTGCGGAGCAGCGTACTCTTGCTGCTCTGTGTGGCGACGGACTTACCCAGCTTCAGGTAAACTCTGTTTTCAGGCGTTTTTGCCCGTCCCCCCCCCCACATGTGGAAAGGGCCATTGGGAAAGGCTGATCTAGTCAGTATTTAGGTGTCCATGATAGCTGGGGGATACTAGGAATTGCAGTCCAAAAATGTAATGTTTCTATGTTCTGACACAGATTTGGCTTCCTTTCAGCCCTGGCAAAAGCATAGTCTGCACATATAAACAAATACTGGAGACAAATGATCAGTTCCTCACGTCAGATAGCAGCTTGTGATGGACTCTCCTAAATAATACAGCCAAAGGTTAAAGTGCACACTTTTTCCCAAAGCATGTGATCTTCTCCTCATTCAACTCAAAATGTCTTCTTGTTTCACCACTTACTTACAACTTTTCATTCACCTTTTTGAGACCTAACCTACTGTCTTAGAAGTTTTTTTATACATATCTAGGTATATCCCCACTCAGCTGGAGAAACACACTAGGTGACCTTGCGTGAGTCACACTGTCTCAGCCTGAGAGGAAGGCAATGGCAAGCCTCCCCTGAAGAATTCTTGCCAAGAAAACCCCATAATAGGTTCACTTTAGGGTTGCCTTATCAGAATCACTTTGAAGGCACACAACAACAAAAATATGAATGTGTCTGGAGTAGAGGAGAGATGTAGCTCTGTGGTGGATAAAACCTGCTATGTTGCCTGTAGGAAGTCTCAGATTCAGTCCTTGAAATTTCTGGGTAAAGATGAAGTGCATTGCTCCCAACTCATTTCCAAACTTCAATTGTGAAATGTTATTGGCCTACAGTTCCCATCATCCTTAGTCAGCATAATTTGGGATCCAGCTATAAGCTGACTCATTACAAGGCAAATTTCCAATGAGTATGTATGTGTATTAAAACAACAACGCAAGGGTGACATCTACAGGAAATGAATGAGAAAGACTTTTCCTCACATGTGATGGTATGTTGCTAGGGAGGAGAGTACAAAAAGTCTATGACAATTTATGGCTGCATGTGAAAGAGGTTGCCTGCAGGTGGTGCACTGAACTCTGTCTTGCCGCTTACATACCAGAGGACTCATGCAGCACTTTTAATCCCCCTGGAAAGATACAACGACTAGGCTCTTACACATCCTGTTAGGGACAAATGCAAAAGTAAGTCCACCTTAATCCTGCATATGCTGTTTTTTGTTATTGCAAGGACTGATATTCTCTTCCACTCTCCTCAACGACCAAAGTCCCATTGGGACTTATGGTTTTGCTGCCAAGGCCTTCCTGAATGGCCATTTCATAACTGCTGGAGAGCACAGGGGTTTGGAGAAGCAACTGGCTATGCCCCACAACCAGTCACAGACTGATGGCATAATCTGCAGAGATCCCATTAGATCTCTGCAGATGACGTCATTGGTCTGCTTTGGTCTATGGGGTAGTGAAATGATTCTTTAACCACCACCCCCAACCTAACTGCTTAGGAGGGCTGTTGCAGAAAAAACATGAATCACGGGAGTGGTGAGCTGTAGAGGAGTTCATCTTGCAACAGTCTTTATACTATGCTGGACAGTGTACTACGTTAGCCATACTGCTCAACACTTGGTTCGTCCACCTTTGGATTTTCACTTTATGCTTTAGTGTGGGGCAAAACAGTAACATGTCTGCATAAAATCCACTGGAGCACAAGATGTCTACCTTCTAACTGAGCATTTGGTTTGGATCTGAGGGGGGCTTGCACAAGGATTTCACTAGGGTGGCCTTTACTGCAACTGGAGGTGTATTTTATGTGCAGCAGCCTGGTGGCTGTAAAGGACTGGACAAAGGTGAATAAACTGAAGTTTAATCTCAGCAAGTCAGAAATGCTCCTGATCAGTCGAAAGACAGATCTAGGAAAAGGAAGTCAGCCCATTCCCCATGAAAGTGCAGGTTTGCAGTTTGGAGCTACTCCTGGATTCAGCCCTGAATCTAGAAGCCCAGGTTTTAATAGTGACTAGGGAGTGCATTTGAGCAGTTAAAGCTAGTGTGCCAAATGCACCCATTCCTGGAGAAGTCGGATCTGGCCACAGTGATACCTGCTTTGGTTACATCCCATTTGGATTTCTGCAATGTGCTGTACAGGGGGCTGCTTTTGAAAAGGACTCAGAAACTTCAGTTGGTCCAAAGAGCTGCAGCCAGATTGCTAAATGGCACTGGCTACAGGGAGCACACACCTCCCTTGTTGGAACACCTCCACTAGCTCCTGCTCTGTTTCAAGCACAATTCAAAGTTCTGATGATGACGTATAAAGCCCTATACGGCACAAGTCCAGGCTATTTGAAGGACTATATCTCCCTTAATGAGTCCATTAGAGCTCTAAGATCATCTAGAGAGGCCCTTCTCTCTATTCTACCACCTTCTTTTGTCTGTTGGGAACAAAGGGGAGGACTTTCTCAGTAGCCACTCCCAGTCTTTGGAACTTGCTCCTTAGAGAACTAAGAATGAGCCCCATCATTCCTCTCCTTTTGATGGAAAGTTAAAACAGTCATGTACCATCGAGCTTTTTGGAAGCTTTTTTGCATGGGATGGGCTTTTAATGATGTGCTGTTTCATGGTTTGTATTATCTTTTAATGAATGTTAATGTTTTTAATTTTTAATGTTTTAACTTTATGAATGGTCCAATTGCTTGTTAACTTTTCTATTTATACTTTTATCCATTTTTTAAATTAGTTTTTAATCCGTGCTATTTTTAACTACATTGTTAACCATCTTGAGGTCCCATAATTGGGGGAAAGGTGGGGCGAGGAGGAGGTGGTGGTGGTAGAACAGCCATTGCAAGTGGGCCAGCTGTGAAGAATGACATAACTTTCACAGCAGCATTTTAAGCACAGTTTAATTCAAACTGCACAGAATGGGATCCTGTGCTTGACTGCCTGGTGTGGTGGTCATGTCCACACTACCTGCAAAAGACAAAAGAGAAACCAGATGTACATAGTATTTCTACAGGCAGATACGTGGATCAACATGTGTATAGGTGCAAATGTAGACATATACTGGAATCCTATATAACCTGTTCCATTCAATAATTTAGCAGCAAGAATATTATTTGCAAAATCCTGGAAATTACCGTATGTTCCAAATACTGAACAATGGAAGTTAAAAATAACTGAAATGAAGCAGTTTCATATATTTTCACACCATTTAAAAGGGAAGAGAACTGAGTGTTTAGAAAAAGTATGGGAGCCAGTTATGAATTATGTAAAGAATACGGTTACCACATGAACATACCTACGGTATATACAATTCAATAGGTACTAGCACATTGGGAAATTAGAAGACTTTGCCATCTTAAAAGATGGTAAATAGGGACGGACACGTATGGAAATTATGGAATACAGTGAATTTTATAAACTTGGACAAGCATAGGTCTTCTTTACATATATGGTAATATTATTGCAGTAATTAATCCTTTTTCTTTCTGTTTCTTTCTTTTTTATGTAAAGAAGTAACAAGAAAATGGCATTCTCAACATTTTTTAAATAAAGGGGAATAAGGGAATTTCTTATGTAAAGAGGTAGCAGGTAGACATTATTCTGGGTTTTTGGCAAAGGAAGTCAAAATGTCTAAATTTATTTATTATTGTTCAATATTGATAATTTCAAGTTAAATCTAAGTACACTGAAATACGTGAAAATTATTGTGAATTGATATTAGTCATATATATTGTAAGCTTTGTTTTGTTTTTGTTTTCTTTTAACTATATGATCATTTTCTATATAAAAAATAATAATAATAAAAATAATAATTTTAAATATACCTAGCTACGTTGCAAAGACACTAAGAAAACCCCTTACTTAATTGCAAAGTTGTGTAACAGGATACCAGCAAGAATGCCTAATACATGATGCCTCATATGCATCAGGACTGACGCAATGCTCATCAAGACAGATGCACATTGGTTTCATTGTGCATCAGACCCATTATGCATTGGTCACTTTGCGAGCTGTGCTACAAGGTGACATAACAGCAGCCCTCTATTGTATATGGATATTATGCAATTGTGCAATTCTAATTCCTGTATAATGTTACCAGGCCGTACACTCCTACACCTTGATATGGTTTAATTGGTGAAATATGATTTAGATATATTAATTGGTATTGATATAAAATGTACCCTGATGTGACTATATGGTCAAGTGGGACAAGAGGAAGAAACTGCATGAACACTTGCACTGCAAAGTAAGTCAGAGAACCCCTCTAAGTGTACCAGGAAATCACCAGGTAACTCCAGAGATAATAGGTTCAAATTAGCCTTAATGACTCTTCCTTTCAGGACAATAGTGACCAGGGGATTCCCACCAAACCACTGATTGTCTTACCTCCTTTTCCTTTGACCTACAAACTTTCCCATTATCCTAAAACCTGTCCAACAAGCACCAAGCTATCAGACCGCCATTAGCTCTTTGTCATCTAACACCTTTAGTCCATTCCAGACCCCACTGTTCACTCTGCAGACTCCATTGTTTACTTAGCCCTTGCCCTCCAGGCAGAAATTGTGTATAAGAACCCCCAGTTTTGGCCAGCTAACTTGCAGCACACCAATTGTTAGTCGTCATTTACTATTTTGATTCCCGATTTGTGTATGGTCCTTAGATGCAAGTCTAAGCTACATCACTGCTTTTTCACTGCTCCTTGGGACCAGTAAATATCACTCACTATGCCCTGAAATCTCACTATCTAAGAACCTTTCCTCCCTTTTCCTTCAATTAGCCTTGTGTGAGTGCATGACTGTTTGAACCTTGTGTGTGTGATTAATCCCCCCAATAAACATAATTTAGCTTACTTTTGGATCTCTGGTGGGTTCTTCTGTGCACAGACCCCATAAACATTGGTGTCAAAGATCTCATTAGGTTACTCCCCTCTTGCAGGCCTCCTAATATTGAGCTAATAATTCCCCACCTTTGAATGGAGGTGCTGGCATCACAGGTGGACCTCTGGATCACCCATGGTTTGGAGTAACAATTATGAACCCCTAAGTCCCCAACAGGATTCTGGCCATTATTGAAATAGAAATATAATGCATCTCACCATATGGGTTGGATTGTGGCTGGATGATCACAGTTTAGGGATGGAAAGAATATTCAAAAACATTCAAATGATAAAAGGAGGAGAATTATTGCAGCTTTGGATTTTGTGAAACGTGTTTGTGGGCTTTTTGCATGGAAAACGGTATTCTCACTAAAGTCAAGACAAGGAAAGAACATTTCTATGCAAGAAATACTGTTTTCGGTACAGGAAATGCTATATATGTTGTACAGAAAAGCTGGGACTTCTCAAACAACAAGGATGATGATGACATCCGCCACCTCTTCAAAGTACTATTTCGAGCATAGCTGCAATCCACACAGTAGCTGTGGGGTTGGGCTGGGGAGATGGATTTCCCAAGCAACACAATATTTTTTTCCCCCCCAAGAGATTCCTAGTGTAGTACAAAATATTTCTGGGTGGCTTCATTTTCAAATGACAGTTCAGACCCATTAGCTTTACATACAATCCACTCCTGGTTTGTTGGTATGTATCATTCTCCTTGGGATGTGTGTGTCTATAACCAGAGTAGGAATCTTGTGGCTTTCCAGAGTTGATGGACTGTAACTCCCAGCAGTCCTAGCCAGCATTGACAATGGTAAGGAATGTTTTGAGTTCCAGGCCAATAACATCTGGATGGTCACATGGTTCCTTATAGGAACTAGCATGATTGAGTTCCTATACTCTACCACTATACCAATACAGCTAAGCTGGCTCTGAATAAGCAAATAGTGTGACAAGTGAATGGAAGGTGGAGGGAGGGTTGCAAGGACATGTCTTTTCTAGGAAACAGAGTAATGTTCAATCCGTGTAGCTTGTATGTGTGCATCAGAACTGGTTCTAGATATTACGAAATAAAGAAAGCATTCTCTGCTTCCTTATAGGAACAATAAAGTATATACCCCACATTATGAACTTTATCTGGGGTTTACTTCTTGTTGATCTATTGTTTATGAACGGATTTTTAAAAAAAGTTTTTCTTGTTTATGATACAACAGAGACAAATGAATTTCCAACCCCACTGTTGGTCCACTGTGATTTTTCTCTCACTTGCAAGGATGGAAAACTTTGCATCAGTTGTCAGTACAGCTGCTAGATTTGAATCCACTCCAAATTTTAGTCTGAACTTCAAAGAAGTTTTTCCAAGGTGTAGGACCCTATCTCAAAAAATTGGTTCAGTGCATTGCATGATCCCTTTCAACATTCCAACTGAAACCTAAAACCAATTCACTTCCCTCATGACATCAGAGTCACTAGGTGAAAATGCTAGTTGACCTTTTCCAACAATACTATGTCTCACTGTGTCAAGAAGATTGCCTTTCTTGTCAAAGTTGAGAAAAAATACAATATTCTTTGCATCTCTATCCATAACTAACCTCAGATGACACAGATCCATGTACAGCCTGCCACTACCCAACCCTGTGCTAAAACCCACATGAGCCCCACTGCTTCTATAGGAGGGACGGGGAAAGCATACCCTGCAACAATCCTAATTAATTCCTTGGTGTCCCACTTTTTCAGCTGCTTTTAAAATGTCCCAGTTTCTCATTCCCCTTCCCACTTTCCCCCTTTGTCCTCTGCTTCCTTCAGTTGCTGCACATTGAATTTAAAGTGCAAAGAATTGTTTGCACTCAATTCCATAGGAGGGAGAGGAGTGCAGGGGACAGAGTCCTGTCCTTCCCTGTAGGCACAAGTAAAAGCAAACTGCTGAGCCTCTCCTAGTTTGTATGTTTTTCCTCATTAATAATTTTTGCCATCCTGACCACACTCTGATATTGCTTAGCCATAGGTAACTCAGTTCTCATCTGTGAAATGTTGGGGAGTATGGGAAAGTGGAGCTCACAGGCTACCAGCAGTTCGTGAGCACCACTTTTGCAGTCCCTGAAGCTCCCAAGATTTGATAAAGTTTCAAGAAACTCCCCAAAGCAGCTGAAAATGCCCTCAGTACCATTTTTTAAAACATACATTAGCCAAAATGGTGAACAGAAGTGACACTGCATTCCTTCAGATGGGCATTTTGGCCACTATAAGGCCAAAGAGAGAGGGGAACATTTCTGGACAGGCAAATGTAGACCTCAGGAAAAGGTGGGTGGGAAACAAGCCCCCAACTTCTGCCCACCTCCTCTCTATAGCACTGGTGCAATTTGGCATGGTATAGTTACAAGCTTGTTTGTGTGCCTGTACTGTGCCTGACTGAAAAGAAGCCCTAGGGCCTGTTTCACTTATGCTCAAGAAGCACATTCTAGGAGCTACCTTCAGATGTGGCTGAGATACTTACACGAGGAGGGCATGGGGCTTCTGCTCTACCGTTGTGCCATCAATTCTGTATCCCAGAGCAACAGGCTGTATCTTGAACTCCTAGGTGTGTTTGTTTTTCCTTAAATCTGGGAATTAAGAGTTTAAGCCTGTGTCACAGAGGTATGCTGAGAGAAGTAGATGAAACCATTGGTGTGGAATGTGATCGTTCATCACTCAGTGGGTACGGAGCAGGCACAGAATGAAACAATGAACCCTACCAATTCAGTTAAAGCCCAACCTGAGGTGAAACAGAGTTCAGTCCATGGACAAAGCTGCCCCTCCTTCTCAGCATGAAGCTATGTGGGCACCATGCCATTTGAGGAGTTTCAGAAAGAGGAGACCAGAACCAGCAAGCCCTCACTATGGCTAATCTTGCTTTACAAAAATTCCTTTAACATGCCCAAAGCAGTAGGTAGCTATATTAATCCATTATGAAGAAAAATATATCCAAAAGGAATAAGTGAATGTTGTTAGGATAATAAATGCCTTTATTTTAAAAAGGAACCTTTATGTCATAAACTCGTGAACAAATGTTCAAGTTTGCCAGAGATCTTCAGGCTTGAAGAAAAGTTCTGAAGAACTTGAAGGCTTAAGCTGTGTCCTAAAGAAAGCTGGACTGTGCAATTGAATCGGCTGAGTTCTGAATCAAATTAGCCCAATTTGGATCAGTGAAGATCAGTCCAATTGGATCAGTCTGATTCAGGTTCATTTTGGTCTTGATCAGTTCAAATCAGCTCAGACTGATTGGGTGATCCATCTCAATGATATGTCTCCTCAACATTATAAAACAGACCAAAACAGGAAAACACTGTGGTAGACGGAGTGAGATGGGTAGATTTTGCTCTTTGAAAGCTCTAGCTTCCTGTGTGTGACAAAAATCTCTGCAGCACTGTACAATCACCATGCTTGAAGTTAACAGTTTTTCTTTCTGCTCTTTGACTAATTCCCTTTTAGCACAAAAGAAATGTAGTGAAAGGGCTGTGCTGGCATGTGGTGGCAGTTCTGCGGTTTACTGTTTCTAGTACTTCTCCTTTCTTCTTCCTATCAGTACTTCAAATTCATTCACTCATTCTGAATCATTTCCCAGTGTAAGCTCATCCTTCTTTATTCCTCATTTTTTATTTGAGTGTTCATGGGTTTTTGGTATTGTTTTAGCAGTGTTTTAATACCACTAGCAGCAGTCTAGTAGATTTTTTTATTTTAGTAGTATTGTTTCAGTAGTAGTTTTATTAGGTAATGGAGACCACTCCCCTTCTCCTTTTCCTATTGTGGCTGCAGTTTTTCAAAGTAGATATTCAATTTGCTTGGAGCCAGCATGGTGTAATGGTTTGAGCTCTGGAGTACAACCTTGGAGACCGGGGTTTGATTCCCTGCTCAGCCATGGAAACCCACTGGGTGACTTTGGGCACATCACACAGTCTCAGCCCCAGAAAATCTTGTGATAGATTTGCCTCAGGATCATCATAAGTTGGAAACAACTTGAAGGCATACAACAACAATTCTATTTGCTAAAGGACTGCACACATATTAGCAATCGTATTAACAAACTTTATATTAATATCATGTTGAGATGTAGAGCAAAGTACTCACACCCAGTCCTTGGTATTTGAAATTTGGCAGAGTTAATCCGCTTGTACTGGACTACCATGTCTCCAAATATCACACCCCTTTGTAGAAAAACAAAAAAATATTATGGTTGTTTCTAAGGTATGCTTTAAAGTTGTTTTACAGAAAAACAGCCATCTCCCTGCCAGACTTGCTCCCTTCTGAGGGGGCTAAGACATAGTCAAATTTCATGTACGTTTCTGGGAAAAAGTTTGAAAAAGTTCTTTTGTTTCTTACTGCAGTTCAACACAAGATGGAAGGAATTAGATTTCCTAACTGTAACTCAGATTTGGATCCTAATAGGCTTGAATTTAATTCAAATCAGCCCAAACCAAATTGAGGCCAAATCTGAATCACTGAATCGAAATTTGAGGGTCCCCTACGCAACCTAGTTTTGAAGCCTTGCTCACTTTACTCTTCTGCTAGAAGAAAAATATCTCTTTACACAGACAAATTTTAGTATTTAAGGTGTGTTATCACTGAATGATATTTTTCTTTTATTGGTGTTGCTTCTCAATTATGCTCTAAACTTGTTTTTAATATTTTAATTTAATCTTTTTTAAAAAAAATCATTGTCATTAGCTGCATTTCCTAGGTGCCATTTTTGGACAGAAAGGTGGGACATGAACAGAGTAAAATAATTGAATGATTTATTTGTTTAAGGCCAAACTAGATGTGAGATAATTGCCATGAACAGCTCTTCTATGCTCGTTTTCTCATTACTGAAATAGCAGCTGTTTGGTGAGGAGATAAAAGTCAGATTGGGACCACAGCATGGTAGAAGCAAGTCTTTAACTCTCCTCCATCACCAAAGAAGTGGAAGTGATCTTTAATCACAGAGGTGGAAGTGATCCGTAATGTCATTTGGTCTCTCCCACTGCCAATACTGGAGTTGTTCCAAATCTGTGTAGACACATACACCAATACATTCAAAGAGTGAAACTGATGTCTGGCTCTGGATATAAGCTTCCATTGGCATCAATGGCAGTTTCTCACCCAGAGCAAACCCAACTACAGTCTGGTTTGGAACCACAGTCAGGCAAATTGTCCGAGTCCTAGTTTCCACATGCCGTGGCTCATGTCCTGATTTGGGCTAGCTACCTCTCTCAATTTTAGAAAGAAAAAGAATTGCTACCAGAAAGAGCACTACTCTCATTGCTAGATGGGGTAAACGTCAAGCATGAAATCCAGCAATGAATGCCTTCTTCAGTTTTATCCATCTGTCAGAAAACTGCCAAAATGGCTGTTTGGGTTGTTTTGTTTTGTTTTGTTTTTTTGGCCCTTCTCACAGATGACACTCTTGCACATCATCCCATCACAACCCTGGCAGCGCCTCTGCCAGGTTGGGAGCGCGTCCCCAACACTCCCCTCTGCACCTGACTGGTTGCCTACAAAAGGGAGCATGAGCGACATTCCTCTTCCTTCCTCACTGTAGCTGGCCATCTTCCCATGCTGCAGTGGAGAACGAAACACGTGATCCCTTTTGCATGGCCAGCTGCGATGGAAAGATTGCATGATCGGGGGCCATTGATGGAGTTTTTCTTTCAACGATATACTCCACAGTCGTGCCAGCTGGTGACACAAGAAGAGTGAGACTGTGACGATGTCAAGCGGAAGCATCATTGTGGTCCCACTCCTCTTTCATCCCCATGCTGGGAAGACGCCATCCCATGGGAAGGACCTTTATTTACACCTCACTTTTTTCCTGGTAAAGACTCAAAGTGGCTTACCATAATTTAAAAATAACATAGTTAAAAATCATGGAATACAAAAGTCAAAACACAATTAAATGGTCAAATAAGAATTAAAACAAAGTTAAGATACATAATTAAAACACAAACATTCATAAATTCTGTATGGTTAACAATAGCCAGCACCTTTCATCAGCCAGGTCATAATCACACAATCACCAATTACCCATTGGAATAAAAATGTCTTTGCTTATCTATGGAGAGAAAGTAGGGAGGATACTAGTCTGACTTCTCTGGGAAGGCAGTTTCAATGGGGACCATTTCCCTCCAGTCTTCCTAAAATCCCCTCCATCTCCTCTTGACCTTAGGATGATCCCTTGCACATCATCAAACAGAAGACAAAAGGACTGTAAGGGAGAGTGCAGATTTCCTTAAAATTTGCTTAGGCTAACTTGCAGGCATAGGCACAAAGTTTGAAATCGTTCCTGTGATTCATAGAGGAAATGTAAACTATCTCACCACAGTGGGAAAGTCTATGTTCTTTAGAAGACCTAGCTGTCTGCTTCTGCTGCTGCCCAAGTGCTACTGCTGATGGGCGCCTCCAGGGCCCATGCCACCCTCTCTTCTTTAGATTCTTTACACTTTGGACAGGACAACTGTTGCATTAGAAACACATTCAAAAAGAAGACCAGCTCCTGCAAAGCAGCATACACAGTCACCTTACTTGGCAGCACTAGAGCAAGAACCAGTGCAGCAGTCTTTCAAGCAATACAGAACTTTGGACAGGGTAGAAGGCAACCTGTGAAGTGGGAAAGCTTTCATCCTCATACTGTGGCCATTTCCACACTACACTCTTATAGCATGACTATTCCACTTTCAATATCCTGTGGAATTCTGGGGTTTGTAGTTTACTGAGGCCAAAGAGCTCTCTGGCTGGGAATTCTAAAGGCCCCTCCCTAAACTGTAAACTCCAGGATTCCATCGGATGTTGAAAGTAGAATAATCGTGCTATAAGAATGTAGTGCGGAAATGGCCTGTGCCTCATGTGGGTTGGGTGTCTTCAAGTTGTTTCTGATTTATGGCAATACTAAGGCGGAACACGTTGCATGGTTTTCTTGGCAAGATCTGCTCAGAAGGGGTTTGCTGTTGCCTTCTTCTGAGGCTGACAGAGTGGGACTTGCCCAAGCTCACCTGGTGGTTTTCAATGGCTGAGCAGGGATCCAAATACTGGTCTCCCAGAGTCCAATCCAGCCCTCAAACTACACCACACTGGCTCGCTTCACACTCATATTAACACAGTGAAAGGAATCAGGCAGCCTCAGCTGCTTGCTTAACACCTGGCAAAGAGGAGAGTAGTAACTGGAACATTTCATATAATACAAAGCAAACAAAATTTGCTTTGCTACATTCATTCTCTGCCACACCTGAATCGAACCAATTACAGAAGGAAAAGCCTAACCTCTATGCCACTTCAAATATTAAATTTTTAAAGTGTATACCCAAGAAGTTTTAATCTTGGGTGTACAAAGTGTGAATGAGATAAACACACATTTTAAATATATTTATTATACTAGTATATCCCTATGACAAGAACTTCCTTGATTGTAGTTTCCCAGTTGTGGAGTGGCTTCTGCCGCAAAACTGACTGGTGCTGGCCTTGCCTTCATTTCAGTTGAAATCTAGATATCCATCCAAACATTTGGGATCTAGTGAAATCATGCCTTGGTTTCTGATCTATAGGATGATGATGATGATGACAATGACGACGACGACGACGATGATTTGAAGTTAATTTCTTTCCCATTGTTTTAAATTGTCTACAGTGAACTGTTAACATTTTTAAGATGGTTTTTGAAATGACTTGGTTCACTCCCTTGCTGAGATCTGCTGACACAGGGCAGGTTAGAAATATTATTTAGCTAATCGGGAGCTATGCTGAGCTGCAGCTCTCTTATTAACAATGCACCCAGTTACAAATCCAGATTTTTTTTTCTGGTAATGTCTTTAGTACCTGATTTTTTTTTTCCTGAACAATGCATTGTTTCAAAAAACCATGCGAATAAAATTCTTTTCTTAATATGTCATTCATCAATATGTGTCATTTCTGTTTGTTTCAAAGAGACAAACACAAACACGAGTGTCAAGGCGTAGGTAGCTAAAATAACATCATCCTCCCTCAGCAGGCTCAGTAGAACCCCAAAGTTTGAGGAAGTACAAAAATTTAGTGGGGAGGAAAATATTAGGACCGGGAATCTCAAAGCAGGGAAATAAGGACAGTTCAGGCTTTTGTTTACAGAATACTGATTGCTGGGTAGGTGGCTGAGTGAGTGAGTGGGTGGTAGAAAACAAGGTAAAAGGCACAGTGGAAGTAAATATAATAGAACATAATACAGAGGAAGGCAAGGCTGACTGACTCATGTTCTAAGAAGGAGCACCTTGCACCCTGTAACTTTTTGTTGCAGTTCCCAGGGCTAAATGCAGGTTATGGAACTCCCTACTGAGGGAAGTTAGGCTTGCCCCCCCCCCCCCCCGTTGTCCCTCCATCGGCAGACATTTAACTGTGGCTGGGTTACAGCAATTAACCTGGACCCTGCAGAATGGGCATTCAAGTCGGTATATGCTGTATGTCCTTCCAGTGATGTATTTTAAATGGCATTTTTAGAAATTCTTGTGTTCTTATTGAATGATGCTGTGTTTTAATAGTATCTTTTTATCTGAGTGTTTTGAATTAGACTTCTTGAGGGCCATATCTGGGAGAAAGGCAGGATATCAATGAAATAAATATTTTAAAACTCTATTTGGTTATTAGGATTCCTGCTCCCCTGAAATCAGTGGGCATCCTGAAAAACTGGAAGATTAAACCAACCTACAAAACTAGTATATTCTAAAGTCTGAGAAATCCAGAGAAGAGTTTGAAATCAATAATACAGGTCACTTAATTGGTGCCAGGGAATTCTGCAGAATTCAGTGAGTACATTTTGCAAGTAGCACTACCTGAAGGAGGGTATTTGGTGAATATTTGAGACATGAGCGGCTTGGCAGAGAAATTAGCATAAAGCATGTTATCAGAAAGGCAAAGTGAAAAGACATAAGTAGCAGACCACCCTTCAGCAAGTTAGCACAAGGAAATTTGTAGTAACACATCAGCTTCCAGGCACAAATGAGTACATGTTGGGTGTGGATCTGAATGTTGGCATGAATTACCTTATATTAAATGGGCCCAGACAGACTAAGATTCATCTTTACTACTAATTTGCTTAAGTATTGCATTGTTGCTAAAAATCTAATGGTAACTTTTAGGTCCTTGAAGCTACAACTAGAGTTCAGCAGTGTAGAAGTTGGAGTCCATTTCTCATGTTTTTGTTTAAAGACAATAGAAAAGACCATCTCTAAGAAGCATTCTCAAAGCATTTTTTTTTCCAGCACCAAGCTTACTTCTAGGATGTTATCCCAAAACATGGGTGACTCAAGGGTCCACCTGCAATGCCAGTACCTCCATGAAAAGTTGAGGAATATTAGCTCAAAGAAGAGGCCTGCAAGAGGGGAGTAACCTTACAAGATCTTTTACACCAGTGTTTACCAGTACTAGTGCAGGGAAGAACCAGCTGGAGATCCAAAAAGTAAAGTTAATGTGTTTTATTTGAGGACTTACAGTCATGCACACAAGATCCAAGCAGTCACATAATCACACAAGACTAACTGAAGGAAATGGGAGGAAAGTATTGGATAGTGAGATTTCAGGGTGAAATCAGTCCAGGAGAGAAGCAAAGAAGCAGCAATGTGGCTTAGATGCAAGTCTAAGGACAGTACACAATCAGGAATCAGAGTGGCAGAGTGGTGACCAGCAATTGGTGCACTGCAAGTTGATTGGCCAAAAACTGGAGTTTAAATACTCTGTTTCTGCCTGGAGGGCTAGGATGTTAAGGACTGTCTAGCAGAGTAAACAATGGAGTCCGAAGAGTGGACAATGGAGTCCAGAATGGGGAAATGGCTTTAGCATTAGGTGACAAAGAGCTAATGGAAGCCTTGATAGCTCGGTACTTGTTAGACAGGTGTGGGACAAAAGGGAAGCTTGCTTGGTCAGAGGGAGAGGAGTCAAGACAATCAGCCATCTGGTGGGATTCTTGCAGATGCTATTGTCTGTAAGAGGTTGAGTCACTGGACGCTAATTGCAAGTCCACTACTGCTGGAGTTTCCTGGTGATTTCCTTACTATGATCTGGCTACACCTGGAGGTCTCTTCTGACCTAATTCACAATGCACATGTTTAGCCAGCCTTTTCCTCTTATCTAGCATGGCCATACAACCATAGCAAGATATAATTTATATTTATGCCAATTACTATATTTTGCCAATTAAATCATATTTCGCCAATTAAACTATATCAAAACATGGGGGTGCTAACAAGAAGATAGCCCCATGTATGAAATCTGTGTGGTCTTCTAGTTTAGTTCTAAATCAAAGCTTGGTCTCCAGGGTGGTAGCCAACACTCAAACTACCACACCATACTGGCTACAGCACTATAATTCTACTTTGACTGCCATGGCTGCATCTTATGGAATCCTCAAGCTTGTAGTCTGGTGAGGCAGTAGAGCTCTCTGGCTGAGAATTCTAAATGTCCCTCCCTAAACTACAAACCCCAGGATTCCATAGGATGTTGCCACAGTAGATAATGTAGAATCAGAGAGCTATAATTGTGTACTGTGAAAGGGCCTTCAGGTCCCATGCCTTTGTTTTCTTGGCTCATCAACAGCTAAGAAGTTGATTGAATTCTGCAATTACTTCTGAAGGCTCAGAATTCAAGAACTGATTCTCAGGGGCACATAAAGATGGGTGGCTTCAAGAAACGTCTTTTGCCTGGAACATTGCACTGTGCACATCTTGTGACATGACCTGTCATCAGCAAATGGTGCTTCTCAAGGCTCCTGGAGTCATGTCAACCCACAAGTTCATAAGATGCCATTATATTGTACTTTTCACTTCCTCGATGGAAAGTGCCAACATGAATTTACATGTACATGTGAAAGATAAAAAAATTGAGAGACAGATTCCATGACTAGAATTCCTGCACAGACATACTTGGGGGGAAAAAGAAACCTCAATGTTCCTCCACAAAGCTGCTAAAGGTGATCAATCGAAACAAAAAATCAGAAGAACGATGACATTATAATAAAAATCTGCAAAAAATTTGAGAGAAAAAAAGGAATTGGAAAAGGAAATCAAGAGGCAGTCAATAAATAATTGTTCTTTTTTCATTTCCCCCCACTCACAGAAAAGCCTGGTTAAAGAGAAATTTTTTTGTCTGCCGGCAAAAGGAGGGCAGGGAGGGGGCCAGCCTAGCTCCAGTTGAAGAGCATTCCACAGGGTGGGAGCAGCCACTGAGAAGGCTCTCTCCCATGTCCTCACCAGGCAAGCCAGGGACGGTGGTGGGGCTGAGAGAAAGCCTTCCCCTGCAGATCTTAGGGCTCTAGCAAGTTCATATAGGGGAATACAGTCTTTCAAATAGTCCAGACCTAAACCGTATAAGGCTTTATAGATCATGACCAACACTTTGAATTGTGCTCAGAAAAAAACAGGTAGCCAGTGGAGCTGTTTTAACAAGGAAGTTATGTGCTCCCTTTAACTGGTCCTGGTCAACATTCTGGCTGCTGCATTTTGAACCTGCTGAAGTTTCAAAACAGCTTCCAAAGGTAGCCCCATGTAGAGCGTGTTACAGTAGTCTAACCAAGATGTAATCAAGGCGTGTGTCACTGTAGCCAGATCTGACGTCTCAAGGAATGGGTGCACAACTTTTAACTGTGCAGATACACTCCTGGCCACTGCTGAAACCTGGGCATCCAGGCTCAGAGTTGAGCCCAGGAGAACACCAAGGCTGTGAGCCTGAGATTTCAGGGGGAATATAACCTCATCCAGCACAGGCAAAGTCCCTATTCCCTGATCTGCTTTTCAACTGACTAGCAGTACCTCTGTCTTGTCTGGATTAAGCTTCAATTTGTTTGCCCTCATCCAGTCTATTACTAACAACAGACATTGCTTCAGTACCAAGACAGCTTCCTTGGAACCAGATGGAAAGGAGAGGTAAAGTTGGGTGTCATCAGCATACTGGTGACACCAAGCCCAAAACTCCAGATGACCTCTCCCAGCAGTTTCATGTAGATATTAAACAGCATGGGGGACAAAACATAACCGTGAGGGACTCCACAGGCCAACATCCAGAGAGTCAAATAGGAGTCCCCCAGCACCACCTTCTGAGTTTGTTCCTCCAGGAATGACTGGAACCATTTCATGACAGTGTCCCCAAGTCCATCCTAAAGAGTCACCCAGAAGGACACCATGGTCGTTGGTATTGAAACTTGCTGATAAGTCCAGCAGGACCAATAGGGACACACTCCCCCTGCGTAGATCATCCACCAAGGTGACCAAAGCTGTCTTCATCCCATAACCAGGCCTGAAGCCAGATTGAAATGGATCTAGATAATCCTTTTCATCCAGAAACCCTTGGAGGCGGACCGATAATTTTTCAGGATGGTGGGATCTAGGGAGGGCTTTTGTAGTAATGGCCTTGCTACAGCATCTTTTAGGCATGTTGGAAACTTTCCTTGATGCAGTGAGCCATTCACCACTCTCCATACCCATTCATCCAGTCCTCTTTTAGCTGCTTTCAGAAGCCAGGAGGGGCAAGGGTCCAGCATACAAGTGGTGACTCTCACCCCTCCAAGGATCCTGTCCTCATCCTCAGGCTGCACAAATTGAAATTAATCCAATAATATAGGACACCAAGATTACATCAACTAGACCTGGTCAACTACAGCATGCAAGTCCGAATAAATCTGAGTTATTTTGTCTGCAAAGTGTCTTGCAAATTCATTGCAGCAGATTGTAGAGTGGTCTTTATTTCCTTCTTGTGAGCTAGAATGTAAAAGGCCCCTAACCACTTGAGACAGTTCCACTGGATGGCACTATGTAGATGCAATGGTAACAGAGAAGTATGATTTCTTCTCTGCCACCACTGCCACAGCATAAGCCTTCCAATAAGTTCTAGCCCATGTTTGGTCAGACTCACTCCGAGTCTTCGACCAACATTGCTCTAGTCTGCATCCCATTCATTTCATCACTATCAGCTCCATAGTAAACTAGGGAGCTCACTTGGCTCCACTGCATGGGAGGAGGCACTTAGGAGCAATCACCCATCACTCTGGCCATTTTTCTGTTCTAGAGATCAGCCAGGGCTTTAACAGGATCACCTTCCAAGGCAACAGGAAACTCTCCAAGCGCCATCAGGAATCCATCCAGACCCATAAGCCTCCTGGAGTGGATCATCTTAAATGGCTCCCCACCCCTACAGAGGCTCTGCGCCCCAGTGAGTCTAAACCCCACCAGATAGTGATCAGTTCATGACAAGAGAACTATAGAAAGTTCTTCCACACCTAGATCACCATCATCCTGCCCAGAACAGAAAACCGGTCCAGATGTGTCCTGCAGCATGGGTGGCACCAGATATTATTTGGGACAGGCTCGTGGTTGTCATGATGGACATGAACAGAATCCCTACTCTGCCCTGGCCACCTACCTTCAAAAACACACACTTGAACTCAGCAGATTGTTGACAGGGCGAGGGAGATGGAATCCTGATAGACCACTACAACTCCAGCTCCTCACTCCACAGGCTTTGCCTGTTGCTATACAGAGAATCCAGGCGGATAGAGCTGGAAGAGATTAACGCCCCCACCCCCACTTCATCCACCCAGGTCTCTATAATACAGGCCAGGTCAGCATGCTCATTCAATATCAAGTCCTGGATCAAAGATGGCATGAAGCAACAGGATTTTCCACTTGGAAAATCTTGGTTGCAGTTAAAATACAGGCCATGGAGTTATTCAACTCCACTGTTCATTTCTGGTGCAACAACATGGCTGCTGTGCAGGTAATTAATACTTTGACATCCAGGTTGGCCAGGTGATGAGGTTGGTTAGGGAGTTCATGCTACAGTGTTTACACCATAATATCTTCTTCACAATGCTCTGTGTGGCAGGGGTGGAGAATAACTTAGCCAATGCTCCCTCCTGCATGCAGATGGAGTGCTCCAGACAGTTGGTGCCAGATTCAGCCACCATACTGGACACAATGCCAGAAGAATTGTGGATGTTTGGAAGGGTGAGGTGATCAAGACTATCAGTTTGTCCATAGAACCTAGCATCAGAAAGAGCTATATTAGAGCCATATAGAAGTTTGCCAGCTTCAAGCAGCAGGAGCAGTTAGGTGAGGTGTGGCCAATGTCTGTCCCTCATGTTTTGGAGTACTGCAAATCCCTTAGGAGTCAAGGGCTGTCACCACATTCTACCCAAGCTCGTCTATCTACCTCGACCTTTTGGCTGAAGGCACAGGGCCTTTAAGACACCATGGGAGACTTCCGTATCCAGAAAGTGTTGGAAGGGTGATCCAAGGAGAGGATCAGGTAGTGGATGTTAGGCAGCGGCTTTACTCTGCCATACTTAGAAGTCTAGGAGGGACCTGGACAGGTATCTGTGTTTATAATTGTAAGGCTCCCTATTTCTCTCTCTTTCTCAGTCATAAGTGTCCAATTTTTATATAATGGCCATTTCTGCACGGGACGAGGGAATCACTCCGTGCCGCTACTTAGCGGACTTCTTGGCTCCCTGGTCCAGTCCGCGCTGCTCCGCAGTGCTTGCTTGTCGCTCCGCACTGCTCCGGGGATGAAAACGGCGGCTTCCGGTTGGTCGAGGGTCTCTGGTCGAGGGTTCTGCACTACAACCAAATCTCTCGACCAACTGCTGAAGCTTGCCAGCCTAAAGCCCGCCCATGGCAGATTGCAGGCTCACACTGGTGCGAGCCTGCAAATCTGCACTGGACAGCAGGCACGGAATGGCACGCTCCGTGCTTTTGAAAGACCTGTTTTAAGTGGTCTTTCAAAAGAACGCTTGACGACCACTTGGGGTCATTCTGGAGCGGGCTGAGGTGCGGATCTACGTTAAGTAGGTCCGACCCAGTCTGCTCCCAGGTGCAGACATCCTCCCTGGAGGACACTCTGCACCGTTTCTATTAGCCCATGCCAAAATGGCCAATATCTCATGCCAATTTTGCTATCCTGCAGGATGGGATATGTAAGGGGTGGTAATACAGGCACTCCATGGCATTGAGATTACACAGCCCAGGGTTGCTATAATGTGATGACCCATCTAAAGTGGCCTATACTTCAGCCCAAGCTCTTGTGTGTGGTCTCATTATTTCATGGGTTGGTCAGCAAAAGAATTTTAAGGATTGTTTTGGGAACTCCAAAATACACCCCTGTGCAGAAATGAGATCACAACCTGGGCTCATGAAGATCTGTCTGTTTATTTTTAATTTCTAGTTAAGATAGAGAAGAATGCCAGAAAATCACTTAGCAAAACTGTATTTTCAGAACAACTGGCTCTTAGCACCTCAAAAGAAAAATCCTGGTATCAAAACAGGACACGTTGTCTTTATAAATTTGGCTTTTCAGAAACTTAATTTTCCCAGAAGGATAGTTATCAGTAAAGAAAGAATTCAAGTTATTTGCCAATAATATTTTCTTACAAGAAGTCTTTGCATCTCTCACTTCTTTTGAAATCTTCCCATGGTATAATTTATTTAAACACCTTCCAGGCTCAAAGGACTGCCTGTTTAAGATTGAAGAACTTTGTTTAAGAAGAGAGCTAATGTTAGCTACGTTTCAGCTAATGCCTTCTACTTTTCTGGATGGCCGATTAGCTAAGCTGTCTTATCATTTACGCTACTGTCGCTGTGCTCTGGATGAAGTTGAGTACCTCCACCACTATTTGTTTATTTATCCTTTGTCAAAGCAATTTAGAGAAAAATACCTTGTGAGTTTGTTATCTATTAAAAACAATTGGTCGGTCTGTCAAAAATTAGAATTTCTGCTCTGTAATAAAGATCCTAGTATTGCTAGAAATATTGCAACTTTCTTAATGAAATTAGCTAAAGCCCATGCAAATTATTATAAGGCATTCCCAAAAATCTGAAGTTTTAACTGAGCCTATGGCTTCATTTAGCATATTTAATTCTCACTGGTAAGCTTCGTAGTATTTGAAATGGTGTTGGAAAATCTGTTATATTTTGTATTTTAACCCTGCTTTTTACTATTTGTATAATATCTTTGTTTTTACACTGTGATGACCTATGGTTATAAGCAATTACCATATTTGCTGATGTATAACATATACTCTTGTTTCCCCAAAATAGCCTTTGAAAATGGGGTGCATCTTACATGCCAGATGCATCATTGTGAAACCTCCTTTCGCTCCCTCGTTCTCCCCACCAAGGCAAAATGCATAGGAAAGGGAGGGGCGAAAGGAACACTCATGCGAAGCTTCCGCCACTCTTCCATTTTGCCTCTGAGGGAAAATGCATAGGAAAGGCAGGGAATGGTCTAGGAAAGCCCTGCGCCAGTGCTGGTTCCAACCCCTGGACCTCCTCCTCCCTTTCCTATGCATTTTGCTTATGAATAGGAAATGCAGAGACAGGTCTAAGGGCCAAAACAAATGCTCGTTCAAGGCTTCTCTAAAGCTCCCCCTCTCTTTCCTATGCACTTTGCCTTGGTGGGGAGAGAAATGGAAGGGAAGAGGAGGGGGAAGCCTCACTGGCATATAAGACATACCAGTACTAAATTTTTTTCCCAAAAAAATAACCTTTGAAAATGGGGTGCATCTTATATGCTGGTGTGTCTTATACACTGGGAAGTACAGTAAAAATTGAACTTGAATTTAACTAAAACTCAGAATGGATTCATGGCCCACTGACATGGATGCAAGCTGCTATTGCTGATTTGGAGTTTCCAGGCTGCCCAGCAAATTGTCTATCATCCTGGCTACCATTTCCAAAGTAAGGTGTCTTGAAGGGAAAATTTGAAACTTTTGTTAGGACCCAGTATGATGACACCCCCAAACTGGGGAGGTAGCAGCAGCTAAGAAATCTTTGGTTATCCTCTGCACTACAACCAAGTTCTGGGTAAAGGAAGACACTAAGAAAATGACTGGTGAAATCAGAAAGAATGACAAGGCAAGAACAGATTGTGGGACAACACCTGGCAACAGCACTCTTATCCATAAAAACATTTAAGCCTCATTTGTTCTTCGGCCCTGAGAAAAAGAAGGACTTAGCTTTCTTATTCTTAGTCCTTGGACCTTGCTCCAAACTGCTCAGCACATATAGACCAGGCAATACTGTGGAACTGGTTCCCTCCGGGGATTTCTCTGTATGGAAAGACAAAACAATGGCTTTTCCTGGATGATCAGTTCTGGTCTGTATGGTATTCCTTTACTGAATACATAAATGAAGATTGGAAAAGAAGATGATCTCAACACTCCACCGCTCATTTTGGGAAAGACACGTTCTGAAATTCTGAAAGCTATACATAAAAAAGGGGCAAAGAAAACAAGTGAATTAAAAAAGGTTAAATGAGAGAAAACATAATTGGGAATAACGGGCTTCCTGAACTCAATAAGTGGCAGAGTTAGCAACATTAAATGGTAACATTGCTAACATACAAATGGACAATAAACTCTGAGTTAATAGAACTTCTTAAACCGTATTGTGGTTTGTTTCAGGTTTCTGGAATTTTGTTCTACTTTGCCTGCCATTTATAGAATAGCAAGTTGGTTTGGTAATGTATTTTTATATGGACAATTTACAATTTATGCAGGAGCTACTGTAAGACAAAATGAAAAACTTTAATTAAAAAAGAAGTCGAAAACCACTGGCTTCTTGTTGGAGAAGGGAACCTCTGCGTATCAAAGTTTCCCAGGCAATTGGTAGGTTAATCTAATGCTATCCCAAACACTGGAAATAACAAGTTGCAAATAATATTACTTCTCATGAGTTCTGGTTTGCAGTAACTAAGGCAGAACTAAGTCACATTATGAGTGTTATGTAATAAAAGATAGCTCCTCTCCTTTTGTGGTGTAAATGTATTTATGATTATGGTAATATGAGACCTCACTACATAGATATTATGTATATCACAGGCCAACAGCTTGTAGCCTTCTGATGTTTTCTGAAAAGAGAACTAAAAGAAATTATACTTTTGAATAACAAGAAAATGAAGGGTTTTAAAAAATAAATTGCAATCATAACAATAAATAACTAGGGAGCTTGGAACTGCAATTGCAACCAACTGCTTTTAAAAAATGAATTCTCTAGCTCTGCTGTATCCATCCTTGGTCCCCCGCATCTCTTCCAAGATTTCCCTGACTTTATACTTCTGGAGGAAGGATAGCAGAAGCAAAGTTGTTACAATAGAACCATCTTCCTTATCTTTGAAAAATTTGAGTCAAGCATTACCACCCCTTTGGCAACATTCTGGCCTAAAGCAGGGGTGAGAACTGTCCAGCCCTTCAGAGTTGCTGGATGGCAGCTCCCAGCATTTCTTCCCATTGACTATTTCATCTAGAGCTGCTGGCCGATGCAGTTTCCAAGTTGCTGTCTCCCAGACCTGCAACGCTATCTAGAGAAAGGATGTAATTCTTTGTTAATGTCATTCTTGGGGGAAGCAATGAGTATTTCTTAGGATTTTTTCTTCCTGCTGCCACAGTTTTCAAAGATTATTGACAGTTTGTGATTTTTGTGTGGTTTTTATGTGATATATTGTGATTTATTCTGCACAAAATTTGATTTTTTCCCCCCAAAAAGACAACTATTCTCTACACAGAAATACTATTTTCTTGTGCAGAAAATGTGGCTTCCTGGGGAGAAAATGCTGTTTTCCTGTGGGAAAAAAAAACCAACAACAACAAAACAAAATACAAAACAGATGTGCAAATTTGGATTAAGTCCCATATCGCAAAGATTCTGATCAGTCCAGAATTCTCCTCATCAGGGTTTCCTGACCCCCTCTCTGAAATATGTTTTTCAGTCATTTTTTGAATAGGTTTGAACATTCTTTTTTATGATTATTACATTTTTCCTTCCACATTCGTGGGTTTGACTCTCACACATTTGATTATTCGCAAGGCACCCATACCTCTCTCCCCATTCTCCTCCCATTCCCTTCCGTTTTGCCAGTGTGGAGAAAAAAGGCAAGCATACCTAGACAAATGGTGAGGAAATGGGGTGGGGGAGAGACATGCACATGCTTTCCTTCTGCCCTCTGGAGCTCCCCCTTCATTCCTTTGCCTCTGCCCTGTTGCTGAAAACTCCTGTGAGGCAAAAAAAAAAAAAAAAAAGATTTTGGGGGAGGAAGCAGCATGCCCTTTCCTTCTGCCCTCCAGAGCTCCCTCTCCCATCCCCTTGCCTCCGGCCCCAGTGCTGAAAACTGGTGCCAAGGCAAAAGGTAAGGCAGTGGGGCAGAGAAAGACACACATGTGCACTTTCCTTGTGCCCTCTGGAACTCTCCCCTCTCATTGCTTTGCCTCTGCCCCATTGCTGAGAAGGAAGGGTCCCATGCCAGAGTCCCGAAAGGGAATGGGAAGGAGTCCACCCGGGGGAGGGGGCAATTATTAATGCTCTTCCTACCTTTGTGATGGTTCTGCACATATACAGTGGAGGAGCCACTGTATATAAACACATATAATATCTATAATAAACCATATAATAAACCATATACAAATATAAACTGTATATATATGTTAACATAAACGAGTGTATGTACTGAATATTCTTTACATCCCTGATCTGGGGCTGCTGGGGAGTAGAGTAAGAAGCTACAGGAATTCACCAAAAAGCTGCTTGTTCGTTTTGGTTGGTTATCCTGTTGATTTCTTCCTATTGCTGGAAATGGCATATCTGGTGTAAACAGTGCCCAGGGCAAACGTGGAAGTTGCACCCCTACCTTCTTACTCTTATCCTCACATCCCACCCCTACATGCATGGGTTTTCTGCCTCCCCCTTGTATTGGTGCCCGGGGCACGTACCCTACTTGCCCCACCCTAGATACACCTCCAGTTGCTGGGAGCTGGTGGTGATGGTAATGCATATTTTCCCTCAAACTCTTCCCGATATGCTTCAGTAAGGTTGCTGGGCCCTGGAGGTCTGAGTCGCAGACCTGGCATATAGCATACATGCCAAAAAAAGAAACTACTGAGAGTTTGAAGCTGACAACTAATATGTCAATAAAAGGCATATGATCAGACAGAGACTCAAGAGAGGAACAGATACTGCAGACTGTCTCCTCCGGGCTGTACTTGCTGGCATTGACAGTCTCACTTTGTGAATTCATTTAGAACTGATCAATATCTGACACTAGCCACATGCAAAACTGTTAGTGGATTCCCTGCAGCATGAGACAGACTTGGAATCTATTTGGCAGCAGTACCCTTCTGCAGAAAGCTTGTTTGAACCTGACTGTGTGGGACAAAGTAATTCCCTTGTTTTCAAAATTGGTATCTAATAAGATCGTGTCTCAACATATCCCTTTTAGGATTTTAATATCAGATTTGAGGTTCTTCAAATATTGGCGGGCTCCAGTTCTCCCTGCTTTTGCCAGCTCCTTGTATAATTTCTTTTCTTTGTCCATCTTTCTCATCATACTGTTTGCAGATTCAACCTATATTTCTTCCATTACCACCGAACAAATTTCTTACTGTTTTATTTCTGCATTTATATATCTGTGCCACACCTTTTTAAAATGGAAACTCTGGAGTGGCTTATAAAGGGAACAGAAGAAGCAGTAAATATGCTTATCACAGAGGCACATTTTAAAACAACTGGGCCTTCGCTATCTGTGATTCACAAGTACTCTGCATATGCCCAATCCACTGGACACTTAGATGTCAAAGTTCAGAATTCTCCATTTAGTGTAGATGTGCCTTACTTTTCTGGGGGATGGAATGTAACTCAATGAAATGAATTTTATAGGAGAAGTAAGAATTTGGTATGTGAAGGATGATGGTGTAAAATCGGTATGCTTGGGTTAGTGGTTTGAGCATTAGACTATAGGCCTTTATGCACATTGTTACAGTGGTATTATTCCACTTTCAACATCCTCTGGAATCCTGGGGTTTGCAGTTTAGAGAAAGGCATTTAGAATTCTCAGCCAGAGAGCTCTTTGGCCTCAGTAAACTACAAACCCCAGAATTCCACAGGATGTTGAAAGTGGAATAATAGCAATAGTGCAGAAAAACTCTGGAGACCAGTGTTCTAATCCCCGCTTTACCATGGAAAGCCACTGGGTGACCTTGAGCAAGTCACACTCTCTCAGCCTCAGAAGAAGGCACAGGCAACCCCCCTCTAACTAAATCTTGCCAAGAAGCCCCTGTGATAGGTTTGCATTAGGATTACCATAAATTGGAAATGACTTGATGGCACACAACGACAGCAACGGCAACAACAACAGGTCAAGGATCCTAGAGAGGGATATGTGCTACAGCTGAGTTGAAATATTTCCAAATACATTTTCTTTTTTAAAAAGAAATATATAAGATTCAGAGATTTCTTTCTCCCCCCTCCCCATTCTCATAGAAACAGGTCACTTGAGAGAATTTTCACTATTTTTTGCCATTTGTTGGAGGCAGCTGTCATTACTTTCCTCAGTGCTGTAGGTACAACATTTTGTCCAGGGTATTATGAAGGATCTAAAATGGTCGCCAGACTGCCGACACAACCGCAATAGTACAGCAGCAGCAGGGGGAAAAAAGAAACTAACAAACAAGGAAAAGCAGAAGTAAGGTGTACTTTCTATTTCTGCTCTCAATGGGGAAAAAAAGTAGCAATAGGGTTCTTCTTCTATTTTACACTAGCATGGGTTTTGTGAAGGTGGAGGATATGGTGGGAAGTCATAAATGAAGGGAAAGGATTACTGTCAGAGGGATGATGGAGTAAAAAGGGATATCCTTAAGGATTATGGAAGGTTTTGCTCACCAGCCAGATGTGGCCCCTGGGTACTCCTTTATGCAGTCCATTTTTCTGCTGTTATCTCTGATCAATGATAGGAGAAAAGAGGTGATTTAAGGCCTAGGAAGAAGTTGCAGAGAACTGAAATGTGTTTTGCAGTCCGTGGAACTTTAGCAAGGAAATGACCAGAGGCTTACTGCTGAATATATATGCATCAAATTGTGCTATCCTTTGTCTGCTTGGAGGGCAAATCTCCAAATTTGTAAGATCTACATCTAGTACTTCTGACTTTGTTTTGATCCTGTGTCCCTTAGTCTACTTTCTGCTGAGATGGGTCCTCCTAGACACTTCCTAAACTTGAATTTGAACCCTGGCCTGAAAAAGGATTACAGGGAAGGATCAAATCAATGAATCTGTGGAAAATAGATGAAACCAAAAGATAGATTTTTGCATTGTGCTGTGAAGAGGAACTTTCCCATGACTGGAAAGAAGGTGGAAAGAATGTTAGAAGGCAAGTTATGACTTTTTTTTTAAAGTACCCTTTTCAGAAAAGATACTAGAGACAAATATTGAGTTAGCCTATCATGAAGAAATTGACATAAAATTATTGTTTACCAAGTGAAAACAAGTGATGGGACTCATATTTGTAACTGCTGGATCAAGCACACAGACTTGGCGAGGGCACCTTTCACATGTGGGGGGGGGAACGGGCAAAAACGCCCAAAAACGGAGCTTACCCGAAACCGGGTGAGTCCGTCGCCACGTGGAGCAGCGCAAGCTTGCTGCTCCGCAGTCCTCCGGCGTCCCAAATGGCGGCTTCCGGTTGGTGGAGGCTCTCCACCAACCAGAGAAGCTCGCCAGCTGGAAGCCCGCCCCCGGCAGATCTGCAGGCACGCACTTGCTCGTGCCTGCAAATCCGCTTCGGAGCCGGGCGACAGAGCGGTGCAGGGTTGCACACGCCATGCTTTTTAAAAACCTCGAAAAAGAAGTTTTTAAAAAACACGCAGCGCGGCTAGTTCTGGCCGCTCCTGAGTGGATTCTGGTGTGGAACTACAAAAAGTAGTCCACGCCAGTCCACTCTACGGTGTAGAAGACCTCCGTGAGAGGTCGCTCTGCACCATTTCAGAAGCCCAGTATGGAAATGGCCTAGTTTGTAATGCTTGCCTGATGAGTGCCATAATCTCTCTGCCTCCTCAATTTTTTTTCTTAAGATTCAAGTGTTGAACAAGATTCTTTATATGGATTGGATCCAGACTATCTGAAAGACTGCATCTCCCTATATGAGCCTGCCCGAGGCTTGAGATCTTTGGTGGTGGGCTTTCTTTCGGTCCCACCACTATCACAAGCGTGTTTGGTGAGTACATGGGAGAGAGTATTCTCGGTGGCTGCTCCGTGTTTGTGGAATTCCCTCCCAGAGGAGGTTCAGTTGCCCACCTCTCTACTCTCTTTCTTCATGCAGGCAAGGACATTTTTACAGTGGCATAGCTTGGGATGAGCGGGGTAGGGTCAGAGGCATGGGGGCAGGGCTACAGTGCACAAGAGTAGTGCAACAACACACACGGGCAGGGCTATGGCACACGGGGGAGGAGCGATAGTGTGCGGGGGGGGCAGACAAGGAGTAGTGGCGCCCCCCCAAAATGCCACCCAGGGCACACTACCCTCCTTGCCCACCCCATCCCTATGCCACTGCATTTTTATTTAGGAAGGACTCCCTCTCAGCCATGAAAATCCACTGGATGACTTCGGCAGATCATACTCTCTTAACCTCAGAGGAAAGACATGGCAAAAGCCCTCTGAGCAAATCTTGCTCAGTGATAGGATTGGCATAAGTCAGAAACAACTTGAAGGCATGCAACAACTACAACAACAACGCAGCTACGCTTTTATTATTTTTTAAATATGCTCCAGACTGCTTTAACTTTGCGTTTTTAATAGAATGGTTTGATTGTTTTCTAAACTTTTGTAGTAATAGTTTCTTAGCTGTACTTTGTTTTAATGGGTTGTAAGCTGCCTTGGCCCCTGTGCTAGGGAAACAGTAGGGTATTATATAAGGAAGTAAACAAATAAATATTGGCCACTAGTTTGGTTGACCAGACACATGAGAACCTAGGCCACCTTATCCATTAGGCATATTAGTCACAGTGCTTAGGGCTTATGAAAATGTTAGGCCCTATAAAAAAAGGATTAACCAAAAAAATTTATAGGAATTGAGAAGGACAATAAAATTTCAAAATAAAGATACTTTATATTTTCATCGCTAGTAGTACATCTAAGCAAGTCAAGGAGGTGAATACAAGAGTGCCTAGGACTTACAGAAATCTTAACACAGCTCTGCTGAGGCCCAAACTTGCCACAGGGGTCACAACCAGTGTTCTCCGGACAGTGGCCACCATGCTTATCCAACGATGGTGACCAGTTCAGAAATATTACTTTTAGGACTACAGATCCCAGAATCCCTCAGTCATCAGGCACATGGCTTTGACCAAACCTACCTCATTCCATATATAGAAGCTGACTGGACTAGCTGTTGAATCTTACTTTGAGATCTGCAATGAACCTGTATTTCCCAACTGCAACTAAGGACACTAGACTGGAAGGGACAACCAATTCTCATAAAAGTTACATTTTTGGAGGACCGTAAACTCTCAGAATTACCCAAAAAGTATGGACGAAGATTCTACAGCATGGTCTATGTTTTATATATTTATGATTTAGCTACATTGTAGAACTGCAAGAAAACTCTATTAGTGAATTGTGAAGAGCACATCTAGGCACTGGCAAGATTGTTCTGATGTGCATCATGCCCTTTGGGTGCTTGTGATGCTGACTGGGTACTTCTGATGTGCACTGGGAATTTCCCATGTGCATTAGGCACTCTTGTTGTGTTCTGCCACTTCATAGCCAGTGTCCAGATGCACACTGGGAGTACTCCATGTGCCTGTTGCGACCATAGCTCATCAGCCACTCCACCGGCTAGCAGTGTGCAACAGACACCCATGCATTGTGATGGCATGGCAGGCCCTAGGTAAAACTACTCAGTAGTATTTCCTGTACACTAAGTCCAATTAGGAAGACATTCCATGCTAAATTCCAGTCATGTTTTTTCTGGCTCAGAAAAAGGAACATTAATGTTTCTGAAGTCCTTACAACAGAGCAGACCCCTTAAAACACACAGCTGTGTCGGCTATTGCCTTGGTGGTACCCTCATCCCTTCTGCTAATATCACTTACTTGGGATAGTTGCCTCATTCTGCCTATTGATAGGATCATCCTGTCATTCAGATGCTTATTATAATGTGTGCCCAAATGGATGTTCATATCAATTCAGTAAAACTGATAACAGGAGATTTCTCCTCTGCATTGTATTCCAAGAAGTTCTGAATTCTGTTTGTATATTATCCTACTATGGGGAAAGCTTTAAGTACACATTATTTGGAGCAATGTGGTTGCCACTACCACACCTGCATGGTTACTTCCACTCCCTCTGGTAATGTCTACATCTTTAATCCATAGGGCAAAGGTGGATTCCTTGGTTTCATGCCACAGTGACAACATACTCAGGTGTTGCCTGTGTGTGGTGCATATCAATGTAAATTTACCTGCCTTTCATTTCAGCAGGTAATAAGAGATGAATAGCAAAACAAACACCAACAGAAAATAGAGACAGTTGTTAGGTAAAAGGTATACAAATGGTGCTGTTAAAATGCAATACTATTATGCAGGATCTACATGGAGAGAAATGAAGATGAGTTCAGAAGAGGTCCCAGAGAGATTGCACTGAGAATTTCAGTGTTGTTGCCCCTTAGGGATACCAGGTCTTCTTTGGAAGAAATGAGTGAATCAGTCTATTTTCAATCAAGTGTATTTATTCATAGGTCTGTTCTATCCTGATTCTGCATCTATATGTATTTTTTGAAAAAATTAGCATGAAAATGTGTGTTGAAATCTGCATTTTTAAAACACATTTGTTCTCAAAATACACACTTTTAAAGATATGCAAACAAATGCACTTCAACCAGTTCTTTGAGATCAAAATTGCACTGCAGCAGAGGCCAGTGGCTAAGAAAGTTTTGACGTAAAACCTACAAGTCTGGAAGGTGCAGATCAGTATGTGCTATACAGTCAAACCTCCGTATCTGCAGATTCTGTATGCAGAGATTCAATCAACCACAGCATGAAAATATTCCAAATAATAATAATTCCAAAAAGGAAACTTGGATTTTGCCATTTTTTATAAAGGACATCATTTTACTACACCCTTGTATATAAAGGGACTTGAGTATCCACGAATTTTGGTATCCACAAGGATTCCTAGAACCAAACTCTAGTGGATACTGAGGGCCCACTGTATTGTTATTTGCAAAAATTAAAATTCTTAACAAAAAGCCTTAATAGGATCAGTGCAATTTAAGTAGCAAAGGTGTGAAGCTAACAGCTAGAAGGCAGCCCACAGTGTACATGCAACCTGCTACAATTTGTTTGCAACTAGTTTTTCCTGAACTAGGCCCTTTTTGCATGCTATTTCTCATATGAAAGGGTCTCCAGAGCATCGTGCAATTGCGAGGACCGGTCCACATGATGTCCTCACAATCGCGTGACGCTGCTGGGGCCAACAGGTGCTGATCGTGCAATATATCATTTTCGGCTTCTTGCTGAAAATGATGCGAAATCGCGCATTGCTCCAGGCCCCCACACGCACTTACCATCCGTGCGGAGCCTCTGGAGATGTAGCCCTTGTACTTCCTCCCCCAGCACAGCCTGGGAAAGTACCCGGCTGTGCTGCAGAAGGAACAAGCGGAGCCCTCGTGCTTCCTGCCGGCCAGCCAGCAGGGAGCTACTGCGGAGCAGGAGCAGAGGGGACGCGAGTGTCTCTTGGAAGAGGCTGCTCGCGTGATCCCCGCTTGCCCATGCTGGAATCAGGTAAGCTGCGGAAGGGCCTTAGTGTCTTCCAGATGCTTTGAAGTACAACTCCCATCATCCCCAAGACACATGCTAATTGGGAAACAGGAGAGGTATAGTCCAAAGACTTCTGGAAGGCACAGGGTTAGAAAAAAACTAGCCGCGGCTCTTCAGCTGGTGGATCATAATGTTTCACAGTTGTATTGTCTTCTGATCTAAAATGGCTTCCTTCAGCAGCGACATCAATTTATTTCTTCTATTTTAAAAAAGAGCAATAAGAATAAGTGCCCTTACTGCAGGCTGTGGTTAAACGGTGGATTCAAGGTCTGAAAAGACAAGGGGATTACTGACCTAATCTACTTGAGAATCTCTCCTCCTCCATCCCCTACTTTTGGGTGAACAACTGATCCATCTTGCATAAGACTCCCTTTTCCCAGCTGGTGTGCCTTATGTGTTGGGACCTGTCCCTTAAGACGCCCATGCATTCTTGTCTATCTGTTGGCACCTCCAAGCACATATCCGGTGCTAGCTTACACCACAGGGATTTGCAGGTGTATGATTAATTTTGAGATGTGCTGAGATAAGCATCAGAGCACCCCCCGCCCCAAGGACTGTCATCATGCAATTCAAGGTTTGCCAAACTTTGAATTGCCTTGGAAAGCACCCCCAGAGAGCAGTTCTTTCCCTCGCACGTTCTAACCAGCTTAGCAGGAGACAGAGAAACCTGATGGCATAAGAGAACATGCAATTTTCAATCTGACAGTCGTCAAACATAATGAGATGGCTTTTGCAAGGCTATTATTGCAGGCAGCAGTGTGGAGAGGAGGAGAAGGATCCCCCCAAAGTATTTTTAACTATAATTAAACAATAATACCTTTTCTTCCCTCTATTTGAATTGCTTTCTCCTATGAGACCAAGATTCTGTAATAGCTACAATGCCAGCTTTAGTGTGAACACACACAGTTCCTTGCAAATCAACAGCCTGGAGGTAAGAGCCTGGGAATATAGGATTAGGGCCCTTCCAGTTCATCCAGGTCCCCTGGTGAGAATCCCACACTAAGCAACTGCTCTGGTACTTTTCAGAACAGCTCTGCACACTAAGCATGAATTCTCATAGCAGAGTTTGGAAAAAAACATTTTTTTTTCAGGCTATAATTTCCAGAATCCTCCAGCTAGCATGATTGGCATTACCATATTCTGGCTCACTGCACGACCGATACGTGTCACTGTGGACTTTCATAGAAGAGAATCATGGAATCATAGAGTTGGAAGGGGCCCCATAGGTTGCTGAATCCAACCCCTGCTCTGCGCAGGAACTCCATCTCTACCTGGCTGTCCACCCTCTTTTTGAAGAGGGAAAAAACCAACCACTTCTCTAGGCAATTGGTTCCATTCATGAACTGGTCTTACTGTCAAGACTTTTTTTTTCAAATGTTCAATCAAAATCTATCCTCCTGAAACTTCAAACCATTAGAACCTCTGGAGCAGGCAAGAACAAACCTGCCCCCTCCCCTCTGTGAAAGCCCTTTAGATATTTAATATTTAGATATTTAAATAGTGCAGTCACGTTACCTTCTCAGCCAACACGCTCAGTGTGCCCAACTCAATCTTTTTTGATCTTGTTAGCAAACCCCTAAGTCATAAAGGAAAGGAAGATAATAAAGTGATTAAAAAACAAGGTTGAGTGATTTCAAACATTCTCTTAGTGCAATCACTCAGCAAATCCATGAAGACCATTTGCAAGAATACAAGAAAAACCAAGTTCTGTGTCCTAGGCAGCCTGCAAAGCAGATATTGCTAGTGACTCCAACAAGATGCAAGTTAAAGACAGTGATCCAAAGAGGCACTAGCAGGATTTATTGCTAACCTGCCTGTGGCACCCACATAATACCTATGTGATTCTTGCTTCAGCCCAGATACGTACACCACTCTTTGCTGGCCAGTCCTTGGTCTCTAGTATAATTTGACATCATTGATAGGTCAATCTCCCTGAACATGCTTTAGTTGCCTAACTGATTTCTGCTTCCACCCTTGTTTACAACAGAGAGATCAGTGGATAAGTTTGGGAATACTGAGGCCATAAATTCATTTAAAATTTAATATGACTGTGCAGAGGCCTGCCATAATGCAGGAGGTGGCATGCTATTATCTCTGCCTTCAGGACCGGCTCAAGACACATTGCTGCCTGGAGCAAAAGACAAGATGGCTGGGTTGATAATTGGAGACTAGAAGTGGGAAAGGATTCTCCACCACACCTGCGGGCTGCAGGCCATCCAGTTTGTACAGGACAAGAATGTGGTACATACAGTTCTTTCTTCCAAGAGTTGGGAAGATCAGGAGGCTTACAGGTTGCTCCAGAAGGGCTGCCACTGCTGCACTCCCAAAGTACAAAGCCTGAGATGGTTGTGTCACTTTAGCTAATAATAGAGTTTTCGTTGCCTACCTTTGATTTGCCTACCTATCTATCCTGGAATTAAAGATAGTGTGCTTCCTACTTCCTTCCCATTTGCCAAGCCCTGTAACTGAAAGTATATGAGCCAGTTAGACACAAACAGATTTCTTTTCTCCTCCCATTGGGTTCTACAACCCTGAACAGTAAGCCATGGAAATCCTCCATCACTTCTGGTGCCTCACAGTCCTCCCCAATATATCCATTATATGCCCATAGGGCACGGCCTTTCTAACCAGTTTAAGGATACCATATATGAGTTTAAGGATGACACGTATTTGTATAATTTTCTCTTTGATGATCTAAGCCACATCTTTATTCCTGAAACTCCTAGCCTCAGTTAAGCTGCACTTGGTCTAGGTTTTGTTAAACCTCAGTTTTGTGTGTCCTGTTCTCCGTCTCTCTTCCACGTCTGAAGACCACATGCTAGCCAAGCCTCTCACTATGAGATATAATAATTTATATTTGTAAGTAAACCTACTTTCTGTATATATTTTTACCAAAGAAGACTAATCCTGTTTTTATTCCTCTGCTAGATGCCCTGTGTGGAGCAATAGTGTGGGACCGGTTGTTGCTCAGCTTCTTGTTTGATGGATTTAATTACTCTCCTTGTGAGATATACTACTTTCTCACACATTTCCTAGATGAGGTAGGGCATGTGTCCTATTCCATAGGGGACGGTCCTTGACCTCAAAGCTTTTTCACTGTTCAAAATGCATGTGTTTGTGCATATATATGCATGAACTCACATGCATATGTACAATTGAGGTTTTCTGCTGAACAGTTGACCACTATTTTGCAATCTTGATTCTTTATGGGGTCCAAGTGGACTTCGCACTGCATTGGCCATGTGTGCCGTGTTAAAGAAGTAAGCACATATGCAAACTTTATGTCGATCCATGACTTTTTTTCTCCTCTTTCTTGGTGATAGATAAGTGGTCACCCTAAACCAAGCATAAGTGCAGTGATGGGTTTGAGGTTGTGAACTAGACCCCAGCCCCACTGGATGACGTCAGCAGCCATGACCACAGCCCCCGATGTAACGGGTATGGCCATGCCACAAACCATCCCCAACTGCCCTGTCAAATGTGACTACTTCCTCATGTATCCCTCTGAGAAGTGGGGAGGAAGACCCTCTCCCAGAAGGGTTGGTTTTGAAGATTGATGGAAAAGAGCAGTGATGTAGACTCAAGTCAATAGAATTGGACTCAAATTGAACTTAAGTTGCTTCAGTGACTTGACTCGGATTCGACTCAGCCATAAATGATGCACTGACTCAACTCAACTCAACTCAAAACTTGTTTATTTTTAATGATTGACTTGATGTCCTTCATTCAGTAACATAACACCTTCATCTAGAAACCTTATGACTTTGAACAACACCTCCATCTCTTTTTTCCCTACTAGTCACATGACAATCTCTCTCAAGCCCAAAGTGTGGGCACATTTCTCAGAGGGGAACAGCAAACAGGTTAGGCGGTGGACTTGAGGTAGGCTTGAGGTCTGTTCAGCAGCCTGTTCCCACTGCATATCAGAGGAGCCTTCTAAAATGTTTCCTAAAAGCAAAAGAGAAGACCTGCCCCCAGAGTGCAGGGTGCATTTCTCAGAGGGGAACAGCAAATGTGTTAGGCAAGAGGCTTCAGGAAGAAGGATCCTTCCTTCTAAAGCTTTTGAATTTTCAGTAATGGGGAGTAAGATAGGATCCTATTCCCCACTTCTGAAGCTGCAGATGGCAAAATTGCAAATGTGGAGAGCCAATTCTGCTTAAATTGTTAAAACTGAATTTGTTTCGCTCTGTCCAACAATTCCAGAATTTTGGTTGGCATATAAAGTTGGCTTCCAGACTTGAGACTTGACTTGAGATTTGATCTGAAAGTATCTTCAAAAGGACTTGAGACATGTCTTGAGACTTGAAGGTAGAGACTTGAGACTTAACTTGAGACTTGGAGTAAAAGACTAAATACATCACTGGAAAAGAGGTGGTAGAAAAACCAGGGAAGGTTAGGCTTAAATACCCTTTACTAGGCCAGTTTGGAAGCAGTGTGTTTCCATATGCTGTGGTGCAGGGTAACCCTAACATGGCTTCACATGTGCTAGCTGAAAAAAAAATTCTCCCAAGGCTATTTCTTGTGTATCCTGGTTCTTGGGAAATTCCTTTAAAGGAACAAGCTGTAAAGATTGCCTTGTATATTTTTGTTCTCTAAAGAGACAAAGAAAGGGGGGAATGGGTGCCTTCCAGGAGACTGTAATGACCAACTGGGGCCTAACTTCTATCGAATTTGTTAGCTTCATGGAATTTCCCCAGTGTATGCACTTTGCAGTAATAGCCTGACAGCTTTTGGCAAACTATGTAGGGACTCGGGGCTTTTATCTATTCCTTTTGGATATTTGTCTGTCAGAGTAGGAGACAGAAATACATTTCTTTCTCTAAATAAATGCCATTTCCACATTACACTGCTATAGTGCTATTATTCCACTTTCAAGATCCTCTGAAATCCTGGGGTTTGCAGTTTAGGGAGGGGCATTTAGAATTCTCAGCTAGAGAGTATTTTGGCCTCAGCAAACTACAAATCCCAGAATTCCACAGGATGTTGAAAGTGGAATAATAGCACTATAACAGTGTAGTGCAAAAATGGCCAAAGTTGGATCCTTGGTTTACTACTATGTCCTGTTAATCTTTCTTGGCACAGCCGGGAAAAGCAATTGCACTCTTCAGCAGTCCGTATAACCCTTTTCTGCGTGGAATCTGGGCACACCACTGCCTTCATCTGAGCCTGTCTGAATCTGACAGAAGGAACAGGATTCCCAGAATACATGATTTAATGATCAGCATCATGAAGCATGTATAAAATTACTTTACCCTAGGTTAGGAAACAGCACCAGGTTCATCAGAGCATATGTCTTGCTGGAAGGTTTAATTTCCAGCACCTCTCATTTTAGAAATTAAGCTCTAGCAAGAGTTACTCCCAGAGTTTTAAAGGAAAACTTTTCTGTGTGGAAGAAACATAATTGCCTGATTCTCCTGTGTTGACATGGATGGTATAATTAGTGTTTGCGTTTTAGGCGATATCCACTAATGCTGAATCAGAGCCCCGCGGAACTTCCAAATGATAGCCTTGAGATACGTGGGCAGGAATTCAGGATCAGATTTACAGATGTGTATCCTTGGTTCCTGGATACTTACTATCATGGGACTATTACCATGATTGTATCTGCGCCATGAAAACCCTGTGATTGGTTTGCCTTAAGGTAGACACTAAGTCAGAAACAACTTGAAGGCACACAATAACAGCAATACGCTTTGGTCAATAGGAAAAAATGGACATATTAGGTCAAATTTATAAATAAATACACATGTTAGGAAAAATGCTTCAAAAATTGAAATACCCCTGCAATGTCATAACCTGAAATGAAAAAAGAGTGAGAAGAAAATTCAGATGGAATTTAGAGAAACAAAGTGACATAAAGGCTGAGAGACTTTCATATTTCTACCTTAAGAATCATATATAGCAGAAATAGTTAAATTCCGTTTTTGTTGTTAATGTGATCTTTGGATGTGCAAAATGCTCTCCTCCCCTTCCACCCATGTTGTCTGTTTTTCTATAGTCTGATTTTTGCTAGCAGAAAAGACTAGATTTGATGATCATGACTTCTTTGCATTTCAGTTTTTTGCATTCTTAAATTTAGTTTATCCTAAATTTTGAGAATAACTTTGGCCATTTCTACCCTCCACCCAGCCTAACTGAGGACCTTTCCACACTACACTGCTTTAGTACTATTATTCCACTTCCAACATCCTATGGAATCCTGGGGTTTGCAGTTTAGGGAGGGGCCTTTAGAATTCTCAACCAGTGAAGTCTTTGGCCTCAGTAAACTACAAACCCTAGAATTCCACTGGATATTGAAAGTGGAATAATAGCACTGTAACAGTGTAAGTCAGAAAGACGCTAAACCATCATTTGTTTAGTCAGCATCTTTGTACAAATGTTTCTTGCTGTTTACATTTATGCAGGCAATTTTCTCAATATAATACATCTTGGAACATTATTTTCACTAACACATGAATTTTTGTGTGACCTTTCCTCTAACATACACATTTTTCTGTGCATTTTAAAAATAGAGAACTCCATTTTAGCATGTGGTGAAGATATTTTGAAGGATAATTGCATTTCAGCTTGGAAGTGCAAAATTACATTAAACTAGGGTCTACCTAAGGATCATGAATATTTAACAGTCACAAGTATGTAACTGTAGGTAGCATTGGTTCTTGTGGGTTTTTCGGACTTTGAGACCGTGTTCTGGTTGTATTTTCTCCTGACGTTTCACCTGCATCTGTGGCTGGCATCTTCAGAGGTAGCATGTTTGTAAATGCCATAGAAGATTCCAGTCGCTGTTTTTATTTCAATTTGAATGTGGCAGGAGAGAAGAAAAGTAATTTCAGAGTTTAATAAATTATGCACCACTAAGGCCCTTTTTGCACAGCATTTTCCATGCGAAAAAGGGCCTGGAGCATCACGTGATTGTGAGGAGCAATCTCCACGATGCACTCACAATCGCGCGACACTCCGGGGCTGGCAGGCGCCAATCGTGCACCTTTTCATTTTTGGCTAGAAGCCAAAAATGGTGCACGATTGCGCATTGCTCCTGGGTCCCGTGCACACTTACATGCTGTGCGGAGTGTCCGGAGCTGCGCCAGTCATGCTTCCTGCCCCAGCGCAGCCTGGGAAGGTCCCAGGCTGCACTGCGGAAGGAAGAGGCGGGGCTCTCACGCGAGTAGGCAGCTCATGCGGAGCTGAAGGACCCTGGACACGAGAGCCTCTCACCGGAGGCTGCTCGTGCAATCCACGCACCCCAGCGCCGGAAAAAGGTAAGGTACGGAAAGGGCCTAAGCTGAATCTGTATAGATATGTGAAAACTTCATACTTATTCTGGATGAACCATGTTCTTAATCATAGCTCTTTGATTTTTGAACAAAGCATAGCACACGAATCCACGCATATTTAGATTGCAGCTACTTGCTGTAGCTTTTGGTCTCAATCCTACTGCTAAGGTATCCTGATTTTAGCTTTTATTGGAAGAATGACTTGTTGGACAGGTTTTTCCTGCTGCCAGCATACCTGGATGTCAAGATACTAGGGAACAAGAGTAATATCAATAAGGGGCAGGCAGTGCTATTGTTTGTCATTCACTCTGAATTGTTCAGATACAGTTTGGTGCCTGGTGGGTGCACACATTGCATACCACGGAGCGAGAGAGAAGGAAACGTACTTATAACTGCACCTAGGCTGGGCACACCCTGGAAAACCCACACAATGAACAACTGCACACCTTCCTTTTGTTCAGTGACAAAGGCTCTTGATTGTTGCGTGAGAAAAAAAGGATTCAAAAAGATGAAGTGTTCAAGGTGAATCCAGTTGGCTCCCCTAATTTTAAAATCAAGCTGGTCAAAAAGCAAGATTTTACCTTATCCTCTCCTCTCTCACTTGCTGAGTAAAATGAATGCAAACTACTTTTGCACTTTGAGCTCAGTTTGCAGCAATTGGAGTAAGACAAAAGGAGAAAATCAGAGGAAGAGAGAGAAACAGGGACATTTTAAAAGGCAGATCTTGCATTTGATCCTGGGGTCCTTCTTAAATTGTGGTTGGCCAGCCGTAGCAGCATAGAGGATAAAAATGAACTTCTCATAAGCAGAGCTGGGAAGTAACCATCAGCAGCCCTCCACTTTCACAGGGGTTAAAGGCACAGAATCCCTATAAATGTGGGAAAACTGCATATATCATAAGCCCCCCCAATTGTATTTAACACACACACACACACACACACACACACACACACACACACAAAACCTGTATTGTCAACCTTAGTTCAGTTATTATCAACAGCCATGTTTTCCTCTTTGTGCCTTTCTATTTATGTGAAAAATATAATAGCTATATATCAAAAAAACAAAACATCTGTATTGGCAGGGTGGCTGGCCCTGGCTATGCTTGTGTTCCCTTGTTTGCTTGCTCACTCACTTGCATGAGTGGGAAGGGGAAGAGGATGAGATGGGCGAGTGGAAAGGGACACCCAACCATTTCCCCCCACTGCCCATACAACAAGTGAGTGAATGCACATGCATGTCCCATCCCCTTTCCGCCTCCCACATGAGTCAGCGAGGGAATGCTTGCGTGGCCACAAGCAGCCACCCCACCAGTTTGATTTCCTTTTAGTGACAGTCTGCAAATTATCGAATCCATTAATGTTTAACCCACAAATGTGGAGGCCAACTGTAATTAGAAATGATATATTCCTTATAATTAATTCCCTTTTGCAGTATTTAAGATGTAACAAGGGCCATTTCTGCACTATACTGTAGTGCCCCTCTCTAAACTGCAAACCCCAGGATTCCATCGGATGTTGAAAGTGGAATAATAGCATTATAACATTCTAGTGTGGAAATGGCCACTGTTACATTACAATTCTAACACAACAAGGAGAAACTACCCTCCTTTCCCAAACTAACTGTGTTTGGGAACTAAGCCATCTTTTGTGTTTATTCAGCCAAAGGAGGATCTTGAATTTGATCCTGGGATCAGGCAAAAGCAAAATGCTGCAGCCTCGCCTAGTTTATGAGTTCTTCCTTGTTCATAATGTTTGCACTCTTGACCACACTCTGATGTTGCTTGTCGACATGTGTTTAGGCTTTTATCTTTGAATGTTAGACAGTATGGAGAAGATTATCACAGCACAATTCCCTTGTGCAGGATGACATTTCAGTTGTCAAAGTGTGCTAAAAGGCATCCCAGATGTCATTAAATCAGCAGTAATCAGCCCATTGACAAACAGAAATGGGAGACCTGAAGGAAGGACAGGAGAGGTAGAGACTTAAACGCTATGCAAAGAAAGCATGTGGTTCATGGTAAATTTTGTGCAGGGCTGATGGAGAGAAGGGACTGTGTGCTGTTGCCCAAAAGAGACTAATGAGGCAAAGGGTCTTTGTAGATAGGATAACACAAGAAGCCCAATGAACACCTACATGAACTGGGCAAATCTTTGGTTGATGGAGTCTAGTGCCCATTATTTATATATAAACCTCAAGAGATCTCAGGGCCAAAACCTGAGAACCTCAAGATTTCAGAGCAAACAAGAACTACCCCAGATTATACACAGTAAATTACCACCCTCACGAGAAAAGAAGAAGAAAAACAGTTGTCAACTAGTCTAGCAAGTGGAAAGGGTTTTTTGTTAAATTAGGCCAGAGGAAGGCAGAAAGAAGAACAGGACCTATCAACTCAGAATTATCTCTGGATGATTTGCAGTAGATTGGCAAGAACTTTTTTTTTTATTTTCACCTGTTTAACAATGGCAGCTGTAAAAGTATTACTTTTTCACCCTGTGTTGTCCTGCTGACAAAAAGTAAACAGAATTAGACGTTTGTGTGCAAGGACTGCAAGCACCATTTAGATCTTCTCCTTCAAAGTTCAAAACAAATTCCTTGGCTCACAATTCTTTAATTTCCAAGGATATATTTTTTGAAACCTCCTCACGTTGGTTGTTCTTTGATTATTTTTTAATGCAGATTCTGAAAGCCTGAAGTCTCCCTCACTTTACCTCACTTGCCAACTTACAGCCTCACTTCCTTCATCATTCTGGTTCTGGCCTCTACACTTCTGGGGGGTGGGAGGGGGAAGTCATCTGTATAGAAGTCAAATGTAAGTTATGTACATTTCTGAAAAGATAGCAGTATCAGCTGCTGTGGGTGCTCATCATTTTTTAAAAGGGGTTCCTTTACGCATGCTTGTCTAACCTGTCAGTGCCTGTTGTCTAAAGAAACTGCTTGCAAAAAGAGATAGCACAATGGAATGTATTTGATACTGGAGAATGTGTGGGCGAAGAATTCTTACACTTTATTCATCCTAATGATAAGAGGGGAAATGACAAGATTCAAACCAATAGGTCTTTTCCAGGGAAAACAGACAGCCGGATAACATTATCAAGCATGCAGGCCTTCGTTAGCAATATAGTTGGCCTTTCACATTTGGTAAGGTTAGGGGTGCAGGACCCCACAAAAGTGGAGAAATGTAAATATCAAAGTGTCGGGGGGGAGTGGGCTGAGGCATAATGAGAGGAATGGGCACCCAGGGTCCCAACCAGGTCCAGGAAAGGAAAGGGAGTGGGGTTGGCACGGTGGACCTATAAGTTCTGTCACCCATTTCCTTCTTTGGATGTGGGGTGGCATTTCGAGAGGGTGTGGGGTGCCGAGAAATCAGGCTGTGAGCCATCCTTAGCTGGTTAGGCAGAGGCTGGTGGAGGAGAAAGAAGACCAGAAGTGGGTTTTTAAAGGGCTGTGTGGCCTGATTGGAGCTTCCAAGAGGGAAGGTTTCCCAGGAAAGGAGTGCCTGAGGTGGGGGAGCAGGAGTTGGAGAAAACTGCAAATAATCAAATCTGTGACAGGCAAACCCGCAAAGGCGGAGAGCTGACTGTAGTTGTATTCTTTTGAAATGCAAGCTGAATGTGTTCTTCCTGTATCTTCCAATCCACAAAGTCTACCTTGTCATTCATCTTATAGTTCCATCCCTGTCTCTGTTTTTCACTAGATCCAAACACCTACATCCTGGGCACACTGTGGCCATCTTGTTTTGGAGTATGTTCTGGCAATTACCTGGGATGCTAGCTCTCCTAGCCTATTTCTGCAATGCCTCTCACAGTTCCACAATGTAATTTTACAGAAAATCTTTACTTGCATCCTACCACAAAAGGAAATTGGACAATGAGCCTGTTACATTATCACATCTCAAATGCTGTAAGACAATGCTCAAGAAGGGAGAACTTGTGAACCCCATGGGATCTGAAAGCCATAACAGACTCTCTCAGCAGAGATCTTGGCCAGTTTTCAGTGTATCTCTCTTCCTCCATTGACATCTAAATCACTAAAATCATAAATGAACTGATTTTTGAAGATATTATAACAAATGAGATTTGGAGGGAGGCCATTTAAAATTCTTCTTTTCTTTTGTTCTTTTCTCCAAATTATGGCCCTTTCCGCAGCAGGCAATTAGAACAGGGCAGTGCGTCCTCTCACGGAGGTCGTCCGCACCTTGGAGTAGACTAGGAGCGGACTACTTACCGGAGATCGGCACCTCAGTCTGCTCCCAAACGACCCCAAATGGTCCTCCAGCGTGTTTTCTAAAGACCGCAAAAAACAGGTCTTTATTTTCCTGGGACGCACCATTGCGTTCCTGCTCCCTTGTGCAGATTAGCAGGCTCACACCAATGTGAGCCTGCGATCTGCGGAGGGCCGGCTTTAGGTGTGGTGAGCTTCAGTGGTTGATCGGGACCCACAACCAACTGGAAGCCACCATTTTGGAAGCTGGAACCACCATTTTGGAAGCCGGAAGCCACCATTTTGGAAGCCGGAGCAGTGCGGATCTACAGACCTCGCACTGCTCCGATTCGCCCTGGACCAAGGAGGAGCCCTGCAGAAGAGCTTCAGGGACAGTCCGCGTTGCTTCAGATCCCAGAAGAAGTGGTAGGCAACAGCACGGAGCGATTCCCTTGCCTCATGCGGAAAGGTCCATTGATATACTGACCAATGGGAAATATAGACAGTAATCAAGACAGTTACAACTATTTTTTTTAAAAAACAACTAAATGGCAACAACTTCTTACGGTAAAAAAAATTTTTTTTTAACAATAGAAACATAAAAATCAACTGAAACATATCAAAGAACTGAACTCTGCCCAGAAGAAGTACCATATATACTTGTGGATAAATTGACCTCATGTATAAATCAAAGGATGGTTTTGGGGCCAAAATGATGGACCTTATATCAAAGGTCATTGTATGAAGAGGGAAAAACATCAGTACCACCATTTTCCTGCCGAGGCATTCAAAAGGCTTTCACAGCTCAGCTCTGAGAAGGGAATGGCTTTTTTTTTCCCCAGATAAAAGTTAAAGTACAGTATTAACACTCAGAGACCCAGCATAAGGTACTGGTTTGAGCATTGGACTATGACTTTGAAGACCAGAGTTCAAGTCCCTGCTCAGCCATGGAAAACCACCAGGTGACCTTTGGCATGTCACACACTCTCAGCCCCAGAAAACCCCATGATAGATTCATCTCAGAGTCATTATGAGTCAGAAATGACTTGAAGGCACACAACAACAATAACCTCTTGTCAAAAAAGGAACCGTTCACTTCTCTAAGTAGAATGGTGAAAGGTGAGTGTTTAGTCAGCCCTCAGGAGAACCTAAAAGAAGCACTGATGCCCTCTACTCTCTTGGTGTTCCAAAAAGCCACCACTGGCATTTTCCCACCCAGGCCAGAAGTGGCACTGCGGGAGAGAGAGTAGAGGGGGTGAGTGCTTCTTTTAGGTTCTCTATTGCCTTTTTTCACTCTACTCAGAAAAAGGGATGGTTATTTGGTAACAGTTAAGGTACAGTACTTACACTGACCCATGGATAGGTCGACCCTGGTTTTGAGGGTTGATTTTTTGACCAAAACATCTAGGTCTTAGGTCTTAGCCTAGCATCTAAATACTACTAATGAAAATGCCAGGTGCCTTTCTCTTGCGAGAACATTCCACAGATAGCCTTTTTTCTGTGCCCAGTGCTGATAGCCATGAAGCCCATTTGTCCTCTTTTTCATTCTCAGAAAAAGATAGAAGGCATGTGGCAGATGTCATGGGGGAAAGAGGCAAGTGGGCAACCACTTCTATTTCCACCTCATGTAATGGGGGCACTTGGGCCATATGATCAGTGACTCACTAATCTACAACTGAGTCATGCGTTCTGCACTACCAGAAATGTAAGGGTGAACGCAGTCCTTGTGATTAACACGGAATATACAAGATACTAGGTGCTTAGTATATGTCAGGTCACTGGCTCAATCAGGCAAGAACATCTTATTGAAATGAGATTTGATGCTGGTCTGGATGGTCTCCAAAAGTTACCTCTAACCCTGTAATTTCGTGATTGTGACAAAGAAAGGGAGCACTGATTAAAGCTGGTCAAACCTGCTAGACATGTCTAGCCTGGCCTATTTATTGTCAAGCATAAGCCCACATCTGAATAGGATTTTATTCTCCCACCATCTTCCACCATGCAATCTGCTGATTCAGTCTGTGAAAATATGAACATGTTTGGAGGGGGTTGCAGCTAAGGCCAGACTGAGACAAGATCACACTGAAGTCAGGGAGCCAAATGGAGTTCCAGGACCATCTTTAGGGTGCAAAATCCCTCTTCTCAACCCAATGGAGAAACATAAAGCAGTGGCAACCTGTGACTCCCATCCCACTGGGGTGGTGAATCCGCTCTGGGATGTAAAGGACCAATCTGAGGTGCAGAACTTATTGGTGGAATAGGATTCAGAACCTTAGATAGCTTCTTTAAAGTTCAGACTATAACCTGGAGTGAATTTGTTCTCACACTGACATGGATGTGGACTTTGGAAAGCTGCGAATTTCCCCTGTGCTCAATTTGTATATGTATGTAAATATACCATGTATTACAAAGTGCCACAAGTCTCCACGGACCACATCTGATGGAAAACAAAATAATGGATAGAATTTTGCACTTTCAGAATTCTCCCTGTTCTGGAGATGGGGTGCATCTCTGGAAAAGAGAATGATTCTCTGTTTGAATTAGCACTCACATATAGCACTGTTTCAATTCAAAAGCTTCAAGGTTTCTTACAGCTTTGTTATTGGAGAAATGTTTATCAGTGATTGGTAGGAACTTGAATTTAGGATTTCTGAGAGTAAAACAAGGCATTGGAGCCAAGACCATTTGGATAGAATCATAGAAATGTAGAGTTGGAAGAGACCACACGGGCCATCCAGTCCAACCCCCTGCCATGCAGGAATACCCTCAGAGCACTCCCGACAGATGGCCATCCAGCCTCTGCTTAAAAACCTCCAAGGAAGGAGACTCCATTACACTCCAAGGCAGCATATTCCACTGCCGGACAGCCCTGACCGTCAGGAAGTTCTTCCTGAGGTTCAGGTGGAATCTCCTTTCCTGCAGCTTGAATCCATTGCTCCTTGTCCTGATCTCTGGAGCAGCAGAAAACAAGCCCGCTCCCTCCTCTACATGGCATCCCTTCAAATATTTAAACATAGCTATCATGTCCCCTCTTAACCTTCTCTTCTGGAGACTAAACATCCCCAGCTCTCTAAGTCTATCCTCATAGGGCATGGCTTCCAGGCCCCTCACCATTTTGGCCGCCCTCCTCTGGACCTGCTCCAGCTTGATCATGTCCTTCTTGAACTGGGGGGCCCAGAACTGGACACAGTATTCAAGATGAGGTCTAACCAAAGCAAAGTAGAGTGGTAAGATCTTGGCTCTTAATCTGGGGAACTTCCTACCAAAGAAGCATAAGTTTGTCCCTTTTATACTAGGGCCTCCTTAAAACCCAGTTTATTATGAGCTTCTTAATTAGGAATGCTGTGCTGAACTTTGAAACATTTTATACTGCTGCTGGGTGCAAACTTCTGGCTTTAAAGTGATCTTGTCTCTTGGTAAGCTACTAAGATATATTGCTCTTGTTAAACTACTTTTTTTAAGCTACTTAATAAGCCACTTAAATTAATAAATGCAGTTCTGATTTTGTTGTAACTGCTGCTTTAATTTTGATTGTGTTTTCTTTGACTCAGATTGCATCCTTTTTATGTAAGCTGTCTAGAGAAAGTGCTGTTCCACAATTGGAGGAGACAATCTTTGGTCTTCTAAATGTTTTGGATCTCTACTCCCAGATGCTCCAGACACTATGGAAAATGGAAAGGGATTATTGGAGTTGTAGTCCAAAACACCTGGAGAGCCAAAGGTTTTCCATTTCTTAGATGACTTAGAAATCCTAAGGGAAGCAAAAAAAGATAGGAAAGGTATTTTACCACTGAAGTATTTCAGTGAGTGAGACCAACAGCAATATCAGAACTTGGAAAAATTGGGCAGCTGGCCCTCCACATTCACTAGGGTTAGGGGCACAGGATCTCCACAAAAGTGGAAAACCCACAAATATCAAAATGTGTGTGTGTGTGTGTCTGGGAATGGGGGTGAGGAATGATGGGAAGAACAGGCACCCAGGGTCCAAACCAGGTCAAGGGAGGAAGGAGGTGGGTCAACATAGTGTCCCTATACTTCCTGTCTCTCGCCGATCTCCTTCCTTGGTGGGTGTGGGAGGCATTGGGAGAAGGTTTGTGGTTCTGAGAAATTGGACTGTGAGCTGTCATTAGCTGGCCAGCCAGCAGCTGGTGGAAGAGGAAGAAGAGGACCAGAGGCAGATTTGTAAAGGGTTGTACAGCCTGGTCAGAGCTGCCAAGAGGAAAGATTCCCCCAGAAAAGAAGCACACAGCGGGGGTCAGGGGTTGCACACTTGCAAATAATCAAATCCATGAAAGTTTAAACCATGCAAATGCGGAGGGGTGACTGTAGTCCACAATATAACTTCTCTAAGCTCTCATGCCTCTGGATTAGATGGTCAGTCTCACTCAATGAAATACTTTAGTATTTGAGCATCTTAGTTATTATCTTTATGTCTGTTAAGAATATTGAGGCCAGAGCCACTACTAGCTGAGAGATCCCGGGATTTGTGGTTTTAAAGAAGGAATTTTTTTTTCAAACTTTCAGGAATACTGGGCACTTTGTTTAACACAGGTTTCTGGAAGTAGTCTTCTTCAGCCTAGCTATTAGACATTTATTTATTGAAATGTCAATGAGTGAACCTTTGATCTTTCATAACCAAGGCTCATGTTCTACAAAGATTTAAACCTTTACTTATTTCATTCTTGCATTCCTGTATGCAAGAATGAATAATTTAAAAAGTTTTTCTCCCTGTTAGGCAAGATTACAAGTGTTTTCGTGCCTTTTCAATCCTTTTTTGCACTCATTTTTCACACTTTCACATTTTGAGACTGTTTTTCCAAAAAGAAAATGAATGAAGGTAGTTTTTAGTGTAAAATCCCAATATTTTGTACAAGCCAAGAATTCTGAAAGAAAGCCAGTGTATTTTGCACAGGTGTTTTTTGCCCAAATATACTTCTTTTCTTTGCAAAATTGTGGGCTTTTGTGCAAGAGCAAGGTCTAGAGTAAACAAATCTGCAAAAACAATCCTGAAATAAACATTTATGTGATGAAATGTCTCGGTGGCCCTTTCTGCACGAGGTGAGGGAATTGCTCCATGCCGTTACCTACCGCTTCTTCTGGAGTCTGAAGCAACGCGGACTGTCCCTGAAGCCCTTCCGCAGGGCTCCTCCTTGGTCCAGGGCAAATTGGAACAGTGCGAGGTCTGTAGATCCGCACTGCTCCAGCTTCCAAAATGGCAGCTTCCAGCTTCCAAAATGGCGGCTTCCAGCTTCCAAAATGGTGATTCCAGATTTCAAAATGGCGGCTTCCAGTTGTTTGTGGGTCCCGACCAACTGCTGAAGCTCGCCGTGCCTAAAGCCGGTGCTCCGCAGATCACAGGCTCACATTGGTGTGAGCCCGCGAATCTGCACAAGGGAGCAGGAACGCAATGGCGCGTTCCAGGAAAATAAAGATCTGTTTTTTGCGGTCTTTAGAAAACATGGTGGAGAACCATTTGGGGTCGTTTGGGAGCAGACTGAGGTGCGGATCTCCAGTAAGTAGTCCGCTCCTTGTCCGCTCCAAGATGCAGACGACCTCCGTGAGAGGATGCACTGCCCCGCTCTAATTGCCTGGTGCAGAAAGGGCCGGTGTCTCAAGACACTCTTTCTTGTTAAACAGGAGAAAAAAATGTGCTCAGGAAATCAGAGTTGACTCATCTGGAAGTGCAAGATAACCTAGAGAGACATGTTTGATCAGCCATTATTGTGGCCATTTATACATCACCACAAAAGGAGGAAAGACACATCAAGAAGGAGGGAGGGAAAGATAAGAAGATAAAGATATCCATAATATGTGTATATACTAATTGATGTGTACAGATGCACATTGAGAAATATTTCTGATATTTTCCTAGACATTCAAGCCATCGTACCAAAATGAGAAAATCCAACTCAGAACCTGAAAAAATTGCATGTTTAGACCACAACATCCAGAAGCCCTCTCCAGTACAGCCACTGGGATTTGTTGTCCATAAAGTAACTTCCAGGAATAATATGCTGAAATGCAGTTTCATGGCCTCTATTCTGCTTCCTTATTATGCTTAACCCTTGAACCAAGTTCAGATTGGTTAGCCCTGGAACTGATAATGCATTCAGGTGGAGAATCACTCTCTGAAAGCCTCTGAAAAAAAGGAACATCCATTCTTAAAGTAGGATACATGGCCGCACCAGTAACTTCTGGGCATTTGTGCTTTTGAAAGTAGGAGTTTGCTTTTGATTATGCACAACCTGCTCAACAAAGAGCCCAGATTGGTTTGGAGAAGAGTTGCAAAGGGGATGTTCCATATTCCAGCTCAGCTTGTGTGGTATGTTCCATCCAGGAATTTAAAATCTGCAGGCAAAGGATTATTTTCTGTTCCACCAATGTGTACAGCTCTGTCAAAGCTGTGAGCCTTTCAAGATCAGGCTCTGCATTTGTGGAACAGTCTTCCTTTGGATTTTCAGCTGGAGGAGGATCTCACCCATTTTTCTAAATGATTGAAGACCTTCCTCTTTGACTCTCCACCTTAAGTCATTGAGATGTATTTAAGATGCTGAGATGGGTAGCGATTGGTGGGGTGTTGGGGGTTCCATGTCATGTATTGTTGTGGTTTTCTGTTGTGGTGTCTTTGTCCCTGATTGTATATGTCATTGTTCCTCCCTTTGGTGTAAAGGGCATTATAAATAAACATCATCACCATCATCATCATCATTCCAAGTTCTCATCTAAGAGTTGCATATTCTCATCTAAATTCCATGTTCTCGTCTAAGAGTTGTGCAATGTACCCTGCCACAGTTTGAGAAAAGCTGTTTGGTCTTTAAAGTGCTTTAAGGGGAAAAAATGGGTCTATAAAGAATAAGAAGCTTTCTCTTCTGGTGGAATGTATGTTCTTTATCTGCCCAGTGGCCATTTTCAAGCAGCTTGTGAGAACAGACCAGCAGTTCCTGATCTTACAAGATCAGAGGAATTGTACCCAGATCCTTTTCCCAGGCAAGTAGAGTAATAATCATCTGCATAACACGATAAGCAAAAGGTTTTTTTATAGTGTAGATATCCACCTTCACACAATGGTGTGGGCAGATGAAAGAAGACATCCATAGTACACCGTGCACTTTAACTCACAGCTAGTTAGAAGGTATAATATGAAACAGAGATGGACAATATGCTGCTCCTGGCCAGACTTTGTTGGACTGCAGCTCTCATCAGCCATAGCCTGCACACCCAATAGTAAGTGATTGTGGCAGTTGTTGTTCAACATCTGTAATTGTAGTCCAACATTCCTTGGTTTAAAATTAAGAGAGCTGCAGAATATCAGTGGCTAGGACTGGGTGAAAATTTCATTTCTGTTCATTTTCTAAAACCAAAAATTAAGCAAAATTCTCAAATCTCTTAACAGCTTGAGATTTTAAAAATGCAAATGTGAAAAAAAACAAATCCAGACAGATTCATCCCTCTAGGTTCAAGATGCTGAATGTTTCGCTCTTAAAAGGCTAGCTTTGAATTTCTGTGGATTCAGTCATACTAGTACTGAGATAGAGTTGCTACTTTGTGTTTTCCTGAAAGGTTGTTCATCTTTAACACCTACATAATAGGCAGGCGCAACATGGTCTTTCCATCCTGGGAATAACTGCACATTGTAGCTACTGTATTGAACTTGACTGGTGCAGGTGGGAAAAAATTTCATTTCAGTACCTTTTGTGGAATTTATCAAAATTTGTGAACTTACCTCTACTTAGGAGAAAAAGAACTTCAACATTTGGGGATAATGAATGTTCAAAACCTTATGTGAACGGGGAAAAGTGAAACTATTGGTGAGCACTGTCTGTGACCAAGCCCTACACATGAACAGCATTGGAATGGACACGCCGGATTGCTGCAGTACACATTTCATGACTCAGTTATTCATCATCCCACCACAAATCCATAGAACATTGCAAATCACAGGCCTTGAGCTGCATTCCCCCTCCCCCCCAAAAAGATAACTTTTCTAAGCTCTGTTGGCTTTGTATCAAAGTGAAGTTGATAGAAAGCAGGCCTGTATATTTGAACCTGTGTCCAAATGTGCTGCAAAGATTCCCACACAGACAAAACAGAAAACAGGCCCTTTTAGGCGGAAAAAAAATACTGAAAGGTATCTTTTTCCATGGCTAAAATACTAGCAGACTCTGAAAGATCTATCTGAAGCAGGTTTTTCTTTTGCTTTACAAGGGAGCTCATTCTGTCACAGAAATAAGAGCTGAAGGATTCTGAGGCTATTCAGATTACTTTTAATAGGAAGTGGATTGTTTTCTATCCTGCTTCTCACTATGAGCCTTTTAGCGACCCTGTAGGTCTCAGTTTCGCTGCAGCACATTGCCAACTTCGTCTGATGACAGTCTGCTCTGAGTCTTTTCCTTTTCTTGCCTAGTTGCACAAAGGAGACTCTGTGCTTATGTGTGTGCGCGCGTACATGCGTTTGTGTATGTGTGTGTGCGTGTGTTAGGAGGACAGGTGTGTGTGCTCAAGCATGTAGCTGCAGCTTAAGTAAACTACCACCTTTGTTTTACCAGTGCCTTTTCTTCTTCGAGGAGAAAGCCACCTACCATGAATCACACCTTTTGTTCTAAAAGGAAGGGGGGGGGTAAGCAAGATAAGACAAGGGTGTGTGGGGGGAGGGTATAGGAAGGGAGAATGCAGTTTCTTTGAAAATCACTTAGAAAAGAAACACGTCCCACTTCGTGCCGACTGACCAATGAGGAGGATCAATGTGCTGGCAAAGGGTTGAGGGTTGGTCCATTCCTGAGGTCTCACATATCACCTAGGATGGATGGACAACTCCCACAGTGGCTGGAATAAAAGGAGACGGGAAGAGGAGAAGGGCTCACATTCCAGCCTCCAGAGCACTGATTGTGTAACTTTATTGGCAAGGTTTCACACCTCTGCACACACTCCAACCATGACCACTTACAGCTATAGGCAGTCTACCACCTCTGTTGGAGGAGGGTTGGGTGGCCATTCCTCCTTCCGAGCTCCAAGCATCCATGGCGGATCTGGTGGTCGGGGCATCTCTGTCTCTTCTGCTAGATTTGTGTCCTCTGGGGCTGGAGCTGGCCTAGGCAGTGGATATGGAGGAGGGTTGAGTGGAGGTAGCTATGGTGGCGGCTTTGGAGGAGGCTTCGGTGGCGGCTTTGGAGGAGGCTTTGGTGGTGGGTACGGAGGTGGTTTCTGTGCCACTGGAGGGGCCAACGATGGCCTCCTTTCTGGCAATGAAAAGATAACTATGCAGAATCTGAATGACCGCTTGGCAACCTACCTGGAGAAGGTGCGTGCCCTGGAGGATGCCAACACGAATCTAGAGGTGAAAATCCGAGAGTGGTACCAGAAGCAGGGCCCCACTAGCCCAGCCCGCGACTACAGCCCATATCACAAAACCATTGACGACCTCCGAGATAAGGTAAGGCTTGCACTCTTTATTTCAAGGGGAGGGTTAAGGTTTCCAACATGTATAATTCAATCTACTAGAATTATAAAACATGGGGTGGGGCAGGGTGTCCCCTGTGGAAAATCATAAATATGAGAGATCACAATTGTGCGGTGTGGATTGTGTGTGGATGACCAATGATTCTGATCTTCCCATAAATCTCAACTATGTTTTCAGAGCTTGGAAAAGTTACTTTTCTGGACCAGACCTCCCACAGTTGCCCTAGCTCACCTTTCTGGTGGTCATGCATGGGGTATTGTGGGCATCAGAGTAGGAAAAACAATTGTCCCAAGCTCTGTATATTTTTGAAGTGTCACAGATTTGATAGAACCATGCAATTATATTGATTTATGTCCTAGAAAGAACTGGGAATTTAGCATTATGGTTGTGTTGGTGTGCCTTCAAGTCATTTTCAACTTATAGTGACCCCAAGGCAAACCATCTCGAGATTTCCTGGGACTGAGGGTGTGTGATACACCCAAGGTCACCCAAAGGGTGTCCATGGCTGAACAGGAAATCAAACCCTGGTCTCCAGGGTCATAGTCCAATGCTGACATGCCTACACCATGCTGACTCTCACATGCATAGCATAGAGAAGACTAATAGGAAAAGCCAATATAGTCAACCACATAATGGGGGTTTGGCCACTTCCCCCCTTCTAGTAATGCTTCTATATGTTCAGCAGTTGCAAATGTTCACCTTCTGAGTCTTTTCCTCACAGGCAAGTGCAGGAATGTGAAATATGTCATCTCAGAGCTCCTTGGGCATTAGAAGCCCAAAAGGTTTGCTAATGAAAAAAAAATGGCAACCTTCTGGACACCTGATCCCATCTGATCTTGGAAACTAAGCAGGGTCAGCCTTGGTTAGTACTTGGATAGGAGAACACCAATGAATACCAAGTGCTATAGGCTATATTTCAGAGGAAGGAACTAATAAAATACTCCTTGCTTCTGAGTACTCCTTACCTAAGCAAACTCTATGAAATTCATGGGGTCCCCATAAGTTGACAGGTCGTTGGAAGGCACGTAAACACAGTGTGGCCCAGTAGCATGTTTGTCAGGTTATTATGGGAAGTCTCTACCCCTCAGTATTCTCAACTGTAAAATAGGAATACGAGCAATCCTTTTGCATGTTCAGTGAAAAGTCTGTACAATGAAATAGTTTGTGTTCATGCATGTTTGTGCTCAGTATTGACCTATTTAAGAGGGCCATAATAGCAGACTAATTTACCAGGCTGACATAAAAACAAACAAGGCAGAATTTGTGCAATCAAGTTCATGTTAAAGGTAGAGCATAAAAAGAGATGTGATTGAGGGTACGAATCAAATTTTCTTTAGAGAAAAAACAAAACAACAGACTGGGTAAATAGAGTATTTGTCAGTGTCAGCCAGGACAGGATATACTGGATTCATTGCATAACTATACTTGAATGCCTCAATTAGTGATACGTTTCTTTTCACCTCCTCATCTCTGTGGGAAACAAATTTGCTACGTGTCCTTAAAGTAGTTAACCCTGTTTGGTTTTCAGTCAGGCCTTTATATGAAAAAAGGGTGGGAAGGTCTCACCTTTTCAAACAGCTTTTGCATGGCTGGCCTTCTGATTCTGGGAAATTCAATGCATCTTGCACATTCAGAATGCAAACTATTCCCTTATCTGTTGTGTTGCAGGAAGAACCAATCAAACACAACCTATGCCCTTCTCTCTTCTGTTCGCTGGCACTGAGACTGATTTTAATGCCAACCTCTTATCAGATTTTATTTACGTTGGAGTACATTTTCTAATTCTCCAGCCATGTGAAACAAACCATCCCACCAGATTCAGTTCATTGATAACCTGACCCTTGGTGGCCCCTGATGGAACTTGGTTGAATAATCCTCAACTAGCAAGTTCCAGATGCTCACTGTTACTGAATTCTTGATCCCCAGATGTGATAATTGATTCAGATGATTTTGTAACACCTGATGTATTAGCAGAATGAAGTTTTATTTTCAGAGATTGCAAAGGAAATCCACACTATAAGTGAGACATATTTCATAAAGCAAGGAGTTTATTTTTTAAAAAATGCTCACTTATATTTGGAAGTCTTAGATTCCTTAGTTTTATGAGCTACACTGTTCATATTTCTCAGGAAGAATAATAATGTATTAAATCTCAAATATTCAAGTTAAATTCAGTTGCTGTTCAAATCAGTGGTGAAAAAATAATCCTCACAACAATCCTGTGAGGTTGGTTAGGCTGAGAGATAGTGACTAAGCTAAGGTCATGCACTAAACTTCATGCCCAAACACGAATCTGAAGTCAGGTCTACCTAGTCTCAGTCCAATATTCTGACATCAATATCACACTGAATCTCTTATGCCCCATTGGTTTCAATGGGAAGTAAAATCATTTAACCAAGGCTGTAATCTTATATCAACATTCCTGGATGTCAGCTTCGGTGGTATTTACTTCTGAGTTGATGTGTTGGGGATTGTGCTATTTGGATCTAATTTAGTCATGCCTAGAGTAGCTGTACTACAATCAAGAGGGTTTAAATTAATCATAACTAAGTCAAGTTTAAAGCTTGATTTAAAGCTAAAAGATCATAAGGAAAGAACAAAGGTGCCTTTGAAGCTGGTTAGCAGACTGAGACGCTAGGGACTCAGGTCGGCTGGTCACAGGCTTCCCCACTGTGATGAGATGTTTAAATTGTAGCCATCATTGTTAAATGTGCATCTAAAACATGGCATAGATTTATACAAATTAATGCACTCTTTGGTACATTCTTTTTCTGGGGATTTTTTTCCCCCTTATTTGGAAATACATACCTAGTAGAATGTCTCCCCATCCATTCTCTGGATTTTTTGGGGGGAAAAACCCCTAAAACATGTCAGGAAAATGTCCTCAGCTCACTAATGTCTTGGGTTATAACCTATGGGTTACCCAAGTTACAGGGCACAGATTACCTTTTCTGGATGGCAGCTGCTCGAATTTCTCTGCCATAATAGTTGGGGATTTTGGAAGTTGTAGTCTAAAAAAGTAACGTTGTTTTAGCTCTGCTTTTATACCTCTGAGATAGGATTTCAATACAGGCCTCCAGTCCTTATTCCCACAAAACCACCTTGAGAATCTGTGGCATTAGCTAGCTATTATCTAAACAGGAAAAAGGAGACAAGAAAATAGTCCCTGTTGACAAAACTAAGCACACTATAATCTTTTCTCTCCGTGTACACCCAAGGTTTATTTTGCCTCAGCAGTGGAGTCATCAGTACAAAATTCTGGTTTGTTTAGAGAGGAAGCACACCCACCCCTAAAAGTACACAGAGCTACAGAAAAGCAAACAGTTATTATAAGGAAATTCGTACCAACCTCAGAGTTCTTGACTATCACCACCCAAGTAGGGATTCTCAGTTATGATTTTTTAAAACTCTGGGAGCATCGGGCAAGGCTTGAAAGAAACCAACATATTGAAGCAGGCGAGGAAGGAGTTACATGTGTTGGATATACAACTATGCATTACCCACAAAGAAGAACTGCTTCTCCTCAAAAGAGAACACAGTTATACATAAATATTGTATCTTTTAATGTATATGTATAGATACATGTGAAGAAAGCTTGACTATAATTTAAACGAAAATAAAATACATGGCACCCCAGTGGGAAAGATTGCAGCACAGGGGTCTGTTCACCTGTTCAATTCTGGTGCTAATTCTTTATGGGAAATTTCAGTGCCTCTGCTCTCTCGTCACCTGGTTTCTTTTAACCAGATTTCTACTGAACAGTAATGGCAGGTGGTGGAGCAACTGAAGCTTTACATGTTAGTGGGGCAATGAATCAACTCCAGGTTTTAATATAAATTTTAAAGAAGCTCTCCAAGGTCTTCATCACTTGGATAGCTCCTTTCAAAGTTCAGACTAAATCCAGACTGTGTTCATTGCCCTCTGACATGGAAGCCATAGCTGCTGAACAGCTCTTCAAATAGGTAATGCCATCAAACAAAATCCAGTCCTCTGACAGCCTTTCAAATATAGGACTGTTCTGTATGAATTTGCTTACATGGCCACCCTTTGAAAGGTTGGGTCAAAAGGTCAGGTTATCAGTGAAGCCTGCTAGAATCTGGTACAACAGATCCAGGCAGAATCCACATTTTGCATGGATTTCAGTCAACAGCACTTGACAGAACACAGGTTCATTGGTTGGATGAAAATAGGTATATTTCAAGTGTGACTAGGTCTAATTCAAAATACATTGATTCCGTGAGTGGACAACTTGGGGCCTTCCAGATGTTGTTCGGTGGCAGCACAGCACAGCCAATGTAACAAAATCTGAAGGGCTACAGGTTGCCAATCCTTATTCTATAGACGTGGGTAAAGACATGGCCAATCTTTTTTTTTTCAGGTTTTGATAAACAATAGAGCTGCACAGCTCGAACATTTAGAAGATCATGTTATTCTAACAATGTGTCAAAAGCCGTTTCCTTTCTAGGAAGGTCACCACATACAGGCAAAGGCTTCTGTCTCCATGGCCATTACACTAGTTAAAGAGAAAAGTTGTGCTACGTGTCAAAGGCTAATGACCTGACCTGTGTATGGCTTCTCCTCTTGCAGATTCTGAATGCAACCATTGAGAACAACAAAATTGTCCTGCAGATTGACAATGCCAGGCTGGCTGCTGATGATTTCAGGACCAAGTGAGTAAGCCTCCCACGGGCAGGGAACTGAGGGCAGGGGCTGTGTATCAGTAACTAGTTTCAAATAGGTAGGGGCAATGGTCACTAACAATTGAGAAGGGATCCATTCCACATTTTAGTCAGAACTTTGAAGGGGCTATCCAAGATGCCAAACTTACTTGGGGGATAGGGCTCAGTATCTTGGGTACTTTAAAAAAAACTTCAGGCTAAAGTCCAGAAGAGATTTATTGGTCCTCAGAAGCCATCAGCCACCGCTGGTAGTGATAGAAGATGGATAATTAACAACATAACAGAACTAAGTATGTGGTAAAAATCCATACAAATACTGTATCTCCAGTATATCACAGTCACCTGATAAACTACAGGCAGGCATGTAAACAGCATAATGCCAGCCTTCTACGTCCAGGTGTATTTCCTAGATTGGCTCCTCTCTTACCAGTCTGGCTAACAAAACTGTGAGTCTTTCTATACTTGGAAATAAAGCCATGTCTCTTCCACATGCTATAACATGAGTAACTTGTATCCCTTCAGGCGTGATTGTAACTCCTATCGACCCTCGCTTTCAATTGTGCTGAATAGGGCTGATGGAAGATACAATCTGTAGGGATGCAAGCTGCCCAGTCTTGCTGTAAGGACTCAGAGCTGAGGGAATTTTGATTTTCCTTCCACTGGATAAATCATGGGTAATGCCAGAGCTTGTGGGAATGAAGCTAATTTTCTTTTATAAAAGATTAAACCGGTCTGGTATGTTTTAGCAGCACCTAATTATGAGTTGATGTTGTTTTCTTAAAGGTTTGAGAGTGAGCAGGCCCTGCGCATGAGTGTTGAGGCTGACATCAATGGCCTCCGCCGTGTCCTGGATGAGCTGACCTTGTCTAGAACTGATCTGGAGCTGCAGATCGAAAACCTGAAGGAGGAGCTGGCCTACCTGAAGAAGAACCATGAGGAGGTAAAGAAAGAGATGGTTTAGGGGACTGCATCCCACCTTTGCCAGACTTAGCCATTTCAGTGGGTCTGTTCTTAGATCCACCACAGTCCATTGGACCTAAATAACAATCCTCTGACCTTCCCTTGACTTCAGTGGTTTCACTCACTTAGATTGGTAGATGATTAAATTTCTGTGTGTTTGAAACTAAAAGCTAAATCCAATCAGTAGTCTCAACTACAGTGGGCCCCTTGCTGAATAGTAAGTTGAGTAAAACCCAACAACTCACTGGTTCTACTCTAGATGGGACTAAGAATTGTATTTAGTTCTTAGTGTTTTAAAACTTGCCTGTTCAGAAACAGCTCTGCAGCATTTATACAAAATGGCCAGAAAGAATTCAACAGTTTCAAGTTGCCAAATGATAGGATGCCTAAAAAGGAGAAATTGTTATGTGAGGTAAGCCTAGTACAGAGTGACATACAAAATCCTTCATGAAATACCTAACTCAGAATCATTCCTTTCTTAGAATTTACTTGTACTACTGAAAGAGTAGCCTAACTGACACATTCCAGTTTGCTAGTAAGGCCTTGGATTTAACATAGTAATACAGGAGTGGGGAAACTGGACATCAGCTCCAGAAGTTGTCAGATAGCCATTCTCATCAACTGCAGCCAATAGAGCCATTGAGTAACCCAGCGATGATGGCAGTTAAGCATGAACAGCTTGATAGTTACAGGTTCTGCACCCTTATATCACAAAATGCCATGCCCAACGTACCAAATATGAGCTGGAAAAGAATTCTTATCTTCCTTCTTCACATGCCCATCTCCGCCACTCTTCCTCAGCCCCAAAATTCAATCTTTTCAGATTGGCTTGGGAGAGACAAAGGGGGTAAAAAAAGAGCCCAGATCCTCTGATTTATTTGTGCATTTATTTATTGTTGCAGAAGAATTTAAATAATTATGGTGTTCATCCAAGGACAGTTTTGACTAGCCCAGCTTTCTCTAGATAAATGATGCATGCTATAGATTGTTGTTTGACAAACAGGTCCTCAATCCGTGCCTATGTTTTTGTCTGATTTGCAGGAAATGAGTGCTCTATCTGGGCAGCTGAGTGGCCAAGTGAGCGTTGAAGTTGACTCTGCTCCAGGCATTGATCTCACCAAGATCCTGGCTGATATGAGAGACCAATATGAATTGCTGGCTGAGAAGAACAGGAGGGATGCTGAGACTTGGTTTACCAGTAAGGTAAGATGGGGAAAGAAGAGGAAGCAAAAGAAAGATGGGAAAAGAAACAAACAATGCAGTTAAACAAATTTGGGATTCTTCCACCAGCTCATGTATACTCTCCAAATGTCCTGATTTGGCAAAGACAGTCCCTGTTAAACCTCTGTTGTCCCATTTTTTCAACTACCTGTAAAATGTCCCAGTTTCTTCCTCCTCTCCTGCATTACTTTTTTGTCCCCAACTTAACTTCACTTGCTGCAAAATGAGTCCCAAATACAAAAGTTGTTTGACTCAATTAACACAGCAGGGGAGGTGAGGAGGGGCAGAATCTTGCCCTTCCCAGTAGGCTCAGATGAAAGCAACCTGCTGTCTATTATTCCTCATTGATAGATTTTGACATCATGACCGCACTCTGATTTTACCACACCTGCCCCAGTTTTCATTTGTGAAATGTTGGAGGGTATCCTAATGTCATTGACAGAGCCCCTGTTTCACAATCTCTTTCCTTTCTTTGCTTTTAAAAAAATACAGACTGAAGAACTGAACCGAGAAGTTGCTGTCAACACTGAGCAGCTTCAGACCAGCAAGACGGAGATCACAGACTTGAGGCGTACTCTCCAAGGCTTGGAGATTGAGCTGCAATCTCAGCTCAGCATGGTAATGCAAAGATTAGTGAGGGACTTCTTTTGTCAGTGTCTATGTTCTGACATACGTTAACTTCTAAATGAATTTGGTATCTGTGAATATTAAATAACACATCTATCTGGGGTCTAGTGTTTGAATTTTAAAACACTGGCATAGGTTTGGATATGTTTCTCAGTTGTTTTGGTGTAAACACAAACTTCTTCTCAGTCTGTTTGCTGCTAGTAATATTACGGCAAGTAACTACTTTGAAGCACAAAGGGTGTATTTATTTACACTAGTAGCCAGCCCTTTCCTGAAGGCTTGGAATCAGGAATGGCATGAATGGCATGAAGAAATATATGGGAAAAACAGAGCACTAAAATGCAGCAGTAAATACATGGCAGACATTAAAACACCCTACTAGAACACTGGTTCTCCCCGTCAAATTCTAACTATTCTGTAAAGATCCTAACACAGCTCCTGAAACAGGAGCCTATGAGCAGAACTCTGAAATACAGTTGGCCTCCACATTCACTGGGGTTGGGGGCTCACAACTCTTGCAAAAGTGGAAAAAAAACACAAATATCAAAATGTGTGTGTGTGTGTGTATGGGAAGGGGGCCAAGGCATAGTGGGAAGAGTGGACACTCACAGTCCAAACTGAGGTCATTTCTGCACTTCACTCTTATAGCGCGATTATTCTACTTTCAACATCCTATGGAATCCTGGGGTTTGCAGTTTTGGGAGGGGCCAAGTGGCCCCTCCCAAAACTGCAAACCCCAGGATTCCATAGGATGTTGAAAGTGGAATAATCGCACTATAGGGGTGTAGTGCGGAAATGGCCTGAGTCAGGGAAAGGTGAGAGAAAACGGGTAGGTCAACATGGTGGCCCTATACTTCCTTTCTCTCCCCAATCTCCTTCCTTGCATATTGGGGGGGGGGGGCATCAGGAGAGATTTTGTAGGATTGAGAAATTGGGCTGTGAGCCATCCTTAGTCGGCCAGCAGCTGCTGGTAGATGAGGAGGAGGGGGAGGACCAGAGGTGGGTTTTTAAAAGGTTGTGCATCCTAATCAAAGCCACAGAGAGAGAAGGTTCCCTCGGAAAAGATGTACTCACAAATAATCAAATCCATTAATGTTAAACCCAGGGATGTGAGTATACTACTTTTTGGACTACATCTTCCCAAAATCATGAGGGGATTCTAGGAGCTGTAGTTCCAAATACTAATGTTTCCAAGCTCTAGCCAAGACTTAAGATTTCCTCAAATGACAAGATAGAATTTCCACAGTTAAGTACTGAAAGTCAAAGATATAATGGCCAGAATCAGAGTGCACACTACTTAACTTTACATATACTTACTTATTTAGTTAGTACTAAAGCACTATGAAACCCTGTTAGCATATTACAAAGATTCACAGTGGGAGACTGGCAAGATGTGGATCAGTCCTATTGTACATTAGTCACTTTCCTGGCTTCTCTACATAGTAACCTAACAGCAGCCCTTTACTGGATATGGACACTCCACATCTGTCCAGTTCTAGTTCACCAGACATGAGTCCACTTATAAAGACCTAAGCCCTCAGCAGTATTCCAACCATTGATCCATTTGATCCCATATTTTGGTTTCCTAATCACCGCCCAGTTTCAATTATATTTCTTCAGAACAGACACTTGCACTTTGGCAATAGTCATTGAACAAGCTATCTCAGCAGCTGTGCCTTCTCTTCCCAGAAAGCCGCTCTGGAAGGCACCTTGGCGGACACAGAGAATCGCTACAGTGCTCAGTTGTGTCAGATCCAGGGTCTGATCAGCAACATTGAAGCGCAGCTGCTGGAGGTCCGCTCAGATATGGAGCGTCAGAACAATGAGTATAAGACACTGATGGACATCAAGACCCGCCTGGAGCAGGAGATTCAGACCTACCGCCAGCTGCTGGAAGGCCAAGACCTCCAGTAAGTTAATGTCTAAACAGTTACCTCTGGGTGCTTCCCTAAAAGGAAGAAATGCATCACTGGAAAAGATAACAGAAGAGCCAGATTTGTCTGAAATTTTCATATACTAATTTTTATGTAGACATGCAAATTCATACATCATTGCCATAATTCATATAGAAATAAAAGAGAGCTTGCCATAATGGGGAAGTCTGAGATAATCTAGGGATTTGCTTAGTTTGCTACCCAGGTGCTCAAACCAGGTCTAGAAAGTTGCGATCTGGACCTAACATTCAGGCAGGAGAAAAGTGGGCACTTACCTTTCCTTATGAACTGTTCTTCATATCACCTCCTAAACAGTTTTTCACTCACAGTGGAAAAATTGCAGTGACTGTTCTCATTGCACCATGGGCCAAAAAGCAGCATCATGGGGTAGGGATGGAGGATTGAAGGAAAAGAGCTAAATAGTACTCTCTCCATAATTTTTAAAGCCAATTGATAGCTCTTCATTTTAAAAAGTCCATGTAGAAATCATCATCTGACTGGGAGTCACATGTAGTTTGATGCTGAAACAAACACAAAACACTAATTTGGAAAACCCACTAATCTGACCATTTTTAATTTAGGTTTTAGGGATTTTAACTCTCAGGTTATTGGCTTTGAAAAAATTAAAAGCGAGTTGATTCTTCTGATGCTAACAGTGGAAAACAGCAGGAAAACCAGTTGTATCTACCTTCTTGTGGAGCTGCCAAGTGGCCCTTTCATACTACATAATTATAGTACTGTGATTCCTTTTTAAATGCCATCATTCCACCCTATGGAGTTCTGGGATTTGCAGTTTTAACAAAGAGTATTTAGAATTCTCAGCTAGAGAGCCTCCTGGTCACAAACCTCAGATTTTCATAGAAAGTTGCTTTGTTGCTTGGTTTTATTTGTTGAATCTGACACTCACATCAAAGCTTTCCTCTTTCTGTCTGTCCTGCAGCTTCTCAGGAATTGACTCCGGGACTAGTGGTAAGCCTTTTTATTTTTTTTAAAAAAAACCTAACAGGAGGATCTTAGGAAGAAGGGTGCAGGTTATGGTCTTAAAGACACATGATTTAGCCACTGTGCTGAAGCTAAGCAAATTCGTATCTGGCCAATGACTCAGTGATTGTTTGCAGTAAGTTTGTAATATGTAGAAATGAAAATATACATGCGAAAATTGCTTGCAATAAATGTACACATTAAGCACAACTGCACACAAAACAGATTATATTGGGGGCCATGTGCACAAAAATAACAATGTGACTCTTCACATTGACTAATGTGGAAATGGGGCAAAATGAAGGGACAGAAAGATGAGAAACTAAGAGGAACAGAAATTGGTCGCTTGAACCCTCCCTAGGTATACTCCACTACTATGTCAGTGTGGTTGCAATCCCACCAAGGTGCTGGTAGATTTCATGTCAGCAGAGCAGTGAATCCTCTTTGGGTTTTAATCTGAGTTTTAAAGATGGTGTCCAAGGTGCTGAACCATCTTCACAAAATAGGATCCACACCTTAGATATTGTTATTGTGTGCCTTTAAGCTGTTTGTGGCTTATAGTGACCCTAAGATGACCCTATCATAGACTTTTCTTTGGAAGACTTGTTCAGAGGGGAGTTTGCTTTTCCCTTCCTCCGAGACTGAGAGCATGGTTTCCATGGCTTGGCAGGGATTCAGATCCTGGTCTCCAGAGTCACACTTCAGTGCTCAAACCACTACACCATGATGGCTCCCTCAGCACCTTAGGTAGCTCCTCTAACATACCCTAGAGCAGACATATCTCCTGCTGAGCATGTAAGCCACCAGCTACCACTTGTCTTGCCTACAGGGAATCAAAGAAATCTCAGGAGAAGCTAGAAAACTCTTGAAAGAGTTCTCTTTGTTTTTCTGATAACAAGTAGTTGTCAAAACCAGGAAAGCCCAAGCCCTTGCTTTGCTTTCAGGAAGCAAGGCTGAGCAGATGGAGAGGGAGCGCTTGGGTCTTATCCCTCTTCTTTTTTTTCTTGTTTTCTTACAGACAAAGTGGGAGATGGCAAGAAGCACTAAAGAGCATGGAGTCTTCAAGCAGGAACACATGAAACAGACCCAGAATTTGAACTGGGCCATTGCTGTAACCCACCAATGAAAATATAATGTCACTTGCAATCACTTCCTTGAGCTGGATGTCTGGGGTGCCTATGACAACTTGATTCTTCAACTTAGCTGTTCCTGCTTTTCCTTTTCAATATGGTGTTTCCGCTGCCTAATAAAACTCTTTTTGTTTCCTGTGCATCTAAACAGTCTGGTTACTATTAAAACATAGTTAGTGTACCTGTTCAACATAGTGCAAGTTCTAAGGAGCACTTTCAAAGTGCATTTTGTCTGCATTTGATCAAAGTTGGGGAGCAGATGGGATTCCATCGGCATCTAGCCCCCATCCTTCCTCTATCAGGCATTTTGTGCAATGGGATTGTCAACTGGATGGCCACAATATGAAAATCCACACAACTCTTTAAGTCAGATTAATTTATCTGGAATAGTGGCCACAAGCCCCAATCCATTCCAGCAATCACTACACAGTTAGTGTTTCCCACACTACATGGAAAAATTGAAGGCCTTTTTCGACACCCTTCCACAAGCAACCTGAGTATAGAAACACAGTGTGAATGAACACAGTTAGATAACCATGGATGGTTGTTATTGTTATCAGAGCTTGGGAAAAGTCTACAACTCCCAGATTCCCAAAACCAGTATGACCATTGAGAGTTGTGGTCCAAACAAATAGCTTTTCCAAGCTCAGAACATTCCCAGGGTGAATATGTTGGAACACTCCTTTCCTGTACTGCCCCACAAACCACAGAGAAGTCATTAGTGCTACAGTTGAAGTGAATCAGAAGGAAGAACTGCACGTGCTTAGAAGTATTTCTTCTCCTTTAAATCCAGATTGAAAAACACAGCGTGAGGGTGAGGGTGTTTGCCCTAATGCACAAGAATATAAAAACAGGTGGAAAACATGGCACAGTGAAGATGAGGAAAAAAGAAAATGTGCCCTGTGTACACTACCTCACACCTAGAGTAAGTGCATGGCCATTGGAAGCATAGACTGTTAAGTCCAGGGTGAAAAAGCTGCTAGCTTCACCACTAGGGCTGTTGAGTAGGCAAGCGGCTAGATAAGAAAGGGTCACACTTCCACAAGTCCTTTTTTCTGGTGAGGGGAAAGGACACTGAGAAAAAGAATCATGCAGTGACCTAGAGACTCTAAACATGATGCCTATTTGGAAAACTAGTGAACTGTGTTCCTGTATTGAATCAGATCATAATTGGAGTAGGGAGTTCAGTGGCTGCCACATGAATCAGAAAGAGTATGTGCTAGACTTCCTTGTCATGACTGCCAAGATAGGATCAAGGCTATACCATGTGGGTGGCCCCATTCATGTACTGAAACCAACATATGATCTGGAGTGGTCTACACAGCCCAGTGATGTCATTACTTCATGACTAAACTGGCCCCTGCACAATGTGGGCAACTTCACCATGTCTCTACTGTTTATATTACAGCCTTCTTGCTCAGGCAGCTGTCACAGATGGAAAGAAGGAAGATCCTTCCAGACGTAGACCAAGGCTGCCCACTTGATATACCAATTTAGGCAAGACACAGTGGCTTAGATCCTATTGTTAGTCCCAAACAGAGTAGTGTTACCATGCCTTACATCCCTATCACATGAAATAGCATGATTGGCAAGAAATATCATTTAATTGGCATGAAATATTACATGAAAATTGGACACTAATGGCTGGGAAACCTGCAGCAAGCAGGAATCTGACTGTATGCCTGGGCTAGGTCAGCATGGGCAGGTCCTAAGGTCAAGAAGAATTAAGTGAGAACAATAGTCAAACTACCCAGGTACAGCAGGCAAGCATCCCTGTTGTGTGCATTTCCTACCAAAACCTTCCCCATTCAACTTACGCAACCAAGAAATTAACAGGCTGTCAGGATTCCTATCAATGTTTTGTCACCCAGAGTAAGACAATTAGTCCATTCTGGACCCCTTCTGTTTACCAAAGAGTAATTAACACTCGCTCCTTCAGGGTAGGAAAAAGGATATTTAAACCCTAGCTCCAATCCCAGCATTTTGCTAGCACTTTGGGTATTACACTGTATCCCAGACCCTCGTTCCTCCGTGCTGCGCTCAGACCCTCATATTTGAACCAACTCTCTTCAATCCTCCACTCCAGGATCAGTAAATATCACCCTATGCACCCAAAATCTCTCTCTATCCAACCTTTCTCTCCTTTCCCTTCACTAGCCATGTATGTGTCATGAGACTGCTTGATTTCTTGTGTGCATCTGTGAATCTCCCAATAAAACATTCTTTTGACTCTCAACCCGTGTCTCGCAGTTAGTACCAGTACACACAGGTGAAAATTTCCCATAGCTATCTCCCTCTCACAGGCCTCTTTTCGAGCTCTAATTTCCACCTTTTTAAGGAGACACTGGCAGTGTGGGGGACACTGGCAGTGTGGGGGACCCCAAGGTCCCAAACCTTTTGGAGTAACAGTAGATCCATTCAAGCTACAGAACTCACAGAAAGAGTTAATTTTCCAAATTTCCATTGATTCAATGAGTCTAGTTTAAGTGGGGCTAAATTAGCCTACCCAGATATCTGCCCAAATACTTATTTTTGAACCATGTGGAAGGAAATTCTATAGTTGACCCAACGTTAAATTGCCCTTACAAGTCCTATGCTGTCCACACAAGCAGTTGCTGTGCAAGCAGTTCCCAGGAACCAATTAATGTTTTAATTTTATTTCTCATTAATTACAGAATGATGTAGTGTGCCATATCCCCATTAAACTACTGTGAGTTCAAATGGAAGGCTATCTTGTCTTAAATACATGCCCTGCCCTTGTATTCTTTGTCCTCCTGTTGAATGACTGTGTCTGCTTTTCTCCCATGCATTAAATAACTGCTAGCTTGGAGCAGTTGACAATGACATGATGTTCTGACAGCTAAATATGACTGTTCTGGTACACCATAGGTCAAATAAATGTATCGCTTCTGAAACTACTACTGAGCTTTGATGAGGGCATGTTCATGGCATGCTCAGTCAGGCCTGAATCCAATTGTGAATCCCAATGAGAATAGACCTATTCAATTAATAGAATTCACAGACATGCTGACTCACTGAATTCCCCTCGATTCTGTGGGTTTGATCTTGATGAGACTGGCAATTGGATTCGGTGTTCTCAGTGCTTTCACAAGATCTGCTGCAGATTTCCACCTCAGAGTGCCGGTGAACTGGTAGAATGCAGGGAAATCAGAAATGAAAATATGAAAATATGCTAGCCATGTATCACGTTTTCCAGGAAATAAACTGAAATCCTGCATCGGGACATATTCATATACTGTCTCCAGAGCTAAGTTCATGCTATGTCTTCATAGCTACATATCTCAAATAACGCCCTCCCCCCGAAAAAAACCTACTTTGTAAGGAGCAGCCTCCCTCTGAATAAACATGACCAGTTCTGAGTTGTTGGGGAGTGGGCATATGATTGGGGATGTGTCCAGCTATTTTTCTTTAGCTGGACACACTGCAAGACCACCAGGAGTCCTCAAGAGGTCCCCGCAGATAACATCCTTGCAGCAGAGGTGTACAGATGGGGAGGGCATGAGGGTGGTCTGCCCCGGGTGGCAATCTGGGGGGGGGTGCCCCGCCTGATGTGGCCACGCCTCCTCATGATGCAACCACACCCCTACGCAGTGCAGCCATGCCCCCCAAGTGTGACATGGGCATGCCCCTGCCCCTCTGCCCCCCTCGCCTTACCTGCATTCTAAGCTACACAACTGCCTTGCAGGATATCTAGCTACAGAAAAATAGTTGATTGTGTCTCCACTCATCCCCTCCCAGTCTCAAACAATGCAGAAATGGCCATGTCTGGGAAGGTGGGTGGGTGGGTGGGAGCACTACTGCTTACAAGAAGGTTTGCAGTGGGGGACGAATTTTTGTCACCACATGGCTGAAACAGAATTCCAACCTCCACAACAACCAAAATGTGAGCTGTGATGGCTTGCGTCCAACTTCCCCGATTGTAATTCACTAAAAGGAACCGCATACACTATAATCTTCTACAGTGAACAACTGTACATAGAAAGAAAAGATTGCAATCTTGTCCTTTGTCTGATGCAGCAAAGTGTTTTAGGCCAGCCCTGGAGCAAAGTACGCAGTCCTGTTTCCAGTACTACTGCAGTGTTAAACTAGAGGATGGACCTTGGAGAAAGACTAGCAATCTTCCTTGACTTCAGCAGTGTTGAAATGCTTGCTGTCTTCAAGGTGACACTGACATGAATTTCTCAGCAAATAGGGCAGTGTAGAAGAGTCATCAATTTTCTCATCCTTGAAACATAGCAAAACAGCACCTTCAAGAAAATAGTCAGATACCACAAAATATTTTGCAATCCAGAACTTTGCTACAAAAAAAATATAAAAAAAAATAAGCACTTTAGCGCGCATAAAGCAGCTTATTATATGCAAAAGACACTGCATTCTCTGGAGAATTGCTGTTTTTGATGTTAATTTTTGAAATAACTTCCAAAAATCACCTCGGAGAACTCCTTTAAATTTTGGACTAAAACCTGGAGCATTGACAAAGGAAGCCACACACACTATTAAGTATAGGCAATTCCTGCAAGGAAGCTAGAATAGATTTGATTAGCGAAATCTTCTCAGTAGCTGCTCTCAAGGTGTGGGACCTCCTGCCAAGAGAGGCTTAAGGTTAGTCCCTCCAGCCCACACTATTATCCTTCCACTGGTAGCCACAGAATAAACTGGAGATATGTCTCAAGATGTTCAAAAGATGGTAGTTTTATTAGTTATATAAAGTTTCATGAAATCATTGTTGTATTAGTACAATTATTACATTAGTACATCGTTAGCCCCTAGAGGTCTGAATGAAGATCTCATTCTTGTAAATTTTTTCAGTTTTCTGATGGTTCCTTTCCCTTCAGCCCAGACGTACCTATGTACCCTTTAACGTTATCTGTATTTTCCTACCATCTGCTCACAAGACATTTAAAAAAAAACAAACCTTCATTTGTTGTCTAGTAAATGGTAAGAGATGTCCTGTCCAGACACCAGCCCTTGTGGCACAGTGGTTAAATACTGGTACAGCAGACACAAGGTTGAGAGTTCAATCCTGCTGGGCTCCAGGTTGACTCAGCCTTCCATCCTTCCGCAGGTCAAACGAGTACCCAGCTTGTTGGGGACAATTAGCTAACACACATTGTAAACCTCTGAGAGAGCACTTAGCTGATAAGCAGTATAGAAATACACATGCTATTGCTATTAAAGTTAGGTTCTCAGTGTGTATGTATAGACCATCGGCAGTGTACTGATATAATGATTGCATGTTGTGTTATATTATATATAACTATGTTATGTTATGTATATGTTACGTTTTTATATGTGTTGTCATTTTATGATTTTGCATTGCTTCTGAAGTCCCAGTTAATCTTCTATCGTCCACTTTGTCAGCTGATTTTGAAATGTCCCAGCTTCTCTCTCCCCTTCTCATTTTCCCCCTATGTTCCCAGCTTGCTCTGGTTGCTGCAAACTGAGTTCAAAGTGCATAAGTAGCTTGCCCTCAGTTAACTCAGCAGGGGAGAAGAGGGAAGGAAGGGGTGGAATCTTTCCATTCCCTGGACACCCAGACAAAGGCAAACTGCTATAGCCTCTCCTCTTAAAAATGTTTGCCATTTTGACCATGCTCTGATGTAGCTTGGCCACATGTGCCCCAGTTGTCATCTCTGAAATGTTGGAGAGTATGAAGTGTCTTGGCTGTTTCACTAATAAAACAACCATCTTTTGAGCATCTGGAGATGCGTTTCTAGTTTCTTCAGTGGATTTCTTTGGATGCTCCCAGAGTTTGCTTCCTTCTACTGACAGGTTATAACCTTTCCACTCAGATAGGCTTTAGACAACTGAATGGTTGCTGGAATGGTTTTTAAAAGCGGATTTCATATTTTCTATTAGTCTGCTTTTAAATGGCTTTAAACTTAATTACTGTCATCTAATTTTCTCAATTGTGATTTAATATTTTAACATTTTGTGTTCTTATTTATATTTGTTGTGTAAGCCTGTTGTGAAGTTCATTTTGGGAGAAAGGTGGCATAGGAACGAGACAAACAAATAAATAAAATGCCACAGGGATCATATAACTGGCTCAGAAATCAAACTAGTCACACAACAGCCAATTGGAACACATTTCAGAATACTACAGGAATCTGCAATTAACTGGGCGTATTCAAAAGCTTATCCCCATGGACTAAGAACTTGATTATAAGAATTACAAATTGTAAAAGTAACAAGAATAGCGTAACTAGATGGTACATAGACTAGACAATTCATGCATACTGCTCATAAGTGAGCTGAAAATATGAATTTACTAGTACGTTTTATCATTGAGTCTTTGTTGCTTCCTTCTCACTGAGGGTGTCATGTATGCTATACCCAGAACAAACATATACAGTGAGTCCTCCACATTCGCTGTGGTTAGGGGAGCAGGACCTCCACAAAAGTGGAAAAACTGCAAATACCAAAATATGTGTGTGTGTAGGAAGGGGGCTGAGGTACGGTGGCGTAAATGGGCATCCAGTGTCCAAACCCAGTCAAGGAAAGGAGGTGGAAAGGAGGTGGGTCGGTATGTTGGTCCTATATTTCCTCTCTCTTGCCCATCTCTTTCTTGGGGTGTGGGAGGCATTGGGAGAGGGGTTTTGGTGCTGAGAAATCAGACTGTGAGCTATCCTTAGCTTGCCAGGCGGAGGAAGAGGAAGAGGAAGAGGAGGACCAGAGGTGAATTTTTAAAGGGCTGCATGGACTGATCAGAACTGGTGAGAAGGAAGGTTCTCCCAGATGGTGAGACCAGGGTTGGAGAAACTCAGAAATAATCAAATCTATGAAACTGAAACCTGCAAATGTGGAGGGATGACTGTACAAGCTATCTCCTGCTTTGTTCTTGCCATGTGCTTTCAAATCTATTCAGACCTACAGCAACCCTATTGTAGGGTTTTGTTGGCAAGATTTCTTCAGAGGAGGTTTGCCATTGCAACCTCAGCCTCTTCTCTTAGGCTGAGAGAGTGTGACTTGCCCAAGGTCACCCAGAGGCTTTCCATGGCTGAATGGGGATTCAGAACCTGCTGTCCTGGAGTCCTAGCCCCATACTCAAATCACCATGCCATGCTGGCTCCAGTTGTAAAGTTCCTGGTACCTGCTACAGAATAATTAACTGGCAGTATGGACATTAGCACCTCTGTGTAGAAGACTTTTAGTTCAGTTGCTCTGTTGCTGTTCAACTCCATTCTCAAATTCAGCAGGATTCATTACACGCAGTCTGTTTTATGCTGGCTGCAGCCTGTGCAATGGGCAAATGTAACTTGGCAGGATTTTAAATGGCTAAGCTGATTGTGTGGATACAGTGTCTGTTGGCATTTTGTTTTAGCTTCTTTCAGAGCTGGAAAAATTAGCAGCAGCTATGCTGGTTGGAGGTTTCTGGGAGCTGTAGTACCAAAAAAGTAACGTTGCCCAGCTCTAGTTCACCCTGAGTTAGATAATGGTCAGCTATTAATGCTGATTCAGGTAAGATACCTGCCACATGCAACTGAGTAATTGCCCCTTTGTATTCTTTCTACCTTCAGAAGTACAAGTACTATGACTAAATGGGAGTAGACAGTGTATTGTCCCCTGATCTGGTAATGATTCATAGGTAAGATACTACTAATTCAAATCACTATTAATGTAGACTTACTGAATAAATTTGATTTTTCTGACAGGTTGATTCACCATTCAATGGGTCTATTCCAGCAAGCAAATTCCTAAGCAGTTTAAGATCATGCATAGGCAAGCGACCCACGGCAAAAGTTCTATCCAGCTTTGTTATCCATGTGCTAAATAAAATCCAATGAACTGGGGTGCCTATGGTCAACATGCAGCAGTTCTTTTACAAATGGGGAAAGTTGCTACTCTCAATCTCTGAATAAGGATTAATCTGACAGAGCACATGATAATCTGTTAGGAAGAATCTGTGTTAACTTCAACATAGACCTCACCCCAATGTATTCCCATGTGGCATGATGGCCACTACCTGGATTTAGGGATATTGATTTTATTCTTGGGCTATAGAGAGGGTAATCTGTGTCAACTACCCAACTCAGCAGCCACACGTAGACCTGCAAGTCTGAGGAAGCTGTTGGACAGCCAGCCTTGGAAAAGGCATGGGGTGAAGTTCAAACAGGATGGAGGTTTTAATGGGAAAGAAAACAGAGAGAGGAAGAGAGAGGAGACAGGTTGAGAGAGAGGGAACGAAATGGGAAGAAAGGGAAGTTAGGAAGAGGGGGAGGCAAACAGGAAAAGAAGGTTTGTTGCCAATTTTTTAAACCTCAAGTTCTTTCCATGCCAAAATGAGTAAATTCATTCTTTTAAAAAAAAAATCAACTGAAACGAAACTTCCTTCTTCCTCTCCCCAGTTGCTCCTAGCAGGGATCAGTCTGTTACATAGATGTTGAAGGTGAAAGTTTCTGAGGGAGAGAGGGAAAAAATGTGCAGACTCAATTCAGGATCAGAAAAACCCTGGACTACACAGTGATTCAAAGCCAGCTCAATTTCCTTTGATCCCAAATAAGAAGAAATTTGTGGAAACAAAAGACACATCTCAAGATGTTCAGAATATGGGCTGTTTACTAGATGACACTTTAAAATCTTTGCAAAAAAAGCTATCCAGTAGCTTATTCCAGTAGCTCCTTGTGGAATTCTCCCCTGCCCTGCAGGAGGTGCATGTGCTCCCCCAATATCTCATCGCTGGAAGAAGTTGCAGGGTATATGATAGAAAAGGCTGTTTTCTAGCTCTCAGATCTCTAGTGGACTCACTGAAGACCCCAAAGGGGAGAGCTTCTGTTCGTCCAGGGCTGCAGAAAAGCAGCTGGATGGTTCCTGTGTACAGCATACTACCTTATCCCCAGCCACCAAATGGGTGGCAGACAGTATGCCTGTCTTTTCAAGCAGACATAGGTGACCAAGAATTCAGTCACCCACAAAGCATAGTGCTCCATTCCAATATGATGCAGGATAGTGGGCAGTTTGGATTGCCAGAATGAAAAATGGAGAGAGCTCCTTACCTTAAACTGTTGTGTAGAAGAAGGAATTTCATCAAGTCTTACGTGTTACCTGGTAGCATGACAATCAACACCTGCTGGAATTCCCTCTTCTACAAAATCAGTAATGGCACAGGAGCCTTCTCCAGACTTCAATCTGGCAACCTGATGGCCAAAGTCCTGCAACCAGTTCATATGGAAATCAGTGTGAGTATGCTAAGAAGAAGGAGGTGATGGATTTTGAGGTGCCACATATCCTGGAGTAGATGACAGAAACAGTTCAGCTCATGGTCAGTTTTCAGCTGCTCTTGCAAGAGCCATCTTCTTCAAAGTCCCCCCATCAACACACATACACCCATGTTCTTGACTTCCATATATAAGAATGACCTTAAATTTCCACTCAAAGTAAAGAATTGCCAAGATAGCAAATTGCAGTGGAATGATTCATCCTGCTTTTCAAAGGCGTTTCAAGATCTGGTGAATCACAGTCTAGTCACAGCCATTCACAGGGTCAGCCTATCCTCAGGCGACAGATCTTGGGAGGCAACAACAGGGCGTTGAGGACAACAGTTGTGTGGCATAGAGCCTGATCTGTGCCTTCTAAGCTTGTCCACTGTTTTAAGTGTTGAAGAAGATGCTTTCCCATCAGCAGCACTGAAGGCAGATCCAATTCCCAGTCCAGTTGGCTTTGGCACATTGAATGGAAGAGGGGAACCATCTTCTTTTTCACTTCCCAGCAAAATGTGTTGAGCCAAAGTTATTCACAGTAACCATTCCTTCTGTGTAAATCCCCAAAACAAAATTTACTTTACTTTTTCAAGAACAGTCTTGAAGTTCAGTCTATTGTTTAAGCGATCAGTGTAAAAATATAGTGACTAAACATGACTGAACAATAGCACAGATAAGCTCACCAAAGTGGTTGGGGATTTTGATGTCGAATTCTACCTTGGAGGTGGCGCCTGAGCCAGGGAGTGCAACATAAGTCTGGTAGGAATATGTGAAAAAGTTGCCCAGACATGGTTGAAGGAGTACTATGAACTGGGAGGAGTGGCACTCTAGCAGATGAGGAATGCAGCACCAGGAAGCAGCTTTCCCTTAAACAATGCACCTTTATTTTGGGTTGTCAGTAGAGCTAGGGATGGACAAAGACACACACATACAAAGAAAAAGAGGATTTTTGTATCACTTTTTTAAAAAGCTGCTGATTTGGTTTCCAGTAAACAGTTATCAACTTGCAAGCCTTACAGATTGCCGCCACTTTAAGCTGAGTGCTTATTTGAAAATTCCTTTTGGATAGATTAAAATAAAAGTAAAAAAGAAAAGTACAAAAGTCTCTATATGTGAGACTCTTCTAGAAGACTAGAAGAAGACTGCTCTTCTCTTAGAGTCTGAAATAACTGAATCCAGGGGATCTTCTATAAATCTTGATCACAGTCAGGGGTGTAGCTATAGTGGTGGGGGAATGAAGTCATTACCTCATCAAATATAAATTCTGCCTTCAAAATGAAATTTTCTTTCACTGCTCACCCTTCTAGCAGGACACAGAAAGAGAGACAGAGAGAATCATTCACACCTAGAACTCTTGCACTTGCTGGATTTGCATTTCCTTGGTAATTTTTAATGCCCCTTTTCTTTGGAAGTCTGAAATGTACTTCTAAATACTCAACTGAACTTTTGCATTATTGCACTGCTAGAAATTTAGGGACTGAAAGAAAATGTCATGGGAGGAGAAAAATTCTTCCTTGGGAGGGGCAATATCTTCACCCGCCCTCCCCATATATGCACCCTTTCCTACTGCACGGTAAGGATAGATAAACTAGGAAGTCTGACGTTTGGCATTAAAAATATCTTGGAATAAATCAAATTGTCAACCTGAACTAAAGTAGACCCACTGTATAAATGGGATTTTGTGCATTTGGATCTACCCATCAGCAATTGATTCCATGGGTATATTCTAGCTGGGACTAGACACTGGATTTAGCCCCCTAATTTAATAACACTGCATTAGTTATTGGAATGGTTGCGGACAGAATAGGGCAACAAAGGCTTGAGACCAGCTGGAGCAGAGGTGATCAGCCTTCCTGAGAGGCCCCAAGGAAGCTTTGCTGACTGATCTGTGTCACTATGACTACCACTACATATCTCAGAAATAAACACTGTGGAGCCTCCAAGTTGGTGGTGGTGGTGTGCATAATTTCCATCTCATTGCAGCCTACGTGAGGAAAATTGCAAAAGAGAGGGAAGGAAAAACAAAAAGAGAAGAACAGGAATGAAAGGATGCCAGTCCTCTCTCCCTTCCCTTCTATACAAGGATGGACAAATCTACAAAGTGCACCAATCTTTTCATATTTCTGACTGCATGCAGACTTCAGTCCACTTTCACATCACTGCATATACATTTTTTCCCCTAGTATGTGCAGTTTTGAAAGCACTCTGCTATATAACTCTTTGTTTGTTTGTTGCCCATACATGTCTCTAATGTACAGATGCCAGCACATTTTTGAAAGTTCAAATGGAAGCACAACATTTTAAAAAATATGGATTCTGACACCCAAGAAGTCCGGTAAGTACTGGCACAGGGTGATTCCTTCGCCCCCTGCGGAAATGGCCTAGGAAAACACTCACAGGAAAGGACTGGTTAAGTGGTTTAGAGAGGTCAGGACGGTTGGCGAACTTTTGAGGAAATGCCTTTTCAACTCTCAAGAGCAGTTTCACTCAAGCTTTCTGGGCTTTTCCATGGGTTCCATCCCTACCATTCTAGTTAGGGACAGGTTCACACATCTGTCAGTTTGGATTTCTCTCCATTTCTCCATTTTTCTAGACTTTAGCTCATGCCTCCTATTCCATACTGGTAAGTTCTAAAAATAAGTCTGCATGGAAATTAACATGATTTTGTACAATTTTTCAAAGCAATAGCCATTTTAGTCTGTTGCAGCATGTAAAGAAAAAGGGAAAGGAGAAGTAAACTAGAAACACCTTTAACTGATTTCTTTCAGGATATATTTCTGTCTGTGATAAATGTGCTACTAGATTTCTTCTCCCAATCATTTTCTTTTTCATGATTCTTACAATCTATTTCTCCTAATGCATGCACTTCTGCATGCAATTTTGCCACCTATATGCATTTTGTCTGAACGCAAAATGTATGCATTCAAAATTTTATATGCATTCTGGCATGATACAGAATGCTTTTTGTCTAGCTTGGTGTAATGTCTTTAAAGTCTCCTCTGTCATGTGCCCCCGATTTGTTTTTGGTACACTGCAAAATTTGAAGGAGTGCAAATACCAAAGGAGAAATGCTCTCTTGCCCCTTTCCAGCATCCTTTGATCCAGAAACAGTTCCAGCTCATCTCTCTACCCATGCCTGTCCTACTAATAGCCTGCCCCTGAATTCACATGATCTTACCCACTGTTTTTTGAGTTTGGCTCTGAAATCTCAGAGATTGGGATGCTGCCAAACTGGCAATGTTTACATTAGGAATCGTAGGTGTGTGGAACACTTTCCTAATATCGAAATGATTTAAATGAATGATGCACATTCAAACAGAATGGAGGATAGTCTTACTGTAGCTGATTGGCTCAAGATTTTTTGCTGCCTGAAGCAAAAAACAAAATCCCTCTCATCCCATTCTCATACAGAATGGGATTGGTAGTTTGATATTGTACTGGCAAGAGGACAGGGTGCTCCACAGCACCTGAGGGCAACACAGTGCCTTGGAGGCATGGAGCAGATTTCTATGGCACATACACATCTGTCCTCTATTAGTGGGCAATGAACAAGGGAATGGATGGGCAAGGAGTGTTGCTATTGGTTTCCATGCCCCTCCAGCTTCTCCAGCCTGAAGTTTTAACCTTGACCTGCCTAATGGCAGGTCACTAATGGTAGGTAATGGTACACCAGTCTACTCTAATATTCAAAATTAGACGTTTCAAGCCAAAACCAGCTAATAACTTGTCACAGGTCTGGCTCAGGATTTATGCCGCCTTCCTGACTAAGCATTTTCTCATTGTTTTTCCCAGTGAGAGACAATATTCTTAAAGGAAGGACTTGCTCCACTATTTGATTTATTAGCTGGAACTCAACCACTTTTCTCAGGGCTGGTGCACCCATTAAGTAAAGTGCAGTGGCCATCTCAGCCAGCAGATGCCGGAATGTGTTGGCAGCCATTCTTTTTTTAAGTACTTTACCTTCTTTCCTACCATCATTTCCTTTTATTGGAAGACAGCACTATGTTTGCCAAACACCATGCCTTGAAGCCCTAGGCTGGTCTGTCCGCCAGGAGGCTGGAGGAGGGCATTGTCTTCTTGCCTGTCTTGCAGAAAATTCAGCACCTGATCCAGTCACTTTCTGGATATGGCCTGGAGATGAGGCACACTTTATTTTTTCTTCCAGTCTTTGGCCAGTCTGGTCTTTTCCAGAAGAATGTATTTAGCCAGTAGTGGCTGAACCCAAGGAGTTATCCAAAGTTCTGAAACCGCTCCCTCAACTAGATTCAGTACCTTGGATAGACCTTAAAGTTCAGACTGAAACCCAAAGCGGATTCACCACTGCACCAACATAGGAGCCAGCTGCCACTATGCTCAGCCCAATTCCTGTAGTCACTAGGGACCATGAAACAATATTAATGCAGACTAATATTAAATAAGCTATAGATCCAAAAGAAACCGGTGGAAGGGATCGGCACGTACATTCAGCTTGGACTTGCCAGTTTGCACAACATAATTCCCATCTGTTATCTTAAATCAGGCAAGCTAAACAGGATGTTAAGCACATCTGTATATTTAGGAGGAATTTTTAAAAAAGGTATATTGCATCACCTGCGAAAACTGATAATTTGAAAGAGTGGAGCAACACAGAACTGGAACTGTATGAGTCCTGAATCGAGCACAGCCATAGCTATGGAGGCTAACAGATTCTGAGAGCTGCAGTCCAAGCTCATTTTTTCCCCCAACATCTTGGTGATAGCAGGAATGGAGGGAGTGCTGAATTCTTTGTTTTCCTGCTGTGATACTGCAGAATAGTCTTCTTCTGAAGCTGGTATTCACTCATGAAAGAGAAGAAATCCCTCCTCTCTGATCTGCAAAGCTGAAACCTCTCTTCTCCAGCTGCCCACCATCCAATTGTTTGGTCACTTTTCTTCCACATTTATTCTACCCAGAGGTCATTAAACCAACCCACCAGGAAGGCAATCTCCCTTGCTTCGGTCTGATCCACAGCAACATGGGCAAAACAAACCAGTCATTTTTTCCCCCAAGGGCCAGATAACAATCAGCTCAAGTTAAGGATTAATTGTGTTCCCATTAAATAGACCTGTTGGAAAAAAAATTCATAATTAGCAAGGGTTTGTCTAAACTTGCTACTTAAAGTAACAAATCCTCCGTGGTATACAGATGTGGCAAGATGTTAGTGATGATCAATCATTTCCTTGGCATGTTTGCTGTTACGCCCTGGCGGAAAGCCATGCTCTGCTTGAGACATATTTCTTTCCAACCTGGAGATACAGTCTCTTCAAGGGAGGCACTTTTTCCCTCGATGCTGAGAGACTGGTGGTGCCAACAGAGATTCTGAAGCAGTGGATCCAATAGGAGAGTCTGCTTATAAGTTTCAGCTTCCAGCACAGCAAAGTTCCCCCTTTTCTTACTGAGGGGTGAAACTTCAGCTCCCACTTAAAGATTAAAGCACAGTTCTCTGCTGGCTTACCCAGCCCTTAACTCCACGGAAAACCCCTGATTTTTCTCACAAAAAGCACATTCCTGTCCTATGAAGAAAGCATTTAAACTTTTCATAAATGCACAATGAATATAGCTGATAAATAAATAAAATTAATGACATGTTACTCAGTTTATCATTGTTAACTTCACGCCATCATTGATAAAATAATCTGAAATAACACTTTATATATGGTAACAGTATCGAAATCAATTAGACAATAATTGATTCTTTGTGTTCCTGTTGTGATACTGCAGAATACAAAGTTGGTGGGAACATGAGAGAGGGTCTTCTCAGGGGCTGCCCCTAGACTTTGGAACGCCCTGCCTAGAGAGGACAGGATGGCCTGCTCTTTCCATCCTTCCATTGTCAGAGGAAGACTTTTTTTAAAAAAAAAATTCAGACAGGCTTTTGGAACTGAAAGCTTTTGAGGAAAAAGATGTAAGAGCTGTATTGTTTTTAACTGTATTGTTTATTAAAATCTATTTTAAAGTATCTATTTTAATACATTGCACCTTCCATATATGTTGGGGTTCCATTCCAGAAACCCACATATACAACAAAAAAATGTGAATGCTCTATTCCATTATCATCAATGGATGCAATGTGTGCACAGCTGTGCTGGTGCATGTGTGCACCAAACATGTCCATTGACGATAATGGGACATGAGGCTTTGTGCGACCTTGCATTCGTATGTATGGAGGTTGTATCAGCAGAGGACATACTGTATGGTCGACAGTTTAGTTTTGCATGCTTTTATTTTTAATCTTTTCACTGTGTAAGCCACATTGAGTCCCAGGCCATTTCTGCCGTACAGTGTTATAGTGCTATTATTCCACTTTCAACATCCTATGGAATCCTGGGGTTTGCAGTTTCAGGAGGGACCTTTAGAATTCTCAGCCAGAGAGCTCTTTGGCCTCAGTAAATTGCAAACCCCAGAACTCCAAAGGATGTTGAAAGTGGAATAATAGCACTATAACAGTGTAGTGCTGAAATAACTCTAGTCTTGGGGGTTATAAATACACACACACACACACACACACACACACACAGAGTTGACAACAGCAACATATTTCAGGACATAAAAAATACTTATTGGAGATCAAGCACACCTGACTAGCCAACCTTCAGAATCCCAAATTTGTGCTGCCTTTTTTTTTTTACCCTTCAGACACAAATGACAAGCACGCTGCACATGTTTGAAGTCATTCCTTTGTCATAGACTCAAAGGCAAGACCTCTGCCTGTTTACTCATGGGTAAGTCCAGCTGGTTTCAGTGGGACTTGTTCCTGAGTAAATCTGCCTAGGATTGCAGCTTATTACATGCTGAAGATCATTCCGTTATTCTATCCTAAAAACAGATATTCTCTCCACAGTTTTTCCTGTTCCATTTACTGCAAAGGAGGGTATGGCTCTGGAAGCAAAGAGTGCATAAGCTGAGTTTGCTCCATTGCTGAAGTGACAGCAGAGGTCCATCTTCATGCATGAACCCCTGTGTGAATACATCACTGCTGGCCCGGATCAAGGAGCACTGTATACCTCTGTTAACAAAGCCTCTGACAAAGACGCTCCTTTTGCCAAACTCTTTCTATGGGAGCCCTGCTCAACACTCCTTTCTTGTCTTCTGTCCAGCTGGTAGATTTTTTGCAGCACTGGCATTGGTAGGCTGGTAAAAGAGGGCTGGAGAAAGACAGGCTTTCACTGCTGGGTCACAGCAGCGTGTCTACAGTAAACAAAGCAATAAAGCTTGACCGGGAAAGAATCAGATTCTGGTCTAGGTGATCCTCCTATAGCTATGGGTGCTTACGTACAAGAGGCAAGGTAAACAGTTGCCCCCACAATCACTTACTGAGCGCGTGTGAAGAGAAAAACAGAAAGAAAAGGGGAAAGAAGACCAGCCCGCTTTACCGGCTAACCTGGAAGGTGAAAAAAGCATAGCTCTATAGACTTTGCCACCAGAATGGAAATCATAAGAAAAGAGGTGGTGGTTGAAAGGGGGAAAAAAAATCACTTTTGGAATGATTTGGAAAAAGTTATCAAGTGGTCTCTAGGAGATTCAAACTGTTTTTTGTTTACTTAGGCAAGATATACCTAACCTGGTTGTTTTTATTTCACATATGCATCCTGTTAGTTTGGAATAAGAAGTTTGCTGAAACATGCTGAACTGCTCATCTTTTTTGTGGTGTAGGAACCTATCCCTATTCTTTTCATGTTATTTCTTCCCCTGCTACCAAAGTTTCTGTTAAAGAAGTAAAGAGTAGGAACAGATCTAACTCACCAGCTGAGGGATATATCTTTGGATGCAAATATACCATGACTTTCTTCCTGGAAAAGATGTTGATCAGAACCAGCACTTCTGTGAACATCCATGGGTGTGGTCATCGAATACAATGAAAAACAAAGTCTTTCCCATAATCATATCACTAGCAAGCAAGGTTCTGTGGACTTGTGCTTTTCAGCTTTCTGTCCCAGATTGCATCAAGGGCATAAAATCTGTTGCAGGCATTTATTTGCTTTTCTTTATACTGTACACCCACAGTTCTCTGTTTGCAGGGCAAGATCTCCAGAACATATAGCAGTATACTTGGGTACATTTGTGTTTGTGGGCAGGAGAAGCAGTAGTGATGGCTAGCTCCCATGCCACGGGGGCAATGAATCTGCTCAAAGATATTGGGATCATGTCCTCTTGGGAACTTACATCTTTGTAAATGGGCTTATCTCTGTGGGAACAGGAACTGGGCAATTCCATGAAGTCCGTACTCAGTAAAGAGCTGCTGTTATGTTACTACACAGGGAAGTCAGTAAAGAGACTGATATACACTAGGATCAATGCACAACAAGATCAGTGTTCATTGGGATCAATGTGCATTGGTCTCATTGTGGATCAGTTCCCTTGCGCATTGGTACACTAGCTAAGGATTTCCAGTACACATCAGGACATACTTGCAATTTACTAATTTAGTGCCTCTGTTATATAGTTAAACATAACTAATGTTACATACCATACACCATGATAGAGTATTCCGGCCATTCTCCTAAATGTTGAACCTATTTTGAAGATAGGCTGAGCATCTATTTAATGTTCTGACTAAAATCTAGAGTGGATGTACCACTCCACTGACATCGAATCCAGCCACCGCTGCAGGGAGAAGAACACCTTCCAAGTGAAAAGAACTAAATCTTCACTTGACGTAAGTGCCCATTACAGCCTGCCAGCCTCCTAGTTCCCAATTTGGGTGTGGTGGAGGTGGAGGTGAAACCCAGGCTAGGTGGAAAGAGCACGGTAGCGACGGAGAGAAATAAAAGAAGGCAAATGCTTTTCTATCACTTTAGTGTCCATCATCTTCATCTTGATCTATAGGTATCAAATATAAAATGACAAGTATCCAGTTGCACATAAGATCCTTTGGGCAGTCACTCAGTGGAAGAAAGGGTTAGTGTGGGTTACATGGTCAGGGATGAAGACTGAAGAAATTAAAGAAGAAGCTCTAACAGCTGGAGAAATGCTGCTGCATGTAGTGTCTCAGAGTGCTCAGATTCTGCCCCTCCTTTCTAAAAAAAAAAAAAAATCTGCTTCCCATAAGTAAGAAGTTGTAATGGTTTTCAGATTTTTCATCCTAAAATTTCATGTGGCTTGTGCAAAATTTATCTTGAAGAAATCCAGGGCTGGTGAAGGGCCTAATTGACCTGGAAAATCTCTTACACAGATCTGAACTGAAATGAAAGTGATAGCACATCATATGTATAGTTTCCAGTCACAAGTGGAAGAGCCAATGTGAGCCTAAAGTGTTAGTCTGGAACTTCCAAATTCTATGTCCTAGACCCCACCACAGAACACACCTTGGACCAGTCACTGTCTCTCAGCCTGCTCTACTTCACAGGGCTATAATGGGGATAAAGTATGGAAGAGGAGAGCCCTGTATGCTGCCTTGGGTTTGATGCTTCAAAAACAGGATAGAATGTGACAAACAATCAAAGAAATGCAGTGGGGCTTTCTAAAGAAGAGGTTCTCAGAAGCTTGTGCTTTTTATTTCTAAATGAGGAGAAGTGTGTACATTTTCAAAACCCAGGTGGAAATTAATAATTCAGGGGGAGGTTTTTAGAAAAATATCTAAAGCAAACAAATCACTACCGATTGCTAAAAGGTATAGAGGAAGAGGAGTTACAGAAACTGGGAAGTTAAGTGAAAGGAGAATTTTTGATAAAAGTTTTCTACATGCAGTATTGGCTGTTGAGAAGTATGTCTTCTCTGCTAATGCAGACGTGAGATGAGGCTGAGCTTCAGTGTGCATTCCCTTCAAATTTTTTTTAGCAAATGTTAGAAAGAAACAAAAGACAAGAAAAGGTGGAGAGAGAGAGAGATTGAGAAAGGAACAATTCAATCTCTGTGACAGTTCTTTTGCATCAGGGGAAAAAAAAAGATGTCAATCTGTCTCAGAACATCTTTTGTTTCATTGAATTTAAAGAAAATATCTGTAGAAAACACAGACCCCCACCCCTTCCCTGGAATGAGCTGCTACTTTTCCATGAAAGCACATGCTTTCAGCCAACCTCACCCATCAGGGTGTGTTTTGGCAGTATATGAGCTGTCTGGTAGTAGAATAGAACACGCCCCACAATGACAACTATATATGAAGCCTGGCAAAATTGTAAAGCCTAGCTCTTTCGTGCTCAGCCAAGCCGAGTAGCAGTCTTGCATCTGAACCTTCATCCACCGTTCCCAGAATGTCTACCTACTATCAGAGTTCCTCTTCTTCTTATGGTGGTGGTTTGGGTATTGGGGGTGGCGGCGGCTCCAGTCGCGTGTCCACTGCCCGCTTGGGATCTGCCAGCATCCATGGAGGAGGTGGTGGCCGCGTCTCTACCTCTTCCGTTAGGTATGTCTCTTCTGGAGCAGGCCTCGGAGGTGGCTACGGAGGCAGCTTAGGAGGCGGGTATGGTGCCGGATTCGTGTCTGGCGGAGGGCTTGGCTTGGCTAGCGGCTTTGGTGGAGGCGCTGGAGGAGGCTATGGTTGTGGCTTTGGTGGAGGCTATGGCAGTGGTTTTGGTGGAGGCTTTGACTTTGTGGCCGGTGGCGGCGATGGAGGCCTCATTACTGGAAATGAGAAGATCACCATGCAGAATCTCAACGACCGCTTGGCCAATTACCTGGAAAAAGTCCGAGCCCTGGAGGAGGCAAACAGCGATCTAGAGATCAAGATCCGAGACTGGCACCAGAAGCAGGCCCCCACTAGACCAGCCCGGGACTACAGCCATTATCAGAAGATTATCGATGACCTCCGTGACAAGGTAGGGGGCATCTGGAAGGGGATGTGCAGAGGATGGGGTGGGATTGCTTTCTGCAACCTACAACTCCGTCATCGTTTTACATGGGGAATGTAATGAGGACATGATATATTTCTATCTGATGCTCTCGCTCCATCTTTCTATGGGGAAGATCAGATCTAACAGAACTCCAATTGCAGTATTTGTGTTGTTCCCTTTTTTTTTTTTAATCAAGCCAAGCAGAAAGCAAATTTTTGTTTCCCAGTGTGCTCTCATTGTTCGTTTCTCGGTGTTCCTCAGAATGCAAACTTTTGTTTCCCAGTGTGCATTCCCTTCACTTTTTATCAAAGGTTAGAAAGAGACAAAAGACAAGAACAGGTAGCGATAGTTAAAAACAGAAAAGAAAATGAAAAAGAGCTTCATGGCTACTAAGAGACAACACAAGCCAATACCAAGAAATGGTCAAAAGTGCTTACAAATGAAACCAAATTTAACAGGATTATTCAGTTTGTGGTGCAGGAATGCAAACAGATATGAAATGTGACTGGTCCATCAGCGTGCTGCTTCAGTAATGGCAGCAGAGCTATAAAATGGGATGGGTTGCTAAGAGACAAACTGGGTAAGATGAGATGCATGCCATTAGTGGTTGTGTGCACGGCTTTTAAGAAATGAGTTGTGGGTAAACGTCTTTTTAAAAGCAAATACTGTGGATAGAGCCAGGGTGGTGTATGGCTTGAGAATAGGGGTCTGAGAGATCAGGGTTCAAATCCCGACTTGGCCTTGAAAAACTGCTAGGTGACTTTGGGCAAGTCGTACTCTTTCAGCCTCAGAAGGCAGCAATGGCAAACTTCATCTAGAAAAGAAAATCTTGCCCCCAGCTGTCTGATTTGTTTTCCCGCCCAAAGTTATGTGCACAGGAAACCATCCTCTCATGCCTCAAAAAGCTTTTCCTCCTTAATTTCTGCTTCCTTAACTTATGCCTTGATTGTAAAAATGTGGGCAAGCAACTGCTGGGAACCTAGATATTGTGAGATTTTTTCCCCCCATTCCTAGATCATGAATTAGAGAGTGTATGTCTATACCCTGCCTTGAATTAAGCCTTCAGCCAGGGAATGTTTAATTTCCATTCCAGACTGGGAGGGGCTGACTGTGGTTATTCCATAATAAGGAAAGGCATTCTGTACAAGTTCACAGGCGCTCCATTGCTACTTTGAAAAATCAAAGGCATTTTGAAGTATTTCCAGAAATGATTTCTGCATACATGTGTATATCTTGATACCTTACTAGTAGATGAATAGCCAATGACATGGCCAAAAACAACATTACCTAAGAACTTCCACTGTAGATCAGCTAAAAATTAAAATCTGCCATGTTTTACTGTGATGGATCTTTCAAACATGAAAGTCAGTCACTGAATAAAGAATATGTGTTTCAACCTATTCCAGTCACATAACTTAGGAAGCCATCTAATACTAAAGCAGGCCATTCATCCATCTAGATCAATATGGTCTGCTCTAATTGGCAGCAAATCTCTGTTCACTCCCTATCTGGAGGGAGGATGAAGCCAGTAGCTTATGCTCACAAAAGATGTGCTCTACCATTGAACTACTTATTGCTCATTAATGGCTTTCTGAGCAATAAGCTAATGCATTATTGTAGTGTTTTGTATTTCATCAGGTTATTACTGGTAATAAACAAAGACCCAACCCATGATTAAAGAAATGTCATTTAATGGACCACCCAGAAGGAATTTGATTCTTGGGTATTGATTCAAATTTGTCAAAACTGGACAAGCCATTCCTTACAGATGTCAGTGAGTGATGCTTTTGTTTAATAATCTCCACTCCCTCTTATGGCCAAGTAAGTGTGACTTCTGTCCTGTCTGCTTGCCCTTAAACTTCACTTTCCACACTACATTGTTACAGTGCTATTATTCCACTTTCAACATCCTGTGGAATTCTGGAGTTTGTAGATCGCTAAGGCCAAAGAGCTCTCTGGCTGAGAATTCTAAATGCCCCTCCCTAAACTGCAAACCCCAGGAGTCCATTGGATGTTGAAAGTGGAATAATAGCATTATAATAGTGTAGTGTGGAAAGGCCCTAAGATTTGTACATTCTGGTATAAAAAGGAAGACCCCTTGCTGTTTATCCTCCATATGTTCACATTCATCCTCATGAATATCTCTGAAAAGCAGACTTTTTTATTTCCAGATAAAGACGTGGGAGGTGTCAGCCAACACAGGAGTATAACACATCTTCCAAGAACAACACCAAGATGTGTGCCTAAGTCATACTGAGGCCAACAGAACTAAAGTACACATTAAATGCCCTGACCTGATTGATTTCAAGGGATGCACTGAATTTTTTCAGGATAGCACAGGGCCACTCAAAGGGACAGATGGTACAGACATAACACTAAACAAGGGATGGGGAAGACTCCCATTTGCTTCATATGTTCCTTCAAATTTGTTCATATTTCCTTGAATGTCATTGAGGTTTGCCATCGAAAAATTCAGCTATTAAGGAAACCTGCACAAAAGCACAGAGTAATGATAATAACATTAGGAGTGGAATGCTGTTAAGAGTGGAAGGCTCTGACAGCTCCGCTTTCTAGGACTTCAAGGAGGATGGAGGAAACTAGTCCAGGCTGGAATTGTTAGATTTGGAGTGATGCAGATTGCTACACCATCTGAGAGTTGCTTGTGTAAAGAAACCTTCTCACACAAATCTATCAAAAGTGCATCCACTAGTGCAGCGGACAGTCAGTCACCCTGGCGTAGTGTGTTTGGATGACAAGATAGCAATTTTCAAATGCATTGCAATTTACAATATATTCGCAAAAATATGTAAATTAGGCAAAATTGTTTGCAATTTTTGATATAGCTGGAAGCCTGCAGACAATAATCGTACAAAATTTTCATGAAAACATTTTAAACAAAAATTCTCAAAGTTTAGGATAAAACCATTTCCATTCCATTTTATGAATGGAAAAACCCTTGAAGTTTGGGAGAAGACTGGAAAAATGAGAAACTGGGAGAAAATAAACAGACAAAGTATCTCTATGCTAAACCATACTTATTATTATGAGTATTAGCTTTGGGGAACCTCAAGTTCCAGTGCTACTCCTCTTCCTCTTGCCACCCCAGTAAAGAAGACTTCAGAAGCTTTCATTCCTAGTTGAGGTTAATAACACTACATTGTGTTGTGCAGATCTGAAAAGCTGCGGTTAATCTTGTCTATGATTTGTTGAAACAAGCTACCTTTAAAGCATTCTGTGAGAATCTGGCTCATTCCAAACAAATGGACATATAAACAAACAATCAGAGGGAAGATTACCCAGAGTTTCTTAAGTTAATGTAGCTAATCAAAAATAGAAGTAGATGCTTCCAGCCTGAAGGTAACTATAACTGAAGATATATTGAAGAATTTTATTTTCTGATCTATCAGTCTAGATTATGTGGTTGTGTACTCCTAATTTCTAGAAAAGATTGTCTTGATTCTTTGATGATATCCCAAATACATGTGATTTCTACCAATGCATCCTCAAGCTGCTTATTTATTTTCATTTTTGGCCAATATTCATAGACACTCACCTCTTCTCTCTCTCTCTCTCTCTCTCTCTCTGTGTGTCTCTTTGGTAGATTCTTGCCACCACCATTGACAATTCTAGGATCGTCTTAGAGATTGACAACGCTAGACTGGCTGCTGATGACTTCAGATTGAAGCAAGTATCTTCTCTATTCTGTCTTCCATTTTCCAAAGCCTCTCTTTGAGGGGTTAAAAGGAGAAAAGGTAGAGTAAGGGGTAGAGTAGGGGACAGACAATATAAATGTGATCAGTTTTGGGGAGACTCATGCCTACAGGAAGGAATCAAGACAGGGCATTTCCTTCCCCTCTTATTCCAAATTCCTGACTTTTTCCTTTCACACGGGCAGATATGAGAATGAGCTGCACCTCCGCCAAAGTGTTGAGGCAGACATCAATGGTCTGCGCAGAGTCCTGGATGAGCTCACTCTGTCCAAATCTGACTTGGAGATGCAGATTGAAAGTCTGAAGGAAGATCTGGCCTACCTCAACAAGAACCATGAGGAGGTGAGTGAAAGAAAAAGGAAAACCACAGCTACACTTAAAATTTTGTTTGGGACACCCCTTATAAAGAATCCAACACAGCTACTCTCATTTTGTTACAGGCTCTTATGTGATGGGAGCACAGACAGTATATAACAATTGTTCTTAGCAACAGCATGTGTATTTCTATACTGCTTATCAGCTAAGTGCTCTCTAAGCAGTTTGCAATGTGTTAGCTATTGCCCCCAACAAGCTGGGTACTCATTTTACCAACCTGTGGAAGGATGGAAGGCTGAGTCAACCTGGAGCCTGGCAGGGTCAAACTCACAACCTTGTGGCTGCAGTACTGGCATTTAACCACTGCATCACCAGGGCTCTTAAACTACTACACATCTAGAGATCCACAAATACTGTGGCCTGATCACTGGTGGCAATCTCAAACTGAGAGTCTGGCAACCAGAAAATAAACCCTCTGGTACCCTCTAACACAGGAATTAACCATTTTTAAAGCAGTTGATGAGACAGTGCATCTTTAAAAAAAAAAAATGGGGCCAGTCTGCATCTTATAGTGAGATACAGCATTAGTTTTGTGTATCAGGGAGTGTGGCTACATTTCCACATACATCCACATCAACTACTTATGTTCTCTTTGTGGAGGTAGAAGCATGAATGTCAGGACTTAGTGGCTGCCAGAAATTATGGCTGGTTACTATGCTCAAACCAATTTTTTAGGAATACCCCTTTCCTTAGTGCACAATATCATTTATCCATGTGAAGGTGATGTGATTGCCCGTCCCAAACATTAAGGTTTTAAAAGATTCCATGACTGTTTGCAGAATGACAAAAAGACATGAAAGCTTTCATTTGGTGGATCCTCACTGTGTTGTCTCCATTCTTGTCTCAACAAGTTGATGAAAGAATACAGCACTCAGTTGACTGGAAAGGTCAGTGTTGAGATGGATGCTGCACCTGGAGTTGACCTCACCAAAGTTTTGGCTGACATGAGAGAACAATACGAACAACTGGCTGAGAAGAATCGCAGAGATGCTGAGGCTTGGTTCTTCACCAAGGTAAACTCTTTTTCCTAACAGTTATCCACTGTTTTATACTGAGATATATACCACTCGAACTGCCATGAGTCCTTTCAAAGAATCCTGGGTATTTTTGTTGACTCAGAACTGAAGAAAAATTATCCTATAGAAAGCTCTGGTTCTTCTTAAAATACCCCTAAAAACACCCCCCCAACTTAATTAATTAATGAGTTAACATGTTTACATGGGAGTGGAGAGGAATTGCATTAATAGCCATTATGTGATTGCCAAAAGGGATGATGTGATACCTTCATTGACCCCCATCCAAGAAAAAGGTTACACATCACTTTGATGGGTGCTATGCATTACTTTCCAGAGGTGGTCAATTTGATTTACCTTTCAATTCAATTAGATTTCTTTCTGAATAGCTACGCATTGGCTTGCTCAGTCAACCTCTAGTGTACCAGTTTCTCCTAGGTGTATGTATGTGTGTGTGTGTGCGCGTGCGCGCGCACGCACGCGTATAGGTGTTTCTAACATGATTTTTTTTCATGCTAAAGATGTTTTTCCACCAATATTTTCTTTGCTTCTGAATCTTCCTTCCTTCAGACCGAAGAACTGAATCGTGAAGTTGCCACCCACACTGAACAGTTGCACACAAGCAAGAGTGAGATTTCAGAACTGAGGCGCACAATACAGAGTCTGGAGATTGAGTTGCAGTCACAACTTAGCATGGTATGTTGTTATTTCCTTGCATCAAATAGAACAATGTGGGAAAATCACAAAAGTATTGCAGAAAGATCAGCTCAGTGGCACAGCCAATTAACATCTATGGCTACTAAACATGGCAAGCCAGAGGTCTCACAGAAATCCTTAAGAGGACCAGGAGGCATGGAGCCCAGAATGGAAGGGAGATTGGGCCCTCCAGGACTAGGCTAGGGTTGGCTCACACACATCCAAAAATGATCTAGCACAATGGACCACCAAGACTCCTATGTAGTTAAACCTCTTCAGGCAGTATCAGTGAGAAGTATACTAAATGATCAACACTAAGTAAGATTAAGACAGTGCCAGTCAGTCTTCCCAGGAATAATTATGGCTGCCTACAATCTATCTCATGCACACTTTCTTAGGAATAAACAACACTAAGCACATGGAGTTCACTTTTATGTACGCACCATACTTGTAAAGAATTTGCATATTTAAGCATGTTTGAATGGTAGGGGATGAGAAAAGTAATTTTTCCTCCCCTCCAACTCTTTAGAAGTGGGCAAAATTAATGAAAACCTGCCGTGCAATGTTGAGTCCACCCTCCTTAAAAAAAGTTCCAGAGTCCCTGTCAGACAAAAATGCACCCCTTTGTTATGCACCAATATCATTAAACTGTTGCGTGGCCCACCCACACTGTGCTGCTGGGTATACACAATAAGACTTTCTTGGTAACTGTGGAGCTCCCTCACAACGGAAGTTAAGCTGGCTCCACCCCCTTTTAAGCTTCCCAACTGGATTATTTAGTATGATCTTCACTTCTTAAAACCAAGGGTGATGTCTCTGGCTGAGTGTCTGTGGTTTTTAAATGACTGATAAGGCATGATTATGCTTGTTCATTTATTTAATGTTGTAGGCCATTTCTGCACTACACTATTATAGCACTATTATTCCACTTTCAACATCCTATGAAATCCTGGGATTTGCAGTTACGGGAGGGGCCGATTGCAACCCCCGGGATTCCAAAGGATGTTGAAGGTGGAGTCTCCTTCTTTGGAGGTTTTTAAGCAGAGGCTGGATGGCCATCTGTCGGGAGTGCTTTGAGGGTGTTCCTGCATGGCAGGGGGTTGGACTGGATGGCCCGTGTGGTCTCTTCCAACTCTATATTTCTATGATAAGTGGAATAATAGCGCTATAACAGTGTACTGCAGAAAGGCTCTTAGTTTTCTTAAACAGCCCTGACAGGCCGAGAGGCAATAAATAAATAATTCAGACTCAGGCTTTCAGAAAGGCTCAAAACAATTTTTTAAGTTGATTCTAAGCCTTCTGAATGAGATTACACTTAGCCACTTGTACATCAGGAACTGTTCAGATTCTTAGACCTCTGATTTTTCTCCCTCACTAGAAAGCCGGGTTGGAAACTAGCTTGGCAGAAACAGAAGGACGGTACTGTGCTCAGCTAGCTCAGATCCAGAACTTGATCTCGGGTGTCGAAGAGCAGCTGGCAGAACTGAGGAGCGACATGGAGCGCCAGAACCAGGAATACAAAATGCTCATGGACATCAAGACACGTCTAGAACAAGAGATTGCTACCTACCGCAACCTGCTGGAGGGCCAGGATGCCAAGTACGTAACTGGACCCTTGAAATAAAGATAGCAAAGAAACTAGAGGTCCTAGAATACTTGCCACATTGTATATTTTCTATGTGTGCATCTCAGGAAAAAAAATTCTCCACACTCAGAAGCATAAAGTGTCACTAGGAGATAAGCAGCTATTTGAAAATACATGGATATACAGTCTTAGCAAGCCACCCCCTTTTTAATTGCCCAGGATATGACAAACCTCTTTGAGATTGTGACATATGCTTGTTAATAACCTCCATTTTAAGATCCATTACAATGCTTAGATTGGAGTGGGCAGCTGCAGCATGTCTGGGGGTCCCTGCTGCCATGGTACCTTTTGGACTGCTAGATGCCAAAAGAGGGAGGGAGGGAGGGAGGGAGGGAGAAAAATCTCTTTTTTCTTCCCCCCCCTTCCCATTTTTAGAAAAAAAACAAACAAGTAGACTTCTAGTCTTTTCGTTTCCCCTCCCTTTTGGGCATCCTAGCAGCCTGTGTGTCCTCTAGTAAGTGCCATGGCAGAAAATGACCCCAGATTTATTATATTAAGCAGCATAGGCACCTCCCAGCCCTAAATACCCTAAAAGTGTTAGGAGTCAGCCCTTAGTGCCTGGTCGGAGACCACCAATGAATACCAGATGCTGTAGACTATGTTTCAGAGGGCAGAACTGGAAAAGCCATCTTTGAGTATTCCTTGTCTAAGAAACCCCTATCAAATTTATGGGGTCTCCATAAGTCAACAGGTGACTTAAAGGCATAAACACACCCCCATTGCCTCCCTACTCTCCAATTTGCAAAGTGTGCTGCTACTCTTGGAACAGCGATTAAAAATATTCACATGTAAAGCCTCTGCCTCCAGTCAGCTCATTCTGCATTGATTTTTCCATGGAGAATTCAGGTTTTTGACATAACTGTATTAACACCATATTTTGAAGATAGAGTCCCACTGTGGTAGAAGATGTGGGGAAGTCGCCTCTCCATACATATTGAGACTCATTGACTTTGGAGTTTAGTTGGAGTTTATTTAAGGCAAACAATGCTGATGAATGCCCAGCTTACAAGGCTTGTGTGCACATGGATGCATTTCTCCCTCACACACCCCTACATGGCCAACTTGTAGAGGCTGTTTTTTTAAAAACACATTTGCTTCAAAATACAGAGCTGGGAATTATTCCATGGGATCAGCTGTCCCAGGGGATTGCCAAACCAAAAGGTACCCCATAAATTAAGGTACCCTCTACAAACAAACATCTGAGGACAGAAGCTTTCTAGGACAACTATGTACATTAGTCCATCCCAACATTACTCATGATTCCTTTTTTTTTTTCTCCTTTTCAGGCTGTCGGCATGGTCTCCAAAGGATGGTAAGAAAGATTCCAGCTGACCTCTAAAATGAGAGTTGTGAACTGGGCCTTGGTGGGTGGGCCACTGGTTGGAAAAATATGCTGCTGGATTCAGATTTAAACTAAACCCATGGAAAGGAAGGGGACCTAAGTCACTTATGACAGCCATCTTAAATTCCACTAATTTCAATAGAATTTTGCTATTTAGGATAGGTTCACGCAAATCAAATTACTTTTAAGTTTCTTAAAATTATGTATAAAACTTAGTCATGAGTAATGTATGTCCCACTTATTTCAGTGAGTCCAGTTCTAGGTATGACTAGAGTCAGCCCGTGATCTTTATGACAAAAGTATGAGTTACAAAGTTGGTCTTTGTGCCTGGAAGTCTGATTATATTACACACTGCAAGGGGTCTATAGCTTAGCAGTCAAGTGTGGGATTGTTATAGGCACAGGTCTCCAATCAAAGGCTCTCAAGAAGATGGAGGAGAGAGCTTGGGACCTCATGCCAGTCCATATGGGCAATGTTGGCTTGGTTAAGGGCTAAACTGCATATTACATTAAAGACATGCACTGAGATCCTGCTGTAAATATTGCAGCTACAATTTATCTCCCCATCTGACCCCTGACACCCACCTGAAAAGCTAGTCAGCTATCCAGAGTGGTGGAGGTCTGTGTTGCTTGGGCACTGTAGGATGATGTGACCAGCCCCCTCCCTCCAGTGAGCAACCCTGCGATGAAGAGATGTGACAGGTCCCTAGAGGGGTCTCAGCTTCTGCTCCCCACATCATCACTCATTGGTGAGAAACAGCTGGTCAGCTGATGCTGTACTGCCCACTGGGCAGTAGCACAGACCTCCGTCCCTCCAGATGTCCAGTTGGCTGGCTTTTAAAGTGGATTTCAGAGTCATTTGTGGCCATGGCAATAGTGGGGATACAAAGCAGTTACAAGGACCTAAATGTGACTTAGGATATTGTAGCTCAGAGGATGCCTGCTGAGTCAATTCTAAGATAATAAGAAAATAAGAGTTCTGCCTCCTAATGAAATTTTCCTTCAGCCCTCAGATGTCTAGCATTGCAGAGAGTAAAATGCCAAACATCATTCCAATCTGGAATTCTTATATTTCTGTGTTATCATTGCCTTTAGCATTTTGCCTGCTCCTTTTCTTTGGACACCTGGAATGTATTTCTAAATGCTCAACGAAAGTTTTAAATTACTGTAATGCTACTAACTGAAGGAACATTTCAGAGGGGGAGCACTACTCTCTTTTTGTCTCCCTCCCATTGCTATATCCCTGAGTTACCCCCAAAAGTGTCCCCTTGCTGAAATCCTGAGACAAATTTTCCTTTCTTCCAAACTGCTTTTTGCCTTAGGAAGGAACTTTACTGGCATATTTTGCAATTTATCCTAGTCTTGACATCAAGCTTGCTTCCAGAATGCTATAGGCAGTCTTGCTACATGAATTAGCAACCTACCACCTCCTTTCCTCCCTGGCAGTTGATCTACAATTTGGATAGCCCCTTGCTTCTGCCTTAACTTGCTGCTTCAGATAGCAAGCTGCAGCACAGGGCCAGCCCTACCCACGTAGCAGAGTCAGGCAGGTGTGTCAGGTGTCTATTTGTGTGCAATATTAAAGGACAGCAAATTGCTAGTTATTAAATTTATTATCACTGTAGGTTTAGTGCCCAGAGACAGATCCAAGGTACCCTAGCAACAAGTACCTAACAGTTACACAAACATGCCCGCAACTGAATACTCTCCAATGGCATGCCAAAGGCATGTTTCTTCGAAGGCACAGTATCCTAGCCCAAGGATCTGCTGAGCTGGGAAGAATACAAAAACAAGACTTCAAGGCAAGGATAAGATCTGTCTTGCCCTTCAGATGTTCTTGCATTGCAAAACCCAGCATGCCTCATCACTGTCTATACTGATTAGGGCTACTGGGAGGGTTATACCACACGATTTCCACCCTGGTCTAAGACCTAAATCCAATTGCTAGCCCCAAGGAGATTCAATCCATTGATCACTTCTTAAATGTTAAGTCAATACAGACGTAATTGATTGATTCAATAGGTCTGCTCTGCCAGGCATGAGCAGTTGCATTTAGGCCTAATACTGACATCCAACACATTTCTTTGGGATATGTTGTTTGTGAACTCTAAGGGATTTGCCTGCACTAGACTACATTATTAATCAGCAGTGGATGATTACACACTGAGATAGAAAAGTCAACGTGTTTATATCATTAGAAACTCAATATACAAAGTAAGGCTATTTCCACACTAACCTGTTATAGTGCTATTATTCCACATTCAACATTCTATAGAATCCTGGGGTTTGCAGTTTAGGGAGGGGCGTTTAGAATTCTCAGCCAGAGAGCTCTTGAACCTCAGTAAACTACAATCCCCAGAATTCCACACAATGTTGACAGTGGAATAATAGCACTAGAACAGTGTAGTGTGATAGAGCCCAGAGTTGTTATAGGGTATATCCACACTGCAGAATTATAACACTGATCCCACTGTAACTCCATCCTATGGAATCCTGGTTTCATGAGACACTGAGAATTCTGTGCTAGAGAGCTCTAATCCTCTACTTCGGGGGGGGGGGAGGTGTGTGCTATGCCACAGGATTCTAAGTACCTTCACAATTTACAGATCCTAGGATTCTGCAGGCTAGAGCAGTTTGAGTTGTCTCAAGCGTGCCATGTGGATAAATCTATCTGTCTTGTTGATGGACTTCCCTCACCTGGTGGCTAGACTAGATGAACTTTTGGTCTCATGCAGTGAAGCTCTTCTCATGTCTTTAGGGAGAGCCGTCTCTATAAATCACGGACTCTCTATAAATCTCTATAAATCAATGTTCTCTCTTTACACACTCTCCTCTCTTTATCACAGCATCCTATGGTGGCGGTAGCACCACCATTACCTACAGTGCTGGCAGCAGTGGTGGCGGCGGTGGCAGTGGCAGTGGCAGCTACGGTGGAGGCAGCAGCACCATGACCACCAGCACAAGCAGCACCACCAGCAAAGTCCGTTCCACCAACTACTGAAGATCCAAAGGAGCGGCGGTCTCATTCTGACAATCGCGTGCATCTGCAAGAAGAACCCTCTTGTCCTTGCTGCCTGCCAGAGAAACACAGAGCACCCCAAAGATGCCCAATGCTTGCTAAGAGAAACGTCCCTCTGCTTGCCTTAGGTGGGCCTTGGCTTGGCTTTTTCCCTTCATGGTATCCTCTTACAAGCTTCGCCTCACCTATCACAGCAGGCACACCTTCCTGTAACTCTCTTAATAACAGAAATAAAGGAAACTCCTTCAGGCATTTTTTTGCAATTACATATGTGTTGACTTGCTTATTGTGTTGCTGTCTTAAGCAATTATATTTCACAACTTGGGCCAGACATGTTGTTTAGATACATAACTGGAGGTGTGAATGGCCTCAAATTTGTATGTACTCGAAGCGGAGCCTGAGGTGGGGTAGATTTCCTACCCTATTTTTTGTTCAAGTCCACATTTTAACCCAAAGAAAATGAATGCAACCCAGGCAACTCAGTAAATATTTCCTACAGCTGCAAAGCCTTCAACCTCACCTTATTCATATCTCTAGAATCAGAGATTGAGAGTAATGAATTCTACATAATTCAATTCCTGTAATACTTCCTCCTTCTCTTTCTCTCTCTCTCCCTCTCTCTGTAATGAGGGCATAACAAAGCTGCATTTCAAAAATAATGGACTTCGTACGAACTGGGTTACTGAACCAACACAATGGCTAAAGTTATCTAGTTAGTTTGAAAAGTTACTTTTAATAGACATTTTTAGGCATCTGTAGAGACATCGTGGCACACTTTTTTCTTCAGGTTTTATTCCACTCTCTTTTCAGTCCTTAAACACTAAATGGAAAGTTATGACAAAGTAATGAGCAATGCAGGGCTTAATGCAAGGTGATACTTCTCAAACACTCAAATAAGGAGGGGTGGTTCGGTCTTTTCATGTTGATGGGATGGGGAACCAAGCCAATATTTTTATCTAAACTCTAAAACTACTTTCCAAGGTATAGGAGTTATTTGAGGGATAGGGCTCAGCACTTTGAATAGTTCCTTTAAAGTTAAAACTAAAACCTAGAGCAGATTTGCTGCCTCACTGACATGGAAATTGCAACCCCCAATGTTTTACAAATGAAATCCAGGACACATACAGCCAAGCAATATCAGAATCTGGTCAAGATGGCAAACATTATTAATGAGGAAGAACACACAAGCTAGGAACTGCTGCAGCCTCCTGGGAAGGGCAAGATGCTGCCCCTACCTTTCCTCTACTCCTGCTCAGTTAACTGTATGCAAACTTACTCTTTTTGACTTTTTGTCATGCCCTGGATAACTTGCAATCCATAAACTTCACTTCAAGGTAGTCAGCAGTGTTTATTTGTAGCAAAGCAAGCAGCTCAGCATACTTCTTCTGAAGTTGCTGAGCTTAAAGCATGCATGGAGTTCTCAGGTTTTATACCCACAAACACAAATTTTAGGTGTGTCAAAGCTGTGGTTTGAAAGGATCATAAATTTATCATCACACCACATCTTTAGACAGTTCTGAGACCTGCAGTTGTTTTTCCTCTTTTCATCCTTGCGGCAGGAACGTATTTCCTGCCTCTTATCTTAGACACTCCAAGTTCTCCAAACACCTCTTGACAGCTTTGTTTTCACCCACTCCAATCTTTTCCCCCTCACCAGATCATTGTAGCAACAGGCAATAAAGCAATTAACCATTTCATACTTTGTAATAAATAGGCAAATTCCAAATGGATACATTATTGCAATAATCAATTAACACTAGAAATTAAGTCTAGGAATGTCTATGGCATTGCATCTACATTGACTACCATATACTATTTCAATATACATCCAGCAGATCAACATATGACAGGAGCTATGTACCCTGACACTTTTTAAACAGCGCAATGAGAAATGGAAGTGTATTATTTCGAAAAGTTATCTTTTCCAAGCTCTGTCTAGAATCTCCTGTTCCAGTAAGCACCATCTCCTTGGCAATATATTGTTTCTCAAAGGAAAGAAAAATAAAAGAACAACTGAACTAGCTTCATTACTTGCGACTTTGGCAATAATCCTAGAATCCAGCTATAAAAGGCCAACACCCCGGTAAAGCAGGGCAGGCAAGTGAGAGTTCTTATTTGTTTTCTATAAAAAAAAGGGAAGCTGCATATTAAGATATCTTGAAGGAGAACAGTGCTTTGTTGAAATGTCAATAAGGATGAGAGGGTTGTTGGAACAAATACAAAGCTCAAGCGGGGGAGGGAGCCACAATTCCACAATGTGGCAGTTTTTTCATGGTCACATAATGCATAACACTGCATCAGAACAACAACCCACCAAAGCTGTCATCTGGCTGTCTTTTTATCACTCAGCCATGCCAATAAATGTAAGCAACATGAGGGATGCCTGCTCAACATTCTCTCCTACTCAATATAAGAAAGGATCAACATGTTTCTCTGGAACAGCCCCTAGATGGGAGTGTTGAACTCTAAAGTCTAAGTCCAATTGCTAGTCCCAGCTAAACTTATGGAATACATTGCTGAAGGGTAAACCAACCCTTAAGTAAATTGCATTGTTTCAATGGGTTTATGGTTGCTGAGACTAACAACCACATTTAGGCCATTTCCACACGGGGCTTCTGCAACGGTGCAGAGCGACCTCTCACGGAGGTCTTCTACACCGTAGAGTGGACTGGCGTGGACTACTTTTTGTAGTTCCACACCAGAATCCACTCAGGAGCGGTCGGAACTAGCCGCGCTACATGTTTTTTAAAAACCTCTTTTTCGAGGTTTTTAAAAAGCACGGAGCGCGCAGCCCCGCACTGCTCCGTTACCCGGCTCCGACGCAGATTTGCAGGCACGCGCAAATGCGTGCCTGCAGATCTGCCGGGGGCGGGTTTCCAGCTGGCGAGCTTCTCCGGTTGGTGGAGAGCCTCCACCAACCAGAAGCCGCCATTTGGGACGCCGGAGGACTGCAGAGCAGTGAGCTCGCGCTGCTCCACGTCGCGACGGACTTACTCGGCTGCTGGTAAGTGCTGTTTTTGGGCGTTTTCACCCATTCCCCCCTCATGTGGAAAGGGCCTTAGACTCAGAGCTTCAGGATGGCACTCATAAATAGGCTTCCTATGTACCACCCAGCATTCCACAGATGAAAACTGGGCCACGTGTGATCAAGCAGCATCAGAGTGTGGCCATATTATTTTTGAAGAAGAACACACACACTAGAGAAACTGCAACAATTTGTTTTTTTCTGAGTCCACAGGGAAGGGCAAAGTTCTGCTTCCTTCTCTTGTCTGCTCCTGATGAGTTAATTGAGAGCAAACTATGTTTGCCGTTTGAACTCAGGTTGCAGGAATGGGAGCAAGACCAGGACAAAAGGAGAAAGCGGGAGGAGGAGGGAGAAACTGAGACATTTTAAAAGTCACTGGGAAAAATGGGATAAGAGGGGATTAATCAGGACAATCTTTGCCAAATCAGGACAGTTGGAGGATATATTCCTAGAAAGAGATGAAATCCTTCAGATAGACAGATTAAATATCAGGGGTAAAGACAGTCGTGTAGGGACATGGGGGTGGGGAGGGTGATTTGCCCCGGGCTGGCTGGCCCCTCCCTAAACTGTAAACCCCAGGATTCCATAGAATATTGATAGTGGAATAATAGCACTATAATAGTCTAGTGTGGAAATGGCCTGGGTTATGATTAGGAATTGATAAATCAATCTGTTCACATTCTAAAATGCTCCCATTTTTAAAGCCTGAGTTCATGATATGCCATTTCCATCCCACTTTGCATTTTTGTTATTTAAAAAATCCTCACAAAAATCTATGTGCATTTTCTGTGCATTTCCACATGGACAAAAATTTGTAATTCAAGTATATGCATTTTCTCCTAATATTTGCATTTTTATATCTGTTTCTTCAAATATTGGGTGGGAATGTGAATCTCTAGGTGCTCTTGTTGATGGTAATCCACATCAGACCCAGCCAGCATTACATCATCACCAAAACATCCGAAAGTGATTTGAAAGTGGCCGAGTGAACTCTATCCCTGGGCTGAAAAATTCAAAATTTAAATAAGCATAGGAATATTCACTGTAATGCACCACTTTGCACACAGCATGGAATAATCTAGAAATCAGTTCTAATTCAACATTTTTAAAAAAAAATAAACATGACCACTAGATTACTTGAAAGAGGATGTTTCACCCTCAAATGCTGGATTATCATTGATGCAGTTGGATCAAATTCTTCAAGACCCTCAGTGTCTTAAGGCCTCAAGCTGCTACTGGTGCCACACATTTATACATACTAGGGAGGCACATTCTTAGTTTCTACAGTAAGCTCCTTCAGAATGAGAAAAATTATTTCTGTGCAGTTCTCAAGAAAGATTCACACTTTCGCAAGTCTTTGGAGGAATTATTCCGCACATAAATACATTTGATATTTGTGGTGTACACGCCACTCCCCTGTAAGTGTTTTCGGCACCAAAAAAAAAAAAATTTTTTTGTATATAAAGGAGGTTTTCCGCATAAAAAACATGGTTTCACACAGAAATGCCACACACATTCCTATATACAAAAATACCCCAGAAGACTGCAAAATATAAAGAAGCTTCACCATTTCTCTGTTCTCAGCATGGATTTTCCAGGCATGAGTAGACCTATGATTCTACCAGAAAACAGACAGAGACAAGTATTCTTTCCACTCCTAGTGTGTGTACACACAAACTTTTTGTACTGTGGTATTGTACCAGGAAAAAGTTCCCTGTAAGAGGAGAACTTCAGATCTTTCCTCCTCCTGTTCCCCTTGGTAATGCTTATCATCCTTTCCGCCCCTACTTCCCAGCTGTGGAATGAGTGGAAGAGCCACATGGCATATTGGCGTTGTTGCCTCAAAGAATGCAGCCTTGGGAGTGCCAGGTGAGGCACAGGTGATGGGGCTGCCCAAAGTCAGTCCTTCCTTCAGGCTTGACATGGCTGACTCTGGCCCCAGAGATATCTCCTCTTGGCCTGAGAGCACCACCAGGCCAGCCCTCTGAGAGAAGACTCACATACATCAAGAAAAGGGAGAGCAGCCTGTTTTTGGAACTGCTTCAGGATCCCAGCCGCCTGAATCCAGTTTTCTTCATCCTTCAAACTTTATAAAGAACATATTACCAAATCCTATTGATTCAAATGTGTTGACACTTGTCACAAAGCTTTGGCACATTCCCAGGTATTAATTATTGTTGCTGGGAAGCTAACGAAACTTGATAATGCCTCATCGCTTTTGCTTTCCGGTCTCAAGTAAAGGCAAATGAGGGGCTTACTATGGTTCATCTTTATAGCTTGTTAAATGCGATCTGAATCAGGGTGTTTTTGGCTATTTAGCACACACTGCCCAGTGTGGAGCATCTTTTGTGGAAAAGTAATAAAACTTTTTAGTAATCTAAATTGTATAGTCACCAAGTCAAACAGTAATTAACAGGTGGACCAGAAGAATAAAACTGAGGCCAAAAAAAGGAAGGAGGAAGATAGGAGAGAAGGTGAATACTATCTTCTTCACAAGAGAGATTGTTGGCAAAGGAGATGCAAAGCAGAAAAGAGAGAAGATGTAACTGTCACAGGAGAACAACAACAAAAATGTAAAGAGTAGTGAACCCAAAGAAGAACAAAATGTGCTGTAAGACCTTCAACCCATGGATGGCAGGTTTGGGGTGACCTCTTGTATCAACAAACCAACTACTTACTGGAGTTAGATAAAGTAGCCTTTCTTTATATCCAAGGGAAGATGAATGATGGTATCTCACCTACAAAGTAACTTTTTGAGCTAACATTTGAAGAAATTGTGAATGGTTGCCACATCCAAAATGAAAACAAAATTTTGGCTGGACAATGTTGTTGTTCTCACAGATGTGGAACACATTTGACTATTTGGAATTATACCAAGATGGTGAAAACACCATTCCGTCGTCACAACTGGAACAGAATACTGGGAACCTTTTTTTTTTTTTCATTTTGTATGCCACAGAGTGACTTTTTGGGGATAATTTCTAATTCTGTGTGGGTATCCAAGTTTGTTGACCAAATCAATGGATCCAGATCATAGCAGGACCAAGATTTCATTTCTGGAAGCTTGTAGAGTTGGAGTATATTCACACCCACCCAGATTGCATGTTGATTGGATTGTACGAGGCCGCCCAATATGAAGCAGCCACAAAAGTGACCTGAAGGTGGAACAAGGAAATTGTAAGAGTAGACCTCCACATATTGAATATGTTCTTCAATATGAGGAACCATTGTTTACTGATGCCCACAGCTGTAAAGATGATGATAAAATAATGTAGGCAATCTAGAAGATAAATTATACATTGAGCTTCAGAAAGGAATAAAATACATGGAGTGAACAGGAAGAAGGCAAAGACCACACTCTGGCAGAGGCGGTGAGAGATATGAAAGGAACTGAATCATCTAGATATCATCTGTACTTGTTGGAGCATGAATAGCGGAGCACCTGAACAATGGCAAAGAAGGTACAAGTATTTTTTTCATGAGACAACCACAGATATTTCCTTATTCTTAATTCTTAGAGAAACAGTATCAGATCTGTTAATGAATGCAAATTCGTAGACATTTGAATGCTTTTAAAATTTTCATTTAGGTATCATACTACTTCTATCAGGTACAAAATGAGAATAGGGTTGTCTCCCATCAATTTTTGAATATGATTGTATCCCTCCTATGAACTATAAGAGCCTTTATTCTCTTATGCAGAGATTTCCTGGTTGGCTAACATAAGCAATAAGTGGTGAATTTTCAGAAGTAAAGAGATGCATGATGCAGGTTAATCAGGTAGTATAGACTCCCTCTCCTTGAAAGTATGACTTTGAGCAGTAGGTCCAGTAATAGTGTTGCCAGTAGTTGAGTTGGAGGGCAAGCCCAGGCATGACATGAAGAAGATAATCATCTTTCCAATTCTCCCTCCCATTGCATCTAAAAAGTAATTTGAAAAGGAAGCCCTCCCACCCAGCTGTTTTCTCACTAGAAATATTCCTTCTTACAAATTTGTTATTTAATATGAGAGAAGTTATAACAGCAATATTTTTAACATCATATTTGATTTGGTCCTGAGCATAGTAGTTTATAGCACCTAGAAGCACCACTTTATTGGACTACATCTCCCAGAATTCTTCAACAAGCATGGCTGGTGACCATGCTAGTTACAGGAATTCTAGGCAATGCAATTGGGGGGAAAAAAACTTACTGAAGCTCTGGCAGCTTGCATGTCTTGTCCCAAAATCCAGACAGCTCACCATGGCCAAAACAGGACATCAAGAGTATATACACACTATATAGTAATAGCAATGTGATACCATTTGAAGTGCCATTGCCTCATTCTACAGTATCATGGGATTTGTAGTTTGAGGTACTTAGATTTCTCAGCCAGAGAGCTCTATTGCTACCTCCACAACTATAACATGAAGGTTCTACTTCACCAAACTAAAAATCCCAGGAATTCATGAGATGGAGTCACAACAGTTTATGGTATTAAACAGCTATAACTATGTATCGTAGATTTACAGCTAAAAGATTTCACATGGTAGAGAAGATGTTCTTGTAAAAGCTTTCTGTAGTTCTGTAAATCTCAAGGCTCCACTATACCAGCTGATGTCTTCCATTTGTCCATGAATGGAGCCATTTTAGCTGCTTTAACAATGGTACACCTTTCTTGAATATCTGAAACAGAAGGGACCATTTCAAAACTTCCTATAATGTGTGTAATCTGAGAGTCAAAGTGTTAAGCAACAAACAGATTGCCTTCAGGTTTTGGGTCTCCATGAGAAGTCCAAAAGTAATCAGTTGTCCTTTTCTCCTGCTCCTTGCTTCTGCTGCTCTGCCCTGTCAGTGTTTCTTGGCAGTCTGCCACCTGAGAAATGAGCGTGCACCTGTTCATTTCAAGAGAGAAGCTTATAAACATTTAAGAGGCCTCTGCAATCTTACCACGAGAAGCATATAAATTTCTCCATAAAGCCAGAGTTCTGCTGGCATCATCTGGTTGCCTTTCCCCACTATCTTGTTGCATTTGGAAGCAGACTTTCCCTACTGTCGGGAACTGGCACTGCAGATATAAATTTCATGGTGTATTTCATTCAGAAGTTGTCTCCATACCATACACTTTTAATGGTTTCACATTTCAGGACTTTTGGCAAAAAAATTATTGCTTCAAATGTTTGGCAAAATGCACTGGTTAGATGGACCTGATTAAGTTAACCCTGACTAGAGTATGACTCATTCAATCAGTGGGATTTACCTATATATTGACTTATCATTCAGCAACTGATCCAATGTATCTACACCAGTTGGGATTAACCAACAGGATGCCAACCAACACTTTTCACACCAAATAATAAGTACCTACCGGTTTCCATGATTCCCTTCGAAGGGGAACCAACATGCAGTGCAGCCTTTATATTTCTTTCTTTTCAGTAAAGAAAATAAGAAGAGTTATATTGGATCAAACCATAGAATCATAGAGTTTAGAAGGGGCCCCATAGCCCTTGGAGTCCAACACCCCTCTCCATTCAGCGCAGGAACTTCAGCTAGAGCATCCCAACAGGTAGCTATTTGAAAGATGACCAGAGAAAGAGACTGCCATCACCTCTCCAGGTAATTGGTTCCATCTGATAGTGTTTCCATCTGATGGTACAGTTTGCAAGTTGCATTTATAAACATAGCTTAGGACGTAATCCACTAAGTTCAACAGGACTTATTGCAAATATGCTTAGGATCCCACTATTAGTGTGGTGACTGAGTCGCACAGTGAGAAGTCCAAGTCTTGACACCAGTTGCTAGTGGTATCACCGTGCTCCATTAACAAAAGCCACTGCCTAGTTATGATGAAAGGTCTCTTTGATGGTGCTATAAAACGAACATCGTAAATAGTGAAGAATCACTAGTGATGAGTCTTGACTTATCTGAGCTGCTTTCCTCTCTCTCTCTCTCTCTCTCTCTTTTTTTTAACGAGTAAGTTTGTCCTCAATAGGTAATTAAAGCAACAGGCCATGCAATCCTCATAGGAAACCTGACACAAACTTTCCCAAGAGAAAACAGCCTATGTAATTTGCCAACACCCAATATGCGGAGTATAAAAATGCCCCAGTGGGGTACGACAGCTCACTCTTGGGTGCCTTGGGCTTTTGAGCTATTCTGCAAATCTGCTAAAATCACAAACCTTGCCTAGTGCCACTCATCAACCTACTGTTATGGCTTCCAAGTACTATGCTCATACCATCTCTTCTGGCTCTGTCAAGGGTGGGGGTCTCACTCGGATCGCTTCCGTCCATTCCGGTGGCTCATGCAGAGTGCCAAGCCTCGCTTTTGGCACCAGGAGTGTTTCTTCCTCTTCTGTTAAGCTGGGATCCAGGAACCGTGCACCCAGTGCTTGCCCACCAAATGCCTCCTTTGCTCCTGTTTTTCCTGGAAGCTATGCCTGGCACGATGAGGGAATTCTCAACTGCAATGAAAAAGAGCTGATGCAGTGCCTGAATGACCGACTGGCAAGCTACCTGGAGAGAGTAAGATGCTTGGAGCAGGAAAACACTAACCTGGAATGCAAGATCAGGGAATGGCATGAATGCCAAGATCCCTATGTCAGCACTGACTTTCATTCATATTACAAGACTATTGAGGAACTCCAGCATCAGGTAATGGTCCTTGCATCCTTATGCCAATTAATTACTCCCACAATGTATTATATAATATTTCATATTACATTTATATTGTTTTCCTGTTTTTTGTTTTAATTTTTTGTACAGTAGTAGAGAGAGGATGAGTCTTGCTCAGAACAACTTTTAAAATAATTTTTAAAAGAATAGCTCTTAAAAGTCAGAGCTGGAATCCCTCTGTATTCACCCATTAGTTCTGAATTACACCATTTCCGCATTAGACTGTTATAGTGCTATTACTCCACTTTGAACATCCTATGGAATCCTGGAGTTTGCAGTTTAGGGAGGGGCCTTTGAGGCCCCTCCCTAAACTGCAAACCCCAGGATTCCATAGGATGTTGAAAGTGAATAATAGCACTATAACAGTCTAGTGCAGAAATGGCCTTAGTCTGCCATCTTTTTGGTGAGGGGGACAAGGTTAAATGCTGGCAAACACAACATAATCACCTTACTAACTGTGGCTGCCTACTTAATTTCATTGGTGCAGATAGGGAAGAATCTTTAGCTCATATTTGAGGAATTTGCCAGAATTTACTAATCATATATTTGTGATACAAATGAATTAAAGGACCTTTCCACACTATACTGTTATAGTGCTATTATTCCACTTTCAACATCCTCTGGAATCCTGGGGTTTGCAGTTTAGGGAGGGGCATTTAGAATTCTCAACCAGAGAGCTCTTTGGCCTTGGTAAACTACAAACCCCAGAATACCACAGAATGTTGAAAGTGGAATAATAGCACTATAACAGTGTAGTGCAGAAAGGCCCAAAGTTTAAAAATTACAGTGAAAAAATGTGAAACTAGTTCATTTTCCTATCCTTATGCCCATTGTCCCAATTAGACCCAGTCCTGATCTCTGTGCTTTAAAAAGGAATGACACAAACTCATTATATAAATGTAATGTGTTTATCTTTGTCAAATATTTACTGCCTTGGTACAAGTTGTCCTGTGCTATTCATCCTCTCAACTGCCATCTGTTCCTTCCAAGTCACTCAACACTTTCTAAATAACTTTCAGGCCTGATAACTCTTCACACAGAGAGATCCCCTTCCACCTGATTCAGAATACTTTATTGTGCTATGCACTCAATATCTCAGCTGGGCAATTTTAGACTCTGGACTTAAATTTTAGACTCTGGACTTACATTGACTGGGGGCGTCTCCTTAGTTCTAAGCAAGTAAGGCAAACACTTTGGAAGCCAGTGTGTTGGAACGGTTTGAGCATAGGACTACGACCTTGGAGATCAGGATTTGATTCCCCGCTCAGCCATGGAAACCCACTCGGTGACCTTGGGTGTGTCACATATTCTCAGCCCTCAGAAAACCACATGATAGGTTCTCCTTAGGGTCACCATATGTCAGAAATGACTTGAAGGCACACAACAACAAAGTAAGCACTTAATTCCCAAAAGTTGCAAGGTAGCCCTGCTGCACTTCCTGTTTATCCTGCTGAAAAGAATCCTTGGCCTCCTTCTCCAAAGCCCTGTCATGAACACATCATTGCATTCACCAGAGGTGGGCAAGTACTGGGGATCTGAGAGCACTACATGCTCCCAGCCACGCTGTCCCCTGCAATTTTTGATTTTTAATACAGTTTTGTGCCAGGCACAATTTCACTACTTATTCCCCCTATACACATATACACGCACATAGCAGGCTATTTTAAGTCCAGAAGGAGTACCTTTTCAACCAGTAATTGAACCAGCTGTCACTTCTAGTTTATTTCCCTGTTATAAAGGATGGAGTGTTGTAGGACTGAAAGAGCTTTGGGAAGAGAAACATGGTGAAATTGTTCCTCATATTCTCTAGAGTACAAAATCCAGGGAGCGTGAGGGTATTGCGAGTTTTCAAATAATCAAAATTAATTCAAAAGAAGGGGGAGGTGAGGACCCTCAGAGGATTCAAAAGCAACTTTTGGGTCCATATTCAGCCCATAGACGGTGCTTCTCCCACCCACCTACCGTCAGCATTAACCGAGTGTCCTTGGGCCAGTTAATCAATATGGTCTACTGAAACCAAGAGGAATTCCTTCATTTTGAGGATAATTCTTACAGCATCTATAACATTTCCGTCAATCTGTTCCCCATTTTATGAATTTACCTGCCCTAGATCCTTCAGAATAAACCTCTGCAACAATAAAGTTGCTCTCTAACACTGTAGTCTCACACTTTCTCCAAAACATTAAGAACAATTCACAGCCCAGCGCTTTATTATCACAGATCCTATGTGCCAAGACAGACAATGCCCGGCTGGTTCTGGAAATTGACAACGCTCACCTAGCTGCTGATGACTTCAGGACCAAGTAAGTTAATCTTATTCAATGCAAGAAGTAACTCTTGAGAGGTGACTTCACTATGAAATGGCCTCTGCAAACAACCTTCCTTCCTACTAAAATTGACTTCTTATTTTGATAAGGAAGAAAGAACAACCTTGGGCTTGTTGTATTGTCTTATCATTCAAAAGGTATGAGACTGAACTGGCTCTTCGCCAGTGCGTTGAATCAGACATCCATGGGCTGCGCAAAATTCTGGATGAAATGACCTTGTGCCGGGCTGACCTGGAAGCTCAGCTTGAATCTCTCAAGGAGGAACTCCTTTGCCTCAGGAAGAACCATGAGGAGGTAAGAGGAGGTAGCCACCTTGAATTCTGTGTCAGGAGAAAGGGAGGATTAATATATTTTGCTAATTATTAATTAATAGAATGTATCAACTGCAACCTTTTTTACAATTATGCGTTGTTGCTAGTAGTAGTAGTAGTAGTAGTAGTAGTAGTAGTAGTAGTATTGATAGCAAGGCATAACTGGAAAACAGGTTGTAAGTGGCACATTCTGTTATGCAAGGACAGTGTTATTCCATGTTCAGTGGGTGCTCTCTTTCCCTATCACGTTGAGGATCCTTTGATGATGCCACTGTAATAACAGCAATTCACCAAATATGAACCATAGAGGTCATTTGGACAGATACTCTCAGGTGCTCCAAGTTTACGAAACTCTGTTATCCTATGTTCCTATGTTCAAACTACATATGAAATATATAGTTAGCATTAACTCAGAAAAGCTGTTCTGTCAAAGGGTGAAAGACATCTGTTTGTCATAGTACATGATTGTCCTCACCTGCATCTGTGGTTTGTTTTGTGAGTGGTCATTGGAAGGGAAACACAGGCATAATTTGCAAGCCTTGTTGCTGAAGTATTTATCTCCTGTTACAATAGGGGAAATGGGTTCATTATAGGGAATATACTTTCCTCTATATGCCTGGTTTTAACTCTACTGCAACACTTTTTTAAAATAATATAGAAAGCAACAAGGTGAGCTGTGCTGGATGCTGTCACCTTACTCTCAGTCAGGATTCATAACTTCATCTTAACCCTTCATAAATCAAGAGAAGTGGTAGGACCTTGGAGATTGTTGAAGCAACTAGTATACAAAGATCTGTGTCTTTTGGACTACAGTTCCCAAAGTCTACTTCCAGCACAGCTGGGTCTGGAACAGCCAACTTCTGTACCGCCCTGGCTCAGTTTAGTCCTGTGTGTGGGGAACTGTCTATAGCAACTCACTCCCAGCCCTTGGGAGAGAGATCTATGTTTTTTCCGAAACCAAACGTATTCACTACACAACGTGGGTGATGCAATGCAAGCTTTCCCTTCCTGCAGGAAGCAAATGCACTGCGTTCAAAACTTGGGGCCAGAGTTAATGTGGAGGTGGATGCTGCCCCATCCTGTGACCTGAACAAGATGCTGGATGAAATAAGGAATCAGTATGAATGCCTGGCTGAAAAAAACCGCAGGGATGTTGAGACTTGGTTCTCTTCCAAGGTGGGTATCATATCTCCACTTACATTCTTTCTTTTAAAATCACATTTATTTCTGCTTTTCATCCAATGAACCCAAAGAAGCATACATAGCTCCTCATAACAGCAGCCCTGTGAGGTAGGAAATGTTGAGAGAGAGTGACTAGCCCAAGGTTATCCAACAGTTTCGTGCCTCTGTGGAGACAGTAACATACTCTCCAATTGTCTCAGTTTGGCAGAGACAATTCTGATCAATACTTCGTTATCCCACTTTTTCAGCTGCTTTTAAAATATCCCTGTCCTCTCTCCCTTCCTCCCACTTTCCGCTTTGTCCTCAGTTTACTTCAGCTGCTGCAATGTGAATTCAAAGTGCAAAAATAGTTTGTATTCAATCAGCTCAGTCAGAAGAGAGGAGAAGGGAGCAGAACCTTGCTCTTCCCTGTAGATTCAGACAAAAGCAAACTGCTGCAGCCTATTCTAGCTGATACAGTCTTCCTTATTAATACTTTTTGTCAGTTTGACCACACTGTGATGTTGCTTGGCCACACACATCTCAGTTTTCATCTATGAAATATTGTAGGGTATGCTACAACAAGGTCCAGCACCCTGACCATCACGTTACACTGGTTCTTTCTTGAAAGGACTTCTCTAAGCAGCTGTGAAGAACGAATTGCTTTCTTTTCTTTCATCTCCATTTTCTTGTACATTTGCGTTTGGATTTAGATGGAAGAGTTGAACCAACAGGTCATCTCTAGTGGTGAAGAGCTGCAGAGTTGCCAGTCAGAGATAATTGAGCTGAGACACACCATACAAACACTTGAGATTGATCTGGATGCCCAACAGAACATGGTAGGTTAACAGGGTAATTTGTGGATACGGTTAGAGGTACAAAGAGTATTTGCATTTTTTCTTCTCCTAAACAAGGAGGAATGTCTTGATACACTGAAACATTGTACAAAATACAGTTGCCAACATTCTACATCTGCTACTTAGATATGTATGCACAACTAAGGCCATTTCTGCACTACACTGTTATAGTGCTATTATTCCACTTTCAACATCCTGTGGAATTCTGGGGTCTGCAGTTTACTGAGGCCAAAGAGCTCTCTGGCTGAGAATTCTAAATGCCTCCCCCTAAACTGCAAACCCCAGGATTCCACAGGATGTTGAAAGTGGAATAACAGCACTATAACAGTGCTGTGCGGAAATGGCCTATGTAACATCTCTTGGCCCAAAACCTCCCGCAGCCCTCCTTAACTGCCAGCAGCTGCATGAGAGACAGAAGTCTGTTCAATGGCCAATGAGGGAGCAGCCCCCTGATTGTAGCATTTTTCCAGCCCCCTCCCATCAGTAAGTGAGGCTACAATAAGGAATTACAACAAGGATCCTCCTTCTGATTGTTGCAACCTCACCTACTGGCAAGAGGGGGTTGAAAACACCATCCTCCTTGCACTCCAATTAGTAAGGGTTGATGAACACACTTCTGATATGTCTCTTAAGGTAGGAAGGGCATTTACTTACTCCTACAGTAAGACTAGTCTTTTTGAAAAGGAAACAGTTAGGAATCCATAACTACAGGTCAATATTCTTTATTTTAAACATCGATTTCTTTGTTTTTTTCCTGCAAAAACATTGGGATTTGTGCAAAAAAAAAATCATGAATTTTTTTGAAAAAGGTCTCTGAATGTGAAAAGAACATGGGAAAATGCGCAAGATTTCTTGTACTCTTGGTCACCCAGGAGAAAGCTTTTGATACTTTTCATTCTTGCATGTGAAAAGGAAATATTTACAGACCTTCATCCCCAGGGAAATCCAGTGACCCTTTATCACCTTTCAGTGCTCCATCACATTCTTTGTCAACATGAATAATTTCTCATAACACAGTATGAATGTTACTAAAACCTTCTACCCTAACTAACCCAATCTAGCCTCAATTCTCCCTATTGCTATCTCTGCTGGAATGTTTTTCAATGTGTAAAAGCTATAATTAAATGCAATAAAGGCTTCCAACTTGTACTGTAGACATCTAAAACAAATGCAGTACCATATTGTATATATAGGATCCAGCATGGTATAGTGGTTTGGATGCAGGACTAGGACTCTAAGAGACCAGAGTTTGAATCCCCACTGGGCCATGGAAACCTTGAGGTGACCTTGAGGAAACTGATGAAATTCTCGATGAACTCCATTCCAGATATTTGCCTTTGAGACTTCCTATTGTTTTTGCTGTGAGAGACTTAACACTCAGATGCCCTTCCGGAAGCCATTTAGTTCTCTCTTCTTCCCCTCTCAGAAAAATGCTCTAGAATACACCCTGCATGAAACTGAAGCCCGCTACAGCACCCAACTAGCGCAGCTCCAGCACGTGATCAGCACCGTAGAAGCTCAGTTGGCTGACCTGCGGTGTGATATGGAACGACAAAGCCATGAGTATAAGATCCTCCTGGACGTCAAGACTCGCCTGGAAACAGAGATTTCAACATACAGGCGTCTCTTGGAAGGAGAAGACTACAAGTACGTATAACTAAAATTTCTGGGACACAAAGTTAAGTTTACAGGTTATGAACATTTATTTAATTCTCACTGAGAGGCAGAGCTTGGGAAAATTCCTTATTTGGACTATTACTCCAAGGTTTATATCTGTAGCACATGGATCCCCTGATCAGATTGTTCACTACTATGGGTGAGAGATACGGTGTTGTGATTTAAAATACAGTAATCCTTTATGAATTTGTGAATATATGCATTCATTAGCATATGCAAAAGTTGGCTTCTGGCTTGCTAGGATCACCTGCCCAGAGTCTTGTGGCATGTGCACGGCAGGGGATTGGACTGAACAGCCCCTGTGGTCTCTTCTAACTCTATGATTCTATGTATGTATGTCATGACTTGCAATGGCCTTTCTCAGCAGCCTCATAAAACAGTGAACAAAATGTCATGCCACAGACAGACATCTCAAGATGGCTCCTGTCTTAATCAGTGCTCTGTATATTACACATTTGTCACTGTTTTGGGAAACAAGAAGGACGGCTCCAGAAAGGGGGAAAGCAAGAACTTAGACCATCTCCACACGACAGGACTGCAGCAAGTTTTTTTGTTGCAGCCCTGGCAGGGAGAGGAGTGTGCCAGGAATGCTCCCCTCTGCACCTTGCTGGGTGGCTGCGAAGGGGAGCATGCTGGCCCTACCTCTTCCCTTCCACAGTGCAGCCAGGCACTTACCATTGCTGTGCTGGGGAGGGAGGTGTTGCCAGTGCACTTCCACCCTTCTGCACGGCCAGGAAGGGTGGCAGCACTGCACAATGGTAGGTGTAAATGGATTTTTTTCCATTTTGCAAATACTGCATGTGTGCCTCTTGGGGACAAGATGGCAGGGGGCCGGTGATGACATCGTGCAGAAGCATGACCAGCCAACCACTGTCATCCTGGTCCCACACTGGTGCAAGCCCCTTCTGTGGAAAGAGCCTTACTTTAGCAGACTGATCTGTGTTAAACATATTGTGCTTGGTTTCTTCTCCCATTAGGCAATAATCATCCACGTTTTCTTTATCTTCAGGTTTCCCAGAGTTCCAAGTATGCCAGAATGTCCCCCACCAGTCCCTGCTCCAGCCCCCCAGATCACTAAGAAAATCCGCACTATTACGGAGGAGATTAAGGATGGGAAGGTTATATCCTCTCGGGAACAAGTCCAGCATGTAACCCTCTAAGCAGCACAATATCCACATGAAGCCAGTCCAGCACGGCAGAAAGAACATACAGCATTCAGTCACATAGTGGCAAATATTAAGGGAGCTTGGCTGCTTATACCTTCTTTGCTTTTGATTGGTTTCAAATCTTCCATACTTTGGTATATGTATGTATGTATGTATATATATATATGTGTGTGTGTGTGTGTGTGTGTATGTATGTATGTATGTATATATATACACATACACACTAATTTTTTCAAATAAAAGAGTGGCTTCCTTTCACCAGTGATTCTTAGCCTCTGGGATGAAATGTCAGCATTCTCAATAAACGCTTGGCTTGGTTTTCCTTCTACATCAGCTCTTGCTGTGATTCATTTCATCCATTCTGCCTTCAAAGTCTCCTGCCACCGTGTGTTTGTGTGTGTGTTTGTGTGTATTGACTCAGCCAGTGTGATGTAGTGGTTTGTACATTGGACTAGGACTCCAGGAGACCAGAGTCTGAATCCCCACTCCACCATGGAAACCCATGAAGTGACTTTGGACAAATCATATGCCATTTTCAAATCATGGGCCATTATTCCACTTTCAACATCCTACAGAATCCTGGGGTTTGTAGTTGAGGGAGGAGCCTCAAAGGCCCCTCCCTAAACTGCAAACCCCAGGATTCCATAGGATGTTGAAAGTGGAATAATAGCACTATAACAGTCTAGTGTGGAAACCTAAATACTCTCTCAGCCCTCTCTCTCATAAGGTGACCTTGGGCAAATCACACTCTCCCAGCCCCAAAAAAGAAGGCAATGACAAACCTCCTCTGAACAAATTTTCCCCAGAAAACCTTAGGATAGGGATGCCATAAGTCAGAGTTGCCTCGAAGGCACATAAAAACAACCACCAGCAACAGGAGCATGTTTGCCAATTACAGTGTCAGATTAGAGGTGGGCCAAAACTTTCAAGCTAGGTGTGGCCCACAGGGAAGGAAAAGAGAAATGATGGGAAGAATTCCAAAATATGGTGAGCAATGATGTCCCAAGATTCCATCTCAGATGAAAGGTAGAGTCTGACTAAAATAAAATAAAATAAAATAAAATAGATACTGGAGGGTGTTGAGTTTGGGTTACCTTTGTTTCCTTTCCCCTACTTTTCTTAAGGCTGCTTTTCATGGTGGGCCTTTCAAGCATAAAGATGTATGAATGAATGCCCACAAGGTACTAAATGGACTTCTGGCCCAGCCACAGGCAGTGGAGTGCTCAATATGTCTGGTTTTGAGTATGAACCTTAAAGGAGCTATCCTCAAAATACTTTCCGACCTTGGATAACTTCTTTAAAGTCTGGTCACCCTTCCGTGAACATGTTCCAGCTTGTCAATATCCTTCTTGAATTATGTTGCCCAGAACTGGACACAGTATTCCACGTGGGGTCTGACCAAAGCAGAGTAGAGTGGTACTACTACTTCCCCTGACTTAGACACTATACTCTTTGTGATGCAACCTAGGATCGCATTGGTGTTTTTAACTGCCTCATCACACTGCTGGCTGATGTTCAACTTGTGGTTTAAGACACCCTTCACAGGTACAATAGTCAAGTCAGGTGACACCCATCCTCTACCTGTGCAGTTTATTTTTTCTGCCAAAGCATAGTACTTTACATTTTTCCTTGCTGAAATTCAGTTTGTTAGTTTTGGTCCAGCTCTCTAATTTGATATGGTCATTTTGAATTCTGATCCTATCCTCTGGGGTATTAGCTACTTGAATAACTTTAAAAGGAAACTGCACAAGTTCACAAGTATGTTGGCTACTAGTCATGATAGCTACTTAGCTCCAAGATCAAAGTCAGCATTCCTCCATATATCGGTTGCTAGGAACATATGTAGGTGGGTGAGTTGGTGTGGGTGTGCTCATATAAGTGTTTATACTGTTGTGTGTCCTGCTTGTGGGCCTTCTAGAGGCATCTCCATTGTGTGAAGAGAATGCTGGACTAAAGAGGCCTTTGGTGTGAGTTAGCATGGACAATCCTTATCTTGCCTTGATTATTAATATTATGACTGTAAACTTATTTTCAGTAAACTTAGGGAAATACTGGGAGTGATCCCATGGTCAGGGATACTAGAAAAGAAAGGAGTTCATGATAGATGGGAGTTTCTTAAAAGTGAGATATTGAAGGCACAATTTCTAACAATTCCAATAAGGAGGCAAAAGGAGAGGTGTCTAAAGAAATCAGGATGGATGTCTAAAGAATTTTCAATGCAGCTGAGATTTAAAAGGGACATTTACAAGAAATGGAAAAAGGTGGAAGTCATCACAGAGGAACTCAAACAAATAGCCAACAAGTGTAGAGAGAAAGTCAGAAAAGCTAAAGCACAGAATGAGCTTAGGCTTGCTAGAGAGGTTAAAACCAATAAGGGCTTTTTTGGTTATGTCCAAAAAAAAGGGAAGAACAAGGAAATGGTAGGGCCTCTGTGTGGAGAGGATGGTGAAATGGCAGCAGGAGGCAAAGAAAAGATACAACTACTGAATACCTTCTTTGCCTTAGTCTTCTCCCAAAAGGAAAACAATACTCTATCTGGAGAAAATGGAGCAGATGAGGAGGTAGGGGAAATGCAGCACAGCATAGGTAAAGAGATAGTACAGGAATACCTGGCTACCCTAAATGAGTTCAAGCCTCCAGGACCAGATGAATTACATCCAAGGGTGTTGAAAGAATTGGCCAGAGCAATCTCAGAACCTCTCACCAAGAATTACTGGAGAATGGAAGAAGTCCCAGTAGACTGGAGGAGGGCAAATATTGTCTCCACCTTCAAAAAGGAAAAAAAAAAAGGCCAAAACAATTACCATCTAGTCAGTCTGATGTCAATACAAGAAAGATTCTAGAGCAGATCATTAAACAGTCTGTAAGCACTTAGAAGGAAATGCCATGATCACTAAGAGTCAACATGGTTTTCTCAAAAGCAAGTCATGCCAGACTAATCTTCTCTCTCCCTCTCTCTCTCCCTCTCTTTCTCTCTCTCTCTCTCTTTTGATAGAGTTACTAGTTTGATGGATGAAGGGAATGTTGTGGACATAGTGTATCTTGACTTCAGTAAGCCCTTTGATAAGGTCACCCATGATACTCTTGCAAACAAGTTACTAAAATGTGGGCTAGACAAGGCCCCCAGAAACACAGGTCTGGGGTACAAAAAAGAGAGGGGATGAAACAAAGGGCAGGGAATGAGCAAAACAAGCACAATGAAACAAGAAACTTCACAGGGATGGACCAAAGAAATGCTATAACAGAAAAAAAAAAGACAAAGTCAGGTTTTGGCTACCTTCTCAGTCCATATGTGGACTGAAACTTGGCAGGGAGCTTCTGATAGCCAACACAGAGTCACTAGGGATGAGTGCATGGAAAAGTTATTTTTTTGGACTACAATTCCCACTGGCTGTGGTGCCTGGGAGATTCTGAACCAAAAAATCATTTTGCTTTCAAACACCGCTTGGGACAAAGAAGAAACCTGGAGCAAAATCAAACACTACATAGAGTACACTGTCTTTCCACACTGCATGAGATGAAGAAGAGGTCAACTGAATTTAGATCACAGTGAGGTCCGTGGGATGAGTAAGTCATTATCTAAGTGCCATTGCACATAATTCTGAAAGTAATCTTAAGATATTGCAACATTGTTGGTTTATTTCAACTTACACAATTACAGCACTTTATATCACTTTTAGTTCTTATGGGCTTTATCACCACTAGGCTCTTCTCCTACTAAAATAAGCATTGTTGTAAAAATACTATTAAACAGTGAGTGGTCTGTATGGTTTTTCACCTTCAGAACCATTCTGGAATTACAGCATTTGAGCACATACCATTTGGGACGGTCCCCAACCCGCTACCTCCACCAAGACATTATCTCTCCCCATTTTCCTATTTTGTCACAAACATCAATGTATGTGCACACATACACAAATCTCCCCTCCAATATAAATGAAAACTGTCTTACATTTAAAAAGTTTTTTATTCCTGGTGGGGGGGCAGCTTCCTGATTGGAGACTAGTAGATTTCTAGATGTAGATTTAACTAATCACTGGCAGATGAAAGTCAGCAACTACTGATCTATCTGTCTCACTGATGTCAGCTTTCATCCGCCAGCAATTAGTTCTGAAGGTAGATGAAAACAAGAATTGACGGATTACTAAAATAGATGCTTTTGAAAACTGTAAGACATTTTTTTCATTTATATTTCCAGGTGTGTGTGAGCGTGAACGGGTGAGAAGGAGAGAACACAAGAGAGGGCGGGCTCAAAAGGAGGTGGGGGTCAGTGAGCAAAATCGGTATAAAGGTTCAACTGAACTTTCACACAGGAAACCATAGCAAAATAGAAGCAGGAAAGGAAGTCATTCATGGATTTTTGATGTTGATAAAAAGAAATGCTTTCCAGTCTCCCACGGGAGAACAGAAGAACAATGTCATGTGATAAGTATTTGTGAAAAAGACTATTATCCAACTATAAATGTGATTTACTGCCTCATATGATAAAGCCCTTTGGGATCCTGAAATTTGTAGTTTTCGGGGATATTTAGAATTGTCTACCAGAGAGATTTTTAGAGCCTCATCAAACTACCAATCCGAGGATTCTGTAGGATGTAGCCATGGCAGTTAGAGTAGAATCACAGTGTAATAATTCTGTTGTGTGATAGGCGCCCTGGAAAGTTGATCACAAATCTCCCATAGTCATAGCTTGAGGAAGGAATGTTATTTGCAATATTACAGTTTCAGGCCACAATTCTGGACACAACTTCCTGAAAGTAACACTGATAATAATAATGAAGAAGTCAAGAAAGACACATAATAGAGACAGAAAGAATATTTGAAAACATTTGAAAAATTGGTAAAAAATATGTTTTTCAAGTGAGAAGAATGGGAAGATGAGAAGAATTCTGGTTTGATGAGAATCTTTGTAGTTCAGGATTTATTCTGCACAAAATTTTCACACAGTTGTTTTGCCGAGATAAACAGCAATTTCTGCACAAGAATTAATATTTAGAATTGAAATACTATTTTTCTCTACAGAAAATGCTGTTTCCTGTGCAGAAAATGTTGTTTTCTGCACAAAACAACCATGTGCAAATTTTGCTCAGAACAAATCCCCAATTACACCTTTTTCTGTGCAGAAAGCAATATTTTCTGTGGAAGAATCAGTGTTTCTGCATCGAAATATTTTTTGCATGCAGAAAATGCTGTTTTCTGTGCAAAACAACCACTTACAAATTTTGCTCATAATAAGTCCCAAATTATGAATAGCTTTCAAAAATCAAAGCATGATTTTTGAAGATTTTCTCACAGTGGGAACAAAATTGCTGAAATTATTCATTGGAACCTCCAAAAAGAAACTTAGTGAAGTCTTCTATTCTCAGTATATAATAATGTCCGGTTCTGTGACTCCTGACTCACAGGCCACCACGGAATAAGGAAAATCAGGGCACATGCCTAAACCAGTTCTGGGATGTCTCCCACAGTGTTACACAGAATGACTGCTATTTTAAAAGCTTCTGTTCATCATCCTGCTCCTCCTGCTTCTGCCTTGCCAGCTCACATCCAAATTTGTATTAGCGTGTGAAATAATAACAAAGACAGAAATGCATTTCAACCCATTCACCTATCTCTTTTTTCTTCGCCGTTAATAAAGAAACTTTGTTGTTGATGATGATGATGTTGCTGTTATTATGTGCTTTCAAGTCATTTCAAACTTACAGCTACCCTAATATCATCGGGTTTTCTGGGGCTGAGAATATGTGATGTGCCCAAAGTCACCCAGTGGGTTTCCATGACTGAATAGGGAATCAAACCCTGGTATCTAGAGTCATAGTCCAACAGTAAAACTACTATACCATGCTGGTGCTCAGTGCCTGTGCAAATGCTTGTGATGGGGTTGAGATATAGAAGTTCAGCTCAGTGCATGTGACTTTTGATGAGACTGGAAAGCTAGTTACACCTTTTAAATACAGCTGGAGGATTCTGCAAATTACAGTTCCAACGGAGATTTGATTAAGAGCAGCACTTAGAAAACCTATTTTTTTTCCCAAGTGCTCCTCTTCATCACCTCTCCATTCTAAAATCAAGCACTGCAATTTCCTAGTGCACTTCTTTAACAGATGGCCTGTCATTCAAAATACCAATTGGGTATTTCAGTGAGAAATGGGAGAGAAAGCAATTAATATTTTATTCATTACGTCAGTCTTCCTCAGCTCATCAACCTCCAAATACGGATGATCACAACACCCATCCCCAGTCAGTTTATACACACTGGCTGATGATGATGGGGGCTGTATTCCAGCATGTTTAGAGAGTGCTTGGTTAGAGAACACTGTGGCCATTTCCATACTACACTCTTATAGCACGATTATTCCAATTTCAACATCCTTTGGAATCCTGGGCTTTGCAGTTTAGGGAGGGGCTGGCCAGCCCCTCCCTAAACTGCAAACCCCAGGATTCCATAGGATGTTGAAAGTGGAATAATTGTGCTTTAAAAGTGTAGTGTGGAAATAGCCTGTATTATAAGTTCTTTTTCCAGCTGGACAGCATATCTGCACTGTATGCTGAAGTGGTGAGTTTTGCTGCCCTCCACTGATTTCCGTCCTGATGCTTCTCAGCCTTGCTTGATCTTCTGGCCTCTGTTATCATCCTGAGTTCCTAAGAAGCAGTTCAGTTAAAATCCACTTTCATGCTGTCATTCCCAATTTTACTTCAATCTCACTGCCTTCTCTGAACTGCTATATGTGATCTGCATCTTTCATTAGAGACTTGCTGAGTCCTGATTTCTTCTTTTGGGAGTGGGGTACTGACAACTATATTTATTTCAGTAGCATTCTGTTCAGCACACAAACACAGAGAGAGAGAGAGAGAGAGAGAGAGAGAGAGAGAGATGCTGGTGTCACCTTTAGTTGGCGATGAAAGGAAAATTTCCTTTCCTGAAGGAAAAGGGAGTCCTATGATCCAAAGTTTGTCTAGAAGAAGAAGAGGAAGAAGAGAGAATAATCAGAAGATAAGATTTCTTTAGAAATGGAAGGCACTTTCTATATTCAAGGGAGATTTGTCACAGCCACACCTCAAGGACTGGCATAATTTGCAGTTTTCTTGGTAATGCTGGGAACAGAACCACCATCTTGACATGATCAACACACTATTGGTTCTGATACAGATAAAGCAGGAGGAGTCAAAAGTGAGGTAGGAAAGGAAAAAAAAAGTAGGCAAAGGCTAGGTTGTCCAGAAACCATTCACAGAATCTGTTCTGCTCTACGTACAGTATATGACAAGCAAAGGAAATAGAAGTGTTCTATCACTATGGAAAATAAGGTAGCTTCCTTAGACTGCACATTTGGGGTATCACCAAAAAAAAAAAAAAAAAAACCATCAAACAATTAGTTCTTTCATTCATTCTTACTGTATTTTCACTGGCTCACATTCTAAAAAAACACGGCTAATTTTATATCTGTGGACAGTGGTTGGGGGTGCCACATGATGCTCTGCCTCAGGCGGCAAAGTATGTTGGCCTAGTCCTGAGAGGAAGTTACAGAGGGATAAACGCCAGGTGAGGTGCTACTGAAGATATTGTTTGTACCTCAGACGTACTCAAGCTACAACTCCCAGAAGGCTGCAGGTTCAAACTTAACTGTCATCAGAAGTACTGATGGAACAAAACACTAAGAGAAAGACAATTCCTCTCTTCAAACGCAGCAATCAGTCATGTCCAAAGTACAAATCAATATCCACCCATAAAATCTCCCCAAAGGAGAAGGAGACAGGATACGTTCATTCTATCTCTGTGATACCCAAGACAAAATTTGATCCAGAACTTGGAAGAGTTGTTTGTTTGTTTGTTTGTTTGTTTGTCATATAGCTCCCAGAATTCCTCCCCCCATCCAACATGGAGGACTCTGAGAGCTGTAGTATAAAAAAGCTGTTTTGAGTGGTCAGGGTTCTTCTACACACAGGCCCAAGAAAGGGAAATCCAGATCACTTGTCAGCCTGCTGTGAACAATTTACCCAGTACTTTGCAGCTAAAATTGCTCAAATCAGCTCTGACGTGGATGCTGTGATTGATACAGATCCAGTGGATGTAACTCTGGCCTCTGCTTGTCCAGTGGTAATGTATACTTTTCAATTTCTGCAACCCAAGGATGTAGACAAGATTCTTGGAGGTATGAAAGCCACCACATGTGCTGTAGATCCTTGCCCTTCCCAGCTTGGTAAAAAGTAGGGATGGGCCAACCGAATCCTTGGATCCTCAAATCCTCGGCAAGGATTCAAGATTCGTGGATCCGAATCCCGCCCCCAAAATAGCTGAAATCCACACCTCCTTCCACCCACCCCCGGCACAATCCAGCACAGGGTGGGCAGGAGAAGCTTGCAGGGAGCACGATCTCTTGCTACCCTGCTCTTTTCCCACTTGCTGCCGGTATGATACTGCCCCGGATCCTGAAAGTTTTCCTGAAAGTGAAAACTATTATTTAATTTGTTTTTCATTAAACAAAGACGTCAAATTCTGCTTCAAAAACACTTTTCAGTAGAGACGTTTTCCTTCCTGTGCTTTTAAAACCCCTTTTTTTAAAAAGGATTCAAAAGATTTGAGATTCGTGAGATTCATGGATCCCCAGAACCTTCCAGGGATTCGGATTTGGACAATTCTGGATTCATCCCATCCCTAGTAAAAAGCTAGAGGGGGACTGGCTGAGTGAGTAGAGAGGGTGGCTTATGCCTCTCTAAAACAAGGTAGAGTTCCTGTTTGCTTCAAGGAGATCATTATAAAACTGTTACTAAAAAAACCCATCCCTAGATCCCCCCATTTTGGATAATTATTGGCCAGTCTCTAACATTCCATTTTTGGGCAAAGTACTGGAGAGTATGGTGGCCTCCCAATTCCAGGGGTTTCTGGATGAAACAGATTATCAGATCAGACTCATTTCAATCTGGTTTCAGGCCTGGCTATGGGACGGAGACTGCTTTGGCTGCCTTGGTAGATGACAGACACTAGACAGGGAGAGTATATCCCTGTTGGTTCTGCTGAACCTCTCGGTGGCTTTCAATACCATCAAACATGGTATCCTTCTGGGTTGCTTTGCAGGGATGGGACATGGAGATACTGTTTTACAATAGCTTTATTCCTTCCTGGAGGGGTGATTCAAAGAAGCTCTTTTAGTCCTAAACCAGTGCCTGTCATCAGTAATGGACTAGATGAGGGCCAAAAAACTGAAATTTAATCCACACAAGGTAGAAATGCTCCTGATCAGTCGAAAGAAAGATCAGAGAATAGGGATTCAGCCTGTGCTGGATGGGGTTACACTCCCCCTGAAGGCAGAGGTTCACAGCCAGGGATTGCTCCTGGATTCAGTTCTGAGCCTGAAAGCCCAAGTTTCATTGGTAGCCAGGAGTGCATTTGCATAGTTAAGGCTTGTGCACCAACTGCACCCATTCCTTGAGACATCAGACATGGCCAAAGTGACACATCTCTTGATTACCTCCCTGTTGGATTACTATAATGCACTCTACATGGGGCTGCCTTTGAAGAACGTTTGGAAACTTCAACTGGTCCAAAGAGGCAGAGCCAGACTGTTAATTGGCTGGCTACAGGGATCACAAAACTCTCCTGTTGCAACAGCTCCACTGGCTGCGGTTCTATTTCCGGGCACAATTCAAACTGTTGGTAATGACCTTTAAAGTCTTTCACATCTCATGTCCCAGTTATTTGAAGGACTATATTTTCCCTTATGAACCAGTCCATGCTTTGAGATCTGTGAGGGAGGCCCTTCTCTCTGCCCTACCACCTCACAGGTACATCTGGTGGGAACATGGGAGAGGGCCTTCTCAGTGGCTGCCCCGAAGCTCTGGCACTCCCTTCCCAGAGGCCAGATTGGCACCCTTCCTACTTTCTTTCCACAGTCAAGGAAAGACGTTTACATTCTGAAAGACATTCGATGTGTGGCCTGTGTGATAGAATGTGCTGGATATTGTCAATTGTGCTGCCGATGTGTATGGATGTGTGCGTTTTTAATTACACATTTTAATTTTGTTTTAATTCTTTTTGATTATTTAATTGTGTCTTAATTTTTATATTCTCTGGTTTTTAAGTTTCTCTTTGTAATTGTTGTAAGCTGCTTTGCATCCCAACTTGGGAAAAAGTGAAGTAAATAAAAACAACAACAATAATAATAATAGCAATAGCAACAACAACTTCCTCAACTGTGACCAGAAGAATAAGCTATTCTGATTTTTTTTTCCTTTTTGTATGAACTTAATTGAAACTGGGACACTTAGGGAAAGAGCACCTGGCTGAATCCTCCTTTGTACATTGGCAAAATCATGAGAAATATAACTTGTTTGGCATCTGTCATATTTTGGATGGTCAAAGTAGGGCAAAGAGACAGAAAGAGGGAGAGAGGGAGGGGGCAGCCCCACTGGGAAGCATCAAGCCTATAATGTTGTTCAAATGACCCACACCCTGCTATTGAAACTGGTGTTTGAAGATGACATGTTCCTTTGATGTTGTCCCATAAAACATGTACGCCAGGGACAGCCATCAAGAAGAATTCTGACCTTGCAAGCACAGTGTGAAGCAAAAAAGACTTTTTATAAGCCAAGAAATGCTTTCTAAGTGAATAATGAGCAGGCTAATAAGAAGCACACGGGTAAGTGTCACAAGGATCAAGCCTTGTAAAGGAGCTAACACCCAACATTCCTGGTATAAAAAGGCTTCAAGGAGGAGGTCACCTTTCAGACTTGGGTGCCTTTGGTTTTCTAGCCTGTTCTGCAATCTAGCTTTTCTTTGCCACCATGGCTGCAACCTCCACTCGCACTTGTGGGTCTCTCAAGGGCCCTTGCAGGGTTACCTCCACTTGCCGGCCCAACAGCTCTGTATCTGTCAACTGCCGACCAGGAAACGTCCTTCCTCGCCGCTCTAGCATTTGCCTGCCTCCCCTGGGTCAAGCCACCCCATCTCTCCCCAACAGCTGCCGAAGTGGGGGTTATATGACTTCTACATGCCTTCCTCCTCCTAGCCTGGGTTCCACCTGTGTCCCACCACCCTACATGCCACCTCCTGCTCGTCCTCTGCACAGCTTCCCTGGGGGCCATGAGGAAGGGATCCTCAACTGCAATGAAAAGGAAGCCATGGAAGTCCTGAACAACCGCTTGGGCAACTATTTGGAAAAAGTGCGCTGCTTGGAACAGGAGAATGCTGAGTTGGAAGCCAAAATCCAAAAATGGTATGAGTGTGAGAACACTTACGTGTGCACCGACTTCAAGCCATTCTACTGCAGCATTGATGAGCTCCAGCAGCAGGTAATCAAGGGGTTGCGATCTAGAGGAAGGTGATAGAGAAGGACTATTCTCCATCTCTCATCAAGGCACCAGAGCCCAAGATCATCTACTAAAGATGAATAGTGGGGGATTCAGGACAAGTAACACGATGTATACCACACTTTAACTGTGGACAAGATGAGGTGATGGCCACCAGCTTGGATGGTTTTAAAGGGAGATTAGAAAAAATCATGGAGGCTAAGACTATCAATGGCTATTAGTGATTCCAGCTATATCTCACCTCTTGTTTCAGAGGAATATTTGTTATGTACATCAGTTGCAGGAGAAGATGGGTGGGAGGGTGCTATTGAATTCAAACCCTGTCTGTGAGCTTCCCTCAGACATCTGCTTGATCATTGTGGGTAGAAGATGCTAGACTAAGATGCTAGATCTTCCATAATCTGCATGTTCAGTGGAAATACGGGAAATTCTGAAGTCTTTTGTTAATTGTCTAGATGAGGAAGAAGAGGAAGAGAATTTTAGGACAGACAGAAAAAGATGTTTCTTCAGAATGCCATTTAACTGAATCTTCCAAGACATAGCCATGGATTCATCTTGTCTTATATATAAATATAGTAATTACCATGACTGTCAGACAAATAATTCTGCAATAAGTCTATGGCCAGAGGGATGTTACACAGAGGTTTACAAAAATGGCAACATATTAAAATTCATCCCTAGGAAAAACAAGACTATCTTCATGTTTGTTTTTAAAAAGCCATTTAAGAACTCCAGCTCATCTTTAACCACAAAATGGTATGCCTTCTTATGAGTTGCTGAAACCTATAGGACTTTATACATTACTTTAACTTTGTATTAAAGATAGCAAAGTCTGAATAGCAAATGTTCATTCAGCAGTCCAACTAGGTAGTTTCACGCTCTGCATGCAAAAATCTAGTAAATTCCCTCCTGCTTTAGATGGTAATTATTCTATTAAACTTACATTAAAATGTAGTAACCCAGCACCACTCCCTGTTTTCTGGAAAGTGAGGTCCCAGATGTCTATTCCAAAGCCTATGTGCATTTGCAACATAATGTGCTAAATGCCTAGCAAGGGGTAATGCTTGAATTGTACAGTGTATTACTCTGGATTTTGTCTTCTTAATTTACTTAGTGTATGGTACCATTACTTCCCAAACTGGATAGCAACTTAATAGTTTACATTTCTTTTTCACTTTTGCATTGTTATTCTTAATCAAACTGTGCATGAAAACTCAATTTAGCACTGAGAATAGCTTTTATTTCTTCATTGGGTGATGAGCAGCTGACTATATATGGCTGGGAAAATTTATTTATACCTGCACCCCTTTTTAATGGCCATTTGAACATGAAAATACAAATCAAATCAAAGGGTATGCTTTTTATTTTTATTATGCTGTAAAGCTGTGCAGACCTCCAAGTTCATACTGACGACAAATGAACTTGCCATTATTTGATGTAACTTTCCCTCCTTTTCTCTCTCTCTCTCTCTCACACACACATGCACACTCATACATACACACGTTGAAGAAATACAGAGCTTTCACATATTCAGGTTGGCATGGAATAAAGCTAAGGAATGCTACAGAGGTTTTATAAATATGAGATTTACTACAGTCCTCTTCTCTAAGCTGAGCCCAGTTTTCACTTTCCCTTGCTATAAGAAGAGCAAACATTTGAGATTTGCTTCCTGGCTTGAACTTCTTCCCATGTTTCATGCAGGCCATCCAGTATTTGGGATGGTTTCTGGTTTCTTTGTTTTAACTTTTAAATGTTCCATGTACATTTATTCATTTAAATCTTCATTTTCCCCCTTGAAAAAAAATTACCAAGCAAAAGCCTTTTTTACATTTTGAAGAACTGCTCTGAGGCTACAGAAAAGCTACGGCCATTTCTCTACCTCACTGTTATAGTGCTATTATTCCACTTTCAACATCTCATGGAATTCTAAGGTTTGTAGTTTACTGAGGCCAAATTGCTCTCTGGCTGAGAATTCTAAATGCCCTTCCCTAAGCTGCAAACCCCAAGATTGCACTGGGATAAAATAAAATGTAGTGTGGAAATGGCCTAAGTTTAAATGCTGAAGGATTTCTTTGGGGGGCTGGGGGAAGGTAAGAGTGACATCACCGGTTCTGGCCAATCAGCACTGAGCAGAGCCTATTATCCCTGAAGGTACCCTGGGTGAGAAGACAATACGCCTGACCAAGAGGTGTGAATGTTCTTCCCCCTCAGTGTGCAATAAGATTTCTGACTTATGGCTTTCACATTCTTCTGCGTCTGCTCCTACCTTATCCACATGTGTGGGTTAAAATGAGATTTTGACACTTTGTGTTTCAGATTTGTTGTACTAAGGCTGATAACGCAAGACTGTGCCTGGATATTGACAACCTCAAAATGGCATCTGATGACTACGGTGCTAAGTAAGATTATTTGTATGGTATATCAAGCTTTCTCATCCTCCAGATACTTCCTTCTTGTAGAGCGGTCCCTCTGTGGTTCTCAGGCAGAGAACAGGATTTTCCCTGTTATAGCAACAGTGGGCTAAAAATGCTGGATGCTGGTAGTACTGATCTCCAATCATTTTTTCAAAATAAATGACTCCCAGTAAATGTTGGTATTTGTTCTAGCAATCCCCAGAATGTTCTGAAATGTAGCATATTCTGTTAAGAGATATCACTGTCCACATAAGACAATGACTCCTAAAAGTACATTTCAATTAAAATTCCACACGGGAGTCTTCTTTTTTAAGTATTTTTTTCTACATGTCGTTATTATGCCAGTATTTTCGTACCATTAAAAAAAATAGTTTAAACTCAGTGAAACAGTGCACAAAAAATATTGGGTTTTCATGCAAATCGACTGTCTCTGTATGTTGTGTGTGCTTATTTATGTATGTATTTACCCAATTTATGAGGGGAATATATCTCCTGAAGTGCCAAAAAGTATTACCTCATTGTATTTGTCATTTTTAGTATCAAGAATAAGAAAACATGATCTTATTCCTTAAATCTCTCATTCCCACTGAGAAGACAAATGGGTAAAGAATTAGTGAGACCTGTTCCTGAGTAAAAATGCACGTACAAATTCGGGCAAAGTGTTACTATGGCCCTTTCCACACGAGGCAGTTAACACAGGCCAAGGCGTCCTGGCACGGAGGTCGTCCGCACCTTGGATCGGACTAGGTGCGACTATTTAACTTAGTTCCGCACCTCAGTCTGAACCAACCCACCCCCAAGTGGTCCTCCTCCATGCTAAGTAAAGACCGGAAAAATCAGGTCTTTACATTTCCTGGAATGCGCCATTGCGTTCCTACTTACCTGTGCAGATGCGCAGGCTCGCACCAATGCGAGCCTGCGATCAGCAGAGGGTGGGCTGTGGGCGTGGCCAGCGTCAGCGGTTGGTCCACTCCCACAAAGACACCGGAAGCCATCATTTTGAGCCGGAAGCCACAGGAAGCCACCATTTTGAGCCAGAGCAGTGCAGATCTACAGACCTCGCACTGCTCCGGTTCGCTCTGCACTAATGGAGGAGCCCTGCGGAAGGGCTCAAGGGAAAGTCTGCGTTACTTCGGACCCAAGAAGAGCCAGTAAGTAACGGCACGGAGCGATTCACTCACCTCGTGCGGAAAGGGCTTATCTCTGTGTATTCTTTACATGAAATATTTTACATATTCATACTATGATAAGAGTATTTTGTGTCCCATCTTATCCATAAGGATTGACACTAGTAACAAAGTCTCTTTATCTCAATCTTTTTCACGACAGTGCCGTAAAACAGATCATGTCTGCGGGAGAATATAACTGAGATACAACATTCTGATAAATGTGGTAAAACGAGAGCAAAAAGTCTCAGACTTCCCATAAAGTTCTGACCTACATTCACCAATGCTTTTGGCTCACCAGCAAACCACCTGCACCTGAGCTTGCATTTATTCTTTGTGCTCCCACCCTAGAACTCACATCTCACCCTCCCAGAAATGGTTTAAAGAATTTTCTTTCATCCCTTTGAAGGTATGAGTATGAACTGAGTATGCGCCAGCGGGATGAGTGTGACATCAGTGGCCTCCGTAAAGTTCTGGATAATCTCACCTTGTGCAGGGCTGATCTGGAAGCCCAACTGGAGTCTTTGACTGAGGAAATGATGTGCCTGAAGAAAAATCATGAGGAGGTATAGCCAACACCTAACTGTACCAAGGCCAGAACAAATTCTAAAACCTGGGTGCAGAGACACAGAATCAGGGAGCTAACATTATACTGAGGTCCTGTAGACCAATCCTTCTCCAAAGTAAAGGGTGTCATCTGTCCATCAATTCCCTGCAGATATACTCTGATGTTTTTCAGACACCTTAGACAACAAACTCCCTCCCTTGTCTTCTGGCACTCTGTCCATTGGGAATGATAGGGCAATGAGCACAGTAGTCTTACAGATCTTCAGGTCTGCAAGAACCTGTAGACCTGTAAAAAGATTGAACAAGATGACAAGGAGCTGAACATAACAGAAGTGGTGCATACAAAGCAAAATACTTTGGGCAGCCTTGTATAGCCACCAGAAGCTATGTGTTTGTTACATGCCTTTTAGTCATCTGTTGACTTTGATAGAGAGCGTATGCAGTGGTTAGAGATCCTGATTAACAAGCAAGTAACAGCAGTGACTTGGAGAAACAAACTAAAGCCTTTATTATATGAACCCACTCTAAAATAGGAAAGCTACTGAGAGTATTATCTAATCTAGTTTCATTTTAGGGAAGGGCTAAGAGAGGACTAGTAGGAAGACACTAGGTAGAAAAACTTCTCTAAGAGTATCAGTTTACATCATAGAGGGGTCAAGACAGATAAAGAGGAAGGGAGAACACTTTTAGTCACTCAAACTATCTAGCTCTATTACTGCTGCCCACTCTGAGGCATTCTTGACTTTTCAGTGCTAACCACTGTTGCACTTCTAATAGATTTATGGCGACCCAATGAATTTCATACAGTATTCTCAGGAAAGGAATACTCAGGTGTGGTTTTGCCAGTTGCTTCCTCTGAAATATAGCCTACAGCACTTAGTATTTGTTGGTGGTCTCCCATCCAAGTACTAACCAGGGCTAACCCTGCTTAGCTTCTAAGATCAGATGAGATCTGATGCATTTAGGGTATTTAGGTTGTGTATATACAAGGACAAAAGTTTTAGAGCTGGGTTAGGAAACTAAAACTGAATGGGAGGAGGAAATTCATCCAACCTATAGCCCGCCATGGGCTGGATGACAGCAGATACGTAGCATTACCACCCTGATATCATCAAGTTCCTGGCCAAAGCTTCAGCCTGGGGCCTCAACCTGGGACCATCTTGATTCCACTCATCTCTAATATGTGGAGTGGGAGGAGCCTGAAAAGGAGGCAAGTCTCACCCACTGATCTGTATGGACCAGTTGGAGAATCTCCCCAGAATAGATTGAGCCCAGAAGCCAGAGGTTTACTTTCCCTGGCTAAATTTTTACTAATTACTATACCTAGAAGATTTCCCTCCATTTTCAGTCACAGCTATGGACATTCAGATCCTGGGCCTGAAGAAAGCCCCATCCACTGAAACCCCACAAACTAATATTTTAACAGGATCTAAATGCTAAATAAAACAAGACCACCATCTACGAAGAACTTAAAGCATATGCAGCAGCATTTTACCTTTTGATCATCTGGATGCTTTGCAACTCTAGACATCTCCAAATAAACTTTCTTGTCTTCTTCTTTGCCCCCTTTCGCCAGGAGTCCTCCGCTCTTCGTTCTCAGCTGGGTGACCGCATCAATGTGGAAGTGGATGCTGCCCCATCTTGTAACCTCAACAAGGTCCTGGAGGAGATGCGAAGCCAATATGAGGCTGATCTGGAAAAAAATCGCCGGGAAGTGGAAGACTGGTACTGTGCACAGGTATGTCCTTCTTAGAGGCCAAGAACAAATTCCCTCAATTAAATAAATCCACATAAATACACACAGGTTTCTCATCAACAAACTTTCTTGGTGGAACAACGCAACCTATTCCCTTTCCACAGTTTTTTTACACTTTTTTCATCAGATGGATGAGCTAAACAAGGAAGTTATCTCGAGTGGAGAACAGCTGCAGTGCTGCCAGGCTGAGATAATTGAGACAAGACGTTGTGTTCAGACCCTTGAGATTGACCTACAGGCTCAGCAGAGCTTGGTGAGTATGACTAAGGAGAGCCTGGCACATCACCAGGTGATATATGTAAATGCTTGTGTACTTACACTGTCTTAGGATATGTTGCTTCTCAACAGCTCTTCCAAATGGCTTGTTGTTGTTGTGTGCCTTCAAGCGATTTCCAATTTACGGCAATCCTAAGTCAAAGCTACCACAGGATTTTCTGGGGCTGAGTGTGTGTGATGCGCCCAAGGTGACCCAGTGGGTTTCCATGGCCAAGTAGGAAATCGAACTCTGGTCTCCAAGATCTGTAGTACAATGCTCAGACCACTATACCATGCTGGCTTTCCCTTCCAAAGGGTGCAGGGAGAGAAAACTCCAAGTCCAATTTATGTAGCAGACTGCATTTATCCTTGCATTGGAGCATGTTCCTAAAATAGGTGCTACTTTAGATCAGGAGTGGACAACTGCTTTGGATCTACAGTGGCCTTGTGCAGGATCCTAAAGTGCTGCACTCTCCAGTTGTCACCTCCACATCACTATTCTACCATTCACATTGTATTGAGGGAAAATTAACTTTTTGCCCCCAAATGGCCAACTCCCCAGATGTTTCAAAAAGTATGACATTTTCACGTCTATTCATGCTCTCTCCTTTACTTTTTTTCTGTTTGGCCCATACAGGTCTTTTTTCAAAGTAGGAAGTGATAAGGTTTACTTGTCTAGTCACTTCCTGCTTTGAAAAAAAGGCCTGTAAAGGCTGAAAAAAGGGGTGGAGTCAAAGTGTTCCCAAACATGATGGGATAGCCAAACACACTTGGCGCAAAGGTTTGGGGAGTTATTAGCCACTTAGGGGTGGAATATATCACACGCACTGAACTGCTGGGGGTGGTCATACACTTAGGAGGAATAAAAACAGTCCTGGGTAGGATTGCCAGTTTGAAAAGTAGGGATGATTCCACTTGCTGCTTGTCATGCAACCAAGTTACAAGCAACAACTGCTGAAGGTACCTGTTCTGTACAACTGTTAAAGGCATACAAGGACTCTCCAATTTTTATGCTGACAACCCTGGCTCTGGGAGTCATCTGCAGTCCAAACACTGTATTTTGTTCACCCCTATCTATCCTATCCTTTCAGGTGGGTCAGAAAACAAAGACAAGTTATACCGTTTCCATACTTCATCCAATTCTTAAGGCCTAAGGTCTACAGGCTGAAAACAAATCCAAGTACAGTCCTCCCTCCACATTCATGGGTTTGACCTTCATGAATCTGATTATTTGCAAGGCACATGGTTGCCTCTCCCTTCCATTCTCCTCCTCCCATTCCCTTGTATTCCTCACTTCAGGCTTGGAAGGCTTGTGTTTAAATGGACTTTTTTTTCCTTTTGGGTGAGCAGAGCCCCCCCAACTGCTGGAGGTGGGTCCTTTCTGCCACGTGGCTGCACGTTCTGCTGTGTAATAGCCACTGATCTGTCAGGTGCTCTCTTTGCTCCTATCCCTCTCCTTTCTCAAGATGGTGACCAGAAGTATATAGAATGCCAGAACTCACTGCTCTGCTCTGCTCTTATATGTCTGAGGGGAAAATACAAGTAAGCTCTTTACCTTTGTCTCCCCCCTTCCCACCAGGGGCTCCAGGACCAGAGGCAAGGGAATGGGAGGGGGGTTGTAGGGGGAGTTATTTGTGGTTTTTCCATTTTTGTTAGGGTTCTGTACCCTTGCAAATGTGGAGGGGCCACTGAACTACAACATTCATAAACCTTCTGCCAAGAACACATTAAAAAGTGGATTACTTCGCTACTTTATGAATGAGAAAACTAATCTACTGAAACAGTGCTCTGTAAAAAATAAAGAATATGCTAGGCCAGGGAATGGGTGAAAGATAGGAATGGGTAAGAATTTCATTGGGTTTAGTTTACCAACATTCTTCACATTTGGAATGGAAAACCTGATGTTTTCAACAATTCAGATGTGAGTGAAAGGAAGCTGACAGGTTCATCCATCCAGGCTGAAGGTTTTGAGAGTTTAAGTCTTACATGTATTCATCCATGTTTGTGGTCCTCGGGCAAGGTTGCCACATTTTTTTTCCTTATCTTTAAGAAGCTATGTGGTAGGCAGGTGCAACATGGCCCTCTCCATGCTAACAGCATATGTACCTTTTGAATTTGACCACTGCAAATGGCTGAGGATTTCATGCTTTTCATGAGACCTTGTCATATTTGCAAATTTATCATAAATGGAACAGAAACTACTAGATATTTTTTGGGGAAAAAAATTATATGTAGGAGAGGGTAAAACTGGCAGATTCAGTACGACTGATAATCTAGTGGCTTAACCCAGTATGTTTCACAATTCTATAAACTTCCTACACAGCTTTGGTATCTGACATTACACATATAATTAAACATCTGTCGGGGGGGGGAACCCTGTAATTTTTACATTTTATATCTCTGGAGACAAAATTGCAGAAGGTCGAGAGGGTGTGTGTGAACTGCAGTCTACATCACCTTGCTCGTACACCTGGTTAGCTAGCATTAAATAAACAAAGCAACCATGGTGAATTCCTTTTTTTTTTGGCACAGAATTTATTTATAAATTTATTGATTTATACAAATTTACCTCAGAATATGCATCTCCCTTCATATAAATTTTCTCTGTTACTTTGACCTTGAAAATGTATGCATTAAAAAGGCATTCTCACCCCACGAACTCACTATTGTGGTTGCAATTTGTATATACCTGCCTAGCCTATTACCAAGCCTATTGAATGCAAATGGGCTTACTCTTCAGTAGACATTGGTGACTTGATTTTTGCTTTCTCTTTGCAAAGTAAACATTACGGTGGGCAACCACCAGCCCTTCCTACATGTTTGGACTACAGTTCACACCATTCATCACTATTTGTACACATTTCAGGGGAAAAGCCATTGTTTAACTTGTCTTTCCTGCCTGTTTGTATTCCTTTTACTTTATTTTGGCAAATATTTCTATTTTGTGATTTTAGATACAGCGGTCCCTCCTCTCATGCAACTTCCACATGCATAAATGTGAGGTAAAATGTCATGCCCCATTATAATCGATGGACACAGCAGGCATGTGACTGCACTGCCACAGGCGTACACATGTTGTATTCATTGACTGTAACAGGATATGATGCTTTGTGTTTTTTATTTCACGTAGGAGGTGCTGGAATGGAAACCCACATATATGACAGGGGCATTGTATTTGTAATGTTAGTTTTGCATTGTTTGTGATTTTAGATATTTTTGATTTTGGCTGTGCTTGAAAGATTTGTTGGCCACCGTGAGCAATTATGAGAAAAGAGAGAATACAGATCAGGGAGTGGGAATAATGATGATCATGAGAGGAAGAGGAGGACGACGTGGTGAGGACACGGCAGAGAACCTTCTCAGTGGCTGCTCCTATCCTGTGGAATTCTCTTCCATGGGAGGCTAGGCTGGTCCCCTGCCTCTTTTCCTTTCATAGGCAAACAAAGACATTGCTTTTTAAGCAGACCTTTGACATGTGAGCAGGACAGCTTTTTATTTTTTATTAGCTATTTTTAAATTTATTTTAAGTTTATAACATATGTTTTTTAATGTTTTTGATTGTTTAAATGTTTTTAATGTTCTTTTAACTTTGTGGAAGCTGCCTTGGGTCCCACTTTGGGAGAAAAGGCAGTGTATAAATTCACTCAATCAATCAGTCAATCAGAAAGATCTTGGCTACAGTAGATGGGATTTTGAAGCCAACCCAAGGGGGAGAAACACCCCCTATAGTCTTTTATATTAATCTTGTCGTATGTGTGAACAGCAGAATCTCCTTGCCTGGCAAAAATGTGTGGCCTTCTCCTTCTCTTAGAAAAGTGCTCTGGAGGCCACTTTGCAAGAAACAGAATCCCGCTATGGCACCCAGCTGGCCCAGCTCCAGCACCTGATCAGCAACGTAGAGTCCCAGCTCGCTGAAATCCGCAGTGACATTGAGCGTCAGAACTGCGAGTACAAGACACTCCTCGACGAAAAAGCTCGCCTGGACCAGGAGATCGCCACCTACCGCAACATGTTGGAAGGGGAAGACTGCAAGTACGTGAGCAGACTTATAGGTGCTGGTGTACCACAGCAAACTGAAAGTCGTATTTGGCTTTAGGTTTGTTAACCTGTTGGCCTCAACTTGAATCCCCTAAGCACGGCTATTCAGAAGGGAGGGGGCTGAAACCTGAAGAACTGTAGCAAAGTTAAAGTCCTTAAAGGAATCTTTTACATCACCCAAGGAAGTAAAAGAGACAGTGGCATTTTACTAGGTACGTGTTCTCTGTTAATAGAATGCAGTCCTTCCAACTCTTAATTTGTTGGACTTTAACTCCCATCATCACTGATTATCAGCTATGCTGGCTGGAGATACTGGGAGTTATAGTCAAATAGCATTTTGTCACTCCCAGTTTGGGGAAAACTATAACTGGAGCATGTGTTTTCCAGGTAAATGTACATAGGGCTGAAGTATCCACAGGTACTCCAAGGAATAGCAGGAACAAGCCTCAGAAGATTGTTTTGAGAGCCAATAGATGAGTTTGAATTCCTCGGCTTTAGCATCATGACATATGCTTGCACTGCTTTCAAAAAAATAATCTGATATTCTTAAACTAATTGGTCAATATGAGCAAAAGCCAACTGACACTAAAGTCAGCTGAAGCTTTATGGAATCCAAGCCTCTTCCAGCTTAGGGTTGTTGGAAATTTTGTTGGATTCCCTTTCTCTTCTGGCCTCTTTGTTCTAACACTGTAGTGATAACTCTGAGCTGGAAGAAGTTTGGATCTGGTGAAACTCAATTCATCCTCATACCTTCTCTTCTCTGCCCCCTTCTGGCTCTTCTGCCACCAGAGCAGTTATTTTGGCAGACTGCTATGTCATTAGGTCACCAAGAGCCATATGAGAAGAGGACTTCTGCCTGCAGAAGATGCTTATTCTGAATTCCTAGGCTCTAGTACTTTGAGTTAGGGCTGTACTGCTCCTTTCTCCCAAGGACTCAATGACCTCACCTTAAAAAAAATGTTTCTTCTTTATCCAGAATCCCCAGTCGTCCTTGTGACCCTGAGTGCCCAACCACCATCCGTTCATCTGTCTGTCGGCCAGTCTCCGTTCCAGAGCCAGCCCACGCTCCGACCCGCCTTCCAGACTGCAAGCCACCTGCACCCATGGTTACACCCAAACTAGCCCCATCCTGCGCCAACCCAAGTGGTCCAGTTTTTGCCCCTTGTGGCCCTCCACACCATGCACCCCCTCCCTGTGGTCCAGGTGGCCCAGGTGGCCCTATCTGCCCACCACCACCTCATGGCCCATGCCCACCTGGCCCACGAGTCAACACCAAGATCTGCCGCATGTGAAATCCCAGTGCCCAGCAGGCATAAAATTAAATGGCAGTAAGGAACAGACTGGGACCCGAACCTGAAGAAAGTGGAAAAGATAGAGGCAAAAAAGGAAACAAGTAACTGTGCTCCTATCCTATATTAAGGAACCATGGTCAAATTAAGCATGTTCTTCCAACAAGATGGCTCTAGTGGTGTGGTAGTGTCCCCTTTCCCTGCCATTTTCATGCTTCAAGGGATACATGAAAGATTCCCTAGTTAATTCTTAATAAACATTTGTTTTCTGGCATAGCAAAATTATGACAAATGGAATGTGTGTCCCTAGCAATGATTTGCCTATGAGGAAGGGATGAGAGATGGAGTTCAAGGCTCCCAAGCAATGCTTAGCTTAAGTAAAGGTAACAGTCTGGTCTTTCCAGTAGAAGAGTCTGGTTGCTTGTAAATAAAGGGAAGACATAGGATGAAGTTTCTTTCCTCATAACAAATTTCTAGCCACTGAAGGCTATTTCCTTCCTTAATGAAAATCACTGGTGATTGGAAGAGAGACCATAGCAATTCCAAACATTCATTCTTGAACAAGTGATTACAGTTCATTAAAATGGATCCAGTCTATCCACTCAAGTCTTGTTGGTATTTGCTGCAAATAAAACGTTACACTTGTGGTGAATGAGAGACTTCCAAGAGTTCCAGTCATGGAGAGCCCCGCTTAGGTCTCGTAAACTTGAAGCCCTGCCTTCCTTTATTGACTCGATCCATCTGTAATGGAGTCTTCTTCTCTTCCTATCAACTTCCAATCATAATTGTTAAAATCTGGGGAAGGATAATTCCAAGGCCAAATTCTATCATTAGGCAGAGTGAGGTGACTTCCTCAAGCAGTACATACTGTTGAGTAGCAGCAGCCATCCCTAGGGTTTTCTCCTGGCCTTTGCCTCAAGCAGGAAAACATCTTGGGCCAGCCTGGGGCAGTTCTTACTATTTTCAGTCAACATCCATTTCAACCCTGTTTGTTCACAAGTTCATTCCATCATGTTCCCCTGTAATTTACTTGAGACGCTTCACTGGACATCAACATACATAAATATATACTGAAGTACCTGTGTTTGAAGGTGTTTGCTCACAAAATATATCTCTGCACAATTGCACATGTGTTGAGAGAGAAGATCAAAGGACAACCTTTCTGGCCTGTCTCTTGAGTTGCAGTGAGGACACAACAGGGAAACTTACTGGATATTTCAAAAGCAGGCAGTTCATCTTCTGTCCTAAAAGTCTACACTGTCATGTATATTTCCCATAGAGAGATTTAAGCCCTTTTCGCATGAGACTTTGAATGCGAAATGGCCATGGGAGCAACGCGAAATCACAAAGACAGTTCTGCATGACATTCTCACAATCGTGCATCGCTCCTGTAGCAATCCCATGGGAATCGCACAGTATATCATTTTTGGCTTTTTCCCGAAAATGATGCATGATTGCATATTCCTCCCACGTCCCACTTACCTCGAGTGTGGAACATCAGGAAGTGCGATGGTCATGCTTCCTCCCCTAGTACAGCCTGGGAAAGGGGCGGAGCTATCGCGCTTCCTTCTGTCCAGCACAGAGCTGGTGCAGAGGGAAGTGCAGGGGACACAATTCCCTCCCAGTGGAGGCTTTTTGCGTGATTCCCACATGACGTCAGCAGCACCAGTAAGGTGCAAAAAGACCCTTAGAGATGGCTTTCAATCACAGGACCATCTTTATTTCCAAAAAGCATCTTTTTTCTACATCAAAGCCACTGCGGCAGAATGAAAAACAGCATTTCTAAATATGTTTTATCCTAAAAAATCCTAAAAGATATATTTTAAATATATTTTTGGCACATTTTTGGAGATGTGAACTGTTTCTAGAACATAGAAATGGGTATTCCAAAGAATAATTAACTTTCAATATACATCAGTCTGAGAAACAAGAATCAAATTGGTTTAGAATTTGTAATAGCTTAAACCCAACAGGCCAGTAGGCCAGAGCTTAGATGGAGAGGGGGTCAAAATGAGTGTGTTGTCCTCCGCATGAGATTTCCCTTTGCTCTCCAAATTTCTAGCACTGCAGTAAATTTTAACTCTTAGCTGAGCATTTAAAGAAAAGAGGTAGGCAAAGTTACCAGGAGAAGGCAAGGACAGCAAATATAGGCATTCTCAGCGTGAACAATTTTTAGCATCTCAAATTTCACAGGCAACAGGATTCTTGTGAGTTGGCAATGCCCAAAGTTGTTCTCTCCCCTGTAGCTACATCTCTGAACTTAAGTCATGATTTACCCTTTTCACTGATTTCAATTACACTTTAGTTCATTTAACTGAGTCTGAAGCAAACTTATCAGTTTCTACCTTGGACAGTAAAAAATAGACTTAGGTTTTGGCACCACCTGCTGTCAGAAAAAAAGCACATGCTCAAACTAGGATGTGAGATCAGCGAAAACATCACGTATGTCTTTTTATCTTGAGAAAACGGGAAAGTGTGTAATGCTGCAATTTAAATGTCTTGTCTCATTCCAAGATTTCTGTAGAGTACATAACATTCAAAATATAACACAAAAGAACAACAGGGGCATGAACAGGTCCACAGTACTTATTTTCAGTTTGGTGTGAAAACAGAAAACAAGAGCACAATGATTTTTATCTTATCACCATCATTCTCTGTATGATGGTTTGAACCAAGAAGCCAAAGCAATTATAAAAAGAATTGGAGAGATGGAGGGAGGGCATTTCATTTCATTTCGTGTCTCATCCCAAATGATTCCAGAACTCATACCTTCTGTAGATACACTGTGCACAGAACAATCCTGTGAAAATGGGAGAGAAAAGATCTAGATCTTGGGAGCAATGACTTTAAAGTAATATAGTTAAATCTTTTTGAGCTGCTTTTCTTTCTATTGAGGAAACAAAGTCACCCTTCTAAGGCAACAAAACAGTTTGGCAGAAAATTAATCTATGGGTCTAACGAGCATCATTTTCTAGCTACTTTTAAATGCTATTTTGTAAGTGCATTTTTAGAGGCATTCTATCAGGATTTTAAAAAAGTTCTATGCCATCTTCTTATCAACCTTAATGTTATTGACAAGCAGAACAGAAACATAATTCAGTGAGTACCCTGATTTGCTTTTTTAAAATCACAGCTAGTAACAAAGGACTTTCCAATCACTATGACAAGAAACAAGAACAAATTTGTTTGCTTGCTTTCCACTCTCTGGGATTAGCCATGGGGAAGGAAACATGACATCCTAATCTCTGCTGACCCTGTTGCAGCCAAAGTAGAAGAGAGGAAACTAGAGCCATTTCCACACGGGGCGAGGGACTTCTTGGCTCCCCAGTCCGGTCCATGCTGCTCTGGAGCAGTGCGTGCTCGTCGCTCCGCACTGTTCCGGGGACGAAATGGCGGGTTCCAGTTGGCCGAGGGTCTCGATCAACCACTGAAGCTCACCAGCCTAAAGCCCGCCTCCGGTAGATCGCAGACTGGCACTGGTGTGAGCCTGCAAATCTGCACCGGAGAGCGGGCATGGAAGGGCGCACCCGTGCTTTTGAAAGACCTGTTTTAAGCGGTCTTTCAAAAGCATGCTTGACAACCACTTGGGGTCATTCCAGAGCGGGCTGAGGTGCAGATCTATGTCAAGTAGGTCCGACCCGGTCCACTCCCAGGTGCAGATGTCCTCCCTGGAGGACGCTCTGCACCGTTTCTATTAGCCCATGCGGAAATGGCCTAGGTTTCTCTCCCCTATGCCCTCTCCTTTTCCTTAATTCGAAGAAAATGAAAGAAGTTAGCTTATGTTGAGGATTTCCCTTCCATTGCTTTCCATGGGACAGATATTCATTGTATAAGCTCTGGGCCTGACATGTTTTTTTCTCCTGTTCGAGGGCATAACCAGGAAAGTAGGTTTGGATTCAGTTGATCCAAAACCTCCTCTGATCTGGCCTCAGGGCAGCCTTGGCAGTAGAAAGTTCTCCACCGTTCATGGAGTACCTCCAGAGACAGATATCCATACCCTTCAACTGTTCCAATTTGGCAGGAATTTATCCCAATTTATCCTCTGTCATCTCACTTTGCAGCTGCTTTTAAAATATCCCAGTTTCTCTCTCCTCCTCCCGCTTTTCCTTCTTTGACCTCAGATTACTTCAGTTACTGCAAACTGAGCACAAAGTGAAAAGGCAATTTGCACTCCAATAACTCAGCAGAAGGGATAAGAGAGGAATGGGTGGAAACTTACCCTCCCCTATAGGCCCAGGTAAAACTGCTGCAACTTCTCCTAGCTTGTGTGTTGCTCAGCCACATGTCCTGGTTTTCATCTGTGAAATGTTGGAAGGTATGAGAGGTAGTTGGTATAGTGATTTGAGAGCTGGACTATGACCCTGGAAACTAGGGTTCAATTCCCCACTCAGCCGTGGAAACCCACAGGGTGGCACACACTCTCAGCCCCAAAGAACCCTGTGATAGATTCTTGGGATCACTATAAGTCAGAAATGACCTGAAGGCACACAACAGCAACATTGGATACAGCTCTTTGCCTAGAGTAGGGGAAATACATTATTTTCTGGCCCCTAGGAAATCCTTCTAAGAACGGAACACAATTTTGCTCCCTGGAACAAGGAAAAAGAATCACAGTTAAATCCTACCCCCAATAAACCCTTGATTCCTTTGTGTATCCCACCAAATAAGAGATCAACTCAATCACTTTTTACATGCCTGTGGTATGATGTCATCAAATATATACACCTTTCACAGAAGGAACATATACCTTGGGAAGAGAATGGACAGGAAAAAATAACCTGAAGAAAATAATGCCAGATCAACATCCAGTACTGAAAATGACCACCATGTGACGCTACTGTACTGCTCAACTCATGCATACCTTTTTTTTTTTTTTTTTTTTAGTATTTGAAAGACAAGACTGTCATGTCTCAGAACAGGTGGTTTGGAGGGGAAGAGGTGACCAGAGTACTAGCCATGGCAGTTGAAAAGTAAATCTCACCTAGAAAATATGTAGTCAAAGCAATGTTCAACTTACTCCCCACCCAGGACTTTTTTGAGTGGCTTTTTTTTCAAAAACGAGCATGGCCAAATAACCAAAGGCTTCTTCGTTCACTACATCAAATTGCATTCAAATAGGCAGCCCATCTTCAAAATCTACCTGCCCTAGATGATCAGACCTGGGACGACCTCCACTGATTTATCCTTGGCCTTAGTACGGCCTGAACTCCCCACCACCACACCTGCTTATACAAAATACCATTTCACTCTTCCAAAGAAAACTGCTTATGAAGATGCTTATGGCTGAAGCCATTCGACTGGATCCAGAGTTGTCCATATTTACAGCAAACTCACAGAAATAAATGGGATGTAAGAAAGTCGTTGACTTAGGAGTCTTATACACTTGAATGAATCTACAGAAAATATGAGTAAATCTGGATCCATTATACGGCTTTCTAGCATTCTGATTCAGTCCTACACCCATGGGGGCTGGGTATGTGGGTGGAGGCCTGGCCACTCCAAAAATCTTTTTAGCCTCCCATCCCACATCAGGGACAGAGTAGAAACTGAAAATCATGTTTTGCCCTTGCTACATGCATATTTTATTTCCTGGTGGAGAACATCACTCCTATTTAATAATGTATTTACAACTATTATGCCTTACCTACTTTTCACTGAATTACAGTGTTCATTCTAATCATGCACAGACTGTCCCAGATCAAAATTCCTGCCCGTGGACCTGTTCTGATCCAAAAGCCAACCCAGTTCTGCATCTGTTTTCAGGTGCACGTAGACAGCTTTGCTTATGCAGCATCGCTGGAAATCAGTTAATTCCCAAGTACCAAAGCCGTAGCACTCTACATGTTGATCAAGTACAGCCAGCCCTCTACATTCACTAAGGTTAGGGGTGCAGGACCCCTGCAAAAGTAGAAAAATCATAAACATCAAAGTGTGTGCGTGTGTGTGTGCATGCACGCATGCACAAGAAAGGAGCCAAGGCATGGTGGGAAGAATGGACACCCAGGGTCCAAACCAGGTCAGCGAAAGGAGAGGGAAAGGGAAAGGGAGTGGGTTGGTATAGTGGCCCTATACTTCCTCTCTCATACCCATCTCCTTTCTTGGATACGGGAGGGCATGGAGAGAGGGTTTGTGACAGTGGCAGAGCTTGGAGTGTGGAGGGGGGGCAGGGCGTGGCTGCCATGTGTGGAGATGTGGCCAGGGTGCACGAAGGCATGGTCAGGGTATGCGGGGGGGATTCCTACACACTGGGACACCCCAGAAATATTGCTGCCCAGGGCGAATCACTCCCCGCCCTCCCGTCGCTACGCAACTGGTTTGTGATGCTGAGAAATTGCACATTATCACAAATGCCAGGCAGCAGCTGGTGGAGGAGGACCAGAGGTGGTTTTTTCAAGGGCTGAGCAGCCTGATCAGAGCTGCCAAGAGAGATGGTTCCCCTAGAAAAGAAGTACTCGATGGAGGAAGGCAAAGTTTGAAAAAATTCACAAATAATCAAATCCATGAAAATCAAACCTGCAGATCTGGAGGGCTGACTGTACTGCTCCCATCACCACTCACCATTGGGCAAGTTGGTTGTCCTGCTTTATCGCTGCTGCAGGATGTTTTTAAAATGGGAGCAACTATTTCCTTGGAGGAAAGCTTGAGGTTGGGTTAATTGGGCCAAAAAAAAAATCTTCCACAATAGCAGCAACCCTGGTAGAGTTAGAGTTTGCTGGCAGCAGTTAGCAGAGCTTGGAAAAGTTACTTTTTTGGACCACAACTTCTCCCAAAATTCTCCAGCTGACATGGGAAATTCTAGGAGTCCTAGACACACACCCCAACAAAAAAGCACGTTTTCCAAGCTCTGGTAGTTAGGTTTGATCAGAACATCGTAGCAGAACTAGGAAGCAAGCCTGAACTCTACAGAGATCTTGTGGGTGCGTCATGCATGCAAACAAATGCTTTGTTGGATCAACAGCCCCAAGGTGTCAGAAAGCACCTAGTTGGTGTTGATAAACAGGATAGAGTAGGTGTCTGATTTGGACTTGAAAACATTCCAGTCAGCTGAGAAACTGGACCACACTATCAGGGATGACTGGTTCTACAAATGAAAGGTGCCTGCAATCTTTAAGGAACCAGGTCTGAGCAAGAAGTGGAGTGAACCTGAACAAGGCAGAGTTCTGGCACAGAAATAGAAGTTTTGGATCTTCCAGAGACCAGATGGTTGTGCTGCCAGTGATGTGCCATTATTTTTTGGGGGGGAGGGGTAAACGATTCCACCACTGCTGTTGGCAGTGATGTAGACTCGAGTCAATTGACTCGGACTCAAGTTAGACTTAAGGCACTTCACTGACTCGACTAAGATTTGACTCAGCAAAAATTACACGCTGACTCGACTCGACTCTTGCATATTTTTAGTGACTGACTTGCTGCGCTTGGTTCAGTAAAACAACACATTCATCTAGAAACTTTACAGCTTACTGGTCACATGACGATCTGTCTCAAGCCCAAAGTGCGGACACATTTCTCAGAGGGAACAGCAAATAGGTTAGGCAATGGGCTTGAGGTGGGGTTGAGCTCTCCTCAGCAGCCTCTCTCTTCTATATATAGGAGGAGCTTTCTGAAACTTTTCCTAAGGGCAGAATGCAAGACTCATGCCCAGAGTGCAGTACACATGTCTCAGAAGGGAACAGAAAACATGTTAGGCAATGGGGTTGAAGAGGAAGGATCCTTCCTTCTACAACTCTTGAAGCTTCAGTAATGGAGAATAAGAAGGATCCTATTCCCAACTTCTTACTTTGCAAGTGGGAAATAAGAAGGACCCTATTTCCCACTTCCGAAGCTGCAGATGGCAAAATCACCAAAGTAGAGGTCCAACTCTCCTTAAATTGTTAAAACTGACTTTATTCAACTCTGTCCAGAAATTCTGGGATACAGATTGAGGTATAAAGTTGGCTCCCAGACTTGAGACTTAAAGTATCTTGCAAGGACTTGAGACTTGACTTGAGACTTGCAATAAAAGACTTAAATATATCACTGGCTGTTGCCATCTAATAATCCTACCTCCCGCTCTTAAGTCATCTAGCTGCCACCACCCACTACTGATTTAAACCCCCCACCCTCCGATTCAGTACCTCAGTGGGAAGTTATTGGGGAACTCAACTTGCACTTTCTCCAGCTCTGACTCTGCAGAGACTTTACCTTCTCCCTCCCTGTGGGAGATGAATATCCTATATGCACACACTGTGTGTGTACACTCAGTGCACACACACTGAGCGAGGCATGTAAAGAGTGCATAGAGAAGGGGAAGTCTTTAGAAAGGAAAGCTTTTATTCTAAGTAAGCAATCTACATTAGCAAAAGAGCATCTTATACATGAAGGCACTTTCCTTCAGACATTACTCAGGAAAAGTTGAAAAGTTACAGATGCAGCCTAAGGCATATTCATCATCATCTATTTATTGCAATCCACAGATCCAACAAAAAAAGATCTCAAGCATAAGACCGAAAGGGGACAGAACATCCAACAAGAAAAATCAGAACAGTAGAACAATTACAGTCGACTTTTATCTGGTACATAGTGAGCTCTAATCCTGGCCGCCACTGTAAGAAATTTAGCAACAGCCAGGGTCACTTTTGAAGACTTGCCTTCCAACAGGAACCTGATATAAAACTGATCTCAACTTCCAGGAAATTTATTCAATAATGGAGTAATTATATACTGACAAGCCTGATTATAGTAGCTACAGAACAAAAGAACATGCTTCATCAACTCAAATTCCGCATTATTGCAAGGGCATCATCCCTAAGTCATATTGAGCCAGGGTTGAACAGAACATAAGCCATAATGTGACTAAACATTTTTATTCTACTCACAATACAAACAGAGTTCTGGGTCTGGATGTTGATGGAAAGCCAGGCATCTGGACCCCTTTGGTCCAACCTATGACCAAACTTCCTAGGTGAGACAAGCAGCATCCCCCGACCTCTCCATGAGTCTTTTTGTCTCTTTGTCTCTCAACTGCCTTTACCAATTGAATCCAGACGTTAAGAGTTCTCATACTCTAAACAGCAATAGTTTGTTGCACACTGCTAGTATCTGCCACTGAGCAAGAGTTCTTGGCAGAGGGTGTTCTGACACCATTCCCAGGGTGTATTACAAGGAGGTGAAGCAGTGCAGGCGGTTAAGATTGGAGAGCATGCAACTGCTGACTGGCAAATGCATACCCTCCAGCTGTCCTGATTTGGCAGAGACAGTCCTGATTAATCCTCCATTGTCCCACTTTATCAGCTGCTTTTAAAACTTCGCAGTTTCTTTCTCCTCCTCCCACTTTCCTCCTTTGTTCTCCATTTACTTCAGCAGCTGCAAACTGAGTTCAAAGTGCAAAGGCAGTTTGCACTCACTTAACACAGCAAGGAAAGAAGGGTGGAATCCTGCTGCTCCCAGTAGGCTCAGACAAAAGCCAACTATGACAGCTTCTCCCAGCTTATGTCTTCTTCCTCATTAAGAACTTGCCATCTTGACCACACTCAAATATTGCTTGACCACATGTGCCGCAGTTTTGACTTTTGAAATATCAGGGCAGAGCTTTCCAAACTGTGTGTTGCAACACATTAGTGTGTCAGCTGCAATGTGTAGGTGTGTCACGTGAACATAATGGGTGGAGGGGCTTTCTCTCCCACCACCACAGCAGGTCAGACTCAGGTGGAGGGGCTGCCTCTCCCACTGCCACCACAGTCACCCCGGGACAAGGAAGACTCCAGCAAGGGCGGCAGCAGCGGGCCAGATCTGGGTGGAGGGGCTGCCTCTACTTACTGAATTACTGTGTTGTGAAATGATGCCTGTCTAAAAACTGTGTCATAAATATGAAAAGTCTGGAAAACTCTGTATTAGGGGGCATGCTGTCCTTATTTGGCAAGGCAGCCCAAATCAATCCTCTGCTGTCCCACTTTCTTAGCTGCTTTTAAAGCAGTGGCGGAACTTGGAGTGTGTGGAAGGGGGCAGGAGGAGAGGCTATGGCGAGGGGCGTGGCCACTGTGCAAGGGGCGTGGCTGTGGTATGTGGGGGCGTGGCCAGGGTTTACAGGGGCGTGGCTATGGGCTGGGATACCCCAGAAACATTGCCGCCAGGGGCCAATCACCCCCCCGCCCCCACCTTCCTACATGACTGTTTTAGAGTGTCCCAGTTTCTCTCTCTCTTCCTCCCATGTTACCCCTTCACCCTCAGCTTAGTTCAGTTGCTGCAACTTAAGTTCAATGTACGAGACTAGTTTGCCCTTAGTTAACTCAACATGAGGGAAAGAAGAAGAAAGACTAAATTCTTGCCCTTCTCTGTCTGCTCATTTGTTGTTGTTGTTGTTTTCTTTTTTTTTTTCAGGCTTTCAGGCTAAACTCAGTGCATGAATTTGAGTGTGTTTCTGCTTAAGATAGCAGCTTAGCACATTCTTTCTCGCTATTCATTTTTGCCCTCTTTTTGACTATCCACACCCTTTGGACCACACTCTGATGTTACTTGGCTGTACATGTCCCAGTTTTTATCTAGGAAATAATCACAAGAGCAATCACAGCCTTTAGGCCAAAACCATGTCAAAAGTACATGAGTAGGAAGCCAACAACTTTGGCAAAGGCTGCTATTGTCCCCTCTTTTCTCACAGGGGTGGTAGGGCCACAGGGTCTGATACTTACAGTAATGCCTGTAGCCTGCCTACAAGCTTCAAATAGCACAGCACTTGCGTGATGCATTTTAAGTTAATCTAGGCCTATGCGTTGCAACTGTTGGTCCTTCAAACGGTTTGGATTTCCCTGATCGCTGGCCTCAAGGAGCTGAAGTTCAAAACATCTAGGGCAGCAAAGTTTGAGAACTACTGGTCTGGGTATTTGGTAGACCTACATTTAGCAAAAAGGCAAATACAAAATATTTTCCAAGAATACAAGTGAATACATAGTGCTTCTAGCAGAGGAATGGACAATTATGGCTGTTTTTGCATTATAGCACCTATAATCACTCACTGGTGCCTATACTTCAGGTACTTTAGTCTTTCAAAAACCTTGTTGCTTTACTCATTACATTTTTTATTGCTTCCTCATTATCCTTCCAGCGAGGCAGGACAGATAAGAAAGTGGTCAAAAAGAAAAAAAAGGAAAATTCCACCAAAATTCCTTTTCAAAAATAACTTTAAAGAATAACTAGAAAATGCTGCTCATTATCTCTTTAAAATGACACTTGCTGTGTTACTTTTGGAACAAGACTCTGTCCCCTTGCTATCCGAAAAAAGGGAAACAATCACAAGTAGCTGCATTATTTGTAAATTATTCTTTTCAGAATCTACCACCAACATTGAATTAGAACTGAGTTGTCACTCTACTGCCTTTCTGTATATAGAATGAGAGAGGAGCTGTCCTCTTGTCCTTTGCCTCAGGCAGCAAAAGATCTCAGTCTGAGTTCTGCGTGCAGAGGAATTCTGGGATGAAGGCAACACCACCTGGGTCAGCAACTTCCATTTGCCTGAAGGTCAAGGCAGGCTTGAGATAGTCACCCATCCTTCACGGTGATTTTGTTTCATTAGTTTCTCCTTTTCACAAACAAAAATGCAATTAAGACAATACTTCTACAGTTGGCTGCATGCTTTTCAGGCCAATGGCAGGTAAGACAATGAAACCAAAGGCTGATTCTGCTGTTTTTCAGAATGCATCAGCATACAGTTAAGCCCTTTACAAATCTGGGCTGGGGATGAATTCAAAACATTAGGAGTCATGGTTTCTTAAGTCAAATGGATAGGCTCAGAACAACAGCAACCTGAGCCCCCTGGGCAACGCACACACACACCTCACACAACAGATACCAGTAACTAATAGGAGCAAATAGCCTTTATCCACAATGGTTGGGCTTTTGTTTTGTGTTGGCAGTTTTGAAGGTGATTTGTTTTCATTTGATACACGATTTCTGGGTTTGGCTCTTTTCACCAGAGGGCCTTCAGTTATTGCCAAGGCTTTGAGATGAATGTCATCTTTAGCATAAGTAAGAAAGGAAGGAAAGAGTTAAATTCCAAAGGCATAGAGGGTTCCCCTGCCCCTAAAATAAGCCCATCTTGAATGTGTTGTCTTGATTTCTCAGGCCACAGGCTGATGTTTCTTCCAATCTGTGGTGCCATATTTGGTAGAATATTGCTGTACAAAGATTTGTGAAGTTTAGCCTGCAGAAGAAGAATATCCAGTTACTCTAAATCTCAGATCTAAAGTACCCCCAAATGATCTAAGTGTGCTTTAGAAAAGTGTGTTATTTTAATTTCAAACAAAATCATTCAAGATTTGAAACTGAAGATTAACCTGTTTGTGAATAAGCAATAAGTATATCAGATAAGCTGGAGGCTAAGGTAACTTTGTACATGCAGGAAAACACTGTTTATGCTGGTGAACAAATAAACAGTATTGATTATAAATCATTTTATTTACTATAAGGATACATGTGGATGTTCTCATGATTTATTTTTAACCAAGTACTAGTCAAAATTCCTAGGGTGGTTTACAGTACATGCAATCATACAAATTTAGAACATATTAAAGTATACTAAAGATAGTACAATCTAGAAAAACAGCAGAAAAGGCAAAATATATATATGTAAAGACAAGATGAATTAGAAAACCCTACAAAATAATAATAATAATAATAATAATAATAATAATAATAATAATAATAATAAACCTAATTCCTAGTATCTGAAAAAACATTAACGAAGACACCCACTGAGCTTCCTAGAGTAAATAATTCTGGAATCAGGTCAAACCACCCAATAAGGCTCCTTCTGTAGTAACCACCTGCTAGTGATGATGGTTCTCTGTAAAGGAATCTCTGTAAAAGATCCTGATCAACAAGTACAAATTGAGAGAGGTGATGATACTTCAGGTAGCCTGGTCCTAAATTTTAAAAAGGTTTAATTACAGCTGAGTTTACGCCCCAGGAAAAAAAGAAATCACTTTGAGGATTTATTCTCCCAATTTTCTCCAACATTTCTGGAGTACTTTCTCCTCCAAATTTCCTTTCCACAAATCTCTGGAATGAACCCAGGTCTGGAACCCAGTGGAGAATACAAAATGTTAGTGAGGCTGCCAACATACTTGCTGTAGGTTCAACTTGCAGTCAAAATTTTTAAAATCATGAACCCGCATCTGTGAAACCATTGGAAAAATTATCTCCCCCTTGAGGAAATGTGGTAAAATGGTTTTCCCCAGTTCCTCTACCCAGAAGTAGAAGGTAGAGAATTCGGGGATGTCACTTGTACAAAAACTCTCATTTGAAAGGTCAAGACTAGGATTTTTGAACTGAGCCTTGGTTTGAAAGCCACCTTGTATCCAAAAAACTGATTAGGCAAATATGACTTTAGGATCTAAGTAGCCACCAAATTATAAGAGGAAATGGTTACATCATTAAGAGAGGCACTGCTCGGTAAGGTAAGGTGGGGAGCAAAGCAAAGCTGGAAAACAAACATTTGTGAAGGACAATACGTTTGGTTCTTAACTTCCCCACAGGTCTGGAACTCCTCTCCTATGGAAGTGAGACTGGCTGTCTCCTTCCATCAGCAGGACAAAACATTTTTTTTTTACTCAACAGACTTTTGAAAACTGGCTGCAAGGGCTCTTAATCACACATTGTTCTACTGTTTTTCTTCCTTCTTTTTAATGTATATGTTTTAAACACTTAATTCTATGGATAGCTTATTTACCTTTTAGCAATTCTGTTTTTATTGTACTTCTTTTAATAGTTCTGAGGAAAGGTGGGCTAGAAATGACTAAAAGCATCATCATCAGCACCTCACCATCATTTCAGTTTTGCAGTCTATGAAATGTTACTGACGGGAGTGTTGGCCCATCAGTGATTCGGAGTTTGTTCAAGAACCTAGGGATCAGTGAGGTATCAATGAATATTGTGCACGTTCCAAGAAGTGTAACTTTTATGTAATTGTGCTATTGTGATCCTATCTGTAGCAATTTCGTTAAGATGTTTTGTCTGTTGCTTCTGTTTTTACTCAGAATATTACTCAGAATATACCAATTGTATAGCATATGAGGTATGTTTTATGATCCTCCTAGCTCCACAGTGGTCTCAACCTGTAAGGACACCCACATTCAGTGAAGGACTGCATAAGGAAAAAGGACAACTGGAAGCAGACTCTGACCTAACTATAACCCATGAATATGCCTTATTGAAAATAAGACCTTGTATGTCAACCTGTGATATTTTTTTAAAAAAAATCCACTGAAAGCACACAAGACTTTTATTTTCTTTGAGGCTTAGCATTACACCTCACCCACCCATACAAGGTTCTCACGACATCATTATTGTTTTAGGGTAATTATGTACTTATCTCAATTCATGCACCGTTGGGTTGTTTAGACTTGCTGGGGAGGATTCAAAACCTCATTTGTGTTTATCTGTGTTTATCTTGCATAAAGACAACACCTAATCCGGGGACAGAGCACATGCACTCCTCCCTCTTCAAGAGTTATTTATCAGACTGTTCTCTCGGGGTATGTTAGGTTTCTGCTCCAAACAGGAGCATTTCTTTTCAGAAAATTTTATTCCCAAATGTTATGAATTGGGGGTTTTTGCCTTTCTGCTCCCCTGGAATTTATGATCATAAATTTATGAGTTCTTTGGAATGCAACTCCTAGAATCCCCCAGTCAACATGGTCAGTGGCTATGCTGCCTGGGGGATTCTGGGAGTTGTAATCCAAAATATTCCATTTTGCAAGCTCTGAGAGTAGCAGAGTTTTCCCTTCCCAGTGACAAGAAGTTATGAAGTTTAATCAAACATATCCTTCTTACATATGTTTCACACCCAACAGATAAAAGTCAGTTTGTCTGTTTGTCTGTGTCAGGTGAAGGCCTCATATGATTGGCTATCTAAGAAGATCCTATGGAATCCTGGGGTTTGCAGTTCAGGGAGGGGCCTTAATTCTCAGTCAGAGAGCTCTTGGGTCTCAGTCTACTGTGCCTGTCTTTAGGAAGCTGATTGCTATAGAGATGAGGTCTAGCAGCAAGGAGGAGGGCAGTGTATTCCCTCAGGAACCCAACCTCTGTATGTTAATAACTCTGAATACAGATTGGATTGGGGAATATGGGGAAAAGTTACAAACAGGTACTAGACAAGACAGTTTGGGGAATTAGAGACACAGGATCTCAAATCTGTGTATTTCAACCACATCTAATTCCTAAGGTAAGGTGAGGTAATTCCTAAAGTATTTCTAACAAGTATTACCTATGAGAAAATAAAATCCCAGGCAACACCATGTATATACACTAATCAAGTTTTATAAAAGTCATAACTCTTCAGGACAATAGCTAACTACATATCCAGATTAGACTTAAAACAGAATTTCACAAACATTCCAAAATTTTGTCATCTCAAGCTTCTCCTCATTTAATACTGTTACTGGCAAAAATATTGGTAAGTCACTGATACTTCCCTCCATTTCCAGGACCAACTAGAGATGACATGGGAAATTATTCCCAGTCCTAGTCCCAGCCTACGCTCTCCTCATCCACCACACCACTACCGCTGCTTCCAGGACCAGCCTGTCCATTGGGCAGAAGGAGGCAACTGCCTCAGGTGGCAGATGATGGGAGAGACAGCAATAGCAGTTTGGTTTTCCCAGTGGTAACTGGTGGCTTCCGTGGCATGAATAAAGACCTTTTTATTCAGAGAGATATTCAATGTGTGATTATGGTCTGTCTGATAGAATGGACTCGATATTATGTTACTGACGGATGCTTGATTTTCTAATTATGGATTTGAACATTGTTTGAATTCTTTTTGATTGTTTCATTATGTTTTAACTGTTGTACTCTTTTTCACCATTTTTATTAGAATCTTGGATTGCTTCTTTAAAGTTTCGAATAAGACTAGATTCACTGTCCTACAGAAATGGAATCCGTTAGTTATCCCTGGATCTTTCCCACTAAGAACCCGGACATTCCCTCCATTTGCAGGACAGCAGTGCGTGCACAACATGCCTAGTCCTATTCCTGTAAATCACGTAAAGTGGCCTGCTGCTCTCAGGTGTAGCAGATGCTGCTGTTCTTTAGCCAATATGAAGTGACAACCTGTTCGTCTTTGCTTTGTGGAATGGAGGCAAGGGGTATCATATTATCCTTTGGCTTATATAGCAAAATACCCTGGGCCAGCCCTGGTCACTGCTCCAATCTGCCTCTTCCTCTCTGCCCAGTTGGCATCATCTCTCAGAGAAGGTACTCCTCTCATTGTTTGCCAACTCAGAGGTGGACAGGAAGGAAAAGCAAGGAGGAAGTTTCAGAAAGTTATACTGGGTCCTCCACCAGGGCCATTTCTGCACTAGACTGTTACAGCGCTGTTTATTCCATTTTCAACATCCTATGGAATCCTGGGGTTTGCAGTTTAGGGAGGGACCTTTGAAGCCCCTCCCTAAACTGCAAACCCCAGGATTCCATAGGATGTTGAAAGTGGAAGAATAGCGCTATAACAGTCTAGTGCAGAAATGGCATATATTACAGTGGCCAATTCTACATGGTCAAACAAAAATAAAATGCATAACCATGGAAAAAAACAATTGTTGTTGTTTGCCATCAAGTCAGCTTCAATTTATGGCAACCCTATGAATGAGAGAACTCCAAGATCCTCAGCCATCAACTGCCCTGCTCAGGTCTGGCAAACTTGGGGCCGCGGCTTCCTGAATTGAATCAATCCAGCTGTAATGCAGTCTCCCTTTTTTTTCCCTACTGCTTGTGTTTTACCAAGCTTGATACACTGGTGAAGAACGCTCACAAGAGTAGAAAAACCGCAAATAACCCCTCCCCCGCAATCCCCCTCCCATTCCTTTGCTTCTAGTCCCTGGATTCCTTGGGGGGAAGAAATAAGATAAGCTAAAAGGCTTACCCGTACATTCCCTTCAGACAGAGAAGAGCAAACTTCTGGGGTTCTAGATACTTCCAGTTGCCATCTTGAGAAAGGAGGAGTAGGAGCAAAGAGAGCACCTGACCGATCATCAGTCATTGCACAGCATAATGTGCAGCCACATGGCAGAGAAGACATACCTCCAGGAGTGAGAAGGCACTTTGCTTACTCAAAAAGAAAAAAATGTCCATTTTACACACAAGCCTTGCAAGCCTGGGGTGAAGAATACAAGGGAATGGGAAGAGGAAAATGGGGGGGGGAGGCAAGCACATGCCTCATGAATAATTAAATTTGTGAAGGTCAATCCCACAAATATGGGGGGAGGACTATAGTCTTTTTCAGTGGGGTAAATTGTCTCATGATGCATCAAAAGTACTACAGCATCAGTTTAGTTATCTTTGCTTCTAGTGAGAGTTCAGGCTTGATTTGTGATAACACCCATTCACTCGTCTTGTTGGCTCTCCATGGTATCTGTAGAACTTTTCTCCAACACCACACTTCAAATGAAATGATTTTCTTCCCATTAGCTTTCTTCAATGTCCAGCTTGCACAACCATACATAGAAATGATATACCATATTTGCTGGTGTATAAGACTCACTTTTTTTCCTGAGAAATACTGTTTGAAAATGGGGTGCCTCTTATACGCCAGTATGTCCCATACACTGGCAAATAGTATTTGCCAGCGTATAAATGGGATGCGTCTTACACACCAGCAAACAGGTATATAGAAAAACAAGAGAAGACTAAATATGATTGTATAGGGAAAATTTAGAAATAAAAAATGTGATTTAAATGGAAAAACCATACCTATTGCTGCAATAAAGAAGACTGTGATCAGGTGAACCACTGCAACTTCTCAGTCACTTAATAGGCAGCTTCAAGAATCCTACAGCTCTCCGTTCTCATGGTTTTACATCTTTAAACCAGACTTAGGCTATCTTCTGCAGCGTAGAAGTTATGGCCACCTTACATGAGGGCATGCCTTGGAAGAAGGCTGATAACGTCAATCCTCTACAGAAGATCCATGGTCAGGATCTCAGTCATTTGCTTTACTGCAAAGCATAAATCAGAAGAGGGAGCTGACTCTTTTTTCTTAGTTCCTGTACGGTGCCTATGAAATAGAACCATAGTTGAAGGGGCATTAAAGGCCACCTGTCACAAAACGCTGCTTGATGCAGGAAATCTGGAGCTACAACACCCCTACCAGATGGCTTTCTGGCCTCTGCACCACAACTTGCAGTAAGGGAAAGCTCATCCTACTCCATATATAGGTAACTGGCTTCATTGCTGAATTTCTTACTCTTAATAAGATTGCCCTGATGTCGAACCGAAGCCTATGCTTCCATTAACGTAACCACAATAGATGTAGAACAGCAGTTTCCAGAAGATTTAGTTCAGAGCAGGGGCGGCTGAAGAAATTTTGCTGGCTGGGGAAAAGAATGAGATAGGATCCCCACCTTCATTTATAGGTAGTAATTGGACTATTTAATGAATCCATCTTCAGCACTGACAATGGAACATAGGAACATAAGTTGCCTTATACTGTGTCAGTAGCTTTACATGGTGTCAGTTGATGTAATCCAGCAGGATCAACTCTGAGCAGCATCCACATCTTAACTCATACTGTCCAACATTTTACCTAGATGAAAACCAGGACGTGTGTGGGCAAGCAACATCAGAGTGTGGTCAAGATGGCAAAAGTTATTAATGAGGAAGAACACAAGCCAGGAGAACCTGCAGCAGTTTGCTTTTGCCAGAGTCCACTGGTAAGGGCAAAATTCCACACCCACCTCTCTATACTCTTCAGCAGTCCCAATTTGGCAGAGACAGCCCCAATTAATTCACTATCATCCCACTTTTTCAGGTCCTTCCCAAATGCCCCATTTTCTATCTCCTTTTCCCACTTTCCCCCATTGTCCTCAGTTTACTTAACTTGCTGCAAACTGAGTTAAAAGTACAAAAGTAGTTACAGGGGGACAGGAGAGAAGGGGGCAGTTTTGCCCTTCCCAGTAGGCTCAAGCAAAAGGAAACTGGTACAATTTCTGCTAGCTTGCGCTTTCTCCCTCATTAGTACCTTTTGCCAACTCTCCCCCATTCTGATGTTGCTTGGCCACATGTTGTGGTTTTTGCTTGTGAAATGTTGGAGAATATGTCTCTCCTTGCTCCCATGGGCTGACCCAAGGCCAATTTGCCTCGCTTTTCCTAATAGCAAAGCAAGCCCTGAATACACCCTCATTTAAATTTTAAATACCTTAATCTCAGTGAGAATTATGGTTAATTCAGATAATGCAGGGTTTCTCAGCTGTAAGCCAGGCACCTCTTGGTCCACCTTCAGAGTAGGCATCATACCCGCCAACATTTCCCAGATGAACATATGTTTCCAAACAACATTGGAGTGTGGTCAAGATAACAAAAGTTATCGGTGAGGAACAACACTCAAGCTTTTTATTAAAGCTTCTGTCTACCTTTTAATCTCTATTTTTTTAAAAAATATATTGTTAGTTGCCTTGAGTCCCATTATTGGAAGAAAGGTGGGATATTAATGAATTATTAAAAAAATTAAAATATAAGTAGGAAAAACTGCTGCAGTTTGCTTTTTTGCTTGAGCATACTGGGAAGGGCAAGATTCTGGCTGTTCTCTCTTCTGCTCCTGAGGAATTAATTGTGAACTATTTTTGCACTTTCAGTTGGAGAAAGCTGAGGACAAAGGAGGAAAGTGGGAGCAAAGCAAGGAAACTGGGACATTTTAAAAGCTGATGAAAAAGTGGAACAGAGAATTATTCAGGATTGTCTCTGCCAAATCAGGATAGGTGGTGCATATGGGTCTCAGAGGAGTGGCTTGCAGGTGGAAAAGGGTGCACATCAAATATGAAAGAACAGAAGGAGCAGATATAACAAGAGGTGGCTAAAAATATTTTAAGAGGCAAGTGCAGGGAAGGAAAAATGTAACAGATACACACAAGGACAAAATAGATTTATGAGAGCCAACATGTGCCAAAGTGACAACCGCTCAAGTGGGGACTGGATTTGCTGAGGTCTGGGAATTTGTATTTTCTTTATAAATTCTAGGCTGAATGGAAATACATCCTATCAGCATTCTTTTGTTAGGAGGTTTTGTTAGGAGGTTTCAAATTGCTCCCATGAAAGCAATTTCTACAACTGCCTGAAGGATATGGCAGGTTGATAAACAGGAAGGGAGGCTTCCATAAGGGAATTGCCTAATTAAGAGAGGTTCAGCCATTGTGAAAGGAAAAGTCAACATCTCTTAGGAATATTTTTGTAGCAATCCGGTCACCATCACCCCTGCTCCTCCAACTGAGCCCCTGTTTCCACCACTGCGTAGAACTAGTTGGTGTGGATTGACCAGCTGCCCATGGGAGGAAATACTCCATCTTCCCAGGGATAAAAACACTGCTTTCGTTGCTTAGTAGCAGACATCAGGGAGTGGGCCCATTCTGTCCTGAATTCTCCATGGAACCTTCAAAGAACAGTTGTAGAACCACAAGTACAGCCATTTGGAACCACTTTGAACTGTCATGGTTGCATCCTATGGAATCCTGGGGTTTGTAGTTTTGTGAAGTAGTGAGATTTCTCTGTTAGGGAGTTGTAGCACACTCCCCTGAATTACAAGGCTAGAGCACAGACTTCTAAGTAGCTCACCAAACTACAAATCCTACGATTCTGTAGAAAGGATTAAGGACAATTAAAATGGTATCTAACTGTTATTAACTGCATAGTGTGGATACACTCAAAGTCAGAACACCAGCTACTGCACCACCTAAAGCAGAGGCAAAGTGTAGCCCTCCAGATATTTTTGGACTACAACACGCATTGGCCCTAGCAAATTTAGCCAATGGAGAGAAGATTGAAGTTGCGGTTCAATAACATCTGGAGGACTGCTATTTGCCTAGTCTCAATGTAAAGCTTGAGAAATGGATGATTTCCATCATTCCCCCCCCCCCCCGGTCCCCTGAGCTTTCTCAAGTCACCAATAAGAATATTCTAAGTGTTTATTTGTATTTATTTTTTACTTAGTGCCAGTCATCTAGGGACCTATCATCAGGCAGCAATGCAGGATGGAAATATTTTAAATTAAATTAAATCAGATCAATAAATGTGAGGACGAGGGTGTAGCGCTGGTGGTGCAGGAAAGCACAAATCTAATGGTTTGGCTTTCTGCCACGTTCAGAAATTTTAAACGTGAAGTTCTTTCTATCTCAGATATGAAGAGATTTACTACATTGTACCTGCCTACCTTGTACACATTAGGCATGAGGTGGAGGAGAAAGCTTGATCTCACTAACATGATTCAATATTCTGGAAGTCAAACCCACATTTTTAAACCAATTGATGGCCTGATGGACTTCAGGGGCTTTCCAGTGTGAAGCTGAAGACACTTCAACATTGGGATAAATTCTCATCAAACACAAACTGAGATAAATTCTCACCTGCCTAAGTGATGGGTTCCTTGCTTAGAAGAGTACAGATGGTTTAAAGACATTTAAAAGGCAGTGGCCCCAGAAAAGTCCAACAAGCCAGCTAGTATTGTTGTGTGCCTTCGAGTCATTTCTGACTTATGGCGATGTTAATGCAAACCTATCATGGTTTTTGGTGGGCGTGCTGAGAGTGTGTGATATGCCCAAGGTCACCAAAGGGTACCCATGGACAAGTGGGGAATACTTTAAAAAAAAAAAAAACCAAGAAAAATACATATTTTTGGAATTATAACCTGCCTATTTGCCCACTTATCTATGTAACTTTTTATAGAATGCCAGTAAAAATGCAAAGCTTTTTACCCGTCGCTACAAAGATCAAAATGTTGGCACCTGGTAAACCTCCTGTGGGAGAGCATTCGAAACAGTTCCCGGCCATGGAGAAGGCCTCCTCTTCCTGACAATAAAACAGAGATAGTTCAGTTATAGAAGAAATCTGATGAAAGACATCCTCTGGTGATCTTAATTTTATCCTTTGTGAATAAATAAATAAATAATAAAGATGCTTTACCAGCAGGACATTTATTGGATTATGGCTTATTAAACAGTCATGAATATTGTATTAGGCTTCGGTAAGACTTTCACCTTCACCAAGAAGCCCTAGGCGCTGTGTCTCTTAGAGAGACAATCCTAAGTGAACTTTCAAGGAAGTTGTTCCCATAGGCATGGGCTTTGTGGCGTACTTCCCACGACACAGATATTAAGCACACACTCACATTTGAAACATCAGCAACTTATGCATCTACAGCTTCATTGCATATGCTCAACATGGTCTGCATGTGCATATCCTCAAGACAGCTCCCTGCCACATGCTGTACAAAAATATGGGGTGGGACACGAAAACATGGAAAGCCTGCCCAAAAACAGCAGCCCTGGGACTGTTCCTACTCTTTCCTAAAGTGTAATATTACTTATCTCTGTTCTGATGTCTGTTCTTATCTCAGAGTTAAGATTATGAAGGGGAAGATTAGAAATCAACTGAAGGCTGTTGGTTTTTTGACAGCAGATCCATATTTCGCATAAATGTGTTGATCCACTCTGTCTACTCTCCCTCTCTCTCTGCATGTTTCCTTTGTAATCTCTCACTTGAAATCAGTAATTCATTAAGCAGCCTTGAAACACCAAGAAAAACCTGTTCACTTCGTGAAGTTGTTCTTCCTGAGCCATGTATCTGTCTTCCACTTCTGATACATAGACAGAAAGACAATTCACCAAGGTAATAAAGCTATATAGCATGGGGGAGAAAATTGAACTGTGCCACCAACTAATTTCACCATATATTTTGTGCCACTAGCCATCTAACAGGTAAAAGAACACTAGGAAAAAAACGTTACAAATGCACATTATCACAGTCCTAGGCTACTGGTTCAGATCAGGACATATTCTTGTGTTTTTAGAGTTGTCATCATTTGAAAAGCTGTGCTGTTCAGAACACATACAAACACTAGCAGAGTTATGTTGATGTATGCAATAAAGACAAACCTTGTCCCCATAAAAAATTTCCATTATGGCCTTAATCAATTTTAGCTTACAAGTCCTAAACAAGATACATCCAAACTCCTATTTCTGATACTGCAGGGGGACAGGACTGTTACTTATGTAGTCAACATGACACACTTATTCCCACTAACTTTACATGTTTGGAAAGGATGCTTCTGGTTAATCTTCTACCATCTTTCTCAACTGCTTTTAAAATGTCCTGATTTCTCTCCTCTCCTCCCACTTCCCTCCTTTGTCCTCAATTGCTGCAAATTTTGACTTCAAAGTTAACTCACCAGGAGAAGGGAGGTGGAGATTTACCCTTTACATTGACCTAATTTGGGTTTTTTTTCTTTCTTCAGACTTTCATAAACACATAGACCATTTCTGCGCGAAAGGGGAGGAGCAGTTCACTGCATGTCAAGAATGGTGTTTTTATACTCTGATTTGGCAACTGAATTCAGAGATTCAGAAACTGTGCTGTCTGCACCCCCACCCCCATTGACATCATACTACTGCAGAGAACAGTGGTTGCTGCATCTGCAACAGCAAGTCCCTGGCTACTCCCATTGTCCTCCCTCATCCTGTCCCGCCATCGCTGATTGGTCTGTTTTTTTAAAAACACACACACATACACACACACACACACACACATTTTTAACACATTTCTGTGTTGCTACATTTGTGTGTAGGAATGTACGTTCATTGATATGTGGGGGGAAAACACGTTTTAACAGTCCATGACCAGATCCACTCTCTTCCCGCTGTCCGTTTAACACAGGAAGACAATAACGAGGGCAGCCTGTCTTTTGATGGGCAGAGAGAGATAGGGATGGAAATGACGGAAGGGACAGCCTAGGAACGTCCATAGCTGGCCACTTCTGTAATGTGAATCGATGCTACACTTCTGCATGTAGATGAAAACCGAAGTAGAGCCGATTTGGGAGATTTATATTGGAGTTTTTCCAGTTTTCACATACAGCGGTTTTGCATCACAGTGAACCAGAGTGAACCATTCTAGGAGCTGAAAACATGCAGAACCACGGAGAAAACTACAATGCTGAAAGGGTACAACATGCAGACCAGAGGATAAGAATTCGACGCTGCTACGATGTATCAACCTCGTGCGGAAATGGCCATAAATTCTAAGAGTTTTTCCACTTAAAATAGTTGCTTTGTGACTTCTTCCTCATTAATCTTTGCTCTATTGTCGCTAAACAAACACATCCCAGTTTTCATCAGTGCAACGTTGGAGAGTATGCACAATCAGCACAGAAGATGGAGGTAGTAGTAGGCTTGATGGAACATTGAGATTTACAGAACTTTGGAATATTTTTTTAAAAAAAGATGTGAGGATTGAACATGCTCAGTGAGTACAGAATGTTGCTTATGGGAGCAAAGAGCGGAAGGAAAAGAGAACTGGATATTTTGAAACACAGTGTGGCTGATCAAAACTCTGTAGTACACCATCCTAAAACATTTTCTTGCAGGTTCCACTTGTACATAATGATGATCTGGATTTTTTTCCAAATAAGATTTTAGCCTGCCTTTATCCAAATGCTATTTCTGATTTCTGTTGGTGATGGTGTTTGGGCTTTTCTTGCTACCAGAAAACAACATTAAAACTAGATTCACGATTGGACGCAAAATTTTGTGTCTGAAACCTGGAAGCCATTTCCAGTTTTCCTTTGCCTTTCTTCAGTGTTCCCCTCATGTTTTTTTTTCTTTTTGGAATGTTGGTGGACCTGCAACTCCTCAAGGCAAGCAGGCATCCTACATGACTTCCCCTGTACCCCTTAATCTAGACTGCTAGCCTCAGGTGCAGTGAAAGAGGCAAACAAACTACCAGTGTCAATGTAAGATTCACTTGTCCAGCTAGTCAGTTTCTACAGGTGTTATTATACCATTATGCTTGCCCTTCATTTCTGGCAGGATGATGGCTTGAGATGGCCACATATGCCCCACAAGTAGCAATAAATAAAACTGATTTCACCCTACATCCTAAATCCTGTTGTTGGTCCCAACTATAGTAGACCCACTGAATCAGTGGAATTTGCCTACATATTGGCTCATCTATGGACTATTGGTTCAATGGGTTTACTCGAGTTGCAACCAAACAACAGGATTCAGGCCTATGTTTGTAGCCAAACCAGCTTCCAGGATCAGTCAATGTCACAGCAATACCCCTACTGTTGACTCCAGACAGTTTTCTAACTTGACACCAAGAACATGAAATGGGGATGAATTGTGGTCCAACACCAGTGCAGGGACATATCCTGAAATTCTTGGGTGAGCCCCCCTCAGACCATGACCCATTAGTGCTAAGGAAGAAAAGGTGATTAGGAAGTAACCACAATCCATTGAGTGTAGACCTATTCTTCTTCAGAGCTGTCTTCTGGAAAACCAGTTCATCAAGTCTGGAGGACCACCTACTGTCTCACTGCTTCGCTTGGGTGGCCTCTGGGATGTCATCAAAGAATCCTTTCCTTATATCCCTAAAAGAATGTTGCACTTCTTTCCTTAAGTGCCCTTAAAAAAAAATCAGAGTATGGCATGCTGGCAAGAATCTTTACATGGCACTTTTAAAAATAAACTAAAAATAAAACCTGTCTAGAACACGATGGGCAAGATTGTGACGCAATCTTGCCATTGCCAAGATACTAGTCAGGACTGGCCATCTTGGCATGGCAAGCCAGTACTTTGCGGATTCTCTAATCTCCTTGAGAGATCTCCTTTCCAACACGAAAACAGGACACCAAATGGTGTTCGTTTCATTGCATTCCTGCAATACATGCAAACTATGCTTTGTATAAAACTCTTGTCTCCATGCAAAAGTTGTTATCTCCCCACCCCTTGTTCACAACAGGAAAGGCTGATTGTTCATGAAGACCCAAACAATCCCTCCAATTGCCCCACTTTTGCAATGAAGCAACCATTACCCAATTTGAATACTGGGCATTTTACACAAATACACAGATTTTTTTTTCCAGACCAGCAGCAACAACAACTTGCCATCTCACAGAAATTAAAATTTTTTAAAGAGCTAGCTTGTTTAAAACTTAAAAGAGGGACAAAACAATTCAGGATATACATTCCTAAAGGAAAAGGAAGAAAGACACGGTTGAACCAATGTTCTACTAGGTAACATGCATCCCTTTCAGTTGTAAAACTGGACTCATCCAACAGTAAATATTTTTAAATCCTTCCACCACTAGATGATGATGCTTCTATACAGGCCAGGTTTTTTTTTTATTTGAAGCTGATTTGCTGTTTGAAAGTGGATTTACTGGTAAGTGCGGCTTATTTCTTAATTTTATGGATGTGATTTAAATTTATTGCTTTTAATGTCATATTTTATCTTGCATTATCATCGTTATTAACTGCATACAGATTTTCCCAGGAACAATGTGCTATTATGAACTACCCTGTTGTCATCCAGAGCATTTTGGAAATGGCTTGATCTTCTTCTTTCTAACTTAATTTTTTACATTAATCTTTTTAAAAAAATCTTTTCCTCTTTAAGAATCATCAGCTTTACAAAAGATACACTCCTGGTGGGGAGGAAAACTGGCAGAAGTGATTTGTTCAGGACTAACACAGCTGCCTAGATTTCTCCACAGGGGTTGTGGCTATAGAGCCTGTCATGATGAATATCTGCTCTTCAAAATTTACCACAAGACTACTGGAATCACGCTCTCCTTTCTTGTCACAAAGCTCTAGCCATCATGCCCTTGAGTAGCATCAGGAAAATGCCCAAATAAACCTGTCTGCCAAGTTCATTTATTTATCCCTGGATTTTCAACCCACATTCCCTTTTATTTTGAATCAACACAAAGCCTTAGGGAGCAAAAAAGCCCTGTTAACTCTTGCTCAGGTATCAGTACTCATATAGAAAAGGTGGACAAAACCAAATGCAGGCAAAGGCATGTAGCATCTCACTATTAGGACAGTACAAGTAGGTCCTGATTTATATTAGAGTTGTATTCCTAGACTTGCAGAGTAAATTGAGACTGATGTAAATGGTTGGGGAGACGGTTTCATAAGGAATCATTGGAGACCAAAGGGATGTGTTCTGACAGAGCTGAAGTAGCCACAAAGTTAGCATTTCTACTTAACCCATTACCAATTTTAAAGAGGTTTCATGTCTAAGTTAGCATTTTTACTTAACTCATTACTAATTTTAAAGTGCTTTGGCATCTAAAACCTCAGAGCTTTTTCAGCTTTTCCAAGAGGCAGCAACTGATGACCCTAAGGAGGTTCTACTGGAGTTTACTGGCTTGCCATTAGATGGCTATTCCTCTTTTGAGGGACAAACAGGCAGAGAAAACCCTTCCCTCCAGTTACATCCAAACTCCAAGACTCCACTTGCTCTCTCACCATCATGAGTTTCCCACCTGAGCACGTAGGGTAAATCCCTCCCCTTTAGATGATAAGACCCACTTGCTGACACACACACACCCCTAAGCAAGCAGAGGAAACACCTTCTGACCACAAAAATCTCCCAAGATCCCAGTTTCTTTACCCCTCCCATGTGACTCCCTTCCAAGCAGGCAAAGGAAACCCCTTCCTCTGAGACAAGATTCCAGTTTCTTTATCCTCCTCATGTCTCCTTGCTAAGTAGGAAAAAGAAACCCATTCCTCCTCTTCTAACAACAACAAGATTCCAGGTCCAACCTCCCACACACCCTCTTACCAAGCAAGCAAAGGAAACCCATTCCTTCCAGCAAAGCCAGTATTGCAGTTGCTTTCTCCACTCCCCCAGATAAAAGAAATCGAATCCAGTCAGCTTTTCGTACCACTCAAAATTCCACACCAAAACTCCAAACAGCACCTCTCTCACCTCACCGCCCCCCTTTCCCCACCTCACTCAACTATGTAGGTGCTCTGGGGGAGCTGTGAATTGCAGGTCAGACTTTCCTTTATTGTAATTTTTTTTTCCTGAAGAAACGCTGTAACTGTAAAATACTGTAAATCAGAGCAACACAAATTGAGACTTGCCAGTATATTTGCAGAGTGATTATCCCAGTTCCTGATAACCCAAGTCACCACCTGTGAAATCCTAAGTCCTAGAAGTCCTTTGGCTGCCAGTTACTATAGTTCCTGAGAAATAGTAGGCACTACCCTCTTCTCCTGTGCTATACAGGAACAATAGCCACTACCACATGTTAACATGCAGACGATTTTACAGCAAATGAACTATAGCAGATAATATGGGCAAGGATGCTACATGTCAGTAGATTTCTGCTTTTATGCTTTTTAAGAAAAGGCTGAAGAAGTCTCAAGAAGTCTCAGTGGAAAAACCAGACAATTGCAAGGGGAGAGAAAGAGGAGTATCATTGGAATACAACAGCCTCCTCCAAAAGGGAAAAAAAAAGTCTCTGGAAGTACTGAGACTTACCAGGGTTTTTTTTCCTAGATACCTCTTGGTTTGCACCTAAACTCTTTCTTGGAATATCCCAGGTTTAGCTTCTCCCTTGTGTTCTTCCTCCTTCCTCTCCCCCTGATCACATGTCACATCCAGACACAGGCAATGTTTCAGACACGGATTTTCAGCAATTTCCACTGAGCCGTCTTTCTTATTAACAAGGAGTTATTATAAAAGAGAGCCAGCATGATATAGTGACTTGAGCACTGGACCACAACCTTGGGGACCAGGGTTCAATTCCCCACTCAGCCATGGAAGCCCGCTAAGTGACCTTGGGTGCATCACACATTCTCAGCCTCAGAAAACCCTACGATAGGTTCACCTGATGGGTTGTCATAAGTCGGAAATGACTTGAAGGCACTCAACAAAAAAAGAAGTGCTGAAGTGCTTTAACAATATTTAACTCTTTAACCATCAGAATAATTTTGTTTTAGTGCTGACATTCCTATTCTCCTTGCTCAATCTCTGTTGAATCTGTCCAGGAAATAATAGCTATGTTTTATTGGTGGTGGCCATCTTAGATAGTTTCAGTACTGTGCAAACACACTGCCAAGTAGAGATATCTTTACATTTTGAAATGTACTAGATTGGTGGTTCTTAACCGGGCTCCATGTATCCCCAAGGGTCCGCTGAACCCTCACAAGGGGTCCCCAACGCCCTGCTGTTGGACACCAGCAGCAGCAACAGGGATGTGGCAATGGTGGGGCTGGGTGCCCAAACCACTCCCTTGTTTGCAAATGAGGGAGCAGTTTGGGCACATGAACATACCTACTGCCATGTCTCTTTCTTCTGGGATGCGGCAGCAGGGGATGTGGGCCCCGAAGGATACAGTGGCAGATGTGTGCGCATTCCCAAACTGCTCCCTCTTTTCCAAAACAGGGAGCAGTCTCAGTGCCTGCACCCTACCACCACTGCCACATCCCTAGCAAAAAGGAGACAGCAGCAGGCCTGTATGTGTCGCCAAACTATGATTCTGAATACCAGGGTCCCCACCCCACCGAATCGCCACTCAGCCATGTAAACTCACTAGGTAACTTCAGGCAAGTCACACCCTCTCAGCCTCAGAAAAAGGCAAAGGCAATAAATCTTTCCAAGATCTCCCTTATGATGAAAGGTTTGCTGCTGCTGCTGCTGCTGCTGCTGTGTGCCTTCAAGTCATTTCTGACTTATGGCAACTGTAGAATGAACATATCATGAGGTTTTCTGGAACTGGAAATCCACCCAGTGGGTTTCCATGGCCAAGGGGGAATCAACTCCTGGTGTCCAAGGTCATAGATCAGTGCTCAAACCACTACACCATACTGGCTTTCAGGTTTCTTCTAGGTTTGCCATAAGTCAGTTTTCAAAGGACTGAGACATGATGACTAGAAAGAACCTCCCCCTATCAGTGGCATTTTGTTGTTGTGCGCCTTCAAACCACTTCAAACTTATGGCAACCCTAAGGTGAACCTATCACAGAGTGCTTTTTTGGCAAAATTTGTTTTTTGGGGGGGGTGTTGCCTTTGCCTTCCTCTGAGGCTCAAAGAATACGACTTATCCATGGTCACCCAGTGTCTGAGTGCGGATCTGAATCAGTCTCCAATAAATATTATTTGAATACATAAATATTCAAATATTTAAATCTAAATGGTTTAAATTGTATTTTAACCTTTGTTGTACCCCACCTTGAGCTTTGAGGCGAGGTGGGTAACAAAATTGTATTATTGTTATTGTTCTTTTATTATCATTATAAATTTAAATATTTAAATCTTGAGTTAAGTCTTGGGGGCCCCAGCAACAAATTATATTTACATGGGGTCCCCGGTAAAGAAAAAGTTAAGAACCACTGTCCTAGATTAATTTAAACTGACCTGGGAAGTAGGAATGAGAAGTCCTGGATCATGCTATGAGTTCCCCAGAAATACTTCAGGATGAGATAATCATCATGTGGAGCTCCAAAATAATATTGGCTTATACAGGAACAAAACCTGGGAATTTTATTGTTTTTATTATTTTTTCTTTATTTTATTTTTTCCATAATTTTTTTATTATGAGATTATTTTTCCTCATGTGGAAGGGCTGATTACTTATCTAATTTATCCTTTTTTATTGTCTTCCAGAGTTTCCTAACCCTGTAAAGAACTTTTTCAGGCCCTGCTCAAGAGACCCCATTTCTTGACCTGTGCCTTCTCTTTTGACTGGATGCTGTTTATATGCTCACGGTATCAGGAGGAAATAAGTGGAAGTGAGATGCAGTTTAGTGATGGTTGGTGAATCTGCCGTTTCAGTACCACTACCTAATAGAGTCATACTTCCTATCGCTGTTCTGAAGAGCAATATTAATCCTCTCCTACTGATGACTAACTGGCAACAGCCTCAGGTCAAGTTAACCAAAACACAGCCCAGCACTTTGGGTGTGGGAGAGCTCTTTGGCACCACTTCCTAGACAACTGTTTACACACAAGCCTGTGTGCTTTGTGCACAATTCAGCATCTGATATCTTGAGAGCTGCAGTCTTCATTTTGTTTGACAGACGCTAGTCCACGTTGAGGGGAAAATGTAAAAAGAATGCTAAGCTTCCAATACGGATGGAGAATGTGTGGCCCTCCAGAGGCTATTGGACTCTAATCCCCATCATCTCTGGTCAGCATAGCCAGTGGTGAGATACCACAACAGGACTAATCTAACCATTTCTGGAGAGACACCTGCTTCCCAACTCCTGAATTACAGACCACTTGTGGAGATGAGATCTCTGGAAACCTGACAAGATATAAGCAGAACTTCCGAAGTCTGGGGTCATGGTCCTATAAAGACCTTTCTCCATAGATCCTAGCTCCTGGACTGAAAGGCTCACCTCCCTGAAACTCCAATACACTTTCACCCTACCCTCCCTGCCCTAAATACCAAGAGTGTTTTAGGCTTTTGAAAACCTGAGTTTTCAGAGCAAAGGATATTGTTCGTTCATTCATTTGTTCATTCACTGCTGGAATTCAGATGCCGCCCATCATCACAAAAGATCCCAGGGTGTTTTTATTTAAATATTTTCATAAGAATATAAAGCACAGTAGCACAAAAACAAAAGAGTGCTTCTCCCTGCATTTGGCTACCTGAGGATTAAGGTTTCGGGGGGGGGGGCTCTACTGCACACCTCAGTGAGGTCAATACACTGTGGGGGGGGATCATCATCAGTGGCCCCCCCAGTTATGAAATGCCCTTCCCTTGGAGGCCCAGTTGGCACCAGCACTTATTTAATGTCGATGCCAAGTAAAAACTTGGCTGTTCATCAAGGCTTTTGGGCCTCGTTAATTCACTCCAAATACTACGGTATATAGTTTTTAAAACTTTTTAATCTTTGAAATCTATTTTTAACCAGTTATTAAATTTATTTTTAGCATACTGAAATTATTTTTATTGCTTTAACCAGCTTAGTTGGCTATTTTAATGTTAGCTATAAGCCACCCTGAGGTCTTTTTGATATAGAGCAGGATATAAATATTGTAATATATAAATAAACAATATACAAAGAACAGTAAAAGAAACTGAAAATAATTTGATTGCCTAATAGACTAGATTGCTTGACTGAAAATCAAACAAATTAAATTCTGGAGTCCATGAAAAGCCTAGGGGAATGAAGGAATGGCTTTCCCAATACCTAATGGATGGTAGGTTAGGCAGCAGGCAAGCCTTTCTGGGGAAGAGAGTTGCAGCAGCAGGGGAGGGCGGCAGTCGCCTTGGCCACCCGCTGCATTGAGGTGGGGCTCCTAATCCAGCCAACGTAGCACTAGTGGCTGATGGCATCCATATCAGTGGAGGGGTGAGTCTGCACTGAGTTTTAGTCAAAACTTTAAAGGAGCTATCCAAAGTGCTGACCCTGTTTTCAAGGTAGAGTTCAACAACTGGGAAAACTCTTTTGAAGTTCAAAGGAAAACATGGAGATGGTATACTGCCCCAGTGATACGGGAGTCACCAGCCACCACTGCTTTGGAAGGTCGGAATCTGGCCTACCACATCTCTGTTCCTCCTCAAAGCATTCCCCTTCCTCAAAAAAGATCTTGATCTCTACCCATTTTATCTCTGATGAAAGAAAGACATTAGTAAATGAATACCTGTAAATGGCCTGAACACCTAAGTAGGTTGATATGGTGACAAGCATCCTTTTGGGTGCCTGGGATCCGAACAAATTGGAATATTAGCCAAATGTTTTCACCCTTGATGAGAAAGGATGACTCATCATGGCAGAACAATCCATCAAAAAGCTGCCAACTGAACTGAGGCTTTTTCATCTTCTCTACAAGATCCTGCTGAAAATTGTTACTTCCTTGCTTCTAAGCAGTCAAGCTCAAGGTGAGGCACAGAACACCTGGACAGAATCCCAATTGGCTATCAAGGATTTCTTTCATAAACACAAAGTATTTTGCACATGCTCAGAGGTACCACACCCTAGAATGTTTTTGTTAACAGAAGCTAGCAATCCAAGTTAGGGGTGCATGACATGAGTGGCAAATGCCTTATGCTAGTCCTCACACTGTCTCCTAATAACTCCACTGGTTTCTGCTGCCCATGTTTCACTTTGCCAGGACAGGTGTCAAAGGCAAGTTGCCCAACTCTGCTCCAACCAAGAAGGGAATTTTGCTGGTTTTCCCCTCCATAGGGAAACCTTGCTGCCAGAGGCCAATACACAAGGGACACCATTCTAACATGATGGGGTTGCCTGTTTAGAAAGAGCACAGGGGAAACATGAGATGTGTTGACACAACAAGGGAAGGTATCATGGCTAAAATGGCAGACTTGGCGACCTTTAACACTAGCAGTTTGAGGCAGAGGACAAGTTGGAATTTGTTTGGACAAGGCTTTACAGAGCTTTGCCATTCACTCTGCTGTTTTATTGTTAGAAACCAAATTGGGGATTTCTCCCTAACTGCTCTTAGGAACCCTACCATGGAGAAATAACTGCTGAGGGGATGAAATTATAGGGATCTTATGCTTGAAAGCACAGAAAGAAAGCATCACAGGGAAATCTCCAGGAAGGAAGGCTCAGAGAATTTGCCATCCTAGAGAAAAAGATCTGTACAGGTACCCTATACCTCCACTGGCTGGCTTTACATCAAAGTGTTTGCCGCCCCTTTACCACTCAACACTCTGTGTGTGTGTGTGTGTGTGTGTGTGTGTGTGTGTGTGTGTGCATATGCAGTGTCGGTCTTCCTCTTTTTAAAAGCGGAATAGGTAGAGATGGAACATCTGTCAGTTTTGATTTTTCTTGCATTCAGTCTTTTCTGAATCTCAAGTTCTTTGCATCCCAGATCCACTGCACATCCTTCAACCTCAACTAGTTAAAGGCTGCAGCCCTATTTAAATAAGAAAGTCTTTGCTCAGAAGCAACACAAGAGCAGAGAGGTGATTAACAAAGTTTCACAGCCTGGAAGCAGCCAGCAAGAAGGCTCTCCCATGTCCCCACCAGACGTACCTGTGATGGTGGTGAGATCGAAAGAAAACCCTCCCTTGAAGACCTTAAAACCCTGGCAGGCTTATTTAAAGAGATAGCAGCCTCTTAAACAGTCTGGACCTAAGCTATATAGAGCTTTACAGGTCATAATCAACACTTTGAATTCTGCCTGGAAACATATCGGAGCTGGCAGTGATTGTTTTCTGCTTTGTGGTTTATAAGCCCAGCATGTGAGCACAAAGCTGTACTAAGCTGTCCCTGAAGCTGGCATTTCATCACAAAATGTCTCATATTTTATCTAAAATAGGTTTACTGTATATAATTGTGTGCGCATGTTTTGTGTATATATGGAATATAGTGGGCCCTCTGTATCTGCAAGGGTTTTGTTTCAGGACCCCCCATGGATGCCAAAATTCATGGATGCTCAAGTCCCATTATGTACAGTGATGTAGTAAAATGGCGTCCCTTACATAAAATGGCAAAATCAAAGTTTGCTTTTTGGATTTTTTTTTTTTAGGGGAATATTTTCAAGTCGTGGTTGGTTGAATCCGTGGATACAGAATTCATGGATATGGGAGGTGCTCTTTTTACATGTTTATGTCACATCTTTCTATATAATATCTTTTTTAAGTCTAGGTGCAAGCTGATAGTCATCACTGTCTTTTTTGTCAGTCTGGAGCACTGTAAGTATGTATACTGTGCTGCCTACACACACAGTTTTTCAAAAGTTAACTTAAATAAAAGCTCCCTGCACTGGAACTAGCTGTATTCAATTCATTTCTGAGTGATGGAGGCTCTAAGAGGAACCTAGCATGGGGGTTTCTAGGCAACATTTGTTCAGAGTGGGTTTGTCATTGCCTCTGAGGCTGAGAGAGTGTGATTTGCCAGAGAGTTTTCCATGGCTAAACAAGGATTTGAACGCTGGTCTCCCTGAGTTCTACTCTAGTAATTGAGCCACTATACCACAGGGCCCGCTCTCCATTCAATAGATACCACTGTTTCCAGCCTGGATAGGACCAAATTGTACCTGCCTCCCATTTAAGTGTTATAGATTATGAGCTTTTCAGAGACGAAAAAGAGGTGGCAACCCTAATTGAAGCAGCCTAAATACCTTAAAGGTATTATATCTCATCCGATCAGCCCCAGTAAATACTTGGATGGGAGACTGCCAACAAAGATCAAGAGTAGGAAGCTATATTTCAGAGGAGGGAACTGACAAAACTACGTCTGAGTATTCCTTGCCTAAGAAAACCTATGAAATTCATCGGGTTGCCATAAGTCAAGAGGGGATTTGAAGATGAATGCACAAATACACAAACCTAGTTGAGCCCTAACATGGAACATATAGGGCTTTATAGGTCAAAGCCAACACTTGGAATTGTGCCTGGAAACAGACTGGCAACTCCAGCGGAATTGTTGCTACAACAGTGTTGTGTGCTTTCTGTAACCAGTACCCATTAGCAGTCTGGCTACAGTTCTTTGGACCAGTTGGAGTTTCCAAACTCTTCAAAGTCAACTCCACGTAGAGTGCATAACAGTAATTAAATTGGGATGTAACTTAGACCTGTGTCACCATGGCCAAATTAGACATCGCAAGGAACGGGCACAGCTAGAGTATTACCTTTAATTGTGTAAATGGACTCATGGCCACTGCAAAAACTTGAGCATCCAGAGTCAGGACTGAATCCAGAAGTACACTCAAGCTGCAGACTATGTCTTTAGGGGGAGTGTAACCCCATCCAGCACAGGCTGAATCCCTGTTCCTTGATCTGCCTTTCAATTGACTAGCACCACCTCTGTCTTGTCTAGATGAAGTTTCATCAAGTTTGCTCTTATCCACTTCATACCCTCCAAGATTTCACAGATGAAAATTGGGAGATTTGTGGCCGAGCAACATCAGAGTGTCGTCAAGATGACAAAAGTTGCTATGGAAGAAGAATGCACACACTGCAGCAGTTTACTGCTGTCTGAATCTACAGGGATAAGCATGATTCTGCCTTCTTCTCTCCTTCCTCCACTGCTGAGTTACTATGGCCATTTCTGCACTACACTGTTACAGTGCTATTATTCCACTTTCAACATCCTCTGGAATTCTGGGTTTGTAGCTACCTGAGGTCAAAGAGCTTTCTGGCTGAGAATTCTAAATGCCCTTCCCCAAACTGCAAACCCCAGGATTTCATAGGATGTTGAAAGTGGAATAATAGCACTGTAACAGTGTAGAGCAGAAATGGCCCACCTTTGCACATTAACCTTAGCTTTCTGTAACTGTTGTAAGACAGGAAAGGGAATGGAAGGAGCAGAGAGAGAGAGACTAGGACATATTAAAAACTTCTGGAAAATGAAATAAAGAGCCAAGTCCTAGGAACTCTACAAGATTATGTGGCAGCAGTAAGCAACAAATTTAGGAGAAAGCCACAAATTCTCATCAGAACAGATAATGGAGACGAATTCACAGGAAGCGTAGTAGAGAACTTCCTAAGGAAGCAAGGCATTAAACATGAAACAAGTGTCCCATATGTCCCAGAACAGAATAGAGTGGCAGAATGGAAAAACTGCATTCTACTGGAAATGGCAAGATGCAGGATTGCCAGCAAGACTTTGAGGAGAGACAGTATAAGCCTTTCTGCAAAATACAGGTGTCCCCTGCTTTTTCAATGACTCATTTTTCAACATTCTCCTCTTTTGACCATTATAAATTATAGATATGTACCATTCCTTTGATGCAGCATCCACCCTTTCATCGGTTCTTCTCCTCTTGCCTTCTTCTTGTAGGAAACGTGAGGGAATTTCAGAGGCTCTTTTGAGACCGTGCAGACACTGTTTGCACAGTCTTTCAGTTAACTGGGTGCCCTTCTTTCCCTCTAAACTCACTTTAGGCAGCACATGTTCATTCATGCTGCTTACAAAGCAAACTGAGAGGGGGAAAAAGTGCCAAGCCAACTGAGAGACTTTACAAGCAGTGCATACATGTGTAGTCAAAAACAAGCTGAAAAGGAAAAAAAAAAAGACACCACGTTGACTGAGAGACTCTGCAAGCAGCGCATATGCACACAGTCAAAAGTGAGCGGAGAGTGGGGGAAAAGGCACCAGGCCAACTGAGAGACTTCACAAGCACCATGTGCATGACTCCAAGCAAACCTCCATAATTCCCTCATGTTCCCCAGAGGAAAAGACTGGGTTCCACTTTTCAACCAATTCCATTTTCTGACAGTGACTTGTCATATAAGTGGGAGATGCCTGTAGACTACCAACTAAACCAAAAGGATTACACCTTATGAGCTATGGAACAGCGTATTCAGGTCCAAAGCTTATGCATATATCCCAAAGGAGAAAAGAACGAAATTTAACAATAAAACAGAAATGGATATATTTGTGGGATATGCCCCAGGATGTAAAGGCTACAGAATCCTATGCCCAAATAATGAAAACATTGACCATTTCCACTCTACACTCTTACAGTGCTATATTCCACACTATAAGAGTATACTACAGAAATGGCCTTTATCATAGCTAGAGCAGTGTACTTTGTTGAGAATGAGACACCAGAGAATATCTACTCCAGTTCTAGATGACAAAGAAGAAAAACCCAGTGTGACACTGAAGCTCACCAATAAGACAGCCAAGGCATCTCACTGACAAGAAGGGGGTGCAGAGATGCAGTTCAGACACTCAAACAGATCTAATAAAGGAAAACCATCCAGAGATGTTTCCTACCTTGCAACATTTGAAGAAATACAAGAACTACCATAAGGGCTGAATTAGATAAAATGCCAGGAAATGAAAGAGACAAATGGAGAAAAGCTGCAGCAGAAAAAACTCAGTCACTACACAACAACAAAATTTGGATCCTTACAGAACTTCCACCAGGAAATAATGTAGTGAGATGTAAATGTATTTTCAAGATCAAACATAATGCAAAAGGAGAAACTCAGAGATACAAAGCTAGACTAGTTGCCAAGGATACTCACAAGAGTTTGGACCTTTCTGCACTACATTGTCATAGTGCTATTATTCTGCTTTCAACATCCTACGGGATCCCGGGGTTTGCAGTTTAGAGACAGGCATTTAGAATTCCCAGCCAGAGAGCTCTTTGGCCTCAGTAAACTACAAACTCCATAACTCCACAGGATGTTGGAAGTGGAATAATAGCACTACAACAGTGTGTACAGAAAGGCCTTTTGTAGAAGATTATGACCAAACTTTGGTACCAGTTGTGAAACACACTACAATAAGAATGCTCTTAAGAATGGTAGCAGCCAGAAAGATGTATGTTGAATATGTAGATACAAAGATTGTTTTTCTTCATGAGGAAATAGAAGAAGGTATTTATATGGAGCAACCTCCAGGCTTTGAAAACAAAAATAATAAATACCTCATATGCAAACTTTAGAGGAGCATTTACAGATTAAAACAAGCTGCCAGATCACAGAATATAAAGATGAATGGGATGTTCCTTGAGAAGAGTTTTACCAAAGTAAGGGCTGATAGATGACAGTACTCAAGATACAAAAACAACAAATGGACATTTATTTTATCCTATGTTGATGATCCAATTTTTGTTTTGGGGAAGGAGAAGACAGTGATGAAATCATAGATCATTTAAGCAAGGATGTTGCAGTGAAACAACCAGGAAGACATTACATATTGTCTGGGAATACAGATTGAAAGAAAAGAAGATGGATCTTCTTAATCAAAAGCAAAAGACAGTAAGACTACTGAAGTATCTGGGGTTAACTCAGGCACACCCAGTTAGTACTCCTATGGAGACCAACTACTGGATGTACGCTACAGAAAGTGAAGCATTACTGAACAACATCCAGTACAGAGTATCCATTAGGAAGCGTCTGTACATAAGCAAAGCGACAAGACCAGATATATCAGCAGCTGTTGGGATTTTATGCAGAAGAACTAGCTCACCAACTAAATGTGACTGGAATGCAGTAAAGAGAGTAGCAAAATACCTGAAGCAAACTGCACACCTGAAACTTCAATTGCAAGTAACCAGCCACCCTAAACTAACAGGATCCGTAGACGCAGATTGAGCCAATGATGTCATTGACCAGAAATTTACAAGTAGATACCTATTCTTTCACGGAGATGGAATAACTGATTGGACTACACAGAAGAAGAAGACAGTTGCTGAACATGTTTCAGCCTCAGAAGCATGCAGACAACTAAAGTGACTACTCATGTTAGTATTAGACTTTGGAATACAAGAGTCAATTCCAACAGAGATGTTTGAAGACAACCAAAGATGTACAAAGATCTCCCAGACAGAGAAGATCAGTCCTCAGCTTAAGTATGTTGAAACAAAGTATTATCTCATAAAGGATGCACATGAACAAGCGCTTATTAAACTGGAATACTGACCAACAGAAGATACCATTGCAAATATCCTTACCAAGCATTTCTTCAGGGGCAGTTATCAAGGTCTGTGAGAGAAAATGATTACTGTGGACTTGTGCACATGCCGTTGAGAAGAGGTATCAGAAGTGAAACAACACTTACACTGAAGAGCCAAGAATGCCTCAGAGCAAGCAGTAGTAATAGGGCTGGATAGTTTGGGTGACCCAAAGTGTTCCCCCATCTTGTCTACCTATCTTGACCCCTCTGTGATGTAAACTGACACTCTTAGGGATGTTTTTCCACCTTTTCTCTTCCCACCAGTCTGGTCCTCTCTCAGCTCTTCTTCCCTAGAATGAATCTAGATTAGATTAACACCCTGAGTAACTTTCCTGTCTTAGAATGGAGTTCCCATAATAAGGCCTTTAGTTTCTGTCTCAAAGCCACTGGTGTCTGTACTTCTTAATCAGAATCTGTAACTGGTGCATGCACCCTCTGTCATAAAGAAGCTGTGAAACAAAATGATCTCACCAAAGATAGAGAAACTCCTCTACACGATAGTTTTAGCCATTGTTCTGAGACCTCTTCATAGCCTCTGTTTTTGTGATTTGTAACTAAGGTGATGCCACCTCACCCCAGCTTTCAATGTAAATGAGATGTTTTTAGTGTTACAGCTCATAATAGGGAGGCCTTGGGAAGAAAAACAAATCAGGAATTACATGTAAAAGAATCTGTTTTCTGCCAAGTTCTTTGCTTCCTTCAATCACCCATGATCAACAATTACAATTTTTGGCAACAGTTGACAGTGAAAAGGTTTGCATCTAAAGTTTCCTAGCATTGAGAGTCCCATTATAAAGGAGAGGAGTTGTGAGGAAGCATAACTACAGGATTTTTAAAAAAGGCTGATGGCTTACATACTCTGTGTGTGTGTGTGCGCATGCGCGCAGACGCATACATGCATGCCTTCAGGTCTCCTGAGGACTTATGGCAACCCCATGAATTTCCTAGGGTTTTCTTAGGCAGGGAATGCTCAGAGATAATTTTGCCAGTCCTTGCTCCGTAACATAGCCTACAGCACCTAGTCTTTCTTGGTGGTCTCTCATCCAAGTACTACACAGAGCTGATCCTGCTTAGCTTCCAAGATCAGGCAGGGTCAGGTGGCTTTAAATTACTAGTCAACGATTATTGGTGGTTGCCACCAATAACAGCTGGTTATTGGTTGCCACCAATCAGTTCCCCTGCACATTCTGGAGTACATCAAGGGCATGGGAGGGAGGCCAGGCCCTGTTTCATGTGTGCAGCTACAACGAAAATAAGAAATCACGAGAATCTCTTCTGCTTCTCAGAATGGACTCCCAGGACCCTGTCATGTTAAAACAATTATAGTGCTATAATTTCACTGTAGTTTCCAGGGTAGCATCCTATGGAATCCTGGGATCTGAAGTTTAGGGAAGTGTAATCAGGATTCTCAATCAGACAGCTCTAGTGCTGCACTAAACTTCAAATCCCAGGATTCCATAGGATGTTGCCATGACAGTTCATAGTGCCCTGGTTTTTCTGACTGCTCAACAATTGTAGAGGCATGAAATCTCTGAGCTGCACAACTGCATAGTGATAAGTGCCATGTTTACTCCAAGATTAAGGACACTTATCCCAGTGAGCTGGCGAGCAGGTTTATATATGCCTCCATAGCTATGAACAATGACTAATTTTAGATAACAACAGCAATGCAAATAAAGTAGCAGTACTAGTACTAGCAGCAACAGCAGTGATAACGCTATAAGAGCAAAAGCAGCAATGATGATATGGTAGGAAAAGCAGCCACAATTAAAAAAAAATAATAATATAGTAGCAGCAATAGCACTGAATAGCTATGTACAAAGTATTCTTTAGGCTGGAAAAATAATAATAGCTTCATCCACAACCACAACATGATTCAGTGAGCTATAGTCCACAACATCTTATGCCATAATAAATGTGTTAGGCTTTACAGCTCCACAAGACTATTTGGAAGGAATTTTTTCTTTATGTGTAGAAATATTTGGCAAACGGATGCTCAGCGTAATAGCTGCAGAATTTGTCATGAGAACTTGGGTTTTATACTTTTAAAAGACAAATTTCTCAAAATCACTTAAAAAGGCAAATTTCGATTCTGAAATTCTAGTGAATTTTGTCTTTGTGCAATATTTAAATGCAACCCCCCCTCCCCAACAAACCCTCTGTGAGATGGCAGAAAGGTGGATTCAGCACCAACAAACAATTCGAAAAAAAGTTGCTTTTAAATAAACAACAACAACAAAAAGAATAAGATAACATGGGTAGAGGAAGAGTTCATTCACCTCACATAACATAACTGGTTAAAGCTGCCTATCTGATATATGGCATTATTGTTGTTGTTATTGCTATTATTATTATTATTATTATTATTATTATTATTATTATTATTATGTGATACTAGGAAACATGCTTTATTTTTCTGGTATTGAGAACCAAGTTCACTCCAGCCTTCTTAGCCTCTTTCCTCCACCATCCTCAGGCTGCATGACCAGCCTGGCTAGAAATGCTGGACACTGTCATTTCGTATTGTATTGTATTTACATGCTGCCTTTCTTCCAGGGTGGGAACCAATGCAGCTTCCCAAAAAAGTTAAAAACATTTAAAACAATTAAAAACATTAAAAAAATTAAAATTATAGAAACCTATAAGATTTTCTTAAAAACAGATTAATAAATGAGTAAAAAGCCCCCCTCCTCACACATTAAAAAGCTGCTTGAAAAGAAATGTTTTTGTCTGCCGGAGAAAGGAGAGCAAGGAGGCCAGCCTAGCCTCCCATGGAACAGTGTCCCTTAGGGTAGGAGCTGCCACTGAGAAGCTTCTCTCCCAAGTCCTTACCAGGCAAGCCTGAGACAGTAGTGAGACCAAGAGAGAGCCTTCCCTTGAAGACCTTAGGGATGTGACAGGTTTATCTCACATATGGAAGACTGTAAGTGGGGAAACGTGCACCAGAACACAGCACACGACAGTGGTAAAAGCATGGACCATATACAGATATGCCTGTTGTTGACATACCCAGAACAGCTTAGAGAACTCAAAAGTCTTTGATGCGGAGAAGAGAAGACAGAGAGATGATATGATAGTCATTTCTTAAAAATTTGAAGGGATGCCATGTGGAAGATGAAGCAAGCTTATTTTCCGCTGCTCTGGACACCAGAACATGAACCAGTGGATTCAAACGGCAAGCAAAGAGGTGCGCCTAAACTTTAGGAAGAGCTTCCTGCCAGTAAGAGCTATTCCACAGTGGAACAAATTGCCTTGCAGAGTGGTGGATTCTCCTTTGGAGGTCATTAAAAACAGGTTAGATTACTGTCTTTTGAAGCACTTTGATGGTATGCCCTGGATGGCAGGGGTTGTAGTAGGTGGCCATTGTGATTCCTTCCAAACTATGATTCTATGGTTCTGTGGTATACCGATATAACTGTTATTGATACCACTGAGCATACTGGATTTGTAGCAAAATCTTCAATAACATGCACAGTGCTGGAGTTAATATCTGGCATATCTATACAGTTGCCAAGGGCCCTGACAGAGCCCACCACAACTGAGATCTAGCCTGAGTCCTCTTCAATCTTATTTCCTTCTACACGATAACTGTCACCTGGATTTAACTGCCATTTTAATTTCACAACACAGCATCCCTCTGGGGAAGTGTGGGAAATTTAAGGGCAGCCCTAGTAAGCTGGTGCCAAAGTGCAGAAAATGTACCTTTTCAAAATAGAGTTCTCAGAATACCTCACCCCCAGTCAGCATAATTGTGTAACACCCTCTCCAAAGCCTCAAAACCTAGGGGAAAGATTATCCAAAGAGACTTTTCTTTGGGGCCTCCCTCAGACTTGGGCCATTCCACACTATGCTGTCATCTGTTTGGTCCCAAAATAAAGGATTGTTTTAGGTAATGACAGAGAGCCATTGTGGTGTAACAGTTTGAGTGCTGAACTGGGACTTTAGGAGATCAGGGCTCAAATCCCTGATCAACCATTTAAATGTACTGAGTAACCTTGGGCCAGTCACACACACTGAGCCTAAAACCATTTCCTCACTACATTGTTATAGTGCTATTATTCCACTTTGAACATCCTATGGAATTCTGGGGTTTGCAGTTTAGGGAGGGGCATTTAGAATTCTCAGCCAGAGAGCTCTTTGGCCTCAGTAAACTACAAACCCCGGAATTCCACAAGATATTGAAAGTGGAATAATAGCACTACAACAGTGTAGTGCAGAAATGGTCTTGGAGTCAGTCCTGCAGGAGCAGGAGAACAATCACAGAGCCACTGACAGTGAGCACCAACAGAACTCTTAAACTGTCCTATAATTTTTTTCTTTTTCTCAGATTTCTTAAAAGGCTTTATATAACCTTACGTCCTTGAAATGGTTTATGTAACAGCTTGATAAGTAAAAACCGCACTCTGGGGACTTCCAAGTTGTTAAAACACTACAAAGGGCAATAAAAAAATGCCAAGATTTAGAGCCTTTCTGTCATACACTGTTCTAGTGCTCTTATTCCACTTTCAACATCCTGTGGAATTCTAGGGCTTGTAGTTTACTGAGACCAAAGTGCTTTCTGCCTGAGAACTCTAAATACCCCTCCCTGAACTCCAAAGCCTAGGATTCCAAAGCATGTTGAAAGTGGAATAATAGCACTATAACAGCATAGTGCAGAAATGGCCTTAGAAGTGAAGCACAAGGCATTCTCCTCTTAAAAGGAAACTATGTGGAGCTGAATGCATTTTCTGGCCTCTTGCATGGTGTGTAATTCTGGAAGGGTCCTCCCCCCCACTTGCTACTGCAAAGAACTACACCTGACACCCTGGGACATGTGATTTGAAGAAACCTGAAGCAGATCTGAAGCTGTTTCAGCCTTGCTCCACGCCCCTCCCTTCGGTAGGCGCACCTGGCAGCTACAGTGCAAAAAAGGAAAACAGAAACGGTGGAGCGGGGGGAGGAAGGAGGGAGAGAAGGAAAAAAAAGGACCTTTGGTATGCTGCTGTCGGTGTTTGCTCTAAAGAATGACAACCACGCTGGGCGGCTATTAAGGGTTTCAGCCTTGACCAAAAGGAAACGCATATTTGATGATGACACAAGCTTTGTTGGTGTCGCTCTTGAACGCAAGGGAACTCCCACAGAGAAAGGCTTAAGAGCACTTAAGGAAGGTTGAGACAGTTCTCAGACACAGCCAGTAAATCAAAGGGGAGGAAGAGAGAATAAGAGTTTGGTGTGTACAGTCAGTTCCTAATAGATGACAGGATGACCTCCAGCCAAGGTCTCTATCACTTTTCTTCTGGATCTCTCAGAGGATGCAGTTTTGCACCTGCCGGAGGTTACTACCGAGCGTCCAGTTTACATGGAGCAAGTAGCAGCTGCACCCGCATCCCCATGTCCTTTGGAAGACCCATCTGGCTGACCTCGGATGCTGGAGTGGGGTGGGGAAGCTTTGGCGGGAGCCATGGGAACCTCTTCATGCCCAGGAACGAGAAACAGACCATGCAGGACCTGAACGATCGCTTGGCTGCCTACCTGGAGAAGGTGCGCTCCTTGGAAGAGGCCAACACGCAGCTGGAGGGCTGCATCCGGCAATGGCACGAGAAGAGGTCGCATGGCATGAAGCATGACTTCACAGATTACGAGCAAAACATCTTAGACATGCACGAGCGGGTAAGAGAAAGAGAAACCGGGGGAATAAAAACTTGCATTCTGTTTTGCCCTCTTCTCCGGGGGAATTCAAGTACACAGGCAGTCCGATTGAGTTGGCTACATGATAAGCATCAAAATACTACTCCAAATGTTTAGTCCTGCTGAACATTTTTTGTGTGTGTCCTCGAGGAAAGGTTACTTTAGTTTCAGAGGGTTACTTTAGAGTGGCATCTTGGATTCAGAGGGTGGAAAGGGTGAAAAGTGGATAGCCCTGAAATAAAATAGGGGAACCAAATGATCCAGTTAATTCTTCTCACTATTTGTTATTTTTTGATAGACAGATAATTATTTACAACAGGGTGTTGGACTGGATGGCCCCTGTGGTCTCTTCCAACTCTGTGATTCTATCTTGCCATTTTTTTTTCCTATGTCCTCAAGGTGGTTACATGTCTCTTTCCTCCTCCTTTACACTTAATTTTCACAACAACCCTGTAGGTCAGGCTGCGGGAGAATGTAACTGACCGAGAGTGATTCAGTGAACTTCATACCTAAAAGGGGGTTAGAACCCAGATCTGCCACATCCCCGTTCAATATTCTAACTACTTCCCAACACTGATTTTTAGTTCATATCTTTATTCATGTGTATATTTTATTCATACATGTATGTTATACTTAAAGGTATAAATCCAATTGCGCTTTACAACTAGAGCATACCCATTAAGTCAATTAAATTTAAATGAGCATCAGCTTACCAGTTTCCCACCGATTCAGTGTCTACTCTAGTTGGGACTAACAACTGAATTTAGCTCATATTCAGCCACCCTATTGAACAGATTTTACGATATTCTGGCTATGAATATTGTGGGAATTTAGGGGGCATGGAGGTACAAAATACCCATCAATGAGTATTTATTTGTCAATCAACCATTATATATGACCAGCAAAGGACAAATAATGTGAATCTAAAATATTGCCACCTCTTTTCTTTTTTTTTTATTTCCTGACAAAGTACCACATCTTTAACATTCACATGGAAAACAGGTACAACATGATATTGTCCATACTGGGAACAGTTTTGTGTGCTTAATTTTTCTAGTACAATTTTCTCAGAGAATTTTGTTCCTTTTTATGTACACAAATGTACCAAAAATAGCAAATTCTTCATAAATTTAACATAAAGAACTCATGTTTTTTAAGAGCATGTGAAAGAGCAAAATTGACAGATTCATCGTTCCCTATTCAGAATACTCTGAGCAAGCTATAAGGATGGTAAATTCTGATAAAATTAGTTCATAGATTTGTTTCCAAGAGACTTAAAAAGCAAATCATCCAATGAATATGAGATATTGTACAAAATTTATGTTAAGCAGCAAACAGCTGAAGTAGGGGACCATTTCTAATTTCTTTCTCCGAGCAAGCAGCAGGGCCAAGCACTGTGGAGGAAAATGGATCCACTAATTGTCATTATTCATTAATAAGTATATTACTGCTGTACAGATTTCAGCTCAGGGCCAGCCCTACCATTAAGCAGAGGCAGGAGGATGCCTCAGGGGGCAGATGCTAGAAGGTGGGGAGCAGTGGTGAAATTGAAGGACATGTGGCCACCCCTTCACCCTAAGCTAGCCTGCTGTGTCAAGTGGGGAAGATGCTGCTGGTCCATTATCAAGTGTCAAAATTAAGAGTGGATTGCCCATTAGGGATTGGCTTTTTTATAATGAATGGGAGAAGACACAGCAAAATATCTCTAAATGGCCTGCCTCAGCTTATTCAGCCCCTTACCATAATTTTAATCATGTTCTTTGAAACAGTAAACGAAATATCTGGACTGGACTGCTTCATATTGTAGGTGAGTTCTCACAATTGCATAGTCCTCTGTTCTGAACAATTCCTTGCACAAGATCTGAATGAAAGCTTCTACACTGTAACCTTCTTTCTGCCATTCTAGTTTTCTATGTTTATGACAAAAATTTTGGAAAGGGTGAGTGCCCTTTAGTCTTTAGTGGGTACAGGCCAGGCATAAGGTTACCAACCCATTGGCTACTTAATCTTATTTCAAGAAGGATATCGACAAGCTGGAGCATGTCCAGAGGAGGGCGACCAAAATGGTGAAGGGCCTGGAAGCCATGCCCTATGAGGAACAGCTTAGAGAGCTGGGTATGTTTAGTCTGCAGAAGAAAAGGTTAAGAGGGGACATGACAGCCATGTTTAAATATCTGAAGGGATGTCATGTTGAGGAGGGAGCGGACTTGTTTTCCGCTGCTCCAGAGACTAGGACAAAAAGCAATGGATTCAAGCTTCAGGAAAGGAGTTTTCACCTGAACCTCAGGAAGAACTTCCTGACGGTCAGGGCTGTCCAGCAGCGGAATATGCTGCCTCAGAGTGTGGTGGAGTCTCCTTCCTTGGAGGTTTTTAAGCAGAGGCTGGATGGCCATCTGTCGGGAGTGCTTTGAGGGTGTTCCTGCATGGCAGGGGGTTGGACTGGATGGCCCGTGTGGTCTCTTCCAACTCTACATTTCTATGATTCTATGATTCTGTGAAGGAAAGGGGATTCCACCTGAACCTCAGGAAGAACTTCGTGACAGCCAGAGCTGTCCAGCAGTGGAATATGCTTCCTCAGAGTGTGGTGGAGTCTCCTTCTTTGGAGGTTTTTAAGCAGAGGCTGGACAGCCATCTGTTGGGAGTGCTTTGCTGTGTGTTCCTGCATGGCAGGGGGTTGGAATGGATGACCCCTGAGGTCTCTTCCAACTCTATTATTCTATGATTCTATAATATTAAATAGTGGGCAACTCAGCTTGGAATATAGTAGCTCCCTGGTACTCTCTGGTTTATTACTGTCTTCTCACTTCATTTTAGGGCTGTTAACTGATCTCACCTTGTACCTGGGATTTTCAAAATATATAGACAGAAAAAGTCTATAAACAGCAGGGTGGGGGGAAGTAGGTTGGTAATGGAGGAACAACTGAAGGAGAAAGAGATTAGATAAACTTCTCTGAAGAGTCCCAAACGTTTTCAGATTACACATCTCTCATTTCCCACCTGATCCAACCAGTGTTAAAAATATATCCACAACCATACCTTCACTTTATGTGTATCAGATTAGGAACTATAACACCTAAAATGGTCCTAATTTGGTTTTACCAACATGTAGAATATAGATCTTGATAGGCTGGGATTTTGCAAGTTGTAGATTACCTACTACATTCTGTTCAGTTTCTGCTACTCCGAAACAAAGCAGCTCATTGCGAGCTGACAACAAGAGGGACATCTATAGAAAGCCATGTTTGATGATGTATTTTGTGTGAGTCTGCAATTATTTTCTGTAATACAAAAGGATTAGACAGACTAGACAGATTCACCTATTGCTTCTTGATGCAATGCAATCAACACACACACACACACACACACACACACACACACACACACCACACCCCATCCAAATCAAGGTGTTTGCCTACTACCCTCAAGGCAGCCATGATACTTTGACTAATGGGGGGGGGGGGGCTGAATGGGTGAAAAAAACCTCACAGACACCTCTCCTCATCCACGGCATTAGAAAATACAATAAAATAAATAGCTAAGAATTTGCCATCCTTTCATGTTGCACTGCCTCCCTGTGCCAATGCTGCTAAGCATATATGAAGGAAACCATATAAAAAAATGGTTTATTCTTCTTTCATTTATTTAAAAAAAATTAAAAACCCTGCAAACACATAATTTCCCTCTTCCTAAAAATTTTGCATAAACTTTTAAGAAAACTCCCTTTCAAAGTCATGTTTCCAGCACAAGTATGACGTTAATTTGGACTCATAATAAAACCTATGTATGCAAGTAGGCAATAATCCCTGTGACTAATCTGATTAATGACTTCTAACTTCACACTACCATATAAGGCAAGATGCCAGGCGATTCTCAAACTTGTAGTGTAATTTAGGAAGGGCATTTGCGGTTCTGAATGAGGATAAATTTGTACCACCCATAATCTTGAAACATTTTCACAATGAGCTCAGAAAGGTGGCATGCAGAGGTTGTGTAATTCCTCTGACGTTGTAACAGCCCCTGTTCTGGAGGACCTCTGTAGGATTAACACCATTTGGCTTCAGAACCAGAGTTTGGAACCATTACTTTCTGCCCTATAACTTCCAGAATTCCCCAGCAGCTTGGCTATTGCTGACTAACAGGTTTGGAGAGCTGCAAACAAAAAAAAAGTGAATTCTACACAATGTATTTAGTACTGAGAAAGAAGTCTGAACTGTTTGGTCATTGTGAAAGTCTCTTCAAGTTACAGCTTTTCTCAAGTTCTGAATAGCTTTCCACAGTCCAGGTTTGGGGTGCTGCTGAAGAATTTTGAGATCAAGGGTACTCTTTCTTGCTTGTTTTCGTCACCTTATGTTTCCTCCTCCTTTGCTCTGCCCATAAATTTTCCTCTCAGATTTTGAGCTTAGCTTGAATTTATGGGAAAGGGAGCTTTGCCACATGGAGAAGTCATCTGTTTGGTCCCAAAAGAAAGGATTGTCTTAGGTAATGACAGAGATCTACTGTGGGGTAATAGTCTGAGTGCTGAACTGGGACTTCAGGAGACCTGGGTTCAAATCCCCGATCTACCATGTAAATGTTCTGAGTAACCTTGGGCTAGTCACACACTCTCAGCCAAAAGCCACTTCCTCACTACATTGTTATAGCGCTATTATTCCACTTTCAACATCTTATGGAATCCTGGGTTTGCAGTTTAGGGAAGAGCACTTAGAATTCTCAGCCAGAGAGCTCTTTGGCCTCAATAAACTACGAACCCCAGAATTCCAGAGGATGTTGAAAGTGGAATAATAGCACTATAACAGTCTAGTGCAGAAATGACCTAAGAAGAAGGCAATGACAAACCTTCTGTGAATAAATTTTGCCAAGAAAATTCTATGATAGGATTGTCATAAGTTGGAAGCAACTTCAAGGTACATAACAGAAACAAGTAATGACCTGTGATCCACACACTTAGAAATATTGGCTCTTCCATTGTTCTTCTATGTTGCTGCTGTTGTAGTAATCCACAGAAGTCAAGGAAACTAAGGGTACTTTACATATCAAAAATGACCATATTCTATCCCAGACTTTCCTCCATCTATTATTCCATCCTGTGTCAAGTAGTTAGGGTTGCTCAGGATTTTGTCTGGTTTGTATTTTAAAGTGAATTGGCCTGGCTCACACCTCCTGGAATACTATCTGGATCAGAGCACTATCATTCTTTGAATCTTGCAGTTTTCCAGCTTTTACTCTAGAGTGTACAAAAAAAGAGTTTTTTTAAAGGAATATGTTTCAACTGGACAAGGAACAGTAGCTGTTATCTACCATCTGCAGCAATGATTAGTTTATTAAACTGTCTTAGTTCGTCAAATATTGGGACAATCCAGTGGCTCATGTTGTGTTGTTGTTTTGTGCCTTCAAGTTGTTTCTGACTTAAGGTGACCCTAAGGTAAACCTATCACAGGGTTTTCTGGGGCTGAGAGTGTGTGATGCACCCAAGGTGCAGTGAATCAAATCCTGGTCTCCAGGGTCATAGTCCGACACCCAATACATCATGCTGGCTCTCTCCATGGCTCATGCACCAGTATAAAATCCCAGCTTACTGAAGCAACAGTACAAGAGACATTCCCGCAGAGTCATCTCCAAGTCTCGTAATTTGTGTTGCCAAGATTGGTACTAAAACTGGGCTTCTCCTGCTTTCACAAGATTGCCTAATAAACCCTGTCATTTAAATGCCCAATAAACACTTGATGTGTCTAGCTTCTCTCCCATTTTTCCAGCTGCACATTATCAGTTTTGAAACTGCGCAATTATTTTTACAGTGGCACAGTTGGTGGCCAGTTGCAAACCTTGTACCAAAACATGTATGTAAATATATATTTTAGGATAATCTACATTCAGAAAAGCCTTTAGAAATGGGTATAAGAGACAATGTATGTGCAATGTATATTTAAATATGTATTTATACCATACATACAAGAGCAAATCAAGCGAAAACTCTCGAGAGAAGCCAAAACGACAAAACTGAGGCTATCATACCTTGAGGTGACACGATGCATTAGAGAAAAATATGAAGTGACATGGTGCATTAGTGAAAAAAAGATGAAGGTGGATTGACTCAATCAAGGAAGCCACAGCTAACCTGAGTTTGCAATACCTTTGAGGTCTCTTATGTATTGGATCATCATAAGTTAAAACCAATTTGCTGACAATTAACAACAACAATTTATGCCAGAATTTCTGTGCAGTTATTTTGAAAAGGAAATGCAGAAATAAAGACAGCACATATTTATTAAACAAAACATGTAAAACTGATGGACTGGAAATAAATTAATCTACTAACCCCAGGACTATTTTCCAACCTTAGTCCTTCACTTAGATTTTTGCCTACTGATTGGACAAGTGGAGGACGTCTTCACCCATCTTATTTTGCAAATGTGTGGCATGATTGGGTTTTGTAGTGCTGGGGACTGATTCGCATGTTGACAATTTATCATCCTCGATTTATTAGTTGTTTACTCAAAGAAGAATAAAAGCTGAGAATTAATAAAAGACAAAAGGTGAAACAGTCCAACCTTTAAAAAAAAATCTTGTGGGAGCAAGACGCTTCACCGGTTCAATTCCATCAATCATTATTTCTGTTTTGGTGACTCATCTGGGACTCTTTGGAAAGTATTTATTTACCTCCCAGTTGCTCATGGGGAGGTCTACTACCTCCGCAGGAGCATCATGGATGATTATAAATTATGCCAGGATGTGGTGCAGGATGTTGTCTTATGACATCTTCCCACCACATGATATTGCCACCCAGTTTCCTTTTGACATGATTCTTTTGCTCAAAGTCAAGTATTTGAAAGAATGTTGTCCACTTTCAATTGGCTGATGATTGTGTGTGTGTGCATGGTGTGTGATATGGTATCTCCTGTTAATGTGGTTTTTCTGGCTTGCTGGAATAATGTGAGCTATTTGCTTAGACATAATAGTCTAGAGTCTGAATTCCACTGCTAGTCTCACTAGAACAGACCCATTGATTAAATGAGATTTAACTGTGTCTTTTCTTAAATTTCACCAATTGATTCTATGGGTTTACTCTAGCTGAGACTAACCAATAGGATTCAAGCCTATGTTGTATTGGTTGAGGAGGGGAGAAGAATCAGACAGGTAGACTAGACAAGTGTTGCTTCAATAACGATAGATTCTTGATAAGTCAGTGTGATTCCCAAGCCTGGTCACACTATTCAGTTACACCACTCCGATTACACTTTAACTGCCATGGCTACATCCATGGATTTTTAGTATGGAGAAGCAGTAGAGCTCTCTGGCTGAGAATTCTAAATGCCCCTGTCTTAATCACAAACCCCAGGATTCCACAGGATGTTTTCATGGAAGCTACAGTGGAATCATAGTGCTGTATTTGTGTACTGTGAAAGGACCCTCAGAGTTCATTTCAGTTTGCTTTTTATAAGAATTTGTCAACATTTGAAAATCTCTTCATATCTAGGATGGAAAGAACTTGAATTTAAAAAAAAAGTGAAGACATAGGCCAAGATCCTGTATTGTGTCGACGGAGGCCATTTTCACACTACCCTATTATAGTGCTATTATTCCACTTTCAACATAATGTGGAATTCTGGGGTTGGTAGTTTACTGAGGCCCAAGAGCTCTCTGGCTGAGAATTCTAAATGCCTCTCCCTAAACTGCAAACCCCAGGATTCCACAGGATGTTGAAAGTGGAATAATAGCACTATAACAGGGTAGTGCGGAAAGGCCCGGAGTGTAACACTCCACCCTTGCCGTTCCACACCCCTTCTATCACCAGGGCATGCTCTGATAGCTATTTACTGGTGATGGCAGGAGGATACATCTCTGGAGCACACCTTCACAGGTGGCAGGGAGGAAATGGCACCAAGACATACGCAGGGAGCTGGGAAAAAGAAAGTAGATGGCACTCTCCTGGATGTTCAGCAAGTCAGTGGGGATCTGGGAGGGCTGGCTTTCTTCTCCCTGCTGCCAAACTGCAGTTGGATTCTGCCTGAGTCCCTCTATGTGCCCCAGGCATATCCCTTCTCATTATTCAATAAACACATTCTAAACATTCAAAGTGCTGGTTATGACCTATAAACCCCTATATGGCTCAAGTCTGGGCTATTTGGCAGAATGTATCTCGTTGTGTGAGCCAGCCTGGCCTCTGCAGTCATCAGGAGAGGCCCTTCTCTCAGTCCCATCACCATCACAAGCATGGTGGGTGGTGAAGCAAGAGAGGGCCTTCTTGATGGCTGCCCCTAGACACTGGAATTCCCTTCCCAGCAGGGTCAGAATGGTCCCCTGCTTGTTGTCCATCCAGTGGCAGGATAAAACCTTTTTATTCAGGCAGGCTTTTAATACAGAAGGTTTTTAAAGAATGGACTAGGGGGGCGCTGTACTGTTTTTATTTTAATTGTTATATTTTTATATCTTTTTAAGTTGTTTTAATTCTTTAATAATTTAGTTCTATTTTAATGTGCACTATTTATATGTTCTTAAATTGTATTGTTTTAGAGTGTGAGCCACTTTGAGGCCCAATTTCAGGGGGGAAATTAATATCATCATCATCATCATCATCATTATTATTATTATTATTATTATTATTATTATTACTTTATGTTTCTAATAAGTCTCTCAAGGAGGCTGGAGGGGATCTTCTGGAGATGCTTCAGGTGCAGGAAGTTTAGGTTGAGGAAGATTTGATTCCCCTCTAATAACTAGAAGCACAAGTCATCCATTGAAGATGACAGAGCAAAGGAACTATTTCTTAAGACAGCATCTGATTAAAACTATGGAATCCACTACCACATGAAGTGATGATGGCTGCCAATTTTAATAGTTTTAAAGGGGAACTGGACAAATTCATGGAGAATAGGGCCATAAATGACTACAAGACTTTATGGTAATACAACACCTCCAGAAACAGGGGCAGTATGTATTTGTCAGGGATGTAATTCTCTGCTACTTTTGCCCTCCAAGGAAGTAATGAGTAATTTTCTTCCTGCTGTGGGAAAGTTTTCAAGAACTGCATCGTTTTCAGAGACTATTTGCAGCTGATGACTTTTTCTGTACAAAATTCATGTAGGCTTTTTTTGTTTTGTTTTGTTTTGTTTTGCAGGGAGCAGCATTTTCTGTGCAAGAAAAGCGCATTTTGTGCACAGAAAAATGGGGACTTGTTTTGAGCAAAACTAAACATAGGTTTTTAGGGGCAAGAAACAGCATTTTCCACACAGATAACATTTTCTAACCAGAAAATGATATTTCTCTGCAGTAATATTTTCTGAACAGAAAATTCTGTTTTCTGCACAAAAATACCAAGTACAATTTTTGCCCAAAATGCAAAGATTCTAATCTGGATTTTCTAGCACTTGAGAAACATGTTTTTCAAACATTTTTGGAATCTTGTTTGAATAATCTTTCCATCCTGTGTGCGTATGTGTCTGTGTGTAATGGATCATCAAGTCATTTCAACTTATAGTGGACATTAGGGTTTTTGATATATGAAACATTTGGAAGTAGTTCATTTGTGCCTTCTTCTAAGCATTAACAAAAGTCCTGCTAAGGTGCCATCACTGAAGTCTCACTATCACTGTCATTACCTACAAGATATCCTTCCTTAGTGCTACCTTTCCCAATACTGCTCCTGATGGGGAGATTGTATCACATCACCTTTTATGCTAGTCCCCTTAGTTTTAGTTTTAGAAGGTTGAGGGACATTATTTTACTAAAATTGGAGGATATGGGAGTTTGTGAATTTTATTAAGGATTTTTTTTCACTCTCCCCTCCCCCACTAATTCAAGTATTGCCCATTTCTTCATATCTGTCTCACACGCAGTCTGTTAACTTGCTGCTTTGACCACACGTGCTGCAACCACCAAACACAGGAATGTTTTATTGTCCATTAAAGGTACTATCTTTTTGGCCATCTAATCCTGAAAGACAATTAAGAAGTTTGGTGCCCTCTTGATCTTGTTGTATTGCAAATCCCAGCAATACCAATAACTGGTATAGCCAATGATGGGGAATGCTGGGAGCTGCAGGCCAAAATCATCTAGTGGGCCATACATTACCCACTTCAGGTTTACAATGTTTCAACACTCAATTTTCATACTCAGTTGGAGAGCAAATGTATGTGTACTGGGTTCTAATTTACACTATTGATGGTGAATTTATGTGGGGGTTTTTTATGTTTTGATGGTGAATTTAGTATAAGTTGGTGGTAGGCAAACATGATGGATTAATGGAGTTATGCCTTATTTGTCTGCCTACTGACTGCCATGCCCATCACAGCTGCTTTTGCTCTGTTTCTCTTTTTCCAAATGGACAAGCATCTTACTAGGTAAGAAAAAAAATAAGTACTGAGTGGACAGGAGTTGATGCTGAAATTATGCACTGATGTAACTATACCAAGAAAAGAAAGATAAGTCCAGAAGTCATGTCCTTTAAGGTTAAAAACATACACAGCTATTTAATCTTAAACCACAAAAGTACATTATCGAGGTGCAGGGGGGTTCAATGGTGATCAAATAAAGCCTTTATTTTGATTCTACACGTCTTGAGTAAACAGAAGTTTCATGGCAAATGCTGGAGGATATGCAGTCATCATGACTGCTTTCATAACCACGCCTCCAAGGAGCTACAAAAATACAAGCTTCTGTGTCGATCCAAATCAGCAAACCAGTTCTAGCAGTTTTCATCTCTACTAGGAACTGTTGTAGGAGCTAATAGGTCTTAATTGAGACCAAACCATCCCAAAATACTTTGCATTACAACAAGGATAGCTCATAACAATGTGTGATTGCTGAGGAACTCTATCTCCCTGCACGCCTCACCCAGCTAAGCTCGGAGGGAAATGCAAGAAGGCATGTCCTTGTTAATCAAAAAGTCCCAGTGCTTTGATCCTGTGAATCCCGGCCCCACTACGCCACTGTGAATGGGGGACCTGCCATATCAAGAGAAAGACACTGTTAAAATCTTTGCCTTGCTCAAGGGGATCCATATATGAGGAATCCAAAATAATAATCAGATTTATTGCTGGGAAAGCTGATAACATCTATTATACAGTAACAAAGCACATTTGAAAAAGGGAGTGACATACTGTAGATATCCGGAAGACAGATGATTAATTTATCTGGAAGTCTTTCATAGTTATCTGCACCCACTTAGGCTTTAACTGATAGAAAGACTGGCAGTACTATTTTTTTTAAAAAAAAAATCTTTCAAGCAGTAAACTAAAATGTCTTTTACCCAATATATGAAGAAAGAAATCCTCTTGATTGATTCAACACTGATTCCAGAGAAAAATGTGTCATACTGTGTTGGCTAGTGATGCAATAATACCTTGGAAGGTAACACTACCTGGCAGCCAACATTCACTTGCTGGTTTTTTCTTCATTGCATTTCTTGCTCATTGTCTTAAGCCCTACCCTAGTTCCTGTTGAACTGGGACATGCTTCCTACATGCTTCACCAAATTGCATGTCAAGAAGTACAGTCATCTCTGTGTTTGTTCCAAAGCAAGTTGGAATTGTTTACAACGGTGGTTGTTCCCTCTTGAGGGTGCGTACCAATGGTGGGAGACCTTCCTGTCCCTCCTGTTGAAAGCTGCATTCACTCAGGGGCACATGCCAGTCGTGGGCAGGGTTTAAGCCAACGGTGCATGAGGTCATACCCGCTTTGATCAACTTCTCTGTCTTTCTCTCATTCTCCTCTGCCTCTTCCTTTCTGCCACCCCCATTTCTCTCCCTCCCTATTTCTGCCACTACTTCTATCTCTCTGCCCAACACTAGCTGCCAGTGAGCAGCAACAGATGGTGACTTTCATGTCAGTAGAGGGATGAATCTGCTTTGAGTTTCACTCCAACCTTTAAAGGAGCTGTTCAAGGTGCTGGACCCTCTTCCCCAAAATAGATTCAATACCTTGGAAAGTTCCTTTAAAGTTCAGACTAAACACCAGAGGAGGTTCACTTCCCCAACAAAATGAAAGCCACCAATCACAAGTGAAATCTAAACTGCTTGCTAATAGTGGAATTTGAACTTAGCCTACCTGCAGGTTGGCCATCTCTATGTATAACTTTGTAGACTAAAATTACTGTATCTTGTTATTTATTTCTTTTTATTTAATTTATGCCTAGCTTTTCTCCAGGAACAGAACCCAAGGCAGCTAACAACTAGTTAAAGCAGGTCATAGTCAAAGTACAGGCATCCATCTGTTTATCGACTCTCTAGTTGTTAAATATTATTAAAAAATAATCTCTCTGATTATTTAAATATTTTAAGAACAGATGTCAGGGTAATGAGCAAATATATTTGAAAAAATAAAATATGACCACTGTAAAATCATAGCAGCTTCAAGACATGTAAGTGAAACAAAGAAGAGAAGCAGATACAACAGATTAGATTTAATAAGCCGAGTAAAATGCCTTGGCAAAAAAGTGGGGTGAGTTAGCATCAAAAGAACATCAGTGTTGGCACCTGTTGTATATCCAACGGGGGGGGGGCGTTATTGCACAGTTGGGGTGCCACAACTTAGATGGCTCTCTCCTTTGTTGTGCCTGAGTAACTTGGAGAACCATCTCCTCTACTGAATGGGCTGGTAGAGCTTACTTAATTACCTAGAATAAGTGAATAGAATTTGAAGAGGGACACAGCTTCAGCAATCAGTAAACTCCCCCAGTGCAAATTTGAATTCAGAATGAGATGGGTGTTTACTGCCATGTTTAAGCTGGAAAGATGGTGTTCCCCTAGTCTAAGGGAATATTTCTGCCATCATGTTCTGGAGAACTTTCTTCATTCAATACCAATAGCAAAAGGAGACAAAACAGTAGACTGTGAAGCTGTAAAGACTGATTGAAGATATCGTCTTTCCATTTCCAAAATGGGATGACTGCCATATTTTGTCAAGACAGAACTGCCATATTTTAGAGGCTGATCAGATGCCACTGCATGGCTGACTTTTCCTTGAAGTCTGTGTGATCATATTTGTAATTTTTTTTAAGGCAAATTTAAAAGAGTTGCCCTCAGTTTTGTCCACCCTTAAAATGCCACAGGACTTGTTTTTCCAAAGGTCAGGTGGCCTCACTCCAAATGCTATTCCTAGCTAGAACCTCATGGAATCAATTGTTGAATGGTAAGTCAACACATAAATCCCATTGTTTCAGTGGATCTGGTCTAACTGGTAATAGTTATTGGAGCTGAGCCATTGTTCACAGAATGAAAGTCCCAACAAGACCAGCAACAGCACCTGCCAAAACATCTAAATTAAGAGATTTTCATTCTGTTCTCACAGTGATATTAATTCTATGACTATTATTTACAGATCGAGACTGGACGGGTTGCCAATGCAGGCATTGTTCTACAGATTGACAATGCTAAGATGGCAACTGAGGACTTCAGGCTCAAGTAAGTCCTTTCTTGAATTCCCTACACATTCTTGAAAGCTAAAAATGGAGAAGGATGCTGAAGTTGGTCTTAATCTTTAATAATCAAAGTGATAGCCTTGAACAATAGTATGAATCTACTACCAAATAGTGTATTATAGATTAGGCATGATTAGAATAATCATATACAATGCAAGTCACAGTATTTATTACTGTGAATAGAAGGGAACTTGTGGTTCTCCATATGTTGTTCATCTCCAACTTTCATCACCCCTAGACAGCCTGGCTGATGATGGAGCAATAGTAATCCAATAACATTGTAATCCAATAACATTTGAAAGTCTGCCAGTTCCCCACTACTGTTCTTCCATGTTACTCTCAATGATAGAAGGTTGGTATGTGGCAATTTGGCTGAACAACAAGCCATTCTGAAATAAGACTGTACATTCTGCTGTCAGTGTGACCTTTACTTCCTCAGCTTTACTCCACACTGCTGTCTTGCCTCTTCTGGATGGAAGAGAAGGTCTGAAGAATTAGGAGAATACAACCAGTTCGTTTTTTGTTTCTCTCCTGGAACGTTATGAGTATCTTCCTGCCTAGGACTGAAAGGCCAACATATCATCTGGTGCATAGACTGATGATGTTAAGAGGCCATATTCAAACCAGACATGCATGTTTTCTAAACATCTGCATATCTGCAGTGGTAGCTGGTGGCTGTCATGTCACTGGAGTGGTGAATCTGTTCTGATTGCTGAGCTTTCCAAGAGCTGTCCAAGATTCAGATCCTATTTGGTGGGCAAGGATCAGAATCTCAGGTATAATCTTTAAAGTTCAGATTGAAATGCAGAGTGGATTCATCGCCACCACCAGCAGCCCATTTATACAGAAGCCACCAGTCTCACTGAGCAGAGGGGAAGTGGCTTAAAGCAACCAAAGGGAGAGGGGCAAACATCACTCGTTCCCCTGCGAGTTCACCATGATCTTTTTTTTTAAAAAAAGCTATCCTTTTTTTTACAAGTAAATGGGCAAATGCATATTGAATAAGCATGTGTTGTGTCTGGTCTGGTCTACAGCTGGCCCTTCAAGAAAGTAGTGGGACGGGGCATGCAGGTAAGAATCTCTCAGGTGGATAGAAGGCAAAGAGCTTCAAGGTTACAGAAGTATTACTGATAGCTTAACTCTGACAAAAATGGTCAAGAGTATTCTCACTGAGAGAAATTATTGAAAAGTGTTTATTCACGTGCATGAAGGACACCTCACGGTTATAAAGACAAATGTGGTTCTGGAGGTTTCTCTCAGCTTTGTTTAGCAAGCACCACTGTATAGCCCCATGAATCAAAACTGCAGGAGGGAAAATGGAATAGTACATAGTAAGCATTGCAATGTGCAAAAAGTTGAACCTGAGCTACAGGTTTCTATCCTCTTCCATCATCAGCACAATTTATTCTCAGAAGAAAACTCTAGCAATTAACATCCTCAAATAAAAATTATTAAGGTTGCTAGTTACGCCATTGAAACATGGTAAACCGTTTTACATGGAGTCAGATCATTTGTCCATCTAGGTCAATGTCATCTGTGCTAGGGGTGGGCAACCTACAGCCCCAGAGCCACATGCAGACTTCTTTTGCATATATCCACTTCAGGTTGCAGCCCACTAGATAGAGAGGCAGAGGAAGAAGAGACAGAAGGGAAGAGAAAGGCAAATTGAAACAGGAAAAAAATTGAGTAGCAAGAACAGGGAAAGGCTCAATCTACTACTGGCTTCAGTTGTGCCTACTGCTGGTGTGAAACCCCCCTGAAGCAATGTGACCCTTGATAGAGAAAAAGTTTGCCCAGTCCTGGTTACACTGATTGGCAGCAGCTTTCCAGAGTTTCCTAGCCTGGTGGTTCTTAACCTGAGGTCCACAGAATCATTGGAAGAGACCACAGGGAACATCCAGTCCAACCCCTTGCCATGCAGGAAACACACATCAAAGCACTCTCAACAGATGGCCATGCAGCCTCTGCTTAAAAACTTCCAAAGAAGGAGGCTCCACTGTGCTCCGAGGCAGCATCTTCCACTGCCAGACAGCTCTGACCATCAGGAAGTTCTTCCTGAGGTTCAGGTGGAATCTCTTTTCCTGTAGTTTGAATCCATTGCTCCTTGTCCTAGTTTCTGGGGCCATGGAAAACAAGCCCATTTCATCTTCAATATGACATCCTTTCAAATATTTGAACACGGCTATCATGCCTCCTCTTAACCTTCTCTTCTGCAAACTAAACATACCTAGCTCCCTGAGATGCTCCTCATAGGACATGGCTTCCAGATCCTTCACCATTTTGGAGCCATCACAAGAAGCCCACAAAGCCCTGCTGCTGGACACCAACACGTTGTTTGCAGACAAGGGGGCAATTTTGGCACCTGCACACTCACCCCTCTGCCACATCCCTGAGGAAAGGGACACAGTGGCAGGTGTGCACATGTGTGAAATTATGACTCTGGAGGCCAGGGTTTGAATCTCCACTCCGCTGTGGAAATCCACTGGATGACCTTAGGCAAGTCACATTCTCTCAGCCTCAGAGAAAGGCAAGGGCAACAAATCTTGCCAAGAAAACCCCCATGATAGGTTTGCCTTAAGGTCACCATAAGTCAGTTTTCAAAGGGGAAAGACATATTGGCTAGGAACAACTTCCCCATCACCAGTGTTTTGTTGTTGTGTGCTTTCAAGTCCCTTCTGACTCATGGCAAGTCTAAAATGAACCTATCATAGGAATTTTTGGCAAGATTTGTCAGAGGGCTTTGCGTTTGCCATCCTCTGAGGTTGACAGAATGTGATTTGCCCGAGATCACCCAGTGTCTGAGGGGGGATTTGAATCCTAGTTTCCAGAAGCCTTTTATAAATAAATATTTGAATATTTAAATCTAAATTTAAATATTTAAGTTTTGAGATAAGTCTTGGGGGCCTTTGGCAACAAATTATATTTACAGGGGGTCCCTGGTAAAGAAAAGTTTAAGAACCACTGTTCTAGCCCTATCTTTAGATGCTGAAAATGAAACATGGGACCTTCTGTATCTAAAGCAGGTATTCTGCCACTGAACTATGTCCAGTGTATTAGGTAAAGCCATTTGGGAGAAATAATTGTGTATTAAGATGACTGCATTGTGTGTGTGCATGCGTGCATGCCCATGCATGTGCACACATACATACACAAAGGAAACATATCAGGGCACTGAAAGATTTTGGACTAATTTCATAGAATCGTAGAATCATAGAGCTGGAAGAGACCACAAGGGCCATCGAGTCCAACCCCCTGCCATGGAGGAATATACTATCAAAGCATTCCCAACAGGTGGCCTCTGTTTAAAAACCTCCAAAGAAGGACACTCCACCACACTTCAAGGCAGCATATTCCGCTGCCAAACTGCTCTTACTATCAGGACATTCTTTCTAATGTTTAGGTGGAATCTCTTTTCCTGCAGTTTGAAGCCATTGCTCAATGTCCTAGTCTCAGGAGCAGCAGAAAACAGGCTTGCTCCATTCTCCATATGACATTCTTTCAAATATTTAAACATAGCTATCATGTCACCTCTTAACCTTCTCTTCTCCAGGCTAAACATACCCAGCTGCCTAAGCTGTTACTCAAAGGGCATGGTTTCAAGATTACTTCATAGGAATGGGTGGTGAAGGGTTAATGTGGCATAACATTCCACATCATATATCTTGTTATGAAGCCACTGGTCTCTACTTCTGTATTGTCCACTGTAGCCAAATGGGTTTGGCAAGCAATCGGGGCAGGGGGAACAAATTTGTTGCAAGATAAGTAACAGTTCGATAATGTCTGGTCAGTCAATGTTACATATTTATATTCAGTTTTACTGACCATTATGAATACTCTAATATAGAAGAAGGGTCAGGTGGATTTTTCCAATCTATATCATTGTTATGGCATGAAAGTGTTAGATGGAAGAGCAAACATAAGATATAGACTGGTGACATGCCAGAAGTCATAGGTTCAAACCCCATGTGGAGTTGCCACTGTCTCCAGTGCCCATAACTATAATCACTTTTTCTTTTTGACTAAGATATGAGTCAGAAAAAGCCCTCCGGCAAAGTGTGCAAGAGGATGTTGAGAATATTCGTAAAGAACTCGACAACATGACAATCATAATAACTGACCTGGAAATGGAGATTGAAGCTTTGCGGGAAGATCACATACTCAAGAAGAAAGAACATGAGAAGGTATGGTTTAAACCTCCTGGTTTGCTAAAACAAGGTGTATAAGTTGATCTTCATAAATTTTAAATATCTCGTATGCTGCTTTTTTTTTTAACCACAAGAGTGGACACTCCACTTTTGTGGGGTTAGTGAAGCAAGACCCCCGCAAAAGTGGAAAAACCATGAATATACATAAAAATCATGAACCTATTCTTTTTTACGTGAGAAAACAGTTTTCTAGGAATCTCTAGGTTCTCCAGTGTGATGCTGTAGTCAGCTACCAGTGGAAATTGACCATAGAATTGTATTGGAGGACCTAGAGATTCTTAGGGAGAGCATATTAGTCAAATCCACAGTCTATGACCATAAATAAACAAATTGATTGACTGAATTGATATATGTGAGTTATATCAGCACACTATTATCTTACTCACACCAGGGATGGGGAGCATGTGACCCTCCAGATGTTGCTGGACTGCAGCTGTCGACTTCAGTTGCCGCAGAATAGATTGGCTAGAGGTAGCCAGCGTGGTGTAGTGGTTTGAGTCTTGGATTACCACCCTGAAGACCAGAGTTCAATTCCCCACTTGGCCATGGAGACCCACTGGGTGATCTTGGGTGCATCACACACTCTCAGCCCCAGAGAATCCCATGATAGGTTTTCCTTAGGGTCACCATAGGCCGGAAACAATTTGAAGGCACAACAACAATGTTGGCTAGAGTTCATGGGAGCTGAAGTTCAAATGTGGGGGACAAGTTGTTCCCCATACCTTACTATGCAGAAAACTGATTCTTGCCCTACTGAAAGGGGCTCCTACTTTCTATCCATATTGCATTCCTTTGTATATGAAATAACCACCAACGGTTTACCCACCCCCAAATTTACCCAAAGGCTACAATAATAAGCCACTATATAATTACCAATGAAGAGCATAAGACAATGCTAGTAGAGGTTGTCTTATGCCAGAAGTCTCAGAACCTCGTTTACTGGTAAAGTTTTCCATGCCTGGACTAAAAAGCATCATTGAATTTTAGGGGCTTGATCTGAAGCCCATTGAAATATGTGGTTATTCACAAAGGAACGAAAATGTTTCCTTAAATTTCCATGGAGTAGTAACAGTCAACCGCAGCTGAGGAAACGTTTATCAACTACAAACTGACACACTGAATTTTTCATCTGTTTACTTGGCACAGCATGCCTTTGATGTTATTGCCTGCTGTTTTCTGGGACTATGCCAATAGTTTTTTTTAATGCAGTGCTATATCTCAATGCTGTTCTATCACCAATCAGTTAGTATGGGCAGCCCTGGGAAATGTAAGAAGAGTCCTTCTGGATCCAACTGTCTACCTCAGCAGTTTGTTCCCACACTTGTGAAATAGATGCTTGCAAAACCCACAAGCAGGACATCAGCACAATTCTACCTTCCCATTTCTGTTCTGCAACATCTGAATTTGGGACAATTGTTATTACAGAAACCTGCACGAAATTCCCACTCATCTCTAAGCACAGATTAAATGTTGTCATGTTAAAGTTTTCTTGCACTAGATCCTGCAGTTCAGTATCCAAAGGAACACCAGTCATGCAAAGGTAGAACATGAAAGCAACAGGAAAGAGGGTTCCACTGACTTGTATTATGGAGTGCTTAGAAAATACTTTGGGAAAGATGGATTGCAATTTTCCTATGCAACCAAATACGATCAGCACACTGCACCTCAGCATTGTGGCTCCCTCCGTCATGACCGATTTTACCCTCATTTTCTCAGCTTCCCAAAAGGCACTCGCAGTATGTAAACCAAAGGGTGATACTGCAATGAAGGGAACTTTACCAAACCAGTTCAGCTTGCCTTATAATTAGGTTGTTTACATAGTAATCAGGTGTTTTCATTCAGCTGCTCCCATGGTAATAATTAGAGAGAACCCTTAGGGCTTTTGCATGGAAACGTGGCAATAGACAGTTTTTAAAAACTATTGACAGAAATGAAAGGCATGGTTTCAGGTTCAAAAGAGGAAGTTCTCCCCCTTGCCAAAAATAAGGCAAAACAAAACAAAACAAAAAACAGGTTTCAAGTTCTATTACAGTAGGGATCCAGGATTTTTAAAGCTAGAGCAGTTCAATTTTTTGCAGTGTGACTTTGGCCAAGCGCTGAGGTTCTTTCACAAACTGACACACCTCCAACAGAGAACAATTTACTTGCAACTTACACACTGGTTCCTACTTTAAACAAGCTGTCTTCACTGCCTGTGTTACTTCAGTAACAGACTATATGGTCGGCATCTACAAGACTCTCAGATAATTCCAATTGTCTCCAGTTATTCCTGCTTTTCTTTGTCAAATTGCAGCCATTTCAAGCCAACCTTTCCCTTCTGGACTTTGCACATATTCTTTGAAATCTCACTCTTGGAAATTCTATTACGTGATATATATGAATATATATATGATATATATATGCTTTCATTAGCTTAGTTTGCTCCCTATGCAAAAAGTGGTTTGCTTTGGCCATTTCTCTACTACCCTGTTATAGCACTATTATTCCACTTTCAACATCCTATGGAATCCTGGGGTTTAAGGCCCCTCCATAAACCTCAGGATTCCATAGGACGTTGAAAGTGAAATAATAGCGCTATAACAGTGTAGTGCGGAAATGGCCTTTGATGCAGGAATTTGGATTTGGAATGTGGAGCCTGTGTATACCTTAGCCATCCTCTTTTGTTTTTTTCCTAATGGCCAAGATCCTGACTTGCCTGTGACATGCAACACTCTCTGCACACAGCTCCAGACCTCTCTCCTCTCTCTAGCAGCTGCCATACTGTGGGTGAGGGCACTTGTGCAAACATTAAATGGCCATGGAGAGGGAGGTGACTGAGCAGCAGGAACTGTTAGTTGTGCTTTCTGCAGTTCTCCAAAGGGAGAAGAAGAGGGATGACAACTTTTAGCCAGTTGGCTCCCTCCTACCTCCTCTCCTGGCAACTGAATGGCTCACAGCCTCCCAGGATTTGGTAGCTGCCAATGAAAAGTTTTGGACAGAATGGAAGGAGCTAACAAAGAGCGTCCCGTCCAAAACAAGACATACGCACACATAATTCTGAATGATGTCCTGAATTATGGTGCCTGTGCCACCGATAGGATTCCAGTCTAACAACTCCCAGAAAAAACACTCACAGGAAGTGATGAGTTAGCTTTAAGAGAAAGAAACAGTCAACATGCAAGGCTGTTTAAATTCTTTTGAAATTTCATTTGAAGCTAGTCTGAGAAATCTGTTCAAAGGTGAGATGGAAGCAATTAAAAGAAAGAATCAATAATACACAAGAAGCCAAAGCCAATTCAGGGTGATCAGAAGTAAGAAAAAAGATAAGCAAATTATATCATAAAAAAGGTTAAAATTTGTACGCAATGAATAATTCAAAATGCAGAGAAGTCGTAGAAATAATTAAAGAAACATTCTCACCCTTAGCCAGGCTTTGGCTCATTAAATCTTCCCTCAGAGCTAAGCCAAGTCCAAATCCAGGCTGAAAAAATAAATATTTTTTTGTCAGCTATAAATGGGGATAAAGAATCTTGTTGAACCAGCATAGGCCTCTGAGGACCAGAAAAAGTCATCACGAATCTCTCTCCAGGCTAAGATTCTGGGTGTCCTTAATTACTTTTTAATGATTGGGAATGTGAGCCAGAGAGACAGGAACATATTATGTTGAGCCACCCCGCTCCACCTCTTCTCCTTCTACACTGTCATCTCCATTGTAACAGCTTCTCTTCCAGTGTTTGTCTCAATGAATTATGAACTTTTTGGGAAGATGCCGCACCTCTCTTTTATTCTACAAAGGCACTAATGCATTCTTGGCACTAAGGAACAAGAGGTAGAGGTGGTAGCTGTAGTACTATCATGGGCATTTGGTGATTTGGGAGAATGCCATCCAGTATTCCAATGGTGAAAGGCAAGTGCTCCTTCCTTACAACATTCTCCTTCACCTAAATGTGTTCAGTGTGGATTCTTAAGCTACAGTCTGAAGGGAAGCACACAGTGGTGCATTCTGAGGACAGAACTCCCAAATCACATCTATACGAGTGGATGACTGACTGGAAAACACATTTTGGAGGTATGGTAGATAGTTCCATATATGTGACTTATGTGAAGAGGTAATTTGCATGGTAGGAAAGGGATTGAAAAGCAACTGAAAGCGTCATGACACACTTAAAACAAATCTATGATGGCACTAAATACGGAATCCTATATGTCTCCTGCCTCATTACAAATAGGATATTGAGGAGCTGGTAAATGTGTACACAAGTGCCTCTTACATGATCAGGGGTTCAGCACAACTCTGCTATGAAGGAAGATGTTAACGTTTGGGAGTTGAGAGTTGGGACAACAAAAGAGGACATGACATAGCCTTAGAAAGTATTCATTGTGCTGAGAAAGTAGATTGATAATTTTTCTGCCTCTCACGCAATACTGGACCTGAAGGTTATCCAGTGAACACTGAATAACAAGAAAGATATGGGAAAAAATAGGAGAACTTCACAGAATGCACTAACTCTCTATAAAATTTGCCCTTATGATATGGTGATGGCCCAAAGCTTAGATGTCTTTAAAGGGGATTAGAAAAATTTGTGAGGGTAAATTTAGCCATGCCAATTAGCCACAAAGGCAATGTTCAATGTCTAGGTTCAGAAACAGCGTATCTCTGAATAGCAGTTGCTGGGGAACATGAGCTGAAAAGTCCTATCCTGCTTATGGGCTTCCCACAGTATCTGGTTGGCCACAGGGGAACAGAATGCCAGACTATGGCCATATCCGTATTAGACTGTTATAGTGCTATTATGCCACTACCAACATCCTATGGAATCCTGGGGTTTGCAGTTTAGGGAGGGGCCTCAAAGGCCCCATAGGATGTTGAAAGTGGAATAATAGCACTATAACAGTCTAGTGTGGAAATGGCCTATATTGGCCCTTAGCCTGGCTCAGCACAGCTCTTCTTTTGTTTATGAGAACTGTGGTTTACTTACTTAGGATATAATGTTATCTAGAAAATGTCAATGAAGATATACTTGCAGTGAAAAAAGACAAAGTTCAGAGAGTAGATTTACAAAGAGAAAGCTATGCTTAAAACCACTTTTTTTGTCTCATATCCAAACAGCACAGGTGGCAGGCAAAAAAACCCCACACAAACTATTCAATCTCCTTGATATGTTTCTTGATGGAATGTATGACATTATCCTTCTTCACTCCATCCTGTCTAGGATATGGAAGCCTATGGTGCTTCCAAGGACATCAAGGTGGACGTGAAAGTGAAGACAGCTCCACAAGAAGATCTGGCCAAGGTCCTGGCAGGAATAAGAGCAGATTATGAAGCAATTATTGAAAAGAACCGTCAAAGCCTTGATGCCTGGTTCCAACAGCAGGTATACTTAAACTAAAAAGAGCATTAACTTAGGTGCATCTGGTGAAATCCACAAAAGAAAAAGGTGACACATCTCAAGATGCTGAAAAGATGGTGTTTTATTAATTAAAACGTCCAATATGTTTTAGCCTGGGTTTCCTTCAGGATTCTATAGTAAAATATCATAAGAGAACAACACATGGATACATAAGAACATTATTGTGTTTGCACATATCCTATAGCCTGTACATACCTGTACAAAATCAAAATGGCAAACATTTCTGACCCAGGAACTCCAAAACTATTTACTGGCAGAATAAAAACATGTGAATAAATGTTGAAGGGTTTTTTTGAAAAAAGAAAAAACTTACAGGGAGATGTAGAAGGAACAGATAATATTTAAGGGCAAACAGATGTATCTGAGCTAAAGGGAAAAGGACTGTACTGAAAACTGACAGCTTTTATAGGACTGAGAAACAGCCAACCTTTCCTTTAGACTTGAAGGGAACAAAAGATTGTAATTTTAAAATCCACTTGACCTCCTTTTTCAGCAGAATGCTCCCACTAATATATAGTCTTGGGAAGAAGTCCTCAAGAGTATCCATAGGTAAAACATGTGGTATTTTTAGCTAATAAAAAACTGTCTTTCCAGCATCCTTAAAACAAACACAATGTGGTTAGATTGATGGAACCTTCCAAACTACAGCAGCCTTTCCCAACCTTAATGACTTCCAAATGTGCCAGAATACAGTCCCCATCATCCCCATGTTGGTTGGGGATAATGATAGATAACACTTCTCCACTAATCCTCAGTGGCTGTAGTTTTATTTCCCACAATGTCCCACGACAGTATTACACCCAGGGTATTGCAGGGGATGCAAAATGGTGGATAGTTTGCCAACACAGTTTGGAAGTGTTGCCCCTTGCAACAGCAGCAGCAATTTGCCACTTGCACATACAAACACTCTGAAGCAGAAAGGATTGCTACTGCCACTGCTAGTGGTGATTTTCCAAGTGGGAGAAATCCTGTGAAATGGTCCCCCCGCCTCAGCCCAACCCTTCTCTGTCAACAATAGCTGCCTTTCATCCCCATACTGGGAAAAAAGTGGGATTAAAATGAATTGATGATGATGGTGATGGTGATACAAATACAGAGGATTCTGAGAGGTGATTTGCACACCATTCTAGCTTCAACTGACTATGCTGATGCCAGGCCAATGGAAAACAGGGATTTTTCTTTCCTAAATCAACTGTATGGTTTTTCCATTTTTACTAGTCAAGTTTAGTTTAGTTCTAGAAGAACTAAAGGTACTACGTTGGTATTGCTCAACATATAGCCCCATGTCTCAAGACGGTATTATGAAAAAAAGGTGGATATTGGTTAGATCCTATATTGCGCAATGTAGCATAAGATTTCAGCATGTAGAACTCCTCTACAAGTCCCTACTCATTGTTTGACTGTGATAGTGTCCTTGAATGGCCAGTCTGTGGCTAGTGGGGTGGGGTGGGATTGGAGAAGCATCTGGTTATATGCCCATGGCCAGATGCAGTTATAACATCTTCTACCGTACCTCGATTTGTCAGGATTTCACCAGACGATATCTTCAGTCTGCATCTGGCTATGGGGCATAGCCAGATGCCACTCTGGTCTACTGGGAGGAGGCTTTGGTTGCTGCAGAGGGGGAAAAAAAGACATAGGCATATGGTGGACTTAATGCCTGCATTACATCACTAACAGGACGCCAGCCACTGAGTAAAAATGGAAAGGTTTCAAACAAAGAGAGTAAAGGTAACAGACTCAACAGCCACTGTATGCCCTTCTTTAGCAATCTCTCCCAACAGCAATAAGTCTAGAAAGGAAAACTTCTCTGCTAGAACTCTCATGGCCCTGTGAAAAGGATGTGCTTAAAACACTGTAAGTTTAACCTGTTGGCAGCAGACAAGTATAAACAAAGACAGTCACATCTGCTTCTGTGCCGTAGATTGCAAATGAATCTTTGGAAGAAAAGCCTAACCAGGAAGAACTACAGAGCAACCAAAAAGAAATCAGTGAGTTGAACCGCATGCTGCAAAGCCTGGAAATTGATTTGCAAGCACACCTCAACAAGGTAACTACTGAGGGCATAGGAGGACCCACAGTAAATCACTTTTCTGACACACACACACCCCATGATCAGTCATATTCTGCTCTGGTTTTAGCTCTGTTTATATAAGCAAGATGGATTCTGCTGCAAATGATGGCAGAAATGTGGCTTTCACAACACTGTAAGAATTACCCGTATCAGGAGTGGAAACCTTTTACCTGTTCAAAGGCTCATACTCTCTGAGCAATCTGTTAAGAGTTCTACTCTGGTGGCTGTTCTTTTTATTTGTCATCAAGCCAGCTTCAACATATAACAACCCTAATGAATGGGTGGAGCCACCTCTCCAACCCTTTCAGTGGAATCAGGCAAATCATCCTAGACTGAATAGTAGACTAGTCCTTCTCAGACTGCAGATGCTGAGAAGTGGTAGGAAAATATTGGAGGAGAGAGCAATGTGCAGGGCAGCTTGTCCCATGTCCCTTAAGGTATCCTGTTGCCTTGCAATGTGGTAAAAAATTGTCTATTATCACCACTGCTGGAGGAAAGATTCAACTGCCAGGCCATGTGTGTTGAATGAGAATAGACACCATCTTGTTGGTTACCTAAGGAAGCAGTCTGCCTTGGGCCACTTGCCGAGGGCTTTTCAACAGGCCCAAGCACTGTATAAAATTCAGCCAAAGGCTCTGGGTTGCCCACATCTAGCTTACATGGTGCCAGACAAACGTGTTTGGTTGTGTCATTTATATTTAGAATGTTCTGCCTTTTTCTTTTGCTAATAGTGAAGTAAGTCTTCACTTGCTCCATTCCAGAGGCAAGAATAAATGCTAATCTTTGTCCCTACTGCACAAGAATTCAAGAATTTCTCTACAGTTTTCAACTACTATTTGTACTTCTAGATTCTGGTGTTTTGGGGGAAGAGTTTGCTAAAACATATGTGGTTCTATATAAAAAGCAAAGTATTCTCCAGGTGGCAGAGTACTTTGCATAAAATAGCACAGGTTCCTATGTATACATACTGCTTTTCTATGTTGAAAACATACTTCTTGCTTCCAAAAGCATGTTCTCTGCACAGAAAAAAAGTTTTGTTTGTGCAACTGATATAAATTTATCCAAGTTGCACATGTTCACTGTTTCCTGCACAGAACGTATGCTTTGAGGGAGCAGAATATATGATTTCTACACAAAAATTAATACACTTGCATAGGAATCAGTATCAGTCCAAAAAAACTTTGTGTTTTTGCACAGAAAACTTGTTTTGTGCTGCCAAAACACATTTTTTTTCTGTAAAAAAAAATATTATTTTTGTGTAAATGGATTTTATTGAATGGAGTCCCAAAATATGAAGAATTTCATGGCTGTTTTGTTTGGGTTTTTTTGGTTTTGGGTTGGTTTTGGTTTTTTTACAGCAGATTATCTTTTTTTTTTCATTGAGGATGCAAACATTAATGAGTATGTTTGGCATACCTACTTGTTAACATTCTTTTCTGCTTCTTTACAGTAACATGTGATTATGTACAAATAAAGACTGACTTGCTGAGATCAAGTCTAACATTTTCTAGCCAGCCAAACACGCCAAGAAAGTCACAATCACAGATGTAAATCTCTGTTTCATTCTTGCAAGCACGAATGAAGTATTTTAAAAGTTTTCTCCCTGCTAGAGTACTTGATGATATTTTTTGCTTGCTTGCTTGCTTGCTTTCTTCAGCTTTCAGGCATTTTTACAAATATTTCATGAAGGATTTTTCTTCCAAAAAAACCCACAATTTTTTACGCAACCCTTTTTGTGGGAAAAATTATTTTGTGCTAAAAATATCCCTAATATTTTTTGGCATTGCTGCTACCACAGTGCTAGTCTGTTATAACTTGCAGAGGAGTGAAAAAATCTTGCAGCAGTTGAACATTTTTTTGATAGAGTGTCTCAATGTGTCAAGACACAAGTTCTCATGGAGAATGAGAGCATTCACAAATATCTTCCACATCTCTGCTCATAAGAAATCAATGGCCTTCTTGGGTTCATCCTACAATATTTGATACTTAAAGACATATTGGCTCTCTAAACTGATAGCCCCTTGGCTGTTACAGCTGCTGGCCATTGATAGACCTATATTTCATGAATTTAGGGGTAATGTTGTCAGAGCCATCACCACAGAGACTGAAAATGGACAGCAGTCAGCAGAATAATTCATTGGGAATTAAATCCATGTTAGAGGTATAATGTTTCCATCACTCCTCAAATGGAAATGTTCTGATAGACAAACTGGGGAGAAATTACTTCTTTTAACTGCTTCACTCAGAATCTCCCAGTTAGCCTGGCTGTGTAAACTGAGGGATTGTGAGAATTGCAGTCCAAAAAAATATATTACAGCAAAAGTCCAGCACCCATTTTCTGTTATTTTTCATAGCATTATGTTACAGACAAAGCATTTATTGATAATGTTCCTGCTCTTGTAGGCTTCATATTTCCCATATGATCATTTTATAAAAGATTGTGGTGAGTTTCTATAGTGGAGTGGTGGAGGTTACAGCCTGCCTGGAAGCCAAACTCTGTGTAACGGGATACCTTGGTTATCTAATCTGAAATGCATAATGGCTGGTTGTGGTGAGTCAGTGGTGAGTGATGAGGCACTCTCCTCTCGGTCATAGATGCTACTGCCTTGATTTCTCACTTGTTTAACTATTATGCTGTAACACAACTGAGGCCTCCTGAGAGATCTAAGGAATCATCATCAAAGCACTAGCCTTGCAGGCAGTGGTTTTGTAATGACTCCATCCCACCACATTCTCTGAGAAGTCTTACAGGACAGCTGCTCGCTGTGTTGAAAGAAAGAAAGAAAGAAAGAAAGAAAGAAAGAAAGAAAGAAAGAAGGAAGGAAGGAAGGAAGGAAGGAAGGAAGGAAGGAAGGAAGGAAGGAAGGAAGGAAGGAAAGATTAAATCATATCCCCACTGAAGGGAAAATCTACTTTTGAGGCTACAGTGCCCAGAATTTCCCAGTCAACATGGAGAGAGGCTGTGGGAGTTTTGTTTGCCCCAGCAGGTAACTTTTCCAAGCTGTGTATACCATTGATATAGATGGCATGTGGTAAAGAGCAGATACTTACACAGAGCAACTGACTATAATTTTCTGTCTACTTACCTGGCAGTAAACCGAACTGAATACAACAAATCTTTTTGAGTAGATGAATAGTTGAATAATTGTTCAGTTCTCTACATTACATATAACATATTCTGAATTTAGATGGGGAAAGAAGGAAGACAACAGAACATTAAAAAGCAGCTACTCAGCTACCCTATAGGCATAAGTTGCAGATGCAATGTCTACAATTGCTGATAGACGGAGACTGTATCTTACAAATCCTTGGGTAAACAAATGTGTTTCCTTTGGTTTTTATATACCGACCATGCACAGTCTGAAAAGATAACATCATTGGTATGTTTTGCTGTTTCAGAAATTTTCCCTAGAAAACAACTTGGATGAAACCAGGTCTTACTATGCATTCCAGCTTCAAATCATCCAAAGCCTAATCTCCAAATGTGAAGAAGAGCTTAGCGATGTTCGCAATGACATCAGATGTCAAAATAATCAATACAAGGTTCTCCTTGGAATAAAAACTCGCCTGGAGACAGAGATTTCTACTTATCGCCAGCTTCTGGATGGAAAAGGGTAATGGAAAGTTCACCTTACGGAAAAAGAAGGAAATGAAACCCATGTCTGGGATCTGTTTACTTAGGAAGGATCCTATTTTGTGGAGAAAGTGTGTGCAGTACAGCTTGTGAATGAGCGAGTCTGAAAGCAGGCATCAGGGCAAAATGTACAAGACAACCCCTGAAAGTAGCTACTTTTAGATGGTATGAAACCTATACAATAGATCTGAGCTTTCCACACTGTGTGTCGCAGCACATTAGCGTGTTGCCTGCAGTGTGTAGGTGTGTCACAAGAATGTAATGGGTGGAGGGGCTGTCTCTCCCACCACTGCACCAGGCTGTGGAAGACCCCAGTGAGGGCAGCACCAGGCCATGCTCGGGTGGAGGAGCTGCCTCTTCTTACTGAATTACTTACTGAATTACTGTGTTGCAAAATGATGCATGTCTAAAAAGGGTGTCACCAACATGAAAAGTTTGGGAACTTCTCCAATAGATGCTATCCCTAAACACTCAGTCCCATCTGCCATATCCTAAAACATGTGAAGTGCATATCTGAAGATACTTCCTGCAATTATGCTTGCTCAGGGCATGTATCTCTATATGCCAACCTTCCCCAACCTGATACACTCTACTGGCTAGGCTACCACTTCTAATACTTGTCATTGTCTGGCGATAGTGAGATGTGCAATCTAAAGTTATCTGGAGGGTTCTGAGTTGGGAAAGACTGCTACACACATTGATAAACTAAGCTCTATGTTTAGGTAATTAGGTATGTGGTTTGAAAAACAAAGTACCATGCAAAAACTCTGGCTTGGTACATAGTATCTAATATAGTCTAGTATTAGAGTACTTTTGTAAGGTAAATGAGGAACGAAGAGAGACAATGTAAAGTCGAAGGCTTTCACGGCCAGAATCCATAGGTTGTTGTGGGTTTTCTGGGCTTTGAGGCCGTGTTCTATTAGTATTTTCTCCTGACGTTTCGCCTGCATCTGTGGCTGGATCCTTTGAAGATGCCAGCCTCAGATGCAGGCGAAACGTCAGAAGAAAATACTAATAGAACACAGCCTCAAAGCTCAGAAAACTCACAACAACCTAAAGAGAGACAATGTTATAAATTTTCCAGAAACTGAGTTTCTGCTGATAAAGAACAAAATGTTAACTTAATGGTTAAATGTGAAGGTTGTGTCAGAGAGAAGGGTGTGAAGTGAGACTGAATAAATTGATTGCTTTGGCTTATGAGAAAAGGACAGGAAGGGACAAATACATCTGAGAATGTAAAAGCTGGAGAAATAAAAATGTTCTACATCTTTCCATCCTTCCATAAACACAGATGGTGGATGCAAGATTTCTTACCATCAGGAGAAACACCAAAAGAAATTAAAAAGAATAAACTTTCCTCTGCTGCTATAAGGGGAAAATCATGGTAGAATTATTATGAAACACATTTGCACTGAGAAAAATAATTTGTGCTTCCTTTTCTTTTCCTCTTTCACAGGCTGACAGGCTCCAGTTCAGGCTTGAAAGGTAAAAGTCCTTATTATTATAGTTGAAAAAAATACAGAAAAAATAAGCCTGTAAAGAATCAGACTATAAATAGCTAATAGCTATGATGGTTCTATGTCGCCTTCAGTATTAGAGATCATAATGCCTTTAGATCCTGCTCTCTGGGAAACAACAGCATTGTGGTGGTGGTGGTGGTGGTGTGCCTTCAAGTGGTTTCTGATTTATGGTGACCCTAAAGTGAACCTATCACAAGGTTTCCTGGGGACTAAGAGTATGTGATGTGCCCAAGGTCACCGAGTGGGTTTCCATGGCTGAGCAGGAGATCAAACTCTGGTCTTCAGGGTCTGTAGTCAAGGGCTCAGACCACTATATTCCATTGGTTCAGTATCAGTAGCAGCCAGCTATTACCCTCTTGTACTGCTTGTGGGCACCCACAGGCATCTAGTTGGCCACTGTGGGAACAAGGAAGCTGGCCAAGGGACAGAGCATTGATCTGAACTTATGGGCACTTTTTGTGGCCCTGTTTTTGTTTTCTGTTTTGTCTTTCTGCATGAGTGGGAATCAAATGGCTCTCCAGATTTTGAACTGCAGTTCCTAGCAGCTCTAACCAGCATAGCCAATGGTGAAGAATGCTGTGAGCTTCAGTTAAAAAACTTCTTAACAGGAACATCATTCCCACCCTTGGATTATAGGCATATTTGTTTAATATGGAGGTCTCTGAAAAGGCCTACATGCAGTATATGGGCCTTTAGCATTACAATCCAGCTGTCAATATGAAGCAGATGAGCTCACTCAAGTCACATTTATGAAAGACCTTTTACTTTCAGTGCTCATTATAGTTTATGAATGAATCCTTTGGGGTTTGGTAAACAGAGATTCAGTTGTGTAAAAGAAAACCCACTAAATCATTGCTCTCTAAAATTCTACTTGAAGTCTCTTTACTTCTCTAATGATAAGAATAATTACTGTTTGTTCAAAAGTTTGCACCTGTGCATTAAGTAACCAAAATACCTTGAAATGAATGAATGAAAAGACATTTCACACAATGGTAATATAATTATTGTGACCAGAACTCCAGTCTGAGATGAATGGTGTGTGAGAAAGGAGACTGAGGTTGCAATTCTCCACCCACTTATCTTCTAAGGATCATTGAAATCAGTTAGATGTACTTCTGACTAGGTATGTACAAGATGTAAAACAACCACAACATCATGTCCCATATTTTGACAGTTAGATATAAACATGTCCTAATATAAGATCATTCTGCTGATCAAGCTGTTTAGAAATATGTGTACACATTTCAGTTTTCCAGGGGATGTGAAAGTACCCTCAGTCCCAAGCATCTTTATCCATATAAAAAAATCATACAGCGATTTTTGCAATGATGATAATGAAGATGATTCTCAAATTTCTTCCAGAGCCTGGATCAACCAACCAGAACCTAAAGAAGATTGTACAGGAGAGTGTGAATGGACAGGTAGTCTCCACACATACCACTGAAATTAAAAGGCAGGTGTGAGCTCACTAAAGAAAAGAAGCTCTTACATACTGAAAATCCCATGGAAGTCCAATTATTTAAGAAAAAGAGTTCCATTCCTTGCTGGCATCTCTTTGGGGCCTTGAATCCCTTTTCCTCAGTCTTATGTGCTGCTATCCAAACTGCTTCTAATTTAATTTAACTTGAATGCAAATTATTTACTGTTATCTCTTAGCACCTACTACTTTAAAAACCAAAGATAAATAAAAACGTTATTAGGTTACTCTAGTTTCTGGTGATCTAGTTTCTGGAATTCAGGATGGCAGCTGGTCAGTGAAGACCCTGGCCATCCCAAGGGTTCTGTGTGCTACACAACTCCATATCTTTGTTTTTGTTTTGTTTTTTAAGGCAGTTTCATCCAAAGAAAAGGTACGAAGCAAGTTATGTAGATAATGTTAAGAACTGCCTGGAAATTGTCTTGTAAAAAGAAAGGATTAGTGTGTCAAAATGATCTGAACGATCAAGAAAAATCCGCCTGTGTCATTCTATCCTGCAATCGTATTATTTACTGTAAACTACCAGTTCCATTTGATCCATATATGAAGAAATGAAATTCTCCTCTCCTTTGCCATGCTGAGTGGAGATTCTGGGAGTTGTAGCTCCACAGAAGAAACTTTACCAAGGTCCTTTCCGCAGCTTACTTTTTTGCAGAGCTGGGGTGCAGGGATCGTGCGAGCAGCCTCCAGCAAGAGGCTCTCACGTCCTGGTTGCTTCAGCTCCGCACAAGCTGCCTGCTCCTGAGCAGGCAGCACAAGAGCCCCATGTCTTCCTTCTGCAGTACAGCCTGGGAGTTTCCCAGGCTGCACTGGGGCAGGGAGCACGACCGCCACAGCTCCGGAGGCTCTGCACACATGGCAAGTGCGTGCGGGGCCCTGGAGCATTGCGCGATCAAGCACCATTTTTGGCTGAAAGCCGAAAATGAAAATGTGCGCAAGCACCACCTGCCCTACCCTGGAGCATCATGCGATTGTGAGTGCGTCATGCAGATCGCTCCTCACAATCGCGTGACACTCCAGGCGCCCTTTCACATGGCAAATGCTGTGCAAAAAGGGCCCAAGTTCTGCTCCCCATGCACTGAATGATGGTAAGGGTGGAGAATATACAGCTTGTTCCTCTTCCCATATCTACAGTATGATGCTATGGACAGGAACTGGCTTGATCAAAGTATATTGCCTTGGTTGATCTATGGGGAAATTGGCACGAAGACAGCTCAGCTTCACAGGGCTGGTCTGGACAATATGTCCTTTTAGTTTCTTTCAGTTTTATGATTCTGTGGAGTGAAACTACTCTAATGCACACTGGTCTTGTGGGAGGGAGCACCAGAGTTGCATGAATAAAATAGTTTAAGTTACCCATGAAAGGGCAGCAAAGAAAATCCATTTCCATGAGCCAAATCTTTTCCTGGGCATGTCAAGACCAGTTGGTGACCACAACCCCTGGGTTGCATAAGGAATGTTCCAAAAGACCTTGAATGGATTACCTAATATTTTCTAGCAAGAACAAGTAATACCAGATAGATGGCTTTAGGCTAACTGACGTATTCTTTCAGTTTAACACTCAACGTCAACCCAGCCAGTTAGAGCTGACACTTAAATGTTCTTCAGTGGATTAGAACGGGTATGAAAGAGTGGATAAGGTTGAAATTAACAATAATCTCTGAGAGCTGACATCATGCAAAGAAACTGATTGGCAGCAGGTTCATCAACAGAAAGTACTCCCCCATGAAACATACAACAAACATATGGAACTCCTTATCATATGATGCTCAAATGGCCTTTCTCAGGGATGGATTTGAAAGAAGGTTTCAGAAATGTGGTGGTGATTGTTCTGATATTAAGTGTATTAGCTAAAAAATATGGGGTGGCATCCTGTTCAATAGTTATGAGATCATAAGATAGACTTAGGAACTGCTCAGGATTCATGTTTACAATCATTAGTGATAGGACACAGCCCCCAAAACCTACCATTTCACCCTGACTATGCCTCAGCTGAAGGGTTTCTGAGGCACTACAAACTGGGGCAATGGGAAATGATGTCTGCAGAGCTCCCCCAGTGATGGGGTTCCTTGAGACAAGCAGTTGTGGCAAGACCCAAAGGACCCCTCCAGCTGCCTGTTCTAAAACACTCTCTGCAATTGGGAAGATGCTACTCATGTTGTTCTACAGTGTCCCAGTCTGTAGTACCTCAGCAACCCTTTAGCTGAAGTGCTGCCAGGCTGAAACTGTAGGTTTTTGGAGAGTGGCATAGTCAGAACTAACTATGATAACAGCTATCATCTATACATTCAAAATGAGTAGTAGTGGTATATTTGTTTAAGCCTGGGGAGATGGGGTGAAGTACCTTCTACCAAAGGAGAAATATAGAAACAGATGCTTTTTCCAATTATAATTTAATAAGTGCCTGGTTTTCTTTTATGAACAGCTATAAATCTTCCCGCTCTGCGGAAGCAACATACATTGACAGCTGCAAAACTTTCACAGGCTACTCAAAGCTCTTTCATAATGCCAACTGAAAAAGAAGATCAAAGCGTATTCCTAATGAATTTTCACATAGGATGTTTTGCCCACACAAAACTCAGCATCAGTTTCATGTTCTTTGAATACCCAGCTGTTGGATCTTGTTTTTCAAACATTTTGGCCTCTTTAACTGACTTCTTATGGGGAAATGGTAATGAAATTGTTCTCTCTATGCCTGTTTTCCAACTTAAGGAATGTACTGTGAAATCTCTTTCTTGAGGAAATAACACAGGGTAGAAGATATCGCTTTAATTCATTTATTCCCAAATGTGCAAGTTGGGACCAGCACGGGTAAACATCAACCAGCTTAAATAGTAAGTCTAAGGCAGAATCAAACTACAGAATCCCAAAAATTCAGTCAGAGAGAGGGATCAGTTCTGTGTCAGTTTTATTCATCCTCAGTACATTATATCCTATTCACATATCCATCTAGACATTTAAAAAACAGATGAAAAACTGCATTTAAATCCATTTCTTCTCCTAAGTATGGATTTGTATGTTAGGTTATTTGTATGTTACTCTACAGTATGTACTTTTGACCTAAAATATGCATTTGTGTGCATATCCTAAAATGTGTTTTTATGTGTGTTTTTGGACTGTTTTTAAACCAAAAATCAGATGACAAAACTTAGAGAAATGTAAAACCTGGAGGATAATTGTGTTTTGACCAGCACAGATTAATCTACATTAAAACCCAAGTCTACTTCTGCCAAGTATATCATTCAGCTCAACTAGTGTTAAAATTCACCATCCCACCACATTTAACACCCATCAACATCTCTAGGAAACTGTGGTACTTTTCTTTGGGTCTAGGCAGTCAAACAGGTTGAAAGCCTCTTTGACAACCATTATATGAACTCTGAAATGCAACAAGGTAAAAATAGGATACCAACACTGATAGCCAAAAGTTGTACACAACTGGTTTTAGTAATAAGTGGGGTATGATTTACCTTCATTCATCCTTAGTCATTCCAGTTCAGAGAAGGTTCTGGGGAATTGTACCTGTTATGGCTTCTCTACCACACTGCACTCTCAATCACCAGTGTCACACTCCCATAAAAATCAGCATATTTGCTGTTATTTTGATATGCATGATTGGTTCAGAGAGGATGGCTTAATTCTGGTGAAGCGAGGAAGCAACAGAAAATTTAGTTTCCCTTTGACAAGTATTGCCACATTTGGGGCACTCAGATTCAAGGTAAGGGGGAGCCAAATACCTAAATACATTGAGACTAGGTCAAATGACCTGGATTCCATTCAGAAAGCTTAGGAGTTTGGGAAATTGTTACAGTTTTCTGGAGTCCTCACAGAATCCCACTTTCCAGGGATGAAGCAATACCAATCTCAGACTAATACCTCAAATGCTAATACACTTTGGCTGTAGGAATTGGACTGAGAGATGGATGAATCTGTTTTGCATTCTTCCACTTTTGAACTTTTTAATCTGAACTGCCTGTTTTGCATGCAGAAGGTCCCAGGTTCAATCCCCAGTATTTCCAGACAGAACTAGGAAAGTCTCCTGGCCTGGAAGAGGAACCAACATTCTCTACAGGAAATACTGAGCTACATGGACCAAATGTCCTCCTCAGTGTAAACATAAGGCAACTTCCAGCATCCTTGCATCCTGAAACTGAAGTATACAGTTGGGCTGAAGGGTGGTAGTTCAATGTTAGAGTGCAAACATAGAAAACTCCAGCTGGTTTCATGTATAATCTCAATATCTCCATTTGGAAGAAGTGTTGAGAAACATTGACACAATGCAGAGCTGCTTGCCAGTTGGACTAGGCAGTACTGTCCAACTAACAAGGTGAGCCACTGGTCTGTCATTAATCATCATTGTATGTTGACGTTTGACCCATTAGTTGCCTTCCAAGCCTATTAGGTCATCCTTGTTGCTGTTACAAAGATAACAAGTTTCTCAAAGCCACCCACATTGTCCATGACTTGCCTGGAGTTTGTTGCACATCTCCAACACTTATCTAAGTACTGACAATGAATACATAGTTTATCACTTCAGACTATTACAGGTTTTATGCAACTCCCACAAGATGTTGTCCATAAATCTTCCCTGCAATTATTCCATTTGAATTATCTTAATTTCATATCCTGCTGCTTAAATGAGACCTTACAAAACCTATCAAAGTGCATTTATTAGGTATTCAACACCATCAAAACTATAGCTAGAAAACCTGTGTACTGCACTGATTAGAGTGATGTTCTGGGATGTGGAATATCCAGATTCTAGTCTCCATAGAGCCACAAGGTGCCTTACGTAAACACTCTTTCAAGCTAACTGCTGAATGAATTTGTTATAAGAGGAAATGGGAAGCCAAATGCAGTTAGACATGGACTGTGGACTTCAAGAAAGCTGATTTCAATAAGTTTCAGTAAGCTTAGGGAAATGCCAGTGAGCTGCCATGGTCAGAAATCCTCAAAGTGAAGGGAGTTCATAATGCATGGGAGTTTCTTAATGTGAAATATTGAATGCACAACTGCAGATAATTCCAGTGAGGAAGAAAAGTGGGAGGTGTCTACAGAAACTAGAGTTGATGTACAGCAAACTTTGAGTTGAGATGAAAAAACAATGTACAAACTTGGAAGAAGTGGGAAATTACCTAACAGGAACATAAACAAATGGCCAATACTGGTAGGGAGAAAAGCTAAACCTCAAAACAAGCGCAGACTTATGCGACAGGTAAAAAATAAAATGAGGGAGAGGGTTGGCTGTGCCTGGAGCAAAAATAAGAACAAAGAAACAGTAGAGGCACTGCATAAAGAAGATAATGAAATGTTAACAGGGAACAGAGAGAAGATGGAACTACTCAACGCTTTCTTTGCCTCAGGCTCTTTCTGCTCTACAATGTTATAGTGCTATTATCATACTTTCAACATCCTGTGGAATTCTGGGGTTTGTAGTTTACTGAAGCCAAAAAGCTATCTGGCTGAGGATTCGAAATGCCCCTCCCTAAACTGCAAATCCCAGGATTCCAGAGGATGTTGAAAGTGGAATAATAGCACTATAACAGTGTAGGGCGGAAATGGCCTTTGTCTTCTCCCAGCTGCATACCTTGGAGTGTGTGAAGGAGGGGAGGGGGTGAGGGCAAGCAGAGGGCCAGGGCTATGTCACGCAGGGGCGGGGCTATGTCACACAGGCAGGGCTACATCATGCAGGGGCACGGCTACGGCACGTGGGGGAGGGCAGGCAAGGAGCAGCAGTGCCCCCAAAATATTGCCACCAGGTGTGCACCACCCTCATCACCCCGCATCCCTACACCACTGTCTTCTCTCAAATGGAAAGCAGTGTTCTACCTGGTGAAAATAGAACAAATGATAGAGTAAGGGGACTGCTGCCCAGAATAGATAAAGAATCAGTAAATGAATACTTAACTACTGAAAATTAAGTCAGGTCTCCAGGACCAGAAGAACTGTATCCAAACGTGGTAAAGGAATTTGAAGATGTAATCTCAGAGCCCCTGTCAGTAATCTTTGAGAATTTTTATAAAACAATAAAGTCCCAGCAGACAAGGAGAGCAAATGTTGTCTCTATATTATAAAAGGGGGGGGGGAGAGGACCTGAGCAACTACCAGCCAATCAGCTTGATGTTGATATTATGACTAATAGCAGCTGTTCAGTGGAATTTGAATTAACGTAGAAAGCCTATGCCCTGCTTCTCCACACCAGTGGCGTAGGTTGGCGTGAGTGGAGGGGTGGGCAGGACAGAGCGGAGGGATGGGGACAGAGCGACAGCATGCGAGGGAGGGGCGATGTGAGAGGCAGGCAAGGAGCGGTGGCGCCCCAACATGAGAGCCACTAAGGGTGCACCGCCCGCCTCGCCCCCGTCCCTACACCACTGCTCCACACTTTGTCCCCACTTGAAGCAGTCTAACATGATTTCCTTTTCATATAATAAAAAGGTGCTGTTAACTAGAGATTGTCAAATATGTCAAGCTCAATTTTGCTTAGGTTGTTTCTTTTTTTCTCCCCTACTTTTACAGTTTTCTGTATCTCACTTTGGTGCTGAACTTACATTTTTTTAATAAATCAGCATAGTTCATTCTTGTTTGGCTTTTAAAAATGCATATTTATACACTTCTAAAATGTGTGCATTTCTGAAACATGCATATTTTCCAAGTGGCTTTCAACTGATTACAGCAGGATATGCACACATACACACACATGCATGCATACAGACACACACACACTTTTACTGGGCATTTGTTTGGATATTGTGCAATTATTTGTGCACTAGTACGTGCACAAATTTATTTGCAAATTTGTGCATTTATGTATCCATTTATCTGAGTATTCATTTTTAGTGTGCACTCTTTTCAAATAAGCAACTATTTTACAAGCATTTTCTATTGAGGAACCAAATCACGAACTTAAGAAATACATATGTTTTAACAGCAAAATATTCCTGTTGAGACTGTGAATTCAGTATTTTTTACAGTGAAATGCAAATCCAGCAAATTTCTCATTCATCCCTAGTCCTGATTTAACAGTTGCTCCCCACAAAAAGGAAGACCTGCCAGTTGAAATTTCTTAATTTTCTAGAGTATTACAGTCAGCAACAGAATCCATCAACTGCTGTGCTCACAAGTAGATTGCCTCTAAATAAACAGAAGTTTAAATGCGTAACGGATTCACTGACAGGTCTTTTTTCCTACTAGGAAATGACATGTGAGTTTCAGCAGGGATGGTGCTTCCTTGTTGCCTCAGTTTGTTGTTCAAGGTTGTTGCCAGGCTTCTCACTGAGTCAACAGGTAGAATGGGGAAGAAGCAAAGGAGAACCATTTACAAGATGGTGTGTTTCTGTATATCTCCCTTCAAGTCAGTTCTTGGCTTATGACAACCCTATGAATTTTATAGGGTTTTCTCCCTCACAGATGACAGATCTGAGTGATTCACAGAAACACAGCTCTTCTGCCTTCCAAACATGATGCTGCTGTTAATTGCTGAGCGGCCCTCTCATAGCAAATATTTTTCAGGTTAATGATTAATCTCTCATCTTGTCTGCAAAGGTTTCAGAGGAATGCCCCACAGTAAGCTAGTCGGCAAGGTCTATTTATTTATTTACAAGTATGTAGCTATGGGAAGGGCAAAATGAGAACATTCTGTGACATTTTCCTTCAGTCCCCAAAGTTCTAGCATTGCAGTAATTTAAAATTTCAATCAAGCATTTAGAAACACAGTTTAGTCATCACAAGAACAGGGGCAGACAAATGACCAAGGAAATCCGAACATGTCGTTTGTTGTTGTGAGTCTTAAAGTCATTTCTGACATACAGTGAACAGATGATCCTATCACTGGGTTTTTTGGGAGCTGAGAGTGTGTGATGTGTCCAAGGTCACCCACTGATCCAAGCGGAGAATTGAACCCCGGTCTCTAGGGTCATCATCCAGTGCTCAAACCACTACACCAAACTGGCTCTCACAACAAATACAAAAGTTCTAAGAAAACTCTATTTTGTTGTTGTTGTGTGTCTTCAAGTCATTGCTGACTTATGGTGTCCCTAAGGCAAACCAATTCACAGGTTTTCATGGCAACACTTAGGCCCTTTTCGCATGGCATTTGCCATGTGAAAGGGTGCCTGGAGTGTTGCGTTGTTGTGAGGAGCAATCTGCACAACACACTCACAATCGTGTGACGCTCCGGGGTCTGGCAGGCGCCACTTTTGCACTTTTCCATTTTCGGTTTTCAGCTGAAAATGGTGCACGATCACACATTGCTCCACAGCCCCACGCACACTTGCCGTGCATGCAGAGCCTCTGGAGCTGCAGCGGTTGTGCTTCCTGCCCCAGTGCAGCCTGGGGAACTCCCAGGCTGCACTGCAGAAGGAAGAGGCGAGGCTCTCATGCTACCTGCTCAGGAGCAGCCAGCTCGTGCAAAGCTGAAGCAGCGGGGATGCGAGAGCCTCTCGCTGAAGGCTGCTTGCACGATCCCCACACCCCAGAGCCGAAAAAAGGTAAGCTGCGGAAAGTGCTTTAGTCAGAAGAGGTTTGTCATTGCCTTCTTTTAAGATTGAGAGAGTGTGACTTGCCCAGGATCACCCAGTGGGTTTCAATAGCTGAGTAGGGATTTGAATTCTGGCCACCCAAAGCCCTAGTCCAACACTCACACTGTTAAATAGCACTGGCTCAAATTGCATTTGGGAGGACAGAAGTCTTATTTGAGGGTTATTTCCTCCCACATCTGTATTTATTATTTATTAGTTACCTATCAGAGGTCACATGACAGCATTGGGCAGGACCCCAACCTAAAGTAAGTAGGGTCTCACCCCTGCTTGTATGCAGACTGACATGATTGCACAGAATCTATTTCCACACACATAGTTATGCTCACATTCTCATATACACATGCTAGTGCAATCACGCTCTCATAAAACTTCCACTAACAATAATGGAATCTTTGGAAAAACCTAATAGCAGTGGATAAGGGGCTATTATTTCAGAGCGGTGTGGCAGTTTTGTTCTTTCCTCCCTAACAGTAACTCTTACGTACACACTGCAGTAAAAACAATGGAGCCTCCTTTTAAAAAATAAAAATTAAAAATTAAAAAGTCTGACTGCAGTATTTGAGGAGGAATATCCAAGGCCTTTTCACACTACTTATAATTTTAAGATTCCACTTTCACTACTGTGGTTCCATCCTATGGAATCCTGCAATTTGTACTTTGGGGGCAGCATTTTGAATTCTCAGGCCATTTCCACACTACACTGTTATAGCGCTATTGTTCCACTTTCAACATCCTGTGGAATCCTGGGGTTTGGAGTTTAGGGAGGGCCTTTAGAATTCTCAGTCAGAGAGCTCTTTGGCCTCAGTAAACTACAAACCCCAGAATTCCATAGGATGTTGAAAGTGGAACAATAGCACTGTAACAGGGCAGGGTGGAAATAGCCTCAGTCTGAGAGCTCTAGAGCACCACCAAACTAGGGTCCTTTCCGCACCTTACTGTTTTCTGGTGCTGGGATGCAGGGATCACGCAAGCAGCCTCCAGCAAGAGGCTCTCGCATCCAGGGTCCTTCGGCTCCGCACAAGCTGCCTGCTTGCGTGAGACCCCGACCTCTTCCTTCCGCAGCGCAGCCTGGGACTTTCCCAGGCTGCGCTGGGGCAGGAAGCGTGACCAGCATGGCTCCGGAGGCTCTGCACGCCAGGTAAGTGTGCGCAGGGCCCTGGAGCAATGCGCGATCGCGCACCATTTTCGGCTTCTAGCCGAAAATGAAAAGGTGCACGATCGGCGTCTGTCGGCCGCTGGAGCATCACACGATTGTGAGTGCGTCATACAGATCGCTCCTCACAATCATGCGATGCTCCAGGCCCTCTTTCGCATGGAAAATGCCATGCGAAAAGGGCCCAAGATTCCATAGGACAGAACCACAGCACTTAAAGTGGAGTCATATGTGTGTAGTGTGAAAAGGCCCTTTATCACTAAATGGAGATACAGCCAGGAGAAAGCTGGTAGCCCTGACGAGGACCTCCAGTGGGCCTTATTAGGCCCAGTAGGCCAGACATTCTCTTGAATAATTACTCAAAAGGAGCAGGTAGAACCAAGAGCTAGTTTTAATCATAGATGTTATGTTCAGTTTTGTGAACTAGGGCAGGATCTTTCTAGCCATGTTGCCAGAGAAAGAGTCACTGAAATGGAGGAAAAGCACTGATACTTCTTAGACCTCCCCAGCCTAAAGCTTTGCTGATTTATGTATTTTCTAAAAAAGAAAACTCAACCTCACCCAGCCAGCAGCACCACTGTGCCACAATTCTCAGTCATCTCAGCTGACTGCTTTGACACATTACTTCAAAGCAGGAAGCTTTTTGTGTTACTATTCCTGGCGATAGGGAGCAAATAGGTCATCATAATCCTTTGGAAAATACATGGCCTGAAGTGCACACTTGTAAATATTTATGTGGATTCAATCACATTAATGAGGAAAGAGACTGCTATGCTGTGGTTCATATCTGATCTACAATACAGATGAGTAGATCACAGCCCCGAGCTGTATTTATTTAAGATATTGATTGGCCACTTTTCACACAAAGCTCTCACAGCAGTTTGCAATAGAACTGATTCCTCACAGTGACTTCAAAAATGTTTCTCAAGTATTTCCCCTTGCCACAAAGCCAGCCCTCTGATGTCTGCTATCAAGTGGTGTGGTATAGAAGCCATCCAACAGTTTCCTACAAGACAGTAGTCTCAGTGGCAATTGAGACATCAGATTGGAAAACTGAGCAGGGGCAGAGGACAGAAATGCATTTCATCAACAATGCTCATTGCTTAGAATCAGAATGAATTATGGTCCATGGTTACTAGGGATAATAGAAGACGGAGTCCAGCACACCTGGAAGGCAGCTAATAGGAGAAGGTTGTGTGACTTACAAACTCAACCACCTTAAGAACAGAAAAGACAAGACATTGGAGATGACAGATAAGTGGGGATTACCAGTTTCCAAACTCAGCAGCTGGTCTACAATTTTCTCCAAGCCCCTCTTCTATCCTTAGGCTGCTCACAAGAAGAAGAAAACTGGGTTATCCAGTCTCAAACCAAAAGAATTTTAAAATGTGCCATCACTTCTCAAATAGTGGTGGTCTCTACCAACCTTAAGATACAGCTGTGTCCCACAGAAATGTATCAATGCCTAGGCACAAGCAAGATGAGTCTATTTCTTACCAATGTCAGTTTGCTGTGTATTCATCCATAACTCAGTTCTATGCATCAATCTGCGTTTTTTAAAAATGCACAAAAATGAGATATGCAAGTTTGTGGGAAATTTCTCCTATTATACACTGTGGCTAAGATTGCTGAGAACAGTATGAAGGTTACACAGATGGAACTATGCTACATCTCTCCCCAACTCACCATTTAGCCACCTCACTTCCCCCAAGGGCCATTCGGTCACTGGTGGAGAGCAAGGAAGGATCACAGAAGCACCTGGTTATATCCCCAGTGGCTGCTGTAGGAATTGACGTGTCTACTGGAGGGCCGACTGAAAACATTTTGCCTCCATGTGGGCATATGCCATTCAGCTACTGAATGGACAGGGAGGGAGCTATCATAACAAACAGTGAAGGGAGAGTGGGCTTTGAGAATGAAAATACTTCTGCAGTAACCAAAGAAAAAGACATACACAGGAATGTTAGACTTAGGTTTATGCGTGTCACTAACAGGCCATTTTGGCATGCACTCTGGACTAAAATATGCACTTGTCTTATGTATTTTCATTATCCTTTGAGCCAAGAACAGTATCACAAAGTCTAGAGAAATGCAAAAATCAAAACATATCTATGTTCCAATCCATTTTTGAGACCAGGAAGCAGAAACCAGGATGTTTTATTTAAAAATGCAGACCAAGGTAAATCCTCAAACATCCCCATCTGTGACACACAAAAAAGCCCAGCGATAGAACTGTGAAAAAACGATCAAGTCAATGATTATACGAAGGGTTTTCCCAGACTTTTTCACTAATTTCTCAGTGATAAGTTGGGAAAATAATGATGGTTTACAAGAAGCCAGCCAGCTAGCCTTATTGCTAAGGGAATAAAATGAAGTGGGGAACAGGTGTGCAGACCCCAGGCAACCAAAAGCAAAAGAAATACAAAGGGTGTGGGTGTGCCTGTTTATGTAGGAACAGATGGAGACAGCAGGAAGAAAACAGTTGTTAAGTTCATTATTAAGGAGTAAATATATGGTATAGGAAGCAGTCAGGCTAGAATTATAGAAACAAAAATAATAATCCAGAGTTACAGATCTCCACCTTGGTTTCAGGCACAGCTAATGAATCACATGAATGTTTTCCTCAAAAAAAAAAAAGGTTACTGGATAGAAAAATGTTCCTGGAACCTTTCATGACTAACATAATGTATTGCTTCTTTTTAATCACTCACAGGAATGTCACACATCTGGTTCACAGCCTAAAGTATGGTCCATCAGGCTGTCTTTTACCTGATCTGCCACAAAGTTCTACGCCATCTTTGCAGGTAACACCAAGTTCTGTAAATGAGTCACCAAGAAGATGCCAGAATTTATAAGCTGGAAAATAAAGAAAAGATGAAATATTGAAGGGTTTTGCATAGGTAAAACACCCCTATAGGCTCTGAATTAAGGACACAATTCGCCCAACTACTCTATCATTTATGGCACAAGTGAGCAACATATGGGGGGGGGCATGAACCCCTCTTCTAATCTGCCACACAACTGCATTGCTACCAAATTGGCTGCTTTTCTTAAAAAAAAAACTTTATTTTGAATACAGAATGAACAACATGTAAAGAAAAATATCAGATGTATGCAACACATAGGACAGCTGGTGTTAGTTTAAAGAACAATAACCATCACATTATGTCAAAAAGTGTCCCGCCAGTTTGTCTATATGAATTGGAAGGAAGGAACATGCTGTTGTAAGCAATATTACCAACATCACAGCTACTGTGAAGAATACAACCCAAAAACCATAGCTAAAATTCACAAACCTCTTTTAACTATCTGTTTTGTGTGGAAGCTAGCTTCTCACCATACATATCAAAGGGCATTTCCACACTACACCATTATAGTGCTATTATTCCACTTTCAACATTCTGGGGATTCTGGAGTTTGTAGTTTACTGAGGCCAAAGAGCTCTCTGGCTGAGAATTCTAAAGGCCCCTCCCTAAACTGCAAACCCAGGATTCCATAGGATGTTGAAAGTGGAATGATAGCACTATAACAGTGTGATGTGGAAATGGCCAAAGATCTCTTATATGAAGAGAAAGACCAGAATCCTCTTGGTAGTTACAACTAGAACTGAACCATTGGAACATGTGTTGAATATTAGCCAAACACTTATGTTGTTGTTGTTGTTGTTGTGTGCCTTCAAGTCATTTCCAACTTACGGCAAACCGATGCATGCTCCATCAATTCACTGAGTCCACCACCATCATTGGGATTTCCAATACAATTCAGGTTAAGGTTTTGAATGTTTTTAAGGTTTCTAAAGTTAAGGAAATCATGTGTCTGATAAGAGAAGGATGGGGTCTGCTGAGTATGGCTACATGACTAAGAGAAAGACAGAAGGAGAGGAGGAGATGCAAGTGAAACTCATGTCAAACTTGAGCACAGCAGTCTATAGTCAAGGAAGCAATGGGTCAGATGAGATAAGAAAGAATACACCAGGGAGCTGCAAATATTTCTTTTTATTTCTGTCCTTTGCCCTCAAGTTGACTCTGATTTATGGTGACCCTATCCTAGGGTTTTCTTGGCAAGTTATTCAGAGGAAGGTGGTCACTGCCTTCTTCTTAGGCTGAGAGGGTTTGAGTTTTCCAAGGGCACCCACTGGGTTTCCATGGCTGAGTGGGGGTTCCAACCCTGATCTCCCAGAGGCCTAGTCCAACACTCATATTACTATATCACCCTGGTTCCCTATTTCTATTGCCCTCTGTAGGCACATACTTCCTTGTACAAGGAATGTTGTACATTTCTCTCTGTTTGCAATAATAAAAAGGAGTCAAAACCATGATGGAGCCTTCAAAAACAAAATTGGCTCTATAGTTATGGGAGGATGCTCTGGTACTTCCATTGCCAGAGTTACCACGCTTGCCACACCATTTTGGTGGCCAATTTTGGTGGCCAGGGCAGGGAAAATGTGCAGCTTCTGAAGGGTTACAGGACAGACTATGCGCCTGCCTCAACTTGAAGAAGTTCTGATATTTTATGTCAGAGCCTATGTTCTATTTAGAGACCATATTCCAGTCATCAGTTTCATTTGCTTTAGTCACCATGGTGTCAAATAGTAGTTTTCAAGACAGCCACGCATAATCTAATGAAGTAGGGACACACAGATTTATGAAGCTTGGTTTCACTCACGTTCTTTTTCCCACTACTATGTTCGTTCCATCCCAGTTCTTCTACATTGGATTGCAGTTTCCAAAAGTATGCCGTTTTCACCTGTGTACATGATTGCACATAGCTTTTCATACACATGCATTTTTGCAAGCAATTTTGTCCAACTAAATAATGTCTATCAGCGCATTTTTCAAAGACATGTAATTTTGTACCCAGTCTCAAAGGTACATAGTATGATGAGCACTTTTTAAAATGCACTTTTGTACCTCTTTTTATGAACTCCGCTGCAAACTTTGGGAAAGGATTGATTTCTATGTCTAAGTGCATTCCAGTTCATAATCAGTTTTCAAATAGTAAAAATGGGTAAATTCACATTTAAATGTAATCCAAATGATTTTTCACCCATCTCTGTGATGAAAGCATAGGTTCCTAAAGTTGACATGCACTTCTTTTGTCCTATGATTCAGACAGATTAAACAAAGATCTCTGTGGGATGTGTATATGCCACCTCTGTTCGTCTCACAAGACCACTGAATACCTTCAGGGGAAAAATGCTCTCTAGAGATTTTTTTCAAAAAAGTATTGTTCTATTCAGCTTAAACATTCAATTCCTATCAGGGCATGTTTGTTCTCACACATCCAAATGGCTGCCAAGTTTACACTAAGGTATAATTATTGATTTAGGCTTCTTTGAATGAAAAGCTAATTAAATAAGGCAGAAGACAGCTTTTCTTCAATAAGGAGCACACCTTCCTTGTATTTAAAGACTAAACAGATTATTTAGAAGAAAATTCCACTGAAAACAGATGTGCTTCCGATTTCTAGAGAGGGATAACTCCTGTGAAGGATCCCCTCTACGGGCTGGCCCCATAGTTCCAACCCTTGTACTTCTGTCATTCACCTTGCCCCCTTTCCTCTAATCCCTCCCTGGATTGGATACTTGGACCTCAAGGTCACTTCAGTCACATAGGGATGAGGGGGCGGGGGGCCGTTCACCCTGAGTGGCAATTTTTGGGGGAGTCCCAGCCCATAGCCACACCCCTGCATGCTCTGGCCGCACCCCCACGTGCCCTGGCCATGTCCCCCGCGCTTCTCACACCGTAGCCCCACTCCCTTCCCCACGCTCCAAGCTCCGCCACTGGGTCACCTCTATGTGAACCAGTGGATGTGTTCTATCAAACTTAATAGGACACAGTTCTTTAAAAAGAATAAACAAGTAGAAGTTAAGACACATCTAGAAAACACATTCACCTCTGAATATTTAATCATCTGCAGCTCCCCAAAACCTTATTCAGTTCTTCCTCTGACTGATTGTCCTGTCTTTGTTACAGCATTTTTCCTATCTCTATGTCATCTTTCCTTATCTCTCTGTAATATTTTCACTACCAGCCTTCTGTCAGAGACCATTTCCACGCTACACTGTTATAGTGCTATTGTTTCACTTCCAACATCCTACGCAATCCTGGGATTTGCAGTTTAGGGAGGGGCATTTAGAATTCTCAGCCAGGGAGCTCTTTGGCCTCAGTAAACTACAAGCCCCAGAATTCCACAGGATGTTGAAAGTAGAATTATAGCACTATAACAGTGTAGTGCAGAAATAGCCAGAGACAAGCCTCAGTTTTGTAACCTTTCTCCCCCATAGGCCTCCTTTCACAGCAGTCCCTGGGCTGTGATTGGCTGGCACCAAACAGGCTTGCCCAGCTCCTTCCTACATAGGCCCTGTTGTTCAGGCACTCAAGCCACACAAATAATGAGTGCCTGAAGAGAGTGGATGGATCAGGATACTTCAGTCTGCCTCAGTTTTGTTCATATTTAAATACACATTTTAAAACATAATTTTTTTACAAAACACACATCTAATTCTTATGGCTTATGAATGAACATCAGCTAAATTGACACGGACTGACAATATACCAATCCATCTATGTTTATTCATATGTCATCCAGCTTCTACGTGAATAGGCAATTTGGAAGTACAATCCTCCCTCTATATTTGCATGTTTGACCTGTGCAAATTTGATTATTCCCAAGGCATGCACATGCCTTTCCCCACATTCTCCCAGTCTCTTGCATTTTGCTGGATGTAGAGAAGGAAGGCACAGACACCCAGGCAAAAGGCAAAAGAAGGGGGGGTCCATGCATGCACCTTCTCCCCTCCAGAGCTCCCCCTCCCATTCCCATTCATTTTGCCCCAGGGGAAGAATGCACACTGAGGGGGAAAAAAAGGCATGGGAATGGGGTGGAAGACACATGTCACACCTTCTTTCTTCCGTCTGGAGCTCCTGCTCCCATTCTCATGCATTTTGCCCTGGTGTGAAGAAGAAGCACTAAGGCAAAATGCAAAGGAATAAGGGAGAGGCATGTCCATGCCTTCCTTCTCCCCTCCAGAGGTCCCCCAACCCATTCCCATGCATTGTGCCCCAGTATGGAGAATGCATGCCAAGGCAAAAAGGCAAGACAATGTGGGGAGCAAAAGGGAATGGGAGAAGGAATACAGGGGGAGTTATTCACTGCTTTTCCACTTTTGCAAGGTTTCTGCACCCCAAGCCCTCATGAAAGTGGAGGGGCCACTGCAGAAAACTTATGTGCCTGAAATGTCACATACAAATAGACATTTTAAAACTTAATTTTCTTGCAAGATACACATTTCTATATCTATTTTGTCATAAAATGTACATTTAAAGCCATCCAAAGTATGACGGGTTTCTGATCCATGTGTCTGCCAGGGAGATGTAGGCCAGGCCAGTTCATTTAGCTTTCACAATGGCAGAATTCCTCAAGCATCCCTAGCCTGGTGGTGATGGTGCACTAAGGCACTGTCCCCACCATTAGAGGGAAATATATATTACTCTGCTAACTTCAAAATATAACGTGCCAGTCCTGTAACATTTGGAGGCTGGCTGTACCATCCCAGCCCCTCTTGCTTCCTGTCCACATGTGTAGGAGTGTGAGTGGATATCTGTAAAGGGCATTCTGTTGCACCCACGTAGGCTGCCCTGTGACTGAGAAACCTACATAGAGTTCAAACATTCTTACAGTGTACACTATGCGCATACTATTAATTCCCCTCTCATCTGATCTCTGAATGTTGCAGAGTAGGAACCAAAGGGCAGAGGTGGATCTAGGGTGGGGCAACAGGGGTGCATGCCCTGGGCGCCATTCCCAGGGGGCGCAAAAGCTGCCATCCCCCCACACCCGCTGGCCACCCCTACTCCCTTCCGCACTCACCCACCACCTCATCGTGCACTTTTGCTCCCACCCACCACCCTCCCCCGTGCTCTTCCACATCCACCTGCTCCCCACCATGCTCTTCTGTGCCCTCTCACCACCACCACCACCCTGTCCTTCCTGGCCTATTTGAGGGAGGGGGCAGTGGTGGCAGCAGCACCTAAGGGCGCAACTTCCGCACTCACCCCAGACGCTGCTGAGCCTAGCTACACCACTGCCAAAGGGGATGGAATATCAAATAGGGCAAATGTGTTTTTCATGTTCAGTCTTGTCTGGGAGTCTTCCTCTTTTAGGAAGAACTTTCTGGCTGCAAGTGGAATGTGCTACCTTGGACTGTGGTAGAGTCTCCTTCTTTGGAGGCTTTTAAACAGAGGCTGGATGGCCACCTGTTCAGACCGCTTTGATGGAGTAGTCCTGCATGGCAAGGGGGGCTGGACTCAACGGCCCTTGTGGTCTCTTCCAACTCTATGATTCTCTGATTCTTAAGAGTCAGCAATAGTTCATGTTCTCTTTGTAGGAAAATTTGGTGTCTATATCAAGCACAGTGCAGCATAGCCTGTGCAATATGAGCTTATGGTAGAAAACAGGAGAAAATACTCAGGATGCTGTTGTAAGATTTTTTTTAAAAAAAAGGGGGGGGAATTTACATCTGTTGTTTCAAGAAATTCTTCTTGAGACAAGAAAGGAAATGGAAAAAAATGATTATCTAAATGGCAGTAGAAGAACCCCTAAGGTTATTTGTCCTGTGTGGATGTTTGGTTAGCATCCATCCTGAAGTATGAATGCTCCCTTCCCAAACAAAACTAACTTTCGGAAGGAATGACCTCTGCAGGCAGGAAGAAAGTAAAAGGACTGAGTACATAGATCAAAGAAAGAAACAGAGAGATGAAGCAAAAGGGCAGGCATGCTGTTTAGAGTTCCCACTCACTAATCACTTTATTACAGGCATCAGTGCCTCTTTGTTTCCCACAATCTTTGTGTAGATCCTTCTAGAAGCAAAGCCACCACGATCCTTCTCACCACTTCCTCTCCAGTATCTTGTCATCTCCCCATCCCCATCGGCAAACTCGTACAATCTACTACAAAAGGTGGAATGCAGGATTTGGAAGTTAGTTAAGATTGGGCATTGCTGGCTTGCCACTCTCTCCATCTGGGTATTTAATACAATATTCAATACAATTTTTCCAGGTCATGGCCTAGCAATGCTAACCTGACCATAATGGAATTTTATGCCTACAGTAGAATTTTTACTTAACAAGTAGTTTCCATTGGACTTTAAACAGGGGTACTTTATGGTCCAAATGTGGGTTCTGCCTCATTCCAAAGTGTCAGGGAGAGAATCCTCCCTGCTCAGCTCATTGTAAAACAAACTATTTCACTTCAGTATCAACTACAGAGAGAACCAGTATACTGCAGTGGTTTGGGTGCTAGACAAGAACTCTAGGGACCAGGGTTCAAATCCCTGTTCAGCATGAAACCCATTGGGTAACCTTGGCCAAATCACACTCTCTCAACCTCAGAAGGAAGCAATGGAAAACCCCTGTTGAACAAATTTTGTCAGGAAAACCCTGTGTTAGGTTCGTCTTAGGGTCACCTTAGGATTTGTGTTTCTTTGGAAGACACTTCGACTGAACAGGAAATCTTCCTGAAGAGAGAATGGAAATTCCATGGTACATTATATGGTTCTTACATAGTACAGTGTGTATCCATGAAGAAACACCAGAAAAACACAACACTCCCTTAATCTCCAAAGCTGTGATTAAACAGCAAGGAGGATCCAGTGAATGAATTTTGATCAGTTCATAATGCAGAAACCATGAAACCAAAGTTATACAAGTACAGACACAACCTGTCCTTTAGTTCATTTGTTACACTTCTGTCCCACCTTTTCTCCTGAGACCTCGAGGTGGAGTACATAGCACTCCCTCTCCAATAAATCGGTAATGGCATCCAATGATCAGATGGCCCCTGAGAAACTGAGTTTAAGTCTTAGGCCATTTCCGCACTAGACTGTTAATAGCGCTATGAGGCTGGCCCCTCCCGAAACTGCAAACCCCAGGATTCCACAGGATGTTGAAAGTGGAATCATAGCACTATTAACAGTCTAGTGCGGAAATGGTCTGAGAGTCCAAGCCTGCCCTTTCCTTTAGTGAGTCTTCCTTTCAAGTGTATTCTCATGAGTGGTAGCTGCAATAATGAAAATAAAAAAAAATGAGAAGGAAGATCCTCATCCCATACTATTCTACAGTTTGTGAAGAAGCACTTCCCCAACCACCACCAACTATCATGTTCCTGTGGTTGAGATGGTCAGTGAACAGGGGGAGGCAGCCTCCCCTGTAGGCAGCCTTTTGAACAAAGAAGAAGCCAACTCTCCACCCACCCCTTGGTCATTCAGGCTAGCCAGATGCTGAGGCTGAGTAGAAATTTTGTCAATCATTATAGCAGCCTACATGGAACACTCCATTTTTCCTCTTGTTTACACTGTCCAGCATAAGGAGTGGTAAAACAAACAGTTTGGCTGATTTGGCTTCTGTGTACCTTGCGCACACAGGTAGGGCACCTTATGTGCAAGGATATAACTACGAGAGGTGTATGAGGGCTTTTCCCCTCCCAAATGAGAATTCAGACCCAAGTTTATAGCACTGCAGAGAGACAGAGATTGAAAAATTTTTGTACCTAGAACTGTTGCATTTGCTATGTTCACATTCCATTGCCTGTCCATTTTCTTTGGATACTTAAGCTGTATTTCTAAACATTCAACTTAAGTTTTAAATTATTTTAATGCTAGGAATTTGAGAGCTGAAGGAAAATTTTACTGTTGAGATAAAATTCTTATTTGGAAGCACAGTGGCCCCATTTCCCCTCCACCATAGCTATATCCCTGAATATACACTGGAAGAAAATTGATGGACACTAAAAAACATCTTAATGGCAAATGACTGCTACCAACCTTCTTCCCATAAACATATTCTGCAAGAGAGTATGGCAAGTGAGCTACTCTTGAGTTTATTGCATCTTCTCATCTATAGCTTTTCCCAAAGCTTCGCCAAGTTACTGTTTCAGACAACAGTTTCCAGAATGCTGTAGCTAACTGGGGCATTCTGGGAATTGTAGTCCCTAAATAGTAACCTTTTCAAGCTCTGATGTCTCCAGCTAATGAAAAGAAAAGCTGTTTGATACTTCATCAGCGTACTCTTGGAGGTGATCAAGCAAAGAACAGCAAATAAAATAGGCTACAGAAGAGCACAGAGCTTAGGTGTTCTCTATGGATGAGGGAGACATTTATTTGGTTCACATTTTAATTGCTTTTAAACCAGTACACAAATCAAAACAGAATCATTCTCTGGAATGCACATTTCTCTGGATTTTTCAAGGAAGTTCTCTAATCTAAAAAGAAGTACAAAATATATATATATCATCAAAAGAAAAGCATACGTACAAAAACACATAAAGAAATGTGCAGCACAATGTTTGTGCATTTGCACAGATTTGCCCATCCATAGACAGAAACTGAAACTGATAGATTTGTCCATCCGAAAACACCACTGGGTGACCCTGGGCATGTTACATACTCTCAGGTCTCAGAAAACCCCACGATAAGTTCGCCTTAGGGTTGTCATAAGCCAGAAACAACTTGAAGAAACACAACTACAACCACCACCACTACCACCACCACCACAACAACAGTGCTCTGCATTTTAAAGGCTGTTTCCACACAACAGGGCTCAGCGAAGTCCTTTCGTTGCAGCGCCGCGGGGAGGGAAAGCACACCAGAAACGATCCCCTCCACACCTTGCCCAGTCACTACAGAGGGGAACGCTCTGGTCCTCCCTCTGCGCTGGGGGGGGAGGTGTTGCCAGCGCACTTCCGCCCTTCTGCATGGCCAGGAAAGGCAGCAAAGTGGTGCGATGGTTAAGTATAAAACAGATTTTTTTCTGTTTTACAAATACTACGCTCACGCAACACACGTGGACAAGATGGTGGTGGGACCACAACGAAGTCATGCAGAAGCACGACCTGCTGAGCACTGCTATCATGTCTCGACTGTGGGGCAGCCGTGCGGTGCAGAAAGGGCCAGAGATGACAGTGGGAGAATACTGTCTCACCTCTGAGCTTCAGGTTGGCAGGGGGAGCAGAAGAACCTAGAAATATCCAAAAAGAAAAAAAAAATGACATGAAAGAGAGACACAATCTCAGGATGTAAAAAAGAAAATTTCATCGCTAGAAAATCAGCCTGCAGGGGTTTTAGAAGTACCTGTCCCAAAATCTTGCAAATGGCAACTGAGCAGGTCAGTTTTTAGATAGCTTTCTCTTGAGGAAGGTCACAGAACTCTTTCCTGGCTGGAAGACATCTCTCTTTCTTTATTTCTCTTTCTTGCTGTCTCACTCTCTCTAACTTTCTTTCTTTTTTACAATCTGGGGATCTGTCTCTGCTTCACATCAGGCCTACGTCTGTTTAGATAAACTTAGCATGGGAAAGAATTGTCTCCTCAGTGCACATCTGATCAGAGCAAATCCCTGTAATCCTTAAATAAATATGGGGCCCTACATTAATCTCTAAACTGTCTTCTTTCTGGGGATGATAGGCCATGAATGTTTTGTGTTTCAAGTGTTTGTCCATTTCATCAATCCCTTTGGCTCTAAGAAAAATAAAATATTAATATAAATACCAAGGGAGTTATATCTTCTAAGTATGAAGGCGTATCCACTGGAAAGGACTGCATCATTTAAGGTGCAAGTAACATGCAAGGAGATGGTGACCTCTAGTGAAAAAAGACTGTAGATGCATGTGCTATGACAGAAAAAGAAGTCAAACAGCTTTTAGTAACCATTAAGAGGAAAGGTACATCTCTGCGGCAGGAGTGTAGGGCATAAGTGCACAAAATTCTGACAAGACACATGTGTCAAAGAATGTTGTTATGTCACCACTTTGTGCATGTTCTTTTCATTTGCCACCTTGGTTCGAAAGGCCACATTTTGTCTGGAAAGCTCAGCTACTCCGGAAATGATCTCGCAATCCCTGAAAAGTGTACTTGAAAGCTTCCTGTTGGCACCCTCTACCGAAATGGACAAGTGAGCGTCCACACCTTCCACCAGCAAGCGTGGGACCTCTTGCAATTGTACGTGTACAGTCTTCTTTCAGTTCCTAACCTAATCAAAGGAAAACACTACAATCTTACTCAAGAATTCAAAGGACATCTATGGGAATAAAGCATGGAAGAAGCACTGAGACCCAGGTGCCATTCTCAGCCTTACTATAGAGATCCCTATTGGCTCCACCTCAAGCTTTTCTTCTACTTCCAGTCTGAATGAGAAGGTCTGAAAAGTTATCCATCTGAATGGATATCCTTTGCACTTTCCATGAAACATGCTCAGAACCCTCCACGCTATCAGGAATCCTGATTGTTCAAGGGAAGATTCTGATAGTGTTTAGTCCAGTGTGCAACTAAGCTCACTTCATACATTCCTACTCAAGAGTTTTGGACTGGGACTTGGGACATCCATATCTGACAGACCTGAAGTTCATTGTGGCCATTTCTGCACTACGCTGTTATAGTGCTATTATTCCTTTTTTCTTTTTTCTTTTTTTGCACTGAAAATTGAGGATTTTATTGAAAAACTGACCAATAAAATGTCTTCGTGAAAGTGGTACACTGTAACAGCCTTTTTGAACTTATTCTTCCTCTAGTATGGAGGAAGTGTCCATGCACGTTAGGATAATGGATCTGAAAATGTTCATATGTTGAGCAAATAGCATCATTTGGACTTCATTCTAAGTGGTACAACCAAGACCCTAGTTCATGGATATCTGGCATTTTGTATCAGAAAATACACCTGTAGATATAAATCTGTGCTGGAAACCCACTGTATGTTGAACATAATATATTCAAAAAGTCCATTTTTAAATATATATTTGTTGATTTTGATCTATTAAAGATAATTACATTATTTAAACTTTATTAACAAACTTCTTGTAATGCTGCAGTTTTTCTTTGACAGTTATAATTGTGGAAACTTAATGTCATTTTTGTATATCTCTTTTCATGTGTTCTATAGTGCTACTATTCCACTTTCAACATCTTATGGAATCCCAGGGTTTGCAGTTTAGGGAGGGGCCTTTAGAATTCCCAGCCAGAGAGCTCGTTGGCACAGACCCTTTTCTCACCTTACCCTTTTGTGGTGCTGGGGTGCGGGGCTCACGCGAGCAGCCTCCGGAGGAAGGTTCTTGCTTCCTTGCCTGTTCAGCTCCGCATGAGCTTCCTGCTCATGCGAGAGCCCCGCCTCTTCTTTTCGCAGTGCAGCTGGGGACCTTTCTCAGGCTGCAGTGGACAGGAAGCGCAACCAGCCCGGCTCCCGAGGCTCCACATGCAGGGTAAGTGCACGTGGGACCCCGGAGCAATGCGCAACCACGCAGCATTTTCAGCTTCAAGCCGAAAAAGAAACAATGTGTGCGCGGTCCACGTCAGGCCCTTGAGCGTCGCGCAAATGTGAGTGCGTCATGTGGGCCACTCCTCATATGTGCGTGACACTGAAGGGGCCCTTTCACATCAGAAATGCTGTGCGAAAAGGGCCTCAGTAAACTACAAACCCCAGAATTCCACAGGATCTTGAAAGTGGAATAATAGCACCATAACGGTGTAGGGTGGAAATGGCCTGGGTGTCTTGAGGCCTGTCATTCTCATTTGCAGCCTGAGCTGTTTCGCACAGTTGTTAAAAGAATACACTGGGGAGGCAGAAGATAAAATGGAGTGGGGAGAATGACCAGGAGCACCACTGTAATTTCATTGCAGAAACAGCAAGATAAACATTGGGAGACAGCATTTCCCAGCACAGTGTTTCTCAGACCATCTGATGTTGGGACCAGTAATTTTTTTCCCTAGTGTGCCAGGTACCAGCACCATCTTTGTGCCCCTTGGCCACAGCTGCTTCTTTTTTTCCAGAAAACTTGTCTCAGACTAGCAGCTAATGGCTTGGAGACAAGTACTGGTCCAGGACCACCAATTTGAGTGACACTATTCTAGGCTTCAGCACTATTCTAGGCTGAATGCAGTCAGCTGACCCCTAAAACCGAACACTATCCATTGAACTCAGAGGCCATCCAGTTCTCCTCTACAAAACAGTGTCCTGGACTAAACTACTTGTCTCATCAAGTAATAAATTTGCAACAAATATCCCCTTTGACCATCTTTTGGCTTGAATCTTCTGGGAACACTACACTAGAATTAAAATAACTGTGGAAACAGTGGTGTTTTCTCAGAGCTTGTGGTTCACAAGCATACACAGAGAGAACCCTCTTGGTTTTCATTGTTGGATGGGAAGATACTCAGCCATCACATAATAGGTGAGCACAAGGCCTTGGTAAACTTTGCATAATTGGCTGCACAACTGTTGGATTCAACATCAATACGCTGGCACATATTTATGCTAGGCTAAAGGTATATTGGATCTTGGCTTTCTTTTGCAGAAGTATATTTTATGAGGAATATTTGGCAATTTTCAGGGCCAAGAAAATGGAAGGAATATGTGGAGAGGCCTTACATTTATACATGGGTGTTACCCCTTTCTTTTAACCCATTCACCTACCCACCCAGAAAAGAACCATGCTACCACTTGGAGCAGCAACTTGGTTGTTCTCAGCTTGGGAGAAAATGTCCCTGAGAACTGAGACTGGGAAAGTGGGGCTGCAACTCCCAGAACCTCTGAGACAGAATTGCCATTCTTGGAGTCGTAGTCCCACAAAGTTATTTCCCAAGCTTTGCATGGAAATGAAATTACATCGTGGCAAGCAAGGAAGGGAGGGGGGGCTGTCTTCCATATTTGTACCACTCCTTGAGAAATAATGCTTGACTACTGACTCCTAGTGGTGTTCTCAGACCCAGTCTTGACCTAACATTGGCTGGAGTTAGGAAGGCCTCACTGCTGAATCATGTGCCAGGGAGGAAGTTGGGTTTTTTTTGTTTTTTTTAAAGTACGTTTAAATGAAAGCAGCATGAAAGTTCAAACACAGAAAGGGGTGTGTCCTTCTTGTGTTAATGGTTTTTTAAAGTAACCGCTTGAATGAATCCCAATGGCAGGCAAAACTCTACACACTCCTTCATGAGTCATCAGCATTGTCTGTTGTAGATTTTCACTTTTGTCATGCTGCTGAAAGGCTGCGGTGAAAAGATCCAAATACTTCCCTGTGTACCATATTAACCTTCTCATATTTGTAGCTTACCTTGCTCTAAAAGCTACAAATATTTTGAAGGGCTGCTACCTGGTTGCAGAAGCATTTTGGGGAAGGGGGTTTGATTTTTATCTCTATGGTTAAGTTTTTAATTATTATATACATTTTAAAATTAATGGTGTTGTAATATTATAGCTTCTTTAATTGTGTTTTAATCTATTATTGGATTTATTTAAAGCTTTATCTTATTTTAGCCTTGTTGTAAGAAGAATCCTGCTCAGGAGAATATAGCAGAATTAAAATAAAATAAAATAAAATTTCTTGTAACAGTGTATCTTCTGAGGGATGCTTGAGAAGTCCTATTTTGCTGCATTCTGAAACAAATTCAATTAAACCCAAATTAATGTATGAATGAGAATGCAGGTGATCTTTCGATTTAACTCTCCTCCAATTTTTTGCAGTGCAGTTCTTGGCTCAAAAAACTGATCAAATCTATTTAAAATGCACTTTCTGAGACAAAAGAAATTAGAAACCTGTGAGTGTTGCCAAAAGCTAGATGAAGATCCTTGAGTTGCTTCTGTCTTTGTGCTTCCAGAGAACTGGGATGCCATACCGTCTCCTTCCAGCAAGCTTTGTTAGAGATCATATGATACTTGTGAAACTCTCTCACTCATCCAGCCTCTGTTCTCCAATTTGTGATTGATTTTAACTAAGGAAACTCAGTGACTTAAAACATCTTACCAAAACAAATTTTGGACTTCCATGCTTTGTCCTCACCACCACCACCACCACGACCACCACCTTTAGTTTCTTACCATTAGCCTGCTGCTCTAGAGTGGTATTTCTCAACCACGGGCCATATGGCACCCTGGGGGCCCCCAGGATATTCCAAGGGGGCTACAGGTGAAAATCATGTTAATTGGGGGGGGGGAGGCACAACATGATACTAGGAGGCCACAGAGGGAAGTGAGAAGTGAAGTTTCCACAGTTTTGGGATAAAGCAAAAATGTTTTTCATAGCATTTCCTACTTTGTATTTGATAGAATCAGGTTTCAGCCATGTGAATTATTTATTCAGCCAAATGCAGAATCGCCTTAACATAATGAACAGAGGTGATCTTTGGTTCTCCCTCACAGCAACAGAAACAGATATAAAAAAAGTTTGTTTCTAGTCATCAAGCACAAGGGTCACATTGATTGAGAAACACTAAAAGTATAAATTTTTATTGTATTTTGTATAAATTATGTAAATTATAAATAAAACATATTCTATTTACAAAGGAAACATTTAAATAGCTGCCGATGTCATGAGCCAGGCTGAGCGTGCTGCCGATTCAGACTTGGACTCCGATTTAGACTTGGACTCCCAGCCGGGGGAGGATCCCTTGGAGGGGCCTTCAGAAGAGGGGGCTCCTTCAGAGTCTAGAGAGGAGTCTGCCAGCGACCCCACAGCTGTCCCGGGCACGGATCCTGAGCCAGTACCTGCAGCAGATGTTTGTGCTCCAGAGGCAGAGGCTAGTGCTTCTGACTCGATAGAGGCTGGTGTTTCTGACTCCAGCCTGGAGTTTGCAGCAGACCCTCCCCCCCACATTCCTCCAGAGGCGGCTGGAGAAGGGGGCAGTCCGGAGGTCTCAGCAGCTGCGGGAGAAGCGTCTGATGAATCGGCCCTGAAGTCTTGAGGGGCTCCAGTTGTGAGCTGGGCCAACAGACATTTGATCAGCCCCAGCTGGGCTAAAGTCTGTGTATTTAAGACAGACGCTGTTGGAGTTGGGCACAGGGCAACAACTGTCTACCAACCGGGAATCTGCGTCCTGTGTCATGGGCTTTCTGTTCCAGGCTAAAACTTGCTGTTTGAGTTTGCTGCCCCTGGGACTTGGATGTTTGTTTTGGTGATGTAACCTCTTGATTTATTTATTACTAAAGCCATAAACTCAACTCCTGCCTCTGTGTCTGCTTAGCTGCCACCTGACAGTGACAGCCTTTCTACCGGTAGAATGGGGGGGCATAGGAAGAAAACAAGGTCAGAAGGGGGCCATGGTTGGAAAAAGGTTGAGCAACACTGTTCTAGAGAACCTGGAAAACCACAAATTCTGTAAATTTATAATTGATCATAATATAGGTATTGCCCACTCCTGTATTTTGGATTTTGTTTTCTCCTTGTGGATCAACACGGACCCTCTCTCTATCTCTTTCTTTTGGAATTAATTTAGAAATGTTTATTATGAAAGAAAACACATTTAGAAATGTGTATTTTGTGAGGAGATCCAGTGTGGTGTAGTGGTTCAAGCATTGGTCTATGACCCCGGAGCCAAGGGTATGATTCGCCCCTTGGCCATGGAAATCCAGTGCATGACCTTGGGTGCCTCACACACTCTCAGCCTCAGAAAACCCCATGATAAGTTTACCAGAGTTGCCATAAGTCAGAAATGACCTGAAGGCACACAACAACATGATTTTGTGACAAAATACATTTAGATATAGTATATAAATATATACTTAAACATTTTGATGCAAATATATGTTATTTCATTACAGATTAAGGCAAAATGGGACAGAACCAGCAGATGTCACGTGTGCAAAAATAATTGTGATCCAGAAGCAGACTGATCCAACCAATTTTTCCCTGGTGAAAGGGCAATATTTTACCTAAGACACCTGCCCTTAAACAGTGATAAGGAAGAGGTGTCAAAGGGAACAAAACCACATGATTTTCACTAGATCTGGTTACTACAAAAACTTGCTAGAGAATGTTGAAATTTCCCTTTTAACTGATATTTTCATTTAGGTCCCATTTTGTGCATTTTTTACTTGTTATACAAACCTAGCCCTCAAATATTCAATCACTGTTAAGATTCTGAAACTTGTAACAATGTGAAGAAAGATATGGCAACTTTATGAATGAGAGATCTCCAATTCACCCTCTATTCAACAGCCCTGCTCAGGTCATGGAGACTCAAGGCTGTGGATTCCTTGATTGAGTCTACCTACCTGTAGTGCAGTCTTTGTCTTTTCCTACTGCTTTCTACCACTGAAAGCATTATTGTCTTTTCTAGTGAGTCATGTCTTCTCACAATATGTCTAAAGTTAATTGTCATCTTGGTTTCTATGGAGAGTTCAAGCCTGATTTGCTCTCAGACTCATTTATTTGTCTTGTTGGCAGTCCGTTATGTAAACCATCTGTAATTGTTCTGTTTTCCTAATATTCAGCTATAATCCTGCCTTTGCACTTCCTTCTTTGATTTTCTTCACTAGTTTTCCAAGTCTTTGCTATTTTCTGCTAGTAAAATGGTGTCAACAGCATATCTTAAATAGTTGACGTTCTTCCTCCAGTTTTCACACCTCCTTCCTCCAAGTGTTACCCTGATTTCTGGGGGTCCCGGGAGGGACACCTAAATGTGCTCACACCAATGGGGAGGGAATTAGCACAGAGCACAAGTTGGCAATGCGAGAGGCAGGGTAAAGTAGCGAGATCTTGAACCCTATGTCTATGGGGTCAGGCCAAGTCAAGGATGAGGCAGATGTTGAAATTAGTAATTCTTTTATTTAAGCACAATCAAACAAATGTATGCAACACACTCACACAAGAAACTATAGAAATGAAGGGAGGAGTGGATAGAGGGATTTTTAAGGAGGTTTGGTATGGGAAATACTATACCTGTCCTGAAGCCCGGTTAGAAGCGGAGAAGCTGGGGAGCGTGGATCTCAACACGTGGAGCTGAGGGGAAGGCTCACTGGACAAAGCGACAGCAAGGCAGGATGGAAGCCAAGAGCGATCCGAGGAAGCGCTCAAAGTCAGGGGTTCTTATAGGGAAAATTGTGACCGCAGGCTAGTTCGTACTTGGGGAAAACAATGAGTTTGGGGCTGGAGACAAAGCCTGCGAAAGGTCAGTATTTGAATGATTGAGTTATAGCCAAATTGTCAATAGAGTAGCCAGTATGCAAACGTGGAGTGCTTGAGAGTTGTATCATCCGCTCATCAAGCTCCTGCGCGGGGCAGGGAATCTTTTGTGAGTTGCGTGCACACATAATTGTGGTACTTGCCCTGAGGTTTCCTGAAGCTGCATTAGGCAATGACTGGCCTGCCTAGAGTGGGATATGAATGGTTCGGCTATTGTCAGCCGCGCCTGTGAGCGTGCTTGCCCGGGGGCCTCACAAGCACATGGTGAGGAATGGGTAGAGAAGGCCAAATTATTGATATCAAAAGATATCTTAATATCCCACAAGTTCGGGCCAGCAATGGTGGTAACACAAATCTATTCCAGCTTTATGATAGGTTCATCATACAAGTTAAGGTAATCAAATGTAGCCTTCCTTGGCCCTCCCGCCCACTGGAAATGATAATGTTTCTCCACATTCTGTCCTGATTGTGAACTCTTGTCCTGAGTACAGGTTATGTATCAGGCCAATCAAATGTGGTGGCACACCCATTTCTTAAAGAGCAATTCATAGCTTTTCATGATCTACACAATCAAAGGCTTTGCTATAATTTATAAAGCACAGGCTGATTTTCTTCTGAAATACTTTGGAAACATATTCAACACATGTTTGCAATTTGATTGCTAGCGTCTTTTCATTTTCTGAATTCAGCTTCGACATTTGGCATTTCTCATTCCATGTATGGTAAAAACCTTTGTTGTAAACTTTTAAGCATCACTTGCATGGGAGCTTAATGCAATGACCCAGTGGTTACTGTAATCCCTGGTGTCCTCTTTCTTGAGGACTGGAATATAGAGGGAGCATTTTCAATCTGTGGCCTATTGTTTTCTGTTCCATATTTGTTGGATAATTTTAGTTAAAACTTAAGTAGATTCTGTCTTTGTTGCTTGAAACAGCTCTACTGATATCTCATCTGCTATTGGTGATTTATTTCTCCCAAGTGCTCTGAGTGCAGCTTCCACTTCACTTTCTAAAATTGTAGGCTCATTTTCAAATGGTTCTTCTTTGGATGAATCTGTGATGCTTTCTTCCCCTTTATATAGTTCTTCAATGTATTATTTCCAATACATTATTTGTACTTGGTCATGCAAAGTGTTCCTCTGCTGGTCGTACAGGATCCTCACTCTTGGTTTAAATGTCCTTTTGATTTCTTGGATCTTGTGGAAGATGTCTCTTATTCTTCCTTTTATTGTCTCTTGTATTTTTATGGATTGATTATTGCAGTAGTTCTCTCTTTCCCTGCACACAATTCACTGAACAGTTGCATTCAGGGTTCTGATCCTATTTATGTCACCTTTTACTTTTGCTTCTCATCTGTCCTTGACTGCTTGAAAGTTTCATCTATCACCCATTGAGGTTTCCTTTTTCTTTTAATTTGCAGGTAGTGTCTTTTTGCACTCCTCCTTGACAGTGTGTCTGGTTTCAGTCCGGAATTTGTCTGGCTCCCAATCAATTAGGCTTAACAGTGCAAATCTTTTTTTTTTTTTAACGTATCTTCACATTCTACATTCTTCAGACTCTCCATTGCTTGCTCATCTGACTCTGTAGGTAGACCATAAACTTGAATTATGATTACACTGATTTTATATTACATCCTCCAACTACTTTTGCTTTGTCTCTCTTATTAATGCCATCCCATTTCTTCTTAGATGTTCATTTCCTAAGTAAAATGCTGGGTAACTACCTAACTGAAAATTACCCATTCCTGCCCACTTTAGCTTGCTCACCCCATCTACTGCAATGTTTGTACTTCAATTTGTTGTGATACAAAGTCTAGTTTCACCTGATTCATTCTTTTCACATTCCATGTCCCTGTGTGTTGTCTAGCTTTGGACTTTCACATCCAAGCATGTCAACAGCTGGACATTCTTTCAGCTTGAGTCCAGCTGTGTCATTAGCCACAGCAATACATGTACTTGTCCTCTTCTCCTTCCTGCTAGCTTACTGAGTGCCTTTCAACCTGGGAGTCTCCTTTTCTGGCACTATCTCTTGTCTCATTTTGGATCATCTCATCGCATGAAGGTAAAAGCCTTCAGGAGTGGTTTACCATTGTGTTCTGCTGTGCAGTAGTAACAAACATTAACTATGCTTTTGTCTCTGAGACATCCTCCACCAGTGTCACCCCACACACATACTACTGCCACTGCCCAGTAGCTGTTTGGAATATTTTTAGTCTGGCCCTACCAGCAGCAATGCTCTCAGCAGAACAGGCTCTTATCCCAGAGGGGCACGCCATCCCACCATCATGGAAAGGTAGTGGCATAGTGGGTGACAGACCACTGCCACAATGAAAATATGCAGAATTTATCCATAGACTTAGCATTCAACAGTGAAGGAATCTGTCTCACTTTCTATAATATTTGCATATTTTCATGCACATGTTTGTTCCATCATATTTCCTGCATCAGCTGGCAAATACTCTTCCTGCATTAAAATGTGTGAGCATTTTAGAGTGCATTTTTGTATGCATTTCCCTTAACATATGTATATTTTGCAAGCAGTTTCCCGTTTTGGGGAATGCTACTTTCCCAATTGTTTGCATCTTTGTGTGAAATTTATTCTGGGGAACCACCCTACAAAATCCAGAAAAGTATGAAAACTAAGGGATAATTGCATTCTGGTCTGTATATTTGTTCGGAAAGTGCAAAACAAGTCAGCTCACGTTAAAAATGCAAATGAAAAAGATTTTCTCCTTCTCGGGTACGAATCAGTTTGTAGGTGCATTTAGCGTAAAGTGACACCTTCAGGCAATGCTTGAGGTTCTAATGGGAGTCAGTGGACTGATGAATCCACTTTGGGTTTAGACATATTCTCCAAGGAAAAGGACCTATTTCAGAGATAGTGCCTTTAAAATGTGGATTAAAATCTAGTGCCCCACTGACAATGAACCCCCAGCCTTCACTAGTTGCCTTACAACTTACTAATGCTGAAACCTAAAAAGTCTAAATCTAAAAGAAAGGACCTCACCCATTTTCCCTTCCACTCTTGACATACTTATAGGTTTGTTCATAAACAAATAAAAGAGAGATTGCCAGGTTTCTACAGTTCTTATCTAAGAGATTTGAATATCAAACCTGCTCTTGTGAACTCTGTTCCTCCTTTTATGCTTACCAGCTACACCCACACAGGACCAAATAAACCCTGCTTCAGGAACTGTACAAATCCAACAAATGCTTGTTTAATCTGATTTTAATGGACGCTGGTGATAGAGCGTTCTTCATACATTCTAGATGAGCTATCCTATCATCGTCACTTGCAGAAATGTCTTGCCAATTTCCAGCCCAAGCTTGCTTGAGAGACTGAGAACAAACCTTATTGTCAGCGAGAGTTTAACTGAAATTTCTCCTTTTGAGGAAACTTCCAAGATATTTCTTTCCTTCATCTCCTAGAAAAAGAAGGCCACTTTACAGAATGTTCTTCACCATTTTTTGCTTGCGGCAGCCAGCTTTCTCACAACAGCCACTGTCATCTCATGGAACAATGCTTCCTGAAGGATGTAAATAGGCAAACAGGCTGCTGGTTAGGGCTGTCAAAATTGGCTAGACTTGTTTTTATTGTATTTCTCATCAGCCTATTAGTATTCTTGTCCCATTTGAGTTCTGTATCAAGTTGTGAAACCCATCCTTTTCCACTCAGAAATTTGTGCATTTTTTTGTGCATGTTTTTCAAAAATGTCCACATTTTTGTAGATATATATACTAATATATCAGTTTGTACACATTCCACCCCTTGACTGAGGCATGTTTGTGCACAGTGTTCAAATGCACAGGTTTTTCTCATGCACAATGTTCAAATACACACTTAGCTGCATGCAGATTTTTCATTTTGCATTTTTTTTTTACTGCCCAAACACATCATAAGCCCCAGAAATATATAGATGAAAAGAAAAGAAATGTGTTGTGTCTGTATTTCTCTACAAAAATGCTAGTTTCACAAATCCCAAAGTATCTTGCTTGAGAAAGATACACTGTTATCTGCCTTGGTTTTTCTGCAACTAGGTTTTTATAGGGAAATACAGACCAAACACGTCTCTTTTCCGTCCCTGTTTTCTTTTCTTTTTTTAATTGTTATATATTTTATTGAATATTTAAAAAAACAAAAGACAACACACAATAAACAATACAAATAAACATCTAAAAATATTAGCAATAAACCGAAAGACATATTAGCATGCAAATCAATTAGCAACAAATCTATCTAAACTAAAGAGAACAACTAAGAAAACAAATCCTTACACATAATTAAAAGGTGTTTCCCACCATGACTATCAACTGCTCATAGTCTTCTATCTGTACACTAATATAGTAAGTCTAACACATACAATTAAAATTAACGTTTGTTGTGTGATCTTGATATGATTCTATAATAAAAAATATTTGAGTTAGGAAGTAAGTATACATATTTGTATTTATATAGTAGTTAATTGATACCTTTAATAGAAAAACTAAATGGATTAATCAAATTAAATTATTTTTAATTTGTAATAGAATACATGCAATATATATGTGAAAAAAAGATATTGGAAGGCAGCAACAAACTAAAATCATCTTTAATTTTCTTTAACTCATTTGCATGATATCAAGTGATAAATTCCTCTATTCAAAGCAATGCAAGTTCAGAACCCAAAATCATAATTTTACCTTCATTTTCTCTCAGGTACTCAATCAATAATTGTCACTTTTTTTTCCAAAATCCTTTCCTGGAGAACCTTTTAAATCTATTAGTCTATCCATTTCTGCAATCGTCAACAATCTACAGAGCCATTCATTCATTGTTGGGATGTCCGTCTTCTTTCAGTATTTTGTGTAGACTGGTCTTGCTGCTAATTGTATATATTGAATCATTCTCTATCGTTGTTTATGCCATTGTGTATCTTCCTGCCAAATTCCCAATAAAAACAATTCTGAGGACTTATTGATCTGGCATTTCAAAATTTTTTGTATTCTACTCTGTATCATCTTCCAAAACTGTTTAGCCTTTTCACAAGTCCACCACGTATGTACAAAGAGCCACCACGGTCTAAATACTTCCAACAATTATTAGTCATCTCTTTATACATCTTGGAAAATCTTTCCGGAGAAAGATACCAGCAAAACATCATTTTAGAATAATTTTCTTGTAAGTCATAGCAGAGTATGTTTCTAATTTCTTTTGTCCATAGTCTTTCCCATTGATTCATGGATATTGAATATCTGAAATTCTTTGCCCAGTTGATCATATATTCCTTCACTTGCTCTTCTTCCATCTCCATTTTCCACAAATATTTATATAGTTTGGCAATCAAATGTTCCTTATTAATAGAACTTCCATATCCGATTTGGTCTTTTCAAAGTTTGTATTCTTTTTGTCTTTGAGAAATCTTAAATAATGTTGTCTGTGTGAGAGCCATTGTATTGAATGATCTTCTTCCTGGAGTTGTTGTGTTGTTTTCATCTCGTAGTCTTGCTCTTGCCTCCTTAACAAGTCCATCCCTATTTTCCATTGCTTTTTTTTAATTAAAAAAACCCCTAAGGATTGATAGGAGACTGGAATAACGCTTAAAAAGTCCTGTCAAGGTGTCTCTAAAGTGTTTAAAAATTCCCTTTTACTTTTAAAAGTAACCACAACGTTTATGCATTACAAGGTTAGCAAGGTGTAGGGGTAAATCATTGCAGATAACTACTTGTATCTTGTTACTTCAAAGCGCTGCAAATTACCAAGTCTCTCAAGACAAAGCCCTCACAATCATTTAATGAATGACCCTGTCATCACAGGCACTCAACTGTACACCCAGCTTGCATGATATATTCACACCTTTGCTCAGGGTACAAAATCTGCTCTGTCAGAACCTCATAACATCAACCTCATGAAAAGTGCATATTATAATAGCAATATCCAGGCAATTAGATCTGCAGCAAAAACTATCCACATCCCAAAGGGAAATATCAGCACACTCAGGAAAAGTCCAAGGTTACTAAAAGTACAAAAGTCTTATCTTAACATGTGGGGAAGGGACACATAAAGCAGCCCAAAGATAATTGTTATATTTGCAGAGTAGCCACAAAATACTGAGAGGTAAGGAGACAAAAAGGAAACCAAGTGTGGTATAGTGGTTTGAGACCAGGGTTTGCTTCCTTGCTTGGCCATGGAAACCCACTGAGTGACCATGGGCATGTCACACACTCTCAGGCCCTTTCCGCAGGATGTTGTCATCCCACATTTGGGAAGGGAGAAGGACAGGACCCAGATGACAGTTCTGCATGATGCCGTCCGGGTTCCATCCTTCTCCCATCCCCAGGCGGTGCAATCACACCACAAATCATTGACAGGTTTTCCCTGTCAATGAACGATGATCAGGCCACCATCCCACCACTCGTCCGCACTTACTAGAGCTGTGGAGGGTCAGGAAATGCAATGGCTGTGCTTCCTGCCCCAGTGCAGCCTGGGACAGTGCCCGGCTGCACTGAGGAAGCAAGAGGTGTGGCTATTGCGCCTCCTGCCTTCCTGCAGGCAGCCAGTCCAGAGGGGAGTGCTCCTGTCATGCTCCCCTCTGGGGACAACTTCTACCGATTCCCTTTTCGCACCTTACCTTTTCGCAGCACTGAGGTGCAAGGCTCGTGCAAGCAGCCTCCAGAGAGGAGCTCTCACTTCCTTGCTCCTTCGGTTCCACATGAGCTTCCTGCTCACGTGAGAGCCCCGCCTCTTCCTTTCGCAGTGCAGCCTGGGACCTCCCAGGCTGCACTGAGACAGGAAATGTGACCGGCCCGGCTCCCGAGGCTCTGCCCACCAGGTAAGTGCACGCGGGGCCCCAGAGCAATGCGCGACCACGCAGCATTTTCAGCTTCAAGCCAAAAATGAAAAAATGTGTGCGCGGTCCACCTCAGGCCCTTGAGCATCACACAGATGTGAGTGCATCGTGTGGACCGCTCCTCACATGTGCGCGACGCTTAAGGGACTCTTTCGCATCAGAAATGCCGTGTGTAAAGGGCCCAAGATCCCCACAAGAAGCCACTGGGATCAGGTAGTGTGTGTAAAGGGCCTCAGCCCCAGAAAATCTCATAACAGGTTCACCTTAGGGTCACTGTAAGTCAGAAATGACTTAAAGGCACACAACAAGGGAGACCAAAACAGGTGAGAGGTGGAATAAAATGGTGTATCCTGAACAGGAAAAGAGCCAGCATAGTATAGTGGACTGAGTGTTGGACCAGAAGTCTGGGAAACCAGGGTCTGGAGGCCCACTCAGCCATGGAAACCCATTTAGTGGCCTCACAACAGTTACACTCTCTCAGCCTTAGAGTAAAGCAATCGCAAACCCCTCTAAATAAATCTTGGCAAGAAAACACCATGATAAGGTCACCATATGTCAGAGTTAACTTGAAGCCTCCTAACACCAACAGCATTATGGCATGTCTCATTTGCCAGGGTTAATACAGGTTTATTTCTTTTCTGAAACCAGGTGTATGAAAATCCTTTGAGCACTCCCCTTGCCACCCTTGCAACAGAATATGGAAAAAAACAGACTTTCTGAACAAAGACAGTTTTATCATCTCCATAGGCCCAAGCTTTGTACACAAATGCCGCTGTGACCTACACCAAACACTTTGTGCCTTGTGGAGGAGCAAATCTCACAACAGGTGCAACATAAAAAGGTAATCGTTTAATATAACTGCTGTGCCCTGGGGCACTTTGGCTATAGAATATGCATCTACCACTCATTCATCAAATCCTCTTCCAAGCTTATGCAGCTGCTCTAGCTTAATATTACACTCTTTTGTGCTTGTTATATACCATCTGGTTGACTAGTGTACCTAAATGGAACTCCCATCTCATGTCCCCCAGTCCTTCATAAATAAAAACAGGGAAATACTTGTATATGAGGGGTGAGGCAGCAAGGAGGAAATGAAAGGGGAAAGGAGGAAAGCATATGACAATCCTATAGCATGGCCTAGAGGACAATGGTGGGTTCCTTGGGCCAAGACTCTTTTCTTTCTCTTCTCCTCCCCCCCTCCCCGGAACAGAGCACAAAATGGTGCCACCATGCATCCAGGTTAAGGTTTCTAGTATCCAAAGTCAGCTAAGGCATTTTGGCATAAGAGGCAGGAAGCCCCACATGTTCCTCTCTTCCTCTTCGTCACCCTTGGTACTAAAAGCATATTTGCAAATGAAGACTTTGCTGCAGTTTCATGACACATAAAATTTGCAGCCTGAAGCAACTTACCTCACTTTGCCCAATGCAGGCTGCACATTGGATTCAGCAGAACCAAGACTGATGCAGAAAGCAGAGGTCAAAACAGTAGGCATATATGTTGCATGTTTCATGGAACCACCATTATACAAAAATTTCAGAGGCAAATGAGAATTTAAAGAATAGAATAAGACTGGAAATCTCAACAGAGCTCGTGGTTGTTCTTTCATTGGTACCTGGAAAGAACCACATGCATCTCTGTAAACATGCACAAGCACCAAAAAAAAAAAAAAACCCAGAACAGAACACATATGTATTTCTGCACAGAATTATTCCCAAAAAACTTTAGGCTATGAATACTAGACAAAAACTGCACCATCTTCTCACTTCTGTGTTATTCTTCCCAACATCATGGAAGAAAGTACTTTAAAGTGTTTCTAGTTCTGGTCTTCCCCTACTGCAGGTGATCAGTGTTCTGGTAAACCTCTTCATCTCTCCCAATGCCTATTTAATTTTCAAGGATTGTGGAACAGGGATAAAAAGACTACTCACAATTTTTTTTCATCCTCAACCAAGAAGGGTTTCGCAAGATATTAAAACACCCATCAGAAAAATGGTCAACTCTGAGGAGACGTTTTGCATTTCAAGACTTTTTTTTTCTTTTTCTTTCTTGTTTATTTTGAAAAAAAAATGCATAACTCCATCCTGGGTATTGGACAATTTTTGGTAAGAAACTGTGCATTTTGCTCCTAATAATTGTGTATGTGTGTGTGTGTGTGTTTGCAAAAACAGTGGTCAAGTTCCTGCATCCATATAGGCAGAGCCCTGCACTGCCACATCTGTCCGTATGGAAGGCAGCTTCGCAATATAGACCACACCCCACAGCCATTTAATGCCTGAAGAAGGGTATGAGCTGCCTGGGCAGGATTTGGCTCCATGGCTGGGAGGGAAAAGCAGCCATTCCCTGCAATCACGAGTGCGTACATGGAAGATCCAGAAGGGTGATGCCTGCTATTTCCTCCTGGCTGCAGATGGCCGGAATCTGAACAGCCTTCACCCTCCTTTTGGCTATTAAATGGCCAAAGGACTATATGCCTGCTCTTCAAAACAGGCTTGCAAGGCGAACTGGATATCCCCTTGTACAACGTACACAAGAAGACATATCCATGTGTTACTCCAGTTTCCACACACATGCATTATCAATAATATTCAGTAGTATTCTTTCGACTTACTGTAGCATTTCTGTACCACAGAGTACTGTGATACTTGCAGTAGTATTCATATCATTGTGGATATTTTTGGGGAGAAAACAAGGTTTTGTACATTTTATTTGGCAGGAAAACAGTGGAAAAAATAACAAAAATCACATATGTACATAAAAACTCTTGTAATTGCAGCCAGTGAAAAAATTTTGAAAATATTTGCTCTTCCATGTCAGAATGAAATTGTGGAATGACAACCTATTATCACCTTTACCCCATGAACAATACAACACATGACCACTGTGTATATTTCCGCAAAGTGTTTGGCAGTGATATTGGCATACTCACCTCTTTCTAAAGATTCATTCCAGCATCATTTCTTTCTGAATGGCACATGAAGTGAGGTAACAGTTTGGACGAGCGCTTTAAGCATCAGACATGGGTAGAGGAAGCTAACTGCCCTTTGTCCTTACTTTCATATGAAAGCCTTGGAAGTACTTTGAGAATTGCTGTGCTTTTGAATTCCTTTGTGTGGTGAGTTCTAATGCTGTGGTGTGAAGTAAGTCTCCTGTGCTTATTTTTATTCCTAATTCATTTTAAAGCATTCTTTTTCTTAACAATCAGGAGCAATAGGTGACTTTCAACCAAAGCTGAACAACTAAGAACATCCTTTGGATTTACAATGTAGCATCAGTACAAAAATGAATAAAAATAAAAACGAATCCCATAAAAATGGGATTGGCTTAAAAAGCAAATGAAAATTCCACATGGAAAAGGTTTCTAAAAAGGTCTTCACCAACATCCAGAAAGTCATTAACAGGTCACTCTTCAGTTTCAAGAGCCTAGTTGCAGCTTTCCAGGAAGGCACAAAACCTCTTCATTGGAAGTTTGCATACAGAGGTTGGATGGCCACCTTCCAGTGGTGTCTTGATAGTGAATCTTGTACATCAGCATGAGGTTGGGTTAGATAACTGTGTGAGCTTTCTTCCAACTGATTCTATGTAATGGCAAGCCCGTTCATAAAGGAGAAAGGTTTTGGCTCAAGATGAGCTGGAAGCAACACCACTGCAAACAAACACAGGCCGTTTCCGCAGCACCCTCCCGTCCCACAATAGGGACAGAAGAAGAACAGGACTGCGACAATGGTTCTGCATGACATCATTGCGGTCCTGCCCTTCTCCCATCCCCAGGCAGTACAATCATGGATTAAATCACTGACTGGGTTTCCCCATCAATAACCCATGATTGTGTGACCATCCCAGATTTACCTGGCCTGCAAAAGCCACAGAAGTGCAATGGCTGTGCTTTCTGCACTGTGCAACCTGGGAAAGTACTCGCCTGCATTGTGGAAGGAAGAGGCATCACCATTGCATTTCCTTCACCACAGAACCTGCCTGTGTGAAGGGGAGCCCTCCCCTCCCAGCAGAGCCAATGCCGGGATCCCCGCCAGATATCTGCATGAAAAGGTAGGGTTCAGAAAGGGCACTAGTGTCTGGGAGGGGATAACATCAGACTACTATATAGTAGGCCCTTCACTTTTGCAAGGGATAGGGAAACAGAACCTCTACGAAAGCAAAAAAACCGCGAATAACTATGGGCCCCCACCCGCACCATCAAGAGGGTCACTAAAGAAAGCCAAGCGGGGAAAGAACTTCCTCGCTTGGATTTCTCCTGGCTCCCAACCCCCTGATCAAGTGAGTGGAGGGGTGTGCAGGAGAAAGCCAAATAGGGAGAGAGCTCTTTCCCCGCTGGCTGTCTCCTGTGCCCCCCTCTCTCACCTTCTGCAGCCTGCCGAGGTTGCGCCCCCACCAGCGACGGCAGCCAAAGGAGCACAAGGAATGGTAAATAACCCTCCCTGTGCCCTCCTGTCCCCGCCCAGGCCAGGGAATGGGAGGGGGAGAAGGAGGGCAAGCGGGCATCTCACGAATAATCAAATTCACAAAAGTGAAACCTGTGAATGTGGAGGGAGAACTGTACAAACATGCTGCTCGGATGTCTCAGCAACAAGGCTTGGAAAAGTTACTTTTTTGTAGTACAAACTCCCTCAGCTTGCATGGCTATTGATCATGCTGTCTGAGTTTTGAGGGAACTGTATCCCCCAAAAAGAGAGTCAGCATGGTGTAGTGGTTTGAGGTACAATCTTGGAGACCAGGCTTCAGTTCCCCACTTGCCCATGGAAACTGACTGGGTGACCTTTGGTGCATCACACACCCTCAGCCCCAGAAAACCCCGTGATAGGTTCACCTTAGGGACACCATAAGTTGGAAATGACTTGATGGCACACAACAACAACAACCCAAAATATAACTGTCCCCAACTCTGCTCTGCATTAATATGAGTCAGTATTGGACCTGTTCATTGATTCATTGATTTGTGTCCTTACTGAAAAAGGCTTTTTGCCAAAACTTTAGGAACTGAGATTGCATTGGCTTTCTTTGCAAACAAAGAAGTATTGACAGGTTCAGAAGCTTCCATTTCTGTGGAGGTTATTTGGCAATTAAGCTATGGAGGCAACAAGAAATTTGTCACGTTCTCACCACCTTTTCTGCATAAGTGCATAAGAGTTCCTTTTAGCCTTTCCCAGGCATGGAAAGTGATACTTTCTTTTCGATACTTTGCCCAGGGAGGGGAAGCATGGGGCACATTACACAGACCGTGTTAGGTTACAGGGAGGATCCTGGCACCATAAATCACTAAAAAGGTTGTAACTTTACTCTGTAGTGACTACAACAGAACCAGGATCCATGGAGACTTTGGACTGAAACACAAGGGAATTGTTGATTGAGTGATGAATTGTCGATTCAAGGTCGCCTTTATTACCAGGTGATAGCACAGGGCAAAATGCTGAAAGTGTCAACAGCACCTTAACTGTGTATCTGCACAGGTGGAGTTCAAAACTGCCAAGCCTCCTTTTTACACATCAGTATAAAGATCCATGAATTTTGCCATCCAGAACATTCTCTCTATAGTAACCTCTGCAGAAGTTGCAGTTCCTCAGCTACTTCATTCAAAAAATCACCAATGGCTCTCTCCAGCCCTACCTATATAAAAAGCATAGATCCTCCTTTTTCACCTATTGGAAGTCTAACCAGTTCAGTCTCCAGAACATCATCCATTAAAAGTTACCGGCCACCCAGTGTCCATGGAGGGGCTGGGGGCTATGGCACCTATATTTCCACGAATGCCAATCGTAGTATCTACTCTGGTTTTCAGCCCAGCATTTCCACCAATGACCTCCTGCTTGCCAATAATGAGAAACTTGCCATGCAGAATTTGAATGACCGTCTGGCTGCCTATCTAGAAAAGGTGCACTCCTTAGAAAATGCAAACACTCATCTTGAGAAGCGGATCCGGGAATGGTATGAGAAAAGTTCTCCAACTACTAGACAAGACTACAGTGATTATTACAAAACAATTGAAAACCTCCAGAACAAGGTAAGATGCTGTTTGATTTCTAAGCAATTCCCTGTTGACCTGTGGGAGATTGTTTGAGGGTAGGAGTAGGTGAGAATGTTTGTCAATGTGTTTGTTTTTTATAAGAACTTACAAAAATTATGTTATTGGTGTTTTTATTGTTGTGTCCCTTCAATTCATTTCCAACTTATGGTGACCCTAAGGTGAACCTATCACAGAGTTTACTAGGGCTGAGACTGTGTGATGTGCCCAAAGTCATCCACTGCATTTCCATGGCCAAATGGGGAATCAAACCTTGGTCTCCAGAGTTGTAGTCCAATGCTCAGACCACTACTCCATGCTGGGTCTCTAGAAAAATTCATACTTTTCTTTTTAGTCATGATACAAAGAACCTGATTTTAAAAAGTACATAGAAGAAAACAAAACTTCATCCAGGCCCCAAGACTGGAATGTATAACTCTTGAAAAAGTCTGGTTTGCAGTTTCTCTGTATCCAACCATGTTAGTCCTGATTTAAGGTTGCAATCTCTTTTTTTTAGATAGTTTCCTCTTAGAAGTACATTGTGGGCTGGTGCAACATAGTCCTTCACACTGGGGATATCTTTTGCTATTGCATCTGTCCAGTAAAAATGGGAAAGCAGTTTATTTCCATATCAAAATTTACAGACTTCATGTTCAGTATGGGGAAAAAAATTGAGTTAATTTAAAAAAAAAATCTTAAAGAAAGCAAAACTGCCATATTTTCCACTTAATCAGTATAGACAAGGTGGCTTTCAACAAATTAAAACAAAGCACAGCTAAAATCTTACGGCACAAAAAATAATTAAACAAATAGGTCTATCAAAATCACACACAAAAAAAAGTTCAAACCACACAGTTAAATCATAACAACAGAAATATAAAAATACGACACACCCCTTGGAAAGATCTGTCTGCTATATGAATTTAAGAGCCAAAGGGCTGCCTAAATAAAAAGTTCTTCCAGCTGGTAGAAAGACAGCCTGTAAGAGGGAATTTCACAGCCTGGGAGCACCAAACATGACTGTGGTGGTAGTGGGACCAACAGTAAACTCTGTTATCCTTAGAGGTGGGGCATGTTGGGGTCTACCTGCAATGCCAGCATCCCCTTAGAATTTGAGGGAATTATAGCTCAAAGCAGTCCTGCAAGAGGAGGGTAACAGCAGGTTCTTTTCACCTTTGTATACCAGTACTAACTTTAGAGAGTTAACAAAGTATTTTATCTGAATTGACAAACGCACGAAATCAGACACTCTTAAGAACCAGACAAGGTTATCAGAAAGTGAAGCAAGAAAAGTTGGATAGAGAGAGATTGGGTGAAAAGGGTGACAGTTACCAGTCCTAAAGAAGGAAGTCACAGTGGAAGGAAGCAGACAGTGTCTGAGGGTAGCACGGAGGAACAGCACTACGTACTGCATACGACAATGGGCTGGGGTCAAAGCTAGTTTTTTTTATACCCTATTTCACACTCCGAAGGGGTGTGTTGACAAAACTGCAATGGCATTCCCATCCCAGGAGTCCTGGAATGGGCTGATTGCTTTTACGACTTTAGAGTCATAAAACATGATGGGACTCATGACAATCTCTTAATGTTCAGTCATCAGGTAGGAGGTATAATGAAGATCTCCATAGGGTAAAATTGAGGGATGGTCTCTGATTGCTCACCAATCTGAGCAGTCCATCTTTCATTGTATTCAAAAATCCCAAAAGCTTGAAGCAGTGAAGGGATGCACACAAATCCATCAGCATCAGGGTTTTCTGCACAATCCTATCTGGATTTATGACCCTGAACACATCTCAGGCCAATATGACCCTGAACGTATCTCCAGTCAGCATGACCCTGATTGTGTTCTCTGGTCATTAATAAGTTTAATTTATGAAAATTACATATCTCGTAGGAGAGGTAGAAGGGTTATGGTAACAATTCTTCTCAAAGATCTTAAAATTCAGGGAGGCTCATATGAGGAGACTCAGTCTTTCAGATATGTCACACTATCATTAGTTGCTTTTTGGGTGTGATGTACTGTTTCAACAAATGTGCTGATGAACACAAGAAGGTAAGGTTTATGCAATCCTTAATCATTGTACAGATGAAGGAGCTGCAGCAAGTGCTGTTCTCATGATAATCTCCTCATCTTTTGTTTTCACACCCGATGTGCGGCTGTTTTAAAAATGTGAAAAGGCAATTGCAGTGCCAACCTAGCATGGATTGACAAAGCTACACTTTGGCTTTTCAAGGCTAGTACAACTAATTAACTACTTTTTTTACAATTTTAAAACTGTACTTAAAAAAAAAGGAAGAAGGACAAAAAAGGACACAATAATAAAACGATAAAATATTGATTAAAAATGTAATCAAATGGTGAAAGAAAGCCTGGAAATAAAGCTTTCCCCTCCTTTAGAAACAGGAACTGACATTTAAAGGCAAGAAGAAGGTTGTTCAAAAGGCAAAATAACAGACTGTTCATCAGCGATCTACTATGCTCAGCAGGAAGTAATAAAAGAGACAAAGGCTGAAAGGAGGAAGCTATTATTTTACGCTAGAGCAGTCGTGGTTGACCAGGCTTTATTTGGCTGGAGAGGCATTAGTATATAAAATCATGCTGTATGGAATGATAGTCTTCATTCCATTTCCAGTTGTGCAATGCCTCAACTGTGGTCATTTCTGCACTACACTGTTATAGTGCTGTTATTCCACTTTCAACATCCTACGGAATCTGGGGCGGGGGGGTGCCATTTAGGGAAGGGCATTTAGAATTCTCAGCCAGAGAGCTCTTTGGCCTCTGTAAACTACAAACCCCAGAATTCCACAGGATGTTGAAAGTGGAGTAATAGCACTTCAACAGTAGAGTGTGGAAATGTGTTAAAGCAGCCTCTATATATTTGTCCTCAGACCACAGCACAAAAGTATATCACTAGCTTGCTGGATGGGGGTAGAGAATGAGAGAGTGCATAAGTGTGGTATAACAGCTGCAATTGGACTTGAGGGATCCAAGTCAAGTTGCCGCTAAACCATGAAATTCACTGGATGACTTTGAGCCATTCATTCTTGTGGTAGCTTGACATTCTTCACAAGATTATCATGAATGGAAACAAAGAGATCTATGTATGTCAGTCTGAGCTCACTGGGAAAGACAAGCTATAAATCTATTTGCTGTATTCCCAAAAATCATTAAGTTGTCTCTGGAGAGAGACCCACTATTTTTTTGTTATGAAGCAGGGTAAGATGCCATGTGTGTTATTATCACCACCACTACTATTTTCATGTCATATAGGAAAGCTTGAAATTCTCCGTTGGCTTATTTTCATCTACTCATCAACATATTTGCCCTAAAATTCCAGAAGCTGATTGAAACTGGATTGGACCTTTTAAGTCAGTTGTTCCATCCCTTTTTATCACCAGCTTCTAGCTAATCTAATCTTCCTCATAAAGTTACACCCACAAACGAATACACAGTAGGATGATACTAGGAAGGGGCCATTTATTGAAGCAATGGGAGCAAAGAGTATATATTCTGCTTGTCATTTAGCACAGCCATATTATTTTCCAAAAATAATATTCAGGTAAAGCTGTTGCACAGACAGACATTCACAACTTGGACAAAATTGGATAAATTAGAATCGGCCTCAACAGTCAGCATGTTATACTTGCATTACTTTCTGCAGAGTGAGAAATGTTTCCTAATTCCTCCCCCCTCAAAAAAGCAAAAACAAAAAGAAGATCCAATTTACTTTAAAAGCGCTACTTTTGTGTGTGAGTGAATGTTGATTGTTTTAATCAACATCAGAGGCCCCTCCCTAAATTGCAAGCCTCAGGATTCCATAGGATGTTGAAAGTGGAATAATAACACTGTAACAGGCTAGTGTGGAAATGGCCTGATATTCCCTCTGCAATAGAATGCAGCCAAGTAACTCTAAGACCCTCTAAGAATGTCCCAGCAACTTCTGAGGCACATAAAGGAAACAGGATAATTTAAAAGAATCAGGGCAGGTTACATGGCATTCTCAGCTCTGTTCTCGAGCATATCAGCACTGTCCCCAGCTTTCTAAGACTGGTCCTTGTCTGATTCTTTTCTGTCAAAGGATACTAAAGACTGACAAAGTGGTTGTTCCACATTACATATCTGCCTCTGAGCTTTATTCTAACTTGGTCACTCTAGCTCAGAGCTTTCCAAACTGTGTGTTGTGACACATTAGTTTGTCGGCTGCAGTGTGTAGGTGTGTCGCACAAATGTAATAGGTGGAGGTAGGTGTGGTCTTCAGAGAGAGGCAGGACAACCATCTGTTAGTGATTTGCATTAGCAGAAAGTTAAATAGATAATCAACTATATGCTTGTATAAGTTGCCCATGCAGTCTGCACAGCAGGCTTCTCAGACTAAATACTGTAAGTCCTACCATATACTCCAAAATCTTCAAAGATGAAAAGCAAGACTAATGTTGCCAAGCAACATCAGTGTGTGGTCAGGGCAACCAAAGTTATTGGGCTTTTTCTGCAGGAGCCTCCTGTCCTGGCATGGGGACGAAAGAGGAGCAGGACTGCGATGACACTTCTGCATGACATTATTGCAGTCCCATCCTTCTCCCATTGTCAGGCAGTGCAATAGTGGATTAAATCATTGATAAGTTTTCCCATCAGTGACCACAATCAAGCCACCATCCTGAATTTACCTGGCCTGCGGAAGCCCCGAAGCTCGATGGAGGCACTTCCTGCCCCAGTGCAGCTTAGAAAAGTGCCCGGCTGCACTTCGGAAGGAAGAAGCGTGTCCATCACATTTCCTTCAGCAGGGAGACAGCCAGTTCGGAGGGGAGCACTCCTGTTGTCCTCCCTTGCCAGCGGAGACTCTGTTGGGATTGTCACCGGAAGACGTTGATATAAGGTAGAGTGCGGAAAGGGCCATTGATGGGGAAGAACAGTCAAACTTAGAGAGGCTGCAACAGTTTGCTTTTACCTGAGTCTACCAGAAAGGGCAAGATTCCATTCCCTCCTTTCCTTCCTACAGAATTAATTGAGTGCAAACTACTGTTGCACTTTGAACTTAGTTTGCAGCAATTGAACTGAAGATAAAAGAGGGGAAATGGGAGAAGGAGAAAGAAACTGAGGGCATTTTAAAAGAAGCTGAAAAAGTAGGAAGACAGAGGATTAATCAGGACACTTCCTGCCAAATTGGGACAGTTGGAGAGTATGTCCTCTACAACTTGTTTACCAGGGCTTGCCCTCCCATTAAGTAGAGTGAAACAATTGCTTTGGGCAGCAGATGCTAGGGAGATAGAAACAGTAACTGCAACCTGACCATATCTCCAGAGATCCCATTATTTCTCTTCTGTAGAGCTGTGTGTGGTGTTACCATGCAGTTCACCTCCACTCATTGATTGGCAATGAAATATACACCATATATTTATGGCTGAAAAGCCATATTGGCAAGAGGACTGGCTGCAGATGCACAAAAGCAGGTCAGATGGACCTCAGGGCATGGCCAGGTCATACGTTCAAGGCATCAGTCAGGAAGCTCCAGTGCTGATGAGCTTGCGATAATCCCCTCAACAGCTCAACCTTCAAACACAATAGCACATGAAATTGTCTCAACAGAGCAACCGATGATCATCAACCTATTCCCTCTTCCCACCAAAACTCTCCTTTGTTTCCTCACCTGCCCAGACATGCAGAAGTATCACAATTCCCATCAATGCTTTGTCACCTAATGCTAGGACCATTAGCCCATTCTGGACCCCATTGTTTACTCTGCCAGAGAGCCATGAGAGAGTAACTGAGAGAGGGAAAGCCTTCCTCTTCAGAGCAGAAACGAAGTATTTAAACCCTGGCTTTGAGCCAGACAACTCATAGCACCATGAACATATACACTGGATGAAGGTCATCACACTGCTGCTCAGGTTCCCATTCTTGTGCTACCCTCTGACTCCTAGTCTGAACCATATTGTTTTGTCTTTTCTCTGCAGGATAGCTAAATATCACCATTTTACCCCAACTTCTCATTATCCAATTTTTCCTTCCTTTCCTTCAGTTAGCCTGGTATAGTTTTGAGTCTGCTTGATTCATAGAATCATAGAATCACAGAGTTGGAAGAGACCACAGGGCCATCCAGTCCAACCCCCATCCATGCAGGAACCCACATCAAAGTACTCCCACAGATGGCCATTCAGCCTCTGCTTAAAACCTCCAAAGAAGGAGACTCCACCACACTCCGAGGCAGCATATTCCACTGCCAAACAGCTTTGACCATCAGGAAGTTCTTCCTGAGATTCAGGTGGAATCTCCTTTCCTGCAGCTTGAATCTTGTGTGTGCTTGTGATTTCCCCCCAAGAAAACATTCTTTTACTCTTCAGCTGGTGTCACTGCATTGGTACCAGTATACAAAGTGGAAAGATCCTCTAAGGTTACCCACCCACCCCTCACTGGCCTCCCTTCTGAGCTATAATTTCCCACCATTCCACAAAGGCACTGGCACTGCAGGTGGACCTGCATCCACCTTTTGGGTTAACAGTGGTACATCATTTGTTCTCCTCCATCCATGAACTAACCTGTTGGCCTCAGTGGAGATCACCTTCCCACTGACAGTGTTGAAGTGAAATTCAACTGCAAGTCCAGTTTGCTTTTGCATATATAATGTGAAGTCAACATTTTTACACTTGTCTCAGACAGCAACATACCTTGACCAGACAGTATCTTTCCTTTGGATATTTCCAGAACATTTAGCCAGACACTTATTCACTACACTGGCAGAACCAGAAGCTGGCCCCTGACAAAGTTTGAGATGTCATTATCTTTATCAAATAGCCATTAACAAAAGCAAAGTGGCTGAATTCCTGTTATATACGTGTTTTTCCTCACATTATACTCATATTTCAGCTTCCAGATTTTTTTCATTTGGTTTCACTTGATTTCAGTTTAGTAACTAACCTTTTGTTTTCTGTACCCATGTTGTTTCCCAGATTATCGCAGCACAACTTGACAACAACCAAATCATCCTGCAGATCGACAATACCAAGCTGGCTGCTGATGATTTCCGAGTGAAGTATGTATCACAAAAAGCAATGGACAGATATAACAGCTGTCAGTTATTACATATGATAATATTTAATTATCAACGGTTAATGTAAAAGATCAGAAAATACATTGCATACACAAACAGGAACAAATAACAATACTTGCATGGTTTTTCAATTGCAGCTCTTTTAACCCTAAAGCAGCAAAGCTAAAACACGTACCCGAAATCCCTCAAAGGATTAGAAAGCAGCTTGGAAGAGTCAAGTTAGAAGAGAAAATGGTGGATGGGAAGGGATGTAAGCACTCTATCATTCCTTCTCTACTGCTATTTCTCTGCTGTTCCATCTCACCTTTCCAAAATAGATTCACTAACAAAATAAATAAATTGTCAGCTTAATTGTTAGTAGTGCTTAATTCTGCACAAAATCTACCACCACATTCTGGCAAAATGTTTGCCACTGTGCCTCTTATGCTCAGAGATTATACATTTAGACTCTGTGTGTGTGTTTTCAAAAAATGATTCCCCAACCAAAGACAAAATAGTTCATTTTATAAACTTCCCTGCACAAATGGCTTTTTCTAAACCACAGATCCAGTGGCCACTTATCATAGATGATAGACCTAGAGAAGGACAAAAATAGGCCTGATGCTATTGTGCCATTATAGCTAAGCATGACTCATCTCCATTAGTACTTAGCTGGGAAAACTCTTGCAAATGTCCAGTAAATTCAGTCACCCAAAGAAAGAACAGGATAAACATAGTAAATGAAAAGAACATGAACAGCCATAATAGTACTGCTGCAGACATGATTACATATGTTAGAACTAGGTAAGAGATTGTCCACAAAAGAATACAGGAAACTGCCTTATACTGTCTTATAATCAGGTCCAGCTGCTTCAGTATTGTCTGGCAGTAACTTTCCAGGATTTCATACAGGACTCTTTCACAGCCCGACAACATGGGGAGGAGGGAGATTGAATCTGGGATGGTTGCAGGCAAAACCTCTGATATACCACTTGAGGAGGAACAATCCTCATCACACTCGCATACAAATTTACAGCATGTGAGATCATTCCAAGTACTTCAGCCAAGAAGCTAATTTAGATCAAGGTGAGGAACCCGTTCTCTACACCATGAACTAGCTCCAGATTGCCATATACCCTTCTCCACTATACCATCACCTGGTTGTTTCCTAGAATATGTATGCAGTACCTTCCTTCATTTTGGACAGGTGAAATCATTGAAATGCTCTCCTGAGATTTACTGCCAGTGACAGCTTTGAGCAAAACTATTCTGACATTTTTGGTCCCACCCTATTGCTTTTGTTCTCACCCACCCCTGAGAACTTCAGTAAAATGTGAATACAGCCTTAGGCTGAAAAATATTCCTTTGGTATAGATGAATGTATCTGCTGTTGATCATTCTCAAGATCCACTAGTCAATATTTGACATCATCTAACACTAATTCAAGATAAACATGTTGAGGGGAAAATTCTGTATACACACCAACAGTTTACCACCAGGCTGGCAGCAGCAGTCATAGGCATGGGCCAAGATTAGAAACAAGTTGTGTGCCATGGTTGCTGTGTTTCATTCAGTTTTGCTGCAGAAATCCAAAATCGTATGATGGTCTTCTAGAATAAGGCTTTTCAAAGACTCAAATCAGTTCACAAGTGTAGACAGTTCTCCTACATCAGTTAATCACAGCACTGCAGCTATTATTTCCCAGGATATGTGTGAGGAATCTACTCTGGCACACACTTTTTTCCAAGTCCATACCAGTGGTGGCTGATGTCAGTGGGGCAATGAGTCTGCACCAGATCTTAATTTCAACTTTAAGAAACTGTCCAAGGTGCTGAAGCTAGTTGGAGGAATAGGATTCAGCACCTCGGATGAGTATCACTTGAATAGTTAAGACCAAAATCCAGAATAGATTTACTGCTCCATTGGCATTAGATCTACCAGCCAAAATTGCTTCCTGGATCTTCTGGGAGCAATTTGAGTTCTGGAGTTTGCATGTGGTTGGAAAGCCGCAAAACATACACATCCAAACAGAATGCATAGATTTGAACAAATGTGCACAGAAAAAGTGGACATTTCATGTGTTTGCCAAACATTGCCTAAACACATTTAATTCAAGGGTGTGAATGCATTCAGGTGGGAATGCATTCAGGCAACGTGTACAATTTTAGGCATGAACAAGAAACGTACACTTTAAAAAATCCCCTCCTCCCAAAAGTGATGGACTCTAAATATTAATTAAAAATACAGTAGAATCATACATGATGCATACAGGGTTTCTACATACATGATTCATACAGGCAGGTAAAACAAGTGAGAAGTCCATAGATGTAGATTCTACAGATGTGCACATCCCTGTGAAAACATCTGCAAAGACATTTGAAAAATGAAATTTAAGATTAAGCTATCCTTCAGTAGTTAGTTTCATTTGACAGATAAAGGTAGTCACTGCTGAGGAACATATTCTTTTCTGACGACTCCCTAGTAGAAGGCAGCTGACTTGTCTTTTAAAATCATGCATAGATATGAGACTGACCTGGCACTCAGACAAAGTGTGGAAAATGACACAGCAGGGCTGATGAGAGTGATTGATGACTTGACTCTGGTGAAGTCTGATTTGGAGCATCAGGTCGAAGGGCTGAAGGAAGAGCTGGCTTACCTCAAGAAAAATCATGAGGAGGTAAGAAAATGCCACATTGAACCAAAGAGGTGGAGGGGTACAGAAAAATTCAGGCATAGTTCTGCTATACCTGTTACAAGGTCCCAGACAGTCTGCATCTGTAACTGTACCTGATGAGGACTCACCAAACTTAAAACAGATGACCGTCCTCTGTAAAGTGGGATGCATAGCCACTCTGTATACATCCATTGTCACCCTTCTCCTCCAGAGTTATGGTCTCCAGCTTTCTAATTCCCTGTCCCTTAGTTTTGCTGGCTTCAGCTCCTGAGAACTAAAGTCTCAACAATTCTGGAAGATCAAAGTTTGAAAACTACTGACACTGCCCCAATGACATTGTCTCAGATAATTCCCATTTTTTAGCTCCTTTCTGAAAGGCCAAAGGAGCAATGGAGCTTGGAGGAAAATCTAAGGTATCACTCCAGTTAACTGACAAGTAGCCAATGCTTAAAAATATGGTGCTTAAAATACAAAGTTTGTGGAATTCTGTGTCAGTATCTGCAATGGCTAAAGTGGAAGATGTAAGGAGCACATTCACTGGACATTTCACTGGAATATGAAATCCCAAAACGATTCAACTTCTAATTAACTTCAAATAATCATTGCAAATGTTTTGCAGGAAACAGAAAGACTGCGGAAACAGCTGGGTGGGACTGTGTCTGTAGAGGTGGATGCTGCTCCAGGCATTGATCTGGGCAAGATTATGGATAACATGCGCCAGCAATATGAAGCCCTGGCTGAAAAGAACCGTCAAGAGGTCAAGGAGTGGTTTGATAAACAGGTGATGCTCAGTAATTTGACCAATACTCACTTAACACTTCATGAAAACTACATTGCAAACTTCCTTTCATTTATTCCTGAAACTTACTTAAAAACAGATTATTAAATTATTCCATCCCACAAAGTTGGATGGAAGGCTAAGAGTGATGACTTTCAAGTCTAAAAGAATCTATAAGAATTAGAGGCCATAGTTCACTGGTTGAAATTAACTGAAGGCTTGCACAAAAATGCCAGTTTAGTTTGTTCTCTAAAACTAATGAGATTTGCATAATTTTGAATATGAGTTAAAACAATACTTTTAGGATCTCCTTGTGCCCAGTTTTGATTTTAAATGACACATTACAGCACATTTTTTCATCTGTGTGGAAGAAGGTGGAATGCCTTTTCTAAAATGGCATTCAGTACCAACATTTGGGGGGCATTACTATATTTTTTTTATTTATTTTTTAAAAAACTTAAATAATCAGGAGCATCCCCTTTTTCCCCCTCTGTTCAAATGGTTTTACAGTATTGATCTCTTCAGGTAACCAACTAAGCAAGACCTTTCTCATTACAATCCCATTTGCCAATAATGCATTGGAGTCTGTGTCTCCTTCTCTGTATTTCAGGTTGAAGAATGGAATATAGAAGTGACTACCACTACCCAACAACTTGAGACCCATAAAAATGAAGTCATAGAGAGGAGACGTGCACTCCAGGACCTTGAGATTGAACTCCAGAGCCAACTTAGTATGGTAAATTGTTAAAGTATAGCTAGGACGCTTTTACACATGATTAATTATATAATAACTAGCATATATACCCAGCATTGCCCAAGATTTTGTTTTCTCATAGGTAATACTTGTTAGAAAGATTTGAGATTCTGTGTCTCTATTTTCCCAAATTGTCTTGTCCAGTACCTGTACCATAGTCCCCAATCCAATCTGTATTCAGAGTTATTAATATACAGAGGTTGGGTTCCTGAGGGAATACACTGTGCTCCTCCTTGCTGCTAGGCCTCATCTTCATAGCAACCGGCCTATTCAAGAGAGGCCCAAGAGCTCTCTGGCTGAGAATTCTAAAGGCCTGTCCCTAAACTGCAAACCCCAGGATTCCACAGAATCTTCATAGGCAGCCAATCATATGAGGTCTTCACCTGACACAGCCAATCATATGAAGTCTTCTTGCCTGACACAGCTAAACAAACAAACTTTGACTTTTATATATTAATAGATTTGGGAAGTCATCCATTAGTCTACATGTTCCCTCCATGCACAATTTCCCAAGATAATTATCTAATACCCTTCCTAAATTTGGAATGAGCTGCGTAAAACAAAAATGGTATTGGTAAGGTAGAAGTCAAAACATTGCTTTACCTTAAATAAAGCATTTGAGATGGAAACTCCATAGCCTTCATTCAGATAAAGAAATGAAGACAAAGCTGTTTAGACTGGTAGAAAGCAGAGGGGGAAACTGCCCACAAAAATTAGTGCTCCAGGGTTAGCTGCAACCATCTTTTTCTCTTTTTCTAAGTGATTTTCAAAAACCCCAGCTAACCAAGGATCACATACTACATGTGATAATACCACACAGACAATCAAATATGATGAAATATGCTGATGTCAGTAGTCCCATTAGATTGAGCCCAGTGCTTCTCATACTGATCACACAGGCAGATCAATCAGACATTACTCCAAAACCCAAAGTTCTTATTGGTAATCAGTTAGTAGTAGAATAGCAGTAATTAGCAGTAGCAGTAGCACTTCCATTATAATTCCCTCTTTGTAAAAAAAACTGTCAAGGGGGAAGCAGGAAGTCAATTTTGATGAAGAATTTTACAGACCTAACCACCAATCCTAACCCCACCCTATTTGGTTCAAAACTAGATTTTTTAAAAAATACTTCATGAAGTCACACAATGCAGTTATATCAGGCACTGTGCATAGAAGATTCCTGTAACAGTCTTCTCCATCTTCTCTTGAAAATGTAAATCTACTCTTTTTTGAAAAAAAAATTTATGCACATGATTTGACACCTTTCTTTCATGCACTAATGGTACACTCTGTGATGCAATTTCAGCTATATTTTCTAGGGGTTCACTTTCACCATCCTTCCTTCCCAAACCCAAATGCTTATTTTTCCAATGGCAGATTGCTACCAGACCTTGGGATCATAAGATGAGTAGAAGGACAGTGAACATTAGCCATGAAACTGAAACTATTTAATTCATTCTGTGAGAGTTGTTGAGCAGCATCTTCCTTAAAAATTTCAGGGTGTAAAAAGCAGTGGAGGCAATGGATGATAATGTCAGTTGGGCAGTGAATCAGCATTTTATTCTGAATTTTAAAGGAGCTAGCCTACTTGGGCACTAAGATTTAGTACTTTGGATAATTCCTTTAAAGTTTTAGGAAAAACCCAAAATGGATTCACAACCCCACTGAGAAAACAAAGCCATCACTAGTAGAAAGTCCTCTTGAACTACGCTTCTGATATCTTCCTCTAGAAAGACAATTGGAAGAAAGCTGTGGCAGAAGTTGAAGCCCGTTATGGGATCACCTTGGCCCAAATCCAGGCCACCATTGCTAATTTGGAGGCACAGCTGATGCATCTGAGAAATGACATGGAGCGGCAGAGTCAAGAGTACAATAGCCTCCTGGATATTAAGGTCCAGCTAGAGGCAGAAATTGCCACTTATCGGCGTCTGCTGGAAGGGGAAGATAGCAGGTGAGTTTCAACACATTGGCAGAGACATTGAGGTTGGGCACAAGGATAAACTTCCATTATCAGTGAGAAAGAGTAACAAAGGGCAAAATTCAGAACTAGGAAAGTTCTTTTGTGGGCTCCAGCTCCCATGCTGGCTGGGAGCTTCTGGAAATTATGGTCCAAAAAAGTTTACTTGTTTCCCCAAAAAGTTTACTTTACCTGAACACAATCACAAGTAGAGGGCAGGAAATCTTTCAAATGGCTCTTATCAGGGCAGCAAAGCAAGTTGGCAAGCACTAGCACACTATATACATAGTTGTCCCACCACTAATGGACAGTGATGTATTTAAGTCTTTTATTCCAAGTCTCAAGTCAAGTCTCAGTCTCTACGTTCAAGTCTAAAGTCAAGTCTCAAGTTCTTGAAGATACTTTCAAGTCAAGTCTCAAGACAAGCCTCAAGTCTGGGAGTCAGCTTTATACCCCAACCTATATTCCAGAATTTCTGGACAAAGTTGAATAAAGTCAGTTTTATTAATTTAAGCAGAGTCAGCCCCCCAACATATGTGATGTTGCCACCTGCAGTTTCAGAAATGGGGAATAGTATCTTTCTTACTCCCCCTTCCCAAAGCTGGAGACTTTTGTGCCAATTGGCATAAAAGAGTTTGCAGCTTTGGAAGTGGGGAATAGGATCCTTCTTACCTCTCATTTCCAAAGCTGGAAGCTTTTTTTTTTTTTGGAAGTGGGGAATGGGATCCTTCTTAATCCCCATTACTGAAGCTTCAAAAGCTTTAGAAGGAAAGATCCTTCCTCCTCAAGCTTGTTGCCTAACACATTTTCTGTTCCCTTCTGAGAAATACACAGTGCACTCTGGGGGTGAGTCTTGTCTTCTGCTCTTAGGAAATGTTTTAGAAGGCTCCTCCGATATGCAGCAGGGTCAGGCTGCTGAGCAAACTTCAAGCCTGTCTCAAGCCCATTGCCTAATCTGTTTGCTGTTCCCCTCTGCGAAATGCACCCACACTTTGGGCTTGAGATAGATCATCATGTGACCAGTAGGCAAAAAGAGATGGAAGCATTGTTCAAAGTCGCAAAGTTTCTGGATGAATGTATTATGTTACTGAACCAAGAGAAGTAAGTCAATCATTACAAATATACAAGTCACAAGTCGAGTTGAGTCAGTGCATCATTTATGGCCAAGTCGAGTCTGAGTTGAGTTACTGAACTGACTTAAGTCCAAGTCAATCGACTCAAGTCTACATCACTGCTAATGGAATGGTGCCTGTCATAGTTCAAACACCCACTACCAACCAATCATATACCCTGCCCAAGCACCATTCCAAAGAGCCCAAATATAGGAAACAAATGATGATGGCTAAGCAATTAATAAACACTGACAAAATATATGTTTTGTTGTTTTTGAACAGAGCTATTGCAGAAGAGATCAGAAAAGAAGCAGAGAGAGGTATGAGTATGAAAATCGCCCATGTGCCTAGGGAAATGAAGATCTGCCAATCCTGTTTTTGTTGCATTGTCAGAATCTCACCACCATCTTTGTGCAAGCTATTTCTATATCAGCTTGAGAGATTCCCATGCCTTACTTTTTCACATGAAAATTCGCAGGTGTTTCTGTATGCATTTTTTGAAAGTACACACTTATGTACATTTTTCCCATATGCATTTTCCTCCTCAACTACAGTGTGTCTGTGCCCATTTTGCAAATATACATATTTTGGGTTGTGAGCTTTTTTAAAACATGTACCTGCCTTTGTACAGATGTCCAACGGAAAATTCACTTTGTCTTGATGACAGTCTCATTAGGTGCAAATCACATATTTTGACAGAAAATTGCAAATCAAACTATCTAACAGCCCTAAACACACACACACACACACACACACACACACACACACATTTATCAAGAGGTTTCATTTTGCAGGGTTTCCTAAAAAAAGATTGCCATACCGAGAAGTAGGGATGCAAACATCTCTCAGCCTTGATTATATTGTTGTTCTCTTAATTCAACCCGCATATTCTTCTGATCCATTAAAAAAAAAAAAGAATTTTGAGACTTTGTGCTGGGTTTTCATGTGGAAATGCTTCCATATTTCCTCACATGAGCATTTCATAATGCGTTTCTTGCAATGTGCTTACATGTACATTTTGAGGGGCCCATATTTGTTTCTGTAAAATTCTAAAAGGAAAAGAAAGGAAAAAAGAAAGTGTCACTTGTAATTTCTTCTCAGAGATGGGGAAACTGAAAGCCTGCCGTAGCTTTCAGTTTCCCCATCTCTGAGAAGAAATTATGGCAAGCTTTCACAACAGGTTTCTTTGCCTCCCTTGCTTAGCGACTTCAGAAGTGTTTCTTTTTTAAAAAAATCTGTTTATTTTATTTTATATATGGAGTATTACTACTTCAGAGAGCCAGCACGGTTATAGTGGTTTGAGTGTTGTACCGCAACCCTGGAGACTAGGGTTTGAATCCCCACTTGGCCCATGGAAACCCACCTTGAGTGAATCACACACTCTCAGCCCCCAGAAAACCCTGTGATAGGGTCACCTCAGGTCACCAAGAAATGACTTGAAAGCACACATCTGTATTTACTGTATTTGCTGGCATATAGGACTCACCTTTTTCCCCAAAAAATACTGTTTGAAAATGGGGTGCATCTTATATGCTGGTGTCTTATACACCAGCAAATATTATTTACTTGAGTATAAATAGAGTCCATGTTATACATGGCTGTGTCTTATATGCCCGCAAATATAGTACTATTTCAATTGTCTCAACTAGAAAAGGCCTTTCTTGTTGCTGCTAAAAAGTTAGTGCTCAGACATTGATTTCTTTTAAGGTAGTAAGAGAAAAGGTGGTTTTACATTGGAGAAGTGGGACTAAGTCCAGTTGTTAACCCCAACTAGAAGAAATTCAATGAATCAATGATATTTACATAAATGTTACATAACAATTCAGAAACTGATATGCTGGATCTACTCTAGTTCAGACTGGCCATTGGATTCCGGCTATGCAGTCATAAAGATGTTGCTTTGCTCTTGATAGCAGGACATGTTTTCCACTGTCTGGTAAGGAAAACAGCAGCATTAGTTTATTTGCCAGGGCTGCCCTACTACAGCCTTCAGGTCTCTGTAACTGTGTATTTTTATTTCCAGAAAAGAATAAAGTCCTGAGGATCAAGACTGTTGTCGAAGAAATGGTGGATGGAAAACTGGTATCATCCAAAACTGACGAGAGGGAGCAGAAAATGTAGCCAGCTGTGGCTTGAAATGCATTTTATGTTCTTCAGGATAAAAAAAATGAGCTAATCTCAAAACCTGACTTTTGAAGATAAAAAGATCCTTTTCTATAGATTTAAAGAGAGAATTCAATTGCAAAGAGAACTATTGTGATATTCATAAAGAAAGAGTGTATTATTTCTTTTCTTCTTGTTCTGAAAGGTCTGTATTCATTCATTTAAAAGGCCAGAACTTTTTTGGTTGGTTCCCAGTTGGGCTGCATAATTGTGAGCCTATTGTGTTAAAGCACTGTCTCAAAGCATTCTGTATAATTGCCTGGAATGTAACGTTTTTGCAATGGCAGTTTATGAATCACTTCAGTATACCAGGGATGTACTTTGGCTCCATGTCCAAGGTTCATGCAGTCACTCACAGTGTTAACATCTGGCTCCCAATGTGCTTATCCCCCAACAACTTGCTTATCTCCCAACACATACTGTTACACACCTGCTACTTCACGTTCACTTACACAGTCATGAATACCCACTCATAACCTTTCACTGTCATGTACATTCACAGAGACACACATACTCTCATTCTCTCTCTCTCTGTCACACACACACACATCCCAAAACAGAAAAATCAAACTCAATTAGCTGTGTTTTCAACCTCAGTCCAGTTGTTAGTCCCAGCTAGGATAGACCCACTGAATCCACTACTTTACAAAAATTTTGACTTACCAAGTTCTCATTGATTTAAATAGATCCACGACTTTATATAAGTTTTGACTTGCCAATTCCCCATTAATTCAGTAGACCTACTCTAGTTGGAACTGTCAATTGAATCTAAATCACTGAAATTATGTTCTACTGATTTAAACGGGAGTTAGGTTAGATTACACTATCATAAAGTGTAATCAAATGCATACATACTGAAATGTTAAGCCATGTTAAGCACTAATTATTTAAATAGGAATTAAGTAGAACCTATGTACACTACAATCTTATGCACTCAAATGTGAGCCCTATTAAACTCAAGGACTCCCAGATCAGGACTGCAGCCTTTGACAAACCTGACAACTCTGTCATTTAGGGTATTTTAAATAAATAAAAGCATTCAAAAACTTCATATTCCAAATTCCTAGGTGCTAAGGGGAATCCAAATACTATCTTGGATTTCCCACCCTACTCTGTGTGGTATTCCTTAACATGTAAAGAGATGCATACAGACACAGGGGAATCTTTCCTATTTTTAGCACAGTTATGCAAAACGTGCCAACATGAGATTGCCAAATGGATGTTCACATGATGTAGAACTACCCACATTTAAAACTGATCTTAAGTTGGATCTTAAATTTGTCTTTTTTTCCATGAATTATGTATGGTGACACAGCTGCATGTTTGATCTTGTTATATTACCACAGTTAATGATCTAAAATCTTCAACTAAAGAAAAAAAAATTCTGGGACAAAACAGTGATTTTCAAAGTTGAATTAAAAATCTGTAAATCGGGACAATATACATAAATGTACTTAATTAACACACTCTGTGTCTGCTTAACTTGGGAGTGTGGAAGAAATGGACAGTATGCAGCTTCAGCCCAAGACATTTTGGTACCTGGGGAAGAACAGAAAATGAAACCAGTGCCCACCCAAATCAAGCTATGTAGTCTCAAAATTCAGTAAAGTTATTCTGGTATATGAGGCAGACAGTACTAAAAGTGGTTCTTCCCCCTCCCTCGCAGTAAAAATAAAATTAATTAAATAACTAAAAATTTGCTGCATTTTTATGACACCAAAAATCTTTTGCCTGAGACAGTTGTCTTGCTTTTCCTGATGGCAGGGCTGCCTCTGGCTGCAAGAGAAATTGAAGCCAAGGGACACATGGGAGACAAAGTAACAGAGACCAGTGGGTGTGGTAGAGGGACAACACTGAGTAGTGTGGAAATCCCCAAAAAGTAAATAACCCGCTCTTAAAAACTAGATGTTTGCTTTGCTTTCCAACAAAGGCTATGTTTTTAACAGTATTGCTTGTAGCTACAGTAGAGTCCACAAATATGGTAAACCTTGAAATTGTACATTATTTGAGATTGCCTTGGCATCTAATCCAAGTCTTCTGTCAGACACAGAAGAGTCTGCAAGCTTCTTACTTCATGCCAGATTTTAGAAGCAGCAAGAGTCCCTCTGACCATTTTCAACTACCTCCAAAGAATAAATCAGGAAGAGAACAACGCAATTTCCTGCGTTAGTCAGGTCAAGGTTGTTATACTACTTAACACTGGGCTTACTGCTGAGCTTCTAGCAGGCAGAAAGTGATACAGCTTGTGCATTTATTAGTTTAAACTGATTACAAAGATGATAGATGATAGGTAGGTAGGTAGGTAGGTAGGTATCTCTTCTTTCTCTATCTATCTTGCAAAGAAGCTACTAAAATGCGGGCTGGACGGGGCTGCTGTTAGGTGGATTGGTAATTGGTTGACCGACCGAACCCAAAGGGTACTCACCAATGGCTGCTTTTCATTCTGGAGAGAAGTGACTAGTGGGGTGCCACAGGGTGCTGTCCTGGGTCCAGTGCTATTCAACATCTTCCTCAATGACTTCGATGAAGGAGTGGAGGGCATGCTGATCAAATTTGCAAATGACACCAAATTGGGAGGGGTTGCTAATACCCCAGAGGACAGGATAAATTTCGAAATGACCTTGACAGATTGGAGAGCTGGGCCAAAGCTAACAAAATGAATTTCAACAGACAGAAATGTAAGGTCCTACACTTAGGCAGAAAAAATTGAATACACAAATATAGGATAGGGGACACGTGGCTGGATAGCGGTACATGTGAAAGGGATCTAGGAGTCTTGGTAGATCACAAGCCGAACATGAGTCAGCAGTGTCATGAGGCAGCCAAGAAAGCCAACATGATTCTTGGTTGTATCAATAGGAGTATGGTGTTTAGATCAAGGGAGGTAACAGTACCACTCTATTTTGCATTGGTTAGACCTCATTTGGAATACTGTGTCCAGTTCTGGGCACTTCAATTCAAGAAGGATATCGACAAGCTGGAACGTGTCTAGAGGAGGGCAACCAAAATGGTGAAGGGTCTGGAAGCCATGCCCTATGAGGAATGGCTTAGGGAGCTGAGTATGTTTAGTCTGCAGAAGAGAAGGTTAAGAGGGGAAATGATAACCATGTTTAAATATTTGACGGGATGTCATGTTGAGGAGGGAGCGGGCTTGTTTTCTGCTGCTCCAGAGACTAGGACAAGGAGCAATGGATTCAAGCTGCAGGAAAGGAGATTCCATCTGAACTTCAGGAAGAACTTCCTGATGGTCAGAGCTCTCCGGCAGTGGAATATGCTGCCTCAGAGTGTGGTGGAGTCTCCTTCTTTGGAGATGTTTAAGCAGAGGCTGGATGGCCATCTGTTAGGAATGCTTTGATTGGTGTTCCTGCATAGCAGGGGGTTGGACTCAATGGGCCGTGTGGTCTCTATGATTCTGTGATTCTATCTCTATCTCTTAATTAGAAAGCAAAGACGAGGTCCTTCTTTTTCTTGTCTTTCTCCTCCAGGAGCACTCAACCTATAACTTCTGACCCTTGGTCACTGGTCCCTGGAAAAAGGGCAACTGCTGGGACAGTAATCCAGACTGGGGCTATGGTGGAGGGTTAGGGAAGTTTTCTTCAGTAATAAATGAGGAAAGCCTGTTCTGATCTCCAACTAGAGATTATTTAAAGGCATTTAAACTTTAAATGCACTGCTCTTCCATACCTTTCAACTTATAAAGTATTTAAAGAACAATAAAGGTATTTATATTAGTCATGCAAGAAGGATGTGCCAAAATAGGTGGTGGTGGTTGTGTTTTAGAAATCTGGTTCACAGTCCCACACCACTATATTCTGTGGTTTACTTCTGAATGGACATACATAGAATTGAATTGTGCTTCGCATGCCTGAGCACCACTGTACTGGAGCCTACCTTTGTGTAGCTACACATAAAATTGATCCATGCTTTGTATGTTTGATGGGGAAATGTCCAACTGGGCAACAAACGCACTATCATGTATGTGTATATATACACATATGATCATGTGCATTTGCATGTGTTCCGGATTCCAAGAATAACTCTGAGATGCCTTCAGTGTTGAAAAGGTTGCAAAACCATGTCCTACACCAAATGTCAAGCAGTGACTACTGTCCATGGATCCTTAAGCATAATTTTGTAATGTAACAAAGGCAGACTTCATGACTTCATTTCAATGGTTACGTTCTAAGGTTCTAAGGGGGTTGTCTTTGCCTTCCCTCTGAGGCTGAGAGAATGTGACTTGCCCAAGATTACCCAGTGGGTTTCCATGGCTAAGCAAGGATTCAAACCCTGGTCTCCAGAGTCATAGTCCAATGATCAAACCACTACACCAAGCTGGCTGTCATGCTTCAGACAATAAGAATGTTTGGATGGGGGACAAAGTGATCTTTGATGGGTCCTGTGTTACATTAATGCGGACCTCACTTACAGTGGCTCTGGTAGCAATGGAACTAGCTATTCTAGTGACCATGAACTGCCTTTCTTCCCAACAGTACCATGAAGGCTTGACAGTGGCATTATTTTAATCAGGGCCTTTGGTGGTTTGAATCTCCAGTGTATTCCCTTGCTTTGTATATGCCTCCAGTACTCTATCCTATTAATTCCACTACTTGCTTATATCCCCAACACACTTTTAAAAAATAGGATAAAAGGAATAGCTCTTTGCTTATCAACTGACGCATTCACTTTGACCAACACTACCATCTTCAACAGAATTTCTTTATTTCTTTTCTCCCCATAAAGCATATATAAATATATTAAACTTTGGGGTGGGGGGGGACTCCCCATACCTCTTTGATAAACTTGGTTTACACAAAGATGCCAAAGAAAACACTCCTCAGTTACACAGTCATGAGTCACTTTTCAATTCTGGGAGGCAAGGGAAAGAAGGGGCAAGGGAAAGAGTTTTTTTCAGGTTGTTCAGTTTGTACCATTCAGAGAAAATCTCTGTTAACCCCACACCCATCACCTGAAGGGTATGGATCCATCACAAATTGACAAACTTAAGATGATATCCCAAAGAAGATCGACAACATCCACCCTTATAAACTGTTTGTTGAAATCATTAAAGTGTGATGCCTACGAATGAGTTTCTGTTGAGAGGCTGCATAGCATAACACTCTCCCGTGTAACTCTCCAGAGTTGCAGAGGGAATCCAGCTGGCCAGACAAGTAGAGGGAGGGCAAAACTGTGTCTATGCATAATTCTGAAAGTGCTACCAAATGTTTTGTAAATTGGACAAACACTTACATAATATTAGCCATGCAGATTTTATACATATTCTACCTCTCTAAAAGCCACACCAACCTTCACAAAAATGTAAATTCCCCAGGTTAAGGTGCAACTTGTCTAACAATAAATTATCAAGAGGTGCAAACTGGATTTTCTCATCAAGAATCTTGATATCAAAGAAATACTTTTCCATCCTTGTTTACTGTTAAAATACTAGTCATCATACTGCTGAAATATTGTTTATCATCTTTTTGTATTTCCCCGACAACCACCCTCTGAAATAGGTCACTATTATTTCCATTTTACAGAGGGGGAAATAAAGCTTTAAAGGTTAGACATGGCATTCAATATTGTTGTTGCGTGCTTTCAAGTCATTTCTGTCTTACGGAGACTCTACAGTGAACCTATCGCAGGGTTTTCTTGGCAGGACATTCAATGTATTTAGTTTTTTTTTCTTTCCATAAATAAGTTATGTGTTGGGAATCAAGATCATGACCATAATACATGAGGAGAGAGGGGATTACCTGCTTCTTCCTCCCACTGCATTCTTCCTTTTACTGTCCCTCTCCTATTATAATCCTCACCTTCCAGAGCTGTTCTTAACTCAGAAGAGAAGCTTCCATTTATTCAAATTGGAGCTTCCCCCTCCTCAAATGACCCAATGAAATATGAGCAAGCTAAGTGACCACAGAATAGTGACTTAGTGTTGGAGTCACAATTAAGGAAGTTGATGAGGTGAATGCAATGGAGTATCCTGGAAAAGAGCATCACTGGCTAGAATTCTACACAGGACCACTTCACACACTGCAACATTTTGTTGTCCTAGTCTAGATAGATAAGAAGATAGATGACAGATAGATAAATAGGTAGCTAGATAGATCGATAGCTAGATAGATGGATAGATACACATGTTAAACAATGCAAACTAAGCTAAGAAGCAAGAAAAAGAAAAAGTATTTATATTTTTTTTAATAATCCAAAACCATAAAGAGAAATATGAAATAAAAGAATACTCAGAAAGCTTTTTTTTTTCAATTATAGAGAAGAAAGGAAGATTACCAGTTTCATAAACTGGAAAGAGGGTGGGTTACTACAATAAAAGATTTTTCCACACCAATTGAAGAGGAAGGATTATTTCAAAGCTTATCTCCACTCCACCCAGTATGCCCCTGTTAGCAGAACAAATACCTGGAAGGCACTGCGTTTCCACACCAATAGACAATTTCAGGGAGTTTTTGAACACATCAGCCTTCTTGGTCAGGAAGTAATTAAATGGGCAAAATGATGAAAGCATGTTGCCTAAGAAGGCGTGGACTTCAACAATCAAATGCTTCCTTTGTTTCATATATAAAGGCCATACTTACAATAAGGTTATTCTATTTCAACCCCTGAGCACAGAAAGCTTGGAGCAAGACTCTTTACAGACACCATGGCACTTTCTATTCGTGCATCTACGGGACCCCATCAGTTCTCTTCCCGGAGTGGATATGGTGGAGGTTCTGTTAGGCTGTCCAGTTCTAGCAGTGCAGGAGGTTTCGGTGGAGGATTTGGTGCTGGATCTCTACTCAACTTTGGTGGTGGTGGATATGGCGGAGGACTGGGAGGTGGATACGGTGGAGGACTGGGAGGTGGATACGGTGGAGGACTGGGTGGTGGATATGGAGGAGGACTAGGTGGTGGATATGGTGGGGGACTTGGTGGTGGATTTGGTGGAGGGCTAGGAGGGGCCTTTGGTGGAGGTTCAGGTGCTGGCTTAGGAGGGGGATATGGGGCCGGTGGTGGTGGGGAAGCTACCCTTTTATCTGGCACTGAAAAGGAAACTATGCAGAACCTGAATGATCGTCTGGCTGCCTACCTGGACAGGGTACGTTCCCTGGAGGAAGCCAACACTGAGCTAGAACGAAAGATCCGTGAGTGGTATGAGAAAAATGGTCCAGGGACTGCTGCCTTAGGGGCTGGCCGAGATTACAGTAGATACTATCCTGTTATCGAAGATCTCAGGAACAAGGTAGGTAATCATGAGACTGCTATTTATCTTTGCAAACTAAATCTCCTCTTGACAGTGCTCAGATAAGATATCATGGTTTTAATACTCAAGCTGAATAAGCTTGATCATTAGGTATTTTGAAACTCTGTGACTTGAAATAGTCTCACTGTATATTAATACACTTGTGCAGAGAAGAGAGACGTCACAGTTTGCTAATTTTGTTCTTGAAGGAAGCAATGAGTAATTTTAGCAAATTTCTCTGTGCTGCAAGAAGGTCTTTGAAAACTGAGGACTATTCACAGTCCACAAGCTATTCTGTGAAAAAATTGCATTACATTTTCTGCATAGGAAATAGCCTTCACTGCATGGAACTCATAATTTTTGTGCAAAAATATTATTTTCTTACAAAACACTGCTCCCCGTAGAGAAAATGCTATTTTTCACGTGTATGCGTGCACACACACACATAAACAAATACCATGTGTAAATTTTGTACAGAATAAATCCTAAACTGTGAAAATTCTCATCAGTTCAGACTTCTCCCCATGAGGGTTTCCCAACACCCAAGAAGCATATTTAAAAAAAAAGACTTTTGAATATTCTTTCCCTACCTGGGAGAGAATACCCCACCAGAGGCCAAGAATACACAACATCATAATAAAAAAGAAATCAGACCTTACTGGTCTCATGCCAGTTCATACACAGTTTGCATTTAGGAGGTCTGGATTCATATCGCACCTGAGTCATGGACTTGCTGCATTATGCAGTTCATACTATCATTCTTTTTAGCAAAATGGAAGTAAAAGTGAACCTAATCTGACTGGTCTTTTTTGGACTCATACCAAAAAAAAAATGCATCTAGCTTGGCTACAATACTGTGAGTACTTACTCTGGAGTAAATCCAAATGAACAAAGTTTGATTGGTTTTTGAGTAAACATGCAAAGGGATCAGGCAGCAAATTTTGTTTGCCTTAACATCAGGCAAACAAATTAAAAAGACTGAAAATTAAAAAGATTGAAAACCATTTGAAAAAAAATGTTAATACAACCCAGCTTCCATACACTGGTCTGTTTTGATAAATTCAATGTAATTCCTTTCCTCCAATATGATATGTGAATCAAGTAAAAATTAAAGTCTGATGTTAGCTTAAAATCTGGTGTATTTAGCAGTATGCAATCAAGCTTGATACAGGGAATTTACCATGAAAACATTATTACTAGCAAACCTTTTATCAGGACTCAACTGTGTTCTGTAAAAATATTCTCTTCATTTTTCAGATCATCAATGCAACTATTGAAAATGCCCGGATAGTTCTTCAAATTGATAATGCAAGACTGGCAGCTGATGATTTCAGACTGAAGTAAGTAGAATTGTTAGTTGAAGATGATAGAGTATTCCCAGATAAATTTAAACTTCATAGAAATCAAAACAGAACACAGACTTCAAAGAAAGAGAGGAGAAAGGACTAGAAACAGAATTTGGGGGGCAAATCAAAATTCCAGATCAATTGTATTTCAAAAAATTGAAAATATCTATAAATAGGGAGCCATAAGGCAGAAGGCGATATTAGTAAAAGACAACAATATAGAAGGATATCAATCAATATGTGTAGCTCATATGCAAGTATAAATGAGTACTTTTGAATTTTGCAGTACTTTTGAATTTTGTATTAGTAATTATCAGCAGTGGGAGAGTTTCTTCAGATCAGATATACAATAGGCATTTAATATGGAGTAAATCAGAATGAAGAAAATTGGATTTATTTCTGAGTAAACATGCACAGGACCAGGCGGTAAGTTTTATTTGCATTGATAAACAACAGCTCTTATGCCCTTAGGCAGAGATATTGGCCTGGTTAGAAGTTCTATGTTTGACTCATCCTTAGGTTCGAGAATGAAGTGGCCCTTCGCCAAAGTGTTGAGGCTGACATCAATGGCCTACGCAGAGTCCTGGATGAGCTGACCTTGACTAGAGCTGACTTGGAGATGCAGATTGAAAGTCTGAATGAGGAACTGGCCTACCTGAAGAAGAACCATGAGGAAGTAGGCAACATTTCATTTCAATTATTTTGCTTTTACTCAAAGGTCCCCTCCCTCCCTGCAAACATAGAACTTCTTCAAAAAGGGACTGCATTGGCCAACATTAAGGCACGGTGGTGAATCAGTGATTGTCATTTCAGTTTGCTTCAGATTAGGGATGTAGTCATTTATTTCATTCTCTCCTGCAAGAACAAACAATATTGATTTTTCTCCCCTACTGGGTGAGATTCTGAGAGGTTTTTCAGCTTCCAAAGAAAGTTCAAATATCCAGACTTTTTTGGGGGGGGGAGGGGGTCAAGAAGATTGAGGAAGTTTGTGCAGAAAACAATGAGGTTTTTGTTTAAAAAAATCCCAGTGAATTATATTGAAATATTAAAAAATTAACAGTTAATGTTAGAAGTTAACAGGGTGAGGGGTTTTTTTAATAGATGGTCTTGATGAACAGGAATATCCCTTCTTGCTGAGAATGAGAAACTCTGAGAATATTCCTCACATGCCTACTTCATATTTGATTTCCTTCAATAAATATGTTAAGCATGAGGGACAGAAGTGTATTTCTAATCATCCAATGGCTTTCAATTGGGGGGATCAGAGGAGGCTGCTACACTCATGTATTGATGCGGTATTTCTCCCTTTCTTATTGTGTGCGTATGTGTATTTGCATGTGTTACGGCAAACACTGCATGGGACACAGATTCATTTGGCTGCCACAAGAAATGTGAACAGGTTCTAAGTATAAGAAGCCCTTCAGTCCTATATACATGATAGAAACATTGTGCAAAAATCCAAGTCAAATCAAAGTAGGTTTAAATTTCTCTGAATATAATATCAGGCTGTTTTGTTTTGAGTTACTGACAATGTCTTGTTTCACGGTTGTCCAGGAACTTCTGGGATTCCAAAGTAATGCCACTGGACAAGTCAGTGTGGAAATGGATGCTGCACCCGGAGTTGATTTGACCAAACTCCTGAATGACATGAGAGCCCAGTATGAGGCCATTGCTGAACAACATCGAAAAGAGGCCGAAGCCTGGTTCAACGAGAAGGTGAATCTCCCGACTCCTTTAAAATCATTGTCAAAGTGCTTGGCTATGGACTTATTTCCTTTCTTTCTCTCTTGACTCTCTCCAACACTTGTTATTTCAGAGTGGGGAACTGAAGAAAGAAATCTCTACCAACACTGAACAGCTTCAGTCAGGAAAGAGTGAAATCACAGACCTGAAACGTACTTTGCAAAGCCTGGAAATTGAGCTGCAGTCTCAGCTTGCTTTGGTATAATAACTGAACTTAGGGATACAATTCCGTAATTGAAAGAAACAATTGGTAATTTTAGCAAATTTTCTTCTTGCCATGAAAAAGTCTCTGAGAACCGCACAGTTTTTGAAGACTTTTTTTTTGCAGTTCAGGATTTATTCTGTGCAAATTTCGCAAGTAGTATTTTTGCACAGAAAAAAGTATTTTCCATACAGAAAATAATAACTCTTCTCAGAAATACTGTTTTCTTTGTTTTAAATGCTTTTTACTATGTACAAAAATGTGGTAGTTGGGACCATTTTTCAGACCAAAATTTGCACATATTTTTTGTGCAGAGAATAATAACCAGAAAATCCTAGTTTCAACACTCAAACCATTATCCAACACTTGGTCTCAGCAATAAATTTTCACTTTCATAATGTTAATTACAAACTATCTGGGCAAGGACTTTGTGTAATCCACCTGGAGCACTATGACTTAAGCCAAAAAGCAGGCGTACATCCAGAACTGGAGGTCAAGATAAGAACCAAGCAAAACTGATATAAGTAGCTGGTATATGTATAAGCAAGAGCTGCCCAGTCACAAAAAGGGTGATCAGAACTGGATAATGCCTATTTATTTTTTTAAGCAGCATTCAGTTAATTTTAAAAAGCTTACAGGCAAGCCAAGGTTCCACTGGAAGTCAATCGAAACCTAAATTCTATACTGTACTTAACAGCTCACTTAAGAAAATGAGGAAAGGTTCTGCTGCTTCCCAGGAGCAAGGGGCAAGCTGAGCATCAAAGCAAGAGCTTCACCCCCTCCGCCATAGTATTCACAGAGGGGGCATTTAAGGAGAGAAATGGTGCACACATGCACATGCATACACATGCACATGTGCACACACGCGCACACACAAACACACACTAGCACCTTCTCAGCTCCTGGTCACATACCCCCTCTAGGAATTCCTTGGGGAGGTTGCTTCTATTTTGTATATTTAGGAACAAATCTCTCTCTCTTTCTTTTTATAAAGAAAAAATCTCTTGAAGACACCCTTGCTGAGACAGAAGCAGGCTACTGCACTCAGCTTGCTCAGATGCAGATTCAGATCGGAAATGTGGAATCCCACCTCTTCCAGGTCCGAGCCGATATGGAACGACAAAACGCAGAATACCAGAACCTTCTGGATATCAAGACCCGTCTGGAGATGGAGATTGAGACTTATCGGCGCCTCCTAGATGGAGAGATTGGGTAAGGGAGTTACCAATACGTGAGTTGCAATGGTTGGGCCCTATTCATTGGGATATCAGTTCTCTATGAAACTGAAACAGCTGTGCAGAAGAGCCTTTTGAAGAGAAGGAGATGTGCTGTATTTTTATCAGGTCCCAGGTCAGCAGAAAGTGGGGATATTTATTAAATAAATCTACTACATAAAAGTCAAACTTTGTATGCTTGTTTGTCTGTGTCAGGCGAAGACCTTATATGATTGGCTCTGTGAGGTGAAGACCTCATATGATTGGCTGCCTGTGAAGATTCCATGGAAGCCTGGGTTTGCAGTTTGGGGAGAGGTCTTTAGCATTCTCAGCCAGAGAGCTCTTGGGCCTGTCTTGAATAGGCCGGTTGCTATGAAGATGAGGCCTAGCAGCAAGGAGGAGGGCAATCTATTTCCTCAGGACCCCAACCTCTGTATGTTCATAATTCGGAATACAGATTGGATTGGAGTATATGGGGAAAAGTTACAGGTACTGGACAGGATAGTTTGGGGAATTAGAGCACAGCATCTCAAATCTTTCTAACAAGTATTACCTATGAGAAAATAAAATCCTGGGCAACGCTGGATATAAACGCTAGTAAATAAATAAATACAGTGATCTCTTTGCACCACCTGCTCTGCTTTGGCAAAGTAATGTGACCTGACCTCTTTATAATCTCTTTGTAGCTCATTTGAAAGTGCTTCTGTGACTAGCGCCAAGTCTGTGGATTCCAGTCGTGGTAAGCAAACCTTGGAATTAAAGTTGTACAAGAGAGTCGGATGTTCCATTCCATTTAGCCTCCCTCTCCCTGCCTCCTCAGTTTTCCGGTTTTTCCCTAATAGTCAGTCAGTGTGCTGTAACTGCTCAGTATATTAAGTCCCCATTAGACTTTTTAATGGGGTCAGAATAGGTCTCTCCTTTGGGGACTTTTTTTCTAAACATCTCTTGTACTTCTACCCACTCAGGAGTTTTCTTTAGCTTAGAGATACTTCTCATAGAATCATAGAATCATAGAAATGTAGAGTTGGAAGAGACCACACGGGCCATCCAGTCCAACCCCCTACCATGCAGGAATACCCTCAAAGCACTCCCAACAGATGGCCATCCAGCCTCTGCTTAAAAACCTCCAAGGAAGGAGACTCCACCACAATCCGAGGCAGCATATTCCACTGCCGGACAGCCCTGACTGTCAGGAAGTTCTTCCTGAGGTTCAGGTGGAATCTCCTTTCCTGCAGCTTGAATCCATTGCTCCTTGTCCTGGTCTCTGGAGCAGCAGAAAACAAGCCCTCTCCCTCCTCTACATGGCATCCCTTCAAATATTTAAACATGGCTATCATGTCCCCTCTTAACCTTCTCTTCTGCAGACTGAACATACCCAGCTCTCTAAGTCTATCCTCATAGGGCATGGCTTCCAGGCCCCTCACCATTCTGGTCGCCCTCCTCTGGACCTGCTCCAGCTTGACCATGTCCTTCTTGAATTGGGGTGCCCAGAACTGGACACAGTATTCAAGATGAGGTCTAACCAAAGCAGAATAGAGTGGTACCAGTACCTCCCTCGATCTAGACACCATACTCCTATTGATGCAGCTGAGAATTGCATTGGCTTTCTTGGCTGCCGCATCACACTGCTGACTCATGTTCAGCTTGTGGTCTATTAAGACTCCTCATTCTGTGTGTGGCTACACAAGGGTCAATTAGCATTTCCAGCGTGAAAACTTCAGGTGGTCCTACATCTTTAATGATTGTGTTGAAACAGGAATTTCAACAGGTATTGATTGTCATACAACCAGGTAACAAGTAACACCACTTCTGCACAACTATTTAAAGGTACAGGAACCATCTCGTTTTCACTCTGGCAACCCTAAGGTCAGTGCTTAGGTAATGAGTTTGCTATTCATGTGTACTAGACATTGCCCACCTGGGAGGGAGAACAGTTGGGTGGCAATGCCCTTGTTCCTCAACCAGCATAGCTGGTGGTTGAGGTTGCTGGCATACTTAGGCCCTTTCCGCACGAGGCCAGGAATCGCTCCTTGCCGTTACTTACCGCTTCTTCTGGGCTCGAACAATGCGGACTTTCCCTTAAGCCCTTCCGCAGGGCTCCTCTGTTTGTCCCAGGGCGATTCGGAGCAGTGCGAGGTCTTTAGATCCGCACTGGTGAGGCCAACAAAATGGCGGCTTCCTGTTGTTTGTGGGTCCGGACCAACCGCTGAAGCTGACCACGCCCACAGCCCGCCCTCCGCTGATCGCAGGCTCGCATCGGTGCGAATCTGCGCATCTGCACAACTGAGCAGGAACAAATTGGCGCGCTCCAGAAAATTTAAAAACTGTTTTTTTCCGGACTTCACGTAGCGTGCTGGAGGACCACTTAGGGGCGTATTGAATCGGACTTAGGTGCGGAACTAAGGTAAATAGTCCGGACCTAGTCTGATCCAAAGTGCAGACGACCTCCGTGACAGGACACACTGGCCCGTCTTAATTTCCTCGTGCGGAAATGGCCTTAGTCTAATGTCTGATGAACCCAAGACTGAGAAAGTTGGGCACAGGATGGCAAGAACAGGGGCTCATCTCTGAAATGATTGTTTCAAGAACGCCTCAAGTTTAATCTTTCCTTTTTCTCACTTTTCCTTGCCCCCATTAGCATCTCATTGTCCTCAGTTCTCATTTAGTGTTCTTTGTCTCATCTATACAGTTCACTATATCCTAAGCTAAGCTAGATCAGGAAGAGGACTAAGGTAGTTTTTCCTTTGGAGTAGCAAAAGAGCACAAAGGCAGGGAAAAGAGGTGATGTGATCTCTAAGAAGATCAGTCTAAGAGAGGTTAGGATAGGTAGATAAGATATGGAGAGATTTTAGGTTACTGAAACACTAATTTACACTACTGCTCTCTCTAAGATACATTTAACTTTTTAAACACTGAGCGTTGTTGCACTTCTAACAATGACTCCCAGAATTCCCTGAGGAAGAATGTGGGAGTTACAGTCCAAATAAGTAACACTTCCATGCTTTGTGCAAAGCCGTTCTGCACCTATATGAACTTAAGTCTGGTATGCTAGTGAGATATGCTTAATGCCCCTTCATTTTTTTTTTCATGTTTAGATCCAAACAAAACCAGAAAGATCAAGACAATTGTCGAAGAGGTTGTAGATGGCAAAGTAGTGTCATCCAAAGTTAAAGAAGTGGAGGAGAAAATTTAAGAAGGGATAAAACATCAGAAGTTCATTCTGCAAATTCAAGGAATCATTAGCTTTACTTCATTCTCTCCTTTTCTCTATGAAGAAAGAAATGCACAAAAAATAAAGATGCCGTCAGAATTTCTCTCTAGTTAAATGATTCAATAAACATTGTTTCAGCTTATATGGTCTGCTGCTTCACAAGTCAGTCACACACTAAACAAATGTACTTGAGGAAAAATCCCAAGATAAAGTCACTATCATATATTCAAAAGTAACAAGTATAACAACCATATTTTGCTATTCAAGTTAATTGTCTCAATTCATAAAGAAAGAAAGCAGTTTTTATAATAAAATTACTCATAAGGAGGTACTGTGGTGAGCTGTCTTGAAAACTGAAATAAAATGAAACTGATTCACACCAGAAAACGCCAGGACATGAAAAATATAATAAATATCAGTGCTTCAAAAATGCAAAACAGTAGTAGTAAAAAAATAAATATTTTTATGGTGTTTACAGTAACAAGATGCTATACAAATTATTTATTCTTGTTTAGGTGGGCAAAACTATATTATTCTAACCATCCTTTGGGGTTTTTTTAAATTAAATATAAAAATAAAATTTTTAAAATTACTTTAAAATTATTTGTAATCTGTCTTGAAAGAATGTTTACTATATTATACTGTACTCTGATTTGGGGACTGGTGGGAGAGCAGTTAATACATTTTTTATAACTAATTTATACATTCTAAAAAACAATAAAACAATAGCTACAGACAGCAAATGGTAAAACCAAAATCAGATCAAAGTGGAGAATGAAAAATAATACTAACAAATGAAACCAAAGCAAAGCCAAGTTTTAAAAGACAAGACTGCTAGAATATGTTAGAGTTTCCAGGGGCCACGCTGCACTCCATGGACATCAAAGGGAGAAGCGAGGTCCACACGATCGAGGGCAGCTACAGAACCTCAGGGCTTCGGGCCAGGCAAAAGTAAAAAACCAGCAGAGTCAAAAGAACAGAGTCCAGACCAAAAACATATTGTCAAAAACTAGTCTACTGTTTATTGCATACAGCATGGTTGTTCACTTGTAGCATACTGGCATCAGCAAAGCAGAACAAAATCCATTAGAGAAAGAGCAAGAGCAAGGAATTCTCTCACTGTAATTATAGTCTCTGTGTGTGACCGCTTAAGCCAAACATTCTAGCTTTCCCACAGAGAAGCCAGGTGCTTTCTTATCAGCTGTCTGGCTAACTCCAAGGCTGCTTAGGCAGTGCAGAGACAAGACACAGATCACGTAGCTGTTTCTTGGACAGAAGACCGGAAGGCCTGGTATCTTAACAGAATACTACATTCTAGGAGAGTTGTCACATACAAAGAGAGAAGAGTTAAAGGAAATGGAAACTGGAAAATACTCAATGAGCAACTGTGTTTTACCTAGACACAGAAACAAAAAGAACTAAGCAAAAGATAAAGCAGAGTCATTCCTGGTTAGTATTTGGATGGGAGACTGCCAACGAATACCAGGCGCCATGGGCTATATTTCAGAGGAAGGAACTGGCAAAACTATCTCAGAGTATTCCTTGCCTAAGAAAATCCTCTGAAATTCCTGAGACAGCCGTAAGTCAATAGGGAACTTGAAGGCACATACACATAAGAAGTAAAAACAGATGTAAAGGATCGTGGTCTTCTGAAGCATATTTTAAGTACCATAGGAAACAAAAAGAAAATTCAAAATAGAGTTTAAGAATGGAAGATTATTATCTATTGAAGGCTCAAAAACAGTCATTTTGGGGGGAACAATTTTCCTTTCACATGGATTCTCGTGTTGGCTGGTATTCCAATTTCATTATTTTCTTATATGAGCTGAAATAACATAGTTGGCCCTTATATTTTCTTAAGACCAAAAACATTATCACACATCTGGTGATAAGGGTCCAAAATCGCATCACTCCTTAGACACATGAATTAATATTCCCCTTTGCTAATACCTTTATTGTGGAATGAACTGTGGACCTATGGAGATGTCCACACCACCAATCATCTGTCTCACATACACTGAGGTATTCAGCCTGATCAACATCTGGCTTTAGAAAACTTCACCCACTGACTCTATGCGATTATACTCATCAAAGCTTGGTTGCTACTGAGAAGGTAAGAATTAATCAGTTAAGCTGAGGTAGAGACCCTGTAGCCCACTAGAGGCCCTTCAACAACACACTGTTATCGCACTATGATTCCACTTTAATGCCCCTGATTTTATCCTGTGGAACACTGGGATTTGCAGTTCAAGGAGGAACATTTATAATTCTTAGCCAGAAAGTTCTAGTTCCTCACCAAACTACAAACCCCAGGATTACACAGGACACAGCCAAAATGAAATCACAGTGCTTTTAATTGTGTACTGTAAAAGGGCTTGTGAAGGGAGAAGCTGGGCAGGTCTGGTTTGTGCTAGCCAGTCACAGCTCAGGGAATGCTATAAGGGTGGACCTAAGGGGAAGATTGCCAAACTGAGGCTATTTCCACACTACACTGTTATAGTGCTATTATTCCAGTTTCAACATCTTATGGACTCCGGGGGCTTGCAGTTTAAGGAGAGGCATTTAGAATTCTCAGCCAGAGAGCTCTTTGGCCTCAGTAAACTACAAATTCCAGAAATCCATGGGAGTTTGGAAGTGGAAAATAGCACTATAACAGTGTAGGGTGGAGATGGCCTGAGGCTTGTCTCTCCCAAAAGGCAGACAGGGAAAGATGGCACAGAGATAGAGAAAAGTAGTAACAGAGATTGGGCAGTCAGCCAGGGGGAGAATGGAATAGGGTTTTGGGGAGATGTGAATTATTAAATAGTTCAGAGGTTAATGTTTGATTTGTGTATTAATAAACTTCTACTAGTTCATTCTTTTCGACAACTGTGTCTGGCTGTTTCTGTTAAGTTTTGATAGACAGTCTTGTCATGCTTATCACAGTGAACTACTGAACAACAAATCCACATGTTCATATAGGGCCTTGAGGTCAAAATACCTGATCCAGTGAGAAATCTTCAGGAGGAGGAGGGTAAGGTGAGTGACAGGAGCTCAAGGGTTTAGAACTGTAGGGTCAGCCTGGAGAGGGGATCCAGCACAGGGCCCCTTAGGTGTCATTTACCCACAATTGCCATTACCCCTGGCCATGGGTAACACTGGTTGGGCTGATGGGAACTCGTGCCCAACATCTGGAGAGACTCCTGTTACCCTTGAGATAAAACAAAGGCTATACAGGTAAGGTGGCTTTTGACAATTGTATGCTGCTGCATTTTACAAAGCCTATAAATATATTTAAGAAGCCTGCAGAGAAAATGGGTTGAGTTCCAAAGAAGACAAATGTCACCAGTATAGAAAACAGGTCATAAGGTTAAAGGAACTGGGTATGTTTAGCTTGGAGAAGACTCAAGAGGGAAGGTCATAGTAGTTCTCTATCTTATATCCGTTTAAGCGATTTTCATATTTCATAAATCCTTGATATACTAGTGGGTAAAATCTTCTCTGTTGCTCACAGGAAAGGACTACTGGGCTTAAGTTACAGGAGGATAAATTCCAGTTAAATACTAGGAGAAAGTTCTTAGAGGGAGATGTTGGCATGTTTGGATACAATAGGAAAGGGGCCAGGATGGAGGTAAGGATAACCATGTTAGCAGATATGGAAAAGCAATATGGTCACATGAAGAGGTTAGACGAGCAACAATAATAATATCAAGAGAAACCATGGGAAAAGAGAAGTGAAGAAAGTGAAAAGAAGTTAGAATAGAGAAATTGTGAATAGCTTCACTTGTGTCGCTGAAGAAGACAGCAGCAAAGGCTCAGACAGAAAGTGAAATGGCTGGGTGGAGGGGACAGGTCATTGTAATACCTCAAAAATAGCAAAAACCTTCCAGAGATAATTGGAACAGGTGTAGATCAGGGTGGTGTAGTAATGTTGCTTGGCTGGATAAGCAGCAGAAGAGAAGGAATGTATCAATGAATAGAGTCAGCTAGCGTGACTGGAGTTCTTGAACTAAGCAAGCGTGCCAGAACTGGAGATTTCTGGGCAAACAGCTCAGCAGAAGGCACTATGGTAAATAGGTGAAAGTGTGGACAGCACTTCAGATAATGTCACTACCTCAGTGTCCTTCCGTTTTATGTCCATTCATCCGAGTTCTCTTTTTAAAAGTTATATTATTGTAACAACAATAAGAGCAATAATATGCAGAAGGTCTACAATTTTTAATCAATTTGATCAGTTAGATTATTGAAACCCTTTCATGGTGCTCCAAATTGATATGACAGAGATTTTTTTGTTTTTACAAAAATTGCAGATAACAATATTCTCTCTTCTCCCATATGCAAAAGCAATGCCTTTTCCAAGTCAAATAATCTTATAAATGAGCATAATCTTGCAAACAAGGACGCTGTGCTTCCAGCTTCAAAAATATTATTTTGATCCATATGCAAATGTAATTGAAAGGCCAATCAACGAACACAGTAATAGTATCCTATCAAGACTGGAGACACACCCCATACACGCTCACACACACATACACCGAATTGTCACAGTATTGACAGAATGAAATGTATATTCAATGCTTCTTTTTGTAATTTTCCCCCTTCTCCTAGAAGTCTCCACACTGCAAATTTGATTGTGCTTATGAAAACCTTTGAGTTTCCCAATTCCATTAATACCTATACATTGTGCATGGATGCTACCATTTTAGCTAAACAAAGACTGGCAAATCAGAGAATGAGTGCACTGTTAATATATATGATCACAGACTGAACTGGTAGTCAAAGTGTAGACTGATGGTTCATAATGAAGATGCTGCACAGACCCCTATCACAGCCATTCAGAGCAACACTAAAAAAGAAATGGAAGGAGAAAAGAAGGAAGTCTATCAAAATATGCAAATGTGAATGTCACTAGAAAAACAAAAATATGGAGATAGTGGTGAGAATTATTTTACAATTCACCTACAAATCTAGCAGTACTCTCTTCAGGCAGATTCTTCTCAATCTAGATACAGATTCTAAATATGAAAAAAATATAAGGATCACAGACATTTCAATATACATGAAAAAAAATGATTCACACACTTGCCTTACTCCAAGTGCTAATTACACACACACACACACACACACACACACACACACACACAATTAGTGAAAAGGGTCACTGTTGGTAAGAAAATAGCCCCATTTTGCTGCCCTACTGGACAGTACCAGTTTACCCAATTCACTATGAAAGAGGATGGATATGAGCGTCATGCTTCTTCTTAAAAACAATGTGCCATGTTGACTTTCTCCAAACTTGCCACATGACCATAGAACTCCAAAACTGCAGTTGATACTCCTTATAGAAAGAGGCTTAGACAATCAGAACATGTAGGCATGGAACCTAATGGGAAGATTAAGGAAACAACAATACTTTGAGACAAAGCAGTGGTTCTCAGATTTGAGCCTCCTGATCTTTTTTGGACTTCAGCTCCTAGAAGCCCCAGCCTGCATGGCTAATGATGATGGATTCTGGGAGTTGTAGTCTAGCTACCTCTGGGGACCCACTGACTGTGAACTACCCCACTAGAGTATAGTGGAGATCAGGTCTGGGACCTCAAAATATCCATCCATCACACTGTCTACTTGGGCCAGAAGATCTGGACAGAATTTCAACAAGACAAGAATTAATGAAAGCCAGTGTGATGTAGTAGTTTGAATGCTGGACTAGGACTTCACAAGACCAAGATTTGAATCCCCAATCAGCCATGGAAATCCAGTGGGTGACCTTGGGAAAGGCATATTCTTACAGGTTTTGCGGAAGACAGTCATAAAACTCCTCTGAATAAATGTTGCCGAGAAAACCCAGTTATAGAATTTCCATAAGTCTGCATCAACTTGAAGACATGTAACAACAACAACAAAAACCAAAGAGGAAACAGAATGGAAATATCTTTTGACCAACCATTAGGAAACCTTCCTAACAGTTAAGAGTTGTCTGACAGTGGAACGTTCTGTTTCCTGAGGCAATGACTCTCTGCTGATATTTAAGTAGAAGCTGGATGGCTGTCTCTGAAGCAGTGATGTATTTAAGTCTTTTACTCCAAGTCTCAAATCAAGTTTCAAGTCCCTACCTTCCAGTCTCAAGCCAAGTCTCAAGTCCTTGCAAGGTAATTCAAGTCGAGTCTCAACTTAATTCTCAAGTATGAGAGCCAACAGAAAAAAAAAAGGAGCTGGTGATCTGTGCTTGGTGGGGGGGCGGCATAAAGCTGAGAGCAAGCAGGTGGAAAGCCCTTCTGGAGCAAACAGCTTTCCACACTGCCATGGCTGTAAAGGACACCCTTTCTTTCCCATTTACTCATGAGCAAGCAGGCTTTCTTTCCCGTTTACTCGTGAACAAGCAGGCTTTCTTTCCCCTTTACTTGTGAGCAAGCAGGCCTTCTTTCCCATTTACTCACGAGCAAGCAGGCCTTCTTTCCCATTTACTCGCAACTGAGCAAGGAAGGGCTTAATGGAGAAGAGAGAGGAGGAGGATTTCACATTAACATTGATGGGACTTCAACCTCTAACCCTCCCCTCAACCCAGATACAGAGACCACTCCTTGCCCACACTCACCAGAAAAAAGGTGCAAAGCCCTGTTTTCCCTCTTTTAACTCATCCTGTCCTTTTGCTTTCCTATAAACAGCTTCTAGAGAAAGTCAGGAAACAAAAGACAGGCAGAGAGGTGGGGATAAAGAAGCCTGTGCAGCTCTGATTGGGTCATCAGGATAACATTCCCTCACTGTTGATTGGGGAAAGGCTGGAGGAGGAAGTGGGCAGCAACTCCATCACTACAAAACTACAAGTCTCGAGTCAGTCAAGTTGAGTCTGTCAATCATTTATTGACAAGTTGAGTGCAAGTCAAGTCGTTGAAAAGAATTAAGTCCAAGTCGATTGACTTGAGTCTACATCACTGCTCTGAAGGATGCTGTTATTTCAAGAATCCTACATTGAATAAGAAGTCTTAGATTACCTTCAAGATATTTTTCAACTCTTTAACATTCTTTATTTTTCTAGTTTGTTCTGGGTCAAGCGATAAAGCTCTCACTGTCAACGCAGTAATTCGGTACACTGTCAGCCTTTCTGTTAGGCAGAGGGAGTGAGCCTCCTCAGACAACAAATGCTGGTTGGTCCTTTCTAAAGAAGAGCTGAGAGAGAGCTGAGTGGCAATAGATCAGAGAATAGAACCTGTGTCCCCTCAGCTAACCTGTTGTTTTCAGGTGCAGGGTGGAAGTTGCCCTATCACCAGTATTGAAGAAAGATTCACTGCCAGTCCCTTTAGCTTTTAGGCATGGAATGGAAAGAAGACCATCTTGTTCTTTGCTTAAGGCAGCAAAATGCCTTGGGCCAATTTAAAAGCACTGTTGTCCAAATATGGTGTGGCTCCACAGGGCTCTTCCTTTTGCATTCTCTTTCAACCACAAAAATGGCAGAAATAAAAGAGAAACACTTAAGCGATGAGAGATGCTGAGTCAGTAGCACATTCCTCTGTTGAGCACCACTATAAATACAAGAAAAAAAGGTAAAAAGTTGATCTAAAGTCAGACAAGTGTTTTCCCTAAAGTCCAAATGTCACGTCTTGTCCTCGTGAACTCATATTAATTAGACGAAGGACTGAAATGTTTGAAGGAACAGGCAGGAACAATACCAATTTCTGTCTCAAGTGTGATGACCATGGTTGATGGAGATGACTAACAGGTTAATAAAGCATTCCTTTGTGGTCTTGAAAACATGATTTCTCTTTCAGGGTTTGGCAAAGTGAATGTGTTGCAACATATATAACATTTAGTTGAATTGAAAAGGAGATTTAACTACTCAGCAGTGATGTCAAGCTTTACCTAATTAGTGGAGTGATAAGTGCAACTTAATCTGCACTTTGAAAGCAGAAAAAACAATTAGCAAGCACATTGAGTGCACTATCATAGAATCAACTGCCACTGTGCACTGACAGCATAATCATGTTCAACCCACAGCTATGAGAGTGAATTCAGATGACAGTTTCTATTTTCCAAGCAAAAACTTTAGAGTATATGAAAAACAGGACCTTCAAACCACGGACAGCATTTTCTCACCACTTTTCATTTCTTTGCTTAGGAACATGGGCAATTCTGCACTTGAAAGGCTGGTGGACCAGATAAATTAGGGGCAAAATTTACTGATATTGTTATCATTTGTTCCACCAAAATTTTGGAATTATTAAGGTCTAGACTCAATATTGCTCCAGCACCAGACTGCATAAAAGCGCTTTCTTTCTTCCCATCCCACCACAGCTCTTTGTTTCAGAAAATGTCCAGGCCTTCTGGAGTACCTCATGATATCATATAGAATAGCATTGCGGGTGGACAGGAGGTCACACCTCTCCTGGTTCCCTGAGTGGAACATACACACACACCAAGACTCTGTCCTAAGTCTACTATTCTTGGAGCAGATATGTATATCTTTTGCAGGGTAAATCAAAGAATAATCTGATGCTCAGTAAGAAAGAGAAAACAAGAAATAAATGATACTTTCCCACTGTACTCCATAGTATTGTGCCAAATACTGTAAAACTGGGATACGCTGCAATCCTGAACACCAAGGTTGGGAATTATGCAGTCCTCCAGATGCTGTTGAAGTGCAAACCCTGTCAGCCATAGCCAGCATAAGTGAGGAATGCTTGGAGTTGCAGTTCAGCATCAGCTGGAGGGACACACAATCCCTATCCCTGCTATACAGACATATCATGGAGTTAGTCCCATTGAAATCAACGCTATTTACACCTGATTAGAAATGTGCAGAATTGCACTTGATTTTAATTTTAGCAATACAAGACAAGGCCTGAAAGGTGACAATCAAATCTGTCTTCTAGGGCCTATCTTTTAGGAGTGGGAAACATCAGTTGCATGTGGCCCTTGAACCCCACATTTACAGTACCATGTCTTCCAACTTTTCAGAGATGAAAATGAGGACACATGTGGGCAAGCAACATCAGAGCATGATCAGTAAAGAAGATTAATTGGGGCTGTCTCTGATAAACTGAGACAGCATACCCTCTAATATTTCACAGCTCAGACTGGGATGCGTGGGTCCAAGCAACACTGGAACATGGTCAAGGCAGCAAAAGTTATTAATGAGGAAGAACATGCAATCTAGGAGATATTGCAGCAGTTTGTGTTTGCCTGAGCCTCCTGGAAAGGGGAAGATTCCATCCCTTCCTCTCCTTTGCAATTGAGTTAATTTGAGTGGAACTGCATTTGTACTTTGAACTCAGCTTGCAGCAATTGAAGTAAGTTGTGTCTGCAGATATTGAACTAAGCCAAAGACAAAGGCATAAAGTGGGAGGAGGAGAGAGAAACTGGGACATTTCAAAAGCAGTTGGCAAGATTTGTAAAGTGTTACACTGAAGGAAAGTGTGTAAGTTAAAAAGAGTTAAAATGTGAACACACTGATTATGAAAAGACATAAAATGTAATAGTGTGTTAGGGGAGCAGTGAGTACAGCTATAAAAAGGAAAGTAATTACTCAGTTTTGTTCCACACAAGATATAACACTATAATGAAAGACTTGACCGATTCTGCTCCACCCATTTTCCATCTTGACATACTAAATAACTAGGAGGTAGAGTCCAAATGTATATACTGAGATTAGCTATTAATTGTTATAATTATCTAATGATGGGCTAGGCCAGTAAGTTGGCAAAACTACCATACATTTAGAAGCATGATGCAATTTTAAAATTATATATAAAAGGGTAAAAAGATTGCCTTCAAAGAACAGCTTCAGCTTAAATCTGCCTTTCTGTACAAAGAAGGTCCCTTCTGCCCTGTATCACAAACATGAGTTTCTTTAACCAGTCTTCAGGACAACAAGTCTCTTCTTCCCACTGCAACAGAGGACCAGGGAGAATATCTGGCAGAGGAATATGCAGCTTAAGTGGTGGTGGATCTAATGGCAGGATCTTTGGTGGAAGCTCCAGCAGTACCAGTGGTGCATGGTGCTCTGGAGGGGCCACATGCAATCTCAGTGGGGTGTCTGAAGGTAGAGGGAGATGGGGTTCTAGTGACATCACCTGCAATGTTAGTGGGTTGTGGGGTTCTAGTGCTGGATGGGGTGACTCCTCTGGAGCCTTTAACAGCTTTGGGGCTGATGAGGGTGGACTTCTTTTTGGGGATGAGAAGCAAACAATGCAAAACCTGAATAATCGCTTGGCAACCTATCTGGGCAATGTGCAAGCTCTAGAAGAAGCTAATAGTGAACTTGAGAGGAAAATCATAGAATGGTATGCGAAAACTGGAAGAGGGAACAGAGATGGAGATCAGCAGGACTATAGTAAATATTATGCAATCATTGATGACCTTAGGAGACAGGTAAGAAAAAAAGACGGCTGTATGGATCTCTGTTTTATTCATTCTATTTATTATACCATATCACCATATTTTTATTTATTTATTCTGCTGTCAGCTTGAGGATTTCAGCAAGAGAGCGTTGGTGAGGTCAAAGTAAGCACTGATCTTCTTTAATGGATAGCTCAGCGTATCTGGCATAAAGGAAATTGCAGATGAATGGTCCACAGTGACTAGGAAATAGCTGGAGACAATTGGGAAGATGAGAACCAGTGTTGACAAAAGGCAGACCTTTTAGGAGTAGGACAGAGAAAGAGGTTTTTGAGTTCTTTGAAATGACTTTGACTTACTGATAGTGCCTACATCTGGAATGCTTGTAAACACAAAGCAGGACCCATATAACGTAAAGCTACAGCTAGGAGACATATTTGCACAGTCACACATACACTTTCATTGTGAAATTGGCCCTTCCACAAGGCACTCATTGTCAGGGATTCCAGGCAGGGAACCCTGGGAAAATGATCAGCCCACTGCAAAGATGTTGCATCATGCCCCAGCTGTGGGTAACTGCAAGGTTGCATAAGAAACTGGGGTCGTGTGCAGAGGGTAGAGGGAGGTGTGCAAACCTCTACCTGATTGGTTGTAGATATGTATATAACAAAGCAACGCCAGTATGTATTTGTCTGTTGACCAAACCTGGTGCCTAGGGCAAGCTTTTGTCCGTCTGTCCTATGTTTTGTATATAACGGAACTTTGCTGCAAGATAAAGTGCCTCCTGTTTTGGAAGAAACTCCTCCGTGTGTGAGTATCCTTACTGGGGAACAAGGCTGCTGCTGTTGGCTCACTGAACTCTGGTTTTTCCGCTGCGTTTCCGTGGGGCTGAAATGCCTATCATCCCCAACACTCATCTCAGGCAGTTGGTTCTGAGCATAATGAAAACATTAGTAAACAATTGTGTAATTTAGTGTGTTCCTGTGTCTGTGTAAGTAGAACATTCAGAAGGGAACTTGGCTTGCCAAATTCTACATGATAAATTTCATGGCTGAGTTGGGAGGTGAACTCCATTCGTATTCAAATCAAACTGTCATTATCTATTTTTTTTTCTTTACAGACAATTGCTACCATTACAGACAATGGAAGACTAGTTTTGCAGGTTGACAATGCTAGGCTCGCTGCCACTGACTTCAAACTGAAGTAAGTGGGGCAAAGCGGGCAATCATTTCACAATCTGTATCTTCTCTGTTGTGGTGCCCAGTGTTCACCGTGTGAAACGGTCTCCCCACTGAAGTTAGGCGGGCTATCACTGGTGGATGTTTCTGCTGTAAACTAAAAACCTAACCATGCACTGAAGCACTTTTCAGGTTGTTTTTGCATTGGTTAACATTTTCAGCTACCTCAGTTTTTCATTAACTCTTGATGGATTGTAATCTTTATTATTATTTTATTATGTTCAGATATGTTTTTACTTGCATTTGACTGTAAACTTAAGATTTTTAAAATGAAAAGTAGTATAGAAATGCTTTTAAAAAAGAAAAAGCACACAAGCCATAACAATGATCATACCAAGAAAAAGAACACTACTTAAAAGTCAAAGAGAATTCAATTAGATTTATTTCTGAAGAGACATATATAGGACTGTGTTGTAAATCTTTATGGAATTTCACATAAAACTTAGTATAAATGCTAGCAGTTGGACAGAAACTCCAGGGAGGTGCAGAACAAGTCATCTGCTAAAATAAAATTTCTTTCCATGATGTCTCCCTTCAGCAATGTTCCACACATCTATTGTGAACTGGGGATTATCATCTTATCAGTCTGTTTCCAGTTTCTTTTTCCACTTCCTGTACAACTTCCATAAGTCTTTTTTGTGTCCAGTTTACAAATTTACACATTAGTGGACACATGCCCTGTTTGACTAATGCATATTTGTCCATGTTTTATAAATGAATGCAGTATGAATGTATGTAGTCGAACATGTTGAACAGGCATCACAAGTCTGGAAATGTAGTTGAAATGTACAGGTTTTTGGCTGCAAACTGCATCCAGTTGTGTATTCAGTCCCGGAGCTGCAGAATTGGATACATGCGTTTTTTTAAAAGACACACTCAAATGAGACATCTTCTCAGACAGCCCGGGAGCAATTCTAATCACCTTATTTTTCTAGGTATGATACTGAAGTTGCCCTTCGTCAAAGTGTACCAGGCCTCAATGTCCTGTCTGTTCTCCTCAGCAAGTGCCTCATAGTCCCCCCTCATTTTATTGAGGAGAGTAGTCAGGTCAACTCCAGGTGCAGTGTTTATTTGGACATTAATATCTCCAGTGCTGGTACCCGTCATACAGTTCATATTCTGTGTCAATAAAGATGTTCCTCTTAGTTTTCTTTAAGGGAATGATCTTAAATAAAATGCATATTTTGGTCCTGAAAGAAAAGACAAAATGATGCCCCACCATTCCCCGATATTGAATCCAACTGAACTGGCCGCTGAATCTTACTTCAACATTGGTGATGGGACAACTTTCTCTATCACACATAGATGCCATATATTATTGGTTGATTGATTGTATTTATTTCTCCCAGAGCAAGACCCAAGGCAACTTTCAGAACAATTAAAATAAAATGTTAAACAATTAAAATTGATAATATAAAACATCATAAAATTATTATAAAACCATACAAAAGTTAAAAAATAAATAGAATATCCTAATGAAAATAAAAAGCTTAGGAGGGAGTGGTGGCAACCTACCAACCTGTACTCATCTTCAAGAAAAAAAGGAGCCTCCAGAAACTACTGTTATCTTACTAAGCCATACTTTTTTTAAGTTAAGAAAAATTAAGGAACCAGAAGTATTACCTCCATTTTCATTTTCTTTTTTTTTACCCATTCAGAGGATTGGTATGCCGTCTATTGGTTCCTGCAGACAGGAAACTGACCCCAGAGTCTGCAAAATCCTATTCTAGTTATTGCTGAACTGTTGTACCCATCAGCCCAAGCTATTAGCCAAGCTGGCTGGGGATGTAGCGGTTGTATTCCAACAAAATCTGGAGAGCCATAGGGTCCCCACTCCAAATCTAAGGATGTGTTCATTTATGCTTGAACACTGATTGTTTTATTACCATTAAATTATTCAAGATTCAGTGATGAGTATCTAACTTGTATATTGCATTATGAGATCTTTTCACCTTCGCAAAAAGAAATGTGCACAATATTTTTGTTCACATGTTTTAAATATATGTACTTTTACAGAGGCACACTTTCTGAAAGCATTTTCGCTATTGGCAATATATCATTACTGATTTCAGAAGAATAATGTTGAAAGAGTTATTACTGAAATAATGACATTACCTTATCCTACAGCCCTTGGAAGTGGACATCTAGTGTAGGAATCAGCATGACCATGTGGAAGGCGAGCTTGTGATTGCTGCCTCTTTCATTACCCCATCTTTCATGCCTTCAAGGTACTACTGGCATGGACACACCTGAGCTATTGAAGGATGGAGGCTGCAATCAGGAAGCGCAATTCCTATTCCTACCCAACACCATCTACCTATGGAATTATTGTCTACGTAAAGTGTGGTCCACATGTATCTGCTCGTATCTGCTCCAGCTGCTCCCTTACTTGCACCGATCAGCACTTCTAATACCAACAAGCTGCTGAAATTTGCTAATGCTGAAAACAAAAGGCCTTTTCTATTATAACTTAACAACATTTCAGAGAAGAATCAGCACATTCCATTTGGTTTGGTCCATTTCTTCAGTCTATCATATCAGTCAATGTTACTTATAGAAGAAATGTCAAAATAACCCTTAGTTGTAGATACACAGGCATTATCCAGTTTCCAGCCAGTAAAATCTTTGGTACAATAAGCTGATTTATCATTAGTACAGTTGGCCCTCCACATTTGTGGGTTTGACTTCCACGAATTTGATTATTTGCTAATTTATCCAACCCCGCCCCCCTCTCCACATCAAGTTCTTCTTTTCCAGGGGAACCTTCCCTCGCAGTAGCTCCAATCAGGCTGCATAGCCCTTTAAAAACCTGCCTCTGGTCATTGTCCTCATCTACCAGCCGCTGCCTGGCCAGCTAAGGATGGCTCACAGCCAGATTTCTCAGCACCACAAATCCTCTCCCAGTGCCTCCCACATACCCAAAGAAAGAGATGAACAAAAGAGAGGTAGTATAGGGCCACCATGCCAACTTCCCCCTTCACTCTCCTTTCTCTGACCTGGTTTGGACCCTTGGTGCCTGTTCTCCCCACCATGACTCAGCCCCCTTCCCACAGACACACAGACACACACACTATTTTGATATTTGCGATTTTTCTACTTTTGCGAGGGTCCTGCACCCCTAACCCTAGAGAATGTGGAGGACCAACTGTAATTTACATAAACTATAGTAATGGTTGTCCAGATAATGCCAAGAAACCTACAGCATTTAACGTTACATGTCACATGTGACATGTCCTCTGGTGAAAGCTCTGAATTACACATAGCCAATAGATTTGAATGTCAGGAAAAGGCCAGTGAGCCCAATACAAATGTATGTTACTAGACTCAACCTCTAGCATTCAAGTATGTCAATCCATAATATTTTATGTCATTCTAAGTGGTATTTGGGGAAGGAACTGTGGTTCAGTGACTAAGCACATTCATTCCAAGCAGAAAATCTCAGGTTCAGTTCCTACTATCTCCAGAGTGGGCTAGGCAAGACTCCGGTGGAAAACCCTAGAGTGCCACAGACATTTAGTGTTGACAGTGTTGAGGTTGTTAGGCCAGCTTCCAACAACCTCAACCTTCCTGTGTTTTAAGTAGGGTTTACTTTTGTTATAGGGTTTACCAGTGTCACACATAGAGAAGAGCTCCACGTTCTTCCAAATGCTTAAAAGAAATGCTGCTCTCCTAAATGCCTGAATTTTATGTCGCACAGATCCACCAAAGACAAGAGTGATCAAGACCATTGTGGAAGACAGAATTGGAGATCAAGTGATCTCAACTCATGTCCAATCAGTTGAAGAAAAGCCAATTGTATAAACAAACTTACATCCAGAAAATGGAAGTCTTTCTTAGCATGGCATAGTAAACAAAAGTTAACAAGAGAAAAAGCTAGAGAAACATGCTATGACAGTTGCCTTCATTTCCTTGCTTTTGTTACTACTGCTTTTCTGAGCACATTTTCCTTCTATTCAGCTTTAAGAGTGAAAAAGTCAGCCTCATTCTCTGGCATTTTGCGATAAATATTTTCCTACTGTAGCAAAATGAAATAAGATTTTGGCCATCATGATGCTTCATTTTAAGTTATTGTCTTCATGTTGCCTACCCAGTTCAATAACAGTGGCTGCCAGTCACAAGCAGAGCACCACCAGGAAGGAGAGGAGAGGTGATTCAGACCATTGCAAAATCTAGGATAAATTTTGTTCTTTGGGACCTGGTTCATCAAATGCATCTGATTTCAGATTTAAGAGCCATCCACTAACTATCAATTTTCAAAGGAATGGCCATGTTAATTTCTTGCAGTATGAAATTAACTTCTGGAACCTTAAAGACTCACAAATGTTTTACTGCTTGAGCTTCCATGGCTCATTTCATCCATCTTTCCCAAAGGAAAGGTGACAGGGAGTCATTTTAAGTTGAATTGCTGGGGATTGAGCTGCTACCTGCAAAGTGTGCATTAAGATGTGGGTGCTCCCTCCAAGGGACAGACTGGCTGAAATGCTGCATCAAAGTGTAGCTTCACCCATGGCGTTCCCCATCCTTCCCCCAGCCATCCCCCAGCAGCTGTGAAGCTCCAGGAGGGTTTGCTGCTGCTGCTGCCGCTCCTTACTCCTGAGAAGGGAGGGAGAGGAGAGATGATTCGGAACACAAAAGAGTAGCTGGACTGAGCTCAGTGCAGAGGTGGGGAGAAAGAAACGTGCACCCATAGATGGCATACACCTTCCTTTTCTTCCCTCCTCAGGCCAGAATAGTTGTATCTTCATGATTTGAATTTCCTAAGCATTGTAGTGGTTTGAGTGTTGGACTACAAGTCTGGAGACCATGATTTAAATCCTGTCTCTACCATGGAAATCCACTGTGTGACCTTGGGCCAAATGCACTCTCTCAGCCTCAAGGGAAGTCAAAGGCAACCCCGTCTGAACAACTATTACCAAAAAAAAATGCAACATTAGGTTTGCCTTATGCTCATCATAAGTCAGAAACCACCTGAAAGTACACAACAATAAACAAACTTCCACTTCACTGGTAAGAAGCAGAAGCAACAGCTCCCCCTGAGCTTTGATAGCTGTGTCAGGGGGAGGTTTGGGGACTGGGCACAAGGGCAAAAGAATAGCTCACTGCTTCTCATCTAAAAAATTTAGATGGACAGGGCCCTGTAGAACATCTGGGCTTCTGGGCCACTACCAAGAGCCACCTAGGGGAGATCAGTACCCTTTGCTTCATTCAGCACATGTCACAGGTCTCTCTGGGCTCACGTGTTGGATATTTATCAATGGATGGTTGATTTCATAACAGGCAACTGGATGTTGGTGAAGGTGGGTATTCACTTGAGAAAAATCACAACTTTGACTGGATACATGCCACCCACCAACTCATATAACCAGAAAAGGTCCATGTTTTATACATTCAAAGACCCACCTTGAAAATATGTTCAACGATTAGAAAAGTTACCTTTAGGCTACAATTACCCACATTTTCTGGTCAGTCTAGCCAATGACAAAGTTTTTTCCAAACTCTAATACACATATCTGTCTTACACAAAAGACAGGGGAGCTCAAGGTTTACCTGCTTATTTGATTAAACTCACAATTGTCCAGCATATTCTGGCTAGCAGTAGCCAGTGCTCAAGTAAAGAGGTGTTCAAGCGAAGTACGGCTAGTTTCTCTTTCCACGCAAGAACAAGCACAGACTCTTGAAAACAAATCTCCCCATGAAAAGTCATGTAATACATGAGCTGAAGTGTGAACTTCCCTCTTCTTACAAGCCACAATTTGTTGTTCTTATGTGCCTTCAAGTTCATTTCAATTCACGGCAATCCTATCATATGGAAAGATTCATTCAGAAGAGATTTGCCATTGACTTCTTCTGAATATAGCCTCGCAGTAAATGATATTCCCTGGAGTCTTCCCTGGTTCTGTTTAGCTTCTGAGATCAAACAGGATCTCAGCCTTTGGGGTATTTGTTAACTAGCCTCAAACCACAAATTAAGACCACAATTTCTTACTGGCTTACAAACTCTGCTTTGTGTGTATACATGTGTCATGATGTCTGAACCCACCACTGTGGCTTGTCTCAGGCTTGCTTCGCCAGCTGCCCAATAGGAGCCGGCAAAAAAGGCATGAAAGAAATGAACCAGAAGCGGAGAAGACAAGCCAGTGTTTGTTAGCTTGTACATTCTGATACTTAAGAAACATCCCATGATTATCACAAATTGTGGCTTATTTGTGAATATTCCCTTAAAGTATGCATTTGAATTAGGCTAACGCTTATGTTGAATCCAGTTCTGGACAGTCCCAAAGAACCTTTGGGTACCATATATTTCTGAGTCTGACATGGGACTAGAAATAGAATTATACAACGAAAAGTACCTGGATTTTCTGAACTGTGTTCTGAAATGTGTTATTAAGCTCTTTTCACAGCTTTGTCTCTGACAGTTTACACAAACCGATTCCTCTGAACAAAGCTAAATTATTTATATCGCAACAGTTAACTGCTAATATCTGCTCAAACTTTCCAGCTGGCTTTTGCCAACCAGGTAACCGTAACCTCAAACAAATCTTCTCCTTTTCTTAAGCACACCTAAATCTTCAGGACTACTTGATTCAATACAAATGATCTCTTCTCTTGCTTTGTGCTTCTTAATTTCCAAAGCATTGTTTAAAGTTCCCAAGTGTTCCAAATTTTGCTAAGCTTGTTGTTGAAATATTATCCATTTGCTGGATCCTTGACAATGTGAAAGCAAACACAAAACAAAAGCTTCAGGAGATGAAACTAATGTCTTCGTGGATTAAAATCTGGTATTATAGCAAAGTGCTTAAAGAAATAATAAGAAAATAACAACTCCCACATTAGGAAACTAGTCAGCTAGTACAATACGCGGATGCCTTTGCAGAGATAAAACAAACTACACAGGTCTTTGCACCACCCAAAGTGAGGAAAAAAATGACGGAAGTGAACTATCCCTAAAAGTAGTTTGCACACCCTTTTTTCACAAAAGAGGCTAAGTTGCAAGTGCGAGTGTGAAGGCTGAGGAACGCAAAGAAATATGTATATAATGATGAGCTAAAAAAACATACACAGACTGGGATGGAATGGAACCCAACCTCACTGAAAGGATAATGAAAGTTTCGGCCTGGTCAAATCCACCCATTCTCTACGTAGCAGGGGGGGAAAGAATCACAAATGGCCCTAGGGGAAATGAACAAGGTGGAATACCAGATCTGGTTATTAATATCCATCACTCATGCTGGCCCAAGATGATAAATTGGCCAAACAAACAATCACTTATGAAAAAATGTTCCAAAGGAAGAACACACCCTTACAAAATCAGCATATAAAAGCTTGAGACTATTCTTAATTTTCAAGCTCTCCTTGGGTGACACTTCTGCTTCTTTCGCACTCCCTTGAAACACCTTTAAAATCATGTCTTATTTTGGCCGTGGGTCTAGGCACGTTTCCTCCTCTCGTAGTGGTGGGGCACTGGTGAAGCTTTCTAGTTGTGGAGCATATGGCTTGGGTGGAGGGTCCAGTGCAGGAAGCTTTGGTAGCAGGACAACTTGGGGTGCTGGATCAGGATGGGGTGGCCTTGGAGGTGGCCTTGGGGGTTGCTTTAATATCTACAGTTCTTCTGGCTTTGTTGGAACTGATGGCGGCCTTCTCTCTGGTGGGGAAAAAGAAACCATGCAAAACCTGAATGACCGTTTAGCTTCCTACCTGGCTAAAGTGCATGCTCTAGAGGAAGCAAACAGTGATCTTGAACTAAAAATCAAAAACTGGTATGAGAAAACAGCACCTCAGACTGATGGAGGACTCCGTGACTATAGCAAATACTATGCTGGCATTGATGAGCTTCGAAGTAAGGTAAGATGATGGTTTTGAAGGAGATTTTGAAAAAACCAGGACAGGTATGATTTCAGCATTCAAAAGTTATCAGTGCAATGCTTATGCTATTCAGGGTGCAGAATACTCACACAGTCAGATATTAATATGTCACCAGAATTTTATCTTCTGTTTGAGACCTTCTGCTCTGTTATGGGTGGTTTTAGCACTCCATTACAGTGAGTCCTTGGTATCTGCTACAGTTTGGTTCCAGAAACCACCATGGATACTAAAATTTGTGGATGTCCCAGTACTATTATGTACAGTGGTGTAGTAAAATAGTGTCCCTTATATAAACTGGCAAAATAAAAGTTTGCATTTGGATTTTTTAAAAAATCTTTACTTATTTTTATTTATTTATATTTATATTTATTTATTTTTGGAATATTTTCAATTGATTGAATTGGTGGATACATAATCTGCAGGTACAGAGGGCTAACTGTGTGCTCATTCTTTTTTAAAGCAACTTTTCAAGTTCTGCAAAACACCATGCACTTCTTTAAACAGATAGATATTTCCACATTATCAGTCTGGCCAAAGTCTTGCACTGATCCCCATCACAGATTTCACCCTAGCTTTCCTCTTCCATATCAGAGCCTCTTTCAATTAAAAAGAAAATTAACAAAAACAGTGAATCTGTCTCATGACATCAATTTACTCATTCACCCAAGGCCCCCTGTTAATGTCATCCTCCTCTGCAGAATGTAAACCTTTATGCTTCACTGTTTTATAGTGTTGTACACCACTTCAGAGTAATCACAAATGAGCTTGAGAAATATTTATAATAATAGAAATAACAGTAACACTAGGGGGATGAAAGAGAGAATACAGTCCCTTCTCTGATTTTTCTTTACCCAAAAGCAAACACAGAAGCTGGTCTAGCTTCGGACTGCAGTCTACAGGGAGGTTGAATTCTACTGGTTGCAGGTCCTCTTCTCTTAGAAATCTCTTCCCTTTGTTTGCAAGGAAAAAACACCAGTCCTGAAATGCCTTAAATAGATAACTGCTGTATGGGGACATATGGGAGGAAGGGTCAGAAGCTGGGAAGAATAAGCCTCCAATCATGTTGTGGTTCAAGGCCAAATTGCTCCTCTTCCCACCATGCTTACATTGGAATAAAGAAAAAAAATACATTAGTCTAAATCCAGTTGATAATTTCAGCTAGAGTAAATCTATAAAATTTAGATAAGTGTTGAATTACTATGTTCCTGTTAATTCAGTGGGTCTCCCCTAGTTGGAACTAATAATTGGACTTGGACCATAGGGAGCTTAATACAGTGCATTTAATGTAACATGTAGTTTGCCCTACAGTCTTTGGCATACTCAGCTAATGGGTCCCAGGTATCAAGAGTGAAAGAGACTGGATTGTAGCCATTTTCAGCAGCAAGTTCAACTTTAAGGTAATGCCTACTTTTGGTCTTACAATATTGTAAATAAACAAAATGCATAGCCTGATTTGCCAATTCCATCAAGGTGCTGTTTAGTGTATGAGGAACACATTGCATGTGTTGCTTTCTTATCTTCAGACAACTTAATTATATTCAATCAGATATGCTGAATCCAAGGAATCTGCCAAAGTATACTTCCCATTTCAGTTCTCCCATGTTTTTATTCCCCCATCCTATGCAGATCATCTCAGCAAATGTGAACAATGCCAGCATTATCCTCCAGATAGATAATGCCAGACTGGCTGCAGATGACTTCAGAATGAAGTAAGTTTTTCTTCTCATTTCAAGCAGAGTACATCTCATTTAATTTGTAAACAGCAAGGATGCAAGCAAGGGCATTGTGGGGTGCTTTGCCATTACATGGATGGCTCCTAGCACTACCAATAACAAGCTGAGCTTAGAAAAGCTGTTTTAGGGGATTACAACATCCTGAACTCCTCAGCTAGCTTCTAGTCCAGAAAAGTAACTTTTGTGAGCTGTAAAGAAAAAACACTGTGTAGATAGTCCATCCCTTTCCACCTTAATGTATGTGTGCATGTGCACAGTAAAAAGAAAGGCCAAAAGGTTGGAAGATAGGGGAGTGTTACAAACAGAGATGACAATGTCTGGATTTCTGATAAAAGCCCACATTTGAGGGCTAAATAGTAAGTATACATTAAATATACAGCCTCATTTTCAAGTAAGAGCAAAGGGATCTAACAGCAATGGGGGCCAGTATGTGTACAGAAGAGAGACCTAGCTGTATTTCCCCATTTTCTTTCTTAAATTTAACCTGTGCTCATGTGGATCTAAGAAAGGGGAAAAAACAAACTCAATTGGTAGCAGTGCAGTCCCCCCCCCCATTTTTGGGGGGGTGGCAGTGATGGAGAATTAAAGTTATTAAGCAAGAAAGTTGTGGCTCAGCTGCATGCTAGTTAACACAGCATATAGTTTAGCCCAGAAGCAGGGAGTTTGCACAATAACACTTTTATTTGGAGGCACCCTCCCCAGTAAGAATGGAAAGAATATCTGTAACGAGTCATTCCCAGGTCAAAAAACAGGTTTTCTGATAATCGGAAAACCTTGCTGAGAAAAATCATAGACTATGAGAATTTTGTGCAGGCTTCTCCTAGTACTCTAATGTCCCAAAGTGCTAAAGGGGAATTATTCTGGAGAAAGAAACATGTGGTTTTCTTCACAGAATTTCTTCACAGAAGACAGGATTTCTGCACACACACACACACACACACACACACACAAATGTGTTTTATGGAGAGAATACTGAGAAGGATTGTTAGTCTTTTTCCTCGCCAGGGAGAAAACTACAATAATGAGTCATCTTACGTGAAAAGATGAAATAGCCAAGGGTTTCTATCCTTACTCAAATTTCTCAGACAAAAACAATCAGCCAACAGCTCCATGACAGCCAAGTACAATTAAGCAAATCCTTTTGGCTTCAATAAGCACCTCAAAACACTTCTTTTCTTTTTGAAGATATGAAAATGAGGTATTCCTTCACCAGAATGTTGAAGCAGACATCAATGGTCTGCGCAAAGTCCTGGATGAATTGACTCTATCCAAGAGTGACCTAGAAATCCAGATTGAAAGTCTGACTGAAGAGCTGGCTTTCCTCAAGAAGAACCACGAGGAGGTAAGGCGGTCATTTTGCTAAATCTGATTATGACACTTACAGAGATCAGATAGCAATATATGAACTGTACCCATACTTTTGTTACTCATATATCAATACTGCCTCAAAGACCCCTCCCTAAACCACAAACCCCAGGATTCCATAGGAGGTTGAAAGTGGAATAATAGCACTATAACAGTCTAATGCGGAAATGCCTAAGTTAAGCATCTCATGGCTTGCGGCATTTCACAATGGCTGGATTCAGAGCTGTGAGGAAATCAAGTGTCCATTTTGCTAAAACAGACTGCAATTACATCACACTTCAATTAGCAAAGGTTAGCCAAGTTAGCCATATATGAATGTTGCTAATACTGCACCACTGTATTAAAACATTTGCTTGAGCAGACAAAAAGTGGGCACTGGAAAGAGTAGCGAATAAGCAGTGCAACATGTCAGAGAATGACCAGTCTGGGTGCTACATAGCTTTCTTTGCAAACTGGCCAGCAGTCCTCATCTGCAGTATGTTTTTAACAGTACATGAAACTGACTGGCAGGGGTCCAAAATAATATTTGGTAATTTATCTGGAAGCACATGCTCAAAACATTTACGTGGCTATTAATTTGAAGAAAAACTTTATTGAAGATCCAGTGCCAGCAGTATTTAACACCATAAAAAGGTCTATAAACTATTATATGTTTAATGATTAAGAGGAAAGAGGAAAAGGGGGAACAGGGGATTTCTGCCACTCATAGGAGCTGCACAACCAGTGCATTCAGCCAGGGTAAGAGAACAAAGGATTATCAACAATTAGTGCCAGTAACTGATACATAACCTGTTTTTATAATAACTGTGCAAACAAGCTCTGACTCATCTCTCCAAAAGATTAAGTTCTTCAACCTTCTTAAGAGATATAAAATCACTCAAGCTTCGGTACAATAGCAACAGCATAAAGAGCTATTCCTCTTTGGTATTGTGGTTGTACGTCTTCATTGATCTCATTCTTGCATGCAAGAACATGGAATTTCAGAAGCTTTCTCATCTCTGGGTGAGATGACAAGAGTTTTGCACATGGGGGGCACTGGAAAATTGGTTTTCTATGCAAACAAAATTTTCACAAACATCCTGATAACCTGAAAAATCTCAAAACAGTTGGCAGTTCGTTCATTGCTATTTGAAATAACTGTTCTCATCAAAGACAAGAACATTTGCATCCCTATTTGGTATTTTACAAAAAAAATGATAAGTTGATTATGAATACAAAATTTCTGTGTGTGGTGCTCGTATGTATATACATACTCATATACAGAGAGAATGAGAGAGAGAGAGAGACAGACAGACAGACAGAGACAGAGACAGAGAAAATGGAAATCTTAAAACTGTTTTGCAGTCTTCAAAATAAAGAAAGGTAGTAGTATTTGAAAGGCAGGCAGAGCTTCAGCACTGATGTAATCAGAGCTTGGAAAAGTTATTTTTCCTATTTCATGGTAGCTTAAAGTTGTAGTATGAAAACGTTCTTAAGCTCTGGATAGTGAGAGCATGGAAACAGAAGCTATTCTAGCTGGCTTTTTAACAGCAGTTTTGAACTGTAACAGCCGAGCAAAAATGTGCATCTTGAAGCTGGAGACAATTATGGAAGAGACAATGCTAAATTTAAACACCAAGGGAACTGCAGTTCAGGGTCCCACATCTATGATGAGCCTTTAAATACAAACAGAAACACGATAGAAAAATTACTATATTTCAACTTTGACACAATGCTATGGGTCTTTTCCAAACTCAACAGGGCTTTATCTAGCCTGTGAGAGACATGATAGGTGTTTTGAAATAACTGAAAGGATGTCATGTAACAAATCTAAAACCGGTAAGTGTAAATGGAAGGAGAGGATATTTCCTCTAAACATTAGAAGATGCCACCTAAGGACATGATTGCACAGTGTGGTGGTGGGTCCCTCCTATTTGTTGAAGGCATTCAAGCAGAGGCTAGAGGGCCTTCTGTCAAGAATGCTGCAGTTCCATCCTTCCTTACAGATCCTATATTGAGCAACAGACTTGACTAAACAACCTCCTGAGAGCTATGTCTCATAAGCTTTACCTAGCCATTTCTACATCTCAGGTTCGAAGACACAGGCACGCCCTCACAGGTGAAAACCGGGGCAGCAATGACCAAGCAACATCAAAGTATAGTTATGATGGCAGATTTGTTGCTGTGGTTCCCAGGATTTAAAAAATTATCTAACAGACATTTTTGTTGTCCTGGGCTATTTTCTGGCAATTCCTGGCACTAGTGCAATTGCATTCTCACCTTCAAGTGGGTTTCATTTAATGCCAAGATATAACAATATGTTCTCCTCTTTTCCCCTCCTTTCTTTTTTTAAAATGTCTTTTAGAATTATAGAGTACATCACTGAAATAACACCTGAAATAAATTCCAGGAGAATTTTGCCTTTCAAACCGCAGGATAACCACAGCCAATCATGCACAGAGCCCTAGTGCAGATTCAAGTAATTGCTACAAAGAACTCCCAAAAGGATAGAACAAGTAGATGTGGAGATAGCAACAATCAACAAATCCCTGCAAAACCCAATAAGCTATATCATGAGAACTAGCCCTTCTTTATACCAATCTGGAAGAGCCTTCAATATGTATAAAGCAAGTGCATGTGCAGAAAATCATATATGTCCACTGTGAAAACAATCTCGGTTGGATCCCAAACAAGCCATGATTAGAGCTATAAGTTAGTCATGGCTTACTTCTCCTGCTGTTGATCTTAACAGGTCTAATTATAAGCATATGAATCCAATCAATTCAAGCCTTTCCTTCTCTTTTCTCTCACTACCCCGACACCACCTTTCTGACTTTTCCTCCTTTCTCTTCATAGGAAATAAGAGGCCTGCAAGGCAGAACCTCAGGGAATGTCAGTGTTGAAATGAATGCTGCCCCAGGAGTTGATCTGACCACACTTCTGAACAAGATGAGAGCAGCGTATGAGGCTCTGGCAGAGCAAAATCGTCATGATGCTGAAAGGTGGTTCAATGAAAAGGTAAAATGTCAGTCACTATGTAGTCACAAATCAGCAAGACAACAGACCATCCCCAACATCAGATGTGAGTTTGAAGAACAACATCTCATGCACAGTGAAATACTCTTAAAAGATAAAACCAGGCATTGGTTGGAATCATGACAGAGAGATTTCTGCAGTTTTTGCAACTCTCCCTCACTCCCTGTCCTGCGTCAAGTTTTCACTTTTCCAGTAAGTATCTAAAAGGTACTTTGGGACTACAGATCCCAGAATCTCTCAGCCAGTAAGGGGAATTCTGGGGGTTATCATCCAAAATATAATTTTTCAAGCTTTCCCCATTGCTCCTTCAATGCATCAGTTAAACACACTCTTTATCAATTATTTCCTCAGAAGAAATTCATACTCTGCAGAAGATACCTTGCATTTCCAAGCAAAATAAAATAAAATACAGCAATCAGCATGAATGCAGGTAGTTGGGGAGATGCCTTCAGTTTAGGCCTTGGAGCGGGCCCTCTTTCTGATGACCGAGTTTAGATTTTCTCGTTGCAGAAGAACCTGGCCCTTTTTAATTAAAAAAAATACCTCTAGAACTTCTTAGTTGAACTAGTTCTTCTCCTGTAGCAGTGCTTAGGCCCTAGAATCTGTCTCCTATTAAGATAACCTTCCCCAAACTATCATCCTCCGGATGGCAGAGTGATACATAGAGTAAAGAGCAGCAAATTTGGTTAGCTGTCCATAATTTACCAACCATACAATGTCCAGATACTTTCAGCATATGCTGATCTGATTATCTAAAGGCCAGGGACAATGACTCATCTCACCACAATATCCTTGAACATTTTGTGCCTAGGCTTCTTAGAGGAGGAAGTCCACCCATTTGAATCTGAGTTGGGATTTGAAGCCTGATCTCTTGAAGCAACCAGAAAACCACACAGAACCACACTGACTCTTTCCTCTTCCTGTTACAAATACCTGTATATCAGGGATTCCCATTTTAGAAATAGGGTAGAACTAATATGTTCCTGAAAAAACAGACTCCATGGCTCAATGCATTTTTCTCTAATGTGGATACTATATGTTTAAATTCAGTTATTTAATCATTGCAGAGTAAAGAATTAAACATGACAATCAGCGTGAATGCCAAGGAGACCAGCAGCAACAAGAATGAGATTGCAGAGTTAAGGCGCACCCTTCAGGGTTTGGAGATAGACCTGAAAACTCAGCTTGCTTTGGTATGAGTACCAGTCTCTTCCAGAAAAAATGTTTGTATCTGAGAAAAAATAACATATACATCTTGCTCAACCATACACCTCTCTTTTATAGGATATGTCGTAAAGAATATTTACATTAGATGCTAATGATTACAGCCATTTCCACACGGGGTAGTAAAAACAGTGCAGTGCGTCCCCCATGGAGGACGTCTGCACCTTGGAGCGGACTGAGTCCAGACTACTTACTGTAGATCCGCACCCCAGTCCGCTCCAGAACGACCCCAAGTGGTCCTCCAGTGTGCTTTTGAAAGACCTGATTTTTCCCGTCTTTCAAAAGCATGGAGCGTGCCACTGCAAGCCTGCTCCCTTGTGCAGATTTGCAGGCTCGCACCAATGCAAGCCTGCAATCTGCCGAGGGCGGGCTTTAGGCTGGTGAGCTTCAGCGGTTGGTCAAGACCCACGACCAACTGGAAGCCACCATTTTGGACGCCGGAGCAGAGTGGATCGACGACCACGCACTGCTCCAGAGCAGCCTGGACCGGATCGGGGAGCCAGAAGATCCGGTAAGTAGTGGTGCAGGGCGATTCCCTCGCCCCATGCGGAAATGGCCTACCATACAGTGTATTCTATCTTGTGCCATTTACTAAAACCCTACCCTCTGAACTCAGTTAGACATCATAAAGTAGCAATCTGTGCGGGTAGAGATGGCTGATTACACCAGAGCTTTCCAAACTGTGTGTCATGACACGTTAGTGTGTCAGCTGCAGTGCGTAGGTGTGTTGTGCAAATGTAATGGATGGAGGGGCTGCCTCTCCCGCTGCCACAGTGGGCCAGGCCCGGGTGAAGTGGCTGCCTCTGCTGCACTGCCCCGGGCCAAGGAAGACCCTGGTGAGGGTGGCGGCGGCAGCAAGCCAGACTCAGGTGGGGGGCTCCCTCTACTTACTGAATTACTTACTGAATTACTGTGTTGCAACATGAAGCATGTCTAAAAAGTGTGTCACCAACATGAAAAGTTTGGAAAACTCTGGATTAAACACTACCTTTCCTGTCCTGCCTCTGAATATGTATGAGCAGAGCTCAACAGTATAACCCATGCACACACAAAACGCATGTAGTATTGCTTTTATAATATTAATGGAACTGTAATATTAAGTGAGTACTGAGTACAATTCATAATTACAAAGCACATGAGTGGCTTGAGATTTATGAGTCTGTGATTTCAAACAACCTGCAATTCCTTCCTCTGCTGAGCTTCCCCTGGTTGTCTTGAAATATAACAGCATGGTGAAAAGCATAGTTTACATGCACTCTCAAACTGCTTTTGTGGTCCTTAGATCAACTACCACCCTTACCAGGAAAAAAAAAAGTATTATCCAGAAAGGAGAACTGCTGCTCCTGGAAGCCTCCAAACAAAGCAATATGCCTCTCAAGCAAGCCCAGCCACTTGCACTTGGGGAAAAAAGCAAGCCTTTCACCCCTACCCCAATTTTTTGAGGGTGTGAAGATTGCAACTGGTTGCAAATAATGGGATTTGCAGTCAAAAGTTTCTTTAGGGTATGATTTTGGAAAAAAATTACAGAATGCAAATTGTCCACCAAAGACATTTTAGAAGGGCAATCCTTTGACAACATTTCAATGTCAAAACTAAGCCTGACGTTATATTTTGCATGACTATATCCTATTTTCCTTCTCAGAGACAATCCCTTGAAGCTACGCTGGCTGAGACAGAAGGCTCCTACTGTGCCCAACTCTTGCAGATTCAAGGGCTGATTACCAATGTGGAGACTCAAGTACAACAGGTGAGGGACGACATGGAGTCCCAGAACACAGACTACAGACAACTCTTGGACATCAAGATCCGCCTGGAGAATGAAATTGAGACCTATCGGCGTCTGATTGATGGAGAAGGAAGGTAGGAAACAAAATGAAACCACTGAGAAGAAAAAAAATAATCATTCTAATGGTGCCATAAACCAGCAATATCTTTGGAAGTTTTATTTATACAGTCTTAACATTGTTGACAGTGAGGCAAACAGTTGGCTGTTGAACATCAAATATTCTGTAAGCCAAGATTAAATGTACAAACCATGTGAGTATAACTGCTCCATGGTCTTTTGGGGCAGTGTGCCACTTGATTTATGTTTCAACAAGCTCATTCTTTCATGCAGTAATTCATGCCAATCAGCACTAACAAAGCTACATGTATAGACAAAGCCTTAAGAGACTGATTCCCATGGAACACTGTATCTGACAATGGCTTGCCTATGCCATTTTAAGCCCTCGAATTCTTTTATCTTGTTGCAATGCAAAACTGTAGTCATCCAGAAACAACCTAAACCACATTTGTTCCCTATAAACAAAGAGTTGTAGAGTTAAGGGGAAGTCACTGACATTTCGATCTTCTGGGAACTGCGAATTTGAACGTCAACAGCAGGAAACACAACAACAGTATCAGCAGAAAAGTTGAAAATCAACTGAAAAGTTTAGGAACCAAAAGGACTTGAGCTTGAAGCCATGAAAAAGAAACCTACTGTTCTGGCCATAATGTTATTGGTATAATAATCTTTAATGTTTCATGACTCCAATTCTGCAAAGGGTTATATGCTCTAAACAATAGATGTTTCATACTTACGTACTATCAAGGTGTGAAATATAGCTCAGCAAGAGTAACAAGAGCAACCACATTGTGTATTACAGTGAATTTGGCTACAGAGGCAACAAAGGATCAAGAAACTTGGGATCTGGAACAGGTTTGGGATTAAGAGATACAGGATCTTCTCCAAGAGGACCAGGATCTGGGACAGAATCCACTTCCAGAGGAATTGCAGCTACACATACCAATTCCACATCCAAAGCAAAAGGTAAAGGTCACTGTTAGGGATTTTTAAAATGTTATTAATATGCTTGTGATTGATTCTAACCTAACATCTACAGAGAGGCTGTAAATGTTCACTTATTTCATTCTTCCATGCAAAGACAAATAATTTCAAAAGTTCTATCCACTTTTATTTACAGTTTTTCACACTTTAGGGCTTTTTTTTACAAAAAAAAAAATTCACTTGGTCAAAGAATTGCTTTTCATCAAAACTTCTGTTTTCCAAGCAAAATTATTTTGAATTATGACACAAACCAATTTTCATTAAAAAGTATCAAATTACCAAAAAAAGAAATTTAGTTATATATGTAGATTTTTCATTAACATAATACTAAGACAATGGTAAGAACACCCAAATCACATGGCATCCTTTCATAGAGGGCTCTCATTCACTGGCATATCTACTGATGTGATGAATCTCACCGCTATTGCAGTCCACAAATGAGATACTGTCCTGTTTGCCTGGGAAACATCATGTATCTTCTTCATTCAGCTTGCTATCTATACATTTATTAGCTAGATTTGGCAGATAACTACCACTCTATGGACAATATAAGCAGAACTGGCCAAGATGCTGCATCAGCTTCGTACAGCATAAAGTTCTGCTAGGCACGGCTCTACTCTTTCCCCTTTCTCCACGCATGCACCACATCCCTTGCTCTCTCCTGGGCATCTTCTCTCATAGCCATTTAGTGGCTATGGAGCCAGGGAAAGGATAAGCAGCATCTGGCTCTTTCTGCGGCCAAATGTACAAAGAAGACCTAATCCCGCTGGACCTCCGGAGGACTGCCAGGAGGTCCAGATAGTTGCCTGTTTCTTTGTGCATCCAGCTTCAAAAACAAAGCCAGACACTAAGGCCATTTCTGCACTACACTGTTATAGTGTTATTATTCTACTTTCAACCTCCTATGGAATTCTGGGGTTTGTTGTTTGCTGAGGCCAAAGAGCTTTCTGGCTGAGAATGCTAAATGCCCCTCCCTAAACTACAAACCCCAGAATTCCACAGGATGTTGAAAGTAGAATAATAGCACTATAACAGTGTAGTGCAGAAATGGCCTAAGAAAGAGTGCCTAGACACACCTCACCCTTCCACCGGACACTGCCTAGCCGCACCTCAGCCTTCCGCCATTAAATGGCTGTGGAGGAGAATCCTCAACTGGCAGAGAGGTAGCTGATGAAGAAAGATGGTCATTGCAGAGCAATGTGTTGAATAATATCATCTGTAACAACCATAAAAGGACATATGGAGGTATAATTTGATGCATGTCACCAACAGGATTCTGGGAACTAAAACCACTTGAATTCAGTAATGAAGAATGAAAAGAATTGTTATAAAACAGAGAGAGAAACTAAAAACCAGGCCCAACAGCATTCAAAAAAGAAATAAATGTTACAGAGGTGAAAATGGGTAAATGTTCTATTAGACAAAGTGAGGCACCTGCCCCCAACAGAAGAGCACAAGAAGCTGAAAACCAGATGTGCCCCTTCAGCTGGGATCTCCTAAGAAAGGCACCAGTGGGCTCTGGAGATCCACACCAGCCACTTCCCTACTGCAGGAATACGCCAACAGAGTAACAGACAGCATGTGGCTCTTCAGAGCCTACCTGGCTTCAAATACCTTGCTCCAAGAGGTCCTTTCTCAGAATGAGGCACTTGTTTTGGGAGAACAGGGCATCTATCTGCATCATCACAGCACAGGCAGTCTCCAAGGCGAGCCTGCCCACAGTGCTTAACTCTGAGGAGCAACTCCCTCAAAGGAAGGCATTATGAATGAAACAAGAAGAAAGAATGTAAGAAATATGGTTAGATGATGTAGGAGCTGAGGTGAAGTAGAGACTGGGTGATGAGGGCTGCTGGCAGTCCTTCTGACTCAGCTAGCAGTAGGCCTTGCTCTACCCCAGCCAAAGAGATGCACAGATGACAGTTGCACATGAAGAATCCCACTTCATTGTTCAACAGATGAAATATATTCATTTTATATTCTGTAATCTTCTTGTGCAAAAAAGGAAGGAGGGAGGGAAGAGAAAATACTGTTGGAGACTAAAATTTCAGTTACTTGTACTATTGTTTTGTTTGTTTCAGAAACAAAGAAAACCAGAGTGATTAAAACAATCATTGAGGAATTAGATGAGCATGGGCGAGTAACATCCTCCAAGGTGCAGTCGGTTGAAGAAAAGACAGTGATATAAGCATCAAGATACTATTTAGAAGGACTTTTTGGCTTCCACTGATGCCACAGCATCAGAAGAAAACATATCTTTTACCTTAACATGTCAACATACTGAGAAGCCAATCTATATCTTTCCTTTCTTTCATAAGAAACCTGTTTAGACATCCTGAGCTCTCTCTTTAGAATTTACTTAGATTAAAAGTAGGGTCCATCAGTAGCTAATAAAAAAAATTCTGTTCCTGCAATTACTTCAAATTATCTTAATTACTTTCATATAAATGTATGTCCAATCCTGATTTTGTGGATCACAAAAAGTTTATTTCTGTGGAAGGAAAACACTTCTTCCACCCCCCACCCCTCTTAATGAGGGACTTCAGCCATTTCCACCTTACACTGTTATAGTGCTATTATTCCACTAACATCCTATGGAATCCTGGGGTTTGCAGTTTAGGGAGGGGCATTTAGAATTCTCAGCCAGAGAGCTCTTGGGCCTCAGGAAACTAGAAACATCAGAATTCCACAGGATGTTGAAAGTGGAATAATAGCACTATAACAGTGCAGTGCGGAAATGCCTTAGTAGGATTGCATGACATGACTGTTGAGCACCAAAGTCTCACAATACATTGTAACTGCTTCATATCCTAGAATATTTTTTTCTCTGGTTCTGACACCTGTTTGAAATTTCTTGGATCAGGACCTACTAAAGCTGAGGCAGGCCTGTGACAAGATTTGGGATACCGGTTCAGTCCAGTATCAAGTACAAGGCCAAAATATGTGTCCTTATTACAACCTTCCTGTGCATTCCGTGAGCTACTGTGCTGATCCATGAAGGACTTATGAGTGTAGGTTAGTGAGTGCCAATATTGGACCTACTATTATGCTGCCTATCTGTCTGCTTTTGTCTGCAGTTCATACTAAAAGCACATGGGAACTGAGATCAGTAGGGCTGTGATAATGAACCTTCAGGGCTGCTGAAGCAAAGTACTCACAGGCACACAATATCCCATCTTACCACCATTGCTTCAGGGCCCCTTTCCAGCTCACCAGTGTTGTTTCTTCATTCTGCATTTCCTGCCTGTCCATATGAGTTTCTATACCCCCCATAGGAAAATCCATCACTTTTGCCTTCTCCCATATTTGACCTGTCTGTCCTTCTCTGTCCCAAATATGAAGAAATGTGCAAAATTTAGTAAATTCTTCCAAAACAAACTGGAAAAAAATTGAACCCATTTTCACTAGCCAAATCCAACAGGTACAACTACACCCAGCACAAGGAAAGTCATATTGCATTGTTCATCATATGAATGCTAGAGATGAGGATCTTCTTAGAAGAAGAAAAAAATGAAGCTGCAAGCATCACTCAGTACTAACATGGTCTGTTATTAGTAACAACATCAGGGATTCCCTTCTATCCCACCTTTTTCTTGAAAAATGGATCCAAATCGTTACTTAAAGAATAAAGTACTCAAAGCACGTGAGCCAGGGCGGTAGAATTTGTTTCTCTCCATCCCACGCTCATTTTTAAAAAATCTCTGATTGTTTCAATCTCAAATATGGATACATTTGTGAATTTGACAAACTCTTGTAAAAAAAAAAAGAAGAACTAAAAGAAAATTCTCATCCATTCCCTGTGGGCACCCTTTGATGCTGCTTCACGTAGCCACTCTGGATGTGGCAGGTGATTTCCCTTTTAGCATTAGCTTCAGAACTTAAAACATGCAGATATAGAAAACAAGCTTATTAAAATACAATAATACAATTAAAATACAGAACATATATTAAATACCATTTTGCAAATTGTTACATATCACTTAGATGGAAATAGTTTAAGGTTGTCAAGCCTCACTGTTGCAGAAGTGATAGAGTACACACCAACCCCTTTGCGCATGCATATAATTGATCAGTATACAGCTTTTTTTTTAATAATTTTATTCAAATTTCAACAAATAAAACAATAATTTCTGCTATGTTTACATGTAACGTTTTTCCTTCTTCCTTTCCTTTCTGGATTAGAATTATTGATATTCCCTCTATTTGTTTCGTATCGCAATAAAATGTTAATCTATAATTTGTTAGTTCCTGCTGTATATCTCTACTTTACTTGTTACATGATATTTCATTAACTGTTAACTGTATAATAATTGTTATCATGAAAAATGTATTGCCCTCTGTCTACCCCCAACCCAAATCTGTGACAATCTTCCACTCTTTATTAATGTCTTCATCTGATTTCCCTTTCAGTCTTTGTGTAAGTATATCCGCATTTCTGTTTTCCATGAAAGCTATCCACCACTGTTCCATTATGGGTGTAGTTTCATTTTTCCAAAGTCGTGCATATTCGATGCGGGCTGTCATCACCATGTACAATATAATTCTCCAATGTCTCTTGGCTGGTGTTCCATCTAGTATATGTGTCATGTTTAGCAAGTAAAATTCGGGTGTCATCATGAATTGAATCTTCAAAATTGAACTTATTTTCTTATGTATTTCTTTCCAGTATTTTTGTGCTCTTGGACATGACCACCACATATGAAATAGTGTACCAAGGTTCTCTTGACATTTCCAACATTGACCTGTACCTGTCTTATAAATTGTCTTTAGTTTTTCTGGTGTCATGTACCATCTGTGGAATAGTTTGTAGTAATTTTCTTTTAAATTTTGGGCAACGGTAAATTTCTGTGTACATTGCCAGCTCTGTTCCCACCATTCTAACTGTACTGGGTGTCCAACGTTTTGTGCCCATTGTATCATTGCAGCTTTAACTGTCTCTGACTCGCATTCTTGTTGTAAAATTTTTTAGTATACAGCTTTCAACACCAGCATGTTTGTCCAAAAAGGAAAACCAACCTTTTATCAGTTAACAGATGTGCTTCAACTTGCTGTTTGTCTGCAGAAGCAATAAAATGAGAAGTGTAAATAGAATGAATCCAAGTAGAGCAAATCATCCATCTTCCAAATGCATTTTTTTTCCTCTGCCCTGACAGAACAGGGCTTATAGCAAATCAGATGTCGAAAATTTCTTCAGAAACACAGGTAGCAATGTTAACATGGCACCCTCTGCATTCATCGGAAATCTTCAGAGCACTGATTCAGCATATGTACTGTTATTTTGGCTTTAGAATAATGGTTGTCCTAACCACCACCACCACGAGACCCTGCCACAAACCCAGATACCAACTCTGCCCCCACATCTACTCTGGGAACAGTGCTACAGAGGTCAATAACATTATTTAACAACATTAAACGTACATTTACTTGTTCTTCCTTCAGTGTGATATATGCCATCCTATGCCAGCAATCTGCCTTTATACTCTGCATTAGACAAACAGGACACTCTCTGTGCAAGAGGATTAGTGGACACAAATCTGACATTAGAAATGGCAATACCCAAAAGCCAGTTGCAAGTCATTTCAACCTCCTGGACGCACAATAAGGGATTTATAGGTTGCAGTCCTTGAATGAGTAAATTTACAAGGAAGACTAGAAAGAGAAACAGCTAGATTGAATTACATTCACAAATTCTAACTCATTAGCAGAGTTCCAAACAAAGATAATGGCTTCATAGCATACTACATATAAATACAAGAGTCCTCACTACTGCACATATAACAAAAGGAATCTTCCCAGAGAGAGTTTTGAAGTCTGGGAAACTGAATGTTGGTAAGCAGATTTATTGCTTGCACACATCAACACTAACTGACCACTGTAAAGATCTGAAGACCTGTATCGCCTCACCTAGCCCTTTGAAAAGTCAGAGCAAGGGTCATGATTTGCATCTTTCTGGATCCTATTACATTCTGTCCAATTTCCACAATTGTATAAATATGCTTTACGCCTCAGTCCTTAATGCCACTCAGTACTGCATCCAAAGAAGTGGGGTTATATCCACAAAAGTTCATGCACAAATAAAAACCAGTTAGTCACATTTTATCTCCCTCTTTTTATTTGTACAGCAGTTGACTGTAGTGGCCCTTGATCTAAACACGTGGCTGAGGGATAGGAATGTACCACAACTCAAGATACACCCAACCACTGTGATTGTCATTGCTTTCTACTATTACTGCCAATTGTTCGTCACCAAGTGATAAACAACTGCAGCTGGGAAGGGTAGCAACTATAAACCCACCCCTTTGTTTTATTCTCCAGACCAGGAATGAATCATAGGAATTCTTACTGGCTATTCAACATCTGGAAGACCAAGCATGCTCCATCACTGCTCAAGGTGTGCATGGAAACTGGGCCCAGCAGAAAAAATGAATGGTTAGCAACAGAAGCAATGACAGAAGTCCACTAGAGAGAAGACCTATGGAAAATGTCTTGCACAAAACCACCTCTCCCAAAAGCCAGGACCAGTACTGGCCTCCATGATCATGGGAGAGAAAGAAGTACACAAAGTGATTGGATACATAATACAGAAGCAAAATATGGCTGATTTTGAGGGAGGAGAAAGAACCACATCAATCACAGATGACAGTACACATCTATTACAAAAAATCTTTTGTTTTCCTCATACCAGAACAGGAGGAAAGCCATTTAGTGTTTAGGTATAGCCTGTTACCAGAACCTAATCTGTAGTACCTGCACTGTTGCATTCTCTTAACCAGAGAATGGACAATCTGTGATCCTCTAAATATTGCTGGACTGCAGTTCCCATGAGTTCTAGCCAACTGAAGGACAATGAGAACTGCAATCCAATATTTGAAAAGCCACAATGCACTCCTATTCTAACCCACGTCCACACTGGCACATCATTACTTGGCAATTCAGAAGTGGATTGATTTTTAGTCCTCAGATTTTTGAGTCTGGATTTTAAAAATGTGAAATACACGTGTTTTTTTTCCCCAGTCTAAGGAACAATGAGCAGTGATTACTGTAAAAGCAAGCATTGTGTCGCAATATGTTAAAATTATATTGGTTAATTTCCCAATTTGATCTATTATAAAATCATCACCATCACCATCATCATCATCATCATCATCAAATATCATGTGCATATCCCTTTACACTCCCCTCTGATTTAAAACCAAAAAGAGTATGAAAAAGAGATAAACAAGGATGTTTATTCATATTATACACAAACTGCCCCATTTCTACCAATGTCCCATTCCCACAGAAATGTAAGTGAACTGACATAAAACACTGAATTATTGCTCATTTAAAGGTGATATTGAACTACCATAAATGCAATTTGTCCAGGCACAATAGCACACGTGGAACATGGAGGTAGGTTAAATTCAGTTCCCAATGCATTTAAAGCAACCTGAGCCTACAGAGATCCAGAAAGGAGAAAGTGGTCTTAGAAATGGTGGGGCTGTAGTACAAATAAGGACTGGATATTTTAGAACCAAGATGGTGAGTATGCAGAAACAAAGAGGAGCAGTGGAAATATCAGTCCTTTGCCCTGGAACAGCAGTTGCAGAAGAATTTTGCAAAACTATTAGAAATAAAACTGTGGTGATCTATATGTGAATTAACTTGCTCTCTTCTGAACCACAAATTGAATAGAAATTCTTTTACCTTCTAATACGAATTCCCACCTTTTCTCATCACTCGGAACATGCAAAGACAGGCCACACATCAAATTAAGAATTCGGATTTAACATCAAAGAAAAATTTTTAATCACCATCCAAGAAAGCTGCAGTTAATAAATCAGGCAAATTGCAATTTTGTGCCAAAGCCTGGCAAGAGATATTTGAAGTCTGTTTTTGTGCTGCATTTTTTTTAAAGAACTCAATAAATACATCCCAAATGGAAAAGCCCAGCATATGTGCTGTTCATACATGTCCCTTGCAGCTTTGTTTGGCTTCCTCTTTCAATTGGAAGCGTTATGCCTGCAGGTTTGGTATGTTGAAGAGAACACCATCCAATTTAAGTTAAAAAAAAGGGGGAGGCTGAAAGAGAAAGAAAGAAAAAGGGCTGCTCATTAAAATTTTAAACGATAAAAAGAAAAGTACACTTGGCTCCATTCCACCTAGTTCCATCCAGAAATTTGGCATAACAAATACCCCAAGGACACATATTTCTACAGAGCTGGACTTGGAAATGTGGTTTTTTAATCAGACAAAACAATTATCTGATTATGGCTATTAAGATATTGACTTGGCAACAGATTTCTTTTGCTGAGATCGGCACGGAAATGATACACCCTTTTGACTTTGTATATAAATGTCAAAAGCCCACCAACTCTGCACACTCTTTCTAATCGCCTTGCCTTGCTGGAACAGGACACCCTGTAGTTCTTGCTCTAATACTATGGCTCTCTCAGTCCTCACTTCTGGTTCCTCCCGACAGCTTTCCTCATACAGTGTTGGAGGAGGTGGCGGCGGAGGGTCTATCAGATTATCTAGCGGTGGAGGATTTAGCAGTGGTTCCAAATTTGTTGGGGGATACAGTGGAGGAGGTTTTGCTGGAGGAAGCCTTGTTGCAGGCTATGGAGGTGGCTTGGGTGGAGGTCTGGGTGGGGGCTTTGCTGGGGGCTCCGGTGGGGGCTTGGGCAGTGGTTTGGGTGGAGGCTTTTCTAGTAGCAGCTTTGCTGGTGGCTTTGGTGGAGGTTATGGAGGTGGCTTTGGTGGGGGCTTTGGAGGGGGAGATGGTGGTCTCCTCGCTGGTGATGAGAAGCAGACCATGCAGAATCTTAATGATCGCCTTGCTAACTACCTGGCCAAAGTACGGGCTCTTGAAGAGGCAAATACAGCGCTTGAACTCAAAATCAAGGAATGGTACACAAAGTTCAGCATCCCTGACACCAGCCGAGACTACACCAAGTATCTTAACATCATTGAAGACCTGCGGGCCAAGGTAAGTATGCTATCAGGATTTGTACAATCAGGGTTTGTTGACTGCGATCAACACTCTGCCCAAGCATGACTAGTAGGAATACTGTAGCAATTCTACAATACACAATTAAGTTATAGTTTCTTATGCGCTACAATATGTAAGACAAAGTTTGTGTAGCTTGTAGGTCTTCCAAAATTCCCAAGGCAATCAATATTCTCAGAGCTAGGGGAATAAGTCTATTGTCAACCTGAGGAATTTAATACACAAATTATCACCCTTGGGCATTCTGAAAGTTAAACTTGCTTTATTCACAATGCTTGAATTTGTGAACAACTTCAAAGCAAAGTCTTGATCTCTAGCTATATAGTTCATGCTCGCGGTCCAAGCAACTGGTCATCATACCAGAGGAAGCAACCTTGCATTTAAAATTTACTCAAACCAAATTCCATTTGTCAAGGTTAATTTCTACAAAATCATTTCTGCTGAGGAGGAGGAGAATCATAGAATCATAGAGTTGGAAGAGACTCCAAGGGCCATCCAGTCCAACCCCTTGCTATGCAGGAACATCCCTCAAAGCATTCCCAACAGATGGCCATCCAGCCTCTACTTAAAAACCTCCAAAGAAGGAGACTCCACCACACTCCAAGGCAGCATATTCCACTGCCGGACAGCTCTGACTGTCAGAAAGTTCTTCCTGAGGTTCAAGTGGAATCTCCTTTCCTGCAGCTTGAATCCATTGCTCCTTGTCCTAGTCTCTGGAGCAGTAGAGAACAAGCCTGCTCCCTCCTCAACATGACATCCCTTCAAATATTTAAACATGGCTATCATGTCCCCTCTTAACCTTCTCTTCTGCAGACTAAACATACCCAGCTCCCTAAGGCGTTCTTCATAGGGCATGGCTTCCAGACCCTTCACCATTTTGGTCACCCTCCTCTGAACATGTTCCAGCTTGTCGACAGGAGAAGGCACAAAAAGTAATTCTCTCTGATCATTCACAGATTTGACAGAGAACTTGTTGTTGTTCAGTGCCTTCAAGGCATTTCTGACTTATAGTGACTCTAAGGCAAATCTATCACAGGGTTTTTTTGGAGCTGAGAGTGTGTGACACTCCCAAGGTCATCCCATGGCTTTCTATGGCTGAGCAGGGAATCACACCCTGGTCTCTGAGATCATAGTCCAATGCTCAAACCCCTTTACCACGCTGGCAGAGAACTACTTCTTAACTGGAGCAGTTGCTTTTTCTTCAAGGGAAGGAATTTTACAGAATCAGAACACTGGCCATTTTGTCTTCTCTGACTGGCGGTGGTTTTGGTTTTCCAAGGTCTAAGGCAGAGACACACTCCTCCCTTATCATCTGAGTTAATAAGAGTATTAGAGATGCTAGCTGAGGGTGTCTGGGTCTGCAGTGCAAAATAATAACTTGCTTTATCTCTGCTCACTAGTCATTGTCTCAGATCTGGAATTTTTAGCTATGTGCAAACTATGTGCTCTGCAATTAAGGTATCAGCTTAGTTAAGTGGAAGGGACTGTGTTTTTACATTGCAAAACAAGCTGGCCTAAGACATTTTGCTGCCTGAGGCAAAACAGTATATTATAGTTCCTATCACCACCACCACCCCACCAAATCAAGGTGCATAGTACCCAAAGCCAATTGAAATATTTTGGTAGAGGCAACACCTATCTCTGCTACTAAAAATATATCAGAAATGAATTAAATATCTGACAATTTGCTGCCTTTTTATGACACCCAAAATCTGTTCCATGAGGAGGCTGGCCCACACTGTATAACACTGCAGAACTACATGGACCACATATGTGTAGAAATTCTGGATGAGCGTGGTATGGATTTTTTTTTTTTATAGGAGTACTAGTCTTAGATGTAGATGGCTAAATTGAAAGAAGGGACAGGGGAGATGAAGAGGTTGCAGGAGGCACTGTTGTAATTTAAACTGTGAGGTTTTGGAACACACACATTTTAATGATGAAAAAACAGAGTTTGGAAACATTACTTTTGAGGGTACAACTTACAGAACCTACCAGCCAGCATAACCACTAGCTGTTAAGAGTGCAGGCTGCCCAAGCCCTTAGGATAAAGGAATAGAACAAAAGACAGCAATAAAGATCACCTTTCACAATTTTTGAAGTCTTTTTTTTTAAAGAAATTGGAATATATTAAACAGTAATGCTTTTTACAAAAGCTTTCGTTTTATTTACACTTTTTAAATGCACACATCTTGGATACTACTGTCCTCTGCCTCTACTTCTCCTTCTCTCATCTGCAACAACTTTCAACAGTAAAGGTAGGAATAATCAATCTGGTGCCCTCTAGATGTTTTGGGCTATAACTCCCATCTGCCCCAACTAGTGTGCATGGCAGGCTAGGATTTTGAGGGGGGTGATAGCTCAAAACTTATAGAGGGCAGGTTGCCTATCCTTAGCAGAAACGCTACAACAATCATGATTCCCCTCCCCGCCCCTGCAAATCTCTACATTTAATCTTTCCCCTTTGTAATAGATCTTCCAAAAAATTGTTTTGATTGTTGTTAACAATAACTTTTTGCATAGTTTTACTTGTATCATTGTATGTAGTTTGATCTATATTTGTTTTAATTTTTGTAAGTTTCTTTGAGTGCCAGTTTTGGGGGAAAGGCAAGATATAAATGAACAAATTAGAATAACAAAACAACAGAATCTCACTCTTGTGGCTGTGGCAGATTCCCTTTACCAACCCATCGCTGCTGCACTTATCATTTAAAAAGCCAGGATAAACTAAATATCTCCCGGGACTCACATAACCAATATAGCTGACTGCCTTATGTGAAGTCTTCTCCTGATTTTCCTATGTAAAATTCACTGCATATTTTATTTTTTCCATATGATGTGTTTAGAGTAAACTTGCACGCCTGAAAGCTGTTGCAAAAGAGCTAGACGAGCAGGGAAATGAGCAGACCCGAAAGTTGTTGCACTATGCTTTACAAAATTGGTAGAGAGAAACTGGTAGGACTTACACATCCAAATTGGTAACACTACATTTGTGCAGCTGTGTCTCTTTCTGTGCACAGAATATATATCCAGTCATCACCATAATTCCAAAAATCAGCAGTCCTTGTGGATAAAAAGACTGTGCAGCCTGGTATAAAATGTCCAGAGTGCCAAAAAGTGTTAGAGAAGATAGCTCTGATTTCTAGATTTTACTGCAATTATCTTTTTGTTTTATTATAGGTACTTAGACAAACCATTGAAAATGCTGGGATTGTTTTGCAAATTGACAACGCTCGCCTAGCTGCCGACGATTTCAAACTCAAGTAAGTACCAAATCCCTGGTAAAGAAGGATAATAAGTGATGATGCTCAAGTTTTCACCACCCACCCACCCACCCACCTACCCGCATTTCAGCCACAGAGTTTTAGCATGGGCAGGAAAAGATGGGATCAGCAGATTGCTGTCCCTCTTTGTGGTCGTGATACTTTATCCTTTAGTGTCAAAATATGCTGTACACAACATTCTTAACATTGACTTTCAAGGTATGAAAATGAGCTCTTCCTGCATCAGAATGTGGAGAACGATATCAATGGCCTGAGAAGAGTCTTGGATGACTTATCCATGCATAGGTCTGACATAGAGCTGCAAATTGAAAGTCTGACTGAGGAGCTTGCCTACCTCAAGAAGAACCATGAGGAGGTAAGAGAACACTAGGTAGAACCGTGTGTTCTACTCCTTGCCGTGGTGCAAAATTTGCTGATATTAGATGCTGGACTCAGGGGTCTCATTCAGGAGTTGGAAAAGTAGTGATGGTGGCTGAGGGTTTCCAGGGTTTGTGGGAATTATGGGAGCTCCACTCTATACCAAAGTACCCCTCAGATGAGGAGCTGGCCTTCCTTAACAGCACCATGATACACTGGAAGCCAGGAGTTTATACAGCTCACTTGTCATTGACATGATACGTAAGGTAGACGAGTGTGGAAAAAGGAATGTTAGAAGTCAGACCAAAAAGGAGCTCACCTGCAGGAAAGATGGCATCATACTATAAAATTTTGTTGCTGTTTTTTAAAAAAAAACTACACAAGATATTAGTATGAATAAAGCTTGGAAGGTGGTATTTAAATCATTTGGCGGGATATAGTAAAAATACACGCTGCGCTGACAAGGGGGTTTGCCAGAGAAGTTGGGAAGAGATTTCTCAGAGTGCTTCCAGGTGAACAATTTCTAGCACTACCAATGGATTCTTGTTTTTAACTCCCTAATCCCAGCTATGCCTGCCATCTAGCGGTCAAATAAAAGCACACCAAGAAAGTTTTAAAACTGAACTTCTTCACACAATAAGGTCACTACTTTGAAGGCACTGAGCTGGCCTTGAACTGGAACTTTGTGGCAAAGTAGGCATACCCATTTCTCTCAAGTGGCCCTCATTATATCATATTGATGTTATGTGCCTTCAAGTCTTTTCTGATTTCTGGTGACCCTAAAGTAGGGTTTTCTCGTTCAGTTTTGTTCAGAGCGGGGTTGTCATTGCCTTCCACTGAGGCAGAGGGCATGTGATCTCCAGCGTCATTCAGTGGATTTCCACGGGTTCAAACCCTGGTCTCCTGGAGTCCTTGTCCAATATTCAAACAATTATGCCACACCAGCAACTCCTATTATATCCTATATTTTTTAAAAAAATTTCCCCATGAAACTCTACCGCATTTACCTGGTTTATCACAATCCCCACACTCCTACAAATTTTAGCCATTAAGAGAGGAAATTTCCAAATGAATGCAAGAGCATTATGTTTATAATCATCCATCTATGCCTGCCATCCCTCCACCAAAACAAGTACTATTTTGAAAAGATCTTCAAATTCAGGAAAGTGGTCAGAATGCTGGAGATGGGGGATCCACGTTCAAATACCCACTAAGTCATCAAAGTTACTGGACAGCCTCAAACCAGTCACTCATTCCCAGGATGACCTTCCTCATGCTATCCTAAGCACAATGAAGGAAAGGCAAGGTAAAAATGTACGTAATATGTCAAATAACATGGATGAACAAGCTGTGGTCTGAGAACCACATGCCCCTCTCAGGTCACATGTACTTAAAAGTGTACTTACAGTTCCTAAAACACCTTTTAAAAAAAGAAGAAGAAATAACTGAAAAGCCTAATAAAAGCAATGTATTCGTTGATTTATTCACATCAGTGTCATACAGTCTTTATCTTCCCATTCTTTTGTGGACTGTTGAAGTTCTGTGCTCCAGTTCCTTCTGCAGGCTGTAACTAATTTATTTGGCTTCCCCATCGCAGGAACTGAAGAGCTTCCGGGGAGCATCGAGTGGGGATGTCAATGTTGAAATGGATGCTGCTCCAGGGGTGGACCTGACCAAACTACTGAACGAAATGAGAGCTCAATACGAGGAACTTGCAGACAAGAATCGTCGAGAGGCAGAAGAACAATTCAACAAACAGGCAAGAAATGTCTCTGTCCCACTCACACTCTGAGACCTAAGAAATGTTTTAATTACTCAACCCAGTAAAGCAGGGGTGGGGAAAGAATAGTCCTGTGGTCACATGCAGGTGGCAGGACTGCTTTTGCAGCCCATGTCATCTCTAGACTCCTTGCACCATCCCTTCTCCTGCGAAAATGGGGGAGAGGATGAATTGTTGCACCTGTCACCTGTCACAGGGCCATTCTGCACATCAGAAGATACCTGTTTTAAAATGTCAAAGTGGACTCCCAGATAATTCCAGATCGTTTGGAGTTTTCCCCCATTGGGGGGACATATTTGGCAATTTCTGTGACACCGGAATGTCTGGGGGGGCAGAAATTGGTCCCCTGACTGTATCACAATTACTCAGCCCTTCAGTAAACGTTTCTCATCTTTGCTTATCCTGCCTCAGGTCGGAGCTCTAAGACAAGAGATCTCTGCTAATGTGGATCAGCTAAGCTCAGGCAAGAGTGAAATTACAGAGCTGAGGCGCACTGTGCAAGGTCTGGAACTGGAACTTCAGGCCCAACTTGCCATGGTAGGTGTACTGTGAGACAGCTTGAGTTCTTCAAAATGGCAGTGCTGGGGAATGTACAAATTAGCCTGATCCTGTAATGAATTATTTCAAAAGGAACAAATGAATTGCCATGAATATTTTTAAGACGGTGAATGAGTCCACCATTTTTCATGCTGATTAACCCCACAAATCCTCTAGCACATCTCCAGCTTGTTAACAGTCCTGATTTGAGCCACATTCTGAACTATTGCGGGATGGTGAGCCATCCCTTTGACATATGTATGGTTCAGGTAGGGTTGCCAGAGCGAAAACTGGAGATGGCTCATGTACCTTTGCTGATTCTGAAGAAGAGGGCATTTGAACAGGTGTTGATGGTTACCTGGTTGTGTGACAAGCAATACCTGCTGAAATTTCCTTTTCGATACAACCATTAAAGGCATAGGAGCCATCTCCAGATTCTGGCAATCCTGTGTAAGGGAGATAATGGAGCATTCAAAATGGAGTCATGTGGCTCACCAGAAAATAGAAGAAGTATTTGCAGCCCAAAGAGAGAAGTGATTGGGAAAGGAACCCAAAAAGTTAAGGAATGCTATGGGAGTGGCACAAACTAGGGAGGAAAGAAGCAAAAACAAAAAACTCAAAAGCTTTACAAGACAGATCACAACAGTAATAATTTTTAAATATATAGCAGCAAGCCCCTTAAAGGGTTTTTTGTGCCAAAGTAAATATAACACCATTTATTTAATTAAACAGCAATTGTATGAAGTTTATCAAGTTTAAATAGCATGTGCAGGGGTAGTATCCTGGATTGGGACCATGGCTGGGGAGGGAGAATAGATGGAAGATCAAATCTGGCTTTCCCATGACACCACTCTTAAGCAGGCTCACATACAAGCCACATTTTCATAGTAGTATTGAACAACAGCAACAACAACACTGTCCTAGAGCTTCCCAGCTCCTTTTATATTCAATAAATATCCAAATAATTTTCTCTTCCCTCTGCTTACAGAAACAATCCCTTGAAGGCACTTTGGCGGAAACAGAACGTAACTACTGTGATCAGCTCAGCCAAATTCAGGGTCAGATAGCTGGCTTAGAGGAACAGCTTCTGCAGCTCCGGTCTGAAATGGAAACCCAGAATTCAGAGTACCAGCAGCTTTTAGGGATCAAGACACGTCTGGAGCAAGAGATTGAGACCTACCGCCGCCTCCTGGATGGAGAAGGGGGGTAAGGAAATCATGCCACAGAGCTGTAGGATGAAGAAAGTACATCCTTATATCAAAATCAAGAACAAGCAGTGTTGCAGCATCCTAATGATAGGGAGGTATTAAAAATGGTTTATTTAATTATACCAAGCTTTTAAAAAATGTCACAGACCATTAAAAACAGGATATTCTTCATACAAAACATGATAAAACATTATTTAAACATTATTTGAAATGTTTAATAATAATAATAATAATGATGATGATGACTTAAGCCATTTCCGCACAAGTCTGTTATAGCGCGATGATTCCACTTTCAACCTCCTACGGAATCCAGACGGCCCCTCCCGAAACTGCAAACCCCAGGATTCCATAGGAGGTTGAAAGTGGAATCATCGCGCTATAACAGACTCGTGCAGAAATGGCCTTAGTCTCACTAAAACAGAGGGGACAAACCCCAAGTGTTACATATGTGTCTGCCTTGTAATTTTACAAATCTTACCAGCAGAGAAAAGGAACTTTCCAGTAATTTCTGTTACATGTTTATAAGTATCTGATTCTTCCAAAAATTTCTTAGAATGCTAGAACTATTAATGCACAAATTAACACTATACAGTCAGCCCTCCACATTTGTGGATTTAACTTTCATGGATTTGATTATTTGCGAGTTTCTACAACACCTACCCCCCCTCCCAAGGGCTTCTTCTCTGGGGGAAACTTCCCCATGGGTGGCTCCAATCAGGCCATGCAGCCCTTTCAATACCCACTTCTGGTCCTACTTTTCCTCCACCAGCCACTGCCTGGCCAGCTAAGGATGGCTTGCAACTCCATTTCTCAGTACCACAAATCCTCTTCTGATGCTCCCCCACACCCAAGGAAGGAGATGGGCAAGAGAGAGGAAGTATAGAGCCACCATTACTACCTGCCCTTTCCCCTTTCCTTTCCCTGACCTGCTTTGGACCCTGGGTGCCCATTCTTTCCACCATGCCTGCACCCTCTTCCCACAGACACAAGCACATTTTGATATTTGTGGTTTTTTTCCACTTTTGCAGGAGTCCTGCACTCCTAACTCTACCTAATGTGGAAGGCTGACAGTACATACGTAACCTTACAATCAGTTCTATTGCAGAAAAAAATATTCTGACCTCTGATGGTATGAAAAGATTTGCATGACCATGATTTGTGTGATATGGATGTAGCTACTTCCATCAAATTCAGTGGGAAGGTTCCCATTAATTCAAGTGGGACTGGACTGCACTGTGTTATCAGAAAGATGGATGCACGTCTGCACATAAATCTGCACATATAATAACTTTAATAGGGTCTGTGTTCATTAAAGTCTAATGCAGAGTTTCTGAATTTGGGAGAATCAGTATAGAAAGATTGTGATCAACTTTTCTGCCTGATAAATGAAGCATGACACTTTTCAGTCAATACACGGGGGTTGCGAAGTTGTATCAAATGGTGTGATCTAGATTCCCCTTCCATCTTCATCCACTGTTTCTGCCAAATTTACAAAGACTTTTAAAATTTAGAATATTTACCCAGGGCTGTAAAAGGACTGAGCAAGTTTGAGTGGATTATCAACCATTACTTTTTATGCCCAGCTGTTATAATTTTATTATCTTTGTAAACTGCTCACTGAAAATCCAAGTATCACATACCACAGGATATTATCCAAATATGTATGTATTTATATTTTACAGTGGCTTTAGTTCTGGAATATCTTATGGATCTATGAGCTACAGTTCTATGGGCTCAGGAAGCTCTGGAGCAGGTAATCTTAAATACATGTACCGATTAGAAACATCAGATCAAAGTTCTGGCTGACGACTCCGTATTAATACATCAAAGTGCTCTTTTCTTTCAACATCTTAGGCCCTTTGCTTCCAAAATCCCCTTGCCTTCCTGGTTATAACAATGCTTATAACAATGCCACACTTCCTTTTATAGTCCCAAATATAGTTCAACTTTTTTTTCAGTTCTCTCTTTCTTCATGACGAATCTTTTCTTCAACTTGGTGTGCTCTAGCCAAATTGAGCAGGCAATCTCCACGTGCATCCACCAGTATGCATAAATAAAAGTCTGGAATTAATTGTTTAAGAATTAATTCATTACCCAAAAATTAATTAGGATTTTAACAATCTTTAAAGATGTGTTTTTTAAATTATCTGACATCAGTGAACTTAATGGTTTGAACAACAATTAAAATTTCACATTACTTTAATTCATTTCTTTAGGGGGTGATTTTGCGGCATGTATTGCCATTTAGGCCATTTTCAGTCATTTTAATTGATTTTTTTAAATTTAAAAATAATGTATTACTAATGATAAATGTAACAAATTAATTTTATAATAACCCATCCAATGATTAATCTTCATGAATTAATTCTCAAATTAACATTGATGCATTAGCTTTTACTCTAATGTTTCCCAGCTTGGGTATAGATCCTCTTCATACCAGAGATCTAAAATCTATCAGCTGTTTTTCTCAGAATCCTATCAGTATGCTCATCTCATTGGAATGAAAGACTTGTTAAATCTTCTCACATGAAAATGAATGCATGATTTGGTATGTGTTTTTCTGAAAGCCTTTTTCTTTTTTAATTTTTTTTCTTATACAATTTCCCTTGCATTTGCATTTTTATGTGTTTTCCTCACTGACTAAAGCATGTTAGTACACATTTTCAGATGCATGCATTTTAATCATGCATATCATGGCTCCGTGCACTTTTTCTTGGCTCAAATGCACTGGATGTCTTGCAAATGTGCAGATGTCTGAGACACAATGCATTTTGTCCTGTGGCCAGTCTCAGGAATAATGAAATGGATTTTTTTTTTAAATAATTTTATTAAGTTTCACAAATAAAAAAAAACATCTCAAATTGTACTTTTACATGTAATGTTTTTGTTCTTCCACTCTGATCTAGTTTTCATTTTCTAGATATCTACTCACATATAAAAAATTATGCCTCACAATTCCATGTTCATCTTACGTGTTTGATCTTGCATTTCTCTCATCAACTCCTGTTATGTTACAGTTATTCCCCTTTAATTTCAACCATAATTCAGACATTTTCACTTGGCAGTTCCCAGCAATGACCCATTACAATTTGCCATTCTGCTTTTATCTGATCGTCCGATTTCCCCTTTAATCTTTGTGAAACAATATCCACATTTCTATTCTCAATAAATGCCCCCCACCATTGTTCGATTGTGGGTATTTGCTGAGACTTCCACAATTTGGCAGATTCAGTTTGCGCTGTCGTTATCATGTACAATATTAATCTCCAGTGCCTCTTAATATTAGTATTCTCAAGAACATTTGTCATGTTTAACAAATAAAATTCAGGTTTTTTTACAAATTGAACCTTCAATATTTCACACATCTTTTTATGTATTTCACTCCAATATTTCTTTGCCTTGGGACATGACCACCACATATGAAATATTGTTCCCACCTCTTTCTGACATTTCCAACACATTCCCGTACCTGTATTGTAAATCTTTTTTAACTTTTCTGGTGTCATGTACCATCTATGAAACATTCTAAAATAGTTCTCTTTGAGATTCTGAGCCATTGTAAATTTTTGTGTCCTTTTCCAGCTCTGTTCCCATTCATCTAATTGAATTGAATGCCCAATATTCTGCGCCCACAAAATCATTGCAGATTTCACGGATTTTTTTTTTTTTAAGGAAGTAGGCAGTATGCTGTTCCACACCTTGCAAAATAGAGTGAGGAAGGGATCATGTCAGCAGAATTTGGAACAGTTACTTGGGGCAGGGGGGTTAAAACTCCCAGAATTCCCCAGACAGCATGAATCCTGACTAGTGATTCTGAGGGTTGTTGCCCAAAAAATAATTCTTCCAACTGTTGGCTGCAAGAGATGATTCTGGTCACTCTAGCAACACGTGAGTGGTGTTCATTAGCACCCTGAAATTCTTTTGGCGGGATGAATTAAACTCACCTGAATTAGAGAGATGCTTTGTATCTCTCCAAGCATCCTTACCACAGAACCCATATTCAAAATTATACCATATAGGTTTAAGCTCATTGGAAGAATGAAGTTTTGCCTGATGTTAAATTGCGTGGTTTTCAAAAGCAACTAACACGTAAACCTTTTGGATATTCATTCTCAACACTGCATTAATAAGGCTCCAACCTATTTTCTTTCCATGAGTCTAACTCAGGGTACAACTGGACAAAATGGCAGCCAGAATCGATCTCCTTCCACACACTATAAATGTTTCAAAGTGTTTTGAAATGCAGTAAGCAAGGGGAAAGAACTCTTCCCCTAGTCATATTTTTCTCCACCTGTTTTTTTTTTTCCTCATAGTGAAGTTCCTTCAACTCACAGAGACCCACTACAAGAAAAATAGCAGTGGAGAAGCAATTTATGGGACAGAAAAGGGCGGGGGGTCAGCTGCCACCCCCATGCTGTTCTTTAAATAACTCTCACCCACCTGCATTGTTAGGAATTGGCAGCAACCCAATTCTAACCTGCAGATCTGCTAGTACTCTATTTTGTCAAAACTTGAAGCCTCTATCTTAGACGTCTAATAACAGACTGCTTCCATCTTTTAAAAAACCAGTATAACATGCACTAACAGAAGACATGTCAAAAAGCTATTTTGAACGCCTGTGTGACTATATTTTAATTCTGTTTTAATTTCCAGAATCGAAAAAAACCAGAAAGATTAAGACAGTTGTGGAAGAAATTGTTGACGGCAGAGTCGTTTCATCCCAGGTCAAATCGGTTGAGGAGAAGCAATCAACATAAACACCATAAAACAGCCAATGATTTTTTACTTTTAATACAGGCTCCAGCTGGGAAGCAAAAAAGAACGCCTTCAAGAGTTCTGCAGAAAAACAGTTTCTCTCTTTCTTAAAACCTATTTTTCTTTGAGGTTCCTCACCTCTGTTCGCTTTTCTTTAAGCAATCCCCAGAAGCGCATCCCAAAATTCTGATTTCTTTTCAATAAATCTTTTCACTGTTTGCATATTAGAAATATTTAGTGGCAATGTTCCAAAATTCTCCCACTGCAGTTACCAAAAGCAAGGGGAAGTAACGTTTTAACGGTGTGGGTTTATTTCTGGAAAATTAACATATTCAAATATAGAGTATAGTTCTCCACATTTCAGCCCTTCAGGTGAAGAAGAACCCTATGCAGCAATAGTTATCACTGAGATGCCATCAAACGTGTCACTAATTCATTGTGCTCTATGACTATAAGAAAAGGAAAGGAACCACTATGAGAAAGGGAAAGGGAAAGGAACTGCGACAAATGCAGGGGATTTTGCACTTTGAACATATCCGCTGATACGTAGCACTTCAAAAACGCTGTTTGTGCAATCACACATGCCAATCACATCTGCTACTTCTCAAGTCTAAATTAACCCTAATACAACCTTAACCCAAAATATTCACACATATAAGGAACAGCAGTGGTGCGTGATCTCATACTACTCATCTTGTTACAACAGACCACTAATGTACCTGCTTAGCTCAGTCATTCAGTAGGACATAGCCACTGACATATCCTCTTCATAAGCAACTGCGAAGCAGCTACTGTGTCATCAGAAAAATCCAGGGCTCTGGAGTCCCTTGAAAATTACAGGACAATTCACACAATTACTTCATGACATCAAGACAAGCAACTAATGAAAAGTTTGTTTGTCCTCATATTCATGCATTTCCAGCACAGATCAGTGAAGAAACCCCTGGATCATGTTTTTGTGGCATTTGGAGAGAGCAAACATCAGTCAAAGTCACAACTTGACTCATCACAAAAGAAATACATAATCAGCTAACTTACCAGGTTGCCTGTGAAGTAGTTAACACACCTTAATTGGCTCTGATGGAAAGAGGTGAAGCAAAAAAATTAGTTAACCTTAATATTTTTTGAGTGTCAAACTTCCAGGGACAAGAGCAGAGTTGTACTTACTTCCCTCCAGGGTGGGGAACCTGTGGCCTCCTGATGTTAACAGGACTACAGCTCCCATTATCCATGGCTCCTGACCATGCCAGCTAGGACTGACAGGAGTTACCACCCAGCACCATTTGGAAACCCCCAGTTTCTCTATGCCTGTTCTAGACTGACCACTTTTCTAGTTTTAGAGTGCAAGGGTGCTAATGTATGAATGACAGTAAAAGACCTAGTTATTTTAAAGCCATGTTTTTTGCAATCATATGCAAAGTCATGGGGTCCAAGTTTTCAGTGCACAATTAATGCACAGAAGTTCCCAGTGCTGCTTACCACCTGATTTTCCCCAGTACTTTTTCCTCAGCTTATTCATTGAGAGGTCCAGCTGAGTGGAAAAAGGGGCATTGTGAGAGAGACCATGAAGATGTAAACTGTGCATTTAGGGTATACCTTTTGTGTATGAGAGGGTAGGTGCAGGTTTAAATGAGCAGCCATGCTGCCTCACCACCACCAAAGGTTTAATCCACACTTCTAGAGTTACAAGACTTCTGATCCATTTCAGGGGCAACATATACATAGCGTTATTTTTGTGGTGGGCTCTTGAGAGCTAGTTTTCTTCTTTTACAAAGGAGGGGGCACACTGTTGCTGGGAATGGTATGAAGGGAAGGAAATGTTGACCCTTTGTTTGCTGCTGGAGATCTGATCTAGATTTCTCCCATCTGCTTTTAGGGTATGGTGGCAAGAAGCCCTATTCACTTTGGTGTAAAATGTTTTGCCCCATACAAACAGTAGGCGCACAGAGATGTAGCTGGGTAATTTTAGTCTCTGGACTTGGTAGACTTTGGGGCAAGGGAAAGCTTTAAATTCCCAGGCAGTGTTTCAGGTGTGCAGTGCACAGGTCATATTTCTCTTCTTCTTCAATTATTTTTCCAAAAGAAAAATTATAATATAAACTGTAAAAATAATGAAATGAACACCAATAACTATGCACATGTCTGGGTGCCTGTACTCTGCCCCTCTCTCTCCCTCTCTCTCTGAAAGAGCAACCAGCATCAGCTCAAGTGGTCTACATGGCACACTTATACAAGTTCATGTGCCACCCTGTTTGTTATTGCTGCCCATGATCTGCCTCTTTGTAGGTGAGCATTTGAGTGTCCCACAACTATAGGGTTCTAGCCTTCAGACCTCAAATCCAGCCGTAACTGTATCATTGTTGGTGTAGACATCAAGCTGATTAAGACTACAGTAAAGTACTTATTCCCATCCCACAGTCCAAATCAGGCTTTCCCCCAAAGGGAAAAAAAAAAGGTCCCTTCATGTGTTGTATTTTTTTTTTTTTTAAATAGCCAAATTCTGAAAACCTCACAGCTGAGTTCAGAAGGCACTAAACAAATGGAACAGTTTTGGGGAAATCACACATTGGCTTTGCATAATGTCTTACTGTTGGCTACTTTATACTATCTTGGTGCCACCTGGTAAGCGCAATTTGTCCTATTGTAATACATAAGAAAATGACCGTCGTTTCAGTAGGACATCAGCGTCCATGTGCCAATACCGCTCCCTAGTGAATCTACAGAGCTGCTGTTGCTAAAATCCTTTTCCCTCCCTTGCTCTAGGCTTTTTCTCACAGTGTAGGCAACCACTTTAAAGAGTTCAGCACCGGCTAGATGCCAAGAGTGCTGTCTAATCTCTGGTGAAAGAAAATATTGAACCAACCCCAGCTGACTTACCATATCACTTTGCAATAAAGTTACCAGCTACCTTTGATGTTTGTTGATCCGTCTTTAAAAAAAAAAAAAAACACCTAATCAAAGTAGAAATGACAGCACTGACTTCAGCAAGAGAATACCAATGGGATCCAATTAAAGATCAAACTACATGTCACGTTAAGCCAGGAATGCCCAACTTCTGGGGTCTGAGGCCATGCTGTGCTCACTGGGGGAGGTGTCCCATGCCACCTGCCACCATTGCCCCATCACATTAAAAGAAAAATAAGAGCTACTCCCTCTGAAAATTAAGTACATGGGAAACATGCACCTTTCTTCATGTTCCTTCACACTTCTTGGGGCTTCTGAGGGTTGCTGTTATTTTGCCACTACTAAAATTCAGCAGTGCAGTTAGAGAGCCAGTGAGGCATAGCTGTTTGAGTGTTAGACTAGCGCCTCGGAGAGCAGGATTCAGTTCCCCACTCAACCATGGAAATCCACTGGACGACCTTGGGCATGTCATGCCCTCTCAGGCCCAGAAAGCCCCATGATAGGTTCACCTTAAGATCAACGTAAGTCGGAAATGACTTGAAGGCACACAACAAGAAGTGGTAAAGTCAAGAGTGATGGCACAAGAGACAATCAGGCTGTAAAAAAACAAAACAAAAAGAACACAGAGATCGCCATGCAAGCCGTGAACTGCATGTTGCCTTCTTCTGGAAGAAGCACACACTTAAAATAGAATGCTTGAAGCTTTCCCTGTCTTCCTTTACTTTCTTTGCTTTCAAAGGTGCCCTTTGCAGTGTGCATTATTATACAGAAAGACCCTTTTGCTCAGCATATGCTGTTCTCTTCAGGCAAAAGGCTCCATATTTTCAGTACCCCATATTTCCAACAAAAATACTTCAGGGAGAAGGACTGGGGGAATTCTCTAAGAGCACTGCCCCCCCTCAAATAAAATTGTGCCCCTCAAGCCTTCTCAGTTCAAGTATCCAAATTATTCAACTGATAACAGTGGCAGTAGGGATGAAGAAAAAAAGCTACCCCAATTCTTTGGCAGTCTTTATCACCTTCCACAAACTGGAGCAAATACACACAGCAAAAAAAAAAAAAATCTGATTGTCTGCCAGGATGCTTGAAATTCTTCAGGATCGCCAAGCACATGGGGAGCCTCAGTGAACAGAGAGAGCTCCCTGCTGTAGATCGGGGCAAGCAAAATGCAGGCCATGGACTACATGTGGCCCTTGGACTCTACTTTTGCAGATTCTGAAGCTTCATGACAATCCAGCCACCCAGCTCCCTTTTAAAATGTTGACACAATGTTGGGGAAAATTTTGTCCACAACCTACCCAGAAGCCCACCAAATATGCAAAAATGCACAAAGACAGTGCACTCCCCCCCCCAAAAAAAAATCCTCCACAAATTTGTTGTCATTGGAACTCCTCTCAAAATGGCAACTGGAAATGGCACATCACTTCTGGTTGCCATTTTGAGAAGGACTCTGAAAAAAAAGGAGGTATTTTGGCACACAGGGGAGGGGGACTGGCCTATGAAGGTCTGTAGGTGTGCAGAACAGTTGCAGTTGCACACACATACACACACATACATACACACACACTGTAGATGTTCATCTCACAACAAGTGGAGGCAAGATAATTTTGAAGGATAAGTTGAAGGACAAGACAGCATCCTCTGCTTTTCATATAATGAAGCTGATTGAACCACCAGTTGAATACTGGCAGTGGAATAGTAAATTCCATTATACTTTAAGGAAAGGGGACAGGCTATGTGACAAAAACAGGTCTGTCTTACAGCAAAGGGAAATGACCAGGAATGATCAGGAAGAAAAGCCAAGGGACTGTCATTGCTAATTCTCAGCATCTGCTGCCTGAGGCACTTGCCTTGCTCAACATAATAGCAGTTCTGTCCTTATTTGGAGAGTGTTGAGGACAGCAATGTAAGAGGGCAGACTTATTACTCTCATTCCCACTCTCTCACATCATGGGAGGAACTGGCACAAATAAATACTGTTGTTGTTGCTACTGCTGTTGTTGTTGTGTGCCTTCAAGTTGTTTCTGACTTATGGCGACCTTAGGGTGAACCTATCACAGGGTTTTCAGGGGCTGAGAGAGTGTGACACACCCAAGATCACCTAACGGGTTTCGATGACCGAGTAGGGAATCAAACCCTGGTCTCTAGGGTTACAGTCCAATGTTCAAACCACTACATCACACTGGCTCTCGAATAGTGTTGCTTTTCATCACACTGGTTGCATCATTTTTTAACATTAGTTGTGAATGGAGATGTCCTAAAATAAGAACTACTGTTAAACTGTGCAGTGTTAAATGTACTTATAAGCAGTGTTAAATGTACTTCTAAAGAATTACTGTAAAACATTGCTATACTCTACAGTAATTCTTTATAACTACATTAACCACTGCATAGTTTAACAATAATCCTTATTTTAGGAGGCTTCCGTTCACAACTAATGTTGAGAAATGACGGAACAGGGTGAGGAAAAGCCCCACACATACATTTAAAACACTCTTGGTATGGAATGGTGAAATAAAAAGGGAAAACAGAGGGAATGGTTTCTGAAGTTGAGAAGACTATGTGACACACTAAGAAAGCAGTTAATTTTTAAAAAAAAACCCTATTAACTCAAGATTTTCCTGCTACTCCTACACTGAAGGATAATCATCTACAATAATGTGACTGTCTGCCCGCCTGTCTGTCTGTTCCAAAACTGTGAAACCAAGTCACCTGAAACTTGGCAAAGCTACTTAGGGGACCCTAGGGATACGCATCTGGGGGTTTCTGTCTTTTTTCTTTCTTTCTTTCTTTCTTCCATTAAAGTTAGTTAACTAAAATTAGTCTGTAGCCTGCAGTATCATTTTAAGCCACTAGGTGCCAAATCTCCCCTCAGCAGAAAAGGTGTGGAAGATTCATTTCTCTGCAAGGCCTCTTGGACATGTCTGGGTAGTGCTTGCTTTGGCAAAGTGCCCAAACTCTTTGAACAGTTGAAAGAGAGAGGCGAGAGAGGCCTCCTGATGCATAGTAAATTGAAGCACGGAGAGTTAGCTGATGGCAAGACTGAATTAGCACCAGGTGGAGGGAGGAAAAGACCACTGAGAAAGAAAAATATTGGGGGAAGAGAGAAAGAGCCTGAAGGGAAGAGAAAGGCCATTTCTGCACTAGACTGTTATAGTGCTATTATTCCACTTTCAACATCCTATGGAATCCTAGGGTTTGCAGCTTAGGGAGGGGCTGCATGGCCCCTCCCTAAACTGCAAAGCCCAGGATTCCATAGGATGTTGAAAGTGGAATAATAGCGCTATAACAGTCTAGTGCAGAAATGGCTAAAAAGCACTGGAGGGAGTAGGCTAAGGGGTTTCTTAGGTGGTATGGCTGAATGAGGACTGGGATGGAAACAGAAAAGGACCAGCATGAATGGCAGGGGAAGAAGAGAATCTGCTGGTCTAGGGTGGAATAACTGGTTTCTAACCCAGGAGAACTGGTACTTCTGCCAGTTGTAAAAAATCAAAACCCCCTTGGCTTTGATTTCAAGATATTTAAGATATAAATACTCTTGGATTTAATTATCTGGCACAATAATGTCAAGCAAACTGCAGTCACGCTTTAATATAGATAATTTAAAGAAAGCTTAATAAGGTAGGCCATTCTATTTAAAGTTTGCAGATATGCCTTTTTTTTAAAAAGGCAAATATTCCTCACCTTAGAAGATATTCCACATGGCCATCGCCAATATGGAAGAAACTAAGAGGGATGCAAGACAAGCTAGATTTATTGCAGACTTGCAACTTCAGTCACACTTTAATATAGATAATTTAAAGAAAGCTTAATAAGGTAGGCCATTCTATTTAAAGTTTGCAGATATGCCTTTTTTTAAAAAAAGCAAATATTCCTCACCTTAGAAGATATTCCACATGGCCATCACCAATATGGAAGAAACTAAGAGGGATGCAAGACAAACTAGATTTATTGCAGACTTGCAGCTAAGCAAAAACCTTCATTGGGGGGATTTAACAAATAAAAGACAATGTGGTAAAGCAGTTTGAGCTAAATTTTGGAGACGGGGGTTTGAATCCCCACTTGAACACAGAAACCCACTCAGTGACCTTGGGCAAGTCACACTCTCTCAACCTCAGGAGAAAGCAAAGGCAAACTCCCTCTGAACAAATCTTCCAAGAAAAGCCCATGATATGATTGCCTTAGGGTTGCCATAAGTTGGCAATGAGTTGAAGGCACAGACAACAACAACATAGCAAATTTCTATACCAACCATCAACAGTGTTTCTCCAGTGATTTATAAAAACACAGACAAAATAACATCATAGCAACATATTAGAAATCAATCATAAATTAATGATAAGAACAGGAATTAAAAGAGCAATACAAGAGAATGTTTTTAAAGGCTTCACGTGATGTCAAAGAGATAATGGTGTTGACAGCCAAACAACCTCCCTAGGAGAGAGTTTTATAAACAAGGTACCATGACAAGACGCCCTTCTCTTCCACAGACACCTCAGAAGACAGAGATACCAAAGGAGGGCCTATACTCAGTGTCACAGAGATTTCTGCATTGAAGCACATGAGTTACTCATTCTTTATTCATTATAACACCTCTGAAATGAGTCCTGTTTGTCTTCTGTACAAAAACTGTACAGAACAAGGAAGTAGCTTTAGAATATACAGCGCACATTCGGCTCCTTCAACACACCCCAGCTCTCCTGGATTTCCTCAACTTGGTCTCTGTTCTCATGGTATCCTGTAATTAAAAATGATGGTTATTAAAGATCATTATTAAATATTGCGTTTCCCAGCTTCAGCGTGGGTAAATCAGCTCTGCAGTGCCTTTTTGTTCCTGGATCCCATAATCCTGAACACAGGGCCATAAAGGCATCACATCCTGTCTCATCTTGGAAGCTAAGGAGGACTAGCCCTGGTTAGTACTTGGTTGGGAGATCGCCAACAAACAACAGGTGCTGTAGGCTATATTTCAGAGGAAGGAATTGGAAAAACCACTTCTGAGAGTTCCTTGTCTAAGAAAACCTTATGAAATTAATGGGGTCGGCATAAAATGACAGGCGACATGAGGGTGGGCGGGCGCGCACACACACGCACACACCCCATCCTGTACTTCTTCAAAGGTTGTCCAAATTGCAATTTTTCACTCCCTGTCTCCACATCACAGTAAACACCCCTAACTCAGATGACTGCCATGCCATCTCTGGAAATGTACATCCCACATTTTTCCTTCAAATCCTTGCCAATTCAGGTATGATGAAATAGAAAGAGCAAGAATGGTGTAGTGGTCTGAGCACTGGATTACAACCTGGAGACCAGGGTTCGATTCCCCACTGGGCCATGGAAATCCACTGGGTGACCTTGGGCATATCGCACACTCTCAGCCCCAGAAAACCCTGTGATGGGTTTGCCTTAGAGTCACCTAAGTCAGAAAGAACAACAACAAGGATGGTGAAATGGAGTATTCCACATGGGGTGTGTTCAGATCGTATTGGTACAGCAATTTGATATCATCTTAACTGGCACAGCTCCATTCTACAGAATCTTGGAATTCATTGTTTAGTGAGGTGCTCAGAATTCTCTAGTGCACTTCCCCAAGTTAAAAATAAGAAGCTGTCATTGCTAACTTCCAACATCTCTGTAACACAGTTGTATCATTTTGATACTGCTTTAACTGCCATAGGTCCATGCTATGGAGATATTTAGAATTTTCTGCCAGAGAAGTAACATTTGATGACAAATTGTGAAAAAAAAAATTAACATAAGCATTTCTTGCTTGCATTATAGCAGTATTCGCTGTTTGCTGCCAAATTTCAACAGTATGGCAAAGCGGGTGCATTCCACAATGAAACAAATTGACTCACAGACCCACAGACTTGCTCACCCTTAGCTTAGGCTGACCTAAACATTTGCCTTTGTTTTGTTTCAAATAGTCACTGATTCTCTTACTCCCCCTGAAACCGCAAGCTTCCCTGTTCTTAAGAGAGTCCAAAGAATGTTCCTGTTCCACAGCATAAGCATCTCTAGCTCCTCACAAAAGTCACACTCTGAGAGCAATCCTGAACAAGAAAGCACTTGAACTCATTGAGACTTACTTCAAAGCAAAGATATATAAAATATAGGACCCAAGCTGGCAAAACAATCTCAGTTAAACCCAAAAACTATTAAAAATATGGCTCACAAGAAACGTTTAAAATAACAGTTACATTAATGACATTGGCTCACAACCTGTTCTGTATTTACAGTCATGGACTAGATTTACAACCTAGTAAATTTTGAAATTCACACTTAACGATTCATTGTGACAATTGCACATCCCCCCTAAAACACACCTTAACAGTAAAGCAGCCGTACCAACCAAAGGCATTCCAGAGCTCTGCTGAGCAGGACCCTGAAGGATGACATGTCTAGGTCCCTCCCACCTGTTACTGCGATAGATAACCCTATCCCAGGGTCTACAATTTAATATCAAAAATATCTCCACGTGCTTGAGAGATCCCCTGAACAAGCATGGAGGCAGGCACGGTCGAACAGCCGAAAGCAGGAAAACCCAGTCAGGCCCGTATATTCATAAGTCACGTAGCCCCAGGAGACCTCCAGCCAGGTAAAATATAAAATATACAAAGGGTCCTCAGTCCCGAGAAGCCGGCTTGAAGGGATTAACGCTCCTGACTAACTGCCCATCAAGCGAGGATGATTTGCATACAGCCGAGGCTTTGACAACCCCATCAAATTCAATCATGCAAAGAACGCTGACATTTCGGAGCTTTGTTCTAGCTCCTCCACTTATTGTTCTCCCTGGGAAAGGATTAGCCCTCCAGGTACCTTTTCCCCATAAACAGACCCAGTTTTTGAGCGGCTCTTTGGATCTCTTCGGACCGCTCCCAGATCGCTCCCGTCTTCTCAGCTGACTATCACTCCATCCATCAAGCTATCCCCTCAGCCCTCCATGCGCTGAGTCTCCTCTCTCTCTCCACTGCTGTCTCGGACCTCCGGACTTCAGGACCAGGTGCAGTATTCCCCAGGTGTAACCCTCCAAAAGCCCCCTATCCAATTGCCTCTCTTTTATTTCTCGCTAGTTCTTGTGTGAGTGAGTGCGTAAGTGCGAAAGTGCGCAAGTCTTTATTTTTAATAAAATCATTTTATTAGACAATTTGGTGTGGTTTTTGGCTTGGCCTGACCCTGTAAAAATTGGGTTAAAAGATCTCGTTAGGCTGCCCTGCCTCTCGTATTGCTATTGCTTGTGCTCTGACTAGTCTCCATTCCCCATCATGTGGAGCACATTGAGGTGTCCCCCAAGGGACCCCAGGAATCAGGGTAACACACCAGTGAACCACAGTAAGACAAAGGGTTACAACAGGACCCTGCAAGGATTCCTGCCATTGCTTCTTGGATTTTGGGGTGTTTAGATTGGAAGATGAATCATAACTATGCTGGCTCTCAGCCACTGATTTAAATCAGTTTTAAAAGCCAATTAAAATATGAAACAATGATAAAAGTACATATACTAATCCAACACAACTCAGATTAAAAGACATTCTGTACCAGATAGTTATCCCTCAAAGAGCTGCATAAACAGAAAGGTCTTCATCTTTCAATGGAAGGAGATCAGAGACAGAGGGCCTACCTAGCTCCCCATGACAGAGATTCCACAATCTGGGAGCAGCCTTTGGGAAGGCTTTCTCCCATATCCTCACCAAACATGACTGTGATTGTGGCAGGACCAAGAGAAAGCCCTCAAGGATCTTTAAATTCAGGCACACGTATAAGGTAGATTAACAAAAGAGAAAACTGTCCCCTCCAATGAAGCAAGAGGGCAAGACCTTTGAGGCAGGGAACTGAGGCCACCTCTGGCAAAATGAACAATAGGGGCCTCAAACACAGCAAAATTCAAATTTAGTGCATTTCAATGAAAGTGAAATATATCAGATTACCATCCAATGAGGCTAAAATCATGAAGATGACACGATACATCCCAATCCTACCAGAATTAATATTCAAGAAGGAAGCCTGTGACAGTTATGCAAGCAGCAAGAGCTACCACTATTTTGTTATGTGAATGAAAGGTGGAACCTTGTATGATAATGCAAAAGATTTGTCCTGGGAGTGAGGAGTGTTGTGCCTGAAGTCTGAGGGAAGAGGAGGAGCAGAAGGAGAATTACTCATCTACAATTACAATATCATAATGATTTTAAACTTTGTTCCACCCTACTCTGCCCTCAGCATAACAAAAGCCCTCAGGGCACCAAACTGAAAATGGACACAGTAGTGGATTAAAGACTAAACTACACTGGGTGGAGGGAAAGTAAATCAGGTATAGCTTAGATTTGCTTAGACCAAAAAAAAAAAAAAAAAGAATGGTTTGCCACAGGTAGGAGGTATTGCAAAAGGAACACCCTAGTGATCTGATATAAAAGGAAAGGAAAGCTTTCCTGTTAGCACACTAACTGCCTAGCCTGTGGTTCTGTCTCTCCTTTGACTCTGCCTGCTGCATTTTAGCAACCCACATCATCAGGCTACAATGTCTCTTCGGATTTCTACCGCATCCAGGAGAATCTCTTCCATTGCTGGGGGTGAGGGAGGTGTCAGGCTGTCCGGCATTGGAGGAAGCAGCATGCATGGCTTTGGTGCGGCATCTCTGGCAGGGCTAGGCAGTGGCTACTCAGGAAGTATGAGCGGTGGCTTCGGTGGAGCGGGCTTTGGGAGTGGAGCAGGCTTTGGGAGTGGAGTGAACTTTAGTAGTGGAGGATCTGGCTTTGGTGGAGGAGCAGGCTTTGGTGGAGGAGCAGGCTTTGGTGGAGGAGCAGGCTTTGGTAGTGTTTCTCTGTCAGGTGGGAATTATGGAGGAGGTTATCACTCCAGCTCTGCTGTGGCCTTGGGCGGTGGCTATGGAGCAGGGGACAGCATCTTTTTGGCTGGTGCTGAAAAGGAAACCATGCAGAACCTTAACAACCGCCTGGCAAACTACCTAGAAAAGGTGCGTTCTCTGGAGGAAGCCAATGCAGAGCTTGAGCTTAAAATTCGCCACTGGTATGAAAAATTTGGACCAGGCGCTCCCGGAGTCACCCGTGACTACACCAAATATCATCAGATAATTGAGGATCTTCGCAACAAGGTGAGAAAAGGAAAAGGTTCAGAGGGATTATCTGTGGCCTTTGGGTGGCTACTTGTTCTGAGTAAGACCAAGGGCAGCAAATGGAACCTGAACAAGAGATGTGTTCTTGTGCAGCTCCCATTTACTTCAATAAGGTGAAGGTGACATTAGGAATGGATGAGAACTTTATTTCACTTCATTTCTGATTTTTTTAAAAAAAAATATGCCCAGTTCCATAGTGGGAACATCTTGAGACTTAAAATTTTGTCAAATGTAGGAGGTACCAAAATTGACCACTTCACCTATCCAGGCCCAGGGCTTTTGGTGTTTAGCTCTTAAAAGTCTAGGTTTAAATCGCTCTACATTCAATTGTCTATGATGTTGTTAGATTGCCACTACGGTTTCCCATCTTTAATACTTTTAGGACAAGCAGATAAAATCTGGTCTTCTCAAACCTGGGAATAGCTTTATTTACTGAATTGAGTTGGTGCAAATGTGGGATAATGCTGCTCAGTTGCTTAGGAAGAAGCCTCACTGAGTAAGATCCATAATGTTTTCCCCTCTCTTTAGGTTACTCCACTTGTAATCCCTGACTATGCAAAAATGCATTTGCTATTGGTCTGGAAATGGAACTGTGCCACTAAACAAGTGTTGCCTTTGTCTTTTTTTGTTTTCACTTCAGATAGTCAATACCACGATTGACAACGCTAATGTAGTCTTACAGATTGACAATGCCAGGCTTGCTGCTGATGACTTCCGTCTCAAGTAAGCTGAACACAATACTTTTCTGCTTTTAAAGTTCCTGTAGACCATCATTTTCTACGGTACTCCATCCCGCAATGCATACTTCCAGCAACATTGGGTCATTATTATTAAATTCTAAAAGTATAAATGGAAGTGTGAAACCTAAATCCCATGTATAATAACATATTCCTCCTTTTGTATACTAGGGATGGATCCAGACATTGTCATGCATAGAATAGACTCACTGGAGTCATAACCAACTTACATTTCAATGGTTTCAATGGATCTTCTTGATTTTTATTTCTTAATTCTTTCTCTCTTTCTTTCATTCACCTGCAGCCCATAAATATTTCTTTGGAAGGCTGGGGATCGTCCTAAATAATGTGACATGAGTTCAGGGGGTTTCTGGTGAATGAGAGAATTGCCCCAAATTAGACTAGGACCCTAAAATAAGGAATCTTATGAAAATACTATTTCCCACCTCCTCCTCCCCCTGAGCAGCTCCCCGTAGTGGTGGCTAGTGATTCCATGTCAGTAAGACCATGAATCTGCCCATGGTTTGATCTGAACTTTGAAAGACATATCCAAGGTGCTGAACCCTTTCCCCAAAACAGGTTCAGCATTTTGAATACCTCCTCTAATATATGGACTGAAATTCAGATAGGACTCACTGCCCTTTCAATACAGAATTCACCAGCTCACCACTGTATCCCTATGTTTCATCTCACATTGCTTAGAAGTCCCCAGCTCTCCAAAGTGGCTTTTAAAGGGTATGGCAGGTCACAAAGAGTTGGAGGCAAAGGTTGGAAAAGCTACTTTTTTGGACTGCAACTCCCCCAAGGATACCCCAGCCAGCATGTTGGCAATGGGTATTCTAGGAGCTGGAGCATGAAAAAATTAGTTTTCCAACCTCTGGCTTGAGGAGATAAGAAGCTTTTCTTCTGTGAATTTCCTTAAGGTAGCTTACCTCAAGATCCAAGCCAATACTTTTAATGTACAAAGTGCTTCCTGATTTCAGTTTTGACCTTTCGTTTCCCATCTTTACAAATCACTCAAGTGACCCATTTTCTTTTCATATTTTCACATATTCCCTTTCAGATATGAAAATGAGCTCGTCCTCCGTCAGAGTGTTGAATCAGATACCAATGGTCTGCGCAGAGTGCTTGACGAACTGACCATGAACCGCTCTGACCTGGAGGCACAGCTTGAAAGCCTCACAGAGGAACTGGCATACTTGAAGAAGAATCACGAGGAGGTAAAGAACTGTAATTCTTCCCCTTTGCTAAAATAATTCTCCCATCCCAATCCAGTCAAAGCAAATGGAGCGTCCACACTGAAGTGCAATGCCAAGCCATAGCTACAACTCTCAGAATTCTTCATCTGGGAGATTCTAGGACAATTAATCCAAAAAAGTCACTTCTTCAACGTTTGCCTCACTATGACAGTAACAAGCTGCAATATGCCTTTTAGGCTTGTGTGATTCTCTTTTCTATCTCCTTTCCTTTTATTTTGGTTAAGCACAGTTTGTCTGAGACCAAGGTTTCAAGCTGGCTCCTTTCAGCAAGACCAACTTAACATGAACTACAGTTATCCGTTCAGGATACATGACATACTGTGGTTAGGCAAAAACAGAAGCCAAGCCTTCCAAACTCTACCTCGTAGCTGCTTCAGCAGAGAAGAGGAGGGAAGATATGAGCCCAAGGCTGGCTGAGCTCATTCCCATCACAATAGATTATGGGGTCACGTGGTGTCCAAAATGGGCAGTGTGCACCTTTGAGATACAGGCAAGAAGTTCAATGTAGTGCAATGGATTGACAATTTGGTTTGGACTTGAGGGGAGTCAGGTTCAAATTTCACTTAGTGTGAATGTTCTAAATAACTCTGGACAAATCAGCTTTTTCTACCCTTCAAAGAGTTAATTAATTCAATTGTAACACTCCAGCTAAACCCAAAAATTGTTAAGTACTTCACTCAAAACAGTTGGGAAAGCAGGTAGAGATAAGCACAGAGTATTGGCAAAACTTTTCACCATATCAACATCATCATGTACATTAATTAAGTTCATTTATATTTCCAGTTTAAGGTTGTGATACATAATGAATTTCATATATAGTTCCGCCACACACCTGTTATTCCTGATCACAATTGCTATATCATTAGGAGAAAAATTACCTGAGGCAATAAAGGAATATGCACCCATATTAGAGACTTCAGCTGACTGCCAGGAGATAAATATCTCTCTAAATTAAGATGTGTAGATTGTGTCATAACAGGTTTAATGATTAGTTTAGCCTCTTCTAATGTCTATCTATGGCTATCTGTGTGGTCCAGTATTGTTACACAAGATACATGGGGACTGGGCACGGTAGTTTAGGCCAGGCTTTCCCTAAGTATCTACATGCACATCATCACTTTACACTTTCAGCCTGTAAGATAAAAAAAAAAAAACCTGACATCCAGACTACAGTGGAAATGGGTGCAGCTGGAATTAACCCTTGTATTCTTTGGAGAGCTCTGCCTTGCCATGAGCTTTTATGCCTGGTAGATGCTCTTGAGCCATGCAGAGATAATGATCAGTTCCAGAGATTTCCAGCCCTAAAGCTAACAAGTTAATTAGATGCAGATTGTTTTTTCTGTTGTATATGTGCTGGGAACACTTCCAACAAATATAATTTTAATAATAATGGTCTAAAACCATCTGAAAATGCTGTTTCCTCTTAAAGGGGATGATTTCTTCTTAGAGAGATATCAACAGACTAATCATGAAACAAAGTTAAGTTGTGTTGGTCTATAAGCAAAATTTCAAAAGCCTCAGTCAAGTAAATCCTTATTAGACCAACCTACAAAACTCTGGGCATAAGGATTTTGGTTTTCCAGATTCTTTATCAGGAAGAAAGTTGTGCAAATTTGACAAGGAGGTAGTGAAAGAGTAGGAAACAGACAGGTCTGAAATCTGCATGTCCTGGCCTTAAGGTACACAGTGGTACATTTTGTGAAATGTTCTGTTTGATGAAGATCTGTAGATCTTGAAAACTTGCACTCACAATTTTGTGCACTGAAGACATGGCAGTTAATGAATTCCTTGGAAAGAAAAGATTGGGGTGATGATATTTTGGCCCTGCTTAAGACAGAGGTTAGCTGATGCAACTTTCTCAGTTGCTAGGATCACTTTCTTCTGGCAGGGAGAAGAATCTTGTGTAACTCTCAAACAATCTGTGCTGGACTAGTAAACAACAGCTCTTTCCCAATTACACAGTTCTTAAATGGCATCAACCTGGCAACAACTAGGCAATTAGCTATTAGTGTATGGAGAACCTCCCATTTATTTTTATTTACACGCACACACACACACAGAGAGAGAGAGAGAGAGAGAGAGAGAGCTGTCAAGTCTCAGAGGCTCCTTGAAGCCTTCTCCCAAACTCTAACTGAAGATATGCATGAGCAAGCTTTACCAGTAATGAGAGGAGTGCTATATATGTTCAGAGGAATGGTTTCACTGCTGCTAGTTCACAAAATCCAGGGAAAGCCCAAAAAGGACTGATATCAATCCCCTGGAATGAGCTCAGGCTCAAATGAAGGTCCTGTAAAGAGCTCTTTTTGTGCCACTGAACATACTCTGCAGCAGATAGGCTTTCAGGAATCTTGGCACATCAGAGAAATGGCATACTTTTCTGTGTAAGATTTTTACTCCAGGGAGCTGTTTGAGTACTCATGAAAAGTACCACATTAATTTATACCACATTTTAGTTTGCCTGAAAGTTTATGAAAGTCTTATCAAGTATAGCTATTTATTATTACAACTCTCAACTCCTTGCAATGATAGCAATCAAAATCATTTCATGTGCAAGACAGAGATATTTATGCACACTGTTTAGAATTGAGACAACATGTTGAAATCAATGGTTTTAAAGTTAGTCATGGCTTATTTAAATTCCATTCAGTCAATGGGCTTCTTCTAAGTATGTTTAAATGCAACTGAATGAACATATAGAAAGTATGGGAGTTTGAGTACCTGCATAGTAATATTTAGATATGTCTTAACTGTTAGAAGCTATAGATAAGAATTTTAGAAAGAACTGAAGAAGCTCGACAGACAAGCTCTGGAGCAGCAATGGGCAAAGTACCTGCTCTTCCATGCCTCTGTATGTCCCAGATTGCTCTTTTTCTAACAATAACAAAAACAAAAAGATAAATTGTGAATTGATTTTCCCAGATGTATCCAGAATTGATGGTTCACATTTTAAATAGGTTGCCCCCAGAAACCACCAAAGTTTTCCATCTCTGATGTAGATACATAGCCCAAGGATCACTTTCTACACTTCACAAAACAGTGAGGAAGAACAGTTCTCCATCTCCCAAGATCTTTTCCCATCTCTCTTCTATTTTGGGTGGACGGGCTCAGGGAGGGGCAAATGAGAAATCTTAGTGGACCAAATTTGTGACCCCCTGTGGCCAGATTAGATCAAGGAGCTACAGCCTTCCTTCTCTTGATTTACAGACCTCAGGCTGATTTTTCAGTAACTTGCTTCCCATATTCTTGCTCAGGAAATTAACTTACTGAAGAGCAGCAGCACAGGGGACGTCACTGTGGAGATGAATGCTGCACCAGGAGTGGACTTGACTAAGCTTCTGAATGACATGAGAGCACAATATGAAGACCTTGCAGAACAGAATCGCAGAGAGGCTGAAGAACACTTCCACAAAATGGTGAGATGAATGATTACAGAAAGAAAATGCTATGCAATGCATTCACTGACAACCTCTGTTCTCTACTATGCTCAGCAAAACACGGTAGACAAGAAACAGATCCCCAGTTTAAATGGAATAGACACTGTTCCTTTACAATGGCCAGTGAACTAACCCACCTGAGCAATTTTCAATATTCATTATTCATACAAATCTATATTGCAAGAGAGAATGCAAGTCTTATTGAACTCAGTAGACATATATAGGTAATAGACATGTGTAGCATTTGTACTGTAAGCCTACTATTCTGTACCCACTAACTCCATTGAATATAATGAGACTTACTTGTGGGTAGATTTGTATAGGAGTATGCTGTAGCATTTCACATGGCTGCTTTCGGGACTTTACAATCCAATTCATTAATTAACTGGAAGATATCTGTTGCTTTTTTCCCTGCAAAGGACAGGTGGGAGAACATCTGTTCCCATATTGAGCTCAATTTACATTTTATTCTATATTTAAATATGCCTATCTTCCTATTTTAAAAGTCTCAGAGCAGTTTGCAAATATTCTCAACAGTTACACATTAAAACCAGCAAGAATTATTACCCAAAACAGATCTATAAAAACTGCTTAAATAGGCGCATTTTTAGTGTTTCATAACACATAAAGATGAGTCTCCCAGGAAAGCAAGTTCCATAATAATGGGATCAGTACAGAAAAATCCACAACATGCCTTGTTTAACTTTTGGGTCATGGAACAGTGTTTCACACCAAAACCTTTAAAAGCTGAGGAGGTTCATACTAAGAGAAGAGTTCAGTATGGCAACCTGGGTCCAAGCTATGGAGAAAGATTATTTGGTTTCACCAATTCCAAATTTCTTTTTCTCAGTCAATTCTTAGATTATAGTGATTTAGAGCAATTGTTGATACACTTCAACTGTCGTACTGGACAAAATGGATCCGAAGCTAAGGCCAACATGACAGAAAGTCATTTAAGAATAAACAGAATCTTTCTTTCTTTCTCTCCTTCCTCCCTCCCTCCCTCCCTCCCTTCCTTGGTTAAATTACATCATATTGATTTTATTTTTATCTACAGAGCCAACCACTCCAGCAGCAGATCTATGATGATGCGGGTGCTGCAAACTCAGCCAGGAATGAGTTAATTGAACTCAAGCGCTCCCTTCAGTCATTAGAAATTGAGCTACAATCCCTTCTGGCTAAGGTTTGTGCTTTGCTCTACTTTCCCTGACAGAAGGATATCCAAAGCAGCTTTTGAGAGGAATGTTATTTTGCTAAATGATATTAACACACACACACACACACACACATTAATTAGAAGGTTAAGGAGAAGTTATAGGGCTGCAAATGTACACACAGGTAATGCTAACTGCAAAGCAAAATCCATGCAGGCCCCCAATCTAGTTTAACAACAAATGACCACAAGAAGGGAGAGCAGAAAATGCCTATAAACAGGAAGCACTTGGGCAGCAAACCAAGTAGGCAGCTGGGTGCCCAATCCAGGTGTACTCTATACAGGGAGTTGTCATATATTTCTGTTCCAATCATACTAATTGTTTCTAATCTATACATAGAAATCAGCATATGTATATTTTAATGAAATCTCTAGAATGTTTCACCCTTCTTGGGATGGATTTTTTCCCCTGTTTTGTGGTGATGCAGAAGTAGCAACGTCAGAACACAGTCAACCACTTCTCCCAATATTTAGTTTCCATCATTGAACCTACTGCATTTATAATCAGATGTGCTGATTTTTGCTGTATGGCTATATACCAGAAGAAATAAAATAGAGTTATGCGGTACCTTAAAGACTAACCAGTTTTATTGGGCATAAATTTCAGAGGTTCCAGCCCAAATTATCAGATGCACCAGCAAAACATGTTTGTCGTTGTAATCTGGCCATTTTTATCCTGCCATTACTGTTTCCCAGTAATGAGAGCCAAGGCAGCTCATAAATTATTAAAGCTAGCACAGATTAAAAACCATATGAAAACATCTCATGTATAGATACACACATACACAATCTATAGAGTGAAAACCATTTAAAATTCAAACCATTTAGAATTCATTAAAAGCATATTTTTTTAAAAATCAACAAAACGGCACAGCACGCTACTAAAAGCTCACACAGTCAATTCCTAAAAGTCTGACAAACGAAGAGACTCTTTACTAACCAGCAGAAGGAGAGCAAAGACAGAGCCATCCTAGGGAGGAAGTTCCAAGAATTTTTTGTGAAACTTCCCATTCGAGATGATTAGCTAGCTCAGGCTGAAGTTTTAAAAAGACCACCCTGGGAACAAATCCCAGTCACCCCAGTGGAAGCAACTTCTGAGTAAACATGCTAACAGTGGCAAATGGTAGATTCCATGCAAGGGGAACAGTGAACCTACAAGTTTTAACCTGACCTTCGAAAGACCTAACCTAAGTGCTGAACCCTATCCCCCAAACAGGTTCATGGCCTTTTATAGTTTCTTTAAAATTCAGACTGGACTCGTTAGACCACTGATGTGGATTCCACCAACTGCCATTGCATATGTGGCTTGCACTGCTTAAACAGGTTGGCATGGTCCTTTTCTTTAGTGGTGGGGATGTCTTCCTCAAAGAAGTGGTGTTCCAAAAAGAACACAGGTCTCACACTCTACGTATTGTTTATTGTTCTAGCTCAGCTCTTATAATGGTGATAGCAGCTTTGTCTTTAACAATTTGCCCTGTCACCAAAAGAATCCCATCCAGGTGAACTGACAGAATTCCAAGCATATGAGTCAGAGAAGGGATAGATTTGTAAACCCCTCTTCTTGGCTCCCATGCTAGCCTTCTCACAAATGAAGCAGGAAAAGGGAAGACAGAGTAGCGTGTCAAAGTTTCTTTGCCAATCTACTTGTAAGTCATATTTATTACTGCTGCTGCTACTTATTATTGTTGTTGTTGTTGTTGTTATTTTACTAACCTGAGTTTCCAAGCTAAACTGTGTAGTAAGAGAGTAAGAGGCTTTCCTTCCTCTTTGGAGAGCAAGGAAAGATACGCTACACTCGTCTTTGAAGGGTGGTTTAAAAAAATCTTGCTGCTCCTAACTCTGAGCTTATTTACACAGCTAGGCTATATAAAAATCACATAGATTGTCTTTAAACTTGATAGAGGGTTGCTCAAATACCAAACTGCAAAATAAATAAAATTCTGCCTCTGTCTGGCAGTCTTCAGGGATACAAAAAAATACACATATTGATCCTGAATTTGTGGGGGTTGTGTGTGTGTCCAACATTGAGATCAAACACAAACATTTCATCTTCATTCCTGTTACAAGCTTCAGCTTGTTGCTTTCTCTCACTAACAGAAAGCCTCTCTGGAAGGCACCTTGGCAGAAGCCGAAGGCAACTACAGCAGTCAGCTCCATCAGTTACAGCTTCAAGTCAGCAGCCTGGAGGAACAGCTACAGCAAATCCGGTCTGAAACAGAATGCCAAAATTCAGAGTATCAACAGCTACTGGGCATCAAGACCCGACTGGAAATGGAAATTGAAACATACCGGCGCCTGCTGGATGGGGAGAGGTAGGCAAATGATCTAAATAAAGAAAGAGGAAGGCAATGGTGATCCAAAAGAAATACTTCTTTACAAAGTGTTTGCTTAAATTAGTGCCACAAGATGTGTGACTGTCAGCAGCTGGGATGGCTGTAAAAGGGGACTGGACAAATTTATGGATGATGAGATTATCAGTGGCTTCTTATAATGATGATTATTTATATATTACCTCCAATGGCAAAAGCAGTATGGCTCAAACCAAAAATTAAGGGAAACCTATATTCCTGATTAACCTGTTTTCTCTCCCACAAAAGAATCTCCCCAGAGATATTGGTTCCAGAATGAGACTTGCAAATTAAGCCTGTATTTACTTTCTCATGACCAATCACAAAACCAAACATGCCGAGTGTAGCATATAAATGTAAGGAAAATCATATATTATGACAAACACATTTTTCACCCCTTGAAGAAGCATCTTTTCTGAAAATGTGAACTACATTTTTGTTCAGTTTGACTTTGAGGTTCTGAATACTTGTTGCTGGGGAACATGAGTTCTATTTCCCTCTTATCCCACTTGTTTGTTTCCGAAGGAATTCTGCTGCCAGTGTCCAAAACATGATGCTGGACTATATTGGCATTGGCCTGATCCAATACAGTTCATCTCATGTTATTATGGTGGAAATCAATATTTTATTCTGAGCTGGGATGGATTCAGACATTGTCTTCCTCTGATATGAGCTACTTCTGCTACTACTGAAGGAAGTTCCTTCTGTCAAAAGCAAGGAATCTATTAATCCAATCAAGGAATGACACTGCTTTCTTCTATTTCATTCCCACAGATCCTGCTTTTACATCTAGAGAGGGAGAGAGAGGGAGAGAGAGAGATTTAATCTTCTTAACAGAGTGATCAACTTAGATCTCCTAGAGCTTTATTTTGAAAACTAAACACAGCTGTTTTTATGGGCTTGATGCAACCTACTCTAACCAGAATAAGTGGAGAAGTTTGTAGAGAATATTTTATAGGCTGAAATCTTAAACATGCTTATTAGGGCAAGGGAGGGAATCATGTAGTTCTCCAACTGTTATTGAACTACAACTCCCAGGATTCCACACCACTGTCTGTGTTGGCTAGGGCTGCTATGTGTTAAAATTTAATACCACTTAGAGAGCCACACAATTTCTGCTCCTGCACTAGGTAGTAATCCTCACCGGACATAGTGGGACTTCCTTGACAGAAAACATTGGATTCATTAGATTGTCCTGTAAACCATTTCTCTACCTATACATTTTCTATTTTAACTTTGTTACAATTTTAGTCTTATAATTTCGGTTTACCTTGGGCAAGACATTGGTGGGCATTGAATTTAGTTATTGTATATGCTATTGCACATACAATTCAGATATGTTCAGTCACGTAGGAATATGGGGCGGGGGGGCGATTCGCCCCAGGCAGCAATGTTTCTGGGGCATCCCAGCCCGTAGCCACGCCCCCACGCCCCCTGGCCACACACCCACACAACGCAGCCACGCCCCTGCACATAGTGGCCATGCCTCTCATGCCATAGCCCCGCCCCTGCCCTCCCACACACACTCCAAGCTCTGCCACTGAATATGTCATTAGTGACAACAACAAAGAATCAATCGAAACTATGAACCACACAAAGTAATGGCTTTGTTTAGATTTGTTCTTTTTTTTTTCTTTTTAAAGAATTCTCATCAACATTTCTATGGAATTAACAGATACTGTTCTATTCTTTTTTTCAGCAGCTTCCGCTCTTATGAGCCGAAAGTTCACATCAGAGGTAAGTACGATTTAATTATTTCAGAAACAAATTTATTGTTATCCAGTTTTTGTTTTACTTTTAATACATCCAACACAAAGACTATGAAAAATACCATTCCCTCAAAGTCATCGTAAGGCAAAAGGCAACATGGCAGCCCCTCTCTAGTCCATGAGCAGATGTTAAATGGTCAGATAGTTTAATCTAAATTCATCCTTCCACTTTCAGTGTTGATTTTTACCTCAAAAGTGGCAGTGAGATAGTGTCTTCTAACCAGTGCAGGTGTGTGTCATGCACATCTTTGCCACGCAATAGAGGGTAAAACAGAGACCTGATGACAAATAAAGGGATGACCCCACTGACTATCTGCACAAATAGAAACTGTGACTGGTATGCTGATAGTCAAATACTATGTTGTCAGTTAGACTTGTGAGCCATGTGGTGTAGTGATCAGAGCACTGGACTACGACTCTGGAAACCAGCATTTGAATCCCTGCTCAGCCCTGGAACTCCACTGGGTGAGCGTGGGCAAGTCACCTTCAGAAGAGGGCAAAGGCAAACCCCTATGAACAAAATTTGCCAAGAAAACCCCATGATAGGATTGCCTTAGGGAAACCATAAGCTGGAAATAACTTGAAGGCAGACAGTAACAACAACAGCAACAACAACAACAACAACAACAACAACAACAACAACAGGTAGTACTTAGGACATTGTAACTGCTTTGTATTCTCATTTGTGATCATGGCAGTATTGTCACAGCTGCAAGTGACCCTAAAACCCACCTTGAAAGCCAGCCAGCCAGCCAGCCAGCCAGAGCTACAGAGATCTATGCTGCTGCCAAGCAGGGCATTGCAGGATGACATAACCAGCCCCCTCTCTCCAGTGACCTACAAAGAACAGAAGCAGGGCCCTTGTGTAGCAACTCCATCACAGCATCACTCGTTGGTGGAAGGGGGCTTGTCATGTCATTCTGCAGTATCCTGCTCAACAACAGCACAGACTTCTGTCACTCTGGTCGTCTGACTGGTTTATAAGGTGGGTTTCCAGAGACAGATGGGGAGTTAAAGCATAGGTACAACATCATGGCTACATGTATGATGCAGAATCTCAGCCTGTAATGGATCCACACACACCCCAACAGTCTGGAACTAGTTCTATAAGCACAATGTTATTTGCAGTAGCAGAATTTCCCCACTGGATGCTAGTGCTGGTATTGGTATTACTAGCGGATAACACTGCCATAAACAATTTTTCCTCACCAGAACCCAACAAAACCAGGGTGGTAAAGACCATTGTGGAAGAAGTGGTGGATGGCAAAGTAGTCTCCTCTCAAGTGAAATCAATTGAAGAAAGGGCAACTAAGTGAACTGTGTGAAAAACAGCAAGGGAGAACTCTTCCACCACACCAGCATGGAAGAACCCAAGTAGAAGAAAAATTCCTGGAAGTAGAATCAATTGCAGCTTAGTTACTTCTTGCAAATAAGCAATCTAAAGATAAAAAAAATCCCATACATTATTCTTTCTTCTAACTTTACAGCAATGTATTCTTGCACTGGTACTAAAAGCTATATTCTGTTTCTACTGCAATGCAATAAACTTTCGTAGTGCTGCAATTTATAGTTGCTTTTGACTGTTGTATATTTCTGACTCATCCTACATGGCTTACTGATAAAAATAAAATACTGAAGCAAAAGCTTTATTATTCCATTAGTATTGTTGAAATGCTACTAATGAAAATTAATTATACTTCTGATTGCTTCTGTCATTTATAGCTACTGTTTATTGATCTAGCTGCATTTTAGTTCATCTTATTCCAAGAGATAAAGAGGCAGCAAAAAGTATGGAGACAGCACAAGGAATTGAACAAGGTTGCCAATATGAGATTTACTTGCATTGGTAACAAGGAACCAAAGGACAATGTGAAAGCATAGGTTAGATGTCTTGAATGACAGTCAGAAGCAAAGAGTAGAGATGGCAGCACTTAAGAAAGATAGGCAGGGACAGCCAGTGCTAGTGCACCCATACTGATAGGGAGTGAGCTGTTCCCCTACACTCTTTGAAAGAACACGGTATTGAACTGCTGTGGTTTTCATAGAATACTCTCACAGTTTTCCCACATAGCCAAAAGTGGTTCTTAAAAACATGGGGATAATCAGGACATCATTCACATTAATACCAATATCATCATGTCCATGAGATATTAGCAAGGAAATAATAGAGTTCCTTACCAACAGGTAACAATAGGTAATAAATTATGGGAAAATCAAGTGTCCAATAATGCCATACTATGCACCACAACAGCAATGTGAATGAACTTGATCATGACTACCATGTTCTACTGGTAGACCACAGTCTTAAGCACACTTACAATGGAGCAAAATCCTACTGATACATGAGAGGAAAGCTGTGAGCACCCAGTGATTCGTGTTAATGAGAGTGACCACAAACCAAACTTGTCTTTGAGGGAGACAAATAGTAGGGCAGTGCACCTCACCTTCAGACAGCATGCTTCAAGAATGGTGACATCTTTGCAGTGCACACACACAACAAGAAACTGATGTTTAACCCTGGAATGTAGTTAACTAGGGCAACAGTGATAGTTGTGTGTGTGTACATATGAGTGGGGGAGAGAAAAAAGAAATACAAATTCAGTAGTACATATGATTCCACTTGAATCAAATATTAATCCTTCCTTCCTGCCCTTGTGAAAAGTGCAAGGACAGAGTGTGGCTGGGGTAACTAACCCAACTAGTCATACAATTCCCTCTGTATTCCTTTGGGGCCAGTGTATTCAAAGTTCCAGCTCTAACTTATCAATGAGAAGGCACTGGAGCAGGAAATCTTTCACATTGCCACTGCTTCTAGTATCTGGAAGACCCAGTTAGGCCTCTTGCTTAATGCTACAATGGCTGTCCTGCTAGAGCTAACACAACCCAATCATCATGTTTGTCCCTCAGAACAAGAAATGCAGAGCAAGTCAGTTTATTAGGGGAGGGCAAGTGATCAACCAAAAGTATTGGTGTTCTACTTTCTAAGCATTTTTGAAGTGTCACAGCAATACTTACCTTCCTCCTGCTGCTGAAGGCTAAAATGTTTGTACATTCACAATCTTATCTACTGAATAATTAAAAATGGCCATATTGGGCATTTTTAGAGAACCATCAATTTAGAGAACCATCAATACAGTTTGCCAAGCTCTAGTTCATAGAATCATAGAATCATAGAGTTGGAAGAGACCACGGAACCATCGAGTCCAACCACCTGCTATGCAGGAACACACATCAAAGCATTCCCAACAGATGGCCATCCAGCCTCTGCTTAAAAAACTCCAATGAAGGAGACTCCACCACACTCCGAGGTGGCATATTCCACTGCCAGGCAGCTCTGACCATCAGGAAGTTCTTCCTGAGGTTCAAGTGGAATCTCCTTTCCTGCAGCTTGAATCCATTGCTCCTTGTCCTAGTCTCTGGAGCAGCAGAAAACTAGCCCGTTCCCTCCTCAACATGCCATCCCTTCAAATATTTAAAAACGGCTATCATGTCCTCTCTTAACCTTCTCTTCTGCAGACTAAACATCCCCCACTCCCTAAGCCACTCCTCATAGGGCATAGCTTCCAAACCCTTCACCATTTTGGTCGCCCTCCTCTGAACACACTCCAGCTTGTCGATATCCTTCTTGAACTGAGGTGCCCAGAACTGAACACAGTATTCGAAATGAGGTCTAACCAGTGCAGAATAGAGTGGTACCATTACCTCCCTTGATCTAAACACCATACTCCTATTGATGCAACCAAGGATTGCATTGGCCTTCTTGGCTGCCGCATCACACTGCTGATTCATGTTCAGCTTGTGATCTATCAAGACTCTTAGATCCCTTTCTCATGTACTGTTATCCAGCCACGTGTCCCTCATCCTACACTTGTGCATTCCATTTTTTCTGCATAAGTGTAGGACCATACATTTCTATCTGTTGAAATTCATTTTGTTAGCTTTGGCCCAGCAATCCAATCTGTCAAGGTCATTTTGAATTTTGATCCTGCCTTCTGGCGTATTAGCAGCCCCTCCCAATTTGGTGTCATCTGCAAATATGATCAGCATGCTCTCTATTCCTTCATTCAAATCATTGATAAAGATTTTGAATAGCTCTGGACCCAGGACAGAACTCTGTGGCACCCTACTAGTCACTTCTCTCCAGGATGAAAAGCAGCCATTGGTGAGCATCCTTTGAGTTCAGCCGGTCAACCAATTACAAATCCACCCAACAGTAGCCCCGTTCAGCCAGCATTTTACTAGTTTATTTGCAAGAAAGTCATGGGGAACCTTGTCAAAGTTACTGAAATCAAGATATGCTATGTCCACAGCATTCCCTTCATCTATCAAGCTTGTAACTCTATCGTAAAAAAATATAAGATTAGTCTGGCACAACTTATTTCTGAGAAATCCATGTTGACTTTTAATGATTATGGCATTGCTTTCTAAGTAATTACAAACTGACTGTTTAATGATCTGCTCTAGGGTCTTTCCTGGTATTAATGTCAGGCTGATAATTATTTGGGTCCTCTTTCTTTCCCTTCTTAAAGATGGGGGTGACATTTGCCCTCCTGCAGTCTGCTGGGACTTCTCCTGTTCTCCAAGAGTTCTCAAAGATTATTGTGAGCAGTTCTCAAATGACTTCTGCCAGTTCTTTTAATATCCTTGGATGTAATTCATCTCGCCCTGGAGACTTGAATTCATCTAGTTTAGCCAGGTATTCCTGTACTACTTCTCTACCTATTCTGTGCTGCACTTCCTCCCTTTTTCCACCTGCACCTCCCAGGTTGAGTACTTCTATCCTTTTGGGAGAAAACTGAAGCAAAGAAGGTGTTGAGTAGTTCTGCCTGCTCTCTTCCCCCTGTAAGTAATTGGCCATCTTTTCCATGCAGTGACTCTATCATTTCCTTGTTTCTTCTTTTGCTGCAGACATATCTAAAAAAGCCATTTTTATTGTTTTTAATGTCTCTGGTAAGCCTGAGTTCATTCTGCGCTTTAGCTTTTCTGAGTTCTCTGAGTTGTAGACAAATTTAAATAAGGGAAGCAGATTGTCTGGTCTGGTATTATTTAAGGAAGCTTCATTTTTGAGACAAGGTCCACCACTGCTTTCATCTGGCAAGAAAGGCATGAAAGTGTGACTTGCCCAAGGTCACTGGTGGGTTTTCATGGCTAAGTAAAAATTCAAACCCTAGTCTTCCCAAGTCCTAGTCCAACACTCAAGCCACTACCTCATGCTGACTTATCATGATAAACAAGTATTATTAACTGGAGATGGGAAAAGCTGTAATTAAAGGTATCTACTTCCTAGGTAGATCTTAGACCACACCCACCTTTAATCGGTTCAGCTGGTAAAGAAAGAAGATATATTGCTGTGCTGTAATAAATGCTTCCATCTCCAACATCAGTAGCTTTTGAACTTGAAATCAAAGGATGCTGGTATCTGCATTTTTACTTGATAACATCTTGTTTGAACATGCACATCAATGTCAAACACCATTTTCTGTGCCATTTGCTTGGCAGAAGCTTTGATAAATCTTTGGCTAGATGATGTTATTCCCCAGCTTGACAACTTTGAACTGTCAAATTGACTGATTATTATCTGGGCCAGTGGCGTTCACCTACAAGACACATACCGTTAGCACCCACTGTGACACCAGAGTATGTAATCATACCTTCGGCTGAGGAGACACTTGGAAGGGCACTTGTCACAGCTTGAATTAATAGAATACTGTCTCTGTCTTCACAGATCTAAGCTGTATGAGTACAGATGCAATCAGTTAAGGAGTCTGTAATGTGCCATTGGAGAAAAACATCGCAGCTCATAAAATTCACAGATAGGTATGAAGTCCTAACTACACATGGTAGATCTGGATCTCATAGTAGATCTCCAAAAGTTTCTTGTCAGATCAGCAAGGATTTCTAATTCTTTAACAGTAACAAAACAAATTGTTAACAGCAACAAAAACAAAATTATGACCCACTCTTAACTTGGACAGCTAAAATGGGGAAAGAAAGAAAAAAAACCTTGGGGTGACCAGAAATTGATTTTTGCAAGGAAGGCAGAAGATGTCACAAACATCTTTCCTTATGCTTGGAAGTAAAAAAAAAAATCAGTAAAAGCAAAGTATATAAGTAACAATTTACTTCTTTTTTATGACTTCCAAAATCTGCCGCCTCCAGTGAGCTTAAATAGAAGGTTCTGAGGCTAGTACCACAAATTTCTAGCAGCTCAGGAATTTCTGCCCAATCTAAGATAATTCTCCAGCTGACTTTCCAGGTAAAATGAAGTGTATGCCTCTGGAGATGAAATCTTCTCTGCAGTGGCATGTCAGTTTGGAATGCTCTTCTTCACCACTTGAAGCAAGGCAAGGCATGGAGCACCAGTATCACAGTCTGCAAGCCTTGAAGCAGTACACGGTTTGAGGGGTAAAAAAAAAAACCCTCCAAGGACTGATGGGGAGCCTTCCACAACCTCCAGCACTAGGGTGAGACCTAGAAAAAAATTCTCATGTATTATGTGTGCTGTAGGTAAGGCCACACAGGATGAGAGCCTTATAGCAGCAACTGTTGCAGGTATGTTGCACCTGCCCATCTGCTAAACAAAACACTTTGTGGGGTTTTGCTGGCTCTGAGTTGCCAGGACACCTGGTTACCTGTGTCTTACTCATCTTCTGGCCCATTTAACTAGACTGGTCTCAGCAGTTCCAGTCCACCTCCCAATACTTGCTTACTCTGCCCCGTGACCTCACAAGAATGTGCTGCTAGTCTCAGGTTTTGACCCTGAAATCTTGGAGAATGGGAAGTTGCTGATCTGGCAACCCTAAATATGCACAGCATTCTGTGCATAGCACCAAAACAAGCAGTGTAAACCTACTGCATTACGTATGTACAGTATATTCCTTACAACTCCTAAAGAAAATTTTGTAGAGCATCTAAGCTTGTATTTATCATTCCTTCTTAGACCCTTAAGCAGGGATGAGGAATCCATTTTGGGTGAGGGAATGGCTCTCTTTTGCCCCTGATCCTCTCATTGACCAGATGATGACATGGAGCATGGGATAAGTGAAGGAGAAGAGAAGCACTCTCAGCCAGTATTTCAGGAACTGGCTGAATCCCAACCTCAGGACTGCAATAGACAGTTTGTAAAGAACTGAGTATATCTTGATTCAGTGAAAGAGAAATACAGAAGGAGTAAAGGTGGAACTAAGTGCTCTCTGCTAGAACCTCAGGAGACAGCTGAATCCTGAAGCTGAGCCTCAGTCAGGCCTGAAGCATCACGGGAGTTTGCTACCTTTGTTCTGCTCTCACCTTTCTCACACATAAAAAACAATGGAGTAGCAAAGTGACTACGATGCCATCTCAGTGCCCCAGCTCTGTTATTCTTACACCCTCTTTGGCTGGGAAGGGAGGGAGGCAATAGTATGGTGAAAGCTTTTGGAGAAGGCCTCTTCATGACGTCCCCCAGACCAGATGTACCAGTTTGGCAGAGCAAATTTAGCTGAAACCAGAGACTGCCTGTATCTGCTGAAACGATTCTCAAGTCATCTTGCTGTAGGGGAACAAAAACATAATATAATAATAAAGTAATAGTCCTGTGTAACTTAAAAAATAATTAGAACTGTCTATTATTCCTCTATGACTCATATGTTTTATGTATATGCATTTCATACAAAAATTTATAAGAGTACTTCTCCTTATACAGGCCTGCCTAAAAGCTGAGGTCTGCTGCAAGTAGGGTTGCCATTTTACACTTCCTGAAATCTGGGCATCTAATTTGCACATTATGCAATTACTCGACTTGAGAAAATCAGTCTTGCATCCTTATTATGCAAATTCAGCACATTAATTCTTGCATTTTTCCCCCTTTCCTATTATCTTTCAAACTTCCTACACTGTTTACAGTAACAACTGATCTGAGAGAACCAATACAGAGTAATGTTTAGAGGTGCCAGATGGGGAACAGCGAGAGCCAAGTTCAGATCTCTGCTTGGTCATGAAATTTGCCACGTGACCTTGGGCCATTATTGCCTCTCAACAAATGTACTTTACAGGCCCATCCCTTGTTTTTCTTACACTTTGCTGCTCACCTCACTCACTGTCCCTTGCCTCACCTCACACTCTTACCCTGGACCCCTTCATTGCTTCTTGCACTGAGCAACTCATGCTCTTCACCCTCTCTCACCTCACACCATCACAACTTGTTCCTCCTTTGCTTCCTGCACTCTGCTGCTTGCACTACTCACTCTCTCTTTTCTCCCATCCTCTTCTTCACCCTGTGCTTGCAATGCTTCTCTCCTTGTTTCCTACACCCTGTTGCTTTTCCTGATCTCTCTTCCCAACCTCCTATTCCATCCATAACCTCACCCTGTGCCCTCAACTTGGGCATTCCTCCACTTGGGCATTCCTCTCCCTTCCCTTGTGCCTGAAAGGGTCAGGCTTGTTTCTTGCAGAACAATTTCACAGAAGAGTGCCTCCTCATTTAGCGCCATATTCTGTTGCAAGAAAGGCTACAGACTTGCCCTTTTTTTAAAAAAAGGTAAGCTTGGAATCTGGGCCAGATACTAAGCCAAAGGGTAAAACCCAGCCAAACCACGTGTATGGCAACCCCCTAGCTAGAGGAGCCCTCCTCTGTATATCTCACCAATGGGAGCAATACAACACATGAAGATGTGGGAAATGGCTTTCTCTACTGTGTCATGGTGCTTGTAGAACACCCTCCTGTTACAAGCCCAATCGGCCCTGATACTGGCTACATTCTAGTGCCAAGTTAAAATTAACTGTTTTAAATTAAAGTCTTTGGGGTATAACAGTTTTATCCAAATGTGAAAAAGCACACAAGACCATACCTAAGCAAAACAAATAAATACCAACAACTACTAAATATGATATTTGTTAATTCTGAGGCCAGTTACTGGCCTCAAAATTAATGAAGAAAAAACAAATATATTAACTAAAGATATGGACAAGGAGAAACAGTTGAATTTGATTTCAGGATATAATGTCACCAATAAGGTAAAATATCTAGGTATCCAACTACTAAATATGATATTTATAGCTCATATGAAAAATAGAGAATTGAAAACATATAAAGAATTAAATAGAATGTCATATTTGAACACACAATATGAAAAATAACAGATGATATAACGAAAAGTCACACTATATATATGTCAAGACAATAAATTAAATATATAACAATGTACAAATGTGCAACATGAAGACTAAGTCTTACACAAATAAACTAACTCCAGCTATAGGATGGAGTAGTTGTTTTTGTAGCTACTGTAAGATAACTACTTTATCCACAACTGCCCATATATATGGTTTTGAACTGTTTTAACTTCCTTGACATTGTTACATTGTTTGTCACACTTTTAGGCTATTAAAAAAGTATTTTTACAGCAGTCCCACCTTATCTGTGGGGAATATATTCCAAGGCCCCCAGGAGAATGCCTTAAATCACAGATAGTATCAAACCCTATAGTATCATATAGTACACTATTGTATGAGTATAGTATAGGAAGTGGATGGCTACTTCCAGAGACGACAGAGCCATTTCCCGTGGCAGTGTTGACAGAGGGAAGGCTAAAGCAAAGGATAGGCAGGCAGGCAGGCAGGCAGGCAAAGTGTGGGTGGCAGCACCCAGATTATGCTTCATGGGTGCCGTCGCCTGGACACTGGTGTTTTCCATTTAATACTATTAGACCACGTGCAACTGAAACCATAGAAAGTGAGACTGTGGATAAGGGAGGACTACTGCATTGTTTTACATTTTTGAATTGTTTTTAATTGTTTCAATAAGTTTTATTTTATGCTGCTCTGAGATCATATGATGTAGGGTGGGATATAATTCCTTCAACTGTAGAAGAATTGCCATTCCTAATGTTATAAAGTTCTTAGAATGACTAACTGGAACCTTCATTGCTCAGACAACCTTTCATTAATGGGCACCATTTTAAAAAAAGTTAATAAATAATAAGTCAAAGGAAGAAACCAAAAATTCTTGTTGTCTCACTGGATGGTTCAGCTCCATTTTCCTCCCTCACTACAAACCTGTGTTAAATATTTTAAAGCGATTTTTTTCAAAGGTTTCTTGGTTGATCTCAGATTTATTTTTAAAAAACATCAACATCAGAAAAGGTCCTGCTGATTAACATCTTCCTACTGAGACTTAATTTTTCAAAATATCTTATCCAAATTTTCTCCTTTTTTGTATATTTTCAAACATGAACAGACCTGTGAACATGAAACTCGTATAGGCAGCCACAAATTGTGAAGATAAGCATTTCTTAACATATATTTTAAAAGGGGTTGCACTCAGCTTGAAATTACTTCCAAATTAGCCACAGTTTGAGATAATACAGAAGGAACATGCCTTTTTGACTTTTGTAGCAGAGAGTTGTAGTGTGTTTCCTCCAGGTTATTTTTATACCAGGTAGAAGTTAATCAGATAGTGGCCTCTAGATTTTAAAATCAAGAATGCACACTTTTATTACAAAATATTTTTTTAAATAATATGAAGACAGTAATGTCAAAGAAATTCACATTAATCAAGAAGTTTTTAATGAATTTGTCCAGTTTATAACCTTTAAGGGTCTTTGTGAAAACAACGTTAGGTTTCCAATCACTGAAAAGAAACTGCAAGCGTCAAATGAACCCTTTGCCCTTTTTGTTCTTTTTTGGGGGTTCCCAATTATTCTCTTGTGTACAAGACATCTTGTAATTGGGAGCTTGAAGTCTGTTCCCATATCAAGGTCATAAGGAACACAACAAATCCCAAATTCCTTGACTTGTTGAGAGTGATGCCAATTGTGCTCCCATCAAACCAACCTCTAGACATTTGGTATGCAGCAGATTGGCCTCATGCACCAAATGCTGGGTGTCCACCTGCTGGGATTATGGCTGTTTTGGCACTAACTGTTCTTCCTCCTCCCTGTCTGGCAGGAAGAAGAACCCCAAAATCATGTCCCATATGCCACTTTCTCAATTACAGAAAGAGTAGGTGCCAGCCACAATCTCAAGAGATGCTCCCTATCTGAGGCCATTTTACTATGTATGTCTCAAATGGTCCAAAGTCAGTCTGTTGTGAGCACAGCTTGCATCTGCATTTCCAAACCAAGTGCCCTGGCTACTTTCACAACAGACCCGCACCAGAACATCCTTTCCGGTCTAGACAGGGACAGGAGGGGCCCTGAAGGTACCCATCTGCAGCAGCACCTGGACACCTGGAGTCCAAGCAATCACTCAGGTTGCCTGTTCCCATTTTTCCTTATGGTGGAAGGTAGGATGTTACTCCTCAGTGACTTCATCTTCAAAGGCAAGGATGAATAATTAAAGCAGTTTTCTTCCCACTGCAGAAGAAAACAAATTTTCCTCCACAGTATTTTTTCCCATATTTGAACATCTAGAAGTGCTGCACAGGAATTATTCTGCAGAGAAAAACAGACAGTTTCATCTGCAATCCCCCCTTTTTTCTATACAGAATTAAAAAACATTTTTTTGCACCAACCCCCCGCCAACCAGTTTTTTCCTCACAGAATAATTCCTGTGCAACAGGGTATTTAGGATATTGAATACCAGGAAAATGCTGTGTAGAATTCTCACTGGTCTTCTTCCTGATGGGGATTTCTGGCTACGGGTAACCTACTTTTTCAACATGGGATAGATAACTGTGAATATCCTTTCCATCCAAGGGGAGAGATGTATGGTATTACTACTTGACCTATGGCCACTATCTGTAAATATGTATTTATGCATGTAAATTAGTTTATGCATGTTAGGCCAACTGATCCTGTTCTCTTTTTTAATGATACATGTACTACATTCCTGTTTAAAGAAGATCCCTTTCCCTCATGGCTTTTGCCCCTCTGGACATTGGCACAGATGTGTGTCATAACCATGTATTACCATTGTTTTATTTATCAGTATGGTGCAAAAGCAGAGCAATCTGCTTCTTTGTGAGCTATCTGATGTCTCCCAAGAAACTACAAAAAAAACACTTAAAGGAAACCTTATAGGTTCCTACAACCTCCCTTTGATCTTCTTGTACTTGCAGCAGGAGAGCTGGATTAAACGTCCATCTTAATGTTTTTTCCCTTCTTTACAGGATGGTTATTCCACAATTTGTTATTATTTGTTATTATTCAGCACATGGCCCACAGCAACAACACTCTTGTTATACCGATTTGGTCATTTGGATCATTCATCACAAGTATGGATTTTGTTAGGGGTAAGTAAGTTAACTAAAGGAAACAAAAGCACGCCATTCGATTGGACTGTACATGCAGCTCAGGAAACCGTGGTATGCATCCATCCCGTCACCCACATACATACATCCTGAGCCCAAGCTGGCACATATGTCTCCACAGTTAGTGAACCATGTTTTCTACAGCACTAAGATCAATTCCTATGTTGGAAAACATCATACAGAAGAGGCCCTCAGCTGAACTGTATTTGCCACAAGAGGGTGAGAAACTAGGCGGGATCATGGCCATGCCCACATTAGTCACATTAACTGGCTCTGAGTCTGAAAACCTCGGAGCCATGATGAATGACGAAGCGTTGGTGTTGATGCTCAAAGAATAGAGCCCTGCCACTTTAAAAAATCTGTGTTTCGCTCTCTCCTCACCCTCCCTCCCTTCCCTCTCCTTCTCTCCCTCATTTTTACTGCAGGCGAGGAATGCTCTGCAGCAGCCTTCTCGTCCTATCAATAAGGTTCAGTTAGCCAAAGTGGAGGATGGGAGCAGCATGGAACTGTCCCAGCTCCTCAATGAGATCAGGGCAAACTATGAAACGCTCATCACCCGAAGTCAGATAGAGACCATCCTCTCAGCAGGGACCCAGGTAATGATCCTATACAGACAGGCACCTACCCGAATAAGGAGCCAATCCAATGTGTACTCAGTTCCTCTCTCAGCCTCTGTGAGGTACAGTATTTCCTTTTTCAATGCAGCATTTTATCGGGGAAGGGAATCAGATTTCTTCTTTTTTTTTTCTCCCTCCTTGTCTCATACTGCAGTGTGTCTGGGAGCAAATATGCTAAGGTATATAAAAAGGATGCTGAGGTCAAACTGTGTCACCTTGCATTCAGATATTTCCCTAAATACAATGGCAGACCTTTGCTGCTTATCTGTCCCCACTGCACCGAGTGCTTTAAATACAATGCTACTCTTAAGCTTCATTTTGAGCGAATGGCTTCATTTAGATGTGTGGTGCACAGTAACTATGTTTAAGATGGGTGAGGGTTGCTAAACACCTATTATATTGCAGGGGCCAGTGTTTTACTATCAAGGTGATATTTACAATGTCCCCCTGAAGACAAATGGATATCATAGTGTTCTGTAATGCTTTGCTTGCCCGCCTGTAATCTGAGATTTCTTAAAGGTTACCCGGTCATGACGACAGCATTAAAAATTCACACAGCAAGAAATGCCTCTGAAATTCACAACTCAGTGACAAGCCTGACAACTACCATAAACATCACAAACCAAAAAAAGTCAAGCTGGATGAATGCTGGGCTTATCACTGGGCTGTGCTTCGAAACTGTTATTTCTGACTGAGTAATCCTTTTATAAATCTCTTAACGGCTGGCTTGCCTTTATGGTAGACTGACACCATTTGTTTCTTTGGTGGAATTTCAAATCCTCTCCATAGAGCCTGAGACAAGTTACAACATCTCTTCATGTCTTGTCTTATAACAATCTGATACATTAAGTGAGAAAGGAATTTGGACCTGAATCTTCGTGTCCCAACCCAAAATGTGTTTCAATATATTACATAGTGAACTTATTCTGTGGAACACTTCTGTGCAAGTCATTAACAGGAATATGCTTCACAATTTAAAACTCTGTGTATGTGTATGGTATTGTAGAAGTATGAGCCAGAAAATACTGATGGCTTGTAAGTTAATGAGAAAGCTTACAAGGAATGGGGAATTTGCTTTTACCAATCAGATCTCTAGACAAATATTTCTGGATTTCCACCCCTACCTGGAAAGTATGAAGAAGCAAAAAGCATATTTAGCCAATCTTGCAGTAAGTATAATCACTGCCAGCTCATGTTCACTCCTTAATCAAGATGTTGTTTGGGACTGTTAACTCTTCTGTAGTCCCATAGATTGGAACTAGGAATTGGTAAGATTTTGTTGCAAGTTTTTTAGGGGTGGCAGGGTGTACAAACTTAGCAAAATTCAAATCTGGACTTTTTAAATTTGAAAGTGACAGAAATGGAAACTAAAATATTTACTCTCCCAAGTCTGGGGATTTGAATACTGAGTTCTCAAAACTCTCGTTTTGATTTATGCGAATGCTGAATTAAGGTTGCCCTCTCTTTTTTTTTAACCTTTAACACTCACAAGGCTAACCTTTTCCACTCAGCCATATGTGCCTGTTGTTGAGATTGTTGCTTGGTTTGCATCAGAATGTACCAAAATCTATAAATTAGTTCATATTTGAGATGGAAAGAACTTGAAAATCAAAAATTCAGAATGTAAAAGAAAGCAAAACTGACAAATTTTCTCATTACTCAATGAGACCAACATATTTTGAGAATGGACCTCCTCAACAAAGCCCTGTTTTGAACTACCGCGTTCGAGAAAGTGAAAACATCTCTTGTGAGGGCCAGGCCCTTTGTCATACCCACCAACTTTTCACAAATGAAGGCTGGGACACATGTAGTCAAGCAAAATCAGATGTGATCAAGAGAGCAAAAGTTATAAATGAGGAAGAATACACAAACTAGGAGAGGCTGCAGCAGTTTGCTTTTGTCTGAGTCTAAAGAGCAAAGGGCAAAAATTCTACCCTTTCCTCTCCTCCATGTGCTACTGAGTTACGTGTATGCAAAGTACCATTGCACTTTGAACTCAATTTGCAACAGCTGAAGTAAGCCTAGGACAAAGGAAGGAAAATGGGAGGAGGATAGAGAAAGCCAGATATTTTTAAAGTACCTGAAAAAGTGGGACAGCAGAGGATTAATCCAGACTATTCTTGCCAAATAGGGATAGTTGGAGGGTATGCTTTGTTACTTCAGCCTCAAGATGGAATGGGCTTGTAGAACCATGTACACCTTCAGGCCTTCAGATGATAATCTGTTTTACCAGGAACAATGACATACATTGGCCATTTCTACACGAGGTTTTTAAAACGGTGCAGAGTGTCCTCCAGGGAGGACGTCTGCACCTGGGAGCAGACTGGGTCGGACCTACTTAATGTAGATCCACACCCCAGCCCGCTCTGGAACAACCCCAAGTGGTCGTCCAGCGTGCTTTTGAGAGACCGCTAAAAACAGGTCTTTCAAAAGCACGGAGCGCGCCACTGCAAGCCCGCTCCCTTATGCAGATTCGCAGGCTCGCATTGGTGTGAGCCTGTGATCTGCCGGGGGCGGACTTTAGGCTGGCAAGCTTCAGCGGTTGGTCAAGACCCTCGACCAACCGGAAGCTGCCATTTTCGTCGCCGGAGCAGTGCGGAGCGGCGGCCACGCACTGCTCCGGAGCAGCGTGGACCGGACCGGGGAGCCTTAAAGTCCGGTGAGTAGCGTCACGGGGCGATTCCCTCGCCCCGTGCGGAAATGGCCATAGACACTTGCTCTATGGTCTTTATTTTCACCTTCGCTGGTGTGGGCGGTTACTAAGCTTGATGGAGAACAACTATTTGGAAAGTGCTCTGCTTAGTTATCTTATTTTGCAAATGTTTATTGTTAATACTTTGAATAGTGAAGATTGTTGCCACTGCATGTTCAGTTGTGTTGGTCAATTATTTTTGGTCTAGGTCCAGTGAAACAAAACTCTTTACTATGTGGTTCCTCAGGAGGGATGTGAAGATTCCTTACTAATATTCACATCCTCAACAAAAAAGAAGGCATCCTGCTAACACTTGAGACACACCCTGGAGCAAACCAAGAGCAAAATTCTTTGCATTTCTGGATTTTGCTCATGAAAATTTCTTTGAGTTAAGGGGGCAGTTTTGTTTTTTTTTCACAGAAGACAGTATATTTTGAACAAAATACACTATTTCCTGTACAAGTAAGTTTTGCTTTTCCTGCCTCCCCTTATGTTTTCTGCACAAGGATAAGTATATTTGTACAGGTTGTGTACATTTGAATATAGTGCATACATTTGATAAATATACTCTTCCCTGTGCAGAAAACATGATTTGGAGGATGGAAGACATTCGCAAAAAGGAATCAGTGATTTTGTGTAAATACATCTTTTGCAAAAATATTGCTTTTTGTGCAGAAGACATGTTTTCTACCCCCAAACACATTTTCTGCAGAGCAAAGCACATATTTTTTCAGAACTGATATTTATTGAACAAAGTACCAAATTACAAATAGTGTTTGAAAATTATATTTTGCAGAGCAGGGGAAATGATTAAATTTTTCATTCTTATACGTGGGAACAGGAAAAAAAACAAAAGCAAAGCCATATACTGCTACTGCTGTATGTTGCTTCAACATTCAGGACAGCTATGCACATCTACCCCCTTCCTGTGTATCTAGGGCCATTTCCACACTACACTCTTACAGCGCGATGATTCCACTTTCAACATCCTATGGAATCCTGGGGTTTGCAGTTTCGGGAGGGGCCGGTGGGCCCCTCCCAAAACTGCAAACCCCAGGATTCCATAGGATGTTGAAAGTGGAATCATCGCACTATAACAGTCCAGTGCAGAAATGGCCTAGGTTCAGAAGCTTCTGTTGATGCTTGAGCCCTTTACCAAAAAGACCTAAGGGTGAGAATGCATACATCCCCTGTGATAGCTGGTTCTCAAGCTGAAAGGGCCTGTGGCAATGGTCTTGTGACTCCTCATATTTCTTGGTTTTCAGTGTCTTTTAGTCAAGGACCAGCCTTTACCATTAGGCAGAGTATGGTAGTCCCTTCTAGCAGCAGATAATGAGAAACAGGGAGTAAGCAAAGCCATACATGACCTCTAAGCTAGCCTGTTCTCCTCAGGTACATTGGAGGATCCTGTCCTATATCAGCTGACAGAAGATTTAACCTCCAGTCAGTTCTCTTTTGCATGTAAAATGCAGAATGCACCTTCTTGTCCTTTGCTTCAAGAAGTAATATGTCATATGTTGGCCCTGATGTCAAAATTTGGGGAGGATTTATTGGTGTTTCAGGTTGAGGACTGAAACAGCATTAGGCCACATCACACATTTCAGGTCAATTTAAGGCCTAAAATTTTATTTTCATCTGAAAAACAATTAATTGAATACTGGGAGTTGATGAGGAAGTGGGGAAGTATTACGTGTGGCTTGCAGACTGCATAATTCCCACCCCTGCCTCTGATGATATCTTCTGTACCTATATTAACTCTCCAGCTCTTTGAGGATGTGTCATGCAAAGGCAATTTGTAATTTGGCAATGACAGAGTACATTGACTTTGTCCAGGAGGTACAAGATGTCCAAACAGTGGGAAGGCAGTCACAGAAAAGTAATCTCATGAGTAATATGAGCCACAGATTCTGTCTGAACTTGGTAACCAACAATTATTTTCTAGAGCTCAGCTGTTATGTCCATTTCCAATATTACACTCTATATTTATTTATTCCTCCATATTGTATAATTCTTATAATATTTCTCTTCATTTCAAAACAGGTGTGAGCTTCAGCACACTGAAGCAAATTGCATATTAAAGGTTTGGGCATTGTAAAAGGAATGTACAACCCATAGCTTATGGACCAAATATTGTGTATTTTGTCCCTGTCCAAGAAGAAATCTTCTTTCCACCTGAGTAAGGATTTCACCAGAGCCACACTTTCAGATCACAGAAGAATTCTGAGCAGTGCAGGGGAACTATTACAGGAGTGGGCAGGTTTTACCCTTCCTAGAGACAGCACGCTATAGTGGTTTGAGCATTGAACTACAACCCTGGGAACCAGGGTTTGATTTCCTGCTTGGCCATGAAAACCCACTGAGTGTCTTTGGGCGCATGATACACTCTCAGTCCCAGAAAACCCTATGATAGGTTTGCCTTAGAGTTGCCATAAGTTGGAAACAATTTGAACACATATAACAACAAGAAACTACTCCACAATCCTGATTAAGGCTCATCTCCCATCCCTCAGCCACATGGTGCTGCTTTTAAGCTGAAAGCCTAGTACGAGTAGAAGCCCAGTCTTCATCCCAATAGCAGACAGGTGGAGAAGGGCTAAAAATTTGCAAGTGCATGTGAGAGAGTTTGTTTGTTTGATATTCCCACCTTGCTCCCAATATGGGACCCAAGGAGAAACTGTATGGGAGAAACTATATGGGTATATGAAAGGTAACTGTGTATGTTTGAGCCAGGGCAGAGCAGAGCTATGAAGTCTCCAACAGATTACCCCTTTGGGTTAAAAATGTTGTCCCACCCACCCACCGAGCTAGTTGAATGAACACATGACTGTTTATTTTTCTTTTAGTCTGTGATTCATTTCATGGCTTTGGGGTACCTTTTTTTCAAAGTTAATAATGCCCCTCCTATATATTATATTGCATAATCTATTATATAATCAACTAAGGCACAAGGTCAATAGGGGAATAATAAATGTAAATAAATAAAAACAAGTAAAAATTTAATCTTATTAAATACTCAAGGTGTGAGACATAATTTTTAAGTTCTATTACAAAATCCAATATGTAGCTTTTGGACATGTGCCTATTTTAATTCCCTGTCAAGAAACGTAATTGTAGAAGTAAAGACAGAATGACAAGTTTTTCAAGAAGTAGGAATCCGTAGCTTCTTAAAGACTAACAACGTTTTTCTGACATGCCCACTTCTTCAACGCAATGTTTAAGCCTACACCACTGAAGTTTCTCACCCATGGTGTCTGGGTTTTATTTTTATTGAAGATTCATGAATTTGACCTATAAGATCCTTCTCAAAACTGCCCCAAAGGTTGTATTCAAAAAGCAGCTATAGAAGGGTCTATGCTTGGAAGAAAGAATTAAAATACGTTGCATCCTGATTGTAATATTTCCAAACTTACAACTATCTTGACTACAAACATGTTTTTCTAAGGCTCACCATGCTACTCTTACTTCTAAGATTTAATCATTCGAACTTTACCACATTCTCCTAAAACTATACTCTTGTGTTTACATTGTTGTTGCTGCTGCTATTGTGTGCCTTCAAGTCAGTTTCAACTTATGCTGTCCCTAAGGTAAACATATCATAGGGTTTTCTGGTGGCTGAGAGTGTGTGATGTGCCCAAGGTCACCCACTGGGTTTCTATGGCTGAGCAGGGAATCAAAACCTGGTCTCCAGGGTCACAGTCAAGCACTCAAACCACTATACTGCCTACATTGTGTTCACATATGTAGAAATAAACTTGAGTGGGACTAACTTGTTCATATGTATATAATCAACCTTGGCTTAACAAGAGCTCTTCTATCAGATAGACCACAACTTTTTTGGATTTCTAATTCAAAAACAGATTAAATTGTCAGTCCAAGAATTGCTACTGTTCCAAAATGTTTGTTTTAGTCTTCTAACCAATCACGTAGGGACGGGGGAGCTATGAAGGTAGTGTGCCCCAGGCGGCAATGTTTTTGAGGCATCCTGGCTCGTAGCCACAACCCTGTGTGCTGCGGCCATGCCCACACACGCTGCAGCCACGAACACACACACCATGGCCACGGCCACACACACCGCGGCCACGCCCCCATGCCGTAGCCCCACCCCCTCCTGCACCCTCCTCCATGCACTCCAAGCTCTGCCACTGCTTCTAACATTTTAAATGCTTGGTCTGAACTAGGAACCTCATCTTTAAAATGGACAGAGGTCTCCTGCACAATCTTAAATCTTAAATCATTCTTTCCCTCAATCCTTTCCCTGTATATTTTTCATTTTTCCAGCTGCTCTCCCCTCATTTCAGTTTTTAGCCCAGAATTCCAGCTAACTTTGATTAGCAAGCATAAGATTAATTCTGCCCAATCCAAGAGCAGAACACCTTTCCCAGCATCCTGCATGTCCCACCTTTAGAATAACCAGGGAACATACCAATGCCTACTCCAAACTCAGTCTTATCAGCTCATTCATTTTGGTAAATGGAATGTGGAGGGCCACTCCCCAGAGCAGAGAGGCACAGTTGCCATTGTGTTCCATGGGAAGTGCTTTTATGGATTATTTAGGTATTTCAGAAATCAGACCTATGTGTGGCCTTGATGTTGCATGTTAGAACAAGAACATCATAAGGTCAAAATGGCTCTTTTTAGTTGGCTGGTTGCTGTTTATGACATGCTGTACAGCAGCTTTCTTCAACTTGCTGCTCTGACATATCTCAGCAAGGATTCCCATCAGCCCCAACCAGCAGAGCCATTGGCCAGAGATGATGGGAGCTGAAGTCCAAAACATTTTGAGGATATTTGCCTAGGGAAGGCTATTCAACACCATTCTAAGAATTGTTGCACGTGCTGGATCATTCTTAGCCAGTATATCATCAGCCTGGCACACACTACTGAATGTCTTGGTGGGACTTATCCAAGCAGCTAAGCATTACATTTCTTGCCTAATGTAGGATGACAATTTTGGCTCCAGACATCAGTAATCCATTTTATGACAAAGGTACTGTTTCTCACCACCCAGTATGATTGCAATTGTGAATTCATTTGCTTTGATATGCCTAGCAAGCTTCTCTAACCATCTTACTCAAGACATGCAATGAAGAATTTGCCAGAATACCCTCTTTCAGCCTTTCAGACCACACCACACTAATTCTCCCTCACCATGTGATTATCATCCCTGCTCTCTCCCTCACACAATTCCAGTCAAGGAGTTGGTGTGCGGAAAAATAACTGAAGTGGACTCATGCTGAATGTGGCCTCAAATTTGTAAACCACTTGGCTTCAAGGAAAAAAATTCCTGAGATATCCATAAGTGTGTCTAATGATGAGGTCATTTCTGTAGTCAAAAAGGCGATGTGAGGCCCTCCAGATGTTGGTGGACTGCAACTCCCACCATTCTCACCATTGGCTATTTATTAGATAAGATTGATGAGACCTCAGTCCAACAAATCTAGACAACCACAAGTCACTCATGCTTGCTGTAGATTAATGAACATTGTAGCCTTGATGGTGTTTTTGCTTAGGATTTAAAAACATTAATACCACGGGTTTATGATCAGACTGAACATTCACTGACACCTCACATACACATTGGTTATATTCTCCCATAGTAGGGACATGTCTGCTAGTGACTGCTGGAAGAAGGTGCATAAATAAATTTATAAATAATATAGACCCCTGTGATGTTGCCAAATGTCTCACAGTGGCTGAAACCTTCCTCTTGCTGGTTTAATTCTCAAAACACAAACAAAGAAAATAGTATGCACTCTATGATGGGTCAAAAATATATTGATTAGGAGACTGCTCATGTACTAGATACCTACAGATGTTTCTCTTATGCAGAATGGTAAATATTGTTAGCCAACCAATCAGCACTCATAATCTGCAGATGCTAGAATGCACGAGTAAAGTATAGCTTCACTAAACACTTTGAAATCCAGATTCTCATTTTTCTTCTCAGTAATGTCCACACTATTGCACTCCAGCTTTATGAAGCTCTAAAAAGTCCTTAACTACAATACCAATGAGGAGGGGCCTTTGAATGTAATGAGGCTTACTTCTGAATAAACAGGCTGAGAATTGCACTGCCTCAAACGCTGCCACTGAAAACAGTACATACAGTAATATGTACAGTATTATAGGGACAATCACAGGGTCCATGATATCAGGATACCATGAAATTGGTCTTGGGTGATTTATGTTTCCATATGACATGTCTGTTTTGATTGACTCAATAAAGGATCCATGGCCTCAAATCTGCAAGACCTGTGCAGCGCTATTAATAACAGGTTTGCTTGGAGGACTCATTTATAGGGTTGCTAAACATCAAAGCCAACTTAATAGCATATAACAATAACAAATATGCTATGCACATCAGTGAACTTTATGATACCCAAACAAGGTTATGATAGATGCTCTAGTGATAAAAAACTAAGACTGGCTTCATATCTGCCTGTTGCCACTGCCTTCTCCAGCTTTTTTCCATATGTCCTCATATATTCTAGTCTCTTTATGATCTAGTGCTAATTTCTGATGGAACACAGGCAGAACACTGGCTTCTGCTCCAATGTCTCATCTAATTTTTAAAGGAACAGCCTTTATAAAGTAATGGCCTAGACAAATTAGCAGCCTGACAACCTGAAGACAACCATATCTGTGAAGCAATATCACTGACATTTGCATTTAGCAGAGATTTCTGATTGTTTTTCTGCACAGAGGTTTCTGAACAGAGAAGCAAAATGATTTTTCTATATAATAGCCTGTCACTCTAAAGAATAAATGCAAGCCCTAAGTAGAAGTGTCTTATCAAACTATGAACAGAGGCCACTTCTGGGACAACACTGTATGGTGATATTGTTTCTGTCCTAGTGTGCCTAGCTGTAGCCCTGGCAGATGGAACATTCAGCACCAGCTGTGAGTTTGGTGTTTGCACAACTCAGAGGATCTGCAGAAATCTTCTTTAATTCAGGTTCCAACTCTCTTAGCAATCACTATTTTAATTGAACCAACCCCCGATATCTCAGGGTCACAGCTTGGGTGTTCTCCTGGGCTCAGCCCTGAGCCTGGATGCCCAGGTTTCAACAGTGGCCAGGAGTGTGTTTGCACAATTGAGACTACTGTGTCAGTTGCACCCTGTAGTAATGGGCTCATCCATTATCTGGACAACACAACTGAGGGATATAGTCTCTCCTCCAGGTAAACAAAGGGATAATGATATGATGGGTTAGGTTACCTTTATTGGGGGGTCAGCATCTCAGTAAGAGCAACAAAGGTCAGGGGAGACAATTGTCCAATGAGGATGACAAGTTTGTGAGAAGTGTGGAAGCTCTGAGATGCTTCCAAGATGAAGATGAAAGTTTATACAAATATGCCACAAGGCACTAGAGAAACTTGAGAGACTTTGAGACTGACAGAGAGGTAAGGGAGGTGTCCCCTGCCTCATCATCCCTAGGAAACCTAGATCATAGGATGGACAAAGAGGTGCAGATTTCCAATTTTCCATGAAAGACCCAGAATATCATCCGTACTGTGAGTAGAGTAGGAATAGTCAGCTAGTCATGTTAAAACTTATGTTTCTTTCTAAACATGGCTGAATAGACTGTTTTGTAACTACTCCTAATTGAGACTGCTTTCAGGAGTTTTTAAAGTGTGTGCTTTTAAAATGCTTTTATCTTTATATTGTTTTAATTGGCTTTTATTTGTTCGTCATCTCGGGAGCCCTTGTGGCTAGGAAGTGATACATAAATAAAGTAAATAAATAAAGTCTGAAGGAAGGTGCCTTCATGTGCAAGATATCTTTTTGCCAATGTAAGGCCATTCCCACACCATACACCATTTGTGCATTGTACTGTTACAATCCCGGCATTGCCATTTGTGCAGTGGTAGCAGGTTGGAAACACGCTCTACTGCACCCTTTCACCTTAAGCAGATGAGTAGTGGTATTGCCACTGGTGTTCCTTCTGCACTAGAGCATCCTTGGCTACCCCCTTTTTCCTGTCTTTACCCCACCCCCACAACCTCTGGTTGGTTGGGGAGGTTGGAAGCCGTACTAGCACAGCAATTTTGTCATGGCATGACATGCCAGTACGCTATTGCACTTTTGCACTATAATGCTTAAAAATGTATTTTAAAAAGTTTTAACTCAAAGGGGAAATTTAAAAGAAACATAAAGAGGTGACAGATTTTGAAGTTACCATGCCATGGGAGTTGCTGAGGGAGAGACAACTTGGGCACAGCCACATCTTGCCCACTCCTGGATCTAGGAAGAGAGGAAGTGCTATCAAGAGCTATTATGGTACTACACAGAGCCAGCTGACGAGATTGAAGCACTAAAGGAGGCTCTTACTGGAGTTTTTTTCTGGAAATAGTATACAGCGGTTTTGTAATGCGTGGGAACAGGATAGCAGCTGGATAGCAATGACATCATGCAGGAGCACGACTCCTGGACCAGAAACAACTGATTGCTGTTGCAGGATAGCAACATTGTGCGGAAATGGCCTAAGACTGCTTGCTTAGAACTAAAGCTTTCCTTAAAAGATCCTTTCTTTTCCACTCTTTCGCTACATCCCTTTGCTTGGTATATGTGTGTACAGGATTCTCCCATGGAAACAGAAGACAAAATCTCTGCAAAGTCAGAGGTGGGGAAAAGTGCAAGTTAAACCTTCAGTAATTTCTCACTAAGCCACTGAGTCACATGGGGTGAATTAGTGGAGGGTGGCAGTTGGATAGATTTTGGGGGTTCCTTCTCCTACTGAAGTGCAAGAGACAGGGTCTTGAGAGGTCAGAACTTCTATGGTAACACACACCTTGATTACATCCCATGTAGAATACTGCCTTTGGAAAAATGTTCAGAAATTTCAGTGGGTCCAGAATGCTGCATCCAGAATGCTAACTGGGACTAGTCACAGAATATAAATATAACAAACAAACAAAAGAGGCTGGGGGCAGGAATAGCCATGTTTTGATCTAACGGGATGTGGAAACAGCTCACTTCTAGTTTAGTTCTAACGTGGCCTCTCTGGTTTTCAAAGCCTGGTAAGAAGTCTTGCTAACTACATAGGGCCTTTGAAGACCTCACAGAAAATCTCCAGAGCTTGGGGTACTTATAACAAAGTCATCATAACAGTGCACAGTGTACAGTGCAACTTTAGTATGTCATTTTGGGCTTTTCCACACTACACTGTTACAGTACCGTTATTCCACTTTCAACATCCTATGGAATCCTGGGATTTGCAGTTTAGGGAGGGGCATTTAGAATTCTCAGCCAAAGAGTTTTTTGGCCTCAGTAGACTACAAACTCCAGAATTCCACAGGATGTTGAAAGTGGACCAATAGCACTATAACAGTGTAGTGCAGAACAGCCATTGTTGCAATTATTTTTATGCTTGTACATACTTTTCACTGCCTTTGCTGAACATCTGTGGCATTTTCAAAACCAAATAATATTTTTATAGCATAGGGTATCTTAATTGTGACTGACCATAATTGTGTGTCTCAGCATTATGATCCTCGTTGTTCCTCCAGCTCATACAATTCCATCTTTTGGCTTCAGTTCTGCAGAGGGCCAGCCTACCATTGATTAAAGAGCTATCCGTCCTAGGCAGCATATACTGGACATATGAAAAGGCAGTAAACAGTTATTAAGTTTAATTTTATTGTATTTCTTCAGTTAGGGATAGGGGAAGGCACTATGGGATTCTCTGCCTCAGGTGCTAGTAAAAAATGGGTAGTTTTAGGTGCTATGTGCATTGAATTGGGCAGGAAAGGATATGCCAAACTTCTTGATGACAGCAAAATGCTTCAATCCATCCTAGTTCTGTAATGTAGACTATTTTTGCATGATGAGGCACTTGCAAGTGCTCCCATCACAATCCCAGCAGGGAAAGGAGCATGACAGGAACACTCTCCTCCACATGGGACCAGCTCCCTGAGAAAGGGAGCATAATGGCCATGCCTCTTCCTTCCGCAGCGCAGCCGGGCACTTTCTCAGGCTGCGCTGGGGAAGGAAGCATCACCATCATGCTTCCTGCCCTGTCTGCAGGACACGCAGGTACAGGAGCATCATGCAATTGTGGGTGCTAAACGAATTTTATCCATTTAGCAAATACCCTGCATGCGTGATGCATGAAGATGGGATGGCAGTGGGCTGGTGACAATGTCATGCGCTGGCACGACCACCCAACTGCTGCCATCCTGTCTCCATAGAGAGACAGCCCTATTGTGCAGAGATGACCATAATTGTCAAGTGACTGAGAATAAGATGAGAAATTTAAAAAGAATGTTCTTGTCAAGGTTACAATAGCTCCTAAGCACAGAATTTATCCCATTTGAAACATGTGCCAAAACCATGTAAATTTCTGGGCTTCTTCCCTCACCATGCATAATATCATCCCCTGTGTCTTCCCCCTTTTTATCTGTTTCTAAGAGAGCCATAAATGTGAAGAAAGATTCTTTCTATTTTTCTCCACATTTAGGATCATTACCAATAAAGGTCAGAATTAGAAATCTTTTGCTAACTGCAATCACTCATGATTTGTCTTCTTAACATTTCTGTATATGAGGATAAAGAGACAGATGGCCTTAGAATCCTTCTTGTTCTCTCCACTGGTTTGCCTCTGTTGCCTCAATCAACAGCTCAATAGGTTGCATTCTCAAAGTAGGGAGGGAAGGAGTGGAATTACCCTTCATGGAATCTGTTCTATCAATCTCCCACTTGGAAACCATCCTACCTCTTTGTTCTTCCTGATTCAGGCACAGTCATGCAGATCCACTGCTATATAGTGATTAGTGTCAGAGCAGGAACAGGGAAACACAGGTTCAAACCTCACTCAGATTTGAAACTCACTATGTGCCCTTGGGCCAATCATTGTCAGAGCTGAGCTCCTTGGAACAAAAAGTGTAACAAAATCAATGATGAATGAAAAAATATTAAATTATGTAAGAATGATAAATATCAGGAAAAGCTAGAGGCATGGTCCTTAAGGCTTTACTTCCTCATTTAAGACTTCACATTGTTTACACTTCTAGACCCTCACTCACTGAAACCCTTTCCTTTGGGTCATGCAAAGTAATAGTAATACAATATTCCCTCCCTGGCCATAGTAGTCCAGCATATTCAAGGCATGACAGGTTATGGAAGGCTATACTATATTATTATTTATTTAACCTGTTTAATCTAAGGCAGCCACCATGAGACTAATAAAATAGAATAAGGATTGATCAACCAATAAATAAAAAAACCAATAAAAATAACGAACCAGCATATAAAAATGCTTCACTCTAACAAGAGCAATATAAAAGAGATCTATAGAAGTGATTCACAGTGCCTACAGGATTATACGCTAAGTGCAATATGTTTGAGCAGTAGAGTTGAGCCCACAAAGGTCAAGTACCTTCCTAAAAGGTAAAGTCTTGGTGTTGTGGCCAAAGGCCAATAAAGAGTAGACAAATCAGACTTCCCTAGTCAGAAATGCCAAAGTCTGAGCATAGGGTATGTGATAATGAGCCCTCAGAGGGTAAGACTAAAATGTCCACATAATTCCCATGCCAATATAATACATGGTTGTGTCACTACATGCTATGGGCTAAGGTGTTGGCCAGATGTACCACATGGAAAGTCCAGCTGGTAACAATATAGTTCTTTTAGCATTTGGAAAGGGAGAGAGCCACATTACCCTTTTCATACATATTAGGATTTGAATTCAAGATTTTCATCTCCTCAGCTGCAAGATCAGGTAGCGTATCAAAGTGAAGAAGTCAAGCATGCCCAGGAGCTGCTTTGTTTCAGAAACCTGGGATTCCTTCACATGAGCAAAGGCGACATTTTCACTTGACTCTGACAGGCTGAACTCACGTTGTGAATGCTTCCTTGCAGCTAGAAGCAGCCACTAGCGAAAGAATGAGCAAAGACGAAGAACTGCTAAAAGCAGCCAGGGCAGAGTTAAATGAAGCTAGACGTCAGTGGCATCAGATGCAGATGGAAATTGAGTCTCTCCGTGCTATGGTAAGTAAATGAAATCGAATGGCCATATTGTGCCTGCATGGGTTGGGTAGGCGTAACATTTTTTCTGTTGGATGCTGTATCCAAAGTACACCAGCAATCTTAACACAAGAACAAGGAACAGGCTGGAACTGTTCTGGTGCTTCCATAAGAAAAGCAAACATATCGTTTTTTTCCCCTTCTTTCTTCTTCTTTTTTTCCTTTTTTTTAAAAAATCTTTTGTTTTTGTTTTAGAAGAATGAAAGGGGTGGACGTTCAATGTACAAATATGATCAGCATGGGCTGTAGCAAGGGATGCAATTAATGGAAATGTGACTGTTTGCAAACCCAGCAGTGAGTGTGGGGGCTTGCGTTTAGCAAGAAGAGAAGAGATCACATTTTATTGGAACAGAAAAGGCCACAATTGTTTGGGCTACATTTGAAAAGGCTTGGCCCCACAGCATGGTCAGCCAGCAGCTTTCCAGCCAATGGAAAGCTAGTCACCATGCCTGCCTGCTGGGTGTGCTGGAATGAGAGATGCAGGAATCCACTTGGGTTAGAGTGAGGCAGAGTCATCTGCCCCTGAGCTTGGAGTGACCTGGTTGCCTATGGCTGCAAGGAAACCTCCATACTGGGTAGGACAGTTGCCCAGGCCCCATCCAAAATCGGATCTGCCCCTCCATGCCCAAAGTTGTGATAATTAATATTAGTAGCCCACACCCAAGAAAGGGAGCTCATATCAAAGAAAGTTCACTCTTGAAGATTTTTTTTCCTTAGGTAGATAAAAGCAAACACAGAAAGTGAACAGCTTGGTTTGAGGGGGGAACTCTTCCTGGTTTACATTAGGGTTTCTGTTTTTAACATAAAAATGTTGCCTATCATGTCATTTTCTGGGGCTGAGAGAGCGTGACACACCCAAGGTTACCCAGTGGGTTTCCATGGCTGAGCAAGGAATTGAACTCTGCTCTCCAGGGTAATAGTCTAGTGCTCAAATCACTGTACCATATTGGTTCTCTTTGAAAACTTTACACAATGAAAAATGGAAATTATTTTCCCTCAGGTAGAATATGGCATATTCTGTTTACACAAGTCAGGTGGGTGCATTTTACAAATTAGGTAGAAGACTGGTCTAGGCACCCAAATGCCTACAACCACCCCTGAGTAAATGTAAGAGTGTGTTTTGTGTTGCTCAAAATGCAAAGGATTACACAATTTTTGTTACATTTAGTAGGACCTTCATTTGAAAGCAAACTTGAAGAGGGTTTGTAGCGAGCATTTAAAAAGTTAACTATCCTTTAATTTGTTTTAAAGGGTCATCTCTTTTTTGAGAAATATCTTTTAACATTTTAACTAGCGCCTCAATTTAACAGGAAAAGGGCCTGGAAACAGCTCTGCGCACCACAGAACAGCAGTACCAGACTCAGCTCAAGCATTTGGAAAAAGAAATTGTAGATCTGGAGAAAGAGCTACAAGAGGTGCGACACGACATAGAAAAACAGCTCAAGCAGCATGGAACATTACTGAACACTAAGATGAAGCTTGAGCAGGAGATCGCCAGATACCGCAGCCTGCTGGAGAAGGAGGAAAAAAGGTACTCATAGCTGAAATATAATTAGGGTCCTTGGGTTAGTATTTTTAATGATTACTTTGTTTACTTGTTAGATATTTATTTATTTATTCATTCATTCATTCATTCATTTATTGCATTTTTAGCTTCCTTTTCACTAAAAGTCTATGATTAAGGCAACTAAGAAACATCATTTATTTATATTCTCCTTCTTAACAAAAGCTCTCAGAATGCCTAGGACTGGGGCAAAACCCAGTATTCCAATTTGCCTGGGAAGTAGCTCATACTGTACTTACTGACTGCAACACAATACATATCGCAACAACAAATACCAGGTGCTGGAGGCAGGAAGGAACTGGCAAAGCCACTTCTGAGTATTTCTTCCCTATGGAAAACCTTATGAAATTTATGAGGTTGCCATAAGTCAACAGGCAACTTGAAGGCACATACACACACAGCAAAAGGAAAATAATTGGGCCAGGTTTAATTAAAGGCAACAGGCATGCTTTCTTGTTCAATGACCGGTCATTACAAAAACAAGCTTGGGCAAATCTCAAGTATGTTTACACTTCTCCCTCTCAAGTGCAAGAGGGAGCTTCCGCCTCCTCTTTCATACTAACCACGGGACTCCACTACAGTGGTACTTGTTACATGAGGAACTACGGATTGTTCTAACTATAGTTCATTAAAAGATGCCAGGATAAACTATGACTGTTTATTCTGGTTTGTTAACTAGCCAGTTAGGCATAACAGAAACCTGTACAGTGTGAAAGTGTCAAAAGAAACATTTGATCTCTTCTCATGTACAGAGCACACAAGATGCTACCCAGAGTCTAATGACAAATCATTTTTTTAACAATGAACCATGCTTTATATTTACATCTGAATACAGTTGTTTCACCAGTTGGTATTTAACACCAGTAAAACTAGCTAAGATGTATAAAACAACATTGAACCAATGCTGGAAGTGCCAAGATAAAAAGGGTACATTCTATCAAATGTGGTGGCTTTGTCAAAAAGCGAAAGACTATGGGAAAGAAATACATAATCTTATTACTAAAATATTAGAGTTTAAATTCCCTATGCCTCCAGAACAGTATTTGTTAAATATAATGAAAGGAATCGAAATCTCTTATCCGGGAAAATATGATAGAATCTTGATATATTTTGTAACAGCTGCAAGAATACTATATGCCAGGACCTGGAACCAGAAAGTCAATCCAACTATTAATTCACTGCCAATGTCCATGGTGTCTGTCCACTTAGATATATTTATGAAAAAGCCCATTCTACATTCTTATGATTTAAGAATCTTGTTTTCTCTGTAGGTTCCATCGTTCTACACACCAAGAAAGAAAAGATGACAAAAAGCCTACCACCAGCCGAATAGCATTTATTTTGCCTTCGCGTGAGTTTCTTTAAAACCAGGCAATAATATAGAAGGATATATGATAATTTAGGCAAAGCTTAATTTAAACTGCGACTCACAGGAATATAGGTAATAATAATTCATGTTGTGCTGGGTCTCTTTTTTATCTCTTTTTGAGATCTGCCATAAGTTATAAAACAATTCTCTCTCGCTCACTCTCTCTCTCTCTTTCTCATTCTCTCTTTCAAACCCACATACACATTTACACCTGTAATTTATTTTTTCTTTAGACTGCCCTGCCCAACCTGATCCTACTGATCCCCTGCTTGGATATCTGGACTAGCCACCAAATTCCCTATGGATGCTTTTGAACAGCTCACCAACTAGAAATCAAGGATCATGCCCATTTCTAACATTTTCTAGATGAAAAACTGTGTTTAATTATTGGTTGCTATCACAGATTTAAGTCAGGAAATAAAGAAGTAGAACGTCTCCAACAAATAGTTATCCATCCTTTGCTTAAAGACTTCCATTAAGAAAAAAGGTAGAAGTGCTCCATTGCCCACACTCTTATGACTATATTCACTATATATGTGGGACATGGCTAGGTCATGTTTTACGTAGTTTAAGATGGCAGGAAGACAAGCCAGAACTAATCATTCAACCCATGGTAAGAACAAGCCAAGGACTTTGTTCTGAGCAGACTTAGTGGTATTTTCTCTTGCTTTGCAAACACCACAGTAGGCCATTTTTGTGAATACAGAAAGCCATCTTATACAGATCACTGGTCAACCTTGCTCATTATTACCTGACTATGGGCCTTTCTGCACTACATGGTTATAATGCTATTATTCCATTTTCAACATCTTATGGAATCCTGAGGTTTGCAGTTTTAAGTCCCTTTAAGCCCCTGTCCAGAGTTTCCAAGCAAGGGTCTTTTCCAGCATATCAGGTGATGTTGGAGATTGAATCTGGAACCTTCTGCATGCAAAGCTTCCACTCTGCCGCTGAGCTTTGGTCCTTCTCCTGCTCATATCCTTGCTCTGATATGCTGGCAAGAACCTAAGATAACAAGGTACCTTCCAAAGCAAGGGAATATTCTGTCATACCAGATTTATCAGCTCTACCCTGCACCAAAATTGATCATGAAACACTGCAACTAGACTAATATACCAGCCAGATGTAATTTATCAGTTAGATATCTGTCGTGTAGCAGAGGTGCACACTTCATTTTATTGGCTACATGTATATCCTGCCTTTCTTTCACTGAGCTTAAGGCAATCTTCATAGCTATCTTTTTCCCCCATTGTATCCTCAGAAGAATGCTGTCAGGTCACCTAGTGAGTTTCATGGCTCTGTGGGGACTAGAAATGGTATCTGATCTGCTGAATCTCAGACTAACATTCTAACCATTAAAAACCACACTGGGTCCACATTGTGTTATTGTAGATACAACCCTGATGTGTAAAACAGTGACTTTTTGACAAAGGACATAAAAGTCAAGCACCAGGAATAAGGCTAATGCATATCTTGCAGATCAAATTGAAGACTCATACCTGGTGGTGAAATTTCTTACACATCCACATTTTGTTCCGTTATACAGCAAGCGAGCTAAAGAAGCACGAGATTGAAAAAGTAGAAATACTGACAAAGCAAGCCATCTTAAATGGAGGTGTTGCAAAAGAGAGTGCAGAAGCTCATGGGACAATACAGTAAGTGAACAGAATAACAACAAAAAGGGGTTGTGTGCAAGTGGTAAGGAAAAATTTTCTAAGGCATATCCAATTGAGAATGTTTTGGTGCCAGACGATGCTGTCTCCTTCCATCTGAAAACAAGGGCATACAATCCGCAGAAAGTTCTTCCACACAGATGTAGTGCAACTAATTGAAAGCGTACAAGAGATCTATTGCAATCAATCACGTCTCAAATCTGCCACTCAGGGTGGTCACATCACCATTTCTCACAGAAAGGATGCTTCTGCTATCACATTCTGCCTAATGAGTCATCCTGTAGCAGCCATTAATATTTCTTTCAAACAATACAGAGTTACTTAGAATAAATTTGTCTTAAGTGTCTCTGTGGTAATTAATTTTTGCAGTTTATTAGCCTACGATAAACACTGTACAATTTCCAGGACCTGATTCTATTATGATGGCTGATGATGCCTTGAATTCTGTTGGTTAGCCCAAAACATACCTGTTGAATCAATTTTTGACTCATTGGATCTACTCTACTTGGAACTAGCAAAAGAATTCAAGGAAATGCCTGTTTATTTGAAAACGCATCTGCCATATTCAAATAAGCCTACTCTGAAGTAGGCAGGTTTAGCAGGGATGGGAAAAAATGGTACCAGATGTTGTTGGGCTATAACTGCTGTCACCCTTCACCACTGGCTATGCTGTTCCAGTCCAGTAATATCTGGAGGACCACATATCTGTTTGGAGTATAAGACTGCTGCCAAGTGTTAAGACAGAAACAGAAACACTGATCATACATGAATTTAGAGTGTGAAGATAACATGGTGAAATAGCATGCTTAACCCACTGGTTCTCAGACTGCAGTCCCCCAAGTGTTTTGGATTTCAGCTCCCAGAATCCCTAACCACAGGCCAAGATGACTGGGGCTTCTGGAAGCTGAAGACCAAAATATCTAGAGGACCACTGGCTAAACTTATGAATAGTTCTTTTTAGCAGAAATAAGTGCCAAAAGCTTTAACTGTCTCTCTTCATCAATCAACAGAACATGGGCCCCAATATTCCTTTACTCTGTCAATGAAAGCAGGAGCCATTTGTTAACAGTGTTGGGGCATAAGCAGTCTCTTAGCCCCTAATCTCTTCTCCTCTAGCCACAAGGAACATGCACAGCTTCTTCCCAAGGGTGATATTATTAATGGAAGCTTCCTAGAAATGCTGCAGGTGAGGCTCTGATTGAAGCACTCTGTTGTACTAGGGAACTATAGTGCTATAGAGTACTCCAATGGGATATAACTTTGGTGCTGCCAGGAGACTTCTCTGAGTATTATCAGCCATTTGGCAAAAGCTGTGCATATACTACATGGCTTGGATTTGGGTTAAAGAAGGACTAGTGGAAAAGAGGTCAGCTAGTGAGGAGAGGGAGAATGGCTAGCTGCAGCTCCCGCTGGGGGGATCTCTTCTAGCCTCCCCAAAAAAGTACATAGTAAACACTGCATAACTTAATACATTACCTCGTGAAGACCATCAATAACAGTGACAAAAGCAGAAAGCCAAAAAATACCACTATTTTCTTTTGGGAAGTACTTTTCCTAGCTTGGCATTAATAAATATAAAAATAGATGAACAAAGAAAGGGCAAAAATTTGGTTTGGGGTGAATTAAATTATGTTGAGCCCTACATAAATGTTGCTTAGTTCAGTGGAACTGCTGATTACCTTCTGTCCTGAACAAACCTGTGAAAGCATCTTCTCAATGGCACCTGTTCTGTTTCTATAACGTGGAACCTTGACTGATCATTTTACAGTGGAGCATTGTGATGTGGCATTAAGATTTGATCACTTAACACACTGGATCCATTTTATACTGCAAGGGGAGAAATGCAGAAAGGTTACACCTTTCCTACATGCTCCCTGGGAGTACAGATATTTTATTTTAAAAAAAATAGTAGCCTCTTTGTTTCATATGACTGAACATATTACTATGTGTGGTCAGGTCACAAAATTTTTTTATCCCGTTATGAAATTCTAGCTTGAACAAGTGTTCTACATTAATACTTGAGCATAATACTTAACTTATCATTTCAGGACAGAAAAAGTAGATGAAGTGATTAAAGAATGGGAAGGCTCTTTCTTTAAGGACAACCCTCGCTTAAGGAAAAAATCGGTTTCTTTACGCTTTGATCTCCACCTGGCAGCCACAGATGAAGGTTGTTTACAGACTAAGCAGAAAAGCTTGCCTGATATCGAAGTGAGATTGGTTATGAGGAGGTCTTGCAGCATCCCGTCAATCAAAACTTAAATTGCACCTAACTAACCCAAAGATTATTGATGGATGGGTTTCAGAAATAAATGTTAGTGTGGACCTAGATGAACTACATGATCGCCTACTGTCTGTCAATATAAAGAGTATGCTCTTCAGCTAATGTATATTCCTATAACCTAATTATTATTTTGAAGACATGAGAAAAGATTAAGGGCATTATGTTTCTGAGAAATAGAATCATTATTTGATTATCATTATTACATTTGCTGAAATAGTTTCTTCTCTCATATTTCCTTGCTTTTAGAATGTTAACAAACACTTAAGAATTTAGTAGATCCAGAGTCTTGACTTTGTGGAAAAGAACATCCACACTGAAAAATACTGACTCAAGCATAAGATTATGAAAGATATAACTGCCTTCAACTATTTTGGCCACCCATCATACTTAAGATTTTACTGAATAGTTGATCTTTTTCTCCTAGCAATCAATAAAGTGACACAAAATCTTCAAGTGAGCAGATGGCCTTCAACCTGTCTTATTCAAAAGTAGTTCCATCCTAGTCCAGTTGAAGTCCAGACCATTTTCAGAAAGTTGTTAATGGTCACAACACAACTTATGTCTGTTGTTTTTCAAAGTTGGCCAATAATTAGGCATTCACCCTAGGATCTATGTACAACAATAATTGGATTTCTCTAACAGATCCATGCTAGTATTTTCAAGTGTATTTTGAAAGCCATTTTAAGCCATGCCTTGTCATCTGTTGCAATCAATGTTTTTGTAAAATCCTCCTAGCTTAACCTCAAGGGTCGCTACAGCCAAGACAATAATTTAACCAACAGGAAGGTACCTATACTTCTTGTGACTGCCAGCTCTCATTGTCTCAACTGGCTTCTCTTTGGTCAGAATGTTTGGATTTTGTCATCTACCCTATAGGATCAAATAAGGCAGAAAAGAGATCCATGAGCTATCCATTACATGGTTAATATAAAATTATCTGTCTAGGACATTTCTTGCTGTCCTTTCATGACATATTTCTTTGAAATTGAAGGTTCAAATATGTTTGGCTTTTTCATATATTTATTTAAACTGTGCCCTTTGCAGCAAAAGGCTGAGGGGAGATTATCTTTGCCAGCACATGCTTCGGAATGTTGTATATTTCTTGTACTCTCAGTGGATAAAATTCTTGTTTCTTTGGCGCCTATAGCAAAACTCTTGATTTCAGTACCTGGAGGGCTTCAGCTGCAATGTTGCAGGGATAAAGGACAAAATATTTTTATGATGTCTGTGCCTATATCATATGGTCTATCATCATAACTACTGGAAATCTCCACTCCACAGTCAATTAAATGGATTAAAAAAGGGCTACATGCTGAAGCCAAAATCATGCTAAGGTTTCATGTGCATCATACTTTTTAAATGCTTAAACAATCCAAGAGAACCTTTTTTTAGTTTAGTTTCCATTTTATATTTATGTCCTATTTGTGGTGTAGAAGTTTGAGTGTTCGATTAGGACTCTGCCAAGACCAGGGTTCCAGTTCCTACTCAGCCATGGAAACCCCTTTGGTGACTCTGGGTATGTTATACTCTCTCAGCCTCAGATGAAAACAATGGCAACCCACCTCTGAATAAATCTTGCAAATAAAAAAAAAACTGTGAAAGGATTACCATAGTCTAAGTTGACTTGAAGGTACCTAATAACAACAAGAAGTAATGACACGTCAGCTACTACAAGCTGTGCACACAAAATTACAAGAGAAAAAGACAATGAAACCTGTGGGTTTTTGAAGTCAGTGTTAACTGGCTAAACAGGTAACACTGGATATTTGGATATCTATAGATATCCAGGCTACAATAAACTAGCCATTAAGGAGCCAACAATCTTTTTCTTTTTTCAAAAACTGCACTGCCCAAAATACTCATCTCAAACGGGTTGTCTTCCACTTGTCTACACCATATTAACTTGCATTAGCAACACCTTCCAGATTAAGTACTATATTTAGCATAGCACAGCTTGTGAAAGCATTCTTTCATTTCCACGGGCACTGCAGAGACCTCCAATATCCTCTAAAGCCCTGCTGGGCGCAAACCTACAGGGTAGAAGTAACAGAGGGGCAACGTTTCTACTATTTTTCCCTCTCTCTGCATTTGTTTTTGTTTGTTGTTGCATTCTCTCCCATTTAAATGAACAAAAGGGAATTGATTAATGACAGCTCCAGGATAAGCACAAATGGTGGGAAGGCAGATCTGTGGATCTTGCAGTTCTACAACCTCTTCTGGCACACTTCATTCCACCTCCTCCTCAATGTCAGACTGATACCAACCAAAGAGATTTCCCTGGTGGCTGCAAGAGGGTGTTCTGAAATCAGATTCCTTCCTCTGAGGATTGTGTTCTCTCTCCACCCTCTGAGGGAAAAATCTAAAAGTCCTCCCCAGATCCACAGAATAGTACTGCCCATCCAGAAAAATAAAGTCACTTTCTTCTCTTTGATCAAATGGGTCTGTCACACATTCTGTTTATACAGTTAATACAATAGACTGAGGACCTTTCCACGCTACACTGTTATAGTGCTATTATTCCACTTTCAACATCCTATGGAATCCTGGGGTTTGCAGTTTAGGGAGGGGCGTTCAGAATCCTCAGCCAGAGAGCTCTTTGGCCTCAGTAAAGTACAAACCCCAGAATTCCACAGGATGTTGAAAGTAGAATAATAGCACTATAAACAGAAATGGCCTGAGTCTTTGGTCTGTAATACATACTGAACTGAAGGAATGGTATAACTAGTTTGAACACCTGAAGCAACTTTGGAAATGTTTCCTGAATTCCCCAAGTTAAATGGCAAATTTCTTCCTAAACAGTGCAGAGTTTCAAAAGCTGTTGCATAATAGGCTGCTGTTCAAAAGTTAAAAGAAAAACCTTATATGTAGATATTAGCCATTCATTTGGCAGAAAACAGCTGACTGGGGCCAGACCAGAGAGCCTTTCCTGTGGGATTCCCTTTATAAAAGGAAGGAGCATCCTATTTTATTTTCTTAACTAGGACAACATGACCCTTTAAAAAAAAAAGGCAAATATCATGGAGAAAGGTAGGGGAAAGAAGTCCAATACAGCCTCTCTTCAACTTGTCTTTATGCTATAGCAAATATCCCAAGGACACAGTCTCTGGCCATTCTCATACATAAAGCTATACATTTTTTTTTTCAATCTGTAAAGTCTAACCTCTTCTATTTCAAAATCTTGAACACAGGCATTAAGTTTTAAAACATAAAATAAGTTTGACCTTATGATGAAATTAGAGGTTTGGCTTGTTTTTTGATGTTCAGATAGTTGTAAATGTATCTTGACAAATCAGGACTGATGTACTGAGACCCTCAGTAGCATGTAATAACTTTTACTGAAGTGTCAAGAGTTGCCTTACATATGGCATGTGTAAGAAATGATAAAGCAAGTACTGTGCAGTGTTTAGTTAACTTCCAACTTTTAACAGCATATAAAAACAGGTGTTTCTACTGCAGGTTCTTGTTCTATAACTGAAAATGGTATGCTGACTGTTAACATTTAATCTTAAACTCTCATCTAGCATTATTGATATTTGTTTACTTGGCACTTTGAATGTAAAACTGTCTTATTACAGTACTTACTCTGTGCAGCTTTTTCTGTTTTTGTTGGGACTTAATTTGTATTTTTTACAATATTTGGATTTAAAAAGGAAACTTAAAAACTACTTTTGAGTGTTAAGAAAACATGGGGATATGAATTTACCAAAGTAAATGATACCACTGTCATACAGATAATAAATCCAAGCCTGGCAAATATAACATTCATGTCTTGTGGATTTTCTCTGCACGGCATCACGAATGGAGAACGATTATTCATACATGAGTGGTCAGCTATCGAAGGCGCCATAATCAAATATATTTCTTAAAATTACTAGTCAGCTTTCGAAAGTTCATTCATTCATTCAAGTACGCATTCATTCAGACTTGTTATGAATAAATCTAACTTGTGTTCTGTAAGAGTATTAGCGAAAGTGCGAGTGTACCTTGCATTCTCAACACGCAAAGAATTTCCGAACTACACTGTTATAGTGCTATTATTCCACTTTTAACATCCTTTGGAATACTGGGGTTTGCAGTTTAGGAAGGGGCATTTAGAGGGCCTCAGTAAACTACAAACCACAGAATTCCACAAGATGTTGAAAGTGAAATAATAGTACTGTAACTGTGTAGTGCAGAAATGGCCTTAGAGCAAACAACAAGCTTTCCAATTCTTCACATGCAGACATGCACAACTTAACTATCTATATAGCTGAAAAATGCATAAAAACCACACTTTGGCCAGTGTGCAAGGAAAAGAATGTACCAAAATATCTATAAGTTTCGCAGAAAGAAAAAAAGGATTGCAACCCAATACACAACATGGAGATGAGGTGAGATTCTGAGAAATGTAACAAAAAAACCAAAAGTGACACATTTTCACATACCTACCTTAACTTTATAAAAATTATTAAAAAGAATAAAAACTAAACACAGCCGCAAAAAACAAAGTTGCACACACAGCACAATCCAGCAAAAGCATTTTCAAATAAAATTAGTTTTCATTGCCCACAGAAGCTATCTAATAAGGGAGAAATCTTCTAGAGGACATAGTTCTACAGAGTGGGAGCCAGAATAGATAGAAAAATTCCCCTTGCAGCATCTCATACTTGCTTATGGTAGATGGCAAAACATGGAGACAGCTATCCCAACTATCTTAAAAGAATAAGTTGACACATATAGGAGAAATTAGTTACAAATGTATGTAGGACCCAGGCTCTTTAAGTGTTAAACCAAAGACGGTGAACATGTGGCCTTCAGGTGTTTGGGGGCTGCAGGCCCCATCAGGACTATCCAGCAAAGCAGATGTTGAGGATGATGGGATTTGCAGTCAAACAGTATCGGGAAGGTTACACATTCACATCCCTGTAGAAGAAAAATGAGAATGAGGACTTCAACTTGAGAAGACAGCATAAAGGCACTAAGACTGCCATCTCTTCTTCAAACTCCAACCTGTGAATGTGTGTCTGCATTATTCCCAGCTAACCAAATGATCACATTCTCTTATGTGGGTTTCACTTTCATGGATTTGATTATTTGCAAGTTACTCTAACTCTCACACACCTCAGGTGTTTACTTTAAAGGGGGAAACTTCCCTATAGGCAGCTCTGATCAGGCCACGCAGCCTTCTAAAATGCCACCTCTGGTCCTCTTCTTCCTCTACCATCTCCTGCCTGGCTAACTAAGGACAGCTCACAGCCCGATTTCTCAGCACCACAAACCTTCTCCCACACCCCTCAAGGAAGATAGACAAGAGAAAGCAAATATAGACCACCATGCTGACCCATCCCCTTTGCCCCTTTCTTTTCCTGACCTGGTTTCAAGCCTGGGAGCTCACTCTCCCCACCATGCCTCAGCCTCCTTCTCACAGACACATACACACATTTTGATATTTGTGGTTCTTCGGCTTTGTGGAGGCCCTGTGCCCCTAGCCTTAGCAAATGAGGAGGCCCAACTGTATAATCTTGTCTGAGTTCTAAGACATGCAAAGGAGGCATGTTTCATCAATGGCATGTCTGGGGAGGATGTCAGAGTCAGTCTTCTGGCTGACCACTCTTAGGCTCTGGAATTCCCTGTCAAAGGAGGCTAGATGGCCCTTATCTGTTGTTCTTCTGTTGACCCCACAAAGACTTTTTCAATCAGCAGGTCTTTGGCAGGTAGGCTAGTCATCTCTAAACTGCTTGGATACTTGATGTATATTTACTTTGTGCTTACAATGTATTTTTTATTTATTTTTTATTTTTGTTTGTTTTTATTTAACCAGGTTCTGTTTTAATCTGTATTTTATTCCTGTTAGCTACTTTGAGTTCCTTTTTAGGCAGAATGTTTTGGGGTTTTTTTAGGATGAATGTTCATTAGCATAAAGTTGTTCTTGTGTAAAGTTTCAAGCCCCGACTCTCTTAAGTAAAAGAGCAACAAACACTGGTCTCCTTTTTAATATTTACGTCTTCCAGTTCATCTTTGGCTTTAACGAGATTCACTAACAGTTTCATCCAGCAAATAAGTGCTTAAGACACAACATGCTAATTATTGCACAACCACCATAATTAGCACTAAAAACAACCCAAACACCCATTGATGTTACACAAGACTTGCCGCTTGTACAATCCTAGCAATCAGATGACTGCCAACTATAATTATCTTTTTTCTTAATCTCAAAAGAAGTAACCTTAACTCTAAAAAGTACCACTTACTTTAAGAAAACTATTTAAAGAAAAGAAAAAAAAAGGGAGGATAAAAAGCTAGCTCATTGCTGTTCACTTACTGTGTACAAAGAGATCTGGCAACTCAAAACAAATACTGAACATTCAAAGGAAATGACTACATCAGTCCTTTATTAAAAGTAAATATTTTGTTTAGCTGTACAAGTCCTCAGTTTAGATTTCAGATTTTTCTCTTTATTCAGACATGCCGCAAGAATGATGATTGACTGTTTCCATCTAAATACACAAAATACAACCCACCCACACCCCAGAAAAATGTCACATCTAAATTGACACAATAGGCTTAGTCTCTCTTAATCTGACTTTAAAGTGTTCAGCACTACTATCTTTTAAGACAATATACAGGTGTCATGGAGCAACGAGATGAACACATGTTTTGAGATGATTTAACAGTTGGCTGCTTCTCCAGACAGCATATGTTTATAAAAAGATATAATCAGTCTGAGAAATTATCTTTAATTTTCTTTTTCATCTAAGTTCTTGTTTCTTTAGTAGCTTACTCCTTCTCGTTCAAGTATCTCCTGATGAAGAATAATATTTTAAAATCAGACATATCTTTACATATCTTACACTATATTAGCAACAGATAAAACAACCTACCTAAAACTTGAATACATAAGGGAGAAAGCCCAGACTGCAGGATGAAGAAGGGTAAGAGTATTGAAGTGACAACTGGTATCTCTTATTCTCTTTCTACCTTTATTCTTGACCTTCCACCAGGATCTGTTCTTACAGATGCTACTGTGGCAAGGGGAAAAGCTTCAAGGAACTTCAGGACACTCCTAAAGTTACTGGGTGTCCATGCTCCCATTCAGAAGGATAGTAAGCTTCTCTGCTGCATACCATTCTGACATCCAGATTGTGTTAAAAGTGGGTTTGTTGTGGGCAAAGCTGAGAAGTGAGACCAGCAGTTTCAGAAAACAGGAGTTTATTTTTACTGCGCAGGGATCTCAGTGGAAATCAACTTCCAAAAGACTGAGAGAGCCCCGGTTTTGGTTCCAGCATATCTTTTATACTGTCTAAACAACGAATACAGGAAATGATTACCATATAAGAAAAGTGTATACATTACAACAGTTCAAGATTACAGTTTCAGAATGAAGCATCTTAGGACAGGGAGTATTTGCCCTTGGTTGCATTGGCTCCCAAACTCCCTTTATTCCAAGCATTGCCAAGTCCGCATACCTAAACCTTTGATAAGATAGGAAGCGCAGCTGTCCAACTTATTTCTCTCTATTTTTCCACTCAAGCAAACAACTTCTACAATTTAACCCTTCATCATTCCCCCCTTTTCTGCCAAATTCTATTTATTGCAATTTGAGCAAGATCTGCTTAAGCCTGCTTTTGAGCCATAACAGCAAAATGAGCTGCCTTTCCCTCCATAGCTTTAGAGAGAGAGGCTTTTACACATTTCATAGCACAGGAAATACATATCATCATTAGAAACCCTCCTACAATCAATACTATAATACCTAGAAACAAAGTTTTCAGCCAGCCAAAATCTGGTAACCAGGAAGTTAGCCAATCCCAAGGATTACCGATGCCACTAACATTGTTTTGTATTAGTCCTTGTAGGTGCTGTATCTCATCCTCTATAGTCTTGTTCAAATCATGAAAAGTGACTTTGCATCCTCCTTTAACTATAGAACAAAACCCCCCTTTTCTAGCTAATGGGTAATCCAAAGCCATTCGATGTTGCAACATTAACTGATTGAGCTCTTCAATTTCTTGTTGAAGGGCTCGTATCAACTTCGCAGTAGCATTTACAGTTTTCTCCAATCTACAAGTCAATCCTAATATACTCTTACGAGTTTCTTGAGCTATGATCCCTGGATAGGATCCCAAAGTGAGAAACCCCATTTTTAATCCACCTCCTACTCTATTGGCCTCAGTTGTAGTCAATTTCTTTCCTACAATAATCAGATCTTCACATTGACTACCCTGTGTTCCCACCAGGTTCCTTCTTCTTCTGACAGCCCGTTTTGGTTGTTCTGGAAGGAAAACTTGAACATGTACAGTCATATACCCAATTCCCACACACTGATAAGTCCCTGGGTGATAGTTGGTGGCCCATCCATTAAAATAAAACCATAAATTTGGATCTCGAGCCATCAGTCCAGAAAATATACTGCCAGATTCTGTATAATTAGGAGTAAACATAGGGTATTCCGGGTAGAAATCTCCAAACTCAGTTTCGTTTAAATCCGTCTCGGATTGGTAAGATTTGTTATATGAACCATACAAATAAAATCTATCTCTACAAGCTGAATAATTTCCCAATTTAGCATAGAATGAGGAATGTTATAAATATCCTTTCCACTTAGTATTCCAGTCTCCGCTATGATAACAACAAAAACACATTTCCGGGGAATAAGTATAAATTTTCAGCCGCCTAAACCGAGTTCTGTTTAGGCTACCATCAACTTTAGCAAACATATTGGGATTTCCCTTTAATGCTGACTGCAGGGCTCCTACAACCACTCCCGGTTCATTAATAAGGGAGGGCATAAAACCAAAATCTGCCACTGTCTGCAGATGTTCATAAATCAGAGTGCCATGGGGCCCATGTTGTTGAAACATATGTGCGGCGTGTTGTTTAAACCAGTTAGCCTCTACCATTCCACACATCATGCCCCACACTCCTATCATCATTATCCACTTCATTCTTTGAGCCAAACAGAGGTCCAAACCTACTTATCCCACACCAGTACCTTCTATACATATATAGGAAATACATCAGAGCTAAAATTCCAAAGAGTATACACACTACTATTGTTACTATTTCACTAATGCTCATTGCTCATCATCCTCTGTAGGGGATCTGGCCGTGCGTAGAATAGTCAGCCTCCGGAGTGACTATAACAAGGCCTAGTCCCAGCTTCCTTCCTCTGCAGTTGCTAGGTCTGACCGTACGTGGAGCTACCAGCCTCCAAAGGTGTGGCAGCAGTAGGGTCTAGCCTAGATTTTCATCCACCTGTTGCGGATCTGACTGTGCATAGAGTGGTCAATTCCCTGGTATGACCACAGCAGAGTCTAGTCCGAATCTTCTTTCCCCTCTCTCCGCTGGGACAATTTCAGTTTCAGAGGGTTTTCTTGTGATGAGATCACAGCCCAATCAGTAAATGCTCGTTTCACTCTAGTATAATGTATCCAGGGTTTCAGTCCCGCTACCTTTACTGCTGTGGGGGTAACTAACAACACTTGGTATGGCCCCCTCCACCCTGGTGATAGGGGCTCTCCTTTCCAATCTTTAACCCACACCTCATCCCCAGGTTGAAAGGAATGTACTTCAGTGAGGAAGGGAACTCATCTAACCTCTAAAGCGTGGGCTTTAACCTTCTCTAGAGCCTTTCCTAGTGCCTGCACCTCTTCTTGAAGGGCTAGACTTCCCAATTCTCGAATATCCCCTCTCAGTCCTTTTAGGATGGCCGGGGGTCTTCTGTATAGCATTTCAAATGGAGTTAGCCCAGTTGTCCAATGGGAGGTGCATCTTATCCTCAGAAGTGCTATAGGGAGTGCATCCAACCACTTAAGTTTCGTTTCCTGACACAACTTTGCAAGCTGAGTCTTCAATGTTCTGTTCATTCTTTCCATCTTTCCAGAACTTTGCGGTCTATATGCACAATGTAACTTCCAAGTGATTTCCAAAGTCTCTGCAAGATTCTTGATTACTCCATGTACGAAAGCTGGGCCATTGTCGGACCCAATATGGAGGGGCAGTCCATACCTTGGTATGATGTCCCGAAGTAAGGCTCGTACTACCTCTTTCGCCTTCTCAGTTCTGGTAGGATATGCTTCAACCCATCCAGTGTGAGTACATACCATTACCAGCATGTATCAAAACTGTCCCATCCGTGGCATCTCCGTAAAGTCCACCACTAGGGATTCAAAGGAGTAGATCCTTGATGTTGTATTCCCCCCTCCAATCTTGGACCTTGGCGTGGATTATTCCGGGCACAAATTTGACATCGCAACGATGCTAGTGTGGTGTACTGACCCATTCTATCTATGAACACATCTTTCTCCAATAGCTGAGCTAGCGCCATTTTTCCTAAATGTATAGCTTCGTGCACTTTCTGCACATCTGACCATCCCATAGATTGGGGTATATACCTCCTTCCATCCGGCAAGACCCACCAGCCATCTTTGTCCAACTGAGCCTTCAGGTCTTTTTCAGCCCTTTCGTTTTCTTGTTGGGTGTACCTAGGGGTCTGGTTACTCAGTGACACTTGGAAGAGTGGCGTTACCAATTCTTGGGGCAAATCTTCCACCTCATTTCCCAATTTCCTCTCTGCAGCCTCCTTTGCAGCTGCATCTGCCTTTCAGTTTTCCCGAACCACTGGGTTATATCCTTTCTGGTGTCCTCTGCAATGGATTACAGCGACTTTACGAGGGGCCCACACGGTTTCTAATAGATGCTCTATTTCTCTTCCATACTTGGTCTCTTGTCCCGATGAGTTGATTAATCCTTTTTTCTTTGTACAGTGCCCCATGCGCATGTAAGGTAATAAAAGCATACTTTGAATCTGTGTATATATTCACAATGAGTCCCTCAGCTAGTTCCAAAGCTCTAATAAGGGCAATGAGTTCCGCCTTCTGCGCCGAAGTACCAACAGGTAATGCTCTAGCCTCTATTATCTTCTTCGCTGTGACCACTGCATATCTGGCCTTCCGCTTCCCTTCTCGTACAAAGCTGCTTCCATCTGTATAATAAGTAACATCAGGATGAGGCCACAGGGTGTCCCGTAAGTCCGGTCTGCTTGAATACACTTCATCCATGGTTTGAAGACGATCATGTTATGTAATCTCAAATTCTACAGGAAGCAACATTGCGGGATTCAAAGTGGTACATGTTTCCAACTTCACTCTAGGATTCTCATATAACATTCCTTGATACTTGGACATCCAGCTATTTGTGAACCAATAATTGCCTTTGTACTCCATCAGGGCCAATACAGAGTGTGGGACTTTCACTGTCAAGTTCTGGCCTAGGGTTAATTTGTCTGCTTCTCTCTCCTTCAGTGCCTTCACAGAAGCCAGTTCCCTTTTCAGCATGCTGGCAGTCTTTCGCAGGTCTCTCAGCTCTTCGCTGCTAGAGTCATTCTTCAAGCGGAATTCCCCCGGCTCCCTCTTTCCCTTACCAGCTCCTGGACTCTGGCTGCCTCTCCTTGGAGACCAGAGACCTCCACACGGGGCTCATTGGTGGGGTCTTTGCAGCTGGATCTCCAGCGCTGCCTTGCCAGCCTTTTCTGTGGCTAGTCGCCCTGGCTCGCTCCTCCTTCCCTCCCAGCCGCTTTGCTTTCGCCTCCTTCACTTGCTTCTTCTCTGCCACACTTGTCTCTGCCGTCTTGGTTAGCAGCTCCCTCATGCTGGGGCCAGCAGCTTTGCGGGGTTTCGAGCGGCTTGCTGTCATCGGGGGGGGGACCCTGCTGCCTGTCCCCCCTTTGCCTCACCCATCTATAGCCCCATCTCGTCAGCTGCTCTCCTACCGCTGTCTCTGGTAGTCTCCGCTGCTCCTGCTGCTGGCTGCTTCTCAGAATGGGGTATCTCTGATTCACCCTTTTTCCAGATGTTACACAATATCCTTTTGTGGTTGCATTATGTCTCTTTACACATAAGGGGGGCCAGAGGCACCTTCTCTTCTCTACTCAGTATGAACTGGCCAGAATCCCTTAAGGGCTGTTTCTTCGGGTTATCCATGTTCTTCTTATAAAATGCACCCGCCCAAGCAGAGAAATGGGTGGAGGCAGGCAGAACAGGGAGGCAGGAGAGGGCTGCCAGAAGCCATGATCCCCTTTACTCTTAGGGGCAGCAAGACAGCCAAGGAAGGCTGAAATGAGTTGCTCCCTCTATGCTAAAATGAATTTTTCAGGTGTTACTTGATTTTTTAAAGGAGCCTTCAGCATGGAACTGGGTGCTACTTTCTAGTTGATTAATGCAATTAGTGGTGCTGTTTTTAACAACCTGCTGACATAGTAATAGTTCTCTGGACTTAAGGGACGACTGAAGTTTCTTGGATTCAAGCTTCTGCCTGCTATCATAGCTTGTCCCAGGTGTAATTCACTGCAATCATCCGAGTTGGAGAGTTAAGGGTTAAATTACAAAAGGCAGGCTTCTCACTCACTCCCTCTCAAGCAAGGAAGAGTGGGGAAACAGCATTGTTTGTCTAAACGGGCTTTCAAGATTCTTTTTCTTTTTCTATTTCTCCCTCCAGCAGGGAGGGGTTTACTTGGAGGCACATGTGCCAGGTAAATCAAACTTGCTTTTGAGGAGACATGCGTGTGTCCAGGTAGGAAGATCCTAATCTTGCATTTTCTGCTCTTTAATAATTTAATGCTTCCTCTGATGTGCCTTTTCAATGCCTTTGAAGGGCTCTTTGAAGGGCTGCTTCTTGCACCATCCAGACATCCATTATAACTTTTCCAGTTCCTTAGGCATGTCTCCCATTATTCAAGATCAAGCCTCCCTTTTTCTTTTTCTTTTTCTGGTCAAAAGGTTTGTTTTCTCATTAACATACTGACTTAATTCCTGTTATAGCCAAGCCTCGTGGCTTAAATGGGCTTGCTAGTCCATTGAAAACAGCAATTCTCATCTTTATTTTTTTTCCCTGGGTAGAACTGTCCCCAGTTTTTCTCCAACATCAGCCCCTATTGAATATTGAACTGAATGCTAGGGAGTTGGTCCTTTAAGGGTTAAATCCAAATCTTAGAGCCTGAGGAGGAGGAGGGGCTGCGGGAGGGGGGGAATAAGGTGGCTCTAAGCACAGGAGAGGAATAGAAAAAAAAGAAAGAAAGCAGAGAGAGAAACCAGAAACCAGGCAAAATGCCGCTTTGCTTACACACAAACCTTGGAATTTTTTTTTCCCTATATATATTGAAGCATTAAAGCAGTGTCTGTCTGTTACCTCAAACCAGGCAAGAAACTGCTGAAAAGTGCGTCTCTAGTTAACCCTTTCTTGGAGTTTTCCAACATACATCGAAGCAGAGTCTGATTGAAGCAGTGTCTGTTGGCTGCCGCCCCCTCCCATTCCTCCCCAAAACAACAACACACAATAGGTTGAGGTGGTTGAGCTGCGGGTGAGGGGTCCCAACAGCTCCGAACAATAGGGAGAGACAAGGCACATATGCTCACCGACCCAAGCAGCCGGAAAATCAACGGTCTGCGTTGGAAACTGTGGTGCCAAACACTCACACTTTCACACCAACACATAACCTCCCACCTCCAATACCACTACCAAAAACAACCAAAAGCCTCCCACTTCCAATACCACAACCAAAAACAACCAAAAGCTCTGCAGCTTCACCCACAACAGCAGTGGGGTACTAGGGCAAAGCTGAAAGGGGCTGATCAGGCCCCTCTTCCTCCCAAGTTTGCGGGGACGTGACTCACCAACAATTGTGGGAGGTTCCTGTTTTCTGCTCCATCTTCGGGTCCCTTGGCTGGAGCGCCATCGCCAGAGCCGCCGCCCCACCCCGAACCAAACCTTTCGACAAAAGAGAGTCAAGGGCGCCCCGGGTTGTATCAGGAAAGGGGCGACGGTCCCGACGCCCTGGCGTCCGCCAAAGTGGGCAAAAAGCCCCTCAGTTTCCTGGCCAATGCACCAGAAAATGTTGAGGGCAAAGCTGAGAAGTGAGACCAGCAGTTTCAGAAAACAGGAGTTTATTTTTACTGCGCAGGGATCTCAGTGGAAATCAACTTCCAAAAGACTGAGAGAACCCCGGTTTTGGTTCCAGCATATCTTTTATACTGTCTAAACAACAAATACAGGAAATGATTACCATATAACAAAAGTGTGTACATTACAATAGTTCAAGATTACAGTTTCAAAATGAAGCATCTCAGGACAGGGAGTATTCGCCCTTGGTTGCATTGGCTCCCAAACTCCCTTTATTCCAAGCATTGCCAAGTCCGCATACCTAAACCTTTGATAAGATAGGAAGCGCAGCTGTCCAACTTATTTCTCTCTATTTTTCCACTCAGGCAAACAACTTCTACAATTTAACCCTTCATGAGGTTGTCTTTAAAAAAAGAGAGAAAGATATAGAAAGTCAATACAGAGCTACAAATACATTTAAATAAGTCAATACTCCAGCAATTTTATTTTCCTTATTAACAGAAAATACCTGAATTTTTTAAAAAATGAAAGAAAAATGCCAAAAACTCTTATCAAACCTTTAAAAAAAATGGTGAACAACATAACTGATCTGGGATTGCAAAATGTATATATTTAAGGGGTTTTTATATATATGCTTAGGGGCTCTCCCCCCCCCCCTCAACTTGTAGAAGGCATTGAAACAGGTATGTAACTCATGAGTTCATTGTTTAAATTGTATGTGTCCATACTGAGCAGTCAAAAGTCAGGACTGGGTGTTCATTTGGACATTACTTAAAATTATTATTTAAAAATGCCTGGAGGCATTTCCTTGAGCAGGAACAGAGATGGCTAGTGGGCTCCTTGCCACAGAGTTGATGAATCCATTCTCAGTTTTATTGGCCAGTCCTGCCACAGGTTGTACAGAAACTATCCAGTTGCCGAAAATTATTCCCAGTTCTCTATTTCCAACAGAGGCAAGGCAGAGGAGAGCTCCTATATGACTTGGACCAGCTGTGGGAGAGCAGCTGAAAGACCAAAAACAGATTCCCCCATTGCAAGGGATGTACCAGCTACTCCTAGGAAAGGGCAAATTTGGACAATTGGCCTTCAGCTGCTGATCTCTAGTATGCAAGTGTTTGATTTGTGTTTCTTTCTAAGAGTAAAATATGGTTTTTATCTATCTACATATATGCTTCAGTGAAGACACTGGTAACAGACCATATCTAGGATTTTTCTCCTTACTCTTCATCAGGGGTTACCTGTTGCTACTGCTCAAGAATGATACCTCCGCAAGCAGTTGGCCAGGGCAAAACAGACCTATACCATGACCAGGTCTTCTCTGGCACAGCCTGAGTTGGGCCCAGCAAAGAGCTGAGGTCAAAGGATCAATGGGAAGCAGATGGGGCAAATATGCTCAGAGGTTGCAGTATTTCCTGCTATGGTTTTCAGGCTTTTTTAAAGTATTGAAATGACATTTCTGTTGTCCCAGACTATTTTTGGCAATTCCAGGCACCAGATGCAACATTTTATTCCCATGCTTAATCAAGTGTGCTTCTTTTTCATTCCAAGACACATTGGAACAAAATCAGAGAGGATAAAACTTTCCCTTCAAACCATAGGACCACTTCAAGATACTATGCCCTAGTTTAAAGAAACTTTGAAGAGCTTGGTGTAGATTCAAGAAGTCATTACAGACTTCAAAAAGAATGGAACAAATGAATGTGGAGGCATCAGAAAAAAATTGGCAAAACCTAAGGAGCTGTATCATGAGAACACACAGACACTTCTTTAGACCAATTTGGAGGAGTCCAGAGACTTAATGCTTTAGGAAAAACAAAGGCTAGGTCTGACTCAAGAAAAGGAGGTTAAACCACAGCCATACATAGGGGCGTGGCCTTGGTGCATGGGGGCATGGCCAGGAGCCCAGACGCCCCCAAAACATTGCCACCTGGGGTGAACTGCCCCAACCGCCCCCCCATCCCTATGCGACTAACCACAGCTTGGAATATAAAAGGCAATTAGTCAATTATAACTCAAAGGGCTTTTACACATGCATAAGCTTCTTATACCATTATCTAACATTTGCAGACTGAGGACTTCATTACTTCATAGTCTATGATCATGTTAGTATTCAGCATGTGCTGCAACAGAAGTAGGGTACAAAAGAAATGCCCAAGCAACCCTCCAGGGACTCCTTCATCCGGAGCAGCCCTCTGACTGGGTAAAGTGAAGCAGCTGCCTCAGACAATAGATACTGAGGGTTTGCAGCAGAGTGGCTTCCTATGACCCATAAGCTAGCTTGACACCTGCAAAGGTGTTATAGGATGTTGCTCCATCATTGCTGCTGGCTAACTGCCAGTTGAGTTGGCTTTTGTATATAGAAGGGGAGAGACAACATTCTTAAAAATTTGCCTCGGTGAACATAAGGTAGCCCTACCTCCATCTGCATGATTTTTAGGTCCACGATGGTGGTGATTGAAGGAGTCTATGAGCTGGCCTAATGCATAAGCGGAAATAAAAAGCGACAAGTTATTTGGTTTCCTAAAAGTCCTACAGAATAGGAGCCGCTCACCTTGAAATTTTAAGGCAAAGTGAAAAAGTGTATGCTGTAGGTACTGTTGGTTTTACTTTCAACTTTTATAGAAGCCTGAGCTTCATGTCAAAATACCATTTATGTAAAATATACACCACATACTTTTAACAGCTAACCAGTCAGTTAAGAATGAAGGATGAATCTTTGGTCCCAAAGGTCTTTTCACTCAGAACCACGCATTTAGCAATTTCTAACAGTGCTATTATTGTTGAAAGAATTTGATAGCGTTAAGACGTTTTTAATACAGCGCAGTATAAAGGGGAAAATAAGAGGCGGAGGCCATTTAAAAACAAAACCAACTGAGCTGCTGTAACTGGGTGATCTTAATTGACAAAAGATGTAACTCCTGAGGCAAAATGTAGGCCCGTGACATCATCACTTTTCTTTTCCTATTTTTAACACCTTTGTCTGATGAAGATGCCAACGTAGCTTCAAAAACCTGGATTTATTTTCGGAAATTGGTTGTCCGATAAAGGTCTCGCTCTTTGGTGGACTGAGTTGTATTTTGCTGCAGAGCGAAGGCGTCTATCCCGAAAATCCTAAATCTATGGTTCACCACACGCGTAACTCTAATCAATACGTCTCCGGATTACGTCATGACGCCCTCGCTCGCCGTCTCGCCGTCGCTCCTCTTCCAGCTTGCTTTTGCGGTAAATGCAGTTTAGAACACAAACCGCAGTTTCGCCATCCTCTGATGGCAAGTCTTTGACGGGAGGACGAGGAAGACGACATTAGAAGAAAACTTCCCTCTGGAATGGGCAACATGTTTCTTTGGAGCGGGACGTAGTGGGTAATTTGATGTCGTTATTGGTTTTGCCTTTTTTTTAAAAAAATTTCTCTTGTGTGTGTGGAAAGCGCTGAAGCCGAAACGGAAGGTTGCCGCCCGTCATCTTTCGCCTTCCCTCCCCGCCCCCCGCCTTTCCTGATTCCAGCGTTTCTGTCGAGACAAAAGAAACGAGGCCTGCGGTCCGTATGGGAGCTGGTGAGTTTGCGGGACCCGGCCTCGGCTGGGCTTAGGAGAGCCGTGGGGCGGCGGGGGTGGCAGAACTCCTCCTCCCTTTTGGCGACCCAAAGCCACCCGCTCTTTCCTGGCCAGTATTGGGGGATCCCGGTCCTGAGAAGAGACCTTTTTCTTTGTTGTCCCGCTTCTCCTCGCCGCGGAACGGCCATGAGCAGCATTAGGGCCGGTAATCACTGAAACGGGGCCGGGGAGGGGATGAAAGAGACACCGATCAGATTTCTTTCTTTGAGTTTTAATTTGCTCGGATTTTATTATTTTTCTAGTAAAGATGGCGACACATCATAATTGGGAGATTGCCTCTCACAGAGTGGGAAATAATTTGTGATGTTTAATGCCTTTCGTTTCGGTTATTTATTCTTTTATTTAATTTCTCTCCCGCCTTTTTCCTGAATGGGACCCAAGGTTCCTTTCACATGAATTAAAACAAGGTACCAAAAAATAGTAATAAAAAGTTTAAAAGACAAGCTGTCCCATGAATACACACACACACACACACACACACACACACTTTAAAACGGTTTAAAATAGTTTAAAACCGCAAAAAGAACAAGAAAAATGCAGCCTGTGTGCTCCACTAATGATCTTTTCACTTAAATGCCATTTCCACACTATGCTGCTATAGTGCTCTTATTCCACTTTCAACATCCTGTGGAATTCTGAGATTTGTAGTTTACTGAGGCCCAAGAGCTCTCTGGCTGAGAATTCTAAATGCCTCTCCCTAAACCGCAAACCCCAGGATTCCATAAGATGTTGAAAGTGGAATAGTAGTACTATAACAGTACAGTGAAATGGCCTAAGTCACTAAATGCTTGTTCAGATGAAAAGGTTTTCACCTGTCAGCAGTATTTTTGTCAGCAATATGAACAACATAAGTATGACAATGCACACACTAAAACCAACAACTTTTGTTCATTTCTTGCTTCTCACACTTTACAGCTGTCTATATGCAAACAGCTGTTCTTATAACATCCAATTCTGGCACATGAGACAGTGTTTTAAATGTGCTGATCTACTTGACAAAGCTGTTTGTGTTATTGAGATAATAACAGTACTTTTTAAACACTCAGAAGTACTGTTTTAAAAAAGGGGTGGGGAATGTGTGGCCCTCAGCTGTTGGTCTGCAAGCTCCAACATAGCTCACTGTTAGATATACTGGCCATGATTGATGGGAGTTGTAGTCTGACATCTGGGGGAGGGGTTAGGTATTCCCCATCCCTGGTTTAGATGCTAAAGATTTTAATATTGGCTGTAAATTAACAAACCAGTGATAGGAAGGACACAAGCTGGGTTTTCAGGGTTTAGCAATTGAGGATTGAAAACACTACAGAAGCATGTTGAACACAGAAGTCAGTTAAATCTCAACTCTGCACAAAACACTAGCTATATGCCTTGTGTTATATTATTTTGTGTCATCAAAGTGCACGTGGTTCACAAGCTAATGATAGCCAGGTTTCTGCCCTGACGTTCTACAATCAGTATGTGACAGCAGGGGAGACAACAGAAGATACAGGAAAATGGTAAACAGTAAAGTATGTGGTTATTTCAATTGTATATGCTTCGAGATTCTGAGCATCCATATTCAGGAAGAACTTTGTTAGTTCTGTTGATTTTACTCTCTAGTGAGGACTTCAGTACAGTAGGATTTAGGACTGGGGTTGTTCTGAAGCACTCCCTAGATAAATAATGCAATATACATAATAATTCTTTTCTTCTTCAATGTCCTGTATAAAATTGGCTCAAGAGACAACTGGCAAGAAAATAATCTTTTAAAACCACCCACAAAACAAATAGGTTTAGGTTACTCAAGCTAGTGACATAAAAAGCAGCCTTATAGTCAAGACTATTTGTGCATCTAGCTGCACTATGTCTGCTCTGATTGGCAATAGTTCTCCAGGGAGTCTTAGGGTTTCCCTCTCATTTGTTACGTGATCCCTTTAAACTTTGATGATTGAGCCTAAGACGACTTCTCTCTCTGTGAGCTGTGGCCCCCTTAGCCAAGCAGAATACAGCAACACCCCTCAACTGCATGACCACTATCTAGAGTTCACTTACTCCAGGTATCACTCCAGGGTCATGGCTGTGACTGCTGGCCGGGGTCCTTGCTCTGTGCAGCTGGTCCAAGAGAGGCTCACTGTGAGGTACAGCTGGGCTTCCTGTGCCTCTTTTGGCTGAGGAGGGAGATGAATGCTCTTTCCCTAGTTGAGAGAGACATGGGAAGCCCGCCCCCCCCCCATCCCTCTCTCAGCTGAAGAAGGAGATGAATACTCCTTTCCTGGCTGAAAGAGGCTCTAAGCAACCAGGTCTGCTACCAGATTTCTCTTCTTAAGAGGGGCTGCTTGCCAAGTGCAACCAGGAAGGAGGAACAGGACATTGGAGCTGCCCCCTCCCTTACGGCCTTGTCTGGTCTGGCAGTCAAAATACAGCGTTTGGTGTAATCCACGTTTTTCGCCATCTATGTGAAGTAGAAAAAGGGGATCTAAAGTACAATGGATCCTCCTTACCTGTGACCTCCAGATTCACAGTTTCAAGCAACCGTGGAGTGTCGCTTCCTATACCTAAAATGTCAGCAACATATGCGTGGATGTGCTGAAGTATCCACGCACATGTTGCGGCCACTGAGTATAATGGGACATGAACACTCACAATTTCTGGTATTCATGGGCATTCCTGGAACAGAACCCCTGCATATATGGAAAGCCCAGTGTATAGGGAAAACTGGGAAAGTTGTGTAACTATTGTATTATTTAACCAGTTGAATAGATCTTTCCCAGTTTCTGTGTCCTAGTGGAAAGGAAAGAATAGTATAATCCATTGTTGTCATATGGAAGACACACATTGTATTACAGTCCTTTTTTGTTAATATAGTTTCAGAATGATTTAAAACAGCTGAATAAGGAGTATTTTCCTAGGTCACATGCTTCTTACACATGGCAAAATAACAAGACCAAGAGATTGGGTTAACTGTATTTTATATTTCAGTATGTTCTTAGCTTGGCTTAAAGGTACCACAGCTCCCTAGTTTTTCCGTCAGTTGTGGTTGCTGTTTTCATAAAGACTGTTATCAGCAGTGAAGGATGTGTACCATGGACTATAAGCAGGGTTTGAAACTCATTGATGACCTGCCCTTGCTGTTGTATACATTCCTGTAAAGCAAAATGTATTTAGTGGATAATGAGGTCTTATATTACACAATATATTTTCTGGGCCAGAAAAATGAACAGAAAAATACTTTCAGTGATATTTTATCACTACTGATGTCCCTTGACTATAGATGACTCTTCGTTTCTAATATTCAGGAACATGAACCATTTACTCATATTAAAAAGCATAGCTTAATACCAGGGTTTTAGAGTTTGTGTTTTACTTGTCATGCTTGTCCAGCTATGCATGTTAAACTCTAAATGTTCTTAGTAGACTGTTTTGGACCAACTGATTATGTATGATGTCTTGAGAGAACATGATTTACAGTATTGTTCTATTGTTGCTACTATTTTTCAGATCTAATGTCATCTGTTTGAACTTTTTGTCTTCCAAAATGTCAAGTAAGTTTAGCAAAAGCTTTCTTTTTCTTGTTTAGCTTAAGAACGTCATATCAAAAAACACAAATTATTTCGTTCTGTGGCTCAGTGCTGATGAGACTGTATTCTTATAATCTTCCAGCCTGTAAGTGACATACTCTTCAGATGGCAATTGTGTATATATTTGCTTGGGAATATGCTCCATTTAATTCACTGTGACTTAGTCCTGAGTATACCTACATAGGCTAGCACTGCAAATCTGGAATGGTAAAACTGCGTAGTGAGGTCCTTTGTTGACAATGGGCAAGGTCACTGCTGTGTCAGCTACAAACTTGGTTTTGTGACCACTTACCCCAACCAGGTTTTGTTCACCTCCTATCAGTTTTATGCTCGTGCACATTTATTGGCTCAAAGGTCAAGAAAAACGTAGAGGCATTTCTTGATTTGTCCCAGCCAAGCAACTAATAAGAAGTATGATATAGGAACATGGTTAAATATTAATGAGTTTGGATTAATGGATCCAAACTCAGCAATTTTAGACTAAACCAGTTGAAATTGATGGGATTAAACTTAGTCATGACTTGTCCTATTAATTTAGGGGAGTTTCTTCTAAACATGGTTAAGTCTGAATCCAATACTATGTAACCAAGAAGAGTAGAATTGCAATTCTTTCCAAATACTTTGTTCTTATCTTTACAGCCTTTTCTTTTTTACTGTTCTTTCTTGCTTTACAGTTCCTGTAATGCAGGAGTAGGCAGCTTTGGAGGATCCATGTTCAATTTTTTACATTAAGGTTCCACCACTGGCCACACCTATCCTTAAAAAGAATGCACATTTCTGGTTGGCAGGGCAGATCTTGCATCTCATTCTGTAGTAAAAACACCAACCACCCTGAGACCTCCAGCAGTGAGTGGAAAATGACCTGCCACTTCCATAATTTTTCAGGATGTTAGAGACCAGGGATCTAAACTATTAGGCAGCCTGCAGCCACTCTTACCTACCCTTGGTGTAACATACTCACCCAGCATTAGAACCCTGTAGATTGCATTGATACTAGTGATCGCTACTGCATTCACTTTGTATTTGACTGCCTTTTCCTCCTTGCTGGCTCCTTAAGTATTGGTTCTGAAAGTGAGTAAGTGGTGCAGTCTTCTCATATGACACACGTAAAAACCTTTCACATTAGCTCAGTTTTCATATGTATAAATGTGAGCAAATGCTTCCTTGTTAAAATTACTCCTCACATTAATGCCTGCATACAGGAAAGTAAGCATCTAGCATTGCCCTTTCACTATTATGTAAGAGTTTCCACACAGGAGCATTTGTGAATAAAGTATACTCAACTAAAACTGAGCGGAATACAGTCATTTGAGAAGGCTGTGGCTAGCAAGTGGTTCAGCCTTCGGTCTTAACGTTCATGTAAGAGAAGGAAAGTCTGTTGTGCTGTTAAGTGTAGCTGGCCTTCTTCATTCTATTCATTTCCATAAGTTTTTGGCAGCTGAATGCAAACTCACAAGCCACAGCTTAGACACTCTAGTAGTAGTGTTTGAAGTATTTTCTTGAGTTAATGGCCTTTCTTATTTTCTCCTCATCCATTTCCCCTCATTAATTTTGATTTGCTTTTCAGAAACCCTCCTTACATTCTCTCTGTTTCAGCTATTCGATAAAGTCATTATTTTTTCCCTTTTGTTTTTAAAACAGAAAGGCCATCTTATGCCCCACCACCCACCCCAGCCCCCACAACCGTAAGTATGGAAGTATTTTTTTTCTCATCTCACAAACTTTGAAGGCTGAATTTAGTTCCACAGTGGAAAATATAAGAAAGTCCACACACTGAGTCAGATTAGTGATATATCTCTCACAGTGTGGTGAAACTCAGACTCAAATCCATGCTACAGAAGTCTTTGCCAGCCAAGTTCTGGAATCCTTTACTCTCCCTAGTTGTCCTAAAGAATTAGAACTTGAGGCCTCAAGCATACAGACGTACTTGTATTTGGCATTAATTTTTGGGAAAGGTCATATGTTTCTTGTTTGGTTGGGCTGCTTCTTTAACTTAGGTAATCTAACTGTTGGTTTCTCTCTAAAATGTCTCAAAGCTAATTAATTTGTTAAAGCTGTGACACACACTGCTGGAAATCAGAGCAAATAGAAGCTCTGGTTTTAAAGAGTGCTGAGATGAGAACATGAGTGTTGCAAATCATTCGCACCACTCATCCCCTTTCTATTAGTCTTATATGTCATTTATTCTGAAATAAAGTACAGATATCTTGGCAAGAAATGGAGTAGAATACATATTTGTGGTAGTAATTAAATACAAAAAAAGCAAAAGCGCTGCACAGTGTACTGTATGGTTTTCACTACCATGTTAAAACCAACCAGGAGCCCTGGTGGCACAGTGGTTAAATGCTAGTACTACAGCCACAAGGTTGTGAGTTCGATTGTGCTGGGCTCCAGGTTGACTCAGTCTTCCATCCTTCCGCAGGTCGATAAAATGAGTACCCAGCTTGTTGGGGACAGTTAGCTAAAACACATTGTAAACCACTTAAGAGAACACATAGCTGATAAGCGGTATAGAAATACACATGCTGTTGCTATGCTATGCTATTGCTCACTTCTGAACACAGGCAATAAATGAGGGATGACGAGTACTGTTCTCATTATTTTAGCCCCCATCCAGCTGCTATATTTGCCACCATGCAGAAGTACAGTTCACTTTGAAAACAAGATGTGTGTTCTTTGTGCACCTTGGTTTAAAAAAAAATTGTTGCATTTTGCTGTCAGCATATCACCAAATTTGGTCACCCAGCTTGCTGTTAAAGGAAAGTTAGCTGAGATTTGCAGCCATTGTAAATTCAGCAGCAACCTGGTGGTAAATTTTAGTACAGCCTTTGGTGAGTTCTTTGGGGACCAAGGCACGAGCAGTACCCACAGAAATTGGACACTCCTACTGTATATTAGCACTGTAAATTTCAAGAGAACTCCAGTCCTGCGTAGAACCCATGGTTGAAAATGCTAAAGTAAAGAGTGGGTTGGATCCTCTGTCCAAGTTTTCTTGTGACACTAATGTATATTTTTAAAACTATCTTAGTTATCGATCACTTCAGTACCTTTGTTCCAAAGGAGTATTATTTTATGCACTATGATCTACCTGCTGCTGTGTTACAACTCCCCAGTTTTTTCTTACTTATGATGCAGTTATTAAACATGCCTCACTACACACTTGTCTAGTAGCTGAGCCCTTATTATTAAAAGCCACCCAAAACTTGTGTAACTTAGTGTGTGAAGAATAGAACCTTCATTATCTGAAGTTGTAATATTCTGCTGGTGCGATATTGTATTCCAGTAACAGCTACATAAAAAGTAGTCCTACTGATACCTGTATAGCTTACTTCCATCAGTTTAGAATTAGGCAATGAGTAAGCATTATAACTCCCTTTTTTTGAGACGTGGGATGGTCTGTATTCTTCTACCATACATGATGAAATCTTGTTTTGTATTTTGTTTCATAATTTCAAAAGACAAACTAATTTTGCCAAGCTTTTTTTTTGTCTTTTTTTTTAACTTTTGTCTGTTAAAAAACTTTTGAGCTGACCTGCTTTGTGCTGAATTTTTTAAACTGTTGGTTATGCTTTTAACTAAGAAGATAGCTTAGATTGCTTTTTTTAAAAAAAATGTGCTATTTACTCAGTCCCAAAACATACCTTTGTAAATATCATACCGTCCAGTGGAGAGGTATTTACATAGGCATACTCTGGGATTGAGTGGATAGTAGTGTTGCCCACCCTCTCCCCTTATTTAAGCTATCTTGTCAGTTATCTCTCCACCAAATTCTATTTTATAGGAACATGTGGGAAGAGAATAATTAAAATTTGTTAACTGCAACATTTGTTAAGCCATTTGTTAATTTTCTAAGGTGTCTTCTTAGTTGCAACTGCGTGAAATTCTATTTTATCGGAACATCTATATGGAAAATACATATTTAAAATATGTGTTATTCTTTCAATTTCACAACCTTGGGGCTGGCTAACTAATGGTGTTTTAAAAATAATAATTAACAGTATTACCAAAAAATTACAAGCTGTAGTTGAAGCAGCAGAACCATGAAAGCATAGCAGCACCACTCAGACAAATAAAAAAAAATAGTCTGAAAGCCCTTGTCTTGGTGCTGAGGATATTAAATTGGTCTTAGCCTCTTTAGTAAGTATTCTGTGAGGGGCCCCTCAGTTTTGGCACGCTTTCTCTAGTCACTAAGCACTTAACCTTTTCGGAAAACACAGGGAGAGTCATAACATTCAAACAGATTCATATGGAAGTAGAAGGTCTTTTTCCAGATATTATTGTATAACACTTCGATTGTTCACAGAAATATATTGCATTTACTGGTCTCCATCAAGTGTTTAGCCCCTTGTTTATGCAAAATATCATGGGATACATCTTACTGTCCCATAAGGATGCTACTGCACAGCTGAAATGAAGTGCTATAGGAAGCTGTGAAGGAGGGAACCTATGCTGTATTGCTTGATTGTTAACCACAATGACTAATCTGTTGAAGATACAGATATTAATATAATAAATCAGTGTTGATGCTCTAAGAATATAAATCGTTATTTCCATTCAGCCACATACACTTGAAACACTTTTTTTTCTGTGAGATATCATGCTTTCTAAAACTGAGAATACCCATTCAGTGTTACATTGGGTGGGGCTTGTGCTGGATGGACCTCTATATTCCGTGGCTGTGAAACTCTGTTTTTTGGAAATGTACCGAAGCCTAAGATTCAGTGTTGTTGAGATATACTCAAGGCATTATCATTTAGTTTGGCTGGAGCAGGTCTAAATGATTTGGTGATAACTGTTTTAAGATGATAATACGAAGCATATAGTTTGCTGCTTACCTAAGGAGCATAACAATTAGTGCCCAGGAAGGTAGCTTATTATAAAACTATAGGTGATTCAGACATAATGCCAAATCAACATTTGACATTATGTAGCCTTTATATGCTTCTTTCTTTCTTTGCATACCTACAGTTTTCACTGGTTCATATGTGTGTGGTAAATCGTACTTTGTCATTTTAGCCAAACTAGCAAATAGTGGTTTACACTTTCTCTGCAAATAAAGATTGTAAACCACTGTTTGATCCAGTGGTTTACATCAAAGTTTTCATCAAAGGTCAGCCTATGGTTGCCTCACATTGGTTTTTGTAGAATTGCAGAAAGAAGAAGTGCACAGTACTAAGGTGATGATTCACATAATACCAAGGTATGGCTTGGTGTTATCACTGAACCACCTCTATCTACCCATTCATTCACCTTCTGTACATCACCGTGGTATATATTAATTACAGTGAAAACAGGACATTGTGTTTTCATAGTTGTGCTTGCTGCTTTTCTCTGTTTTCTGTTTTTTCAGCTGTTTAGGGTCAGAATATAAAGAGCTGTGAGAACACTCTTTAAAATAATATATCAAAAAATCCAAATTTCCATGTGCTGCATTACTCTATATTATATATGAACCTGAGACTCGTTCACATAGTGCCAAAGTATAAAGGGTTTATGTACTAACTTTGTCAGTGAAAGACCAACATTTGAATTGCTATTGTTTCCATTTCTGTTTTCCTATGGATTTTGGTTTTCTAGTAGAGAAGATATTGTAACAGTGTGTGTTTAAGTTGATTTTGATGAACCAATAGAAGATGTTAGACAGAAGAATTAGTTAGCTGAATTTGGTACCCAGAGGAAGCCACTTCAACTATAATTTTTCATAGAGTGAAAAATTCAGTTCAGCCAACATTCAGTCTTTTCCTGTTGCTATTTTGCCACTAAACCTGTTTCATTAGTCGTAAGTTGGAGGACCTATGAACATCTGCATTTGTGAGGATATATCCAAGCAAGCTGCTTCACAAGACAGGTTGGAGCACCTAAAATTAGTGTGTCTGCAAGTATATGTGAAGTACAGACCCCCCCAAAAAAGCAGCAGTGGATTGTACCATGATAAACAAATGTCTGGGAAGGAGAAAAAAGATACCAACTGTCCCCAAAACAAACAAACAAGCAAAAAAAAAAACACCTGTCGTACAAAGGCATGTGTTACCAGTGGCTGCAGATTCTAACAGACTGTAAATGACATATTTGGCTGTAATGGAGACATTTGAGGTTCTTGGTTAAGGGGTGGATATATTATGTACCAGAAGTCCTGAGAAAATTGGAAGTATCATGGCATATTTTACAGTATAGCAAACAAAGTTACTATTCATTGTTAGATATGGGTAATGGAAATACATTTTTGCAAATTATACTAATAGTTTAAATCCAAAAAGGCTTCAAAAATAAGCAATGCTTTTTCTCAGTGCGTCACTGAATCAGTGAAACATTTCAGTTTATTAATGTGTCAGTTAAGAGTTGAAATCCAGTTGTTAGTCCCAAATACAGCAGACCTATTGGGTCCCTAGGAATTGGGTAGTCAACAAGTTGGGATTAACAATTATGATTTACGGCATCAATTGCAAGTTTTATTGTTAGATTTGTGTTCCACTCTCCCTCAACAAACTGAGGACAGCATTTTAACTGAACAGTTGTACAGACAGTAAGTTGTCTTGGGTCTGGCAGTGTGTGGTTGAACGGAGCTTTGAGCTTTCTAAAGTTTGGGTTGTTTTGTTTTTGTCAAAAATCATAAAACACAAATATCCAAAACATGTCACAAGGCAACTTAGGCCACAAAAATGATATTCAGAATGGTCTTGACTTCAGCTACTAGCCTATTTGTATTTTCTCCATTTCTGTTCCATTGAGTGAATGACTACTTCCCAAGGAAGCTATTAAAATGTTTCCATTATATCTTGAAAACCTAGACACTTGAATTTATTTAAATTATGCTGTTGTTATAGGCATGTACGTTCAATTTACGGAATAAATGTTGCCATTTCTACATAGACTGAAGATCTACATATGCACCAGGACTCTCAGGTTCACTCAGTTTCTATATGAGCATGCAAGGGTTTTAAGGTCATGGGTCTGCTGAATGCTTGGTAGAACAGAGATGGCTTATGGGCTATGATACGTAAGTAATAGGGACAGAATAAAGAGGAGGGGCACGATAGAGGAATAGAGAGGAGTAATGCTGTTGACTGTAAATGAAAGATAATAGGAAGCTCTGGAATAAGGGAGATCCAGAGTTAAAGACAGTATACAGATCTTGTGGATAGGATTTCAGTTGCAAGTATGAAGACCACAGAGGAGAGGGTTATAGTTAGAACTTCAGAAAAGTTCTCTTTTTGGATAACAGTTCGAACCCCTGCTCCCCACACGTATCCAATTCATGAAAGAATTTCTTTTTCCTGGAGCTCTGATTTGTAGTGGGACATGGAAGGAGGCCCAGCAGGAAGCAGAAGGAAACAACTGGTAAAAACAAGGCTCAAGTGGATATGTTGATTACTTTGGTATTACTTCAGTATGGATGAACCACCGCCAAGTTCTAACCTGGCTGTTATATTCAGAAGAACTAAGCACAGAAGTGGAAAATCAGTATCAGAGCAGAGGCAGGCTAATAGAAAGCAAGTGGGGAATCCCAAAGCAAGCATCTGAACCTCAAAAGTCAGGTGACCTTTTTGTTTGAAAGAATTGTTCCCTAAGAAGGTAGCAGGCTGGGAACTAAGCTATATACTGATAAATATTTGCAAATCACACTTGTTCCCTATAGTAGATATGGTTGGAGCCACAGATGAGTGCCAGGACGCCAGGCTCACACATTGGAAGTGGGGCAGGAGAGGCTTTTTCTTTCATTATAATGCTTGTTTTGGTCAGATGCAAATGTGGAGAAGATCTCAGGTTTTCTTACCCCTAAACACAGAATTGATTTTTCTGTACCATCTTTTGTGGGGGGGGGGCAGTTAGATCCCTGACAGAAGATTAGAATACTGATTTTCATTTTTTCAGCAGAACCTAGGGTACTTTTGGGGCACTATAGCTCACAGACTGACCATAGTGGTTGAGGAACTCTGGAAGTAGTGGTTAAAAAGATGTTGTTAAAAATGTTGTTAAAAAGACCATTCCATGCTCTGTACATAAGATGGTGAAAATAGCTGGTCCATCTCCTATGTGTCTTATATAGGTAACCTCAAATAAAGATTTTTGTAAAACCAGCCCCTTCATAGGGCATCTGTTTTTTTTTTTTCCAGGAGTCAATTTTGATGTAATTTTTTTTCATATCTGAGCAGTGCACGTAAAACAGTTTACATTAGTATGAAAAATTCGTAAGCAGATGAGAAGTTTTAGTAATCCCATCCTTTTGTTTTTTAAAAAAAAAAGTTAAACCAGGCCTTAGACAGATGCTCTAGGCTTTAGTTGTATTCTGTTAACCCTGAGAGAATAGAGAAGAGTCTTTGGCCTTTTCTGGCTCCTAAGTCATTTTTGTGTGATCTACAAACTTTCCTTGGCTTCTGTATAGTTAGAACTATATATTTGAAATTCTATTGGCTTTACCCTGACAATAATAGTTTGTGGTAGTGATCCATGTTGAAATCCTCAGTCTTTGTGCCTTAACTATGCATACACCTGCCCTTTAAATTCAGCTACTTCCAGGATTCATTTTTGATAGAGGAAGAATGTTGACACTTGGATACCCTTTGTTGGCTTTCCCTGTTATTTTTGTGTATGATAGAGAAAAGGAAGAGATTGGGAATGTTCATATTATTGTGAGTGGAAGTCGGAGGAGTAGCCTCTTCTGCAGATTCTCAGCCTTTGGGACAGCAGACGCATATCGTGCAATGCCACAGTGTTACCATGAACCTTCGGGGTAGCGCAGGTACCTACATTATTTCTTAATAGCAAGCAGGGCTGGCATAATCCCTGGCCATCTGGATATCTGTTAGTGGGTTGTATTTTTATCCTGCTCTTTCTTTGGGAGGAATACATGGTTTGTTGACCCCTGTATACATATTCTTACACACACTATATTATCCTCTCAGCATCCTTATGAGTTAAACTGAGAGACTGGGACTAATTCAAAGTCACTTGTAGCTTTTCATTTGGAGCTTTTTTCTGTGAGCAACAATTAAACCAGGAAATCTGTAATTATAGCTTCTCATTTCATCCAAAAGGGGTTAATTAGTGGCTTTCAGATTTAATCATGATTCATGCAGATGCATAAATCCTAAAGGGTCATATATATCACTGCTTAATAAATTGAGATGTAACCACCCAAGCACATTCAGATACATTCACGAACCAGGGACTTGAAACAACAGCTGCTGACCTAAGACCAAACTTTTAACCCCGGTACCAGATTGGCTCACTGATGTTGCCACTTAGAAATTTGACATGTTTTCCAGCTTCTTCTTTTTTTTTCCAGCATTGGGACCTCTAAAATATAGAACTTGGAAAATCTCACTGTATCACAGGACAGTTTCTTATAGATTGTACATCCAGGTTGTTGTGGTTGTGAGGTCCATTTCTGTCTGTTTATGTTTGTTTTTGTCCATTCTCAGCAAGATCTCCTTTTCTTCTGAAGCCATTTAAGATGAGAATTACTAAAGTCAATTAGACGTGTTCTGTTTAAGAAAGTAACCGAAGGAAATGCAATGAAGCAGTGTATTTATGCCCATGCAGAATTGTTGCTAGGTTCTGTGAAACAGGATTCCCTCTTCCCCATCAACAAACATTATATGTAATTCTCAGGATGCATTCGTGTGTTTTTAACAACTTCTGGAATAGGCAATAAAATGTGTAAACTATAATTGCCAGAGATAAAATATTCCCACATTTATGTTGGAAGCTTTGAGGTTTTAACTCTTCAAAATTTCCAGTGACAAGATTTTAAAAGAAAAATTCTGGTTTTCTTGATGGGTTTTTCATTCAGGCTAACTCTTCTTCTTAAGAGGGACCTAGCTGCTGCAACACCTCATTTTGCTTGTTTAAATTTCCGGTTGCTTTTGCATGCCGTATTGCAAACCATTTTCATTTCTCTGTGTTCTCCTCGTTGGGACTCATTTCTCATTCGTGTTTTTGTCTCATTTGTTTCCATCAGCAAATGCCCAGCACACCAGGGTTTGTGGGATACAATCCATACAGCCATCTGGCCTACAACAACTACAGGCTGGGAGGGAACCCGGGCACCAACAGCCGGGCCACGGTAGGAGAATCAACTATTACGTCATCCGGCAAACAACAGGAAGTGACCAGAAATGGCTTTAGAGTTAGGTTCTTCTGAATCTTAGCTGCTACCACTTTTTAATTTTTTTTTCAATATAACCATGAACAATTAACTTGTGATTTCTTTCCCTAATTCCCTGCTCTTCCCCTTTTCACTGCGCAGGAACTACATATTAAATAATAACCATTTATTTGTAAATTGGAACAAGGTTCTGGGTGAGTTCACCTGTATGTCACTTGATGACTGGAACATCAAGTTCTGTATGAAACTGTTATCATAGATTAGGCATTGCTGACAAAGCTTTCATGGCACCTCTAGGCACCTCTGACAGTCGCTTTCCATGAAGGCAGCTCACATACTGGCTTGCAAGTCAGCAAATGGAAAAGCATCAAGCCAGATACATACACATTTGAATTAGCCTTTCATTTTCATAGGAATGATTAATGTAGAAATCAGGCACGATTTGTCATCTGCAAGACAAAGTGGCGTTGTTGTGGCGTGAACATCAGATGGATGAAGCAGGCTGAGAAAGTGGTGGGTATATAAGCACAAACACTGAGCCAGACTGTGAGAGACTGAAATTATGGAAGGTTTTTTCCCCCAAAATTTGAAGAAAACAGTTTTGGAACTGCAGGAAATTCCCAAACCTTCACCAAGATTAGTATTTGCTGAAATCAGCATCTTCATTCTCCATGTGAATTTGTGGGAGTGGGTCACTTGTCCGCTCTTGGATTTAAAAAGTGGTTTTAGATTTTCATGTTATTATCTTCAGATAATACTTTTTAGGCCAGATTCTGAGCAATAGCTAAAATCTGAAAACAGTTTCCTCATCTTATAAATAATTCTTATAAATAAGAAGCAGTCATCACTTTCTAAGAGAACAGCTCTACTACCAGGCCCTCCAGCTCTTTGTATATCTAGTGAAAATGGGCATTGCATTGAAAATATAGCTCTGAGAGCCTATTACTCTGTAAGTTGCCTTAGCACTATGCTATTCTCAAGTGGGAATCAAAGTGTGGCAGCACTTGGCAACTGATGACTGCATCAGTGTGACAGCCACTTCCGCATGATTCTTCCATGATTCCCAAGTGACCCCATTGTTGAGCTGGAATGCACATGGCACAGAAAAGAATATTATAGTTGCCTTCATATATGCCATTCTTACACATTTCTTGACAAGACAAATGTGGGACAAAACCCTTGGGCAAGGGGTCCTCTCTGGCTGTACAACTAGCCCATGTCATACACCTGACATGGCTGGTCTTTTGGAATTGCCTAGTAGCTGATAGCTATAGTAACTGTTAGAAGAATTATCACCTGCTCTGGACAATTAGACAAGGAGGTACATAGCTATTGCTGCAATCTGCATCCAACAGACTCGCTGGAAGGGTGCTTGATATCTATGGAAGCCAGAAGGTCTCCATCTATCCTGATGACCTGTGAGAGACCAGTTTGCCTACAAATATGTAACCTTTATCCCCAAATTATCTGCACTAGGGCACAGGGAAGTTGTCAAATTCTCTGGTGCATTTCTTACTACTAGTTTTCACTGAGCTGGTAAACCTGTGTCTGGGCTGTTTCACTTCAGGTAGAGGCAGAAAAGATCTTCCATATAAAATAAGGCCTCCAGATGAAATACAAGCCTGTCAGGAAAAAGAATTATACCTTTTTGCCTAATATGCTCATTTTCTACTTGTATGTTTTTTCTTCTTGTAGGAGAGAGCAGCAGGTATGATTCAACAACAGTGGCACAGCTCAGACATAATGTTGCTATTTACATGGGAAGTAGACCGTAGTCTCTGTGGCTGCTGTAGTATGTACAGGCTCAGTGTTGGTGCTATTACGTATATCATGGGACAACTGTGTACTTCCAGAGGTTTTTGACCAGCAATTCCTATCAGCCCTAGCCAGTGATAAGCTGTTATGGCAATTGCAGTCCAAAAACATCTAGAGAACCACACCTACTCCACCTGCCCCCACTCCACCTGAGCATTATTTCCATGCTTAATTTTAGCAGGAGCAGATGAATTTTTAGCAGGAGCTAAAATTAAACCTAAATCTTTATGTCTGTAGACTTGACATCTTTCTAAGACAAGGAACCACTGGCACTGGTTATTGCTACCAGCCCCCCCTCCTCCAGTCAACATAAAGAGTGCTGCAAATTAAAAAAAGGCAGGGGGAGGGAAACGGGGGTGTTTTTAAATAAAAATGTGTAGGGCTGTGCTGACAGCTCCATTATGTGTAAGAATTATTCATAAAGCCATCATAAAGGAGTTGATTCCAAATTCAATCATAGTTTAAATTTAGTCATAGTTAGAACAGATGCATGAAATCAGTGGGATTTCAGTCAATCATTAGGTCACTGAAGTCTCATTGATAAATTGGTCTCAAACTATATCCAAATCTAGATTTGACTGAAAGTATCCACTGGCGCGCACGCACACACCATATAAAGAAATTATCCCTACAAACTTTTGCAGTCTGAATTAAAATTCAGTTTGAGACAGTGGTTTTTCGTTTCACAGACTTTCATTGTATATATGTCATGAGCATTTACAGCTTTCTCTGCCATGTATATCTCAGTATGTGTGGTTTCTCTTTTAAAACTCCCTGTTGATTTATAAGCATTAAATTGATTCACTGAATGTTTCCAGATCCATCTTTGTGTTTGTGTATCTGTATACATTTACTGATGCATACAACTCATAAGCATTTTTATATTTCAATGGAAGTGATGTATGCATTGATCGGTTCATAGCATTTCATAAATGACAAGGAGAAAAGCCTGTTTTTCTGTTTAAAAATGTACAATTTCCAACATGCTTTACCTTGGACTAGGGGGACCTACTCCTTTCACAGTCCACGAGATTGATCAGATAGATCTAAAACTACATTTGTACTCCTTGATCCTGAACACTCTAGCCTCATTTCAGAAGAACTATTATGTATTCCATCATACAGATGACTTTTTTTTATTTTGCCAAAGGTTATCAAGCCATATCAGTCAAGAAATCCTACATAGATATATTTTTTCCATTGAAATAGGAGGTCTCCCGCAGTCAATAAGAGTTTAGAAAAATGGTCCTTGTGCCGATAAAGGTCCATTTATCATAGCTGGCACTAGTACATATAACGGCCACCAGCTGGAAATTACACTGATTTCAGCACATGTGTAGTGCTATAACTTCTTGTGAGCTTTGGAACTAGTTCCATTGAAAACAACAGTGGTTTAAACAATGTATAAGCCTGAGGTATTAGATCTCTCAGGCAACTGATAGATAAACTCAACTGGAATGTTAGCGCACCTATGGAAAGAATAAATTGTACTTGTCCACATGTTGCATTTTGAAATAATTTTCTTTGTAGCAAGAAAGGGACTTTACAGTTGCTGGCCAATAACACCTCTTTGTTTTAGTGTCTTTCTTTTCTTTCTTATTGAGTACAGGCAAGGTGCTTGGCGTTTGTACAAACCTTTAAGGAAGACAAAGGTCCCTCCAGGAACTCACAAACTAATTTGGAATCGGACAGTACAATTTGGACTCATATGATGTACAGGTTGAGGGAGCAAGCCTTGCAGAGATCTTGTTCCAACAAACATTCTGGGGTTTTCCCCACCCTTATTCTGTCTTTATAGAATAAGTGTAATTTGAGAAGGCCTTGAATGAAAGAATATCCATATTAATACAATTCTGTTCTCTCTCTTCTTCCTGAAGTTATTTCTCTCTCTTGTTTAGCATTGAGGTTGCATTCACACCTGAACTTTGCTACTGGTTTGCCATTACTCTCTTGCAGTGTGTCCTCTAACAGTGTATAATCTGCACTTCTCCAGTGGAAGTTCAAAACAAAATCTGTTATGGCTATCATTGTAGTATCTAGCAGCAATTCTTAGTATTTCCAAGATGCCGGTGTAAAAGCAGCAACATTGCACAGATCATAGATTCAGAGCAATTACTGCCATTCCACCAGGGAGTAATAATTGCGTGGAGGGCCTCTCTCAAACATAAATGTTCTCATTTACTTAATGTAGGGCAGAAATAGGAAAATTGTGACCTTCAAGGTGTTGTTGGACCTCAGCTTCCATCTTTCTAGACAACACAGCCAATGATAAGGGATGATAGAAGCTATACAGTGCACTTGCAGTATATGTGGCAGTTCCGTTTGCACACCTATCACATCCATACAATGGGATGCAATGCTTTGCACAACCTCACATTCATGTGTGTGGAAATCACAGGAAGGGAGGGCCCACTGTAGTCCAGTAGCATCTTGGAGGGACAAAAAGCTGCCCACACCATTTTAAAAGAGCCTTCTCTTTGAAGCCTGAAACAAATTGGGGTTGAAATTAGTTTGAAATTAATAATAATTAAGCCTCCCATTAAGCTTTACTAGTTAGTGCTGCAGAAGTGATTTAGTTGCTAGTGAAGTTATTGATCAGTTTCAGCCAGGAGTTCAAAAGGCAGCTGTGAATGTAGCCTCAGGTAGTTATTGCAGGTATAGTAACAACTGCTCTCATTAGAAAGAGAGAATGGATCTTTAGAGATGCTGTTCAAGTTGCTGCATGTGGTATTGGGGGGGGGGGGAATGCGCTGTCTCTAGTACCAAATCTCTTTTTACAGAATCATTAGATTCTGAAAGCTGTTAAGATACTACTGACTTAGATGCTGGCAAGTGTTCTCATGAGAGCTCGTTATGTTACCTGTACCTATGTCTTACTTATGTGCCTATGTCTCTTGGAAAACCTCTGGGGGGCTTTTTTTTCTTTTCAGTTCTCAAATGTTTGAGATTAAATAACCAGTGGATATTATTTGGTTCTTCTCTAGGCATCATCAGGCATTACAATCCCCAAGCCCCCCAAGCCTCCAGATAAGCCACTCATGCCCTACATGAGGTACAGCAGGAAGGTGGGTACAGAACACTTGGTCTTAGTTTCAACAAATGATACTTAAAATCTGGGCTTGTGTTTGACTTACTTTATAGTTCTAAAATGTGCTTCAATTCAAAAATTAAATCTGAGTGCTTTGCTGATTATATTTCTTTTCCTTAAAGGAAAACTTAAGAATGCAGTTGTCTTCTCCTTTCACAGTGAAGGCAATAGTGAACTACCCAAATGAGAGGGGAAAAATAAATTTCGCCACAGAATGAAACATGGCAACCCTACTGTCGGGGGAGACATGAAGACTTTTTTTATTGATCTTTTTAAAAAAAATGCTTAAAACTTACTACCACTTCCTCTGCTAACGTGGATGCATCTGGTGACTTATTGACAGAATTTTCTGTGTTAAAATACCGCTTTCTGTGGCAAAGCAGGATTGGTGCAACTCCATAGCTGGACTTTGCAATAGTGAAAGTAGCATCTACTTTGTTTTTTTTAAAAGTGTCTTTTTTAAAGTTCTCTTCTCCATTTACTTTAGGGAGAGGGAATGAGGGTGTAGTGCCACGCCTCTGTTTTTCTTTTCTTTTTTTTAATTCAGTGACTTTTTCCTGTTATATTGAGCGCCTAGGTCTTGTGGACAGCACCTGATCCAGTCCAGTATGAAGGAGTGACTGAGCCAGACGGAGGACTATGTTACCTGTATTTTTATATCTGGTTCTTTAAAAAAAAAGTTTGTTTCATCCAGCGGCCTCTCTTAAGAAAAAAGAGAAGAAGCGTGTGCAGGATTTAAGGGCATGTACACACTACCTGCTGTCAAAAGGATACTGTCAAAAGGATGCTGTGCGACTGAGAATAAAACCCAGGCAGTGGAATAAACATTGTACCTCTGTCCTCCTGTCCCAGAGAAATGATCAAACAGTGGACATAGCGTAGCCAAAAATAACTGTCTTAATGTTGCCTTGCTTGTGGTGATAGTTCTCTGAAAGGACCATAGTCGTGGTGGTGATAATGACAAAGATGTGTTTAATATTATAAGTATTTAGTTAGCTGGAGCTTTACTACAGATGTTTTTATTAAGGTCTGGGACCAAGTGAAGGCGTCCAACCCTGACTTGAAGTTATGGGAAATTGGGAAGATCATTGGAGGGATGTGGCGAGACCTCACTGATGAAGAGAAGCAAGAGTACTTAAATGAATATGAAGCAGAAAAGGTACACAGAAGAAATCTCCCTCTCTCACTCCCAAATGACGCTGGAAGTCTCTGTCTCTCTCACATGCACAAAGCTAAAATAAAATATATTAAAAAAAAAAAGACTGGTTCTGGAGGAGGTGATAAAACGGGCTCACATACGAGAGCGTTATTGAGGGAAGAAAACTGAATCAACTGTTTGCTGTGCAAGGCCAGATCTCCCAGGAGTTTTAAGGAGAGTATAATAGAATCATGATACCTTGGATGGCTTGAAAGAGCCCACCCAAACACACACAAAATCGTACAGTTAAACCTGAGTCGAGGTTGCGTGCCCTCCCTCTCTGCCCCCAACTCTAAGCGTAAAGGCACCTGGAAATAAAACACAGTTAATGACACTCCCCTCTTCCAGTTCCTCCCAACATCATGTTCCCCTTGCTGTTCATTATATATGGACACACTCCGAAATGCTTAGATGCAACCCAACCCTTGCAGAAGAGAGCAGTTGAATCTCAGTAAGCTGCCCTGAGATGTCCACTCCTTGCTTCATGTGAAATTGTCCTTGTTTACTGCGAGGATGTTTTAGTCAGAAGAATTTCCCGAGGGTATGGGAGATGGTCTTGATTGCAATTTTTTAAAAAAATATATGTCTATCGAACTGTAGATAGAGTACAACGAGTCAATGAAGGCCTACCATAATTCACCTGCTTACCTTGCCTACATCAATGCAAAAAGCCGGGCTGAAGCTGCACTGGAAGAGGAGAGTCGGCAAAGGCAGTCCCGTATGGAGAAAGGTGAACCTTATATGAGCATCCAACCTGCTGAGGACCCAGATGGTAAGTGCAACTCTGAACTGCGGTGCCTTCTGCTAATGAAAATGGGCAAGATGATTGGTGGTACAACTGTAGCATCTTACGGAAAGGTACTTGACAGTGGCATTCTTTAATGGGAACCCTCAGCACACTTCTGCAACCCAAATCACTCTCTTAACCAGCTTGATGATGAGCTGTCTGTCTGCAATTTCTTGAATCTTCTATTTTGGAACATTAATGTACTTCTGTAACTTTTTATTTTGAGATCCTGAAAACAAAAATTGAACGAGGCTGCATAGAACTCAAGCAGCTCTTCTTCATACATACTGAGACATCACTCAAGCATTGCTTGGGCCCAGTTTTACTAGTGATTGTGCATGGGCGGGTAAACTGCTTTTAAACTCAAAACTGGTTCTGCCACCAGCTTGTGCAGAGTTTGTCATCAAAAGTAGAAAAATTCTAGGTGCCTAGTTGTATGAGTGCCTAAGAATGATACCTAAGAATTACCTCTAATCCCTGAATATTTTTGTAATGCTGTTTCCTGAAAATGTTGCTGTCTATGTTGGTTTAATTCCTTGGGTCCTCTGAACTTCTTTGTTGCCCTTGCCACTGTAAACAGTGTATCTTGGGCAAAGACTGTGTGAGGCTTTTTCACAGATTCAGATTAGAACAGAATGAAGAAGGTACTATGGAAAATGCAAGATCAAACCTGGAAGTCAGTCTGTATGAAGAACTGGAGAGGCGAGAATTAGAGGTTCAGCTATTTTTAACAACTGTAATGAGCAGTCCATTAGGTTCATTAGCCAAGTCCAGTCAGTTCAAATGAGTTGCAGGAGAAGGCGCAGACTTCTCTCATGTGGATACTACTTCAGGTTGTTTCTGTATGGAACAGTTCAAAAGGTGGGATGCTCAGTCAATCCAGGTCAGTACAGAGTGTTCGGCTCACCTACAGCTTTTGAGGGAATTCATCCACCCATCCACTGCCTGATTACATTTCCTTTAACGTGTTTCTTTGAAAACCTTAACCTTTGACCATCTTGATGACTTCTCTGAGACAAGTTAGACTTACTGTCAGCTGAGTTCCCTTTATTTTATCTTGGCCTGCAGAAAGCACAGATAAAATTGAAGATGTTTTGTATACAGAGATATATTGCCACAAGCACACATGCACTGCCCAAAGGACACTTATCGGTGTGTGTCTTCAGACCCTGCATTGCAGAAGTGAAATCAGTTTTTGCCCTCTCTGCAAGAATACATGCAGATCCAGAAACCATATGCTTACCTAGAGCAGGGCTAGGCAACATTGCTTGGTCCGAGGATCAGTACAATTCTCCTATAAAACAAGGCCTACACTCTGTACAGGCCTTGTTTTAGACACAAGTTGAGGGGCAGTTAGGCAGTGTATCACTAAATTTTGGTGGAGTCTCTGATGTCTGTGTGTCATCCGCAGACTGCATGTTGTCCACCCCAATGAATAGGAAAGGAAGAGAGTGGTCCTGGGAGTGCTATCCCAGCATAGGCCTAAGCCAACATCCTTCCGCTGAAAGCCCTGGCTGTTCCAACCACTGAGTAGTTGTGCCTCGTGCCTCTGTGCATAATTGCATCTGAAGTTGTGTTGTTTCTTGGTCCTTGTGCAGTGTGATGGACTGTTAGGCAGTCTTCTGTATAATTAAAATAAATAGGAAAAGTTTTGGATCAGAATATAGTATCTCAGGATACTTCTCATTTGTCTTAGCAGTCCACATGACAAGGCTTGTACTGTTAGTCTGTAATATTTTTATCTGCCTGTTGCAGATTGAGGTAAGAGCTGAGGTTTAAACATCAGGGCTCTTCTGAAACCACCTTCGAAATTCTCATGCATGCTTTCCAGACTGTGCCTCCCATCCTTAACTGCTATGTTAAACCATCTCTTTGGGCATATCAAGTCAAATGTTGTTTGAAAGCAGGTTTCCAGATCGACCTTAGACTGCTCATTGGTGCCTATGTGAATAGGAGTTGCTATTTAACATTTGCTGAAAATAGGTTGTGCTCATATCTGTCATCTTTTGTATCCACACTCTCATCCACAGCTTCATGATCACTTTCTGCCTTTCCAGTTTTTTTGAAAGGATGATGTTGTCAGCACCAGCATCAGCTCGAAAGGAGAATTGCCCAAACCATTTGTTTTTATTTCAGCTGAATGGATGTGAATACCCTTTGCCCCACCTTACCTTCTATGTAGTGTTAGTCACGCAATCATACAGTCATTTTCTTCTTTTTCTGTAAGATAATCTTTGTTGCAAATGGCCTGAAACTCAAAAGGTGAAAGTTTTCAGCTAAGAAAGCCACTTTTATGTAACTGAGAGATGTTCCATGGTAGAGCAGCTGTTCTCAATGTGTGTGGTGCAATAAAATGAGCAAAAATGTTCACACTTTGCCCTGCCCTGATTCCACCTTAGGCCATAAGCAGTGTTGCCAGTAAACTTTGCAAATTCCCCAAGGACAGGAGGCAGGCCATCATCAGAGGAGAGCTCCTTTGAGCTCCTTGTGCAGACATGCTAGTATTTTCAACCAAATTATTTTGTACTTCAGATACACAGCCACATCTTAACTCCTCTTCTGAATTACTTCTAGGACCAAGCTTGTTGTCTTCACATGTGCTAAGGATTGCAGAATAAATCTATCCGAACAGAAATTATTAGGAAAGACTGCCATTCAGATTGTAAGTGTGAGAGGATTGCCTAAGGTTGACTATAAACTGGTCTCCAGTAAAGAATATTGAGCATGGGTGCTTCATGGGCAATGACAGTACATTCTTTTGCAAGGTCACTCAGAAGAGATGATAAGAAGGGGAATGTATATTCAAAGGAATATCTCTTCCCTGCTCACAAGAGAAATCTTCTCTGCCCCTGGCAGTGGAGTCTCCTTTCATCACTTCCAGCACAACCTCCTGGGCTTTTATTGTCAGATGCTCCCAAGCTTCTGGTTCCTGGCCCACAGAAGGTTGGGTGTCTACCCTGTAGAGGATGGGGGGACCAGGGAGGACAGGGCATATCATTGCTGAGAGCAACTATTTATTTCATGACTGACATGTTTTGGACATGGTCCTTCTTGCATATTACTCTTTAAAAACTCTTACTATCAGAAGCCCCAGGCTGGTGATTTCTAGCCTGAGAAACGTCATCTACCATGTAAGGACAAAACCCTTGGCTTTTTATTGTAGTAATAACCCTGTTCTGCAAAATTATTAAAGGCAATCCAGACATTTTTATCTCTCAAAATAGCTCTAATCACAGTGATATTTTCCAATTTTATGCTGCAATATTTTGTCTGCATCCTGTTTATTACCGGGACTCACCCCTGCAGCACTGGAGATAGGCTACTGTAGAATCCCTGATCATCTAGATGCAAGCTATCCTTCTCATATTAGTAGGTAAATTACTGCCGACCCTCACAGACTTGGGATTAGTGGGTCTCCTGTAGTTTACTCACTATAAGAGAAAGGCATAAGTAATAGGACTAACACTCTTCCTTGTGCTTCTTCATGGAGAATACAGCGTGGATGTAGTTTCTTACAGCTGATACAGAAGATCTTTCTTCAGTCAGAAGGTCAGCACTTGTAATAATTGTAGAATTTTTTGAAAGGGTTAGGCTAGAAATTCCAGGTGACTCCCCTGCAAGTAAAGCTTTATTTAGATTCAAAGCCCAAACCCATATCATCCTACCACCTTTTAAAAAAATAACCTTGCTGATATGTCTTTGCTGCTTTACTGTCTGTGGCGTTCTTCTACGTGTTTCAAAGTGGTTCCAGCAGGTTGTGGGGGAAAAAGTAGGTGGGTGTGAGTTTGCAATCCAGTTCACGTAACTATGTCTGCAGAAGATGACAGAAAAAAGGGTGAGGGCTTGCAGTGCTTCTGCTTTTTCGAAAAGAACCTGCCAGTTTCCTTCAGCAATAACACATGAGCATTCATCTGTAAAAACGTTACTTCCCCAGCTGTCACTGAAACAGTCTCTGTATTTTTTTTTTCTGTACATACTAATTCTGCTTTGTTAAGGATGTATATAGATGACATGCAAACAAAGTGGATGTTCTGAAGGCCTTCAAAAAAGGCTAGAAAATTGCAGGGGTGGGGTGGGGAAAAAGATACATTTTTCCACTGTGAAAACGGGAAACTTTCTGACTGTAGGAAGAAAAATCCTGTGAAATATTCTTCGTTTTGGAGTGAGTGAAATGCTTTCTAGGATAAAAATTTTTACTTACTCAAAATTAAGGAAATCTGTAATAGTTTACAGAGTTAGAGAACAGAATACGTAAATTCAAGATGCACCTAGCAGGTGCTGCCATCTTCATGAGAGGAGCATGGGGGGATTGATTGCTGAGGACAATAATACAGTCTTGAAATGTTTTTATTTTCAATGTTCAGTTTTAATGTTGAATATTGTTATCTAGATTTACTGCTAGCCAGTTCCTTAAGACTGTGACTACATAAGACTGTTTCTGGCCAAAGTAAGGTTTTTTTTTAGTATTATTATTTTTAAAATGTGTGGTTTCTGTTTCCCTTTTTTCCCTTTGTCTCAAATGTGAGTAGATAGCATAGCAGTGTTCAGTACTCTATTTAGTACAAGGAAATGCTCTTTTTTTCTTACACGAAACTAAGGCTTTTGCCTTTTTAAAAGTCAGAAATGTATGATTTTACGTACTGAGTGATGAAGCAAGCATTTTATCTTGTTTTGTAAAATACAATAAAATAGGCTTAGGTTGATAGGAAAGAAAGTCTTAGAGATCATTCACATTTTTCCAAAAATTTGACACACACTCCCATAAAAACAAGGGGGCAGTTGGGTCTCTACATAGTTTCAGAATTTATGAAATTACATCCCTCTCTACTCCCAAACTAGATAGGGCTTATCTAGTTTGTATGTAAGCATGCACCTTGTAGCCACAGGCAACAAGAAATTACATGCAGGTGAGCACATGAATGGGTGGGCTGGTAGGGGTTTGAAATGTTCCCACCTTCCTCTGCACCCAATTCAGAAACCAGGTAAATTGCAAGAAGGTGGAAGAATAGAAATGCTACAGAGTGCTGGAGGAGGGTGGCATGCTGTGTCTCTGCCAGTTCTCAGCAGACTGGGATCATTTTTGGAGGCTAGTGATTCTTTAGGCTTATTTGCAGTTCCACCTGTCCTCCATGTGTTTTTCCAAGGCTACAATCCCACACATACTAACATAGGAGTCAGTACTATACAGCACAGTGGAAATTGCATCTGACTGAAAATGCATCAGAACATGGTGTAATTGGCATCATCTAACTGCAAATTTCTCCAAGACTTCTATATATAAGAGAACACCTGCATCTATTGATATTTGGAACAGGAAGCATTAGGTATGAAATCTAGTATAATCTTTTTTTCATTTTGAACTATGAATCAGATCTTTATAACTCCAGACCTCAGTTGAAACATTAACTTGTGGATGGCCATTGGGTGATTTGGGAAATGTGTGGCCCTCCAGATGTTGTTGCACTACAGCTTTCATTGGCCCTTGCCAGCATGACCAGTGGTAAAAAGCAATGGTTGCTACAGGTTAATGACATCTGGAGGGTAACATGTTCACCATCTGAGCCCTTAAGGAAGCAGCTATTCAACTCAGATTTTTCCTTTCCACACAATAACAGAATGACAAATTACACTGCCCTGCTTTGTAAGGATACTGAGATAAAGGGAATGAACACATCTTGTTAGTCAAAGAAGTGCACATGTTACACTGGCATGTGGCATGTGTTGCACTTAATTATGTTCCTACTCTTTGGAATTTCAGAAGACTTGCAAGTCTCTAGCAATGATATGCTTTGGGGAGAAAGAAGCAGGAAATGCAATATAATTGAGAATGCAAGGTTATGTGTCCAGGATCACCTGTGGAGCTAAGCAATGGTAGCAGTGTGCAAGCTGTACTTACAAACCTTTTCAATTCACTTTTATATGCCTTTGTTTTCAGATTATGATGATGGGTTTTCTATGAAACACACTGCCACAGCTCGTTTCCAGAGAAACCACCGCTTAATTAGTGAGATCCTGAGTGAAAGTGTAGTCCCTGATGTCAGATCGGTGGTCACCACAGCTAGGATGCAAGTTCTCAAGCGCCAAGTCCAGTCCTTAATGGTTCACCAGGTAAAGTTTGCATATCTGAAAAATGTAACCATAAATAGGCTTTGTACATAGTATGTTTCTGTATAATATAGGCACCCATGTTGTGTGATAAATAGTGTAGAACTATTGAATATGTCCCCTTTACCCATTTTAAACTGGTTTCTGAACAGTTAATTTTTGTTTTCAAAACTTGCCCGAGTTGTATAGATTTTTAGAAAGATTCAAATGATTGCTGGTCCAAATCTAAGGGTAATCCTTTCCTCTAGTATCTTCTGCATCTGTCTACAGTCAGTTAAGTGCAACAAAGCCATGCCATTCCATAGTGTGCACCAGCTAAAGAGCTAGTGAAACATAAAAAGGTGTTTATAGAATAGGTAGCTGATGACATAACACTGTTAAAAGGGCAAGTACCCTCAGGTTTGCTAGGAAAATTGAAATGGGTGAGAATTTCATTATTTCCCCTAGAAGCCTGATAGAGCCTACATGGCTAGAAGCCTACACATCTTCTAGAAGTGGTAAAAGACATTTCTGTTCAAACTGGCTTTTGGTTGTCAGGCATCTGTTAGAAACAAACCCGCGGTCTGATTCAGCAGGGGTCTTTTTATATTCTTACAGATAAAATAATAACTGATATCATTACTATCCCTAAGTCTTGCGGGGGGGTCTGTTAGATGGCCTTGCGGCTGTGTGCTGGGTGTACTTAGCTCACCACTCTTGGGTGAAAATCCAAAAATTAGTGTAGGCAAATATCAAGGGTCAGTTGAAATGGTCACAAAATAAGGAGCAAGTTTTTAAAAACAAAAAACAAGACGTGATGTTAAAACCAAAGTCTGCATGTTGTAAAAATCTTGGGATGGAATGTATGAGACATATTTGTCTCTACTGGGTGTAAGACAACTTCTAGTTGCATAGGATCCTGGGAGAAAAAAAATCCAAGTGATGCTGCCTCCATTTTGAAAGTATAAAGTGTGTCAGTTTCTCAGATCTGTCTTCATCAGTGATCAGAACAGCCTGGTCCTTTGTGAGGTAGCAAGGGATGAGATTCTGCCCTCATGAGAAGAAAAAGAAACAGCTTTGCAGTATCTTGTTTTCCTCATAATTCTGTCCTTGGCCTCCAAGATAAGCTATAATATACATTTTCTTGTTACAGTCTGTTGAAGTTTAGCCCTCATTTTTAATATCTCCATTCCCTTGCAAGCTCTGCTATATCCTTGCAGTGCTCCATATGAAAATACACACACAGAGACAGAGCTGGCTCTTTCATTGTTGTGAAGGAAAGTATCCTCAAGAGGTGAGGGATTTCCATGTGTGCTTCCAGAGTTTCCTCCTCACCATCAACAAATCACTTGCGGCGAGTTCTTGCTTGAGGCTTCTTTTACATTTTTGCTGCTGTTTTTTGATACTTGCTAGTACAAAAGAGAGGGGGATTTTTGTGAGTTTCTTCTTTTCTGATTTCTGTTTTCTTTTTGCTTCACACGCGCGCACACACACACACACACACAGCCCTTACAGCATTCATTGCCGCTTTTGCCATGTAGGAACACTTTGTCACTGTTCCCTTGAGCTTGAAAGTTCAAGCAAGTGGGCAAAAAAGCACATGCCCTGTTGTAAACATTGAGTGTGTTTCTAATAAAGCATCATTAGGATATCCTCCAAGTCTCCAGGTTTACTTGAACATGCATGCCTATGAATCCTTCTGCACACAGAAAGAGTTCCTTCTATCTCCCTTTTGGAGTGGCAATAGGCGAAGTCCAACATTCAATGCTTCAGATAGTATCTGTTGGGAAGTCAGATGTGATAAAAGGTGTGGACTGACTCTTCAAACATTCCTGTGCATGCTATGCTCTGTTACAGAGCTGCAATCTTGAACCAGGTGAAATGGAGTTGCTTCTTTCAAAGACTTTGTTACAACTTTTCATTAACATGTAAATGCCAGAGCCTATCTTTCTGCCTCTTTGTTAGTATCCCTAGTTGCTCAGTATGTAGGCTAAATGTTCCTTTGTCGTAGTTTAGAATAGAAAGCAAGGGGCATGCAGTATGAGCTGCTGCTTTAAATAACAGCTGTTTTATTACCTGATCCAGAACTGCATTATTCCACCATTTGGCACTCCTTAGTAAACCAGAAGGGACAGGATATACCGATTCAAATTAAATTCAAAGTATTTTGAATCACATGAACAAATACTTGACCCAAACAAAAGTCTTCAAAATCCTGGCAGGACTCTAGAGGCAAAAGATCACAGATACGTGATAGCTTACGGTGTGTACCTTAGCTTTTGCTGTTGGTGCATAGGTGGAAATGGTGTGAAGGCACGCATGACTGATACTAGGATGGCTTTTAAAACAGAACTTTTCCTGCTCAAGTGATTAGGCATAAATCTGACATATTTTGAAGTACAGGTAAATTATGTCTTTTAATACCATATGCAAAAACCTTTATAACATTGTATAGTCTTTGGATCAGCTTAGTACATCCTATTTGTGTTACCATTTGAAACACATATATGCATTGCCAAAAATGTCTTCGGAGGGGTTGTGCCAGTTAAACAAGGATAAAATAGGTTTATGTCTGTGGTAGAGAACTGTTTCATTTATTTAAAACATATTTATGCTGCCTTTCACTCTGCCACAGTAAAACCACTTATAAACCCTACAATTTTTACAAAAAAAGAAGTCACTGAATATATTAAAATGCCTGGGTGAACAGAAATATGTAAGCCTGGTGCCAAAAACAGTTGGACCAGCTTGCCTTGTTTCTGAAATTATCTGCTTGTATTTCAAATGAGGATATGTACATAGTTTTCTTCAGATCTGTCATCCCCACCCTACTGACGAATATAGCAGTACCTTTGAACTCTCATGTTTTTTACAGCTCTTTGTTCACTTTGTATTGTAATATCTCCTCCACCCATAGCGGAAACTAGAAGCTGAACTCTTGCAGATAGAGGAACGTCATCAAGACAAGAAGCGGAAGTTTTTGGAGAGCACAGAATCCTTTAACAATGAGCTAAAGAGGGTATGGTTCTCCAAAACTTTTCTACCTATACTGTGGGTCTGGAAGATCCTTGCCTCAAGTAGAAGAACGATGTGTGTGTTGGGCCTGGTCTGTGATACTGCAATGCTGAGAGGAGAGATAGTTGAAATCTTATCACCCACTACAGTCTTGTGTATATTTTGTACTAGTGGTCCATTGTCCGCACTTGAGATTGAGATAGAATACTAGAGGTGGTCAAGACTGTAACTATGTACTTACAAACCATGCTGTAATAGATCAGCCCCTATCTAGAATTAGTGTCCTTTGAACATTTCTTTGTTTCCTGGTGTACAGATTGGGAGGGAATAACAGAAGCATAATAGTTGGCACAAGTGGTATTAGTTCCATGACAGGCCAGACAGAGCAGTCTTTTTCTATCAAGGTGGTAAGTTCTCCAAAAGGTAATAAACCTGTGTCTGGGCTGCAGCATGTTGGACTGCACATTCAGAAGCAGTTGGAGGTACTAAAATATCTCTCCAAAGAGCAGGATCAAAATACTGTTGCTTATTGTAGACTCGTTGAATCATTGAACTTAACTAGGGGCCTTCCTGCACTACACTGTTACAGTGCTATTATTCTACTTTCAACATCCCATGGAATCCTGGGGTTTGCAGTTTAGGGAGAAAAAGCTCTTTGGCCTCAGTAAATTACAAAGCCCAAAATTCTACAGGATGTTGAAAGTGGGGATAATAGCCCTATAACAGTGTAGTGTAGAAAGGCCCTAAGTGTTAATTTGCACCCATTAATTTGGCAGCACTGACAACTGAATTTAGGATTTATGTGCTGTTGGAGGGAAAATCAGATTACTCTTTTCTCTAACATAGTAACTTGTATTTCAGAATCTCTCTCTTTTCTTTTTTGTCTGATCATGGAGCAAACAGTGTTTGTCAGTCATGCGGGAGAAAATTTTGTGGAATGTGCTTCCCTCACAGTTGTAATATGTTCTCATTTTCCCTAATTTTAGGAACAATGTCAAGATTCATTCATTAAACTGTTGTAAATGTTTTTATTATTATTTTGATAATTTTAATGGTCTTAATGATTTCATTGAATCTGTTTTTAATTATTTTTTGATCCACCTTGAGCACTTTCCTAATGTGAAGGGTAGGATAGATATATTAGGAGTAAATGAAAACATAGAGAAGTATTTCACTGCATGAGCCCCCATAATTAAATGATTTGAAAGTAGACAAGTGTGCAAACCTTTAGGTCTGCTTATATGTCCTTTGAGCTTTGGTGTAGATAACAGAGAACTCTCTTATTTCCAAAAGCAGGTTTCTAGCCATCATGGTGCATTTTCAAAATTCTCTAGTCAGTGTCATAGATAATGAGACTGTTGATTTCTGTCATATTGTGTTGTTCTAAGAGCTTCAGTTGCATTTTCCTGATAAGCCCAACAATTAATCAGCCATGGGTAAAAAGATACTAAATCTCTGACCAGTTCCAGTGGACTAAGTACACTGGCTAGATACTTCACTGTATTCAGTATTCAGCCAGCTCCATAGCTTGGGCCAGGAGAAGAGTCCACAACTGGTATATCTCTGAGAAATTACCTAAGATGATCGATTTGCTAGGAGTTTACGGAGTGCTAGAAAAGTTGACTTCTGACCTAGTCAGGCCAAGATGATGAAGCATCTCAGATTTATACCCATTAACGGGAAACAGTTGCAAGGCTGAATAATAAAATGCCACGCACACATTTATGTTAGAGATAAGGTTAGAACTCCAAAATTAAAATGATAATATAACCTGGTGAATACTCTGTATTCATAACTGAGGTTTTCTCCTCTCATCGTTAGCTATGCAGCCTAAAGGTAGAGGTGGACATGGAGAAGATTGCTGCAGAAATTGCTCAGGCAGAGGAGCAGGCCCGTAAGCGGCAGGAAGAAAGGGAGAAAGAAGCAGCAGAGCTAGCTGAACGCAATCAGAACAGCGCAGGTACTGAAGAAGAGCAAGCAACTAGCAAAACAGAGGAAAAGAAAGAAGAGGGACCAACTCCCATGGAAACAGGTAGACTTTTTGATGAAACTAGCTCTACGTTTTTAATTAAGTAGCTACAGTGGAACTGAGAGAGTAAGTCACGTAACTAAAACCCGTAAAGAGTTTTTGAAATAATCGGTTTTTAAAAGGACTTCACATTTTTTTAGACTGTTTTTTCAGCTGCCTGTGGTTTCTTTCTAGTTTTTGACTTCTTAACCCTTGATTTTGTTTGTTAATGCATGTTTATATTTACATTTAATAATTGTGCTTGAACTCCTGCAGAGGAGAGAGTTTTGCAAATCTTTCTGTCCTCTAGACGGGCGTTTGTTACAGATACATTTGTGCAACTTGCTGTCAGATAGTGCTTATTGTCAGGTGGTAAAAAGCATTTTTTTGCCATTGTAATTCTGAGCTCCCCAGTTGTTTAATGGCTATTATAGTTACAGTTGTTGTAATGTAACTTCTCAGTTCCCCATTTTTCAGAAGTAACTGAAAAAAACTCCCTGTACAAGACAATTCCATGAGACACAGGTGGAGAGTACTTGAGTTGTGATATATGTATCCTCCACATTCATTTAAAATATCTATAAAAGAAATTATAAATGTTAGAGTTACATGTGGAATGTTATCCTTCACAAAATTGTAGTCATAATATGTGTAGTTACAGCTGTGTTGTTGGAAAAGTGAATTCATTATAAGTACCTCATTATTTGTAACAGTCCAGCTGCTTTGGGATCATGGAATGCTGGAGTGATGAAAGTGTATTTCAAAAAAAGTGGCTGGAGCTTATGCAGCCAGTAGCTAGGAAGAGATAATTCAGATGGATTTTACTACAGGTGAGGTCCAAAGTTTGGGGAAAGGGAGATTTCATGTGTATCTGAATATCTTGCCAATTTATTGAATTTGACTGCACTGTATTATGTATTAAGTAGCTTAAGGTCAAGAACAGGCCTTCTAGATGTTGCTGGCTTTCAATTCCAGTGTCCCCCAGGCAGTGGGGAGGAGCCAGGAGTCCAGCAACATCTTGCCCATCCATGCTGTAGGGACAGACCTCTATCCCTGAAAAAAGTAAATGATGATTAAGGTACAGAGAATCTGTATCTCGAGAATAAAATAACTTTTAGGATGGGTTCATCTTATTTTTCTTCTGTTGATGCTAATCATTATTTAAACTGCTTTTCACTTCCTTACCGTGTCTGAAAAATATTCTAAAGAAATTCAAGTTAGCAGTGTTAGCAAAAAGACTCTCACTGACCAAAAGAAATATTTGTATGCAGAAGAACCTCCTCCTGAAGAACCTGTCGAGAGCCAACAAAATGGTGAAGGTACGTCCACACCAGAAGACAAGGAAAGCGGACAAGAAGGAGTGGAGAGTATGGCTGAGGAAGGAACGAGCGACAGCAACACTGGCTCAGAAAGCAACAGTGCCATGGTTGAAGAGCCCCCAGCTGACCCAGCAGTTCCAGAAGACATTGAAAAGAAAGAATAAATATTTAGCCTCTACTTTCCATGTATGTCTCCCTTTTTTAAATAATAAACAGCACAGGCAAGAAAGGGGGTAAATTACTATGGGTATTATTGTTTTCTATGTTTCCACCACCAAGTAAATATTGGGCATTTATACTGTTTGAAATGTTTGTGATGCCACAGGTTTCAAATGTCTAGGGATGAGCTAAGTCTTTTGAGTGACCACTCAGCCTAGCATCAGATCCCAGCTGACACTCTGCTGTAATACAAAACAGCAGCATCATATCTGTCCCAAAGAAATAGTTTGTTTTGTGGCTTGAGGTCTTTTATTGTCTTATGTGTTTTTTTCCAGAAAACTGTTCTAGAGCCCTGAAGCATTACCTTTTGATTTTGTCCTGTTCTCAACTGGGACTAACAGTTCAAGATGGGTGATTAGGGTACAGATTCCCCAAAACTCACTTGTCATCTTTCATATCATTTAAGAACATGTATAGAACTGATATTCCAGACTTCAGCTCCAGCCAGGCATTATTTGTTTTCTGTAACTTCTGAAAACCACAAGTTCCTCCCCACAGAATTAAATTGTTGTATCTTTGCCAAGAAAGGAGATGTCCGTTTTCCACTAGATCAAAACCTCATCTCACCAACCTAGTGGTACTCAAAAAAAATACTCTTTCCTTTCCTCCTTTTCCAAAATACCTTTGGAAAACGTGTTTTAACCAGGATTACGTATGCATACGTACAGACGCACATATTTTAATGGCATCGCGATAGAACTTATTCACAGAATATCATGAAAAGGCAAAATCAGTCACCAGATACATTGTTGCTTTGCTGTTACAATGACTATTTGCCACACTGTGTTCTTTTCTACAGGGTTTGTAACAGAGTTTGGAAAAGTTACTTCTTTGGACTAGAAATGGAAACCCTATAGGTCATGTCTCCTGGTAGATTACAGGAATTATCCAGAAAACTAGCTTTACTAAGCTTTGGTTTGTAAAGGAAAAACCTTTCCCATACTGGAAATGCTGCACAGCTTCCACACTTGAAAAGGACACATTGCCAATGTAAATTTCACATCTCTGCAATGTGAAAGCCCAAAGGCTTTAAGCTAAATGTTGCTGTAGGACCTCCATTTTTTTTTTAAATAGAGTAGCATCCTCTCTCATGCAAACACCAAAGAGAAAAAGCAGTTTCTCTTGAGGCACATGATGCCAGGCCATTTCTGCCAAAAAATGCTATTGCATTAACACAGTTTCGTTATGCCTTGGGGCTGTTTAATGTAATGTGAGATCCTTCTTCTTAAGGTTCCACCACCCCTGTACTCTTTGATCCCTTTGTTCAGAATGATTTGATGCAAAGGCGTGGTGCCACACAATACAAGGCAGTAAGTAGTTTGAAGCTTGTCAAACTGTTCCCCTCCTATACTGTGCCACAGTGCAAAAGCACCATGCAAATTATTCTTTTCAGACAACGTTTTCAGTTGAAAAGAGCTCTACAGATGTCTTGCATCATCATAAAGCTATTTGTTTTCTTTTGGATCTCAAGCTGTCTGAGAATTCTGCTTCAGGGTTGCCCTCCACAGACATTTCCTCAGAAGATTTAAAAAAAAATGGGGTCATTCTAAGTGAAAACACCAGGTTTGTGTCTGTCTCTTAATCTGTTTTTGGCTTACAGATTTGTGATGGGTTGTTTTGTTATGTTTTTTAAACCTCTTTGGACTCTTTTAACTAGATTTTGATGTAATAAACTAAAACATGTTTTAAGAAAATGAAACCATTGCAGTGGTCTGTTCATGTCTTGCCTGCATAGATTGTGAAGCATCACATTCCTACGAAAAGGGATCTGGTACATGACCATTTTTGAAAATGCAGAATGCCATCCTGTTAATAAAAACTCACTAGTCCCAATGCAGCTGTACTCAGGCAAAACTAAGGTTTAGAGACCACTGGCCCAGTAGACGAGGGTATGCCAAACTATCTGCATTTTTAAAATGCATCCAGTTGGTTGAGTAGGACACAGATGAGTGTCATGATTATGGCTGAGACAAAAGTACTTGGTATTTCGGAGACAAGTTTTGCAATGTCAAAAATGGTTCTTCCTGTTCCCATTTTTTCCACCACTGGCTTTGAAAACATTTAGTTTCCCATATTCATCTTCTGCTGCCTCTCACTTTTGGCTTTGTTAGCCTTCATTTATGTAATAATACCACCTTATCTGAATGGCTGTATGTCAAGATAATCCAGTTCATTGAGCAGTCTTCAGCTGCCTCAACTGTCTTGTGTGAATAATTCACAAACAAGAAAGGTCAGGGACAAACAATAACAGCTGGGAAAAATTCTATCCCCGTGGAAATGCTATTTTTGTCTCAAAATTTAAAACTATATTAAAGATCGTCCACCTATGATACTTAGCTGAACCTGCAAAAATCTGCTTATACATATAATCTACCTTGCCGGATTTGGGTGAACGCTGGTTGCACAACCATCCACTCCTTGGTGAGGAGTCATGGAGCTAGGAGATGAGGATGCCTCAAAGACATCAGGTGGAATTGAGGAGGTGGCTGGGAAAAACATGGCATGTGGTCCAAGAGGAGGTGGTATCCCAACATGTGCAAGTTTGTGGTCATTCTGTAATCCTATAGTTAGGGTTTGCATCTGCAGAGATGGTAGATTCCCAGAGATCCAATTAAGAATTGAATAGCTCCTGTCCTTCTACTTGCACATGACCAAGAGGTAGACAAGCAGCTTTTTGTTCAGCTCTTTTAGAGCACCAGCAAAAGTTTTCGAGGCACCTCATCTACTTCCAAGGTTCTCTGCCATAGAGAGGCAGCAAGAGAAGGATAGAGGAAAGTATTTTCATAGTTCTCAATAGGAAAATGTCAAAGGGAAGAGAATTCTTTTTGATACTGCCACACATGTCTCTACATGTACTTTTGGCTCAGCCATAATCATGCTTATTTGTGTCCTATTCAACCCACAGCTCTGAAAACACAAAGATTTTCTTCTGCAAAACTGTTTATTCATGTATTTGTTAATTGTCTGGCTGGCTGCAACCTGCTTCAGCAACTCAAGTTATAACACCAACCCCTTTTAAGTTCAGCTTGCATTACTTCTGGGTTTCTCCAAGATCACAGCTTGAATCTTTTCACAGGTTGAAATTTAGTAATAATTTGATATTCTTCTTTTCCTCCCAAGGAACTCAAGGTAGTATGTATGGTCTCCATGTCCTTATTTTAGCTCCTATAACAAATACCATAAAGGCACTAGATCCTGTCCTGTAGTTGGATGGGAGATCGCCAACAAAATACCAACTGCTAGAGGCTCTATTTCATACAAATGAACTGGCAAAAACATTGACTCTTCCTTGCTTAAGAAGACCCTATGAAATTCATGGGGTCACCGTAAGTTGACAGGTGATTCAAAGGCAAATACACACAGCAAACCTGTGATGCAGGTTAGGCTGAGAAAGAATGACTGGGTAACCCAAAGTCACCTAGTAAGTTTTATGGCAGACTGAGGATTTGGAACTGAGTCTCTCCAGATTTAGCCTGACATTATAATCCGGTTTTTCTTAATTCCAGATATTTTGCCTGTTCTGGCTAGCTGGGGCAGATGGTAGTTGTAAGCCAAAATATATGGAATTATCCAGGTTAGGGAAACCTGCTTTAACCACTGAACCAAATACATTGACTCTCCGCTCTTATGGATGTAGGCCGCTGGGCATTTTTTTCATGAGATGTTTTTAGCAGCAAGCCCTAGTTTTGTACTCCTTGGGTGGGGAGAAAATGATTTTCTGTAAAGTTGCCTGAGGTAACTTTCAGAGCTCGTGTGTTCTTATGTGAAACCCCAGGAGGACTTGGTGTTTCTCGTGAGTTTAAATCCATGTTATCAGAATTTCATTTCATTTACATTCTCTCCACCCAGGGCACAGATTGGCTTGTGCTAGCATGTTTCTGTTTTAGATCCTCCGCACCCCAACCCCACCTCCAAGAACATAGGGATGTCATTTTTTTCATAATTGTTTTTTTTTTTTAACTTCATGAAGCATTCTTGAATAATGCCAGACTCATCCAAAAATGTCAAATTATGGGGAATGGAATTGCATATTATAAAACTAAAAATAATAGCAGATGTCTTGCATACACTCCCCTGTACAGCTCTCTCTATTGGCATTCAGCTGGTTTGGTTATTAGGGCTGAAACTGGTTATGTTAAACTGACCAAGATCAAAGTGCATATTCACATGGGAATGTGCAGGAGGCTGCTATGTCTAAACACGACACAGAAGAGCACACCCCAAAATGGTAGTTGAAGCACCCGATCTATCTTTGTTTATACTGCTCCCTCAGTTGCAGGACTTCAACCTTTAATGTTTTGGCACGCTCATCATTAGATCATTAGATCGTTAGGACTCCTAATGATCTGAGTCTCCTTGCCAGCATGCAAAAGAGCTGAGCAACAGAAAGGCAAGCTAAGAGAAATTGATAAGGACCAAACAAAGGGATGGGTCGCTGAGGACTAAATGGCTCTATTTGGCATTTTCAGCACACCTTGAGTGTGTAAAAGATAAAACTACTTTTAGGAGGGCTTCCAGGAGTTGTTTACAAAAACAAGATAAAATTACTCTTAAAATACAAGTTGAAGCAGAACTGAAATCAGGACACTCACCAGATACAATGTCCAGAGTGAACTGGGTGGATGGAGCTGATTTTTCCACCCATCTTTCTAGTGCATGGGTGCACTAACAAACTTATAGAAGGACTTTTCCCTTCCCTGTGTACAAAAGATAAACAGATCACAAAATGCACCTTAGCTTTTTAATCAATCACAAAAGATCCACTAACTTTTTAAATCAGGAATAAGCACTAGCAAATAGTGAGAGTCCTAAACAAACAGGGATGTCTGAAGTGTGCAACACTTCTAGTCAAACACACACACACACACACACACACACACACAAAACGGCAACATTAGCATCAGCAAGAGAAAGCAGGTAGACGGTTTGTTCTGTATTCAGACTTAGATCATGCATCTCAGAAAGTGGGGGACTCCAGTATCTTCTAAGATTAGGCAAGGGGAGACTGGTATCTCCTGAAATGATCTGGCAAAATTGGACTATCAAGACTCTTGTGTAATTGAGCATCCTTGGAAATTATCAATCAGAAATGCCTGCAAGCTATCACCTCCACATTTACTTAGGACTAAACTACACCGAAACTTTGAAGGGCATTTCTAAGTACACATTGTGCTGGTAAGAATCTTCATATTTTAGGATCTTGCAATGATAACAGATGGAGAAATAGATAACTCTTGGTTATGTGCCACAAGCCTTCCCTGAAACTAAGAGCTGTCCCTTTAAAGCATTCAAAAGTCTTCCATACATCTATGCCATGAACAGCTTGTTTGTATTAAAGTCTATGTATTTTATTCCCTCTGCTCCAAGCCATTTGGGGTTTTCAACAAATACCCCCTTCCCATAATGAATTTTAATTAACAGTAATTGGTGTCAGAGATGGAATGTCTTGCTTAAAAAGGCATGTCTTCAAAGGAGAGATATAATGCATTTGTTAATTTTCTCACAATAAAAGTAGTGCAATTAAGTATCCTGAACCTTCCAGAATCTCTGTGAGTGAAATCCTCAAGCGAGCAGTTAAGCCGTTACTCGCCCAGTTCATAATAACAGAAGATCGACCTGTCAGATGAGTCATAACAGCGTTTGCGGTGACAATGGGCTGATGGTATCATAACTGTGGTTGAAATGATTGTGTACAGACATGGACCAGTTCTTTGAGGCTGGCATATCTCTTAGCTGCCTGTCCCACATCAACAGGCTGGTATTTTGCAGGACACGCCTTAAATCAGATATATTGAAAGGTGTGCAGGCATTATTCGTTACAGTCCCAGAAGCATACAGGAGGATAGAAGAAAAGAAGAATCTTGAATGATTGGACTCAACAATCACCTTTGGCCCAACATCTTTCTTCCCATAATGGCTAAATGCATGTTTCTGGAAAGCCCATAAGCAGGACGTGGGAACAAACCACCTTCTTCTATTCCTTGTCCCCTTACACCTGCCATTTCTTTGGTGGTGAATAGCCTGGGTGATGTTGGGCAAGTCACATTCTCACAGAAAGGCAAGAGCAAATCCCCTCTGAACAAAGTCTGCCAAGAAAACTCCATAAGTCAGAAATGGCTTAAAGGCACACAACAGCAACAAAGAGCCTAGAAATCACAACGCGAAAGTTGTTATTATTTATAATACCACCTTTTCCCTTGTTGGAGACTCAACGCAGCTTACCAAAGTTGGAGCAGCTAAAAATTCACATGCTACCGATACACAAAAATGGCAGTTAAACTATCAAGTAAAACCAAATAAAAACATACCGGTAACTTTGAAAAGAATACAACAAATAGGCAACATAGCGCATGATACATGGCCTTTTCCCTTTGAGCAAGCAGTCTTCAAAGGCCAGTAAAAACTGAAAGAAAAAAGTCTTTTCCTGCCTGCAGAAAGATAACAAGGAGGGTGCCAGGCTAATCTCTCCTGAGAGGGAGCTCCAGAGGCTGGGAGTTACCACCCAGAAGGTTCATTCTGTTTCCACCAGATGTACCCATGAGGGTGGTTGGATGGAAAGAAGGGCATTCCCAAAAGATCTCAAAACACAGGGAGACTCCTATGGGATGGTCCTCCAGATAACCAGAACCTTAGCTGTATAGGGCTGTACATGTCATAATTAGCTATCACCAATGGATCCGTTCTCCATGTGTTTTTTTAATTCTTTTTTTTAAAAAAGAGGCATTTAGGCTGCCTGCTTTGCCATTTTACAGCAGCAGCAGACTTTGCAACATGGCAGCTTGTGACGGAAGGGGGAAGGGGGCCACAGTACTGGACAAGGAGAACATTATACACCATCTGTCTGATTCAGGGTCTCAGGGAATGCTACGTAGCAGTGTCTGCAACACACCAGGAGACAGCTGGGTTCAGTATCATGAACATACCAGGAAATGGTTAGATTCGGGACTTCAACAGTAAACCTAGCTACTTGAATGGAGTTGCAAATGTCTAGATTCTCCTGGCCCTTTCGTTTCTGTATTGCTGACTGTGGGTCTGTGGAAACGAAGAGATTAGAACTGCGTAGACCATTAGGTACCGTTGCACTGCAACACGCAGCAGCCCTAGCCAGCATAGACAGTAATGAGGAATGATGGAAGATGCAATCAAAGAATACTTGGAGATGTGCATGATTCTTACTCCTGGCCAAAATCCAATTGTTAGTCCTGGAGTAAACCTACTGAACCAGCTACTACACAGTTCATTTATATGAATCCCATTGATTAGATAGGTCTAATATATGTGAGAATAGCACATACTATTCAAAGCTTGCAAGAAAATAAATTGTACTCTGTTCTGAGTTTTTTTCTTTCTTTTTTTTTTCCTTAAATGTCTGATTTTCTTTTTTTTCTTAAGTCTCTGGAAGCAGCGGAAAAGAACTTGACGTTTTGCAGAAAATCCACAAGAGGGCGATATACACAAGAGCTGTGGGTGAAAAAAATTTAATCTCATAACTATAGCTTTATCTCCATCTGGTGGCAACTGGCAAACATTTTTTTTCCCCTAATCTCACAAAACCATTTACAGCAGGCTTGGGCTTTGTTAAGTCAAGTCACATGGTCTGACAAACTGTCCATTTAAGTATCCCCAGGAATACCATAATCTAAAGCCGTTTCTGCAGTACACTGTTATAATGCTATTATTACACTTTCAACCTCCTATAGAATCCCGGGGTTTGCAGTTTAGGGAGGGACCTTCAGAATTCTCAGCCAGAGAGCTCTTTGGCCTCAGGAAACTACAAACCACAGAATTCCACAGGATGTTGAAAGTGGAATAAGAGCACTGTAACAGTGTAGTGTGGACGTGGCCTTAGTCACACATTTAAAGTCTTTATAAAAATATTCACAAACCACAAGACGTATTGGCCAAAATCTGCAGGCGTAACTATGCCATGGGTCCCCTCTCACCCCTCCAGAACTTACTGTTTAGCTGCTGCAGTCCTCACTCCACAGCTATTCAATGGCCAATGGAGAGCTGGTGGTGGGGAGCAGGGATCCCAGAAGTGTATCCATTATAACTAGGGTTGCCAGATGTCCCTTACTATAAACAGATGTCCTTTATTTGAGGGACAGAAAGCTTGTCCTATGTAGAAGTGGCAAGTGTCCTTTATTTTAGGCAATGTCTATTATTTGAGGCTTAGAAATCTTTTCCTTTAATACAGACTGAACAAAATGCCAAAAAAAAAAATCCTTTATTTCTGAGTGCGGGACATTACTAAAGACAGAAATGTATGCATCATGTTATTTATGAATGTGGACGATACATTAATTTTGCAGAGAAATTGGTTAACTGAAACCATGAATTTCATTTGGTGTTTAAGAACAACACAAAATTGATAATAGTTGCTTTTTGACTGTCAACCCTGCATGCCATGAACTTCAGCTGTCCCTAAGTGCTGTTTTGAAAACTTGCCAACATTAATTGTAGCTATAAAACTAATTGCTTTTATAGTAACTCTCTGAGCCCCAGCTCCATTTCCCACTGAGCATCTCTGGATCTTTCTTATAGGAATGGACCCTTAGAAGGGGCCATTAGAAGAACTCCTGCCTCCTATTCTCTTTCGGACTCTGCAATGGAATAGCATTTTGAGGAGTGGGGAGCTTAGTTAACCACAGCACAAATAGGGGCTCCACTGGGCTGCTTTTAGTAAAAGAAATATACATTAGGAACTCTCCTATCACAGATCGTCTGTGCAAACACATGGTTTGGACTTCCATTGCTTTGGTGGAGGTTTTTTGGGTGGGAAGTAGTGTGTTGTATATTTATTTTTACTTGCGTTCAAACACAGTCACAGCCCTAATTGAACCCAATGGAAAAATCAAAGAGAGTGACAATTGTTGTTGTTGTCGTGTGTCTTCAAGTTGTTTCCGACTTATGGCAACCCTATCATGGGGTTTTCTGAGGGCTGAGAGTGTGTGATGCACCCAAGGTCATCCAGTGGGTTTCCATGGCCGAGCTGGGAATTGAACCCCGGTCTCCATGTTTGTGATCCAACGCTCAAACAACTACACCACATTGGTTTGAGTGATAGTTATGTTTTACTCCTCCACCCATGTGCTTTCTTTTCTTTTCTTTTTTCTTTTCTTTTCTATATCATTTCTTCTCCTCTTTTCCCTTCTGCTTTCATTTTGACAGCAGCTTTTACTCCCAGTTACCAACCCTTTTGAAGTGGTTTCTTGTTTTGCATCGTCGTCGTAGGGGTTCGGCTACTGCAAGGCAAGCTTGCAGATTCGATCACACGCTCTTGCCAAGGGGCCCTCTGTTTGGGGTAATAAAAGAAAGAAAGAAAGATAGATAGTGCAAGATAGAACTCATATCATCTTACCTGCATGAGACCTTGGGAGCCTCAAGTACAAGCTTTGGGGCACTCTGAGTTACCCAGAGAGCTCTCTCGTTTACATTATCATTTAGTGGCAGCTGAGCTTTACCTCTGGCATGAGAAGAAAGATGCCATTTTCCTGACATCCAGTGCAGCCTTCCCCAATAATGCCTTTGTCACCATAAAACAAAAAAATCCACACCTTTTCGTGAATTAACTCTGACTGTCTTTTGAAACAGCTCAGTTTTCCCATTTTGTTCTTACAAGCATTCTTTAGCTCCTGCAGTTTTCCTCATGTGCACTTGGGAGGAGGCCTAGCTAAGGTCACCCCTCCCTGAAAGGAATTTGGCCATTAGGAGCAGCTGTGAAAAGCTTCACCCAAGTCCCTACTAGAAGGTTCAAGCCTTATGGCTCTCCACTGGCAGTTTGACCCAGTATGGTTGCCCAGGACAGATGGGATAAAAGACTAGCTTGTGCTCCTGCTCTTTGCTTTTCATAAACTGTCTGCATTTATGCTGGGGGGTCACCAGATCTCAGGGCAGAGCCCCAAGTCTCCAATTTTTATGAGTCTTCATCCAGGCAGGCAACATGGGTGCAAATTCTCCTGTTTGGGGAAGTTCCGCTCCTGGCAAGAGGATAGTACTCTGTGCAAATCTCTAGCCCAGCTAATAAAGCAGCAGCTTGCTATAATTCAAAAGTCTTGATTTTTTGCTGAAACTTCAAAAGACTCTCCAGAGTCATAGAATCACAGAGTTAGAAGTGACCTCATGGGCCATCAGGTCCAACCCCCTGCTTAACACACAAGATCTTCAGCAATAGCAACCCCAGCAGGTAGTTGTCCAGCCTCTTTCTGAAGACATCCAGAGAAGAAGACCCCAATGCTTCTCTAGGCCAGCAGTCGCCAACCTTTCCGACCTCATGGACCACTAAACTCACAATTTTGAATCCCGTGGACAGAGTGTGAGAGGACAACAGGGAGCGATCTCATTCCCCTCACTGTCCACCTCCTTGCTGCAAGAGCGATCCCGCCCGGCGCGAGTGGGAGAGGACAGCGGGGGGGAGGCGATCTGGTCCTCCTCGCTGTCCACCTCCTTGCTGGGAGAGCAATCACGCCCGTAGGGGGTGGGAGAGGACAGGGAGGGCGATCTCGTCCCCCTCGCGGGGCACGGACCACCAATATTTTCTTGTGGACCATCAGTGGTCTGTGGACCATTGGCTGGCAACCGCTGCTCTAGGCAACTGGTTCCATTGCCAAACCACTCTTACTGTCAAGAAATTCCTTCTAATCATGTTCAATAAAAATCTATTCTCCTGCAACTTCAAACCGTTAGACCTAGTCCTACCCTCTAGTGCAGCAGAGAACAGGCCTGTCTCCTGCTCTCTGTGACAGTCCTTGTGGTATTTAAAGAATGCAATCATATCACCCCTCAGTCTTCCCTTCACCAAGCTGAACATGCTTTACTCCATCAACCTTTCCTCACTGTTATTTATACCTCCTATCATCCCCTTGCCCTTCCCTGAACCTGCTCCAACTTTTCTACATCCTTCTTAAAATGAGGCACCCACAACTGAACACAGTGCTCAAGGTGATGCCTGACCCATGCAGACTATTGCTTCACTCGACTTAGAAAGCATGCTTCTATTAATGCAGGCTAAAATAGCACTCACTTTCTTTGCTGCAACATCACACTGCTGGCTCATGTATAACCAATTCCTCATCTTCTCCTTATTTTCAGATACTTCTATTCTCTGCCCCATTTTCATTCCCTCCTCTTCCAATCCCAAATGCCTCATTTTTATTTCATTTTATTTTAAAAAAAATTCTCTAAAGTTTTAGCAATGACGCAGTTGGCACTTGTGCTAGGAAAGATTAAATGTCGTCTCCCACCCTATGCACAAAGAGATTAAAGCTTCCAGTGACATCCCACCCTCCATCTTTTCTCAGTCGTGTATTTTAACCTGTCAGGGATTGGGATACATAAAGGCCCTGGGTGACCTTGAAGGGCTGCGCCCCTCAAAATAGTTGAAAGGATTTGTCCCCAAATGCCCTACCCTGGGCTTGGGGGGAAATTTCCAGATTTGTGGTCCCCTCTGGACCAAAGGAGAGATATGTACTCAAACAGAAAGTAACCCATAGGTCAACTTCTGGGTTGCTTTCCCTGGACCTAAAATAGTGTAGGAGAGGCATAAAGTGTCAAAATTGTCCCCATGTCCTTTCCTTTAAAGGACCAAAGAAAAGTCCAAAAACTTTTCTAATTCATTTAAAAAAAAAAAAAAAAGTCTGTTCTATGGGGCCCTGAGGGTCATATGTAGCTCACTTTCTCCACTTTTGCTTTAACGTTTCTTTTTCTCTCTTTTCAGAACCTCCAAAACATCAAACAGCAGGCTTCTGTGCTCTCGAAGATCAACCCTCCACACAGAAGGAGAGGCAGGCTTACTACAGTGAGGATGGGAGGAGAAGAAGAAACCCAATTCTTTTTCTTTCCCATCCAATCTCCCCTTGCTGCCATGACCCAGTTATTTCTTGCAAAAAGAAAGGGGAAACCAAGAAAGGGACAAAAAGGGATGAAAAGCAACATGAAAAAATGTGAGACAAATCAGTACAAACTCTTAGTCTAGTAGAAGTTGTTGGATTTTTTTTTAAAAAAAAAAAAGACAGATAAAGCAACAAATAGCACTGCATCCTGACATATTTACCCTGCCTGGAAGTCCCCTAAGGCTCTAGACCAGTGGATGCAAATTTGGTCCTTGGTTCTTACAACGGTAGTTCTAAGTTTCCCCAGACTCAGCCTGAGTGTAAGTAAGAGGGATAATGGCAGTCTACTGGATCAGTGCTGACTCTGGAGAACCAATAGGTTGCTCACGTTGGTGGGAAGAAGCTCAGAATCCTGGCATCATAACAGAATCCCTTTTCTGAGAGCATCTTCCAGATGTGTTGGACGTCAAGCCCATCACCCTCAATCAGCATGGTCACTGGCAACGTTACCTCAAGGTAATGGAGATTGTCAGAGTTGGCCCTACTGTTTGGCAATGTTGCCTCAAGTGGCAGTTTCAGGGAAGCAACAACAAAGAGGTTGAAGGAGAAAAATGTGTCCCACGCACTGTTATCTGCATCCCTTGGGTTTGCAGGTGTGATGGAAAGCATTGTCCCATTGCCAATGTTGAAGAAATATTCAACTGCTACTCCAATCAATTTTTGCATATGGAAGGAGGAGGATGGTCTCATCATGTTTTCATTTCAGACAGCAAACTATCTCAGGACAGCCTTAGGCACTGGAGTTGAACACATCAGAAACCATCTAGTTAGAGAACACAGCTTCAGTGCATCAAGCTGGCGCTGATCTTTACAGTCATGAACCAGTATAATCCCGTAAACAGCAGCTAGGCACGGGTCATCATAATGATTCTACAGGGCATTCCACAATATGTCTCACACACATTAACTCAGTAACACAACAGTCCAAAAAGGCGGGCTGGGAAAACACTTGCCTCTTTAAGGCCTCCTTCTAGAAAATACTTAGTCAAAGTGAAATATGAAACCAAGAGCTCCTGATTCACTGGTCAGAGTCTGAACTTGGTCCTGGTCCCCGAAACCTGTCAGGGATTCCAGGCAGGGGACCCTGGGAAAATGATCAGCCCACTGCAAAGATGTTGCATCATGCCCCAGCTGTGGGAAATTGCAAGGTTGCATAAGAAACTGGGGTGTGCAAACCTCTACCTGATTGGTTGTAAATATGTATATAAGAAAGCAATCCCCAGTATGTATTTGTCTGTTGACCAAACAGGTGTCTGGTGCAAGCCTTTGTCCGTCTGTTCTATGTTTTGCATATAACGGAACTTTGCTGCAAGATAAAGTGCCTCCTGTTTGGAAGAAACTCCCCTGCGTGTGAGTATCCTTACTGGGGAATAAGGCTGCTGCTGTTGGCTCGCTGAACTCTGGTTTTTCCGCTGCATTTCTGTGGGGCTGAAACTCCTATCATCCCCCAACAAAACCTCCTAGCCTTACCTGACCTATGGAGTGGGGTAGTAGCCACGCTAGGACCCCTGTGTGGTAACTAAAGTTGAAACTTCATTTCCATCAGCAAAGCAAAAGGCCTTACTCTTTGAAATGCAGGGCTGGCCCAAGACATTTTGTTACCTGAAGTAAAGCAACCAACTGCATGCCCGCCTCACAAAGTACACGTAATACCCAAAGCCTACCGAGTTGTGTTTACACCTGAAGAAGAAAATCACCCAAACACCTTTCCTTATTTCCCTGACAATGAAAAGGCAGTAATAATAGATTAAGTGCTGCCTCCTCATGATACCAAGACTGTGCTATCTGGGGTTGCTGCTTCACTCTGCCTCATGGTAATACACTTCTGAAATACACTTATTGCACATCAGTATCTATACGTTTCCCACTTCCTACAATCTTCTCCATTTTAGTTAGGAGAAGTGTGCATTGTGTGCATTCACACTGTGTCCAACTTACAGCAACCCAAAGGCAAATCTGTCACAGGATTTTCTGGGGTGGAGAGGTGTGTGATGTGCCCAAAGTCACCCAGTGGGTTTCCATGGCCGAGCGGGGAATCAAACCCCAGACTCCAGGATAGTAGCTCAATGCTCAAACCACTACGCTATGTTGATTCTCATTAACTGTTTCAGCTGGGTTTGACTGAGAATGACGAGTTCCAAGGAACCTAGGAATTACTCTTGGAAGAGCAGGAATACAAACCTTAAGTTTCTGTGGCAAATGTTCAGCAGTTCTGTTCCTCCTCTCCCCACTTCTCTGATCACAAGGGGCTGCTGAGAACAGGGAACCTTTTCAATTTCATATCAGTTCAGTCTTCAGTCTGTTCTGCTTGCATCAATTTGCAATTTGGAAAACAAAAACAGACCACCACCACCATGAAAAGGCTGGCTTGGAAGATTCTGGGAGCTTTGATCCGAAGAGGTAACTTTCCTAATGCCTGCTCATATGTATTTCTATTTCCAAAATGAAATTTTAAAAAAGAATCAACTCCACTTTCAGCTAATATTGCTCCCCAGTTTTATTCATAATCTGAAGAGATATGACAGGGGTGAGGAGCCCTTGGTCTTCCAGATGTTTTGGACTACAAATCCTATCAGGCCTGGCCAGGAGAGTGTTGAAGGACACATTTGATAGTGCCTGGAAAGCTGTACACTTCCAAGCTCTGAATTAAAAGATACATTAGTAGACATCAGTGCATTCCCAAGGGATTTTGCTGCCTGAGGAACAGCAGTAAATTGTGTCCCATTAACCTAAATCAAGCTGCTCAGTGCCCCAAGCTAGCCAACTAATTTGGACATATGAGGCAGAAAATCCACCCCCCACCCCAATTCCTGACAGTGAAAATACGATTACTGCAAAGCAAATAACACAGCATTTTAAAGCCTTTCATTACCCCACAAATCTGCTACCTAAGGCAACTGCCTCATTCTGCCCAATCACTGGACGGACTCTGCAAGACACTGGATGATTCACCCAAGCAATCACAGTTTCTCTGCTAATAAGGTGATAACACTACTCAGGGTTAAACTGTGGGAGATGGAGGGTGATGGTGCATAGCATAGCTAGCTGCTGGGGCTGAACCTTTTCTTTAAATATATTGCAGTGTGATAACAAACGACAGGTTGTGGTTTGGTGTTTTGTTTCTTCACACACACACACACACACACACACACACATCTTCAGCTGCAACCAGGAGCGGGAGAGAAAAACAATTTGCATAGCTTGTCAATTTCTATGATTTAGCAACAGCAGCTATTTTGACAGTAGCAAGAGCACCTCAACAGGGAGGGTGGGGACACAAAACCCTGGCTGGACCTGTTTGAAGTGCCCTGACCTCTTCTCAGGGAAGCTGGGGATTTTCATTTTACCACGTCGCCAACTTCATGCGACATGAACAAACAGAAAATTTTATCAAATCTAACATAAAAATCCATCATCTTCTAGCAGTTATGGCTCTCCAGAGGTTGCTTGACCACAATTCCCAGTAGCCAATGTGAGACACCTGAGGGTAAGAGGGCAGTTTAGGGGAATGAGACAATCCACATGGCCCATTCAGTTCTATCAAAGGGTCACAGCCAGAAAGCTCAGGAATCAAAACCAAGTGACTGCTGCTACCAAGACCCAGCAAGCTGATACCGGAGGCAGTTGCCTCATATTGCCAAATGGTAGAGCCAGCCTATATCCCAGTTTGGTTTGTAATCACTACTTCTGGTATTAAGAAAGCTGTCGAATCTCGTTCAAAGCTTAGAAATATTATTTTTTGGACTGCAGCTCGCAGAATCCCACTCCTACAGCCACAGAGTTTCACTCCAAAAAACAACATTCCTCAGATCTTGTCCAATTATTGGATGTGTTAATAATCAGAAGGATTTTCGAAACAGGTGGTGTTTTCGTATTCTTATCATGTCTTATGGAGTCAGCCAACTCAAAAAGTTGGGGGAGGCATGGACATAGGAGGTAGGCGCCGACAAACTCCACGTTTAGCTGTGAAAGTCACTGGGGGCCTTTCCTCACTACACTGTTATAGTGCTATTATTCTGCTTTCAACACCCTGTAGAATTCTGGGGTTTGTAGTTTACTGAGGCCAAAGAGCTCTCTGGCTGAGAATTCTAAATGCCTTTCCCTAAACTGCAAACCCCAGGATTCCATAGGATGCTGAAAGTGGAATAGTAGCACTATAACAGTGTAGTGTAGAAAGGCCCTGGATATCCCACTCTCCAGTTCTCCTGGTTGTGGAGAACGTGGGCAGAAAGCAACAAGTACTGAGCACCAGAAACTATTATGGAGTTCTGCCAAGTAAGGCTAAGGGGTGTAACTTCTGGCAGCTGCAGGTGATGCATGAGAGGAAGAAATAAGTAAAGCATTTCCTCTCATAGAAACATAAGGATGGGGCATATTTCAAATATTCAGTATCTGTCTGTCTGACACTACTGAAGGGAAGGAAGCCCTGAGCACAGAAGGGAATCTATTGATAAACACTGACAAAACATATGTCCAGCATTCAGCACTGTCTTTGAAATCAATCTGAAATCTATCACCTACCTTAGCAATCATTTAATATGTCAGTTCAAGATTCAATACAATTGCATTCACAATAACCCTATGAGGAAAGTGACTGCTATGTGTATTTTTATGAACAAGAAAATGAATGCTAAGAACAGTGACTACTAACAGCAATATACAGTTGCCCCTCCACATTCACAGGGGTTGGGGCGCAGAACACTAAGGCCCTTTTCACATGTGGGGGGGGGAACGGGCGAAAACGCCCAAAAACGGAGCTTACCTCCAGCCGGGTAAGTCCGTCGCCACGTGGAGCAGCGCGAGCTCGCTGCTCCACACTCCTCCGGCGTCGCAGATGGCAGCTTCCAGTTGGTGGAGGCTCTCCACCAACCGGAGAAGCTCGCCAGCCGGAAGCCCGTCCCCGGCAGATCTGCAGGCACGCACTTGCGCGCGCCTGCAGATCCACTTTAGAGCTGGGAGACGGAGCAGCACGGGGCTGTGCGCTCCGTGCTTTTTAAAAACCTCGAAAAAGAGGTTTTTAAAAAACACGCAGCCCGGCTAGTTCCGGCCGCTCCTGAGTGGATTCTGGTGTGGAACTACGAAAAGTAGTCCACGCCAGTCCACTCTACGGTGTAGACAACCTCCGTGAGAGGTCGCTCTACACCGTTTCCCCCCGACACACATGTGAAAAGGGCCTAAGTTCTCTCAAATCATATTTGACACACACAAAAAGTATGATCCGTGGATTCAACTGACCACATATTCAAATGTACAGTACACAGTACATTTGAATCCAGAGTGGTGAACACAGCAACCACCCAGTTCTGCCTTCAGGGTGGTGAGGCTCCTTTGCAAAGCAGAAGCAGCTGCCTGGCAGGGCTTGCTGCCACCTCTGCTGCTTTCCTATGCTATTTATAATAGGGACTTACATGCCTCACCTCGCGTTCACAGTCTCTCCCAGTCTTCTGAGACTTTCAGAGAGACTGTGAACATGAGTTGAGACCCAAGTCACTATTAAAAATGGCATAAGGTAGCAGTGGAGGTGGCAGCAAATAACCCACAAACAATCAAATCTGTGAGAGTAAAACATGAAAATGTGGAGGGATGACTGTAGTTCTTCCCAGCCCAGGGAATCAGTTTAATCACTGAATCACTGCAGAGAGAACACAGACATTCCATGACCTAAGAGATAAGTTTCGTATGACATTCATCATGTCTGTCCATGGGTGTCACCATGCTGCACAGACTCTGTCCCCTAGGTCATGGTAACACAGAGGCCATCTTCTATTTTCATGGGTCTCCATTGAGGTGTAATTAGTCTGCAACAGAAGTTGAACTTGATCACAGTTTTCGCACATCCAAAGCCATGCCTTATCCACTAGACTATACTGGCTCTTTGTCTGGCTAAATTAGAGAGACTCCAGATGTTATTGGCCTTCAGCTCCCTTCAACCCCTTGCCAGCATGAGCAATGACCAGGGGTGACACGATTTGTCCTTCAAGAAGATCTTTGCAAGGGCCACAGATTCCCTAACCATGTTCTGAACTCACTTGATAAAGTCAATGAGTTGGATCCAAACTAAGTTAATTGAAATTAACTTGAATCTAAAATCAACGGGGCTTAAATCTTGATAAATTGATCCCCCTTGGTTTTAATTGTACCTCCATTCATAAGTTTAGTCCCTTGTAAATCTAAATCACAGAGTTGGGAACATGCACACTCCAGATGTTATCAGACTGCAGCTCTCTTCAATTCTAGCCAACTGAGCCAATAATAAGAGATGTTGGGAGCCACAGTCTAACAGTATCTGGAGAGCCATACATTCCCAAGCTCTGATATAAATATATTAAAAATGGTAAAGATCTCTGGTGCAGTGTACAGTATGAAGCTTGTGGGCTAGAAATTTTTAGAACTGCCTGTTCTTAGCCGCTAAGTGAAAAATTGATGCTTGCCTTCTAGATCCACATCCTGGAAGTGGTTTTGAATTTTTTTAAAAAAATCACTAGAAGAAGATAAGGAATACACCTGTTGCTGCAAGATACAGCTATGTGGTTAAAGGGGAAAGCAGCACTAAGAACCAAGCTGCTAAACCCTTGGATGGATCTGGAAATACATAACCGGTAAAGAAAAGGGCAAATGAAACCACAGGAGTGCAGAGACACTGAACACACAAGGTGCTGGTGAAGTCACATGTATATAATACTTTTTTCTACAATTCTATAACATAAATGATGGGTTTTGTCTTGGTTTGTCAACTGCAATAAATTACCTGTGCATGCTTCTCCAAAGCTACTTCAAAAGAAGCCAGTGGTGGCTGGTGGCTTCCATATCACTGGGACAGTGAATCTACCCTGGGGTTTAGTCTGAACTTTACAAAACTATCCAAGGAGCTGAATCTATCTGGGGGATAGGGTCCAGCACCTTGGATAGTTCCTTTAAAATCTGGACTAAAACCCAGAGCAGAGTCACCATTGCACTGACATGGAAGCCATCAGGAAGAAGTTTCTATTATAGTGCTGGGGAAATTGTGGTTCTCCACTGCAGTCCAACAACCTCTCCATAGTCCCCAGTTGTCTGTTCCTGTCTTAATTCCATCAACAGCAGAGAAGAAGGATTGCATTTTCTATTCCATGCAGTTCTGAAACCGTTTAGGTTTCCCTATGGCTGCTATTGGACATTTTTTTAAAAAAGTGAAAAACCGTGCACTAATTGCAGTCATGCCATTAACGTCATTGTCTACTTTGGCCCTCAGTCCTGAAAAAAATGAAGGTGAAGCTAATATGCTTCATCTGACCATGCAGGTAAAATTCAGCCTGACTGGTTCATAACCTGGGAAATGTGAATTTTTTGGATGACACCTCCTGCCCAGCTCTGGTGTGAATGGGCTCACACACTGGTGCCAAAAGTATCAGCTTGGGGTTCTCTTCTTTTTCCATTATAAACCCCCCCTCTTTGATTTTTGGATTTGGGTTTTCAGTATCACATTTATGCAGATGACACACAGATTTTCCAGAGTTTTAGATCAACTGATGCCTTTGTGTGGAAGTCCATGATGGACTGTTTGTTGAGCATTTGTTTCGGGATGACCACCCACGATATGGAGAAAATGGAGATCTTGATGTTTCAGCCTAACCATCCAAAAACCTCTCTTTCAAGTCCTCCATCATGTTTGCAGAGTTGCACAGTAGTCCCTGTTTTGGTTGCCAGGAACCTCAGAGACCTGCTGGATGACCAATTGTCCCTGAACCCCTTTATTGAGGTGACAGCAAAGGCATGTAATTTCCATCTTTTGAACATCTGTAGCATGTATAGGTTCTTGACCATCAAGACTTCTCATCTGCTTGTCCAAGCTTTGGTTATGTCACACCTGGACTAATGTAATAACCTACTGCCAGGTTTGCTTTCTTGCTCTTCTCTCCCTCTGGCCTTAATTCAGAATAGCGCCATCCAGGTTGTTTTAAACCTCTCCAAACCTCACCTTGAATCCTGCAAGATAGGATAAGCTGCAAGCTGTGTTTTGTCAGTATTCTTTGAAGACAGACTGCCACCGTATATCTTATGCCTGGCATGGAGAAACGTCTTGGGCCAAAAAGCAAAAGGTTTCAATGTTAGGAGCTGTACGTCAGCAGACAATATTCATCAGACTCTATTCACTCCGTCAGACACACACACACACACACACAAAAGACCACCTCTCCCTCATCAGTTCGGCTTTTTAAAAGCTTCACTGAAGCAGAGGAAGAGTTACGGAGAAGTCACAGTACTGAGGAGGTATCATTTATTCTTTCCACAGAAGAGATCCCCCTATGCTCTCCATTCTGAAGTCAGGGAAGGGTGAACAGCACTAAGGAACTACTCTTCTTGCCCCAGAAGCTCTTCCCCTCCCCATGTACCCCCTCAAGCTGTAATCAGGAATTTAAAAGCTGCGAATGCCAGCTTTTTAAAAAGTGCCCTGCAGCCTAAGAGGGAGGAGAGGGTAATCTTTAATGGGCGTCATCAACTAAATATAACACCAGGAAGAATCTGGCAGGATAGAGATCTTCTGTAGGCTGTGTTATGCCCACAGGCCAAAGGTGACCCATACTTGTCTTGTGTCCAGGATACATTCAAATCAAGGCCCAAGAACCTACAGAAAAGAACAGACTCTCTCCCAATTCCCCAGGACTTCCTTTAAATTCCTTAAAAACCAAATCTGTGAATTTACCAAGTGGTCTACAGCATGGATAAAAACAGCCTTTAAGGTTAGGGAAACAGTCGCCTAGGGACGTGGGGGTGGGGGGGCTGAGTCGCACAGGGCAGCAACGTTTGGGGGGCATCCTGTCCCATAGCCACGCCCCCACGCACACTGGCCATGCCCCCGTACACAATGGCCACGCCCCTCACACCGTAGCCCCGCCCCCTCCACACACTCCAAGTTCCGCCACAGTAGGGAAAAGAACTAAATCAGTGTAGCATTATCAAAAAAGTTAAAATTTAGTTAGATTAGCGAAAGGAGAAATCAAACATATGTTCATAGAAATGTGGAGGCTGCTTTATTGTGTATGTTATTCATGCAGTCTCAGAAACTATACCATCACTTGATCAAGTGTGATAACTGAAGCCCCTGTCAGGGCTGCTGACGACGAGCAGCAACTGTTGGTCCCTGTGGCTCTGGCTGGAGATGAGTCCTGCAGCTCAAGAGCTCCCCCTGCTGCCATGGACCAAGCAGGAGCCGACAGCCCTCTGCCTGCCCCTTTGGAGCAACAGGGATCCGATTCTGAAGAGGCTCTGCAGCCCGGTTCAATAAGCCCCCAATCAAGACGGAGACTCAAGAGGGCTGTACAAAGGGAGGTTTCCTTGGCTAAGTTTAAGAAGCGGTGACCGGACACACCTGTGTCTTGGGCTATATAACTGCCTGCCTAGAAGCTTCCCTTTGCTTGTGGCAAACTTCTTACAAGCCCTCCTCTTGCCTGTACCTTGCTCCCAGCACCTGGTTCCTGATACCTTGAGTTGATCTCTGGACTCTTGACCCTTGGCTTTGGAACTCTGACTACAGCTTTGCTTGGCACTCTGGTAAATGAACTTGCTTGAGTAAGTGCTTGCCTGTCTCCTCCCGGCTGGACTTTGCTGGCTCTCCCACCCTCTTCTCTGGGCTGGCTCGCCGCCCAGGTCTCTGACCTTGACATCAAGCATCTTTCTGGAAAAGTGCATTTTGAACAACATGAATAATATATAACCCATCAATCAGTACTTCAAAGATGGACCTAATAATAATGATGATGGATGGATGGATGGAGGTGGGAAGCACAATAGATTAAAATAAATCAGCATATTAGACACAACATCAGCTAAAAGTACATAATGCCAGTTAAGAGGCACATAACAAGTGTTAGAAGGACATATAAAACCCATACATATTAAAACAGTCAATTCATACTTTCAAACTTAGATTTAAAAAGTGTTTGGGCAAGCCTACTGGAAGGGACCAGTCTTTACTGCTGTTTTAAATTCAGACAGCATATCCAGCTGTCATATCTCTTCTGGAAGGTCATTCCACAGTCTGGAGGTGGCTGAAGAAGAAGTTGTCTGGTTGCCAGATTCGTCCTGACTGACTGAGGTAAATCTCTGCCCAGAGGACAATCTGGAACAGATTATATGGAAGAAGGCAAATCTGCAAGTAACCAAACCATGTAGGGCTTTAAAGGTAATAACCAACACTTCGTACTTTGCCCAGAAACTAATTGGCAACTGCTGGAGTTATTTTAATATTGGTGTAATACAATCTCTCATAGATGCATCAGTAACCTGGCTGCCATATTTTGAACTAACTGAAGTTTCCGAACTTGATACAGAGGTAGCCCAATGTAAACAGATCACACTGCAGAAGTCCAACCCTGAGGTCACCAGCACATGCACTACCATCTTTCAATCCTCCACCCGTAGGATGGGACACAGCTGGCATAGCAGCCAAAACTGATAGTAGGCATCTCTTGTTGGGTTACATCTGGGCTGTAACCACAGTGATTGACACTGGTGTATATCTAGACTTCCTAACTAAGTGGTCAGATTGGGAGGGAGAGATAGGATCAATTGTCATACTATATTTGTAAGACAGTGGAAAATTTTGTAAAGGAAAATATTAATAAAATTATTTTTAAGTACAATAGCTTTTGCGAGGGTTCGGGGCACAGAACCCTCAAGAAAGTGGATAAACTATGAATAACTTTCCCCGTGCTCCTCCTCCCATTCTCTTCCAGGCCTTCCCCCTCCCATTACCTTGCCCTTCCCTTGGTGCACATCTCTTCCATCTCTACACCCAGGCAAAAGGCAAGGGAATGTGTCGGGGGGAAGGCACGCATGTCTTTCTTCTCCATGCGCAGTGTTCCTCTCTCCCATTCTCTTGCCTTATGCATGGGGGGCAGAGAAGGAAGGCACATGCACCCGAGCAAAAGGCAAGGGAATGGAAGGAAGAGAATGAGGGGAGATATGCGCATGCCTTGCCAATAATCATATTCACGAAGGTCAAACTTGCAAATGTGGAGAAAGGGCTTTATTTCTGTAGGGAATGAACATTACTGGGAGACTAACAACGGGGCTGCTGTGTTACCAGGCCATACACCCCCACTTCATGATATAGTACAATTGGCAAATATTTAATTAGCATAAAATATAAATTATACACTGCTATGGCTGTAAAGCTGTGCTGGTGAAGAGGACTGGCTGAACACATGCAATGTGACAGTAGGTCAGACTGGGCGTCAGAGCATGGTCGGATCATAGTCAAGGAAGCTCCAGTGATAATGAGTTTGCAAATGTCCCTCGACGACTCAACCCTTAGAAAAAAATAACACCCGAAACTGCCTCCATAGAGAAATTGATTGTCTTCAACACACTTCCCCTTCCCACCGAAATTCTCCTTCATTTTCTCACCTGCCCAGCCATTAAGGAGGTATCACAATTCCCATCAGTTGTTTGTCATCTAATGCTACAGCCATTAGCTCATTCTGGACTCCATTGTTTACTCTCCTAGAAAACCATTAACACCTTCCCCCTCAGGGCAGAAACAGGTTATTTAAACCCAGGCTCTGAGCCAAATAATTCATAGTGTTCTGCACATAGGTTATCACCCCACTGCTTTGATTCCCATACTTGTACTACCCTTAGCCTGAGCCACATTGTTTTGTCTCTTCTCTGCAGGATAGGTAAATATCACCCACTTTGCCATAACTTCTTGCTGTCCAATTTTTCCTCCCTTTTCCTTCAGTTAGCCTTGTGCAATTGCGAGACTGCTTGGCCCTTACGTGTGTATGATTGTTAATTCCCGAAATAAAACAAAACATTCTTGGATCTCTGACTGGTGTCTCTGTATTAGTATTGATATACACGAGTATAAAAGATCTTGCTAGCTTACCCCTCTCTCGCAGGCCTCCCCTTTTGAGCTAATACTTGCCACTGTTACACAGAGGCAATGGCATTGCAGGTGGACCTCTGAGTCACCCACCTTTTGGGTTGACTCAGAGGTCACCTCTTGGGTAACAGCTGTTGGACATTGGAAATATTTTTACACTTTGAGAAAAAAAATATTTTGCATCTAGGAAGGCTTCCACTTGCCTAACAGTTTCACCATAATGGTCATTTTCTTTAGTATTTTAGAGGCTTTAGTTAAACAGCAGATCCCAAAGTGCTCAATAAGAACCAGCTCTCATCTGTCCCTTTAGGAGCAAATTACATGCTACATCCCAGCAGCTCCTTCTCCTGCTGGAAAGCCTAAGGGGCTCTTCTCCTTTACAAAACGTTAGCGAGAGGGAGCATTTTGAACAGGCGGTGGGGTCAGCCATAAGGAAGGACATCATTTATGCTCTTTCTTTACTATCTGCTTCCCCTCCCCACCACCCCATCCAGTGTTCCAACACACCCATATTTTTCCTCACACATGGACTCTAGAAGGGTAAGGCAAGGACAGGCTTTCAGGCCAGCTGCTTTCCCTGGATGGGAAATTAATTAATTGGCTGGCTTTGCTTTTGGTGGAATTTTAATCATTGCTAGCTTATAGATTACGTATAAATTGTCCCATGTCAACAAAAACATGGCACATACACATTTTATGCCAGTTTGTGTCCAGCTGACCTGAGTCCTCAGTCTTTTCTAGCAAAACTCAAGGTGGGGCAGGAGGCAAGGCTGCGAGGGATGGAGTTGCCATGCCTCTCTCCTGTTTTTGCAGCCTCACATGCACTCTCTGCTGCCACCACCATCAAATTTACCACCGCAGGGCCTGAATTCTAATGCAGCAATTAGCACATATCCATTGATATCCATCAAGATGATCCTCCCATATTCTACACTCAGTACCACATAAAGACCTCTTGGCCACTGCAAATTCTCTGGTATAGGAGGCAGTAGCAGCAGAAATGCCGGTGGAGACAAAGTAGCTTATAGGTACTGTGACAACAGAGAATGGAAACAAAAAGCATTTCTGTCAAGAGAGAAAGCTCCCTGAAGGCTATGTGCCACTCAAAAATGTACTTTATATACCGTCATAAGGGAACTTTATGCCAAGATCTGACCCAGGCAACTGAACAGTGAAGGTGTTAACTCTGGGGTTTTTTTTGGGTCCACATGCATACCAATATGCTAAAGAAAGGGAGAGGGTTAAATACATGAGATTGAAAAGGAGACAGAAGGAAAAAGCAACAGAGTGTTTGCATTCAACTGGAGTTTTCGAAAATTCATACTGCTATTTCTTTCTCTCCAAACTCAAAGCATAGATGGAATTTTTCATCTTCATATTTCAACGTAAATTTAATTGTCCATTTAAAATTAACTTGCTAAAAATCCACCTTTCAATGTAAATTTAACTGAATTAGATTTTTGCATATTAACAACCAACCTTTCTGTGTTAACTTTTTCATCTCTGCCAAAGGCAGTAATCATTGGCACCAATATTGCTGTCATTCCAGCATTAAGTAAAAACATGGCTGTTTACTAAAGCCTTTGGGGCCTAATTGGTTTTATACGGATCCACACACGTCCATGGCTTTACTTCATTTTAAACTATTTTAACTGGTTTAAATATGTCTTTTTTAACTGTTAAATTGTTTAATATGCTTTCATCATTTTAAATTCGTTTTTTTTTACAATGTACATTGTAAACAAAAGGGAAGCCTCCAAAAAGATATTCCCCATATTCATCACTGACAGTACGTGCCTGTCTGGTAAATTGTGAGCCTGCTAGCTTTGCTGAAGTAGAAAACATGCCTAAAGAGCAGGCAGAATTATGGTGGGAGGCGTTGCAGAGTGAAATTGACTCACTCACTCAGCACAACGTGTATTCCCTGTGTGAATTACCAAAAGGGGTCAAGCCTGTTGATTGCCGGTGGGTCTATAAGTTAAAGACCACTGCTGATGGGCAAGTCAAACACAAGGCTCGGTTGGGGGCTCATGGGTACAACCAAGATGAGGTTTTTGCACCAACAGTCAAAATGCAGTCCATAAGACTGGCGCTGGCCATTGCAGCACAGCGGAAATCCCTTGTCACACATTTTGACATCACCACTGCTTATCTCAATGCAGACCTGCCAGAGGAACTTTACCTAAAACAGCCTGATGGTTTTGTTGTCCAAGGAAAGAAAAATGTAGTCTGGAAACTTAATAAGGCTTTGTATGGTCTGAAACAGTCAGCTCGTTGTTGGAACATGTGTTTAGACAAGGCTTTACAAGAGTGTGGGTTCAAACAAAGCATTGCTGACCCCTGTGTATATGTCCGAGGTACAGGGGAGAATCTAGAAATACTTTTGGCGTATGTGGATGACTTGTGCTTGATCTGTGACACACAAAAACAGGTACAAGTGTTCTCCAGTGAACTGGGCAAGAAATTTCAGATCAAAAATCTGGGGCCAGTTCAAAATTATCTTGGAGTAGAAATACAAAAAACCAAGGGTGGTTTCTTGCTGAGTCAGAAACAGAAGATTGTAAAATTGCTAGAAAAGTGTAACATGACTGATTGTAAAAGTGTGAAAATGCCAATGGTGCCTGGTTTCTGTAAAAATGTTGATGATATAATGTTTCAAGAAATTCAGCTGTATCAATCTGTAATTGGAAGTTTGCTCTATATAGCCGAGACCTGTCGGCCTGACATTGCCCTGAGTGTGAACATATTGGGGAGGGCAAGTTCTCAGCCCACTAAGTATCACTGGCAAGGTGTAAAAAGGGTGTTGAGATACCTAAAAGGTACCATGGATCACTGTTTGTGTATCACTCCTGTTCAAATGCCAGAAATTGTGTGCTATTCTGATAGTGATTTTGCAGAAGATGTATCAGATCGCAAAAGCACTTCTGGTTATGTTGTAAAATACAGCGGGGCTCTGATTGACTGGAAAGTGAAAAAACAAAGTACTCTAGCAACTTCCACTGCTGAAGCTGAGTATGCCAGTTTAAATTCTCTGTGTAATGAATTGGTGTGGTTCTTGCAGTTGATAAAAGACCTGAACATACATGTAAACACGCCTGTAGAAGTGTTCTGTGATTCCCAAGCATGTATTCAAATGGCTGTAAGTGACAGAGTCAAGTCCAGAACCAAACATGTAGACATCAAATATCAGAATGTAAAACAATCTGTGCAAAGCAAGGTTATAAGTCTGACGTATTGTACTTCACAGGAGAACATTGCTGATGTTTTTACAAAACCGCTTTCTGCTGTCAATCATACTCAAATGCTTAACAGGTTGGGGCTGATGGGCCCTACAGTTTCCAGTGAGCAGGACAGCTACGAAACAAGAAGGGGAGTGTTGGCATTTGCAAGCCAAGACAGTTCTGTCTGTGTTAAGGGTTAACTATGTTCTTGTTTACTGCGCTATCCTCCCTGCTAGGTCCAGCTGTTCCCAGCTCACAAAGTAGATAAGGTTTTTCCTGAGAGTCTCTGCAGCTTCGCAATCCCATAACAAAGTTGTGTTTAGACTAACACCACGGTGTGAAAACATGTTGACATGATTCTACTTAAGTGCAGCCTGAAAACAGGCAGTGTGTACTCTGTATTTTTTCTCTTCATGTTTTTTCTCTTTGCTACTGATGTCTGTGTGCACAGACATGGATTTTACTTAATCTGCTGAACATGTACTCACGCTTTCTTAATAAACTGAGTAGTTTTTAGTCAAACTGGCTGGCCTCATTCACTGGCAGCTTTATGGGACTGAACAAGTATTTTGTCTTGCCTTTAAGGACAGTTTAATTGTGGGTCATGCTAAAGATCTACAGCATGCCCCCCTGCATTTTCCAACATCTAAGTTGGTCAAGTTGATTTTATTGTAAACTATTTTGAGATCTCTAAATAGTCAGTAGGATAAAAAAATTTAAATAAAGACAGAAACAATCAGCTTATAAACAGAGCACACACTTCTTTTTTAACAATGCACAAGAGGTTAACCTACATGCTTCATAGATTCCAGCTTAAAATCTTCATCCCCATCCTATAAAAAGGGGACAGGTACCAGGCGATGAGAAAAACATCATTCTGTCTTAGACTCTAGGAAGGTACAGCCACTCCAGAATGGGAAGTCTAGGGTGGCTAGACCAACTGTCTAGCTAAGTCACTTTCCCATAGCCAAGGCCATCTGATCTCTCCCAAAGCTTAGAAACTGACCATCTTGGCTGAGGGATTCTGGAGGTCCAAGGAAATTACTTCTCTCAGTTCTGCCTTTAGTATTATGCTTAACAACAAAAATTCCTAAAGATTTGTGAAGATTCTCTTTTGAGATGCCACACTGATTTCTAAGGGCCCTACATACTGGGGAGAATCTCATATAGCTATGGTTTGGATGGGCACCATATCTAATTGGCATCACATTTAATTGACTACACATTTTAATTGGCACCAATATCAAAATCAAACCTGAAAGTGACTGAGAGGTCAAATTGACTGAGGGAGAATTCTGACTGTGAACGTGAGAAAGAAACGCAGGTCAACCTAAAACACCCTCCAGGTAAGACTAGGGCCCTTTCCACATGCGAGAAAGGAAACGGGCAAAAACAGAACTCACCGGCTTTCTTGATCATCCAGGCGAGTCTGTTGGGACGAGGAGCAGTGCGAGCTCGTCGCTCCGCACTGTTCTGGCGTCCAAAATGGCAGCTTCCGGTTGGTGGAGGCTCTCCACCAACCGGAGAAGCTCACCAGCCGAAAGCCCGCCCCCAGCAGGTGCGTGCCCGCAAATCTGCAGCGGAGCGCGGCGACGGAGCGACACGGAGTCACGAGCTCCGTGCTTTTTAAAAACCTCTTAAAAGAGGTTTTTAAAAAGCACGCTGCGCAACCAGTTCCAGTCGCTGCGAACCGGACTGAGGTATGGAACTACAAAAAGTAGTCCGCCCCAGTCCACTCCACAGTGCAGAAGACCTCCATCGGAGGTCGCTCTGCCCCGTTTTAATAGCCTGGTGCGGAAATGGCCTAGGTCATTTGTCAGGCAAACAAATTCTGTTCCTGTAGATAATAAGCTTAAATAGAAGCTGGAGTTTCCCCAGAGAATATAATTGCGAGAAGCCCACCAAAACACTGATTGAACTATCCCCATCCCCTGTGCACCTGGACTTCTTCCTCTTTCCTCGTAGTGCTCATAAGAGACAGTTATTACAGCATCCATCATACCTTTGTCAATCAAGCACTGCAAACATTAGTGGGTTGATAGCCCATTATATGTATTGCAACTCCCATTGTTCCACACCTGGAACTACATGTAACCAATACTGTCACAGGCTTTTTTTGGGTACAAATATCCCTGATTCCAGACAGTCTCTCGCAGTCCCTCACTGATCTAAACACCACTCTGTCCGATTCCCAAACGAGAACTGTCCTTAGGTTTGTCTTGCCTAAGCCACACTGATTCAGTGTGCTTCAATTGTTGCATGTATGAGTGCATTTATTTTCAATAAAACACATTTTACTTCATATTTTGCTCTCTGGCCGCATTTTTCCTGCGTGAGCCCATAAATGCTGGTAGAAAAGGTCTCCCCTCTCGCAAGCCTCCTAAACTTTGAGGTAATTCATTCCCCACTTTTGCACGCAGGTATTGGCATCACGGGTTGGCCATTGTGGCACCCACGTTTTGAGGTAACAGATTCTTACTTGGCAATCTCATATTTTCTTCAACCTAATCATTGCCTTTTCCTCAGTTTCTGTAGAACAGGTCTTAGGTTCCTTTAATGTCCCTACAAGTACCGACATGCCCTTTAAAAAAAAAAATGGCATTACATTCAGCATGAGCACCAGAGAACATGCCAAAGTACTCTCCCACTCTTCTACCAGAACAAGCAAAAACAGTTTCATCCCATTTCATCCCATCTAGGTCGGCAATTTCATTCTTTGTGTTTTGGAAAAGGCTACTGTGCCTTACATCCTCTCAGCCAGGATCAGCCCAAGATATGTTGCCATTTGAGTCAAAGAAAAAAACAAGACCCATCCACCTTGATCCACATACTGAAACCAGGACTGATCTAGGGGAAGTGTTCTTCTCTCCACCACACCTGAGGACACCAAGCTACCTGAGGAGCAGCAGAACAGGGTGCATAGTATCCACAGTACTGTTCCTCAGTACTTCTGCTCCCTCCCTTGCCACACAGATGACCACATGAACAAAGGACAGGACTTTTAAATCTTTGGTAGTTGTATGGAACAGGGAATTTCAGTGGGTGTAGCTTACATAAGAACCTGCACTGAAGAATTTCCTTCTTCTACATAGCTATTAAAGAGCTAACAGCCCTGCCCTCTTTCTCTTGGGAACACCTACACACATACACAAATCAGCATCTGTTGCTGGAGGCAACCATCTCTGCCTCCTCAGGATAGGACTGGCCCTGCACTCATAAGTTTCTCCAAGAGAGAGGCTTCTCTAGAGGTCATAGTTCAGTAGAAGGGCAGAGATGGAGACCAATGATCTGGTGCAGTATAAGGCAGTTTCCTAGGACAACTGTGATGCTGTCTTCAGCAATGATGCCTACACTAACAAATTCCATCTCTTGCATGCCAGTGGGACCCCTGGAATTCTCAGGTACTTTGTAATACACTTTTTTCCATCAAGTTTTCAGTAGTTTTGCTTTTGTTGCCTCTATTTTTTAAGTGCATCACACTTTCTCATTAAGATGCCTTTTTGCATTTTGTAGTTGTTCTCTTGTCAGTTGTTTGGTGACAGAGCCACTAGAGACAAAAAGAGGAGGAGGAAGAAGCCGGTCATATAGTGCATTTTAATGAAATCAATTTTGTCCCATACGCTGAATTACAGACAGACACAAAGTTAATCAAACAAACAGACAAAGAGCTACTTGGGCTGTTTTTCTTCCTCCCAGTACATGGGAATTAGCTTTTGGACCACAGGGATCTTGAGACTTGTAGTCTAAAATGTAACTTTCCCAAGTTCTGCCCCTCTGATGTTGCCCACTATATTTGTTGATAGCTTTTCCAAGTGAAAAAGCAGGACATTGATATATACAAATAAATATAACTCATTCCTGTTTGCCAAAACAGGTGCACATCCTTCTCTGGTGCACATCCTCACAGTTACATGTCCTGCAATAATTTATTCTACAGGTTATTTTTCTTTGTAGAAGTTAAGCTCTCCTTATTGATTCCACCCACCTATGCTTCTCCTAAGGCAGCAGGAAACATCTTACCCTTCCACAAATCTGTTGTTCATTTCACAGGTAGAAAACAGTGATTAATCCTCAACGTCTCTGAGCACCACATATCATGTGCTCCTTGCCGATTGTGATAAGTTACGCATGCACAGCACAAGCGTACTGCCTGCTGCATATAAAGGGGAAGTTCCTTATGCATTGCTCTTGAGACAAGATCATTCTAAGATCCCCTTCACAAGCTTGTTGGCTAGCACCTGCATTTCCTTTCTAGTTTTTGTAACCACCTAACGAAAGACAATGGACAGAGGTGAGTACTGTCTTCTCCCACTTTTACTCTCCCACTAACTTGCTTCTACAGTGATCAACTTGAGCCAAAGCTCTGCCTGCAAACAAGTTTCTAATGGCAAGGCTTCATCTTTGGATGTAATCACACTAACAGCATATTTTTTGAAACATTGAGAGTATTATTCTTTTGCCAATAATGGGAAGCTGTCTACTCAGAAACACAATGGAAAATAAGAGTCAGACTTAGACCCCAGCATTTCTCACTTTAAACACAACAACAGCAGACTGTACTATTATCTTATCTGGGTCCTTGATATAGCTGTTGGAAGAACTGTAGATTTAAAATTCCAAGACCACAAGGTGATATTTACCTGGTAGAAAATAACTTCTCTGCTCTCCAAGCCCTTACCATTTGATCTCCTCAGTGGCATAGTTGTTCAGAGATAAGTAAGGCTCTCTGTACACACTCTTATATATTACTATTTCACAAGGTGCAAAGGCTTGGTTCAAAATTAGTTATGAGTGAAATGCCGCTTTGACTGAGAAAATGTGTGTGTGCGCGTCTATGTAGGCAGTGCTGGACTTTATTATGTCTGTTGTAGATTCGAAAAAGAAATTCAATAAATATAATTTAATAAATTACAAGTAAGTAGCATTAAAGTATTTAAAATAACCTGGGTGAGGGGCCTTATGTAAGATGATCTGGAGTGAAAGCTTACTTGAAAAGCAGGCATGAGGCTTTGGTCTTTTGCATTGTGTTCCTACTCCAAATCAAAGTACTGTTTTGAATGTCTGAATTTCCTATAATGCTTTCACTAAATCTCCATGATAACCATCAGCCACTGCTATCTCCCCCTCCCCACAAGCCACTTACAGAATTCCAGCTGTCAGCCCAGAGGCAAAAAGGGTGCATAAGGAAGGACAGGCAGCTGTGACCACGGGAGCTGCCAGAAGCCTGCTTTGGAAGGAGGTGCTGCAGCCCAGCCCTCATCTATCACCCTCCAAATCCTCTTTCAAATCACTTGCCAGCTAAGGCATTAGAAACCACAAGGAGAAATACTTGTGGAAATCCATACAATCCTGGAAACCAATGCAAGTAGAAATCCTCAACCACCGACCTAATTATTGTCATTACCCTCATCTGATCCACTCCTGTTATGCGTCACAGTTTCATTCCAAGACTGAAAGAGCAACTTCGTGGCAGAGCTTGGGAAAAGGTTTGGTTTTTTCCCAGATTACAGCACACAGAATCCCCCAAGCAGCATCACAACTGGAAACCATTTGCCCCCAAAAGTACCTTTCCTGAGCATTGTTTCAGAGTAAATCAGAGTGACCAGTGTTTGCATGACAGGCAGACAGTCCTTTTGGCAGGGGGAGTTGAAATCCAAAAAGTAACTTTCCTAGGTTCTGCTTCAGAATAAATCTAGGTGATCAATTTTTGCATGAAAAGTGTTTACAAAAAGCAATCGCTCCAAAGGGAGTGCAGTTCCTCTTTGCTGTTTGATTAAGAAAGAGGCTTGTAGTAATGGTGGCTGTTGCGTATTTTTCTCCTCTAGACAAACACCTGAAAGCGGCTATCCTGTGGAATCTTCCTCTTCTTTTCCAGGTATGATGCCAACAAAACAAAACACATTATCTGATAGCTCTCCTTTTATTTATCGTTGCTGCAGTGAGGGAAGAAAAAGTGGTCTAAAAGTACCCCTGTTCCCCATTTTCTGTTCCTACCTTTCTTTTCAATACCTGAAAGAAGACGGGCAAAGAAAACTATTAAAGGTACCCTTGGAGGTTATAAAAGAAGTGGATTATTTGACACAGATATTTATTAGCTTTTTTTTCCTCTTTTGCCTTTCCTTTAACGAGCTCAAATCACTTTATGTGACTCAGCTGCTCCCCACTTTCTCGTCACACCAATCCTATGAGACAGATCTCGCTGAGAAAAGTGATCAGCCCAGTTAGTTTTTAACAGCCAAAAGGAGGCTGGAACCTGGATCTTTCTAGAACCAGTTCAACATTGTAACATCAAATCTGAAGGTTTTGAACAACCTGCAGCTGTAGAGTGTGTGTCAGGTGTGTTATTGTGCTCACACAGTGCTTGTTTTTAAATCAGTACCTGATTGGTTTGCAGTGGAAATAGAATACTGGACTAGATAAGCCTTTGGTTTGATCTAGCAGAGTTCTTCATAGGTTCTAAACCAGCTTTCCTCAACCTGGTGCTCCCTAGATGTGCTGATGTACAACACCCATCATGTAATCCCCATGCTGTCTGGGGAATTGTAGAAGGCATCAGGTTGGAGAGGGTTATCCTAAAAAACACTGTATTTTGCCACCATTTCTGAGTTACATCAGCAACTCAGGTTGGTTTCAGATAATATTCCCTCCCTCACTCTCAAGACACACACTTGCAAGAAAAGGGTGGAGGGTGCCGTGGTGGGTTGTTGCCTTCCTTTCTCTTTTGGGTAATGCTTCTTTCTGTGCACCCACAGGATGTGGTAGGAACCCCCGCTCGCTAAGCCCACCACAAGGTTTTCAGCATAAACCTTATAAGCCCACAAGATTTTGTTTTGATTTGCTTTAAAGACTATACAGCCTGTATTGTCCAACCCCTAAAGGCTTTTTATCACTCAGTCTCCCAGCCACTCCTCAACCCCAGCCCATCTCTGCTTCTGTAGCAATACTCCAGCCACTATTTATTCCCCTTCCATCCCTAGCAATCTCTACTGCTTTATCTTAGCTTGGTCCTGTTCACCTTGTCTCTTCTTTTCTTCTCCCATCCATCCAGGCCAACCAAATCTTGTATCAAACGTGGTCCGATATTTAGAGGATTCCTCCATCCCCATTTTGAAAAGGGCCAGTCTTAATATTTTTGCGAGTTAATTTGCAGAGTTTTGTGTTTTGAATTGTCTGGAGTTTCCCACTGCAAATGTCACATACACTTCAGCTTCCTTAAAATGCCCCTAAGGATAGCAGGGCATGCGTCAGAAATCACATGCCGTGGCCACTCTTGAATGGTAAAATGGGGAAGGTGGTTTATATACATTTCTGACCTACTGAAGCAGAACAAAACAGTTAAGGGTCATTCTCATTTGGGACTCCAATATATTTTTTTCTATCATATTTCTGCCACTTTGTTGTTGCTATTAATTGCCCTTGAGTCACTTACGACAACCCTACCAATGTGAGACCTGCAAGGCATCCTGTCTGGGACTCGATGGCCATTGTAGTCTCTTCCACCTCTGTGATTCTATGTTTCTAATAGCCCTGCTCAGGTTCTGCAAATTCAAGGCTTGATTGAGTTTACATGCTTGTAACATGGCCTTCCTCTTTTCCTACTGCCTCCCACTTTACTGAGCATTATCTTCTTTGGTAATGAGTCATGTTGCCTTGTTATCTCGCCAAAATATAGAATCATAGAGTTGGAAGAGATCACAAGGACCATCCAGTCCAACCCCCTGCCATATAGGAATACACAATCAAAGCGCTCCTGACAGATGGTCATCCAGCCTCTGTTTAAAAACCTTCAAAGAAGGAGACACCACCACATTCCAAGGCAGCATATTCCACTGTCACAGTGCTCTTACCATCACAAAGTTCTTCTTAATATTTAAGTGGAATCTCTTTTTCCCATAGTTTGAAGGCATTGCTCTATGTCCTAGCCCATTTCTGCACTACACTCTTATAGCGCAATTATTCCACTTTCAACATCCTATGGAATCCTGGGGTTTGCAGTTTCGGGAGAGGCCAGCCATAGTGCAGAAATGGCCCTAGTCTTTAAAGCAGCAGAAAACAAGCTTGCTCTATCTTCCATACAATATCTTTTCAAATATTTAAAACATGGCTACCATGCCACCTCTTAACCTTCTCTTCTCTGGGCTAAACATGCCAGCTCCCTAAGCCATTCTCCATAGGGCATGGTTTCCATGCCTTTTACCTCTTTGCTCACCCTCCTATATATGTGCATTTCATTTTTTTTTTCCTTCCTAAATGTAGTACCTCACATTTCTCCCTGTTGAAATTTATTTTGTTAGCTTTGGCCCAGCTATCTAATCTTTTAAGGTCATTTTGAATTCTGATCCCATCTTTTGGGATATTAGCTATCCTTCCTAATTTAGTGTCATCTGCAAATTTGATAAGCATGCCCTCTATTCTATCACCCAAGTCATTTATAAAGATGTTGAGTAGGACTGGACCCAGAACAGAACCCTGTGGCACCCCACTAGTCACTTCTCTCCAGGATGAAGAGGAGCCACTGATGAGCAACTTTTGGTAATAACAGCCTCAGTTTGTTAATTTTGGCTTCTAGGGAGAGTCCAAGCTTGCTTTGCTCTAGAATCCATTTATTGCATACTATGACCATCTAATCCATGGTACCAGTGGAACTCTCCATCAGCCCCACATTTCAGATGAGTTGATTGTCCTCTTGTCAGCTTTCTTCACTGTCCAAATTTCACAATCACACATAGAAACTAGAAATGCAATGGTACTGATGATTCTGAGTTGATGATGATTCTGACTGACTTTTAAAGTTGTGTAAAATTTTCTGTCTTCACTACAGTCCTTCCTCCACATTTGCAGATTTGACCTTCATGAGTTTGATTGTTTGTGAAGTGCATGCACTGCCCAATTTTCCTCCTCCCATCCCCTTGCATTTTGCCAGGCATTGAGAAGGAAGGAAAGTGCCTGGGCAAAAGGCGAGGAAATGGGCAGGGGAGAGGTATGCACATACCTTCCTTCTCTGCTCTGGAGCTCCCCCTCCCATTCCCTGTCTCTGGCCCCCAGGCACAAAAAGCAAATGAATGGGAGGGGGAGCTCCAGGAGGGAATGGGAGGGGGATTGCAGGAGGAGGATTATTCATGGTTTCTCTACTTTAGCGAGGGTTCTGCACCCTTAACCCTCATGAAAGTGGAGGGGTCACTGTATTTTTGTTCTCTTAATTTCCATTTGTAACTTGCCTAGTACATAGCTTCATAAATTGATTCTGGTTCCCTGATTCTACAAGTTCTCAAAGTAGAGTGATGACTATAAGAAAAGTTTGTAAATTTTGGCTGCCACGTTAAACTATAGTTTTCAAACTCTCTTTGAACTATTGGTTTCTGACTCTGGCTTACTAGCCAATTCAAAACTATGGTTTGACAGTGCAGACAACACACCAAAGCACAGTTAATTGATCACTGTACATGATCACCCTTGCAACATCCTCATAGGGTACATTAGTTATTAATCACCTACTTCACATAAAGGACTGAAAAACAAGTAGCTTGTTCGGAAGACTGTACAAAGTTTATGGCATGGGCGATATTTGAACAGATCTTTCGTGGTTCATTGATTCAGTGCAAATCTATATGTGTCTATTCAGAAGTAAGTCCTACTGAATTCAGTACTATAAAGGTGTGTGCAGACTACTGTGACCTCAGCTGCTTGAGTGTAGACTATATCAATTACTTTAAAAGAACGGCCCTTGACGTCCTATGCATTTACATTCTGGAGTTGATAGAAGTTGTAGCCCAACACATGTGGGGGCCACTGCGTTGGAGAAAGTTGTGTTTAACCATTGAAATGTAATATTTTACCACTTGAAATGGTTGTTGTTGTTGCGTGTCTTCAAATCATTTCCAACTTATGGAGACTCTAAGGTGAACCTTTCATGGGGGTTTTGGGGGCTGAGTGTGTGTGATGCACCCAAGGTCATCCAATGGATTTCCCTCGCCAAGCAGGGAATTGACCCCTGGCCTCCAAGGTCTTAGTCCAACATTCAAATCACTACACCAGAGCTTTCCAAATGCTGTGCCGTGACATGTTAGTGTGTCATCTGAAGTGTGTAGGTGTGTCGCCTACAATCTTGGAAATGTATGTTATTATTTATAAATCATATATCTTTAAAAATATATGAAAGGTTTTCATGAGATATGTTGTGTCCCCATACATTTTGTTATTACAATTTATCTATGTATCTGTATCTCTTATAAGCAGTTAGTTTAACCTCCGGTTTGCTAGCAAAACTGAATTACTGTGTTGCGAAATGATGCATGTCTAAAAAAGTGTGTCACCAACACGAAAAGTTTGGAAAGCTCTGTACTACATCATGCTGGAATGGTAGGCACTCCTAAAAAGAAAGGACTTCTTTCTGACTTACTCTCATTTTATCTTTATGAACAACATTTGTGCACACCAGCACACTCCAACATGATGCCTTCCAGTTAGACTACATTCCCCATCTTCCACAGTCAACATGGAAGGCTGATCTAAGCATTTGAATTTAAAACAAAGGAAGATAGAGACTACAGATCTGTTGCATGAATGCACAGCCTGTATATGTAGGATTAAATCTCAACTGAATTCAGTGAGACTTTCTTCTGAATAGACATATATATAATTGCTCTTTTAATGTTTGTTTAATTTTTTTAAAAAAAATCAGCATTCTTTACTGGAAAGACCCTTTGTATGTTCATGTAGAAACTGTTCCTTCTTGGGAAAATGTTGTTCTACAGTGTCCTTTAGAGAGAATGGAATCAAAAGCCATTCAAAGGACCTTTTCACACTACACAATTATAGCTCTATGATACCACCGAAGAAGAGTCTCCATCCTAAGGGATCCTGGGATTTGTGGTTTTGTGACATATGGAGGCCAAGAGATCCAGCATAATGTAGACCTTTGAGAGTTGGACTACGACCCTGGAGACCACAGTTTGATTCCCTGCTTGGCCGTCGAAACCCATTGGGTGACCTTGGGTATATCATACATTCTCAGCCCCAGAAAACCCTGTAATAGGTTTGCCGTAAGGTTGCCATAAGTTAGAAATGACTTGAAAGCATGCAGTAGCAACAACAACAACAACAACAAAAGCAATAACAAATGGAGGCCAAATAACATTTTAGGAGAAGTCACAGTTCTTAAATTGCCCTAAAACAATCGTAAGTGATAAATAGGTATTTATTACTGTCATAGACCAGCATAAGAGTAACAAAATCCACCCCCCAAATATATATGTATGTATGTATGTATGTATGTATGTATATATATATAAAATATTCGAAAGGATACAAATACAGATTGGTTTTAATGTGTCAGATAACAGAATCCAACTAGTTCTAACAGAGCCCAACTAGACAATCATTAAAGTAATCCATGGTGCAAGTCATCACTCAATGAATTTTAATTGCTGCCACACAAAATTTAGCCACTTTGTAAGTTATAACAGGATTCTATCTGAAAACAGAAAGAAACGTATAACTATTCTGAACATCCTAGATATTTGTGGAGTATTGGCAAGATAAGATCAGTATATAGATCTCTATAATATAATAAACAGTGAAAAGGCACATGTTCTACTATTTCTATTTGACCAGAACTACAGGGGCAATGTCTGTTCAAATATGGGAACTTCCTATGCTGTTCTTCAAGAACGGCTGAAGGAAGAACATGACATCATGACAAAGTAAAAGCGTTACGGTATTTAGGTACTGTAATGAAGGAAGGGGACCTAGCTAAATCCATTTGGCGCTCTATATCAGTGACACATTATTTAATGGCTATTTTGGCCTGATCATATCCCTGGCTAAGCAGAAGGTCAGGGGAGAAACCCAAAGATAGAATTTAGGTCGTAACTATTTGATTCCATTTGGATTGTACCTCATCCTTCAAAACCAAGAGCTATAGGTGAAAATGATCATCTGAGCCAACAGTTGAATATGGACATCCATACTCTAGCTTGTATCCTCATAAGGTCAGCCTCCAACTGCAGACTGGCATTAGCAATGCATTTTGGAACCTGAAATAATGATCTCAAAAATTTAGATTGTATAAATTCTAATGGTGCAAAAATAAAGAAAGGGACTAGCTGGGCACCATACAGAAGTTCTGCTATTGGCTTTGCTTCAAATAATTTGAGAGATGCTTGAATGTAATGGCCTCCTCTTGCTCTAAAAAAATTTGAATAGCTAGTGAACTCCTCTGGGCAAGGTTGGAAACATAATCTCCATGAGCTTTCCTGCTTCCAGTAGAACGGAAAGCTGCACTCAGATATCTGAAACAAGTGACCGGTTCAATCTTGTGGTCATCTGTATTCCAAGAGGATCCACTAGGCTTTACTGCAAATGCCATAATTTTTGTTTTTTGATAATTAAATGGTCCTCTTTACAATACTGAGACAATGCTCTCAATGCTCTTTTAAGGCCAATAAATATTCTTGAAAGAATAGCCACATCATTCTGCATAAAGCAGCACAGCAATGTTTCGTCCAGCTGATTTTGGGGAATGAAAGTTGATTTTATGGACATGGCTCAAATAGAATTAATATGAAAACCGAACAGAGGTGGTGTCAGTATACAACCTTGCTTAACTCTCTTCTCAGTTTTTATGGCTTATTTTACAATCTTACTTTAAGGGAGGTTCCTTCATGCAGCATTTCTATTAAGTAAAGAAATCGTCTATCAATCGAGGATGCCTCCAATTTTCTCCACAATATAATTTGAGATATTGAACTAAACGCTGCTTTAAAAGCAACATACAGAGAAGTTGCATTACAAAAGGAATATTTTTTAATCGATGCCTCCAATTTTCTCCACAATATAGTTTGAGATATGGAACTAAATATCTCAAACTATATGCTGCTTTAAAGTCTATCAAAGCAATGTACAGAGAAGTTGCATTACAAAAGGAATATTTTTCAATCAAGTAATGTAACACTAAACATTGATCAATGGTAGATTACCTTTCCCTAAAGCTAGCTTGCTCCTCCACAAGAATGTTCTCTTGTTCTAATCAATCCAGGAGTTTCCCAAGTAAATGTCTTGCATAAAGCTTGCTGATTGTATTAAGCAGAGTAATTAGTCTATAAGTAGCAAGCTCATCCTTTTCCCCTTTTTTTATGAAGAAGAACAATGACTGCCAACCCCCAATCCATAGGGACTTGTCCATATGTGCCAAAGCAAATGAAAAGGGAAGCCAGGAAAGGGGCCCAGAAATCCAAGTTATTTTTAATAATATCTGACAGAATTAAGTCCTCTCCTGGAGCCTTCCTCAATCTTAATTGAGCTACAAGACAATTAATTTCAGACACTGACACTGGTGGCCACATTGGGAGATTATCTACAATTTGAATAAGGCCTCTTTTTCCAGTGCCTGTACGTAGTTCATGAAAACACACCTCCCAAATATGTGGAGGAATGTGACAATCCACCTTAGGAGAGCCACTACTTTGCAAGCTTGATGCAATGTGCCAAAAAAACAACAACTGAGTTATTGGATTTAGGAGTCTGAATAAGATGTGACCAATTGTTCTTCATGGCTTCTTTCCTTTTATACTCCAATAATTGTTTGTATTGTCTCTTCTTCTGAAGGAATTTCAATACGGCTACCGATGAGGTGTTAGTTACATAGGACTGAAAAGTGGCAGTGAGAGCTCTTTTTTTGGCATTAACACAGTCCTTATCAAGCCATGGTTTAGAATAATGCTGTTGTAATCACAATTGTGTGCTACCATTATATGATAGATACTGGTGTAGCTGTCAAGTAAGTATGGTATAATTCTCTAAAACGACATCTGGCAGCTCAGCTGATAGATACTGAAAATGATTTGAGGCCAATAAATAAGTATCATTTGTTTTAGATGGGAGGTCCATTTAGCTGTATAATAAGCTCTTCCTTCTGACATAAAGAAGAATTGATAAGAGTTCTCAACCCATGGCTCTTGTATGAAATTATTGAACTGCAGAATAATTGGGAAATGATCACTATTAAATTTAGGAATAACTTCCAGATCCTTGGCATACATGAGAAAATCCCTAGATTTAATCACATAATCAATTGCACTCATTCTGGATCCGGAAAAATAAGTGAACTCCACTGGATGACCTCTGTCCATAGCACCGTTTAATATATACAGATTTACCATAAAAATTATTTGAGCTAAAGACAAGCCTGCATAATTAGATTTCTGATCCTTTGAACAAAGTGTCAAGAAGTCTCCACCGTCCTCTAAGTTGGGAGGGGGACAGTTGTGCTGTATATACAGAGTATTGTTGTTGGGACCCAATCTAGCATTCAGGTTGCCCCCCGGGAAAAAAAAACCCACAGATACATTTGAATTTTTCATGACAAGATCAGCAACATATAACTCCAGTTCCTTCCACAATGCCCTAATCTGAGTTTTCCATCTTATTGGAGGCATATAAATGTTGGATTTTCACTGCCATGGCATATGTTTTAAAAGGGGGAGGGACTTTGTAGTAGCACATAAAGTTGTAGAAACTAGGATTCCTTAACTCCCTCTTGCTCTTCCATACCTTGCTCCTGATTCCACCCTTACAGAAAAGGAGTGAAAAATCCATTTAATGACAGTTCTCTAGTTTGTTTGTTTTTGTTTGTTTGTTTATATTTGTATGCCACCTTTCTCCTGGTACAGGACCCAAGGTGGCTTCCAATAACAAATTAAAACATCGAAACATTTTAAAGACATTAAAAACATATAAAGTCATTATAAAACCTAAAACAATATTCAATTAAAACAACTTAATAAATAAAACTCACCTGGCTTACTTAAAAGCCTGTTTAAAAAGAAAAGGTTTCACCAGCCAGGGAAAGGAGAGCAGGGAGGGGGCCCACCTAGCTTCCTGTGGAAGAGCATTCCACAGGGTGGGGGCAACCACTGAGAAGGCTCTCTCCTGTGTCCTCATAAGGCAAGCCTGGGATGGTGGTGGGACAGAGAGAAAGACTTCCCCAGCAGACCTTAAGGCTCTAGACGGCTTGTACAGGGAGATATGGACCTTCAGATAGCCTGGACCTAAGCCAGTAAACCAGATTTCCTGAATCAATATATCAGAAGGGGATAGGAAGCCAGTTAAACAGATAAACACAGCCCATCCAGCCACATTCCAAGTTAGAAGGACAATCTTACACTGGTCTTTTCGTTGTTAAGCAATTTCATTGTCAACCACAGATTGGGTAAATGAATTTATCAAAGGCAGTTGTTTCTCACTGGGTGATGGCCCAAGTAGTTGAAACAGCAGCTCCTCCTATGGAGAGAAATGTGAAATATCATCCAAACTCAACTTTTCCATCTCCAACATCTGAGCAATAGAAGAATCTGGAGAAATCAATGCAACATAAGCAGCAAAGCATGGATCTTCCACAAGCAAGGATCCCAGCCCCTTTGACAGTAGTAAATCCTTTACCTTATCCAGTGGCTGCCTAGACAAGAAAAGCTGTCTTGCTGGTGAAGGAAATTCCCTTACAAACCAAAGGGGATTTCAGGTTTTTGTTGCTAATGAGGATGCCTCCCCAGTTTGTAGTGCAATGCAGCTTATCTTAGTTTTATCTTGTTTGAAAATCTGTTTGTTATGAGTAACAGCTGCATGAGATTGCTGTGACTTCATAGGTAATAAAAGAGTTCATAAAGGAATCACTATCCAAATCGTTTCTATTACCCCTAATCAGAAAGTCAAGACAATGTGCTGGCAATTTTCTGTAGTTCTGATTTACAGAAGAAATAACTTGAGGGAAATTGGTGTTTAACTAACTGGAGTGATTGGAAATGCATTGGTAGCTGGGTCCCAAAGGGTGACATTCAAGGAATAAGCAAACAGTGAAGGGAGTGCCTTTTCCTGAAGATGTTTCACAGTGTCTGGCAGAACTTGGAAAAGTTATTTTTTAAGGTAACTCCCAGAACTGGGAATTAACCATGCTGGCTGAGGAATTCTGGGAGTTGTAATCCAAAACTGTAATTTTTCCTGGCTCTAGTTTTTTTAATACTTCAAACCAGGGTGGAGAATGTGTGGTCCTCCTGACATTGCTAGATTGCAACTCCCAGCACTCCTCACATTCAGTTATTTTGGGTATGATCAGTGTATACTGCAGTTCAATAACATCTGAAAGACCATATATTCCCAGTCCTGACTTAGAGAATCCTGCTGAGATGTTGCCAGCGAACATCTAGATTGTAACAGATGCTTTCATGTTCCTTCTAGTTCTGCACGAGTGACTATGTGACAGCTGACTATGAAAGCGGAGACTTGAATTCTACAATTGACTACAGTCTCTTTGAGGAAATCTGCAAGAAGGAAGAGATCCGGAAGTTCCAAGCTACTTTCTTACCTGCCATATATTCTGTTGTGTGCTTTGTGGGCCTGGCAGGCAATGGCCTGGTCATGTTGACCTACATTTACTTCAAGAGGCTCAAGACAATGACAGATATCTACTTACTCAACCTTGCCATAGCTGACATCCTCTTCCTGCTGACTCTTCCTTTCTGGGCTGTCAGTGCAGCTAAATATTGGGTCTTCAAGGAGTTTGCCTGCAAGGCTGTCCACTGCATTTGTCAGATGAGTTTCTTTAGTGGCATGCTTCTACTTCTTTCCATCAGCATTGACCGGTATTTTGCCATTGTCCAGGCTCCTTCAGCCCACCGCCACCGCTCCCAGAGGGTGCTTGCCAGCAAAATCACCTGCTTCTCCATTTGGATACTGGGTTTCATCCTTTCACTCCCTGAAGCAATCTCCAGGGGCATGTATTACTCTGAAACCCAGATGCCCCGCTGCACCATCAAAGCAGGCAATGTGTTTGCCTTCAGCACCTCTATCAGAATCTCTCAGATGGTCTTTGGCTTCTTGGTGCCCCTGCTGGTGATGACCTTCTGCTACTGGGTCATCATCAGGACCTTGTTACTAGCCCGCAGCTTTGAGAAGAACCGAGCCATCAAGGTCCTCATTGCAGTCATGGTTGTCTTTGTCCTCTTCCAGACACCCTACAACAGTGTCATACTTGCTGAGACCATCTCAGCCTTCAACAATACAACTGGCCAATGTGAAGCCATCAAGCGCATGGATGTGGCCAGCGATGTGACATACAGCCTGGCCTGCTTCCGTTGCTGTCTCAACCCCTTCTTGTATGCCTTCATAGGGGTCAAGTTTCGCAATGACCTGCTCCGGCTCCTTAAAGACCTGGGCTGTATCAACCGAGCACAACTCTGGAAGTGGTCAACATACCGGGAGAACAACCGATGTTCTACTGCCACAGAAACTGATACCACCACCACTTTTTATCCATGAAGCACTATGGACAGTATAACAGAAGTGGAAAAGTGTCTATGAAATTGACATTAATGACAACAGTCTTCAGGGGCCAAAATCAGGGACGGAACGAAGACTCTCTGAAACTCACCAAATGTGTATATTGTCACAGTTCCACAAGGAACCAAAAGATCATCCTATCTTAACCCACCGTTCCATAGTTCAACTGATAGAATCCAAGCTATCAAATGCCATAATGCAGCAAAAAGTGGTCTACATAGTCTAGCTTACAGGTCTGAAAAAGTGAGCCACAGGATACAGCAAAAATGCTCTGTGAATCAGAGAAGGCAATCTATGTTGTAAATCCAAAGATATAACTATCTCAAAAATAATCACAATGTGTCTATGCAGAATGAAATTGCATCAAGAACTATGCAGATACGAAAAGTCATAGACAAGCATGGGAACAAACACACTGACACACTTCATTATTCAATTTCTAGTTTCTTTCTCTCCCACACCCACACAGTTTCTTCTTTAATTGCTTTTTTTCCCCATCACCCCAATTATGCCAGCTGTAACACAGACCAAATGACCACCTGATTCAAATTACACACCAACAAAAACTGGTTTGTCTGTGTTCCCTTGTCTTTACTTCGTATCTACCTGTGTAACCCAGATGGCTGTGAGCAAGCCGCTTCAAGTGAGTGAAGGAAGAAATGAATGTAATGATAAAATGGCATGGATGACTATGCTTGTCTCCTATACAAACATTGCATTTCAGCAGGAATATTGTAGAATATGACTGCTTTACACACCTATCTATATATCTATAGCCTATAGAAGGTACATACAAGTCAAGTACTGTATACCAATATTGTTATCAGCCATCCTACTAGTTACCTATAATGAGCATCAGAGCTCTCATTCCCGCACTGTCCAGTGTTTATAGTGGGCTGCATAATGATAGCTGTACATGTGGCTTCAGTGGTACATAGTAAATTCTGAAGTACACGTGTTCACCATGATTGCTGCTATAGTCACAATCATAAATTCCAAAAGTGCAGGCAGCTATCTTAATTCATATCAACAAACTAGCTCTAGCTGTTCATATCTGCCACAAACCAGTTCATATCTACCGCACACAAGTCTTCGGTAAAGCTAATGGGTTTTAACTGCCAATTCAAAACCAAACCTCCACCTCCCCTCAACATACCTTGTATTACAACCCTCATCTCTGCTACTATGATTATTTCAGCTAAGTTTAGAGGGAACAGGGGTACCTGAAGGGGAGGCAAATGACATCAAATGGCAAATAGCATCATCGACCTTACAAGCCCTGATTCTACTGCAACACTACGAAGTCCATAAAGATTCTCAGTGATGAAGTAGATGCGCTATGCTATCTGTTCAAGGGTTCTGTGATCTATTTTTTAATAATGTGTTGTATGTTTGCTAACAGAATATTGTGAAGAGAACTATTACTGTTGGTTCATCTTATGGAAATTCCTGGCCAAATTCTTAAAACTGACAAAGGAATGTTAAGAGCACAAGATATTGCAGTGATATCTGTCCAGCAGAGCAAATTGTTAATTTCTTGATACAGAGACCATCTTGGAATTTTCTTAATAAAGGGAAAAAAGGTTAGAAATTAACAAAAATCTCTTACCTCCCCCTCCACAGCCACCGCTTCAGCTACAGACAATATAAACAAGATTTCTGTCTGAGAAAAACAACAGAAGATAAGATCTTTCGAGTGGGAGTAAGAAAAAAGGGGAAAGAATTAGCTCTGAAGTCTGAAAAGTGTTCAGTGAGGGCTGCCCCTCTGGAGATCTGATGTAAGAAAGTGTCATTTGCTGTCTATAGGAGTCTTAAACTGTGTGTTTAGTTTGGTCAGTTTGTAGTTTTGTAAATAAACTCTATATTAGAGAAATCTCAAAAGCCTCTTCCAGTAATCTCACAAGCTAAACCCAGGTAAAATCTGCCTCTTAGGGCTTATCCAGACAGGAAAAAGTCTCTGGATGTATAGAGACTTTCTGATTTCCTTTGTTTTGATCATACCTACATTCATGGTTTTGCATCCAAATATTCTCAAAATATCCCACATTTCCCTCCCTCCCATTTCCCTTGTGTTCTTCCTTCTGCCCTAATCATGTATCATATCTTCCGACAAGGTTCCAAAAATTGCCTTTTACTAATTTCCACTGAGACCTTTATAATTATTATTCAGGAGTTATAGTCAAAGTGTTAAAATGCTTTAGCACTATTACATTAGTTAAGCATTGGGATCATTTTCTTTTACTGCTAGCATTTCTCTTTCCCTCGCTTGATCTCTGTTGAATCTGATGTCCCAGGAACAGTTGCTGTGTTTTTATTGGCACCCATCTTAGCTAGCTCTAGGGTAACAAACACACTGCCCCAAAGAGGTACATTTCAGTTTGGAAAATGTTGGTTTAATTTAAACTGACCTGGAGAGTGGAAATAAAAAGTTCTTGCAAGTGTTGGGATTTCCCTGGGAAATCAGTAAAGGACATGGCCCCTTGGATGTATCACTTGGGAAAGTATAGGAGTATACAACAATGTTTTTCAGGGTTTGCGCTACAGCATTGCAAACAGATGCCTGTTCTAAGTCTTGACATATTGAGGCGTCCAGTAAACTATGGCAGGCAACTTCCTGGTCTGGGACAATGGAATTTTACACCCCAGCCTTCAACCTACCAGGTAGCTTCCTCTGCTGCTGAAATTTGGCAGCTGCCACCAGCACTGCTGTTACCATGCACATTCACTAGCAACTACAGCAATGCTCTGTGGTTCAGGTACATGCCAGAATGCCTTCATGTAACATAGGCCATTTCTGCACTAGACTGTTATAGCGCTATCACTCCACTTTCAACATCCTATGGAATCCTGGGGTTTGCAGTCCAGGGAGGGGCCAGCCGGCCCCTCCCTGAACTGCAAACCCCAGGATTCCATAGGATGTTGAAAGTGGAGTGATAGCGCTATAACAGTCTAGTGCAGAAATGGCCATAGAGTCCCACCTTGCTCCACACAGGGAGAGCAAAACATCTCCTTTCTTTTGGAATTGGAAGGAAGAAAAAGACTGGGTGTTTTTTTTCCTGTGCTACTGAATTTTCACAATATGCTTATATTGTCAATAGTGGCACTGCATCAATTCAAGCGGCGGGGGGTGAGGGTGACAAGAGTCGTAAAACATTAAGGGAAGCAAATGTAGCTAGGGAATATGTGTTGCCCAGTCCTGCTGTCAGTTCTGTGGATTAAATGCATTGCCACATATGATCCATCATCCCACACCTAGGGTTCTGTACCCATGCAAACATTTAAGGCCTTTCCGCCCTACACTGTTATAGTGCTATTATTCCACTTTCAACATCCTATGGAATCCTGGGGTTTGCAGCTTAGGGAGGGGCCTTTAGAGTTCTCAGTCAGAGAGCTCTTTGCCCTCAGTAAACTACAAACCCTAGAATTCCACAGGATCTTGAAAGCGGTATAATAGCACTATAACAGTATAGTGCAGAAAGGCCCTTAATTTCAAATTACGGTCATTTCTGCACTACACTGTTACCATGTAGAAATGACCTATGTCTTTACAACTGTAAGAAAGCATAAGAATTAACTGACTAATATGAGCATCAAGTGCAACGACCACCACAAAAGCAGACTACAGAGGCAAGATGACCCAAGACATTTTGGAGTCACATGCAAAGAATTTAAAACCTCTGCGTCACTCCTCCAAAGCCATACTTTATGATGAAGAAGGGAAAAAAAAGATAATTTTCATTTGTTGAATCTACTGGTGTCCCAGCATCTGCTCTTGAGACAAACCTGTTCTCCAGGAAAATCCTGTCAGTGTAAACCTAGTGCCACAGAAGCTCTTCGTTGGCTCTCCCATTATTGGATTGTCACTCTCACATTCAGAGCCTGCCCAGAGCTCAGAAAAGTTTAATGGCACTACGATTACCAGCTAACATTGCCAGAGGCCATGCCAAGTAGAGGATTCCAAAGCAGTCATCTGAAAAGCAACTTTTCAAAGCTTTAAGTGGACATAACTAATGAGAAGCAGTTTGGTATCAGTACTCTTGGGGCAGTTTTCATTGTGCAATAGTGCCATCAGAGCAAGACTTTGGGAAATGTTCAGGGCCCTACTCAGCAAAATGAGAGGGAGGGCCCCCAGTGCAGGGAGGGTTGGCTTCCCATATTTTGAAACAAGTTAAATAATGTCCTTTACCCAGTAAAGACTCCCCACCCCTATGTAAGACCATTTCATCTAAACAGGAGAGGGCAGTCCTGTAAGGCCATTAGATTCAGACAGTGCTGTCTGTGACATTACTGCACTTCAGAAGTGAGACTCAGGCACTTTCGTGTTAATATGCAAACTTTTCAGAGCGGGACCTCACCAGTACTAAGATGCCGTTAGCACCTTTTCTCACCAAAGCATTAATCATTCATGGAAAGGTGAAGTGAAACTGTTCCTGAAACTGCTAGAGAGACTTGGGTTTCCCCACCTACCCACCCATTCAGGCCTCAGTTCTCTTTGTGCTTGCTCATGCCATCCCCAAACAACATGACTTCAGCACAGTCCAAAACAAGAGGCCTTTGAGACAAGTTCCCACCCAACAAGAAGCTACTCATTCTCTTATTTCCAGAAGAGGAAAATGAATTAAGATATGAAATAATTATGGTGATCACAAAAAAGAGAAAAGAACTTTCTTTCAGGCTATTACCAAGGCAGCTTCAGTCATCCATACGAAGCACAGACGTAATGCCTGTTTTACAGCCACTGTGAATCCTACAGATGGGAAAAGGGGCAGTATATACATCGGTTTGTATTATGACCCTCAATACATTTACAAATATTTTCTGCAACTGAATAATTTTGATTTCAAGAAGTAGGTTCCCCGCTACTTCACAAAAAGCAGAATAATGGGAGGTGCAGGGACAAAAGGGGAAATGGCATACATGGAATACAGTCAAGATTGTATATCAGAGAAGTAAAACTGAGAGCCATGGGTGAGAATGAAGGAGTTGCGCCAACCCACATCTGAAATCAGCTACTGATCAAGAATGACTAGTCTTATCTCCAAAGTCAATATAGAAACTCAGTTTTAAAAAGTGAAATCTTGAGAGTCTCAAGATTCTACCTCAGATAACCGTTTGTCTGTCTACATGTTAATTTTGCAAGTACATGGAACACATTCAACTGAATGAACACAGTATGTTGTTACAAAGCTAGGAGTGGAAATGGAAAAGTTTTCATGTTTCCTAACCTCTCTTGTCGTCAGCTTAGACCGGACTATAGTAACAGTCTTGTCATGTCTTAAAGACTAATAAGTTTATCATAGTATAGGCTTTCAAAGAATAAGAGACAGCAAGACTGTCTGGATTAAGCATCTGGAACAAGAAAAAAAAGTATTAAGATTACTTTGAGGGAAAATAGGTTAGACTTCATTCTACAGGGAAGGTATGTGTGGTCCTCCAGATGTTGTTGGACTGCAGCTCCCATAAGCACAGCCCATGGTGTAAGACTACCAGACTTACAGCTAAACAACATCTGAAGGGCCACATGTTCACTCCCATTCATTTTTTACAGTCTCTATGTCAGTTTGACAAAGCAGCAAAAAGCTCCTGATTTCTTGTCATAGTTGAATCTGCCCAGAAATGTCCAGCAGAACTGTTCTGGCAGAAAGCGAAACAATTCTGATCACTTGCACACTCAGCCTTTCATCAGACATCTGACTAAGGCCTTTTCCACACAGCGTGGCTGCCCCACAGTTGGGACACGATGGCAGTGCCCTGCATGATGTTGTCATAGTCCCACCGCCATCTTGTCCCCACGTGTTGCACAAAAGCAGTATATGTAAAACAGAAAAAATCCATTTTACACCTACCATCGTACCGTGCTGCCACCTTTCTTGGCCATGCAAAAGGACGGAAGCACGCTGGCAATGCCTCCCCCCTCAGCACAGCAATGGCAAGTGCCCGGCTGCACTGTGGAAGGGAAGAGAAGGGGCCAGAGTGCTTGCCTCTCCAGCAACCAGGCGAGGTGCCAGAGGGGAGCATTCCTGGTGCACTTTCCCTCCCCACTGGGGCCGCAGTGAAAGGACTTTGCTGAGCTCCATTGCGTAGAAATAGCCTAAGAGAGAGGAAGTTGGGTTGGTTGTCTGAAAAGAGATGTGATCAAATGATTTGGGGACAAAATCCATAGCAACAGCTTTTGCTAGGACCAGCTAAATGGATTTCGGTTGGGTTAGGTTGGGTTGATTCTTTCTCACAAATCACACAGCTTTGTTCTGGGGTTTTCCTTGAGACAGAGCGCAGTCCTGTAAGTACCATGAAGACGTCATGTGTACCATTGAGCCAGACTTTTGAAATCCCCAAAGTAAAGATCAACCTCAGGGGAGGAGGTTATGGCATAAAAAATCCTGTTCTCCCTCTTTTAGGAGGGTATACTTTGAGAGTGAGATGCAACACATATCAGTACTTCCTCGCTCCTCACTGCTGATGACTACAGTGATTAAATTCCCATAATGTTCCATTATGTCACAATGACATATTATAACAAGCAGTGTTCCATAGGTGATTGGTAACTGGCATTGGGGATTTCCACTTTCCTGCAGAATGTCTATCGGAATTTTACCATGGCAAGGACAAGTGACTCTTGGCTCCTGCAGGGTGCATCCTTCCCTTTTCCCCTTTTGGTGACTTCTGGTTTTCTAAAAATGCTATCTGTGACCTTTAAAAACTACGACCAGCAAAACAGCATTTACATGGAGAACCACACCTGTTTAGAGGTATAATTCCAACTGTTTCATTCAAAACATTTTTAGGGATAGGGACCCAGACCTTCTAGGACTGTACATGGCCTATGGACCACCTAATTTCTATCTTTGCATTACAACACAATTCCCCCTTATTTCCAGTTTCCAAGCTTCATTGGCCATTAGAAACCTCCATGGACCAAATTAGGCCCATGGATCAAAGGGTCTTCTCCCCTGATGTAGTGTCATATTAAATAACATGATTTTCTAAATATCTGGATTGTTTTTTAATAGCTCAGAGGATTTACATGAAGTAGCAAGGGTTTGAGAGAAGTATGAATTAGTTCTGTCCCTCCAGTCTCAGCATTTGATCCACTCCATATAGAGCTGAATTGTTCTCATATTTTTGAGCCTGAAAGTGGAAACTGAAGGAGAGATAATTTAGCCCTTAAGTCTTTGACAATGACCTTTCTAGAGCCCAGATAATCACTGATAAATATCAGACATTCTACTCTGAGGCAAAGAGATTTGAGTGTGGTCATGGGCATTCAGTTACATGATTTTCTGGATGAGCTTGATTATCTGAGTTATTTTAATCAGACTTCCAACCTGATTTTGTTAAAGGTTGTGGGGGAAGCATATTACTTTATTGTTTTAAATTACACTGTTAGCAGCCATTTTATGGCTGACATTCCAAAGTTACTCAACCAAAATAGAATTATTCAATCAATTTTTGAACAGTGAGTCAACATGTAGGTAAATTTCATTGACGGAATGGGTCTACTGAAAGGCTAACACATACCCTCCAACTGTCCACATTTGGTAGGATCAGGCCCAGTTAATCCTCTGTCATCCCATTTTTTCAGCTGTTGTTAAAATTGACTAACAATGCTCTTCATGTGTTTTTGTCGTGTGCCTTCCAAGTCATTTTCAACTAATGGCAACCCTAAGGCAAACCTGTCAAAGGGTTTTATTAGCAAGATTTGTTCAAAGGGTATTTACCTTGCCTTCTTCTGAGGCTGAGAGTGTGTGACTTGCTGAAGGTCACCCAGTAGATTTCCATGGCTGAGCAGGAATTTGAACCCTGGTCTCCACAGTTGTAATGCATTATGTAATGCAGTGTGGTTTGCATTACATTCTAGAAAGCAATTTTGCTGCAATCCTCCTCTGCCCCAATCAGGAGGGGATGTTTTGAGCCTCTGAGATGTTTTTTTCACCAGAAATCGAGCCAGAAATTGACTATGCACTGAAAGGCAGAACATAGCGATTATGATGAACATGAAAAATATGTCTTGCACTATAATACCTTTTTGCATACCATGCTAGGAGATTCCTGAACAGAAGAGGGTGACATAACATAACCAGAACTTCTCTGAAATGTGAATTTTCCTGATTCAGGAAATGGTTATGATGAGATTGTGACTGAATAGTACATCAAAATCCACTGCTAGTAAATGTGAACCAGAAATCAGAGGATGCTTGAGGTGCAGTTTGAGCAACAGTTTGAGCAACTCCACGCTGGTTTCAAAACAGAAACGATAATTTTTTATCAAAGGAAGTATCATTTTCCTTGGGGTGAATTCAATCAGGCTTACTCTTCATCTGGTGATTACAGCTGTTACACAACAGCCCCTCTTGTTGAAAGTTTTTGTGATATAATGACCCCGCAGAGGAGATAAGAAAAGAAAATGTTGATGCCAGAACTTTGTCAATTTCACCAAGCAGAAATCTGAAACTGACAATATTTTTCTTGCCCCCTGTTCTTGGAAGGTCACTTTGTTGAGGAGTTTTTCTCCAGTGTAAGGATGGCCAACTGACAATCTTCAGTCTTGTATTGGTCCCCTGAGGAAGTTTATCAGAGCTTGAACAAGTTATTTTTGGACTACATTTCCCAGAATCTGCCAGCCAGCACAGCAGATTCTGGAAACTGTAGAGCCAAAAGTAACTTTCACAGGCTCTTGGAGTTGTAGCCCAAACAGGACTTTTTTCCCCCAAGCTCTGAACTTCATCCAGATTTTTCAAAAGTCCTGCTAGGTTTTAACCATGCATTTTGCTATTAGTTTTCTATTCATACTCAGTGTGTTTTTATGCTGTTGTTTCATGCTCACATAAAGACAAATGTATAATAGAGTCTTGTATCAGGTTGGATTACTCAGGCTATACTACTTGGACCCTAGAATCCCCCACTCTCGTGGCTCATATAGAAAGTGGCCAACCCTGGTCTTAAAAATTAAATGACTTGTTTTAAATTCTAGCTGTACTGCTAAGTGGACATCCTGTAAAGATGGAGAGGGAAGGAGGAAGACATATTAAACAGCCGAATGTTTTAAAAGCCATTTATGGCTTTAGCCAAACTGGGACAGAAGACTGGTAGCCTCAGGCCATTTCCACATTACACTGGTAAAGTGCTATTACTCCACTTTCAACATCCTGTGGAATTCTGGGGTTTGTAGTTTACTGAGGCCAAAGAGCTCTCTGGCTGGGAATTCTAAATGCCCTTCCCTAAATTGCAAACCCCACAATTCCATAGGATGTTGAAAGTGGAATAATAGCACTATAATAGTATAGCGCAGAAATGGCCTTATCAGGTCTTGTGAGTAAACTAAGGGACCTGTTTCCCACCTCATGAAACCTTTCCCGGCTGTGTGATGCTGTTCTAAGGAACTCATATTTTAGTGTCACTGTTATAGCGGCCTGAGGACTAGTAGGGCCACAGTGCAAGGACTTTTTGATTAGCTGGCACAATGGCATCATCTGTCCTTCTCCTCAGACTGAATCGTTCCCTCTGAGCTTTACTTCCCTGTCACACAACACTCCATGCAACAAACTGTGGCCAGACATTGGAAGTAATGTGTTAAAGTAACTCAAAATACCTGTAATGGGTTTTTGATGAGGGAAGAGATAAGGGCATAACAGTTACATTTCGAAAGCAATATAACAAACAGGAATCATATTACTTTGGAAGGAAATAGAAGAAGTGCTCTAATTATTCAAAAGTTGTTTTAAAGGGTATTTTTGGTATTTTTATCCAAAATTTCACTGCAATTTTCTAGGTTTTATGCCATTCCCTCTTAAACATCCATAATGTTAGAAGGATGAGAAAACAGCAGGCACAGGGTGAAAAGAAGAGAAGAAATGAAACAGATCCATTGCAAAATTGATTTAACAGGTTATTAGATATTATCCCCACCTAGCATATGGTAGAATTTACAGGCATCTGGAAAGTGCAAGATTGGTGAAAGCAGCTTAAAACTCCCCAAAAGAGCCCTTGTGATGGAGCCAACAAAAAAATGTGTCATTTGCATGCAATAGTGCCAACTAAAGTATTACAGTATTACATGCCATTTGTCAATTCTATCTAACATTACCATTAATGATTAACATAGCAGCGACTCCATGTGTTAGAAATTTCCCCATCCAATGATAACATAAACTGATTAGATTTCAAGCTCGCTAACAGTTAACGAAATGTGTTAAGCCTTTACTAATAACATTCCAATCTCGGCCAGTGACTATTAATATTTTGCTCTCATTATTTTAAAAAGGCATTCATCACCAAGTCCTGAAGTGACACTTAAATTCTCAAAACAGATTATATATTTTCCATCATTTTCTGAAAGGGGGCATAACAATTTAACCAGATTAATTTTGCAATGTGCATATAAGACTCACTTGGCTCTCTGTATCACATTTCCTCATCCCTCCCTCCTCTTAATTCACTGCTAGTACTGGCTCCTTCAGACTTCTATTGCAGCTTGTATAATACTTGCATACAGAGCTTGGAAAAGTTACTTTCTGGACTACAGCTCCCAGGATCCAATGTTGCCTGGGGGAGCATACCCCCCAACTGTCTAGATTCAGCAGGGATGGTCCAAATAAAACTTCTGTCATTCTACTTTCTCAGCTGCTTTTAACATGTCACAATTATTCGCTCCTCCTCCTATTCCCCTCTTCCTCCTCATTTTATTTCAACTCCTGCAAACTGAGTTCAAAAGGCAAAAGTACTGTACATACTAACATATAAGTCTGAAAATTTTAGCCAAAAAAAAAATGACCCCAAACACCTGGGTTGACTTATCCAGGGGTCAATGTTAGCACTGTACCTTAACTCTTACCAAAAAAGGAACCATCCCCTTCTCTCGAGAGAGCCTAAAAGATGCATCAACCCATTCTACTCGCTCCGCTGCGGGACTGTTTCTGGCATTTTTGAATACCCCAGTGGGAAAATGGTGCTTCCCGTCAAAGGAGAGCCAAGAGACCAGAGGGAATCAGTGCTTCTCTTAGGTTTTCCCAGGACAGACTGAGTATGGACCTTAACTTTTATCAAAAAGGAGCCATCCCCTTCTCTGATTAGAGCAGCGAAAGGCCTTTTTGAAAGCCTAGACAGGAAAATGGTGGTGGCGGCAGTTGGGGCAGCTGGCCCCCTGAGATTGGGCTGGTGCTTTCCCGTCTCTGCAGAATGACCCTTGACTTATCCATGCATCATATCAAAATTCATAATTCTGGCTCTCAAACCTGCCCTCAACTTATGCATGAGGTTGCCTTACACATGAGTATATACAGTAGTCTGCATTCAATTAAATCTGCAAGTGGAGAGGCAGGGGTGAAATCTTGCCTTCTCCACTGAGCTCAGGCAAAAGCAAGCTTCCTCACTGATAAGTTTCATCATTTTGACCATGCTCAGATGATGCTTGCCCACACCACCCCCCAGTTTTCATCTGTGAAATAGCTGGTGAGTATGTGGTATTATAATTATTATAATATTCACTTATATCCTGCTTTTCTCCAACAATGGGACGCAAGTTGGTTTACAACATATTTTAAAACAACACAGTTTTTTAAAAAAAAAAACTATACAACTATGTACAAACTTCTGTAAAAATACGAATATAGAAGTTGTTTTTAAAAACAATTAATTTATCAAGTTAAAAACATTAAACTTCATAAAAAGAAAACAAAGAAACCTTAAAAACAGCACCAAGCAGCATTAAAAGCTCACTTTCCTAAAGCCAGATGAGGTAAAAAATGTTTCAACTTGCTGACAGAAGGACAGCAAGGATGGGGCCATCCTGGCCTCCTTAGGAGGGAAGTTGCAACATCTGGGAGTAGCCACCAAGAAGGCCCTCTCTGTTATTCCCACCAAACGAGCCCAAGAAGGTCATGGGACAGAGAGAAGTGCCTGTCCAGATCTCAGAACTCTAATGGGTTCATGAAGGGAGATATAGGCTATTTCCACAATACAGTATTACAGTGCTATTATTCCACTTTCAACATCCTGTGGAATCCTGGGGTTTGCAGTTTAGGGAGGGGCCTTTAGAATTTTCAGCCAGAGAGATCTTTGGCCTCAGCAAACTACAAACCCCACAATTCCACGGGATGTTGAAAGTGGAATAATACCACTACAACACTCTAGTGCGGGAATATAGCCCTTTGAATAGTTTGGACCCTGGCCACATAGGGCTTTATAAGTCATCATCAGCACTAGTCCCTACTACAGCAGAGTTACTGATTCCATGAGATTTATATAAGTGTTGACTTACCATTCAACAATTAACTCAACGCATGTTTACCAGTAAGGACTTCCAACAGGTCATAATGTGTGTGTGTGTGTGTGGGAGGAAAACACTTGTTCCTCTTCAACCCATGGGAGATAGAGGTGAATTTTAGTTTAGTTTTGTGTTTCTCCATTAAATGGGAAGTAAATATTCATACTGCTTGGTTGACAGCGGGCTATTCCAGAGGGCAAAACTCTCATTTTGGTTGTCCTGGATTATTTTCTGGCACCAACTAAGTCCTGGCACCAAATACAACATTTTATTATCACTCTTGAATGAGTTTCTTTTTAATTCTTGAGACAAATTTGAACAAAAAAGTCTCCTTCTCTTGTCCCACTTCATTTTTTTTCTTAGAATATTAGTGCTTTGGTACACCACTGAAATGGCACTTTTGTACTATAACACTATCACTCTAAGGGGGAAAAAATGAAAAAGCAGGAGAAAAATGGCTCTTTAAACCATAGGATTATCTCAACAAACCACACTATCCATTAAAAAGGTAATCTGGAAGAGCTCTAGCCCAGATCCAAGTAATCACTACAAACAGCCACCCAAGCAAATTGAAAGAGTGGATGTAGAGGCAGTAGCAACGACCAGCAAATCTAATGGAGAAATATCCTGAGAACGTGCACTTCTTTAAACCAACATAGTAATAGGCTTAAATTCAATTGTTAATCAGAACTAAACTGAAGTTACTTAAATATTAATGGTAAAACAGGACATTGTGGAATAAGGGTTCAAATTTCTGCTCAACCATTAGGTGACTTTCCCTGGGCAAGTCACATTCTCTCTCAGCCCGAGATGAAAACAATGGGAAAGCTTCTTTGAATAACTCTTGTCAAGAAAACCCTAGGACAGAATCATCAGAAGTCAGAAACAACTTGAAGGTACACAACTAGTCTAGTGGAGATTAGATTAGTCCAGTACCAAGTACAGCATATCATATCTATAGCATTTCATCTCAGAAGGGATGGGTCTCTCCTCTCCATACCATTGTAATTTGATCCTTTAGGGATAAAAAAGAGATCTAAATTCAGCATGTCTGGCATGGGATCATCAAATTTGCTGTAAAAGTGTGTGTGTGTAAGTACCCCCAAATTACCTGTCAACTTACAGCAACTCCAGAAATTTCATTGGGCTTTCTTAGGCAAGGAATACTCAGAGGTGGTTTTGCCAGTTCCTTCCTCTGAAATATAGCCTACAGCACTAGTATTTGTTGGTCGTCTCTCATCCAAGTACTAACCACAGCTGACCCTGCTTAGCTTCTAAGATCAGAAGGGATCTGGTGCATTTGGGGTCTTGATATAAAATGTAGATCTCATCTTGAATTTTTTTTAAACGCTAAACTAAGCAACCAGAATTCAGAAATGTTGATATGCATTTTAAAATAAGTACATTAGAATAAATATTTTTTTAAAAAAAACTTAATTTCAAAAACAATCACTGAGCAAGATCCAAATGTTGACATATGCAACAGAAATACCATCCTCTCCTGTCCAGCAAAGCTCCGCCTCCAAGCTTCATAGAGATCAGGAGATCCTACTAAATAAGGCATGCTATGATGCAGGAAAAAGTGGTAACCCTGAAATTTGCCAGTGGCACCTTTCTACATATAGTTTGTTTAAAATTTGTTCAAACCCCTTTTTGTGCTACTCAGGCAAATTTTGGTTAAATTTTTTGCAGAGCTGCTCATATGTATGAAGGTTTTGGAAAATATAAAAAATAATAATAATAATAACTAAATGCCAGGGTATGTTGCTCCATTTCAAAAAGATGGTCCTTTGGAAAACCTAAAAGGAAAAGTTGAAATCATTGATCTAGGACTATTACTAGATGTATTATAGCGAGAAGGAACTGTACTGCAAAATACTGGAAATTCACATGAATGGCTTAAAGCTTCAGTTTCATAAAAAATATCTGGGACATTCCATTCTTAATAAAATTGACTTATTTTCCAAGAAGCTACTCAAGGAGACAATGGCCATTTCCACACGGGCTTAAAGAAACAGTGCAGAGAGTCCTCCAGGGGGGATGTCTGCACCTGGGAGCGGACTGAGTCAGACCTACTTACTGTAGTTCCGCACCTCAGCCCGCTCCCAAACGACCCGAAGTGGTCATCCAGCGTGCTTTTGAAAGACCGCTTAAAACAGGTCTTTCAAAAGCACAGAGCGCGCCACTCCGTTCCCGTGCTCCAGTGCAGATTTGCAGGCTCGCACCAGTGCGAGTCTGCGATCTGCCGGGGGCAGGCTTTAGGCTGGCGAGCTTCAGCAGTTGGTCGAGACCCAGCCGGCCCCTCCCAAAACTGCAGACCCCAGGATTCCATAGGATGTTGCAAGCGGAATAATAGTGCTATAACAGTCTAGTGCAGAAATGGCCGTATGTAAAGGCACGACTTCCTGGTCACCTTGGATGAACTCCAGCCCAATGCTTTTTAAGGAAAGAAGGAAACTGATGCTGTGTGATAAAAGCCCTGACTCATGGGGAAATAAGATACCAAGTCAAATACATGCCTGTTTAAAAAAGAAAATCAGAGCAGTGGAATGTGGTTTTTGGGGCTGCAAATGCCAGAATCCATGACCAGCATTACCAATAGCTATGTTGATTGGGGATCCTGAGAGTTGCAGTCCAAAAATGTAATGCTCCCCAAGCTGTGGTATCAGTCAGCTTTTCAATGGCATGGGCTTTTCAAAGAGTCTTTCTTACTTACTATGTCATCCTGGACATTGTTTTCCAAAGAAGCATGGAAAGCCAAGCTATAGCTACAGTTCTCAACATGTCCACTGTTTATGTAACACTGTAGAGGTGCGTGAATCACATGTTGGATTGTGCATTGACTGGCTCCTGGAGGTGGGTGGGGTGGTGTTGGAGAGGTAAATGGAGTTTGTGTTATGTGAGATGAGATTGAACTACTTCATCTGCCGGGTGTTGTGCCTTCACTCAGACAGGTAAAAGACTATATATGGAAATGGCAGAGCCTTCCACGTAGTGGATCAAAGAGGTGCATACAAGCTGAGCCTGGAGGGAAGGTATGGATAAGGGGGGCAGCCTTGCCATAAGGCAAAGTGAATCACCTGGTTCAGGTGGCAGACGCAATACAGGAGGATGAAGTGAAGGCAAATGAGCAGTGGAAGGTTTGGAGAAATGAGTTTGAAAAGTGTTTGAGACCAGAATGAGCTGCCTTATTTCTACCAAGTGTTGTGTCCCTTAGCTAGGCTGGAAGATTGCAGATGCTGTAGTCTAAACAGTAACTTTTCCAAGCTCTGTTTTAAAGGGCAGACTGTGTGTGTCATATGGCTTGACCCAAGTCCCATCTTCCTGCCCTCAGTTGTGCTAAAATAAGGCTAGGCTGTATGCCTACAAGTAGGTTCCTGAGTCATTAGGCTAGAGTTTTTTACTTCCAATTTCATTAAAACAGCAACAACCAAAAAAAATCTCTACTTCACCCACCAATTAGGTTGCCAAAAAATTATGGTCATGGTGAGAACATCCAATATGAACTTTTGTGTAAAAGGGCTTAGGGTCTTGGTTCTTGCTCTGATCACAAATTCTTAGGCTCAGCACATGCTCAGAAGCAGCTAGTTTCTTAACTCTTAGCATATGTGTAACTTCCTAAACCATTATTTGTACCTGGTTCCACTTGGTCAAGGGCTCTTTTCAAATAGAGATTTCACAAGCCTATAATCTCCCCGACCACCACACACACACAGCTTGAAAAGTGACTTTTCTACCAGAATCCCCCGCCCCCCAAGCACTATGACCAGTGAGCATGCTGGTAGGGAGAATGTGGGCGTTATAGTCCAAAAAGCCAGTTTTCCACATGTGACAGAAGGTGCTATGCCATTGCCAGTGTTAAATCCAACCAATATTTATTCAGCTTCTGTACTACATATACATAGTGATAAAGACGGCCTCTGTGATCAAAATCTCTTTGAACCTCTCAGGTTCGTGTACACCTCCCTACTGAAAATCCCTTCCTGGACTTTTCTTATTTCAAAAGCATTGAGCAAATAAACACATCAAAGAGCTTACCCTCCAACATTTTGCAAATCACACCAGGACATGTGAGCAAGTAACATCAAAATGTGGTCAAAAGGGAAAGAGTTTAAGAGGAAGAACAGAAAAGCTGGAAGAGGCTGCAACAGCTTGCTTTTGCCTGAGCCTACAGAAAATGGCAAGATTCCATGCCATCCTCTTCTCCTGTTGAATTAATGGAGCGCAAGCTACTTTCACACTTTAAACTCAGGTTACAGCAACTGAAGTAAGCTGAGGACAAAGAGGAGAAATGAAAGGCAAAACAAGGTCATTTTAAAACAGCTCAAAAAGATAGACTCCAGAGGGTTAATCGGACCAGCTAGAAGATATGTTATAGAGCATTGGTGTCACTTCAGTTTTTATAGATCTATCCTGTGGAATTTGGTTTGTAGTTTTGTGTAGTTTCTCTGCCTGAGGGCTCTACTGCTGTAGTTTAGGGAACTGCACTGGAAAAGTCTATTCCCTTACTAAAGCTGTAGTAGTTAAAATGGTGCTATAATTGTGCAATGTGGATATATCCAAAATCCCTCTTGCCATTCCAGCGTATTTATTCCTGCACGACAACTAGAAACATGGTTTTCTGCAAGATGGAAATACAAATTTGTTCACTTCCACAGGAGACAACACATTTTGTGCAGTTCATAATACAATAATGTCCAGGACTCCTTGGGTTCATAATACAATAATGACCAGGACTCCTTGGGTTCAAAGCCATGCCATATTTACACAAACTTTAAAATGTTGTAGACTTGTCGTATAGATCTGCCTGGATATTTAAAATTTGCATCTATTTGCCAGTCTTCCAGAGCCTGTAAAGTTCCTTTTGCATGAACAAGCATCAGTCTAGATCAGAGTTTGGAAATATTTCTCTTTTTTTAGCCTATAGCTTTCAGAATTCCCCAGATTATATGATTATTGGTCATGCTGCTTGGAAGCTTCTAGGAGTTGTAGTTGAAAAACATAATTTTCCTAAGTTCTTGTCTATATATAGCCTGAATGCATCTTTGTACAGTGGGTACTTCAAGAGTAAGATCCGTCGTAACTAGAAAGAAATGAGACAAACAATTGACTGAAAACCAGGCTTAGCCTGATAGTTTTAGTCATAAAGCTGCATTGGGTGCCTGTTGTAGTTTTAATACTTGTGCAGTGTATTGTGGGTATGCTGTGGTGGCAACAGTGGTGGAAACTGCCCATGAGCCTGCCAGTTCATCTTGAGTTTGCTCATTATACACCATGTGCATTCTGCTACTGTGGCTCCTGAAGGCATGTGTGTTTCACCATCAGTAATAGGTTAATTTGTACCCTACATTGTGGTTTGCATTCCTGATGGCTTCCTTGGAGGGAAGACTCCAAAGACAATGGATGGCTCATTGACTCCGTCTTAGCAAGGAGGTATTACAACAGAATGGATTTACATTTAACCACTGTCACCATTCTCTGAATTCTATACAGTCTTGTGTGATCTACAATCAGCCACATGGCTATGGATGTATGAGTAAGATTGTGACTAGCACAGAACTTTGCCTTATTTACCTTCCTTTATTTAATAGTCATGATGGCTGGGGCATTCCTGGAGTTCTCATTCAAAAATGTAATGTTAGATTAGCCAAAAAATGTACAACAGCTAAAACTGATACTTGGGAAGTTTCAACCAGAAAGAACAGACACAATCAGAAAAAAAGAGAAATCTTGCATCTTTTAAAGTCATGCAGAAGAAAATGGGCACACATAATTTTCTTACAGGTAAGATGTTCTACCTGCTGATATTCTGTTTCCATAGAAGAACACCAGAGCCCAGTCCTAATTTCTGACTGGTGATCATTGACACACATGTGGTGTGACCTAGGATTCTTTTGATTGTAAACTCCTTGAGGCAGCGAACATGCCATTGGGCACTAGCCATTGATTTCTTATTTCCTCCTCTTAGCAGTCATAGGCAGAGCTTAGAAAAATTACTTTTTGGACCATAACATGGCCTTGGTGGTTAGACAATTTGAAGAGACATGGACCAGTCAAGTAACTTAAAAAAAAAACCTCTAATATTAGATGCAGTAGTAGGTAGAACATGAAGCCTATATCATACCTGACAAAGGAGGCTGATTTCATTTTCTGCTTCTCTCTCTTCTCTCACTTTATCTTGAAATGTAGGCTTCATGACTTCAACATCAAGTCAACCCTCTCTCCCTGCTCACATTTTGAAACATCTTGGCCTGGTAAAGAGATCTGGAGACCTGGAAAGTTTAGCTTATACCCTTTATGTAACCTCTAAATTGGTCTATTAAAGGTATTACACAAATATGGATTTTGAGATCATATAAACCATCTGCTTTGAACCTTCTCTATTTAAAAAAAAACCTTACCAACACAATATTAGTCAATTTAAAATGTACATCCATTTGCCAACCTTTCATGGGGCTTCTGGAATTGTAATCCCCCAAAGAAACTTTCCAAGCGCTATGCATGAACAAGCAACAAATTTGTGGTGGTTGTTTTGGGAAGATGTGTCAAAACTAAACTCTAGCACTTTCCAGCTTTCCAGTGGGGAAAGGAGCTCATTCCACAGGAGAACACTAGCCTGCTTGGATTTTCCAGCTAGCAGCTGGGAGGAAGAGGAGTTCTGACCCACGCGTCAGCTCGGATGGCCTCTCTCCTTTCCCGTTGCCCATGCGGGGATGCACTTGGGCTTTTCTCATGACATAGGCTGCACCGTCTTGTGGGAAAACCTGGGAACGGCTCATGTTTATGAGAATGCTATTACTTGAATTTGGCCTTTCTCCACACATCCATCCAAAAGGGATGAATGAGCATGGGAAGCCCACATGTCCCAGGGTTTTTATAGGAGAGGAACTCATGCTGGTTTTGCCCTCGTTCCACTCATTCCCATGCAAAGGGGAAGAGAGCCAGCTGCTCCACTTATATGATGGGAAAAACTTCATTAAAACAGCTAGGTGACGTACACTGAGGTTAGCCTGGAATGGAGGCTGACCAAAAGCTCAAAGGGTCAGGCTCAAAAAAATAAAAATTACAGGAGAGTGGATTCAAGAGTTTTAAGAAATATAGTTCAAATCAAGGTATCACGGTATTGCAATCTTCCATACCTGGTGCCCTCCTGATGCCTTGGACTACACCTCCTATAATCCCCAGCTAGCTGAGGAAGATAGGACAATTATACAATATTTCTGGAGGGCACCAGGTTTGCGAAAACTGCACAAGTCAAACATTTTATTTCCTTTGGATTATGATATAAAGGTTGTAAAAATAAATGAATGTTTGTCATGAGGACAGTGTATATGTTGTTAAGAAAAGTTATGCTGAGACACTGTCATGTGATGTGAGAGCAGGACATGGAAAGGATATTTTTTTGGCTAACCAGTATACCCACTGACATTTCACTGATGAAAACCAGGACATGCATGCCAGGCAACAGCAGAGTGTGGTCAAGATGGCAAACATTATTAATGAGGATGCTAGGAGCGGCTGCAGCACGCAGAGTTAACTGAGTGGAAACTAATTTTGTATTTTGAACTCCGTTTGCAGCAACTGGGGTAAGCTCAGGACAAAGGGGGAAAGTAGAAGGAGAGAGAAACTGAGACATTTTAAAATCAGCTGAAGAAGTGGAACAGAGGATTAAGTGAGATTATCCCTGCCAGACTGGGACAGTTGGAGGGTATGCTACCAATAGGATCCAGGCCTAGGTGTGTTGCTCAGCCCACTAGTGCAACAATATTACTATATTACTACATTTTACTATATTTTACTACACCATTGTATATGATGGAACTTGGGCATCCATGGATTTTGGTATCCATGAGGGGTCCTGGAACTAAACCCTAGTGCAGAACTTTCCAAACTTTTCATGTAGGTGACACACTTTTTAGACATGCATCATTTCGCAACACAGTAATTCAGTAACTGGAGGCAGCCCCTCCACCCAAGTCTGGCCTACCGCCACTGCCCTCACTGGGATCTTCCTCAGCCCGGGGTAGCAAAAGCCGCGGCAGCCCCTTCGCCCAGGCCTGACCTGCTGCATCAGTGGGAGAGGCAGTCCCTCCATCCATTGTGTTCGTGCGACACACCTACACACTGCAGGTGACACACTAACGTGTCGTAACACACAGTTTGGAAAGCTCTGCCCTAGTGGATAGCGAGGGCCCACAGTAAATAAATTGCTGAATGATAAGTCAACATATTTGTAAATCCAGTGTATTCAGTGAGTTTACTCCAGGGGCTAGTGACTAGATTTAGGACTTTGTGCATAAGTCACTTTTAAGAAGGTCATTATCACCAGCTGTACTTTTCTCTGTGTTTACTTCCCTCAGGTATTAGTGTTTGCAATTCCCCACCCCAATCATACATCCCAGAGCTTTTGAAAGGAAAATTGAGAAGCACTTGCTTGTATGTGACTATCATACATGTGCCAAGCACCCACTGCCAATCTCTTTTCCTCATGTGTGCATGCGCACATGCTTCTTGGCTTGCATTTGCACTCCATTACATTTGACGCCTACACAGACTGGCAGGAAACTCTCGACACTAATGCAGAAGTGTGTTGTCATCAAGCGTCACACCAGAGGCATAATGAATTCTTCATTTGGGGTGGTGCATGTTTAAAAAAAATTAAGAATGGGGGAAGAGGACAGAAGTACGAACACAGCACAACTGGCCTCAAAAGGCCTCACTCAACTCACACGCTTCTTAAGTGTACAAAAATTCCTCAGCTGCTGGAACAAGCAGGAAGTCAACTCCTAAAGAAATAATAATTATTCAAACATAATTGCTATATAGCAGAAAGAGAGAGCATGTAATACCTTAAGTACATCCTGTTCTGCTTCTGCTCAGCCTGCCCATAAGTAGCTCGACTGGAACAGACAGTGAAATAGACAGCCAGAGTTAAGGCAAGCGGTCCTCAAGACAAAAGTGCTTAATTTCTCACTCAAGATAGCCATGGTTCTGAGAAAATGGATTGTAGTCCACCAAGGGCTATGCCATCACAATCACGTTGGCTGAAGAGCGACATAAGATGTTTTGTGAGTTTTCCCTGTAATTGCCGCTTCTGCTTCTGAGCTTTTTAGCACTTAGCAGTGATGGCTGGTGGCTTCTATGGACATATTATTCCACTATGAAAGTGATAGTGCTATTATTCCACTTTCAACATCCTGTGGAATTCTGGGGTTTGTACTTTACTGAGGCCCAAGAGCTCTCTGGCTGAGAATTCTAAAGGTCCCTCCCTGAACTGCAAACTCCAGGATTCCAGAGGAGGTTGAAAGTGGAATAATAGCACTATAACAGGGTACTGCAGAAATGGCCTAATTCTGTGAGTTGGAAAATTTGCTCAGGGTTTGAATCCAGACTTTAAAGGATGTATACAATATGGTGAACCTTGTCCCAAAATAGATTCAGCACCCAAAACCCAAAGCAGATTTGCCATTCCACTGACAGGGAAACCATCAGCCACTGCTGTGCTTAGCACTTGTTTTCAAATAACAAATCTTCTCACCTGAATGATAGCTTTCTGGCAGAAAATCAGGTGGGATTCTCTGGTAAATTGGGATAAGCAGAATAGTACAGCCTGTTTGTAGGCTCACTTCAACTCTGACTCATTCTATGATCATAATAAATCAAGACTGCAAAATTTCCGGGATTATTATCCTGGCATAAATAGTCTCTTTAAGGACATGATGTTTTATCCCCTCTGACCTCATAATGTCAGAACAGCCCATGAATTACAGATTCCAGTTTGCTTGCGCCAAAATTTACAAGCAATTTTGGGGCATATTCTTCAAGTGTCCCTACATATCAGGCAGGGACTGGTGCCTAGACATGGTAAGCACCCTGTTTAATCCCATTTAATGTTTGAAAAAGTGTCTTTTTAATTGGGCTTGTATGCACATGAATGCTGGAGTGGGGCAGAGATTGACTGACTGAATCACCATACTGAAAGGTATCTTAGAAATCATCCAGCCCAACCCCTGTCTAATGCAGGATCTATAATGCAGGAAGCAAGTAGAGCAAGCTGGTCAGAGTCAGGCTCTATCTTCCTCGGAGGTTCACCAACCACATTAGTGCAAAATAGTGATGCGAATGGTCATATACCAAGAATTAAGGAAGAGGATGTTTCCAAGCACATGCTTAGCATAGGAATCTATGGTTAGAACCAGAACCAAATTCAGAAGTCCATTCATGTAAAAATCTATGCCATATTTCCCACTACCCTACTCTGTTTCAGAAACCTTCCATTCTTTTCTGTTGTTAAATAATTGGGAGTGGATCAGAAACCTTTGCCCATCTACTGCAAATCATACAGAGATCTGCTAACTTAGGCCATTTCTGAACGGGGCGAGGGAATCACCCTGCGTCGCTACTTACCGGATCTTCTGGCTCCCCGGTCCGGTCCAGGCTGCTCCGGAGCAGTGCGTGGTCGTCGATCTGCTCTGCTCCAGTGTCCAAAATGGCGGCTTCCGGTTGGTCATGGGTCTCGACCAACTGCTGAAGCTCGCCAGCCTAAAGCCCGCCCTCAGCAGATCGCAGGCGCGCATTGGTGCGAGCCTGCGAATCTGCACAAGGGAGCAGGCTCACAGTGGCACGCTCCATGCTTTTGAAAGACCGGAAAAATCAGGTCTTTCAAAAGCACGCTGGAGGACCACTTGGGGTCGTTACGGAGCGGACTGAGGTGCGGATCTACAGTAAGTAGTCTGGGCCCAGTCTGCTCCAAGGTGCAGACGTCCTCTGTGGAAGACGCACTGCACTGTTTTTATTACCCCATGTGGAAATGGCCAGAGTGGCCATCTGTCTGTCTGTGAACAATGGGATCTTTCATTGATAGCTGTTCAACCTGAACTTAAATACTTCCACAAAAGGAGAGTGTTGTAGGGTTCTGAGGCAGGTTTATATTCCACTCTCAAAGTGTCTTTACCATAAGGAAGTTCTTTCTAATGTTTATCAAAATCTCTGTTCCTACGCTTTCCACTCATGGGTTCTATGGCCTTGCCCTCTAGAGCCACAGAGAATAAGCCTCATCTACCTTCTGCATATGAGCCTTTCAGGTGTTTGAAGGATGCTATCATGTTCTTCTATAACTTTTTCTTTTCCATGTAAAAACATCCAGCCTTTACAAAAATTTCTCACACACCCTCCAACTGTCCTGATTTGACTGTGATGATCCTGATTAATCCTGTCATCCCACTTTTCAGCTGCTTTTAAAATGGCCTGGTTTCTCTCTTCTTCCATTTTCTCCCTTTGTCCTCAGCTTATTTCAGCTGTTGCAAGATGAATTCGAAGTGCAAAAGTTGTTTGTGCTCCATTTACTCAGCAGTGAGGAGAGGAAAAGAAGGCTGCAGAATCTTGCCCTTCCCAGTAGGTTCAAGCAAAAACAAACTGCTGCAGCTTCTCCTAGTTTGAGTGTTCTTCCTCATTAATAACTTTTGCCATTTTGACCACACTCTGATGTTGCTTGGCCACACTTGTCCTGGTTTTCATCTAAAATGTTGGAGCACATGTTCTCATGCATGCAAATACAAACAGAGAGGGAGGAAGGGAGAGAGGGAGGGATGACCCTTCAGCAAATACGTATCGGAGAAACTGGAGGTATCTAAGATAATGATCCTTGCAGGGGTAGCCCAACATTTTTTGCCAACTGAGGTGGAGTAGCAAATGTTTCCCACCCTCCCACAAAGTCACAGTGAATATACAGTGGCTAAACTGTTTTAGTACCCACGAAAGAAAATCCCACAAAAATATCTCTTTGAAAGTAGAAATACAGCAAGAATAAATATTTAGTGATTTTTCCACCTGAGGGGTTCCCAGCATTCTGCCTAATGGTAGGGCTGAATATGCTTTTCGTAAGAAACAGCGCATTGTTAGATTGTTGTTATTGTGTGCCTTCAAGTTGTTCCCAACTTATGGTGACCCTACGGTAAACCCATCGCAAGGTTTTTTGCAGCTGAGAATCATAAAATCATAGAACTGGAAGAGACCACAAGGGCCACTGAGTCCAGTCCCCTGCCTTGCAGGAACATACCATCACAGCATTCCTAACAAATGACCATCCAGCCTCTATTTAAAAACTTCCAGAGAAGAAGACTCCACTACACTCCGAGGCAGCGCATTCCATTGTCAGACTGCTCTTACCACCACAAAATTCTTCCTAACGTTTAGGTGGAATCTATTTTCCTGACGTTTGAAATCATTGCTCTATGTCCTAGTCTCTGGAGAGCAGAAAAAAGATTTGCTCCATCATCCATATGACATTCCTTCAAATATTTAAACAGAGAGTGTGTAACGTACTCAAGGTCACCTACTGAGTCGAGTGGGGAATCAAACCCTGCTCTCTGGAGTTATTGTCCAATGCTCAAACAGCTACACCAAATAGGTGCATTGTCCAACATAAACATGTCTCTTTTTCCATCTGAGAAATATCAGAGTTCATGCTTTTAGGTTCCTTTTAAGAGCTCCTCCAACAATTAATTCCTTCCTTCCTTCCTCCCTTCCTTCCTTCGCTTCATCATTAACTTCGATATCAGCCTGGTATTTCTTTGGAACTGGATGTGACCTCCTGGTATGGAGGTGAGCAGGGCTGGAGGCAGTGGACGGTTCCCATAAAGGTTTATGGAATTAAATCATTGATAATGTTAAACCACAGTGGAAGAAGAGAAGGAAAGTCAGAATTCTGAAGAGGTACATTGTTAGAGGCAAGGGGTGGGGATTCTTGGTTTGCAATCCAGCACTGAGTCAACATACTTTATAAGGAAATGTGACTCACTGCAAAACATAAAGGAAGGAACAGAATCTATAGCTTCTTCAAAACAACCTTTCTGTTTCTGAAATAGTGTTAAAATGTTAAGAACAGTCCAGTTGAGTCAGATGACTTACCTACTGCAGCATCCTGTTACCCACAATATCAGGATGGAAGCAAAGTTTGGAAAACTTACTTTTGGAGCCAAGGCTCCCATAATCTCCTGGTCCACCACGGCCACTGGCCATAGTGCCTGGGAGATTTTAAGTGTTATGGTATAAAAAAATAATTTTCCAAGTTCTGGATGGCCTATGGTAGAAGTAGATTTGCAGGGTATACTTAGCTTGTTGCTAGAACCTTGAGATCCACCAGGACGGCAAGAAAGTAAAATCCACAAAACAGTGATACCTTAATTAGGCCAACTTAAAAAAATGCAAAATACATCATGCAAGCTTTTGAAACTTCACTAGCTTCTTTGTCAGGCAAAGATGTTAAAAATCATACAGGAGAAGAACAGTGGAGATGTTATAGTCCCAGGCCTACATTTTGTCTCAGATGTCATTTCAGTTGTCAATTAAGATGGTCTAGAGCAATGGTTCTTAACCTGAGATCCATAGAACCCTCACAGACGGTCTATGTAGGGTTGCCATTCATCCCAGAAAATGGAGAAAATATCAGATTTAAGGCACTAAAAATGTCTCCGCTGGTTGTGACCAGTTGCTGCAGTATGTTGGTAGTGACGGTAGTGACAACGGCAGCGGCAGTGATGATGGCGGTGGCAGCGGCAGTGACACCCTGGCAGAAATCTCATCCTATGCTGGAAGCTTCAAGTGCAACTGCACAGGTACAACAGTGAGTCCAGATGACAAGAGAAGATGCGCAGCCCAGGCCTTGTGTGGTGAGTGTGGCAACACTGCTTGAGCCCAGGGCCAGGCAGTGCAGCAGAGCTTCACTTCCAAGCAGCCATGAGAATAGAAGGGAGTTCCTTTACTCTTGTGGCTGCTTGGAAGAGAAGCAGTGCTCCTTTGGGGGAAAGGGCAAAAGAAACATCATTTGTCCCTGAAGGAGCACCAGAAGAGTAAAGAGAGTAGGTGCATTTACCCCCTCCACTCTCCCAGTGTTCCTTTAGAGGGAAACAGCATTTCTTTCCCATGTTCCCCCAAGGCAGCACTGAGACCCTTACTTCTCAGGCACTGCTTTAGAAGAAAAGGCATGTGTGTGTGTGTGTGTGTGCGCGCGCACACACACACACACATATGATTTTCTTTAGGCCTGCTTAAACCTTCTTTTAGGAAATTCTACTTTTCCGGCACTTGAAGGATCTCAGCATGCTACCCCAAAGACCATTAACAAACCTTCTTTCCTTTGCATGGTCTACTGGAAGAATAAGGCATAAAGGTGAGCAACTGATAAGCAACTTTAAACAAATACTTGAATATTTAAACAAATACTTGAATATTTAAATCTAAGTTTAAATATATAAATCTAAATTTAAATATTTAAATCTTGAGTTCAGTCTTCAGGGGCCTAGGCAACAAATTATAATTTACAGGGGGTCTCCAGTAAAGAAAAGGTTAAGAACCACTGATCTAAAGAGATAGCAATGTGGGCAGAAACCACTCCCCTTCTTGGCCATATGGGGACTAGGGGCAAAGGATAGGCAATAAAATTTCAACTCAATTAGCAGCAGTAAAGTGACTTCCATGTAAGTGTTTTACTGCCTACTGTTTAGTGTCCTTTGTCCCCAGTCAAGAAGGGGAGTGGCTTCTGCCTGCTTTCTGCCTATATTCATATCCCTCTAGGCCATATTAACTGACAACAGAATTAACATCTGAGACAAAATGTGGGCCTGAGACTCTAAGATGGTCACTTTTCTTTTCCTCTGTGATTTTACACGTCTTTGCCTAATGAAGAAGAGAGCGAAGCTTTGAAAGCTTGTGTGATGAATTTTGTGCATTTACAGTGCCCAATAAAGGTATCACTGTTTTGTGGATTTTGGTTTTTGTCGTATTTTGCTGTATGACCAACATGGTTACCCATGAATATAGTTCTCAGATTTGAAGAGACCTACAGAATTCTGAGCCTAGGTATTTTTGCTGAGCATCAGACATAATCAAAGTTTGCAATCTTCCTCCCCTCCGCACACAAAAACGCTCTTGCTCACAGGTTTCCTCCACTTATCTGACAAGTCAGGGACCAGAGCACTGTCAGAAAATGAAATTGGTTGAAAAGCGGAACTCATGTACTTTACTGTAGGGAGCATGAAGTACTTATGGAGGCTCACGTGTTACTGACTGCGCGTATGCAGCTTGCAAAGTCTCTCAGCTGGCTTGGGTCATTTCCATACTACACTGTTATAGTGCTATTATTCCACTTTTAACATCCTGTAGAACTCTGGGGTCTGTAGTTTACTGAAGCCAAAGAGCTCCCTGGCTGAGAATTCGAAATGCCCCTCCCTAAACTGCAAACCTCAGGATTCCATAGGATGTTGAAAGTGGAATAATAGCATTATAACAAGGTAGGGCAGAAATGGCCTTGATGCCTTTTTCCCCCTCTCAGCTTGCTTTGCAAGCAGCATGAGCATGTGAACAATTCCAAGATAGCCTCTGTAGGCAAGAAGACCTGATGAAAGTTCAGAACCCCTATCAAATCAATGGAACTTGTCCTTAATTTGGAAGCATCAAAAGAGCAAGTTGTTCATTTCAGTCAAAGAGTGGAAGGGAAGATGTGGGACAAATTTTCTTGCTGCTATTAAGTCAAAAAACCTCTGCTGACTTACAACCCTGACTCATACCTTTTACTCCCAATTTTTCTGCAAAACTTACATAATATGGTATGAGTAGAGATTTCTAATCTGCTAGGGAAGCCTACCGGTTTCAGGAGTGGCCCTGGAAGCTGACAATGCCAATGTCCATGTGACCATGAACCCACTTCTCCGTTTAGTCTGAATTTTAAAAGTGCTGTGCAACATGCTGAACCTATTTTGGGAATAGTACAGATGAAGTGCAAACTAAAACATGAAGTAGATTCATCACCACCTCACTGATTTCTGAGCCATAACCCTTTGGGGCATATTTACATGTTTCAGGCTTCCTGAGCTTGATCAATACCACAGCAGCCGTAAAGAGCTAAAGCTTCTACCTCTCCTCTAGGATCCCAATGCGAATCAGGCCTTTGTACTTTCTGTTTAGTTGCACAAAAGCCATTCATGCAACTGCTAACTTAGGAGCTGCTCTTAAAGCTAAAAGCTAGCGCAAAGTGCAGTCAAAGTTTATGACCAAAGTGTCTAATCCACACACTTATATGCCTGTCATAAAGGAGCCATGTTGGCTGTAAGTCTGCTACTGAGCTAATTTTAAAGTGGGTGTGGACAACAGCTGATAGTTCAGAGGGTATTTTCACCCTCCCCCAGACCTTGGTGTGCCACATCCTCTCCAACTATCCAGCAAGCAGCACCTCCAGATGCCTTAAGTAGGGGAAATTTCCCATTTAATTTTATTTGGGGTCCTTCTGTGCCTGTTTCAGGCATTACAAACCTTGTTTCATAATCAGAAAGTGAACAGATTAAATCAAGGGATATAGAAAAAGCTGAGAAATGTACTATTTTAAATTATTGGTGTGCATTCAAATATTTGCATTAGCACACATTCTGAATTTATCTAGAGCTAGACATCGAATACATTTCTGATGCACCTAACAAACTGATCAGCATAACCCACAATCTAGCAAATTCTCATGTTACAAGAAACATATTCAATAAATACCTCTTGCTGTTCTGGAGAATTCCTGTATAATTTTAAAAACATTATCACTTTTTCTTTCATTGGTCCAACAGAGCATATCCCTTTTGCCTATTTTCTTATCTTTTTTTTTAAAACATGTACTATAAAAAGCAGATTGTAAAAACCCACAGTAATGATTCCAGTGGCACAATCTAATCTCTAGTCGCAACTAGCATCATCCCATTGAACTAATGGAATCAATGTAAGTGTTGATCTGTCATTCAACAACACACAAACATTGAGGGGCTCTATGTAACTTATAGCCAAAGGGTTGTCCATTTATGTTGTAAAAGACGTTTTCCTATTTGTGTGAATATAGTAAGACAGTTAACGAAAGAGGATTTTTAAAAACTGAATGTAGATGCTAGCTAGATATGCACTGCAGGCAGATAAAAGGCAAAAAGTTCTTGACTTCCAGTGAGAAACTTGTGGTGGGTGGACGTCCTCTCTTCGGCTTCAGCAAAGAGAGGAAGGCCCACCAGTGAAAACACTGGCCAGAAAGGGATTGGGCCAGTGTAAACCCGCCCCCCCCCCCCATTTAAGGAGAAGTCATTGAGATTATCCATATAGTTTCTAGATCACGCACTTGTGTCACAAATGAGATGGTCAAAGTGATGGAGGTGAGCAGATATGGGAAGAAACAGCAGGTTTGCACCACTGGATAGCATGCCTTTAAAGGACATTGTAACTTTAAAGGACACCGAGGCTGTTTCCGCACCACACTGTTACAATGCTATTCTTTCATTTTCAATATCCTGTGGAATTCTCGGGTTTGTAATTTACTGAGGCCAAAGAGCTCCCTGGCTGATCATTCTAAATGCCTCTCTCTAAACTGCAGACCTCAGGATTCCACAGGATGAATATCTGCATTAGTTGCAAGTCATTACTTCCAAACTGTAGGCCCTGTGGATTTTTACCATAGAAGTAAGGCCATTTCTGCACTACACTGTTATAGGGCTATTATTCCACTTTCAATATCCTGTGGAATTCTGGGATTTGTAGTTGACTGAGGCCAAAGTGCTCTCTGGCTGAGAATTCTAAATGTCCTTCCCTAAACTGAACCCACATATCCTCATTTCTTAATTAACTAGGAAGAGAAATTGACTTGGATTAAGAGACCTTGTAGTAACAGTTGAGAGATCTGCATTTCGATGGTTTGATTATACCTTGGTCAGTGCCTTCTTTTTGCGAAAGGGTTGTTTTGTTTTGTTTTGGGGGGGGTTTTTTTGGTTAAAGGGCTGTAAAATTTGACAAGTGCACTAAGTTTATAAACCAAAAATCTTAACAAGAATCTAGCTTAACAAAGTTTTCAAAATGGACAAGGGCACCACAAGTTAAAGACTGCATTTTAAAGTTGTTGAACATAATAAATTCGAACATATGTAAGACTAATCATGAAGAGATGTAAGCAACTGTAGGAAAGTGAAAGTTATCAGATGATAATGTAACAGGTAACTAACAAGGCTGAGAATGGCAGCCTTGCTGCAACTATGGATGTTCAGCCTTGCAAGAAAGTTGCTGCTATTGCTGAGAGGATGTGTTGATGATTTTCTTTCTCTTTGTCTGAGGTTCTGTTTGATAACTATGACCAAAGAAAATGGCCAAGGTAGGGATAGATCTGGATCTCATGGTGTTTTTCTAAGAGTGGCAGATGAACTTAAATTAGTAAGGGAGGAGATGGTTCAAATGAGATTGGATCTGACAAGATAATTTAGGAATGAGAGTAAGGATTTGAAAGGTATTTTATCTCAAGCGACTGTTTAGACAAAGCAAGTTATTAAGAAAGTCCAGATCTTGGAGACAAAAGCTGAACTTATGAATGTTGTAATGGAGAAAGACCAGGACAATTCGACTGTAATGGAACTGAGGGGGAAAAAATTCTGTTTGAGGTTGAGAGATGTTGAGGAGTTTTGACCAGGTTATTAAGGAGAAGATTATTTCAGTCTTGCCAAAATGTTTGGAACAAGAGGCATCAGACATGGCAATGGAAGTGGATCATGTCTACAGAATAAATACATGTTATACAAGATTGTGAAAAGAGACGAGCGATGTCATAGTTCACTTCAAGAAATTGACAAGGGATCAGATTTTGCAACAATACTTTGAAAATAAATTGATGATTGATGGGAAATGTATGTCTTCTTATCCTTAAAGGAATTCCAGTACAGATTTTGCATGCAAGGAAGGATTATATTTTACTGACTGAGAATGTTAAACAAAGAAAGCTTTCATTCAGATGAGATAAATTGGAAACTATTATTGTTACCTTTTAAACAGCAAAGATTTTGATTGAACTCAGTGACCAAGGCAAGAGAATTCCTGGAAAGATTTAAGAAGGATTTGGAAGAGGAGGGACACGATGAGGACAAGGAGAAATCTAAGGAGGTGCAATTATTACAGCAAGAAGAGATGCAGACCTTTCAATGATGAGTGCTTCTGGGACTACTTTTTCTGATTCTTCTTCTGAAAAATGAATTACAATTATTTTTGTTGGCATGTTAACAGGTTGAATGCCCCCTCCCCCCAAAAAATAACTGTTTGAAGAAACTTAAGCAAAATGTGATTTGTTTGCAAAAAACTCATATTTTAAAAAAGATGTAAAGTATTTAATTCATAAAAATTTAGGGGAGAAATTTGTTTCTGCTGGAATGATTAAAAAAAGAGGGGTGGTTTTATATAACAAACTCCCAGCTTGGTCCTGAACTGGTTTTGGTGGAGATAGAAATTAATATTCAAGGAGTGAAGACTTTGGTTGTGGCAATTTATGCAACAAATGAAAATAAATCAGATTTTTAAAAGGACTTAATGGACAAATTGTTGGGACTGTCTTCTGAAAATTTTGTTTCGGATGGAGATTGGAATGGGACTGAGAATTATAAGAGAATTCACAGAAGCTATTAATACAGTTTAAAAAGGTAAAATACTTGGACCAGATAGACTGTTAATATTATATTATAAATGTTTTGAGGTTGAAATATTATTATCGCTACAGCAAGTAGTGAATTCCATTTTTTTTAAAAAGGCAGATACTAGAGAGTTGGAAAGAAGCAAATATTGTGTTGATATCTGAAAAGGATCAGGACTTGAGAATGACTAAAAATTATAGACTAATTTCCTTGTTTAATAATGATTATAAACTTTTTACAGTTATATTGGTGGAAAGGTTGAAAATAATTTTGCAGAATTTCTTCCATGAGGATCAATGTGGTTTTTGCCTAAGACACAATTATGAGATAATGCTAGAATTGTTTTGAATGTTACTGAATACTTAGAATATCATAATGAGAAACAGACTGCATTGATTTTCTTGGATGCTGAAAAAGCCTTTGACAGGATGAATTGGGAATTTCATTTTAAAGTGGTGGATTTTGGAAATAACTTTTTTAAGTGGCTGAGAGCAATTTACAACTCACAGAATGCACAGATGAGAGTGAATGGAGAACTGGCCAAAAAAAAAAGTGAAATTCAGAAAGGCACAAGACAAAGGTGTCACCATGGTTGTTTATCTTAGTGTTGGAAATACTGAATAGGAATATATGGTTTGATGAAAGAAGGTAAAGTATAAAAATTAGAAGAGAAGTGTTTAAATTGTGGTCATTTTGACTATGATTTGCTTATAATGCTGGAAAATCCTGTAGACAGTATAGAGGTGCTGATGGGAAATTTGAAAGAATTTGGTGGTTTGACTGGATTTAAGATAAATAAACAAAAGACAAAGATGCTAACAGAGAATATGAATGTACAAAACAAAGCAAGAATGACTTGATGTACAAAACTGGTTTTGAACTAGAAAAGAAAGTTAAATATCTTGGTGTTATTTTGTCAAATATGAAAATTTACTGTTCCAGAATAATTATGTGAAGGTTTGGAATGAAATTAAGAAAGATCTGGTGAGACGGGAGAATTTAAAATTATTGATGATAAAAATTTCTGCGATAAAAATGGATGTATTACCTAGAATCATGTTTCTGTTCCAGACAATACCTGTTTTGACAAATAATGTATTTTTCAAGCAGTGGCAGAAGGATTTCGCCAAATTTATTTGTCAAGCAAAGAAACACAGAGTCAGATTCAAAATACTAGAATTTGCAAAAGAAAGGGGAGCTATGAGTTTACCGAACTTGAAATTGTACTTTACTGCTTGCTGCCAGGTTTGGCTCAAAGAGTGGATAACATTAAGAAATAGAAGGTTATTGGAGGGATATACTTTAAGGTTTGGATGGCACAGAAGTTGCAGTATAATAAAGTTCAAGTGAAAGTAAAGTTTAAGAATCACTTTGTAAGACATGCTATATTAAGGATATGAACCAAGCATAAAAGTAGGTTATGTCCTAAAATGCCTCTATGGGTTTCAGCACGGGAAGCATGTTATAGAAGAGAGATGATGGGAAAACAAAGATGGTTAACTTATCAGAATTTATTCGTGAAAACTCAAGGTGAATATAAAATTAAAGATAAAAGCCAACTGTCTTTAGAGGAATATGCCTTTCAATTGTTTTCACATATACAGCTGTCTGATAGATTTAAAATAGACAAAAAGGAATGTAGTTTTGAGCAAGATAAATCAGAGTTTGAAAAACAGTTGTGTCCAGATCATGAACATCTTATTGCTAAAATATACAAGGTTTTGTTGAAAATTGATATGAGAGGAGAAGAGATTAAAGATTGCATGGTTAATGGGCTAAAAACTGGGTAATATACAGAGGGAACAGTAGATATGTTTTGGACAAAAGATTTAAAATGTACTCTGTCTTGATCTTAAAGAGAATTTTTATAAAATGATGTATCGCTAATGTATGACTCCTGAGTAATTGTCTATGATGCATAAAGATGTTGCTAATACATGTTGGAAGCGTAAAGAACAAAGAGGGACATTTTATCATGTTTGATGACTTGTGAGAAAGCCCAAAAGATTTGGATACAAATACACATATTTTTGCAGAGAGTTTTGAAAAGAAATTTACAGAAGAACCCTGAGCTTTTCCTTTTGTGGCTTATGAACATACAGTCCATACAGTCAGAAAAACAGAGATACAGTTAGAAAAAGATTAGGGAAGAACATTGCAATATATGATCACAGCAGCAAGACTGACATACACACAGAAAGTGAAAGCCTCATACCAACCACAGATGAGCAGATGGCAAAAGTGATGGACTTAGCTGAAATGGACAAATTGACTGTTTTAACTCAGGATGGGTCTTTAGGAAGATTTTTTTGAAGAATAGAAATCCCTTATGGATTTGTTGAAGAAATAAAAGATGATCATGGTTGCTGAATATAGCTATTAGTAATTTAGTGATATTAAAAAGAAATGTGTAGTCAAGTAAGGAAATTAGAGAATTTAAGATAAGGTTGTTTGTTACATAGAACTGTTGATAAGCTGATCGGAAGAACTTTTTCTAGTTTTCTTTCTTTGCTTACTGGAAGATACTTTGCAGTTTTAGGTATAGATAATGTTGTTTATTCTTTTGGTGTTTCATTGCCCTACTGTATCTATATGAATTTTTGGACATCCCAGAAGTGTAGCATATCTTAAGTATACAGACGGTCATTGAAGGTTAGAGTGCTGGGTTGCTGGGTCTGAAGTTAGCGGGACAGTGAGTCTATTCTAGGTTTCAGTGCAAACTTTAAAGGAGCTATCCAACATACTGAACCTAACTGAGGGCCAGGGCTCATCCCCTTGGATGGCTCCTTTAAAGTTTGGACTAAAACCCGGAGTAGGTTTACCACAGGGGAGCCACTAGACTCCACTGAATACAAGGAGGACATTCCAAACAGGCATAGAGGCACTCTTCATTCAGGTAGAGAGGAATCCTACTTGTGAATTGTGAATTTAGTGGGGACTTCTTTGGAGTGAATGAACTGAAGGGTAACCTATGGCCGTTTCTACACTAGCCTGTTCACAGTGCTATTATTTCACTTTCAACATCCTATGGAATCCTGGAGTGTGTAGTTAAGGAAGGGGCCTCAAGGCTCCTCCCTAAACTGCAAACGCGAGGATTCCACAAGGTGTTGAAAGTGAAATAATAGCACTATAAGAGGCTAGTTTGGAAATGGCCTATTTCTTTTTAGCTGAAATCTGTATATTCTCTTCCCCTTTCAAACACCCAGGTTTATTTCTCTATTTCTGCTGCTTAATTTCCTCTTTGCATGAGGCAAGCCTTCATCTTCCTGCTAACTTGCAACTACGTGCTGCAGTGTGGGAAGTTTGCCTGGCTGGTTGCCAGCTCCCGCCCTCAACTCCTGCTTTTCCATCACCTCTGGACATGAGCCGAGAAAGGCACGCCTCACAAATCCAGGTGTGGCTCCCATGAGCTCACCTGGCCTTGGCGGGACAGAGCTACCGTTAAAGCAACAGGGCAGCCTCCAGGCACTGACATCTGTGCAGACTTTCCTTTTGCCATACTTTTGGAGCCCTGAACACATCAGAGAAAAGAGCTACAAGTTAGGTAAGAGGGGTGGTGAGATTTTTCCTTCTTTTTAATTTCTACTTGCTCCTTCGTTTGTCCTTGTTCTTTGCTAATGGCTTCTACATTTCCTGTCACTGTGGTATAATTTCTGCCCTTATGACACATAATTTTCATTCACTGGAATGTAAACTGTAGGCTCTCTTTCTTCGGGGAGATTTTGGGGAGGAGATTTAAAGCTACCTTTTGAAGAATCATTTGATTCCAGAATGTTAAAGATCATGTTAAAAAGAACACAACACTTTGTGAACTCTTTTACTGCTTGAGCAGTCAGATTGTGTGTTATGTACACAACATGAAAAGCCTCCATGGAAATACTGTTCTTGATTGCCAGGATTTTTGTACTCCTCTTTTCCTGAATGTGCAGGTGCTGTTAGCATGGGGACAAAGGGGACCTTAGTTATGAAGGATCTGGGTTGGAGCTTGGAAAAATTACTGTGTTAGGCAACAACTGCCAGAATCTGCCAGCCAGCTGGGGGATTCTGGAAGCTGTAGTCCCCAAAGCTAACTTTTCTAACTCCTCTTCCCTCTGTTCAGCACCATTATTAATTGTCCTGTCCCTGATGCAAAGAAAAAGCAAGTCTTTGCCTGCTTTTAAGATCTTGTACAGTATTATTTTTCCCTGGTTCTTATTTGGATGGTATGTATAGAATAATTGTTAGGGGCATTTCAGCTTGTGGGTTGAGTATACAGGAGACTCAGCTCCATACTGGGCAGGATGAGGCTACATGCTAGTCCTGTGCCTTTTGGGGAAAAAAAAATCTGGGGAGCATGCATATTAGGCATTCAGTGTGAAACCATCTTGCCCAGGGCTGACTCTACCATTAGGCAAAGATAGGCAGTAGGGCAAAGGGATGAGAACCATTTTGAACCAGCCCTGGACTTCTTCGGTTTCATTCATTCATTTTTACAGGATATAGGTTATGATCTTATAATTTATTTATGTCTATCCATGTATCCCTTCCATCTTTTCTCAGACTTCAAAAAGTCCAATTCCCACCTGCTCCAAGGACAGAAATGTAGTACAATCTCCATAAGCTCAGTCATTTTAAAGGGTTGACAACTGACAGGAGCAGTCATGCATTGCAGTGGTGAAGCAATCACACATATTCGCTCACTATAACCTTTGTGACAGACATCATTTTGAAAATGAACCTTTGTAAATCATGTCTGAAGCAGCCTGACTCAAATCAACAAGACTTTAGTTAGTGATGAGGTAGTTAAATGTTAATGAGTTCAACAGAGCTATTTTAAGTATGACTTAATTTGGAAGTTACCACTGTACTAAAATGATAGGGATCAGAAAGTCTGTATGTTTTTTAAAAAATCATTTTTGAACTTAGTGTTATAGTGTTATAGCAATATGGTCTTCTTTCATTAAATGGCATCTCACCAATATTGTTATCTTTCTTTTAAAACTGTGGGCAGAAAAGGCATTTCAGCTTTGACTAAACTATGCTTTTTTAAAAAGGGGAGGGGACAATTAAATTGTGCCTATGTATAGTGAATATGGGCTGAGCTTCAAATGGTTCCTCAATTGAATTGTACCTCCTTTAGTCGTGGCAGGTGGGTCATGTCCGGAGGTGTGGGTGAAACGTGGAATATATTAGTGGCAGATGATGAATCTGTTCTGGGTTTTAGTGTGAACTTTAAAGGAGCAAAGTAGGTTCAGCATCTTAGATAGCTTGTTTGAAGTTCACACTGAAACCCAGAGTTGTATTCACTGCCTCACTGACAGAGAAGCCAGCATTCACGACAAGGGACATATCTGTAGAAACAGCACAACGTTCCTAAAACCCTGAAAAGTCCATTCTGATTCCTCTCGTAGCTTGCAAAGATTGGGCAATGTTAGAAGCCACGTGTGTGGAAGCAATTCTTGTGAGTGACTCAGACACCTACCACCCATTGCAATTCACAAGAAGTACATGGGGTAACTCTGAAGGCAGTTCAGGAAGAAAAGGCTCTTGATCCTTTGACACACGCATTTCCATCCTTAGAGCTGCAGTAACTTCAGGGCTTTGAAAGCATCAGGAGTGTCAGCTTAGATAAAAATGCAGTGTGGGGGCATAAAGCTGACAGCAATGAAAGTGCTGTGGGGGAGCTGTTGGGAAATGGAGAAACAGGTTGCAGGGGTGCTGAGTAGTGGGTATTATAAATAGCTTGGAAAATAAAAGAATTTCCCAAGCTGTAGTGCTGTGGCGCTCTTGCCTTCCTTACAAGAAATTAAGCAGTCAGAAAGAATCAAGTAAAATAGGTGATTCACCCCTTGTTCCTTATTTGTCAACGTTTATTTTTCTGATATTTTTCCTATGCCATTGAGAATGGTCTGATAAATGTAAATTATGTTGGGGGGAGCTTCTTCCTTCACGTTAGCTCCATTGCCAGGTAAATTTCCCAGCTCAATTTCCATCATAGGCAAGGGTATTCAAAACAACAATCTTTTAAAACTTAAACCAGCCTTTTCCAGACGTCTGCTCTAAAGATGGGCCAGACTACAAATCCCATCATCCATAGACAACAGTGTGACCAAGGAACCTGTGAGCTAAGATTGATGAAGTTTGTAGTTCAGTACATCTGGATTGTTGATTGACAAAGGCTAATTTAAATAAAGGCTGATACTTACCCAGCATTTTTCTTGAAAAAGGACAAAGAAGAGACTTCCATAATCTATCCAGACAATGTACCCTGCTAGCTGACAAGCTGTTTTGAGCTATAACAGCATTCTTCCTAAAACCTCCCTTCAAAACTTGGAAATATATGTTTGTTTGTTTGTTTGTTTGTTTGTTTGTTTTTAACTACAGTGCCCAGTATCTCCCAATCAACAAGATCTGTTGGTTGAGAGAGTCTGAAAGCTGTAGCCCAAAAGCTAATGTAGCCAAGTTCTGCAAAAGAATACGGGCTTCCCCACTTATCTCTCAGGGTAGGGACCAGAGCACTGTCAGAAAATGGAACTGGTTGAAAACCAGAATGCACATACTATACTATAGGAAGTACGAAAGACTAATGGCGGCTCACTTGTTACCGACCGTGCGTGTGCTGCTTGCAACATCTGTCAGCCAACGTAGTGCCTTCCCTCCCTCTCAGCTCGCTTTGCAAGCAGCACACACATGCAAGTGGTTCCAAGCAAGTCTCTGTAGGCAGGAAAAACTGATGAAAGAGCGGAATTCCATCGAATTAATGGAACTTTTATTTGGAGGCATCAAGAGTGAGTTGTCAGATAATGGGGTGGGGGAGTCAAAAGGTGGGGGGCTTCCTGTATAGATAACAAGGAGCTAAGGGATATAGGTAGCGTACATGTCACAGCGCAAAAAATGTTGCTCTGTAAACAGATAATTTCATCACCATATTTCTTTTTAAGAAGCAAATAGAAACAACATATCCCCTACCATACACATTCATTTTCCAAGCTCTTCCTCCTTCTAATCACCACCATTGTTAGTTGCCCTGTCTGCAGCAGATAAGATGAACAAATTCGACTGTCTTTTCTGAATATTGCAAGGTATTTTGCTGCCTTGGGCAAAAGATAAAATATCACCCCTTCCATTCCAGATAAAGAAAGTGATGAGGCTGATAGGTGATATTACTTTAACACCAGCAATGGAACAATGTTCTCCATGGCGCCTATGAAGAGCAAAGTAACTTTAGGGGTACAGGGAAGGTTATATAAGACCCATAACTCTGTCCTTTAACACTTCAAAGCTGCCTCCCAGAATCTGCTGCCAGAGGCAGTTACCTCACTTTGCCTAACAGTAGAGATGGCCTTAACTGGGAAGAAGCAGAATCTGTTTTCCCCATCAATTTGTACTGGACAAATGATCAAGTATATAATTTAATATGCCTTTTTGAAAAAGGATATATACGTTGTACACACAGAAATAATGGCTTTTTATACAGAGGGTCATGGGAGACCTGAAAATCAAGGCCTGAGTGGGAGAAATTGAGTGAAAGAACTAGCATCAGGGACAGTATGATAATCAACACTGGTATATTTAAGACCAAGGCCAAATGGTTTTGATCCAGCCTCTAGATGCTACTGACCACAATTTCTCTGTTTGCCAATCCTCTTCTGCCATTGATCTACAGGTAGAATGGCCACATACACATTGCAAGATGAGAGGAAATTACTCACTCAAAAAGAATAAAAAGAGAACCCTTATTTGCATAAAAATTGCATATGCTGATAATTTTTTTGTTGTTATGTGCCTTCAAGTCATTGCCAATTTATGATGACCCTAAAAGGAACCCATCAAACCCATGACAGTCCTGTGTAAAGTAAGAGCCTTGGCCATGAGTAGGGCAACATTTGTTCATATCTGACTTTAATCATGTACTTATCATTTGTTTCTCCCACTTGAAATCTGATCTGCAAGGACAAACATGTGTATTTCCTGAACTTAACAGTAACAGGGAAGGGAAGGTTGGATCACTGATTACATGTACCTTAATCATTGATGGGTTCCTTTGTGGCTCACCTGGATTACCAAGGTGTGTCAGTGAGGCTGAGGGATGGAGTTGCCTTAGCTACCGAAGCTTGTTTGTTTTGACTGAATTCATAACAAGATATGTTATCAGTAGCCCAATATAATGTTAATCTGCCTCCTGGCTTTGTGCACCCAGTTGCCCAAAATGTGAAGGCAGAGGGCTGTGTGTGTGCCTGCTCATGAGTGCATGGGTGAAGAGATCCAGTTGTATAGTTGAGGCCCTAAACCAGCCCTTAAACATTTTTTGCATCCCCGGAATTTTCATTTAAACAAAAATGAAATTGTATTTTTGCTGCCAAAAATTTGGGACAAACCACCAAATGCATTGTTGTTGTTCTTGTTGTGTGCCTTCAAGTTGCTTCAGACTTATGGTGACCCTAAGATGAACCTATCATAGGGTTTTTGTGGAGCTGAGTGTGTGTGATAAACCCAATGGGTTTCTCGTGGCCAAGCAGGGAATCAAACCTGGCCTACAGGGTCATACCTCAATGCTTAAACCACTACACCACACTGGCATTGTGCTGAATGGGAAATGGACTGTCCTCAACGGGGCAGTCAATATCCTCAGTAAATGTCATGCCTTTTAGTTCAATATCAACAGTCAAGATTATAACCAAAGTCATATTCATCAAAGTTCTCTTGAGGTTAATTTATATATAAATATTACATTTATTAACAATTAATCAAGTATGAGTGAGTGGTCTTACTTGATCATAATGAGTGGCAGGAGTTGTAGTTAATTTAATAATAATTATTGGACAATTTATTTTAATTAATTTCACATATATAGCTAATTTTATGCATTTCTGTGTTATGCATTTTTTGTATTGATATATTAACTCAAAAAAAATTAACCTCCACACCAAAACCCAAAACAGAAGCAAAAAAAAAAAAGTGCACCCCTTGAGCACTTCCTCAACCCCAAAAGCCATATCTGACCCCTCTGCAGTTGCCTGCCTCTGTTTTAAGCAAATAGAGTCTTAGGTGTTCCTTAGGTACACCTGTATAACCCTGAATGATTCCAAGCAAGAGAGAGAGAGCAAAGTTTAATGGTTACAAGTGTCAGACCACATTTAGAGAACTATAAATCTCCCTTCAGCTGGAATACTTGCTGATGACCTTAAGCCAGCCACACCCAGTCAGGCTGAACTACCTCACAGGGTTGTTACAAGGATAAAAATAGGGCAAGGAAGGGCTGCAATGCTGCCTTCAGTTGCTTGGCAGGATATACATGGAATGAACTTTCTCTGCACAACATGGTAGGCGAGCTAGATACACTCCTTAACCCCTTATCTTTTTTTTTTTAAAGCTTGAGAAAGTTTATTTTTTGGACGGCAACTCACAGAAAACCGAAGCCAGCATGGCCACCATACTTGCTGCAAGATACTAGGAGCTGTAATCCAGAAACTTTCAAAGCTCTGTTCTGTCCCTTCCTTTATTCCTTTATAAACTCAAAATTTCAATGCTGTTCCACTCTGCACTCTACTATCTCACTGCTCTGTTTCTTTCTGTTTCCTGAGGAACAGTCTCCTTTCTAGCATATGAACCATTGTTCAACCTTTTCCTATTTTTAAAAAGCATCTGTAAATCTATCTCAATAAAATTTGTTTTCCAGTCAATTACATCACTTGGAGCTTTCTCTCCACTTTCTTTTGTTTCACTTTTTTCTCTTCTTTATTATCTATGTTAGACTGTTTGCCTGCAGGCACATCTTGTCTCTTTTCTATGTTAATTTCATCATTTAAAGTTACAGAGATCAGATTGTTATTACCTCAGGAGATCTTAAGTTTAAAACTGATCTCAACAATACTGTGTGGACTTTTCGTTTTGTCTGAAGTACAAATGCCTTTGAACTTCGGCCCATCCTTCTTCTTCCATGTTCCTTATCTGCATTTTCAAGTCCACCCTAGTGCAGAGTCTTATTAGTGCTCTCTTTCTCCTTCCATTCACCTCCCACTGTGCCACATACTTGCTTTCAGATCAGTCTCATGCAACAGGGTGGGCACCTGTAGCTCTCCAGGTGTGTTTGACCCACAACTTCCATCAGCCCTAACTAGTCCGCCTTGAGGATTGATGGGGACTTGTAGTCCAAGAACTACTTCTCAGTCTATGAAGACAGAAGAAACTGTGTGGTAAATTTCAAAGAAGGACAGGTTCCAGAGTCTGGTGGGACATTTTTCTCCCTGCATCCCACCATGATTAGCAATGCTGCCAAAAATGTGGAATCAGGTGTTTTGTAAGTTGATGTTATTTACATTTGTGTGCTGAGTCTGGGTAGCGATATGATCACCGAGAGCTTGGAAAAGTTATTGTTTCGACAATAACTATGAGAATACTTTGAGAGATGTACTTCCTGAAAGTAACGTTTCCAAGTTCTGTTACTCACTTTAAACTTCCAGCATTCATCTCCAGACTGATTAAGAGTTGATATTTCTGTTTATTCTACACAGCAAACATCTCAGGTCTCCTATTTCTGCATTTTATGTTGGTGACTTTAGCCCTTTTCTTCCTGACGGAAGCATAAACATCCTGATTTTGATGCTCATAGAAAGATACCCCTTTGAATTATTATTTTCTAAACCAGTTAATGTAAAAATTTGGGTTTGAAATCCTTCAACCAGGCAATCACAATTGATAAAATAAACTCATTAACTCATTAACACATCCCTGGTTCAGCATTCTGGCATGGTTTTCTTTCTGTGTCTGTCTAGTCAAGACTCATTCCACATGTCCACATTCCAGTGTTTTCAGGATGTGTATTCACACCATAGAAGTGGCCATTCTGTTTTCAGGATGTGTATTCAAACCATAGCTGTGGCCATTCTGTTTTCAGTGCAGTATGCGGTGATATGGGATGTCATAACACATATTGCAAAGGCATATGACAGTACCCAGTATTCAATTCATAGAGCAATTTGTATGCACACCACAAGGTTCTAGAAAGAACCTGAGTCTTGAGTTTTGCCCAAGGTGTTCTTAACTGAGCAGATAAATCACAATTTTTGTGGAGATAATTCTATCCATCCTTAATCCAGACCTAGATGTGCTTGTGTGCCTTCTGTCAGACGATCCTCAGCCACCTATATTGGATATGCAAGGCTCTGCATCCCAATACCCCATCAACTAAAGCTAAATATGGGGAATAAGCAGAAATTGCAGGGCCAGCTGTACTTGAGTTTAACTTCTGTTGAATGAGAGCATGATAGAGACTTGATAACTTTGCTTTATTGATGAATCTACAGGTAGAACATCAGCGAATGTGAGGAAAGACACTCTTACAAGGCAGCAGGTCTCCTACCCCAGCCTTCTCCATCCCTGTGCCCTTCAGATGAGCCAGATTATGCTTCCCATCATCCCCTGGCAGAATAGTCATGACCGTGCTGGCAAAGCATGGTGGGAATTATAGTCCAACAACTCAGGAAGCAAGTGGTTGCAGAAGGATGTCCATATTGGTTCCTCAGAGAGAGTCCACAGTCTATAGTTTAACTCTTTCTCTGCATCTCTTACTCCCTTCCAAGGAAATTTTGGTAAACATTTGGAGAAACTTCTTAGTGGTTTAAAAAATCCAAAAAGATGGAGGAGGATGCTCGAGCATTCCTGGCAGCCACACACACAGTCACCAAACCACAATTTCCCCACTCCTGCTATATAGGTTTTGAGGGAAGGGAGGAATTCTAGATGGTCTCCTCTCTTTGCAGCACCTAATTCTTCAGGTCTGTTTTGGTGGCAGATCTACGCAGGGGCAGCAGAAAAGTGCATAAAACAACACCAAAAAATAGATTGTTGGAGAATGGGCGTAAGATGGGGTAACTTCAAAAATGATTGTGGTCAAAACACTGAGAGATCAGTTTCACTTACAGTGCACCCTCTTATGTATGGTGTTCACTGTAACCTAATTAATATATGAAAAGGCACTAAGCTTCTTCACAGCCCCCGGAAAGAACACTCAGCTGTTCTGTTCCAGGACAAAGCAGCTCACTGAAAAGAATGGTACATATTTCTTTTTGAGGGAAAAGAAGGCAGGACGAGGAGTTGTTTGGTCATGTCCAATAGTTATATAATACCTAGAGCATAACGTTCTGGCTATTTTTCAAGGTTTCTCATCTACATCACCCATCAGCCTGCAGGGCATTTAGTCAGCCTTTGCTAGACATGACGTGTGGTGCCAGTTGCAGGCCACAGCTTCTCCACCCCATCCTTGAGCTATAAATTCTCTATTACTAATTTGTCTGCTCCTGAAAGGCACACTTCAGTAGCTATTAAAAAAGACTTTAAAGTCTCTTAAGGAGAGTTGTGTAAAATCACTACAGAAATATATACTGTGGACCAACAACCCATGGTCTGAGCACAAAGTGCCTCCCTTACCACTTTGGAGTGATACACACACATACACACAATTGGACCATGGGCTGCTCCTGATACTGTGGCAACATTTCTACCTCTGTTTTCCTGTCCATGTAATGGGTATCTAATGTCAACATGGTAGCCAAAAGTTATTAGTGCTGCTTCTTTATCATCTGCAACTTCTTGCTTTTCCTTCTTTATGCCCATTATTAATACTCTTCTGTATCCTCTGACAACCTTTTGTCTGACTTACTGTAACATAGATTCAGACAGTTTATGTTTAGCAATGATGGTGTTGATCGCAGATGTACCTTACTAGTTTTTGGTAGATTGGCTGGTGTCTTTTCAAGAACCGAGTGATCAGAGTTGCCAGTGATGAAGTTTCAACTTTATCCCCAGTTCCCTAAAACTTTAATCATCCACAGGCAATTTAATATATTCCCATGCAGAATGCTTGCCTTTCCTTACAGCTATCTGTTCTGATAATGTGTATCACCCAAACTCTTTGGTATTGGGGTATGAGTGTGAAGTGTGACTGAGGAATAAGAGACAAGAGAAATTAAAGGAATAAGCTATATTGTAAAGACTGTGCCTGAGACAGGATAATTCATTTGGATGCTAAACTTATTGGCCATTAAGGAGAGAGCAATGGGAAGAAGATGGAAGCAAAGTGACAATAACAATATTAAGCTGAATAAAAGACTGACTGAGATAGTGCCCCAAAGCTGGCCAGGTTATTTTGGCACTTGAGACAGAATATCCTACATGCACCTCACCCATAGCTTTATGACGAAGCAGCATCCTTGTTGTTTGTTATTGCTGTGTTTTTATGCCTGGGTTGAGGGATTGTGGGATTTTTTGCCTTGGAGGCCAAAATAATACAGCCAGCCTTGTGTACCAAAAAATTTGACCTGGAAGAGCGGTACAATTTACCACTATGCCTCAAGAAGCAAAATACGCTAGATCAGCTTTTGTTAAGTGCATTCTCTTCTCACTCTCCAAGGACTGTTGTTTACTCTCATGTCATTGTGGAGGAAGTGTATTGACTCTGGGATTTAGTCCAAACTTTAAAGAATCTGTCCAAGGTGCTGAACTGTTCTGTGTATGAGGTTTAGTATCTTGGGCCATTTCCGCACCGGGCTAGTAAAACGGTGCAGAGCGACCTGCAACGGAGGTCTTCTGCACCGTAGAGTGGACTGGGGTGGACTACTTTCTGTAGTTCCATACCTCAGTCCACTCCGGAGCGACCGGAACTGGTCGCACAGCGTGTTTGTTAAAAACCTCTTTTTAGAGGTTTTTAAAAATCACGGAGCGCGCAACCCCATGCTGCTCCGTCGCCCGGCTCCGGAGCAGATTTGCAGGCGCGTGCAAGTGCATGCCTGCAGATCTGCCGGGGGCGAGCTTCCGGCTGGCGAGCTTCTCCGGTTGGTGGAGAGCCTCCACCAACCAGAAGCCACCATTTGGGACACCGGAGGACTGCGGAGCAGCGAACTCGCGCTGCTCCTCATGGCGACGGACTTGGCCGGCCGGAAAACAAAGCTGGTAAGCTCTGTTTTCGACCGTTTCCCCCCCACATGCGGAAAGGGCCTTGGATAGCTCTTCTAATAATGCACACTGAAACTCAAACCAGACTTGCTGCACCTCTGAAATGGAGGTTTCTGGCTGCTGCTGCACACTTTCTCCCCTGCTGCTATGAGGCTAAAGCGTGTTTTTAACCAGAATGTTCATAACAAGTTTCTTATCTTTGTAGGGTACCATTTGCTTGGGTTTTTTTCTTGAATGAGGCAAGCCTCAGAACAAGGCAGAGGACATAGACCACTCCTGAAGATTTCAGTACCCAAGGATGTCAAAAGTCATCCCCAGCCACGTGGTACGGGTTGGACAAACAATATGTGTTTCATCCCAAGAGGAACATGCTTGTTTGCATCATCCTAATGGGTGCTTATCCTGTCGCACTTTGCCAGCACAGTGTTTGTATTACTCAGTGGAAGGCTGGGAAAGACAGAGCTCATTGACTCAAACCAGTGCATGTTCAGTACCGAAGAGGGACTGCTATGACTTTTGTGGATCTACTCCAGAGGCCATGCCTAGGGCATCTCCAAATCTGGGGGACAATTGTATGCAAGAACAACCTATAGAGCCAAGCAAGGATGCCTGTCCAGTCTCTCCTACCTTGGATGTATCCATTGAAAAGTTGAACCGCCTAATGTTGGAAATTGACCCTACTTTCCAACCACTGCAGTTGAAGCCAGTCCAGACCCAGAGTCCTGTTCAAGCGATTCTACAAAGCAATTCAGGCGTTGGCCCAAAACCTGATCCAGATTCCCCAGGTAAGATGTTATATACATCAGATCACAAGAGTCAATCTAGAAAACCAGTTGGATGGTCTCTGATATTTAACCCATCACTGAACCTTTCCTAAATATATTGGAACAATTTTAAGACTGGTTTTCTGCCCACAAATAATGCTCCAAAACATGTGATGGTGAACTTTCTGCTTGTACATTAAAAAAGCATATGTTTGTGTGTATGTGTGTGTTTGAGTGTATGTATGTGCATGTGTTAGAGAGAGAGAGGAGAGCTCTGCACATAAGTGTCTCTGCATCCAAAAATCCATAAAGATTATATGACTTCCATACAAAAATATATTATGTGTATGTCAGTGCCTGACAAGAGAAACCCCACATGAAAACAACAGGGGACATAGGTATAATGTACATACAATTGGTTTCAGTATCTTGTGAATGTTCACTATTTTATTATTTAATTACAAGTTGCTGGGCCCTTATGTTAGCAAAAGCTTCTCCTCTCTCTCTTGTATTAAAAACTAAGGCTAGTGCTGAGGTGAAGACATGTGGCTGGATGGCAGCACGTGTGAAAAGGATCTAGGAGTCTTAATAGACCACAAGCTGAACATGAGTCAGCAATGTGATGCGGCAGCCAAGAAAGCCAGTGCAATTCTCAGCTGCATCAATAGGAGTATGGTGTCTAGATCGAGGGAGGTACTGGTACCACTCTACTCTGCTTTGGTTAGACCTCATCTTGAATACTGTGTCCAGTTCTGGGCACCCCAGTTCAAGAAGGACATGGTCAAGCTGGAGCAGGTCCAGAGGAGGGCGACCAAAATGGTGAAGGGCCTGGAAGCCAAGCCCTATGAGGATAGACTTAGAGAGCTGGGTATGTTCAGTCTGCAGAAGAGAAGGTTAAGAGGGGACATGATAGCTATGTTTAAATATTTGAAGGGATGCCATGTAGAGGAAGGAGAGGGCTTGTTTTCTGCCGCTCCAGAGACCAGGACAAGGAGCAACGGATTCAAGCTGTGGGAAAGGAGATTCCACCTGAACCTCAGGAAGAACTTCCTGACAGTCAGGGCTGTCCGGCAGTGGAATATGCTACCTTGGAGTGTAGTGGAGTCTCCTTCTTTGGAAGTTTTTAAGCAGAGGCTGGATGGCCATCTGTCGGGAGTGCTTTGAGGGTGTTCCTGCATGGCAAGGGGTTGGGCTGGATGGCCCGTGTGGTCTCTTCCAACTCTACATTTCTATGATTCTATGATTCTATGACTACATGTCTCATAATCCCTTACTACTGTCCATGCTGAATGGGGCTGGGGATTGTTGTAAGCCATTACATCTGGAGAGCCCAAGGTTTCTAGTTCTTGGCAGAGTAGGACCTCAAGAGCCAGTAGAGTTGTAGTAGGTATGAGGTAGCGTTTCAGTATTTTTTGCCTGGCTCCCCAAGACAAAAAGCATGGGACAAGCTGAGAGAGAAGGACCCTGTGAATTCTCTAGCTCAGGAGGAACTTAGAACCTGGACCTCCCAAGTTACAGACCCATCACTACATCCACTGGCTCTATATATGAAGGAATATTATTGACATCTGTGTACAGAGGAGCACGTAATCAAGTGAGTCTCCACCTGTAATCTGGAGCGGCAGAGTCCAGACATGGATTTGCCACCTCATCTGATTTTTGGGCAACTAGGTCGAGAATGATGCATCCCAAATAATCTTGCTCCAGGTTGTGTGGATTGCTGTTGGTTAATCGCCACAGGACGTTGATTAGTTCCACATGACTGTTCCTTCTAAAACACCTGACTGATTTGTCTGAATAATAATGGATTAGATGTACCAGCAGATTAGACACAACAATGTACGTATATGTGAGTGTATATGTGCCTGCATACGTACGTTCCCACCTGCCTGCCCACGTGCACATGCGTGCACACACTTTCCCTCATGGACTTGGCTTAGCTGGGCCTAGAAGCAAGGGGGCTTGTTCAGACAGGTCGACTTGCTCACTCTAAAACGCCAGCGATGCCTCAGAGGGTGTTCCATGTGACAAGTGCCAAAGGCAACAAAGGATTATTTGTCATCCTTCCCCAATCCTAAACCCCCATCGTAGATATGTCTTTGAACTATGGCAGCCAGGCATGTCAGGAAATTAAAATAAAAATAAATTGCAGCTCTGCAGTGGCCAGCCTAAAACATGTTGCTGCCCAAGGCAAAGATCTTCCCCTTCCCATCAATCTGATGTACAGAAGATAGCTGGAGTGGTGGCAACAAGATAGGGCCCTTTATCACAGCAGAGGGCTGCAGGTTACTTGAGGGCATTAAAGAGAGGCTGGTTGGTTCATATAGCTCTGTTCTTCAAGAGAGAGAGAAAAAGTCCAAGGGGTCCGGAAAACTACTGAAGTGTGCCACTGCTGCTCCCTGTTTTCTGTTTTCTGAAGCCATGGCCTCATTAATTCTAGGCAGCTCCCTATCTCTCTTCTCGCCTCCTACTCCTTCTCTCACATTAATGTAAACATTTGCAGATACAGATATTCCTAATCTTATCTGAAATGAAAATATAGCTGGTAATTTCTCCCAGGAGATACCCCATAATGCACTTGGCAATGAGGAAACAGAGCACCAGAAAAACATTCTCTCATAGAATCACTAGTCTGGATCTGTAGTAAGTCAAACTTACGCACATAGACTCATAACTTGGCCATAGCTAACAAGCCCCACTCATTCCAATGGGACTCTTCTAAGTATGGGAATGCCAGCATGGGGCAGTGGTTTGGAAGTTGGAATAGGACGCCAGGAAACCAAGGTTCAGATCCCCACTCAGCCATGGAAAGACCTTGAGTAAGCCATAGGCCCTTTCTGCACTAGACTGTTATAGTGCTATTATTCCACTTTCACCATCCTATGGAATCCTGGGGTTTGCAGCCTCAAGGCCCTTCCCTAAACTGCAAACCCCAGGATTCCATAGGGTGGTGAAAGTAGAATAATAGCACTATAACAGTCTAGTGTGGAAATGGCTGCACTCTCCCAGCCTCTGAATAAATCTTGCCAAGAAAACATGACAAGAGTGTCACCATAAGGTAGAGTCATCTTGAAAGCACATAACAACTCTGAATATATGGTTCCAGCCTAAGGAGTTGGAAGGGTCTCGTAGGCCATCTAATCTGAACCCTCAATCAGTGAAGGAAATCCAGAGTCCAGTGGCAGAGCTTGGAGTGTGTGGAGGGGGGATGGGAGGAGGGCAGAGCTAGAGCACGAGGGCCGTGGCCACTGTGTGTGGGGGCATGGTTGCGGTGTGTGGGGGTGTGGCTAGGGCACGTGGGGGCGTGGTTATGGGCTGGGATTTCCAAAAACATTGCCACCTGGGGCGAACCATCCCCCTGTCCCCCTGTCCCTATGTGACCGCCAGAGTCATCTGTTAGCTAGATGGCTGTCCAGCTTCTTCTTGATGCTTTTTTGTGAGGGATAGTCTATACCCTCTCTTGATAACCAGTTCCGTTGCTGAACTGTTCTTACCATCAAGATTTTTTTCCTAATGTTCATATAAGCTGGAGATGATGGGAAGTGCAATCCAGAACATTTGGAGATGATACAGGATTGGGGAAGTCTGCTTAAGCCCTTTCTTGTGATAGAAGATTCACTTGGTCATTTCATCCATCTACCCCATCTCTGAAAGTGCTTAGAAGCCTTGGAATTGTAACTAAGGCAGATGTTTTTAAAAAGACTATGCAGGAATAAAACAGAACCTATTCTCTCCCCTCTTGCTATACTGACCTTTCGTGCCCTGGAACGGGAACACGGACAGAGAGAGAGTAATAGTCAGCTGTTACATAAAGGTGTGCACGGTGTCTTTTAGGCAGTGGAACCCAATGAGTGAGCTTCTTTTCCTGTTCGGAGCTTAATTCAGGTGTGTGGATGGTGGATACCATTTTCAGCTTAGCCGGCCCATCTAGCGAGAACTGGAGACACCTGACAAAGGAAGCCCCTGGTTCGTGGCAACATTAATCCTGCTCTTGTCACTTCAAATGATATTCTCAATAATTTCTGCTGCTCTGCTTTTCTACTATGCCCCTGTCAGGGAGGAAAAAGGTTCCAACCTCCATTCCAAGAATGGAGGTAGCCACTTCAGGGTGAGCTCCCTACTGCAGGAAGCTAAGACTGTGGGTTGGCAGCCATAGCTTTATTTATAATGTCTCTGTTGCTGCCTTCCTCACATTGTGCATAGGTATCTGATGTTGTGAAAAGTTTCAGCTGCTGAGTGGTATAACTGCCATGCAGCTGCTGAAGGACAGAGTTGTGTGTCCATAACCTGTGCGCCACAGCTTAGGTAGCACTGCACTCAGGTATGATGAAGCAGTAGTTCTCAACTTTTGGTCCTGTGAAAGTTTGGAACTTTAACTTCCAGAACCCCCAGCAAGCATGATCAAGGGTCAGGGATTCTAGGAGACAAATTTGGTCTGTGTGAGATAAAGAATAAGATGAAGAAATCTGAGGAGAAGCCTTTTCCATCAACAGATCTGTGTCTTTATGTGGAATCTGAGGATGGACAAGACACCATCTTGTCCTTGTCTCAGCCGGTCTTGTTCTGCTGAGGCAGGTGGCCATAGTGCTCACCCTAAATATTTGAACCAGCTACACCATTACAATGTATGGGCCCCACCTGTGACTGCGTCATGCTGAAGCTGAAAGGCAAGGCAGAGTCACATTGTATAGAAGGAGACACTGCAACTCACAATACTATGTTAGGCTTTGTACTTTGACACTGCTTTCTGATTACAAAAGGCACACACATAGCGTCATTTGCAAAATAGGAAGGGGGAGACTGCATGTTTTACAGACTCTTGGATTGTCCTGCAAAATGCAGATATGCGGATACCAGGAAAAAATTACACACATATGCATATGTACTGACATAATTATGTACAGCACAGATAAAAGTGTGTGTTTGCGTGCGTGTTGCAAATATAAATGGTGCTTCCCATGTGCATTTTATGCCTGGAAACCAGTTCCTGAGTACACAGGGTAATATATGAAGCAAACAAGCTCTTGTTGACAAAAGAAAAGCCTTTGAAATCCGTGTGTCTCTTCTCCACAATACATAAAGTTGCATTCTACTGAATGAGATCGCTACTGATTCTTACACCTCAGTAATGTCTGCTCCAGGGCTACAAAATGTGTGCTTCTCCAGATATTGCTGGACTTCAGATCCCATCATCCCTAGCCAGCACAGCCAATTGTAAAGGATGATGGGATCTGAAGTCCAGCAACATCACAGGGGACCATGTATTCCCCAATCTGCGTCGATACAGACTGGAAGTCGTTCTCCAGGGACTCAGTTAGCCATTGGTCTTTCCCACCCTTACCTGGGAACTGCCAAGTTTTGAATTGGGGGATGTTGGTACGCAGAGCATGTGCTATACCACTGAGCTATGGCTGTTCCCTTAAGCAGGGATGTAGAGTGAAAAGAAAAAAGAAAGAAACTAGATTGAAATTTCACTTTAGGCCATTTATGCTTGGAGGGAAAAAACGGTGTCTTCGTAGACTCATGATACGGTTTGTTGGGAATCAAGCATTTGTAAAGAAACCCCTTTCTGGTCATGCTGGATAGGGAAACTGTATTCCAAAAAAATTAATTTTCTAAGCTCTGATTGAAATTCTGTACAAATCACCTTGACACTATGATATGTAGGGCTTCTTTTATTACATCCTTCCCCTCTGTATGTATAGTTGTATATAGGATGAAATAACGTTTCAGAAAAGGTCAGTGTGAGATCATTGCCTTGCTGCAGTCAAAACATCTCTGAGGTGTGGCCGTACACAAGCTCTCATTGCTTGCCTCCAGATGTTTTTCATCGGGAGTCAGGTAGAGACAAGAAGGGAACAGCACTGAAGCATGCATCCCCACCCTCTCGTACAGGTGCCAACAAGCAAGGTACTCACTGATACAATGAGCACCAAGATGACTCTACATAACACATGCCATGCTTTGGCATGGCTGTTTGCCGTCTAGAGTGCAACAAAATCTGGTAGGGCCACAAATGGCACATTCCTTGTGTATCTGGTCCCGAAGTGAGGAATCTGTGGCCTTCAACACATTGCTGGATGACAACACCACAAAGCTCTGGTGTCAGTTGTAGTCTAGCAACATTTGGAGGGTCACAAGTTCTCAGTCTCCAGTCTAGACATTTGTTGATCTGCTCTGCCTGACAGAAATATTTACCAGCTTAGATAGGTAAGATCCTTTAAGTGCACAAAATGAGTATATAATCTATATACAGACAGGGTTGGTCAGAGCTCAATAAGGCATAGATCTTGATCATGTGTTTGTGTGAGGAACATTGTTGTTGGTTTGTTTGTTTTCATTTTTAAAATATATTTCACTTTCTTCACTTTCTATTCGCTTCTGTTCAAGAAATAATCCATATATATTCCTAGAGCATCATGCTGCCATTGCCCACCTATGGGTGGCATCAGCATGTTTATATTCAGCTTTCTTTAAAATAACCCTTTAAAGTTCTTTTCTGGTATGAAACTTTGTTCAGTGACTCCCTCAGGAAGCTATTTTTCTTCTCCTGTCAGCCCCTTTTTATAGTATGGGGCTAATAAAGCTAACTGTCCTTCTGCGGAGTGAGGGTTGTTACAAGGATGGTTAAGCTGTATAAAATATTCAACATGTTATATGTACTGATCCTCATCAGCAGTGCTGCTAGGACAGGTTACAATAAAATAAAATAATCAGTAAACTTTTCCATAAGACACTGACAATTCAAAATGGTTAAATTCTTACATATGCACCGCTTCCCAAGCAGAATGATGGAAGTGTTTTATTTAAAAAAAAAATTAGAACCAAGGGCTAACTTTGATTGTGCTTTGACTGATATTGTGTGTGGTTGTGTATGATTGCGTGTGTATTATTTTAAAGTTATCCCACTCCTCAGTCAAGGCTCTTGGGAAAGCTTATAAACAGTACTTTTTTAAAAAAGAACAGTCCTCACTCACAGGCCTGCAAACTCAAAAAAGACAGTACATAAAGGGAAAAAGCAGATATGGAGGGAAAGGGAAGACTGCAAGTACTTGTTCTCTATGTGAGGCCTGGCAGAACAGACTTCTTTCCTATCTTTCTCCTTTTGAACCTGCTGTGAAAGCTGCTGGTGGTGACAGTTGTGGAAAGAGCCTTCAGGACAGTGTTCTCCTGAATTTTGTCTTGTGTTTGTTCTTTTACCAGAAATAAAATACATTGAAATGTCTCCAGCCAGAGCAAAGGGTCAGGAGTCTTGGCAGAACTCCACCAGTCCTTCCAGCACTCCACTTTCCACGTCTTCCCAGAACAACAGGAGTTTGTTTTCCTGTGGAAGGATCCAGGGAGAAAATGTTGACGCCCACGGCCATGTCACCTTGCTGGGTGGACACGATTCTGGAGGTGGCTTCCAGCGCCTCCCACCCACAGGGAGGCAGTCACCAGCTTGCATCCACATGTCTGAGAGCATCTCTATTCCACAGGGGAATCAAAACCATTCTGTTTCCTATGGGTCCAGTTCCCAACTGGCTTCCTCTCCAGGTGCTGAGAATTTGTTGAAGTTGTCCCAGCATGGGAGAATGATGCAGCGGTGCAGTGAGACATCTATGCTTTCAGCAAGTCCTGGATCAGACACCAGTTACATTTTTGGAAGGTACCACTGATGTTTGTATACTAATAGCAATTCATCCTGTGCCAATGGTCTTGTAGCCAAAATGACACCATCAACATACTATAGGAAGGTATCAGCAAGTACACACATGCACACACACAGTAAAATTCCTAAAGGTCAGGGAAGGAAAAAGACATGGTTGGCTGGTCAACATTCTGCACCAAATTATGTAAGCTGTAAGATTTTCTTGTGAATCTCATTTGCCTCCTTGAAAATTCTCTCTTCTGATGGTGTAAGAGTTTGTATACCATAAGAGCCATATCAATAGACATCTGGTAAGGGAAAGAAGCGTCTTGGGTTCGTGGGTTGTTTGTGTCAAAGCCAAGAAGAGTGGCTAAACCCCTTCTTCCTTCTCATTCTCCTCTCTTCTTCCTCCCAGTTCCAGAGACCTTGCTTATCTGCCTAGATGGGGAAGCTCCTTCCATACGCTAGATCAGGAGTGGGCAAAGTGTGATTCTGCAGCTACATGCAGTCCCCAGTGCAGGTTTTGTGGCCCTTAGCCCTTCCAGGCACTGGTCAAAAAACCCTAGAGAAGTGGTATTTCACTTATTAAATAGATTGTAGGGAGCCCCTGTACTATTTAACATTTAAAACTACTAGTTTTTCAAAAGTAGAAGTGGTCTTCCATCTCCTTCTCATGGGGCGGGGGGGTACTATTTGCAGTCTAGAGGGTCCTGGGACAGAAATTGTCCCCCAGCCCATCACATTTATCCACATCTACATTAGCTCTTCAAGGCAAATAGATAGTGTTAACCTCTCCACTTCCATGAGTTCCACTGTCATCCAATCAGTACCAGCTCTGCCTTTAGGCAGAATCAGGCAGCCACCTTAAAAAGCAAATTTGGGGTGTGTCATCATCAAAGGGCAGCAAATTAGTAATTGTTTAACTTACTATTATTTTCTTTTTAGTGCCCAGAAGTGGCATATTGTAAGATATTTGGCTTCAAGTGCCAAAATACTATGCACCTTTGCTTCTCTGCCTCAGTAAGCAAGTATTTATTGGGCCAGTCCCACAGCCAACCTAGCCTAGCCTATCTTCCTCCTTTAGTAATTAGACATCAGCTCCGAATGCCTAATAAAGTTGAATGGTTAATAAAAATATGATTGTTATCTGCACTAGACAAATTCACGGCAAACACAGAATCTATTGCTAGGAATTGATTATTTTCTGCAGTTTGGAGACCAGTTGTCAGTATATATCTGGAGTTCTAAAAAGCCACAAGGGAGCAAACAATTATTTTAACTGGGTATCAATATTGCATAATCTTGTTGTACAGATCTGACAGTAACTGTGTATCGTATATTACAAGTGGAGCCTGCAACAAAATGTCAACAGTGTAGACTGCTCCCTGTCCAAGATTCCCCACACTTCATTCTGTTCCCCCTCCCAAATGCTTCTCCATTTCCTGTTCCCCAAAAAAGTCATTCAGCTTTCCATGGAAACTAAGCATGCTCAGTTCTCCTCATTAGGCTATTTGGAAAGTTTCCCTCTCCATTTTAGGATTTTTTTTTCCCCTCCTGAGATTTGTTTTATAGTTCTGGTGTTCCCCCAGCCTCTTGTTTCTGTGTTTTACACAAACCAGAATAAATGAGGAGAGGGGAGTGGCAGCAATGTTTGGAGGAGCACAACAGTGCAATTGCCCCCAAGGACAACTTGCCAAGGATTCCTCAGATGGGTCAATGATCCCGCACTACAGTTGTGGTGGAAGGAAGGGAACAGGGCACAGGAGGAAAAGAGGTATCACATGGCTGAGAGTGTTTCCCTCCCTGGTCTGAGGAGAAAAAGCAAGGAACACATTCCATTGGCTGCTGCTTCCCCTCGCCCTGACTTAAGCATTCCCAAAGATTCTTCAGCTCTCTTTACCCCATCACTATAACTAAATAACTCATCATCATTTTTGCCTAACAAAAGTTAGGGAAATTCCAAATTCTTGATGCTGTTGATTCCACATGTTGCCCTTACGAAGCAGAGCAACAAAGGCATCGGATACAGACAGCTCATCAGATACAGACAGCTCACATGGAACTGAAGAAAGAACACCTGAGTGCAAACTAGGGGGATTAGCAACTGGAGATCTCCTAGGCCAGATTTGAACCAAGAGGGAAGCCACTTACCTTCAGTCCTCCTATTCTCAAACCAAAGGGGATATACAAAAAGGGAAGATTAAGACACAGGACTGGCTAGCTGATTACTTTGGGGGCTGTGGTTTTGGCTGATGGTGGCTTCCCACACTTTTTTAAAAGGCAAAACTAGATGCTGATCCAGGTGCCATAAGAATGGCCTTTGTCACTTTGCATTGTATGTACAGCTTCTAACATGCTATGTGAATGTTATATAAACAGGGACAGCCTAAGCTACTGTACTATCACAGATAAAGATGATATACAGAAATCCATGCACTCATACTTACACATTACAGAAACCAGCTGGACAGGGAGTTTGAACTTTACTTCAATAGGACAGGGTCTACAACCACTACACAAGAGGGCAGCAGACCAGTTTAGGTGAATGAGGACAGGCTTTATGTTTTACTTGGCTCTGTTGTCCAAGAGGGAGGAACAGCTGATGAATTCATCAGGAAAATCCAAGATGTTGCCATAGCTTTAGCCCCTCAGCAACATCTGCTGAGGTAGTTTCCTCATTCTGCCTCATAGTAGGGCTGGCACTATGTCTAAATATTCAGTACTGTATATGTATGTATTACTATAAGAATATTTAGTAGTAGTAATAGAAGTAGTAACAGCTGTGGTATGAATTTCCCTTAATCCTTCTGTATCTCCTTTCTCTTTTACAGCAGCACACAGTCACTGTCCAGCAATGAACCTGACATTCCTCACACCAGGTCAACAGGAAGTTCTTCCTCCTTTGGGTCCCCCAATGGGTCTTTTATTGGCTCCAGTGGCTCAAGTTCCTACTACCCTGGTGCCTCTTGTTCCCAGAAAGGAAATTCTTCCTCACCTCAGCCATGCCAGAAGGGACAGAATCATGGTTGTTTTATTTCGCCCACTGCAAACTCCCCTTCCACCATCCCCATTGTGCTCATCAATGGTCGTCCGGAAGATAGTGAGATATCTCCCAAATCTTGTAGGATTTACCCAGGTTCTTTCAAACTGAAGATGACTCAGCCTGGTTCTGGCACATTTTCAAGTATGAATCATTCCAGCAAGTCATCTTCTGAGAGCTCACTCTCTTCCTCTTCATCTTTGGACAGTAAGTCATCCTATGATTAGACAATCCATCTCCTTTTCACTTTAATTGGATGTACATGGTGTTGCAAATGAAACTCTCATCAGTAGTTCTCATGTGCTCATGGAATGGATGGTATAAGGAATGTATTGTTGAGCTGCTTCTGAATGAAAATTCCCTGGCCTGCATTATGGAGAGGGAAGAATGATTTAAGCTAAAGACAGCAGTGTACCTATTTCCCCGGTGTGGAGACTGGGACGTTCTGTGTGTTTTCCAGTGGTGGCATCTGTGTAGTCAGGATGATTTGAGGGATCCCATTTGCTAATGATCTCTCTTTTCTTCCCCCTTGGATTGTTGAAACCACTTTAAGAAGTAGACAGAAATGTGGGTAACTGGCCATTTCACTTCCTCCTGTTTTATTTTTTTTTTTAATTTTTGTACATTTTAAAAATTTTCTAAACCTCAAATTCTTTCTGTCCTAACTATGAAGACATTTGTGCACTTTTGGTAATTATTTCAAAAATGAACTGAATTGAAATTCTTCCCCATTTTCACTAACCCAGCTCAACCAGTACTACTATTCCCAAAATGGAGAGGGCCATGTCTACCTGCTATACAGATGTTAAAGATGGGGGGGCCTCAGAAAAAAAAAAGACTCAGCCACTGTAATTCAACAGTACCGTAGCTGAAGGCACAGGGATTCAAACCAAGACTTAGGGCGTATGTAGTTTCAATACATTGTGAAGAAGGAATCTTTCATTGCTCAAGCGTTGCTTCATGCTATACCTCACCATGCTGGGTCTGTTGTGGGAACTGAGGCAACAACAAGATGGATGGAAGAAAAATGTACAGCACTCTGTAACAGAAAGGAATTTGAAAAGAACTCAAGTTACCTTTGAGAAATAGGAAAGTAAGGGGCAACTTCTAAAAACTGTGTTAAAAGTAACTAAATATCTTCAGGGGCCTTGGAGTTATAACTGTAACTATTTTTAAGTAACTTTCAAAGCTCTGCTAATGTTAAACAAATTGTCTCAAAAAAATCTCTCAAATGCTACTCTTCCCCTTTCTTGCCAACACCTTCAGCTATATTATATCTATTCCCTTTTGCAGGTTGTTCCAAGGAAGCCCAAACAACCATGAAGTTTGTGATGGACACCTCTAAATATTGGTTTAAACCAAGCATCACAAGAGAGCAAGGTAAAATAAGGCACAAAGGCCAATGAGGAGGTAGGGTGAGAGCAGAAAATGTAACATAAGAATATAATATCATGCTCAACATGCTGAGCTGTTGTGAACTTCTACTCTGGTTCATGTACTTAGTATAGTTCTTTGTGGAGGGGTTATGCTCTTGTTTCCAGTTCATCAAATGGTAGCTTATTCAAACTGCAGTGTATTGACAAGCCAAGATGCCAAACCGCAATCAGTGTCTAGCATGATGGGGCTAATGCCAAAGCTCACAGATCCTCTGTGGAGGCACACTGGACAGTGGTTGATCTCCAGCTTCACTTTTAACAAAAATAATTTTTGGGAAGGCAAGCTAGTTACGTTCATCTTGGCCATATAAAGCAAAATACTCATTAAAGTTCCAGCTGCCATTTGTTGGTCCTTCCATGAAGGTGGAAGCCTGAGGAAGGGACAGCAAATTTCATTCCAGTCCCTTCTGGGAGGGCTCCATCACTTCCACTGCTCAAGGAAACGCAAGAAAGCTGCTGCCCACCTACTGTTCTAATGGGGCTCCCACAGAGGTAGCTGAGCTAGCTGCAAAAAGCAGCCGGGAGCAGCTCCCCAGCATGCTCCTGGGATAAAAATGTATCACTTGGAAGAGGCTTTTGCCACTCCGTGTCCAGGAGTCAATTCTGAGTAGGACAGCTAGTACTAGCAAAGCCTCAATCATAAACTTGCAGGGCTGGGGGACCTTTGGTCCTCCAGACAATTTGGACTGCCTTTCCCAGAATGTCTTACCATTGGCCAGCCTAACTGGAACTTCTGACAGCTGAAGTCCAACATATCTGAAGATTGCCCACCCCTGAAATAAATATGCAGTATTGCTGGATATATCCAATTCAAGCCAATCATTGCTCTCAAAATGTGGAAAATCCCAACTGGTGTAAAGTAATTCCTTCATTCTTCTGCTGTGAATTAACCAAGTGGCCTTAGGAAAGCCTCTCTTTTTCCACCCCAGCGCTTCCATCTCTGCAAAATATGGAATGATAACACATCTTACACCAGGGTAAGGCAATTGATTTATCTGTTGCCACCAGTATTTGGTGCTGGCCATTAAATTTGCCACCATAGTTGTCCCCGAAATTCAACAACAGCAATTACTGTGGCTCTCTATGGTGCAGAAGAGTGCTCAAGTGTCCTTCTGCAGCACGGAACTGTGTAAGACTGGAAGAAATAAAGTCCACTTCCTTTTCTGAAGTGAAAGGAATAGAAGAATTGGGAGGAAACCCCACCATCTTAGTGGTGTTGATCATGGTGGTGATGATAGGGGCTGCTTCCACCAATTCTGCAGTAGAAAGGAGCAGGGAAATGCAATAGATGAGTGAAGAATGTGCATTGCTCATCCTTGCTTTACACAGTTACTGTAAAAATGGCATCTGGGTAATGCACATGAAATGTTTTGAACACTTGTTGAAAATTTTAATGCAATTTTTAAAAGTCCTCAACTTTTATCTCTTTAACTGATAAAATAAAATCAACAAATATTGTTATTAGTTTCTCAGTGATTCTTTATAAGACACCACACTTTTTTGTAATTGTGATCTTTTGCTTATTGTGTGTGTTTTTACACAGCTATCCAGCTGCTAATGGATGAACCCCCAGGCTCTTTCATCATGAGAGACAGTACGTCTTACCGTGGCTCATTTGGCTTGGCCATGAAAGTCTGTGGAAGCAGACCAGGTACAGACAATTCCCTTTGTGTGGGTTGGAAACCAACTTTGTTAAAGTGCTTACAGTCCTTCCTCCACATCTGTGGGTTTGACCTACACAAATTTGATTATTTGCAAGGCACACACATGGCTTTCCCCCTTTTCCTCCTCCTGCTCCCTTGCCTTTTTCCTGGGTGTGCATGCCTGCCTTCTCCATAGCCAGGCAAAAGGCAAGGGAATGGGAGGGGGAGCACCATGCGTGGAGAAGGGAGGCAAATCTGTGCCTCCCCCACACACACAATCCTTTGCTTTTGCCCACATGCAGAGAACAAAAGGCAAAAGGCAAGAGAATGGGAGGGAGAGCCACATGGCCTCCCACCACAGTTCCTTTGGCTTTTGCCTGGGTGTAGAGAAGAAAGGCAAGTGAACCAGGGCAAAAGGCAAGGGAATGCGGGGGAGACATGTACACCTCCCCCCCAATCCTTTGGCTTTTGCACAGGTATAGAAAAGAAAGGCATGCATACCAGGGCAAAACGCAAGGGAATGGGAAAGGAGAGCCCTGAAAGGGAATGGGAGGGGAATGTGGGAGGAGATATTCTTGGTTTTTCCAGTTTTGCAAGGGTTCTGTGAAAGTGAAGGGGCCACTATATTTTGCAAGAAACGGGAGGATTTGAATATCCATGTTTGAAATTACATATAAGGACAACTTGCCTGAAGTTTCCCAGTCTCTGTACTGATGAGACATAGAGCTGATGGGATGAATAAGGAAGGAGGTTAGAATCCACTAGATTCTCCCCACCACTCAGTGACTGAAAGACACTTTTTAAAAATATTCAAATTGGAGGGAGGCACACATCAATTCTACAACTGAAAAGGCATATTATTAAGGTGTGAAAGAGTTACTCAAAAGAGCCCACTCTCTACATGGTTCTGTAGGGATGTAAATCTTCATGTTTCTTGGGCTTGCAAGCAAGGACACTTTTTTCCCCTATTTCAGGAGAAAATGAAGATATTTACACCTTGCTGAGTCTTCTGGGAAGTAATTCTGTGCATCAGTGCCATGGCTTTTCTGTGCAAAAGAAAAACAGGTTTTTGTACAGAAAATAGTATTTTCTGTGCAAATTATGATATTTCACATGTAGGAAAGGCATATTCTGCACAGAGAAAGTGTGCCACACAGAAACGTAATTTATATTTCTGTGCAGAATAATACCCCAGAAGACTTCACAAAGTGCTTCACTTCATTTACTGCTACTCTGCTTCTTGCTGGGGTTTCCTAAGTGTTGAAAAAGCCATTATTCTGCTGGGAAGTAAATAGAAACTAATGTTCTTTCTGTCCCTACTTATTAATAAGTCAGAGTTCGGAGCATCAAGTTCACATCCAGATCAATGACTCATGCAGAGCAGCACCAGGCAGCATCCCCTCAGGGCTGAATGATTCTTTTGAATCTCAATATAAGCAGTGGTTGAATGACTCAGCCACCATTGATGCATAGAGGCTCCAGGCAGCCTTTTTGGTAGGGCCACGTGCTGTGAGCAACAGCTTCCTTTAATCATTTCATGTATTTCTCATTGCCCACTGGCACTCTTCTCATGGCACACAGTTAGGGAATTGCTGGAAATTACCAAAGAGATGTATAATTTATAAAGTACCATGTCTTCTTTTAAAAACAAGCAATCACTCTTGTTTTTTAAAAAAAAAATGAAAGCAAGGGAAATCTTCAGCTCTTTCAAAAGGGGAAGAGTGGAGGTGGGGGGCAGACCACAGAGGAAAGGGAATTACTGCTACTGGGGAGAAATGAAAGAATGACGTCGGTGGGAGTGGTGGAGAGGGAGAACTGATGATGTGTCAAAAGGAAAGGCAAACAAACCAGAGAAACAATGGGAAGTCAGCAAATGAAGACAATAGCCAAGCCTTTGTGAGGGTCCTTCTAAAATAGCTGTGGGAATCATGTGGCTCTCCAGATGTTGCTGAATTGCGACTGCCAGCATTCTTCGCCATTGGCTATATAGACTAGGGCTGCTGGGAGTTGCAGTTCAGCAACATGTGAAGGGCTTCTAGTTTTCCACTTCTGCTCAAACAGCTAGTGTTGAAGACCGCAGACAAAGAAATCCTTTTTACTTCAGATAAAGATCATTCTCTGGGAGCAATTCTACTTTGGAAGTGGTCATCTGAGGGAATGGAACAATTACACAACAGAAACAAATTAAGTGAAGAATAAAGTGATGTACCGGGATCAATACATGCATCCACATCATGTCTGTGCTAGCTGTACGGAGACCTTGTAAAAGTTGTTTTTTTGGAACTATAACTCCCAGAATCCTCTAGCTGGCATTGCCAGATGTGGGTGTTTTTTTCTAAAAAAAGTCAAAAAATATAGGAACAGGATTTATGTTATCTGTTCATTTAAATAACATTTTAGACCACTTTCTACTATAAATCAGGGATGGGCAACTGCTCAGGAGGTGGGGGTCATTTTTCCACCCCACACCCACCTGGGAGGCTGCGCTGACACATTTTGCCGTACCAGAAGTGATGGGATGTCACTTCCAGCCACCGTTTTGGCCAATTTTGTGTTTGTGAGAGGTTTGGAGGGTCAGGGAAACAAACCCCTATGGCTTGGACACATTTTGGGCAAAAAATTCCCCCATGATCAGCCCATTTTTTTTCTAAAAAAGTTAGTCTAGGGGCTTCACGGGGCTGCTGTGCGGTTTCAGCGATTGCATGCCTTTGTCCACCCCTGTTATAAGTAATAGTCAAAGCTACACCCAGAAACTATACTTTAATGCGTGTGTGTGCGTGTAGGTATGTAATCTGGGAAGCTAAGCTAAGCAGGGTCAGCTGTCAATTTATGGTGACCCCATGAATTTCATAAGGTTTCCTTAGGCAAGGAACACTCAGAGGTGGTTTTTCCAGTCCGTCTTCTGTAATAGAATGTGCAGAACCTGGTATTCATTGGCAACCTCTCATCGAAGTACTAACCAGGGCTGACCCTGCTTAGCTTCCCAGATTAGACAGCGTCTGGTGCTTTTAGGGTATTTAGGCCTCTACACATAAGAGGACTAAAATTAGGTAACGGGTTTGTGAAAAATTTAAAGGATGAAAGGATGCAAGCCATTTTTTTTTAAAAGCCAGTTCAGATTTGAATTTTGCACAAAGTCAGGTATAAGATTGTTGGGTTGTGGGTGCTTTTTTTTTTGCCTTTTTTTTTTGTTTTCAAAAGTTCCATTTTACATGAATTGTTTCGCTTTTAAAGGAGAAAACAGCAGTGATCTCATCAGGCATTTTCTCATTGAGTCCTCTGCCCGGGGAGTGCATCTTAAGGGGGCTGGTGAAGAACCGTATTTTGGTAAGATTGTCTGTCTATTTTCTTTCAAGTCTAGTTAATTCTGTAAATCTGTAAGGCTAATATATGTGTAACCATTGGCTGGAGAGGCTTGGTTTTTAGAATATAGTCAGCCGTCCACATTTGCGGTTTTCAGTTTCGTGGAGCTGATTATTTGTGAATTTCTCTAACCGCTGCCTCCCCAAGTGCTTCTTTTCAGTGGAACCTTCCCTCTCGGTAGCTCGAAAAACCTACCTCTGGTGCTTGTGCTCCTCCTCCTCCTCCTCCAGCCACTCCCTGAAAAGCTAAGGATGGATCACAACCTGATTTCTTAGAACACCACAAACCCTCTCCTGATGCCCCCAGGGGACAAGTATTGGGCCACCCACCCCCTCTCTGGCCTGGTTTGGACCCTGAGTGCCCTCTGTCCCCACCATGCCTTGACTTCCCCTTTCCCATACACCCACACACACACTTTGATATTTGCAGTTTTTCCACTTTTATGGGGTCCTGTGCCCTTAACCCTACTAAATGTGGAGGGCCAACTGTATGCATAATTGGTGTAGATCTGATATTATAATTATATTTTACCCTTAAGAGAAGCCTAGCTGGATTCAGGTGCTTCTACCCTTGCATGCTATTGCTATGTGAGGCCTGCCAAATGTTTCTCAGAGAAATGCTGAAAGGTTGTTGTGGGTTTTCTGGGCTTTGAGGCTGTGTTCTATTAGTTTTTCTCCTGATGTTTCGCCTGCATCTGTGGCTGGCATCTTCAGAGAATCTGGTGGCATGGAAGTGAGACAGAGTATATATACTTGTGTAGTCCCTGAGTGGGGGGAAGCAATTTGCTTCCATACATCAAAGGGGTCACTGACCGCATAGGGAAACTGACAAAGAGACATAACCTCCAAACAATCTACAGACCGACCAAGAAAATTCAACAAATGCTACGTTCAGCAAAGGACAAGAGAGATTCTTTAACTTCTGGTGGAGTTTATCGCATACCTTGCAGTTGTGGGCAGGTCTACATAGGGACTACAAAACGCAACATCCAAACACAAATTAAAGAACATGAAAAACACCACAGACTGATCCAGCCAGAAAAATCAGCAGTAGCAGAACATGTCATAAACCAGCCTGGACACAGAATGCTTTTTGAAAGCACAGAAATTCTGGACCATTCTGACAACTACTATGTCAGACTACACAGAGAGGCCATTGAAATCCATAAACACATGGACAATTTCAACAAGAAAGAAGAAACTTGGAAAGTAAACAAAAGTTGGCTACCAGTACTGAAGAACACTAAAATCAAGACTCAAAATATGCCAATGAACACCACCCAGACTCTGGAGGTCCCTCTACAAGAAACAATACAATAGATGGCTAATGTACTTAATGCACTGTTATGCATATCCCCTGACTAACAACTCAACCCTGGGGGATATTCCATTTAACAATAAGCCATCACACAGGCAAATTGCTTCCTCCCACTCAGGGACTACACAAGTATATATACTCTGTCTCACTTCCATGCCACCAGATCCTCTGAAGATGCCAGCCACAGATGCAGGTGAAACATCAAGAGCAAATACTAATAGAACACGGCCTCAAAGCCCGGAAAACCCACAACAATCTATGGATTCCGGCCGTGAAAGCCTTCGACTTTAAATGGCTGAAAGCTTTGCCTGTAGAACAGGTTCAATGCTTGATATCTCCAATTGGGGCTGGAAAGACATCTTTCCATAATTAAAATTAGTTCTTCATTAAATGTTATTAAATTTATTACAATCCCCTGTTATTAACAGATACAATCCCTCACTTATAATTGAATTGAATATATATAAATGAAACTTAAATGCACTTCATTTTGCTTTAATATGATAATGCGTATGGCATTGATAATTAATACTGATATTGTGGAACACAAAAATTTGCTTGGGACTTTTAGATGCAAGCCGTAAGGTACACCCCTGGTTTAAGCCCACAAACAGGGTCTGAAGCCAAGAAAAGAATGGAGGGAAAAGGCTAAGATTTAGAAAACAAGTACACATTCTGCCTCTCCCACTCATTGCTACATCATAAATAATGGTAAGCCACACACTGCTGTTGTTGTGTACCTTGAAGTCACTTCTGATTTATGGCAACCCTAAAGTGAACCTATCACAGAGTTTTCTGGGGAACAGAGTGTGTGACACGCTCAAGGTCATCCAGGGGTTTCCATAGCCAAGCAGGGAATTGAAACCTGGTCTCTAGGGTTGTAGTCCAACACTCAGACCACTAGACAATGTTGGCTCTCTATCCCAGAACAATCGGAATTCCCACTACAACCAAAGAGTACCCTACATAAAAATCTCCCTTACTTTCACAAGAGATGAATAGCCCCATGAAAGAGAGGTACTTGGCACTGCTGTACTAATAAATGTGTGTGTGTGTGTGTGTGTGTGTGGAGAGAGAGACAGAGACAGAGATGGAAGAATTCAGAGGTTTCAAGAACACTCTATACCAACCTTTTTTCTCTGTCTCTTTTCTGCAGGAAGTCTTTCAGCATTTGTATATCAACACACTATTATGGCTTTGGCATTACCCTGTAAACTGGTCATCCCAAGTCAAGGTAAATTTGAAAAGTTGAGCAAATACAGTAATTCCTATTGTTGTTGTGTGCCTTCAAGTAATTTCTGACTTATGTGACCCTAATGTGCACCCATCATGGGGTTTTCTTGGCAAGATTTGTTAGAGAGGTGTTTGCCTTTGCTTTTGCCTTCCTCTGAGACTGAGAGAGTATGACTCACCCAAGGCCGCCTCTAGTGGTTTCCATGGCTGAGCTGGGATTTGAACCCTGCTCTCCAGAGTCATAGTCCAACTGTTTAAACCACTACACCACATTGTTTACTTTGTTCAAATGAGGTATTATGGGTGGGATGAAAACAGGTGATCTCCACTTAAACTGGAGATAGGTGGCACCCCACTCTTTGCATGTTGATTAAGCATGCTTCTAGAAGGAGTTAATAGGCCCACATCACTGATTAAGTACAGAAGATGGAGAAGAATGTTTTAAGAAGTCAGTGACTGTTGAGGTTTGCATTTGAGGGAAGAAGAGGGCAAGCAGAAACAGGGGGAATTAATTTCTAAGCCTTCCACAATAGTGAGGCCACTGCTAAATGTGTTGTCCCTTCTCCTGACCAAATAAATAAATAAGCAAAAGGAACTAAAAATATCTAGTCATCCAAGAACCCGAACAATAAGAGATGATAGATCAGAGAGCAGAGCCTTTGAGGCTTCTCTTAGGATCCAGGCAGGTTCCCATGGGCAGATTCACTTATAACTTGGTTCTACGTTATCTAGAACTTCCATGCTGAATAGCAATATTTTAAATTGTGTTTGAAAAGAAATGGGTAACCAACGCAGTGATGCAAATACCGATGCAAAATTAGTGTGAAATGATCAAACCACCTAACTACCAACCCACCTGAAGCGTGAGCGGGACAAGACTCATACCTGAATCACCATTTGAATCCCAGTAAATATTATTATCGATGCAGGGAAAAGAACACTAAGGAAACTACTAATTAGCTGCTCTTCTCCTTCTCTATGCCTCTTTTCCCCTGTATGTGGCTTAAAGACATGATGAGTTTGTCGGGGGATGCCTTATCTGTGTATCAGGATTGCAGAGCTTGGAACTGCAGTTCCCAGAATCTCCAACCCAATGTAGTCAGTGGCCATGCTGGCTGTGGGATTCTGGGAGCCAAATCCCAAAAAGTGGCATTCCCAAGTTCTAAATTATCAAATTTTGTTTATGTGTTGGAGTTGGAAAGTTCTTTTCCTCAGTCACCCAAGTTTTCATAGCTGATCCCCCTTTGCTCCTATTTCAGATTTCACTGGAGGGGAAGAGAAGCCTGCCGCAGGTTCAGAAGCAACTGTTTCAGCTTCACAGAAAGCTGCTGGTGAGTGTTATAGGAGAAATTCACATTTATTCAAGGACCACCTAGAATATTAAACAATTAATGCCGCAAATGCCCATCTGTAGTTCACTCCAAATGTCATCTAGTACACGTTAACTGTGAAGAAACATTTTGCCATTATTCAAACCATAGTACACCATACTTGAGCGCAATGGTATCTCTCTCTTTACTCACCAAATAGCAGACTTTGCTTTCATGGCTGCATTCTGGAATATGCATAAGCACAACTTGGGAAATTTATTTTTGACTGTAACTCCCAGAATATCCCCAGCAGCATAGTAAGTGGCATGTGCTTGGGATATTCTGTGATGCAGATTCTAATGAGACAGTCTCCTGACTAACATGCATTCTCATGAGCTTACTGAAAAATCAGCTGTTTCAGCAGTTTTCAGTTTCTGCAAAATCTCTCAAGATCCTTGCTCAAGACAGTCAAAGCACAGTGGACCTCAGCGGCTATGCAGGCACTACTGAACGTCTCTAGGCATGCCACAGTGTCCATGGGTATTGGAGGTTGTCAGCCTATGCAGTGGCATTTGTTGTGGAAGGACAAAGAATGGAATGCTGTCCAGTGGAGCCATTTCTGAGTGGCATGGAGTTTTTTTCCCCCCCGGGGAATGCCAGGATAACCATGAAAAATGCTCAGGAGCAGCTCACTCTGTGCTAAGCACATTATGGATACATTTTAGAACGTGAAAGGGAGTGTCTGGAAATTATGGCCATTTCCACACTGCACTGTTATAGCGCCATTATTCCACTTTCAACATCCTGTGGAATTCTGGGGTTTGTAGTTTAGGGAGGAGCCTTTAGAATTCTCAACCAGAGAGCTCTTTGGCTCAGTAAACTGCAAGCCCCAGAATTCCACAGGATGTTGAAAGTGAAATAATAGCACTATAACAGGCAGTGCAGAAATGGCCTATATTTCAAAGGAATCACATTGCTAAACTCTGTTAAAATCATTTGCATCTCATTGAACCAACCATTCCGTTTATACTTGTCAGGTCAAGACTATCCTAGGCCCTGAGATTTCAGGGTCAAAACTTTAAACTTAGAAACAAACCTTTGTGATGTCACAGAGGGTAGCCCGTGGTGATCTCACAATGGTGATATTAAAAGGGACCAACCTCTGATGATACTATTAAGCTTGGTACCTTAAGCATCAAACCTAGTTGCACACTATTCAAATAAAAAAAACCCCACACATACACACATGCACATACTTTTCAAGACAGTGGTTTCAACCTGAGATTCCTCCCGTCACACTGAGCACCAGAGAAGAGAGGCTAGGCCTTGAAATCTGGGAAGTCTAATTCGTGTCCAGTTGTCTCCTGCTGTTCTCCTCCCTTTTAAAAATACTTCATTTGTGATTTTATTTTTTCAAAACAAGACTCATCCTATCCAACATGGATGAGCCAAAAATGCTTTCATGCATCTGGCTGGAGGAATTATAAGAGCCCTTCTCCAGCATACTTTTACATTATCTTTTAAAATTTGATTCTATTTGTTTGTTTGATTTTAAAGCTCTATGACCTCATTGCAATAATCCATTTCTGGTCCTGGTTCGTTTGTTCTTTAAGGTTGAAAACACTAACTAACAGAGGGGGAAAGAGATTCATTTTCATTGTTAAATTTCTTAGGGGCCAGCCCAAGATATTTTGCTGCCAAGGCAGAGGAGCAAATACCACTTTCCATCCACTCATCCAAGCCAAGATGTGTAGTTCTCAAAACCAACCAAATTATTTTGCTACCTGAGGCAAAAAAGTGAACAAGCGCCTCTACTTCTCTGTGGTGGTAAAAATACAACAACAACAAATTACACATATACTTCTGTTAACAAAGTAGATATGTTTCTGGGGATTATTTCTTTAATAGAAAATTTGGTAACAGATGCAGCAATAACATGGAAAGCGTAACAATAGATTGCTGTATCATAAAAAAGAAGAGCAGTTCCACATGTTGCAGCAACCTTTTTATTCAAAACTAACATTGGCCCTTTCTGCACGAGGAAGTTAAAACGGGCCAAGGCGTCCTGGCACGGAGGTCGTCTGCACCTTGGATTGGACTAGGTCCAGACTACTTACCTTGGTTCCACACCTTAGTCCGATCCAAAACGCCCCAAAGTGGTCCTCCAGCACGCTAAGTGAAGACCAGAAAAATCTGGTCGTTCGATCTTCTGGAGCGCGCCATTGCGTTCCTGCTGACTTGTGCAGATGCGCAGGCTCACACCAATGCGAGCTTGCGATCAGCAGAGGACAGGCTGTGGGCATGGCCAGCGTCAGTGGTTGGTCCGGACCCATGAAGAAACAGGAAGCCGCCATTTTCAGCCGGAGCAGTGCGGATCTAAAGACCTCGCACTGCTCGATTCGCCCTGGACTAATGGAGGAGTCCTGCGGAAGGGCTTAAGGGAAAGTCCGCGTTACTTCGGACACAGAAGAACCGGTAAGTAACGGCATGGAGCAATTCACTCACCTCGTGCGGAAAGGGCCAATACGTCTGTGATAAATGAAACATGCCGCCTGTTCACAACACTCCCAAATCTATTGACTGAGATGCCTAACAGTAGGGTCAGCCCTGAGTGTCTTACGCCACTGCAAGACATCAGATGTCAGTAGTCACGATAGCCAAATGGTTGAGTGTCTGTCTGTATTTATTTACTTACCTATGTACCTTCTGGCCTTGCAGTATGCAACCTCTTGTACCTCCTCTCTGTGACCATGGAATCTCTCACTGGGAAAGCAGCGGTCCGGAAAGCTGTGTCCTTCACTTTCAATCAGGAGGTTCTGCCTACACCTACCATTGTCCACTTCAAAGTTACTGAGCAAGGAATAACCTTGACGGACATCCAGAGAAAGTAAGAAAGCTGAACAGGGGCAGACTGGCCATTTTACTGTGAAAGGGTGGGGGAGTCAGAGAGATGACATATCTTTGAAAATCTGGCAGGTGAAAATAAAAATTCTCTGTAATATACCTATTCTCCCAACAGGAATGACCTCTCAAGGGTTTGGCTACATAAATTACAGATTGCTGAAGTCATTCTGTGTGTGTATCTGTGTGCACGCACACACACACACGCACACACATCTACACAAACACACGTGCCTTCAAGCCAGCTGTCCATGCCATAAAATTCATAGTTTTCTTAGGCAAGGAATACTCAGAGGTTGTTTTCCCAGTTCCTTCCTCTCAGATATACCCTACAGCACCCAGTATTTGTACTTCCTTCCATGTTCTTTTAGACAGTTTACTTCCTGCTATCAACAGTCTTTCCTACATTGGCTTCTGAAGCTGTTGATTGCAGTAAACTGACCGTAACTGGATAGGTTGTTTGTTTTCTAACTACAGAAAGTATAATAAAATATTTAGCCTCTCTAGTGAGCTGCTTGTACATATTATGGCTGTAACTCAAACTGAGTGCAGGAGCAATCTTATACTCACATGTTTGGGAGTAACCCTTTTAAATTCAGTGGGCTCACTTCTGAGTAGACATGTATATTTATTACTTTACTAGCGTATATACCCGACGTTACCCGGGATTTTATTTTCTCTTAGGTAATACTTGTTAGAAAGATTTGAGATCCTGTGGCCATTTCCGCACCGGGCATTTAAAATGGTGCAGAGCGACCTCCGACAGAGGTCTTCTGCACCATGGAGTGGACTGGGCTGAACTACTTTTTGTAGTTCCACACCTCAGTCCAGTTCTGCGCGACCGGAACTGGTCACGCAGCGTGCTTTTTAAAAACCTCTTTTTTGAGGTTTTTAAAAAGCACGGAGCGGGCAACCCCGTCTAGCTCCGTCGCCGTGCTCCGGAGCAGATTTGCAGGTGCGCGCAAGTGCGTACCTGCAGATCTTCTGGGGGCGGTCTTTTGGCTGGCGAGCTTCTCCGGTTGGTGGAGAGCCTCCACCAACTGGAAGCCACCATTTTGGACGCCGGAGAACTGCGGAGCAGCGAACTCGCGCTGCTGCTCTTCGCGACGGACTCACCCGGTCACTGGAAAAATCTAGTGAGTCCCATTTCTGCCCATTTCTGCCCGATTCACACCCCACGTGCGGAAAGGGTCTGTGTCTCTAATTCCCCAAACTGTCATGTCCAGTACCTGTAACTTTTCCCCATATTCCCCAATCCAATCTGTGTTCAGAGTTATTAACATACAGAGGTTGGGTTCCTGAGGGAATACACTGTCCTCCTCCTTGCTGTTAGGCCTCATCTTTATAGCAACGAGCCTATTCAAGACAGGCCCAAGAGCTCTCTGGCTGAGAATTCTAAAGGCCCCTCTCTAAACTGCAAACCCCAGGATTCCATAAAATCTTCTTAGGCAGCTAATTATACGAGGTCTTCGCCTTGCACAGCCAATCATATGAGGTCTTTGCCTGACACAAACAAACAAACTTTGACTTTTATATATTAGATTAGCTACCTTTGTAACTCATCAGTGCTCCGCTGAGCCAAAGGTAGAGTTCTACACTTTATCTTCACAGTGACCTGTGAGGTAGTTCAGGCATGGAAGGAATGAAGGAGGAGAGGGAAGGAGTGTGGACTAGCCTAAGGTCACCCCAGTGAATGGGGGCTTGAACTTCCCAAGTTCCAGTCCAGTAGGCTATGCATTCTACCACACTGTATAAGGCTGTGCTGTAAATAATGATCATTTTTGGGAGTGATGGTATGGAATGATAAGGAATGATAATGTACATGTGAGCACACTGGCAACTGGTTAAAATGTTCTTTTCCCTGCAGGTTGTTTTTCAGGCGGCATTATCCACTGGCTACCATCAGCTTTTGTGACATGGATCCTGAAAACCGAAAGTAAGTGCCAAAGATGCTGTTCACTACAGACCTGACAGCTAGTATTAATAGGCAGCCACATACAGAATTTTTTTTTCCAAAATTATATATTTCACACAGTCAGTTCCCCATAGATATTTTATTTTAGGAGTCACTCAGTTATCACTTCATGTTCTTAGTCATCAGAGGCTGAATATCATTGCCTGCTGAATTATTATATCCAAAAGAAGAAGTACCAAGGCCAGCCCTACCGTTAGGCAGAGTGAGGCAACAGTCTCGGTGGCTGAGGCTGGCAGACAGCAGTTATTCTTCCTGAACCCCCTTGGGGATCACAGTGTCTTATCTCTCCCCCTTCTATACAACTAGACCGTTTCCTTCAGGTGTGGTAGAAGACAATGTCACTCTGCTGTTGTTGACACAAATGTCAACTGTTAATCCAGCTCACTTCTCTGCACAGAACAGGGTGGGATGGAGATGCTGTCTTGTTCTTTGTCTTAGATTGCAATATGTTTTAGTGTGAACTTGGGGAAACACCTATTTTCTAGCAATCCACCATGATCTTTGTATCTAAAAATGTTTTCTGAAATTCTGAGCAATAAATCATTGTCTCTCCCTGATTACTGGCAAAGCAACAGGCCTGGGCTGGGCTTTTAATGTGCACATAGGGTGTAAACCCCTGGAGCTTATAGGGCTGAGGTGGTGGCTGGTCTTATACGTAGGCTGTTCCCACATTGCTGAGTCATTGCCCTTGTGCAGTCAGCTGCAAGTGGAACTGAAATAGTGATTCCATAATGAATTGCGCTACTGTATTCTCCACTGCAAACCCACAATGCCTGTCTCATTAACTTCAGCTTTAAATCAACATGCAAAATGAAAACACATGGGAATTACTCCCTAAAATGAAATCCTGATGAGCCGCAAGGGAAGGAGGATAATATATTGATGTCGGCTAGATGGCACTTGCCATAGGAAGAATTGCAAAAATCACCCTCCCTTTTGCCAGTGCACCAAGACACATGCTTGCATGTTCTGCTCCTTGTGCCTCCCTGTTTGTCTGGATCCAGTGAGGGAAACATTCTTTGTTTGCTTGTTATATTTAAATCCACATACATGGCTGCCCTGCTTCCCATTTTATCCTCTCCACAACCATCCAGGGTGGATGAGGGCATGAGAGTGTAACTAGACAAAGGTTTCTCAGTGGCCATTTCCATACCGGGCTTCTGAAACGGTGCAGAGCGACCTCTCACTGAGGTCTTCTACACCGTAGAGTGGACTGGCGTGGACTACTTTTTGTAGTTCCACACCAGAATCCACTCAGGAGCGGCCGGAACTAGCCGGGCTGCGTGTTTTTTAAAAATCTCTTTTTCAAGGTTTTTAAAAAGCACGGAGTGCGCAGCCCCGTGCCGCTCCGTCGCCCAGCTCCAAAGTGGACTTGCAGGCGCGCGCAAGTGTGTGCCTGCAGATCTGCTGGGGGCGGGCTTCCGGCTGGCGAGCTTCTCCGGTTGGTGGAGAGCCTCCACCAACCGGAAGCTGCCATCTGGGACGCCGGAGGACTGTGCAGCAGCAAGCTCGCGCTGCTCCGCATGGCGACGGACTTACCCGGCTGTGGGTAAGCTCCGTTTTAGCGTGTTTTCGCCCGTCCCCCCCCCCCACACACATTTGAAAAGGGCCAGTGAGTTACATGGCTTAGACAAGACAAGAAGCTGGACTTCCCAAGTGCCGGACCAACACTATAGCCAATAGACAACACTGATAATCAGACCTCTGTGGTCTGTCTAGAACCTAGTCAATTGTTGATGCAAGCAAAGGTTCTCCGCCTGCTGTCTAGACATGGCAGTTGTCTGTCTCTTGCCTTCCTCAGTGTCACTTTCTTTTTTTGTTTGGATTTTTTTTAAAAAAAACATACTGCTATTACTGTGTGGGAGCCAGTGTGGCGTAGCAGTCTGATCATTGGACTATGATCCCAAAGACCAGGACTTGATTTCCCACTCGGCCATAGAAACCCACTGGGTGACCTTGGTCAAGTCACATACTCTCAGCCCCAGAAAACCCCACGATAAGTTCACCTTAGGGTTGCCATAAGCCAGAAAATGACTTGAAGGCACATAACAGCAGCTGCAACAACAATTACTGTGCAGCAACAGGAAATACCTTTTTCAAAAATCAAATTCAATTTTGTGCTTTTGCCTTTGCAATGGAACACACCACTGGAACAATATATTATGGTGCATGAATTTAAAAACAATGAGGGAAGTGACTGTGTTGTGCAACATTAACACTACAGCTGGGAAATGGTGAAGCATCACCACTCTTCCCATCAGATGCATCAACAGCACTGTGCCAGTCCACACTGGATGGCACTCCAGCTGTGCTTGGCAGCAGCCTTGTTCTTCACAAGAGCTGAAAGCGTGAATGGTGGCAATTTCAGATTTCAAAAGCTAAGGTTGGAAGCAACCCAAAATCCTTGCCACTGATGATTTCCAGAAACTTTTGAGGGTTGCCTGATGTTGGTTACAAGCCAGCTTTCATGTACAGAGCCCAAGTCTTTTCAGTTTGTGTTAATAGCAAACTATATAGCTGAGGGACTTACAACAGCTTTAAAGGCTGCACAGCCCGGACCTCAGCTCTGAAGAATACAAAGGGCAGCTCATTTTTGATATTTCTCTAGACTTTTGTTACAGGTCTTCCAATGCTAAGATTTTATATATGGGGGGATGGCCTGTACGGCAGGAGTGGACAGACCATGGCCAATGCACCCTATGCAGCCCTTGAGGCCCCAAAAGGCAGTTCATGGAGCTGCCGTGAAGCCCCATATGGCCCCCAGGCCCTCCCAAATTTAAAAAAATGGGCAATTTTCACTCCCGTGGCTTTGCTCCACTCCCAAAGACCTCAGATAGCTTTTAAAAAACAGCAGAAAAAGCCTAACTTCACTACCAGTTGGGTCAGTCACACTACTGTGGCCTCTCCAGGGTTACCAGAAAGGTAAAAATTGGCCTCCAGTCCAACTGCATTTACCCATACCAGCTACAGCAGCTGATGGCATTTATGTTAGTGCTGCAGTGAATCCACTGTGGGTACTGTCTAAAGTGCTGATCCTATTTTAGAGACAGGGTCCTATCTAGTACTTTGGATAATCTTTTAAAAGTTTGAATTAAAACCCAAAGTAGGTACACTGTCCTACTCTCACGGTAGTCACCAGAGGTCACCAGGGGAAGCAATATTTTGAATCTTCTGTTCACAGTGATAAAGTAAAATACTCTCCATACATGAATTCAAGTTTTAACGCCACATGGCCTCAAGGTTCTGGGGAAAGGTTCAAATTACCCAAAGAGTGATATGCTAAAAGAGGGGTTGTCAAAGTGCAGCTTGCAGGCCATGTGCAAAGGCTGAATGCCACTTTTGTGGTCCCTGAATCCCCCGAAAATATTTTTGAACATTTTTAAAGCACAATCTGTGGGCAAGATCAGGTTGGCTTTTTTAACTGGTCCAGAAATGGTAACTGCTCCCAAGGCATGTGCTAAATCATAAGGCACTCACCTTTCTGTTAAAAAAAAAAAGGCCCTTATAAAGGAATTATTTAAAAAGATCTTCTTTAAAAAGTTTTAATTAAAAGCTTCTTTTGAACAAGCAGAAAAATTCTATTTTGGTTATTTAATGTTCCACACAGAAAGTAAGCCTAGTAGATATAAGTCTAACATTTTTCTCCTTTTTTTTCTGTCCTTGTTTTTAAGGTGGCAAAAATTTTCAAAAACCTCAAGGTGAGTGGCATGAATGGGATGAGTGACAAAGTCCTTTTGAAACATATGAAGACTAGAGGATAGGAGGCATTGGTATTGGTCAGGGAAATTTTCTTTCAGTCAATGCCCAGAGAAACAAATTTGTAAAAGGATCAAAAGGAAAAAAGTCAACAGCAGGCATGTCGTTTAAAACCACAGAAGATACATAAATACCTTAATGGTAAACTAATCCCCACATCCTTATTCTGTTTACTTGAGTGCAAGTCCCACTGATTTTAATAGGACTAACTTGCAAATGCTTGTAACAAGACTACCGCTTCTGTCCCATTTACTATTTATATTCTTCATTTATTTTGGATTTGGAACTTGATCTTTGCCTCTGCCCCCTGCAGTTTTAAAACAAATTATATAACAAATTAATGAAAGGTGGGGAGAGAAATGAGTACATAATGCAGTGGAGTCAGTTTGCGTATTGTCTATTTCTCCTTCCACTGGAGATCTGAGCTCCAGAGATGAATAAAAGACATGGGAGAAGCGCTTCCGTGGCTTCATACCCCTTCCTGTGACTGGCAGAAGCAAAATATATTGTGCAACTCAAGTTGATGAATGTATCTTTAAACCACAAAGTGACACACTATCCTGCCTAAACACGGATGTAAGCCATTGCTTCTGTCGTGACTGTAAAACTATCACTTCAGGATATGTTTCCTGTCTGTCTCTCGCCACAGGATCTTTGGTGTTGTTGCCAAGAGCCCTTCAGATGCTGAGAATATTTGCCACCTCTTCGCAGAATATGACGCAGTGCATCCGGCTTCTCATGTCGTTGACTTTATCAATAAACTTCTACCAGCTGCTTCAGGTTCTGCTTAATGCTGGATTTTTTTTTCTAGCAGCCCCACCATTACCCTCTGTGTCTCAAATGCATTCCAATGCTTTCTTAACTTTTCGAAGCTGTCTGGGTTGCATTTTGAAAACTCATAAGGCTTCAGGCAAGTGTGAGCTGCTAGTTAGAGGGCTGAAACAGAAAAGTGGCAAACGGAGAATGGCACATTGTATGTATGAGCAAAGTGTGGGCCATGGGGCACAGGTGGCCTCCAAAGCCATTTTATAATCCTCCATGTCCCCACACCTCCACACACTTCCAAATTGGAGGGTCTTTTGCCCCCAAATGGCCTATGGTACCTTAGAGGTTCTGAAGGGTCCACCTGACCATTTTTCTATGTTTCTAGGCATGGAGAAGCTGATCTTTTTTTAGGGCAGTAGAGAACTTCCTTCAGCCCCCTTGGGTCTCCCTTGAAATGAGGAAGTGACTGAACTCCCTACCACAGCCATTTCCTAGATAGCCTTCCAGGAACATCTAATGTAGCCAATTCCAGGTCTCTCTGGTAAAGGCACTATGGGCTCACCAAGCACCAGCCACTGCAAAGATCTGCTTTCATGGTCCAGCTCCTTTCTGTGCAGGCTTCCACTGAGTTTGCTACCTCAGGTTAGATTATTCAGATAGGCCAGCCTGGTAATTTCTGGTCGTTTTTTCATCCTTTCAGACAATTTATTAAAAATGAGTGTGTCTTCGCTAAAAGGGGATGTATGCTAGTGACCTGAGAGGTTGCGTGTCACTTGCTGGCATCAGAAGAAGTCCATCATCAGCAATGTTATTCATTGTTATACTGGAAGTATTGGAGTAATAGCTGTATCAACTTCTTTTCGATGTATTTTATCCATTTCCCTCTTGCATTTGCTGTAATGTTACAAAGGCAATATAATAAATAAATAATTTTACAAGCTATCTTGAACCAATTTTTTAAATATTTTTTGACTATTTGCCTATATCAGTGATAATATTACTATGATAAGAGTTCTCAGCCTTTACCAATTTAAAGAAAAATGTGGGTTCAGACTCCTCATTGCTTCTTCCAGCACAACTCCACAGTCTAGTCCAGTTTGGCTTGCATCAGGCTTCCTGTGACAATAGAGCTTGTGAGTTTTCCACTTTTGTATGAGTCTTGTACCCCCTAACCCTAGTGAATGTGGAAGGCCAAATATAATAACAAATCCCTGTTCCTTTATGACACCCTCATTCTACCTATGGATAAGATGAGCCCTAAATGTGATCTAAGCAAATGTCTCTTCCATCCACACTGAGTCCTACCCATGAGTGTTACCCAGTTTGACCTTCACTCCTGCTCCATGTTTTTTAGTATCAGAGGCCATGATTTCCACATCTTAAGAAAGCACTGAGAAAAATTTGCTCTTGGGTTCCTGGACCCTCCACTGGACATGTTTATGGAGCAGTTGCTTGATGAGATTGCTCGTAAGTAGTAATCGTTGTTTTTCCCTCCTTTCTTGCCTTCAGACGGTAAAAGGCCTTGAACTGGATTGCTGCCTCTTGCCGAGAAGGAGCCATTTGTCCTGAGCCACAGGGGGTGCCAATGAGTCAGCTTTTAGCCTACTTGCACTTGCCAGTCTCAAGTTTAGAAAGGTCTTGTCCTTGCTGGTGCAGTCCTGTTTTGATTAAAGTAAAAACGTAGCCACTCTTGTTAACGTTCAAAGTTGGCTTTTTTATTTCCCTTTTTAAAAAAAAAAAAATTCCTGGCATGTTCCAATCCAAGTCTCTGAGGGCATCTGGGAAAGCATCTTATGCAATCCATGAACAAGGCTCTGCTTTTTGATTTACTCATATTTTTGACAATTGCATCCCATAAAAACACTTTTATAATCACACAGGGGGGCTATGAAGAGGCAAATGCTTTGGCTCCCCAGCTGTCAATGGAATCGGCCGCTTTCTACGCCGGCTGTTTTTCCTTCTCGTTTTTTGTTTTTTCTCTTTTTATTACTTGGATTACGGTTTCTTTTCCTTTAACGGACTCCATGGCGCTATCTCAGATTTGCAGAGGAGGGGGATTTGGCATTTTATGTTCAACTTTCTGCCACAGAGAAGGGGGTGCAGTAGGAGAGCAGGCCTGTTCTTAGTTCCGTGGAGTAACAATTGCTCATAAATACAGAATTGTAAAGAGTATGTAAGGTGCTGAATTAAAAAGGGCAACTTTCTTAAACTATGACCCACAGTTTATTAATATCATTTAGATTTTGTTTTTCCCAGAATCTTCTAAATGCTTCCCACATAGGATCTCAGTATAAAATATGGTGAGCAACTGGGAAAGGGCTGAGGTTGCTTCTCTCTCATGACTCCTCACTGGCCACAGTGTCACTTCCAGCATGACTGAAAAGTGACCCAGTATCACTTCTAGTTTCAGTTTGTGACAGGAAAAAAAATCCCCCAGGTTTTTCCATTTTTTTCCTAGCGGTTGGGGAGATAGTGTGGGCAAAAGGAAGCAAAACCGTGTGTGTGTGTGTGTGTGTATCACAATTCTCACAAAGTGAGAATTTTTAAAATTGGTTTGATGGGCTTTGGAGTATTTATGGGAAGGGGAATTCAGGACCTGCACATGGGCTACAAGGCTACCCTTTCCACCCACTGCTACAGAGGGAAGGGGGGAAAAAAGGAAGTGTTGCAATGCCTTGAAGACAAAACTACAGGCATACGTCCATTAACTGACAAAGAAGTTCCTTTTTATGAAGTCTTTGTATGCCTGTTAAACCCCTCTTTATATCCTGCTGCTCTATCTAGCTGGAGGGTTTTGTAGCAGCTCCAGCATTGCGGGCATGGTGAAGAAGGGCAGGACAAACAGATTTTCAGGGCCTTTCCACCCTGCACTGTTATAGTGCTATTATTCCACTTTCAACATCTTGTGAAATCCTGAGCTCTGCAGTTTAGGAAGGGATATTTAGAACTCTCAGCCAGAGAGCTCTTTGGCCTCAGTAAACTACAACCCCCAGAATTCCACAGGATGTTGAAAAATGCAATGATGGCACTATTAATAGTGTAGTGCAGAAAGGCCCTCAGAGTCATGTTGCAGTGTGTCTGAAGTAATCGATGCAATAAATGTGACAGGCTCTTCCTTCTCCCAGATGGGTGTGGCAATTCCCACACCAAGGCTCCCAGTCTTTACTGCCCGGCTCTGCCTGCCGCCTTATAACACCACCTTTGTGTAAAAAGCTGGGGGTTCTCAATGTTTATTTAGAACCCCTTAATATTTTTATTACCTAATTATTAATTAAGATTACCTAATATTTTTATGTGTTAACTTTATGTACTGTATAGTACACAACTCAAGCCAAGTCAGTGTTTACAAAAATAAACTGTAACATTTATTAAAATAACAAGAATAAAGTATTCTATTAGATTTCAAAGGCAGGTCAAGGCTGATACATTTCCTCAGTGCACTTTTTAGACAAGATAACAGGTAAGTCCCTACTCAGAAACAGTTCAATTATATCTTTAGACTTTCATATAAGGCACAAGGATCATATAACACCCTTTGGCTAAACTCCCCTCAAGTGCTTAACCTCCAATATAGGTCACTGTCTGATCTGTCTAAACTTCTCTTTTGGGGTACAGGAACCTATACCTATTCTTTCCAAATTATATTCTGCTACTGGTACCCAATTTTCTATTGAAGAAATAATGCTTAGGATCAACTTTATTAGCTCAGATACACCTATATTTATTTTAGCACAGACATTTATGCATTATATAACTATAGCCTATAGTTTCAGATGCAGTGGAGTCCATAAAAGCTTATGCTAAAATTGGTTAATCTTAAAGATTTCATGATAGCCTCTTTTCCATCCCTCTTTTTATAAAGAAACAGACTAAAGCAGCTTTTTCAAAACTGAGGCATATGATCTCAGTAAGCTGCATAAAAAGAACCATAAAAATGGAAAGGAATTATAATCTCCTGATTACAGTTTGCTTGCAGGAAGAGAGACCCCACTGAGGGTGTCACAAGAGATTACCTAAAGCAGGAATAGGGAAACACCTCCAAATACTTTAGGCTTCTCCTCCAAAAGCTCCCACCAGCATGGTCTCAGGCTTCATGAGAGTTGTAGCCCATTGGAGGACACAAAGTTCCCCCATCCTCACCTAAGACCACTCTATAAATTCATCATCACCACCTTGATTGAGATTTGAAAAGGACTTTCTAGTTTAGAGCTTGGCGCTGAAATTTCTGTGCCATTCTCCTTTGCTGAGACTGCAGGGAAAAATACCTTCCTGCATCCATGCGTATCCTGCCTATCGTACATAATGGGCAACCTACTAGGTCCCCAATGTTGACAGAGCTCTGCTTCTTGCACACTCTAGTGTGACCAAGAAATAAAATTTGGGACGAGTGATGTAACGGAGCCAAGATTCAGCTGATCAGAGAGCCAGGATTGTTTAACAGGGACAATAACAACCTCTGCTACCCACTTAAGACTCTTCTATTACCTCTGAGCTTAGCTGCAAGTCTCACAAATGTTAAGGGTAAAAATGATTTTTCCACTGTGAGGGCCTACCCAGAACTATTACATGCAGTACCTGGCCTGGTAAAAACGTACCCAGGAGATCAACAGTGGTGCCCAGATTTAGTTTCGGAGGTGCTTGCTATAACAGATGCTTGCCCAAGAACAAGAATGAGCTGCTAACACAGTTGGTCAGCAGATGTTGGCAACTGAAATGCTGTGGCATGCGTGGAAAGGCTAGAGCTGCAGTGCAAAAGTGCAGTTTCTAGGTTGCATGTACTTCCTTTTCCTTTTCTGCAGCCCCCTGAAGTTCTCCCTGAGCTCCTGCACTCAACACCTCAATTTAATTTTTTTGAGTGAAAAGGAATCTAAAACTGTTGCCTGGAGTGGTGGTGACAAGAAAAACTGCCAGCTGTCCCAAGCCTCCAGATAAGCTGAAAATTTCGCTCAAAATTTAAAAAGTAGAGGTGAACTTTTGGGTCATTTCTGGGAAAGTTTTTCAGGAGTAGAAGACACAGGAAGGGGCCGTCCTTTGCTCCATTGTGTCATGACTCTAACAAAAGCCACAACCCTTCTCACAGGAGGGAAATTACACCTAATCAGGTGTTTCCACAACTGCTGTTTAACAAAAGAGGAAACAAAACAAAAACAAAGAACAAGCCAGAGCATTAACTCCAGCTGCATACAGGAAGTCCCCATCTTTTGAAACTCTGTTATCTGATGACTCTGGTGCTGCAGTCTCCAATCTGTCAGATAAATGGAGGAAGCCTCTGTTTAACCAGAGCTTAGAAATGTTTTGAACCACATGTTTAACCACAGTTGACCACGTTGGCTGCAGCATTTTGGAAGGTGTAGTCTAAAAAGTACCTTTTCCAAGCTGTGCACTTTAACATATAACAGTGGTTCTTAACCTGGAGACCATGGACCCCTGGGGATCTGCAGAACCCTCACAGGGGGTCCACATAAGGTTGCCATTCATCCCAGAAACGGTGGAAAAGCGCAGATTTAAGGAACTAAAATATATCCTGGCTGGTTAAGGCGGGAAGGGGGCGGTGGCAACAACTTTTATTTACAGGGAGTCCCCGGTAAAGAAAAAGTTAAGAACCACTGACTTGTTATTTTCTTTTTTTTCTCTCCCAAGGGTTGAAGTAGGTACAACATAGGTTAAAATACAGTATATAACTAAAGACACATAAAACTATTTAACACATAAATCTCAATTAAAACATCAGCTTTAAAATACAGCCATGAAACATTAACACTTAAGAATATACCAGTATAAAATTCATAGTTTCAAATCAATTGAGTAGGCCTGCTGGAAGAGATACGTCTTCAGTACTCTTTTAAATTCAGGTAGCATGTTTAGCTGTTGAACGTCTTCTAACAGATCATCCCATCACGATCTAGGGATGGCCAGTGAGAAGGCTCTCTGGATAACTGTTGTAGTTTGTCTATTGTAAGTCTTCCTAAGAGGCGAGAAAATACTCTCTTGCTGTTAGTCTTGGTCTTGTTGCCACACCCTTGCTCCTTTTAACGGTGGCCCTTTACTACCACTGTCCTCACCTATGGTCATGCCTCAGATTCAGAAATATTGGATATCTTTCCATCACCACAAAGAAAACGCAGCCTATCCCCATAGACCTAGAATTAAGGAGGAAAGTTCTTTCCACCCTGGTCAGTTTCCATGCAAGTCTGAACACTGGCATTTCTTTCTCTCTCTCTTCTAATTAAGCACTGCCTTCATCTGTCCAGACAGCATTCCAGAACACAGTCCCATTTTATTTTTATATTTTAACTCCAAATGCTTGGAGAGAAGGCCGAAAGGAAAGAAAGGGAGATTCTGCAGTGCAGTTCAGCAACACAAGGATCAGGAACTTTAATATTTGGAATCTTGTGGTGTTACTGTTATTCTCAAGGACATCAATGGAAGGAATCAAATCTTGAGGGAAGGGCTGGAATCAACAAACAAATTTTTTTCCTATCTGGCTTAATTGGTTTTGCCATGTTTTTTTCAAACTCACAGTGTCCTTCAGCTTCCCCCAAAGAGAGGAAGTACAGCCAGAACTTTGACCTGCCAGGTGCCATTTTCTGTCCCTGCCAAGCACAACTAGAAATTATGAGACTTAAACAGCCCTCCAGATGTTGTTTTACTGCAAATCCCAGCAGCCCTTGCCAGAAAAGCTGGAAGTTTGCAATCCAACAACTTGTGGAAAGCTATAGCATTCCCGCCCCAGGTGTAACCCTATAATCCCAGCCTCTGTTCTCCTGTGTATTGGAGTGTGAGCCTGAAGAGGTTGAGCAATCCTAGGCACAAAGCTTTCCCAGATAGCAGAGACATTTTACTGCCCAAGACAAATGACAAAATGACAATTTCCTTTATCCATTCTATTGTCCTGCCCAGGTAGCCCGCCATGGGGCACAGTCCTCCAATAAAGCCTATAGGAGCAGCCACAGACAATGTTTATAAAAACTTATCAGTCAGTTACCATTTTTTGTTTCAGCAGTCTAAGTCAATAATAGTGTGCATTCAAGGGAGTATCCAGCAGCCTAGTCAGCACACGAAGCAAGGGTCAAGGTTTTCCAGGACCACTAGGCAAGGATCCAAATGAAGAACGCATTGCTTCCACCAGTAATACCAGTTGGCTGCAACGGATTTCTCCCCACCCTGGCCGTTGTATTTATTAGCCAACAGCCTTCCCCAGGTGTTTAGCTAATTAATGCATCTTCTCTGTATAAAAGCTCTGAGTGTCTTGGCCTCTCCCTTTCTCATCTATGCTGGGTTGCATTAAGTATTGTCCCATTCACATCTGTGTGTTGAGGCTGTTTTTGTGGAGGATCCTGTCTGTGTTTGCACCTGAGTCCTGGAGCTAGGGCATGATATCTATGAACAAAAGACAATCAGAGTTGACCTTTACTTCGACAACAGCAACAGGACATTATTCTCCATCACACTTGAAGGCAGCAAACTAGCAACTAAGGGAAGGGAACAGGACGTACAGTGCTGACCATATAACATACAAAGGTCTGCTCTCCAACATATTTGCCATATTGTCCTCTCTCTAATGGTAGGGCCAGCCTATCTTCGGGCATATCTTTTGGCCTGGAAGGAGCAGAAAGTGAGGCACATGCCCTTCCACTGTCCTGAAATATCCTGCCCCTCCACTTTCCCCCTTTGTGCTCAGCACACTTCAATTCCTGCAAACTGAGTTCAAAGTACAAAGTAGTTTCCATTTAAATTAAGTCAGCAGTGGGGAGAGGAGAGGGTGGGTGAGATCTTTCTCTTCCTAGCAGGCTCAAGCAAAAGCAATCTATTTTAGCCTCTCCCACTTTGCCTGTTCTTCCTCATGTATAACTTTTGCCACCTTGACCACAATCTGATGTTGCCCAGCCATATGTGTCCCACCTTTCATCTGTGAAATCTTGGAGGGTATGAAAGGCCATTTCCACACTATACTGTTACAGTGCTATTATTCCACTTTCAATATCCTGTGGAATTCTGGGGTTTGTAGTTTACTGTGACCAAAGAGCTCTCTGGCTGAGAATTCTAAATGCCCCTCCCTAAACTACAAACCCCATGATTCCATAGGACATTAAAAGTGGAATAATAGCACTATAGCAGTGTAGGGCAGAAATGGCCAAAGTGTTGGCAGCTAAACATACCTATGATGCATGCAAAAACTAAGGGTAAAGGGTGTAATGTGCAGTGGCGGAGCTTGGAGTGTGGGGTGGGTGGGAGGGGTGGATGGGGCCACGGCACAAGGGGCGTGGCCACTGTGTGTGGAGGCATGGCCGTGCTGTACAGGGGCGTGGCCAGGGGGTGTGGGGGCATGGTCAGGAGGCATGGGGGCACAGCTACAGGCCAGGATGCCCCCAAAAACGTTGCTGCCTAGGGCAAATCGCCCCCTCCGCCCCGTTGCTACACAACTGGAAATGTGGCATGCAGCAAAGACCAACCAGCCTCTAGGAACTGGGCCCTTTTTCAATCAGGTCCTTCCTAGAGCTTGGGAATTTTACTTTCTTGGACCACAGCTATGAGAATACCCCAGTGAGCATCACCAGTGGTTGCTTTTTGACCTTTGTGAGGGGAGGTCTCAAGCCTATGACACTTTGATCTGAGATGTGGTTTCTGGATTAGAACTGTTATTGTATGCCTTCAAGTCATTTCCAATTTATGGCAACCCTAAGCATACCTATCACATGGGTTTCTGGGGCTGAGAGTGTGTGACATACCCTAGGCCACCCAGTGGGTTTCCATGGCTGAGAAGGGAATCTAAACCTGGTCTCCAGCATCATAATCCAACGCTCAAACCACTACACCATGCTGGAATAGCATACAAGCTGGCAATAGATGGCAGAGAAAACAGTGGTGCCACTCTTTGAACAATGAGCAAGAAAATAAGACAATAGATGTGGTTTCAGGTAAAGTTTTATGGTATCCTCACCCTGCCTTTTTTACTGAATTTAACAGGGGCTTCAGATGATGACATCTATATTGTTCTACCATCACTTCTTTTATCTTTTTTCTTAACCATGGAAAATCACATCAGGAGGGGGAAAAAATAGCTGTACCTTCTAATTACTAGTATTAAGGAGCATATCTTCCAACTATCCTGATTTGGCAGTCCCAAGTATGCCTGTGTTGTCCCACTTTTTCAGCTGCTTTTAAGGTGTCCCAGTTTCTCTCTGTTCCTCCCACTTTGCCCCTTTGTCCTCAACATACTTCAGTTGCTGCAAACTGAGTTCAAGGGGCCAAAGTAGTTAACACACAGTTAATTCAGTGGACAGAGGAGAAGAGAGGAGGGGTGAAATCTTTCCTTTCCCTTTAGGTTGGGGCAAAAGCAAACTGCCACAGCTTCTCCTAATTTGTGTGTTCTTCCTCATTAATAACTGTTGCCATCTTGACCACATTGTGGTGTTGCATGGCCATACGTGTCCCAGTTTTCATCTATGAAGTGTTGAAGGGTAAGAAGGTACCCTCTGTCTAGAAACTCTCTAATGCAGCCGTCTCCCTACTCTCTAAGGCAAAGCCTCACTGAACACAAGGAGACTTAGGCTATTTCCACACTACACTGTTATAGTGTCATTATTCCACTTTTAACATCCTATGGAACCCTGGGGTTTGCAGTTTTAGGGAGGGGGCTTTAGAATTCTCAACCAGAGAGCTCTTTGGCTTCAGCAAACTACAAGCCCCAGAAATCCATAGGATATTGAAAGTGGAATAATAGCACTATAACAGTGTGGTATGGAAATGGCCTTACTTCTGTGATAAAAATCCATAGGGTCCAGAGCTGGGAAGTAATTACTTACAACTAATGCAGATAACTGTATCTGTAACAAGCTGCTTTGAGGAGGAGTGAAGGTATAAGGAAGCAACACCCGAAAACTGATGGAGTGGGTTGGATTGAGGGGGGAAGTTGTTTGTTTAATAAATTAATATATTCTAATTACTTTTAAAATTACTTTGGGGCATTTTTAGAGACATTTTAAGTGGGTTTTTCAATGTTTTGTGCCATTCTCTTTTCAATCCTTAGGATTCTTTCCAAAAAGAAATGAAAAATAAAGAGGATCCTATCATGCAATGTATCAAAATGAGTAATAACAACAAATCACTTAAAAAAAAAAGGTAGGAGAAGCAAATTACATTTTAAAAAAATCTTTCCAAGATCACTAACCCAACTAGAGTAGGCCCATTAGATGCAAAGGATTTATTTCAGTGTAGACTTTCCATTCAGCAACAAGATCGGCTGTTCTGCTTCAGTCAGGATCGACCATTATATTTAGGCCCTGATTATTATAAGGACATCTATGTGCACACACATACTCTAGGATGTGTTGGTGCTGAACATGCATTTTGCACACGCTGATAAAGGAGCGAGGTCTTTTTGCCAAGAGAGATTTATTTAATGGAAAAATGGCCACCAGGTGCCAACTGGGGGAAGGGGGCAAGGCGAGCGTCAGTGCCAAGCCCTGGCACGTGCGCAGATGGTGGGAAGCCTCTTTCGCCCTCCAGTTCTAATTGAAAAACGATGACAGAGCCCAGCAGGTTTGGATCACAAAGCGGAGTCCAAGGCTTTTCGAGCTGGAATGTTTGCTCTTGGTTGCACCCACACTCCTTTTTAATTGCTTTTTGAAAGGAAAAGAAAACAGCGTTAAGATGGGCTTTGTGAGGGGGGAGGCCGCCTCGAGGTCCCACTCCTGCTGAAAAGCCCGGGCTGAGGAAAACATTTGTGACAGGAGGAGGACGGTTGTGAAGGTTTTAAGCCTGTCCAGTTTCAAGAGCCTGGGGTTTGTTTGTATTTTTTTTTTTTAAGGCAAATAAATAAATAAATAAAGATGGCTCTTCTCAGTTTGCTGGTTTTCTTTTTGTTGGCTAACATTTCTTAGAGCTTTGAAACATAAATGCCCACTGCACCCACTCCAGATAATAATCCGGGCCTTCATTTGGAACAAAGCTTTCCATGGCCTGCTTATCACCAGGGTTCTCAGTCTTGAAACATCTGAAGTAACAGTAAAGACAAAAGCACGCTTGAATATTTGCAGGGTGCTTTTTTTTTTTCCTTTTACCATGGAGTAGTCATGGCCAGAAGGCATTAGGAAAGTGGTTTCCAAAAAAAGTAAATTGGATGACTGGGAAGACTTTTGGAGTGCTTCTCCTTCCTTCTTTTGCTCTGCATGCTAGCGATTTTCCTTCTGCCATTACCGTGTTCCCGGACTGAAAACGGGAGACGAATCCTGTACCTTTAACGGTTGCGTAGAAGGAAGGATTTCATCAGGTGTTGTTTGTTACCTGGTTGCATAACAATCAACACCTGAGAAAACTCCCTCTTCCCAGCGGCGTAGGGACGGGGAGGCAATGGCGGTGGTTCGCCCCGGCGGCAATGTTTTGGGGACGTCCCGGCTTGTAGCCACACCCCAGCGTGCCGCGACCCACGTGCCGTGGCCACGCCCCCACCCGCTGTGACCATGCCCACGCCGTTAGCCCCGCCCTCTGCTGCCCCCCTCTGCGCGCTCCAAGCTCTGCCGCTGCCTCTTCCAGCCATCCATTAAAGCACTCTCCAGTTTTCACTCTGGCAAGTCTATGAAGGTGTGGGATGTCATGGCTGTCTGGTTGCCTAGCAGCAGAAACAGATGCCCTTCCGCAAGTTGCTGTCTTTTCCCTGGCCCAGGCCCTCGGCTTTGCATTTCACTCAGAGTTGCCAGCCACAGGGCGGACCACGGTGAAAGCAGGAGAGGGCTGCCGTACCCTTAATAGTTAAGTAACAGAGGGAATTTCAGCAAGCGTTGCTTGTCACGCAACTGGGCGACAACCAACACCTGCTGAAATTCCTTCTTCTGCAAAACCATTCAAGATACAAGAGCTTTCTCCTGCTGTCAGTCTGGCAAATCTAGCCGGGTTTTGGGCAAGAGCCTTGCAGTGTCCCACCAACTCCTCCACAACACTGTTGCCACTTCCGTCTTCCATCTGTTTCCTTCTCCCTCTGGGCCAAATCTGACCACCTGCCAAAGGGGTAGGAACATGCTGTTACTTTGCTTCTCATTATAGGCCCGGTCCAAGGAATGTGGTTGCCTGAGGCAAATTCCCTCCCCCATCCCCATTCCCTGTACAGTAGCAAACTAGACTGGCGTTCGAATGTTATTTCTGGTTTTGGCAGTGGGACTATGTCTTCTATTGCCCCTGAAGGCAGAGGGCTAGTTTAGAGGATGGAGAGCCAGAGCCTGGAAAGTTAATTTTTTAAAAAGTACTTAATAGCGGTTAGAGTTCCAAAGCCCCACAAAAATACTTAACTGTTGTTATACTTAACAGTTTTTAAAAGGAACATTTCATGTACCCGTTTCTCAAAAATAAGTAAAATAGGTCCAAATCCAATTGTTTATCCCAACTGAAGTAAGCTTCTTAGGTCAGTGAAGACCTTGGTAAGACAACACAGTGGCATGTAAGTGCCACTGATTCAAGAAGTCTGCTCTAGCTGGAACAAATAATTGGATTTATGCCTTGTTAGCGTATATACCTGGTGTTGCCTGGGATCTTATTTTCTCATGGATAACACTTGTTAGAAAGATTTGAGACCCTGTGTCCCTAATTCCCCAAACTGTCTTGTCCAGTACTTGTAACTTTTCCCAATATTCCCCGACCCAATCTGTATTCAGAGTTATTAACATACAGAGGTTGGGTTCCTGAGGGAATACACTGCCCTCTTCCTTGCTGCCAGACCTCTCATCTCCATAGCAACCGGCCAATTCAAGACAGACACAGTTGACGGAGGCCCAAGAGCTCTCTGGCTGAGAATCCAAAGGGCCCTCCCTAAACTGCAAACTCCGAGATTCCATAGAATCTTCTCAGGCAGCCAATTATATGAGGTCTTTGCCTGACGCAGACAAATAGACAAACTTTGACTTTTATATATTAAATTATTTAGCTAATTCTAAATGTTGGCCTGTGATGCAAAGCATATTATTTTCTTATCCACCTTGGTTTCGTCTCAATACCCAAAACCAGAGGCTGGAGCAGCAGCATGAGGCCAGCCCTTGAACCATATGAGAACCCTCCCTTACCACAATTTACTGAGACTAATGTCCCCCATAGGTAAAAGTAAATAAAAAGTCCCAGATACATCATTAAAGAAGTGAAGTAATCTTTTGTTAAATTATAACTGGAAAATGATTTAACTATACCTTAGTTCATGGTAGGATTAGTTCTAGGTAAAGAGTTGTGAGTGACAAGTTACTCTGAAGCTCTCCCCTGGGCCCCGTCTGTGACACATAAGACAGGAGTAGAGGTCCAGGGTCCTCCATGGAAATGGGTGGGTGGTTGCCACAGCTGTCCACAGTATATGCTACCCAAAGTATTTGTTTAGCTGTGCCTAATGGCAGAATCGGCCCTCATTCATTGCTCACTCAGACAGGGTAAGTCAACAGGCAGCAACAAGAAGCATTAAAAAGCAGGAGTCTATAGGCTACCTCTCGAGGCAGCAGTAAACCTTGGAAGATACCTGAAGATGCCACCTGGATGCTGGGCTCTGTCAACCCTGGTCCTAAAGAGAAACCGCTTGTTCATCTTTAATCTAAGAGTCCTTCCCATCCAGTGATGAGGTTTGGGACTGCTTTCAGTCATTTGTGGATTATGTAGTGGTCATTGATCACTTGATAGGCTATTCCTGATCAGTTACAGTATTTCTCATATTATTAGTACTTTTTTGTACTTTGGCATGTTTTTTAATGTATTGCTTCAGTGGCACAATAAACATATGGTTGTTGTTGCATAAACTGAGGTTTCCTGCCCTATCTCATGTTTCCTACTTCCAGTTTCCCTATCTTTGCAATCTCTTGTAAAGACATCCATTCCCTTCCAAAAGCTCTCATCTCTACCAGAAATGTTGGAAGAAATTTTGCAAAAGCAAAACTTCTTTTGCAGTCAGAATCAGTGCAGATAAATCTATGTCATTCATTCTGCTCACAGTTACCTTTGTTCTCCCTTCCCTTTCCTTGATATGAAGCTTTGGGATTCTTAGAAAAGGCTTTGTAAGCTTTTCCTTTCTTTAATATTCTACTGACGCACTGCAACCCAAACTTTTTTCCTGGCCAAAATGCTTTGCAAAAAGATTGAGTGAGGTAGAGGGGGAGTGAGACACAGAAAGAGAGGGAGAGAAGTTCTAATTCTGTTCACTCCAGCCTTGCACAAATTGTTTACAGGATCTAGGGTCACGGCGTGTTCCCCGCCTGTCTCCAAAAATGTATTTGGGAAAGAACAGGCTGTTAACTCTGAACAGCAAAAGTTAAAGCCTCACGCATTGTGTTGGGCGCCATGTGAGCAAAAGTTTGTTTTGGAAGAATGCAAGGCCCAGTGGGGACCAGGAGCCATTATGGCTGAGGTAGTATTTCAAATATTGTCCCTGACTCAGCTATGGAGCCATGGAGTGCATATACAAAAAAGATTAGTACCTTGCTTCCATACAATTAACCAATGAGATTTAACTCCACACAGTGGTTGTAAGTAGGTCTCAAAAGAAAGTGAGGAGAGGGGAAACCTACCATTTATCTACCATGTAAAAAAAAGCAATGCTAAAGCATGTTGACAAACATTTCCGTATTAAAACTGCATGCTTTCTCACTCTCTTAAACACACAGTTTGGAAACAAGACCACTTTACTGCCAGATTAACAGAAAAGCTAACTCACTGTTGCTTTACATCATCAGAAATCATAGCAACCAGTACAGGTGACTGGCAATTGAACAAGTGCTTGTTCATATAGCACATAATAATTGGCTGCAATTCTTGACTAAAAGAGACAGTTAGTGGTATATATTCTTCAACGTTTTGAGATAACTAGCTACCTGTAAATAATTAATTTCTTTCCTCAGTTATGAAAATATGGCTACACACATTATTATTGTATATTAATAAAGACAACATCACCCCTTTTTTGACATAACATAATGTTTTCATTACTTAAACAATTATTGGAAATATCACAGGTAGTTCAAATGCTAACTTGTGTTTTGCCTCATGCTGCTGATTGAACAAAAAAAGTATTCTAAAAGTAAATACAAATTTCAGTTTAAATTATGTTTGAGAAACAGAAATGAAAGATTGAGTTTTTAACAATTATAAATATTGCAGCAACTCACTACTGTTCAAGTCTTGAAAACTGGCTGCAACCAACCACTTTTAAAAGTAACTTGCCAAGCTCTGCTACTCTTTTCTTTATAGAAATGTAACATGCCAAGCTGTACCTGGATCTATCCACCTGTTGAAGCATCCAGAGTGAACAGATATCAGTGAGATACAATTAGTACATGTAATTCTTCGTGTGTTCATATGTTGTGTGCCTGAGAGTGGTAGTACCCATGTATTCCATGATAGCTGTTCCCTGCTGTTTCTGCCAATCTGATGTTCACTGTTCTTATTCCCAATTAACAGGCACAGATGGATACACTCTAACTGTCCTGATTTGGCAGGGACAGTCCAAATTAACCTCTGTCATCCCATTTTTCAGCTGCTTTTAAAATGTCCTGGTTTCTCTCACCTCCTCCCACTTGCTCCCTTTGTACTAAGCTTGCTGCAAAGAGTTCAAAAGGCAAGAGCAGTTTGCTTTCACTTAACTTACCAGAGGGAGAGGAAATGAGGAGGCAGAATTTTGCCTTCCCTTTAGATTCAGGCAAAAGCAAACTCCTGCAGCCTTTCCTTGTTTGTGTGTTTTTCACCATTAGTGGCTTTTATCAATGTGACCGTCTTTTAATGTTGCTTGGCCACACCTGTCTTGGTTTTCATCTGTGAAATGTTGGAGGGTAGTCAGACGCCAAGGTAATGAATGCTTCATCTCAGTATTCTCATGAGCCTTTCTCCCAGCCAAAAGTCACCACCTGGAGATCATTCCAGCAAAGCAGAGGTCCATGGAAACCTTTTTAAATTCCTAACATCTGCAGGAAATATCCAGTTACTAATGCTCTATTTATTGCTAATGGCTCTGATTATAATTCTTCTTCTGGACAGTCAAAGACTTTTCTATGCAGAGTATTATTATTATTTATTGTTGTTGTTGTTGTTGTTACTGCACCTCCTCCTTTCGTATTTCCTGTCTTCTTCTTTGGAACTGATCCATTTGAAAATTAAAATGCCAGAGACAGAGATTGGCAAAAATTCCTAACTCAGGCTTTTTGCATTCCTGGCACCCATTCATCACTGTTGACTTTAACTATTTCCTCTCTCCTTCCAACCTGTAACTAACAATACTTTCTTTGTAGCAGGCTAAATTGGTTCATTAGAATCTCTATTTTTTTTTCTTTCTATTGAATGATGTTTATATAATTGTTTTCAAAAGTTGTTTTTCATATCTCTTCCTGCCATTCATAGACCCTAATGATTTTTAATGGGCAGAGAAATGTCTGTAACTCAGAACTGCAGGATCTTTTGCTATACTTAGGTTTTGGAAAGGAAACTTACGTTATAAAAGAAAGTGGTTAGAACTAAGATTCCTGCTTTCAGTTCAGAGATGGATGTAAAATGCATGAGATTTTAAAATTAAGGCATTTAGTATCCCTATAGTCCCTTATGAACATTATCTCAATAATCTTTATGCCAACTCTGTAAGGCAACCTTCCTCAACCTGGTACTGTCCAGATGTGTTGGCTTGCTACTCCCAGATTCCCCAGCCAGCTATATAAGAGTTCGCTCCATGTAGAGAATTATCTCTTCAAAGAGAAGACTACGTTATAGAATGTTAAGAACATTCCAATAGGTCCAAGTTAAACATATATATTACCACAAGAATCCCATTAACACACAAGATTTGGGAACAGATGGAACCATTAGTGGGAAGTGATGTAAAGAAGAAAGCCACGCTATAAGTAGGTCTGTGTGTGTGTGTACAAGTTTGAGGAGACTGACAGAAAGAAACATGGAATGAAACTGGTACATCGGTGAGGTGTGAGTATGAGACTGAATGAGGAATGGTCAAATGTGCAAATGTGCTCTCATCCTCTTTAGGCCTGTCATTCCTCACAGTACAAAGCTGTAGAAATGTCAAAAGATAGACCAGGACAAAATTTGTTCTCATTTGTCATAGATTCAGTTCTAGGAACTGAATTAGATGGTGTTCCACTGGAAGCGTTTCTTGAATATCCATTCACCCAGTCTGTTTTTCTGACCCCTCATTCTTCTTGGTCTGCAATTCCCATAACGCCTAACCATTGGCGGTGCTACCTGGGCTGATGTGAGTTCAGGTTCAACAGCGTCTGGAGAACCATATGTTTCCCACCCCAGCCAATAAGACAAAACAATAAGACACTATTTTGTCTTTATATACATATTTGATATATATGTATGTATCTTTAAAGTTATGGCACTTGAGATTTTGCTATGTAAGTACCATAAATAAATAAGCTTCCTTCTAAATCACTTGCTATGAATCTATATATCTTAGCATACAAAACAAGAGGGGAAAATGAAACCTCAAGTGATATTTTAAAATGACTTGCTGTTGTAAATTCTGCAACAAATTCAGATTTTGATTTTTTTAAGAAAGAAAGAATTTTGGTATGCTTTAATGTAGTAAAACTCAAAGAACATGATTACTTTCCTAAGAATATTCTTTTAAATGTTTCAATAAACTATTCATCATTTTAGACTACCAGCTGAATGTCTGAATGCAAGATATGGAGATGAGTGAAAGTATGTACTAGAAGAAACAGACCTCTTTCATCATTTCTAATTACATGTACTACAATTTTAGTAATACAAAGAATATAACATACAACAGACAAAAAAGTCTTAAGCAACACGTAACTATTTGCAGGGGATGAGAAAATCCTTGGTATGAGAACAAAAGGTTACAGTACACACATGCGTATTTTAATTTACTAAATATTGCTATAGCCACTCAGTGCATAGAACTATTGATCAGAAATAAAGCTGTGCCTGTGTTGTCTGAAATATTGAGAAACGAAGCAACGTCTTCAGTATCACTCTCAAAGTGGTGATGGGTCCTGCAGAAAAGCTTACTTTGGGGACTTTTAATCTACTAGGTCATTTAGGTTCTGGATCTAATGGTCATGCAAGGAGAAACTCTTTTGAAGTTAATGTGCTTTACTCCATTTGCTTGAAATAGTTGTATATGTCCCCTCCGCTTAGGTGGTAATACAGTGGCCCCTCCATATTCATGAGGGTTCAGGGAGCAGAACCTTCATGAAAGTGGGAAAACAGTGAATAATTCCCTCCATGATCCACCTCCCATTCCTTTGCCTCTGGTCCCAGTGTTCCCAGAGGGAAGAAAAAAGACAAAGTAAAAGGCTTACCAGTACGTTCCCCTTAGACAGAGAAAAGTGAAGTTCTGGGATTCTAGCTACTTCCAGTTGCCATCTTGAGAAAGGAGGGGTAGGAGCAAAGAGAGCACCTGACCAATCAGCAGCCATTACACAGCAGAATGTGCAGCTGCATGGCAGAGAGGACAACCATCCAGCAGTGGGGGCAGGGCTTTGCTCGCCCAAAAGGACAAAATGTCCATTTTGAACAGAAGACTTGCAAGCCTAGGATGAGGAATGCAAGGGAATGGGAGGAGGAAAATGGGGGGGGGGGGACATGTCTAGCAAATAATCGAATTTGTGAAGGTTAGACCCATGAATGTGAAGGGAGGACTGTATATATTATTTTGTGATAAACCAGCCTGTTGCCTTTGGGAGTGTTACTGTGGTAGTTAGCTCTCTCCCAGGTTCTACAATTTAATATCAAAAATATTAAAACCATCTCCACGTGCTTGAGAGGGTCCCCCAGACGAACATGCAGGCAGGCATGGCCAAACAGCGGCGATCAGGAGAAATCCAGTCTGGCCAGTATACAATCTGTCATGTAGCCCCAGGAGCCCTCCAGACATGCACATATTAGAATATACAAAGAGTCCTCTGCCCCTAGAAGCCAGCTTGACAGGATTAGGGATCCTGACAAACAACCCGTCAAGCGAGAGCAATTTGCGTACTGACGCAGCTTTTGACAAACCCAGCGAAAACCAATCAAACTAAGAACCTTGACATTTTGGAGCATTGTCATCCTAATCATGCACATTTCAGAGCTTTGTTTTAGCTCCTCAACTCATTGTTCTCCCCGGGACAGGATTAGCCCTCCAGGTACATTTTCCCCTATGAAAAAACCCTGGTTTTTGAACGGTCCCTCGGATCACTCCGGTTTCTTCTCAGCTCCACGCCACTCCATCTGTCTATCCCCTCAACCATCCACATGCTGAGCTTCTTCTCTCGCTCCGCTGCTGTCTCGGACTTCGGCCCAGGTGCAGTATACCCCAAAATACCTCTTCAAAATCCCCTATCAATTTTCCTCTCTTTTATTTTTCACTAGGGTCTGTGTGAGTGAGTGCGTAAGTGTGAACATGCGCAAGGACTGGTTTTTAAATAAAAATAATTTAATTAGCAATTTCGTGTGGTTTTTGGATTGGCCTGACCCCGTAAACATTGGGTTGAAAAGATCTCGCTAGGTTACCCTGCCTCTTGTGTTGCCGCAGCTTGTGCTCTGGCTAATTCCCATTCCCCATTGATTGTGGCATGTTAAGGTGTCCCCCTCGGGACCCCCAGAAATCAGGGTAACAGGAGCCCTTCTCCTCATTCTGTTGACTGGGGTCCTGCACTTCTCTCCCAAAGTCCTGCCTTGATTCTGTTGTTTTCATCCCGCTAGATAAAAAGAAAACACTGTATGAGAAAGCTTGGGCAGATATATATCAGAGCTTCAGAAGCAACAGCACCTTTTCAATCGCTTCTCTACTGCCAGATTGGCATCAGTAAGCCACTGCTTCAATCTCCTTTTGTACTATTTCTATCCGGTAGAGAGTTCAGATTTTGGTTTAATAAAACAAATGAAAGCAAATCCATCTATTTTTCCCCTTCATAAAGAAAAGGCATTCTGGGGCATGTCAAGAAGAAGTTCTTCCCTTTGTCTTCTGCTATAGACAGAGTGATTTCAGGGAAATTCTGTTGCTTCTCATTGTAACCTCTGGGTCAAAAATCTGAAACACTTCCGTGGATTTTGTATTTTGTTGTATTTTTTTGCATGGTCAACCCAGCTACCCCTGAATATATTTCCAGAGCACAGCACTTGATTATCAAGATGTTGAGCAGCCATTCACTGACTTTTCAACAAAATACAGTTATGCTACAGAAATTCCAAAAATATCCTTGGTCATCTTGGAGGAAGATGCAGGATATAGAAATGTTACTTTCAGGAATACAATTCCTAGAACCCTCCACACTGGCTGGCAGATTCTGGGAGCAGTATTTCAAGAAAGTATCCTCCACCCCCACTCTGGTAAGAATTATAAGACACATATAACCTACTACAGATGATATGTTCAGAAGAAGAAGAATTATGAGAGTTGTAGTAATCACTTAAAGCCTGGTAATAGGTGGAGAGCATTTGTGTAAATTAAAAAAAAACCTGAAGGGGAAAGAAACAACAGTGACCTCATTGTTAGTGTCTACTTTAGCCCCACCCCTGCCCATCCAGACAGAATATTTTAATGGTGCATTTCTAAAACAAAGGACCAAATAATCAAAAAAGAGAGGTATAGTAGTAATGGGAGATTTAAACTACTCTGATAATTGTTTGAAGTCATACTCTACCAAGAATAATGAGGTAAAACAAATTCCTTATTAGTCTTGCAGATAATTTCACTGTACAAAATGTTGAGGAGGGAACAAAGGGACCATCTATTTTGGATTTGATCCTAACCAACAGAGATGAACTAGTCAATAGGGTGGAATTTTTGGGATCCTTGTGCTGGAGTGGCCATGTCCTCTTGAGATTTGTTATACACAAGAAAGAGGAAGCCAGATGTAGTTAGACACACATTCTGGACATCAAGAAAGCTGATTTCAGTAAGCTTAGGGAAATATTGGGTGGTGCCCCATGGTCTGAAATGCTAAAAGGAAGGGGAGTTCATGATAAGTGGAAGTTTTTTAAAGGTGACATATTGAAGACACAGTTGCAAACAACTTCAGTGAGGAAGAAAAGTGGAAAGTGTATTTAAAAACCAGGATGAGACATGTGTGAAAAATGGAAAAGGGGGGAAATCACCAAAGAGAAATACAAACAATAGCCAATACTTGTGGGGAGAAATTCAGAAAAACTAAAGCTCAGATTCAGCTAAGTCTTGTTCATGCGGTTGGAAAATAATAAAAAGACTTTTTGGCTATGTTTGGAGCAAGAGAAGAAGCAAGAAAATGGTAAGACCGCTGCATAGAGAAGAAGGTTAAATGCTATCAGGGGACAGAGAGAAGGTCAAACAGTTTAATACCTTCTTTGCTTCAGTCTTCCCTCAAAAGTAAAATAGTGCTCTAAGTAATGAAAATAGAAAAAAAATATGCGATAAGGGGACTACAGCCCTTAACAGGTAAAAGGATAATAAATTAATACCTGGCTGCTCTAAATGAAATCAGGTCTCCAAGGCCAGATGAACTACATCCATCAGTGCTAAAGGAGCTTGCAGATGTAATCTCAGAGCCACTGTCAATAAACTCTGAAAATTCTTGGAGAATAGGAGAGGTCCTAGCAAATTAGAGGAGGGCAAATATTGTCCCTATCTTCAAAAAGAGCGACGAAGAAAATCTGAGCAACTACTGACCTTGCAACATGATGTCGATACCAGGGAAAAGTTTTAGAATATTGTATTTGCTGGTGTATAAGACTCACTTTTTTTCCCAAAAAAAAACCTGTTTGAAAATGAGGTGCATATTATACACTGGTATGTCTTAGGCCCTTTCCACATGGCATTTTCCATGCGAAAGGGTGCCTGGAGCATTGCGCGATTGTGAGGAGGGATCTGCACGACACACTCACAATCGCACGACGCTCCAGGGACCAGCAGGTGCTAATCACGCACCTTTTCATTTTCGGCTAGAAACCGAAAATGGTGCGTGATCACACATTGCTCCTGGGCCCTGCGCGCACTTACCTGGCGTGCAGAGCCTCTGGAGCCACACCGGTTGTGCTTCCTGCCCCAGCGCAGCCTGGGAAGGTCCCAGGCTGCACTGCAGAAGGAAGAGGCAGAGCTCTCATGCAAGCAGCCAGCTCATGCAGAGCCGAAGGACCCTGGATGCGAGAGAATCTCACCAGAGGCTGCTCGTGCAATCCCTGCACCCCAGTGCCGGAAGAAGGTAAGGTGTGGAAAGGGCCTTATACATCAGCAAATAGTATTTGCCAGTGTATAAATGGGGTGCATTTTATATACAAGTGTGTCTTATACGTCCAGAAATATGGTATATCATTAAACAATTGGGATATGCACACCTGGGAATGCTGTGGTTCCTTAGAGTCAGCACAGGCTTCTCAAAAACAAGTCATGCTAAACTAATCTTATATCTTTTTTGAAAAATAGAGTTACAAATTTGGTAGATCAGGGAAGTTCTGGAGATGTTGTATACCTTTATTTCATTGCAGCTTTTGATAAGGTCCCCCCGATATTCTTGCAGGCAAGCTGGTAAACTGTGGGCTAGACAGTGTTACAGTTAGGTGATCCGTAATTGGTTGACAAACCAAGCCCAGAGAGCACTCACCAATGGTTCCTCTTCACTATGGAGAAAAGTGACTGGTGAGATGCCTCTGGGATATGTCCTGGGCTCAGTATTACTTAACATTTTTATCAAGAACTTAGATGATGGAATAGAAGGCATGCTTATCAAATTTGCAGATAAAATCAAATTAGGGTGGGGTGTAACAAATACTCCAGAGGATAGGATCAGTATTCAAGATGAGGTTAGATTGAAGAGCTGGGCCAAAACTAACATAATGAATTTCAACTGAGATTAATGTAAGGTACTATATCTAGGCAGGAAACAGGAAATGCACAAATGTAGTATGGGTGATATCTGGCTTGAAAGCAATACACGAGGAAAGGAACGAGTGGTCTTAGTAGACCACAAGCTAAACGAGAGTCAACCATGTGATGGTCCAAAATAGCCAATGCAATGCTGGGCTGTATCAACAGGAGTATAATGTCCAGATCAAGGGCAATAGTGCCACTGTGTTTTGATTTTGTCAGATCACAGTTGGAATATTAGGTCTAGTTCTGAGCACCATAGTTCAAGAAAGATATCTACAATCTGAAATGTATCAAGAGAAGGGCAAACAAGAGATCAAAGGTCTGAAAACCAAGCCTTATGAGGAATGATTTACAGAGCTGGACAAGTTTAGCTTGGAGACAAAAGATTAAAGGCCTTTCCACTTTCAACATCCTTTGGGAGTCTGAGGTTTGTAGTTTACTGAGCCCAAAGAGCTTGCTAGTTGAGAATTTTAAATGCCCCTCTCTCACCTGCAAATCCCAGGATTCCATAGGATGTTGAAAGTATAGTATAGTACAGCATAGCATAGTATAGTATTATATAGTATAGTAATTCAGGCTTTCTGTCCACAGAAGCTTATTTAAATAAAACGTGTTAGTCTTTAATATATCACGAGATTGTAGTAGCTGAAGTCCAAAAACATCTTGAAGACCAACCCTACCCAGAAGCAAATCTTCCAAGCAAATAAAAGATGTCAGAATTATCTATCATAGGTTTCCCTTATCATGCCTAATTTAGCCAAAGTGTAATGGAAAGGCGAGATAGCTAGCCTTGCTACCTGGAAATTGGCTCAGTGATTGAGGTGCGTTGAAAAGATTGTATTCTTTTCATCATTTGGTGGGGAGGGAGAAAAAGCACTAGCACATCACTTCTGAAGAGGAACTGCAGCTAAAATTCACAGGAGGCAGTCACAGAAAATTGTCCCTGAAAGTATGGGAGCTCAACTGCAATTGTGTTTGTAGCTTACAATAGAAGGGAAAAAAATTATTTACTGGAACCAGGCGAAAGTTGTATGCTTACTAGCATCCTGAAATCCATACCAGCCATCCTAATGCCAATGAAATGCTCACAGCTTTGATTTTTGGGTGCTTCCAGATGGAAGATGTCTAATACTACCAGTCCCAAAAGGCATTGCACAGCTATTCCACCTCTCTCTCTCTAACAGATTTTTTGCAGGAAGAACTGATTGAGAAAGAAGGGAGATTTACGAGTGGTATTCATCCCCATGTGCAATGCAATTCCATCAGTGAGTCATGGAGACCTCACAATAAAAGCTTCATCTGCAGAAACCTGAAGAGTCACCATCTATTAAGATCTGGCTTTAGTGTTATGAGTGCTAGTCTTTTCCATCATGGAAGTGTTTGATGGGGTGATGTTTTCAGTGGTAATGTGACTTTTATTGGTCATTAGGACACAACTTTGGCAGTTAACCTTCTGGGGTCCCTATGAATTGCCCATAAGATACTTGAGAAGAAGAAAAGAAGCTTACCTCTTGGACAGTCTCCTGAACCTCTTGAACTATGTAGGTGAAAGGGGACATTTTCTAGTTTGCTTTGGCTCTGCTCCATTTCTCATCCTGCAACAGTCTTTCTCCATTGCTACTGTTGGCTCTCAGACCATTATTAGTCCCAGGCCCCTCTGTAGTTTCCTGAATTTTTCCTTGTGTTTTCTTTGTAATATCTAATCCAGGAGAAATTTCTGAGTGCTCCTTACACTGGCCATTATGAAAACACAAACCCAAGTTCCCTGCTGAAGCTCTTATTTTCACAGCCTTTGCTTAATGAGTCAGAAAAGCCAAACAAAAATGCCCCCCGATGAAGGCCAGTGGGAGTTTGGCTAAGGTGTGGAGTCCTACGGCATTCAGCGTTGTCAGAAAAGGGGACATCTTGGGCCGCGGCCCAATGGTGTCATGGGCTGCAAGCATATTTGAGTTGATGTAGGAACGTAGACTTTCCCTAGAAAGTTTGATCATGTTGGCTGGGAGATTCTGCATCTTCTGGTCCTGAAAAGTAACTTTCCCAAGCCTTGTGAAATACAAGGGAAGGAGAAGGGGCTACTTACAAGCCAGAAGACATTTCAGCACCTAAGGTGGAAAACTGACACAGTAATCCTCTTCTTCCGAAACCTTATTAGAAATCATAATACTACATGCTATTATAACAGAGCATGAGGCTACCCTTTAACAGCAATCAAAATCAGCCTGAGGGCCCAGTCCACAATGTGGCTATAATGTGTGAATAGAGCGGCTACTTAGACATCTCCAGGAAAAAAAAGGAAGTACATCACCAAATGAAAAGAAAAAAAGACAGAGATCTGTGCCAAAATTGCATATCCTGACATATATGGCACATAAAGATGTACTTTAGAAAGAATTACAGTAATATGATACTGTAAATCTCACCAAAGCAAGGAAGACTGTGGCATTGTAACCATTGTGCCTGCTGCTTGGTCTCTTGTCCTGATGTAACTATTAGGCCTCTGTTCTCGCTTCCTATGAGGTTTAATGTTCTCAGTATCAAGTCCATTGGGTCATTAGTGGTCCACCAACTCAGTTGAAGTAGTCCATAAAGAATAGCAGGAAACCCAGAAGATCTGCAACTAATTTGTTTTTGTTTTTTCTTGATGATAGACATTGGGGCTTGCTTTGACCAGGGCCAGGTTACCAAACAGACTTACAAGGCCATAGCTTAGGATATGCAATTTTCATAATTCATTTTGCCGCTTAGTTAAGACTTCCCTGTTTCAGTAGGTGCCTTGTTTTATGAGTTTAGTTCAGTGCATTGTTTACTGCAGAGGTGGCCAACCTCCAGGTGGCCAGGGCCCAGACTGGGACCACTCTTTACCATCTGAGACTTGATGTAAGCTGTTCCAGCCTCCCAAACCCAAGCTAGCTGAAAGTCCATCTCCAATTTCATAAAATGCTTTCAGAGGGCAAAACAAGATGCCAGGGGAGGGAACACTTTCTGTTGAAGAATAAATTCTCTTCTTCTTTCTTCTTTTTAAGAAAGATTTTGTTTTTCAGTTGAGTTTAGAACAGTTCAGGGGCCAGAAAAATGGGACCGCAAGGATCCATGCAACCCAAAGCCTTAGTGTTATTGTGGTGGTGTGCCTTCTAGTAATTTCCAACTTTTCTGGGGCTGAGAGTGTGTGATATGCCCAAAGTCAGCTAGTGGTTCCCATGGTCAAGTGGAGAATTGAACTCTGATCTCCAGGGTTGTTGTCCAAAGCTATGCTGGTTCTTATACCATGCCCCCAATCTACTGTATTTGTCTATTATATAATGATACTGTCTTTCACTTTTAAAATCATTATTGGTTTTAAGTATTTCTACCCATCCTGAGTGGTAAGTAAAAACTAGCAAAGTGGGCTATGAGGTTTCTGTATAAAACAAGCAAACAACCTGGGCTGATAATTCCCATCTCCCCCAAATGGTCCAGCCCTTCTCAGCAACCTGGCCTATAAGAAGGCACTGGTCTTGCTGATGATGAGGGCACTAAATAAATCTTATTAAAATATTATTATATATGTGCTCTAATTTGTAGAACAAAAATATTAAGTGGTATGCCAAGATTTCCAGGAATATTCAAATAGTATGCACTCACAGAGATACAGGCCATTTCTGCACTAGACTGTTATAGCGCTATTATTCCACTTTCAACATCCTATGGAATCCTGGGGTTTGCAGTTTAGGGAGGGGCCTCAAAGGTCCACTCACTTTGTATGTATGCCTTCAAGTCACCTGTTGACTTATTACAACCCCATGAATTAATAGGATTTTCTTAGGCAGGGAATACTCAGATGTGCTTTTGTCAGTTCCTTCCTCTGAAATAAAGATTACAGCACCTGCTATTCCCTGGCAGTCTTCCATCCAAGTACTAACCAAGGCTGATGCTGCTTAGCTTCCAAGAGCAGAAAGGGATCTGGAGCCTTTAGGTATTGTAGTTGTGGTTGCTGTGTGGCTTCAAGTTGTTTCTGACTTATGGTGACCCTAAGGTGTCGTGGGTATTTTCTGGGGCTTAAAGCATTCCACCAAAGGTCACCCAGTGGGTTTCTACTTGTTGGTAATTAGGGAGAGTTGATGCTGGAGGGGAATAAATTAGTCTTTAATGACCAGTTTGCCTGAAAGACATGATCTGGGAGGATTGAAGGTAGAAGATAGGAAGTCCCACTTTCCAGTGTGGAGATAGGATCATCCACAAGGCTATGTGTTTTAGCTGAAGTTCATTGCAACTGAAGCATCTTTCCACTGCAGTTGCTGTTTTTACGTACTTGTTGCCTACCGTAAGGCTGTCTCATTCTTTCTGCTACCCTCTCTTGCATGTTTATAAAGAGAGGAAATATTAAAAAGTCATCATAAAACTCCATTGCTCTGTCATCCCCAGGAAGCTAAACTACAGTGCTGCTCTGGGCTTCTGAGTATTTACGGATGGAGAGAAGATTAAAAGGTATTGTTTCTCATTAATGAGAGAAGGAAAATAGAGCCAAGAGAACTTTCTCTAAATAACAGTTTCTTCCCATCTCTCAAATATATAACAGATTTGAGCAAGGCCTGCTATGGACATTCATCCAAAATTTGAAACAGCTGCCTGAGTTAAAGACTGCCAAGGCTAGGTAAGCGTTGTTGCCAGGTATCTATAACGTGAACAGAATCCAAAAAGAATCCAGAATGCTTTGAAGACAATATCTTGTATCCATATTTCTGTTCTTGCTGCTTCCAAAGAGCCAAGATGGTCCAAAACACAGGATAAAGAGAATACAGTACCACATTTATAATATACTGGCAACATCTCTGAAACTATGCCAGGTGATTTGGATGCAGAGATGGCTATGGAGTAAGGGGCTACTTTACGTCATCAGCTGTTCTGTTTCAGCCTTTCATATATGTTTATGAGTTTGTGGGAAATTCCTTTTTTCATGCTGGTTACAATCAGGAAACTTGCAAGGCGTGCCTCAATAAAATATAGGACTACATTAGAAAATAATTCTCTAATTTGAAAAACTGTCCATCTGCTTCCAGATGTCAGAAACCACCCACAAATCCCTCTAGTACTGTTCTTATTGATGGTTTTGAAATTCAAAACCTCATTTTTGTTAAACTTTGTAATATACTCAGCTGTGTTTGGCATTTTTAGACTTAAGATTCTCCCCTGATGTCTAATATAGAGGTTCTGAAAAACAAAAGGATATGACTGCATTTTCATTCTGTCATGATTTCTCACTGAATCTAGTGTTTTCGTCCCTGAGTGTGAATCGGATTTTGAACTAAAACCAGTGTTAGTCCCGAACAGAGTAAGCCCATTAAAGTCAGTTGAACTAATTTAGTAACAGTCCCCATTTATTTCGATTATTGTTGTTGTCGTGTGTCTTCAAGTAGCTTCTAACTTATGGGCCATTTCCGCACTACACTCTTATAGTGCGATTATTCCTCTTTCAACAACCTATGGAATTCTGGGGTTTGCAGTTGTGGGAGGGGCCACCTGGCCCCCCCTGAAACTGCAAACCCCAGGATTCCATAGGATGTTGAAAGTGGAATAATAGCACTATAAGAGTGTAGTGCGGAATGGCCATGGTGTCATTAAGGTGAACCTATCATGGGATTTTCTGGGGCTCAGTGTGTGTGTGAGACACATCCAAGGTCACCCACTGGATTTCCATGGCCAAGCGGGGAACTGAACCCTGGTCTCCAAGGTCATAATCAATGGCTATTTCTGCACTTCACTGTTATAGTGCTATTATTCCACTTTCAACATCCTGTGGAATTCTGGGGTTTGTAGTTGACTGAGGCCAAAGAGCTCTCTGGCTGAGAATGCTAAATGCCTCTCTCTAAACTGCAAACCCCAGAATTCCATAGGGTGTTGAAAACGGAATAATAGCACTCTAATAGTTTAGTGTGGAAATGGCCTAACAGACCACAACACTACAATAGGTTAGGTCCATTCTAGTTGGGAAGGAGCCGTTGGACTAGCACTCCAGGAGGCCAGAGCTTGAATCCCCACTCAGTCATGAAAACTCATCGGATGTCCTTGGGCGAGTCACATTTTCTTATCCTCAGAGGAGGGCAATTGCAAACCTCCTCCAAATAAATCTTGTCAAGCAAACCCTAGGATAAGGTTGTGTTAAGTTGGAGTTGACTTGAAGGTGGTTAACAACAATGGCAACAACTCTAGTTGGCATAAACAATGACTCCTTTGTGTTTATTTCTATCTTTCTGTTGCTTGTACTAAGAATACTTTGTTTCCGACCTTCAAGAGAATCTTTCAGCTCCGTTTCTGTCTTCTTTCAAATTTTTCCCTGTGCTCATAAAGAACCATAATTGGTCTGTCTTCCTTTCTCTGAAGGGTTGTCCATGCTATAATTGTGTAGTGTGGAAGACCTCTAGAAAGCTGACCACAAACCTTGCATGATCATAGCTTGAGGAAGGGATGTTCTTTTCAGTGTTACAGTCTTAATCTGCAATCCTATGCAAACTGTCTTGTAAGACTGACTGAACTCAGTTGTACAGCAGTAAGGAAGACTATGGTAGTAATCTGTAATGTGTGCTGTCTCTCCCAACAATATATTAACCAGTTCACTGATAAATAGACATCAAGTGTCTGCTAGTTAAAAGATGGAGTGGCCTAACACTTGAATATGATGAATCTAAAATTTGTGTTAAGACTGAGATATATTCCTTGCCTAAGAAAAGGCAATTTGAAGGCACATATATACACACACATGAACATTCAGGACTATAAATACTCTTATTTTGGTCCTGACATGATGAGTATGATTCAGGGATGTAGATACAGGGGGGTGGAGGATGAGAGTATTGCCCCCCCAATGCAAATTTTGCCATTCCAGTTGAAAATTTTTCTCCAGACCCTCCAATTTCTACCATTGCAAAGAATCAAACATTACAAATATACCTTGAACTCTTCTATTTGCTGTGTTGAAATTCACATAATTTTGCTTGCTTCTTTTCTTCAAGTGCCTAAACTCTATTTCTAAATAGAATTGTAGAGTTGGAAGAGACCACAAGGGCCATTGAGCCCAACCTTTTCCATGCAGAAATACATCATCAAAGCATTCTCAAGAGATGGCCTTCCATCTTCTGCGGAACAACTTCCAAAGAAGACGGCTCCACCACATTCCGAGGCAGAGTATTCCACTGTTGAACTGCTCTTATTATCAGGAAGTTCTTTCTCATGGTTAGGTGGAATCTCTTTTCTTGAAGTTTGAAGTCATTACTCTGTGTCCTAGTCTTTGGAGCAGCTCCATCTTCCATATGACATCCATTAAAATGTTTAAACATAGCTATCACATCCCTTTTTAACCTTCTCTTCTCCAAGCCAAACATACCCAGCTCCCTAAACCACTCCTCATAAAGCATGGTTTCCAGGCCTTCTACCAGAGTGTCTGTTTAATGATCTGCTCTAGAATATTTCCCAGTACTGATGTCAGGCTGACTGCATGGTAATTGTTTGGGCTCTCCTTTTTTCCCCTTTTTGAAGATGGGGAAATATTTGCCCTCCTCCAGTCTGGTAGGACTTCTCTCGTTCTCCAGGAATTCTCAAATATTATTGCAGAGGTTCTGCGATTACCTCTGCCAGTTCTTTTAATACTCCTGGATGTAGTCCATCTGGTCCTGGAGACTTAAATTCATTTAGAGTTGCCAGGTATTCCTGTATTACCTCTTTACCCATACTGTGCTGCATTTCCTCTATGCCCAGTTGAAATTTTTTAAAGTTATTACAATGCTAGAAATGTGGAAACTGAAGGAAAAATTCATTCCAGGCAGACAGAATTCTTATTTGGGGAAGAAAAATACTATCATTTTGTCTCTACTGTCGCTACACTGGTGGAATACCTCGTATGTACTTCAGCTATGTTGTGTGGTTGTATGCTTTCAAGTAATTTCTGGTTTATGGCGACCTTAAGGCAAACCTATAAGGGGATTTTCACGGTAGAATCTGTTCAGCCAGGGAGGGGGGTTGCCCTTGCCTTCCTCTGAGGCTGAGAGAGTGTGACTTGCCCAAGGTTGCCCATTGGGTTTCCATGGCTGAGCAGGGATTCCAACCCTTTGACTTCTAGTGTCCTACTACAACCCTCAAACCATACCACCACATTGGTTCTCACTTCAGCTATATACTATATATAAAATATTTTTTTCTCTGTAAATAATATACACAAAATGTCCTTTGAGGAAACAGTCCCAGACTTCTTTGACTCCAGTATGTGTGTAATAACCTGTGAAGAAAAGGAGGCATCCCATACCAGTGATTGAAGAGAAACATATTGTTCCCCTGTAAAGAAGAAAAATGGGCCAAAGTTGGGGGAGGGAGGGCAGAGTTGTTTTTTTCTGCTCAATGGCTGCTGCAACCTCTCCTCCCCTTCATACAAAGCTTGCATGATATAGTGGGAGGCAAACTTCCTGTGAAGATTCACAGTCTTTCACCTACACCTTCCACTTCTGCTTCTCAGAAGCTGTGGGTGAGAACGTTGTTTCGTATAAGAAAATGTGGCCTCTTATCTATTACCCTTATCCAGCAGGGGGCAGAAGTATTATTGGGAATTTAAGTTTAGATTTGTTGTCAGGACTGTTGTACAGTATACTGATTTTACATGAAAGCCAAAACCCAGAAAGTTCATTTTCTAACTACACTTTCTAGAATCACCCATGTCAGCCAAATTCTAAGTGTCATAGTCCAAAAGAACAATTTTCTTACCTGTGACTGCTCTGAAACTAGTTTTATCCTGAAAAGAAGGACACAAATGAAGTAAACGCAGATACTACAACGAACAAGATAGCAGGATGCTTTTTTCCCAACATTGTTGCCCATGTTTATTTATTTCCCCTCTTCAGGTCTTTCAAAACTCCTTTTCCTCAAGTTGCACATTCTGGCAATAAGCAAAAATGCCAGTGGAGTAATTCAGTGATGTATTTAAGTCTTTTATTCCAGGTCTCAAGTCAAATCTCAAGTCTCTACCTTCAAGTCTCAAGTCAAGTCTCAAGTTCTTGAAGATAATTTTCAAGTCAAGTCTCAAGTCTGAAAGCCAACTTTGTACCCCAACCAAAATTCCAGAATTATTGGCTAGATTAAAATAAATCCAGTTTTAACAATTTAAGCAGTCGGCTCTCCACATTTGCAATTTTGCCATCTGCAGCTCTGGAAGTGGGGAATAGGATCCTATCTTACTCCCCATTACTGAAGATTCAAAAGCTTTAGAAGGAAGGATCCTTCTTCCTCAAGCCCATTGCCAGCACATTTGCTGTTCCCCTCTGAGAAATGCACCCTACCCTCTGGGGGCAAGTCTTGTCTTTTGCTTTTAGGAAAAGTTTTAGGAGGCTCCTCCAATATGCAGTGGGGACAGGCTGCTGAGCAGACCTCAAGCCCACCTTAACCCCATTGCCTAACCTGTTTGCTATTCCCCTCTGAGAAATGCACCCACACTTTGGGCTTGGGACAGACTGTCATGTGACTAGTAGGCAAAAAGAGATGGAGGCGTTGTTCAAAGTCATAAGGTTTCTGGACGAATGTGTTATGTTACTGAACCAAGGACATCAAGTCACTCATTAAAAATATACAAGTCTCAAATCAAGTTGAGTCAGTGCATCATTTATGGCCGAGTCGAGTCCAAGTCGAGTCACTGAAGTGACTCACGTCCAATTTGAGTCCAAGGTCCTTTTCGCAGGGCATTTGCCATGTGAAAGGGTCCCTGGAGCATCCATACAACGCACTTGCAGTCACGCGACACTCAAGGGGCTGGCAGGCACTGACCGCGCACTATTTCATTTTTGGCTGTGAGCCAAAAATGGTTGCACATCACTCCAAGGCCCCGAGCGCACTTGCCTTGCGTGTGGAGCTCTGGAGCCATGGCGCTCATGCTTCCTGGCCCAGCACAGCCTGGGAAAATCCCAGGCTGCCCTGCGGAAGGAAGAAGAGGGGCTCTTGCGTGAGCAGGCAGCAGCTGAGGAGCTGAAGGAACCGGGACGCAAGAGCCTCTTGGAGGTTCCTTCAGCTCCTCAGCTGCTGCCTGCTCACGCGAGAGCCCCTCTTGGAGGACACTCCAGCTCCGCAAAAAGGTGAGTTGCAGAAAAGGCCCCAGTCTACATCGCTGGAGTAGTTGCTTCGGTCTTAAGTGCACTGTGAGGCAAATTTTGGCTCTGTGCTGGGGTCAAACTTAGGCCCTTTTCACATGCCATTTCACATGCAAAAGGGCCTCCGGAGTGTTGCACGATTGCAAGGACTATTCCACATAACATCCTCTCAATCCCACAAAGCTGCCAGGGCCAGTAGGCAGTGATCGTGGCATATATCAGTTTCGGCTTCTTGCCAAAAATGATGCATGATCGCACATCACTCCCGGGCCCCACACGCGCTTACCTTGCGTGAGGTGCCTCTGGAGACATGGCCATCGCACTTCCTCCCCCGGCTGCACTGGGGAAGGAAGAAACAGAGCCCTCATGCTTCCTTCCAGCCAGCAGGGAGCTGCTGGGAGAAGAAGCAGAGGGGACGCGAGTGCCTCTTGCAAGAGGCTTCTTGCGGGATCCCCAATCGCCCACGTTGGCACCAGGTAATGTGCAGAAAGGGCCTTAGTGGCCACTTTCCCTAAGGCCAGAATCAAACCTTAGGCTAAGACTTAGGCTTGCTAGGTCAGATCATCCCACGCCCTGAGATTTCTGGGCCAAAACCTGAGATCTAAAGAAAGCATGATGTCATAGGGTGGAACTGTTGATGTTATAAAGCATTATGCATTAATCAGCAAGTACAGTTGCTCACAGCTGGTCATTCAGAAACACACATAGGCAGAACCTATTTTCCTGGTAGGAAATTAAAGTGACTTTGCAGATTGCAAAGTAACTTTAAATCAGTTTTTATTACTTTATTTAAATACTAATGAATATATACTATATGAGTATACTATACTATATTAGTATATACTATATACGAATGACTATTTAAATACTGATTTCAATAAATTAACCTTCGCAAAATGCAGCACATTGCACAGCCAGCTAGAAAGCTCTCTGCTTGGCTGAAGGATTGCATGCTGCCTTGTCTCTTGCCTGGAGCTGAGCCCATTCAAAATTGCATTGTATGAACCCATGCCTTTCACCCAGAGGTAACCCACTGAAGGTGGGGACTTCAAGTGGCACCCTCTGATCCATCAAGCCTAGCTGGGATGGAGGACCTCAGGCCTTGAGGCTAAACCTTCCCCTCTGGTCTTCTCCAGAGGGCCACATCCCTTCCCCAGAAGACATCTGCTGCTTTCCTAGCTTTTGTGCTGGTTTTCTCCATGTTCTAAAAGGTCAAAAGGCTTCTCCTAAGGCTCAGTTGCTTGCAGCAGGAATGTTAAGTTAAACCATGGTGATATTTTTGGTCCTACCTTTTCCCTTTTTCCCTTTACCCTTGTATAAGTCTAATGTAAGTGATTATATCCAGTCATCAGGTCAGTGGCATAGCTGGGGGGCGGGACGCAGGGAGGGCAGTCTGCTCCAAGCAGCACATTTTTGGGGCTGCCAATGTCCCTCCACAACATGGCCATAATGAAGACCTCCCTCTTCCCCTACACCCTTCAGAGCCCTGCCAGCTTCAAGGCAGCTGGTGCCCTCAGCAGCCTCAAGACCCAGCTCCTACTCAGTACCTTGCACGGAATCACCAACATCCTCAGCTGACCCGTGGCCGCCACTTCTGCTGCCGCCACCACTGGTAGCCTCTTCACCGGTCTGCCCCAACTGAATGGACTGGCCACCACCGCCATGGCGGGGATGTATTTTAACCCAGCAGCCATCTGCAGGTACCCCAAGCCCCTGGCCAAGCTCCCTGGACAGCTGCCCATCTTCTGGCCTGGAGGGACCAGAAGCTATGGAGGGACCCACAGCTCGGCTGTCCCAGTAAGGGAGGAGTATGGCAGAGCTTGCCGAACGGAGGCAGGGACGGCTGGCTCCCGAGTCCAGGGAAGGGGAGTGGGGTGCACATGGGGAAGAAGGGGCTCTTTTGCCCTGGGTGGCAAAAATTCTTGCTATATCATGGGTCAGGTAGCTTGAATTTTAAGTTATTAATGTCCTACCTACGGTACACACAAACTTTGTCTCCAGTGTACATTTTGTCAGTCAGTTTGTCATAGTTATGTAGATACTATCCACAGTTACTGCATGCAGCTACATGTATATCCAGGATAGAATAGAGAGGGCTGTGCACAGAATGGTTGATAGGGGCTAGCATACCCCCCCAACTCTCCCATTTTAGCAAGGGATAATCTTCCCTGATTAATCTTCCCTAGCCCTGCTTTTTCTGATGCATTCAAAAGGTCCCAGATTCCATCTCCTCTTGCCTTTTGTCCTCAGCTTACTTCTGTGGTTGCAAACTGAGTTCAAATACAAGACTAGTTTGCACTCAGTTAATTCAGCATGGGAAGAGGAAAGGAGGAGTGGAATCTTGCCCTTCCCAGTAGCCTCAGACTTGGGGTCATATCACACTACAGTATTACAGTGTTATTATTCCATTTTAACTGCCAAGGCAACATTCTGTAGAATTCTGGGGTTTGCAGTTTAGTGAAGCCCAAGAGCTCTCTGGCTGAGAATTCTAAATGCCCCTCCTCAAACTTCCAGTCCCAGAATTCCATAGGATGGAACCACAGCCATTAAAGTAGAATAATAGCACTGCAAAGGTATAGTGTGATAGCACCTAAAAGCAAACTACTGCAGCCTCTCCTAGCTTGTGTTTTCTTCCTCATTAATAACTGTTGTCATCTTGACCACACTCTGATGTTGCTTGGCCACATATCTCCAAGTTTTCATCTGTGAAATATTACAAACTGTGAGCTGGTGCTGATGGCAATATGTACCTAGCTCTGGAATGCATTTGCACATGCAAAAGGTTCTCTCTGTGGCAGGCCTCACAGCCTGGAGTTGTTTCCTGAGGCTTTGGTGTTGAGTAGCATGTGTTTGCACAGCAATCTTGCTTTATTTTTCATGGCCTAAACTCAATTATTATCCCAACTAGTGCTGATCCATTGAATCAATGGGAACTTGGTACTTCAGCATGTATATAAGTTCCTTTCATTCAGTGACTGTACTCAAGTTAGAACTAATAATTGGATTTAGATCCCTCTTTCCACATATACAGAGCACAAGTTGTCTTTGCTGATCGAGAAGAGATTCCTTCATAGTGATTCATTTGTTTCAGAAAGCCTCCCTTGTTTCAAAAGCAGAAGAACTTAGGTGCCAACCAGCTAGATGGGACTTCTCTTTTTGGCAATAGGATAGCTGTTTTAGCAGAAGTAAGCAGTGCTCCATCACAGTGATCTCAAATGTTAAAGTCTTCCCTTCTTTGGATATGATAACTGGGTGGATTGGCAGAGGACCAAGGGTGTGATTTTAACAGAAGAAGTAAACTTGTCTCTCCTACATTCAACATACTCATGTAAAACAGAAGCCTGTGGGTTTTCAAAACACGAGAGCTTATTTGTGCTGGTTGAAAACAGCACTGTTTTCTTGCAGCTGTTGGGACTGGCATTTTAGAACCCTGAAAGGGGAGAACAGCTTCATAAGTTCCAGTTTATAATGTTATTCTGTGGTTTTCCTTCAATGGTCAGACTGGTCCTGCTTAGAATAATGCTGGCCCAACTTAGAACAATGCTTAACTCCACCTTGGTTTCACCTTTTACTCTCTAAGCCCAGTACTTTGTTGTGATTTTAACCTGCGTCATTACTTGTTAAGTTGGAACAATCAAATAAAGTATGGTCCACCTTCTTAATACTCAGGTCTGGTTTTGTTTTGTGATATCTTCCAAACCGGCACAGTACATACTGTGTACATTGCAAGTCACTAGAACAGGAGCATGGACAAAGCCAAAACCAAAGTTCATTTCAAACTTCTTCCCTCACCTCTGAATGTGCTGCAGTTGCTCCCATTTTAATGAGAGCTTTACACTCCTGTTGCAGGCAGTGAGCACATGTATTAGCTGCTACATTTCTGTGAGTAATATATAAAAGTGCAGGATGTGGCATTTGTTGCACAACTCAGCATCCTGAGAATCTCAGCTTTATTTGCCTTTAAAAAACAAAAAAAGGAAGAAGCAGCAGTATTTAGCCATTGTTGTTGTAGTCATGTGCTCAAAAGCGTGAGCAACACCTCGTGAAAGTTCAGAAGCAAAGATGTGCTGCATAGGATTTTCCAATGGTCAGGCTGGGGTAGATTGCTTCAGTTCCTTGCATAGTGCCTTGCACCATCCTGTGATGAATGAAAGCTAAGTAGATTACACAAAATGGGAGGAATGAGTCAAAATTACCTCATTTGCTTGATTTGTACAGGTTGCAGATTTTGGCCTTTCTTTTATGCAATAGTGTTTTGTTTTGTTTTTAGCACGAAGTCAAGGGCCATTTCCACACTGGACTGTTATAGTGCTATGATTCCACTTTCAACATCCTATGGAATCCTGGGGTTTGCAGTTTAGGGAGGGGCCAGCTGGCCCTTCCCTAAACTGCAAACCCCAGGATTCCATAGGATGTTGAAAGTGGAATCATAGCATTATAACAGTCTAGTACAGAAATGGCCAATGTTTTTAACATCAGTTATACTACTGGTAATTTATTAAAGCAGAACAGGATAGAATTCCAACTTTACAACATCTCACTTTGGCCTTTAGCCTCTTTCTATGGAAATGGAGCATTCCAAAAGGAGCGCAGTAGACAACCCAGTTTGATAAAGCTGTGGTTTGGGATGAAAATGTGACCTGAGGCTAGTTCACACAGAGCTTTAGGCATCTAATGTTGGCTTGTTGTTGTAGTATTGCTTAGCCAACTACATGCATCATCTCTTCCTAAGCTCAAATTACACTTTACCATCCCTATAGTTAACTCACTTCCAGATAGACCTAAGCCATTTGCTGAGAGTTTTTCATTTTGGAGTAGAATTTACACTTCCAGAGGGGTGCAGCTGTTTGATAAAAAGAAAAAAATCTCCCCGTTACAAACATCGGAATTCTTTGTGAGGTCAACTTACCACCATAGTCCCTATTATTACTCTGTACACCAGTGATTTCCAAACTCTAGTTCTCCTGGTGTTTAGGACTCCCTGAAGTCCCAGCTGCTGCAGCCAATGCTAAGTGATTCTGACAGCTGAAGTACAAAACACATGGGCCCTTTCTGTGCCACCCTCCCAACCTGCCATGGGGACAGGAGAAGGATGGGACCTCAATGACATCATGCAGAAGTGTTGTTGTGGTTCTGTCCTTCTCCTGTCACCAGGTGACAGAATCATGGATTAAATCATTGACGGGTTTTCCCTGTCAATGACCTGTGATTGCACCACCATTGCAGACTTAGTTGTCCTGCGGAAGCCCGGGAAACGTAATGGCTGCACTTCCTGCCTCAGGAAGGTACCTTGCTGCACCGTGGAAGGAAGAAGTGTAGCCATCGTGCTCCCTTCTGCAGGGAGCCAGTCTGGTGCAGAAGAGAGCACTCTTGTCGCTCTCCCCTCCCGGCAGAGCCAATGCCAGGATCACTCCAGATGTCCCTGTGAAAAGGTAGGGTGCGGAAAGGGCCCTGGAGTACCACAGTTTGGCAAATACTGCTCTACTCTTTCAACTTTTTGTTCAGATGTCATACAGGCCTGCAAACCCAGCTGGTGCCAAATAGCTGATAGGATGTATGTTATCCACTCTGGCCCAAGAGATTTTCCTGCCTGAAGTTATAGTCAAAATGACACTCCATTCCACTTACAGAATATCACACTCCATTCCACATATGGAATATTGCTTATAGGAAAGCATCCTTAAGGCCAACCAGCTAACCTAAAGCACACAGATTTGCCTTCCCATAGAGTGGAATGCCCAGAGGAATATTGCAACATTACTCTTCCCTCTACCACCTGTGATTAGCATCTCATTCTACCTAAACCAGTTCTAGAAATGTGGTGGTGGTGGTGGTGGGCCTTCAAATAATTTCTGCATGCCTTATGACAACTCTGAAGTAACTCTATCACAGGGGTTTCTTGGCAAGATATGTTCAGAAAGGAGTTTGCCATTGCCTTCCTCTGAGGCTGAGAGGAGGTAACTTGCCCAAGGTAATTCAGTGGGTTTCCATGGCCAAATGGGGATTCAAACCATCATCTCCAAGAGTCCTAGTCCAGCATTCAAAGAACTGGACAGTACAGTCTGAATCCAATTTCAGCCTCAGCTAAAGCCAATCTGCTGAATCAATGGGATATATATAAGTGTTTGCTTACCATTTAACAACTCTAAAATATTTATTTAGGAGGTATTAACATTAATTGATGGATTGGGTTAAAAAACTTACTACCATCTTCATTCTGCTCCAATTATATAATACAGTTTGGTTGTTCTATGGTCAGGCATGTGGATTTGCACAGCATAACAGACAGAGCATCAGACAGAGAAACACTTGAAATTCCTTGTATTGATAGAGTAACTGCTTGTCTTGTTTTATAGACTGTTTGTCTTGTTTTACAGACCCTAAAGAAGTATGCAAAATGAAACTAAACTGAAGAGCATCGGGTTTGTTCTGCAGTTGGGTTTGTTTTGGAAGTGGGTTTGTTTTGGAAAAAGAAGAGTTCAGCATCTTGAGACATGCTGTTTGTTTCTAATTAACCTATGCCAGTCAACTGTGGCAGAGCATAGCTTGAAAAAGTTACTTGTCAGACCAAAAAACTTTTCCCTGTTCTGTGACAGACCTAGGGTAATGTCAGAGAATCCTGGCCACCACATATCCTCCAACTGTCCAAACCTGACAGGGACAGCGCCAGTTAATCCTTTGTTTTCCAGTTAATCCTTTGTATTCTCACTTTTTCAGCTGCGTTTAAAATGTCCCTCTTTCTTTCTTTCTTTCTTTCTTTCTTTTTCTTTCTTTCTTTCTTTCTTTCTTTCTTCCTTCCTTCCTTCCTTCCTTCCTTCCTTCCTTCCTTCCTTCCTTTCCTCTCCTCCTCCTCTCCTTTCCCCGTTGTCCTCAGCTTACCTCAGTTGCTCTAAACTGAGTTCACAATGAAAAACTAGTTTGCACTCAGTTAACTCAGCAGAGGGGAGAGGGGGGAAAAGGGCAGAATCTTGCCCTTCCCTGTAGGTTCAGGCAAAAACAAACTGCGGCAGCCTTTGCTACGTTGTGTTTTCTTCCTCATTAATAACTGTTGCCATCTTGACCACATTCTGATGTGACTTGACACGTTTGTCCCAGTTTTCACATGTAAAATGTTGGAGGGTGTGCCATTGTTTCTATGCTAAGACAAGGGAGAACTTCAGAATTATTTTGTTCACGTGTCTTCTATATGCCTGCGCACATAAGCAGAGAAGGAAAGATTTTTTTCCCACCCCCCTTCTTTGCCCTTTGAAAGAAATCTATCCGCGAGTGAGGCAGGCAGCTGCCTGCTTTCCAGGCCTTTTTGCCCCTGCGTCTGTTCCTCTATGATCTCACGGTCTTCTCTCCTTTCTATTCCCCTCTTTTCAGAAAGCTGATATGCCCAAAGAGGCAGGACAGCTTGCCAGAGGTGAAGGGAGAAGACTTAGCAAGCTCTTGGCATTTGTTTAGAATTCATGCTGATGGGGCCCTTGGCCGGCTGCCTCCATCTTGTGCTGCTTTTCTCTGTGTGTTTATCAGGCGAGTTCTACAAGAAAGGTAGGCCCGGGGAACAAACAGACTGAGAGCTCTCAGCCTCCTTGCCAAGAAAACGAAGGAGCAGCTGGAAACGACATTTATCTTATCAGCACCTCATTCCCAAATGGAAGGGTAATTAAAATGAATTATTCCAATGTGAAGGCCTACATAATATTTGTTATTAGCTGGCACCGAAGACAGGGGTGGAGAGACATAAATCTCATTTCTGCGCACACAGTTCTCATTACAGCCTTGGTACGGCAATAATCAGCCATTTTTCTTCGATTATAAAACCTACCACCACAAATAATTAAAACTAACCAGCCTAGCCAAGATTGAATTTGAGGATGAGGAGTGGAAAGATGAGAATAACAAGCTGTCTGGCTGCGTTGCCGACAAATATGCGGGGGTTATTGCTGATAAGAAGCTGAGCATGTCTCAGCAACATCATGTTCTGGGGCAAAAGGGTACTTGAGAGTCCATCAGATGAAGTGTAGCATCCCAGTATTTGTACTGCCTAGCTATTAGATGTCATGTAGCAGTCATAGGGTTAGATTTGGATGCTCATTGTGACATTTGTTGTGCTGGTTCACACAAGCATGAGGATCACTCAGGCCATTTCCACACGAAACCGTTATAGCACTATTATTCCACTTTCAACATCCTATGGAATCCTAAGGTTTGCAGTTTTGCCCCTCCTTACACTGCAAACCCCAGGATTCCATAGGATGTTGAAAGTGGAATAATAGCACTATAACTGTCTCGTGCGGAAATGGCCTTAGTTGGATTTAGATGACTGCAGAATAACATGTGAATTGTCATACTGAGGAGTAGACTTGGGTTGTTTTTTTTTAAGTAATCTGTTAGGAGCAAATGAAACTGCTTTACAGGTGAATCGTACCATTGGCCCCAGTATTGTTAATTTTGACTGGCAGCATTGGCTGTACCTCAAGCAGGATTCTTCTGTAGCCTTACCTATCGGCCTTTCACAGTGGACCATTATAGCACTATGACCCCATTTTAACTGCCCTGACAACATTGTATGGAATCCTGAGGTTTGCCGTTTAGTGAGGCTTTAGAGTTCTCTGGCTGAGAATTCAAAATATCTTTCGCTAAACTGCAAATCTCAGGATTTTGTAGGGTGTCGCCATAGCAGTTAAAGAGGAATCAGAGCAGTATGATTGTGTAACGTGTAAAGTTTCACTGAAGATTCTTGATGTTACCTGATGGTATCCCATCCAAGCACTAAAATAGGCCTGATCTTGCTTAGCTTTGCAATATTAGACATTATCAGGTACCTTTAGGGTATTGCATTATGGACTGCTTATCCCTTCTTCAAAGCAATTCATCCCATAAAGTGACTCCTCCCAAAAGCAATGTTTTAGGAGAAGTGAAGTGACAATGTTGTAAATAATTGCATTACATGACTTCTTTCATAACCCCCTTATCACTCTGAAAAGTAACCAGTTACATCGTTATTTAGAAATAGCTTCAAAAACATAGGCCATTTCTGTCCTATACTGTTATAGTGCTATTATTCCACTTTCAACATCCTGTGGAATTCTGGGGTTTGTAGTTTACTGAGGCCAAAAAGCTCTCTGGCTGTGAATTCTAAATACCCCTCCCTCAATTGCAAGTGCCAGGATTCCATAGGATGTTGGAAGCAGAATAATAGCATTATAACAGTGTAGTGCAGAAATGGCCTTAGAGATCAAGCAAGATAGACTGATGCTTGTGTGAAGGGCTTGGAAGAGCTTGGTTTTAGTCCTGTTACACCTCTGAGCAGATCCATGAGGCAGGTGAACCACTGGTCCACTGCTGAATTGTCTTAGGATCGAAATCTCAAGATTTAAAAACTGAGAACCGATGGTGTCATGGTTGGAATGTCGGGCTGAGACTTCAGATATCCAGGGGCTGGCTCTCCTTGAGCCATAAAGCTTCATTGACTGGCCTGGTCATTCTCTTTCAATCCAGCGTCCCTAAGTGGGTTGTTGTTGATGTGAAGATAAAGTGAGAAGGAGGAAAGCCATGTCTGTAGCCTAGAGTTCATTGGATAAAAGGCAGAATACAGATGTAAACAATAAATAAATAATTGCCTGCAAGATGATGTGACACTAGGAAATCTGTGAGTGGATTGCTTGCGGATTTTTAAAAATCAGTTCCAGCAATGTGAGGACAAGATTTTCCATTAGGACCATGGCATGGAGGAGGAGGAGGAAGGAAAATAACTGTTTCCCATTTGCCTTTTCCATGATTAAACTCATGGCTTGAATGTCTTTGCTGTTTGGTCAATGGGTGAAGGCAGGCTAAAGGACCACCCTAGTGAGTGTTTCTGAGATGTAGGAACCCTGGAAAATGCCTCTGTGTATCAGGCGCTGATGTCAGACTTTGTACCAACATTTTGTCCCTAAAGGCAGTGGTTCTTAACCTGACTAGGTACCCCTGGGGGTCTGTGGAGCCCTCACAGGGGGTCCTCAAAGCCCTGCTGCTGGACACCAATAGGAGCACAACAACATGAAAGTGGTAGTGTGGAGGTGCAACTGCCAAAATTGGTCCTTTGTTTGAAACAAGGGAGCAGTTTGGGCATGTGCACACATCTGTTGCTGTGCCCCTTTTGTCAGGCACACATACACATGGAGTTGCATCTCTGACAAAAAGGACATGATCCCCACTTGGCTATGGAAACTCACTGGATGACTTCAGGCAAGTTACATTCTCTGTCTCAGAGAAAGGCAAAGGCAACAAATCCTGCCAACAAAACCCCCGTGATAGGTTTGCCTTAGGGTTGCCATAAGTTAGTTTTCAAAGGGGAAAGACATGATGACTAGAAAGAACCTCCCTCTGTCTCCAGCACTTTGTTGCTGTGTGTCTTCAAGTCACTTTTGAAGCCATTTCCGCACTAGGCTGTTATAGCGCTATGATTCCACTTTCAACATCCTATGGAATCCTGGAGTTTGCAGTTTCGGGAGGGGCCACCTGGCCCCTCCCGAAACTGCAAACCCCAGGATTCCATAGGATTTTGAAAGTGGAATCATAGTGCTATAAGAGAAACTGTGAAAGAAGCTAGTAAGTCTCTATTAAAAATGGTGTGGGTCAGCAGTGGAGGTGGCAGTCAGCCCCACCAGCCACCCGCTTCTGCCTTGTGAAGGAACCCTGATGCCTTAAAGGACTCCACAGTGGGTTGAATATGGTGATCATACTTTTTTGTGTGTTAAATATGGTTTGGGAGGACCTAGAGTTATTCATGGTTTTTTCACTTCCATGGGGGTCCTGTGCCCCAAACCCTACAGCATGTGGAGGGATGACTGTAATTGTCCAACTACATCTTTGGAATGCTGTGTTTTTATTTCTGGTGGTGTGGGAAACACACATTTAACATTCATTATTGTTTTACTATTTAACCATGATGTATCCAGCAGAAGGCTATTGGGGTGGCCCTGTGTCCTCTTTTAGAATAGCAGAGCATGGGATATTACTTTTTAACAGGAACTAGTTACGTTACTCCGATCATTCAACATGCTATATACATGTTACTGTCATTACAGCGCAGAAAGATAAGTAGCTGAGTTATTCGTTATTCACAAGTTACCATTGTTGTTACTGGAGCGCCATTGGAAAATGCAGGAAAATAGTGTCTCATCTCCCCAAGTGGCCAATTCAGAAAATGGAAAAACCATTGCATAACAATCCCTCCCAGCTATAGCCCAACAGTAGCCACCCATCCGACATTTTCTTTTTCTCCTCCCAATGCACTGACTGAATCAATACACACAGTCAGTAAAGAGCAACGGGCAGCCAATCTGTTCTATTTCCACTGAAAAGTAGTGACTTACAGTTATGGCTATTACAGGCCACACAAAAGTAACTCTGTTCCTGGCCCATTTCTGCACTAGACTGTTATAGCACTATTATTCCACTTTCAACATCCTATGGAATCCTGGGGTTTTGCAGTTTAGGGAGGGGCCAGGTTATTACTGTGAAAAGTAGTCACCAAATTAGCTATCTGGAGAAAAGAAGTACACTCTTAACTCTGGAGCTCAGTTCTTTGTTGGAACACATCCTCTTTTTAAAGGACTACCCAGTCCAAGTTTAAAGTCAAAGAATCCTAACATGGGAAAGCAGCAGGGAACTTAAAGATGCCCATCAACAGTTTGTGCCTGCTGTTCCATTTGTTGCTTGGGTGTTCCTTAGATATAGGTTTCCCCACTGCAATGACAAGAGATAAAATTCAGAATTCAGTGATTATTGCTGAATGTATACAAGGATAAATTAGTTTCTTCTTATTTTCTGCAAATCTGTGTCCTCACTCTGGGATGATGCATAAATGGCCGCATCAGAGGTTATCTCATTTCATTCTTTCTACAAACCTTTTAGGTAAATTAGGCTGAGAGATGTTGATTTGGACATTTCAGAACCTAGCCCAGATGTTTTACAAATTCCAGCCCTTTAGCCTCTGCACCACACTGCTCCTAATTTTAGGCATGCAGAGTCACCAACCTTTTTTAAAAATATGCATGGATTCTTAATAGAGAAAGTCTAAGGTCTACTTTTTTAAAAAAAAATTACAAGGTTTGTAATTACAAAGTATGACCGTAATGTTCTCGCATCTCTCTAAAAACAGTGCTTCACATCCCCTATTTGGGGCAGGAAATGGAATGAGCTGCCTCAGGGTTGTGCTATGTGATACCACTTCCCTAGGTGGAAGTGGAGATAGATTGCAGAGCAGTAATAGTACCCAGGGGGTTTGGTTTCCTTTGGATGAGAGACCTCCGGAGATCCATGGTGTCTTTTTAACATTTGCTTTATTTACAAATATACAAGCGGAGCAGAAGTGGAAGCAAACAGACATTCCTAATGCAAGTTTAAAAAATTTATCCAAAGAGCAATTTTAGTTTCCTCGATCTCCCCTTTCCCTCCCCATCTCACCAGCTATCTCTGAACAGAAATTCTTACACTCTCTGAGATAAAATTCCCAGAGGTAAAATGAAGCCATGTTTTTATGTTGAAACAGAGGTGGAAATCATGTGACCCACGAGGTATTGTTGGACTACAACTCCTAGCACTCTTCCCCATTGGCTATGCTGGCTAGCCAATGGGAAATAGCTTCAGGCTTTCGCAGTTCCTCCCCTTATGCCTGGCTATTCCCAGTGCAATGCAGTGGGCCCCTTGGTATCCACGAGGGCTTGGTTTCAGGGCCACCCATGGATAGCAAAATTTGTGGGTGCTCAAGTCCTATTAAGTACAATGATGTAGTAAAATAGTATCCCTTATATAAATGGGGAAATCAAAGTTTGGATTTTCTAAAATATTTTCAAGCCGTAGTTGGTTGACTCCATGGGTACAGGATCCAGGGATATGGAGGGCCAACTGTGTTTTTCTGTATGAGACAAAGGACAAGATGGCAGCACACCATGCCAAGTATCTAAGCAAACATTTCAGTCTGATTTCAATATTGGCAATGGATCACTGCTCTCCACCACCCTCAAAGGCAGTAGACCAAGTTTGCGGGGGGGTGGGGGGGTGGAGTGCAGGATAGGCTGTGGAGCATACCCAACTCTGTCCTCCAAGAGAGAGGAAAGGACATAGGTTGGAGGAAAGGTTGCTGATGTCCTCCTGCATCTTCTGCCCTCAGCCATCGTCTCACTTTCTCTAATGGTAGGGCCAGCCCTGGTGATTCCCTGCTTCTGATTGCTGCTTGCAGGGAGCAGTTAATGACTCTTAGGGAGAACCTGGAGCTCAAGAAACTTGCTTTTCTTTTTCAAAATTGTACACCCAACTGCACTCAATACCAGTTCCTAACTGGTTGGAGTAGGATAGAATAGCATGTAGATTTATACAATAGGGTTTTGTTTGTTTTTTTCTGGTTGATTTTCCTTTAATGAAAGTGATGATTCTGAAACTTATTTACAGCATCCTAGTCTTAGGATCTGGGTTTTGCGGCTGATGCATCCACTCTGTGTTATCTGTTTCTGAATTTAAAAATCCAGCCAGTCCTTTCAATGAAAACCAAGAGGCTGGGAGGGCGAGGAGCTCTGAATTCTTTCCTCTGACTGTAAATCTTGCATCCTAATCCAGAGCCATGGAACCCAAAGCAGGCTGTGTTTGCTCTTTTGCACTATTTACATGTTCAAAATCACTCTTACTGCTTCACATGTTCCAGGAATGAGCAACACACAACACTGAAAACAAGTTCCAGGTCTAAATTTCAATGAGGCTGTTTCTGCCCACTCTCAGTTTAATGTATTCCTTGCCCCACAAAGCAATAGAGTACGCTAACACGGGGAAGAGTTCAGGCAACGTTTAGCCTATTTGGTTTCCTCTGCGTGGAGCCCCACAAAAGTGAGAAAGAGCCCACCTGTCATCTGTTCCTCTTTTTTGCTTCCCCTCAGCAACATCCCTTGAAGAAGAAACAATTCTGCTGTGGCTTGTGCTGAAAGCAAAAGCAGATTTACCTGGGGGAACCCTTATTAGGCCCATCAGATTACTTAAAAGCTTGTAGATTTTTGTGTGCATGGAAGTTTTGTTACCAGTGGTCACTGAAAAAGTATGTAATCTCCAGAATCGGCATAGGTACCAAATTAAACACCAGAGCTGTGGGCCGGTTAGGCCACATCATGTTTGGATTAATGCAATTAAGGTTTGTATGGGTGTGCATGCTGATGTTACTGCTGTTAATATTTCCCCCTCAGGGGAAGAAAAATAAGTATCATGGTAATATCCCCACTTGCATTCCATCTGCTCATCAAACAGCACCATTTGTTTCCTTGATAGTTCATCAAGGAAAGCCTCAGTGTCCACTTCTCTTCAGCCCAGTCACTCCTGCACTGCATCTGCAGGTTGATGGCAATCCAGGTCTCCCTTCATCTCCATGCTTCCTGGCAACTTGACCCCAGTTTTCCGATCCACGCACCAACACTTCCCTCGTTGCCCATCCAGTGCTGGGTGACACTGAAGAAGAAAAACAGATGGACAACTCATTTCCAGGATAGCAAATATGCTTCTTTTCCCCCTGTTTCTGTTGGAGGCGAAATGAGTTTGAGCAAAGACAACTCAAGCTAGCTTGCAAAATGTCAAATATCTTCCAAAATAAATCTGTTCCATCTTAAAAGTGCCATGAAACTCCATTCCTCTTCCACTTCTTTTTATTCTTTTGGTTTCTTTGTTACAGGAGCTATTTTATTAAAACAGAGCATCAAATTTGGCTTTAATAGCTTAGGACAGTAGTTAAACTTTCATCCACCAAGACAATACATTAGTCATGTTCTGTCGCCAAATCCCTATATAACTAAATTTACAGCAAGGATGTGGGTCAGGAGGCATTCCAAATTTGCTGGACTGCAACTCCAGCATTCCTCACCAATGGCTATGATGGCCAGAACTCATAGGGAGTTGTCCAAGAACTACATGATATTCACCTGCATCTACAAGGGAGGCATTCTAATGTATTGTTACTTGAAGAATTGTAAACAGTCTCCCCCATGTTTCAATAATTTGGCATTTATAGTTTTAAAATACCAAAAAAAATGCTGAAGAAAAATTGTCCCAGAATATCTCTTGCTTTCATCATTGTGGTATTTATAAGCCCTAGCCAATGTAATGTATTGGCGCAAAAGAAAAAAAACATATTTTTAAAAATTTTTTTAAAATTTTAAAAATTTTATAAAGTCCCATGCCATTTTTCACCAAGCCAGAGTTTGGCAGCTTGGTCCATTACATTCGTGGGATACCCCTCTAGCCTCTTCCGTATTAACTTATTAACTTAAGGCAGGGTAAACAACTGGAAGGCTAGAGGAGCACACTAGCCTGGCAGAAGACTTGGGAGGGTCATGTTGTTGTCGTCTGCCCTCAACTCATTTCTGACTTATGGCAACCCTAACGTGAACCTATCACATGGTTTTCTGAGGCTGAGAGTGTGTGACATGCTCAAGGTCACTCAATGGGTTTCCACAGCCAAGCGAGCAACCAAACCATGGTTTCCAGCATCACAATCCAATGCAGTTCCACGTATAGTGCACTGCAGCAACCCAAATGGGATGTCATTAATATGCGTGTGAGTATGGCCACAACTCTAGGGATGGGTGCAGCTGTTACACTTGATTCAATTGCGAGAGTACACTACAACCCACTACAGAAGCCTGACCTTTCAAGTTCAGGGCTATGTGTAAGGAAATGCCTAAGCTGTGAACTTGTGCATTCAGGAGGAACATAACCCCATCCAGCATAAGCCCTATTCTTTGATCTTTCTTTCAACTGATTGGGAGCACCTATTTTGTCTGGATTAAGCTTCAGCTTGTTTGCTGGTATCCAGTTCATTATCAACCAAGCATGGAAAGACTATCCAAAGACTCACACCATTTCCGCATGATGATGCTTTCCTGTATTGTCCTGTTGCAATCCTGGCAGCACCTTTTCCAGGAAGGGAGCCTAATGGAAATGCTCCCTTCTGCACCCGGCTGGCTCCCTGTGAAAGGGAGCGCAAGTGACACACGCCTGCCTTCCACAGTGCAGCTGGGCTCTCTCCCCTGCTGCGCTGGGTAAGGAAATGCCTCCATCACACTTCCTGCCCTTCCGCATGACAGGTAAGAATTATACAATGAATTGTACAATCATGCGTGCTTAACAGATTTTTTTTCCATTAAGCAAATATTCCGCGATCATGACACATGGGAACAGGATGGCAGTGAACCGTGATGATATCATGTGAAAGCGCAACCTGCAGACTGCTGCCATCCTGTCCCCATAGTGGGATTGTGACACCATGCGGAAATGTCCTCAAAGGGAAAACATGAGATAGGGTTGTCCAATGTCCGAATTTCCCTCTGTCCCCTTTCTTATTTCCTCCATTCCTTAAACAGATCCAAGAACTAGAGCCAGTGTGGTGTAGTGGTTTGAGAATGGAACTAGGGTGCTGGAAAATACAGTTTGATTCCTTGCTCAGTTATGGAAACCCACTGGATGACCTTGGGAGCATCACACACTCTCAGCCCCAGAAAACCCAGCAGTATAGCCTGCACATAAAGATGTCAACATCCTGCAGGACTTTTACAGGATACCTAGAAGGTCCTGAAGGGTGTCCATATTGGCACACCTTAGCTAGATGGACAGTCTTCCTTGCTCAGCTGCCTCTGCTCCTCTTCACATGAATACTATGTGCCTGAAGCAGGGGTAGAGGATGGGGAAAAGTAGCTGACCAAGGCTTCTCCATCACTGGATCCAGTAGCCATTGACAAGTGATCATCCTCACTCAGCTCCTCCCCACATTCCACATGGCCGTGCTGATGGGAGAGGTGAGCTGGAGATACTGAAATCAAATCTCATCCATCAACAGCTATTTGATAGCCATCAACAGGTGATCCTCCTTGCTTGGCTGTCTCCCAGCTTCTCTTGCCAACTGCTACTTGGCTGTGGGGAGGGCAAGAAAAAGGTGAGCAGGGTGGGGAGACTTTCTCCTCCCTGTGGCTTTTCAAAGATATTCCTGCATTAAGGAGAAATTTGTTTAAATTACTCATTCTCCTCTGCAAATAATTTAAACAAGCGCATCCTTTTTACTGACAACTGCACTTTGGTGAATCAATGAATTCTAGTAAAAATCATCAAACAGCAAGCAGACTGCTCAAAACTGAGGCCCCACCATCCATGCAGTAGGTGGACTGGTAATCCAGAGTTACCTGTTTGGGGTGGAAATTCCCATTGCGGTCACAGTTGGGGATGGGGATGAGGTACAGATCCTCATGTGTTCGGATTTGGGAAGCTGCTAACCTCTCCAGTGCTCTCTGGAGCTCACTTTGACATGAGCCTTGGACCTGTTGACAAAACAGAGGCAGGAAGTGAAGTCATATGTGGTGAGAAGAATAAGCACAAAACCACTGAGAAGTTCCACACCTAGTCTATTAACTGCTTGCACCCTCACTCCTGAAGTGAGAGACAGCTGAACTTCGCCCTTGCTGCTTTTTCCATTAGAGGACAGAGTTAAGAGAGACTGCAAAGCAACCAACATTTCCTGCTCCCTGTTTAACTTAAAAGATAAACTGTGTTGCCAATGAAATGGATGTTAATTGCTCAGATTAAATCAAGGGCAGCCAACTATTGCCTTCCAGACACTGGTGGCTTAGAATTCCCATGATTCCTTATCCCTGACTATGTTGCATTGGGATGCTGGGAATTTCAATCCAATAGAAATTGGATTGGTCACAGTTGGTCACTCTGGGTTTAGGTGACCATCTTTTTTGTAGCAAGACCTGGCAGTTGAATTCCAAAACATCTGGAAGGTCAGAAGTTTCCTTCTTCTGTCCTAAACCGAACCTGTACAAGTTGTGACCACCAAACGGAGTATGATCTGCCAAATATGTATGGTAAAATGCATGGCCTAGGTAAGGAAGGGGCAACCGTCCTCCAGCAGTCCTCACTGTTGCATTTTGGCACTCCAGAAATTATGTCACATGACTTCCAAATGCCATTTTGGCCAAATTTCAGAATTCTTTTGGAAGTAGAAGGGAGCTGGGGGGTCTCTGAGGAGTAGGGTATTAAACTGGCACATTTGTGGCTGATTTTGGGTGGATTTGGCTGGTTTTTCTGGTGAATATCACCAAAAAAATAGTGTAAAAATGGGGGGGGGCTTCATGGAGACATACTTTGGGTTTCCCAGGGGCACACTCAGACCACCCTGGTCTAAATAAACTTTATCTTTTTGATGCCTCCATAGAACTGGGGGCAAAACAGATTTCTCACAAACCTGGCAGAGCCTAATGTGAATACGATATGGTTGCTGAACTACGCTCTACTTAGCAGGCCACATTAGTCCGTTTGATCTGGTCTAAACCAAACCATGTTGCTATACTGTAGCAAGGAGAAAGCTTGCATCCAACAAAGTTCTGGTTCTGGAACTCATGTCACACCCATTCTCTCATACAATCCCTTTGAATGGTGTTTAGTAGAAGAAAAATGAGCCTTGGTGGTACAATTACCTTCACTTTCTGGTACAGATACATTCAGTAAAAGACTCCTCTTGGTTAAAAAAACCACTCTCTCTGCATTGTCCTGCTCCCGTTCACCTGAACAGCCCATTTTAGCAAGTATTAACACACTTCTCCTCAATCATGGCATATTTAAATAGTTATAAATTATTTGGGCAGAGTTTGGAAATGTTTTTTGGAGGATAAACTACAACATCCAGTTACTCAGCAAGCACAGCTAATAACCATGCTCGCTGAGGGATTCTGAGAACTGTAGTCCAAATAATAGTAATAATAATAGTAATAACAACAACAACAACTTTTCCAATCTTTACATTGGAGACTCTCCACGGCTTCATTCAGAGGGCACTGAAGTGAAATGGCTGTAGACAGTAAAGTACTCTGGACCAAGCTAGGTGATGCATATTTTACTTTGTTCTAGTGTGGGAGAATTCTGTTCCAAGCAGGAGAGAAGAATACTGGCCCTCTGCATGTTCTTCAACTCTACTCCTGCCAGCATTAAGGGATCGTGGGAGGTGGAGTTCAACAACACTTGGAGGGCCAAAAAGTACGTACCCCTGGGCTGAATCATAGAATCATAGAATCACAGAAATGTAGAGCTGGAAGAGACCACAGGGGCCGTCCTGTCCAATCCCCTGTCATGCAGGAACACCCTCAAAGCACTCCCGACAGATGGCCATCCAGCCTCTGCTTAAAAACTTCCAAAGAAGGAGACTCCACCACACTCCGAGGCAGCATATTCCACTGCCGGACAGCCCTGACCATCAGGAAGTTCTTCCTGAGGTTCAGGTGGCATCTCCTTTCCTGCAGCTTGAATCCATTGCTCCTTGTCCTGGTCTCTGGAGCAGCAGAAAACAAGCCCGCTCCCTCCTCTACATGGCACCCCTTCATATATTTAAACATGGCTATCATGTCCCCTCTTAACCTTCTCTTCTGCAGACTAAACATACCCAGCTCTCTAAGTCTATCCTCATAGGGCATGGCTTCCAGGCCCCTCACCATTTGACCATGTCCTTCTTGAATTGGGGTGCCCAGAACTGGACACCGTATTCAAGATGAGGTCTAACCAAAGCAGAGTAGAGTGGTACCAGAGTGGTACCAGTACCTCCCTCGATCTAGACACCATACTCCTATTGATGAAACCGAGAATTGCATTGACTTTCTTGGCTGCCACATCACACTGCTGACTCATGTTCAGCTTGTGGTCTATTAAGACTCCTTGCTGAAGGAACAGCAAAGTTAGGCAACAGATAAGAAGATGCCTAATGTGACTGACGGTTCCCATCCCTTGAAGAGAAGCCAGGACACCTCACCACTGGCCTGTCCTCCCGGACAGGAGGGTTCCCACTGTTCCTCATCTTGACACCATTGTTTATCCGCTCCCGTGCTCTTGCTTGCTGCTTCTGGAGGCATTTTCTGTCATGGCTGCTGCAGGGGCTGAAGTGAGGGAGTTCAACTTCCTCCAGTTCTAAAGAGGAACAGAGCCACAGGGGCATGAAAAGAGTCAACAAGAAGCAGGGGTTGTTTTGTGAGATTACAAGGAACAGTCTTCAATATTGTTAACAGCACACTAGTTAATGCAGCTATTGCTTTACTACAGTTCTTTACTTACGATTATTTCTTTTATTCTTAGGAAACAGCAAAAAAATACAGCAATTTTCAAACGCTCATGCTTTGGCCCTGAGCAGAACTTAGAAGCACTATTTTTAAAGCTAGCGTGTTAGCTATATTTGGAGGGAAAATTGCTTTTTTTAAAAAAATCAAAACATCACAGTTGAGATTCTACATCATCGTCTGTGTTTCATAACTTCACAAATCCGTAGCTAACTTCCATAATTGTAATGAAACCCTCATAATGAATTGCAAAGAGTGTATCTGGGCACCAGCAAGAGTATATGGATGTGCATTGAGTACTTCTCACACTAATTGAGCACTTCTGATGTTCACTGCACATTTTTGATGCATGTTGTCCATTTCTGATGCATATCAGGCACTCCTATTGTGCTCTGGCACTTCCTGGCTGGTGTCTGGATACACCTCCAGACACACACCAGTGCCCACTGCACACTGAAGCCATGGCGTATCGGTCACTCCACTGGCTACCACTCCACAATAGAAGCTCATACACTGTAACATCATGGCAGCCCATAGATGAATATGGACGTAGTGAATCTTCTCCATTCTGTTTCCCATGCACATAGGTACACTCACAAAGATTGAAGTCTGTGGCCCTTTTCACACGCCAGTCCTGTTGCAAAATGGCCTCGGGAGTGCTGCGGGATTGCGAAGACCATTCCACATGGCGTCCTCGCAATCGCACGACACTCCCGAGGCCATTCCGTGGCCATTGCGCAGTATATCATTTTCGGCTCATCGCTGAAAATGGTGCGCAATTGCGCATCCCTCTCATGCCCCACCCACACTTACTTTGCGTGCGGAGCCTCCGGACGTGCGGCCATCGCACTTCCTCCCCCAGCACAGCCTGGGAAAGTACCCGGCGGCACTGCGGAAGGAAGGGGCGGAGCCCTCACACTTCCTTCCGCCCACCACGGAGCTGGTGCAGTGCAGAAGCGGAGGGGTTGCAAGTGCCTCTTGCAAGAGGTTTCTCGTGTGATCCCCTTGCAACAACACTGGAATGAGGTAAAGTGCGAAAAGGGCCTGTGAGAGGAAGGGTCCTCTTATTCAATGCTGCCTCCTGCTCTTGAGTAGGAGATGGGACCCTGCCCCATCTAGCTGCTACCACCTACTGATGTTAAATTCCCATCAAGAAGTAACTCAGTACAAAGTAAAGAATCTCTAAACTTGCACCTCTGACTGCAAAGGCTTTCCTCTCCCACACTCTGTGGAATAGGGGAATTGAGCATCCCATCATCATGCATCTAGTTTCCCTCTTGCCTCCTGCAATCTCTACTGATACCCAATATTGCTATATTTTCCTTCCTTCATGTCAAAAGCAACTACAAATTGCGTGGGTCAACATGTACAGAGTAGCATGTAGTATGTTTGCTAATCAGTTCTTTTAAGGCAGGGTGGAGAAAGTGCAGTCCTCTAGATGTGGCTGGACTGCAACACCAATCAGTCTTAGCTACCATAGCCAATGTGAAGACTGATGGGAGTTGCAGTCCAACCACATCTGGACGGCTGCATTTGGTCCACTTCCTATTTAAGTGAACAGGGCAGACTTCCAGACTGTGATTTGGTAATACTAAGAGTATGTTAGGAAAGCGGGCTACTTTTAAGTAGCCTTGCCTTCTGATGAAGTGTGATGGAAACTACAAAAGCTTATGTCAAATGAAATTTGTTCATCTTTAAGGCATCCCAAGATTTGCTGTTGTTTTAAATTACCCTTTGTTTCTCTGGGAAAGCACAACTGTCTAAAAGCCCATGTGCCTGAATTTTTGCTGCCTTTTATTGCAAAACAAAATGACAATTTGTTTTCCATCCAGCTCTCATCTCTCAAAAACAATGCTACTGTCCTCCCTTCTGTGAATAGGAATGGTCATCTCTCAAGGTCTTATTGTTGTGTGCCTTCAAGTCTTTTCTGACTTATGGCAACCCTAAGGCGAACCTATCACAGGGTTTTCTGGGGCTAAGCATGTGTGATGTGCCCAGAGTGAGGAACGGAACCTTAGTCTCCAGGGTCGTAGTCCAATGCTCAAATCACTATACCATGCTGGCTCTCAGGAAAGGACCCTACAGCGAAGCCATGGTTTGTTCTTTACCTGTCAAAAGAGAGGGAGCTGGACTTCAAGCCTTCCTGGAATTCATAGAAACCCAGCCCTGTAGTTGTATGTGTGGGCAGGTTGCGTTATCCCACAGTGAAGAGAGAAGATTCTGTCCTTTATTATAACTATGTACAGTGCATCCTCTTTTGGCACAAGCTCTGTATGCATGAATGTGAAGTTGTGCAAAGCATTGCATCCTGTTATAGTCAATGGACACAACAGGCGCACACCCGCACTGCTGTGGGTGCACACACATTGTGTCCATTGACTGCAATAGGACATGACACTTGCACTTTTTGTTTTACACAAGTGTTCTTGGAATGGGACCCCTGCACATACAGCAGGCACACTATATATGTTCTTTGCACTAATAACAGCTTCCAGAGGTAAACTCTTCTCATGTTTTTGCTCCAAAACAAGCCCTGCTTGAATGGAAGAGAAAGGCATTATACACATGTTCTGGGACTATTAAACTTACATGTTCCATTGTGTGCAAGTGAAACAGGAGCTGGCCCTGTGTCCTGGCAGAAATTACCTTATAGAGGATGTATGGCCAGCAAAATGGGCCACAAAAGGGTCCCCCTCCCCAAACCAACTCTGAGCTGGCCCACACACAGGGCTTTCGTGGTTTGCCTCAATTTCCCTCTCCCCATCCTTTTTTTCTTTTCAAATGCCTGCCCAGTTGGCTGTTTCCAGGTTTCCAAAGTATTCTCCCTTTAATCCCTCCTTTCCAAATGATCTGCGTCCAAGTTTCCATGAATTTATGTGCAACTTTGGACCAGCTTCATAAGCTGACAAACAACAGAGATGCAGCTTGCTAGCTTTGCTGGCTTCCAGAGCAAGGCAAGAAGATTTCCTCTGTATGTGAAACCTTCCCCTCTCCTTCAACTTCATCAAAAGAAAAAACTTCACAAACTGCAAGAGAAATAATCTGATTTATTTACAAAAGCACTTCCATGTTGTATGCACAGCAAGTTTTTGTGATCATAACTCATCATCAGATTGAGTAGTCTTTCCTTGTTCTCCTATGAGAGCCCTCAAGTTCATCAGGTTTGCATACAGTTTTCTAAACCGGGAATGGGAATTGTGTAGCTTGCCAGATGTTGCTGAATTACAATACCCAGAAGCCCTCAACATTGTAGCCAATGGTAAGGAATGCTGGGAAATGAAGTTCAACAACTTGTGGAAAGTTGCATGATTTCCACTCCTGCACTGAACCATGATTTTTTTTTTTTGTGACCCCAGTGAACAACAATGAGCACTCTGCCACTCACACTCTGCCACTCACCTCTCTTCCAGTGCAGCCAAGCAAATCACTTTAGAATCTTTTAGACATCTGCTTTTAGTTAATAACACTTTATCATGTCATCTGTTTATCCAGAATTACACTTAACATGCTTTATAGCCAGTTTATAGAAGCCCACTTCAGAAACCATAGTTTTAAGTTGGCGCATTTGAAACTAACCATGCTTTGTGTTACACAAAGCTTTTTCTGCTCCATGTGAAACAATCAAGTGTGGTTAATCAAAAACAAAAACTCCCAAATGTCTTATCTTGGCTACGTGGGAGAAGGATGGGGTAACAGGGAGACCATGAGCATGAGGCTTAATGCAAGTCTTTCCTGCTAGTACATACTGCACTAAAATGTGGCACTGTATGATGCACAAATATGGCTGCTATGCATTTCTCTGTCCCCTTTCCCTGTAACTTTCAAAGGCAAGCTGTTAAAGAAAGCTTTATATGAGCCTAAGTGGTGATAAGTAACAGCTACTTTTTTATTTTTTTATTTTTATTTTTAGCAGACAGTATATGTGGTAGTGGTAGTTATGGGCTTTCTCAAAGTCCCAGCAGGAACTCAAGGTTCCTTAGACTGATCAGCCAGTACAGATGTCTGCCTCCCAGGTACTAAAAACCTCACACCACTTTGAGCTCTTTAGAGACAGGATTTTTTTAAAGTCATAAATAAAGGAACTACTAGCAACAGAAGTCTCTATGCAGGAAGTGAACATTGTAAGTCCAAAGTCTCTCCCAAGGCATTTTGCCACCCAGGGCAAAGAACGAGACGGCATTTCCTCCCATCCATACACAAAACCTGAATGGACTGCTCATCAAGTTCTATTCTTCAACCTCGGGGATGGGAGAGCATTCTCTGTCATACTCGAAAGCAACAGGCTAACTTTGGGGATACTAGGACAAACTCTGTAGCATGCAGCTTTTTTCTCCAACCTCGTGCTGCCTGAGGTAGCCACCTCATTCTTCTTAATGGTAGGGGTGACTCTTATTAGGTCTCCTGTACCTCTAACTGTTGTGGTAGATAGTGGCTGTAGTTAGGCCCAAGAGATGCCACCTCACTCACATGGGATGATCCCTTGGGAACAGCCCATAATCCAAGAAGTGGGGCCATGCCTCACCATAAAATAACAGAATGATCCTCCCCTCCCACTCAGAATAGAGCTGAGGAATGGGAAATTGACTCAGAGGGCACACGGGCCTCCCCACCACCACCTGCCACCTCTCTCTCATGGGAGAACCACCTGACAGTTCTTTGCCTTTTAGACTGCACAACATACTGTACTCTAGAAGGCACAAATCACCGTTAAACCAAGGCCACTTCCGCACCACAGTGTTAAAGCGCTGCTATTCTACTTTCAACCTCCAATGGAATCCTGGGGTTTGTAGTTTAGGGAGGGGCCTTTAGAATTCTCAGCCAAAGAGCTCTTGGGCCTAGTAAACTACAAACCCCAGAATTCCACAATTCCCAGAAGCTAAAAGTAGAATAACAGCACTATAACAGTGTAGGGTGGAAATGGCCAATGAAACTGGTTGCCACTGATTGGCCTCCCCAGCTTCTTAGTATTTTGTTCCTGTATTTGCATTCCATCTATTGATAATGTTCATCTCATTAACATCCTCCATTTCCCAATCTTGGACACAAAATAAATGGTTAAACAGTATTCCTTTCCTCTCCTTTCCTTTCCTTCCTTCTTTTGAATTTAAAGAATGTACAGAATATATTCTAGCTTCAGAACCTAAACATCTTTGGTCTAGAATTTGACTCATTTGTGCAGACTAACCCCAGGAAAGTCTGACCACACAGCCCTGAAATGTGCACTATTAATGCCTTAGGCTAAAACCCAATGTAAATACTATCTGTTTATTCAAGAGCCTTTCTTTATTTTCTTTTGGTGGTATTAACTGTTTTTCATCACCTATGAAACTAGCGTGGAAAAGAAGTCTGCTGGCACCCAACTTTACCAATTGTTATGCTATATCTGCAAGGTACTTCCTCCCAGAGTGACTAGCTGGTCATGGGGGAAGAACTGTGCCACCACCCCGAATATTCCTGGATGATAGCTCCCATCATCCCCATTCACTATCTGCGCAAAGACATTGTCCACCCGACGTCACCCAGGCAAAAGTGATTCAGCTTCCTTTCACTCTGTAAAAGTGAGTATAGTTCAGTGATTTCAATAGTTCAACTAGTGGTGGTTGATTTTTTTAAAACTTTCATTGCCCATTACTGCCCTCTATCTTCTGTCAATCAGCAGACAATTAGAAAAGAAAACAGCAATGGACACCGTGTGCCCTCTCCAGATACGGTTTTAACTAAAACTCCCACTAATTCTCACAGTTAACTTATACTAGCTAGGATTGACAGCTGCAGTCTAACAACATCCAGAGGGCCACATTCCTTGCTTTTGGTGTAAAACGAGGACCGTGTCCTATAAGGAAATTTGGCCCTCAGGGCAAAAGGAGTTCCCCATGCCTGCCAAAACAGAACAGCTCAACTCACACTAGTGTCACAAGATTCTGATTTATACACTTGAAAGATACAAGATGCAATATTTCCCTTTCAATTATGCTGGTAAAGATTGGTTTCCTGCAGAAGGAAAAAGCAAGAATCTTTCTGTGCTCTTTTTTTTTTTTAATTTTAAACCAGTATTTTATTTTTATTAGCAAGAGAGCTCAAAAGAGAAACGTAACAAAAAGTTAAAAAAAGAGGAATATATCACACAGAAATCTCAACTGAGGTTCTGGATCAGAGGCTACGATTCATAACTTTGGGATCTTGTAGCTATATTTCTGGCAGGAGATGCAACCAACTGCAATGGTGTGTATCCGTGGTGGGTGTTCTGTTGGGGAACAGAAGTTCCCACTGTGCAACAGGTCCCATCACATTCCGATGCTTTCCACAAGGGGTCCCACAGCACTCCGATGCTTATTGTACAGTGGGACCCATGGTGCAACAGCCACACTGCAATGGTCCTGGAGATGTAGCTATGGATTTGGTCCCCCCTTGAGATTGTGAGCATTGCACAACATCATAATTCACTTTCACCTGATTGTAATTCAGTTTACAATGACATGAACACCTAACAGGACGCCAGCCTTAATTATGCAAAAAACTAGGAGCATGTGTGAGTAAGGGAGCCATAACAACTTGCTTTTAAAATCCAGTACCTGTACAATTTAACATACAATTAAATACTACTAAATGAAAGAATAACCCAAATTAAGCCATTTGGACAGAAGAAACAATCTGCAATGGAGTTTGCACCAGTGAGTGATGAAGGACATGAATCATAAAGTCACGCTTAGGAAAAGAAGGGATCGTTATGAAGAAATATATTTGAATATATCAGGAGTTCATTTCCTGCCTTCTTGGGCTGTCAGATGAGTAGGAAATGTAAACCACAACTCCTCAAAGAAATTTGATTTTTCCCAAGTCCCCTAATCCCTCAATTGTGACAAGTTAAACTCCATAATTATTCTATCCCATTATTTATTCAACTACTCCATCAAAGTGAGGGAAGTAACCATTTCCCTTGACAAACTAAAGCCACCTTGGCTGTGAACAAAAGACCTAAAAAAGGGAAGGGGTCTTGATTTTGGAGCAGACAGAGGACTCTCATATTTCAACAAATTAAGAGTAATTGTGGAGTATCTCCCTATTTGTCTCTGCAGAATCAAACTGCATTAGGGTTTGGAATACACACATTGGTTTAGAAGCCTTTTTTTCCACCAGAAATTGTGAAAAATTGCATTCTAGAATGTAATAGCTTTGACTGTGTAAGCAACTGGATGTTTTTGAGGCATATGGACAAATCTGAGACTTTTTGAATATCATATCCCCACCCCAGCACTGTTCAGATGAAACCCGGGACATGTATGGCCAAACAATATTGGAGTATGGTCAAGATGGCAAACACTATTAATGAGGAAGATAGGAGAGACTGCAGCACTTTGCTGTTGCCTAAGCCTACTGGAAAGAACAAGATTCTGTCCCCTCCTTTCCTCTCCACCAGGGCAGGAGTCTCCTCCTTCCTCTCCTATTCCCACTGCTGAGTTCATTGAGTACAAACTACTCTTGCACTTTGAAATCAGTGAAATCTGCACCAACAGAAGTAAGCTAAGGATTTAGCACCTTATCACACTACACTGTTATAGCGCTATTATTCCATTTTAACTGCCATGGCAATATCACATGGAATCATGGGATGTGCCGCTTAGTGAGAGGCATTCAGCATTCTCAGCCACAGAGCTCCAGTGCCTCACCAAACTACAAACCCAATAATTCCAAAGGGTGCAGCCAGAGCAGTTAAAGTGGAAAAATAGCACTATAACAGTGTAGTGTGATAGGGAACAATAAGTGGGAAACTGCAAAGAGGACATTTAGAAGCAGCTGAGAAAGCAGAATGACAGAGGATTAACTGGGACTGTCCATGCCAAACTGGGACAGTTGGAGGGTATGGAATATGGCAAGTAGCACTTCATACAGAAATATCTTTATTAACAGCAGTTTATTGGAAATCTCCTCAAACATTCATAGATTGACATCTGAATTTAAAGAAACATAACTGAATAGACCTAGGATTATCCTGGCCTCTAAAGGAGTGATGTCACCCACAATGCTTCTCCTAACTTCTTCCCCCAAACTGAAAGTTAGCAAGGCTTTTAGGATAGCGCCTGTTTTAGGACTGAGGCCCAAACCTGCCTCTTAACAGTACATTACACAAAAGAAACCAATCTGGCCCATTTCCAGCTGCATGTCTGATGCTCAAGCACAGACTATCACTGCCAAGCAGTGGCATCTGGTGATTACCAGCTCAGTGGGATGGCCAATCTGCTCTGGGATTTAGTCTGAACATTAAGTGAGCTATGCAAGCTGCTTAGCCCTGTTCCCCCTCCCCCATAAGTTCAGAATTCCAGGTAGCCACTTTAAAATTTAATTGAAACCTGGAGGGGATTCACCTCTTTACTGACATGGGTGCCACTATCACCACCAAGGTAAATACGATCTGATATTTAATTAATTGCTTTTCCATCTCAGATGGGATGGATGGATGGAGGGATGGAAAGCAAGCCTGACCCCAAATGTTTTGCCACCCAAGGACAAGAATGCATCCCTCTTTCTATGTATAAGACCATGTGACCTGGTAGATAATCTTCCTTTCACATTGATGATATGCTAAGAGTCTTTTGCTCTTTTGAAGGAGCAAGCAAGCTGCAGCCATCCTACCAAAACTAAGTTATAGGAGAAATACTGTAATGTCAAGCTGATGTGGAATTAGAATATTTAAAATTATCTATACAATGCTAAGTACTCTACAGGACAGAACAGTAAAGGGGGCATCAAAGACTGTCTGCATTACATGGTTATTAGCAGTTTGATGCCACTCTGTTACAGCTACATCCTGTGTAACATCCTGAGTCTGTAGTTTGGCAAAGTATACATAATTCTCTGCTAGAGAGCTATAGTGCACTTCCCTGAACTACACAGAATGGAACCTTGATAATTAAAGTGGTATCAAACTTCTCTGTGTAGTGTTGATAATACTCTGTCCTCTAGGCTGAGCTGTGTCCGACATTGCTACAAGCCTAGGCTATCCGGACTCAGATTTTGAATTTCTTGAGGTCCTTCCAGGAATGGCATTAGAATATCTGTTCAAATTAATATAGCTCTCAAAAGATAATCAAGAATCATGGGAAGGAATTTTTAAAAAAATAAACCTAAGCTTTTGTTTTTGTTGTATATAGTTCTAAAATAAAGGTTTTATTATATCGACTTTAATAAAAAGCTATCTCTTTTTGAAATCCAGTATAATATTCTAAGACTTGGAAAGCTGAGTTAGCGCCAAAGATAATAATCATGCTTCTGCTTGTAGATTTATTTCCCAAACCATGGAGAATTTAAGGGCTTACATGAACAATTTGGCTCTCAGATCTGTAGAAAGATAATTTATAAACACTGTACTCTTTATTTGACATTTGGTCCACCTGCTTATACTTAACAGAAGAGGCCCTTCACGTTACATGTAATATTTCAGGAGACCCAGCTCATGAAGGATAATATTAAAGGTAATGTTGGTTACAAAGCAGATTCTGAGTAAACATTCGTAGAGTTGTACTGCAGAATTCCTCCCAGACATCATTAATAATGGTGAGGCATACAACTTTCTCTATCAAGCCAATACGAGGGGCATTTCCATACTACACTGTCATAGTGCTATTATTCCACTTTCAACATCCTATGGAATCCCCAGAATTCCACAGGATGTTGGAAGTGGAATAATAGCACTATGACAGTGTAGGGTGGAAAGGCCCGGAGTTTAAATCAATAGCTATTTATGTAGAACCAACTATGTGCTTTGAGTAGGACCATTCCAGATTCTACTCTAAGAAAGGCATTTGGAAGGCAATGTGGGAAACCTCAGATGGTGTGCAGAAAACCAATTCAGTTTTCTCAAGTAGTTGAGACTAGTGATTGGATTTAGGTCCTAATCAAGAACAGCCCAAAAACCACCTTTAAAGAAACTGTCTTAATCCACATACTACCAACTATCCAGTCTCATCATATTTCAGGATTACGGAAAAAAGGCCGAGTTTATTTTGATCACACTTTCTGAAGACATCAGCTTTGGAATGAACATTTCTTGAAAGCGGCTGTACTGGAAATGACTAGGGGAACTTTGTGTAAGGAGAATTAAGATGACATGTCAGTAGTTGCATTATGCTATCCCTCTTAGCTTGTTTCCTCCAGAAGTCTGTGCAGCTTTAGCTAATGCTAAGTCGCTATAGCCTTGGCCTCTGCTTGTGTCTTGCATTGCCTCATGTTGTGGCCTTGACTATTGGAAGTAGCTGGCTGGATAAGACAGCTGTCGCTAATGAGGCCTCAATAGCCAAGGACCAGATATTGTAAATACTTGGTAAGAACTGAGAGCCAGACTGACAGAAGTGTGAGTAGTGATTGGCATGCGTTCAACAGAGAACAGTTGTAATTGATTTAAGGCTCATCCAGACTGGCCAAAAGCCTCAGGATTTGGCAGGAATTGTATCTGTGTTATCAGGAATTTGAAAAATATCCACACAGCGTATCTCCTGTCCCAGTCTGTTCCTCATGAGTTTCCAAGACTAGCCATGACTTTTTGAACCCAGGACAGCCGGTCCCACTGGTAGCGTGCTGAATGGCAGTGCGGCCTTGGCGACTGAGATTTTCCTCAATCTTCCTTCCCTCATTACATTTTTGGTTTCTAGCACTTTTTCTGGGCTGGACTGTATTCACAATATGTTTTTCCCTTCTCTTCATTCTTCTACAGTGATAGTACTAAAGTGATACAGTGGTTTACCTCTCGAGCACTTTTGCACTATAGCTGTAATTTAAAAAAAAAAAAAGGCAAACATTTCTCATCAGAAACACGAACATTGGGGAAGGAGCATGTTGGAGTGGGGGAGTGCTGAGTTCATGGAAGAGAGTGACGGGGAGGAAAGGAAACCGCACCCATACCACAGTTCACCACACCTCAAGCAGGAAATAAAAATGGAGGAAACATGTCATATTAAGGGTGCGATAGAATAGGGGGGAGTGGTAACAACCGTGACAGGGCATGACATCCCAAACAAAATAGCCTGTCATTTCCCAGAACTCTGGCCCATCTGGAGAAACCCTGAGGGTTACAAACAGACCGGGGAGCTCTGCTCTATAAAAAGCTCTGCAGCATTACTCCTACTGAGCTCAGTGCAGACCAAGGCCATTTCTGCGCTACACTGTTAGAATGCTATAATTCCACTTTCAACATCCTATGGAATCCTGGGGTTTGCAGTTTAGGGAGGGGCGTTTGGAATTTCAGCTGGAGAGCTCTTTGGCCTCAGTAAACGACAAATCCCAGAATTCCAGAGGATGTTGAAATGGAATAAATAGCACTATGACAGCGTAGTGAGGAAATGCCCCAAAAGAACTGGTGTGATGCTCCACTTCTTTGGCCTGGGGTGGCTTTGCTGTTCTTTCCTGGGGCTCCCAAACGCAGGACAGAGTTGCTCTATGGGACGTGCTTGCCATGTAGGACTTGCATGACAGAGAACTAACCGGGATTGTCCCTGCAGTTGAGTGTGGACTTTTCCCCATTCTAAAAAGCTGAAAGTTTTCTGCTACGGTTAGCTATCAGCAATATGAAACTAAAATTAGGCGGTGTTTTTGGTGCCACCTTTTTGCCTTTGGCCTTGCCCAGTGCTGGAATGTGGCCCCTAAACACTTCTCTGAAATGGAGTTCATCCCTTGGGGTGAAATTGATTCCACTCAACCTTGCTTTAGGTCGGGGCGGACATCATGCAACCTTCCAGGTGCTGTTGTGCCACAACTCCCAGTAGCTGAAGCCAATACAACCAATGCTGAGGAAACCTAGGCGTTGTCGTCCAATTGTATATGAAGGGCTGCATGATTCCCACCCCTGCTATAAGCCTATATTATTTATGGAATCCAGTGACTCATGCAGAGGTCCTCAGATTGAAAGAGTTTCCTCACCCTTTCTTTAGTGTGAAAGCCAGTAGCTCAGTGATAAGGTAGATGATCTGCTTTCAGAATTTCCAAGCTTAACCGGAACTATGTCCAGTTAAAAAAATTAGACACCATGAGTAGAAAAATTCTCTTTCTAAGAGCCTCCGCCTGGCAGGGCAGACCATACTGATCTAGAGGGATCAATGCTCCGAGTCTATAAAAGATAGCTCTTCACAATTTCACATTTCCCTATATTTTGTGGGTAGTTTCAAGCAGCGTAGCTCACACAGTCACCTTTCTGGCGGCATTGTCACTGTCCTTCTCCTTCTTTGCTGTCACTGAGAAGTTTGGCCATGGTGTATTTTATATTGGCAAGCCTCTTTGGCACTCAGATACCTTTCAGACTGGCGGTAGGCCAAGGGTCTCCACAGCTACCCAGAAAAGCTTGGTAACCATTACAAAAGCCATTGCCCACTTCCCTCCCCCACACTGCCCCACTTCTATTTATGTGACTTAAGCCAGAGGAAGCCGAAGGCACAGTGCCAAAGAAACAGCTGCTCAAGAGTTTAAAGAAGGCTGCAGCCTCCTTTCAAGGACCCTGAAGGAACCGAACTCCATGAGGAGAGGAGTGGTGTGGGGCATTTACAGTCTGTCTGGGATTATTTATTTACTTACTTACTTATTTACTTATTTATTCTGATCCCCTCCCAGCCCACAAGGACTCCCAACGTGATGAGCAAATAAGAACCAATTAAAATAATACACAGATAAAAACATTTTTAAAACATGTTAAAATACTCTTTCAAAACTCCTAAAAAGAATCTAAAAATCATCTTGGGCCCTTTCCTCAAGATGTCGTCGTCTCGCATTGGGGACAGGAGAAGGACAGGACCCAGACAACGCCTATGCACAACGTCATCTGTGTCCCATCGTTCTCCTGTTCCCAGGGAGCGTGATCGTGCCGCAAATCACTGATAAGTTCTTCCCATCAATGAGCAGCGATTGCACAGCCCTCCCGCCTCTCTCCTGCACTTACTTGCGCTGCGGAGGGCCAGGAAGCGCAATTGCCACACTTCCTGCCCCAGCGCAGCCTCGGACAGTGCCCAGCTGTGCTGTGGAAGGCAGCTGGTGCAGAGGGGAGCACTCCCATTGTGCTCCCTTCCTGAGAGAGGCTCTACGGGGATCCCAATGGGGCACCGCCAGGGTCAGGTAGGGTGCGGGAAGGGCCAGTGAATCCAGTTTTAAAACAGTTAAAAAAGCAATTTCAAGCACTGAATGCCATGCAGAACAGCATTGTTTTGGCTGTCCTCCAGAAGTTTAAAAGAGATGGGGCCAGCCTAACATTCTTGGGTAGGGAATTCCACAGTTGAGGCACTGCTACAGAGAAATCCGTTATATGTACCCATCAACCTAACTTCATGAGGTGTTGGGATGTGCAACAGGATGTTCACTGAAAATTTCAAGTTTCTGGCAGGCTCATATAGGAAGGGACGGTCTTTCAGACAGCCTGGCCCCAAGGTGCTTAGGGCTTTGTAGGTCAACACCAGCACCTTGAATTGAGTTCAGAATGAATCGAAAGCCAGTGCAGTTCTTGCAAGGCCAGTGTTACATGGATGGTCTCTAAAATGGACACCTGATACCAGCCTGGCTGCTGCATTTTGCACTAGCTGCAGCTTCCAAACTCTTTTCAAGGGCAGCCCCATGTTCAGCACATTACAGTAGTCTAATCAGGAGGCAACTAACTCAAACTACTGTGGCCAGATCTGCCTTCCTCAAGAAAGGGCACCAGCCAACACTAGACACAGGCACTCCTAGCCACTGCAGCAACTCGGCTTTCCAGAAGCAGGACTGGAGACCAAGAGCATCCTCAAGCTGTGCGCCTGATCTTTCAGAGGGAATGCAATCCCACCCAGAATAGGCTGTGATCCCACTCCCATGTCGGTTTTCCTACTAACCAGCAATACTTCCGTCTTGTATGGAATAAACCTCAGTCTATTCATCTTCATTCAATCCTTTACTGGATCCAGTTAACAATACAGTACAGTGGCTCCTCCACTTTCGCAAGGGTTCAGGGCACAGAACCCTTGCGAAAGTGGAAAAAACACAAGTAACTCCCCCCTCCAATCCCCCTCCCATTCCCTTGCCTTTTGCACATTGGGGCCCAAGGCAAGGGAATAGGAGGAGGGAACTCCAGAGGGGAAAAAGAAGACTCACATAAGCCTCCCTGCCATTCTCTTGCCTTTTGCTGTGGTGTGAGTTCTTAGTGCCATGGCCAGAGGCAAAGGAATGGGAGGGGGAGCTGTGGAGGGGAGAAGAAAGGTGTGCGCATGTCTCTCCCCCGCCCACCCCCCATTCCTTTGCCTTTTGCCTCAGCATTTGCCTTCTTTCTCTGTGTCTGGCAAAATGTAAGGGAATGGGCGGATGAGAACGGGGCGGGAAGAGGCATGTACAAGCCTCACAAATAATGAAATTCACAAAAGTCCAACCCACAAACGTAGAGGGAGGACTGTACCACAGCCTCCTTGGCAACAGTTGTAAAGGAGAGATAGAGCTTGCATCAGGTCTGCAGTGCTCCAGACTCCTTATCTGCCTTTGGGCCAGAACTTGGAAAGTGACTTTTTAAAAGCAACTAAGCATAATTCTAGGTTGCAAACTGGTAAGTTATGGTTATGTTTGTGCGGAAATGGGCCTAAATATGCTGAAAGCAGAAGATCCTGCAGCATAAGCCCTATTTAGTATTTGGAGGGGAGACTGTCAAAGAATAGCAGGTGCTGAAAGCTATATTTCAGAGGAAGGGACTGGCAAAACCTCTCAGTATTCCTTTCCTAAGTAAACCCTAAGAAATTCATGGGATCTCCACAAGTCAACAGGCAATTTGAAGGCGTGCACACACTTTCTCATTATCTGAATGTTACAACTTTTTAAACTACTTAAAAAGAAAAGAACACTAGAAATCTATAAAGTACTAGCCTGTAGTATTAAACATGCCAATGCAGTGAGGCCATACAACCCTATAACTACAAAAAAAAATAACCAAAACAGATTCAGCTACATCACAAAAGCAGTGACATTACTACTTTGCAATTGCAATTTGACTTCATTATACTTCAGTTATAGAGGAAAGTGGTTAACTACAATTTCTTTTTTTGTAACTAATTACTTCAGCTTTGGATATGTCATTCATTCCATCTGTGACCTGTTTTCCTCTTTTAATTCAGTGCCCTAGTAGGGTTGCCAGACTGAGAGCTGGAGAGGGCTCCTCTACCTTTAACGGTTGTGTAGAAGAGGGAAGTTCAGTTGATGTTGCTTGTCAGACTACCAGGTAACTAGCAACACCTGCTGAAATCCCTCTTCTACACAAACATTAAAAGTATAAGATTCTGCTCCAGTTTTTACATTGGGAATTCTACCTACAAGCTACCAGAAAATTCTACCAGAAAAACCTGGTTTGTTGGAAGTTTAAGGTGAGAGAAGCTCCCCTGAAAGACAAATTGCTCACAATGTCCAGCCTTCCCAATGTAGAACGCAAAGCATATTCAAATGTACACACTGCTGGTCCCTAAGGGCAACTGCTGAGGTGAGCACATGAGAAAGTTTCTTATTTGGATTACATCTTCCACAGTTCCCCAGCTAGATTGTCAACTGGCCATACTGGCTAGGTGACTGTGGGACTTATAGTCCAAAACAGGAACTTTTCCATATTCTTGGGTAAGGCCCGTAAATTGAAGAGAGGTCTGTGTGAAACGAAATGTATGTCCATACCCTTGGAACAACTACTGAGAAAAGTCAAGGAAGAAAGTGCAAAGGCAAGTTTATGGTTGAACATTAAGAAAACAAAAATAATGACCACAGATGATTTACATAACCTTAAAGCAGATAATGAAGATAATTGAAATAGTTCAGGATTTTCTGTATTTTCTGGCTCAGTCCTTAATCAGAATGGAGACTGCAGTCAAAAACTCAGAAGAAGACTGGGGCCATTTCCACACTACACTGTTATAGAGCTATTATTCCCCTTTCAACCTCCTGTGGAATTCTGGTGTTTATAGTTGACTGAGGCCCAAGAGCTCTCTGCTGAGAATTCTAAAGGCCCCTCCCTAAACTGCAAACCCCAGGATTCCATAGGATGTTGAAAGTGGAATAATAGCACTATAACAGTGTAGTGCAGAAATGGCCTAGGAGTTGGAAGGACAGCTACAAAAGAACAAGACAAGATTCTGAAGTGTAAAGATATATCACTGAATACTAAGTTCAGGATTGTCCATGCCATTCTATTTCCAATTTCTATATATGGTTGTGAAAGCTGCATAGTGAAGAAAGCTTATAGGAAGAAAATCAACTCATTTGAAATGTGGGGCTGGAGAAGAGTTCTATAGATACCGTGGACTGCTAAAAAGACAAATGAACAAGTCCTAGAGTAAATCAAGCATGAATTCTCCTTAGAAGCCAAGATGACTAAACTGAGGCTGTCGGACTTTGGCCATATCATGAGAAGTCATACCTAACAAGAAAAGACAACAATGCTTGGTAAGGTAGAAGGAAGTAGGAAACGAGGAACAATGCATTACAGATGAATAGACTGAATCAAGGAAGACTCATATCTCAGTCTGCAAGACCTGAGCAGGGTGGTTGAGAAAAGTATGGCTTAGAGGTCTCTCTTCCATAGGGTCACCATAAGTCCAGATCGACTTGATCACAGTTAACAACAACAAGCCTTTAATACCATCTCTGTCTTATGCTCATTCTTTTTTCTTTCTTTTGTGGGGATGGTTTATGCCTGTGTAACACGTTGCTGTATGATACTTTAGTCGGACCTGACCCAAAACATTTTGCAGCATGAGGGAGAGCAGGCAGTGACACCTTCTCCCAACCCAAGATCAACTGCATCAGTTTTACCACCTTAGAAAGGAGTTCCACATGTGTCTCCCCATCTCTCTGGCTGTAAGAACACAGTAATAATAAATTCACTGGTCAACCATTTACTCCTCTGTATTTTGCCAAATGACAAAGCTGTTCCAGATTCAAATGTCCAGAACACTCCCTAGAGTCAACATGGAAAAGGCTGACTGTTTGAACACTACTGGTTTGATTATGAACTATTAAGTAACATAGCTGGAAGATGGCCAATGTTCACAGAAGTTTCTTTGGTTTTTAAAAAAGTGTTTGAAGGGGGCAGGCATTACCAAGAGTGAACAGGAAGATTAGATAGATAGATAGATAGATAGATAGATAGATAGATAGATAGATAGATAGATAGATAGATCAATCTTCCTGTTCACTGTAGGCCCTAAAAGCACCAGGTCCCATCTGGTCTTGGAAGCTAAGCAGAATCAGCCCTGGTTAGTAGCCCTGGTTAGTAGAGGGGAGACAGCCAACACAGGCCAGGTACTATTGGCTGTACTCCAGAGGAAGAAACTGGCAAAACCACCTCTGATTATTCCTTGCCTAAGAAAACCCTATGAAATTCACCTGCCCTAAGTCAACAGGTGATTTGAAGGACAAACACACACATACATACTGTTCAGAGTATTGAAGGAAAGTGCTATGATTAACACCAGAATTGTTAAACAAGGGGGAGAGTGGATGATAGTAGATAGAAAAAGCTCCAGATCAAGAAGCAGTGTACCTCTGATGCTAGATGTTAAGACTGGCTCTACTGTAAGGTTGTGTGAGACAGCAGCCTCAGGCAGTAGATTTTAGGGTACCCAGCAAAGCCAACCAGCTGTTAGTTATTCATTTTAATTCTTGCTGCATTTTTATTGCCAGGAATAGGGGAAAATTGCATGTGGGAGCTTCTGTTTTGTGTATCAACATAACTTGGCTAGCTTTGGGTATTCTGCACTTTGATTTGGATGGGGGAGGGCAGAAAGTGCCATTTTTTTGCTGCTCCATCAGCATCAAAAGATCTTGGGCCAGCCCTGACTGTTGGAGACAGAACATTAGATACACAGGTTGATCCAGCACTGCATTTCTTACATCATATGTTTTCTCCCTTTTCTCCAGATACAGTTATATTGGCTTATGGATGGGTAGGAAATGGTGTGGGTGTGTGTCCTATTTTCAGTTTACAGTGGCATGTAACAAAAGCTGTGTGTGCAAAGCAAATTCATTTGTGTATAACCTTAATAAGCTGTAACTTTCTTTTCCCCCAAAAGGGGAAAGGGCCTTAAATAAAGTCTCAAAGTGTTATGGACATATCTAGAAAGGACCTAATATCTTTAATCCCCATTTATGAACTTGGGTGGTCACTGCTGGAAACCACTGCCCGGAGGGCTACGTAATGATGTTTTCCCTTTCTTTGTGCATGTAGTCATCATGGCAGGAAGCCCATCTCCTCCTGCAGAATGTGGAACCCTATTTCAAAAGCAATTAGATACAGGTATAGTCCCAGTGCCTGCTGAAGTAGTTAGTTACCACTAAATTGACAACTTCTAAAAATTACCTCTTTGCTTTCCTGTTTCTCAAAAGTAATCCAAATAAGAACATTTCTGCTTACGTTTCTTTTAAAGAACACTAATTGGAATTAGCAGCAAGATCCAAAGCCTGAAACAGCTCTTGAACCATGGGGGCATTCTCCCTCCTCCATTTAGTGAGGGCAACTGTATAAGTTACTTTACACACTGTATAAAATACTAGTGTATATACCCAGCATTGCCCAGGATTTTATTTTCTTAGGTAATACTTGTTAGAAAGATTTGAGATCCTATGTCTCTAATTCCCCAATCTTGTCCAGTACCTATAACTTTTCCCCATATTCCACAATCTGGGGAAACTCTGTATTCAGTTGTTAACATATAGAGGTTGGGTTTCTGAGGGAATACACTGCCCTCCTCCTTGCTGCTAGGCCTCATCTCCACAGCAATCAGCCTATGCAAGCCAGGCCCAAGAGCTCTCTGGCTGAGAATTCTAAAGGCTCCTCCCTGAACTGCAAACCCTAGGATTCCACAGAATCTTCTTAGCCAGCCAATCATATGAGGTCTTCACCCGGCAAAGCAAATCATATGAGGTCTTCGCCTGCCTAACACAGACAGACAGACAAACTTTGACTTTCATATATTAGTAGATAAGCTACTTTAGAAGTTACTGGGAAAGGAGCAAGTTACAATTTGAACGTAACTTGGTTCTACTATAGTTATTGGAGAAAAGAATTAAGCACAAGTAATTGGCTTTTTGTAATTAGCATCTGAACTTGCTGTTTGCCCTGGTTTGCATTATATATCTTGCTTTCCACTCTGCCCAACATAAGAGTGGATTTTTTAAAAAAAATCAAGTGACTGGTCTTGTGTGCTCAAGTCTCTTGGGAGGCTGGATTGTCTGATTGCAGCCAATGAAGGTCTCAAAGCTTTTACCAAAATCTGAGCAGACAAAAGTAAGGGAACCCACAAGGGATTTAGCAGAGCCAGCTTCCACAGGGTGAAAGAAGTAGGTTGTTTGACTTACAAGGATGCTGGTACTCTCTGCCACCTGCTTCAAGCTTCCTTGGCACTTTGGAACTCAGCTGCACTCCTTCACAGCAGGACTGCATTTTCCACAACAAGAATACATTGCTGGAAACTAATCTGATGTTGACATCTGACTTTGTCTTTGAATGGGCAATTAAGAACCTATTAACAAAGAGAGCTAGAGTGGTGTAATGAATTGAGTGACAGACTAAGGCTCTGGAGACTGGGGTTCAATTCCCTGCTCAGTGATGAAAACCCACTGGGTGACCCTGGGCAAGTCACACTGTCTCAGCCTCAGAACAAAGCAATGGCAACCTCCTTCTGAGCAAATCTTGCTAAGAAAACCCAGCCGGTTGCCATAAGTCATAAATGACTTATTGACTTGAACTACAACAACTTTTGCAAAAAACTGGCTCCTGGTAGAGATAAAAACATCTAGAAGTAGTCTGTTGATATGGATCAACACAAAAGCCTGCGTTCTGGGGCTGTTTCAGGCATGAATGTCGTACCTCTAATTATTTGTAATGTAAACATAAATTTTTTTAAAATATTTTTTCTTTATTAAATTGTTAAGCATGACATCGAACAAAATAACAATTATCCCTTACCACCACTCAAGCTGCCACTATGCAAAATATTGCAAAGTCTTTATAGAAAAGACTGTTAAAGACCTAGCACGCATAGCTTAGGATCCTTCACAACAGGCATCTTCAAGAAAAAGCAAAGTTCTTGAATAATTAAATCCCAGAAGGAACTGACAGTTTGGCAGTCCGATCTCATATCCTCCGAGAACTGCAGCCCCTCCAACAAACTCCTGATTTCACACCTTTAATTCTGAAGATCTGGAATGGTGTTCTATACTACTAGCTAGAGACCAGAAAATTTAAGCAGAACTATCCTAACTATCATCTAATTAGTGTACTATCTGGCTACATTAACAGGTTTCCAAAGTTTCTCCAGTTTGTTCCTTACAAATAATTTAGATAAAGTACATCCCTTAATGCAGTCATGGCCAGAGCTCCGTGGTTATTGACTGAGCTTGGGGCCTTCTGCTTATGACTGCAATCTGGCTCTTTATTCCTTCTTCTCCATTCCTCTACATATGGTTGAAAGTGCTTCTTTTGTTCCTCTTCTAGTATTTTGGAAGACCACAGAGACTACATCATCAGTGTTTCCAGCATTTTAACAGCTTCTACTTTATCACTTGCTGAATGTTTTATTTTCTTATTGTACAATTAATTTCAAGTGGAAGCTCCATCTGGAAGACGTTTTTGCTTCTCTTGATTTTTCTATAATTGGGCAAAATGTTCTCCTTTTATTCAAAGTCTCTCTGCACAAATCTTGATAGGAAAACACTGTAGATCCATTATATTGTACATTAGGAAGACCTTGTGCTGTTTTCAAAATATTCTTCTTAGCTGCATAACCTTCAAAAGTTACATCCCTTAATCTAGACTCTTCTCTGGCTCTGGGTGTCATCACACAATATGCATTTCCAGTATCAGAGGACTAAATCTTCAGGAAAGATGTCTGCCCACGAGTATATTAAAAAGTCTATCATATATGTACCTTCTGTTTGTTCTTTGATCCTGCATGTACATAAATTCCTCTGTTTTTCTCTTTGTTCACTGCATTCTCCAACAATACACCAAGCTCTTACACACTTTTATTCAAGGTATGGGTGTTCTCTGCACTAACCACGCTGACTTCTGCAGATGTATTTGCCCTTTCTACTTCCAAAACTGTATTGTTTAGCTCCTCAATCTTAGCCCCATTCCACCTTACCTGGTCATGGAAATATCCAGTGTGGGTCCCAGCATCGGCTCTGCCCGGAGTGGAGCATGATGAGAGCACTCCTCCCTGCACCGGCTGCCTCCGTGTTCCAAGAAGCACAATGTCTATGCCTCTTCCTGCCACAGCACAGCCAGGTAACTTCTCAGGTTGCACTGAGGCAGGAAGCACAGCCATTGCAAGCAAATAAGGTAAGTCAGCAATGGTGGCGCAATCACCAGTCACTGACGGGGAAAACCCATCCATGATTTAAGGCACCATCACGCCGCCTGGGGACAGGATAAGAATGGGACCGTGACAACATAGTGCATAAGCGTTATCACAATCCCATCCTTTTCCTGTCCCTGTGGCAAGTTGGGAGGGTAGAGCAGAAAGGGCCTTATCTTTAACAAGCTTCAAGGCTATTCAAGTCCTCTTTTTAGCCATTCTTTTAATTCTTTCTTTTGCAAAGCAAATTGTTTTCTGAGTTCTTGCAAAAGAGCTGAGCCCTCTGTCTCATTAATTTTAACACTTGCTGTTTCAGTATGGGTGTCCGCCATCTTATCAGTTTTCTTGAAGGAATCAGCATTCCTCTGTTTATAGTCAATACTGAAGAAAGGTAATCAGTAATGACTTGTTCTTCCTTTTTATCAAGCCTGTTGACATTGCCTATTAGAAATTGTTGCTAAGAAAGTTCACTACAAACTCATTCCTACTGCATAGGCTGGGTTTTTTGTTTTGTTTTGTTTTTTGGTGGTTGAACACCAAACAAAGACTTTTAAATAGCAGCATTTGGTACTGACATCATGTGGACCTCTGTAAATGCTGAAGTGCAGATCTGCACCGTGACACTTTTCACTTCTACATGTACCCTGACACCACTGATCCCCACATTGAGTTCCAGTGATCTTCAAAATATAGCTATTTAAACAAGATGAAAGGAGGGCAAGGAGAAAAATTCATGGCAAAAAGTCAAAAAGTGAATTTCAGCTGCAAAAAAATTCTTGGCCTCGGATTTCTAGGTTACATGTGATTCCAGCAGTGGGATAACCAGATGTTGGCAACCAGGAAGAGAAGTGTCAAGAGAGCACATCTGGTTAGTTTGACATTATTCTTTTTAAAAAAGAGAATACAAATGCAGGATGCTGCAAATTCAGAGCATTTGAAGCTTAATATTTTGGTACAGCAAACATGATTTCTCCCCAGTGTGTGCATTTGTGTGTGTGTGTGTTCTCCAGCCCTTTCATTGCTGAACTTATTTGCAGCTGCAAGGTCGAGATGTCATGCTGTTAAGCACACGCTCCCACGCCCACCATGGTCTGTATCGAATTATCGATCTCTGTGAACGGAAAAGAGCTCCATGGTGCTCTTGCTTTGAGGATGAGCAGCGCTTGTGGACTGAAACAACACTGCTTGCCAGAACCTCCAGGCTCTTGCCAGTTTCTCTGACAAAAAACAAAGAGGGTCCCCTCTGTGAAACATTGTGAGAAGTGTTTTAGCTTCGTGGGGTTGGACGAGGCTGGGCCCACCAGCTGAAAAGGCTTGGAATAGTTGTTTCTTAAGAAAAATCTGATAATCTAAAGCCAAGTATTCCATGAATTAATCTTAAAAGTGTTCAGTTTTAAGCAAGTGAGGGTTGGAATGAAGGAAAACCAAACCTCTGTTAACAAGTGGAATGACAACATCGGTGGTTTCCATGTAAGTGGAGCAGTAAATCCATTCCATGCTTTAGTCTGAGTTATTAAAGAGCTATCTAAGGTCTGCATCTATTTGGGGGATAGCATTCAGCACCTTGGATGGTCCCTTTGAAGAACAGACTACAGCAGATTCACTGTCCCATTGATACGGAAGCCATCAGCTACCACTGCCTCAGGCAACTGAGCACTGTGTACTCTGTATAGCATTTGTCTAATTTTGCATCTTACAGATTTTCCTATTTACCACCAAATGGCTCTTCTGTACTTTCCTAAGGTTTCTTACTTTGGGTTGAGAAAGATAGGTTATTCTACATAACAACATTGCTCTCTTGCACTGGTAAAGATAGGCTGTCCCATGCATGCAACTGCCTTTCACTGAGTCAGAACAGTCAACATCTGGGCTTCCTTTCTGAATTAAATGCAAATGCAAAAGTGGGATCAGTGAAGGGGGTCAGTGTCCTTCACTGGCTGCACAATCTAGCTCAGTACCAACAATTCAGATAAAAGACTTTCTCAATGTTGCTATCTGAAGCACAGTCTACGTGTACAGCAGAATGAGGTGGCAACAGAGTTTTGAAATGGCAGGACAGATTGTACTCCTTTGAGACTGGACAGGTGGGAAATGGCATTTTTGGAATGCTCTCCTGAACAAGGAAAGAACAGAGTTTGGAAAAGTTTTTTTTTTTACTACAACTCCCACAATTCTTCATGCTGGCTGGATGATTCTGGGAACTGAGTTCCGCATGTACAAAATAGCACAGCCAGGAATTGGCTGGGCCAAAAGAAGCTTCTATATTGTTGGATAGACTCTTGTTTGCTTGCTACTGTCAGGGGGGAAATAGCAGTCTTTACAAGATACTCAATGGTGTGTGTGTGTGTGTGTGTGTGTGTGTGTGTTAAACTCCCACCCACTGCACTATCACCCAGTGTGCACTTTTGGTGGGTCTTAAAGCTTTCTGTAAGGAGCAACATTGTTCTACCACTGCTACTACCAAAAAAAGAAAAGACCCACCCCTGTTTTAATTGGAAATACCAGAAAATGAATCTAGAACTTTCTGGCTACACACCTCTGTTATATGAAATGCTGAACTCTTACTCCTGAATGCTCAAAGTTCTACATGTTTGTTAGTCACAATCAGTCTGACAACAACTGTAGCACCCTGAATTTTTCCAACAGTGGGCAGATTTCACATAATGCCACTGATTTGACCCCAGACGTAAGCCACAGGCACAGTGAAACTTGGGGAACTTAATTTTGACTAATGTGTCACTGAGTTTTCAATGAGTTTTCTCAAAGCATGTCAAAGTGCAGATCTAACCACTTGTGTGTGCAACCATCTCTGGGACCATTTTGTCCCTCATGCTCAAACAGAAAACACGCTGGTTATTCGTCAGCAGACAGCCTGGTCCCTCAGTCTTGAAGCTGCATCTTCTCTTAATATTTTGAATAGGAATGTTGTGGCTGGAGAGGGATGCACTAAGAAAACTGAAATGTAGACCATGTCTCCTCTAATTTATCTCTCTAGTCTGTGCTACTTCCCTCCTCCTCTTGCCTGCAGGGTTAAAGTCTGAATGAAACCAGTAGTTATTAAATGCCTTTACTGTTTTTTTCTCCCTTTGTCCTCCACCCACCCCCTTGTGTTCATTGTTTGTTTTCAGTTTAACCTGTAATGTTTGCTTTTTTTCTAGGAAAAGACTCTAATTCTTCAAAAGAAAGCCTGTCCTCCAGAACTCCAGCCAGGAGGCTTGTCACGGCCCGCTCTGCAAATGTTAACTGTTTCAACAGTTGCTCTTTCTCTGTCCGGGGACACATGGGAACAGTAGTTCTGTGAGGTGGACTAGGGGACTTTTTAAAATAACATTTATTTTTTCATTAAATCTTCAATAATGGAATTCTCAACCTCCTTAGCAAACCACAACTCCCAAAGTTCTTCGGAGGAAGCTATAACAATTGAACTCACCTTGAAAAGTGGGACCTGAGACAAAATACTGGGGTACGGAATGCTCCCGTTGCTTTGTCCCAGCCCACAAACTATGCCCTCAGTGTTTTCTGTGTCAGTGGGGTGGTATATCTGTTCTGGGTTGTACTCTGAACTTTAAAGGAGATATCCAAAGTGCTGAACCTATTTTGGGGACAACATTCAGTTCTTTGGATTATTGTTGTTGTTGTGTGCCTCCAAGTTGTTTCCAACTTATGGCGACTCTAAGGTGAACCTATCACAGGGTTTTCTGGGGGCCGAGAGTTTGTGACATGCCCAAGATCATTCAGTGGGCCGAGCAGGGAATCAAACCCTGGTCTCCAGGGTCATAGTCCAATGATCAAACCATTACATCACACTGGCTCTCAGCAGTGCTTTGGACAGCAACTTTAAAAATTGGGGCTGATTCACTAACTAACGGATATAGAAGCTGCCATTCCCTCTTTCATAAAACAGCATGTTACTTGGTTTAATATGCCAGCTTTTGCTGTACTTTGTCTTGCTGAATGAAAAATGGTTTTTCTTTTTCCAAATTATCAATAATTACCTATTGAGTTACTTTTAAGAAGTGGGAAGGAGTTACTTTTTTAAAAATTGACCACGATTCTATACTGTGGTCTATGTTGTTTATTCACACATACTTAACTACATAGGAGAGGCACCGAGCAACCTTCCTAGTGAATTGCCAAGATGCGTAACAAGGCATCATCAGCAGTGTCCAATATTCATTGGGTTCTACCAGTGTGTACTGGCACTCTCTAGACAGCATCCCAATGTGCATCAGTCAGTTCCTTGGCTCTCTTATGTAGTAATGTCACTGCAGCCCCTTGCTGAATATGAACATTGCAAAACTGCTCTTTTGTATATCCTGCCAACATAAGCGCACATTAGAAGATGCAAGTACCTTACCAAATTCTGGCCACCATAATTCAAATTAATAAATTCTGAGACCTCCAAACTATAACGGCAACCAATTACTTTTAAAAGTAACTTTCCCCTCTGCTTGTTACAACATTGACATAGTGAAGATTTTTCTTAACAAAGAGAGACAGTAATAGGAAAACCTTCACCATTTTAATTTGCATGGTTCTGACCAGCTGCTCTTAAATGGCAGCCTTTGGACGAATAGAAAGCCTTGTTTCTTTTAATGTCTTAAGAGTACAGACCTCCCTCCACATTCACAGGTTTGACTTTTGCAAATTTGATTATCTGTGTCAGTGGGGTCAGTGAGGTGTCCATTTGCCTCCCCCACATTCTACCCTGAGCAAGAAGCAAAGGAATGGGAGGGAGAGGCCTGTGCGCAGAGAAGGACGGTGCATGAGAGCCTTCACCATCCCATCCCATTCCCTTGCCTTTTGCCTGGGTGCAATGAAGGAAGATTGCAGAAGAGAAGGTGAAGAGGGGACATCATAGCCATGTTTAAATATTTGAAGGGATGTCATGTTGAGGAGGGAGCAGGCTTGTTCTCTACTGCTCCAGAGACTAGGACAAGGAGCAATAGATTCAAGCTGCAAGAAAGGAGATTCTTGAACCTCCACTTGAACCTCAGGAAGAACTTCCTGATGGTCAAAGCTGTCTGGCAGTGGAATATGCTGCCTCAGAGTGTGGTGGAGTCTCCTTCTTTGGAGGTTTTTAAGCAGAGGCTGGATGGCCATCTGTTGGGAATGCTATGATGGGTGTTCCTGTATAGCAGGGGGTTGGACTCGATGGCCCCTGGGGTCTCTTCCAACTCTATGATTCTATGATTCTAAGACAAAAGGGAGAATGGGAAGGAGAGAATGGGGGAGGCATATGTGTGCTTTCTCCACACACAGGGCTGCCCCCCCCCATTCACTTGTCTTTGCCCTGGATGTATGGAAAGAAGGCACACATGCCCAGGCAAAGGGCAAGGGAGTAGGGTGAAGGCATGTGTGCACCTTCTCCACATGCAGGGCTGCCCCCTCCCATTCGCTTGCCTTTTGCGCAGGCATGTGGAAGGAAGGCACGTATGCCCAGGAAAAGGTAAGAGAAGGGGGGAGAAGGGGGGACAGTCCACCCACACTGGCCATCCCATTCGCTTGCCTTTTGCCCCAGTGCAGAGAAAGAAGGTACACATGCCGAGACAAAAGAAGGGAATGGGAGAGGGGGGCCCTGGAAGAGAATGAGAAGGGGAGTGCTCACTCAGGCAGGGAGGAATTATTTGCCTTTTTTTTTTTTTTAACTTTTGTGAGACTTCTGCATCCCGAACCCTTGCAAAAGTCAAGGGGCCACTGTATTTTCTTTTCCTCAGTGGCCACTGTGACAGGTTGCTTTGGCTGAAGGCTCTGAGGGAGTTTAAATGTTTAATCTGGAGGAAAGGAACATCGGTTACATTGTTTGGCATAAAGCATATACTAACTCCAAGTTCATGGACAGAATTGTTTACCTCAAAAAAGCACCTCATACTGAAATCTAATTCCACAGGCAAAACTTAGATGTCAGGGAAAAGGATATGACATAAATACAACGTCACATCTGAGCGCGCACACATGCACAAACACATACACACACACACACATGTGCAATTTGGATTGATCCAGATATTAAAATATCTCACAAGGTTTTAGGGTTAGACTTTCAGTCCAGGGGCTATTTGTACATTTATCTGATGTGTTAATTTCTGTCCTGCCAGGCATTGCTCATGCAGTTCTCAAAGTAGCTGACTACGATATAAAGCAATATTAAAATTCATTAAAATTACCCACCTCAATTGTCACATAAAATCAACATAGCAAACAATGAGCAAACTATTAACATTATTGGTCTTACTACAGTTTTGAGGAAGGTGAGGAAAAGCATTCCACAAAACTGGGGTCAAAGGAAGACAAATCACATCTAGGATCTGCAAGAACAGATCTGCAAGGAATTCTGATTTCCAACGATTTTTAACGAGCAAAACAAAATGATTTGATCCCCGCACACACCCCTTCACTAAATTAGGCTCTTGAACAAAGAAAGTTTGGGGTAACCATGATTTTTAGACAGAAAGACTTTACTTGGTTTAGTTCCGGTACTTGAAACAAATTTCTGGGTTTAGAAGTACAATCATCCCTCCACACGCGCTAGGGTTAGGGGCACAGGACTGCCGTGAAAGTGAAAAAAACAAGAATAATGCTAGGCCTTTCCAAACCATATTTAACACAAAAAAAGTATGATCACCATAGTCAACCCATTGTGGATTCCCTTGAGACATCAGGGTTCCTCCACAAGGCAGAAGTGGATGGCTGGTGGGGCTTACTGTCACCTCCACTGCTGGCCCACACCATTTTTAATAGGAACTTACAAGCCTCGTTTGCAGTTTCTCAGTCTCACGGGGCTTGCAGTCCCTATTAAAGGTGGCACTGGGAGGCAGCAGAGGTGACAGCAAATAATCCGTGAATAATCAAATCTGCAAAAGTGAAACCAGCAAATGTGGAGGGCTGACTGTATTTAATTCTGAAAGTTTGGGTGGGGGCAGGTATTTAGGGCCAAAGTCAGCTACATTATGCCAATCCACATCCGCATTACCCACACTGAAATATTCACGTCTATTGAAAGAAAGTGCCACTGAGTAAGATGGGACTTCGTACCAAGCAGATGTAAATAACAAGAGCAAGTGAAGCATGACCTTGGGACACCCCCAAATTTCATGCGGCCCTTGACCCCTCCAGACTCCCTCAGTCCCTCCTAATTCTCTTTTCTGGCCAAAAAGTGGTGAATTGCATCTCCTGGGAGCTTTCAGAAATGGGTATTCAACTGTTAAATAGGTTGCCATGCATCTCTGCACTGTTTAATAGTTAAAAGAAGAAGAAAAAAAGCTGGCATCCTGTTTAATATTTACGAGATCATAAACCACATTTACAGTCTTGTAACTTCTCAGATTCATGTTTATGGTTCTGAATGATTGAATGTGACCCCAAAAACTTACCTTTTAAGCAAGGCAGCACCACAACCCAAGAGTTTTTGAGGTGTTGCAGATCGAAGCTCTGAGTGTATTGTGAAAAACCAGTTGCAGCAGGATCCTAAAGGGTCTCTCCAACTGCCATCTCAACATGCCCTGAAACCAGTACAGCACTGTAGCCATTGTGTCTCATGATCTGCAGTGCCTCAGAAACCTCTTGCACTGGGGTTTTGCCTCACCTAAAAGGTAGGGTTTGGGAAGGTGAGAAGTAATGACCATGGAGATCCATCATCACAGCTACATCTGATGATGCAGGATCTTGGCCAACAGTATTTCAAAACCAAAAACGGACTTCTGGCATTTTTGACAGTCCCAGTGGTCCTTGAAAATGGACCCTTGGACCAGCCATTGTTGCCTATGCCTCACACATACGATTGAATCCTTAAGTGTTTCAAAAACTATCATCATGGATCTCAACCTAGAAACTCTGCATTTTCTTCTCAAAACCTGGCCACCAGACAGATCCTTTTAATCCACTTCCTGTTGGAGAAGACAACAACTCCTGGCTTTTCCCTGTCATCTGACCCCTTTCTCTGCTGTTGTGAACAGAATTCTGACTGTTCTACAACAGGTAAAGCAGAGGCATGAAGGAAGGGAACAGATAGTCTTATATTCCAGCCATATGAGAAAAAATGAATAAAGTTATGCCTCCCCTCCAAGTTGCAACGTGGCAGGAATTCTGCTGAGATTGGTTGTTCTAGGAAACTCTTGTTAAGAAACTCAGCACCCTCTGGCTCTGCGTACAGACAGACCAGAACAAGGCAGCTCTAGTTTAGAATTCGAAGCTGCAGAATGAAATGAACCTTGTTTCGAGGGGCTTTTCTCAAAGTACCTTACGCTGGTGGATCCCCTAAAGTAGGCTTATCTGATAGCAGAAAGCAGTGCCTGTAACACATCACATTGCTCCAGAGTGTCGTGGGAAATTAAATTAAATTAAATTAAAATGGACACTCACAGTCACAAGCCTAGTGCAAAAGGTCCAAGGGAAGGGCAGCATTCCATTCACTGAGATTTCAGGGCCCAAATCCAAGACTTTGTAATGTAACAAAGATGAGTCCCTGTGATATGTCAGAGCTGAGTGTAAGCAAGGATGCAGAGGTGGGCAGAACTGTTGTTAAGCCAGCTGACTCTAGAAATGGACATTAAGGGAGCCTGGGCAAATGGGACTAGAATCCGGTAAAACCCAGCTAACAAGGTAATTTGGCAACCCAGAATTTGGGGATGAGGTAATGGTTGAAATTCTGGAAGGCAGCAAAATGTATCCAGCAGCTGCAGCAATTCCCTCCATTACCACCAGGGCTTAGACTTACAGCATGTGAAAACAGGCAAGAGTTTTTCCAGATCCCGGGCACCTGCTGTGGTTTATGGAAGGCTCAGTGCCAACCCACATGGAGGTTTCTCCCACCCCCAGGCCCTGCACTGCCAGGTTTTGTACAACCAGAAGGCTCAAAGGTTGTGATGCTAGCCCTCCTCTCCCTGCCTTGTTTCAAAGGGGTCCAAGCACATACAACCACTGGCTCTCTCCCCCGTCTCCTCCACTTCACTGCTGCAATTTTGGTATGCAACAGCATGCCGGCACAAGTGCTTTACAACCACCCCTGCTTTACAACCACCTCACATACAAAACGCAAGCTTTCTCTACTTCTCCAGAGACAGATTCTGAGATTTATCTCCCTGTCTGAAGATTTGGGAAAGCACAGTGATTCTGTAAGACTTCAGCCAGCGCTGTGACACCTGGTAATCCCGTGAAGCAAACATCAGTACTGGTACACTGATATGCCCAGAAGTAACTCTTCTGGTCTGCAACGCACAGAACATCTCACGGTCAGTGGTTGGGAGATACATAGAGTTTCAGTCTGAAAATATGACTTTTCCAAATTCTAGATGAGTCTTTTGGGGACAATGAGGCCGCACCAGCTATGTCAGAATGCCAGTGCTGATGACAGTCCAAGCTTATAAAATCCTGAGGTGGCAGAATGCAAACCCATTTGCAAGTTTAAATAATATATAAACAATAAGTCCAACCATTGACTGATGGTGCCTTCTATGTCAGTAGGGCAGTGATTCTGCTTCAGATTTTAGTTCAGACTTTAAAGGAGCCAGCCAACATGCTGAACTATGACCAAAACAAGTTCACATCTTGAATAGATCCTGTAAATTTCAGACTCACTGATTCAAGCACACCAGAGAGGGTTCTAGCACAGTCTACTCCTTTGCAGTGCTAAGAAAACACAATCTTCTACCTGTGGCCTGAAATCCGCTTCTTCAGAAATTACCACGTCATAGTTCTGCATACGTACAACAGAACTACAGCTCTCATAATTCTTGGGGAAGGGGGAGCTTTTTTTGTTGTGTGCCGTCAAGTTATTTCCAACTTATAGCGATCCAGAGGCAAATGAATCTGTCAGAGGGTTTTCTTGGCAGGATTTCTTCTGAGGGGGCTTGACATTGCCTTCTTCTCAGGCTGAGAGAATGTGACTTGCCCAGCATCACTCAGTGGGTGTCTACAGCTGAGTGTGGATTCAAAACCTGCTCTCCAGAGTCGTACTAGAACTCTCAAAATACTACACCATGCTGGCTCCTAAGGGGGAGTTAGGACAGTTGAAACAGCTTCAAAACTGTATAAATTTGTGTATATACTCCAATATTTTTGTTGGCTTTTGATCTGTTGGCCAGCATCAACATTATTCTTAGCAATTTCTTGATGTTCTTCTACAGTGCTGACTATAAGTTAGTTAGGCTTCCTAGGCTACAGAACTAGGTCATTTTTAAGAAGTGGCCACATACTTTGTGGAATTGTGGGATGGGTTTTGCCTTCAACTGCCTCCCTCCTTCTCCTGCCTGTCTGACCAAACTGCATAATACTGCTCAGAAATGTTTGCATTTCTGGTGCCCATTACAGAAACTGCTTGGGGCAGGGGAAGTAAGCTTGGCCTGCTCTACAAAAATTTAAATCTCTCTCTCTCTCTCAAAGTGTTGAATTTAAATGGGAGCAAATAAAAACATCTTGAATGAAGCCAGATGCAAACAAAACCCTTTTTTTAATAAGGTCACTGGAACGTAGAAGCGCCATGAAAAAGAGGAGGAGGGAGAAACTGGCCACTGGGAAAGGAAATTTGATCACAGATGCAGATTTGGAAGAAAAGCTGGCCTTAATTTCCTACTCTTCACCAGGACAGTTCCTAGTTTTTCAAGATCTTTCACATGGCAATGGTCAGCAGTCCCGTGCACCAGTTTCTGAAGCAAGACCAGAAATCTCTGTTTCTTGTCTTGGCATCCCAGAATCAGCTGATCCAGGTGGGATGTAGGCATGAGCTTTAAAAGGCAACAGAATCTGACTGTTTCCCAGTCTTCCTCTTTACATTTAACCCTCTTAGGCCAAACATTAAAAGTCTAGAGATTTCAGAATAGCTTTCTGGATACACAGTCATCGAATATAACCTGTAGAAGCAAATGCTTGTTTTAAAAATGCCAAATATGTTACAAAAAGGACTTATTCCCATTTCTCTTTATATGTACCTTAAAGTTTGGAAATGTTACTTTTTTTGGACTACAGCTCCCAGAACTTTACAGCTACAAGAGCTAGTGGTTGTGCTGGATGGGGTGTTCTGGGTATGGTCCAAAAAAGTAATTTTTCATACTCTGACCTATATGAAGTAATCTTACATCAACTCAGATCATCCATCCATTAAACCATCCACTGAGAACTTGCAGTGTTCCACATGTCAGGCAATGCCCATCAGCTCTACATAACACAGGGCCATAGGTTCCCCACCTCTGATCTAGCCCAACAGTATCTATTCTGAGTGACAGCAACTGTCCATTTTAACAATGACAATAAAAAATTACTGAGGCTGAATATACTACTTTCCTACTTTCCCTGAACAATTAAGATCTCTGACTTTTTAAGTTTTCTGCCTAATAGCTGGAGGACAAACAGAAACCCCTCAGGTGAAATGTCTCACAACATGCAGGTGCTTTGGCTTGAAAAGCTTCTTCAGCCTTTTATTTTTAATGTCATGCCTGCCACAGGTACAGGAGGTCTGTCAGAGCACACACACAGGCAATGTACTGAACAGGTTACTATTTGAAAACCTGCATACTTATGATCCAGTGCTTGGAGAAATTACTTTTTTAAAAAAACTATAGTTCCCAAAATCTGGCTACGCTGGCTGGGAGTTTCTAGGAGACGTAACTTCTCCAGGCTCTATTGTTCGCTATGAAAGGTCGAATACCTTCAAGGTATTGCCTTGCCAAAAGACCACAAGCTCAAAAATTATGCCAAGTCTGAGTCTGCCAAGCTGAAGTTCTCAGCTCATATGGTATGTACACTTTGCTCCAGGATCTGATAGTCCAGAAATGGCCAGTTTTTAAATACTAGGATTTTGGTACATTTAGCAGTTGTAAGGATATGGTTTTATTATTTCAGTTATTTATTTTAACAGAAGCAGATTTTCAAATCCTCTACAGCATCAAGACGCAACAAGTTTGTATCTCCAAAAATTCCCTCACCTATGTAACTATGCAAGAAACAGATTCCCTACTAGTAAAAGCTTGGTAATTCCCTGATCAAAGGAGTCCACTGTAGGTCCAATTGGCTCCAGATGTTTGACTCTTCCTGCAAATTCCAATAGATGTCCCCTATTCCCTCTTGCAATACACCAAGGCCCTCTTGCAAAACACTTGACTGCAAATATCAGCAGGAAAACCTGTCTGCCATTATCAAGCTTCTTCCACAATATTGCAAGACAACCTGGTGGCCATCTCAGATAACACTAGCAGCTTGGTTCATAGTGCTCTGCCTTCTTGTAAACCAAGGGTCAGCAGCTGTGGCAGGTGCAAAAACCCAGCGTTCCCTAGGCACCAAGTGGACTGCCAAAAATTAAACAAAAAACCCTAAAGTGTTCAGAAGTCTACTTCTGGTTCTCAGAAATGTACACTTTTGATATTAAATAGCTCAGGGACCCTTGCAACCTATTTTGGGGGTGTGCAGAAGCTGAAAATCATAGACATATATTGACCAAAATAAGGTCATTCAGAGATTCTGGTAGGTTGAGGGCCATATTTGGGAGGCCACATACATCCACACAAGCATATTTTGTGGGTCTTTTACATCTACCACCAGACTTGCCCTCATCTCGCTGTTGCTGTTGTGCACCTTCAAGTCACTTTTCATTTATGGCAACCCTGATGCAACCCTATTCTGGATTTTTCTTGGCAAGATTTGTTCAGAATGGGATTGTCATTGCCTTCCTCTAAGGCTGAGAGTATGACTCGTCTAAGATCACCCAGTGGATTTCTATGGCTGAGCAGGGATTCAAACCCTGGTCTCATAGAGTCCTAGTCCAACATTCAAAACTACTACTAGCTATCTTCTTCTAGTTGTCCTTTTAAAAAATGCTTTCTAGAAAGGCAGCCAGTTCAACATCCCATGACAACACTTTACTTTAGATTAATTACCTGCCGTGTGGAAAAGATCCTTCCTTTTATTTGTTTTAGCTGATAAAAATGCTGTTTCAAATTTCACCATAGACCCGAAACTTGCTGGGTGGCCTTCTAGGTCGGTTCTCCACTTCTCTTCCATCCCCCATGCTTTGCAAACAAAGTGATATAATATCAGCTTACCTTGTCATAAGTATTTCTGAGCTAATGTATGTAAAATGCCCTCAGGGAAAGAGCTATATAAATCACTTGAATAAATACCAAGATTGCTGTGCTAGGCATACTTTTTGGAGTAAAAGCAGAATTTTCAGTTCCAGTGTGCGTCCTCAAAACTCCGTGATGCTTTTTTCCTCTGCTCCACCTCCTCTCTCCTCATTGCTCCACTACCCTCAAAAATGGCTTCAGTTTCCAAAGTGACCTGTGAGGAAGAAATCTGCCTGGTCTTTTCAAAGAGGCAGCCATGTTAATCTGTTTTAGGATTCAAATGCATAATGGAATCCAGTAACTTGTTTGTTCTCACATACGGGACATTTCCGCACTAGATTGTTATAGTGCTATTATTCCACTTTCAACATCCTATGGAATCCTGGGGTTTGCAGTTTAGAGAGGGGCCTTTAGAATTCTCAACCAATGAGCTCTTTGGCCTCAGTAAACTACACACTCCAGAATTCCACAGGATGTTGAAAGAGGAATAACAGCACTATAACAGCGTAGTGCTGAAATGGCCTAGGAAACCAAGGTTCAAATCACTGCTCAGTCATGGAAACCCACTGGATGATCTTGGGCAAGTCACACTCACTCTGCCTCAGAGGAAGGCAATGGCAAACCCCTTCCAAACAAATTTTGCCAAAAAAGATCCCATGATAGGTTCACCTTTGGGTCGCCATAAGCTGGAAATGATTTGACGGCACACAACAACAAACAGATGTGCAGGTGAACACATATACGGTGGAGAAAAGTCTTTGTCAATCCTATTCACTGCTATGGGTGCAGAAGCAGTATGCATTGTCAGTAAGCGAGCATGAGGGATTTATTTCTGTTACGTATGTAGCTGTGATGAAAACTGGTATTTTAATAGATGTAGTGTGCCGGAAACTGTGTGGAAAAAGGATTAAGAGCTTTCCTCACTGCTTTCAGCTGGAAATTTTGTCCTTACAGGATCGTTTTGGTGCTACTGGGTTATCGGGGGGGGGGGACATTTTGGATGTGCGGCTTGTAGTTTCAACTCTGATCCCTCTGTCTTATGCAAAACACATATGCATAAATCTGTACAATTATGCTGTATAATCTGTTAAGGGTGAGGAGACAGCATTTTGAATAAAGCTGAATGCTTTCGACTTATTCTCAGCTTCCACATCACAATTATACAGGCCATTTCCACACTAGACTGTTATAGTGATCTTACTCCACTTTCAACATCCTATGGAATCCTAGGGTTTGCAGTTTTGCCCCTCCCTATACTGCAAACCCCAGGATTCCATAGGATGTTGAAAGTGGAATAAGAGCGCTATAACAGTCTAGTGCGGAAATGGCCATAGAGTTTTGTTGTGTCCTTGCCCCCTTGTCTTTCTCAGCTTTAAAACTAAATCTAGCAGTCTTAACAATAAGTTTTCAAATATTTTATTTCTCTGACACCAGCGCAACAAGCAACCTTTCACAATTTGTTGCTCTCCAAGTGTGTTAAACTACAACTTCTGTTTGCTCTCTAACACATCTGAAGAGCACCAGTTTGGGAACATGTCCTTGTCGCTAAACCAAAATCTGTATGAGCTATTTATCCATTTATCCATTTCTTACATGAGATGAGATCTCTGATCATGCCAGCCTGTAATATTTTCTCACATGGAGACCACTCCAAGGAGAGAAGTGTATTCTGCACAAGTTCAGAATCATCCCTCTTTATCATTGCTGTCCTTACTTCAAGTCTGAGTCCTGCAACTTTTCAAAAGGCTTTATTTCAAAAGAAATAAAGGTGTATATGTCCGCAACCACAAACATAACTGAGACTAAAGGCAAAAATCACAGTTTCATGAAGTAATGAGTTGATTTTAAGAAAAGGTAATGACATCAAAACACCACTTTTGGAATGCACTAGGACATGGAGGCAGGTGGGGATGGGATGCTAAAAGAGTACATGTTCTCCGTCCCATTAGCCACTTTTCTGGGAACAGTTGATTTTAGTGTCTGTTGCTAATTCAAATTTTTGAGAAAGCTCAGTTCACTTTGGCCTGGTCAGATTTGGTTACTGCTCATTGGGAAACACCAGAAAGTCCTCAGCCTTTGACTGTCAAAGTGAAGGTAGAGAAGGAGAGAGGAGTCAATCCAGATCAAGTTAGCAGTTGTTTCATCAAAGCCAAAAAAGAGGAACTGTGCCTGACTGAGGGAGAAAATGGCAAAGTGAAATGAAACAGCGATTGGGGAGAGCAGTCGCATAGGGACGTCGGGGTGGGGAAGGCGATTCGCCCTGGGCGGCAATGTTTTGGGGGCGTCCCAGCCAATAGCCACGCCCCCACATGCCCTGGCCACACCCTCACACACAGTGGCCATGCCCCTAGTGCCGTAGCCATGCCCCTCGCCCCCCCTTCACACACTCCAAACTCTGCCACTGGGGGAGACCAGAAGGCCAGAGAATCAAGTGGCAGTATAGGAATCAAACAGAAAAGGAGGACAGATATTTATTCCCTTCAATTCATTTTAACAGTAAGGCCTTGTTATACTATCGATTAGCAACCATTACCAAAGGAGAACAGTGTGCTGAAGTCTGACAGCTGCCTGGTCACCACCAGCTGAGCCAAAGGGACCACTCCAGAATCTTTGTTGCCTGGCAACATTAAGATTGATGGAAAGGAGCATCACAACCTCTCTGTTGGCTGGCAACTATCTGGCTGGGAGGAAAATAGAGTTTTGGAATCTGCTGCATCTCTGAGAGCTTTCCCCACCATCACTACAACCCATCGAGAGGCACAGTTTAATCTTGTCTGTTTGAGTTTGCCTATTACCAGAGAAAGAGAAAGAGAGAAACAAATAGTACCTTCGCTTTACACCAGACTTTGCTCAGCAATGGGCAGAGGACAAAATCCCATTCCTGAAACACTGGCTTTTTCTGTTCCCAGAAAAGCATCCTTCTTGCCAACTTGTAGCTTGGGACCACCTTTGCTCCTTCCGTCCCTAATGGCCCTTCCTGTTTCCACTTCTTCCCTCTCCACCACCATTGCCAAGGGCACTGATTCACCTTTGTCACTCAGTAAAGGACAGAGCCAAAAATAACAATTTCAGAAGATTTTGTTCCTGGTACTGAGGTGACATGAGGCAGAAATGTTTACTCTCTCGGCTACACATTAACCTGATCAGTCAGTGGTGTCTGCCTGGTAAAAGACGTAAGTAAGAAAGACAGTCAGCAGTTTCAATATAAGAGAATGTTATTCACCCGTGCAGTTCTAAGGGAAGTGCCATTCTGGATCAGTACTTGGTCTTGCATGGTCAGACAGGCATTCCAGAGATGTTAACACAGGACATGGTCACAGCTTCATTTCTTATTGTTAGATAGGGTTGTGCTTACAATTTAGGTAGATTGAAGCAGCTGCCTCAGACTGCAGACTAGGGATGTGACATAAAAAGGGTAGCAATCGGATACAGTCCTCCTTCTATATTCGCAGGTCTGACTTTTGTGAATTTGATTATTCACGAGGTACGTGCTTGCCTATCCCCCCACTGTCCTCCTCCCATCCCTTGCATTCCTCACCCCAGGCTTGCCAGGCTTGTGTTTTGTCTCTTTTGGGTGAGCAAAGCCCCCTCCCACTGCTGGAGGTGTATCCTCTCTCCCATGTGGCTACACTTTCTGCTGTGTATTGGCTGCTGATTGGTCAGGTGCTGCTGTTGTTGTTGTTGTTGTTGTTGCTTAAAAAAGTCTTCTCTGCAAGCATTAAAATAGCCTAGCAGATGGTATGCTGGACACACACACACAGAATGCTAACTACCTACCCCCAATCACTTATACAGTATTGTCACACAGCCAGAGTCTGGGAATCTATATCAGGCGGGCATACAGTTATTGAAGAAAAAGATTAAAATTACTTTCTTAGCAACAGAAACTTCACCTTGCCAGTATGTGTCTGTTATTTTCCAAGTAGACACCAGATCATGAAAAAAGGCAGGTACATGACAAGAGGGCGCTAGGAATGTCCCTCAAAAGGGACAAAGAGTAAAATGGTGGTGCCTTGCTTTGTTGTTGCCTTCAGGGGCTAAGAGTATGTGACATGCCCAAGGTCACCTTGCCAAGCAAGGAACTGAACCCTGATCCCCAGGATCATAGTTCAATGCTCAAACTACTACACCATGCTGGCTCGTATCCCCAAACAATTCACTCAGTTCACGCTTTGGTAACCCTCCTGACTTTTCTCACAGATATTTTTTTTAACCACATGAAAACCATTAAGGCAGTAGGGGCACAACAGCCACACAGCCTTTTTGACTAGTTGGGCTACAACAACCCATCCACCTGGAAGTACTTTGAGAGATCAAGGAGTATCAACAAAATCAACAACATGTTCCTCTGTCTCTTGCCTGACAAAGCAACCAGGGTGACCAAAGCTGTTTCAGTACCAAACCTCCATCATCTCATTCCATCTCACCACTTTCTGTCTGGTTCTATCCTATAAAATCCTAGGGTTTACAGTTCAGGGAGCGGTATTGAGCATTCTCTGCCAGAAAGCTCTAGCACAGTTGTTCTTAACATGGGGTCCACAAATCCCCAGGGATCCGTGATGCCCTCACAGAGGGTCCACAAAAGGCTCAAAGGCTGCTTAGCCCATCCGCTCCTGACAATGAATGGTGATGTGATAGAAACCAAAAAGGAGGCAGGCAGGCCAACTGGGCCTGCACATTGCATGTCACATGGCTGCCCTGCTGCGAGGAAGAGGCAGCCTCAGCAGCTGAGTGACAGTGGAGCTGAGAGTGAGTCAGCCAGCCAGCCAGCCAGTCAGCATTTGCTCTTCTTCTTCTTCTCTCTCTCTTTCACTCTCTCCTGCCCTTTCCAGTGGAGATCAATCCAGTGTACAGTTGGTCCTCCACATTTGCTTGGGTTAGGGGCACAGGACTCTTGCAAAAGTGGAAAAATCACAAATATCAAAATGTGTGGATATGTCTGTAGGAAGAGAGGCAAGGCATGGTGGGGAGAGCAGGCACCCACGGTCCAAACCAGGTCAGGTAAAGGAGAGGGAATGGAGGGATCTATATGGTGGCCATATACCTCATCTCTCTTGCCCATCTCCTTCATTGGGTGCATGGGGGGCCTCAGGAAAGAATTTGTGGTGCTGAGAAATCAGGCTGTCAGCCAACCTTAGCTGAGCAGGTAGCAGCTGGTGGAGAAGAAAGAGGACCACAGGTGTTTTTTTTAAATGGCTACATGGCTGATCAGAGCCGTTAAAGGGGAAAGTTCCCCAGGAAAAGAAGTGCCTAAGGTGGGGGTAGCAGGGGTTGAAGCAACTCGCAAATCATCAAATCCACGAAAGTCAAACTCACAAATGCGAAGGGATGACTGTACTATCAGAAACATTCAAACACCTCCCTTTCTTTTTCTTTTTTTCTTTCTTTTTTTTTTTTTTTTTTTTTGCCTTCTTCAGCAGGAGGAGGGGAGAGTGAAACGGACAAAGGAGGGAGGGAGGGGAAAAGGCGGGAAAAAAAATGGGAGTTGAAGCAACACCTCTAAAAAGACCTCCACCACACCTCCTCATTTCCATTCATAAGCACACACACTTTCATCTGAATCGAGTGGTGGCTTATTTCACCAGTAGTGATCCCTTGCTCCAACTTCCAGTCTTTTGCCAGGGGGTAGCATCTGCTACAGCACTGCCCTCACCTTCTCCTTTGGTCCCACTCCTCCCTGTTATATTTTTTCAGAGTTGGCCACCACACTGTGTGAAAGATCCCAAACTACAAACCCCAGGATACAGGATGGCAGTTAAAGTGGAATCACAGCACTATAATTCTATATGAACGGGTCTGTTGTCTCAGAACTCTTTTCCCTTTCTGAGATTCTATTTTAGTCTGTTGCCCAGTCCTTGATCTTTTTCATAAAGCTTATTCTTTTCTAATTCCAGTAGCCCAACTGACAATTTACCTGGCTGAAGCTGGACTGCAAATATTTTGTTGCCAGGTGCTTTGCTCCCAAAAAGTTTGCCCATCTACAGTCATTCCATCAGATGACACTGGCTCAGGTAGGACCAGAGGCCTCCTTGCCACAAGTATAATCTAGTACTGACATCTCAAGCCTCAAGAAGGATAGCTATTTTTGTCCACTGATGAATGAAGTCTGGATGCAGGTTTCTTTCTTTAAAAAGACCAAAAAAAACCCTGTCTCTCTGATGCCCTAGCTGTTTCCCAGATGTCTCATCCCCCCAATTTCCAGAGAAGGCAGGAAAATCAGCTTCCTGTTGCAATTTCCAGGGCAACATCCTTTGGGACACCATGGTTCTAAACAAAACAAAAGGCAGCTGGAGAGACCCCTCAGTTTCCTACCACAACTGCTTCTCCATAGGGAACCCCACAGCCAAAAACACGCTGCAGCTATCATTTCCCATCACCCCAATCTCCTGCACCTCAGAAATGCTTTGGTTGGGGCACTGCCAAGCATTAAAGGTTGATTTTTGAGGTCATGCTCAGTTGTTCGTGACTATAAGTGTGAATTGCCCAGCATTTACAACATCGCAAGTCCTGCTTATGGTATGGTAACTGCTGAACAGGATGCTAGCCGCAGTCTCTTGATATACTAGATACGCATCCCATTTTCTCCCTGGCTAGAAAACAAAATTGAGAGGCTTTCTTGATCTTGTAGAACCAGATGCCTTTGACAAAGGAAATTTTCCGTACATCGAGTTAGTGGTGAAAAACTTCAGCTCTTGAAATTTTGCCTGTTGTGCAGCTGTTCCAAAATGCAGGAACTTGTACAGGAGGAGAAGGAAGTTGGTAACTGTAAGTGTCAAGAGGTTTCAGGATATGCCCTGAAAACTAGTTTAGTTCAACAGTTTGAATGGCTCAGGTGAGCTGAACCAATCAACATCTTTCTGTGGGGCAGAATAAATGTAACTCAGGCTGGTATAGAAACTTGAGCCCACAGGCTGCTTGAGCCCCAACACCCTTTCTGCAGACCACCCTTAACTCCCTATAACCCGTCCAAAGTACTCAGTTATTTTAATTTTGAGGAGAGTAAATTGCCACCAAATTGCCCAAACCGCTGACAAACAAGTCCTCTGTCCTTATATATATCTCACAACCCACAACTCTCACCAAAACATTAAAAACTCAATGAAAGCTACCCAAAAAGTCAAGCAAATCAAGACCAGAAGCTGATCAAGTAAATGAAAATGGAAATAAAGGTATTCAAAAATGGCTAGACATGCATCACTACAGCCCACATGGGGTGAAGGTTTGCCTCCACTTCAGTTGCACGCCTCTGAAATAAGGGAATGTAGTATTTTCCACTCAGAGAGAAAGAGAAAAAACAGTGAAGAGGCAAAGCAATAAGACAGAGGAGCAACGACAAACGATAAATAGGAACTGAAAAAAGTATGCATGCATGTGGGTGGGTACATATGAGTATACATAACACACATGCTTGTAAACACACAGTCCTTCTTCTCTGTATTCTGATAACGCTTTGGTGAGGTGCATTTCCCTCTCAGTCCTTCTGTGGTCAAACCTTTGAAATCCCTTAATTGCTCTAAAGAATTTGGAACTCTAATGCCCACTCCTAGGTAGGTGCTCAGAAAGATAAGAGAACCCCTCAGTGTTTCTAACCTGACAGCTCCTAAGAATTAGTGATCAAAAGGTGATATGCTGCTATTCTGTCTTTTCCTCCTTAACAGATTCTTTTTTGTTTTAATGTTTAAAAAAAAAAGATGAAAGAAACAGTAGGAAAACAAAGGATGCTTACATGTGGAAGATAACAATATCTGGATACATCCTCTCCTAAAATTCCTTTACTTGAGGCCGGACAATTGCACAATAAAAAAAAAAATCTGTATGCTCCATCAAACAGCAGCTGCAAGGAAGGAAGCAATTGCTGGTATCCCAGTTTACGCTTGCAGTTTGTCTTTCAAGTTATGTCTGATGTAAGACAGCCCTCAGGTTCACCTATCATGGGGTGTTCTTGGCAAGATGTCTTCACAGAAAGTTTGCCATTACTTTCCTCTTGAGGTTGAGAGATTGTGACTTGTCCAGGGTCACCCAGTGGCTATCCACAGCCAAGTCAAGATTCATACTGTGACCTCCTGGAATCCATGCTGGCTCTCCAGTTTAGGCTTAATCTGACCTCCTGTCCATTCTCTCTAACTTTTCTTGCTTCCAACTCACTCGGGCTCATGTTTTTTTATAAATTTAATTTCTGTGCACATAATCTCACACATGACTTTTATGACTTTTTTGTATAAAAAAAAATACAGTCTGCCCAGTCATTGAAAGGCCTAATTAGAACACTGCTAGATTCCAGGAACCTGAAGCAAGAAAGTTATTATTTTATTGGCTTTCCCTCTTTTGCATTTTTACAACAGTTTGACACCTTAAAATGTGTCAGGTGACACATTTTCCCACTGCTTAGGTCCATGTGAGGAAAACATACTTAATTCCTACCAGTCAGGCTATTCAGCAGGCTCAGCCTAGCTGTTAGACCTGAGTGCAGCCCTACGAGACATTTTGAGCCTAAGGCAAGTGCAATGGTATCTTCCCAAGGCTCATAATACACAAAGTCATTCAAATTTCTCTTTGGAACATGAGGCAAAAAACCCCACAAACACTTCTCCCCAACAGTAAATCACAACCACTGCTACCATCACAATAAATTAAGTCATTAACCATTTGCTGCCCTCTTATGATATTCAAAATCATGTTCTCCACTTGTCCCAATTTGGCAGGGACAGCCCCAATAAATCCCCTGCTCTCCCACTTTTTCAGCTGCTTTTAAAATGTCCCAGTTTCTCTTTTCTTCTCCCCTCTATCCTTCTTTGTCCTCAGGTTACTTCAGTTGCAAACTGAGTTTAAAGTGCAAAAGTAGTTGGCACTTCTTTAACTCGGCAGTGGGGAGGGAGGGGGAATCTTGTCTTGTCCAGTAACAGTAAATGCAAGCAAAAGCAGGCTAGGATTGCCAGAGTGAAAACTGGACTTCTGCACTGGCTGTGGAGAAGAGGGAATTTCTACAGGTGGTGCTTGTCAGGTAACAAAATGTCTTGAGCCAGTACTGAGGCACAGGTACACACACAGGAAGGAAGGAAGGAAGGAAGGAAGGAAGGAAGGACGGAAGGAAGGACGGAAGGACGGACGGACGGACGGACGGACGGAAGGACGGACGGAAGGACGGAAGGACGGAAGGACGGAAGGACGGAAGGAAGGAAGGAAGGAAGGAAGGAAGGAAGGAAGGAAGGGGGGGTACCCCACCCCAAGTGAATACAGAGCCCTACCTGTACACCTATGTAACAACTCCAGGATCTCACCTGAAGAATCACTGCGTTAAAGACCATTGAGACCACCAAATACTATGTTCAAGTTCCCCAAGAGGTGTAGTGGGGGGTGGAGTAAAGTGACAATTTCTCCCAAAAAAATTCCATCTCCCCCCACTGAAATTTTCTTTTAGCCCCCAAATTTCTACAATTTTAAGGAACTTAAAGCTTCTGTTGACTGTTTAGAAATACAGTTTAGCCATCCAAAGAAAAAGAGCATGCAACATTGCTAAGGGAATGCGAACACAGCAAATATAAAAATTCTCAGTGCAAATGATTTTTCAGTGTCTCACTCTGCAATGACAGAAATTTTGGGACTCAAGGAAAAATTCATTTGAGAGCAGGATTGTTCTTTGGGGGCAATTCTATCATTTTGCCCACCGCCCCACATAGCTAAACCCAAGCATCTCCTCCACAGTCTGTTTCCCGTATGCTTTATTTTACCCTGAGTTTATAATAGCTTCCCTTATATCCGTGTCCGAAGCAGTCTACTCTACTGATAAACTGAACTGTGCGAGGGTGGCCCACCATATCTCGCCGGACCGCGTCTTCAAGCATTTCTTAGCATTGGCTATACTAGTTAGAGCTTCTAGGAGCTGCACTGCTGAAGAATATCTGGAGAGTAGCACTTGGCTCACCCCTACTTTAGTGATTAATAAATGTGGGTGTTTCATTTTGCTTTGGAAATCAATTGGACCAGGATAACTTAATACTTGATCTCACAATGGCTTTGACTACACTCACCGTACAATTTCCAGATCTGAATTCAAAACATATTCAGCAATACTTATACTCTGGACAGCAGTTATAGGAGAGTGGTAATAGACTAGATAAGATTACGTTAAAAGGCAATTTCCCCAGCCCTACATACAGCAATACAGATAAAATCTATTTGTCAAAAACAATGTTTCCTGGCCCGCTGTGCTCTAGCCATAAGGAACTACAATTCCCATAACCCCTGCTTAACTAGAGGAGTTGTAGGTCAAGACAACTGGAGGGCATCAGGTTTTACAGAGGGTGGTCAAGAACAAATACTAGAAAATAGGGAGTAATCTTGGTTAGTAGGGTAATAAGGACCAAGTAACCCTCCAGCATTACTTTCCTTTTTTTTTTTTTTCCTGACGGCCTGGTTAAAATAGATGGCAAGTAGTTCATACCAAAGGGGTGAAGAATTTGTAGTCCTCCAGATGTTATTGGACTTTGATTCCCATCAACCCCAGTCAGAATGGCCAGTGGTCAGCGACTGCAGGTTGACAGTATCTAGAGCACTACGAGTTGTCCGATCACTTATTGTTTTTATTTGCTTTGAAGCTTGCCTTGACTTATGGCAACTCAATGAATGAAAGATTGCCATGAGCCCAATCAGCAGCGGCCCTTGCAAATTCTTGCAAATTCAGGGCCATGGCTTCCTTGACTTTCCCTTCTGCACGCCACTTTACCAAGCATTCTTGTCTTTTCCAATTAGTCTTGCCCATTGCTGCTGTGTGCCTTCAAGTCATTTCTGACTTATGGAGACCCTAAGGAGAACCTATTATGGGATTTTCTGTGGATTTGAGCGTCTTTGACGTGCCCAAGGTCACTGAGTGGGTTTCCATGGCTGGGCAGGGATTTGAACAGTGTTCTCTGGGGTTGTAGTCCAATGCTCAAACCACTACATCATGCTGGGGTCTCAGGGCCCTATCACACTACACTGTTATAGTGCTATTATTCTGTTTTAACTGTCATTGCAGTATTGCATGCAATCATGGGATCTGCAGTTTAGGGAAGGGCATTTAGAATTCTCAGCCAGAGACCTCCGGTGCCTCACCAAACTACCAACCCCAGGATTCCACAGAATGATGCCGTGGCAGTTAAAGTGGAATAACAGTGCTATAACAGTGTAGTATGATAGAGCCCTCCGTCTTGCTTGCTCATAGCCTCCAACATTTCAGAAATGAAAACTGGAACACACACAGCCAAGCAGCATCAGCATGCGGTCAAAATGGCAAAAGGTATTAATGAGAAAGATCACACAGCTAAAAGACGCGACACCAATTTGCTTTTGCCTGAGCACACTGGGAAAGGCAAGATTCTCTCCTCTCCTCTCCCCTCTGCTGACTTTTGGAGTCCAAACAACTTTTGCACTTGGAACTCGTTTTGCAGCAGCTGAAGTAAGCTGAGAATAAAGAGGGAAAGTGGAAGGAAAAGAGAGAAACCGGGACATTTTAAAAGCAGGTGGAAAGGTGAGATGATAAAGGATTAATTGGGACTCTCCCTGCCAAATTAGGACAGTTGGAGGGTACACACGTTCTCTCATGATATGTCCCAAAGTACAACAGCCTCAGTTTAGTCATTTTGGCTTCTAATGAGCAGTGAGGCTTGATTTACTCTCAGACCCATCCTCAGCCATGCTGTAGGTTTAAACTTGTCTGCCTTTACCTAAACAGGACACACAATGTGAAATCGCCTCAATCATAGGTACTTGTAACTCGTATCCCTGTCACGATTCCTCTATTATCATAGGCCCCAAGGAATTTTAAATGCATTATACCACGTGAGTCAAACAGAAGGCCCACGGGCCGAATCTGGCCCACCGGGCCATTTCATGTGGCCCTCGCACCAGTCTTGCAGCTGCAGCGCTCCCGCCACTGGCGAACCCAATCCCCACTTTGCAGGCCCTCAGCTGCCAGTATTCCAAAGAGGGGCCCAGCAGCCAGCACTCATGATCTACTTCTGACTGCTCTTCTGTCCAAGTCTCACTGTCAGAGCATGGCAATGCTCCGCACAGCTCGCAAGAATTGGACAGAGCAGCAGTCAGAAGTAGAAGTAGATCGTGAGTGCTGGCTTCCGGGCCCCTCTTCAGAATACCAGCAGCTGGGGGCCTGCAATGTGAGGATCAGGCTCGCCAGGTACAGAGAGGGGCAGGGGGGCAGAAAGAGCCACGGGGGGGAGCAGACAGAGGCACAGAGAGGGTCTGGGGAGCAGAAAGTAGCACAGATTATTACTAAAACCAGTAAAAATTAAATGCAGAGGTAATATTCAATATGTTAAAAGAGTGGATACATCTATATAGTCTTACAGATACAACCAGCCCTTTGAGGACAATCATAATGTTGATGCGGCGCAAGATGAAATTGAGTTTGACGCCCCTGCCTTATACAGTCGTCTTCACTCCCATCTCCCTCACTTCAGTCTTCACAACAGCTCTGAGACAGAGGGTGGAAGACATCAACTGGTCCAAGCTCAGCAATCACCATGAACTGAAATAGGGATTTTAAAGGTACTATAGCTACAGTCTTACCACAGAATAAGTCTTAGACAACTCAATGAGACTTACTTCTGTGGAGTGCAGACACCTGTGATTTCAGCAGGGTAGCGCTTCTCCCACAAAACTAGGTTGGACTGTGACATAGGACATTCAGATTTAAATCTCCAGTGAAATTGAAATTCACTGGGCGACAGGGCCAGTCATTCTTTCTCTGTCTCTCAGCCTGACTTACTTCATGTCATGAGAATGAAGAGGGGTACAGGAGATTCATGCAGTATTTTGAACTCAGTGGAGGAAAAGCAGAAAACAAATAGAACAGAAAAATTAAAATGAAATAAATACATTTAGGAGAATCCTTCCATCCAGCTTGGACCATGGGCCACTGCTGCTGTGAAGACACATATACATCCCTGATATCTCATTTATTGTATGCTATGCTGGCTGTCACACAGAAATATTAACCAGGAAGAAACCCAACACTATTGCTTCCAGGATTGGGCAAAAGGGGTCCCTCCACAGGTTGTCAGACTACAACTCCCAACACCTCCCAGCAAGCATAGCCAATGGGCCAATAACATAACATGGGCCACATTCCTCCGTCTCAGTCTACTCCAGCCCACCCACATGCTCCTGTTGGATAGATATCTTCCATGACTACTTCTTCACCATATTCACCAGGCCTAGATGAGATACATTCTCCAAGCATAACAATAAGAAGGTCATTACTATTAGAATCATTTGTTGTATTTCATGTTTGTTTGTTTGTTTGTTGGCTGAAAGTCAAAGGTTGCCTAACTGACAGCCTGGGAATCTGATCTAGCCTCTGGAGCAATTTGGTTCACAGTAGCCTACTGACCTTTAATCAAGGTTTAGCAGGAATTTTTCTTTACATATTGTGTCATATTCTATATTTCAATATCAGAATACTGTACTGCTTTTCAATATTAGCATCACCACACTGCTATTTCAAGCCTATTCTGGAAAGACAAAGAAACTCTGCCAATGTGTATCTTGAGCTTCTTACAATGAAATCCTACAGAAGTCTCTTCAAAACTGAGGTAAGGATGCATTCCATACGTTGTATAGGATTGCAGCCTTGGGCTTAAATCCAATTGTTTTAGATTACTGGAAGCCACTCTGAGTACTTTGCCAGAAGAAAAGTAGGGGATAAACAGAATAAATAAATAAATAGCCCAAAGAAAAGCCACTGCATCAATGGGAACTTGATAAATCAACACTTGCATAAGCTCCACTGATTTAATAAACTACTCTAGTTGGGATCAGCAATTGGATTTAGTATTTAGTCTCTTACTCACAGCTACTAATATTCTTACAACAGCTATAGAACATACTAAGGTAGCATGCTAACACAGCATTCTGGATAGAGATTCTGAGAGACGTCATCACAAAGTGGGATGATGGTGTCGCTTTTCAAAGCCAAACCACCTGCTTTATATTGTGCCAGACCACTGGCCCATCTAGTTCAGCACTGTTTACACTGACTGACAGCAGCTCTCCATGATTTTCAGCCAGTTTTCTTTCCCAGAGTGTACCTACACTACACAATCACAGCACTTTGACACCACTTTAATGCCATGGCTCCATCCACTGGAATCCTACGATTCATAGTCTGGTGAGAAACTTAGAATTATTTGTTGGAGTTCAAGGGAGTGCACTAGAACTCTTTAGAAGAGAATTCTTAATGCCTCATTAAGCTATAAACGCCAAGGTTACACAGAATGAAGCCACATCAGGTAAAATGGTATCAAACTGCTATAGCTGAACAGTGTGGAAAGACTCCTAGTTTTACCAAGAAATGCTGGGACTTGAATACCTCTAGCATACTACTGACCTATGAGATCTCTTTCTGAGCAAATATGCTCCACGCATTGTAAAAGATTTTAATGCTAGGTAGTACAACTGTACTATTATACATAAGAGGGCAAATCTGCTGCTGCAGAACCTATTCTTATAGATTTATAATAATATTCAATTATTATAGATTTAACCTGTATTAGTTTTGAAGAGGCTGGATTGTTTCATTACACCCTGTTAGTGTGCAGATAAAAGTTGCCCCCTGAAAACAGAGAAGGGTCTTGGCCCCCTGGCCAAGACCTCTGTGAAACAGTTTTCATATTCTGCAAAACACAGTATTTGATACTGTATCAACTGTATTGTAGAAACTTAAAAGGCTTATATATTTGATGATGATGATGATGATGATAGGTTCTCTCCCTCATAGCTGTGTGCCTTACAGATGATAGATCAGGAACAATTAGCAGGTGATTCATGCTTGTTTCCATGTTTCTGCAGAAACCAGATGCATACTTTCTACATATCAACCTAATCTTAAAGGCGCCAGAAGTGTTTGCTGGAGGCTACCCACACCTGTGGCAAAACTTTTCTCTTGCAATCATTCCTGAGCTTACCACATCAAAGGGCCACAGCAAATTTTCAACAACTTCAACAGACCCATCCCTTTCATTTCAATGGGCCTACTCTCATTGAGACTAAAATTAGACCAAAGGTGAGAACCATGTGGTTCTCCAAATGTTGCTACACTGCAAGTCTCAACAGTTTTAGCCCATATAGCCAAAGATGACGAACACTGGGAGTTGGAGTCCAACAACATTTCACAAGACCCATCATTCCCACCCCTGATTCAGTCCAAAGTGTATGTTTTATTCTCATGAAAATAGAAATATGATATCCCTTTTCTCCTTTCCAGCATCATTCCAGCTTTTGTTTCAGTATGCAGTTCTGTACTGTGAAAACTAGGAATGTGTGTGACCTTGTCAGCCACAAGGACTCTGAGATATGCCAAGTCAGAGGCACTGATCAGCCGTGACTGAATGCTGCTTACGTATCACCCACCCACACGTCAAGAGGGTTTGTCAGTAGGCCGTGATCTACAATTGCAACATATGTCCAAACTGTGTGGTCGTGTTTGTGCATCTATCTATTAGTTACATCAATATAGGTCCTGAGAGAATGTGACTGGCCCAAGGTCACCCAGTGGGTTGCGTGACTCAGTGGGTCTAGAATCTAGATCTCTCAAGCCCCTGTCACCACTACACACTGTCACTCCCATTCTGCGGCAATGCACAAATATGAGTTTGCACATTGCATCGTAATCAGATGCAGAGGAGGAGAGGGCTTTCAGGCTTTTAAGGAAGGAATTTCAACACTTTCCACTCATGGAAAGGAAGGGATTTCAACACTTTCCTCAGCTCGGCATGCCAAGTACATGTGCTCAAATCCCTGTTAAAGACAAAGGAGCCTACCCCTCCAACAGCCTTCCTCAGTCTCAATTCCTCTAGATACTAAACTCCATCTCCTGTCAACATGCTGGAGGGAGCCAAGTTGGGACAAGCTACCCTTGTAAATGCTAGTAGCTGCTACAGTTTGTGTCACTAGCAGGAAAATTCCCATTGTATTTTCACAACTACCTAACTAGATGCCTTTCACGTGCCCAATGCAATGAGAAGATTAATCATTGTGCATCTAAACAGCGGAAGGCTGCATTATATGGCTCTTCAGACTCCTTCCTGTGTATACTCACACCTTCTCACTGAAAAGGTCTTTCTCATCATATTCTTCATCAGGGTTTATAATCACAAATCTAGATCCAAAAGTAATTCATCTCAGAATAGCTATCACACTGATCTCTACTTGCACCCACCAGTTCCAGAACCTTCAGATCATACCATGACACGGCATGTTAAAACAAGACTGCCATAACCCTGCCAGCCATAAGCCCATCCCATGTGCCCTCAGCAGCATACAACCCCTTTCACATGATACAATCCCATGTTGCTGGGGCACATCACCAAAAGGAGCAGGAACATTTTGGTGTATACTTCCCATTGAATCAACATCAGCCTTGGGGACTAATGTGTAGGAAAGGTCTGTACCACTTGCTCCTGCCCATGTATCTGTGTCATTTGCACATTTTCCTTTACATTCCTTCAACACAGAGTCTGAAAAAAGTTATTTTTGGACTACAGCTCCCAGAATCCCCCAGCCAGCATAGCTGATTGTGGAAGCTAGAATCCAAAAAGGTTACTTTTCCCAGCTCTGCTCACACACACCTGAATTATGTGAGCAAGGGGGCCTCACACACACAGTAAGGACCGTTCAAAGGGTGGGCCTGCCACATTTTTCTCTGGCAGCACTTGAATGCCTTGAACAGTAGCGTGGCAGGCAGAAATTCCAGAAGACATTCCTTCCTCTGCCCTGAGCATGGAAATACCAGGACCAAGGGGAGCAGTCAGTACACAGGAGCTTCATCTGCTGCATTTCTGTCTGCCACAAAATTGTCAGAAGTACAGCAGAGGGCAGGCAGAAGAGCCCAGAAAAGTTACTTTTTGGAAATACTAGTGCCCAGAATCCTCCGGCCAACATAGAGGATTCTGGGAGCTATAGTTTAAAAAGATATTTTTTGCAGGCTTTAGGGAACAAAGCCTTGGCAAAGCTAAGAAAAGAGGTGAAAGGTTTTTTAAGGGCACTCCTTCCTGAACAGAAGCTTGCGGGCATAACACAGATGTTAACAGACATTAGAAACTTAGCACCCCAAAAGCCATAATTATTTTGGATTTATTTAATTCAGAGGAAACCGGCAGAGAGGTATGTGTGCCGTTAGAAGGCATACTTACAGTCACTCATTGGGGATTATTAATTATATCTCTTGCACTTCCAACAGCTTTTCAACGTTATGAAGACTGGAACTTACAAAAGGATAGAAAAAGCCTAGCCTTTCATTAACTACATTTGGGTGAAGAAGGGACACAAATGTGTTAGGCATAACAAGTGCAGAGCCTGGGGAATGGTAATTCTTCCAAACTAACATGAAACAAGAATTGAGACCATCATGTGTATACAAAATATATCTATTGGTGCGTCCACACTGCATAACTGCAGCACTTTGATACCAATGCAATAGCCACGGCTCAGTCCTGTGGGAACCCAGAATTTGTAATTTGGTGAGCTATTTAGAATTTTTTGCTAAGACAGCTCTTTTTTTACCACCCTAACCTACATCAAAGAAGTCTAAGTACCCTGGCAAATTACAGATCTCAAGAGCCACTGGATGAATTTACGGCAACTAAAATTGTATCAAGGTGCCACATCTGTGTAGTGTGGATACACTCAATAATCTGAATGCAAGCCCTTCTCCAGCTTTGCAGCACCTACATTAGCAGGCACTGAAGGGGTAGGAGGAAGAATCCCATTCACTTCATTGCACCATTCAGGCTCCAGTCCTACATTCCTTTATTGGTAGGAAACCTCACTCAACATGACTTACTTCTCATTAGACACAAAAAAGGTAGTACTATCAAGGTCCCATACTTTAGGCTGCAGTGCTATACATGCTAAGAATTCAGTGGGCCTTACTTGAATTCAGTGGGCCTTACTTCTGAAGAAACACGCATAGGACTGCACTGCACACCTCTTTTTTTGCGATTCCTACTCACCAGTAGGAATATCTGCTTTGCATGAGATCTTAAGGACCTGGGGTTTTTCACTTTCAAAACACTGCCCTTGTGCAGTTTATAGCAGGGAGATGAGGTGGCTTGTGCCAAAGCCAAACTATTATCAAGAGAGCTTTGAAGATAACAATCAGACAAAAGAATTGGAAACCACTGTTATTTGCAGCCCTGTGTTATCTCCCAAGTATTTATGCTTCTAAGAAGCCACTATTTATATAGCAGTAATAATGCAACAGGGAAGTGGATGGACATGGCTTTCTAATATCTCCCCCAGGAGCAATAGACAAAATTCTCCTTCTTTCACATACACTCTCTTCCCTGCTGAAATACCTGCACAGGTGTGCCCTCTCCCTTTAACACAGAAGAAAATGCAAAAGATGCTAAACACAACCTGCAAGGGGCAGAAGTCTGTGCTACTTGTGCTACTACGTGCCAGAGGTACTTTTGAACCTGCGGACAGAGTTTGTGCCGGAAGAGGACACCAATGCTGTTAGCCAGAAAGACAACACAAAGGGAGTTCATCCTGCCACCCTAGGCCAATCGCCACCGGTTGCTGAGATGGTGCCACTTTCCTGTCGGGTGTTAATCAACAGCTATGACTGTACGCCCAGCAGCTTTTCAGAGCTGGCAGAAAAGTGTGTACCCGACTTGTTATCCAGAAAACAGGTAAAGTAAATTTCAAGAACCCCCCAGACAAACTCTTCCCCACATTTCTGCGATCCTTGTGGAGCAGAGGCACAGGCGGCGTGCCAGGCGCCCACACGCCAGGTGTCCCCTTACCTGTGGACTGGATGCTCTCCTGGATCGCTTCCACTTCAGCCAGCTCCATGCACACCCCCTGGCCATGCATGAGCGTGTGCAAGGGCTTCTCCATGCCCCGTGGCGGGTAACACCGCAGCCCGGAGCCACAGCGGGGGGTGTAGACCCCACAAGGCATCCCTTTCGCCAGGGCGCACGTGGCACAGCAGCCACAACCCGGCTCCTGCACCAGCTCGTCGCATCCCGTGGGTGCCCTGCAGCGGGCCAGCTTCTCCTCCGAGCAGGGCGGGCACTGGATGGCCTCCAGGCTGGCCGAGAAGCCCACCTGCGCCAGGAGCAGCAGGGTGACGGGCACGCTTGGCGAGGGCATGGCACGCAGGCAGGCAGGCAGGCGTGACCGGGTCTTTAGGGTTGGACAGCAGGCCAAGCTCACCGAAAGCAGCGAGAGAGCCTCGCGGTCGCTGGCAGAAAGGGAGAGAAAAGCCTGCGCCTCCTTTCCGGCGAGGGGGACTCTGCTCTGAAGGGGAGAGCGGCTCATTCTTTGGACTTTATACCCCTCTCGGCTGGCCACACCTCCCTCTGCTTGAGGGAGAGGCTGCGGAGCAAACAGCCGTCGCCGCGACCGAAGCCAGGCTTGCCCCGCGGCTGAGAAAAGACCTCATTTGCCCCGAGGAACGAAGCCACAAAGGACGCGGCTCCAAAGGCGGAAACCTTGCGCGGGGAAGGAAGGAAAGAGCTGCCAAAGGGCAGCCGCCGCCGGTTTCTGGAGCCGCGGTTCTTCCTTGGGCTGCAAAAGTGCCGCTCCGTTGCTTGTTGCTTTGATACGCTGGCCTTCGCCCGAAGTCATTTCCGCACTAGACTGCTGTAGTGTTATTATTCCACTCTCAACAGCCTATGGAATCCTGGGGATTCCATAGGCTGTTGAAAGTGGAATAATAGCGCGGTAACAGTCGAGTGCGGAAATGGCAAGAGTCACCAGGGGCCAGCGTGGGATGAAACGCACAGGGCTCGCCCGATGTCGCTCGCCATCGTATCCAGCGCGCGGGCAGTTCGATTCTGTTTGGAGAACGTGGGGATTGCAAACTTTCGGTCGCGAATTGGGGTGGATTCCTGACCACAAGCAGGGTGGAAAGGGGAGGCCTCTGTTGCGCGCCTTCCCACTCAGTATCCGGCACTCACAGATAGACTGCACTTGATCGTGGAGGCTTCGCTCATAAGTGGAAGTTGGGGGGAAAATTACTTTTTTTTTTTGACTGCACCTCCTAGAATCCCCCACTCGAAGTTGTAGCGAGAGATAATTGTCCCAAGATAATTTTCTCAAGACTTCCGCTTAGCTGTCAAATAGATCAATTATCTAAATCAATGAAAAGGTTTAAGAAAGATTGGGACTGTGTAAAATAATTACTTTGAGAGTATATGGGGTCCTTGATCGGTTATTGTATGGAAAGATTAGTAATGTCAGACAGTTATCCAACTGGTCAGTTGGAGGTTAGATTTTTAGAATATATGTAAGAAAGAAAGTAAATCTACACAAATGTGTATGTAAGTATGTTTATTAAGGTTATTATGAGTATATATTCACAATATATATATAATAATAGTAATAATAATAATAATAATAGACTTCTGCTTAGATGATAGGTAGTGACTGGGAGGACAGCCAGAGTGAGGTAGTGGTTTGAGTGTTGGGTTGTGACTGGGATACCAGGGTTCAGATCCCCACTCTGCCGTGGAATCCCACTGGACAACCTTGAGCAAGTCACACTTTCTCAGCCTCAGAGGAAGGTGAACACCCTTTGAACAAATCTTGTCAAGAAAACCCTGTGATAGGGTCACATTGTGATTGCCATAACTCAGAAATGACTTAGAATCATAGAATCATAGAATCATAGAAATGTAGAGTTGGAAGACATCACACGAGCCATCCAGTCCAATCCCTTACCATGCAGGAATACCCTCAAAGCACTCCCGACAGATGGCCATCCAGCCTCTGCTTAAAAACCTCCAAGGAAGGAGACTCCACTACACTCCGAGGCAGCATATTCCACTGCCGGACAGCCCTGACTGTCAGGAAGTTCTTCCTGAGGTTCAGGTGGAATCTCCTTTCCTGCAGCTCGAATCCATTGCTCCTTGTCCTGGTCTCTGGAGCGGCAGAAAACAAGCCCTCTCCCTCCTCTACATGGCATCCCTTCAAATATTTAAACATGGCTATCATGTCCACTCTTAACCTTCTCTTCTGCAGACTGAACATACCCAGCTCTCTAAGTCTATCCTCACAGGGCTTGGCTTCCAGGCCCTTCACCATTTTGATTGCCCTCCTCTGGACCTGCTCCAGCTTGACCATGTCCTTCTTGAATTGGGGTGCCCAGAACTGGACACAGTATTCAAGATGAGGTCTAACCAAAGCAGAGTAGAGTGGTACCAGTACCTCCCTCGATCTAGACACCATACTCCTATTGATGCAGCCGAGAATTGCATTGGCTTTCTTGGCTGCCGCATCACACTGCTGACTCATGTTCAGCTTGTGGTCTATTAAGACTCCTAGATCCCTTTCACACGTACTGCCATCCAGCCACGTGTCCCCCATCCTATATTTCTGCATTCCATTTTTTCTACCTAAGTGTAGGACCTTACACTTCTCTCTGTTGAATTTCATTTTGTTAGCCTTGGCCCAGCTCTCCAATTTGACCAGGTCATTTTGAATTTTGATCCTGTCCTCTGGCGTATTAGCAATCCCTCCCAATTTGGTGTCATCTGCAAATTTGATGAGCTTGCCCTCTATTCCTTCATCCAAGTCATTGATGAAAACATTGAACATCACTGGGCCCGGGACAGAACCCTGTGGCACCCCGCTAGTCACTGCTCTCCAGGATGAAAAGCAGCCATTGGTGAGCACCCTTTGGGAACAGTCAGTCAACCAGTTACAGATCCACCTGACAGCAGCTCTGTCCAGCCCACATTTTACTAGCTTCTTTGCAAGAATGTCATGGAGAACTTTGTCAAAGGCCTTACTGAAATCGAGATATGCTACATCCACAGCATCCACTTGAAGGCACACAACAGCAAAATGGGAGATATATCTTCCATACATATGGCCAGGATTGTACATGGTCACTTACTGAGCTGTGATAGCCCCCCTCCCATGGTTTTTCCATCTCTTGTAGAAGACTCTGTGTGTGTCGTAGAAGCATCTGGCTATGTCCCCATAGCTAGACTCAGACTGAGGACATCTTTTGCTGAGATCTGTTGAGTTCCTCCAGAGGTCTTAGCAGAGTATGTAATTGGTCTGTGTCTGACTATGGGGAGAGAATCAGATGCCTTTCTGATTCCTTTGACTCTCCACAAGCCATGGAATGGCAAAGGGCTTTCACAGCCACACAGATGAGTCCTGGTGGTGGAAGCTTTGGTTGTTGCAGAGGGAGGAAGAGACTACGGCCATTTCCGCCCTATACTGTTATAGTGCTATTATTCCGCTTCCAACATCCTGTGGAATCCTGGGGTTTGCTGTTCAGGGAGGGGCATTTAGAATTCTCAGCCAGAGAGCTCTTTGGCCTCAGTAAACTACAAACGCCAGAATTCCCCAGGATGTTGAAAGTAGAATAATAGCATTATAACTGTATAGTGTGGGAATGACCTGCAACAATAAAAATACATGTGTAAATAGGAAGTAGACTTGTGCTTGCAGATGTCACTAAGAAGATGGCAGCAAATGGATGCCTGTGTTGCAGGCAATCTGAAAGTGGTGAGAAGCGCTTTTTTAAAAAAAGGACTGGTCTGTTGGTTCTCCTTGCTTCCCCATGAAGCTTGAACAAAAGGGGACTCCTTGCATCCCATGCAGAGAGAATTACACAGATTCTAAAATTTGCACAGTACAGTACTTCTGCAAGAGGATGCACCAAGTTCTCTTTTTGGACATTACAGAAGTAGAGGGGAAACCAGCAAGTCTTCCATGTATTCACTACAATGTCTGAAATCACTTAAGTTGGATTTAGCGGAGACCTGTATCCTTTTGTTTCTCCCATCTCCACAGCTAATGAATTTTGTTGGATGAGTTCAAATTCGAGTGGAAAGAGGGGTTCTCTATCTTTCCACCTCTTCCCATGTTTTGTAAACTATATATTGCCTCTCCTGGGCCATTTCTGCACTACACTCTTATAGCACGATTATTCCACTTTCAACATCCTATGGAATTCTGGAGTTTGCAGTTTAGGGAAAGGCCGGCCAACGCCTCCCTAAACTGCAAACCCCAGGATTCCGTAGGATGTTGAAAGTGGAACAATCGCGCTGTAAGAGTGTAGTGTGGAAATGGCCCTGTTTATTAATAGTATTAATTCATTTATATACTGCTTTTTCTCTAAAAGTAAGATTCAGGGCAGCTTGAAAAACTTAAAATACAGATAAAAACAAATATGAAAGTTATATGTGAAAATATAGAAAAAGATACTATGAAATTAATTAAGCAATCTATATAATTAGAACCGTTTAAAACAAATCCATTGAAAAAGGATAAAAGTTATCAAAACATTACACTATTAAAAGTCCTTAAAAGTCCTTGTAGTCCCTTGAGGAGATATGTTTTCATTTGGCAATGGAAAGATAGCAACTGAGCCATCCTAACCTCCCTAGCAGGGAATTGCAAACTGGGAGCAGGCCCTTTTTTGAATTCCTATCAAATATACCTGTGAAGGTGGTGGAACTGAGAGAAGGGCCTCTCCTAAAGATCTTAGAACTCACACAAAGATACACTGCTTTGCCTAGCCTAGATCAGGGTCATATAAGGCTTTATAAGCCAACAAGGGATTCTCAAAAAGCAAGTCATGTCAGACTAAGCTTATCTCTTGGTAGATCGGGGAGCACCATGGATGTAGCACCTCTTGAGTTTAGTGAGAATTTTGACAAGGTCCCTCATTATATTCTTGCAACCAATTTGGCTAGACAGTGGTGTTGTTGTTAGGTAGATTTGTAACTGGTTAATGGGCTGAACCCGAAGAATATTCAGCAGTGGTTCTTCTTCATCCTGGAGAGAAGTGACTAGTGGGGTATCACAAGGTTCTGTCCCGTGTCTAGTGTTGTTTAATATTATAAATGACTTGGATGATGGAATAGAGGCCATGCTTATCATGGTTGCAGACGACACCAAAGTAAGAGAGGTAGCTAATTCCCCAGAGGACAGCATCTGGATTCAGAATAACTGTAGATTAGAGAGCTGGTCCAGAACAACCAAACTGATTTTCAACAGGGATAAATGTAAGGTGCATGAAAAACAAAATGTACAAATATAGGATGGATGACACCAAGCTTGACAACAGTACGTATGAAAAGGTTCTAGGGGAGTCAGAAGACCACAGGTTAAACATGAGTCAGCACTGTGATGCAGTGGCAAAAAAGGCCAATGCAGTTGTAATCTGTATGAACAGGAGTATAGTGTCCAGTCTGAAGAAAGTCATAGTACCACTCTTTGCTGGTTTGGTCAGACATCACCGATAATACTGTGTACAGTTCTGGGCCCTCCAGTTCAGGAAAGATATTGATAAAGTAGAACATCTTCAGAGGAGGACGACCAAGATGACAAAAGTTCTGGAAACCAAGCCCCATGAGCAACAGTTTGGGCAGCTGAGTATGTTTAGCTTGGAGATGTTTGAGAGATGATATGATAGCTGTATCTAAATACCTGGAACGATTCCATGTAGAAGATGGAATTAACTTGTTTTCTACTCCTGCAGAGACTAGATAATATAAATTACAACAAAAGAGATTCTACCTAAGCATTAGGAAGACCTTCTTGAGTGTAAGAGCTATTTGACACTGAAACAGTCTGGTGTGGAATGTGGTAAACTGTCCTTCTTTGAAGGTCTTTAAAGAGAGATTAGATGGCCAACTTTTAAGAGTGTGTTATTTGTGTATTCCTCTGTGGCCAGGGATTGGATTAGATGCCCTTCTAGTCCCTTCTAACTCTATGATTCTATAACCGGCACATTGAATTGTACCCAGAAATGGCCAGTAGACAATGGAGCTTTGTGACAAGGCCCCTGTTTGGAGCCACCACCTTCACTTCCTGCAAATATAGCCCAATAGCCCTTGTTCAGCATGAAAAGTCACTTGGGCAATGTGGTAGTGGAGCCAGGGCTCACAGAGTCAGAGCACTGGGACTTTTTTAGTTAGCAAGGACAACAGTGCCACCTGCTATCCCCTGTTCCCTCTTATGTTAGCTGCTGTCCTCATCAGCCCTGTAGGGTAATAGACCTGGTAATAGTATATTGTAGAGAGCTGTCCTTGCTGTAACACAAAATATTTGGGAGTGGCTTGGCTCTCTGATGAGCAGTTAAGACCCTCACTGGCTTTACAAAATGGCTTCTGGTGGTGGAGTAGAGATTAGAAATGGTTCACTGATAATGGACCAACATAACAGCCTGCATCTTTTTTTAAACTTTCCTTGGAGCAGTGTCTATGGGGACTTTGTGGTCATGATGAGCAGCTGAAACTTTGCAAGGGCGTCACTGCACAAGGATAGGGAGTGGGTAGGTTGGAGCAGATGAGCCACTTAACTTCTTTCCCATTTCCCTGCTACAGAGTGTCCTATCTGGCAACCCTACATCATCTGGAAGCAGAGGTGAGACTAAGGTGGTCCTCCAGATATTGTTAAGCTACAACTAACAACTTGGCATTTGCCAGAGCTGCTGGGAGTTGCAATCTAACAATATCTGCCAGGGCCACCTGGTTTCTACTCTGTCTTGAGGGCATATATCAGTTCTTAGTCCCCAGGTGGGAATCATACTGATCTGCAGAAGTTGTTACAACAAGCCCCAGCATTCCTCACCATTGGCTGTGCTGTCTAGGCCTGCTGGAACTTGTAGTTCAACAAACACTTGGAGAGTCTTACAATTCCCTCACTCCACCTAAGATGAAGCAGAACATTTGTATTATCTATAATTAATTTTATAAAAACACAGGAGCCAGGGTTCAAACCTTTTCTGAACTGTCTATCTCTTACCTGAGTGCAGTAATCGGCAGCTTCAGGAGTCTAGAAACCAGTTAGGGTGACTTGGTTCTCATTTGGGGAAGGGGCAGGCTGAATATCCTTAGAAGCTCTTTCTTTGTTATTTCTTTGCTTGTTCCAGGACTCAGTTCTGGCACTGAAAATGAATTCCAGCATCAGGTTCCAATGTGCTCTGGTTTAAATTAAGTAATTCTGTTGGCCAGATACAAAAGAAGACATGGCTTTGTCCTCCACGGTTCATAGCTATGTACAACAGGGGGTTTCAGCAGGTGCGTGAACTGTTCCTACTGAAATGTCATCTTCTGCACAACCAGAAATGGTGTGGGACACAGCCCTTTCCTCTTTTGCATCTAGCCGTGGATTTTTAAACCAACTTAAATTTGTATAGGATCATCTGAGCTACTGGTTTTTAGAATTCTTTTCTGCTAGATGCAGCATTCATTGAAACTCAAAAGCCTTTGTTTGCCTTGTTGTTGTTTGCCTTCAAGTCATTTCCTGCTTATGGTGATCCTAAGGTGAACCTATCATGGGGTTTGCTGGGGCTGAGAATGTGTGATGTGAATGGGTTTCCATGGCCAAATGGGGAATCAAACCCTTGTCTCCAGGGTTGTAGTCCAATGCTCAGACTACTACACTGCTTATGACTACTTCAGCTTAAACGGATTCAACAAAATTTCTCATATTTTCAAGAGATGCAATAGAGTGATGTAACAATATGCTGCCTAAAGTATTGCAGTTGGACTTGGGTGACCCAGATCCTAGTTCTCACTCAACCGTGCCGTTCATTGGGTGACCTTGGGCCAATCGCTGCCCCTTCGCTTGACCTACCTCACGGGCTTGTTGTGAGGATAAAGTGGGGAGAAGAAGAGCATCATGTATGCTGCCTTGAGTTCAGTGGCAGAAAGGCAGAATATACATGTAAAAATAAATAAATACCTACCAAGAACATATAATCATGCAAAACAAGCTGTCAAATGGCTGGGGCTCTGCTTTTTACCCAGAAAGATATTTTACTGTGTCTGCAGGAGCATACTCCCTAGTAAATATGCATAGGGTCACAGTTTTCTTATCTCCCCTCGGCCATTTTTAAAACCAGATATTTAATGCCCTTGGTTTATTCCCCAATCACTGCTTTTAAATGTGTCCAAATGGGTGTGCAGTAACTGATAGTGTTTTCATATGGCTTAAGTGGGCTTTCATTTTGTGAAGAAATGTAAATCTTATGTTGACCAGAATACTCACTTGGTTACAAACATCCCTTTCTTTTATCTGTTTTTCTCTTCTCCAGGTTAAATGAAGCTTCCACATCAGTTTCAGCCTCTGATCATCTCTGTGCCAGCCATTGCTGCTGCCACTGGTTTGCACTTGGAGCATAAAGGACACAGGCAAGACACACTGCACAGCACCAGTCGAGTGTAGCTGTTTGAGCGTTGGACTCCAACTCTGGAAACCAGGGTTCAAATCCCTGTTCAGCCATGGAAGACCACTGGGTGATCCTGGGCAAGCCACACTCAGCCTCAGAGGAGGGCAAGGGAAAGCTCCCCCTGAACAAATCTTGTCAAGAAAACCCCACGATAGGGTCACTGTGAGATCGCCATAAGACTGAAACAACAACAACAGCAAAGATACACTACACTGGGGCAAAAGGAAATAAGCAGCAACCTGTCTTCCTCTGCAGGGTAAGAAGGGGCAACTGTTCTGTGCAAACTGTAATTTTTCACAGCATTCAGATACACATCAACACGTGCAATGGAGAAAGAACGTTTGCTACAAGTATACTTCAGTTAACAGAGTAGATGTGTTCCTGGGCATTACTTCTCTCGTGGAAACTTTGCTACCAGAGGTAGAAATAGCATGGGATGCATAGCGATAGGTTCCTACAAAAGGAACAACTGGGTCAGGTAAGTCTTGCATAAGTAGAGACAAACATCTTGAGCATTCCAAAGGCTTCTTAGAAAATGCATTTCAGGATAACCTTTCCCCCACCCCCAGCTTTCACTATTTTTTGTGATTTCCATTTTGGTGGCCAAACTTACACATTTGTGCTTTTTTAATGCTGAGTGGGTCCCTTGTCAGGCTTATCTGCTCTCCTCTTTTCTCTCTGTTTTATTGTTCACCCACACTTTGCAAGGGATTCTGAAGGCACAGCTGGTATTTACCTTGCCTGGTAGGCTCTTTTAGACAGGCACATCAGCTATACTGGGATCAGCTAGAGTAGAATCCTATTCTTTTCCAACCCAAGCTTTGTTGTACTATTTATTACAGATATACTTCTGCAACCCAACAATAAAACTATGTATTTTTGCAGCACTCCTTCGCCAGCTTCCCAGTGCTGATGCTGCTAAAAATGTCTAGCTAGACAGAGGAAAAGAAGAGAGGGGCAGGCATAAAAAGACTTTGTAAAGAGGAGTGTCTTTGTCAGAGGTTGTTAACTGAAGTATACTTATATATCTTTATGTCTGTCCCTGTACCACAAGAATGGATTCCAAAAGGCTTTACAATTACAAAAAGGAGGTGCTAGTGATGAGGGAGGTTGCTTTTGCTTTTCCTCTAAAAGTCCACATGATTTGAAGAAAAATAGTATACTATCAAAGGAAGTAACTAGGATGGATCTTAAGTGAGAAAACATTTTTAAAAATAAGCAGTGTGCAATTGCTATTATTTCAGGGTCTCCCTGGCCAGTTGGCTTAAATGTATGAACACAAGAATAGGGCTATCAAAGAAACAGGAAAGAGAAGCAGCTTTTGCTAGTCTTTTTTCCCTGCCCTTTTATCAGGGAAGAAAGGGGTTAAGCAAGCATAATGCCCACCCACCCCCCATTTCATCCTCAATCACTTCAAGGTTTTTATTTTATTTTTAGTTCTTCTCCCAGGATCAGTCCAAGATGTTTTGCTGCCCCAGCTCTGTTCTGTTATATGTAGAGGGGGGAAATTCCAGTGGCAGGCTTGTTTCACATTCCCTCCAGCATTTCACAAATGAAAATCAGGACACACGTGGCCAAGCAACATCAGTGTGGTCAAAATGGTGAAAGATGAGGGGAAAAACGCAACTAGGGGTGGCTGCAGCAAGTTGGTTTTGCCTGACCACACTGAATAGTGCAAGATTCAGCTTCTTCCTCCTGTTGTGGTAACTGAGCACAAACTACTTCTGCACTTTGAACACAATTCACAGCAGCTGAAGTAAGCAAAGGGCAAAGTGGGAAGGGAGAGAGAAACTGGGACATTTTTAAAGCAGCTGGAAAAGTGGGGTACCAGAAAAATAATTGGGACTATGCATGCCAATTTGAGACAGTTGGAAGGTGTGGCTTAGGTATGCAAGACAGGCCAAGTGGCACACAGAGTTCTACCCCACCACCATCCCAGCTGAGGGCTCACAAGGAATGGCTGGGGTACAGTTACCTTGCCTTGCCTGAAGATAGAGCCAACTCTGTTTACACTTTAAGACAGTGGTTCTTAGCACTTTTGTGTGTGTCACAGTCCTCTTTGAGAATCAGATGAAAACTTTGAGATCCCACCCCAGACAAATGCACATAAGCATATTCACACAAACATTTGCACATGGTTTATGTTAGTGTATTAAATATTCATTTAATTCATGTGAATTATTGTGGAGCAAAAAATACAATGAACGTTTGGAAAGACCCCCCCCCCCTAAAATTTAGCATGAGAGGAAAAATTGAAAGGGGAAGAACATTGAAGAAAAAGTCATTCTTGTGCCAAGTGTCAGGTGCCCATCCATAGACCATCTATGAGTTAATAGACCTCTGGCTAAGAACCCCACTTTAAGGCCATTTCTACACTGGCAAGATTCCAGCCTCTTCTCCCTTCTCTGCTGAGTTAACTGAGGCCATTTCTGCACTACACTGTTATAGTGCTATTATTCCACTTTCAACATCCTGTTCAATTCTGGGATTTGTAGTTTTACTGGCTGAGAATTCTGAAGACCTCTCTCTAAACTGCAAACCCCAGGATTCCATAGGACATTGAAAGTGGAATAATAGCACTATAACAGTCTAGTGCGGAAATGGCCTGAGTTTTACTGATTAGGTCTGTAATTCTTAACTTTTGGTTCTCCAGATGTTTTAAACTTCCAGAATGCCTGACCAGTGGCCATGCTGATTACAGCATCTGGGAGACGAAGTCTAAAACATCTGGAGGACCAAAGGCTGAGAACTAGTTGTTTAGGAAGATGCATAACTTTTGTTCTGGATTCTTTCCCCCTCCAAGATTCTACTCCGGGCCTCTTTCCCCTGGTCACATTCCTGGATCTAGTTTGAATTTAGTCATTACCGGGTTACAAAACTGTACTAATTCCAAAATTTTGCAAACCTATATTAGCCAATCAGCCCAGGGCTTTCTCAAGGGGAGGGTGGGATATGAACATTAGGCTAAAAATAAAAGTACTTTTGTCCATCTCTCTAAGATTTTTCTCTCCCTGTCCATGTAAGCAACTAGTCTTTTTGTTATCATATATACATTTATCTTTAGCCTTAAATATATACATACACACATTCACATTCAATTATTGAATATCTTTCTCAAACAAAACACCATTCCAAAGTGCCAAACCAGATTTTTCTGGCCCTTTACATTATTATAGTATTGCCTCCTTTTAATACAAAATTTTCTCCATGAGTTTCCCCTTTTAATTCCCTTGCTGGAGCCAAATTGGCAATTACCAGCAACCTATTCTCCTGCCAGATGTGCTGAGGATAATATAACTTACCCATGGCATCTGTGTAATCATCTCTTTTTCATCTATTCTCTGTTTAAAGGCATGTACTGTACACTGCCAAGGCTTCAAGTCTTTGTGAACAGCGCCCTCGCACGGTTTTAAAATAAAAAGATATAAAGGGATCTGGTAGAACCTTTGAAACTAACTGAAAGAAGTTTGTAGCATAAACTTTCATAGAGTCAAACTGCTTCATCCGAATGATCATCAGCAGGCCCCACTAATTCCAGAGGAATTAGAAGCAGGCAAAACTTCAGACATGTTCCTGATTGTTAGGGGGTTCGTGAAATCAACATAAAGTCATAAGGAATGGAGTCACAAAGATACAAAACACCTAAAGTGAGCAGTCAATTCATATATCAAGGAGAATGGCAATGCAGAAACATCCACACTCCATCTGTTCAAGATCAGATCAAAATCATCACTTAGAGTTAACACAGAAATTATATGTCACAATAGTCTGAGACATGCACTAGTAAATGTAGATTAAAAAAATATTTGACAGGCTAAGATTGTGGCAGTCTAATAACTGTACGTGTCCAAATGAAATGGCAGGAATGGCATCCAAATGAAAAGGAAGTCAGCTGGCTTGACAAGTCAACTGAGTTCTGTTCACCAGAGGCATGCTGGCGTTGAGACTGGAAACTCTAGTAAAAAAAGATCTGGGTAACCAATGGCATCCAGAAATCCTTGGAAGCAGATTTCTACCAACAGACTTGAGAACTTCGTGCAAAAATTGTAGATTTGGACCTGGCAAGAAATTGTAAAATATGGTAGTCTTTAATGAAGGCTTCTTTACTCAAAATTTTAGCATTGCTTCATTTAAACACCCAGTATTTAAACATGCTTTAAACATGTTTAAAGTTTATTTTATTTATTTTTATACACACACACACACACACACACACACACATACATACATACATATATATATTTCTCCACGTGCTTGCGAGGCCTCCGGATGAGCACACAAAACAGCACGGCTGAGCGGACGAAAAATAAAGAAAATAAACCCTGGTCAGGCCAGTAATTTTCCGTCACGTCGCCTCAGGAGACCTCCAGGCATGCACAGGTAAAAGCCCATCAAAAGTACATCAAGCACACAAAAGGATCCTCTGCACTGATACCAGCTTGACAGGATTACAATCGGCTTGTCAGGCGAGGGCAATCTTGTCAAGCCCCGGCAAAGTCAATCAGAACCCATCACGCTAGAGATGTCTGTTGTTAAGAGCTTTGTTTAGCTCTTTTACCTATTGTTTTCCCCAGGCAAGGGTTAGCCCTCCAGGTACGTTTTCCCCTATAAAAACCCCTGTTTTCGAGTGCTGCTTTGGATCGCTCCCGGCTTCCTCCCCGCTTGCCGTCACTTTGCCTGCCGAGCGTTCCCCTCGGCCCCCACGTGCTGAGATCCTTCTTCATTCCTCCTGCTGACATCTCAGACTTCAGGACCAGGTGCAGTATCTCCCGCTAAACCCCCGAACACTCCTCTATCAATTTTCCTCCTTTTTTATTTTCTCTTAGCTCTTGTGTGTGTGAGTGTGAGTGTGCGTAAGTGCGCAGTGACTGGCTTTTAATAAAAGTAAAATAAAAATCGTTTCTTAACTAATCCTGCTTGGTTTTTGGTCTGGTCTGACCTGGTATACGACGGGCTCTAAGATCTCACTAAGTTGCCCTGCCTCTCACATCGTGAACGTGTGCTCAGGCTAATTCCCATTTCTCATATGATATTGAGCACGGTGACCGGGACCCCCAGAAATCAGGGTAACATACCCAATACAAAAGACGATTATCACAGTGCTGCCAGTTCAGCTTCATCGGTACAGCCAGCCATGAAACTGCTGATAGTGCCAGGTATGGCTACAGGTCAGATTCTGAATTCCCTTGTACTTATTGAATTCCAGATTCTGAATAATCTTATTCTTATTGAATCCGCTTATGGAATCCCAAGTTCTGAATCCCCTTATTCCCAACTCCAGGGATCTCTACAGGCTGGATTCTGACCACATACACACACTTAGGAATCACCCATTGTTTTGGAGCACAACACACATTAAGGTGGGGGTAGGGAGGCCAAGGTGCACGCCACTGGCATAACTCCCTGAGTAAGGTGTCTGTGGAGAGCACATGCACACAGAAAGCGGAAGAAAGCACTCTGGAAAAGGAATTCAAGACCCACTCTAGAAGTGAAAGGACTCTATTGACACTGAGCCAGACACAGCGACAGGGGCAGGGACAGTGTTTGGAAAAAATATAACTTTGGGGAGTACATCTCTGAGATCCTTCCAGCCAACATGGCTACCGGCTGTGTTGGCTTAGAGGATTTCTGGGGCCATTTCTGCACTACACTGTTATAGTGCTATTAGCCAACTTTCAACCTCCTCTAGTATTCTGGGGTTTGCAGTTTAGGGAGGCCAAAGAGCTCTCTGGCTGAAAATTCTAAATGCCCCTCCTTCAACTGCAAACCCCAGGATTCTATAGGATGTTGAAAGTGGAGTAATAGTATTATAACAGTGTAGTGTAGAAATGGCCTGGGAAGTGCCATATTTGTCATATCTGTCTCACCACAACTAACAAAGGCAGTGATCCACTCCAGAGGGCTTGGGAGGCAGCAGCAGGATTCTGAGGTACACCAGGGGGAATAAATGAACATGACTCCACTCACTTTTCCTGCCTAGTGCAGGACTGGGGAAATGTCACATAATAGGCAAAAGAGAAGGAGGTCCTGTGATTCAAAGCCACACACCAAGTACTACAGAGGAGTACACTAGCATATGTACACTACACAGTTATACTTGTTTGATATAGCTGCTGTTATATTTCCTTCTTTTGGCATCCTTGGATTTGCAGTTTGGTGAATTAATGAGAATTCTCAGCTAGAGAGCTCTAGCGCCCTCTGCTGAACTACAGCTCTCCAGCTGAGAATGGTGTGGTTTGGACAGTGGTTTGACAGAGAACAGAGTCCCGCACTGCACCAACACACCAAAATGTCTGCAAAGCCAACATCACTTTAGTACAAGATTCTCCTTTACATACAAGAGTTCATTTATTTTGTGAGCATTTTTTCTGTCCTCAAAGTTGTCACATGTCCGTATACTTAACTGAGTGACATTTACCCTCTCTTGCTTGTTTTAGTGCATTATTGTTTTTTTAAACAGAAACCACCAATATTTCTAAACACATTTAAGGACACATCATTTCAATAATGCTTACATAGCAACAGGGGAAGAGGAGGAGGAGGAGGAGGAGGAGGAGGAGGAAGGGATGTGGTTGTGGCAGCAGCAGCAGCACACAAAAATGAAGGTAAAGAAATGGCTAGCTATTTAAATGTAAGCATATAAAAGAATGACCTAGACTCCCACTTTATTCTGGATACTTTGGAATCAGCAAGGACCTCATGGAGTATCTGATATCACACTTCCTGTTTATAATTTCTTTCGGTTATCATTATTGCTGAGAAATGTGTGTAGAGACCACGGGTGAGCAATCACATGAGGAGCAGGGGGCAATTTCCCTTCTCAGTCTCCCATCTGGCCACACACACATTGCAAACCCTCATATGTCCCAAAAATCTACATTTTTCTTTGTGTGCATCCTGATAACAAGATGCCCAAAATCTATGGTGAAATCTGTTATTTCCTTAGGGAAAATCAAGTCCTGATTTTTTTTCTCCTCATCTGTGACAGTGTGTGTCCACATGTACACACTGAGCTTCCTTTATCCAAAGTGTTTGGGATGAGAGGTGTTTCAGATTTTGGATTTTTTTCAAATTTTGAAGTATTTGCATATATGTAATGAGATACCTTGGAGATAGGACCCAAGCCTAAACACGAAATTCATTTTTGTTTCATATACACCTTAAATTGTACATTTAAATTGTTGTAAATTATATACCACTGTGAGGAGAATTAAGAGCTGTAAAGCCTGGTTGGGCACACCCTCAGGCTGGCAGCTCTGATGTTCTCTGACCCTACCTTGCATGACTGCAAACTACTGAGGCATCTGATACATAAGTCTGATACATAGTACATTTCCTGACAACATAATATATGAGCTATTCTTCTGTTAGCATTTTTCTATTAGTAAGGTACGTAATGATATACGAACTATTCTTTTATTTGCTTGATTGCTTTTATACAATGAGTGTGCTTGATTGCCTTTACACAGTGATTGCTGGTATAGCGAAGTAAAACTGCTGGGTTATAAAAGATAGCTGTTGCAAATAAACGGGCAGCATTTCCCCATGCTCCGAAAGCTATTTCCTTGTCTTTCGTTACTTCATCTGGTGCCCGAACAGGGACTCACAGCTCCATATTCACCTCGCTCGGCGTGAGCTTCAGGTGCACCCTCGCATTCTTCGGAATCCCGGTGAGTATGGGCACTTCTGTTTCTGTGGCGGAACGGAAGCATGCTGAGGAGTTAGCTTATTTGCTTAAGAAATCTGGACACCCTGTTCCTTCCTCCCAGGTTCTGCGGCTGGTCCGTGAGATAGGCACTCATTGCCCTTGGTACCCTGAAGGGGGTTCATTGCAATTGAGTCATTGGGAAAAGATTGGCCAGTGTCTTCATACTGAGCCCCGAGCGCCAGTAAATATCCTGCATTTGTGGCATCTTTGTCGCTATGCTGTGGAGCGCTTTGGTCCTTCCAGTCAAGTCCGGGTCACTCTTGATCATTCTCCACCTCCCTCATATGAGGTGGTTGCTATTAATCCTCCTAGTCAAGCCACCGCTCCCTCTAATATTGCAGGGGAAAATGAATCGGCCTCATGCACACCCTGTTCAAATAAGAGTGTGTCTTTTCGTTCTCCTTTCCAGCGAATGGTCGATCAGGCCTTGGCACATGAAGACCTCACCCCGCAAGAGGTGCTAGATCTTCGTGCCATCTGCCTGGTAACGTATGGGCAGGATGCTGATGGACAGCCACAAGTCAATTGGGCTCCCCTTCCATACAATGTGCTTCGGGAAGTCCGTAAGACAATCACTGAAACAGGGAATACTAGTAGGTACACACATGAGTTATTGGAAAGCATTCATAATGGACATATATTGACCCCATCTGATTGGAAAGACATGATGCGCATGCTCTTAGATACTTCTCAATATGTGTTATAGGAAAGTGAACGATATCGCCTGGCCGAGGTTAATGCCCAGGCCGGGGGAGGTGTTTCTACCACGGAACAATTGGAAGGCACAGGGCAGTTTACAGAAGTTCACATGCAAGCCGCTTTGCCACAGGCTATGCTTGCTATTGGCTCTCGCTGTGCTTTAGAAGCTTTTCGTAAGCTTCCAGCTTCCAATGCCCCTAAGAAGAGCTTCTCATCAATCAGGCAGGGACCCAATGAACCGTATGCAGAAGTCATTAATCGGCTGCAAACTGCTTTGCAACAACAAATAGAGAATCCTGATGCTGCCTCAGAGTTGTTAATGAGGTTGGCAAAAAAAAACGCAAACAAAGATTGTCGAGTGGCTCTCCAGCGACTCACGGGGTTGGGTGCAAACTTGGCAGCTTATCTGAGAGTGTGACAAGATGTAGGAACAGAAAGTCATCGCATGAACTTACTGGCGGCGGCTATCCAATCTAGTAATAAAAAACAGGGCAAATGTTTTAAGTGCTGGAAAGACGGTCATTTTCAAAAGGAATGTCGTTCTAAACCATCTGCAACTGCTCAGCCTCGCCCTAGTAAGAAGTGTCTCATCTGTCAAAAAGGTTTTCACTGGGCTAATCAATGCCGGTCGGCGGGAAACCACCAGACGGGCAACCCCGCAGCCCAGGGGAAAAGGGGGGTGTATCAGGTCACAACCGCTCCCAGAGAGGGCGAGTTTCAGACCTCCAAGCAAAAGCGCTTGGGAGTGCCGGACTTGACTTGTCAATAACAGAGGATCATGAATTTATTTTTCCTGGAGAAGCTTGGATTGCTCCTACTGGAGTGCATGGTCCTATTCCTCCTCATACAGTGGGACTGATTTTACCACAATCATCTACCAGCCACCAGGATATTTTTGTTGTTCCTCGAGTAATTGATTCTGATTACACTGGTGAACTTAAGGTTCAGTTGTGGACACACACTCCTCAGACAGTGCATCAAGGTACTGCTTTTGCTCAACTCCTCTTACTTCAGTATACTGTGCCAGGGGTATTATCTCAGCCCAGAGGTGATCAAGGATTTGGATCCACAACCTCTAATCCAACTCCTGAGGGGTCAATTTCCTCTATTTGCTGGATGGAACATGTTATTGGGCCCCAGCGTCCCTCTTGTACATTAATTATTGAAGGCTTATCCTTTTCAGGATTAATTGATATTGGAGCTGACGTCTCTGTCATTTGTGACAAATCCTGGCTACCCCACTGGCCTGTGGAGCCTGTCCAACAACTGTGGGGTGTCGGTGGTCATCAGAAGGCGGTACAATCTAAAACGTGGTTAACTGTTACTTCTCCTTCTTCCTCGGCACATGCGTTGGTGCGCCCTTTTCGTTTGTCCATTCCCATGAACATTTGAGGTCGTGATTTGTTGAATCAATTGGGTGCTGTTATCTCCCTTGATGTCTAATTGTGGTTCTACCCCTACTGCTCTACCCCTAAAGTGGGTGACACATGACCCTGTCTGGGTCAAGCAATGGCCCTTACCAAAAGACAAGTTAGACGCCCTTCACTTATTGGTACAAGAACAATTAGTTGCTGGTCACATAGAACCGAGCACCAGCCCATGGAATACTCAAGTTTTTGTTATAAAAAAGAAAAATGGGAAATGGAGGTTATTTCATGATCTGCGAGCTGTTAATGCTTGTATACAGCCCATGGGCCCGCTACAATGCGGATTACCCAACCCAAATTTGATACCTCAAGACTATGATATTATTATTATTGATTGAAAAGATTGCTTTTTCACAATACCGCTAGCTTGCCCAGATCGTGAACGATTTGCATTCACGGTTCCAGTTCTTAATCATGAACGCCCAACATCACGTTATCAGTGGTGTGTCCTCCCACAAGGCATGTTAAATTCGCCAACATTGTGTCAGATCTTCGTTGATGCAGCTTTACAGCCGTATAGACTGTGATACCCGACCTTTTTGGTGTATCATTACATGGATGACATTTTAGTAGCTGCTCCGCAGCTCATGCCCATTCATTTGGAGGAGCTTCGTCATGATTTGGCACAATTTGGCTTGATTATAGCCCCTGAAAAAGTCCAACGATCCATTCCGTACGTATATTTGGGTCATAAACTGTTACAAGCTAGTTCTATCCCCTGCCTCCCAGAAATCCATACGAAACAATCATATACTTTAGTGGAGTTTCAACAACTGTTAGGAATAATTAATTGGGCTAGACCATTCTTTAAGGTTTCAACTGGAGTCATGTTACCCTTATTCGCTCCATTGAAAGGAAAGCAATCTCCTTCTGATCTCATTCAACTGGACACTTCGCATATAACCAACTGGTAGAGGTATTACAAATTACAAATGGTCAATATGTTGACCGTTTACCTGCAGGTTCATCTGGATTGTCTTTAGCTATACTTCCCACTCCAATCCTTCCTACAGGAGTTCTATTTTCACCTGTCAGTTCCAAAAAGGTGGCTATTGTTGAACGGCTTCATTTGTCAGCAACCCCACCTAGAAATATATATCCAATTATCCAGGCACGTACTGACCTGATTAGTCGAGGACGTAAGCAGTCAACCCAGATGATTGGCTGGGATGTGCATACTATACATCTTCCTGGTCAATCCTCAGAGCATGAGCATTTGATGCAATTTTCGGACTCATATCACATTGCTTTTGCAGATTATCAGGGGAAGATTAGCTTTAACCTACCCTCGGATCTCCAATTCACTCTTGTCAGGTCACTAGAGACAGTAATACAGTCTGTTGCAGTTAGTCAACCTATTCCTGATGCTTTAACGTTGTTCACAGATGGCTCTCTAACTGGAGGAGTTGTGGCTTACAAAGAAAACAACACCTGGAAGACTCTGTATACTTTGCCTCAAATCTCTGCTCAGCGTTCAGAGATTGCTGCTGTTATATTAGAATTTCATACTTTTCCACATATCTCTTTCAATTTGATTGTTGACTCTATGTATGTTTATAACCTTTTGGCTTATATCCCAAATGCCATGATTACATCTCAATTAGATGACTCTTCAGCAACTGCTACAGGACTGGCGGCTTCCCTTTTTTGTAGCTCACATCCACAGTCATACTCCACTTCCTGGCCCTCTGACAGAAGGCAATAATTGTGCAGATGCTGCTTTAAGGAATTTTTCCCTTTTTTCAGATCCTTTCCAAAGTCACTCCTGTTTACACCAATCAGCTAAAACTCTTGCCAAACAATTTCATCTTACATTGGATCAGGCACAGGCTATAGTTCGCGCCTGTCCTCACTGTGCCAATCATCAGGCTGCCTCCTCTTTTGGGGTCAACCCCTGGGGTATTTCTGTCAATCAGTTATGGCAAATGGATGTCAAACATTTCCCTCCATTTTGCCCATATTCTGTACTCCATGTCACCATTGATACCTATTCTGGGGCCCTGTGGGTTACGGCCCAGCGGACGGAAACCTCTTCTGCAGTCATCTGACATATGTTGGCTGCTATGGCTGCCCTGGGGAGACCCATGCATTTAAAAACAGATAATGGCCCAGCATATACCTCATCTGCCTTCCTCAAATTTTGCACACACTGGGATATTCAGTTATTGCATGGTATTCCATACAATTCTACAGGACAAGCTATAGTAGAGCGGGCTAATAGATCTATTAAAGAATTGCTGCAGAAGCAGCGTGCAGGTCCCCCTGCTGGATTTCCTCATCCTCGAAAAATTCAAGAAGCTTTACATATTGCATTATTCACCCTTAATCATTTGTTATTAGATTCTTCTGCCCTTTCCCCTATCCAGAAACATTTTGGTGATCCAGTCTCTGCTGCTCGCTCGCTGGTGTTATATCGCAAGTTGCCAGATCCAACGTGGTTAGGCCCAGCACCTTTGATCACGTGGGGTCGTGGTTACGCTGCAGTAGATACTTCCTCCGGTCCATTGTGAGTTCCGGCTAAAGCAGTTCGTCCTGCTCATGGCATGGCATCAGATCAATCCCAATCCCATTCCGAACTTCAATCTTCAACTTCATCAAACAGCTCCCCATCAACCTCGCAGAAGTCGTAGTCACCCTATCTCCTGGGGTGACATCAAGGCCCTAACCAGTTCAGCTCAAAAAATTTTAGAAGAATCAGGAAAAGACCAGTCTCCAGAAAATTTGGTTGCTGCTGTTTTTGCTATTATTACTGCCAGCTCTGTAACCCTTGTAATGCTCTGTCTTTGGTTGTTTTTTATTCCTCATGTTGCTGCTGGTTCTTTGCAAGGCTGGCTTTCTACTAATATATGGTTGCATCTAGCTAATATTTCTGGGGTGGATCATTTCTGTCTTTCTGAACAATTGGCTATTGGGGATTTATTGAGTTCATGTTTGATACCTGTTTGTAGACATCCACAAGAAGTCCTTAATGATACACAATTTTATAATTTTAATGTTACTTTAGATTACTCTCATAATGCCAATTGGGGCACTGCTACCTATTCATTACCTTTATCTGCTCTCAGCCTTCATATGCCAATTGTAGCTAGTGGAGATAACTCTTCTTGTGCTTGTATGGTTAATTGTTCTTCCTCCAAGGTTCATCGGGGTTGTATCACAGTTCCCAGACCCTCCTTTAATTGTTCTAATATTCAAAATATTTCCTTTAATTATGCTCATGTAGTATTACCACCTGGATGGTTCTGGACCTGTGGGTCTCGTACTTGGTCTTACATACCAGGTAATTTATCAGATAACCAGCCATGCTGTTTGAGTCGGTTGGTTTCTGCTTTACCTTCTAAGCCCTCTTCATACTCATTGTGTGACACCTGTTCCTTGGATGAAGACTGTGACAGTTCTTTGAATTTGTTATCTAAAGGGGAGATTGTTGCTTTAGGTGCGTCCCTAGTTGGAGTTCCTGGATTATCTATATATAATGGTCGTAGTATTAATAAGCTAGCTTGTGCGCTTATAAAGAATATTAATGTAACTTCGCAAGCTCTTTCCCTTCTTAATCAAGAACAACATGAGTTGAGAGATGCAGTTTTAGAGAATCAAGCAGCCATTGATTATTTGTTCTTATGACATCATCTCGGTTGTGAAACTCATCAACGACTTTGTTGCTTCAATTTAACAGAGAACAGAAAGCCGTAGATGCACGTATAGAAGCAGTACATACTTTAGTGACTGGTGTCACCCAAGACCCAAAAGGGTTATGGGATTGGCTGCTGTCATGGTTTCCGAATTTGTCCTGGTTACAGCAAATAACCTTCTATGTACTCATGGGTGCGGCTTGCTTAATTGCCATTTGCTGTTGCATACAATGTATACCCTCTTTGATTCAGATGTTTCGTCCACCTCCACGGATTCACGTTATTTAACGGGAATCTATACCTTTATTAAGAAAACAGTTAAGTTCATATGTGCAAAGTCAAAAAGGGTGGGATGAGGAGAATTAAGAGCTGTAAAGCCTAGTTGGGCACACCCTCAGGCTGGCAGCTCTGATGTTCTCTGACCCTACCTTGCATGACTGCAAACTACTGAGGCATCTGATACATAGATCTGATACATAGTACATTTCCTGACAACATAATATATGAGCTATTCTTCTATTAGCATTTTTCTATTAGTAAGGTACGTAATGATATATGAACTATTCTTTTATTTGCTTGATTGCTTTTATACAATGAGTGTGCTTGATTGCCTTTACACAATGATTGCTGGTACAGCCATGTAAAACTGCTGGGTTATAAAAGATAGCTGTTGCAAATAGACGGGCAGCATTTCCCCATGCTCCGAAAGATATTTCCTTGTCTTTCGTTACTTCACCACTGTATATTGTTGTTGTATATATACTGTTGTATAATTGTTGTAAATAATATACAATGCTTTTAAATATGAAGTCCGCTCTGTTGTCAGTTCTTTTCTCTTGACTTCTTCCTGTAGGGAACATGAGGGAATTACAGACGCTCATCTGGCACCCGCTCATGCCCACTGCTTGAAAAGTCTCTCAGTTGACTTGGCACCTTTTTTGCCCTCTCAGCTTGCTTTGGACTATATATGTGAGGCACCAAGTGGTCCTCCGTAATTCCCTCATGTTCCCTACAGGAAGAAGACTGGGTTCTACTTTTCAAAAGTTTTGGCTTTTAAAGGTTTTTGGATTTCAGATTTCCAGATTAGGGAGGCTCAACCTGTATGTGCTTGGTATTTGCCTTTTCAATGCAATCGTGTCATTTCATCAATTTGTCTCAACCAGGGGTGGGCATATGGCCCCTGGAGCCCCATTTTTTTGGCCTCTGAAGTCCCCACTCCCATATTTTAAAAAATCGGTGCAGTTTGGGGATAATTTTTGTTCCAAGTCATGCAGAAAGCTCCCCCAAACATGTGAAAACTTAAGAAAATACCAACACTTCACCACCACAAACACTCCAGAACCTTGTACAACCTCTTCCCCCCACCAATACCTCTGTTTTCTTTGCAGTCCCTCTTCAAATGGTGACAGAGAGTGAAGTAATATCATTTCTTGTTTCCATTTTGAGAGAGATTGCAGAGGAAAACTGAGGTATTTGGCCTTGCTCTCGTGTGGTGCGGCTAGCATGGGGTCAGGGAGAGAAAATTGCCCCTGGTTCTCATGGAATTGTTCTAATAACAGTTAGAAAAAAAAACAAATAGGAAGTGTGATTATCAGATAACCTATGGTACACTAGAAACATGACAAGAAAGAAACTATTAATTAGAAATCTGATAAACACCTCACAGTGGTGGCTCTTAAGTCAATAGGATGGTAAATTTAACCCCAAATTTTAGTCTAAGGCCCCTTCCACATGATGTCATCAACCCACTTCAGCCACACCTTAGTCCCAGTCTAGGAGCTTGTCTTACCTCATGATGTCGTTGCTAGCCAGCTGCTATCCTGTCCCCAAGCATGCCTAATCAGTTCTTTTTCATTGACAGGAAGAAACTGTCATTGACTTCCCTTTCATACGACAATTGCATCAGCTGGGTGAATGCGGTTCCTCCATGGTGGCTGAACAATCCAGGTCAATGATCCAGCAGTGGGCAGGCTGTGGGCATTCCCAGCCTGTCCCTCAGCGACTCCCAGGGCAATCCCTGCCCAGTGGCCGACTGGCTGCTTCTGTTGCATCAGCGCTGAACACTGAACACAGAACACAGAAGGAGAAAGGGACAAAGGAGCACACGGCATGGTAATTTTGATATCCACCACCGCCACATGACCATTTTGCACATCCCCTCAAATTTTAATTTTTTTAAATCACTTTATTAGCATTAGCACAATCGTACAGTATAGCTGGCTGACATGATCCTGTTAGCCCAGTCCACCACGCTAACATTAGCACAGCTTCCGAGAAAAAAATAAAATAAAAAGACCAATCAGAAGCTGTGGGGTGGGGTCGGAGTGGGGAGAGGAGAAGAGGGGACTGGGAGGGGCAGGGATGCTGTGCTGCAGAAGACACACCAGTTTCAATGCCAGTGCTCATCTGCTGGCACCGGAGGCCTGTGGAAAACAGGGTTTTAATACCAATTCCAATCCGGAAATGGCAATGCTGTGAAGAACACAGAACTGTCCTATATTGAGGTATGCCGTGGAAAGGACCTAAATCTTAGAAGAACTATCCAAGGTTCTGAACCTGTTCTGGGGTTAACATTCAGCACCTTGAATAGCTGCCCTAGAATTCAGGCTGAACCACAGACTAGATTCGACACCCTGCTGACATAGAAGCCACCAGCTGCCACTGACACCACTCCTGTTGTTGCAGTTGGCAACATGTCAGGAGGCTGCAGGATTTCAATTCTCTTTTAAAACATTAGTTAATGCCCCTTGGTATTGCTATGGACTGAAAAGGTGACAGAGTATAAAGTGGGAATATCTTGGGGAGAAGACTTAAAGGCAAGACAGCAGAACTCCAGTGAATTGGACATTTCTTACAAGTGCCCATCGGAGGTCACCACAGCAGGAGAAGAGCATGAGAAGAAGACATGTGTACAGTGATCACTCACCATCTAATTCTTTCAAGGCTGACACTTGTACACACTCATCTTGCTTTTCCATGATGTGATAGAGGGACAGATGAAATTCTGGGCTTCCCTCTGCTTGTGAAGACCTAAGATGTGACCAAAAAGACTTGTTTTTTTCCCCCAGCTCAGACACCAATTAATCACACCTATCAAGCCAACTTAATAAACCAAAGAATAAACAGTTTAGCAACTTGGAAAGTCAGGGGTGAAATTTGTGGAGGGACTTGTAGGATAGGGAGATGGGAAATGATATAGGAACCTATTGTGGAAAAACAGAAACATACAAAAGAAAATCAGCCTGTGCTTCATAGATTATAGCAAAGCCTTCAACTGTGCAGATCATGAGAAACTATGGACCAGTGATGCATTTAAGTGTTTTACTCCAGGTCTCAAGTCAAGTCTCAAGTCTCTAGCTTCAGATCTCAAGTCAAGTCTGAAGTCCTTGAAGATACTTTCAAGTCAAGTCTCAAGTCTGGAAGTCAACTTTATACCCCAACCAAAATTCCAGAATTATTGGACAGAGCCAAATAAAGTCAGTTTTAACAATTTAAGCAGAGTTAGCCCTCCACATTTGTGATTTTGCCATCTGCAGCTTCGGATGTGGGGAACAGGATCCTTCTTACTTTCCATTTCTGAAGCTGGATGACTTTCAGAAGTGGAGAATAGGATCCTTCTTACTTCAAAAGCTTTAGAAGGAAGGATCCTTCCTCCTTAAGCCTGTTGTCTAACACATTTGCTGTTCCCTTTTGAGAAATACACCTGCACTCTGGGGGTGAGTCTTGTCTTTTGCTCTTAGGAAACATTTTAGAAGGCTCCTCCGATATGCAGTGAGGACAGGCTGCTGAGCAGACCTCAAGTCAGCCTCAAGCCCATTGCCTAGCCCATTTGCTGTTCCTCTCTGAGAAATGAGCCAGCACTTTGGGCTTGAGACAGATTGCCATGTGACCAGTAGGCAAAAAGAGATGGAGCCATTGTTCAAAGTCATAAGGTTTCTGGATGAATGTGTTCTGTTACTGAACTGAGGGCAGCAAGTCAGTCATTAAAAATATTCAAGTCTCGAGTCGAGTAGAGTCAGTGCATCATTTATGGCCGAGTCGAGTCACTGAAGCAACTTAAGTCCGCCTTGAGTCCGAGTCTATTGACTCGAGTCCACATCACTGCTATGGACCACTCTTAAAGAAATGGGTGTGCCATAATATTTCACTGTCCTGATACATAACCAGTACGCTGGACAAGAAGCTACTGTTAGGACAGAATACAAAGAAACAGAATGGTTTGCACTTGGCAAGGGGATCAGGTAAGGCTGCATTTTATCACCTTTTGACTTGTATGCTGGACATATCACATATAAAGCAGAATTGACTCAGAGGAAGAAAGTGTGAAAACTGGAGGAAGGAACATTAACAATTTAAGATACGCCTGGTTGTCATGGAAGCCACTGTTTCAGCAAAAGTTAAATTTAGGTAGTCTACTAGACATGGGTTCTCTTGGGAGAGGGGTTTTCTGGGAATGGAGGCTGTGTGTTTGGGTGCCTTCCTATAGGTCCGGCTGCTTTGAAGTTGGCTGGGAAGTTGTGTGGTATCCTGTGGAAGTCTGGAGTGGCAGTAGGCATTTTGGGATAGGTTTTGGAAAAAGTAGGTGTCTCTCTCCCCCAGCGGTATCTGGCTACCATTGATTTTCATAGTGCTCAAATTATTTACACCATAGCCTTCTAAAGTGTCTAAATGTGCCACATTTCTGTAGGCTGAGGAGGTCTTGGATACTATCAGCAGGAGTATGGAATCTCTTTCGGGTCACCCTCCATTTTTAGAGCATAAGTGGTGGTGCTTTTCTATGTTTGCAGACAGTGTGTGGAAACCCCGTAGCCAGCATTTGATCCCTAGGGCCATTTTTAGTGGAGATTTCCCTTATACACATACACACATGCATGCACACACCCAAAATTGCCACAAAATTAGAATAACTACTCCTGGAAGCTTCCAGGAACAGTAATTCTCCTTTAAAACAAAGATCCACCTTGCTCTGTTTTGCCTCAACATCGCTCAATTTAAAAAAAAAAAACCACTGGAAATGAACTTCCAGTTCACTTCTGGTTTGAGGGTAACTGATGCAGTCCATTGTGGGTCCCAGGGACTGAAACTGGGCCCAAGAACTCCAGAGCTTGACAATCATTATTCTAGAGGCTCAAACAGACAAAAGGAGCGTTCTGAGCATGGAGGTCCATATGGGAATGCAGAGACCATTTCAGTGTTGCCATTTTAGTCTCACAACTCTATAAGGCACAGGTTCTTAAACATAAATGACCTTCCAGGAGTCCATGAACCTCTTTGATTTCCTCTTTGATTTTCATTCTCTTCTTTTTAAATTCGGGTATAGGTGCTTTTTTTCCCCCATTTGAGGGGGAAGAGGGAGTCCATCGCTTTCACTGGATTCTCAAAAATGTAAGTAACCCCCCACCCCAACCCCCCCAAAAAGGTTAAGAACCACCACTGTAAGCTGAGTTAGGCCGACATGTAAGGGCAGATTCAAGATCATAATTGCAAAGGCAATAAGTGGATTTAAAGTGGATTTAAACCATGGAAAGGGAATTTCCCAAGTGTATGTGAAGAGGACAGGACATCCATCAAGGCTTCACCACTACCAAAATTTCCGCTAAAATTCAGCAGCAACTTTGGATGCTGTCTATGGTACAGGATGACATCTGCCAAACTACAGAACTCTGTAAGAATACTGGGTAGAATGATTTCTTCCTTTTGGTTGCTGAATGAGGGCAAGGCAAAGGAAAATGCTTCACAGTTCAGTGGTACTATGAGCCCTGGTAGCACAATGGTTAAATGCCAGTACTGCAGCCACAAGGCTATGAGTTCAATCCTGCCGAGCTCCAGGTTGACTCAGCTTTCCATCCTTCCACAGGTCGGTAAAATGAGTACCCAGCTTGTTGGGGGCAATTAGCTAATACGTTGTAAACTGCTTAGAGAGCACTTAGCTGAGAAGCAGTATAGAAATACACATGCTATTGCTATTGCTACTATTGGTGGTGACTGATTATGCAGGGATGCTTTGCAACCTTAAAAAGTGGAGTGCAAAGGCCATACACAGCTCCTGAGCCACATGTTTCCCAACTCTGACTTAAACTGTGATCTGTCTATCATCTTGCCATCTGGATTTCTAAATAGAATCGGTGTATGAGTGTGTCTACCACCGTGTCCACAACATCCCACTAGCTTCTTTCAGGCATTTTGTTTTTCCTTACAGGATGGAAGGGAGAATAATCTGTCCAAAAAACAAGCAAGAGGAGAGATACAACAAATGAACTAAAACAAGCTGGTATTACAGTTATAACTACACAGTTAATTGGATGAAGGGCTTGTTCACCTCAGGAACATTTTTTTGCCAGGGCAGCAATTTTTGTTTAGAAAATAGGCAAATCCTGTGCGTAAGCAACAGTAAGATAGTCTTCCCTGGAGCATGTTTGGAGAGACATGTAATTATTGTGTTGATCTGCATGCATTATTTGCTCAGCTTTTATGAAGCTGTTAGCTGTATAAACCATGGATAAAAGTTGTTTTTCCATCCTTAAAAGTAAAAATACAGAGAGACAAGTATGGCTTTGCCATAAGTCAAAGAAACATAATCTTCTTTAACATTTTCTTGGAGCCAGGGCTTCACACTCTCCCTAGCCCTCCTTCCTTCCTGGTTGACAAGAGAATATGGCTAGCCATGACTCAAAGCAGCCTTGAACTGTTTTCCAAACCCAAATAGGTAGCCTGGCCACCAAAACCTTATCACCCACTGACGCCTGGGGATGGTGTTTAGTCTGTAAATGGGGTTGCAGTTCCTGACCAAGGCAAATGAGAGGATAGAGAAAACTAATCTGGTGGTCTATAAAGGATCTGTTATTTCTTTGCTCTTTCCAGAAATCTGTATGCACCTATTATTAAGAAGTAATGGGTATTATTACCTATTATTGCCTCTCCCAGTCCTAGCCTTCTGCTGTTCTGCAGCCCTCAGTGCCCATACCACAAAGACAGTGTCACTCCTTAACCTTAATTCCTTAATCAGAAGTCCTTGATATAATTTTTCCTGAAAGGGACCCACGTCTTTGTGGGATTAAGGCAGAGGTAGGAAACCTTTGGTCCACCAGGTGTTTTAAATCTCAACACCCCAATGGTATAAGTAAACAATTCCGGAAGTTGTAGTCCAAGACATATACAGGGGATAAGGTTCCTAAGTCCTATACTGAAGGAATAGTTACTTCTCTTCTTTGCTTCTGACTTGTGTAAACCTCCCCACCACCATCACCTCCAATTTAGGGCAACTCCAGACATTATGATGGTGGATAGTTGAGGGAAACTCTGCTGTTATACACCCTGTTTCCAATAGCCAATTTTTAGCACCTACAGATATCAAGGCATCTTTAAACCACAGCAGAGAAATATAAGGCAAACCCGATTGGGCTAGGTTTCCCAGATGCCTATACATTGGTATATAGAGATGCTGAATACCTCTGTGCCATATCCACACATTAAATCATTTTGGATGGAAATGCACAGCAACTGTTACGTGACTCTTCCCTTAACCTGCATGCAAATATGGTCATAGTGAAATTCTAACATTTTCACATGTTGTCATTTGATTTTTAATGCAACCTGTTCTGCCTATCCAGAAAAGAGACAACCGTAAAGCATTCAAGATGCTGTCTGATGAAGTTTTGGAGGACTGCTCTTTATTACCCCCTTCATTACCAAACACATTTTTACTACAAGGAATGTTGTAGTGCCTTAAAGACTGACAAATTTGTTATGGTGTATCATAGACAGTAGTCCATTTCATTAAAAAATGAAGTGTAATACCGAATTATAGCTTCACATACAAAAGGAGGTAAGTGAGTGGGTTGTAAATAGTGAGGTCTGCAGAAAATGAAATGCAGAAAGTCTTGTTGATGATGTTGTTATATGCCTTCAAGTCATTTTTGACTTATGGCAACCCTAAAGCAAACCTATCACAGGGCTTTTCGGGGGCTGAGAGTGTGTGATATACCCAAGGTCACCCAGTGGGTTTCCATGGCTGAGTGGGGAACTGAAGGTCTCCAGGGTCATAGTCCAGAGCTCAAACCACGATACCACACTGGCTCTCACAGAAAATACAAACAGTGATAATTATGTTATTAACTGAGAACATCCACAAGAAAGGCGCTGGTGATCACACAAGGCAGCCTGATACTCACAAGCAAAGTAACATTGGTAAAGGAAGCCACAGCCCAGAGTTTACAAGAAGTGAACAGAGCTATTAATTACAGGAATTTGGAGGTAGACGGATTCTGTCATTCATAGGATTGCCATAAGTCAAAGCTGGCTTGATGGCACGTAACAACAGCAACAATAATAAATACAAACAACAATAACAACAACAACCTCACCTTAATCATAATTTATGCCACACGGGTTAGAAATAAACCCCTTGACATATTTTAATTCAACCGTTTTGTGGTGCAATCTGTAAATCAGTACAGGCTTGCAAGAGGGAAAGGGAATTGTCCACAGGTTATGGATCATGTATGTTTCATTTTATCGGTTTATAGTGGCGTAGTGGTTTGAATGTTGGACTACAACACTGGAGACCAGGGTTCAATTCTGCACTTTGCCATGGAAACTCACTGAGTGATCTTGGGCGTGTCACACACTCTCAGCCCCAGAAAACCCCATGATAGGTTCACCTTAGGGTAGCCATAAGTTGGAAAATGGCTTGAAAGCACACAATAACAACAACAACAAGTCCAACAAAATCTAGGGGGGCTGCATGATTCCTAGGATAAAGGTTTGTGTTATTAATTATGCCAGGACATCTGGGGTGTTATGATTGTTTTTGTGAATAATGACCATCCTTAATAACATAATTATCACACTGACTACACTTCTTGCATTTATTTCTCTTTGATTTCTCTGTGCACAATTCCTGTCCTCACTGTACTTCATTATACTTGTGCCGGGGTAATATTGCATGCATCATATAAGGTGAGCTATAGCCCACTAAAGGTTATGCCATACAAAGATTTGCATACATAGCAGGGTATGGGGAGTACCATCTATATCCATATCTCCTTGGTGCAGCTGAAGGTTCAATATCATGGCTATACCACAGTGCTACACCGGCAGATTGGATTGGATCACATTTCTGTCCACATGAGCACATCCTGAAGGAAAGCATTAGTTCTAAGCACACACGCACAAGCCCAGAGCTGTCTTTTCCTGGATCAGTCCATCAGCCCCAGTGTAAGTTGCTGTATCTGTGTATGTGCCTTCAAGTCATCTGTGGATTTACGGCAGCCCTATGAATTTCATAGGATTTTCTTAGGCAATGCTCAGAGGGGTTTTGCCAGTTCTTTCCTCTTCAAATATAGCCTCCAACCTCTGATATTCACTGGCAGTCTTCCGTCCAAGTGGCAGTACCTTTCCACAATTTGTTAGTCTTTAAGGTGCTGTGAGACACCAATATTTTTGCTGCAACAGACTGAGCTGACTATCTTCTGGAAATTAAAGCAGAATGTAGTGCTATAGAGTGAGATGCTAGCTGATTGGCAGAGGGAGTCTGGTGGGCGGGCACCATGGGCAGATAAGAGCATGGATCAGAAGTGCCAAAGGTTGGCATGGAGAGAAACAGAGAAGTGTATGTGCATGCTGAGGACCTGGAACTCTGAAAGAGACATGAAGACTTTGAGGAGAGTCCAGTCTTTGAGCTACCTCTGCCTTCTCTTGATGTTAGGAGACCTGGTTCTCCCCAGTACTGCTCAACTGTGGTGGCCCTTTGGTGAATCAAGGGACACCAAAACTACAACAGCTGTGATGCCTACAACTCCCAAAGGTAGGTCCATCTGGGATAATCAATCTCATCTTTGCTGTCCTATAGAGGAAGGGGGTTGGGCAATAGTGGGCAACTGTTGTTTTAAGGACTGCAACTCCCATAATCCATCACTATTGGCTATGTTAGATGGGGTCATAGTTGCCCACCCTTGTATTAGAACAGGAGAATCCAAAGGGTTCTCTCTAAAAATGTATAGTGTTTAATGCTTGACAATATGGAGGGTTTGGGTTGCAGGTATGACATGGAAGTGCATAGGAATGTACCTTAAAAGTTGGGAACATAAGGTATGAAGAATGAGACTGCCTAGAAGTAGTGTGGCCACCTTCATTCACAACTGCTGGAGCTCAAAAATCCCATACAGCTATAATCCTAGGAGGATTGCAACATGCTGATTTTCTCTTTGTGGTGGTGCAATGATGTTAAAAAGCTTTTCTCTCTCAAAATACTACTTCAGAGCATCAGGGAAAGGTTACAACTATTTAATTTCTCCCCGCTGTCCAGCTTTGAAAGCTATGGAACTCTTGCCAATGTAGTATGTGAATAGTATGATGAATTTTTCCTGAGAACTGGTCTCAGATCTCTATTTAGCCCTGATGCTTTCAGAGTACCTCTAGCAAGCTGCTCTTCACTCTATCCAACCTTACAAAGTATTTATAAGCCCTGCCCTGAGCACCAAGGAAGGTGGATAGCATGCATCTGTAAGACACACAGACAGTTATGGAAAGGTGGAGTCCCAACATTGGTTTTCCTCTCCTGTGCACTGGGAAAGGAGTGTGGTGACTGGAGTGATTTCTTTCATATTTTAGTACAGCATGGGAAAGTTACTCTCAGACTATAAGCCCCAGTGGCTGTGCTGGCTGAAGGGATATGGAAACTATAGTTAAAAAAAAAAACTTTTCTAAACTCTGGCTTGAGATGCTGTGATCTGGTAACCTTTCCTAATCTGGTTTTGTGTTGTCTTGCCAGGTGCGGATGCTGATGCAGAGCAGTCTTCTGTGAGCACATTGTCTCCTTGGAATACACCTGGCACATCTGTGGAGGAGGCAGCCACGTCTGAAAACACACTGGACCTGGTGAGCATTTGATACATGGTAGCTGGGTTGTGGTGGTCCAGGCTGTGCATAATCTAGCAACTGAACATAATGTAGAGTTGGGAGAGAGATATTTATGAAGTTACATCAGTACAGGAGAGTTATACTTTCATCCTTTTTACTGGGAAGGCACCTGTGTCTTTTAACAGCAGTGTGATCAGCATACGTTGAACAGGTAATGAGCTCCCTATCATTATTAGTGAGTTCAGAGGGGAGTACTGTTGTAAACAGGGGCATATTTTGATAACAGGATACATAGCAGCCATAATAGATGGCATTCATATTCAGAATACTATTTCAGCAACAGCATTTCAGCAATAACACTTTTATAAAGTCAACCTGTAGAGTATGAATATCATCATTATCATCATCATTGTCACCCCACCTCCAAGGTCATGTGGTGAACTCATGGTGGAAAAGAAATTTGAGGGATAACTTCCAAACTGATTGCCTCTATGCCACACTAGCCAGAGATGATGTGCCCAAATACGCCCACTGAAGCTGCCCCCTTATATTTATTGCTTACATTTATGCCCTGCCTTTTCTTGATTGAGCTCAAGTAGGCATACACATTATACTCCTCCCTACTTTTTCCTCACAACAACCCTGTGAGGTTGGCCAGGCAAAGAAAGAGATACTGATTGGCTCAGTATCATCCAGTCAGTTTTATGGCCCAACAAGGACTAGAACCTGGATCAGTCTGCACTGAATGTGAATTTGTGAGTAAGTGCCTGGTGGGAGTCAGACCAGACTTATACGGAAGAGAGGACAAGGAAATTAACATCTTGAGTCCAATTCACTCTTTAAAAGTGCATCCACAAGACTGCAATCTTTCACTAAAAGAGAAATGCAGAATTATGACCACCCCCCTAGTTTTGCATTCCTAAAACCTCATCTAAGAATCTGTGTGATACATTCATTAAGTGCAATGTTAAACACTTTAGAATTGTGATAATGATGATTAGAGTCCATTAGTATGTGTCTTTCTGTGTGTAGGAGAAGGAGAGAGAAGGGAGGAAATCCAGTCTTTTAAGCAAAATGGTGCTTAAAATATATTAACATTACTTTCTGTTGAATGATTGTGTCTTTGAGTCAAAAGGAGGCTTTTGGAGCATGGAGAGAGTGTGGAGAATGGTGTACATACAAGATCTTGCCCTTGTACTCTGTAATAATTAATCTGGAAGAAGGAATGCCTCTCATTCCATTCCGTTATAAAATGGAGGGTGGAGAATTTCTGACAATGAGCAGTGAAGAGAGTATGAAGGTCACCACAGTCCACTGCATTTAGGTGATCTCAAGTGTGCACCTTTATTCGTCGTTGTAGAAACTGCCTTATACCAAGTAATGATCATTGGTCTGACTAGTTCAGTACTGTTTAATTTGACCGACAGCAGCTCTCCAGGTCTTTAGGAAGAGCTGTTTCTCAAGCCTACCAGGGATGCTAAGAACTGAAAGTAGAATTTTCTAAATGCAAAGCATGTCTTGAGTCATTGAATGATGGCTCTGGTATTCCTTTCCACCAACAACAAGTGGGAAGATCTGATGTGCTTGTGTTGATTTGGATATACTACTCGGGGGGGGGGCTACAACTTTCAGAATCCCCCAGCTGGTGAGTCTGGGAGCGGTAGTCCAAAAAGCCTAAATTCTCCAAACTCTTTGTAACGCACACACATAGGGCCACATCATACTTATCAGCTATTCTTTAACTGCCTTGCTGTATTCACAGCCAAGCAGTTCAGAGGCATCTTCCTGGTCACTGTTAGAAACAAGGCTAGATGGACCTTTGGTCTAATCCTGCAGGGCAGTTATTTTCTAATTGCATACAAGTGTGGATGTGCACATATATATTTAAAGAAGTATGGTGGAGTACTCTGTAAGGTTTAAAGCAGAAAGGGGTGGGTAGGCCTTTTGTGTACATGAGAGAATGTTGTCTTCTGAATGAGATATAACCAAAGAGAATGAGGGCTGACTGTGTTTCCAGAAGTGGTATTATTCATTGGCAGATTATGTGAGATCACACTATGCTTTTTTGAAGTTAAGTAGGAAATCAGGCTTTTCTGGCTTGTTGTGGGTTTTCCTGCACAGAGTACCAATCGTGCAAAAGAAACGTCCTATCAAAAGCTGCCATCAGAGTAGCATACATCCTTTCCATTCCAAGGAATTTGTTGTTGTGTGCCTTCAAGTCATTTCCAACTTATGGTGACCCCAAGGCAAACCTATCATGGGGTTTTCTTGGCAAGATTTGTTCAGAGGGAGTTGCCTTTGCCTTCCTCTGAGCCTGAGACATTTTGACTTGTCCAGGGTCAGCCAGTGGGTTTGCATAGCTGAGTGGAGATTGGAACCCTGATCTCCAGAGTCATAGTGCAATGCTCAAATTATTACACCACACTGGCTCTCTCATGCTAAAGACAGAAATCCAAAATCTTCAGTTGGGCGACACCTTTATGAGGACCAAGACAGATCTCAGAAAAAGGAAAGAATAGAATGTACATGCCTTCAAGTTCTCTAGAAGACTTAATACAATGAGGTGGGACAGAAAACAAGGGATAGTGGAAGAAGATAGCCAGCAGGGTTTAAGTATAGCAGTTTGAGCATTAAGACTACAACCCTGGAGACCAGGTTTGATTCCCTGCTCAGCCATGGAAACCCACTGGCTAACCTTGGGAATGTCACACATTCTCAGCACCCAGAGAAGCTTATGATAGGTTCATCTTAGGGTCACCATAAATAGGAAACAACTTGAAAGTACACAAGTTGAAAGAAAGAGAAATGCACAATAAACACAGGCTAGGAGATGTGGCTGTGAAGTTTAGACTCCACTTCCAAGGCTAGAAATGTGGGGTCTGAAGGAAAATTTCATTGGGGAGGGGGAATTATTATTGGGAGTAGTGTCCTCATTTTGCCCGCCCCCATAACTACACCCCTGATAGAGCCACAGGGCTGCACTTTGCCTTCCCATCATCTATACTGTGTTAATCCATTTGTTGGATTTTGAGCTATGGACATTTGTGTTGCATTTGTTGTATTTGGGTTTAGACATATCTACTGAGACATGTGCTATTGGTTGCCATACGTGTGCATGCAGAACTGTGTAAGATACTTGTGTTGTGAGTGGTGACACATAAGTGTATGTGTTGTTCATGCACAAATCCTATAAGGCATGCCTAACAGGTTGAGTATAACTAGTTGTAAATAACAAGTTACCCACAATTAATACCCTTTTGCAGTAACTAGAGCAGCTGTTGTTGTTGTTGTTGTGTGCTTTCAAGTCAACTCTGACTAAGAGCAATCTTATCATAGAGTTTTCTTGGCAAGATTTAATCAGAGGAGATTGCCGTCGCCTTCTTCTTAAGATCAGAGAGTGTGACTTGCCCAAGGGGACCCATGGGGTTCCCACAGGGATTTGAACCCCCATCTCCTTAAATCCTCCTCCAACAAGCAGAGTACTACATCACACTGACTCTAAATTAGGACATCATTAAGCTATATTACAACTAATGTAATGAGGAATAACTTCATTCCTTTTGTGATGTGCAACTGTTTTAGTTACATGTAATCACACAAAGTATAACCTCACCATTTAGATGTGTTTTGTACCACAGGCCAGGAGCTTATAGCATTCCAATGTCTGTAAGGTAAATCAAAAAGTAATAGTTAATTTTGAATAGTAAGAAAGTGAAGTTACTTTTAAAATTATAACTATATCTGTAAATGGCTACTGAAGTGGCTTTGGAATTGCAACTGTAACAGATGTTTAAAAATTTCTTTCAATGTTAATCTTGATCAGCCATGAGACCCAGTTCTGTGGAAAAGATGGGATATAAATCAAATAGATACACCAATAAAATAACTAATTACTTTTTAAAAAGTAATACCCCAAGCTTTGCTCTCCTTCTACTACATATTCTTTCTTTCCACCACATAGACAACTGCAACAGCTATCCCAGAGTTTCTCAGACATAGTTTCCCCTATGTCTTCATGAAAAGCTTGTGGCAATGTAAGTCAGGCAGCTGCTAATCTGACCTGAGTGAACTCTTCATGTAGGAGACACAGACCAAAGTCCCAAGGCCAGCTCCCCCACCCTGGGACAGACATTCGCTCTCATCCTCTCTGCACCACGCCAAGCTGTCCCTTTCCTGCCAACCTTATCAACAACTGAGGTCTTGTGAGACACAACAAAACTCTGGGCACTGTGGCAAAATGCCTGGACTTGCAGGCCAAACCTCAATCTCCCTGTAGAAAAGTTTGGAAATGTCACTTTTGGAATTATACCTCCCAGCATCCCCCAGCCAGTATGGCCCCCCGATGGGAGCTGTAGTACAAAAAGTATTTTCCTCTCCAGCTCCACCCTGTAAGGCAGTAGAACTTAAAAGGTTGGTGAACCATCAGCTGATCCACATTGAGTTTCCAGGAAACTAACGCCATTTCCTCACTACACTGTTACAGTACTATTATTCCACCTTCAACATCCTATAGAATTCTTGGGTTTGTAGTTTACTGAGGCCAAAGAACTCTTTGGCTGACAATTCTAAATGCCCCTCCCTAAACTGCAAACCCCAGGATTCCGTAGGGTGTTAAAAGTGGAATAATAGCACTGTAACAGTATAGTGTGGAAAGGCCATTAGTGACTAATAACAATAGCATGGCACAAATATAGTCCATGTCTCACGCACATTGGGGTTAAAAATGCCAGTTCACCACATCAGACAGCCTGAGGAGTTCGGTTGATAGATACAGCAATCTGAAAATTCAGCCTATGTATAGTACAGGTCTTTATTCATCAGCTGAAAGGGACCATCCAGAGTTGTAATGCTGAATAAGAGGGGCAGGCCAAACAGATAAATCATTCATCTCAGAAATTGCTATTACACAACACCTAAAAGCCATGGGTGGAGGTGGTGGGAACATAGAGAGAGATATAATGGAATTAATTCAGAGCCACAGCTGCCCAGTTTACACATGCACAGAGACTGGGGAATAGAAAAAATGCTGTAAATTTCCTTGTCCTCACTGAGAAGAGGAAACCAAACACATTGAGACAACCTGACAAAAAAGTATGGTCAATTGCTACAAGATTTTTTTAAAACACTTCCCCTCGACCTAACCACCCAAAAAACATTGTTTGTGCAAAACACTTGCTTCTTGCAAAACTGGATTGGTGGTCTGAATCAGTTTCACATATCCAAAGCTTGTAGAGTTGCTTTTTGGACTACAACCCACAGAGTCCTAGGAGCTGTCATCCAAAATGTAAGTCTTCCAAGCGCTGCATACAGCCATAAAGTCATCTAATATGTTCCTATACATATCAGGTCTTAAAGGGTTATCTGTGATTGACCATTCAGACATGTAAACCATCAACTGATAAACATATGTATGTGAAGAAGATCTATGTAATTTACAGGTTCAGACCCTTTAAAAGGTAGAACTTCATTTTTCATGAAATCGTACTGGTCTCAGGGTTGAGCAATATCCAAAGAACTCCCCAAGGGATCCCAGATAGATAACATAACAAGAAATCAGTAGCTCATGTTTGTCCAAACAGTCTCAAAGCAGAAATAATAGATCATATAAACAAAAATCTGGAATCAATTGCTAGGTGAAAGCTGCTCCAGCAAGATGGCTAAGATTTGGTTATAAACTTATAAACCCTAAGGACCCTGCTTCAAATTTTATCTCTTCCACTAGAAGCCCCTGTACCCAATTCACCTCCTTCTACCTAACAATATCAGAATAAAAACAATGGTCTACCATTCAAAACTTTTGCAAGGATTGCAACAAGATGTGGTAGGTAAAAGAGTCTGTGCACTCTGTGGTAAGGAAATTTGGCCCTACAAATCCTATTATCCCATACCATTAGCTACATTTAGTAGGGCTGATGGAAGCTGTAGAGCAGAACATCTGGAGGTCCAAAAGTACTCCAGCCCTCACATAAAACAATAGTGTATATAAATCCTCAACATGTTTTTATTTATTGATTAAATTAGTGCAATTGCTCAAGAAGAAAACTGAGGTTACTCACGATGTGGACCAAAAGTAAATTAGTAGACAAGACCATAAGTTCCAATATGTCACAGATGAAAACCAGGACACATTTGACCAATGAATATCAGAGTGTGGTCAAGGTATCAGACGTTATTAATGAAGAAGATACAAGCTAGGAAAGACTGTAGCAGTTTGACTTTGCCTGAGCCTGCTGGGAAGGGCAAGATTCCAACCTCTCCCCCCTTCTCTGCTGAGGCCATTTCTGCACTACATTGTTGTAGTGCTATTATTCCACTTTCAACATCCTGTGGAATTCTGGAGTTTGTAGTTTACTGAAGCCAAAGAGCTCTTTGGCTGTGAATTCTAAAGGCCTCTCCCTAAGCTGCAAATCCCAGGATTCCATAGGATGTTGAAAGTGGAATAATAGCACTAAGACAGTATAGTGCGGAAATGGCCTGGGTTCAAACTTTTGTACCTTCTACTCAATTTGCCACAACTGAAGTAGGAAGGAAAGTGAGAAAAAGAGAGGACCAGGACATTTTAAACACAGCTAAAAAAAATGGGACAATAAATGATTTATCAGGACCGTTGCTGTCATATTGGGGCACCTGGAGGGTATGTAGGAGCTGTGGGAGGATGAAAGTGCTTCTCAGAAGGCATGTATTTCTCTGTTTCTAGGGGCCAAAAACAGAGTGCAAGGTTTCTGAGATGAAAGGTGAACTCAGTGTGAATACTCACATTAGCAGTTTACTTGTAGTGGAAGTACTATGCCCTTTAAAAATGTCTCAGATTGCAGCAAGAATAGTTACAGGCATTTTTAAAGGGCCAAGAGTGTCCGCTCATTTGCCTTTCACCCCACAGTTAAGATTCTGTTTCTGTCCTGACTCTTCATACTTTGGGACCAATATATTACTTCAGGAAAGAGAATGTTCCTTTTGAGAAGCTTCTGTGTCTGTTTCCAAAGCTGGTTTGCTCCTGTGTGTAAAATCTTCAGCAACTTCAGAAATGATAGTAGTAGTAGTAGTAGTATCCTTTACTTATACCCTGCTTTTTCCCATGTTGGGACTCAAAGCGGCTTACAACAATTAAGACATATAGCAATATAGAATTTGGCACAATTTCCTAACTTGATTCAGGATCAGCTGTAACATTACTCATTTTGTGATTACCCTCCAGATTTCCACACTAGCCTGCCACAGTGCTATTATTCCACTTTCAACATCCTATGAAATCCAGGGGTTTGCAGTTTAGGGAGGTGCCTTTGAGCCTATTATAGCTCTATAATAGGCTAGTGCAGAAATGGCCACTGTCAGGATTCCCTGACTCCAGACTGCAACATTTCAAGGAGGAAAACAGACTCCTTTATATAATAGTAATAATATTCTCATCCTTGTATCAGTTATCACTGATAGAGACAGCATTCATTATTTTGGTGAAAGCTATATGGACTGTGAGACAACCATCCTTACATAATTACAGGTTAAGCTGTGTTTGAAATGAACCTCAGCAACTGACCATGTGAAATGTTACTGTCACCATTTTTAGTGTGGACAGTTGCTGTGTAGATAGATGTAAGTGTCCTTGAGCAAGCTTTCTAACCTGCAACAGTGGGTGTGTGTAAAGCTACCTTCTTGGGTAGGCAAACTAGAAAATTGTGTTGTTGAGATGGCAAACGCACTACTTCACAGTCCTCTGGAGATGGGCATACTGCTGGATAAACTAATTATTCTCTTTCTTGATTTAGAGTTTGATTTGAGCCCGTGTTAAGCCCCAGAACCTGTTTTTCAAAGTACCTTAGCTTTTGGGAGAACAGAAATAATAATGATATATGCATAAGATGATAGTTATTGCTATTGCATTTATCTTGTTTTATGCAACTTTTAAAAAAGAAATGTTGGCCATGATTACCCTTAAAATAAAAAGAATTGGACAGGATAGAAATTTGATAACACAGACCATACTGCCTTTTGAGTATACGTGAAGGTACTTTCTTCTTTCATGACCGAACAATTACAGCCTGGCCTCATATATATAGGGCTGGGTATCTGACTCTTTGGATTAAAGTTTGCCTTCCAAGGGGAAATCCAACAAATGAATAAACACCGGTATCATTCCAAAGTAAACTTCAATGTGCACCTCTTTTCAAAAACAAATTCTATAATGTATAATTATGGTATCAGAGGAACTACTATTGGGATGTATCAAAATATATGGCTTTCCCCCTCTCCACAACATGAAGCCAGCACCTTCCATACACCAGTATAATATGGGCATCCAGCTGACATCCATATTATGCTAGGCTGGAGTGCACTCACAAATTCTGCTTTTCCATCCAGGCCACATCAGCTGCTAGCAGGACAGAAACGTCTCCTGACATCACCCTTTCATCCATTTTTGAGGGCAGTGCTGAGGAGGAAGAAGAGCATGAATTCTTGCGGTTTCAGGTAATAATACTGGGAGAGCCAGGATGGCATGTGGCCTATTTAATTTTCTGCAGCAAGGAGTTTGTGGTCTGCCTTCCTTGTTCAACTTCTGGAGGGTGGCTCATTTCAGTTATACATCATTGTTTTTATTTTCTGTCAAGTCAACTTTAAGTTATGGTGATCCTATTAATGAGAGATCTCCAACACACCCTGTCATCAACAGCTCTCAGCAGGTCTTGCAAACTCAGGGCCGTGGCTTCCTTGACTTGAGCCAACCTATCTGTGGTTCAGTCTCTCTCTTGTCCTATTGTCTTCCACTTTACCAAGCAGTACCATCTTTTCCAATGAGTCATATCTCATGTCCAAAGCAGAACAGCCTTAATTTAGTCATTTTTGCTTCTAGTGAGAGTTCAGGCTTGATTTGCTCTAAGACCCATTCACTGGTCTTTTTAGCAGTCCATGGTACTTGTAGACCTCTTCTCCAGCACCACATTTCAAATATGTTCATTTACTTCCTGTCAGATTTCTTTCACTGTCCGGCTTTCACAGACTTACATAGAAATCAGAAATGCTATGGCCTGGATGATTCTGACTTTGATATTTAATTATATGTCCTTGCACCTGAGAATCTTATTTAGTTTTTATTTAGTTAGCACTCATGTAGAGATGGAGGAGTGATGGAGGTAGTTCACCCCGGGCGGCAATTTTGGGGGGGGCATCCCAGCTCATAGCCACGCCCCTGTGCTCCGTAGCCCCACCGCCTCTCACCCCGCCCCACACACCATGACCATGTCCCCCCACCTCCCCTCCACACACTCCAAGAAATGACCTAAGACACACCACTGGTCTTAGGCCATTTCCACACTACACTGTTATAGTGCTATTATTCCACTGTCAACATCCTATGGAATTCTGGGATTTGCAGTTTAGAGAGGTACATTTAGAATTCTCAGTCAGAGAGCTCTTTGGCCTCAGTATACTACAAAACCCAGAATTCCACAGGAAGTTGAAAGTAGAACAATAGCACTCTAACAGTGTGGTGCCAAAATGGCCTTAGTCTTTGGATTTCTTGACTTGCAGTGCCTATTTTGGTTAATACACATCACACATAATAGCCTCTAAATCTATGAGTCCATCACCTCTAAAACTATCTTTCCACCTTCCTGAATGTGAGATCTGACACATACAAACAAGTTGTTTCCAGACCCTACATTTCCACTACGTGAGTTACTTTATTGTGGATAATGTGTTAAAGTTTCTTTTAATGCTCTTATTAATCCCATTTTTTCCCCTACAAAGTGTAAAAAAGTAATTGGAAAGTAACAAGCAAGCAACCAGTTAATGTCGCCCAAAACTGTACTGAGTAATGCCAATGAATTACAGTTTAAACATTATCAAAAGTAATGGAAACAAATTACTTTTAGAAAGTAACTTTCCAAACTCAGCTGGAATGAGGGAAACAAATCACTAAAGAATTTTAAAAGTAGACACATACATGAAGAACCGGAGTAGGCAAAGTGCAGCCCTCTAGATGTTGGACTGCAACTCCCAGCAGCCCTAGCCAGCACAGGTGAGGGATGCTGGGATTCCAACAAAATCTGAAGTCCAGAAAGATCTAGACTCCATCCACTTTGCCCAACCCTGTTGTAGATGGATCTGAGCATTACACAACAGTTGCCTCTTCCCCCATCATAAGAGGATACCTGTATTTGGGTTGTGTGAGGAGCTCTTCTGTAGCAGGGTGGTAAAGGCAACCTGGTCTTAGGGTGTCTAAGAAAAGATTATTTCCTAACTGTTCTTCTGTTGTGTCCCAGAAGGTCTCAGACCCCTCAACTCCTTCAGTTCACCAATCCACAATCAGAGGGGACTCAGTGGCAAAACAGGTATGTTGCATGTTGGCTATCAAAGTAGTGGCAGTAGTGCCACTTGCAAAGAAAGGAGTATTTAGGAAGCACCTAAAGAGATATGAACCAGAGAAAGCAAGGTCTTTGTTCATCTGGACATCTTTCTGAAGGAACATACATTATGTTCATCTTTCCTGTGAGGATGGATTTTGTGGGAGCATTTTGGTAAATATAGCACAACTAAGAGCCATGTGAAACCACTGCTTTAATTCCTCACAAAGTTGCTAGTGAAAGAGCACCAGACTGGATTCCCTAGGTTAAACTGGGGTTTAGGTTAAATTTTCAGCATATGCAATGTTGATTACAAAATAGTGTAATTGCCATGAATCCTCCTAAGTGTGGTGAGATGTTGCTGATAATTCCATTAGAGGCCCTTTCTGCACCCTACCTTTTTTGCTGAGTCCTCCAGTGGAGATCCCGGCATCAGCTCTGCCAGGAGCAGACTGTGACAGGAGCGCTCCCTGCCATACCAGGTGGCTCTGTAGTGAAGGAAGTGCAATGTCACACCTCTTCCATCCATAGCACAGCCAGGTATCTTCTCAGGCTGCACTGGGGCAGGAAGTGCAGCATTGCAGTTCCCGGGTTTCTGCAGGACAGGTAAGTCCATGATGACAGCATGATCACAGGTCATTGACAGGGAAAACCCATCAATGATTTAATCCGTGATTACACTGCCTGGGGATGGGAGAAGGATGGGACCGCAATGACAGCATGCAGAAATGTTGCACTCCTGTCCTTCTCCCATCCCCATAGCAGGCTGGGAAGATGGTGCGGAAAGGGCCAGAAAGCCTTTCCCTTCCTCTACTGAATTATAGTTCTAAACACAAAGCCTAGAAAGCAATTACATTTTTTTATCTACTACTACCAGAATCCTCCAGTTGGCATGGCCAATTCCAGATTCCTCAAACCAGCATGGCCATGGATCTAAAGCACTTTAGATCTGGAATATAGATATGCACAAAGTGATTCACCTTGAATAATGAGCCATAGTATATAATTTTATTCAACCAGAAACCTTTGCTGGGTCCATCCACTCAAAAAAGACAACATCTTTCTTCAGACTTCGCAGGAAGTCTAACTCCTCCTCCTTTCTTTGCCTTTCAGGCAAAAGAGGAGGCTGAAAGATCACTAGACCTTACAGTGACTTCAGAGAAACACTTGCGTGATGTTAGGCCCTTTCCGCACGAGGCGAGGGAATCGCTCCGTGCCGTTACCTACCACTTCTTCTGGGGTCCGAAGCAACGCAGACTGTCCCTGAAGCCCTTCCGCAGGGCTCCTCCTTGGTCCAGGGGAAATCAGGGCAGTGTGAGGTCTGTAGATCCGCACTGCTCCGGCTTCCAAAACGGCGGCTTCCGGCTTCCAAAATGGTGGCTTACGGTTGGTCGTGGGTCCCGACCAACCGCTGAAGCTCCCCACGCCTAAAGCCCTCACTCCGCAGATTGCAGGCTCGCATTGGTGCGAGCCTGCAAATCTGCACAAGGGAGCAGAAACGCAATGGTGCGTTCCAGGAAAATAAAGACCTGTTTTTTGCGGTCTTTAGAAAACACACTGGAGGACCACTTGGGGTCGTTTTGGAGCAGACTGAGGTGCAGATCTCCAGTAAGTAGTCTGCTCCTAGTCTGCTCCAAGGTGCAGACAACCTCCGTGAGAGGACGCACTGCCCCATTCTGATTGCCTGGTGCGGAAAGGGCCTCTGAGAATCTATAGCAAATAATGGAGAGACAGCATCAATGGGGTTCATCTCTTGCCTTGGCAATTTTGAATCATCTTGCAGTGATTTGTCCAAGGAAGACTTCCCACTAAAACTGACACTTTGCCAGCTATATTTTGCCAGCACTTCCTGAAATATTTCACAGCCTCCATGGAGAGTCATTTTATTTATTTACTTATTAGCTACATTTGTACCTCACTTTTCCTCCAGTGAGCTCAGGGTTGTGTACATGGCTCTCATCCTCCCCATTTTATCTTCGTAGATATAACTACAATCTACCTGTGAGGTAGATTAGGCCAGTGGTTCTCTGGTTTTGGTCTTTCAGGTGTTTTGGAGTTCACCTCCCACAGTCCCCAACTGCTGGCTAAGCCAGACAGGGCTTCTGGGAGATGAAGTCCAAAAACATCTAAAGGAGCAAAGTTTGAATACCATTGGGTTAGACTGATACAATATGGTTGCCATAAGATCAGTCAATTCCAGGACTGAACAGGGAAATACCAGTCCAGCACTCTGACTAATATACCATACTGGCTCTCCAGTCAGGAATGTGCACAGAAATAAATCACGCCCTTGCTATTTGAAAGGTCCAGCTACATAGGGATATAAATGCTTGAGTATTTTGTCCTCACATTTGAGGGCAAAGGATTAAAGCAGTTTCGTCCTCGCTGTAGGAGAAAATGAATATTCCTACAAGATATTCAAGTTATTTGACTACCCTGAAGTGTTGCACAAGAATTGTTCTGTGGAGACAATCTCATGGGGTTTTTTATGTATAAAAAAAAAACTTTTTCTGTTTCTTGTGCAGAGGACTGGCTTCCTGAATAGATTTCTGTCCAAGAAACTTTGTGTGCAAAACAATTGTTTTTTCAACAGAACAGTTCCCTTGCAACACTTCAGAATGGTCAAACAGCAGGAGAAAAATGTGTAAAATTCTTGCTGTTCTACTATTCTTCCTGAGTTTCCTAACCGTTAGGAAGACTATTTTCTGAGCTGGGAACAAACAATTGTGAATATAGTTTCCCTTCCCATACCTACCTGGGTCATATTGTGGTTTCTTGACAATTGACAGACATAGATACTTGCTTTTCTTTGTTTACTCTTTAAAAATCAAAAGGATGCACTGGCAGAATTCTTAAAAGTTATTCCATCAGTGATTAATTCCAAAAAGAGAAGGTGCCAACCCTTGAGAAGGTGCCATCCCCAGATCCATGACCTGTGATTTCTGACCTATACCTCTCTCACAACTAAGTCCCAGAAGTATGAGTGATTATCCGGATGGGCTGTTTCACACACTCATTGTAGCTCTATTCAGGCATTTTCTACTTAGAGGAAAGTAAACATAAGAGGAACAAGAGGGAAAGTAGTCCCACTCCTTTTTATCATAACTCTCTATGAATAGAGGGTGTAAGTCTGAAGAAGAGAGCCTCCTTCATGTATGGCGGCTCTGTACGTAGGCAGGAACTCTAGGTTCTCAACTGTATGAGGACTCATAGGGATGCTGCATTGAATATAGGACAAAGCTCCGTAGCTTTAATCATTAACAGATTATGGATTAGGAAGAGGTACCATAAAGTTCTGCTAAGCAAAACTACAGCATGTCTCCTCCCCCACCCCCAAAACTAACCTTTTAGGTACTGTAGCTCTCCCCATGGCTACTCGCTGGCCAGTGGAGAGCAGGCAGGGTCTTGGAGAAGTGTCCAGCTCTGTTTCTGTAGCTGGACACACAGCACTGAAAGAGATGTTTTTGCTATGTGTATAGCTACAGGAACAAAGTGGGATGCTTCTCCACTGCCATTCCCCACACTCCGCTGCTCATTGTGTCCACATGCCCAAATTTGTGTTTGTTTTTTAACTGTCTCCCTTTTTGCAGGTGGTAACTGAGGAGACTTCATCAACCCTCCCTCCCAAGACAGCTGCTGCTTCCATTCTCTGGGTAAAAAGGAAAAGATGAGGGCAAATTTCAGCCAAGTACTTGAGAAAACCTTGCTGCATGACATCTCTCTGTCTTACCTCTGCCCCAGTACTGCAGAGTTTATGGCATAAACATTGCCCTTGACATTCCTCTTATGGAATGCTAATAGAGTGGCATTCCTCTTCTTTGCTAAACCATTCCAGCTCTCGGCTGCCTCAGAGGCCTTGTCCTCCCATTCTCTGTGAATCTGAGGTCCCTTGCCTCTTTGTGAGCATTCTGAAATCAGATAGATGTGTGCATTACAAAGCAGCAGAGTCTTCCTCCCTGGGAAGATATCATGCCTGCTGCCCCTGAGTTGAGTGGAAGGCTGTTGTAACACTGGCAAAAGGAGGACTGGTGTTAACTGGTGATTCAGGGGAGAGATCGAATCCGGCCTGTCTTATTTTTACCACCAAGGATAATTTCCTAACAGTCATTATCTTGTAACCCAGGAGCCCTCAAGACGCTTGGCAACTTCAGTTCACCAATCCACAGCCAGAGAGGAGCCTGAGGCAAAACAAGTATGTAAGAGTTTGGTTATCAAATATGTTCCTATCTGTTGGTGATGCTGTTCTATGTTTCTAGTTGGTATTTGAGACTAAGAGTTTTATGCAGGATTTTAACTTTGCTGAATGAACCAAGTACTTCAGACTAGAGTCATCCCTCCACATTCGCGAGTTTGATCTTTGCAAATTTGATTATTCATGGATTATTTGCTGCTGCAGCCTCTGCTTTCCTTGTGCACTCACTCACACGCAGAGGTGAGGGAGCAGGATGAGGGAAGGAGCACATGTGCATTCCCTTGCACTTGGGCAAGTGGACAGGGACAAGAGGATGGGGTGGGATGGGGAAACAGGAGGAAGGAAGACACATATGCATGCAATCCCTTGTGCTTGGGCAGGTGGGCAAGAGACAAGGGGATGTAACAGGGGACCCAAAGGAGGGAAGGTGAGCACATGTGTTTCCTCACTCAAGTAGGCAGGGGGATGATACTCATGTTTTTTTCCCCACTTTTGTGTCTTTCTTGCACCCCCGACACTTGTGAATGTGGGGGGCCAACTGTGAATATAAGTACCTCAGTGAGGTGGAGTGAGAGTTCATGTCTTCCCTCACTTGAGTTCCCAGATCTAAGGGCCTAGCCCCTAATCTCAGGGTCAGGACTTTCTTCTCCAGTCTTTGGGGTGAGGAACTCAGAGTGAGATTGCTCTCTTGAAAAGTGTGTGCATATTTATTTTCTTGATTTGTTACCTTTAGAGTTGCCAGATTTTTAAAACAGCAATAAGGGACAGTCAAAATTAATGACATGCATGGTTGACAATCAGGAAGTCAAACGCGTTTGTGATCTACCTAGATATTAAAGTGTTGTTTTCGGTTAATTTAGCCATGTGTTCCTCTATAAAACTAACATCATTCAGGAAATACACATTTCTGTCTTTATGAGGGCCCCATACCCCAAAATATGGGGGTTTTTGTATAAAAGAAATATATTTTGACCTTTCTAACCCTCAGATAGAAGACATCCCTTGTAATAAGGGACATCTGCCAGTGTTTTAAGGGACAAGACTTCCAGCTTTCAAATATGGGACATTCTTCATAATAAGGGACACCTGGCAACCCTAGTCTGACTTGCTGTTTTTTATTTGAATGGCTGACACTACGCAAATGTGGTTGGTGCTAAGTATATCATGCTTAATAACATCACTAGGGACTTCCCATTGTAACATCACCCTTGTAAATCACTAGGGTCTGACCCTTATGGCTTCCCAGGGGGTCATTCCTAGGTCTCAAGATCTGATCCTGAAAGTTTAGAGCCCGAAGTAGTCATGAGCTGGCAACCATATACCTCATTGTTAGCCACATATGGGACATGGCCTATCATTGATTGCTTTTTCTGTCTTCCTTAGATAAATAACCTTTCACAGTGTGTCTGTCCAGCACTGCCTGGACCTCGTGGTCCTAAGGTAGGCCTCCAATTTTTTTTCTAGCCCTGTTGGACTGCTGTGATAACAGATATATAATTTATCTAATGTCCCCAAGCATGCTTTCACACATGCCTTCAGAAACAAGGCCTGTGGCAAAAAAAACTAATAGGTTTTTCTGGAGTTAGGCTAGGAGGGTTGCTACCATTCCTTGGGTCCAGTAATGGAAATATGCTTTTAGAGCAGGTATACACAACCCCATCCACATACACACATTGGGATTATCCCAGAAATCCTGTTCAAGAGCAAAAAATTGCTTGGACTTGGGAGGTTACTCTGGAGATTCTGAAGGGAGAGACAAACTTTTTACCCGCCCAGCAACCTGCCCCAGCAAACTGCGATTGGTGATACCAGCTGCTTTATGTCGCTCATGGAAGAGGGAGAGGAGTCTTTTAGGCTTTTCCTTTCAGTGCCCCCAACTGGGATTACTATATTTGGTTTGCCATTGGCAGGGCAGTTACAATTGTGGGAAATAGCATTGCGGGGATATAATGATTAGAAAGATAGGAGATATACAACCCACATCTAGGAGTCATGTTTGGACTGCATAGTACAGGCTGCTTCTCCTTTCTTTAAAGGTCTACATGATGATTAGGAATTCAGCATCTGTCATTTTACCTATAGTTGTATTTCCATGCTGAGAATTGCTCAAACTGATGAGTTCCACTGCCACGGGATGGTTAAAAATTAATGGCACAAAAGTTCTGCTAGGAAAGCAAAGGGAATTTGAGTCACAGCCAAAACAAACCCTTTGCCCTGTATCAGTTCAAGAAGGCTGTGAAATATTTTGCAAAGAATCCAGTGGAAACCGGTTTCAAAGAATGTGTGGCCCCTAAATGAATGATATATCCTCCAGCTGTCCTGATTTGGCAGGGACAGCCCAAAATTAATCCTCTGTCATCCCACTTTTTCAGCTGCTTTTAAAATGTCCTGGTTTTTCTCTCCTCCTCTCTCTTTCTTCCTTTGTCCTCAGCTTACTTCAGTTCCTTCACAGTGAGTTCTAAGTGCATAATGAATTTGCACTCAGTTAACTCAGCAGGGGGAGAAAGGAACAGAATCGTGTCCTTCCCTTTAGGCTCAGGCAAAAACAAACTGCTGCAGCCTCTCATATCTTGTGTGTTCTTCCTCATAACTTTTTCCATCTTGAGCACACCCTGTTATTACTTGGCCATACATGCTCCAGTAAAATGGAAACGTCAGTAAAATGTTGGAGGATATGGTAAAAGTGGCCTCCTTGCAAAATGTCAGCCAGAGGGCACATGTAAGTGCACCAAAAGGTGAAGTGGGTCACAGGCTACTTTTGGGTTCCTTTCCAGTTACTTACACCAGAGCTTCTCAGCCTGTGGTCCTCCAGATAATTTTGGATATCAGCTCTCAGAATCCTTTATCGCTGATCATTTCGGCTGGGACTTCTGGGGAAAAAAGACCAAAAATATCTGGAGGACAAAACAATGAGCACTATTGATCAGAGCCCAACAGGATTCGTCCCTGTGAAGTTCTTCAGGAAGAAAGTGAGCATCTTGCACAGCGTAAGTGCAGAATGTGACTTTTGGTGGAGACTGTTGACTGCATCCTCACTACTCTTCTTAATCTCTTTCCACAATAGGGAGACAAGGGAGACCCTGGGCCACCAGGCCAGAGGGGACTACCAGGGGAAATTGGGCAGGCGGGCAGCCCTGGCCATCCAGGGCCTCCAGGGCCTCCAGGACTACCAGGCTTGTCCCCTCCAGGAACACCAGGCTGTGCTGATGATAAGTCTAAGGTGAGATTTGCTTGTTAGTGGTTGCTGGAAGAGAATGCTGAGAAGTGAAATATCTAGAGGGGTACATGTACAATCAGAGGCTAGTAAACTCAAACAGAACTTGGAAGATTTACTTTTGAGGAAACTACAGTTCCTAGAATCCTCAATCAGCATGGGAACTGTCCATGATTACTGGGGAATTTTGCTACTGAAGTAGTTTTTCCAAGCTCTGGTTTGATATATCATCAAGAGCTTGGCCAGTGGACTTCATATTTCCTTAATACTCTGTGAAGCATTTTTTAAAATGTATAGCAGACTTGTGGGGTGGGATCTGGATTGAGAACGTGGCAGAAGTGGGACCCATGGCTTTTATCTCTTTTCTCCATGCTGTGTATCCAACTTGTAGTAGTGTCCTCATGCACACTGTTGCCACTGGGAGAAAAAGCTACTGTTTATAACACTGAAAGATATCCTTAGCAATGATCTCCTGTTTAGGTTGCCCAATTTGGAGCAGGACCAGAACTTGGAAAACTTTCGTTTGTTTGGATTACAGCTACCCAGAACCCTCCAGGTTGGGTGATTCTCTGAGCTGCACTCAAAAAAGAGTAACCTCTCATAAAGACTGTAAGGAATCATGATCTAAAGCCCCTCTACCATCTCTCCTCCCATTACCTTAGTTTATACCCAGCACCTGTGCTAGCTCTTTGCTTAGCCTCCTTCCTTCGCAAATTGGTGGTGCTACATATAGCTAAGTATTAAGCACTTACGCCGCTGTAACTGAACCAGCGTGGGAAGCAGCTGTGGGGTGGCAGGAAGAGAAAGGCCATAGGTACGGTGGCTGCAAAGAAAGTAAGGCAAAAGCTCTTGTTCCCATTATGGGGAAAAGAAAGATCCTAGCTCCAAAAAGTCTACTTCTATAATGCCTGGCATCCAGAGGGCTCCTAAGTGGCAAGAGTCTTGGGCAGGCTGCCCTTAGAAAACTGCCTATCCAATGGCATGGGCAATTGCCCAGACCAGCCTTCCTGAACATTTTGCCTCATGGGGCTCCTCCAAAAACCAGGCATTTTAAAAATAGCATTTTCAGATCCAGGAGGCTTTTTTTCCCCAGTGACCATGAAAACTTTGCCTTATTTTTGTCACAGCTATTGCCCATGGCCTAAAAGTGAGATTTCTAGCACAATGGGCCATTAATGAATCTACAGGATTCTGGCCAAAATGCCAACTGGTATAGCCTAAGAAATCCAGCGTAGTGAGTGGTCTGAGCATTTAAGATTATGACTCTGGAGACCGGGGCTCGATTCCCTGCTCAGCCATGGAAGTCTACTGGGTGGTCTCGGACACATCGCAAACTCCCAGCCCCCAGAAAACCCCATGATAGGTTCACTTTAGGGTCACCATAACTCAGAAACAACTTGAAGGCACACACCAACAGCATAAAGCATTCACAATGCTTTCTATAGAGAAAGGTTGGATGAGTGAGAGCCCTGTCACCTCTCCTTTAGCCTTAGTCCTATAGTCTCTACTTTCCAGTCAGTTACCAACATTTTGCAGATAGCATGGTGTGGGAACCTGGGGTTGATTCCCTGCTCAGCCATGGAAACCCACTGGGTGACATTGGGCAAGTCACACACTCTCAGCCTCAGAGGAAGGCAAGGGCAAACTGCTTCTGACCAAACTTGTCAAGAAAACCCCATGATAGGTTCACTTTAGAGTCACCATAAATTGGAAATGACTTGAAGGCACACAACAACAGCAACAAAATGAGCAGCCTGCGTTCATTTATGTTTATTTTTTGTTGGATCTTCATTAATTTCACTAAAAAAATGGCTTTTTCTTTTTTTTTTCCATTTTTATTGTATCAGTATAAAATCACCAATAACAAGAAAAAAATTATTTTAGCCTTTAAGCGCAGTTCTAAATGAGGTGTTAAACTTTTGACAAGACTATATTACTACCTCAGACTGCAGGTGGGAGGACACATGGCTGAATGGTCCTTCAGGGAGTGAAATTATTCCACAAGAAGAGAGACCATGTCACGGATCAGTTCTAGTCCAGCCTTGCCCCAAATATGCTAGTTTTCTCCCTTTGAAAGTTCCTATTGCTTTTATCAAAGGACAACAATTACATGCATTCCCACCTGCAATCTGAACTGGTATACCTCAGGCACAAGTTTTTCCATGTCAGTTAATGTGAGAAATAACTGAAAAGACTCATAAAACAATTTAGCACAGGATTGGCTGAAGCAGTAATGTTTATTTCAAAGTACGTTTCTGCAGAAGCGGGTGCTACCCAGAGAGAAGGACACACCCCAGTACTGAATACCTCATATTTTATCCCCTGTCCCCATCACAGGTTTTCCCTCCCCTGGGATCCCATTGGATAGGACCCCAAAGGTTACAGCCTATCAGGATCGCCTAAGAAGTTACATTTCCCCTTCCCCATATTTACAGTATGAGTGATCACGCACTAATCATGCATTTCCCTCATGTATCCTTAATTCTCATTAGCAGTTTCCAAAATGCCCCTTGGTGTAATCACCCCAACAGTTTCTAACCAACCCTACTTCTAAACAATGCCAACCTTTTTTCTTATATTCCTTATCAATCAGTTTACTCCTTACAGACGGCCTTGTCCTGTCTGGTGTGTTGTTATCTGAAACACACCAGCCACCCTAAAGATCCAAGGTCTTGGGAGGCCCTCTTTTGTTCAGCTGCCAATTTTAGGACGCTGTTTTCTTAGACTTAGTGTGTTACAGAAGCTCAAATATAAAATATACTGAAATATATGTGTAAATATATCTAAAATATGTGTTATACATGTAAGCTAATATATATGCTTCTAATACATGTTATTGGCCATTTCCATACCGGGCTTCTGAAATGGTGCAGAGCGACCTCTGATGGTGGTCTTCTACACCCTAGAGTGGACTGGCGTGGACTACTTTTTGTAGTCGCCTGGCTCCGAAGTGGATTTGCAAGCACGCACAAGTGCACGCCTGCAGATCTGCCAGGGGCGGGCTTCCAGCTGGCGAGAGCCTCCACCAACCAGAAGCCACCATTTGGGACGCCGGGGGACTGCGGAGCAGCGAGCTTGTGCTGCTCCACATGGCGACAGACTTACCTGGTTTCAGGTAAGCTCTGTTTTTGGGCGTTTTCGCCCGTTCCCCCCACACACACACATGTGAAAAGGGCCATTAATACTGTATACCCAGTGCAGAAGCTAAAATAGATTTCACTTCTCTCAGTTAACACCTAGGTTTTCAATTTGGCTGTTGTTTCATTTTGTTTATGTTTTGTTTGTTTTTTTGGGTCAATTGGAAATCATGATGTGTGAGTTGCAAGCCTACAGACATAATGCATGAATTTTCCTCTGTCTCTTAAAATGTTGCTCATACACTTCTGTTGTTCTGGACCTTTTCTAGGGAGACACCACCCTTGTTGAAGGTCCCCCTGGACCACCCGGTTTGCCTGGCCACCCAGGCCCTCCTGGACCTCCAGGATACCCAGGACCTGAAGGCCCTCAAGGACCTCCTGGTCTCCCAGGGCATGAAGGCCAGCAAGGGGCACCGGGTCTCCCTGGTCCACCAGGCCAGCCTGGACCACCAGGATCCTCTGGATCTCCAGGTATTCCAGGGCCAGCAGGGGCAGAGGGATCTCCAGGAGCTGCAGGCCCCGAAGGACATCCAGGTCTTCCAGGCCCTGTAGGGCCACCAGGATCTCCAGGCTTTCCTGGGCAGGAGGGTCCTTCAGGACGAGACGGGCCTCCAGGAAAGGATGGGCGAAAGGTAACCAGCGGTTTTAATGAAGGACATCAGGGAAACAGGGCTGAGAAGATGGAATAATGGGAGAAAGATGAGTGCCATAAAATGGGCAAACAAGACCAGGAACAGTAATACACTAGCTATGCTGGCAGTGGAATTGTGAGTTTGTGCATAAAGTGTTACAAGAGTCATAATTTGGAAGGGTGGGGGGTAACCAAAGCACAATGAAAAGAAATTTCAGAAGGAATCCAATAGGAAATAATGGCTGTACTCCTTCTTTTGGTGTGACAAGTAAAATTTTGTAATTAAGTTTTAGAGTTATTTTAGAGCCAAAGTGGGCAGGGTGTGGCCCACAGGTCATAGGCAGCTCCCAGGGCACCAAGGAGGCATTTAAAAAAAAACAACCAAATGACCTCAAGGGATCATAGGGTCATTTTGCCACTTCTGGAGGGACTCTGGACCATTTTGGGCCCAGCAGAGCCCTTGTTAGAAGAGGCAGTGAACAGGAAGTGACCTTAGTTACATCCTGTTGTAAAAAAGGATCTCTTTTTGTTCACTTCCTGTATTTAAAAAAAGAGACCGCAAAAACATGGTGAAAATGTCCTCAAACACCCCTGAAGGCATTTGATGGCAGAAAGAAAGAAAGAAGAAAAGAAAAGTGTTACCCTGATTTCTGGGGTCCCGTGAGGGACACCTCAATGTGCTTAAAATACTGGGGAATGGGAATTAGCAAGAGCACAAGCTAAGCAATGCAAGAGGCAGGGCAACCTAGCGAGATCTTGAACCCAATGTTTACGGGGTCAGGCCGAGTCAATAATCAAACAGAAGTAAATAATAATTGTTTCCCTTTATTCTGAGATACAGTCAAAACGTATGTATGCAGACACTCACGCAGACCTAGTGAAAGAAAGGTAGGAGTTGGATAGAGGGTTTTGATAGGGATTTTTAAGGAGAAATACTACACCTGATCCTGAAGCCCGGTTTATCAGAAGAAAAGTCAGTTGTGTCGGAGATTCTCAGCACGTGGGAGCTGAGGGGAAGGCTCGTCAAACGGAGCAACAGCAAGGCGGGATGGAAGTGAGAGCGATCCAAAGAGATGCTCAAAATCACGGGGTCTTATAGGGGAAAATGTGCCTGTAGGCTAGTCCGTTCCCGGGGAAAACAATGGGTTTCGGGCTGGAGACAAAGCCTCCGAAAGGTCAGTACTTTAGATGATTGAATTATGACAGCGTTGTCAATAGCGTAGACAGTATGCAAACGCAGAGTGCTTGACAGTTGGATATTCGGCTCGTCAAGCTGCCTGCTCGGGGCAGGGGATCTTTTGTAAATGGTGTGCATATATAATGTGATCTTGAGAGGGTACTTGTCTGGAGGTCTCCTGAAGCTGCAGTCCAGCAATTACTGGACTGCCTGGATTTGTTTTGAATAGTTCAGCTATTTTCGGACGTGCCCGTGTGCGTGCTTGTCCAGGGGCCTCGCAAGTACATGCAGAGGAATGGGTAGTGAAGGCCAAATTCTTGATATCAAATGATATCTAATATACCACAAGTCCGGACTAGAAACTACATTAACAAAAGAAAAGAAAAGAAAAGAAAAGAAAAGAAAAGAAAAGAAAAGAAAAGAATTTTTTTTTTCGGAGGGGTGCTGCATAGGTCAATTTTAGATGAAAAAGTAGAGTTTTTCAAATTTATGCCATTCCTATACCAAACCTGTAAGGTTTTGGTTTTTAAAATTAACAAAAAGTAAAGAGCTGTGCAGTGAGTAACATAATGAGCTAATTATTTTGCCAGATTAACAGTGATGAGTTACTGTGGGAGGAAGCCACTTGTAGCAAGTTACACAATGAATGACTTTTAAAAATTAACTTCCCAAGCTCTGAAGCCAAGAAATCTGGATGATACCAGGTTGGGAAAGAGTAGATCATGTGTTCAAATGCACCTTGAATCAAAGTACACGTGTGTGTGTGTGTGTGTGTGTGTGTGTGTAAATGCAACCAAGACTAAGGCTTCCTAAATCTGAATATCCCCTCTCCCAAAAAATGATGGCACCGATAGACTTTGTTTTGTTTTGTTTTGAGCCTGGTGGCCCTGATCATTCCCATCTTTTGTCATTGCAGGGTGAAAAAGGTGAGACGGGCCTACAAGGACCCCCAGGCAACCCAGGACTGGCTGGTGAAAAGGGGTCTCGTGGTTCACCTGGCCCCATGGGACCCCCTGGCCTACCTGGAGAAAATCAGGTGAGTGGGGAGTAATCCAGTCCAGAGTTTGCATGTGACTCTTTCCATTATCTGAGTTTGGTTGCTGGTGGCAAGGAAGGTGCAAGAGCACTGAAAAGCAAGTTTGTGTGTGCTTCCTTTTGATTTTTTTAACCTCAGGTTTCTAGACCTGTAGATGCAAATATGAACCTGAAAATACACAAAAAAGATTGTGGTTGCTTCATTTCAACTGCTTCTGTTGCTTTCTGTGGATCCTTTGGTTCTAGTTTCTCCGCAAAGTTGCATTTCAGTCTTCCATTTCATCCCACAATAGCATTTCTTTCCATTCTTCTTGTTCCTGCCAAAAGACAAAATATCTCATATTCCATGCAATCTTAGCAGCAAAACAATTGTAATAAATATCAATAGATATGTGCAAAATTTTACTTAATTAGCATGATTTATTTATTATCACACCATAAATATCAAATTCTGCAAAAGATCTGCAGCACAAGCTTAAGGACAATGATGGGAAATATGTAGCCTTCCAGATATTTCAGGATTGCTACTTTCATCATCCCTCGCTATTTGCTAGGGCAGCTAGCAAATGCAATCTGACACTACAGGGCCATATTATCTACATCCCTGCTCTAGCACACTTTTACTTGTAGACTGCTAAAACATTTTGGACTGCAACTCCAGGAATCTCCTAATCAGCATGGCCACTCATCATACCAGCTGGGCTTTCTGAGAGTTATAATATTTTTTTTAAGTAATTTTCCAATTTCTAACATTAACAATAGGGATGCAGGTCATTTTTTGCATGCTTATGAATGGGTTTTATTGATGCCTTTGTTTTACTTCTTGTAGTGCAATACTCACTCAAGACTTCTTGGTCCTCCAGGACCTAAGGTAAGTATCAAGACATGAATACCAAACTGTAGGCACAGCTGGTGTTGGTACCCAACAAACATAGGTGCTGAGATTCAACACTCATGGTTTTCCCTTGTTCTGTTTGACCAGGGAAGGCCTTCAGTATAACCTTGTGCATGCTCACTGCATGCACTCCTTGCATAGCACCATCTTAAGAAAGATCTAATGTGCATCTGCTGTCCAGCCTCACTCTTCCAACAAAACAGAAACATGGCAGGTCTGGCTCCAGTTTAACTTTCTCTTGTATCAAGATTGGAGGATCTCCAGATGTTTTGGAATATAGCATCCATCTTTCTGACCTCTGCCATCCTTGCTCAGTCTGATGAATATTGGAGTCCAACTTCTGGAGGACCATGCATTTCTCTAGCCCTGTCCTATACCTTTTTCCCTGTTAGAGCTTCTCTACATCTGGGAAGGACATCGGGCAGAATGTCTTCAGTGGAGCTCACATTCTTCACATTGTCATCATCATTCCCCATTTGCTTGCCCTCTGCCTCTGGACCCAATCTGCACAACTGCCCAGCAAGAGTGCAAAGCAAATGGAAGATGACACCCCATCTTCATATTCTTGTCACTGCTTGAGATGCTAGGAGAAGGCACATGAAGAGGCAGGAAGAGCAGAGAGGAGAAGCAGTAGGTTAGGAAGATCCCAGGTTTGACAATGGGCTCGTTGTAAGGGGCAGACCTGCAGAGGTGCCTAACAATACTGGCTTGATAGGCCATAACAGGACAGCCTACCTAAAAGGCAGCAAACAATTCTTTGGTAGGACAGTGTTAGCTGTTGGGGATAGCCATCATAAAGGTTATGAACTCAGGACGATGGAAGACATTGAGGAGTGAGATAAACAGCATTTCTGCGTTTTTAGCTCAGGAAGACAAAGACCAGAACTTGCCATTTGACCACGTGTTCATGTTTTTGGTTTTGTTTGCAGGGTGAAAAGGGGGACCCGGGAGAACTGGTATGTAATTCTAAAGGCATCTCCTGTCCTTTGAGACACAACAGTGGGAAGGGAGGTGATTTTTTTCTCTTTTTAACATTTATTCTGCTTTCGTGCAGGATTGCTGCAGCTGCCGTGGAGAAGGCAGAACTGACATACGTCCCCCTGACTTCTCTGACCCATCTCAGCCCTGGATACCTTTTCCCTGTCATGAGGTACTTCTGTATCCCATTACGACAGAGCTTGGAAACATTACCTTTTGAGACTACCACTCCAAGTTTTCTTTTTCAGGAATTGTAGGGTTTATCATATGAGGTAGGTAAATCATGATTACAACAGGATGATGATGGTGATCCATTATTTATGGCCTCCTTTGTATAAGGAGCACTTTCCAAATGTTCTCCCACTGGGAGAACATTAGAAAAGGAACAATGGGATAAGTCCCAGCCATTATCATGCTGTCATTGTGATCTACCTGCCTCCTACAATAAAGTACAAATCTGTAATCTCACAAGACGATTATTATTGGAGTTGTAGGCCATTTTCACCCTACACTGTTACAGTGCTATTATTCCCCTTTCAACATCCTGTGGAATTCTGGGGTTTGTAGTTTACTGAGGCCAAAGAGCTCTCTGGCTGAGAATTCTAAAGGCCCCTCCCTAAACCGCAAACCGCAGGATTCCATAGGATGTTGAAAGTGGAATAATAGCACTAAAAGAGTGTAGTGCAGAAATGGCTGTAGTCTCCAAAGACTTTTTCCAAACTTTTAGAGCAGAGATGAGCAGCTGTGATGGCCTGAGGAGCTACATTGACTCTCCATGGCTGTACCCTCCTGCTTTGTCCTCCATGGAGGCAATCTTTTACCTACTTTTTAATTTTGTTTTTTTAAACAGAAAGCTCCCTGTGCCCTCTAGGGGCCATTGTGTGGAACTTCACTATGTTTTCAGACCCTTCTGGTTCCAGGAGAGATTGGAGGTAAAATGGAAGTTGATTCCCAGTTCACTTCCTGCTTGAAAAAGGCCTCTCTTGGTGTTAAAACAGCCCAGTGGCACCTAACCTAAAAACACAGCAACATTGCCTCCATATCCCACTTTTACAGATGATGGTGGTGGTGGTGGTGGTGGTGATGATAGTGATTTTGCTGTAAAATAGCATTGGACCACACTTCCCTCACCCCTATTTAGGCTAGCACTGGCTGGATGAGTTTTTGGACTCTACAGTTTTCACTACCATGCTTTCTCTCTTTTCATCTCTTAGGCCCTTTCCACATGTGGGGGGGGGCGGGCGAAAACACGCTAAAATGGAGCTTACCCGCAGCCGGGTAAGTCCATCGCCACGCGGAGCAGCGCGAGCTCGCTGCTCCACAGTCCTCTGGCGTCCCAGACGGCAGCTTCCGGTTGGTGGAGGCTCTCCACCAACCAGAGAAGCTTGCCAGCCGGAAGCCCGCCCCCAGCAGATCTGCAGGTACGCACTTGCGCACACCTGCAAATCCACTTCGGAACCGGGCGACGGAGCGGTGCGGGGCTGCGCGCTCCATGCTTTTTAAAAACCTTGAAAAAGAGGTTTTTAAAAAACACGCAGCGCGGCTAGTACCGGCCGCTCCTGAGTGGATTCTGGTGTGGAACTACAAAAAGTAGTCCACGCCAGTCCACTCTACGGTGTAGAAGACCTCAGTGAGAGGTCACTCTGCACCGTTTCAGAAGCCCGGTATGGAAATGGCCTTAGAGTGTGAGTCCTGAGAGGATGAGAAAAGTTCTGTGCAAAAGTGCCCCTATTTCTTAGGCCCTTTCGGCACCTTACCTTTTTCTGGCGCTGGGGTGTGGGGATCATGCGAGCAGCCTCCGGCAAGAGGCTCTCGCGTCCCTGCTGCTTCAGCTCTGCACGAGCTGCCTGCTTGCGTGAGAGCCCCACCTCTTCCTTCCACGGCGCAGCCTGGGACCTTCCCAAGCTGCGCTGGGGCAGGAAGCGCGACCGGTGCGGCTCCAGAGGCTCCATACGCCAGGTAAGTGTGCGCAGGGCCCGGGAGCAATGCGCAATCGTGCACCATTTTTGGCTTCTAGCCGAAAATGAAAAGATGCGCGATCGGCACCTGCCAGCCCCTGGACCATCATGCGATTGTGAGTGCATCGTGCAGATCGCTCCTCGCAATCGCGCAACACTCCAGGCCCTCTTTCACATGGGAAAATGCCATGCAAAAAGAGCCTTATTGTTGCAAGCTCACCTATTTACCATGTGGTGGGAAATCCAGAAGCAACACTTTTGTGATCAGTCGCATAGGGACGGGGGGGCGATGAGGGCAGCTCGCCCCAGGCAGCAATTTTTTGGGGGGTTGTCCCAGCTTGTAACCATGCCCTCACGCACTGTAGCAGCACCCCCTCACACCCTAGCCCTGCGCACACATTGTGGCTGTGCCCCCACACACCATAGCTCCACCCCGTGCACTGTGGCTATGCCCCCATGCACTGGCCACACACCCCACCTGTCCCCCCTCCACACGCTCCAAGCTCTGCCACTGTTTGTGATGTAATATTTGCTGCATTTACAAATGTACAAACAGAGCATAGTGGTAGTATAGACATTCCTACAGCAGGCAGCAAATTAGCTCACCCAGAATCAAATTCCCATAGAGAAACTTGGAGAGTCTTCCCAGGTCTACAGTTTCAGTGTATAGGCAGAAATATGTATTGATATGTACATGTTCCAAAATAGCACCAGTTTGGGTCTTTCAGCATGGATTAATAAAGCTTTTTGATAGGAAAAGAGTGATGTAGGGGAAAGTATGAGGGACTTAGACAGGAATTTTAAAATATTACGAATCAGCAGTGTGTGCCTGTCCCAATAACGGAGTGCTGAGTTTACATCTTTCTCTCCCTCTCCATCTTTCATCCTTCTCCAGAATGGTAAAGGAAACACCGAGATATATGGTGCAATCATCAACCATGTAAGCCACTTCCAGCTTTACATCTGTTCTTACCATTCTTACTTTGCTTCTGATTTTCCAGTGTCTAAAAAATTATATCCAGGGCCCCCAGAACTGTTTTTAAGCTGGGGCAGTGCTCAAGACTAGCAAGCAGATCATTATGTATTTTGCATACTTGCAGGTGTTTTTACAAAATAGTAAAAACACAGAATACAGTGAGTAATAATAACAGCAATCATGCCAACTAAATCAGTTAACAATGTGATTGCTATGAAAACAATGACAAAATAATAAATATCATCAGTATAATCTTATCAAATTGTCTGAAGCATAAAATTAATATTTCAAGGAAAGAGGATAATATATAAAAGCCAAGTAAGCAAATACACAGTATTTGCTCATTAGGACATTTCTGAATGGTATTTCCTCAGGGGTTTTCATTTATATGGGAGTCATGGTGATCCTGATCCTAGGTTCTTGATCATTCAGAGAGGGGGAACTTACCTCCAGCTTGACTTTGGGGAGGTTCAGGCTTTCTCTACCTCCCTGTTCCAGGTTGCATGATAATATTACACTTTTGGGGCTCCAGGATGCCCAAAATTCAATCTTAGGCCATTCCTTAAAGCAGTGGTTCTTAACCTTTTCTTTCCCAGGGAGCCCCTGCAAATGTAATTTGTTGCCAGCGACCCCCAAGACTTAACTCAAGATTTTGGAGACTAGGATTCAAATCCCCACTCAAATCCAGGGTGACCTTGGGCAAGTCACATTCTCTCAGCCTCAGAGGAAGGCAAAGGCAAACCCCTCTGGACAAATCATGCCTCAAAAAACCCTGTGATAGGTTCACCTTAGGGTTGCTGTAACTCAGAATTGACTTGAAGGCACACGACAACAAAATTTTCCTGCCAGGGGGAAGTTCTTTCTAGCCATCGTGTCTCTCCCCTTTGAAAACTGACTAATGGTGACCCTAAGGCGAATCTATCATGGAGGTTTTCTTGACAAGATTTGTTCTCTGAGGCTGAGAGAATGTGACTTCCCTGAGGTCACCCAGGGGGTTTCTATGGCTAAGTGGGGATTCAAACCCTGGTCTCCAGAGTCATAGTTTGGACACTCACACACACATGCTACCATGTCCCTTTCATCAGGGACACATACCTGAGCGTGCAGGTGTTGAATCTGCTCCCTTGGCATCTATCTGCACACACACACCCATGGCCATGTCCCTGTTGCTGCTGCTGTTGGTCTCCAAAAGCAGGGCTTTGAGAACCCCCTGTGAGGGTTCCACAGACCCCCAGGGATCCCTGGAACCCAGGTTTAGAACCACTGCCTTATAGAAACCACCTTGTCTCAATACGCTATGCATGAAACTAAACTGACTATACAGTTTACCAGAATTTCATGGTGCAACAGTATCTACACTTCTGTCAGATCTGAGTCTATTATACACTTTGGCAAGCTATTTGCCAACACATCCAGACCAGATCCTGAAAATCATGTTTTCTCTTTTGGGTAACAGTGTTCACAGTAAACATTGGCCCTTTTCACATGTGGGGGGGGGGAACGGTGTAGAGCGACCTCTCACGGAGGTTGTCTACACCGTAGAGTGGACTGGCGTGGACTACTTTTCCTAGTTCCACACCAGAATCCACTCAGGAGCGGCCGGAACTAGCCGGGCTGCGTGTTTTTTAAAAACCACTTTTTAGAGGTTTTTAAAAAGCGCGGCACACGCAGCCCCGTGCCGCTCCGTCGCCCGGCTCTAAAGTGGATCTGCAGGCGCATGCAAGTGCGTGCCTGCAGATCTGCCGGGGGCGGGCTTCCGGCTGGCGAGCTTCTCCAGTTGGTGGAGAGCCTCCACCAACCGGAAGCTGCCATCTGCGACGCCGGAGGAGTGTGGAGCAGCGAGCTCGCGCTGCTCCACGCGGCGACGGACTTACCCGGCTGGAGGTAAGCTCCGTTTTTGGCGTTTTCGCCCGTTTCCCCCCCTACATGTGAAAAGGGCCCTAGTTTGTGGTACACTTTTTAGTATAATGTTATTCTTAAAACATTGCTTTGGGATCCTTTTTGAATTCATATTTTCAAAGTGTGCAGAACAATAATTCAAAAAATTGGAAAAAAAGTAATAGTAACAAGCAATGCAATTAATTCGTTTTCCAACAATGATAAGCCTTACCGAGTTACTTTTTAACAGTAATCTAACCTCTGATCCAAAGAATGGGGTGGATTATGGAAAATACTCGGTGCCAACAAAATTGAATTTTGCATTTGTTCTCTGCACATAACTGCTTGTGCGCTCTCTCTCTAGGGTCCTCCAGGTCCCCCAGGAAGTCCCGGCCCGCCTGGCCCTCCTGGCCCTCCTGGACCACCAGGTGTTGTTTACCTCAATGTGAGTGATCCTGCTCCTCCATTCAGTACTGAAAACACTCAGCTAACTGCCATGAATCCAACCATGATCCAATGTAAGGAGAGTGGGGGCAGGCTGCAGCCACATGATTCTTGAAGGATGCCTTATGGAATCTTTGGGACCCAGTATTTCTTCATCCATTTGCTGGAATGAACAAAATGTCACATATATGAACACAGACAGCTGCTTTTATTAAGGAAAAGAAAGCTCCTTTTTCTACATAAATCACGGTGGCTATTGAGGCCAAGAAAAAGAATGATCTCATATGAGGAGTAATTCCTAGCCACCTTCTTTCCTGTTTAGCTCTTTAGCAGGTGGTTCAGGAAGGTTTTTCTGTCCAGTGTGTCTCAAGTTTTCCTTCAGTTCACATTTCACAAAGATCTTGTCTCCTTTTGTTATTTACCCACTGAGGAGAATAAGGGTTAGGAAATACAATGCTCCTGTTTGCTTCACAGTGATAGGATCTCCATCTTATAGAAGCCATTTGTTTTGTCTTTCCTGCTTTTAACTGCCTGGCAACTCTTTTCACCGCAACCTCCATGGGGTTCCATAGGTGTCTTCACCCTAGTTCAGGCCTCACAGGCAAACCACTTGGCATTCTTTATTTCCCCCTCTTATGATCAGTTGGTTGTCAGCACAGGTATATCTCTGTTAATGAAGTAGATACGTTGCTTCTTCAACAGAAAATGTGATGCTAGAGATAGAAATAACATAGGAAAAGTAAGTTCTTGCACCACAAAAAAGAAGAGGAGTTCAACATATTTCAACAACTCTGCAGCTGACCCATTCCAATAAAAATGTTTTAAATTTTTTTAAAAAAACTATTTTATTCAAAACTAACAATATGCAGACATGAAATGAAACAACCAAGTCGGGTAAGCGTTGCATAAGTAAACAAAAACATGCTGAACCATTTAGAGGCCACTTGAAAGCTTCTTCTACAGTGCTTTAAGGAATTATTTTTCTTTTACCAGCCTCCACTTTTCTTGTGATTTATTTTTTACTTGAAGTAAGTTGATGACAAAGAGGGAAAGTGAGAGGACAAGAGAGAAACTGAGACATTTCAAAAGCGGCTGAAAAAGTATGAAGACAAATTGGGACAGTTGGATGATATGGATTAGGCCTGGAAGCTAACATTCCCTTCCCCTCCTCAGAAGATTGTGCAAAATGTTCTGCCGCCATACACACACATTCCTTGGAAGACATCTCGGTCTGGGAGGCAGAGGCATACCTAGAGCAGGGCAAGTAGGGCATGTGCCCCAGGCATCAATACCAGGGGCTGCAAAAAGCCATGTATGTAGAGACAAGAGTAGGGGTAAGAAGGTAGAGTTACAACTTCCATGCTTGCCCTAGGTGCTGTTTATGCTAGATATGCCACTGCTGGAAATGTTTCCATTCCCTGAAGGGAAAAGCTTTAAAACTCCTGGCCTAAGCCATGCTGCAGAAAACTATTTAATTAAACAATTTTTAATAGCGGCACAGGCAGTGATTGCCTATGGGTGGAAGGATGAAGAAAAGTGGGACTTTAATAGATGGAAATACTATATAGCAGATTATATGCTGTTTGATTATATATTGGAGAAGAGAAGATTATATCTCTGTCAGCTAAGAGAAGAGAACTGATCCAGGAGGTGGGAGAAATTCATTGAGTTTCTAAAGGAGAGAGAGGGCTATGAGGATGTGGATGATAGAGTTAAAATAATATACCATATAAAGGGAAAAAGAAATTAATTATGATATACCATTCCAGGGTTGGGTGGGGGGAGAGGGGAAGGGATGAAATATAAATGTAGTGTGTAACTTGTATGTATAGTGAATAATTCTAAGAAAGAAAGAAAGAAATGCTGCAAAAACCTGAAAGACAGGCAGAATGTGGCAATCCAGAATTTCTTAATTGGATCAAAGAAGGCCTAGTATTGGGAGAGGAAGATGGGGGTGCTCTCTTTCTTTTTCTGGTTTTGCGTCTAATATGAATACTCTTAGTAAAGATGAGGAGGAGCTCACACCTTTTCCTTTCAACCTGTATTTCAGCCCACCCCCCTCTTATCTTTTGAGGTCTGATTTGCCCTATGATGCTTATTAGCAACTGATATTTCTTTTTCCAGAGAGTGTATCCTGTCCCACCCAGGCCTCATTGCAAGCAGCAGGTAAGTTGACAGGACCAAGTGGATGCTTCTTCTCTGTCCTGGGAGACATCTTGAAAAACCAGAAGGGATGATTTTACAAGGCAGAGCTCCCTGCATAAAAAGAAACTGGCCTTGAACAGAGCAATAGGAGGTGGGCAGACATAACAATCTTGATTGTGCACTTTTCCCTTCAGAAACACTCTCGTTTACTGGGTGTAGGCCAGGAGTGAGAAATGTGTAGCCCTCCGTGATGTTGCTGGACTGTAACTCCCATCATCCTTCATCACTCACCAGGCTGACTACAGTTGATGGGAGCTGCAGTCTGCTAACATCCTCGGGGGGAGACATGTTTTGCACCTCTGCTGTAGAGCCTCCCTAAACTGGTACCCTCCAGATATGTTTGACTACAACATCCATGATCCCCAGCCAGCATGGCAGGCGTCATATCTAGAAAGCAGCAAATCTGGGAAGGTTGTAAATTATCCTGCTGAGTGTGCTCATAGTTTATCAACTGAAACACATTGTCACTTTGGGGAGAAGGGATTCAGCGTAGAAAAAAAATACTAAGAGAAAAGTTATCTCATTCCCATGCTAGTCTAGATACTTCCCCACCCCATGTTTCTATTGAAACTTTTATTGTTTCAGGAGAAAAGACTTCAGTGTTCTACTCTCAGAACTCCCAGTTTGACTTTTAGGATGCTTGGAAATAGAGTTCAGCACCTTGGATAGCTCCATTAAAGTTCAGACTAAAATCTGAAGCAGATTCACTGTCCCACTGACAGGAAAGCTGCCAGCTGCCCCTGCTTGTGCCATCTGGAATTGTAACTGGCATCCCATGCCACTGGCGTTTCATCCCACAGTGTTCCACGATTCTTTGGATACACGTTGAACAGATGAGATATTTCTTTAAAATATATTGTTTAACTTTAGCTTACAGTAGGAATACACTGAGTCCCTGGGGCCACACCACATCTTAACTGCTCTCTGTGTGGCTCCAGAAACCAGCAAGACCCCACATACCTTCCTCATCATCAGCATAACACAGAACTATCGCTTTTTGAACCGAGACTCCCAGAATCCTTTGGGGGAGGGGTGTTTCTGGGAGATGCTTTAAAAAGGCTTTTTCCACTTCTGTTCGTTAGCTGGGCTGTGAAAGTGGTGGTGGATTGCTGTGCCCTGCCTTCCAAAGCTGCTTTTTTACTGCTGCTTCTAGCTGCAAATTGGTGGGAATGGGAATGGGAACGTGCAGAGATGTGAAGGGGGAGTGCAAGCTTTATGTGCACTTTTGCAAGTGCACTGAAGTGTGTGTGGGGTACAGGGGAAAGATGTGTGTGAAAGTGTATAATGTTCCTGGTTGCCACAAGACACTGGGGGTAAAGCCAGGGCTACATGTGCCCCTCCCAGAGCTGAACAGATTGTGCACCTCCAGTGTGCAGGCACAATAAAGCATCACAACACCAAATATAAAGAGGCATTGACAGAACCCCGGACAAAATCACTGTTGTCAGTGCCAGAGTCCAAAAATCTCCCTGCATATAGGGAAGGGACAGACAGACCAAGCAACAAGGCCCTTTGCTTACCAATGTGATTACTTGTTTAAATCAGCCACATTTGATTCCATTTACCCATGGACCTCATCCCTAAAGGCATCAGAGCCTGTCTGATCATGCAATCTAAGCAGGGTTAGCCCTGGTTAGTATTTGAATGGGAGACCACCAATGAATCCCAGGTGCTGTAGGCTATATTTCAGAGGAAGGAGCTGGCAAAACCTTCTCTGAATACTCCTTGCCTGAGAAAAGCCTTTGAAATCCATGGGATCACTGTAAGTCAACAGGCGACTAGAAGGCACGTACACACACACAGATGCACTATGGGTAGGTGTTTCTACATGCATCATTAATAAATAACAGCTTTCCTGATACAGTGTTTATCTTTCTGTTCTTGTTTCTTCCAGGGGTACCCAGCTGTGGAATCAGGTGCAAGCCCTTTTCTCTCTGTATGTGGAACAGACATATAACCACATGTTTCCGGTCTCCAACAATCCTCCATGCCTTTCTAGTCCTGCTGCACAGATTGCAGTTGGCCATTTAGCAGCTGGCCTGGTCAATGCCTTTCTGCAACTATGCATCCTATCATTATGGATATAGGGAAAGCATAGCCCACACAGACTTTTTAGTCCCCCCCCCCAAGCACCTACACCCCCTAAAATGGAAAGGGAATCACCGCAAATTGGTAAAGAATCAAGGAGTGGCAGATTTTTTTAAAAAATCAACCAACTGTAGGGGGCAAATAGTTGAAATGTTTGCAAGTGGAAATTACAAGTTTTCCTAGTTTCATTTTCTGCCAGATTTTGGGTGATTTTCAAGTGGTGCCACTGGTACAAATTGGGAAATTGGTCCTTGGACCCTCTGAATTGTGCACCTCATGTTAACACATCAGTTATTAGTTATTATTAAGCTATATGTGCAGAACAAGTGAGAGGACATAAATGCCCCGAGTTGCTCTTCCAACCTTGTTTTCTTTTCTGAATTTGGAGATCAGCAGTGTGGCTTGGAACAGGAGGAGCAATGAAAGAAAGATGGAAGTGCTGCTCTCTTTGTCTCAATTTCCTCTACACTAGAGTCATGACATAGAATCACAGAGTTGGTAGGAGCCAATCCCCCTGCTCAATGCAGGATCTCTTAACTAACGCATTTCTAGCAGATAGCTGCCCAATCTCTTTCTGAAGGCTTCCAGAGAAAGAGATCTCACTACTACTCTAGGCAATTAGTTCCATTGTCAAACTGCTCCTACTGTCAAGAAGTTCCCTCTAACGTTCAGTCGAAATCAGTTCTTCTGTAACCAATCATTAGATCTGATCCTACCATTTGGGCAGCAGATATCCTGTCTGTGACAGCTCTTGGGGTGTTAAGGAGTGCAATCAGGTCACCCCTCAGTGTTCTCTTGACCATGCTGAACATGCCCAGCTCCTTCAACATTTCCTGATGTGTTTCATCGTCCTTACCTGTCAATTACTCTGTGGTTAGGAAGGGCTTGGCCGCTGAGCAGCTGCTCCATGGCAAGACATCCCCACACTTTCAGACAACAAGCTGACAGATCACAGAGTGAATACATTTCATTAGCAGGTAGCTTCCACCTCAGCTAGTCACTGCAGGAACTCATAACTTTAAGAACAGCTGCTTGAGTTAGCTTTTTCCCATTTCCCTCCCCATTGCTTTTTCTTTCTGTGTCATGTCTTTTAGACTCTGATAGCAGGGATTGTCTCATCATTGTTGTTTTAACTGATACATAAGCTCCTTTGGGACCCTTTTCAGCTAAAGAGCAGGCTAAAGACTTTAAAGAGACAAATGGTTTAAACAATTTGTGGCTTACAGATAACCCTGAAGCTCACAGGTATTCTTTTTGAAAGAGTTTTAACTCTAGCCACTTTCTTCTCTATTGATTTCATAAGGGAAGAAGAATATTCATAGAAGCATCTGAACAACACACATTCCCTTCAATCCCTCTGCCAAGACTGGCAGCATATCTGCTTGAGAATTTGAACCAAGAACTGTCCTGGTAGGAGGAATTGAATAAAGAGGAGCTGTTATTCTCTGCCAACCATTCTGATTTCTAATCTTGATTTGGTCCATTTCCGCACTACACCGTTATAGTGCTGTTATTCCACTTTCAACATCCTATAGAATCCTGGGTTTTGCAGTTTAGGAAGGGGTATTTAGAATTCTCATCCAGAGAGCTCTTTAGCCTCAGTAAACTACAAGCCCCAGAATTCCACAGGATGTTGAAAGTGGAATAATAGTACTATAACAGTGTAGGGAGGAAATGGCCTTGGATGCCTTTTCCAGATAGAAAAATGCTAACTTTCTCCATGTGGGAATGAAGGAAACAGGGGAATGGCACATCTCCTCAGAGGTGCATTTCCTCCATTTCCCAGGTCACAAAGATTGCCAAGGAAAGGAAAGGAAAGGAAAGGAAAGGAAAGGAAAGGAAAGGAAAGGAAAAAGAGAGCTTGTTCAGCTGGCAGAAGAGAAGGTTGAGAAATGCTATGATAGCCATATTTAAATATTTGAAGGGATGCCATTTAGTAGATGGAACAAGCATGTTTTCTGCTGCTCCAGAGATAAGAACATGATCTAGTGGATTCAAATAGATACCATCTAAACACTGGGAAGAACTTCTTTACAAAGTGTTCAACAGTGGAATGGACTGCCTCAAAAAGTGGTTTTGGAGATCCTTAAGCGGAGTAGTTGCTTGACCATCTTTCTGGAGTGCTTTAGTTGCGTGTTTCTCCATGGCAGGGGGTTGAGTCTATGAAAAGAAAAGAAAATTCCTGGAAGTGGCTAGAAGTCCACTTCTGGTTTTGAAAAATGGATATTGTTATATTATGGGTATTGTTATATTACATTATATTATGTAAAATGTTAAACAGTGTGACTTCCCCAACCAGCAACCTATTTAAACAGTAAATTCCAGGAGAGATCATTCACCTTTTCTTTGGGGCCAGAAGAAGAATGGCCTATGGAATCTGGAGGGAGTGAAGCCTCTAAAAACAACTGGGAGAGGGAGGCCACACTTTCCCCATCCCTGGTTTAGATCTTGCAGAAGTGGGATGCATTCTCTTTGGGAGGAGAAGAAATGTTCATATTGTCCTCTTTCTGCTGTACAGATGATGCTGAGCTACTTCTGAGGGATTCTTCCAGTGGAAACCACTATGGACTTAAGGTATATTGCTCTGTGTTGTTGTTTTTAATCTCTCCCTCAATAGTCTGGGGTAAAGTGCTGTGTCTCTGCAGAAAGTATTTCCTATAGTCACCAGCGTCCTGGGCACACTGGATTAGAAAAGGGGGCTTCCTGCTTAGAGAAAGATGCGACTACCTGGCAAGCAAGACACTTGGCAGGTTTTGTCTTTGGTAAAACCCTGGTTTTACGGTGAGGTTACTTACGTGGGAAGAGTGGTTATTTATTTTTCATTCAGGATTTACATTTATATTGCATTTTTGCTCCAATACACCCAAGATGGCATGCACACTTCTCTTCCTTCCCATTTAAACCTCACCACAACTTTGTGAGGTTGATCAGACTGAGAGTAAAAGAAAGAGTGCCTGGCCCAAGGTCATCCATGTGGTTTCATAGCTTGTAGGGCAATTACTTCTCCTAGAATCCCCCAGTTGGTAAAATTTGGTGCCCAAATAGAGCCATGGACACAAAGAAAAAGGAAATAAAAAAAAATGGGGGGGTTAAGTTTTTTCTGTCTTTGAAGCTGGAGACTGTTAGTGTGTTTTAGACTCAAACCTCAGATCCCTCTGTTTTAGCTATACCTTCCATCAGCATCACTCATTTTGGCCAGTGGTCATGAATGCTGCGAGTTCTAGTCCATAGGGAACGTGCCTTTTCAGAAATTCAGTAAATGGAGAAAGGCACCAGTTTCAAAAAATGCACAAGCAGGTTTCTGAAACGAGAGAAAACCTGTTTTGGTTTGGTTTTTTAACCAAAGAAAGAGTGTATCATCCTTTTCTTAAATGATTTCAACTATCTGGAAAAAAAAAGAGGTTTTCTACAGATTGTGTTTTGTTTGGAAACCAGTGTTTGCAAGTGGGATGGACAGTGGTGTGACATAGCTAGGACTTGTAGGTTTGGAGTGCTGGGACTTTTTGATTGGCAGAAACATCTGCCATCTCAGAAAGGTTGTTCTATTTTCTCTGAGTTAAACATCAATCCTGAGAGCAGCCTGGGGTGGAAGATTTTCTCAACATAATATATTGTTTTGAGCTACCCTTAACACAAAGTGTTTGGCGATGGCCCTGTCTTGATTTGGCAATTAAGATCCATTACCTTTATTTAAAAAATGTTCCTGGTGGGAATGAAAGCTATTAGAACAGGTTTGCTAGCATGGCTCAACATCCAGCAATCTGCATTTCTGAATCTAGGGTGTGTGTGTGTGTGTGTGTGGCTTTAGGCACCATCGTAATAAGCACTTACACTTCAGAATTTATCACAAGGTGATGGAGATTGGAAATTTTGCTAATATAACAAACTACTGCATTGAGATTGTTATTGTACAATCTAACACCTCCCAACTCAAGGATTATTAAAAATCCTTTCCTCACTTGATGCTAGATGTGTTTGATTAATGTTTCTCTGAAAAATATCCTTTCTTCTCCACTTTGTAGAGCACCTCCTGGACTTTCAAGTCAAAAGAGCTGATGTTCAAATCTGCCTCTTCCATTCCTGAAGGCAGCTTGGTCTACGTCAGCGAAGGGAGTGAAGCTTTCTTCCGAACCCCCAAAGGATGGAGCAAGATTCTGGTAAGATTTGTTAGGATGCTAAACCACTTCAGTTTGAGGAGATTGACAGAATTTGGTATCTGAAAGATGAACATAAAACCTCTGTGCATTTATAGATGTGTATTGCTCAATCTAAGCTCACATTCTTTCTAGCTGGGAGGCATCTGGTTGGCTCTTATAAGAGCCAGGATGCTGAACTAGTTACACCTCTGGTCAAATGTAGCAGGGCCGCTCATATGTTCCATACTGTAATTTGCGAGGGGGATGCTCTCCTCCCCAGGGCTGACCCAGGAAATTGTTCTGGTAAGTCTTCATGACATGGCTTGGCTCACTTGTTGAGTTTCCTGGCCAGGATGTGAAAGTTTGAGAAGAAATGTTCATTTTTACATTTATTTAATTATTCCTGCCTGTTCTTATCACTTGATCCAGTTAGAGGATTCAGAGACTTTGTTGGTTGGAGATGACCCTTCGGTGTCTACAGAAAGAAATCAGGTGAGGACTTTCCCTAGCTTCTGAAGCTGTGCCAATACCTGCTTGATTTTGATCATTTCTCAATGTTAGTCTTGGGCTTGCATGGAATTGCTTACATGTTTTGCACAGGGAGCAAAAGCACAGCAGGATAAACGCTCCTCCATCACTCGTGTTGTTGTTGTGTGCCTTCAAGTAGTTTCTGACTTATGGCAACCCTAAGGCAAATCTATCACAGGGTTTTCTGGGGGCTGAGAATGTGTGATGCTCCAAATGTCACCCAGGGGATTTCCATGACTGAGTGGGGAAATCAAACCTTGGTCTCCAGGGTCATAGCCTGATGCTCAAACCACTACTCCATACTAGCTTTCTCTCTAGCAATCATTAAACCTATTTAGGTTACCTGCTTGGACAGCAAAGTTAACTTAGATAAAGTAATAATAGGATGAATGCAACACCTTTGGGGTAAAGAGCTACCCAGTTCCTAGCTTGCTAGCTTGTTTATTTATTTATGCGTTTATTTATTTATGCATTATGCGTGTATGCCTCTTCTACTTGCCAAAATTGCATCCCAACCTCAGAAGCTCTATTTAAGTTTTCCTAACAGTTACTGACAGACAGGGAATTATGTCTAGGAATACTGTGCAGCCTTCCCTAATGTAGTACTTTCCAGGCATGTTAGACTCAGCTCCCACTATCTTGTCCAGCATGGCCAGACCTGTGGAGGACACCATTCTGGAGAAGTTTAGACTTCCACTTCATTCTTCTCAAGATGCTCTCGTTCTCGGTGCATAAGTGATAGGAGAGAGGATTGGACTGGCACGGGGGGCGGGGGGGAATATTCAATTCTAATGCATATGTTTCAGGGAATTATTTTAAAACATGTATACTACAGTTGCGTTAGACAGATTTGTGGTAAAGCTCCACAAGTATGAAATTTATCTTGTTGTGGTTGGTGCAGAGGCGTATCTAGGGTGGGACAAGCAGGGCATATGCCACAGGTGCCAATGCCAAGGGGTGTAAAAAAAAGCCATGCATGTAGGGGTGCGGTGAGAGTAGGAGTAAGAAGATCGGGGTGTAACTTCCACACTTGCCCTAGGAACTGTTTATGTTAGATACACCACTGGATTGGTGGTGTTGTGTGCCTTCAGGTCATTTCCAACTTGAAGGCACACAAACCTAACAGAGCTGAAGGCAAATCTGTCACAGGATTTTCTTGGCAACAGTTGTTCAGAGGGGGTTTGCCTTTGCCTTCCTCTGAGGCTGAGAGAATGTGACTTGCCCAAGGTCAACTAGTGGGTTTTCATGGCTAAGCGAAGATACGAACCTTGGTCTCCAAAGTCATAGTCCAAAGCTGAAACCACTACACTGTGTTGGCTGTTTTATGCAGCATTACAGAATATTGAGAAATACCTTAAGTCCTCAAGGTAAGCAGCTCTGATGTCATCGAATATACACAAACATTCCAGCTTTTCAAAGTAATTATGCCAGCAAAAGAGTGTATTTTCTTCCAATTAACCACTTCATTCACACACACACCAATAGCACAGTACATTCTGACAAAATGAGGTCTCATCTATTCCCAAGTGTTTAGCTGGTTCAGGCTCTCAATATGTTTTCAGCATTATAATTGAGCCTCTGAGCATAAGCAGCATACCTCACCAATACTCTAAAGTAACTGCAGTCCATCCCCGTACACTTACATTGAAGCACTAGGACTTCCAGGAAATTAAGCTGATAACTATGAATCCGTGGATGATTTGTCACGGCTGCCAAGAATCCTTAAACCCTGGTGTGTCTCAGAATTGGGGAAGTTATTTTTGGACAACTCCCACAATCCTCAGCCAGCATGTCCAAGTAGATAGCGGATGCTGGAAGCTGTAGCCTGAAAATTACTTTCCCAACCCTGCCAGAGACCAAAGTGTGTTGAGACAGGGGTATACACACACATGCATTTATTGACTGGAGTCTTTTGTAAGTTTCCTTCAATCAAAAGGTGGGATATAAAAATTCTGAACAAATAATAAATTCAGTCTGTTTTTCTAGGTCCCAAATGATGAAAGCCAGGCAGCAGCACAAAGTGCACCAACCAAGAACTCCCAAAGGACACCTTCAGTAAGTTCAAGCAGAGATGCATATAAAGGAGACAAACTGCTGGCACAAATCTTTGTCATTTTGCAGTAATACATGTACTGTTTCAGACAAAGAATGTGGTTAGTGACAAAGGCAAGCAGAAGAAATAGCCAAAAAAGCAGACGGGCAATGTAGATTAGCTTCTTCCTTTTACAAGGTCTCCTGGCAGCCTGGGACCAATGCTGTTGGAGAGCTAAATGTGTTTTAGTTCATTGTAAGTTTGTAGAACTGAGGAGTAGAAGAGCTGGCAATTCTGGAAAAGCTTGAGCAGAAGGGAATACAGTGAGCCCTGTGTATATACAGGGGTTTGGTTCTGGGACCCCCTGAGAATAGTGAAAAATGCAAATGATTGCATCCTGTATTATTAACTGGCAGTGATATATGTAGATGCTTCACCACCATTTTATGTATAGGATGCAACAGTTGCTGCAAATTGCAGATCTGGCGATCACATATATAGAGGGTCCACTGTATATATCTGTTTCATGACTGTCCTAGGGTCCTCTTATTTTGTTTTCTGGGTTTCTTTTTCGACTTAGAAATGCTCTCAGTTTTCTTTCTGTAGAACAAAGCCTTTTCGTCGTTAGTGCAAAGCCATATCACTGGTTACATGTTTAAGAATAAGCTCTTGGGCACAACAATACTGCAAATTTAAAGCTATTTGAATATGGTGTAATGGTCTTGGCTTTTCCCGAAAACCTTAGGGCTCTTTTTGTGTCAGCGCAAAGTATTATGGGAATTTGTATTGAATTCTAAATCCCATGGTCTCCTGGGTTACAGTCAGTGAAGCCTGGGGCTTCCATGTAGCCCTACAAGGCTGTCTTTGTGGGCCCCAGGACCCTTTAAAAAAACCAAAGAAAAGAAATAATTTTGAAAAATTGTTTTTGCCACCAAATGCTTCCTAGAGATGTGGAAGTGGTTTCACCACTTTTTAGTCTCAGGAGAGGCCATTTCATTGTTCCTGTTGAAAACAAAAATGCCTCTTCTGGGTGTAACATGGTTGGGGAGGGATGCAAAATGATCCCCAAACCTTCTAAGGAGCTTTTAGGAATTTTTTTTTTAACAAAACTTTTTCTTGGGGGTGGCAGGGATACAGGGCCACCAAGAAGATCTCTCCAAGGCCTTCTTGGTAGCCAGTGTAGCCCACTAATACCTGACAGTTGCCCACCTCTAGTTTATAATTAGATGTTGTTCTGGTTGGCCTATTCTACCTGTTGAATCGTTTCCTCCTTATGCATTATTTAATTATATAAAATCTCTGTTTTTCTAGATCCGTCTAGTGGCACTCAATGCCCCTCTGACTGGTGACATGAATGGGATCTCTGGCGCTGACCTGCAGTGCTATCGGCAGTCACAAGAGGCAAAACTACATGGGACGTTCCGGGCCTTCCTGTCTTCTTCCACCCAAAGTCTGTTCTCAATTGTAAAGAGAACTGACAGGGGCCTGCCTATTGTCAACCTTAAGGCTAGTGACAAAACATTATTGTTTTCTTTCTTTCTTTCTTTCTTTCTTTCTTTCTTTCTTTCTTTCTTTCTTTCTTTCTTTCTCTCTCTCTCTCTTTCTTTCTTTCTTTCTTTCTTTTTTTCATAATGTGAATAATCTAATTTACAATCAGAATAATACACTATACATTCAAAAAATAAACAACAATACAGCTCTCACCCCAGATCCTGACTGTAATGAAAAGGAAAAGAAAAATGAAAAGAAAGTATTATTCTACAATTACAGATCTAACTGAATAATCCTACTAAAATCACTAAGAACCATAACCACAGATTATGACATGGTTAGATTTCCTGTTGCTCAAAAAGTCCATAAATAGTTTCTAATCTTTTAAAAAAATCATGAGTTGACTTAACCTTTAGAAGCTAAATCAATTTGGCAGTTTGGGCCAACTCAGCAACTTTAACAATCTTTCTTCCATCGTTGGTGCTTCAGTCTGTTTCCATGTTTGAGCAAACAATATTCTTGCTGCTATTACCACGTTTTGAAGAAATAATCCCTATTTACTATCAATTCTTTATCCATAATGCTCATGACAAAATGTTATTGACTTCTTCTATACTTGAGACAGGAGTCCTTCCTTCTTATGCTACTGCTGAAGGAAACACATGGCAGTTGCCTAGCACTTATCCAACCAATTCTGATACCCGATGCCATTACCAAGTAGTTGGATGAGCAGTTCCTAGGCAACTATCTAGTATTTACTTCTGCTACTGAAAAGGCAGGCATTTTGACACTTGAAAGATCCTAGCTTGCATGAATTTAATATCTTTCTGCCAGTTTGGGGGCAATATATTTTGTCTAGATGCTGGTCCTCAGGCTTACATACTAGGTGTCTGGGATCTGGGGTGCAAAATACTGTAATATCGTCTATGTACTGTTTTTAAGTACTGTTTCTGTTGTAGGGCCAACTATTGGCAAAGAGCTGGATTTCTCTCTTCAGTAGAGATGGCACTTCTCATTTCAATTCCATGAAGTTCCCCATCTACACTTTCAATGGGCACAATGTTATGACAGATCCTACATGGTGAGCATTGTGTGGGGAGAGAAAGCTCCCAAAGGGATATGTTATAATGTGAGATGTACAAAATAGGGTGTGCAAAAATCTCCTTGTAAGTAGGGAGGAAAGAAACAACTGTTTTATCAGTTACTAGAAATATTTCTGTATTCTGAATCACCAAATTCCAAAGTGGCAGCTCTAGAAGAGAATATTACAGAAAAAGGGACAATGCATTTTGGGGAAGTAGTAAGCTTTGTTATAGATTAACCCTATTTGCTGGCATACAAGACACACTTCTTTCCCCAAGAAATACTGTTTAAAAATGGGGTGCATCTTATATGCCAGCAAATAATATTTGCTGACGTATAAATGAGGTACGTTTTATACGCTGGTGCGTCTTATATGCCAGTAAATACAGTATTTGTTACATTTATATCTCGGCTTTCCTCCAGTGACATACATGGCTCCCGTTCGGTACATTGTATCCCCACAACAGCCCTGTGAAGTAGGTCAAGCTAAGGGAGAATGACTGGCCCAAGGTCACCCAGTGAGCTTTCTAGTTTTGTGGATTTCCCAAATCCCAGTCTGATACATTCAACTACTGGTATATTAGATTTGGGAAAGTAATTTTTTTAAAAATGGGAAGTAGGTGAGCTATTGATTGAGGGGAGGGTACTTGTTCCCCTTCCTGGTGTTGCCTATGCAAATCACATCTCAGCTGCTGAATTTTACAATTATGAGTATATCCAAATGTGGCTTTTACTGCACAGTCATACTACTACATTCATGGAAGTCTGTCAGAGGTCCAGATGTCATTGCTTTGTGTTTTCAGCCCTCCTGGGTTTTTCCATTGTTCCTTTCTTTTGAGGCGTAGGTGGACATAGAATATCTCTTACAAAAATCAAGAATAGCTGTAGCAATACCTTTCCCTTGTGAGCAATATAAGGAGCTCTGCTTCTTATCTGCAGCCTCCACCCATGTCACCCATCTAAAAAATGGGGATAATAGTGGCCTATTTTATCAGCCGGCTATGACTGAGTTGATCTGTGCACTGTGAGTGCATGAGTTGCTCTGAACACTGTGAGAAAAGGTACAATACTAAAATACTTACTGCAACAGTCCCATGTGTTTAAAGGTGTAAATACTTCAGTAACATGCATAGAGAAGGGGTGAGTGAGACCTGACTTTGAAGTCACAGGTGAAAAATGCAGAGTCTCTTGCTTCCTGAACCTTACTCTACCCCACCAGTTTGTCCCTTCAAGCACTTTCCCCCCTCAGCTAAGCACCTGGATTAGAGGTGATTTCACCTACCTAGCTTATGGGGTGGCATTTGAAAGCAGTGATATGGGACTGTTGATTTGTGCAAACACTTTTGTTGTTAAATGAGAGCTTGGAATCAAGGAGTTAAAAGCAATATAGTTATCTTGATTATTTTCTTTGCAGGATGGGCAAATGAAATATAATGATATTATATTTTTAAAAAAACCCACTTAATAACAATAAAGTAATATAACTAGTAACAATTTCAGTTACTTTAAAAGGTTACCTCTAAAGGAGTTTTGAGATGCAATTTCCAAGTTTCTGCCATTCTCTTATCAATCCTAAGGCCCCCTCCCAAAGTAACCGAATATACTAGTAACTTTTTTGACATTGCAAAAAGGAATGGTAATGGAATACTTTTTAGGCACTCTGGCAAATCATAGAAACAAACTACAGTTTAAAAGTTAAACTCACATCCAGCTTCGTCAGCTCTTTCTCTCTGTATCACTGGCACAGTTTCATATTTAAACTCAGAGAACTGCTGACATCATGTCTAGTTTGACCAGTGCTGCAATGGATGGAAGATCACAGAGAGGTCAGATGGATCTCTTCTTGTGTGGTGCAGCTGAATTGATTTTTGATAGCCTGGTAATGAGTTCCAGAGAACTTGAACGTTTGCACACTTCTGTGGCCTTTTGGTTGATCCTAATAAAGGAATTGCTCAAATGTAGGTTTGGCTGTTACTTATGATACAGCGTAACTGTTTTTTTTTAAATTACCATCTGCATGTTTAGGACCCGTAAGGCAGCTTGGCATGGTCTTAAACAACGGGGAGGACAATCGCCTAATCAAGACTGTCAAGACTGGCGAACAGCATCCAGCCTGTCAGTAGGCTTTGCTTCACCTCCAGCTGCAGGCAGGTTCCTCAAAGAGGACAGGCATAGCTGCTCAGATTCCTTGATTGTTCTGTGTGTGGAAAATACCTTCTGATAGCTGCATGGATGGAGAGGAAAGCATCGGATGGAGAAGGAACACTGGAAGGACCTACTTGCTGCAAGATGAATGAAAGAGGGACCATACAGTTAGGTGGTCAGATGGAACAGCCAGATATTCATTTCTCCATGTCATCTTGGGAACAGAACTTTGTGAAGTGACCTAGTTAGGTGTTGCCTGAATCTCAACTAGTTTCCTGCTGTGTAGAAGAGACACCTCATAGTGGCCAGGTGAAAAATGGTGCAACAGTACTTGTCTGTTTGGCCTCAGTAGAGAGGTAGAGCCCCTCGTGTGAAAAGGTGCAAACACTTGCATGTGTATGACTGCACACGCATCTTGTCCTCTGCATGCCAAAAAGGGAGGCAGAAATATTCATGGGATGTTAAGTGCCCTATCAGATTTTTACAAAGAAAACCCAACTATTAACAGGAAAACAACAGGGTCTAAAGTTGTTGACACATTTACACTTTTTGAAATCACACAGCTGTTACCCTCTACAGCTTGGATTCATTGTGTGCCTAGAACACACCCCTAGGGTAAGAGCAAGCTAATTATACTAGAAATGTAATCTGTCTCAAAAGCATCCCTGGTATATCTAGACTTCTCTTGAGAAGTGCCAAGGAACGACGTTTCACAGTCACCTGACTCTAGGCAGCTCATTCCATTCTTCAGCTGTATTTGTAAGGACAGAACTGCACTGTTACATGCAATCCATAAATTCTTTTTTCCAAAGGCATTCTTGTAGTAGGACAAAGCAGCTACGAAAAGCAACAGACAATGTGAAGAGGATCTATTTAACACCTTCCTTACTCTTGCTCAAGCTTCCCCATACTGTTTATCTCCCTGGAGGGTTAAAAAATAAAGACCCCTGTTGAAAAGCCTTTCTGAAGGATTTTGAACAGATGAGTATGTCTTCAGGGAGTATGTTAACTGGATCTTTCTCCACCCACTTCATTTCACCAGCAGGGGGAGAAAACTGTGGAGAGAATCAGATGGCCATGGCTTATTTCCTATCAATGCTACTCCAACACACTCAAAAATGCACATCCACTTTAGCTAGCACATTCTGCTTAATGAGACCATCTCTGTAATTCATACCTATAATGCAGCTTGGCTGGAATGCCCATTTGATTTCAGAATGTTACTTTTTTCTCAGGAAGGACTTTTGTTTTGCTTTTAAAAAACCTTTTGTAAAAAAAAATCAAAATAGAAAGATATCTATACTTAGCAGACTAAATCCAAACTAAGTTTGAAAACATACATACTAGGGTGGAGAAGAAGCTTCACAGAATGCAGAGGGATCAAATACTTCTGAGAGTGCACCTAGGAATTCTGGGCAAGTTAGTCACATCGTCAGCTCTCATACCTTATCAAAATCAATGTGCTAAGATAGTTAATATGACTAACTAAAGAGTCATTATTTCCAGTGATCAGTAACTAAGGCAGATATTAAGACTAAGGCCATTTCCATACTAGACTGTTATAGTGTTATTATTCCACTTTCAACATCCTATGGAATCCTCAAAGGCCTCTTCCCAAACTGCAAACCCCAGGATTCCATAGGATGTTGAAAGTGGAATAATAGCAGTATAACAGTCTAGTGTGGAAATGGCCTAACTTAAGACAAATTATTTTCAATGATGACTGCATACAGCTATTGTGATATGGATAAACATAATTATGATTGCACATCATAACTATTTACAGTATCCATCATTCCATCATAGTCATTAATAATGAATCTAATACTCTTGTACAAAAGAAAAGAAAAAGTATAGACTGAAAGATAATTGCCCTTAAACTAAAAAAAATTATCAATGCCTTGAGATTAAACAACATTACATTGTAAGTAACTATCAGTTTTCTAATTAACAGTAATTCTTAAGGAGTATTTTCATTGACTGCCTCTTGTAGGATGCTACAATTTGATAATATTTGTATCTTTCTGGTCTTCTCTAAGCTTAAGTTGGGTAATTTGACCACATGGACATTATTAAACATTATTTCTAAACAATTTCCTATATGTGGATCCCCCATGCAATGTTATGGCAACTCCAGAAATACTAGTGATAAGAACATTTATTACAGATTCTTGCAAATTTCTCGGGATCCCATCAGAGTTGTCCATACATATCTTCAAAGATAAGGAGGATGCCTCGTATTTGGAAATGTACTTAGCCTTTCAGTAATTCCATCACTTGTAGAGTCATTTGCCTTTGATTTAGTCTAACACCAAAATGAATCTAGAATCATCCCATGTATTGAATGTATACAGTTAATAGTATCATCAATATATGCTTAAAATTATTTTCCTTTAAATTAGCTGCCATGAAGTTACTTATCTCATTCTGAAAAAAAAATAGATACTCATTGTTCTTCTGTAATTTCCACCTCATAATCTCTTGCTATCTGACTTTAAACTTTTGAACCCATTCCCAATTTCTGAAGGAAGATATTATAAGCAGTACTTATAAGTGTCCATACTGGCTGAAGGACTGTGGGAGTTGTAGTCCAAAAAAGTAATTTTTCCAACCTCTGCTTGTAAGCCTTTGAAAGAAGTCCTTTTTGGATCATACATGTCTTAGCAGACCCTCTAACAGGATTAGATTTCTGTTAACACAATGTATCAACTGTTCTTTAAAATATCTGCTTGGAAAATTGGAATGGGGCAGTTTTAATACAAATATGGTATAGTCACACCGCAGTGCACCTCCATTATGGAAAAATTCCTATTTGAAATAAAAGTGGTTCTTTTTGCATCCTCTTCTCTTTTGCATTGTAAATTTGTGGGCAGGGGCTGTCTTTTTTGTTATTGTTTTTATCGATCTGAATATAAACTGTTCTGGAAGCCATTTTGAGAAAGGAGCAAAGTAAAAATGCTTTAAACATATGCACATTCTGACTTGAGATAATGTATGGCTCAATGCAGAAAATAGCTGTTGTTGTCAGCTGACCATTTATATGTAATCTTATGCCAGGGCATCATAGAAACTTTAACACAGGAGTGGCAACTTGTGGCTCTCCAGAGGTTGTTGGACTTCATCTCTCCTCAACCTCAGCACTATAGCCAAGGATGATTGGAGCTGGAGTCTAACAAAATTTGAGGATCACAGAATCCCTTCTCCTGCTTTAACATAAGGGACTTCTTTTAACCTAGTTCAACCGCAGAATCTCCTACCATGGAAACCTTGTCATTTATTGTCATTTATAGTTATTCCTCTAACTAGGAGGAGACTTTTCTAAGAACTAATTCTCTGTAGCAACTGTTTGTAAGGCCAGACTATAGAGTATTAACATTGTACCTTCATTTCTCCCTCTTCCTTTCGATGGAACATTGCACTAGGCATTCTGCACCATTTTTATTAGTAACAACATTAATTAAATTGACAGTTCAGAAATTAATTAAACATTAATTTCTGAACTGTCATAATTTCATCAACATTTTATTAGCATAAGAAGAAGTAGTGAAAGAAAGACAAACAGAATTATAGGCAAATGACATTTTGCCTGCTGTTGTGTGAGGTAAAATTTTAGCTTCTTCCATTTTTGGATAGAATTTATCTTTTTCTTAATCACTGGACTATAATTGAAGTCAAGAAGTTCAAATACTCAACAGATTAATTTATACCTTGGTACTAACTTCGTATTACCAAAACATTCTGTAATATCTCATGCTTTTCTTGGTGACAAAAAAGGCTGAGTTCCGCTTTAGCTTCCTTCAGTTTTGTGATGCCTTCATTCAGTTTTATGCTTCTTTCAGCTTTCCCCCCTCAGCAAGAACACAGTCAAAACTACTTCTTACATGAGCAAAGAAAAGAACCCTTTATTGAAACAAGGTAGGGGTTAAATAGGTTTGAGATGACAATGATCTCATAAAGCATACAGCGCATGTGCACGAATATTTGCTTTCCCAAGACTAGAATTCTGATACGTGGTTGATAAATACGGTAACTTCTGGTTAAGAATCAACGATGAACCCTGGATCACACACACATTCACTCCACAGTGAAGTGTAAGAAATATATTTACAGGGAATGATGGGAACCCAGGCTGAGAACCTAGGCATTTTGCTTTGCCAATTAATATCAGCCTAATTTTAAGTAGGACAAGAGGCTGACCACAGGGACAGTCTTTAAAGTTGATCGGAATTCAAAATGGAGGAACTTTAGTTAAGCAAATACAAAGGGACAGAGAAAGAGTTTCTTTAGCTTAGACATTTAAGCAGACAATACCCTCTGTGAATTAAACTGTCCAAGATGCTGAATCTCCAAACAGCCCTGCAGAGTAGACCAGGGAAAAAGCTGGGAAACACTATCTAATTTGTCTGTACTCCTTTACTGCTTATGCTAGAAACTGGAGGACTGAGAGAAAATTTAATGGAGGGGGGCAATATTCTTATTTGGGAGCAGCACCCTCATTTACCTCTCCTTTGTTACACCCCTGGAAGAATGTGTAAATAAAGTTACTTTTCATTTTTCTCAGATCATCCTCCTTCCATTCTTGAGTTATGGATAGCTTCAGGATGTTACTCTGCCTTTTTTCTTTTCCAGAAGCTGAAGGGATGTAATTTTTTTTCCCTCACAACAATCCTACCAGGTACTTCAGATTCAGAGAAAGTGACTGAGCCTATTTCCATACTACACTGTTACAGTGCTGTTATTCCACTTTCAATATCCTGTGGAATCCTGGGATTTGTAGTTTAGGGAGGGGCATTTAGAATTCTTCGCCAGAGAGCTCTTTGGCCTCAGTAAACTACAAACCCCAGAATTCCACAGAATGTTGAAAGTGGAATAATAGCACTATAATAGTGGCCACTTCCGCACGAGCCTGTTATAGCGCGATGATTCCACTTTCAACCTCCTATGGAATCCTGGGGTTTGCAGTTTCCGGAGGAGCATTTAGAATTCTGAGATCAGGAGCTTTAGTTCCTCATCGGACTACAAACCTTGGGACTCCATAGAATACAGTGAGTTAAAATGGAGTAAGTAGTATAACTGTGTAATAACAAAGGATTCGTAGATTGTTAAAGACAATACGGTCAGATGGGCTCAAAATATTGGACATCCAATTGAGCTGGATACATGGGTGACGGCATGGAAAACAGATGCAAAATTGACACCAAGTTTAAATCTAAGAGAAAAAATTTATAAAATGTTACATAGATGGTATATGACACCTGTAAGGTTGAAAAAAAAAATGGGAATGGAAAATGTTGGAAATGTGATGAAAAGGAGGGGTCCTTTTTTCATATATGGTGGACCTGTAAGGTAGCAAGAAAGTTCTGGAAAGAAATACATGATGAAATTCAAAGAATGTATAGCTTAAATTTTGAAATAAAGCCAGAATTTTATCTGTTAAATATGTTAGGGCAACAAAGAGAAATAAGATCTCATCAGAAGACATTGTTATATGTAATAACTGCTGCAAGATTAACATATGCACAATATTGGAAAGAAAGAAACTATATTGCTATAAAAGAATGGAAATTAAAAGTTCTGGATAGGGTAGAGATAGAAAAGTTAACTTTTTCACTTAAGCCAATCCAGAACTTTCAAAGAGAATGGCAAGAAGTTTTGAATTGGATAAAAGAATAAGAAAAGGAAGGGATAATGAAAGATTGTTGGTAATGTGGGTAATGTAAACTAATGATGTTATAGAAAAAGCATAAGTAGTAATGTAACAATGTTAAAAGTAACAGCGTAATATTTGTTAAAAAGAAACAATGTATGTATGGAATGTAAACACAGAGGTAACTGGAAAAAAGACGCTTGGAGGCGAGGAGGGGTTTTTTTTATTCTTTTTTTAAAACTTTAATAAAATATATATATAAAAAAAAAAAAGGGTTTGGTATCCGCTAGACCACACTGACTTTAAAGATACGAGGGGGACACTTCTGTGTACTAACTGACAGAAAAAATACCTTAAGAATAATAAACGATGGTAACATCCGCTAAACGTCTATCAATAAATAACGTACAACGCTAATACTCCCCACTCTCATTGGCCCACCGAGACGTCCATCAAAACAATTTTTCTGCCTATTGGCTTGACGAGAAGATTTCCCAACCTCCAGTTTAAATGGTGAAGTGGGAGCAGAGTTCATCTTTCATGTCTTTTGAACACTCTACCTTTGCCTCCATTGGTGGATAAACATCCCACCCACCCCTCTTTCGTTCTTCATTGACGATTGGTCTGGTTACAGTGAGCCTCGCGCTGATTGGCCGAGCCGACTTTGAGCGGGATGAGACGATGATTTCGAACAAGTTTTCAAGCACTTCCCTGCCGCCTTTGTTCGGCCTTCTCTGCCTTTCCGTTAGCCGAGCTGGGCTGAGGAGACGCGGCGGGTCCGGATCGAACTCTTGCGGGCTGCCCGAGAAAGGCAGATTGGTGAGAGAGGCGGGCGCTTCAACGCGTCCATCCATTTCCCTGCTTGCCTCTGTTTTCAATCCCTAAACAGCTCGGCAACGCGCTTTGTAACGTTTAAGCCCCGCCGCCGCGGCTGTGGCTCCTTCCTCCTCACGAAACCCCCCTCAGTTCGTCTCCTCGCTGTTCTCTTCTTCCTGCCTCCTCCAAATCCGCTATGGATCTCGAAGAATCCTTTTCTCCGCTCAAGGTAAGTCACCCATAAGGTCTCCCTTACTAATTGCTTTATTATGTTTCTCATGTCCGTTCCCTCATCCCTTTAAAAAAATACCTAGTGTTTTTTAGTAGACGCCATCGCGGTTCCACTCATCGCCCATCCGTTTGCTTGAACTTTTTACCTCAGCACAGACTTTTTTTTGCTTCTTAGAAGCCCATTTCGTCGGTCTTGAAATGGATCCATACTTTGAATAGGCCCGTATTTGGGTCGTAGGAGCACATGTTTATTACGCAGCCAGACGTGGATGAGGTTCCCCGTATGTGTCTCCACTTTTTGTGGGTTTTTTTTCTCTCGAAAGGATCTGATGGGTGGGAGGTGATGGAAGCCACAGGCAGTCGGAGCAGATGAGGGATGGGGACCCTCTGGCTTTCTAGATGTTCTTCCCTTCCAGTTCCCATCAGTCGCAGGCAACCTGGCTAAAGGATTTCCTCCCATCATGTTGTAGTTTCTTCTTTTAGCTCCTTTCCCAATGAAACTAATCGCTATTATTTTTATTAAGTATCACAGGCATCACTGCTTCCTGTTCATTTATACCCTGCAGCTGTTTTGGTTATATTTTTATTTAAATTTCTTAGCTGAGTCCCACTGTGGATAATGTGCAGTTCTCCACCATGCACACCTCTTTAAAAATAGGTGTTTTTTGTGACCCCCACAGTATGTTTCTGATCTACTGTAAATGTTTTGGGAGGGAGTTTAACAGTGCATAATGGCAGTGTCTGGTAGCTGAGCCGTGTGACATCTGACCTGGAGTTTCTGATCATGAAATAACTGCTGTAGAGATTGTGTTTGTGCCTCTTCCTTTTTTAATTCCCCTCAAATCTGCTGTTCTTTTTAGTTTAGAAGGATTATGTCCCTAAAACATAAGGAGCATGTAAATATGTCTTGGATAATATCACCAATATGTTTATTCCAGTGTGCCATTGACCAGCCAGAAGTTTTTAGAGAAGCCTATAGCCCAGATGCCAAGGCAACTTGTATGTTTTAACTATATGATAATCACAACTATATTACTTCAAAACCTGGAGCTCCCCTTTAGTGGTTGTGCTTATTACTGTCATTAGTAGATCAGGACTATCTCTTTTCTCTTGTTCTATTCTTAGATTCAAATAAATGTTTAGTTAGACGCTATGCAAATTTGTATTTTCATTCCCGTTAGAACCTTTTCTTAGAGGCACCCACCCAGCTGCCTCTTTCTTGCATATTGTTTCAAAATGATGTTTTTATTTTGCTTCCATTCAGACAGTGGATGCCAACCCCAAAGTGGGTAAGATCAAGAATGAGGATACCAAAAAGAGATTGTCTGTCGAACGAATCTACCAGAAGAAAACCCAGCTGGAGCATATATTGCTCCGGCCTGATACGTATATCGGCTCTGTAGAACAAGTCACCCAGGTAATTTAAAAAAAAAAATCTTGAGGAAGATGGAGTAGAGAGAGAATGTGTTGCTCTAAAACCGAAGGAAGCTTTTTCAGATTGTTTTGCTTATTGCCAAAGATGCACTAACATAACAGCAAAGAGCTTGGCTATGTTTTTTTGATTTTGGGTTGTAAGTGTGTGGTTTCTATGCAACCCCTCTTTGTAGCTTACAAATGTGGCATTTCATGCTGAATCCAGTCAGTTCACATGACAAACAGGAAAACAGTGGTACTGGCTTTTTGTGCTCACTTGAGTGAGTGACATAGGCAGAGGAAACTTACCTAGAGTTTTTCCTTGAAAATTTTATTGCATTATAATTGCCTGTTTCTGTCCAAACTCTGAGATATTGCTGCCAGATGAGCCAAAGCTATGGCAGATAGTTTGTAGACAAGTTACTTTTTAACAAGACAAATAAAATAGTTTACATTCTGTATCGTATTGCCATTGTTTCTTTGATTTCGTCTTTCCTTTCTCTCCCCCTTTTCAACTCATTTCCTGTACTGAAAACTATAGGCTCGCCATAAATTCACTTTATTAGAAAACAATGTTATGCAAATTAACTGCTTTTGATATCATGGAAATTTCTAACATTTGCTACTTTTTAAAATTATCTTTTCAGCAAATGTGGGTGTTTGATGAAGATGTAGGACTGAATTGCAGGGATGTCACCTTTGTACCTGGCCTGTATAAAATCTTTGATGAAATCCTAGGTATGTTGAGAAGAATTCTGTCCATAAAATAAATGTGTGACAAGAGCAACAAGGTGTTCATGGATATGTCTTTTAGTCCTACTTCGTGAGTGGGATGAAGTATAAAAGAATTATAATTTATGTTCAGGATAACTTGACAAACCTCTAGCTTAACCATATTCTCACTACATGAATGCATTGCTTGTCTTCCATGGCCTTGTTTATATTAAAAAACCTGACTGTCGTTAATAACCAGCTGGAGAAACAAGAGGTGATTTCCAAAGTCAGGTCAGGGAATTAGTTGATAAGTACTGGCTTCTTACCAAAAAAACCCCTATGATAGGGTTGCCATAAGTTGGAAATGACTTAAAGGCACACAATAACAACAAAAGATTGGCTTTGCCGTTAATAAATTGCTTTTCTTTCTTCACTCCAGTCAATGCTGCTGATAACAAGCAGAGGGATAAGAACATGTCTTGCATCAAAGTTACAATTGACCCGTAAGTCTTGTTCATATTTTCATCTAGTACGTCTTAGCTTCCTCAAACCTTAGTGTAGCAGAAATGGAGTAGAATATGCAGCAATCACCTGAATCTGAATATGTATTTTCACATTCCGGGCATTAGTGTTGCTCACCTATATTACTAATATTTTGCTTTCTGGGCACTTTCACTTGTTTGAATGATTCTGTGTAGGTGGAGTACTGTTTCCAAATGTACTTGAATTTGTGGGAATTCTTCTTGTATCATGACCTCAGGAAAGCAATGATGTTGGCAGGTTGGCCGTGGCTATGGGCCTCCTAGGCACTGAATCTTTTTATGGTAGAAGGAATGCTTGCTTGTCATCTGCATCGTAACATCGGATTCAGAGAGACTCCAATCAGAAACCAGTTGGTAGATCTTCTATAGTAAAGTGTTTAAGATTCTCAGGTTTGGATGGCTGAACCATCTTTTTATTTTTTTTTTAACTGAACTACTAGAAGTACCTGATTTCATGTAGATTGGAGCCGCTGTTAGCTTAATTGACCAAAGCCTTCAAGGAAAGCAATGCAGCTGTCAGTAGGGCACATTTTGACCACCTATACTGAGTGAAGCCAGGGCTTTTAGGATGCTCAGGTATATCTTCTGTCATAGTACACCCCTTCAGTCCCCTTACGGAGGGTTTGCTTACTCTGCCCAAGAATGGGGGCAGACACCTGCCTCATAGCATTGTGGGAAGCCCTATAACTTTATCCCTCAGATCACTCCTATTTTCAAACTATTGATTGAAAAGTTAAATGATTATAGAGGTCTCAAACCTAGTGACAGAATATGGTGATATAGGCTTCAAACACATGAACAATTTCAAATTAATGGTTAAAAAAACCAAGTCTCCTTAGCATGCACACTAACCTTCAGGTGTCTCTGTTTCATAGTCTTGAAGCTGTGGTTCTGACATATCCTCTTTTTAACATATCTATATTAATCATGAAGACATGTAACTAGACAAAATGTAGGGAAATGTTGCTATTTAATCTTGCTGCCGGACTGATGATCCATGTAGAAATATCTGCAAATCAATTTGTAATTAAAACACTGCCATTTCTAAAATCTGGAGGAGAAAAACTTGAATCACAGCAAAGCATCCTTTACAATAGAGATGAACTTGATTTTAACACCATAGCTGTAAACAACAACCCTGAGAGTGGATGTGTGGCTATAGGCTGCTCTTCATTAAATGAAGTGTTTTAATTAGGGCCTGTGGAGACAAGAGATTTCTGAGATTATAAGGAATCAGTGCTGAATAGGTCTGTTTGAGTGCATGTGGCGTTAATTCCATTATCTGTAAGATTTTACCCAGGTTTGATAAGGATTTTGTTTTCTTTGTTTATAGGGAGAATAATACAATCTCTGTGTGGAACAATGGAAAAGGGATTCCTGTTGTAGAGCACAAAGTAGAGAAAGTCTATGTGCCAGCTCTTATTTTTGGACAGCTTTTGACTTCCAGCAACTATGATGATGATGAGAAAAAAGTCACAGGTTAGAGGAAATCTCATTAGAAGTGATTAAGTAGCCTAGAAGTGACTGAAGCTTGAGAATACATCTTAAGATGCCAGCCCCTTTGAAAAACCTTAGCTCTGTCTTTTCAGGGAATCTTCACTAGTTGGAGCTAAAGCTTTACAATTTGAAAGTTGAAAAATTGCTAGATGGGAACAATCCCAAAGTCAGTACTTGATTCCAGCATACCTTTGCCCTGGTGCTGTACTTCTACCCAGTAAATACCACTCATTAACACTGGTATCAAAGATCTATATTGAGTGTAAAACCTGCGTTTTGTCTACTGTTCTCTTTCATAGTGTATATGATGCATAAATAATTCAAAAATTGGCAATTTAACATGTATTCCCTAAACAGTTGCAACTTATGTTTAACTGTTATTCCATTCCTGAAAGTAACACACTGAGGAGGAGTTAGATGGATTCCAGATACCGTTGGAATGCAGGAACTATCTCGCACAGTCATGGGCCATAGAGTCCAACAACATGGAATGCTCCAGGTTTCTGACTTCTGAGCTAAAGGCAAGGTTAAGGAATGGGAGAGGCAGTTTAGAAAAGATATATATTCTTGGCCCACCAAAAAGGAATAGAATGTGGATATTCCCTATAGTTCTGTTTTGCCATGAGATCTGATATGAAGCAAAACCAGATTCATCTTTAAAGCTGCAGTTCTGCATGCTTGCAGTATTATTTGCAATAAACTCAACAAGGTATTCTTCTGTGTAAACATGCTTAGAACTGGACTGTATACCTCCTAAATTTTAGGAGTACAACTGCCTGTCATTAACTTGATTTGTTATTTGCTGTTCCAGGTGGTCGAAATGGTTATGGAGCAAAGCTGTGCAATATCTTCAGTACCAGATTTACAGTGGAAACTGCATGCAGAGAATATAAAAAGCTCTTTAAACAGGTATGTTTATATTGATTCTGTCATTTTAGGATGCCCAAAGGCCATATTTGCTTTTTAAATATCAGCTTCTGAGTTTGCGCTGCGTTTTCTAGAGGTCTAGACACCATCTGGTCTGCAGTTTTAACTGCTGGACTTGCACATCTTAAATACTGACTGAGAATTAGAATGTGACTAAGTTAAGAGAGCTGATTTAACCAGCTGTTTCTTCCCAAAGTAGGAAATACCTGCCATAGCTAAAGAAATTCACCTTTGTCTTGATAGCTAAAATTTGTTAATTCGTTTTTCTTCCTCAGACTTGGACTGATAATATGAATAAAGCTGGAGAAATGAAACTGAACTACTTTGATGGTGAGGACTTTACCTGCATAACCTTCCAACCTGATCTGTCAAAATTTAAAATGACCACTTTGGACAAAGATATTGTGGCTCTAATGTCTCGCAGAGCTTATGATATTGCAGGAGCAACCAAAGATGTCAAAGTCTTCTTGAATGGAAAGAAGCTACCTGTGAGTAAATGAAATTAATTTATTTACTGATATCCATATGTGTTTTACTTTAAAAAAAGATCTAAGCATTATAAAGACCAGTCAATGTTCTTGGAGACATTTATGAAACAAGGAAGCTTTCATTGAGTGCTGTTGAGATCAGTTTAATTTGTACTGGTATGGAGTTCTAAAGAGTGGGCAATATGATACTTAAAGACCATTTTCCAAGCTGCTTTGATCTGCATAGATCTCCAGTATCCTAGATACTCTTGTTAAGGTATCCTGGTGAGCACAGCTTGTGAACAAGAAGGCAAAAGCTCAGCCAATCACTTCATCTAGAGTTGTTTAGGTCTTTATAAGAAAATGCCAGACCTTAAAACTGATTTGGTGGAATGCAGGCTTTCAGTGAATGTCCTTTAGGACAGGGAGTAATATGCTTCTGATAAGCTCCATCTGTCACCAACACAGTGTGGCATTCTACAGCAGCTGCAATCTTCAGACGAGTCTTGAGAACATTGCATAGCTGTCTAGACCTGCATTGCACTAATCCAATCATGAAATTACTAGTGCATGGACCACAGTAGCTTATCCCTGTCCTTGAATGACTTTAGCTATATTACCATCAGAAAATGGTCGAAGATACTCCCAGCCCCAGAAGACATCTGTTTCAGTGATAGTGCTGGATTAAGGAGCACACACACTCCTCTGTGCAACACCATCCAGGAGCCAATGTCTGTTCTAGTTCTCAGACATAGGAACCGCTTACCCATAGAGCCTCCATTTTTCTGAAATTTAGGGATCAGCTTATTGGCCCCCTAACCAGCCCACTACTGCATTCAAGCATAATTCTGAGACTTTCATACCCTCCCTGAATCAGGTATAACAGAGGAGTAGAGCTGGGTGTCATCAGTGTACAGATAATGCCCCACTCCAAATATTTTAATACTGGTCCTAGCAGCTTCATATAAATGTCAAATAGCAGTGGGGCCAAATAGTACCCTGTAGGCTAAATACCAGGGGGGTGTATGATGTGGTAGTTCATAGTGGTAGTGGTGGGAATTAATCTACTGATATGTGAAGAAGCATGTATTAGCTGACTTACACCCTCTTCATCTGACATGTTGACAGCCAAAACAATAGAATACCCCAAGAACTACTGCAGTGTTACCTGCCTTATCTCCTCTATAGGTCAAAGGATTCCGCAGCTACGTGGATCTATATGTTAAGGACAAGCTGGATGAAACTGGCAATTCTTTGAAAGTTATCCATGAAGAAGTTAATGGCCGATGGGAGGTGTGTCTAACAATGAGTGAAAAGGGCTTCCAGCAAGTTAGCTTCGTCAATAGCATTGCTACAACTAAGGTAATCGACTTAGCCTAGTTTTTTGAAAGCTACACTCTTGCTGTTTGAATTCTTGCTGACTTTATTCTAGTATTAAACTGCAACTTTGACATCTTTGGTTGCTCCTGCAATACTTGTAATCCACTGTCTGTACTTAAAGTAATAACTGTTAGGGGCAATGGCAAGCAACGTATGGCCCTCTTGATCTTGTTGCACAGCAACTCTTGTTACTCATCACCATTGCCTGCGCTGACTAGGACTGATGGAAGCTACCTTGCATCCTGCATAGGGAGAAAGGTGGGATATGGAGGATCCAAAGTCCCCATAGCTGAACTATGGGCTGTGGGAATCCTGGCTGCTCTATAATTTTATTTACATAGTTCAGGATGAGGGGGCAGTTGGTTTGCAGTAATATAACCAGAAACTTTCACATTTTTATATATATAAACTCTTATTTATTAAGGATCCATGAGAAGCCTGATAATAATTGTCTAATGCTGCAATACTAACCACATTTAACTTGCAGGTTAAGTCCATTAAATAGATGCATAGGATTCCCAAGCACTGATATAAAATATAATGAAATCATAGGAGTAAAGCTGCTGGAGAAGAGTTTTCATTGTGATAGATTGAATGTGCAGGTCATTTAATTTAGAAATGGGTTTTTTAGTTAAAATATATCAAGACATCTTGTTGAATCCATAGGATGTTAACAAAAACAAAAATATCATTTAAAAAAATGCATCCTATCATTATAATTCTTTAAAACTGGTTTTAAAATAAGAAACATACCAAAGCCAACTATATGTACATTATCACTTCAATAGAACAAGTAATTGTGCAATGAGAACAAGAAATCTTCAGTCATTTGAAATGTTATCTTTGAATAATCAAGCTTTTCAATGCATATTGCAAAATGTACAGGTAATAAAAGATACCATTGTGTGTATTTTTGTCTCCTAAAAACATTGTATAAACATTGTGTAAATTGTTAACCCAAGATGAATTATGAAGTAACAGAAATCTTTTTAACATAGAAAATAGCATCATTCAGCACACTGATGAGGTAAAAAAATGTTGGGGATGATAGGAGTTTCAGCCCCACGGAAACGCAGCGGAAAAACCAGAGTTCAGCGAGCCAACAGCAGCAGCCTTGTTCCCCAGTAAGGATACTCACACATGGAGGAGTTTCTTCCAAAACAGGAGGCACTTTATCTTGCAGCAAAGTTCCGTTATATACAAAACATAGGACAGACGGACAAAAGCTTGCGCCAGGCACCAGGTTTGGTCAACAGACAAATACATACTGTTGTTGCCTTGTTATATACATATCTACAACCAATCAGGTAGAGGTTTGCACACCCCAGTTTCTTATGCAACCTTGCAATTACCCACAGCTGGGGCATGATGCAACATCTTTGCAGTGGGCTGATCGTTTTCCCAGGGTTCCCTGCCTGGAATCCCTGACAAAAAATAAATAAAAGCCTTGTATGTTGTCATAAATATAATGGTAGTGTGTCCAAAAAAAAAAAACCTAATATTTAGCTCTCTCTCTCTCTCTCTCTCTCTCTCTCTTTTATTTTTTAATAGGGTGGCAGACATGTAGATTATGTTGCTGATCAGATTGTCAACAAACTCATTGATGTGGTAAAGAAGAAAAACAAAGGTGGAGTTGGAGTGAAGCCTTTCCAGGTATGAATCTCACATTTTTCTGTTTTGTTTGTCTCTTGGGCCACTATTTCATAGGAGCATGGATGAACTTTCATGTGTATCTCCAAAGTCTTTACAGCGTCCTACACTTCTAAATACAGAATAGGCACAGTCTATAGATAGGGTAATAGTGTAACTAGATACTTGAGTGGGCTTTTTGTGCCTTGCCTAGAAAGCTGCATAGAAGAGGGAATAAAATGTGAACCACATCCAATGCATGTTTGCATCTCTGCACAGCAAGCTTAACCTAGTGAAATACTTCTTCTGACACATTCATAGTCCAGGTCCCTGCTCCTCTTTGCAATTGATTATTCTTTGTAGTGAATTCTCAGTTTGTTTAAACATATTTTCTTTGACCCTCTTTGATCTCTTTTGAATACCTTGGTTATCCTTTGGGGAGTGGTATCCCAAGTCTGTTTGAGAGTTTGGAGACATTTACAGCTGGATAGTTTTGAGAGATAAGGCTGTCCAGTAAGCTAAAATATTTGCAGTCTTTGATAGTCCCTGCATCTCATTTCCAGGTGAAGAACCACATGTGGGTTTTCATAAATTGCTTGATTGAAAACCCAACTTTTGACTCCCAAACAAAGGAGAATATGACACTCCAAGCGAAGAGCTTTGGCTCAACATGCAAGCTGAGTGAAAAGTTTATCAAGGGGGTAAGTACTATGCGGTATATTGTGTTACATTCTGCTTAATTTTGGGGGGGAAAGGTCTTGAAGCAGAGCTCAGTGCAAAGTGAATTCTGATTCAAACAGGGGAGATGAGAGGAGCAACCTTGTGATACATTTCAGGCTCCTTTTCACAAGCAGTGTTTTCTTTCTTTTCAGGCAGTAACTTGTGGCATAGTGGAAAGCATTCTGAACTGGGTCAAATTTAAAGCCCAGATTCAACTAAATAAGAAATGTTCTGCTGTAAAACATACTCGAATTAAAGGAATACCTAAGTTGGATGACGCCAATGATGCTGGTATGTTTTCCAAGAATGTTAAAAGGGCAGAAGCTTGCTGTCCATTAGAAGATGAACAGCAATCCCTACAGGGCTACATAACCCAGATTTCTGAAGAAAAGAGAATGACTGCCTGGTGTTATAATTATGAGTCTGCTGAGATGGTGGTCTTAACATCTTTGCTTCTAGTAGACTGCAGTTTGACCTTACAGGGCCAACTACGCATGAAAGGGAGCTAAAATGTAGCTTCTGAGAATATGGGGGTTATCTTGCATTGTTGGTGAAGCTGTTGTCTGTTCTCTTGCCCCAGGTATTTTGCAGTCCACTTCTGCTAACTGTTCTGTCAGGGGAAGGTCGCAGGGACATAAAAAAAGCAAATATATTGCTAAATGGGTCATTCTAAGCAAGGTGCTGATTTCTCTTTTCAGGGAGCAAAAACTCTGTCAACTGTACACTCATTCTGACAGAAGGCGATTCAGCTAAGACGCTAGCTGTTTCTGGCCTTGGAGTAGTAGGCAGGGACAGATTCGGAGTGTTTCCCCTGCGTGGAAAGATGCTCAATGTACGAGAAGCTTCCCACAAACAGGTCAGTTAGCAACACTTTGCACCATGGTTTGCACTTGAGCAGAACTTGCTTTAGGTGCTGTGAATGAAAGCAGTTAATCTCCATTTGAACTGTAGTAGGAAAGTCATTGCGCTATAAACCATGGAGCAGTGACAGCTAAAAAAAAAATTTAGTGATTCTTGAAAGATGATCTCAAATCACAGCTTTTGTACTGTGCCTAAGGGACTGTTGCTGGATTGTGAGATGTAAAATCTTTTTGTTTTAAAATGTTCTAAGATGAGTTAAGCACTTTATGTTGCAACATGTCATACATTAGACAGAGAAAAGCTGAGATTTCCTCAAAGTTAACTGACAGTGGCTGGTGGGGTTGGGGGAAGAAATCTTTAAGTAGTTAGGCTTGTGCACTGAATCTGAAAGTTCTTTACAGATAATGGAGAATGCTGAAATTAACAACATTATTAAGATCGTGGGTTTGCAATATAAGAAGAGCTACGATGATGAAGAATCACTCCGGAGCCTACGTTACGGAAGGATCATGATCATGACAGATCAGGTTAGTCTTTCTCAGTGCTAGCAAAACCAGTACTGTGGCACCTCATTTCTTGTATGTATGGCTGGTAAAATGGGGATTTTGCTTCGGAGGCTTTCCACTGCCATTCATCTTCCTTATCTTCAGTTCGTAACTATTGCCAGTATCCTATATGACCATTACATACCATGTAGCTCTATAACACCGCTTAACAGTAAGCAGCTGCTTGGATCAGCACGGGTCTGTTCTCTTGTCAATCAAGAAACAGCTGCCTGACATTCCCACCTCTTGTGAGCAATCTCCAATACAGGAGGCAGAAAAAAGACCCCTGCCACAAATTGTCCTTGTATCAAAGATTGCTTGTGTGAGGGGTGGTTGGGAAGATCAGGCAGCTATTTCCCAATCAACAGGAATAGGCCTCTTGGCAATCACAGTAGCTTCTTACAAGTAAATGGAGTTTAAGGGATTTTTACAGTCCCAACATGGCCCCCAAACTAGGAGTTGTGTAGCGATCATGAATACGTAGCAGTTGTGAATGTGTAACTGTACATTACATATTCACAATTGCCCAACAGGATTCCAGCCCATGTTTTTACATTTTAATTGAAGTAAATCAGGGCTTATTTACACAATAAAACAATTAAAATTCTTAGTAAATTTATACAATTATTCAAACAACTTTAAAATGAAGCAAAAATAAAAGCATGCTTCCAGTTCAATCCAAATGACTGGTTCAAAATTTTCAAAAGTGAAATGAGACTAAGGAAGAGTTGACCCTTTAGATACAGTTTTTGCACTGAGTTTCAGCTCCAGAACCAAAATGAAAAGGCATTGCTCCCAATACGTACACATGTCAGCTCCCTAAAAGGGCATGTGGAGCAGAATCTTTTAGATCATAAATAACATGGAGGGAAGAAGCTTGTATAAGAAACATATTTCCTGAAGTAGTCTGGCTGCTGGCATGTAGGGCTTCAAGAATCAAAAGCAGCAGCTTGATTTGGACTCATAAAGTGGTAATCACTGCAGATATTTATTAATACTTCTCATATATGTCAATGAGTGACTAGCAACATTTTTCATTAGACTTCTTTTAAAGATTTCTCAGCCATGGTTCCTTGCTAGATCATGCAGTTTATGCAGCTGCCAGATTTGGCACACCTAATCAGACCACAAGCCTTCAGTGTGGGTAGCCTATATTTCTTGTCTCACATGCTCTGTCTCAGTCTTTTGAGAACCTCTGGAGATTGTACTAGTTTTCTAGGAAGACAAAAAAAGCGTTCTGAAACAGTGAAAAAACTATTGGATATAACTGCATAATCACATCTATGCTACTGTGGGAACTGTTTTCTTTTACTCACATTTAACTGCCCTATGTATTTTTGACATCTACAGCCTTCTGATTTTTAGTTGCTGTTGTCCTCTATGTGATTCCATGATATTTATATCATATCTGAAATGCTTTAAAATCTAGTTTGCCTTCAAAAGAACATGTTGTTCCATCTGAACTATAAAATGTATGACCGTCCCCTGCTTAAGCCACTAATGCATATGTTGCTGAACTCTGACCCAAAATCACTGCGGGAACATACCAGAAACCATAATTTGCTCCTCCATTTGTTTCATAAGATAAAGTACACTATTTGCTGGCGTGAAAGACTTACTTTTTTCCCCGAAAAATACTGTTTTGAAAATGGGATGCATCTTATATGCCAGTGTGTCTTATGAGGAGAGAGATCCAGTGTTGTGTAATGGTTTGAGCACAAGACTACACTTCTAGAGACCAGGGTTCCCAGGGCAACCTTGGGCAAGTCACACACTCTCAGCCCTCAGAGGTAGCTAAATGCAAACTCCCTCTGAACAAGCCTGGTGATAGGGTTACCATAAGTTGGAAATGACAAGGAACACATCAAGTAGACAGATACTCTGAGTGCTTCTCATGTCAATTGCATATATTCACTAATAGTACCAGTGGTTCATCTTGGTATTCTCAACATTTTTTTTTTTTTTAGGATCAAGATGGTTCCCACATCAAAGGCTTGTTGATTAATTTCATACACCATAACTGGCCTTCTCTTCTGAAGCACCGTTTCCTGGAGGAGTTCATTACTCCTATCATAAAGGTGAGCTTTATCCTCTTTCTTCTGAAGTGAGAACTTGAGCAGTTGAAATTATCCTTTCTTTAACCATTAGAGTTAAAAAAGGATAATTTCAACTGTTAGCTCTTCAAAATAGTTTCTGATTGTAACTTTCTACTTCGCCCTAGGCTTCTAAAAACAAAGAAGAGATTTCTTTCTATAGCATTCCTGAATTTGAAGAATGGAAAAGCAGCAATCCTAATTACAAAAACTGGAAAATCAAGTACTACAAAGGTTTGTCTAAAACCCTATGTGGCAGCACAAGTGGAGCCAAATTAAGAGTCGCTTTATAGTTTCCATTTTTAAAAGTGCACTTAAAATCATAGAGAAATAGTGGGTGTGTAGCCAATATTTAAGTTTAGCAAGTGGTTTCTGTTTAGCAAATAAGACTTTGGAAGAATATTGCTCTGTGTAAACTGAGAGTAAAAGGAAGGGAGGGCTCTGACCACAACCCTGTTGCCAAGTTGTTTATTAAACAAAAACAGACTGGAAAGTGATATCTTGGAACATTTAATATAAGCAATCTAGAGTAAGTTGAAAATACTCTTGGCAATAATACCATAGTCAGATATATACGCATCATCATTGGTGGTGGTGGAGGGGTAGTAATAGTATTCTCAATCACTGTCCAGTGGTTGGTGGGCAGAAAGTACCTGAAAAGGATGGGTTTAGGCACTGCTGCTCAGAAAGGCAAGGATCACATGACCGTAATTTTTCATCTAATGGAATTTACACTGTCTCAGTTTTAGAGGAAGGCAATGGCAAATGACTAAATCCTGCCAAGAAAAATGCTATGATAGGATCACCATAAGTTGGAGTCAAAGACATATAACTCTTTGCTCCTCTAATTTTTTTACTGCCCTTCTTTCTGAGCTTTCTCTTCTACCTTGCTCAGCAGCTCCTTCCCTCTGCTTTAGAAGTATTTCTATTCAAAATATCTCCTTTTCCACACACAAAAAAACCCCACTTACTTTCTTCTTTCTCTTTTTCTGGATTTTCTCCTTTTCTCAATTCTTCAGCAGCTTCAGGACAGTAGCTAAGAAGCTAGTGGGTGCTCATTATCTGGATGCTGCAGAGGAACAAACCACACATGGCTCTATAAGAAAAAGAAAGAAAGAAAAAATCAAACATACTAGAATCCCACAGAGCTCCAAACACAACTGTTCCCTTGGAGTGATGAAGACTTGACAAACTAATGCCACTGGGGAAGCAAAGACTGATTAGGATAATTGTGTGGCAGCAGGGGTGATAGTGAGGTCTGACCTTAGTCACCATCTTGTCATGATTGCTAGGGAGAAATGTGTTTGTTCCTCTGAGTGCAGTTGTGAATACATGTCTCTCCTGAACCCTTTGCTTGTGCAGCTCCCCAAAAGGTTCTGCTTCCACCAAAGCAGCCCTCCAAAAGCCTTACCCACCATTGCTCAAAATAGAATCCTAAAATTGCACATAACCCTCTTCTCTGTTGCAAATTGTTTTAAACAGCTTTCCCACTTGCTCCTGGTGCAGCATCATATCAGATTGTGACACAGTTTAAATGCTAGGCCCATCTGCATTGCCACCCTAGACACTGGAAAACAAATAAAAGAATGTAGGTCATCATTTAGCAAGTGAAGGCATCTGCATTGAGACTTTTTAACGCAAAGATTAAACCAGTCAATTTTTACTGTGGCGCCTTTGGTTTTATTCTGTTTGTAAAACTTTTCTTCAATACATGTTGAGGCTTACGTGAGCAGTGTAGGGTAGGTTGTATAGGTTTTATCTAGGTATCTAACTGAGTCTGTCCCTCTTTATCTATATAGGTCTGGGTACCAGCACTTCAAAGGAGGCAAAAGAGTATTTTGCAGAGATGACAAGGCACCGAATACCCTTCAAATACTCTGGCCCCGAAGATGATGCTGCGATTACTCTGGTAGCCCAATTGCTCCTAGTCTTCTGTTGCTTGGGGGTTGCACCTGCAAAATGGTTCTGCATGAATCATTAAGTGTTTTTAAAAAAGACTAGGCTCCCACCAGGGGAATGCTTTTTTAAAAAAAGACTAGTGTTGATGTGTTCTCTATTCCAGAAGAAGTCAAACATGCTCTGTAAAAACTTGGAGAATGTCTTTCTGGCATTGCATACCTCTGAGCTGTTGGTGCTCAGGATTCACTTATAATAGAGTAGTAAAAAATAAATAATGAAGCCAGAGTGTGCTACCCTCCTGAAATACTCACACTTGGGTATGTTTCTACTGTAGCTGGCTCAAATGAGACAAACCTAATCTCTAGGAAATAAAGTCAGCAGAAACTAACTTTGAGGAAGTAAAAATGATTTCAGTCTATGATGTTAGGAGAATAATTTTACTCATTATCCTAAATATATATCTATGATGTCCTAAGTCTACTACTCATGACTACTACTACTCATTTTGACTACTCATTTTGTCATGTTCAAGGCCTTTAGCAAAAAAAAGGTTGATGACCGAAAGGAATGGCTAACAAATTTCATGGAAGATCGAAGGCAGAGGAAGCTGCATGGACTGCCAGATGTAAGTGATCTTTAGAGGAGCATGTTACTCTCTCTACACAGTGGGCAGGGGAGAATAGTACTCAGTAATAAAGTGTATGCTTTGCATATAGAGGTAGATAGCAGATTATATGAAAGACCTCTGCCCCAGATTCAGGAAAGGAAACAGCATGTAGGGTGGGCAAATAATCTTGCTAGATATAAGGCAACTTCCGTTTTTTGTACAGGACCACGTTCTCTATCAGGCAAATGTATCAGAGGCAGCCTGTGACTGAAGATTCAGCTGTTTGGCCCAGAGGCTGTCATAACATCAGTGAAATACAGGAATCTGGAACAGTGCCCTTTTTTTTTTTTTCCAACTTTAGCACTAATAGGTTTTTCCTATTAAAGTTGAAGGTGGGAGTAACTTTCAGTAGGACCATGATATAGTCAAAGAACTAACATCTCTGTCAAGGTCCTGATTGGACTCTTCTGTGTCTAGTATTTTTGTTTTTTAAAACAACCATGTTTTCATACATTTCATGTAATGTGTAGTTTGACCCTCAGTGAATGGGCACAGAAAAATAGGAGAAGTTTAAATTGCTACTGGAACATGACAATTGAAAATTTTCTTAGTGCCCTCTTTGGCTCTGAGTTTCTATACACATGTTCATCATCGCTGTGTTACAGCAAATACCTATTTCAGGTTTGAAACAGTAGTCACAGACCTAGGTTTCATGTCAATACAAGTCTACTATAGCCCTATTTGAATGTTACTTACCATCTTTTCTTGAGCAAAGGAGCACCTACCCCAGTGGCAGTATAGCTTTCTGATGTGGAAAACTGTGCATCTGAAGAGACTCCAGGCAAGCTTGAACTGTGGAACAACAAGGAGCTTGTTCACTTGGAAAGCCTTCACACAAATTGTACTCAAATGTATCTCTTTTCCACATGAAGAAAGTAATGATAGAAACAGGCAAGGAAAAACACTCCCCTGTTACATGTTCAGGAAGGTATGGTGAGGAATGTTTGAGCAAGTCAAATGAAGGCAGCTGATAGGCATTCAGCCATGAATTATTGCAAATGGCTTTGAGTGATGTCTGCGTATGTGAATCAGTTCTCTGTGAGCTCTTCATTACAGGAAACTAGCTATGTACAGTCCTAGTAAAAGTTAAAGGGAGGCTGTACAACAAGCAGAACAATTTCCTTTGTCTTGTCAAGGGACAATTAGAAATGAGAGCAGTTGTGTGGTAGAAGAAAGTATTAGTGAGCTATATGGAAATCATAATAATTTGAACTGTTTTGCCACACTTAGGATTACTTATATGGGAAAACTACAACTTACCTGACATACAATGATTTCATCAACAAAGAACTTGTTCTCTTCTCAAACTCCGACAATGAGCGATCCATCCCTTCGTTGGTTGATGGTAAGCTGCCTATTACATGGAATACTTTAAAACCTAAATCAGGTTTCCTTGTTTTGTAAATATCTGGGGACTCTTAATGACAAAGTACAAGATTAGCAAGAGAGATTTTCTAATAGCAGATATAAGAGTATGATATTTCTTCTTTTCCAAACACTTGTCTGAAACGGAATGAATGCATTAAAATTTTGCAGTTTAAAAAAAATATTCATTTTAATATATGTACATTAAATCAACATATAATGTGTCTTCCTATGAATCTTCTTCCTGGTTGGCTTTTAGAGATCCTCCTGATGGCAGTATTTTTTTTTCAACCTTGTTATATCTCTCAGGCTTGTTATATTTGCCAGTTCTTAGCTTTTCATTTAAAAAACAAAGATTTTCCTGTGGCAATGGTAGCATAGTGATGAAAACATAGATAACCTACAAAAATAATATATTCTTTTAGGTGAAACGAAAGATCTTACCTATCTCATCCGCACCTTATAGGCTAGTTTCATTTGTGTGTAATGACTTGAATTTGTGTGATTTTTGTCACTTTATAGTGTCTTATTTATGATTTTATGAATTACTGCAATCTCTCTTCTATACACGAGAGTGGTATAGTGGTTTGAGTGTTGGACTAGAACCCTGGAGATCAGGATTCAAGTCTCCACTCAGCCACCAGAAAACCCCGTGATAGGATTGCCGTAAATCAGAAATGACTCGAAGGCACACAACAACAACTTCTATACATATATCAGTTGGATGGAGACTTAAGACACCCATGTACCCATGTGCTATGGCAAATGTGGCCTAGATGCCCCTACCTGGTAGAGCTCCTATCTGCCTTTCTATTCAAGGAATGACCTTTGCTGCTGCTTACCTTAGTCATTGCAAGGAGGACTCAGTTTGCCTTCTTGCAATAGGTGCTAGGGTTGGTTGTCTCCTCTCGTTCTCCCACTGAGGATGAAAGTGGCAGAACCAATCCTTTTTCAGATGGATACTTTAAATCTCAGTGTTATCTGTGTTGTTCTGTGGTAGGCACTGGCTTAATTAACTTGGCAATTGCTTTTTGGAAAAAAGAAGCCTGAGGTTTGACTTCAAGTGACTTCTCACTAATTCTTTTTAGGATTGAAGCCAGGTCAAAGGAAAGTTTTGTTCACATGCTTCAAAAGAAATGACAAACGGGAGGTGAAGGTTGCCCAGTTGGCTGGATCAGTGGCTGAAATGTCCTCTTACCACCATGGAGAGGTAAGAGAAGTGACAGAGTGCGATGAGGCCAGAAAGGCCTTGGCGCTTTTGCTCCAGGGAAGGGCTGGCACACATTGAAAGAGGACTGGTGTTGTAGATCTGCTGCTCAAATTCTGTTCTCTTGATTGTAGGCCACATTTGTCTTTGCTCTAGTTTTAATGTTGTAGTAGTACTGCTTTATTTGTTAAATTTGTATCCCATTCCATCCCAAAGTCTTTGAGTGGTAAGCAAAACTAGTAAAAATGTTTAGAAAGAAGGGGAAAAAATCATCCTAAGAAGTTATCTTCCTTTTTTGCTGGGAGGGAAGGAACAATTCTTGATGCTCTGATCCTTGACTGGGTTTAGTGCTCAAGTGACTTTTCTCACTTTCCTGCAACTACAGAGTAACTGGTCAACAGCTCAGGTAATTGAAGCCAGGAAGAAGTAGACTCCCAACAATACTTGTTCTTCTCCTACAACCCCTTTCTGCTAAATCCTGGTACTTTGGTCACATTTTGGTGTTTTGTTTTATTTTTTCCTTCTTAATTTGTAATCTGTCTGTTACAGGCCTCACTGATGATGACCATTATCAATTTGGCTCAAAATTTTGTGGGCAGCAATAACCTTAACCTGCTGCAGCCCATTGGCCAATTTGGTACCAGGTTGCATGGTGGGAAGGACTCTGCTAGCCCTAGATACATCTTCACTATGCTGAGGTTAGTAGTGGCCTACTTGAACTTGGCTGGACTGTACTTGTTTTGAAAGTTGTAACCACCACTCTTAAAGCTGCTGATCTGTTTACACAATCTGGGTATAACAAGTACTGCTGCATGAAATTCTGCAAGATGATTCCCTGTCCTTTCCAGAATAATATTTCTGCAAAAGTAACCATAGAAAAACTTAAACATGAATTATTTTCTTTTCTAGCCCTTTGGCACGATTGGCTTTTCCAGCAATAGATGACAACGTGCTGAAATTTTTATATGATGACAACCAGCGGGTAGAACCAGAATGGTATGTCCCCATCATTCCCATGGTGCTAATCAATGGTGCTGAGGGTATTGGAACTGGCTGGTCATGCAAGATTCCCAACTACGATATCCGAGAAGTGGTGAATAACATTCGACGCATGCTGGATGGAGATGAACCACTGCCAATGGTAATGAAGATGTATTAACCACTTAATCAAAAAGAGCTGACAATTTTTTAAAAAAGAGAAATATTAAGTGTGGGGAGCAAGAGTAAAATTTTCACCCCTGCTGTTTTGACGCTTAAGAACTGGAGAAAACTCATGACTAATACCAGAGGTACGAGTTTTCTTCACTGTTAAAGATTTTCAGTGGATGGCTAGTCTGCCCAATCAGGAAAATTTTATATGGTAGACAGTCTACTTTGAAAGACTAAAATTGATGAATGTTACCTCTGCACTCTGAAGATTTTCCCTGTTGCTGTCAGACCTTGTTCCCTTTTCCCTGTATATCTAGACACCCCTCACTGTTCTAATCACATTATGGAACCTTGGGAATTCCATGGAGTTTGGCTTACTCTGTTATAATTTCTATAATTTTAGGTTCCTAGTTACAAGAATTTCAAGGGGACAATAGATTCACTGGGGCAAAACCAGTACCTAACCAATGGGGAGGTGTCCATTCTTGATTCAACCACCATTGAAATTTCTGAGCTTCCTGTTCGCACATGGACACAGGTAAGACATGATGTAATTTCTTACTGTATTCCTTGAACAATTTAACATTCATAAGTTCCTGAGCATCTTTTATTGTAAGAGAAAGGCAAATTATGATGCTGGTCTTTTCTCCTACCATAGGTATACAAAGAACAAGTTCTGGAGCCCATGTTGAATGGCACAGAGAAAACTCCTCCACTAATAACAGACTACAAAGAATACCACACAGACACTACTGTCAAATTTGTAGTAAAAATGAGCGAGCAAAAGCTGGTGGAAGCAGAAGCTGCTGGGCTACACAAGGTCTTCAAACTGCAGACTCCTCTTTCTTGCAACAACATGGTAAGAAAGAATCCAGAAGCAAACTAAATCTGGGGGCCTGCTCCATTTATTTAGCCTGAAATGAGGCACGCAATCAGATGGGGCCAATTAAGGTAACAAAATGAAAAATGCTTTATATTTTGTGTAGCCCATTGAAATTGGTGGAACTTGCTTCAGAGTAATTAGGTACTGGGAATGGTATTTGCATTGTAAGCAAAAATTACATTTTGAAATTTTGAAATTACAGTATGAAAAATATGAGCAAACTCCTCCAGACTACAAAAAGCTTCTTTGCTTGGTCATTTGGAGGAGATTCCTAAAGGAGCTAATTTAACACCTGTCTTACAAAAATATTTACACTTTCTTTTAAAAAGGCCTTTAAAAAGTAAACGAACACAATAGTTCAAGGGAAGTTCTATTAGTAGCCTAGAACACTCAGTGGCTTTTGATAGCTCCCACAGAGAAGTTGATAGCTGAGATGAAATAGTTGAAAGTTAGGACGAGGAGTTCACATACAGCCTTCCAGGTTACAATCAGAAACTTCCAGATTGTTGATTTCTGGAATATTGCTCTTTGTTTCAGGTACTTTTTGACCACGTTGGCTGCCTGAAGAAATATGAAACTGCAGAGGATATTCTAAGGGAGTTTTATGAACTTAGATTGCGCTATTACTCCTTAAGAAAAGACTGGCTTGCTGGGATGCTGGGTGCAGAGTCTGCAAAACTGAACAACCAGGCTCGCTTCATTCTAGAAAAAATAGAGGGCAAAATCGTGATTGGTAAGTAATATCAGAGTGTATCTTGAGTTATATGTTTCTAAAAATGCAGTTCAAAACGAAGATTATGCAAATGTTCATTTGAGATGGAACTTGAACAAACTAAACAATCTGATACATTTTGAAGAGATAGAGCATATATATCCTATTTGGTTCTGGAGTGCCAGTTTATGGTGTCTTTGTTCCTCACATAGTACCAAACCATCAAATTTGCCAGCAGAGAATAAGCCATCCAGGAATGAATTAATTCCTTCTACCACCCAGGCAAGGCAAGGAATGATGTCTTTTTAATAGAGAATTTATCTAGCTCCTAGCTCTTCCACTTGATTTGTTTCCTTGCCTTCACCTCATCCACGTCATACTGAATTTCTGCTGTTTCCTTAACTTAATTGTTTACCTTCTCTTTCTCTTGGGCTGCTGCACATCTTTTTAAAAAAAAATGAGGAAAGGAAGAACTGAAAACAAAACAAAAAAAAACTTTAAATTCCCTCTCTTTCTCGGGATGGCAGAGGACAAATCCACTACTCATGGGTTTGATCCTCTCATGCCAGTCCATGCAGGAGCCTCCAACGTTCCTTTCTGTTTCTTCTATTTTTAATTCCTAAGAAGCTTCCCATTTTTGGTTGCCTTTTCAAATTGCTTTGTTTTTCTGGTGGCACAGTGGTTAAATGCCAGTACTGCAGCCACAAGGTTGAGAGTTTGATCCTGCCGGGCTCCAGGTTGACTCAGCCTTCCATCCTTCCGCAGGTCGGTAAAATGAGTATCCAACTTGTTGGGGGTAATTAGCTAACACATTGTAAACCGCTTAGAGAGCACTTAGCTGATGAGCGGTATAGAAATACACATGCTATTCCTATTCTTCCACTTTAACTTCACCTCAAGATTTTAAAGAACCAAGCTCCCTGTTTTTTAATTAATGGCAGTTATTTTTTCCTTCCACCCAGTTTTTGAGGAGTGCCCTACTTGGGATGGGGAAAGTTTCAGGGACTCCAAGGAAGCCAAATAGTTCCTGCAGTTCTAAGTCCGTCTGCATGGTCATGGACAAAGGAATCCTCGTGTCTGCCGCCTCTGGAAGCCATGAAGAGGCTTGCTGCTCTATCTGCCTCACTGCCATGGCTGGCTCCTCTGGAGCTGCCTGTGCAAGTGCTGAGGCAGATGTGATTATTTGGTGACAATCTCTGATTCCCTCAGCATTCAGGCTGTCTCCCACAGAGCCTCCTGTGCTGGTGGGAAGGAGCAAAATGTGCCTGATCTTCCCCTTAGAGAGCCAAGATCTCAGCTCTGCCTCTGGTCTAGACATGGCTGAGGAGACTGAGATGATTGCCATTTCTGCACTACATGTTATAGTGCTATTCCACTTTCAACCTCATGTGGAATTCTGGGGTTTGTAGTTTACTTGAGGCCAAAGAGCTCTCTGGCTAAGAATTCTAAATGCCCCTCTCTAAACTGCAAACCCCAGGATTCCATAGGATGCTGAAAGTGGAATAATAGCACTATAACAATGTACTGTGGAAATGGCCAAAGACTGCTGCACTATGGAACTCGTTGGGCACACATCTGAAACAAGTGGGGAGGATGATGATGCATCCATTTTGTCTCCTAATCACTCCTCCAGAGCAGAAGCTCAGGATGTTTGTCTTTCACCTTGGCCTCCAAGTCACACATATGCCTTTCCTCTTCTTCCTCCTGAGGGTTTTGGGGAAGATCAAAACAGAGCAGGCACTTGTGGTTCTAGTCACTCCCAAGCTAGCTGAGATGGCCGTGATTATCACAGTTGCTGGCTATAACAGTACAAAGGCCATAGCTCCTCTCATCTCACCCTCATCCATTGTGACAAGACCCAGTCCTGCTTACCTAGCCATCTGGCTTCTGAACAGAAGTCTTACAAGAGACTAAGTTATTCAGACAAGGTATTCATATTCTCCTTTTCTCCTGGCATAACTCTGCCATTAGGATTTACAAGGTAACTTGGAGAGCTTTGCACAGATGGGCTAGGAGAAAATCTCTAAATGTGTCCTCAGTGAGGGTGAAGAACATTTTAAGAGTTTTTGCCGTTGGGATTAAACATAGACCTTAAACCTAACACCCTGTGGGCAGATTTTTGCTTTGGCCTCAATCTTACCTCCGGTCATCAGGGCTGATATCCTCTCACCCATACATAAAGCACTTCTTTAGAGGAGCTTCCTTGCTCCCTTCTCTGGTAGTGCATGATTTTCCTACATGGTGCCTCCATAAAGTCCTCCACACCCTTACGAAGGCTCTATTTGAGCCATTATAGTTGGTGCCCTTTTGCTTGTCTTCTCTCAAGGTTCTTTTTCTTGTGGCCATCATATCAGCCAGAAAGGTTTCCCAGCTGACTGCTGTCTCAGTAGCCTCTTCTTGCCATATGTTTGACACTTGGTTGAATCTAAGTTTTCTGCATAAGATGAACTCTTCTTATCACCCTTTCTGGCCTCCAGTGCCTCCTTCCTTTTGTCTGCATCCAACTCATGCTTTGGAGAAAGAGTAGCACAAACTGGATGTCTGGAGAGCCTTAAATAATTTACACCAGGTGCCCTAGATCATTCAGGAGCTCTCCTTGTGTCTAATCTACAAATTTTGTTGAGTGAAAAGACCTCAACCTCTGTGATTACTAGATGGCTCAAGGTCTGCATTTTCGTTGCATATGAATCACTCAGACTTTCTAAGCCACAAATAGTAAAAGCACACGCAACCAGATCTGCTGCTACTTCAGCAGCTTATTCAACCAACACACTCTTGGAAGAGATTTACAGAGCAGCTACCTGGGCAAATCCTTCCACCTTCATCAAGCACTATAAGTTGGACAGATTTGTTCCTGCAAGAGCCTCTTGTGGCAGGAGGGTCTTCCAGCAAGTGATTCCCACCTAACTTTATTTAAGATTTCGCTCTCTTGCCATCTTTTCCCTTCCCACACAGGTAGAGGCCTGGTAGGTCTCATTCCTGGATGGCTCCTTCACCACTGACAGAGAATGGTACATTGGGAGCTTAACCATGCAGATCCATTCTCGCCAAGGAGAAGGAGACATCCAGCCCCACCCTGTCAGTGGCAAGGGGTTTCTTCTATGCTTTTGATTCTGTCTCTGGCTTTTACATGGAACTGAGTGGAGGAGATAGGAGCTAGCAAAAATCTCAGTTAAGGTGACATCATTCCTTGCCTTGTGTGGGCAGAAGGAGTTAACCCATTTGTGCATATCACCTTCTCCTTGGCACAAATGGACCTTCACAGTAACTTTCCAATGTACCATTTTGGTGTTTTGTTCATCTGTGTTCATTTCTATTGGTGATCTGCAAACGTTTTTTTTCCCCAGAGAACAAGCCCAAGAAAGAATTGATTAAGGTCCTTATCCAGAGAGGTTATGATTCTGATCCAGTAAAGAAATGGAAGGAATCTCAGCAGCAGGTATTATAGACCTCATTGTACTCCTTTTAAGTAGTTTAGTTGCTGTATGACTCCTGTGTCTGTAACTGTGTGAGGGGATCCTACCACCTTTACAACTGCTGCAGCTCAGATCTTCATCCTATCTTAAGGGCTAGTGGTTTTTTAAAATGGAAAGGTGACCTCAGTGCTGTATGCAGACCTGACCTGATGGCAGTATTTCTAGCTTCATCATTATCTCATTTCTTGGGAAGTGGTATTGGGTTCTGGTATTCAGCATTTCCATCTAGGGAACAGACAATGAGCACAAGGATCTACTGTCACAGCTACTTTCCAAAGGTCAAAGGGAGAAAATTGGGAGGTGGGCAGAGAACAACCTCGTTGCTTTGGAAAGGTGAACTGTGTTGCAATTGCTGAGGCACCTCAGCAGCTATTAACAAATGACCAACTACTGCTGCTACCATTACAGGGCAATGATGACGATACAAGTGAAGAAGGAGAAAGTGAGAAGGAAAATGAATCTGGTGCAACCACTGGGCCAGATTTCAACTATCTACTGAACATGCCTCTCTGGTACCTAACAAAGGAGAAAAAGGATGAACTGTGCAAACAGCGAGATAACAAAGTAGGTAGATTACTTGTTCTGAGAAAAGCTGGAGAGGTGACAGCCTTTGAAGCCTCAACATGTATTTAACTCTTTGTCACCTGCCCTTTTTAGGAAACTGAGCTGGAAAACCTGAAACGGAAGAATCCTGATGATTTATGGAGGGAAGACCTTGCTGTCTTTGTTGAGGCTCTTGATGTAAGTATCGTTTTGGGGGAAGCTGCAGGTAGTAAGTTCAGAGTTTGTAACAACTAAGTGCTCACAGCAGGAACCTTTCTTACATTGGGTGATGCCTGTTCAAAATACAGTTCTGTCTTCCACTGAAAGGAAGACTGTGAGGAGAACTGCCTGTGTCTTCTAAAAGGAAGACTGTGAAAAAGGATGGTCTCCTGTCAGAGGAGACTGGCTGATTGTGACTCTGAGCTACTATTATGTTCCAAAGCAGAAGTTTCTGAATGTTGAGAGTGGAGAACAGAAAGATCCTAGGGACTCTTTCTGAATTCTGCTAATAGGTAATGTGAGTGCTCCCTATTTCAGATTTAGTTATTATTTTCCTCCCACCTTTTTCCCAATGTGGGAGTTGAGAAGGCTCACAATATAGATTTTAAAAAGTACATCTAAAAAACAAAGATATTAATACATTTTTTTAAAAAAGAAAAGCAAATTTTCCTATCAAAAACCACAGTTGAAACCAGTTTTGGTTACACTGAGGTGTCTCTCTTTGTTTAAAAATAAATAAACAAAAATATGTATAAAGCAAAAATGTAATTCTTATTCCTGTTCCTTGTGTAAGGTTGCTATGCCTAGCTGTTGGGTAGCTTTACAGCTGTGAAAGCCAACACTGCCTAGCAATAGCCAATTTCTGTAATGCCACCTTCTCTAGAACCTAGAAGAAAAGGAAAAACAGGATGAAATGTCAGGGGGCACAAGCAAGCCCGTCAAAGGGAAAGGTGGAAAGCTGAAAGTAAAGAAACTACAGGAAGTCATGCCCTCTCCACATGGCAGAAGAGTCATTCCCCGAGTAACTGAAGAGATGAAAGCAGATGCAGAGAAGAAATTAAAAAGAAAAATCAAGGTAATATAGTAAATATTCTTGTGTGTGTGTACACAATATTAATATATAATATCTACATTGCTTTTCCTTTTGGATACTTTTTTCCCCCAGTTATCCACTCCAAGGTGACCATTGCTGCTTCTCTCTATTTCACTGTAGACTGAAAAAACTGAGCTTGATGGAAATCAAGAAGGAGATTCACCAGAGTGTGATAAGGAACCAAAGAGCCTTAAGCAAAGGTTGGCGAAGAAACTGAAAACAGAGCCAGGTAAGATCTGTTCACAAAAATCCCTTCAAGGGAAGTAATCTTTTTATAAAACCTGGTTTTATTTCAGAAAAAAAAGCCTGTCCGAAATATTTGTATGAATATGCACCACCACCTCACAAAGCAAAAAGGTAGAGTCAATGTTTTGCACCTCAGCAGTCGTGAATTTTCAGTTTCTCTTGAACACATCAACTTGAACGCAGATTGGTCTTTCAGTTTAGCAAATTAATTTACTTATTTCCAGATTCCAAGAAACAATCTGTGCTGCCATTCAAGCCAGTGAAAAAAGCTATGAAAAGAAATCCTTGGTCTGATACAGAATCTGACGACGACGACGATGATGTTGATCACAATGATATAGCAGAGGTTGCACCACGTGAAGGCATACCACGCCGCCAAGCTGCAGGTAGGCTTATATAGGATTAAGAAGTAACTTGGAGGTTTACTTGATAATGTCTTTTTAAGAACTTCTGATACATTAAAATAACTTTTTTAAAATATACATGGAAACTTGTGAAGGTGCTTGAGTTGATTCTCTTTACTGGTAACAGCAAGTGCAATCCTGCACACAGTTCCCTGGGAGTAAATCCTGTTGAACTCAGTGAGACCCCTGCAGAAGTATTAATGGACTGCAGCTTTTTTCATTTTCATTTTGCTTGTTTTCAGCCAAAGCAAAGTATACATTGGATTCAGATTCTGACTCAGACCTCAGTGATATGAGTGGGAAACACCAGGCAGAGGAGGAACTGGAGGAAGAGGAGGAGAAGGCAGCACTCGATCAAAATGCAGAGGCTCCCAAGGCCAAGTTGGAGGCTGTTTCTAAGTGAGCGTCAGAATTATGCAAAATATGTAACTGTCTGCAAAACATCAAAATAAGGATAACAAATGATGCTATGAGGACTAACTAAGTTGGCATAAAAGTGTCTGAACTTTTAAGTCACATAAAAACCTTCATGCAGTATGATAAATTCTCAAAAAGCTAAAATGGAGGGATGAGTGTTTCTGCTGTACGATATGATGTTGATTCAATATCAGAAGCATTTCTCTTGTTTCATAATGGGAAACTCTCTTGTGGGGTCAGATTATTTTCCATCTAGCCCCATACTTTGTGAGGGCTGTCCATGATCTCAGGAAAATGCCCTTTACAACCCTGTTTCATTCTTTTGAAAGTATAGCTTGGAAGTTCATCTGCTGCTGTAAATTCTGATCATCCCTCAAAGAAATTGTTTGCTTTTCCTATTTGGATTTAAGTATACTCATCCCATTGTTTAGTTATCCTAATTTTCCACTTATATGTGTGTCAGAACTGTCTCCCTCAGTTTTCCTTAGTAAAAACTATTTCATTTACTGAAATGTTCCAAAAGTATTACAGTGTTCAGCTACAATATTATATACAATTTCTATGCAAAATTAGAGCAAGCCTATGAAAATAAGAATATATCTAGAGAGAGAGAGAGTCCAGATTATTGTTTCTGTATTCTAGGAAAACAAAGGAACCAAAAAGAAAAGAAGATTCTAAGCCACCAGAGGTACAGAGTGCTATCACAAGTAAGTATATTACACAGTTTAGTGACCTGTTTGAGTTGTCAAAATCAGACTCTGTTCCCACCCATTATTTTTTTAATTTGACTCTGGTTGATATATCCAAATATTTAAACACTTTCTGTGAGAGTAACAAGATTGATATGTGTGAAGTTGGACCAATGTTCTCATAAGGTATTGTGCTGGTCATCCTTCCCTCCCTCTCCCTCAGTATGAGAAATATTTGCCCAGCAATTCTGCAGATTAAATGCTGTCACCGTGTTCCCAAGGCCCATATACTTTTCCCCTACAAGAAGAGCTGAAACAGAAAGAGCCTGAACTACAATATGTCAAGGAATTTTTGGTGAGGTGGTTGGAGAGTGCTTGGATAGTATTCTGCCAAAACACTGCCCTGGTGGATTCCTACATTGGCTCCCATAAGCACTAGTCATTGTCAGCACTTTAACAAGAGATAGCAAAACTTCAAAAACAGTCAGGAAATCTGGTGTGCAGACAAAAAAACTGTCAGCGTAATTCTCTTTTTATTTATGTCTGTGTGGTACTGCCTAGCATCTCCTTGCTTTGGGAGTTCATTCTGTAAACAAGAGATTTCCTGAAGCTTCAAGGTGTGTTTTGATAGAGCATTTTACAGTTCAACTTGCTGCTATATAAGGATGCCGTGAACAATCTGGGGCGAGCAGGCACAGTTCAGGTCTTGAGGGCCACTTTGGGTTGATAAAAACATAAAAGGGACACACCACTGTGATAACACAGAAAAGCATTTTTATGACCTTTTCAGTAGCCATTTCCTATAAAGAGATTTTAAACTGCTAGGCTTTAATCAAACTGACAAAGCTTCTTTCTCCATCATTTATTTGATTTTTTTTCTCTTTAAAAACTGACTGCTTTGTGTACTGTATATTCTTCGTGGTCTCTGTGCCTCACACGCTAGGAGCTTTCGCGCATGTGCAGTAGCGTTCGGAAGATTCTAGCGCTTAGCAGCTTGGCGGGAACCCCTCCCCCATGCCCATACTGAGCATGCTCAGCCCGCCAAGCCAACGGTCTCTCCTCAGTTCTTTCTCGTCTGCCGTTGCAAACAGAAGGTTCTTTGCTTAGTAGCGCTCTTGGCTGTTCTTCGGACTGTTTTTTCTGGTAATCTTGACTTCGGATATTTGGCTTGGATTTGGTACTCGGACTTGGATTTTGGTATTTTTGGATCTTTTCAACCCCTCCTTCAACTTTTCTTCTTCGGCTCTCTTCTTCTTCGGCCTCCGTCTTCTGCACCGTCCTCATGAGTTCTCCCCTCTTGGGCTTCCTTTCCATCTTCGTCTACCTTCTATGTCTGCCTTGTTCAAGGCTTGTGTCACTTGTGGTCGCAAAGTTGCTCTTTCAGACGGACATCGTGAGTGCCTCTTTTGCTTGGGAGAGACTCACAATGTCAAGGCTTGTTCAATCTGCTCTGAATTTACTGCCCACACTCTGCGGAACCGTTTGTCTCATTTGAAATCCCACTGCTGGGAAGAGTCTCTTCGGGCGAGGGATCAGCCTTCTGTTAAGTCAGTCATGTCCAAACCATCGACATCGAGCAAACCTGCGACCACACCCTTGTCGGTATCAGTGGCTGCCGTACTGACTACATCGATGGTACTGGGCTTGGTACCGTCGTCTCAGTCTCCGATATCAGCCTTAACGCAGATCCCGAGATTACCATTGGCCACGTCAACTTCGAGGGAGGCTCCTGCGGGCTCGCAGGCAGCTAAGTCAACTAAACCCCTTACTGCTGCCCAGCAGAAGCGACCTGCCCCTCAAGAGGTCTCTATGGAAAAGGAGAAGAAGAAGAAAAAGAAGAAGTGGAGTTCACCCTCCAAGAGGCCCCGCCTTCCGACACCTCCTCCAACCCAACAGCCTGGGGACCCAGGTGAAGAGTCAGAATCACAGGACATTCTGGAGGTGTCTGATGAAGAACAGACCGCCGGCTCGGCCATGCCTTCGGGCCCACCTGTGCTCACTGCTGCGGTATCCCTGCCCAGTCACCCAGAAAGGGTGGACCGCCCGGAGGATGTTCCAACCTCACCTTGAGCCTCACCCAGTCATTGGGCGGCGTCTCACAGGAATGAGTCGCGCTCCCCAGAACGCAGGGTGAGACGTCAATCTCCTCACCGACGGGAGGTGTACCCAGAGTGGGCCTCGTCCTGGCCCTCGGCTGACTCGCCGTACTCTTCTGCATCACACATTGCGAGGTACGGCCAAGAACATGCCTGGCGAGAGCATCCAGGCTCGTACCGATCTTATTCACTTTCTTATAGAGACCGGTACCACCCGGACATGAGGCTCTGGTCGCCGTACTGCTGCTCGCGTTCACCATCTCGCGGCAGGCACCACCCGCGGTACCGGCGATCTCCATCTCACTCGTTCTCACAGTCTCTGCGCTATGAGAGATCCCGAGAGTGTTCGCCCCATTATCGGGCCATCTCTCCACCTCCGAGAGTCACCGCGACCCTCTCTTGCCCGGTCTCCGAGCCTGTTCCAACTCAGACTACGGCCTCCGCTGTTACCGTCACCCAGGCGATCCAGTGCCTGCGGCCTGCCTTGGTGCCAATCACAACTCCTGCACCCCGGCCGATGGTTACTCCATCGGTACCATCGACAGTACCTATGACAGCGACTGCAGCGACGGTGACCTTGGCGCTACCGCCCCAACAGTCATCGAGAGAAGGGTCTCCAGACAGGTCCCCGTCTCAGTCTTCGCAATCCTACGAGATGGACTCGGAGTCCGACGAGTCCACGCCCGCATCCCACGAGTCTCCGCCCTTGGTCTTTGGAGAACCTGCACCGTAATCGGCACCGGAAGATGTGAAGCAGTTTTCCGACATCCTCCTTCGGATGGCGACGGCGTTGGGATTGCAGGTCGCGGACCTGTGCAGGACCCTGTATTCTATTACGTGGATATACGCCCACCGTCCACGGCTCCACTACCGTTCCTGCCGGCCTTGATGGAGGCCCTTAAACATCCGTGGCCCAAGCCGGCATCCACCCAGCCAATCCCTTACCGGCTAGAACACCTGTACCGGACCCAGAAGGAGGAGGCCGAATTTCTCTTCACGCATCCGGTGCCCAATTCGATTGTAGTCGAATCCGCCCAGACCAAGGGCGGTAGAAGGGCACACACAACCCCGCCGGATCGAGAGGGCCACAGGCTGGACGCCTTTGGCAGGAGATTTTATTCTGCTTCATCTCTAATTGCCAGGGTGTCCAACACTCAAGCTTGCCTCACGGCCTATCTGAGGAACCTGCTGGACAGATTCTGTCCTCTTCTGTCCAACCTCCCTGAGGAGAATCAGGCGAGTGCTATGCAGTTCTTTAACGAGGCGGTAGCACTCGCCAACCAACAGATCATCTCATCGAGGCACTCAATGGAGGTAGCGGCGCGGGTGATGATGGGCTCTGTTGCCTTGAGACATTACTCGTGGCTGCGATCGTCTGGCCTGCAAGAAGACAGCAGGAGAAGGATCGAAGACCTTCCTTTCGATAGCCAGGGGTTGTTTAACGCCACAACCGATGAGGCGATGGACCATCTCGTCAAGGCACGCCTGACAGCAAAGAAGATGGGCATACATCAGCCCCCTCTACCTCGCCGTAGCTTCGGCTCCCAGTCCTCTTGGCGCAGGTCGTCCTCTTCAACCTATCAACCTCGGTCGCCTTGTTCGGCTCTATCCCACTCGGAGACCTTGTCCTCGGCTCGGAGACCTCTTCGGAGACACCAGCCTTCTTCTTTGAAGAAGTCTTTGTCCGGGACAAAGCCTTCGCGGGTCGTCACCACAGCCACTCTTCAGCCTGCCAGCAGCCCTAGAAGACCAACCGAGCCTGGCCCGACATCTCGCTGAATGGCGCCATATCACCTCAGACTCTTGGGTTCTCTCCATCGTCTGTCTTGGTTACACCATCGAGTTTGGAAGTATACCCCCGCGAGGCGTCTACTATTCCACACCAGCCAGCTCAGCTCTTCTGGAAGAGATCCAGTCCCTGCTGCAGAAAGGAGCTATCGAAGAACTTCCGTCCTCGGCCAGTACCACCGGCTTCTTCTCCTGGTACTTCACGGTACCGAAATCAGACAGTACCCTATGACCAATCCTGGACCTCAGAGGGATAAACAAGTACATCCGACCCAAGAGGTTCAAGATGGTCACTCTGTCTTCGATTCTGCCCTTCCTTTGACGAGAGGACTGGTTCGCCTCCATCGATCTTCGGGATGCTTACTTCCACATCGCCATTCGCCCGCAGCACAGACGGTACCTACGGTTCGCGGTCAACGGTACCTGTTATCAATACAGGGTGCTACCGTTCGGACTCTCCACCGCTCCCAGGGTCTTTACCAAATGCATGACCCCTGTGGTATCGTACCTGCAGACGAAGGGCGTCTCGATCTATCTTTATCTCGACGATTGACTGTTGGTGGCGTCCTGCAGGCAAAAACTCTACAGGGACATCCACCGGACTCTTTCTCTTCTAACCTGTCTTGGCCTTCGGGTCAATCTGAAGAAGTTGCACCTCGAGCCGGCGAGGGTCCTCGACTTCATCAGAGCGACCCTGGACTCCGTGTCTGCCAGGGCATATCTCCCCACAGAGCGTGCACGTACCCTCCGTCGGGCCGCATCCACTGTTCTCGACGCCCCAACGATATCAGCGAGAAGGATCCAGCAACTTCTTGGGTACATGGCCCCGACCACGTCAGTCACCTACCTGTCTCGGCTTCGTGCACGTCCACTTCAGCACTGGTTCATCAGAGTCTTCGATCCGCTCCTGGATGACCAGAGGCGCCTCCTACGCATTCCTCGACAGGTGCGTCGTTCCCTGTTATGGTGGCTGTCCTACCGACATCTACTGTCAGGGATGCCATTCCGAGAACCGACCCCTCGGCTCACGGTAAGAACAGACACCTCCCTGTTCGGGTGGGGAGCGCATTGCGGCAATCGCAGAGTCCAGGGACGGTAGATCAATGATGAGACTGGCCTCCATATCAACGCCCTCGAGCTGCTCGCCATCTGGAAAGCTCTCAGGGCATTTCGCAACCAAGTTGCCGGACGGACGGTCCTGATCCTGTCGGACAACACAACAGCTGTCTGTTATGTCAGCAGACAAGGGGGAACTCATTCGGCCGCTCTCCTCACCATTGCGACTGGTGCATGTCGCTTCGAGTCTATCCGATTGCGGTGCACCTGGCGGGCCAGGAAAGCACCACAGCAGACGCCCTCAGCAGGGACACCTCGTGCTACCACAAGTGGTCCCTCTCGGATGCGGCGTTCCAGACGATACGAGATCAGTGCGGCGAGCTGACGATCGACCTATTTGCGAGCAACCAGAACAGGAAATGTCATCGGTACTGCTCGAGAGCCAGCTTCGGTCAGGACTCTCTCCGCGATGCCTTCCAGTTCGAGTGGACCAGCGGGCTCCTCTACACGTTCCTGCCATTTCCTCTCCTAGGTCAAGTGGTTGCCAAGATGTCCTTGTAGCCCCGTATTGGCCGAGGCAACACTGGTTCGGGCCCCTGTTCGAGGCTGCTCACGGTCAACTCCTCAAGCTTCCAATAACATCAGATCTCCTGTCGTACTCCGGCGGTCTCGTTCTCCACCTAGACCTGCCGCTCCTGGCCCTGCATGCCTGGCAGATAACGCCTTAGAGGACCCAGCCATCCTAGATGTCCTCACCACAGCCAGGAAGGAGTCGACACACTGCAACTAACGCTACAAGTGGCAGAAATTTGTCTCCTTCGCGGAGGCGCGTCGGGAGCCGGTATCACCTGTCAATCTGCCTACCGTGCTCCATTTTCTTCTCTACCTTCGGCAACAAGGGCTCACTTTTCCATCCCTGAAGGTGTACCTCGCCGCTATCGTTGCCTATCAGCCGCGGGGGTCCCCTTCAGCAGCGCTCTTCAAGGACACTACCCTCAAGCAGTTTATGAAAGGCCTGCAACACCTTTACCCACTGGTGTCACCGCCTTTACCACCTTGGTCGCTGTCCTTGGTACTATTGCAGTTGACGCGACCGTCCTTTGAGCCCATGGTGACTGCAGATGACAGGCTCCTGACCATCAAGACTGCTTTCCTGGTAGCTGTCACCTCAGCCAGATGAGCGAGTGAGCTGACAGCACTGCGATCCGACGAGCCCTTCCTCGTCTTCCACTGAGACAAGGTAGTCCTCCGATTTGACATTTCCTTCCTGCCCAAGGTGGTATCACACTTCCACCTTAGCCAGGACATCGTCTTACCTGCTTTTTACTCGGACCCGACTACGCCTCTAGAGCGCTCCCTGCACTCCCTTGATGTTCATCGGGCCTTGGCCTTTTACACTCACCGAACTGCGCCCTTCCTTCAGACGCCCCACCTGTTCGTGCGCTACAGTGGGCGTCAAAAAGGCCACAAGGTGTCCACCCAGAGGTTCTCCAAATGGGTGGCCCAGACCATTCTGCTGGCGTACGAACTGGCCAAGCAGCCTCCACCAGCTTTGTTGCATGCTCATTCCACCAGAGCCGTGGCTTCCTCCGCAGCTCTCCTTCGAGGAGTGGACTTGCAAGAACTGTGCCGTGTGGCGACCTGGTCTCAACCCTCGACCTTTGTGCGCCACTACAGGCTGGATTGCCAGTCCCAGAGAGATGCCCGTTTTGGACGTGCGGTGTTGTGTTCCGTTCTCTAGGACCTGACCCACCATCCAACTGGTAAGCTACAAAGTCTCCTAGTGTGTGAGGCACAGAGACCACGAAGAAGAAGAACAGGTTGCTTACCTGTAACTGTGGTTCTTTGAGTGGTCATCTGTGCCCTCACACACACCCGCCCAGCTGTCCCCTCTTTCAGGTCCCTTATTGGCAGACTCTAGAACTGAGGAGAGACCGTTGGCTTGGCGGGCTGAGCATGCTCAGTACGGGCATGGGGGAGGGGTTCCCGCCAAGCTGCTAAGCTCTAGAATCTTCCTAACGCTACCGCGCATGCACGAAAGCCCCTCGTGTGTGAGGGCGCAGATGACCACTCGAAGAACCACAGTTACAGGTAAGCAACCTGTTCTTATGGCAACCTGTGGTTATTTAAAACAGATTTAAACTTGACAACTTCAACTGTATGCCTTTTTAACCCATTCTCCCCACACTCCTGTCCTTGTATTTGCTTCTCCTTGAGCCTTTCTCATTATTCATCTTCCTTCTGTGTCTCTGCTCATTAGCATGTCTTTCTGTACTACGTCACATGTGGGCTCTTCTTTTTTTCTACCCACATAGGATTGTATCCTCTTTGTGTCTTTTGTATCCTTGTATCCCTTTGTATCCTCTCTCCTGTTTTTGTGCAGTTGCTGTTTTCTTCTCCGTGTCATTCCTGAGTTGGCAGCAACAGTATCACGAGAAAGGAGTTGGGCGGGGGGAGTGTACCCACAGCTGGCTAGTTGAAGCAGACTGGAAAAGTTAACATCCATTTTATGATATGCCTCAATCCAGGGAAAGAGGGTCCTATACAAACATAATCAAGCAGATACTTTTCCCCTTTGATAGTCTTAGTTTGGTCTTAGGTGGTCTCACACAGAAGCGAGAAAGAGGTGCTAAAGGACTAAAGTCATCCCCCAGTCTTAGGCCTTGTGGTTTGCTTTAGAAGTAGTAAAGAGAGTTTTGTCCCTCTTCATGAATGTATGCAGAGCTATGGACTGGTGAGAATGAAGAGTTCACACATAATTGTGTTTCATTCCATCACCATGCTGAGATTGCTAGGAAAGCTACATGTCTTAAAGACATCTAAGTGGGGCTGTCTTGCTCTGATTGTGCTTGGCCAGCCTGTGCCTAAAGTATTGCCTTTTTCCTTAAGCAGGTGATTGATTTACTTATCTTTTGATTTAAAATATAATTTACCTTTTGTATTCTATCTTTATTTCAAATGCTTCCATGCCTTGTTCTTTTTTTTTAAGTTAATTTACTAGAGTCTTCTCTTTATTTAAGTTCACGTTGAAGACTATGATGAAAAAGCAAAACCAGCCTCAAGCCTTGATGTGCTACCTAAACCTGCCCCTAAAAAGAGAGCTCCAGCCAAAAAAACGACAAATGCAGCTGAGGGTAAGATTATTGCCAATGTTTGTGCATTCAGGGGCAAATATTCATTGTTATTACTGTTAAAAGAGTGGAGAAATCGTTTGATGACAGCTTATTCTGCAAATGTGGATTGTAGATTCCCTCACAGGAGGTAACAGCGATATGCTTGGTTCTTTTATAGTAGGAAGCGCCTCCCCCAGCTCCGGGCTTGTCTGCTTCCAGGTGACAAGACATTCACATAACTTCAGCTGTAGCATCATTTTCCACATGCTGCCAAATAGATTCAGCATTTGTTTGGCACTGTAGCTGACCTTGAGGAGGAAAGATTAACCTACATGGAGGACTGAACCAGAATCTCAATAAATTATCTGGTCTATTGATTTGTTGTGGCTTGGGGAAAAACAAGGACCAGAAAGGACCAAAGTTGATGCGGGTGGGATGGAGATAGAAGACAAGGCTGTAGAGCCCCACAGAGGTAACATCGGATTGGAGTCTACTGTGCTTACTGGCAGCTGGTTGGCTTGATTATGTTCAAGAATCTACATCTTGGTTGACCTTGCTGGCCAAATCAAAAGTCAAGTTCCCAATGTCCCACTAGCATTTCCCGAGGGAAAGATCAGGTACCTGGAGGAAAAAGCACCTGCTGCTTCAGAAACTCTCCAACCAGCCAAGGAGGGTAGGAAGTGTATGCTCCTGGGTGCTGCGGCTCTACATGCCTTCAGCCTCTATACCACGCAGTCCCCAACGCACTTCTGTCTGATGAGGATGAGAAAGAGGTATGAATAGTTCAGGCTTTAGCTAATGCACTGCAAAGGAGCTCACAGATTAAAGGCACATTTAGTGTATTTGGGAAGCAGCATCCAGTGCCTTCGACAAACCTGATTATTCTTAAAGGGAAGGCTAAGTGGGTCTGTGGGTTGCTGAGTGCGACTACCCAAAGGGGTGTGGTATTCCTGTGGCTGGTAGCACATAATAGTAGGCATTCCAACTTGTTTTCTCTCTCAGGAAAGAGTGGGCAGAGGAGAAGTGGAAACCTACTTGAGCTGCAATCTACTTATCTTGTAGATGCCTATTCAACAGCCCAAGACTGAGGTCTTCATGCACATTTTTTTCCCCACTATAACTTGCAGAAAAAGGTTGTCATTGTTTTAGTCCTGTAATAACTACCTCTTGCAAGTTCTGGTGTGTACAACTTAATAGCCAGTGTCCACAGACTCTTGCCAGCACTGCTTATAATGAATGGCTGCCTTTCTTGACAGTAGCACAAGGAAATGGCTTTATCTAACCAGATTTTCTTGCTGCTTCAGCCTACACAATACTGTGCCATGTCATGTGAATTTTGTTTCAGTTTAGTTCAGCTTACTTGATTTGATAATCATGGAGTGCACTTCTGAAGCAGAAGCTTGGAAATGATGTTGAGGTAAACCCAGTTCTTTGGAAGAAGGAACAAAACTTATGGCTTCAAGGGTCTAATTGTTTCTTTTGCCCTTAGACAACCAGCTTTCAATTATGGATGCTTTCTCTAAGAAAAAGGTGGCTGCAAAAACCAGCAAGACAGCAGTAAAGAGTTCAGGATCCAGCACAGATGGGGCAGCCTCCAAAAAGCCTGTGCCTGCCAAGACAAAGAAACCTGCCAAAAGGAAGCCCTCCCCCTCCTCTAGTTCTGAGGGTTCAGATTCTGACTTTGGCCAGTCAGTCAAAAAGACAACAGCACTTAAGGTTTGTTTGCTACTATTCACATTCTCTCTCACACCAACACTTGAGTTGCAAAATGGGGAATGATATTAAAGGATTTTCTAGCCCTACTCCACTTCGACTATGCTTTGATCATGCAGACATGGGCAAATTTGCATGTCTCAAGAATTGCCATCTTAAACTGAATGTATAGATGACTGGACTGCTTCCAGATATTTAACATACTGGGAGGCCTACAATGCTCTGCATGAAAATAAGCTAACTAAAATCTAGTTTTACATACACTATGGGTTCACAGAGTGGTTCAGGACATGTCTTTCTGATGCAGTTTTTCATGCATAATATGGGAGTATTTGCCTATATCTGAAGGTGTTTGTCAGACCTACCCACCTCTGTTACACTCAGTCTTTTGATTCACATGGTCCCTCTTTTCAGCCCTTCTGTGGACGTGGAAGCCACTAGCTCCTCATCTTCTCCACTGCTCCATACCTCTACCCACTCCCTGTTTCTTCTGTGCGACACTCTGCTGAACAAGGATGAGAGTGGAATTTAGAAAATGTGTTCTTGGATGCCTAACCACAGGATGGAGCAGAGTGGGGAAGCTGTAGTTGGATAAAGAGATGCTGATATGAAGGGAGGGCTAGATGACAGCAGGAGAAAGGAAAGACAGAAACCAGACTCTGTGTGTGTGTGTGTGTGTGTGTGTGTGTGTGTGTGTGTGTGTGTGTGGTTGGGAGAGAAAAACAAAGAGAGATAAAGAATGTGTGGAGTGGCATTGAGCCAGAGCCAGCACACTTGCTCAAGCTCTTTGCTACCCCACATTGTACTCTCTTACTCTGAAGAGAGCCCCTCCACCAACAACATGTGGCCCCAAAGGGGGAAAAAGGTCGCCATAGAATAGAGGTGGGCCTGGAGACCAGGGGCCAGTTGCTCCTCCCCGCTCCCAATGGGGCTACACCTCCCTGCACCAAGCTCAAATACCTCCATTTTCTTCTGCAACCACTCTCATCATGGCAATGCGAAGAGACTGAAGGAAAATAGAGCATAATTTTAATGTTCTCCTGTAGTAATCTTTTCTAAAGAGAAATCTTTCAGCCTTTCCCGCTGGGGGAAGTAATCCAATCCTTTGATTATTTTGGTTGGCTTTTTCTTACACCTTTTCCTCTGCAGACTTTCTCAAAGTTGTGACAAGAAGTGAATGCAGGTCTCTTCCTGTTGCTATTTTGAGAGTGGCTGCAGAAGAAAATGTACATATTTGAGGTAGCATGAGGTTCTGGGATGGGTGGGTATATTTGCATATTTTCATTTGGGAGGGGGTTCTGCATGATTTGAGGGCAAAAATTGGTTGAAAATTGCAATTTAAAAAAGAAAGTTGAGGGCTTTGGGGGATTGGTGGGATACTTTAGGGGCAATAAAAGTGGGCTACTTTTGGCCCACTCCTGTTATAGAATATGGACATCCCTTTGCCCCTCAACAAGTATAAACTATCCATATATGGCAGCTCTAATGCCTTCAGAGAATTTAACAGCCCCTCTTTTTGCTTTGCAGAAGTCCAAGAAGATAGATGAGTCATTTTCAATGGGTTCAGATGTAGACTTGCCTGCTCCAGCTGCACCCTGTGAAAGGGTGGGTCGGGCCAGAAAGCCTGTCCAGTATCTTGAGGAATCCGACGATGAGATGTTCTGACTTGAAAAGAAAGCTCATTTGCATCTCAAGCTATCTCATTAGAAAATGTGAGGTGTCTGCTTTAGAAGGCCAAGAAATGGATTCCAAATGTTTTCAGTTGCCTTCTTGATAGCACAAAGTTTTATCATGGTTATGTCTGTCTCTGTAAATATTTTCTGTGTTTCTTTGACGCTGTTCAGCCTCCACTGCTTTTATGTTTGCTTAATAAATGTTTTTCTACTGGAAGAATGTGTTTTGAGATCCTAGCTTCTGACTCTGTGTTGTTGTTCCTTACACTGAATAATAGCTTTTAGGCATCACAACAAACTATGGTTGGTTTCCACAAGACTGATTCCCCAAACTCTGATCCTGCTGCCAGTCATTCTGCATAGGAGGAAGGGAAGAAGGCAGAGCGACTTTTTGCTCACATACCAAAGCTGTGGAGGAGGACAAATAGCAGCAAGACAGATCATGGACTATTGGGGCAATAATGGGTGTAGTGGGAACTGCTGTTCAGAGTGAGGTCCATTTTGAGGAGTCTCAATGAGCACAACGGGGCTCAGCGAAGTCCTTTTGTTGCAGCCCTGGCAGGGAGGGAAACACACCAGGAATGCTGCCCTCCACACCTAGCCTGGTCACTGTGGAGGGGAGTGCTCTGGCCCCACCTCTTCTGCAGCACAGCCAGGCATTTGCCATTGCAGTGCTGGGGAGGGAGGTGTCACCGGGGCACTTCTGCTCTTCCACATGGCTGGGAAAGGCGGCAGCGCAAAGCTATGGTAAGTGCAAAACGGATTTTTTTCTGTTTTACAAATACCACACTCACGCAACTGGCAGGGACAAGATGGCAGGACTGTGACAACAGCATGCAGAAGCACAACCCATGGAGCACTGCCATATCCCAACTGCAAGGCAGCTGTGCCATGCAGAAAGGGCCAAGGTGAAGATGGTAGAGGGGAAAAAAGCGTTTATTGTTGGAATTCAGAGCCAGTACCACAGCTGTCTGCTTCTCTCTCTTGCGTGCCTTCAAGTTATTTCCAACTTATGGTGACCCTAAGACAAACCTATCACAGGGTTTTCTAGGGCTGAGAGTGTGTGATGGGCCCAGGGTCACCCAGTGCATTTTCATGACCAATCAGAATCGAACCCTTGTCTCCAGGGCCATAATCCAAGGCCATTTCCGCACTAGGCTGTTATAATGCTATTATTCCACTTTCAGTATTCTATGGAATCCTGGACTTTGCAGTTTAGGGAGGGGCCTCGCTGTTATAGGGCCTGAGACCCCTCCAAAACTGCAAACTCCAGGATTCCCTTGGATGTTGAAAGTAGAGTAATAGCACTAGAACAGTCTAGTGCAGAAATGGTCCAAGGCTCAAGCCACCACCATGCTTGTCCCTCCTGCTTATTCCCTCCCTGCAATACGCATGCAGCATCACCTAGTTGCTCTCCATGTTGTGTCCACTCAGAAGACAGGGAAGGTAACTGCAATTTTTCTCTGTGAAAGTAAATTTGCAGCAATTGTGCTTTTTGGTCCTTCAAGAACTTGGGAAAAGTTGCAGGTGTTCACAAGTTTGTTGTGAAGCGGGAGATGTTGAAAATGATCCCTTCAAGGTGTCAAATACAATAGGGTAAGCCACTGATTGAACAAGTGATGCAGAGAGACCTATGGTCTAATCTCCTCTCCCAGAACCTCTGGTCTGATCATAATTTCCTTGGGTTGTGTTGCTTCTAGGTATACATGGGAGTCTCCATGAAGATAACTGAGCTACGACCTTGACACAGCAGCTCCCTCTCATCACCTCTCACATGTCTTTTCTATACAGGGACAAAGCCAGACACATCTGGCCATCAGTCCTATGAACTGGCTGCATTCCAGGCCCAAGACTGAGCCAGCTCCTGGGCCACCAGTTGAACACTCCCCCCTGCACAACCTTTGGCAGCTTGCAGAAAAGGAAAGGGGTGTTCTAGTGTTTCTTCTTCATGGTCTCTGTGCCTCACACATTGGGATCTTCGCCCATGCGCGGTAACGTTCAGAAGATTCTAGAGCTAAGTGGCTTAGCAGGAACCCTTCCCGCCTGCTCGTACTGAGCATGCTCAGCCCGCCAAGCCAACGGTCTCTCCTCAGTTCTTTTTCATCCGCCGGCATGTTTGCAGCGTACAGAACGTTCTCCAGCCTAGCGGCTATTTTTCCTTGGCGTTTTTTGGTCTTCTTTCCTCTTTCTTCTTCGTCTTTGTCTTCTTCAAGGAAAACCCCCCCCCTTTCTTTTTGGACTTCTTCTGGTGAGAGTTTTCTTTCTATGTCTGCGCTCTTTAAAAACTGTGTATCCTGTGGTCGAAAGGTTGCCCTCTCCAACGGGCACTCAGAGTGCCTTTTCTGTCTTGGGGAAACCCATAATGTCTGGGCCTGCTCTGTGTGTAAAGATTTCACAGCGCAGACCCTGAGGAACAGGTCGGTGAGACTGAAATCCTATTGTTGGGAACAGTCCCTAAAAATCAAAGAGCAGGCTGCTGAGAACACAGCCCTCTTTACGGTCATGACCTCTCGTTCCTCCTCGGTGCTGCGACCCTCAACCACACTCTCATTGGTATCGATGGCTTCGATATCGACAATTATGGTACCGGGCTTGGTATCATCTTCTTTGCCCGCGGTCTCCACCTTACCGTGGATTCCAAAGCTTCATCGGACACCGGTTACCTCAGCGTCGGAGGATGCCCCTGCAGGCTCGCAGGCGGCAAAATCCACCAAGACGGCCCAACGCAAACGGCGTCCTTTGGCTGACCCTGCTACGAAGGACAAAAAGAAGCGGAAGGAGAAGCGGAGGTCGCCTTCCCCACAGCTGACTTGTCCGCTGACGCCCCCTCCAACTCAACTTGTGAGGAAGAGGGCCCACCGGATATATCCGAGGAGCCTGATGAAGAATCCCAGCTCCCGACGATCCGGGTGCCATTGGCCCTCAGCAACTCTTCGGCGCCGCCTGTGTTGCCTGCACCGACTAGGCCGCTCAGTCACCCTGTTCAAGGGATGGACAGCCCCAACCCTTCTTTGGAGATTCCGAGGGCTCCGTCTCCTCATTGGGTGCCTTCTCGTGATCGTGCTCACTGTAGTGCCACACGCTCTCTGAGTCAGGCCAACAGACATTGATCCCCGCGGTGGCGGGAGGCCACTGCTGACCGTGGCAGATCTAGGCCCAGGATCGATTCGCCCTTTTCATCCGCTTCTTACATCACTAGATATGGGCATGAACATCTATGGCGCGAACGACCGGGGTCTTATTATTCTTATTCCCCCGCGTATAGGGACCAGTACCACACGGACGCCCGTAGGTGGTCTCCGTATTGTCGATCCCGGTCGCCGTCATCGGACTCCCGGTATCATACAGCGTCTCGGTACTGTCGCTCCCCGTCACGTTCTCAGTCTAGGTCTCCTTACTACCACCAGAGATCTAGAGACTGTTCGCCATGCTACAGGGCCATGTCCCCACCTCCTTGGGTCACGTCTACCATCTCTCGCCTGGTTGCGGAGTCTACTATCTCTCACCCGGCAGCGGAAGCACCTCCACGGCCTCAACAGTCATCGACGGCGCCAACTTCAACACAATCTATTCAATGCCCGATCCCAGTGGTTTTGCCAATTGCTACGTCCACGGTACCGCAGTTGACGATTCTACCACCTGTACCATCCTCGGCACCATCGGCGGTTGCTGTTGCACCTGCTCCGACCGCCACTCTACCGGCCCAACTACCACCAGCCCAATGATCGCCTTCACAATCTTCCCACTCCTACAAGTCTGACTCTGACTCTGGTGACTCTACTCTGGACTCCCACGTGTCTCCGCCATTGGCTTTTGAGGAGCTCTCACCTGACTCGGCGCCTGAGGATGTTAAACAGTTCTCAGACATCCTTCTTCATATGGCTAATGCTCTAGGTCTCGATGTTTCTGGTCCACCGCCGACGGTGCAGGATCCAGTGTTTCACTACATGGATGCCCGCCCTCTATCTGCGGCACTGATACCGTTCCTGCCTGTTCTGCAGGAGCTATTGAAACACCCCTGGGCCCAGTCTGCATCTTTACAGCCCATACCACACCGTCTCGAGCACCTCTACAGGACTCAGAAGAAGGATGTCACCCAGTGCCAAATTCCATCGTGGTCGAGTCTTCCCAAACCAAGGGCGGTAAGAGGGCGCACACCACCCCGCCTGATCGGGAGGGCCGTCAGTTGGACACTTTTGGGAGGTGCTTCTATTCCGCGTCATCCCTAATTGCACGGATTTCAAACACACAGGCCTGCCTCACCGCGTACCAGCGCAACATCTGGGACAGGTTTTACCCTCTGCTGGCTCATCTTCCAGATGATCATCGGACAAGCGCTATCCAGTTCTAGAATGAATTGGTAGCACTGTCCAACCAGCAGATCCTCTCCTCACGGCACGTGGTCGAGGGAGCAGCCCGGGTGATGGTCAGCACTGTCACCCTTCGGCGTTTCGCCTGGTTAAGATCTGCAGGCCTCCAGGAGGACAGCAGGAAGTGGATCGAGGACCTGCCGTTTGATGGACAGGGCCTCTTCCATTCCACCACTGATGATGCGATGGACCATCTAGTAAAGGCACGCCTCACGGCGAAACGAATGGGGATCCACCAACCGCCGCAGTCCCGTCGCAGCTTCACTTCCCGCTCTTCTTGGCGCCGCTCTTCCTATACCTACCAGTCCCACTCTCCGCGTCGTACATCAATGCGATCCTCGGTACCGTCCTCTGCCCGGAGACCTCTGTGAAGACGCCAGCCCTCTTTGAAGAAGTCTTCGTCCACGACGAAGTCGAAGTTTTGACTTCGCGTGCAAGTCACCACCACATCCACTCTTCCGCCTGCCTACCAGCTTCATCGATCACCTGAGTTTGGCCTGGCACCTCTCTGACTGGCATCACATCACGACGGACTCTTGGGTGCTCTCCATCGTCCAGCTTGGTTACGCCATCGAATTTCAAAATATACCACCTCGAGGCGTCTATTATTCCACCCCGGCCAGCTTGGCTCTGCTAGAGGAGATCCAGTCCCTGCTACAGAAAGGGGCCATAGAATGGGTCCCATCCTCGGCCAGTACCACCAGCTTCTTCTCCCGGTACTTCACGGTACCGAAATCAGACGGTACCTTGCGACCAATTCTGGACCTCAGAGGAGTGAACTTCTACATCCTCCCCAAACGGTTTAAGATGGTCACCCTGTCTTCTATCCTGCCCTTCCTGCGATGCCGGGACTGGTTCGCCTCTATCGACCTACGAGACGCCTACTTCTATATCGCAATTCGACCACAGCACAGGAGGTACCTGCGATTTGCGGTCGACGGCACCTGTTACCAGTACAAGGTGCTGCCATTCGGACTTTCCATCTCGCCCAGGGTCTTCACTAAATGCATGGCCCCGGTGGTATCGTACCTCCGCACGAAGCGCGTTATGGTATACCCTTACCTCAACGACTGGCTGTTGGTGGCGCCCTGCAAGCAGAAGCTATACGAGGACATTCATCTCGCGTTGTCTCTTCTGTCATGCCTTGGCCTCCAGGTGAACCTGAAGAAGTCACACCTCGAGCCCACCAGAGTCCTGGACTTCATTGGAGCCACTCTGGACTTGGACTCAGCCAAGGCCTATCTCCCTGTCAAGCGGGCCCGCACTCTGCCCCGAGCTGCGCTGCTGTTCTCCACGTGCCCATGATACCGGCAAGGCGGATCCAGCGGCTTCTCGGTTACATGGCGGTGACGACATCCGTCACCTACCTCTCCCGCCTTCATGCCCGCCCGCTACAACACTGGTTCATCCGGGTCTTCGACTCACTGCTGGACGATCAAGGCCTCCTCCTGCGGATTCCTCCACAGGTCCGCACTTCCCTTCTGTGGTGGCTGCCTCTCCGACACCTCTTGTAGTGAATGCCATTTGTTAGCTTGTGCCCTCAGGTTATGGTGACAACGGATGCCTCCCTCTACAGCTGGGGAGCACATTGCGGCGATCTCAGGGTGCAAGGACACTGGACCAGCCCAGAAACCAGCCTTCACATCAATGCTCTGGAACTCCTTGCCATCCTGAAGGCGCTTCGGTCGTTTCGCAATCTTGTCATCGGCCGCATGGTGCAGATCCTCAAGGACAATACGACAGCCGTTTGCTATGTGAACAGGCAAGGGGGTACGCAATCCACCACCCTTCTCAACATAGCCCTCCACCTTTGGGACTGGTGCATACCGCTCCGAGTTCACCCGATTGCTGTCCACCTGGCGGGCCGGGAGAACATCACGGCGGATACCCTCAGCAGAGACACCTCGTGCCACCACGACTGGTCTCTCTCCAAGGCCACATTCCAACTGATAGTGGCCCGGTGGGGCCAGCTGTTCATCGACCTTTCGCCAGCAGCTCGAACAGGAAATGTTCCCCATACTGCTCGAGGGCTGGCCTGGGTTGCGACTCTCTCAGCGACACTTTCCAGTTCCAGTGGGACGAGGGCCTACCGTACGCATTCCTGCCGTTCCCACTTCTGGGTCGGGTGATCACCAAGATCCTCTCCGATCACGCCGATGTCATCCTGGTAGCTCCGTACTGGCCGAGGCAGCACTGGTTTGGTCCCCTCATCGAAGCTGCTCAGGACTGAGTTCTCAAGCTGCCGACAGTACCGGACCTCCTTTCCCACTCGGACGGTCTTGTGCTACATCCGGACCTACCGCTCCTGGCTCTCCATGCCTGGAGGATAACCCCTTAGACTTACCAGCCATACGGGATGTCCTCACGGCAGCCAGGAAGGAGTCTACTTGTAGATCTTACCACTACAAATGGTAGCAGTTCGTGGCCTTCGCCAATGTTCGTCATGAGCCAGCGTCACCCGTCGCCTTACCTACCGTGCTGCACTTTCTCCTACACCTTCAAGAACAGGGACTGGCTTTTTCATCCTTGAAGGTCTACCTCACAGCCATTGCTGTATACCAGCCACGTGGTTAACCCTCGGCGACGCTTTTTCGGGACGCTACCCTCAAGCAATTTGTGAAAGGGCTGCAACACCTTTACCCACTTGTGTCTTTGCCACTTCCACCTTGGTTGCTGTCCTTGGTGCTGTCCCAGCTGACGCGACCGCCCTTCGAACCTATGGCTACCACCGATGACAGGCTCTTGACCATGAAGACGGCCTTCCTCATTGCTGTCACCTCTGCCAGACGGGCCAGCGAGCTGACAGCACTGCGGTCTGATGAGCCGTTCCTGGTTTTCCATCGGGACAAGGTGATCCTTTGGCCAGACATTTCCTTTCTACCGAAGGTTGTTTCGGACTTCCATCTGAACCAGGACATCATCCTTCCGACTTTCTACCCGGATCCGACTACGCCTTTGGAGCGATTGCTTCATTCGCTTGATGCCCCTCGGGCTCTTGCCTTCTACACTCATCGGACTTCGTCCCTTCGCCAGACTCCCCACCTCTTTGTTTGCTATGGTGGTCGTCGAAAGGGTCAGAAGGTGTCCACCCAGAGTTTCTCCAAACGGGTGGCCCAGACTATTTTGCTGGCGTATGAACTGGCCAAACAGTCTTCCCCAGCCTTGCTCCGTGCCCACTCCACTAGGGCCGTGGCCTTGTCAGCAGCTCTCCTTCGAGGAGTGGACCTGCAAGAATTGTGTCGTGTGGCTACCTGGTCACGACCTTTGACCTTCGTCCGCCACTACCGACTGGACTGCCGGGCCACAAGAGAGGCTCACTTTGGCCGTGTGGTGTTGTGTTCCGTACTCTAGGACCTGACCCACCATTCACTGGTAAGCTACATAATCTCCCAATGTGTGAGGCACAGAGACCACGAAGAAGAAGAACAGGTTGCTTACCTGTAACTGTGGTTCTTCGAGTGGTCCTCTGTGCCCTCACACATACCCTCCCAGCCTTCCCCTCTTCAGGTCCTTCTCTGGCGGACTCTAGAACTGAGGAGAGACCGTTGGCTTGGCGGGCTGAGCATGCTCAGTACGAGCAGGGGGGAGGGGTTCCTGCCAAGCCACTTAGCTCTAGAATCTTCCAAACGTTACCGTGCATGGGCGAAGATCCCAATGTGTGAGGGCACAGATGACCACTCGAAGAACCACAGTTACAGGTAAGCAACCTGTTCATCTCTACCATCCTTTCATCTGGACCTGAAGTATTCCCTGTAAAAAAAATTGTCATTATAATTTCACGATGTTCTTCAGATGTTGCATGGTTTATAGCATAGATTTTCAGGTCTTGGTATTTTTTTCTCACCTCGGATATCTGCAGGAAAGGAAGTGTGAGCAACTAGGCAAGGCAACTCACACTTCGAAGCATTATTTGAGGTGTGCAGAGCTTCTGGGAAACAGATCTCTACTGAAATAACATTCTAGTTTGACTGAAAAGCTGCTACTTCAGTTTGCTATCGTAATATTCTTTGGGGCCTTTAGGCCAGCAATGTGACAAATCATATTTTTACCAGACATTTGCACCTTGATGGATGCAGCCTGGAGCAGGAAAGTTCTGTAAGTGATTCCCAGCTTCTAGTCCTATAGAGGCTTCCTGAGGACTGCTTCATACATGGCTCTGCTTCTGTGCATTCCAGCTGTTCAGAATATCTCATTCCTGTACGGGAGCTATAATTTTGACAATGAGAAGCATGTAGTGGGGCTTCCCAAGTTTTGCTAAAAGTTTTCCTTTCGGTTCTTGCTGCTTGTGACAGAGGGGATCCAAAAAACAAGCCTTTCATCTGTGGAAAGGGGAGAGGAATCACTGTACTGTACTCGCCTCATGTTGGCCAAGGGGATTCCCAGTAGTTTAGATAAGCGTGTTCCAGACAGAACATTACAGAAAAGAGCATTACAGGTAAGACAACAAGATTTCTCTCTCTCTTTTATTTCTCAGCAATCCCAGTCCTAGAGCCCATTCATAACTATTATAGCACTATGATTCCACTTCAGTTTACATCTCAAGATCTTATTGAATCCTGGGGAGTTACAGTTTAGGGACGAGTTCTTAGACTTCTCTGCCAGAGAGCTCTAGTGCTTCAAGTTACAAACCCCAAGAGTCCATAGGATGTAGCCATGGCAATTGAAGTGGAATACAGCACTGTTAACTAGTGTGGATGTGCCTCCAGTAACTGGTTTCATGAACCATGCTGATGAATAGATACTCATACAATACCTTTTCAAGTCCTTCAAAATGGAATTGTGTCTAGATGCTGGTGTGTCAAGAATGGAACAAGTCTGTGAAAAGACACATGCAGGGTATTTGGACATATTGGTTCAGCTGATAAATGAGATAGTACTATTATCTTGTATAATTAAATACATTAAAAGGTCTACATTCCACTCAGTTTGGGTTACTTTAAATCTTTATTGTTTATTTTTAGAACAAGTATTCAATTTAGAAATATAAAAGTTTTCAGAACTATTACAGTCTATGGAAAGCAGGTTCTCTCTGTTCATAAAATCCTGACAGTAGGAGGGTAAGCTGCAACATATCGAAGATAATGTGATGTAAGTTCACAGTGAAGGAAGTAGTATATTTCTGCATGTATGAAAGCATCTTTGGATTATTGGCTATAAATTTTACTCAGACATAGACATCAAGGAAGATTGTGTTACAAGATGTCTGCCAGATGTGTATTATTCCTTTGTTGATAAGTAGAAGAAATAATTTAAAAAAGTAGTTTTAAGTGCTGAAAATGTCAGGACACAAAATACTTTTGCCATATGCAGGTCTGTGCACATTAGCAGCAAATATTGAGAAAAGATAAGCATGGCAGTGATGTTAGGTGAACAATACAGTAATAATAGTTCTTTAAAAGGCATTTCTGGCATCTTTTAGACAGGCTTTGCAGATGTTGTTGGATTAAATGTCCCATAAGCCCTAGCCAATATAGCTAATACTGAGGGAAGATGGAAGATCAGCCCAGCATCTTGAGAAACATCTGCAAGTTGCCACCACCATCACCACTACCACCACCACGTACATGATTATAGCAACAAGGACAGTTGCAATACAACTCCAGATACTGGAAATATCTATTAGAGCAGGGTGGGGATCACATGTCCCTCCAGATGTGGTTGGACTACAATGTCCAACATTCTCACCATTGACTATGCTAAGTGGAGCTGTTTGGATCTTTTGCAATCCATCAACATCTAGGAAGCCACATGATTTCTGCTACTATATTAGAGGAACACTAGATCAATGGAATACACAAAAATAAGAACAACAACAACAACAACAACTTTTTACATATGAAAGCAAAAATAATAGAAATGTTATGTCTTTAGAATTGAATGTCTCTTTATTCATATTTGCATAATTAATCCAATAAATTCCATATATAGGAGTACACATACTGTAGGCCCTAGGTATCTGCTGGGATTTTGTTCCAGAACCCCCCAATGGATACTGTGAGCTAGCCTGGGGATGTGGCTAGCAGAGCAGCCTAGTAACAGAGGGTAATGTAATCAGATTGGCTCTTTGACTAAAAATAACCCAGCCCTAGCCAGAGGGAGAGGCTGTGCGAGACCGACAGCCAATAGTATACACATACAAACACACATATATATCCATATCCATATCCATATCCATACATACATATACATATATACATACACACACACACACACACACACACACACATACATACATAAATACATACTGGTGGTGTGGGTTAGAATTGTAATTCCTTCAGTGAGTTTGATAGAGTCAGAGTGTCCAGTAACCAAAAAGAGAGTTTTCTGGGAGAGGGTTAGCTTCTCAGAGGCCTAAGTGTGGGACAGAGAAGTAACCATGCTACCTCTGAAAGGGTCAAAAAGAGGAACCCTGAGTGAGGAAACAGACCTTTGTGTTGGGAGAGCCAAAAAGGCGTGTGTGAAAGCTCTGTTGATGAAACACTGAAGTGTTTTGAAGACAACAGAAGACAACTATCTGTGAGAAAGTGTTAGTTTGTTTGCATCTTTTTGAATCCTTAATACCGTTTCCCTTGGTGATTCTTTTAATAAAGATTTCGTTCTATTTTTCTATGAGAACAGCCTCAATAGAATGTTTTCTTTAGTTTTAATTCAACAACAGGCTACCACAGGTTATCCATTCCTTGTTGAAGGAACCATTAAAAAGCTTTGCCCCTTTTCCACAAATGCTGTGGGTTTTTAGGAAAAGCGGTGGTATGATTAAGTGTAGGGAGGGAGCCAGAGTGTGATAACAAGATTTAAAGGGGTGCTGCTTCTCCAGTGAGGGGAAAAGAAAGCAGCCTGGTTTATCTGTGCCCTGGGCTGGGCCAAGCAAGATTTGCCAAGGAAGTCTTCCCTTCCCTTTTGTACCCACTCCACACAATCACACACCCATTCACCCATCTGTGATAGATAACAAAATCCTTGGATGCTCAAGTCCATTATATACAATGGTGTAATAAAATGGTGTCTCTTATATAAAATGGCAAACAACTCAAACAAGTGGTAGAGAGAGTCTGAGGAGCTGTGAAATGGCGGGAGACTACAGCAGGAAATGTCTCCACATCAGTATAGTGCTCAGCACATGGCAAATTCAGGGGTTGCTTTTTGCTTTTTGTTTCCCCAAAATTTTTTGAGCCATGGTTGGTTGAATGAGTGGATACAGAAGCCGTGGATACAGAGGGCCGACTAGACACACCCAGCCTATGATTTTAAGATTATCAGGGGAAGATCTTCTCTAGGTACCATTAGTGCATTATGTAATAACAAGACATAAGAGACTTTTCTTTTGTGGCACTCTGGAGGTGCGGTTGGTGTTGACATTACATTACTGTTGCCTCTAGATCAAAGACTATTCATTTGCTGGCTTCTGTGAGTTGTCTGATTTATATTAGTTCATTTTTATTATATTTTGTGTACTGTCCTTATTTCTCAAGAGGCAAGACAATATGTGAAAATTTTTAACAAATATGGATTAACTTGTTTCCATTTGTGATTTCCTGTTTTGGTAAATTAAATTTAAAGCAAAAATAACATTTCACTTCTAAAAGCGCTGATCAAAATTTAAAAAATATATTTCATATGTACATTTCCTTGCACCATTACAGGTTGTATCCGGACTGATTGAAAAGGCCTAGATTTTGTTTCTGCTCTTCCCAACTTTATATCAGGTTAAAATAAACCAACCTAGGGGCTAAGTACAAAAAGTCTTTGTACTTGGAGCTGACAGAAAATATGTTGGGATAAACAAAATGTATATGGATCGCCAAAACAAAATCAGAAAGAACAGAAGCAATGTCTTGGACTTTGAGTGCATCCAGACCGATGGAAAAACCAGAAAGTCTCAGATTTTGTTCCTGTTCTTTCTTATTGTATTTTGGAGGTCCACATTTTGTTTCTCCCAGAAAATTTTCTGTCAGCACCTGTATGATGAAAGATTTTTTATACTACTGCCCAAAGTTGGTTTATTTTAATCCAGTATAAAATTGGAAAGAACAGGAACAACATCTGAGATTTTTCAACCAGTCTTTAGGTGTTCCCTTTCTGGTATTTTTATGTGCCCACAGGAACATTTGATGATAATACGAGAGACAGCTTTCCTGGTGGCTCCTAGCCTGTGGAACTACCACGAGTGGGAGTTTTCATTGGTCCTCTCTCTGTTCTCTTTCTGCTGACAAGGAAAGATCTTTATATTTAGGCAGACCTTTGCTTCTTAACTCACAGGAAGGACTGGTCATTTAAAGGCATGTGCCATTGTTTAATGTTTAGGGAGGGGCAATTGTCATCAGTAAACTACAAACCCCAGAATTCCACAAGATGCTGAAAGTGGAATAATAGCACTATAACACCATAGTGCAGAAATGGTCAAAGATGCAAGTGGTAGCTCTCAGAGTGCATAATTCTGCCATGCTGGGAGGGATGGCGTGATTTCATCTGATGCTATGACTTGGCAGAATTGTCCACTGCCTGTGAAAAGTGAGTCTGAGTAGGGAATGAGCACAGGATTGTACAGAATTATACAGAAATACAGCAGGCAGCCTCCCTTTGTACATGAATCTGCTGTATTCACAACAGCATTTCATAATGCAGTTTGAGGATATTGTTGTTACATGTCTTCAAATCCTTTCCAACTTATGGCAACCCTAAAGGTGACCCTATCACAGGGTTTTCTGGGGCTGAGAATGTGTGACACACCCAAGATCACTGAGTGGGTTTCCATGGCCGAGCGGGGAATTGAAACTGGCCTCCACGGTTGTAAACCAATGTCCAAACCACTACACCATGTTGGTTCTCAGTCTGAGAATGTCTCATGTGAAATAATGTATGTTGATAATAGGTAGGAGCAGAGAGACTAACTTCTCTTTCCAAGGCCTGGTAAAAAGCAGGATGTACAATTTCAATGTACACTGGACACTGGATGCTGTAGAAACTACTCAGCATGTACAAATCTTTCACCTTTGAAAATGTATGGTTTCAAAGTATGAGGCAGTCTAGCCGGACCTGTTGGTGTGGCCCCTTCCTCTCCACCCACCATTGATCATCCAAACGACATTCCAGGGCCCTCTATCAGCAAGACTAAAGTGTTTATTGGAAAGCAGTCAAGTGTCCAAAGAGCTGTCAGATTTTCCACTCGGGTGGGGCTGGAGTGGGCTAACTCTGCACAGACTCAACCAACACTTCAGCCTCCCTTGTTGTGTGCTATTTAAAGCCTTTCCAGTCACTACCACCACCACCACCCCGAGTTTGTCTGTCCTATTTGAATATGACTAGCAGAGATGGAAGTTGTAAAAACCCCGTGTGGGAGCATAGGGTGATGTGATGTGATGTGATGTGATGTGTGGTTTTACTTGTATCTCTTTTTATTCTGCAAGCAACCTCGAGTCCTGCTTTGGTGGAAAAGGTGCACTGTAAATAAAATGATTGCTTGATGTTAGAAATAGTTTCTTCAAACACACAGTTGCCTAGAGCTGTAGAGCTCCTCATACTTAGAGAAAATTAACTCTCTTGACTTCCAAAATCTTAAAAATGTACATAAAACAAAGCAGGCATGCTTTCACAAAATGCACATGACTCATATGGTGCTCTTGATCTTGCAACAAGACTGCCTGTCAGCAATTGATAAGATACATCTGGCTATGATATCTCTTAGTTCTTCTGTTCTTTAGAACTGAGGTCTTTAGGAAAAACTTTAATTTAAAGAAGAGCCAGGCAATGGATGACCAGGGATCTTGGAAGTCTCTCGTTTATAGGATCTATAAGTGATCCTATACATCAAAAATACAGCAAACAACAACAACAAAAATCCTCCCAAGACTAACAAAATCATTATCAATGATGTGATACAGTAATTACTATTTCTTCTCAAGACAGATAAATGAAATTCAAGTCTCCGTTCAGTGAGGAAGTCCTTGGCAAAAAATCACTCTGCCTAAAATTTATTTATTATGGCTGGTATTCAGTATTGCAGTCACTGATTCATTACCTAGCATTACAGATCAGTGACTGCTCTGCATTCAGAAGCACTATGTAATCTTATTGTAAACTACATAAGTGCTCCCCTAAGTCTACTTTAAGAGCCTGCAATCTGACTGGGAAAAGGAAGTCTGTTCACTCATTGCAACAAGAACTTGTCACTGGGATCCTGCTTCTGATTGTTGCAACCTCGTTCACTGGTGGGAGCAGGCTGAAACTTCCTCCTCCTTTTGCCCTGATTGGCAGCTGAACAAACCACCTTCCCCTGATCTGGCTGCTGGATGTTAAGGTGGGCCGGGGAGGGTTAAGCAAGGATATGTTACTCAGGCCACTTCTGCATTATCGTGTTATTATTCTACTTCCAACATCCTATGGAATCCTGGGGTTGCAGTTTAGGGAGGGGCCTTTAGAATTCTCAGCCAGAGAGCTCTTTGGCCTCAATAAACTACAAACCCCAGGATTCCACAAGCTGTTGAAAGTGGAATAATTGCACTATAACAGTGTAGTGCGGAAATGGCCTCAGTTATGCAACAGTAACTAAGAAGCCAATTATTATATTGGCATATATTCCTATCCTACCTTTCCACTTAAAAATTAGCACTCAAGGCTAAATAGTAGTTTACTAAATAGTAAATAGTTTACTAAATAGTAAACATCCCTAAAAACAAACAGTAAAATCTTTACGACAATCAATAGAACAATGGCATGCATCTTGGAAGGCAAATTTGTTGTCATTATACAGGCAAGGAGAAGCAGCTAAAAGAAAATAGAAAATGAAGACAAAGGAGAGGACCACACAGATGTGTGCCATTTCCACAATACACTGTTATAGTGCTATTATTCCACTTTCAACAGCCTCTGGAATCCTGGAGTTTGCAGTTTAGGGAGGGGCCTTTAGAATTCTCAGCCAGAGAGCTCTTTGGCCTCAGTAAACTACAAACTCCAGAATTCCACAGGATGTTGACAGTGGAATAACAACACTATAACAGTGTAGTGTAGGAATGGCCTTAGACTTGAGTAACAATACAAGGATTGTTCAGTCCACCTGGAGTTTTTCTTAGATCATTTGAGTTGCACGTCCTTTAATGCACACGACAGAACACCACTGGAGAAGGGGGCCCTTTATCCTCAAAAAGACTTCCGAGGTTTTTCCTCCTCAATCTGCTTTTGACTTCTAGTCTGACTGAATGTGATGTGAGTTCTAAAAGGAGTACCATGTACACCCTATGCAATGAAGCACCTGCCCCATGAATCCAATTTAGGTTGAAACACGGCTCGTTTTGTTTTTATATCTCTTTGTTTCCCCTTGGCACTCTCCACTGCCTCCCCCTGTATCCATAACAGTAGATGTAGAGTGGGGCTCCAAGCAAACCCTGTTGGAGTTACATGGGCCTTACCGACAGCCCATGTTGAAACTGATTTCTCTTGCCTTGCAGTAATGGAGAATCTGAGTGGGACAAGGCCTCCTATGAGTTGACTACAGACCTTCTCTGAACCAGACCCTGTTGACTGTTTCCTTGCTCTAGTTGCACTCTCCATAGAGAAGACACTAGTAGCAAGTTCAGCCATGGGCCACCTTTAAGTTCTTAAAGGCTGCCATTTTGAATTGCCAATAGGTGGAATCCTTGGCCACAATCCTATTAGCCAGTATGAGTAGACATGTAGACATGAGTAAACAAACACATCCTTTTAGAAGGACATCATCTTTTCTTCTTCATTTTTTGAATCCATTTCCCCCAAATCTTTAGATTCACATCAGGCATCTACCTCAACGAGCTTGTGGCTATCTGCTCTTCTTATTTTTCCCCATCTCTGTTCATGATAGCATCCATGATGTGGCCACCACAGGCGAATGAAAATCGTATCCAAAAGCAATGAAACTCATCCTTCTGGAGGGTCTCTGCTGCTACTGCCTTTCCTCCTTCCCTCCTTCTCTTTCCGTGTTGCTGCTTTGCCCCATCTCGTTTCTCCCCCTCAACCTTGGCCACTTCCACACTAGACTGTTATAGCGCTATGATTCCACTTTCAACATCCCATGGAATCCTGGGGCTTGCAGTTTAGGGAGGGGCCAGCTGGCAAACCCCAGGATTCCATAGGATGTTGAAAGTGGAATCATAGCGCTATAACAGTCTAGTGCGGAAATGGCCCTTGTCTCTCCTCACGCCACTGCCACACCTTCCTCCTTTGCTCCCGGCACTCAGCTGCTGCATTTCCTGCCCTCTCTTCCCTCCTTGCCGCATTGTCCACCCACACGCCCCCTCCCTGGGCACCTCAGCCCACCTTGCGCAGTCCTGCTCCTCTCTCACACTGCCAACCTGGGAGGGAAAAAAACCGTGCTCTGGTTCCCCCCTCCCCTCTCTCTTTTTCTTGGCTTCAAGCAGACAGACGGGGGGGAAAACAGGTCAAAACATGGAAGGATAGTGTTTATGGAAGGAAGCAGAAGTTTCGCCTCCCAAGCAGGACACAAAAAAGGCTCAATCACAAAGTTGAGAGGGTAGGCTCACAGGTTTACACTTTTTTTTCCTAAAGGGGAGATCACCATATTAACTTGGAAATTTACTTTTTAAAAATAATTCATTACCTTTGTTTGTCACACGTGTGTTGTGTTGTTCTTTACTTTCCCATGAAGGGAAGATTTGTTAAGAGTGAGAAGAACATGGCATAAAGCTTGAAAAATTCTTCTCGGAAAGTTCAAAGAAACCCCCTTTTCAGGTAACTTCAAAAATAACGAGAAAATGTTGCTCGTTACATTAATGAAGCAACTTCGTTCCCACTTGTATTACTTTTGAAATGCAACTTCATTTTACTGTAGTTACAGATCCTTCTTCCTGTATGTCATTAGTGCATTACACTTAATTACATTATCTGTAATTCGTTATTTCTCGGCTCACTACTGAAGGATGCACTCATCCGTGTTTCGAGTTTTCAGATATTTTCACGCTGAGGAATTGTTGGCATGAGTTTCATTTTGGTTGTTTGGTTGTTTGTTAGAAAACTACCAAAGGACTTAAAAGTTGTCGGACTGAAAACTGGAAAGGGTTCCTGTACTATTAATTGTTGTATAGAAGACCAGCATATTTACCCAGCATTGTCCAGGGTTTTTGTTTTCCTCTTAAGAACTCACCAAACTGTCTTCTCCATTTCCTGTAACTTTGCTCCATATTTCCCAATGCAGTTGGTATTCAGAGTTATTTACATACGCAGTTTGGGGTTCTGAGGGAGTACACTGTCCTCCTTCTCGCTGCTAGACCTCATTTCCATAGCAACCAGCCTATTTCTGTACCTGTAAATTTTCCCCTTATTCTCCAATCCAATCTGTATTTGTAGTCGTTAACATACAGAGGTTGGGTTCCTGCAGGAATACGCTGTCCTCCTCCTTGCTGCTAGGCATTGTCTCCATAGCAAGCAGCCTATTCCTGTACCTGTAACTTTTCCCCATAGTCCCCAATCCAATCTGTGTTTGCTGGTGACGTTGATGTACTGGCTTTTGATTTTTTTTGCTCTCTGTTGAATTTGTGCAATGGCTTTGCGTTTTTCTGGAAGCATTTTTTGTTTTGAATTTCAACTTCAAGATTCCTCACGTACGGAACCCATACGAGAAGACCTTATAACTATGTTGTGTATGTCACTTTAATTTTTCTCACATATGCCTCCCAAAAGTTTTCTCTATTGATGGTAGGCCTCATCTCCATAGCAACCAGCCAGAGGCCCAAGAGCTCTCTGCCCGAGAATTCTAAAGGCTCCTTCCTAAACTGCCAACCCCGGGATTCCATGGAATCTTCACAGCGAGCCAATCACATGAGGTCTTCTCGCCTCACACAGCCAATCGTATGAGGTCTGACGCCGACAGACAAGCACGCAAACAAACATTGACTTTTATACAGTAGAAGGCGGAATTTCAGCAGGTCAGGCAACCAGGAAACAAACAACACCTCCTGAAATTCCCTCTTTTACACAACCATTAAAGGGGCTGGACCCTTTTCCAGTTTTTAGTTCGGCAACCCTATAAGGAGTTTTGGTGTATAGAATAGGGTTGGGTTGGCCACGGGTTGGCATTCTAAATGTAACATGTTCCATTGTTTCGTCTTTTTTTTTTCCAATTATTTTTATCAGAAAGGAAGTTTTCAAAAACACTAAATGAAATGCAGCTAGCAAAGGAAAAAAACAAGCACAACAAACACACACAAAAGAAAAATAAAAACATTAAATGCATTTTTAAAAGGATAATGTTATACAAAAATAATAGAAAAACGGCAACAAAAGGGAAAAAAGTGACTTCCTATCCAACCAGTGTTGACTGTTTTCTGATGATTAACAATTCCTGAAACATAGGTAAATTATTTTTTTTATAATTTTTATTTTTTATTATTTTCAAAGTACATAAAAGCATATACTAACACTATTATGTATACCATTGTTATGATTCTTCTATTCCACTCCCCACTTCTGTATATCAAATATTTCCAGTTGAATCTATCTTCCCTTTATATGTATCTTATCATATACCAATATAGTCAATCCACAGACATTTACAGATTTAGCCAAAGCATAACTCTCTTCCATTCTCTTTCAAAACTTTGAACCGTTTTGTTCTTAAGGGAGTTAGCTAATTTTTCGGTCCCTACCATATCTAACATTTTTATTTTCCATTCACCTAATGGAATGTCCGTTTTATCTTTCCAGTGTTGTGCATATGTCAACCGTGCTGCTGTGATCAAATACAATAATATCTTCTGTTGTTTTCTAATCTCCCAGTTCTGACCTAATACGTTCAATAAATAAAATTCTGGTACCATTTCAAAATTGACTTTGGAGATTTTTTGAATTTCATCATGAATTCCCTTCCAAAATTTCTTAGCCTTAGAACAAGTCCACCACATATGAAAAAAAGTCCCCACCTTTTCCCCACATTTCCAGCACTTTGCATCCCTGGTTTTGGTTATTTTTTGAAGTCTTTCTGGAGTTATATACCATCTATGTAACATTTTATAATAATTTTCTCTTAAATTTAGAGTGAATTTGATGTCCGTTTTCCATACTTTTTCCCATGCCTCTAACTCGATTGGATGACCAATATTTTGGGCTCACTTTTATTGACTCAGATTCAAAGTCCCTTTTTAATAGTAATTTGAAAAGCTTCGAGATTCTCTTCTTTTGATGTTCTTTCAACAATTGATCTAGTTCATTTTTTTGTCTTTCAAAACCATATAATTTTTGGTCCATTTCTTTCAACCATTTCTTTCAACCTTTCTTTCAACTGGTGCCAAGTTTAGCTCATGACCTTAAGGTTTTAACTCTTCTATCGACTTCATTTTTGGATTGTCTCTTTCCCATTTCATTATATCTTGATAAGTCAAAAGCTTTCCTTGCTTTGTTGGTGCAATCTTATAAGCTTCTTGAGGGGATGTCCAAATTGGGAGTTTTGTATAATATTTCTGTTTTAACTGGAGCCAGATCTTTAATAAAGTTTTCCGGATGCAATGATTATTAACATCTTTATTCACTGCTATTTTGTTATAGTATAAGTTCATTTCAGTGGAAATAGGTAAATTATTAAGGTCTTTACAACAAAAATAAAACTTCAGTTGATAAACAAGGTGAAGGTAAACAGAAACTATTCAAGACTTATTCTTCAAATCCTGCTATTGATAATTTCCCCCATCTAGATTTCCAGAGGGGAGTTAAAATTTTCCATTCCTGTCTAAAAGTGTCAATCAAATTTATTATCTGGTAACATTGTTAATTTATCCATCTCTGCCAGATAATAAAGTTTCAGAATCCAATCATCGATTGAGAAGATATGAGGATCCTTCCATTTCTGTTCAAAGTTTAATCTAGTGGCATAAATCACATGCAACAAAATTCTCCAATTTTTGTTCTTTGATTGAGAGTCCATACCATCAAGGATACAGAGAAAAAGAGATTTCAGGCAACATAGGAAAATTAATTTTGAGTATTTTTCTAACATGTTCACGTATTTGTTTCCAAAACTTTCTTGTCTTATTGCATTGCCACCATATTATGGAAATAGGATCCTATATCATCACATTTCCAAAATTATTTCCATTTGAGTGCTTGAATGCCCGGAGAGCCAGCATGATATAGTGATTTAAATGCTGGATTAGGACTTCAAGGCACTAGGGTTCAAATCTCTGCTCATGGGTGGAAACCCATTGGATGACCTTGGGCAAATCACACTCCTAGTCTAAGAGGAAGTGAACATCAAACCTCCTCTGAACAAATTTTGCGGAGAAAACCTTATGACGTGGTTGTCATAAGGAGCTGATTTGAAGGCACACAGAAATAGCAAACTTGAACGCCAGTTAATTTACATGCACAGTATCAACCCAAAAATAAGGTTCTAGGTTGTAATCCAATATCAACTAGTACTTAATGAAGTAACTTCTCCTGGCCTGACCCACAGCCTCCCAAACCTGATGGAAACGTCATTCAACCATCTTCCAATCATCACCAGAACTGACCTCCTTCTCCTTATTCAGCTGGTGCCCACTTGAGGTTTGGTTGGGGAGATGAATTATGATCATGGTAATAGTGTCAAAATCCTGAATAAGTAGCGTTCATGAATCCTAAACAGTTCCTCTTGGCGCGGACGTTGGGCCAGAAGAAGTTATTTAATTAATTACTAAATAAGTATAAGCTGATACTGGATTCCAGCCTAAGGCCAGTTCCGCACTACATTGTTATAGTGTTTTTATTTTACTTTCAATATCCTGTGGAATTCTGGGCTTTGTAGTTGACTGAAGCCAAAGAGCTCTCTGGCTGAGAATTCTAAAAGCCCTTCCTTAAACTGCAAGGATTCCCTAGGATGTTGAAAGTGGAATAATAGCACTATAATAGTGTAGTGTGGAAATGGCCGGAGATTCTACATGCACCACTACTGACATTTCTTAAGTACATTTGTTAGGAATTTAAAAAGAGAACAATTCAAAAACAAAGCACAGAATGGCTTTCTAAGAATCAGTCCCTTACCATCACCAGTTAGGGGGTCATATGAAATTATAGTCCAACACACCTTTTAGATCAGTAGTAATTTGCCATATTGGCCCATCCAAATCACTGTATGAAAATGCAATTTCCTCTGTCTGAGTAGCAGCGCCTCATTGGTGACTTTTAAAGACAAGTTTTATGCAGAAGTACTCCATTTCCTTTGTAGATCTTCCATCTTCAAATAGTAAAAGAAGCAAATCTGTTTTCTGTTGCTCCAGAGCACCTGACTGGGACTGATGGGAGTTCTAGGCCAGAATTCTAGCCATACCATATTGGCTTTATCATGGTTGCTCTAAGGCCATTTCCACACTAGACTGTTATAGTGCTATTATTCCACTTTCAACATCCTATGGAATCCTGGAGTTTGCAGTTTAGGGAGGGGCCTCAAGGATGTTGAAAGTGGAATAATAGTACTATAACAGTCTAGTGCAGAAATGGCCTAATTTAGGGCAACTTTATATGCCTATCTGAGGTCAGGGGAGAAGAAAAGCTGTCAGCTATGAAAAACTGGAAGTCCCCCAGCGTTCCCCCCCCCAAGGCACATTTCTCTGTTCCTATTTCTAAAGGGTCCGAGGGGAGGAGTCACAAATCACTGAGAGGTAAGAAGCAAAATAGGAGTGTTAGAGTCATTTTTTCCTTGGCTCCCTTTGCAGGGTGTGGAAGAAGAGGCAAAGCATCCATGGTTTTGTTTTTAATGGGTGAATTGAAAAATCTGATTCTTTTAAAAGTGAGGTTAATATCAGGCTGACATAACTGCTTCCTGTTGCCCTTAAAGCACAAGAAACCGATCTCTGTCCCTGCCTTCCCTCAGAGAGATCGAGAGACTGGACATGGCCAGCTACTTTGCCCTGGGGAGAACAAATGCCACTCTTCAGCCAGGGACAGCCCTATCGCTTTAAAAGCTTCCAGGCAGAACTAGAGGGGAAAACCCTGCCTCTCTCTCCGTACTGTGCCACTGTTCTAGCCAGAGCTCAAACTAGTGAAGGGAGGACAAAGAAGGAGATGCCGACAGCAGGACTGGGGACACGGCTTTAGACCATACGGAGGGGCAGGCAGCATCGCAGGCAGCAGGTAATGGACACTCCAGAAGACGGGCATCAGCCTAGAGGCAGGTGGCAGGGGGTGAGGAGGAATGAGTTGGAAAGAGAGAGAAACAGAGAGAAAGAGACTCCGTGTGTGTGTGTGTGCGTGCGCGCGCCTTCGGGTTGCCTATCAACTTATGGTGACCCCATGGATTCCACAGGGTTTCCTTAGGCAAGGAACACTCAGGGTGGATTTGCCATTGCCTTTCTCTGAGTATGGCATACAGCACCTGGTATTCCTTGGCAGTCTCCCATCCAAGTACTAACCAAGCCTGAACTCTGCTTAATTAAACAGGGTTGTGATCTTTATTTAGGCTCCCAAAGTTGTATTACCCTTCTGAAAATGCACTTATTTTATTCCACAGGTGACTTTTTTGAGGGGGAGTTGGTTTGTTTTTCGAAAAGGAAGGGGAAGAGTAGAGCAGTTCAGTCTTTGTTGCAATTGTGTGCCTTCAAGTTGTTTTGGACTTATGGCAATCCTAAGGCGCAAACCAAACCCAAAACTTTTCTGGGACTGAGAGTGTGTGACACACCCAAGGCCACCCAGTGGGAATTGAACTCTGGTGTGTAGGGTCATAGTCCAACGCTCTACCTACTACAGCATGCTAGCTCTCTACAAAAGGATTAATACCATGTTGTAGAGCGTTGTGCCAGAAGGAACTGCACCACTTAATCTTTGTGTGCTCCCATCCAGGGTTTGGTCAAGGTAAGGCATTGTAGCTAAACAGGGACCATCACTGGTTGTGTACGCCAAAATGTGTTGTAGAAATATAGAGAATAATTATCAGCATTTGAAAGAAGCAATTTAATTTAGAGGTGTACACACTATGTTACAAAGTAGCCTCTCTCGGGGAAACTTCTTGAACGGACACAGAAACATACGCTTATGTTCTCAGGCAAAAAGCTACTTTGGATCAATTAAATCTTTACCATTTATATCTTAACAAATATAAGACTGTATGTGACTAAATGTTAGCTTGTGATGTAGGTTGTGAATTAACTCTAGCTGGATGTAAAATTATATATACACATTAGTGCTACTTCCTGACCATGGTTTTCAGCAGACTAAATTCCTAAATTAATCAGTTATATCTGAATAAAATACAAGTGCTTTTTGCTATTGACAGACAAGGCATAATTGCTCTGCTCTGAAACAACAAATAATGTAATTAAGCAAAAGCTATTTATTTTTATTTTATATTTTAACATATTCCATTTTTTCCAGGCTTTGGACTCCAGCTGACCTTGAGGGTATAGAATATTTCCTATTGGAATAACACAGCAAAGCAAATATAACAAGACAGGGGAAACATTAGTAATGTATAAAACTATACAAGGTGTGGAGGAAGCAGATAGGAAAATGTTTTCTCTCCCCTCTCATAATACCAGAACCTGGAGTCATCCACTGGAACTGAATGGTCAGAGATTCAGGACAAAGAGGAGTGCCACAGATAAAGTGTTGGGATCTGCTACTATGAGAAGTAGTGGCGATGACTGCCAACTTTGTTTGGCCTTTGGCCTGAGCCAGCAGGCAGAAAAATTAACTTAATGGCTTTTTTCCCCCAAAAGCAACACTTGCATGAGATATTGAAAACCCAGATTTAAAAGACATGTTTACCCCAATTTCAGCCAATTGCCATCAGCTGCTATTAATTGCCTGTTATTTTTATTTCTACAGGTAAAGCCCATCCTGTTGTTAGGCAAAGCGAGACAGTTGCCTCAGGTCGTAAATGTAGGGAGGCAGCAATAAAGTTTTGGTGGGGAGAAGCATGTGCACCATAAGAAAATGAATTAATTAAAAGCTTTTGTGAGGCCAGAGTTGCCCATCTGAAGGAAAACTATTCCACTTCTTCAAGATTTACTGCTGGCCTTCTCTCCTTCAACTCTCATTGCTTCTGCAGGTGGTCAATTTTACAGTGCAGCATCCGATGGGACTGGAGCATTAGTTGCTTCTGATGCAGATGCACCACCGTAGGGTCAGCTATTATCAGAAGAGGCTGCCTCTCTTGTATCTCTGCATAAGTGAGGCCATTTCCGCACTAGACCGTTTTAGTCTAAACTCAACCCCAGGATTCCATAGGAGGTTGAAAGTGGAATAACAGCATTATAACAATCTAGTGCGGAAAAGGCCTTACTGTTCCAAGTAGGAGGCATGCTGAGAAGTGGGATGCATGCAGAAAAAAACACAACAAGTGGCTACTGCTTAGTATTGTTGTGTCATTGCAAGTATTACACACTCTAAAAGTAGCTCTTACCCGGGGCAAGAATGCAGCATGCCTCCAAGTTTAATTCTGAAGATAAGTGTGTCTCAGTTATCAGACATTTGGCAAAGGCCGCTGTGTTTTATATGCATTCGTTTTCTCTCTCTGCCCACCCCTCAGCAGAAAGTACAATCTCTCTCTGGTAGGCCAGTCTGTCCCCAACAGCCATTCACACACTCTCCCAGCCTAAAGCAGCCCGAGCTGTCCAATTTTATCTTGGCCCCTCTTCAGATAACTCAGCAACAGACAGAAAACATCCAGCACCGTTCCCACCTTCCCAACTCACTCTTGTTACCGCCAAGGTCATAGCCCTTCTACAGCCTGTTCAGAGTAGGAAGAGACTTGCTTAGAAGGTGAGAGAAGAAGGAGGGGTGAAGACCTCTTCAGTTAAGAGGTCACTGGCTAAGACTCAGAGGACCACAGAGAGACTGTGAGAGATGGGGACAGGAACCCTGTCCCATAACTGCCTCCTCTGGTCACCAGTTAAGTTCCCAAATCTTCTCTTTCTTTGTGACTGGCATCCTTTCTAGCAACCACTAAGACAATATTCATCAAACATTTTGACAAGAATGGCACTAGCCATATCCAAAGCAAAAGATAAGAGACAATGGTGGGAGTCTTGTTTACCGGTCTGAGCTAGAGTAGACCCGGTTAACCAATTGCTGCATGGTGAGTCAAATTGTAGGCAAATACAATTGTTTCAGTAGATCTACTCTAGATGGGCCTAACAATAGGACTTAGGCCAGTTTGACTGATTGATTTGTTTGTTTGATTGATTGATTGATTTTTCAAGGATCCAACTTGAAATGTGTGATAAAACAGATGGAAGTGTCCTTAAGCCAAATTTCTTACCTGCTTCTGGATTTAGTTTTTGGGGACTGTCAACCAGTAAGATGCTCAGGAAGCGTGCATAGTCGTCTTTTTCAAGAACATATCAGTGGGTGTCTTGGATCGACCAGATCCAACATTTTCATTCTTGTCCCTCCAAAAGGTAGAAAAAGCATGCCATTACAGAGCACCACCATGGAGAAAGGCTTTTTTCTTTGTAGGCACCTGCCGAACCTCTAGTGGAAGGAGGAACAGAAGAGGGGCCTCTGCTGAGGTTTGTGTGCAGATAGGCAGTCCTTCTTTTAACCCAGTTCCAAGCTTTGAAAATAACTGATCATTAGCCAGAATCCATCCACCACAGGACCACCAACGTAATCATTGTTAGAAACATCTTGTGCTACTTAGGGAATGTAATTCTTTGCTAGTTTTGTTCTCAAAGGAAGCAGTGAGTAATTTTGGCTATAAGTAAGTCTTCAAAAACTGTTTTGGAACACTATTTGCAGGCTGCAAATTATTCTGGACAAAATTCACACCTTTTTTATGCAGGAAACAGCTTTTTCTGTGTAAGAAACAGCATCTTCTGCACAGATTTTTTTCTGTGCAGAAAAAGCTATTTCCTACACAGAAAATGCTGTTTTCTTCACAACCTCCGACACACTAATTTTGGGTAGAATGAGGTCATTTCCGCACTAGACTGTTATAGTGTTCTTATTCCACTTTCAACATCCTATGGAATCCTGGGGTTTGCAGTTTAGGGAGGGGCCTCAAAGCCTCAAGGCCCCTCCCTAAACTGTAAACCCCAGGATTCCATAGGATGTTGAAAATGGAATAAGAGCACTATAACAGTCTAGTGCGGAAGTGGCCTAAGTCTCATCAGTTCTCATCAGCCTAGGATTCTTCTCTCCAGAATTTCCCAATGCTCCATAAACGTCTTTTTTGACCATTTTCTGAATATTTTTCAATATTCTTTACAGCCCTAGCACTACAGCAGCTCTTAGTGCTTCGCTTTGACTACACTAAGCTCCTGCCTTGTTAGCAAGACACACCCGTGATTACTAAGGCAGCCAAGCTCTTACTGTTTAATGGTTGGCTTCTGAAAGCCTTTGGCTGCCTTGCTCCTCCAGCTACTATTCTGCAATAACTGCGTATATCCACCTTTAGCAAGGTTGGCAACTCTGGAAGGGAACTCTCATTGAGGTTTACCTCTCCACTTTCTTCCTGACAGTTTAAATACATTTTAGCAATACTTTTTTGTATCTTTTTAACCTATGCCTTTGCATGTGTCTTGATTTGAATTTTGTAAGCTACCTGGAGTCCCAGTTTTTGGGGAAAATGAGGTATAAATGAACTAATAACAACACCCACAATAATATCATGTTCTGTTACAGCAGCCATGGGTGAGTGGGGGTTCCTGAGTTCCCTTCTGGATGCCGTGCAGGAGCACTCGCCCATGGTGGGCCGCTTCTGGCTGGTCGTCATGCTCATCTTCCGTATCCTCATCCTGGCCACAGTAGGCAGTGACGTTTTTGACGATGAGCAGGAAGAGTTTGAGTGCAACACCAAGCAGGTTGGGTGCAAGCAAATTTGCTATGACTTGGCCTTCCCCATCTCTCACTACCGCTTCTGGGTTTTTCACATTGTGGTGCTTTCAGCTCCAGCTGTCCTCTTTGTCATCTACTCCATGCACCAGACCACGAAGATTAACCGTAGCCTGAAGGAAATGGAAGTGGGAGAGGAGGAGGCCAACCGGGCCAGGCAGAAGAATCAGGTACAATATGGTCTCCAGACCAGCCAACGCACCCAAAACATCAAGACGTTCTACATAGTCAACGTGGTTGTCAGGATCTTGGCTGAGATTGGCTTTCTTGTTGGACAGTGGATGCTGTACGGCTTCCAAGTGGAATACCAGTACATCTGCAAGCATCGTATGTGCCCTCACCTCATTGACTGCTTTGTCTCTCGCCCAACGGAGAAGACCATCTTCATCCAGTTTTATTTCTTGGTGGGGCTGGTTTCAGCTCTGCTCAGCTTGGTGGAGCTGGCTCACCTTTTGTTCAAGAACCGGTGCCGGAGATGCCGCACAATTGCCCCTCCTCCTACGGCGGCATCGTACGAACAGCAGGACAATTGGTCCAATCAGAAACAAGAGAAATCTCAGCACTTCCTGGCTCCAGCAGATGGGGACCCCAATGGAACGCCATCACATAGCCAGATTCCCAATCACTATGAGTCCAAGGCCCCCTTCCATCATAAAAGCTCCACCAAGAGCAGCCGGTCCTCTCGCTCTTCCACCAGAGCTGACTTGACAGTGTAAGGCCCAGGACTGCTAGTGTTCTTCCTGACTTATTGTTCCCTGGATGAGCTGGATTTCTCTGGGGCTGGAATAATTGACTCTGCCTGTTCTCGGCCACTGGTCCAATTACACAGACCTAATATTTAAAGGTCTATGGTTGCTTGTGATGGGATTTGCTCCCACAATATTTGTAATTCATGCTTCTTTTCTTTCATATATGTTTTTGTGGGGAGGGGAGCTTATTGAGCATGTCTCAGAGGACAAACTTGAAGTCTGTTAAGATGTGAGTTGGGAAGCTGTCAGCTTCAGATGTTTGGAATAAAAAGAGTGAAGGCAGGAGATGACTCTTGCAGTGGTGTGGCTTACTCCTCTCTGAACAAGAAATTCTCCCTTCCATTACCAAAAGCTTTGGAGCTCTCTTGGCCACACAGGAGCAAGAAAGTGAGACAATGGAAAGCAAGCAGGGACACTGCTGTTTTAATTACTTCCTTTCCTAGCCCCAATTAGATTTGTTGAGATTGAAAAGTCTACAATAAAAGGGAAAATTGATTGACTACAGCAGGAACGGGCAACCTGTGTCCTTTCAGATGTTGAAGGACATTAATTCCCTAGCCAGGATACCTAGTGGTGAGAGATGATGGGAGCTGCTGTCCAACAAACATCTGTAAGGACACAAGTTTCACAAGTTGTATCACTTGGGCAAAAAGTTGTGACTCCCTCTTTGTGGATAGGAGGCATCTGTAAAATCTGCTAACTGATTCAGCAGAAAGTCCCCAGGGCTTTGTCTGAAGCATCCATTGCTTCTATGATGCAAGAGTCTCACAGTACCTTTAAGACCAACAGACTTATTTATTTAATTTAGCATGAGCTTTCATGGGTCAAAATTTACTTCCTCAGACGCACAAATGGAGTACATTCTACCTGAGCCAATGGATTTTAATCCATGAAAGTGCGTACTAAAATGAATAAACCAGTCTTAAAAGTTCTATGAGAGTCTTTTCCCCCATGCCCTTACTTCTTTTATTTTAATAATGAAACAAGCTAACATGGCTGATTCTTTGAAAACTGTGTGTGGCAAGGGCTGCTTTTTCTCCTCACAGACTGGTATGGCAGTTTCCCCCAGTCTGCTAAGGCTCTCTGCTCTGCCTTCCCCTTTAAATCACTCCCTTTGTGTAAAAAGGGTAAAACCTTTCAGTTGTTATTTAGAACCCTCTTTAATGATCAATGGTAGTGTGGTTCTGTTTGGTTATAACTACTGAAAATCATTCAGTTGAGTCTGAATTTATAAAAATACACTATAATCTTTACTAAAACAACAACCAAACTAAAGGATTTGTTTCCATATGTACATCCGGGCTCAAACAGATCTTCAGAATACGTTTAGACAGTTTCTTATCATTGGGAGTTAGAGTTTCCTAGGGTGTAAGCCCTTTGGGGGAAATTCTATGAAAGCTAAAGCAGTTAGGAATCAGCCTTCTTTTAGCAGAGTTGCAGAAAAAGCATGTTGCAATCTCTGTGTGGCTTCCCTGAACTGAGACTGACGTAGAAAGCAAAACAAGGCAGGCAGTTTTAAGTTACAAACTTAGAAAAGTTTACTAATGAATTTTGCAATTACCTGCACATTGGAGAACCTAGATCCTAACTAGCTAACAAAAAAATTAGGTAAGATAGTAGCTTCATTCTTAACACACCATCTTCTTGCTAAGGAGGGGAAGCATCGTCAGAGAGGAGGTTGTGGAAGCAAAAATGGCAAAGAAAGGGAAGAGAGGGAACTGTATTTTATGTAAGGTCAATGACCCCAAGGTCTATCCTAGGTCACATGGTCCGGATATCAAAGCCATTCATTTAAATAACACAAAGAGCAAGACTGAGGCTTTAGGTGGAAAGGTAAAAGGCTTTGACTTGCAAAGTAAAATAAAATTCTATACTAGCTAAGCCCTGTTTGTCTTAGAACAAGGAGAGGGGAGAGAAAATTCCAGAATTTTCCAGCACTTACATCTGTACGTGAGCATAAAGGCACAAGTCTCTCACACACACAACCCTCAAGGCCCTTCCTGAAACCAAACCCCAGGATTCCATAGGATGTTGAAAGTGGAATAATAGTGCTATAACAGTCTATAGTGGACTGAGAACTGGTCTTCCACAGTCCTAGTCCAATACTCAAACTATTACAAACACTCTTATCTCTCACACCCTTCTAATTATGCCACCCCATTTTTAATGATGCTACAATATTGATTATACCAATTTGATAATAATTGTGAGCAGAGTTACTTTCTGGTTACTTTCTGGAGAAAAGTTACTTTCTGCAATATAAATGCCAGAATGCCCCAGCCACCTGGCTGGGACATTCTGGGAATTATAGTCCAAATATTAGTATGGTTCGAACCCACATGCTGGATCACTGATTAAAAGTAAATATCTGTCTAAGTCCATTCCTCTTCCATTAAGACCCACACTTCTACTGCTCTGAAACAGTCTTTATATTCACAGGAAAATGAAATCATACAGATACAGACAATTATACAAATAACTGCTTTGCAGAAGAAGAGGATACAGAGTCATTCCTCAACAACATACCAGGCAAAAATAGCCCTGGGTTTCCTAGGTGCCATAGGACTTTTAAGCCAAGTAAATTTGGAGAAAGACATGTATGAGACATAAACATACTGCTGCAAATACATGCTGCAAAGACAGCAGCCTGGCTTAGCATGCCTTATTTTAGCTGCACATTCTACGCCACTCCTGCTTTCTCTGAGGACACATCCAAACTGACTGAAAAGCTCCTGATTTTTTCCCCTGTTGTTTCCAGTTACAGTTGGCCCACCACATTCACTAGAGTTAGGGATACAGGACCCTTACAAAAGTAGAAAAATCACAAATATAAAATGTGCATGTGTTTATGGGAAGGGGGCCAAGACATAGTGGGGAAAATGGCCATCCAGGGTCCAAACCAGGCCAGGGAAAGGAGAGGGAAGGGGCAGGGGTCAGCATAGTGACCCTATACTTCCTCTGTCTCGCCCATCTCCTTCCTTGGGTGTTTGGGGGCATCAGGAGAGGGTTTGTGGTGCTGGGAAATTGGTTTGCGAACCATCCTTAGATGGCCAGGCAGTAGCTGATGGGGGAGGAAGAGGACCAGGAAGCATGTTTTAAGGGGCTGCATGGCCTGAACCCACCAAGAAGGAGGGTTCCCCTGGAAAAGAAATGTCTGAGGTGGGGGGTAGGGGCAGATAATCAAATCCATGAAAGTCAAATCTGCGATGTGGAGGGCCAGCTGTATATATTGAGTTATAACACGCCAACCTGATAGTACTAGTAGCTGACAGAAAATATTTTGGGATAAACAAAACACGTATGGATCTCCAGGAATAAAATCTGGGACTTTGGGTCATTTTAATCAGTGTGGACGTGCCCTAATTCTTAATCTGTATAATTACTTTGCCTGCCTTTAAAAGAATTGAAACAGAGACACATAAATTTAAATTCTGAGGCCATCAATAGCATTTCCCAGACAGCTTTTTCCCTTGTCTTAGATGCAGGCGCTACATATTCACGGTTCTTTACACCCCTTTCAGCTTGACATCGTGCAGTTGTTGTGTGCCTTCAACTCATTTCTGACTTATGGAGACCCCAAGGAGAACCGATGATGAGGCTTTCTGGGGCTGAGAGTGTGTAACATACCCAAGGTCACCCAGTGGGTTTCCACAGCTGAGTGGGGAATCGAACTCTGCTCTCCAGGGCCATAGTCCAACACTCAGACCATTGCCTTGATATTATAGCGTTGATAGATTTTCTAGATAGCAATAAGAGACAATGTTCATGACTTGCAGGGTTGGCAATCAGGAAACAGCTATTACCAAGTTCAAGTTCTACCTAAGTACCAAATGAAAATTGATTTCAGCTAACTTAGCCGCATGCATTTTTTTTCTGTAAAATTAATACATTGCCTACTTTCATAAATTACATGATGCACAAATTTCTGACTTTCTGACACTGCAAAATGCTGGACTTTTTTGGCATCTTCTTCAGTGTCTATAAAAAGAAAAGCTTTCTGTCAAATAAGGGGCATCCCTTATACTAAGAGATGTCTGCCATTTCTAAAAGGGAAAGTTTTCTGTCCCTTAAATAAGGAGCATCCCGTATGATAAGGAACACCTGACTACCTTACATGCAGATCATGGTATACCACCACCATGGCAGGTCCAGAGGCCAATGTTACTTTCCCTGAGATTTTCAGGGGGTATATGGGGTACCAATAATTAAAAAACCAAATGAAAAAAAAAATCCAGTTCTGGTTGCAGAGGTGTTTATTTCACAACGTTTCACAGATGAAAACTAGGTCACATACAGCCAAACAACATCAGGGTGCAGTTAAGATGGCAAACATAATTAATCAGGAAGAATACACAAGCTAGGAGTGACTACAGCACCTGCTTTTGCCTGGGTCTACTGGGAAGGACAAGATTCCTCTCCTCCTTCTCCTCACCTTGCTGAGTTGAGTGCAAACCAATTTTGCATTTTGAACTTAGTTTGCAGCAACTGAAGTAAAGCTGAGGATAAAGGGGCAAAGTGGAAGAAGGAGAAAGAAACTGGGACATTTTAAAAGCAGCTGAAAAAATGGGGTGGCAGAGAATTAATTGGGACTGTCCCTGGCAAATCAGGACAGAGACCATTTCCGCACTAGCCTGTTATAGCGCGATGATTCCACTTTCAACATCCTCTGGAATCCTGGAGTTTGCAGTTTCGGGAGGGGCCAACTGGCCCCTCCCGAAACTGCAAACCCCAGGATTCCAGAGGATGTTGAAAGTGGAATCATCTCACTATAACAGGCTAGTGCGGAAATGGTCAGAGAGAGGATATAGAGGTTTTTATATTAAACTATGCAGGAGGTTCTGCAACCCATTTAAAAGGTGAACCACTGCTCCTGGAGACTTTTAGGAGAAGCAGTTCACTTTTTAAAAATTTACCCAGAAGAAAGGCCAGTCTGGGGAGTGTAGAAGGGCCTCAAAGACAGCCTCACGAGGCTGGGGGTGGGGGCCATGAGGTCCCAGGAGTGCACTTTCCCTATCTTAGCTGTAGATAAACCTAAAGTGGCTATTAAAAAAAGAAGAAGAAAAAGTGAACTCCACAGTTAGGAGACTTCTACGTGTAAGGTCTTTCCCCCTGTTCATTTTGTTATAGCGACTAATAGACACATGAACTGCAACCCAGCATCCCCTTAATGTAGCCTAAATATCCACATGCACCAGCACGATGCAGCCTACATGTAGAACAGCAAGTTCATGCAACACGTGTCAATGACGGGGTGCCATTGTGAAATATGCAACCACAGTGTGCAACACTGCTGCATGTGCAACATTGCTGCATGTGCATCAGCGCTTCCATCGCTGTCAGCACAACCTGTCTGTTGTGATGTGATAAATAATTTACCCTGCATGCACAGCGTGACTTGCACATGTGTATTTCATCAATAGAATGTCAGCCACAGACTATATGTCATCTGGCACAATGCTACTTCCCCCCCTCACTTCTGAGATCAAGGGTGTAGCCACAGGGAGGAGTCACAATGAGGGCTTCCTCCCCAGAATTTTGTTTCCCCCAATGAAATTGTTCCTCAGCCCTACACTTCTAGGTTGGTAGAGGGAGACAATGAAAACAGTTTATGTCTAGAACTTCTTAAATTGCTGTGTTTGCATTCCCTTGGTAACTTTGCCTGCCCCATTTCTTTGGAAGTCTAATCTGTATTTGTAAAAGCTCAACTGAATTTTTATGTTACTGCAATGTTAGAAATTTAGAGACTAAAAGACTAGGGGTACATGAATTCTTACTTGGAGAGGGCAGTATCCTCATTTTCTTGTCTTTGTAGCTACACCCCTGGCTGCAGTAATGCATAACTGACTATTGTAATAGGGAAGCATTCAACCTGACAATGTGAAACACTTGTTGTTGTTTTTGTTGCTGTTGTTACTGCTGCTGCTGCTGTTTTCTTACTGATCAGTATTCCAAATCAGCTACTTAGTTAAGTATACTTAAGTAAGTTACCTCTCCTGGCATGACCTCCCATCCCAAACTTGATAGAAATGTAATTCACCTGTGATCCAACTGCTGCCAGAATGGATCCTTCTCCAAATGTAGCTGATGCCCAGTAATGTAAGCTGGAGGGGAATTACGATTGTGACAATAGCGTTCCAGCTGTGACGAAGGCAATTTCTGCACTACATTGTTATAGTGCTTTTATTCCACTTTCAACCTCCTGTGGAATCCTGGGATTTGCAGTTTTGGGAGGAGTCCTTTAGACTTCTCAGCCAGAGAGCTCTTTGGCCTCAGTAAACTACAAACCCCAGAATTCCATAGGATGTTGAAAGTGTAATAATAGCAATATAACAGTGTAGTGCGGAAATGTAGCAATCATGAATACGGAACAGTTACAGATAGATTGTCTAATATACATAACAGTTGTCTAACATGCTTAACTAACTAGCTGATACAGAATACTGGTGTGATGATGATGATGATGATGATGATGATGATGATGATGACGACGACGACGACGACGACGACAACTGTTGTTCTAAGCATTTGTGAGTGCTTCTGTTTAGCCTGTCAAAACTTTTACCCTCATGGATTGAAAACAGAGTCAGACAGTTGGGTGTCTAGCCAAACTCAGCATACTGCACCAAGCTCCTCTTCTTTCCAGAAAGATATTTATCTGGACTATTTTTAACATTTCCAATAGCAAATGTTCCTCCTCCCCCTTTGGGACTATATTTCCCCATCCAATTTTTCTATTTTTCATTTCTATTTTATACTGAGACAGCTTTCTCCCCACCCACATTTCACAAACTGTTCCACAGTAGACCCTTTCCTCAGCTTGTGGCCACAGTTAATAATTGTCTTCAGTTTCTTTAGATCTAAAGATATTTCACCTATTGTGAAATTTTCAAACATTCAGAAGCACATCTATATGCACTGGAGACATTGGGCTGGATCCAAACTTAGTCATATTTAGAGAAGGCCTACTGAAATCAATAGGTCTCAGGCTAGTTTTGTGACTGCCTTAAGTCTTACAGATTTCAGTGGGCCTGTTCCAAGCATGACCAGCCCATCTTGTTGGTCCTCTTGTTGTTTCAGTTCATTTATTTAAAGACTGAGAAGGAATTACATAGCAATGCAGGAGTCAGAACAAGACATTGCAACACATTGCAGTGCAACACAAGACAACACAGCCTAGGCTCCAAGATCTCACCGACTTTGAATAGACAGCACTGACCATGCTGGCTGGAGGATTCTGGGAACTGCAGTCCAAACAGGCAGCTTTTCTGAGTTCTACATTTTCATTAGCCAGTTAGCTTCCAACTCTCAGATGATGAACTTACTACTTTTCTAATTTGCAAAAAAAAATCTTGATGAGTATATGGCTGAATCCAAGAAGGTAACCCACTACTCAGTCTCTGTCCAGAAATTTGTTATCGGTAGGCACTGGTGCAACCTCCCATTAAGTTACCATAGGTCCTTTTTCAGTCATTCCAAAAGAAGGTATTCAGTATTTTCTTATGCAACAACATCCTACTGATGCATTCATCCACAACCCCAGCTTGAAGCATGAAGAGCTAGCAAGCTTTGCATGCCTGTAATAATTAAATGCTAGCTGGCATGTTTGCAGTAGTCCTGCTTGTTTTGCATTGTTGTTGTGTGCAAGTCATTCTCACTTCTGGCAGCCCTAAGGCAAACCTATCACAGGGTTTTATGGGGCTGAGAGTGTGTGATCTACCCAAGGTCACCCAGTGGTTTTTCATGGCTCAGCAGCGAGCAGACTCTGATCTCCACACTGAAACCAATATACCACACTGGCTCTCTGTTTTGCTTTACCACACCCACTTTCCCTTTTTATATCACTCTAACTTGCAGACATTTTTCTCTTCTCTCTCTCTCTTCCACTAGACCACATATTTGACTATGCACAAATGATCTGTAAGTAAAGCCACTTTCACTGTTACATCACTTTTACTTTACTTTCACTTTTATAAAGAAGATTAAGGTTCTTTATTTCTCTGATAGAACTTGACGGGGTTGTGGGACTGGTGGTTGCTCAACTTCTGCCTTGCCATTTGATTGTCCTGCTAGAGAGATCCACTACTGTCTCTCACATTTCCCAACATGAAGGCACTAGGGCTTTCATGCTGCAGCAGCAGAGACCCCACTGCCATAGATTTCCACTCCACCAGGTTAAACAGAATCTTGGCTCGTGTGCCGTGATTTCCAACCCTAATAAGGGAAAGTGGAATTATTTTATTTATATGTAGTGTCAGGAAGCCTTGGTTTTATTTTGATTACCTAAAAATAGAATTCCTCTCTCTCAGTGGCCATATTTCTACCTAGAGCTCAGCTTTAGACTCTGGGAATAGATACCAAAAAAAAAAAAAAGTTCCCCTGAATGTATGTGCAACTTTTTTTTTTTCATAATGCGATAGTTGCAACCTGTCATAGTGTCTCCCTTTGAAGATAGGAAACATTAAAACCAACCTCAAAGCTGGCAGACTTTTCAGGAATAAGTCCTTAAACATGGAGTGGGGGAGGCATACAGTATATGCTTTGAGGATCTCTTTACAGCCATATAGTTTCAATTTTTTCCCCATACTTATTATACCTTTAAGTCATAGGCAACACTATTCATTTTTTTAAAAATGCCTGTGGATTCTTACCACCTGTTAAAAGGACTGGACAGCTATATGGCTGCAAGGTTTGCATTTACTTTTGTGTGAACTTTGGACCTTGCTGCTTTTTAATTCCTTTTTGGTTGGCGAGGGGATGAAAGCAGAGGTAGAATCTGGAGGGCTGTGGGCCATACCAGGCTGCAAAGCAGAAGAAGCAACAGCATGTGCAGCAAGAAGTCATTCCCCTGACCTTGTTCCTTCTCTTTCGCTTCGAGATCTATCTGCTCATGTTACATACATTCTCTTATGGGGTGGCTGCTGCAGCAATGCCCAGGATAGCAGCTGGAGAGAAGCTAGTGGCCAAGGGCCAATTGCAGTTTTATCACCTGCTTCCTGTGGCGGATGGGATGGGACCCTCACCTCACCAGAGGTGGCTGGAGGGGAAAAAAAGAGCAAAGGAAAAACAAACAAGGTGGAAGCTACATGGAATCTGTCCCCTCCTCCTTCTACCTCGCCCGTTAACCCCTTCTTTCTTAACATGGGTAAGAAGTGTGTTGGCAGATAAAGCTTGACAGTACTGTATCGCAGCTCAGCTGACATGCAGGCAGCTCTGGAGACCAGGGTTTGAATCCCCGTTCAGCCATGGAAACCTACTGGCTGACCTTTGGCAAGTCACACTCTCTCAGTCTCAGAGGAAGGCAAAGGCAAACTCCCATCGGACAAATCTTGCCAAGCAAACCCCACAGTAGGATCACCGTAGAGTTGCCACAAGTCGAAAACAACTTGAAGGCATACAACAACAAACATATTTGTACATACACGCACAAACAGTATAATGAACAGATTGACAGTGGAATTGATTGCTTCACAGAGTGATTAACTCTCTTTCTTTGGAGATTTTTTTAAAAAAAGATTGGACAACTATCTCTCAGAAGTGCTTTAGTTGTGTCTTCTTGTATAGCAGGGGATTAGACTTGGGCCATTTCCTCACTAGACTAGTATAGTGGTATTATTCCACTTTTAACATCCTATGGAATCCTGGGGTTTGCAGTTTAGGGAGGGGCCTCAAAGGCCCCTCCCTAAACTGCAAACCCCAGGATTCCATAGGATGTTAAAAGTGGAATAATAGCACTATACCATTCTAGTGCAGAAATGGCCTAGATGAGATTTAGAATCCTCTTCTGTTCTATTGGTTCTATATATTAATCAGTTTCTTTATATTGAACCATGTTACATTACTGCATACATGTATTCTTGGACTCCATTTTCCCAGAATGGAAAGATTTCTTGATGGCTGAGGAGTGCTGGGAGTTTTTGTCCACAAATGTAACTTTTCCAAGCTCCAGACTTCTCCCCCAATTTCCCTCCCTCCACTCTGCAGTATTGTCGCTTAAGTCCTATCCACAGCACACATCTCTGGCTACCCATAAATCCTCCTTGTGAAGAACAGCCAGGCCTCTTTTTCTTAAGAACAGTGCTTCCCTTTCTCAGCTCCACGTAGCACAGACTCATGGAGGTAAAGGGGGCTGTAAGGCACAACAACTCCCTTCTCTCTTTGAAGCTGATGGCTCACGTTCGTTACAAATGCAATGGTTAAGAAAGTGTTGTCACTGTTGTGTGCTTCTGAGTCACTTCCAACTTACAGCGATCCTAAGATGAAGATATCGTGGAGTCTTCTGGGGGCTGAGACTGTGTGACATGCCCAAGGTCACCCAGTGGGTTCCAATGGCCAAGGGGGGAATCAGACCCTGGTCTCCAGGGCCTCAGGCCAACTCTCAAACTGCTAGACCACACTGGCTCTCTGAGAAGGTGAGCTTGGTTAATTTAAGAGCTTGAGCTGAGGTCTGTTTCACACCGCAGAATTATAACAGTATGGTTGCATTTTAACTGCCATGGTTCCGTTTCTGTGGAATCTTGGGATTTGTAGTTTGGTGGGGCACTAGAGCTCCTAAATCCTAAATCCCTCATGAAACTGCTAATCCCCAGATTCCATAGGGTAGAGCCATGTAGTTGAAGCGTATTAAACTGCTATAGTTGTGACCTTTTGAAAGGAAGAGAAAAGGAGGGCTACAAAGTGAAAAACCATTCAGTCCAATGGTGCACTCCTCTACATGTCTACTAAAAAGTAAGTTTCACTGGGTTCAGGAAGGACAATGAAGCTTTCTCCTCGATAAGGGGCTGTGAAGGACTGCAGCTTTAGAACTCTATACTTTGCGAGACCAAGGCCATTTCTGCACTAGACTGTTTTAGCGCTATTATTCCAATTTCAACACCCTATGGAATGATGGGGTTTGCAGTTTAGGGAGGGGCCTCAAAGGCCCCTCTCTAGACTACAAACCCCTGCATTCCATAGGGTGTTGAAAGTGGAATAAAGGCGCTATAACAGTCTAGTGCGGAAATGGCCCAAGTGATGGGCTCCCAGAATGGGATTTTTACCAGTGCTTGCTTGTTGTTCTTCTGTTGTGAGCTAAAGCAGAATTGTAACTCCCTTTTTATGTTTCAGCAGCGATAGCTGTTTTGGGGCGAGTCCATGCACTCTACTCGGCCTAACATAGCCCTCTGGACAAGGCAAAGACAATGCTCCCAAACACAGCTGGATTCTGTCATCAGTTTTAAACTTTGCACCAAAGCACTTGTTCATCTACATTTTTAAAAGTAGTATCAGGATGTCCGTGTACTGCCACTTAATTGCATTTGGCCATCTCACACTACAGTGGCCTGTTGACTTCTGCATGGATTCGGGGTACAGAACTCTTGTGATAAGTCAAAAAAAAACCACAAAAAGCCCCCCCCCCATTGAAATGAGCACTCCCCATCCCATTCTTTTGCCTGGGTGCATGTGCCTTCCTTCTCCACATGTGGGGCTCCTCCTTCCCATTCCCCTCCCTTTTGCCCGGGCATAGAGAAGGAAGGCACAGCATGCCCAGGCAAAAGGCAAAGGAATGTGAAGGGGAGAATGGGGGGAGATACATGCGCACCTCATGAATAATCAAATTTGTGAAGATCAAACGTATAAATATGGAGAAAGGACCATACTTCAGTTATAGCATTGTAAGCGCCATGGTTCCATCCTATGGAATCCTGGGATTTGTAGTTTGGTGAGGCACTAGAACTCTTTGGCAGAGAATTCTAAATACCGTGAAATACCAATGCTTCTTCCCTTTCTTCAGTAGTTTCTTGGGAGACCTCTTAATTTCAGCCAAACCAACACCTTTTCCTTTTCTGAAAGAAGCTGAACTTCTCAGCTGAGCTAAGTGTTAAGAGAAACATGTACAGAAAGTGGAAGAAGGGGGAAACCACCAAAGAAGAATTTAAGCAAGTAGCCAGGAGATGTAGGGAGAAGGTCAGAAAGGCTAAAGCACAGAATGAACTTAGGCTGGCCAGAGACATTAAAAACAATAAAAAGGGCTTTTTTAAATATGTCCGCAGCAAAAGGAAAAAGAAGGCGGCGATAGGGTCGCTGCGCAGAGAAGATGGCGAATTACTAACAGGGGGAAGAGAAAAGGCAGAACTACTTAACACCTTCTTTGCCTCAGTTTTTCCCCAGAAGGATACAAGCACTCAACCTGGCGGTTGGGGAGCAGGGGAGGAAGCAGGGGAAATGCGGCACATAATAGGTAGAGAGGTGGTACAGGAATACCTGGCCACACTGGATGAATTCAAGTCTCCAGGGCCAGATGAATTGCATCCTAGGATATTAAAAGAACTGGCAGAGGTCATTTCGGAACCACTTGCTATAATCTTTGAAAAATCTTGGAGGACAGGGGAAGTTCCAGCAGACTGGAAGAGGGCAAATGTTGTCCCCATCTTCAAGAAGGGAAAAAAAGAGGACCCAAGAGGACCCAAGTAATTATCGCCCAGTCAGCCTGAAAGATCCTGGAACAGATCATTAAGCAGTCAGTTTCTAATCACTCAGAACACACCGCGGTAATCACGAGAAGTCAACATGGATTTCTCAAAAAGAAGTTATGCCAGACTAATCTTATCTCTTTTTATGATAGAGTTACTAGCTTGATAGATGAAGGGAATGCTGTGGATGTAGCATATCTTGATTTCAGTAAGGCCTTTGACAAAGTTCCCCATGACATTCTTGCAAAGAAGCTAGTAAAATGTGGGCTGGACAGGGCTACTGTCAGGTGGATCTGTAACTGGTTGACTGACCGTTCCCAAAGGGTGCTCACCAATGGCTGCTTTTCATCCTGGAGAGCAGTGACTAGCGGGGTGCCACAGGGTTCTGTCCTGGGCCCAGTGCTGTTCAATATCTTCATCAACGACTTGGATGAAGGAATAGAGGGCATGCTCATCAAATCTGCAGATGACACCAAATTGGGAGGGGTTGCTAATACGCCAGAGGACAGGATCAAAATTCAAAATGACCTGGACAGATTGGAGAGCTGGGCCAAGGCTAACAAAATGAAATTCAACAGAGAGAAATGTAAGGTCCTACACTTAGGTAGAAAAAATGGAATACAGAAATATAGGATGGGGGACACGTGGCTGGATAGCAGCATGTGTGAAAGGGATCTAGGAGTCTTAATAGACCACAAGCTGAACATGAGTCAGCAGTGTGATGTGGCAGCCAAGAAAGCCAACGCAATTCTCGGCTGCATCAATAGAAGTATGGTGTCTAGATCGAGGGAGGTACTGGTACCACTCTACTCTGCTTTGGTTAGACCTCATCTTGAATACTGTGTCCAGTTCTGGGCACCCCAATTCAAGAAGGACATGGTCAAGCTGGAGCAGGTCCAGAGGAGGGCGACCAAAATGGTGAGGAGCCTGGAAGCCATGCCCTATGAGGATAGACTTAGAGAGCTGGGTATGTTTAGTCTGCAGAAGAGAAGGTTAAGAGGGGACATGATAGCTATGTTTAAATATGTGAACGGATGCCATGTAGAGGAGGGAGAGGGCTTTGTTTTCTGCTGCTCCAGAGACCAGGACAAGGAGCAATGGATTCAAGCTGCAGGAAAGGAGATGCCACCCGAACCTCAGGAAGAACTTCCTGACAGTCAGGGCTGTCCGGCAGTGGAATATGCTGCCTCGGAGTGTAGTGGAGTCTCCTTCCTTGGAGGTTTTTAAGCAGAGGCTGGATGGCCATCTGTCGGGAGTGCTTTGAGGGTGTTCCTGCATGGCAGGGGGTTGGACTGGATGACCCGTGTGGTCTCTTCCAACTCTACATTTCTATGATTCTATGATTCTATGAACTATTTTGTCCCTGAAGCAACTGAACATTTCAATCCATCACAAATGCTCATTCAATCGGTGACAGCTACTTTACCACTTTACTACTTTATCAGCACTATGATGCCATGTAACAATAAAAAAGAATGGGCACTCTTGGCAATGTTGAGGTTCAAGTTGCATGGGAATGGGCTCAAAACATAGCAAAGATTTTCAGGGACAGTAGGCCACTGAGCTGAGGAAATTTGAAATTATCGAAAGCTCAAGTAGATGTGATAAAGTAAATGTATAATAAGCTCCCAGTGTGTATATGTGCCTTCACATGACCACTGTTAACTTACAGTGACCCCATGAAGTTCACAGGGTTGTTTGAGGCAAGGAATACTCAAAGTTGGTTCTTCCAATTCCTTACTCTGAAATATAGCCTACAGCACCTAGAATTCTTCAGCAGTCTCCCATCCAAGTACTTACCAGAGCTGACCCTGCTTAGCTTCCAAGATCAGATGGGATCCAGTACCTTCCAGGTATTTAGACCCTAAGAAGCTCTCTGGTTCCATTAAATGTTTGCAGACATCCAACATGTGATGTGCATTAGGGTCTAAAGAAAGAGTAGTTAAAGCACAACAACATTTCCCCAATAACCCCACTGGGACTAATTCTCCCACTAGGAACAATGTGTGTTTCTTGTCTCTCCCTAGGCTGCATTTCCAATTTAGATGTCCCCTACCTCCATTTTTCATTAGAAAAGTCTAAAATGAGGGAAGAGTTAATGCCACTTCTCACATCTCTGCCAAGCTGGCACAAATCAGATTTTTTAAAAAACTGACTCTTTGCTGACTTCCAGTGGCCAGCAGCAAACATTGCAGCAGCAAGAGACGTCTTTGCATTTACTGAAATATTCCTTGGTAGAGATTATCATATGGGTATGTTAGGTGTCTTCAACTCCCTTGTTAACTTGCAGTGACCCCATGAATTTCATATGGTTTTCTTAGGCAAGGGATACTCAGAGGCAGTTTTGCCAGTTCCTTCCTCTGCATATAGTCTACAGCTCCCAAATCAGATGGTAGTCTTTCATTCAAGTACTAACCAGAGCTGGCCCTGCTTAGCTTCCAAGATCAGATGGAACGTGGTACCTTCAGGATAATTAGCCAAGCCTGAAGAGATGGTTGCATGTACGCAAACACCAAACACACAAGGCTAAACCAGAGGGTACATTTGATACATGTACGCATTTAATGTACCTTCCTTTTGTAAAAACACACTGTGTGGAACAGCAATGAGGAGACAGTTTAGCTTGAAGGTAGTGCCCATGTAAGATACATGGATACAGTTCCAAGTTTGTGCTGCAGCAGGAGGATCTTAGAAGGATCTGAGTATTAAAGCTGTGAAACACTTTCCTAGTCCGGGATGGACAGAATCGGTGTGCAGCCGCAAATGTGCCGCATGACATTCGGCAGGCTGCAGCAACCAAACGTCCTTTATCAGTCTTTCAAACAACATGATCAGGAGCCACTCTGGCAACTCAGCTGGAAAGGAAATATTATTTTTATTCTTATTCTTTTAAAAGACTAGCAAGTTATCTGCCAAATTTACTGTGGCATGAGCTTCTGGATGCCCGAGCCCACTTTTGTGGAAGCATTGAGTGAAACCTTTTGGAAAGCTGAATAAACACATGCATTCAGAGATCGCCCTGCGCTGAAGCAAAGCAATGTGGCTGCCTCTGTCAAAAGATTTTAGATACAAATAAAAATGGAAATTCTCCTGCACAGGTCCAATAAAAAGGAACTACGGTACCGCTGCACAGGAACACATCCAACATCGTTCTTGTACAGTTCTCATTCACCACAATGAATGTATATCTGCAGGTTTGGACTGACATACACAGAATACTTGGGCTCCACTGAATATCATTGAGTGTGAGAATCCACCACTGTTATCTGACCGGCAGCTAGAAAATCCTTGGTTCAAACGTTCAGAGCTTGGACAGTCACCTTTTAAAAGTACCACATTCTGCAACTGAATACAAACCAATCTATTATCCTTCTCATTGCAGTGTATATGTAGGTGTCTGTAAATTGTTTTCATTTCTTTGGAAACCTGGGGAGGAATAATGGTGTAAAACTTTCAAACTTCAAAATATCTCTGCAAATACCCTTAAAAGGACCTGTAGAAGTAAAAACTGTTGTTTGTTGCATCAAACAGAGCCATTCCTATTTAGTAGCCTTACTCTAGAAATCTGCCTTCATTGTAAAAATAGGAACTTAACTTGTGCCTTCCCCACCAACTTCACGGCTTTGAGAAACTCACCTTACCACCATATGTTTATTCCCTTTTCAGAGGCCCTGGGACTCTTTGGCTTTCCTCGGGAAAAGCCCTGAAAGATTTCTTGCCCGTTTCTCCGTCCTAATAGGATTCATCTGCTTGATCTCCTCACAGCCAGATCCAATTAGCCCAGTGAACTGTGTCCGCCACAGGCAGACAAGCCAAACACAGACTCTACAGACCACCTCACCTTTCCAGAGCAAGCAGAGCCAACCTCTCCCATCCACATGCCGCAAAGAATGGTTTCTCCTTCTATTCCAATGGCAATTACTTTCCTCCATTTGACCCACTGGCCACAGTCATTCAGGTACCTGTACCCAGCTCACACCCTCCCCAGAGAGTCTAATTTGAATGTCTGCAACCTCCTTCCACTTTCCATTTTAAGTCTGTCAACAGATGCGGGCTTCATGCCTTAAACATCGGCTGTTTCTCTGTTCTTTCTGTCCCCTTTTTATTTTTTTCCATTTATATTTTTTTCCTTTAACATATTTCCTCAATGAGAACTTTGAAGCATATGCACAGCTTTTTGTGACCTTTGAGTTGGCCCAAGAGCTTGGGAAACTACCTGCTGAGAATAATTAAGTTCCTGCTACTTAGTACTGCGTTTGAAAAAGTTACTGATGTTGTTTGTTACCATGTTTAGTGGCTGTTACTTTTTGTTGCTCCCTGCTAATTTTTGTCTTTAAGAAACTTGGAACTAATAGAAAGGCACACAACCTGCTAAAATGCCACTAATATAGTCTAAAAGTCCTTAAAAGTAACTTTGATAAATGACTATATGTGAGCAATGTATAGCATACATCATCTATATGTGCTCTCCCATCCAAATCTGAACCCAGCCTGATCCAGCTGAGCAAACATGGCAAGATATGCTTGTGTAAAATATGTATAAAAAAATATTCCTAGCAACAGGGATGGGAATTATGTGCCCCACCAGATGCTGTTGGACTGCAGTTCCCAGCATTCCTTGTCATTGGGTACCCTGTTGAAAGTTGCTGGGACTTTCAGTCCAACATCTTGAGAACCTGTGATTCCCATAACTGCCTCAAGGGACTCACTGTGTTCTGCCTATAAAAGACCTTGTTGCCTACTGTACTAGCCTGAGTGTTGGAAAGAACACTGGGAGGTCAGCGTTCGAATCTCCACTCAGCTGTGGAAGCCTACTGGCTGACTTTGGGCAAGTCACACTCTCTCAGAACAAATTCTCCAAGACAATTCCATGATAGATTTGCCTTAGAGTCAACTTGAAGGCACACCTCAGCAAAGCCTGACAGGCATAATTTCAAAAGAAATGCCTTTGTTTCTAAACCACGGAGAAAAAAGCCTTGCTTTTTTGTCCCAAACACCTCAAGGCCAACATGGGATGTTGCCTTTACCTGCATTAGACTTCCCTCCAGCACCATCTTAAATTCAGCTTTAAACATCTCAAGAAAGACGCCGTTCTGGGGCCCTCCATCATCCCATTTCTTTTCCCTACAGTGATTTTTAACATCCACGCCTGATGAAGAAGCTTGTGAGCTTTGAAAGTTTGCATGAAACATTTTTCAAGCTTTGGGTGGCTTAGTAAAAGTATCACCACAATGTGTTTTTTGGATTTTGCTATATTTTGCTGCATGGAGAACACAGTGATCCCTGGATATGTATCTTCCACACCAGTCAAGTAACTTAGTTGCCACATGTTGCGATGCATTTAAAACATGGATTCATTGTGCCCTCTTTACCAAAACCAGTAACTTATCACAGGTAACTGCTTTATCTGTCACACCTTGCTTCAAAACTCTGACACTAATATGGATTTCACAATTTTCCATCACTCTGTCTCCTCACTCTCAATTCGGTAGTGCCAGATGCTCTCAGCACATTCAGTTACTGTAAACTGTTTTGTCTGGGGGGGTCTCTCTGCACAAGGTGGGTAGACTCCATCTTCTTCAGCTCACCAAACCCATCTGCATTCTTCCATAACACTCTTGCTTTCCCCTGAGCTTCTTCCTCTGCTTGCTGCCCCTCTGATTCCACGGAGGAGCAGCATGCGCCATCCCAGGAATCTAAAGGTCAAACTTTGTGTCATGTAACATTAGCTTGATGGCTGCTTTTACACAGTAAGCTTTCCAGAGGTGGTGGGGGTGCAATTTTACAACACACACATACAGCTGCTGCTGCTTTTATTTTAGCTGGGTTTCTGGCAAGTATCTAGTACTTGGGATTCTGAAGCTGGCCTTGAAAGTACATGGTCAGAGAAGGTTTCACAAATGTAGCTACACAGAACGATAGAGTAGGAAGAGACCACAAGGGGTATCGAGTCCAACCCCCTGCCAGGCAGGAATACACCATCAAAGCATTCCTGACAGATGGCCATCCAGCCTCTGTTTAAAAACCTCCAAAGAAGGAGACTTCACCACACTCTGAGGTGGCATAGTCGAACTGCTCTTACCATCAAGAATTCCTTCCTAATGTTTAGATGGAATCTCTTTTCCTCAAATTTGAAGCCACTGCTCCATGTCCTTGTCTCTGGAGCAGCAGAAAACAGGCTTGCGCCATTCTCCATAAGACATCCCCACAAGGGAACAAAGGGAGGGCATTGCTCTCCTCAAATAAGAATTCTTCCCTCCCCGCAATTAAATTCTCCTTCAGTCTCCAAATTTCCAGCCTTGCAGCAACTTAAAACATCAGTTGAGTATGTAGATACAGTTGAGGCATCTAAAGGAAAGGCAAATGTTGTAAAGGGAACACAAACCTAGAAAATATAAACGTTTTAGGTGTGAACAGTTTTGGATGTCTCACTCTCTTCAATGCTAGAAAGTTGGGAACTGAAGGAAAATCTCAGGGTTGGGGGCAGAATTCTTATTTGGAGGGCACTGACCTCATTTTGCCCTTCTACTACATTGCTATACCCCTTGGCTGTCCTAAGAATGTTTGCTGTCTAAATTAAATGGTAACATAATGCCCTCCTAAGTACACAAGACAAACAGACTGCCATGAATCTTGCTTCCATGCTAGTGAGGCAACAATATAGCACAGGAGGGCAAGAAGAATGTATAGGACAGGTCATATGGGGCACAAACAGTTGTCTTTTCCGCCAGAGTGGAATGGGATTGGCCGCCCGAGGTGGCTACCTCACACAGCCTAATAGTAGGGGCAGCCCCGTAAGTCATGGATGAGGAAACTCACAGTGGACAGGTGGGCTGAGCAAAATCCTCTCAGGCTTGGGTTCTGACTGCCCTCTGGGATCTTTCCTTCTCCACATAACAAGAACAGAATAATTTGTTTCAAGTATTTGCAGAAAAGCCTGGTTTGCATGATGTACAGACAACACAGAATTCAGGTCATCTTGGAACAATAACTTGTGTGTTTCGTGTGTTGAAGGGAAAGGCATTTGGCATTCTCACAGCCAAACCCTGGCTTCTCAGGATCAACCTGGAAGTAATGTTTAAAAAAAACAGTCTGTTACACATAATAGGTTCCAGTTTTTTTGCACTGATTTTAAAAGTAGTGATTGCAAACATTTTGATGCCAATGACATTAATAGTCTGAATAACAGTTAACATTTCATTTCACCGCAGTTCATTAATTGGGGTATTAGCAGTCCATTTTAGTTATTTCAATGGGTTGTTTAAATCTAAAAACATCACTGATACTTGCTAATCATGTTAGTTAATGTAATGAATTGATTTTATACTATTCGCTATAGCAATTAGTATCAATGAATCATTTTTTTAATGAATGGTAAGATATTGGCTTGAATCCTAGCAGTAGCCACAACTAGACTCGCGGTATCAGTTGTTGAACTCTTGCAAAAATCCCATTGATTAAACAAGTCTATTCCTGTTGGGATGATCAGCAAGATCTAAGTCATTCATGTTAACACTATTTCTGAGTCCTGCTCAGGAGTCAACTGACCTGTGAGTTCTGCCTACAGTCTGTAAGATGTAGAAAGATGGTTCCTTAACCACACTGTGGCAATGGAGAGGTTCTCTGTTGTTATTACTTTGTGTTCTCCAGAGCTGAGAACAAGTTTCAGGTTTCAGAGGAGTCCCTCAGTTAAAGCCCCATAAACGAAAGTTAAAGAAAGACACAGCAAAAGGCAATAGGTGTGTGTTCCATAGTTTTAGTGCCCTCATTGTTATTGTAGTTGTATCATGGTAGGGTTCTCCAAGACCCAGCATTAATTCTTCCTTACCTTTCTTCACAAGCCAAGCATGATTCCTACTGGGTTATTCCCATCACCAGATCCTAATGCCAGCTATAACAGTCCTTAAATGCCAAGCTGTCCCCAAAATAGCATTATACTCTCTGCCTTTAGTTCATAGACAGAAGTTGAACACTCTGTCAAACCTTTGTTGAGCAAAGTCTATCTCTACCACACCTGGCAGCTTATGGATAGCTTAAGAGGGACAGGGCAAGGTGTGTAGTATGCATAAAACTATGCTCTCCAACACATTACCACAGCTGCCAGATGGAGACACCTGTCAGAGTCCAAGTCCCTGCCTGTGCCTCACTGCCAGCAAGGGAGAGGAGGCGAGAATACTTGCTGCGAGGAGGAGGAGGAGGCAGCAGCAGAGGAATGTCCGATACAAACAACTACTGGGGAACCGCAGAGCCGAGCCATGTCAAGGTCCAATCCAAAGGTCCAGAAAGCAGAGGTCCATCCAGAGAGGTCAAGGGAGCCGGAACACGAGGATCAAAAGGGCTTGCAAAGTAATTTGCTACAAGCAAAGGCCAAGCCACGCTGACAGACTTAAATAGCCACTGAGAACAGGTGTTACTTGTCATTGTTTCTTTAATCTAGCCAACACAGCTTCCCTCTGAGCTCTCCGTTTCAGCCTCCTTCCTGATCGGGGGGGGGGGGGGCTCAGGGGCACAGGTGACTGTAATTCATCCAAATCACCGCTGGTTCCCTCTCCCTCTGGAGCTGGCTGGGGCAATTCTGCCTCTGCCTGTCTTTCAACTGATGGGGATGTTTGCAAATTGGTTTGGTCAATCACTGGCTCTGTTCCTGGCACAATCAGTTGCTCCTCGACCTCCAAGCCATCATCTATCACAACACCTCACTCTACTACATGGCAGTGCCAACCATGCCTAAATACATCGTAGCAATGGTAAAGGATATATATCATTTTAATAAATTTCAGTGTACCCAGTCTCTGAACATATTGTCTGGCCTACAGTGGCTTGGGCCAATTAGAGCAGGCCCATACAATCACTTGTTGATTGGTGAATCAACATATAAGTAAATCAATGGGTCTACACTAGTCAGGACCAACAACAGAATTGAGGCCACAATGTAAGTTTGCTGGGGATGCAGCGGAGATGTTCCATGTTTGTTACTAGATCAGGACACTGAAGTCACTAATTAGGTGGTGACCACCCCTGTGTTGACTTGCTTCAAGTTGCTGGAGAGCAGAGGTGGCCTGACGCAAGCATGCCCTGAAATGGAAAGGGGTAGAGTGGCAAAGCTGACCTACAAGGCACAATTCTCCAGCATGTTCTCCAGCACAAAACACATTGAAGTGAATGGGAACTGCCCAAGAGCACAGAAGAGGGATTGTGTGCCATACATTAATTAGTGTGTCCGTGTATCTGTGTGCCCATGCATGAATGCACCAATTGGATTTTCTGCCTCGAGCAGCAAAATGGTCTTAACAATGAAACTGATGAAAGGGTGAAAGAATTATCTGAGAAGACAAGAGGAGGAAGAAGAGAACCGTGGGGTACACATCCGGGGCTGGATCCAGATTTAGGCATATGCCACTGGGCTGGCAGCAGGCCCTCCCCAGCACCCTGAAAATGATACAGAGGGCCTTAGAACCCTGATGAACAGGGTTGGTTTGTGGCAGGAGGAAGGAAACCCGCACAAACTGAGGCCATTTCCGCACTAGCTTGTAATAGTGTTGTTATTCCACTTTCAACATCCTATGGAATGTTTTAACTGCAAACTCCAGGGTTCCATAGGATGTTGAAAATAGAATAATCAGTGGTGGAACTTGGAGTGTATGGAGGGGGGTGGGAGGGGGCAGGACTATGGCACAAGCGGCATGGACACTGCATGTGGGGGCATGGCCAGGGCATGTGGGGTTATGGGCTGGGATGCCCCAAAAACTTTGCCGCCCGGGGTGAACTACTTCTCCTGCCCCCCTGTCTCTACATGACTGAGAACAACAACACCGTAACAGCCTCATGTGGAACGGCCTGAGCAGCAGTGGTCAACTCCCAGAAAAAAGGCAATCCACCCCCTCCCATTATTTCAACAGCTTTAACTCTCCCAGGGGGCCAAACCAGAGGTATATATCACGTGAATGAACATGGGAGCAGTACACAAGTGGTATTTTATCATCTTTTTTCCTCTCTCCTTCCGTTTTGCTACTTAGAGCGCAAGGGTCCCGATACCATCAGCAGTTGCACAAGGGAGCAGACGTTCGAGCAAGTGAAACTTTCCCCATTGCACAACCAACGCACTGAAGCAAACTGCACCCCAAGCCTCTGCTTTCTATGGCAGTTTTAAAGGCTCAGGAGGCCTCTAAGAACACATTGGTCACACAACTCTATCCCACTGAGAACTGTATAAAGGAAGCCAAATGAACTTCACTGGGGATAAAGTATCGCATTTAGGCAGTAAAAATGAAATGCACAAATATAGGATGGGTTACACTTGCCTTGACAGCAATACACACAAAAAGGATTTAGGGGTCTTAATTGTGCAGGTATATGCGTATGTGCCTTCAAGTCACTTGTTGACTTATGGTGACCCCATTAATTTCATAGGGTCTTCTTAGGTAAGGAATACTTGAAGGTGGTTTTGCCAGTTCCTTCCTCTGAAATATAGCCTACAGCACCTGGCATTCATTGATGATCTCCTATCCAAGTACTAATCAGGGCTGACTCTGTTTAGCTTTCAAGATCAGAGAAGATCTGGTGCCTTTAGGGTATTTGGGTTTGGAGTCGACCAGAAACCAAATATGAATCAAGACTGAGATGTGGCAGTCCAAAAAGAGAGAGAGAGAGAGAGAGAGAGAGAGACAATGCAGTTTTACCGTCCAGATCGAGGAAAGTCATAGTACCACTCTACTCTGCTTTGATCAGACCTCCCCTGGAATATTGTGTCCAGTTCAAGAAGTATATTGACAATCTGGAACATGTTCAGAGGAAGGTGATCAAGATGATGAACAGTCTGGAAACCAAACCTTAGGAGCAACAGCTTAGGAGACTGGGTCTGCTAGCTTGGAGAAGGTATGACAACTACCTTTAAACGTCTGAAGGGATGTCATGTGGAAAATGGTGTTAGTTTATTTTCTGCAGCTCCAGAGGCTGGAACACTAACCAATCAAACTTCTTGACTCTACAGGCTGCTTGAGAGTGTTTGTCTTGAAAGGTAGGCTTTCCCTCTGCGAAAATGTTTAAACAAAGATTGGATGGTCCCCCTTCAGTAGTGTTTTAAATTTATATTCTGAAGGTCATGGGGCTGGAGTCCCTTCTGATATCTACAATTCTAAGCCAGGATCATGATGAAAAGCAGGACTCTGCAATCTATGACCCGTCTAATATTTGGACTCTCCTCTGCCCCAACCACCATGTCCAGTGATTATGGCATCTGAAGTCTAACATCTGGAGCGACATGAGTCTCCCACTCCTGATGTAAGACCACCAGCTAGCTTTTATGGATATCTCAAGCCCACTTCCTACGTGGTGGTAGAATCCATCCCACCTTCTGTAGAAATCATTCATGGTCCCAGACATAGATGTTCTGCTAAGTTCAGTTGGGCCCTTGAGGTGAGACTCTTTCTGTCTATTGTATTTCTTTGCCTGTTTGGGGGCCAGTGTTTATGGAACGAAGAACATAGGATACCCTCTTTGCCGTCGAGTTATAATCCAGTTGTCTCTTGTCCTATAATGAAAGCATTAAGAAATGTGTAGGATCCACCATTTTTTAAATATTTGAAAAGCATCCACATATCTTCTCCTTGGACTTCTAGCCTCTGGGCTAAACATACTCAGCTCCTCCATCTTGCCTTACACGATTTGCCTTTTAGCTCCTTGCTTCAAAAGTAAGTGAATTCCAGTGTTATCAGACAGTCTTCCTCACATGCAGCCCCACAGGACAGGGTATGTCAAATTGTTGTTTTCTTATTAGAACATTTCATGTATGATGCACAGGATTTTAGGTTTTTCACAGAATTATCTTTAAAATGTCTGGTGCATAAAAAGTGCTTTCAGTCCAACATTCTGTGAAATTGTGAGCTGAGTTTGCAACTACCTGACATCAGGTTGTGTTTTTTTTTTTGCTTTGCTTTGTGTTTTTCGTTTTTTTTAAAGACATTTGTGCTTGCCCTGGGATCGCAATGAGTTTCTATGTGTTTAGGGCAGGGGTGAATATTGTGTGGCCATCCAAATGTTCTTGGACTGCAACTCCCAACAAACTTAACAGCACAGTCAATGGGGAATAATGATGGGAGTTGCATTTCAATATCATCTGGAGGACTGCACCATTCCCACCCCAGCTCAGGGAGAAAAATGTGTGTTCAGTTCAGCTATTTTATTATTCTAGAAGACTCTTTTCCCCAAATTACATGGGCTGTTTTCTGTCCCACCCTCCAGGTACTCTTGTTGTTGAATTTGCCTTCTTTCCTGCTAAAAGCATAAAATTAGGCAAAATTAGGTTTCTACTCACAGAAGGAAAAAAATCCTAATGCTTCATCCTATGGTAGTGACAGGCAACATAAATCCTACTAAACTAAACTGCTGCTCACCACCCAAAACACAATCGTGCATAACTGGAAAACTGGATCCACTTACAGCAAAGAGCTGTTGCAAAGTGCAAAAAAACACCCACAGCAAAACTTATACCCTGTTTGCCCATCAAATGCAGCAATTATTGGAGGATTTAAACTCACTGGTATCTTTTTATATGAAAGAACAACTTTATATACATATCTGAGAGGTGTGGAGCACATGCCCTTTCAAACCTGAGGGAGGACCTTCCAGGGAAAAGAAACCCCAATAGCTCTTGCTTCCCCCTCCCACCTCCCCACAATTTTTTCATGTCATAGATTCTAAGACACTAAAATCTCAACAGAAAAATAATCCAGAAAATCAATAATAAATTATGTGTGGATCTCCCAACCCTACTCAGGATGCTCCCCCATTCTAGAACACATAGTTTTGAAGCTAGTCACAATTTTTGGGTATATGTGTTGGAGAACATTTTTTTTAACGGCTGCAAGTAAATCAGGAATATTTCTTGCTATTGTTCTGAAGCTTCCTAGGATGCAAGAAACCTTGTATTAATTAGTTTCATGAGCACAAAAGTCTGTAATGCTACAGTCACATAGCTAGGAGTAAGCCCCACTGACTTAATTCTGAGTAGACACGTATACAATTATACTTTGAGAATAATTCTGCCCATGTCTACTGAGAAATAGGGCAATGGGACTTACAGGAGTACAGGAAAACATTATAGTGCTCAAGCTCATTTCTGCATGGATATGCATTTTTAGTATGAGGATGCGAGAGGAGCGGGACTGTAATGACGCCTCTGCAAGACGTCATCACAGTCCTGTCCTTCTTGCATCACTAGCTAGCTCCATCGTGGGGTAAACTATTGATAGATTTTCTCTGTCACTGACCTCCGATCGTGCAATGCTCCCACACTTACCTGCCATGTGGAAGAGCCGGAAGCATGATGGAGGCACTCCCTGCCCCAGCACAGCATGGGAAAGAATCTGGCTGTGCTGTGAAAGGAAGAGGCATGTCCCTCGCGCTCCCTTCCACAGGGCGCCAGTCTGACGTGGAGGGCAGCATTCCCATCGAGCTCCCTTCCCACCAAAGACACTGCTGGGATTACGACCGCAGGGCAACGCGATAAGGTAAGGTGTGGAAAGGGCCTGAGTCTGTCCGCATGTATAGGATTGCAGGGTATAGGACTGCAGCCTTAGTCTTGTCTTCAAAAGCTGTCCTCAACCCACCATCAAGGTGACATGTAAAATAGTCTGTGATATGGCATTAGGGTGAGGGTGAATGGTTGGAAAAAAAAACAAGTAAAAGAAACTCAGCTGGGGCAGCATTAAGTCCCCAGCACTATTTGTCAGGTCCTAAAACTCACTGTTCCTCCCTATAAAATGAGAACGACTGAGTCTGTTTAGAAAACTGTGAAGAGAAAAAGGGACAAGGAATGCAGGAAAAAAAACTGGGGAGGGAGGAGTTTCCTTCACAAAACTCTGCAGATTACAAAACCAAGTGTCATTCGTTCTAAAATCTAAAATGAGTATCAAAGTTAAGGGAAGGAGGTTGTTAGTGAAAATAGAACAATGTGGGATTGTTTTACACACGCACGCACGCGCACACACACAAATTCCAGAAAACTGGAAGCATTTTGCTCAAAATAACACTTTTATCACAGTGCTTAAAACCTTGACTTGCTTCCCAAATTTTTGTCTGCCCCTCCCGCCAAAGAGAACTGCCAGATTTTAGTTGTGTATCTGAGATCAATCCAAGAACAGCTCTCACTAAAAGCAGCCAATAACCAAAAGACACAAATCTATCTGAAATTAAGCACCTTTAACTCACACAACCCAGATTTGCTCAGCTGGAATTAGTAAGAATTCTGATTTATCAACAATGAGCAGCATGTCCTTATACCACCCTCCCTCTAAATAATTTTGAGGGCCCCAAAGGCTTCCCACTGTATTTTTTAAAAAACGTTTAAAATGCTTCCTATACCCTTTGGCAGAATTGGAGACAATATTGCCATGTTTTTGTCCCATGCACTGTTTTAGGTCCTGGAGAGGCTCCCCCCCCCCCCCTCAAATCAGTAAATGAACAGGAATGATTTATTTCTTGATTTTAAAAAAAAGGCTTCTTCTGGGCCTAAAACAGCCTCCTACTTCCTGGTTTTAAAAAGACCTCTTTTCTATCTATTGAACAGGCTGGGCTGAGCTGAGCCAAGCCTGAATTTGGACATAGCATGAAGCAATGTCCATCCTTAGCTCAGAGGTAGACAATATATAGCTTCCTTCCCATTTTTAAGTCCTTTATTTTTCCCTCTCTCCCCATACTCAATTTTAGTCCAGGAGAGGCCTTTCTAGTGAGAGCCAGCATGGTTTGAGTGTTGGGCTATGACTCTGGAGATCAGGTTTCGAATTCCTGCTCTGCCATGGAAACCCACTGGGTGACATTGGGGTAGTCACACTCTCTCAGCCTTGTGTCCCTTCAAGTCATTTCTGACCTATGGAGACCTTAAGGAAAACTTATAATGGGGATTTCTGGGGCTGAGAGAGTGTGATGCACTCATGGTCACCAAGTGAGTTTCCGTGGCCGAGCGCTGAACTGAACACTGGTCTCTAGCATCAGAGTCTAATTCTCAAACCACTACAACACACTGGCTCTCTCAGCCTCAGAGGTCCCTCAGAACAAATCTTGCCAATAAAACCAGTGACAGGTTAACCTCAAGGTTGTCATAAGTCAGAAATGACTTGAAGGCACACAAGAACAACATCAAGAGGCCTTTGTGAAAAAAGGGATGAATCACCCCAGTCCCTGGTTTTATGCCCAGAAGTGCCAGATCAAGAGAGCTCTTTACCCAGTTTTTTTTTTCTTCCAAAAAGTAGAAGCAAGCATCCAGTTCTGAGGAGGAAGGACAGCTAGGTCAAAATGAGTCCCTGGAGTCACCAAAGTTGCCTAACTTTGCTTTTGCTGTTTCTATTTTCAGGGAGAATAAAGCTGGAGAGATTGGGAAGTGTGCACCAGCCTGCTGCTCAGTACCAATAAGCCAGAGAATTTGTGTTATTCTACTTCATCATTTTGTGTGAACATGGCCCCTGAATTTCAAAAACATGTAACTCTGAATACAGGTTTTACAGTAAAAAGAAAATGGTGATCAACCCCCATATATGAATCTGGGTTTTCTCTGGTTTTCTCCTTGCCAACCACATTCTAAAAACCTTCTGAATTCCAAACTTTTACAAAGTTGTCTTTTAAAATGTATTTATATTTATAGGTATTTATATATATAATATTTCTTGTTTTTAAACGAATCCTTCCCTCCTTGTTCTATGTGTACTTTTTTTTCTTAACCTGAAGATCTAATTTTACTTTTTTATTATTGTTATCATTATTATTTGCTGGTGACAATTTTAGGCATGTGTGGGGTGGAGAAGGAGTGGAAGAGACAAAGGAAGGAGGGAACAGGTAACTTTGCACGGTCAGGTTGAGGACAGTAAGGGAGTCTGAGCAATTTAAAAAAAAAACAAAACAAAAACAAAACAGGAAACATTACACCCTTTCCCCTGAAACATCTGAAATGCAAACTCAACCAGAAAAAGAGGGAAAGAGAGAGGGAGAGGCGGAGGAAAGAACACCACTTCATTTTTCACTGCAACAAGAAGCAGGCAACCCCCTTTGCGGAGGTGTGTATGTGTGCACGACAGGATGAAGGGAACAGTGGGAGGGTGCGTGCCACATAGGAGGTGATTTTTTTTCTGTAATCAGCTGTTTGTTTGTTTTTTTATATATATATATATATATATTTATATTTATATATATATGTAAAGTCTCGCTCTGAGTTTTGAGCATCTGTCCTCCAGATCGACTCATCGATCTGTGCGCAGAGAGTTCAGAACTTCCTGTATACGATCTGTGCCTCCCCAGTGGGAGAATGAGTCTCTGTCACAAGCAGAACTTCTCTTTTGCTGGAACGGTTGAACAAAAGATAAGTGTGCTGGTATGGAACAGTACATGGAGCCCGCCCCCGTGGGCCCGACCATGACCCACACGGTGCAGAGAAGTGGGGGCAGAGGAGATTGCTTCCAGCGGCATGCTGTCCCATGGCTTCCCCCCTTCGCCCCACCCCTGCTCCTCAGACATTTGTCCAGGCATAGCCAGGGAACAAAAGACCGAAGTGTGTGCAGGGAAGGGGTTGGTCACGCGGCTTGTCCCAGTGGCCGGTGAGGTCACGGCGAATGTGTGGCAGGGCTACTTCTGTTGGAGCTGGGGGAAAGGCTGGGGCTGCAGCTGCCTGGAGGTGGGGCTAGGCTGCCTATACGGGACGAGGCTCCCGTTGAGGCCCCCAAAGTGTCCATGCCTTCAGAGTTCTCCAGCATCTCCTGGATGAGTGGCGGCATTGATCCGGGGATCTCCATCTTCAACGTAATCACTCTTTCAGCACCTGCAGAGTGGAGTGGAGAAGAAGACAGGTAAAGCAGAGGACACAAGTCTCACCTGAGCACCTTCTTGCTCAACCTTAGGACAAGTTTCCACTTGACACTAAAAGCATCACCAACTATTCAATACAGACTGGCTTTGGGAACGAGTCAGGATCAAAACACATAGCACAGTGTACAATAGCAGCAAATCCAGGTCTTGCGAACCCATGTATACTTTGGGGATCACAGATCCCAGAACTCTCCAGCTGGCATGACCACTGGCCATGGTGATGGGAGAATTCTGGGAGTTGTAGCTCAAAAAAGGGGCCTCTCCGAGCTTTGTTCTTCTCTGCTCATCATACATACAGACCAGCTTTGGGGTGGGGGAACATTCTTCATGCAGAACCTGGAGCCTGGCCATTACCTTTTGCGCTGATGCTTCGTAGGTCTGTGATCTTCATCAGCATTTTGGGGAACATATGGGGTTTGCTAGGTCTTCTCTTCCTCACATAGATTTTCAGGGCCTCTAAAAGTGGTTCCTGCAACTTATCCACTCGGTCTGGCTGTTCCAGGTCCTGCCGATCTGAGGAGGAAACAGGAGGTTAGAAAAATATAGAGGTCATCAGGCATAAAGCAGTCCATGCTTACCATACTCAGCACTTACAGACACAAATGATGTGCTAAACAATTTTATGGTAGATCTGCACATAAGAACAAATTTCCATGAGGTTAATAGGCCTGTTACCATAAACATATACACACACACCTATAAAAACTTGAGAAATTTTGCCTAACTCATTCAATAAGTAAAGAGGTAGGAACCAGGAACTATATAGAGCCGTGCTTCATAAGCTATCTGATGCAGGAGACAGGCTGTTTCTTCCCCGGCACGCCAAGGGCTGGTACCATATTTGTGCCCACTGGCAAAACCTGTTTCTTTCTTTCCTGGAAACTCTCCAGAGACTGGCAGCTAATGGCTCAGAGACTGGCACTTTGAACAGCACTGATGTACAGTGTGGAAGCACTTGCATTTAGGACACACTTTGTGTTTGTTAAAGAGTGTAAAACTCACTAGCTCATTTGAAACAAAAAGTACAAAATATAAATTATACAAATATCTACAAATATATCCTGTCATTTTTAATTAAGATTCAGTGGATACTCACTATGTCCCCATCCCAGAAAGATACAATGAGTTTTTAAACAGATGCGCAACAGGTGGAAAGTTAACAGCTTCAGGGTTAAAAATAAACAAACCCCTCACTGTGAAAAAGTTCCACCTTTGAGACCGAGAAGCTACAAGGTGATGACCACTGTGTTCCATTTTGATTCTCATAGGTGTAAGAGCCAGAAACCTTTTAGCTGATGTAACCACGCAAATGCAGTATACACTATGCTCTTGGAAGTCGCTTGGTTATGGGGATTGGTTGGATTAATTTTTCGTGTGTGTGTGTGTGTGTTTTAGGTTCATAAATGAGTTTGATTTTGTTCAACCTGCATTTTTAAGCAAGTTAATCAGATATACACTGCCTGCACTAACAACCAGACTGAAAGAATAGCTTTTTGTTTTCACATTTCTCTGACTTTATCAATGAAGTCTTCAGCTCAGTATCAATATAGTTTTTACATCAAAATACAAACATGTGCATTTTAGGTTAATGTGCATAATAACGCATAGTTTGGGGCAAAATATATTTTTTAAAATGTGGGTCTTTTTGTCTGGGATGGACTTATGAATGAATACGTGTTGGAACTGCCATTGATTGAAAACAGACTAACCCATCCATGCCTATATAAGGTTGGTTATCTCATACTTTGGGATGCTTTAGGAGCAGTGGTGCTCAACTTTTGATCCTCCAGATGTCTGGGATTTCAGCTCCCAAAATTCCTCGGCATCGGCCATACTGGGTTAGCCATACTGGGTTGGTAAATGTAGTCCAAAACATCTGGAGAGCCACTCCAGATTGAGAACCACTGTTTTACAGCATGATGGGTTTTCAACAGTCAAACCAATTAATGAGTGGGAATTTGTGCATTTACACACACACACACACACACACACACACACAGAGTCATACATGCCCACAAGTCATGTTACCCTACAAGTCCATTTTGCAAAAGGTAAAACCTGTCAGCGAAACTGAGATGGATAGAGCTTTTCAGTGCCTGTACACCACCTGCACACAGCAAAACAGACATTGTGTGGAACACATGCATTTATTAAAAACTACATGACAACCACTCATGTAATTTCTGGACAGCCACACAAGTAGTTTCTGTACCCTCTCCTGTACGATGAAAGCAAATTCTTGGTGTGTGTTGTTAAATGGCTATATTACTACTGAGATGATAAAGTAGCTTTCCAGGTTTTGTAGTCAGAAATATTACTACTATAAATTACATTACTAGACACACATGCACTCTACTTTCTTGGATTCACCAAAAGCTTTTAAAAGCACAAACTTTCACGTTGCCCAAAGAACCTCCTGCCACCTGGTGGTGCTGTTGGGTAGAAATGCAGCACACTAAAGAGGCTCTCCTGTCCTCCTTTCCCTAGCTTCGGGCGAAGTGTACTGTTTGTTGTGTGTAGCACAAGAGCAAAATGTGTATGGAAGAACTGTGATTTTAATGGACAAGCAAGCAAAAATTGTTTCTAGCTTGCCTGATAGCCAAAAAAACATTTACAGCAAGACTGGGCAACTTTAAAGCAGGATTGAGGGAAGTTTAAAGCAGTATTGGGTCCAGGGACCTTAGCATTCGTCCTGGGCTACAGCATCCCTCACCACAGAAAACTGAACCAAGCAAGCAAGCAGCAGCAGCAGTGCTGACAGCGGAGGAGGAGGAAGACCCAGAGCTTTAAAATAAGAACTATCTGCTTGATTTAAAGCAGTTGCCCCAGTTTGCACCGGAGCTCAGTGTCGTAGATTCAGGGTGGAATGCTAGGAAGGATAGTATGCAGCCCACGAGCCTCTCATCTATAGCTGTGTAGACACCATCTGGTGAAGGCTCAAGAAGCTCTACTCAGGGTCAATTGCTTCCAAGCCCCCTGGCTCTGAAATTGTACAAGGGAATAGGGAGTTCTGAACACCCTTAAAAAGTTCAGTGACTCAGGCTAACTAGGGAGAAGTAGGCTTTAAGTTTTCAGAATAGAAACCAGAATGGCAAGAGTTGATTTGTGGCTTCTTGAGAGTTTTGAAGGGTGGTGGACTGAGGGTCCCAAATAGACTTTGCTGCAAATTTTGTTCTTGTATGTGTTTTAAATATAGATTGTGGAATAAGTCAATCTAACTTCAATCTTTTTTGTATGATTGCCATTCTGCCCTGGGAACCTCAAAGCCTGAAGCAAAATCTCAGGGCTAGATTTTTAAGCAGTTTTAAATATCCAAGCCTTTCCTGGTCTTTACTAAAGGAGGGGGCGTGTTATATGTTTAAAAGCCTCCCTACAAAAATGTAACGGTGGCCATTTCCGCACTAGCCTGTTATAGTGCTATTATTCCACTTTCAACCTTCTATGGAATCGGCTCTCCTCAAAGGCCCCTCTCTAAACTGCAAACCCCAGGATTCCACAGGAGGTTGAAAGTGGAATAATAGCACTATAACAGACTACTGAGGAAATTGCTGTTCTCTGCATGTCATGCAGAAATGGCATCTCAGCAACAGGCTGCTAATTCCCTCTTGACATGCCTGGTCTGTATGTACAGGGCATCCTGTTACCCGGGTTTCAAGCTGGCTGCCCGGATAGCACAGGGCTCTCACTCAGACTGGAGAGAGTGGGGAGAAAAAAAAGACGTGGAGAAAATATGAACACTGAAATTTAAATGGAACAGTCCATGAAAAGCAGCTCCACTTGATTCAGCTCAATATATAAACTGGCCCTCATTATGTCATCCATAAATCATTTTTAGTAAAAGCAAGCATTCTGGATTGTTTTTGTCACAACTAATCTCCGACAGGGAACACCTGCAGAGCAAAAAAGAGCAATCATTCATTAACCACCTAACCCACCAATGTGGGAAACCAGAGTTTACGATTTCACTGATTAAATGTGACAAGGAGAGTCTCAGGCCATTTCCACACTAGCTATTATTCCACTTTCAACATCCTATGGAATCCTGGGGTTTGCAGTTTAGGGAGGGGCCTTTGACATTCATAGGATGTTGAAAGTGGAATAATAGCATTATAACAGGCTAGTGTGGAAATGGCCTCAATTTTCTGTTTATACACTCCCAGGTATATACCAGGCCCAGACCAGACCTCAGGAACACTAACGTTCTGGACTACAGCTCCCAGAATCCTCCAAGCAGCATGGCCAATGGCAACTGGCATTTAAAAAAAAACTCTTCCAAGCTCTGATCAAGATGCTAATAGTATTTCAGCATGTTTTCGGTCTGGATCCAGACATAATTGTGTTTAGAGCAGATTCACTGAATTAACAGGCCATAAGCTAGTCATTACTAACTTCAACTCCACCAACTTGGGTCTTGAGAAGTAAAGCCACAGACTTGGCCCTCATCTGCTTTGCAAAGAAGGGTGAATATAAATTTTACAAACATTTTATACTGATTACACAGAGAGGGGGTTGAGACTAAAAAACAGAAACAAGAACAATGTTGATACACTAATTATAGGTATTAAGGGTATTACACACTGTTGCTTCTAGACTACTTATAACAAGAGTTGCTACCCACAAAATGGCCTTCTGTTCCTCTGGAGCAGCCACAAAACAAAAATGCAAGTTGTCTCCATCACCAGAGATGTACTCTTTGTTCTCTTCCTAACTACTGAAATTCGAGGTAACTAGTGTAAAGTAGCTTTCCCTCTGTCTTTGGCCTTTAAAGCTAATAGCTGTTCCACAATCAAAGGGAGGGCCACAACACACACACACACACACACAAAGCCACCACTCCACAGTGCAGTGTCATGATGATGTGCATTTCCTGGCTGTGGCCCAGCAACTGAGGACATGGGTCCAAGACTTATTCCTGATCCTCTCCCAGTAATGGTGCTCACCCCCACATATGAGGCATATGGCGCTGAGCAGTCCTGTTTCGGCATCATCCATCTCAAGTGGCAGCAGCTGGTTGGCAAAGGCAAACACCAGATCCGTGAGGGGCCCAAAGCCTGCGTTATGCATCTGCGTGCGGTTGAGTGTCAGGCCATCTGAGAATGTCATAGTGTCCTGATCTGGGGTGTAGCGCGTACATATCCGAAGGATCTAGAAGGAGAGCATTATTTGCATCAGATTTACACCCATTCCTTCCATGTTTACTTGTATAATGCTATGAAATAGGTGAAACGGCTTAATGGAGGTACAGATATAGGTTGTAGCCCTCCCTGGAGAACTAAGGCTCAATTGTCCTAAGTCCTTCCAGCCCCAACACTTGTTTTTGTCTTTGGTGGGGAAGGACTCTCTACTTACCAGGATGTCTAGGCAGGCAGCTTTGAGAAGCGTGATCTGATCAGCGATGGTGAGTGTGGTGAAACCTGGCAACTGCTTGGCAAATTCAACTGTCTTGATGATGCATTTTGTGGACAGTTCACTGAATTTGTCCCACAGGTCTATGTCGAGAGACACCCGCTGATCTGAACTGTTATTCTGGGGGTGAGTGGAGACAAGAGAAACTCGACGTGAGAGAACAGCATTTGAGACTCAAGCAAAAAGGGTCAGATTTTGATTTCCGCACCCCACCCCCAAATGTCCTTTGCTTGAGTGGGTGAACTTTGCTTCACCTTCAGAATAATTTCTTAAGTTGGGAGGTTCGCAAGACTTTCCCTAGCCACCTGGTATTATCTTTCCACAGAAACCTGGACTGGGCTCACTTGCTTCGGAACAGAGACTGCAAAAGTCACTTTTTTGGACTACAGCTTCCAGCACCTCTCAGCCACCTCGGACATGCTCGTGCAACATAGAGCACTGTGGAATTTATCCTCCAAAATTAAGATCTGTATCTACAGCTATCTGTGCTGGCATTTAACCTTACCTTCTTGCATCATTAAAAATAAGGTAATATCATCAATAGGAACAAGCTTTGTAATGTGAGAATGATCATGCCAAGAATGGAAAATAAAAATTGAGTGTTCGCCTCAGAAACTTCACTTTTTCCTTAAAAATTTTGGCAACAGTCTTTGGTTGATACTGAACCAAAGGGAGGGGTATAACAAAAATTCTAACTCTCAAATACAACAGCCTAAATCCAAGTGTTAATCCTGAACAGGGAAGAGCCGTTGAATTGCTTGGATTCAACCATATGTTGACTCACCTTTCCACATCCTATTCAATATGTCTATTCTATTCCAGGTAAGGTAGGCTTTTGTTTTATTTTTGGTTAGAGACAGTGAAGCATGAAAAGAGTTGGAAAGTGCCAGATAAAACTGTGGCAGTAACTGGGCTGGATATGTTTAACCTAGTTAACAGCAGCAAAAGTGGCTACTTAGCCCCATGACAGAAGAACATAGGTAGAAGGTCCCAGATTTAATCCCTCTGGTTAAAGGCTCTGGTGGCAGGTGATGAAAAAGGTTCTCTACTAGACATCCTGGAAGGCTTCAAGTAGCCTGAGAAGGTAACACAAAGGCCAGGCAGGCAAGTAATATGAGAGAACACCTGACTGATTTGTTCTTACAATTGAGAGTAACTCTGGGATATTAGGAATCTATATAAATGTAAACCAGTTCTTTCAACTATCTTGCCTGCCAATTTTTCACAGTCATAAGGTATCTGTGCCTCTACCATTTGGGCACCTTTGGGTATAATGTACTCCTCCTAGGTTTCTGAACACTGTAATGGGTTTCTGTAAAAAAAAATTTTTTGTAGATCCCATTGGATCTTGAGGGCTAAGCAGGGTGAGGCTTGGTTATTACTTGGATGGACAACCATTAAGGGATATCAGATGCTTTAGGCTAAATTTCAGAGGAAAGCAATGGCAAACCTGAGTCTTCCTTGCCTAAGAAAACCCAAGAGGTTGCCATATGTTCACAGATAACCTGAAGGTACATGCACACATGAGAACACGTGCACACACACACACACACACACATTTTCCTACTAGAAATGTAGATGGATGGATTCTGTTTGTTACTTAATTCTTTGTTAGGAGGATTACAATGTTTACGGTTGTGAGATTGTTTTAAAAATACTTAATTTTGCATTTTAATATATTTTTAGAACTTTTAAAACTTTCTTAACAATTACCCCTTTTTTTGGCACAAAGTATTGATGAACTAGTATTGACCTATTACAGTTGGTATACTGGGCTGAAAGGCAGGATATTGTTAAATCATCAGGAGATGATTTAAGACTTCACTAGGCTGAATATTACTGAAACTCCTGTTTGTGTCCGTTTGGCCATGAATGTCTACTAGCAGGCAGTCATTTTACTTGAGAGAACCTATGTATTACTTGGCTTAAAGTGATCATTCTGCTGTTACAGAACGTGTTATGTGAGCTAAGCGATTCTGTAGTGTTATCCCAACTTCAGCATAAAGCAGCGTCATAAGAATAAATTATAAAAATACAGTCATCCCTCCACATTCGCTAGGGTTAGGGGCAAACAACCCCTGTGAAAGTGGAAAAACCATGAATAACTCTAGGCTCAAACCATATTTAACACACAAAAAAAGTATGATCACTATATTCAACCCACCGTGGATTCCTTTGAGGCATCAGGGTTCCTTCACAAGGCAGAAGTGGGTAGCTGGTGGGGCTTACTGTCATCTCCACTGCTGCCCCACACCATTTTTAATAGGGACTTACTAGCCTTGTTCACAGTTTCTCAGTCTCATGAGGCTTGCAGTTCCTACTAAAAATGGCCTAGGGAGGCTGCAGATGTGACAGCAAATAGTCTGTGAATAATCAAATCCGCAAAAGTGAAACCCACAAATGTGGAGGGCTGACTGAATATTAATCGGCAAATGTGACCAACTGGCAACATTCATTCAGATGACATAAAATGGCTTCTTCTGTGGAACAGAGTAGGGAATGGCTGCACAGACTCATCACAGCCCTTGTCAGAGTCTTCTCTCAAACCAATTGATGTCTCTAGTTACAGCTTATAGCCCTTGCACCAATTACGGTTTTTGCCGCTGATCATTCTAGCAATCTCACCAGCTCTCCCTACTGAGCCTTCTCCTGTCCTCCTCCATTCACCTCATTTGCCACTTACCGTGGTATACTTGCCCAACTGGCAGAGGGCAGGGAAGGTCTCCTGATGGGCCTTGCGTACTTTCTCAATGAGATCCTCTACCTCAGGCGTGATGATGTAGCTCTCTGAACATTCCTGCTTGGGAGCATCTTTCTTCTTCTTGTTTCTGTCATTCCGGACAGCTGAAAGAAGAGATCACAGGGTGAGTGCTGCTCTCAAAGAGAGGTACAAAATCAAGATCCCTGAACAGAGAGCTGGCCCATTAATATTACAGTTGGCCTTCCACATCTGCGGCTTCTGTATCCATGGATTCAACCAACCACAGCTTGAGAATCCAAAAAGCAAAATATTGATTTTGCATTTTATACAAAGGATGCTATTTTACTACACCACTGTACATAATGGCACATGAGCATCCATGAATTTTCCTGAAACCAAACTCTGGCGGATACTGAGGGCCACTGTACTGTATGCATTTGTTGCTCTAGTAGTAGGCATAGCATTTAAGGTTAATGTGACACTTTTTTTAAAGGGAACCAAAGGCAGAAACAGGCTATACAGAATTAGTTTAGGAAGTGATAACAGGTAGTCCAATAAAAAGACACTTTTCTGAAGCATTTTGTATCTAGAGATGACTGTGAAATTCATTCACTTCACATTTCGAAGTTAACTATGGTAAGGGTAGTAAGCCTGACTAAAGAATTTGGCAAGTGCAAAGCAGGCATACAAAATGTGAACTTCTAGAACCTAAAGACCGGTAGGAACAATGTTTGCTGTCAAAATCTATGTATTTGCTTTTCTATTGCAAAAAAGTTAAAGTAATCACAAAAGTGTGCATTAAAATACTGCCAAAATTGTATTTCTGAAAAATGTGCAAAAAAAAAAAATCTATGAATTTTCATACGGACAAACGAGAATCTGTTGCAAAGTCAAGATGGAAAGAACTTCAAAACAAACAAAAAAAGTGTGATCAAAATCAAGTTTGTATTTGTATCTTCCTTGTCTACCACTGGCAAAGAAGAAAAAATATTTTTCTTTTGGAAAGAATTACATATTTTGCTCTTTTCTGCCCATTAAGTATCTGCCTGTGAATCCTCTCCCCGTCTCCTGCTAATTATGAGAGATATAAAAAGTACAAGTCTGCAGTCCTTACTGGGACTTGGTCTGAAATGGAAACGCTTTTTCAACTCTAACCTCCAATGTAAAGTCTACAGGGCTCAAGAGAGCAACACCATTCTCTGCTCTGGTGACAGAGGATTGCAGTCAGTGGTGCTTTCAGTTTTTGCCAGAACACCTGACTGTGCATAGCTCTTTCTTTTGCTCTTTATGCCCTACCCATGTCTCCTGTCATTAGGTGTTGCAGCTGGGTGTTGCAATTCTCATGGACTGCCTTCAAATATGCCTATTGCTCAGGGTACATATGTCTGTGCAACATCTTTTTTAAATAGTGCTGCTTCTATGAGGGAAGTGCAACATCAGTTCAGCTGGGGAAACCTCAGCAGAGCCAAAGAACAGAAAAGTTGCATACTAGACCCATGAGTAAGAGGGAAAACACCTCAGAAGCTGAAGTGCTGGGAAGCAAGATCAGGTAGGCTATGCAGACAGTAGAGAAACTCAAGAGAGAAAGAGGTTCAACACTAGCTGAAGAAAGAAGGCAAAACAGGCAGATCCCTAAGAAATGCCAAAATTAGTGAAGGTCAGGTGGAGGAGGCAGTGGGAAGCAGGGCAGGCAGAAGCACTGAGCTGCAAAGAGGCAAGATCAACCAGAGAGGTAGGTAGGTTTCTCTGTGTGGAAAGAGGAGGAATAGAGAAGAAGAAAATGTATGTTTAGAAGGAAACCTGGAGACAGAGCTGGAAAAATCTCATCAAACTCTCATTTGGAGTCTCTAGAACCTGGATGGTTGACACTTTGATAACTAGGAACATTTCACCAAAGTTATCAAAGGAACATTTGGAGAACATTCTCCCCAAGTTGTTTTTAAAAATGTGGAAGATCCAAGGTGCCTGCAGAGGAGATTCTGCATTCAACCAGGTATATCAGATCCACCTCAGCAGTGTGGAATTCCAGTACACAAAGGCCAGTGTCAAGATCAATCTGGCAAATCAGACTGGCTCATCACAGTGTTCTGTCTCTGAGTGAGAATAGGACCAAAATGCCATTGAATGCAAGTTCAGCTCCAGGAATATTCATACAATTCTAGCTAAAGCTGGGAAAAGCAAGTTTTGTGGCTACAGCTCCCTTGAACCCCCAGCCACTGACTATGTTGGCTTAGAGAATCATGGGAACTGAAGTCCAAAAAGTTACTTTTCCAAGCTCTGATTTGGCTCCTGTAACAGAGCAGTTCTTCTAATCCAAAACACAGTGGAAAATAATCATATTCCAGTTGAGTGCCCGCAGAACAAATAGTTCTAGAAACCTCATGTAAGTGAGTCCAATTACATGTTGCAGGAGATCTTTCAAAGTCAATCAGACTCCTTCCCAATCCCAATTTGGACAATCAGTGAGATCCAAAACAAGCAAAATCTATCCACCTACCAAATTACTTGATAGTGGTAACATACCATGTTCTACAACACCTTTACTTCCCCAGGAAAAACGAGGAAAATAGAAGCTGATCTAATGAGGTGTGTGTGTTTGTGTGTGTGTGTGTGTGTCCATGTGTATGCCTGGGTACGTGCACACACATATCCCTTTGCCTTTTTTGGACCATTGTGAACTGCAGCTGAGGCAACAGAAGACATAAGTTGAATGTCACTTGTTTATTCAGCTAAGTGAGGCTCTTTGTTTCCTCAAATATTTCCGAATTATCCCGATTTTCCAATCTGAGTTTATTTATTTTAGCACTTCTATACTCTCTCCTTACTGCCAAAAGCAGCACCTGAAGAATAATGAAAAGTGTCACATTAAGCAGAATGAAGCTTTAGCCAGCTCCAAAATGTCAAGAGGGAAACAGTTTGACATATCTCCGGTGGGGCCAATACCTCCCAGGGCTTCACCACCATCACCATGAAAGCCTTGGAACTCTGTGGCTTTACAGAAGCTGGAAAATGAAGCAGCAACCTCCTGCAGACATCTCAGTATCAGGAAAGAATCTATGGAAGGAAATTATATGGGCCACAGATCCTGAAGGGTCATATTTTTTATTAGGCCTGGAAAGTTAGCCAATGCAGTTGGGACCTAATGCAGATTCTCTGCAGCCTGTTCTTGTTAGAAGGTATACCAAAGCATTCTGCAGTAGCTGCAGCACTTAAAACATCTTCAAAAGCCACCACACGAGGTGTGTCAGAGTGGTCAAGAGATCAGGTTCCCAAATCATGAATGACTGGAGCCTGACTCCTCTCAGGCCAAAACAGGGACAGCTGTTGAAGAATCCAGCAAATGAGGCTCTAAGAAAAACAGCAGGGAGGATACTTGTTCCTTCAAGAAAAGCATAATCATCTCCAGGGCAGGAAGAATCAACAATCCTTCAGGCCTGGGTTGGCCTGCTGTCATAAGCTCTGTCTTGTTCATTACTGTTCCGGCAACAACCATTACTACTTGCTTTCTCTAATTCTTCTCCTTCAACATTAATACTCCCTGAGCTCTCCACCCAAATGTGTCCTTTCATGTGAACCATCTATTCACCAAGCCACTGCAGCAAGAACAGGCAAACAGGTAGTCTAAGACCTGAGGAATTCTCTTTCACTTGAGACTTGTCCATCCCTGAGCATGTTTAGGAAGTGCTACAAAACCTCAGTGTGGGATCTTCATTAATGAAATGTGATAAGGTAGTAAAAGGAGAAGGGTCTTGATATTTCTTAGGATTGTATTCATATCTAATCAATTGGCCTTTGAAATTGGCCTTTGCATTAGAATCCTCACAAAATGGAACAGGCTAGAAAATTCAAAGAGAGACAAGAAATTCAAACAGCCACTTTAACTAATTAGAATGTACTTAATTAACCTACAGAGAACAAAACTGACACAAATTACAGTATGAAGACCCACGGGCTGCAAGAAGACACAGGCACATGTATCAGATTTGTGGTACTTCCTCTCTGCACATACAATTCACTAAGGCAGCGCAAAGCCCTGTGTTTGTTTGTGTCTCAGAAGTATCTTTGCATGGAACCTATATGAGGGCATCCTGGAAGAAGCAGGAAGACAGTCTTTTCAGTTCTGCAGGGCTCCCGGGTTCTTTGGGGTTTTTATTTTCTATGAGAACCCCCTCCACTTTACAATAAGTACATAAATGCAAGCCATCGGCAATGCCAGATGCGCCTTTTGCTCATGGTGGGCTGGTACATTTCACCGCCATGCCTGAGGGAGGAGGTGGGGTGGAGGGGAGGGGGATAATTCGGAAATCAGTCATGTCTGCTTGGCAAATTCAATAAAGCGCAGTCCAGACAGGCAGTTAGGGGAGGGGGGAGAACTGCATCCATCATCACACAGAGAAGTGTGGGGAGAAAAAGCAGCTGGCATAAGGAGAAGCAAAAGACGCCAAGAGAAATGGGTAAGGAGGGGGATTCAAAAATGTTGTTGGGGGGATTGCATCTTAAAAACAGCCCCCTAAAAAGGGGGCTCACATTCTTCACTATCTCTCCACCCCCACAAAAAAAACACATTCCAGTTTGGTTTATGCTTGAATTTTTACTCACCTGTCCTCACACGTACAACCCAACTCTTGACAAGAAGGATGGCTATCTCCACCCTGTGTGGGTTCTCTACTTTCTATCAAAACATCTATTACAATCTGATGAAGTACAATCTACATCTGATGAAGTAGACTTACTGTATGGAAATGTACACTACCTACTTCTTTCTCTCAGTCTCAAAGGTGCTACATATTACAAGTTTGCATATTACAAGTTTGGTTTCTGAAGTTCTTTATCCCCACACTGCAACTTAATAAGTGTAGCCTCCTGTGGTTAATATGTGGAGTCAACTTCCCTTCCCTACAACTTATCTACAGGGCTGATGGACTTCAGGGAACCGAGTCCCAGTTTTGGAGAAAATGCAGGGTGCAAACAAAATGACAGACTTCAGTTCTTAAGAAATTTCCCAATAGGACCTACGGAGTCTACGGCCTAAACCCTATAGTTAATTCTGACTAGAATAGATTTACTGAATCGACTGTATTTACACATTAACTCGACATCTGATACAGGCCAATCTCAGCACAAATGGATGGAGAAAACCATGTGCAGACTAGTCCACAGGAGCACCTCTCCTGCCCCGTACCCCAAACCTCTTCTGCCTGCACCCCATTCATGATCATCCAGTTTCTTCACGGCTTTGGAGGGAAGGAAACAGGCGGCAGGAACTTGGACGTCCCAGATGAATCACTGATTTCTCCGCTCGTCCACACCTCCATTTCCCACTGGATCAATCTGTTCTTTCCCAACCCCAAGGGTTTATTAATCTAGCCCTTGGAGTTGTCATGGCAAAGTGGGGTTCCCCCCACCCTTCCCGTTACAGTCGGGAGCCATGACAACTAAGCACTGCTAAGCACTGCAGACGCCAGGAGGGTCCAGTCTGCGTCATTTGTCTCTGACATCATCAATCACTGGTTGCCGGGGAAACACCCTCAAAATTAGAACAAAGCAAAGGGGTGAGCCCCACATGGCACCTCGAGGGAAGGGTACTGGAAAAATATGTGTGTTATCAATGGCATCTGATAATATTTTTGCAGGGGTGGAGTGGGGATACTGTTTGATAGAACAGGTCAACATCTCCGCTGGCTGTGCTGCTCCTCCCAGAATGAACCAGGACGGACTCTGCCCTTCCCTTGAAATCACCTACACAAAATATCTAATTATTAAGAACACACATTTGCTGGACATTTTGCTTGTTTGCCTCCAAACACCATCACCCTCTCTGTCTCTCAGGACTTCTTCTCATCCTCAACACCTTTCCAGGGCTTTGGATCCCATGTACTATCTGACCTCTACATCAATGCTAACTCAAAGTGGTGGTCCCCGGACCAGTGCCAATCACTGAGCCATTGGCTGCTGTGTATATTTTCCAAAACAGAAAGAAACAGTGGGCAAAAATATGGTGCCAGTCCCCAGCACATGAGGGGGGAAAAAACACTCATCCCCCACATTAGATAGCCTGAGAAGCACTGCTCAATATCATAAAGGACTTTCTACACCATTCTGGTTTGAATTTTTATTTGAAAAGGATTTATGATTCTTAGGGGAGACAGAGGTTGTAATCTTACCAAAAAGCTTGACGGTAACCTTTATGGATTCAGTCAAGGTCTCCCAAGTCTAGTCTAACACAAAATGGCCCTTGCAAGCACAAACGGATATGTGGGATTTTTTGTTCTAAGAGGATGCTGGCAGGAAGAAACTTCCCTTCCCTGACTCTCTTTTCCTCCTCTGCCCTCCACTTACATTCTTTGGACATGCCAACTTCAAAGCACTTCTGCAGGCGGCAGTACTGACAACGGTTTCGTGTCACCTTGTTGATGATACAATTCTTGTCACGGTGACACGTGTACACCATGTTCTTCTGGATGCTGCGGCGGAAAAAACCCTACAGGAGGAAGAGGAGAAAAAGTGGTATGAGCAAACCAATCCTTCTTCCCTTTCCTTGCGGCAACATGTGGCTTGGCTCATTCACTCGCATTCCCTTCATCTGCCACTTTGCTACAGTGCCTTGCTTTCTAAAAGTAGAGACAGAGTACGGTGGTGAAAAGCACAAGTTGTCCCCCGTTTGAATTGTATCTTTGCCATAAACTCAATGTCTGTCCTTGCACAATTGTTGTTGTGTGCCTTCAAGTTGTTTCCATCTTATGTTGACATTAAAACAAACCTGTCATGGGGTTTTCTGAAGGCTGATAGTGTCTGATGTGTCCAAGGTCGCCCAGTGGGTTTCCATGGCTGAGCAGGGAATTAAACCTTGACCTCCAGGGTCGTAGTCCAACACTCAAATCACTATACCACACTGGGAATGTCTTCCCTTAAATTCAACTCCTAGATTTCTGCACCTCCTATGATAGAGGTCAGAACTGTGCAGCCCTCCAGACATTCTTGGGACTGCAACTCTCAGCAACCTCAGCCAGGATATCTAATAGTGAGAAATGCTGGGAACGAAGTCCAAGAGCACCCAGAAGGTACACAATTTCCACCCCTGTCCTATGGAAATATTAACATGGGCCTAACGTACCAGGTTGTTGTAAAGACTATCAAAGACGATGAACATAAGAGCATATACTGAGAATATATTGAGGCACTATAAAAAATCAGGGGTGGCCAATTCTTCTTATTCTGAAGTGTTACATTCCCTCAGATTTAATCTGTTGGATGCCATGTGGCAACAGTGGGCAGCACCTCAGTCCAAATGTGGACAAAACAACACACTGTCTCTTCTTGTAATTAAGACCTCTCTCTCTCTCTCTCTCTCTCTCTTTCTCTCTCTCTCTCACACACACACACACACACACACACACAGTTTTCTCCCACTCTTCATACCTTCCTGAACTGATTGCTAGCAGTGAGCCACATGAAATTAAGTTGAGGACTGCATGTGGCCAATCCCTCATAATGATAACAAGTGCTGCTTGTTTCCGTATGTGGACACAGAACAGCCTTTCTCCCACCACCATCATTCCACTTCCCAGCATTCTAGTGCAGGCTAATGCTCCATAAAAATGTCCAGCTTCAGCTAGTAAGCTGCTGTGAAACCCCAAGAATGCTTTTAGAATAAAGCTACTTAATATTATTATTTACCTTTATTTTTCAGGTTTCTATCTCACCTTTCTGCCATCATGGGATTCAAGATGGCTTATGTGAGGGTCCTGTATGATCTGCCATACAGGCATTGAGCAGACTGAGCACTATTTGGCTTCAGGAAGGGGATTGCATCATGTCCCAGGCCTCTAGCTTTTTCAGGGCTATGACAGCATGTCACATTACATTTTCTCAGTAATCCTACAACAACCCTCCAAGATAGGCCACTATTATTATCTCTATATTTGAGAAGAATCATAGAATCACTGAATCTTTGAGATGGAGGGGACAACAAGGGCCAAACTAGTCCATATAGAAATATACAACTAAAGCTGAAAGAAGACAGTCAGAACAAGCAAGACTTTGGTAGCAGAGATCCTCAGCCCTCCTCTGTCCCAGAGGGACAGGCTGCTCACCTGCAACTCTGTTTTTTCAAGCAGTCATCTGTGCCCTCACACAGATGGGTTTTGCGCATTTGTATGTGAGGCACACAGACCACAATGAAGAATATGTGCCCTCCCCCCCCAGTAATTGTGGTTGTTTGAGCAGTTACCTGTGTCCTCATATAAATGTGCAGAACCCATTTGTATAAAGTGCAGAAACCACAACAAGAACTACAATTTTCCAAGGTTCCTTGGAGAGTGGGGGAGGCAGCCACTGCAATTAAACTAGATTAGGTTTGTTACAGATACATATGAGCCCTGGCGCTGCACTGGTTAAGTGCTGGTACTGCAGCCACAAAGTTATGAGTTCGATCCTGCCGGGCTCCAGGCTGACTCAGCCTTCCATCCTTCCACAGGTCAGTAAAATAAGAACCCAACTTGTTGGGGGCAATTAGCTAATACACTGTAAACCACTTACAGAGCACATAGCTGATAAGCGGTATAGAAATACACATGCTATTGCTACTGCCATGTACCTAGAACTGGAACTTTCAGAACAGCCACTGCTAAAATGGTTATAGAGCACTGTAAAACACACATACACATGCACACACCGACACACACACATATCTGTCCCTATTATGTCCTTTCTTTCAACAGGCTACAAATTAACCAAGCTTTCAGTTTTGTCTAACTAAAAATTCTGCTGAACTAAAAAAATTCATATGCAACTGCATCTACTGCAGTAGGTCTTATAAAGCAGGACTACATATGTTTCTGCACCACCCTGAAAGAAAAGCTGGAAACCTAGTTTCCACACTGAATTACGCTAACAAGACATATTTGCTGCTCAACGAGCCAGAGTTTTCAAAGAAATTAGACTTTTTAGCCAGGAAACTGAATGACAGAAGAGAACACAGGAAGGGCAAATATTTTTCTATGCATGAGGGCTAGAAACCTTTTTTAAAAAATCATAAAGTTCAGATTCTCAGAGCTGCTGCATTTCTCTTCAAATGGCACACTTGCAGGTGGGCAGAATACATTATGGTACTGCTGCTAAGAGATTGCTTTTATTCAGTTTTTGACACTCAAGAGAACGTTTCCTTCTGAACGCAAAAAAGGGTTAGAATCAGAGCTTGGAAGGCTACTTATTTAGACTTCAAACTCCCAAGATCCCCAGCCAGCATGACCATGTGGGCCAGGGAGAATGGTTGCTGAAGTCCCCAGAAGTCAAATTTCCACGCTGCAAGTAACTTTTCTCTGGAATACAGTTAAGAGACGCAGAGGCCCAACAGTTCTAGGGCAGCCCCACAGAAGAGGCCAGACTACTCAGGACAACATACTAAGGACAACATTGCCAAGTCCCACTAACGAGATTAAGCGACTCCTGGTTGGGAAGCAGAAAGGGCTTTTTTCTAGGCAACCAGAAGCACAAAAGGCTTGGTGTTAATGAGCCAGAGGGAAGGGATTTGCTAGTGGGGACATAGGCTGCTTGCCCAGACTGATCTGTGCCAATTTGACCCACAAGGTCATGTGGCCAGCCTAGTGCAAGTGGGGCCATGTGCATGCACAGGTAGAGTAACAGCAGCTCATCCTGCTTAGATGCAGGAAAGAGGAATAAATGGATTTTAAAGGGAGGGCAGGAGGGAAGAGTACATGACGAGAGGAAAAGAGAAGGCACACGTGACTGCACAGAGAGATAAAATGCACTTTCGTATATTTGCCCAAAGAGCCAGTGGGGAATAGTGGTTTGGACGCTAGACTACAATGCTGGAGACCAGGGTTCGATTCCCCGCTTGGCCATGGAAACCCACTGGGTGATCACACAGCCCCAGAAAACTCCATGACAGGTTTGCCTCAGGGTTGCCACAAGTTGAAAAGAACTTGAAGGCACACAACAAAAACATGTGTTCAAAGCTTGCAACAACTCCCAGATCCCACAGCCTGCTTAGCTATTAAGACACACTCTGATGCCCTGGCCTTATCTTTGAAAGTACAGATCATAAAAGCAGGCAGCAATCAAAAACCAAAAACAATAAACCAAATGTTGTAAAAGCCCACGATTGCAAACATCTTTAAAATTACATCCAGCACCAGCCAGAGACAGGGTGAGGCAAGGCATAGCACCTAGAAGAGGTACAAAGATCAAAAGCTCTGTGTGAACACAGTCTTGTTCCCTCCATTTCCTTATCCAACGTGAGGTCCCCCCCCACCCAAATAATTACTATGCATTGCAACAGCAACAGCCCTAATCCCTTGAAACAGTCAGAAATGATGAGACAGCAAAAGGTCTTTGTGGGCCAGTGTCACCCACAGTGATAAAGCCCATGTACAAGAAAAACACATTTGCCAAATTTGGTAGCAGAAGGAAGAGTGAAGCTGTGATCTCTCTGTTGCTGTCCCCACTGCATCACAACCCTCCCCCAGAGATCCGTATGATAATGTGCCTCTTTCCTAACTGTCTTGGATCAATCTGAGAGACTAAAAATGGGTCCCCGGCATGGAATCTGCATATTGAACAAATCCTTATGATTTCCCTCTTCTTTCCTGCAGGGTGTGGGCCTCCTCCAGTCCTTGCCGCCTTTGCCAATCTCACCTTGCATCCTTCACAGGCGCTGACACCATAGTGGTAGCCGGACGATTTATCCTGGCACACAAAGCAGGGCTTGTAGATTCTGGGCAGAGGGGGTGGTGAAGGAGGGCTGGGCACAATCTCTTCTGAGCTGGTGCTCTGTGTTTCAATGGCTGAAAATGACAGGGGGGGGGAGAGAAAGAGAGACAAAATAAGTCAAAGATCTCAGGGATAAATGTGTATGCTGAAGGGGTGGCAAGATTTTAAGCCTGCCTGCAATCTGTACAAAGAAATTACTTGAATGAAATGGCTTGGCAGAAACATGCATGTACTCTCATTTCATGGGATGCGTATCACCTAGGGTCGCCTGACTGAAAGCTGAAGAGGGCTCCTGCACTTTTAATGGATGTGTAGAAGAGGAAATTTCAGCAGATGTTGCTTGTCATGCCAGCAGGTAAGAAGCAATACCTGCTGAAAGCCTCTCTTCTACTCAACCCCAGGAGCTATCTTAACTTTTCATCCTGATTACCCTAGTAACACTTGTATCAGGTATATGGTGCTTGATTGCCCTACACTTGCCCAGTAGCTGAATGTATGAAACGGCTCCATCAAAACAACATGAGGCAATACCAAGATAGGTAACAGATCCGTCCACGGCATGTTGACCTGTGACAGACCATTCACACATGCATGTTTGTCACATGAAGAAAATTTGCATGGGTCCCCCTCTCTTGCTAAGTGCACATAAGGAAAGGAAGCAGCCGAGATGAAGTAGCTGCTTTTGAGCTGTTTACATACCAAATGCACCTACACCCCTTGCCACTTTGTCATCTTAAGTTTATTAAAAGCAATTACAACAGCAAAATCCTTCAAATTCTCTGAAGAGGAAAGAAGGAATAACTAAGAAGGCATGACACAAGGAGAATAAAATTACAGAATGGTCGTAATTTGTAATTCAAAGGTATTCTGCGCACTGAATCTGGAGTTCCTGTACTTGGAAATGAGGAAGGGGAGAGAGTTTCCCCCAGATCTATGGAAGATCAAAGGGAAATCCCAGCAGATCAAAGGGAAATCCCAACAGAAGCACCAGTCAGCCTGTTGGGAATATTGCTCTATGATTTTTAATGGCATTGTTTGAAAGTGAAACACTCCAGCACTCTGTCCTGGAGGGAAGCTTTTCAGCGAGTTACATTTCAGCCAGCCAGATTTTGCAACCAGAATACCTTTCCTTAAGAAACCCATCATAAGAAACTCAGACTAGAGCAGGGGTGAGTGGGAGAGGGATTGAGGGCAGTGGAGGAAACCAAGAAACCAGGTAAGAAAAAGAAGCCCAAATCTGTATGGCCAAAGGCCTGAAAGCTTTGGAAGCCGCCTCCAGCATGCTCTCTGCAAGGGTGGGATGGCACTGCTGCAAGATGCGATTTGACATTTTCAGGCCAGAGAAATAAGAAGTGGGATTGAGCCAGACACAACCAATCCCAGGAGCGTTACATGCTGGCGCTGCAGCTTGTCTGAAGGGAGGGAGGAAGAGAGGAGAAGCAGGCAGTGCGGCAGTGGCTGACACTGCTGGATTCCTAGCTCTGGGAGGGGGGACGGGACTGCTTCAGGGTGCGGGATGATAAAGCAACCCAGATCCAAGGGGCATGGAAAAACAAAATCCTTTTGAAAGCCAGAAGCTCACAAACCAGTTACTGAAGAGAAGGAAATGTCTCTGAGCTTGTACAGACTGCACTTCTTCTTCAACCATGGAAAAAAGACTGGGTCTCTTAAGTTAAAAAGATGTTAATGCTACAGTTACTACAAGTTAATTAGCACCAAGTTCAGCGGTGTAAGAATCTGTGTGTGATGAAGAAAATTAGGGTCATACACATGTCACACATTAAAGGAAAAGGAAGGGGCAGATTACTAAAACTGTTTAAAAAGGGACAGAATTATGAGTTGGGGAAAGAGGATAAAAAGAGGATATATTAAAATATATCTTATGGATGTTTCCTAGAGACAGAAAGGGGCTAGGAATTCAGACTCCCTTTCTGCAGATGCAGAAAGAATCAGATTGAAGTTTTAAAAAAGTAGGAAGCGGCCAAGAGCATAGAAGAAAGTTTACTATCCATCCACACCCCACCAGAATGAAGTGAGCCTTAATGGGGTACAGCTTATGAAATGGAAAGCCAAAATTCTGAGGGGTCAGATTTCAGGCTTACATAAAGGAGTGTGTTTCTTCCAGTTAAAACGAAGAGTCCACACTGAGACTGACTCCCATACACTATTTCTTTCTTTTAAAAAAAACTTGCATTATCCTAGTTGTGGGGTGTTATCTGACCCTCACAATGTACTGGGAGTCAGAGCTGTAAATAGGATTAGGGTTTGACGATCAGGGTCTTACTGAGTTTTCTCACCCTAATAAAACTTCCCAAATCCTTCCCAAATGAATTTTGATTTCATCCCAAATGGCGCCAACTCACTAACATCCCATGGCTAGCATCCTGTTGGTTAATCCCAACTAGAATAGATTCATTCAAACAATTCTTATAAGGTGAGTCAACATTTAATGAATTTGATAAGTCTGCTCTAGTCAGGACTAAAAGAGAATTTAGACCAATCTCTGCTGTAATCTCTGCTTTGCTGCATTATGGTGTGCCAAAAAATACCATAGGACTTTTGTTGTTGTTGTACTATGTTATCCTAGCAGGAACCAAAAACTACCCCCAAGGCAAAAAGCAGCATTTTTTTTTGTTTCTTCTGTGTTTAATTTAAAAAAAGAAAAAACAAAAACAAAACAGTATATAACAGGCGGGTGAGAGTTGGGGACATGATTTACAACTGTAAAATGCTGTAGAATGTCTACACTGTAGTGTAGTTCTGTGGCTGCGACTCTTGGGGAATTAACCATGTCCTGTCCTGGTGAATGAGCTAATTTTACTGAATTAAAACCTCTGGGTGTAAAAGGACACAAGCTTTTAAGTTACACAGAGCTATTTGTCAGGCAAACCAAAAAGGAGGCTTCAGAAGCGCTAGGAGGTAGGAGAAGTAGGAAATTGTGACTTAATACAGACAAGAGCAAATCTGCTCTCAGAAGGGTATTTGTGTTCCACTGAATGGACTTTTGAAGAAAACAGAAAATCTCCTGGACACTTAGGGGGCAGCTTTGTGCCTGGACTAAAGTGCCTGGACTAGTTCAAAAATTCCCACACGGCCACGAAGCTCACTTGGGCCAGTTCCTCTCTTCAGAATAACCTACCTCACAGGGTTGTTGTGTAGATAACAAAAACCCTGTATATCCCATTACCTCCTTGGAAACAGGTGGGCAAAATTGTCATAAAAACCTAATTCTTTTCCCCAATAGATAATTATTTCCCTAATAATTTTTTCCTATTGATAAATTAGTTTCCTGCCTTTCCTCAAAGGAGTTCAAGCAACTTAGATGGCTTTCCTCTTCCCTCTTTATTGTTGTTAATTGCTTAAATAAACTTCAAATTATGGTGACTCTATGAATGAGAAACCTCTAAGCCACTCTATTATCAACCACCCTGCTCAGATCTTGCACATTCAGTGACATGTCTTTCTTGATTGAGTCTCTCTAACTGTAACACAGTCTTTTTCTTTTCCTACTGCCTTCTACCTTAACAAACATTACTACTGTCACAAAAAAACCCACACACACCTGGGGGAAGGACAGACCGAGAAAAAGAGAAGAAGGAGAGAGACTGGTTCAAGGTCACCCAGAGAGTTTCACTGCTGAGTGGCAACATGGACCTTCATCTCTCAAGTCCAAGTCTAACGACTACACCACTCAGGCTCTTATGTACATAGGTTTTGGTTGCATCCCTGATAAACTACTGGAATCACCTCTGTTTGAGAAGTACAGCTGCTGCGGAACACTTTAGAACTGCACTGGTTCCCAGTGTGTTTCCAAGTCCAATCAATATGGCACTTTTGATCTTTAAAGCTGTTAAGGTTGTAGGTCCAAAGCAAGCTCCTGAGTTGCCATATGATACTGCCATTCTGGTAGGTTCTTTGTATAGGGCTTTGCTCCTTGTCCTGCCACTGTCTTAAGGCAGGGATGGGAATGACATGACTGTCCAGATGTTGTTGGATTGCAAGTCAGAGCACTTCTAGCCAGCATAGCCAATGGTGAGGAATGCTTGGAGTTGTAATCCAACGAGATCTGCAGGGACATATGACTCCGACCTTAGCTTGAGGCCAGGCACAGGATGGGAGCTTCTCTTCTCCCCCACTCCCCAGTCCGGGAGGCATCTTTTGCTTCTCTTTTCTCCTTCTATGGGTGGTGAAGATACCCATTGGGTTTTTATGACCACTGAATTTATTGCTCCAAATCCTCAATTCTGTGCTTCCGTTCATGTCTTTGAAAAATGACACAGCAGTACATTCAGCCCTCCATATCTGCAGTTTCTGTATCCACGGATTCAACTAACCACAGCTTGAAAATGTTTTTTTTTAAAAAATCCCAAAAGCAAACATTGATTTTGCCAGGAACACAATTTTACTACACCGTTGTACATTAAGGGACTTGAGCATCCATCAATTTTGGTATCCACAGGAGGTCTTGGAAACAAACCCTAGTGGATACCAAGGGCCAACTGTACACTCATTTTAAAAAAATTGTTGGTATTTGTTTTATCATTATTTTAATGTGTGTGCCAGTTTGGGGTGCACATACTTTCTCTTCTTCTTCTTCCCAAAAACAGCTTTAAAGGATGCTGTAACCTAGCCCAATGTAACATCAGACACATAAATGCCCCACCTTCCACTTGTTACCAAACAATAGAAACATATGGAATCTTTTAACGGAAATCATACTCAACAGAGAAGGAGACTTGGAGGGAAACCACACTCCAAACTTCTAGGCTGTCATCTAGCCCCATGAAATACTCCCCTGCCCCCCACACTCACCCCCCTTAAGGTTTATTGCAGTAACCTCCCCTCTGGCGTAACCCAGTTCAAAAGTTTTGGTTCCCGCAATGCCTGAGTCTGAAGGCACAACTCTGTAAGAGCTGTGTGTGTGACAAGCAAGACCTGCCTACTTTTACCAGCTCTACCAGCCTGGGGAAGGGGTGTGATCTCTAGAGGATTTGAACAGAGGGAAGACAGGGAGCCAAGATGTTTGGAATTTCCTCACTGTTTTCGAGAAGGATGTAGCTGCTTCCAAATAGGGGGGGGGAAAAAAACACCGAATTGGCTTCATTTAGACTTCCATGTGTACCACAGCAAAACAAGGGCAACAACAACAACAACAACATTTCACAGCCTGGACATGTTTGATGTGTTTCCGCTCCCCCAGGCATGAAAAGGTTAAGGCGCTTGGCTGCACACCCACGGCCCCTTTCCTGTAGGATGTCTGCCGATGTTTTTCTTCAAACCAGAGTCCGGAGCAAACCAGTCAGACAGGATATTAAAAGGCCTGGCCCCGCACAGGGTGAGTAGGCCTTCAGATGGGAAAGGCCTCCAGGCCAGTCCCCCAAGGATGGGTTTGATTAGCTCCCCCTTCTTCAGCAAAAGAAAACTACACTTGCAATCTCACACACACACACACACACCACTTGCAGGGAAAAGAGCCAGGATGTAGCCCAGCACACAAAAGGACCGGTGCATGCCAGGAGATTACAGACTTGAAAGGGGTTTCATTGAGTGGGGCCTCTGCTCAGGAAGAGGCTCACAGCTGGGGAATGCATCCTGAGGACTTTGCACCAATTCACGACCCATGATGTCTCCACCCTGACAGCGCAAAACACAAGGCCTCACTAGGACAAGCCCTCCCACCCACTCCAGCTATACACACATACACCCAGCAGTGTGGCCTAACGCCAACCACAAGGGAGTCACAGAGGCGCACGGCTATGCAACGGAAAAGCAGAAAGGCAAGCAGCTGCGCAATTGGAGATTTGGATTCTATCGCTAGTTGTGGGAAGGGGCTGTAAGGCCTAGAGGTGGGAACCCATGTTTAGCTGTTAAACGGAGAGACAATTCTGAAGGCCAGTCTGATCTGAGAGCCTGATATACACAATCCCATATACGTAGGACATTGGTTGGGATTCCCTGCAAGAGAGTCTCCTGTATGATTTTAAACATCTTTCGCCTGATGAAGAAGACAGTGGAACTCTGAGAGTTTGCACGATATATTTTGTGCATAAAAGTATTGCTCCTCTGACAATTTTTGATTTTGTCGTATTCTGCTTCATGGCCAAGACAACTACCCCGAATAAGCTTCCAAGCAAAAAGCACTCTATATGTTTAACTGCTGAGCTGTGGAAGTGAAATCAGGTCATGAGACTAAGCCTTGGCTCAAAAGGGCTAGCTCACAAGGAAACATTATTGCAGAAAATGTATGTAAACTGAACTTCATGGTTATTATTTCAAATCTGGAAAAATTCTGTTGAGTCAAGCTACTGAGTAAAACAACAACTAGAATGGAAACCTGGGCAGGATGAGACAAAAACATTTAGAATATTAAATTGTAAAGCTTCCCCTGGACTGTGCAGTTTCATGTGTGGTGTGTGAGAATGTTCCCTTCATGCCCATAGAAAGGTAGCATGTCAGAAAACAAAGTAAACCAAACCATTTTCTCTGTCAGTTTTGTTTCTATGCACAAGGTTTTCTGCTGCGCTGTTTTGATTAAAGGTGGGACAGTGTTCAAAACACATAGTTCTCCCATCTTCAGCCTGAAGTGACAGTTCAAGGAAAGCATTATCATATAATACAACCAGGGTTGCCAGAGTGAACTTGAGACAGCTCCCATACCTTTAATGACTGTGTAGAAAAGGGAATTTCAACAGGTGTTGCCTGTAACACAGTCAGACAACAAAAAAGCTTTGAAAGTTTACATTATGCACTTTGTGCATTTTTTTTAGTTGGCCCAAAAAGAGTATTGCTGTTTTGTGGATTTTGTATTTTTTTTGTATTTTGTTGTATGGCCAACAGAGCTACCCTGACTATGTAACCAGGTAACAAGCAGAAATTCTCTCTTCTACACATCCATTAAAGGCATAGGAACTGTCTCCAGTTTTCACTCTGGCAACTCCAGATACTACTAAAAATACAGGTCTAGTAGTTGGCTGCAGGTAACTCTTTCTAATTCTAGAAAGGAGCTGGTTGAGGCTTAGTTGAAGAACGACAGGACTCTTGGGTTTAAGAGAACAACAGGGCCTTCTGGTTTAGAGAAAGCAGGGACATTTAGAAACTATGACAGCTACCTGTTTCTCATTGTGGAAGAGAAGCAAGGAAGTTACATAGAGGGGAAAAGACAAGGGGGTAGAATTACAGCTATAATTTCAAAGCCCTATCCATACCCATCATTTTCACTCCCTTTGTCCCCAAGTCCCAGCTCCCAGCTTTCTCACAGCTGGGAGAAAAAGTCACCAGGAATCCTGAGGAAAACCTATATGAAGCATTACAAAAACCTAGATGAAACATCTAGGTCAAGGGCCACTTTTCCTCAGGGATTAATCCTCAGAAGCTGCATACCAGAGGGAAACTGGTGGTGGAAGGAGCCAAAAGAGGGTGGAGTCATCATTCACTCTTTCTCTTTCTGCCAGCCTTTCCCTCCTTCCTTTCCCACCCTTTCCTCATATTGCACGAAACAAATTAGGAAAAGGCTGTAGTTTCCTCATCCTAATGTGTGACTGCAGCATTTTGAATGCCTGTTCCCTGAATTCTGAGGCACTTCTAGGTCACTGAATCCATGTTCAGCACATGTGCTATGCTTCACAAGCAGGGATACCTTTTTGGAGCCAACTCTAAAGCATAAAATACATTATGCCAAGTTTTGAAGTTTCACATACTGTATGCTTTTCTCATGCCTCCAGATTAAAGCACGCATCTGGACCACCTCTCTCTCCCACGTGTCCTCAATTGCCAGGCATATTCCCAATGTCTACAAAATAGATATGTACCCCTCATTTCACTTAGAATGCCTGCAATTTTGCATTGTGCTTTGTATCTCTTGTTTTGGCAAGTTTGTTTCAAGAAGGCTTCGTTTTCAATTTTTTTTAAAAAAAATAACTTTTAAAATGCATATATACAGCAATCTATTACACCTTTTCTACCACAACACATGATTTTAGTGTGCATATATAGAATATGTTTTATATCAGTGTGTTCTTGGGCTGTCTTAACCCCACAGAACCAGGGCTTGAGAAAAGCCAGTTGGCAGAACCAGCACGGTGTAGTGATTTGAAAGTCAAAGGAGGACTCCAGAGACCAGGGTTCAAATTCCCTGACACTCACTATGGAAACCCACTAGGTGACACTGGGAAAATCACACAGTCTAAGACTCAGAGGAAGGCAAAGGCAAACCACTTCTGAACAAATCTTGCCAGGAAAACCCCATGACAGGATCACCGTAAGTTGGGAACAACTTAAAGGCACACGACGACGACAACAACAACAACAACAACAACACCGAAGATTCTGGGAACTGTAATTAAAAAAAAAAACTTTTCAAAGTTCCACTGTGGAAGTGAAACTTTTTCAAGTATTGTTACAAACAAGTGAGATTATTTCTACCAAGTGCTTTCTGTTGCCAATGGACTACAATACTATCACACGCTAAAACATAGTGTTCATTCCAATTTTCTGAAGAAGCGTTTGATGCCCCTCTGTTCAGGATGTTTTCTCATCCCTCAATTTTAAGGTCCTGCGGCAGCCAAATCGCAAGGATCCTGTTCCTCAAAATAGGGCACTTGCTGATCATAAAAGCGGGGGGGGGGGCCACCCCAGCACCTCACAAGCAGGCCTAGGCACTAGAACAGGGACTGTACAGTTCACAATGGATTGTTCCCAGCTCCCCCTCCACCGCCTGGGGCTAAGACAAAAGGGAAAGCCAGTAGTTAGAACAACGAGCAACTGTTCCCCTTGCCAACAGGACGGCTGTCGGGTCGCCCAATTATGCCCACGGAGGCGCAAATTAACTGCTCCTCGACATGCCCTCACTGGGCCAGAGCCCAGAGTGCCCACCTCCCACCCAAAGGCAGCAAACAGAGGACATATTCTTTGGTGAAAACTGCAGGTTGGGGAGGGAGATGCCTGTATTTCTAGACTCTCCCCCTCTCTAGCAAGGCTGGCAAGAAAGGGGGGCATCTCTCCCTCCATCACATTCAACCCCTCCCCTTTAACCAGCAGCATTTGGAAGGGAGGTGGGAACAGTTTTGAGAAAAGCTTTCATAGTTCCCCCACCCGACAGCAAAAAAGAAAGTGTTGCCAGAAGATGCTCCTGGAACAATTTTTGAAGTTAAAAAAATTTTTTTTACCCCCAGTGCAATGGATGGACAATAGGGAAAGCAGAATAACCCTTTTACAGATAATGTTCATCTTATACCTGTAGTCTCCACCCTCTCCTTTCAGCTTCCATGTAACATCACCTGCTCCCAATTGTTCACTAAAGAGAACAGGAATTACCAAGGGAAGGCTATCTCTGAGCATGGACAAAACACCTTTTCCTATCCGGAGAAGCTTGATCCCGCATACTTAGAATTAAGGCTGAAACTTTTCCCCCACAGCAAAAACAGAGTACCAGTAAATACACCTGCTTTGACAGCATTCTGAGAACACCTTCTATAAGATTATACCTCATGGTGGTATTCCTGTACCACTTTTAAAATGTACACTTGTCCTCCAGACTTCACCTGCTCAGTTTAACTCCTGGGGCAGGAAAGAAGCAAAGAGTCACAAAGGCCCAGTCACTTCTTTGAAAGAAAATACCCTAGAGAACCAATAGAAGAAAGGAAGGAAAAAGAAACTGTACAAGATCTGTTTTCTGCCAAACGCGAAGATCATGTAGGCCTCAGGAACACAAGAAGATGCTTTTTGCTGAGTGAGATGACTACTCCCTCTAGCATAGTATCATCAGCTCTGACTAGCTACAATGGTTCTCCAGGATTTCGGGAAGGATTACTTCCTAACCCTGGAGATCTCAGGGGGCCTGTCATCTGTGCACCCATCCAGGCCCAAACCTGTAATCCAAGGCTAAACCTGCTAACTTCCAAAATCAGACAAAATCATGTGTGTCCAGGATGGTATGGTATTGTAGTCCAGGGCTCAAACCACTACACCATGGCTCACCATGTTGGTATGGTGATTTGTTATGTGCCTTCAAGCCAACTTTGAATTATGGCAACCCTATAATAGAAGGTTTCTTGGCAAAATTTATTCAGAAGAGTTGTTCTCCTTTAAGGTTGGGAAAGTATGACTTGATGAAGGCTGCCCAATGGGTTTTGATGGCTGAATAGGGATTTGAACCCAGAGACAATATGGGTTGTTGTTGTTGTTGTTGTTGTTGTCTTCAAGTCATTTCCAACTTATGGCAAACTTATCAATGGGGTCTTCTGGGGCTGAGAGTGTATGATACGCCCAAGGTCACCCAGTGGGTTTCCATGGCCAAACAGGGAATCAAACTCCTGTTTCCAGGTTCATAATCCAATGCTCAAGGAACTATACCACGCTGGCCCTCTCAGACTTAAAGGAAGGCAAAGATAAAGTTCCTCTGAATAAATTTTGCCAACAAAACCCTGTGATAAGTTCGCCTTAGGGTTGCCATGACTTGAAGGCACACAACAACAACTACAACTACAACAGAGGCCTTTCTAGAAATCAGGGGTTAATCACCCCAATCCTCAGTTTTATGTCAAGAAAAGCCTTGCCTCATCAAAAGAGCAGAGAATCAAACCTGGTCTCCAGGATTATAGTCCAATGCTCAAACCACAGTGGCTCTCAGAGAATATGCCATGAAATTTTCTAGCACACCAGCTTAATTTACCTTCAAACAGGAGAATATCTGAGGCTCTCTGAGACAAATAACTCCTAACATTACTAACACAATGCAGAACTAGTCTATTCTATTTCATTCTTTCCCCCTTAGCAGATTTTCTTTAGTAAGAAAAAAGACTGAGGAAGCTGTGGGAAAACACAGGAGGGTTACAAATGAAAGACTACAGTGACTGGACCTCCATAAAATTCTATGTATGAGAAGGGAGACTGAACAATAAAAGCTTCACCTAGAAGCATCCACAGCTTCTAGGAGCTGCATTCACTACTCTGAGACTTCCAGGAAACAAGAATTAAATGTATGGAAAAGATTTTTTTTCTTTTTTGGACTGCAACTCTCAGATTCTTCCAGCCAGCATGAATGGAAGTAGCTGTCCAAAAAGCAAGAAGTTGCCTAGAAAAGTGCTTGTTAAGCTATATGATGTGGGGGACCAGCAAGTTTTTTCCTGAGCATGCTGCAGAATGGTAACATACTTGTGCCCAAATTTTAAAACTGTTTCTTTTTCTCCTGGAAACTCTCCATGGACCAGTATCAGTCTACAGACCCCCACTCCAAGCAGCACTGGCCTAAAAGCTTGCCTTAACTGAAACAAAGCTATCTGAAACTCCAGCAAAGGAATATGAGTGAGCTTTTCCAAGCACAACACAAGAGGAGGAGTAACCAGAGCAGGTAAAACAGGAGGTGGAGTAGATGCATTGTGTAAAAAAAGAAGCAAAGAATTTAACATAAGTTACAACAGGAGTAGAATCAGAATTACAGCCCTTGCAACATCTTCTTCAGCAGTGAAAGCTGCCAGTTAATTATTCAGTGTGTGAAGGAAGACTTTTCTTTTGTCAGTCTTTGGATATAATGCTCATCAGTCTCTTTGGGTGACCCCAATTTCCACTGTTACGAGAGAAGAAGAAACCTGTCTCTTGTCTCCACGCTGTGCAGAGGTACGCTACATATACAGTAAGGAAGTGGACTCTTCTAAGTTGCCCCCTGCAAAGCAGCCTGGACTAGACTGTGAGAGGGAAGGTGGAGGTAATGGGGAAGCTGCCTGGAGGCCAGGAAGAGGGGAAGGGAGACATTAAAAAAGGGCACTTGACAAAAGGCTCTGGCTGCCAACAGCACAAAGGAATCCATTGTGGGCCCAGAGAGGGCCAGTGTGCAGTCGACAATGGACAAGTTAGAGGGAAGGGGGGTGCTGGAAGGAAGATTCGGGTGGGGCCTATTATCTCCCTCAGCCAGAAATGCCTGATTAGTATTGAGACAGCCTCGCCTCATTCTCTGTACACACAAAATTCAAACCATGCACCACACAGTAACATACAAGAAGAGCATAACACAGAGACCATGATCTACCCTTGGAAGGGATGTCAATCTTCATTAGTTCAAAAGTTTTCTCTTGTACAAAATTCTAAGAGTTTTCCTGCATTTTCCCATGATTTTATGGCATCTGGGGGCTTTTCTGAAATGAAAAAAAAATGCCATGTTTTTATATGTGAAAAATGTCTCCTTTCTGCACATTTTTTTGTGCAAAAGCAGTAACAACAGGGGAAAAAACAACCACCAGTTTTTATCCTCATATTAGGTTGAAAAAAGTGTCAGAAGTCGACAATTTTTTTGACATTGTGTCCTGATGATGCCATTTATTTTTTAGAACCAGAAAATTTGCAAGTATTGTTTAAATGCTAACCTCAGGACAGATGCAAACCGTGTTTTTTTTAATACTTATGAAATAAAGACCTGTGCAAAATATTGTCCTTTGGTTTCAGATGTTGCAGGTGGATAGGAAGCATGCAACATTTTTTAATAAGATGAACAGGAGTCTGACTGAAATAACAAGAACTTGAAAATGGACTGAGAACACAGCTCCAGAGCACTCTGAATCTGGAAGGAGAACCTGGAGAAGGACCTTTGGAGAGTTGTTGTTATGTGCCTTCAAGTCCTTTCCGAATTATGGCGAACTTATCAACTGGGTTTTCTGGGGTTGAGTGCGTGCAACATGCCCAAGGTCACCCCGTGGGTTTCCACGGCCAAGCAGAGAATTGAACCCTGGTCTTAATGGTCACAGTCCAATGCTCAAACCACTACACTATGCTGGCTCTCCTCTGGAAAGCACACTCTCTGGCCATTTCCACACTAGACTGTTATAGTGCTATGATTCCACTTTCAACATTCTATGGAATCCTGGGGTTTGCAGTTTCGGGAGGGGCCACTTCCACAGTCTAGTGTGGAAATGGCTTCTGTTTCCTTCCTTCTCTCCCTGCATATGCAGGCCTTGCTGATAGCCATTCTATGAGCTATAGTCCAAAGAAGTAAATTTTATAAGAATTGGGCCTTGCACCAAATCACAGCAGAAATTAAGCGGCTTGTGTATGCCTCCTATATCCGTATTTGTTATCCAAATGAACACAGCCCACTCCCAGAAATGATCTGAATGCCCATGTGCACACAAGGAGGACAGAGAAACAGGGCCCTATTGTACCCCATACCCCTCCCTATACACACAGAAGCTGTTTGCTGTTGTGAATCGAATCAAGTTCAAGGTATTTACTTAAGGCACATCTGAGCAAAAATCCATTTACTTCAAGGACACTTGCGCAAAAGAAATTCATATTGATTATATATTCAAATATTTTTAACACCTACTCCCACCACCTTCTTTGGTCAAGACAGTTTACCTCATGTACAAAGTATAATGTCAGTATCTCCATTAAAAAAAAAAGCTTTAGAAAATCAAACAGGTTTTTTTGCTTATCACAGACATAGGACTATAGATCTACTTTACACCAAATCTGGTAATTTGGCTGTTCAGCCCTGTATTGGTTACTCTGACTGGCAGCAGTTCTCCCAGATATTTTCTCTGCCATACTCCTTGAAGATGCTGAATCTGGAATCAATGACAACTAGAATCATTTGCAAAGCAAATGTTCTACTGCTGAACTATGGGCAGTCCTATGGCACTTTAAAGACAAATATTATTATTACACCAGGGGATTCTATAGCCTGCAGCCCTCTTCATAAAATACGTAGGGTTTTACCCAGAATTTCAGGTAACACAAATTTGAGGACAGGACTGTAGACAGTGTTTATAAGCAGGACTGAGAATTATACGGCCTCAACATGCTATTGGACTGCAAATCCCAGCAACCCTAGCAAACACAGCAAATGATGGGTTGTAGTTCAGCAACATCTGGAGGGCTTTGTGATTCACACCTCCTGGTTTACAGCCTACATTATCAGTTTTCTACCTCAGTTTGGGAAGATCACCAAGGATTTCTGACTCCCAAATGTTTAGCAGTAGCAGCAATAAAATTACTCTTCCCTCCAGCTAATTCAATTGCACTATTGAAATGTAGGAAGTGTCAGATAACCAGAAACGGATTTTTGTGTGTAAGGACTATGGGCTTCATTCTAATATCCAAAACAAATTCCTAGGCTTGGAATTCTTTGATTCAAAATAGGTGCCTGTTGCACCACACTCCAGCAGGAAGATCCCAGGGTTTTAGTAAAAACTAAAGTAGATCCTGCAAGATTCTCTGGAACATCTTAATTGTTTTGGGAATAAAAGGGCATGCTATTCAGAACACAAATGAATAACTGAATAGGAAGTTTGATTTTTAATGTTTTCTTTATTTGTCTTGCTAAACTTCTAATTATAAAACACTGGAAAAACAATAAAATATTTCAAGGCAATAGTGGCTAATGGTAGGATAGGAAATAAGGGTTACAGTCAAATCAACAAGTAAGTTGAATGAAAGTAAATGTCAGAATAATTTGTTTAAGAGGACTTGGTCTGCACTGGCTATTTTTTTGGAACTTAAAATAAAATACTGTTTTCTTTTATATAAACAGTGGCTTCTCTAGAGCCCGTGTGGTGTAGCAGTTTGAATAACTGACTACAACTCTGGAGAGCAAGGTCAATTCCTGGCTCAATCATGGAAACCCACTAGGTGGCCTTGAGATCACACTCTCTCAGCCTTACTGCAGGGCAAAGGCAAACCCTCTCTGAACAAATCAGGCCAAGAAACTGCCATGATAGGTTCACCTTATGATCACCGTAAGTCAGAAATGACTTGAAGGCGCACAGTAAGAACAAAGCGGCTTGCTTGCAGTCTTAAATAAAAACTTGTAACAAATGTAGGATGGGACAAAAACACAGGCAGACAACTTTATTACAAGCATAAGCTATGAACACATTCACTAATCAGAAATATGCATCTACCTCATGCATCGATGAACTTTGCCTTCTCTACCACCAAGAGATTTATACAGACCTCTAAAAAATAATCCAGATGAAACATTTGCATCTGCAGTGGCATACAGCATATATCTCAAAAGCAAATGCAGACAAATCAAAAGGACATGTCTCAAAATATATACATACCAACAGACAGACAAACTCATAAGAAGAACTGAACTGAATAATGTTGACGGGGGAGTAGTGAGGAAGAATGTGGGGTAGGCATGACACAATTTACCACATGATAAACACACCCATCCCAAACTTACAACTTGAACCTCAATATAATCATTTGAGGGTCAGGCCTCGTGAGCTTGAAGATTGCAATCTTAGACCCAAAGTGACATAGTCATTGGAAATATGCTACACACACCTGTCTCACATCTAACATCAACCCAATGTGATCCTCTCAGTCCCATGATATAGGTTACGACATCATAAACTCTCATATTCTAGGCAAGCCTTCCTCAGTGTAGTGCTCTGCAGAGGTTATGGACTTCATCTCTCATAATTCATCACCACTGGCCATGTTAGCTGGGGATGATGGGCACTGCAGTCCAAAGCATCGGAGGGTAACGGGTTGGGGAAGGCTGCCTTATATGTGCATGCATGCACACACGCACATGCGCTACGTAACCACACAAATTTATGTACACAAGGACACCCACTTACACATAAACAATCCCAGAAAGTAAATATTCTTTCCCCCACACCACATTATCTAGATAAGGTATTCTTAAAAGTCCAAAAAATGTATTGTGACACAAGTTTGCATGGGCTAGGCACATATTTACAGGCATACTGTGTCTGTGCATGTCTTTGTGTGTGCACACTGGGGATGGCCAGAACCAGACACATGTGTCCCATTTTTTAGTCTCTCCGCACGTCTTACCCGCTCTGAAAAAACTTAAAGTGCCTAGATGAATGGGGTTGTTTTGGAGGGGAGGTGGGAAGCTACTGCATGTCCAAAAAGTGTTTGGAAAGGGGGAGAAAAGGTCTTAAAATTGAGATCTGGGCAACTGGAAGCTTCTGCAGTTTCTTCATTTTTGGATTTTTTCCCTCTAATTGCAGAGAGCAGGTGCATCAAAGGGCCCCAGGAAGAAGGCCAGCAGGTCACACAATTTCTACCCCTGGTCTAGACAAACCTCAGAAATGACACAATCCGGATTCAAGGTCCTCTATTCCAAACCTCTCTCCTTATGGGACGATCTTCCATAGATTAAAATCACACTCACACCAACACGCCCACTACGGATGCTCCACAAGATTAAACCCATCTTATTTGGATTTCTCATTATGCAGTAAAGAGGGCAAGGTTGGAAAGGCATCTATCATGCAGAGAGTTTCAGGTGACATAAGATAATCAGGTGACAGGGCGAAACATTTCAGGCATCCCCAAAACAATATGCTGGCTGTTGTTATGCATCTACGACATCACTTCATCCCTACCTTTCTCTCACTTTTCCTGCCCTCAGGGGTCTATCCATAATGCTCAGCTGTACCACCTTAATGCCATGTTTCCATCCTACAGAATCTTGGGATCTGTAGCTTGGTGAGATAGTTAGGTTTCTTCAGTGCACTCCTCCGAATTATAGCTTTGAAGCTCTCCAGGGAAAAAATTCTAAGTGTCTCACCAAACCACAAATCCCAGAATTCCACAGGATGGAAATATGGCAGTTAAAGTGGTATTGAGGTGCTATAAGTGTAAAGTGCAGATACACTCCAGGTGTAGTAAAGAATGCTGTTCCATTGTCAACGTCAAAGGAAGATGTAGTTACAAATCCACTTCTTGCATATAGAAGGGCGTCGGCGTCATCTTGTCCTTTGCCTTAGACACCAAAGTGTTGGTTACCCTGTTTCCTACAGATCTGGTCTGAAAACAAATGCCAACTCCCCCATCAACTCTACTCTCCAGCCTCTTCATTCCTTGCTTCAGGACAGCATGGGCTGACCTTGAAATGACAAAGCTCAGACTGAAACTGCAAAAGGAGGAGGTTATTCTCTCTCCCATCTCTCACAAAGTTCCTCCACAAAGGCTCCTGGAACGCCTTGAATGAGGCTTTTACTTTCATGTTTAGAGAGCACACCTTTGTTTGACAAAGTGAGTCAACAGGGATTCTTCCCTGGGGTTGCTTGGCCAACAGATTACTGAAGGAATGAAACAGAAATTTAATTGGGGAGGGGGAAGGGTTTTTCTTTTCTTTTTTTCTAAAATGGGTTGGGTCAACCGCATGTTTGACTGGGCAAGTCTCATAGCTTTAGTTCTAGTATATATTCTATTCGTTGCTTTTTAAAGACTGTTTCCTCAGTAGGGTCATAGTTCTTTCTTCCTCAAAAGTTTGAGAACGGGCTGTGCTGCCACTTCTCAAGTGTTGTATTTGCACATATTTCCACACTTGGCAGCACCAAGAAGAGAACCAGGCATTCATATTACACTCATAGTTGGGTACAAAAGAAATGGGTATTTCCACCTCATCCAGGCAGCATTGGCCTTCCAAATTATTTCTGGAAACTGCTCAGAAAAAAAGAACAAAAACAAAAGAAAAAAGGAGCACTGATAACTGACTTAAGAATTTTGAAACCTAGTTACTGAGCTGCCATTTTAAAAACCAGTTAATTAAATTATTTAAATATCATTGCATTATTACTAAATAATGCACCATTAGCAAATATTAATATGACTGCTTTTTTGAATAGGAAATGTGGGAAAGCCTATAACAAAACCAAACACCTGAGGGTAATGAGAGAGTCAGGCTTAATTATACCAACAAAGCAGATCCAAAAGAGGCCCCAAAGGATGGTTTTTATACAGAGACAATAAATTTTTTTTTCTTTACAATATTAAATATACACATAACTGAAGCCTTTGTGGATTAATCTTTTGATTCTAGGGTAAGCAACTACCACAGAGCTGAGGGCTACTTTTCAGACCGTCTGAGCTTGAGGGCAGCATTTCTGCCTTCTTTTTTTGTGTGGCAGGGGGCTGTACACTCAATTTAGCTGCTGCTGCTCTTCTCAAGTTGGTTCCAACTTATGGTGACTCTTTGACAGGGTTTTCTTGGTAAGTATTTATTCAGAGGCGGCTTGGCATTGCCTTCCTCTGAGGCTGAGAAAATGTGATTTGCCAAAAGTCACCCAGTGGGTTTCCATGGCTAAGTAAGGACTCAAACCCTGGTCTCCCAGAAACCTAGTCCAACATAGCAATAGCAATAGCAGTTACACTTCTATACTGCTTATCAGTGCAAAGCGCTCCCTAAGCGGTTTACAATGTATTTTAGCTAATTGCCCCCAACAAGCTGGGTACTCATTTTACTGACCGATAGAAGGATGGAAGGCTGAGTCAACCTGGAGCCCTGCAGGATTGAACTTACAACATTGTGGCTGCAGTACCAGTATTTAACCACTGCGCCACCAGGGTAGTCTACTGTACCACACTGGCTCCTACAGTTTGGCCTCGTTGCTAATTTAAAATTAAAAGTTACCTATTTATGATTTAAAATTACCTATAGTTAATTTCTAAAAATTAATCATTTTCATATGATGGAAATTCTTACAATTATACTTTATTAGGCTGCATTCTGCACTCAAAACACCTTTTTGTTGCCCAAGAAGCAGCTCCAAGATCCCTAAGTCTACAGTGTTTCTTTTAAAGAATTCTCTGCCTTTTTTATTGTCTCCCAACCACCACAACACAGTAGTTTTGATCCCTGTACCTCAACCCCTCCCTTAAAAAGAGAGGAAGCTGAAAATGAAATGCAAACATCATGTTATTCTTGTTTCTGTAGTGGCTCAGCCCACCTGGGGCTCACGGGGATAAAAAAAGCCCCCAACAAGCTGGGTACTCAACTTCGGTGCAGTTGCTCACTCCTGACATAAAAAGAACCTTAAATCAGCTTTCATTATTATAACATTGGTTGTGATACTGACTTTTGATGTTGAACTAGAAGAACATGAAGTGACTATGACATTTACTATCCAATTGACTACACAGCATTTAGTTCATTATTCCCATGGTGCAGGGTAGAATCCACTATGGACTATGCCACTGCAGCTCCTAGCATTTCCAGCCACTGACTATGTCGGCTAGGGCAGGGCTTCTCAGGGCTTCTTGCTGGGGGACCAGCAATTATTGTCTTCCAGTGTGCCAGGGACACGGCGCCATATTTGTGCCCACTGACTACAACTGGCTTCTTTCTTTCCTGGAAACTTGCCAGGAACCAGCAGCCAAAGGATCATGGATTGGCATCGGTCCAGGTACAACCACTTTTAGTAGCACTGGGCTAAAGTGAATGACGGTTACAGTTGAACAACCGCTTTACTCCTGAGTTTCAGTAGCAAACCACATGTTAATTTTTCTAAAAATAAAAATTCTCAGCAGCAATCAGGTACAGAATGTCTGTCTGTGCGGAAAAGGGTGTGGGTTGCTGCCTACAGACTACTCTGTCCCCACACCTGGATCAAAGTGTGAAGTCAAACTAAAATTCACACATTCTACTCACAGACAAATTTGTTTATTAAATTTATACCCTGCTTTTCTCCCAGCAAGTGGTACTGAAGATAAGGGCAAATTAAATACAATTAAGACCTTCAACCCAATTAAAATCATATCAGTTAGAAGAAGTAACATCCAGCTAGTTCAAAACCTTCTAGCAACAAGCTTGCTTTGATTCCAGAGACCTGACTCAGTAAAAAGACCTGGAATCTAGCAGGCTAGATCTTTTTATTCACATAGCACCTTCCAGATGTGTTTATTAATTAAGTCACTTACTAAAAATGTTTTTATCCCATCCTTTTAGGATGGCAAACAAGTAATGCAATATGAGCAATTTAAACAATTCCAGATTAAAATTGATAAAAGAATTTAGATATTGAACTACTCACATTACATAGCTTTAAAAAGGCTACAAGATTGTTTCTTTAAAAAAAAATCATGTACATGTTTGAAAGTAACTTAGGCTCTATAGCTCTCATTGTTTCCTCTTACTATAGCCACTGACCATGTTGGCTGGGGGAATTCTGGGAAGTGTATTCCAAAAAAGTCCAAAAAGGAAACTTTCCCAGATGCACTCCAAATCTACATGGAATGAGATATGTTTCACAACCAAACACAGAGGTTCTTTGCAAGGGCAAACTTTCAGGCCAAAAGGAAAACGCTTCACCCTCTACCATGGAAAAGTCTCTCTGAAGGGCAGGAATTAAATCCCTTCAGACAAAAACAAACATAACAGTCGCCCAAGTTGGCTGACCTATCCTTGCAAACACATCCAGCATGCCAAAGTTAGCCCTCTTCTGCTACATGTGAAAGAAAGTAAGCAGCTGCGATTTCCAGGGTGGGGCGTGCAGGGGCGGGGGGGTAGAATCCAGAAACAGTTCAGCAGCACCTCTCTCTCCTCTTCTCTCCCTGCAAGTACCATTCACTGCCTTTGGAAAGAGGAAGTGGAAAGAGAAACGTAGCACAGCGCATCCTTTTGCACAATGGAGACTCCCAGTTCCAGCTCAGCACAACTACAGCAAAAGGGCATCTCGGGTAAGGACACAGGAAAGATGCTTGCCGACCCAGCGGACGTGAAAACCCACGGCAATTCAGGATGGAAGATAACTGGCTTTGAAGGGCTTGTTGGCACATTTCCACAGAAAAGAATGCTTCACATCCTAATGTCTTCCAACTATGTTCCAGGAAAATCTCACGGTTCTTTGTTAAGAACAGGGACGACAGGGAGGCTCCAAACTTCACTCCTCTCCTAATATTCCGTATTCCAGTAACCAACCTTGTTTTGTCCAGGGATGGCTGGTGGCTCCCATACCAGTGCGGTTGCTAATCCATTCTAAGTTTCAGTCACAACTTTAAAGGGAGCTATCCAAGGTTCTGGATCTCAGCCCCAAAACACATTGAGCTCCATGGAGTTTTTCTAGAGTTCATACTAAAACCCAGAGCAGACACTGGGGCCATGAGACACTGGAGATACTGTTTTTCTGAGGCCTCCATTGAGTGCAATGTACGGTTTGCTCAGTGAATACATCACTGAGGGTGTGTATGAATGGAAATGTGCATGTGTTGTGTATCTGTAAGTAAGAGGCCTTGCCCACATTCTCTCGTCCAATTTCTCCTTTCACCCTGCCTGCCACTGACATTCAGCTCCTGAAAGGTTAACCCTGAGAGAATGTGGTCCCTTTAGGTTTGCCCACTCCTGACTAAAAAAAAAATCTCTCAGAAGGTGTTCATGGGGAAGCATTAAAAAACCCTTGCTGGATCAAAATAAAGGCCCACCTAGTCCAACATCCTATTTCTCACAGCAACCAACCAGATGCAAGGATATAGGCATAGCAGCTTCTTCCTGCTCTCTTTCCCTATGAACTCATATCCAAATGCAGAATGTGGCCATCATTATTTATAGAAATTATCTTATATTAAATTGCCTAATCCTGCTTTTAAAGCCACATCCTGTGGTAGTGAATTCCATAGTTTAATTACGTGCTGTATGAAGGGCTCCTTTCCCTTTTGTCTGTCCTAAATCTTCTACCACACAGAGCGTCCCAGCAGACAAGAGCTTGGAAGAAAAAAATACAGCTTGCCCAGCACTGTCTTTAACTTACCTGAGTATACCCTGTCTGCCCAAACGGCTAGGGGATGGGCCTCCACCACTTATCTAGTGCACACTCTGTGTGCAATGAGGGCAGGAGACTGTGTACTTACAGTCAGGGTAGGAACCATTTTAACATGCTCAGCAAAGCCAAGCACGTGGAGTTTCCTTTGAACATCCTCCCCTTCCTCTCCTCCCCATCACCCTTCCTCCAGGCCTCTACACTGAATAAATCACAGCTCCCATTTGAGCAAGCGGATCCATTAAAGTGACGGAGAGAGAGGTGTCAATAATTTATCGCCTCTTTTATATAATTTAAGAACTTCCTCAGCGCAGAGCAAGCACTGGCAAACTACGGACTTGACAAGATTTTGATGCGTGGTGGCGTGTTGCTAGAGGTGGAGGGGGAAAGTGAATAGGAAGCACCTCCTTCAAACATGCGGGGAGCGGGGAGACGGAGAAAAGAATAAGCATTTTGTCTGCGTAGCTGCCTGCATATTTGAGCAGATTTTGTCTGCATATTTACAAGGGCTGCTTGTAAATAAAAGAAGGATGCTGGGACATACGTGCCACAGCCGCTGAGAATACCTGCAGAGAGATTTTATAGAGAGCTTTCAGTATGTCCCTCATGTGCAGGCTGAGTACTATGCAGTGTGGAATTTGGACAAGAATGAAGAAACATTGTTATCAGGACGGCTTTTAATCTTAAATTGCAGGTTATCAGAAGTCATACAGGAACACAGGAATACCCTTGCTGGATCAGGTCAAAAGTCCTCCTTGTGTAGTATTCTGTTTCCAGAACAGAACAACCAGAAGTCTCTAAGAAGGGCACGAAGGTACAGTCATTCTGCCCACTAACTCCTTGTTTGCCCCACCAGCACCTAGTATTCAGAAGCTTGACTTCTGCTTGACTTCAGCCCATTTCTAAATTAGGCATACAATCTGGGGAAGGAAGGTTAAGATCAGCTCTGGAAACCTCTGTTGTCTCCTTCCAAGAGTCCCTAACTGTGAAACAGGAGTGAAGAATAAGCTACGTGTTACATGAGACATTGCTGACTGAAACTCCCCATGCCATTTTCTTCTAAAAGGAGTTTGGGGAAGGAGGGATTTGGATCAGGGCTATGGTCTAAGGAGTCTCTAAACATTTGCCCAGGCCACAATCCAAATCATCCCCTAAAGCTACTATAAGTTTTCAAGGGGGAAAGTTAAAGAACGATACGTGCACCAGTATAGGTTTTCACTCTTTAATTAGTAACAGATACGGGTGGATATGCATGTGACTTCAACCAACATCACAATTTCTTTTAGAAGAAGATGATCTAGCTATGGCTCTTCCCCCACTATGGCTGGTTAGGCTTTAAAAGAAATCTGCCTCATTTGAGTGGCGTGACTAGGAACACAATAAAGGTTATATTGGTATTTTGCAAAGTACAGTAGACTGACTAGTTAAAGTATTACTAAAAGGCTCCACAGGCTGGCACAGGCAAGATCACATCACTGATTTAAGAGGTATTCTAAATATTCCTCAACCATCCTGTCCCACATGGTAAGATGTGTAATTTTTACTTTACTTCCAACATTCACACTTACAGAGGTGTAATGCCTAGTGTGGGCTAGGCAACTTATGGCTTTTCAGAGGTTGTGGGACTGCAACTCCCATTACCACTCACCACTGATTATGCTGGTTAGGAATGTTGAAAGTTGCAGTCCACCAGCATCCAGAGGCCAACCCCTTCTTCACTTTCCCCTAGTAAAGAGTGGCCACTGGTGATTTCCATGCCCATGGGGCAGTGACTCTGGGTTTTATCTAGAACTGTAAAAGAGCTATCCAAGGTGCTGAACCTTATCACCAAACTAGGTTCACCATCTCAAACAGCCACTTTAAAATTTGGACTAAAACTTACAGTGGATCTACTGCCTCAGTGATACAGGAGCCATCAGTTGCTACTGCTAGTAAAACAGGGATAGTTAGATTTCCAGGATTAATTGAAGACGTATACAAGGAGTCATATGAGTGTTGGTGTGGCCAACTGGCAGCAAAATAGATTTAAGAGAGTCTGTGTCCAGTATTTACTTGACGATGGAACCATTCTGTGGCCTCGGTCACATAACTGAAACCTCAGAGGTCAACAGGGTATTTAGACCACAGGTTGCAATTACAGGATTCTTGATAGATGATTATTTAATTTCTGATTAAAATACCTGCACGCCTAGAATGACTTATCACACATGCTTCCCCAGGCAGACTGTTGAAAGATTCACTGTCAAGATGGTTCTCCTAATAACCTACCTGAAACAGACTTCCCCAGTGTGGTGGTTTGAACACTGGACTTTGGCCATTTCTCCACTAGCCTGTTACAGTGCTATTATTCCACTATGAACACCCTATGGTCTGCTCTGTCTTTTTCCTGACAGCCCTTCAGATAGTTCAAGACTGCTACTAAGCCTCCCTTAAAACCTTCTCTTCTTCAAGTTAAATAGAGCTAAAGTCTTTCCACTTCTCTCATCCAATCTGTTCCTCAAACCCAGTATTCATTCCGGTCACCCTCAGTTTGTAGCAGAGTAGAAAGGAAACAACAGTAGCTTATTTCCCATCATCCTCCTGCCAAAGAGGAATGCCAAAAAAGACTAGAAAGCATTTTTAAGAAGATCAGAACGAGTCAAGGTCCCATCCCACAATATGGGTGATTAAAAGCAGGGCTTTCACTGTATGGTTTAGGGGAAAACAGGAATTCCTTTCCATTTAGCATTTTGCAAATACGGAACCAGTAGCAAGAGATATTCAGATTCCTTAATCTTCAGGAGAGGTGGGAACTCTGCAGTCCTTCGGACACTGTTGAACTGTAACTCCCATTATCTCATCCCACAGCTACCAACAATGCAGCCTAGGGCTGCTGGGAGTCAGAATCCTACAACATCTGGAGGGCCACATACTTCTCGCTCCAATTTAAAGCAAATGTGTGTATGTGGAAGTCATTTGTCCTAGGGAAGCCACACATTCTCTCCCACTGTGCTTCTGTTTGCCCTGCCCACCCCACCCCAGCAGATAAGCACAGAAGCAGAAGTCCAGCTGCAAACCAGATGTTAGTGGAGTATTCGAGGGAGCTCTCCCTTCCTTCCGAGGAGAACAGCAGCCTCACTCAGCTGCCTGGAATCCACATACTTTGCTTTTCCTCAAGCCCCATGGACAGGAAACTCGGTTAGACACACCCCAGACATCCCTGCAGGAGGAAGAGCTCCTGCCAACCTCCATGCTTCTTTCTTTTCTCAGCCACCCAAAATCCTTCCACCTCTGAGCCAGCAGGGATGCCACTGAATAAACAGGGCCCTTTTCCCCACCGCAGGACTTTGCATCTCCCAGCTGGATCAACAGATGTCTCTCTGCCCAGCCGCCCTCGCATGGCCCGTCTCAACTTGCAGTCCCTGTGCTTAATCCATACCCAGTGGCAGCCTTGGAGCTAGGCCAGAGGGAAGGCAAACAGCTTGCTTAGATCCAGTGCTCTATTTAATAGGACTTATTATTTATTAAGCACCTATAAATTAAGTGCTGTATAGAATATAAGAACAACAAAGTCCTGCCCACAAGGTTACAATCTAAACATCCTCCCCATCTTTCCCTCAAGGCACAGACAAACACAGAGAAGGAATGGAAAATACAGAAAGGAAGCTGGAGGAGGATAGGACCAGAAGCAAGGATGGAAGAATTTGCAGCCCTCCGGATATTCTTGGATTCTAACACTCATCAGCCCCAGCCAGCATGACCAATGGCCAGGGATTGTGAGATCTATAGGCTGAAAACATCTGCAGGAATACCAGTTCCTCACTCATGACCTGCAGCTTCAATTAAACGGACAAAAAATACTCCAAATTCTAAGTACAGTCAAGAACCCAGCCTACTTGGTAAAGACCTCATCTGCCATCAGGGTGGCACGCCCGCTGACAAATTGCCTCCCCACAAAGAATAAATTTATTAAGACAAAGGACAGAACTATGAGGAAGATTTACATAAAAAGAAAAAAAAAGAAAAAATAACAGATGCTACTTCCTATGCATAGATGCACATTTTAGAAATAACTATTATCCTTTTAATAGAAATACAGGATAGCTCATCCCACCAGGAGAGACATGTAATCTGCCCAATCCAGATGCTGCCTGCTGCTGACAGACAATTTCAAGGCCCCCACTGCTCCTCAGTCTTATGGTCCTTTGATGCTGTGTGCCTTCAAGTCATTTCTGACTTATGGTGATCCTATCATGAGATTTTCTTGGCAGAGTTTTGGGATTCATCCTTGCCTTTCTCTGAGGCTGAGAAAGTGTGACTTGCCCATGGTCACCCAGTAAGTTTCCATGGCTGAGCAAGGATTGAAATCTTGGTCTCTCAAGGTAATAATCCAACACTCAAATCACTATACCTCATTGGCTCTCTATCAGACATGTACTGCACAGCCCTTTAGAACAGAATTAAGCAAAACACAGGCCACATGCAAGCTTGGGGCTCAGTCTCCAGCCCCTGAAGCCTTCCAACTCTTTAAACTTTCTTTAAAAAAATTGTGCTGATTTTTGGACATCTTTTTTAACCAAAAAATAGTCCAAACGAGCTGCAAATGTGGCTTCCATCTCTTGAGCCTCCCCACTTTCTGAACCCAAACATCTGCCTGAAAATCAGGCAAAGTGGGGGTCAAAAGTGACACGACATCATTTCTGGTACACCAAAATGCAACAGTGCAGCCTGGCAAGGACAAGGGGATTGGCTTCTACTCATGTTTTCGATGGAGGACACCTTCAAACAGGGGACTGCTCTCTGTAAATAGGTCAAGGGATCATCCTCCTTGGAAGACTTTACCTGGAAATCCCAAGGGCAAGAGAGCTGGTGGCAGCTGCTGTCATAAAGACATTTTCTAAGGGATCCACTTCTTCTCTTATGTTGTTTCAAGCATTCCAGAGTGACTCTTTAATATGGAACAAAAGCTCTTGCACTCTGTTCAGCTCGAGTCCTGCCTATGTTACACAGAGAGGGAAAAGCAGTCAGGGATAGAAAGTAGATGTCTGTCTGGCCTTTTGTGTTCTGTGCCACAACCCAGGTAAAACTATGGAAATCATGGCATTTACTTACAAGCAAATGCTTACAACTTACTTACAACTTGCCTAAGAAAATCCTAGGAAATTCATGGGGTTGCCATAAATCCACAGGAGAAATGAAGACACATTATTGTTGTTGTATGCCTAAGTCATTTCACACACACACACGCATTTATTGGATGCCTTTCTGTTCAAACAGTAGGTACAGCAGCATACATAAGACAGAAACAACCAACTAAACAACAATAAGCAGCAGTGAGGGCACTAACCTGCACATATATTTTACCGCCTTCACATGTTTTTGTAAAGGGAGAGGGAAGTACCAAACTCTTCAAATTTAGAGGGAGAGAATTCCAGGAAATAATTTTTACTTACTACAGTAAAGTGGCTATACTGTGTCACTACTCCACAAAATGAACACGCAAGCAAACTCTAGAGCTGACAACAGAATGCGGAGCCACAGTTTCCTAATGACAACTCTAGTTTATATCCACCAAACCTGCATTCAAGATAAAAATACTGGGGTCCTGTTTCCTACAATTTACAATCAGAAGTTCCCAAAGTCTCCCAAGATGGATATGTACCCAGGAATCCTGATTCCTGGCATGCTAGTTTTCTCTGATTTGGTAGCCCTGTATTTAAAGTTTATACAGTACATACCTATTTATCTATCTGCATATATGAGAGTGCAAGAACATGTGCATATAAACACGTACATACCATACTCATACATCTCTGTTTCCACCCATCCCTGTATATCCACATATGCACAACTCTGTGCAGGCATACAGAAACACACACACCTTTTCTGAAAGCTTTCTCTTCTAAAATAAAGAGGTTTCTGCACTTCAAGTAGAACTCCTTTAAGCTTTTCAACATGGAGGAGGGGAAGGACTTAAGCTTACTCGATGGAGAAGTGGAAAGCTCTTTTGATTATAACTTCAGGCTGAGTGCTAGCACTTGAAAACAGCTTCTGGGCCCCTAAAACCTAGGGTCAAATTCACTCTGCTTTATCCTTTTTTCCCAAGTACAGAGAAGAGAATACAACAGTCCAGGCTTTCCCAATATCAAAACACTAATTTCTATTACTATTGATCTGTAACAGTGTTAAATTTGCAAATAGTTTAAAGCACCCCCCTACAAACCTCTCTCATTCGCTCGTGCAAAAATTCTGCAAGAGAAGCCACTGTGTGTGTGTCTGCGCATGCGCGTGCGCACTTATGCACATGGAGAGGGTGCATGTGTGTCCTGCTTTTCAACTGTTAGTACTCAAAGTGACTCACAGTACCAATAAATTGCAACCAACATATTCAAAGTGGCTGCAACATTAAAAGTTTCCATTCTTTATACAGGAATTGATACTGAGAAAAGGTGGTGAAGGTGGTACTTGAACCACACAGACACATTTAAAAAAAAAATGTTGTGTTGCACAGTCTCATTCTGAATTGCCTAAATTTGCACTATATTAATCTTCCCTGTTCAAGTCCCTTCTGAAAGAATCCAACTGCAAGGGGACAGAAGGTAAAACCCAGAAATGGAGGGCACAAAGCCTTTGTTTTGGATCAGGGCAAAGAAGGAGAGTCTCTTCCATTCCGCACCCCCTCCCCATGCGCTTTTTGGCTCCTTTCAGCTAGATCTCAGGGCGTGGCTGGGAGGCAGCGACTGTGTGCAGCTTCCTGAAGATAAGATCTCAGTAGTGAAGGGCCCCAGCATGCTTCAAATTCCTGGGCTGGCTGGAAAGAGACAGAGAGCTCTCTTCGACAAACAGCAGAGTACAGATAACACAAGCAGGGGGAGGCCCGAGAGATCTCTGGACTCGGTGCCTTTCAAACCCCTGCCCCCCACCCATAAAGTACCGCCTTCCTAGCACTTTCATCTGAGCAAGGGGCTGGGCAGAAAAGAAACTTATTTGAAGTGCTTGAGCTTCACCCCAGAATGCTTGGCCTAAGTGCCCCTGAGCAAGCACACAGTACACTTCCTTCCCTGTGTGTGTGTGTGGCTTTAAACTTTAAGGGGTTCAGCTTACAAGTCAACCAACATCTGTGGTTCCTAGGCAAGTAAGAGCCTCAAGGTGTCTCCTTTTAGAAAATAATGGCTTTACCCAAGAGTGAAAGATTTCCACCGTATGTGTTTCCCCATCCCAGTCTTCAGAAACTGTACTTTAAAATTAAAACGTTTTCATATTTTTTTTACCTTCCTACATGAACCCTCAAGAGCGAAAAGTTACCTTTCGAACTACAACTCCCAGAATTCCCCAATCAATCCTGATTCAGGGGATTTTGGGAATTACAATCCAAAAAGGTAACCTCTCCTATCACAGCCCATGATGTAGAGTTCAAAATCTTTTATTCCATCAATTTCCTACTTAATTGGTCCAACAAATTCCTATTTTTCTTGCACAGCAAATCTGTAATATGGGTTAGAAATGGTGGTGGTGATTGTGAGATTCTTGAGGGGAGGCCAGAAATGTATTATTGTTACTATGCCACTCCTTCAGATCGAACAGACATAGCTTTTCAACATCTGCTTAGCTGCTGATAATCTGTGGGTTGGCTAAATGTTGTAGAGGATTCTGGGAAGTGTTCTGGTACACACATTTATCCAGAGGCCTCCTGGTGTTCCAGAGAAATATGTGCGCATTCCATTGTACAGCCAACACTCTGCTGTATATCCTTCATGCAATGGTAGACCATGGTCTGAGCTAAGGGTGATACACCACTGCAGCATGAGGAATCCCTTGTATCCTTGAGCAACAGGCCACGGGCGGTTGTAGGCAACTGTGTGGGGAGTCAGAAAATTCCCCCTGCATGCCTCCCCACAGGCCATACCCTCTTCCCAGCAAGTCCAAATACCCCTCATTTCCTCTACAGTCCCTCGCAAAATGGCAACAGGAAATGCCACTGTATCACTTCCTGTCATCATTTTGAGAGGGTATGCAGAGAAAAATGACATTAGGTGGATAATACAAGGCTCTGGGAAACTTATGAAGTGGGTTTTGAGTGTTTCATGCATATGGAGCACTTTCTGAATGACTAACGGGCAAAAAAAAAAAAAGCTATGAAAACTGTGCCAAAATCTTTTTCAATAAAAAATACAAGGGCTTAGCGGGGACTGGTGGGAGGCTTTAGTAGCCATGACACTGGGATCAAATGGCTCCCTTGAACTGTGGGCTACACTACGCCCACCCCTGCTCTAGGACAAGACAGGTAATAATGGAGAAGCGTTTGAAGGAAGGTTTGTCTCATCTTCTCACTGAGGAACTCCCAGGTTTCCCCAAAGCACTACGTTAAAACCACTCATCTAGAGGCCACAGTATCTTCCTAGGAGCTTCTAGGTCACGATTCAAGGCTCACTCATGATCTGACTCCTACATTGAAAAACAAAGTTCTGAGTCGGGCATCAAGAAGTACAACCGGTATATATTATACAAATTAATTCACAGAGAGCAAAAACTGTCCTCATTCCACTAACACTAGGAAGGAAGCAAAGCACATGCAAGGCTCTGACTACAAGAAATTCAGCTCTGCCTTCGAGATTTCACAATGAAATCAGGTGGAGGGGGGGAAACCAAGAGGAGACTTTAATTGCATCCCCAAACCAAGTCGCACGGCCATGCAGTAAGACTTCGGAACTGCAATACAGCCTTTGCCTAATGATATACACAGTGCTCCAAGCTCCACATTTCTCAGGCTCCAAATCTATGCATGATTTCATGGGAGTACATCCAATGTAATACAGCAGGGCTTACTTTTTAGTAAACATGCACAGGATTGTGCTGTTATGATCATCTCTTTGATGATCTCGTTCCCAAAGCTGGAGGGGGAAGTTATGAAGATTCAGAATAATTCTAGGATTGAGTTATATGTATCCAAGAATCTTTTGTAATGTTAGAACGATGTTCTGATGTTCTTAGTTTAATGATATGCCTTTTGCTCACGAGACTATCATGACCAACATTTAGATAATAAAAGATACCTGAAGATGATTGCTTGGTAATTGCTCTACAAAGAAAACACTTTTCCATGGGATGAGAAGCACGGTTTAAAGTATACCATTGTATAAAAACTGGTACTTTTTATCATCTGTGGTGGTCCTGTAAAACAGTTAAAAAATTCTGGAAGTTTATTCATATTCAAATAGAGAAAATGTTAGGTATTCAGTTTGAAATGTCCCCAGAACTTTGTCTGTTATCTATAATAGATGAAGAACTAGGGGGGGAAAAGGCAGGAAAACAATTGTTTTATATGGCAGCCGCTGCTAGGATGTTGTTGGCACAAAAATGGAAATTGAAAATTATGCCATCATTAGAAGAATGGGAGATGAAGATATTTGATATGATTCAAATGGACAGGCTTACTCGTGTATTAAGAAGAGAGAAAATAAGTTTATGAAAGAATGGGATAGCATAATAAACTATTATAGGAATTTATGGTATGGTATCAAGATGGCGAACATTGATTTTTGAAAATACTCAGGAATATTATCTATAAAAGATTATGTGACTGTTTTTGGAACAGATAGAACTTAACTCTTTCCCAAAGTTGGAGAGGGAAGTTATGAAGATTCAGAATAATTCTAGGACTGAGTTACATGTATCCAAGAATCTTTTGTAATGTTAGAACGATGTGTTAACATTATTTTCTTTGTGTTTTAACCAATAAAGATTTTTTAAAAATATTTTTTTAAAGTATACCATTGTATATTTATTCTTATTTTCCTTTTTAAATCTCTCCCCAAAATACCATTCTATTGCTATAACAAATCAAATATACTTATCATATAATTATATATTATATTTATGTATTTATAGCAAATATTCATTTTAGCACACTACACATCTTGCTGTAATATGAGAAAATTATTTTTCTCTTGGTTAACAAAGAGAAGTGTGGCCCGTACTTGCACCAGCAAAGTAAAATGGACAAAATAAAAATCCAAATGAACAAAAGTTGAAAGATCTTAAAAATCAGCTCCTTCACCAGGACATAGCTGAAGCCTATGGCCTCAAATATGAACACATCTACCTAGGAGTAAATCAGTTTTATTTAATTAACAAGCAAATACAAGTATACCTGAACTGCAAGTATATGAAAGAAGATAACTGGTTCATCCTTAAGTAAGGAACACACAGAGCGTGTGTATGCGGGGTGGGGGGGTCCATGCAACTATTTGAACATGCTATGAAATGTTAGTCATTTTATCCCCCTCCTCATATACACACAATTCTGATGGTGGCATATGAGGACCCTTCTAGTGTATTGTGGTTTTTTATATTTTAGTTTTAAATCAACTGTCGAATACTAGTTTCCAGCCTGACCAAAGTGCATCACACTCACTTCCTGCCACGTGCAATGGGGGACATGGGGCAAACACCAGCAACCTTTTTACATCTCATTAATTTGACCATTAGCCTCCTCTCACTTCTCCACCGAGAGCCATCCAGCATGCAAACAAGATCCATTTCTTTAATAGCCAGACCACAGGTCCCAAAGAGAGAATTCGTTCCCCCACAAATAGCACTTTAATTTCCCTTTAATGAAATGGTGTGGGGTTAGCCTTTTTTTTTTTTTTTTTTGCCTGGTCACTACCCACTCAAAATACACCAGGTCAAAATGCCATTGAAAACTGGACTGCCCTTTCCTTTTTCTCTGTTTTGGTGAAGAAAGCTGGAATTGTGTTAGTCCAGGAAAACAATACGAATAAAAGATATCAACTGATTGTTGTATTCAACAAAAGCTGTATCCTATTGTATGTGCACAGACCTATAGACAGGTATTTCATGGAGAGAGAGCACATCTAAAAGATTGGTTCAATATTTGTATTCATCTTCACAGTCCCTACTGTGTAATTCCAGATAGTCCCAATTTTCTGACTTTAGAAATGAGGATGGCAGACAGCAATTTGCAAGAGGTTCTGTTTTGTTTTTTAAGTGAAGTTCTCAATCCCCTGGTGAGGGATACCATGAAACGTGGTATTCACACTCCAGTATTCCTTTCTATCATATTGTCCTTATTCAGTTTCATCATGATATTTCATTCAATCCTACCTGACAAAAATCCAATGGAGGCCTAAGATGAAGTCTATTGCTAAAGTTTCTATATTTTTAAGGTTCATGCAGCTGCAGTACAGAGCAAAAAAGCAATGTGATCCCTGCTGGCTACATTTACTACCTTGATATGGGATAACTGAAAGGTAGATTAGCTTCTACTACCAGCTCTCAGGGTACTTTGCAGTGGATGTCTGGCTCCCAACAGATTAAAAAAAGAGTGAGATAACAGAAAGCTTTTGCGCAGAAGAAACATAAGTATCTCTACAGCTTGCCTACTACAACTGAATCTCTTCTCTTCTCTCTCTCAGCCTCACTCGTAAAAATATGAGCATCAGTTGGTTTCTCTCCTGTTTTGGGTTAGAATTCCTCATCTGAAGTTACTCAGGGTTGATCTACACTTCAGCTTCATGTCTAGGCCCAGCAACTGATGAAAGGTCCATTTTCCATCCCACTTGCCACTACAGTGTCTCCAGAGAGACAGAAGAATATGTTCTATCTGCTGGACATAATCGGCACCCCCTCTACCCATTCCCTTTACCTTATGTGTTATATCTTATTTAGATTGTTTGCCTGAGGGTAGGGAACTGTCAAATGAACAATTTGTAAGCCACTCTAAGATGCTTTTTGGCTGATGGGCAGGTTATAAATACTCCAACTAAATAAAAATAAATATATGTAGGTGTACCATGGAAGTGGAATGGGAGTAAGGTGTCTGTGTAATAGGTAACCACTTTTATTTCTTATATCCCCTTTCCTACATCTGGCTATGCACCACCCACGCACTGTTTTGCATTCTCCTCTGGCTGGTAAAGCTTCGGGCTCTAGCAAAGAAAACAAAGTAGAGCCCACAAACTAGAATCTGTCTATCCCTGGCTTATATAAGACGGACAAACATCAATGGCACAAGGATTTGCCCACCCTCGGTCTATATTAGATGGACAAGCAATGGGTCTTGAACTAGCCACAGAACTGGCTCCCTCATGAGGTAGAGTGAGGTAACTGCCATTGATGGCTATTTGTACCGTGTGGTGTGTTCTAACCCACCCACCCACAACTGGCCTTTCGCTGTTACAATTCAACTAGCATGCCCAGTCAGCTTTATTATGAAAGAGAAACTGGGCATCATTTTGTCCTTTGCCTCAGGCAGCAAAATGTCTAGGATCAACTTTGACAGATTATGTGATGGATTGATCGCACATAGCAATTCAGCTAATCTACTACCACCTAGCATCAGCAACATGAAGAGGCTATAGGGAAACTAGTCACAAAAGCCAAATAATTGTCTTTGCATCGATAGGCTGAAGTAGGCAAGGCAACACACCTCATAAAAATTTCCAGTCAGTCTTCTTCTTTAGTCTAAGTCAAGAGACCCTTTTTTCCTTCTCTCCAGACTTACCTTTGTCTCTCTCTTTTGCTGCTCTCCAGATTGTATAAGAAGAGCAAAGTATGACAATAAGGCATGCAGAAACTGCCCTACTAGTGAGACAAGCAGTAAAAGGCAGATTTTGACCACTGTCAAGACAAATCTAGTGAGCCCAGTGGTACTTTCTTGCACCAGTCCCATTCATTTCAATCGGGTTTGTGCAAAACTTTATGATGGATTGTATTCCATGTTAATACGAAGGTACATATCTGAGCAAACACTTGAATTCTCGAATTGGAACACACGGGCAGCTCAGAAGACACAAGTGGGTGGGAAGATGGGAGGAGGACTAACAATAACAGTAATACTTAGCTTTTAGGTAGCACTTTTTGAACATTCAAAGCATTATTATCCCAGCAGTCCTCAGAACAACTTTGGGTGATAGGCCACAATTACTTATCATTCTCACATAGCAGATATGGCATCAAGGCTGAGAGAATAGTGGCCTGACTGGTTGTGACTAAGCCAGGGGGCTTCTCAGATCATAGTTCATACTCTGAGCCCAAAGAGGACACAGCTTTTCTTGCTATGACACTTTCCTTATGAACTGAGCATGCTGCAGATGTGCTCCTCACATGAAAATTACATAACTGTTTAAAAATATGTTCCCGTAAGGAAAAAAAACTCAGAAAAAAATCCTGTTTCCTTCTAAGTGAAACAAAGCTACTGGGGAGAATTCTCCTGATTCCTACACTACCAACAAAACATGATAGTTAATGTTTTACAGAGAGACACTAGAGAGGCTGGAGTATGGCCTCATGTCCATGCATTGTCCCCTCTCAGTCAACCCAACCCCTATCTAGTTTCTTAAATCTTCAAATCAGAAAAAGGCCTGTAGGTATTCAGAGCATTGCCTTAGGCAGTAAAGGCAGGGTCTCTGTCAAAGCCCCAGGAGGGTGGAAGGAAAAACCCTAGAAACAATGGGGATTGTTGGTTATCAGACTGAAGATTTGCCTTGGGTTACAGGAGCTAGCCTTGAAAGACAAGACACTGCTAGGACAGATGTGGCTCTTATATACTTTCTGCCTTCTCAAACTAGCTACTTTCCATACTGCCATCTGGGAGGGAGACAGAAAGGCAAAATCCCTGTTCCAGAGGATTCTGGGATGTGCACACAGACCTTGGTCAACCCTCTTGGGTATAATCTATGTAGAGCTAGGAGAATTATTTTATTATTAGTAATTTGTTCTTATTGCATATTACAAGCTTTGAAAAGGCACTTGTTATTCCTTCATATTACAATACTTTGAAAATGACTTGTTGCATTGTTTGTTGCTTTTGTGTTACTTTTGCAGTGAGCGAGCCTTAAAATTGGTAAGAGAATGGCATAAAATTGGCGGGGAAATCTTCCAAAAATTCCTTTAGATGCCGATAAAAATGACTAAGGTGTAACTAGGAAATGTTACTCATCATACCAATAAACTTTTCTCCCTTTTGAAAGGCATTTCATTGCGCCTTCATTACTCATTTCCTTTACCAGTAACTTCTGCTTGTAACTATCCAGTTTTAATTTGATTATGTTATTTTCATTGTTCAGCAAGATGAAACCAAACACCCTTCAGCTCTGTTGTGAAATATCAGTATTGTTAAGCAGGCTGTCAATTACAAACTTACAAAACAGACACGTTAGAATACAACAGTAGCCATGAAAATTGAAACACAACTAAAATATAGGTTTTAACAAAAGAGGCTATAAAATATAAGTTATTTAAAAGATCTGGGCGCTCAAAACAGCAAAAAGACACATAAAAATGGCATCAAGCAAGAAACTATGGAAAGGCTACTCTAAAAGCAAGGGCCGCCATCACCAGAAACGCTATCTCCCTTCTGGTTACCAATTTCAATCATTTGGTGAGACCACTTCATAAGCAAAGTTTGTCTGCCTTTACTGAGCTTTGTACTGAAATAACCCATAAGCTTCCAAGGAGCCTCAGTTTCCAGAATGTAGTTTGAAAACCAGTAGACACAGAGGAGAATCTTACACTACTATTTACACACAACATCTGTCGGAAATTATAATTTTAATCTGTTCTTAAATGATTTTGTCAATCCAATTTTTCTGTTAACAGCTACAGCAACCTTCCATATTACCAACTTCAGAAAGAAGATCATGGACAGACCTGCTTAAACCCATATGTTACTGTGATTCTGACTGAACATAGAAAGATAAACTTCAAGGGTAACTCCTGCAGTGAGTACCTTTCAAATGACTGATTCACTTAGTTACACATCAGCCAACTTAGAGTGAGATGAATGCTATGGATAACACTGCATATTCTACCTCATCAAAGGCCTTTTTGTATAATATAATATGCTGCATATAATACAGCTCTATTATAACAGCAATAATTAATAATGTTAAATATAATTCTAATATTACATGCTTCTCTTTTCAGCTGATTGATGTTTTCCCCAAGATTTAAGAAAAATAAATGTGAGAGCTTTTCAATGTCATATCCTTTGTAATACATTCTGGGAAAGCTTCAGCTGATAGGCAAATATATCAGAAACTTTTTCATACAATTCTGATATGATACATGACTTTATGTCTTATTTTTCAAACCCTTATAATCTCTATCACTTCCTGTTGAAAAACTGGATGATCTTGTTTACCATCTTCTCATATTTTTGGAAAGTTTATTTCAATCAACAATTTTAATACCTTCATTAGAATATTTTTTTAAAAAATTAGATTATTCCATAAATTGGGATATAGCTTCTTTAGCCACCTGTGTATACTATCCACCAGACTCCTTTATTTGAGATATTATCTGCTCTGTATTTCAGATATTGGGCCTGTCCGCACTACACTGTTATAGTGCTATTATTCCACTTTCAACATCCTATGGAATCCTGGGATTCCATAGGATGTTGACAGTGGAATAATAGCACTACAACAGTGTAGTGCGGAAATGGCCATTATCTGCTCAATAACCAGACTGTTGACAGTTTCACCTATAACTATACTTCCTTTATTTCTCTTCTCAAAGAATTTTTCTTTGAGAGAATCTAGAGATCTTTCTTGCTGGTATGTATGAATAATTCTATTGCTCTCATGTACCTAAATTATTTTTCTTCATTGTCTATCACTGTTCTGAACTCATACCTTCTCTAACAATTTCTTTCCTCGTTTTCTAAAGTACCTTCATACCTTTGTTAAAGAGAGCCAGCCTGGTATAATGGTTTCAGTGTCGAACTACCACTCTAGAAACCAGGGTCTGAATCCTTGCTTGGGCATGGAAACCCACTGGGTGATCTTGGTCAAGTCAAACTCTCTCAGCATCAGAGGAAGGCAAAGGCAAACCCCCTCTGAACAAATCTTGCCAAGAACACCCCTCTGATAGGTTCACCATAAGCCAGGAACAACCTGAAGGCACAGAACAACACAAAATTCATTGAAAGAATAATCACTGTTTCAAAAAATTAATTATTCCATAAACTGAGTTAAAGGTTCTTTTGCCTAAATTTATGCAGCATCCTCCCTGCAAAAAAGCTTTGTAAGTTTTCCATACTGTAATATATTTGAGATCCTGAGTTTGGACGGTTTAAAAAGAAAAAGAAACTTGCCAATATCCTTCATTTGCTGTTTATTCCTATGTTTACTCAATCCTTCCATTTTCAGAGGGGCCCCAGTTCCCAATCAGCGTGTTTTCACTTATTAACTACTTCCAGATTGGATGACCTTGGTCAAGTTATCATTTCTCAACCCAACACACCTCACAAAGTTGTTGTGAGGATCAAAACAGAAAGGAGGAAAATGTACACTTAGAAGAAAGGGCAAGATAGAAATGTTACAAATAAAATCATAAATGTAATATCAAAACATATCTACATATCTACTAAGGAATTATTTGGAAGCAATTTCTTCTTATTATTTTGTTGCTTCTGCTGTTCTGCTGTTCCTCCTATGTTATCTTTCATTTCTTAATTATGTTTCATTCTTTCTACACAAACTCTTCCCCAACTCGTTATATAGAAGTCACTTCCACTGGAAGCAGTGAAGTTTCCTCCCGTGACCTGTGTTTTCCCTGAAATGCTGTTATCTGTTTGTGCCTGCCTGATTTTCTCCACCCTACCCTACAATCTGAACCTAGGACTTCTAGCCACATTGCTACATCTTAGTCAATGTATGCAACCTACAGAACCAAACTGAATGTTGTTGCTTGATCCCCTGCCATAACACACCATGAGAAAGATGGTTGTCCAACTCCATCCTTATTTCCATTTTGAGAGCCTGAGAAAGGATTTAACCATACATCACCAGAACTGGCTATCAATTAGCATGTTTAGACATATATCTATAAAAATACTACAAAAATGACGGAACCTGGGATCTGCAACTAGAACTCAACTTTGTTATGAAAAAAAGGGCGGATTATGGAACCAGATTTAGCTCAGCTTAAAAAAAATTAGAACAAAATTCCTAGTCGTTTTCCTTTGAAGCTTGAAGCAGGTCAGTAAATCTTAAAAGATGGGTTTGAACAAAGTTCCTGGGGCCAGGACTGCACGACTTTGATTGTCAGTGTGCCTTCATGGTTGCCAGGTTGTTACCATCTGGTCCTAGGGTATGAGACTGTCAAACCTGCCTTCTCTATTGCTGGCCAATTCTTTCTTGAAAATTCCAACGCTAAAGTTTTGTAAGCGGAATATGCAAAAACTACTTAGAGCATGTTGTTTATTTCAGTGGCAGAAGGAGGATTACCTTTCTTGAATAACTTGGGACAGATGCAGGTATGGTTCTGCTTCTGGAGTGTCCAGATATAAAACTCAACTGTAGTCAGGGTGTCCCACTGTGCTATGTATATTTGTGAAGAAGGAGGGAGAGTACGAGGGGGGGAGGATAGCATAGGAGGGTCTCCACTGTTTAGATTTAAATGCTGGGGTGCTAGAAAATGCCAGCATCTTCATAACTTCTCTGCATTTCTTTAAAAAATGGTCCTGGCCCTTTAATAAGAATTTAAAAATAGGGTATATTTTGTATCCCAATCTGGATGCATGCTTAAAAACAAAGTGCTTTGTTACCAATTTTAAAATAGAAAATTGTCCCCCTCCCCGCTCTAAAAAGCAGGGCTAGTTTGGAAATCATGTTTGCAAGGCTGGAGATAAAGCTCCATTGTCCTTTTGGTGCTGTAGGGATCCTTCTCCCATTTAAATCTACGCCAAAAGGATTTCCCTTGTGAGCCATACGGAACTGCTAGAGATTTCCCTTCTGTGCCACGCAAAGCTCCAGGAAAGCCAACCTTGGCTATAAATAACCTCTTTGCAGACATCCCTGACTTCCGGTTCTGCAGCTCTCTCCTGCTGCCAGTCCCATCCTCCCCACGCTCCCCCGTCCTTCTAGGCAGGAAACAAAATTACCCATGAAAGCAAGTGTGCAAATTCCCAAAAGAAGCTGATGGAGAAGGAGGTCTCCTGCAGTCCTCTCTTCTCAGGAGAAATTTGGCAACGGGGGTGGGGGTGGGGGGAAGAGAAGGAGGGATAGATATTGTCCTCAGACGAAATCCTGTGAGGCCATCTGCAAAATTATCCCAGGACTCTATAACTGGGAAAATGTTAAGTGCTGAGTCCTGCTCCCCTGCCCTATTTCAGAAGAGTAGGTGCACTTCCAACAAGGGAACCCTTAACCTCAAAGCAACTTATCTCATGGGAAGAGGGACACCCTCCCGTTTCATTCCCTTGTCTACTAACAAGAGAGAGAGAAGCCAAATTATCAGCAGCAAGGAGAAATAAGATGACCTAGAAAACAAAGCTGAATGTGGAATGAGGAATGCAGGGAGGGGAAAAAGACGAGAGGATTCTCTAACCAATCCAAAGGTAGACAGAAGAGATATGTTGGGCACTAATGCATTGGGGGGGGGGTCCCCAGAGGTAGCTAGGAGGGACTGGAGATTCACAAGCATGCGCTGAAGATCCAACAACCCTATCTGCAGATTAAAGGCCAAAAGGAATCTTTAAAGAAGCCCTTACACTCAGGCAAGGTTTGTTTGGAATAAGTTGACTAGGTCGTGTGAATTATTCAGCTCATTCCCTATGGAGAACAGAGTTGGGTTTTTTTAAAGGTATTTGGAAAAGGAAGGGGGATGAGGAAGGAAAAAAAAGGGGAGAAGAGCCAGCTAGGAATTTTGGACACTGATGATAAACAGCAGCCGGATATTGTGCATATTGTGCCTTAAATTCCTCTTTCCCCCCTCTCTCCCATGAAAGAAAGAGATTTTATGTATTTGCATTTTCTCTGCCCCTCTATTCTTGCCTATGTTTGGTGGGGGCGCAGGAGAATGAGAAGGGTAGTGCAGCAATGCCTGTTTTTCTGTTTTGGGGGGCACACCACTAGTTGTGTACATGTTTATCTTGAATCATCAAGGCAGAAACACTGCTGTGTTTGAGCCTGCTGGATTCTGCATTTTTATTGCGGCTGTGTTTCTCCACTTAGCTGTTTTACAGGCTGCTTGAGGGTGTGGTCTTCTAGCTGTAGGTTCTTATAGAGACATATGTTCCTCTCTGTTTGCACATTACTTCTCTCCCTCCCCCCTCTCCCTTTCTCTGTCTTTTTTTCTGCCCCCTCCCCTTGCAGTTCTGTGTTTTGGTGGCCGGACTTATTTGTGCACATTTCTCTGCATGGAATACATATAGGTGTGCTCCAATCTTACTATCACCAAGATCAGATTTCAGAAATGCTGGGAAACAGACAGGGGGTTCTGCATGTCCCATGAAAACTTGAAATGTTGAAATAATAAGAGTCCTTTCAGCTCTAAGGAACAATGCTGCTCTGATGGGCCCTTTAAGATTGGGAATGGCCCTGTAGGATAAATAGCATCTAGTAGTTTTGCTACAATAGACAGCCAGCATAATGTAGTGGTTTGAGTGATGAACTATGATTCTGGAGACCAAGGTTCAACTCCCTACTTGGCCATGGAAACCCAATGGGTGACCTTGGGTAAGTCACACTCTCTCAGCCTCAGGGGCAAAGGCACCCCCATTGAACAACTCTTGCCAAGAAAACCCTGTGATAGGGTTGCCTTAGTGTCAACCATAAGTCAGAACTACTTGAAGGCACACAACAACAAGTATTACTACAATGCAAGCATCCTCACTCCATGTGAGGGATTGGTCCTTCATGGAGATGCATGCAGGGAAGGCCTCTTGGTATAAATTCCTAAATGTTCTTACTCTAGCAGCTGGAATGGGAAACAGTGAAATGTATAACTGGATCACTCCATGGTAACATAAGAGGAAGTGGTTAGTTCATTCAAACTTAGGTCCAGGCCTGTATCTACCAAAGATTCACCACAGGGCAGAACTGATTCTTAAGTTCTGCCGAAGGTCCTCATTGATCCCACAGGCACAGGCTGGTCCAAGACATTTTGCAGCCTAAGGAAAAGGAAAAATACAGGTTCTCCTTGCCATTCCACTTTCCAAAGGTGAACCAGACTTGTAGCTAGATCTTATTTCGAACACTGGTGATAGGACAACAATCTCCACTTCACCTGTTTGGCTTAGGAATCATAGGACAGACGACGAGAACATACAGCTCTGTCCCACAACAGGGGAACCGCTTCTGTGGAGCCCCCATAGGCTGCTGCCTCTTCCGCACCACCCACCTTCTGCCACCTGAGGCAACAGCCTCACTTTGTCTAATGGCAGCAACAGCTTTGAATACACACAGTATCCTCACAGAGTGGGCTCCCACAAAAAATATTTACTTTTTTCCCCATTTGTACGCTGCCCTTCCAGCAAGGACTTCTGGATGGCTCATAGAGGATTATTCCACTTTATCCTCCTATCTGCCTTGTTATGAGCTTGTGTTATCTAACATGCTTTCCAACACACTCACATTCCCGTTTCAGTGGTTCAGTACAAACCCTAGTTACAGCATAAGAACATAAGCTGAAGGGGAAAATGTATGAACCTGTGAGGTAGAGGGACAGTAATTTGGATCCACAAGACATCATTGAAGGTTGTAGAGATCTCTACTCTAAACTCCTCTAGCTTATCTCAGCATTCTCTTCAAAAGCATATACCTCATTTTGGCTCCTGCCAAGCAATGAGATTAAAACTCAGGAATGCATACCTTCCAACATTTCATATTTGTGTGGCCAAGACAGCAAAAATTATTAATGAGGAAGAACATACAAGTTAAGAGAAACTGCAGAAATTCGCTTTTCCCTGAGTCTACCAGGAAGGGAAGATTTTGCCCCTCTTCTCCTTCCCCTCCTTTTGAGTTAACTGAGCACAAACTACTTTTGCACTCTGAACTCAGTTTGCAGCAACTGAAGTAAGCTGAGAACAAAGGAGGAATCAGGAGGAGGAGACAGAAACAGGACATTTTAAAAGTAGCTGAAAAAAAGTGGGAGGACATAGGATTAATTGAGACTGTCCCTGCCAAATCAGGACACACAGAGGGTGTGGGACTGCCACTCAGAGGAGCAAACTTGTCCACTGCACTCACATAAAGGCCAATCAAATGCTCTGCAAACTAAAAATTTTACATATATGCACAAGTAGATAAACATCCTTCCCACTGTTTCAAGGCAGGTTCAAATATCACTCTCTATTTTTGTAAAGCTCTCCCCAAGGCAGCATTTCATCAGACTAGCCATTTCTATGCACTTTCTGCCACATGCACCTATCCAGACACGTGCTACATCTGCATGCCAACAGCCCCCCAGGAAAGTGTGATGATGTTCATGAAAGTTACAGACATATCACTAGAGTCAGCAAGAAGCTTTATGATGTTGCTGCTTTGTGTAGAATATCATGAGGGTGGAGGAGATCTTCTGGAAATAATATTTAGACAGAGTCAGTATTAATATGGCAGTCAAGAGAGGCCTAGGTACCTTCAAGATTTGTTTTGTTCAGGGCCAGTAAAGAACTTTCTATTTTGCAGGCAAAATCTGCTTTCTTAAGAGACAATGAGCCAACTCTCAAGTGGACACAGCCCAGCCCTACTCTGTCCTTTTGCCATCTCCCTTGGGACTCAGTGAAATATGCCAGTTAAATTGTTTTTATTTTGTCTTAGGCTATATTCACAGGAAGAACAATATAAATGCAGATAGTATTAGGGTGTCTTGTAGCAGTCATTCAGTTAAATGTGCCTTACACATCTACTGGAAATGCCAAAAGTCCAGTTCTGACCTACGAACACACTGAGTGTCATTTTTCCCCCAAACTATATATCCATCATATAGGAATAACTACAACGGCCTACCTTTCAGGACTGTTGTATGGATTAGTGGGAGCTAGGTGAAACACTCAGCAGAATCAAAGTTTCCTTGGACTATTCCACTGCAGGAAAGGGGAGACAGCTTGCATACTGGAATGCTCCACAGAGAGCTTATTATGGAGAAGAATAGGCTAGAGCTCTTATTTCCTTGATATGCTGCTTTTCTAAACAGAAAGACAACCCCTCCATCAGAGGGTAACATTAAATGCAACCCCTTATCTTCAGCCTCCATTTGTATAGTCCAGGAAAACCAAATTCAGTTCTGTCGATTGCAAACAGCCCTCCACCATTAATGCGTATGAATCTCTTTGTATCCTCTAAACTCATTCCCAGTGTGGTATTTATTTATGATTATTCTCATCATGATTATCATTATCTGTTCACTTATTCATTATGTATATCCCCTACTTTCAAGGAAGTGCCATTCTCTAAAACCATGGGAGAGATCATTCCACTGTTCTGTTTTTGCACAGGTTTCCTCTGCAGAAAGTGTTTCAAGAAATGAAAGAGTGGGTCCTATTTTGTCAAGAACCAAGTCAGCAAAGAGTTCAGGTGCAGGGGGGATGTTTTTAAGAAGGGCCTAAGGACCTAGCTCTTCTTGATTTAAGTTCTCTCAAGATGAAAGCAAGACAACAGTTAAATGTTTTTGTGTGAAAAAGTCAGGCTTGATCAGCTGTCTAGAAAAAAGTTTGGAAACTTTAACCGTTCAGTATCAAGCAACCATTTTGGATGTTTCAATTAGTTACAAAAGTGACAGGCAAGAATATCTAAATAGTATGTAATTAGATTTTTGTTGTTGCTGCTGTTGTTTTAAGTCACTGCAAATACCACTCCAGTACTTCTTACCAACTGAGAGTGGAATTTTGGTTTAACCATGAGAGTTTTCTCTCCAGCCACAGCCTTTTGCAAAAGAAATTAGTTTCAAGACCAACAGTTTTATACCCCCTCTCTGGAAAAGAACTAAAGGAAGAAAAATTGGATGGGGGGAGGGAACACATATAACTCAGATCCAAATCACAGACTGATTAACAACCCACACGCTCCAGGAAGGGCCTGGGATAGTAATTAAGGAGGGGTTTAGGAAGAACAATATAGTTTATTTGGACAAGAAAGAGATATGGAGGGAGGAACATGGGAACTGAAGATTTTTGGATAGAGTGAAGGGTGGATTTAATAAGCAATATTCATTCTTGGGGCAGGGAGGTGAAACACTTTGAAAAAATCCATGAACTACATTATATTGTGCATAAAAAGTTCAGAAGGATCAATACCCCAGATATGGCCTGTTCCCCCGACTACCACCATCCCATTCTCTGCTAGTTCACCCACCCACCGACCCACTCACCCACAGTGAGGCTGTTCACATATGTATATATAGAAAGATTAAAGGCTTGGTGTACTATTTAGTTAATTGGATTTTGTCAGAGACCTTATCAGAAGCTGGGAACTGAACACCCAGCTGGAAAGGAGGGGAGCTTACTTGGTGCAACTCCCTTCTCCTGCGTTTTCTTCCCCAGAATTGGCTCAAATTTACAATAACAAATGTTATGAAAACAAAATATCCCTTCCCCCCGCAACACAACTCTCAACTGTTACCTAGAAACAGTGGCTTAACAACAGATAGAAGAAATTAAACAAGCCCTGTGATTGTTTATCCACCACTGGGGAGTTGTGAGAAGGGGAAAAGTACAAGAAAGAGTAACGTAATATTTACCAGGAGCAGAGACATGTTAGAAGTTTACGCTGTTACAAACACAGCCGAGCGTATTTTCGATATGGGCTGATGGCGAGGGAGAGTGGCAGATGAATAACGAAGTACCCAACCCACATAAACTGGGGCTGGACACCAGAGCATTGTTTAAAAAGCCCCCTCTTCTAAATATAAAAAGATTAAACTCACTCGCAATAGACTATGGATTTTGCCATTTTTCTTATGGATTGTCACCATTCCTCTCATCAGCCAATCAAAACACAACCAACAGAATTAGACATATTTATCAACACCAACTAATTAACAGGGAAAACAAAGGTAAGAATCCTCACAGAGAATCTGAAAGCATTTGGGAAAAGAAGTGGAGAGGGAACCCATGCGTCTCAGCAGGGCATGGTTTTCCTGAAACAAAAATAAAAACAGAAGAGGACTCAACATGCAGTGGGTACCCCTCTACACATGCACACACAACCACAATACAAAAGCACCATAGCCCCAGCCTTTGATCCTAACACTCCAACACCACCCACTAGATCACAATGGGGTGGGCGTTCAGGCTCTGTAAATCAACCAAAGATGACAGATCCCATCCTACCAACCTCCACCCCACCCAATTACTGTGCAGCTTATAATCTTTTTAAATAAGGTCACCTCAAAGGCTGGCAACAAGGAGAAGGGGCAATGGGGGTGTCACCCCAACTGGGTCAGGCCCAGGAGGGGGATGACATTATACGTACAGTGGTTGGAACTGTTCCAGTGCTGGTTACGGACAGGGGTGCTGTAAGGGTTAGGGTTTCCGGGTCCTTTGTCCTGGATCAAGCACGCACGGTTCTGATTGTAAAAATCCATCATGAAGAAGGGGTTAGGACTGTTGCTTAAACCAGCTACATCCACACTTTCGTACATCTTCTCCAGGCAGAACAAGAGGGTAAGAAGGTTGGGGGTTTGTGGGGGGTGGGTGGGAAGGAGGGAAGCAAAGCAAAAGTTTGGATTCTGAAGGACCGAAGAGCAAAATCCTATGCTGGTGATGGAGAATCCAAAACAGATGGGGGAGGTTTTTGTCGGTTGTTTTCTGTTTTCTGATCTCTCTCCCCCTCCTCACCGCTTCTTGATCCCTAGTGGGGAAGTATTTAGGGAATCCAAAAGTGGCTGGGGAATCCGCCAAACAGGCCGGGTTGGCCACCAGTGTTTTTGCTTCAAGTAAAAAACACCCAAAAGATAATATTCAAGTCTTCAATCTTCTATTCCAGACGTGTCCCTTGGGAAATAGGCCGGCCAATCCAAGCTGAGATGCTTCTCCCGTTTCAAGAACAAGATATATTTATAAATCCAAAAAAAAAAGAAAAAGGAAGTTTTACTTTGAAAAAAATAATAATAAAATCCAAGCCACTCAGCCTTCCCAAAAACAGAAGTCTCTGTAGAAGTAGATTCACTGGTGATAGATAGCATTTTGGTCACATTTAAGCCTCCTGTTCAGTTCCATGGTTCTCTTTCGTTCTCCCAAACTAACAAGAGGAAAGAAGGGAAAGGGAGAGGGGAGTATCCTTTCGCTCCAGAAAAAAGGGAGAAAAAGTTTCACACACACTCATACAAAAATAAGTAAGGCTTCCTGATAGAATTCAAGAGCTTTTTCCTGTCTGGCAGATGACTGAATGCAATGCACAGAAAACTGTGCTCATGGGTTATGTACACATATCTTAAAATTGCATCTCTTTCCCCCATCAGAGAAAGAGGGGGGTAAAGGGGAGGGAGGTAAAAAGAGAAAGAGGGGGAGGGAGAGAGACCAGAGACAGAGAGAAATGAATTGTACAAATGTGTTGTCAGGTTTTGAATGCCAGAGGCCTGGAACCTCCGAATCTCCTTGGATGCCTTTTTGCCCAGCTGCTTGGTCCTTCTCTCCCTGGGAAAGAGAGAAAGAAAGAGTGTGTGTATGTGTGGGTGCACGCACACGCCTGTGTATGTGTGTGTGTGTGTGTGAGAGAGAGAGAGAGAGAGTGTGTGTGTGTGTGTGTGATGTACAGGACTGATAGATTAAAGGCAGCACAAAATCTTTCCTGACACGAAAAGTCGGCTCTCAACTGGCTTAACTCTTTCCTTACCTGCTGCGTGCTGTGTCTTGCGCAGCCCCAACCAACTGCAGGAAAGCACAGGCTGGGGGAGGAGGGGAGAAAGAGAGACAGAGAGGAATGAATGAATGAATGAAAGAAAAGGGGAGGAGGGATGGAAAGGGGGGGGGAATGACAGCCATGGAAAAAAATGCCTCTCCAACAGCTGTCTCCAGCTACAAAGCTGCAGACCCCGCATCATCGAGTGCTTTCTCCATCGCTGCAGCGCAGCGTCGGCAACGAGGAAAAGCAGGAGGGCCCCCTCTTTTTTGTGTTGCAAGGAACCGGCCAGGGCGGCCCCTTTTGCCTGCATCACCCCTCTCAGAAAGGGAGGTTTCTGCTGCTCCTCCAGCCGCCCCTCATTTGCGTAATGTTATGCAGCTGAACTCCTCCTGAACTCTCCTTGCAAAAAAGCTTCACCTCCAAATGACCCACTCACAGGCCTTCTCCTTCCCAGTGACATCACAGGGGCGCCCTCCTCCTCCTCCTCCTCCTCCTCCTCCTCCTCGTCTGCCAAGGGCTGCCATCGGTATGCCGCGGCTGCTACCATTGTCACCACTGCTGCCACCACCACCACACCGTCAAAACCAGATCCACCAGTTAACAGAGGTGGAGATGTCCAATTGTGGGGACCACAGAGCAGAGGACAGTAAAGTGAGGAAGGAAGGACGGACGGAAGGAAGGAAGGAAGACAGACAGACAAACCTGTTTACACATATTTAACACAAAAAAAGAGGGGGATGTAAGCAGGCACTGGAAACCAATGCATACATACACATCCCTCTGTTTTAAGGATGTGGCTTTCAATCCAAGCTGGCTCAATGCACCTGCAAACTCCCTAAAGGCTGGAGAAATTAGAAGAAGCTACGATTATTTTGATACTTGAAATCTTCTCAACATCAAAACTGAATCACAGCATGGGTGGCCCACTATGCAAAATAAGAAACACAGAAACACATAGGCCAATTTGTGTTTGAAACGTAGCGGTACAAGCTGTCAAGTCATACAGGACATTTTATTGGGCTGCAGTTTGGGAAGAAGAAGAATACATTTGTAAATGCTACCATTATTTTTATGTTGTTAAGCCCTCTTTATATAAACATAAATGTTTTTACAAACATTTTCCCAGTTATTCTTAACAACCACCCTGTAATGTAGGGCAGAATTATTATGCCGATAGTACACAATTACTATCCCTGTCATACAGAATGGGAGATTGATATTTGCTTAATGTCATCTAGTAGACTCATAGCTGACAAGAGATTATAGCTAGCGATTTCTACCATATAGATCATGGTCTTAGTGACTATGCTACAACAATTCCCATTTAGAAGGAAGAGCAAATTTCTAGTCCTTGCAGCTGTAGAATTGTAGAGATACAACTGTTACTAACACTCCAGGGTCAGATTCTAGCGAAATGTTTGTCCTTCACATATCATCACATGGATGAAAGTATGCAAGCAAATACCCACACAAATGAAATATACAGAAGCTCATGTATACTTTAACACACCTGTTCTCACACAAAGGAATACTGTCTCGCCTACACATAACAAGTATTACATATCACTGAAAGTCTTTCTCTGCTGCTCTTTTTATTTTTTCTGCACTAGTATGTTCTGTGTTGGCTTCTGAAGCAGGCAATACTAATAAACTGATTATACCCAATTTTTTTAAAAAAAGTGAATATTTCGCAGAAATGTTTAATCTCATAATGAATCTGCTATCTGTTCCTACCCAATACAAAAAAGTTACAACTTAAAACTCGTTCAACAACATTTAGTATCTTAATAGAGGAAGCTTGGGCAATCAAGAAAGAGCTAGTTGGATAACTGAAAGCAAAAAAAGTATTCTTCTATTAAAACATAACCTTCTCAACAATTATATTACCATGCAGTTCAAAACAATTTTACCAGCTGCAGTGTGTAAAATGGTGAAACCATAGTGTCCAGGTATGTACATTTATGTGCCTGTGTAAGACAGACAAGATGCATCTTGTCTCTACATCAATAACAAATTTCCAACAGCAGCAGTGAACAACATCTGATGGACTGAAGGCTGATTTTAAACCCCCCCACACAGACACACAATAGACCATATCAGCTTCTGAAATGCAAGAAAAATTAGGTGGGGAAGGGGAGATGGAAGCGGCTGAAAATTAACTCCCCCTTTCATTTTTGGGAGCAGGGAGCCACATGCCACACTCTGGCCATTCCTGTTTTAGAGTTTCACTGGAATGAATGTGTTGGAACTTTTTAAAACAGTAATTCTTATATACGTGTGAATTTAATCACAAACAAAGAAAGGGAGCCCCAGAATTTCTTTGAAAGGCAAAACCAGGAACTGTGGTTTATCATAGCTACGCTGAAAGCTGCCTTATAGTAAATTAGTCCATTGGTCTATTTAAATCAGTACTGCCTGCCCTGACAGGCAACACCTCTTCACGGTTTCAGACAAAGGTCACATGCAGTCCTATCTGGAGATGCCAAGGATTGACCACTGGACCTTCTGCAGGTACAGCATGCACTCTGCGGCAGAGCTACTGACTTCTCCTATCAGGATATGAATGAAAAATATTACATGTGAACAAGGGTCCAGAATTATAAACAGAGCTATATCTACTTTATAATTCTGTACATGGGTGGAATTCAATATTGCTCACAGAAATCAGTATCCTGAGGTTGTCTGAGTTCCATTTGTTTGTTTGATTGGTTGGTTCTTGAGAGGAATAAATGAAAGAAAAAGCAACACTGAGTCCATAAGCTTGGTAAACCAATTTTGAAAATACATGGACAAAATTTTGGGAGACAGGAGACAAATTTCATGCATCCTGTTGCTCCACATCCATGAGTAGCTGGACCCAAAGAAATTAGACAGAGTAAGAAATTAATATCATGTGCTTTACTTGAACATCTCTAGACAGGTCTGCTTTTGAATTCATAGTTCAGCAGTACTGTGTAATAATTGGCATAGATTCTGCGGGAATGGTCTGCAAATAGAACACGTCAGTGATATGGTCTTCACAGATAATTCTTATGACAACAACAACAACAGAAAGCATGTTAGCTTTGCATTCCAGGATCATGACTGAACTCTAGAAACTAAAGATGTTAAGCCAGAAGAAGAAGAAGAAGAGCTTATGGAGTTATATGAATCAAATGCCTTTACTCCATATGCAATTCATTGTTCACTTCCTTTTACTTTACTGTTAGGCTTCTATGTACTTATTGACCTATTTGAAAACACCCTAACCCCCACAAAATACAAACCTTTTTTACTCACTACATGCAAAGCAGTGATGACTTTCAAATATCAGCTATATAAACTCAGACCGCACAAAGTGGGACTAGCAAAGATCAAGGGCAGCCAAGTGCAACATCAAATGCAACATAGCTGCAGGTCACTTGAGCAAAGGACCCAGACCATGTTTTGTATGCTACTCCTCACCCAGCCTCCTATTTTAGCCTAGAAAGCAGTTGATTCCCATTGTTTTGTACTATCCTCCGGTCCTGGATAAGAGCAGAAATTATAGCAGGAGTGTAAAACTTTTAGTTTTCTAGAGGTTTTCAAGCAGTCTTAGCTATCTGACCAACAGAGCAAGGTGATAGGAATTGTAATCCAAAATATCTAGATGACCAAAGTTTCCCTAACTCTGAATTACAGCACCCTCCTTTAGAAATTTTTCAAAAAGGTGAATAACTCATCAAGCATCCAACATCCAGTTATACTCCAATAGTTGCAATTTTTGGAACATATTTGGAATTCTGGAAAATACAGACCAACTTCCAGAAGTCCACAAAAGGGGCGCGCGCACACACACACAAAACATATTCACAGGGAGAGAAAAAACTGGCCAATCTGCAAAATTTCAACTTTTTAAGATTTTTTTCTCAAGGTAAAAATCCAGATAATTCCTACACAGACATCTGGTCCCCCTTGCACATATTTTTAAAGTGTGCAGAACCGCATCCCTCTCCACAGTCGCAGGCATATGGAGAGTTTCAAATTGCCTGCGGTACCACAGAGACAAACCACATGGTAGGGATAAAGTCACATGTTGAGGCCCTAAACAGCCCACCATCACTTACGCAAAGTGTATCAAAGGCCTTCCACAAATGATTGTTTGCCCGTCTATGGGCAATGTTATATACAGAGGTCTTACTCCATGCCAAATGCATTGTGGCTCAACCCTGGCATCTGTTTATAGTCAGAATGCTCCCCAACATCATAGGAAATAGGAACTGATGAACACGCCTTATGAAGGTGTAAAATACACCTTTCTCATCACAAGAAAATCCACACATGTCAAAGAAAAGGGCCAATAAAAAGAGAAGAAGAGCTACCAGGTAGCCACATAAGATACAATATCCCCTACAAATTGAACACTGGATATATGGGTATATGGCTATTAAGTCATCCTGACAGGGCTCAAGAATTCACAACTAGAGACAGACTAGAAAGAACAAGTTTCACACTTTCTTCTCACTTTCAAAAGAAATGTGGAGTTGAGAGGGAGAAAAAAAACTGAATCCCTCCCACCCAACACAGCCAGCAAATAAAAGTCTCTCCTCTTCATCTGATAAGGGGACTTCTCCAGGCCTTTTTTTTTAATCAAAAGCTGCTTGATAACAGCGTGGAAATGCTTTTATAACACCCCACTCCACACAATCTTTCAAGCCCTCAAGGCTTGAAATCTCCGCACAAGTGTACCATAAAACACACACACACGCACACGCACACACACCACATCACCGCCATCCCCCTCAAATTTTCCTTTCAAAAGTGAAGCGCTAGTAGAAGATATGCATCCTGGGGGAAAGGGGGAGAGAGGTTGTTTTATGGCAAGGGCTGCTTAGAAAATGCTGTGATGAGGCACTTTGGTGCTATTTTCTCTCTGACAGGACAATGCTATTCTGGTAAAACAGTAACAGGTAAATAAATAGAGAGCAATTCAAGCTTTTGTAAGTCTTGTCATCCCTTCTTTTTAAGGAAAAAAGCACTTTAAAAGACGATGAGGTCAGAGATCAAGCATCCCCCATCTACCCCCCCCCCCAAAATAATCTGAAACCTTCTTTTTCTTCTAGTAGGTTCATCCCTGGACCTGTCTAAGATTCCTCACCCAGCACTGCTAACACTGAGACGACCATACATTCTGACTCTACAGCTGTTTTTCTTTAAAGCAGTCTACATGGATCCTTTGGACTTTGATAGCACATGCTGTATTTGCTGGTGTATGAGACTCACTTTTCCCCAAAAAAATACTGTTTGAAAATGGGGTGTATCTTATACACTGGTGTGTCTTATACACTGGCAAATAGTATTTGCCAGTGTATAAATGTGGTGCGTCTTACACACAGGTGCATCTTATACGCCAGCAAATGCGGTAATTTCAGATGAAGGACTAAGGCCACATTCATCACAGGATGTATTTCTGTGAAACAGATGGTTGTTATTTGCTGTTGTGTGCCTTCAAGTTGTTTCCAGCTTACAGCAACTCTAAGGCGAACCTACCACTGGGTTTGTCAGGGATTCCAGGCAGGGAACCCTGGGAAAATGATCAGCCCACTGCAAAGATGTTGCATCATGCCCCAGCTGTGGGTAATTGCAAGGTTGCATAAGAAACTGGGGTGTGCAAACCTCTACCTGATTGGTTGTAGATATGTATATAACAAAGCAATGCCAGTATGTATTTGTCTGTTGACCAAACCTGGTGCCTGGCGCAAGCTTTTGTCTGTCTGTCCTATGTTTTGTATATAACAGAACTTTGCTGCAAGATAAAGTGCCTCCTGTTTTGGAAGAAACTCCTGTGTGTGTGAGTATCCTTACTGGGGAACAAGGCTGCTGCTGTTGGCTTGCTGAACTCTGGTTTTTCCGCTGCGTTTCCGTGGGGCTGAAACTCCTATCATCCCCAACAGGGTTTTCTTGGAAAGATTTGTTCACAGTGGGTTTGCCATTTCTACCTTGTGAGGCTGAGAGAGTGTGACACGCCCAAGGTCACCCAGTCGGTTTTCGTAGCTAAGCGAGGATTAGAACCCTGGCCTCCAGAGTCATCATCCAACTTTCAAACCACTGCACCACACTGGCTCTCCTAATAAATATGTTTAATAAATTCTTGTATTAAACTTTTTTTTAATGGGCTAAGATGATGAGTGACCCTGACCACAGGGCCTTCTTGTTTTGAAATTTATTTTAAAATTATAGCAGGAAAAAAATATTGAAAATACAAATTGCTTAAAATTATAGCCCCTTATATCTGTTAAATCTGATACCAAAAAGGAGAAAGAAGGAGAGAGAGATGTGGGGAGGGACTAATAAGGTTGATTACATTAATCAAAGTAATGATAATATTCACAATTCTACAATATGATTTAGAAATCTATTATACTAGTATATTAAAAAAGGTTCTTCGCTGTCATAAAAAAGTCATTAGTACAAACCCTTAATGCAGACAATTAAAATACTTCAATTTGTTCATTTCCATCACAAGTTCTATTGAGCCATGGAATAATTGGCTTACACACACACACACACACCATTAATACTGGGCCCTGTATAAAGAGAAATACACACCTCTTCTCCTTAACAGTTCACGGGAACCTAAAGTAGAGACCTTCCAAGATTTTCTCTGGAATATCTATGTACCAGTAACACAAACCTCCCACCTTTTCTAAAAGAAGAAAAGAGGAAAGACTCTACACTACCCTCCCAAGACTCCGTTATTCATTTAGTATCCTGCCTTTCTCCTTGTACAGGATCCAAAGTGACTTCAGTTTCAAGGAAAGTGGACAAATGTAATTCTCTGTCAATGTAGAAGAGACTTGCCCTTAAACAATCTTGAGACAAGTGTCTCACCATGTTTGTGTGAACACAGGCTGAAGTCAGCGATGTGGGCTGATTTCAAAAGATTTTTGTTAAAAAAAATAATAAATCTATAACTATGCATGCAGGTTGCAACCCAGGATTCCTGCTAGCATCTCTCCTCTGAGGCTTCAAAAATATGCAGACTTATACCTGACCCATCCCCTGGCTACTGACCAAAAAGTTGGGGGAAAGCTGCAATTATTATTTTAAGAGAGATTGAGTTTTCAAATCTGCCTCCCACCCTGCAAAAACTGGCAGGCTGTGCACACATGTGCGCGTGCGTTCAAGAGAAAAAGCTCAGTGGGGCCTGTTTAAATAATAATAGAAAGTCAGAGGCTCTGCTTAGCCAGCAGCTTTTTGAACAAAAGCCCCCGTACTTCCTGTAGGGAACATGACAAATGTCTGTTTTGAGTCATTTAGTAAAAGACTGTGATGAAAGAAGTGGAGGGGGGGGAGAGACAAAGAAAAGGAAAAAAGAGCATAAGAAAGAAAACAGAGCATAAGAGGCAGAAACAGAGAAAGATTAAATATGGGAGGAGAGCGAAGATACGCATGAGAGGAAAAAGGAGAACAAGGCACATATGTATGAGAAGGAAGCGGGGAGTAAAAAGAACAGAAACAAAAGAAAAAAGGAAAGCTGCCAAGTAGGAGAAAAGAAGAAAGTAGATGGGGGGGGATAGAATGTATCAAAATGAAAGCAAAACAGAAAGAAGCCTGATTAAATGAAAGGAGAAGAAAAAAACGAAGCGGAGGGGAAATGGTGTCTGGAATGAGAAGAGCAGAGAGAGAAGCGGTAAATATGGAAGGAACGGGAGAAGGCTGAGAAACCAAACTGTTGGTCCTGCTATTGAAATCAGAGGCACAAGCCAAGTGAAGCTAAGCACTTTTAAAGACACCAGGATTACAGTGGAAGAGAATTAAACTCATGTAAAACTCTTCTGTTAAAATTAACAAGAATTCAAAATGCCTCAACCTGATGGGATCCCCCTTTAGATCAGGAATGAGCAAGAGACAGACTAGGATCTACTAGTAGATCTCTGAGTGGTTTGCAGTAGAGAGACAAGAGTTTCTCAATCCCAACTGTCTAACTATATAGCAACAGCTGAAGAACACCTTCCTCTCAATCATGTTGCTGGGGCGGGAGAGGATTTCACTTTTTCTAGAAAAGAACCTGTAAGCTTAGTGCTGGTACTGATACAAATTCCTGGAGTCATGCACCCCAAGACATCCTGTTCTTAATTCTTAGAATGTGTCCACCTGCCATTATTTTGCACTAGGTTCTAGTTGGTGAATCTCAAGGTTCTTGTAAAAATAAAAATAAAAACCAACTAGTAGTTGTACACTTTATTCATACATCCATGCAACTGCAGCCCTTAGGTGTTAAGCCCAATAAACATGTAAACTCATGCCAGTCCACTATCCATCCAATGTAACATCAGTACATGCACACAACAATCACAGCACCAATAGAGACAGCCAAGGATAGGGGGAAGCACTACTCAATATGTCTTTGGTCTGGGTCTGTGTAGTTTTGGCCATTCTCATGTGGAACAAATATGTGGTAATATGAGAAGGCAAAATACACACCAGCAAGATCACATAGCATGTATTTTGCTTACACCATGGGTGAGAACTATCCTACTTTCCAAAAGTCAGACTGCAATTCTCAGCTTTTCTCACCACTGATTATACTTGCTAGGCCTACTGGGAGGTGCAGCCCAACACCATTTGGAGAACTACATGGCTCCCACTCCTGATTTACATATACTTTACTACCCCTTTGGCACTTGCCATCCCGTATGAGTGATAACTGCAGCGACTACAGGTTAAAGAGAAACTTGACATTGTTGCTGGAGGCTGAATAGCAATTTCCTCTGGTCATCTCAGTGCATTTTAAGGTGATCATTTGGACTATGAGAATAGAAAACATTGTATTTAAGAAACTACAGGGTACAAAAATGTATTCGCCAGCCCTAAGACTAAGGTTAGTAGCTCAGACTGGAACTAAGAAGCTGAAGCCTGAACCTGAATTGCAGGAGGCCGAAGGGACCCCTACTGGCCAAGCAAGAGGAGAAAACAATGCTTCTAGTTCTTATCAGAGCATAGAAACACTACTTTTTCTGGACTACAACTTCCAGAATCCCCAAAAGAGGCCTTCATCTGCTTGCCCTATGGCAGAGCCACTTTGACAGTTGTTTAAAAAATTATTTCTGCGACTAAAGAGGGGTTTGAAGTTTGTCTGTGTGCAGGGGATCTTTAAAAGCTGCACTTCAGTAGGTTCTTGCAAGTACAAACCTAGCACAGCAGAAAGCAGGTTGAACTAGAACCTGTTACTCTCCCCAATTAAAGGTGGAGGGGGAATTGTAACTCCCAGAGCCCCTAGTCAGCATGGTTCTGGGAGTTGTAGTCCAAAAATTCTGCATTTCCAAACTTTCCATTAGCTTGCAGAGAGGTGGGTTATGATTGTTTCAGTACAGGGGAGCATTAAAAAAATGGCACCTTCCACCTGCAGACTGAAGTGATAAACACTGCCAGTCTATTCTACCAGCATCTTCTCCTGCACACGAAGACAAGGGCTCACTCAGATTAGAAAACACAGCACATATGACTGTAACAGCATTATCACCACCACGAATTTAACCCAGGACAGTACAGTCAGCTCCCCACTTCCATGGGTTTGGCATTTGCAGATCTGATTATTTATTATTTTATTTTATTTAATTATTTAACAAATTCTTATTGCTACAGAAAAAAATGCGTTCTCTCTAGGAATCTCTAGGTCCTCCAGTGCAGTTCTATGGTCTATGGTCCACTTGTGCCAGAAACGGGCCACAGAGTTGCACTAAAGAACCTAGAGATTTCTAGAGAGAACACGTTTCCAGGTCCTCCATCATTATATGCCCTACTTCTGCCAAATATTGGGCAAAGAATCATGCTGGTGGACCTAGAGATTCCTAGAGAAGTGTTCTGAGGCCAAAAAAAGAGGGGGTGCAATTTTTATTTTGGTGTTTCTTTCCATTTTCACAGGGGTCTCGTACCCCTAACCCCCACAAAAGTGGAGGACTGACTGTAACGCATTTGTGCAAGACTGCTTCCACAAATGCCTGATTTGCACTCACTGCTCAATGACTTGTGTTGATATGGTTAGTTGTACAGTAGGTAAAAGTCTTGGGTCTGAATACTGCAGAATGAGGTTCAAACTAATCCTTATGGTCCTGAATCATAGATTAGCCCTGTAGGCAACCCATTAGCCTTCAGCCTAATTTAGTACAGAGGGCAAATATATAAATACAGTTATATACTGGAAAAGGATTGTATATTTTTAAAAAAATAGTGGTGGTGAAGAGAAATATTAAGCAAAGGTTAAGAGACAGGGCCATTTTCACCCAAGGAGATATTTTAGTGCAACAAACCCCTAAAGCACTTCAAGGGCATTTTAGCACATGATACTAAAGGCACCTTTGGGCCTTTCTCCTCCTATTTGTACATGGCAAGTGAATATTTTTAGCAACAAATTCACAGTGGAACAGAATAAGTTTTTTAGAGCAGACATATGTCCTAGTCAGTATGAGTATTAGCACTAGCAATCTCAATTGCAGGAAATGGAAAAACAAATAGTTTCACTTAGAAAAAGAACTTAAATCCTACATTGTGTCCGCTGAGAAAGAAGTTAGAGTCAGCCTGCCACATTTGCAGGTTTAACTTTCACAGATTTATTTGCAAGTTTCTCCAATTCCTGTCCCCCTACCTCAGGCATTTGTTTTCTGGACGAAATCTTCCCTCTTAATGGCTCCAATTAGGCCGCACAGCCCTTTAAAAACCCACCTCTGGTCCCCCTTCTCCTTCACCAGCTACTGCCTGGCCAGCAAAGGACAGCCTGCAGCCTGATTTCTCAGTACCACAAACTCTCTCCCAGTAACCCCAAACACCCAAGTAAGGAGACGGGCAAGAAAGAGGAAGAATAGGACTGTCATACAGTCCACTTATGATATTGCTGACTCCTACTCTTTTCCATTCACCAAGGAAAAAGAGAGAGAGGGGAGTGACAGTGGTTTCTCTCACTTGCCCTCCCAACCTGATGGAAGAACAAGCATCAAAAGGTAATTCTAAATAGCATTCTCCTCTATGGGCATCAGGACATCTGGGCTAAATCCAGTGATGCAGACTCAAGTCAACTGACTTGGACTCAAGTCAGACTTAAGTCACTTCAGTGACTCGACTCATACTTGACTTGGCAGAAATTACACACTGACTTGACTCGAGACTTGCATTTTTTTAGTGACTGATTTGCTGCCCTTGGTTCAGTAACATAACACATTAATCCAGAAGTCTTAGAACTTACTGGTCACATGACAATCTGTCTCAAGTCCAAAGTATGGACACATTTCTCAGAGGGAACAGAAAATGGGCTTGAGGTGTGCTTGAGGTCTGCTCAGCAGCCTGTTCCTGCTTCATGCAGAAGGAGGTTTCTGAAACTTTTCCTAAGAGCAGAAGGCAAGACTCATGCCCAGAGCACAAGACGCATATCTCAGAGGGGAACAGAAAATGTGTTAGGCAATGGGCTTGAGGAGGAAGGATCCTTCCTTCTAAAGCTCTTGAAGCTTCAATAATGGGGAATAAGAAGGATCCTATTCCTCATTCTGAAAAAGCCTCCAGCTTTGCAAATGGGAAGTAAGAAGGATCCTATTCTCCAGTTCTGAAGCTGCAGCTGGCAAAATCACAAAAGTGAAGGGCTCACTCTACTTAAATTGTTAAAACTGACTACTGGACTCTGTCCAGAAATTCTGGCATACAGGTTGGGGTATAAAGTTGGCTCCCAGACTTGAGACTTGACTCAAGACTTGACTTGAAAGTATCTTGCAAGGACTCGAGACTCGACTTGAGACTTGAAGATTTGGAGTAGAAGACTTAAATACATCACTGGCTAAATCTTCACTGACACCTTGGAAAAAGGCTGGCCGGTGACCAGGGGGAGGTGATTCTTTGCCACTGTCACTGTTCACCTAACTCCTTTTTAGGGAGAGGTCTCCAGCCCCACTGTGAGCAACAAAAAATCCTTCCAAAATATAACTCTTTACAGCAGCATCCATGACTAGAAAGAGAAGAAACTGGTTCCATGAGGCAAGAACTAGATGTATTCCATATATAGTGTGTATTCCATACTGAGCTCAACACTGTTAACCCCAGCTTGACTGCACCAAGAAAGAAAGAGAAAGGGAGACAAGATAGCTAAATCAAATTTCTAGCTCTTACGGTTATAAGACTAAGGCCTGAAAGCAAGCATTCTATGCCTAGTGAAATGATAGAATCCAGGTGGAAAATATGTCCACTGATCAGACAATGACACTTCAGAATCTCCTAGCTCTGATATCGTACCTACGATTAGGATAAACTAAAATTAACAAATTAAAATTACAACAAGCAAATATGATTTCTTGATTCTTTTATTTAAAATACAGAATACGTATGTGTATACACACGCAAACACATACATAGCCACCAGTACTTCACTGTTCCCTCAAAAATGGCTGGAACATTCCATTTAAATATCTACAGATTTGTTTTTCTAAAGAAATATTCTCTGAGGATCTTCAAAAATGAAGCTTTCTAAAAGCATTTTATAGGTCATTTCATAGGAAGAGGAAAATGAAATGGAGACCCTATTATCAGGCAAAACAATATAAAGATGAGAACTAGCAGAAGAAAAAAAGCCCTGTGTAATGAGAGATAGAAAGAGAGAGTGCAGTGGTCCAAGCTACATTTAGATCTTAATTTCAAAGCAGCCTGCTGAAACTAATTTTTATAGAACAAGAGCCAAAGACCTCCACTCACACAGGATAAAATAAACCCATGCTTCCCATATCAGGTAGGACCAGAAAGTGTTTTAAAAGCTTGTGTAAGATGCTAACAGAGGTAGGGGCTGGTTCTGGGAATTGTTGTCTAAAAATGTGACTTTTCCAAGTTCTGCCCATACCAGGAAGGCACATTCCCAAAAACTGGATCCCCAAGATCAATGGCTAGAGACAGAGACATAGATCAGGCACCGCTGACCAAGTAAGAGCAGAAGGGCCAAGCTCCTAAGATTTATACCAGACCTAGCTAACCCAGAGACGCCATGCTCCTTGCCAATCCTAAGGGCTGATATTAAGGCAATTACTTTTCCCTTAGATATCTGAAACACAGGCCTTTTCTGCAGGCCATTGCTGCCCCAGCATGCGCAACAATGCCCCCACATCCCCAGATATGGCAATCGCAGAGTAAATCATTGACAGAGTTTCTCCATCAATTATCCCTGATCACACCATGCTCCCACACTTACCTGGCATGCGGAAGTGCTGGAAGTGCGATGGAGGTGCTTCCTGCCCCAGCACAGCCTGAGAAAGAGCCTGGCTGCACTGCAGAAGGAAGAGGCATTTCCTTTGTGCCAACCAGTGCAGAGGGGAGCATTCACATCCGCGCTCCCATCCCAGCAAAGCCACTGCTGGGATGATGCTGGAACAACACTGGAAATGGGTAAGCTGTGGAAAGGGCCACAGTCTCCTACTTGCTCACCAGGCCTGGAATCCTTTTTATGATTTACACCAGCCTAAATATTTCTTTGTGAGAGCCAACATAGTGTAATGGTTTGAATGTTGAACCAGGACTCCCGTGTTCAAATCGCTGCCCAACCATGGAAACACCTGAGATGCTCTCTTAGGCAATTTCTGCACTACACTGTTACAGCGCTATTATTGCACTTTCAACATCCTATGGAATCCTGGGGTCTGCAGTTTAGGGAAGGCCCTTTAGAATTCTCAACCAGAGAGCTCTTTGACCTCAATAAACTACAAACCCCAGTTTTATGTGGTGGTTTGAGTGCTGGACTATGACACTAGGAGGCCAGGATTTGAATCCCTACTTGGCCATGGAAACCCACTGAGTGATCTTCAGCAAGTCACATTCTTGCAGCCATAGAAGAAGGCAATGGCAAATTTCTGGATAAATCTTGCCAAGAAAACCCTGTAACATACTAACCATACTTCAGAGTCAACTTGCAGGCACATAACAACGAACAATTCCTCCACAAGAGGGGGTTAACCAGCCTGATGCCATATTGCTTCTCACCTGGATAAGCCTGGCAGCTACATATATGGAAGGCTGGTATAGAAACGCTGAGAAACATTCTGTGATCTATAACCCACAGAATGGCTACTGGATTCTAGGAGCTGTAGTCTCAAGAAGTAATGTTTTCAGTGTTTTGTCAGTGCAAGGAGACTAGCCACAATAACCCCACAACCTCCTGGTGCATGTGTTCAACATGTGAGAAGGTTCAGATGAACCCTCCTGCTGGTGGGCTTCACCACATGGTGACAGGTTGCAGCTGCCAAATCTTCCTGTGGATACAAGCATAACAAGTAATCTCTTTGAGGACCCTGTGTGCAATTTCTAACTGTTTGAATCTACCCACAGAGAAAAATACAGCGGGCCCTCCACATTTCTGAAGGTCTGGGGTGCAAAACCCTCATGAATGTGGAAAAATCGTGAATAACCCCCCTGCCATGATGCTCCTCCCGTTCCCTTCCGGGGGCTTTGGCACAGAAGCCTTCCTTCTCCGCACCCAGGCCAGAGGCAAGGGAGTGAGGGGAGGAGCTCTGGAGCATGTGTGCCCCGCAACTGCTTTACTTTTTGCCTCAACATGAGTTCTCAGTCCTGGGGCAGAGGCAAAGCAACAGGGGAGAGAGCTCCAGAGGGCACAAGGAAAGCATCCACTGCCTTTGTACCCCCTTCCAAATCCCCTTATCTTTTTGCCTCACATGAGTTCTCAGTGCTGGGGCCAGTGGTAAGGGAATGGGATGGGAGAGCTGGGGGGGGGGGGCCGAAGGAAAGTGCATGCTGCCTTTCTTCCCCCTCCAATCCCCTTACCTTTTGCCTTGGTGCAAGTTCTCAGCACTGCAGCAGAGAAAAGAGAATGGGAAGGGAGAGCTTAGGAGGCCACAAGGAAAATACGCACAGGCCCACATCTCCCCCTTCCCCGCATTGCCTTACCCTTTTCCTTGGCACATATACCTTCTTTCTTCATGTGGGCAAAATGCAAGGGAACGGGAGGAGGAGAATTAGAGGGTGAGAGAGGCACGGGCACCTCGCAAATAATCAAATTTGTGAAAGTCAAACCCATGAATGTGGAGGGAGAACTGTATTCTCACAAGCCAAGAGACCAGCTTGGCTGAGTAAGCATGAGGAAATCACATAACCCGTGTTGCATCTCAACCAGTAAACTGGACAGCTATTGGTGGTATACCGTATGAGACCGTGGGACATAGCAACAATTACATATAGTATTAGAGGTCTGGGTTAATGGAGGGCCCAGGTTTTGAGAGAATCCCACTTTTCTTTCTCCTGAAAAGGTGGCAATGCCTTGAGTTGACGGTTTCAGTGCAGAAAGCATACACTGTGCTTGCTCAGAGGCACTCTTGACTTTTAGAGAACCAGTAAGTTGAATATAATCAGGATATAAACATGGGACAAACTAAAATTGCAAGTATTTCAGGGCTCCTAAAGAAGTGGGTTGACTGCATGTGTCCCAAGCATTTAATGAAAATCTCACTCTTCCCCTTGTGGGACTGACAAGTAATCTAACCTGCTTTCTACAAACATACAAACATACACACAAAATCAATTTTGAAGTCAGAAAGACCATGCTTCCCTGGCTACTGGGTTGCAGCTGGGGAAACTAGGGAACCCCTTCAGTTTTACTAATCTCCCATCAGTTATATTACCAGAAACCCCTGTAACACTCAGCTAAGCCCAGCTGCAGAAGTTCAGTTCCCAGGATCTCAGCTGCCCCACATCTGCTCAGAACCCCCTTTCCATGTTGTCATTTAATCACTGTGGAATCCATATAAAGCGTCTGGAGGAATTTGTAGGCATATTTTCCCCAACCTATAAAGCTTGGGAACCTGGAAAGAAGGGGGAGGGGATCTGCCCAACCCAACACCCTCCTTCTCTTTCCACTATACAAAACAACACCCCCTCAGCCTGCAACAATCCCACATCCCCAGCAACCATATGCATGCACGCACATACACGCACACACTCCAGCCCAAAGATAAAAGTATTCCAAGCCTTCCATTTAAGATTTAAAACTAGAGCAAAGTCAAAATCCTGACCCCGGATGTGTGAAATGCAGGAACGGGGGGTGGAGAAGCTTCGCTCCAATTCGCTCTGGGGTTTTAGTCAACCAAGGTCATTGCAGCAAAAACATAAAAGCATGAAAGGAGAGAAGCATTTGTTGGAGGCGGTTGAGTTGGGGGGGGGGGGAGCATCAGAGAGAACGATGAGGTGGGGGTTTTCTCATACAATGCTTAGCAATCATACAAGCTAAGCTTGTATTGCCAGTTCAGAAGCACTAATGCCAAAGATCTCAATCTGATGTCCTTGTCTGGGTGTGTACACACGCTGGGGGAAAGACAGCAGCACTGGAAATAGGACTAAACAAAAAATAGAGCTGAAGTTTGTTCCCTAGAGATCAACCAAGTAGATAAGGCTTCTGTGCTAGTTGTGGTAGCCTGAGAGAACAAATCAACGTGCTGCCATCATGGTCGACCAAGTCTGGAAAATGCTCCAGCCTACGGGCCGGTTCAAACACACGTGTTCTCTGCTTAGATGACTGGAACATCAAGCAAAGTAACCTGCATGTCTGAATGGAAAATCATGAACACACCAGACGGAAAATTTTCATACCACCTCCAGCACAGTACTTTCCAGTAACAATGGCTGAAACATTCGATGGTTCATCATAGGATGAATGTGTGAACCACATATACTGTCTGAACCTTGCTCACTACTCTCTAAATATTTTTAAAATGTGGCCAAACCTCATTAACTCCCAAGAATCAAGTTATCTCTTTTCCTGAAATGCAACTCCAAAATATTTTTGGTATATAGACACTTCCCATTTAAATTCTCCCAGGAGATGGCCTCTTTCTTTCAATTTAACAGCAGAATACAAGAAGACCATTGCTGAATCAGAGCAAAGTCCTCTCCACTTCATTGTTCTGCTCCTCCAGTGCCTAACCAGATGCCTACGGGAAGCTCACAAGAATGCCAGGTGTTCAAAAGCACTCTCCCATCTATGGTCTCCAGCAACTGATATATGGAGGCATAATGTTCCCAACCCTGGAGGAAATATAGAGTCATTATGACTACAACAACCATTGGCAGCCTCATCCTCTGTAAATTTCTCAAATTGGTTTCAAATCCTCTAATGATGGCTTTGGCTGTGGCCATCATTACAGGCTATGGTGGCAAACTGCCAGTTGCGAAGAAGTAAATTCTTTTTTCATGTCCTGAATTTCCTCATTTGCCACATTTCCTGAGTTCTAATACTACGAGAGAAGGAGAAAAACTTCACCCTATCCATAACAGGGGCACCCTACCCTAAAATTTTAGGGTAGAGTGTCCCTTTTGCTTTGGACCATAAGCTGTAACTGTCCCTGTCTACTTCCTCCTTGCTGTTGTTGTGTGCATTAAAGTTGTTTACAACTTATGGTCCCTCTAAGGTGAACCTCTATGGGGTTTTCTTTTTTTTTTCTTTTTTTGGGGGGGGAGTGTTTGTAGCCATACATTTTATTTTCTCCTGTTAACATTAATTCTGGACCTTTCCTCCCATTCTTTTCTCTCCTGAATTATTCAGCCATAAAAAACCCACGTGGCCCTCCAGATATTGTTTCATAACAGCTCTAGTCAGGATACCTAATGGACAGAACTCATCGACATTATAGTCTACCATCTGGAGGAACACACATTCCCTATTCCTGTTTTAAAGAGTTGTCTGTGTGTTTTCAAAATGCACAAAAAAGAATGCATACAACAGTCAGTGTATACACATAGGTTCAGTAATCTTGCTATGAAAGGTTCTATGGCTGAACTATTAAGAAACTACATGGTACAGGTAGAAAATACTAAATCCTGAGATAAAATAATCTCTTATATGGAGTTTTCTGAGGGCTCAGAGTATATGACTTGCTCAAAGTCACCTAGTGGCCTTCCATGGCCAAGTGAGGAATTGAACCCTGCTCTCCAGGGTAGTAGTTCAATGCTCAAACCGCTACACCATGCTGGTTCTCTCTTTCTCCTTACCATGCATGATTTTATACAACAGCAGAGATAAAGAAATATCCTCTTGGACAATACCATCTGCAAAAGACATGGATCTACTTGCAACATCTTGTGTGGCATTAAGGAATCTCTGCTCTCAAACCTGTAAAATGGAGGATGCAACTGGCAGGGAAAATTTGTTCCTCTGAAGCAGGATCATGGACCAGTGTTTGACACATCTATCAGTAACAATTTTATGGGTTTGGAGCAAAAAAATAGCCAGGAAACTGTAAGCAGGAGGAATAGATACAACTCATGTATACTTCACACTCATTTCTGTATCTATTATGATTTCAAAGGCAGTCTGGTTTGAACTGCGTATAACATGAAGTAGGCAAAGTCTTCTTCCTCTTTCCCTCCTTATTCTTGCACAACTTACAGCATACCTACATGTACATTCCAGACTAGTAAATTATAAGTAGAATGAACAGGTGTTTACAAAGCACACAGAACATGAGTCATCTGGAACTAACAGAATTCCCATTTTAGAGACAGAGAAAACGAGGCTGCAATTACATCAAGCCAATGCTGCGTAAGGAAGAAATTGAGCAGGAATATCTATGTTAAGGATTCCCCCATCAAGAAAAGTTTGCCACTTCTCCTTGACTACTTTCGCAGAGATACCGAGATTAACCAATTTCAGAAAAGCTGTATTTTCTTATAAAACACACAATTTGGGAGAAAATCTACCAACATCAAAATGGGCTCTTCAGAGTCCTCAGGATGCCTTGATGCTCTGAGCTTTAGACATTCAACCCACTCTTCCCAAAAAGGGCTGTGTTAACCCCAAGAATTCCAAGTACTTTCCCAAAGCATCTTCACATTTCTCCAGCTTGAAAAGAAGAAAATTCCAGGCAGCATTTATCACAACAAAAACAGCTAACTTTGCAAAACCAAAGACCTCTCTTGCCACATTTTACCTCTAGGAAGAGGCCACCGCAATTATCTTGTATTTCACTGTGTGTGCATGCAGGTGCGCGCGTGCGCACACATGCACACACACACACACACAACCAAGAAGGAAAATAAAAGCAGATGATGCTTTATGTCCAGACCTACAGAAAGTTTTCCTCAACCAGAAAAATTCACTGTTGGCACTGCTTTAGTCTTCCATTCTGCTTACAATAAATATTTAACCCAAAGTAGGAATCTGTCAGCAAATGCATGGGGGTACCCCTTCAGCAGTGTGGGAGCTATTGTCATGTACAATTTATCTCCTCTTTCTTTCTTCTATGCATTTTTTTTAAAAAAGAATGGTCTCTAATGAAATATTTTGGCTTTTGTTCCAGGGATTCATTCCTCCTGCAGCTTCCATCAGATCCTCTTCTCTTCCTCCCCTTACTCCACACCCCCCAAAAGAGAAACTCATTTATCCAATTCAGCAAACCCCCCTTAAAGGAAGGCAAATTCCAAGCTGAGAATCGCGAGGTCGTCCTGTACCACCAGCCGCTGACAGAATGATAAAAAGCCATCCTTCTATTAATGGGTATTTCCCATCCGCTCAGCAACCCAGCTGGGGAAGACCAGCTATAATTAATCTTTAACTCTGCGTCAAAAGGGAGAAAAGCAGGTGAAGGGGGCGGTGGCAGAAGGGAAAAGGAAATTGGAGCAGGGGAGAAATTGAGCACTTATTCTCACCCGCTTTGGGCAAAAATTAACAAAAACATGGAATGTGATGTTGCTCAACCAAGAGATCCTTCAATCAGCAAAGCTTGTAACAAAAAGGAGTGGAGATTCTGGGTGTGTATATGGGTGTGTTTTTTGTTATTTTCTTTTTACAGTTTTTTTTTAAAAAAACACAGTATGGTTCAACACCAACTTTTATATAGATCAGTTTCTCTGAAGGTTTTTAAAGATAAGCCTCGTTTTAGAAGGCAGGAATCTAAGGTTTCAGAATTAATACAGCCTTACACACACACACACACACACACACACACACACACACAGAGAGAAAGAACGACAGACTATAAAATGGATTTTCAAATTTTTAAGATATTCACTGCGACATCACACTAACCCCCATACATCACACACAAATGTTAACTTTCTCAAACTCTGAAGTACACCATATATATATACATATATTTCAGTGTGGGAAATTCTTTATATCTCCTCTCTCCCACCAAGCCACCCACCAAATATAAATATGACTGCTGAATTTTCCTACAGCAAAGACAACAGCCATTGGCTGATGATCCTCACCTTTAAGGCTATATCTGTTCAAAGAACAAGGAAAACCTGCTTCCTCTGGATCATCTGGATTAAAAACAGACGCATTTCTAGACACCAGTCACTCTGCTCCAAAATGGCTATCTCCAGATGGCCAACTCATTCATACCGGAAAGGTCTGCCTAAAGACATTAGCTAGAGCCAGAGCCTGGAAGCCCTTTTAAATGTCCTAAGAACAGATTCTCTTAAGTTTTTTGTTGTTACTTGGCTGACTAGCTTTTAAGACTCCATTGCTTCTGAAGCTGCCTTTTGAGAGGGTATGAATATGGTTTTACTTATCTTAATAACATTTGCTCTTGCCAGCATTTTTAAAGAAAATTCTAGTATTTATAGAACAACAGGACACATACCTTTTTAAAAATCAACTCAACTCACAAATTACAAGTAAAATAATTTCCCCAACTTTGAAAAAGGTTCCTTGCACCTAGGAACACAACCCTACAGCCCAGGACCCTAGAGGTGAGGTAATTTTTTCTCTGAAGGACTGCTCAGCCACAGAAAAAAAAATATCAGCTGGAGAAGGGGGTGGAAAGCAAGAGGAGACCTGGGTAGAATCTGTGGCAATGCACAGCTTTTCTCTCTATGCTCCTCATCTCACATACCCATACTCACATAAGCAAAACGACCAAAGGAAATGATTCCTAGAAGGGTGGCCTGGAAAGCAAAGATGCTTCCAAACAGATGGCTCCCAGTGCTACCAATCTAAAGACACTGTGCCATTATTTGTCCTTCCCTCCATAATGGATTATTGGCGATGAGAAAAAAAAACACAGATGGAAAAAGCAGTGGGAGAACAAAGGAGGGTTACAAATGGTAGACTTCTAGCATTTCCAGACAAAGGGCTCCTCACACTAGCATTATGCAGCTATTTTGCCTTTTCTATAGTATAGAAAATGCTGGAAATGGCAATAAGGAAATAAGTGGGGATTACCAGTAGAGAACAAGTTATGTGAACCACTACCCCATAAAATTCTGTGAATGAGAAAGGAAAAGTATCGTGTACAAATGCCTCTTTTGGGGCTGCTCTTCCTCCTCTGGATCCTTTATGAAATTCTGTGAATAAGGTATGATGTTTGTGTGAGAAAAGCCTGGATGCAGGCCTTGGGCTGCATGTTCCCTACCCCTAGCGGAAAGGAAATGAGATGGAAAAGGAGCTCCTGAACATCAACACATAATTAAAACATAACTCACTCTTCTGTGAAGGAGACCCCCTTTTTCTTTCAAAACACGTCAGAAATCTGTGGGGAAAAAAACCAGCCCTACCTGATTGTACAGACTCGTTCTTGGAGGATTTTGGTTGTGGGACCTTGTACAGTTTGAACTATGTGTGGAAACAGGAGACCTGGGGACCCTTCTGAGAAACTGGAGAACATGAAGGCATGGTAGGGGAATGGTCAGGGCTCAGAAGAGTAGGCGGGCTTGAAAAAGTTGTACTCACTATGGAGAGGTGAGTAGAGAGCAGAAGAGGTTGTGCCGGTGATAATTATAACAGCTCGAGAACCAAAACAGCCTGAGAATGTGTATGGTATGAAAGGGGAGAAATGGAGAACTTATAGTGCATTGGGGCACTGTAGAAATTAGCCAGGCAGCATCCTAAAGGCACCAGATCCTGTCTGATTTTAGAAGCTAAGCAGGCACAGCCCTGGTTAGTACTTGGATGGGTTACTGTCAATGAATACCAGGTGTTATAGGTTATATTTCAGAAGAAGAAACTGGCAAAACCACCTTGGGGTATTCTTTGCCTAAGAAGACTCTGTGAAAGTCATGGGATAACGATAAGTCGACAACACACACACACACACACACACACACACACACACACAACCTTTCAACAAGTCACTCCTTCATTCTTCCTTTATTCCTGCATCCAGTCCCACAGATGGACCACAGAGACAATGACTGGCACCACTGCAGCCTGAAGAGAGGAGTCTGCTGTCAATATGTGTGAAGTAAGGGGCAGGGAGGGTGTTGACAGCAAAAGGTCTGGGGTGTCAAAAGCAAGTGTTAATGGACTGTGCTGCTGTTGGCCCCAAAGGAGGGGGATATTTGTGTACATATGTATTCATGTGTTGATGGGGTAGCAGCAAAGAGAAGAGGAAAACAAGCAACAAAAAACCCCTGCTTGCCTTCTTTTCTCTATACTTCCATTTTAGCTCATCGGAGGTGACGTGCATGAAAGCAGTTAAGAGACAAACAAATGGCCCTGACTGCATACATATATGATTCTACAGTTGCACTAAACACGCATGAAGTTTTATGCAGCGTTTTCTGCAAATCTCAAGTCCCTTTTTAATAGTTTCTTTCCCCCACCCCTCTGTTTTTAAATCATCTGATCTTCACAGTGGAAAGGAGAAGACACTGCGTTCACAACTTTGCGCTAAGCACAATCCACAGAAGTGGACAGGCAAGGCTATGGTTGGCTATACTCTTGCATCTAATTGCTAACCTGGACTCTACCACCAGCACTTTAAACAAGTGAGGGTACATGGAATTCTAGGTATGCTTGTCAGAGCATATGTTCTGTGGGGCCACACCCAAACACCTAAGCAGTATGGGATTAGTACCTTCAAAATGTTTCCCTTTTACTTACATCTCACATGGTTAGTCCCACAAATGCTCCCCACATCTCCCTCACCCAACTCCATCTTTAATTAAGAGGCAAACATCCTCCTCACCCCCACCTTTTATTTCTCTTTGCCCAGCAACAATCACGCAATGCATGGGAGGTCCTGAATAATGGACACTCAGTTCGAAGCACTCTGTAAGCCTCGTAGGAGAGAGAGAGATGAATATTTTATCGGCCACGCTTGGCTGGACCTCTTCTGCTGTGGCAAGAAACTAGCTGTGGCAGGGAACAGAAGAGGAACGCATGGGGGGGCTGGAAGGGGAGGAGAACTGCATGTAATCCATTTGGGGAATGGGACCAACTTCCTAAGCAGAAATGGGCAGCACTCAGTTTGGTGAGTTGGACTTTCTCACTTTTACCACACACAGGGCCAGCCCCACCATCTGGCAACAGAGCATGATGGCCATTCTCAGCTGACAGATATAAAAACCTAAGAAGAGCCCCTGCTGAATCAGACCAAAAAAGCCTCCTAGAATAGTACCCTGTTTCCCCATGGCAGCCAACCAAGTTCCTCTGGGAAACTCCCAAGTCAATGAGTGCCATTAAAGGATGAGAACTGTCAGCTACTGAATTATATTTCTACTGTGAGTAGCAGAGAGAGAAACCATTCGATTTTCAGCCACAAGTGACAGCCCTGAACCATCCTGAGGTTGGGTGAACTTCGAATGATGGAGCAAAGGATTCCAGTAAGTCAGATTCCTTCGTTCCAGTGCCAGAACTGGAAAGGAACTTGGGTATAAAAGTTAAAGTCATCCACAGAGAAGAATTCCAAAAAGCAGGATGGAGTGAGACTTATCCAACTGTAGAAAGGATTCTGAGTAGTTTGAAAGCCAAGTGGATTATAGTAGGCCTGCTAGATTCATCAGCCTTCCTCCACCCTGCACCCTCCAAATGTTTTGGACACTAAATCTCATTAATCCCACAAGCACAGCCAATGCTCAGGGATGATAGGAGTTTCAGCTCTAAATATCTGGAGCGCACCTAGTTGGAGGAACATTAATGGGGCAATGGACAGAGAGATTGTGAGAAGTAATGCTCCTTATTTGTCTCTTATTTACCTCCTGTTCTATTTCTTCCAACACCTGCCTCCACTTTTTAACCAAACTGATATTAGCAAAGTCACTTCTTGCTTTTAAAAAATACCCTACTGAATAGAAGGGTTTTAAGAGCCTATTTTAAAAAACTGAGCATAAAGAGGGCCAGCAACTTTAATCTTGGGAGGTCACATCACAGATCAAGGGCCACAGCTGAAGAGTCCCTGTTCTTTCAAAAACTGCACTTCTGAAAGGCCACTGCAAAGCATTGCAGATCTTGTGCAGGTTCACACAATCAGTTGCTAAATGGATTTTCATCTGTAGAGGTAATACAAGTAGCAGTGTTAATACCCACATCACCAATTAAATGGACAGGACTGATTTTCCTTGTTGCTCTCTACCACATAATCATAAAATACTCAGGCTTAGAGTTCTGAATCCTCAAGCACTGTGAAGCACAGAAAGCAAAGGTTGAACCAAAAAAAAAAAGCTGCCCTTTATTCTCTTTTCTGCTTCTGCAACTCTTCCACCATGATGCGGAGCAAACCTATTTGGGGGCCAAGAATTTGTCAGCCTTGTGCTGCAGGTCCCAGTTGTAACTTCTTAGATGTTTCATTCCCTGAACAAGATGCTGCATATGAGTATACTCAAAGTTCTACTCACATGTTGCCAGTGCACAGGGTACTCTTCTAACAAAATAGGAACAGGCTGCCCTTCTTCTCTCATTCCTGACATTGTGCTCCTGCCAGAGCTAGAGAAAGTTCCTTTGGGGTAGGGTGCATCTATAGTTTCTACAACACTCCAGCCATCATGGCCACTGTCTATACTGGCTGAGAGTTCTAGAATCTGCTATTTTAAAAAGTGACTTTTCCTGCAAATGTGTTGGCACAGGAGGTACACTGAACAAGTAGGTGTTCACACCTAGAGGCTCCCACACAATCAGGACACCAATGTAATTCTGATCATGCAGAGCCCCTACACCCAAGTAGCTGCTCACAATAAAAAGCCTGCAAACAACCACATTCACTGCAGAGCTAGCATGAGGACACAACTCCAGAGGTGGGGCCAGGAGTACGGCACAGCTCCCACTTCAGACCACGGGACCCTAACCACAAGTATCTGTGAATACATGCCTTAAGGCTGCAGTCACCTGTTCATATCATGCACTTTCTTGCTTTGTGTTTGTGACATCAATGGAGTGACTGTGCTTGCTAAATATTGGGGTAGTTCTTATTGTTAGTCCTCATTAGAGTAAACCCACTGAATTAATATTTGCCTACATGTTGATTTACCATTCAAAAATTACCAGGTGTCATGTACGGATCTACTGCTTGGTGACAGGGAACTTATAAAGCACATGGAAGTGATGAGGGACCAGTAGCCTTCCCAGGTTTTATTTCACTATTCCTCCACCTGCTCTGAGCATTGCCAGTAGTGGATGGGCTGATGATAGGTGGAGTCCAATAATATCCTGAAAGCCAAAGGTTCACTATTCTTTTCTTTGTTGAACCCAAGATTCAGCAGGTTAAAGACTTAGCTGAACCCAGAATTCAGTGTGCCTTGGAGTGCACTACCCTACCCCAAACATGATTCTGCCACTTGGGAGTTGGCAATCCTACTGTTAAAGCACATGTGAACACTATAAAATTTAAAAGGTACTATCCTGGCTACTCACTACAGAACTACCTAATGATGAATGTATAAATTTCAAGGGGAGAGAATCCTTGTTTGGTTATATTCGTGTGAAAATGACACTTGCTGCATAGCTACCAAGGCCACAGAAGTGATTTTTCTGTAGGGATATGCCATCTGGGCATTCAGGGAGAGGTGGACTGCTGAATCACAGAGAGGTGTAAGCCTAAGCATATAAATTCATAAAGCACATATATTTATGTTCATCTGGGCTACTATCACCTACCATAGTCTTGTGCACTCTCCACAGTCTTATGTAGCAGTCTTTCCCTGTTGTGCTACCTGATCCTCTTTACTGGAGATGCCAGGGATTGAATCTAGGCCTTCTGGCATGCAAAGAATGCGCTCTAGCACTGTACTACAGCTTCATACCACTGCAGTGTTTGCATCCATGCTCGTTGGTAAAGGCCGCTGTAAAGGTGCACAGCAGTTTGCCTTTGCTATGTCAGGCCCTTCCCTCCCAACTGCTATCATACTGCATCACCCTCTGGCACATAAATGCCCCCTTCTCCCTTGGTGGCTTTGCAGTGGCAGTGAAAACTACATACACACTGCTGTAGGAAACCATGGTGGTGATCACCAAAGGACCCATAAAACATTGTCCCATGTTTCATGCAACAGCAGGGCCAATCTAAGATATTTTGCTGCCTGTAGCAGGACAGTAAAATGTGCCCCCACCCACCCAAGTTAAGGTAACCAGTACCCAGACAGGTAAAATCCCACCAATATCTCACTCTCGGTAAATAAGCAATAATAGCACATGTAAATAATTAACAATTTGCTGCGTGCAGTGGCCGCTCACTCTGCTTAATGGCAGCACTGCTCTGGTGCAATTGTATCACTTCTTAAAAACAAGGCAGAAAAAAACACAGAGTCAGAGATACAAGTTTGCATATGTACAGACTATGTGTTACGTGGAAACAAAAACATATCAGTTTTGCAAACTAGGTCTGTGTGTCCTGTCAGAAGAATAGATGAAGACCTGAGCATAGCAGCAATGAAACTACAAGTAACACAGCTACAGAGGTATGTGCCACCCCTTTTCAGCAACCAAGATGTAACCAGTAAATTATAGAGGTAATTTAAAGAATGGGAACAAATATACTTTTCTGGTTTAATATGTAACATTTTCTAGTTACTATTCAAATTACATTTAAGGATATTTTAGAATTTTAAGAAGTACTTTGACAGGAATTTTTAATGTTCAATGCCATTCTTATCCATTTTAAGTGTTTTTAAAAGTAACTGTAGCCCAATAAAGCAATACAAAGTTACTTTTTGAACAATGTAATACTTAATGACACCAGGTTATGTTTTTAAACATCATACCAAATGAATGGGAATGTAGAGGTTTTTTAAAAGTAATTTCCCAAGCTCCTAAACTAACTTAATGTTCACTGCTTAAGAGTCAATGCTCCTAGACCTAAACTATTTAGTTCTTAACCTATGCGACCCTGCAAAATATATGGAAAGTGACTGCAGTTTGGTTAGGCTTCAATTTCTAGGGCCATTTCCACACTAACCTGTTATAGTGCTGTTATTCCACTTTCAACATCCTATGGAATCCCGGGGTTTGCAGTTTAGGGAAGGGCCTTTGAGGCCCCTTCCTAAACTGCAAACCCCAAGATTCCACAGGATGTTGAAAGTGGAATAATAGCACTATAAGACTAGAAGGCTAGTGGAGAAATGGCCTTGGTGTCTAGCTGATCGGGAAAGCAGGACAGCTCTGCCCACCAGGAGGGTCTCTGACCATTTGTGTGCTTCTATTCATAAAATGGGCATCTTTGCCTTGATAAGGAGCAATGGGTTAGGCAGTCAAGCCCACATGGATGCCTAGATTTTTCTCTACACCTCCCTCCACAATTTCAAAGACTCACTTCTGCATGAAGGAGCATTGAGTATTAAAAATATTGTAAATCAAGCACTTTACACACCTCAAATCCAAACCACTTGATCTTGTATTTGAGAGGAATTTACTGCTTTATTTCAAATCTCAGGGGGACTCAGAGGCATTACACACACACACATCACACACACACGTATACACACACAGCTCCTTGTCATATTTCTTCCCTCCAATACCCTTCCACCTCCTCACATTCCAAGCTGTTATTTTCCACTGCCACTACTGCAGCCCGATAAGCTCTTGACCTACTTTCTCGTGCCAGAGCTGTGCCATCCTTCCCCCTCCCTCCCTCTGTCTTGGTGGCTGTAGCATCAACATCCCATTACCATCACAACCTCATCCAGTAAGTCAATTTTGGGGAAGGAGATAGAGGAAGTACTTCTACCAGAACATTCAGACAGGCATGCTCTCCCAAACTACTGTCAAAATACTGTCCTCATTATATGCACCATGTCCAAGTTTTACTTATCCACCTTACTATGGTTCAAAGTCACAGTGACCTCTCTCAAGCCTGGGCCATCCATAAACTTCTCACGATCAGGAAATGGAAAGCCTTGCTTAAAGATTCTCCCACTCCCATTTAGCAGTCACAAAAGAGGAGAAGACACAGCTGTGGAGGGAGTGGCAAGATAAAGGGAATTTTAATACTGGTGAGATATAATACGGGCTCCTGACACCCAAATTTGGAAATGCTACTTTTTTAAACTAAAACTTCCTGAATTCCCTAGCCATTCCAGAGAATAATTTTATCCAAGCTCTGCCTAACACACAGATGTGCACGCACACACACACACACACACACACACAAAATACACATCAAATAAGACAATAAGATAACTAGTTATCAATATCTCCTCCGACTGATATCCTCCCTCCCCCTTCCCACATGTTATCTCAGTAATATAGAATACTAGCGTATTTACCCAGCGTTGCCTGGGGTTTTTATCTTCCTCTTAAGAACTCACCAAACTGTCTTCTCCATTTCCTGTAACTTTGCTCCATATTTCCCAATGCAATCTGTATTCAGAGTTTTTTACATATACAGTTTGGGTTCCTGAGAGAGTACACTGTCCTCCTCCTCGCTGCTAGGCCTCATGTCCATAGCAACCATCCTATTCCTGTACCTGTAAATTTTCCCCATATTCTCCAATCCAATCTTTATTCAGAGTTGTTAACATTCAGAGGCTGGGGTCCTGTGGGAATACACTGTCCTCCTCCTTGCTGCTAGGCATCATCTCCATAGCAATCAGCCTATTCCAGTACCTGTAACTTTTCCCCATAATCCCCAATGCAATCTGTGTTCTCTGGTGATGTTGATGTACTGGCTTTTTTTTTCTTTTTTTGCACTTTCTGTTGAATTTGTGCAATGGCTTTATGTTTTTCTGGAAGCGTTTTTTCTTTTGAATTTCAACTTTAAGATTCCCTTAAGAGACCTTGTAACTATGTTGTGTATGTCACTTTAATTTTTCTCACATATGCCTCCCAAAAGTTTTCTGGCATCCTTATTGACGGTAGGCTTCATCTCCATAGCAACCGGCCTGAGGCCCAAGAGCTCTCTGGCTGAGAATTCTAAAGGTCCTTCCCTAAACTGCCAAGATTCCATAGAATCTTCACAGCCAGCCAATCACATGAGGTCTTCTCACTTCACGTAGCCAATCGTATGAGGTCTTCACCTCCCTGACACAGACAAACAGACAAATGTGCAGACAAACATTGACTTTTATATAGTAGACAAGCCTTTTGGACAAAGATTTCTCACCTGTGGAAATCTCTGTCACAGGGTGTACCACTGACTTTAAGGGCTTTTTAAAAATTGACAAAAATGTGTAGGACAACACTATCACGGATGATTTACTGCAATAGCTCAAGGGAACCTTCATGTTGTGAAGTAGTATACTCTAAACACAAGAAAATTGTCCTCCTGAAGCTTATGCAAAGTTCTACTTAACTACTTTTTGATCCCATTGCCTTATATGCTATTATGAGACCTTCTATTCCTCCCCCCTCTATAATGAGAGCTTATTTTTATGATAATTGTAACAACATTTATATTATTAATCTTTTTTTAAAAAAAATTAAAAATACCAGATACTGGGGATCCAGCAAATCGAGGAAAGGTCACTGTCCTCATACCGTGCTCAGGCGCTTCTCTGAGACTGCCCCATTTGAGAAGCAAAAGGCACATAAATGTGTGGTCTAATCCAGCAGGACTATTTCAGTGTGCTTATTCTATAGATCTCCTACCCCATCAACGACGCCTAATAAATTTAAGCAAGCAGTAGAAATAGGTTGTTTGGTTTTGGTGGGGAGCCAGAATCTGATGCCCCTTGTGTTTTATCCACTCTATCCCAGTCATACCATATAGGGAACAGACATGATGGGAAACATATTCAGGTTGTGAGGATTCCAGAGAAAAGAATCATATCCAGTTGGGGGAAACAGATTTAAAAAAATATCATCTACTGCCAACAAGGCCTCCTGCTTTTGCCCAGGGGGAAGGGAGAAGCAAGATAAAAATAGAGCCAGCTGCCAATGCCCTTCCCACCCACACATACATACATACATACTGCAGTCTGTCTGCACCCCCTCCCCGTCGTTTCCATCAACCCGGCACATTCCCATACAGCCCCCACACTCTGGCCAGCCCAAGAGATTCACTAATAACGCCCCCTGAATGCAGCTGACAGCTCGGATCACGTCAGATGTTCAACTGGCGACGCTTTAAGTGTCGCTGACCTGGAAGGGCGGATGGAACCGGAGAATTAACTCAATTCCAGGCCGGGTGGGGTGGGGAGAGAGATGGGATGGCAAGGAGGTGAGCTAAGAGGCAGGCAGGCAAGCACAAAACTGAGCTGTGAGGGTACCATCCGGGATCCTCTACTATCACCACTTCTACACCAAATTGGAGGGAGTTCCCAAAACACAGAAAACATATGGATCCATTAGTAGCCCACTCAAATCACATATACCCAGACAGCATACATATAGAGAAAGGAACAACGCTGCCATAAAATATTTTCTCTCTAGAACAACTTAATGCCTCCTTATTCTAAGCACACTTGCAGCTCCCTTCTTAGGCTACAAATCCTGCCAATTAGAAAGATGCATATCTACAGCTTTTACCCTGCATTCCCAACAGAATCACACGCACCCCACTGCAACTTTTCTTTCAGAGCCTTGCTCTCTCTAGGACAGCATCATTCCTTCCTTTTCCAACATGCCCCAAACCTCTGGTTTACTCATCCACCAAAAACACAAAAGAAGCAAAAAGCAAAGCTGTTAACAGTGAAAAGGTTATATAACAAGTAATGTTCAACCTGTTTCCTTTATCTTCATCAAGGGAATCTATAGGATGTATATTAACAAAAGGACACCTCACCTCCTCTAAAGCAATTTAGTTAAAAAATCAAATTATGTTTGAACTCACGGAAACCCCTGCCAGTCCTACCCCAGTTCCTTTTTTCATATTCTTTTATTCAAGACTTCCCAAATGCAACAATAATTATTTAAAATCCTAATAAAATAAACTACAAGCAGAGAACATTAAGATAGGCTGCTGGTATATCTACAACTTTTGGGGGGAGCTGTCCATTAAACCATAGCTAAGGCCACAGCTAAGGCCTAAATACCATAAAGGCATCAAATCCTGTCTGATCTGGAAAGCTAAGCAAGGTTAGTCCCAGCCAGGTGGCATTTGGATGGAGGTACCAACAAGTACCAGGGGAAGGCAAAGGCAAACATCACCTGAACAAATCTTCCCAAGAAAACCCTGTGATAGGTTTGCTTTAGGGTCAACCATAAGTCAGAAACAACCTGAAGGCACACAACAACAAATATACTATTCACAAGTATGCCTGAAAGGCACAGCCCAGGGCCCTTAAATCCCACTGGTTTTCACTAAAACAGCGAAGCTCACGATTGTACCAAAGATACTTCAAGCGGTCATGCATCCTTTGAGAAACCAAAGGAATGTCTGCTGGGGCCCAATTCCACCAAAGGCACTCTTGAATCCTGCCTTTAAGTTTCAGCTTTCACTAAATAAACGATGACAACAAAACCATCTAGTCCTTTTACTCTCAGAAATACAAAGGAAAAGATGGAAACCATAGTTTGAAAACTAAGTTCTATGAAACCCAGACAGTCCTTCAACAAGAGTCAGCGAGCCTTTTGGAGAGACAGATTACCCACCTTTCTCCACAATATACTGCTAAAAGGATAACTGATTCCAGGGAAAGGACAGCAGGGAAGGGCCCAAGAAGCCAGGGGCAGTGCTTTGCACTAACTGAGCATGTACTCCAGATACTCTGCAAGGAGCTAGGTGTTCATACTAAGATAAACAGCTAAGCTTGGAGTTGAAAGGGTTTTAAAGTCTGTATTGAATAAACCTGTTTCCATTTTTGGACATTCTGGTCAACCAATGAAAAACCACAGGGGATGACTGACAAGAGCTTTTGCAAATGATGGAACTTTGCACCTCTCCAGGGCCTGGGGGACACCCACCCATCAGACACATATGTAGTCTACAAATCAGTTTAAATACTATGGCCGCCCTCAAATAATTCTGGGGATTATACTTACATGAGATTCCGTTTAAAAAAACATTTAAAGTCCTAAGATCTAATAACACATCACTTTGCTTTCCCAAAAGAGACCCTGCCCCTGCCCTCATCCACACACAAAAGTTCCCAAGTTTCCTTGGGGAGATAAACAGTTAAACCCACTTAAGTTTGCAGGTAAGACTTTTTTGTTGTAATGACTAGTCAGGTTTTCAGCTGACTCCTAATGTTGTAACATATGAAGCAGAACACCACTGTTGTGATAGGCTCACATCAACGGATGGGCATTTCAGTTGCTGAGTGATTAAAGACTTAATCAATGAATTGGTTTGCCATTTACAGAATCAATTAATTAACTGGAAGGAAATTAATACTACAAGTATTCTGTGTAAGTAATATTTCTTCCAGTTTTCTGAACATGAAAAAAAAAAGTTTTCTATGGATGATGACTGCAAATGCTTGCAACCCAGAAATGTCTATAAGTTGCAAATAGGGATCTTTTTCCTTTTCATCTATTTTTGTTGTTCAAGGAGTAAGCTTGTTTTTTTGAGTTATACTGAATTCCACATTAGGAACTGGGGAAAGGCTTTTTTTAAAAAGTGTATGTTCTCCTTCAATAAAAAATATTTCTAGGCTGGCTTAGAAATAAAAACCAAGAAAAGTGATACATTAGCAGCTAAAAACAATGTTGTGACAGTAATCACATTCAACTTTCATCGCAAGCCGTAGTGTAGTTTGTTGAAATCTGCTTTGTTGTGATGTGCAAAGTCATTCTTGCTAGCAAGCCATAGTTTGTCAACCAGATACATGGCAAGCCATGGTTTATTACTAACCTATAATTTAGTGTCAGCTTATGAACTCTGGCTTGTTGTGACACCTGAACCCCCAAGTGTGGTTCATTCCTGGTTTGTCTCCTCAGACACCCACCATGAAAAAGAAGCTATCAGAAGTGAAGAGAGAGAAACAAATTAGAAATTGGGAAAGGTGCTATGCAATTCATGGGAAAGGTGTTTTGTAATTCTTGGATTAAACAACAAACCATGATTAACACAAACCATGGCTTATTGTCCAGTCTGAATATAATTTACCATATTTACCAACGTATAAGACACACATTAGTGTATTTGCTGACGTCTAAGACACAATGATATATAAGACGCACTCCATTTTCAAACAGTATTTTTGGGGGGGGGGAAGTGAATCTCATACATCAGCAAATAGGGTAGATGAAAATATCTGGGAGAAGAAAGGTGCAGTTACTTAGCACTATAACACCAAAGGAGACAATCAGGTAAAACTTTTCCTAACCAACAAGAATATGCTTTCCACCACATTTGCCACTTCCCTCTCCTCAGATAAATATGTTCACACCAGAGGAGTTGAACTTTCATGTATCAAGTTATCAGAATCTAAGTCACGATGGGTTTTAGGCACAGAGCTTTATATTGTGCCTGGAAACAAACCAGGAATAAGAGATCTGTTTAGGCGCTACTCAAGATGCAGTTTAATCACTTTGCCCCTACTAGCAACGTATTCTGAACTCTTCTATATGTTCAACGATAAAGAATCTCTTTTAAAAATCCCTCTGAAGTTTAGGATGAATCCTTCAAAGAATCTTATGAGAATATAATTGAGACTGGGGGGGACATAAGATAACATAAGGGAAAATGAATATTGGCAATTCTCTCTTCACCAATAATTTACAAACATTCATTCTTAACATCATGTGGACTAGTAAATCTCAATGTTTCAAACACTCAGAGTTTCATTCTGAGTTTAATTCTGTCTTGTTCTGAGCACTGTTCCCCAGAAGACAAGAAGTGGCTGTGTAATTTGTTTGCATTTCTTCCCTCTTTGTGTCAGAGGTTTTTTCCCTCCTTGTGCCACATATGAAAACAAGAGTGCATTAAATTAATCCCTGAGCAAGTGCAGAGTGTACTTCTCTCACTCCCTTATGTCATTTTCTCCATTTCAATCTGGCATGCAAGTTCCCTCACCAGCTCTAGCTTTCTTCTGGAAACTACATTTTGCCTTCTGACAACTCGGTCTCTTCCTTCTCTCTCTCTCTCTCTCATTCTCTTTCTTTCTTTCTCTCTCCTTTCAACTGTTAGAGTTTAAAAATACTGTATAACTCTTCTCTTGAGCCTTTGACCTCAAACTACTTCTCCTTCTTCCTTCTGTATGTCTTCATTTCGCCTTCATTATGGTCATCACTTTTCATTCTTAAGACCGTAGGTTGGAAGAAAAAAAATTGTCAGAGGTGGTTTTACCAGTTCCTTCCTCTGAAATATAGTCTACAGCACCTGGGATTTATTGGTAGCCTCCCATTCAACTACTAACCAGGGCTAATGCTACTTACCTTCCAAGAACAGATGGGATCTGCTGCCTTTAGGGTACCACCCCTGAAACACATCTCAGAAATGAATGCAGTGAGAGAGGTAAGAAGATACAGGCAGCAAAGGAAATTCAGCTTGGTTCAAGACACTCATGCTACAGGTGATGGCCTTGAGCTTAATTCTGCATCTCATTAAATTCTGCAAGGCAAGCAAATTTGCATATACACAGGAAGAAACTGGCAAAACCACCTCTGAGTATTCCTTGCCTAACAAAACTATATAAAATTCACGGGGTTGCCACAAGTTGACAAGCAAATTGAAGGCACAGACACAAGACTATTTTTAACTTACTTTGTTTCAGCTAGTAAAAGAGAGCACTGAAACCCCAAAATTAGAAACATTGGTCGGTCTCCGTATAGCTGACATTGCCCTAAAATAAGAGGTAGAGACTTTAAAAAGTTTAAAAAAAAAAGTGAAGTATCAGATTCACAGATCTGTCTTTGCAATTTGCAGTTTGCCCAACTCTGCTTTGAACAACCCCAAGTCAGTGCCCTGTACATACTAGTCCTGCAACATTCAACCTAGCTGGCAGGAAACTCATCCATTCTCTTTGGAATCTCAGCCTAATAAATTCTCTGTTAAGATAACCTTGTGTTTTTAAAGTGAGGCTTGGTGATACAAAAGCTGTGTGCATACAATCTGCTACAGTTTTTTTTCCCAGCCACTCAACGCCACCACTGGATTGTTACTATCATTATTCAGATATCAGGTGATCAGGATCAGAGCTTGGAAAAATTACTTCCTTGGACTACAGCTCCCAGAATATGACAGCCACTATAGGGATACTGGCCATGCTGGCTGGGGCATATGGGGAGCTGTAGTTCACAAAGTAACTTTCTCAAGCTCCAATTGGGATGCTACATAAATGTCCTCTTACCTCCACAAATCAACCAGTAGAGGTTGGGTGTGGGGAAAGTAGTGCTTTCCTAACCTGGTCCTTGAAATGTTCAGTGATCACCTAATTAGGGCTACAGATGAATAAGCAACCATGTACGAGCTTTCTTTCTGAAAGTTTCAGTCCCTTATTTTTGAAATGTGTCTTTCTAACACACAGGGGAAATGGCTGTGCTTCCATAATTAAATTGCATGTACGCTGCATAGGCTCAGACTACTTGCAACACTCAGCATCTTCAAACTTTTCACTTTTGAACACCCCTCCAAAACCAAGTTTCTAGACTTCAAGGTTCTGAAAACATAGACCTGGAAGGGAGTAAGTGTCAGCTGGTGAAACACTAGAAGTATATCTGGGTGAGTGAATAGGATTTCCGAGGGACAGGCTTTTAGCATCCTGCTTAGTTTTTGGCTCGTCTCCATCACCAGCAGAAGCGGGATGTCTTATACAAATTAATACAGGCGTATACAAATATGCAACATTTATATCAAATGCAGAGTTCAATTTCTTGTTGATGCAAAGTATGGATAATTTTACTGCTTTGTTTGTTTTAAGCATTAATTATACATGCCCCTGTTCCTATTGCCTGATTTCACAATATGGACTTGTTCCCTTGTCCCCTTGCACCAGATAAATGGAGTGGAGGGAGAGCTTTTCAAACCACTTGCCAAGACAAGCAAAACCCAAAAGGCAGCTGCAGCCTCATCTGGCCACAGCTGGAGTGCTTGGGGGGAGGGAGGACGGAAGCTAATGACTGAGCAACACTAAAAACCAGAACAATGAGACACATCAAGTTTCTCCAAGCAATGAGGCCCTTATCTTGAGTCCAAGATAATGGTGTCTAGTATAAACAGCCTCATCTGACAAAGAGGAAAAAATAATTTTACAGTAATATTACCGTTTATTCCCACTTTTTCCCCTAAAGTGCTTAAATTGCTCCTTAGGTATTATTTCAGTATCTATTACAACAGCCCTGTGAGGTAATCCAGTGTTATTACACCATGTTACAGACATCTGAACAGAAAGAATGTCCATCCAGTGAACTTTCCCAGCTGAGGAGAGATTTGAACTAAGGACCTGCTAGCTCATAGTTCATGCTCTTAACTACATGCTACAATTAGGAACAATTCATGCTACTTTCTATTCTGTATTGCTCATTGTGAAGAATAATTAATATTCCCTGAACCAGTTCCTGCAAACACTCATTGAGATAAAAATCCCTGTTTTCCCTATTAAGATCCCATATCCCTATCATCTGTGCATGCAGATTACTTAAAGAGAGTTTAATCAACTCCCTTTTTAATCACACAGCCCAGGTAGTTAAAATGAGACAGGAGGAACAATTCGTTTTGCTCTCTGTATCTACTTTCAAATATTTGCAAAATTACAATATGTGTTGTTGCTCCAAAGAGCAGGCATCTATTGATCTATATGCTCTGATGCCCCCCCTACACACACTTTTAATAAATGGAGGAAGTGTCCAGTCTGCTCCATCCCCCAGCCCCCAATCTACGTTCGAGCATCCGTGAGGATTATTAAAAGGCCGTTATGTCAGCTGCGGTGAGGCAGGCACTCCATCCAATGCTCCTATCAATAATTGAGGATCTTAATGAATGAATCTGGCAGAGAAGAGACTTGCCGTCAGCATGGAGACAGCTGGGATCATTTGCTCACCCGTCACCACGGGTGACGACGCACTGAAAGATTTCTCCAGGCCTGCTGGAACCTCCTGCCACCCCCATCCGCCGACACATAACACACTTCAGGAGGTATACAGATAGGTTACAACCTCCATCGCCCACCCCAACCTGGCCAAAGGATCTTGTTCACAAACCAAGGATTGAATATCCAGGACTTCCTAAGTGGCACATGAATATTGTATTGGCAGGTGACACTGTGCCTTGTCAGAGGAATGGCTTTCAGCGTAATGAGTTTAAAAAAATTAACTCCCGCACCACCACTCAAGTCTCCCTGCCTCTGAAGGAAGGCCCTATTCTGCATGCACCCTAGTGCCTAGGTGTGATGTCATGGGTTTGTATATAAAAATGTTGCTTATTGTTTGAGTAAATAGCTGTTGAGAGGCAGAGGGACGAATGGAGCATTGATGTGGATGCTGACTGGTGAAATATTTGAAGAGATTTGCTTGGGACAGTTGGGGAAGGCAGTTACAGTTTGAGTTAGAAGGGAAGTCATGGGGTTTGAAAGGAGTGCAGCTAAGAAATGTGTTTGAGAAGACAGCAATGAGTTTGAGTTGAACAATTGGCAAGGGTCGGATTTAGCTTAGTGGAGAGTGTGTGGTGTTTAAAATGTTATATATGAATAATCTGCTGTTTTGTGTTGAACTTAAGTAAATAAAGTTTTGTTTTTGTTTTTACATACTTTTGACTTCTGGAATTGCTATGATCTTGAGAGAGTGATTTCAGACAAGGTGTCTATGGTGGCAGCATTGAAGGTGGAATGCTGATGTCCTGTTAGGGACAAAAGTAGTACAAATCTTTATAGGAAGCTTCAGAGAATTCAGACAGATCTCATAGTTGGTGTCTCGCAAGGGGAACTGCAGGAAGCCCTTACATGCAGCAAAGGTGGGATCAGAGAAAATCCTCCCACTGAGTGTTTGCAGAGAACACCATGGAAATCTTCATATCATATTGGGTGGGTTAAGAGTAAAAACCAACACATCTGGTGGTCCCAGTGGTGGGATATAAGCATAGATCCCCACATTTGGTGTAGGCAGTGGTGAAATTTAAGTTGAAAGCCCTAGTCTAGACTCAGAAAGTGTCCATGGGGCAAATTCTCAGCGGACGACACAAATCCAAGGATGAGGAACCTCTGACTGTCTAGATGTTTCAGACTTCAACTCCCAAAAGTGCCTTCCAGCATGACCAATAGTATGAGATTGTGGGTGTTGTAGTACCAAAACCTAGAAAGCGAAAAATTTCTAGAAACTCATGGATTAGGGAACCAATGGTTCCTTTGGTCCTTGTTACTTAAATTCATAGTGGTATTTGCATTTCTGCATACTGGCATGTATTTGTGGAAAGGCTCAAATCTACATTGTGCTGATGGTCTTCTGCCTTACATGTATGAAAAGTACAACTGAAAAGGGAAAAGAAGGAAAGCCAAGAGGACCACCAAGAGCCATCCATCAGTCTGCTGCAGAAAACAATGCATTTTTAGATCCTGCAATGAAAAGTCTGAAAATGTAAATTGCATACAGCAAACGCATAGGAACTAGAATCTTATAGTTAGAGAGGTTTTTCTAGTAATTCAGTCCAATCCTCTGTGTGGCACTAGAAAGCAAACACTGATGTGCTACTAAAGCCTAAAAAAGTTATTTTGGGGACTATAAGTTTCAGAACCTGAGCCACTGGAGGATTCTTGCATTCAAAAAAACCTATCTTTCTTCTGAGTTCTGAGTATTTGCAACAGATGGCAGTCCACTCTCTTCTTGATGTCCTCCAGTGATGGACAGCCCACTAGGTAAGGAGTTTTATTGCTGACCCATGGCTAGATTTTTATCAGCATAGAGCAGGAGATGTTTATGGGCCTAGGATAGCATTCCTGACCTTCACCATGGAAGCATGGCTTCAGTCTCCTACTCTTACCTACTCTTCTATTCTTTCATATTCTACCTTGTCAGTGTCAAGCAAAAGAATATTCATCCTGTACAATGCACGCACACATATGCAGACACATACGCATACACAGTTGGTCTTCCATATTTGCGGGTTTGACTTTCTGGAATTTGATTATTTGCAAGTTTCTTCAACTTCTTTCCCCTCCTCAGGTACTTCTTTTCTGTGGGAAATTTCCTTCTAGATGGCTCCAGTCATGCCACATAGTTCCTTAAGATCCCTCCTCCGGTCCTTCTCCTTCTCTAGCAGCTGCTGCCTGGTCAGCTAAGGATGTGTCAGAGCCCAATTTCTCAGCACCACAAACCTTCTCTCAGTGCCTCCTGACATGTGAAGAAGGAGACAGGCAAGAGAAAGTACAGGGTCGCCACGCTGACTCACCATCCTTTCCTCTCCTTTCCCTGATCTGGGTTGGACCTTGGGTGCCCCTTCCCCCTCCATACCTCAACCCTTTCAAACAGAAGCAGACACACACACACACACACACATTTTGATATTTACGATTTTTCCACTTTTGTGAGGATCCTGTGCTCCTAAGCCTAGCAAATGTGAAGGGTCATTCACATTCCCTTAGGAAGCAGTATAGATAGCAGAAGAAGGTGTCCACAGAAATTTTTAACTTGCGAATGTCCCCAATTTTACAGAACATAAAATTTCTTGGCAAGACAGTAGTGTCAGAGAACAGACAGACCAAATGATATGGAGAAGAGAGATGGAAAAGGTGGCAGTGGGATATACTTCCAATTGTATCCATCTTTGCAACCTAACCTCTAGGACACCTATCCAGTCTCCTGATGAAATTGCTTTAGGTTTCAAGCTCTCACACCTACAGAGAACCATGAAGTCTGACTACTTGCTCCTCAGGTTTTGATCAAACATGAGACTAAGGCCATGTAGTTTTCCAGACCTCCCAACTGTGGTCAATCAAGATCCTTTTACTTACTATATACATAAAAAACAGCAAAAAACCGGAGAGCCCACAAAACAGAATGTGGCACTCAGGAATTGAAAATCTCTCTCCCCATCCTGTTCAGTCTTGATATAGCACAACCACTCCCCCTTCCCGCAGAACACCCCAATTCAATATGTAGCATTATCCAAATGACAGCTACTTCATAGATTAGCTTTGCATAATTTATTCTGCCCCCAAGGTTCAGGTTTTCAGATGATTTAGAATTCCTTTCTACACAGACTGAGATGAGAGAGAAGAGAAGAAAGGGGAGACGACAAGCAGGGAAGAGGAGAAAACTGGACTAGGAATGTACTAAATTACCCATAAGCGATTTTTCCCCAACAAACTATGTTTAGATTCTGGTTCCGAAAAATTGTCGCAGTGTTGGTTGGGAGATTCTGGGAGTTTTAGTTCAAAAAGTAACTTTCCTCAATTCTGGTCACAAGTAAAGTCCACGAAGAATTTTCCATCTAGATCAGACTGGCTATGTATTTTCTTTCACCTTTTTCTGATATTCAAAGGCAGGGGAAAGAGTTTCAGATACACTTCAAAAACTTCACTGGGTCAGTCTAGTTGCCCATTCTGTTGCCAACAGTGGCCAACCACTTTTCCCAAAGAAACTAAAAAGAGAACACAAAGGCAACAATCTCCATCTGCTATTCTTCCTGTGCACTTGGTATTCAGAGGTATACTGCTGCTAAACAGGGAGGCTCCACTCAGATATGATAACCATTGGTCACTGAGAAGGGTGAAGTGCAACTAAAAATGAATAAAGTGTGTCATTCTTCTATGCAAGGTTCTAAGCCCTTTATTCTATTCCCTGCCCCAGTTCTCCACCACATCCAGCAGAAAAACATTATTTTGTAACTACGGAATATATTCACTCCTCATCGAGATGGTTTGGGGGTTTTGCTTTTTGTTTTGTTTTGTTTTGAATGTGTGTTTCTGCAAACCTTGGAGCTCATGGGTGTTGGGTGCTGTACGGCTACATAACGTATGGAGCTGGAAGAATGAAGATCACTACGTGTATATATAAGATTTGTATTCTTTGTGAATGTATCTAATTACAGAAGGCTACCCAGATAATTGCTGGGATTTGTTACTCTGGCTACACACCACCAGTTTACCTTCTACGAAATGTGTACGTCTCTTGCACATTGTGGGGGCAAATATGTTAACTGGCATTTGGGACTCAGATTTTACCTCTGCCTTCTACTGAATTTCTTGACACCATGACTTGTCTCTCAACCTCATACTGCCTTCTGTGAAACTGGTGCTAGAGAAGAAAAATGGAAGAGTGGTCCAGCTGAATAGTTCTGGAGTCCTGGCTGCACCTCTGTGTTATCCTTAGACTCTTGGGCACATTACTTGTGTTTTAGCCTCACCAAATTTGTCTCTGCAAAGGCGGTGTTTTGTAATTTGCCCTTCATGGCAGCCATTTTGTGAAAGGCAAGCCCCCTGCAGTACCAGCCATTTTGTGAGAGCACCCGTGATGTTCTCATAAAGTCCCTAATGTGTCCAACATCCCCAAAAGCCTGGGGACCTATAGAATACTTTTCCATATTCTTTTCTCTTGAAAGTGAGCCTGGCTAAGAAAAAGAAAAAAAACCTTGGGTGGTATGGAATGTAGGGAGGGACAAGTTCAGTCATTTGCACATACAGCTTTCTGCGTAAATAGGGTTTGTTCTCCCCCTTCTCTCTCTCTCACTTTCTCTCTCTCTCTCTCACACACACACACACATACACTCACTCACACACATTCTTTATACATAAGAGCAGACCCACATTTCAGGAGACAGGGCCTGAGCGCAGTGATCTCTACCTAGGCCCTGGAGCTATTTGCTCTGCAGGCAGCAGCTGCTCTCTGTTTGTGGTACATTTGAGAACAGTGGGGGGCTCTGCTGTTTTCACATGTGTGCATATGTGTGTGGGGGGGAGAAGACAGTTGATTTTACATTTCTGCACAGCCAACTTACACTATACAAGACAAGTGCATTTGGTGCAGTACTGGTGTTTGTTCATTCCATACTTCCACAGAGGTCTCCAAATAATAGCATAAAATGCATTTTAAAAAACATCTTAAAACATCAATATTAAAACTACTAGTAGCAATTTAAGACCAATGTGATAGGATGAATCTTAACTCTGTCACATTAGAGATCAACCAATTCTGAAAAGAAAACTTCCATTCACAGTGCAAGAGTGATAAATACTATAAAGTAGTGCTACATAAAGTAGTTGTCCATGTACCAGCGCATGCTGCTCCCTGGAGAGTTTCCAGGAAAGAAAGAAACAATGGTGGCCAATAGACCAAATATAGTATCAGTCCTCGCATTCTGAATGGGAGAAATTGCCTGTCCCCTACATCAGACAGCTTAAGAAGCACTGTTGTAAAGTACAGAAGGAAGTGATATGCACCTACCAACAGCTGGGGAAACACAAACCATACAGCTATGGGCCAAAGAGGTAAGTCACTGACATGTGTTCTTAGCTGTCTGGAGATGTGAGTTTCCCTTCCAATGCAAACACAGTTCTACATGTGGCAGATATATGTGAAATTTAAACCAGACCTCACCAATAAATAAATAAACAAACAAATAAATAAAGGCACCCATTTGCCTAAGGAATCACATAGCCCAAGTTCAGCTCACTCTCCCTCTGTCCTAAATCCTTACGAACAGTTGGACTGTGGCCTCCTGGCAGTACCTCCACCATTGCCAGTCCTAATTTCTTTTCCTCCATCCCAGATCCTTGGTGCAACTAAGTCTGCATGACATGAGTAGGTCCAGGATGGCCCATGGGCTTGCTTGCTCCTACCTCCACCCTCATTTGCTCAAGCAGCAGAAGCTGACTGACTACCACCCATCGCCATCCCCCCTCCGTACCTCCCACCCTCTCCCCCTCTCCCCCACGACTCGTACTTTGCAGACCCTTCGCAGTGTGTTTGTGATTATCCCAGCCTCTTGTGATAAACGATGCTGTCAGGAATAAATTTAATCAGAAGCAGACAAGATTATTGTATTTATCACTTTTTACCGATCGGCGGCTTCCAAAAGCCCAGAGGCGGCAACCAGACATTGAAGGGGGCAGTGCTAAGTGAGGACTGGGAATGCTATAGGTTGAACAAAAGACATCATGAATATCCACCAAAGTCCTGGGGCATCGTGGGGAGGGAGGAGAAAAAAAAGGAAAAAAATCATCTTTTTTTTTTTTTTTTAAATCGGGACGGGCTGTTTTGTCTGTCTCTGTGTCATTAGCACAGACCAGAGAGGGGGATTTTTTATCAAAGAGTTTTATCATCCCAATGTTACTTGCTCTGGGCTAAATTTATTTTAAACATTGATTTAAAGGCATAATTAAGGTCTCAAGGTCTCCCCCCACCTCTCCACACACAAGGTTTGGTGACATTATTTCTCTTTTCTTTGCCTAGTCTGTTTAATCTTTCAATTTAAATAAGGGAAAACAGCAACAGCAGGAGAGAAAATGGCCTATATGGATTTTTCTCCCCCATTCCAGACAGAGAATTCCCTCATCTACAGGCATGCACATTGTAAAACTGGGATCAGAGAACTATGATGAGAGAAGAGGAAACAAGACTGATGGAGAGAACCAAAGTATATCAAGGTCTTTTAACACAGGAGACCAAGACTTTCATCAGAACTTCAGAGAGAGCACAAGCAAAGCAAGTTCCATGTTGGGTAGGAATTAAAAGGAAGAACATAACTCTTCAGCATGTGATCGTTGTGAGCATTGACACTGCAAGCACTGTTCATTTATACCATAGACTCCTTTTTAAAGTACAAAATGCTTTAACAATATTTGAATACTTCTTTGCCCTCATGGCAACCCCCTCTAACACCTCTGACACTCAACCAACAAAATTATCTGGTTCTGCATTCCCTACAAGCAAGGGGACGAATGAGATGGACAACAGGTCTTCTGTACCAGCTCTATGATCCATCATTAGGACAAGCTAGACAACTGCACCACCAAAATCTGGCAGCAAACACCACCACCAAATTTCAGTGGCAAACCAGAAAAAGCCACTAAAGCAAGCACAAAAGAGCCCAACCCCCTCTCTTTTGAAAGAAAACAGTTGTTGGTTTCATTAACACATGAAAAACATAATATGTTGCACAGTGCTTGTACATACTATAATCCCATGGAATGGTTGAGTCGTCTATATAAGCAGCTTTTAAACATAATTCTGTACAATGTTTGTACCTCTATTGCTTTCTGTTAATTCCCAAAGACTATTTCAATTCAGTATACTGAATAGCTAGATGCCAGAGTTTCTTATATTTTAAAAAATCTTTCCTCCCACCTACCTCTTGATTTCTTTAATTCTTCTCTGTTCTTTTCACCAACTGCTCTGCTTTGTTTTTAACAGACCTTCCTTAAGTTCCTTCTACAATGACATTTTTTTTGTCTTCTTCAAAAGTGAAACATGGTTCACCCCCCACATATCTGAGGCCATTAAGCAGGTGTCTTTAAGCATATACACAGTTGATCTCTCACATTCACTAAACCACCATGAACTGCCCTGATGGACCAAAACTTGGAAACCTGGAATGGGAGCATAATATTTTTAGTTATACTGGCTGGAGATTCTGGGAGTTTTTCAAGAAAACAATACTTCTAAAGTCTGTCATGGTCAAGGGAACCCTACAACTTCTAAAGAGGAGCTGGATTATTATTTAGAACACGGCTTGGGTGGGTCTCCAACCCAGCCATGATGATGTTTTGGAATCTATCTGCACCATACCTAGCCACAGGATGCCCTGCAGGGAGTTGTAGCTGAACCCATATGGAGAGCTCCAAGTTGGAGAAGGCTGCTCTATACAGCTCCTAGAATGGTGGTGGGACGGGGAGAAAATAAGTGTTAAGTGTATAAAAGAAAAAACAACAGGATTTTAGGAAGGAACCCCTGCCTCGAAGCAAGATGGAGTGGAGAAGAACCCAAACAAAGTTGTCCTTGGATCCAGGAGAAGAAATTCAAACAGGGGAGAAAAAGAGGTGCCTTGGTAAAAACAGGACTGGGCTAATCACAATTCCGCGGAGTAGGAGGAAGGGGGTAACACTCTAAGGAATGTTTGTGAAGTGGGAGAGGAGACATTGGACAAGGCCCATATGCTTTTAATCAGCTCTATGGTCCAAGCAGTGACCCCAGAGTTTGCATCAAAGGCCAACTCTGGTGTAAGCTGAGGGAATGTGGGGGGTGGGAGAGAGAACTGAAGGAGGAGAGGGAAATATATTTGTCGATTTATGGGAGCCAGGGGAAGCTCCTTTTTAATCCCCTGTGCAATACCAGAAAGCTAGTAGTTAGAACAGAAGTAGATTGATTTTTTTTCCCTTTAAAAAAAGGAGGGGCTAACACGGCCATACTTGGGAAGAGGACTACAAGCACATTCTCTAGCATCTTACTGTTTCTCCTCAAACACCATCATTCACGCTGTTCCCACTCCAAGAAGCCATGAATCCTGCTTTTCATCTTTCCCCTGATGTCCTTCTCAGCAAATCCAGCTCCTTTCCCCAGCTCTAAGGAAAGAAAGTTAGTGTTTCAGCACTACATTTCCACTAAACATCCTTCCTAGGATGCTACTCCTTACAAACAGAAGGACAGAATCCAGGAAGCTGGGGCCCAGGCCATACAGCAATCTCAGGACTGGAAGGGTTCCTTCCCATAAAGCACAATATCTCACAGCAAACTTCCAAACTCTGCTCCTAACTTTATGAAACTGTAGTCCAAACTATCTGATGGTTTTCAGATTGTGGAAGGCTGTCCTACCCTACAGCAAAAACTAACTAGATGCTTACTCAATGCTTTCTTGAGGACATTTAAGGAAATGTTATGTCGCACAGCTAGTTCCTTTGTTGAACTACTGTACTCTCAACTCCTAGAAGTTCTTGTATGTACACAACCTACATTCCCTCTCTTAGATTAAAGGAAAGGCTTCTTGGACAATTCTTAATGGGGTTGGCCTTTTTGACAAAAAGTTGCCAAGGGGAGAGGGGAGAGAAAAATCACATTTTAGTCTACATTTTATATTACAGCCAGGTCAATCCAGCTGAACATCCTGTATACACATATGGGTCCTGGAAGGGAGGGCTCGCTGCAAGGGGAACTGTTTTCTCTTCCTCTTTAAGTAGACAGAGAAAACCCAAAGCTTGGAAAAGTTACATCCCAGAAATACTAAGTCAGTATAGCCAAGTAAGTTGCTCCTTCAATTCACTAAAACAAAACCTAGGTCCTTCTAACCTATCTGGATTGCAAAGATTTGAATGAGGTTGCTCCTCTTCTCCCAACCTTGCCAAAGCAATAAATAACTTTAAAAGACATTTCAAAAGGCTATGCAGCTATGTTCCTATTTCACTTTTGTATGTAGTACGCTCATACTAGTTGTATAGTTGATAACTTTTTTCCCTAGTGAAGCTCTTGTGACTTTAACAACACCCTGATACCCAAAACTGAAGGATCTCCAAAATGGAGGGGAAGTGACAAGAAAAGTTTCAAACCCCCTCTTCAAATTTCTGCACATAAAATATCTGCAAGAGGCACCAAGGATCAACCAGAAATGGGGATAATTTGAAGCCCGTGGGGGGGAGGGCCACCACACCTTTCTAGTATGAAATTTTGATTGCAAATACCCAAGAGTAAAAGAACTTTCTTGAAGAAAGTAATTTGTATGGAACAAATAGCAACTGCACCATCACACAAGAAATAAAATGGGACACACAACCGTCTGGAAAATACTGTGAGTAATGGAGTTGAGAATGTCATCCTCCTGACAGTTTTTTTTTCCTATTAGAAAAATGCCACTACATTGATCTTTCCTATAGGCTGCAAACTCTCTTCTTTCTCAGAATTGGCAGGAGAGCCCAAGAGGTTTCCTGCAGATTGAATGTAACAACTGCCCCCTTCTGTCCTCCATAACTGCCAAGAGGATCCAGGAGCCCAACAGCCAATGAAAATAATGCTTGGGGAAGTTTGGGGGGGGTTGTTTCATTTTTTTAACTACAGTGACCCAAAGCCTCCCTCCAGCATGGCTGTCTCGGAACTGCTTTTCAACATGGTGGTTCGCAGACCAGCGCAGGTCCATGAACCATTAGCTGCTGGTCCTTGCATAATTCCAGGAAAAGAAAGAACAGCCATAGCCAACAGAAACTGATAGGGGTACTGGTCCCCGGCACACAGAGGGAAAGAATAACTGGCAGGCCTTCACACCAGATAGCTGGAGGATTCTGGGAGTCACATTCCAAAAATAGGATTTCTAAGCTCTGTCTACCCCAATCCTTTACACACAGAGTTGCCTCTTAAAATCTTTCCCAGTTTACTCCCACTGGATGAGAACACAAGTCACAGCAAAATCACTGCAATGTGGTTCCATTTTGCTCTCCAGACTTAATAAATTGCTTCCCTCACACCCCCACTCTCTAATCTCACAAACTACCAATGGGTACACCCAACTAGACCCTCTTCTTCCTTCACCACTCCATGTTGTGCCCTATTTGCTGCTAATTGAAGCAAGGCCTACTTCACTACTCCTGTATTAACTGGATCCAGCCGGGCTGTTAATGTGGCAGAAGCATAAACACTGCAATTATCAAATAAAGGCAAGCTTGGAAAGTGGAGCGGGTGGGGGGTGGGGAGAGGTCTGCATTGGCTGCTTCCATTAAAATTGCATCTACTTTCCTTGTAACTTCCTGCCCATTTTAGAAAAAAAGCCTTTCTTCTAAGACATGCCATAAACACAAACCAGGCAAGATTAGGTCTAATATGACACAAAGTAAGGTTGCCTCCTTTAGCACCAGGTACCGTGAGACTACCAAAGTGTAACAAAAAGTCAAATAAAAGAAAAAAATACTAGCATTTTTAAAGTCATCATTTGGATGCACATTTGCAGTCCGTTCTGTAAAATACACTGACCGTAGAATATAAAAGTGACTTAAGATGATGGGAAGAGAGAGTGCACACAACACTAACAAATGAATTTTAACAGTGTGTTTATTATAGCATTAACAACATGTGGATTTGTATACATTATCACCACCACCACAGATTGTCACCGTAAGTGTTCCCTCTATGTGCCCCCAACTACTTAGGGATGGCAGGTGGCAATGAGAGGAAGGGCCTTATTGCAGAGTGCCCCCCCAATCATGGAATCCACTTCCTCCAGCAGCTGGTTTGGCATCTAATTTAATATCTTTTTAATGCCAGACAAAAACCTTTTTATATTTCCAGCCTTTTAAAATTATATTATGGTTTCATACTGTTCCAACCTTCTGGCTTCTATTCTCTGCCCTCGTTTTTAAATTGATTCTGTACTGCAAAAGTTCCCCCTTTTAAATTTCAGATTGATCAACGATTTTGACAGTGGTGCTGTATCTGGTTGTTTTACAGAGAGTTTTGATCCTTGTAAGGCATTAAGAGTACTCCGGTTACAGAGTGAACTAAGAATTATAAAAAATGTCCAAATATTCTGGACTGACCTAGTGCACAAGTGGGCAACTTATAGCCTGCATTAAATTATTGGACTCCAAGTCCAATAATCTTTAAATTATACAAGGTGAGTAGGATTGATGGGAACTGCAGCCCAACAGTTTGAGAATCACTACAGCCCCCTTCCTATCCTAAAGGAAGAGGAAAATGTTACAGTCAATTCTGTACTTCCTTGTCAATTATTACTTCAGCATATCTGAAATAAGTTCCAAGGTTGCTGTTTTCTATTAAGATTTGGGAACTCCACAAGTAAGACTGCAGAATAACCTTCCCCAAACAGAGGCCTTCAACTTGTATTTGACTATGACCCATAACCCACAACAAGTATGGCCTATGATAACAGACTCCAGGAGTTGTAGTCTAACACTCTTGGCAGGCGCCAGATTGAGAACACTGACACTGAAGAGATTCGGTGGCATTAAAAGAGGGCAAAAATGAGAGAGATTAGCTTTATTTATACCCCACCTTATCCCAAAACCAGAATTCAAAGTGACATAGAGAAGAAGAAGAAAAAACAGAACAGAGAACAGAACAGCGGAATAAGAAGAAAAAGAAAACTTAGATTTCAATCAAGGGTCTTTAAGAATAGGGTTTTTTAAAGTCTGAGTTTAAAACTTTTTTTAAAAAACCCACATAAGTTGGGAGAAAGGAGGAGTGGTGGGCAAGCCCTAACGACACCTACAACCTATTTTCAATACCACAGCTCTGAAAGCATTACAAACAGTACCTCTGAGTTTATGCAGATTGCCTTCCTCCTTGAGTAATCCAAGACAGCAGTTCCAGGAGGGAAGGTGTTAATTTGTTTCACCTCTTATGAAAACACAAACAAAGCCCCCCACTGTATTTGCAAGCATCTCAGACCCAGAAGAAATGGGCACAGTGCCAAAGCTCAGCATGGGAGGAGGGGCAAAGCTAAAGGAACCAGTCTCGCCAGCTCTGGGAAAGCAAGAAGTGGGTGAACTTTGCCCCACTGAGCAAATGCTAAGAATGCAACAGACAGAGCAGGCAAGTAGGTGGAGAGAAAGGCAGAGAGCCAAGACTGAGGCAGAATTCCCTGACCTGGAAGGACGGGAGCCTGATGGCATTTGTAGGGTGAAAGGGAGCAGCTATGAAGCAGGACTCCCATAAATTCCAAGGAGGCATGCGAATCATGGCATGGCACTTCGTAGGAGGCCACCCTTAATTTAGGCTGCGCTTTCCAAAGTTATGCATTGAATTTTTTCCCCCTTGGACTTTTAGCATAACAGTCTAATTCTGTATTTCAGCAGTTTACAGAATTTCAGCCCTTGCCGATTGTAAAGTGTATTTCTAGGAGAACCAATTACTTTTGCACTATGTGAAGTCTACTTTTTGTTACTATAAATGCAGATTTTAATAATGAAAGTATATAGATTGATTCACTACCCCCTGTGGCTCACTTGCTTTTTTAATAAAGCTTTTGCTTCTCACATCATAATTTGACTCAGAGTACACCAGTGTTTGTTGCCAAATTCTACAAGATATCACACATAAAGAGTGCACACTGTTTAGCACAGATACATGTGCAGAGTGCACACTACATGATACTAAATAACCACCATCGCTTTCCCTATAAAACTAGACAAAGGAGCAAAGATATCCAAAACAGACGATGCAGGGCCTGGAAGAATTATATTGTATACTGTAACTTCCAGAATTCCCTAGTCAAGACAACAGAGCTGACAGGGAGTTTCTGGAGCCTGTAGTTGAAAAATATAACTCTTCCAAATTGTGGACTGCCACACAAGTTAACTGTTATATTTCATACACAACCTTGTTTAAGACTGGCCTCTCTAGGATACAATTCAACAACCTATTTTGAGACAGCTTTGGTCGTTGTCAGGAATAGGGACTTTGCCTGTGCTGGATGGGGTGACACTCCCCATTAAATCGCAGGCTTGCAGCCTTGGTGTTCTACTGGATTCAACTCTGCCCCTGGATGCCCAGGTTTCAATAGCAGCCAGGAGTGCATATGCACAGTTAAAACTTGTGCACCAGCTGCGCTCGTTCCTTAAGACATCAGATCTGGCTACAGTGACATCCGCCTTGATTACATCTTGGTTGGACTACTGTAATGCACTCTCCAGTTCATTTCTGGGCACATTTCAAAGTCCTGGTCATGACCTATACGGCCCTATACAGGTTAGGTTCAGACTATTTGAAGACTGTATCTCCCTATACAAAAATATTAAAGCCTTAACATCTACAGGGGAAGGCTTTTTCTCGGTCTCACCACTATCCCAGGCTTGTCTGGTGAAGACATGGGAAAGAGCCTTCTCAGTGGCTATTCCCACCCTATGGAACAGTCTTCCATGGGAGACTAGGCTGGCACCTTCCTGCTCCCCTTTCGCCGGCAGACAAAAACATTTCTCCTTAAGCAGGCTTTTACGTGAGCTAAGGAGCTTTTCATTTATTTATTGACTTGTTTTTAAAATTGCACGCTGCTTTAGGTTTTTAAAATTATATATGTCTTTAACATTTTTAATTGTTTTAAATGTTTTTAATGTTTTTAACTTGTTTCTGGAAGCCGCCTTGGTCCCATTCTGGGAGAAAAGGTGACATACAAATATAAGAAATAAATAAATAAAAACTTATGGTAGCCCTACAATTTCTACTGTTAAATTCAAAGACCTCAACATCCTCACATGCTCCAAGGCAAATAGGAAGGTCAAATGAACTAGAAGACACTGGTTCGCCCGCTGAATGCCAGTAGGAAAGGGTTTAAGTGCCAGTTACTAATATGGGAGCCTCAAAGAGCAAAGTTTTTCCACACACACAACAGGAAGAAACCTAAGTTTATTGCTGCTAAGTGGGTAGAAATCCAGGATTACCTGTAATCAACCATTTAAGGGGGAAAAAGTGTGTGATACATGTGTTTTTAATACATACTTGCACCCACTTCTCGTTCACTTTCCTATTTACAGCTTAGATGTACACATTAAAAAACTGAATTTACCTCTGTACTGAACAGGCCACCTATCTTGACAGAAGACATTACAACCTGGAAAATGCAGAACAATCTACATGCATTAGTAGCCTATAACACAAACATTTAACAAATGTTGAGATTTGGCCTTGTGAAGTAATGTGTGCGCAGTTCCAGAATTTAATCATTCTTAGTCTTTCTTTGGCTTTCATATATATACAGCCAACATTGATGTTGATACTGATGCCCATTATTGTCTTGAATCTCAGAAGTTCAACATGTGGCTATTATTGTACTAACTATTCTTTCTGTAGCAGTACGTATTTTTAATTATACTGGCATTTAAAGCAGAAAAAGTAGCTTAAAAGAACTTAATTTATTACTGATACACAGAAAGAGAAAGGCACAGTGGCTGAGACTGTACATCACATCACTGTACCATAAATATCCACTGGGGGAATTGCATTATGCAACCCCATAGTGAACTGTAAAGATATATCACTGAATACTAAAGTTAGGATAGTCCATGCCATTGTATTTCCAATTTCTATGTATGGTTGTGAAAGCTGAACAGCGAAGAAAACTGATAAGAAGAAAATCCACTCATTTAAAATTTGGTGCTGGAGAAAAGTTCTACAGATAACCTGGACTGAGGGGAAAAAGGAAAAAGGAATGGGTGCTGGAGTAAATCAAACCAGAACTCTCCCAAGATAAGTAAACTGAGGCTGTCATACTTTGGCCACATCATGAGAAAGAGATGACAAACTAAAAAGACAATTATGCTTGGTAAGGTAGAAAGCAGTAGGAAAAAAAGACCACATTACAGATGAATAGACTCAATCAAGACCTAAGCAGGGTGTTTGATAACAGAATGACTTGGAAGCCTCCCATCCATACAGTCACCGTAAGTCAAGATCAACTGGATGGCAGTTAACAACTATAGTGAATACCAACATGGAGCAACATCTGTGGATTAATAGTCAATATGCATGGCTGATAAACTCATTGGGCAATCACAATGCAAAGGTAATGTGTGTTCACATGGTACTCTGTGTCCTTTAATGTTCTATTGCCTGCACAATGATCCCATATGTGCTACTCTGCTTACGCTACCATCAGCTGAATATCATCATGGTGCATTGTCCCAAAAAGATCATTCTGCATGTGAGCACCTGTGTATGTCACTAACAGGATGCCAACCAAAGTGTGTGCATGCGTGTGCGTGTGTGTGTGTGTGTGTGTGTGTTTGTCTCCCCACCAACCTAAAACCAAATGTTGGTTGCAATTAGCCCAAATGAGACTGAATCAACAAAATCTACATATGGAATAACCATTCCCATTGATTCATTGGTCTATTCTAGTTGTGATTAACATTTGGATTTAGGCCCCATTTTCCTTACAGCCCTATACCTCACCATGCCCACAAGGTGCAACAGAGATTTTATTGCTTTGGCAACTGCACAGGTAACTGAAATTCAAGGCTGAAGGTAGAAAGAGCACACTCTTGGTTCTCTGCCTTGCTAGCTCTCTTTGAGGCCCCCTCACTATAATGGGGGACTTGAACCCACATATCCTGACCTCCAAGGGAGGAAGAAGTGAGTGAGCAAGGCAGACTCTCGTTCTATTGATCTTACACTGATCTCTTCACTGAACAACTCTTAACTGAACAACACACTGTAGATATTTATGGTACAGAAGAGGTTTGTTTACTTCTTTTAAACCTTTGTTTCCTGCTATTCAAGCTACTTTAAAAAAAAAGACCTCTCTTGCCTGGAGAGCTGTGGGGCAGAGAAAAATAAAAGAGAATGGAGTAGAACAGAAATGACATCCAAGCTGCACTTCCAAGGCTATCTTTCACACAGCCCTCTTCATACAACCCACAATTCCACTCTATAGAAAAAGGAGATGAGTCATCTGGGTACCTCTCTGCACACAGGATTTGGCAAGCTAGCAGCAATGAGGAGAAAGGACTCTTGGTTAAAGACCCTCATGTGGCCATTTGCTATCAAGGACATTGGGAGGGGTTGCTAATACGCCAGAGGACAGGATCAAAATTCAAAATGACCTGGATAGACTGGAGAGCTGGGCCAAAGCTAACAAAATGAAATTCAACAGACAGAAGTATAAGGTCCTACACTTAGGTAGAAAAAATGGAATACAGAAATATAGGATGGGGGACACATGGCTGGATAGCAGTACGTGTGAAAGGGATCTAGGAGTTTTAATAGACCACAAGCTGAACATGAGTCAGCAGTGTGATGCGGCAGCCAAGAAAGCCAAGGCAATTCTCGGCTGCATCAATAGGAGTATGGTGTCTAGATCGAGGGAGGTACTGGTAGCACTCTACTCTGCTTTGGTTAGACCTCATCTTGAATACTGTGTCCAGTTCTGGGCACCCCAATTCAAGAAGGACATGGTCAGCCTGGAGCAGGTCCAGAGGAGGGCGACCAAAATGGTGAGAGGCCTGGAAGACATGCCCTATGAGGATAGACTTAGAGAGCTGGGTATGTTTAGTCTGCAGAAGAAAAGGTTAAGAGGGGACATGATAGCCATGTTTAAATATTTGAAGGGATGCCATGTAGAGGAAGGAGAGGGCTTGTTTTCTGTTGCTCCAGAGACCAGAACAAGGAGCAATGGATTCAAGCTGCAGGAAAGGAGATTCCACCTGAACCTCAGGAAGAACTTCCTGACAGTCAGGGCTGTCCGGCAGTGGAATATGCTGCCTCGGAGTGTGGTGGAGTCTCTTCTTTGGAGGTTTTTAAGCAGAGGCTGGATAGCCATCTGTCGGGAGTGCTTTGAGGGTGTTCCTGCATGGCAGGGGGTTGGACTGGATGGCCCGTGTGGTCTCTTCCAACTCTACATTTCTATGATTCTATGATTCTATGACATGGACAATAAAAGAACCACAACAAGCAGCAAATACCACATGTGCTCAAATATAACTTCTCCAGGATGAAATGAATTTGCATTCTTGAGAATATTAAATTTTGGGGGCAAATGCTCTCAATTGGTGACATACAGTTCAAAGATGCTGACATACCCCTAAAATATAATATGTCCAAATTAAATATAAATGTAAAACCAGTTCCCGACCTTCCATCATATTCCAGTTCAGGGATAGGCATTTTGTGGCCCTCCAGATGTTCTTGAATTGGAACTCCCAGCTTTCTTCACCACTGCCTATGCTGTCCAGGGCTGCTGGTAGCTGTGTTCCAACAACTTCTGGAGGGACACATGATTTCCTTTCCTGTTCTAGAGTGACCAACAAAGGGAACCAAGAATGTATTATGTTCTTAGCCACTATGCTATAGCTGTGCTCAACCCTCAAACTCCCAATTACCTCCCACAGATTTAGGCGATAGCCTCCAGGACTAAGTACCCATTTCCTTCGGTTAAAAGCCTCTTCAGAAATTAGTCTCTGCATACTCAGTAGAGGGGGAAGTGCTCACAGACAGACACTACCTCCCCAATGTTACCTTCCCTCAATACACACAGGTTCCCCCTTCAACTCACTATGTCTAGGGGTGCAGTTGGTAGGGATGGTGATGATATGAGAGGAAGGGCAGCAGTGGACCAAGACATGAGAAAAAGGAAGATGGAGACAGACAGACAGACGCATACACACACATATTTTTTCAATCCACTGAAGCTAATTCTGAGGGGGCTAAAAGGGGTTTTAAATCTCTTTTATGTAGATACATTGAATTATTTTATTATTTTATTTACTAACTTATTTTCATTTATATTCTGCTACAATTTTGTTCAGCACTACATTTTTCTGTTGTTAACTGTTTTATAAGTCATTATAACCTTTTTATATTTTTAATGGAAGGCAATAAAGAAATGCTTTAAAATAAGTGTATATATAAAATCTGGAAAGCACATACACATTTTATGTCATTTTTCTTCATTTCTTGCCCCAAACAACTGGCTAATGTTGGACAGTAGAGCCTGAAACAGAAAAAGGATGTCCAGCTTGCCCTAAGATTTTGGGATGCTGCACAAGCACCAATTCAGCACTGAGATCCTACAGATTCTTTCCTAGCCTTCAGATCAACATTGCTACAAGAACTCGGCAAGCTGGAAGGAGGAGAGGAAGGTAGCCAAAGTAAGCAAACAAGCAATTTTGCAAAGTTGGCTTAATTTATACAGATTTTGAATTCTGCTTTACTTTTCTCAAGACTTGAACTGTTTTGTAACTTAAATTATTCACAGTCTTGATTACAATGGCAATATAAAATCTGGAAAGCACAGAATCAAGAGCAGAAAACATGGGTGGATATGGATAGAAAGGGGGGAAGCTGTTCGCACTCTAGCTCTGCTGTAAACATGAGACACAGCAACATACAATTTTCTTTCTTATATGCTCCTTATTGTTTTGTGTATTTGTTAGTTGTAAATGCTTTGGGGATAATGCACAGGAGAAGGGATCTACATAGACTTGAAGGGTAACAGGAAATTTCAGAGAACAGTGTAGAGTGCCAACAAAAAACCATACAAACTTCTTGTCTCCATTGTTGGCAAAATCTCATCTGCCCATTTCCTCTTTAGGCCAGAGCTATTATCTTCACTCAAATTTTAATGGATGCAATACTGAAGATTCTGTGCAAAGGCAGATGGTGGAACACTACATAATCTTGAACAGACAGCCTGGTATGGATACCAAGATATTAGGGAGGAGGGCATCAAGTCTTCTCAAACGGAGATGTCTACTCAATGAAAGGCAATGTTGTACAGTGGTTACAACACAGCATATATTTGTCGGAGCACAAAACAGTTGACTCTAGCTGTATACAGAAAGACTCTTTAGCACAAACTATTAAGGAGAAAAAAAAATCAAGAATCAAGAGCAAATCTCAAGTATTACCTAAGTGCATATCAACAATGGGGGCTCCTTCACAGCATCTTTATTTGCTAGAAAAGCAGCAACTCACTCAACTCTTATTTTTTAATTTCCTGCCTCCTTGCAAAACGATCTTCCCTTACCCTCCGGCACTATGCTTTTCCTCACCAGCTGTACTAAAGAAACGTAGCTTGAGCCAAAATCTGGAAGACTAGAAGAGGAGGGTGGGGTGGGGTTCTCCCGGTACACTATCATTGTGAAGGAAAGAGTTTTTTCATTTTACAAAAAGATATACAGAATAACTCAGGACAAGTTACGTACAAGCCTCTATAGCAAAAACTCAAATAAATGTTTTAGGCTGGATGGAGACTATAGTCCGCCATGCTTGTAGCAATGTTAGAAAAAATAGGCGTGGTGCACAACAAACAATTCACATGCACCTATAAAAGATAAGAATTTCTAGCACTGGTGATCATAGAAGTAAAAGGAAAAATGTGACGCAAAAAAACAACAGTCGGACAAAGGGAGCAATTAAGCAAAGAGCTGAAATGTTTTCATGATTTCAAGATTTACCGTTGCAGAGCTAATTTGAATAATTTCAGAACTGGTACAAATGGGTACAAATACAGAGTTTCCGCTTGAGAGGCAAGATTCCAATAATTTCACAATATTTTTTTAAGGAACCAAATTAGACTAAAAAGGCACAGTCCTTTCTGCAAAGTTATACTACTTCACCTCAATTTCTCAACACAGTCTGCTCCTGGGGTACCTCCTAACTGATGACATGGACAAAAATATCACTACCACAAGAGTGGTCAACCATGGCAAATAAGAGTTGTGACATGCAACCAGAAATGTAAAAGTAACCAAAGTTAATTCTTTGTGAACCCATTTTGAAAGCTGGTTTTAATTTTTCCCATTTAATTTTGTTATTCACCAACATCAGAAGTTATATACCAACTGAGTGTCCTGATGACTACATTAAGCCTACTATCTTGTAAATACTTGGGAATAAGTTGGACTGAACACACTTGGACCTACTTCTATGTAACTATGATTACGCTCAGATTATAAACAAGAGATGGAGAATGCATGACCCTTCAGACGCCACTGGAAAGAAACTCTCATCCGTTGTCCAACAGCAAGTTTCCCTACCCCTTCTGTATATTAAAATTGAACAAGTTACCACGGCTTTACTAAGTCCCCATGTAATCCACAGAAAACTATCTTCCCCAACATAAGCTGGAAGTATCAGTTTAATACCTACACTTTGTGCATGATTTCAGAATGAAGAAGTGCTCATGCGAAGAACTGCTCACTGCAGTTGCTCTATAACTAATGGTAGGGCACCTTTTTTCTTGAAAGATCCACCCAAAATGGATCCTCAGTTGAGAATTTAATACGTTGCACTAGATAATCCAAACACTGCTGTCACAGTGGACCATAGATTCCATACAAAATACCCAAATCACATATCTGATCTCCCCAACAGGGAGTCCTGTGCTGTAACCATGGCAGAAATTTGCACACCAGAACGTGTGCATCCGCAAGCGTTTCAGTGTGAGCAAAGGACTCAGAACTGGAAGGTTTTGAAACTTCAGGATAGGGTTAAACCAGAATGCCATTCACTGACCAGCTATTTTTAATTCCAAGTGATAACAACTGGGAAGAATGATCCGGCAAATGGGTGTTTCCTATTTCCCATGGACAGGCACAGCCTTGACGCACATTTCTGCCCCAAAGAAGAAGCGTAACAGTCAAGCTTTCCTTTAGTGTTCCCCTACTAGAAAATGGTGGGCACAAGAAGAACAGTGAAAAAAATGTCCTTCTGAAAAAATAGTAAAATATACATTCAGTTTGTCCAGCTTCCACCTGGGAAATCTTTCTCATCAACGCACATACTTGTTCTCCCATATGTAAACATATGGAGGCTAGAAGTGTCATTAATTTACTCCAAATAATTATGATCCCTGATCTATATGTAAAGATTCTTATTTTAAAAAGGTCCTAAGTTCAAATGCAGAGGGAACTTTCTTACTGCATTTTGCACAGCTTTATGAATATTGTTTTTAAAAAGTTAGATTCAACAAACATATCACTTGTGGGTAATATGTTACTTTAATGTATTTTAAAGTATTTTTTTATCCTTAAAATTAGAAAAATGGTCCTGAATTCCACAAAATGACCCTACTCAACCAGAATTCTGGAGCAAATAAATATAACAAAGAAGTAACTTCTCTAACATGTAATTTCATTAAGAGGGTACTATCATTATGCCAGGTAACATAATTTAGTGCATTTTTCCAAAGTGTGGTATTTTCTTATTTCTTTAACTTGAAAAATGCTGTTCCATTTCTGCTAGGTTTCATCTTCCAAGGCAAGTCACACCAACCCTCCAAAATTACAGAAGAACTGAGGATGAGAGGCAATATGATTTGGGCAAAGTTATTCAACAAGTCTGTCACACTTGAGAGCTCAAGTCAAGGCCACTGAAGCTCCTTAATTCAACACGCTGTTCTCTAGATCGAAATGGGACAACCCCATGAAGGCAGTGTTGTGTACAATGGCTCACAGCATTTGGTTTCAACATGGGAAGCCAAGTTCAAATTTTTTCTCAGGTATGATGCTTGTTGGGTGGCCTTGGACAATCACCAGCTCCCAGTTTTATCACCTCACAAGGTAGTTTTGAATATATGACATTCCACGCTCCTTGCAGCAACAGCGATATACAAAATATAATAGACATACACTCAGAGAGATGAGCTGGTGTGGCAACGTATTTAGCAGTGATACTTGCCCAAACATGCACGTTTCTATGCATGTGTATATATGTGTGTATATCTGTGTGTATACTGTGTGTGTGCGCACATGCATATACAAATACAAATTTATGTAAATATTACAAACACATCCCTCAATTTCTGTATTTCAATGATAAAATGTGGGTTTCGGCCAAAAGAACACAATTTTCAAAACTTATATGAGACATCAAACTCACTACAGAGTCAAAATACAAAATTCTTGAATTCATTTCATGATCCTGGGCATGTGTCAAGTCACATGATTTAGATTTTATGAACAGACTGGCAAGGCCTGCTTTTGTTTAATTCTGGCATGCTGAAATATTGACTTAGTACTGCAGTTTCAACATTTAGTAAAATGTTAAGTGGAAGAGAGAAAATATAATTTGAAAAGTTAATACTCTCTTCAGACTTTAGGAAGTACAATGGTCTTTAAAAATCACAAACATAGTTTTCATAGCAGATGTAACACAGACACAACAGTACTGAGATGCAACTGCAGTAACGACACTGTTTTAAAGTCAGCTATCAGAATTTAAGAGCACTCATAGGAGGAATCAGGGTAGTTACTTTTCTGGATTCCCAGAATCCCCCATGCTGGTCATGTTGTCCGGGAAATTCTGGGTACTGTGGGCCACTTAAGTTACTTTTTCCAAGCTCTGCTCTGGACCCACAGCATGAGTCCCACTTCATTACCTGTATTATAGACAGACATTATAGCCAGCTGAGCAGTGGAATTGACCTTGTCCATTTCCTAAGCCTTCTTCAAGCCTGTGCCTCTCCTAGATGCGCTGAACTGACACTCTCATTACTCCCAGGGCAATGGGAGTTGCAGTCCATGAAAACTGGTGGGCAGTAAATTAATGAAAGCAATACGTGACACAGTTACCCCACTTTTAGAAGTCTTAAAACATCACAAAAGTTTCTCTGTTACTTCTCCATCCTTCACCTTACTCTCTGATTTCCCAGCACACAAATACTTTTAAAAATGCAAAAGTGTTCCAAGGACCAGGAAGGAAAATGAATGCTCCTAGGAATTTGACCTGTACTAATCTGGACCACTGATCTATCTAGACCAGCACGGGCCTAATGTGGCCAGCAAGGTTGTTTTTGTAGTTCTCAACACCTCCAGAGTCCTCAGACCAAATTTCTTCTTGCCAAAAAAAGGCAGGGAATTCCTGCTCCTGGAAGGCTCCAGGTGCAACAATTTAACTTTTAAATAGGTTGCAAGACCTCCCTATACAGTTTAACATTTAAAAAATGCCCATTTTTGATATACAGAAGTAAACTTCTATCTGCTTTGGGGAAATCGTTTTATTTTCACTATGCAGCACTTAGGAGGACCCCACGGAATAAAAATGGGCTCTGGATCTGAAAGAGTTGCCCAGCTCTAATCTGAATAATTACCATATGCAGCAGTGCTCCAGGGGCTCAGGGATGAGGTCTTCCTACTTCTCACAGTTATCTGCTTCTGCTATTCCAGGTAATGTGGGAACATGGGCAAACAGCAGATCTGCCAATGCAGAGGTGGCAAATCCACTCTGGATTTTACTGCCAAGCCTCTCCTGGCTGCTCCGCAATGAATGGGAGCTCTGCTGATACTGAGCATCTATTCAACCAAGATTCATTGTGGAAAGAGCAGAGATAAAATGCACCAGTTGCCCTGCTGAGCAACAGAGAGTCCTCAGACCACATACTTCTATTTATACACCCCATCTCCCCTTTATCAAAGTTAAACAATGTGACAGTGGGGGGGAAAATCCTGAAAGCTGTAATTTGATTCTAAAACAAGGTGAGCTGAGAGAGGGCACCTTATCTTCAAGTTGATTAAAATTATTCAGCTTGGAAACAAGGTGTTGCAGGGTGGATGTACCTTGGGTTTTTTTTGAAAACCATAGTTTTTTGTTTTGCTGTTGTGCTCCTGGGACTGCACATATCTCCACGGCTTCAGGTGAGGTTTAATGTGCCCCCACCCACCCATGGAAGCTTCCCATCTCTGTTTTGCATGGAAATACCTGCACCTTTGATGGTGGTAACATGCAGAGGCTTATTTCCTCCATTCTACCAGTTTCTCAGCACCAACCAGGGATAGGAAATAGTGTATTTGTAACATGTGTCGTAATGGAGTCCCATCTCAGGAGAAAGGCAGGATATAAATTCAATCAATCAAGCAATCAAGCAATCAATGGTACTTTCAGAACTAGCCCTCCCTAATCTAAATGTATTGGCTCCAGCATCACTCTAAGTGGGTTTCCCAACATTATACCTGCAGCCTCAAAACTCATTGAATGTGTTGTACTTACTGGCTGGTGAAGGTGTGCTGTACCCGCTGACCGGCAGCTGGTGTTGCATCCCTGGCAGAGCTCCTGGAGGTGACAGGCCCCCGATCATGTGTGGGAAGAAGAAAGCATAGTGAGGTACTGGGTAGCTGTTGAGATGTCCACTCCCTGGTGTGGAACAAGAGCTGCTGTTGCTCGCCATAGCTGGCACTCTCCACAGGCCTAATCCTTGGGAAAGGGACTCACATAGGATCTGAATATGGAGAACTTGCCATGGAAAACCAATCCAGTACCATTAAAAAAAACTTGGTTCAGAGTCAATGCAGACTCCCCTTTCTTTAGGGCCAGGTAGAGATGTGTCTCGTGTATGGCCACAAGTGTTCTGTCTACTGGAAACTCCCACGGTGAGCAGCTGAAATCCCCCAAAGTTTCAAGTAGTTTTCAAACACAGTTCTTCTTGGGTCAGGCTCCCTGAAGAAAGCATGCAGGGCAGTTAGGCAAGGTCCACTCCACAAGCTGTAGGAAACAGAAAAGTAAAGAATGAGCAAAGGTACAAGAGACCAGAGTTGTAAAGTCACATCTATGTGAATATTTGGTCTTTGTGAAGAAATCTCCTAGACAAGACTAGTCAGAAATTTCAGAGTTTCAAAGCCAAGACTGGTGCCTATTAGTTAGGCCTCACTATCATTCCTGTTCCAAAGTGAGAAATACAAGTCATGTTCCAGAGAGAAATGCAAGTCAACATAATTATTAATACCATAAGCTTCATCTCTCTAAAAGACACTCCAGTAATTCAGATGTGAACTTGTATGCATATTTTGTTTATATGCTTTAAAAAACATACATACATACATAACTACACACACACGCACACGCACACACTGACTTTCAAGTCTTTTGAAAAGATCTTAGAAAAGTTACTTTGGGAGACTGCTGTCTGGAGGAGTCTGAGAATCACAGTCCAAAAAAGTTTGTTTTCCAAACTCTGGAAGGGGTATAAGATACACACACACACACACACACACACACACGTGCGCGCGCGCGCGGGACCAAACACTTATGCCAACATTAGTGTAGAGCACGTGTTCCTAAAAGGTTGGCATATGCCCTTCTTTGCTTCTTCATGTTGGATAATGTGTAGTGATGAACAACTGCGCATATTACAAGAACGAATCAAAAACGAAATAAGTAAAGAGAAGCAGAGAACTCAGTCCTAACAGTAATGACTAAGTTATGTCTCATTGACCCTTTTTGTCAATATGCTGCCCTTTCTTGAGGTTTTTTTCCTCAACAGTGCTTTTTGAGTCCAGCTTAAACAAATCCAGAAAAATAAACATCCCCTCAGTATATTCTTCTATAATTTTCTAAAAGGAATTGATGTAATCCTTTTAGGAAGTCATAGCAAGATGGGTTTATCCATTTCAAGTGACTGAGTCAGCATTCTAGCAGGGGTCCTACACCCTGAAGTCAGAGAAGACCTCTGGGGTCAGTAAACAGCACCCTGCCTTGATTCAATCCCTACAGTAAATTTCCTTACCAAAGGCTATATGGAATAAAGGCTGCCCTGCCCCACAGTCAGACTGGAGAGAAGAGGTTCTATCTACTCTGTCATTCTTCAGTCCTATTCAACCAGAATATATGTTGTCTGGGCTAGGGTGAAAAAGAGCAAAGGGACCAAAGGCAAATGGGAAAGACTCAATTTGGAGAGTCAGGGATCTTTGTGCACCCCAAAATATCACTTTTCCTCTATGTCCCACCCCAAATCTGGATACAATTTCTCCTTGGTCTTTGTTGCCAGAGAATCCTGTACCATCAACACATCTCCCCCCCACCACTACACCCCACCCCCGTGGGTAATTATCAGAGCAGATCATTTATCCCTCTCCCTTGACAGAAAGTGATAGGTAGGCCAGCCCCTCCAGACAAATGACTTGGAGGTCGGGAGGTTTGGCTACCTGCTGCCCCTGCTTAACCATAAATCATGGTGGTGGGGGGAAGAGAGAATGGAGTGCAGGCCACTAGGGGAAATGCTGATTAATGGAAAACATAATAGAAGGCCTCCCCCCACCTTCCTCCTTCTCAAAGAAGCAAATGAAGGAAGCCAATTCCTAGGGAAGTTTTTGAACAGAAAGGGAGTGGGGTGTCAGTGCCCTTTTTCTAGTCTACCCCCCAATAGAAGCAGAGGCATGCATGCATGCACACATTCCTCCCAGGCTACCCAGTGGTGTTCTGATGCCTGAGACGGAAAATATAAAATGGCCTCCTCCCAGAAGAGCACAACACACGGCCTACTAGATCTCAAGAACCAACTGAAACATACAGGCCCTCTTGGAAAGCTTTTGTTCATTTCCATTGAGCTCATGGAGATGGACTTCCCGAAGGCTGTGACCACAGATCACAATCTCCTACCCTGCCCTTCCAAAAGCACACTAGTTGAGTTCAATGTCTAACACCAATCATTAACATAGTGCACACCAACTCTCTATCACAAATCTACCCATTTGCATGAACTCTTAGTGAGTCCACTACGTGTATTTTTACTGACATCATGCTTACAACTGAGTAGGAAGTCTAAGGCATGTTTGGAGTGCCTCTGAGAATCTGTAGTTTGTCTTCCAGCTGAGTAGCCCATAAGATTCCCGTACATCCAGAATTCGAGAAGGTACCAAAAAAGTGTGTTTCAGAGATGGAGGGCTTGGCTAAGTCCCAGCCAGGATTCATCCCCAACAGCTCTGTTCATAAAAAGACACAAAGCATCCAGCAAAGCAGAACAGCTAAATTTTGTTAAAAAAGTAGATCCAGAAAGGTTCCAAGGGGTGGGTAAGATTGTGCTTCCAGTTAAATGGGGATAGGTTACATTTTCACAACCGCTGGATTGCACTTTGCAAATGGCAAGGACTATTTCCATAAGAGTAACTCTTTCCTTTCCCAGGGTGTAAAAGGTTACATTCTGGCATGGGACAGGAGGGTTGTTGCAACAAGACAGACTTTTCCTCCTTTTGGCCAAACAGGACATTTGGCTGGAGAGCATCTTTTGCCTGGCACTGAGTAGCAGATGTCAAGCCAATTTGGAAAACAAGAGACATGTTGACTGGGGCCAAGTAACTGCAAAGATACTTTTTAGGGGCACAAGGCCAAAGGAGCCACTGGGGGAGGTGGGGTTGGAGAGCATGAGGGGTACAGCTTCTTCTCTCCTCCTACAATCATAAATAATCATAAGATACCTTGGCATTTCTCTCAAAATGCTGAACAGACATGCACCACTCCCAAAGTACTGCTGCTAGGCCATTCGACTGAGTCAAAGCAGTGCTAGACAGACTTCAGGGGTGTTGGGGCTCTACTTCGTTTTCAACTAAACTCTCAAGCCCCATCAACTGAAGCCTGTTGCAAAACATATTTCAGAATGCAGGGATGGTAAGCATAGAACTTGTTCTGAATTACCAGAATCAAATGGATCTTTCAGCTCTTCCACACAAACATATACTCTTGGTTATCCTGAGCTTTTAAAAAATGTAATCACCATAATTCAGGGCAATTGAGATGGCGGAGCCCAGGGAAAATAGGTTGTCATTTTGTTACTGCTATTATTGTTAAATAACTGGTATTCAGAAAATCTCACTAGTCTACTGTAAATTTCCAGAGATCTACCAACAGATTTAATTCTGCTAAATCTAAGACTTCTGACAACATTTTAATCACTGCTGCACCCAAGCAAAGGACAGGAGTGAACTCTACCATGACAGTTGTAACTCCAATGGACAAAGAAAAGTATAAAGTGCTTTCACTTGTAGAAATCAACAACATTTCATAAAAACCATGCTTTCCAACCTCTATCCATAACCCATGTTGCAAGTTACTGGGCTTTAAGTGTCAGGGTGCTTCGATTTTTGTGTTTTTGCCAATTGGAGCTCTGTACTCACACATCCACACACAAACAACTAAGAAATTTTGGATTTTGCAGTTTTCATTTTTGAAAATTTATTAATTCCCCACATGTTGATTCAATTTATTTATTTTAGACCTGCTGTGCAATATAGACATATTTACCACCACACTGTCTGGGCTTGCAGAATGTGGTAGCTTCAGATGGGCATAGAGGCAATTATTGCCTAAACAAAACAGAAAACGTAATGAGACCAACACACTGATTATGTATTTGTACAACATGGAATACCATCTCTCTGATGTTGTTATGGTGGTGGTGTACCTTCAAGTAATTTTTGACTCATGGTGACTGTAAGGACTATCCTAGGGCTTTCTTGGCAAGATTTATTCAGAAAGGCTTCCCATTGTGTTATCTGAGGCTGAGAGAGTGTGATATGCCCAAGGTCACCATGTGGGTTTTCACAGTTAGGCAGGTATCCAAATACGAGCCTCTCGGAGTCCTAGCCCAATGACTATGCCAAGCCGGCTTTTCAAATGTTTAGTGAAGGTTTGTAAATAGTTGCTCACTGTGGTTAGAAACAGCTCCAGGCAAACAGATAAAAAAACTTTTGTGGCTGAGTTGAGAGTAGCTGCTCCTATGCCACAACTGACTAGCACTGATATGCAGGGATGGCCAAATAAAAGTCTTGTGGACTTTGTTTGCAAGACTGTTGTGGCACTTTGAAGAATCACTTCCTTCAGTTTCTACGTATTCTATTTAAAAGAAAACCACCCACAAGCTTTCAAGTTTCTCTACATTCATAAGAGCTAGCAACTTACTCTACATTTAAACAAGAGGAGTTGTCATGGAACCAGACATTTACTATTCTCCCTTTGCTGTATATGCAGTTTCAAGATGACTCATACTATACAACTAGCTTTTTGGACACTTTCCCTGCAGCAGAAAAACTGATCACTGTCCCACTAAAGTTTTAGAGAGGAGGTGTAAAGTACAAGGCCCACAGGTTTTCTTAGATCCCCGTTATGTCTCATGAACACTCACCACAAAAATCAACCAACCAACCAACCAACCAACCAACCAACCAACCAAGAATCTTCAAGGCTAGAAAGCCTATGCGTCCAATTCAACCCAAAGGCTAGCTTTCTACTAGGGATGGGAATCCTCGAATCCTCAGCAAGGATTCAAGATTCACAGATCCGAATTCCCAGGGCAAAATAGGCAAATGGAATCTTTCAAATCCAGAAGTCCCCGCTGCCCCCTCATTCTCCGTTCACATTTCAGCCCTCCATGCAGGAGGAGTGTGCATGGCACACCAGAGCCTGCACTTGTGCAAACGCTCAGAAGCAGACCTGCAGGGGTGAGTAGGACCGGCGATGGCCACGCTCCTGCAAGCCCTGGGGCCTGAGCTCACGTGAGCACCCAAGATCGGGCCCACGGGATGAGTAGGTTCCTGCACGCCCCAGAGCCTGAGCTCGCTGCGGCAAGGGTGTGAAAAAAGGGCCATCACCCCTTCTCTGCACCCCCACCACTGCTGCCGCTGGTGTGGGCACTTTGGAGGTGGCCTGCAGGGACGTGCAGAGTGGACAATCACTTTTTAAACCCTTTTTTTAAAAAGTTTTGAAAGATTTGAGATTCGTGAGATTCGTGGATTCCCAGAACCTTCCGGGGATTCAGCTCCGGATTCGGAAAATTCTGGATTCATCCCATCCCTACTTTCCACTGTATACACTGGGGCCAGAACCATCCTTTTTCTGCATGGGTATTTGGCAAAACTACCTTGCTTAAGAAAACCCTACGAAAGTCATGGCATCACCATAAGTCGATGGGCAATGTGAAGGCATGCACATACACATGCACAAACACTTGGGGCACTCACATCCAAATTTATAATGGTCTCTTCAGGTAAGAATGATTGTGTGTTCCTTTAGTCCAGAGGACATATCAGGTGAGTACATTTCTGTTATTTCCAAATATTTAAAACCCAGAGAAATTGCTAGAGCTACAAGAAACCAGTGTTTTACCACAAAACTGGAGAAACTGAAATATTCATGTCAAATTCAGATGAACATTTGGTAGAAAGTGAGTCAGCGTGATGTACTGGTTTGAGCACTGGAGTACGATTCTGGAGACCAGGATTCAAAGCCACACTCAGCCACAGAAACCCAATAGGTAACTTTAGGAAAGCCCCAGTCTCTCATCTCCAGAGGAAGGCAAAAACAATCCACATAAACAAATCTTACCAAGAAAGCCCTGTGTTAGCGCCACCTTGGAGTTGCCATAAGTCAGTAACAACTTGAAGGAACACAACAACAACAACAACAACAACAACAGGAAATTATGAATGAAAACCCAATTTCCAGCAGAGGAAGTAACTTGACAGAACTCCTTGAGGATAGGCATGCAAATCATGAAGCATTCTAGATATTGGACTACTAGCCCCAGCCAACACACCCAATGGCAAGGAATGCTGGGAAATGCAATCCAACATCATCTGAAGTGTAGTATAATTTCTATCCCTGCCTACAGTTTGCCCATCTGCTTCATGTGATTTTATTCCTTTGACAATCTACAGGCATGCCACCAGATCCTCTGAAGATGCCGGCCACAGATGCAGGCAAAATGTCAGGAGAAAATACGGCCTCAAAGCCTGGAAAACCCACAACAACCTAATCTACAGGCAGCTTGTAGAACATGAGAATTTGGCACTTTTGCAGAAAAAGAACTATAGGATAATTTAGAGGGGGGGGAAACACAACAAATAAATGTACATCGCTTGATTGGCCATTGCTTCTTTGTCCAATGCATGGTACCATTCTGGGAAACGGTAATGGATGAGAAAGTAGAAATGGGAGCAAAGCTGCAGCCAAGCATGAAGGATGAAATAATTCACTAGTGGGATTTGTATAAGCCCAAAGAGAAAGGAAGAAAAAGAAAAGAACAAAAGGTGTGGGGGCATGGGAAAAGAAGGGGGAAAATGAAATCAGTGGTTCCCCTCCCCAGGTGGAGAGTGGAGATGTAACAAGAGCAACAGAGTGTACACAAAATGGCTGCTATTTCCTTCTTAACAATACAAACACCTTTGCTTCAAAAAAAAAATTAAATGTGGTTTAAATCAAATAAAAAAAAATCTTTATAACAAGTGACCCCTGTCCATCTTCCACAAAGCACTGCTAAGGATTCTAGGACATGAAGACTGAAACACATGCAAACTGGGAATGTGACTTAACGCACTTTTGCCACTGCACATCATCAACAACAATATTATAAGAAGAGCAAGGTATTTCACACATGTTAACACACACAGGACTAAATATATACCACGTGAAGACTCAAAAGTACACACTTGAAATCATTAGATGGATGCATGAAATTTCTGCGTGTATAAATACCAAGCAGCTGCTTCTATGGTCTAGAAACAGACAGTGTCAAGGTCTTTCATAAATATATCCATTTTTGTTTTGAGGTTCTTTGTTCCAGCAACTGTTCCAAGGAAACTACTCAGAAAGACACCTGCCTATAGATTCAAAACATGACTCTGGGTCCAGAACCACTATGGGGAAAAACAGACTAATCAGCTCACCAAGCACAGCAGGCAAGACAACTGGGGCATTCTTCCTTTTGAAGTATGAAGAACTGATGTCTCACTCCAGCTCAACTGGATCTTCACCTCTTCAACCATGGTGGTCCCCTTACACTGAACATCAGAACACCTGGCTTGGGAGATCCAGCTTTGATTTACCGGTATCTTCTAACCCCATACTAGGTAACTTGTAAAAAGGGGCTACAGAATCTGTGGACCTCCAGGTGTTGTTGAACTCTAATTCTCACCAGCTCCAGCCAGTCTGGCCAATGCTCAAGGAGAATGCGAAGAGCAGTTAACTAGCAGTAAGTACATCATATATTCCCCAACTCTGTTGTAAAGGATAATGTTGAATGAGATGCAAAGCCAGTCACATGCTGTTCTTAAACTTGTGAGATAGCTACAAAGCACAAATCATCTCCAGGATGTGTGTATGTGCCTTCAAGTCACCTGTTGACTTACGGCAACCCCATGAATTTCATAGCGTTTTCTTAAATAACGAATACTCAGAGGTGGTTTGCCAATTCCTTCCTCTGAAATATAGCCTACAGCACCTGGGATTTGTTGGCAGTCTCCCATCCAAGTACTAACCAGAGCTGATCCTGCTTAGCTTTCAAGATCAGACAGAATCAGGTCCTTCTAGGGAATTTAGGTCATCTCCAGAATATCCACAGGTAACAGTAAGAAGACAGGGAATCTTTGTCTGTGACGGCATGGAAATTAAACAGTAGGAGAAAAATAGTACAAGGATACGCTAAGCATCACGATGGTTCCTCTGCTGTTAACAAAATAGAGGAAGGAAACACTGATGAAATCTTGGTACGCATACACTTACACCAATAGTCTCATTATGCCATGGGTATCAAATAAATCACAGCCTGGAAAAGTTACTTTTTAGACTATTACTCCCAATCGAACATAGTCACTAGTGAAAAAAATTAACTTCTCCCAGCCTTGAGTAAATCAGGTCCTACTGGTCCAACTGCCTGGCACTCATATGGATTCATGCCTACTGTCTACTGCAAAGGGCAGAAAGCATGCACAATGGTGGCAGAAAACAAAAGTCCACTGACAACATGCACGTGCATGTGTTTTGTTGCAGACAATGCAACCCATGTGACAGCAGTGGGAAGGGAGTTAATGGTGCTAATCTCTGTCTAGGAACAGAGATGGTATCTCAAGTCAAGACTCACTTCTGTGTGGGTGCATTTGCATGAGACTAATCTGAAACTGCCTTAAAAGGATAAACAGAGAACAAATATTTTTAAATCTCTCTCATACGAACACTGACAGTATCGGTCCTAAACATGGCAAAAGCTAGACCATGTGCTTGGGAACTTTACACAGATGGTTCATTACTGCTGCTTGAGAACAATTATTTCCTTCCTTCAGTGGACTGTTGAAGTTCATTCACAAGTCTTACAGAGAGCACCTGGGAAACTTAGAAGTTTGGAATAGAATTCCATAATGAAATCCCTCCTCTATTCCAGGGCTCCCCAATCAGGGCAAAGCTATGTAGCCAAGAGTTGTAAGTGAAAGGTAAAAATACAACACTAAGATTGGGCACATTTTACAGTGCGTTTTGAAACGACATATTAGGCTGAAAAATGGGTGCAATACAAACTTGTTGCCATCCTTACCCACCCGGCACACCCCAGGCACAATGCCAACCAAGGGCTTCCCATCAGGCCTGCAACCAGAGTGTGCTCACCCACAACTTCCCTGTTGCTGATTTCGATTCCTAGTGTTGCCCAGTTTCACTTCTCCTCACAAACCAAAGACAGATGGGTTCCAAGGTGCTTATATCCACCGTGTATGATTCAATAGACACCTGTCTAGTAATGGCTAGACTACGGGAGTTACAAATTTGTCAATTCAGATGGTAAAGCACTACAAGCATATAGCAAAAATACAAACCACAGCCAAACAATGTCTCTTATTCATAACTCAAAAACTACTCCAGGACTAGCACAAAACCACCTGTCAGCCTGAGGCAAAGAACAAGATGGCACCCTTTCCCACGCTATGCACAAAAGCGGACCGTGTTGTCAGCTGAATCCTTCTTCAGCACTGGCAATAAGACAGCATCCATTCCACCATGAGGGAACACAGGACAAGCTACAGGGTAATGGAGACAAACTACCCACTTCTAAGTAGTGCCACTATTTCTCTCTGGGATGCTTAGAATCTAGACAGAACAAAGGTAAATGAATTGATTTCCTTCTGTCCCTCCTGCCCAACGCCACCCAGTTTCTGGCCTGCCCAGATCCAGAATTATTTCTAACTTCTAACCTTCACTTTATATTACATCTTTATCGTTTGATGCCAACCACCAAGCTGAAACCCATCTGTATCCAAATATATATAGTTACTGTTGGACTTAGAAATGTCAGAGCTGGGACCAGAACAACTAGCTAGATGGGACCAGAAAAATTATCTATGCTCTCTTGACTCCAGTATTGTGAAGCATCCTTGCTATTGGAGTTACTGCCGAAAAGGCATACTGCAGACAGAAAAACAGGAAAGAACAGACTGCTTTGTGCAGGAGAGAAACAAGCGTTAAGCCTCAGAATTTTTGCTAATACCAAAGTTCACCCCTATGAAATGGAGCACATCAGATCCTTGTGGAATTCATCTTTCTGACTACTGAATGGCCTCAGTCAGACTCTTATCAATCTGAAACTCAAAGACAGATCTTTCAAGTCATAGAACCTAACAAGTTTGAGGTATAGCCTTTCTCCTCTAACCAACCAACCATGGTCCTTCTTTTTTTCTAATGTACTTGAGTGATCTACAATTAGATGATTTAAAAGACAAAAAAAATAATAATCAGGTTTTCACACTGTTCCATGATCTAGTGAAAGAAAGGGGAAAATAAGACAACTTCTACCCCTGACCCTTGAAGAGTAGGTTATGGTTAAAGTTCCCAAATAACCTACCTTATGAAAATTGTATACAACAGGTGTGGTTAGGCACTCTGTTCTCTCTCAGATGCACTCCTGCTATTTCTTCTGTTTTACACTGAAAAAAAATACTTTCGAGTACCATTACCAGCAAGCCTGAGGGCACAAGCACCCAGAGGTTGAAAAAGCCATTTGGCAAGTGAATGTCTGTTGGAATAAAATAGTGACTAGTTAAGCAGGCACACCAGAGCAAGCAGCATTATGAACTTGTTGCTCTAGCAGTGCCATCCTTTCTCTCCCCCTTTGCTTCCCCAATGAGTGTGAACTGGGGACAAAGCAGGAAGTATGATGACAATCTGATGTGTGGTCACAGCTTGTGGCTCTCCTCCTAGCTCTTGGTGTTGGGCTTACACGCGACAGACACCAGTATCAGGGAGGGGGGGGTACAGATAAAGATGATGATCCAAGGACCCCAAGAACAAAACATGCATGCACAAACACACACTCCTCACTTCTAAGATGGGACTGTGGTTTGCTTAAGTTGTAATCATTAAGAGAGAATTTCTCCAAGTTGTGTGAACAGAAGATAAAAATGCCCAAAAAGCAAAAAATCAGCAAATCAGACAGACAGCTTTGCAAAGTCTCTGCCTTTTTTTTTAAACTACATTATGGGAACTATTGTCCAAAAAGTAACTTTTACAAAGCTCTGAACTAAAAAAAAAAGTTCACACTATTACACGTGTGCCATGGCCCCTATGGCATTTCAAAGCGCAATCCTTGAGTCATAGTCATGCTCCCGAAAGGGCCGGGGGAGAGCAGAGAATGGGGCATGAATCACTCTAAATTCCTCCACCACCCCGCCAGCACCCAGTGAGGTCTTTGCACACAGCTCTCCCCGAGGGCACACAGCAGTGGGGATGAGAAAGGGAACCTAACATTAGGGTGTTTCCAGAGAGCAGCATAAATTGGCACCCATATGGGAGGGAAAAAAAAGATACACACCAATGCCTAAGGGGACTGGGTTCATGTTTTTCCAGCCTCTAGGGTGGAGAAGAAAGGTGTAAAACTCCCTCACCTTAGTTCTATTCAGTAAGTACACCAAGAAGATTATTCATTAAATATTTCAGTCAGCCATGAAATCACCTATGTTTACCATGCAGTGGGGTGGGACAAGAAGTACATGTAAAGAGAAAGACAGATGGATACAATCCAATCCACAGGTGAAGAACTTTTGTCCCTCCTGATACGTTGAACTATAACTCCCACAATCTCCATGTCACTTGCTATGCCAGCTGGAGTTTCTCGTAGTTGAAGTGCAAAACATCTTCAGGAACTACAGGTTCCCAGTCTGAATCTAATCATTTATGGGAAGAAAAGTAGGAGAATACATCAGGCTACCTATTTGAAATAGGGAGAGTGGGATAGGGAACCAATTCAAATCATTTGAAAAGTAACTTCTCAGTCCCCACCCACCTTGTGGAATAGCACTATTTCTCCATTTTCCCTGCCAAAAGAATAATGTGTAAATCTGAAGCTTACTTACCTTTATGACACACGTGGAGAATAGGAAGCATCCATTGATCAGCTTGGACTTCCACATTTTCTACTGACAACTTCTGGGACAGAACTAGTTTTTAAAAGTTACCTTTTTGGACTACAATTCCCAGAATCATCCATCCAGCATGGCCAGTAGCCATGTCGGCTGGAGAATTCCGGGAGCTGCAGAACTAAAAAACAACTTTTTCCAAGCTCTGCAAAGAATAATCAGACAAGAGGCTCAGCCAGCTACCTACCCAATCTCACATCTCAAGCATCAATAGAGTGAAAAAAGCAAACAAACAGATCTTTTCCTCTCAACTGAAAAAGGGTCATATCAGTTCATCTCGAGAAGCAGAAGTACTTTTAGTTGCACCATCAACCTCTTCTTTTACAACCAATCATACCAGGATGGTCAAAGGGCAGCTTAAACCACTTTTGTTACTGCTACTGACTCCTTCTAGCTGTTTCTGACTTATGCCAGCCCTAAGGTGAACCTATCATGAGGTTTTCTGGGGCTGAGAGTGTGTGATATGCCCAAGGTCACCCAGTGGGTTTCCATGGCTGAGCAGAAAATCAAACTCTGGTCTCGAGGGTCCTAGTTAAACACTCAAACCACTACACCATCCTTGCTCTCTTAAATCACTCTACTGCCCTAGAATGGCAACCTTCAAACACTTGTAAGTAAGAAGGTCAATATTTGTGAAGACTGTAGGTGTTTTTTTACATATATCATCAGCAACACTGCTCCTGTGGAAAAGAACAGGAGGCTGTCCCAACCAGAAAGCCTCTGAAAGAACTGCATTGAAACTGCAGTATGAAGGACCAGAATCTGGTGAGAAAGGAGATAGGACTACTCTGTTAACTCCTGTCAGTATCTAGATCAAAAGCTCCTGAGGGCAAGACTTGTTCATGTTTCTCTGTAAAGCACGAAGTAACACCAGCAATACATACATACAACCCACCCCAGAGGAATAACTAAGGCTCCTGTTGATCTTTTCCCCTCTACATCCCAATGTGTGTCCGCAGCGCTGAAGCTGGTTACCCAGTTCTTATTATTGCCAAGGGGCACCATGCCTGACTCTGTCTTATGCCCAAAGAAAGTGCTGGGCAAGACATGATTAAATTCTCCCTTCTGAAGACTACTCTGCTAGAGTTGTGGATGTAATATTTGGGGTGACCCAAAGCTTACTGTGTGACTCGCACCTCTAGTTCCTTGTTTGTAATTGTCATCTGGAGTAATCACATAGTAATCTGCACTGAACAAAAATAGTGGCTTTGTTTGGGGACCATTATTGTTTATCTTGAATGGGGAAGTCTCCTAGTCATGGAGAGTATCATATAGAAAATTATATAAAATCTTGTCTAGAGGACTGAAGAACTTAAAAACATTACTTCAGGAATGAGGAGCATGTGGTCCTCCAGATGTTGTTGAGCTACGGCTCCCATCATAGGTCCTTCATCATGTAGCTAAGATCTTTGCAGAAGCCAACTGATTACATATAGATACATACACGCACACACAGAGAGACGGGCTGGATTCAGATGTAGCCATATAGACAGCACGCTCTCTGTTATGCCTTTTAAAAAACATTTTTATTATAAACTTACAAAAACTATTATAAGCCCTACCAACATTGATCTCAGTGTGTCTACTCTAAATAAATCTAGATCCAACTAAAACTCATATTGTGAACAGATGTCAAGTTCTGCAAAAGAAAAAAAAAAGAGAAAAAGGGCAGGAAAAATAAACCTGCTTTCATTGCAATTAACAACTATTGTTTGCCAATCTGTGGCAAGATTACAAAAATTGTTTGATAAGAATAGTAAAAGTTGAGGCTGTCACCAAATTAAAGCAATCTTACAGTTCAACCTTATGCACGTTTTCTCAGAAGTCCCACTGAGTTCAAAAGAAGTCACTTTGAAGTAAATGAGCATAAAAACTGCAGCCTTAGTTAAGTGATTAAATGCTCAGATCTACATAAATCTGCATAGGAATAAAACAATAGTTTGACAGGAAAAGGCACCATTTATTTTTAGATGTTTACTAGAGAAGGGGGAATGCCCTTCTCTTAGGGAAGGAGGAATGTCTTTTTCAAAACAGTCTTCCTGCCAACAAAGTGTTTATCTTTCAAATGATAAACACCACTGCAAAATTTGCTGTCCAGTTAACCAATGCAACCTTGTTACCTTTTAAAAAAACAGTCTAGTACAAGTATTTTATTTATTTTATAAATGCCAACCAATAAGGCAAGTCCTCTGGGTGCCTTACCATAAATTATACACATATTCCTCTATCTCCTTCAGTTATGCCCACTCTTGCACAGAACAGCATGACTTAAGGAACACACATGTATGTGCACACACGCACACACCTTCACAATCACACCATAGTGATGGAAAAGGGTAATACTCTTGGTTACAGATGTAAAGAAACTGGTTGGATTCACCTGTCTGGACAAAAGCAGCAGTTCCGAACCTCCTGAAACTTGTGACAAAATGCACTCCTTCACTTGAGCATTCACACATTTGTGAGCCTTACAGGGAGTTCTTGAGAAACAGACCACAAACAAAACAAGGTACATATTATAAAATGTGAACAATTAAAACTAGCATCAGAGCCAGCATAGTGTAGTGGTTTGAGCATCGGACTATGATCCTGGGGGCTAGAGTATGGTTCCCCGTTTGGCCATGTAAACCCACTGGGTGACCTTGAGTGTATCACACAGTCGCAACCGCAGAAAACTCTGTGATATGTTTGCCTTAGGATTGCCCTAAGTCAGAAACAACTTGAAGGCACACAACAACAACAAAACTAGCATAATGGGAAAAAATAGTCTAAAATACACTTCTCCCCATGAAGAAAAATTGTGCAAATTAAGTGAAGTGCAAAATAAAACCACAAACAAGGGAAACCTGAAGTCTCACAAGTTAATATGAAACAAAGAAGGGAAGAAAATTCAAGTAAGAATGGAAAAATTCAATAAAATCAGGACTCTGAAACTTTCCCATTTCTTATTTGGTACAATCATGTTACAACAAAGGAAATACTGTCTCCTCAACACAGTGAGTCTTAACACCCAGAATATGTTGCATATCTGCCTCTTTCTCCCTCCCCCAGCTCCCTCTGTGCCTACAGACACAGGCACACACTCTCCCTCCACCCAACAACAGGCCTTTCAACAGCAAAATGAAATTCCACCTGTTGAAGCAGCTCAGCTTGAGCAGCTAAAATTACCTCCAAGAATGCGCCACTCCGGTTACCCCAAAGGAGGCCCAGACGCGCCATCCTGCCCCAGCAACAGGTGGCACGCCCCACCCACCCTCCCATGCCTTTGGAAAAAAAGGCTATGGGTATTTGGAGTCCTGCTGGGGAGGGGGAGTAGAGATTATTATAGTACTTATCTTAAAAACTAACTTAACAGTGCGAAAAGATTGGAAGAATCTGCAGGACAGGAGAAAGAAAAATGACATAGCCAAGGAGATAGTTCCATTATTTTCTCCCACTCTTCTATACACACACCCCTCCAAACTCCATAAAAATCAACATCCGGGACATATTGTGTGGTTTCTGTTAATGGACAAATCCAAGTGGGTGCACCTCTACCCTACAAGCTTGAATCAACATCACAGTGGCACAACTATCCTGACTTAGGGGACCTTGGAGACTTTAACACTGGAAAGGTGTTTACCCAGAGCTATCTATCAAAACACCCAAAAATGGCTATTTTCCCAAAATAGCCATTCCAATGTTGTTGGACTCCCTTCCCCTAATAATTTCACAGGAATTAAGCTAGTTTATATCTATCGTTCAGCCAGGCCACAAAAGGCATTCCTACTTTCCAAGCTTTTCAAATACAGGTAACTCAGAAATGTACTGGCATCAAGTAAAGAGAGAGATACACACATTATCAGGGTACAGTGTGACAAATAAAAAGCAAGGATGTGACGCTAGATTTTCCTGGGCAGTTCTGCAGGAATTCCAGGAGTCAAAAGAGCACTTGGTAATAGTTTGTCCATAACTGTTTTGAAAATTTGGTCTCATCTTATACTAACACTTTCCAGTTATGAGAGAGAGAGATAATATTCGATATAAATATGTAGGTTTTTTTAAAAATTAAAAACAGAAGTGACGTATTATTAAAAGGAAACAGTATCTCCCTATGCAAACCTGCCAGAGTCCTAAAGTCTTCAGGGGAAGGTTTTCTCTTGGTCCTGCTACTGCTGAGGCTTGCCTGGCAAGGACATGAGAGAAAGCTTTCTCAATCTCTGCTCACACCCTGTGGAACTCTCTTCCGTGGGAGACTAGGCTGGTTCCCTCCCTGTTTTTCTTTTGCAACCAGGCAAAAACATTTCTTTTCAAGCAAGCTTTTAATGTGTAAACAGGGGAGCTTTTTATTTATCGAGCTATTGTTGTTGTGGATTTTTATCACTATATATATTTTTTAATGTTTTTGTTTTAAATGTTTTTTAATGTTTTGATTTTTTTTTTTTTGGAAGCTGCCTTGGGTCCCACTCTGGGAGAAAGGCGGGACATAAACATAATTAATTAATTGTATTTAATTAATTAATTAACTTTAATTAATTAATTGTATTTAATTAATTAATTGTATTTATTAAAATTCATTATAATTAATTAATTTAAGTGTAGAAATTTCTTCATTGCATTGCTGAATATGCAAAGAATTTTTTCTTTCTTTCCTATACCAATTGAACTACTGTCAAGCTTTGCACCAAGTGTTGCCAGGACTCCGTGGGGGGCTGCCTATCAACTAGGACCAGCCCAAGATACTTTGTTGCTTGGAGCAGACGACAAAATAGTGTTTTCCACCTTCCTATTTACAGAAGTTGGTCAGATTGGTGACTGAATCTTCCTTCGAAAGCAGTGGGATAAGGTCCTCTCCCAACATTTGAGGAGAGCAGGCTAGTTTAGGAGTTGCAGGGCAGTTTTTGTGGCACACCAAGCTCTGTCTTCCAGAAGACAGGAACAGTCAAAGACTCAGGAGTAATTGTGGAGATGCTGCCACTGCTGTCCTTTCCCCCCACCCACATCTGCCAGCTGAGGTGAGTGTCTGGTAAGGCAAGTCCTACTGCTGACCCTCCCCAAACAAAAGTGATTATCTACTATGTGCCCTTTCATCCTCAGTTCCCCATAAATAACATGGGAAAAGGAGGAGCACCACCACACAGATGGGCTGAAAGATAAACAGGATGGGTCATTTAAAAAATTCTATGCTACTTTTTCGGCCTTGCAAATAATTCCACACCAAATACCAGCTCACAAAAATGTTTACCAGCACACCTGAACATATGTGTCTACTTTAAACACTTGTGGTTTTCAAAAAAAAAAAAAAATGACAACAGCCACAACAGCCCAACATTTCAAACTTTCTATGACTGGTATCCTGAGGATGAATCTGACAAACAGCAGGGGGTCCAAGTAAGTGGATAGTTGCAAGCATAGAGGAAGCACATTTCAATGGCTAAGCAGGGGGGGCAATTGACCCAGATAGCATCCAGATGAAACACAGGCGGTACAGCCAAGAAAAGCTGAATTTAGCAACTGGAATAAATTATGCAAACTAATGTTGTATATCTTTGCATACTTTGCATAATTTATTGTGTGCCTCTTAGCCATAGGGCAGGAGGGGGAAAACACAAAACCATGGCACAACCCTTCAATACTGGCAATCCTGTTTTTAAGTTCTAACGTCACCATCCCTCCCTGCTCAGAGATAAGTAAGGAGGAAGTGGCCACATTTTGAAGCTGATCTTCCAGAGTTGCGAGGGTTAGAAACCTGCTGTACCTTATTCCCAGAAGAGTACAACACAACTGCAGAGGGAATGGGGCAGAGAAACAACATCCAACTGAATCTGTCTGGAGCAACATACTGCATTTAACTGAACAAGGGACAGTAATTCTCACCTCAGCTCTAAAACCTATAGTGGAGCAGGTCTAAGCTCAGATGAGGGAAGAGCTTATTATGTTTGGTGGCAGTCTCAGTCCATGCTCAGCTGGCAGAATCCTTCCCCAACTCATATCCTTCCTTCCAGAGGTGTATCTAGGGTGAGGCAAGAAGGGTACATGCCCTAGGCACCAATGCCAGGGGGGTGCAAAAAAAGCTGTGCATGAAGGGGTAGGGGTAAGAAGGTAGGGGTGTCACTTCCATGCTTGCCCTAAATGCTGTTTACACTAGATACACCACCGCTTCCTTCCTTCAAAACACATGTGCTAGAGATACACATGGCACTACCAGCGATGACTCTGATAGAAACAGACCAGCTGGCTGACTGGCACTATTGACGCTATGCCAGAGAGAGCAAGAATTACTACATCCTAAAATTGGAAAAGTAAATCTTTGGACTACAATTCCCAGAATCCCTTAGTCAGCACAGACAATGGCCATGCCAGCTACGGCATCTGAAGGGCTGCAGTCCAGAGAACTGATTCCATCAAGTTCTGGTACACTGACATCACCCCAACCTCTGCAAGAAAGCTCCATCTCCTTAGAGAACATATATGTCTGAAAAATAGAATTTTTGCCACACATGCATGCAATCACACAGAAGAGCAGAGGGGCCAAGCCATGTCAGAGGATTTGACCTCCATATGTCAAGAGAGGGTCTCTAAAGCTCCAACTGATCCCTCCTCCTCTCCATCTATGCTGCTTGTCCTGCCATGACAAGGGGTTAATGAAGCTGTCCACTTACTCCCTGATCTCCCTCCTTGTCCACTCTGCCTGCCCCTCTTTGATATAGGGAGGAAGCCTCCCCCCTGCTCCATCCCCACTAAGCCACCTCCAGCCGCGGGAGGCGGATTAACCCATTTTCTTTAATAACCACATTTGTCACCGTAAATGTGATTACAGTTTGCTACCCAACTGGGTGCACAGTGATGGGGGAGGGGAGGGGAACAGCACGTGCAGGAAAATTGGAGGGGGACAGTGGGGGGGGGAAGCAACAACAGAGGAATGGACAGGTAATTACTCCTTCCCTCTCTGGGGAGGGCCAAGCTGCCTACATCTTGTTAATGTGGTCACTTTATTCACTCAGTTCTCATTTACTTCATGAACACACCCAGAGAAAAATACTCCAACGCCAAGGGCTGGAGCTCAAGAAACAGGAAGATGAAGAGAGATCAATGCAACTCCCTCTAGCCCCCCCGCCCCCATGTCTGTATGTGTGCAAGCACACACAAAAAATGAGATTCTACCCTCCCAAACCAACAAATCACCAAAGAGCAGCTCAGATCCTTGTTGGTTGCAGCAATAAAACTGTACCACTTAGAACAGAAAATCAGCAGTAACCTTCATAGGAATATCAATGTTTTCATTAACTAGATTTTTAAAGGAAAAACCTGCAAGTTTCTAGTCCCTACAGCTACAGAGAAATGGTTGAAAGAAATAGCAGGAGTTTGTCCTTAAGGCATAAAAGCCAAAAGGGATGGAGGGAAGTAGGGAGAGGATGTTTAGCAGATAATGCCTCAGACTAGGTCCAAGGTATGCTAGAAATTTCTTTACCCCAGTTAGTCTTTGACATGCTGCTGGATTTTTATTTTTTTGCTGTTCTTGTTGTCCATGCTAAAACAGACTAACATGGCTGTACCATCTAATTATACTAGTAGAATGTTAGACTTCAGCTGGGGAGGCACAAGTTCAAATACCCACTTAGCCACAAAGCTTACTGGATGATCTAATCGTTGTCTCTTCTCTCCATCTAATCAACCTCACAAGGTCACTGAGGAGATTTTAAGGGAGTCATGCACACAACTCTTGAACTCCTCACAGGAAGGGCAAAGTACAATAGATACATCGTCACCCACAACTAAAACATCTTTCCTTCAACACATGCATGTAACAATTCTGGTATCTCCTCGCCATATGTAACATACTACCTGAAAGATTCCAGGAACTGTAAACAAAAAAAAGGCTAACTCTCCCAAACTCTGAATATATACAGAAGCTTCAATTTCCCAATACTTATAGGACAAGTGCTACTCAAAGTGGTAGTCCATGGGCTGTGTCTAGGACCAAGCCCTGAGACATTCATCAACTGCCCATTTCTGCTGAGTTTAGAGCAGGGGTGGGCAAACTGTGGAAGACTAGGGGACCAACCGCAATAGCCCTCCAGCAGATCTTGACAGCCATAACTCTCTCACCACACTTGCAAATAAATAAATAAATAGTTTTTGCCCTCCGCTCACCCTCTGGTAAAGATGGTGGCTTGTTCGGGGGCCTTCCAGAGTCCCTATATGGCATTTTGGGGCATTTTGAGACAAAAAAAAATTGTGAAATTTTACAAATTTTCATTTTGTCCCAGGAGCTCTATCTAGGGAGGCTGCAAACATGGAGAACATGCCCTCTACACCCCTTAGAAATGTCTTTGTTTTCAATCTCTGAAGGGGCACACTTTGCCCAACCCTGATTTAGGGGAAAGAAAGAAAGAATTGCAGCCAATGGGCACAAATATATATGTACTGGGAACACTGGGTGAAAATAATTGCTGGTCCTTCACATCAGACAGCTTGGGAAGCAATGAGATAGACATCCATCAAGGTGTAGGAACATAGCCAATAGCTCTTCTTCTCAAAGAAACAACCACCTCCAGTTAATATTTATTAAAATGATACCTTTTTACCAGCACAGAATTTCAGCACCCTTCATGGAGAAAGGGAAATCTCAGATCTTCTTGAAAACACTTGAGGTAAAAGATCCAAAGAAGACTGCTTCCTGGCTAGGAGCATATTGGTTTCTTGCATTTACTGCAGTGGTCACTAAAGTATCCCTTTCTTATGCATTAACCGCTTTAGAAGTACCCCTGAAAAATTATTTTCATCCAAGTTCTGCTAGGTCTGCAAAATTCCTTCCCCCCCTCCAGCATTTGGAATTTGGCCTGCTTTCTGCTACCTCTGCCCACTTTTAACAGTAATCTTCTGTGTTGTTACTCATTTTCAATGAGAGATCCATGTTAGCTTGTTTTAGCTTAAGAAGGCATAAATGAATTTAGTAACACCTTTGAGAGTAACTGGGAAAAATACATTTCTAGCATAAGGTTCATGGACTATGGTGCCTTTCACCATATGTAGAAACAGAGGCTTCATTCCATGCATCTGATGAAATGGACCATAAATCACAAAAGCTTATGTTAGAAAATTTTCCCAGTTAGCCTCAGAAGTTACCATTTTTATTATTATCATATCACACACACCCTATTCCATAACAGAAAAGGTATCATTTCTATTTCCAGTGGTGTATTCTGCTCACTCAGCCACAGAACTACAGGGGACCCTTCTTTCTGTGGCCCACCAGTTCCCATATCTGATGTACATTCATTTTTACTTGGTGAGAACCTACTCTAATGTGACACATTTCATAGATGTGATTTATTCAACTGTGTAACAATTTCTGTTCAAGACTTGGTAGCTACCTAAAGTACCAAGTACACCAAGTATGTGGTATTTGGTACACATACACGTATTTTGAATCACATGGCTATGGCGTGATCCAGTCATAGAAAAACCCATTCATTCCAGTGCAACAGCTCATACACGCTACCAAATATATTTGCCTACATCTTCTGCTAAGAGAACTGGGTTGAAATCACAGTTTGATCTTAGTTTCATGGGTTGGAATCTGCGCATCCTATCCGCTTCTGAGCCTCCATCTGTAAAATGGGGGAAATGAAACTACCCAACATCACTTTTTTTGTATGCAAGCCAATGAGTCACAGAATGTTTGCCATTTGCCCCAAGCCTTTCAAACAATGAAAGCTATAAAGCGTCTTTTTTTTTAATCACTTAAGAACAATAGGCATGAAAAAAAATTTCCACAAACTAGTAGAAAATTTTCATAAGGCGTGGAACGTTGTTAGGTGTTTTTCTTTTCCTTTTTTTAAGACAGTTGTATTGGATAACAAGGGTTTCCTCTGGTGTGCGATAAAGAGACACAGAGTGAGAAGAAGGGAGCTGCTGGGAAGGACCAACACCCAGCCACAACGGATGGTTCTGCTCCAACATCCAGTAAAACCTCCTTCTCCCATCTCCAACCCAGAGCTAATGAGGTGATCCGGCAGCCCTGGCTGCCAAATCCCTTTCTCTTCTCACCACCTCCCTAAAAACCCCACTCCTCCCTTCTTCCTACAGCTGAGGAGAGAGAACCCAGGAGTCCTGGCGCCCAGCCACATCTTAAATCACAGCTGCTGACATTTCCATCGCCGGTTTCTTTGTCAAAGTGGGGGGGGGGGTGGAGGCGGAGAAGAGAAAAGGATAGGAATATCATTTTTCTGGCTCGATTCCGGGAGGAAATAATTTCCCATCCGTAGTGATTTGGGGCGGGAGGGGAAGGAGGACGTGAGAGATGGAGAGCCGGGAAGACGCAAAGGCATGCGGAGGACGGATCCGCGACGGCGCAGTCTGCCTGGGAAGGGTTTTTCTTTCTTTTCTTTTTTTTAGTTTTTTTTTTTTTTTTTTTTTTTTTTTTGGCGGAGGAGCAGCGACACGGCAACATAAGCCGCTTCCCGGTTATAAATAGAGATGCCGAGAGAGATGGAGAAGCAGGAGGATAAAGGTCCGTAAATACCAGCGCTTGGGGCCACACATAGGAAGGCGGCAGCGGCGGGCAGGCGGGCGGGCAGACAAGCGGTGCACCGCCGCTCCGAATCCGTGCCCTTTTCAATTACGGGAAGCCTTGGCGCGCTCGGGAAAGTGTGGGCTTTCTCTTCTCCCTCCCTCCCTCCCTCCCTCCCGGCCACTCGCGCCGCCAACCGCGCCTCCCGCACGCACACGGACACCCTCCAGCGTGGGTATATAGACGCCCTGAAATGCCATCTCCAAGAACAACAGGGATTTCCCTCCTCATCGCCACCACCTCCGTCTTCCCTTCGCTCCGTCCCTTGCATCTCTTTGGAAGGCGGGAAGCGCGGAGGGAGGGAGGGAGGCGGCGGCAGAGCAGGCGCGAGCAAAACTGGCGGCACCGCGCTCCCCTCTTTCCTCGCCCTCTGAGGGAGAAAAAGGGGAGCGCCTTTCACAAAAAGGGGGGGAAAGCGCGCGCGCACACACGCACACGCGCGCGCTCCCTCTCTCTCACCAGCCAATCATCAATCAATAAAATTAGTCACATACCGGGGGGAAAGGAGAAGGAATAAAATGCATATTTAAGAAGGGTTTTTTTTTTCTTCCTTTTGCTTTGTTTGCCTCAGGACGGACGCTGGGATTGAGAGGCAGGAAGGGAACTCGGCGTCAATACTACAAAATCCCTTAGCTCCAAATTACACTAAAAGTCTACTCCTTCGGTAGCCTCTCCTCCACTCCACGGGTGTGTATTTTTCCCACACCATCCCCCCCCCCGCACGCCCTTGTAAAAATAAAAATAAAATATAAGTAAAAAAATAAGATGGGAAACACTCCCCCTCCCGCTGCCCCACATTCTTCAGGACCCTGCAGCAGAATGGGGTTTATGCAAGACCGAAAGCTTTAATCTTTCCCTGGGTGTAAGGAGAATCTTGGTCGCCAGAGAGGGGTAGGGAGAAATAGGGATCCCACTGCCCTACTCTCTGCTATGGTAAATGTCCCAAGGAAGAGGTATTATCTGGGTGAGAGAAGAGGGGGTTCATCATTTTAAAACCTTGGATTATGAATCCACAAGAGATAAGCGACCGTCCTTTTGACTAATGGGTCTGTCTACTCTTGCATTGACAAGCAATGCCTATCCAGACAGAGAGGTCCTGGGCTAGTCTGGCAAGCCAAAATGATATTAAAGTGGAGATTTGTGGAACGGCATCTGGGGATCTCTTCAATATGCAATGTGTACATTCCTCATTGATATCTGGCCCCTGCTCATGAGCATCAATGTTTATTAATTTAACATATCAACCTTGCAAGTTTAGAGGGGTTGGGAGAAGGAGAAACATTTAAATTTTTAATAGACAGTGTTTTCCAAACTAGTGAGTTTTAAGCTTTGTGGGACAGAAGGAATGCACTCGAATGCTGTGAAAGAAAAGAAATGTTTTGTGCTCTTAAACACATTTCCAACGTTACAGTTAACAAGGCCTTCTAACTATTTGAGCATTCACTGTTAAGAAATAAACAGTGGAACAGCAATGAGACAGCTGGCTGGCTTCCATTGTTTCAGAGTTTGGTTTCAGGTTGAATTATCAACATACTACAGTGACCACTTTTCAGAGATGTGTCTCTTAAGCCTACAGAACTCCCTGCTACTAGACATAACACAGAACAATCTTAAGAGCACAGGTGAAATTTCGTTGTTGGTAAAATTGGTGGGCACTGGGAAGGTAAATAGCAAAAACTGACCCTCTAACGCAATGAAAAACAAATAAAGAAAAAGAAAAACCTTGAGAAAGCAGCTTTAGAAATATATAGGTAACGGTGCTTCTTAACTTTAACAGTATTCCTCATGAACAAGGCAGCTCTTTGGCAGCTGACTTTCCTTACCGTGTAAGAAAGTTTTAACTGGCTGGGTGACGTGTTCTGTTTTTACTGGCACATTTTTAAATGGTGTTTTACATTTTTATTCTTTTGTTTATGTTTCAGTTTTATTTCTAATATTTTATCTATTGTTAGCCATCTTGAGTCCTATTCATTGATAAATCAGATCAATGCAAACAATTGGCCCTCCACATAGCTAAGGCTAGGGGTGCAGGACCCTTGCAAAAGTGAAAAAATTGCAAATATCAAGATGTGTATGTACATGTGTCTGTAGGAAAGGGGCTGAGGCATGGTGAGGAGAACAGGTAAGCAGAGTCCAAACTAGGTCAGGGAAAGGAGAGGGAAAGGAGGTGGGTTGGCATGGTGGCCCTATATTTCCTCTCTCTCACTCACCTCCTTCCTTGGGTGTGTGTGGGGGAGCAGTGGGTTTGTAGTGCTGAAAAACTGGGCTGTGAGCCATCTTTAGTTGGCCAAGTAGTAGCTGAAGGAGAAGGAGAAGAACTAGAGGTGGATTTTTAAAGCGGTATGCAGCCTTATCAGAGCTGTCAAGAGGGAAGGTTCCCCTGAAAAGAAGCTCCTGAGGTGGCAGAGCAGGGGTTGAAGAAACTCACAGATAATAAAATCCATGAAAGTCAAACCCACAGATGTGGAGGACCAACTGTATGAAATTTCAGGAATTGAGAAAAATCTTCAAAGAGGGATTTATTTATTTATTTTGCAAAGTAAATACAACATTTGAGGGAGGAGCTAGCTTTGTTTTTCCACCATTCTTCAAAGCACTCATCTTCCCCCTTACAGTTCATTCATAGTCCATTCACTTCTACAAGTTCAAAGCACAGATCAGAGAAAACACAAACGGTTTCTTTTGCCCCCATCTATATGATAAAATTATCTTGTGAAAGAGCCTGTATGTGATAAAAACCTGATAGTGCAACAAATCCTGAAGAAAATTCTTTTGGGCTGAAAGAACAAAAAAAAAATAATGTCATGCCAGAATGACCCATGATCTCATGGTGCAGTGACATTCTCAAGCAACCATTTTAATATATGGTGCTTGAATGGGAAAGTCACCAAGTGGCAGCTTCTTTTTACTCTGATATTATTCATCAGAATTAGCGTCCAGTGACAAAACAACATACTGATTCAAACCAAAATCAGGGCTGAGCATTCATGTACTAATATCATCTTCAGTATGCTCCACAGAATTTTGCAGTCTCTGTAGAAAACTCTTAATCAAGAAAAGGAATTTGCATGCACACCTCTGTATTACTTTCATTCTCCTTCTGCCAGCCAAGGGGAACGTAGCAAAACTGAGCAACACACTGAAACTCTACCTCTGATCAATGAAAACCCCACTCTCCTCACTAATTTCTCTGATCCTTCACTGGGTATTTCCCAATATATTTTTAAACATATTGTCATTTTTAATGTTTTCCTCCGTAAGGAAAGGCTTTTTTCAGATGCTGAATTCTGTTTCCAACATTTGTGTTCCACACCCTACAAATCTGCCCCAGGAATGGCAGCTAATCAAATATGGCTACCCACGCATCCCTAAAGTGGGAAGTTTTTCTTTAACTCAGAGACAAAGTCATCTACTGACTGTTGTAGCAATCAGATCCAACTTATATTCAGGGGTAGCCATGTTGACCATACAGTAAAATACAACAAGATCCAACATCCACAAAAGAGAATTGCCTTTATTGGCCAACCAAAATGCAGAAAATAACATCATTCACTTGGCAAAGATTCTAAAATCATACAGGAGAAGAAAGGTGACAATGTTAGTCACAGGCCTACATTTCATCTCAGATGTTATTCTGTCGTCTGTTAAGATGGTATTGAAGGATTTCAATGCAAGCAGAGGCCAGGAACAAAGTCCACTTTTCTGTATGATTTTTAACATCTTTGCCTGATGAAGAAGCCAGTGAAGCTCCGAAAACCTGCATGATGTATCTTCTGTAAATCCAGCTTGTGACACCCTTACACATTCCTGCCTCACCTCTCAAAAGATAACCCTGCCTGTTTAACACAGCCATCTCTTTGCATTATTTGGATCCAACCAAGCGAAGCACTGCCTGGAGATGCAAATAGAGACATCTTGCCTGTTACTAGCAGCAGAAAAGAGAGATTTAAAGGGAGGAGAGGAAAAACACAGCTGGGTGGAGAGATAACTCCCCCGCCCTTACAAGCCTTCAGCTCTAACTATCATTAGGTTTAAAGTCTTTATCTCTAAGAAAATCTCCCCCAGATCGGGAGATTAACAGGATGCTGTTTGCAACCAAGCTGATGAGGCTGGGTAGCAAGGGTGCGTTGGAGATAAATGTGAAAAAGACATCCTAGGCAGAATTTATAATTCAAAATGTGGAGTGGAGTGTCAAGAAAATGTAGTATATCCATTCTCATGTCCCACATTAACACTGCTATACCTCTTCCTCTGCAAAGACTGACAAAATATTCTTTTTAGCTGAACAGAACTGCCACACAAGACATACCTGCATCAAGAAGAGAGATCAATTAACCTGGAGAAGTCTCCTTGTTGGTCAACACATGGTATGGTTTGGAGAAGGCCACCTCCTCCCACTTCAAAATATACTGAGGATTTAGCTATAATTAAAGCAAAATGAGTGACTGCATGTGCCTCTCTCTTACACTCTTTTTACACAGACACACAAACACAGGAAATACCTTCAGCCTCCAGAAACATGTAGAACTTGAAACAGTACAAACTCTCCTGAGGGACATCCCAATACCATCTACATGCCTCTGAAAGGCCTAGGTGGATCTGTTTCAGGTTACACTCTCTCTTTTACTTGATTCCACACCCTGCCAACTGTCCCACTTTTGGATGGTATTAAAATATATTTTAAGTAATATTAATGGTCAACACATACAGAATTTTTAAGAGAACTCAGGTCCTTTAACATTTCCTTAACTTTCTGGGAGAAAGCTATGAACAAAGCAAAATCACATGCCTGACAATAAATAATGATTATGTTGCCAGAAATGCTTCTTCATTATTCTACAAAGATCACATTCCCCAAATGTTTATCTGTTGACCCATACCACCGCTTGGGGGGAGGTCTCCTTTGGTTCTCGTTTTGGAAAACAATCCAGCACTTATTTGCCAGTTTCCCTCATTCTCTGACCAACTGCCACCATTTAGGATCAGGAACCCATTTCCTCTCAAGTAACTTAGGCTGACTAGTAAGGTAAAGCATTAATATTTTTTTTAAACCCTGCTTGGTGACACTTTGCTTGGCTCACTTACAGAAGTCATCTGAAGCTAGCCTGTCTCCAAGTTCCTTGTTCTGTGCACCTCTCAGTTCCTTCTTTGCAACAAAAAAGGGGCCCTATGTTGCATGTCTTGGCACTAACGAAGGGATGTGTGTGTAGTCTTAGAAAGAAGGGTCAAACGTGAAGGCCTTCTGGTATCTCGTCAACCTGTCACTTCTATAACAGTACAGGTCAGGTATGATGCTTGCAAGATTCCACATTGGCTTAAGCCTCCCCCAGGTGCGTGAGGAGTCAGAGTTTACTCCTTCTTATCTAAAGGTCACACTGCCCAAGTGATAGGAAGGAAAGCTGCTCAGCTCCATAACCATGTCAAGCTGTATTAGGAAACTGAACCCACATCCCCTTGGGTGAGAAGCAACACAAGGAAGGGCACCTGTCTGGACTCCTCAGTGCTCCTCTCCTGCCATGCTGGGGGGCAAAGATCTATCCAACTGGCTTGCCAGTCTCACATGCTGGCACGCAACTGATATTCTGCAGAAGGAGGAAGGCACAGGACAATATATAATTCTCAAGGCATTTTTAAAAGTCATCAACATTCTCTAGCTAAATTCTAACCAGGACATCAAAATGTTTCCTTAAGTTTACATCAAGAGTGAAAGAATATCTTACTGGGTGGCAAGATCTGCCCCCCCCTCCAAAAAAAACAACATCTAGTCTAGAAATGTTGCTTCTGTTTATGAAAAACCACTGTTCAGTTCAAACACAGAACCTCCTGAAATTAAACTTGGCTTTTTATAGCAGTACATGTAACAATTCACATGCAAGGAAGTCTGGAGGAATCACCATTCTGGAATAACAGACCATCAGCCTAGAGTCCCTCTTGCAAAGCCTTGCCAATTTGGAGTGATGCAAGCACATTCACCAAATGAAGATCTGTGGCTCCTCATCATTTGCTTTAGCAATATCATTCCAAGTAAACTTGGCCCAAAAGTGGTTAAAAAGTGGAACACTTCTTCCTGATGCTTTGACAAATGCTTATGGATGAAATGGAAAATCTAGGGGAACAACAGCCTTCCCCAACCTGGTCTCCTTCCAGATGTTGTGAACTGCAGCCCCAAGCAGCCCCAGCTAAGATGGCCTACAGTGAGGAAGTGATGTAGCTGTAGTCCAAAGCATCCAGAGGGAAGGGTGGTGAAGGGTGATTTACCCAGTAAATACATGCAACAACTTCCTATACCTTCTCCCTTCCAACCCAATATTCCAGTGTTAGTGTCCTGCCCTTCCCTGTGTTACAAGGAAAGAGAAATTAAACCATGTACTCAGACCTGACTTAAGACGAATCAATGATAAACCAAGGATTTGGCAGGGGGTGACTACCTCCCACTTACTTGCCCTGGAAATTAATTAGCTATTTATTTTTGCTGTTCTTATCTGTTTGTATTTTTCCAAGCTGCAATCATTAGTATCATTTCTGGTTTTTGTGGTTACCCAAACTGTTTGGTTATGAAATGGAAAGGTATGGTACAAAGTCTAAGATATACTGACACCTTTTAAACATGGCATTAAGAGTTAAGCAAGAAAGGACCACAAGGAGGAAAAAATGGGAGCAGTAAAATAATGATGTAAATGAAACATCTACCAACAGCAGTTGTTTGTGTGTATTCCTTCAGGTCTTCTGCCAACTTACAGTGAACCCATGAATTTTATAAGGTTTTCTTATGCAAGGAATATTCAGAGGTGGTTTTGTCACTTCCCTCCTCTGAAATATAGCCTATAACATCTGGCATTGATTGGCAGTATCCCATCCATGTACTAACCAGGACTGACCCTACTGAGCTTCCAAGATCAGATGTGATCTGGTATCTATAGGATATTTAGGCCTTAGTCAATTAAGTACCACAAGAAAAAAACTCCAGGATGCAAAAGGTAACAGCAACAGCCATCTAGTCTTTCATCATTCAAGAATCTCAGGTATCCCACCACAGAAGACCCTAACAGTCTCCTTCCCCTGGCTACTATGGTCAGTATCACAGCTACTAAATCTGTTGTTTTTAACTCCCACACAGAATGTAGCAATTTCTTTTCTAATTTATTTTTGTTATGAAGTTTGCAATAAAATTCATTAACTAATTAACAAACAAGTAATGTATGTTAATTCCTAATGTTTTAAAAAAACAATCCGAATCATTTAATCAGTTTGATTTGTAAATGTTCTGAAGAAATGGAGAGCGCTTTTTGATGGTCTGATCAGTAGCCACAGTTTTATCTAGATGTTGCTTTCTTTCATAGAATATATAAATGAAAAACCATAAAAGCTGCAACTGCAGCTACATCAGTTGGACTTTTGGAAGAATTGTGTTTCTCAATTGTAAGAAGACTTAATATCATTAGAAATCAAAATGGAACTCTTCAGCACAAGCAGTAGGCATGGAAGCCAAAAGAGATTCTAAACAGAAGATTCAAGTGCCTTCACGTGACCTGGATATATCTAGCATCTAAGCCCTTGTTTTAAAATACTAGTAACCATCACAGGATCTTGTGGTAAGGAGTTCCACAGACAAAAGCACTGCCCCTTCTCTTTTTTGTACATGTTCACTGGAACGCTCACTGTCTCTCTCAAAGCTTCAGGAAATGCGAACCGAATCAAAGATGCTATTTCAAAGCCACTTTACCTTGAATTTCCTCCACCCACAAATGTCTTACAAATGCCTAGTGTGCACACACGTACGCGCGCACACACACGCGCGCACACACACACACACACACAGAGAGAACCCAATTTTCCCAGGGAAAACCAAGTTCCCTTTTTAAAAGAAAAAAGAATCGGGTGACGAGAATCAACCACCAGCCTTGACGCAATGTTTCCTGATGTCACCCACATGGCGCAGTTTCATTCTAGCTAAAGAGGAACATCCATCTAGGCAGGCACAGCAGGGAGAGAGAATACAAGCCTAGCTTAGTTGTCTTCTCAACTTACTTGCCAACCTCCCAGTCAGAATAATAAACTACCCAACAAGGGAAGAGGTGAGTACTAGCAAGTTGCAAAGGAGAAATTTCTTACATCCAAAGTGAGTGCCAAAGTTTATTAATGATCTGTTTTGTTCCCCTCTCCTTTTATATAAATATACAGTGCATACACCCATGTGAACATACTAACTCAAAGAACTCTCTCCAAACATGTTTCAATTCCACTGGGCCCTACTCACCACTATTTGATAAACAGCTACAAACTCAGTTCTTAGTGAAGGGCTTGGAAATGTTACTTTTTGGACAAAGTGCTCAGAATTCCCCAGCCAGCATAGCCAATGGTCATGGTAGCTGGGGCATTCTAGGAGCTATAGTCCAAAAAAGTAAATTTCCAAGCTTGTCATGGGGGTAAGTAGGGCAACAAATGATATACTGAGACAGCAATCAATGTGAATGAGAAAACCCTAAATAAAAATAGTGCAATGGCTTTAAAATTATTTTACAGAACAGCCATTGTAATTTTTAAAAAAGTGCCCAAGTGCTTGTAAACATTCCCAGTGCCTTTGTGCTCATTGGTTAGAATACCAGAAGGTGGAAAGGGCTTTACTTTCTATTGGGCACTGGACACAGGTGAAATGATGGAAAAAGGAAGAGAGAAGAACTTTGGGACCTGAAATATCCCTGCAAAATTCATGTCACTACAGCCAGCTCCCAAGGGCTACCTACATATCAGTGAAGCCTCAAGAAGGGCACAGCCTAGATGATCAATCTCATCTTGTTGGTAGGTCTAGGACAAGAGATGGTTAATGCTGCTGACCAGGTTTGCAAAAGTTACTTTTTGTCCACTAAAACAACTGGAAATCCCCCAGCTAGAAAGGCTGGGGGCAGAGTCTGGGAGCTGTAGTCCAAAAATAATTTCCACACCCTGGTTGCCTAGCTGAAACTCCCTACACTGCCTTAACTATGACGTTCAGGACTCTTGGGAACTGCAGTCACAGCAACATCTGGAGAATCACACATTCCCTATTACCACCAGGTCCCAGCACTATCAACTGAAAGCCACTGTGTAGCCTATGCCACCCCTCCCCTCCACCATTTAGTTCTATTTTTTCCTAATAAGTTAAAAAAAAAAAGGAAATAGAATAGGAAAACACTTGGAGAATTACAATAGGAAATGACATCCCTGCTGGGATGGGTGGATAAATCCTGGATAAACCCTGCATAAATAAAGAAGGGTGATACCACTGTAAAAAAAACCCATCTGGAATCTTATTTTTGCTACAATTTGAATCACAACCACTTCAACCCCCATACCCATAACTCAGTTGTCAGTCTACATTTGTCCTACGGTGCCAGTCACAGGGAGATGCAACCTGCATATAAAGCCCTGATGCTCCACCTCCCAATCATTGGAAACCTTGTACAGCCATTCATCTGACTCTGGCTGTTTCGGAAAATATATCTGTTTAACTGTAACAGCACAGAAAAAAAAAATTTCTTTTAAAAGGAAACCATCAATTCTCAGGAAATTGAACTGCGTACCCGTACTACAATCCATGCTTTCCCTGTTTTGCAGAACTTTATACGCATCCTCACTATGCCCTATACTTAAAGGTAAAGAAACCTTTGGGTCAAAATAACCCAAGTTTGCTGTCCAGAAGAGGTGATATAAAAACAGAAGCAAAGAAATGTGCACCTTTTTGCTTACACTCCCTTAAGACAGAGGTATATCTTAGTTAACGAAATAGATGTGTTCCTGGGCATTACTACTTTAACAGGAAATTCAGTATCAGAGACAGAAATATAATCGAAAGAATAAGGATATGTTCCCGTACCTGTTCAACACCAGAGCAGTTCAACAGCTTTCAAAAAACTTCTTACTCAAAACTAACCACGTGTACTTGTGAAATGAAACAAGTAGGTCAGATAAGCCTTGTTTCAATAAACAAAAACATTGTGAAACTTCTACAGACCACTTGAAGGCTTCTTCTTAAATACATCCAAGGATGACAACTTATTTTACCAGCCTCCACGTTTCTTATGATTTCTGTTTTGGTGACCAACTTTCTAGATCGATGCTACTTTAAAATGCTGGTGAGGCGCTCCTCCTGTTCATCTCTGGTTTGCTGTTCGCACATGCTAAGTAAGAGAATCTGGGGTTAGCTGCTGTTTACCTTGTCTATTGTAAGCAGGTACACACAGCTACAGTAGCATTAGCTATAATAAAATATCATTCTTTCCCAGCTCAAACATTTTTGCATTGCTTATTGCCGACCGGCTGCAGAAACCCAACACCAAAAGTTTATTTCTCCAGCCCTCCTTCACCACTTTCCCAATACTGAGGCTGCTAAAAGACAAGACAAAACAAAACCTTCCAACTAGATAGTTGAGGAGAAGGGAAAGGGAGGTTGGTAAGGCATAAAAAGGCTTTATAAAAAGAAGCTTCTTATCAGAGGCTTTGTTAACTGAGGTATGCCTGCAGTCTGCTTCTTCTAGAGAGAGAGAACAGTCTAGCCTGATTTTTTTTCAACCACCCTTAGACCAATCCACTCAAGGCATACAAGATAGAGATACAAATTCAATTAAAAATAAAAACTAGAAACGTACAATTAAGCAAGTGAATCTAGTGAAAAGAAGGCAACTCTTCAGAGCCATATTAAACCCCTGGAAATAAGACACCTTCTAACCTCCAACAGAAGCTAATTTCAGAGGTTTGGAGCCACCACTGAAAAGTCTCTTTTCTTTTTACTAACCATCCTCGAAAACATGCTAGTGAGAATATTCTCTGGGGCCCAAACCATTTAAGATTTTACAGTAAGCACACTCAGCTTCTATAGGTTCTCTCAGCACCCTGCAGAAGCAACCCAGCTTCTCGCACTACCAAATATGATACAGTGATTGGGAAGGGCTGCTTTTTTTTCTTTTTTCTTTTTTTTCTTTAAACAAACAAAAGTTCATGCTGTGCGTAACCAACATGTCTCCTCTCTAAGAGGCTAACAGCATTCCAAAAATCTTCCTAGGAACACTGTTTTCAATAGAATATACCATATACAGCTTGCAAGTATGGCTATTAGACCTCCAGTAGGGAAGGCCCATTAGAGTCTGAGAGAAGGTAAACTCCTCATGTGTCACTTATTTCTTCAAGAAGAATAAAAAAGAAAGCTTGGTTCTTCCCCCTCTCATGGCACTGTGTGAAATTCATGGTGGTGGAGATGACCAGCATTAAAAGTAAAAATCAAGATGTGAAAACATGGAGGCAAATAGGAAAATCTGGACTGGAGGTTTCCATTTTTTCCCAAATCTACTTTTTCCCTTGGAAAAATTATTTTTTTTAAAAAAAGGGGGGGGGATAGATTATAGAATATTTTCTTTTAGAATGCTAGATTAAATGCTGAAGACAAAGGATTCATATAGTTGCTCCCCCCAAAATGATTTTTAAAAGTAACACTAATCTGTAAATTAATGTAAATTACAAGATCATTGCAATTCTTGGTCCTGCTTTTTTTTTCTTCAGCTGTTTTTATTGAAATGAGCCCTCTACATCTGCTTTATACAACGGAGAACTACAGGAGACAAAATAATTATTTTCTGTTTTACTAACTTTCATGGCTTCTTCTGTTTTAGTGTTGCCTGCTCTAAAATATTCCTTCCACCAATGGCACTACATTTCCCTGTTGGTGGGACTACATGCTCCTGTGAAGCAAGAGGCGATGCTGACAGCAGCAGTGCTGTCGGTAAGGTCTCCCCTGTCAGATAGGCTTTTGCTGAGGAGCCAGATGAAATGTTGCAAACAGCTATTAGGCCGCAGCAGCAGTGGAGAGTGACACTGGTAGAGGATCTCTCAGAGACAGCAGCAGTGGCACTATAGCTAATGTTTGTTATACTACACAGGAGGAGGCACGGTAAATCTTTTGAGCATCTTTTACCACAAAAACTCTATAAGGAGACAACTCAAAATGAAACAAGAGATAGTGCCAGAAGAGGAAACTCCCAGGTTGGATGGCACTCAGTGTGCTTCTAGGGTGCAGCAGACAATAGCAGAGAGCAGCACTGTGGCTAATAATGTAACTGGACTCAAGCTGAAGGGATGTTCAAGCTGTTGACGTGCGCGCTGGTGAAAAGAAAGTCCAAAGCTGCACAACTCATAGTATAAGGATGTGAAATGTGGGAAGCATGAATCAAGGGAAACTAAGCATAGTAAAACAAGAACATTCATAGGATCCGTAGGTTTGGGGTTTTTGACAACTGGGACTGCTCATCTGCTTATCTAGCCCTTGGATACATCATATCTGGATTACTGTAATAGCCTACTGCCAGGTTTGCCTTCCTGCTCTCTTCCTCATCTGATTTTAATCCAGGAAAGTACTGTCTGGGTCGTTTTAGATCTTCCTAAATATTCACACATCTCTTTTCTCCATTGATCCATTCACTGACTACCAGTTCGGGCCAGAGCCCGTTTCAAACTTTTAGTTTTGAGGTTTTAAGGCTCAGTGCCCTAATCTCTCACCATACCTGGCAGCTCAGATACCATGATCTATACCCTCTAGGAATCTAAGATCTGTTCCACTGATGTGCAGAACCCTATCAAGGCCCCAAGCCTTTCAAGATCTGGCTCCACACCTGTGGAACCATCTTCCTTTGAACCTCTGGCTGAAGGAGGAACCCATCCATTTTCATAAGGAGTTGAGGGCCTTACTTTGATGCCCCAGATTAAGTTGCTGAGTTGTGCCTGAGGTTGCTGAGTTGGGGTGTTGGGAATTTCATTTTATGTATATTTATAGTATGTTTTATTGTCCTTGCCTTTGACTCTATATGTTGATGTTCTGCCCTTTGATGAAAAAGGTGTAATAAATAAACACTGTGGTTATTAAATCAAACGTATAAACATTGCAATACTTGGGCTGGGCAAGTTAAAGTGACAGGAATGAGACAGTTTGAGTCAGATAATTACACAGGAAATGAAAATCTAAGAAGAAATGGGGTGGCATTTATAGTGAAAGAGATGTAGCAAAAGCAGCCAAAGGATATAATGCAAAGTCTGAATGAACCACATCAATAAGACTTCAGGGAAAACCCATCAGTATAACCACAACCCAAGTTTATGCTACACCTTCTAGTCCCTAAGAGGCAAAACAAGAGGAAACTGAAAGATTCTGTACTTGAATGCAGGAGAAAATTGATTCCACATCAAAACAGGACTTGTTAATCATAGGGGATCAGAAAGCAAATGTAGGAAACAGAACAAAATCAAAGATTGTAGGAAAATTTGATCTCGGATCAAGAAATGAAGTGAGAGAGCAACTGATCGAATTTTGCGAGGTTAACAGTTTGTTCATTGAAAACACATTCTTCAAGCAACAAAAGAGGCAACTGTATATATATGGACATCCCCTGATGGCCAATATGGAAATCAAATAGACTACATAATTGGAAGCAGAAGATGGAGAAGCTCCATCCTCTCTGCGAAAACAAGACAAGGAGCTAATAGTGGCACAGATCATGAACTACTAAGATCAAAAATTAAAGTAAAGCTAAAGAAGAACACTAAACCAACTACCGTACCAAAATACAATCAGAAAAACATCTCCATAGAATTTAAAGATAAAAGTAAAAAGAAAATTTGCACTATTATGCCTAATTGATTGGGAGTCAGTACAACTCTGGACTGAAGCAAGGCACATTGCCAGGAACAAATGCAAAAAGATACTATCTGCAGCCAAACAGAAACAGAAGCCTCAAGGGATGACAGATAAAACTCATCAAGCAGTTAAAGACACAACACATAAGAAGCAAAAGTGAAAGGAGACAGTAATGGAGTCAGAACCCTGAAAACAACTGTTTGGCAATTTGTGTGCAGGGATAAGGGAACTACTAATAATCACCGCACAGAAACAGAAGTTGACAACAAAAGGGAAGAACAAGAGACCTCTTCCTCAAGATCTTAGAAGTCAAAGGGAAATTTAAAGCAAAGGTGAGGATACTCCAAAATAAGCAGGGGAATATATCACATGACCAAGTAGAAATAAAAAGACAATGAAAACAATACATGGAAAGAACTATGTAAAAGTGATGAAAAGATGACAAATTAATTCAAGGAAGAAACATATGAAGATGAATCTCCAATTTTAGAAAGTGAAGTGGAAACAGCAACCAGAGCACTCAGGAAAAATAAATCACCAGGAACACATGACATACCAATAGAGCTGCTTCAAGCTACGGAGACAGAATCTACTCTAGTTCTAACTGAAATCTGTCAACAAATCTGGAAAACAAAGCAATTGCCCACACATTGGAAATGCTCTATATACATTCCAATCCTCAAGAAAGGGGACACCAGAAATTACGGTAACCACAGAACTACTGCATTAATTTCCAACGCAAGCAAAGTGATGCTCAAAATTCTACTGCAAATGTTATTACCATATATGGAGCAAGAAATGCCAGATGTTCAAGCTGGGTTCAGGAAAGGAAGAGGCAGTAGGGATCATTTTGAAAACAGATATTAGAACACTAAAGAACTGCAGAAGAAAATCAACCTGCACTTTATACATTACAGGGGCCTCTCCACTTTCACAATGGTTCAGGGTGCAGAACCCTCAAAAAAGTGGAAAAACTATGAATAATTCCCTGTGTGATCCTCCTCCCATTCCCTTGCATTTTGTGAGTCAGGGTCAGAAGCAAGTAAATTGAAGAGAGGAGCTCCAGAGGGGAGAAGGTACGCTCACATGAGCCTTCCCCACATTGTCTTGCCTTTTGCCTTGGCGCGAGTACTCAGTGCCAGGACCAGAAGGGGAATAGGAGGAGGAGCTCTGGAGTGGGGAGAAGGAAGACTTGCACAAGACTTTCCCTCCAATTCCCTTGCCTTTAGTCCAGGCACTTGTCTCTCTTCTCCATTCCTGACAAAACGCAAGGGAATGGGAGGAAGAGAATGGGAATCAGGCACGTGCGCACCTCGCAAATAATCAAATTTGCAAAGGTCAAACTCAAGAATGTGGAGGGAGGACTGTATAGCAAAGCCTTTGATTGTGTAGATCACAATAAACTATGGATCATCCTTAAATAAATCAGTGTGCCACAACATTTGATTGTCCTGATGCACAACGTAGAGAAGAGGTTACCATCATCTGGACAGAAAATGGAGAAATGGAGTGGTTTCCCATTGGCAAGGTAGTTAGGCAAGGCTACATTTTATCATCCTATCTGTTTAACTTGTATGCTGAACATATCATATGTGAAGCAGGATTAGACTCAAAGGAAAAGGGCATAAAAACTGGAGAAAGAAACATCAACAATTTAAGATATACAGATGACATCACACTACTAGCAGAAAATTGCGAAGACTTGGGTCAGTTACTGAAGAAAGTCAAGGAAGAAAGTGCAAAGGCAGGTTTACAGTTGAACATTAAGAAAACAAAAATAATGACCAGATGTAACTTTAAAGCAGATGATGAAGACACTGAAATAATTCAAGATTTTCCATATTGTAGTTCAGTCATTAATCACAATGAAGACTGCAGTCAAGAATTCAGAAGAAGACTAGGACTTGGAAAAGCAGCTATGAAGGAACTAGATAAGATCCTGAAGTGTAAAGATATACTATTGTATACTTAGGATTGTCCATACCATGGATAGACTCAATCAAGGAAGATACGTCCCTGAATTTGGAAGACCTGAACAGGGTAGTTGATGATAGGGTGACCTGGAGTTCTTTCATTCATAGCATCACCACAAGTCAAAGTCAACCTGAGGACAATTAACAACAAAAAAGATGTTCCTTAGAGTTCAGGACCTTGTAGCTCCACTTATAATAAAAAATATTTTAAAAGGAAAACCAATTTCTAATGGTTGTCTCAAGAAACTATTGTTTTAATATATCCAAATTTTACACCAAACAAAATGTATAATATATTTTACACTTTTAACATCTAAAGAGTGCTAATATTTCATTTTTTTTTTCATTTTCTTTCAAAAACTTCAATTTGCTCCAAAAAAAAACCTAGAAAAAAATCCTGTTTTTCCTCATGACTTCTGGAAATTTTATATCTCTAGGTTAAAACCAGAAATTTAAATGGGAGTGACCCATTAATTAGCAGACTGACAAATACCTTCCAATATCTAGGCAGCTGTATTCCACAGAGCCAAAGTTTCCAAACAATCTTTAAAGGTAGTCTCACAAGGAGCGCATTATAGTAGTCCAGCTTGGATGTCACCATAGCATAAAAAACCAAGGCCAGGTCTGCCTTTCCTAAACAAGATGGCAACATGTGTGCATCAACTTCAATAGATACTCTTGGCCATAGTAGCCACATGAACTTCCACGAGAGCACTCCCAAATAATGCCACTATTATGCTCTGGAGGGGGAACCCATCAGACTGGTTGGGAAACAAACAGTACTTCTGCCTCATCTGGAGCTCAAAATCTGACCTTCTGAGACTTCATCAGGCCTGTCCCTCTGCTAAACCCATCTAGCCTTAAAGGCTAACAACTTGCTGTTTAAGAAGGAGGAATGGAAAGAAGGGAGGGAGGGGGAAGAGGTTTACAGGAGGCTGGATTCTATACTAACATCATACAGTGGTGGAACCTATGCAAATTTAATGGCCACAGCACATGGCTGTCACTAAACCAAAATGATGAACAGCAAAAGCTGGCTTGTTGGGCAGCAGCCACTTCCTTTTTAGCTCAGCACCAAGTACACCAAGGGTACAAAAACACGATGCTGTTACTGAGGGGTCCATCCCTCAGTGTCACTGAAGATTGCTCATTTAAGCTAACACTTTTGGGGGCGGCTCTAAATCTTTCCATAATTCTGTTACTCAGGATCACCCAACGTTAAATGGCATTAAGTTCTGGAACAGAAAGAAAAGAAGAAAAAAAGAAAGGAAAAGTTGTCATACTACATGCTGTGAACTCACTAACACCACAAGAGATGGCTTAGTCCATCAAAGGCTAGCAACCATAAGAACAAAATGGTACCTTCAGAAATTGAAGCAGTATGTCTCTGAATGGCAGTGCATAGTGACAATCCCACCCTCCAGGCCTGTCACTTTTAAATACTGATTCTGAGCACCCAGTGTCTACTGATTTACAGAATACCTGCAGATATCCTCATCAACAACAAAAATGGTCAAACTGCCTGTGTTTTCACATTTTCAGAATTTGCAAAAAAATTATTTTAATCTTTTTTCCACATTTCAGAGCTTTTCCTGCCAAACACAAGCTTTTGCAGCACCAACAAATTATTCACAAAAAAGGTTCCGAAACCTGAAAAATAATTTTAAAAATTCACACACTCAGATAACCTTGCCCAGTTGGGAGAACATTTAGAAATTATTCATTCACACATATGAAAACGAAACAAACAAAGGTTTACATCCTTATCAGTGACTCATCAATGTTAGACCAAACAGATTGTGGTCTGATCTATTCAGTGTGCTTTCTGCAACACAGTACCCACTGGATGTATTAAATAAGAACTTGAGTCTCCTGTTTGATTGCAACCACCATCTTCTCCAGCTGCCATGTGAAATAAACAAGCTAGCTGAGTTTGATGGGAGTTGTAGTTTAAAACATCTAGAAGGTGCCAGGTTAGGGATAGCTTTCTTAAGGGAACCACTATTAATTCAAGTTAAAATCTGTTCATTCATACAAGTCAGCATGTATATTTGATTTCTTTCTTGTTGTTAAAAAAAAAAGATATGCTTACTGCCAAATTTGAAGAGAGGCTTTCCTTGTGGCAGTCTCTCACATCTGTGTCCTGCTGTTCCCACTCCTTCCCTCCCTCCTCCAGTAACTGCTTCTAAAAGAAGGCTACCAATGGATTTTGAAAGAGAAAAAGCTGTGTCCTGTCCCACAGTCTCTTTCCAATGGATTCCTAGAGAGACATCAATATAGCTGCATGGACGCAGTTGCAAACATCTGCCACGGACCTAGCCGTAAAACTCCCGGGGGAATCACAGGGTGGGAAGTATATTACACTTGGTGTATTAATCTCCAGGCGAGGTGCCTCTGCCAAGAAACAAGGAGGGGAGCTGCTATGCTGAGAATGCTGGAGGGAAGTCACACAAACTCTGGAGGTGGGGAGGAGGAATACCAGACCAGAAGAGAGCCTCAACAAATGAGGAAACCCAGTCCTCACCATCCAGTATTTTCTCTTTCCATTGTCTCCTCTTAAACAAGGAACAGCACAAACATAAAGAAAAAGGAAAAAAAATTGTAAGGTGGGGGGTGTTCTTGAGCAAAATGACTGTCATTCCAACATCAAGAGACTTTTTTTGTTGTTATTGTTCACTGAAGATTTTTCTTCTTTAACATAGAAGTTGCATTTTGAAGTAAAGTTTAAAATACAAACAACAACAAAGGAAGAACTTGCATGACTATAAAACACAACGAATTAAGGGGAAAGGAAACTCACTGATTACTTGGCTTTTTGTTTTTTGTTTTCTTTTAATAAAAATGCATCAGGTAGTTCACCCACACCAACCAATTGTTATTTTCAGTAATGTTTTCGAGACTTCACCTCTCCTCTATTTTCGTTCTTTATTTGAACATGACAAAACAAACACGACAAACAGTGCAAGGTACTTTAACCAGGAATATTTAAGGGCAAGCATCTTACTTCTGCACTGATCTCACACTCTGAGTGCAGAGGGGAACAGTCCCTCGTGTTTTCACCCAATGGCAATACTAAGGGGTTTCCCAGAGTTCCCCTCTGCTTTTATGTACTATTCAGGAAGTGAGCTGTCTCTAGAATAGAGCAGCCTGTACTTTGAGAAGTGGCAATGATCAACACCCTCCTGAAGGCTGAGGAGCCATTTTTCTGTCAAAGGACAGTTTCTGCATGCCAGTGGTACGCAATGTGGAAATAGACTTCTTCCTCTCCCTCAAGGAAGGACAAACTGCTCTCATATGGATGTGCCTTCAAGTTGGTCGACTTTGGAGACCCCATGAATTTCATAAGGTTTCCTGAGGCAAGGAATACTCAGAGGTGGTTGTGCCTATTCCTCTCTCTGAATTATAGCTGACAGTGCCTGGTACTCTTTGGCAGTCTCCCATCCAAGTATTAACCAAGGCTGACCCTCCTTCACTTCCAAGATCAGACAGGACCTGGTGCCTTTAGGGTATTTACCAAAGGTTTAATCTGACTGCTCCAGAACACTTCTAAAATTAGGCTGAGGGGCAGATGAAATTAAGCCATGAGTTCCATGCGTTCTTAGAGCCATACATTGCCATCCTGCCTCACCTGGGCAACAGAACAAATTGGTCAAAGACAAAGGTTGGGACAAAGGTTGGGAAGATTACTAGGGTTTTTTTTTAATCTCCCCCTCCCTTTTTGGACCATGGCTTCCAGAATCCAGGAGATTTGGCAAGACGTCATCCATAAATGTATTTTTTTCCAAGTTATGTGAAGAATCAAGAAGTAAGGGTGATTGCTGGTCATCATGACTAGGCACACTGTTTTCAATGCTGTGGAGCACTGAAGAAGTCTAAAATGTCCCACAAAAGTCTCTTGTAAGGGTGCAGGAGATACAAGGGGCAACCCTTACTTGATGTGTTCTTCTGCTCCACCATCAGTTTATTTAGCACGGCCAGACAAACTGTTCCTTCCAGATGTTGCTGGACTACAACGCCTAACAGCCCTATCCCAGAAAAGCCTATGGTAAGGGACATTGGGAAATGCAGTCCCCCAACTACTGGAGAGCAACATGATCCCCACTTCCTGATTCATAGGGATTTGTAAGGACATGATGCACAAGCCCCAATCCACCCAAGGCCAGAAACAGTCCTGTGGCTTTTCAACCCCTTTCTCTTACTCACAGCAGTATGCTAAAAATCAAATAAATGTAATGCCTGGTCACAACTACCACTTTTCCCTTAAAAACTATTGTATGCTAAAATGGGTGATGTACATCTTCCACAGGAAGTCAAGTATTTATATTCATCAGGAGTTTTAGAAACGCAGAATAGTGAAGTGGTTAGAGTGCTAGACTGGGATTTCAGAGATCCAGCTTTGAAACCCTACTAAGCCATAAAATTGGTTGAGGGACTTTGGGCCAGTCACTTTCTCTCAGGATAACCTACTTCACAAGGTTGCTGAGAAGCTAAACTGGTGGCGGTAGACGTGTACACCACCTTGAATCCACTTAAAGAAAGGTAATCAATTATTTTAAAAACTTAATATATAAATCCAATACATAAAATAGATGGGAGTGACCTGAAGAATTCCTGAAAGGTCTTGGGAGGCTGAGAACGGAGATGGGGAGAAACAACTGTCAAAGCTTCTGACACCACCAGGATCCCTTGGTCACACAGCTGCCTTTTTAGCTCCCTCCCTGTCTACCAATCCCAGAAGTAACAGGCAGGTACCCAGCCAAGGGTTGGGAAAGGCCCCAATTAAAGAGACAATGACGTCAGGACTCGACTATTCTTAGCTGGTCTCTTGTACAAAAAGCCACAGAAGCTGACCTTCAGCCCTCGTTCCCAATGCCAGCCATTTTTCTTTGCCTGCCCTTCTCCTCCTTCTCAGAGGCTTTTGAGAGGGCGCACGCCAGCAAATTCAGGACTCTTCAAGTGTGCCCTGTGTACAGCCCCTGCTGGGCCCCCAAAATTGATGCTGGGAAAACAACTCAAGAGTCTTCCTCTCCTTCAAAATTCTCTGTAATTCCATGTGCCAAACCCAAATCTCACTGCCTTTGCCCAGATACGCCAGGCACTCTAATTCACAGACCGCTCCTCAACTACCTGCTAGAGAGCCGCAGTATGGTAAAGTGATTAGACTGTTGGCCTAGGATTTGAGACAGTCAGGTCCTAGTCTTTTTCCAACTGTGAAATTCACTACTAGGTGATCTTGGGCAATCATTACACTCTTTCTTTTCTCTCTCTGTCAGCAACGTTGTTGTAAGGATAAATTGGAGGAGGAGAGACGGCACTTGGAGATCACTAGGGGAAAGTTAAGTGGGACAAAAATGAAATTGACAAATCTGTTGTTGTTGTTGTGTGCCTTCAAGTCATTAGCAACTTATGGCAACCCTATCATTTTCTCGGCAAGATTTGTTCAGAGGGCGTTTCCCTTTGCCTTTCTCTGAGGCTGAGAGAGTGTGACTTGCCCAAATTCACCCAGCCAGTTTCCATGGCTGAGCAGGGAGCCAAATCTTGGTCTCCAAAGTCCAATGCTCAAACAATAAATAATAAAATAAATAAAAAACATACTTCCTTTCAAGCAGGTGCTTCTATCTGTCAGACTGCAACAAGCCAGGAATAACAGCAAAACCTTCTCCACTAGTTCTCTTGCTTTCATAATTGCAGGACAAGCCACAAAACCACAAAATCTGCATCATCAGCCTTGGTCTCAGTTGAGCCACAGAGAGTTGGGACACTAAAAAAGGTACCAAAAAACGTCAGCGGCTGGACTAACTGCAAACCTACTTTTACATAGCACAAAGGGTGTGAGCCATTCCTGTCACTGTCTTCTGTGACAGCACCATGGTCTAGTCATTCATTCCAACTTAACAGGGTCATACTACATCACCATCTAAATTTATTTATGCCTGCCTGCATGCAAACCCACTAGCAAAAATAATGGGTAGGGATTTTTTTGTTTTACCGAAAAAAAGAGGAAGTATCTTGATTGCTGTCAGTGTTCATATGGTCAATGTCGTTCAAAGACCTTCAAAATCCCTAAGTTCTGCAAAGAATTGTAGAAAAAAATGTAAGCTCTACATTGTATGAAGTATAACAGGAAAGTGAAGGATCACTGAATTCCTAGTTTTAAAGTCTAGATCTAGAAGACAATGGGAAGAAAAGGAGGCTGAAGGGCAGTGTGTCCAAATTCAAGAAGCAGGTTACAATTGATTCAAGGTTCAAAAGCCTTCAAGATTCAGTCTATGGGAGCAGGCAGGGGAAAGGAACAATTTACAAGAGTGCTCCTCAAGCTATCGAACGTGTGCAACCAGCATTTTTTTCCCCAACATCCCAGGAACCAGTACTATATTTGTGCCCACTGACTACATCTATTTCTTTCCATTTTGGAAATTTTCCAGAAACTGATGATTCCTGGACTGCCACCAGTCCATGGACCACTGCTTTGAGTAAAAGTGGCTTACAATATGATAGGAAGAGAGCAGAGCTAGAAAATGAGAGAATCCTAGTTGATACAGGTCTCTGCAAGAGCTTGGACCAATCACTATTCACATACCATCACCTAACTCTGAGAGTTTGGAGACATCACAGGGATTCCCACCCCACTTGCCTTTCCAACTGAAAGTGGAGGGGCTTTGGAGGTGAGAAGGATCCTCATTCTGATACTCTACAGCGTACACTTAGGCTGTCTATGGGCCAGAAGTTCCCATCCGTCCATCTACCACCAATTTACTGTTCCAATGAAAAACACCACTATCAAGACAACTCTGGGGATTCTCATATTTTGAAACCAGCACACTAAACAATGATTGTAAGAAAGTAGTAACACTATTCTCCACAATGAGCATTGTAGCCAGATGCTGAGAAGAACCCACACCAGGCCATGCCAACCTGGGAAAGAGAACTACTGAGAGTAATACAGATCTTTCCCTCCACTTCACACCATGAAAGAAGTACTCCTGTTAGTCTCTCCCAGCCAAACAATAATGAGTCCTATGGCACCTTGAGGACTATCAGATATATATATACATATACAGCATGACCTTTCAGAGATTACACTGTTTCCCTGGACATGTGGATAAAACGTTAAGAGCTTCAAGTATATATATGTAAAATGTATATGGTTAGAAATGAGAAACAGTGAGGAACTCAGTGCAGAAAAAAAGAATTAGTTTTTGAACACGTGCCATCAACAAAATTGTTGGTAATAACACAAACAGCCTACCAATAAGTCAAGCAGAAGGAGAACCATCTCAGCTGATTTATAGGCAGCTTGGTGCAGCAGGATGTTAAGTAGAAAAGAAAAGTACCTTATCCACCAAAGACACCAAACCAAGACCAAAGAATGAAGGCTAGATGCTGCATTTCATCAAAGCACTCAAGGTGGATTCAGATCAGCACTCCTTACTCATCCATACTATTAAGAGTCAACAGGGTGCCTCAAGATCTGGAAGACCTGTCTGGAAGATCACCCTTACTAAACATTAAGGCCATTTCTGCACTACACTGTTATAATGCTATTATTCTACTTTCAACATCCTATGCAATTCTGGGATTTTACTGAGGTCAAAGAGCTCTCTGGCTGAGAATTCTAAATGCCCCTCCCTAAACTGCAAACTCCATGATTCCATAGGATGTTGAAAGTGGAATAACAGCACTATAATGGTGTAGTGGGGAAATGGCCTCAGTCTGCAACCTCGAGTAACTCACTCCTCTGCTTACCTCTCAGTCGCCTCATCTGTAAAATAGGAACAGCATTAACTTCTCCTAACATTGCCAAAGACTAAATACAAATACAGACTCCAAAAAGACTTTGCAAAATGCTAAAAATTTCAACAGGACACGTTTGGAATAGATCTAAATCTGATGTAAATTTTCAGAAGAAGAGAAGGGCAACAAAAATGTGAACTATGTCAAGAGCATACTACCTTTCTTTGTAGCTTTCACAAACAAAAAAAATTACAAGGGGTCCAGAGGATTCAAATGCTCCACTTATGTAATGTAGAATCCATAAAATCTACCTGTATCATGTATCCTATTAATATTTTTAAGACAATAGGGCATATAAAGATGCACACGCTGCATTTTTTTCCACAAGTAATGACTTTTGCAGTAAAATATGATGACAATTCCTTGAACTGAATGTTAGACCTCTTTGGACAATAGGGCTCTTGAAACCTTTATGTATAACACAGCTCCATCAAAACTGAATGTGGCAGCTTACCTTAAATGTGATGGCTGCAGATATCACAGTGGCTGGATTCCTCATGCTAAGTCCTGGCTTATGTTAGTTGCTTTTAGCTACGAATTGTCCCATAGATTACCAAACAAACCACAGTTTATCGTCTCCCTTTTCTAATCTGTTTTTGTCTCATATTCTTTTAATCAGCTCCTGTGTCAGGGTAGGAAGCTTGGAAAACAAGCCAGTGAGAGTTGCAGTTTTGGAATATCATGAGGAGCAAAAGACCAAGCAATCTTGGATTGGTAAACCAGCAATAAAATGTGGGTTTAGACCACAGTTTGAGGCTGGCAAACAAACCATGGCTTGTTTGCAGGGATGGTTTTTGAGACAATAAGAAAAAGGCAGACTTCAGCAAATCATGATTTGGCTTGCTGTTATGAGCAAATCAGAGCAATGTGTTGGACCTTAAACTTGGTCCTTGTTCTTCTGGGATTGCCTCAATGACTGCATTTGTCACATTCACAGGAAGTTCTACTTTCACATCAGTAATACATCACATGACTCAGCAGCGCATAGAAGTCGACTTGGCAACCACAGTGATCCAAGTGCTGAGAAACCACAGAATCTGCTGGCACAGAGATTCACTGCTTGTGGGAATGGACAGCTCCCCATGCACGGAGAAAGAAGAGTTTCACAAAATATATAAATAGCATTTTGATAATTCTTTTTATTCAATACAGCCAAAATCCACCTTAAAAGAACCAATATCATGATGTTTCAACTTACAAGGTTCTCAGTCTTTTGGGACTGAGTTATCTGAACAAACTCCCTCAGAGGTCTAACCCGCTATCCACTCCCACTCACTCTCACACGCATACACACAGAACAATGTTTTCTACAGACAATTTAGCACGACAGCGAAAAGGACAAGCCCAGTATATTATGCTGCCTGAGCAAAAGGATAAGAGAAGCAAACTGAAGGAGCAGCCGAACCTACCTGCCTTCAACACTAACGATGGGACAATGTCTACCACTAGGACTGAGGAAAGAGGGCTAGTTTAGTGGATGCAGGACAAGCCATGTGGCACACCCAGTTCTGTTCAGTCCAAGACAGAATGGGTGGACTGTATGAAGAGCTGCAACTGCTGTGTCCACCTCCAGAACCTGCCTCATTCTGCCTTAAGCTTAGATCCAGCCCTAGAGAGAGGTTCAAGGCAAACATCTCCCTGAGATGTATATACAAAACACCAGACTCATCTCGAGGAGAATATTCCATTACGTGGGGAGCCCTGTACTTGCAGGCTGAAGCAGAACCTAGACACAGGTTTTCTGCTTCAGCGAGAACTAGGCCTCAAGAGACTGTTAGAGGTTTGCAGCTCAGACCAGGGACTTCCTTCTATTTATTCATTTAAAACATGTATACATCATGCTTCCCAACACATAAGATAAGGAATATGATAAAGCACATACACCAAAGCAAAAGCAGCAGGCAACACTTAAAAACAATTTAACAAGATTGATTTATTTATTGCAGGTATATCCCACCTTTCCTCCTATTAGCTCAAAGCAACCTACCCCCAGTTTAGTCTCACAACAACCTTCTGAGAAAGGCCAGGCTGTGAAGGAATGCCTTCCTGGATTAATGAAAAGATTTTCTGTTCCCTAAAGAATAGCATAGTTGGTCCTCCATATTCACAAATTGTGTATCCACGGATTCAACCAATTACTGTTTGAAAATATTCCATGAAAAAAAAAATCCAAAAGCAAACTTTGATTTTGTCATTTTACATAAGAGATGCCATTTACTACACCACTGTACATAATGGGACTTGACCATCCATGAATTTGGTATCCACAGGGGTCCTGGGACCAAACTCTAGTGCAGAGCTTTCAAAATTTTTCATGTGGGTGACACGCATCATTTCGCGACACAGTAATTCAGTTTTACTAGCAAACTAACCCCTTGTAAGAGACACGGACACATACATAAATTGTAATAACAAAATGTATGGGGACACAACATATCTCATGAAAACCATTCATATATTTTAAAAAATATACTATTTATAAATAACAACACACATTTCCAAGATTGTTGTCATTTATGAGTAAAAATATGTAAATGTGTGCAAGAATTTAAAAATTTGAATAAAACCAATAATTATCATTTTAATGAGATGTATGAGGTTGGTAGGATCAACGCAGCTTTCCAATATTTGGTGGAATATTAGATGAAGACGCTCGTGTTTTGTCATCAAGCGTTTTTAAGTTTCCACATTTCAGTGAGAAAAGACCCCAGTGAGGGTGGCAGCAGTGGGAAAGGCAGCCCCCCTCACCCAATCCTCACCCATTGCCATCACCCTCGCCAAGGAAAGACCCCGACGAGAGCAGCAGCAGGAGGCCAGGCTTGTGGGGGGGGGTCTTTCTCAGCCTGGGGAGGTGACACACGAACACACCTCAGGTGACACACTAATGTGTCGCAACACACCATTTGAAAAGCCCTGCCCTAGTGGATACTGAGGGATCACAATAATGCTGGCAACAAACAAATCTCAGGAGAGGGGTAATCTCATAGCTAGGACACCAATACTCCATCTTCAGCAAGTATTTTAAAGCCATGATGGGTTGAAACCGAAGTCGATGCCTTCTCCATCTTCCTGATTCTCAAAAGAATCATCCTTCCTGCCCAAACCAGCCACTTAAATGAACATGTAAAAAAAAGCCTTATCACAAATTCCTCTTCAGAGAAAAATACAATTCTTCCTCACATTAGTCCTCCTGCCTCATTGTTTCTTCCTTAGCCCCACTGGGTGCTTCTTCAGCTGAGACAACATAGGATAACTTTCTAATTTGCAAATGGACAGGAGCGTGGCAGAAGAGCCCCAAGAAATATAATATGAAAGATCCTCTGGATCAGACTGAAAGCTCATCTAAATCCACTGTTCTGCTCACACAGCAACCAATGACCAATTGCCCACGGGAAGATAAGAAGCAACACATCAGCTCAACAGCCTTTGGAACAGAGTCCATGCTAAGAAAAACCACAGGGCTAAATACTACCATTTCAATGTGCAGATATTTGCTCATGTGTGCAGCACCAGGAAGACACCACCAGGGAGGGCAGATTCCTGAAAGAAGAATAGTGATTTCAATGGTCTGAACAGGTCAACACTTATGTGCTGAAATCAGCAGGGCCTTTTTTAAAAAAAAATAATGCAGTAATAGTCACATCCCCATAGTTTTGGATTCAAACACAGGCACAGCAGGAAGCTGCAGTAAGAAACACCGTCCTAGTTCATTATCATGTGATCAGAATAGCATGCAATGTAATGCTGTGATCATTCTCACACTGCAAATGGATACACCTGCACAGATGACAACATTAAGATGGGATTCACATGGCCAGCCTTCCTTAACCTTCCTCTAACTGCTCTGGACTACAAGCCTCAACTTGCTTTTGAGATGATGAGATCCAAAATAAATCTGGAGGGCACCAACAGAGGGGAAGGGTAAAAACTGGTCCTTACACTTATGAACCATCACTAGACAAAATGTTCTTGACAGCAGAAATATCGAGTATCAAACAGTTTGGACATAGGAAATCAAGGTTGAAGTCTTAACGTGATTACAACCTTCAATGGAAGGAGGAAGCCAACACCTTCTGGCATAGCCTACATTGTACAGTAAGGTTAGAAGAATAAAAAATAAATAAATACATAAGAACAGCACCACGAGCTCCTGGAAGGAACAGCAGGCTTTTTTTTTTTTACAAGTCATAATTAAGTAAGTGCAATCAGCATGGAGAAATAGCAGAGAAAAGCTGTTTCCAGCAACTTGATCCACAAGTTAATATATTTCTCTTCCTGCCTGGAAAACAATTCATATTACATAGGGTTTACCCATGGGTGCTGCAACCTGCATGCAGTCTCTTTTTCTTTCCCTGAATGGGGACTACAAATTTCAACCCTGATTACACCATAAGAAAAAAAAAATCCTTAAACATGCATTGGGAGAAGAGGGGGGAAAGAAAATCTCTTCATCTAGAGACTTTTTGTTACCTTTATGAAGGAGAAGGTAAAAATTAAGCCATTAAAAAATATTCTCCTGCATGTGTATGTATCTTCAAGCTGCCAGTCGACTTACAGTGACCCCATAAATTTCATGGGGTTTTCTTAGGCAAGGAATACTCAGAGGTGGTTTGGTCAGTTCCTCCCTCTGAAATATAGCCTATGGCACCTGGTATTCATTGGCAGTCTCCCATCCAAGATTGCTTAGCTTCCAAGATCAGACGGGATCTGGTACCTTTAAAGTATCCTGCTACAGGACTGTGAAAAAGTAAATCCTATAACCCAAGCTTGTCAAAAAGCCCACTTGCTTATTTGTCTGCAAGCCACCCAGAATCACAGCTATGCAACTAGGCAGGAGCAGACACCCTTTTTTGTCCCCATAATCTTAGACAACCATTCCAGAAATGGGCATAAGCAAAGTGAGCAGAGTTGCAGATACAATGGGTAGCTTTGTTCAGTATGCACGGGGGGGGGGTGGATTTCCACCCAGATATTCTCCTCCCCCAACTTAGGCCAATGTGGAACAGTGCTTAGAATGTTTGACTGAGACTTGAGAAATCTGGGCCGCAAAACTCTCTGGGAGATATCGAGCAAGTCACCATCTCTCAGCCTGACCTACATTACAGGACTGTCGTCAGGATAAAGTGGAGAGGAGGAAAGCCATGTATATTGCCGTCATTTCATTGAAAGAAAAAAAAATACAAACACAGCTAATAAAAATATAAATATGCAAAATTCTGCATCAGTCTTGTGAGAGAAGGTAAACCAGGAGGCAATACCAAGGGGGAGGGTCTGGGGAGAGTCTGTAGGTCCACATTTGCCTCCAGACTAGAGTTTACCCCATTCTGTCATCCCTTTTCACCATCCCAAATGAACTCACTAACACAAGTATATTTGCACAAATGGACTGGCATGTATTATTGTTAAGTTGGTAATTTCACAGTCCCATGTGCAAGTCCACTATAAAACATTCACTTAAGATTCAAAATTCCTGGCTTAGAATGATCAAGCCACCAGAAACTATTGCTGGTGCTTTTGCACACATAAGGTCCCTGGTACTGTCTTCAGTAGTTTAGACCTCATCCCACGATCCTGGCAAATTGGTAGAGCTGGAAAAGACCTTATCCCATGATCTTGGAAAGCTGTTGCCAGCACAACTGTTTAGCTTGGAATAGATGAACCTTCAGTCTTTGGGTAAGTAAGCCTTTCTATCTAAACCAGAAGGAAGAAAGTCATCTCTGCTTCATATCTAGAAGGCCCTTGGTTTCTGCTGTCTGCAGAGAATTTCATTTTTGTGGAACTTCCCTTCCCAATATTCTCCACAAACAGGAATCAAACAATAGGAACTATTTCTTCACACAACATATAATTCACCTGCAGAATCCATTGCCATAAGATATAAAGATCAGCCACCTTTGAAAAGCAGGGTGGGGCTACTGGACAGATTCACGGAAGACAATCTGTATGTGGCTGCTAGGCTTTCAAGAGAGCATTTACCGACGTGGCTTGTGTTTTTGCAGGATATGAGTAGTCTTGTGGGTCTCACATCACAAGAGCCGTAGCTCTTGTTCTGCTATATGCAACCTCTGCGGCTCCCACAGTCACCAACAATGGAATTGCCATATTCAGTGGTACTATGCTACCAGTCAATAGATATAGGGGACAAACAGTATGGCCTCTTTCTGTCTTCCTGTTGGGCTCCTGAGAAGCACCCTACCAGCAATACATCCCTGGAGGAAGACTTTGCTCTGATCCTGAAAAGTCTTTTTTTTCCCCTGTCTCTATGCTTTCTGTCTGTTCTTACCATGGTATAAACAAAGAACACAGCTTAATTAAGAGCACTTAATTCAACTGGATGCTGCTAGGTCACAATGCAGAAGGAGATAGTTTCTTTGACAACCCAAGACAGGATTACAAGGAAGTAAGCCCCAATGATTTGAAAGACACTTGCTTCACAGCTGCAAACTGTAGTCTTGTATATTCAAGACTGCAAAACACAGATAGCTGATTTGTAAAAGAAAGATTATATAAGGTCAATAAATGAGATTGAAGTTTTTCCTTACAATATGTACTATACCATTCAGCTCTTAATATTTTTTCTTTTGTAAAACTTTTTTTATACTTTCCATTTAAAGCACAATACAAATATTGAATACATAAATTAGTAACACTGAAATGTATTTCTATTTAGAAAAGAGATCTAATCAATTCAAAAGCTTGCTTCTTTGTCTTAATATGCCCACACAAGATTAAAAAGCATTACCAGTTCCGACTGGTCTAGAGTTTACCAAACTGTCAGAGGATGACTTAAGAGGCTAATTTGGAGAACTAATGAAAAATAGTAATAGAGCAAGTATAATCAAGTGGTTAAGAACAAAAGTCCCCAGTTCAAATCCCACCTCATTCATGAACTCATGCAACTAAAGCAAGTCACCCCTCTGCCAGCTTCCCATCTGCAGTATGGGTACAATATTGAGATAATGTAATGGAAGCACAATGAATATTCTCAAACACAAGATATATGTATTGAGAAACAGCGTGGTATAGTGGTTTGTGCATTGGACTATAACTCTGGAGTGATTTTTCAAACACTTGACTCTGGTAAGCTGTTTTGCCAGAGCTCAGTGCTGGAGGGAAGTGCTACCGAGGTTTTTGTGTAGCTCCCATCATCCACTATCCCTCTGACACAGGGTTCTAATCCCTGCTTGGCCATGGAAACCCACTGGGTGACTTTGGGCAAGTCACACTCTCTCAGCCTTTGAAGAAGGCAAAGGCAAGCCTTCTCTGAACAGATCTTGGAAAGAAAACCCTGTGACAGGGTCACCATAAGTCAGAGACAACTGGAAAACACACAACAATAACAATAACAATAACATTACTTTTATTAAAAATCCTGTGTAACAAAGCAAATTATTAAGAGCACACTAGCATCGGGAAAAGACAGAATACTAGTTTCACTGAACTTGGACTTCTCTACGGTCAAGAATGTCTTAAAGTTGACAACCAAGTTAAACACAGTTCCAAGTCCAGAAGAAAACAAGAAAAAAGGAATAAAAGAGATACAAACAAGTACAAACATGACACACACTTTTCTCTTTTCTCTCTTATGTTTGAAGTCAACCAGCTGATAATTCCTCTCAAGGGATGACTGCTTCCTTAACTAAGGATTTACCTTTCCATCAATGACCACTAAGCCCCCAACGACGCTATGATTCCTTGACCAAAAAATGAAAAGCACGCAGCAGCCTGTATCAGCCACAGGCTTCCATGCTCTCACTGACCACCTAAAGTGAAAAGCACCAACGCTGCACTGGGCAGCAATTTTTCAAATTCATTTCCACAATTACCTTACAAGCTCTGGGCCAGTGTGCACACCAATGGGCATCAGCTCCAGACATGCACAAAAATTACTAGCTGGACCTTTTGCCAAGTCCAGCAGCACAAGAGGACTGGATATCCCAGCTATGTGAGCTGTGTGCGCACACACACACACAAAATGCAAGAGGCAGGGCTCCAATTTCACACCCACAAGACTGTTCAGACACTGCAAAAACACAGACCAAGTTGGAAGCGTCCTCTTGAAAGAGAAGCCACGGTCTTGTTTTTCCACCCACGGGTCGACCAACCACTGGCAGCTTGGCAAGACGGCCAGCCGCTGGCTCTGTCTTTTATTTTGACTCCGAGATTCCCCACAAAGGACAGATACTGCAATCCTTGCTGAGGGAACTGGCATACCCAGAGGCATTTCAACAGTATTTTGGAGCTTTTGGGGGGGAAGGGGGGGGAGACCATCACAAAAGACCACCAAAGTGATGAAGCGGAAAAGATTATTACAAACCATCCACAAAATAAGAACTGCCTATGGGAGGGCACTAGAATTCCCCACCACACCCACACGCGTGGCACTGAAGATACATTCCTTTTTCTTCCAAGGTCTGGGTAGTGAGAAAAACCTGGGGAACTGACCACAGATAGGTGGGGAAATGAAAAAGGGATTCCCCCTTCCAAAAACAGTTCTGACTGCTTTGTTTCCTCCCACTTTAAAGAGCTCCAAGTTCCTCACGCTGGAACATTTACACAGCACAATCCTACCTGTGACGACTCAGAAGTCTGTCCAATTCCAACTCAGTGGAACCTGACTCTCAGACCAGGGTGCCTAGGAACTACAGCCTGAATGAGACAACTTCCGGATGGGGTGGCTGGAAAGTCAAAACTGATCTTTCAAAGCTCCCAAATTTTGAGCTGCTTCCTTTGACCAGAAGGCACAGTCCCACCCTGCTTGCACACAAAAGATTTCCCCAAGAAAGTGAGGAGGAGATACAGAAAATGCAAAACAGGTGGGGAAGAGAAGGGGGATCCGCACAGGAGAAGGTTAGATTTTGTAGGACAAGGGGGAACTCCACCACCCTGTCCAGCTGGCTTGGTTAACCCTTGGAGCAGACGGTGGGGATGAGGACAGACCCTGGTGACAGCTGGACTGGACGACTGGAAGCAACAGTTGGGTTTTATTAAGAAGCCTCATGGGGAGAAAGATGGGGGAGGAGGTAGACCTGGGATTAAATCATTCATTCTCTGCAAAAGCGGCGCCCCCTCCCCAACTTAGCACATCAACATTCCTATTTGAAATAAGTCTGTAATTCCGAATTTAGCAAGCCAGGAGTTAACTTGCACCGGGAGAATCTTTCTGAAGCGTCCTGGGGGGTGAGGAACAAGCCCAGCTCCTTCGATTTCGGTGTAATTTCTTCAAGACAGGTGACATGAGAATTGAGAGATGTCATTTTTGAGATAGCGGAGCGGGCATGTGGGCGAGGGGGGAGAGAAAGCCAAGCAAATCGCTCCGAATTAAAAGGCAACTTTGGAAAGAATGGAAGGTAGGTGGCGGGGAGAAAGGAGCGGAGGTAGAAAGGAGCTGGGGCTTTGCAGTGTAATCCTAGACTTACATCCGAATCTAGCAGGAACAAAACAAAACACATACACGAAAAAGGGAGACAGACTTTTCCCCTCCTAGCGTAACTTTAACCGCGCGAAGAGAAAGAAATAAAACAACCCAGCCTCCCTTCTCCCCCTCCCGATCCAAGCACAGCCGGTACAAAGTTTGCAAGAGAAAAGAAAGGAGGCGGGTATCCAAGCGAAGAGGGCGCTTACCTGGAAGCAGGTCCTTGCTTTCGGTTCTCCTCTTCCTCAGCTTTCTACGGCATGGGCAAAACTCGCCGTCCACGAGAGACGCGGCGCCAAACAACACAAGCCGCTCTCCCACGGAGACAGAAAGACGCCCGCTCTCTCCCCGCGATCCCAGCTTTGCAAAGTCACACAGAACGGCTCGCCGCGAACCCGACGGGGAGGAAGAAGGGGAGGAGGGAATGGAACGTTGTGCTGGCCAGCGCGCGCGCCCCAGCGCTCAGCAGCCATTAAAGCCAGTCATGTGCTTGGGTGAAACTTTACACTGGAGCGGGACGGACGGGGCGGGGGGGAGGCCGGAGAGAGAATGAGAGAGGAGGAGGAGGAGACAGAAGGGGGCTAGACCACGCCCATTTCCCCTTCCTCAGCCAATGGCGGCGCCGGGAGCGGAGAACGGGGCGGAGAAGAACGCGAAATAGAGCTCCCCTGGCTGGTTGCGCACGATGCCAGCGAGCCGCGTTAGTCTGTCAAAATGGGGACGGCGGGGAGAAGGCGGCTGGGAGCGCCTTCGGTTTATTTCAGCGTGAGCCTGGGTGGGTATTAAGCCACTTCTTCAGCTGCGCTGATGGAGTACGGTTGGAGGATTTCAGCGCAGGTACATAGCTAGGGGACTGGGATCAGAATGTAATAGGATACAGAAAGAGGCAAAGAGTAAGACCATTTCTGCACTGGACTGTTATAGCGCTATTATTCCACTTTCAACATCCTATGGAAGCCTGGGGTTTAAGGAGGGGCGTTTAGAATTCTCAACTAGAGAGAGCTCTTGGGCCCCAGTAAAATCCCAGAATTCCACAGATGCTGAAAGTGGAATAATAGCATTAGAACAGTGTAGTGTGGAAATGGGTAGAAATTTGGAGACTGAAGAAGAATGTAAGGTGGGGGCAGAATTCTTATTTAAGGAGAGCAATGCCCTCATTTTGTCCCCCTATAGGGATGTCATACAAAGGATGGAGCAAGCCAGTTTTCTGCTGTTTCAGAGACTAGGACGATTGCTGCACTACCCTGTTATAGTGCTATTTGTATGACACTTTCAACATCCTGTGGAATTCTGGGGTTTATAGTTTATTGAGGCCAAAGAGCTCTCAGGCTGGGAATTCTAAAGGCCCCTCCCTAAACTGCAAAGTTCAGGATTCCATAGAGTGTTGAAAGTGGAATAATAGCACTGTAACAGTCCAGTGTGCAAATGGCCTCAGCCTTTGAAGCATTTGTCTTTGCTGGTAGGTGGAGGAAAAGGAGGGTTCAGGACAAGGAACTCTTGGGGAGGTTGCAAGGTACAACTACCTGACAGCAAGACCATATGGAACTTGGAATGCAACTCTAATGCACACTTACCCTGAGAGCAAGGTGCACTGAAAACAACTAGAGTCTTTGTTTTGGGTTTTTTTTTGTTTTTTTGTTTTTGTTTTTTTGTACTAGGATTGCGCTGTTCCTTTCCGAACTAATAGGCATAAAATTATTATTCTGACTTTAGGATGCTGCACAGTGCAGCACAATCTTAGGCCATTTCCGCAATGGACTGTTAGAGCACTATTATTCCACTTTCAACATCCTATGGAATCCTGGAGTTTGCAGTTTAGGGAGGGGCATTTAGAATTCTCAACCAGCGAGTTCTTTGGCCACAGTACTCTTCAAACCCCAGAATTCCACAAGATGTTGAAAGTGGAATAATAGCACTATAACAGTGTGATGCGGAAACGGCCTTAGAGTCAAGGCCCACGGCTTACTTGCAGATGAAACATGCATAGGATTGCAGCCTTAAAGAGGAAGCTGGAGTTACTTGGAGGAAACTGAAGAAATTGTGTTTTAAAAAAATGCCAAAAAAATCAAACACTGATGTTGCATAGTGGTTTCAGCTGAAAAATCCTCTATCTGATCTACCTGAAGTAATCTTAAAAGATACTTTCTCTAAACTAAAGTTCTGCATCCACATTGGAAGATAGGCCAGTGTTGATATTCCCCCTTCCCCCCATACCATAGATTATGCAGTAGAGAGAAAAATACTAACATTGGCCTACCTTACAAAATTAGTATAAAGACTGACATCATTTACTAGGAGCAGTTTGAATACTAAACAATGCAATCCTATATCTGTCTACTTAGAAATGAATCTTACTGTCTTCAGCAGACCTGTCTTCATGTAGTTTGAGCGTTGGACCATGACTCCGGAGCCCAGGGTTCAAATCCCCACTTAGCCATGGAAACCCACTGGATGACCTTGGGCAAGTCACATTCTCTCAGCCTCAGAGCAATGCAAAGGCAAACCTCTTGTGAACAACTCTTGCCAAGAAAATTATAAGTCAGAAATGACTTGAAGGCACAAAAGAAACAACAAAGTGTGTGCAGGCTTGCAACCTAAAATCATTAAAAACTATTTACTACCACCATTAGTGCTGTCATAGAAGAAATATTACCCTCACTAACACTTTCTTGGCTGTTTCTATGGTCTCATTGTGAGGATACCAGCACAATTAATGTCTCTATCAGCCTCAGTCTTCCTCATCTGTAAAATAGGCATGTTAGTAACCTTTTTTCCTCAGAGTTTACACAATGCTGACAAAATAATTCAAGCACACTTTTAATTAACAAAATAATTACACTTGTTGTGTAACAAAGTGCTATGAAAATGAGAAATAGGTATAGGACTAATATAATGTTCTGTGTTTAAAGAGATAGCCGTATTAGTCTGCTTTAGGATAAAAAGATCTAGAGGAGTCCAGTAGTGCTTTTGAGACTGATTGGGAAGTATACATTTCAACCATAAGCTTCCATTGATTCAGCACACTTCAACAGATGCTGTGTGGTAAACAGGAATGCACACTGCTTATGCTCTGAGGCAATTTTTTTTCCTTTTTTTTTTGCTATGAATATACATGTTTCAAGACTGACAGTAAAATCCAATATGTGTCTGCTCAGAAGTAACCCCACCCAAAGTTCAGTGGGAGTCAGTCTCAATTATATGTATACAGGATTGCAGACTGCGTAGCTTTTATTTTCTTGTTAAAAAGTTCTCATTACTCAGCCTTCCTTCAAATTAGGAATGACGAATATACGCAGTGCTAAAAACCAAAGCTATTGTGATGAGGAAGGAATACACTTGTACATTTCTTTGCATTTTTCAAGCAGCCTTCTCCAGCTCAGTACCTTTCAGATCTGCTTGACTACAGTTCCCATCATCCCAATTCAGCATGTTTATTAGCCATGCTGTTGGGGAATTATGCCAATTGTAGTCAACACAAGTGAATGGTTCTGGGTTAGGGAAGGCTCAGTCAAAGAGTATGCAACACCAAAATACTGTCCTATAATATATGAACATTAAGTATATATTAATTGACTTAGCTACAGGTCACAACCGAAAATTAAAGTCTTTGGTCAACAGCTAGAATATGGTCCCAACCACACGTAATTGAATAACATGTATCTTTAAATACTCGTAAAAGGCCCAGCTTTATTCATCTCTTTCCATAATGTACTGCAAAATAGCAGAAAGGAAATCCAAATGTTTGCAATTCATCTTTGTAAAATAATACAGAATCTCAAAGTCCAGCTCTACTAAGCCATATATCTGCACAATGAGTACCTGCTTTTCCACCCCCCCTGCCGCTTACACTGTCAGCTCACAACTGTGCAGGAACATCAAGAGATTTATTAAGCCCAGTTGGGGTCATGGTGCCCAGGCTTAAAATTCACGTGGCTTCTTTTTCTAAGAAAATTCTGACAGTTTGTTTTAAGCATTTCTCTACAGCCTAACAAGTTAAGTCTCCTGCACTAGAGATCAGCTGGTTTCAGTCTTTGTGAATTTAAATGTCTTCTTTTAGAAGAAAGCATACTCAGGCTCTCTTCCTGCTTTAGATATAATTAGTCTGTGTTAAGATATCATGATAACCACTTAAGATCTGAACAATCTTGCTGCAACAGTCCAGTATCTTACTCGGTCCTGTATTCTTGACTCTCCAAAATGTTTGGCATGGAGATGTCTTTTAAGCAAAGGGTATCAAATGCAGAGCTTAAGAAATTATCACCTCTGAGAATCCTGCAGCCAGCATGGGTACAGACTATGCTCACTGGTGATTCTAGAAGTTGTAGTCCAAAAGTAACATTTCCAGGCTCTGGTGAGCTGGAAGTTGGTAAGGCGTAATCTGCCTCTTGGCCAGATGTATCTTACATTTTCAGTACCAAACTAGATGTCATAGAGTACTGGACAGCTATGAGACAGCTGCTAGTGTGCTGTGAAAAATTAATTGATTTGATTTATTAATTAAAAGGTTCCTGCGAACCCAGGGCATGAATCCACAAAGGAAGCTGCTTGCTGCATAAGCATCATTTATTTGGCAAACTCCGAAAAAAGATTATCCATTTTTATAGCCGTATGGTCTAAACTTAGGCCATTTCCGCACTAGCCTGTTATAGCGTGATGATTCCACTTTCAACATCCTCTGGAATCCTGGGGTTTGCAGTTTCGGGAGGGGCCGGCTGGCTAGTGCGGAAATGGCCTTAGACTTTACAGATATAAAGGAGTGGTTTCTATCCAGTACTCAAAGGTTTTGGAAAAGCTGCACAATGCAGTTGCCACATCATCTGAGTCTCAGGCCCAGAGATTCACAGGATAAAACCTGGGAGGAAAGCGGTGATGTCTCCTAAGTAAGAGGATGGACCTAAGTGAAACCTAGGGGGGACATATGATGAACGTACCTAAGAAGTAGAGCTTCAACGTGTCTGGCAGCTATTCTTCAAGCCCAGTAGACATAGGGGTGGGGGGTAGACAAAGCAAGTAACAAATATTCTCAAAGGAGTCAGGAAAACATCATATTCACAAATATAATTTCTGTTTTCAGCACAAGGCTCCAGGGAGGAGGCAGCATGCATTCAAAGCTAGACCCCAAACCAACTAAAACACAAAAAAAGCAAAATCAGAAATCCACAGGCACTACTTCTGTTAGGAAAAACCAAAAATCTTCACACAGGAGACTGCAAGCTTTTGAATTCCCCAGGAGTACCCTCTTGTTGATTTTTTTTTTAATTTGATTCAGCTTAAACAATTGTTAACAAAGCATGAGGAATGTTAACATACTTGAGCTGTTAGCTTGAGCCGTCAGTGTCTTTCTTGTAGAATTTTAAGTGGCCCAGATAAAGGTACTGCTGGCCTGTTGATTTGGGAATTTTGTTCTCATGGAACAACATGGCTACTCTAGGGTTGGTTGGTTTGTTTTTCCATATTTAAAAATACATTTGAAACGCTGGCTTATTGAAACTTTGGGGGTTGAGGGAAGACATATAATTAGAATCTTACAACAGGGAGATAATACCAGAATCAGGACTAGAAATTTCTTCCTTCTTTTATTTAAATTACTGTACATAAGTATGGGAAATCAATTTAGTTGGGCCTGCAGCCCTGAAGCTATCCGAAAGCCAAGATTTAACTTGCAATGGGAGACTGACTGAGGGGTGGATCTTGCTCTCCTTGCCAGAAGCAGGGAGGAACTGCCTGCATAAGGCACAGCTCCCCCCCAACCAAAACCCCTTTTGCCCCCCCGACACCGACACACACACACACACACACACACACACACACATTATGGCAAAGACTGTGTTTCCCCTTGCCAAGTTCGTTGCTGTCCATTTATATTAACTGCCAAAAAGGGACCGGAAACTGATCTGAGGGGGAAGAGAAGCCGAAGGGGGAAGTCTCCCCTACACACACGCGCGCGCACACACACACACACACACACACACACACACACTCTTTCAGTCCAGGCCTGATTTATGGCCTGTGGTCCAGGCAGGAGTTTCTGGGCGTCACAGCTCACGGCGGGGGAGCTGAGGGGGCTGGAAAACAAAGATGAGCTGGTTGGAAACAAACAACTTGCAAAGAAACACCAATGTATTTTCAAGATTGTTGAGAGAGCAGGAAGTTTCACTGGAGCCAGCACATTTGAGGGGAGACCACGTTGCAGGAGTCTCCTGTAATGGGGAGCAGTACCTAGGATTCCCAGATTCTGTCTGCTAACTCACCCACCTCCATCAATTCTGGAAAGTAATTCAGGTGTGGTGTAATGCTTTTCGTTTTTAATTAATTTTATTGTGATTACATCATATAAAACAACGTTTCTCATTGTACATTTTACCGAACTATTACCGCTATCTTCCACTCCTCTCTGGATTTCAATAGTGGTATTTCATTGACATATCAACATTATGCATCGCATTGCATTTGTTAACATACAAGATAGATCCTGCTCTTCGACCCTACTTTACATGTTCCATGATATTCCACTGATTTTTACTTCTAACTACTCATGCTACCATGAATTAAGAGTTATTACCTGTCAACACCCTACCCATTTCCAGAACAATTTGCCATTCTTTGTTAATGTCATCATCTGATTTTCCTTTTAATCTCTGAGAGACTATATCTGCATTCCAATTTTCAATAAAAGTTGCCCACCATTGCTCTATTGTAGGTATCTGCTCAGTTTTCCATAACCTTGCATATTCAATACGGGCTGTCGTAATCACATACAGCATTATTCGCCAATATTTCTTTGCAACAGTTCCATCTAACACATGTGTCATATTTAATAAGTACAGTTCAGGTTTCTTATCAATTTGAACCCTCAATATTTTACATATCATATTATATATATCATTCCAATATTTTTTAGCCTTAGGACATGACCATCACGTATGAAATAATCTTCCAACATTCTCCTGACACTTCCAACACTGACCTGTTCCCGTATTATATATCTTCGTTAATTTTTCTGGTGTCATGTACCATCTATGAAAAAGCTTATAATAGTTCTCTTTTAGGTTCTGAGCTGCAGTAAATTTTTGTGTCCGTTGCCAGCTGTGTTCCCAGTGCTCTAATTGAATTGGATGTCCGAGATTTTGAGCCCACAATATCATTGCTAATTTGACTGTCTCATCTTCTCTTTCTTGATTTAAAATCTCCTGGTATACATGTGATAGTAAATGAGGCCGGTTTTCCCGCAGTAACTTCCAACATTCTTCCTTGCTCTTTTTGTTCTATTCCGTAAGTTTTCACATCCATCTGGAATCTCTCAGTTAACTGTCTATAAGGGAACCAGTTTAACTTTATTCCTTCTGATTCCAATTTTTCTCTTGATTTCATCTTAAAAAGATTCAGATTTGTCATTTCTAATATGTCATCATAACACAGCCACTTATCTGAATCAGACCATCTTCCAAAGAAGGCTTCTTGAGGGGAGACTCATGTAGGTAGTTGCCTAATGTTCTTATTCTTGTAGTCAGTCCATATTTTAAGTAGTAATTTTCTTACAAAATGATGAACAAAGTCTTTGTCAACCGCAGCTTTCCCATAGAACATATAGGCATGCCAACCCAGCCTTAAATCAGCTCCCTCTAATGTCAGCATTCTCGTATTTTGAAGATTCATCCAGTCTTTTATCCACGTAAAAGCCGCTGCCTTGAAATATATCTGTAAATCCGGTAGACGCAACCCTCCTCTTCTTATTGAGTCTGTCATGATATTCCATTTTATTCTTGTTTTTTTTTCCTTTGCCATATAAATTTAGTTAAATCTCTCTTCCATTGTATAAAAGGCTTAGTATTTGTAATAATAGGAAGATTTTGGAAAAGGTAATTCATCTTTGGAAGTATGTTCATTTTTATGACTGCCACTCTTCCCATCAAATATAGTCGCATTCTAGTCCATTTCTCCAAATCCTTGATTATCTCTTTCCATTTTTTTTTTCATAATTATTCTGAAATAGTTCATTATTTCTTTTTGTAATCCAGACACCCAGATATTTTGCTTTTTGACCTTTATTAAAACCTGTTAAATGCTCAAGTTCCTTCTCTTCTTTCTCCCTCATGTTTTTTGTTATAAGCACTGTTTTTTCCTTGTTTATCTTGAATCCAGAAAATTCTCCATATTCTTGAACAATATCCATCAACCTCTGAATACTGCTAAGAGGATCATCCAGAAACAAAACCAAATCATCTGCAAATGCTTTAAGTTTGTACTGATATTTCTTTATCTGAAGTCCTCTTATTGCTTTATCTTCCTTTATGGCATTATTAAGTATTTCCAATGTCATAATAAATAACAGCGGAGATAGGGGACAACCTTGTCTTGTTCCCCTATGCAATTCAATCTGTTTTGTTCTCTCTCCATTAATAGTCAGTCGTGCCTGTTGTTGACTGTATATTGCTTCAATCCAAGAGATAAATTTGTCTCCGGCTTGCGCCTGTTTAATGACCGTCTTCAAGAATGACCAATTAATCGTATCAAAGGCCTTTTGTGCATCCACAAATATCACTGCCAATTTTCTTTCATTATGTTTCTCATAATACTCAATTATATTTAGCACTGTCCTAATATCGTCTTGCATCATTCTCTTTGGTAAGAAGCCATTCTGGTCCTCATGTATATTTTCTTGAAGAACCTTTTTAAAGTCTTTCAGTCAGACTTGCAGCAAAAATTTTATAGTCTGTGTTTAGTAATGAAATTGGTCTATAATTCTTGACATCTGTTAAGTCTCTTCCTTCTTTTGGTAATAGAGCCACATTAGCTTCCTTCCAGGTGTCCGGTATTCCCTCCTTTCTTATCTCATTCATTGTATTCTGCAAAGGTATCGAAACTTCATGTTCCATTATTTTGTAATATTTTGCAGTAAAGCCGTCTGGTCCAGGAGATTTGTCATTCTTCAAATTCCTAATAGCTTCAACTGTCTCCATCATCGATATGGTTTGGTGTAATGGTTTTCAAAGTGCACAATAGGAGCCCCTAAAGAGAATCTTTGCCAGGAAAGGTGGAAGGCCCTTGCCAGAATGTGTCTCACTCCAAACAGGAGATAGTGACAACCCACATAACCTTATTCCCAATATATTTTAAAAAAATACATAAAGGAGTGGGGGTTACGCCCTTCAAACTTTGTGCTAAGTGTCAATACTGAGTGCTCTTTTTAAGGGGGGCAACCCTGGATCTTCCTTTTAACAGTATTTGGCTCCCCATGGTTTCATATCCTCCAACATTTCATGGATCAAAACTAGGTCGTGTGTGGCCAATATGGCAAACATTATGAATGAGAAAGAGCACAGAAGCTAGGAAGGGCAGGAGCAGTTTGTTTTTGCTTGGGCCTACTGGAAAGGGCATGGATCCACCCCTCCTCTCCCTGCCCCCCAAGTTAATTGAATGCAACCTACTTTTGCACTTTGAACTCAGTTTGCAGCAATTGAAATAAACTGAGGACAAAGGCGAAAAGTGGAAAGAGAAACTGGGACATTTAAAAAAAATCTGAAAAGGTAGGACAACAAAGGATTAATTAGGAGAGTCCCTACCAAACTGAGACATTTGGAAGGAACACTTTCTACTCCATAAAGCAACATAAAGCTTATCCTGCCTGGGTGCACATAACCTCATATGTTCCTCACTCTCTTTTCCTTCCAGGTGACAACTGTGCACTCCTTTTTTCTCACACACCCTGCCCCCACAAAATGAAGCACAAAATTAACATGATTACTCCCGTGCTGCTGCTTGTTCTTCCTATGTTCACACAGAATCTGTCACCTTCCACAAATGCTGCCATCTTTTTATCTCACCATACAGTAGCCGCTCACAAAGCAAGGCATAGTAAAAAAAAAAAAAAAGTCAGCTGATGTTTATGAAGAGCCATTAAGGTGACCATTTCAAGCTCCAGACATGGCTTGCCACAAGTAGGGCAAAGTAGCTATCCGTGAGCTCAGAGAAACCATGTCAATCTACCCTTGCAGGCCTCAGACAAATTTTGTTCCTTACTGAGGTTCACTGTGAAGCATGTCGACAGCCCTGGGTATTAGCAGGCTTGGATAGTGAAACAGGACTTTGGGGCCCAATTTCCAGTCTCCCTGACCTGGCTTTGTATGTGACTTCTTCAGACTCCATGCAACTTCTTACTGATGAGAATGTGGAATAATTTTATCTAGAACTAGTGCATATACCCGGCATTGCCCGGAATTTTATTTTCTCATAGGTAATACTTGTTAGAAAGATTTGAGATCCTGTGTATCTAATTCCCCAAACTGTCTTGTCCAGTACCTGTAACTTTTCCCCATATTCCCCAATCCAACCTGTATTCAGAGTTATTAACATACAGAGATTGGATTCCTGAGAGAATACACTGCCTCCTCCTTGCTGCTAGGCCTCATCTATAGAGCAACTGGCCTATTCAAGACAGACACAGTTGACTGAGGTCCAAGAGCTCTCTGGTTGAGAATTCTAAAGGCCCCTCCATAAACTTCAAACTTCAGGATTCCAGAGAATCTTCTTAAGCAGGGAATCATATGAGGTCCTCACCTGACACAGCCAATCATATGAGATCTTCACCTGGCACAGACAAACAAACTTTGACTTTTATATATTAGATGAGCAGAACTGTGATAAAGAGAGGGGAAGGACAATAAACTTGGTTCTAATAGAACTGTTGTGTAATGGTCCTACCACTTTGAAACAAAAGGGGTTGTTTCAGATGACCGGAATTCTACATGGAATCTAAGGAGTCGCTTTTAAAAATGTGAGGGCTCCTTTGCTATCAAGGTAGCCGCACTCATGTATTCTGAAAATTATATTTGTTGGGCTCCACTTCCGATCCCCTAAAAGGAGCAGCCCAGAGTAAAATGACCAATACAGTACATGCTGTATTCAAAATATGCAAATATATGTATGTATGTTTTTGCGTCACCTTGTTTAGCATGTGCAAAATCTGGAATTCTTCGTGTGAAGAAGCAGCAAGGTAGCAGGAGCGGTGGGCAAAAGTTATGTGGGTGGAGTACAGAGAAGAAAATAGGTATTTAGATCTAGATCATCACTTCTCCTCTGCGAGCATTTTACTAATACTGCTTGCAGTTTGTCACAAGGTTTTTAAAAAAACACCTTGGAGTTCAACTTTTTCTTAAAACCAAATCCTAAAGTTTACATATCCTGTAACAGGTTGCAGATTCTGCATTAAATTCCACAATCAGGGAAATCACAGCAGCAGAGAGACACTAGTTGCTTCAGCAACAGTTGAGATAATGGGGTATTAAACCATGGCTCCCACACCCAAGGGACAGATGTACTAGCATATCCAAAAGATGAACAACATGGATGGGCAATTTTGCCTCTGGTTTAAAAAATAAAAGTCTTGCAAGCATCATCTTAGCTCTCTTTCTGGGACATACCCCATCTAAAACTGTAGGGGGTAACTCCTAAAGAATCCATTCTTCTTTTAAGGCACACTGTCCCAACTTTTTAATTAAATCCAAGTGTACATTCTGTGCGTGTGTGTGTGTGTCTGCTCCTGTTTTATTCTGTTTTAACTTGAACCCTTTGCTTAGTTTCACAATTGCCAAAGAAGCGCAGTTCCCACCTCACACCCACAAACTTCTGCCCAAATCCTTCTTGGATCCAAAAGACATCCTTCCTTTGGCACATTGAAAGACCCTGCTACCTCCCCAGCCCCCAATCCCAGCCCTGTGAGTCGGTTTGTCAGTCTTGATGGAGCCCAGCCTTCCAGCCCCTTCCCAACCAAGCTGGGGGAGAGTGGCAGATTTATCTTTTCCTACAAAGCAAAAGGCCTCCGGGACCCTTTGAAGCCAGGAGAGGGGCCCAGGCAGAGGGCAGCTGGCTGGAGAGCAGACCCTGTCGGAGCACCCCCCCCCCAGCACATCCTCCCATCCGCATCACAAAGAATTCCTCTTTTAAAAAAAAAACTTATTATATTTTTAAATAATCACCCAAGCCTTGTAGAGAAAACAATGAAGAATTAATAATAATATGTCAAAAGGGTTGTTTTTTTAAAAAAATGTTTTTAACGACATAGCAATAAAGCGGCTGGTGCAAGAGAGCTGCTTCTCTTCTCCAAAAGAACTGTTTGGAACTTAAAAGAGGAAAGAAGAACTCCCAACCCCTGTCTCATAGTCAGCTTTCCTTCAGACAGAATTAAAACTCATTGCCACCATCACACCATACACGGCACTAGGTACTGCTGGAAAAAAAAAAATCCAGCCCTGGTTATCTCTCCTACCGGTTCACATTGAAGCCCAATTTGCAGGTATTTGTTGCCTCTTGCGTACTTTATTTACCCACTCCAAATCAGAGTGGTCAGAAAAATGTGGAAACTGTGCAGACCTGCTAATGCACATTAATGGTAAGTTTGGCGAATCAATCCACACACGTCTCTAGTCCACAACACTTTTGCTAGCCAGCCTGACTAAACACACCTAGTTTTCTGAAAAAGGAAAGGAACCAAATATCTTCCAGCCAAAGGAAACGTCCCCACAATGGTGGCTGAAGGCTTTTATGTCAGTGGAGTTGCAGATAGTCCCCGGGCTTTAGTCCAAACTTCAAAGGAGCTTAATCTCTAGGGTTCAGCACCTTGGACAGCTCCCCTTAAAATCCAAGTGAAATCCCAGAGCAGATTGACAACCCTACTGATGTGGAAGCCACCAGCTATCTTTGCTTCTCTAACTGTTCACCTATTCTGCTTTTAACTGGCTGTTGCAGAAGTGTCTTTTAAGGGAGGTGCTATCCTTTTATTCTCATTGTTATGTTTTAATGCTTTTAAACTGCTTAAAACTAGTGCTGTTCTTAGCAGGATAACATATTTAATTGCTTTTTAATGCTTTTTATTATAATGGAATATCTTTAGTTGTACTTTGTTTTAATCTGCATTGTGAGCCTCTTCTAGAATGGAAAACTAGCACAATCTCTGCAGATGTAAATCATCTTGATTTCTCTTCCATCTTCTTTTCTAAGGAGCTCTGGTTTTCACATATACAGTGACATTTTGAGTGCTGGGATATTGCCACAGTACTTCAATATATGATTAGTGCTATTTAAGCAGGGGCCCCCCCTTTATATATTTCCTAGTTTGTGCTAAAAACACTTTTTTCACCTATATACTTCTTGAATTAAATATTGGCACAATAGTGATTTACTGCAAATTTTAAAATAGATCTCATCTTAAAACTACATGCTTGCGTATATTGCTACCAGCCAACCAAGGATCTGTTTTATGTTCAATAGAACCCAATGGGATGCACCAAAACAAGAAGGGTTATAGCCCATGAAGTATGGAAACTTGCTTGCCAGTTCCACAGGCTGCTTACAGAACAATGACTGTTTTGTACTAAAAGCAACCAGTCTGGAAGTACTCCTAGATACAAATCTTTCTTCAAAATTATTCTGCTTTGTAGATTTTAACTATACTACTGATTGTGAAAGCAGAACCAGAGCGAGTTAGCTATCCCATACTGACATCTATATAAGGTCTTATGTATGTGATGGAATTGCCTAGTCTCCATTTTATTCTGACTACTGATGGAGAAAGTACAAGAATCTAGAATGCTGTTTTCCAAAAGCAGCTCCCTTTAGAGTGAAAAGCACTCTCTGTATTGTTATACAACACAGGCTGCTGCCTCTTCTAAGAGCCCATTTCCTTCTAAGAGCCCAGAAGTCCCAACTTCTAGGGTTTTAAACACACAAACTTTTCTAGGCTGAAAAACCATCTACAAAGGAACCCAGTGCCCAAGGTTTCCCAGAGGTTGCAAATTGCCCTCCTCTGTATTTTTGTATTGTTTCCTGGGATGGGAGGCAGCTGGGGGAAAAAGTGGGCTCATATCCAGAAAGCAAGAAAAGCTACACCAAAGGAACAAATTAGTAAGCAGAGACAGATAGACCATATCCCTTCAACAATACAGCTCCCTCCCCAAGGCCATCTATCCATCAACGCCATGTGCTCAGCAGCTAAGACTGGTCCAAATGTTTGCCAGATGTGTGTGCTATTGCCCCTTCCCAATGCTGTTAGTGATAAGTCCAGGTCAAACATATCCCTGTGATCTAAATATTGGACAGAGGACAGAAGTGAAGGGTAATGTAACTTTCAGGCAGGTTATTTTCCTTAAGAAATATAAATTACTATAAGGTGTTGCTTATCTGACTTACTATCCAACCATCATCCCACTACATGCTACTTTCCTTGGGTAGCAGCCTATTAATGGGTCCTATTCAGGATTTTCGCTGTCCTTTACTTCAACAACAGCAATTTCAAATTCTGGATTAAGGCCAGATCCACACTGCTTACTTTTCTAAAAACACAAATACCTCCTCTGACTTGGAAAGCTTTTTTTCAAACCTCAGATATACAGGCTCTGGGTGTGAATACTCACCTACATTCTTCACATGCTCAGAAGGCCCTTTGAGATTACTTCTCATCTTCTGGGACCAATCCCTTCATACTTGGAAAAAATTCTGAGCTCTTCTGACTAAGGGACATAAGAACAGCATTGTTACTACAGGGTAGTAGGGATTCCCCCTCAAAGCGGTACATGAGAGATGCAAACATCCACCTGACAGCAGCTCATCCATCCTTCTAGCTTCTATGATGAGAATTAAAGTCTCGTAAGACTAGCAAGGGAAGAACTTCTGGGCAATTGTTGGATGGAGCAATTTTCTTCCCCGCGTATCTGTGGTGGGGTGCACCACCCCATCTTCAAGTGATGGTTGCAAACAGGCATGACTTTTGGTTGCAACTTCCTGGTTTGCCAAGGCATTTTCAGAGTCTGGGGTATGTGGTTGTGGGGTATTATGACCAATTTTGCCATGACTGTGAGTTTTCTTTTCCAGGCATTCCCACTCCCAGTAAAATTGGAGGTGCAAGCACTTTGGACAGGGACTGCAGAAAAACGTTCAGGGTTCAGGGTTCCATGCAGACAACTTCCTGCACTCTCCTCTCTTCTGCTCTAAGGGGTACAGGGCCGCAGCTGCCCCCAAACATTACCTTCTCCTCCTACTTGCAGCCAAGTCGCTGCAGAACATAGCTCACAGACTTCATCGGCAGCCCAGCCCTCCTGGTTCCATCTGGAGCCCAAACACAATTCAACCAGCTGGAATGGATTTGCAAAGACAAGGAGTGAACACATAAGTGTGTGTGTGCGCGTATGCAGGGAGGGAAGGAGAGCCCAAAAGGTATCTTACATTCTTACATCCACCCGCTGGCCCTTTTGTAGTATGGATGCCCCTGGCTCAACAGGGAGTGATCCGGGGAGAAACATTAAGCCTTCTCGTGTTCCCATTCTTTTAGTTTTGAAAACTAAATTGTAATGGCTGAGAAGCCACCCATGTTGGAGACTGAGGAGGCTGTTTCAATAGTATTAAAATACTGCACATCCTTGGATAGTGCTTTGCAGCATCTTTTCTTCCTCACCCACAGGCCTGTCCTGAGTGGCACTTCCCCCCTTCTCCCAGTCTGATTTTGGGCATCACCGGATCACCACAGGAAGAAAACAAGGACACATATCACTTTGGAAAAAACACAAAACATGCACATGTGCCCGCACACACACCCATGGCCCCAGGAATCAGCTCTTCACTGGAGAACACTGACAGCAAGGGCGGAGGCTCGGTTCTCCTTTGTTGAGGGGGGTTACTTGGGGTCCCCATCCCCCACCGCCGCTCCTCCAGCAGCAGCACAAGCCCAGCCGTGTGGAAAACGCTTGCTGTCAGAAGAAATCTGGGCCAAGCCGGTGACATCGCCACGTGCGGCTTATGTAAGGGGAGGGCAGGGGAGGACAGGATGGAGAGGAGGCGGCTGGCACAGGCGGGAGAATGAGGGGACACTCTGGAAACTGGGGTTGGGAGGGGAGGAGAAGGCAGGGATTCCTCCACACAAGATAAGTGGAGCAGGACTTCCCACACTGCTGAACACCACACTTGCTAGGTTTTACATTCACACAATGCATCGAGGTACGTGCAGGTTGGCTTAATGCAGATGCCATTGTGACTGCTGAAACGGAGAGTCCAGATAAGAGATGTATGGACTGTAAGAAAATCAGACAGACACATTCACATAGAAAGAGAGAGAGAGAGAGAGACTGCATAGAACAGCAACATGCAATTGGAGGGGAACAGAAGAACAAGGCTACTACACAAGGCCAAAAAAAAGAGTGCCCTTCACCAGAGCCTAGAGATCCACAAGCACTCAGCCCAGGCTTTGTCTTCATTACCACCTAGAGGAAGGGGGATGGATGAGGCTAAGCTCATGCTTGTACAGACCTGTGGAAAATTCATTTCCCTCTGTCTAAGTTCTTATTATTCAGATCTTGCAAGATTTGCTAGAGTTGTCAAGAAAGAATAGGCAAAACAACCAACAATAGAAAACATGAATTGCCAGCTTGGGAGCAAGGGTGCTTGTGCAATTAAACTAGGAACAGAAACATTTGTACTTTCTTACGTGGCTTGTTCTCTCAAGGCCTATGTATAGACAGGAGGGAGGAGCAAAGTGCCATAAGAATCCACTTTCCTTGGGCAACATTGACATCCTGTTGCAGCCAAATCAGCAAAGTGTCTTGTGACACCTTAAAGATTAACATGTGTATTAAGGTCCAGGTTTTCATGCATCAGAATCATTTCTTCTTCAAATGGATGGTATAATCCTCTGCTGGAAAGGTATATCACAAGGTTGATTCATTTCTACCCCATTTGACTAAATCTGGCACCATAAAGCTGAAATACGCAAGTAAATACCCAGTTCACACAAGGAAGCCCAGCCCCCTCATCCTACCCAAGCTTGGGACTCACTTCAATCTTGCCTAGAAAAGCTTACTAAAGTACAACATTTGTACCATCCCTTCCTCTCTCTCTCTCTCCCTGCATCTCTCCATTTATATCTCATCTTTCTCTCGAGGCTTGAGGCATCTTCCAAAAACACTGAGAATATAATAGAACACATATAGTTAAACACATATCAAATTTAAAAAATAAAACAGTATTAAATAACAACAACAAAAATTAAAATCTTACTTTTAAGAAGTGTATATGTGTGTGTGGGGGGGGGGTGCCTTCACATCACCTGTCAACATATGGCAACCCCATGAATTTCATAGTTTTTTTTAGCCAAAGAATACTCAAGAGATGATTTCGCCAATTCCTTCCTCTGAAATATAACCTACAGCGTCTGGTATTCATTGGCAGTATCCCATCCAAGTACTAACCAGGGCTGACCCTGCTTAGTTGCCAAGATCAGATGGGATCTGGTATCTTTAGGATACAGCATCATAAAAACCCTTTTTTGTTAAAATCAAAGACTTTCTGGAAATGAAAGGTCTTAACCTGCAACCAAAAGGAAAAAACGTAACATGCCATCCTAACTTCCCTAGGGAGGGAGTTCCAAAGTAAAGAGAAGCCACAGGGAGCGCTTTCTCACATGTTCCTACCAACCATGCTTGTGAAGGCAGTGAGACAGAGAAAAGCGCCCCTTCGGCAGATCTTTAAGCTTGAACTGGATCACATGAGAAGAGACTGTGCTTCAGACAGCCTAGGCCTGATCTGTATAGGACTTTATAGGTCAAAAACAGCACTTTGAATTCTGTCCAGAAACAGATCAGCAGCCAATGGAGCTGTTGCAACAAGGGAGCTGTGTGCTCCTTGTAGCCAACACTTGTTAGTAATCTGGCTGAAGCATTTTGGCCCAGTTGAAGTTTCTGAACACTCTTCAAAGGCGGCCCCACTTAGAGTGCATCACAGTAATCCAACTGAGACGTAACTAAGGCATGGGTCACCATGGCCGAGTCAGATGTCCCAAGAAACAGGCATAGTTGGCACAGTAACTTTAACTGTGCAAATGCACTTCTGGCCACAGCAGAAACCTGAGCAGCCAGGGTCAAGGTTGAATCCAAGAGTGCACCCAAGCCACAGACCTGCATTTTCATGGGGAATGTAATCCTATCCAACACAGTTGAAATCCCTATTTCCTGATCTGCCTTTCAACTGACTAGGAGCACCTCAGTCTTGAGTTTCCACTAGTTTAGTTTCATCCAGTCCATCACCGCCCATAGGTACTGGTTTGGAACAGATTCCTTGGACTGAAGTGAGAAGGAGAGATAGAGCTATGTATCATCAGCATACCAGTGACACCTGACTCCAAAACTTCATATAACCTCTCCCAGTGGCTTTATGTATATGTTAATTAGCACGGGGCAGGAAACAGGACCCTCTGGGACCCCACAAGCCAACAGCCAAAGAAACAGGAGTCCCCCAGCATCCCCTGCTGGGTTCACCTGCCAGGAAAAAACAGAGACACTTCAAAACAGTGCCTCCAAGTCCCATCCCAGAACAATACCACTACTACTATCACCACCACAATCCCCACCACCACCACCCCAGGCTGCCAATTATCCTTCAAAGGAAATGGCACACTATAGCTTGTGTCTGACAACCACTGCTAGAGGGAGGCACTGCCATCATCTGTGCAGGTCAGATACCACCATTACAAAGCAACAGCGGGCCATGGTGACAATGTGGCCTACCAACCACTTCAGAGAATTGGACAGAGAAGCCCAGTGTCTTCTAAAGAGGGTGGTGATGGTGACTGGGTTTTTCTTTTTGTTAGGCCTAGGACCTATGATTAGAAGGGGATAGAAACCAAAGTTCAACATTACTAAGGGTTGTGATGACCAGCCTTTGGACACACATGACAAAAGTCATATCCAGAGTCTAAAATACTGGCAGTCTACTATACCATACAGTACTTATACACCTTCTTTGAGCTTCGGCATGGTTTTGCCTCCAGCTTTCCAAATTCAGCAGCATAAGAACTTAACAAGAGCAAGCACAAGCTCAGGTCTCCCACATCCAGGTGTACTACCAACCGTTGCCTCCTTTGCCACTCACTCATGTGCCAAAGCCACTGGTGTTGTTAAGTTGACTGTTCATGACTTAGAAGTATGGGATGGCTCCCCATCTTTTCTCCCTGTATAGCTGTCTCTTCTCCTGAGCTATGCAGCCTGAAACTCTGACTTGCAGAAAAAGCCATAGCTTCTTGTCTTAGCAGTTACTGCTACAAGGGGCCAAAGCTCATGGTACTGGTGGGGAACTTCAGCCTAAGGGACCTAATCTAGCAGACTAACCTGCCCCATGGAGTTCCCTTGTAGGTAGTGCTTCCCTGTCCAGCCTCTCCTGTTCCCCAAACCCACCCACCCCCCGCCATGAGACACAGCATGAGAATGACTGGGCTGATCTCGTGACCCGTCTGCTAACTACCGGAGCAAGTGTCTGATGGCTTCCATGTTGCCCAGCAGCAACCTTCAATCTTCAGAGTAGGGGAATCAAGCCTCTTCATCCAGCCTAGTACAAATCCCAAAGACCATATCTCCTCGTATGACCCTGCCTGAGTTTTAAAATCTTTCGGGGAAGGTTTTCCCTCAATACCACCACGTTCACAGACATTTGGTGAGGACTTTTTAAATTAATGTTTGTTGTTGCTGTGTGCCTTCAAGGCATTTTTTACTAATGGCGACCCTAAGGCAAAGCTATCATGGGGTTTTCTTGGCAAGATTTGTTCAGAGGGTTTGCCTTTGCCTTCCTCTGAGGCTTAGAGAGTATGACTTGCCCAAAGTCACCCAGTGGGTTTCCATGGCTGAGCAGCAATTCAAACCCTCAAACCACTACCCTATGCTGGGTCTTAATCCATGTACTTTGTTTTTAACTTGTGTGAGCTGCTTGGGTCCCACTGGGGAGAAAGGCATGATATCAATGAAACAAATATAAAACTTCTTGCTCTTCCACTTCTTTTTGTCAATATGTACTCCCTTTGATTGTCAGACCTCAAGGCCTGGCCTTGAGTCTTCCATTTTCATGGATCAACTTCAGGCAGGAGACAAGGGTGTGAACTGTCCAGTTTGGGTAGGCTGCCTTCTGGGAGTGCGTGCAAATCTCCAGCTCAGCTAGCAGGGGAGTAGCTTGCTACAATGTCCAAGGCTGAATTGATTTGCTGCTGTGGCTTGCAAGACTCTGCAAGGGGTGTATGTATTTACCTTCCTCCTTTCTTCCCACTCATTGTGACGCCAGGGCTCACCGTCCATTCTACTCTGCATCCTCATTCAGGCTACAAGCAAGTTGGCTAGACTGACAGTTCCTTATCTCACCTCATCTCAATCTCATGTCCCTAAATCAGTGAGAAGGAAGAACATCTTTTCATTTCATCTTTATCTGGGAAGGTTCCCTTTAGCTAAGATTTCTGTCCTGATTTCCAAACAAAAAATGCGTGCTTGCTCCGTGTGTGTGTTTCAATGACAAGCTGTGAATAATCGAATAACTGTGGTTGGTACTTAATGCACAACCACTTAAAGACACCAATAGGATCTATACTTAGGTCTCAGATTTTGCACCAGAATCTCCAGGACCCAGGATAATCCTGAATTGGCAATCCTAATATTTGACCTATGATACAGATTATATGTCCCATGCTACTCACTGAGGTTCTCCATTCTGTTTCTCTCCTTAGAATCACGCAACCCTCCAGCCTTGGGAGAAAGTGGGGATATAAATCTAAATAAATAGATAAATGGAAGATTCCTCGTACCACCATACCAGCCTGGTTTAGACACCAGCTAAAATATCCAGCAGTTTTACCATGGGCATCTCTCGCTACCTCAGCAGAGCTCCCCTACAACTTCGTAAGCCCTACAACTGAAAACCAGCCGCCGCCCCCCTTGCTGTCTTAGTCCTTAAGCAATCTTGTGGGGCAAGGGTCTCTTTTCTTCACAGTCTGCTCCCCCTCCCATTTGCAGTCCCAACCCCCAATGTCTCCCCCCCCCCCATCCAGGGAGCAGTTGTTTATGAGCTTCTGGTGAGGGAATTGATTAACGGTTCCCGTGGGAAGTGGGGGTTGGGTGTCGCCAGCAGGAGTGAATCAATTTGCGCCATCGATTTTTCACGCACTGCGGCAGAAACGGGAGCCGAGGGGATGGCGGGAAGATGAATTCCCCTGCGGTCAGTCAGCATGCACCAGCCCTGGCCACAAAGAGAGCCCCTATGCAATGCACAGAGACACACTCCGCTGCCATACACACGCACGCACGCACACATCCTTTCTCATGAGAGGTATCATGCATTTTCCAAATTTTAGACCTGGGGGGTATATTAAGAGAGAGGCCTTCTTCCACACACTAATAAGGGAAGCATTTTAAACCGGAGGAATGGAAGATTAAGTAAATTTAAATCAAAGCTTAAAGTTCTGGGTTCTCTCTTCAGTTCTGGGGAGAAGAGAGTAAGAAGGGATAACTGTGGGTTATAGCCACAAGCCCAGAGATTCAGAAATCTGTTATCAGCTAGGCCAGGAATGAGATCTAACTTTCAGGGTCAACACTTCAGTCAACATCAGACTCTCAGAGCAGGGTCCAGTCAGTTGAACTGGAGAAGCACTTCTAATTCACCCCGCTTTTTCATATTCTGATTTCTGATTCAGCCACCTACTTCATATCATGTGGATAGGTACTCTCACTTTATTGATTTTATTGAAATTACTTTAGTATACAGGCCTTGGTTTCCTGGCAGTGGCTTCCTAGGTCCTGTGTCCTTCTAGCCCAATGTTGTAACACCTTGGCCCTGTGTAGAATAGAGTCCGCTGACAGTAATGCTAGAAGGGAGCTAAACTTCTGCTGATGAACTCAGTGTTAGGAGTTGTTGGGGGTGGAAGGAAAGGAGGGAGATGAGAGATTCCTCCTCATTCAAGACAAAGGCAGTGACCAGTCAGCCTTGGCCAACAGGGAAAGAAACACAAACAGAACTATGTTTTTAATGTTATCAGGCAGATATCTCAAGATGCTTTGGAAAAGAAGTGCTTGTGAGTCTACACGTTGTGACGGACAAGGGGCAGTGGAGACAGTATTCTAAAGCCTTTCCTCTGCTACAGGGTCAAAGGATTGCTTCGCTCACTTCACAGCCCCCCTTTTTTTACCTCTCTCTGCCACTTTTTTTGCATTCTCTAAAATGAAAAATAACAACCTTCTTCATAGGGCAGCAGCAAGAGAAACAAGATAAAGACTACACAGCACTTAATGTGGTCCTTCTATAATTGATAGTATGATTTCTTTTCCACCATCACAAAACAAGACTCGCTGGATGCAACCAATTGTGTACAGAACTGGCAGAGGAACTGAAAACAAAGTAGGGAAGACAGCAGGTTAGGAAAGCATGGAGTGGACAGAGAGATGGGGAGAATAGTAAATGCACAGAGAAAGTTAGATATAGCGGCGGCAAGTGGAACCTTCTGTTGTGGGGTAGGGCAGGGGAGGAAGACCATTTTCTACCAACAATGTCATTGTTTTTAGCTCACTTTTCTTTCTTATAATTTGGCCTTGTTGTTGTCATGTGGCTTCAAGGTGACTCTAGTTTATGGAAGGCCCATTTCAGGGTTTTCTTGGCAAGATTTATTTGGAGGAGGTTTGCCGTTGTCTTCCTCTGAGGCTGAGAGAGTGTGATTTGCCCAAAGTCACCCAGGGGGTTTCTATGGTTGAGCAGGGATTCAGACCTTGGTCTTTCAGAATCCTAGTCTAACACTCAAACATCTCCTGCAATTTGGCCTGGTTGTTACTTATTTATTTTCAACATTCGTACCTTGCCTTCCTACCTGAAGTTCTTCAAGACAACTTTTATGGCATCTGCAAAAAACAGATTCAACTAATTAAAGACAGAAGGAACCAAAAAGCTGTAATGTGAGTCTGTAAGCAGCAAAATTAATAGAAACAGGGCTTTTTCACACTCTGGTTTGTTGCACAATTGCCCTGCCTTAGCTCCATGATTGATCTCTCCTTATCACTGACGTTATCACTCTCTCATTGTTGGATTGCATTCCCCTCACTACTGGAATGTCTCTTTTCATTCACAGGAAGGATCCGTGAACCGTCCCAATAATGCTGCTTTTCCACTATTGTCTATTTGTGTGATCGTTCATTCCACTGCAGTTCCGATATTGCAGTCATCTGGTGTCTTTGGGTGTTGTTCTCCCACTACACTTCCGGTGTCTGGACAAATGGGACATCATGGTGCAGGTGAACAACACTGCTTGTATTCCATTCCCGAGTACATTGTATTATTATTGTTATTGTTATTGTTACTATTATTGTTGTACCTTTGGTGTAACTGTGATGTCACCAGCGCACTGCAATTACACCATTATGGCAAAACAGAAAATCCACTATGATTCTAGAAGACTGCAATGCCGCAATGGTGACATGACAGGAAAACACAGTGTCAAAATGCCAGGGAGAAAGTCTGTCAACATCTGAAATTGTGCAAAGAAAAAAACAAAAAAAGGTATAGTGCATGTGCTAGGTATTGTGGACAGGGAAAGGGAAGTAAAGTCAACAGGGTGGCGTGGAAGACCAATTGTGAGAATGTGCACCACTAAACTGGCAGCATAGCATTTATGCAGGGATGGTGTGATAGTGATTGATTCTATACCAGTTTGTTTCCATTTCCTTCAATAATGCAATTGCTACAACACAACAGGCTGATATGATAAAGCCTGTAATCAGTATGGCAAATCCTGTATTACCTGGCCATTGAAAGCTCAATAGAATAGAACAGACTTGAACCAGCACCTAAAAGACAGAAGAGCAAGAGGAAAACATACATCTCTGGAGAAGAAGTTCCACAATCAAGGTGCCACTAATGACACTATATCCAGAGAAGGATCTCTGATGGTTCCTATGAGGAAAAACTGTTCTGGCTCATATTAAAACTGATCCTTCAGGCATTTCAGTCATAACTCGAACATTGTAGAGCACGATGACCACTTCTGAGCACTGATAAAATATGTCCAGTCTTGCTGTTCCAGTTACTAATCTAGGCATCATACTTTGAACTAGATGAATTTCGTGAAACCAAATAGAACACACTACAGCAATGCAAGTGGGGACTTACAAAAGCATTGGAAACTGTAACAACTGTAACAACAGATGTCTTTCTCTCTTTCTTTCTCTCTCTCTCTCTCTCTCTTTCTTTTTCTCTTCTTCCTTCCTTCCTTTGTATTGCATTTGGGGGGTGGTATAGTGGGTCCACACGCACACATATATATATACACACACGTACAAACTGGAAGGATCATATTATTGGGTGAGGAAGGGGGGGTTGGACAACGGCATTTGATCAGCAGCATTTGGTCAACAGCGTGTTTAACAACATGCACAGCTTGTCTTAGAGAGCAAAACTATTGTTTAATGTGACCAAGTATTCTCTGCTTTGGCAATGGCTCTCCAGTGTCTCCAGAAGAGGCTTTTTTCTACCTCTGCAAACCAAAATCCCCGTTTAACCACAGCTACCAGGGACTAAACCTGCAATCTTGTGCATGCTAATACCGTTAATGCTGAGTCAGTTTTGAAACCTTTTCCCCCACCTACTTACTGCACTACTATGTGGATTTCAAACCCTTCTCTTCAGTTCTGCCAACTTGTCTCAGTGCCAATCGTTATTCCAAATTGCATATACGGCAGCATCTCTAGAGTCAAACAACCTATACCTAAAATCCCTAATTAGCATCTTCTCGTCAAGTAGGTTTTGAGCGTAAAGGATACACACGGCAAAAAAGTGTTCTTCTCTATATGCACCATTTGCCACCTTGCCCCCCCCCACAACAGGCGGTACAATGCCCATGGGGGGGAGAGGACTCATCTCCATAACAACAAGATGGAGAATGGTGGGATGTGCCAAGCAGCTGGCACAAGCCACATTCCCCTGAAGAGGCCAGAATCCTGATCTGAACCTGGCATGCATTTCCCTCCCTCTATGCCCGCCTCTTATGCCGCTGAGCACGTACCACACATGCACACTAGGGACCATGTACTATAAATAGCCACTGGGGGATGTTATCTGCTTAGTGGTGGAGGGTGTGGAGGGAATGTCGCTCATCCTGGAAGGGAAGGGGCAGTCAGGTCTCCGGGGTTCTATTAGCAGCAACGGGAGAGGGGCTGAAATGGGGTAGGGCAGGCAATGTGAGAGTTGATCAACGATCCTGAGGTTCTCTGGAACAGATAAAAGCAAGAGGTCCTGCGAGTCCGAAATCCTGCCTTCCTTGGGAATACAATCCCAGCGGGCCAGAGCAAAGGATTCTGGGAACAATACTGCTGGTTTCTTGAGGACAAAACCAAAGCCTGCGCAGAATTGCAGACACAGCTTCTGAGAAATGGGACTTAGGAGAGAGAGGGGAAGCTGACAAGCTGTGGCTTTTTGCAAATGTAGTCTATGCGGCTAAAGAACAGGCAAGAATTACGCATCCTTCCTGGTATTGTTGGACTGCAGCTCCCATCAGCCCTAGCCAGCATAGTCAACGGTGAAGAATGCTGGGAGCTGTAGTCCAACAACATCCTGCCCGACCCCCCCACCCCAGGTTAGATAAAGAGGCGGCTCTTCTGGAGTAAGAGCACGATGCAAGTGGCTCAAAGGCAACGAATTCTGAAAGCCAGGCAGACTTCAGTCCCCTGGGGTGATTCCTGATAGGTGTGTGGAAGAAAAAGCCCCACATTCCTGGAAAGAGGGCTTGTATTGATTTATCCGTTGTCCCGTTTGGAAAAGGTCTTGTTGGACAGTCATTAGTTAATTCTTGGCTAGGAATCGGCCTCCCTCCCGCAGCCGCCTTCAGCCTCACAATCAGGCTCCAAGCCACAACCTTTGCTCGCTGCCAAGTTGGCGAAAGGTCAACAAGACATCAGCGGCTGGCTGGCGGATAGGGAGGGGTGGTGGTGCCGGGGCGGGAGGCCAGGAAAGCTAGGCTCTGGTTTTTGGTCCAGTATGACCTGAAGAGGCCGTAGCCAGCCAGGGGCTCCCAAAAGACACTCGGAGAACACGTTTTTGAGGCACAGAAAGACGGACAGATTCGGTGCCTGCCCCACTTTTCTGGCAAAACAAACACCCTGGATTAGAGGGATTGAGGAAACAGGCCAGGGGTCTGCTTAAAATCTATCTGTCACGTTGCACTCAGGTTGGTAGGTAATGGAGGTGTCACGTAACCCTCCCACGCACACACCCACACCCAGGGTCCCTACCCCAAGCCATTATGTCTTATACTGAGCAATGGTGACACCTGGTGGCTACTTTGCCTCATCACAGCATCAATCATTTTCTTTCGTACCTTCAAACTCCCTACTCTGACTCCTGTTTTAAAATACTAGGCTAAATCTTGCCAGCAAACTTGACACCTAAACCTATAACTCCAGCCTAAGCCTCAGGTACCCAGACAGAACATGCTGATTCAGGAGCAGAACACCCTGCTTGGAAAGGTTCTGTTAACTGACCGTTCTAGCTAATGCTCATGTTTTAAAAGTATGACTTCTGGAAGGGCATACTGGGCCAGCCAATTCACTCTCAGGGCTTGGCTAGAATTAAGCATTGAGCTGATTCATCTAGCTGCCTAAGCAAATATAGACAGAAGACATTATATTCTTCGTGGCCTCAAATAACCCATGCAATAAGTCAATTGCCTGTATATCTGTCTATAACAAAAAGAGACATCACAGAGACAGTTCCTAACAGGATTAGAGATGTCCTGCTCAAAAAAGAACAAATGCAAAATATTCTGTGGCAGTTCTCATTTTCACAACCTTCGTGTTCACACTGAAAAGAGGTTCTGAGGCTCAGTCCATGGGCAAAGTCAGACTCACACCAAACCTTCCAGCAAAGCTTAGGGATTTTGCCATTCATATCAGTGTCTCAGCCTGATTTTTGCCACCTCTTGAAAATGGAAAACATAGAGTGATCATCACAAGTCAAGAGCTTTGTGAAAGTTAAGTAAATGAAGGTGAAAACTTGCCCATCAATCTAGAATGGATAATCTCATGCTGGAAATGCATGCCACTGCAGAACAAGTTGGGAGGGAGGTACATTTCCGCTAGAAGATCAGATTAGGAATATTTATTGTTATTTATTTATATACTGAATGTATATCCCACCTTTCTCCCAAGATGAGATTCAGGGAGGCTTGCAAACATTTAAAAGGATTAAGCTAAAACATTAATTTACAAAAGTTAAGAAAAGAATTAAAGAGCAAAATTGTTTAAAAATATGATTAAAAACAGTTAAAAACAGTTGAAACATATTTAAAACAGAATTTCCAATAAAGATTAAGAAACACAACATACCACTTTACACACATTGTACCACTCCATAGTTAAAATGCAAAAGGTGTGCCCGCATAGAAATGTCTTCACTTGCTGGCAGACAGAAAGCAGGGAGCAGGCCAACCCAATCTCCCATGGAAAGGAGTTCCACAGTCTGGGAGCAGCCACAAAAAAGGCTTTCTCTCAAGTCCACATGACATCACCTGCAAAGGTGATGAAACTGAGAGAAAGCCCTCCCTTGCAGATCTTAAAGCTTGCATTAGCTTGTGTTAGGAGATATGGCCTTTCAGAGTCTGGATCCAAGCCACACATGGGTTTAAAGGTTAAAAACAGCACTTTGAATTTTGCCCAGAAATGGTCCAGTAGCCAATGGAGCTGTTTCAAAAGGGGAGTTACACGATCCCTGATCAACAGTCTGGCTGCAGCACTGTGGACCCGCTGAATTTTCCAAGCAGTTTCCAAAGGCAGCCCACAGAGAATGTGTTACAATAGTCCAAAGAGGATGTAAATCTAGGCATGTAGCTAGGTCTGACTCCTCAAAGAATGGGTATAGCTGGCACATGGGTTTTAACTGTGCAAATGCATTCCTGGCCACAGCTAAAACCTGAGCATCCAGCCTCAGAGCCAAGTCCAGGAGTACACCCAAGCTGTGAACCTGAGATTTCAGGGGGAACATAACTCCATCCAGCACAGCCTGAATCCTTATTCTTTGGTCTGCCTTTCAACTGATCAAGAGCACCTCTCCCTTGTCTGGATTAAGTTTCAATTTGTTCACCCTTATCCTTTCCATTATTGAGAGCAGACACTGGTTTAGTACAGAAATAGCTTCCTTGGAATCAGGTAGAGAGGAGACATAGAATTGTGTGCCGACAGCTCACTGATGACACTGAACTCCAAAATCCCAGATGACCTCTTCCAGTGGTTTCATGTAAACATTAAACAGCATGGAGGACAGAACCGAGCCCTGAAGTACATCACAGAATACTGGCTGGAGTGTTGAACGAGCATTCTCCAGCACCACATTTTGAGTCCGCTGTGCCCCCAAGCTTCATCCCAGAGCAGTGGCCCAGAAAGATCCCATAGGTGATGGTATCAAAAGCTGCTGAGAAGTCCAGGAAAACCAACAGGAACACACTCCCATCTAGTTTCCTGCATAGGTCATCTACCCAGGCAACCAAAGTCTTTTCTGTCCCATAGCCAGGCTTGAAGCCAGATTGAAATGGATCTAGATAATCCATTTCATCCAGGAACCCCTGGAGCTTTAAGGCCACCACACACTCCAATATCTTGTCCATAAAAAGGGATACTGGAAACTGGCTGATAGTTCTCTAGTATAGTAGCATCCAGGAAGGATTTCTTTCCCAATACTGGCCTCAGCACATCCTTTTTTAGACAAGATGGAAACTTGCTTTACAGTAGTGAGGCAATCACTGCACACCTACCCACCCAATCCATCAGTCCTCCTTTAGCTACTTTCAATAGCCAGGAAGGGCATGGGTGGCTCTAACATATCCAATAACACAACAATAACATATCCAACAACACTGGACAAGCAGGAGCTAAGCTTACATCCACAAGACCTGTATCAACTACAGCATCTAAGGCCACTTCCGCACTAGTCTCTTATAGTGCTATGATTGTACTTTCAAAATCCTATGGAATCCTGGGGTTTGCAGTTTAAGGAAGGGCCTCAAAGGCCCCTCCCTAAACTGCAAACCCCAAGATTCCATAGGATGTTGCAACTGGAATAATAGCACTATAACACTCTAGTGTGGAAATGGCCTAAGTCAGAGAAGAGCCAAGTGGTTTTATATGCAAAATGCTGTGCAAACTCTTCACAGCGGGCTGCCAAGTGATTTATATTCACTGTTGTGGGGCAGAATGTAAAATGCCCTTGACCATTTGAGACAGCCTCACTGGACTACACTGTGTGGTTGCAATGGTGGCAATGAAGAAGGATTTATCACCGCCACTAGCACCATGGCATAGGTTTTCCAATGAGCTCTAACCCATGTTCAGTTGGACTTGCTCCAAGTCTTCTGCCATTGTCACTCTAGTCTCCATCCCACTTGCTTCATCACCACCAGCTCCCTAGTGAACCAGGATGTTCGCCTGGCTCCATCCCATGAGAGAGGACACATAGGAGCAATTGTATCTGCCACCCTGGCCACTGCCCTGTTCCAGAGAATCAGTCAAGGCTTTGGCAGGATCACCAGCCAAGGCAACAGGAAATTCCCCACCAGCCATCAGGAATCCATCTGGATCCTAAGACTCCTGGAGTGGACCATCTCAATTGGACCCCACCCCTGCAGAGGATCTGCAGCTCTCATCAACCAATGAGTCTAAACTGCACCAGTTAGTGATCTGTCCATGACAATGGAACTGTAGAAAGTTGCTCCTCATGCAGATTGCCATCATCTCAACTCACACAGAAAACTAGGTCCAGACAGTGTCCTACAGCATGGGTGGCACCAGATACTGCTTGAGACAGATCCATAGTTGTCATGGAGGACATGAAGTCCTGAGCTGCTCCTGTCAGAGAGGTCTCTGCATGGATGTTGACGTCTCCCAGCACAAGGGGACTGCAGCTGCACCACCACTGAGGCCAGTTCAGCCAGCTAAAGTAGGGAGGCTCCTGAACAGTGGGGTGGGTGGCACACCAACAAATCCCCATTACGTACAACCACCCACTTTTAAGTGTACACAACCAAATCCAGGAGACTGTGGGACTGGGCACCTGGTGAGGGAGAGGGAACCCTGATAGACCACTGCAACTCCACCTCTCTGCACCCCTAGGCCTTGCCTGCTGCTCCATGGAGAACCCAAACTGGACAAAGCTGGGAGAGGTTAAAATGCTCCCTACCTCCAGCTTCATCCAACCAGGTCTCCATAATACAATCCAGGTCAGCATGCTCATCCAAGATCAGATCCTAGATCAAAGGTGTTTTTCCATGTACTGACTTGGCATTAAGCAGCATCATTTTCAGCCCAGGGGGCCTGTTACCAAGCCTATCCAGACTGTTTGAGGTGGGGGACATGTTAGGGACAGTCAGCACTCTGCAGCTCTTCCCTCTCTCCCATGTCTCCATCTCCCCATGCCATATCACCTGCTGCCTATTAATGTTGCAATGGCTACTCCCTTGGCTGCACTGCCTCCCATATTCTTTGAATACTCCCTATTTGTGCTCTAGTTATCAGCAGGGCAGTTTTAAGTGGGGAGAAAAAACAATTAGAAAAACGCAGGGTAAAATACTTCCTCTTCACTCCCAAACAGGGTAACTGGCCCTTATCCTTGCTCCACCCTCAAACCAGCTCCCTCCCCAGCAGCGAGCCCCTTATATCTCCTTTCAGGCAGGGGAGCAGATGATAGCAATGCTGGTTCACCCACTGCTGGCTCAGGACCTGGGGATCTTGGAGCCTGCTCCCACAGGTATGTAAATGGGATATGCCACAAAAATCAGGTACTACCCTATTTATGCCACAAAACCACATACTGCTACAACAAGAAAGAGGAGGCTCCCTCTATGGAGCTTTATGGGAACTTCCAGTTTAGCAATGGAACAAAGGATGCTGTCACGTTGACACTGCAAATCTAGAAAGGCAGGTAAAGATAAGGAATTTTCTCAGCCAAGAGCAAGTGGACATTTTAGCTTTCCCCCAGGAGAGTGCTATGAGTGTGTCACACAGCCCGCCAGACACTCTTTAATCTAGCCTGCTGCCCTCAGGTATGCCAAAGGATGCAGTCCGTTCATCAAAAGTCAACTAGCAATGCAGCTTAGGAGCATGGAAGTGGGGGAGCATCCTGTCCTTTGCTTCAGGTGGCTAAATGTTTTGGGACAGCACTGCAGATACACAATCAACCTATACAACCCACACTGCAGTCATATGTGGTTTGTGGCCACAGAAATGTGCTCTGTGGAAGGAACATCTGGGACACACTCTACGCATAGCTTTGCAATTAGTGTGTGTGTGTGTGTGTGTGTGTGGCGTTCACGTGGCCTGTTGACGTGTGGATGGCCTCATGAATTTCATAGGGTTTTCTTAGGCAATGAATACTCAGATGGGATCTGGTACCTTTACGGTACTTACACTCATTAAAAGATGCATACTCCACAATTGTTCACGTTCCTATAATTCCCTACCAGAACTCTGTACCTGCCCGTCCTCAAAACCCTTCTCAAAAGCTTATTTTAGGTCAGAGATGAAGAACATGTAGCCCTCCAGCAGCCGTTTGACTGAAGCTCCCATGCTCCCTCACCATCAGTTACACTGAGTCGAGGTTGATGAGAGCTAAAGTGTAACAGTTCCAGAGCCACACTTGCCCAGCCTGGCTTAAAAATAGGCAGAGATGCACATGGGAGAACAGCCTTCCGTAACCTGGTGTCCTACATATGTGTTGAACTATATCTCCCACCATCATTAAACAGCATATCCAATGGCTGAAGATGAGGAAGCTATAAGTCAACTCATCTCAGGGACACCAGGCTGAAGAAAGCGGTTGTAAGATGCTTCCTTGCACAGTAATTGTGATAAATGTCCTGAACACTAGTCAACAAGTGCCCTAGGCAGCAAGTTGTTGGCGCACAGGGGCAAGATGAAGGGAGAAACACAAGGAGTGGTCTTGAGCTGGTCCAAAAGTCACATCAGCACGTCAGAAGTCCAGTTACAGGTACCAACAAAGAATAAACAGAACAGGACAAAACATAACCAGTCCAAGGTCAAAGTGAGAGAGTACTGCCAGTTAACTAGATAAGACAGTTGTCAGCACTAAGGCTGGGAGAAAACTGCCCGGATATTTATCAGCAGCTCCTTCAAGGCCACAGCTGCCTCAACAGTGCTAATTCGGTCAGCATTTATTTGGGCTTGGTGTTTCTGTCTCCCTCTCTCAATGAAGAATGAGGGGAGGGGTTTCTCTGCAGCCTCTGCCAAGTTCCGCTAGGGAGCAGGATCCCCTACCACCCCAGCTCCCAGCTCCTCAGGCTCACAGGGAGCTACAGCTTCTTGGCAATCTGCCTCCTTCTCTTCCTCATCTGAGTGCTCCAGGGGGTTAGTTACAACAATAAGAGACAGGATAGGAAGAAGAAGCCCCTTCTCTCTCTCAGCTCTAAGAGGAGGGAATGTTCTTTTCCCCAGTAAGAACAGAAAACTGCCTTAAAGTAAGGGAGACCATCTGTCCACCTAGCTTAGTATTGTCAACACTGACTGGCAGTGGATCTCCAGGGTTCCCAGCTGAGATCTTTCCAACCCTACAGGAACTGAACCTGGGACCATTTTCTTACAAAAGTAGGGGTGGGCAACTGACAAAGTAAAAAAGCCAACAGAAGCAGAACAGGCAACCATCAGATAGTGGACGGACAGGCAAGACTGCATCACCTTTGTATTATTATTTGCTGTGCCCTCTTATCCCACTTTCTCTCTCTCAGACTCACATAACACACCAGTGGAAGAAGTGATTCCCAGAGTATTTAAAATGGGCTGGCACTGTTTGCAAAGCTAGAGGACGTGAAGAACCACGTGAAATGTGGATCGAGAGCCACATGAAATACTTGGATTAGTTTCTTTCTACCCTTTGCAGAGACAAATTGCTATCTTTTCCACTACTGAAAACAAGGGGTGCAGGCGTGTGTGCCCATCTGACTGAATCTGTGCAGTGGGTCCTGTCTGTTCAGCTCTCTCTGCTCACGGACACACCTCTTTCCCTTGCCAGCCACACAAGAGTCATTGCATTTGTGTAAGAAAGAAAGAAAAAACACATTTCTGGGAAGCCCCTGGGATTTTTTGCTACAGGAGGCAATCATTCTACTGTGTTCAGAAACCTCACAGGGCCTCCATTTGGAGTATACATCCCCCCACCCCCAGCTTTTCCTTCAAACCTCTACTGCAGACTTTCTCAACCGAGGACGCCAGCTATTGCTGAACTACAAACCCTATCCTCCTCACTCCCAACGACCGCAGATAAGGGATAGCTGGGGGTGTAGCCCACCACCATCCAGCAGATGAGGGCAAAAAGCTGACCCTATTTCGGCGTTCTTGCCATTTCAAGCAAGTGGACAGGAGAGCCTGTCTGCACTCCAGAAGAGCACACGGGTGCCCGTGTCTTTTCCCACTGAGACTTCCTGCTGCCAATTTCTAGCCTTAAAAGCCAACATAGTATTTCTCAGCTGTCAGATCTAATTAGTTCACACAGACCAGTCGATTGGCTGGTTGAAGCCACAGGGACACAGAAACAGAAAGCAGGGTGGGAGAAGGACAGGAGAACTAGCGTGTCATCCATTTGCTTCTAACTCCCCCCTTCTTCACATTCTTTAGTTTCACCACAAGAAGCCAGAGTGTTTTGACCTTCCAAGGAGTGTGGAGGTGTTCAAAACCCAAGGGACTGCCCTTCCCACACTCCACTTAGCACTAATGGCGAGAATTGCCCTGAATCAAGGGAGGAGAACCAGAACTTTGCTTCCACCTCCTGCCCCCCTCCACGCACAGCCAAAAACCCTTCCTGAAGATGCTCCAAGAAATGGAAGTGAGGGTCACATCCCTCTCCTCCAGACACCGCTGCCCTCGCCGATTAAGAGCCCTTCTCAAAACTACTCCATTTCCCTCATTTGAAAGCTGCAGCATCACTCGGTGACTCACATGTACAGAAAAAGCTGTTGCAGAGCGAGAATCATACACTGAGTGGCACGTTTTTCCTAAGGGTCTTTCCACACTAGACTGTTACAGTGCTATTATTCCACTTTCAATATCCTGATGGAATCCTGGGGTTTGCAGTTTCCGGAGGGGCATTTAGAATCCTCAGCCAGAGAGCTCTTTGGCCTCAGTAAACTGCAAACCCTAGGATTCCACAGGATGTTGGAAGTGGAATCATAGCGCTATAATAGTCAAGTGCGGAAATGGCTTGTTTCATTCACCTAATGGGAAGCCACTTCAAAGTCTCACCGCCGAAACACAGCAGCCACACATGTACACCTTACAGCACAGGAAAGGGTTTCAAGGCAGACAGTAAATTTTTCTGACAGACTTTCACCTCAACCTCTCTCCCTGGAAATCAGTTTTGTGCTGCTTTATCACAGACCCAGTTACTCTTGGCCTAAACCCAATTGTCAGCTGCAACTAGAGTAGACCGACTGAATCAAGAAAGTTTACGTGTCTGTTGTTTTAATAAGTTTCCCATTAATTCAATGTGGCTTCTGCAGTCACAACTAAGGCCATTTCCACAGTAGGCCCTAGGCTCCTCCCTAAACTGCAAACCCCAGGATTCCATAGGGTGTTGAAAGTGGAATAATAGCGCTATAACAGCCTAGTGCGGAAATGGCCTAAGTGTTGCACTTAGTCTTTGTTTCTTTTCTTTTTTTTTTACTGAGCTGTTTTATATCTTCCAACTCTCCCATTTTGGCAGGACAATCCCAATTAATCCTCTATTCTCCCACTTTTCCAGCTGCTTTTAAAATGTCTCCATCTCCCTCTCCCTGCTTCCCTCTTTCCCCCTTTGTTTTCAGCTTACTTCAATTGCTTCAAATTGAGTTCAAAGGGCAAAAGTACTTTGTACTCAATTAACTAAGCAGGGAAGAGGGGAGAACAAGGGGCAGAATCCAGCCCTTTGCTGTAAGCTCAGGCGAAAGTAAACTCTCCCAGCCTCTCTTAGCTTCTGTGTTCTTCCTCATTAATAGCTTTTGCCATCTTGATCACATGTGTCCCAGTTTTCGTCTGTGAAATATTGGAAGGTATGCTGTTCTGCAATAAATTAATGGCACACAACACAGCAAAACAAACAAACAGAAACCCACAACTGTACACTTTTAAATTAGCAACAGCAGTGAGTTCCATAACTTCAACCACTTCAACTAAAACACCACATGGTGTGAAATAGGAATAGGCGAAGGGTGTCAACAGATGCTGACTCCAACTTCCAGCATTCTTCACTATTAGGCTATGTTAGCTAGGGCTTATGAGAGTTGTAGTTCAGCAACATGGGGGGAACATTTTGCTTACGTCTAGTGAAAAAAAGAGCACATCTTAATTATTCTAAATTAAGTTAATTTTTACCAAATGAAGTGGTTGACTCCTAAGGAGGGGAGCTTTTCAGTCATGGCTGGAAAATACTGACCCCGAATGAATGAATTAATGAACAAACGAAACTTATTATGGTAAATAGCCAGCAGACAACCCCAGATGGGCTTGCTTGGCACCTACGTTGCAATCTTTTCAGCATCCAGTTAAGACTTTTTTACTTTCTTATGTTTTTAGTCCTTCCCTTTAAAATGAGAGTGTGTGCTTTTTTGATCTGAAGGGCACTGTTGATTTTTCCTTTTGATATTTTTACAAAATATTTTATATTTTTCTGATTTTGATTTCTGTTTTGTGAACTGGCCAATAGCTTTGTCTACTGTTTTCTGCAGAATGTATAGATTAATTTGTGGGCTATGACGCATCTTCCACATGTTCAATAAATGAAGACAATTTAGCTTTTTTTTTTTTTAAAGGTATTCTTAATTCTCTTGAAAGCTGGATTTGAAAACCCAGCTTTTCCACAGTTTGTTCATTCCATGCCTTAAGTGGGAAGCTATGTTTATTTTAACATTGGTCTGGACAGTCATGATTATAAATGAGGGAAATATGGACCCATGCCTCACTGGAGGACTTGATTAGGAAGCCCAAATTCATGTGTGGCTCACCTCACAACAGAGCATACTCATAATTTGAATTAACAGTCCTCTGTCCTTCCCGTTTTCTCCTGCCAAAGGGGAGGCATCCCCATAAGGGGCCCTGAAAGAATGCAAAGGTCCCAGAAATGTCATTCCCTTCAGAACTGGAAGAACTATAGGAGAAGACTAAAAGTGTGTGACTGGTAATCCAACCAGAACATGCTGGTTAACCATCTCTAAGCTGACAAGTATTTTGCTGGCCTGGGTGGAACCAGCTGGAGCAGCACAGCTCAATGCAGGCCACAGAATTTCATGTCAGGCATCTCAGACCTCTAGGAATAGGCAGAGCCATAGCGATGAAAAGTTAGACTAGCCAGCTGGTTGGAATGCTAGGAGTTGCAATCCAAAAGCCTAACTTTTCAAAATTCTGGCTAGATAGATCAGTCTTCCCCAATAGCCAGGTTGGCTGGAGATGACGGGAAGTGTAACCCAACCACATATCCGGAGAGTACCAGATTGGGGAAGTCTGGTACAGAAGGAGTAGCCTCTAGAATATAAGGCAGATAAGAAACTTTCATAAAATATTTGGGCATCGTTGCCAGAAGTGCCATCTCACATGCCAGACATGTCACCCCTTGAGTAGTTCCCATGAAAAGAAAAGTTCAAGTTTGCTTCCTCTGCCAGGGATTGGGAAGCAAGCAGCTTCAACCACCCTGTTTGCGAAATGAAACATCACAAGTTCTTGTAAAAAAAGAATGACGTACAATTTATAAAGAAACCACGTTGCATGGAGGAAAATAAGTCAGCACAAAAGTTATCTGACCAACCAACAATTGATGGACCACAATTATACTGCTTGGATTGCAGAGCAGCAAACAGCTGGAGTAAAGAATTGCGCCAAGTTGGATTCCTTCTCTGTTTGTCACCCTCAGATGCATTTATGCAAGGGTGTCTGAGATGGTTTCAAAGCTTGGTGTCAAAGGGACGGCATGTGATTATTACAACTATTGCTTCTATTCCTGTTTATTTGATTCATATCCCATCTTCTCCACAGGAATCCAGAACAGCCAACAACTTCCATAAAGACTCCTACTTAGAATAGCAACTCTGAAATTGCAAATTGGAAATATCTTTCTGAAACGCAATAAAACCAGCCATACAAACAAGGAGCAAACCAAAACACTTGGTTCCATTCCAACAGCTCATAAATGCATACATTTTTAGAGAGCGCTTGATGGCAACCAGGTGGTTGCTCAGCCTTCACACTTAGGTTTGCTTCAGGTGAGGGCTGCAACGTCACATGCTGCGATAGGCAAGAATGGAGTGTCAGAGATACAGATGTCCTGGCTAGAACTTCTACAGTGTCTCACATCCCCTCACACATCATACTTTCCAGCAAAGCCTGTTCACCAGTCATCAAGCACTGAGCGACTCAGTGAATGAGAAATAAGAGTGCCATATGTGATCCAGCCTCTAACTCTCCAGTTTCTAAATTAGCACCATTTTGACCACATCTGCCACTGATAACTCCATCAAGAGATGATCCTTCATTTGGCACTGCGCTTGCAAGTGTCTTCTGCTTGAAAGGCTCACAGAGCAGGAGCGCTTCCTTTTCACTGGCTGGGACACACATTTGCCACCATCCTCTTTCCTTTTCTCCCAAAGTCACCCATCCACCCACCTCAGCCAACCTTCAGCATGATCACAGCGCAGTTTTAAAAGACCCCGTTGATACCATTTAGAGATGCAGTTAATGTATTCTGCTAATTCTTTTTAGCAGAAGCTAAACCCAGCGACCATCACACAGCCCTCCCTTCTTTCAGCACACTCCATCAAATTTATTAGATATGTACGGGTGCAATTACTCAGATTAATGGTAAGGGGAAACCCTACGCCCGCAATTCTGGAAGACAAGAGTAGGTAGACGTTTTACGGCACAGTAGCGGCCAAGAACTACTGAAACAAACCCAGGGATCGTTCTTTGAAGTCCGGCCATAACTGTGCAGCTTACGGCTGGCTCTTGAACAACTGAGAAGACAACACCACCATCTGGTTCTGGAAGGAGGAAGTGCTTTGGTACAGAGGAAAACCATTAACACTGCCTGTTTACTCAAAAGTAAATTATAATGTCTTCAACAGGACTTAATCCTATTACAGCATATACACAGCTAATTACAAAAGAGCTTGGAGAAGTTACTTTTTGGTTTGCATTTCCTAGAATTCCCCCAGACAGTGGCCATGCTGGCTGGGGAATTCTTGGAGTGGCAATCACCAAAGGTAATTTTTCCAGGCTCTGGCTTATAGCATAAGTGTGACAAGGAACGCCACTCTAACTGCACCCTAAAGGAGAAGGGGTTCTAGCCAATAATCTAAGGGGAGTCAACTGTGGCCCACCAGATTTTTTTTTTGACTGCAACTTCCATAATCCCTCACTCTTGACTATGCTGGCTGATGGGATTTATAGAACAAAACGACTGGAGGACCACAAATGCCCCCTTCCATTCTCTAAGTAGACAGGCCTCACTGACAGTTTTTCATCTCTTTAAAATAAAAATGGAGAACTGACCAGCACACACCACTGTATGACCTAACAATGCGCTTTTTTTTTTTCTGCAGTCAAGTAAAGACATTGTTATTTCAACAGGTACTCAATGTGTGATTATGGCCTGTCTGATATTGTTAATTGGGCTGAAGTTGCTGAATGTATGGATGTTTGGGTTTTAATTGTGTATTCTAAATTTGTTTTAATTCTTCTTGATTGTTTAATTGTGTTTGAACTTTTGAATTCCATAGTTTTTAACTATGCCTTTTTAATTGTTGTAAGACGCTTTGAGTCCCAACCTAGGAAAAAAAGGCATACGAATAAAGATGATGATGATGATGATGATCATAGGAGGAAGAAGAAGATGAGGAAAAGGAAGAAAAGGAGGGAGACGACAACAGCTGGCATAAACAGGAGCTGTGCTTAGGACCAGCTCCACTAATGCAAACTAGGCAACCACTTAGAGTCCCAGCTTTCTCAAGGGGGCTGGTGTTTCATCTAGCCATAGATCAGAGATGAGGAGCAGACACGTAGTTACCAGCATTGGTGTTGTTACATGCCTTCAAGTCATTTCTGACTTCTGGCAACCCTAAGACGAACCATCACACGGTTTCCTGGGGCTTAAGTGTGTGACACACCCAAAGCCATCGAGTGGGTTTCCATGGCTGAGCAGAGAACTGAACCCTGATCTCCAGGGTCATTGTCCAATCACACCACACTGGCTCTCATGTAGCCACCAGTGGAGCAAAATGGGGGCATTACCCCCTACATAAGAATTCAGCCTTGCAATGAAATTTTCTTTCAGTCCCTAAATTTCAAGCACTTCAGTATTCGAGCATTTGGAAACAAAGTTAAGCATTCAGAAATATAGCGCAGGCATCCAAAGAAAGGGAGCAGACAAAGATACCAAGGGAATGTAAACACAGAAAACAGAAGACTGCTAGTGTGAACACTTTTCCATATCTCAGTCTCACCAATGTGAAAGACAATGCCCTCATTTGACCTCCCACCTCATAAATATGCTCCCAATAAGGAGTCAGATATTTTTCTTGCTATTAATTCTAAAGGTCTTTTGCTGCTTTGCCTACAATTTTTGGTAATGCCATTTTCTGGGCTGACTAGAAAAACAGCCTTTGGTTGTTCAACAAGCCAAGTGGACAAGTGTGAGGGGGTTGTAATTTTATTTTACCGTGTTTTAAATGTATTCTTACAATTGCTTTAACTTTATATTTTAACTTGTGTTTTTTAGATCTGGCTTAATGGTGTCTTGACTTTTGCATTAATATTTTTTTAAAGTTGTACTCTCTTTTTAAATGATTGTAAGCTGCCCTGAATTCCATGCTAGGAGAAAGACAGTGTATATACAGGAAAGATTCATCCCAAACTATATCTGTTACATATGTTAACCTAGGACCTTCTGCTTGCAACCGTAGTTAATCACTTACGCAGTCAGTAGGATGCAGGGGAAGTTTTTATATGACCATCAACCCTAGAAGTTTCTGGGATCACATGATCTGGTTGCTTAAATACATGAAGTATTTATGACCACACATTTGCAATAGATAGAAGAGCAAATGGAGAAACCTGAGCTGAAGAACTCAGAATTAATATAGGCATGCAGGAGGCTCTATTCAGGCTAAAATTTCCAGTTGTTCTGACAGCAGTGAAAGGAGGGATGAGAGAGAATGCTTGATTTTCCAACAATAACCACAAAAGTTCATTTTTTCATGATGAGGAAGTTCCTCACCCACATACTTTTTATAAAACTTTATCATTATCACCACCAGTGTCCCACCTTTGATAATATTGTTATAGGTTTGCTATCAGGTTTCTGTGAGCATGACTATCAGGGCAGGTTACCCAAAGATAATATCCACCCCACATAGACCACAGAATGTTGATAGCCAGAAGTATTCAAGATGCATGCCTCCACTGGTACTTAAATGGCTCAGGAAGGCTAAGTGATGGTTGGAAGAAGTGATTCGGCCAGATTCTAAAGCTAGGGGAGTGTTGAAAGGTGCCTGGTTGTGATATAGAACAATAGACTGTAACTTGACAGAGACAGACACAAAAAGAAAAAGAGTAAGTTTCAGGGCTCTTGAGGAATCTTTAGATGATGTCTGGCTCTCTACTTAGTTCATTTATTCCTTGTTTTTATGTGCCCTCCCCACTTTCTTCCAATGAAAACATAAATAAGAACATCTCCTCCACAACACATTCTCCTCAAACCAATCCTGTGAGGCAGGTCAATGTGACAAATGGAGACTGGCCTAAGATTGCCCTGTGACGTCTCTCAGCAGGGACTTGAATCTGACAATCTAAGTCCCAGTCTAACACTCAAGCCTAGCCTCCAATATTTTACAAATGAAAACCAGGACATGTGTGGCTAAGCAACATCAGAACATGCTGAAGATGGCAAAAGTAATTGATGAGAAGAAACAGATAAGCAAAGACAAGCCACGGCAGTTGCTTTTGCTTGAGTTCACCGGAAAGCACAAGATTCTGCCCCTGCCACTGCCCCTTACTGAGTTTGCATTTTGAACTCAATTTGCAGCAACTGGAGTAAGCAGAGGAGAAAAGAAAAAAGGGAGAGGTGAAGGCAGAATATGGGGCACTTTAAAAGCAGCTGAAAAAGAGGGGAATTCTGTGAGTTGTAGTTCAAAAATGTAACTTTTCCAAGTTCTGAATATTTCCTCTCCTAAAGGAGAAGACTCTCAAATATGTGAATCAATTTTTTTTTTAATTTTCAAGGAGTCAGATGAACACACAGACATAAAATGTAAACAGGAATATGAAGATACATTTTCTTTTGTAGGAGAACCAAATACTATTCTACCTCTTGGGTCACACTTGATGCTGGGATATAAATCCTAATGGTTTAGCTTCTTCTAGGAGGGAAATCAAACCAGCAGCTACAGGGATTAGCAAGGAAACAGGAAATGTGCAGATCTGGGGTGAGCAAAGTGCAGCCTATGGACCAAATGCAGCCCCCAGGGTCCCCTGGGGTCAAAATATTTTGGGGAAAAAAAAGTTGCCCCATAGTGCCTCCAAACATCCTCTAGAAAGTTGTTGTCTGCTTTAAAGTAATTTCCAACTTATGGCAACCTAAAGCGAACCTATCACAGGGTTTTCTTGGCATAATTTGTTCACAAGCCTTTGCTTTCCGCAGAGGCTGAGAGAGTATGACCTGCCTAAGCTCACCCAGTGGGTTTCCATGGCCAAGCGGAGATTCAGACCTTGGTCTCCAAAGTCATCCTCCAACTCTCAAACCACTACAAAGGCATGGAAGACATTTATACCAGGAGAGGTCTTTTTTTAAAACAGGAAGTAAAGAGGAAGTTACTTCCCAGGCGATGCACGGATAACTCTGTTGGGAGCCCACATAGCTACTAAATGGTACCTCTATGTGCAGGGCTAACATACCTTTAAAACAGAAGTGGACAAAATGCTTATTATCCTTAGCATCTGGACTTCAGATAAATCCAAAACTGCATGCAATCACGTTGACCTATATCAACAAATCCTAGTAACTGTCTTCTTGTCCAGAGACTGGCCTTTTGTAAAGTTAATAGCTCTTAACAACTCATTCAAGCCTCCTCAAAATACTTTGGATTACAACTGGGATAGCTCATAATATAGTGATTTGAACATTGGGTGACAATGCTGGAGACCAGGACTCAATTTGTTACTCAGCTGTGGAAATCCACTGGGAGACTTTGGGAGCACCATTCATTCTGAGTTAAAGAAAATCTTGCGATAGGGTTGCCTCAGGATCACCATAAATTGGAAATGATTTGAAGGCACACAACAACAACAACAACAACAACAACAACAACAACAGCTCACCACAACATTTGGTTGAGAAAACCTACTCTCTGCCCCTCAGCGCTTCCTGCAGGCAAAGCCAGTGGTAAAAGGAAAGCAAGGGATTGGCATCAGAGGGGATCCTTGTCCTTGCTCATCAAAAAATTCAGGAACTTTGACTCTGGTAGCCCCGGCTCCACTATAACACCGGCATCAAGTGCTATAAAGGCTGTGGGGGAAGGGGTGAGGAAGGGGAAGTCTTGGAATATTTGAACAACAAAGACATTGTACAGTTCAAACATCTTGCATATGTCTTGCGTCTAGCCTTCCTGTCTCAGGGACTTAGTCATCTTTACAAATCATTTCTTAAATTGTGCAATGCACTTTTTTGTGCTCCCTTGCAAAACACTTATAAAAAGAGGGCCCAAGCCATTGCATATTTTGCCAGAGAACTAAGTGAGGATGGCAGAAAGGAGAGCAACTTGCACAAGGTTGCCCTGCAATCTGTAATGGACTTGAACCCAAATCTGTATTCACCAAGATCTCAGCAGATATTTAGTGAGCTCAGAAAAACTAGGAAGATGACTATGGAAGACTGTGCTCAAAGCTGGCCTCTGCCAGACACTCCACGTGTGACCTTGGCCTCAACTGCTCTGTCTATAAAATGGAAATAATCACTTTGAATAGTCATGGCAATAGATATATATACATGATGCAATTACTCAAAGAACATACATAGGAAAGGCATGAGATTACCCCACTGCAGCCTTGCCCTCTTGAGATACAGATAAAAGACAGGGGTGGGTTCCAAGACATTGTTAAGACTGCCCAGCGGCTGCACTTTTGAGCTGGACTCCCAATGGTACACTACCCAGCAAACGAAGCAAACAAATGAGATCACTGTCCTGCCAAATGAAAACTCTTTACCCAGAAATGAAAATTTTCTCCAGTCCCCAAAATGCAGCTTAGGCATCCCAAGGAAGGCGGCAATACGAACACCGTAAGTGTAAGAATTCTAGGTTTGAACATTTCTATTTATTTATTTATTTATTTGAAGTATTTTTGTATCGCCTCCCAGCCGACAGGAGCTCCTGAGGCGATGAAGAAATTAAAACCAACGAAAACAAGATAAAGATAACAACATTTCTAAAACACGTTAAAACGCTGTTTAAAAACTCCTAAAAGCAATCTAAAAACAATCCTAGAATCTAGTTTTGAAACAGTTAAAACAACATTTTCAAACATTGACTGTCTCAGGGATGTTTTTAGTGTCTTACTCCCTGCAATGTTAGAAATTTGAGGACAAGAGGAACATTTCATGGGAGGAGGAGTTTTTATTTTCATGGGCAATGGGCTCCCTTTGCTGCCCCCCGCCCCATTGCTACACCTCTACACTACACGCGTGGTTGTATTTTTTCCAGGGTCACAGAACGGTGGCAGAAGAAAGCAAACAAAATCTGCTAGTTCTGACATGGCTGCATGGCCGTTGCATCCACAGCCTTTTTGTTTTTTACCAATTTACTTAACACTGGAGCAGAGCATCACCAGGAATTCTGGCCACAATTTACGACTTATATCTCGCCATTCATCTCACGAACTCAAGGCGGTATATACATCTCTCTTTCTCCCCAGAAGACACCTAACATCTGCACAATTGTAACAGTGTCTCAGCATCCGCTTCATCACTCCCATTTCACAGACGGAAAAGCTGAGTCCAAAGTTCCAAGTGGAGTCTCTGGCAGAGGTGGACCTTGAGCACAGTGTGGTTCCTAGCTTTTCTGAACTGAATAGGTGTCTTCTGGATCTTCCACCCTTACAACAACCTTGGGAGGTAGGACTGATTGAAATAAAAGGATCTGCTCACGGTCACCCAGTGAGTTTCCACAACTCAGCAGCGAGGATTTGAACCTGGAGCTCCCAAGTCCCACTTTTTGCCTATTTTCCTCCCCAGCACCGAGTATAGGGATGAGATTATCACAAAGGCCACACCGATGTGCTCCAGACCGAGAAACCCAAACTTAGGAACGCCAAAACAGCCACAAGAACAGCACCAAGACCTGACCGCAAAGGCAGAACACCCCCTTCACCTTATTCCAACTTTGCGATCCCCCCTCCCTCCGCCGCTTAAGCAAAGGGAAGGAATCCGGCTTCCCGTTTGAACGGAAAGGGGATTCCGTGGATGGGTTTAAAGGGGTGGGGGGGGAGGCATACAGGATGGGGGAAGGAGAAAATGTGTTTGCAGCCAAACCCAGCTCCCTGCCTCCCACACACAACTTTTCCGTGGGCAGCCCAGGTCCCTGGCTTGCCAGCAGCATCTGCACAACGGGAACCGGGGATGCTCCCCGGAGGCTGTGCGAGCTGAGATCAGACAGAAAGCCAAAGGAAGGGAGGGAGAAAACAAGGTTCTTAAAATAAATTTTGTTATTTAAAAAAAAAATAACGGCAAAGCCCTCCCGTGCGAGCCTGGGCAGAACAAAAGCCTTGCGGGGAAGTACCCCCGAGGGGCCGATTTCTCACCTGGTCCCGGAGGGAGGCGGCCGGGGGAGCCGGGTCTCCTGCGATCCTGGGGGAAGCCCTTCGCGCTGGAAAACAGGATTCCCCCTCTCTGTCTCGCTCCGTCCGCGGACTGTCTGCCGAACGCTGCAAGCCCCAGCCCGCTCCCACTGGGTCCTAACGCCCTCCCGACTCGCTCGCCTCTGCTCCCCCCCCCCCACCCCCGGCGGCGGCTGCGACAAAAACAGCGGAGGAGACACCACGGGGTTTGTTTGGAAACTTTCGCCGGGGGGCAAAGGTCACGCGGGAAGAAACGGGGAGGGGGGTTGGCTGCGGGAAGAGGAGGGGAAGGAGGAGGAAGAATACAAAGTTCGCCGCCACCAAGTGGAGGTAGAAAATCAACAGGAGCGTCGGATGGAGGCCTTCTGCTACATCGTTATTACTCGTTCATATACCCCGCGTGGCCGGGGGTGTTATTTTCACATAGGTAACACTGGTTGGAAAGATTTGAGATCCTGTGTCTCTGATTCCCCAAATTGTCTCGTCCAGTACCTGCAACTTTTCCCCATGTTCCCCAATCCAAGCTGTATTACAGAGTTATTAACATACAGAGGTTCAGTTCCTGAGGGAATAGGCTACCCTCCTCCTTGCTGCTAGCCCTCATCTGCATAACAACCAGCCTATTCCAGACAGACACAATTGACCAGGTCCAAGAGCTCTCTGGCTGGGAATCCTAAAGGCCCCTCCCTAAAACTGCAAACCCCAGGATTCCACAGAATCTTCTTCAGCAGCCAATCATACGAGGTCCTCACCTGACACAACCAATCGTGTGAGGTCTTTGCCTGACACAGACAAACAACTTTTGCTTTTAGAGTAGTAGGGCAAAAGAGAACACAGTGAGTGTCCCATCCCATTTCCCACACACGCACCGTCTTTAGGCACGGTCCATCTAGACAGTCTTCTCCTCCTCCTCCTCCACAAAGCCTCGCTGGTTGCATCCAGACTTCTTGGTATTGTACACCTTCAAGTCGTTTCAAACTTATGGCGACCCTAAGGCGAACCTATCAGGGGGCTGAGAGCGTGTGATTCACCCAAGATCACCTAGTAGGTTTCAAGACTGTGGAGCGGGGAATCAAACCCTGGACTCCAGGGTGGTGCTCCAAGGCTCAAAGCACCACACCATGTTGGTTCATACCCTAAGTGGATCCACTGAAATGAATGGGAATGTGCACTTAAATCACATTGATTTTGATGGGTCTACTCTAGATAGTATTCGGAGATTATAGTACACAATGATAGCAGTTTGATACCACTTCAACTGTCAGGGCTACCTCTTCAGGAATCCTGGGATGTGTAGTTTGGTTACTAGAACTCTTACAGAGCAATGTTTCTTAAGCTCTCCCATGTGGGAGACTGGTAATTCCCGCCCTCACCCCTCAGTGTGTCAGGGATTAGTAGCGTATTTGTGCCTGCCTAGAAACTCTGCAGGGACTGGCAGCCGATGGTGTGGAGATTGCCACCAGTTCTTCGACCACCACGTTCGAGAGCAGTTTTTAGCCTTCCATCCTCCAGATGCTTTGGAGCTGAACTTCCAGAAACTCCAGACAAATGGTTAGGGTCAAAAACATCTGCTGAACTAAAGATCAAGGATCACTGGTCTAGTTGACTCCCCTGAACTTCAGCAGAAACTTAAAACTACCTCACCATACTACAAATCACAGGTTTCTATAGCACAGCACTGTAACTGTCCAAGTGGTATTAAAAGACCATGATTCTGTTGTGTAGTTACATGCTAAAAGTCCATCAGGGGTTTTTCTTCATTTGTTCAGTGGGGATTAGCCATTGCTTTCCTCTGAGGCTGAGAGAGTGTGACTTGGCCAAGGTCACCCAGTGGGTTTCCGTGGCCGAGTATGGATTTGAGCCCTGGTTTCCAGAGTCTTAGTCCAACACTTTAAACTACTACACCACCCTGGCTCTAAATGTCCTCTCTAAACTGCAAATCCCAGGATTCCAGAAGATGGAATCATGCCTGTTAAAATGGAATTACAGTGCTACGGATGTGCAGTGTGAACCAGTCCCAGGTTGGTTGTGCTCTTTCTGTGGTTAATCATGAGGGTTTGAATTCAATGTGTCCTGCTGCAGAGAAAGAAAGGAAGGCAAGTTCAAACATAAGCACCATTGTTGAAATGAATTTCGGTAATCAGGGGGATTAAAGAAAACCCTTCTTCAATCTACAGCTGCTACTCAATTAAATCATATGACTGGACAATTAAGTTTTTTGAAAAATTAATGCTTCATAAGCATGCATTAAAGTAATCATTTTGAAGAATTCCTTTGGTTTTGTATTACGCAAACACCTATCAGTTTAGACAAGGGCTTCCCATAGTGTGAAAAAGAAAGGAGAAGGTGGTACCCTACCAAGTTTGGGTAAGTACTGATATTTTTTTAAAGAAAATGTTGAATTAAATGGGATCACCCTTTTAATCAAAGGATTTTTAGTTGATTACACTGAATTAAACTAAGCTCTGCATCTTGCTGCCCAGTTTCAAAGCACTGTCAAGAACCAACTAGCCAAAAATCAATATGCTAACACTCAGAGTGAGGAAGATTGGCCTTCCAGATGTTGCTGGACTGCAGCTCCCATCACCCCCAGCCATCATGGCGAATGATGGGAGTTGCAGCCCGTGAACATCTGGAAAATGCCACATTCCACACTTATCATTTACATCATCCCTACTTCCAAAATCATATTTTTCTGAGCATGTTAGAACTCAGAACATTTGCTTAAGAGTTTCTTTGTCTGAGTGCATTTTCAGTCTCGATCATTCTGCTTGCCTTTTATGTGCTAAGCAATTGTGGATGATTTTCTGTAATGGACATTGTTGTATTCCAGACTAGCGCACAAGCCATAAGCAGCTGAACACTGCTTATGGAGCCACAACTCAGGGCTGGTTTATGGCACACATGCATGCACTTCATTCCATTACCACATACTTAATCTTCATAATTGTTGCTATGCACCTTCAAGTAGTTTCTGACTTATGGCGACCCTAAGGCAAACCTATTATCAGGTTTTCTAGGGCTGAATGTATGTGATGCGCCCAAGGCCACCCAGTGGGTTTGCGTAGCCAAGTGGGGAATCGAATCCTGGCCTCCAGGGTCGTAATCCAGTGCCCAGACTACACCACACTGGCTCTCTGAATAATCATACTCAGTATTTATACAGAGCTTAGCTTGTTTGTTGTGCTTCATGTACATTATCATCTTGTCATTCTTATGAAAAACGTGTAAGATTAGTCAGCATTATCCCCTCTATTTTAAATGGGGGACAGAGAGATAGAGAGAGCATGTAGCTGGCTTCAGGCCAGCAACTATATGATGGCATTTTATTCTGTTCTCAGTTGATTGTATTTTGCTGTTTTACTGTACTTTTTTATGTGAGCTACTTTGGAGTCCCTTTTTAGGACCCAAAAGCAGCACATAGATATTATTTCTTAGTTATATTTAATCCCACCTTCCCCCACAATAAGCTCAGAGCGATATACCTGGGTCTCCCCCACTTCACTTCACCCGTCCAATAACTCTGCAAATGCAGTTGACAGAGAGTGTGACAGCCCCAAGAACAGCCAGTGAATTTTCTGTCACACTAGGGACTTGAATACTGCAAGTCCTAGTTCAATACTCTAACCAGTGCACCAAACAGCAGTGATGTATTTAAGTCTTTCACTCCAAGTCTCAAGTTTCTACCTTCAAGTCTCAAGCCCTTGAAGATACTTTCAAGTCAAGTCTCAAGTCTGGAAGCCACGACTTTATACCCCAACCAAAATTTCAGAATTAATGGATAGAGTGAAATAAATTCAGTTTTAACAATTTAAGCAGAGTCGGCTCTCAACATTTGCAGTTTTGCCATTTGCAGCTTCAGAAGTAAGGAATAGGATCCTATCTTATTCCCCATTACTGAAGATTCAAAAGCTTTAAAAGGAAGGATCCTTCTTCCTCAAGCCCATTGCCTAACATGTTTGCTGTTCCCCTCTGAGAAATGCGCCCTACCCTCTGGGGGCGAGTCTTGTCTTTTGCTCTTAGGAAACATTTTAGAAGGCTCCTCCGATATGCAGTTGGGGACAGGCTGCTGAGCAGACCTCAACCCTGCCTCAAGCCCGTTGCCTAACCTGTTTGCTGTTCCCCTCTGAGAAATGCACCCACACTTTGGGCTTCAGAGAGATTGTCATGGGACCAGTAGGCAAAAAGAGATGGAGGCGTTGTTCAAAGTCGTAAGGTTTCTGGATGAATGTGTTATGTTAACTGAACCAAGGGCATCAAGTCAGTCATCAAAAATATACAAGTCTCGAGTCGAGTCGAGTCGACTCAGTGCCTCATTTATGGCCAAGTCGAGACAGTGAAGCAACTCAAGTCCAACTTGAGTCCGAGTCTACATCACTGCCAAACAGTAAGTTACTGGTGCGAGGACATGCAAGCAAGGGTAGCCTATTTAAAACTCTGTGGTTCACATGAACACATTGTATTAAACTGTGGTTTATGTGAACCATGATTTGTTGCTTTAGCCATGTATTCTCCTGCAAAGGACCAACCAAATCACAATTAGTTTTCCCCGCTTCTCTTCTATTTCTCTCCTGTCCCTTTGGTAAAGTTCTCTTTCAGGACAGGCAACTGTGGAAATGAGTCAATTTTATAATGAGCCATAACAACAAATCATGGTTTAAACAATCTGCAGTTTGTAACCCAACAACAAACTCCAACTTCTGAACATGTTTTGTTTGAAAGGCTGAGTTTGGACAAAACAAATCAGAATATAACATACCACATCCTGGCTTCGTATTATGGCTGAAATTAATCTGTGTCTTCACTGCTAAGAATTGACCTTTAATTTGTGAACTGACTTTGATGTGAAATATTATATCCAGCATGATAAGAAAGTCCTTTCCTAGATAGCTGCTTTTGCCCATGCCATTTTCCACTTGATGATGTGACCATAAAGTAATAAATATGCATGTGTGAAACTGATCTTTGCCTACCCATTTTATGAACTCAAGGTAAGGACTGTTCCCTACTTAAACACTCCAGTATGAGGTGAATCAGCATTTCCTTCTGCTTTGTCTTTTTTTCTGTTCCAACATCTCTGGTGCAAAATCTTCCCATCTCTTTAATTGGATCTGCTTTGAGACTATGCAAATATTTGAGTTACTCAGCACTCTTGATCAGACAAAACAGTGGCTAATTATGAATCACTTTATGCAGTGCTCCAATAGCACTTGAGAGATCTTTGACTGTTCCCAAGATTCATTTTGTGTATCCAAAAGCAGTCTTCCCTGGCTCTCTTTTATTCCTTCAGACTGTGTTTCAGGACTCCCAGGAGTTACTTGGAAGCGTTTGAGTATGGAGGGGAAAAGAACAGTAATGGTGAATAAGCTTGCCTGAAGGGTAATTCTCCCTCTATTCCCGTCTTCCGCGGTTCTCAGCACTGGAATGGTGGGACGTACTCTAGAGAGCGCAGCTCAGTTCATGCAGAGTATTCATGATACTCAACAGACCTAGCCAGGGCTTTCTTTGAATTGAGAGCAAGCCTTAAATTCTGAAAACAAAGCCCAGAATTATCACCAATGTCCAAGAGATTCCTTACCAGATACCCAAAGGTTTCCTTAGCAATATTAGTACATGCACACCCCAGTTAACAACGCCTCTGACAAAGAAGCCCCCCATTTTCCCTCTTCATCTTCTGTCTAGCTGGATATTTTTTTAAAATTAGCATCAGCATATGGATGATGTTGAAGGAGGGCTGGAGAAACTGACATTCGGTCCTGGCTCACAGTAGTATGTCTGCAGTAAACAATGCAATACATCTTAAGCTGGGAAAAAGTGGGATTCTGCTCTAGCCAATTCTACTGTAGCTGCATGTGCTTGCCTAGAACAAATAAACAGCAGCTGTCTCCAGAATCATTTACCAAGCAAGTGGAAACAGCAAAACAGAAACAAAAAGGGAAAGCAGATAAGCTTGCCTCACCAGCTACTGTCAACATTTCAAGAAAGCATGGCTAAACCAGCCTACCAAAGTGGAAATCATAAGTGGAAGCCAGGGAAAGAACAAATAATGCCAGGATGCACTTTGGAAGATGCTTTCAAGTGGTCTCAAGAACATTCAAGATGTTTTTACTTACGCAAGACTTTTTTGGGCTGGGTTTTTTTTTTTTCATTTCATATGTACATGTTGTTTGTTTTGAATAAAAAGTTTGCTGAAACATATTGAACTGCTCTTTTTTATTGTGGTGTAGGCACCTATCCATGTCATTTCTGTTTCTGCTACAAAATTTTCTGTTAAAGAGGTCAGATGCAGGAACACATCTACTTCATTAACTAAGGTATGCAGTGGGCCCTCCTTACCTGTGGTCTCTGGACATGTGAGTTTGAGCATCTTCAACCGTCACATCCCATACCTAAAATTGCAGCTGTGTGCACACAGATGCACTGAAGAATCCATGCACACATTGCCACCTTTGAATATAATGGGACATGTACATTCACAAATTTCACTATTCATAGGGGTTCCTGGAATGGAACCCCCACATATACAGAGGGCACTACCTGTAGTTACATTTATGTCCTGTTATTTTGCCAACAATGTCCCTGTTCCAAAATTTATCCTCATAGCTGCCCTGTGAGGTAGGACCGGCTATGAAACAGTGACTGGACCAAAGACACCCAAACCAAAATCAAGCAGCTTACTGCCACTGGTTTCCACTCTTTGCATCAGAACCAGCAACCTATACCCACTAAGTATTTGCTGTAAAGGTCTGGGAAACCTGCTGGAATAATTTTTGGTGCCGTGAAGGGATGGCAGGGAGAAAGCCACAAGTGAGGGGCTGGACCACAGTTCTCGCAAGACAATAATCGTAGTACAGATCCCACCCATAATGGTGAGGAGATGCCTAGACAATGGATGCCTGTCCCAGTAGTAAGGTGGAGATTGTGAGCAGGCTCCATGAGAATGATGATGTCTTGACTCCCTATAATAAGATAAAGAGGAAGAATGTCTACATCAAGATCCGGAGAGCTCCTGGGACCAAGGCCTACTCTGGTATTGAGAAGATACATGAGGTTGAGAATCCATGTTGGGTTCAATACATTCCAGTGCCTCCGGAACAAATGGTCTTGGTGTCAAATTTGTGGCCTGTGGTGGCTTAGAGCCAGGTTTCAAGAGAGGGATTAATTCCTTCAGAGTAGGAACCAATGACTTTAACTTCATCTGCACATCCAAGTCTCTGGTGATCCTTTCCAATGCTGGGCTCAGGTGCCAACTAGGAGACCCCAATAAAGTGAGAATGCAAGACAAGGATGGGTGGGGCTCCTGAGTGGAAGGACCCAAGATAACCAAATATTGGGGTGGCTTCAGAGGTTGGTCTTTATCTTCCTTCTTAAGCTCCACCAAAGTCGAAGAGGACAGACACTTCTCTTTTTGCAGCTGTTTCTCTATATAACATAAGTGGGACATCATAGAATTTTTGACTCCTGGCACAGGGCTTAGAAGCTTCCTTTGCTGTTGAAATCAACGGCACCAAATTTTCCCCCAAGGAGGCTTGAAGAGGGGCCAAAGGGATCTGGCTCACTAAGTGCTCTGGCTGCTGTTCCATGACCAAAGATGGGCATGAGCAAGTAGCCCACGAAGCTATACAACATTGCTTGTTCTGGGCTGCAAAGGCTACTGTCTGGAGGGCACCCTCCCACCAAAGAGCTTTAAGGTGGGAAGCCCTGTTATGCCCTGCTTGCCATGTAAAAGTCTGGCAAAATGAGCACAAGTCAACTACATGGTCCTTGCCTAAGCAAAGGAGGCAGTACATGTGACAATCAGCCCCACAGCCTAGAAACTTATTGACAAAAATCTTCAGGGCCATAAACTACCATACAGATTAAAAGATGATTCAATGAACAGAGAATACCAAAACACTGAAACCTCCTAATGATCCTATCACAACAGCAGACAAAAAGAACTCGGTTTTGACAGGAGCGCACAGTTTGTATGTGTGCAGACAAAGGGGCAGGGTCACCACCAAAATGCAGCTCTGGAAGCTTCCAGAGATCTCTCTGCAGGCACAGAATGACCCCGTGAGTCACAGAGATGACAAAGAAGAACAGTACCTTGCCCCACAGCTCCTAACAGAGCTACCAGAGTCCCACTGCTTTATTTTCAGTTGGTATTAGCAGCGAAGACATTCACCAGGTTACTTATTATAGAATTAACATTAAGTAACAAAGATGATATGATGAGATTATATGACTCATCGGAAAAGATGATAATGCTTGATAAAGTAGAAAGCAGTAGGAAAAGGAGGAGACCACAGTACAGGTGGATTGACTCAATCAAGGAAGCTGTGCCTTTGACTTTGCAAGGCCTGAGCAGGGCAGCTGATGACTGGGCATCTTGGAAATCTCTCTCTCGTTCACAAGTTCACTATAAGCTGAAGTCAACCTTACAGCAACTAACAGCAAAATAAAGGTGGAGTAGACAGATGCATTTAGATGCTTTTCTTCCTGTGCTTCCCTCCTGCCCCAGATGTTTCAGGAAAGAGTAAGAAATCTGAGGGTACATCTCTTGAGGTTAAACTACCAGGCATCATATACGGGGGGGGGGCAGTTATAGAAAGTCCACAGCCTGTACACCCGTCCATTTTCATCAGCTCCTAAACCACTGTGGGCTGCACAACACCATTTCCATGAAACTGGAAATTACATTTGCAGTTACTCCTGATTGGTCTGCTTTTTTGCTCTTTCAGGCTTTGAGAGAATATGTTGTTTACGAGACCCCTGGCTCCTGGAGGAATGATTCTCTCTTTGGTGTGGGTGTGGGTGTGGGTGTGTGGGTTTTCAAATTCTTCTAATTTTTCATCACCAGGGGATATGGGAAGGAGTGTCAGTGGGGTCCATACATGCCCCACCTGCTTGTGACCTTTGGTTTACAGTTTCCACCCCTGATATCTAGTATCATCTAATATATAAAGGTCAAAGTTTGTCTGTTTGTCTGTGTCAGGCAAAGACTTCATATGACTGGCTGCTGAAAAAGATTCTATGAAATCCTGGGGTTTGCCATTTAGGGAGGGGCCTTTAGAATTCTCAGCCAGAGAGCTCTCGGGCCTGAGTCAACTGTGTCTGTCTTGAATAGGCTGGTTGCTACAGAGATGAGGCCTAGCAGCAAGGAGGAGGGCAGTATATTCCTTCAGGAACCCAACTTCTGTATGTTAATAACTCTGAAAACAGATTGGATTGGGGAATATGGGGAAAAGTTACAGGTACCGGACAAGACAGCTTGGTGAATTAGAGACACAGGATCTCAAATTCTTTCTAACAAGTATTACCTATGAGAAAATAAAACCCCGGGGAATGCTGGGTATATATGCTAGTAGTATTACAATCCTAAGAACAGAACATTCTCTCAGGCATAGAATTCGATCCAAATATCTTTTAGTCAAGCAGTTGAACAGTGGCCCTCCTGCACTATGTCCCTGGCTTCCTATGTAAAGAGCTGAAGGTCCAACATCAGTTCAGTTCAGTCCTTGCAGGAGTTAGACACACACAACAGAAAAATGCAACAAGAACTCCATGCAGTCCTGCCCTTAGCACTTTTGTTGAAAGAGGGATTCATTCAACTACTTTTTCTGGGCCTTTCATAATCAGAAGCAACTTGGGGGTGGGGCAGATGAAGCCTATGTCTTTTTGCATCTCGGCCCTTAAGGATACTTTCAAATTCAGTACCAATAAACAAGACCGTATAGATTTCCTCCCTAATACACCTCCTTAATACTCTAGCATCTACTGCACTGGCTTTGCATTAAGTTCTGGAATTGAATTCAAGATGCTAGATTTCATCTCTTTAAAAAAAATGCAGCACTTGAGGGGCCACAAAACTGCCAAGAAGCCACCCTTCCTGACCCAGGGAGGGAGGAAGAGCTTAGAATTCTGGTATTATGCTCAAATACCCTAAAGCACTGGTTCTTAAACTTTTCTTTACCGGGGACCCCCTGTGAATATAATTTGTTCCTGGGGACCTCCAAGACGTAACTCAAGATTTTAAGTAAATATTTAGATATTTGAATTTAGATTTAAATAGTCAAACATTTATTTATTTGTTTATTTATTTATAAAGGGCTTCTGGAGACGAGGATGCAAATCACTGCTCAGATACTGGGTGACCTGGGGCAAGTCACATTCTCTCCTCCTCAGAGGAAAGCAAAAGCAAACTCCTGAACAAATCTTGCCAAAACCACCTTTGTTAGGTTTACCTTAGGGTTGCCATAAGTCAGAAGTGACTTGAAGGCACACAACAACAAAGTGCCACTGACAGAAGGAGGATTTTTTTTTCTAGCTATCATGTCATTCCCCTTTGAAAACTGACCTATGGTGACTTTAAAATCAAACCTATCAAGAGGGTTTTCCTGGCAAGAGTTGTTGCCTTTGCATTTCTCTGAAGCTAAGAGAATGTGACTGAGAGAATATAACCCAATGGGTTTCCATGGTCAAGTGGGGATTCACACCCTGGTGTCCAGAGTCATAGTCTGGGCTTGGGCACATGCCTGTTGCCATGTCCCTTTCATCAGGGATGTAGCAGCATGAGGAAGGTTGAGGGTGCCAAAACTGCTCCCGTGTTTGCTAAGAGAGCAGTTTCAGCATCTGCACCCCACTGCTGCCACATCTTCCAACATTTTAAGCCTCTTAGGCAACATAGTCTAGAGAGGGGGATGTTTGCTATCGTAGAATCAGCAACTTTAACTGGCATTTTAAAATGAAAATGTGTCCAGCTGCATCCCAATTTTAAATTTAGCTTTTCATTTATAAATAATAAAACTTCCATACAATTAAAAGAAATAGCATAAATATGGGTGGTAGAAAAAATTAAAAGCTATATATAAGCAGAAAATAAAATATACAAAGACAGTAAGGTCAGTGTCATATCCGTGGTTTATGGTACCAATGTTTGTCTAAAATAAATGAATGAGGAGAATGACATCTCCCATATCCAGCAGATAAAATGTATTGGAAGCTTCTTAACCCCACAGTTAAGGATACATACTTCTGCATTTGTCTAGCATTGATGGAGAATCAAACTCCTGTGTGTGGCTGAGACAACTGTGATTTTCCTCAGGAGCAAAGTAGCATGGAAAGTCATGATCTTGTGTATGTGTTATACTTCACAATAGCATTTATAAATCGAGGTGGGAGGAATTCGAACCTATTTCATTCCCCTCCAGTACCAAGAATGGCAGCTAAGATGGCCCAAACACTACATCTGGATCACTGAGGCTACTGTTAAGTTGGTCTCCCAGTCAGCAGTATGTGTGAGCCATATTTCCTTTTCACTGCTTCATTACCAAAGAAGACAAACTAGAGAAGACCAGTGGACTGCTCATTAGAAACTGCTGATGAGACTGTTCTTGTCCTTGCGTGGGAATTGGCTGAGAGATCAAAGCAAGCCGTCATGATTCAGAACCCAATTAAGGCATTGAAAGTAAAGGAAAAAAATCAGAAGATCCCACTTGCTTCCTTGTTCTCAAGAAACAGGTCACAAAGAGGGCCCTATTCAAGGTAAATGGTAGAATCCTATTCCAGTTTTCGTAGCATTTAATTTTTCTGGGAGAGAAACTCTTAGTCTGTCAATTGATGTGAGAATTCTCACTGCAAGGGTTGATGTAATCCTTCCTATACATGTTAAGTGTATGGTAAATTAATACCTATGCATAAAATGAAGAATTATGCACCAGCCCCCCATTCAACAATGTTATATGTTGAAGTGATCTTGCAATATCTAACCTCCATGCAGGAAAAACACATGTTCCAAAGGGTAATTAATTCTATCCTACTTCACAACATTATAGATTATAAACTTAACTAAGACTCAGTGCATGGTAATGGTGCACCAGCATGGTGGAGTGGTTGAGTATTGAATTAGGATTCTGGGAGACAAGAGTTTAGATCCCTAGTCAGCCATAGAAACCCAGTGGGTGAACCTGGGCAAGTCACACTTTCTCAACCTCAAAGGAAAGCAAACCTCCTTCAAACAAATCTTGCCAAGAAAACCTGTCATAGGGTTGCCAAAAGTAGGACGCAACACCAATGACAAAATGGTACAATCAGAAGACCATGGAACTTCTCAGTTTCCAGAGAAATTTAATAAATTCACTGTTACATGCAAGTCACCTTGGGATGATTTTCCTTGCCATGTAAATCATATCATTCTCCTCCCCTACTCAAATCCAAAAGTAAACTGACAACTGCCTCTTACATTTAGAAACGAACCAAGTACTGTATATTCTAAAAGCTTTCAGAGATACCAATAATTAAACAGAGGGATGGAAAGCCATAACCTCTCCCAAACATACATAATTCCTGTACTTGTGGCACTTTAAAGACGAACAGATTTTATTTGGGATAAGCCTTCATGGACTATAGCTCCCTTCATCAGATGCATGGACTGTGGCCCCACTGCACTCCATAAATATGATGAAGTGGTCTGCCATCCAGAAAAGCTTATCCCAAATAAAACCTTTTAAGCTTGGAGTGCCACAAATCTCTGTTTTTGTTGCAAAATACTAAGACAGCCCTCCCCCGTTAAAAATTATTGCATAGACTTCCAGCACGTTAATGTCTCAAAGTCCTAAACATTACCTCAAATTTATAGTGATGAAAAATCCAACTTCCAAGCCTTATACTACAGCCTGCTGAAGGACCACCTCTGCAAAGGCTCATCTATCAAGTCACCAGCTTCAGAAGAGTGAGATGCGATTGGAAGCATGGCATTCTACCAAAGCTGTTGAAAGATTTGCTATTTTCTGCTTTCCTTCCTATCTTTTTTCCTCTCTTTTTGTGCAATGTCTTTTTAGACTGAAGGCAGGGCCTGTCTTGTTTTATTAACTATGCAATCTGCTCCAGGAGTCATTGTTGGCTGAGAGGCAGGATAAAATTCCTTTAAATAAATAAATAAATAAGGGCAGCACCAAACAAAAATAGGAAAAGCAGAGGGAGGGGGGATTTATACCTGAAAGCAGGGCTCTGATGACTCTGTACAGCACTTTATTCCTGGCACTCTCTATTGTGTGCATGTAAAAATTTTTGGTATTCTTCCTACATCCATCTCTCCTTCTATCCCCTAGTCCACATGGCTTGAACACATGATTTCTGGAAGCATATGAAAAGTTTTTTAAAAAACCTGTCTTTTTACTGTCCCCCATTTTGAAAATTAAAAAAAGAAAAAGAAAAAGAAAAAACAAGTACATACAGCCCTAGAATGGACAATAGACATCCACGCTGTACTGAGCAGTGCTTCACTCTCAAGGTCCTAGTAGCCAGCAAAATTTGATTTAAAATCCAGCTGCCCATCTGCTCTCAATCCTTCCTGAAGCCTGCTTTCTATTAGCTTTGTCTGCTCTAGGCCTTTAACTCTTTGAAAGCCAGCCTGGTAATAGCAGCATGCTTTACTACTGGTAGGAGTAGAGTCTTAGAGTTCTTCTAAGCATTGTGGAAGAATACAACTATTAAAGTGCGGGGCGGGGGGGAGAAAAGTGGGAGACTCATAACTTGGCAGCATTTAACTTCAGTGATAACAGCCCTGAACAGCTGTCTGTTCTAGAGAAGTATGGTCGAGTTAACCACCCATGGGTTAGGCTAGAAGACAGAACCACAAAATCCACACACCCCCTTTATTACTAGGCTGGTTTCTCTTAACACTGTCATGGATGTTAACACTCGATGCCACTGTGGTTTACAGGAGCCAACCATCAGGGCTGCAGATGGGTCAAGTCTGTCCCATTCCACTGTTTGAAGAAGGGGTTGCCAAAGCCGCTCTGGTCTGCCAAAAACCCACATGTTGTATATCTCCTGCCATGGTCATTCAGCTTAAAGCAACATTTTAAGTACTTGGGTGCCAAGCAGCATAAAAAAAATTAAGGGGCAACATGGAGGAAACTGAAGCTATCCAGCCAGCGAGCAATACTACAAGGCTGGCTAAAAACATAACAGGGAGAAACAGCTGCGAAAGAGGCATGGCTCCCAAGATTTTGTGTCACATATGCACACTTCACAGTCAGAAGAGTAACTGCAATTGATATTGAATGCATGCACAATACTGGAACAAGGCAAGTACAGCATGTAAGGAAGTGACATTCAAGTACATTGTGACATTCAAGGCAGCACATAGCACAAGCCCTGTGGGTATTGAACTATAATCAGTGGGCCATGTATGCCTCAGACATAATTGCGCCCCTACTCTAATGGGCAAAAGATTAATCGTGGCTTCTCTCTCATTTACTAAGCGACCACTAGAAAAACAATACCATGTGACATCAAGGACAGAACCCAGGATTCCTATGCGAGGAGATTCTGCTCACCCTGAATCCCCTAGACAGACCAGCTCAAAGTTGTGAATGTGAGAGCAGCCAAGCTAAACAAAATATACATCCCACACATCAAAACCAGATTATTTTAATACATAAGTTAGGGCGGGGGGAAATTGATTATGTCAGAGCTCCAAGAGTTAAAAACATCCAGCTGTACAGATTTCAGTACATGAGAAATATAAATTCATTACTGTGATGGTGGAGAGGCATTTCAAATATCTCCCTTCTCATGAGGCTGAAAGCCATTCCAGAGGAAGGAAAACATATAGCATTTAAAATGTGAAAGGGATCTTACGAGTTTTCCTTAAAGCCCTGTAACATACACATACATGCATTGGAGTACACAAGTAGATTCCAACTCAGAGGTCATCCCAGTATACTTAGTAAGGATTTTAGAGTCATACAAAGGTGGAAAGCCAATCAGTATTTTGCAAGAAGTGGCTTGGAAATGAAACAGATCAGCTCTGTGTCCTGGGAAAAACCAGTTCAAGCCCAAAGACTGTATCCACAGTTCATAAACACTAAGATGCTCAGAGCCCGTGTGTGCGTGTGTGTGTCCCCTGCTAAGCCCCAGTGCAGCTCCTGAGACGATAAGCCTCAGCATGAGTGACATGTTTCACCGAAACAGTCTGACTTCAAAGGAGCTCACCAGAGAAGCTGCAGCCTTCTTATTTCCTCCTGTGACGTTAATGGTTTTGTTTCTGCAAATGGGCTCTCTTGCCGACAGCCTTCATCCTCTTTCATCTCTAGTATTTAAGACAGACAGGCAAAGACATCCCGAGAGTGACACAAGCAGTTCCAGTATGTGTGCAGATGGGTAGGGTGACAGTGGAAAAAAGGATAAAAACTTTGGGCGAAGCTGAAGAGGACGATAATTCTGGAATTTGAAAAGGAGTCGGGGCATACTGCAGGGATGATATGCTGACAAAGCATGAAAGTCCACTTCCTAAGCATCACTGACTTGCTTCCACCTACCCAAAGACTGTTATTGTCATTGGAACATTGTATAGTTTAGCAACAAACCACCAACAATCATGACAGCACATATTTATAGTATGGGTAGTGTTTTAAAAGTCACAGTAATCAGAATTATCCCACCAGTGATATGGCTCAAAAGAGATTTTTTACTAAGAAATTATGCCCTATTAGCACTATGCTAATAGTGCAGCACAAGAAAGGATTGAGTTGAGGAACAATTCTAAAGGCCTGCAGCCAAGATGCTTCCAACCAAGATTCCATCCTTGAGAGCATGTTCTACGTCCTTCTCTTGGATCTTCAAGAAGATCTGCAAAGAAAAGGATTTGTTACAGTGGGAACCGGTAAGCATTCAACATGTCCAAAAATGTCGATCCTTTTTTTGTAAATGACATACTGTAGGATATGAGCAGTTTCTAGGTTTTTGTTCAAAATCAAATGGGAGAACCTGCTATCATGATGCCATCTAAACAATCCCACTTCCAGACAATTTCTAAACCTAAACTCCTCAGAGTGATACTGAAAATATTGCAGGATATCCCCAACCTTCACATTCCCTTCATCCACACCAACCTTCTCTGCCAAAGAATTACCACTCATGGAAGCCTCTGGTAACAATGATTCTCCTTTAAAATAAAGCATATGCTCCCCCATGCTTTGCTTAAATAACAAGGAGAGGGCAAGCAAAATAGAAGTAGATTTCTGACCACCTGTGAATTTGCGAAGAGGGGGGGCACAATGCAGCATGCTATGGATCTTGGGGAGGGATAATTGGCCTCTGAATCTCTAAAGTTCGCCCATCCCTAATCTAATTTTTTCCCTCTGTCTCCAAGGTTAAATTTTCTTAAATTCAATTCTCTTAAATTTTACAGCCAAAGGTAAAGAAAAATAATATATTTGACCCAGTCTATTTTTAATTGTATTTTAATTGTTTTTAATTGTACTTTCAATTGCATATTTAACTGTACTTTAATTGTACTTTTAATCATGATACATCTTAATCATAGTATGTTTGTATCAATCATTCTATGTTTTAGTGTATTTTAATTATGATTTTGTAGTTCTATATTCTGTACCCTGCCTCGAGCCTTGGGGAGAGGTGGCAAATTACTACTACTACTACTACTACTAATCAAAGTTTAGTCATCTTAAGAAAACTTCTCAAGCTGGAGAATATGAACCTCTCTCAAGATCAGAATACATGGATCCTCAAAGTCAGTCACCACAATGCAGTTATTGGTTTTCCTTTCCAAAACTACTTGTCCTACGGTTGAACACATTTCTCAAAGTGCCAGTGGGCAGCAAAAACTGCTAGCTTTTAGGCAGCAGAGGGGCCTCCATTGCACCAATGCAGTAGAGACAGCAGCACTGTTACAGCCAAAAACATGCACTGTGTTATTTCCAAGTTCCTGACTGCTGCACAGGAAGAAGTGGTGGTAGATCTTACATAAGCAGATCAATCTGTAGATCCCCCACATAGCAGCCCTGCTCCCTCTTCTGCTCATCTGTGTGCAAGCACAGTGACGCTTTCATTTTCCCTTACAACTGGACAGTATGCCTTTCCCAGAGGACTATAGCAAAGGAGAATAAAATGGCACTCTCCCTCCAATAGAGTTAATACAGATCTAGGAGGAAGAGATGACTACATCTAAGAAAGGAAAATACCCTGGGTGACAGTGTTGGGATTTCAGACACCCAAATAGGCTGGCCCCAGAGCATTTCCAGGGAAGACTGATACCTTGAACTAACAGGCAAAGGTTCATTACTTGGAATTATTTCTTTCACTGTGGGATGAGAGTGGGAGAAGTGACTCTTCTTCAAAGAGTTATGGTAAAGACCAATGGAATAAAGAAGCACTGCCACTGAACTCTTATGCCCCTAAGTAGGGATGGAAATCGTGTATCTTTCAGGTAGACTTCATCCCTGAACATTCTTGACTACTGGCTAAGCTGGCTAGGGCTAACGGGAGTCAAAGTCAAAGAGCATCTAAAGGGCCACATCATTCCAACCCGTACACTAAAGCTTAGGGATAAAGAGTACTGTAATGTTCATCTAAATCTATACCAAACAATTTTAAATGATGGGTTTAACTCCAAGGATATGTACATCCAAGGCAAGGTATCTCATTTTCTCTGGGGCTTGTTTACTGTCAAGGACAGAGGCACCCCAAACAGTTTAGACCCCAGTACAGACTTTAATTATTTCATGAAACATGTAAACTCTCCTATACTGGTCCCTTTTGCCCAGCACCATCTGACCAACAGCAGCTCTCTTCAACTTCACACAGAGGTTTTCCCTTGCCCTAAAATCTTTTAACCAGAGATGAAGAGATTGAACACGAGGTCTTCAGCATGTTCTACTAGACTTTACCTCTCTTTGGATATCCATGCTCCTACTGCAGCCCCACCGCTAGCAAAAGGAAATCTAGAGTAGTACCTTAGTCAGCCGGGCTTCTTTAGCCTTCTTCAGCCCCACAATTCCCCTGGCTTCCAAGAGGGCTGAAAGTGACAGGCACTCTGATTGGTCAACAGCTCCCACTTGCTGCTTCCGGCAAATTTTGCTGTAGGCTTCATGAAGCTGGAAGAAGGAAATATTTGTGAAACATGGAGCTACCGAATACAAGACACATAGACAATAGCACATGATAGAACCTGCTCCTTCTATCTCCATCCAAGCGCCTCAGGCTAGTTTGTTTCCTCAGTACAGTTTCTAACAAGATGAAGTTCCTCTCTGATGGTTCTCACACAGCCCAGCCAAAGAAGCTGTTAGCAGGCCAAATACCAGAATTGCTCCACACCTCTAGCATGTCAGCACTGCTACTATATTCTCCACTTTTAAAATGCATTGAAAGGGAGAAGTAGTGGTTGAAAGAGACATGAAAGCCCTTTGAGTGGAACTAAAAAAGATTCAGAACATAGTGTTAAATCCCCACTCAGCCACAAGTTCATTGAATGATCTCAGGAGAGTAACGGTCTCAGCCTGAAGAATACAAACAGCTACGCCTCTACCCTTTCCATCTGTCCCTATTGCAGAAGCCAAACACTTAAGAAAGAGCACATTTCTTATGTCTTCTTACCAATGTCTCCTTACCAGAAGACATTATGAGGGGAAGGTAGGTAAGGAAACAGACTAGAGGTTTTGAGCATGGTGATATTTGGCTTGTATTGCACTGAACACCAGAATATGCTTCAAGCAGCCACCATCAGTTCAAGTTCAATCTATATGTATAACTGTCTTCTCTGTGTAAACAGGCCTCATTAGTTCCCAAGAGAAAAAAAGGGGAGAATATGATGAGAAGGAAGGGGGAAGGAGGCAGATAGCACTGATTTCCCTGAAGATTCCCATTTTCTACTGCTTTGTGTATTCAAAGTTTTGCACGGACAACCAAAGTTTTTACATGGGCCCATACAGAGGCATGTACACCTCTGTCCTGATGTTCTAGTTGTAAGTGACTAACTCTCATGGGGCTCTCATGATTAAAGACAAGACTTCTGACAAGTAAAAATGCTGTAACAGATAAAAAGTAGTGTTGGATGTGCACACTCACCTTTCCAAGGGTCACCTCTTTGGCTTTCTGTTGCTTGGCTAAGAGCAGAAGGGAACAGACCAAGATTTTTTGTTGCAGTGGGAAAGAATCAGCATCACCACAACCACTGCCAGCTGTCATCCGGTCACCATAAACCTCAGAAATCACATGGGATACATGGAGCAATCCCACCTGTTTGGGCACTGATGATGATTCTATGGCTGGTTTAGAATGTGATTTGCCTGAGGAGGGAGGAACCAGAAAATAGACTGGGATTAGCTGGATAGAGAGAAAAGGTAGAACCTACCATGCACTGCACAGATAAAAGTAAAGTTGCAGAATGGGAGGGGTTCCTGCCTAAAGCACTCCACTCAGTGTTGGAAGGTTCCAAAACAGCTTTGCACAGGTGCAGAACAATCTCTATGTGTGTGCCACAGAGACCAAAAAGAGGAGCTAGCCTTTCAGTTAAAGAGCTCAAGAAGAGTCCCTGAGCAGTCTCCAATTCAGGCACTTATCATGCTGAGATCGGTGTAGCTTCAGCAGTTACTGTATTGTGCCTTAAGAACATGCAAAGCCCCAATACACAGAGTCTTTACCCTTTAATTTCAAAGGGCACAAGTCACAGGAGTATATGTCATTTATGCGTTACAGCAAATGAATAGGCAAGAAGAAGACAAATCAGCTGCAACGTTACAAATTCAGTACACATATCCCTTAGGCGTTTCCAGCTCAGTTTGAGAAATGATGGTTTTCCAATCTATTTATGTAGCTGTTTTGCACCTGTATTCACACTGCACAAGCTACACTTAAAGCCAGCACCCAGAGAGGAAAGACAGGGAGCAGGTGTAGCCTCCTTCTTCAGGGCTGTCTGCTTCACTAGTGCTGGAAGGGAAACTAGTTTTTGTGCCAGCCAGCTGCATGATCATTTCTTCCCCCCCAGTAAGGCCAAAACAAGTCCCTGGGAAGAAGTGCTACCAATCAGGGTCAGGAAAAACAGTTAATGAAACATGACAGCGCTGCACAGCAGCCGAGCATCTGCTTGGGGGAAGAGTAGGGAGAACTACTTACAGGCAGGCAGCATTTTCAGCACAGTTTGGCTCTTCACATCAGATTCCACAACCTCGATAGCCCTCCTAAGGATGAACATTACATTTTAGATCAAGGCATTAGCACTTTTGAGTATTTTCTCACATAATTAAGCTGTGTACAGTCCATGCCACTTTTTTTGGTACACACATATTGTGTATGTGCCTTCAAGTCACCCATGGACTTATGGCAACCCCACGAATTTCACACGCTTTTCTTAGGAAAGGAATACTCAGAGGTAGTTTTGCTAGTTCCTTCCTCTGAAATACAGCCTTGGCAGCACTTGGCATTTATTGGTGGTCTCCCATCCAAGTTTTAACCAGGACACTGCTTAGTTTCCAAGATCAGAAAGGATTTGGTGCCTTTAAGGTATTTAGGCTCTTTCATACATGTTACCCAGTCAAAAATCCAGCAGTCCTATCTCAAACATGAGCTTCTATACTAACCACACCAATCCTAACTACTTGTTTTGCTCCATATTCTAACAGTCCTGATGGCCACTGACTGTAACATTTATAGGAAAGAAGACATGCATACTGAATATGTCTTCTACCAAACCAAAGCATGTGGTATCAGCACTTTAATGCCACTTCAACCTCAATTAGGTGAAAAAAGACAAGACAAACCAACGCTTCCCAACTCTAAACCTAACTGTTACTTTAAAAAAAATTGCTTTAAAGTTTGCTTGCTCCTAATTAGAATAATTTTAATCCAACTTCATTCCTTAGCAATAGGAATCTTAATTAAAGAAGGAATCTCAATTATTATACATCTAATACAGTATAAGAAGGGGAATCAAGAGGTCCAAAATTCATAGACTAGCATAATGGGCCTGTTTTGTTTTGCCCAGGCATTTTAATTGGCTGATATATTTTTTTTCTGTTGTATCTGCAGCTCTCTTTTGTTTTTACTATGACAACTATTTTTTAGTATTTTTACTGTTTCATTTTTGTTAGGTATCTATAAAGCCAAGGTTGAACTACTGGTCTAAATAGTCTAGCCTTCAACCTTTTCCAGACCAGAAGACACCTTTAACTTCAAGTTGCTTCAACACTTCCTTTTTCAAAGCTATATACATCCATCTTTTTGCTTCTCTTTCCTCCTCTCTCTGTGTTAAGGCTGGGCTGCTGCCAGGGGCTGGAGAGCCACACAACCCACCAAAAAGGACACTGGAGGGTTACAACACCTTGGCTGTACCTCTCACCTGAATTTTAAAACTTTTCCCCAATTGTTTATGCCCCTAAATGCAATATTGCCATGGGCAATATTTAGGCCTCGGAGAAGCCTTTTTTGTAGAGAAGAAGTGAACCACAAGCATTTGGGGGCAAAATGAGGAGGCAGGGGGAGAGGCATTTGAGGTGTGAAAAAGGGCAGCATCATCTCCACTCTTCCTCTACTGTTTTCTCACCTCTTTCCATTAGCCTTATCTTTCTGCTCCAACATGCTTGGAACATCCTACCTTGGGCTGGGGTATGATCTAGTTTTTGGCCATGACTCACTAGCTGAGAACCAGTGGTCTGACACAGGGTCTGTTACCATAATAAGGGACCTAAACAAGCCCCAGTGTTCTCATACTGTGTGGTTATTCTATTTGCATCCCCACCTCGGCTTCTCAACCCAATGCTCCCAAGCAGTGTTGAAAAATCACAAGAGGGAAACTATGCAAGCATGCTATACACAAAGAGGAAGGAGACCTGGTGTGGCATGCACGGCCCATTAATGGAAGCTCATTACTCTCTTGCCTCTTAATGAGAATAACGCTCTATTTGTTGCAGTGGAAGTGGTGCTAGAGGCAGTCCTCAACCCAAGGCCTGTGTGCCAACCCCTCTAATTTGGACACCTGATGGGTGGCATAAGGCAGGACTAAATCTTTTTAAGTTGACAACTACTCCTCAGCTAAAATAAAATTTAGGCTACAAGCCCGAGCATCTGTTTTAATTATCAGAAGTTACAAAACAATATTACTTGTTTTGAAACAGCACCATGTACATTTTAGGGCACTGTGTAGCTTCTATTCCAGATTTCTTTGGTAACTTTTGCAATCATTTTTGAAGAGGGGAAAAGGGGAGGGTGATCAAGCCAAATTAGACACTGTTGGTTTGAATAGTTTTTCATGAAAGAGAATGCAAGAGAGCATTTTAATGGTTGCAGGATGTGGCAGAAATGGCATTCTTCTGGTGAAGAGGAAGGCCCAGCAGCAAGATAGCACATTTATTACTTAAGTTCCAGCTTGAGTCACTGTCCTGCCATCACTGAATGCCAAAACAAGAAGTTTTGAAAAGCCCAGGACTCTACAGTACTCTATACCTCTTCATTCCCTTGACATACCCTTAAACAGGTCCTACAATTATGCTTCTCTGTTGCTGGCATAGCTAATATCCTCCCACTGTCATCAGTGGACGAGCAGGGAATAGAACAAACTTCAACATCCTTGGCCACAGTGAAGGAGGCAGCTTTGAATCCAATGACTGCTTTACCATGTATTCTCTGGCTCTGTAAGTCTTTGTCTAACTCTAATTGTATTCAGTGTGCCCCAGGTATCTTTTGCTGGATTGGTTTTAATTAATATTTGTCCTAATACTTATAAATATTATAGTAGATTCCTCCAGGTCATATTAGATTTTTTAAACATTGTAACTATGCTTTATTTTAATAACAATAATAAGGGTTTACTTCTGGATGTTAGTTCTACTTGTATACGCAAACTATTTTGTATGGATTGTTATGGCCAACAGCTAAGACACAATGAAATAAAATAAAACTCATCAGAGACAAAGCTCTTAAAAGAACTTCATCTGTGGAAACAATGGGCCAGGAAGCTGAATAATAATTGACTGGCTCAGTCAAAAGTACCTTAATCTATCTCATTTAGAAATACAAAGGTAGGAAATTGACAGGACTCAGTAGAATTTTAAAAGGGGCAACAGTGGAAGAACTGAAAAGAAGAGAAGGGGCAACACCAAAAAGTTAAATCACACCACTGCTACCAACCACAAAGCCACAATGATGCTCAGAAAACAGAAATGTACTGTGGCATGTTATATGCCCAGCATGTTTCAACCAGTTTTCTTCAGGTACAAAACACAAGAGAAGTTGCCACAGGTAAATAAAAAGCCCACAAATAGAGAAATTATACTGATACAAGATATTCTAAGTTAACAACTGCTATTTAGAAAGCAAGTTAAGGCTGTGTGAGATTTGGCTTATCCCTGCAAGCAACACATTTTTAAAATGCATTGGGCCCATCCCAAGATTGAGGCTTTGACATCCACTTCCCTGAGGTATAGAGGCAATACTCCCTTCTCCCCACAACATAGATGAGATTGGCTAGCAACATTAGGAACTATGGCATTCTCAGTTGCTTCCCATACTTGAGCAGGTCGTCTGGAGGCAATGTTCTGGATGTCTTCTTGGGACAGTGGCCATTCTTCACCTCTGATCTGTTTGTAATCTGGACTGATTCATGGGCACTGATGCACACACGCATCTTTCTTACAGCAACAAAGTGGGAAACAATTATCTTTTAGTCTTTTTCCAAAATGACTGGAACACACACAAATATCTGGCTTTTTAGCGCTGAAAACTGCTAGCTGCAGGGTCCCACAATCACCTCTCTGTGCTACAGTATGTATTTTTTTATTTGCTTTTGAGACAAATCTAGGGAAAGGGGCCCACCAAGTTAATGCTACAGTGAGGTCAAGGAAGGCAAGAGACAACCCTGATAAACTTACTTGCAAAGGAAAAGAAAACACTTCCAAGCACCATAAAGATGTCTGCTTGAGCACTGTTAATGAGGGCCTTTTGCAATCCAAATGTAATTAACCAATCTATAATCGCAGCAGGGAGGACCAATTCCTCTCACCCTTCATAGGTAATGGGCTGTGAATATTTCCAGACATTAACACAGCCAGGAGGCAGCACCCTCCCTTCTTCCCACAAAGACATGAGGGCTCTTTCTCCCCCTTTCCCAGGCAGGGGGACCAAACACCATAATGAAGCTTTAAATCACATCCCATGTGCTGTAATTAGCTTGGATTTTAGAGAGCTATATATTCTTCACCTGCAGATGTCCAGAGCTTTGCGGGCATCCCCGGAGATGGAAGAGACTTTCCGAGCACAGAACTGGATGGCGGCATTGTCCAACACCTGCTCCCCTGACACCTAAGGGACAGAGAGCAGAACACAGGGTTACAAGAGCAGCCTCTCTTGTGCAACATCTTGCTGGCCTTCAAGAGAAAATACCAAGAGAGTGTGGGCATCGGTTGTAGAAGGCCAGCTCTGCTGCTTCAGCCCAAGAGCTCTCAATCTAACTCACAAACTTTAATCTATTAAATTTCCTACCACATAGGTAAGCAAATTAGCTATAAGGTAAAGAAACAGAACTGAAGAGACATGGAGTTCAGCTAAGGAAAACAATGAGGCAGACTGAATGGACACTGAGGTATTGAGTCAAGACAGGCAGATACTGAGTTCTCAGCAGCTGGCAAACTTTAGCACCCCGCCCCTCGGCAACACATTATTGAAAGACTATAACAAACCATGTTCTTGTAGGTTATGTATATATGGGCTTATGACATCACTCCCCAATCATAAGGCTTAGTAACTTAAGAAAGAAAAAAGATGTCTATGAGACTGCACTAGATTTACAGGAGCAAAGTTCTGAATATCCCATCACATTCTGCTTCTGCCCCCAACTCCACTATGCCCACTTGAAATGTGACATAAATATAGCCTTGGTTAATACAGGAATACAAAGTCTCTGACAAAGAAGCTCCTTTTTTCAAAGTCATTTTATGCCTGCCCAGCCCCCTTTCCTCATCCTCTGTCTGGCTACAAAGTTTTTTAGCAGCATTGAGAGCATGGTGAAGGAAGGCTGGAGAAAGATTTTCAGATGCAGCAGCATGTCTGCAATAAATAAAGCAATGAAGATTAATATGTGAAAAAGGAGGATTGTACTCTAGCTAATCTTACTGTAGCTGTTAGTGCCTGCCTACAATAAACAGCAGCTCCCTCCATCCTAAGCACACATGAAATCCAGAAGGGGCAGAACAGATAAGGCAGGCACCTTATTATCTCCTGCCTCAAGTATGTTAAAGAGAGAGGGAGAGAGAAGGAGGGGAGGGGGGGGGAGAGAGAGAGAGAGAGAGACAGAGAGACAGAGACAGAGACAAAGAGACAGAGAGCGTGAGCACACACATAGATCCATAAGTTTGGCCACCGAAACAGAAATCATAAGAAAAGAGGCTGGTGAAAGAAAAAATTGTCCCTGGATGCATTTTGGAATAAGTCTTCAAATGGTCTCCAGAAGGTTGAAGATGTTTTTGTTTATTTATACAAGGCTACTTGATCTGGCCATTTCATTTCACATGGCCATATAGTTAGAGGTAGAAAGTTAGCTGAATCTTCCTCCTCTTTCATCAGCTGCTGCAACCCAATTTTTCTGCATCACAAACTCTGTCCTGATGCCCCCACACACACCCCCAAAGAAGCAGATGGGAGAAAGTCAGGAAGTATAGAGCCACCATGCCAACCCACCTTTCCCTCTCCTTTCCCCAACTTGCCCATTCCCGCCACCATGCCTTTGACCCCCTCCCGTAGACACACACACGTTTTTGCAGTTTTTGCCACTTATGTAGGGGTCTTGCATCCCTAACACTAGCGAATGTGGAGGGGCAGCTGTGCTGTTCTTTTTCGCAATGTAGGAACCTGTCCCTGTTCTTTCCATTTTTTTGTTAAAGTAGTAACATCCAGGAATACATTCTACTTTATTAATTGAGGTATAATATGGTTTGAAAAAAACAGTCCACAGGGAGCATTTCTAATGCAAGGCCTTCTGGGATGGATAGGAATCAAAACACAAAATAGTCAGTGACTGCAGTACAAAATAATAATACATAAGAACAGCCTTGCTGGATGACAACAAAGGCCTAACTTGTCCAGCTTTCTGTTGCCACAGTGGGCAGCCAGTTGCCCCAATGGGAAACCCAGCAACAGAATAGGAATTCAGCTGAATCCTTCACCTCCCGTTTACCATCCATCACAAACCCAGGGCTAGCCATCATAACTAGTAGCTACTGAAGGCCTCATTTACAGCCTATGATCCTGCCTGACTTTTAAGATCTTTCTCTCCATTATTACCACAAGTAAGTCTGCGGAGACAGCCTTTTTGGTGGCTGCCCCAAGTTGTGCAATTCCCTCCAATGGGAGGCTCAGCTAGCTCCCTGACTGTTCCCTTTCCACCAGCAGGCAAAGACCTTTTTTATTTAGAATGGCCTTCCTTTGGCACTTAACTCACTTTGACAGAGAGTCTTTCAATGTGATGAGCTTTTAGCCTTTTGTGTTTTAAAACAGTTTTTAAATTTTTAAAGAAGTTAAATTATTTTACTTAACTTCTGTATCAAATATAGCTGTACTCTCTTTTAATTTGTTGTTGATTTGTTGCCTGGGAGAAAGACAGGAAATCAGGAAATAAATAAATATATTGCAGCATATACAGGTCTTATTTCTGGAGTTACATTTATTCTGGTAACAGGGCTATGTGTCTAGCACAAATAGCCTTCATCACTTGTGTCGAAGCCATCTCCTCAAGCTCTCAGTAGATGGTGGTTCACATACTGGCTACATTATAGGTATCTGAAGCCTTTTTAAAAGAAAAAAATCAGGAAGTGGCTGCTCCCCCCATCTGGCAACCTAAAGCAAAGTTGTTCTCACTGGTGGAAAATTTCAAAGATGCCCCTGATGGTGTATAGGATGAATATTCTGTGAACCTTGATAGATGCAGGGTATACCAATCTGGATAATAAAAGTGGATGTGGTCGCCCCTCCTGCTGGCTGTTTTAAGATTGCAGCAGAAATTGTGGAGCTTGGTTGCTGAAATCTTACCTGCTTCAAGCGCTCCTGAAGGATGGCAGCAAGCTGGTCTTTGTTGTACGGGGGAAAGTTTAGCAGCTGTGGCCTGCAGTTGGAGCGGGCTTGCAAGCGAGGCAGAATGCGGTCAGTGAGATCCAGGGCATTGGCTATACCTGCCAATAAAAAGACATTTAAAGGTCTAAGACACCAGTCTTTATCTTTCCCTCATATACCTTACTTCAGAACGTATGAGAATTTCCTCTTAAAAGACCAAAATACTAACATATCCAGAATGCCCATCTGGCACTGACTGCATGAAATATAGTTCACCTCCCACTCTTGTGAATATCAGCAATATTTAAGGACACAAATGAGTTTAGTAGGAGGAGACCTCATAGCATATCAACACCTCACTGACAAATGTACAACAAGGAAATATGAACACAAAACCACAAGCATTAATAGCATTTGCATGTCTATGTAAATTTAAAAGTTCTATTAAGTAGCATGGAACTACAGCACTGCAAATATTTGCCTTCTCCTGGTCTATATTACATCAGATGATCAATGAGAGGCTGTGAGTGGATGGTCCTGTATTTTGTGCAAGAAACAGCTTAGCTGGCCTGCCAAGTATTGTCAAAAAAGCTTTGCCCAACCTCTTGCTCTCCAGATGTGCTCAGCTACAATTCCCAAAGACTCCCAGCAGATTATGCTTTATGATTATATTGTTTGTTTATCGCTTATGAATTTGTTGTATTTATTAATTGACTTAACGTTTAAGCCCTGAACTCCAATTTTTATAGGTGTTTTAATGTTTTTATTGTTAGATCATTCTTGATACTGTATTTTAAATTTTTATTTCAGGCCTATGCATTTGTTTTAGTGTATTAACTTGCCTCTTGGAGGGAAAAGGGAGGGTGTTTATAAATAAATGGCAATAATGAGAACAATGACCCAACATTAGTCCCAGAATCATTCCACTCTTTCCCAACATAGCTCTCAAAAATGGAACATAAGAAAAAATGAAAATTAATCCAGGTTTAGCATTTGACACTCACCGATGAGAACAAGCCGGGAGTTGGGTAGAGAAGGCCACTCAAATACTGTGTAGAGCACATCTTGTCCCTTGCTGTCCAGCTGATCCATCTCATCTAAAACAACCAAACTGCATAGAAAACAGAGAGCAACATGTGAGCATCATTCCTTTCAGGGTAAGAAGAAAGTAATGTGCAGATCTGACAAATCACACAAGGAAAAGGAAGGAAGTAGCTCCAAGAAGTCTTTCCTGCACCATTTGAGTATCCAAACAGTTATCAACTACCCTGCTGGCTGTTTGCCATAATAAATGAAATGAATGTCATCAACGACAACTAGTTCCAAGGGGTGGTCACCGCAGAACTGAAACTTCACTATTGTCAAGTACATTATGTAGGAAAGATGGAAGAAACTCTTTAAAACTGTGGCAACTTAGCTATTATTTTGAAAGAAACATTCTTATTCATTAGAACGGTACAGAGAAGTAATACTTTATATTCCTATTTCTTAACACACAAGGGAGAAGGTCTCTGTTTTTCTTTGATAGTCAGTGAAAGCTTGTGTCTGATTCCTTCACCGACTGTCTTCAAAAAGGATCATGCAGAGCTAGATTTTCCACTCTGCTATTAAATGAACAAATGGTGATCTTCATTTTTAAAATTGTTAATTTTTACTTTTGCTGATAGTTTAAATGTTTTACACTATGGTTTTTCTCCGTTTTATGACTTACTTGTTACCCTCATTCAATTATACATTAATAAGCTAACACTTATGTAAGCACCACTGATTCAGTGGGTCTACTCTAGCTGAAATTAACATTTGATTCAGATCTCTGGCATGGTTTTGTCTCAAAAAGAAACACAAACAAGAGATGTCAAAGCCCAGGAAAAATAAAACATAAAAAGTGAAAAAAATTTCCAATTCTTTTTAAAGCACAACAAGTAAAATGTTCAAAATAGAATGTCTATATTCCCCCTAAATTATTTCTAATAGCTATATAACAGGAAGACTTATTTACATAACACTATACACAGAATCAGATTGTTGCAATTTCTGTTCTTGGTTTCTTTTTCTCAGTTTTCTTTCAGGAAATTAATTATTCATGTCTGGTTGACACAATAGAAGAGTAAAGGAGACAAAATAGTTTTCTTCATTTTGTTAATGCTGATGACTTCTTGTCTTTTTACTTCTATTTTTCTGCTCCTAATAAATTGGCAAAACCAATTCCCTATAGTTTATGTTGCCCTTACAGTTTCCTTGCAGATCTATTTGTATTAAAAGTAAATTTCTTTAGTCAGAATGATATGAATAAACTATACTTTTAATATTCCAAACAGTATTTTTTTTTTGCAAACCAAGTTACACAAAATATGTTATATGTTCCTACAGTAACAAGGTGACTTTCAATCTATAAAGGGTAGTAATATAGCCTTTCCCTCCTCTAAATTTCTGAAAACTCCCATTTTTTTCCTGGGGGAAAAAACTCCAGAAAAAAATGCTTTCCCACCCATAGCTTCAACATTTCTGGAAATTTTACATCTACCATGCAAACATATTTTAAACATATAAATGTGGGATACTGACTGCTGAAGAACTGAAATAGAATGCTTATTTCTATTTTGCAAAATTTGGCATGTTTTTGAAAGACAAAAATGAACTACTGTGATCTGTAATGTTGCTGGGATCAAGGGTTTTAGTGAGATCTTAATACTGAATTCACAAGATGGATTCAAGTCAACCCAGTCATATATACAGACTCAGCTCCCCATAAATAACCTACTCATGTAACAATCAGCTTAGCCAAGATTGGCAAATAACAAATCTTGCAGAGAGCATATTGTTAAGCACATATTTCTTCAGTGCACTCCAAGCAGAAATCTTATAACTGTCTCACTTTGTCATTATTAGTAACTCTATGAAAGTCCAAGTTCATATGAGTAATTACTTAAGTATTTTAAATGTTTAGCAAGCCTAAATGCCTAAAGAATACTCACAGGAAGGAATTAAAATGAGGACAGAGCATAGGAAGGCATATGATTCCTCTTCAAACCCCCATTCCTGGACAGTTTTGTTCAAATTAGTCTTACCAGCAAAGAACTACTGCACTTCTTATCAGAAGGATACTACCTGCTCACCGTAGATGAGCCACTTTTTCTTCTATAAAGCCCACCAGATGAGAATTCTGGGATATCATAACATGGTTTTTAAAAAATAAGATTTTCCTTTCAGGCAAAAAAGTAGAAACATTCAACTTCACAACATATGCACAACGTAAGGCATGTATTTCCTGATTAACTTCTATAAAATTTTCAGACTGCCAAAGAGCTTGTACTCACACCATAGGTGAACTTTTTGACGTTAGTCTCTTCTCCAGCTTTCTGATGGTCTCACCCCTGGCTGTTCTGTCTGCTCCAGCCTGGCCCAACTGTTCAGCAATGACTGGGAAAATAGCATGGGAGCTCCTCAAGGCCATGCAGTTTAAAACAATGGTCTGAGTTCCACCAAGCTCAGTCTGCCAGAGAAAGGTATAAAGGAATAATATCAAGCAAAACTTTGCAACAGAGTCTCAGCAGTGTAATGCAAATACATCAATTCCAAAAGCCATCACTAAGCAGAACAAAATGGAAGAAAAAATTGTAAAGATAGGTTTCTATAGGAAGTTACAGGAGACAGCAACTCTCTTTCACTGGGGATTAATGCACAGGATAGGAAAATTACTCATACACTGCCTTTTCCAATCTGGTATCCTCCAGATGTATACAACGCGCTGAAGCTCCCAGCCCTGATATCTCTGGAATGGTTCTGCTCAGATATATTTTAGAAGGAGAAAAACATGCCCACATCCCTCCTCTTTTTTGCTTCCCAGAATTTTGGGAGAAGCAGCCCAAAAAGAACATGCACCTAGAGACTACCTATCACAACTGTGAAAACAAACAAGAAATCATGTAAACCCAATTCAAACATCATTGTTTGTACCAATCATTGCTGAGTATCCACAGATACAAATGGAACACTGAAAGCCTGAAGAAACACAGAGGCATCAAAAGAGGCTTTGCCCAGCCTCTGATTTCACAGTTTTTCCACATCAAGCAGGATACAAAACCATTCAGAAAGCTGAGGCAAAAAACACTAATATACTAACAGTAAATGCAGTTTGCCAAAGATGGGCGGGCAAGAGATGCTCCAGCATTATAGTGAAAAGCAGAAATCTCTAGAGAAGCCACCATCCAAATTCAGATCCCCATAGTTACCTTCAAGTCCAGCAGGGCTCTGTTGAGGCAGGCAGTTTTCCCAGTGCCTGGAGCACCAGATATATAAAGACTTCCAGGTTTCTCATTACAGACATGTTCCTTAAGGAAATGGTGGAGGACATCTGTCTCCTTCTCCCTTGCATGCAGCTGGTCTGGAACAGCTGTATGCAAGAGACTCTTTGCCCGTTGATAGCAGGTGCCTATGTAGACAAATTTAAGATGGAGCAGTTTTGAACAAAAAGCACACAAATAAGCACATAATGAACCCTGTCCCTTGACAATTACCCCTTCCTGCTTCAAATTGATTAAGTGACTCCATCACCATAAACTGGCTAAGGAATTTTGCTACTTGGTGATTGAAGATTGTACTACTAATTTTCAATTGCTCCTGCTGCTGTGTACCTTCAAGTTGTTTTCGATTTATGGTGAATCTAAGGTGAAGCTATCACAGGGTTTTCTGGGCCCAAGAAAGCCAAGTGGCTTTCAACAGACATATTTAAATAATTAAAGTTAATTAATGAACCCTAAAAACAAAATAAGCCTCAAGTCCACACCCTTCAACAGTCATGCCAAGTTTCAGGTGTCTAGGTTTCACTGTCTTGGAACTACTGTTTGGATAAAGATCCTCTTAATATAGAGGATATATATATATTGCTTTTGTGACATCTACAATTTTTAGTTAGTTCAGGTAATTTCCAACTTATGGCAATCCCATCACAGGGTTTTCTTGACAAGATTTGTTCAGAGGAGTTTGCCATTGCCTTCCTCTGAGGCTAAGAGAGTTTGGCTTGTCCAGGATCACCCAGTGGGTTTCCATGGCTAAGCGGGGATTCAAACCCAGGCCTCCTAGAATCCCACTCTATGACTCAAAGCACTACACTGCACTGGCTCTTGCTATACTTACTTTTATTTTATTGGACAAGTTGGCTGTTGTTGGAAATACACTGAGCTACTTTGATCCTGGCTTGATTAAACAAGTAACTCCTATGTTCTTCTGTTTTATGCTCTTACATGGCCTTTTAACACTGCTTGCAATTGGTGGATTTGTGACATTAGAATCCAATAAATATGTTCAAGTGGAAAATTTGGTAGGATGTCCAGCATCCCTGCCCACATGTTTAGAATCTCCCTACCATCAAATGATTAATCACCACCTTAGTTAATAGAACTTACCTGAAAATGTTTTGACCCAGAACTCAGACCAAAATAAAAAAACAATTCTGCACTCACATTTACACTACAGATAGAAAGGAGTTGAGTATTTGGGCCTTCCACAAAATAAAGTACCCTACAAACCAGTTCTATGAGACAACAGAAAACTGAGACCTCCAAACCCTTTTTACAGAACTATAGCAGTTCTTTCCTAGGAACAATTTTATAACTCAGCAAGCCTAAAATCTGGTTTAAATTTGTCGCCCAGACATGTCACTTTTCTTATTCTGTAGGATCTACATAACTACCAATATTTTAATAAATTAAAAACTATTAAATGGAACACATTAGGGCTCAGGAGTGCTACAGCTTTCTGCAAGATTTAAGAGATAGCCTATTAACTCAGAATAGCTGGTCCTTCAAATAAAACCATATAGGCACGGTAGTCAGAGAATGTGCAGAACAGAATCCCTCAATCTGAATGATATTGTTACTCACCTTCTTGCCTAAAGAGACGAGTACACGCTAATTCTTTCTTAGAGCAGTGATGCCGCGAAGTATTGGGAGTCTCTTGGATCCTGCGGAGGGGAGAGGGAACCACACTGCTAGCCTTGGTTGGAGACTTGAGGGCCGAAGGCTCACTGAACAGTAAAGTTCGTCCCTTTGGAGGAGTGGGTGGAAAGCTATTCTCTTTTTTACTCTGCTTAGTTGGAGAGCAAGGTAACAACTGCGTCACATTGCAGAGATTTTCATCTCCTATGGGGGGAAAAGGGCATTCAATTAAGAAAAAAGCAGAAGACAATGAAAACAGACTACAGATATCCAGATACAAAATATAGTCTATGTCATAACTGAAAGAGGAGCCACTTCTGTCATAGAAGATGGTTTCCTATAAATTCCTTTCCAGCCCCTCTGTATTCGGGGTAGCTAATGTTCCTTGCATGACTTTTTCCTCAAACCCCTGTACCAGGTACAATTATTGACTCTACCAGACCTTCACTTGTTCACCTCTTGCTTTTGCAAAAACACAAAACACTAAGTTCAGAATAAACGAAAAACCAGATCAGTTTCTAGGGGAAAAAGTCTTTGTACAAATACTGTTGAATCAAAAATTATTTCAAGCACAGCCACAATCTCTTCAAGAATATCCAAGCAGGTTAACCCAATTCGTTTCCCATGAATTAGTTTTTATAGAAAACGAAGAACTTGTCAATGGTGCCTTAAGAGTTGTAGCAAGAATTAGGAAGTAACAGTGCAGCGTGAACCTCTGCAGAACTAGGTATGACTTTAATTGGCTTAGTGATGCATCAAACTCAAGATTAGGCTCCACAAATAACTAAGCGCTCAGCCACAAACTCTGGGGGAAAGGTCTGTGGTTCAGTGGCAGAGCAGATGTTTAGTATAAAACCAGTCTATGATCAAATCCCTGCCATCTATCAATAAGGCATGTTCTTAAACCTTGGCAAGCTGCTACTATTCTGTGTAGACCAGTACTACTCAAAGTGGTGGTCCCTAGACTTGAGCCAGTCCCTGCGCCAGTGATTGCTGATCCCTGAGGATTCTAGAAAAGAAACAATTGTGGCCATTGGGCATAGATATGATGTCAGTCCCTGGCATGCTGGAAAAAAATAATTGCCAGTTCCCCATGTTACATAGCCTGCAAAGTGCCAGTATAGACAATACTGACATAAACAAACCAATATTCCTAAGCATGAATATAAACTTGTACCTCTTATTCTGCTTTTCAGTTACTTATCTATGATTCATAGCCCCCTCCTGTCATTATTTCCTGAACCTCCACTCACTGTGTAGGCACAAAGAAGAAAGTATAAACATGCCTCATGTACACATAACACTGCCCAGTGATATTTTGGAAAAACACAGAGAAAGGCAACTTACCCAAGCGTTTCCGAGGACTGAGAGGCAAGACTCGCCCCTTAGAAGAGAGAGGTGAGACAGATGCTGGGACTGGCTCTAATTTTGAACCCGCTTCACTATCTAAAGGCTGGCAAAGTGTCCTGGTTGATTTCCGCTTAGGAAAGTTAATTGTATTCTGTTTTTGGAGCTGGGACTTAGATCTGGTATTCGGCATGGTGATACTAAAGCCAAAAAGAAACATATAAAGTATCAGTATGCAAGTTAAACAACATACACAACTAATTCCTGCTCCAGACACATAAACAGAACACTCCTTTTAAATTTCATGAATATTCTCTCAACCATTCTATTGTTCCAAATTGTACTGCTTTTACTGCATGAGTGACAGTACTGAGAGTAGGCTGGAGAATGGAGTACTGTCCCAACTCTGTTCAGCAAAACAACAAAGATCTCTGTCCCTAATACTAACTCTTCACTTCCCACCTTTTGTTTGTGTTTTACTCCTTTCCTGTTCCTATACAGGTACACCTCAGTTAAGAAAGCAGATCTGTTCCTCCTGAGTATTACTTTAACAGAAAAACTGGTACTAGAAGTAGAAATAATATGCAAAGAATAGGTTCCTGCATCACAAAAAAAGAAGAGCAGTTCAGCATATTTTAGTAGACCTTTTTAATTCAAAAATAACAATATGCACAAGTAAAATGAAACAATCGAGTCAGTTAAATCTTGCATAAATAAACAAAAATAATCTGAACCTTTGACAGACCACATGAAGTCATTTTCCAAAATGCATCTAGGATGATTTTGCTTCTTTCATCAGCCTCCATTTTTCTTAAGATTTCCATTTTGGTAGCCAGATCTATGCCTCCCTCTCCCAATGCTGGAAGTAGGTGGTAAGGCAGGATGACCAAATTTCCCCATTTCTTTCCATTTTGTTGTTCACATATGCTCAGTAATGGATTCCGGAAGCAGTGGCTGTTTACCTTGCCTGTTGTAGGCAGGCACACACATCTAATGTAGGATTAACTTCAGTAGAATTTTATTTTTTTTCTCAGCTTAAGCATTATTGCATTGTTTACTGCAGAGACACTGCTAAAACCTGATACTAAGTGTTTCTCAGTCCCCATTCACCACCATCCCAATACCAATGCTGCCAAAAATCTTCCAGCAAGACAGAGGACAAGGAAGAAAAGGGGGCTTGGCTAGCATAAAAGCTAGCGGCTTTGTTAACCTGTACACCTATGTATTTCCATTCCATACTGAACAAATATTATCATGACCCAAACCTTTAAGTAGGACATAACATTATAGCTTGTTTGTTCTAAAATTAGTATTCAGTGTTTTGCCACTCCATACACGGAGATTTCATCGAGGTATCATGACTAATAACTAGCCTGGGACAAAAAGTATTCAGCAACCCAGAATTTGTTAATTCAGTAAATAGGTCCCATCCTTTTGCAACTTATCCCTGGGCTCCAAAGTCCAGGCTTATCATGTTGGCCTTATAAAATTTCCCAAAGACAGCAAGGCTTGAGAAGTCTATGAGAAGAGAGAGTTCATACTGGAGTGGGGGACCCTCTACAGTCAGGCCTCCACATTTGCAGGTTTCACTTTTGTGGATTTGATTATTCAGGGATTATTTGCTCTCACTTCTGCTGCCTCCGTATGCCATTTTTAATAGGGATTGAAGTCTAGTGAGACTGAGAAACTGTGAACAAGGCTTGTAAGTCCCTATTAAAAATGATATGGGGCAGCAGTGGAGGTGGCAGTAAGCCCCACCAACCAGCCACTTCTGCCTTGGGAAGGAACCTTGATGCCTCAAAGGAATCCACGGTGGGTTGAATATGGTGATCATACTTTTTTTTGTGTTAAATATGGTTTGGGAGGGCCTAGAGTTATTCACAGTTATTCCACTTTCACGGGGTCCTATTCTCCTAACCCTAGCAAATGTGGAAGGATGACTGTACTTTGATAGCTATGTATTACACCAACATAATTGTTCTGAAACATGAATGGCAACCCATCAGTTAGCTGCTAAAGTTACTTGTAACTTCTCTTTTTGAAAACTGTGTTAAGAAACCAGCAAGAGGTGTCGAAGTGTTTTAACATCTATCGCTTAAATTTTAACAGCAACATCTAAGCCTTAGACTTGCTAAAAAGTTACATTACCACAGATGCCAGCTTCCTCCATTTTCCCTACCTTCTAGGTTTATGAGCGGAAAGCCAGTTAGTATCCCTCAACACAGTTAGATTCAGTGTCATCAACTTCAGTTGCTGAACTCTTGTATAGATTTATACTGAGGCACCGGAATTTAAAATCGCCAGTCAGCCATTAAAATTCACCAGGTGACTTCTGGTAAGTTCTCAAAGCAGAGATGGGCAACTTGTGTGTCACCAGATGTTCATGGACTGAAACTCCCATGTGAAACCATAACCAACGATGAGGAACAAAAAGGACTGCAGCTTAACAGCTTCTATAGGACCACACGTTCCCATCTCCTAAAGGCCACATTGGAGATCAGTCAAAAGATCAGTGATCATATCCCCGACTTTTTTCAAACTTAAAAAATATGCGGTGGGTCTCGAATTCGAATTGAACTGGATGTTCTGGAGCGAAAGAGTCAACCCTTCTTCAGCAGCGCCATTTTCCCACTCCAGATCACCTTCCCCACATTGCTACTACTTCCACAGTGTAAGTACCTGCAGGGAAAGAAGGGCCATTTCCGCACTAGACTGTTATAGTGCTATTATTCCACTTTCAACATCCTATGGAATCCTGGGGTTTGCAGTTTAACTAAACTAACTGCAGTTAAACTAAACTAAACTGCAAACCCCAGGATTCCATGGGATGTTGAAAGTGGAATAATAGCACTATAACAGTCCAGTGTGGAAATGGCCAAGAAATACACGTAGGTCACTCTTCCTCAGAATCTGACCGAGTTCACAGCTTACATATTTTCCCCGGCCACGCTTAACGTCCATATTTAGTGCGTGTGCTCAGAACAGAAGTTGTATGGTAAGGAAGTCCCATAAGCTAAGTCGTGGCCACGCCGTATTACTTTTTTCATTTTGTAAGTGAAATGTTTTTAAAAAATTCTTCCCAACCCCTCCACCGAGAATCTTTCAATTCACACTACCTCCAGTTTTTGCGATGCCCCTTTCCTCTCACAGGGGCTGCCAGGAAGCCGCTGCAAAGCCGAACCTCCAGAGTAAAACCGCGCCAGACTCCTCGCTCGCTCTTCCTTGAACGGCAATTGCATTTCCCGGCGCTCGCGCGACCGACGCGCTCAAAGTCGCCCATTGGCTCCCGGACGTGTGCGCTCCGCCCCCTCCAGGCCAATCGCCGCTTTTCGCGCCAAACCCGAATCTCTCACAGGCCCTGCCCGCTCTCTCGCTTGCGCGCCACCCTTGAAGAAAACTGAGCGCCTTTCTTCACTGTAATTGTTACAGTGCTATGATTTCACTTTGAACATCCTGTGGAATCCTGGGGTTTGTGGTTGACTGAGGCCCAAGAGCTCTCTGGCTGAAAATTCTAAATGCCCCTCTCTAAACTGCAAACCCCAGGATTCCATAGGATGTTGAAAGTGGAATCATAGCGCTGTAACAGTGTACTGCGGAAAGGCCCAAAGCCACACAGGCAGCCTCAGTGGCTTCTGGTTAGAATGTTCATGTTAAGCATTTTAGAACGGGTGGGGGGGGGCAAATGTTGCCTAATTGCAATTTCCATCAGCTTTATCCAGCATTGTCAATGGTGAGGGACGATGGGAGTTGTAATCCAAGGGGTGAGCAAAAACACAAAAAGATCACAAGGATGTTCTACCTTCAACTGAGAGCAGGCTTTTTCTAGTCCCTCTTTTAACCCTATTTCAGAAGAAAGGACTACCTCGAGGCGCAACAACCAGAGGTACAAAATTAGAGCATTCCCCTCTCAAATAAGTTCTGCTCCCCCTGCGCTAGAAATTTGACTGCGATGCTAGGAATTTGGACAGTGAAGGGAAGCTATATTTGGGAAGGGACAAGGGCCCCATTCCACCATCACAGACACACACCCGTAGCTACAGTTCCTGGACGTTTCACCTTGCTACAAACTGAAAAGATGAGGAAAGTCTAGCGTGCTGGAATACATCGTACAAAGAGGTGTGAGTCCTCTGTGGGTATATGTGCCTCCAAGTCGCCTGTCGACTTATGGGCACCCCATTAATTTCATAGGTTCTCTTGGGCAAGGAATACTCAGAGGTAGTTTTGCCTGTTCCTTCCTCTGAAATATAGCCTACAGCACCTGGTACTCCTTGGAGGTCTCCCATCCAAGCACTAACCAGAGCTGATCCTGCTTAGCTTCCAATATCGGACAGCATGCAGTTCTTTAGGATATTTAGCCTCCTACATAAAGTGGTCTTGTAAAGTGTTTCTGTTCTATACTGCACAATTAGATCAGTTAGATTATTGTCACTGCCACTGCTCCATCGTATGAAATCTTGGGATTCGTAGTTTGACAAGTTCTCTGTTAGAACCTCTAATACAGTTACTGGGAGCAGACTACACTAGCGCCTTCTAGGAAAAATGTCTAAGTATCTCATCAAGTGACAAATTCTCTTTCCACATGATGGAGCCTTGAGAGTTAAAAGTGGTATCAAAGCACTATATCAGTATTCTGAAAGCCTGACACATTTATTGCAGTATGAATTTATATGAACTATATTCCACTTCAAATGCACAGAACATTCTCCAGAACTTCACACAGCTGGTATATTTTTTTTTCCTCCAAGAGTAAGATATGATTCTTACATGCTAGGAAAAACAAAGACATAGGTTTGGAGATGTAGGGTGTTTTGCTTCAATTATCAGGACCTTACCTACCAAAGCTTGTGGAAGAAGTTGTTAGTTAACTTATGGGGACCACAAGAATTTCATAGGGTTTTCTTAGGCAAGGAATATTCAGAAGTGATTTTGCCAGTTTTGTCCTCTGAAATATAGCTGACAGCACGCAATATTTTTTTTTACTCATGATCAATTTTAAAATTCCTCCATTGCACAGGAACTAAAGAATTTGGTGGGAACACAAGTTTTACAGGTGTCTATTACTATTACATTTTGCCCAAACAACCCTTCGAGATCAGATCCAAGGTCCTTCTAACCCCAAATCCTGCTGTCAACAAGGGCTGGTGTTTGCCCTTGGATGGCCACAGGCAAGCCAATTCCACCTGCTCCCTGCCACCTAGGTTTACTGAACTTGGTTTATCTTCTATAACTCTCGACAATCCAAGCAGAGGAAGTAAGCGAAATTAGAACAAACTGCACGATTCTTCTATGGGGGGACTAACAGCAGAGCTAACCCAAGAGATCTTGCTGCCTGGGCCAAGATTCTTCTCTATCCACTCAACAGCACAAGATAAAAGCAAGCTGACTGGAGTGGGAATTAATTTTATTTCAACATTGATAAGATGATGGCATCCTTCACTGCACGTGAGGACAACTGGCCAGTTTATGGAGTGAACAGCATGCTGTGTGGAACAGAACACCAGTGCTGACTAACATATCTCAGTGAATGAAAAAGGGATTAATTCTAGCTTGCTCTCCTTTCTTCCTTCAAACCTCGCAAACCTAATCCACTGATTGTTCCCAAACAACCCCCAGATATTTACAACAATTAAAGTACTCTTGCATCTACATTCGGGTACATAATTGTGGATAGCCATGCTCTAGAGAGTGTGGTGTGGTGGTTTGAATGTTGTACTAGGGACTCGATATCTGGGATTAAATCCTCACTCAGCCATGAAAACCCACTAAGTAACCTTGGGTAAGCTACACTCTCTCAGCCTCAGAGGAAGATAAGGGCAAACACCTTCTGAACAAATCTTGCCAGGAAAACTCCAACATATGGTGACCCTAAGTCAGAAAATGATTTGAAAGCAAACAACAAGAACAGCTATGCTCTACACATTCCGTTACCAATTATGGATCTTGTAGGCAGAAAACAAACTATGAGAACAGGATTTATATTTGATTAATTTATTAGATCATGGACACAGATTTGATTCTGCATCAACTGATGCAGTTACAATTTCAGTAGAGACAGCATTGCTTACTGTGGGTCACGTACAGTGTTTTCCAAAAGAGTGAATCAATAAAAGAGGCACTAACAAACATAATAGAGGCGGGGAGTGAAAGGGAAGGCCATTTCTGCACTAGACTGTTATAGTGCTTTTATTCCACTTTCAACATCCTATGGAATCCTGGGGTTTGCAGTTTAAGGAGCCTCAAAGGCCCCTCCCTAAACTGCAAATCCCAGGATTCCATAGGATGTTGAAAGTGGAATAATAGCACTATAACAGTCCAGCGTGGAAATGGCTAGTCTTCTCTTGCCTCCTTTCAACCAGCTTTTCAAGAGGTTTCTGCACATACTACCTTGACATGTTAGCTTGTTCTGACAATATCAATGAGGGCTATTAATTTGCTAACTAGAAACAAAGTTAAGATTCTGATGGATGGTACAGCCTCAGGAGGAAGAGAAGCTGATTTTGCAGATCTACATACCCTGCTCAGAGTAGCAGCCAACAGGACTCTATGGTGCACTTCAAGTCTTGCAACATGGTTTCTCACTGGCACCTAACTGTACCAGCAGCTTCGTGAAAGAAGGGCATACAGACATATTTTCTGTGAATTCACATCTTAAATTTCTCCCCAATGACAATGAACTTTAAAAGAAACTTGCAGGTAATGCTGCTCATAGCTCTCATCAGGGGGAAAAAAAATATACAAGAGAAGAATACTTAGTATAAAAATCGTCATGTGCTTCATTCAGACATACCAGAATACCAACAGGAAAACAATCTGTGCTCATAGGTGGTAGCTCAGTGTTTGTGGGAATGAGGCTTGCACAAAATCATTGTGACCATTTCATCAACAGCAAAAATATCAAAATATCTGGAAAACAAACATCTCCCCAATACCCTATTAAGAGAATTCTTAGTTGCTTTTATTGTGTAATAATGCTGCCTAAGAATCTTATATGCAAGTCTTATTAATATACCACTTTCTTTCCTGTAACACAGCATATTGGTGTTTGCCTACAACAGAACTGCAAACAGTCCAGAAGAAGCCTCCTCTCCCTTCCAAAAAAATATTTTACAAAGAAAAGCAAAAGACGAGGGGCACAAAAAAGGGCAGTTCTATCTTAAAGGCAAAGAACAGACTTGCAACAAAGGAACAGTGCAAGAGATCCATATTCTGGTTCTTGAAACCACAGGAGTGGCTCTCAGTAGTGTTTCTCTATTTAAGGGTAATATTAATGATAAACAAACACATTAAACACGAAGAACACAGAGTGTATACAAGCTTGTGAGAGACTGCAGGTTGAAAGAGACATCCCCTTCCTGAACACACAAAAACCAACCCTCGCTTAAGGATAAGGCACAGCAAGTGGAGCTTGGAGAACTTGCCATCCAACCACAGACACATCACACCCTCCTGCATCAGCCTGTTCCCTGGCACATTCATAGTTTTCTTTTTCATTTGCAGCACAAGACTGTTGGCACTGCAACACTGAGGAGGACTGAGTATAATCTGCGCTACAAAAACTAAGCCAGGGTACTCCTAACTCCCACAGCATGAATATGTGGAATTCTGCACCCAGTATATCATTCAAATTAAGTCAATTTTAATTTATGCGTTAAGTGTGGGAGGCAGTGGGCGGTTGCTTTAGATAACTGGACAGGGGTAGTAGAGTTAGGGGTGAAAGGCGAGTAAGTACGTATTGTAGTGTTTTGTTGTGTCATGTAATGTTGTATTGGTGTTACAAATAAACGTCTAAAATAAAGCCAGTTTGTGCAATTTCACATTAATTCTATATTTGTCTTCTGTTTCTGTGTTTATCATTCTGAACTGTTTATTCTACACTTTCGTTAATCATGAGAAGGATGAAAGCACTGTGCAAACCTTTCCCAGGACCATCAGTAAAATTTATCCTGTCATTCTACCAGTCTGAGTTTCCAAGTATCTCTTTATAACACAAGGGCTAAATGTTTCTTTTTAAAGCCCACACTCTCTGGAAGAATAACTTCACCCAGGACCACATTTGAACATTGTCTACAATTGCATGATATCATTCCACATAGCACCAGTTAAGAGCCACGTGTGGCCAATCTCCAAATTTCTTATCTCAAACATGCAGTCTGTCTTGGAAGCATCTTTATCTTCCACATCTTGTAGGCATTTTCATTTTCTTGTCACATTCTTTAGACCAAGGATCTATTTGTAGAACTTGCTTGAAACCAGGAAGACGAGATCTATGAGGTGTATCCCAGGTTACAGTCTGATATGTAACTTCTTGTACCTGAAGCCTAGAAAAATTCTTACCAGAGCAGCTGCAGAAATAATATCAGATACTACAAAACTGAACACCATTCTTCAGTCTTTTTTTCAGAGAGGGTTAGTTACACTCAAAAGAATAAATGCTTACCCTGTATTGCTCTTTAGGATGATGATACAGGACAGATGCATTTTAATATCAAATACACTGATTGGCTGTTTTTCTACATAGGAAGATCTTTCTAGATGGGGGTAGTCTTCAAGCATGCAATTCTCTCATTCACAACCTGAAATAGTATGTCCAAGGGAAAAACAATTAAATGCTATCAATCTAATTATACTGACTGGCCCAGCTCTGGCCATAAGATGTAGCATCATTTTGGCAGAGTCTTCTTCTGACTTGTAAGAGCAAACTGACATCACCATCATCTTGATAGTACTGATCAGCCTCAGTATTATGTTTATGTTTTGTTTGTTCTAAACACTGTATAAACCTGGCCTGAGCTTTTGGGAAAAGGTGAGACTGAAAAATATCTGTGTTCACTAATTTCCTTTGTAAAAACACTCATGGTGAGCAAGGAAAAGGAAATACATCCCTCCAACCCAGACAGTACAAACCCAACACAACCACAGGAGAGTCAAAAACAGAATGGGGAATAAAGCAGTACTTTGGCCCAAAATGTGCAAGTACAACAGATGTGCCTCTTTTATTAAACTTTTCATTCAACTGCCATTTCAAGCTTAGGAACCCCCTTCACAGTTGCTTCCCAAACAAATGATTTAGTTATCGGAAAGCTAATGTTACAAGGAATGTAACAGTTAAAAAAACAAAACACCCCCTATCCCCATCCCAAATGCACAGCGCATTTAACATCTCTTCCCAGTGAGGTATACTGGGTAAGATTTAATTTTCCTCCAGAAGAAAAAAAGAAATTCCTCCAACCAAGCACTAGCCCCTCAACATGAGGGACTGCCCGGTGATTAACTAAAAAACAAAAACAAAAACAGATGAATTTCCATCCTCAAAGGGAAAAAAATAAAAGTAGAAGGTGAAGAACTTTTATAGTATGTGGCTGGCAAGCCTACAAACTTTTTACAACATATAAAATAGATCAATATTTATGATTATAACACATATTTCCCCATCCCCGGGTTATTCAAGAGTAAATACACATAATTATAATAAATCTGGTACCAATCACATGATAGAAGTACTGTGTAAGGCAAAAACCTAACCAACTACCTAGCTAGGCTTGATGTTATAATCTCCAAACAGAACATAAATGGAGGGTGAAGTAAGAAGAGGGAAGGGAATCTGCTTCAGCTCCAGGACCCAATTAGTTGTTCTCAGTCCTGAAGTGGGCACTTCCTTCTACTGGTCAACAGCCTAGCAGTGAATTCTCAGCAGGCTGTACATGCATGAAGACAGGGAGGCACTGAAAAACACTCAACCAAACGGGAAGGCTCTATTTTGACCTCAAATACAAGGTCGAGCACTATGAAGTCCTCTCTTGATCACAGATCAGGTTTTCTAAGCCACACCTCAAGAGACCCTGATCAGGTTGGGTGCACTGCTGTAAGGGGCATAACAAGCAGCCCAAGACAGACAGCAATCCTTCTCTTCAGACTCATGAGAAAGGAATCACTGAAAACACTGACAGCTGTGTACAACTGGCAAAAGAGATCAGCCCTAAGGGGAGCTTTTCTAGCACTCCTGACTTCTAAAAGTAACTTTGTTAGGGTGGATTATTAACTATTAGTAAACAATTTTGAGTTAGATCAGCTGATTTATCATTTAAGAGTTAATTTTTTTTTAACCCAACACATCAATAGCAGGAAGCAATTTCTTGTCAGGAACAGCACAGTGCTCACAGCTAGAGCCAAATACATCTTCATTTGTTACCCTTTGTGGCATAGGCAGCCAGCCAGTGCCCATTTGCTACTAAAAAAAAAAAAGGCAAAATATGATTGCTGATGGAGAGATGAATACTTAAAACAGATCTACTACCATTATATAAAGAGGTAAGATGGAACTGTGCCTAAGATGTGATCCCCTGAAGAAAAGAGCTGTCACAGTCTAACAGTTTGTCAAAATCCCTAAAACAACAATGTGGAGCGAAGTATACCTTGCCTTGCACTGCTGCACCACCTATGCCACATTTGCTGTCTGAGGGCATCGCCATACTACAGCATTCTTCCAGCCTGCCTGTCAACCTTAGGTCTTTTCTGCATGCCTTTCCTCTTCCACAAGCCCTAGCCCCAGTCCTATATAGCACACGTGGCACCATATATAATGGTCCACTCACATGTGATGCCTGCATACTTTGCACTGCACAGGCACAACACATTTAGGGGTCACAACTTCAACTGGGGTGCCAACAGCCATTTGAAGAGCTGACATTCAGGACAAAGACAATGGCTCCAGATCAGCAGGACAAGGACACCACAATACAACAGAGCAACTGCTGCACATCCCAAATATTTCTTGTGCTACTAAGGATACTGCTACATTTATGTTGTTTTCCTCACTTAGAAGTTTGCTCCAAAGTATGCTGTCCATATTTATTTTCATCCCTCCCTTCTTCAAGTTACACAGTTTGTTAGTATGTAGTGTTTGCATTCTAAAAACGGAATACCTATGTAGTTCTTTTTAATGCTGCATCTTGTAAAAAAAATCAGAGCTCCCCACCTCACCCAATGCAGGGCCATTTCCCTTGTTTATGCTATGCAAGTATCTACAAATAGGTGCTTCAACCTGGCCCACAGTTCTGAAACAGTTCTGTTTAATTTTCTTTGCTGAAGAATATTCACGGTGCCTTTGTTCTTGAACAGTAATGGTGAATGAACTAGGAGCTCTCCCTCCATGACAGGATGAGCTGGGAAAATGAGAAAACAACGTGGAACTGCAGAGGAAGTTTCTCACCCAGCTGTGACAACAGATGTTCTTTTGAGTCTGGGAGTGAAATGCATAGATGGAAGAGAGCAATGGTATATTCACCCAGGTTCTTGCAACAGTTTGGGGTAAGGGAATCAATATAGCAGGAATGTGTTTCTCATGCAGGTTTTTGAAGAATCAGAAGGCAAGGGGAATCTGAGAGAACACAGGTCCATTTGTTTTGGTGCTGTGCAAAGATGTCCATTTTTCACCTGGGAATGGGGGGCAGAGGAGGAGCCCCACGAGTAGCTGAAAAGAAAACAGATAACCATTAATGCCATGGGTGCACCAGAAGGCAGTGCTTGCTTCTACAAGGAACCTGGCTCCAAAGCATAAGAGAATATAAAACTTTCACACTGTTACTACCATTCCTAGAAAAGTCACCCTGCAGATTTCGGAGGCCACCATTATTATCACCTACATGGGAAGCATCTAGTTCTCACGTTTCCTGTCTTCTATACACTGAATTCTCAAAGAAGACTGCTGCTGGTTGGACTTTCAAAACAGAGTACACCTACAAATCCTTCCCCATGAAGAACTATGGACTCCTGCACCACCCACCTTCACTGCTCCCTAGTCAACAATATCACTGTCCTGCCTTTTCTTCTTCCTTGTGAAAACCCACTGAGCCTGAGGAAATGTAAATGAGAGTATTATATGAGGCTTCATATTTTGCATAACTTGAAAAACCCTGGGAACAGAACTTTTTAATGCTCATCACCACTTGCTCCCTCCTGAAAAAGATCTTAATTCACAATCTTGGCAAGCAACAATCTTAGTTCTACATAGTAGCTTCAAACTAGCCAGCACAGGAGTGAGCCAGATGCACTCACCTCTGTTAGTTTTACTGGGATAAATCCTCTGGAAATGCCTGAACTCTTCTGGGGCTGGAAAGTCTTCGACAGGATGAAAAGAGTATTTGGATTCGAAATCATCTACAAAAAAGAGGGAAAAAACAATGTACATTCCATCAAAAAGACAGAAAACATGTGGAGTGAAAACTACCATCCAGCCCATCAAATCATGGGCTCTCCACTGTTCTGCTATTCCTATCATTTCTTATTACACTCTAACTTTAAACACGGAGATATATACAAACAACATGAACATTGGAAAGAGAAAGGATTACACATGATTTTGCTGTCACATGCCATGAAATTATTTCTGACATATGGCGATCCTAAAGAGAATCTATCACTGGATTTTCTTGCCAAGATTCATTCAGAGGGAGCTTGCCTTTGCTCTCCTCTGAGACTGAGTGAGTGTGACTTGCCCAAGGTCATCGAATAGGTTTCCATGGCTGAGTGGGGATTCAAACTTTGGTCTCCAGAGTCATAGTCCAACACTACACCACTTCATCAAAATAAAGACCTATTTTTAATAAATAAAACTTTACCATTAGAACAAATGTTGGCAAAGTTTTCTGACATTGAAATGGGATGGTTACAAAAAGCAAAAATTCAGTCCTTTATTAATTATGTAGAACCCCAAGGGCACTGACTAGGTTTGAATTGGCAAGTATTTCTCCTTTAGTTGTTAGGGCTGGTATCTAGTTTAAACAAAAATATAACTGAAGAAACACATGGAAGAGGGAAAGTGTCAAGCATTTTATGGGAAATAGTTTCTATTTCAGAAGCACAGCGGAAAAAAATATGACCTACACCCCCTTACAAATCAGTATTAGCTTCTTCTAAGGAATGTACTTGGAAGACAATTCATAAGTGGCACTTAATGCTGGTTAAACTTCATAGGGTAAGATAAGATTCTTCAGAAAATAAACAAACATGTTTCTTTAAAAAAAAGTCATCTGCAAAAATGGAAAGAAATAAAACAATGTACATTTAATCAAAGATACAGGGAACACATAGAAAGAAAACTGCCACACAGCTCATCATGCTTTTATTTTTGCAAGAAGACTCATATACCAATGTTGGGAAGGTAGCAGTTATTACCCATTGTTTAATAATTTGAAGCTTCTGCTTCTTTACTTAGCTACATATGAATATGGATTGTTTAAGTGTCAACTTCAAGAAAAAATATTTTTGGAAATATAGACAGCTTATATTAACACATATACTTACCCCTTGCTTTTACCCTATGTACTTCTCTACCTCATTTTTAAAAAAGCTATGTAAACTCCTCAACTTGGCAGTCTCTGGCCACCCTTAAGAGAAGAGCACAATCTATCAAGAAGCCAGTATCATTGATTCACCAACCAGCTATTGGTCTGACTATTCTATGGAAAATGTAATTGCTTTAAAATGAGACAGTTCTACACATACCCCTGCAAAAGTAGTATTTAAAATACAGATACTCAACTTTCATGAATGACTTCTTTTTTCCTGCCAGCCAGTTTGGCAATGCCACTAACAATAACAAATCAAAAATTCCTTGAGAAATCTCCATGGCCATTTCTGCTCTACACTTGCACTGAGACTTTCAGGAATTAATCATGCAATCAGAAGCCAACACTCATAAAAAAAAACTTCTTTTAAAAATTTATCTTAATTTTAGACACAAAAGTTTGGATCTCACTGCCCCATCCTCTTTCTGACCTATTAGAGTATTTCACAGTCTCTAGACTAACTGAATTAGCCAAACCAGCAATAGTTGCATAGTTCTCAACAGTTTGTTGAACCCACATCATTCCTTTCAGTCAACTTAAATGGTACACATATTTAGGCATGGATAGGGAAGCTATTACTCTTCAAATGTTGCTGGACTGCAACACTCCTCACAACTGGCTATGCCAGTTTGGCCTAATGAGAGTTGCAGCCCAACAGCATCAAGAGGACTAACAAGTTGTCCACCCTTTGCTGAAGCAACAGAGCTGACAGCTTGTTTTACTTACCCAGAAAAGACCTAACAGTGGAGATGGAGTCCCGGTGCCCATTTCTTATTGGTGGGGGAGGAGGTGGTGGTCCAACTGGTGTTCTGGTGGGTGGTGGAGGCGGTTTCCACTGGCTCGTTGGATCTGAAGACCCATGTATTCTGTAGGGTGGGGGAAGTGGAGGCGCATCTCTACCACCATTTCTGCTCACGGGGGGTGGTGGTGGGGCTAAAATAAAAATTTTCCAAGTCAGCATTGTCTCATGAAAAATCTCAGTAGTCAAGATCGGAGGGGTCCTACTCCTCTTCAACCTTGCGTTATTTAGCAACTTCTTCAATTTCAGTAAAGAATTATCTCATTTTTCAAAGAATCCAACTCACAAGTTTGAACCTTCACTTGGTAAAATACATGTTACCAGGCACTTAGCAACAGATGAAGCAATCATAAACTTAGAGTATAACTAATCTATATCAATTCCACACTGCTTCTTTCTGATAATTTGCAGTAACACGATTAGACCTCATTATGGGCTGATTAAATAAATACCTTGGTCTAAATTCAATCTTCATTATACTCATGACATCACACTCTCATTCAAACCTACTTCAGCACACTGTGGATCAGATTTCTGAGTCAGTCCCTGAAACTTAGCTCACAATGTTCTGCTTTTATTGGTTCCAAGGTACCTGAGGTTCTGCTGAACTATCAGTCATTCTTTAAGCCACAGGATCGATGACTTAGTCCCAAACCAAAATCCCCATGCTCACATAGCAACTGTTAAGAGGCATGGCACTCAAGTTTTAAGCTGGCTTGGATTGACGTTCAGGTAAACATCAAATGAAAGCTTCTGGGCTCATAGTGCAGAGGAGTTACTGAACTACAGCATCATAAACCAAGAAGCATTTTTTAGGAACAGCAACATTAAGGAACTCAGTAACAGCCACAATCCAGATCGCTGAAACTGCATATATTACAATGACCATAACAACATAACATTCGCAAAGCACTAAGTATTTAAGGCACATCTTGCACACTGTACAGTCATACTTTTTAAAAGAACCATGCACAATAAACTGGTATAGGATTATTATTTCCTATACTACAGATTGGGGAACTGAGCCTGAGAAAGAATGTCTAACACCACTTAGCAAACTTCTGGTACAGCTGAAGTTCAAAATGGGAATATCTCAGTTACTAAACTAGGCTACATGAACCCAGGACACTCCTGATTTCCTATAAACTCATGCTGTACATCCCAGGTCAGAAGGTGTCGCTCCCAGACCAAAAGACAACCAGATGATGTACCTACATTTATCCTTCTGGAGAGCAACAAGAGGTAGTTAGGTCAATAATCAAGTCCACTGCTTGTTTTTCAGAGAAATAGTACTGGGATAAACTCCTACCTGCACTACGGCTTGGAGGATCACGGACAGGAGGTGGGGGCCGACCGCCCTGTAAAGAAGGTGAAGCTGATGGGGGAGGGGGAGGCGCCATACCCCTCCCAGGCCCTGGCGTCTTTCTATGCAAGGAATTGTGTCTCTGTGGAAGCTCAGGGGCTGATCCATTGGTGGGGCTGGCAGGACCATTGGGAACACCAGGGGGCTGCCGGTAAGGTGGAGGAGGGGGTGCCAGAGACTGGCCCTGACTGCTTGGTCCCATTCGGATGTTCACCGGAGAAGGGGGTGGCTTGATGGGGGGTGGAGCTGGTGGTCCTCCCCTACTCCCAGGGAGTCGCTGTCCTGGAGTTGGTGGCAATGGCTTCTCACGGTTGTAGGAAGGTACTCTGCTGTTGTGCATGGAAGGAGGAGCAGGAGGTGCATTGGTTCGACGTCCAGGTGGTGGAGGTGGCGGGGCAGATGAGCTATGTTTCATGCCAGCGCTGCTGGCACTATTCGGCCGTGAGAGATCTGGCAGAGAAGGTCTCTGTGTGCGTGGAAGCTCTGGAGGAGAAGCCCGGCTGTTGTCTGTATCATCTTGGGGTCGGCCACTAGACGAGGAAACAGGAGGCCGTGGTGCAGCTGATCTGGTCCCAGGAACCTGTAGTGCCTGCTTCCCCGAGGAGCTGTCTGGAACCAGAAAGGCAACATAGCATTATTACTTAGAGAAGCTAAATGAATAGCAATTGAGCCATCAGAAATGCTTTGCCTCTAATTTTGGCAAGAATTTGGTCCCTTATAAAGATGTCCAAGCCTACTGTATAAGGCCACCATTCAATTCAGAGAAACTGTAGCCACTGGGAAACACTGAGAAAGGCTGCATATTTTCAGAGACAAAAAGCCACAGTTCAAATGTCTTAAGAATATTTTCTACAACAGGAGAAATAAAGCAGATCAAATTAAACTGCTTTACTGCACATGTGAAAGAACAGGGTGAAAAAAATTCAACTTCTGGATGCCCGTTTTCTCCTGACTAGGAATCTGCGGCCAGCCATATGGAAAATGAATGCCAAGACAAGTCAACTTTGTAATATTTAATAAATTTATATAGTGTTGTTCAACTCCAAATGATTCACAGATCAAGTAATGAATAAAACAACAAATTCAAATAATCAGTATTAAAATTTAGTATAGCAGATTATCACCAGCTGATCTGTAGACAAACATAATCAGAGGCAGGAGTCAAATTTGAAGAATTAAAAGCACACAAGACAAATAAAAAAGGTGTTCACTTGCTGCTGAAGAGTTAGAATGGCAACAATCTCTTTAGAAAAGTATTCCAGAGACAGGGTGCTACCACCAAAAAGAGAAAAACCTCTCTTAGCTATCGGGGCAAAAAACATATGGGGGGCAGGTGTGTTCATGTGAGACTTAGTGGTCCTTGAGCTAACCAATGCCAAAGATGTAGATGGAGGAAGATGTGGCCTGCAACTCTGATAATAAGCCTACCATTCTTGGTACTGCTGACACTCAGTTTTCTTAAAAGTTGACAGCAATTCTGCTGATAGTATCAAGAGGGAATAGCTTAGGCAAAAAACCACACCTCCTGAGAAAGTAGAATGCTTGATTATATCAACACTATGAAATCACAAGACCTTACGATGATCTGCCAAATCATGATTTAAAGCACTGTTATTTAAGGATATGGCCAAAGCACCTGAATTGTCCTTTGCTCCCACTGGTCGGAGCTTGGGGACGCCACCTTGGAACAGACCCCCCTTTGGTGGCAGGGGAGATGCACCAGAAGCATAGCTGCCACTGCCCTTGGATTCTGAAACAAAAGAATTCCCAGATTAGCCACAACCAAGGCTTGTAACACAAGCTGGCAGTTTGTTGCCCAAACTACTGATAGAAACAAACACCATCCCTGTTGGGTCCAAATCTGATGAAGGTAAATTTGATGTTAAGATCACAACTCAAAGGTCCAACAGTTAATTTATCACTTTGGAGTACTCTAAGAGAGGGCAATGACTGTAATAGGGAAGAATGTATATAACTGCATCTCTCCTTAGCTCTTCACAGGCCCCTTCTTCCTTATTCTTTTATTCCGTGCAATGAAATTTGTTTTTATTTTATTATTTTACTTATATCCCATCTTTCTTCTGACATGGGATCCTATGAAACAGCATCAGCATGCAGGCAAAGCAGACACTGATATTTCCATATGATGCAGTGCTCTGCACAGCAGAGAAATTAGTAACTTTATTGCTCAAGCACAGCTGAATGTTAAGATTAGTACTGCCTGACAAGTAATATATGAAGATATCCCAGATAGTGCATTTACACCTTTAGATCAGGATTCAGAAGCATGTGCTTCTAGCATTTGCTTCCAGGATAAAAGTATCTAGCCTTCAAATATATTTTTACTGCTAGCCCAAACTCTCTTGATATTTCATGTTTTTGCCTTTGCCTAACTGACAGTAGTGCAGGGCCAGAATTACTTTGCCTAGAACTGAATCTTCTGTTGGAAAAAACAAGAGCAGCTGGCTAGCACCCACAGATGTAGATAACACTGTTGTTTGCACACCAGGAGAGAAGTAGACAGGAATTCCAGTTGTAAAACTACGTGGATACCATGTTTTTTGTTGCCTGTTTCTTCCTCCAGCCTACAGAGTTCAATTAACTGAAAGCAGAATCTTATCCAAGAATCTAGCTAGGGAAATCCAGACTGCAGTATGTCACAAGCTAAGAGCAGGTGCAATGTAGAAGCCATCTGATGAGTGACCCAAGACTGCAAAGTCAGTACTGGTCTGTAGGATTTCCCCCAGGGTAGGGTGAGAACTTGGGCAAAAGACTGAGAGTGAGTCAGTCCATATTGATTATTACTTATTTTATTAATATTTTTACACTGCACTTTTTGCCAAAAAGTCAGCAACACTGTTCAAAAACTTAGAATAGAACAAAACTAAAAAAAAAAAACAAGAACCAAAGCTATAAAAGAAATATCACACTGCATTTGAAAGAATAAATTCAAGAAATGTATCTTAACATTTTCCATAAATGCCCAGAAAGTGAATGTCACTCAAAATTCTAGATGGAGTATCTCCCATAATTTGAGAGCAATGCGGGAGTAAACCACCCACTGCTTGCCAATGATGGGACTTCTGCAGAAAGCATCATTGTCAGTAGGGTCCCATCTACAGACCCCGCTAGCCAAACAGATTCACAACAAAACGTAGCAGGCATCTGCCAGTAACTTAGCAATAGCAATAGTATGCGTATTTCTATACTGCTTATCAGCTAAGTGCTGTCTAAGCCGTTTACAAAGTGTTAGCTAATTGCCCCCAACAAGCTGGATGCTCATTTTACTGACCTGAGGAAGGATGGAAGGCTGAGTCAGCCTGGAGCCCCGCGGGATCGAATTCACAACTTTGGGGATGCAGTACCAGCATTTAACCACTGCGCTATCAGGGCTCCTCACAAGTAAATGACCCCAGGTGCACACTATAGTGCATAAGAAGAAAAATCACTTCTTTCTAGCCTGTTCTTCTCTAACTCATAATAGGGCAAAAATCTAGATCAAGCATATACCATATCAAGCAGAGCATAACCAAGCATAAATAAAATCCATTTCACAGATACACTTCATGCCACAGCTCCTCCCACACACCTCACCTGCTGACTGTGTATAGAAATTGTAAGCAGTTGCTGACTTCTTCTAAATATTAATACCCAAACTGAATTAAAATCTATCATTGCTGTTTTTAAACTATATGTTATTGCAACAGAAGGGACAAGAGTTTCATTTGCATATTGGGATGTTACACTTAAAGGCCACCAATCATTTCCTTGCATTAGACAGCAATGAGTTACTTAACTATTGTCCAGAACTCATACTTACTCTCAATTATGGGTGCACTCCGGTCATTGATTTGGGTCACTTTTTTCAACTTGGTCCCCTTGCAGATATCTTGTAGGAGAGCCCCCCTCCCTCGCTGTTCATCTCTGGTCAATTTTGGAGGCTCTGTATTAGCCTGAAGGGAGAAGACAGCACACAGGTAAATGAAGAAAGAAAGACACAGAATAGTTTAGCTTAGTACGTCTAGGTGAATGCTTGTTAGCCAATCTGCTCCGGTACTACTTCTTCACAATGGAAAGCTACATTCTCTCCTTCCTCCAGCAGCTTTAGAGCTTAGCAGAACCTGCTTTCTAAACACTCAATAAAATAAACCATGCAGCTAATGTGTGCACCAGAATGTCACAACTCAAGAACTTGAACTTTTGCAGCTAAAACAGTATTCACTTTCCTGTGGTTCGGAAAAAGGCTTCTTCAGCACTGAATTACTTCATGTTATCAGCAGCTCCCATCTCTTTTACAATCCTAATCCATCAACCTATTACACCCTATTTCATTGGCCTGCTATGGCAAGAACATCTACTATGCCCAGTGCCACTTCTTCAAGGTTGCAAATCTTCCAGTCATACTGTTTTGGAGTAGTATTTGATTTGGAGACATTTGCTTTGAACTTGGGAATTTCTGCATGAGTTAACACTGAGCCAAAGCGTCTATATAGACGTGAAGCTGTCTTAGACCAGACTAACTTTCCATTTGTCTTAGGTACAATCTATGCAGGTGTCAGGTCTTTTCCAGATATGTTTCTGGAGCACAAGGATGTGACAGAAACCCAAATCTGGGTCTTTCACTGTGCTGAAAGTTATAGGTTACTGACCACCCAGGAGTAAACAGAAAGGGAGTGTGTTGGAGAAGGAGGAGTACCTACCTGACTAAGAGTTGGAGGAGGAGGTGGTCCAGGGGGAGGTGGAGGTGGAGGTGGTATTGGCATCTTCGTCCCACTCCCTGCTGGGCTCAGCGTACAGAGAACTTTTGGTCACTTATAAACCTACAGTGTTGAAAGTAAAATACAAAATTGTTACAAAACAACAGCAAACACAATAGAAGAGGGTACCAGAACGCAGTGTGCACTGTTCCCTCTCAAAGGCTTTGTGCATATCCGGCATTATCCTCACCAGCTACTGTACCTGGCTTAAGGTATGCTAAGGTATTATTTAGATGATTTATATCCTTTAAAAATACTTTAAAACTGGAGAACCAGGACACTATGCAGGTCATATTCAAAAGCCCCCAGAGTCTTTAAGGCACAGAGAATGTTATCAGAGAAATGCAGGAGAAGGAAGTTTTTAAGAATCAGAGATAAATAGATATGTTATGGAAGAACATTTCTATACTGTATTATCGTTTAATACCACTACCATTTTGAACTGCCTACCACTAACATTTCCTCTGCTTTTTAAATTTTTTTTTAAAGCCATAGAATTAATCAACAAAATGAAGAAAAGCAGTAAACAAGTGCTCTTCCTCCTCTAGGATACAAAATACTATAGAAATGAGGCATAGGGGTCCAACTTTCCACATTTTTGGAATATAAACTTCTTCTATAAACAATTTAAAAAAGTTTCCTCTAGTTTGTAGTTTCAAAGACATTTCAAAGATATTCAAACTTCAGTGCAGACATTCAGTCAGACTCTTACAGGGGAAATTACACACTCCTTCTCTCTGCATTGAATGGAGATTTTAAAAATTGCACTCATAAGGTCTGGAGAAGCTGCAGAAATCAGATCTCCCACATATGTAGAAATTCTGGGGATGAGGATACCAAGGCATATGATGTTCTGTTGCTGGGTGGTTGGCAGTTAAAGAATTCCTATTTATTCTTCCTATTTCTTCCTATTTCCAGAGGAAGGCTTAACCCTGTGCCACCAACTGAGAAAGCAAGCCAAGTTCAGATTTAACATCAGCTCATACAGTACCACATCCCACAGCTGTGCAGGCTGCTCATAACCTGACAGACAGACAAATATAGAATCCAATCAAACACCATATTACAACAGAAATACTTCAGAGGAAGCTGATACAGGAAACAGCATGATTCATCGCCACAGTACAATGCTGATACCTGTAAAGAACCACAAGCCCAGTGACAAATTACCAGCCAGAACTATTTCAAACAGGTAAATCTAATGCTGCTGGAATGCATCCAGTTTCAGAACATGTGCACCATAACAAGGAAGTTACAGCAGCTCCAGGCACAGATGGGATCCCAGTGAATTCCAACAGAGGAGTTACCAGCAATACTGGTCTTCCTGAAACCCTTAAGCAAGGCAACTTACACAGAAGAACAGATGCCTTCGCAGCCTTTACTTCTACCATAGAAGTCTTTCGAACACTAGCCGAAAAGGACATCTAACACTACACAGCTCAAAACCTGCAGGTTTCTATCTTTCTAGCACTTCCACGATCACTTTAAGAATGGACACAATTTAGACATGTCCCAGAGCACAGACACAATCTACTACGAGCAACTTCCAAGCAAAACAAAGCAAAACTGTTCTTACTCTGTTGGTGTTTACTATCATTTGGGGCAAAAAGGGAGGTCCCAGGGGGTCCCTGAGGGCAAAAGCTCTGGAGACTGCATGTAGCCAATTGGCTGTACTTCCCCTATCTTAATACAGGAAAGAAAAAAATCTTTCCTAAAGTCAAGGCAAGTCCTTCCCTAGGACAAGAGAATTCTATTTACCTCTGAAGGTGGCCTCCCCAAACCATTCAGCTAGCGGTGTCTAGTGACCTAGCAATCATTGCACTTATTTGTGATTTTTTTTTGGTCACTTGTTTGCAAATTGCAAGTTTATCAAAATATTGAAGCTGCATCATCATCATTAAATATAAATTAACTTTTAAACTTTTAGGCAATTAATTGACCAGTTAAATTTGCATACTGAAAGTCTTTGTCCCAATCAGCTGGTATGAGATAAACCTATGGCCTCAAGAACCAACTAGTTTTCTGCTTACTAACCTATGGTAAACATCCATGTTTTCCGCCACTGCTGAAAGGCTGCTTCTCACCTCCGTCAACTCCCAGTTTGTAACCAGGTTTCCTTTGTCTGTTTGATGTAAGAGCCCCAATTCAGAAATACAAGTGTACACAGACAGAAGGTTTAAGTACAACTTGACATTTCAAAAACCAAAAGGCGATCTTTTTGCCATGTTCCTAGCAGGATACAAAAGCTACCAGATCCTCAAAACTGCTTTTTTAAAATGAAATAAATGGAAAGAAAAATAAAATACACCTAGCAGGGAGCTTTTAATTACTAAGCAACAGAAGAGTTCAGTTAGTTTCATCTGCTTGAAGCCCCAACTGGACCATATTCTGTCTCCTTCTCCCTCATTATTTTCCCGCTCCTATTCTTATACCAGTACAAAGTCACACCCTTCAATTTACCAACATTCAAAAGTATGTAGTCTCTGAAATGACTGCAGTATCATGTGGGCAGCATGACAGTTTCATACTATGATCATTTAAAAGGAGGAAATGACTGGTTCAAAGAGAGCAAGTACCGTCTTACTCATGCATCTTCAGGTACTGCACAGGCAACAGGCAAAGATTTCAGAAGCTCTTTCCTATTATAAGAAGCCCATGATCAACTTGAAGATCATGTCCCCATATCAAACCAACCAGACATGCTATCCACTGGCTCATTTGCTCTGTTAAAGAAGACTGCAATGGACTTAACCATCCCTTTCAACTCCCTTTCTTTAGATACTCCTTACTGCAAGCAAATACAGTGTACTTTGTGGTCTTCTTTGCTCTTAGAGAAGAAATAGATGGAGTTACACTCTCTATATTTTGGAGAGCAATCTGCCTGTAGACAGATTATACTTCATAGCAAGGGTATTGTTTTAGTTATACTGTACAGCAGTTACCTTAAGATAGTCGGGTGGATTAGAAGATCTTCCAAAACTTTTCAGCTCACTGTTATTGAAGTCTCCCCACTGAGTCTTGTAGCACTTTAGAGAATGAGTGTGTGTATGTCCCAATGTCTGTCTCTTTGCTGCATTCTGTTTAAGCATTGCATGCATATTGTCAAAATGCTCTTTCCTGTATGTAGCTTCTTCTACCTCCTACTGTTCTTTCTAGATTCTTTTTTGATTTTTAGGTACGGAGCAAACTGAATTTCAGCATGTATGTCCAAATAACAGAAGGGACACTTGAGTAAGATTATTTACTGTGGCATTAGTTTTCACATAAAGAAACTGAAGTACTAACAGGGTTCAGGAGAAACAGCAGCACCAGACCAATATTATGAGGTTCACAGGGCCTTCTCCTGAAGCATTATCAGGCAGTACTCAGGATAACTGAGAAGGCAGGAAGTGTTGTACTTGCCTTAGTTTCCAATGCATTCACCTACCCAGGCATCAAGTGTCATGCCCCTGTAATGTCTCCAAAAACTCCTATCACAATAAAAGTTGTTTTTGAATCTGCCACAGACAAGAGTTGTTGATACTAAACTCTAGTATTCAAGTAATCAGTGGCTTGTGCTGGATTCTTTTTTGTACATGTGCAAGACTGCAACTGTGGGAACAGAAGTGGTTTAATCATAACACATGACCTGGTTCATTACCTTGCCAGAAACACAGTGATCCAGATATAATCACCATCATTACCGCAAAAACAAGATGCTGTTTTCTCTCTGCCCAGCATTTACTATATTAACAATTTACTTTTCCAACAATCATTACCTTTTGTGTACCTCATGTCTTAAAGACAGTCTGAGGAAAAATAATCACTTCCCCAAGCAACGTCACATGAATGGCCACAGGAATATAGCAAAGCAAGGACACAGGCCAGCGCAATGCAACAATATGGCAGCTATAGCTGGATATCACCTCTACGTTAGTCTTTATTAGTTCTTTAGGGCTAGGAGAACAGACCACATACACAGCCTCTACACTGCTGTGATGTCTGAAGAACAAAGACATGTACACTATTAACAAGTTCATATAACAGATATTTGGGTGGTTATTTTTATCTAATCCTTCAAAATTCCCAGGATGAACAATAAATGGTGTTCTAAAAGCTCAGACTAGGAGCTCGGTCCATCAGTGATTTCTCTTAAAACTATTTAGCTAATAGGCTGAATCCTGTATACCGGGGGCCATGCTCTCCCTCTCTATATGCCATAAAAGTAAATCAAAAGTATCCTCTTAAAAATCTGAACAAAGGCACTGGTACATCTGGGAAGAACATAGTTAGACTGCCTTTTGCTTTTACTAAACCTGAAACTCCGTGTTAATCATAACTGTTCGCTTCATCAAGTATTTATTCCCTTTCACATTTGAGGCAATTTAAGAAATCCAAGAAGACTAGAGATTTCTGGACACTAAACAATTGCAAACAGAACAGCTTGTCAAAGACAACTCCAAATTCTATGGAGACAAAATTACTTCAAGAGAAATGCTAACCATATCAGTTGGAAATTCCCTGAGGGATTGTCAGAAATCTGGAGCAAACAACAGGGATGGGATAGGGGGATGAATCAACCCAATCAGTCCACCATCTGCAGAAGGGAACAGTCACTGAAAGCCTAAAGAAGAAGTAACCATGACCATTGATCATGACCATGGCAACTGACTTATCAGAAATTCTTCAGTTTTAGATCTCTGTTCTGCAAGGTTCGAAGTGTGACCTGCCATACATACAGCAGGCCAACAGGATGTTGGAACTGTTCATTGTTTCTCAGACCAAGTGGAAAGCCCCAAGTTTCCCCAGATCTGCAAGGCTGGCTTACAAGCTGAGATGCTAAAACCATGAGTATTTCAACCCAAAAGAGAAAGCTGAAAGTTCTATAGGGGACAGGCTCAGGTGGCACTGCCTCAGAGAAAGATTCTACATTATTCCAAGCATGCCAAGTAGAGCATCACTGTGCCTTAAATTAAATCAGCTTGTGACACAAAGGGACTTTGCTTGGACTGGCACCTTTGGCAGAGGCCAGCAGAGGTGCTGCATGAACAGACAGAGCTCTCAAGTCAGCCCATAAAGGTTAAATAAGGACTCAGGAGATAACAGCCAAGTACCATAGCCCCAACTCCATCTCGAGGTATAAATATACAAGGACAGGCACCTTAGGGAAACAGATGAGGACCCCGGATGTGAATTTCCTATCTCAAAACTTAGTGTTTATATTACGAAATGATAGTTCAGGACAAAGCAAAGCAAAAAAAGCTCATGTTGCCAATTCAAATTCCCTCCAATCACACAAGGTTTCTACATGAGCAGCCTTTTTACACTGAGATTCTATTCAAAGTCTTCAAGAAGTCTTCAGAAGAAGACAAACATTTGTGGAAAGCCAGTCATCTAAACACTATTATTTACCATATCCCCTCTGTGAAATTTGTCGTAACATAAATTATACTAGATACTTCTTTATTTATGGGCATGCATATTATTTATGTTCACAGGTTTGTTGGGTCAAAGGTAGAGGGAACCTTTTCCTTAACAAAAAGCACTGGTCCATAGGAAAAGGGAAGTGAGTTGCTGCCAATGGTGGTAGGAATTCACAGGACTGCACTGCACTCTTTTCTTCACTCCTTCGCAATCTACACCATTTCCTCCTCTCTCCTCAGACACTTCCCTCCACCAGCACAGACTGGATAAGACTCAAGGGCTGTTGAGAATTTGCAAGAGTGGAGATACCACATTCCCCAAATGCTGGACTGAATTTTTGACACCTGAGTTACACAGGAACTCTATTTTGGGGACATAAAGAGAATCAGCTGGTGAAGAGTGGGTGCATGGAGAGAATATAAATAGCCTTCCCTGCTCTCTCAAAGTTTCAATTTCACTGCCTCCATGTGCATTTTGAAGGCTGAAGAACTGCTACTGCTCCCAATAAGAACTCCTCTGTCTGCTCTTCCTGCTCCCAGCCATGCCTGGAGAAGCACACATAGGTTATGGAGACAATCTATGGGGGTGTGTGCTCTATACCTCATCCTCCTGCCAGCTGTCCTAGACAAGGGACCGGAAGTAGATGCAAGTCTGGCAATGAAACAGGCCACATAAAGTTAGATTGGCTCACATGTGGCCCATTTCCCCCCATTCCTCTTTCGTGTATCAGAGTACCTTCCTTACAAGAGTACCAACATTCGGTCATGCAAAATTCTCCTGTTTTCTAAAGAAGACACAACCTGCTTCTTTATATAGTGGGCTATAGCACACTGGAAGGAAGGGAAGGAGGTGATTCATGCCTAGGAACACTCCTTTAAACTCTTCCTGAGTAGAGAGCATGTGTCCCTCGAAGATCTCATACTCTTTATTCCTCTGAAGCTACTTTCACGCTGTTGTATTCACGTAACAGAATGAGATATCAAAACGGACTGCATTGTTTTAGCTGTTTAGCTACATTTTCAATAATTCCCTGTGTTAAAAGTTTTCTGCAGCTATAAAACAAGAATAGGAGGCAATGAGTTCGGCTCGCACCACTCACAGATGTTCTAGTTTTCTATTTATAGAGAACTGTGTCTTGCTGTTATACATGAAGGAATCCTTCAAAAATGGCACAATCCTTTCAGTATGAGTTTTATCACATTATTTCATCCTGCTGTATGTGTGGCTCTAATCACAGGATAGTGCTTGCACAGACTGTACTTTCAGATACAAATTAACTGCATTCTTATAAAAAAACTTCAGGTCTGTGGAAATTAGAGAAAAAGAATATTAGGGAGAAAGATTCTTGTGTCATCACCTTCATGTACTAGTTTTCAATGTGAAGGTACACACTTCAATGTCAGGGAGGAAACACACAATCTTCATCTGCCTTGCAAAGGCTTAGGAGGACTGTACAGGATCCTTTGTTTTAACAGACACCAAATTTAAGCAGTTCAAGTAATAAATCACTTCCCCTGTACAATATACAATCAGAAAGGAATGCAATCAACTGGTGCTGTTTAGATCACGCATGACAGCCAGCATGGTGTAGTGGGTTTGAGTGATGGACTACAATCCTGAAGACCAGGTTTAATTCTCTGTTTGGCCATGGAAACCCACTGAGTGACCTTGGGCGCATCACACACACCCAGACTCCAAAAACCCCATGGTAGAGTTGCCACAAGTCAAAAATGACTTGAAGGCACACAACAACAAATATTATGCATAACCAAACTAGTTCTATCCTTAAAGTGAAAAATGCGACTAAAATGCATATGCAACTCACTTGCTTAATTTGTCCAATTTATTCAGATATCCAATTCACAGGACTGCACTGAAAAACGCAATGTCAGATTCCTCGGAACTGAGACAAATATTAAAGTACTGATTCAAACTAGAGAAAAGAATAAAGGAAACATTAAGTCTAACCTATAAAGCCATACATTCCACCCAGAAAAGAGGTGCATATTATCCAATCCTCCCTTTTTGCCCTGTAAAACTTTACAAGGTAACAGAGGTTATGTGGAGAACTTGAGGAACTCTTTCAGCAACTGTGACTTAGTAATTTCATAACAAAAAAGCACACAATGACAGACCACCACATTCAAACTTGTCCATGTTGTACAGAAATCTTGGCAGATTCTTCCTGAGCAACCAAATTCAACTAGACAGTTTGATTGACAGCTCTCAGTCTCAAAGGGAAATCTAAAGTGCAAACAACATACACCTAATTGTTTGAAACTTCTTCTTTCCCACTTTGCTCTTTGCCACTAGGGTAATCATACCTATCGCAAACAATCTTAATATCACTTTAAACAAGTGGATAAAGGAGGAACAACAGATTGAACAAGACTGACTACCTTAATAAAGTTTTTTAAATGCAATTGAAACACTAAATACTACAAATCACTATACAATGAGGAGATTCTGTTTACTTGTTCACTTGACAGACAGCAGTTGTGACAGAACTCCACAGGATCACTCTTCTGGTACCTTTTGTCTTCCATGAAGAATGCATATGTGTGTATTATACCATAATAACAACAGGATATCCTGTTACCAAATCAGCTTCATAACAAACAGTGAAATTAAACAACTCTCATAGTTAACATATTGGATACTAAAGATACACATGCTGGATAGATTATGAAAAATCATAAACACTGATCCAGAGAGAGCACCTACCAGTACTATCACTGATCTGTCATTCCCACACACAACCATGTTATGTGCACTGATTAATTCTACCCGCAGCATGACCATGGGCACATAGTTGCCACACTATGCAAAGTTGTTACAACTGCCTTGTAGCAGTGCTTCCTGAAAAGTTACATCTGGCTCCAACAGTATACTTCAATAAATATCAGTGCTATTTCTAACCTGGACCTATGATAAGGAATTGTTCAAAAGATTCCTTCAGCATTTTCACCACCACTATTATTAACTTCAGCTTCACCTACTTCAATTATTTTAGAAGATGGCTACCTGCATACTACTTTGTACAATTCTTGGCCTCCCTCCCTCCCTATATCCAACAAACATCCTGTATTGTAGTTGTTCTGGCTCCCAAAACTTTGGCAAAAATATTTAACAGCTGAGATTTGGATTCTTAAATCTAAAACGCAACTTAAGACGGTAGACTACCAAACAGCAGGTCAAGACTGAGAATTTTAACATATGGTCAGTGCTATACAAGAACATCTCAGAAAACATCAGAACACTGCTAGTAACCACCTTCAGCTTTCAACAGACAGTACTGCTGCACAAGCACACTGTGAATACCACAACCTACTGAGAATGACCTCACCTGCAGGTGTGTAGATCACTTCTTGTACAAAGATAGATCTTTAATTTAAAGTACCTATTTGACAAGATGACTACCACAACTAAATCACATAAAGAAATTAATCAACAGCATCAATAATTGTGCAACTATTGGAGAACCAATGATGAATTATGAATCATCATCTAGACTGACAGTGTTTACACTTATATTATTACTAAAGTTGTATGCATTACACAATATATATAGTGTTCACAATCTAGACTGAGCAGACTGAACTAAGGAAAGAACCAATTTAGATAAGTCTCATAAATTCATAAAAGCTGAGAGTAAACATTTCATCTTTCCTGACGTCAGAGCAGTTTTCATCAGGAAAAGCAGTTCAGGTGAATATATAGAGTGTGGTATGGGAGAAGTGGAACTTATTCAAATTTTATTGAATCACAAGAATACAGAAAAGTAAATTAGTTCTGTTTTGTACATGTGTAGCTAAGGGAAATTAATGGCCAAAACAAATTTTTATTTTTTCTTAGTAATTTCACAATTTAGATACAGCTATATCTCAGCTCACAAAGTCTCTGACTAAGCAGCTCCTTTTTACAAAGATTCTTTATAGAAACCCAGCCTACCTCCCCCGATTTTTCTTGTTTTCTGTCTCGCTGGGATATTTTATTTTATTGCAGCATTGACACTGGAAAGATGGTGAAGCAGGGCTTGAGAAAGGCAGACGTCCAGTGTTTTGTTGCAGTAGTATGTCTGCAGTAAACAATCCAATAAAGCTTGACCTGGGAAAGAATGTAATTCTACCCTAGGTGATCCTACCATAGCTATATGCTTTCATACAACAGGCAAGGTAAATTGCTGCCTCCAGAATCACTTACTGAGCAAAACAGAAGGAAAAAGAGAATGCAGACTAGCCTGCCTCACCAGATACCCTGGCACAGATGTATAAACCTCACCACCAAAATGAAAATCATAAGAAAAGTGGAAGCTGTTGGATGAAAAAAATTATCCCAGGATGCATTTTAGAAGAAGCTTTCAAATGATCTTTAGAAGATTCAAACTGGCTTTGTTTACTTATGTTTACCTGACCTGATTGTTTCATTTTACATACACATGCTAGTTTTGAATAAAAAGTTTGCTGAAGCATGTTGAACTGCTGCTCTTTCTTGTGGTATAGGAACCTATCTCCATTCTTTCCATGTTATTTCTACCTCTGATACGAAAGTTTCTGTTAGAGAAGTAAATCCCAGAAATACAGCTACTTTATTAACTGAGGTATACCTGTAGGAATCCCCTTGAAGGCAGCCTAGTACTGAATTTTTATATTTTACTAACTGCTTTCACTGACTTGCACTCTATGGTTCCACCCTAGCATGAAGTAGATAATCAGCCAGGAAACCTCATGCCCTTTCAGTATAATAATTTTAGCTAGTTACCCATAAGGTGAAAGCATATTCTTCAGCAGGCTTGGACTGGCCTCTGACTTTGCCAAAAATCCTCTCCAGATCTACAGGAAGTGAAATATAGGTGGGAGCCAGGTGACAAAGCTGTGGGAAGGGGCGGAAAAGGGCAGAAAGGTATCTGAGTATCTGACCAGCAGCAAACCCAGAAGAAATTATATTGCTTCCTGATGACATCATTGTACATAGTTACTTTCCACAGGGAACTGACAACCAACAGCTGGACTAGTTAACTATCTGCCTGCCTTTCAAGGTGTTTGTGAATATTATGACCGTTAAAGCGTTAAACATCTTTGAGCTTCGAACAGAAACAACAGGATTAAACAACACTATTTCTTGCTCAATGCATGATAAAGAAACAGCTACCACATTTGAAAAATATCCATATCGTGTTGGTTTAACATTCGAATTTTTTTTTCAATCCTTGTTCACCTGCACAGTACCACCACAATGCCACCAAAGCAACTGGCGATTATTTCCATTTTATAAACAAGGAATCGAGTAAAAAGAAGAGTGGCCTACTCAGGCCAGGTTACTGGTCAAATAAAAGACATGAAGGAAGATTTTCAACTCTCAGGAGACTCATATATGTAGACCCCAAGCTGCACAGCCTCATTCTCCTGACATATACCAGAACTGGTGCAGGAACACTTTCCAGAAATGTTACAGAACAGTCTACTTTGGACTGGTTTTCTGTGATTCAACAGTGTAAATAAACCTGGAGTAACTTTAAAACACTTTTTAGTGCAATAATCTAGCAAAAGATTTAGCATCTTCTCACATTTTACAGACATTAATTTTTCCAAGTCATAGCCTATTACATTGGATTAAGTATGCTCTAGCATCACTGGTTTAGCAAGTATACAGGACTATTCTGTTGGTTTCAGTCAGTTTTGTACAGTAACACTGTACAAGATGGAGAGATGGAAGGGTCAGGCACACACAGGCAAATGAAGCCATATTGGCTGGTAAAGTATTTTTTAGTAAAGTATTATTTGGACATTCCACGAAAAGCCAGGCATACAGAAGTTACTATCCTACTACAGATACATACTTTCTACAGTATATATAAATTAATCCAAGCTTACTTAAGACAGTGGTTTTCTGCATTAACATTTTCTGCAGGAGGTTTTCCATTGCTGTACTTTGCCTTCAGAAAAATTTCTATTTCTAACCACAGAATTTACCATAAAACAAATTAGCAATACAATAAATGGCTATAATTCTGGTCAAATCAGGCAATTTCAAAACTGTAATTAATTCTTTCCCCGGGGAACTATTCTTAGGGGGCAAATCTGTATGCAGTGGATACACAAGCATTCTCCAGCAAGACTGTATAATACCTTATGGCTCCCTGCAAATGTATCATTAATATTCCCATTTTACAGACAGTCTAGCAGTGGTTTGCCAAAGCTCATCTTACCAGCTGCTTTTTTGTATGTTGCTCCTGCATGGGATAATCAGTTTAAATATTTCAGCCACCAGGGCAGGGGTGAAACACATGGGTCTTTTTCATGGTAAAGGACTACCCACCCACTGGTATGCTGATTTCAGTGGTAAGAACCCATCCAATAAAGTTCGGTCACCAGCTTTACATCTAAATGAGCATTCCTCTCTCTATATCTGATCAAGAGTGAATAACAGTGGCCTTCCAAATGGCCAACAAGTTTCATCAGTGTAACCTGTACAACTAATGACGAAAGATTATGGAAGCTGAAGTCCAAAAAAGATCTTGAAGCACACAATTGCCATCCCCACAGCCACCACCAGATCACGTAGGGGATAGAGAGAAGATTAGAGAAAGGAAGAATGGGCAACTGCAGACAGAGACAGCATCCAATGTGTCAGATGCCTTAGAACCAGACTATAGTACAGTAGCATGTATGTCATTCTGGAATGGGTAGCAAGACCAATTATGGTTTTAATCAAATCAAGAAAAAGCAATGCTCCAAACTGAATATTAAAACTGGAGACCCAACTAGATTAACAAGTAGGATCTTCTTAACATAACAGAAGTTCCTCTAAACAGCAGTTACCTAAATTGATGCCCGAGATGGCTGTGTCTCTTTTTTTAAAAAAAACTGCATGGAAGGAGATTTCACAACCTCTGAAGACTGCACTTTGTTTTAGAATGACAATCAGCTACCCCAGGCATGAAAAAGCAGTCAAGATTGCAAAGTACACTGCAAATTAGGAGTACCAGATAGCCAAAAATGCAAAGGGAACATTTGTATGGCATTTTAAAAATGAACACTGATATATAAAATCAATCATATTGAACTGATTTTTTTTCAAATATGAGACTGAAAAGTCTTATCTTGTCCAACACCTTCCTAGACATTTGAAACTGGATTGAACCTAGATTAAAATTCATCATTACTCAAACTGTCCATTTGGATCCCAAGTAGAATGTGCTCCCCAATATGCAAGGACTCTCAGTGCAGGGAGGGTAAGAACGAAGAAGCAAGTTTTATGAAAAAAGCTTTTAGTAAACAATCAATTATAATTCTGCTCCATGAGAAAGTGAATCAGGGTTGGGAACTATGCTGACCCCAAGTTGTTAGACTAAAACTTCCAGCAGTCTTTACCACTCACTATGCTGCTGAGAGTTGCATTCCAACAACATGCTTCCCATCCTTGAAGTGGATTAACAAGCTTCCTTGATACATTTCCCATCTTACTTAACTACAGATTACTTCTGCTTGACAATCAGCTCACACCCTCCATTCACAAGCATGCTCAGTTTTAAAGAACTACAAATTTAGTGAACAAACATCACAGTCAGACAAACACTGATAACATATTAAGGTAAGCAGCTAAGGAAGGTGCTTTAACTTCCACTGTGGAGAAGTGTGTATCCACTCTCCACCCTCTTTAGTCTAATGCTAAACCTGGATTGACCACACCTATCTTTGAGGAAGGACCAAAACAGAGGCCATACCTCGAGTGTGCCCCAAATGCCATTTTTATAGAACCAAGAAGACCAATATAAGACACAGGGAAAGACCCTAGTCAGGAAGAAAGCAAAAGTTTAGTTGGCTGTGGAAATAATTATGATCTGTTCACTGTATGTGTTTCATATTCCAAGCACATGCACACACATAAGATATACTTCTGTTTCTTTTCTCTTCAATATTCAGCATCTCATTTGTTGCATCATAGGCAACAGATAAAGGATGACACTCCAAATAAACCCACACTGTTCCGGGACGCACGCTCTTCTCTTCTGGTGTCAGAACGCCAGTTCCCAGCAACATGAAAGCATAAGGAATAAAAAGAGCAATTTCCTGTTGCCATCATCTACTCGCTCATACAGATATTCCCTTGACACCATTTCTAAACAAAAGCAAGTCCTCCATGTACAGGTTTCCCTTAATTCACAGCCCACAAGAACTTTACTCCACTTTAAGAGCCTGTCATCTTCACCCCCACTTATCCTTAATGAACCACCCACAACACACTGATCTGTCTCAACCATTCACTTCCAAATCCTTAGCTCGACCATACATGAAACTTGTAGTATTACAACGCTTCTCTTCCTTGAAAAGCATCTCTAGTCCTGAACTGGGCTAAGTAAACCCTGAAATGTCTGGATCCACCACTCCCATAAATGCTTACATACCAACATCTTTAACTTGTATCATTCACCAAGGTTTTTTTGTTTTTTTTGTAATAAGACACCACTACTTTGCTACCCAGAGTATGAAAAGGAAAAAGGAGAAACAGCATCGACGCCAAGTACAGTAATTACATACGGAAAGTGGGCAGAGAAAGAGGAAGGGAGCCACCTCTGAACCCAGATCCAAAGCCATCACCCTTTGCAGACCATAAGTATTTTGTACTTCTCAACACCAAATATTTACGTTTGATCAACTCTACCCCCCACATCTCTACGCACACGGTCCTCCCCCCATTTACATTCGCCTTCAGTAGTTCCAACTTCCGTCCTTTGAGGTTCCCAACATACCAGCTTGGTCGGGCCTCTCCACCCCCTTCGTTACATCCCATTTTCTCTTTATCATCATCATCTTCTTCATACGCCTTCTCTCAACCCCACCCCTACTCTCCCACTCCCCAGCCAACCCCATAACCCCTAGCCTCCAAAGAAATACAGGTCAAATGTCAAGCCTCTCCGTCAAAAAACCCTCTTTCCCCTTTTCTCACAAAACGAAGATTCACGAAAGCCCGCATACCGCCCAGACTCTCCCACACGCATCCCTTCAAACCTCAGGGCCTTCATCGCTTACCCGCAGCCTCTCTCAGCGGCTCTCTCTAGTCCGGGCCCTCCAACCCGGAAACAGCCGCGCGCCCGCCGGCTGCCACAACAAAATGGCGGCGAGGTACACCCCCCCCAGCCAACGCGCACGCGCAAAGTGACTTCGCCTCTTTCCGTTTCTGTGCCTGAGGGAAGAAGGAAGGAAGTGCGGAAATCTAACCGGTGGCCATGACAGAAAGGTCAAAACGACGGGGAAGTACTGCGGAAAGCAGCCATGTTGGAAAGGACGCAGTTTAAATAGAGATGGGGGTATGTTCCTTCGAGTCGTCTGTCGACTGGTGGTGACCCGATGAATTTCAGAAGGTTTTCTTAGGCAAGGAATGCTCAGAGGTGGTTTCGCCAGTACCTTGCCCTGAAGGACAGGCCATTTCCGCACTAGCCGGTTATAGTGCTGTTATTCCACTTTCAACATCTTATGGAATTCTGGGGTCTGCAGCCCCTCAAAGGCGCCTCCCTAAACTGCAAACCCTAGGATTCCATAGGACGTTGAAAGTGGAATAATAGCACTATAACAGGCTAGTGTGGAAATGGCCATAGCCTACCTGCGGCACTTCGCATTCGTTTTTCAGTCTCCTGTCCGAATACAAAGCAGAGTTGACTCCGCTTAGCTGCTAAGATCTGACGAACGTGGTGCTTTTAGGGAACAGATATGAGGGTCAAAATCCCCTAAAGGCACCAGATCCCATCTGATCTTGGAAGCTAAGCAGAGTCAACCGTGGTTAGTCCTTGGATGGAGACTCTGCCAGATGCTGCAGTAGGCTATATTTCAGAGGCAGGAACTGACAAAATCAACTCTGAATATTCCTTGCCTAAGAAAACCCTAAGAAATTCATGGTGTCGCCATGACTTAAATCTACACACATACATATACACAGACTCATAAGACAAACTGGTATTTGTTATTATTCCCTTCAACCTTTTTCTTTTTTTAAAGCCAGTAAGATGAGAGTGACAGGTGTTAAGGGGAAACAATGTTGGAACCTAGAAGTTAAGGACATCCAGGATGGTAGCTGTTACCTGTTCAGCACCAAAAAAAAAAGAAAAAAAAAGGCTGCTCATATATTTTGTGGAGGAAAAGGAGACACTATCGATTTTTTTTAACATTGAAAAATGACACAACAAGTGCAAATGCAATTCCTATTTATTATGCCCATACTGTACTACTGATTGAGATGGATAGGCTGAGACTGCCATTTCTTCACTAGACGGTTCTGCTGCTATTATTCCATTTTCAGCATCCTATGGAATCCTGGGATTTGCAGTTGAGGGAGAGGCATTTAGAATTCTCAACCAGAGAGCTCTTTGGCCCCAGTAAACGACAAACTGAATTCCACAGGATGTTGAGAGTCGAATAATAGTACTATAACAAAGTAGTGAAGAAATGGGCTGAGTTAAATGTCTTGCACTTCATGCACTTCTAATAGTGCGATGTAGAGACTAGCAAACAGAAAACTACAGAATGCATTTCTGTCTCTAAGCCATTCTGCATGCAGCAGCCACATTGGAGAGGTCCCATAGGAATCTGTGGGGGTGGCTAATTTACAATGCTTTTTTTACGAGAGACCAGGATTCCAATAAGCATTTCATTGCGCAGAAAAGCTTACCTTATCCTTCTAAAGCCACACTTCCAAGGACCATACTTCGGCATCTTTGTACCCAAATCTACCCTTCTATCATCATTACACTGTGCCAACTGTCAGTTACACAAGCAGCACATATATGATGACACATGGCTAGGTCTTGTGTACACCTGAACTGTTCTCTTTGGTTAATTCCTAAGGGTGCCTGGGAGTTGTAGTTCTCAAAAAGTGATTGAAGAAACGTGTTTAAGCCAAATATTGTATTGAAGAATCTAATTATAGGCAACTTGGCAGGCAGTGGGGGGGCAAGAGGACCCTAATTAATTCCAAGGCTCCATGTAGTTAATGCGCTGGGAAGGGGGCTCGTAAGGGTCTCTGTCTTATTCATTTCTGCATCACTGACATTCCCTATTGCAGAGGCAATGTCTAATAAATCATTAACATCCATGTATTGCCCCCAATTGTGGCATTTTTAGTGTTCCCTTACTAGTGTTTTCTCAGCATGAGGTTAGTAATCATTCTTTAACATTCATCTCCCACTCTAGAGATTCCCAAGCATGGTGGTTATGTCTTGTGATGCACATTTCAGGAACACTAAAGTGCCATGGAGGACAGGCCTTATTTTGAAAAGTTGAGCTCAGATTTGCAAGATAAGAAGCTTCACTATTAAAACATCTCCAAGACAGAATGGTGTATTAGTTTGTGTGTTAGGCTAGAATTCCAGAGGATAGAGTTCCAATCCCATCTCAGCCATGAAAACTCACTTGGTTAACTTGGGCAAGTGATGCTCTTTCTGCATTAGAGGCCATGGCAAACCTCTGAACAAATCTTGCCAGGATGATCCTATGGCAGTGATGCTGTAAGTTGGAGTCAACGTGAAGGCACTGTTACTGCCCTGGCTAGTCCGAGCTTTGGGGATATTAAAAGATATCCTCTTGATGTCACAATTTGGCTTCACTTCTGTATTCCCTTCCACGTGCTTGCGAGGTGACCGGACAAGCACGTAAACAAGCTTGGCCGTTAATTGCCGTAATATTCCTGGACAATACAGGCAGGCCAGAAATAGCTGACTCACTGCTTTAGGAGACCTCCAGGCAAGTATTCTAATTAGGTATGCACCGCAACTTACAAAAGAGCCTCTGCCCCGCGCTGGCAGCTTGATGGGTAAACTATGCAATACCCAAGTACTCTGCGTTTGCATACTGGCTACTCTATTGAGAACCGTTGCGATAACTCAATCATTCAGATTCTGACCTTTCGGAGGCTTTTTCTCCAACTCCAAATCTATTGTTTTCCCCCAAGTACGGCATAGCCTGCAGTCACAATTCTCCTTATAAAAACCCTTGATTCCGAGACCTTCCTCAGAACGCTCCTGAGTTTCATCCCGCCTTGCTGCCGCTTTGCTTGGTGAGCCTCCCCTCAGCTCCACGTGCTGAGCTACATCGCACACCAGCCTCACTCTCTATTTTTCCGGGCTTCAGGACAGGTGAAGTATCACCCAAACCAGCAACTCCTCTAAAAATCCCTCTATACCACTGCAACCTTTATTTTCTTTCGTTATCTTGTGTGAATGTGTCGCATACACTATTTTGCTTGTGTTTAATAAAACATCATTTATTATTTCAACTTTTGCATGCTCCTTGACTCAACCCGACCCCGTAGACATAGAGTTCAAGATCTCGCTACGTTACCCTGCCTCTCGTAACGCTAAGCAGTGCTCTGAGCTAATTTTCCCCACCTTTAGTCCAGCACATTCTGGTGTCGCTCCCGGGACCCCCAGTACACAGGGTAACAGCACACAACAAGAATGGAAACTTGTAAAATTCCATAGGTGAAAGAGGGATGACTGCCAGTTGTTCTATATCAGAGGTGGGCTGGGGGCAATTCTCCAGGCTGGGCACATGCTTCAGGTCCACACACACCAAGGACATAGCCTCTGCCCTTCTCAACCTTAAATATATTTTAATTTCAGTTAATACCATTAGGAACTATATACTAATAGTCTGCATACTAGTCTTACATGTAGCTAAAATGGCATCATCCACAAGAGAAAAATTTTAGCAGGCTTGGGATGTTTTAGGAGAAAAGAATTTGCACTAGCCCAGTAAGGACTGAATATGCTCAGTTCCTATGGAATGTTTATTGTTGGAGGGGTGAGGAAGGAGAACCAGAGTGTAGGGATAATGAAATGGAGCATCCTGAAAAAAGGCACCCTGGCTGTCTAGAGCAGAGAAGAACACTCCACACTGCAACGTATTGCTGCAGGTATATAAGTACATTTAGATCCAGATTTAATAATCCTTGCACTAGATTAACTGAAATGTTATTTTAGTTAGTTACAATTTAATTGACTAGTCTGTTCTAAGTACAATTATTTCTACATCTAATCCTGGGTGTGTCCACATGTGCACATTTACACATGCATGCATACTATGTCCAGCACCCTATTAGTGTCATATATAGGTTAAGTTGTCCTATGCATACAGAGTAGTTTTTTGGACAATGTACAATTGTTATATCCAACTGACAGTGGCTTAAGCAAATAGAGCACTGGGCATGCAATAATACATTAAGGTACACAAGGAAGTGTGTGAATATGAATTGTCTTTGTATATTTCACATTGCAATTGCGGATTGGATTTTCAGCCATTCACACTGACCACTGATCCACATACATTATTTTATGTTGGTATTTAGCAAAAAAAAAACAACACATGCATTTCAATGCTTTGTTATCTGATGACTTGCTCTTTTGGCACTTCTAAATTAAGGACAAATTGCATTAATTTGATGGAGGTTCTGTTTTTTCATCAGTTCTTTTTGCCTGTGGAGGTTCACCTGGGACTGCTCACATGTGTACGCTTTGCAAAGTGAGCAGAGAGGGGAGAAAAGGTTCCAACCCAGCTAAGAGACTTCGCAAGCAGCGTGTGCATGGTTGGTCCCAAGTGAGCCTCTGTAAGTCCTTCATGCTCCCTACAGTACAGTACATCGTTTCCACTTTTCAACCAATTCTGTTTTCTGACAGTGCTCCTGTCCCTAACCTATCAGATGAGTGGGGGAAGCTCGTACTGTATGGGGATCGTGTTACATGAATTTGCCAGCAGATACTCATGTTACTCTGAAGCAATGTAGGATCTTGGTCAATATGTGCATGCATGGATCACTTTTGAGTTTAAGAGTGAAGTACAACTATAATTTTAATCAAGATGAGAACTATGCTTCAAGTCTGAAAAGTTTGTGAGATGCTTGTAGCCTTAAAGCTAGAAGTAGGTTGTTGGATCTTGTGAAGTGTGACTAGAAGGGGGAAAAAAACTCTATTTTTAATCTCTGGAGAACTTTACACCTAACAAGATTTATGAGGGGTAAAATGATCTAAGAAATCAAAAGCCAATAATCAATTTTATTTTTCATGATATTTTATTTTCACCATTTGGCTTCTTACCCAAGTGCTTCTGTAGTAAAACAATAACAATAATAATAATTATTAATAATAACAACAGCCAGACCAAAAATAAACTGAGCTTCCCTGGAACGACACAACACATCTTACATTCCACCTCGCGGAAGCTTATTGAGCTATATGTGTAGGCAAGCAGTCCCTCATTCCATCAATAGAAAATTTGCTGTACAATGGTCCACTATGATACAAGGCTCTTTCCTTAAAAAATAAATGTACAATTCAAGAATGTCTTGTTAAAAATATATATATACATATTCATATACACATCCTCGCATTAGGACCTGAAACACTCTCTCTCCAGGAGAGAGAAAAAAAAATATAGACAAAAGCGAGAGACCCTGAAACAAAAAGTCCCTGAACAGAAAGCCCATAAAGGCAAACCCACCCCTTCACACACACACACAAATAAAAACAATCCTCTATCAAAAAGAAAGGAGGTCAGCAAAACACAAAATAAGTTTTTAATATGCCAGAGAATTGCTTCCAGTATCTCATTCTTTGATATTAAAAATTTGACCGCATATTAAAGCTGTTAGAAACATGACTGGGAAAACATTTCTAGTAAGAAAAGTGTTTCCCCTCTGACCTGAACATCCTGTGTGGAAATGGGCTATTGTTATTCAGTAGTAGGGAAATGCACTCTGGACATGCTCAGAGGCACTCAATATTATTTCACATTTTCAGGATTGAGCCATGGCACTGAAAACAGATTCCCCCTGCTGGGCCTGAGCCCTGAAGCATGATGCAGGAGTTCTTATGTCTCATTATATTGGCATCCATCATTCCTTTAAAGTGCTCCTAGATGCAGCACTATAGCTCTCATAAACTCCATAGCTGGCTGTGAGATTATGGGCATTGTAGTCTTACACATCTGCTGGGCACCAGGTTGGGAAAGGCTGCCGTAGTACTTGTTAGATCTCTCTGATTATATCAAAAAATAGATTTCTTATTAGTGCTGTGTGGGAAGGACTGGTAAGAATATGTTTGGCACTCTGTCCTGCAAAAAGTTGTTTAAAACTTATTGGAGGTGACACTGGAAGGTCCACAAAATCATATCATTTTATTTCAATGTAACTAATCTAGAATAAATCATATCTCTGATTCTGATCTCACTATTGCCAGCATGGATTAAATTCAGTGCTTTTGTAAGAGTGTTCTCAGTCGCAGCAGGGGTTTAAGACCCTCTTGGTACACTTTAAAGCAAATGTTTCTTTGTACAATTGGAAGGGTAGACTGAAGGACAGTAAAAGAGCATCCTGCTTCCAACATGGATATTCAGACCAAGCCTATGTGAATCCTGCCCAATTGTATATTATCTTTCCTTCCACCATTGCAATAGCTCCACCAAATTATCCCTTATACAGCAGTCAGGCTTTTAAAAAAGTTTCTGTTGGTAACATTATCAAGTTTAAAAAAAAAGTTAACTTGCACAAGAAGTTAAGGATGCCACAGGTCACATGGGGCAGCTTCCAGCCTCTGCTTTAAAGGCACTTTGGAGGAATAAGAACAGAAAATGTTTTATCATTGTATAACTATTAGAACTGTTTGATAGCAAGGTATAATCAAATGCATCTGTAGTTCTTTTGAACGCTCCCAGGATACTATGGAGAAGAAAAACTTCACCATCCTAGCCTGGTCCTAGAACATGGCAGACTTCCTGCTCTCTCCCTCCATGGCTCTTCAAAGGTGCAAGAGTGGCATTTATTCAAAGATCAGTCCAGTAGAAAGGAGAATTTGCTTCTTCTCCCTGCCCCTTCCAAAGCATTTGCAAGAATGAATGTATCCAACACCTATGGCTATATCGGACATCCAGACAGGAGCCAGAACCAGAACTGACATTAATCTAAACTCATCTTTTATAAATACAGTTCATACCATTTCAACTGTCATGGATTTCCATAACAAACTCTCTTGCTTGGGAGTTTTTGCTCAGCGAACGTTGAGTATTCTTTATCCCTCATTATGAAAGAGTAGTTCTCTGGAGACATAAAATAGTTTTGAGGCTAAAGTCTACAGTCTAGAAATGCTCCAATAAGGAACTTCAGCAGACATATAATTTTGACGTCCATTTTAAATTTAAATTTTCAGTTGTGAAAATCCACATAAGGAAGTTTATTGAGTGCTATCCTATCAGTTTACACAAGTCAAAACAGGATTTTAATACAAAAGGCAAACACATTTCCCTATCTTGGTTACCTGAATTAGAATTATTATTCACAGTCTGTGACTGTACCCTGAGAAGACACTATTAAGAGTCTCCCAGTAATCTTTCATAACATATATATTTTTAAAGTTTCCACTCCCGGCCTAAGACGGAAATATAAATCTTCACTAACACTGTAAAAATAAGAGCAGGACTAAAAGGCAGAAAATTAATGTTTCTTGACACTTCTGCACATGGCGTCTCTTGTGGCTGAACTGTTTTCAGTTCATTGGAAGCTTATTTTTCTGACTCAAACATCTGTGATTTTCAAGGACATGGGCCAAGATCCTTGTTGTTGTGTGCCTTCAAGTCGTTTCAGACTTACGGTGACTCTAAGGCAAACCTATCATGGAGTTTTCTAAGGCTGAGAGCGTGTGATGCACCCAAGGTCACCCAGTGGGTTTTCATGGCTGAGCAGAGAATCAAACCCTTGTCTCCAGGGTCACAATACAACTCTCAAACCACTACCGCCACACTGGCTCCTACAGGTGCACATAGCTCCACACACATGGCTCTGTGTCCTTCCCCTTGTCAAGCCCTGGGAGTGGCCACTGCTGCTGTTGCTTACTGATGGGGAAGGGGAGGGGTGGTTAGGATTAGAGAGAAGCAACTGACGGCGGGGTGGGGGGAAGATGAGGGTTCACTCTCAAATGGAGCATACTGCCTTATCCTTCTTCCAGGAGCTCACAGCAGCTAGATCTTCATAGTTTGAAGTGCCTCCCATTCCCCACTGGTAAGAAGGAGCAGTAGTAACCTTTTCAAGGGCTTGACATTTGCCAAACATGGGAGGTTTGGCAATAAAACAGCCTTCTGTGCCCTGACTGTAAAAGAAAAAAAGGACTTGCACGCACATAAGTCACTAACAGGATGCCAGCCATATTCTGGTACAGTCATGGCGAGGAAGAAAATTGTCTGAACAGACAATTGTCTGGAACAAGCTGCCCTACAAGTAAGCCAAGAAATCCAGTTTTGGCTTGACCACCTCCACAAACTATTGCTCTGCATCTTCCAGCTATATTCTTTTCAGTCTTAGCTACTCTGTAAAAGGCAAGTCACAAGCAGTTCTAACATGAAGCAAGGTGAGGAGGCGGCCTTAGGTTTGAATGCCATGAAATGTGGCAGAGTGACTAGTAGGTTGCAATCCATGGGGAAGTTCTTCAGCACAAGACCCACCCAGATGTATTGTGGTGGAGCTTTCATTCACTTCCATGAGGGTTGTACAAAAGATAGGACTAGTTCTCTCATTAAGCAAAGGCTACAGATTTAGGGCACAATTAAGATGGCAGCTATGGGACTAGAGAAGATGCTTTTTCGATTTTCCTTCTGTGGTATCAAAATGCCTTGTGCCAGCCTTGGCAACAGAACTTCCCAGCAAATTGTGCCGCACCATGTTAATTAATAGGAAGGCAAGGTGCCATTTCCATTTTGTGCCCTAGACACCAAAATGTTTTGGCCCATCCCTGACCAAGGTTGAGCATCCCTGCTGTATGATGACTCCATGATGTCCTCTCCAACCTGGGCAAACCCTAGGAGGAACCCCTGTACATCCAAAAAGTGCTTGAGTATCGCACGGAGTAAACATTCTTTGCTGGCAACGCCCACCTATGGGCTGTGGCCTCATTGGCTGTTTGACTCCAGTTTGTGTGAGAGCTCAAAGAGCAGGTTTTGATTGTCAATAACTTGAAACTGCCGGACGTAAGCTTTAGTTTGCAACTGCTGGGGAGATGACTCCATTTCCAGGCCTATAGAAAGAAAGAGAAGGGTGTACATCAGAAAGAGACATAAAAATGTGCTGCGACTACACACATACACACTACATTTCCTTCTTAGAGAACAGGCAACACAATTCCAAAGCTTCATTAAATATCTCTATTTTGAGTAGAGTCTTTAAAGCAAGGAGTGGTGAACATGTGGCCCTCCAGATGTCTTTCAACTGCTACTCCCACCATCTTTCAACACTGGTCATTTTGATGGGCCTGATGGAAATTAGAGTCCAAGAAATCTGGAGGATCATTTCCCCAATGCTACTTTAAAGAGCCTATGAGTAAAGAGCCTAACAGACGGGTGTTGAGCTGAACTGTTTCATACTGACCTCAGAGGACTGAATGTTGGAATGTGTTACCCTTCTAAAACAGCCTTCCACATACACAATCTTTCTGTCAAGAGGGGGAAAAGTAGGCTGTATCCTATCCTCCAACATTCTAGTTTTTGTAAATATAGTGAGAATTAGATAGAGATGGGGTAGAGAGGTTACAATGATTACCCAGCTTGCAGTTTTAAAAGATGCCTCCCAACAAGTGGAGACACTTGTTTTTCTTTTTGAAGCTCAGATCTTTGGGGTTTGGGCCCAAGGCATTTTGCTACCTGAGGCAGGGCAGCAAATCATGCCTCATCTCTCAGATACATTGTACCCAAAACCAGTCAAACTATTTTGACACCCAAGGCAGAAAATCTCAAAGGCATCCTTCCTCATCCTTTGCAGTAAAAATACAATAATAACTTGGGCTGGAATTCACAATCACAGTTATAAATATGTAACCCAGCATTATGCATCTGAAACTGATTCATATTCATGATCCCTATATATTCAATAATATAAGGAATATTCACAGGGCAGCAGCCATTGCGAGCAACAGAGAATCTGTTCTCCTGTTAACTGGGGTGCAGCAGACTGACATTTCCACCCCCTTCTACTTTTACAGCCAGAAGCAGGATTCCTGTCACAGTTCCTCTTTGCACTGGAGATTGCTGGTGGGAGTGGAGCGGAAATGTCAGTCTGCTGCATTCTGATCCACAGCAGAACAGATCACAGTAATTCACAGCAGTTGCTGCCCAGTAAGTCAGGACTGGGGTGGTGCTGGGCCAGCAGATGTTACTCAGGGCTTTATCACAAAAGGCAGGTAAATCACAATTGCAGCAAGATAATAGTGTCTTTGGCTGTGACTTCTCATACTACTTTATTCCTCTTCTGTTGTCCTCCCAGTGGGAGACCATTTGGAGAATGTTCCTTTTACTTAAGGAGGTCATCCACAGATTAATCATGTCATGTGGTAAGTCCCAGCCAAAGACGCTATTATCCTGCTGTAATTGAGATTTACCTGACTTGTGTGATAAAGCCCTAAGTTAAGTATACTTAACTAAGTAGTTCACCTAGAATCTTGGTCATGGTAAATAACTAACAACTTGCTGTCCTTTTATAACACTCCAGCCTCCTGCCTGAAAGGGCCACCTCATTCTAAATAATGCAAGATAGGGTCACTGCTGATCCAGTTGGCCAGGCAAGCTCAGAATTGTGCGTATTCTGTACATCCATAACTGCACTGCCCAAGTATGGAAAACCATGTTAGGTACATAACCTCGAGAAAACCTGCATTCATTTTTTAAAGGAAGAAAAGCATTGTTGGGAAGATGGGCTTCAAAAAGATGCCAGTTTCAATGCCTGATGAAATTTCCTTACAACTCCACCAGTTCCTGGTATCTCCTCTTTACTGTCATTTGTCTACTGTGTATTAATGCAGATTGCAAGCTTTCTTCTATATTCCTCATACAATCCAGGACACAGTGGGTACTGTGGGTTCGGAGCACACATCAAAAAATAGCTGTGGTAGCAGTTACTGCATTTGTTTCCCTTTGCAGTCTGATTTGGGGCATTAATACTCACAGAGGGGCCGACTCCGGCACTTCCTGATTGTCCGAACTTTCTCTGCTACTGAGTGCTACAAGACAGAGAAGGGATGGGGTGGGGACAGAGTTTCATTATTACATATGCCAGACCTTAGAATCTCCAGCCAAGATTGAGAAATGGAAACCTTAGTGCTATTGTAACAAACAACTATAACAAAACCTTTACATTATTTTATTAGGATCCACCATCTGGTTAGTATCGTTAGAAAAAAAGACACTAGGCTTCACAGGCACAGAAATATCTACCACTGAAACTACACAAGAGAAAAATGGACACAGCCCTATCGTGGGGAAAAAACATATAATGTAGCATGCAATAGCAAAACTAGTTTAATAAGATTTTCAACTTTCAGCTGTTGAAAAAAGAAGTGCCTAATTCTTATGCCTGCAAAGCTTTGTTTGAAAGTGTAATGTCTACTGAAACCTCCAAAGCTAGAGGGGGCACTGAGTAAAATTTCTAGATGTTGAGGGTAGGGAAGGAGGTCTGCATAGTTCTGTTCCAATTCCAACCAGTAACAAAGGCAGAATAAATGATGCATAATATTTTTAATGCTGAAAAGATTATCCAAATTTTTTAAAAGTGCAAATTTGCAGAATTTATTCAAATCACAGAACTCAACTTTTTAAATATATCTTTTTCACAGAGTATACACAATCCAGTCCAAAGGCTTCTCCTAAGTAGGGAGAGGTAAGACTGTACATTTTAGTCTCATCCACAACAACAACAAAAAAACAAGTATCTGCTTCCCTCTTCTTTATTAGTGACTTTGTACCTTCAGGCTAAGATATAACAAGGGCCTGAATATATGAAAGAAATCATATTTTGATTAATATTTAAATGCTTCAAAATAATACTATGTTAGCTATGCTATTTTTTCCTTTAAAAATGTTATGCTAGGTGCCACCAACTGGAGGCATGAAATCTGGTTCACTGAGTTCCAACTGCCCTCCACCTCCCTACTCAGAAGAAAGAGAGATGGAAGAAGAGGCTGGAGAAATAGGGGTCTACCCTACCCTACTCTGTTCTCTCCTCAAAGCGTTACTGACCAGAAAGACTATTAGCTCTCTGCACAAGTCTTTTTTTTTTCAGCCCTGGAGAGTTCTTCTCAGTGGGATACTCATTTTTGCTTTCTAGCTTTGAACCACTAGAGGGAACCCTACACCTCTCTATTTAAATAGTTCAGAGGAACTATTTGGTTGGAGACTGCAGAGAAATATCTATGAAGAAATTACAGGCCATTATCTCTGCAATACAGCGTTCTCTATCCTGCCAGATTCTGAGAAGTGAATTTAAGAAGCCTGGCTCTCACTGTGAAGCACTCTGACCAAAAAAGAGGAGGAGGAGGAGGTGAACAGATTTGTTGCTCTGCTACAAAATCAATCAATCAATCATTCAGCAAGCAAGCGAGCAAGTTGGTTTTATTAATTGATTAAAGTGGTACTATCTGCACTAATGAAACATACCCATAGAAATAAGGTTGTTTAGATGAAAAATGCATGTTTCCTAGCAGGCATCATTTTGGAATACCTCTCTTAGGGAGGATGTGCGGTTTTTTGCAAATACATCCCTGCTGTCTGATGACACCATTACACCCTCATTTAGCAGAAATCCTATCCTACCAGGATACTATGAAAAGCACCAAAAAGCAGATTCAAAGAGAACGGAGACAACATTTCACACTTTGCACCATAAGCACTTTTGTATCAATATGCTTGTTTAACATGCGTGACACTAATTATTACAGCACTGGGATTTTTGTTAGATGACACAAATGTTCAACGTATGAATAATTTTGTATTTCAGGCGCAGAGCAGATTTGGATGAGGTAGGTTGTGAGGAAAATTAAGGCTTTAACTGACAGTGATGTGGCTTCATTTTTCTTCCCCACCACTCCGCTTCTCCCCAGGGGCCAGAAAAATCTGGGACAACTCCACTGCAAATCTCCCTCCCTCCCTCCCTCTCACACACACACACACACCTCTCTCTCTCTCTCTCTCTCTCTGGACAAGGAGAGTTGGAGGAGCTTCTGTGAAGCCGTTGCCATGTCAACTCTATTGTCCCACTGGGCTAAAAATGATACAGAGGACCAACTGCTAGTTAATCCCCTGAGGGCAGGGGGAGGATGGGCGGTCACGGAGACAGTGTTGGGAGATGCAGAAAGACCACCTGAATGCTCATGCCCACCCTCAGAAAGTCATGCCGCATTTGCCTGGTGGGGCTTGATGCGAAAGCTTGCCATGACAGCTCTTCCCCCACATACACAGAAAGGGAGAAAAATCATGTTGATGATTCTTTGCATCTCAAGGTCCGCACACATTTTTGAGCAGGCAAAAGGAAAACGGGCTAAGTGTGGGGGCGGGGAGGGCTTCAGTCTCCTGGACCAGTTTCTGCTTAGGACACAGAGGTAGGAGGTGCGGCAAGATCATATTGTGAAACAATTCAATTGTATGGTGTCTTATTCTCTATCCCTGCAGTGGATTTGTGTGTGATTTTGTCTGGGGGCAGTTTCTTCCCACAGTGCTACAGTTTCAGCTGACTCCCCCAACCCCTGCAGAGCTCCCATCAAGTTTTAAAGAGACAATTCTGGCCATTTCTCTCCCTCCTAGTGTTCCTAGGTCTCAGGGCCTGGACCCTTTTCTCTGGCCATCAGGGAAACAAGTGAAGAATCTCAGGGTGAGAGTGCTGTTTAGTGCTAGTGTTAGTGCTTGTGTGTGTGTGTTCCCTATTTGCTGTACTTGGTCCTTTTGATTTGAATGGCATGCTATGAGGAAAGGTGATTGATACTTAAGGTATCACGCTTAATGTCATCACCAGGGGCTGCTCTCTGTGACACTGACCCTAAATCTCATGTTTTGGCTTTGCAATTGCAGGGCCCAGTCTAGTCCTGACCTGGCAACCCTACTACCAGCATGTTGACAGACCCAAAGCTTTCACTTGGCCATTTCTGCACGACAGGGCTATGCCACTTCTGGGACAGGATGGCAGTGGTTGGCAGGTCGTGCTTCCACATGATGTCGCCGCCGGCCCACTGCCATCCCCTCCCCAAGCGTCATGCTTGCACAGTTTTCACAAAATGGAAAAAATCCGTTTTGTGCCTGCAGTCGCACCGCGCTCCAGTCGCTTCCGGCTGTGCTGAAGCCGTGGAAGCACAATCGTGACACTTCCTCCCATAGTGCAGCAATGGAAAGTATCAGCTGCACTGTGGAAGGAAGAGGTGGCGCCACTGTGCTCCTTTCCACCTGGAGCGAGCAGGTGCAGAGGGGAGCATTGCTGATGCATTCCCTTCCAGACCTGAGATTGCAGGGTGACAACATGGCGGAGCATCTTTATGTGGAAATGGCCTTAGAGTAGGGAGGCTGCATTTCAGACAGCAGAGGATGGGAGTGAGGAGAAGTAGTGAGGTAATGGAGACCACAGCTGCCACCCAGCCTACCCTGCACCCCTAAGCCAAAATCTTTCCTTCAGATATAGCTGATAGATTTTACTTCAGTATTAGCAATAGTACAGTCTATCAGCTGAAGGAGAGAGCATGCCATTTTGTCTACTGACTTGGGCAGCAAATGTTATCAGGCCAGCCCTGCATGTCTTTTTGGTCTTCAGATGCTGCAGAGAACAAGAGTGCAGCGCTGACCTCTTTAATCAGCAGACTGTAGAGCCACTGGACTACCCGGCCTGCCCTAAATACTAGGAGCTTGGCCTTCTGCCTCTTTCCTGACCATGAGACAAATGTCTTCCACATGCTGCCCTTCAGGCTCCAGTTCAAGCTATTTTTCTCAGCAATCTGGATCTGGAGGAGATACACCACAAGACCAGACTCCAAATTTCCAATTTTCTCTATTTACAAGAGGCAAGCCCTGTTGGCAGGGAGGAGAGGAGACCAACCGATTGCTGGTATAACTGGTGCCAAATTCTCTTATTTTGGCTTGGAAAAGGAAATTTTAGGGAGGCTTTTTCAAAGATGCTGGACTGTAAATTACTACTAATCCTCCTTCTTTTGGTTTTGAGCCAATATCTCTCAGAAGATATTGGTGGGGGGCAAGGTATGTGTTTTTTTTCCCCCTCATTCCTCTTGCACCAAGATCATTCTTCAGAATTTTTTCCTAATATTCTCCATCATTTTCATGTGGTTGCCGCCACTCTCACCTGCCACCTGACCCAGCCACACATGTACAATGCCCCAGAATGAAACAAGGTCCAGGCATTGTAGAAGTTTAAAATTGGTGGCCAGGTACAATTTCTGCAATTGTCCTTCATGAAAGCAGCAAAACAGCAACTACTTTAAGAAAGGAAAGAAAAGGTGTATTGTTGGCACAAGTAATGGTAAGCCATGTCCCCAAGAAACTGTGGGATTATTTCCCTTTGTCCTGGAGAAATCTGGTGAAATGGTCCACATACTTTTGTTGTTAACTGCCATCAAGTCAGCTCCAATTTACGGTGGCCCTATAAATGAGAGACCTCCCAGACAGCTTGTTACTAACAGCCATGGTCAAGTCTTGCAAACTCAAAGCCATAGCTTCCATGACTGAGTTTATCTACCTGTCATGTATTCTTCCTCTTTTCTTACTACCTTAGCAAGCATTATTGTCTTTTCTAATGTTTTACATCATCTCATAAGAGAAAGTACTACAGTCTCAGTTTAGTTATTTTGGCGTCTAAGGGAAGTTCGGTTTTGGTTTGCTCTCAGAACCACATGTTCTTGTTTGTTGTATGCCGTTTCTGACTTATGGCAATCCTAAGGTGAACCTATCACAAGGTTTTCTGGAGCTGAGAGTGTGTGTGACGTGCGTAAGGACTCCCAGTGTAACATGGCCAAGTGGGGAACTGAACCCTGATCTCCAGGGTTGTAGTTCAACACTCAAACCACTATACCACACTGGGTCTCCAGAACCATATACCATGTCTTTAATTTCTCTGCCAACTAATAGGGTAGACAGTTTCAAGAATCCATTTCCACACAGCTCAGCTCCTGGACTGTCAAGTAGGATGGGGTTGAGGGGGACAACTGTTTTTTTCCCTCTCTCAAACACATACAAGCAAATGAAAATGAATATTCAAAAAACTATTTTGTGCACAGCCTTCCTTTTCACAGGCTATATCTGGTGGTAAATTTTGACTGGTTAACAATATATTACAGTTGTGTTACCTTTAATCTTTACTGACATCTTTAATCAAAAAAACCAGCACCCTCTCTGCTTTTAAATGAGGGTCTGAGGCTCTCCACACAAATAAATACAATGTACGACAGCAGAAAAGACCATTTTCTAGCAATATGTAATCATGGGTAGAGGGAGCAGGAAAATCATACAAATCATCTTTAGTACACAGAATGTGTACAACAGATTGGAGGCATTAACTGGTAACAATGATTCCATTGATCTGCATGAAGCTTGTAGTTAGTCAAGTGGATCTTGTTCTGCTAGGTTACCTTCCCCAACTTGGCATTTTCCAGATGTTTGGCCCTATAATTCCCATCACCTCCTATTGGCATGGCAATGCTAATGGGGACTAATGGGAATTGTAGGCCAAGGCCAAAATCCAACTATGTATTTTGGTATTCATTGCCAGCACTATGAGGTCTCTCTCTCTCCCTCCCCCCTACCTCCCTCCTCCCACAGAAGTTTCCTTGACAACAAAAACTTTGTTCTGGAGGGTTTCCCAGCCCTTCAGAGCAGCTTTTTGGGATAAGGAGGAAAAGGAGATAATCCATTCTGGAGGAAGCAGTGGAATGCAATGGAAATACACCAACAGATCCTGGGGACTATCATCAGAAGGATGAACAAAGGTGGCTGCTCTCAGAGTGTAACTTGAATAAGCTTTACTCTATAGTTCTTCAGGTGCTGAAGGGAAAAATTCTATGGTTCCTGGGTCACAAGATCCTAGAAACTTCTCAAAAGGAGTCCTGTAGGTAAAACCTACCCTCTTCATTGTGGCTACACAGAAATGTCTAGGCTGCCGGAGGGGGGCACCAACAGGATCACCTGGTTTTATTTTGTTTCTTTAACTTAAAAGTTTATTTAATGTATTTATTTAAAGCATTTTTCTATTGTGTCTTAATCCACCTGGGCACTTGAACTGATGTAAACAGATTTAAAAAATTAAAATATTAAATACAGAAATACATAAGTTTACAAACAAATATAAACATCTCTTCAAAAGTTCTAAAACCAAAGACACTTAAGACAGACAGAGCACCCATCCCTAGTTTAAAAGGCTGAAGGCCGTGCAGAACAACACAGTTGAAACTCAGATGGAGTTAACCTGACTCTCCTTGGAAGTGAATTCCACAATGGGTGCTGCTACAGAGAAAGCGCTGTCATGTGTACCCACCAATACAGCCCCTACTTCATCTTAGATCCAATACAAAAACAAGCCCTTTATTATGGAATCAATTTTACTTCTTTACACTAATAGTTTTGGTGGTGATGGTGGGAAATACTCACCAACAAATATATCACCAACTGGCAACAGAAGTAGGTACGATACTATATAAAAACACCTTATTTGTACCATTTTAAAATGGCAGAATTATTCCACATCATGATATGCATCATGGAGGCAAACAGATAACAATTAGACAGGTGGCTACATTTTACCTTAAACTTCTTTGATTACCTTAAACTTCTTTATCTCTCAGTCTTAGGTAAATGGTGGAGCTGTGACCAGTACTGTAGGCCAATGCTTCTCAGCCTATCTCATGCGCAGGATAGACAATTATCTTTCCCCAGTGTTCCAGGAACTGACCATATTTTTGCTGTACTAGCCACAATTGTTTCTTTCTTTCCTGGAAAATCTCCAGGGACCAGCATTTTGTTCCAGAGACCACTACAGTAACACTGCTGTAGGGGAAATCTGCCCTTTGATCTTTCAGTACACCTGCTTGGTCCACCTTTGGGGTCAAATGCCACCTTTTTGCAACAGATGGTTTAGACATGTTCTTGCTTGCTCCCATCCTTAACTTTTGTAACCACTAACATGTAGTACTTCTGAATCTGCCAGGCACTTTGAAATCCTACTTTCCTGCCCACCCATTCACTTTCCACAGTGAATGTCTTTAGAGTCCTCTGAATTCTGTAGAGTTATTGCTTCCATCATACAGACTGAGAAAGGAAAAATGTTATTTTTTCTATGAAGTATAGTACATGCTAGGATGGAGGGAGAAGGTTGAGGTGGTGATGGTATGTTCTTACCAGCTTCTCTACATTGACCAGTCCGTCCACCAAGGTTTTGCTAGCTTCATGCAAAAACGTCAGATCTGAGAGAGTTAGAGGGGAGGAAAAAGAGGGGAAGTGAGCCAAGAAAGAGGAAGACTGGAAGGAATAGTGGAGTTCTAATTTTTAGACCATGCAGACCTGCAAACCCTTTCCCCTCCTCCCAGTTGCCAAGGATAGACTGTGGCAATCAAATGATGGTATGAAAGAAGGAATTCTGAACATGCTCAGAGGCATCTATCATTACTGCTGATACTAGCCAAATATCAGTTTTTATGATGGGATTATATACATATATAAGATATATTGCATATACATATATAACATACATTGCAAGGACCCTGGAGTGGGTTGATTAAGTGAGGACTGAGTCCAAGGGTATCAGGGTTCATTTTGTTTTCATCACAACAATGTCCTTGATTATAAACAGAATTATAAATAGAATAAATAGAAAGGATTTTTGTATATGGGCAAAGTTAAGGGATGTGCTGACAGGTGCATTTTGCATGTGGTCCATACATGTTCCCTAACTCTCCATCATTGGAAATCAAGCCTACATAAGCCCCCAGCTCTTCATTTGCATAAGTTTTTTTGATCTGTATTCCTGAGGATGATGGGAGATGCAATCTAATCCACCTGGTCGGGGAAGGCACACTAAAGTATAAGGAAAAAGTGTGGATTAGCTTTTATTGATAGGTACTTAATTATTTCGGATTTCCCTAGTTCAAATTGAGCCCACACTGGTAAAGCCAGGGCACGCTTTTCCACAAATGCTGGTTCCAGAAGAGCAATGAACCTGCCAAAGCAGTTGTCACTCACCTTTTAAGATGAGGGGCACAAAGGGGATTATGGGAGGTTTCATCCTAGAGAGAACTTCTCGGTAACTTTTATGATTCCGGCAAGGGTCCTACAATATGCAAAGAAAAAAGAAGATACCATGGTTTCTGGTTTGCAGAAAGACAAGAGAACTTACTATTCATGAAGGATGGTTGGGGCCATAATGCTAAAGAAATAATTCTGTTACTGGAGATTGCTGAAGATACAGATGTATGAAGAGGCCAGATTTTAAAAAATTGTATTTCTAAAAATCCATGATGAACACCTGACAAAGCTCTGGTGTTCAAAATTTTCCCTGTTATCACATGGATATACACATAAAGTTTCTTCTAAACAAAAGGGCAGGAAGAGGGGAAAAAAAGGAGGAAGTACTGTTATCTGGGATTTGGGACCTTCAAGATGAAAGCCCATCTTTCTGACTAGTTAATTATTCAGGGTGGTAGCAGTGGCAGTGGGAGGCTATGATGATAATGAGGAGGACAACAACAACAAATCAAAAACATGTCCATATAGTCTTGTCTGCAGAGGAATCTCTACATTTTGTAGAGGATTTGGGATAATATTCTATGACAGCAATAGGCAACTGTGAACAAAATTTTATACCAACAAGTCACATTAGGTCCCAAAATGGAAAAAAAAATGCTTGGGTGGGGGCTGCTCCATAAACAAACAGAAGAGACAGGAGGTCCACTTCTATTATACTATTTTGGGCTTTCAGAAGGGCTTGAGGGGTGCTGCACTGTATTTTTGAACAAAACCACTACTCCTGAAAGCTTCCAGGAGCAGAACAATCAACATTTTTGGCCTGTTTTTTTCCATCTGGGTAGATAGCAAGAGATATAGACCACAAAAAGGAAGGCCGTTTTGGGAAAAGAATGGGCTGCACTTTGCCCACCTCGTTTTTCGAGGCTCGCAAAGCCTTGCTTATTCCTCACTTGAACTAGGAGAAAATTGAAATATATCCAGCACTCTTCTTTCATGACCGCAAGGGAAGATCTGAAATTATGGGCCTGTCTATCTGCCATATTTTCAAGTTGTTCCAGGATTCTCTTCCCTGGGATGCAGTTTGGAAATCAAATGAGGAACAAGACAAGCAGATTTCTCCTGGAGAAGAGCAATAGCAGGGTGGGATGTTTCAGGTCCAAAGTTACCAACTCCCCAAGCTGAAGGGCAAAATATCCATGCCTCATCCTGGGCCCTTTTCTCACCTTACCCTTTCGCGGAGCTGGGGTGCGGGGCTAGCGCGAGAAGCCTGGGAAGGAAGGCTCTCGCGTCCCTGCTGCTTCGGCTCCGCCGCTGCTTCCTGGTCGCGCGAGTGCCCCGCCTCTTCCTTTCGCAGTGCAGCCTGGGACCTTTCCCAGGCTGCACTGCACAGGAAGCGCAACCGGCCCGGCTCCCGAGGCTCCGCACGCCAGGTAAATGCATGCGGGGCCCCGGAGCAATGCACGACCATGCAGCATTTCCGGTTTTAAGCGGAAAATGACAAAATGTGTGCACGGTCCGCGTTAGGCCCTTGACCGTCGCGCAAATGTGAGTGCGTCGTGTGGACTGCTCCTCACATGTACACGATGCTCAAGGGGCCCTTTCACTTTGGAAATGCCGTGCAAAAAGGGCCCTGGTTGTTGTGGGACAGGGAGAGGGATAAGATTTGTTTACACTATTTCGTAATTTGCTCAAAAGTGCCACGTACATATTATGTGATTACCATAATCCAGCAAGTTATTGCTTTCCAGATGTTGGATATCTAAGAGGAGAAACTAAAGCCCTACGAATTCTGAACTAAGAACTCTGAACATGAACTCTAGGTCACAAGTCGCATTCTGAAGCACCACTCAAAGCTAGCCTTTTTCAAGGAGACTTGTGAATTGCTTACCGTTAGGTTCTCAAATTTCCGGAACAAGTTCTTAAACTTCCCTGGAAGCTTCTGGAAAAAGAAGACCAAAAAAGTTTCACCAAAATGGCAAAAATGGGCTCAACAGCTAAATAAAGCTCAGTTTGCATTATTCAGTCTGGCCATTCCTACACGATTTATGTGGGTTATTCTGTGTGGACAGAGGGTTCGCAATTGCCATGTGTCTAAAATGCAGATGTGTATCTTTTAATTTTTCCAAGGGATAATTTGGGCTACTATTATAGTGCTATGATTCCATTTTAATAGTCCTGGCTACACCCTATGGAATTCTGGGGTTTGTGGTTTGGTGAGGCACAAGAATTTTCTGGCTGAGAGTTCAAAATGCTCCTCTCTAAACAGCAAATATCATGATACCATAGGATGTTGCTACGGTTGCTGCAGTAGAATCATACTGCTATACTTGTATAGTGTGAAAGGGCCCTAGATGTGGGCAGTTAGTTACCCAGGGCCCCAGCAGATTAAGGACAGCATGATCTGGGTTTCTGTGTACACAGTACACCTCCAAACATTTATCAATATTGCCAGTTTAACAACAATGAGCTGCACATGTAATGGAAGAGCTTCTCTCATTGCCCTATGGTTACCTCTTTGTTCATTTTGGGATAGATGAGCCAAATGCACCAAACATGATTTGCTTATTGCAGTGAGTCATCCTAGATGTTAGTGTTGATGTTGGTATGCAGCCTCTTTGGGAGCAAGATCACTTACACAACAACTCGCCTCACAACAGGCACTGCCCTCAACACCTAAGGGCATGGCGGAGTCATTTCAGAGAAAGAAAACCCCAAGATAGTTTCATCCTAAGATGTGTTCTGAACTATTGTGACATTTAGTATTCTCTACCCTTTTCCATACTTCCTTGACACTTTAAGAAATACCCAACATGGCTTATGAAAGTGTAAAGGTATTTTTAAAGCATAGCAATTAAACAAATACGAATATAATATAGAAAAAACAAGAACTGCTTTCCTGAATACTGTTCTTCTAATATCAGCCAGAAGCCTTTAGCTATGGTGTGTAAGTGATGGCCTTCCCTGTAGTTTGTCCTCAAAGATTTAGCCAGCATTCAAAACACATTGCTTCTGTGTATGCGGAGATTCACAAATATAATGATCATGATCAGTTAAAGAGAATAGACATCATAGTCTTATGGCAGGAAGAGAGCACTGCTTAGGTCACTGGTGGGGAATATCAGACCTTGGAGCCCTCCCGCGGGGGATTCGATTTGGCCGTCTGGAGTTCTCCAGGTAGTCCTGTCTCTTCCCCGTGACACCAACCAGTTTCCCAGCTTTTATACAGCCAAAATCTGATTCCCAACTAGAGTAGTCCCACTGAATAAGTGGAATTTGCCTGTGTGTTCTTAACATTCAGGAACTGATTCAATGGATCAGTTCTAGTTAGGATGAGCAATTGGATTGAGGCCACCCTGACTCCCACATTCTAAAAGATTCAGATGCCTTTCCTAGGCTTTAGATTACTGGCACTAGGAACCTTAAGCTAAAATATGCTGACATTTTTGGTCCCACTCTTTTGCCCCTCCCACTACTGGAATGTGTTTCCCTGAGAACTTGTCTGAAATTGAAAGAAATTCTGCAGCCTTGGGATAGATCAAAGGTGGGCAAAGTGAGTCCTGTGGCTATATGATGTACTTGGGACCCCAAAATGTGGCCCTGGAAGCCCCCGAATGCTTACTTCCTGTTTCAATTCCAACTGATTTAAGGGTGTTCTAACATGTTTCTAACATGTGGGAGATCAGAGGCACAACACTGCTGTGTCTTGCAGCACTTTCTAGACATTTTGAGGTTTGGGTGGTTGAAACATTAACCAGAAACAAATAAACAAATGTGTGTGTGTGTGTGTGTGTGTGTGTGTGTGTGTATCTATATCTGTCTGTCTGTCTGTCTGTCTGTCTGTCTGTCTGTCTATCTATCAATCTATCTATAATGGGGCTGCGCTTTTTGCACATCAGTGTGGCTCACTGGGGCCAAAGTCGGTCCCATCGCTTCCACAGTTGCCCACTCTGGTTTACATTTTTTTTCTTTATTAAAAAGTTGGGACAACAAAAAAAAACTGATGTGAACCAGAGAAAAAAATAGAAAAGCATAATGAATATAACAGACAGGACAGGAAGAGACCGTGACAATACAATCAGTGGACTGGGAAGTGTACTTTCAGTAGTTCAACTAAGCCCATTTCCGTACAAGAGGGGAAGAGCGGTTCACTGTGTGTCAAGAGTAGTGTTTTTATACTCCGATTTGGAAACTGAATTCAGAAATTCAGAAACTGTGCTGTCTGCACACATTCCCTCTATTTACATCGTACTACTGCAGAGAAGAACAGGTTGCTTACCTGTAACTGTGGTTCTTCGAATGGTCTTCTGTGAAGTCACACAATGGAGTATTTCGCGCCTGCGCGATACAGCATTCAGAACCTTCTGGAAGCCTAAAATCAGGCGTTTTGGCAGTTGGCCCATCCCCCACATCCCTAGGATATATAAATCCCCTCCCCGAGTAACGGTCAGTTCCTTCACCGCCATGGAAGCAGCTATAGGAACCAATGAAAAAGACATCAAGTGGGGAGGCTGGGTGGGTTTGTGTGACTTCACAGAGACCACTCGAAGAACCACAGTCACAGGTAAGCAACCTGTTCTTCTTCTTCGTGATCTCTGTGAATCACGTAATGGGGAGATTAGCGAGCTGCCAAAGATGGAGGTGGGAGATGTCAAATTGTCAGTATACACCAGTGATAACAAAGCAACATCAGATTTTCCTTCTTTTCTTTATATGTAATAAATATTGCAATACAATAAATACTATAAATATCATAAATATTATTAGAATAATAAATAAAGTAAATAAATAAATATTTAGAGTACAACCAATCATGTTGTGTTTCTTGAATTCATTCAGAAAAGTTTTTTTTATATAATTTGTTTTCCCTTTTTTTTTTCATGCAACTGCAGAAAACAAAGCAGCCCTACCAAAAGACACATCACTCCTTTCCCTTTGATCTACCCTATGGTGGGAAATAAAGGTTAATGGCTGTGACCACGTAGCGGCCTTGCATATTTCCTCCAATTGTACACCATGCATGAAAGCAGCCGAAGCTGACACTGATCTCGTGGAGTGCACCCTTACATTTACTGGCAGCTTTCTTTTAGCAATCTCATAACACAACTTTATTGCGGAAACAACCCATTTAGATATCCTTTGGGAAGAAACAGGCTCCCCTAGTTTCTGACTCGAATAACAGACAAATAACTGCTTAGTTTTCCTTATAGTTGCAGTGCGTTGAACACAGAAAGCAAATGCCCTTCTGACATCAAGGCAATGCAACTTCTTCTCCAGATCAGTTTCTGGATTCTGCATGTAAGCTGGCAAAACAATGTCTTGGTTCAGATGAAAGAATGATACTACCTTTGGTAAGAAGGTGATATCTGGTCTTAGTACTACCTTCCCTTTATGAAATCTCAAAAAGGGTGCATCTACTTTTAGGGCCGCCAACTCACTTGCCCTTCTTGCTGAAGTTATTGCTACCAGGAACAGTGTTTTCCAAGATAACAGCCTCATATCACAGGTTGCCATTGGTTCAAATGGCCTACGTGTGAGTTGCAACAACACAAAATGTAAATCCCAACCCGGTACCGGAGCTTGGGTTGGAGGGTACACATGTTTATAGCCCCGTAAAAATCTTTTAACAGTTGGGCTAGAGAAAGAGGAAGGTCTTCTCTTACTCTGCAGGTACCACGAAATGGCTGCCAGATAACATTTAACTGAAGATAATGACAGTCCCTCGGTACTGAGGTGTGTCAAAAAAGAAAGTATGTCTGCGGTACCACAGTTCCGAGGTTGGGTACCGCGATCCCTCAGGTATCTGCAAAATTTGTCCTATTTGTAGCCATATGACTTGAAAGTCAAGGGTTTGTGAACTGCTCTTAATATGTGGCTATCTTCCTCCAGGAAAGCAGAATCTACAGTATCTTCCACGCAGTCAACCAAAGTTTCTGCACATCCGGGTGAAACACAGTACCGCTGTGCGTTGTCAACAAATTCGGTATCGACGGTAACCACTGGTACTAATGTTTTGACAAAGTGAGACGGGGTGAAAACCATGGCTGTCTCGACCACCATGGTGTTATCAATATGACCCTCGCATGGTCCTGTCTTATCTTCGAGATCACCTTTGTTATGAGAGAGAATGGTGGAAATGCATAGAGTGGTCCCGTCCATCTGTACAGGAAAGCATCCCCCAGACTTGTTTGGTCTGTCTTTAGATGAGACCAATATATCTTGCATTTCTTGTTGTCCTTGGATGCAAACAAATCTATCGACGGTACCACCCATAAATTGAACAAGCTGTCGGCTACAGTGTTGTCCAGCTCCCATTCATGACAGGACATCGGGGCTTGACTTAGGGCATCCACCCATGTATTGACTGCTCCTGGTACATGTATCACTGATGGTGTTATCCCTCTGGAAAGGCACCAGTTCCAGAACTTGACTGTCAATTTCAGAAGCACTGTGGAGTGAGCCCCTCCTTGTTTGCTAATATAATACATTACAGTTGTATTGTCCATCCTCACTTGCACTGCAAGACCATGCAGGTGCACTTGAAAAGCTCTGAATGTCTTGATGACAGCAAGAAACTCCAGAACATTTATGTGTTGACGCTTTTCCAACAATGTCCAGTGTCCTTTTACAGATACATTCTGCATATGCATTCCCCAACTGTCCATGGAAGCATCTGTGGTGACGGAGACCACGGATGGATCTGATAGAAATGACATGCCCTTTAGGACATTTTCTGGCCTCAACCACCCGGGGAGAGATAAGCGCACACACTTCGGAATCGTCATGTACTTGTTTTGATGATGCAGAAGTGGATTGAAATTCCTCATGAACCAGTGTTGCGGAGGTCTCATTCTCAATCTTGCATTTGGAGTCACCATAGTCGTCAAGGCCATCAGTCCTAGGGCCACTTGTATGGCTCTGGCTCTTATGTGTGGTGTTACCAATAACTGCCTTAGAGCGCGTCTCATTTTCTGCCACCTGTCCTCTGGCAGAAAAGCCAACTCCTTGGTCGAGTCCAGTACAGCTCCAATGAACTTCACTCTTATTTGTGGTACAAGGTGGGACTTCTTGAAATTTATCATCAGTCCTAGTGTATTCAGTAAGTTCACTGTAGTCTTCAGGTGTTGCAAAGCCTTCTCTTTTGTCGGAGCAGCTATAAGTCAGTCATCTATGTATGGAAATAGAACAATATCTCTCTGTTGCAGATATGCTGCCACCATTGACGTATACTTTGTGAACACCCTCGGCGCCATGCTTATGCCGAATGGGAGTACTCTGAATCGATAAGCTTGTTTCCCCAACACAAAGGCTAGGAACCTTCTGTGTTCTTTTCTTATCAATGTGTGGAAGTATGCATTTTTTAAATCCAGTGTCACAAACCAGTCCCCTTTCTTCAGCAATGGCATTATGGACGCCAGGGTTACTATCCGAAACCATTTTGTTGTTATATAATAGTTGACACCTCTTAGGTCTAGAATGGGTCGAAGACTCCCATCTCTCTTCAGTACTAGGAAGTATTTGGAAGAGAAACCCCTTCTTAGTTGGGCATATGAGATCTTTTCAATTGCCCCTTCTGCAGCAAAGTTGCAATCTCCTCTTCCAGCTCTGGGGACAAAGCTGTGATACGAATTTGTCCTACCGGTGGTAGTTGACGGAATTCTATCATGTAGCCCAATCTCACTACATCCAACACCCATGAGTCTGTTGTTATCAAGGCCCATGTGTGGATGAAATTTGACAGTCTGTTTCCAAAGGGCTTTTTCTCTGTACCACAGCTTCCAATAGCTCCATCAGTACCGATGTCAGCAGCGATGACGGTAGATGTGACAGTATCTAATATTACCATGCCGTCAATACCAGCGGGATGGTATCGACAGCGGTACCAACATTTGGAGCTTGAGCAGAGACATTTGGATCTTCGAGAGTACAAATGACTGAAAGATGTTGACACTGCGGAAGTGAGGTATTGTTCAGTTGGTTTTCAAACACGCTGTTTCTGTTGGTCTTGTTGTTTTTATATTGAGGTTGTCTGAATTTGGACATTGGAAATTTCCTTGAAAGTTGTTGCTGTCCTGATGTTTGACATTGCTGCTGTGTGGGAGTCGGACTTCTTGTTCTCGCTGTGTAAGGTTGGTAACGGCGATATCGATACCTGGAGTATGATGACGATGGTACCAGGAACCCATACTTTTTAGCAGTAGTGCACATTTTTTGCGTGTGTTCTGATTTGGTATCTGTACCTTCATTGAAAAGACCTACGGAGTTGAAAGGGAGGTCTTTGATCACACTCTTCACTTGTTGAGACAGACCCGAAGATCTCAACCAAGTGTGTCTCCTCAAGGCTATCACTCCAGCGATTATCTTCCCACTACAATCAGTAATATGCTTAGAGGCCGTGACTTGTTGGGAGGACAAACGATAAGCCTCACCATACAGAGAAGTAGCAGTCTTTCTCTCATCCTCAGGTAGGATATCTATGAACCTTTTCATCCTAGTCCACAAGAACTGCTGATAGGCACCCATACACGCTGCATAGTTTGAGATTTTAAACAACAAGGCAGCATTCAAATATGCCTTCTTTCCCAAATTGTCTAGCTTCCTTCTCTATCAGGAGGTGCCACATGAAGCTTCTGGAATTGTCTAGATTGAGCTGCATCAACAATTATTGAGTTTGGCTTTGGACTCTTGGCCAGCCACTCTTGATCACTCTCAATCAGACGGTACAGTGCTTCTACTTTCTTTGATGTGGAAGGAATAGAAGATGGGGAATCCCATGACTTTTTAACAGTCTTTAACAAATAAGGCAACGGCGCAATGACAGACGGTATAGGCGCTCTATCATGCAGTTCCTGGACAATAGGATCTTGGAGATCCTCTTTATCAGTCTCCACTTGAACATTCAACGATCTGGACATTTGCAGAACCAGATCAGAGAAAGAACGGACATCATCAGTGGGTGATATACCTTCTGCTGTCGACACAAAATTCGATTTAGACTGCTCAGGCACATAGGACACATGAGATCCCTCAGACTCTGACACAGAAGGAGATCTTGCCGTACGGTACCGAGGAGAACGGTACCTTGACGTTGACCGTCGTCCAGGAGAGACCCGGCTATGAAATGAATGTTGCTGGACTCTGTCTGTTTCTTTTTCATGTCTAGATCCAGACACTGTAGGCAGCACTCTGTGGCAGGATGGAGTTGGAGACGTAGTGGACGACCTCGGAACATGAGGTCGTTGACTAGTCTCCTCTCTATACCGATGGCAAGTCAGTGAGTCTTCCTTTCGGTATCGAGAATACCTGCGCGTCCAATGAACATCATCAGTACAAGGAGAGACATCCCTAGAGTCAATGGAAAACTCCTCTTCAGGATACCACCTATAACGGTACAGAGGTGTATCCCTCACATAACAGTACCGACAAGGTGATCTCGTCCATGAACATGATCGCCTAGAAGGTGATCTCAGAGGTGATGGCGGAGTTCTACGCCGACGCCTCGGTGGGGCGGTTAGCTCAACAAGATCACGTTGTCTCGATCTCAAGTGTCCACCAGCAGGAGATCTTGACTCTTGGCAATGTGACACAGACCCCACCGAAAGGATCGGAGAGGAATCCATGATCTCCCCTTCAGAGGGAACACAAACTTCTTCAATCTCACTAGATGGTACAGTATCTCTGTACACATCGTGAATAATCACATGATGAATATCCTCCATCATTTTATCAATAGAGGTTCCTGGTACTGTCGGAGACAGAGATCGGATTGGAGCAGGTAGACTGGGCTGCTCAATCCTTTTAGACTTTTTTGAAGGCTCTTCTTGTGACAAGTCCTTCAATTTCCTCTTTTTCATTTTGTCTTTCTCACCTCGAAACGTTTTTTTCAACGGTGAGGTGGAGACATGCTTTTTTGGATCATGTTTTTTCCTTGATGACATCGAGGGCTGGACAGGTTGCTCTTGATCCCAAGACTCTCCTCAGTGGTGTCGATCTGTGGAGGGTGCAGACGATGTTTGAGCCATTTTAGAAGGCTGAACAGATTTTCCTGAAGTTGTGGGTTCAGAGGCTGACAAAACCTGCTACCACAAAAGTGCCTTCAAACGGGCCGCTCTATTCCTTCTCGTCTGAGAAGTAAATAACTGGCAATGTTCACAATTTGCCACGTTACGGCCCTCACTCAGACAAAGGAGACACTCAGAATGACCATCTTTGTCGGGTATTTTCCCTCCACAGGTTTTGCAACATTTAAAAGTTGCCATACAACGTAAAGTCCAAATCACAGAAACACATTTGTAGTCCAAAAACACGCACCATCTCAGACCAACCGCCAAAAAACTGCCAAGAGATAATCAGAATCCAAAACCAGTTCAAGATCAAAAAACATTAAATCTACCAGTCAGGCTGAGAAAGGCTCCTTACTCGCTGCTACCACAGCGGAAGAAAAGGAACTGACCGTTACTCGGGGAGGGGCCTTATATACCCTGGAGATGTGGGGGATGGGCTAACTGCCAAAGTGCCTGATTTAAGGCTTCCAGAAGGTTCTGAATGCTGTATCGCGCAGGCGCGAAATACTCCATTGTGTGATTCACAGAGACCACAAAGAAAAACAGTGGTTGCTGCATCTACAACAGCAAGTTCCTGCCCACTCCATTCCCTTCCCTCACCCCACCCTGCCATCACTGATTGGTCTGTTTTTTAAAAAACACACACACATTCTTAACACCTTTCTGCGTCGCTGTGTTTGTGCGTAGGAATGTATATTCATTGATACGTGGAGAAAACCACGTTTTAACAGTCCATTACAAGATTCACTCTCTCCACTACCTGATTCACTTGCTGTCCATTTAACACAAGAAGACAATAATGACTGCAGCCTGTCCTTTGATGGACAGAGAGAGATAGGGACGGAAATGACGGAAGGGATAGCCTGGGAACGCCCATAGACGGCCACTTCTGTGATGTGTATTGATGCTACGCATCTGTATATAGGCAAAAACTGAAGCAGAACTGGTTTGGGGGGTTTGGGAGTTTTTCCGGTTTTCACATACAGCGGTCTTGCATCACAGTGAACCCTTCTAGGAGCTGAAAACGTGCAGAACCATGAGGAAAACTATGATGCTAAAATGGTACAACATGCAGACCGGAAGGTAAGAATTTGACCTGCTATGATGTATCAACCTCATGCAGAAATGGCCTAAAACTAAGAATTTTACAGTGTTAATTATGACAGAATGTCCAGAATTTTTACTGTGAGAATCTCCCTGGTTTAGATTATAACTTGCTGTAGTTACTTCAAAGTGTGGCCCAGCTGCACCAGAGGCCCCTTTTCCACCTTCTGCTAGTGGGTATCAACTGAATGTCTGCACCAAAGTTCTTCTTTAATGGCATCACTAAATGAATGGGGGTATCCTATTTAACAGCCGGTAGCCACAAGTCCTTTCACACCCTGTTAACTTCCGAAAGAGAGAACATACATAACACCTTGCAACACAAATCAAAGGGACCTGAAAGAGCTTAGATTTCAACAGTGTATGCCCTGAAAGTATAGCACAGTTTGAGCCGCAATAAATACAGACATTATCTAAGCTCACGCTATAGTGAAGTATTGAAGGGACCACAGGACTCTAATGGAACAAGAACTCTTGTCACATCTAGAATAAGGGAGGGAGGGACAGAATGCATGATGGGCCTGACTGTGGAAAGTAGTTCAAATTTATGGCACCATTACAGAAAAGACCACGCTCTGAATATTAATCAAAAGCAGATCTTAAGTAGCAGATCTCCAAGACAAGGCAAGGCAGATAAGATCTATGCTCTCAAAAATGTTAGGCCAAAACCCACTAAGGACTTGAAAGCCACAATCAGAGCTACATTTATTCAAGACTGAAATAATTTAAACTTATTCTGTGCCTTCAACTCAGCTCCAACTTATGGTGACGCTATCCTAGGGTTCTCTTGGCAAGATTTATTCACGGGAGGTTTGCCGCTGTCTTTCTCTAAGGCTAAAAGAAAGAATGTGACTTGCCCAACATCACCCAGGTGGATTTCCACAGTTCAGGGGATTTGAACCCTGGTCTCTCAAGAGTCTTAATCCAACCCTCAAACCACTAGCACCACACTAGCAAATAGACAAAGTGGGGCTATAACTGGAGTAACTAGCAACATAAAATCGCATTCAGGAGCAAATATGTTGGCCTCTGAGCACCAAGACCCAGCTCATTCTAAGGTTAAACACAAGCAGCGAAAGGCATCAAGCAAAGGGGAGAGCACCACACCCTGAGTCCCTGACATGTATCCACCACTAGGATGATCTTTGAGGAGAGAATCCTGTTGCTTCTAGAAGCTTGGATGCTCCTTGTTTATCTCCCTGCACGATGGTGACCCACTTTGATGGAAGAGATTATGTGAAGCTATAGGGAGGAGCGCAACAAATGTGGAGGGGGAAGCTTTGACAAAATACATGTATCCACAATTCCCAATAAACAGGAAAGATGGCTATTGCATAAGGACTGAAAGCACAGAATGAAAGAAGGACTGTGGGCGGATATAAGAGAATGAAAGATACAGAGAGAAAGACAGAACAAGTATGTGCATATTTATTTGTTTATATGCCAGAGAGAACAATGAGTTCTGGAAAACTAAATCCAACACACACACTAATATTAGAGCTGTGAGAGTATTACATATCCTTATTGCTCATCATTTATAGTGGATTCTATGCATACTTTTTATTACATAGAAATAAATTATTGCACAAATGTATTTACAAAAAATACAAAAATGTGAAAAATCCTATGGCAATTGGCTCTTTTCTTAAGGAAGTATCTCAAGTATTGCGACACCCCTTCTGACTGAAGCCAAGAAAATCTGCAGATATTTTTTGCATTTGTATTCCACATAGTCATTAATATAGTGCTACATTATGTGGGAATGTCTTTCACTTTAACCAATATTTTTTTTCTGCAGTATTTACTCAAAAGAGAAACTCAATTAGCAATGGTTCTTTCCAATGTTAATTAAAAGCTTTCTGTTTGCAGGGCTTGGCCAGTTTTACCGTTTCCTGATGAGCACGGCTGGGTAATGAAGAGCCTCTCTTAATTGCCCCCTAGTGATAATTTTTGTTCCTAGGAAGTGGCTTTATATACTGATTTCATCTGATTATTTTCTTTATAATTTTTATAAAATAAAATAATGGAAGGGAATTGGTAATTAAAGACTTCCTACCACAGGAACAGACACTGACAATAAACCCTATCAAATAAGGGGGCAGTTGAAAGGGCGCAATTAAAGCTGCACTTTTATCTGGGAATCAAGCAAAACAAATTCAGTAGGACTTACTTCTGAAAAGACAGGTGTAGCATTGACATGTAAGCATTGCACAGGCTGTTTAAAGAGCCATCAGAAAGCTATTCACCTGTAATTGTTTATAAGTAATTAAATGGGCTGTACCTGCAAACAGGATTCGTTTTATTAAAGACATGATGTAATTTAAAATTCTCAACTGGCTGTCCACACTGATGTAATTTATTTAAAATATGGATATATCACTCTCCATCATAGATTTCAACTAGTGTGCAGGCATAAAAGAGCAATAAAATAAACCACAAGTGGTAAACATGATACAACCTTGAAACATGACACAGCCTTGCAGCAGACTATTAACTCCTTGCTACATTAGCATCAATTAAAATGCCTAGGTCAATTCAATATACTTTTCCCTGGTGCCAAGATTATCTCTAGAGAGGCCAGTCCACTACTGGGGCACACCTTCATTTTGTTACAGAAAAGTAACTATAGATCACACTTTGAAAACAGACAAAGAGAGAACCCCAGAACGCAATGGCCTGTCAATAGTATCTTCTGACTCTGTGTAAAAAGTGAATGAGCTGAGGATGGTAATTCCAGAATAACAGGTAGAAACAAGTCATTTTCATCAATTCTGGTTTAAATTGATTTTACATGTAGGCAGCCATGATACAGAGCAGGATAGAAGAGCAGCAGCACCAAGAACAACTGCCAAATTACTCCCTCCTTCCCTGTTCTTACCTTCTTCTCTAATGCTCTGTGAGCAGAAAAGGAAGAATCAAACTGCCATTGCTGCACCTCTTTAAAACAGCCCATTTTTACTTGTCTAAATGCATGTTCTTAATATAACAGGGATGGAAAAAATGTTCAAAAATATTCAAACAATGATTGAAAAAAAAAAGCACTTCCTGAGTGTTGAGGAACCACAATGGGAAGAATCCTAGATGGACAATAATCTTCACAGTTTGGGACTTATTCTACACAAATTCATATGAGATTGTTTTGTAGAGAAAACAGCATTTTCTGTGCAGAAAATAGCACTTTTCTGCATGAATAACAATATTATTCTGCAAAAATACAGTCAGCCCTCCACATTTGCGGATTTCACTTTTGCATATTTGATTATTCACAGATTATTTGTTTGTTTTCCAATTTAATTCACGGATTATTTGTTGTCACCGCTGCCGCCTCCTTTTGTCAAGTTTTAATAGGGACTGCAAGCCTCATGAAACTGTGAATGTAGCTTGTAAGTTCCTATTAAAAATGGTGTGGGGCAGCAGTGGAGGTGGCAGTAAGCCCCACCAGCTGCCCACTTCTACCTTGTGAAGGAACCCTGATGCCTCAAAGGAATCCATGGTGGGTCGAATATGGTGATCATACTTTTTTTGTGTGTTACATGTGGTTTGGGAGGGCTTAGAGTTATTCACGTTTTTTCCACTTTCACGGGGGTCCTTTGCCCCTAACCCTAGTGAATGTGGAGGGATGACTGTATTAATTTCTTCACTAAAAATGCTGTTTCCTGCGCTGAAAATGGTATAGTTGGAGACTTATTTAAATCAATGATTTTAAAGTATGTGTTGATTGTTTCTGATCTAAATGCCATAAAGGAATCAGATCCCATCTGATCTTGAAAATTAAGCATGGTCAGTTCTGATTAGTACTTGGATGGGAGACTGCCAACTGGCAAAACCACCTCTGAGTATTCCTGCCAAAGAAAACCCTATGAAATTCACGGGGTTGCCATAAGTCAATGGGTGACTTGAAGGCATACATGCTCAGTTTCTAATATTAATTGGTTTTATATGATCTTTTAACTGGTGTCTAATCCCTTGTTTTCCCCCATCACGATTGACAGGGATAGGCAGAGAAGAAATAAATATCATCATCACATGCAAAATTTGCATATGATATTTTTGTCATCAAAATATCATTTTCCACGCAGAAAATGTTTTCTGCACATAAAATGCTATTTTCATTCAAATTTTACACGGAGTAAATCTACAACTGCAGCATTTTCTGCACAGAAAACATCAAATGTTGTGAATAGTCTTTCTCACAGTGGGAAAAAATTGCTAAAATTACTTATTGCTTCTTTTAAGAAGAAAACTGGCAAAGAATTACATCCCTGTAAAGTATTCATAAACACCAAAACTACTTCTCCCCCTCCGTGGCTGTCCAAATGCAATAACAAATAAAAGATCTACTGCTTTTTCTTGACAGAGCAGCTTTCAGGAACTGGCTATCTCATTCTACCTAACGCTCAGCTAAGGAAAAGGTTAAGAACATTTCAAATATTTAGATATGTTTTCAACATATATGTAGCCTCTCCATGTTTCCCACCAGACACTCCCCATTTGTAAGCAGAAAACAAATAAGCAGACCCAATGATAATTAAGGAAAGGAAGGTATACATATCACAGTGTAATAAGACATGCAGGGACTGCAGATTTCAGTCTCAGAAAAGATCTTAAAAGTCCTCTGAAATCTCCTCTCTCAGCTAATTCTCTGTCTGTTTTGACCACTCCCTTCTTTGCAGCTACTTTTTCATACATGTCATTACTGGTGGGTCAAACTTCTCTTGTTTTAAGCTGTGGGCGATGGCGGGGGGAGGAATCCTTCTAGTTTATAAAGGTGCAGGAAAAAAAACCCTAGAAAAGATCCTCACACCCTCCCTCCCACATTTATGCTTTACCACATTTTTCTGTGTTAACTCAAACCATTAAAAATAAAACTCACAGCCTGAGCATGGGGAAAAAACACAATTCATTTTAAATGTATCCCTTGCATCCTGATACTTAAAAATATTTACTCAGAGGCAAATACCATTGAATTCAATGGGAAATACCTCCTGTTATGTCCTTCGATTTATAATAGCCAGAGAAGACTCTGCTTTGAATTCTGTAGGCATCTAAAGCAGGATGAATGGTGGTAAGGAGTTGAGCTTTTTCTGTGGCAGTTCTGGAAGTCATTGCCCAGAGAAGCTGGTCTTGCAGGTTCTTGAGTGTGGCAGTTGGGATATTTTGTGGTTTCCCTGGTTTGTTTTTGCAAAACTAGTTTTGCTTTCTTCCTTGCATTGTTTTTAAGATGCTTACTATATTTGCTAGCTGCCTCAGGGCTTGCTGTTAAACAACTTGGCAAGATACACTTTTAAAAACAAATATGTACACTTATAAATTCTTGGGAGGACAATTTTGCTTTCGCAAGCCTGAAGAACTGGAAGTTTCTTTGTTGCAGAATTTGGAGGATTTGGCAGCAGGAAGTCAAGGTCTTGGAAAATTAATTTTTAAATAGCATCTCTCAGATTCTGCTAGACAACATGGCCACTAGCATGCTGGCTGGGGGATTCTGGGATCTATAGTCCAAAAGGAACCTTGTAAGCTCTGGCAGAGATTACACACAGCAATACTCCTCACAAACATATATCGATATATAAGGCTGCTCCCACTTTCATATTCTTACCTCCCAGGTAAGACGCAAGCGGCTGACGGGTGCATTGTTCAGCCCTATAACCACAGCATAGAATGTTAACATGTCCTGGTTCTGTTTACATCTGTAAGAAAATAAGAAGAAGGCACAGTTACTAACTAAGGTAGAAAAAAGCTCTAGCTTGAGAAGCCTCCACCACTTCCAGGTTTCACATGAGGGCTGCTCCCATTTTTACCTAACACAGGCACTGTATGTTTCAACAGCTGTATGGAAGACAGAAATCCATCAAGTACAGCTTTTCTACCACTATAGGAATGCACTGATCTGGGCTCGTGGGAGGGCTATCAGTGAACTTTTGTTTGAAAGAGTCCTATGCTTACTTGCAAAAGAAGCATCCTTACTCCCTCCTCATTCTTTGTTTCTGTCTGCTGCCTCACGTGCATGATCAGTGAATGAATGCAGGCTGCACTTGATGTTTGGCAACTGGCTAGCCCGTGAGTGCCCTTCATTTGGCTTCCTGCTGCCAATGCAGATGTGAGAAGTGAGTGATTTGCCAGCAGCTAATTTTATCAGACAGTAGCAAGGCCCAATCATTCAGGAAAACCAGTTTCTGACCAGGGATTTGTAAGCCCTCTGAAAACTTGCTCTATATTCAGTTTATAGCACCTAAGATCCCCGGTCTATTTCAAAACTAAGTATCTTTTAATCAGCAGTCTCTGAAATACGAAGGAAAAAATAAGGGTTGGGTCATTGTTGTTGGGCACCTTCAGGTCATTTCATCGCGATGCTAAAGGGAACCTATCATAAGGTTTTCTAGAGCTAAGAGTGTGTGATGCCCTTTAAGGTCACCTGGTGGGTTTCCATGACCAATTAAGGAATCAAACCCTGGATGCCAGGGTCATCATCCAACATTCAGACCACTACACAGTGTTGGCAAGTAGATGCGCCTTTAATTAAATCCACACATTTTGGCCCTTGAGTCATGACCAATTTTAGCCAAACTGTGGCTCTCTATGCCACTAAGGGGCCATTGCAGAATGTTTGCCCCTGCCATAATGCAAGCATGGGTAGTGTTCACTACGTACTCCAATCTGCTTCCAAATACATGTCACAACTTTGCTGCTCAGCCTCCCACTCCAGTCCCTAAGCCTTTCTACTGCAGCTCCATACACACTCTGTATGTAAAAAGCAATTCCAAGAAAGGAAGTTCAAGCAAGAATGCACCTGCTGTGAGTTATTCAAGTCATCCAGGGTGATGGTATCAAGGCTGTAACTAGCTGTTAGTGCTGAGGGAACTCACAGGAGGAGGAGGAAGATGGAGGTGGGTTGAATATGCAGGGAAAAGGCAGAGAGGAATTTCCAGTGACTGGACAAAACAAGAGTGGAGCAAAGGAGGAAAGAAAAGACAAGAAAAAGCTACTATTTCTTTATAGAAGGGCCATTTGGCTAATACAAACTTTGGCCTTTCTTCTTTTGAAAAAGCATATGTCTCAGGGTAGATTCACAAAGCAATTGAAAATTGGCCAGCAGCTGATGACATGGTATCTGTAAGCACCAAGCAAAGTGGCTGCCTATAGCCACGTGGGCACTAATAAAGGCATAATGTGTATTCAAAGCATTTCAAATAGACCAATAATCTTATACTGAACACAGCTGGAAATAAAGTCTTCAGATATATTATTATAAGAAGATATAAAGAATCCTGCAACACCTTTGAGATTGAGAATCCATATTATTGTTATTGATGTTGATATTATTATTACCACCTTCCTCCAACCATAATTAGACCCCACCTCTTCCCCATTTGGATAAGCAGCAACCTGAGGAAGTATGGTACATCTTTGAGAATACACCATAAATATGTGCAAACCTGAGTGTATTCTGTACCGATAAAACAAATCAAAAATCAAAATTCTTACACATACGTGCACACAGAAAATGCATTCTATTACATGTAGAAGTTATACAGATTAACTAAATTTGGATGACTTGTTCTGCTGTTTCTCCTCTTTCTGCAAGGCAATCAAGCACCTTTAGAATTCCTGGTTCAGCCCCACTTTCTGTAATGTGGTAGTCTCACTCAACATGAAGAAGCTAATTATAACTACCCTTGCCACTAACTACATACCATAGCAAAAAGGTCACTTTCAGGGATGTGTAGAACTTTTCTTTTAGGTGTTTGATTACAACTCTCGTAAGCAAACCTGTGGAGATGGTTCTAATCTGCATAATTCCAAGAAAGAAAACTATCAAACATTTCTTTGAAACAAACTGATTAATCTATGTTTGCACAATCAGTCTTAGGTTACTTCCAAGGTACAGTCCTTTATTCTTGGTGAGACACTGCATTTCTGCAGTCAGCTAGAAGCAAAATTAAAACAGTGGTACCATATGGCATTTGTTATTACATGATAAAGCTCATTCCTGTGGCCAATATTTGCTAAGAAGTCCTGTTCAGCAAACATAACCTGCAACTTTAATTAGAAACTTCCTTCTTGCAGCTTCTGTATCTAACTGCTTCTAAATTAGACAGTCCTGTTCTCCAAGCAGATGGGTGACTCACTAGCGTCCTCTCATTCCACTCTTTTTAATGCAAATCAGCAGTAAAGAGAAAGAGAAAGGATAATGAGGGCAACTAGTAATTAATGTATTTACACAAGAAACAGGAAAGATGAAGTGGTAATTCATTATTACAGTATCAGTTATGTAGTCTTTGCTGAACAGAAAGCTGTAAGAGACAATCTCCTCCTTTTTCCTTCTTACAGTACAGAAAGCATCTATTTCAAAGGACAGTAATCCTGAAAACCTCAACTGTTCTTTGTTAGTACACACTGGACATATTGAACTGCAACTGTATTTTTCAAGTGAAACAAAGGTCTCATGTCTGAAAGATGACAAGAGAGGAAGCACTGGTATGCTTTCATAGAAAGCACTGGTATGCAGTGGGCTGGTAATGACATTTTATAGAAAGTCCAGACAAATAAAGCGAGCGAGCAAAAGACTGCAATTCCAGGCTACGTGACAAGTATGGCAGCACCTCTAAACTGGCAGTGGCTTTAGAGGATTTCAGGAAGAGACTATGCCAACCCTGGCTATCTAGGAGCAGTGGTAGGGGCAGTCTGTAATCCAGCCTCACTCTTACTCTGCAGGGACAACAATTCTCTTCTCCCTGCATCTTTCCAAAAGCTCACAACTGAAACAAGCCCACCAAACTGAACAACAGTTTTCTTTACTGACAACCCTATTCTCTTTAAAAGGAATATATTTTTTGCCCATAGGTAAATAATTTTTTTAAAAAAACTGTCTACTTGTTGTTCAAATCGCTACCATGCGTATGAGAAGGGCTGACACCTAACCAATGCAACTGTGCTTCGAACAGCTCTGTAATAGGCAGAAATTCAACAAATGGATTTTTCTGCATCACCGCATCTTCATGCTGGCAAAAGCTGTATATATTGGATTTTTGCCCACCATGTAATTCTTATAGACGTAGGAACCCTGGTAGAAAAAGGCATGGTGGACTTGCCTATCTGGACTTCTGTAAATAGATGCTGTCAACACAGAATCACTGGTGAAATGTTTAAGCATTCAAAGGGTGGGGTCAGCATCTCAATTCCTAGTCAAATTTGCTGGAGGGAATTGAAAGTGGAACACCATGCAGATAAAACAGAAGGGGCAACTGTGTAGGGAACAATTTTCTCCTTTCTGCTGCCTCAACAGACACCCTTGATGATGTTCCTAAATGCTTCTATCTTCATCTGAGTCCTTCCCAAAATGGCATCGTGTCACCATTTTGAGAAGGACTCTTGACAAAAAATAGAGGTATTTGGGGGCCCTGAGGGGGGTTCTATGAAGAGCTGAATGTATTTTTTCATGTTTTTGGGAGCTCAGGTGAAAAATGTCTTGAAAATCACACTGAAATTGGGGGGAGGGGAGTGGAAAGCTTTGGAAAAGTGGTGGGAAGCTTCAAGGCTACAAAAATGGGGTCCAGGAACTATCATGTGGCCTGTGAGTTTCACACTGCCTACTCCTGAACTTAAGTTTTCATTCTCTGATGCTAATTCAATAAATGAATGCTATCTAGGGGTGACAGCAAGGGGTGTCTCTAACGGAATGGAAAACCAGTCCCACACAGACTCTGGCTAACCAGCAAGGCAACAACAATCACAAGTGTTTTCTCACATTTTAGATCAGTTACAGCAGCTTGGCATCAGTTTCTTCTCTGTATGACAAGAGGCTGCTCTGTTGTATGGCCAACATTATGTGTACATCATATTGTGTAGGAGTGAAGCAAAAAACACATGTAGTAGCTGATGCAGTATTCAGCTTCCTGAATTTTTAAGAAAACAACATTCTTGTCCTTATGCAACAAGCGGTTTCTCCTCAAACCTCAGAAACCAAACTCACAAATGAAAATAAGATTTCCACTGTTAGGACCAATGTTCTGCAAAGATCATTAATCACTTCTATAACTAACGAAACTGACACAAACAGGGCAAATTAGTGAAAACTGCTTATATAGAAGGAAAGAAAGTATAGATGACTGAATTAAGTTTACATCATTAGAGCACAGGTACATCTTTAAGCAGCGATCTACAGTTGAAAGAGATTTTTACATGCAACACTCACACTGCTGCAATCTTGATGAACTTCTTGAGCAGATGGGCCCGCTTCCCCAGTGACTCACACAGTAGCACCTCAGTGGCCACCCAGTGCTGAACCTCACTGCACCGCTGCAGCAGCAACTCCAGGTTGGCCGTCTCTCGTCGGCCTCGTTCTCCATGGAACACATAGTCCACAAATTCCAGCTACAAATGTGGGAGGGAGGAGAGAAATTCAGTAGTCAGTGTGCCCTCCCCATGCCTGGTCTGAAGACAAGAGCTCCTCTCCTCACCCTACAACCACAACAGCAACTGGTCTGTTTCATAGATAATGCCTTTCTTTGAGATTGAGACCTAGTTCTCATTCTGAAGATAAACATGTGTTTGAAGATACCACTTCGCCATGCAGACATACAGCTTCCCAATATATTTTGCTGCCTGAGGTGCATGTTACCTCCACCTCCATTTTATATATGCAAAACCTAACAGGATTGTCAGTTGAATCTTACAGAGTAGCAGCCCAGTTTAGTGGCTGCAGAGAAGGCCATTGGCAAACTCTTGCCTACGATAGAAAGGAACAGCTAGTAAGCTCATGTTAGCATCTCTCATCTGAGGCAGCGGCCTCACTTTGACTAATGGTACAGCAGCCCTATACAGAGTGGTGAGGTTCCACATAACTGAATGCTCCTTCCAAGAAAAAAAATCATATTCACATAGAAATCTAGGTGTCAGAGAGAAAGATTCTAGCCTAATCTTTTCTCCTGTCACACTCATCTTCTAATGCACAGTGAAGACTTTTAAAAGATAGAGGAATTTTCAGTCATGTGAGACTGTGCCTCACATGTGCTTTGAACAGCTCAAAAATGAGGCCAAGGCCCACTGAACAACGTTTATGTCTGTTTCTGAAATTGATTTTTACAGTCACATTTTACAGTCTATATTTCAAAGTCAGTATGTTTGAATGGGTATACTCAAATGAGCTCTTGGTTAAATTAAAGAATGGCATCTTCCCCTTCCACACACGTATATAAGAATCTTACTTAAACACTGGTGAAGGGGCAGTGTCCTCTAGTGCACCTCAGGATACCTTAGGGAACAATGGGCAGTTGCCTGGCGTTCAAAGACCCATCATGTTGCTGCCACTTATCACCTCTCTGAGCATCTACTGCCTGGGGTAGTTACCTCACTCTTCCTAATTAATGGGAGGACCAGCCCCGGTCTGAGCTGGATCTGAATACAAGACTTTTCACTCCATGTTTAAGGCTCTATCCATTAAAGATGCTCATCAATCAGGGATTGGATAATAGCATTTAGGCCTGCTGTTGAGCCCTCCAGAAGACCACGCACCAGGTTCTTAAATTCTCTCTGTTCTTTCCTGAACTGCAAAAGTCTCCAAACTTCTACTCCAGCTCCCTAGCCCAGTTCTTAATTCCTCACGAGCTACCAGACAGCTTAGGCTTTCTCACCTCATGGACACAGCGGAATAATTCCCAGTGGAAGGCTGTAAGGTGATTTGCCACATCTTCAGCTTCAACACGGTGGATCTCTGTGTCACCTGGAGACACCTGGATTTCGTCAGGGAGAGGGACCTAGACAATAGTCCAAATTTGGCAAGAAATGAAAAATTTAAAAGTATGAAGCCAAATGAAAAGGGCAGAAGTGTTTATAGAGCTCTTTTTGGTGATTCCAGCATTCTGAACCCCTGGACACACATAAGTGCAACAGAGGTTTCTTTCACACTACACAATTATAACACCATATTCCCTTCCAATCCTATAAAACCCTGGGGTTTGCAGCTGAGGGACTGGTATTCAGAATTCTTAACCAGAAGGCACTGGTGCCTCTCCAAACTGCAAACTTCAGGATTCCATACAATGCAGTCACAGTTATTAAAGTGGAGTCACACTGCCATAATTGTGTAGTATGAAAGTGACCATGGAATACAAAGGCTTACACCAGTGAATTGACTGATTTATCATTCATATTACAGAAGCCTACACTAGGTTTTTGCTCTGCCAGCCAAGAGAGTAATACAAAAAAGCAAAAAGTCAGGTCCAAGGCTTAGAAAAGTTATTTTTTGGGTGCTGCAGTTCCCAAAATCCCACAGGCCATTCTGGCTGGAAGATTCTAGGAGTTGTACATCCAGAAAAAGGTACCTCTTAAAAGCTTAGATCAGGAAAAAGAAACTCACTCACCAGTGATGGGAAAGATTCCTTAGTACAGGCAAAGAGATGGCTGTTTATCCCCAAAGTTGTGAAAACACACTCTTCATTGGGCTGTAGCACAGATTTCTCTGGGATTCAGAGGAAAAGTTACAATTAACTGAATGATTTGAGCTGTCATACTCATTACAGCAATCTCCCAAAACATTTTTATTGGGGAATTTTGGCCAATAGCTTTTTGTTCATAATTAGACAGGATCTGGGAGAACTATCACTCTATCCCAAACTAGATTGTAGCTCAACCTTCCCCCACTCCCTGATTTTCTGCTGCAAAATGTAGCTTGGCTCACTTATTTGAGTCATCTACAAATAAATGCCCATGGTACAATGTGGTCCGGATTGCGTAGAGGCAAAATTCGGAAGATCAGCTCATGTTAGCCTGCTTCATCCAAACATCTTGGAGAATTATAACTGATCTGTTGGAAGCAGGATGACTGGCCGGCCTAATTGTAGCTTTGTGTTTTAATTCTGGGATCTTTCCAGTCATATAATGAACAACCTTTCCAAACAAATTGACTCTCCCTCCCACCCCCCATCCTACAATGCAAATACAGGAAAAACAAACAGCAGAATCCTGGCTTTTCCAAATTTCTTGTACTGAAACAACCATCAATCATATTTAGCAGTAATTGTCCATGACATACTTTTAATTAATTGCTGCACTCTCATTTATCCAGTTGCTCAAGTGAGTCTGAAATGTCTGTAACCCTTATCACGGCCTTGTTAGCAGCAGGTAGCATTACCATCTTTTTCTGTGCTTCCTTTAATAGTGACTTGACCCATAATAATTTTGTTAGCAAAACTTTTCACCAAAGAAAAGTCAGTGAAGCTTTCAAGCCTCAGAAAAGCTATACCTCCTACATTTTTGCATGTCAGATGCTGCCAGAAGCTGAGGAGTTGGAGCCAATAAAAAGGTGGCAAATCAAGTGCCATTTCAAACCAACCACAAGAATAGCAACAGCAGTGCTAATTTGCTGTTCTTCTGTCTAACAATATTTAATGTACTAAAAGCAAATTGTGACCTTTCCTCCTTCTCTGATTTTTATGTTTTCTTAGGTTTGAAATTTTATGAGCCTCACGGTTGCAGAAAAGGGACAGAAGGCAGAGAAGCTTTTCTCATAATTTGCCCCCCCTCCCAGTCCCTGTAAGACAGTTACCTCCCGATGATGCTACTGCTACCAGGATGAGTGCTTCCTCCCGTGAGGGCTGTTCATCAGAATACTGGAGCTTCTCCGTCACTGAGGTGAGGATGTCCTGCACAGAGGCCGAGAGACGACTGCGAATTGTGACATAGGAGTGGTCGGGCATGTAGACACGGCAGAAGACTAGAAAAAACAGGGCCAAAAGACTGAAGGATGTAATTTTCAGCTAGAAGAGGACCATAATGATTGTTTTATTCTTACTAATATCAGTTCCTTGCAGGATCTGAACATGGTTGGAGATGAGATGCCAGGAAGTCAAAAAATGAAAGTTGGGGAAAGAGGCTGAAATAGTAGGGATCCTGTAACATGGAGGTGAATGGGATGGAATTCAGTCTCCTCTGGTCCACAGATCCTCAAAGTCTTGAGGTACTTCCTGAACTCATCATGTATCCTGAATATCTTACTTTTGGCGGTTGCTAGGGGATTGCATTCTACCAGCAACAACCTCACCAAAGCAAGTCCAGACACCTTTGTTCATGCTATCAAACTTGGAGGCTGAGCTACAACAATAAGCTCTACATAGGGCTGCCCTTGCTAATGATTCAGAAGCTTCTTTGGGCATAAAATGCTGAAGCCCAGCAGAGCCTGGGCTTATTTTTTTGGACTAGAATCCTAAGCCAGCATGTCCACTGAGAATTCAAGTAGTCCCATGAAGGAACTTTGCCAAGTCGTGGCCCAGCTTCTAATGGTAGAAGGCTGTGGGGAATGCTTAACTCCATTGGTCAGTACTGGCAGAAGCTTATTATTGTCTTTCAGTAATGAAGCTGATTATGGAAGCTGCAGATGCTCCATAAAATTCTGCCCAGTCTGCATCCAGCATCCCTAAACAGCTACCTCCATCACAGTGTCCCACCAAGATCAACAGGAATGCTCTGCACATCAAACCAGGTGCCAACGAGAACATGAGAAGAGTCACTCTCACCGGCTTTGGCCATCAGTTTCAGACTTCTCTTTAGCTGGATACTTCTCAATTTACACAAGTTACAAGTGGCATATGATTTTGGAGATTACAGGTGTTACATGGATTTTTAAAAAATCCATATCAAATTTTGGCAACCAGGTATCAGATTTAATAATTAAAATACTGTTATTTGCCTCCGAAATCTTAGGGTGGGATGGTTGTTAGTACAGTTAACCAAAAGAATCTGTTGTTGTGTGCCTTCAAGTCATTTTCGACTTGTCGTGAACCTAAGGGGAACCTATCGTGGGGTTTTCTGGGCTGAGAGTGTGTGATGAACCCAAGATCACCCAGTGGGTTTCCATGGCCAAGTGGGGAATCGAACCCTGGTCTCCAGAGTCATAGTCCAATATTCAAACCACCACATCATGCTGGCTCTCAAAAAAAAAATCATTTAATTTATGCGTTGTTGTTGTTCTGTGCCTTCAGGACAACTCTGTCTTATGGCAACACTATCATAAGATTTTCTCGGAGAGATTCATTCAGAGGGGTTTGCCATTGCCTTCCTCTGAGGCTGAGAGAGTATGTCTCAGTAGGTTTCCATGGTTTAGCAGAGATTGTGGATGTGGATGTAGCATTTCTCGATTTCAGTAAGGCCTTTGACAAAGTTCCACATGACATTCTTGCAAAGAAGCTAGTAAAATGCGGGCTGGACAGGGCTACTGTTAGTTGGATTTGTAATTGGATGACCGACCGAACCCAAAGGGTGATCACGAATGGCTGCTTTTCATCCTGGAGAGAAGTGACTAGCGGGGTGCCACAGGGTTCTGTCCTGGGCCCAGTGCTGTTCAATATCTTCATCAACGACTTGGATGAAGGAATAGAGGGCATGCTCATCAAATTTGCAGATGACACCAAATTGGGAGGGGTTGCTAATACGCCAGAGGACAGGATCAAAATTCAAAATGACCTGGGCCAAAGCTAACAAAATGAAATTCAACAGAGAGAAGTGTAAGGTCCTACACTTAGGTAGAAAAAATGGAATACAGAAATATAGGATGGGGGACACGTGGCTGGATAGCAGTACGTGTGAAAGGGATCTAGGAGTCTTAATAGACCACAAGCTGAACATGAGTCAGCAGTGTGATGCGGCAGCCAAGAAAGCCAATGTAATTCTCAGCTGCATCAATAGGAGTATGGTGTCTAGATCAAGGGAGGTACTGGTACCACTCTACTCTGCTTTGGTTAGACCTCATCTTGAATACTGTGTCCAGTTCTGGGCACCCCAATTCAAGAAGGACATGGTCAGGCTGGAGCAGATCCAGAAGAGGGCAACCAAAATGGTGAGAGGCCTGGAACACATGCCCTATGAGGATAGACTTAGAGAGCTGGGTATGTTTAGTCTGCAGAAGAGAAGGTTAAGAGGGAACATGATAGCCATGTTTAAATATTTGAAGGGATGCCATGTAGAGGAAGGAGAGGGCTTGTTTTCTGCTGCTCCAGAGACCAGGACAAGGAGCAGTGGATTCAAGCTGCAGGAAAGGAGATTCCACCTGAACCTCAGGAGGAACTTCCTGACAGTCAGGGCTGTCCGGCAGTGGAATATGCTGCCTCGGAGTGTGGTGGAGTCTCCTTCTTTGGAGGTTTTTAAACAGAGGCTGGATGGCCATCTGTCGGGAGTGTTTTGAGGGTGTTCCTGCATGGCAGGGGGTTGGACTGGATGGCCCGTGTGGTCTCTTCCAACTCTACATTTCTATGATTCTATGATTTGAATCCTGGTTTCCAGAGTCCTAGTCTAACTTTCAAAACATTACACCGTGCTGGTTCCATAAACTCTTACTGCCAAAGTACAAATGAAATCTGGCTTTTTTTTTCTTTCAAACTTCTAAATTAAAACCTGATGTTTAATCAAGTTCAAATTTCTCTTAGGGAATTTAATTTCAGGGATGCTTTTAAAATAATTTGAACAGTGAGCTTCTTGTGGCTGAATTTTAAGCCAGCAATGCTTGTATCGAGACACCAAATTCAAAAATACTTTTACACTTTTTTTTGGCAGAGGGTGGAATGTTAGATAGAAGGTTACATCTTCCTAGCAACTTCTTGTAATTATGCAGGGAAGTCTGCTTCTAAAGGTTAATCTGAATTTTCTAAAACTTAGCCACAAAATGTGTTTTCACTGTATCTGAGCACATGCAGGGTGCATCTAAACAACAAAATACAGTTAAAAATCAGTTCACTACTTTTTAACTATATACCCTCAGTTACTGAGGCTGGGCTCAAGTTGATGGAAAGCAGACCCAATATACTCCTCTTTGTATGTTATTATTTAATATGTATTTATTTAAAGAGAGTTGGACTAGGACACTGGGAGACCAGGGTTTGAATCTCTGCCTGGCCATGGAAACCCATTGGGTGATTTTTCACAAGTTACACTCTCTCGGCCTCAGAGGAAGGCAGTGGCAAACCCTCTCTGAACAAATTCTGCCAACAAAACCCTGTGATATGTTCACCTTTGGGTATCTATATGTCAGAAATGACTTGAAGGCACACAACAACAATAATTTATTTAAGGTATTTCTGTGGCCAAGTGTCTCCATCCCCTATTTTTCACTTCACACCTTGCAAACCTCTACCATTTCCACTGTTCTCTTTGTACTCAACATTATTCCCTTCTACGGGAGTCCCAACTCCTAACCTCTCTTGTCTATGGGAACTGGTCATAATTCAATGGTAGAGCACTTATTTTGCTTGCAAAAGGTCCCCACATTCAATCTCTTTTTAAGGCTGGGAAGGGGAAAAACCTTTCTGAAATGGTCATGAAGAACTGAAAGACATTGTAGCCAGATGAACGGTCTGAAGCCTACATGTTTTTATCTGGTTAAGGTGGGAGTTGGCAACCTGTGATCCAGCAGGTATTGCTAAACAGATGCTGTATCAATGGCTATATATACAGGCTAAGACTGACAGAAGATGCAGTCCAACAACATCTGAAAGGCCACAAGTTGTCCACCACTATTTAAAGAAAAATATTTGAGAATGAAATTATTCAACATCTCCTCCCATTGAATTCATCAGACTCTTGAAAGACAATCAAAGTCTGAACTCCCATTACTGCCTCCACCACCCAACTCTCTCTTTATTGCAAGGGTGGGAACAACATGGCCCTCCCTATGTGGTAGGACTGCCACTCCCAACATACCTTCCCAATTGGCTATTCTTACTAGGGCAGCCAAGAATTTCAGTCCATCCATATTAGGAGAGCCACACCATTCCCACCTCTGCTTTAGTACTCACTTTCATCTGAGCCACGGAAAGCAACCCGTGTCTGAAGGCACGAATCGATGCGCCGGAAATGCCTGAAGAGGGGTTTTACTTGTTTGCTGGGAGGATGGCTTTCTTCAGTCACCCTGTAGACAGAAGGCAAGGTTTAGAAGCTAGAACATGAGTAGCAGGTCATTCCAGCTGCAAAGCAAATCATGTTTTTGGAGAACAGGAAATTAATACAGTTCTGGGAGAAGCATACTCTCCAAATGTCACAGATGAAGACTGGGATATGTGCAGCTAAGCCACCTCAGACTGAAGTCAAGATGAGAAAAGAATACACAAGTGAGGGGAGACTCCAGCGATTTGCTTTTGCCTGGGCCTACTGGGAAGTGGAAGATTGCACTCTCTTCTCCCTGCTGACTTAACTGAATGCAAGCTACTTTTTCACTTTGAACTCAGTTTGCAGCAATGGAAATAAGCTGAGTACAAAGGGAAAAGGAGAGAAGGAGAGAGAAACTGGGACATGTTTGAAGCAGCTGAAAAACTGGAATGGCAGAGGATTAATTGGGACTGTTCCTCCAGATTGGGACAACTGGAGGACATAAAGAAGATAAAGAATTTTGAATACATTTTCTGTGCCAGCACAGTGGGAATCTGGGGCAGCTATGGGACAGGAAGATGGTCACGAGATTGTAAGTCTGGGGGCAGGGAATTGTTTTGTTGTTCTTTTACTTGTAAAGTACCATGTACGGTGACGGTGCTACATAAATAAATAAATAAATAGATAGATAGATAGATGATGATGGTGGTGATGATGATGGTGATGATATCAGCTCACTGTTATAGCAAGCCATTCAAGAGGGATGGCCATTCTTCATACATTTTGAAGCTCTTCTCTAAGTTGCTGCTGTTCAGTGCTGCCTGTTTAATAGGAGAGGCTTAGAAGATTTCAGTGCTAGAGGCCTTGGTTTCTTTACGTTCAAGTTGGGACTTGCAGCACCTCTGTGGCCAAAGAAATCCTAGGACTATTCAGTTAATTTTGTGTTTCTTAAGATGCTTTTGCATTACAAGCTTGATAGTACTTTAACTGTTAATGCCCACTCTAGGGAACTGTGGGATCTGTAGTTTAACAGCTACTTACACTTCTCTGCTAGAGAGCTCTAATGTATTCTCCTGAACTACTTTTCCTAAGGTTATCTCAACTGATTCCTCAGACCCTTTCCTCATGACCAATAGTTCTGGGGAGTACACTAGAGTTCTTCAGCAGAAAATTCAAAGTACCTCACGAGGGTGCTTTAGGATGGAACCATGACAGTTAAAGTACTATCAAGCTGATGTAATGATGTAGTGCAGATATACCTGTAAAGTAAGCTGCTGCTCTGTGTAACAACTTATTTTAACCAAATTGTTGTTATTGAAAAGATGTGTGTAGTCCTGTTTCCCATATTCCAAAGCTGCCACTCATTTTTTAAGGGACAAAAAAAAAATCCGAAAACATTCCTGCCACTGTAGCAGTTGGCTTTTTCCCTGCAAGTTTCATTATTCATCCATCCTCCTGCCCTCTACTGTGGGACAACATTAACATCCTACTTGCTTCAGCAGACGAGGGGTCCATTCCTGCTACACAATTCTAGCACTAATACTCCACTTTAACTGCTATGGTTGGATCCTATGTAATCCTAGGATTTGCAGTTTAGGGAGATGCATGAAAAATTACCAGCCAGAGTGCTCTAGTGCCAAACAAACTACAAACTCTAGGATTCCACAGGATGCAGCCAGTGCAGTGCAGGTGCAATCATAGCACTATAACTGTTTAGTATGAACAGGCCCAAGAAAAGCAAATTAATAACAGAAAGAACAAGGCTGGTAGGCCCAGTCAGATAGAAAGCGAGGGTGGTAGGGCACTTCGCACCAGGCGGCAGTGTTTTTGGGGCATCCCGGCTTATAGCCACCCCCCCGCATGCCCTGGCCACGCCCCCACGTACCACGGCGACACCCCCTCTCACCCCACCACCCCACCCCAAGCTCTGCCACTGGGTGTGCCTTCCCAGCCAAAGCAATTTCTCCTGTTGCATCCATGCTGTTAAAGACACAGCTAGGCTGTTTAGTCTGCAAGACGGCAATATTTTATCTCCCTCAATTTAAATCATGGTTGCCCAGCCACTATTCAGAAGCATAGTCATTAAAAGCGTAAACTACAAGCAGGAAGAACCTAGATATAATCTCTATCTTCTATGGACTTGCCCTCTGACACGCACATGATAGCGTAAGCACAATTACCATTATTTCCATTTTAAGGGCTGAGTGTCACCTAAGAATTTTTGCTGTTGTGTACCTTGAAGTCATTTCTGACTTATGGCAATTCTAAGGTTAACCTATCATGGGGTTTTCTGGGGCTGAGAGAGTGTGATGTGCCCAAGGTCACCCAGTGGGTTTCCATGGCCAAGCCAGGAAAAAAACCATGGTCTCCAGGGTCATAATCCAATGCTCAAACTACTATACCATGCTGGATCTCATCTAGGAATAACCAAGCTAAATACACCACACAACTGTAGGAACATCAATTTGATGCTACTTCTAAGGCTGTGTTTTACCATATATATATTCATACTTTCAAAATATCCCAATATGGCTTCGCCTGTCCCAATTAATCCTCTGTTGTCTCACTTTTTCAGCTGCTTTTAAAACGTCCAAGTGTCTTTCTCCTCCTCCCACTTTCCCTCTTTGTTTTCAGCTTCAATTGCTGCAGCATGAATTCAGAACATAAAAGTATTTTGCACTGTATCAACTGAGGCAGGAAGAGAGAGAGGATGGAATCTGCCCTTTCAAATAGACTCAAGCAAAAGGGGGGGGAAGGAAACTTTTGCAGCCTCTCCTAGCTCGTGTGTTTTTCCTCATTTATAACTTTTTCCTTCTGACCACACTCTAATGTTACTTGGCCACACATGTTCCTGATTTTATCTGTGAAATGTTGGAGGGTATTGTTATTACTGTTAGCTGTCTCTGAACACTATATGGTACAATTTTTCAAAAGAAACAATACATTTTACTTAACTAAAGGCAGATATGGGAGACTGCAAAATTAAGCAAATAAGGGAGCACTGAGGGGCTCATTACTCTTTTCACTCTCTTTTTTTTTTAGTCAAAATCCCACCTCTTTTCAAGCTACTGCTATATTCACAGGAAAAGATAAATATACCAATAAGGAGCTGGGATCATTGTGATTAAGAAAATGGCCAAGAAGTGAAGAGTAGAAAGCAGCTCTTCCAACACTGTTCCTTCTTGTATTCACCCAGCCTCCCAAGACTAATATAGTTTTTTAAGCGTGTGTCTGTGAGAATGAGAGGCAGACTGAGATGGACAGACAGACAGACGGACAGACAGACAGGAGGTTCTTGTGACTATGCTTCACATCTAGTTTCATCCTGAGTTTGTTGCTAAGTTCAGATGGTAAACCATATGTATTATGCCCATGTTCAACAAACAGGTTGATCCACTGGACAAAACTGATTCTTAATTCTAACTTCTAGGAAGTTAGAACTTTTTTCTCTCCTTTCTATTTTCAAAAATAGAAAACTATTTCAAATTGGTAAGCTTCATCAAAGTAGTTAATGTAGTTAAAAGAGTGCCTCAGAGTATGACAAGGCAGCTTATGTTCTTTAGTTTCTATCTGTGCTCTCTACTCACTTAAGTTCAACTGTCTCCACAAGCTGATGTAGCTTCAGAATTTCATCTTCCAGTTTCTGATAGAGAGAGGAGTCCTTCATGATGAGCAGATAAAGATCCTAGGAGACAAAAGAAAACAACATGACCTATCATGCTCTGACATCAACCAGAGGGGTACCTCATCTCCTTACATTCACCAGAACCACTCTGTACTCCATCCAAACATTGGGTTTATATCCATGAAAGCTCATTTAAAATAGAAATCATGTAGTCTTAAGGGTGCTGCAACATTTCTTCTCCACACATTCCTCCTTTTTATGCTATCTTGACAGGAAGACTTGGCACTTTAGAAAGATAAGCTTTTGCTTTATGTAAAACAATAGGTAGAATATATTGCAATCTGACATTATTCATTTCTTTAAAAGTAAGTTTCTAGTTTCCCTGAGAGTAAGTTTAGGAGGCCATAAAGTACCTTGATGACTTTGCCTGCTTTCTCCTCTTCCTGCAAGATGCCCTTGTATGTCTCAAGGAAGTGCAGCAAAATAACCAAAACCGCTCGTTTCCGGTGCATGGCCTCACCTTCTTTCCAACAGGGTGGTGATGGGATTGTCGATGCTGTCATAAAAGTGGCCACAGGGAGGTCAAGGGCAAATCATGTGATCAGATTTCAAAAGGCAATGATTTTGAAGAGAGAAAGAAATACCAAGTGGCATGCTATGATAGGTATGGGCAAAACATGGCTCACTGAATTGCAACTTGCAGCATTCTTCATCATTGGCTAGGCTGACTAGGATTGCTGGGAATTGCAGCCCAACAACTTCTGCAGAATGAGAAAGCTGCAAAGGAGACTTAGAAGGTATCAATTCCAGTCCCCTTTAATGCGCATCGCTCTTGGTTTCCAGTTACCACAAAACTGTGGACCGGGTTTCTGATGATGAATCCAGTATACTGAGAATTCCAGCTGAGTTCAGTAACATAGTGGTTCAAATGTCAAATATGAACCATAAAATCAAAGTTTAAATCCTTTCTCAGCTATGCTGCTTACTGGATGATAAGCTAGACACTTTCTCAAAGCCTCACCTATCTAGGTCTTTGTAAACAACCCCAGTTCATAGTAGAGCACTAACATGTAAACTAAAATGACAGTAACTATCCACAAGCTTTTGTCTCCAGAAAATTCCAGTTTATCTACATTCAAGGGAAACAAAAAAATAAAGCCTGTTTCTAGATTGTATAGAAACGGGTAGAAAGACAGAAGTAGCTGAAACTGCTCATTCAAGTAAACTAGATGTCATGTGTGATTCACCTCTAAAAATAATGCTATAATGTGTGTGTGAAATCAGCAGGAATCTCAAAATCAGAAAAGGTAACATTCCATTTAAACACAAACAACTTTCCATCTATCAGTACCCATGTCTGTGGCAACTGGGAGTGCTCTTAACTGAGATGAACAATGTAATTGTTGCCTGTTGACTAAAATGAACAAAATTCACCAAGGCTGCAGATTTTTCAGAGGTGTCAACATTCTCTGACAAAAGCTCTGTGTGACAACATCTGCCTCCAAAGAAATTTATCAAAGAGGCCAAAAGATAACTGAAGGTGCAGTCTTAAAACATACTTATTAGGAAGGCCCCTTTGAACAAAGCAGAATTTACTTCTGAGAAAACATTACTCAACTTGCGCTGTGGAGTCCCCAGAGAATTATGTTAGACCATTGATTCTCAGCCTTTGGCCCTCCAGCTGCTTCAGCCTTCAGTTCCCAGAAATATTAACCAGCAGAGTCCACAATGAAAAATTCTGAGAGCTGAAGTTCAAAACTGAAGGTTGAGAACCCCAGGTTAGACTGAGATCTGCCCAGTGAAATGAGCTAAGGTTAGACATATTTCTTTACAGTTTTTGGTGTATGGTGTGTATTCCTGTCCCCTTTGCTCAAAATCTTGTATTTCAGACTTGCCATTCCTCTATAGGGTTCAAGGAAGCACAGTCAAGTATCAATTTATTAAACAAATTAGGATTAGGGCTAAATTAGGATTAATTCCAGCAATCTGTAAAACAGATTTGGTTTAGGGTAGCCAGATGCAAAAGAGAACATCAATCCTGCCCTTTTAGTATGGTGTATGTTAAAAGGAATTTCAGTGTTTAGTTTGCATGATACGCTTTATGAAAATTTTCTTTTTTGCATACATTTAAAAGACACAGGAGCCCTAGGCTCTTTTGCATCTGCACAGTCTATCTGGGCTGAAGCCAGAATTACAATTTATTGGGGACACGTGGACATCTTCAATATATCTTACCAACAGCATATACTGCAATCATTTTCCGATTCCCTAAAACAGCAGCCAATAACACAGAACTGAGATTGGGGAAATCTTGTAAACACTGCATTTTTTTTTCCAGTGGACATTACTAGGAAAAATGCTGGAAAAGATGTGGCTCAGTGATGCTCCCTCCCCATGATATCACACTATTCTGTGTAGAGAATGACTTTGCTTACAACCACTCAGTGAGTCTGCCAGCTGATTCACACTTTGTGGTAATCATATTTGTCTCACATGCCCACAAAGCATGAAGGGAAGATGTACAACGTGGATGCTCAAAAGGGAGTCCTGATTAGCCATTGTTTGAAGACTCTCCTGTTAAGCATGAATTCTCTTCTGAGAAAGGAGAATGTATGTCTATATATTTTGTAACTAGAGACACCAGCAACTGAACTGGCACCTCATATATGCAAAGCATAAGCTCTAACACTAAGTTATGAAGTCTCTCACAAAGGGCTCATCCATCTTGAATAAAAACTAGGTTACTAGTTCTTTCTCTTCCCACTGCATCACATTCTCCCTCTGGAAGCTGTACATTCAGATGTGGAATATGCTAATATAAGGAGATGTCAAAACAGAGAGACTGAATAGGATTTTGCCTAGAATCACAGTCAGAACCACAGGGGAAACTTCACTGTTTGAACTACAAGCTTCACAAATTCCTTCTCTGTTATCAATTAGCATAATGCATTCCCCTGCAGCAAGTCAAAGAACATTGAAACATCCAGAAACATTGAACCAGAGGTGTAGCAATGGAAGGAATGAGGGTATTGCTTCCCAAATAAGAATTTTGCTCCCTCTAAGTGACATTTTCTCCAGTCCCTAAATTTCTAGCATTGCAGTAACTTAAAATTTCACTTGAGAATTTAGAGATACTGTACAGTTTAGGCATTCAAAGAAAAAGAGCAGGCAAAGTTACTGAGGGAATGTGACCAGAACAAATCTAAATGTTCTAGGTACGAGTGATCTTCAGTGTCTTACTCTCTGCAATGCTACAAATTAGGAGACTGGAAAATGTCATACGAGGAGGTAGAATTCTTATTTGGAAACATAGTGCCCTCAATTTGGCCTTTCCCCCCATAGCTATATATCCCTGAATCGAATACTAACTAGTAGAAGCTCTATCTCCTCTTTAGCTTCTGAGATTTCATAGGATGAGGCTGAAACATTTTTTGGCCATAAGGACTAACAGAGGTGCTTCAAAACAGGAGTGGCCATCATGCAGTCCTACAGATGTTTTTGGAATGTATTTGTTCGAATGCATCACCCAGTGTTTCTCACCACTGACTGCGATGACTACAACTGCTGGGAGTTGCAGCCTAATAGTACCTGGAGGGCCTCACAGTTGCTTTAAAAGGAAAAGGTGAATTGAATGCACACAGAAATAAGGGTTATGGAACCAGCTTGGGTGACGGGCATCAGCATAAGAAAATCCACAAAGCTCTCTGCACTGACAATGGGGAACATGAAAGGGTGAAATGAATAGAATTATTTCTGCAATTAAATGTATTAGAAGAAAATCTCTCTGCACGGTCCACCTCCCACGATGCCACCATTCTTAAAGAGACTTTCTATAATATATGGGAAGGATATTGCTGGTGCAGCTGATGTAAGAACTGTTCTGTGGGCAGGAACAACGAGTGGGTGAGGACAATGTCATCTAGGAGCAAATCTAAGAGAAAACAGGAAAAGAAAAAGAGATTAATACTGATGGCCCACCCCCTTGAATACAAAGTTACATTAGTGTCAAGAAACTTGGGACATCTTTTCTTCTAGTGATGTAGCACAAATCCTTCCCAAATCTGGGGCTATTTTGGACAACAAGTCTCATCAGCCCCAGCTAACAGGGCCAATGGTAAAGGATCATGGGAGTTGATGTCTAAAATATCTGAAAGGCACCAAGTTAGGGAAGCCTGGTATAATAAAATGCAGCAAAACAGACAGACATGAGAACAGGCTTTGCATGTGGCCACGCAGATGTTGAAACAAGCCCAAATCAAACTGGTTTTGAAGGCTCCACCTTGGAAATATTTTTTGGGATAGGCAGGGCTGCCAACCTTCATCTCCGATGCAGGGGACTGAAATATAAACTCTTTCCACCTCTCTATCCTCTCTTTCCACAAGCCATTAAATTATAACATTATGTGAGCCAGGATACATCGTACATACACTCAAACCCAGCAGCTAATGCTTATGTCCTGGGGCTCAGATTTGGAACATGAAAAGTAAAAACAGTGTGTTTCTGAGCATGTGCGAAAAGTGTCTATACAGTGAATAAAAACATAATCAGCACCTACATCTTCTACACAAGAAAGCTCTATGTCAAAGCATGCAAGTTTTACAATACCTCTTGCCTTATAGATTCAACTCCAATCGTAAACCTAACCCTCCCAAACTTTATTCAGCACAATTGCTTGATCACAGCTATTGCCTTTTACTTTTGTTGCTTTTTAATGTGTCAAGAAGCAAAAGCTGCAAGTCAGACACTGAAAAAGATGATAAGTAATAGGGAAAAGGATGGAGAGTTGTGGTCCTCCAAATATTTCTGGACTGCCATTCCCATAATCCATAACCACAGGCCATGCTGGCTAGGGCTGACGGAAGAACCACCAAGGTTCGTGCCTGTTGGAGAACCAGCAAGGATGCAATGCCAGAATACTATGGTTGTCAGGCAAAATAATGAGTGGGGCTCTTGTTCTTTTAACAGTGGGAATTTCACCAAGGTGTTGCTTGTCAGACAAGGAGCACCTGCTGAAATTCCCCCTTCCACAAAACCATTAAAGCAGAAGTGGGCAAAGTGCAGCCTATGGGCCACACGCAGCTCCCACAGCAGTTTTTGCAACCCCCCTAAGAGTGAACTCTAGGATGCACGGGAACATATTGCCATGTTTTTGGCCTCCTTGGACCATTTTAGGCCAAGGAGAAGCCTTTTTCTAAAATAGGAAATAAGCAAGAAGTCATCTTCCAGTCACTTCCTACTGTTAAAAAGCCCTCACCTAGGCTCAAAATGGCCCATCCCCCCCACAAATAATGGCAAAATGACCCCACACTTTTTAGAGAGCATTATTATTTTGGAAAGTGCATTCCTCCAAGGTCTCCTGGGCAGTTAATGTCTTTTAAAGACCTTTTTCTTTTCAAAACAGGAGGTGAGAAGTTGCTTCCAGCATATTCTGGTTTTGACCAAAAAGGCCTCTCTTGGGCCTAAAATGGCCCAGGAAAGCCTAAAAACATGGTAAAGATGCCCACCCACCATCCCCAGAGGGAGTTGGAGGTATTTTTATTACAAAAATATAGTGGGGGTGGGGGGTACACCCCCCAGAACTTCCAGGGGGCTAATCCCACCCATGGTTGACTACCCCTGTGTTAAAGGAACAGAAGCTCCGTCCCTTATTTTACCTGCCAGCCCCGGAGAATACAAAGGATTGATACTATTCTAGAAAAGATGTGGTTCATGCTACCTCTACATAGTGTGGCGAGGGGCAAACAAGAAAAGACCCCTTTCCATTATGGTGTCTCATCTTTTGAATGCTGTCACCCAATTCACTGAGCACCCCTGTTGATATCACTTTAGCAGGGAGCAAATGCATTTTAGAAAATTCTCCCGGCCTTTTAAAATCTTTTAAGGGCACTACTGTACAGATTTTACCAACTATCTCTTATTTAGTTTGTTTTGTTATTCTGTTGAACTTCTGTGGATTTAGGATTTTTGCATTGTTATTTAATAGCAAACCATTCTGAGAAAATACCCCCAATCTATTGAACCATGAAAAAAAAAGAAACAGACAAATGATGTAGATTAGCTCAAGTGGCAACCACTGAAGCACACCGCAACACAGCTTATGTGTGCACTACGCATGCTGCATGCATAACTTACTCTCTGGAACGTAACAAAATTGGATACATACTCTGAGCTTGTCTAGCTTCTCGATCTAGGCCCCTTGCAGAGTTATAGTGTTATGATTTCATTTTTAACTGCTAGCGTTTCACCCTGTGGAATCCTTGGATTTGCAGTTTAGAGAGGAGCATGCAGAATTCTCAGCCAGAGAGCTCTAGGGCCTCCCCAAACTACAAATCCCAAGGTTCCATAAGATGAAGCCATGAGAATTAAAGTGGAATCATAGTGCCATTACTGTGTAGTGTTAACCTGGCTCAGCCTCTCTGACCCAGTAGTGCCTGCCAGCTGTGCTAGGCTAAATTGCCCACCATCCTCAAGTAGCATAGCCAATGGTCTTGCTCAGCTGGGAAATGTGGTCCAACACACTTGGGAAGACATCATGTTGGAGAAGACTGGACTGCCATGTACAACAGTCTCCCCTTTACAATCCATAGATTGGTAGAGAGGACATGATGCTGGAGAAACAGCCAATCCCCCATGCAGTTACAAGTACATGCATGGAATGCCCAAAAAAGGATTCTTGGGATAGGGCAATTGGCATCAGAGAAAGGACAGGAAGAGAAAGAATGCTTAATACTCTTCCTTCACCAATCTTGTTTCTTTATCTTTGAAACCCTCCCTGCTACACCAGCTGTTTTTATCTTTGTAAACCTCCCAATTAGCGTTGGCATGTGTTCCAGATCAGTCTGACAGATCTGTTCCCTGTGATGTGATGGATAAGGGACATGTGGCCCTTCAGATGCTGTTGGAACTATCATTTCCATCAGCTCTGAATACTGGTTGGGGCTGATGGAAGAAAAAAGCCCAACATCTCGCAGGTCACAGGTTCTGTACACCTCCTCTATGAATTGATTTAATGGGGAGGTGCTCAAAATAGATATAACAATAACAACAAAACAGAAAATGGATTGTGTGTGTTTGTGCAAGTAAACAGGAACTGTGGGGTAGAGGTAGAGAACGTGGGGTGGCAAGAGGGTTTTTTTGTTCCCATCAAGTGTTATTTGCATTATCAAATGGAAAGCTCCCAATGGCTATATATTACCGATGCAAATGGCAGCCACGGGCAAGGGGAGGGATCACAGCAGGTGCAAAATGTTAAATCCCCTTTGGATAACTTGGAACTCTCCCTTTGTGGCTATTTATTTAAAACAAAGAAACACGCAATTACTAATTGCAAGCTTGTAATTACATCTATTTTTGACTAAACTAGTGGCCACCAACACATCCAAGTGCAAATTCTATTACAGATTGCACACAGAACTGGCTTTGGCCTGGTCTGACTCTGTTCAGCTTCACCGAGTGAATTCAAGGCTGAGCCCAGATCTTGCTGCCTGAAGCAAAAGTCAAGATGTTGTCTCCCCTCCATTCAATGCACAGAACGTGAGCAGACTGGCAATTGAAACCTCCTTTGACACTAACCATGGGACAGAGTTCTCTCTACTGTTACACTTTGCCCTCTGTGACAAGCAGTTACAACAAGACTCTACGAGGTATATGCCTCTGCCAGTAGGAAAACAATGGATGCTTCTTCACTCACTGCCACACTCCCAGCATCTCAGAAACTCTATGTTGGTGCAGCCCCCTGGCTTCTCAGAGGAGCCTTTAGGAGTTGCATCAGCGGATGTAGCTACAACAGTGGAGCTCCATCAACATAGCTACATCTCTTGATGCAGAATCTTTGACAACTGTTTCTAAATAATATGGCAGGAGAGCCCTCCTTAGAGCATCTGCCAAGGGGCAAGGAAAAAGACACCATGTCCAGGAAGTATCTAAATTAAGTGTCTAAGATCTTCAGGTTTGTTGTTTACAACCTCCCATTCCAATATTCCATTATTATTGTTATTTTGAACAATATGTTGCAATTGGGAAGAATGCTAATGCTTAGGATTCTGTCTAGCCACTCATGTTCTCTCCTATGATACTCTATTCCACTCCCTTACCTTAGTCAGCCAGCATTCTGTGATTAGTAATCATGCCCCATCCTCATTAGGCTGTTTCAGCTCCTCCTGCCCCAGGTAATTTTTTGTTAAAGATTTCTTCTGCAAACATGGAGTTCCCAAGTTTATTGGTATCTTCCACTTAAGCATCCTCCCTCAGAGAATATAGGGGCCTTTTCACATTTCACAAACATAGTGCCATGATTCCATTATAACTGCCATGGCTCCATCCTGGGTTTTGTAGTTTCCTGGCTGGGAATTCTAATTGTTCCTCCATAAACTACAACCCTAGGATTCCACTTTAGCTGCCATGGCAGCTAAAGTGGAATCACACTGTTTTAACTGTGTAGTGTGAAAGAGCCCTGGGTCCTTATGAAAAGAGAAGTGCACGGAGAGAATGTTATATGCCAGTGTGGCTTTTGTGGAGAAGGGGATTTTTCAAATTTATATTCTAATGCAGATGTAGGCGGCTCCAATTCTTATCAGAAAAGCAGGAGGTGAGAAGAGGCTGCCTTCCCCCTTATGAGGAGAAAAGCATCCGGGTGGAAACTTGATCAGGATAATGGTCTGAATATGGAAAGTGTTCAGCTTCCCTTCTGCTCCCTGCAGAGTAAAAGGCACAGTGGGAGGATATTTTGGTAGACTAATGTTGATCTTTTAAAAAAATCTGCCCACAGAAATAGGATTACAAGTAAATACCTCTCCTCCTTTACCCATACTCAGGCAAATCCAGAGTCTCTCACAACTGCATTAAAATAGGAAATGGGGAGTGAGGGAGCCACAAAAATTCTCTCCATCTCATCTATTTACATCTAGTCTGATCCTAAACCAACAAGGAATAAGTTATGTCTGTGTACAAAAATAAACCAATGCCCAACACTTCAGAATATCTATCCAAGCACCCATTCCTAAAACTCTTCTGGTAGCCCATATACCACTTCTATCAGATGACAAAAGCTAACATTATGGTTGCCTCTTATTCTTTTTCCTATTTCAGCAAATCCAAACTAATCCAAAATCCAGATTTTAACAAATCCAAATAAATCATTTGCTTCTTGAACAAGACTACCAGTAGAATACAGTTAACTGGAAGGGAAGTCACTGATGTTCCACAACGATTTCTGTTAACAGATCTTAAGTGCCTCTCCTTTAAAACATCTCATGGGAGATTTCTGCAGGCAATCAAATATTACAATTAGATGATACATTATCAGATCTTTCCCCAAACATTTGCTGTGCTAATTCTTAAAATTATTACCTTTCAGCTTGACTAATATATCACATATATGTTTATCAGAACCAAACAGGGTCAGCCCTGACATTGGGCAGAATGAGGCAACTGCCCTGAGTAGCGCTTGCTATGGAGCAAGGATTGGATGGGGCTCCACATTCCTCTTCATTGCCTGCTCTCTGTCCGCTATGGTAGCCTCCTGTCCTCAGGTATAAGGAAACATGCTGTACTACTGCCAAGGCTTGAGATTCAACTGCCAGTCAGTTTTGTATATGAAATGGAGAGGCACTATCATGCCCTTCCCCACAAGCAACAAAATGTCTTGGCCCTGGCAACAGTTCTTTTAATGTTAAGCTGAGAGTAGACTCAAGCCATTTTCTGCACTAGACTGTTATAGCGCTATTATTCCACTTTCAACAGCCTATAGAATCCTGGGGTTTGCAGTTTTTCCCTCCCAAAACTGCAGACCGCAGGATTCCATAGGATGTTGAACATGGAATAATAGCGCTATAACAGTCTAGTGCGGAAACGGCCTCAGTCTCAGACCTATTTCCCCCCTTGCTCTACTTCTCTGCAGTCCTTCAACAAAAAGCAAGCCTTTTTTGTTGTCTTTTTGACAGAAGACCCCATATAGGCTCTTCAGTAACAACCTTATACTTTCTTCATATTGTGATACTGGAAGCATTCAGCATCTCATAGAAATAGCTTTTCCTACATCTGTACCTTTCAAAGGCCCCAATTAAACATTATGCTGATTTGAAGCATATTTCTACTTATGCTGTTAGCACAAACCACTTCCTTAATCAAAAGCAGCCACAGGAGGACCTGACCCAGATCAAGACTAAGATGCAGGGGGTGAGGGAATTAAATCCTTCCTCCTCCACTATCTTCCTGTTAACTCCACCTGCCAAAGACGATAATTACTCTCAAAGGTGCTGCTTGCAGTGAAGAGCATTTTCAGGGGCAAATAGCTTTTAGGAAGATAATTTTAAAGAAGCACTCATGCCTGAACATCAGAAACAGAGGAAAGAAGTAGGATCTGCAACAAAGGCCATTTCCACACTACACTATTATAGTGCTATCATTCCACTTCTATTCCAGATTAGGGAGGGGCCTCATCCAGAGAGCTCTTTGGCCTCAGTAAACTACAAATCCCAGGATTCCACAGGCTGTTGAAAGTACATTAATAGCACTATGAAAGTGTAGTGCAGAAATGGCCAAAATTGCAGTATGGCGTGCGCCTGTTCTTGTTTCCAATTAGTCAGCCATGCTCTTCTCTTCAGTAAGCTTTTCCATTCCCCTCCATCAATTTTTCCATTCTCTCCTCCAATACTTAAGTCAGAAGTTTATTGCCACAAGCACAATCCATTATCACTGAGCTGTTTGGGGGTATTTCCCCTCTAAGTATTCTGTCTTACACATTTTTTGTACTTCTGCAAATGCACAGATTTTTCCCAGGCCTCTGCTATATCCTTCTTGTGCCCCATGGCATCATTTTGGTTACATAAGGAATATCAATTATGCCAAAAAAGGGGTAGAGGAGTATATTTATACAGGAAACCCTCACCTTTTGACATCTTGTTATCTTATGACTCATTTTTTTGATGCTTCCAAATTAAGGACAAGTTCCATTAAATCGATGGGTATTCCACTCTTTCATCAGTGCTCCGTACCTATGGAGGCTCGCTTGGAACCACTTGGACGTGTGTGCTGCTTGCAAAGCTAGCTGAGGAGGGGAGAAGGTACTAAGCCAACAGAGAGACTTTGCAAGTAGCATGTGCACTGTTGGTTCCAAGTGAGCCTCCATAAGTCCTTCATGCTTCCTACAGTACAGTATATGGGTTCCACTTTCCAACCAATTCTGTTTTCTGACAGCATTCCAGTCCCTAACCTGTCAGATAAGTTGGGGAAGCCTATATGGGAGTGGTACAGAAAGGCAGAAAGCTGCATCTCTTCTCCTCTGCTCCAGGGACCAGCCCACCCCCAGAAATATCAGTGAATAAAATGGAACAAGGGCAGGAAAACTTAGAATGAAATAATGTCTCATCACACATGTTGTTTCTCTATCTTACCCTTCCACAGCCTAGCACCTGTGATATGTTTTAGACTTTAATGCCCATTTGTTTCAGACCCCAGCCATGTTGGTTGGCTGCATTTTGAGGCTGATGAGAACTGTAGACCAAATTTCAGCTTGGTCCCAGGAATTATTGTTTCCAATACTGTTATAGAATATCTTTTTACTGGCAGTGCCAGAGAACAACATTACATGCAGCATATGTGCACTATATAGAGATGGAAAGAATCTTCAAAAATATTCAAGGGATAAATTAAAAAAAAAAAAACTGTCAGGACTCCCTGATGCAGATAATACTGGAGGGATGACAATTGTCACAGTTTGAAGTTTATTGCTTTTGAAAAAGAAAAAAAAAAAGCAGATGATTGCACCAAGAACAATATTTTCTGCACAGAAAAGAACATTTCTATACAAAAATTGCATCATTTTTCACAAAGAGCAAGTCCCAATATATGCATAGTCCTTGACAACCATAGTTCTCAAGGACTTCTTTTTCTTTCTTTTTTTTGTAGTGAGGAAAAAATTGTGAAATTATTCATTCGTCCCTTGTGAGAACAAAATTTAAACAAATTTACATCTACCTTTGCGCAGTGGGTTGCTTTAAAAAAAAAATTAAAGAAAAGACGTTCCAGTCAAGAACATCTGAGAGTGGTCCTCGTGCTTGCTTGTCCTCTCTACTATAAATTGTAGAAAAATCACTAATTCTGTTCTGGATCTGTTGGGATTAATTTTGTCCCTACCCACCCATCCTCCCTCCTCTTCCCCACTGCACTGTGTCGTGTCACACACTCCACGAGGAAAAAGAGGTGAACTCCTTGCCTTCCCAACAAATGTACTGCCGTCCTTGTGAGCAAGAAAATCCTATTGGATTCACTCTGGTATACTGTGGGGTGAGGCAGAGAAAGGAGGCCAGCGTGTTAATCCTTCACATCAGCCAGACATCAAAAGACAGCGGGATCCTCCAAGCCAGGCTTCCAGACAATCAAAACCGTCTGGCTGGCGGGGGGGGGGGGGGGGGAGAACAAGAGAAAGTTAATTAGCCACCTTTGTATTATGCCTTTCTAGCGACAGGGTTCTAATCCACGGCTGACATCCCTAAATAAACCGTTAAAACACACACACATGGGCTTCTGTATCAAGAGTGGAGTGCCTCAGGGTGGGCTAGATTAATCACCGTGCTTAAGTGAGCCACAAAGTAGGACCAAGCCAAGCTCCCCCACCCAGCTATGGCCTAATTATCTACAGACTGTGTCCATCTTTGACCCGATTTGGATCTCCTTCAAAAACATCCAGAAGCCCAGCAATTCAGCAGCCATCCTACTTCATACATAACAAATTGGTGCTGGCAAAAATATTCACTTGGAGATTTAAAAATGGTGCCCTTCCAAAGGACATGCGCTTGGCATGGCCTCGGCAGGCGATGATGGGAGCTCTAGTCCAACACATCTAGAGGGCCGCTGGCTGAAGAAGTCCAAAGTATGAAAGTATTGGAAATAGTGTAGCCCTGATCCAGCTCTTTCTGGGTTCTGTGGGGCCAAATACAATTGAGGATTGCAAACACAATGACAATTTAAGTCCCACCGTATATTTTTAACAACAACAAAAACAAATTATTTATTAAATGAGTCGTGTATGCCCTGTCCCCAAAGTTCCAAGCATCCAACAAGGTATCAGTCCAGACTCTTCTGTCTGTGATGCTCGGTTGTATTCCAACATTTAGATGGAAATTTTAAATTCCTTATTCAAGGTGAAGAGGGCAACTGCAGCTCCTCTGCATCTCCATTTCTCCCTCTCTTTCTGAACTCATCCAGCAAAGTATAGCCCCTTCCTTAGGGCTTCCCCACCCACTGGGCCAAACCAATAATAGTGTTACACACTCATAAGCGGTGACCTAGAACAGAAATAAAAACCCCACCTTCATTGAGAGTTGTGTCTGCTGCGCACAGTGTAATGATTCGGGGGCTTTTCACATTATGTAGTTATAGCACTAAGATTCCTCTTTAATTGCCATGGCTGCATTCTATGGAATCATGTTTGGTGAAACATTATAGCTCTGTAGCAGAGAATTCTAAACATCCTTCCCTAACCTGCAAATCCCAATATTCAATAGCATGTTGCTACAGTACTTATAGAGAGCCATTGTGGTATAATAGTTTGAATGTTGGACTAGGACTCAGGGAAACCAGGGTCAAATCCCTGCTCAGCCACAGAAACCCACTGAGAGGCCCAGGGCAGGTCACACTCTCTCAGCCTCAGGGGAAGGCAAGGGCAACCCCCCTCTGAACAAATTTGGCCAACAAAACCCTGTGATGGTATCACCTTAGGGTCACCACAAGTCAGAAATGACTTGAAGGCCAACAACAGCAACAATAATGGTAGTTAAAGTGGAAGCATAGACCTATTACTGTGTAGTGTCAAAAGGCCGTCGGCACACAGCTGTGCACACACAACTCTTTTTCCACATGACCTCAAGATATCCATTATACTGATGGGATTGGCACTATTATATGCTTATAATGTGCCTGTGCCAACATTTGAGTCTGTAACTTAGGCGGTAATCCAAAATAATTTACACCAGGGTGGGGAAATTTTTTCCTATTAGCCCAGAAGAAACATTTATAGGGGCCACAGTCCCTTGTGGGCTACAAGGCTAGTCCAAGACATTTCAGGCATGAGACAAAACAGCTAATCCCCTACCCTCTCCCTGTATACAACAAACACATAGTAGCCAAGGCTGACCAGGTTATTTTGACACTTGAGCTAAGCATGGCAGCTGACAACAAAAATACAGTAACTTTCAACGTATTTGCCTTTTCAAGATAACTGAGATTCATGTGCTGAGGACGGTTGCCTCACTCTACGTAATAGCAGGGACAATCCAGATGGGTGGAGCCAAAGCCAATGGTGAAAAACCAAAAGTGAGTGGAGTTTGCAGCACTCTTTCTACTGGGAATGGGCCAACTGAATCCTCAAATCCTGGGCAAGGATTCGAGATTTGTGAATCTGAATCCCTGTGCTAAAATAGGCAAACCGAATCTTTCAAATCCACCAACCAAATAGTTTGTTGGAGAACGGGATGTCTGAAAACCTGGGAGACCAGATACACAAGGGGAGATGGCAAGTAGATGAATTTTTTTCCCTTGGAGTAATAATGACCTTTGCTAACAATTTCAGAAATTACATCTAGGGTTGTATTCTAAGATATTTAAATTGAACATTTAATATTTAAGTTCAGCACTTGACTGGAAGGTAAAGGCTTGAGATTTCAAGGACAGCTGAAACACTCCTTTGCATAGCTCCCTTGCAAACCTCTTTCATACACAATTCTGGGTTTGCAGTTTTACAAGGTGTCACAGCTTTCTCTGCCAAAGTGTGCTGGTGCATCAGCAAACTACAAACCCCAGGATGCCAGAAGGAGCTATGCAAAGAAAATCCAGTTTTGACCTAGATTACCTCTCTACTGTAGTATGTGGCCCTGTTTACACAGGCAGGAAAATGTGGGATTAATCCACATTTTCCTGCTTGTGTAGAAAGGGCCTTTATGTAATTTTCAATCTGGCGAGACCCTGTGGCAAAACTATGACAATTGTCCTGGCCAGATTTCTTCAGAGGGAGGTTTGCCTTTGCCTAGGCTTTTGTTGAGGCTGAGAGTGTGTGTCTTGTCCAAGATTATCGTTCTTTCCCTTGCTTTTTAAACCCTTGAAAAAAAAAGGAATCGAAAGACTCAAGATTCGTGATATTCGTGGATTCCCAGAACCTTCCAGGGATTTGGATCCGGATTCTGATTTGGAAAATTCTGGATTCGTCCCATCCCTACTTTCTACCTCTGTGCTACTTATCCGTTCTCTACCTGTCTTTCTCTATTGCATGCATAGGTATATACACATGCAAAGCAGAAGAAGAAGAAGCAGTTCTCAGAGTGGCAGCCTAAAAAGCAAGAGTGGGACCACATACTTCATATTCTGGAGAGCCAAATGACATTGAGGGCCAGGTGACATTGGTCCTTATATAGACCTTTGGTACTGTTACTCTTCCTCTGTAGCGGAGCTTGTTTGCGTGTCAGAGAACAGATTACCATTTATCTTTTTCCTTCTTCTTCCCCACCTCTCAGAGCATATCACTTTGGTATGCTAAGAAGCACTAGGGACATGAAAGGTGAAAATAACATCACACATCTTGCAGCTTATTAACTCCTGCTAACTGAGCTTGAGAACATGCTCTAAAAAAATAGATTCTAAAACTGCAGATTCTGTATATAACTGCGTGAGTCTATCGGTTGCTGCCACACCCCTTCAATACACTGAAGATACTTAGCATCTCTCAGTAGAAGCAGAAAAAGGGAGAAAAAAGCACATTATTTAAAAGAAAAGACAAGCAGGCAGTGCATGAACAACCAAGGGCCCAGAAACCAAGAAGTCCCTAGGGGAGTCGCAAGCCAGGAGTTGGAGCCAGGGCAATATGAGCCCAAAGAGTTCAGCTGCAAGAGGAGATTATACAAATTTAGCAGGCTCAGGGAAGGAGATGCTGAAAATCTAATATAAAGCATCTCTAACTGCTATTTAATTTACCACACAATCTCACCACATAGCTATATCAATTTCAAATGCTAGCATTTTCCAATGCAGCACTGACTGGCTACATAGCTTCCAAAATCCGCAAAACAGTCACACCTTCATTTGGACAACCAAAAATAAAAGGTACCTATACAGCTGAGTCACATAAATAGCTTCATGGCAGATGCTTAACTGTAAATTTAAAGAAACATGATTTTATCTATACCCTCACTGCCAAAGTTCTGAAAGTGCCAACATCTATGTTGACCCAAGAAAGTGAGGTGGAGTAATGGAAGGCAAACTTCTAGACGAGGTCTTACTATTAGTTTGTTTTCACAGAAGATGGGCAGGTATGATGGTGCCCCTTCGTGGAAGTGACTTAAGAGAGAGGGCCATGCTTACTGCAGATTAATAAAAAGGATGCAGTCTTGTGAATATAACCTGACCACTGCAGTACAGAGAAGAGTCTTTTGATCCTAGGAGTGGCTAGAGTAGTGACCAGGCCATTTCCCCACTGCTCTAGAAGTATGCCTCGCTTTTGCCCTAGACCTCATCACCAGCTCTGGGAGGGAAGGATCCTCCCCAGTACTTGAGAGGCAAAAACTGCCTCAAGCTTCAGGCATCTTTTTTCATCCAGAGATGCTGATGCTTCTCACTCTGAAAAGTGTACTTTGAGCCTCTCAGTTCAATGTTTTAACTTATCATTGAACTGATTACTCTGTGTTTAAATCTGAACTTACACTTGTTAATACTTCAGTTTTTAAAAACAAAAAAAATGTTGTGAACTGCTTTCGTGATACCATTATAACGTATAGAAAGTGGTATCAAAATTGGATTGAGATAAGCACGCACTGGCCACGGCTGAACACCATTCATTCAACAGAGCTCCTCACAAACTCTGCAATCCAGCACGCTTGCCAAGCTGGCTCCCTGCCTGCTACTGAGCTAAGCCTTAATTAATTGGAAAGGGAAAAACAATCCGTGGGGAGTGACATGGGGTAAGACATCTCTCCCTTGTGCCAAACAGCACCCCAGAAAGAAAGGAAGAAAACAGCCAGAGAAAGACAAGAATCTGGGCCAAACTGGCTAGGGTGCAGCCTTGCAACAGAGAAGGGAATGCCTTGTCACTAATATCCACTTCAATCCAATTAGTTCCAGCTACATACCAGTTTAGGATGAGGGGTTCATTTCTTGCAAATAATTTCATGCGGCATTTCTTAGATTATTTTTATCTCTTTTTGTCTACTACAAAAAAGTTCTTAGGAAAGGAAGGGAGGAAAGAGTAGGTACTACCCTTGAATTTTTTTAATTATTTATTATCTATAATCTTCTAATATAATATAATTTACATCTTCTAATAATAAGACAGCTGAAGATGCCACTGCATGCATCTGATGAAGTGGGCTGAGGCACACAACACTCTTTGTTGTTTTCCTTCTTTGTGAGTCACCGTTCTGAGTGGGCCTGGCTGAAGGGCAGGCTGTTCTGTTGCAGTCTCAGCACTGGGAGGGGTGGAATTATTTGATCACACAATCTGATACAGAGGATGAGGCAGAATTCACTACCCACAAAGGAGGCTGAGTGGAATGCATTGAAGCCAGAGCAGCAAATCATGCAGTGAGATGCAGACAGCCTCATATGAGTGGGTGAGGCAGTCCTTCTGGCTCAAAGGACCCTGCCATCTATTATTTTTTATTCACAGCACCATAGCTGGTCTCTTGAGGCACACAGTTTAGGAATTGCTATCATTTCGCAGCACAAAGAGTTTGCTAACTCATTGGTGGAAATGTGCATTAGGAAATAGTAGAGAGACGAAAAATTTAGTTTTTTGGATAACAATATCCAGAATCCCCCACCTAGCCATTCTGGATGTTATAGTCCAAAAGTAACCTTTTCAAGCCAAAGAGGAAACAGTCACCTCTGACTTAGGCAGGCACGTTATCCTCTATGAACAGTGTTGGAGAAAACTTGGGATTTCCCTGAGAAAGGCATGGGCACTGCTATGGCATCATCAGGACAGTGACTGATCTCCAACATCACACTCAGCAGAACAAGCAGAAGGGACCGCAAATGCAATAGGATTAGCTTACCAGATTTTAAAGAAAGTGAAATCAAGACACAGTACCATCTATAGAACCTCTCCTTGCCCCCATAAGGCCATTAAAACCAGCCTTTAAAATGTCTAACTGCACTTCTGGCCATTGTTACTATGCTTAACCAGACTCCCAGGATTTTTCTCCATGAAAGTCTTCTGCTGCAGTAAAGAGAAGCAGCACCAACAGCCTCTATTATCTCCCTCTGTGGTATGATCCTGTATTTTCCTAGAGAAGATGCAAAACCTATCTCTCCCAGAAAGACTGCAGCTGTTGAGCAAACATCTGGCTCTGCTGCACCATACTGCTGCTCTAGAGAGCACCAATTTTAGCAAGTGATGTTTAAAATGTGTTTCCTATTGACGCTATTTTATTGTTTATTTGCTGGGAAACCTCCTCTAGCCTTGACAACAAGCTGGGATACAAGTACAATACAAGTTTTAAACAAAACTCATCACTAGCATAAGGCTTTTAGCGGTTTAGTGGTTACTTTAATCCCAGGGCAACCTCTTTCACTCTGTACATGTAGTGCCTTCCAGATGTTTTGGACTCTACTTCTTACTATCCTTAACCATGGCAAGCTGACCTTTAAGCCAAGCACTGCTCAGAAAAGTCATTTTTTGGACTACAACTCCCAGAATTCCCCAGCCAGTACTGGTTTCTATTTGTTGAAACAATACAACAGCATCAGGCAACAGGTTAAGAACAGGTTAAGAAGATTTCCCAAAATGGTGGTTTTAAACAGAAAAAGTAAAACTATAGAATTTATTAGCCTGTTACTCTTTTCTCATCACTTTGACAACTAGAGCAGGACCAGCAGGATTTTGTTCCTGCACTGGCTTCTCTGGGCATACATGAGTCTTAAATAAAATAAAACCAAGAAACACACATAAACATGAATGATAGGGCTTTGCCAGATCTCGGGGCTGGTCGTGAGTCTCCAGTTTTCATGGATCATCTCCAGGTAGGAGAGAAGGATACAAATTTGCCAATTTTGGTAGGCTCAGCTCCAGTCAAGAGGAAAAGGCTGTGTGCAGATCGCCAGCTCTGCTAGGACAGAAGCTATTGCCATAATTTGCAAATATTAATTAATTTGTTGCTGCAACTGAAAAATACTGTCTGAGAGTCTATGTATTTATTTAGTTAGCTTCCTCTACTCCTCCTAGTTGTTGTAGTGCTACGGCTTATCCACCACGCTATTCTACATCCACCTTATTCTAGAAGCAAGTAAGCTAGATTAAAGGTTCCTTATCCTATCTCTCTGAATGAAAAGGAAAAACTGCCTCATTTCACCTTGATCTTGGACAATGGCATCACTACAGTTGATGTCACCCAGACATTTCTGTTCAAGAGCTAGGATTCTGGGGGTTCCAGTCTACTGCCTTGGGTACCTGCCCTCTGGGTGTCCTGATCTACCGACCTTGCTTGGCATGCGTGAAGGCACTGGGAATCTTGTCCTGTCTTAAGAAAAAAGGGGACAGACCTCCTATATGAAGCTATATGGGCTATCATGGAGGGGAGAGAAAGAAGGGATAGACAGTCATTTTGACATCGTCCCCTTCTGATAGTGCCACCTTGTGCGATCCAGCCCCCTACCCACCCCCACCAGTAACACCACTGATCTGAGAACAACCCTTTTAGCGAAATTTTAATTCACAGACAGGAAAATGTGTGTGTGTGTTTGAATGACAAGCTCTGAGTAATTTTGGTTGGTACGTACGGCATACTGCTTAATGTCATCACTGAGAGCCTTCTCTACATCTCAGGTAGTTGCCCAGAAACCTCATCCTAAACTAGTGAATCTAATGAGTGATGCTATCCACCTCATCACATGTAAGTGGAGAACCTTGGCTAACCAGGTTTCTCCAGATGCAGAGTTTTGAGAAAGCTCCTCTTTTGGACTATCACTCCCCAAATCCCACAGCCAGCAGATGCAATTTACAAGACAAGGTACCTCTCCTTCAGTGTTCTGCCTTTTCCAAGGCCTAAAGAGGCAGAATAGAGCCCTGCCTTCTTCTGCCTTTGGGCACCATCTCCACAGGGAGGGACCCATGCTCGAAGCAAGGCAGTTTCGCTTTTCCAATTAGGCATGCTCATTTGAGTCTGCCTCACAGTGCCCCTGGTACTCAGCCAGGCCTTTGATAAAAACCCTTTGCTTTTGGGAAGCTCATCTGGGAGTTTCCATGTTTGTTCTAAATGACAGGCAAAGCTAGCATAATACTTTGAGTGCTTTCCTGTACAATCTGAGACGATTATGCAATAAATCCCATTGGATGTGCCTCCTTTGCAAACCCCAGTAGGGAGGGAATACAATTGAAGAGCCTCAGGCTCAAAATCTATACCTGCCAATGGCCTTATGTACCAGGGACACTTCTGGCTTGGCCCGTTAACTGTCCCTGACAAACACTGTCAAAACTATGGTTTTGCAGACAGTTTTGATACTCCTTTTTATAAGACAGAAGGAAGGGCTGCTTCTCCTGGCTTAGCCAGTGATACATCCCTTGGGAAAAGGTCAAGTATTCCCTTTGTCTACCATTTTTTGATCATTAAAGGGCATTAACGTAATTGCAAGTTGGGAGACAATTCTTCTGAACTATAAAATCCTGTATGGCTTGGGTCCAGATTAGCTGAAAGACTGTATTTCCTGACACTAGTCTGTCCAAGTTTTAAGATCCTTGGGGAGGGCTTTCACTTGGTCCCACTGCTGTAAAAGGCACATTTGGTGACAAGAAAAAGCCTTCTTGGAGGCTGTTCCCAGGCTACGGAATATCCTCCATCATGAAACACAGTTGGCCCCCGCTCTATTCTCTCGCTGTTAGCAGGCAAAGTCCTTTATATTTCCTAAACATTAGGAAGAACATTTTGGCTGTAAGGGCTGTTCAGCAGTGGAACATCTTGTCTTACAGGGCAGTATATCTCTTTCTTTGAAAGTCTTTAAACCAAGATTGGATGGTCATCTTTTGAGAGTGTTTGAGTGTATTCCTGCATAGCAGGCAGTTGTGCTAGATGGCCCTTGTAGTCCCTGTCAATTTAATGACTCTATATTTACCCAGGCCTTTAATTCTCAACTAGCCATTGCTGAAGGTCTTTTAACTTGGCTGGCTGTATTTTTGTTAGTGTTATGTTTTAACCACTTGTTTTAAAAAAATTTAAATTAATGTTTTTAATATAATTGTTTACTTTTTTTAAGTTTGTATTTTACCTTGTTTTAACTGTAATCTCTTTTATATTGTATTGTTTATCTTGGGTCACATAACGGGAGAAAGGTAGATATGAATGAATGAATAAATGAATTTCATGTATCATTCATGTAATGTTAAACTAGTCTGGCCCTTAGTGCTCTTAGGATATGGTTTAGACAAAAGGCCTTTCTGCACTACACTGTTACAGTGCTTTTATTCCACTTTCAACATCCTGTGGCATTCTGGGGTTTGTAGTTTACTGAGGCTAAAGAGCTGTCTGGCTGAGAATTCTAAATGCCCCTCCTAAACTGCAAACCCTAGGATTCTATAGGAAGTTGAAAGTGGAATAATAGTAATATAACAGTGTATTGTGGAAAGGCCTAAAACTCCAGTTCAGGGGACTCATTTATACTACACAATTAAAATACTATTATTCCACTTGAACAGCCATAGCTACATCCTATGGAATCCTGGCTTTTGTAGTTTGATGAGGCACTGGAGATCTCTGGCTGAAAATTCTAAATGCTGCTCTCTAAACTGGAAACCCCAGGATTCCACAGGATGGACTCATGGCAATTAAAGAGGAATAATAGCAGTATAATTCTGTAATGTGAATGGGCCCCTACGTATAAAAGACCACCACTTTTTACTCATGAATGCATAAAGGAAAGTCCCACTCCCTTATCTGCTGCCAGATAAGAACATTTTGATGGAAGGTTCAGCATGTGAACCTTTTATTATTTGATGCATTGGATACATGCATTAGGCACTCTAATATCAGAACCTGGGTAAAAATGCTTTTATAGTCTGTATCCCAATATTTCTATCCATTTGCTCCCATTAGTCACTTGGGTTAGGGTGTCCTCAGGCTTTTAAATTATAGCAGTTTTGAAGTTTAAATTTCAACCACCAGGAACTTGAAGAGAGTCACAACAAGAGAGTCTCTCTTTTATCCTGCTGCTATAATTTTTTGTATAAACACAAAGGCCAAGATTAGTAATAAGCATATATAATCACTCTTGTTTATAGAGTGCTGGAGAATGCTTAGGATGGATTACCTGTTTGATCTATACAACAGCCCTATCAAGGAGGCCAGCATATTATATTCAGGCAACAGATGAGTAAGACTAAGAGATGATGATTAGTAAGATGTTAACTCCACCATTTTAAGTAACAATTCAGTCTTTTAGATAATCTATTATATCAGCTCTGCACGGGCATACAAACCAGTACTGAAGCCCATTCCTGTCCCAATTTCTCAGTATGAAATATAAAAATATGTGCACATTTTTGAATAATTAAATTAAGTAAATTTTCACTGTAACATTCAGGTTTCTGAGCAACATCATCTGACAATGTCATATAGAGCACCAGGTGGTGACTGGGAACATTGGAGGTACATGGAAACCAGGACAAAATGGCAAAATGAATGACCCATCTCTGTCTTTCATCCTCAGGCTGCTTTCACCTACAAAGTTCTTCATCCTTGGACCAGCATGACTTCAGAGGATGGAAGCTGTAGTCTAACACAGAAGAAAGGTGCTGTGTGGGAGAAGGAGCAGCCTGGATCAACAATGTGGCCAAATGTGATGAAAACAGGAGAAGCAGAAAAGAGGGGTTGGGGTATTTTGACAAAAGCAACAGCAAGACTGATGTGGTTATCTACCACGCAAGTCACAGGAAGGGGTGATGTCAATGGAGCCTGCCTCCTCAGCTCAGCAATGCAGGTCCAGTATGATTTAACTGCAAAAGGACACCCAGCCCCAGCCAGCCAGCCAGTCCTGCCAGGAGAAACGACTCAGAAATGAGGAAAGCCAGCCAAATGGCTCCCACAGCGGTGGCTGTACAGGAAGGGGTTAGATGAAGAAAAAGTGTCACAGAGCCACTCTTTACTGCAAAGAATGATGTGCTGCCAACTTACCCCCAGGGCACAGAGTCCCAACATATATGAATGCTGAGCACCTTATTTGGCTCCAGGCCTAAAGAGAAATACAGAAAGAGTATCATGGCTGAAAAATGGCCAGGGGCAGAACCCCACAAAAAAAAAGAACCCCTCTTTTATTCCAGCTGAAATTTGGTAAGCCTAAACTTTGTGCAGTACGAGTCGCAGAAGTGATGCAGTCTTTCAAAGTTCCATAGGCAGAGCCGGCCCTACTGCTGGGCTGACCTCCTCAAGGATGAGACAGTGGGGAGCAAGAGTTCCTCCAGCTATTCCTCCTCATCCCCTTTCCCAGCAATTCCCCTATGTTGTAGGTCAGAGCCCCCTAGAATGTTCTGAACTCACTGCATTCACCTTCCGCTTTGGGACAAGGGAGAGCACTAGCCCCACACTAATGCTGAAGTAAAATTCAGCTGCTGGTCCAGTCACCTTTCATACTCAGAATGGTGAGGTGGTACCATGTTGTCATTCACTTCAGGCAACAAAACATCTCAGGCCATTTCCACACTAGGCTGCTGTTTCAAAACATCTCAGGCCATTTCTGCACTAGACTGCAGTTTAGGGAGGGGCCTTTGAGGCCCCTCCCTAAACTGCAAACCCCAGGATTCCATAGGATGTTGAAAGTGGAATAATAGAACTATAATAGTCTAGTGCGGAAATGGCCTCAATACAGTGTGAGCTTGTCAGACAAGACAAAGATGGGAGAAAGAGAAGGAGGAGAGTGAGTCAGCCAGAAGGAGCAAATAAGGGACAAGAATGAGGTAAGAGACTGTTCGGTAGCAGTTCAAGTACAGGTTGAGGTGGTTCAGGAAGGACTGGAAAGAAAGAACTGAGGGAAGCAGCTTGATGAATGGAGAAGGGGAGGCTGTGTCAGGGTGCCAAGCAGAAAAGTTTCCTTTTGGATTTGATAGTTGTTATGTGTGCTCGCAGGCTGACTCTGATGTACAGTGATACTATCCTAGGATCTTCCTGGCAAGATTTAGTCACAGGAGGTTTGCTGTTACCTTGCCCTGAGGATGAGAGAGTGTGACTTCCTTCAGGTCATCCAGTGGGTTTCTACAGCTGAGCGGAGATTTGAACCCTGGCCTCCTGGGCCACCATTACAACTTGCAGAATTCCTTAGCCAGCAACTCTTTGTAATATGATTATTTTCAGATTAAATGAAATCTGATAACTTGAACTATCTTATGTACAGCTGAGAATTTTATTCAAAAACTGACTTATGATGTGGCAAAATAACCAAAATCTCTATTTGGTATTTATATGTCCAGCAATATAAATCTGGTAAATTAAGCATTCAGTGCCGTTTTAGAAGTCAGGTGTCAGGTTATTTTAGGTAATGACATGACACCTTCCATTAGCAAGAAAATAAAACAAAAAAAAATGGGTGCTGGATCAAATAAATCTAGGTGCTGTTTATAATGGGCTGATACTGTGAGGAGCTATATTCCGGATGGGGGATCTGGGGAGCTACAGGCCCCAGAAGTAGCCTTTCTGATCCCTGGAGCCTCTGAACAGCTGTAAACAACAAGGCAAAAGAAACAAATAGAAGCTTGGGGGGAAAAGGCAAAGGTAAATGATGGATGACAAGCTTGCAAGAGAGGTGGCGAGAGATGTAATGTAGGTGTGTAAACAGCCACTTGCCTGGTGTCAATGATAGGTGAAGGAAACATTACAAAAATAGGTGGTTCCTTTTTGTTATTATTTTGGGCCATAAATAGGTGTGTTTCAGCAGTGGAGCAATCCAAGATTCTTTCAGCTTGTAATTCTGGCAGACAACATGCAGAGAAAACTGGGAGAAGAAGGGGCAATGAGGAAAATGACACAGGCAGAAGCAAAGAGAGAAGAATTTTGTAAAATCAGGAATAGATGCTTCTGCAGAGGATAAACAGAAGCCAGAACAGTCTTAAGGGGAGAAAGGTGAGCCAGTGACTAGGAACAGCACCTCGGAAGCAGCGTGTCTCCCATTACTCAGGGAAAACATCAAAGGGGAACCGGATCTCCGAGAAGATTCTTTCTGTAGTAGCCTAGATGGAACTTCAGTCTGATCCAGCAGCAAAATGTGGCTCACCTCTTCTTGAATTAACTCCTATCCCACTACACAATTATAGCATTATGATTGTGCTACAACTGCATCCTATAGAACACGTGTGTCAAACACAAGGCCTGTGGGCCAAATCCAGCCCACCAGGCCATTTCATGTGGCCCTTGCACCACTCCTGCAGCTGCGGCACTCCTCCCACCTGGCGAGCCGAATGCCCACATCGCAGGCGCCTGGCTGCTGGTGTTCTGAAGAGGGAGCCGTCTGAGGAGCAGAAAGTAGCACAGAGAGGGTCTGGGAAGCAGAAAGTGACAACACTTTGGATATACTGACCAATTCTATGTCACTTTACAGAGGTATAGGGACCATAAATTACAATCCTATAGCCCCAAAATTTCCAAGGAAAGAAAAACTGATGCAGAGGGAAGGCAATTTAAAAACCGGTAATAATCGAATGCAGAAGCAATTATTTAATATGATAAAAGAGTAGATACATTTATATAGTCTTACAGCTACAACCAGCCCTTTGAGGGCAACCATAATGCTGAGGCCGCCCAAGACGAAATTGAATTTGACACCTCTGCTATAGAATTTTGGGATTTGTAGTTTGGTGAGGCGCTAGAGTTCTCTGGCAGAGAATTACCCCACAAAACTACCAATCTCAGAATTCCACACGATGGAATAGTGGATTCAAGCGACACGAGAGTGCTATAGTTGTGTAGTGTGAAAGGGCCCTGCATGAGAAGAAGCTGCCATCTTCTTTTTTGACATGTGAGTTGTAAAGTACTGGGAGGAAAAGAAGCAGTGAATTCTAAGAAATCGCCACTCTAGCAGGGAGAGAGATAGGCACAAACACAGGGCAGGCTCTCCAGCTCAGATCAAAGTGATTCCGGTCTGTTTTCATGGGGAGGGAATTTTGTACAAGTGATAGCATCAGAGGTGGTAGGGAGAGGAGAGGATTAAGGAAATCCTTGGCACAATGGGGAACCATGCTCTGCGGCAGGGGTGGTCCTGCAATTAGTAACGCGCAACAATAAAGGAAAGCAGGAGGGAAACAAATCCCGGGAGTTACTTTGTTCCCAGGCACGGCAGGCCTGTGCAAACATTTCAGCCAGCTCTCGACAGCCTATAGGCCTTGCGTTTCTGTTTGGGAAGGGGAAAAAAGGACATATAATTATATCCTACGGCTGAGAGCGACATAAAAGGAGGTTGTGTCTCCAGTGGTTGGAGTGGGAAGCTGGGAGCGAGGATGACTGGATTTAATGAGCTGACGGCAAGGAGTCTCAGATGCAGAAGTCCTGGGTTGGATACTCACCCTTTGACAAAGGACAAGACAGGCTGGCCACAGCTTTGGGTGGGGGACAAACAGGCAAATCTTTGTGGTAGAAAAGATGCCTTTGAATCCAGTCTAATTTCTACAAAGATGGCTGTTGGGTCTCAAGGCAAGGTCCTCTTTCGGATCACAATATTTAGAATTCCTCAGCCAGCACTCATGCTGGCTAGGGGATTCTGAGAGACATAGTCTCTCCAAAAGGAACTTTTCCAAGCTCTGCTCAAGCTGCACATCTTGACCAGGAAGAAGCCCCAGCCACTTCCTAATTCAAAATGTGTTGGATCAGGCTGCCGTTACGTTGTGATGTTTGGAAAGCAACTCTGCACAGGCTGAGAGGAGAGGAACTCTTCTTCTCTATCCACTCAGCCCACACTGCAATTAAAAAACAGATGCTGGTTGCATCCACCTCCCACCAGTGCATTCACATCACTCTTTGAACTCTGAACACATGTATGGGATTTGCTAAGGTATGGGGGGAAATCTAGCACAACACAGACCACTCTCAAAAGTGTTGAATGTTCTTTTTATGGTGCTTCTGGATTTTTGTAAGTCACTTTAAGAGGTACAGTGGTGATAGAAAGACTCAGTGTACATGCACAAATTTTATAACACAAAAGGGAGAGCAGGATCTCCTTAACTTGCACCCTTTAACTACGTTGAACTTCAAGCCGCAACATTCCCAGCCAGTATGGCCATCAGTGACTTGGCCATGCTGGGTTTGGCACTGTAGTCAAATACATATGGAAGTCACCAGGTTGGTGGAAGGCTGACACAGTACTTAAGCATGGCTCTCCCACTTCTCTTCCACCAGCTGTCTCTGGAAGCCAGGTGCATTTTACTCGAAAGACTTTTATGTTCTACTCCTAGCATATCTAGTTAGAAGACCCAAGGCAGCATCGCTGGGAAAGTTTCTGCCTAGCACTTTGGTGTGCTGAATTTCATATCTACTATCAACAATTTCAGTACATGGTTCAACAATCCACTAATCTGAGTCAACTCATAAAACTGCTCTTTATAGCCACAGCGACTGTAGTCTGAGAGCCCCAGGCTGGGGTGGAGATTTAGTATAATTTTTCATAGGATTCAAGCTTGAGAATCAATGCTACAGTTAACTACCAACAACCCCACAAGCAAAATGAAGTTGATTTCTTTTTGCAATATCTGTTATTGCAGAACTCTGTGGACCTCAGCTTTATCGTTATCATTGTAAGCTACTAAAAATCCCACAAGTTTTTAGTTCTCATGGTGCCTGAGAAAATATTTGAAAAACAAGAAATAACCATGTATGATAAATGATCAGAAGTGTTGTCAAAGAGTTCTGCCTTCCTCAAGCAACCCTAGTCTTTGTCTTTGTATGCACAGACACCTGAAGTGCACCTATATGGTAGTTTTGATAGTTTTGCAAAAGAAGAGAGGATCCAAGGGCATGCTGTTTGCTGCAGGGGCAACTGGCACAGCTTTAAAGGCTAAAACGCTTCCTTGTTCTCTAAGCAATGAATTGAAAATGCAGGGAGCGGGGGTAGGGGAGATAAAATACCCACTTTATCACGGTGAGACTGAGGCTGTTTTTGACCTTACACTGAACCATCACTGGGGTAAGCTATGTTTGATTCACAGACAATTAACTGAGGAGCAGAAGATTCAGCCTGAAGAAACTATTACAGAGAGAGCACCGTGCTAACGAGAAGACAGCACTACTGAGACTGGACACAGAACACAGAGAAGTGACCATGGAGGACCAAAACACACAAAGAGAAGCAGGTAGAGAGCTCTTTCTGGTCCACTCCAGAATTACAGCAAAGCATTCTAAGTACCTCAACAAACTACAGATCCAAAACATCCATAGAACAGAGCCATGACAGTTAAAGTGCTACCACACTGCTAAAATTAAACAGTTCAGAAGCACTGTATGCCCCTTTTATATTGCATTTAGGTACACATTGCACTCCAAGGATCTAAAACAGAGGGTGAGAGGTTTTGGTCAATCAGATGTATTTCACCTACAACTCCCATTAATCCTTTTTACAGTTTGGGGGGTAATTCTTTAAAATAATTTGTCCTCATTACTCATTATAGTGTTTTAAAAGGCATCTACTGTAGTTCTTTCATTGTTATAAAATTAACTTATGTTTCTGCATTGCATTGATCCTTTTTAACTTGCCTCTGTTCTGAAGAGGGAACCTTAGGACTGATGAGAGAATGTCATAAAAACAATCCATGTCAAAATGCCTTTTGAAAGCAACACTAAATGTAACTACACAATGTTAACTGTCCCAAAAATAAAGTAACTTCATTCCCTCTTGTGTTTGCAGTCTGACTTTGTTGCACCTTTGTTATCAAAAGTAACTTGTTGTAGTTACTTGTCATTACTTCCAACTCATTACTTCCAAGCTGTCTCCACCAAGCATGGCTAGTGGTTGGGGATTATGTGAATGACAATACAAAACATGTGCTTCTAAACTGTTGTATTTTAGTGCTTGTTTAATGGAACTGTTCATTTGATGTTTTTTTAATTTTTGTATCAAAGAGGTGTTTATTCTACTTTGTTCTTAACTTCATGTGAGCCACTTTAGGTCCAATCCCAGGAGAAATGCAGGATTCAAATGAAATAAAATAAAACAAACACCTAGTAAGCCAAAGGTTCATCAGCCCCAGTCTAAGCTAAAGATATAAGAATGCTGAAGTCCAAATATGGGACCAACACCATATTTGTGCCTTTGGACTACAATGATTTCTTTCTTTCCTGGAAACTCACCAGGACTTGGAGGTCAATATCTTGAGGAGTGGCACCTTTCTAAGGACCACCACTTTGACCAGCACTGATTTAATCTATGGCATAAAGAATCTTAATTTACCATGACTTAAAGTTAAAGGAGCAAACAGAGTAATGGGAAATATTTTGGGAGAAGGTGCTCTTTGGAATCTTCCCTGTCTGGCGGTTTCCTAGTTAAAATGAAGCTGTCTGTTATTTGTATATCCTGCTTCCAGAGGCAGGAAAGGTTACTTTTTTGGATCACCTACTAGTGAACCATGCTGGCTGGGGCATTCCAAAAGCTGTTGTCCCCAAAATGTAATGTTTCCAAACTGTACCTATAGAGTACATTTAGAATCTTAGGACTAGACTCAATCCTATAGGTGTGTGTTTGCTTTCGTTTGCTTTCTATCATAATTACACTCAAGTACTAGAGTGAGGAGACAGCTGTCTGGATAGCCCATGATGGTATCTCCCAACTGTGTCCATCACCAACTTGCTGTGAGAATGCAAACTACACAAATGGGCCCATCTAGTGCAAGAGCAAAAAATCAGACAAGTTGGTTGCGCCTCATTCTTGGTTAAGTTAGGACAGGAAAGGGAAAGCCAATCTGGAAATGAACACAAGGAACATGGCCTACAAATTCTATCATGCCAGATAGATACAGCTAGTCTTCAGTGGAGAAATTAGTGGAACAAGAGAGGTCTAGTAGGAGCCCATATTGCTCTAGGGCAGTACTATGCATAATGATGATCCTTGGACTGTTGCCAGTCCCCAAGCCATTGTCTTCCAGTCCCTGGCAAGTTTCCATGAAAGAAAGAAATAACTAGCCAGTGGACACAATGGTCCCTGGCACACCGATGGGAAAAATCTGCTGGTCCTTCACATCAGATAGCTTAAGACACATTGCTCTGGGGAAAAAACTGCAGGAAGGAGAGATGGACCAAGGACCCTTCCGTTCAAAGTTGGGCTTAGAAAGTGGCAGGAACAGTACCAGCCATGGGAAAGAGATACAAAAAAGGAATGGGGCAGTAAAGCTGAGGCAGGTCAAGACATTTTGCTCACTGCGGCAGAGTTTACTGTCTATCTAAATCAAATTGTGAAGTACCAAAAGCAAGCCAAGTTATTTGGCAGCAAATTTCACAAGGACCTCTGCCCATCTCTGGTGGTAAAAACAAAAAACAAAACAAAAAAAACCCTACACAGTCACAGCAAAGTAAATAAGGGGGGGAAAAATGCTGCCCTTTCAAAATCTTCTGCTTTATGTGCCCCCCTCACTCTGCCACCACCATAAGTCGCCAATTAATCTCTCCTCACAAGGAAACTGTCCACAAAAACTTGTCCTGAGATATCCTGCACCTCTGAGGAGTTGTAAAAATTTCTGCTATTGTTGAAGTCCATCTGATGTAAAGTGGTAAGATGATTTCTTTCTCAGTAACCTTACACCTAAAGAATGGGATAACAGTGCCAAAGTCTATAGCAACTACAGTTTCATTCTAAGCCACACCCAGTAAGTGAAGGAAGACTGCAGCTTAACATGGTCAACTTTCACCTTCTGTGCAGGTCATTTTTTTAAAAAATACTTTGTACTATCAAGACTGGCTGTACTTAAATATTCTGACCCACATTAAAATGAAGATACAGCTTCCTAGAGCCTTACTGGACACTAGGATGGGGCCTGTATCATACTTAGCTGCGCTATAAGGAGGGGTGTGGGAAGTGTACAAGAACATTTTGAGGCCCCTGATGCCACCCAGCACCCCATCTTTTTCCAAAAAATATATATCCTCAAATGGAGCAGGGGGCCGATTTGTCCCACTGTTGCCCTCTCAGCCTTCAGAGTCTTTTTTTCCAACAGAAAGTGGTTCTTCCAGGTCATTTCCAAGGTCACATCTTATTAAAAATGGTGTCTCTTAGGCTTAAATGGCCCACAGGACTCCAAATGTGACAAGTCCTCCCTCATGCCCCCAAAGAGCATCATGTAGCATTCTAGAGCAGCTCCCTAACTCTCAACACTTGCCCATAACTGACCTAAAGGATCTGCCAGCAAGAGGAAGATCAAAACATGAGGGAGGCCTCTTGTATCCCGAGCATCCTTCCCAGAACTTAGAAAAGGTACATTTTCAACAGCACCTCTCAGAATCTCCCAGCCAGGGGACTGTGGGAGTTGCAATCCAAAAAGTAACTTTTCCTAGTTTCTATCTTTCCTCAGAGAGAATACTTCAGTCAGTTTTCTGTCTCCCTGACTCCATCCTAGCTAAATTTAGCACTGGAACAATGTTAAAGATTAACCAAGATGTTCAGGAACCTGGGACCTGTATTGCAAATCCATGCAGGACTTCATAGCAAAGTCCAATCAAGTCATCTAGCTTGATAAATGTCATGCCCATCTGCATGCCCAACAGCAGGTGAAGGAATTGTGTCACTGGGCCATCTTCCAGTTCCTTTGATTACTATCCATATAACTGGCCTGTTTAAACTAGGATGGAATTCAGGTTTGCAAATGAATTTGACATGTGCCAATATTCAAACCACAAAGACTACAATCTAGGAAACAGGCAGACAGAGAGTGATTGGAACACAGGTACACATTTGCTTGAATATGACATCTTTTGTCCTCCAAGCTCTCTCTCCTACTTTCAGAGGGCAACATAAAAGCATTTTGTACATGGTCAGAAACATCTGAGCATCAGCATTAGTATCATTATCACCATAATCACTGCTGACGTTCTGGCGTTAAATCCCAGTGAGGAAAAGCTATGCAAAACCCAGCCATAAAGCTGCAGATATTCAAGTCTGGAAACAGCATACTCTCTCAATTTCTTTATCATTATTCAAGACAGGGATGCAGTACCAGTTGGTGGCTTCTATGTCAGTGGATTAGTGAATCTTCTCCAGGCTTTACTTAAAACTCTAAAGAAGCTATCCAAGGTGTTGAACCTACTTTAGAATATTGTTCAGCACCTTTAGCTCCATTAAAGAATGGACTAAAATCCACAGTGCATTTACTGTCAAAGTGATATGAAAGTCACCAGCCACTCACTGCAAGTGTGGGGAGGGGAATCAATTAGCTACTACACAGTATACACCAACCGTTCCAATTTGACAAAGGCAGTCCGAATTACTCCTGAGTTGTCCCACCTTTTCAGCTGCTTTCATAAAGTCCCAGTTTCTCCCTCCTACTACTACTTTCCCCTTTGTCCTCAGCCTACTTCAACTGCAGCAAAGTGAGTTTAAAATGGAAAAGTAGTTTGCACTCAATTAACTCAGCAGGGGTGGACAGGACAGGAGAAGGTGGGGTCTTGCCTTTCCCTGTACGTTCAGGCTAAAGCAAACTGCTGCAGCCTCTCTTGGCTAGTGTATTCTTCCTCACTGATTAGCTTTTGCCATCTTCATTGTAGTCTAATGCTGCTTTTCCATGTGTGTCCTGATTTTAATCTGTGAAATGTTGGAAGGTTTGCTACACTCTATGAAGTATACACTATAGTTATTTACCTTCAAATTGTTTCCAACTTATGGTGACCCTAAGATGAAGCTATCACAGGGTTTTCTGGTCACCCGTTGGGATTCCATAGCTGAGCAGGGAATCACTAGTCTCCAGGATCGTTGCACCACTCTGGCTCTTGTACACAAATACAAAGCAACATCTGGGCTCCTTGTGATCAGACATTTTACTCTAAAATGTTCCAAGTAACCATTGCACAAAGACCTGATCAAAGGCCACCAATTAATGGCCTATATTGAACACTGCCCTGGCAATGCAGTACCAGCACAATGGAACTTCCTTCTCCTCCCACAACCACCAAAGCTGATGAAAAATTGGCTCTGGAAGTTTTCCTATCCCCCTAGAATGTACTGGATGGGTTATATCAAGAAGAAGAGGGTGTCCACTTCCACTGGATTTCACTGTCAGCCAGTGGAATTCCACTTTTGGATTCTGACCAATGTCCCCACTGCACATTGAGACCAATATACAAGCATTGAGCATGAGGCCAGCTATTACGAAGAGTCTGCAGGCCTGCCCCAGCCGTTATCAGCCAGACTTCCCCATCTTGCTGCTCTCCAGATGTTGAAAGCCTCCAGATTCTCAAAACCAGGACTAAGGAACATGAGGCTCTCCAAATGTCACTGTACTACAACATCCATCTTCCAGAGCCAGTATAGCCAACAGTGAAGGATGACAGGTGTTCAGACACACAGCCACAAATGACTGATCATAAAACACTGTCTACTGCTGGCCATCCCAACATCTCTCAGGCCTGCTCTCCCTGCAGCAGGAATTGACTAACTCTTGCTCTCACTGGCCTGTACTTGCCCCACCTAAACCTATAGTTATCTCCTTGGGGAGGATGTGGAGCCATAATGGGTCAGAAATAAGTTTGGTTGTTGGGTAGACACATGGCTCTGGGTCACTCATCCACCTTCCTCCCTCTTCTCTGTCTCTTCTTCTCCTCTCACTTTGGCGCTTCTTTGTCTGGCACCTCCAGAGGTGGAGAGTGAAGGAGGTGACACATGCTCAGCAGTCGCTCAGTTTCCTTCCTCTCTTCCTCAGACTCCTGGCTGTTGAGGCACCACACATGGGCTAGGCATGTGCAGTTTGATCCTCCCTGGCATGTCTCACTCACCATCTACCAGCTGCTACCTGCAGCAACACAAGACTATCCAAGGCAACAAGGAGGAGGAAGTAGACAGATCATCACCTGCAAGGAGATTGGTGTCTGGAGGGGAACTTCTTTCAACCTAAGGGCTGAACATTATTTCAGAGAAAGGGTGGAGTGCATTCTAGTGTTCATTCTTTCTTTCTTTCCTCTACTTTTTATATCCTTCTTCTTCTTCCTAGATGTTACTCTGAAATACTGTAAACCACACGGTGATATGAGTGTGTGTGTATGTACGCATCTGTGTTAAGTATGCATGTCACACAGCAAGAGCTGTATCCCTCTCTCAGAGGCACACCTTATTCTGATGAGGGGAGTTGCGTGTGTCAGAGATACTGAGAGTAATACCATCCGGAGACTAGACTCTATTAGGGGCTTAGACTCCTACATGGGAGTGACCAAGGCAGACCACTCAAAATGGAAACACCAGATTAAAGTACATCCATTCTCTTCAGGCAGTAATGGCCATATCAGTGGAAGAGAATGGATAATAACATCAATGGTGAGGGTGCGTAGAAGCTACCACACAGAAGGGAAGTTACTGGGCAACTGAAGCGGCAAGAGGTGACACTGGTGGAGGTTCTCTTAGAGACAATAGCAGTAGCATTTTAATTCTATTTTATATTGCACAGAAAAAGGCATGTGTAAATGTCTTTTACCTTGAAAAGCCTATGATGAACCAATCTAAAGTGAAGTAAGAGATAGCACTGGAGGATGGAAAGCCTGAAACAGCCTTCAAGGAAGAGCAAATGACAAGTATGAATATGTGTTTGGTGATGCAACTGAACTCTACTTTGAAAGAAAGTTCAGCTGCTGGTACGCTCAGATGTGAAAGGAAATTCTGGAGCTGCACAATGTGTATGATGGGGGGCCTCCAGGACACCATGGAGGATACCTTCATTATTATGTGCCTATAAAGACATAGCCTGATGCTTCTCGGCCATCCCGCATGCTCCCCTGGCCATTACATGGCCCTGTCAGGGAGAGCCAGTGCGCTGTGTTTTAAGGGGGCTGAAGGTTATTGCATGAGGGAGGTGGTGAATTTCTCCCTCTGCAATGATGAAAAAGGCAAACACTGCAAAAAGATAAAAAGACATGCAATGATATTACAGTGGTATATGTCACTAACAGGATGCTAGTCAATGGGATCATGAATAGGGTTACAGTCTCACCCTGTTTTTGATTTTTTAAGCCCTTTGCAACATAGAGGAATGCTAAAAAAGGAACAAATAAATCAACGGTGGGCTAAGTATACCAGCTGGATGTGAACCCCAAGCTGTTTTTTCCATCCATCTAAGATTCCCCAGAATTTCTTTTAAAATGATATTAGGGTCTGCTATAAAAAAAGTTTAGTCACAGGATAGCTGTGAGGACAGAGTGTTTACTGTCCTTCCCTTAATGAAAAAATGGGGATGATGATGATAATGATCATCATCATCATCATCATCATTTGATTATCCTTCAGAGAGAATCATAAATCGGGAAATAAAGCAAGGTTGTGGTCCTAAACACCTCTATTTTAAAATTAACCTAAAACCAATAGGACCATTTTTTCCAGAATAGCTTTTCCCACTCTAGTGCCCTCTAGTTCTTCTTAACTATAACTTCCATCACCCACAGCCAGTCTGGCCAATGATTAGAGATTATGGGCAATGTTGTCCAATGCATTCAGACAACACTAAGATATGAAAGGAGAGCCAGAGCAGCGTGGTGCTTTGAGCATTGGATTATGACTCTGGAGACCAGGCTTTGAATTCCCACTTGGCCATGGAAACCCACTGGGTGATCTTAGACAAGTCATACTCTCTCAGCTTCAGAGGAAGGCAAAGGCATACCCTCTCTGAACAAATCTTGCCAAGAAAACCACATGATGGATTCATGTCAGGGTCACCATAAGTCAGAAATGACTTGAAGGCACACGACTACAAGATATGAAAGTCTATTCAGAAGAAATGTATATAGGATATATGTATTAATGTGAACAACTCTTATTTCTCTTTCAGAAATCTAACACATGGGACAAAAATGCACTATTTTCCTTTCTGTGCTGCTCCCTCTGAACACCCAATACTGCCACAGCACACTCAGAGGTTTGTTAATATATTCATGTCCATCATCATTGGATGAGTCCTGCACTGAATCAGAACTACCACATGTGAGTAGAATACCAGAGATCTAGTACAACAGAACAAGCCTGCACATTATCTGAATCACCTCAGATTGCAATGCTTTTCAATGGAGTTAGCTGACATATTTGGTTTCCAGGCACTATATGCAGAGCAGTTAGTGCATATTATGAACCTGGCTGGGTTCTAATTCCTGCTCAGAAACTGACTTCCTTGATAGACCTTGGGCATGTCACTCTCTTTCAGCTTCCATTTGCCATTTAGACAACTGAGTTTTTATTTCAAAACAGCCTTTAAAATAAATTCACCAAAGTTAGGAATACATATTACTACCAATCCTCCTGTTAGCCAATCATAACATGCTAACAACCTGGACAGAAAAAAAAAAAAAGAATTATCTCTTGTTCTCCATACATATGTTTTCTCTTGACTGGCTGCCTCGAAGTCATTCTTACTCAGCATGGGCAGTCACACAAGTAACTATTTACAAACCTGCAATAAAAAAACCCCACCTCTCAGACAGATACTCTAAAACACATGTGTCAAACAAAAGGTCCACGGGCTGTATCCAGCCCGTCAGACTATTTCACGTGGCCCTCACACCTCTCCTGCAGCTGTGGCATTCCCCCTGCCTGGTGAGCCTGATCCCCACATTGCAGGCCCCTGGCTGCTAGTATTCTGAAGAGGGGCCCAGCAGCCAGCATTCATGATCTACTTCTGATTGCTCCTCTGTCCAAGTCTCGCCATCAGAGCATTGCCACGGGTTACCATGACAACACTCTGCATGGCTTGCAAAAGTTGGACAGAGGGGCAGTCAGAAGTAGAAGTATATTGCAAGTGCTGGTTGCTGGGCCCCTCTTCAGAATACCACCAGCTGGGGGCCCACAATGTGGGGATTGGGCTCACCGGATACAGAGAGAGGCAGGGGGGCAGAAAGAGGCACAAGGGAAGGCAGAGCAGAAAGAGGCACAGGTAATATTTGTCGGATGATTAAAAAAAACTTTCTGCTTTCAAAACTCATTTCTCAAAAACTGTACAATAGTTGTACACTTGAATATCTTCTTGCCATTATTTTTCCTAGACTTCTAGTTTCAGAGCTAGTTATTACTAAAACGAATAATAATCAAATGCAGAGGCAATTATTTAATATGATAAAAGATTAGATACATTTATATAGTCTTACAGATACATATGGCCCTTTGACAGCAACCATAAAGCTGATGCAGCCCAAGATGAAATTCAGTTTGACACCCCTGCTCTAAAATATTCTGTAGAATACTCTAAAATATTCTGTACACGTTTAAAAGAAAAAAATCCAAATTCATATGCCAGATGAGTCAATAATTACAGTGTTTACCATTTACATAGCCATTTTACTAAGGGGTTGAAAGGCTTTCCCATATATTCCTTCAATAATTCTTACAGCACTGCAAGGTAGGCCAGGTTACTGTCTGGGACTATTGTTCCTGCCGCTGCAGATACGCAAGCTGCATATAAACTTAATTCCAATAAGCCATTCACAACAAGCTAAGATTTGAATCAGACTCGTTCTGCTTCAGAGTTCATGCCCTTCACTGGCTTTCTCCATCTTGGTACCAACCCCTTTGAGTTTGCCATAATGTTTCTGATTTCTATGCATGGTTGTGAAAGCTGGTCAATGAGGAAAGAGGACAGCAAGAGAATCAACTCACTTGAAATGTGGAGCTGGAGGAAAGTCCAAGGATATCATGGATTCCTGAGGTAAGCAACAAATGGGTCCCAGAGCAAATCAAGCCTGAAGCCTCACTAGAAATCAAAATGACCAAACTGACCCTACTGTACTTTGGACAGATCATGAGACGATGGGACTCATTAGGAAACACAATAATGCTTGATAAAGTAGGAGGCAGTAGAAAAACAAGAGGACTGCATTACAAGTGGATAGACTTGGTCAAGGAAGTCTGCAAAACCTTAGCAAGACTGTCTTGGATGTCTGCAAGGATTTGCTTTTACAGGTCACCATCCACTGAAGCCAATTTGATGGCAACTAATAGCAACCTATTATATCAATTTGTCAGGGATTAGTGTGTGCTGCAGTTCATAATTTGGATCAGGTTTGACTGAGGAAGTCTTAATACTCTCCACTAACTCTCCTACTGAGAAGCCTTTTACTTCCCTGACTCAGTCCTACATCTTCTCTCTCTTGGGCCATTTCCACACTACACTGTTATAGTGCTGCTATTATTCCGCTGTCAACATCCTGTGGAATTCTGGGGTTTGTAGTTTAGTAAGGCCAACAGAGCTCTCTGGCGGAGAATTTTAAATGCCCCTCCCTAAACTGCAAACCCCAGGATTCCATAGGATGTTGAAAGTGGACTAATAGCACCCTAACATGTAGCTAAGAAATGGCCTTGAACTCCAGCCTGCCCTCCTAAAAACCTCATCCTACAGCTCACCTGCAAGTCAAAACCACTCTTTCTTATGTCAGATGGGGATGAACAGCACTGGCGTTTACTACCTTTCCCACCTCTGGGGCCCTGAAAAACAGATTTTACCCGGAGTTTAGAAAAGTTCCCTTCTTGAACCACAAATCCCAGTATCCCCAATCACCATTGGGGGAAAACCTCTTTGCACATGCTCAGAGACACTCTTTTACCACCTTTAGTATGATGTGTGTTCACCAACGGATGATACCGGGTAGTCAGGGCTTGGCACAGTTGCAGCGGGGGAGATTTCAACTCCCCAAATCCCATACCATCAACCGAGCTCTGCTCCCAATTGGATCCATTTTTCCAGGGTTCAAATTAAGAGGTCTGTCTGTACCCCTCTCCGTAAGCCTCTCACCCCCACCCCCAGTGCTCTCTGGTCTCTGCCCCGCCTCCCCCTCCCGACCCACCGCCCCTGGCCCAGCCAGCGCCCCCTACCTGCGCCGCAGCCGTGCCCATGCGGGGCCGTCGGGTCCTCGCTCAGCCTGTCCAGCAGCCCGGCCAGCAACCCATCGGGGCTCTCGGGCTCCACCAGCGGCGCCCAGCAGCAGATGGGCACCGACTCTGGGCTGAGCTGGCTCTCGCCCCCGCTGCCGCCGCCGCCTCCGACGACCCCGCCGGGGGAGAGCTCCTCGGACGAAAAGGACGTGGGCGAGCGCAGGACGGCGTCGGGGGGCCGCAGCTCCAGCCAGCGCCCGTCGCCCGCCCCGTCCGGGCCCCCTTCGGGCGGCTCGTCCGGTGGCTCCTTTAGGAAGCCCGGCAGGAGGATTTTGGAGACGCTCTGCCGGCGGGGCACTTGCCCCGCGGCCCCCGGGCCAGCCCGGGCGGCCAGGTGGGAGCCCTGCTTCTTGAGAAATTTCTCCAAAGGCTTCATCCCACCGGGCACCGCGGGGGCAGCCAGGGGCGCAGCCGGGCCCCAGGACGAGGGGTGGTGGTGATCCAATGCGCCCTTTGCCTCCTCGGCCAAAAAAAAAAAAAAAAGATCGGGGGAGGAGTAGATCCGAGGGGGTGTCTGTCCCCCCCACTGCGTGGCGCGGCGGTGGAACGGGAGGCCGGGAGGCGTGGGATCAGGACGCCATGGCCGGGGCCGGATCTTGGGGGCGCGGCGGCGAGGTCTTAGCAAGAGGGGCGACGCTAGGCGGGCACCTTGGGCCAAGATCCCCCCGCGATCGTGGAAAAAGAAGGGAGCCTGGTGGCGTGATCGTGGGGGAAAGCGATGAGAAGCGCCCCGCCCCCGATGCCTTTGCGTCCCGGGTGACCCCCGGAGGAGGAGGCGGGAGAGGCTGGAAAAATGGGGGCACCGCTTGCAGACTGTCTGGCCTTCTTTGGGGGGTCACCCCCCCCGGACGCGGGGCGAGCAACAGGGGGAGAGGAGGGGAGGAAGGACTCCGCCGGCTTCTCCGAAGAGGCGACGAGGGATCTCCCGGCCGGCGCCACGCAGCCTCGCCTCCCTTCGCCTCGGCCGCCCCGATCGCGCTCGCCGCCCGGCTCCCGCCGCAGCTACAGCTGCAAGGCGAATCCTCCTTTATGGATGCTCATGACAGCGGGGGAGGCAACGCCTGGCAGGCAGGCAGGCAGGCAGGCAGGCAGGCAGCAGGAGGCGCGGGGGCTGGAGCCAGGCTCGCTCTCTCTGGCGCTCTGCAGGGGAGTGAGCGTGCATGCGGCGGAGAAGCGGGGATCCGGGAGGGGGAGGCTCTCTGTCGCCCCTCGCAGGAGCCCCCTCCCCTCCTCCTCCTTCGTGCTTCCCGGCCTGGAAAAGAAGCCGGAGCCGAGTCGCGAATCGCCGTCTTCTCTCCCACTAGATCATCATCACCGCCGCCGCCGCCTCCCGAGAAGAGGCAGCAAGCAAGCCAGCCCGCCCGTCCAGGCCCCGCCCTCCCCCCTCCCTCCTTCTCACGCCCTCCCCTCCACCCCTCCCTCTGGCCCTCCCCTCCCCTCCCCTCCCCCCCGTTTCTTTATTTCCTTGGCATACACTTGTTGCACGGAGCAAACAGGAGAAAATACGCACCTTGAGCCTTTTTTGTTTTTTATTTTGGTCACAGTTATGAAAGGAAGGAAGCAAATCGGTTGGGCAATGTGGCAAGTTTGCTTTCTCCTTCCTTTTTTAACTGGGATTTATTTGCCGCTTAAGGGAATCCTCTCCTTGCTCTCAGGGGCTTGGTTGGAATAAGTGGGAGGCGCGTTTCTTTTGCCTCTTTCTTTCAATAATAAAAACTTACATTGGTTAGGTTTCTTCACATCATTGAACGCGTGATTGTTTAATACTTTCACCCTAGCCCGTCCCTACCTGTACATTTCTGAAATTCAAGCCACTTATAAATTATTAGACTAATGAGACCCTTCCCTAATGTTTTCGAGAAGGCTTCCTGCACTCACCAACACAGATTTCTGCACTACACTGTTATAGTGCTATTATTCCACTTTCAACAGCCTATGGAATCCTGGCACTTGCAATTGAGGGAGGGGTATTTTAGAATTCACAGCCAGAGAGCTCTCTGGCCTCAGTAAACTACAAAGTCCAGAATTCCACAGGATGTTGAAAGTAGAATGATAACATTATAACAATGTAGTGCAGAAACGGCCTATAAGAGCTTCAGATGAAAGAAATGTGTTACAATACACTCCCAATTGTGTTTGTTCAGATGTAAGTCCCACTGAGTTCATTGGTACTTCCTCCCAGGGCAGGCTAGGTAGGACTGATGCCTTTGGGCCTTTTGACACACAATTGTTATTATCCTATTACTCCACTTTCAACGTCCTGTGGAATTCTGGGATTTGTAGTTTACTAAGGCCAAAGAGCTCTCTGGTTGAGAATTCTAAATGCCTCTTCCTCAACTGCAAACCCCAGAATTCCACAGGATGTTGAAAGTGGAATAATAGCACTATAACAGTGTTGCGCCCTTAATCCTTGGGTTGCAATCCTTTACAGAGACAGCATTTGCTTGGCAAGATTTGTTTGCCTTCCTCTCTGAGACTGAGAGAGACTATGGCCATTTCTGCACTAGACTGTTATAGCGCTATGATTCCACTTTCAACATCCTATGGAATCCTGGGGTTTGCAGTTTCGGGAGGGCCCAGGCGGCCCCTCCCAAAACTGCAAACCCCAGGATTCCATAGGATGTTGAAAGTGGAATCATAGCGCTATAACAGTCTAGTGCGGAAATGGCTTATGTCTTGTCCAAAGTCATTTAGGGGGTCTCCATGGTCTAACAGGAGAGCTGTGTACATTGGCTGGAGGCCTGTAGGGGAAAGGAAGGATATAAATATAACTGAACAAAAGGCTAACAAAATGAAATTCAACAGAGAGAAGTGTAAGGTCCTACACTTAGGTAGAAAAAATGGAATGCAGAAATATAGGATGGGGGACACATGGCTGGATGGCAGTACGTGTGAAAGGGATCTAGGAGTCTTAATAGACCACAAGCTGAACATGAGTCAGCAATGTGACGCGGCAGCCAAGAAAGCCAATGCAATTCTCGGCTGCATCAATAGGAGTATGGTGTCTAGATCGAGGGAGGTACTGGTACCACTCTACTCTGCTTTGGTTAGACCTCATCTTGAATACTGTGTCCAGTTCTGGGCACCCCAATTCAAGAAGGACATGGTCAAGCTGGAGCAGGTCCAGAGGAGGGCGACCAAAATGGTGAAGGGCCTGGAAGCCAAGCCCTATGAGGATAGACTTAGAGAGCTGGGTATGTTTAGTCTGCAGAAGAGAAGGTTAAGAGGGGACATGATAGCTCTGTTTAAATATTTGAAGGGATGCCATGTAGAGGAGGGAGAGGGCTTGTTTTCTGCCGCTCCAGAGACCAGGACAAGGAGCAATGGATTCAAGCTGCAGGAAAGGAGATTCCACCTGAACCTCAGGAAGAACTTCCTGACAGTCAGGGTTGTCCGGCAGTGGAATATGCTGCCTCGGAGTGTGGTGGAGTCTCCTTCTTTGGAGGTTTTTAAGCAGAGGCTGGATGGCCATCTGTCGGGAGTGCTTTGAGAGTGTTCCTGCATGGCAGGGGGTTGGACTGGATGGCCCGTGTGGTCTCTTCCAACTCTACATTTCTATGATTCTATGATTCTATGAACATATTTATTCAGTAGATAAGTTCCACTGAAAGTCTGCCTGCTTTTTTCCCAATGAGATGTTATCGGTATCTGAATGCTGCTTACACCTGAATCCATACACGTGTAGACATTGCTTCTTTGCTTATTTTTACTTATTTCTTTCATTACTAAAATATCTCTACCCCACCCTCTATCAAAAAGATCTCAGGGTGTCTTCCAAGTGAAGTTGAAACAAACAGGTTAAAGCAACAAAAATAAACTAAAAAACTATTAAATACAATCAGGGAGTTAAAGCAGATTTAAAGATTAGAACAGTTTAAAACTATAGGCATGAATATTTGAAATAAATGAAAGAAGCCCAGAGACTTTGTTGAGCGGCCAGGTTACTACCTGACATTTAAATAAAACGTGTTGGAATCAATCCGATCTTCAAAGGGAGGGCATTCCACAGTTGGGGTGCCATGGCTGAGAAGGTCCTCTTTCATGCCCGGGGGCAATGTATACAATGTACACAATGTATAGGCCTCGCTGGTCAAACACAGAGAAGTCCCCACTCCAGCAGAGGTCAAACCTTGGGCAAGTACATATAGGGAGAAGCGCTCCCTCAAGTACTGAGGTTCCAAGCTGTTTAGGACTTTAAATGTCATTACAAGCATCTTGAATTCAGACTGAAAATGTATTGGCATCCTATACAATTATTTTAGACTGGCATTATATATCTATATGGTATTCAAGATAGCCATCCTGCTGCTGCCTTTTGGGTCAGTTGCAGCTTCTGAGTCTTCAAGGGTAGCTCCAAATAGAGTGCATTACAGTAGTCTAGTTGGGGTTACCAGGGCATGAACCACTGTAGCTAGGTTATCTTTGTACGGGAAGGTATAGCTGGCACACCAGTTGAAGGTGGTGCATGTACTTTGAGCCACAGAGTTCACTGGGGCCTCCAGTGGCAGGGATGGATCTAGGGCCATTTCCACACTACAGTGTTATAGCACTATTATTCCACATTCAACATCCTATGGAATCATGGGGTTTGCAGTTTAGGGAGGGGCATTTAGAATTCTCAGCCAGGGAGCTCCTTGGCTTCAGCAAACTACAAACCCCAGAATTCCACAGGATGCTGAAAGTAGAATAATAGCACTATAACAGTGTAGTGCAGAAATGGCCTAAGAATACTCACTCCCAAGCTATGCAGCTGGTCCTTCAGAGGGAGTACATCCACATCCAGGACAGGCTTTTTACCCCAGTTCCCAGACCTTAGAACCATAAATCCACAGAGCCTCTGTCTTACAGCATCTAGGCTTGAGGAGGTCCAATATCCGTACAGCCCCAACAGACTCCAACGACAGAGAGAAATAGAGCTCAGTGTCATTAGCATACTGATGACACTCAGCTCCAAAGCTCCTAACGACCTAATCCAGTAATTTCATATAGATATTGAAGAGCATTGGATATAAGATGGAACCCCTACCCTATTCTTGTGGCTACCTAGATTCTCCTCCTCAACAAAATTTATATTTTTCTATGTGATTTTTGGGGACAAGACTCCTGTAAATTGCTGGAAAATGTGGCAGTTTGCCTTTTGCTCCTCTACAACCCCCTCAGCACCCCCAGAGGACAAAAGCATGGTGAAAATGAAACTGGAAGTGACATGATGTCACTTCCAGTTTGGTGGGAACAGGGTGATATAGCTCAACTGAGGGATGTGGGAGCAAGAAATTCCCCCCTACACACACAATTGCCTTCCTCTGTTTTAAACTGTTTAAATAGTTTTAAATTATTCAAATTAATTTATACTGTATGTTTCAGACTTTTTGATCTTGTTGTGTCACTTTGCTTTAAATGTGAGGGGTGTTTTTTTAGCTTAAAACATTACATCAACATTGGACTAGGACTCTGAGGCCATTTCTGCCCTATCCTGTTATAGAGCTACTATTCCGTTTTCTACATCCTGTAGAATTCTGGGGTTTGAAGTTTACTGAGCCCAAAGAGCTCTCTCACTGAGAACTCTAAATGCGCCTCCCTAAACTGCAAATCCCAGGATTCCATAGGATGTTGAAAGTGGAATAATAACACTATAACAGCATAGTCCAGAAATGGCCTTAGAGACCCAGGTTCATCTCCTCACTCTGCCATGGAAACTCACTGGATGACCTTGGTCGAGTCATGCTCTCTCAGCCTCAGAGGAGTGGCAAAGCTGCTGTGAGTACTCTTGCCCAGAAAACTGTACAATAAGGTTGCCAGAAACTGTAATTGCCTTGAAGGCACAGAGCAACAATACATACATCTATTTATTACAGCCTTCTAGAATTGGGGAGGTGGTCTGTGCAAAACCTGGGAAGTCACCAAACAACAATCATGGGAAAGGGAGTGTGGCTATCTAGAATGTCCCAGAGAGGTGAAACAAGACCCTCATAAGACTGAATTCAATCTGAGTTCAAATCCCTATTTCTTTTTATATTTAAGTTCAAATTGCAAGCAAGAGAGTTGGTGGTATTTTAAGAGCTGAATTCAGAATTCAGAGCTCAGTGTTCTCCATCCCTGCCAGACAGAGAGAGGCAGGGCAGTAGTAACATTGAATATTGTTTTGTTCAGCACAAGAGCCATCTAGAAAGCATTGTATCTTTCAAATAGGTGGTTTACAAATATTTAAAATAAGGACTATTCTAAAAAATCAACACAGTAATTATCTTCCAAAGGCTGGTAGAATATATAGGCATTCCCCACTCTTCCAGATGTTAATAAAACATTCCTTATGAACTGTTTTTTGTGGTAGGGCTTTTCCCCCACCTATGTTTTCACCACTTCAGATGTTAATTACAGGCTTAGATATGGGAGGTTGGAAGAAGAGCTCCAGCAAAGTTCAAAGGCCTATTTCTGTCTGTGTTTAAGGTTAAACTGCAAACAAAGGAGTGGTAGCATTTTAAGAGCATTTGTTGTGGTTATTTTTTTTACACCTCAAAATGATGATTGTTTAGGTCATCTGCACAGAAGAACCAACAAAAAGAGATTAGTGTCTTCAGCATGCATACTTAACTTAAACTAGTGCCTTCTAAAGGCAAGTCAACACCCACCCACCCACTGCTTGACTGTCTTTGCAGCCATGGCATGACTGATCTTTTAAAAGCTGATTTTAATTGGATACTTTCTGCATATATTTCATTGTTACATACTTGAATGCTCAGGGTCAGGATGAACTAGAAAGAGTTTGTAATTTAAATTAAAAACGGTTTTACTGATATCGTCAATGACATATATAGTTGTTGTTGTTATGTGCCTTCAGGTTGTTTCTGACATAGGGCAACCCTGAGGTGAACCTATCATGGGTTTTTCTGGGACTAAGAATGTGTGACACACCCAAGATCACACAGCGGGTTTCCACGGCCAAGCAGGGAATTAAACCTTGGTCTCCAGGGCCATAGTCCAATGCTCAAACCACTATAACATGCTGGCTCTCATGTAACTAGTTACTTCTCATCTAATTAAAGTGAGTCACATTAGTCTTTCATTTGGAGGAATCAGAGCTGGGGCAACATCCAGTAATTCAGTGGAACTGTAAAGGAGGCAGTCCTCCCTCCCCTTTACGCGCCTCCCTCTCCCAGCATAGCCCCAGCATAGCTGCATTTGGAGGACTGGGAAATCCTTCAGAGCCAATTTTTGATGATCCAGAGAGCTGAAAGGTAAAGGAAGGGAAATTTTCCAACTGAATGTTGGATAGAGCTCCTGCTACTTGGACCTAATCCACCTTGAACCACTGTGTCGAAGTCTCACTTGCCATTAATTTTTTAAAAAATGTTTTAACTGGAAGGTGTTCCCCTTCGGAAAGAGTTTATATCTCATTAGTCACAGAGAAACATGAGCATCACTTGGTGGAAAGGTCGAATCCAATATTCAATTAGCACACAAGCAGATTCCTAGCATGCTATTTTCTCTTCTGCATAAAAATAAGGATTTTACCAGTTTCTGACTTTCTGCTCTGTTAAAACAATGTTTCAGATCTTGAAATAAGCCCCATTCAACCAAAGTACTGAATTCTCCAATCTCTTTAGTTCTCCCTCTGTTCCAACCCTACTTCTTCTGTTTTTCTGTGAACACACACTCCCATATATCAGGCTACTTGCCCCTTTCCTATTCCCTACCCTTAGCTCCAGGGCTGAGATACATCAGGTTCCAAGCTCTAATTGTTTTCTTCTTCAAAATACTCAAGAAACACCAACAAACCAACCTGGTCCATTAACATCTAGTTCTTGGCTAACAAAAGGAACAGCTGCCCATTGGCCTAGAACAGTATGGTCACTGTCTGGATGAGTGCTTTTTAAGCTCTATGATGAGAGGTGGACAACAACTTTATTTTCCCAGTGTGCCAGGAACCAGTAATATCTTTGTGCCCATTGGCTACAATTGTTTATTTCTTTCCTGGATGCTCTTCAGGGACCAATATTGGTCCACAGACTACCATTTTGACTAGAACTGGTTTTGATCACTGCTTAGATCTCTCCTGCCTTCCCCTCTCCTACTTTACTTACCACCTTAAGCAAGACTGGCTGAGAGAGAAACAAGTGGGGCTACCTAAGATGCCTATTGGATAGGCATTACACATTTGTAAGGGAGTCTACAGTTTGTGAAGGGTAGATCACTGTTCTGAGTATGTAATTCTGAGAGTATACTTTATTGTTTGTTGTTGTGTGCCTTCAAGTCATTTCTGACTTATGGCGATCCTAGGATGAACCTATCACAGGGTTTTCTAGGGCTGCTGACTGAGCAAGGGAATTGAACCCTGATCTCCAGGGTTGTAGTCCGGTGCCCAAATGACTATACCACACTGGCTCTCAGGAGTATACTTATACTACACATATTCAGGAAACATATTTGGGATAGCCATGTTATACTAAAAAGTTATAGCAGTTTAGTTCTGTTCAGACACTCAGCGGAACACATGCAGGGCTAAAACTAGGAGTAGTGATGTGGATGGCACATAAGCTCCCATCTCAATGTCCCTGAGGAAGTGGGAGTAGACCCTCATATATTGAACATGGAGGTCTGAAGAGAGGTCTGTAACTGAATTCAGCTGAGCAGGAACTTTGCAGTTCTACCACATGAGGAAATATGTACCCACTTCTCCGCTTTCTTGCCAGGACACTGTAGTGACTTATTTATAAATACAGATCAGAGTTAATGGAGAAGATCTACCACCAGTAGATTAATCGTAACAGATTTCTTCATATTTTGATCATGAGTGTTTCTTATTCTGTATATTGCTCCACTGACGGTGTGCCTTATTTTTTTTATGTATTTTGTACTTCTAAATCTTTCTGTGACGAGTATTTTGTACCTTTTCAACATTCTTGCTTTCACATCCATTTTTTTACAAGGCAAAATTGTGTTGCCAGAAGTTGGACATGTGAGCTGCTTATTTCTCCCTCCTGGTATGGTTTGTATTGAACTGCAGCAGCCATGAGAGAGAAACAAGTGGGGCTACCTAGGATGCCTGTTGGATAGGCATTACACATTTAATATCTCGCAAATATCCTTTTGTTTGCTTTTCTGTTTACAGTTAGTTTTAGTGGCTGAGCAGCAGAACCACTACATCAATGAGAACATGGTAAATTAACAATGAGGTAAATTCCATTCTTTAAATGGGTCTACTCTAATTGGTATTAACAACTGGATTTAAGTTAATGAAGAGATTTTGCCTTTTGAATATATCCTTAAATCCCCAGTTTTTATGCTGTTTGCCTTTATCCAGATCATAAAACAACAGATGAACAAGAAGGGATGTTGGAAGGGAGGTGGAGTGTTGCATCCTCCCTTACAAAGTAGGAAAGATACCATTAGCAGGAGTGGCTGCAACATGAACTGCCAGAGTAACCTGAGGAACTCCACGCAGCAGGATGCAGGTGTTACTGCCCTGGTTAGTCCGAGCTTTGGGGATATGAAAAGATATCCCGTGATATCACAATTCGGCTGCACTTCTCTATTCCTTTCCACGTGCTTGCGAGGCCACCGGACAAGCACGTAAACAAGCTCGGCCGTTAATAGCCATAATATTCAAACTACAATACAGGCAGGCCAGAAATAGCTGACTCACTGCTTTAGGAGACCTCCAGGCAAGTACTCTAATTAAGTATGCACGCCACTTACAAAAGAGCCTCTGCCACTCCAACCTTTATTTTCTTTAGTTATCTTGCATGAGTGTGTCGCATACACTGTTTTGCTTGTATTTAATAAACATCATTTATTATTCCAACTTCTGTGTTCTCCTTGACTCGATCCGACTCCATAGACATAGGGTCCAAGACCTCGCTACGTTACCCTGCCTTTCGTAACGCTAAGCAGTGCTCTGAACTAATTTTCCCCAACTTTAGTTGAGCACATTTTGGTTTCCCTCCCGGGACCCCCAGTACACAGGGTAACACAGGCAAGCTAAGATTGCAGTATGAAACAAACAAGGATATGGTAATTTCTAATGGTGATAAGGAACTATTTATGATGGGGGGAAAAAACAAAGGAAGTCAAATGTCTGTACAGCATCCCACTACATAAGAGAAAAGTTCTTTCACTTGACCTAGTTTGTGCAGTGTAAAACATTTCGGAATATCTATAGATCTGTTAGAACTGTTAATGCCATGGCCCAAAATATATCATCTGGAAAGGGAGAAACTGAGCTTTCTTTTGCTTTATAGGGAAATAAGAACAGGAGGAAATTTGAGGCTGTATTTTCATTCTTCTGGTTCTGGTGCTTTTTTCAGCGTCAGTAGAGCTTTCAGTTATCCTAATGTTTGTTTCCTTGCTACTTTTGCCCCTTATAGCTCTCTGCTTTCTGCTGTCTTCCTCCATTACATCCAGTCTACACCTAGACTGTAACTCTCTCAGGTCCGGGTCTGCCATTAAGGAAACTCTGTTAATTACCTTGGCATACCCTTCAATATTTCACAGATGAAAAGTGAGACATGTGTGGCCAAGCAACATCAGAGTGTGGTCAAGGTGGTAGACATTATTAATAGGTAAGAACGCACAAACTAGGAGAGGCTGCAACAATTTGATTTTGTCTGAGTTTACAGGGAATGCAAGATTCCTCCCTCTTCTCTCTCCCACCTCCAGTTAACTGCGTGTAAATTATTTCCGCACTTCAGACTGGGTTTGCAGCAGTTAAAGTAAGATGGGGACATAGAAGAAGGATAGAAGATTGAGAACTTGGACATCTTAAAAGCATCTGAAAAAGTGGGATGACAGAAGATGAACAAGGACAGATGGAGGACATACTTTGGATAGCAACAATAGCTTCCCACTGACCTCCTTTTTCAAAGGTCAGATCTGTGTATGCTACATAGCCTCTCCTAAGCTGTAACCCCAACCGTAGCCTACTACATCAGGCATGGTGTTGCATGTGTTTAAATATGTTTGATTTGGAAAACCTGGGAGGCTTTTCACACTCACAATTATAGTTCTATATTCCACTTTAATTGTCATGGCAACATCCTATATAATTTTGGGATCTCCAGTACCAGGTGGGTATTTAGCATTTTCAGCCAGAGAATTCTATTGCTTCTCTATCAGGGATTCCATAGGATTTTGACATGTCGGTTAAGTGGAGAATATCACAATAATTGTGTAGTGCGAAAGGGTCCCTGGAGTTCTGTACATAGGGTGTCATTTCATCCTTTTCCTGAAGCAGCAAAAGATCTTGGGCTGGCTGACTCTTATTGAAGTAGGATGATGTGTTGTGTTTTATTTTCACGTGTTGAATGATGTGCTTTGCATCTGATACTCTGTAAATCTGGCCTGCTAAAACTGTATAGCTATAAGCAGTACCAGAACACCAATATTATCAAACATAAAGAGGAAGAATATCTTTCGTCCATGTCTATAGGCCTTGCCATCATTCTGTCTAATCTTTTAGAGGGTGACTTCCCTTTAAAGTATTAACGACTGAGCACTCTCCTGTATCAGTAAGGTTGTCAGGTATCTCTTTCTATAAGGGATGTCCTTTATTTGAGTGCTGGAAAGCTTGCCTCTTATACAGTTGGCAGTTATTCCTTATTATAAGGGATGTCACCTATTTGAAGGCTTGAAAGCTTTGCTTTTATATAGACTGAACAAAATGCCACAACATTCTGTTTTTGGAGTGTAGGGTCTTCATAAAGACAGAAAGGTATACAACACAAAATTTGTGAACATGGGCAATACGTTAATTTTACAGAGAAAAACAGGCAAAGATATTTCTTTCTAGGCAGGCCTTTAATGGGTGAGCTGAAGACCTTTTACTTATTTATTAGTTGTTTTTTAAATTTATTGTAAGTTTTATAATTTTATACGTCTTTTAATGTTTTGTTTACATGCTTTTAATGTTTTTTAACCTTTTGGAAGCTGCCTTCGTTCCCACTTTGGAAGAAAAGGCAGCATATAAATTCAATAAATAAGTAAAAATAAATACGATAAAAGACATGGCTAAGCGAACTGAAAGCAATACGGTCCTCTCTCCACATTCATGAGGGCTAGGGGTGGAGAGTCCCCCTGTGAAAATGGAAAAACTGTAAATATCTTTAGGCCACAGTGGGGAGCACACTAGCCACTCAGTTTTGCCTTTGAGGTGGTGGGGTTCCTTCACAAGGCAGAAGTGGGCAGCTGACATGGCTTGCCATTGCCTCCGCTGCTGCCCCATGCCATTTTTACTAGGGATTTACAAACCTTGTCTCACATTTGCAAGGCTTGCAGAGAGACTGTGAACACAAGGCAAGACTTATAAGTCCCTGTTGAAAATGGGATAGAGCAGCAGCAGAGGCACCAGCAAATAATCAGCGAAGATTCCAATCCGCAAAAATTAAGCCCGCAGATGTGGAGAGCCAACTGCACTTTCACTTGGTATTTAGCTAGAACACAAAATTGTTAATAGCTCTTTTCTGATTGTCCACTCTGCATGTCATAAATATTGACTGTCCCTTATTACTATTTTGAAAATCTGGCAACATTACTTAAGAACAAGACTGTTTCTCTAGTTCTGATTTTTTTTTCTTTTTAAAGTGAAGGGAACAGCAACCAAATTGTTGTTCTCTCACTCCTCACTGATCACTCACTCATTATACCCAACATTTCTTAGAAGACCTGTTATTATGAATTTTTAGAAAACTCTGTGCTCTCCTTCCTTTTTTTTCAGTGCCTCATTTCATGTGTTCTCTGAGTGTTATTAAAAAAAAAATTAATCATCTGGGACTCTTCCCATTTAATAAGAAATGAAGATGCCAAAACTGCTCAACAAGTATTTCCTCCTCTTGGTCAGAATTGCTTTGCAAGATCGGACAGAAGTCCATCTTATTTAACCAGTATTCCTATATCAGCCAAATGTCTTTGGGAACCTGAAAAACAAGGTATGAGAGTAATTCTTGTTGTTGCTATGTGTCTTCAAGTCAGCTCCAATTCAGGGCAACCCTATCAAGGGGTTTTCTTGGCAATATATACTCTGAGGATCTTTGCTGTTGCCTTCCTCTGAATTTATCCTACAGCACCTGGTATTCCATGGCAGTCTCCTTTCCAAGTACTAACCAGGTCTGACACTGCTTAGGTTCTGACAGCAGACACAGTCTGGTGTCTTTGTATTTAGGCATCTTACGAGATCAATAACATTCCCTTAATACTGGTTCCCAGCATGCACTCTTCAGAGATATGCTGGTTCTAAATATGGATGTTCTATTTTGCCACTATGGATGGTAACTATCACTTAACTTCTTAGACAGCGTTTTAATCAGTCTTTCCCAAATTTGAGTCCCAAATGAGTTTCAATTTGTTTATTGACTTGGAAGTGTAATTTTGCACCAAAATCCTAACTAAACTAATTATGCACCCACCTCTACCATGTACTGCCATGCATGTGGATTGAGGTGGCCTCTTCTGGGCTTTTTGTGTTACATACACTAAACAATATTCTACACCAGCATGTTGTCCTCTGGCCATTTTTTCAGGTTTTAATAAGATGAAAACTAAAACAGGCATGCCTCAATGAACAAAGCTTCTGACAAATAAACTCCTTTCAACAAAGTTATTTTATGCTCCCAGCCTGCCTTTTCTGCCTTGTCCTCTGTCTAGCTGGATTTTTTTTAGCAGCATAAGCAATGATAAGATGGTAAGGGAGGACTGGAAAAACCCAGACTTTTGGTGCCAGGTTGCAACAGTACATCCATAGAAAACAATGCAGTAAAGATTGTGCCAGGAAAAGCAGAATTCTACTCTAGTCAATCCTAGTGTAGCCATGGATACCTACCTACAACAGGCAATGTAAACAGCAGCTGTCTCCAGAAACCTTTACTGAGTGCATGGGAAGAGCAACACAGAGAGAAAAGGGGAAAGCAGATAAGCCTGCCTCACTAGGTAGCCCCAGCGGGTTAAAAAACAAAACATAAATCAAATGGAAATCGTAAGAAAAGTAGAGGCTGCTAAAAGAAAAAAAGTCACCTCTGGATTTCAGAGGAAACCTTCAAATGATCTCTAGAAGATTCAAAATGTTTTTGTTTACTTATACAAGTCTTACATGATTTGATTGTTTCATTTCAAATGTACATATTTGTCAGTTTTGAATAAAAAAATCTGCTGAGACATGTTCAGCTGCCCTTCTTTTTTGTGGTATAGGAACCTATCCTTGTTCTTTCCATGTTATTTCTGCCTCTGGTATCAAATTTTCTGTTAACGAAGTAATGCTTATGAAGATGCCTACTTTGTTAACTATGGCATACCTGTAATTATCCATTATGAACTAACAGTGAATGGGCAGATGCACAAATTGCACAGCAACAAATCTAGAGCTTGGAAAAGTTGTGTTTTTGGGCTACAGCTTCCAGAATGTCTCAGACAATATGGGAGTTGTATTTTTAAAAGGTAACTTTTCCAGGCTCTGTCCAAATACATTACTGAAATCAGTGGGAATAGTACAGAGCACAGGAGGTCTCTTGCATGGTTCCTGGTTTATTTTTCCAAGGGGGAGAAAGAATTTCACAGTAATTGCACTAAGGAGTGTTCAAACAGCCCCTGTATAACAACTACAATGCTAACTTACTCAATAAGAGACTATAATTGTTTGCCATTTCAGTAACATTATCTTAGGCACTTTTGCCTTTTGCTGGTTGAAAACTGTTGGTAAGACTAAATGTTTTCCAAAACTGTACCCATTGGAAAAAGAAAGGATGAATCTGAATGACAACAGAACAAGAGGCAGACAAAGAGGGGATGCAAAAAGACAGGCAGAAAAGATCTGTACTATTCTGCCCCTAAAATCTCTCTCAAATTCTGAATGTGTTAACAAAGAACATGTTTCTACAGCATGCCCACACCTGCAGCAAAGGGAACAGGGCGGGGAGCACACTCCCAGTTTTAAATTTCCTATTAACTCTTAAGTACCCCGACTTTTTGAATAGTATTATCAGTACTGACTTCTTCCTTCAGGATGTAACACCGTCCCAAGCATCCCCATCCTCCCCATTAAGACATCCAACTATGTAACTTTTTCTGAGCCAATATGTACCGAGAAGGCCGTTGTTTGGATACGACTGTTTTGGAAACTACTGTTTTCCCATTCAAACTCATAGCCATGTTAATCTTGATGAGTACGCAAAGGGATCTTGTAGCACCTTTGAGACTAACTGAAAGAAGTACACTACCAGCTTCTTTCTCTCAGTCTCAAAGTTGCTATAAGATCTATTTGCATACTGATATTTTTGCATATTTTGCATATTAATAGCATAAGCTTATGCTACTAACTTCTCTCAGTTAGTCTCAAAGGAGGTGTAAGATCCCTTTGCATACTGCTTTCCAAGGTCACCCTACAGTTCTGAGAAAAGAATCTGTCTATTCATCCATCCGTGAACCAGTTTTAAGCATTCTATGACACTAGCAAGCATACGTTGAGCCAGTGTGGTATAGTGATTTGACTATCGGACAAGGACTCTGGGATGTCAGGGTACAAATCTCTGCTCAACCACAGAAACCCACTAGGTGACCTTGAGCAAGACCTTACCCTCTCTCAGAGGAAGGCAGTGGCGAACCTCTTCTGAATAAATGTTGTGGAGAACACTCTGTGACAGTATCACCATAAGTCAAAGTTGCACATGACAAAGAGAACAGATCCACGATGCAGCATCCAGGATAGGGTTACAAACATACATAGTTGTGCTTGTTTGCGGTGTCTTCAGGGCTAGAGAGCCATTTTAGCATTTGTACACGGAATGTCATCATGGGCACCTCTTTGTTGTGAATAGCAACCATTCATTTCTGTGGCAGAAAGGGAAGGAATGCATTTAAGAACCTGAATGCCATGAGAGCAAATCTTGTCCTCCACTTTGGCAGGGATCCTACAGAAGGCACAGAATGTCTCTGTGAACACAGGTGTATTGCACCTTGAGGTTCTTTGTCAGAATACAAGCCTTCTTTTCTTACACAACCTGCACATTCTTTGTCCTAATCACAAGCATTTTATTAGTCTATAATATCAATTCCACATTGTAATTATAGTATTCTTCTTCTTATTACAGCCAGTGCTGAACTTAGGGGTCATACCAGCTCCATCTTTTAGGATCCATATGCAAGCTACTGGTGGATGTTTTTTTCTTAATGAATGTCCTCGACTTTGCCCCTGTCTCCATCACTCTCACTCTTCTCAATGTGTTCTTCCAGATTTTACTGAACAGCAGCTACCAGCATTCTTCTCCATTGGCGATGCTGGCTAAGGTGGGTGGACCTTGAAGTCCAACAACATAAGAAAGGGCTGCTAGATTCTCACCTTTGTCAGTGGAGATGCTCTACCCTATAGGGTGGAGTCCTAATTACTGTCTTAACTGTGTTTGTAGGTCTCCTGTTTGTTCATTTGGTCCAGGCCAGATAGAGACAGATGTTTGAGAGCCTTTAAAACAAGTTCATAACAAAAAATACAACTGCTCATAAGCAAAAACATAAATACACAGATACCAGGAGTATTCATTCCCCATGTGAAAAGATGAACCCACTGTACCTTTCAGAAAGTATAGCAGGACAAAAGCATTTTAACAGATTACTGAAAGATCATTATGATACAAGTCTAGCAAATGCCGTGGGGGACAAAATCAATTGTGTGAACACCTCATTTTCTAGTATTTTGGATCCATTTGTACCGTGAACACAAACACTTCTCAGCTGAATAACCCCTTCCGCAATTAAATGTCATAGATTAGCTTTCCTCCCACTGCCTCTTTTCGCTGTTTCTTTGGCCATTCCAAAGCATCTCCCAACTAAGAGCAGGTCTGGACAGTTCCTATCCCTGCCCCAATTGAAGCTTCCTTATTGGCTTCTGGGCTTTCCTCTCTTACAAAATGAACAGAGCCAAACACAACAGGTGGTTACGTGCCACCATGGGGCAGGGCATGGGGGTGGGAACTGGAATGTCAAGTTAGATGACTAATAGGGACAGCAAGCCCCAGCAAGCAACACAAGGGAGATGTAGTAGGCCAGGTGAGTACGTGGGTAGCAGTGCCAGGAAGAAGCAAAGCAGAGGAAGTGAAGGTGCTTAGCAGAGGGGGAAATTGGGCAGAACCAGTATAGGCCTGGTGGTAGAACTTTAGGCAAGGAAGCCACACAAAAAGGTTTACCACCACGATCACGGATTCACCAGCCACACTTGGGAAACCCAGGAATGTAGCTACAGGGGACAAAATGAAGATATTTTCTTCTCAAATAAAAATTCTGCTCCTCCAAATGTCTAGCAATGGCAGAGTGAGATACTGAAAATGGTTCACACCTAGAACTCTTGTATTTGCTGTGTTTACATTCCCTAGGCAGCACTGCCTGCCCTTTTCTCTGGATGCCTCAACTGTGGCTGAGATCCTGCATTGTCAGACATAACTATGATGATGGAGCGCCATCATTGTAGCTATATTTGATGATACCATCCCATGAAAAAACAACTACCACCTTTTCAGCCTTGTAGAACCTCAACCAAAGGGTTTCAGCCTTGCAGAACCTCAACCAAAGGGCACTGAAGATTGAGGCACTGGGAGATGATGCCTGCAGCACTCTCCTGGAGTGTTAGGATATGTCAAGAACTGTCAGCTGGGGGGATCCCTCAAGGTCCTCCCACAACTGCTTGTCTCAGTGCACCCAACAACCAGAAGCATGCTGCAGGTTCATTTCCAAGAGCCCCAGTGTGCAACGTCTCAGAAACCCTTTGGTTGATGTGCTGCAAGGCTGATAATATCAGTCTGGGGGGCGGGGTTAGATTCAGTCACTAACAACCATAAATTGAATCCCCAGCAGTCAAGAGATTATAAATCCAATTTACAATCTCATAACTGCTGAACCCAATGCTAGCCTTTATTTCTAAATGCTAAACCGAAGGTTTAAGTTTCTGCAATACTAGAGATTTGAGGAATAAAAGAAATTTTCACGGAGGAAGAATTCTTCTTTGGGTGGGCAACGCCCTCATTTTACTCCCCCCATAGCTACATCCCTGCATCAGCCACCTCCCAATACTCATATATTCTGGCAGGCCTATGTAACATCACTTTATTAGATTTCTACTTTTATTTGACATAGCTTCTTCTAAAATAATTCTGGGGTGTTTGATGAGGGATGAAGGCTGTTTTTCTCAAGTGACAGGAGTGCCACAGTCTGTTAAGACTGCTAAAAATTTCACAAATGAGTAAAATTCCAAGATCCTTATTAATGTTATTATCTTTTAAACAGAACAACTAAAAAGCCAAATAAATGTTTGCGAATCAATACTGGATCACAGAAGAATAGACAACCAATGCTGGAAAGTTTTTAGTTAGCTCTAGTAAAAAGATTTCATGCTACAGTTAACTATTTGGTTTTCTAATTTTTTAAAATGTTGTTAACGTAGTTATCAACCAGAATTCTTAGTTAGATATCCATCACAAATGAAGGCTCTCACTAATCAGTCTTGTACACTAGCTGTGCCAAGAGAAAGGTGTTCAACGTCTAGTGCAATGGGACCTCCAAACCAATGCTATAGGATGGTGTGCTACCAAGAAAACAAGAAGGAAGCAAACAAAAACACCCACACATCTAATATCCATGGAGACACTCTCAATATTCATCAATCAGGAGGTGGGGTGGCAATGCCACTCACACACAGTAAGCCAATAAACTCATGAACACCAAAGACATACTCCTAGGATATCTTCCTGCACCGCAACACACAAAATGCTTCTATGGCACGCGCACACACAGCCTTAGGGCTGCAGAAATCTATATGTTTTCCTTTCCCTTACAGAGTTCAGATACTGTGAACCATGGTTCATTTTGCTCAAACTGAAACTAAACTTGTTCCCATCCATAGAAGGGATGGGGGAAATCTGCCAGCTTTGTTTTCTCCAAATGTCAAGCTTTATGAATCTGGTTGAATTCTGACCCAATGAACTGAAATTAAATTCTTATCCCTCTGTATTAAAGATGGGCACATCTAGTAGTTTTACTTCCTCTCACATTCAAATTTTTGCAAAATGTTGGTGAATTCTAACAAAAAAGTGAATAGAAAGGAAATTCTAACCCATTTTTGGTCAAATTCAGTTTTATCCACATTTTAATATGACAAATTTGGTTAACATCTGATCAAAACTCTACTGAAACAAAATTCTCACCCATCCCTGCTGAGGAAGGGAACAGCATCTCAGCTTCTGCTGCTGCTACAATTCCCTGAGTCTCCCTGTGGTCCCGGGTTCAATTCTCCTTGTATCACATCATGCTATGTACAAGTAATTTTTGAAACACAGGGGACGCTATAACTACAGCACTATGTGTCCACTTTAATTGCCATAGCTGCATCCTGTGGAATTCTGGGGTGAGTAGTTTGAGGAAGTGGTAGAGGTGGTAGAATATTCTAAATACTCCTCCCTAAAATGCAAGAGAAGAGCCAGTATAGTGTAATGATTTGAGCTTTGGACTACAATTCTGGAGATGAGGGTTTGAATCCCCACTCAGCCATGGAAACCCACTGGGTGACCTTGGGCAAGCCACTCTCTCACCATCAGAGGAAGGAAAAGGCAACCCCCCTCATTTTGCCAAGACAACCCCATAATAGGTTCTCCTTAGGGCTGCCATAAGTCAGAAACGACTTAAGCCATTTCCGCACTAGACTGTTATAGCACTATGATTCCACTTTCAACATCCTATGTAATCCTGGGGTTTGCAGTTTTGGGAGGGGCCGGCTGGCCCCTCCTGAAACTGCAAACCCCAGGATTCCATAAGATGTTGAAAGTGGAATCATAGCGCTATAACAGTCTAGTGCGGCAATGGCCTTAAAGGTGCACAACAAAAAAAACTTCAAGACATTAAAAGAGAAGGAACTACAGTAACATCCTGATAGCAGCAACCTGATCATAATGTACTGAAAGCAGTGGTTATCAATAGGTGGAGAAAGAGCACAATCCCTTCCATTCATAATAGGGTTGTAATCCCACATCCTCCAACCATCCTGGTTTGGCAACGAAAGTCTCAGTTTATTCTCTGCTGTCTCACTTTCAGAGCTGCTTTTAAAATGTCCCAGTTTCTCTTTGTCCTCAGCTTACTTCAGTTGCTACAAACTGAGTTCCAACTGCAAATATGGCTTGCACTCCATTAACTCAGCAGGTGGTATAGGAAAGGAGAGAAGACGGAGGAATTTTGCCCTTTCCTGCAGGCTCAGATAAAAGCAAACTGCTGCCACCTCTCTTTTTGCTTTCTTAATCACACTCTGATATTACTTAGCCACACATTTCCTGGGCCATTTCTCCACTAGGCTGTTCTAATGCTGTTATTGCACTTTCAACATCCTATGGAATCCTGGGGTTTGCAGTTTAGGGCCCCTCCCTGAACTGCAAACCCCAGGATTCCATAGGATGTTGAAAGTGGAATAATAGCACTAGAACAGTCTAGTGCAGGAATGGCCCATTTCATTTGTGAAATGTTGGAGGGTCATAATTCTTCAAAGCCAAGATACTCCTCAGTATTTGATTAACAGAGGCAATAACAGCTGGAGTGGAGTCTCTACCAAGAGAAACCTTACTCATTAAGAAGAAGACGGAATAGCCAGTAAGAAGAAAGTGAATAGTAGGTGTTATTTACATATTTACTTTATTTTATCTATATCCTGCCTTTCTTCCAGGATGTGATCAAAGGTGGTGTATAACCTTCTAAAAAACACAATACACCGCTATCAAAAAACCTCCTAGTACAAAAGTTAAAACACAACTGAAGCAAATTTCTACTGAAATAAAACAGGTTAAATGCAAGCTAAAACATAAAATACATTTAAGCAGTATAGAATGGAAACCCAACAACCTCATCAAAAGCTCCATCTCCCACAACTTATTAAAAACCAAATGCCTCTTTCAGTAAAAGGTCTTTATGTGTCAGCAGAAAGACAGAAAGGACAGGGTCAACCAGAAACACTCCCTTCTCCAAGGAAGTGAGTTCCAAAGCTTGGGAGCAACCACTGAGAAGGCTCCATTCTGTGTCCCTCACCAGGCGTGCTTGTGATGATGGTGGGATTCGGAGAAAGCATTCCCCCACAGATCTTAGAGCCTGGGTACGTACATGAAGGGAGGGATGGTATTTCAAATAGTCTGGACCCAAGCTGTGGAGGGATGTAAAAGTCATACCCAGCACTTTGAATTCTACCAAGACCGGCAACAGTCACCCAGAGGACCTTCTCGCTGGCCGTCCCTTGACTGTGGAATGACCTACTGGAAGAGATCCGACAGCCAAATATGCTGTCTGAATGTTAAAAACTGCTAAAGACTTACCTCTTCCAGCAGGCCTACCCATTCTATTTTTAATCATGATGTATTTTAATAATGATTTTAATTATGATCTATTTGAATGGTTTTATGTTTTTAATGTATTTTAATCATAATTGGTATGCTGGTTCTAATTATATTTTAACCTTTGTTGTACCCCACCTCGAGCTTTGAGGAGAGGCAGGTAACAAATAAAAATTTATTATTATTTATTATTTTACTACCCAGCAGGCAGTGGAGCTGTTGCAGAAAGGAGTTATATGATCCCTATAACTTGCCCCAGTCAGCAACGTAACTACAGTATTTTGGACCCAGACCCACTGAAGTTTCAGAACAGTTTCAAAAGGCAGCCCTATGTAGAGCGTATTACAGTAATCCAAATAGGAAGTAGGTATGGGGCAGAAACCCCAAAGTTGTGAGGATATTCAGCAACCCTCAGTGTGCTTGCTGTATCGACAATCTGTTGACAACTAATGCACATAACATGTCACTAGATGCACAATTCAGCTGCTGTGGATCTCAGCACTCACATTTTTGGTTTAGACAACTTTCTGAACTTTGCAGCTATGAATATTGACTGACTTTCAGTGTACCCGGTACTGTGAGTCATGTACAATAAGAACTGCATTCAGTTCTGGGCATCTTACTTTAAGAAGGATATAGACAAGTTGGAATAGGTTCATAGACAGGCAACAAGGAGGATAAGAGGTATGGGGAACAAAACTTATGGGGAAAAGTTGAAGGAGCTGGCCATGTTCAGTTTGGTGAACAGAAGATCAAGGAGTGATATGGTTACACTCTTTGAATACTCAAGGTCTTTCGCAGAGAGGAGGGGGCAGGCATCTTCTCTGCTGACCCAGATGATAAGACCAGGTCTAATGGTTTGAAGTTACAGAAGAGTAGATTTTCATCAAACATTAGACGAAACTTCTTGGCAGTAAGAGCAGTGGAATCAATTGCCTGGAAAAGTGGTACGGTCTCCTTTTCTGGATGTCTTCAGAAAGAGGCCAGACAGCTACCTGCTAGGGATGCTTTAGCTAGAGAACCTGCATTGAGCATGGGACTGGGTTAGACAGCCCGTGAAGCCCCTATGATTCCATCACTTTATAACTCTATCCTGTGACTATCAATCTACTAATATATAAAAGTCAAAGTTTGTTTGTTTGTCTGTGTCAGACAAAGACCTCATATGATTGGCTGCCTAAGATGATTCTGTGGAATCCTGGGGTTTGCAGTTTAAGGAGGGGCCTTTAGAATTCTCAGCCAGATAGCTCTTGGACCTCAGTCAAATGTGCCTGCCTTGAATAGGCTGGTTGCTATGGAGACAAGGCCTAGCAGCAAGGAGGAGGATACCATATTCCCTCAGGAACACAATCTCTAATTTAATAACTCTGAATACGGATTGGGTTGGGGAATATAGGGAAAAGGTACAGGTACCGGACAAGAGAGTTTGGGGAATTAGAGGCACAGGATATCAAATCTTTCTAACAAGTATTACTTACAAGGAAATAAAATCCTGGGCAACGCTGGGTATATACGCTAGTGCATTATAAAAACAAAGACGCACAGAAGCAAAAGGGAAAAAGGGAAGAATGTAATAAAATATTAGAATGCCAGAAAATTCAGCGTTAAGGCTGAGTTTCTGCATCAAAGGCTTCAACATGAAACTTTCCAGTGACATAGCTACATTCCTGACATAATATGCAACTCTTCCAGTGAATTGCAATGATGCATATCAGGCATATCAGGGTGCCTCGTGCAGATGGTCCTTGTACAACAGACACACTGATGGCTTACACAGTGATCCCAAAGACATAGCTGAGTGTCTGGTCCCCTCCTGGGAATACGGACATTCTGCATCAAAACAATTCACCTTTACGTGCATGTATGTCAGTTTAAAATGATGTGAATACTTAACATGATGCCAGGCTATGAGCCCAGTGAAACAAAACAGACTTTATTACTTGTCTAAAGCAAATTAAGAAAGACTCCATCTATCTCTCCTGAGAGGAAGTTGTAGAATTGGGGTCTGCTACTGAGAAGGCCCTGTCTCTGTCACCATCAACTTAGCCTTTCCATGTGATGGGACCTATAATAGGTCCTCCACCACCAATAACAAATCATGGTTAAAATTTTGTGAGCAAAGCCTGCTGATAACTACAAAACCCAGAGACAATGGTACAATGAATTTTTCAGAGATTGGTGTGGGTTTTCAGCACATTATATGGCTTTCTTTTTTTTGCTCCTCTTCCTCAGTACAAAAATCATATAAATTGTGCAAAATGACAGAAGCAATGCAAATCTGCTCACTGTTTTAAGTTTTCAGAGTCTAGCTTTTTGAGCTTATACGAGCTCAAAGTTCACATAGACCAGATCATACATTGCTGAGATCGGAAGTTGTTGTTTTGTTCCCCTACCCTGTCCATTTTCACTGGGATGTGTGTACGTGTGGCAAAATATTTGTCGAAATCATGCACAGGCAGTTGGAAACTAAAATAATGTTGTAGAACACTCAGCCTAACTATTGCATAATCATTTCTGATATTCCATCACTGCAAAATCCACTGAAGAAGCAAATTTTGAAAACCTATTGTAAAATAAAATAATGGTGATGATAATAATGGTCATGATGATGATGATTGTGATTATTATAATTCACACTAAATTTGTTTTTATGCTTCCCACCATTTGTACTACTGCAACTTGTTTCTTCAACCGTGTGGCTGGCCAATTGGATGCTGCTCCACCAGTGTTGCAGCCATGGAAACAAAGCATCTATTTCTGACGCTTAGTGGAGGAAGAAAAGACCAACACAACAACCAAAAAGGGGAAAAAATCCATAAATTGAATGGAACAAAAGAAAGTGTTCTGCAATGTTTAGTTGGAGAAATTTTCACTGTCGGCTCTCCACATTTCGGGGTTTAATTTTCATGGATTTGATTATTTGCGAGCTTCTCCAATTCTTTTACCTCCCCCCCCCCGCATCTTTTCCAGGGGAACTTTTTCCCTCAGTGGCTCCAATCAGGCCACAAAACCCTTCAAAAACCCGTCCCTGGTACTTCTCCACCATTTGCGGCCTGGCCAGCTGAGGACAGCTCACAGCATAATTTCTCAGCACCACAAACCCTCTCCTGATATCCCCCACACTGCCAAGGAAGGAGATGGGTGACAGACAAGAAGTATAGGGCCACCATGCCAAACCACCCCCTTCCCTCTCCTTTCCCTGACCTGGTTTGGACTCTAGGTGCCTGGCCATTTCAGCACTAGGCTGTTATTGTGCTATTATTCCACTTTCAACATCGTATAGAATCTTGGGGCTTGCAGTTTAGGGAGGGGCCAGCTGGCCCTTCCCTAAACTGCAAACCCCAGGATTCCATAGGATGTTGAAAGTAGAATAATAGTGCTATAACAGTCTAGTGCTGAAATGGCCCCTGTTCTCCCCATCAAGCCTCAACCTCCTTCCCACAGGCAGGCAGGCAGGCAGGCAGACTCAGACACACATTTTGTATTTGTGATTTTTCCACTTTTGCAGGGTTCCTGCACCCTTAACTCCAGCAAATGCGGAGGCCCAACTGTAGTTCAATAAATTCAATTCGCTCCACATTTGTTGGACCAGAACTCCCATTACCACCATGCTGGTAGATGAGACAAAGAGTTATATTCCAAAATATAAGTTGAGGAAGGGATCTCCTAGGCACCCTGTCTATTAAACTCATATCGTTGATGGATATAAGTTTAACCTTGTTTTAACTTTTGGATCTTGTGGATTTTTAACTATGTATTTTTTAATTGCTGTCAGTCGTTTTGAATCCTAATCTTTGAGAAAGGCAGGATACAAATAAATAGGAAGAGGAGCTTGTCAGAAAGAAGGCACTCTTGTATCCAATTTGATTAACAGCTAGCCCAAAAGGGATAATTTTTGTTTGTGTGTTTGATGCACAAATTCAGGATTTGCTGTTCAAAATGGGACCTCCTGGGTCACCCAGACACATGGGAATATAAACCAGGTTTCTGTTCTTCATGGTGTTTAAATATAGTGGATCTTGATAAGGTTCCCCCAAATCATCTTCCTGTACCATGCACACACACACACACACACACACACACACACAAAAGGATAAATCAAATAAATTGCAAATCCAGGAGTATGGTAAATGCATTTCAGTCTACTTAATTTGCTTAATTTACACTAATCATCACTAGTATTGGCAATTTTTGGTGAGAAGCTAGAGGGCAGGTAGTGAAGACAATAATACCTTTGCCTGATATACCTGATGGTTTAGGGGCTGGCTATTACCAATGATTAGTAAGATAAATCAGTCTCAATACTCTTTCAAAAATACACTAATGCAGCCTTCTTCAAGCTGGCACCTTCCAGACATCTTGGACTACAACACCCATAATCCCACAACTTCTTGGTAGGTGTCAGATAGATGTGGAGAGTGCCAGATTGGGTAGCTGCCAACCGCCTATTGCAGGATTGGGTTTTCACGCTAAACGAAGCCACTGTATAGTATAAGAATAAAACATCTAGAAATGCCTTCAATATGCAATGGAAGGGCTACTTAAAGATTCTATGGAGCTGGCTGCTTGTTATCAGGAGGCAGCATTTAAGAAATGTGTGTGTGTGTGTGTGTGTGTGTGCACACGTATGATGCACAGTTTGCATGAGTTGTTTTAAAGCTCCCCATAGTCCATCACTTGCTGGCTCATAAAATCTTTCCTCTGCATGGCTGAACAGGTAAGAGCATCCATGCAGATAGAAATCGCTGCCAGCAGAGAGGTGGAGAGGAAAGAAATGGTGTGACATGCAGGGAGAAGCACAAGTGATAAGCAAGCAGGTCTACAAAGAAATAGCCTGGATATTTTTTTTAGGTCCTAAAGTCTAGGAGACAATTGGGTCTCATTTGTTGCAACTGTGTATATGTGAGTGTGTGTCTCCAGAGTAGTTTGATCAGGAGAGATCTGGCTTCCAAAGCTTAAGAAGGAGGGAAACATTCCTACACTACACTGTTCTTTTATCTCAGAAAATCTCCTTCCATGTCTGAAACAAATATGGTCCATCTCTTAACCATATGTGTTTCATCTATAGATTTGCTGGGGAGGTGGGTACCTCTGAACATGGGCAGAGTGACCTTCAGCATGGCCAGACTCCCTGTGCTTCCAGGATCAAACAAGCAATCAATTTTTTTCCTTCTATTTGTCTTAGTCTTGGTCTTCAAATGAAATCTTCAGCAAAGAACAAGCTTGCCTTTTCCCCCAGCTCTGGGAAGCTCAGAGTTAAAAGCAGGCACTCTCCCCCCTCCCTGCCTTTTTTCACAGATCTGTGACAGCAGGTGACCTTCCCTTGAACAGCTGAGCTTCAATCTGCAGCTCCAGAATCCAACAAGCCAACAAACAGAAAAAGGAAGGAAAGAGATTTGTAAATAACTCTCCTTTCTCAATAATATTTTAGGGCTCGCCCCCCCCCCATTTTTCCCTTTTCTGAGGACTGAAGGACATGGAATTTGTTGTTTCAAAGATTTTGGATATGTAAGATGCATTTTTAAAAAAGGATTTTTTCCTGTTTCTTTGTTAAACGAATAGCAAGAATTGCCTTCTCAGTAGGCGCTAATGACGAGAGGACGTGTGGTCAATAACCTTTGAGGGCTGGTGGCAACTAGCTACGATCTATTCCACACCAGTGAGCTGTTCTGTTACAATCCCAGCATTGCCATGTCTGTGATGGTATCAGGTTCAGAATGCTTCATACCCCACCCTTTCTCCTTCAGCAGATGAGTGGTGTTGTTGCCACCGGTGTTCCCTCCACACTACAGCGTCATTGGCCACTCCCTTTCCCCACCTTTTCCCTGCCTCCACAGCTCCTGACTGGTTGGCGGTGTTGTAAGCGATACTAGCACAGCCATGTTGTAATGTCATAACATCATGATGACATCCAGCCTAAAAGGAAATGCGTCAGCAGAGCCCCCCACAACTGGTGACACTGGACGGCACGGTAATCACCATTTCCGTAATATTAGTTGTCATGTGTGTACCACTGCAGGTCTGCTGTCATCTGTTGTCCTTGTCATTTGTGTTGCAATGGGCCCAGAGCATGTAAAGTATCTTTGCAGACAGCTATGCAGGTTTATATCAGCACAATGAGCTCTGTTAGGGCCTTGATAGAAAGGCAATGGCAGCAGGATCGAGCAAAAAGATTCACCTTGGCATCTTGCAGCCACCAGATTCAAAAACTCAGAGGCCTCATTGCTGTTGTTTCTGGTGTCAATGGGGTCCCACTACTTCCAGTGACATTCATAATGCCTGGTTGGGGAGCCTGCCTTGCCCCAGAAGACGGTGCATAAGGACCTGTTTGCATAGGGCCTGGTGGAGCAGAGAGGTGTTGGCAACGTGGGGTGATGACATGTGGCTGTACCACTTCAGAATGTCACGAGCCACCCTGTTTGAAATCGGAGACCATCTTCAGCCCCACCTACAGTGGAGCCACACCATCATGAGAGACCCCATATCTGTGGAAGAATGAGTCACTATCACAGACTGGTGGTTGGCCAATCCCCTCATCCACAGAAAGACTACAAACACCTTTGGACTCAGCTACTCCACAGTGGCAGGGATCGCAGTAGAAGTCTGCCTCACCATAGAGCATGTCCTTCTGCCATCCACCATTTGCTTGGGTGACTACTGCAGGGTGAGTTTTCCCTTCCCGAACACAGTAGTGGTGAATGGATAAACAGTCAGGATATGTGGGAATTATCATTCAGTATGGGAGATGTTCAGATGGCAGACATTTAATATTGAACCAACTGCACCCATCACTGCATGTGTTTCAATGTCTCTCAATTATGCTGACATGTTCAATAATTGTTTTTTCCCCTTCCATCCACAGATCACGGATGGCTTCGAGGAGATGGGATTCCTGCAGTTTGTCGGTGTTGACAAAACCCACATCCCCATCTGCCCCTCCCCACAAGGAAGAAGGGAGGAGTTCATCAACAGGAAGGAGACATACTCCATCCTGCTCCAGGGCACAACTGATCATATTGGATGATTCACTGACATTGTACTGGGGTATACTGGTGGTGCACATGTGTTCCGTCACTTGGCTCAGTGGTAGGCTATGGAAGCTGGCCCATTCATTCCTGGGAACCCCACAATCACCATTAATAGGGTGCAGTTTGGGCCACTCATCCTTGGGGATGGAGCATACCCCTTGTGTCGTTGGCTGATGAAGCTCCACAGAGGTCATCTGGATGAGCAAAAAATGGCCTTCAACAGAGTGTTCGAACATTGCCACGATGTAGTAGAACATGCCTTAAACTGCCCAGGACCAGAATGGCAATGGTCAGGCAACTATGGTCCAGATGACTATGCTTACAGGGCCTACAATTACAGGAGGGCCAGGGAAGGAGAGAGGATTAGATCAGCAATAGCGAGGAAGATTGCTGGCTGATTGTTGCATGCTGAACTTTGGCTGTACATGGTCTGCATGGTGTGTTCCACATTATCGTCTGCTTTTGGGAGCATGTGCACTACACTTTGCTATGTTTCCAATCCAGCTAGTATTCATGGTCCCTTAAACTGTCTCAGTGTTCATGCCAACAACCTAAATATATTTTCTATCTGTAAGTATGTGTGTCTGTGGATACCTTGAATTGTACTCCACAGAAAACTGTGTGTTCGTTTCCTTACAGGCAACAAATCACACACATGACTCAGGTTCCAGTAGTGTCATGCCAGCTCCCAGAGAGAGACACAAGGTCCCTGGGCCATGACACTACATGGGCCATAGGTTTCAAGTGCATAAGTCCTGTGCGAAAGGGCTATGGGGTCCTGTGTACAAGTACACATTTACCTTGTCAAGCCTTGTGCAGAGGAAGTTAGGCCTACTGAGGTTTGGAAAACTGGCAGCCATGGCTTCTTACCCCAACTGTGTGGCCTTGGTGTGTGCTGTGTGCCAGCCCACTATCTGGGAATGGTTACTGGTCATACAAAAGGGGCCTTGACTCACATTCCTCCCCACAAATGCTGCCTCTGTCCTGTACATCCTCTAAATGTGAATGAGTCTCCGAGACAGAAATTGAAGGGTACCCACGCCAGTACCTGTTCATTGAATGTCAGACATCCACCACTGCGCATGTCACACAGACCGCTCCTGTTTCGGATTCAGTGTTTGCTGGACATTGTAGGCTACTGCAAGGCTCACCCACATGATGTGCCAGGGGTGAAATAATGTCTGCTATGTGGATACTCATATGTTGGAAGCAGCCTAGAGTTGGGGGATGTGTAGTGCAAGTTCCCCTTGGTGACAGGCACGCCTGGCTGCTTGGGAGGCAAAGCGCAGGCATGGTGCCTCGACCTTGGCTTTAACAGATTGCCTTTATAGTTGGCCACAGATAGCGTCTAAATACGGCTTGTACAACACAGTGAATGTCATACGCAATACGAATGAAATGAACAGGGAAGTTCAACCAGAGCTGAGCAACATATATAAAAAAGGACACCACAGGATTGTAGCAATAATACTGTTTACATTGGCTTACCAACAGAGCCACTCTGGTTCCCAGTTGCCCAGGTCAGTTTCTGACTGGTCACAGGCTACACCACTCCACTTTCTTCTTTGCTCATATCACATTCCCAGGAGTGCACCCACCCACTGAACCCTCTTTGATTGTTTTATTGGCACAGCAGACTTTGGCTGCATCCAGTGCTGAGATGGAGGGAGTCTGAGATGTGGACAGAGTGGTGCTACTGGTGGACTTATGTCTCTCCAGAGACTGCAGTATAGCTGTCATGACCCTGTTTCCAATACGCATCTGCTCCCCAACACCTCACAGTACTCCTCTGTCCTGCCTGTAACATCCTGTTTATATGCTTCAACAAGCTCCCAAACTATCACATTCCCCTCATGCAGCTTCTCCATTAGTTGCTGATGTTCTCACAGCTGTCATGCCCCTGCCCCAGGGCCCAGACAGAACTCTTCCCAACAGCTACACCCTAGAGACATCAGAGGGACAATACCTACTGCAGCCAGTGGAGGGGGAAAAGGAAGAACTCGTTAATTAGGCCACAGCTGGTCAGGATGTTTAGGCTATATAATCAGAAGTCAGGATGGCAGAAAACTGCTCGAATCTACTGACTCCATTGGTGGGGATAGCCTTGTTGAATCCCGCATTCGCTTCTCGTATTCTTTGGACCTTGGACCTTTGCCTGGACTTCAGATTCTGCTCATGGACACTCTCCCCCGGGACTCTTGGTAAATTCAGACTCGGTAGCTCTGGACTGCTTTTGGACTGTTTTAACAAATGCGTGAGGGCTGCTGCCGTCACCACCTCCACAATGGGCCAGGAAGGATCCCAGCAGGGGTGGGTGGGTGGTGGCGGGCAGAGAGACAGCAGGCAGGAGGGCTGCTGCGGCCGCTGCCACCCCCCCCACCAGGCCAGGAAGGACCTCGGTGGAGGCAGGGGACAATAGCAGGCCAGGCCTGAGCGGGAGGGTGGGGGGTTGGCTTTTTTGCACCCCCCAGCATTGGCGCCCAGGGCACATGTCCCAGTTGCCCTACCCTAGATATGTCTCTGGTGCACACTTTCCATCATATGAACAACATAGTACCAAACTAAACAGGTGCTTTCCAAAAATTCCAAACCATGGTTCAGGGGGAACAAATAGCAGGCAGTATTTGTTTGTGATGTCTGGTAGGATATCAGAGCCCTGTAGCTACTTTTTCTGCAAAATAAAAGTGGCCAATATAAAGATATTTACATGTACTCTATAAGCGTGATGTACAACTTAGCATATAAAGAGCCGGAGTGTTGGATTAGGACTCTGGGAAACCACAGTTTGGCTGTCTGCTCGACCACAGAAACCTACTGAGTGACCTTGTACAAGTCACACTCTCTCAGCCTCAGAGGAAGGCAAAGGCAAACTCCCTGTGAACTTGCTCAGAAAACCCTGTGATATGTTTGCCTTAGAGTCACCATGAATCAGAAACAACCTGAAAGCAGACCACAGCCATATATATGAAAATCTGAAACTTTTTCAAAATAAAAATGGACAACATAAAGACACTTAAACATGTAAGTGTAACATGTAGTTTAACATTGTATCTCATATATAAAAATTCCAAATTCATTCAAAATACAGTTGGGCAACGTAAGAATTGCGCAATCATTCTGTTATCAGCCTAAATCCTGTTGTTAGTCCTGATTAAAAGCTGAATTAATGTGATTTACCTGTGTTGTCGACTCACCATTCAACAATTGATTGAAGGAGTCCTAGTCTAGTTGGATACCAGCCATTTTTTAAAAAAATTCAATAAGCATATACCAAAATGCAATACTATAAAATGGCCTCTTTCTGATTTTCCAGTCACTTTTTGTGATTGCCAAATTTTTTTTGTAAATCTGTATTTCACAACTGACAGGACTACTGGCAGATACACCCAAGTCTTCCCTCTGTCTCTTTGGCTAATCTTATTACTATCATCATAATAGTGAGTAAAAGAAAACTGAAATGACAATCAGGGCTGGCTCTACTATTAGGCAGAGCGAGTAAACTGCCTCAGGCAACAGATGTGGGGAAGTAGCAGTGGCACCATCCTCTCCCTCAACATTATTCCTGTGTGACTCTTTGAACAGAGACGATGTCCTCTAGTCACTGTCTCTGTTCAAAGAGTCACACGGGCTATCCAGCACCTCTTAAAATATTCTGCTGCATCTGAAGATGATAATGGACACTGTTTCATTGCCAATGTTGAAGTTAAATTCATCTCCTAATCCAGTTGGCTTCTGTATATAGGATGGGGTGGGGTAGAATTTTCTTGTTTACCTCAGGCATCAAAATATCTTGGGTCAGGATTGAAGCCCGAATGTAGCAAGAACCAGCTTCCTGTCATTCTGTCCCAGCTATTTGTCTGTAAAAGATAAATAACAACGGTTTAGCCCACTGATCCGATCGAAGGAGGCAAGCACAATAAAACTCTTGGCAGATTTAAGCATGCAGCATAAATGCAGCATAAGCCGCTCACACCTGTTAAGACAGAAGTTGTCAGAAGGTACAGAACACATTTTTGGGGTTTTTTTCTCCTCAAGCTTTTGGCCCAGAGATGTCCACTTGAGCTCTGTTTCTAGGAAAGGAAAGAGGCGAGGGGCGGGAGGAGTCCTCCGATGTGGGAACAGAATGTGCGCTGACATGTTGAGACGAAGGATGGGGCCTACATCAGCTCCTGGCGCCTTTATGCGTGTTGCCATGTTAAAGCCAGTTGCCTGGCAACCTGTTCACCGGGTAAAATTTGGGATGGCAAGGATTGCGGAAAGAAAACAAGATGCTGATATCTTTGCCACCCTTTTTGCCTCACTTGATGATTAGAGGCAGGATGGTGGTGGAGGAGCGACACTGGAGTAGTGATAGCGACACTCATTTTTTAAAAACGAGGTCGCCTTATCCGTCTCTGCCCTTTTCAACTCCTTCTCTCAAAGGCGAATGCCCAGCCAAAACATGCTTCAGCTCTCTTGCACAGATGAATCTCTTCTCGTGCAGGAGGCAACAGAGATGCCATTTTCACACTAGATTGTTATAGTGCTATTATTCCACTTTCAACATCCTATGGAATCCTGGGGTTTGCAGTTTAGGGAGGGGCCTGAACTGTAACTTGAGGCCCCTCCCTAAACTGCAAACCCCAGAATTCCATAGGAAGTCAAAAGTGGAATAACAGCACCACAACTAGTCTAATTACCAAAGGATACAAATGCCACCATTCTACCTTCACCACAGACTTTCCTGGGCCAGAATCCCCTTCCAGGTCCTCCATAACAGGTTTGCATTGTTCTCTGAGTCAGTCTTAGATTAGGAGGCTGGGAAATCAGAATTACCAAGAGCCCAGAGCAACTCCCTTGTAGGGTTGCCAAGTCAGGACTATTCCAGGCCCTGATTCGTAGGATTGCCAAAGCGAAAACTACAGATGGCTCCTGCACCTTTAACCATTGTGTAGAAGGGGGAATTTTAGCAGGTATTGCTTGTTACCTGGCTGCCTGACAAGCAACACATGTGAAATCCACTCTTCTACACAACCGTTAAAGGAGGAATGAGCAAAGTGTGGCCCATGGGTTCCATGTGGCTCCCAGGAGCATTTTTGTGGGTCTCAGGCTCCTGCCAACAAAAGGGTCTTGTTTTGCTCCAAATATGTTCTATAACATCCTTTAGATGGTGTGGAGGGATTTTCCACTATGCTTGGGAGCTCCCTTCGACCTCCGAGAAGAGAGGGTCAAACAATTTCTTTTCTGTAAATTTTAACCATCTTTTTGCCCACCCCCATGCTCTCCAGTGGCCATGGGAGGAATTTTTACTCCATTTTGCCTGTTTAGGCCCATGGTCAGCCCTTTTTTGAAACAAAGTGGCTTCTGCTCATTCCTGTTGCTAAAAAAAAGGGCTCTGTTAGATATCAAAGGAAGGACCAAAGGCATGGTGAAAATGCCTGCTGTGTCACCTGCAGGGCCTCTTAGGGCAAAATATGATTTTTTAAAAGGGGTTGGGTATAGGTGGAGTATAAGGCCCCCCCCAAGTTTTCTTGAGGTGCTTAAGTGCCACCTTACGCTTCCACAGTTGCCCATCCTTGCATTAAAGAAACAGGAATTTCCTCCAGTTTTCAGTCTGGCAACCCTGGCCCTGATATTTCAGGCCAAAACCTGGTACCTGGTGATGACCCCTTGTGATCTTACAAGAGATGGACCCAATTATACTGCTTCAATTGCCTTGGCAACATCCTGTGGAATCCTGGGGTTTGTAGTTTGAGAAGGCACCAGAGCTCCAGGGCTGAAGAGCCTAAATTCCCCTCCCTAAACTGCATATCCCAGGATCCCATAGGGCAGAACCATGGGAGTTAAAGTGCAATAATTACACAATAATTGCATAGGATGAAGGGCCCAAAGCATTTGGTCTGATCCACCACTGCGCTTTTTATTACCTTCCTATGAGAGGAAGGCAATTGTTAGGCAACTCATGTTTCCCCTTAAGCGTTACCCAAGTTCCCTGAGAAGCTGTCAGTTCCTATCTGGATTTGCTCAGAGACACTTTCAGCACAAATGCAATACAGGTGCAATGGTTTAATCCTCATAAAATCTGGCTCAAACTGTGTTCCTGCATCCAGCACACCTCTAGATACTCAGTGAGTCTGCAAGTTGAGCGGGATGGCCTGCGCAGGAGGTATGGTTGGTTATTTCAAAGATTGCAAGCTGGACACCATACCTGTCCTACTCCAGATTCCAACACAAACGCAGTTGCTAGGGAACAGCCATTTTCCTCAAGGCTACAACAGACAAGGGTCAGGAAGGAACACAGGAAAAAACAAGTCTTTAAAAAAGGAGCTTACCTGGGAGGAAGCGCAGGAAGAGTCTGTTAGAAGAGTAATCCAATCCAGTCCAAATCCTGAGAGCCAGCTCAAGTTTTCAGTTAGTCCAACAGTCAAGGTTTCAGGAGTCAAGAGTAAACTGCAGGGACAGTAAGACAGCAATACACAATTGTTACCAATAGGGGAATAGGAGTCCAAGCTGCTTCTTAAATAGTTGCAGCCAGCTGCCTCCAATTGGGATGGTTTCTTTTTGTTTACAGAGAAGCTTCATTGAGTGTAGTGTCTTTATGCTGCTCTCCATTTCAGTAATCTGATCTGGTCCAAGGACTTGGGGGTAGTGCCTCATTATCTGACACCTTCTGGTGCTTGTACAGAATCAGCCTCAGCTGAGTCCTAGTTTGTTGTTTCATGAGGCTGACACTCCACAAGTTCAGTTCCTGTGGCTGACATTCCCCAGGTTCAGCCTTGGCCTCATCTTCTTCTGAATCTGAATCCTGGGCCCTGACAATACCCTCCATCTGCCCCGATTTGGCAGGGAGAGTTCTAATTAACTGTCTGTCTTCCCACTTCTTTGATTGCTTTAAAAATGTCCCAGTTTCTCTCTCCGACTCCCACTTTTCCACTCTGTCCTCAGCTTACTTCAGATGCTGCTAAATGAGTTCCAAGTGCAAAAGTTGTTTGTACTCAGTTAACTCAGAAGAGAGGAGAGGAGAGGTGGAATATTGCCCTACCCTGTAGACTCAGGGAAAAGGAAGCTGTTTCAGCTTCTCCTAGCTTGTGTATTCTTCCAAGTTAATATCCTTTGCAATGTGGGCTGCTCCCTGATGTTGCATGGCCACATGTGTCCTTATTTTGATTTATGAAATGTTGGGACACACTACAGTCAACCCTCCACATTTGCCAGTTTCACTTTTGCAGATTTGATTATTCACAGATTATTTACTGTCACCCCTGCTGCCTCCCTATGCCATTTTTAATAGGGACTGCTAGCCTTGTGAGACTGAGAAACTGTGAACAAGGCTTGTAAATCCCTATTAAAAGTGGTGTGGGGCAGCAGTGGAGGTGGCAGTAGCCCCACCAGCCAACCACTTCTGCCTTGTGAAGGAACCCTGATGCCTCAAAGGAATCCAGGGTGGGCTGAATATGATGATTGTATTTTTGTGTGTGTTAAATATGGTTTGGGACAGCCTAGAGTTATTCACAGTTTTTCCACTTTCACGGGGATCCTGTCCCCTTAACCTTAGCAAATGTAGAGGGATGACTGTATTAGAATACAGCTAGATGTTATGAGGAAAACAGCAGATTCCTAACCCCTTGTTTACAAAGCATAATGCTTGGTTGAGGAGGGGGGAGGAATGGCAAATGATTAGAATAAAGCAGACTTGTCTCGTACAGTCTTTCTTCCACATTTGCGGGTTTGACTTTCACAAATTTGATTATTCATGAGGCTCCCACTTGCCTCCTCTCCCCCATTCTCCACCTCCCATTCCCTTGCCTTTTGCCCAGGTGCGCATGCCTTCCATCTCCAAGCCTGGGCAAAAAAGACAAGCAAATGGGAGGGGGGGAGCGCCACATGCAGAGAAAGAAGGTGTGTGAAAGCCTCCCCCCATTGCTCCCCCTTCTATTCCCTTGCCTTTTGCTTGGAGAAGGAAGACAGCACGCCTGGACAGAAGGCAAGGGAACCAGCATGGTGTATGGGTTTGAGCACTGAACTATGGCCCTGAAGATCAGGGTTCGATTCCCTGCTTAGCCATAGAAACCCACTGGGTGACCTTGGGCAAGTCACATGCTCTCAACCCCAGAAAACCCCATAATAGTTTTGCCTTAGGGTCACCATAAGCTGGAAATGACTTGAAGGCACACAACAACAAACTGTTGCCCTGGGTCTTTCTGTTTATTAGGATTATGTGAGCAATAAGGAATGATTAGAAGCTGCCCCATAGGCACCACACTGTTGTCTCTTCTTGTCCAGATGGCTTGGTACGCACAAAAAAGGGATGAAACCACATGGTCAGGCAGCAACAGAAAGCACCCTGAGGGGAGCCTGGGGGGATCCAGCATCTTGCTCAGCTCCGCTCATGACAATTCACCTTTTGTTCTCCTAGCGCCTCTGCAGCCAAATTCCCTTGGCCTTTTGAAAACCAGATGGGGCAGCACTGGGAAGGTCTTGGCTGGCCAGGTCTGAGTTTTCACTTATTAACTTCATTGCATTATCTCACTCATTTACTTGGATTCAGCTCCCGTTAATTTTTTAGCCCTACCATCGAGACCCTTCCTGCGGTTGAAATCTCAAAAACTGAATACACAGAACCAGCAGATTCAAGTGACAAAGGGAAAAGAACGGGATATTGAAAACAACGTGCTTGATATATATTTGGATGTAGGCATGCTAGCTATGCAGCAAAATATTACAAAATCCAAAATCTGAAAAACAGTGATCTCATTACTGGGCCAACTAAAATGCACAAATACATCATGCAAGTTTTCAAAGCTTCACTGGCTGCTTCATCAAAGATGTTGAAAATCATATAGGAGAAGAAAGTGATGATGTTAGAGTCACAGGGCGACATTTGGTCTCAGATGTTACTTCTGTAGTCAAAATTAAAATGGTATGGAGGGATCTCGAATGTATTTTAGGTGACCCAGTAAAAGTATCACGGTTTTGTGGATTTTGATATTTTAACATTATGAAACTGCTGCATAGTTTCGCTGCACAAAATGGAAAACAAGAGAGATTTATATGAGATTCTCTATAGTAGGAATGGCCAATATGCGGTCCCCTTCAGGTGCCATTGGACTGTAGCTCCCGTTGCTGACTAGGGGTGAAGGGAGCTGAAGGGTTAAATATTTCCCATCCCTGCCCTACAGAGAAGATGATTCCAAGATGACCACTCACTGGAGCACGGGACCTTTCAAAAAAGAGCAGAACCACTCCACAATCATGTTATCAACACCTTGTTGTTTACAGTATCACATTCTTTGTTGTTTTTGTTGCTTTCAAGTTATTTCCTACTTATGGTGACCATATCACAGTGTTTTCTTGGCAAGATTTGTTCAGTGGTGATTTGCTGTGAGGCTGAGAGAATATGACTAGCTCAAAATCACCCAGTGGCTTTCCATTGCTGAATGGTGATTTGAACCCTGGTGGTCTTCCACACTCCTAATCCAACATTCAAAACACCACCACCACACTGGCTCCATGCTACTAGAGGTTATATAATGTCTGCTCTTAGTTTTATTCATCAAGCAAAGTCACAACTATTTGAGAAAACAGATTAGCCTAAGCCTGGCTTTATTCAGGTAGTTCAGAAATTGCAGAATAATCCACTTCAGTGCTGTTTTAAGGCTGACATGCATGTATGCATATAAGGGATGTGCACTAAGTTACAGTACAAAAGGAGTGCCATTGTCCCTCCTTAAGCAACAATCATAATGCCATGTATGTAACCAAAAGCTGCAAAGACCTGGGGCAGCCAAAGCTCTCCCACTGCCTGAGGCAGGAAGGGAAGGATATCATTAGAAAGATTAAGGAAGAAAAGGGAACAAGCAATCTGTGTGTGTGTGTGTGTGTGTGTGTTTTTTGCAGGGCCAAAGGGAAGAAATGAGAGGTGCTATTCTGTCTTTGAGTGTGGTGGAAGGGAATGGGCTACTTCTTGCCAAAAGATTTTGTACTCATGCTTTCAGACTGCAAGCATTTGGGATCCAAGTGACAGCTTGGCAGGCAGCTGGTACAAGGGAGGGTGGGCAGTGTTCCCAGTACAGCTCTTGTCTAGTAGGAACCAAATTTTAAGCATCTCCATCTCTGTCTTGTACTCAGCAAAAGAGGGAAGTTATACAGGGAGAGGAGTCAAATCTCTGTGATTCCTAAAACCTGGCGATTTGAGAAGGCAGAAGAGGTCTAGTTTGTCCTAAAATAGCTCCTCCTGCTAGTAAAAACATCTATTTTGATCAGTAATTATTATCAGCATTTTGGTATTCAACCCTCTTAATTCACAGGAGCCCCCTTCCCAAATTTGAAGAATCCCTATATGAACAATCAATTACATACAGGAAAGTACCATCTACACAGTTATTAACAGTGAATGCTACCAGCATTTGTGTAGATTTATGCCATTGAAATACACACCCTTAACAACATGTCTGTGATACATATGAGGGCACTGTTATGTCCATTTTATAGGTGGACCTTGCTTGATGAAGAAACCTGTGGTTTCAAAAGCTTACATAGGGAATTTGGGACATTTGTGGTTGGCCTAACAATGTGATCAGAATATGGCTTGTGGAAGAGAAGGCCTTAGTCAAGAACAGTACAGTCCTATGCATCCTACTCAAATGTAAGCCCTATTAAATTCAATGAGACTTAGTCCCTGGTAGGTTAGGATATGGTCTATAGCAGAAGTTAGGCTGCAAATCAAGTATCTCAGATATAGGCAACTGTATGATTTCTCACAGTTTTACTAGAAATATATCTGAGTAGGATTAAATACCTTGCATTTTTATAGTGTAGAATTCCAGAACTTCACTCAAAATTCTGACTGTCACAACTTTCCCTTTTAATGTTCCTTGTCCTACTTGTGTCAAATAAATACATTTGTAGCAGCAGCGCTATGTGTCAGAAAAAAAGGTGAGGTTTCCAGAGATCAAGGTTGAAATGTATACACTCCTAAATTGCTAACTTAGTTCACATCTTCATATAGAGAGATGTGGTGCTAGGAATCAGGTCTCTCAAGAAGACTGTCTGCTCTCAAATGTGTTGTATTCTCTCCTGAATGTAGAAGAACTGGCAGTGGTTGCTCAGTGGTGAGGAAAAAGCAATCTGGACTGTATAGGCTTGGAGGCAGTCTGTTCCTATTCTACCACGTAGTAAGGCCATTAGAAATTTCAGTGTAATGGGACCATAGACAACAAAAACTGGATGCATATAAATTGCTGTTTCATAAAGTAAAAGCTCTCAAAGGACATAAAGCAAAGTCGGACCAAATAATGTCAGTAAGACTTCAGGGAAAACCCATCAGTATAACCGTAAGCCACATTTATGCTCCAACTACAGAGACAGAAGAAGAAGAAATTGAAAGATACTGTGCTGAAGTCCAAGAGGAAATTGACCACACTCCAACACTGGTTAATCATAGGCAACTGGAATGCAAAAGTAGGAAATAAAGCAGAATCAAAGATTGTAGGAAAAGATAGCGTAGGATCAAGAAATGAAGCATAAGAGTGACTGACTGAAGTTTGTGCGGCAACCGTTTGTTAATTGCAAGCACATTCTTCAAGCAACTCGACAGGCAACTGTATACATGGACATTACTTCTGGACAATCTAGAGATCAAATAGACATAACTAGAAGCAGAAGATGAAGAAGTCCCATTCTCTTTGCAAAAAACAAGACCAGGAACACATTGTGGCACAGACCATAAACTACAAATATCAACAATTAGAGTAAAGCTAAAGATAAACAGTAAACCATGGTGCCAAAACACAACCTGAAGAACATCCTTGTGGAATTTAAAGATAATGTAAAAAACTTGATTTGCAATACGCCGTCTAATTGAATAGGAATCAGAAGAACTCTGGACTGATGCCAGGGTCATTGTCAGGGAGGAATGCAAAAAGACATTATTTGCAGCCAAAAAGAAAGAGAAGTTTCAATGGATGACAGATTAAACTCTTCAAACAGTTAAGGACACATGAGGAGCAAAAGTAAAAGCTGACAGAAATAGAGTCAGAACCCTGAATGAAACTAATCAATGACTTGTCCGCAGGGGCAAGGAGAATTATTATAGTAATCAATGCAGAGAAATAGATTATGGGGGGGGGGAGGAAGAATAGTGGCCTCCTTAACAAGATGTGAGAAATCAAAGGGAAAAGCAGGATTAGACTTGGAGGAAGGAACATCAATTATACTACTAGCAGAAAATAGCAAAGACTTCAAACAATTACTGAAGGCAGTCAAGGAAAAAAGTGCAAAGGCAGGTTTCAAAAATAATGAGCACAGGTACTTCACATAACTTTAAAGTAGATGATGAAGACATTGAAACAGTTCAATATTTTCCATACCTTGGTTCAGTCATTAATCAGAATGGAGACTGCAGTCAAGAAATCATAAGAAGACTAGAACATGGAAGAGGTATGAAGGAACTAGACAAGACTGTGAAGTGTCAAGATATATGATTCAATACTAAAGTTAGGCTTGCCCATGTCATTGTATTTTCAATTTCTGTAAATGGTAGTGAACACTGGACAGTGAATAAAGCTGATAAGAAGAAAATCAACTTATTTGAAATGTGCTGCTGGAGTAGAGTTCTACACATACCATGGGCTACTAAAAAGACACATAAATGGGTCCTAGAGAAAATCAAGCCTGAAGTCTCTATAAAAACCAAGATGACTAAACTGAGACTGTTGTACTTTGGACATAACATGAAACGACGTGACCCACTAGAAAAGACAATAATGCTTGGTAAGGTAGAAGGCAGTAGGAAAAGAGGAAGAGTGCTTTACAGATTGATAGATTCACTCAAGGAAGCCACAGCCCTGGGTCTCCAAGACCTGAGCAGGGCTGTTGATGACAGGGTGATTTGAAGATCTATCATTTGTAGGGTTATCACAAATCGAAGTCAACTTGACAGGACTTAACAATAACCATTAAGAGGCACTTTTAACATTCCACTTATTTGTGGTATGTTATTTATTTCCACTTATACGTATTTCCAATATCTTTATTTCCACTTATCTTTCCAAGAAGCATCCAACGGCTACATCAAACAATTTCTATTTAATGATTTATATTGTACATTAGGATGCAAGACCATGGTTTGAGGTGGCTTTTACAAACAATAGCTTTTATTAACCATGTTTAGTGTTGCATTTGAACAAGGAAACAATTTTTTTAAAATAATTTTTTGTTAGGATTTAAACATAAACATAAAAACACAAAACACAGACATAACCCTTACAAAACCATACATCAAATCAAAATTTTTAAAAAATACAAAATAATACCAAACATTAGGAACATAACTTACATAATTAAACTATAATAAAAATTAACTAAACTAACAAAGGAAAAACTACAACTATTTAAAAACTGGTTCCCACCCTTGTTGCAAACAGGTTCTACTAAATAGATGTACTTATAATCATTACTTAAACTCAATTTTAACTCTGTTGCTCATTATGCTTTAAACCTTTTATTGACAAGGAAACAAGTCTTATGACAATTTCCTAAGCTACTCAGTTTGTGAAATCACAAGGGAGAAGGGGAGTGCGAGGAGAGGAAAAAGTCTCTTTGAGGGCTCTTTAAAACACATTGAATAGACTTGAGTGTGTATCTGGTGAGTTTTCTCTCTTATTTTCCTTCTTTCCTCTCCAATTTCATTTCTGTTTTATTAGAAAGGAATTTTCAGTTCTCCTCCTGGCAGCTGCCTACCACTTGTAAAACCTTGGCGACTTCGTTGCCAAACAGACCATGTGTGGGAGTGACAAATTACACGGCATTCGGAGAAGGGAGGGGAAAAAACCTCTTTGAACAAGAGAGAAGGAGAGCGCAAGAGAGCATCTGTGTCTCTGCCTGTGTGGGAATATTAACCCACTTCCATACCAGAACATCAAGCACTCTAATGAGCCCCATTTACCTCATCCAGCCTGGTAAAATCATTATCCCTATTATGACTTTTGCAGATTTTTCTGCAACACTAATTAAAAATATTGTTGGTGTGTGAATTTGTTAGAATTGTTAGTCTGATCCCCTTCTTGGTACCAAGTTTCTAGAAGAGGAATCTTTCGGCTACATCTTATCTCTGGGACACCCCTATGTAAAAAGGCAAGCAGGAATATTACATAGCACACATCATTCCCTTTTACCTTCTGTAACAGAAGAGATTCATGTTGATAGTGGGAGAATTCAAGTTTTCTTAGCACATCATTAAACAAAAGAACAAAGAGTTCTTGTGCTTTTCAGTTACTGTTGCACAGATTATTGAAGCGTGAATGAATATCACACAAATACACAGATGGAGAGAAGCCTACAGTAATGTCTAATGGTGATGGTGTGTTATGCACATGGGCACGTGAATTCAGGCTGTGATCTTTGGGTGTGAGAATAAGGATATTACTGGTACATTAATATGTTATGTTCATCTGTGAAATACTGGAGGGTGTGCTAAAATAGGGGAGGGGTTCTGAATGTGCAAAAGAACTCCCTGTAGCCTACAGGCATATTGCAGCAGAGGGTGGAGTAAATTTATAAAGGAGAACATGTTGGGTTCTAAGCTACATGGAAGCTACACACATTGCTCAAGTAATCCTGCCCTTAATTACAGATAAATGGAAGGCTACAGGAATTTCTCAAGGTCAAAGGAAAGGTATGCTTGTACCCTCAGAGGCACCCTGTTACTATTTAATTGGTTCCAAAGCTGAACCCCTGGGTATACCCTAACTCAAATTCAGCCCAGACCAATGTAGACTCCCATTCCAATAACTACTGTTCAGCATTGCCAATTTCTTTCTCCCACTCCCAGGGTCTTTTTCAATACTAGCAAGGTAATAATATTTTAAAATTGTAGTCATAATTGCAACAGGCATGTAACTTATTGCTGTATCACTCTTATTTTACAGAACAGTGGAAATGACCCTTGGTCTTAGTGGCTACAAACAGGAGACACAACACAGGTATTCACCTACTGAACTCTGGCCACTCACTACTTTACCATGGTAACCTGCTATACTTACTATATTTGATTGCAAGTGAGAAATACTCTCTCCTGCATAAAACTTATAGAACTTTTTCCTGACAGGTCCAGCTACTTCATTATTGTCTCTACCAGGGCAGGCAAAGTGAAGCCATGGAGATTCAGGGGGCCCTATGTTGGTTTTGCAGCTCTCAAACCCTCCAAACTACAAAGATGTGGGATGTAAAATCTTCAAATGCTGCAATTTTTCTGAGGAAAAAATTCTGCACCTTATTATATAGTGGAATAGTTCAGTTAATGAAATAGATGTGTTGCTAAGCATTAATTCTTTAACAGAACATTTGATACAAGAGCTAGAAATAACTTGGATGATCAGGGATCGGTTCCGACACCACAAAAAAGAGCAGTTCAACATGTTTCAGTGAAGTTTTCATTCAAAATTAACAATTATGTTCATGTGAGATGAAATAACCGCATCAGGTAAGCCTTGCATAAGTAAATAAAAACATTTTGAATCTTCTGGAGATCAACAGAAAGCTTCTTCCAAAATGCAGCCAGAGATTATTTTTCTTTCTTTCACCAATCTGTTTCTGTTAATGAGTTCCATTTCAGTGGTCAAACTTACAAATCTGTGCTTTGTGGACATACGGATGTAGCTGGCAAGGCATACTTATCTGTTTCTTTCTTTTCTGTTTTGCTGTTCATGCGTGCTAAGCAAGAGATTCTTTGCCTATTGTAAGCATGCAGAGCTACAGTAGGATCAATTAGATGAATAGAATTCTATTCTTTCCCATCTTAAGCTTTATTGCAGTTTAGCACAGACACACTACTGCAACCTGGCAACTAAAAATCTGTGTTTCTTCCACTCTCCTTCACCATCCACCCAATGCCAGTGTTAAAAGCATCCAGCTAGCCAGAGGTTTAGTAATCTAAGGTATGCCTCCCAACACACGTTTATCTATACTTGTCTATGTTGTTGGATGGGCTAAAATATAACATGAAGCTCTAGCTATTTTTCTAGGGAGCAAGCATTGACAACATGCTCCAAGGAGTAGACAAATGCTCTGCTAAGCTTGTTTCTATTTTACAAAATTTTGCATTTTCCAAGCAGTCACAAAGTACAAGTAGTTGTGATAAATTGCCTGTGTCCATAAACTGATTAGTTGCTTGTGTCCATAGATTCACTTATATCATTTAATTACATAAAATGTTCAACTAGTTGTACTGAATCAGTTTATTCTCAATTTAAAACAGAACTTATAAATAGAACAGACAGTGAGTGAATGAAGCTGAAGGCACTACAGTTACATCTCAGCAAAAGAAAGTTAAACTGTTCTGTTTAGGTATGTGACCTTAAAAATAGTGTTCTCTCAGCTGTAGCCATTTTTGTTAAGTATAAGGAAGTACAGTGGACCCTCCATTTTTGAAAGGGTTAGAGAAACAAGACCCCCATAAAAGTAGAGCCCACAAATATAAATAAAAAACAATTTCAACCTAAGAGAACACTTCTTCAGGAATCTCTAAATCCTCCAGCAAGATCAGCTTCTAGCAGCTGTAGAATCACTGGAGGACCTAGAGATTCCTAGAGAAAACACATTAATCAAATCCAGGAATCATCAAATATGCAAAAAGGGAAACAAATGAATGTGGAGGACCCACTGTATATACCACACTCTTTATTTTATTACATACTCCATTTAAATAATTTACACCTAAAACTTTGAATGTGTTTGAATATAGTATTTAAACCAAGTCTGCTGAACTGGATATTATTTAGAACATTAGAGAATTTTCTAGTTCTTTTTTTTTTGGAAAATACTGCTGCCAGACTCAATGGACTGCCCCTTTTTCTGGCCAAAAAATAAGCTAGAATGCTTCATCCAAAAGGCTCCAGGAGAGCAATTTGCCATTAAAATAGCTTGCAATACCCTGTTGCAGTAATTTAACCCTCCTCTCCCACAAATAACTTTTTCTAAATGTACTGCTTGCCACTCCTTGTTTGATTTAGGTCCCAGAAGCAAAAAAAGAAAAAAAAATATGGCTCTCTGGACGTATCACAGATACCTGCCAGTGGTATATATTAACTGGCAGCCTTGGAATCCCCCAGGCTGTACTAAGGACACACTTACTGAGCTGAGTGGGCATGATTTCTCAGCTCAGTGCTGCTATGATGTGCCCGTGAATATGTGACCACACAGATAGGGCCAAGTGGGTGTGTAAAAAAGAAGAGAACCACTTAATCAGCTATGTTCAGAAGCTTTCAATATTCACACGACATGAAATGGAATACTGTATTTACCAAAAAGAAATTCCCCTATAATGCTCCATCGATGTATGTAGACCTCCCAGAGGCAGGACAATGTGTCAAAACTCCTTGAGAGTTTCATACCCAGCATCAGTTTTCTGCCCTGGTCATACAAGTAGACTGGTTGCCAGTTTACTTGATAGCTGGTTTCAGCTCCACTTCAACTTTTTGCTACTGCAACATATCTCTTGTAAAACAATATAGTTTGGTGAGATGCAGAATGGTCTGCTGCTAAGTTATACTCCTAGAGGAATATCATACATCATGGTGAGTTGGTCTACAAATGCTGCATAGGGATATACTTTAGGTATGGACAGGGCTGAATAAAGTTTAAGGCACTGGTCAGATTAAGAAGGAAATGCCAGCATGATAGTTGGGCTGCCATTCTATGGCCCTTTGCTTTATAGCTGCCAAGAATGAAGATTCTGGTACTTTTCAGCAGAGAGATCTGGGCCATGATCATGAGACAGTGGGGGGTAACAGGAAACACATGGTTCCATTCCTCTGCATCCATCAAATATGATACAGAACCACTTTGAACACTTCTTCCACCTAAAGTCCCTGTAAAAACTGGAGAAGCTTCAGAGAGAATGTAGGGATGGATGAACATTTCTCTATGAAGTATTTACTTATCTTCTAATAGTAAGACAATGTGCTTGGGCAGGAAGACATCTTAACTAGCCCTACCTAGGTGAGTGAGAATTACTAATGCTTCTTCTCTATGTAGAAGACTGGTGTTTCTACTTATTACCACAGACTGCTCAAGTTCAGCAGTTGCATTTATTTCTAAGATTAGAGTGCTATGCCCACCCACCCCGTTTTGTGAGGTACAGGCAGTGGCATTAGTTTTGGCTAATGTATTCACATCTTGCAACACTAATATTAGCTGTGTACAAAGCTAAATCTATTGTTGGCCCATCCCAAGTGAAAATAGGACACTTCTGTCTTAGAGGAGTTTTGTAAAGTGCTTAATCATGTTTCCTGGATTTGGCTCCTGATGTTTATGATCAATGTTAAACCTATTTTAAAACAGGTAGCTAAGGCTAAATGAACACTCATGCCAAAAAACAAAACACAGGCACTCTTCCAAGACAGGTTTAAGAAAAAAAAATCCCTTTTCATCCATTCTACTTCTCTTTCTTTACATTATGCCCCTTGTCCAGCACCATTCTAGATGTATCCTCCGGTTACATGGAAGACAAGGAGAGGTTTTTCCAGTATTGGAAACTGAGTTATATGGGAGGGGGGCTACTATTGCTGTAGTTCAGATTTCCCTCAGGAGAGCCCTTCCTGGTGTTTTGGGCTACAACTGTCTTCCCATCAACATTTCATCAGTATTTACCTATCCTGAAGGCTACAGGGAAGATCTATCTACCAGTATAGGTTAAAAAAAATCTCTTTATCAGAAAAGCCAGGAGAGGAATTTAACTTTGAGGTTCCTCCTTCTTACTGCATTGAGAACCCAATTCTTCCTTCACAGAGCAATTTATATGGCCCCCACCTGCATTACTTTCCACCAGGGCAGCAATCAGTAGTGGGAGACTTGAGGAGTTGTCTGCTGAGTGAGATTACTAGAGATTACTAGTTTCAGGTTTTGAAGAACCATTCCAGCCCACAGAAAGACTCAGTGTGCATTATACTGCCCTCTGTTGGGATGGTTGCTAATCAGCGCAAATAGACAGATTGCATCTGTTCACTCAGTTGCTTACTGGTAGGCCATGAAATCTCAGAGAAAACACGTGTCTGCTCTAGTTGGCTTACTTAGAGAATTCAAAAGAACTGAAACACAATATATTCTACATTTGTAAGTAAAATACACCAGACAAGGTGGGTGTATATAAAGAGTGCATGAAAATTTTCCTACCAACCTCTATACATGCACATCCTCCTTGTACGTTTTTCTTAAAGGCAGCAAATCTCTATTCATTAGTTTCAGAGAAAGGTGGGTAGTACTGCAAGCAGCCCTCAGAGAAGGCTCAGAAAATAAAGGAGAGTTAGGTAAGCCTATTTTTATTAACAATAAGAGTCAAAGGAGATTTCATATCCAGTACAGCTACACTTCGGCATAGCTGAGTTCCCTTGTCTCATTCAAAAATGTTCTACCTGTTCACCTTAGCTCTTCAGTCTCACCTTCTCATCTTGACCTAACTTCTCAGAAGACTCAACCAACTTATATGAAACTAAATTACATGAAATACATTTTCATAATTCTGTTAATTCTTTACATCTGTTTCAGGCTGTAGACTATCATATGCAATCCTACCTATGCAGATTTGCTTTAAGACGCATGAAGCAAAAGATGACTATGTAGTAATCCAGGAGTTGCTATATTATTTATAAAAGAGGGCACTCAAAGGATAACAGGGAAAAAATTTATTAACAAAAATTAGCTATCACAGTGTCATTAGGTCTAAGATTTCATGACTGATATGTTAAACAGATAAATTCCAAATGTTAAGGTGAGGACAAAAAACCCAAAATACTTCAAAACATCAAGGGCTTTTTCTCCAAATGACAGCAGTACTCGTTTTTTTTAAAAATTTAAATTAAAAGAGTTATCAAACTAAAAAAAAAAAGAGGCCCTGGTATTTCAAGTATGAAGCTACACGTGCATGAACAGGGGGAAAAAGCAGAGGTGCCTAGGATGGCTCCCAGAAACCTTGCACAGGTTCAGCCCACTGCTGGACATTTCCCTCCAGCACAAGTGGCTGTTGGCTGGCCACCTTGTAGCAATAGTTCTGCACATCAATTAGAAATGCATACAAAGCGTGAGGGATCAGGGACTGGAAGCCACACAACTTGGCAGGTAAAAGATAAGCTGCAAAGTGCAAGCAAGCAGGCTAATAGCCTGCGGGACATCAGAAGAGTTCTCAGAAAGAGTCAGGGATGTTTCAAGAGGCAGAGGAAATCTCTCTGTGCATTCTGAAGAATATAATAGAGGCTGAGCAGCAGATTATGCTTCCATATTTACAGATTATTGCAGGCTACACAGATGCACATGTTAGTTTGCTGTAGCACACTTAATGATTTTCTCCTTCCTCAAGATGGTGATAATGCTGGGTACAGCTCAGGGCTGAAAGAGTAAAAAAGACATCTGCCACTGGTGCTAATTTTTAATTCAGGATAATTTCCCTGGGAAATGAAGAAAATGTGGGAATTCAAAAAGACAGCTTCCACTTTCAGACAGATGACCTCCTTTAGAGTCCTCTTTAATTTCAACCCAAGAAACTAAGACTTTGCACTAGTATGACTTATTTTAAAATTAAATTATTGCAGAAAACGTCAGGCAAGAGCAGATTTACACAACTTGAGTAAAGTTAACAAGACCAGTTAAACAGAAGAGAAATAAAGCTATGTCAAGTTCTTCAAAAGGGAATTAACATAAGGACCAACTGGACATTTTTAGTTCATCTATAAACAGTCACACTTAGAAAATGATAGAATGAAAAAACTGTTTGTTTCAGTGAGCAGAGAAATCTTACATCCAACAATGTCTGTATAGCCTCATTGCGTCAGGATGAGAGAGAGACTTGAAAAGATGTGTGATTTCGCTGGTGCTCTCCTGATGAGCAAACTGGCCCCAATCATGATACTGACATAGTGCGGCCTTGTAAAAGTGCACACATCCGTGTGCATCGCCTATTACCAAAGGAACAACTCCACTCCGGGGAGTTGCCTTCTGCCTGCCGTAGACGCCAACTCTGCTACTTTACTGAAATCAGCAAATGGCAGAGTTCTTTAAGTGTTGCTTCTCTCTTTGGATTTTTCATTTCTGCCATCCTAGAAAGAAATAAGGTGAGATAAAAAACAGAACTGACATTAACATGGCTTAAGAGCTGGTGGTATCAGACATAAATAATTCTATACTATAGAAGGTCAAGTAATAGTTCTTTATATTAACTGCACCCATGCCTGTTCCCTCTTTAACCATGGGCTGTTTATTCATTTGTAAATGAAAACCAGGGCTGAGGAAACTTCAGGCCCTCCAGATGTTGCTGGCCCCAACTTTTAGCCAGCATAGCTATGGCCAGGATGATGACATCTGGAGAGCCACAGATTTTTCACCATTGCTCTAAACTTATGTTAAATGCAAGCTGTGTCTTCCTGTGACCTGCATCCAACTAATGTCTTGTAATACCCCTGATTGTTATATACCATTTGGACAAAACCCTTTCTAGTGTTCACAAGGTACAGAGAAGCTGCTGTGCTATTTGCACACTCCAGTTAGTCAGTCAGTCAGTGGGCCAAGGGATTAGACTGGATAGGTCAGCAGCAGATCCTTTCTAAACATGTTATTTTGAACAAAGACTCCACTATGAAGTACTCTACTACATATTCAGAAGGCTGATCTTGAGAACAAGCAGTTTGCGGGAAGACAGAGATCATAAATTAGCTATACCCCCTTCCTATTTTGGGTCATTTGAAATTCACTGTGGCTTAGTTCTGAGGTAGCAAACCTATTTCTGGAATATATCACTTCAGAGTTGAGGTGGTTAACATATAGAATGCCCTTTAATTAAAATATATATAAATATTTCCGCCTGCTAGAGCACATTTTCAGGGAGTTTCAGCTCATCCCTCCCTGACAGGCTAGTTGTCTACATTGGGGGAATACTTTTGCATGACAGATCTGACCATCACTGCAACTCCCCCCTGCCCTCCACAGTGTGACATGGCACAGTCTAATCACAGGCTTACTCTCAGTAACAGTAAGGTCTGTGGTTCTGCAGATAAGTTATCTTTCTGGTGGAATAATACAAAGAGGCATTTTTATATAACACAGAAAACACGCCCAAAATAAAGAAGAAATTAACAGGGGAGGGGAAGGTGGAAATATTGGGGTTTCGAATCAAGTAAATAGTGATTTTTCTTCTAACTTAAAGCAGGCAAAACAATGCAACTGGATGCAATAAAAAATGATTTCTCATAGTGAATCTGCAATGAAGAAGGTGGAACACTGCATGGTGGGTTTGTTTTTTTGATTAAACTGAACAGGTTCCTATGTTAACCTTGGTCTTAACTTCTAAGCTCACCTTCAAAAGCGTTTAGAAATGTTAACAGGAGCCCTGTTTACAACCTGCAACGAGAATCTAGAATTTGCAACATATCAGAACAACAAGCAAGCAAAAATTTTATGCTCTCACAAACTACTTGGGTGGATAGAAGAGAAGACCTTGGGAATTGTGAGCTTCCATCACAACAGAGAAAAATGAGGTAGACAAAGTAACAGTTACCTCAGGGGGTGGTGGCTTGATAGTTACTGGCTGGGATGTTCTTCTTGGTGGTGAAGGTTTTGGTTGCACCTGCTGCTGGACCGTATTATAATAGGTAACCCCTCCATACACCTGAGACTGGGCCTGCACACCAAAGAGAAAAGGAAATCACTGGTTTGTTCCAAGATGTTTTTAATATGCCTTTTCTTAATTGATACACAAAACACATACTATATGCACAGATCAAAGCAAAAATACACTTTTAAAAGCTAAAGAAGAGATCATCAACACACAGGATTCAAACTATAGAACACCAAACTTGTATGTTAAGAATTACACTAATGCTAAGAGTTGCATGTGAAAATTTATGTTTTCCTCACTCATTAGCAAGCTTAGGGTCTGCTGTAAATTTTTCTTCCTACATTTAAATTACAGCAGAGAATTGATTAGGCAGCCCTCTCCAGCTTTTCCTATTTAATTGCTAGGATGAATTTTATCACACTTCCACTTTGATCCCATGGCATAGTCAGGGGCACTTAATTCAGCCCATTTTGCTGAAACTAAGCAGGCCTGGAGCTGGTTGAAGGGAAAGTGCCTGGAAACCCCACGTAACTGTCAGTGTACCTGGGAAAGCTAAACCGTGTTTCATATGGGAAAAAAAAAAGTTTGCGTACAAATAAGCTAAAAAACATATTTGCTAGCAACATTTTGGAAGGGTTTCATTAAAATGGTACTTTAGAAAAATACTTTATTATATAAACTATTCAACGACAGCAGAAATCCAAATTTGCTCATTTCCAAGCAACCTTTGCTATGAGAACACCACAGTGAAGTCAATTGTACTGACTACTTTTCAAAGACTGGTGTGCATAATTGAAATCCTACACACTTAAGATGCCTTTATACCCAATACCACTTTGTAGCCTTAAGAATCCAGTGACACCTATCATCTAGAACAGTGGTTCTTAATCATTTCTTTACTGGGGATCTACTTCAAATATAATTTGTTGCCAGGGAACCCCCAAGGCTTAACTGAAGATTTAAATATTTAAACATTTAAACATTCAAATATTTATTTAAATATTCAAATATTCAAATATGTATTTATATATTTATCAAAGGCTTCTGGAGACTAGGATTCAAATGCCTGCTCAGACACTGGGTGACCTTGGGCAAAGCACATTCTCTCAGCCTCAGAGAAAGACAAAGGCAGAACCCACTCCGAACAATCTTGCCAAAAAACCCCCCAAACAAACCCTGTGATAGGTTTACTTTAGAGTTTCTGTAAGTCAGAAATGACTTGAAGGCACACAACAACAAAGTGCCACTGACAGGGGGAGGTTCTTTCTAGCCATCATGTCTCTCCTCTTTGAAAACTGACTTATGGCAACCCTAAAGTGAACCTATCATGAGATTTTTCTTGGCAAGATTTGTTGCCCTTCTCTGAGGCTGAGAAAATGTGACTTGCCTGATATCACCCAGTAGGTTTCCACAGCCAAGTAGAGATTCAACTCTTGGTCTTTAGAGACATAGTTTGGGTGCACACACACACCTGTCACTGTGTCCCTTCTGTCAGACACGCAACAGCAGGGGTACATGTACACTCAAACTACTCCCTCATTTGCACCCACAATCCATCCACTGCCACATTCCTGTTGCTGCTGCTGGTGTCCAACAGCAGGGCTTCGCAAACTTCTGAGAGGACTCTGCAGACCCCACTGATCTAGAATTTTGATCTGGCTTCCTGAAGGATTGCCTTTACCACATGTGCCTACCCCAAACTATACAATCATCATATCAGATTAGATAGATGGCTGAGAAAGTGCCTTCTTGTTGCTGTACTTGCAACAGGTATAAGGAGGGACTTGATATGAACAATTACAGCTTTCCTCTCAGGTCTGTGTTCAAGCAGTGTTTAATAAAAGCAAGGAAGCTGCCTGTGTTACTATTATTGCAAAGTGCCCTACATTTAGTAACAGAGAGTACTGACATGAAATTCAAGAGGGTTCTCAATAAATATTAATATCCTGGGATTTATAGGAAGTTTACAATGTTGCCTGCACTGATCTCTTCATTTGTCCACCAAATATTATCCTTGAATGTGAGTTTGGGAACAGAGAAATCTAACTGCTCACCCATTTTGCAGAGGGTTTGCCATACCATTCTACCAACAGGACAAAAACCTGTCCTAAATGTAACCTTGCCTGTACAGATCAGTACACACTTTTGTCCTATTGTTTCCCTGCTCCTTCCCATTTTGAAGTTCAATGTTTAAAGATCAAAAACAACAGCAGAACAAACTTACTTGAGTGTTGGGGTAGAGGTGGGGCGGCGGGGGTGGTGGGAGAGCTCCTGGAGGGTAGGGGTAACTAGGGCTGCCAAAATTCATCACTCCAGGAGGAGGAGAGAAGTAGGTTGGTGCTAACAGTTGCTGTGGTGGTGGCGGTGGCGGAGGCTGCTGTCCGGGAGGCATGGAGACCGGTGGAGGATACAAACCAGGGTTAGCCAAAGGTGCAGGTGTTTGGTGGGGATGCAATCCTGGTAGACATAAACAAAGTAGTCAGACAATTGCACCAGCCATCAAAACACCATAGCAAAAAGATGCTGAAGTGGATTATAGATTTATGTCTCTCTGCTACACTGACAGAAGAATTTTGCTGGAAGAATTAATGTGGCTGCCTCCTATAAAGACCCAGTATCTTTGTGCAATGTAATCCTCAACATTTCCCCACCTTCTGCTTGTGGGGGTTGATCCTAAAGAGTCCAACTTCTCTCACTAGCAGAAGAGTAAAATAATACCCCCTTTCCATTTTTTAAATAACTTTTATTCTGTTTGTCTAGAAAGGTAAGCACCCAAAGGAGCAGTGGGGGCAGGGAGGAGGAAACAAGATCAACTAAAACTAGACAGTGGCCCATAAGGAAAGGCTTTCAGAGCTTCAGAACTTCTGTTCTTCTCTCTGAGGCAGGAGGTAAACTGTGTATAGCATCCCTCAATCAGTACAAGCAAGTAAGCTAAAAGATTAAGATTTCTCTCCAGATTCCAGAAAACCTTCCTGTGAAGGGAAAACAGCTTTCCAATAGACCCACTCTGACCTATGCATATGTGTGTGGCCTCATGAAATGGGGGACTTCAGTTGAGTGATGCTGGTAATTCATTATCCTATAGTAATCAAATTCCAGTTTTTTTCCCTCACTGCTGCATGGGTTCACAATTTCAGTTGTCATCTGTCCAGCTGGCCAAACTGATTATTTCTACCCACTTTCAGTGCCACCATCCACACAGAAGGAAATTTGCCATACTTATTTATCTGCATCCAACTTTTGAGCTGGCTAAGCTGTGTTGGATTTTTGCATTCTGATAGGTATTTACAGCAGCTTTTGCAGCAGAGTAAGCTTTAATGACTCCTGCTAGAAATAATAAGTTGTCTCACATTTTTAGGCAGTAAATCATATGTCCAGGCATGTTCAACTCAGGCGGATTCACATCAAGTATTCCCACAAAAGTTAGGGGAAGGGGAAGTTAAGGAAAAAGTGAGGAGACAAAAGGGAATGTGAGAAGACAGTCCCTACCTGGATGGGGGAGATGCATTTCTGGCTGAACAATCACCCCTTGTGGAGGTAGCGGGGCAGGATTCTCGCTGTGAGTGTAGATCGGTCCCTGGAACTGTACTATAATGACAGGTCATTAAATACAGTCTTTATTTCACAGCATAGACAGCTTAGCAGTTATATGCTGGGATGACATTGCCATGAGGATACGTGAAGGAGATCCTTTATGTAACAGTTCACCCCACTAACATCTAAATGGGCATGGTAACGGTGTTAGTCCTTGACTAGGGCTGAGGAGACCTGGATTCCAAAGCCCACTCAGCAATGAACTTCAACAAGGTAATTCTGGCTCAACTGCCATCTCAGTGTGTTCTATCTCTGAGCGACTGTTAGGAAAAAAAAAACAGTATAGAACTATGTATGCCCCCCCACTTGTCAGAAGAAGGGCAAGATAAAGATCAATTTAAAAATCTAATCATCAGTATGTCTCCATAGGAAAAGGACAAGTTCTACATGCTTTGCAGCAAGACAGAGTTTAGCCCGCATCTCTACAAACCTGGTCTCTACTAGGACAGAGGCAACTCTGGGAAGGGCCTTCATTCAACATTTCACCAAGAGATTCCTTCTCCCTTTCCTCTCATTCCACTACACATTAATCTGCTCAGTGAGGACTTCAGAAGTTCACCAGATGGTTAAATAAGTGTTTTAGAGCCCGTTCCCACTCTACAGGACTGTAAACCCAGTTAAGCCTAGCATTAAGACCTAAAACACCAATATGAGCAACTTACATGTGTCATAGTAATGCCCATCCATTATGCTTATGTGCACTGGTGGAGGAGGCTCTGGGACAGGCCTCTGACGTTGTGACGAGTAACGCTTTGCTCGCCCTCCCTGAACACCCTGCAAAAAGCACAACAGTGTATAAGTTCACAGTAGATTGTTTCACAATGGCATGCCCACATCCTATCAGGGGAGATCTCTTAGTTAAAAAGTATGGATCTCATCTTCACGTTTTATTCACATCTTATGTGTCTTAGACTTGCTTCTGCAGAACCTTAGAATATAAGCACAGACTTCAGGTGTCTAGACCTCACAGTTAAGTATCCATCAGCAGCTGCCCAGGCATTTGTCCCTTTAATTCCTAACCCATCAACTCCTGAAGGAACCCCAATAAGATGTTCAGGAAACAGGAAGAGAAAAAAAGAAGTAGGAAGCCTGAAGCTTTTAGACAGAAAGTGGTATTCTTGTCCTCTGCAAATGTTGTATTTGACTTGAGTTGCATACTTTATCTCAACTGCTTTATTTTAGGTTCTTTCATTACTGCCAGTAAAGACTTGCCATGGGGAATTTTCTGGCCACTCCCTGCCCCCTAGCTGCCAATCAGACCCACCATTTGAGAAGCAGGAAAGAGGCAAGGAACTTTACCATCTCTTCCATCCTGTTGAACTGAGGGGGTGGGGCTGCTCCAATGTGCATCTGGTTGGGAATACCCGCTGGAAAAAGAAATGAAAGAGAAAATAAGGCACAGTTATTTAAGAACAGAAAGACAGAGAATACACTCACGGAACTCCTGGTAAAGATAAAAATGAAGACAAACGTTACTTGCCAGCTCTAAGTGGGGAAAGCAGTAAGATGGCTTAATGGAGGTAGACATGCACACACCAAACTACCTTTTCTTGATCCTGCATACATGATGTAATACTTCAGCAAGCCCAACACAATAACCTTACTATTTGAAGACAGAGAACTTGCACATAGTGATATATTAGAAGTGGGAAACCTCTGATGATTTCTCTCTCACTAGCTATCCACAGGCAGGATGTTGGGGTGGAGTAAAGTGTTCTCAATTTCCCTGCCTGCTCAGTTGCAATGGTTACATCCATGCTATACCTTGCCCACTCAACACAAGTGACACCAACTCAGCTGTGTAGTCTGAGGAGCTTGCTGAGCATCGCATTTCAATCTAGAGCCGACTCTGACTGTGATGCAGCCTCCTTGAATGGGAAAGATGCAACCCTGATTGAGCCCTGACTAGGAACTATACTGCAAAATTCATGCAAGCGTTCCAAAACACATCTCTATTCTAAGCTAGCTACATGTTAAGTCCCTGAGGTACAAATCTGGTCATTAGACCAAAGCCACTCTTCTCCCTAGTGGTGACAGTGATTTTTGACACAGTAAATGAATGAATCAGGCAACAGGATGGGGGAAAAGACTGAGATTCCCAGATAGTCACATTTATTTCCCTTAGGATGAGGCCTAGCTTGTTGCCAAAGTGAAGTCCATGTGGGCCAAGACCCAAGAATGACCTTGAAACATGTGATGTACTTCCAGCTTCTGAAGCTAAGAACAAAAGTAGATAAGTCTAGACCTGAACAGTACCTCAATGATACCAGGGTGTGTGTGCCTGCGCGCGCACATGTAATTTTTTTCTAGTTAAACTAAGTAAACAATCTATTCTTAGCATGAGTAAATTACTTTCAACTCTTCTTAAGGCCTATTTCATACAAACAGTGAGCTGGTGAAACTTTCTGGGATATATCACCCTAGAATTTATGCAGTGGGGTGGGGGACAATTGAATGTTCTTCCATGTAAGGCAGAAACAAGCAACTTTCAAAACAAGAAAGCATGGAGGTGTGATTTTAAGATAACTTGTACTTTCTGGAGGCAATTCTCCATTTTCCATGTTAAAAAAGCAGGGAGGGACTACAAAATTGCGTAATGGTACTACATGAAGCCTACTGGATGTGTTGTTCAGCCAAATATAGGAATTACAAGAACACAGAAATATAGACGGCAGAAAGAGAGAATAAAACTAATCTAGCCTTCTCCATGATATGCTAGATATGTATAGGCATTTTGGTGTTCCATAAGCATTTGAAAACATATTATGACATAAGCTCTCAGAGACTACAGTCCATTTTAATCAGCCCCTTAAAATGGTTACACATTATCCTTACTTAAGAGACAGGCAGATAGACAGATACAGTGGGAGAGGGAACTGCAAATAGTGACATGATGCTAAAGTCAGAATTTTCAGAAACAGTCACTTTCTGAACACAGAACTGTTGTTGCTGACAACAAACTTCCTGGAATGGCCAATTAACACTGTTTATCCTGATTTAAGTTGCAGGAAACAGAAATTAACCTCTTAATGAACTGTAACTCAGCAGTCTCTCATCCTAATCTTCCTTTGAGGTTTTTGCTCCTGACTGGCCACTGTGAGACCAAAGACTTTTTTTGTTGCAAGGAACACTGTTGCCTCTCTGAAAAATGCATATGCAGATTGTTTTGTTTTATTCTTAATATGGATAGGATTAAATTATGCAATCCTTCTTCTGAAATATAAGGTAGTATAAAGAAGGGGAAAAAAACCGTACTAAAGTTCAGTGACTCTTTGTGTGAACTAAATGAAGGTTTCACAATTAAGTGGGCTGGTTTTGATACTGCAGAAAAGGGAAACCCATCTTGATAAACAAGAATCTTGCTCTAATTCTGCTACAACAGAGTGTGACCACTTCTGACTGATCTATTTCTGATCTAAACAGAACAATGGGGCCTAAATGCTATTGGTTAGTTCCCATTAGAGTAGACCCACTGGAAAATAGCTAAACAGTGAATCAATGGGAAGGTAAATCCCACTGATTCAATGTGCCCATTCTAGTTATTACTGACAATAGGATTCAGACTTAAGACTTATTTCTGAGGCCAAGTGAGGAACACAACTTCATGTCCAAATGTTTGACTTGTTCATGAGATAGGATTATTTTTCTTGTACACATTCAACTACATTAAACAGCTGCCTTGGTGGACAACGTAAACTGGAATAGAGATAAGGGAGCATGTCCATACGGGACCTGTCAGTGACTTTCAATAACATATATGATGGCATCCTCTCGATCTCCTCTCTGTGCCAGGACTTGGAGGAACTTTTTTGTACTGGTTTCCTGGAAAAGTAACCTCAGAAGGTGATGCTGGGCCATTTCTACTTGAAACCCCAGCCAATAGCTTATGTGGTCTCCATGCCGTAACAGACAAGAGAATCTATCATGTTTGGTAACAATGGTATGTGGACAACACACAATTCTATTTCTCCTTTCCATCTAAATATGAGGAAGCTATTTTGTTTCTAAACCAGTGTTTGTGTATGTAAATAGGTGAAGGTAAACAAATTGAAGCTTACTTCAACCCAGTTACAGAGAGTATCCAAATTCCTTGTTACAACAGCTTCACTGGCTACTAATTTGTTTATAAGCACAATTTCAACTACTAGCTTTACAAAAACCTATAACGATTGTGTACAGACTCCCTTTACCAGCCTGTCATGGCATTCAGACCTCCAGGAGGCCCTCTCCTTGGACCCAGCATTCTCCCAGTCATGTCTAGCAAGGAAACAAGAGACAGACTTCTTGGTGGCTGTTCTACAACTTCCCTGTCAAGGGAAGCCAGGCTAGTACCCTCTCTGTGGTACTTTAGGCAAAGAAAGACTTCTCCATTGACTGACTGATGAAAACAGAAGTTTTAATTGGAAGAGGAGGTGACTGATGTGTTTTAAAAGTCATTTGAAAACTATTTTAAAACTTGGCCTTAATGCTAGTTTGCTGAACTACATTTGAAAACTATTAACTTCTGTGTTTTTAGGCGCATTTGTATCTTAATCATATTGTGAACTGCTCTGGGTCTCACCACTGGGATAAAGACAAGAAAGAAATGAAAGAACTAAATAAAATACTTATTTTACCCAAGGGGACAGTGCATAGTGGCAAGTATAGGATAAAAATGTTTTTTATCCCATTCCTAGGTAAGACTAGCTATTGTTGGAGCACTTCTGATATGGAATGTGTTTCTTGCTATAAAGCAGGGGGAAGCTTTGAACAGCACACCAACACTCTATCTGGAACATGTTTCCATGCTTGTGAGTAATGTCTAACAGGTTTTCCCATGTTCCCAGAACAGGAAGGACTGGCAGCCACACCCATTTCAACTGAACAGAGCACAAAACTGGAGCAATTGCAAGTGAGACAGCAATATATACCTGGAAGTTCACACATACAAGATAGGCAAATAAGTGTTGGAGAAAAGGAAACCCCTTTTCCAGTTATTTTTCTCTTACATTTGTATTCAAAAAGCAGTGAAATGTCCAAACAGGGTGGAAAAACTTCAATTTAAAACAACTAGTATGATTGGAAGAATACCCTAACAAGCAAGCAAATTCTGATCACAGATAAACATTCCTCCAACGCTAATTCAAAAGATGGGCATTCTGATGGATCCTTCCTGTACCTTAACTTCTACCCCAAGTCCATATTAGAGGTTCACTCGAAACTCTGACTCCCTAAAGGGAAAAAAAACTGGTTTTAACTGAGAGTTAAAGAAAGGGCATTGAGGCCACCTGTAACTACCACAAGAAAATCCTACACACGATCACAGTCCCTACTTCCACACCAAGTAAACACAAGAGATGTACCCCAGTCACCATTATTGCTCCAATGTCAATAACTACCATTATTTCAGAACTGGAAGAAGTGTGATTATATACTTTCCAGAGTGGAGTGTTTAGAGATAGCTGGCAAAATACTCAGCACAGTCTTTATCAGCTTTGCTCAAGGTATAACTTCAGTTCATTTTTGTAAATGGATTCCCTTCTCATTTACAAAAATGAACTTTACTTTCTTTACTTTGTAAATGAGAAGGCAATCCATTTACTGTTAGAAGCAGAACAGAGAGTAGTAGAGAACATTTACACTGAAGACTGGAATCGTATCTGCAATTTGCACTACATTCAGGAATCCTAGATACATTTTCCTTTGGGTCTAAGCCCATTAAACACTACCTTTTCCCCCAAATACCTATCATTTGGACTGGACTGGACAAAGACGGTCTAACTAAACACAGGACTATGTTGCAAGTCTGCTGTCCATGCATATCAATACTATCAAAGCCTGTGTTTCATCTATGTCTTCCATGCTGCTGGTGGTGCACTTCATAGAGTAGAATGGCTAGTGGAATCATAGCTGCAGCATTTACTTGGAGTGGAAATACAAGGTACAGTCCTTCAATGCACCCGTGAGAAACTTAGCTTGCCATGTTGAATCAGCATACAGGTACATGCAGGCTGATCAGTGGGAGCAGCTAAACAATCCATGGGGCTACACCCCACAGCTTGTTGAGCCATCTGAAGATGGGCTCGTTTTACTTCTCTGATTTTCTTTCCTAATAAACCAGAAAAAGAATCCAAGGCAAATTAGCTGGGAAAGAAACAAGCCTGAGAAAAAGGAACTACAGTACGTTCAGACAATATGACTGTGGATCAATCAGGCAGCATGTACTGGCACACTGTTTATAACCCATAAGCCAGAGTTCCCATGTGTCTCTGGCTTATTGTGCCATATGACAAATGTACGTGTATATATGCAAATATACTCTACTTTCTAAATATCTGGTTCCTGGTAGCTGGATAAAAAGGCGTTATATTTTAGGGAACAGAAAACCCATGCTTAAAATGCTGACTCTAAATCTTCATTAGCAAACTGGCATGGCTTCATCCCAATCAGAGTTTAGCTGAGCCAGCTTATAAATGCATCTCTTCTTGGGCTGTCCTCTGAGCTCCAATTTTCCTTCCTCCTAAGAAATTATGAGCTGCATACAAAGCATACGTAATGGAGCTATGCATACTTCTTGTGACTGTTTATGCCTGGCTCTAAAATAGTAATATGGTTTTATGATAGTAACAGCCAGAGACCTGAGACTGGAAACAAGGAATGGGTAGGTGATGCTTAGGAAATACATGTTGGGAGGTAATAAAGTGAGAGTCAAATACACATTAGAAGTTGACAATGTGAGTGTTAAATCATGTTAGAAGCTGAAAAGGTGGGAGTCAAAGGTCCTTTCTGGGAAAAACAAACTGGGAAAGAAAAAAAGAACAGAGTTGAAAAAATATACACTGTTCTGAAACAGCCAATCAAATATTTGGCCGTAAGCTTCTAGTATATTTAACTGATTTTGAATGTTTGGCAACACACACATATACCCCTACCTCTTCTTGAATTTCTCTGTACAGGTGAAGGATAAATGTAAAATAACAGCACATTATGAAGTTCACCCGCTTACCCTGAGGTTGTATGAACTGGGGTTGACCTTGGTTCCAGTTCTGTTCTGTTATATTCATCTGGGTCATATTCTGCTCAAGACCATCTAAACTGGCTTCAACAGGCACCTCCCAGTTACCAGTCTTTGCTGGGGAGGTGGATGGTATAACTTCTGTCATCTTCAGTGGTGCAGGTGTCAACCCTGATGGAGGTGGAACTTCATCTGCCAGCTTCCCTGACTCGCCTGCTTTGTTCCTGCTCCTCCTTGCCCGAGAATAGGACTTCTTTTCCACAGGTCTATCTGGTGGTGGCTGCAGAACATCTGAACGAGCTGGCTGGATTTCTGGAACAACTTCTTCCTTTTTATCAGGGCTGTCACGAACATGCGAGATGTCTGCCTCAGGAGAAGGCTCTCGTGCAGGGACTGGTTCTGAGCGCCTGGCCCGGTAACTGCTCTCGTGCTTTGACTGCTCACTGAAGCGAGGTGCATGCTGACTGTTCACATCCACAGAACGATAGTTTGGGCGAGTCTCTTTGTAGCCACTGGGTCTTGGGAAAGTCCTTGGTGGGGGCATGCGTCCTGTCCCTGCTGAATTCCGGTTTATGAACGTCTGGGGTGGCACAGAAGCACTGTCTAGGCTCTGGTGTCGTGGAGGCTTACTGGGCCATTCATTAGACCAGTTTGGCTCTCTCTGTGGGGGGCTCCCAAATCTGAATTGAGATGACATGAGATGTGATGTTATACATCAGAAATTCTATTTAAGGTTGAGTTTGCCATCACTAATACTATTCCCCATCTGAATATGGCAAAAATCAAGACCTCCAAGTCCCTATAATACCACTGAATTACAAGTACACAGAGATAGCTTATGTCCTTGTTAACCTACCTCGGCTTGCGCACTCTTCTGGGTTTAATGTCATCAGAGTTGTGTGCTGAGCGGATATCGTAGCCATAGAGAGCAATCAACTCCTGCCTTGTTTTTGGTGCTTGTTCATCTTCCCGGAATTTGTCATGCTCCCACCGGCCTTCATCCTTCCAGAGCTTACGCTGGCGCCCTTTAGGCCTTATGAATCAAGAGGGAAAGAATCAGTGAGAATATATTAATTTTGGCTTGACCGTTGGGCAACACAGGAAGCCCTGAAGGAATCAAAACTACATTTTAAAAGATACACTATAACCATAAAAACAAGACCCAAAACTAAAGCCATATAAAAACTAACTAGATGGCAGGTGAAAGTCAATGCTTGACCAAACAAAAGGTTTTCAAAGTTCATCAAAATGCCTCTGAGGCAGCAAATCTGGCCTCTTCAGAAAGTAACGGCGCAACCATGAAGACTGGGCCCAGAAGACACAGGAAAATAATCTAATGGTTTCTGTAAAGGAAAGACTGCTTTCTTACAGCTCCTCTACAGGTGGACCGCTCAGAGCCATCCAAAGTTCCTCTGGTCCTTAAAAAATTAAGAACTGCTTCTGAGCAATTTTTCAATTTTACTTTTTTTGAACATATCACATGTTGTTTCACACAAGCTTGATGAGCTAAAATTTGATGTTCTGTACTTTGTTCCCTGAAAGTAGGCAGTTCCTTCAGTTCTTTAACCTGCTCTGGGTGTTAAGACAAAGGCCTAAATCATTTAGGAGACAACTGCTAAAGAAAGGTTCCTGCCAGTGGACTCAGGAGAAAGGGATCAATCTTCCCCACTGCAGCTCCCCTCATATCGCAAAAGCCTGGCCCAGAAGACCAGGGAAAACACTCAGGGCAAGTTTTCAGATGGTATCAAGGGCTACAAAGGAAAGGAGAGGAAATTTCTGTCCTGCCAGTGCTGTACACCAGTATGACCCATAGATTTAGGGCAAAGCTATATCCTCAGTTGATATGCCTTATGTTTTGTTTCCTGTTTAAGAACCATCCAGTCCCTTTCTTCTACTAACGTTACATACCGGACTTCCTCTTCTTGGGTCTGCCCACGAAGGTCATGTTCAAAGAAAAGACCTTTGCGGGGGATGTACGCAGGGTTCTTCCGATCTTCATCATCATCCAAGTGCTTAGGAAGCTTTTTGCCAACTTTGTTCTCAACTGGTTCAGTGCTCTCCTACAAATGAAGAAACCAAGCACTTTTAACCTTAACTGACACAGAACCCATGTTTCTCATCAATGTTTGCCAAATGCAAGAAAAAGAAGAAATGCAAATACAGAACAGCTACCCAGGGGAGGGGGGAACAATCTCTCCTTAAAACTTTCTGTTTAATAAGGGAGGGATCAAACCAGCAAAATTAACAACTTTGTATTTAAAAACACCTAATACTGAAAGCAGAAACAGAAGACAAAGATATGTAGCTACAAACGTCTGGGGGGATGGACAGACCCCTCAGAGGGTAGAACACACCACATACTGGACCTCAGTGGGCTGCACACACCACATGCAACCAAAAATCTTACTGATTTCTTTTAAAAAATTAAAATGTCCTCTGTGCCCTCTGGAGGCAATTCTGCCACAGTTTTATGTTCCATTGGGCCATTTTAAGCACAACAGAGACCTTCCTGTTTCCTTATAATTTAAAAAAATTATCCAGGGTGTAAAAGAGCAGGAATGTTTTAAAAATGGTAAATTGTCTCCTGTGACCCCTAGATGGCATAGGGGGCACAGGAGTTTTTTTTAAAAAGTTGGGACGGCTTTTTGAAAAAGGGCCTTTTAGGCTACACTTTCTTCACCCTTCCAATAAGACCACACTTTTCAAAACATTATTAGAACACAGAAGCTTGGCTGTATAAAGGCACAGATAATGAAGAAGGCTCAAGATATAGGGAATAATACACCTACGTACTTTAAAGACTTTTCTTGGACATGTATTTTCTTTGGCTACAAATATTAGACAGAATTACTACAAAATGCTATTGAGGTGATATGTCATTCTCAAATTATCAGCAAAACTAAGAATTACAGTTTGATTGCTGGAAATGCCAAAAAGAAGATTTCTATCATCTTCAGAGAACATATGAGAAAATACCAGGAAGAGAAGATCTTGCACCATGACACTTGGTTGTCTATTATTATTTCTCAGAGTTACATTTAAACCAGAAAAATGAAAAAGGATGAAGTACTTGTAATACCTTCTGCAAGTCAAAGGACTTCGCCAGCTGCTATGGAGTATATAAAAACATGAAAGCATGCTTCAGTGATGGAAATAATAATATTTGTGTAAGAGAAAGGACAACTTTAGTCAACGTTGACAATTTAAAAATGCAAGATGTCGTTTTAAAATGCTATGACCACATCTACTGGTTACTTAAAAAAAATAACACAGGTTACATTTTTGTTTCCAGACTGACTAGGATGTATATTCAACATTCTGCAAGCCTCACCTGTCCATCTCCACTTTGTCTCTCCCCTGCCACAGTGCTTTTTGATTCTGTTTTTTCATCTCCTTTGTCCGACTTTGTTGTCAAATCAGCGTCATTACTGTCCCGCTTCAGCTCCACTTTGGATGATTCCTCCTCACTGTACTCTCCCTCTTCAGCCTGAAACAAACATCAAAACTGACTTACTTTGTGGTTGGAAACATTTTCCCCACCAAAAAATAATAATCAAAAGCTTTCTCAACTTATGTAGAAGCTAAATACACACTAAAGGCACAGACTGACCCTTAGAGCTGCATAACAAATTTCAAATATTGAGAAAGCAGTCATATGTCTACTGAAACTGGTAGGGAACCTGTTGCTCTCCAGATGTTGCTTGGATTTGTCACAGCCAGTCATCATGATGGTGGGAGCTGAAGTCCAGCAATATTTGGAGGACCACAGGTACCATCCCAGTACTGTACCTATATTTTGAAGCACAGGAATACCACTTTCCAGGAAAACGAGGTGAAGATTCCATGCCCTGATACTTCTATTGGCAATTCTCAGTCTATATATCTATCCTAGTAGATTTCAACAGATCCTTGGAGGATTGTTTTTTTAAAAAATCAATGCACTGTTAAGTTCATGCATAAAATGAAATTACAACAGGAATATTAGTACATTGTCAACTTACCTCTGAATCTTCAGCACTTTCATAGTCAGAGAGAACAGCTGAATAATGAAGAATTGTTCAAGATTAGATACCTCTGAAAAATCCAGCATATCCAACACCATGTTTCTCATCTTTTCTCCTAAACCCACTTCTCATATATTCTCTGTATTTTCTACTACCCCCACTATGATTACGCATACAGTCTGGCTTTATCTTTGATTCCTCCCTCTCCTTTGTATCCAACATGCTCTTTGTCACCAAGCTGGATCCACTTTGGGTCCTGTGCAAGGAGGATAGTGGAATATAAATAATATAAACAATAAACCACTCCATTCTGCAAAATTATGGCTTTATTCTTTCCAATCTCTTGATAAAAAGCTCTGATTCACATTCAAGTTTCTCACAACTATTGCACAACTTTCCCCTTCTAGTTTTCTGATATCATGCCTAAGTTTTCTACCCCTATTCAGAAATCTACACCAAAATTATTCACTCCTGTCATGGGGACGTTGTATGTGTCTTGAAGCCTCTTCCAACTTATAACAACCCTAAGCCAAACCTATAATGGGGTTTTCTAGGGGCTGAAAGTATGTGAAATGCCCAAGGCCACCCAGTCAGTTTCCATGACCAAGCAGAGAATTGAATCCTGATCTCCAGGTCATCGTCCAATGCTCAAATCACTACATCATATTGGTTCTCATGGCATACCTGTTCTGAAATTCCTGCCTGCCTGCTCTTGGGCCCAGGATAAATTATTTGCACTCACTTTCAAAGTCTTCCATAGCTTTGGCCCTCCTTATTCTCAGCTGTGATCTCACTATTTGGCCTTTCAGTAAACTAGCATCCTTAGCCAAACAGTTTCCAGCTCCATTAAATGATTCACTTGTCTTGTGTTGCTATCCTTTAAGCCTCCACTTCCCTTCAGCACATATAAATAATACAGCATCTCCCCCTATTTCTAAATCTTTCCTTAAAACTCACTTTTTAAAAGTGAAATCTAACACCTTCACCTTCTTATCTTAATGAAGCACAGGTGTACATGCAGATCCTTCACACTAACACCAAACATGTGACCAAGGATGGGTGGAGCTATATTAATCTTGCTCCCTTGTCATGCATTTTTTAGAGTAAGAGGGAGGGTTCATGTGAAATTCTCTGAGTTTTCCTTAATAAGCAAGCTTAGCTATGACATTCTATAGCTTCTGGCAATATCCCTCCTGGTCAGTGGTCTCCACAACCAAGTGGCAAATGTGGCAAAGCCTTATGATCTGATATGGTTCCCAAACTGTCCGAGATATTCAAACATTCCTACTTGTGGAATGTCCTCTCCTTGAAGGCTAGTTATGGGCCTCATTTTGGCATAAAGAAAGCTTAGGTGTTTATCCAAACATCTGAGATCTGGTATTCATGGATTCAGTTTTAGTCTGCTAGACTGCAGGTTTTAATTTGTGTTGTTAAATTGTTGTTAAATTGTTTGCTATTGCTTAAAACTCTTATTGGTTATATTCTGTCCTGAGTTCTTCAGCTACAAAGCTGGATATAACTATATATTAATAAACGAAGAAACAGACATGCATCATGTTTCTTCAGTATAGACAATCAGCAGAATGCTGGCAGAAACCATACTGAGCAAACTGATTATTTGTACTTCCAAGTCCTTCTCTAACAACAAATGGCATCTCGGTGTATGAAAAAGCCAAAGTTCCAGGAAGACAATGTAAACTTGTATCTGGAAAGTATCAGCATGTCCCTACTGCACAGATCTAATGATTAATTTTAAAAACATCTACTAGGTTAATCTATACTTCTGTATCACCAGTTACTCAAACTAAGAGGGGATTACTTACCATCTCCTTCTATGCCATCTTCACTTTCCTGTTGTAAGAGAAAAAATTATTTTTACAAAAGAATGCAAGCAGATGTTAAGAAATAGTTTCTAAGCCTCCCTAAGAGAAAAGACAATAATAATGATCCATATACTAAAAATATTTAAGAAATCCCTGTCGTGCAGAAAGCCAAAGTTGAGGCTCTCCTTTCCTATAACACAATTATAAAATCCTCTACCATACAAGTATTGGCAAGATGCTGCCAATCATTTCACATATGTCTTGGAGGAACACGCATTCATGTTCAGAGACAAGAGAAGTATAACAAAGAACCAGAATATATTAAGATATTACATTTCAGTGCCATCACAAAAGTATTCTATTCTTGGTCCAGCTTTATTTTTTCTTTCTGTTTTTCTACAGCTTTCATCCATACTTCACTTGTACATCCTGCAACCAATACTTGAAGTTCCCTATGGTATAGTTGCACTGGTCATTTTTCTATAATGTACCCTGGGACAAGCTCTAGTTTTTGACAAAATCCATGATGAGTCACTGCTTGGTTGGGTCTGGCTACAGGAAAGTGATTTCTGCATTAAAGGAGGATTCAAGGATTTTTTAAAGATAGACAGACAAAGACAGTAGGGACCTCAATTTTAAACGTCAGGCAAGAAACTACCTATCTAGATATCATCTCATAAGGAAAAATCTAGGGCCTGTCACTCGGCAGGGCAAGCTGAAGTGCTATTTGTGGAGTAGCTAGTCTCCTGCTTCCTATACCCACTCAAAGGTAAAGTATAGGATATTCCTGGAACAGGGAGTATGTTTTCTCCTCTCCTAGAGGAAAAGAACTGCCTGTTGCAAGCAGTCTTGCAAAAAACCAAGGCTAACCTTATTATAGAAGACAGATGGTCAGTAACAGCTGTGTGGAAAAACAGTCCCAAAGAAGGCTGTTAATGTGTGTACTATGTCAGTATATACACTTGCTACTGGCTAAGAGCTATTTCTTCGAACCATCCATTATCCACTCTTTTCAATTGGTTTTTACTTCTCATATCTGTCCCTTCCCCTAAAATTACTTGATTTTCCTTAAGAGAGGTGGCCAGCTTTACAGCTTGAGAATAATTTCTTTATATTTTAAATTAAATTTTCAAAAGAACATGAAAACTTCTAAAGCAATGTAAGCTACTAAATACTGTCCTGTAACTGCAATCAGTTAATCCCTACTCCACCTTGTTGGGAATATACTAAAAATATAAAACAGACACATGGGACTCACTTAAAATACTGCAGAAAAGTTACACACTGTATTCATGCTAGGCTCCAATCTAACCCTAACGGATAATATACTACAATATTGTTTTTGGACTTTTATCTTAATTCTGCGGAAAGCAGGATCAAAACTGAAAAATATTTGGTTATTTCAGCACCTATACTAAATAGCAACAAAACTGTTGATTTAATACAGGTACAGCACATGAAATAAATTCAGACCCAAGTGATGTTCAAATCCCGAGCAAGCTGTATCACTGGTCTGAACCCCTAGGCTGTCTTTCAGATGTCCTTCTCATCTGAACTCTTCAATTCAGGCATTTGGAGTTGGAAAGTTATGTTCAACAGTTTTATCAGTCTAGATCCACACACTGTTTTCACAGACTCCAAAATGCCACAGAAAAATCTGCTGGCCAATCTGCTGTTTACATTCATTATGTAAAAAACTACACACCCTGCTTGTCTACAAGGTGCTACACTGTTATTAAAACATAAACAAAGGGGAGTGGACATTCTAGTGCATGAGAAATAAATACAAGGTGACACTGGTTTTAAAATATTAACACATTGTTACAGGCCTGAGAAGGACTTCAGACCAGTGTTTCTTGTGCAATATATATACATACATATGTAGTTCTATATACAGAGATGTAAGCAATTAAAAAGCAAACCAACAGCGTTTCTCCCAAGCTTGTCCCCAATCCCAGAAGGATGCAGGTAATGATGAATATGGATATACTAGCCTACATTTCCAGTGTTGCCTGGGATTTTATTTTCTTATAGGTAATCCTTGTCAGAATGATTTGAGATCTTGTATCTCTTATTTCCCAAACTCTCTTGTCCAGTACCTGTAACTTTTCCCCATATTCTCTAATCTAATTTGTACTCAGAGTTATTACCATACAGAGGTTGGGGTCCTGAGGGAACACACTGCCCTCCTTCTTGCTGCTAGGCTTTGTCTCCATAGCAACCAGCCTATTCAAGACAGACATAGTTTATTGAGGTCCCACAGCTCTCTGGCTAAGAATTCAAAAGGCCCCTCCCTAAACTGCAATCCCCAGGATTCCACAGAATCTTCTTAGGCAACCAATCATATGCGGCCTTCACCCAACACAGACAAACAGGGAAACTTTGCCTTTTATATACCAGATACTGGAAATTATTAACAAACGATTATAATGAGCAAAATGTTTCTCTTGCCAATGGAAAGAGACACTTTACATTCATTAAGCAAAAACGGTAACGCTAGGAATCATCACTTGCTCGGAAGCACAGCCTCTGACCTCCAAATCCTTGGTCCCAAGTACCTGAGGACTAGCTCCGGTTTTTAAGTGTTAAGAGCACTGGTTTACACAGACTCTCTTTTGTACTGAGCCTAACTGAGGCCATTTCTGCACTGGATTGTTACAGTGCTATTATTCCACTTTCAACATCTTATGGAATCCTAAGGTTTGCAGTTTAGGGAGAGGCCTGAAACTGCAAGCCCCAGGATTCCATACGATGTTCAAAGCGCAATAACAATATTACAACAGTCTAGTGCGGAGACGGCCAGAGTGACTTTTATTCGCTAGCGAAAGGAACCCAAAGTAAGACCAAGGCGGCAACAGGCTCACATTTGCCTCAAAAGAGCTTCTGAGTCGGCAGGTCCCTAGAATGAGAGTCTGTACATGCTCAAGAGCCCCGGCTCCCAAAATTCTCAGAAAGAGTGGGGGCCTGGGAAGAAATGAAGCTCCGAAGCGAACGAAGGGCAGCCACGGAAAAGAACAACCCATCGAGGAGCCCTCCCTCTCCTCTCTTCCCCGCTCCGCTCCAAGTACTCACACACTCCGAGTCGGCCGGGCTGCCTCCCACCGTTAGCGCCGCCTCCGTGCTTTCGGTGCCGGCAGCTGCGGCCCCGCTGCCGCCACTGCTGCCGCCTCCCGGGCCGAGCAGGCCCAGGCGATGGGTGCCACGCGGGGAAGGGACTCCGCTTCCGGGCGGCGAGTCGGACTCCTCATCCTCGCTACTGTCCTGTGAAGCCCGCTGCCTCCGCCGATCCGCCATCTTGACAGGAGAAGAAACAAGAAGCGAAACGGTTAGGAGGAAGAGGAGGTGGCGGCGCAAGAGGGATGACGGGTAAGAGGGAAGACAAAAGGACTACCATTCCCGGCACGCAGCACGGCCTAGTTCAATTCTCCCCCCCCAGAATCCTTTGCGATCGAACGCCGAAGAAGCGGGGGTAGGAAAAAAAAAATCTGCGAAGGAAGACAGTTAAGGGAAGAGAAAAAAAATGAGCCCAATGGAGTCGCAGGAGAGAAATGACGTCACAAGGAACGGTTCTCCCCCTCCCCACCTCAACGGACGGGTGGAAGGACGCCTCGGCAACAGCGTCACGTGCTCCAGGAAGGGAGGGGTGGCATAGCCCGCGGGAAAACTCGATTAGGCTGGCCTGACGCTTTCCCACTGCGACGGTGATGTAATTCCTGTTTATCCTGCAGGACTGAAACGGTCGAGGCAGGGCGTTGCACAGACTTCGGGGAGAGGGGTACAATAGAATAGTAAACCAACGGCATAAAGAAATAAAAGCAGTTAAGGTGAGCACGGAGTGATAGACAGGGTTCTAGAAGCTGGGGGCAAATAGGAACCAAGTTACCCGCGTTGGAACAGTACTGAGGCTAATTCGTTTTTATTATTCAAGGCAACTCAGGTACAAGGCTCAAATAACATTAGTCATAACATTTCCTATCATCTAACCCTTCTGCTGCTTACCTAGAACAAACAACACGATCCTTATCAGAAACTAGTCTATCTACCGGGCCTTGCCTGAGATTTTTTTTTCTCATAGGTAATACTTGTTAGAAAGGTCTAAGATCCTGTGTCTCTAATTCCCCAAACAGTCTTGTCCAGTACCTGTAACTTTCCTCCCTATTCCCCAATCCTATCTGTATTCAGAGTTATTAACATGCAGAGGTTGGGTTCCTGAGGGAATACGCTGTCCTCCTCCTTACTGCTAGGTCTTGTCCCCATAGCAACTGGCCTGTTCAAGATAGACACAGTTGACTGAGGCCCAAGAGCTCTCTGGCTGAGAATTCTGAAGGCCCCTCCCTAAACTGTAAACCCCAGGATTCCACAGAATCTTATGCAGCTAATCATATGGGGTCTTCACCTGACACAGACAAACTTTGACTTTTATATATTAGAAGGATAAATGAAGACAAGCCTGACGCTAAAAATAAAATGCAGAAACAACAGCATTTTGAATCTGCCCATAGATTAGGTTAACATGAAGCTTGAGTCTCACTGGGAAGTTTAGATCATAAAATGAGTCTGGCTAGATCAGACCCAGGACCAACCTGGTCCAGTATCATGTTTACCCAGCATCCAGGTTTAGGCAGATGCTAATGTAAAGTCTGCAGTCCCCACATAAGGGCCAGCATCCTATCCCATCATTCTTTTCCCAGCAACCTGTATTGAGATGCACACTGCCTCTGGACATGGGAGTCCCTCAACATCTTTAGGAGCTATCAATAAGACAGACCCCTGGAGCATAAGGGCAGTCCATTTTAATGACTTAGTGGCCATCACACCATCATATTGTAGGGAATCATGCACTATGTAAAGCACATTTTATCAGTTTTGAATCAAGACTACTTCACTGGCCTCACATTTGAGCATGCCAGTGGGAGAAAATCTTTCTATCCATTTTCTCCAGCACGTGCATCATTATATAGTGTCTATCATGCCCCTTTCCCTTTTTTTCAAGCAGAGAAGCCCCAGAATGAAACCTTTCCTCATGGGTAACTTTCTCTAATGCCTTGACAAATTTATCTGCCACATTTTGCACCGTTTTCTATTCTAGGTATTTTCTGGGTTTCTTTTAAGGTGCAGGAAGCAGAACTTTGCACAGTATTTTAAGTGTTGTTGCATTATATATTTGTTTATAAAAAGGTACAGCAATATTCTGTTTTTCTAAAGATCCACACTATGGATTTGCCTTTGTCACAGGTGTCAGAAGTGCCTTCTACCAGCAAGGCCTTTAGGACACCTTTCCAAAAGTTTGCCTGAAACCAATTCATGTATTTCATCTTGGAGTTTTTTCCCCCAGTCTTGTAACCTTTCCTTTCACTGTTTTGCTGTTTGATTATAACTGTTTCTATGTTTTGTTAAGCCAATGTGGGGGCAATAATACTGAAGAGGATGACAGATAATTGTCCAAATGAAAAATAAATTGAAATTGCCATGGATATTGTTTTCTAATCTCTCACCATGCATCAAAGACATCTGAACGCAGGGCCCTATGCAAAACTGTTAAGATACCTTTCTCATTTGCAAGTTCAATTCTGTTCAGTTTGAGTGTGCTTGTGACTGGCTGCATCTTTTCTACTTTAGGTGTTCAAACAGGCATAGTTATGAAATACACTACTGCTTCCAGGGCTGTTGATGCTGGCCCTGGAAACCACTCTTTTATGTTTTGATACTACATTAAAAAAAAGAGGCCTACTGTTACTTTCAGCATTTCAAGGACATCTGCCCTTACAATCCAGACTTCTCTTGATTTAAAATGCTACCTTTATGCAGCTAACAAAGTCTGAAGCCACTGAAACTGCCCTTTCTGTCTGTTATCAGAAATAGATTCTACTCCTCAAAATTGTACCCAGTCTGTCAAACGAGGCACAACACATGAGAAAAGTATTAATATTCTTTTTGTTTTATTGTAAAAAAAAAAAATTGATTTGTTTCAATTTTGTTTAAACATACAAGCAGAACTTCTCTTTCAATACTCCCTGTTAACACTGTTAAACCTAAATGAACCAAAGCAAAAAATTTTAAAAAAACATTAACAGCCACAAATTTGCTATTTACAAACTTCTTTTTCCTTTATAAGATATTTACAAGACAACTGATTTTACATATTTAAAATGGTATAAAAAAGGATGCATTTGCAGACAACCACATGTCAAAGGGCAGAAAAACAAAGCATGGGACAGAATTACATTTTTAGAACTACTGTTAACTTGGTTAAAGGAAGTAATGTTTTGTTTTAAACCAAAGATCAGATCTGATCTGCAAGGGCTTTTTATTAATACAAATTTCACAGTGCTGTATTCCCTATAGGGAGAAAGACTATTCCTTCCATCTTGCTTCTAGCTAACATCCACTGCAAAATCTTTGTATAACCCCTACCTATTTCCACACACCTACCCATCCTCTTCTGAGATACGAGTTGCGTGAGTTAGTATGAAACAATTTTTTAAAGTCAGCATTGTCTTGATGGAGTAAGGGGGGTAAGGATGAGGAGACTTTGTTACTGTGTGTCAGGAAAACAGATGTGGCATCTCTGATAAAAGCCATAGTTGGGGACAAGCAGAAACATTCTCCTCCTCCTCCTCCCCCCCCCCACATAGATTCAAGAACATATCTTGTAAACTCTTTGTGCTTACTTTAGAGTTGGAAGTAGGCTCAAGTGCTAGTAGGATAAAGCTCTGAAATCAACAATGCCTCCACCAATAGGCCTCTACTCAAGGCTTGCTTGTTTTATATGTCCAGGCTTGTAAGTAGGGAAAATAAGAAGGAGAAAAAACCACTTAAGGATGCATGCTGGCATGCTAAAAAAACAAACGATCCAAACACAGCCTTAGTTAAAATAAAGCTAGGCAAGCATTGTGCACTATCTCAAATACACAGACTACTTGGCAAAAGAGAGGACCTATTTAATTCTCATTTCAAAGTGTTCGTCGAATTTATGACTTAACTACATGGACAGTGAATGTGCTATCTTTTGAAGAAAAGAAGCATCCTTTTGATTTTTCAGGAAACGTAACCGAAAAGCAGAACTGTAGCTACGGGAGGTATTTGGAAGTTGGGAACCTAGGAAAGAACCAATTTGGTGGATGATCATCCTCCCCACATGATGTTCTTGGCATTTAAAGAGAATGTGTATCACCCTGCATTGGATCTTCAACAATCCAGAGAAGTGACACCAGAAACATTCTTGTATTTATATAGCAGTGTCATGTACTGCTAAAAGATTTTAGCTTCACTGTTCCTAAAAGTACACTTGTTTGCATGCATAAGATAATGGCAGCCCCCTGCTATTGTATGAAGCAGGCAGATTAAACATATACCCTCTTCTCAGGAATTCCCTGTTCTCAGGAGCGTTTTCTTTATCATCACTTATTGTAAAGATTTCAGGTCTGGGATTTACTTGAGAAGTGCCAGTTAAGTTTCAGAAATAAAGCTTCAGCTGTTAGTGTTGTTTAACATAATCTGAAGAAAAATGGGGAGAACAGAAAGCTGGTTCCCACCCACAAAAGTCATTGACTGTAGCCAAATGTAGAGACAACTTTACCTCTTGCAAGGCTTGAACCTTTCTAAAAGGTGTATATAAATACTGTTGCAATGGATTTCATACAGGGAGAGATCCCTTCCCAAGAAGACTTGTGAGGAGGAATCACTTAATCTCTGGGTGAAAGGGCAGAATCTTTCTACCTTTCATCTCTCTCACTGCTCCTCTTCCTTCTAGCAACAAAGTTCTTTGCCTAGACTGGAAAAGGAAGCACATGGCTGTTGCTAAGTGCTTCTAGGCAAGAGGCATAGTTTGTTGCAGCCTTTTGTCCTAGAAGAGAAGGCCAGTTTTTGATATGTCATTTGTCTATTAGTAACACCAAGGGTCAATATCTACCTAAGATGACCAGACCTCAGATGCAGGTAAATCTGGTGGTGCTGATGCTCAGCATTTCCATTAGCAAGCCAGAATTGTGCAACTTTTTGTCTCATTAAAACCCCAGCCATTTAGACCCCACTGTATTTTGACAGAGGAAAACTAAGACACAAACCACGTTCTGGTAAAACAAACCAGGGAAAATCTGGAGACAGGCTGACACTGCATTGTTACTGTAGGCTTATGCCAAGTGTTCTGACAGAATTAACAGTGTGGCACAGTTGTCAGACATGCAGCCCTTCACTATCAATGTTACAAAGTCAAGACTTAATCGCCCACTGTCCTTGAAATTGAAGCAGAAGGCATAAATGAGGTTTGATAAAATGAGAAACAAAATTAAAAGCCACATCAGTTTACCAGTATGTGAAGGATCAAATGAGGCAGGAGGAAATGAATGGATCAACATGTGGATGCTTTTTAGAAGAGCAGTTGGAAGCAGCAGATCAAATGGAAATGTCTCTTTGCCCAATGTACTTCAGTAGGTAACACCACCCCTTGCCTCATTTTCAATGCCCTTAAGAAGTAGGTGAGATATTTAAAGAACCATGTAAGTTTTTGAAAACAAAGGAGGCCTTCTTGTTTGTGATAACTTACAAACGGGAACAGTACTGTTATATTTTTATGCTTGTCCACTGTTCATAGTCTCCAAACAGACCGCTTGCTGCAACTGTTCAATACATTTCAACTGAAGTTGCCAACTGCAACTTGGCAACCTTCTCCCAACAAAAAACCCAGTAGTTTCTCCCAAGTAAAAGAAAATAATGGACAACAGATGAAGAGTTTTGAGGTCTCAGAGAAGGAAACCATATGCAAGCATAAAAAAATATTTATAGTGAATAAGAATATACATCGAAAGGGGAGACTGACATGAAAGGACATATACAGTTCTCTGCCACTTGCTGCAAACAGCACAGGCCAACCTATCAAGGCAGAAGTTTCTCCTAGTGGGACACACCTATTTCCTGCATGTCCGGTGAGGTGTCTGTTTCTTCTGTGTCTCCAACCGGCAACGGCTTCGTTCATCCAACCATGGCAGTTCAAAGTTCCTGACAGATAAAAATGTTGCATGGAAAATGGTTAGTAACAGCACAGGCAGATAAGAGATCTGGTAACTCAGATTTCTCATTTTTTACAAAGAGTTGGTAATAAGCATACAAAGAAAGTTTTCAGAGTAAGAGGGTTAAAAAAGAAAGTATATCTAGCTAAGACTGTCATCTGTAGTACAGGAAGCAGCTACAGTATCACCAACATTCTCTGTTCCTGAGACGGAATTGGTTTTGTGTAGAAATCACAACACTTCACACTGTTTTCTTCATTCTACATGGTATCGAATTCTCTCTCACACGGCTTTGATGTGTAGTCTTCTAACTCACAGTAAGTCTCAACATCTGGATGATTTACTCTAATAGGGAAGTATTAGTCTGCCATGTTGGAACTAGAGACAAGTGTTCCACAGATCCAATGTGTGTCACTGCCACACACAGGGAGTACTGAAGATGTAATTCCCTGTGCCACATCCAGCACTTTGTCCCCAAATATTTGAACTGATTGATAATATTACAAGCTGCATACTTGCACTAGATGCAATTTGCTGCATTACAGTGTGTGTATGCGTGGAGTGTTTGTGTGGCATGTTATGCCATTGATACAGAACCTAAAGACATTTTTTCAATAACAAATTTTAAGCCTCATCTATATTGACCTCTTTCAATTCATATCTTTCCCTCGAAGACTTCAGCTATTGCTTTACATGGTGTTCAACAGTACAGTCCTCCCTCTACATTTGAAGGTTTGACCTTCATGAATTTGCTTATTTGTGAGGCATCCACTTGCCTCCCCACATTCTCCTTCTCCCATTCCCTTGCCTTTTGCCTGGGCACACTGTGCCTTCCTTCTCTACACCTGGGCAAAAGGCAAGAGAATGAGAGGGGAAAGGCTCACATGCATTCTCCCCCTCTCATTCCCTTGCCTTTTGCCGAGGCATGTAGAAGGAAGACACACGCGCCCAGGCAAAAGACAAGGGAATGGGGGAGAGGCATACACATGCCTTCTCCATGCACAGCGTTTCCCCTCCCATTCACTTGCCTTTTGCCCATGTGTGTGAAAGGAAGGCACATGTGCCTGGGCAAAAGGCAAGAAAATAATAAAGGGGAGCCCAGGAATGGGAAGGGAAGTGCTCGCTTGCTGGGGAGTTATTTGCCTTTTTTTAAAAAAAAATTCTGAAGGGTTCTGTGCCCTGAACCCTCATCAAAATTGAGGGGCCACTGTAATTCACAGATCTGTTGCCAAAATGCTTCAGATTCCAGAATTGCCAGCTGGTTTCCAAAGGAGACAGTGGCAGCTTACCACATAACTCTGGACTGTTTGGATTAAGTTTTGGGTTTGAAAATATTCCAGTCTTCTTGGAAGATGGTCTAATATCCATGTTCGATATTTATCCTATGACAAACAGACTGCAGATCAGTCTTCCTAGCCCTGACTTAGTTGGAAAACATAAATCTCTCTTGGAGAGAAAGAAGAGAAAACAATGCTTGAACATGTAGGAACAAGAGGCCTCCCTCAAAGAGAAAAGGCTCACAGCTCAAGACCCCTTACTTCTGCACAGCAGATCCTCCGTTAATATAGACATATGTACTTACTGTGGGGTTAATTTTGGTAACGGGCGGCCAAACGCTACAACAGGCAAGTAAGGGGTGATCATCAAGGTTTCAACTAGAACACAAGAACACAAGAGAGCATTATTTATCTAGCAGCAATGTCTATTCACATGGGATAGATATTCGGGCAATGCCTGTTTTTAGAACAGGGTTTTCCTGTTCCTTGCGAGTTTAAGTTTATGCAGGGATAGGGATAGGATGAGGACCTGCAATATCATATATAAAGCCACTCACCATCATCTGACTCTGGGAAAAATGAGGTAACTTCAGGCTCAGATTCCTGAATTCCTTTCTTTTTGTACATTCTGAGCTGCAGTCGCTGCAAAATTCTTTGCTCCCGAATCCGCTGAATATCCCACCTTTGGTAAAAGAAAAAGAGAAGGGAAAAAGTTGTAACATGCTTTTAAACTCCAATGAGCACATCAATGTTATGGCTGGTAGCCAGTGCTCTCCACTATTCTAGTAGTTTTAGAAAGCTGGCTCAACATCCTGTAGCCAGGAACCCCATAGGTTAATTACCAATTGTGTGGGAAAGCACTTCTTTGTATTAATCTGACTCTCTTCCAATTTTACTGAGGTAACCTAAGTCCTTGTACTACGACAGGATCTCAAAACCATCTGCTTATTTACCTCTTCCAACACATCTGCTTAGTCTATGATTTGATCCGATTTGAGACTTTATTACTTCAAACTCTGTTCTCCTTCACTGCTTGCAACAATGCAATCCTATTCTCATGCTGCATTTAGTCATCACATATGCAAAGAAATTGGTTGCCCAGCTTCTAGCCTACAAACAGCTGCAATTGCCTTTCACCTTTTCCTCCTCTTCTCATCCAATTCCAACTTCGCGTGCCGTTTGGAGAAGACACTGTCATCTAAGTTCTGTGAGAAAAATACAAAAAGAAGCATGTTTTTGATAACCACATAGCTAAATCATTAGACTACAATATTGAATATGATTCTCTATCAGTTGTTGAGCATTACCTTCCTTTTCATTCCCTGTAGGAGGGTATTTAACCAAGCTTTGGCAATACTCTCGTGTCCATGTTAAGAAAACCTACTGTATATACTCATACACAAGTCTAGAAATTTTAGGCAAAAAAATCAACCCCAAAATCCCTGGGTCGACTTATCCATGGGTTAATATAAGCACTGTGCCCTAACTTTTATGGAAAAAGAAACTATTCTCTTCTCCAAGTAGAGTGGCAAAAGACAAGAGCTTAGTCCATCCCAGGAAAACCTAAAAGAAACTTTTTTACACCAACCTTCTCTACTCTCTCCACCGTGGAACTGGTTCTCACCTTTTTGAATGCCTGGATAGTGGGAAAGAACTGGTTACTTACCTATAACTGTGGTTCTTTGAGTGGTCATCTGTGCCCTCACACACTAGGAGCTTTTGCGCATGCGCGGTAGTGTTCGGAAAATTCTAGAGCTTAGTAGCTTGGCGGGAACCCCTCCCCCATGCCGGTACTGAGCATGCTCAGCCCGCCAAGCAACGGTCTCTCCTCTGTTCTAGAGTTTGCTGATAAGGGACCTGAGAAAGAGGGGACGGCTGGACGGGTGTGTGTGAGGGCACAGATGACTACTCGAAGAACCACAGTTACAAGTAAGTAACCAGTTCTTCTTCTTCGTGGTCTCTGTGCCTCACACACTAGGAGATTTTGTAGCTTACCAGTAGGACGGTGGGTCAGGTCCTAGAGTACGGAAGCCAACACCGCTTGTCCGAAACGGGCATCTCTACAGGACCAGCAGTCCAGTCTGTAGTGGCACACGAAGGTCGATGGTCGAGACCAGGTCGCCACACGGCAGAATTCTTGCAGGTCCACTCCTCACAGGAGAGCTGCTGAAGACGCCACAGCTCTGGTGGAATGAGCCCGGAGCAAGGCTGGTGGAGGCTGCTTGGCGAGTTCATATGCCAGCAGGATGGTCTGGGCTACCCATCTGGAGAACCTCTGGGTGGACACCTTGTGGCCTCTCCAACGCCGGCCGTAACACACGAAGAGGTGCGGAGTCTGGCGAAAAGGCGCAGTCCGGTTTGTGTAAAAAGCCAAGGCCCGACAAACATCAAGGGAGTGGAGGGACCGCTCCAGAGGAGTCATCGGGTCAGGGTAGAAGATCGGCAAAATGATGTCCTCACTGAGGTGGAAGTGTGAGACCACCCTGGGCAGGAAGGAAATATCAGGGCGAAGGACTACCTTGTCCCTATGGAAGACAAGGAAAGGCTCATCAGCCCGCAGCGCTGTCAGCTCACTCGCTCGCCTAGCTGAGGTGACAGCTACCAAGAAAGCAGTTTTGATGGTCAGAAATCTGTCATCCGCAGTAGCCATGGGCTCGAAGCGCGGTCCTGGCGGTGATACCGGTGGGTAGAGATGTTGTAAGCCCTTCATGAACTGCTTCATGGTAGCGTCCCGGAAGAGAGCTGCCGATGGAGAGCCTCGAAGTTGGTAGGCCACAATAGCGGCAAGGCAGACCTTCAGGGACAGGAATGCAAGTCCTTGCTGCCAAAGGTGGAGAAGGAAGTGGAGCACGGTACGCAGGCCAACAGGTGATACCGGCTTGCCTCGCGCCTCAGCAAAGGCAACGAACTTCTGCCACTTATAGTGATAGTTGCGGCGCGTCGACTCCTTCCTGGCCACGGTCAGGACGTCCTGGATGGTCGGATCCTCTAAGATGTTATCCTCCACGCGTGGAGGGCCAGGAGGGGCAGGTCCACATGGAGAACGAGACCGTCGGAGTGCGACAGGAGATCTGATGCCGTCAGGAACCTGAGGAGTCAACTGCGAGCGGCCTCGAACAGGGGCCCGAACCAGTGCTGCCTCGGCCAGTACGGGGCTACAAGGACGACGTTGGCTCGGTCCGCAAGGATCTTGGCAACCACTCAACCCAGGAGAAGGAACAGCGGGAACGCGTAGAGGAACACGTCGCTCCACTCGAACTGGAAAGTGTCGCCGAGAGAGCCCTGGCCCCGGCCAGCTCTCGAGCAGTACCGGCGACACTTCCTGTTCCGGCTGGTGGCAAAAAGGTCAGTCGTCGGCTCACCCCACCAGTCTCGTATCATCTGGAACCCTGCCCTCGAAAGGGACCACTCGTGGTGGCAGGAGGTGTCCCTGCTGAGGGCGTCTGCCGTGGTGTTCTCTTGGCCCGCTAGGTGTACGGCGATCAGGTGGACCCGAAGTGACACGCACCAGTCCCACAGCTGAAGGGCGATGGTGAGAAGGGTGATCGAATGGGTCCCCCCTTGTCTGTTGACATAACAGACGGCCGTCGTGTTGTCTGTTAAGATCAGAATTGTGCGGCCGGCGACCAGGTTGCGAAATGCCCTCAGAGCCTTCCAGATGGCGAGCAGCTCGAGGGCGGTGATGTGAAGGCCGATCTCGTCATCGATCCAGCATCCCTGGACTCTGAGATCGCCGCAGTGCGCTCCCCACCCGAACAGGGAGGCGTCTGTCGTTACCGTGAGCCGGGAGGTCGGCTCTTGGAACGGCATCCGAGAGCAGGTGATGGTAAGACAGCCACCAAAGCAGAGAGCGACGCACCTGTCGAGGAATCCGCAGGCGGAGCCTCTGGTTGTCTAGGAGCGGGTTGAAGGCCCTGACGAACCAGTGCTGGAGTGGGCGCGCACGGAGTCAAGATAGGTAGGTGACTGACGTGGTTGAGGCCATGTACCCAAGAAGCTGCTGAATTGTCCTCGCTGATACCGTCAGGGCATCAAAAGTGGTGGATGCGGCCCGACGAAGGGTATGTGCACGCTCCATGGGCAGGTATGCCCTGGCAGAGACCAAGTCCAGGGTCGCTCCGATGAAGTCGAGAACTCTCTCCGGCTCGAGGTGCGACTTCTTCGGATTGACCTGGATGTCCTTGTAGAGTTTCTGTCTGCAGGAAGCCACCAACAGCCAGTCGTCGAGGTAAGGGTAGATGGAGATGCCCTTTGTCTGCAGGTAGGATACCACAGGGGCCATGCACTTAGTAAAGACCCTGGGAGCGGTGGAGAGTCTGAATGGCAGCACCCTGTATTGGTAACAGGTGCCATCGACCGCGAATCAAAGGTACCGTCTGTGCTGCGGGTGAATGGAGATGTGGAAGTAGGCATCCCGAAGATCGATGGAGGCGAACCAGTCCCCTCGTTGAAGGAAGGGGAGGATGAAAGACAAGGTTACCATCTTGAACCTTTTGAGGCGGATGTACTCGTTCACCCCTCTGAGGTCCAAGATTGGTCGCAGGGTACCATCCGATTTCGGTACCATGAAGTACTGGGAAAGAAGCCGGTGGTACTGGCCGAGGACAGGAGTTCTTTGATCGCTCCTTTTTCCAACAGGGACTGGATCTCTTCCAGCAAAGCCGAGCTGGCTGGGGTGGAATAGTAGACACCTCACGGAGGTATACTTGCACACTCGATGGCGTAACCAAGACGGACGATGGAGAGAACCCAAGAGTCCGTGGTGATGTGGCGCCATTCAGCGAGATGTCTGGCCAGGCTCGGATGGTTGTCTAGGGCTGCTGGCAGGTGGAAGAGTGGCTGTGGTGGTGTCCTGCGAAGGCGGTCAAAACAGAGACTTCGTCCCGAAGACTTCTTTGAAGAGGAGGCCGGGCGTCTCCGAAGAGGCCTCCGTGCCAAGGACGAGGTTGAAGGGCAGGACGGGACCGAACAAGGCGATCGCGGTTGGTATGAAGCTGGCGACCTGCGCCACGAGGACCGTGAAGCGAAGCTACAGCAGGACTGTGAGGGCTGGTGTATGCCCATCTTCTTAGCCATCAGGCGGCCTTTGACGATGTGGTCCATCGCCTCATCGGTCCTCGCATTGAACAAGCCCTGGCCGTCGAAAGGGAGGTCTTCAATTCTCCTTCTAGTGTCCTCCTGCAGACTCGATGAGTGCAACCACACGTAGTGGCGTAAAGCTATGGAGCCCACCATCACCCGCGCTGCAACCTCCACAGAGTGCCTGGATGAGATGATCTGCTGGTTGGTGAGTGCTACCACCTCATTAAAGAACTGCGTAGCACTCGCCCGATTCTCCTCGGGGAGGTTGGACAGGAAAGGACAGAATCTGTCCAGCAGGTTCCTCAGGTAGGCTGCGAGGCAGGCTTGGGTGTTGGGCTGTCAGGGATTCCAGGCAGGGAACCCTGGGAAAATGATCAGCCCACTGCAAAGATGTTGCATCATGCCCCAGCTGTGGGTAACTGCAAGGTTGCATAAGAAACTGGGGTCGTGTGCAGGTGGTAGAGGGAGGTGTGCAAACCTCTACCTGATTGGTTGTAGATATGTATATAACAAAGCAACGCCAGTATGTATTTGTCTGTTGACCAAACCTGGTGCCTGGCACAAGCTTTTGTCCATCTGTCCTATGTTTTGTATATAACGGAACTTTGCTGCAAGATAAAGTGCCTCCTGTTTTGGAAGAAACTCCCCTGTGTGTGAGTACCCTTACTGGGGAACAAAGCTGCTGCTGTTGGCTCGCTGAACTCTGGTTTTTCTGCTGCGTTTCCATGGGGCTGAAACTCCTATCATCCCCAACATGGACACCCTGGCAATCAGAGACGAAGCTGAGTAAAATCTCCTACCGAAGGTGTCCAGCCTGCGGCCCTCTCGGTCCGGCAGGGTGGTGTGCACTCTCCCACCGCCCTTGGTCTGGGCGGATTCAACAACAACAGAGTTTGGTACCGGGTGTGCGAACAAGAACTCGGCCCCCTCCTTTTGGGTCTAACCAGATGGTATAGATGTTCTAACCAGTGAGGGATCGGCTGGGCGGACACCGGCTGGGCCCATGGATGTTTAAGGACCTCCATCAAGGCCGGCAGGAACGGTAGCGGTGCCGTCGATGGTGGACGGGTATCCACATAATGGAAAACCGGATCCTGCACGGCCGGAGCCGGGTCCGTGACCTTTAATCCCAATGCCGTCACCATCTGGAGGAGGATATCAGAGAATTGCTTCATATCCTCCAGTGCCGACTCTGGTGCGGGATCTCCAAAAACCAAGGGAGGCGACTCACGGGACGCAGGTGTCGACTTGTCGGATTGCAAGTCAGACTCGTAGGTCTGGGAAGACTCAGAAGGAGATTTCTCAGGAGACCTCTCTCTCGACGGCTGCTGAGAAGGCAGCGCCAGGGTAACCGTGGGCCATCATAGTCGGTGGAGCAACTGTTGCCTGTGGGGTCGTAGTAACTGGCACCACCGTAGGCCGCAGGTGCTGGATCGCCTGGGTGACTGTAGTGGTGGGAGCCGAAGGTTGCACAGGAGCAGACTCCGAAGTTGGGCGCGACACTGTCGAGGTGACCCTTGGTGGTGGGGAGACAGCCTGATAACTGGGCGAGCACTCACAGGATCTCCGATGATGTGGTCATCTCGAAAAGGAGCGGGAAGGTGATCGCCGATATTGTGGATGGAATGCGGTGCGCGATGGAGAGCGCGAGCGGCGATAAGGCGACCACTGTCTCACATCAGGGTGGTACCGGTCCCTATACGCTGGGGAATAGGACCGGTACGATCCTGGATACTCCCGCCAGGAGTGTTCTCGACCGTACATCGCGATATGGGATGCAGAGGAATACGGTGAATCAAATGGGGGCCGAGACAGGGCAAGTTCCGGATGGGTCTCCCGACGGTGCGGGGACCGACGTCTCACCCTTCGCTCAGGGGAACATGACTCGCTCCTGGCGGAAGACTCCCGATGGTGGGGTGAGACCAGAACATCCTCCGGGCGGTCCACCACTTCAGGGTGACCAAGCGGAGACACCGCGGCAGTAAGTAGTGGCGGGCCGGAAGGCACAGCCGAGCCAGCGGTCACCTCCTCATCGGAGACCTCCAGAATTTCCTGCGGTTCTGAGTCTTCGCCTGAGTCTTCAGGCTGCTGGGTCGGAGGAGGCGCAGGAGGGGAAGGCCTCTTGGGAGGAGAGCGCCGCTTCTCCTTCCTTTTCTTCTTTTTCTCCTTCTCTTTCCTGGCTTCTTGAGGGGCAGGACGCTTACGCTGAGCAGCAGTAAGCGGCCTAGGTGACTTAGCTGCCTGTGAGCCCGCAGGAGCCTCCCTCGAAGTTGATGCCACGGAAGAAATCTTTGGAATTCTCGGCAAGGCTGATATCGGGGGCCGAGATGACGGTACCAATCCCGGTACCGTTGATGTCGTCGGGGTGGCGGCCGCCGGAACCGACAAGGGAGTGGTCACAGGTCAGCTCGATATTGATGGTTTAGACATTGCTGGCTGAACAGACGGCTGATCCCTCACTCGGAGAGACTCTTTCCAGCAGTGAGATTTGAAGCAGGCCAAGCGGTTCCGCAGAGTCTGGGCGGTGAACTCATGGCAGATAAAACAAGCCTTAACGTTGTGAGTCTCTCCCAAGCAGAAGAGGCAGTCACTATGACCGTCTGTCAGCGCAACCTTGCGACCACAAGTGTTGCAAGGCTTAAACAGAGAAGACATAGAAGTCCAAGGAAGGAAGACTCACAAGGGGTGGCGGAGAAGATGGCGGAGACGACAAGGTCGGAGAAGATGGAGACGGGGGTTAGAAGCTAAAGGAGGGGTTGAAAAGATCCAAAGGTCACCAAACCAAGTCCGAAATCCAAAAAACGAAGTTCGATAGTCAAATCCAAGTCAAAAACCAGAGAGAAAACGATCCAAAAAGCCAAAGGGCACTACTAAGCAAAGAACCTTCCGTACGCGACGGTGGACGAGAAAGAACTGAGGAGAGACCGTTGCTTGGCGGGCTGAGCAAGCTCAGTACCAGCATGGGGGAGGGGTTCCCGCCAAGCTACTAAGCTCTAGAATTTTCCAAACGCTACCGCGCATGCGCGAAAGCTCCTAGTGTGTGAGGCATGGAGACCACGAAGAAGAAATAATGGTAGCATCTTTTTGGCGCTTCTTGTCAAAGGAGCACCAAGAGAGCAGAGAGGGCTGGTGCTTGTTTTAAGTTCTTTTGGTATGGACTAAGCTCTCACCTTTTGCCACTTTACTCAGAGAAGGAGACAGTTCCTATCTTTATAAGTGTTTAACACTGAAAAAAAAATCCTTTTCTCTCAGTAGAGTGACAAAAGGTCTTTTTCAAATGCCTGGGTGGGAAAATGGCAGCAGTGGCAACTAGGTGAAGCTGGCCCCAAGGAAGTGCTGGTGCTCTCCCCCCTCTGTGGAATGGTAATAGTAATATTGCATTCCAACTGAGAGTTGAAAATTTATACTTAACTGAGATGAAGTCTAAGGCTTTAAATACTGTTAAAAGTATCATTACTGCATCAATATTGATTTAGAATTTTTGAAAATTTCTATCGTATGCAAAAACTTTTCATATGGGGAATGAGAAGGCTTCAGTGAATACAAGTACCATGTAGGCAAGGAGCCTGCAGAATGACCATTTAAACTATTCAGATACCTATGTGAGCCGGCAGGTTGCAATATTTATTTAATTCTTGTATTTGCTGAATGAGATCAGCTTAAATCTGAACACCAAAACTTATCAATTACAGTAAGAACATAGATTACACATCGGTATGTGCTTCCTAGTCCTGACAATCATCCCTCTTATAAACTCTCATTATTTAGAAACTCGACATTCTAGGTTTACCCTTATTCAACAATCTAATATATAAAAGTCAAAGTCTGTCTATTTGTCTGTGTCAGGCAAAACCCTCATATGATTGGCTGCCCAAGAAGATTCTATGGAATCCTGGGGTTTCTAGTTTAGGGAGGGGCCTTTAGAATTCTCAGCCAGAGAGCTTTTGGGCCTCAGTCAATTATGTCTGTTTGAAATAGGCCGGTTGCTAGGGACACAAGGCCTAGCAGCAAGGAGGAGGGGAGTGTATACCCTCAGGAACCCAACCTCTGCATGTTAATAATTCTGAATACAGTTTGGATTGGGGAATATGGAGAAAAGTTACAGGTACTGGACAAGACAGTTTGGGAAACTAGATACTTGTTAGAAAGATTTGAGATCCTGCGTATCACCTATGAGAAAATAAAATGCTGGGCAACGCCGGGTATATACACTAGCTCAAAATAAAAAAATACTGCCTGATGCAATAGCCTACCAGGAGAAGATGACATATCAACAACCCCTCTGGAATTTTCCTGAAACACCTGTCCCGGGAAACAAGCAAGCTGAAGATCAGGCTTTGAAAACAGCACTGGACCAAAGAAAAATCACTGCTTATCAGGCAAGGATACAGTAAAAAACAGGACTCTCTTCTCCAGACTAATGGGCTACCTTTTATCGGGTAATCTGCAGGCTCTTCAGGCAATGCTGAAAATATGACCAGTTAGTTTATGTGGTGGTAGCATGAATTGTGTAACCCAGGGATGCAGGTGAAACAGTGTATTCTGTTCTCCCTCATCACAAAAATCCCTAATATGAAATTCTTATACCTGTAGGTAAACACGAAAACAATGTCTGGTTAAGAATTCAGGAAAAGTATCTAGGCTCCCTATGACTGGGAAGGGGATCTGGTAAGCACATTTCCTCCTTCTTCTACAACTATGTGTCTTCTTATTCTGAATTAACCATCACAACCCACCTCTATGACATGTTCCCTTCTTTTGGTTTGCTTATTTACTGACATACCTCCACAATCTCTGAAGGATTCAGATCTCTCAGAGGCTCTATTGTGTGGTCCCTCCATGATGGAACTGTAAAGGGAAGACAAATGTGAGAATTACTAATTTTAAGAGACAGGAATCAACATCATACAACGTGATAGCCCTAATGGTGAAAAGTAAAGTCAGTTTAGATATTTCAGTAGCATCAATTAGCAAGATGCTTGCCTACCTTTTTGTCATTTTTACCACCCTATATACATAATAATCTTGGTCGTCTTCAATAATAATCTTGGTCGTCTTCAGAAATCTTAGTTTTCCAATACTAGCCACATGATGGCTTGTGGTTTCCAGCTTCTGTTGTTAAAATGGCTTTCAAGATTTCTTTCCAATTCCTCAGAATGGGTTACATATCATTCCATGTGTAAAAACTCTGAGGCCAGAAGATTTTCCACAGCCACCAAGCATGTTTTTTGGCTGAAAAAAGTTCTGAATCTGAGCTCACATCGGGATTGTGCAGTCCAAGATCACTCTTATTCAGTGGTGAGAAACTGGTGTCTTTTACACTGTAATTACTTTAAGTGATTAAATACTATGTGGTAACACAAAGTAGTAATACCAAACGGTATTTAGCTGAAACGCCACGTGTGAACAGCCCAAAGCTAAAAAATTATTTACAGACTCCCAGAACTGATTTCAAGGATCTACTGTTCTGGTAGGCTGTATGATTTCATAGCATAATCAGATAAGCCCATTGCTCTTTTTTTGCAATGAAAATCTCCCTCAAAACAGGAAGTATAATCACAACACATTCATCAGAAATCTTCTTCATAAAAATTACCCAGGTAAAATTATCTGTAAAGAGTTGGCTTTTACCTAATCTTCCAAATCCAAAAAGTTACTGGCCCATAAATGTCAACTTGCCCACACATACTTATATTAGTTACAATGTGTAGACCAAGTGGCCTAAAAGACGAAAGTCAATTCTGTTCCAATTTGCAGAAACCTCTTTGTCTAGTCACCTAGAGCTGGGTTCAAATGACTTAAGTGAACAGCTATTTTACAGACTCACTTTAATCCTTTGCCAGCTACTCTATAAACCAGCATCACATTTTCCCCCAGCCAAGCTCAAAGGGTTAACTGGCAGCTTTCAGAAAGTTTTTACAAACTAGCAGCTTAAAAACTGCCTGCTCTCAAGACTGCCTTGCTGATTATTTATCTGTTTATCCAGACCACTCAAGCCAATGGCTGACTTGAAACAAAGACCTTCCAAGCCGTTCTACCTGGTGAGCCACACCAGCAATTTTGAGTTTTAAACCAGCCCTAGTTGTACCTGAGTGACTACTAAGAAGTCTGTAAGTCATGCATTTCCCTACCAAAGGATGTTGCAAGGGCCACATGGGATAGATAGCTCTAAAGGAGGATTAAGACAATTTAATGAAAAATAGTGGTTATTATCAATGACAACCAAGAGTGAAATTTTCCTGTTTAGAGAAGTGATACTAGTAATTGGCTAAGGCAGGGGTGGAAATCATGTAGCCCTCCAGATGTTGCCAGGCTGCAACTCCCAGCACTCTTCAACATGGACTATGCAGGCTAGGGCTGCTGGGACTTGCAATCTAAGAACATCTGGAGGGCCACACGACTCCCACACTTGGGAATTTGGCAGTAGTTGCTTTCATAATGCTTGGTTTGCGAGCTTCCCAGAAACAACAGTCTGGCTGCAGCTGAAAGCAAGCTTCTAGACTAGACAAATCTTTTGAACCAATCCTGCAAGGGGAATGTAAAACTGGGGACAATTTATTAAGAGCTGAGCCCATAAAAAGCATTCTTCAAATCTCTCTTGATTCCTAGCCCAAGACAGCAAGAACAGATCAAGAGTAAAAGAAAGGCATGGAAGGCAAGTAAGACTATTAGATTCTTATTTGTCTATTCTGTTGTGAAAATTTCATTTGGAATTTGAGAACTAGTCACTTGTAAGAGGAAGAGCTTTCTACAATCTGCTGTGAAGAAAAAAATCTTTCTTAACCTTCAAAAGGAAGTTGTTTCACAACTTCTTTAAGAAACATGTTTGTTTACCCTGACATTTAAAAAGATGAAAACACAGAACTGCAGAATAATTCAATTTAGCCCCAGTTCAAAATGTAAGTATCTGCAATTTGATGTCAAACAATAGATCTAGATTTCTAGAATCCACTTTATTAGAAGGAACTAGAAATCTTTAGCCCATTTTTTCCTATCTAGGGTAATCTGAGTCTGAGATCCCACAGCCACTAAAGTACATTAGAAAATGATACCAAGCCAAAATGACTACTTTTAAGAGGCAGGATTAGGGAGGGGGCAGAGGGAAAAACAGTCTATGTATTAAACAGTTTGCCACAGATTCTCTTCCTAGTTCCCTCAGGAACTAGGAAAGTAAGCTCTACTCTTGCAAAGCTCTATTCCTTTACCTATACTCACTGAATCTCAAAAGCAGTAAAACCCATTGGGAAGTTGTTAACTATGAAAGCAAACAACTTGTTGCAGAAAATGTAACAATTAAACAAGCAGTTTAGGAAAATGCGTAATTCCTACACGAACACACACAACAGCCAAAAGGCCAATATCTTCACTTATCTGCTACCCTGCCTAGTAGTAGGTAAAAGCAGAAACAAATTTCTCTTGAACTGGAGATGCCTCGATCATGTTCTTCTGGAGTTTTTTCACCCATTGTACAAATTCAGAAACTGCTACACTGCTTTCAGCCTTCAGGCTTAGAAAGTTGAAACTGGCTGTGGCAGTACTAAGTATAGGCCTTTGGACATCAGACAATTTTTTTTCCTGTTGACTACACTAAAAAGCAGAAGTAGTATGTTTTAGACTTAAACTCTCATAATCCTCTACAATTAGAGCCATGCCACATGAGGGTGATGAGTTATCAAAAGGCCAAAGGGTTCCCCACCCCTGTTATAAAAGTAAACCAATTTAACTTGACTTCTCTCTAGGAAACCTAGGAACAGTAAATCTGTGAGAATTTAGTGAAAACAAAGAAACTTATTTCTGTTTCAGAACATCTGACTCTCCAATGTTGCTGCTGTTGTTTAAATGCTGTACGGCTTCCTTCTCTTTTGATCCCCTGCCTCCCCAAGATTTCCACCTGTGATACTGTCAGTCATACACCTCTCCTGGTCAAATAAAGATGCACTGAAACTATCATGGCAAATTACATAAACAAATGCAAAGTTGTACATTTTGTGTTAGGAGATTCTGAATCTCAAATGTGATACACCTTGAGACAGAGCTTACTTTACTGATGCAGAGTCCACTGCATACAGATTCAGTAGTTTGGTACTTTTCTGCAATTGCAGAATTTTGACTAGAACATAAAAGAACCTGACAACTGGAAACACTACTTGCCAAATGCATTCAGATGATAGATTGTGCATGATGTATAGCCAAATAGCCATTATACTCACAACTTCCACCTATTCATACAGACACCCTATCAGTAATGACTTACCCATTCCTCTTCCATCAGCAGCTATGCTTATTGGGGAAAAAATAATATACAAACCTCTGTTTTTTAAAAACACTTTAAAATACTAATAGTTTTGAAATCAAGCAAAAGGAGAATATAGATACAAAATAAGCAAATTTTCACCTTTGGTATTAATCTGTATATCTGAATGCACAACTGAAGTGTTCTCTCTCAATGAAAAATATATATATAAGAACTCGATTGTAGCATACCTTAACAAATCTGTACAACACATTTGTATTGACTTCAGAATATTATTCATTAAAATGGCATAAAGCATACATCATGTGGCTTCTCAGCATAGTTAGTGCAAAATTTAGGTGATTTGTCTTGTCTTTTTAAACTTGCAATCCAAAAACAGAATACGCACCCATAAAAATGCTATACATAATATGAGAGTTCTGTTCGCAGATGCAGTTGATCCAGTGAGTTTTTACGTCCAAGCTGCAAAGTAAAGCTCATTTTTCTTTAATTAAAAAAAAACCCTACACAAATGTACACATGTGCATCCCCTACTCACTTTCTCATATTTTTTTAAGGTGAAGGTGCTGCTGGTGCAACCTATCTCAAGTCAGAATGCAAATTTATTTTAAGTTACAACTCCAGATGAAGACAAATGTCTTGATTGATAAAAGAGTCCCATTTCAAACTGAACAGCAGCTTGCCTCATAGCTCATGGGTGCTGCAGCTGGAAAAATTACTAGGAAAAACTAAACTGTACACGCATCCCTTACCTGTGTGCAAAAGAGCTCATCTGAAAGGCAGCACAAATGGTTTCTAGACCAGCTATTGCCTGATGTGTGAACAAAGATAACCAGAGGCCGGAAGTATTATTTTGGAACATTCCAGCTACTTTGGATCTCTTGGTCATGCCAGCAAGTACACATCTCCCAGAACTGTTTTGTGTCGCTTTACCTAATCTTCCGACAGAAAGGTGGCTGACACATTTCTCTCTTTTCTGCATAGCCAACCCTCAACAAGAAAAATCAAGAAGAGCTGCTTGCTAACAAAAATTGATGGCTAGTGCATACACTGTGAGCGCAGTACACCACAAATGTCATGGTTATTCGAAATGTCACCACAGATCACTAGACAGAGTGGCCAATCTTCTTCGTACACTGCCCAAACCTGGTCTAGAGTGGTGTGAGTTTCAGAGGCTTCCATATTCCAGCCAGAGGTTTAGAACCTGACACAGCATCACTCAGAAATGGACTGTTGCCATCCAGCTGTCTTCAAGTGTTCCAAAACCTCTTAAGAAGACCCCTAAATGAGTAAGTTCCATGCCCCCTCCAACCCACATCACGCCAACCACCACAAAGGCACAAGCAAGCCTCTTACTTGCTACAATCTCCTCCTTCTTGGGAGAAGTTTCTCGCAACGGCGAAGGAGGCAGCTGGTGCCATCGGCACAAGTACATTTCAGTGGTGGAAAGGTATGGTAAATCTTCTATTTCACTGCAGGAGTCCTTTTCCTTTGAATGGCACCCATGTCCTTTCAAAGATGCTGAGGATTTCAGCGGAGTGTCTCCTAGTGATCGGGTTTTCTCAGGAGTCTCTTGACTTCTCAGTTCACGCCTGCTAATCGTTTCAGTCAAAGAACTGCTGGGTTCATCTTTCAGTGCAGAAGCCTTTGGAGTTTTACACTTGACTTTTGAGAATTCAGCCACCAGCTTCTTCATTGGAGTTTTCCTCTCAGTACCTCCAAATGGAGATTTCCTGAAGAAAGAACAAGAACAAATCTGCAGCAGCAAATACAGAAAAGAACTGCACAAGAACTCCACAATCTCTCTGTGAAGCAGTTCACATATTCCCCTGGTCTCACAGATTTTACAAAACTGGTACATGGACTTGTGAAAAATTTCTAAACTTCAACAAGTATGAACACTATCAGGACCTCACTACTTGAGAACATTATTAGAGCTTGGAAAACAGTATTTTTTTGGCCTACAATCTGCAGAACTTGGTATTCTGGGAGATGTAGTCCCAAAAAGTAACTCTTCAGGAAACTAAACTAAGTGCTACCCTTGAACACATGTCAGGCTTCAGAAAAAATGGCACCAAGGCACTACATCTATACAGAAAAGCCTGGCTTGAAAAAAACTATTCATCTCAAAACAATCAATTGATTACGTTGAACAAGCGAGCAGCAAGAAATCCCTGGTTAAAATCCCACTTTCATCATCAGTAGACCTCCCCCATCTGTTATATTGGGACAACAATTTTATAGACATGTTCAAAGTGTGACTGGAAATGTACACTAAGCATATTGAATTCTCAAGAAACACTACAAAATACTACCTGTTATTACTGATTCACCTAGCAAGTTACTATCTTCTCCGACTAGTAATAATTCTCCAGGGCTCCCATGCTTATACTCTTTATACTTTTTTTTTCACTCATATACTCTTTGTGTGGGAATGCAAAGGACTGAATGCTTTCTAAAGATAAAACAGAGACTAATATGCCCTTTTCTTTCTTCCTCAAAAATGACAAATAAGATACTGCAAATGAACATTAAGGCTAGGTACTTTTCCGCAAAGGCAAGACCATTCACCTATGCATTATGTACTTGAGAGATCATTGTAGCTGAGGGCATGTATTTTACCAAGGTCAGGATTTAATCTCTGAGATATCCTGTGAAGAATACCATCAACTGGCAAACTTCAGAATTTCTTAGGTTTTTTACAGAAAGTGCATGGGTGAAAACCTTTCAAAAACAGATTCAAAAGCACAGAGCAGTAACTCTGGCATTACCTTTTGTGACCTTTTCCATTCCTTCCATACGGGAAGTGTTTCAAAGGCAGCGGCTGGGATGTCTCCAAGAGCTCTGGTGGTGGACATTCTATAGGCAACTTCTCTGGTACTTCAGGTTCAGCCTTCTCCTCTGTTTCATACTCTGGAAATATCTTATGTTTCTCACGCTCATTGTCCTTCTTCACCAGCTGCATCCTCCTTTCCATACGCTCAATTCGAGCAAGGAGCTGAGAACACGACAGTGCAATATGTCAAAGGTGAAATACGACCTTCCCAGTTAATAGAACTCAACTTATGGGAAATCAGCTTTGCAATAATTACCAAGGAGTGCTGATATTTCTTTACATACATAAGCCTTAATAACAGTGGACCCTATTTGGACATGCTTATTCCACAATGAACTCTCTTCCACACTGGGGCTGCCAATTTTGTCTCCATTTTCAAGTAAGATGATTAAGAATAGTTTTAGAATAGTCTATTTTACTAATAAATTGGTATTTGAATTGTTGTGTAACAATTGTTGTGTTACCAGATTAGCCCTCGCTATACCTCTTTCTCAGAATACATCTGTTGACAGTGAAAAATGTTTTATTTCCTTTTTCTAAGGAAATTCTATGCTACTTCCTTCCACTGTATGGAAGTAGTACACAGTAAAGATTTACATGAAACCTATAACAGAGAAGGATTTGGGGCAACTTTTCCAGATCACTGGATGAAATAGGGGGGGGGGGGAGATAAGGTAAAATTGATGTATTAGTAAAGCAGGGGTGACATAATTCTCCAGTAAAGATAGAGTAACTAGTTCAGCTATACCATACGTTATTCCCCTTTGTTAATGTAAATAAAACCTGAATGATATGGATGACTGAATGATATGCATGTGATAGTATATTTACAGTCTCAAAGCTAAGAGGTACCAGGCTTCTGCAAATTCTGTTTTTTCCCATAGCATCAGGTACCTTATAGATGTGCATATTTTACCTTACTTCCCTGTTAAAAACAGTGTGATGTTTACTACTTCTTCCTGGCTCATATTCATTGAACAGCACTGGGAACAAATCCTCCCCCCATGGTTCTCAAGCCACATACTCTGCACCAGTCCCAAAGGGTTATATTCAACAATTGCACATTTGCATCTTAAACTCTGCATCTGACAGTGGAGGAATGATCTCTAAAGCAGTAACACAGAATATGACAAAATACAGAACCATTCACAATAGGAGAATACAGTTCTCCTTGGAGATTAGACCCGAAACTCAGCACAGCTGTGAGTTCAGCATGAAGCTTTTGATATCATCTTCAGTTCTAGCTCTCCTACTATAAAATGAGAACTAACAGTGATTTACTTCAAAAAACTACCTTTCTCCTGAGCTATTGCCATCAAAGCCCTGTATTCTTTGTCTCTCTCTGTCCTCTTCCCCTCACACAGATGACCACACTTTATTGTCTACACTACCTGGCATACTGCAGTCATTAAATAAATCTTTAATATAAAAGAGAGTTGTATAACAGTGCCCAAAGGCTGCAAACCATGTGAAAGGGAATGTTAAAAAAGCATCAATAGTAACGAGATACCAAAGACCCAAACTACAGTGCAACAGGAATGCTAAGTGATATTACAGCAGACTGACAGCATCTCAGCTTTATAATAAACCCTTACACAACCAAGGCTAAAAATCACCTAAAAATCTTTTCTGCAAAGCCTCCATTTTGGGCACCCAATGTTGCAAACAACGTTTAAGAAACAGAGAGGATCACTCTAAGATGAAGTCCAAAAGGTTGCAATTATGTTCACATGTGAAACAAAAATATTAAATTGAAGCTCCAATGATTTTGGCACCATGCCATAAAAAGAGAAGAATGGCACATGGGGATGAGGGAAAGAACCACTGCAGATACTTTGCAAATCTGCAGTTAGGAGCTGCAACAACAACCACCTCAGCTGTGCTAGTATCAGCCTGACTCATACTCCTTGTATTTATCTGTGCTGTGTGTATTCTACCTCCTCAGGGTGTGTGTGGGTTTCATTCCCCCCCCCAACAAGCCTTTGCAAAGCATGCAAAGTATTCAGTCTGCCATCATCATATCCTTGACTGCAAAAGGGCAGCTGGCACCTCCATATTGGTTAACTTTACACAGGCCTGATGGGAGATTTTTTTTACACTGTCTGTTTTGAATCAGAGCTTTCTGCTCTTCACAGTAAAAACACTGAAGCTGCTACTACTTCCTGCAATCAAAAACTAATGCTATCACTGCACCCCACACTTCAAACACAGACCCTAAAGATCATCCTTCCGGGGAGAAGAGGCAGAAACACTTCTTTCCTTGATAATAATGGGTGCAGCAGCTGCAGGAACTGAGAAGAGGGGACTATTTTTAGGCAGCACACGTGCCATGCATACAGGGCAGGATTACAAGCCCTTTGTGGCAATTTGGGGACAAGGGACTGGGGACAGGAAAGACCACATAATATACAGCTACTTCTGGAATTACAATTTACAAATATACATTACACTCTAAATAAACTAGTTTTGCTTCTACACAGCTTTAAAAGCAACAAAAGAAACCAACCAACCTTCATTTGCAGCTGATCCTGAGGATCTCCCCCACTCTCATCCTGTGCCCCCATTCAGTTTTTATGGGAACAGATTAAGGGGGCTATGGAGCATCTCTCCCTCCCACATGTTCATTGTAAACATCCTTTTACAGATGTGGCTGTACATAGCAGCACTCTCTGTTAAAGCAACTCTCATGTGGCAGGAGTCAGGGTCTCCGAACAGTTGGGTTTGGCCAGGTACAGGGAAGACACACAAGAGTTGCAAGGTACCAGGGCAAGGGCAGAGAGAAGTACTTTGCAGCAGTACCACAAAAAAACACATTTTGTAACAGTGGTAATAAAAAAAAAGTGGGCTGCAGTTTCTGTGAAAAGGGAGGGGAAAGAAAGCATCTCGAAAAAAGGGGATGGCAGAAGAGAGCCAAACCTAAACCTAAAATATTGCTTTTAAAATGTACCAGTTCAAAAGCCCTCCCCTGCTGTCCACATGGCACACACTGCAGCTGACTGTTTTGCTTAAGCTCCTCTCCCTCCCATGCCACTCCAAGCCAAAGCCCCTTTACATTAACCCTCTGTATACCACAGGCCTGCTGCTTTAAATTAACCCTGCTATTACCACAGCACTGCTGACACCAAGGGCAGCACCAGCTACACACCCTGCCCTGTCCGGTCAGCTGCTGATTAACTCCCTCCTAACTACAACCCCTCCCAGATCCATCCCCATACACTAGATGCCGGGGTAGCGCCAGACAGCACTCTTCACTCCACCCATCAGCTCGCAACCTACCCAACTTGCCCCTCAGCTTAACCCCCAGAGTATCAACCCCGTCCCAGTTGCTTAACTTGTTCAGTGCCACGCACCCCCCCACTACAGGCTACTTTTTACTTTCCCATTTCCAAATAAGCCTTCAACTGTCCTTGAACATTAACTCTTGCAGTACACTCTCTCCCTTGCTGAACTGCTTGCACTGCAGCCTATGAATAGTAAGGTCCTCATTTTTTTATCTGTTTCTCTATCACCTTTAACCTCTTATCGCGGTACAATTCGTCAAACCATTTAAATTTCAATCCGCACTTCTCAATAAAATCACGAAATTCCCTCGTTTAAGGAGCCTTCTACCCTCACCTATTAACACTGACTTGCAGGCTCTCAATACCTCATGAACATACAGTATAGCCCATATACTGTAGAAGGGCATTCCAGAGATCATTCCTCAATGGGGGGCGAGGTTTGGCCTCCACTATAAGAACTAGCCTGGACACCTTTTTCAGCACTTCCGACGACATAATTGGGGCTAACTTTCAGCTGTTTTCTTGGTTTAACATTCTCCCATCCCACTGCTTATAGTTACATGAATTTCTCCCCGGAAATGGTTTAAAAAAAAAAACCCCTATTGAAAGTGGCAGTTCAGGCTACCCGGTCTTTCTTCAAACCTATTCCTTCTGAGCACCTATGCCCCCGCTTTACTAGCCCCCACATGCCTCCGCGATGATTTACATTAGCCCCTCCCACTCCCAATATCAGGATCCCAACGCGTGCATGCACTCACAGTTAACCCTATGAAAGCTGGTTTACACCCAACGCTTCGCTTACATATTAACCCTTGAACGGCCGCATTTCCCTTCTTCAAATTCCTCCTCCCGCCAACCCGATGACCGTTAACCCGTTCCACCCCGTTCCCAAACACCCGACTCACTGTGTCCCTCTCAGCCTTGAGGTCCTCGATCTCCTTCTCCTTGGCCTGCAACTGTTGCTGCTGCTGCTCGATAAGGTCCAGCTGGAGCAGCAGGATCTGCTTGAGGCAGGCCGCCTGGCTGGAGGCGCCCCCGCCGGCCCCCATGGGGCTCTTCCGAAGGCTGCTCCCACCGCCGCCGCCGCCACCAGAGCTGCTGCTAGTACTGCTGCCGCTCTTCCACTTGCTGCTAGGCTCCGAAGAGGCCGGGGTTCCCTCTGCCGCCGCCGCTGCTGCTGGGGGTGGAGGCTGTCCAGGTTCAGCCGTGGCGGAAGCCGACGTCGGCAGCGGCAGAGGAGCGGGGGAAAGCGACGCGGGAGCCCCTCCGGGCCCGGCGTGGGGGCCGCTGCCGCCGCGCTTGCCGTCCTTAGCGGCGGCAGCAGCAGCCGCCGCCGCTGCGGTTTGTCCGGGCAGCACCGCCTGGTACTTGGAGGGGCGGGAGCTACCGGCGGCATCGCCCACGCCCGCCTGTCGAGTGCTGCCCGCTGGGCACGGCGAGGAGACCAGGCCGCCCCAGCAGCAGCCGCCGCCGCCACCTTCCTGCTGCTGTTGCCCAGGGGCCGCGGCTGCTGCTGCGGCCGCCGGGATGATAGCCCGACCCTTAGGGCCCGCCGCCGCTGCAGCCACTGGGGCCGGCACGGGGATCTGGTTCTGCGGGGGAGGCGGAGGCTGGCGGAGGTGCGGCGGCGGCTCCTCCTCTTCCTCCGGGCCAGGCTCCAGCAAGCCCGGCCCCGTCGTTGTCGTTGGTGCCGCCGCCGTTGCTTTGTACACTGTGGATCTCATGGCGAAGAAGCACCTTCAGGCTCCGGATTCTTGTTCGGCAGCGGCGGCGGCGGTGGTAGTGGTGGCGGCGGCGGCGCCTCCTCCGCCCCCTCCTTCTCCTCCTCTCCGCGCCCGGTCGGAATCCCCCACCTGGACCCCTGGGGGGGCGCCGCCGTCGTCGCCTCCCGCCCCACCAAGACCCATCGCCCCCCTTTCTTCCTGCACCCCCTTTCCTCGGCGGGCCTTACGGACTCACCACCTTCCTTCTCTACCTAGTCCTTCAAGACCCATCGCTTTCTTTGCGCCGCTTTCCCCAGTCCCAAAACTGGAGACGCGGGAGGGGGGCAATGGGGTGCCTGTCCCCGCTGCCACAGGAAAAGGGGGGGCCCTTCTACTCGCTCAAGGATGACTACCTGGCTAACAAAAAAGGGGGTTATTGGGTTTCTTCAGTTGTGGGATGTTTCCCTACAACTAATGGTTTTCACCTGTTGTGCCTAGGCTTTCCCCCCATGCATCTCGTAACAACTGGCAGTCAGGCTCCAAGAGTCAGGGGTACTCTTGGTTCCCCACTATTGAAGACAATAATCCACTCCCCCCACCCCACCCCGTTTCCCTTTGGAAAGAATATGAGGGACAATGTAGAAAGAGCCTTCTTCCTTTCTAATGGACTCTGGGGCTTTCAGGGAGAACATTTGGAGAGGAGTCCCCCCAATTAATTATTGGGAGGAACTCCGCCTCCGCCCAAAAGCAGAGGTGCCATCATTCAAGGGAGAATAAAAAGAGGAGAAATTGGGTGGTTTGGCCAACTCGACTCTCGGACAGAGTGGGGCGCTCTGGGCTCTTCTTAAGTTAACTGGGCTCCTCTCAGCTTTTGGTCCCTCATGTCAATATGAAAAAGGATGCTCAAAACAACGTGAGGAGCGACGTTGGTTTCTCCCGTTCACCACATTATGGGCTGAAAATGGTAAGCAAATGGGTTTCCTGCCAATATTTCCTTGTCACTCTACTCCCTTTCTATGAGATTTTCCTCAGTACGGTACCTTCTGGGGATGAAGAAAACCCATAAATTCGCAAGTCCCCTCTACTGACGTCTATGGACCAGAAATAATGGCGCTCTCTCTCCTACAACACCCCCCCCCCCGCTTTTCATGGGGAAATAAAGATTAATGGGGTGGAGAGACACAAGCCTTCACTTGCTAAAACAGAACTTCCTTCAGTGCTAATTGGGGGAGGGTAAAAACAATTCGAGTGCGTTCCCTTTTACAGAGGGGAGGGGAGTCAAATGACCCCTCCACCTCCTTGTAGCCTCCGCAGGATGTCTTCCTCGCCCCGTCAAGTTTTTTGGGAGGGGGAAATACAGGGCCTGAAACGTACGAGGGAGGCGCGAGAATTCTAGGAGTTCCCCCTCTGCCTACTCTGTCCCTCGGCCTCGTCGCTTAAGGCTTAACCCCGGGTCTCGCCACAGCCTACTAGGGCAGAGCGCGGAAAGCGAGCGGGGGGGAGGTGAATGCAAAAATCCGCCGCTCCGGTTCGACTCAATCGGTTACCTTTAAACGGCCGCCATGGCCTGGGCCGCCTTCGGTCGTGCGCATGCGTCAACCGCCATTGACGGGATGGAAGAGGAGAGAGGCACCTTGGAAGGGGGAGGGGCAAATATCTGATTATGAGGCGAGGCGGGATGAGTGAAGGCGGGGGACGGTTGCCCGCAGTCAGTCAGGGAAGATTGGGACGGTCTGCATAAATCGCAGAGGCGTTTTCGACGTATAATGCCAACGTACATTGTTCTATAACGCAGATATACACCCTCGTGCATGCTTGGGGGACCTTCACAAAAATTAAATGTTCACCAAAGAGTGAGAATACAGTGAAACTATCTGAACAATAGAATGTCAAAATGTACAGTATAACGCACTTACTTTAATGGTTGCCAAAATAATACGAAATAGCTAATACAAAGTCTGTATTGGTAACAATAAGTGTATTCTGTACAGAATTCGGTGCTTAACTTCCTGCTAAATCTTACCCACTTCAGTTTCAGGTCTGCTTCAAGAGTCGATGGCGTTCAGAGGACTCACAATGGATTTGTAGAAACCCATAGGCACAAGAGAATAATCTGCTAGAGGCCTTTCTCTTAATGCTTCCTTCGAAAAGTCATCCATGATGTAAACATTACAAATTATTAGTCACTGCAAATAATTATCGCGTAGTAGTGTTGAGAGAAAAAAGAGATTCAGTGTGGTGTAGCGGTTTGAGCATTGGACAACAACTCGAGAGAGTAGAGCCATTTCCACACTACCCTATTATAGTGCTATTATTCCACTTTGAATATCCTGTGGAATTCTGGGGTTTGTAGTTTACTGAGGCCAAAGAGTTCTCTGGCCGAGAATTCTAAATGCCCCTCCCTAAACTGCAAATCCCTGCTTAGCCATGGAGACCCACTGGGTGACCTTGAGGAAGTCACATTCTCTCAGCTTTCAAAGGCAAACCCCCTCTGAATAACTCTTCACAAGAAAACCATGTGATAGGTTTGCCTTAGGGTCGCCATAAGTGAGAAATTACTCCAAGGCACACAGCTACAAGTGTTGACAGAACTTGAAATGATTAACACACACAAAAAAAGTGTTATCAGCCGTCTTAGGCCATTTCCACACTAGACTGTTACAGTGCTATTCTTCCACTTTCAACATCCTATTGAGTCCTGGGGTTTGCAGTTTAGGGAGGGGCCTCAGCCTCCCCAGGATGCAAACCCCAGGATTCCACAGGATATTGAAAGTGGAATAATAGCACTATAACCATTTAGTGTGGAAATGGTCTTAGTGTCATTTTTATCAATACAAATCAATACAAGATCAATATAGGATCTATAGAGAGAGAGTCAATGTGGTGGTGTAGTTTGAGCATTGAACTAGGACACTGAGAGACCGGGATTCGAATCTCCAGTCAACCATGGGAATCCACTGGGTGACCTTGGGAAGTCACACTCTTTCAGCCTCAAGAGGAGGGCAAAGGCAAACTGCCTCAGAACAAATTTTGCCAAGAAAACCCCATGACAGAGTCACCTTGAGGTCGCCATAAGTCCGAAAGACTTGAAGGCATCGAACGACTGTAAGTGAGAGATGAGAAATACTCCTCTTTTCATAAAATTAACACACATGAGTGATCATCATGTTATTATTGCTTATTTATATAGTGCAAGTAAAGCAACCAAAAACATGGGTCCTACCAAAGATGTACAATCTAAAATATATGTATGTATGGTTGGCCCTCTGTATCCACGCATTCTGCATCCACAGATACAAGCAACCTCAGCTCAAAAATAGTTGGAAAAAAAAATCCAAAAAGCAAACTTTGATTTTGCTGTACATCAAGCACTGTGCTGATGTGTAAGTGTAACCTGCTGTAGCCTCCCATTTCACAAATCCTCAGGCACTTGAATTGTTCACCATTTTACATAAGAAATGCCATTGTACTACACCACTGTATATAATGGGACTTGACCATCCACAGAGTTTGGTACCCACAGAGGTCCTGGAACCAAAACCCCAGCAGATACTGAGGGCCCACCATATACACACACAGAGGACAGAAAGGAATAATAAAAATATAAATCTATACAATGCAGTTGCAGAACAAATTATGCAGATAAAATACGAAAAAATACAATATAATATAAAGCAAACTGACAAATACATAGAATCAAAACATACAAGATTATGAAACAATATTAAACTAAAATTCCAAAAGCTTTGGAAAACAATAAAGGTTTTGATTGAGATTTAAAAATAATGATGGAAGGAGCCATCAGCAAATGTTCAGGGAGGCAATTCCAAGAGTATGGAGCAGCAAGTGAAAAGAGAGAAAACTGAGGCCATTTCTGCTCTATGCTGTTCCGGTGCTATTATTTCACTTGCAACATCCTGTGGAATTCAGGGGGCTGTAGTTTACTGAGGCCAAAGAGCTCTCTGGCTGAAATTCTAAAGGCCTCTCCCTAAACTGCAAACCGCAGTAATCCATAGAAGGTTGAAAGTGGAATAATAACACTATAACAGTGTAGGGCAGAAATGCCCTGAGCCAAGGAACAGAAAGCTAACTGGGTGAAAAGCCTAGAGCTTCTAGAATGCAGATCTTGAGCAGAAGGTCTGAAAGACAGGGGAGGTAGGCTTTGTAGAGCTTTGAAAGTTAGAACTAGAAGAAATGGGTAACCAATTAAGAGATATCAAAAGTGGGATAACATGATCAAAACAACAGGTCAAATGGACCCACTCAAGCACAATGGGAGGGTGACTCCCTTGTAGCAAAAACAACCCTCAGGTTTTCAGAAATAAATTTTTAAAAGGATACTCTAAGGGCAATACCAATTAGGAACTTATGTGCTAATTAACCACAGAATACTATCATGGGTGGGAAATGGAAACTGGAGGGAGAACAGAAACTGAATATTATGAAGGAGAAAGTGTTTGGCTGAAAGTACTTTGCTGTGGTCGTAATTGTTAACTTGGTGTCATTTTTAAGATATACTACCTTAGATCCTAGGTCAGTTGTACATGGTTCCTATGGAGGTCAACCAGACTTAAATCGTAACTGATGAGTAAGTTGTTGCTAAGTGATTTAAGATGTTGGGTTGCAAGTCCCAGTAGTTCTGGTTAGGAAAGATAATGGTAAAGAATGCTGGGAGTTGCGGACCAACCACATCTGGAAGGTTGATTCCTAGCCTGATATAAAATATAAATTCACAAGTTTTCTTATTTATCTGTTTTGTTCTGAATTCCTTCCAAAGGACTCAAGGTGTGCTGGGGACTATTCTATTTAATTTCCACAAGAAGAAGTAAAAAGAAATTAGGAAACAAAAATGTACCTCCTCTTAAAAAAAAATAATTATACTGCTAACAGTGTTTGTCTGAACCTTACAGGAGTAGGGTTCTCCTTCCCTATAACTTCATCTAGGAAAGCTATAAAGCATATCCCAGACTATCCTAGAATATTTGAATAGCAAACTATGGTTTACATCCAGACTTAGAAATATTTAGAATATACTTGTTGAAATTAACAGGATTTAAGTTATATAACTAACTGACATAAGACAACATCTGGATCCAACCCTGTATTAGAAGAAAGAATTAAGATGCGTGGGTAGGATGAGTTTAGGAAGAGCATACAGTATGTTTTTTATATGGTATAGCGGTTTGAGTACTGAATTAGGACTTAAGGAGACCGGGGGTTGAATCCCCATTTAGGCACAGAAACCCACTGGGTGACCTTGGGCAAACTGCATTCTCTCTGCCTCAGAGGAAAACAATGGCAAATCCCTTCTGAACAAACTTTGCCAAGAAATCATTATGATAGGTTCGCTTTAGGGTTGCCATATGTCAGAAATGACTGAAAAGCACACAACAACAACAACTTCTGGTCTCTAGATCAGATTTCCTCCAACAAGATCAAAAAGAGAGCCTGCACGCCTCACAAGAGAGCTGTGATGGGTGGGGGGGATGATGTGTGACCAACAGTGGATCCAACTACATAGCCCCAGTGCCCCTTTGAATGTGGAGATCCTTTTTGTATGATTAACGCTTCTCATTTTCACTGTTTTTTGAATATGTATACTAGCACTTTAAACAATAGCTTTTAGGGTGGCTTATTGTTCAGATTGCAGTGAGTAAGAAAATTAGTTGAGGGTATGAAGAAAAACCTGGAAGTGGAAGAAGGATCAAGAAGGAATGGAAGATAAATGTCTAGGAGCTAAGGAGCTTTGCATTGAACACGGAATGTGAAGGTGAGAGAGCAAAATCATAAGAAGGCAATACAGTCAGCCCTCCACATTTGCTAGGAGTGTAGGACCCTGTGAAAGTGGATTAAACCGCAAATATTAAAATCTGTGTGTGTCTGTGAAAGAAAGCTGAAGCATGATGAGGAGAACAAGCACCTAGGATCCAAACCAAAAGAGGGAAAGGGAGTGGTTCACCATGGTGGCCCTATACTTCCTCTCTCTTGCCCATTTCCTTCCTTGGCTCTGTGGGGGGGGGGCACTGCGAGAGGGGTTGTGGTGCTAAGAAATCAGTCTGCAATTCATCCTTAGCTGACCAGGCAAAGGCTTGTGGAGGTGAAGGAGGAACAGAAGCAGTTTTTTAAAGGCTTGTGTGGCCTGATCAGTGCCACCAAGAGGGAAGGTTTCCCCAGAAGAGAAGCATCTAGGGTGGGGGGAGAGAGGTTGGAGAAAATTGCAAATAATCAAATCTGTGTAAGTTAAACCTGCAAATGTGTAGGACTGACTGTAAATGAAGATAGTTGTCTTACCTGGTCAAGTGGTTCCTTCAGACATTAGATTCAAGATCCCATTAACAGAAACAGAATGGGAGACAGATGTGACTCTTGAGACATAAAGCTACTAGAAAATACTCTCACTAGCCTCATTAAAATGAAGGGAACTGTCTAACATATGATAGTGCATGAAGTTTACATTAGTACAGATGTAAAGTTTTGATTTTCTGCTATAGACACTAAAATGTCAAGGGCTGGTACAATAAGGAATACTTAGAGCATTTTGAAAGGATGAGAAGATCTGGTATCCATCTGAAAGCACAAGAACACCAACAACCATTGTCATGCCCTGCTCCCAGAGCATGGACTCTGATTCAGAGTCTGAAGCAGAGGGCATGCCAGAGGCTGAAACAGAAGGCGTGCCAGAGCCTGCTGTACAGAGAGAGGTTACAGTGCCAGAAACAGAACAGGGGATGGTGCCAGCTCCAACAGAGAGTCCTGCCTCTTCAGATACAGAAGAACACTTACCTAGACCCAGCTTCGCACAGCAAGGCAGCAAAGAGGGACCCAGTGTCACTCTCTCAGAATTTATAACCGTCAACAATCAATCAAGGCACAGCTACATTAGGCTTTGGGTCTATTTAGCTGATGTCCTTCCTCTCCAGCAGTTTCAGAGCTTATCTGACTTGCTACCTTGCTGGATGCCTTGATAAATGCTTGGATTGACCTTGGACACTCCCCTGCCATGAAACCCTGCTGGACTTTGTTTATGTTGGACTTTATTTATGACTCTTTGCTTACTGCCTGGAAATAAGTAATAAGCTGGGAGATATTCAGTTTGTTTTGTTTGATTTATCAGCTGTGCCAGGACTGAGATAGGACAGCTGTATTGGCCAGGGGATTCTGGAAACTGTAGTCCAAAAAAGTAATGTTTCCAAGGTCTATTAACCATTTTTTAGAGGAGGACCACTGAGGCAAATCTGCATGTGTGTAGAAGCTCAATACAGATACAGTTTTACTTTAAGCTCCAGATTGAATTGATTGCTACCTTTCAAGCAACCTAAACACACAACCAGACACCCATTCAAAATGCACACACACACACACAACACACGTCAAACACTAATCCAACAAACAACCACACAAGACACAAGCCAAAAATCCCCTAAACCACAAAACGCTCAGCCAGATTGATGATCCAATGATGATTGCTCCCTGTCAATGTTGAGCATCACATGACACATATAGGAGGCAAACGGCTTCACTGTCTCCTTTGCCCCTATCATGTGTTGATTTTGGCGCTCAGCACCAATCAAACATAACACTCTGGTCTCACCTTATGGCGACCATCAAAAGCTGACCTTCCCCTGCAGTGATGTTCATCATATGAGTCCAGGTAAGTAAAAGCTAGAGCAACCACTCTCAACAGGAGCCATGAGGCTCCCAAGGAGGCCCTGGCACATTTGAAGGGGGGGATAGACTGAAAACTGTGAGAAGGGGAGCTCCAAGGGTTTATAGGGGTCCTGGTAATGGAACCAATTAAATACCCAACCAGTAACCTTAATTGGAGTCAATAATTTCCCTCCGGTTTATACTATCTTTCTAATGCACTGTTTGAATTCAGCTCGCACGGTGAATTCATTGCTTAAGTTCTTCCCACATCTCAATTTAAGAGCTAAAATCCACAAAAGTTGAGGTTTCTGTGATATATTTCATACCTCATAGCAGTCACACGAGATCTTTCATAGTACTTTGCTTCAGAGTCAGTCATGAATCAGACTGCACCTGGTCAAAGTATTCAATCAAGTATTCTCGCAGCCATTATCACCATACTTCATTGTCTGAAGATCAACTTGTCTCACTAGGCATTTTTTAGGCTAGTAACTTTAAAGTGTATATAGTTGGATATAGGATACATTATGATACATTGTGAACAGTGTTTATTACTGCATTTGAAGACACCAAAAAAAAATTCATAGTCATTTTAAAAATTGTGTATCTGTGTTTTATTGCTGTTTAATAGAGAGGCCCTGGAACCTGAAAAGAGCTGTTAAGAGGACCACAGCCAATAAACAATTGGGAATGGTTGGGCTAGAGAATCAGGCAGGCAAGGGACAGAGTATTTCCTTTACAGTTGGGGACAATTATGGTCTTCCTAGTATTGTGGGACTGCATGACCCTTTACAGGTAGCCTTGCTAGTTAAGGCTGAGGGAACTGCAGGCCACAATTTCCACCTTTTTTTATATATATATGTCATGTGCTTCAACTCATTCCTTTGAGTTATGCGTTTTCTGTACTATTACCGTCCTTTTAATTGGGCAGCTACTTCCACTATGGCACTGTCTTACTCACTCCCACACTCCTCTTATGGCATAGTTCATTCTGGGTGAAGTGAAACAGAGGACAAAGCTTCTGAATCCTTTAATAATTTTGCAGAAGTGAAAACTTCAGCAGCTGATTTATGAAGTGCCTGACCTTGATACAAAGCAGCAAATTTAATAAAATAATGAAAAATATTCCATTGGAAATAATTTTCTAAATGTTTTTCTTCTAATTATAAATTTATAATTGTGTGCGCATGAAGGCCAGGCTATACCAGAATATACTGTGCTTTTTACACTGCGTTCCAAACTTGTCAAGTTTCTCACAAATAATATTATAACCATGTAAGGCTATTTGTAAAATGTTGCTGTGGGAAATTTTGAACCACAGTCTATATGCTACTATTATTATATATGATGTTATTGAAGTTGATCTAGATGTAGGATACAGAAATTAATTTTCTCATAAGTCGATATTCAAAATGAAGTAAATAAAGTCACTGGGTCTCAGACTACTTTATTTCTAAGAGATGTTGAAAGGCCAAAAATGAGAAGAGTATATTATAACCTACTTTGAGCTCTTCAAGTAGGACAATAAATAAATAAAGTGTTATAGAGATATATTAGTTTGAGAGTATGAGAAAGAGAGACCATCCATGAGGACCCCATAATTTAATGATAAAAAAAGGCTTTTAACTAGTATCTAGAAATTTCTAATCCTAGTCCTTAGAAATCTATTGGAAATGCATTTCATTACACAAAGCAGGGTTTAAACTTGCAAACTGCATTTGGGCCACCCGTGGCCCTCAATATATTTTTGGACTACAGCTCTATCACTTGACCATTATCCATGCTGGTTGTGACTAAAGGGAATCCAACAACATTTGGAGGGTCACCAGTTCCCCACTCCTGACTCATACCTATCTTCTTATATTGTTTTTGGGATATTATATCCTTTTGGGGGGAACAGTCATAGTCGCAAGATGTTTTTCAATTCAAATACAAATTATGATATAACCAGAAAAGAAGGGGAAGTGAGAGAGACTGCAGTAACCTTGGAAATCAGTCTTTATTTTTAATCTCTTTGTACTTCTCTGCAGTTCAAGAACCAGTTGTGACACATCACACCTTCATAAATGAAAATGAATTACACCTATTAGGTACAGTACATTTAAATGAATGACAACAGTATTAAGGAGAGCTTTAGGTTGAACAGCGTACATTTTCTAGACTTTCCAATTACCATTCCTTTCCCTCCATCACAGTCATTCTCTAACGCTAAGGCAGTGTCCCTCAGAAATGTATTTGGATCTGAAGTCAGACCTAGAAATTACTGTTTGTCACAGCAGATTGTCACAGCAGTTCACTCCAGGAACATTTAATGTAACCTTGAAGAGTGCCTCTGAGTACATTGACCTGCACCACTGACTGACTTGAGTTTGAAAAGTTAGTTTTGAAGAGTAATTTCTTCCCATTACTCATTGTAGTGACTAAAATGTAATGTGTTGTCAGTACCAATAACCCATTCTTGTTGCTTCTTGTATTGCTTGTTGAGTTTTCATTACTTTTGGGGAGGCGGATTTAAGAGAATGGCATAGCAGTTGAAAAATTCCTGCCAAAGTGCCTCTGACAATGCTGTTAAAAAATAAATAATATTTTGTTGTTCTTGTTTCTACTTCTATATTACTTTAGAAATGTAATTTTCTTTCATCCCTATTACCATTTTTTAAAAATTACTCTTTATGTTACCTGTGACTACAGACATACTTCAGTTAACAAAGGCTCTGAAGCTCCCTTTTACAAAGGCTTTTTCTGTCCATTTGGTCCCGTTGGTGTTGGTTGCAGCGGCATGTCTGCAGAAAGCAGTACAATTATGCTTGAACTGGGAAAAAGCAGAATTCTAGCCTATCCCACTGCAGCCATGTGTGCAGCTGCCTTCAGAATCACTTACTGAGCTGTATGAAGAGCCAGAGAGAAAAGGGGAGAGGAGACAAGCCTGCTTTACCAGCTACCCCCAGCATGTGAGCTACCAAAATGGCAACTGTAAGCAGAGGCTGATGAGAGAAAAAGTCACCCCGGAAGCATTCTAGAAGTAGCCTTTAGGTGGTGTCTAGAAGGTTTAGAATGTTTTTGCTTACTTATGATGTAATAATCCAAAATTAAACAAGATATAGTACCAGAAGATGACACTTCTTAGGCAGAAGACACTGAATGAGCTAGTGGAAAAGAACAGAGGACAAGTAGGAGTAGCACTGTGGATAATGATGCAACTGGACTCAAAAAGAAAACTCTGTGTTAAGACATGAAGGCCCTGTGATGAGACAATCCAAAGTGGAAAAAGAGATAGTGCCAGAAAATGAAACTCCCAGGTTGGGTGGCGCTCAATGAGCTACTGGGGTACAGCAGAGAACAATTGTGAATACTGCTGTGGCTAATGATGCAACTGGACTTAGGCCAGAAAGTAATTCAGTTGTTGATTCGTTCAAAGGTGAAAGGAAAATCCAAAGCTGCACAACACATAATGTAGGAGCATGGAATGTGAGAAGCATGAATCAGGGGAAGCTAGACATTGCGAATCAAGAAATGGGATGTATAAACATTGCAATACTTGCAGTGTGGATAAGAAATGGGGTATTTTCAATCAGGTACTGAGAGTGCTTTACTCAGGGAATGAAAATCTAAGTAACAGAGTAGCATTAATTAGAGAAGAGAGAGACACAAAAAGTGTATAATGGAATATATAGGGAAGGAAATATAGTGCAAACTCTGACCAAATGATATCAATAAGACTCCAACTACAGAGAAAGAAAAGGAAAAAATTGAAAGATTCTATGCTGGAGTTCATGGGAAAATCAATCACATGCCCAAACAGGACATGTTGATAATCATAGGCAATTGGAATGCAAAAAGCAGGAAACAGAGCAAAACCAAAGATTATTGGTTGATTATCATTTGAAGATGAACTCATAATTTTAGAAAGTAAAGTAGAAGCTGCACTCAGAGCACTTGGGAGAAATAAATCACAAGGAACAGATGACATACCTGTAGAGCTGCTTCAAGTTACAGAGACAGAATCCACTCAAGTTCTAACTAAAATTTTCCAGCAAATATGGAAAACAAAACAATGGCCCACAGATTGGAAATGCTTAACAAATATTTCAGTCCCCAAGAAAGGGGACACCAGGGAATGCAACGTCCACTGGACTATTGCATTCATCTATCATGCAAGCAAAGTGATACTCAGAATTTTACAACAAAGGCTTTCAGCATGTATAGAGTGAACAATGTCAAATATCCAAGCTAGGTTTGGGAAGGGAAGAGGCACAAAGCATCATACTGCAAACATACATTGGTTAATGGAGTACGCCAAAGAATTTCAGAAGAAAATCAGCCTTTGCTTTATAGATTATAGCAAAGTCTTTGATTGTCTAGATCATGAAAAATTAAAGATTGTTCTTAAAGAAATGTGTGCCACAAATTTTGATTGTCTTGATATGTAACCTGTACTTAAGACAAAAGGCTACCATCAGAATAGAATATGGAGAAACAGAATGGTTTCCAATTCGCAAGGGGTTGGGCAAGGCTGCATTTTATCACCTTGTTTAATGTATACTCTGAATATATCACACATAAAATTTAATTAGACTCAGAGAAAGGAGGAATGAAACTAGAGGATGGAACACCAACAATTTAAGTAAGATATGCAGATGATACCATAGCAGAAAATAGTAAAGACTTGGAATGACTATTGAAAGTCAAATAAGAAAAGTGCAAAGTCAGATTTACAGTTGAAAGTTAAGAAAACATGCATGTATATTATTATTTTTGGATTTAAAAATTGCTGAAACATGAAGCACTAACTTCTTTTATTTTGTGGTGTGAGAATCTATCCAGGCTCCTTTCATGTTATTTTTGCCTTTGGTATCAAATTTTCTGGCCATTTCCATACTACACTGTTATAATGCTATCATTCCATCCAACATCTTGTAGAATTCTGAGGCTTGCAGTTTACTAAGAATTCTACATGCTCTTCCCTAAGCTGCAAACCCAAGAATTCCACAGGATGTTGAAAGTGGGATAACAGCAGTATAACAGTGCAGTGCAGAAATGGCCTCTGTTAGAGATGTACCTAATGTTCAGGAATATATCTACAGGAAGCTCCTACCTTTTGATGCCCCATTGTCTGATGTCTCGCTCTTCTGACATTTCCAAATGAAAGACAAGTTCCATTAATTCTATGAGAATTCTGCCGTTTTGTCATTTTTTCTTGCCTACGGACGCTTGCTTGGAACCACTTGTATGCATATGCTGCTTACAAAGCAAGCTGTGGGGGGAGGTGCTAAGCCATCCAAGAGACTTTGCAAGCAGTGTGTGCATGGTTAGTAACAAGTGAGCCTCCATAAGTCCTTCATGTTTCCTACAGCACAGTACGTGGGTTCCACTTTTCTATCAATTCCATTTTCTGATAGTGGCCTGGTCCCCAAATCCCTAACCCCTCAAGTAAGTGAGGGAGGCCTGTACATTGTTAACTGAGGTAGTCCTGTAGTTCATTCTGAGGTCTGTGAATAACTGACTAGTGTGAGACAGGTACAAACACAATCATTCCTGTTACTAGAGAAATAAGTCACTGTGGCTGTATTAATATTTCAGAAGACAAATAAAACTTTGTAGAATACATATAGGACTTAATATGATTCCTTCAAAGTGTTCTGTCCCAACATTCAGAGCTCAGAGCTTTTCCAAATGGGGCAAATGTGTCAGGAGGCGGCAGTCTTGCTTGCTGTATGTCCAATTTCTTTCTCTTTAAAGGTGCAAATTATATTTTTCCAGCCACACAGTGCTCCAGGCTACCTCCCCTCCTTTTGTATAATATTCCCCTTTTTCACAGTATCTGCCTGTAAAATAACTTCTGCATGTTTTTATTTTGTTTTTGTATATATTTTAACATGTATTTGTTTTAATTTTAGCAAGCTGCTTTGAGTCCTAAGGTGGGACTCTGGGAAAAGGTGGAATATAAAAAAATTCATCATCATCATCTCAAGTATTTTGCTCCTGTCCAAAAGCTAAATTTGTTTTTTAATCGATTGGGGTGCTATACATGGAGGTTTGCCTTCACTTACTTTCTCAAGAAAGAACAACCCTACGTGTACACTGTTACCCTGATTTCTGGGGGTCCCGAGAGGGACACCTAAATGCGCTCTCAATTATATAAGTTGGGGAAATTAGCCAAGAGCACAGGCTAGCAATGCGAAAGGCAAGGTAATGTAGCGAGATCTTGAACCCTATGTTTACGGAGTCAGGCCGATTCAAGGAGCACGCAGAAGTTGAAATAATAAATGTTGTTTTATTAAAAATACAATCAAACAGTGTATGCAGCACACTCACACAGATACTAAAGAAATAAAGGTGGGAGTGGGATAGAGGGATTTTTAGAGGAGTTGTTGGATTGGGTAATACTATACCTGTCCTGAAGCCCGGCTGGAAGCGGAGGAGCTGGGGAGCGTGGATCTCAGCACGTGGCGCTGAGGGGAAGGCTCGCTGGACAGAGCGACAGCAAGGCAGGATGGAAGCCAAGAGCGATCCGAGGAAGCGCTCAAAGTCAGGGGTTCTTATAGGGAAAATTGTGACCGCAGGCTAGTTCGTACTTGTGGAAAACAATGAGTTTGGGGCTGGAGACAAAGCCTCCGAAAGGTCAGAATTTGAATGATTGAGTTATAGCCAAATTGTCAATAGAGTGGACAGTATGCAAACGCAGAGTGCTTGGCAGATGAGGATTCTTCTAATCAAGTTGCCTGCTCGGGGCAGGGGATCTTTTGAAAGCTGCATGCATACACAATAGAGTACTTGCCCTTGAGGTCTCCTGAAGCGGCAGGATGGCTATTTCTGGCCTGCCTGTATTGTGTTGGAATATTACGGCGATTATCGGCCGAGCCTGCGTGCGTGCTTGTCCGGTGGCCTCGCAAGCACGTGGAGAGGAATGGGTATATGAGGCCGAATTATTGATATCAAAAGATATCTTTATATCCCACAAGCTTGGTGTTACCCTGTTTACTGGGGGTCCCGTGAGGGATACCAAAATGTGCTCAACAATAAGTGGGGAAGATTAGCTCTGAGCACTGCTTTAGCGTTACGAGAGCAGGGTAACTTAGCAGGATCTTGAACCCTATGTCTACGGGGTCAGGCCGAGTCAAGGAGCACACAGAAATTGAAATAATAAGCGATGTTTTATTAAAAACACAATCAAAGAGTGTATGCGGCACACTCACACAAGATAACTAAAGAAATAAAGGTTGGAGTGGGATAGAGGGGTTTTTAGAAGAGTTGTTGGTTTGGGTGATACTTCACCTGTCCTGAAGCCCGGTTGGAAGCGGAGAAGCTGGGGAGCATGGATCTCAGTGCGTGGAGCTGAGGGGAAGGCTCGCTGGACAAAGCGACAGCAAGGCGGGATGGAAGCCAAGAGTGATCCAAGGAAGCGCTCAAAGTCAGGGGTTTTTATAAGGAGAATTATGACCGCAGGCTAGGTTGGACTTGGGGAAAACAATAGATTTGGGGCTGGAGATAAAGCCTCTGAAAGGTCAGAATTTGAATGATTGAGTTATAGCCAAATTGTCAATAGGATAGCCGGTATGCAAACGCGGAGTACTTGAGCGTTGTATAGTCAGATCATCAAGCTGCCAGCGCGGGGCAGGGGATCTTTTGAAAGCTGCATGCATACTTAATGAAGATACTCGCCTTGAGGTCTCCTAAAGCTGCAAGTCGGCTATTTCTGGCCTGCCTGTATTGTGTTGGAATATTACAGCGATTAGCGGCCGAGCCTGTGTGCGTGCTTGTCCGGGGGCCTCGCAAGCATGTGGAGAGGAATGGGTATGTGAGGCCGAATTATTGATATCAAGAGATATCTTTTTATATCCCCCAAAGCTCGAGCTAGCCAGGACAGTAACATCGGGCTAGCAATGGCGGTAACAATCCCCCCCCCCGAAAATGAGCGATGTTGGGGACAATATCGAACATTTTCCAATTAAAATCAAAAATAGTTTTAGAGCCAAATAGGGGTCTACATGTTCAGAGGTAGTATTACTCCATATGGAAAGGGAATTTCGGGAAAAGCAAAGGGTTTCTATCTTATAAAAACATTCCTAACTAAAACCTAAACCTAAACACATGCTCACAAATGTCAATTAAACAACAGTCAATGTCAAACTGTCCCGTCAATAGAGAACTGTCAATGAATGAGCAATGATTGTGAATAGCAAATGCAAAACCTTTTGAAGCTGGAAGCAAAAGTGTGCCTTCCAATGAGGCACTGCAGGACTGAGCAGAAGCAAAGTAGTGAAAGTTTCAAAGTATCCAATTCTGCAGACTAGCTAACAAGTGAAAGTTAACTATCCGCTGCTTGCATCTTGCAGATCCTTGTAGGAGGAATAGTCCATTTTGCAAAGGAAAAAGTCCTTCAAATCAGAGTCTTTTGGCAAAAACAGTCTTTATCTCCATCGGAGGGTGGCTGGATCACCCCCCCCATGGGATCACCCCCCCCTCCACAGCTGCAGTGGAGGGATTGGGCATCTCCTCGGCCTGGGCTTCCGGTTGGAGCTGCGATATTTCGTCTTCACCTCCCCCTCAATACCCGGGGGTGATGGATAGGTCGGGGGGGTCATCCTGGTTCTCCGGAGCTGTCGACCTGTAGCTATTTTGCAGAAGACTGACAAAGTTAGCAGCCATACAATATACAATATACAATAAATGCAAATTACCGGCTCAAAGCCTAATGGGAGTTCAAGCTGGATTTTGAAATTTTGATCACTATGATCTGCAAGTGTCTGTGGGAGTGAGGATTTAGATAGCTCCCAAGTATAAAGCAGTATTGGCCGTAGGAAGGCCAAGACGGTAGCGAGACTGCTGATTCGGAGCCCTCATCCCTCCATCAGTCTTAAGAGGCCGCTGTCCCGGAGAGAAGCCATGCCAACCCGACCACGCCTGGTCTGTCAACACAGTCTCCCACCTGCACACTGATCCTGAGGCTAACTTACCACTGGACAGCGCAGGACACTGAGTACCCCTCTCCCGCTCGCTCAGACCCAGAGCCGAGGCTCCAAGCCTGATGATGTAAACCCGAAGGCTTGGGGCCATTGCTGGTACAGTGCTGATGGCTACATGCTGGCTCCGAGTGAGCAGTATCTCTACCTCATAAAGCTGGACTCCGAGGCAGGCCTGAGAGATGGTCGCCTTCGGATAGGCTTTTGAAACCAATGGGGACGTTCAATTCAAAACAATTAACTATTTACAAACAACAAGCCTCGGAGCTCTCAATAAAACCAGCCAGCTTGAAGCTGGAAAATGTGCTTCTTGACCCACAGTGCAAGGCCAATCAAGCATATGGCTAATATGACCTGAAAGACAACCAGAATCATCAAAGGGTGCAAAGCAAAGTGGGCGATCGCTTGCCCCGTGGACGACCAGGTGAAGGTGTCCCACCATGACTGATGTGAGGCTGATTCCAAATCTTCTGATGATTCAACGATCACCTTGGCTGAATGGTTAACTGTCAAGGCAATCTGGTGGAGGGAGTGCGAAACCTCCAATACTCTTTGGGCTAGGCGGGTGAGATTCTGTAGCCATGTAGACACGGGGATCTCATCCTCGATGTGGAATCCGACTAATTCGGATTCTGTGGGCATGTATCCATTCTCCAGAATATAATCTCTGATCTCCCTCCAGAGATAGAAGTTGTTACCAAAACAATCCTGGACGTGCTGAGAACAGAAGCAAGGGTTGCCAGTGGTGCGGTTGATGCTTACAGTCACACCACTGGGCATTACAGTTACATTTGAGCATGGAGTTCTTAAGCAATAGCACTCACGGTTAATTTGGGCCATGACTGTATAATTAACCAGTACTACTATGTATTCAGAGACGTTGCCGTAACTAAAACTGTCAATGTTCCGAAAGCACTGTATCCAATGTTGGTGAAATAAACAGCCAGATAAGTCAAATGAGTGTGTACGGTTGGACCAGTGGTACATCTGTCGGGGTAGTAGGGTGACATTGGCGGCTAGTAAGGGTAGTCCGAGATGGGATAATGGATGTAGAATTACTGGATCCAGAATCCTCTCATGCACAACTTCCACTTTGAGAGGTAAGCTCTCCCAAGTGGCATGCCGTATTTGTGCCAAAGCGGCAGGGTGTTCCAAAGATTCCAGGTAACGTTCTCTTAGCAGGCTCAGGTTCTCCAGGTGTATTAATCCCATGAGGCTGGCCTGAATCACCTGAGCAGCAAAGGTTATTATGTTGCTCTGCAGTTGCGTGCACTGAATAGCAACTGACATGTTGTGGGTCATGGTTTTTAAGACACGACCGAGGTCGGACACTATATCTCCCTCTGCACCAACCCATTGAGGTAATAGTTGACTAATCAAATCCATTCCTTGCGCCAGGTTAGTTAAACCAGTGGTGGAGGATATACCAATTTCTTTTGTCTTCATGCCAATCATGCCTAATTTGTTTGCCAAGACCTCATTGTCCATGGCGTTCAATATTGCGCCACCTGTGCCTATTCCTCCTAAGACGGTCCCAAGGACACTTTGCTTAGGGCGAGTGTGTGGGTGGGAAAACAACAGCCATCGCTTTTCCCAGTACTCCCACTGAGTCCATGCTAACTTTAGATAAGGTTGAGAGGTAGGGATAACTTTTGAAATATTTACTACAGTGAAGTTTAGGACCATCGTGGTGACAACGGGTTGGACATTTGAGTAAGCGACCATTTCAATATCTTTCCGGACTATGGAGCTACCCACATACATGGCAGGGTAGCTATCAGAAGGAGGGGAATAGGCAGGAGAGTCAGGACACCACATCTTCCCGCAGGAGAATTGGCAGCCCGTCAGGATGCGAGTAAAGTTTTGGCATGTGAACAGAAAGATTCTCCATTCCCATGCAGGGAGGCAATTATCATATGCGAACCTAATTACGAACAATGACGCGTTGTGGTGAGTGCTCCAGACCATGCGAACAGTCATGGCAGTGGAAGTTGTTGCCATTTCGGTATAGAGTTTGGCATCGTTGCCTGCAACGGCCCTTCTCAAACCTGAACTAAGCCTGTTTCCAGGGCGTACCTGAATCTGGGTGAACAATTCAAAGGGATACCGTTTTTGAAACCATGGCAACAGCTGAGATTTGCGTAGCAGGGCTTCTGCCTCCGGGTACGGATTCCAATAGCAGATTGCCTACAAATTGTATTGCCAGTCAGGGACAATGTGAGTGGTATATTCTGGCGAGACTCCGAGGGTATATTCACATAACGAAAACAACACCACAATCCAAGTGAACGGTCCCATTCCGTCTCCCTGTAGGGAACACAGATACGGGAGTCCATCACCACTTATCCTAACTATACAAATACAAACAGGAACTATATACATGATCGGGAAGTCAGAGAGGTTGCTGCTTTTCTCCGTCCCGCTCAGACAATGCCAATCTAACCATTGTCGAACCCCTCATAAATGGAAACCAACGTCTCAGACAAGTCAATTTCCGGTATGTCCATATAATTTAGAGACACTTGAGGAGCAATTACATTAATGGGAGTCTTCCCAGTAGCTTCCTTAAGCGGGTCTGTTTCTGCAATGCCTTTTGGATCAACTGGCTGGCCTTTCCACTCTTTCAGCTGAGAGACATGGAAGAACTTCAGCCAGTCTCCCTTCTTTCGTGGAATCCTTACTTGGTATACAGCCGGGGAGATTCGCTTCACAATGGGGACGGGGCCAACCCACTTGGCCACGAGGGAGTGTTTGTCCTTATAGAAATTTCTATATAGGACTAGCTGTCCCTCCTCCCACTGGCAAGGGTGATGGACCCATCCCAGTCTCGTCCATTTTCTGCAGGTTTTTGCCCAGCTGGGCAGCTACCTGCCTATGCACTCATCCTATGTGCTGGATCAGATTCTTCACCCAGTCATTGTTTAGTACAACGGGTTCCAAATCTGATGGAAGGCTAGTATCAATCCAGAAGGCTTCTGGCAACATCATTTTACGCCCTGTCATAACCATGTGCGGTGTAAAACCATGTGATGCCACTGTGCCTTTGAATGCCATCAGGATGATGGGCAGCTTAGTGTCCCAATCTTTCCCCGAGGAGTGCACAACCTTTCGGAGTGCTTCCTTCAAGGAACAGTTGGTCCTTTCAATCTGCCCGGAGCTTTGCGGGTGATGTGCAATGTGGAATCGCTGGTGTATGCCCAATGCCTTGCACAGCTCTCGGGTCACTTCCCCAGCGAAGTGAACTCCAAGATCCGAGTCAAGATCACGTGACACACCCCAGCAAGCCCAGACATTGTTGAACAGCAACCGCACAGCTGTGCTAGCTGTATTGTCTTGGCAAGGAAATGCCTTGATCCACTTGCTGAAGGGATCGATGACGGTCAGGCAATATTTGTTCCCACGAGGGGTTGTAGGTAATGGGCCTATGAAGTCTATCTGAATGCGAGCCCAGGATACCCTCGATGCGTTGGTGCTGGATGGGCGCCTTGGGGCCGGAGGTGTCAGCGTTGACCATGGCGCAAGCCAAGCAGTTGTCTACCCACTGGTCTACGTCCTGCTTGATTGGCGGCCACCACCCGGTTTCCCTCACCCTGTCCAGAGTCACACTTCGCCTTCGGTGTCCCTGCTCGTGTACAAACTGGATGATATCGCTGCAGGGGTCTTTGGGTACGATCCAGTGGTGCTGGCCACTGGCATTGATGGCCCAAAACATTCCTTCCAATTGGGAGATCTTGAACTGACCAGACTCATCTGAGCCTTTCTTGGCCAACTCCAAGATCTCAGAATCACCTTTCTGCAACACTCCCAGGTCAAACATGGGAGGTATCAGCTGTTCCTTTGGGTTAACGTTTATCGCGGCGATGGGGGCCCCATCGTCCTGCAAAGCAGCATCCCGAGCTATGGCGTTTGCCCTGGTATTCCAAATACATGTAGCTGTGCCCTTTTTCTGGTGCCCTCGGACGTGAGCAACCCATGTAGGGCCAGTCCGTTCTTCAATCTGGGCTGCAATCCTGATCCATTTCTCTAGGTGGGCTATGGGTTTCCCATCTGATGTTTTTAGGTCATTTTGGAGCCAGATCAGTAAGCAGACACTGGCTGCTTTGGCAGTCCAATCAGAGTCCATATAGATGGCCAGGGGGCAGTCAAGCGGTTCGTGCTCCAGGATAGCCCTTAGAGCTTCTACTCCGCCGCTTGGCTGGATTGTGGCCAGGCTTTCCCCTGTAGGGTGAAGGAATCTGTAACTCGGATCGCTCCATAGCCTGTCCGTGGGCTGCTGTCCACGTGCATGAATGATCCGTCACAGAACCAACAAACAAAGCCCTGTAACTGAGCTTCCTCAAGGGAGGCTCCCCATTCCACTGGCCACTGACTATTATTCAGAGGTGGTAATGGACACTCATCCGTGGCTCCAGTCACAACTAGACCATAGAGAGCTGGTGGATCCTGTGGCTGCTTTGGAAAATCCACCCCACGTGACACCAAGAAAATAGTCCATTTGGCAATCCGGGCATTGGACACCTGGCCATTCTGGACCTTTCCCGAAAGGATATACTTAAGAGGTGTGTGGGGGGGGGTCTAGACAATCACACGGGCGCCTCCAATCATAAATTCCCAGTGTGTTAGAGCCCTGACTAATGCGAGGCAGGTCTTCTCGCAGGGAGTAAATTTGGTCTCGTGTGGATCCAGATTCCTGGAGGCGTATGCTATTACATATTGAGTGCCATTAAGATGTTGGGACAAAACTGCTCCTATACTCCTATCCAAGGTGGCTAGTTGTATGAGGAAAGGCTTGGCCATATTCAGGTGCGCAAGAGCTGGTGCCTTCATCAAGTCCTCCTTAGGCTGAGCGAATGCCTACTGTTGTGCCGGTTCCCATTCCCACTGGGCATTCTTTTTCAATAGAGCACACAGAGGCCTTGCCTTGACAGCAAAGGATTCTATAAAATCCCTAGAAAAGTTTAATGTTCCCAGAAGCGAACGTAGGGAGTGCAAGTCAGTGGGGGCTGGTAACTTTGAGATCACTTCTACCCGCTGTGCATCGGGAGTGTGACCTTTGGTGCCTAGACAAAGCCCTAGGTATTTCAACTCAGTGGAGACCAATTGGGCTTTTTCCCGGTTGGCCTTGAAGCCGGTGTCACGGAGGATTCCTAACACCTCATGGGTGATTTCCCTGGTCTTTTCCTCCGAATTAGAATGAATCAGGATATCATCCACGTAGGACAAGACGTGGGACCTTGAAGCTGGCTGCAGCTTTTTCCACATCTTGACCACGTGGGCATGGCAAATGTTCGGGGTGGAATGGAAGCCCTGGGGCGTGTGTTTAAACACATACTGTTGCCCCCGGAACGTGAAGGCAAATTTGTACCAACACGCCTCGTGCAAAGGGATCGAATGAAATGCATTCACCAAGTCCAAAACACTGTAGTACTTGGCTCCTGCCGCAATGGCAGACAGGATCTCGTTATATTTAGCCACGACTGGCGCCACGGGAGGGGTGACAGAGTTCAAAGCTCTAAAATCTACCGTCATCCGCCACGTTTTGCCTTCGGATTTCAGCACTGGCCATAAGGGCGCACTGCAGATGGACTGCATAGGGGTGACTACGTCCCACTTGACGAGTCCCTCGATGGTTTTCCCTATGCCTTCCTCTGCTTCTGCTGGATATTTGTATTGCTCTTGAGGCGGGGGATCCTGGCCTTCAATCAAGACGCAGGATAACCTTTTACAGTCCCGCACTCAATCTTGTCTTTTATCCAGACCTCTGGGAAAGCCTTCACCCATGGGTCGCTGGTCACACAATGCACAGGGGCAGGAGCTTTAATGGCGGCACAACGGTGCACAACCGAAATCTCCACTGGTCCTTGATCTAGTTGCCATAGAAACCTGTTCGTGTAATCAGTCGTGAGCCTGTTTCCCCGGAGGAAGCCGATGCCCAAAAGGCCGTCGTCTTCTCCCCGGTTCTTGCACGCCCACAACTGGAAAAGGAACGTGTCTATGGACATTGGTATGCCTGTCCAAGATCGAGCTTGGTGACCCCCCGCCATATCCAGATAACTGGACATGTTCGGGCGTAGGTTCACCATGCCTGACTAGTTTGGGGTGCAGCACGTTTACTGCTGCACCCGAGTCTACAAGAAGGGTGGCAGGAGTCTTATCCCTCTCAGTCCCTATGCCTGCCTTCACCCAGAACCTTCCCCACTTGTCTGGCTTCAACCTAGCCACAACATTGCAAGGAACCTTCCTGGACTGAGGGCACCCCTATTCTTGCAGATCCAGGTTAGGGTAGTATCCAGCTGGAGGGGGGCCATTGGTCATGGCCTGGACTGGCTGTTTACTGCCAGCCTGGAGCTGCTTCTCCAAGGCCTCAATCAGTTCAGAGGTGGGCCGTTTGTCAAACTGGTTCATGTCCAGTCTGAACCTATGTAACATGCCCCAAAGTCATACTCGATCCGAGGAGTACATTTGGGCAGTGGGATCGTAGCCTCCAGACGTCTCCCTAGGAGCGCTCGAGTCTGGAAACTGTTTTGGGATCGCAGGCGGAGGAACGGAATTCCCTGCCTTGCCAGGCTGGCCTCGGGAGTCCCTAGCCTGCCAGAGCTGACTGTCTTGTCTATAGTTAGGGCGCGAATTCTAGTTCCCCTTCGAGACGGAATTCGGCGCCATCTTACGATGTTGAGAATGGGGCCCATAGTTCGAGTACGTTATCTCGGCTATGGGTTCCCAATTCCCGGGGTCCTTTCTGTGTGGCTTGGTGGGAGGTTTGAGGGAACCTGCCTCATGGAGCAGGTCGGAGACCCGCCGGAGGTTGTTCCCAAATTCCTCCCAACCCATTGTTGCAGGATCCACTAAGCCAAGGGCCGTCTTTGTCTCATGGTTAAGACCTCCGTAAAGGAGAGTCTTAAACTCGACATGATTGAAGTTGTACCCTCCCGGGGCCAAGGGAACCTTCTCGGACAGAATGGCAAGGAGCTGCTTCCGTGCCACGTAAGCCTCAGGGTTCTCATGAGGACCCTGCTGCTCCATGACATAGAGCACGCTTGCACTCTGTCTGGGCCACAAAATCCGGATAATCTCTCTCATCCAGTCATGGGCTTCGAGCCTAACCGGACCTCGAGCCGCCATGGCCGATTCGAGAGTCGGGAGCTCGGAGGGGGACGTACAAAGCCGAGCCAGCTGGGTCAGGTCTTGGCCGTTTGCCGTGGGATGGGAATGTATGACTGCATTCAGCCACGTTATTCCCGTGGACTTATTCAATGGACCCAGCTGGCCCGCTATCGCTTTTGTCTCAGTGGCTCTCCAGGAAACCCTAGTCTCGGTGACCTGCGTCTCCTGGGTCTCTGCCCTTTCTGAACTGCCTTCACCAAGGGGGGTGGTCCGCCTAGTCATGGACTGGGTCTCTACGGGATTGACTGGGACCTTAGGGTCACTCCAGTTGGGATTGTGGGGAAGGGTTGCCCAAGCATCCTCCAGCAGCGGCTCCCCAGAAAAGTCATCAGTGAACGTTGGGAGCAGCTCCGGGCACACAGCCGAAATTAGGGCTCTGCGCATTTGGAGCTGGCTCTCCAGCGCCGCAATCTGCTGGTGGCAAGCTGCATGGCTCACAGCCTCCTGCTGCTCCTTCACTTGCCCTACCATAAATTTGGCTGCAGACCTGGCGTGGGCAAGTTCCCCCTCTAAGGCATGGGCTCGTTCCTCCCAAGTCTGAGCCAGCAAGGTGGCATCGTTTAACTTTTGTGCGGAGGCCTGCACGACAGATGCGAACGTTACTTTGTCCACACGCAGAGCCTCCATCTCGGCGTGAAGCTGGGCATTCTCCATCATTACCTCTCCTAGCTTTTCTCTGGTCTCAACCAGGGCTTTTGAGGCATCTCTGGCAGTCAGCCAAAGTCCCCAGGCTGCCAAAGCATCCTTTGACAGCCCGAATGGGTTCTTTGACTGGCGTGCCTGAGCATACGCCTCCCTTAGCGTGGCAAAGGGATCCGTCGTCTGGCAGCTAGACTCCTTCCAGGGACATTTCCCTTTGCCTAACACCCACTTTTCTAACTTCCTTCGGACTTCCCTCTCTAACATGAGGTCCTTAACGGCAACCTTGCTGCTCTCAGCCATTTCCAACGACTGAACTTCCTAACCAAAAAGCGAGACCAGGACCTGGAGTGACGGGTAGGATCACCTAGACCCCTGGGGGATTACAGGGAGACGAACTCTGAGGAACTTCGCTAGGAAAGAGAGATGGGAACCTATCTCCAGCCTGCCCAAACAAAGTCACTTTTGTACACCTAAGCCCTGCCTTCCACCTTGACAGCTTAGGGACAAAAGGACGAGGTAACGGTTTGGGGACAGGGAGGTCACCTAGACCCAAGGGGACCCTCAGGAGTACTCCTCCTGCCTGAAGGGGGGAAACGAACACGCTAGAAGTTACTACGCCGCCTGGCCAAGCAGCGGGGCAAAAGGGATGGGAACCTACACCAAAACCGTTCCTAACAGTTTGGGTGAGGGGGCCCTTCCTCTACCTCGGGACAAACTTCTTAAAACCCTAAGTAAGTCGGGATGCACCCGAAATTTAAACGGCCGGGACGCACCCGCGTTTTCAACTATCAACAGGACGCACCCGCACTCTAATTCACTCTAAAGGACGGGACACACCTGTGTTCTACTTTGGGGGGAATTTCTTCCCTAAGTGCTATTGCCTTGCCGCTATGGTGTTGGATGTGTGTGGACTGTTCCTAACGTATCTCCAAACGCTTCGGATCCCAGCCCGCGATAGACCCCAAGTTAGGGAGGTACTTCCCGGGTCAGCCACTTGCACGGTCCTGTCATCTACAATGATTCACTGCCGAAGCCAGTGACCACGTAGGTACGGCCACCGTACACAGCCAAGAAGGAAAAGGAGCAGAACCACCCAAGAAAAATAGCTCTAGAGCTCAGACACACAGATTTCACACACACACACACACGTGTTCCTGCCTAACAGAAGCTCTAGCAACTTGATTGGCCGTTCCCTAAGTCTGTACCAACCTGATTTGAGAAGGTTCGCTACTCCCACTCAAATTAGGGGTACAGGGGTTGCCCGCGTTACTCCACCACTCTGTTACCCTGATTTCTGGGGGTCCCAAGAGGGACACCTAAATGCGCTCTCAATTATATAAGTTGGGGAAATTAGCCAAGAGCACAGGCTAGCAATGCAAAAGGCAAGGTAATGTAGCGAGATCTTGAACCCTATGTTTACGGGGTCAGGCCGATTCAAGGAGCACGCAGAAGTTGAAATAACAAATGTTGTTTTATTAAAAATACAATCAAACAGTGTATGCAGCACACTCACACAGATACTAAAGAAATAAAGGTGGGAGTGGGATAGAGGGATTTTTAGAGGAGTTGTTGGATTGGGTAATACTATACCTGTCCTGAAGCCTGGTTGGAAGCGGAGGAGCTGGGGAGCGTGGATCTCAGCACGTGGCGCTGAGGGGAAGGCTCACTGGACAGAGCGACAGCAAGGCGGGATGGAAGCCAAGAGCGATCCAAGGAAGCGCTCAAGGTCAGGGGTTCTTATAGGGAAAATTGTGACCGCAGGCTAGTTCGTACTTAGGGAAAACAATAGTTTGGGGCTGGAGACAAAGCCTCCAAAAGGTCAGAATTTGAATGATTGAGTTATAGCCAAATTGTCAATAGAGTGGACAGTATGCAAACGCAGAGTGCTTGGCAGATGAGGATTCTTCTAATCAAGTTGCCTGCTCGGGGCAGGGGATCTTTTGAAAGCTGCATGCATACACAATAGAGTACTTGCCCTTGAGGTCTCCTGAAGTGGCGGGACGGCTATTTCTGGCCTGCCTGTATTGCGTTGGAATATTACGGCGATTATCGGCCGAGCCTGCGTGCGTGCTTGTCCGGTGGCCTCGCAAGCACGTGGAGAGGAATGGGTATATGAGGCCGAATTATTGATATCAAAAGATATCTTTATATCCCACAAGCTCGGGCTAGCAATGGCGGTAACAACACACACACACACACACACACACACACACACCACTTTGTGTGTGTGTGTGTATAGGGCTAATCTCTCAGAGCCAGTGCTTTTGCACTCAAGCACAAGCAATTCAAATAAAAAATTCTCTAGAGTTGTACTGCTAAAGTACCTAAACTTTAATAGTGCTTTTCCTGTATTTGTTTTCTTGAAACAAGATCACCCCACACATGTACTGACTTGTGTGATCTGAGGTACTGGAGGGGACAGTCTGAGGAAGGATTATGTGTTGGGTAGGGTAATTCTGCTCCAATGAAACAAACAAAGCAATAGTGCCATTGCAGTTTGTACTTTAATGCTATAGCTGTAGAGAAAATAAAACAAAAGACGACACAAGGATTGTAACCATCTGAAATACATCTGGGAAAGAGATGGGATCACATCTAATGTTGTTGCAAATCAAGTTCCCCACAAATGAGCTGAAATTCCCTATCTCCCCCCCCCCCCCCATATATATATATAATCAGAAGACCATTTGGACAGGAACATAACAAGCAACAACATTAAATGTTGTAATAAATCAGTACAAATCACTAGTTTGGGTAAGCACTGTACATACCATGGTTTACCAAAACGCTTGGAGCAATGATGCAGTTAAGGAAATGACTAGGACACAAGCTGCAGAAAACACACAAGATTAATCTAGAATCTGTCTTCCACTGGCAGAAGGCCTCTGCTCACAGAAGGTGTCCCTACTTGTTTTTTTTTTGTGGGGGGGGCTAAGGGTAGAGTACTCCTTCCTCCCTTGTTCTACAACTCACCCCATTCAGTGATTCCCTGACCTCAGAGGTCTGGAGATGCTGCCATGAGAAGGTGGGGATAGGCAAGTCTGCTTCCACAAAGCTAGCTGCACACGTTTAAATCTGCATCCAACCCACAGAAAATATGAACAAATGCAAGTAAGAGATTAAATGGTAGGTAACTTTTGGGTCCACAGTTCAGGGAATGTTCTACATCCAGTTTGATTACCAGAGGCCTCAACAATTATTGCGCTGTTAAGTGCCATTTGCCAGTTTCAGCTGGTTTGGCAACTGCAACCAATTATGGAAAAGAATATTATGGCCATGGTGATCGTGAAAGGGTAACTTCTCAGTTAGATTACTGCAACGCACAGGATTGGTTTCAAAGATGACGTGGAAGTTATCCACATGGTGGTAAATGATCACCAAAATTTTGACTGGTAGGGCTGAATTTGTGCATATTATGTCATGTTTGAACAAAGTGTATTGCAGAAATGGGTAAATGTTGGCCCTCCAGATGTTTTGCACTACAGTTCCTGTAATCCCTTGCTGCTGGCCACACTGAATGGGGCTGAGTGGAGATGTAAGCCAAAAAGATCTGAAAGATCAGTGTTTCCTGACACATGCTTTACTGAGAGCCTATTCACTTCTGGGTCCAATTTACGATGTTGCTATTCATTTTTCAAGTTCTTAAACGGCTCATGACCCAAACACACCAAGGAGCGCCTCTTTCAATGTCAGCTTACCTATACTGTAAGATCTTCTATTAAGGTCTTTCTTCTGACATCTCGTTTATTGGACGGGAAAAAAGAAAGAGAACTCTCAACAGTTTTATTTCAAGCATTACAGTTTAATCTGTTGTGGAAAATACTATTGTTCCAGGCAATGAGAATGAATTAGTTTTTAAAATGTAACATCTCAACTCTTTCTGGAAGGACCAGAAGAAGAAGACTGGCACTATGGTACGCTAAATATATACACATTCTGCATCTCACATACAAAATCAAACCTATTCTTTGCACCAACAGTGGAAATTCTGCAGCACTCCAGATGTTTTTGGACTTAAGTTCCAGCAGCCCTAGCCAGCAGAATCAAAAGGTAAATAATGCTGGGGAATGCAGTTCAACAGTTAGTGTCACACAATCCCCACGTTTGCCTTCCACGACACAGAATAGGGGGAACAAAATACCCAAAAATGACAGCTCCATCATGCCTTGATCCCAAAAACTGGTGAAGGCCTTCTTTTCATCTCAGCTGCCACTGCTATGGCCTCTGAGGGACTGAACAGCAGCCAGCATTTGCTGGACTTAATCTTCTCCTCCACTGCCATCAAATTAACAATTTGTAAACCCCTCCAGGAGATTCTTTGGCTGAAAGGTGGGATAGAAATGCTCTAAATAATTAAATAAATATTTGTCACCTAAGTAACTGTGCACTGACCTTGACGGTCATCGATCAAAACAGACACAGTAGTCGAGAAATCAGAAGCTAAAACTTGGAAAGGCAGCTATGAAGGTAGATCAGATCCTCAAGTGTAAAGAAGCATAATTGATTACTAAAGCCAGAATCATCCATGCCACAGTATATCCAATTGCTACGTATGGTTGTGAAAGTGGGCAGTGTAGAAAATAAACCTGTTTCAGATGTGGAGCTGGAGGGAAGTTGTACAGACACCATGAAACTCCCTAGCAGAGAATTAAATGGGTTCAAGAGCAAATTAGGGCTGAACTTTCACTAGAAGGCAAAATGTCTAAAATGAGTTGGTAATACTTTGGCCATATCATGAGATGGCATGACTCGTTGCAAGAAATTATAATGCCTGTTACAGTGGAAGGCAGCAAAAGAGAAACACTGCATTATAGAAGTGATTCAGCCAAGAAAGCCATGCTCCTAAGTATATGACAGTTTTTAATTCTGTTTCTTTTAATGGCTGTAACCTGCTTTGAGTCCCCTCAGGGAGAAAAGTGGGATAAAAATAAGGATGATGACGATGACGATGATGATGATGATGATGATGATGATGATGATAGGGCTGCTAAGAACCAAGGCTCTTGAAAGTCTCTCATTTACAGGGCTGCTGTACACTGAATCTAACTTGATGGCAAACAAGAAAGATAATGACAATACTGACCAGAACTTTCAGTGGTGTATATGTGTTTAAATATGTACATAAATGAAATTAATTATTGGCCCTACTCCTTTGTGGAGATGGTGGTAAAGAAACTGCACTTTTATGTCACCATTGCCTCTTCAAAAATGTTGACCAGTTGAGCTTTTTGAGGGCTTAGGGGACCACTGTGTTCTAATCTGCTGGATTTAGTACAGGAACTTTGAAGGTATGCTGTGACAAGGACAAATCATTCTGATACGGATGCTGCAATTGGAACACTTTGGTCAACAGATACAATAACAATTTGTGGGATGATTTCCAGTTATTGCAGCCTGAGATATAGGTAGAGTTCTTCAGGAAGTAGACCAACTACCTATACGTTCCCTACTTGCTTATAACATCTGTCATGCAGATAGGAGTTTGGCTGGTTTAGTTCAGGAGGTTTCTAATTTCTCCTGCAGGAGGAGTACTCTCTACCTTGAAGTAGGCAATTATGAATGCTCCCTTAAGAACACTTTTGGGACCTTGAGGATTTCAAGACCTACTGACTACTCGCAAAAGTTGCAGCACAGTTTTCAAATGGGCGATAGTTGTCCTGCTCCAGGTACTGTTGGACTTAATCTATTTTCTAGGGTCATTTCAATTTGAGACATAGTTTTGGAATAAAACTGCCACGCATGATATGGTGAGTAATAAAACTACTTATGCATGATATGGTAACAGAAGGACAGGACCTGTTGATTCTTCTGGACATCCTGGTGACATTTGATGTCATTGACGGCTGTGCAACTAGGTAACAAGATAATTAGGTGCAGTCCTGGACTCAGTGAGTTTATGAAGGGCCTGGGGGAAGGGTGTGAGATGGCTAAGTTTAGTATCTGTGTTGCAAAGCATATAACCAACATTTATGTTCCAATCCAATCCCAACTGGTGGAGAATTGTTTCTACAGGTGGCCCTCCACATTTGCAGGTTTAACTTTAATGGATTTGAGTGTTTGTGAGTTTCTCCAACCCCTGCCTCCCCCATCTCAAGCACTTCTTTTTCAAGGGAACCTTTTAAGGATCATGAAGTCCTTCAAAAACCTGCCTTTGGTCCTCTTCTTCCTCCATCTGCACAGCTGCCCAACTAAGAATGGCTCACAGCCCAGTTTTCTCTGTACCACTAAATCTTTCCCATTGTCCTCCACACACCCAAGGAAACAGACAGGCAAGAAAGAGGGTCACCATGCTGACTCACCCCTTTCCCTCTCCTTTGCCTGACTTGGTTTGGACCTTTGGTGCCTCAGCTTCCTGCCCACAGACACAAGTTTGATATTTGCGGTTTTTCCATTTTTTCAAGGGGTCCTGCGCTCCTAAGCTTAGAGAATGTGGAGGGCCAACTGTATATTCTTGCTATATTAGGACAAACAAAACAACACATAAAAATAGCAATTTGTCGATCCTGGTGGGGAAAAAAGTACTTGTAAGTATGTGCAGAGACATATTTTAAATTCGCTTTAGGATAGCAAAATTGTGCTCAGAGGATAAAATATTTTTCCTTCTGCTCTCTTGATGCTGTACACATTTACGTGGAAATAAGCACCTCAGGAAGTTCCAATACTGCAAAACGGCCTTGTGGGACCACCTGGAGCCCATGGGCTGCACATTTCCCAATCTTGACTTAGACTGATATGCCAGCTGCAACTTCTCCTGGACAGATCATTTGGCAGTAATGATCCATGTTCTGGTAACACATTGTTTAGACTCCTGAAAAGCACTGTGGGTAGATTTGCCCTTGAAGACAGTTTGGAAGGAGCCCTGGCTTCTTTCTTTAGCTTGTTGGGTAGAAACTTAAATCCATGGTTTGCTTAGCTGTTCCCACAGCAAAGAAGTGTTTCCACAGAACCATGGCTTATTATGATATCTGACCACCACACTGTATGCTAAGTTTGCTGTGGTGCAAATGCCATACTTGCAGGAATACTTGTGGCACTTCAAAGAGTTGTAGATCTTCCTGGTACACAGTAAAGCAGTGAGGTACCCCAACACTCCTTTTTTGTTTCTGCTATAACAACCACAGCATCATAGAATCGGAAGAGACCACAACGGCCATCCAGTCCAACCCCGTGCCATGCAGGTATATACAACTGAAGCACTCCCCAAACACAAGGCAGTCCATTCCACTATCGAGCAATTCTCACAATAAGTAAATTCTCCCTAAGATTTAGGTGGAATCTTTTTTCTTGCCATTTGAATCTATCAGTTCTCGCTCTAGTTTTTGGAACAGCAGAAAACAAACTTGCTCCATCTTCTACACAACATTGCTGCAGGTATTCTGACTATGCCAAAGACTAACACAGCTGCCCTTTGGAATTTTCTGCTATGGGAATCACAGTGAGAGTCTTTCTGTTCTACTATCATTCATCCATTTAATATCTTCAGGTTGCAAAAGGTTTTTACAACTTTTTAGCTTTATTTGCTGGCCTGCAGCATTGCACAACCATCTCGTGAACATTACAACCATTGACCACTAGGTGGCTCTTGAAGTCAGCTTGGTGCAGCTGCAGCCCAGTCAACCACTCTCCCTCTCCAGCTTGCATACCTGTATGTGTGTGCGTGCAGCTACGTCTTCCTGTATACCAATGCAACTCCATTTTGAGCTGAACCAAGGTGACTTGAGGGGCATGGCAGACACTGCACCATTCCGCTGTGGTTTGCTACATTTAAGCACTCCCACACTTCCACTGCCCCATGCCACAGTTCCTCCAGGAATTAATTGAAGGCCACTGGGTGATGAATAAGTTCTTAGCCACCAAAACCATAGGCTTATTTGATTCTGAGAAACCAATGAAGTTTCTCACTTTGCTGGAAACGGACTTAAGCATAGAAGCAGGACCCTTTTCCACTAACAGTAATGTTTACCATTTATGGAGGCCAGCCCTGCCACTAGGCAGAGTAAGGAAACCACTCCAGGTGGTGAATTTTAGATGTCACAAAATGGCAACAAATTGGAAGAACAGAGGTCCTTGTAGGATTTTCTGTCCTAGGTGTCAAAACAACATAGCTGATTTTGGATACTATGCCCCTTGATGGGGCAGAAGGGAATTCTATTTGCTGCCCTGCCTCAGGCAGCAAAATCTCTTGAGTCAGCCCCACCATTTACAGACTGCTTTCAAGCATCCAGAGAGTTCTGAATACATTATTTCAGTGGTATTTACAACAGTCCTGTATGGTAGGTCATTGTATTCACTGGAGACAGTGAAATGAGATTGAGAAACAGCTTACCCAAAGCCACCTTGTAAATGAATAACAGAGGTAAGATCTGAATCTAAGATTCCCTGACTCATAGTTCAGTCTCTTATTCATGATGCTACACCATTTCTTCCTTAGCTGCAGCTTCCATTAAGTGTTTGGATTTTACTAGAATCACAGTATCATCACATAGCTTCCAGCCCTAACACACACACACACACACACACACACACACACACACACACACACACCCCTGGGAGATTATTACAACTCTCTGACTACATGATTTTCAGTATCTTCTCCTCCCTGGCCCACCCCTGGCAAGCAAAGCACTATCAGCTTTCAAATCTGTAATAAGAACAAATAGAAACTCATCTCCCTGCCTGTTTTATTGTGGAGGGAGGATTATCAACATGCAGAAGTAGCAGGGGAAAGCTGATATATAGGGTCCAAGCTCTTTCCCATGTGTTAATTGGTTTACACAGTAGTGACAGAATATCAACAGAACCAGCAACTAGTTTCAGAATGGCTGGTCTTAATAATGTAATTGCCCTTGGCAGTGCATTCTGTTTTATAACACTGTATATGGGACAGAGCCGAATCCTTAGTCAAGAGTCAGTTTCTATGCTGGCCACCAAAATGTCAACTGATGTTAAAATACTAGCTAATTTAATTTGAAATGCCAATGTAAGCAAATACTATTTAATTGTTTAAAATCTCACTGTCATCATTAATATCCTTTTCCTTCTGGCGGAAAATTTCAGGTTGGAGTGGTCTACCTAAAAAATGTTTCTTCACTTTGTATAAATATCCCATGTGATAGGTAATGTGCTAATTGCTAAGAGTATATAGATAATTATCCCAGTTGTTTCCTATGCATGCTCTTCCTTTCCTTCTTCAAATACTTAATTCTGGCTCTTCCGAGGTAACTGCTCTGTTTCTGATTAAACTGTATACTGATATTACTTTCCACTTTGCACAGTTAAGAGGAATGGTTATCTCTCAGGTGCATACCACTATGGAAGAAGAAGCTCCAAAGCCAAGCTGGGAGTCATCCTCCAGATCCCGTTGGGTTGCAGCTCCCAGCATTCCTTATCACTGGCTATGCTGGGTAGCAGTTACTGGGACTTGCAGTCTGCCTGTATCTGGAGGGCCACACAATTCTCATCCATGCATGTTCTAAGCTGTTGAAAGCATTTTCAAAAGCTGTTCCAGAAACAAATCATTAGGAAAACATGTTCTTGTCTGTGAAATGACCTTCTAAGATTGTTCTATTGTTCACTGGCTGAAGATTTTCTGCTTAAATGAGCAGTGCTGACCTTTCAGTGCTTCGCAGTTCTTAGCTACTAGATGTCCCACCACTTTAGTGGAGACAGGCTGAAGAAAACAACATATTAGTGTGCATGTGATTTGGGTTTGTACTGCTGACAGGCAAGAAGGAGGCACGGCGGTCTCCAAGGGCCCGTGTGGTTGCTTTGGAGGAGCTTGCGCTCTCTGGGCAGCTTCAGTAGCACTCCACAGAGGTGTAAATAAGATCTGTTATCTTTATGTGCCTTCAAGTCAATTCTTACTTTATGACAATTCTATGCTAGAGTTTTCTTGGCAAGGTTTGTTCAGAGGGGGTTTGCCTTTGCCTTCGTCTGACTCTGAGAGTGTGTGACTTACCCAAGGTCTCCCAGTGGATTTCCATGGTTGAGTAGGGAGTCAAAGGGAATTTTCACACTACCCTGTTACAGTGTTGTTACTCCACTTTCAACATCCTGTAGAATCCTGGGATTTGCAGTTTAGGGAGGAGCATTTAGAATTCTCAGCCAGAGAGCTCTTTGGCCTCAGTAAACTACGAACCCCAGAATTCCACAGAATATTGAAAGTGGAATAATAGCACTATAACAGTGAAGTGTGGAAAGGCTGGACTCTTGGAGTCCTAGGCCATTTCTGCACTAGGCTGTTATAGTGCTATTATTCCAATCTCAACATCCTATGGAATCCTGGGGTTTGCAGTTTAGGAAGGGCCACAAAGGCCTGTCCTGAAACTGCAAACCCCAGGATTCCATAGGATGTTGAAAGTGGAATAACACTACTATAACCGTCCGGTGCAGAAATGGCCCTAGTCCAACACTTAACTACACCTAGCTACACAACACTGGTTCTTCTTCCATTTCTTCAATTAGTATTATTGTTGTTGTCCTTATTGTTATTACAGCTTCAAGAAATGGATTCTATACAGGACTGCCCTAGGGACAGACATCCTGCCACTTGGACAAACTGAAATCAACATGGGAAGAAACCTTCAGCTTTCCCAGGCATGTTTGGTTCAAAACAGTCACCTTTCAGCTGGACAGGCCATTAGCAATTGGCACGCTCCTTCCGTTTTAGAAGGCAGCCTTGCCTTTTTACATTCCATGGCACAGAGAGCTATGCTGGAATGCCGGAACTAGCTTGTGGGAACTCTCTAGTATACATCAGCCCCGGGGGTTATTTTTTCCTGGCTTGTGTGAATGAACACTGCAGTGGATTTATTAACTTTGTTGTTTCTGGTGTGGTTTTTAAGCAGCCTGCTTCTGGAACAGTTTGTCAAAGCCAGCAGGGGATGGTCAATATGGTTGTTGTCTTCTTGGCTCCAGAAAATAACAAACGCAGAAAATACTACAAAATGGATAAAGGTGACACAACAATAGGATCTGGTTTTTAATACCCTGGGGACAGAGGAGCTTTGAGATTCACTTGGTTGCGTTTCAGAAAGAGTTTTGTGTATGTTAAATTTATGTCAGTCAAAATTAATTCTGAAAAAAACGTGTTTCGGGAACTTCCATCACTGATTGCTCACACCAAATGTAACCTTGGTGGCTAGATTACATGGACTATTTCTGCACTAGACTGTTATAGTGCTATTATTTCACTTTCAACATGCTATGGAATCCTGGGGTCTGCTGTTTAGTGATGTTGAAAGTGGAATAATAGCACTATAACAGGCAAGTGCGGAAATGGCCACAGAGATTCAGTGGTATAACACAGGCTATCATCTGCATGAAAAACTGTAATACACACACACAAAGCAACTTTTTCCTAATTTAAAGCCCCTCTTTGCCCTTAAAAAAACCTGGGGAAATAGTGTTGTGTGTCTGTGAAGTTTACTTGCATCTTGTACTTTGATCACTTGCTATTCCAAATACTAAAGCTCTCATGCCCTGCCTAGCCAGCTCTCCTCATCTCTCACTGTTCCCTCTCACCAAGTACAGAAAGGACATTGAAGCTCACTGCAGAGGTAAACATCTTCCATTTGGCTGCAGTGCAGTTCCTCTGCGTAGAGGGCTTTCCTCGCCAAACTCCCACCTCCTTTCTAAGATCCACTAGGGGAATAGCAAAAAAAAAAGAGAGAGACAGAAAGAGAAAGAGCACATCTCCTGGTTTGGACAGGGCACGTCTTCTTCCCACAACACTTTTGTTTTTATTGAGAGAGAGAGAGAGAGAGAGAGACAAGATTTAAAAACAAAAGAAAAAGCACCGCCTTCTCCAGCTTCTAGCCAGCAAAATAAAATATGTGTTGCTTTGTAACAGGAATTTCCTGTAGCCAGAAACCACAAGGAGAGAGAGAGAGAGAGAGAGAGGTGGGGGCAGATGGAGGGACGGCTCGGATCCTGCTCGTACACGTGCGCTGTCTCCGCCTCTTGGCCTTGCACATGTCACTGCAGCAGAGATGTCTAGTGAAGAAGTTGTTGTGGCTAAAAATGGAACACACCTCACATGTCCCGAGCATGTGACCGAGAGGGGGGGAGGCAGGGGAGCTAGCTTTTTAAACAAACAGGCTTTCTCCAACGGATACCGCTTTGGAAAACACAAGGAAGAGAAAGTCAGGAATTCACATGGAATGGCTAGCAAAAGGCAGACCTCCAAGTAGGTTGGAGGCAACGCCCTGAAAAGAGTATACGCAGCAACCAGGCCCCATTTGCCTGTGATTTCAACTGGTAAGGCAGCCTCTGAAAGGGGGGGAAAAACAAGAGGATAGGAACAATAGCCATATTGTTGTTATTGCGTGCCTTCAAGTCATTTCCGACTCATGGTGACCCTAAGGCACAGCGTTTCCTGTGGCCTGAGAGAGTGTGACTGTGCCTAAGGTCACCCAGTGGGTTTCCATGGCTGAGTAGGAGATCAGATCCTGGTCTCCAGGATCATAGTCCAATGTTCAAATCACTGTACCAGCTATATTAGCCTCATTAACATTAAAAAAATAATTAAATTAAATAATTAGAAAAACTATCCTAAAGAGACAGAAGCAAGCCTCTTTGAACAGTCTTGTTAGGTTGCAATTATTAACCCAAGATGCTTTGGAGTAAGTGTTCTTGTAAACATCTTGTATCCTGAATAACTATTCAAATTGATGTTGGAGTGTGCAACAGCATGATAGCATTGAAGAGACTGTATTGTTTTATTTAGAGCATTGTATTGGGACTTGCGTGATGCAGGTTCAAGTCCCCACAGAGGCTTGAAACTCAGCATGTTTTGGTCAAATAACCCTTCTTCAACCTGACCTACCTCACAGGGTTGTTGTGAGAATCAGTGGGGAGGAGGATAGCTAAGGTTTGTGGCTCTGTGAACTATGCAGCTGAAGGAAGGCAAGGTGAAGCGTCATACATGTAACCAACCCATCTGGCATGCGATAGCTGTATCCACCTTGAAACATGCCAATGTGGGAAGAAACTAGCTCCAGTAGAGGATGAAAGTCCTATTGCTACCCTCGGATAGAATTTGATAATTTAGGACCACAGCTCCCAGAACCCTTTGATTCTGGCTGGTGTTTCTATAGGAGTTGTAATTCAAAAGGTATCTTTCCCAAGCACTGTCAAATCTAAGCATGTATGATTAAAATAAACACATTTTTGCCAGCTAACCCTCTCCTCCATCTCCATTTCCCCTTCATCTGCTGTTTCCTGTGTTAAATATTCAGTTGAATCTCCTTTGGGCAGGAAACTGTCATTTTGTATTCTAGAGCAGTGCTACTCAAAGTAGTGGTCCAGAGGCTGGTCACTGTGCTTATTGGTCCCTGGCAAATTTCCAGGAAAGAAATACACCATTGTAGCAGGTGACTACAAATATGGTGCTAATGCTTGGGTCATTGGAAAAATGTAATTACTGGCCCCTCACATCAGATAGTCTGATAAGCATGGCTCTAGAGAGTGCCTTGCAAACTGATGGCACTATACAGACATTCCTTGTTTTTTAATGACTCATTTTTTGGCATCCCACACTTTTAACTATTATAAATATGTACCATTCTTTTGACACAGGGTCCATTCTTTTATGAGTTCTTCTCTTGCCTTCTTCCTGTAGGGCACATGAGGGAATTACGGAGGTTCACCAAAAGAGACTCCGTAATTCCCCTGTGTTCCCTACAGGAAGAAGGCAAGAGGAGAAGAACTCATTAAAGACTTGGTTCTGCTTTTTAAACAATTCTACTTTTTGTCAGTGGTCTGGTTCCTAACCTGTCAGATAAGTGGGTGGTGTCTGTACAGACAAAATGATACAGTAAAACAGTGCAATTTTAGAATGGACCTACTGAAATGAGATTTAGCAAGTTCCATTCATTTCAATAAGTCTGCTCTTCTTCGGCCTAAGATCAGATTTAGCTCAGAACTGCCAGCTGACCAAATAAAGAAAGAAGGCAGCCCTGTCCTTCTGCACAATTTGAAGTGAAGAACCCAGAAAGTTAAATATTTGCTAGCATGGCGATTATCATTATTGCTTGCAAACATCTGCACATCGAGCTACTCTTACAGGGGCAGCTAAAGTAGCTGGAGGAGAAGTTGGCATCCTAGAAATGCTTGAACGAAAATATGACTCATCTGTTCAGCTAGTAGTGGTGTATCCCAGCTCCAATCCTAATTGTTTATAGGTTATTAAAAGACTGCCAAACAAGTTCCTTCAAGCCAGCGTGCATGCCTATGGGCAAGAAAACCACTGGTTACTCAATGTCAGTTGTAACCATGTGTTTCCTTACACGTGCACACGAGAGACTTTTATTGCTCAAGTGAGAGCAACAGGCTGCAGCATAAATTAATCTGGGCACAGTACCTCAAGTGAGACTATTCGCATCTTTGTGTTGCTGTTGTGTGACTTCAAGTTGTTTCCAACTATGGCAGCCCTTGAAGCAAACTTATCATTGGGTTTTCTGGGGCTGAGAGTGTGTGGCATGCCAAGGTCACCAAGTGGTTTTCCATGGCTGAGTGAGGAATTGAGCCCTGGTCCAATCACTTGAACTACTGCAACATTTATACCCTCCAACTTTCCCAGTTTGGCATTGACCCTCCTGATTAATCTTCTGTATTCCACTTTTTCAGCTGCTTTTAAAATGCCCCCGTTTCTCTCTCCTCTTCCCTCCTTTGTCCTCAGCATGCTCCAGCTGATGCAAACTGAGTTCAAACTGCAGTTGTAGTCCGCATTCCGTTAATTCAACAAAAGGAAAAGAGAGAAGGAGGCGGAATCTGTCCCTTCCCAGTGGGCTCAGGCAAAACCAAATGGCAGCCGCCACCACCTCTCCTAGTTTGTGTATTTTTCCTTATTAACAACTTTTGCCACCTTGATCACACTCTGACGTTGCTTGGCCACAGGTTTCCCGGTTTTCATCTGTGAAATACCGGAAGGCATTTTTTGAGAAAATTAAAAATAGCTAGAAATGTGGAATTATGTCCAAATCAAGCAAATACTAGGTTAGGAGGAACAACTAGCAATACTCAAACTGACCTACAAAGCTCACTTCTTTAAAAATAAAAACCTTCCGCACTGCTTTCATGCCAAAAATGCATTTAAAAGTCCAAGCAAAGTGTGTCCTTGACACCTTGATGAATATTTTTGCATTCTGCAGCTGCCTGCTCCCTGTGTGTGGCTGCATTTGCAAACAAAGCTGACTGCACCAAAAACGGGGGTGGGGGAGATCTCTTGGCTTTCTTTAGAAAGAAGGATCATACATCTCTCTGCAGAGAAAATGGCAGTGCTGTGCATAGCTGTGGATGTGTGTGTTCTAAGGGAACACAGCTAGGTTGTTTAATTAAAGGGACTACCCTGCATTCCCAGCTACCTCAGTTTCACAAACAGATAAATAACCTCACACAGAGTTCCACCTCCCATCCCAAATCCTAATTACACATACATACACCTCCCCTACCTTGGGTTTAAAGTTGCTCCTAAAGGTGTCAGAACTACTTCCATACAAACCATCATCCATTGCATGAGCCCATTACCCCCAATCCAGTCTTTAAAAACATTCCCCAAATGCTACTAAATTCCACAAAACCTCTTTCAGAATAACAAGTAACTCCCTAGTATCCTACAGAATAGACATCACCATGTTCTGACATGAACCTTATGTCAGAATTTTTCCAGAATTCACCACCAACGCAAATCTCCACAGATTAATTCAGCCACCATTACTAATCAGCAAGACCCATCTGGAAGAACACCTTCATTCTTCACTTTTCTAAAGTAGATTGACCAATTCCATAACCCCCAATTCTTCAATTAAGATAGGGCATAGGCATACTCTCCACCATTTCAGAGATGAAAACCAGGACAGGTGTGGGTAAGCAACATCAGAATGCAATCAAGCTGGCAAAAGTTATTAATGAAGATAATCTGGCTAGGAGAGGCTGCAGCAGTTTCCTTCTGCCTGAGCTTCCTGAGAAGGGCAAAATTATGGCCGTTCCTTTCCCTCCTGTTGAGTGCAGACTATTTCTGCACATTGAACTCAGTTTGCATTGACTGATGTAAGCTAAGGACAAAGGGGGCAAGTAGGAGAAGGAGAAAGAAACCGGGACATTTTAAAAGCAGCAGAAAAAGTGGGACCACAAAGGGTTAATCAGGATTGTACCTGCCAGTTGTGGGGTATGGCAGCGTAGTGGTAGAGTATTGGCCTTTGACTGGTCAAATCTGAATCGAGGTCCCCATTGGGCCTTCGCCTTCGTCGACCTAGAAATGGTTCCTTAGTCTCACCCATCCCACATAATTGTGAGGATCAAATGAGATAAAATTTATTTTTATGTGTTGTTCTGAGCTAAGTGGAGAAAGGATGAGATGGTAATGATGCGCCCTCCTTTTCCTAGACCTCTCCCCCATGGAAAAAAGGTGTTTTATGTTTATATTTATGTGCTTAGAAACACATACCCTACTCTTCTTTAAACTCCCAGAGTAGTTAATAAAACACAACGTATGAAACAGTTCAAGATACTAAAATCACTGCCATATAATTAAAATCAAGATAGGGATAAAGCTACATAACAACAGAAAAGCCTAGGGAAAAACTTTTAATTCCCATTAAAAACCAACATTTAAAAAAAAAAAAGGGTCTTCAGCTTTCCTGAAGTTTAAAAGATAGGTGGTATACTAAGCCCTGACCTTGTTAAACAAAAGTGTGTCCTCTTCTAAATTTAAGTAGCATGAAGTTTCCCTAGCACCACCATTACCACCACACAGTGTATCTATTTTCGCCCCACAGAAGAATGGGGTCTCACTGTCTCTGGTTCCCCACCCCCCTGCAATTATTCCTACTTCTTCCTGGCTCAGTGTGTGAAAGGGAAGGCACAGGAAATAGGCCTGTGTTGCATACCAGTGGGAAGGTGACTGTGCAAAACCCTGGGAAAGTTAAGTAAGTAAGTTCAGACTGTGGTTGGCTCTGGCTAGAAGGATCATTACCTAATTTAGCCCTAGTTCCCGCTGCAGTGCTTAAAACCAGTCTCATGTGTAACACTTCGAATGACAGATGGTGGCTCTTACAACATTTTTTTAAAAAAGGCTTTCAAGTTGTGGTAACCCTAAGGCTGCCCTTTCACAGAGATTTATTGGCAGGATTTGTTCAGAGAGGTTTGCCATTGCCACCTTCTTAGTTTGAGAGAGTGTGACTTACCCAGTGGGTTTCCGTGGCCAAGTAGGGATTCAGATACTGGTCTCCTGGAGTCCTGGTCCAGCATTCAGACCACTGAACCATGTTGGATCTTATGACTGAATAGTCCTTTATTATATAAACAAAGGAAAATCCATGCACAGAAAAAAAAAATCAGTGTTATCAGGCTATTGGAGAGCATTTGTTCATGAGGAAAGCCCTCCCCATATCCTCCTGTTGGAAAGGGCAGAAAATTTATTCTAGTCAGAGCCTGGACAAACTACTTTTTTGGAATTTAGTTCCCAGATCATTGGGACTTGTACTCCAAAAAGTTAACTTCTCCAAGTTCTGAGCACACAATCTGTACAATCTGTAAGGACTGCATCTAGTACTGGAGGAGGGGATACACAGCTTGTGTGTGTGCAAATATATGCATGCAAACACTCTGGGGCCAAGAGGAGGTTCAAGATCATCAAGATAAGCAATGGCTTCGGCATTGCTCCTAACCTAGCGACTCTGCTCAGTACTCCCGCAGTGATGTGAACAAGTTGCTTTGGGGTTGCTTGCAGGAGGAGCCAAAAACCTGCCTCCCAAACATCAGCTACCTGGAATCAGACCTGCCATGCTACCATGAATGGAAAATTTGACAGTGAAGGACATCAGGGATGGAGAGTTTGGTGGGGTGAGGATAAGGTGGACCACAGATAAAACTTTGGTGAGCACATGCAGGGCCTTCTTATCCATTATGCAGTTTAGGCATAGTGCCTAAGGGCCTACGAAAATTTTTGGGCCTATGAAAGTTTTCAGGTCTACAAAAACAAGATTTTAGCGCCCACAAAAATACCCCTAGTATTATGGCAAGACAAGGCAGGGAGCTGAATATAAGAGTGCCTAGGGCCTACAGAAACCTTAATGTGGCCCTGGGCACATGTAGCCTGGGGCACAGGTTGTACAACCCTGTGCTATTGCAACATTGCCGACTTAAGCATTTCTGCTGTGAAGGCTTCCGTCCTATACCTGTTTCCTTTGAATAAACTCGACTGAACTCTATGGAGCTTACTTTGGTGTAGGCATATACAGGCCTACATTTTATTGTTACACTTGATTAGAGTAAAGCCACTGAAACAATTAGATTTACCTGTGTTGACTCACTATTCAGAATTTGATTCAGTGGGTGTAGACTTCTTACTACCAACAGGATTCCAGCCATAGGGTTGCACCATAAATCTGTTAAATCTTTAAGACAGGGTTTCTCAACTAGGGCTGTGAGCAGTCACTAGAGGTGCTGCAAAAGATCATGATAGGAAAAAAGAAAAAGATTGTTAAGAGTAAGTGCAATAGTTTTAATTAAAGAGTTCTCTGAGATCTAAACATTATTTCAGAGGTTCCTCCAGAGTAAAAAGGCTGAGAAAGGCTGCTTTAAGATATCGCTACAAGACAACTTCACTACCCAAAAACTCCAACCTCACACAAATGAAGCTTCTGGAAGTTGCTTTGGCTTAGATTTATTACTTCAGTGGGAAGAATTAGGTCAGATCTAGATTTACAGCTAAGGTGGCTATGTGTCCTATTTCACAGAGGACAGTCCTTTATTTGAAGGACAATCCAGTTCTAGTAAGGCTTAACAATCAAGAACAGTGGGGGCAGGAAGCAAGGGATTTAAGAGGTCTGCCGACAGCTATTAGGCAAATGATTATGGGTCATTTTCCCCTTCCGTTATGAGCTGTACTTCTGTTTGTATCATAGGAATTTACAACTTTACATTTACATTAGATTTCTACCAGCACATGCCAGTTGTGTGCAAATCTATGGCTTCTCTTCAAGTCCTAGGTTTCCTCTTTGGGGGAATGAATAAGCGACCATTTTATTCACAGCACTGCTGACACAAAACAGACCAGAGTGCATCATCTTTTATTATTTACATTTCCTTTTTTCTGGCAAGACAATGAATGACAATGCAGTGGCAGCAGTTAAGAGTGTTGAGATCTAGCAAATCTAGGGATCCACCACACCCACTGAATGACCTGAGGCCAGTCTGGTCTTCCAGTCTGACCTACCTCAATGCTCAGACGCTGCCTTTAAATCAGCAGTAAAGACCAGTCTCTTCTGGCAGGCCTGTCCAGATTATTGTTACATTATAGTTTTAAAGTTGATTGATGGGTTTTTAATTCATGGACTTTAATCTGTATTGCTTTTATATGCTCTTTTAAGTGATGGTATATGTTATTTGTTGTTGCTCTCCGCCTTGATCCACAGGAGAAGGAGAGTAAGCAATGTTGTTGCTGCTAAGAAAAAGTGGGGAGCTAGAAAGTCGTGGGGCTTTTCCACACTACCCTATCATAGTACTATTATTCCACTTTCTTTTTTATGTATATAATTTTATTAAAAAAAAAAGTGTCTCAACAGTTGTTAGTACATTGAGAAAAACAAAAAGTATCTTCATATCCAGTCATATTAATTAAATATTACAGTACTTGTTCACATGATAGTCAATTTGTTATTCACTACACCAAAAATTACATTCAATAAATTTTTTCAATAATGTTTTTTTCTTTGAAATAGTGATTGAACCTTAATACTTCCTTTCTTTCTCTTGTTGGACACTGTATTTGTACACTTAGGATTTTTTATCAATGTTTTTGTAGAGTATACAATCCTCTTCCCACTGTCCCTGATCCTTCCCAAGATATCTTATTCCTCCTTACATTTTTCCAAAGAGCTCTCTGGCCCAGGATTCCAAATGCCCTCCTTAAACTGCAAACTTCTGGATTCCATAGGATGTTGAAAGTGGAATAATAGCAGTAGAACATTGCGGTGCGGAAAGACTGATGGAGCCTGCCTTGAGTTGAGGGAAGAAAGCTGGGATAGAAATTAATAAACAGGCTTTCAAAAAAAAAAAAGTGTTGTAAAGCAAACAGGGCACAGAATAGTAGGGAAGAATACTCAAATCTCAACTATAAATGAATGCTTTATTAGGCTAATGACAATTGTAGAAATGGACAGACTGACAGATTAAAAGGTTCAGCAGAACATGAGTTTGTTGAAAAGGGGTATTTACTCATTGAATATCTGAGAGGAGAGTGAAATCATGGTTGCGGGGTTCTGAACTTGCTGTTGCTACTTTGCTTTGTTTTCTATAGAGGAATTAATAATTCATGCAAATAAGTTTAAGAATATTATAATGACTTTACTCTGCTGCTATAGATTATTGTCTATTTCTCACAGGCATATATAATATACGAAGTATGATGTGAAAAGTTTTCCTTTTAGACTAAAAATGGTCGGTTAAGTACTGATATGTTTGAATATCGTTTTTAGAAGCATTTTATACGATAAAACTAAGATTATGCAACAAACGCTATTTCAGTATTCGGTGTTTGTGTTACTGTATTAGTATCTATAGTATGCTTAGCTGGTGAGTTGGGGCGGGAACCACCTTTTGTTTTTTTTTTAAATTGACAGAATTATAGGTTGGCTTATCATTACTGTGCACTTTTTTTTAATTGTCGCCGCTGTCTTTCGTAGCTATGGTATGGCGCGACTGGTGTTGTCGTATTGGTTTTATATGTTTAATAGAAATAGAATTAAAAAAAAAAAATAGGGCACAGAATGCAACACGTTTTACAGGCGCTCCCAGTCCAAACGCCAGGCGGCCCAGGCGCGGGGCCCCGCCTGCCCGGTCAGCCTGGACCTCGGAGGTTCACCCCGGTCCCCGTACCAGGCCAAGGCGAGCGTGTGGGCTGGCGGGGGTTCGCCTGGCGCCTTGTTTTATGTAAGGAGGGCCGGCGGGAGAGAGAGCGGGGGGGGGGCTTATTCGCACGCGGCCAGGCCGGCTCCTCCTTCCCTCGTCGCCCGGGGGGCCGCCGCCGCCGCCGCCGCCGCCGCGGTTGCCGCCTGGCGCGCTGGCGGCTCGGCGCGGTCCGGTCACGAGGGGAGGCCATGAGCCCTTCGAGCAGGCCGCTCGCTCTACTTCCTTTCTGGGTTGGCCGCCTGCCTTGACCCAGCCTCAGGGAAGCGGCTGAGGGGGACGGCCGGGAGGGGCGCGTGCCCGTGCGGTTCTTTTCCTCTCCTCTTTTTCCTTTCCCCTCCTTCGTGCCTGGCGATGCGCACCTCTGGGTGCCAGCCAGCGTCAGGCGGGCAATAACGCTCGTAGTGGCTGCGAGAAAAAAAGCATCGAATTCCTCTCCAGATTTATCCCCCCCCCCCTCCAGTGCCAAAACCACAGGCGAACGACACCCAAACCCGGATCAGCTCGAGATCTCCAGAGCAAAAGAAGCTGCTTTGACAGCGATCCCAGATTTCCCTGGCGAAGCTTGTCGTAAACTCCTGGAATATCTTCCCTCCTTGCAACCCTCTTATTTGAAAAAATTTCTTAACATGCAGAACTGGGGTTGGTGTATTTGCACGAAAGAAGCCCTTTTTTGTTTTGTTTTTACGCAGAGGGCCAAGTCTGCCCCTTGTTTGAAACACCTCAGGATCTCCCAATTTCAAGGAGAAGATTAAATGTTTGAAGGGACGGTTTTGTTGTGAGCAGAAAACTTAAATCTCGAGAGAGGCAATCACTACTGTCTGTTGTGTTGGCCACTGCAGGGGTAGTGTCTGTGTGTGTGTTGCTAAAGATTTTGAGTGCTGCATTGCAGAGAAGGAAATGTGTGAGAATTTGTCCACTGCACTGTGGAAAACACTCTCTTAATTTGTTTCAGTTTGATTTTAGATTACCATTGTTAAGGAAAAATAAATCTTTGCTCTCATTTGGAGGAATCTGTCACAGAAACATATCTTTTCTTTTTTCTATGCTGGACACTGCATTGCAGGTATTACGATTTGATAGTGATAGGAATTGTTTTTAAAAATGTAGAACTTTTCTCTGAATAGATATTGGTGCAGTTCTGATAGGATGCTATTAGAAAATTAGCTCCTTTGGTGGCACTGCACTACAGAAGTACATATTTACTGTTGATTAAGAGTACAGTCCTAAGCAGACCGTCTCAGAAGGGAGTCCCTCTGCATTTGGTGGTATTTATTATCTAGTTAGCGTGTTTATACCTTTAGGCTACAATTCTGCAAATATCTACTAAGGAAGTAGTCCCACTGAATTGTGGGTTTTCTTTCTGAGCAGATATGCATAAGATAGCATTGTTGTTTAAATGTGTGGCATAAAGCGTTGGATGTGTTGTTACTGGTGACAGTTTGGCTTCATGTTATGGGAACCGTAGGAATGGAGAGATCCAGAATGATGTAGTGGTTTCAGGTATGGATTATGACAGTGGAGACCAGGGATCGGTTCCCCACTTGGCCATGGAAATCCATTGAGTGATCTTAGGTGCATCACACACTCATAAAACCCTGTGATAGGTTCACCTTAGAGTTGACATAAGTTGGAAAGAGCATACGGCAACACCAACAATGGATGGAGAGACCACCAAGAATCCCTATCATTAACTGTTGTGCTCTGGTCTTGCAAACTGAGAGCAGAGGCCTCCTTGACTGAATCAATCCGTCCTTAGTGTGATTTTCCACTTCTACTGCTTTCAGCTTTTCTGAGTATTACCATATTTTCCCATCTCCCCTACTGTTCAGAAGGAGGTATTGAACAAACCAGCCAAATCCCTGCATACATTATAGCTATTACATGCGAGAAGGGAAAGAAGTGAGCTTATAGGTAGTTGGCCTGGGAATAAGTCCGCCTGCCCAAGGGAGCACTCCCTTTCTGATTTCCTTTTGGGGCTCCCCCTCTCTTTCCCCTGCCTTTTCCCCGGGCACATGTGCCTTCTTTCTCCATGCCCGGGCAAAAGGAAAGCGGATGAGAAGGGGCAGCCCTGCACACAGAGAAGGCATGTGTAACCCATGATGGATGATCCAGATTCTCTGACAGAGGAAGGGAGATATTTATTGACTAATAACAGACCCTATCTGTGGAAAGAGAATCTTTTGATGTCTGTTGACCCGGAGGTTAGCCAGATGGAAATGTAGATATTCAGGTCCAAAGGACTGAAGCCCCCCTTGGTGTAGGTCGGACCAAGTAGCCCCAGTTACGTATCCAGAGGAAGACCTTGGAAAAGGCATGTGTACATTTCAAATGGGCAGACTGCAACTTTGACACTTTGAGAGACTACAGGTCTCCTGACTGAAGTTAGTGATCACAAATTGCGGGAACTACAAAGCTGAAGTCTATCTGCATAATCCAGTTTCTGTCCTTTCCCAAGAAAAGGGTCTGCCTCCCCAGGGATTTTCTGCCCTATAATTGAATTCCGTTTTTGAGTTTTGGCGGACTTTTTCTCGTTTTCTTTCTGGGGCCCGTTTGTGTGTTCGTTCGTTCATTCCTTCACTCGACCTGTCTCTTTATTTGACAAGTTATCCTGTGTTTTCCCAAAACAGCAGCCTTCAGGATCAGATGCAGTCTATTCACCATGTCTCCTCAATCTTTCTCTTTGTTAAGGCTCTCAACCTCAGTAGACCTTGTGTGTTTGTGTGAGTGAATGCTTTGTGTGTGCGAGTGAGGAGTTTTGCCAGTTCTACCAAATAAGAGACCATTTAAAAGGACATGTGACTTCTCTCTTTCTCAGGCAGTCTGACCCCGTGAACATAGGATAAAAGATCTCGCTGCGTTGCCCTTTCCTGTTTTGCCAAGTTGTGCCCTGCTAATTTCCCCAACCTTTGTAAAATCTAGGGGTCTCACAGGAACCCCCAGAAGCCAGGGTAATACATGTACCTCCCCTCTCATACTCTTGCCTTTTGCCCGTGTGCATGTGCCTTCCACATGCCCGGGCAAAAGGCAAGCAAAGGGGAGGGGGAGCAAGCAGGCGCCTAAAGAATAATCAAATTCACGAAGGTCAGACCCACAAATGTGGAGGGAAGACTGTGTATACCACTGAATTTCCAGTTGTTGATGATATTTTGCTTGTTATCAAGCTCACTTCAACTTACATCAGCCAAGGACAGCCTGAGTACAGTTAGTTGTATGAGGCCCAGTTCTTCAGCTGACTATGAGGGGGTGATGGATTACCTCAGCAAAAGGGCTGAAATCCTCTACTGTATATATCTGTTGCATTATTTACTACCAATAAAGCTTGTAGCAATAAAATGTACGCAATTCAATATCAAAGCCCTGGGAAGGCCTGGAACTATGCCCAGTTTTGGCACAGAACATGGACTCAGCTCAAAACACATCTTGGCCCTGTGGTGCCCACCACAGGAAAAGTATTTGCTTGGGTAATGGCCACAGCTTTCTGAATATCTTAGCTCTCATTAAAAAGGGGAGAAAAAGGAAGGTTTTACCTTGAAGAGATGAGGCCCACAGAAAGTGAATTTCAGAAGCCAGAAAGATTGCCAAAGAAAGTTTCCATGGTGAGGGGAGGGATGCTTCAGTGCCCATACACCCATGTAGTGTAGTTTGGAGGGAAAAAAAAGAATGCTTATTCACTAATTACAATTATATCTTATGTTTTGTCCAATAAGCTCAAAAGTCAGTGTATGTAACTCTCTTCTTCTCTACATTATCGACTAACAACCGTGTGATATAGATCAGGCTGAGAAAGAATGATTGTCCCTAGATCTCAACAGTGATTTTTCATGACTCAGCAGGAAGTGGAATCTAGATCTCCCAGGTTCCAGTCCAGACCTCTAATTAATATATGACAGTGGTTTGCTTTAGAAGACAGGCTAAAATATATATATATCTGAGTATGTATGTGTGTATGTGAATATATATGTGTGTGTATGCGCACACGCACACTTACACACACTCAGTTTACAACATATGATGATATATACTAATTTTACAAATATTTCTGTTGCTTTTTGTTAACCTAAGACAAAGTTCTTAGCAAAAGGTTAAGTACTGAAATCCCAAGATGCTAAATAGGCTGTGCCTATCCTCTAAACTAAGTAGACCAGAACTGTCTAGGCTTGCCTAAACCGCACTGTTCAATAGGAGATTTTGCCTTTTTAAGTTAAAAAGTAGTCCCATGATTTGTGCTTGGAATATGGCTCTAGAGGCTTGTCTAAAGTCTTCCTGGTAAGCTTTCCGCATTTGTTGTTCCTGAATTGTTAAAAGCCTACCTAGTAATGGCTTTGTTTTATATGCAACTGAAGTATTAAAATGTGTTGTAACTGCCAGCAAGAACTGACACAAGCAGGGATATTTACAGGAGGAGGGCAAAGAAAGGCACTTGATCCCTAATGAGAATTCTGCCCTCTCCAGTGAAATGTCTTCCATCCCCCAAATTTCTTATACAGTATCGCAGAGACACAGAGAGAGACTGGAAACTATTCACATCGCAGCTAAATCTTAAATGTTTGCTGTATTCACATTTACTTGGGAATTTGCCTGATCATTTTCTTTGAATGCCTAAACTGGATTTCTAAATGCTCAATTGAAGTTTTGAAGTTACTGCACCACTTCCTCCACCAGCTGTTGCCTGGCCAGCTAAGGACAGGTTGCACCCCGATTTTCCAACAGCATAAACTCTTTCCCAATGCCCCCCAACCCAAGGAAGGAGATGGACAAGAGAGAGGAATTATAGGGTCACCATGCAGACTCATCCCCCTCTTCACTTTCCTTTCCCTGGACTGGTTTGGACCTTGGGTGCCTGCTGTCCCCACCATGTCTCAGCCCCCTTCCTGTCACACACACATTTTGATATTTGTGATTTCTCCACTTTTGCAGGGGTTCTGCACCCCTAGCTCCAGTTAGTGTGGAAGGCTGACTCTACAATATGTGCAAACGAAAACTATGCTATTTGCATATGTGTATATTATAATTTATAAATAAAATGGGGAAAAGAAGTGACAAACATTTGCAGTTGTAATTATATATCCTTTTTTGTTACCAAGACTGAACTACTCTCTCTTTTCTTTTCTTTTTTTTTTTAATTGATGCATACATTAAAGTCCCTCCTGTGGAAGTCGTTCTATACATGAAAAACCATGAACTTTTGATCTTAGCAGCCCTTTGGAATCTCAGCTCCCAAGGCACGAGGCTGCAGTTGAACTGTGCTTGCTGGCTGGATCTTAGATCCAAGTGTATCTTTCCATTAATGGGATTCAAGATCAGCATAGTGTAGTTGCTCCCAAGGAGATTTGTGAGGGGATAATTTCTTCAGGCTTTTTTTCCTGTGTGCAGAATAAAAGCTGGGGCACTGCCCTGGCTGAGTGCATCTCAGAGCCTGTTTAAATCCTCTATGTGTTCACCAGGTGATAGATGAAGCCTGGGCAAAGTGCCCAAGGTGACAGGAGCAGGAAAGCAGGTTATTCCAGCTTAGGTAATGGCTTCCTGTCTCTGTTCTGAGGCTATCCCAGGACACCAGCATCAGCCTCCCTTGCTAGACTGACCAGTGTTCGTGCCCTAGCCATGTGCCACTGAAGCTCTTGACAAATACATAGAATTTTCAGTTCTAGAGCTTAAAAAAAGTGTAGTCCAGAAGTGACCCATGAGAACTGTAGAATTCTCCTCCAGCACAACATTTTAAATGAGTTGATTTTCTTCCTGTTTCTTCACTATCCAGCCTTCACAACCATACATAGTAAACAGACATGCCATGGATGGATGGCTTCTGGTATTCAAAGATATTAAAGTGTAAAAATGTTTACACTTGAAGACCTTATCTAGCTCGTTCTAGATGTATCCTTAGCCTTTATTCCAGTTTGTCTCCCTACGATGTCACCAGTGTCCTTCCACTAATTGTCATCATTAAGTTGCTATGTACTCTCAGGGCCGACTGGAGACATTGTGTTGCCTGAGGCTAAGGATTAAGATGGTAATCTCCCCTGCCCTCCTGTCCCATTCCTCATGCAGAAGCCCTGACAGGACTACTAGTTGAATCTGGATTTGAAATTAGTGATAGGGTGGTGTTCTCCATAACAGTCAGCAGGCTTGGTTAGGTGAGAGGAATCCAAGTATGATACTGTATCCTCCGAAAAGAGGAAATGGTGGGAGTAGGGAGGAGAGAAGTTCAAGAGGAAAAGCCAGGGGTGAGGTGTGTGTGAAGCACTACTCCTTCCATCTGTCACCTGAGACGGTTGCCTCAGTCTGCCTATTGGTAGAGTCGGCAGCTGGTGTGTTGCACATGTTCGTTACTTCTTCAAGTGTGGTGCAGTTCCATGGGGATGAGAAAGGAAAGAGAGTTTTGCTCTGTCAATAAATACACAGGTCCTAAAGGAAACCCCACATACGTTTTTTCCACTGGCAGCCAATCTCAGGATAGCAACTCGTGCAACCCCCATAAGACTACCACATCTCCAGTTTCAGCTCTACTTTCTACCACATACCTTCCAACATTTCACTGATGAGAACCAGGACATGTATGGCTAAGCAACATTAATGCATGGTTAAGATGGCAAAGCTGATGCTTGAGGAAGAACACACAAGTTAGGAGAGGCCAAAGCAGTTTGCTTTTGCTTCAGGTTACTGGGAAGCATGAGAACCAAAATGGTGTAGTGGTTTAAGCATTGGACTAACAACCTTGTAGATCGGGGTTTGATTCCCCACCCAGCCATGGAAAGCCACTGGGGTGACCTCAGGTGCATCACATACTCTCAGCCCCAGAAAACCCCATTATAGGTTTGTCTTAAGGTCACCATAAGTCTGAAATGAAGCAGATTTCTTCTTCTCCTCTCCCCAGTGCTGAGTTGAGTGCAGTTGAAGTAAACTAAGGATAAAGGGGGAAAGTGGAAGGAGGGAAGAGAAACTGGGATATTTTAAAAGTAGCTGAAAATGTGAGACTATAGAGGATCAATCAGCACTGTCTCTGCTAAATCAGGACAGTTGGAAGGTGTGCTAGCATCTCTCAACACGTGCCTGTCTCTTCCCATTCAAACAGCAAAGTGCTGTTTGTTTGTTTGTCATCCCTTACAAGCAGCAGAATACCATTCTCACATTCCTGCCCTGCAATATGAATTGCTTACTCAGCGACCAGCCATGGATCATTAAAAAAAAATTAACATTCTTTTGATTTGTCCCTGAGCATCAATTTGGAGTGATGGAGCCAGTCAAACTCACCACGGTATTTTGTTTGTCCTGTGAAGCTAGCCATTATCATTTCTAGTAAACAAATTGGAAACTGTGGCTTGGCTGAGTATTAAGTGTTGGAGGCAAGCCAGCTCCAGTTCGTGGCTGGAGAAGGATTTTGGGTACAGGGCCCAAATTTTAAAAGCACACTTTGGATGTACATATCAATACTACACAATGATAGCACTTTGATACCAGTTTAACTGCCATGGTTTCATCCTGTGGAATTCTGGGATTTGTAATTTTTGTGAGGTATTCCAAATCCTCTGCCAAAAGGCTTTAGCACCTCGCTTAACTATACATTCCAGGATTTCATGAAATAAGGCACGGAAATTAAAGTTGTATCAAAGCACTATAATCATGTAGCGCAGATACAAACTTTATTTGCTTGATAACTATTTATTCTGTTGGTCACACAATAGCTTTGAGGCTTGAGAGATGCAAGTTATACCAATAGCAGTTACATTTCTATTCTGCTTATCAGTGCAAAGCACTCCCTAAGTGGTTTACAGTGCACTTAGCTAATTGCCCATGACAAGCTGAGTACTCATTTTAGCGACCTACAGAAGGATGGAAGGCTGAGTCAACTTGTAGCCATGCAGGATTGAACTCACAACATTGTGGCTGCAGTACTAGCACTTAATCACGGCACCACAAGCATTCACGTCCCCACTTAGCTATGAACTCAGTATGTGACCTTGGGCCACTAACTGATTTTTCAGCACAGGTTTGTTATGAGGATATAGGAGAAGGGGGGTGAGTTACATATGCCATCTTGAGCACATTGCATGAACAAAGAGGTAGAAAATGAACTGATACAGTAAATAATAGATATGCTGCTGCACCTATGAGGCTCAGTGGAGCATGTGGATCTACGGATGTGCTACTCCGTTGTTGGGGGTGGTTTTTCTTCTTTGCTTCATCCATGTCTTCTACATACCCAGCACATCAGATCTGTGTGTAGCTGGGGAACCTGTTTTTGTGCATGAACTGTGTTTAGAGTCATAGAATCACAGGGTTGGAAAGTGTCTCATAGGCTGTTTAGTTGAAGGATTTCCAACCAAAGCATCTCCAGCAGGTGGTTGTCCAGCCTCTTTTTGAAGATGTCCAGAAAAGGAGACCTTATAACCTCTCTAGGCAATTGATTCCACTACTGAACTACTCTTCCTGTCAATAATTTCCTTTTAATGTTCAATCAAAGTCTACCCTCCAATAACTTCAGTCCATTAGAGCTGGTCCTGGGAATATCTCTCAGATTTTGTTAATTGCATGTGCCAAAATTGAGCTGTGGAAGATCTCTCCCTTAGTTATTGTATTCAACTGAATTAATCCAATCTACATGCCTAATCCCACTGTTTATATAACCCAATGGATTGCCCTGTCCAACTCTTTAGCATTTAATAATTTTCATCCCATTTTGGAAACAGACGTAGGGGAAAATGAGGCAACAAACATGATTGACCCTCCACAAAAATAAAGTGCAGTTCTGCAACATTTGATCTAAAGTTAGGGGGAACTTAGGGGATGCAGATGGTCCAAACTGCACATCACATGTAAGCATATCTAACAAAAATACAATGGGGGGAAGAAGTGGGAAAGAACCAAGGAGCCTGCATGTCAGGAAAACCAGTATTTGGAAAAGGTGATTTGGACTGGAGAATCAACTTAGAGGAACAGGCCCCTAATCCTTTTCTTGTGAATCACATTTTTGCTTTATCTAAAGAAGAAGAAGAAAAAACTATCACTCTTCCCCAAGGCTGAAGCATATTAGACAGGCATATGACATTTAAACCCTGTATGGCTTGGGTTAGCACTATCTGAAAGACCATGTCTCCCTGTATGAGTATGCCCGAGGTCTAAGATCTTCAGCAGAAGGCTTTCTCTCAGTCCCACCACCATCACAGGCATATTTGGTGAGGACATGGGAGAGACTTCTCAGTGGTTCTTCCAGGTTATGGAATTCTTTCTTGCAGGGTTTGGTTGGCTCCCTCTCTCATTTCCTTCCACTGTCAGGCAAAGACCTTTTAATCAGGCTGGCCTTTGGCTTATAATTTGTGTGGCAGAAAAGGCTTTTAATAGGTTGGTGCTTATCTCTGTTTTTATCCCTTTACTCTGTTTTATCCTTTCTTTTTACTGTGTTTTAATTATATCGTTTTAATTAATTAATTTTATCCTATTACATCATTTTAACCTTGTGTTTTTTAACCAAACTATTGCTTGTTTTTTTTTAAACGAACTGTCCCCTATATTTCATATATTTGTATGCTGCCTTGGATCCTGTGTAAGGAGATAATAGGGATATAAAATTAAATATAATAAATAATACAGGAAGCCCCTGTCTTTTGACACCCTGTTATTTGATGACTCACTTTTTTGATGCTTCCAAAGTAAGGATATGTTTTATTAAATGAACGGGTGTTCCGCTCTTTCATCAGTTCTTCATGCCTACGAAGCGTCGCTTGGAACTGCTTGCACGCGTGTGCTGCTTGCAAAGTGAGCTGAAAGGGGTGGGGAAGGCACTAAGCCTGCTGAGAAAATTTGCAAGCAGTACGCACACTGTTGATCCCAAGTAAGCCTCCGTAAGTCTTTCATGCTCCCTACAGTACGGTACATGGGTTCTGCTTTTCAACCAGTTCCATTTTATGACAGTGCTCCAATCCTTAATCTGTCAGATAAGTGGAGAAGCCTGTATTGGTATCATAAATGGGTGAGATTAGTCAGTAGTAGCTACTGGCTGACCCTTTAAATATATTTTAAAAGTATAAAGAAGCCAACTGGAGAAACAGCAGTTTTACTGTGCAGAGTAACCCTGACTACAGAGAGCCAGGCCATTTCTACACTAGACTGTTATAGTGGTATTATTCCACTTTCAACATCCTATGAAATCCCGCCACTATAGCAGTCTAGTGTGGAAATGGCTTAGGACGCTGGGAACCAGGGTTTGACTCTCTGTTTAACCATGGAAACCCACTGGATGACCTGGAGCAGGTCACAATCTCTCAACCTTAAGAGGGAGGCAAGGGAAAAACCCCTCTGAACAAATTCTGCCAAGAAAACTCCATGATAGGTTGTCATAAATCAGAAATGACTTGAATGCATACAGCAACAACAACTCTGACTATGGACATCATTGCCACAAGGTGCAACATAGCCAACAGTTTTCAAACGGAGCAACAGAAAAAGCAAATAGTGTGCCATATTTTAAATAAATGTGATTATCAACCCATGTTTTAATCAACACCAGTTTCAACTCATATTCAAATCAACTCATAGCGTATCCAGCTGCCGGTAAATGACAGAGAAGGACTCAGCCCATTATGGCTCTGTTTCCTGTACCCAGCCTGGCAAATTGTTCTGAGTCAGCAGTGCTGAACTAAATTGCCACTGTGATTCAGAAAGTTATGGCTTAGGCTCATACCAACTTTGAGTGACTTGGCACATTAGCATCCACGCCTTTTTTTTTAATCTAGCATTTCTTATTTATTAAATATTACTATATCATTTTGCTGCCTGGCAGAACTGTACTTACAGATACATCCATCTGACAATATTTACAGGGTTCCTCAGCAGTCCTTGATTTTCAGAGATAGGTATGATCATCCAGAGTTTGGAAATGTTCCTTTTTAAACCTGCAGCCCCAAAATTACCCAGCCAACATGGCCGTACTTGTTGGGGGATTCTGTGACTTGCAGTAAAAAAAAAGAAAAAAAGAAAAAGAAGTAACACATTATGTGAAAGTCTTGTAGAACACTGACAGACACAGAATAGGTGAAAGAACATAGCATGGGAGCCAACCCGTTTAAGAGTTAAGGAAGATTGGAACTTGTGCAGGTAGAGGCATTACTCATTTAACAGAAAGTTTGGTACAAGAGGCAGAAAGAGCATGTAAAGAATAGGAACAGGTTCCTCCACTGCAGTTGAACGTGTTTTAGCAAACTTTTTGCCTCAGACTAATAATATGCATGGGTGAAATGAAATAACCAGGTCTGGTAAGCCTCACATAAGGAGACAAAAGCTGCTTTCAAAATATATTCAAGGATGACCTTTTCCCCATCAAACTCCACTTTTCTTGTGATTTTCATGTTGGTGGCCAAACTTACAGATCTATGCTTTTTTTTTTTTTAATCTGCCAGGGTTAGCAGGTAAGGTAGACATACCTGTTGCAGTCTACATGTGCTCCATAAGGGATTCTGGAGGCAGCTGTAGCAATATCACCAATATCTGGAGGATCACAGGTTCACCCAGCCTGGTTATAATCAGCACCTTTGGATTAGGGGGCTGTTTCTAGACACAGTGTTGTTGGGTACATCCACATTGCACAATTGTAGCAGTCAGATACTCTTTTAATTGGTGTGGCTCAATTCGACAGATTGCTAGGATTTGTTGTTTGGTACTTAGAGTTCTGTAGGAGAGCTCTAGTTCAAACCCCCCCCCCAAAAAAAACAGCATTCTGAGTTGGCCAAGTGACAGATCCCAGTAGTCTATTGAATGGCGTCTGGTAATTTTAAGTGCTGCTAATATGCTATAGAGTGTATAGCATGCAATCTTATGCTGACAGTGCTGTGTTCTCATCCTTTAAGTTTGGCTGCTGGAAGACATGGCCCTCTTGACACTGAGGGGTGTTCTCCTGTTTAATCCCTCTGCAGTCTGCTTTATGTGGGGATGCTCCATATGAATGCTCTGTGACCAGCAGGGGAATACATTACATGGCCAACTAGAAGTAAAAAGGTGATGAAAACAGTACACTGAAGAACTATATAAAAGAGATGAAAGTATCACAGAATCATAGAGTTGGAAGAGAACACAAGGGCCATTGAGTCCACCCCCTGCCATGCAAGAATGACAGATTAATTCAAGGAAGAAGCATTTGAAGATGAACTTGCGATTTTAGAAAGTGAAGTGGGAGCTACATTCGTGACACTTGGGATAAATAAAGCACCAGGAACAGATGGTATACCAGTAGAGCTGCTGCAAGCTATAGAGACAAAATCTACTCTAGTTCTAACTAAAATCTGTCCACAAATACAAAAAGCAAAACAATAACCCACAGATTGGAAACACTTAATATACATTCCAAACCCCAAGAAAGGGGACACCAGGGATTGTAGCAACCAAGACCATTGCATTAACTCCCCTTTTGCAAGTAAAGTAAAGCTCAACATTTTATAACAAACAGTTGAAACTTCTATAGAACAAGACATGGCTGAGGTCCAAGCTGGGTTCAGGAAAACTAATTTGAAATGTGGTGCTGGAGAAGAGTTCTACTGATACCCTGGACTGCTAAAAAGAATGAGTCCTAGAGCAAATCAAGCTTGAACTCTCCCTAGAAGCCAAGATGACTAAACTGAGACTCTTGTATTTTGGACATACCACAAGAAGACATAACTTGCTAGGAAAAGACAATAATGCTTGTAAAGGTAGAAGGCAGAAAGAAAAGAAGAAGACTTCATCACAGATGGATAGACTCAATCAAGGTCCCTGAGTTTGGAAGACCTGAACAGGGCAGTTGATGATAGGGTGACTTGAAGATCTCTCATTCATAGGGTTGTCATAAGTCAAAGTTGACTTGACCACACTTAACAAGAGCAGAAAATTGCAACTGGCCTGTGATGAGATTTTTAAAAACATTTATGTGAAGTAAGTTAAATGTAAATACAGTGGGCCCTCCTTACTTGCAGTCTTCAGATGTATGAATTTGAGCAACCACAACTGTATCCTACATGATTGGCTCTCCAGATTTGCTAAGGTTAGGGCACAGGACCTCTGCAACAGTGGAAAAATTGCAAATATATCAAAATATGTATGTGTGTGCTATGAGGGAGGGGGCTGAGGCACCATGGGGACAGTGGGTACTTGGGGTCCAAACCAGGTCAGAGAAAGAAGAAGGAAAGGCACGGTGTCCCTATACTTCCCCTCTCTTGCACAAATCCTTCATTGGGTGTGGGATGACACTGAGAGAGGGTTTCTGGTGCTGAGAAATCAGGCTGTGGGCTATCCTTAGTTGGTTAGGTAGTGGCTAGCGGAGGAAGAAGAGGACCAGAGGCAAGGGCTGCATGACCTGATTGGAGCTGCCCAGGGGGAAGATTTCCCTGGAAAAGAAATGCCTAAGGTGGGAGGGTAGAGGTTGGAGAAACTCACAAATAATCAAATCTGTGCAAGTGAAACCCGCAAATGTGGAGGCTCAGCTGGACCTAAAATGGCAGTGAGGTGTACACAGACCTTCTGAAGTATTAATATACATGCTGCCACCACTTAATATTATGGGATGCAAACATTTGCTTTTTTTCTTTTATGTGTGGGTTCCCGCAATGGAATCCCTACAAATATGGAGGACGCGCTGTATCTCCTTCTGGCATACATAGTCACTGCTTTGACAGTATGGACCTTTAACACGCCTACATAGCAGTAAGTCCCATTGAGTTCAATAGGGCATAACTCAGATTGTTTCTAAACCACCCTCCATATAGAATAAAATTTTATGATATGTGGAGCACCCCTGTTTTTCTAACACAGAAGCCATTTCCACACTAGACTGTTTTAGCACTATTATTCCACTTTCAACTTCCTATGGAATCCTGGGGTTTGTAGTTTCGTCCCCTCCTGAAACTGCAAACCCCAAGATTCCATAGGATGTTGAAAGTGGAATATTAGCGCTATAATAGTCTAGTGCAGAAATGGCCAGAGTCTAGAAAGCACCCAACAGAAAGAGATGGTGAACAGGAGGTAGGTACTGCACTTGTGCTCCTCCTCATTTTAACTGACCTCCCTGAGGTAGGTTCCAAAATGTATGACTTTTATTTGCCCATTTATTTAAGAGTCTCCAAGCAGCTAACAACATTAGAAATAAAACAGCAGCAATAAAATGCCTAGCAGCAATACAAAACAGCATAAAAACGGCAAGACCAGACTTTTTTTTTTAAGGCTCCATTGGAACAATATATTGGTCCGCATTTTTAAAAGCCAGAGCCAATCACCAGCTAGCACCCCCCAAAAGCATTGGGGAGAGCATTCTAGGGTGGGGTGCTGCAACTGAAAAGGTCCATCTTGAATCACCTCTAGCCTTATTTCAATGTTGTGGGAAGGAAACCAAGGTCAGTGCAGGAGAACGCAGTTCCTAAGACAACCTGGTCTCAAGTTGTATAGACCTTTAAAGGTCAAAGTCTTTGCAGTCAGCTGGGCCAAGAAACAGAGCAGGAGCCCGCTGCAAACCTGGGGAAATATGTTGCATAGGCCAAGGCCCAGTTGTTGACATAGCAGCTGTATTTTGCACCCAGTAACATTCCTGAACTATCTTGAAGTGCATTCCATGTATGATACATGGGGAGGGGGGACCCTTTTTTTGCGCAGCAATCCTCATAAATGCTCCCTCACCCTATATTTCTGTTAGTAAACACTGTAGGAATATATGTTTTGCATGCTTGCATTTGCTGAGATACCTTCTAGTTTGCTTTCCCGGCAAAATTGAAGGGAAAGGGGGTTCTAGTCAGCAGAATGAGATGCTGCCTCAGCAGATTCAAGTTTCTAAAATAAAGATTCTTACCTAGAATCAAGGGAAAGGGAGGTCCCTAAATGCACAGGCACCTTACTTAACAGTACTTAGTCGATATTTGCCTGCCACATCAGAAGAATATTTCTGTTATGATTTAATGACACTATTGTTCCTGCCAATAGCACCTCACCTGTGCTTTCTGACATGTACAAAAATATGCATGTCAACAGTGATACACATGCATATCTTTCCCAAACAAGTGTGTGAACTCTGTATTTACCCTGTGAATCACTCTTCCCGAGCCCAATGCTCTCCAAATGTATTGGACTACAATTCCCATTACCCATAGACAGCAATTAGGTATGGGTGCTGGGCGTCATGACAGGCAGAGTCTAATACCTCTGGAGGGTGCCAACTTGGGAGAAGCTGCCACAGATGGTCTAGAAGCATGGTGTACAATTAATATTTGAAATGTGCCATAAATAGCAAGGATGATGCTGGGATGTATCCCTTTAGAAAATAGGTGTGAACTGTGTAGCTTTCCACAAGTCACATTTTCATGACAGGTGTTGTCTGCAGCACCTCTTTGCTTAATAATGTATGCACATCTTGTTCAACTGGTTTGTGGGTAAAGGAATCCAAGGCATGAAGAAATCAGAAAGCCAATGTCTTCCTGAGTCTTAAATGACATGCATTATTCTTTAGCCATGTACACAGCAGGTGGAGCAAACTATGCTACCCACAAGCAGTGATTTGTTCTTCAGCCTTGGCTTCTTTTGTTCAGCAGCACCCCGTTACAGAATGTCCCATCGAGATGAGCAATATCCCACAAAGAAGAACTGTTTTGTGCTCTGTGACCTAAATATGAGTCATGGCAGCTCAGCCTCTTCGCTACCTGCAGCACATGGGAAATAATGCAATTCTTGGACAAGACATGTGGATCTCACTATAGCAGGCTATTACAAAATAGCCTCCCTTCATCAGAAAGAAGACAGCGGCGAGAGGGAGAATTAGTTTGCTGCCATGCCTTTTAAGAACAGGGGACAGAAACATTTAAAGCTTTGCTTACATACAATCTAAATGTTGCTTTTGAGTTGGCCTATTCAGACAATGTAGCTGGTTGAGGTGAAAAAAATTACACCTATCACTTAGAGGAGCTTTTTAACATCTTTGGTAATTTTAAACCCTAGTATGTGGTTTTAACTCATTTTAATTCTGGACAAGTTTTATCTCTTTATATTTCGTTGCTGTTGCTCTATTCTAGTTAGGTGACAGCCTTGTATTTTTGAAAAGCTGACCTTTTTATTTGCTTCTGTATTTTCATTGTGTTGGATTAATGGTTGTGCTTTTAGGCAATTCTATTATGTGACTGTTTTATATTTTAATTTTAATTGGATTCATATGCATTTTAGAAATAAAAGCCAATAAACAGAATCAAGCAAGGTGAGATGGTCATCCAAAGAGCCATTAAGTGTGAAATACAAATTTTCTTGCACAGTATCCTATGGGAAGCCGGCTGTGGCTCCCATTAAATTCAGTGGGGCATCCATGGGGCTTTGCAGACTGTGTCCCTTCTTAATTACTGCCAGTTTGGTTTTATATCTCTGGCATCTCATTGCTTGAGGCTTGTAGTATCTGTTGGTCTTCTGCTTTGAAGAGCATGAGCCTCTGGCCAGCCTGACATTGTTGGACTCCACTTTTCATCAGGCTCAACCAGTATAGTGAGTACAGTAGTGAAAGGTGATGAGAATTGTAGTCCAGCAAGTCAAAGACCCCCAGGTTCTCACCCACTTCTTTAGAGGCAACTGCATGTGTAAAGCAGACATTGAGATCAAGTGGAGCTTGGAGGCAGAAAAGTTCTCTTTTGACCTGGCCCAGCATTTTTATGAGACGTGATGAATGACTTGCTAGATAGATGAAAGCAACGTGTCAAAAGACAGGAGAGCCACTATTATCAAAAACTCAAAGCCTTTACTTTCTCTATGGACTAAAAGGGAAAAAAAATGGGGAGGGGAGTCTTCTTAAAACTGCTTGTATTATACACAGATACATCCAAAATCCTGGGATTAAATACAGTATTAGTTCTACTTAAAGCAGCCTTATTAAGATGAAGTTTACTTTTACATCACAACTTGCCTGTTGCTTGTAATAGGGCAATCATACGACCCTTCATATATTGCTGAAATGTAATTCTCAGCACTCCCACCATTTGCTGTGCTAGCCAGAGCAGCTGGGACTTGCAGTCCGCAAGAACATCATAATTCCTACCCCCACTTTGGGTCCATCTTAACTTCTAAGAAGTTCTAAGAGGGAATTTATTTTGATGGGACAATCAACAACAAAATAACATAATGGGCACCATCCAAGTATAGCGTGCTTGTAAAGTCCTCTTGTTTTCAATTAAGGACTTTAACAGCTGTTTAACAGTCGAATCAATTGGCTTCAAAGGTCTGTTTACTCAGATGAACAGTCTGAAGCTAGCTGTCACTGTTGTAACTTGTAATCCATTGGGGGCATGTCCAGGAGCAAGCTCTGAATTGTTATGTGGCTCTTTGCTCTCAGTTGCTGCACGAAGGCGATTATGAATGACACTGGACCTTTAAAGAGGTTACTTCTAGAATTGCATGTTCTTGCTACTCCAATAGACTGCTCCTGTTTAAAATGTGATGCCCGAAAAGATATTGTTTACAGATGTCCAAACCAAGGTGCTTCCAGCAGTAGTGAATGGCTGAATGTGCTGCAAGCTTGCAGGCCAGGGAGAAGCTTCAAAGAAATTACTCTTCATAGTCAGCTGCCCACACCCCTAAGCCTCTGAGGCAAACATGAATCGAGAGGATCAGTTATTCTATACTTTCAAGAAAACATTACAACATGTAACATTATAAGTCAATACAATACGTTACATGAGTTTTGATCTCCCTTTTGTGATCCCATCAGCCCACCCTAGATACATGATTACTTGCAGCGAGGTGTGAGCATGTCTATGGCCATTTCCGCACTGGAATGTTATAGCGCTATGATTCCACTGGCAACATCCTATGGAATCCTGGGGTTTGCAGTTTTGGGAGGGGCCGTGTGGCCTCTCCCGAAACTGCAAACCCCAGGATTCCATAGGATGTTGCAAGTAGAATCATAGTGCTATAACAGTCCAGTGCGGAAATTATCTATATTTGGGGCACGAAAACTATGGAAGGATGTGTTTTTATGGGACTCTAGCAAATAAGGAGGTTGAGGGTGCTGCTGCCCAGGACTGAAAAAAGTCTGCTAAAGTTTTTGACCAGTCCAAGAAATATGTGAGTGTGGAGAAGACTTGCATACAAAGTGAAATAATTCTAGCATTTTCCAAATCTGTTTTAAAGAAAAAGATACAGCAGCTGCTAAAGAGGACAACAGTAGGAAGAATGCCTGGTGAAGGCTTGACTACACCTTGCATTCAGATTAAGCACCTTTCCAGATTGTGCCCTCTGCACTTAGATTTATAAATGTCTTACCTTCCCTTTCAGACTGGTTAATAGTACTGTAAACGAGAGCTTACAGAAATGACACTGCAAGATGTTCTTATTAGCAGAGTTTATGATCATTTGCCAGCCTCCTTGGGATTTCTATTTTCCTGTGATTTTACCTGCAATCCCTACAGTAGCAGGAGGGGAAAACAGATTTTGCAGCAACAAGGTATTGTTCTGAACTACCTCTGTCCTCATCCCAGGTATTAAGAGGTGGTCTCTGTTTTTCAGTAAGCAAGACCCATTACCTTTATAAAAGACTTGCTCCCACTGGAAGAAAACTATTAGAAATATGGAGCATCTACCAACACAGCCACTTGCATTTTTAAACTATTATTGGAGGGATGTTGTTATAGGGACTGTCATGAGGAGGGCCTGGATTCCAACATTTGCCCTGACACCACTGCTGGTTAATCCAACACAATTTACCAATACTCTGCTTAGTAAGCACGGTCACAAAAGGAGGGACTCACAACCCACCACCCATTTGACCATTCTTCACTTACCAACAATTGTACCACTGTAACCACGGTGGGTTAAGCATAGCAAGGATCACTCATCTGTATTAAGATCTCCATAAAGCTCTGTGTGAGTGTTGTGGATTCACTAATAGAGGTTAATAAAGTAATAGCAGATGCTGTGCAAATCAGGTTGGGAACTAAACGCTGCATCTGAGGCTGGAGGGAGCCAGAGTCTGGGAAGAGATCTGAGCTGTGCCTGCCCTAGAAAAAGCCCAGTTTTATTTTCCCTTTCCCTCTTCCCATGCCTGCACAATCTTTGGCCAAGGTTGAAATTGGCAGCCAGCTGCGGCCGCAAAGAAACTAGGCTCTTTTCATACATCACGTTCAGGCGTCACGTTTTTCAGGGATATCCCCCCTCCCGCGCGCGCGTGTTGTGTGTGTGTGTGTGTGTGTGTTTGTTTTAAGCCTCACAACCTCTTTTGATCTCTCAGGGAAAGCGAGAGAGAGAGAGAGAGAAATACTAATCGCAGAGTCACTCTTCAGGAATGCACCACCCAGGACAGACACGCACACGCGCAGAGCAGATTAAAGGGGGGGGAAAAAAAAAACACTCTCCAGGGAAATGACCACCATTTCCGCATTAGCCTGTTGCAGCGCTGTTATTCCACTTTGAACGTCCTATGGAATCTTGGCGTTTGCAGTCTCCCTAAACTGCAAACCCCAAGATCCCACAGGATGTTGAAAGTGGAATAACAGCGCTGCAACAGGCTAGCGCGGCGATCGCCTACAACTCCCTAGCAGCTTTGCGCCCGGGCGCAGCCCGGCCGGTGCAATGTGCCGGCTCTTCCCGCTGCAGCCCGAGAAAGTGTGTCACTGGGGCACGAGGCTCTCCCTCCGCGTCACATGGGGGAGGCTCCGGTGCCGCGTGCTGGCGTCTGCGCAGCCGCGGGCGGCGAGGCGACGCGACGCCAAGGAGCCAGCCCTGGCAGAGGAACATTTTGCAGGCGAAGGGAGAGGCGGCGGCAGCAGCGTGGTCCAGCTCCCGCCCCGGATGGTGTAAGGAGAGGCACCCGGCGCGCCCCTGCTCGTCTCCGGCGGACACGGTCTCCGCGCAAAAGCCTTTTTTTTCCCTTTTCTCCCCCCTCCAACGAGACCGGTTTGCAGCCGGGTTCGTGCGCTGCGGCACAACTTTGGGGGGACAAGAAGAAGACCGAGGAGGAGAAGGGGGCAGCCTTTGGCATCCCCTCCCGGCCTCCTCGCCCACCGAAGCTCCGCTCGCCATGACCGACAGCTGTCCGCTGAACAGGATGGCCGCGCTGGATACCAACAATAACGCGCCCGGTAAGCGCAGGGTCGGGTCCGAGGTCGGAGTCCCGAGACGGGGGGTCTTGCCCGCGTTGGGGGATCGTACGGCCCGCGCCGTCTTCCTCTCCCGCACGTTTGCCTGGTGCCCTTCCCGTGCCCGGGGCCCCCCGCGGTCGGAGTTTGGGCGGCTTCTTTCGGGTCCTCGCCCTCCGCGCGTGATGATCCCCCTCTTGGTGTCGGGACGGGAGAAAGGCGTCCTCCGGCCGCGGGTCCTTTAACGTTTGCTCGTCCCCGTGTCGAGAGCTTTCTAAGCACTGGACCTTCCCCGTAATCTGTGGGTTCCTGCATGGCAGGGGGTTGGACTGGATGGCCCCTGTGGGCTCTTCTCGTTCTGTGATCCTCACACCCCAGGCTGAAGAGAGTGTGTTGATGATGGGAAGAGGGGCCAAGGCGTCCTTCTTCATCCCCCTGCCTCTCTTCCCTTTCCCACCCCGTAGATGTCTCGCGTGTCTGTTGGATTGACACCCCCCCCCGGGATCGGTGAAAGGCGAAATAGGAGTAGAGGTGTCCATTGCAGGGGAAGAGGTCAACTTTCTGTCTCCTCGTGGTGTGAAGCGTCTGGGCTCCTGGTAGCCTCAGCCAGTGCCCTAACCTTGTCATTAGAGGTGTGGTGGGGAATTGCGGGGGGATCGGGCCGCCTTGCTTCCCCTGTGATCGGCGCCTATCTGGTGTTTTTCCCGGGAAAAAGTCCTTGAGAAAGTGGGGCCGTCCCAAGATCTAATTCTGATACTGCTCCCATCGTGTTTCCAGTCTTCCTAGATTCCTTTTCTAGGATTCCCTCCGCCCTTGATCCTTGATGGCAGGGAAGCTCTTCCTCCCTATCCCCTTCGGAATCGCACCTTTTCTGGGGTTCCCCGATGAAGCGTCCCCCGTTGAATCTCTCACGTGTCTCCTTACCCGGCTCAGCCACGTGCAAAGTTTGTTTTTCCTACTGGCCCCGCCCCTCGCTTTCCATTGGTCAGTTCCCACCACTATTATACTACCGGGCATGCCCCCCTGAGGGCGACGTCACCATCCCGGCATCTTGACAGGTGCGGAGCCTTCCCACTGGGGGGGACTCGGGGGGTGGAACCTCCGTTGCCAACGGGGGGGGGAATTGGAACCAATAGGGAGGCGAGAGGTGGGGCAAAGCGTGATGGGCGGGGCCTGGGAAAGAATGGAAGCATGTGCAAGCCAGACACGTGGAGAGGAGCCCGCTGACCTGCCAACCCCGATCCCTAATCACTGAGGTCCGGGCAAGACCTACACGTCCCGCTGTAGGTCTTTTGGGCGTGTGAAAAATAATTGCCTGTGTTCAGCCGTCTTTTCCGTGTGCAAGGATGCCTTACTTGGCTTGGGAATGAAGAAACTCGGGAGTCCCGGTAGCACCTGGACTCCTCCTATTCTCCTACTACTAGTTAATTGATTTAATTCCTCATTTGACTACATTTGTACCACCACTGTTCTGTTGCTTGGCAGGCATTTTTGGGAAAAAGTTGCCAAATTGTTTTGGAAGGATTTTTCAGAGGTTGCACCCATGGTGTCTGAGCATATGCAGAAGGCTTTTCCTCTTAGGAAAACAAAAATAAAGCATTTTGATTAAAAAAAAACAAAGGACTTAAGGGCACTGTTCTTTGCATAAGTACAGAGCATGTTTTGTTTATGCCCCCAATTTTTTTTTAAGTAGTTAATTCAGTCACCTGACCATGTGTAGAGAATCTTCCCTTCGTGGTAAGTAGTTGAAAGCAGCATAAGAACTGATCTTTTTTCTGGGCATGTACAGAGTGAGTCTCAGCACAGAAAAACTGTTTCGTATAATAAATAACAAAAGTAGCAAACATATTCTTAAGCTCAGTGACTAGTGCTTAAGTTGCTAGAAGCAAGTTTTCTACTTACACAGAACTCATCGTAGCTTGACGAATGCTGTGGAATCCAAAACCTTCCTTCCAAACATTTTAAATAGTGGTTGGCTAAGATGAAGGCATTTTGCTGCCTCAACTCAGTGTTTCTGAGTATACGATTCTACTTGTTACTGTGCACTTCTGTTAAATGGTACTTATTTTGTACAGAACTGAAGTAGAGAATTTTGGCATAAAATAACTCCATGCAATTTGCCTGAACAGTATCTGCTTGCTTCAAAGAATTCAGAGGTGATGAAAATTGGGACCGACAGGTTTCTTTGGTGAGGAAGGTGTTGTTTGTATTTGTTCTGCAGCAGCAGTGGGATGGTTGCTTTGGTTTGCAGTGGTCTTGTGTAAGGAATTTTTGTAAGCTGAATAGAATTTTTGATAAATTTCCTCTGTGAATACAGGAAGGTTGCTTATAGTCATGTGGTATAAATAGTGGTACAGCCCAATTCTGCGTCTGTTTATTTTGGCATAAGTCCCATTGAAACCAGGATGACATACTCCCTAATGGTGAATAGTACTGTACTGTTTGTGTATACTACGTCTCTGACTTTCTTTCTTTCTCTCTCTCTCTCTCTAAGAGTTTGAATGTTCTTGGCCTGAATCCTGTTGGTAGCACCAAGTAGAGTAGACTCGTCGAATCAGTGGAATTTATCTGTCGATTCACTGTTCAGTATTGATTCAGTGGGTTTACCCTAGTTGGGGCTAATCAAGAGGATTCTAATCCTTGTGTATGTGGTTTCTTAGTTTTGAATCTGTGGCTGGGTGTTAAGCATTATCCAGTGGCAATGTAGCAGTTCACACATCTTGATTCTTTCTTACTGAGATCGTGTTTTTCCCCCCCCCAGCCTGATCTGACCTATACAGATCATTTCCCACCCTCTCCCCAACTTTTATTTTTCTAAGAATATGGCTGACTGAATCAGAGGGGATCTTTGCCCCATCCTGGCCTACTGAATATGTACCACTCTACTTGATGTGATTTGGTCACTGTACTCACCTGCCCAGAGAGAGAGGAAGTATTCACATTGCAATCCAGCCCTACAGCACTTTTGCCTTTCCACACCCATTTGGAAGATACCCAGCTGGGTCTTCACATCACTTCCACCTTTGCTGGTTCCTTCTAACAAGGTTTGTTTATTCTCTGTGACCCACTTGGGGTGTGTCATCTTATGCAGACTTTGTATTCAATAATGCATGTGAACTCACAGGCTCCTAACTGGGAAGGAAGACTGCAATAATGAGGATATCTTTCTGTGCTGGGTTGCCCTGCCCTGCCTCCTTTCATGCCCTGACCTGCCTGAATTGCAGACTCCGATTCCTGACTGTTGAGAGATGGGAGGGCCCTGAGAGGTGATTTTTCAGGAGAGGCCGTGGGCAAAGCAAACAGAAGGTCATTGGTGCCAGCGGGATTACTAATTAGGTCACGTGCCAGGGCCACATTCAAAACCCAGACAGGGTGATCACACCTGCCTTAACAAGGCAGACACCTGGCTGCTACCCAAGCCTGAGACGCTCTTGGTTCAGATCAAGAGGCAGTCCTGAATAATCTGCACCCTTTTTTGTCCTTGAGAGCACTTCTGGGCTTTATGCATTTACTCAGCAGGAAAAAGGACTGCCTCGCCTGGAGAAAGTTCCACCTTGAAAACACTGTGCGGTGTTGGAACTGTATTGGGAGTTATATTGTATGAAAATTGTACGGAAATAGGCCAGGAGCCACAGGGTTGCTTCCAGGGCATCTGTTCTCTTGGGAGCTGGTGACCCTTCCTTTATGACAGGGGTGAGGGTCTTCAGCTCCTGGGGCTTAATCTGGCCCCCAGGCTTCCCCAGATGATCACATGCCCTTTACCTGTGACAGTCTTCATTTGGTACTTTCCTACATTTCTGTCAGTCTCTTTCATATTCTAAAAGCATGAGATGCCTCTCCAGAGTCTTATTTGCTGTCAGTAAGATTTTTTTAGGCTAAAATACACTGATATTTTTAGTCTTACCCTTTTGCCTCTCGCCCTCCCTACTGCTCAAATCAGGCCCCCAATGTCTCTGACCCTTGTATTGGGCCCTTCAGTGCACAGAGGTTCCCCACACTTGCTTTCTCTTTTGCAAGTGATGAAGGGAGGCTAGGAATGCGGGCCCTGGATGCCTGCTACCTATACCATGCCTTCTGCTGGACTTGCGCAGAAAGGCAAAGAGACTCATATGTGGGTAAAATTCCAGAAAAGGGTGAGATGGTTGTTTGATAACTAGAGGTGAGTGGATTCAAGAAGAGTGTGATCTGGGTGTGTTGCTGGATCATGCTTATGACCTCCTATGCCACTCACGGTTTTATTTTCTGCAGTTATAGGAACAGGACAGAGGGAAAAGCCCCCTCATTTCTCTATTTACCCCAGTTCAACTTCAGTACCCTGAACCCCAAGAGAAATGTAGTGTGCATACAGGTTGCTCTTGTCTAGTACAGATATACAGAGCTGGCTGCTATTAAGTGGACATTGTGTAATTTGACACACAGTGCGGGGACTGAAACACTTTAAAGCTGAAAGCCAGAGAAGAACCATACAATTGTAGGGTTGAAAAAGACCCCAAGGGTCATCTAGGCTAAACTGCTGCAGGTGGAGAAATCCACAGTTAAAGCAGACCTGCCAGGTGCACGGAAAAGGAGTATACACGCTATACAACAAATTACTGTATTTGCTGGCATATAAGATGCACCGGCGTATAAGATGCACCAGCATATAAGACGCACCCTATTTACATGCTGGCAAATACTAATTTGAGGGTATAAGATGCATTGGCATATAAGATGCACCCCATTTTCAAACAGTATTTTTCAGGAAAAAAAAGTGAATCTTATACGCCAGCAAATAGGGTAAATAGGGATGGATCAGCACATTTCTTCCTGCAATGTTTTGAATATAACAAAGCAAAACAGAAAATACTACCTTCTAGTGAACGGTTCTTCACTGTGCCTGATCTGAATTACAGAGCTGGAAGAGATCACAAGGTCCATTGAGTCCAACCTCCTGCTATGCAGGAACATGCCATCAAAGCATTCCAAACAGATGGCCATCCAACCTCTGTTTAAAAACCTTCAAAGAAGGGGACTCTACCACACTCCAAGGCAGCACATTCCACTGTTGAAGTGCTCTTACCATCAGGAAGTTCTTCCTAATATTTAGGTGGAATTTCTTTTCCTGTAGTTTGAAGCCATTGTTCTGTGTCCTAGTCTCTGGAGCAGCAGAAAACAGGCTTGCTCCATCCTCCATATGACGTAACTTCAAATATTTAAATATTTGAAGAATAAGATGTTCTCTCTATGTTTGTAGGGGAGGAGTTGGAGAGAAAAAGTCCCGATCTAAATGAAGGAAGTGCAGCAAAGCAAGGAGTCAAAAGTGTCAGCTGTGAGCTCCTATCCTGCTCAGGGCAGTTGATGTCATTGACATCATACTCTTCCGTGAAGTAGTGATGATACAGCTGTCTTGTATGAGAGAGTATGGCTGCCAGATCCATTTAATTAATTGCCTTTTTTTTTTAAACTGCTGGGTGGGGAGCAATACGGATTATTTGCCTTGCATGTCAAAACGACTTGGGATGGTCTAGCATTGAGCCTTGCGCCTTCTGCTCCTATTGGGTGCCAGTCCACCGCATCAGGTAACTTAAGAAACACAGTGCCAGAAGACGGGGTATAGGTAGCACATTCCTAGTGGGCATTTGATAAAACTGAGAGGAAGATGCCTGTACTTCTAGCACAGACTTCTACATCCTGGTGCCTTTTGGACTGCAACACTCAGAATCCCTCAGACAGTGTAACCCTCCAGCTACTTCTGCAGTGTGGGAGATGGGGAGGAGTTGGCAAGTTGAGAAAAGCAGTGCTTGCCATACTACCACTGGTTTTGTTTTAGCTAGATCTTGGAGAAGTCACTATTTTTCTGGGCTGCAACTCCCCAAATCCTTTAGTCACAGATGTAGTTCAGAAAGGCAACTTTTTCCAACTTCTAGTTTCGGCACTTGCTCAACAAGCACCATCCTCTCCATATTTGGGCCCTGTACAAGGAAGGTCATTAACTAGTGGGAACCAGCCAGTGGAGATAAAAGGCTTACAGGCGTGCTGGTCAAGGGCTCCTCTGGCTTGTTGTTGCAAGGGCCTGTCTGGCCCTTGAACGTGGCTCTCACACGTGACCTTGTTTATAATCCCTTTGGCTCTGGTGGGTTTGTTTAAAGTTTGCTTGAGGCCTTTCCTGCCGGGCTTGCCCCTTGGCAAGTAGCCCGGCTAAAAGGGCTGCGTGTGTGTTTTCCTCTCATCTCCAGGTTCCCAGCTTAACCACTCTCCCCAACTTCTGGGATGCGATTTTTTTTTTTTTTGGCTTCCACCAATGTTTTCAACTACCTTTTGGCCACCTGCCCTATTTTTCTCTCTTTTCACCCACTCTGCTCTTGTGCGTTTGTGTTTTTCCCTTTTGCAGCATTGAAATGTAGGTCAGCAACTGAGAGCAGAAAGGGAATTTGGTTTGCGAGAGAGGAATTTTGGCGGGATGAGCTTCAGAGCTTCCCACCATGGCTAATAAAGCAGGATTGGTGTGTATGTGTGTCTGGTGACGACAAAGTCCCCACGCACTTGGTTTCTTTGTTTTAATGTCTTCATCGGTAGCTTTTACTCACAAGTAGGTTTATCTTCCTTTCTACCCCCACCAGTCATTCCAGTCTTTGCACATGTCCTTGAGACAGCTCCCATGTGCCTAGTGTTCTCTCCCAGTCTCTCACATGTGACTCTGAAAACTCACATGTTTATAGTGAGAACTGGACTGTTAATTACCACCTCTTTTAGATGCTTCTTTCCCCCCTTCTTTTTTTTTTTCCTTTGCATTTGTACATGTGCTAATCTGTTTACAAAAGTGGCTGACTCTGGAATGGAGTGAGTAAGATAAGACAGAAATGAACGGGCAGGAGCAGGACCAGAAAAAAATTCCTTCTTTGGAGGCAGAAAGTGATTTAGTATTGGCCAGACCTGGAAACTATATTTTTTCAAGACGACAACTCACGGTGATTGTGCTGGCTAGAGGATTCTGAGAATTGCATTAGCTGCATCAGGCTCTTTTGTAGAGTTCCAAAAAAATAGGTTTACCAGACTTTGAGTATGTAGGAGTTAATGATGATAGTTGAGGGAACTCTCACATTCAGAGGTAGATTAGGCAAAGAACATAGGCCTACATGCATTTGTTAATCCTAGTGGGAGTGGACCTGGTGAAGCCCTAGAACTTCCAAAAAGATTCCATTGACTCAGAGGGTTTCCTTTAGTTGGGACTAGGATTTGAAATAGAATTATAGAGCTGGGAGGTCATCTTGTGCTGGAGTTTTCACATCCACAGCATCCTGAGTGATGGCTGTGGCCTCTTGACTACCTGTAGGAGCTCTCAGGGGCAGAGCTGGGAGCAGAACACAATGCTAGATAGCTCTTGTTCCAATTCTGTAAGGCAATTCAGATGTTCTCATGGAGGCTTACTTAATATGACTTGGTGTACCTAGAACTTGGTATATATATTTCTCCACCTGCTCAGTGATTACTGTGTTTAGGTTTAGGGTGAAATTTTACTCAGGTCGGTTGTCTGCTTTGAGTCTGTGCACACGCCTGCATGTACATGTTTTGCTGTCTTCAGCATTATGGGGCTTGGCTTCCTTGCTTAAGTCAGTTACAAGCTATTTGCATTCCAAATAATTATAACCATGCACCTGTTGTCTACAAGCAACATGAGCAAGGACATTTTGCTTTTTTGCTGCATTTGTATTTATATATGAACCGCTGTTCTCATGCTCCACTTCAAAGAGTTTGTTTCTGAGCCATGAAATTCCAAAAGTGTAACGTTTTCTGCATTAGGAAAAGTGCTTCAACTACCTAGTAACTTCACTTGCCGTTTTTGGGATCCTTCTCCCGAGTCTTTAACCTGTCTCCCACTGCCTCCTTGTGTTGACTACTACACCCATCATCCCCAGGCAGCTTGGAGATGTAGGCCAACAGATCTGAAGGACACTAGGCTAGGGGAGGTTGCTTTAATCTCTGCATACCAGCCTCTTCTTTTTCTCTTCCTACTTCTTCTCTGTCTTTGCAGTGGTCTTGATTTTCTCTTTACTTCTCTCCCTGCAGGCAGGGTCTGTACTTCTTGGGAGTAGGGGTAGGTGCAGAAAATATATGATATATATAAGTAGATAATTACAGCCCTAGCATTTGAAGTGCTTTTAAAACAATGCTATTATTAGCTTTTCTACCCTTTTGAGATAGGTAACTGGAAATATTCTTCTAAGCTGTCCTTGAAATACTTGTATTAAAGGAGGGATATTGGTTAAGCAGTAGAATGGTACCATAAATCAATATTGGCATTATTTAATTTGACATTTTATATTCACCTCTTTTAGAAATTATTCCCTGCTCTGTGTTTGCACAGTGATTTCTTCACATCTAGATTGCGTCGGTTCGTGTGCTTTCAGGGCTGGTACACAGGTGGCCATTCCTTGCATCAAAGAATGGGGCTGTAGCAACTTGCTGTGTGCTTCTTAGACATATATGGGATATATGGTTTCCAGTTGGAGTAATGCTGACCTAGTTACTGCACAAGCATCTTATAAAGGTCTTCTGAATGCTTCTTCCTCCTCCCTCAGAAATCTTTGGCCTGCCTGATGATAGCAACAGCCAACAGTGCCTGCATTTGGAAATGCCACTTTACAGTGCAAACATTTTACTAGGATATTCTTTGCAACAGCAAGGACTAGAAATTTAATGCTGGTTTAAGGTAGTTGAGATTGTCAAGCTTCCAACATGATATTTTAGCAGAACCTCAAGGTGTCAAACACACAGAAACAGGCCTCTGGGCACTTGTTCAGCTGTGTTAAAAAAATCTATGGCAGGAAGAGGGATTCTCATGGTTCTCTCTCTCTCTCTGTCTTTTAAACCTTCCACAGGTGGTGTGATCAACTACATTGGCTCCAATGGTTCTTCACCAAGCCGCACCAGTCCTGTCTCTCTCTGTGGCAGTGACAGTTCCAATGGGAGTTGCCAGCTTTCCTCGCAGTCCGCTTTCCCCAGCTACTTTCCACCTTCACCCACTGGATCGCTGGTGCAGGACTCTGGTCGCTCATATGGGGGAAGTTCAGCTGGGTTACGTGATGACGCCTCCCCTTCGTCCTCCTCTTCCTCTTCCTCATCTTCCTCCTCCACTTCTGGAGCCTCTCCAGGAGGTTTGCGGGTGGCTATGGATGATGGAAAACGTATTTCGCCAACCAAAGGCACCAGCAGCAACATCACAAGTAAGTGGAGGGACAGAAACTACATTTTTGGCAACGCTTGGAGAAGCTGTTTTTGGGCTATAAGTTTTAGATTCCAAAATCAGCAGCTTTTTCAAGTTCAGAGGGCACAGGTTGTGGATTCTATGGTGGGCACTTCTGTGGCCAGCTAGGGGGTTTGCAGTTTTATCAGCTCCTCTGTCAGATTATTCCAGGACTGGAGTCCAATCCTATCCCCCAGCACACTTTCTGGGAGCTTTAATTCCTCCCAGCTTCATCAGAGGCAGTTTGGATGCTTCTGGTAGTTTCAGAGCTCTGACATGAGCTGTGGGTTGGGGAAGCACAGAGCTAAAAAAACCCTTGTCTTTGGGGCAGAAAGTCTCATTGCCTGTCTTTCTCTTTCTCCTTCCTTGTCCTCTCAGAACTCAACGGGATGGTCCTTTTGTGTAAAGTCTGCGGGGATGTTGCTTCTGGGTTCCATTATGGCGTCCACGCTTGTGAAGGCTGCAAGGTGAGCATCTTTCTTGCTCTTTTTCTCCATGCATTGAAGAATGTGTATGGGGCTTCAGTATTGGGGGATGGGGTGAGGGGACCAGGGCCAGCCCAAGGTATTTTACCATCCGATGCACCAAGTCTTAAATGACATACTGTGTTAGAACTAATGAGCATGGCATGCGGCTCATTGGAAATGTTTGGCTCACCAGCTGCATGGGCATGAATGGGAGCTGCTGGACAAAAGGTAGAAAAGGGGTGGGCAACTTTGCTGCGTCCAGGGACTGAATTTTTTTGTGCTTGGATTTTAGCCACCACTTCTGGAAGCAAGGGGAAGTGAACCCCCTTTTGCTAGAAAAACAGGGAGCTGTAGGGCAGTCATGCATTGCTCATCTGCTAGGCTAGGTGTAGACCAGTTGTGACCCATGGGCTGCATGCAGCCCTGCTTTTGTGGCCTCTGAATCCCTGTACCAGTTTCCCAAAGCCTCCAAAGCTGCTTTAAAAAAAAAAAAAGTTTCAGCTCAATCTTTTGGGCAGTTCTTGTCTCAAAGCCTCACAGAAAGCCCCCCAAATGCATGGAAGTGCACAAAATACCACCTAGCCAGCCCGCCTGCCGACCCGCACAATCACTCCAGAACCCCATAGTACCTCCAGGTATCTCTGTTATCCTCTGCATTTTCTCTTGAAATGGTGGCAGGAAATGACATGACATCACCTCCTCACATATTGAGGGGGACTACAGAGGAAAATAGAGGCATTTGGGATTGCTGGGGTGGGGACTGTGGCGGGGAGGAATTGGCCTTTGACTCCCACACAGTTGCCCAGTCCTCTGCTGGATCAAAGATGGGGATACATGTGGCTCTCTAGCTGCTTTTTGACTGTGACTCCAGTGGTCCCTCTCTGACATCTATGTGGATGGGAGCTGGAGTCTGGCAAAATCAGAAGGGCCACAACTTCCCCATTTGGGCAGTAGAACTTACTACAGGATTGGGCTTCTCACAGCAGGGGAATCCTGCTTTTCTGCTCCTTACTGTCTTATGCTCCCAACAATTTCTGTGAGAGAGGTGACTTCTTTCTCTTGGGCCATTTTGGCCCTACACTGCTATAGTGCTATTATGCCACTTTCAACCTCTTGTGGAATTCTGGGGTTTGTAGTTTACTGAGGCCAAAGAGCTCTCTGGCTGAGACTTCTAAATGCCCCTTCCTAAACTGCAAACCCCAGGATTCTGTAGGATGTTGAAAGTGGAATACTAGCGCTGTAACAGTGTAGTGTGGAAATGGCCTTGGTCTTGTGGTGGAGCTGCTGCTGGCACGACCCCTTTAGACCTTATTGGGTGCCGATTTGTTGCTAGACAGGAGTCCTGGCTAGGGAGTCAGCCTAACATCCCTGTCGTACATATCAAATTGCTTTTTCTCGCACCTGCACACTAGCATTCATTCTCCTTTGTGCTCCACTTTGCGCCCTTCTTAATTTGCCATGCCTTTGTGGAGCCAGTGACACAGGCATCAAGAAGATGTGGCCCTTGGCCCCTACCACAGACCTGCAGTGAGAGAGAATTCAGTCATGTACCGCGTAAACCAGAAGAGCCCAATTAGTCACTCTCTAGCTCACATTTTCAGGGAACTGGGTTGAAAAGCCACACTCTGGAGGTTTAAATTCAGATACCGGATTGCTGGCTCTTCTCACTTTAACATTCTTGTCCCTGTTTCAGGGTTTCTTTCGGCGCAGCATTCAGCAAAACATCCAGTACAAAAAGTGCCTCAAGAATGAAACCTGCAACATTATCCGAATCAACCGGAACCGCTGCCAGCAGTGTCGCTTCAAAAAGTGCATGGGAGTCGGCATGTCCCGGGATGGTGAGTCCCTGCTGCATCATCACTTGGAGGCTTACACTGTTTGTGGGCTGGGGCTGGTGAGGAAAGAGTAGCACTTGTTTCCTACCTTTCTTCTTCTGGTACAATCAAGGTGCCAAGATCATACCTCTGAGTGCTGAAAGGTAGCAGTGTTTCTTTTGGGATATTTGTTTCTGTGGGGGCTGGGAAGAACTATAGAAAATCCCTCACAGATCTTTCAGGTTGTATTTTAACACTTGTCTTTGCTGCTCCTCCACAAGTAAGCAAGTTGCTCCTTCCCAGTCTCCCTTTTATTGTTAGCTATTTCTTGCTGCTTTCTCATCCTTCTGGTTAATTTCCATCCTGTCTTCTCCCCTGTACCAACAGTTCCAGGATCTGTAACCCTTCGTCAAGCAGGCTTTCTTGCTTTTCTCTTTGCTGTTTTGCAAAGTGATGAAACTTGTATATGGGATGGAAGTTATATAGGGATAGGGTCTTTCCTGTGGTGGCACTGATAGTGGTACACTCTGCCAAAGCAGTCTGCCTGGCTCCCTTGTTTCCTGCCCTTTGAATCAATCAAGACCCAAAGTCTGCTTTTTCAGTAGGCTTTCTTAGATATGTTTCATACAAAACTGAGGAAAATTACACTTTTTTTTGACTACAACTTCCAGAATCTCCCAGTGAGTGTCGCTCTAGAACTTCCTCTGGATTCTGGGAGTTCTAGCTCCAAACAGTAGTGCTTCCAAAATGCTGGTTTGATGAAAATGACGGCTTGATGAACACATGACACTCACTCTCTTCTTCCTTTCTTCCTCCCCACAGCTGTACGTTTTGGACGTATCCCCAAACGTGAAAAGCAACGGATGTTGGCTGAGATGCAGAGCGCCATGAACAACATGGCCAACAATCAACTGAGTGCACAGTGCCCACCCGAGAATTTACCAGCAGGACACCCGCAGGCCAACACCAACCCCCTGCTGTGCAACCAACCCCAGATGGCGCCCTGCTCCCCGCCACCCCATGCAGCCTCGCCACCCCAACAGTCTCCTTGCTTTTCCCAGTTCTCCCAGCAGCTGACACCCCCACGCTCCCCCAGCCCCGGCAACGTCATGGAGGACGTCATCTCGCAAGTGGCTAAGGCCCACAAGGAGATTTTTGTTTATGCCCACGATAAACTGGCCACAGGGCCCCCACCACCCATGGGGAGTGACAGCTCTCTTGGTTGGGAGAACAGTTGGCTAACCAGCAGCTACCACAGCAATGGGCTGTGCCCTCAGAATGACAATTGGAACTCTGGTTCTCCTGCCCCCAACAACATCTGTCACCAGAACAACATCAATGGACATCGGTTTTGCCCCTCCAGCTATTTGTCTAGGCAGACGGATCCCTCCACTGGGCAAGGTTGCCCAAGGCAAGGCGAGCCCAGAGATATACTCTTGGTAAGTGCCACATACACACAGTTCACACTGTCTTTTCCTTTCCTTGTCACTGTTTCTTGAATGGCCAGTTGTGCTTTGTTGCCTTTTTTCGCGGGGCTCCATATTGTAGATCAGGATGTTAAAGTTTGCTTTAACATCCTGGGAGGGAAGGGAAGGAGAAATTTGAACTAGGCGCTTCATAGTTCATACCTCAGCTGCTCTGTCTAGCAGGCCAACATCTGTTTGGATGTATTTCTATCTCAGATTCCCCTCTTTTTTGAAATCCTTATTTATGCAAGTGTTTGGAAAAGTAATTTTTCTGAGAGTAGAACTCCCAGAGTTCAACCCTGGCCATGCTACCGAGGGATTCTGAGAGTTGTAGTCCAAAAATGTTATTTCTCCAAGCTATGATTAGTACATAGTAGAATTTTAACATTCTGCCACCCAATCACAGGGGGATTCAGCGGTCCTTACCCAGATTCTGTTTCTTCTGGATCAACAGGAAGGTTTTTTTTGTTTTCTTTTTTTACTTCCAAATAAATACTTGGATGTGTTTTAATCACATGTTATCTTGGGTCATTTAGTGAGACACAGTTAAGAATATTACAGTGTCCACCTGTCCACTTGCCCACAGTTGCAATACTAAAAACTTGAAATAAATACTACTTGCCCCTGCCCCCAGAGTTGGTTAATTTTCAAATAAATTAGTTGATGATGCAAGCCCCACTCTAAACACATGCCATGGCATCTTTAACTGAGAGAGTGTGGGATGGGAGACAAAACTGTGCCAAATTCACTAGCCCTCAAGTTGTAGAAACATACACCAGGGGTATATAGAGAAGAGAGATCTTACTATAGGAGAAAATCCATCCTACTGATTCTCTCTGCTGGAAGGCCAGAGAAGGCCGTAGGGCTAGCTTTATATGAAAAGTAGTAGGGTGGATTGATCCAGGTGAATTGGTGTACACTGGAGAAAACTGGTGGAGAACACTACAGATAGGTGTGAAACTACCAGTGAAACAGAGTGTCCATGTGTGACACACACAGCTAATATTTTGATGTAGTTACTCTGGTGCTCTTATATGGGAAGGCTTACTTTGTTCATTTGTGAATGAGTTAAATAAGCAATATCCATTGGTGGGAACTTGACGCTTGGTTGAAAAAAAAACACCTTAAGCTAAGACTTAGTGTGCAAGTAGTATGCAGATAGTAACTGCTCACCTGATCTAGTGCCGAGCTCAGCCCTGCTTTTGCTTTGCATCAGCCTCTTCTTTTGTTGAGTACCAGCACGTGCTTGTAATTGGCTTGTGGAAGATAGTATGTGAAGTTTAGTCCTGCCATCATTTTCAACTATTTGTCAAGCTGGGAGCAAGCTTTGGCTCATGTTGATGGCAACATGGATGAGAAGTAACCTTTTTTTAAATATATGGGGTTAAAAAACCCAAATGCATAAGAGTAGCAAAAATGGAAGTTTAGAAATATCTTCTGTGCAGGCTTATGTGCACTGCCCAGCTTCAGATGGCTCTGATTCGTGAATTTGGTTCTTGATCTATAATGTGGCTCGCTATTTTCCACTTCAACAGGCATGCCCTATGAATTGTCACCCTCACGGTCGCAGTGGCCGCACAGTCCAGGAGATATGGGAGGATTTCTCAATGAGCTTCACACCTGCTGTACGAGAGGTGGTGGAATTTGCAAAGCACATCCCTGGATTCCAGGAGCTGTCAGAGCATGACCAGATCTCACTACTCAAAGCTGGTACATTTGAGGTAGGCCATTTCCTAATTAAGAACTAGCAAATTTTGCTACGTGAAAAAGGGAAGAGAAAAATTTTGTGTGTGTTTGTATACATACACTCACATATACTTGTATGTGCTGATGAAAATAATGGGAGGCAAGGTTCCTTTGGAACTGTGAAAGTTTTACTTTAATGCAATTCTCATTATGCTGCATTTAAAAAGTAAACAGGGCAAGGTTTACTGGCTTTTCTTTGAAATAGCAAGTAATTAGGAGTAACTAATGGGATATAGCTTCAGTCTGTTTTTAGGAGACTGTGCTTCAGTCAGTCCCAAAGCAGAACAGGAATTTGCTCCAAATTGAGCAAAGTTCCCTTACCTCCTTTGCCCTTGTACCTTGTTGCCTCCAAGAATGCTGCTCCAGAAAGTTAGGAGACACTGCAGCTGCTTCTGAAGCAACAAATGGAGTTGCAGTTGAAAAGGGAGATCCAGAAAGCTCTAGTGCATGTGTGGGCACTGTTGGGCACACTCTTTGCAACTTAAGCAGTGTGTTTAAGCTTGTGGTATATGCCACTATCCTTGTTCATGTATCCTTTGAAATCAAGTGTATTTTGATTGTGTAAAGGGTGAAGGACTACAACCCAAGTGTGAACTACAGTGGCCCCTCCCTTACCACGACCTCTGTACACACAGATGAAAGCTTGCATGAAGTGTAGCATCCCGTTATAGTCAATGGATGCAGTGGGCATGCACATGTTGCATCTATTGACTATAATGGAACGCGACACTCATATTTTTTGTTTTACACAGGGATTCTTCAAACAGAATTCCCACATATACAGAGGGCACATTGTACTACTGTTAAAAGGGATGTGTGAGGTGTTCCAACAGAGGTGGTAGTCATGTTGGCCATCCAGATGTTGTAGGATTGTAACTCTGGTCAACCTTAACCAGCATCACCAATGGTGAGAAAAACAGAATAGATTGGTGCATTAGGCCTTTTCTAGATTGGAATGTCATCTCAAACATTTCTAATTCCATTTGGTGTGTGAGACACCTGCCATTAACCTGGAAGCTGACACACAAGGTGTTTGGGTTCTGCAGACACAGGAATTTCCTGTGGCCTGACATATGTCTCACCCTTTTTCCTTTCTCTCCCCAGGTGCTGATGGTTCGGTTTGCCTCCCTCTTCAATGTCAAGGAGCAGACTGTGACATTCATGAGTCGTACCAAGTACAGCCTTGAGGAACTGTGGGGGATGGGCATGGGCGACTTGCTGACTTCCATGTTTGAATTCAGTGAGAAGCTTGGCTCTCTGAACCTCTCTGAAGAAGAGCTGGGTCTCTTCACAGCAGTAGTCCTGATCTCGGCAGGTGGGTGTCCTTCAGCATGCATGGTGGGAATCTCAACCCTGGAACATGGACACTTTGATTTTCCTTTGGTTGGAAGCTCTGATTGCCATGTCCCATCCTATTTTGTTGGCTTTATTTCCTAGTGATTATCTTTGGATAAGACTTTCAACTCTACTAGCCTTAGCTATAGCCAAACACCACTCAGTTCCTTTATATAAATCCATTGTTTTTTCCTTGAAGGCTTTAGCTTATATCTTAGTCCACTGACCCAAACTGATACAAACCAAAAGTATTAATAACAGCAGTTCTTCCTACTTCTCTCTGTTCCTTTGCCACCCTTCTCCTGCCCCTTCTCTCTTGTTTTACCCATTGTTAAAAACAGAGTAGAATCTCCTTAGAGCAGGAGTTCTCTTGTGTCTTAATCTCTGAAGTTGTATGTTCAGTGATGTAACTTTAGAAATCATGATTAAAAATTCAGAGAGATTGGGATCCTTTAAATCAGGCTCTTGTGGAGAGCTTAGAATTAATTTATTAATTATTAATCATCCCTACTTTGTTAAAAATTTCAAGTTGTGTTAAAATCCTTTATTTTTAATCATTCAACATGGAGAGGGTTGCTTCTGTGTACCAAATACGGTCTTACACTAATTTCATTATGGTCAAACACTGACAGATTAATTTTCTTTAATAACCTATGTTAATGTATTGACTGTGAATACTGACCTGAGTTTATTCTGGCATGAGCATTAAGACTGGTTAGTTGGTTGGTAGCTTGGTGGAAGGCTGGAGAGATATGTTTGGTATATCAACATAGAACTAGACACCAGATACTTTTGTCTGTTCCTGCATTGGTTTTCCTACTCTTACACGATTACTTATTGCTTATCTTTACGCCATTCAGATCGTTCTGGCATTGAGGACCAGACATCAGTGGAGCAACTGCAGGAGACACTAATCCGAGCTCTCCGGGCCCTCATTCTTAAGAATCATCCTCAGGAGACTTCCCGCTTTACCAAACTGCTGCTGAAGCTTGCTGACCTGCGCACCCTCAACAACATGCACTCCGAGAAGCTGCTCTCCTTCCGCATTGATGCGCAGTAGATGGAAACTGAGGCCACACGTCTACTGTCCCACCCTCCTTTCTTGCCTTCCCTGAATCGTTGCACTAACCAGACTGCTCTCTGGGCCTAGACCCAGCTAACTATTTATACTGGTATAGCAGCTGCTGTCCCCACCCGTTCAGAAGCAAGCAGAACTGCTGTTTTTGTAAATATTATCTTATGTATATTGAATTTGTGAATAGAATGGCACTCTTCCCTGCCGTGGTGCCAACCACATGGGAATAATATATTGAAAACAAAATGCCTGGATGGTCATCTTGAGTTGTTTGCCTCTCATTCCCCCTTTTCCCTTGAAATTTCCCAGAGTGGGAAGTATGATGGAGAGTTGGGATCTTAAAAGTGGCTAATCCTTTGTCCCTGCTAGGAGGAAAGAAATGCTTGAAACCTCATAAACAGAAGCATCAGCCACCTTGCCAGAGACTTCTGACCCTACCCTAGAGAAAGTGAATTGTGCTTATATGTCATAGAAATCAGTGAGACTCACATACCATTGATCTAATTGAGTCTTATAAATATACCTTAAGCCTATCGGTAGACAGTTTTTTAAAATGATGTAGTTAGACACGCATTTTGTACGACTGTCACCTCTAGTCATTTTGTTAAACCAGTATACTGCCCTCCTTACCGGAGATGAAAGTGGAATGGGTGTTCTTACCATATGCAATTTTTGCCCCTTTTCAAATCTCTGTCGGGGGGGGGGGCTCCCCTCCCACTGTATTATCATCTGTGCCGAACCTAATTTTCAGTGACAGGCCACTGGTGTGTGCCATCACTGAAATCCCACCTGGAGAGCCAAGATGCTTTTAATTTGGGAGTTACTGAGCAGCCTCTCTTTTGGGTTGGAACCTTCATGAACAAAAGGGAAAGAAATGAGAAATTGCAGTGAAAACAAAGGTTGAGATCCTGTTTGATGCTCAGGGAGCATTAAGTTTCATCGGTCTACTTATACCAGAGATTTCTGAGGGTGAAAGGTGCTCCTTTTTCCTTAGCTGTGTAATAGGAGCCAGGTAGTGGATGGGGGTGCCCTCAGAGCCCATCAGTGACTGTTTAGAGGTAGGGGGCACAGTTGCTCCTGGGCGCTGTCTGGCCACTGGTGCACAGCCAGAGGGATAGTGCTGACTGCCTCCTTGCACAGTGTCTAAGGACTTAGGGTGACATATCCCTGTTACGCCAGGAATTTTTACCTATAAAACAGATCACAACAGAGACAGCCCTGCGCCATTTTGGAATTTTAAGAAAAGAAGTTCTGCCCGCCACCACTGATCAGAAATGAGACACCAAAAACCAGTTGGGGCTGTGAGGGTTGGGTTTTTTTTTTGTCTTTTTTTTTTAAGGGTAGGTTTGTTTGTTTTTTTTAATCATATATTTATTACATAAATATATAGTAAAATAGACCAGCGACAATTACCATAAAAATATCTTTCTTTAAAATCCTGACCAAAAACACAAAAAGGGTTATTTTTTTCCCTCACCCCAGACTTTTCAGGGATTTTTTTTCAAAATCGCACGTCACAGACAAATTGTGATTGTCGTATTTTTTACATCAGCAGCTTCCTGCTTCCCAGACACAAAAAGAAAAAAGAAAGAAGGGGGGAGGGAAAGGAGGTAAGGATGAGGTGGAAGGAGACCATTTTCCTACCTGGTGTTACTTATTGTCCTCCTCCCAAGGACCGCCCCCACCCTCACCCCTTTTCTGTAACACACTTAAAACCCCGTGTCCCAAACGTACATTCACTAACTCCCTGCTCACAGTTTCTTTCCCTGCTCTGGACCGCGAGGGGGGAAAAAACCACAATGCATAGTATATGGAGGCAGGTGTGGGGAGGGGGAGAGAAAAGGGATTATAGGGTTGCTCCCTTACTGGAAACTTTCCTTCACCCACCCAACGTGTGTGTGAACAGCTTTCTCCCCCAAACCTTTTAATCTGGATCCAAAATGGCAACCCCTTCAGTAAGGATATTCTTAACAGAACTACGATCAGGTGGGGGCAAAGGAGGTGTAACACGGATCAATGCGGGGTACCATCTGCAGAAACTATATGAGGTATGTATTGACAAAGGAATACTGAGAAGTGGTGCAGGAAAAGCATCCCTCACTGCCTTTCCCCAGCTATGCCTCTGGCTCCTACCCATAAATTGTCACAGTCATTTAAGCACCCCATGTGGTGGTGGTGGGGAATGAGGCATGGTGCCCCAAGGGAGCAAGATCTGCTACTGGCTGAACAGGCCTTATGCTTCTCCAGATAGGTTGGATACCAACCCAACTGAGAGGTACTGCACGGAAGGGAAAGGGGGACACTTCTTTCTTGTTTTCCTTGCCCTAGATTGTGACCCCAGAAGGCAAACTATGAAGAGAATTGGCATGAAGGTGAGCATTAACACCTGAGGTGGCAGGGTTTTAGGGGAGGGATTCACCCTGAGATCTTTCTCTCTCTCTCAAGATGATATAAGGTACAGCTTCAGCACGCACGCAAGCACACACACAAACGCACGCACACAAATGTGCCCTCTTGCCCCAGCCATCAGAGATGGTTCACAGTGCCCTCTATAGGAAAACCGATGTACAGCCATAATGTCAGCAAACGCTCTCCTTGGAGAAGAGTGCTGTAGTTTGCATGCATCCCTGGTACAAGCTCAGATTGGATGGAGTTTGTCCCTTCCCCTTTTTAAGTAGACACTGTCTGGGTCTTCTTCAGAGGCATGAGTGTGTCAAGGGGGAGAAAGGTTGCACATTGGTCCTACATAAAGGTTGAAAGCAAAGGGGGCAGGGCATATGTATATCCACAATTTGAACAACATCACTGATGCAGAGGAGATGCCCAGAGTGGAAAGGTTTTCTTTGGCTAGGATGCCACAGCCTCATAACCTGAGTAACCCTTGAGAGGGAGTCACAGTTTTCTTGCCCCCTCTCTGAATTAGATGTTTTACGAGTTGATTCACGCAACTGTTCATATCACTTGGTTGCACTCCATCAACTATGTTTGGCTTTGTTCCACAGAGAAAATTGGAATTAATACAGTGATATGAAACGTTCTAGCTGCAGCGATCATCTGATAGTTTATTTGCACCCAAGCCCTCTCTTTGACCCTGCTGTTGGAAAGGAGCCTGCTATTGTGTGTCAACTGGGTCTTGGGCAAAAGACGTCTGCGCTCAAAAGTGGTTAATCACTTTCCTTGCTGTAAAAGTTCAAGAGCTGGAGGTACAATGCCTCTTCTTGTTAAGGGAGATAATGAAGAAGGTTGGACAAAGCTGTCAGAACACTCAAGGGGCTGGTGGTGGTCAAATGAGTCCAGATTACTGAGCAGAGAAACCCAAACACAGTAAGCTCAACATTTACAAGCACAATACTACGCTGAAATCACACATATCTGTGTCCAAATGGGTAGGATCACCTTATATGCCTGTTAGAATCCCACAGTGGTACAGAATCCTATCAACTGCATAAGAGGTTGGGGAAAAATTTAACGGAGTCAGAGATGCAAGAAAATGGCTGTCTGGTATCTATATTCTTGCTCAACCCAAATTTGGGAGGAATTTATAGGCAGTAGGTTGTGCATGTGTGTTGTGGCAAGGGGTTGTGCAAAGTGCACAGGGAGTCTACACTTGGTATGCATAGGGAATCTGTGCATGTTTCATTCCATACACGGTTGATAGAACTGTTCATATATACATATGCTACAGGTGAAGTCATACAGGATGTAGTCCTTCACAATGAACTGAACAAGAGCTACTGTTCATTTCAATCAAGCTTGGGTAGGAGAAATTCCCACTCAGTTATACTATGCACACACATGTACTTTCAGGTGTTTTGCTCCAAGATGGAACCAATCCTGGCAATTTCCTTAGGGCTTTAAAAGTTATCTCTCCCCCAGTGTGGAGTTTCCCAATGCTTATGGGTGGATATGCATGGGAGGTGAACGGAGGTCGAGGAGGAGAGCAATACATTATTTTTATAAAAAAAAGACTTGAGTATTTGGTATAAGGCAATGAGGAATTAATACCCTTTCCACCTCCCTTCCTAATAAGCAGAGGTGTCTTTAAATGCTTTGCAATGTGAGAGCAAAATACAAGCCCAATCATGCTTTCCTGGATAGAGTTCTACATCCACACGCTCAGGCTATTTACAAAATATTTACAAAAGGTACAAATACAGAATAGACTGTACACTGCTCAGTGTATGAAAGTGTGCCCCTGCTGGCTAATTAAATAATAGCATTAAGGCCTCCAGAAAGAAGAAGGGGGGCAGATGGGTCAAGATGGGGCAGAGCTAGTGTGTGCAGAGCTAATGCTCCAACCCCTGCCAAGAGGATGAACTAGTGGGAACAGAGAGGTGAGGAGAACCTGGTAGGAGGGTCTTAGGCAGAGATGTGAACAACACTGCTAAAAGCATTCGGGCGTAAAAGATTCAAAACATCCACAAACCAAACAAATAATGGGCTGGTTCATAAAAACAGTGCCACATCCATATTTGTGAACACTCAAAACCATGCACATCTCAACTCTGCTAGAGATGAGTACACCAGCTGCCCCCAATCTGCATCCTCGAGATGTATTGCACTGCAACCCAAATTGCTCATTGAGCACCATGGCCAGTGACAATGCAGGGAGTGGATGCTGGAAGCTGTAGTTTAATACAACTAGAGGGTGACAAGTTGAGGGAGGCTCCTGTAAACAGACCCTTAGCTTTAGCCCATTAGCACCACGCACACAGCTTTAGCGGTGGCAATCACCAGGTGCACTGATTTGGCCACTGTCAATATATGTAGCACATGTGTGGGGCCAAAGTTATGGGAACAGGCACCCTTGCTCCAAATATGCAAAAGACAGAAAACACATGAGCATCAGGACAGATGTGCAGGTAGAAGCGTGCATACACACATACACCTCCACATGCATTCTTACCCAGTTATGGAATCTGTTTCCACAACAGAGGAATAAATTTAAAATAGACACATTCACAACCTAAGGAAAAAAAAATTAAAATATAAATGGGCATACAGCCTGCCTAATCAACCACACATCCACAATCATCCATGCAAAAAGCTGGTGTACACACACCAGTAAAAACACTGCACCTTCACAACGCTGCACATCCATACGAATTTACGAGAAATGCACATTCAGACATCTGGCTGATGTGCACAGGTAGGTATGGACAGATCTAGACACACACCACACACACAATAGGATATCCTTTTCACATACCTGGGAACAGCTCACATGCATGTCTCACTGAGCCCACTTTGAAGAAAGACATGTTTGTGAAACGGGGCTGCTGGCCATTCAAACTATTTATAGAGCCTTTTAGCACCACTGTGCTCATTCTGTTTCCACATCTGGTGGTATACTGGGGATTATGGAGAGACAGTTTTTTTTCCTCTCATCTGTAACACTTGCATGAAAAGTGCACAATGCGTATGTGCAGGGTGGCAATCCTTACTATGCCAACTGAATCCCACTGCAGAAAGGACACACACTGGGGCTGTGAGCTTTCTCCAAAGGAGGGGGAAATTGACAAAAAGAAGAACAGGACTAACAGTACGTTAGGACATTAGGGGAGGGACTATGGTAGATGTCTTCCAGATGAAGACTTTTAAGGCCAGTGAGATGTTGATTCTAAAAGCTGTTGCTTCTCTGTGTAGGCTGCAGGCTTAGGCTTGGCCAGAGAAGATGGACTGAACATCAGAGAATGCAGATGGTTTTCCCCTGAACACTTTTTCAGGTTACCAGAGTGTTTAAAGAGTGGCAGAACAGCAGACAGAGCCAGTCGCAGACCTGGGGAAAGTGCATTTTTTGAACAGCTTCTGGAACCCTCTAGTCAGCCTAACAAGCAGCCATGCTAGCTAAGTGATTCCAGGAGTTCAGTTCCAAATAAGTAACTTCCCTCTGCTCTATTCAATCTTTCAATGGGGACACAGTTGCAACTTGCATGCTGCTATATATGGCAGAAATAATTTGGGATTTCCCTCCTGGTCTCAGAGCAAGAAGGAATGTTAACCTCCCCAGAATTAAGCTGTGTGTGTGTGTGTGTGTGTGTGAGAGAGAGAGAGAGAGAGAGAGAGAGAGAGAGAGAGAGAGAGAGAGAGAGAGAAAGAGAAAGAGAGAGAGAGAGAGCAGGAGGGGGGATAGCTACCTGCTTACAAGTCTGCAGGTATAAGACCAATTGTGAGAATGAGGACTAATACAACAGTGACACAGAGGTGTGTGCACATGTATGATGTGAGGGAGGGAGGGAGGGAGAGAGAGGGGGGGAAGTGTTGTGTGTGCATGTGTGAGAATGAAGAGGGTGTGTGTGTGTGTGTGAGTGAGAGAGAGGGAGAGAATGAGAGAGAGGCGGAACAGAACATGTGTGAAAGAGGGTAGAATGTGTGACAGCATGAGCATACACATGGCAGAGAGTAAAACTTAATTTATACTCTAGGGCTGCCAGAGTAAAAACTGGAGACGGCTCTTGTACCTTTAATGGCTGTGCAGAAGAGGAACATTTAGCAGATATTGGGGGAAGGGGTCTCTATAGTTTTCAGTCTGGCAACTTGATACACTCATGCGAAATATAAGAGAGCTTGTGACTCTCACAACACTGTGAACTTGTTTTTTTTTTTAAATCACAGGAAAACTGATACACAATAAAAAACTTCCTGTTTAAAACGTAATGCGAATATGGACAAAACGGAATACGTTCTCCTTCAGATGCTAAGAAGCTAAGGCTGGAGACAGATAGCTGTATTAGAGAACTGAAGGCAATTTGAAAGTTATTGTTGCTTGTGATGTCTGCAACATCCCACAGCTGCAACAGAACTAACAAACTCTAATTGACCATGGAAAATTTCAGTCAACCTACCAATTAAATTTGCATTTATCTGGTGGACAAAAAGCAGGGGAGGAGCTGAAAACTAAAAGAAAAGCCCAATGAATACAGTGGTGGTGGGGGCATTAGTGAGGTATTCCTACATTGCTGCTAAGATGGCAGTCGAAAAATAACTGAGGAGAAAGCCATTCTTCCCATTCTGAAGCCAACAATAGTGCACAGAGTTTTCCTGACTAACTGAAGGGAGTAGAAAGCAACAAAATACCTAGGAAGGTCCAAAAAATGCTCTTCAGTGTAGGCACATATCCTATATATAGGGGGTGCGTGTGTAGTGACCACAACAAAGGTGGTCATTTCTGAGGGAAATAACTTCATAACCTTAATCCATGGAAGCTTACGCTGCATTTGTTAGACCGTAAGGTGTCAATTTTGTTTTTTGGTTAACTTTCTATTGCTCATTTTTAAAGAGATACAGCTCATGTGCTATAGCAGGCTCATGGGACAGATATTTCTTTCCTGTGTGTGAGAGAAGAGGGAAGACCCAATTTAAGAGAGACAGTATGGTGTAGTGGTTCAGTAGAGCAGAATCCTGAATTCCTGCTTGGTCATGGAAACCCACTGGTGACCTTGGCCAACTCACAGGCCATTTCCGCACTAGACTGTTATAGTGCTATTATTCCACTTTCAACATCCTATGGAATCCTGGGGTTTGCAGTTTAGGGAAGGGCCTTGAGGCTCCTCCCTAAACTGTAAACCCCAGGATTCCACAAGATGGAAAGTGGAATAATAGCACTATAACAGTCTAGTGTGAAAATGGCCACACCTTCAGCCTTAAAGGCAATGGCAGATCTCCTCTGAACAAATTTTGCCATGAAATCTCTGTGCTAGGTTTGCCTTACAGTCACTGTAATTCAGAAGTTACTTGAAGGCACACAACAACTCTATTATGATGGAGCTTGTCATCTTCACATTTTATAAGTACTCATGTTTAAAATATGTATTTAAAAAAAGCTGCTGTTTTTTGGGCAGGTTTATGGGTTTTCAATTGACTAAGTTGATCAAACATTGCAGCTGTTGTCCAGATACACATGTAAATTTCCACCTCAGGTTCAAGAGGTTTTTGTACCGTTTCAAAACCATATTCACCAGACGTGGCATTAAAGGTAACAGTGTGTGTATATGTGCATATAACCAGCAGAAGCAAAATCACCTTCAAATCACCTTCAACACACTTTAAAACTACATTCATCTCCAGTCCAAGGGGTGTTTCATCATGATTAGTTGATGACTGGCTGCTAACTTGTGGCAACTCATTTAGTAAAAATCATCATCTATAAAAAATTCAACCTGGTGGTGGCCATTCACAAAAGAAAGCTATCATTTAATGTGGTAGCCATCCAGTGGTGACCATAAATGAGACCTAGAAGTGATGTACTTTCTCAGCGTCTTTGTCTTTTGGTCAACATCATTATAACTTTTGATGTGGGGACATATGAGGATACTAATCAACTTTATCAGTGGACTGCAGGTAAGTTAGTGAATTTGCACACCATCCACCTGGGCTATCTGCCAATCAGAGGACCACACCAGTAATATAGTACTCTCTTGACTGAGCTTTGGTAAAAAAAATTTTTTTGACCACCAGTCCCAGAATCCCTAGACAGTAGTTTTTCCAAAGCTGTGTTTTTCCAAGCTGTATATCAGGGCACACTGAAATCCCTTGAAACGCCACGTAGGAGTTGTCAAGGTGTCACTCTTTCAAAGGAGATGAGAATTCATTCAATGTTCTGGTTGAAGACCTTGGGTTTCACGCCAACCTTTTGTGAGAGATCTAGAAAACTGCTGGAGCAGTTTTAAGTGTTTGAGACCAAAAGCACTGACCATCACAGTTAACACAAATGGATTAAACTGAACTGGGGAAATGGGCACAGTGCAGCTGGAAAGCACAAAGTTTGTGTAGAGGAGGTCCCAGGTTCAGTTCGAAACATCTTCAGTGGAAAGATCTCAGGCAGCAAAGATTCCTCCCTGAGATCCTGGAGAACTCCTGACAACAGGTAAAGCAGTACTGGGCTAAATGGTCTACCAGTCCTGACTTGATAAAAGGCAGCTTAATATATTAACATGAATTAAAATGCATAAAGATGGGAGGATGCAACACGTGATGCAAGTGAGTGGGATTCAGCAGGAGATTGCCTGTGGTAATTAATGGACTGATGTTCCAGTTTACAGGCAGAAATGCCACATATTGAAACCACTGTTTGTGTTGTGACCCAGCTGTGGTTAGATGGATGACGCTTGGAAATCAATTCATTCTTTCTTCTGCAGGAGAATTCTAGTGGAAGGACAGGACTGCCCCAACCTAGAACAGTATCTCTGGTGGGTTTGGGAGGGAGAAAAAAACAGGGATTAAAGTATAGAAGCACAGAAGGAAGGAAGGAAGGAAGGAAGGAAGGAAGGAAGGAAGGAAGGAAGGAAGGAAGGAAGAGAAAAAGAAAGAAAGAGAGAGAGAGAGAAAGAAAGAAGGAAAGAAAGAAGGAAAGAAGGAAGGAAAGAAGGAAAGAAAGAAAGAAGACCCCCCCCCATTTTTGCAGGGGAGTGGGTTCTTGCATAGTGGAAAAGCAGACTAAAAATAGTGCAGGAAGATAACCGAATGTAGGAAAGGGTCTAGTATCACAAAATGAGAGAACTGGGTTTGCAAGTTTTGTGATTACAATAAGTATTATTTTAAAACCTGCTCAAAAAATACACTTCAATCAGCTGATGGCTCCTGCTTGGGATTAAGGAAAGGTTTCTCTTCCTGGGAAGGTCTACAGCTCAGGAGAGATGGCTTGCATGAGTAAAGTTCTAGGTTCTTGCCAACTCCAGTTTCCTGATATTCAAGATAAGCAGGACAGTCCATTCTCCCCCTCCAGTGATTTTAATCAAAAACACAGTCCTTGCCCCAATTACTGCTCTGATTAAATTCTGATCAGTAAAAACTGCAACCCAAACATGGAGCCTCTTTGGCATCTCCTGCTTTATCTTTTACTTGGCCTTCAAGGAGCTGGGCCAGAAAACAATTTTATGTGGGGGATTTGGAAGGCTGCTGTTAAAAGTAGGTAATTCTGGGCTAGATAGATCCTGTAAGACAGCCTCATATGTCTACATGATAAGCCTTTGGTTCATTATTCAAGAGACCATGTCTTCCTCTAAAGCCTATAAGGAAGGGATCATGGTCTATTGGAATCTTCCTTTGTATCCACCCCAGAAGAAAGATCCAATAATTTAAATGAGACTTACTTGATAGTGTGCAGCCTTAATTGCATAAACATATTCTGGAATGCACAGATACACACACACACACATGCACGAACACACCTTCTCCCTTAGCTCACTACACAGTGCTAATGTTAACACAAGAAGGGAAGTGTTTTAAGTGTGTAAATATCTCTGTAATGTTTGCTTATAAATGATGTATAGATTAGAAGGCTAGAGTCAAAAATCATGCTTCAAAAACACAGGGCTGAAACCAAGGAAGAACAGAACAACTAGGACTGCAGCAAGAAGTGGCAGAGTGAAGGTGATTGCTGTGTGTTGGCTGCTTCTCAGTGTCTCTTCTGGAAAGGCTCAAGTGAGCATAAAAGAGCCTGAACATTTGTTTATGGGGGCTTAGTGTATGTGTGCACATATGTACAGGAAATCTGTGTTACCAGTTAAGTGCAAGGAGAGAATGCAAGGGTAGAAAGTTGACCAACCAGGGTGTGGAGTCTCTCATCTTTGGATGCTTTTAAGATAATTATTGCAAGGGGATTACTTAAGCTTTGGGAGCATTTCAGGTAAGACTGATCCTTCCTCTCTGTAGGACTAGAAGGTGTTTTGACCCTCAGGAAACCCACCCCAGAGGCAATCCTCCCATATACACATATTTCAATAGATTAATTTGAATCTTCTAGGCAAGAATTCGGTAACTGCATAACCCCAAGATAAACAATTTCAAAGGAGAGCAGCTGCAATCCCCTGGCTAGACAGCTGATGGGAATCCAGCTAGGACTGTGTATACTCTGCGCTTTAAAAAACAAACCAGCAAACAGCTAAATCCCACATCAAGAAAAGCCAAATCATTAAGCAAAACTGCACATCTGTGCCTATTCTGCATGATGTATTCTGCTTCTGCACTGGAGTCTTGCACTCTAACCGCTAGAAAGCCCTCTTTGAGATTTTGCCAGGTTTTCATGCATGTGTTCGCAGACATAAGGGCTAGAAACTTGCACTCTTTTTTTAAATCATGAGACTATCAAGACACATATCTAATACCAAATTCTATGCTCCCATGGAACCATGGACAGGCACAGTCCAGAATATAACCAACCATGCTGTGCTGGTATGTGGGACTCCAGGCTCTATTCAATACCAACTTAGCAGTAATGCCCCAATGAATCCCCATGTTGTTAAAGGTGATTAAAAACAAAACAAAACAAAACAAAAAACACTACTTTTTTCTTCCAACCCCAATTTCGTTTGTGTGATTTTTCTTTTTTTTTCTTTTTTGTGAACAGACCCGTACAAAGAGTTTTCTTCTTAATTAAAAAAAATTATACATACTTATATATATATTTCTGTATATTAGCTTAAATTGGAGCTGTGTTCTCCATGCGCCGGCCCCTGAACCTTCAAATGGTACATCTTACATGCACCCAACCCATCATGTAACATTTCCCACGGCGTCTTGAATGAGGTAAGAGGTAAAGGGTTTTTTTCCAACGGAAACCAAGTGACAGAGAAGAGAAAGAAAAGGAAGGGAAGGGAGTAGTTAAAAAAAAAATACCCCACTCCCCTAATAATATTACATTACAGTTGCAAAAGAAGTCTGGCTAACAGATTGACAGAAAGATGGATCTATCACAGAAGAAGTGGCTCAGGCGAGAGGTCTGACCCATTAACAATGTTAAGTGCCAAAATACTTGCATTAAGGTGATCACAGTTTGGTTTGTATTAAGGGTGAAACAGACAGGAAGAAGAAAGTGGGAAGCTGGTCTTTCTTTTCTTCAAAAATAATTTCCCTGGGCAAATATTTAGATTAGGAATCCACAAGTGGAACTCCCAGCACCAAATTTGGTTCCCTAAATACCTCTTTTCGCATCTGCCAACCTAGAGGCAAGAGAGCTGTGTGAAAGGCAGGCCTGGTGTTTGTGACGATGGGGACTCTCTGACAGCCACTTTGGGGAATGGGAGGAAATCCTGGTCAACCCTCACTCAATCTTCCTTTCCTCAAAATGGCACTCTCATGAAACTAGTTACTGGCCTGAGTATTAGAGGTTCTGCCCAAGCTACTAGCAACAGAGAAGCAGAATCCTTTTTTTAAAACTCATGTCACCAAAAGACAGAGAGATCAAGTATGAAAACCTGGGTGCTTCTCTCTTGCCAGCTTGGCTAGAATCTTGATTTTATTTTCCAAACCTGGGTTTGCTCACTGAGGCCCAACTCAAATTGTTAGTCTTGCCTAGAGTAGACTATCTGAATTAATGTGGTATACCAATGTGGTGGCTCATCATTCAGAAACTGATTCAATGGGTCTAGTCTAGGTGGGACTAAACAGGATGCCAGCCTGAATCTGCAACTGGATTTCCTCCCATCTAGGTTGTGCAACCTGAGGCTAAGAGCAGGCAGAGGTTACCACACTGGGTAAGGAAGTGCATTATAATATTATTTCCTTGATCCAGTGCTCTTTCAAAAGGGAGAACTAGACTGGACCTGGTAGGGATAATCCTCCCAACAGAAACATTGCTCTCCCCTCCCCGCTTCCCCCAGTTCCTGCCAAAGAGGAACCAGCTGAAAGATCTTTGCCATCTTCCCCCTGAATATGAATGCAACTGGTGCTACAACTGGGTTGAAGGTTTAAAGGTGTATGGGGCATAGGATAACATAGGAGAAAAAATTTTAAGCAGAGAGTAAAATACTTGGCACCTTCCTCAATTAGGTAACACAGAGCTAGTCACCTCAAGAGCTCTTAACATTAGGATATCTGCAGATCTCTTGGTTGTGAGAGGGATGCTATCTGCCTGTGAATGTTAGCAGTTTCTTGTCTTCTATATCAATAAGTGCCATTTGCAAAACAAAACAAAACAAGGATTCGACCCTTACTTAATTCTCCTGGAGCACTGAAGAGTTAGGGATTCTGGCTCATTGCTGCTCCAGAGAGAAGAGCATAGAAGGGAGGGCAGGGCATCAAGAGTACTAGTGCAGCAAAAAGTGTACCGCCACGTGGCGTGGGAAAGCGTGTGCAAAGAACTAGCAAGAGCCATTTAAAAGCCCAGTGGGAACGTTGCATGCGGCCTTTCAGCTGGGGATGGAGGCAGTGTAAGAGTGGGTGGGGATGTGTTGGACCACCCACCCACCTTGCCCAACATGGAGGTAGATTGGCTGAAGCCTCAGGGAAGGGAAGGGCTTTGGGGGGCAGGGAAGAAGGTTGATGAATAAACCCCTCAGCACTGGAATAAAAAGCTGGCACCCCTATGATTCAAACCCTGCAGTGCGATTCGAAGCAAAATAAAATAGATTTCTTATTCAATCACCTGTGTCTCCACCAGGGGAGGATCGGACAGGGGGAGCCTTTGTTTTTTTTTTTTCAAAGTGCATTTGTCCTTCACAGTTGGACCTTGAGCCTCAATCTGAGATTTATTTTTTATTTATTTTTTGCCAAACCACCTGTGACTTTCCTCCCTGCTGCTCCGTCTTCCCCTCAATAATTTAATAAGATTTCTCTCTTACTCTCTCGGTTCCTTTTCTTTTTTTTTTAAAAAAATCTTTATTTCTTTTATAAAAAAAGTGCATTTTATATTTTAGCCTCCCAGGGAGGGTAACTAAATGCTATAAGTCCTAAAAGTAAATGAAGACAAGGAAAAAAAACATAACCAAACACACTCTGACGTTTCCTGGGACTGTTATGTGCAAAAGAAACATATATATATTTATATATATTGGTAATCAAGTCCATTTAAACGAGAGAGGTTTGATCAGGGCTAAAGCGGAGAGGTGCCAACCGTTTCCAGTGCTGTGGAGCTGGGAAAGTTCTTTCTTAAGGGGAAAGAGAGCAAAGGTGTCTTTACTGGGGAGGGAAGGGGTAACATACGGATCGGTTTCCTCCTCTTAACATCGTGACAAAATTAAAGATGGATATTTCACCCTGCAAAGATAACTTTGGGACAAAAGGGGATTAGAGGAAGTAAGATACATAGGGGATGGGTGGGAATCATATTGCCCACTTAATTTTTTAAAGTCTGTCTAGACAAAAAAAGTGTTGGCTACCGCACAAGTCTACCTTGTAACAAAGGTTTTGTTTAGTCTCGACCTTTTTTTTTTTGGTGGCCCAACCCCTACCAACCCTGCCCCCGCCTCCCCATCCACGTGATTCACTGATGCTGACGTGCAATATTTAGAAAAACAAAAACAAAAACAAAAAAAAAGAAAAGAAAAATGAAAACAACAAAACAGAACAACAACAACAAAAAAAAGAAATAAAATCTGTTATGTCCGAGGTGATGAGGCGGGGGCACTGTGGCCCAAGTCCAGACATCGCCCCAGTCCCAAATTGCCCCACATCCCCAATTCTCCCACACCCCCGTCTGCCCTCTCCCTCCCCACACCCTAGACTTCCTGATCCTCGAAGACCTCGAGGAAGAGTGGGGGGAAGAGCTCCGTGGGGCATTCCACCTTCATGTGCAGGAAGCGGCTGGCGTGGCAAGCCCCAATCATGCGCAGGTCGGTCACCTTCATGAGGAGCTTGGGCCAGAAGTGGGGAATGTTGTGTTTGCGATAGTTGATGTAGTGTTCAAACGCCAGCAGGTAGGTCTCCTGGCATTTTTCAATCTTGTCAACGCAGATCAGCCCACTGCGGTCTGCACGGGGAACAGAAAAGAAGACGAGGGTTACGCGGACCTAAGCCACAAGTCCACGTATGGCTGCTCCTGTTCTCCCTCTCCAATTAACAGGTTCCAAATGACTTTTGCGACCAGTTGAATCTATCAGGTCCGTTGGTACTAGCTGAGCAGAGCTCCCTCAAGATTTTTTTGTGTTCAGGTGCAAGAGTACGCGGACTCTGTGAACGGTAGGAAGTATATAGGCTCTCGACTGGCCAAGAACCACAGAAATGATTGGACCTCAGTTCTCAGCCCTAATCTGCGCACTACGTTCAGCCTGGTTCTCTAGCAGGCGCTCTAAGGCCTAGGTCTGAGTATGACTTTCCACAGGCTTGATCTTGCTTTACGTGTTCTAGTGAGGTAAACTTTCCTTTCTATGCAAGAAAGAATAACCTCAGAAATCGTTCCACTCCATGAAAACGTGAGGGTTTCTGTGTGATTTTTGACCATTATTCTTACTTTGAGAGGTCAGTAGAAAAAACTGAAATGTTAAAAAAATACGTGAGGTTAAATTTTGTGCGGGGAGAGGGAGAAAGTATGCTTTCTGCAGAAAACACAATATTTTTGTGCAGGAGACAATGGCTGAGATCTTTCATTGTGCACGCAGTGTGTAATGTGCTATGTACACAGCCCCATACCGTATCTTCTCCTGGCAGCTGCCATGTACTGTGTGGTACCACTATGGCCCTTAAACAGCTGGGGGGGCAATGAGGGAGTAGCAGAGACTTAGTGACCTCATTCTTTTTTCTTATGCCTAGAGAACTGCAGCAGGAACAGGAGGCAGTCCCCACTCCTCAAATAGCAACCTTGCCTCCTTCCCCAGATATTTAACAGCTGTAACAGAGCCCCAGAGGGATTGACAGCACCTAGGAAGGGAGGTTTTGGAGACATCAATTGGCTGTTTGCCCCTCGTCCAAAATAGGTCATATGTATATGTAATCTCAAATTACATATATGTATGTCATCAACAGGATTCTGGTAATTTTGTGCAACGTAAACTGTTATCTGTGCAGAACCACAACCCTGCAAAACTTCAATGTTCTGCACAGGAATCAGTGTACTTGTGCAATTTACATACACTTATTTTGTGCAAAGTCAGGCAATTAGGTCAAAACTGTATGTGGTTCTCTGGTAGAAAAGACTCTATAGACTGAAATCCAGAGTGCCATTGTTAACCAGGGTAAAACATTCAGCTAAACAGACCCGCAGCCTGTCCTTTGTTCTCACTGAGGCCATTTCCATACTACACTGTTATAGTGCTATTATTCTACTTTCAATGTCCTATGGAATCCTGGGATTTTCAATTTAGAGAGGGGCACTTAGCATTCTCAGCCAGAGAGCTCTTGGGCCTCAGTAAACTACAAACCCCAGAATTCCACAGGATGTTGAAAGTGGAATAATAGCACTATAACAGTGTAGCGCGGAAATACCCTGCAACTGAAAGGAAAAAGTCAGAAAGTAACCATAAGGCCTAAATGGACCAGAGCCATGATCTCGGAATGGAGGTGGAAGAATACCTCAACAGCATAACCAATCAACTGCCTGTCCCACTCTTTCTGCTTGTTGTGCTTTTTGTCTTCATCTTCTTGTTTCTGTCTCCTTTGTTTAGCTTAATTTTATTTAAAACGTGATGTTGTTGTTGATTATTTGTCAGATTAGTGTAAAATGGAATAAAAAGAATAGTATTAAAAAAAAAACCTGCCCGTACCTGAGGACATGAGCAGCACAGCTTGGAGCAGCGCTACTTCAGTGTCATCGAGGTTGAAGGCAGAGAGAGACTTGCCCAGATCAAAGATGGCATCAGACACCACGCCCAAACCACCATTCTTCAGCTGCTCCCGCTTGACGGCCATCTCGCCACTTAGTGTCAGAGTCTCACTTTCGGGGTCATAGCGCACAGCCGCCCGCAATGACATAATCTCCATGCAGCAGCCCTTCAAAAGGATGATCTGGTCCTCACAAGGCAGCTACAGCCAGGGAGAGAGAGACAGTGTTATCCTCAGCATGAAGTTGTTAGCAAGGATAGCGATGCTCAAGTGCAGAGCTTAGAAAGATATTTTTTCGGGACTACACTTTTCCAAATCACTATCTTGGGGTATTCTGGGAATTGCAGTCCAAAAAGTAATTTTGTAAAGCTCTGCACAGCAGATAATGGCCATTTCTACATGAGACTGTTATAGCGCTATTCCACTTTCAACATCCTATGGAATCCTAGTGGAATAATAGCGTTTTAACAGTCTTGTGAGGAATCAGTCAATGTTTGGGAAATAGCAGACGACTTTATGTGGAATTAACACATTTCCTTTGCCCAAGACAAAAGAGCAAGGAAAGAGAACAACCATACAGAAAAAGGAGACAAGGGATGTTAAGGCTGGAACCAGAGGTCTCAAAAACAGAACAACTAGAGTTTGGCTGTGTATAAAAGCTGAATGGAGAGCAGCAACAGAACATCAAGAACTAGCTGCCACTCGGGAAGGAGCAAACTAGAAGGCAAGTTGAAATGAGGGAAATTTGATGAGCCTCCTGAAAAGCCACCTGACTGCATGAGGTGCTACTTCTCCAGCTGGATCACTACATAGCTGCTCTCTGTAGGAAGTTGACTGACCTTTGCAGAATCTTGGTAGCCACCAATATTCCCCAGACAGCTAACAGATCATGCTGGAGTAGCAGGGTATTACAAGATAGTGCTCATATACTGTCTGCCTCTGTCATTGCTCCCTGCCATTTGGACTGATTCTTTTGGACTGGTTCCTGACATCAGCTTGTTTATTTGTATCCAAATTTTCAATTTAAGAGGAACACAAGGCAGCTAACAAGCATAACATCAGGAACCATAGTCAGTAATCATAACATTAGTAACAAGGCAGCTAACAATCATAACATCAGTAACCTAAACTCTCTGCATATGAAACAGTAAATGTGTTTTAAATTAACGCAATAAAATAAAGCAAACCAAATATAACAGTAACCATCTCTGAATATTCCTTGGCTAAGAAAACCTTATGACATTCATGGGATCGCCGTAAGTTTACAGGCAACTTGAAGGACACAAATTAAGAATGGAAAATTACTCTCTGAAGTACTCTCTGAAAATTACTCTCAGAAAAGCCTGAGAAGTGAGGGGTCAATGCTGAAAAATAATCCTATCCTTAGTGGGGACCAGCCTCATATGCGTTAAGGAAAGGACACAGAGCAGATGGTCCTAATTTTTAAGGAAATATGAATTTGGATTTTTCCACGCTCTTCTCATCAATATGGTTGAACTGAACCGTTTGCTTGATCTGCTGCTGCTTCAGTGCCATTCTCCACCTCTGATTTTGTTAGGGCCTTTTCCTTCATTGAGTGACTCCTGCCAATCAAGAATCGCATAATATATACAACAACATCTGGATGCTATACAGGCAATGAGATTTGCCTACTCAGTTCTGGGCTGCTCCAGACTGCCCAATAGCCTGGGAAATGTCCAGGCATTCTTTTTGAGATGTTCACATCTTTTAACGGTTGATTCCATTCCCACATCCAGTCATCTTCTAAATATATTGGGGTTTGGCCCTAAAACCCACTCTGCAGAAAGGAAATTGAAGGTAAATGAATTCCATTTGAAGCAGTATTTTTGCACAAGCAACTCCACTTGTTGCGATCCATGAAAATCCATAGAAAGCAAAGGCCAAATTTGACACTGGTAAAAATGTTTGTGAAAATGATCTACCTACCATCAATTCAATCTGGTTGGACAAACTCATAATAATCCTGCTTGCACCCAATTATACTTCTGTATCTGCCCTACAGAATAAGTCCAGAAACAGGACTTAATGAAAACATACCTATTAAAACCCAGCATTTTCAGAAATCACCCTTACCCCAGAGTCTGGCAGTTGTTCTTTTTGACTTTTCTATCTTTAAAAAGTTTGGTTAGAGGAAAGAAAATGTAAAGGAAGAAACAAGACCAAGGGGAAGAGGATAGAGTGGCCCTAGGTCCAAACTGGTGTGAGGAAACACTTCTAAAATATTTCTTGCTGACTACTGGTCCTGAGGTTTACACTGATGGAAGATGGTAAAAGACTGGTTGCAGACTTCACATTATTTTCCTACCCATCAGTGTAAAAAGAAGGCTCACATCTGTACTTTCTAAGTCTTCAACAGATCAAAACCACACACCCAAACTTCTTTTTTCCCTCATTTCCCACAGTCTGGTACTGATTATCCACCACTCACCTCTGAAAACATGGGCAGTTTTTTGGCAAAATCCACCACACGAGTGATGGCTGGGGTGATAATCTTCGTAAACTCACTGAATGCCTCCAAGTCCACTTTGTCCCCATCAGGCATGGAGGCCATTGGTGACTGACCAATGTCTTCGGGCTGCAAAAAGAACAGGAAGAGGGGCAAAGTTAATACTCTGCAGGAGACAGTTTCTAATCTTTCCTCTGCCCACTGGGAAATCACTTTACAGGCTCAAAATTGGAAACAGAAGCTCAATCTTTTTTTTAATGCAAGTTTTTGATCACCAATTTTCCTTGACTACCAGCACCAGCTATCCTTGGCGCTGGCAGAAGAAACATTTGGATAAATGCTACTGAATTTACAGGAGCCTCACTGGAGTTTCCAGTGGTCACAGGGCTGAGCTTCTGTGACTTACAGAATACTGAATGCATTTTGCAAAATAATTCAATTATCTACTTAACGTTAACAATACGGATGGGCAAGTGTGCAGGGACATAGCTACAGGAGAGAGGCAAAATGTCCCTCCAAATAAGACTTCTGATCCTTCAATTAAATTTTAAATCACTTCCCAAAGTTTTAGCATTGTGGCAACTTAAAACTTCAGCTGAGCATTTACACATACAGTTTGGGCACCTAAAAAAAAAGGGGCAAGCGGTATCAGTAAGGGAAATAAGAAGAGAGCAAATACGAGTCCTGGGAGTAAATGATTTTTCAATATCTCTCTCTCTGCAAAGCTAGAAATTTGGGAAGTGACAAAAAAATCATTTTAGGAGGAGGCAGAATTCTTATCTGTGGGGACAATGCCCTCATTTTGCACCCCTCCCCATACCTATACCCCTGCCAACAATGGCAGATTTGGAGACCAGCTTTCTGCCTCCACTGCCCTTTGGGGGCTTTATAGACAACCAAGAATGCAAAAAATAAAACAAAACAAAAGGAAAACACTCCCACCCCGTCTCTAATTCCTCCCCTTAACAAAACACTGGAAGTAGCCAGATGTCAACTTCTGCTTTTGAAAAATGAGTACTCTTTAACACTAAATAGCGCAGGGGATGGCCCTGCAACCTATTCGAAAGATGAACAATCACCTCTGGAGCTTCCAGGAGAACCAATTCAACATTTTTATTGGCTAGAAAATTTATTGGTGAGTCTAGAGGGGCCAAAGAGAGCAAAAAAACAGCCTTGGGGAGCTGCACTTTGCCCACCCCAATTTAAAATGTACAATGTTTGCTAAATTCAGAGTTTAATGTAAAAAACTGGAGTGGGGGAAATGAGACTCTAGAATATAAAGTAACTTTGTGACTTGGATTCATTAACCTAAGGATGAAGACAGGCATAATGTCAACAGAGAACAGTCACAGTATGTTTCTCTTCTCAGCTTTGCAATGTGTGTAATCAGTCAACAAAACACTAGTGACTAGTCTTGTAACCACTCTCCCCTAATTGAAGTGGGCTGGCTTCCTTAAAAAAAAAAAACAACTTAAAAGCCTTATGTATATATTTATATGATAGTCCCTTGCTATTTTTAACACAGTAAATATGGAGCCATATTAAAAACTGCTCTGGGGATTTGGAAGGGAGCATTTTCTTTACACCAGAAGTATCACCCAAGAGGCACTCTCTACAGACAGATCTTCCCCATGTTGAAAACTGCACAGCCACTTTGGGGATGTATTTTTCCTAATTAAAAAGTTCACTTTACAAAAGAAGTACAGGTTGAGTTTCTCTTATTTGGAAATCTAAACCTTCCAAAAACTGATATTTTTGAAAAGCGGAAGCCAGTCTTCTTCCTTTAGGGAACATGGAGGAAGTACAGAAGCTCTCTTGAGGCCATGTGTGCAAGCAGTCCCAAACAAAATGAGAACAGAAAAAAAGGTGCCAGGCTAACTGAGAGACTTTGTAAGCAGTGCGCATGCAGTCTCAATCAAGCCTCTAAAATTCCCTCAGGTTCCCCACAGAAAGAAATAGGAGAAGAACTCGTACAGGTTAAGCCTATAGTCTGTTTGCTTGTAGAGCTGTCAAACTTTTCTTTTGTGGCAATACACATCCTAGAAGGATTTAGCTACATCCCCCTCCTCCTTTTTCCACATGTTTGGGATCTGACTCTACTTTTAAAGGCTGTCATTCATGATCCACTGCAACAAGCCACCATATTTGCATTCTCTTTTCACCTATTGCATAGTTAGCAGCTGCTAGGGATTCAAATGCTGCCTTTGTCCAGTACCATCTAATGGCAAAATAGATATTTAGCAATTCTTCTGTGATCACAGGATCACAAGGTTGATTTTGGATTTTGGAACTGTTCACACCTGTCCTATAAGACACAAAAACCTCAGCAACACAAAATCCTTTACCATAGGCTATACCTGTTGTGGATTCCTCAAAGGCAACCACCACATTACAGCAACTTACTATTCTTCACAAAGTTGTAACTTTGGTTTTAGAGTAACTGTGACATCCTCAGTGAACTAGTGCACACAACATTATGCGCTGTTTCTGTTATTTACACCAAAGAGATTTAGATATCTGTTGGAAATTCAGCCCACTTTCTTGTAATGTTAAGATTAAATTTCGCCCTTCCTGTCCTGTAATTTGATATACACTGAGAAGTAGGGTAAGGGGATTGTTTCCTCTTTGGGTCCAGGTTGAAGAAAAATGTATTCTGCCTCCAAAAGAATTCTCCCAGTTGGGTCCCATTTACTCTGTTCTATACAAGTAAATGGATAATGTTACTCTGTTCACTTAATAATGTAAGAGTAGAATGAATACCATCCAGAAGACATAATTATGTCTGTTCCCAAAGTTCTGTTGTCACAAGGGTCTGAAGGCCAGTGGCAGCTAGGTTATTCACCTGTGCTGGAGCAAATTCTGCCCCCCCCCCAACATCTTAAATATGGATAGAGCAAGACAAACTCTGGTTGAGAAGCATGGTTGAGTGGGAAACCCAGGCTTAACTATGGCTCATATCTATGCCATTGTATCTTTTTAAGTGTAGTTAAGGTAAGTGTGGTGGTAGTGGGGACTATCAGGAGAGGGTGTGGGGAAAACACACGAGATCCTACAGCTATCTCACCATCTCTTACGTGTGACTGAGGAAGCGTGTACATTATTACATACATTGCTTTTGCCTGTACATTGTCTTTGCCAAAATAGTATGCCACACTTTATTAATTACACTTATTTCCTGCTCCTCTGTCATTGAATTCAGTGTGGTCCACATTTTGTGCACCCATCCAGACAGTCCTGCTTTCTGAAACTCTGGTGTAGGATGGGAGTGGCTCACAAGGGACAAATGCTTCTCCATGACCCACAATTTCCTCTCCCCACCTCCAGGCCCCACTTCCTGTGACCTCCATGTCCTGGCCTGCCCTGGCATTGACTGTCTAGGGCCGGCAGAGGGCACCCCAAACCAGCAATTCTTGCCCGGCCAAGAAAATGGGGGAAGAATGAGAGTCCGGCTGGGGACTTCTGGCTCATCTGCCCTTGGACGGAGCTGAGAGGTCACAGCTGTGTCCCTTTGCTCAATCAACTTAACCCTTCAAAGTCCCCTATGCAAGATGGAATCATTTGCAAAGCTGCTGGAGGGGGAGAAATCTCTATTTAATTAACATTATGTGCTCTTGGACTTACTCTCATACATGCAGACTTCTGAGCATACCACTACTCTTAATACTAAGGACAAGTTACATTTTTCTCACCTTAAAAAGAGTTCACACTAATGTATACAGTAGCCTCTCAGCACATCTAAAATTAAGCATATTTAAATACAATTGATTTCTCTTAGTGGGTTAAGCACATACTTAACGGTTCTCTCGCTGAATTAAAAGGGACTTAACATTGGCTGGATTGTGCCTCATATTGTATGTATATAATATGGTAAGAAACATACTGTTTAAAACACTCCACATATTAAAAGGGCAACAGTCCCAAGCACACAAAAATTAGTTCAAATCAACAAGCTTATGACGTAACACAAAAGGGATTTAAATGTCAGAAAACTCTGAAGGCATTTAAATTGCACTTTAAGCAAAATATAAACTAGGGGTAGCCAACTGGCAGTCTGTGGGTGACATCTGACCTACAAAACACCATTTTAATCAAGATACGGTAAAAATGGAAATTAGAAATTACACTCTCTGGCTCCAATCTGGCTAAATTCAGCTGTGATTAAGGCCAAGTTCAAATAAAAAACAGATGAGAACAAAAATCTGTACCATTTTGTACTACTTGGTGAGAAACAGTACAGCTGAATGCTTTGCCTTTTTTGGGGGGTGGGAAGTTACTTTTTTAAAAGTCATCCATTTGGTTACTCATTATATTTTTAGAAAAATGATTTGTTGCTAGTACTCATTCTAAGGTGAAAAGAAGTAACTTGGGCATGTTATCTGTTGGGTAGCTCACCGCTTTTTATTAAAAAGCAAAAACAAAAACAAAATCAGGACTGAAAAAACAAAGGCACAAAACTTAAACAAATTCCTGTCAAAATGCCTTTTCAAAAGCAAACAGAATACGCTGCATGAATGAGTAATCTTGTTCCCACTTGTTATATTACTTTGAGAAACTATGTTGCAACTTTATTTTAAAAAATGTGACTCATTATTACCTGTACCTTATTACTTCCGTGCCGATAACAAATCATTTGACATAAGCTAGGTTAGAACTCATCTTCCCATCATAGTAGACTTCTATGTGCAGGCTAACTTCCCCCTTAGCAGTCTCTAATTGTTCAGCTCAGAAACAGGTTTTACCACCCTACCTGCTATTTTTACAAACCAAGCGTTTATGTCCCACCAAAGTTAGTTGTCAGGAACATATAAGCCCTGTTGCTTCCAACAGGATCTAGCCATCAGGACTAACATAAGCTGACTTGGAGCCACAGTGCAAAAGCTTTGTTGCATTACTAAATCATTATTCTGGAAAAGCATAAGGAAAGCTATCTCTAGAGGGACTTTTTCAGGAAATGCATTTATGTCTTCTCCCCTTCATTCTTCTAATATATGCTCCATATGGGAGATGCTATTTTTGCAAGGTGATACCAACTTAGTTAATAAAATCTCCCTTTCTGTGAGTGGACAGAGAGCTCCAAGCTTCCAAACAGAGTGGGCCTTTGAAAATCTAGAAATGGAGGATCTCTGATATGAGCCACTGTCAGCACTCCTCCTACTACCTATTTGCTATGCAGGAAATCAATACTTTTCTGCAGACTTGAGGACTGCTTTTTGGGGGTGGACCTCTAACTTTGAAAACTGTATGGAATGTAAAATGATTTAAAAATCATTTTAAATGATTTAAAAATCATTTAAAAATCAAATTTAAAAATGATTGCTGCAGACCCTGCTAGAAGAATCTTGACAACACAATGGTACGTAAAAGAACACATAGTAACTATGTGGCCATAGAGCTCCACCTGAACAACAAGGTTGGGCGGAAATCTATCCCTTTTCTCACCTTGGGAATAGCTTAAAGCGCAGGATCTTGCATTTATTTATTTGTAACCCCTCTTTCTACACTGGCTCGCATATGGGCAAATTGTTAATCATCTTCAACCTCAACTGCAAAATGTCACTAAACAATACCTTACTTTAAACTTACGCCTGTCCACCTACACCCAAAAGCAGTGGAGCAATCTGCCTTTTCATAATTCCTTAATCACCAGACTGTAACCTGTTCGTGTTGATGAAGTGTAAATTGGGAACGTGACTTTTTTGGACTATAGCTCCCAGAATTCTCCAACTAGTATGGCTACCATCCATGCTTATTGTAGGCTTCTAGCAGCTGTGGTCCATTATCAAGAACTGCAAAATGTTGCCTTATACTTGAGGGCAGGCAGAATAGGACAATTAGGTTCAAATATAAAATTGTATGTCAACCACAATCTCAGAGAAGGGAGCTCCACTGTTTTCCCACTACTTTTCAGACAGTTTAATTATGATAAGGTAGTTAAAGTAGACTAAGGGACAACTCCACATTATTTTAATAGGTGGGTGCACTATTTGTTTTTGCTGCACTATCAATTTGTTTCCAACAGTGTTAATAAAACATGCTTAATTGTACTTTATTATTATATCTTCCTTATTTTTTGTGTTTCTATCTGCACCTTTTAAAGTGCATCTTGTAAGCTGCCTTGAGTCTCTGTCTGTGACCAGCATCAGGATATACATCAAATAATAAGTACACTAATAAATATAATACAAATATATACACAGTCAATATTGTGAAAACAGAAAAGGTTCTTTCGGGTAGAGAATTCGGCATTTTGGTTTTACTCTGAAAACCTGTACCTAGTACATATGAATATGGTTTTGCCCAATCTTTATGTTATTCTTTCTTACTGGCATCTTAAAAGAGAGTTGAGTAACAGCTAGAAAAGTGTTAGATGTGTTAGATACGTATCTTTGAAAAACGTAGCTAATAATAAATACACCTTTGAAAAAGGAACACAGAGCCAGCGTGGTGCAGTGGTCTGAGCACTGAACTAGGACCCTGGAGACCAGGGTTCAATTCCCCACTCAGTCATGGAAACCCATTGGGTGATCTTGGGTATGTCACACACTCTCAACTGCAGAAAACCCCATGACAGGTTTCCCTTAGGGGCACCATAAGTCAGAAACAATTTGAAGGCACACAACAACAATAAAATGAACACTTGGATATGACTGCAATAAAATAGTATCTATGTTCAGTTTTATGTACACACTAGCATATATACCCAGTGTTGTCCAGTATTTTATTTACTCATAGGTAATACTTGTTAGAAAGATTTGAGATCCTGTGTCTCTAATTCCCCAAACTGTCTCGACCAGTACCTGTAACCTTCCCCCATATCCCCCAATCCAATTGGTATTCAGAGCTATTAACATACTGGGTTCCTGAGGGAATACGCGATCCTCCTCCTAGCTGCTAGGCCTCATTTCTATAGCAACTGGCATATTTAAGACAAACACAGCTGACTGAGGCCCAAGAGCTCTCTGGCTGAGAATTCTAAAGGCCCCTCCCTAAACTGCAAACCCCAGGATTCCACAGAATCTTCTTAGGCAGCCAATCATATGAAATCTTTGCCTGACACAGACAAACAAACTTTGACTTTTATATATTAGATTTAGGAAAAAACAACCTGACAGTGGCCAAAGTAGTTCACAAACCTCCTCAACATTAACTATTGTTGTTTTTGTGCTCTTTCAAGTTGTTTTCAACTTATGAGAACCCTAAGGTGAATCTGTCACAGGGTTTTCTTCGCAAGATTTGCTCAGAGAGAGATTGCCTCTGCCTTTCTCTGAGGCTGAGGGAGTGGGACTTGCCCAAGCTCATCCAGTGAATTTCCATGGCAGAGTGGGGATTTGAACCCTGCTCTCCAGAGTCATAGTCCAACACTCAGACCACCACACCCCACTGGCTCTTACCACTTCCAAAAGCAAATTTGTGGAACAAAACAGAAGTCCAATGGCAGCAGAGAAAAAGATTAAAACAAAGTTGGATGAATTTTGCATAGGCATATAAAGGTAACCTATTCCTGAGAATATGGTATGTATATAACTGTTTACTTTGTGACACTTTTTTGGTTTTTGCACAGACCAAGAAAGAAGAAGTAATGACAGAGACATTTGTAAACAAAAGAGGAGCTGGAAATATAATCCGAAACAAAAGCAAGGTGTGAAAAATAGAGGTTATTAGCAGCTGCAATTGGATGTCAGATTGATCCTGACAAACACACGTAATCCCTTTGTAGAACTTTCTCTATCCTATCTGCTCCCACTATTTACCAGGAATTTCCGTTTCTGTTTCCAGTGGCTGCCTTGGGCGTTGGTACTGCGGTGTGCCTCTGTGGCAATGTGGATCAGCTCCCACTCTTCTGCAGTTGGTTCTGGCCGATGCTGAAGGGATTTGATCATCTCTTCTTTGCGCCGCCTCTCCCGGTTCTCTTCAATCAGCTTCCGCTTGGCTACTCTCTTGGAGTCATCCAGCACCACTAGGGAGTGGCGAAGAATGGAAAGGTGTGAGTAGAAGGTGTGGTTAATTACAACTCTGTATCAGTTGTATCTTCCAATCCATTTTGCCATTATCACCGTGCCAAGTGGCCTCATGGAAAGCAATGAGATTGGCTGGCCCTTATGACAACTTATAGAATTGTGGGATGGTATTATGAGCCTTGGAACCCTTAGGCACCATCAAAGGTTGAATACATGGAGATTAAAAGATATGAACCAACATAACTGTATACACCAAGCAATGTACCTCCCATCCCTGGTCACCCAAAATAGGCCCATTGTACTGCTTCCTGTGTTGTCCTTGAGGCCACAATAACCACCTTCCCCATCCTCCCAACCCTGACACCCCTTCATAGTGGGCGCAATGCCCTTACAGTCCATGGCCATGCCAACAGCAATGCACTTCTTGAATCGGCAAAGCTGACACTGGTTGCGGGTGATCTTGTCGATGACGCAGGAGCCATCATACTTGCAGGAGTACGTTGGGTGCAGGTTCTTCTGGATGGTCCGTCGGAAAAAGCCCTGTAGAAATGAGAATGAGATCAGAACAAGGCAGTCCTTGGAAGATAGCCCTGCTCTTCCAGTTCCAAATCAAGATCCACCTACTGATCTAACCCGTTAGTTCTTACACTCTAACAAAGCAAGTGAAGATCAACTACTGCCCTATTGGCACTTTCACTATTAAACTGAACATTTTTTGCTGTCCATCACTAAAGTAAGGCATATAAGGACTGCACTACAGAAATGATGCAGAAAGAGCAAATACCAGTCTATATCCATAGATAATCAGGGCCAATGCTGTCTTTCAGTGGGAATCAGGTTGTGTGTGCCACTACTTGCATGCTCTTCCCACAATAATTCTAACCCAGTAGATCAGTCTCCTCTAACTTGATGCTTTCCTGCAATTTTGGGCTGCAACTTCCACCAGCCCCATCAAGCATGGATTTTGTAGTCAAAATGAGCTGGAGAATAACAGACTGGGAAAGACTACACTGCAAGAAAGACAAGACCATCTGAAAAGATGTTGGTAGTACAGTGGAAGATCAAAAGGGCACCCCATCGGTCTCCACTAACAAATACGAGACACAAGCCCTTGAGAAGTTCTCCTAATTCAACTATGCTCATCTTCCGCTCTTATTCATTTCTATGCAGATTATGCTATGAGACTGTGCTTTATGGACTGGATCTACTCATCTCCAACTATGCCATGTGGGGAGATTTTGGTCTCTGGATATTTTGGACTTCAGCTCTCACAGTTCTTCCTGTTGATCCAGCTGGCTATGACTTCTGTAAGCTGAAGTTCAAAACACTTGTAGGGTCAAATTTTCCCCACCACTTACATAATGACACCCTAAGCTTGCCATTAGTTTCCCCGACATTTTCAACCAGGACCCAATGTTAACTACAACCAGAGCTGGGAGCATGCCCCAAGGAGTGATTTAGGGGTGCCACAAAGAAGCAGTAAAATCTTCAACATCCAAATATTTTGCCTGAGGCCCTAAAATACCTTGGGATCGTCTCTCCCTGTGCTATACAGTCTAATTTTACTTTTTTATTATACATGCCTGGTTTTCTTTCTCTCTTTTGTCTAGTTTTCTCTTCCTTTCCCTCTCCATCCTCTCCTCCCTCCATTTTTTTAAAGCATGGTGGCATTGCCTCCTATAAGTCTTTTCTTTAGGTCAAGGTGCAAGCTTTTATACCAACTGGGGATAAGTGTACTAGACTTCATTTCTTTTTTGCATGCTGAAAACAAAACACAGGAGGTCTGGTTTATCGTGGTAATGCTGTTGTGAGATAGAATCAGACTACCTCCTATAGCCATATGGTTCTCATTTACACATACTAACACAACATGGTGTCAGACCATGTGAAAACCACTCTCATGCTACCTTGGCAATGTGTACCAAAAGAAAAGAAAAGAAAAGAAAAGAAAAGAAAAGAAAAGAAAAGAAAAGAAAAGAAAAGAAAAGAAAAGAAAAGTGTGGGGAGGAGCCAGTGTCAAGAGTTATTTTTGCATAGATTATGAATGTTACTTTTCCATCTTAGCCTTGGTACAGAAACCATGTTGTGGAGCTGCACAGGTTCAAATCTAAAGATATTTTTTTGGAGGAGGAGTACGTTGTTGTTGCTTGCTTTCAAATTGTTTCTGTCTTGTGGTGACCCTGACGCAAACCTATCATGGCGTTTTCTGGGGCTGAGAAGGTGTGAACGCATCCGAAGTTACTTAGTGGGTTTCCATGGCCAAATGAGGAACTGAACCCTGGTCTCCTGGATTGTAGTTCCATGCCAAACCACTACACCATGTTGGCTCTTGGGGTGGACTTTAATACCCTTCCTTGTATAGACTCTCCAAATGCTTACACATCCCTTACCCTCTTCTTCAATTGAAGAAAAATACAACAATTTCTCAACACACTGAAATGACAGAAAAGGAATGAAACTCTTTCAGCAACTCTCAGGGGAAATTCTGTATTCCAAAGGCAGAATCACATGTGGATGTGATTCCTTTTTCCTCAAAAGATGCAGGTGGGATGAGCTCTATTTTTTTATATTCAAATCAGTACAGAAGGAAGAGAGAAGAACTCCCAATTCCTGCCTGCCACTAGGACTCAACAAGACCATAGTCCCTAGAGTCTTTAGCTCATTTGCTTTGGAGACGTTTCCTTTATGCCAGAACCATGATGCGGAATAAGGGGTGACTCTTAATAAACCACAATTCAATGCCTAAGTCATAACCACAAAATCAATGTAAATACATTGATTCTTCCCCATTTTTGCCTACACTCCTTTGCTGCTCAGTGCAGCAGCAGAACAACATAGGAAAGACATGGAGAGAATAAAGCTATTCATTTTAATTCTGTGATTTTAATTATGGATCAGGTGGCCCTCTCTCATAATGATTACAAATGGCATGAAGGCCTGCGCAATGAGAGCATGGTGGCCTTAGACAAGATCCACTAGTATTTTTCCCTATGCAAAGAGAATAACAGTGTTCCTGCCCATCTCTCAATGATTGTATCAAGACTTGTGTGGAACTTCCTGGTGAATTGTGCCTTCATGTTAATTAATGTGCGTGAGTATCAGTTGAACTGCATACTGCAGCAGGCCCCAAAATGTACAAGACTGGACCTCATTTGCCCCCACCTCTGGCTTCTTCTCCCATTGCCATTTTCCTGTCTTGGAAAAATCTTTCACTCTACCTGTAGTATCTTTCCTCAAAATCCTCTGTCTCTCCTCTCTAATATTTCTTTCTTCAGCAAAATCTTATCAGTACTTCTATTGGTTTTAGCTTTTTATCCATCCATCTCAATTAATTTGTCAATCCACATAGTCTTCCCTTTTCATCTTGTCCACCTTATACTGATTATAACCTCTGTGGGGACAAGGGACTTAGTCATAATTGCAGTGTGATGGCTGAAGTGTTGGATTTGAAACCAGGAGATACAGGTTCAAGCAACTTGTGTGGCTATGTGGCTTTGGACACATCCTAGATAACCTTACAACCCCAGGTGCCTTGGAAGAAGAGCAAAACACAGAGGACAGAAATAAACAGTCGCATTTTTAGGATTTGGAGTGGGCAGTTTTGCAGATAGGATAAATGTGGGACTGAAGACATTTTATACATTAAGAACCATAACTGGGAGCCATGGCAAATACTGGTTCTCCTAACTTCCTGGCTTCATCCATTCCAGATGGATTCATAGCTTGTTGAGATACAAAATAATGTCCTTTATTTTTCTGTTCACTCTCCAGCCCACCCTTCTATGCTGCTCAATGATCAATGAGCCAGAGGTTCTGAAGATCGTTGCTTATGAAGTTAACCGCAAATCTTCTGGTTCTCTAAGTCTTACCCTAAAATAAATCCATTATTTTTAACATGCTGTAAGACTCCTTTCTTCATTTGCCCTACTGAATCTATGTCTACTGTCCAGCCACCCAGTGTAGCAAAAGGCTAAATTTCCGGTAGTTAAAGCACTTACTCCAGTGCAGTGCCAACCTAGTCAGCTGCCACAGATCATCCAAGGGTATCACTGACTGAAGGACCACCATCCAAAAGGAGAATTTCTCCCTTGTGAGTCACTCTAGGAATGTATCTGCATTGCAAGGTTACAGCAGCCTGATCTCATTTCAGGGCTCCATCCTACAGAATACTTTGGAGGGAGAGTGCTTAGAATTCTTTGCTAGATGGTTAAGTGCATTCCGATGAACTACAGCATTAGAGCTCTCAAGTACTTGCTACTTCACGAAACTACAAATCCTAGGATTTCAGAGGACAGAGCTATGACAGGTAAAACAGAATCAAACTTTTATAAATCTCTGCAGCATAGACAAATTCCACCTGAGATGATACTTCCAAAATATTTGTTACCTTGCAGCCTTCACAGGTAATACACCGGTAGTGGTACCCCGTGGCTTTGTCTCCACATACAACACACTGCTCATCTTTGTCCAAGTAGCTAGGGATGTACCCTAAAGGAGAAAAGAGAGTCAAGAAGTCAGAGCTGGAAGTCAGGGGAACCCATGTATATATGAAGTTTAAGACCTGCTGAGCCAGAACAAAGATCTCTTTTTTTCCAAGTTTCTGTCTCCATGAAGCCACAGGTAAAAGCTGGCCAAAATAGTGACAGCTATCTCCTTATTGCTGGTCAACGGCATGTGCTGATCAAACACAAACTGCACTTCAACAGGAAAGTTCTATTTCACTGTCATTTTGTGTATTTAAATTTTTATTTTAAACACCAATTTACTAGTCAATGAAGGCTCCCTGTGGCCTGCATTCTATAAAATGAACACAATTACGAAAGTGTAACACCAAATTGTAATAGACTAGGTCTGGCCAACAAAGGCAAAGAACCATGAACTGAAACAGACCTGTTAAATAGACAGATTTTAGCAAAATCTTATGATGGAAGGAAACCAAACCAGAAGGCCTCATGAGGGAAGGGATGCTAAGGCATTGTTATCTCCATGAGATCTTACCTCTACCAACACATTTCTGAAGGAGAAAGGGATAAAATAGTGCTCCCATATCTTTTCTGATTTTAAACTAGAGGCACACATTGGCTTTCGAAAGAATGTCTGAGCATTATTCAAGTAACAACCCCCATGCATACCCAGAGACCACAGAAAGGAAATGCAGCAATAGCTGCCAGTCCTCTCCCATAATGTCTCTGTATTCACTGAAGGGAAAGTCTGCAGATCTATACACCTCTGTTTCTCTGCCAATCCATTTTCACCAGGTTTTATTTTCTGTGCCTGCCTTCCCCCAGTATGTCAATATTCTGCTGCTAAATTAAAGGAAAAACATGATTCCTTAATAATGCCAGGGGCAACCCTCTTAAAGAAAAGAAAAGTGGGGCAGACATATATATTTTTATACCACACATTACTTTATAGATCAGATCCACGATGCCATACTTCTATTCCAGCAACAGCACAGTATCCACACACACAAAATGTCGATAGAAGAGAGAGTATGTATATGTGGCTACTCATTAGTACTGCCCAGTACCTCTTTTCAGAAAGGATATTTTATCCTGCACTTCCACACATTCATTTACATCTATGTCCTTCCTCCACTAGATCTGAAAGTATGCCCAGAGCACAAAAACTGAGCAGGAATGTAGAGAGAGGCAGCTAGCTCAGACCAGGGTTCTCTTCTTGTGGCTCCACATATGAAAAGTGTGAATGATGCATGCATATGTTTCAAGTAGCTGTTCATGGCTAGCTACTCCTTTTCAGACACTGCTTGGATATAAAGGATGGTAGAGAGGAACTGCATCAGCAGGCACTGTCCTATCCCCTTGCCTTGGGTGCATGCCTAGAAGGGATTTCTTTTCTTTTCCTTACTATAAGAATATAAATAACCTGCCCTCAGAATATAAATAACCTTTGTGTCTATGTGTTAAGTCACAGTTGTGGGTGTGCCTTCTCAGTGGAAGAAGATATGGTTAGTACAGCAACTTAGGCAAAGATTCAGCATTTAGCTTTCTACAAATGTTAGTAATTGTGCTGCATCTCTGCATAATTCATCACTCTGATCCTTGGCTATCTTCACAGAAGTAGGGACAGTCATGACAATTCTGCCACATCTCTGCATTCAAGTACTTAATATCTAATTTAAAAAAGCCATAATCAATGTGTAATGTTGCTAGTGGAGGCAGATCTTTTCCTTTTGTTATGAACTATTTACCCCCCCTCCCCCACCGCTTTTAAACAGCACAAATGGTAAGTTCCTTCTCCATTATTCTTCTCTCCCTTCCAGGTTCCCTCAGGTCCTCTTTCTAGAGTCCCATACTTAGTGGGTAAAGACATCCTGGGTATGAACATGTAAACTATACCAAAGTTAAACATATACCTAAGTAACCATCAAGAAGAGGAAAGAAAAGGGGCAAAAAGGAAGGAGAAAAGTGTGGGATGGAAAGTTGGGAAAGGAAAAGAAGAAACTATTTGCATCTTTTTTACAGGCCTATTGTTAAATAAACTTTCCCCATGTTAAGGCAAACAAGACACATTCTGTTCTTAAGCCACACATATCCTTTATTTTCTAAAACAAAACAGTGTGATCCTTAAGCCTAGCTCTTTGAATATATGGTAGTGTTGTGGTATATCTTCCAACTGTCCCAATTCTATAGGAACAATCCAAATTAATCCTCTGTCCTCTCACTTTTTCAGCGGCTTTTAAAATAGCCCAGTTTTTTTCTCCTCCTTACACTTTCCCCATTTGTCTTCAGCTTAATTAACTCAGCAGAGGGGAGAGGAGAGGAAGGAGCAGAATTTTGCCTATCCTTACAAGCTCAGGCAAAAGCAAACTGCTGCAGCCCCTCCTAGCTTATGTATTCTTCCTCATTAATAACTTTTGCCATCTTGACCACACTCTGATGCTGCTTGACCACATGTCTCCGTTTTATCTATGAAACGTTGAAGGGCATGGTGTAGTTCATTCAATACATTAAAACACTTCAGTAACCTTACCCTCAACCTTATGGTTGCTTCACATGTCCAAGGATGGTGTGGTAGAGAGTGTCACCTTCCTTGATGAGACCTTGGTTCCTATTCCCACACAGCTATGAAAGTTGAGTAGGTGACCTAAAGCCATTCAAAAACTCTTAGTTTAATTTACCTATCTTGTACTTTTGCTATGAATGTCATCATGGGATAGGCCCTCCCCCAATGTCCCATTCTGAGCTCCTTGGAAGAAAATACAGGATATAGATATGCTAAAACAAATCTTGACCCAAAATTAAGCTCTGCTTAAGCCCTCTTTTTCTGGTTTAATTTGTAGGCTGCCCCACATAATTTGATTCAGCTCTGCTTTGCTGACCAAATACAGGGGCTGTGGACAGAGCATGTTGTGGCCTGTCCATTAAGAGTACAGGCCCCAGACAGTCTGAATGGTTCTCAAGGTCCCGTTTGACTCCATATTCCAAGATTGGGGAGGGGGGCACCAGCAAGGCCTGTCCTTGCCTGCTCTCAATCCCCCCCATCCAGGCTTCATTAGTTTCTCTGAAAGGCTATTTAAAGTACTCCTAACGAGGGTGCCTTTCATGCGGAAAACACAACGCCATGTACATCCATAAAAGGCCCTTTATCCCTGGGCATGGGGGGTTGAGGGGGAAGGAAGCAGTGTGTGACCCTCCTTCAATTATTCCCCACCAACTCCAGTAACCTTGCTTACCCTCCAGGGCCTCATCAACACTGACAATTAAGATGCCCCCTCCCTCTCCTGGAAAAGAATTGTGTTCTCTCATTCACCCCTGCCCTCACAACGTCCTATTGTCTGGGGTGGTGGCAAGGGTCACCTCCACATGACCCTTCAATGACCCAGCCATGAGGGGAAGGGAACATCTCCCCCCCCCCACTGGACTGGTATGCATGTGAGGATAAGCCATGTGTCTTCTCCACAGCAGGAAGACAGGCAGCTGCCTTTAAGCTGTGCTAGCAGGTTGTCTAGAGGTATGCAACGTCAGAGACTCAACAAGGGAGCCAAAGCCTAAATAGTAAAAGAAATATGTAAAATTCAAACTGCCTTCTAGACCTGTTTGACCAACAGCTGCTTAGTCTGCACACTGTATTCCTACCAGTAGCACATAGCCTGTCCAGACTCTGGGCTGTGAGTACGGTTTTCCCTCGGTCTCAACAAAATGCCCACATTTCGTAACACGTCTACCTTAGCTTTCCTTCGGACTGCTTTTCACCTCCCTGGCTACTCATTCCACCTCCTTGTACCTACTCTGCCTCTCATTCGTCTCATGCCACTCTCTACTCCTTATGTCCTGAGGCCTGGTGTGAGGTTCCTACTAATACATCTTGTCACTTCCACAGCTGTATGACTCCCCCACAATGTCAGAGGAGTTCCACCATGTAGCAGGACGAAGTGGGTCATGGGAAGAAGGCAGGAATTGATGTCTGCACAGTACAAGATTTGGCCCTGGTATGAAAGGGGGAGTGCCATCTGCACTTCTCTACTGGCACTGGTTCTGGCACTACTCACTGTTTCTCCTTTCCTCAAGCTTCTGCTTCTCAGCTGCATGACTCTGTGGTCTTCTTTTGCCATACTTTTTGGCCCCTAGCTTTCCTCTGTCCTGACTTTTCTTATGTCTCCACTCTCTTATTTTCAGCTGTCCTGTCTCTTTTTTGCCACCAGCACTCAGATAGTGTTCCATCCCCCATACCTATGGGGCTCTGCATCTCCATTCCATTTCTTTTCCTCAGGCCTCTCCCCTCTCCCCATTTATCTTCCCCTCAGGCTTTGATTTCTTAGTTTCTTACATATTTGTCCCATTCCTCTAGTCACCTAATTTTGGATTCCCTGCTTTGACTTGCTCCCTTGCCCCTCTTGGCTGCCCAGCACTCACCCTACGTGCCAATGTGTGCCATCTCTCCTATCTCATATACCTTAAACAGAGATTCTCCAAGCCAAACTGCTCTTTTACTATCTTAACAGAAGTATTGAGATGGGATTTTTTTTGGTAAATATAAAAGGAGAACAAAAAGTTGACCTAATTATAAAGTGCAAATGCTTAAAAACATTAAAAATAATCATAACACAGAAAATGGGGAAAGGAGTCCTTTACATATTTTGATATCAAATACACACAAGATGCTGATGGAGGAAGGTGTGAATGTGGCTGCTCATTAATACATCAGAGCCCAGTACTGACTACCAGAAAGATTTGATCAATTCAACACTTCCACGTTCCTCTTATGTCTGATCTTTTCTACACCAAAACCAAAAGTAGAGTCCGAGGAAATAAAACGGAGGAGGGAGGGGCTGCACAGAGGCTGAGATCAGCCTTGTTTTCTTAGGGTAGCTGCGCATTTTGTGTAGCAAACATGAAAAATGTCAGTGACATATATAAAATTTGAAAAAAGAACATGTCCATTAGATGTTTAAAGGCACACGTATGTTCATATTGCATATAAACTTTAAGAAACACTAGTATGCACATAGTTTTAAATCCATCTGGAGTACAGCTGTTTGTAACATGAAAGCCCTCTGGATTTGGGGTAAGGGAGATGAGAAGCCTTCCCTGCTTTCTGCCAGAAAGACAGTCAGCATCTGGGTAGGAAGCAAAAGCACTGAGTTTTGCTTTTTTTACATCCTCCCCCTCTCAAGAGACCACACAATTTGCAACCATGTTAGGTCAATTTAAACTCTCATTTTAAGACTGAATTAGTATGGTATCTTCTTTACTCAGCCTTCATAAGGAAAAAAACAAACAAACAAACAAACAAAACCACACAGGAAATGCCTTGAAATGAACTGATCCTACACAATTTTGGTGATGTGGAGAATATCTCTAGGAGCCATGCAGAACAGGAATTCCCTGCAGGAAAATCCTTTTCCTTCTCTGGCTCCCACAGGGTATCCAAGATCCTTTGGAATGTATAAAAGCAATTGCATCCCAGGGAGGAGTTCCCAGAGGGATGGGAAGTCTCTTGGCAGCAATATCCACTTCAATACTCTTCCCTTAAATATGCTATTTGCAGTGGAAAATACATTAATGCTATAGTGCCTGGCAAACAGTAGACCGAGGGCCATTTTGTTACAGACTTCTGTAAATGAGGAGCTGTACTATAAAGAGGTAGAGGCAGTAGCTGCAGCTGCTGAATGACTGGTGATCTCTATGTCAACACACACATACCTGGAGGATTTTTTTCCACTTCTTTTAAAAAAATGATTGTTCATTTTAAAAAATTAAAAACATTTAGTTGAACACACAATACTTAAAAACATTTAAAGGCAGCCAACCTGCCTGAAAATCTGGAGGGGGACAGTTAGGGGAGACTAATGACTGATTTTCCTGAAATGTAGGTATGTAAAAAAACTCAAATTCAATTCTGTTACATTTCTTCAAATCCAACTGTGCTTTTTTTTTTGTCCCCATATGGAAATCTCTGCAAACTTTTAATGTATTTTCCATAAGTTACACACTTATTTACATATTTTTTCTAACATACCATTTTGTATCCAATGATTAAACATGTTTGTGGGTGTTTTTCAGTTTATTCATTTTTAGCTGTTCAGTTTTTTAAAATGTACACATGATTTTACATGTATGAAAAATACAGTAAGACTCACAGATATGTACGTTTCTCTGGTAAGATGAGTTTTATCTCATTGCAAGTCTCCAGAGGTGTGAAATGGGTAGTTGCAGCAAGAAGCTTCAAACCACTGAAGTTTTACATCCTTGTTGGAATGTACAGACCTATATAAATGCTCAGGCTGCACATATGTAGGCCGAAAAAGATGGTGGGGCAAGAGTGCGTACACAAGCCCCACAGCCAAGCTCCTGTCTATCAGTTTTTACCTTTGCATGCTTAATAGTAAAATCTGCAGGCAGGTTGTTGACAGGTTCATCTGTTAAATGCCTTCCTGCAAAGAGGAAACTACTGTATCAGAGTTTCTGACTGTGTAAATATGTAAGTATTCAGAGGTACAAACATATATAGAGGATCCAGAGGTGAGGAAGCTGGGGGCAGAGCTTGTCTGTGAGTCCTTGCTGGTGGCATACCTTTTACTCACATGGGGACAGACTGACCAGGTATGCATAGCTTACCTTTGCAACAAAAGAACTGTGAAGACACGAAGAGATTGGGCTCACCCTGAAGATGTACTATAACTCCTATTTTAACGGTAAGGAGCTTAGGTGTACGCAATTCTATTGCATATGTTCATGCCACAGTTCAGTCTTCCTTAAACTGGTGCTGTTCATACTATAGTTGGCCAATCATTTTATTTATATTCCCTCCTTTCTCCCCCTAGACTGGGACTCAAGGCAGTTTTACAGGATTAAAAGAAATACAGCTGAAAGCATGCAAAAATTATGGTTACTATAGTATTAAATTATCTATAGAATTAAAACTACAGTATTTAAAACATTAATTGAGAAGCACAGAATAAAAGTAGTACTTAGCATACTAAAATAAAAAGCCCTTTAATGTAAAATGGCCAGTTTCCAAAGACTGTTGGGATAAAAAGATCACCTGCTGACAAAAAGGACAGCAAGGAGGGAACCAGCCTAGCCTTCCTGGGAAGGGAGTGCCAGACTCAGGCAGCAGTCACAGAGAAGGCCTTCCTCTGCATTCTCAATAAATCTGCCTGTAAAAGTGGTGGGACTGAGGGAAGTGCCTCCTCGAAAAATCTTAATGGGAGATACCACATTTGAATGTGTCTCATCTGGACAAATACTTCCCATGAATAGAAAACAAACACATCCGAGGGAAAAGTTTTGCCACAACCTTTAACCTCCTCTGCTATTTTGGCTGCACTTTAAACTATTGGTGCCTATTTTGAAGATTACTTCAAGGGAAAATTTAAATCAATCTAAGAGATACAACACAAAAGGAAAAACTGGCAGGAGGAAGGAAAAGGGTGGAAAGCATAGGAACAAATATACCTTCTCTGGGCCACGGATGGATTCAGTTGTCTCCATTTTGCAATGAAGGCAATCCCCACACCCCCAACAAGTTTCCTTGTATTTAGATCAGTGCTCAAATTTCTGTGCACCAGAGGCAGTTTCTCTCTCTGACATCCACTGAATCAAAGTGACACCAGGTTGACGGCAACCTACATTGCACTTATCAATGGATGCATCTTCTAATTTGTTTTATCCAAATGTCAGAACACAACATCTATGAGTCAACATGATGTGGAAAAATGTGCATTTAAAGAAAAAAGACAGTGATCAGAATTTTCCACATCTATTTTTAAAAAATCACAGTTCGAAGACACTGCACCATATTTTTTAAAGTCTGGATTCTGATACAATTCTCAGAAGATGAAAAGATCCAGCTTAAGAGTCCAGATTTCATAACTGTAAACCATGCTATTGCAACTGCCAAAACCCAGGAATGAAAGTGAGAGTTTTAAAGAGCTGAAGATTTTAATGAGAGGTGGAATGAAAAGGTTTTGATTGTGGGGATTGGATAGGAGCTGATGACAGGATGAAGGGGTACAGGAAGAAAATCACTCTGACAGGTAACAGTTGGCTTACCACTGACATTTACCAGTTCTACATCACTGTGTCCTGCTCCATGACCCACTGTGGCTCCACTTCTTGCATCCCCCAGCCCTTTAGTGGTTTATCTTCTGCCTGCAGACTTTTGACGTTTGAGAACTGATATCCTGAGCTGCCCCGTGACCTCCTCCTCTGGGCCAATGGAAAAACATCAAAGAACCCCAAGACAACACTTAGTTGCATTTATGAAGGATATCCTGTTCTTTAGCTTGTAGCACGTGGGCAACGACATCTCTGAGTCAAGACAGTCTTTTTCCTTCTTTGCTTTCCTTCTTTCCTCTCTCTGAATGCTCCTTCTGCTGCATCAGAAATATTCAGCTATAGCTATAGAGCTAAAACGCTGCACAGAACTGTCTACTACTAAAAAGAGTCTTAGTGGAAGAATTACTCTCACACCAAGATCTAAGTGGTAGGTTGACTGGAGAAGTGGGGAGTGGTGCTCAGGAAGGGACTTTTCCTCCATTAGAAAGGCTAGGACCCTGATGAGTGTACATTTTTGCATACTTCCTGATCCTGCACTGTGTGGTCTGGCTCACTTACCTGAGTCATCTGGGAGCCACTGTTCTGAAAAACACATGGTTGTAAAAACCCAGTTCTTTGCTTACAGCTCACTTTGGCCTTGACTAAGAAGGATCATTTGAGATAGGGTGCTAGTGGGCTGGATGAGGGGCCTGAGGGGCTGGATGAGATGGACTTCTGGCCCTAATTCCCAACCTGTGATTAAAACCATTCTGGGACGAGGCTCACTAAACCCCTTAGAGAAAATTACAGCATCATATTTACATATCGCCTGGACTTCTGGTGCATTAACTGGAACTTCCCACCTGTGCAGCTGGAGAAGCAGAAATATGCACAGGAAACTAATGGGAAGCTGCTGTGGCCATTTTCCTATCCCCCCCCCCAACATATCTCTATGACTCTCTGCCCTCCATGGCTGGCACTGGTCAGTCTAGACCTTCCACATTTCTAAATAACTAAGCCAAACATAGCCTAGATGTCATACATGGAAGCCTGTGAGGGGCAATAAATCTTACAGCTTTACTTTTTGCCTAGGATAGAACAAGGGCAACTGTTAAACACCTGGCAGGTCACCAAACATGGCTTGCTGGTGGGCTACATGTGGATTACAGGATCACACACAGTACAAACTGGAGTTACCCCTTCTCCTAATGTGGCAGCATCCAAACTGCAAAGAGATGACAGCTCTAGAGCTTCATTGATATGTCTGTGGTCCCTTGGGGAAGCTTGTCTCCTAACAGGACACAGAAGTCTTGGGGTGGCCCCTCTGACCATACAAGTGTGTGGTTCTCTCTTTGGCAGAGTTACCACTTCAAGATCATTCCAGAGGCTGAAGTTTCTAGGCCAAAAGTAAGAGCTAGGGACAGCCCCTGGTAATGTCATTAAGCATTATGTATTAAGTATGCAGTTGCTCACTGCTTGTCATTCAGAAACACGGAGAAGGTATTTTTCTTTTTTGGAAATTAAGTCAAAAATCTTAGCTGCAGGGGCTCAAGATCAAGATGAAATGAGGGGATTGTTTCTTCTCATTTACTTAGAGAGATGGGACCTTTGTACTGTTGTTGTGAGCCTTCAGTTAGTTTCCGCTTTACAGTGACCCTAAGGAGAACCTATAATGGGGTTTTCTTGGCAAGATTTGTTCAGAGTGGGTTGCCTTTGCCTTTCTCTGAGGCTGAGAGAGTGTGTCTTATCCACGGTCGCCCACTGGGTTTCCTTGGTTGAGTGGGGATTCCAACGCTCAAACCATTACATCATGCTGGGTCTCGAGAGATGGGATAAGGAACATTCAATCTAGCCTACTTTTCTCTAGTCAGAAGGCAGATGCAGAGCAGAGTGGAAGGCAAGCCCTGTCACCACAATGATTAGGAGAAAAAGCGGAAGTAAATACATAGACCCCTTCCAGAAACCGCTCTACTAGCTGAGTTCGAGATTTGCACACTTGTCTCCCATCCTGGAGGTGATTCACCGAAATAGAAGACCCAGGGCCAGGCCCTGAGATATGACAACACTACTCTTAGGCAAAAGGCAGGAGGCAGAAGATGAAACAGGATTCCTTCAGCAACAACTGGACCCCTTCCTCAGTGATAGCTGAAGTGCAGTTAACTCACTGCCCTCTAGTGGCAGGGAGAAGCATGGTGATTAGAAAGACTATTATTATGCAAATAATAATAACAATTCTAATCTGCCTCTCTCCAAGGTTCAAGGCAGTGTACAACATAGAATAAAATACAACTAAAAAACCATAAAGCTATTTAAAATACATCAATTTAAAATTCATAGTTAAAAACTGACTGAGTAGGCTTCTCAGAAGAGACAGGTCTTTAGTACTTTTTAGAATTTGGACAGTGTGTTTAGCTGTTGAGTCTCTTCCAGCAGGCCATTCCACAGTCTAGAGGCGACTGACAAAAAGATCCTCTCGGTGACTGTTGCCAGTCTAGTCCTGGCTGGTTTAAGTAAACGGTCCCCAAAGGACCTTAGTGTACAGGATGGAAAAAGTACTTACCTGACATACTGCTTTTCACCGAACATTGGCTGCTTTTTCTTTTACGTTTCCCATCCGGCCACCTTCAGAAAAAAAAAAAAAGAAAGAAATGAGAAAGGGAGAGGCAAAAATGAATTTATCACAAACAGGAAACAACAGGTTCGAGCTACCATGCCTCTTCACTCATCATAGCCTTATGAAATCACCCCCTCCTCCAAAGTTTTCCCGACCACCACAGCTCACCCTCTTGCTTCACACAGTTCCACTTCCATCATCCCACACCCCTTCAGAAACCAGGAGGCAAGAGCAGTACAAGTGGGCTCACTTTATGTTATCTAAGAGTAGCAGAAGTGATAAGGGGGTTGGGGAAGAGGTCTCATCACACCCATACACATACACACTCATGGGAGCACAAGCACAGCTAACCCCCTCTTGACCTGAGATTCTCATGCTGTCCTCTACACAGCTTTTAGCGTCTTGCTTCTTTAGGGCACCCTCATCTCACCAGAGCTCACCAGCATGAGCTCTGGGCAAGACACTGAAAGAGAGGAGTCAGTCCATCAGGAATTACTCTGAATGAGCTAAACGAAGCCTAGCCATGATTCTCACACTGCCTTAAAAAACAAGGTGGGAGAGGAGAGTAGATGTGAAGGCATGAGAAAAAACAGGGAAAAAAGCTTCTAAAAGCATTTTTTCTGAAGATTTTTTTTGCAGAAAAAATGGGGACAATGGATTAGAATGATGAATAAAATATTTAATAAGAAGTATTCACATATTTACTCCCCCAAATAGTTTCTAAAAACTATGTACAACTATAATAGCTTTCTCTGTTTTATTAATCTTGATGTTTTCTTCTGTTTGGCTTTTTTTCCTCATGGCTTCAAAATTTGTATATATGTACTTTTGTGTTCGGAGCTTGGAAAATTTTCATTTTTGTATTGTATACTCCTTACATCTCCCCAACCACTGGCCATATTTGCTGGGGGATTCTGGGAGTTACACAGTGATGTAGACTTGAGCTGACTGACTCGGACTCAAATCAGACTTAAGTTACTTCAGTGACTCGACTTGGACTTGATTTGCCAAAAATTACACACTAACTTGACTCGACTCAAGACTTGGTTATTTTTTTGGGAATAACTTGCTGCCATTGGTTCAGTAACACAACACGTCCATCCAGAAACCTTACAACTTACTGGTCACATGACTATCTGTTTCAAGCTCAAAGTGTGGACACATTTCTCAGAGGGAACAGTAAATGGGATAGGTAATTGGCTTGAGATGGGCTTAAGGTCTGCTCAGTAGTCTGTCCCCACTACGTATATAGGAGGAGCCTTCTACACGTTTTCCTAAGAGCAGAAGTCAAGACTTGTGCCCAGAGTGCAGGGCATGTATCTCGAGGGGAACAAAAAATGTGTTAGGCAATGGGCTTGAGGAGGAAGGATGTTCCTTCTAAAGCTCTTGAAGCTTCAGTAATGGGGAATAAGAAGAATCCTATTCCCCACTTCTGGAAAAGCCTCCAGCTTTGCAATTGGGAAGTAAAAAGAATCCTACTCCCCACTTCCAAAGCTGAAGACGGCAAAATCACAAAACTAGAGAGTCAAGTCTACTTAAATTGTTAAAACTGACTTTATTTGACTCTGTCCAGAAACTCTGGAATACAGGTTGGGGTGTAAAATTGGTTTCCAGACTTGAGACTTGACTCGAGACTTGACTTGAAAGTGTCTTGCAAGGACCTGAGACTCAACTTGAGACTTGGAGGTAGAGACTTGAGACTTGGAGTAAAAGACTTAAATACATCACTGGAGTTACATTTCAAAAACAACTTTTACAAGTTCTCTGTAAAATGCTGTCCTTTACATAGGGAACTTATGGTGATATATATGGGAATCTTATTACTCTGACAACAACTCTGCAAGAATTAATTGGGTCGAAATTAACTGACTCAACAGACAGGGACTTGAATGCCCCACAAACCTCATAACCAACCATGTTGGTTTTGGAAAAGAAGATAGCAAGGTGAAAGATATGACGTTACATCAACTGAGTTTGTAGCTGAATGCTTGGTGATGTGTGGAAACAGGGTGGAGAGGGAGCATTTGAGGAGCGATGGCTAAAATAGCTTTTTTTTTTTTTAATGTGGTAACCTACAGATGTGCTGGAACATTAAGGGAATTCCACAGCTGAGCATGAGCTTTGGACACAAAATTGAATGACTTGAGAATACGGATTATTTGCAGAAATATATAAATGTCATAGAACCAGACTTTTCCTGAAGAACTAAATTATTGCTGAAACTATAATTTGAAGTATTCACTAGAAACAGCAGGTGATTTCTCTAGTTTCCAAAGAAGTGAGGAAAGTATTCAACATAGCAGATACTGGAAAAAAAATACTAACATTCGTTCTAAACGCTTACTCATTTCCACCAGACAACAAGATTCAAGGGGGCTGACAATAAGTGAGAATGTACATATAAATATATAAAATATTATTTTTTATACAATGTTGTGATAATTTACAAAGCCTCTTGTGGGGATGAAATTGGAGAATGCCCACCTGTCAGGCCTGGGTGTTGCTGCTAAAACTCACCTTACATGCACTCTGTGTGTGTGAGAGTGTGTGTGTGTAAGTGTATGTAAGAAGAGAGAATGAGAAAGACAGTGAGGCTGATACAGGAAAATCCAGTATACAGAAAGACTACTTCCTCATCTTTTACAGAGTTACCAAAGATGGGTTCAGCCCTTTTCTTCTTCTTCTTCTTCTTCTTCTTCTTCTTTTAACTTGGACCAGCCCCCCCACTGTTTGCTAGCATCAGATCTGCATGATGGGCACGGGGGCAGTGGTGGGTGGCCATAGGTTGCTTGGTGGGTTAACACCTTTGGGCCAGTGTTGGTAGTGGCTATAGGCTGAGAAGAAAAGGGGTTCCTAGCTGTTCCTGAAGGGAAGGGATATAAGGAAAGGACCCTTCTACTGCTGTCCCCTCCTTCCCTGGCTTCCTGTGGGCAGAAAGAGACTCTAAGGAAGGTGGGTAAGGCAGAGGGGGCTGTGAGGTAGCTGTTTGGTGCTATGGTGAAATGCAGAATGGTCTCTGATGAAGTGGGAGGGCTTTCCTTCCTTCTTCCCACAGTCATCCTGCTTCCTTAGGAAGGCTTGAAGAGCCAGTCCCAAGGAGGCCACTTTCCTTTCTTGGCCTGCTTGTATCAGTTTTCAGCTCTCAACAGACCAGCTATAAAATCTTTACATACGATTTCAAACTTTGATTCTTATTCTTTTTCTTATTTTTATTATTCCTACTACTACTGTTTTCTTTGAATTTCACCAATTTTACAAAGAATATCAAAAATGTTAGACAAATAATGATACTTTTGAGAAAGACAAAAATGTATGCTACATAGTTGGGTCCTGGCCCTTCTGACAGACTACTGGGCCCAGCAGTTTCCTCCTCTCACTCGCCCTGGTCTTTTAGGAAAAAACACCACTGCTCATAGCCTATCTTTTCTCCAGAGAGTTCAAGGTGGGTATATGGCTCTTTTTTTCCCTGCTTTATCCTCACAACACTGTTTGGTCAGGATGAGTACCTGCTACAGCCCAAGGGTACCCAATGAGTTTAACAGAATGGAGACTAGGCTCTCCAAAGCCCCCGTCCAACAATCCAGATGTTCTACCACACCACACTATAACATGGTATGCCTACTGCTAAAATATTCCAATAACATCAACTATAATTTTATAATTAAAAAAGCACAGTGATTTTTGTTTAAGAATAACAAATGGATGACAATCAAAGGACTGGTGTTATTTATTCTTTCTGCAAACTTTCAAAGGGTTAGAACTCTGGCTGAAGTTGGAGAGTGGCTATATTTACATCTGATGTCATTTCTCTGTCATTTCTTCTTTTTCCCCCGAATGAGCATCACAGGAGAAGTTGCATGCTTGGTTTCATTTTTATGCACATTTTTTCTGCAAAGGCCAGGAAGTCAAATTTCCAAATGAACTACTAACCAACTACCCTAGGGACGACCCATTGGGAACTTTCTGTTCCAGCTGGCATGATTTACCTTATCTTTGTGGCCTGGCACCCCACCTTGTGGCAAGGTGCCCCCTCCCAAGTCCCCATGAACAGGAAAGCCCAGGAGCTGTTTGTTCTGCAAAAGCCAGCACTGATGCAGTGGTCACACTGTTGGACTAGGACAGAGGAGACCTAGGTTCTTCTCTGCACTTGGCCATGAAACACATGCTGACTTTGGACCAGTCACTCTTTCACAGACCAACCTACTTCACAGGGCTGCTGTGAAAATAAAAATAGGGGAAAAGACCATATACACTGCCTGGGAGTAAAAGCAAAGTATAAATAGAAACAGACAAACTCTTCTTGCAGCGATGGGGAGAGCAGGATTCAGATATTCAGTCCAAATGCAAAGTTTGAGATTTCCCATCCTATAAAATGAGGTGTATGGAGGCACACAGTCATGTTTACATCAGCTTAACCCCCAAACAGTTTTTGGATTAAGTGCAAGCTGAATAATCTCTTTCCCCTTCCCTTCTATCCTCCAGTTTTGAGAGGATTGGGGGAAGGGAAAGAATTACATTCCAGAAGGGGAAGGCTACATGGATTAGGCATGGACACTAGCTGAAATGCGGGAAGGGTTGATTAACAGACAGGATTTCAAGACAGATGCAATTTTTGTCTTCCTGAAATGCCTGTAAGCCTGTGAGCAAGGTTTGCTCTTTTTAACATAAATTTCCAGACAGTAGTACCAACATTATTCTGTCAAAGAAAAACAACAAAGAGTCTTGTGGCATCTTAAAAGATTAACAAGGTTTACTCGGCATCAGCTTTTTGGACAACAACCCACTTCTTCAGAGGCTTGTGCTTTTAATGTAGTTACTGCAGAGTACCTAAAACAAATTATAACAAGAACAACAGGCCACCACCCAATCTGATCAGAAATCATACACGACACTTCCATGTTCTCCCAATTCAAGTGGAGACTGACCTTAGTACGTATTTGGGTTGCTGTTTTTTTTCTCAAAAAAATGATAAATGTACTTATTTTACGAATTTCCTTTTCTCTTCTTAAGTTACAGTACTATTACCAGCACTCTAACTGAGAGGAAATGTGTGAGTATGCACGGTTGCTGCTCCACAACCTTTCCCTCCCAAGTTAAATTCAAAAGACACAATGTTCTATCTGGCCCAGATTAAAACATCAGCAGCAACAACAACAATAGGGGTGATCTCAGTGGCAGCTCAGCCAATTGGCTGCCAGTTGTTGCAGCCTCATTTGCATGCCTCTCTCCTACTGGCAGTCGCTGTGCTAACAGAATGCAAAAGGTGGAGCTCACTGACCTGCAGTTAAAGTTCATAGATAGATAGATAGATAGATAGATAGATAGATAGATAGATAGATAGATAGATACACACACACACATACATATACACATACCTATGCCAATGTATATGAGATATACACACACCTATATAAAGACAATTTTTAAATGCTCACCTATCTGCAAAATATCTTTAAAAGTTTCCCCCCAATGTCTTTTCAGAATCCTATGAGGCGAGGCTTAGGTGGGCTTCTTTGAGTAAAAGACCACTGGGGAACAGAAAAAGTTACAAGCAAGGCATAATGGGAACAAGCACTGGATGAGATCTGAGGTAAGCCTTGGGCAGTAAGACAAGAACTGTATGATACATAATGAAGCCTTCCAAACTACAAAAACAAAACAAAACAAAACAAAAACCCACTGTTACACCGCGGCTTTCCCTGAAAGGGACTCAACAGAACTGTACCACAGCCTCTCTTTAGAAAAACCCTACAATAACCACACACTGGGGCAGACATAATTTTATTCACTGAGGTTTTAATCACACTCTACGGTAATGAAGGCCAAGACCTAGAAGTGTCACAATGCTTTCAACACAATCCCTTGGGGCCCTCTTGTTCATCGCATTACGCCACGCACATGTTTTCCGTAACAGACAAGGAACTGCAGCCCATCCCGTCCTCCGTGATTTATGTACCTGTGTTTGGAACTTGGAAAAGTAACTTTTTGACCACAGCTCCGAGAATTCCCCCAGTCAGTTTGCAGAGTGCACACATATCCACACCCACACACCATATGTATGCATGAGAAAAGAATGAAAAATAAAAACATCAAGTGTAGCAGACTTAGGGAGAGAGAGAGAGAGAGAGATGGAGAGCTCCTAGTGCTGTTATTCCACAGCCACTGCACATCTATTTTGTCCTTCTATTCTCAACACATTTTTCTGTGATTAAGAGAAAGAGAGAACCATCACAGAAACACAGAGTTGGAAGGGGCCGTATGGGCCATGAAGTCTAACCTCCTGCTCAGTGCAGGATCTCCAGCTAAAGCATCCTCAGTAGGTAGCTATCCAAACACTTTTTGAAGACATTCAAAGAAGGAGAACCTACCAGGTCTCTAGGCAACTGATTCCACTGCCAAACCACTCTCAGTGACAAGAAGTTCCTTCTAACGTTCAATTGAAATCTACACTCCTCTAACTTAAAATCATTATGCCTAATTCTACCCCTCTGAGGCAGAAGGGTCCAAGCCTGTACCCTCCTCTTTGTGGCAGCCCTTTAAGAGATGGAAGGGGGGAAATGGGAAGGTTACAAACAGAAGACCAATGTTGCCTGGAATCTCCACAAGACTCCATGAAAAAACCCGAGCATTTGTAGGATAAATGTTTTGTCTCAAAACATCCAAAATATATGGTTCTGAAAGCAAATAGGTCCTTTACGGTAGGGTTGTCAGCATTTTTTCCTGCTAGGGTTCCTGGGCCTTTGGTTTAGTACAGGGTTAGGCAGAGTGCAGCCCATGGGCCATATGTGGGCCCTAGAGGTCATTTATTTATTTATTTATTTATTTATTTTATTTAAAAATAAAATAATAAAATAATTTTTTAAAAGTTATAAAAAATGTTTTTGCTCCAAAATGCCCCCAAATACCCTGTGGGTGGCATCGGGGCATTTTTTTTTCACCCCCTGAGCCAATTTCAGTGTAGGAGAGGCCTTTTCTTTAAAAAGGGAAGTAAACAGGAAGTGACCACTGTTCACTTCCTGTTGTTAAAAATGCCTCTCTCAGGCCTGAAATTGCCATGGGGGCTAAAAGCATGGAAAAACAGTCCTTGTGTCCCCCAAAGGTATCTGGGGGCAAACAATGGAGTGTGTGGAGAGGGAGAGGCCCTCTGAAGTCTCCTGGGAAGCTAATGAGACCCTTTAGCCTTCCACAGTTGCCCACCCCTGGTTTAGCACCTCCTTCAGAGCTGCAGTTGTATCTAGGCCAGTGTTACTCGAGCTGGTGGTCCAGGAACTGGGTCCAGCAAGTGAGCCATTGGATACTGGTCTGCAGCAAGTTTCCAGAAAAGGAAAGAAACAGTTGCAGCCAGTGGTCACAAATATGGCACTGGTCCTTGGCACATTAGGGAAAAAATATACTAGCCTTCTACATCAGATAGCCTGAGAAGCACTCATATACACTAAACTTCTACAAAGAACAATTGGATGCTTGCTGGATCTGACACTCCTCACTACAGAAGGATTCCTCCCTCCCTCTGCCAATGTACAGAAAAAATATATTTCTGAGTGAATGGCAGTAATCTAGCTGTAAACCTCCAAATGCTGGTTGTCTACCTGCAGAGTTTATTTTATTTCATTGGTATGGAGGAGCATTCCAGTGATGTGAACTCTTACCAACACTCTAAAATAATACAACTCAAACACAGGTTTACCATTGCAGTATGAACCGCACCTTTTAATAGATACACAGTGGGCATTTAAAACCGAAGTGTGTATTTCAGTTCATACAGGCTTACTGCCCAAATTATAGCAATGGGAAATGCAAAATGGGAAAAAAAATAATTAAAACTGTCACTTGGGGAAATGACCCAACAATAACACACGCTGGCGGTTTGTACGTGCAGCCTTTGAACAAACACAACACATCAGCATGTACACAATGCAGCTTCTAAAAAAAGACTACAAACAGCGACTGCGAAGTTGAAGGGAAAGGGAAGACTGGTACTACTTGGTTGGCTTCCCCAGCCCCCTATCTTCCCACCCCCCTGGCGCAAAAGCACCCACCCAACAGGATGTCCTCTTGTCCAAGTAAGGCTTGTAGGCACGGCTTGTACCAGGAGCTTCTGGGACCAGTGCCAGGCTATGCTCTGTGTTCGTCCTCCTCCCCAACCGACAGCATGATGCTGCTTGGCTCCTTGCCAGCCCGGCCTGTTCGGCACCTGAGGACAGCATGTGCCCAAAAGGGGAGCAGGAGAGGCACGGAGAATCCTCCTCCCAGCAGCTGGGATTCCCTGGCCAGCCTGTGGGGAGGGCAGGGGTGTTAGGTGGCAGGAAAAGAGGGAAGAGTTGAGAAAGCAATCTAATATTTTTTGATCTAGGATGCAAGCTTTAGGAAGTGGGAGGGGGGAATAAGATCCTGCAGATCCCTAAGGAAGAAGAAAGGAAGGCAGTTTGTATGCTATTGATGTTGCTACAGAGAGGGGTAAAATGAGGGCGTTGCCTTCATAAATAAGAATTCTGCCTCCTCCCATGAAAGTTTCCTTCAGTCCCCAAATTTCTACATTGTAGTGAGTTGGACAATGAAAATTGTTTACACCTAGAGCTGTTACTTTAGCTGTGTTTGCCATGCCTTGGTAACTTTTTGAGTGCTTTTTTTGGGGTGGTGGTGGTCCTAAACTGTATTTTTAAATGCTCAACTGAAGTCACTGCAAAGTTTGAAATTTGAGGACTGAAAGAAAATTGTAAGGAGGGGTTACAATTCGTAATGACGAGGCAATGCTTTTATGTTGCCCCTGACCACTTGTGTTATGAGGAGAGATTCTTTCCTACATATCAAGGCCTATTTCCATGCGTAGATTTTCACAGGTTAGTGAATCAGCCTTCACTCCCTTTATGAGAGGCCGAGACAAAGCACAGAAGTCCTGAGTCTCACCCTTCCAAACTTTGTAAATGCACTTCATAATTGCTCTCACCATTAGCAGAAAACCAGAGCAAGAATAAAATAGCATGGGATACCTTTAAAACATCTCACCTCAACCTTGCAACAAGTTTCTAGCTTAAAAGATTTATTTATTTGTTTGTTTGTTTGTTAGCCAATCTTCCCCTGGCATAGACTGTTAATCATTTGTGGAACAAAACAGACAAAGGTTATTTTAAGTTTGAAAAAATCTCTGTGCTTGGCCCACCTGAAGACAAACAGGTGAATGGATGTTTACAAGCCTTTTAACCCACATTCATCACCAAGCTTAGAATTCCAGGAACAACATTATGAGTATTCCAGAAACATAGGTCATCCACAACTATCAAATCTGGCAATGCATCCCTCTCTTTCCATATTAGCTTCTGGAGGAAATTCCTGGAGATAACAGCTGGCAAATCATTACCTTTGTCATGTGTTATCTTGGACCTCTTTATGGTAAGACAGTGCCTCTGAGCATCTACAGAGTGCATTCCATTCCCCGCTGAGAAAAAATAATGCCATTCTTTCCATCTGAGACTTTTGAAAGGCCATGGATTCCACTAAGCTTAAGCTCCAATAATTCTCATTTTGGAAATTAAACAGCCTGTCTGAATATGAACAGGTCAGGGTGACCGGTTTGTAGAAGATCTGAATCTAAATTCAGTACCTTGATCTTGCATGGACTGAGAACAGATGCAGCCCCTTGATTTCCCAGTATTTCCACCGTCTGAAGGATGTGTGTGTGTCTGGGTACATGTGCATACACACATGTGTGTGTGCATTAATACCACAATATTTTATTTATTTACTTAATCTATATGCTACCTTGCACCCAGCACAAGATTCAAGATGGCTTACAAGACATTAAAACAAAGTACAGTTAAAAAGTACAATGACAGCAATAACTCTTCACAGAAGGTGGCATGTTCTTTATATTATCTTTCCATGTTCTATTTTTATTATTTCTACCCACGTGGGATGACTAGAGGGAACAGAAGTCTAATGGAAGTGACCACTGGAAATCCTATTCCTCAGTTCATCTGACTACTGAGATGTCACCAGACTCTGTCCATGTCCTTTAAAGCACGTATATCTCACATTTACAACCGTCAGGACTACCAACTTACAACACAAAATGAAAGCTGAAATTCTCAGGAAATTGATTCCTGGAGCCAATAACACATTTTACAATTTTCTGAACTGTGGCAGAATTGCAAAAACTAACTATATCAATCCACAAGAGAAGCCTGGAGGCTGATGAACAAACCTTTAGGCCAGATTACCTCATAAGGAAGTATTTGAGGAGACAGCATTGTCTGATGATCAAGGAGCAAAATTCCATGTATCTTATTCCACACATTCTTACCTCCCACATAACCCTAAGAAATTCATGTTCTTCATGGTTTTTATCGAGGAAGCAAGAAAAGGTTGCCCTGTCACACTCTCCCTCCCAAACAAGGCTGAGAATTCTATTTGCGTAATATGGGAGCAGCAGGCCAACCTGTTGGAACAAATTTTCCCAGGGGCGAAGTGGCAAGAATGAAAGGTTGTTGTGGGGACATAAACTGAGATGGCTGAACCCCCAAGTCAAGCCAAACTCTCTTTTCAGGAAGAGAAGCTTTGGTTTCCAGGTGAAAGACAGGTCTTCTAATGTATCCAAATTGCACAATTATAAAAAAATTATAAAAGTTTGGTACAATTTTAACTATCATGGGAAATTAGCAGAAAACCAGTCTGGAAGTTTAGTGAGTAACTTAGAATTTTCTGCAAAAGAGCTTGAACTATAGCATTAGAGCTTGCCAGCAGAGAATTCTAAACATTTCATCAAACTACAAATCCCAGAAATCCGTAAGATAAAGCCATGACAATTAAAGTAGTCTCAAACTATTTAAGTGCACAACTCTGCTCTGCAACATTTTTGGGGTCCAATTCCTGATTTTGGCCACCACATTTACTAGGTGGCCAAAACACTGTGCAGTCCAAAGTGGAGGCCAAAATCCCTTACATCCTTAGCAATTGCTGACTAGAATTAGGAATTAATTTATTAAATAATATCATTATCCATATTCCATTATAAGTTTAAGCAACAACAGAAATAATTACAGTGTATTTTGATCTTTTTACCACAGATGGTGTTAATGGTGGTGCTTTTCCACATTGATTCAGCTTGTTCCTTTTGTGGGATAATAGGGCTCCCTTTAGCCACTTTTGGTCATTTTCATTCTTTTTTTTTTAATGTAAAAGTCACACACCACTAGCATATTACCCAGCAATTAATATTTTAGTTTTAAACTCTAATTTTAATTCTGTCTTAACTTTGACATTAAGCACTGAGCCTGACACTCTAACAAAAATCTTGCTGAACCATCCATAGACCCATTTTTTATTTCATCTGTCCCAGTGGTTCTTAACCTAGGGTCTGGGGACCCTGCAGATCTGCCCTACTGCTGGATATCAACAGCAGCAGCAGCAACAAGGATGCAACAGTGTAGGGGTGTGTGGATGCCAAGGGAACAGTTTCAACAAGGGAGCAGTTTCAGCATCCGCTCACCTCAGCTACACATCCCTGATGAAGGGGACATGGCAGCAGGCATGTGTACATGCCCAAACTATGACTCTGGAGACCAGAGTTTGAATCCCCACATAGCCATGGAAACCCACTGGAAAACCTCAGGCAAGTCACACTCTCTCAGCCTCAGAGAAACACAAAGACAACAAATCTTGCCAGGAAAACCCACATGATAGATTTGCCTTAGGGTTGCCATAAGTCAGTTTTCAGAGAGGATAGGCATGATGGCTAGAAAGAACCTCCCCCTGTCAGTGGCACTTTGTTGCTGTGTGCTTTCAAAAGCAATAGCAATAGTAGTTATATTTCTATACCGCTTATCAGTGCAAAGCACTCCCTAAGCAGTTTACAATATGTGTTTAACTAATTGCCTCCAACAAGCTGGGTATTCATTTTAACGACCTATCGAAGGATGGAAGGCTGAATCAACCTGGAGCCCTGCAGGACTGAACTCACGAAGTTGTGGCTGCAGTGCTGTCATTTAACCAGGGCCACCAGGGCTCTCAAGTCACTTCTGATTTATGGCAACCCTAAAGTGAACCTATAATGGGGTTTTTTTTGGGGGGGGGATCTGTTCAGAGAGTGTTTACCTTTGCCTTCCCCTGAGGCTGAGAGAATGTGACCTGTTCAAGGTCACCCAGTGTCTGAGCAGGGATTTGAATCCTAGTCTCCAGAAGTCCTTAATCAATCAATCAATCAGTCAATCTATCTATCTTTGAATATTTAAATAAATATTTGAATATTTAGATCTTGAGTTAAGTCTTGGGGATCTCCAATAACAAATTGTATTTACAGGAGGTCCCCATTAACGAAAAGATTAAGAACTACTGATCTGTCCTTCCCACTAGCTCTCATGGCACTGCCTCAAATAGGCCAATTTATCCTCGTCAGTCAGTCCATTCTCTCAGCCTAGATCCTTTTAAGGGATGTGTACACATTGGGAGAGACAGAAAAATTGGGAGGGGAACAGGATACCCCTGCAAAGCAATTCTATTCCAGAAAAATTGAAAAATGGAGTATGAGAAGTTTTCCTTAGAATGATAAAATAAAATATTTAAAAGAATGTGTTCTTATATTTATTCCTCTCCACATTATTTTTTAAAATGTTAGTTATTAGCTATGACTATATACAGTATCACACATCACTGCAACTCCTTTCCTTGTAAGTCTTTGTTTCTTTCTTTCTTTTTTTTTTCTGGTTCTTTTTATGTGTCCTCTTGGCACTATGGAAGACTAAAGAAGACAAAATAATCTCCCTAGCTTGATTAATATTGATGATGTCTTATTTTATAAACTGACAAAACCAACCAAAAGGTTTTTTGTTGTTCAGACAGTTCTTACGGTTGAAGACTTTGTAGTTCTATTTTAACAATTAAATAAATGTTAAAAAATAAACTCAATTTGCAATTATTTCTGAAATTATTATTTGCATTATTTGTAATAACTGTGTTAGTATTTTATTTGTACTTATTTGTAAATATTTGTACTATCTGTCATTATTTTCTAAACAAACTGTACTTTTAAGATACACAATAGTTTTATGCCAGATCAAGTTATATACCTAACAGGCTAAATCCTGTTGTTACTCCTAAGTAGAGTAGATCCACTGCATCAAATGGATTTATCTATCTGTTGACTTTCCATTATAGCTATTAGAATGGACTACCCAACAGGATTCCAACCAATATATTTTATATTCCTAATTTTATATTCCTAATTCCTAATTTCAGTTTGTAAAGAGTGCTAATACAGCATTTTTAACTCCCCGCCACAAAAAAACCCACTTTATTTTTAAAAACAACTGCTTTCTCCTTCCCATGGCTTCAAAATTTCTGGAAATTTTAACATTTCTACTCAGCTCACAAAGCTACTGGCAAAAGAGAAGGTCTGTGCCATTTCTGAGCCTAAAGCAGAAAATATGATCCCTACCTCCTGTCAAGCCTGGTACAAATATAATAAGTTAAATTATTGACAAACTGCTCTACATATATCTGCTGCTCAAAGGAAAAAGGGCCACCTGTTATTACGTGCCTTCAAGTTGTTTCCACTTTATGGTGACCTTATGGTGAACCTGTCGCAGGGTTTTCTTGACAAGAGTTGTTCAGAGGGGTTTGCCTTTGCTTTACTCTGAGGTTGAGATAATGTGCCTTGACCAAGGCTGCCCAGTGGGTTTCCACAGCCAAGTGGAGATTTGAACCCTCATCTCCAGAGTTGTAGTCCAACACTGGGTCTTCAGGGCTATCAAGGCTGTGAAAACTTCATTTTGCCCCTACCCCGAGTTCCTTAGGATCAGGGCAGGATACAGATGAGGTCAACAGAAATAAAGGAATTCATTTTGGTACAGTAACACAAACGTAACTGGGAAGGCTTAGAGGGTGTGGCTGGAGATCCACACATATTGGCAGGCACCACCTGAAGCCAATCCAAATTTGAAATGGATAGCTGCTATATTTCTACCCAGCTATACTACTGATGTTGTTCTGAGATTTACAATGGCACTGATGTCATATCCTCACAGGTCTCTGTCCTGCCAATCCCACCATCGCTGGTGTTAATGCTTAGATATTTACACATCTCAAATCCCCCTCCTAGTCACTGCAGCTGGCTCAGTGCTGGGGTTGCCTCACTTCTGCCCAAGTCCATTTGGTCCCCTACGCCACCATCTGCCCTTTCTCCTCAAGTCTTCTCTCAATTGGTTTGCCTAGGTAAATGCCCCATAGAGGACATGTTATGGAACAAGGCTGCCACCCTGTGGCCAGGTGTGCTCATCACAGGAGACCAACCATATATATTTGCCAAAATTGTGGGAGGGGAAGACACGGATAAGGGAGTTTACAGCCCAAACATTAGCAGGCTGGGGCATCTCTCCTTGTTGAGGGAAGGTAGCTAAGCCTGATAACAAATATGATCTTGCATGGGTGTTGGAAATGAGCAATGGGTTCCTGGGGCTCCAAATATAATACATGAAATGTGATAGCTATTCCATCACGTAAATCTCCACTTGCAAAATATAAGTCTTTATTTAATTCATTTCTGCATGCAAAAATAAGTAAAAAGTTTTCTCCCTGTTGGATGAGATACCAAGATTTTCTGCACACTTTTGACAATAACAAAAATTTTGTGATTGGCCATTTTGGCCAAAATTTTGCCAGTATTCTCTGTATCCCTAATCTACACATCCATATAGTCCCTATACCACAGTTGGGCAGTCATGGATGTGTACGGAATAAAAAGCATGCCTAATTGCACTTGCCTCTTCTCTCTGTGTTAGAGAGGTCCTGTGACATAAATCCAGTTTGATAAAGGCAAAAAAAGTCACGCAATCAAAAACTCACTTTCTCACCAATGGCCAGCTGGAGCCAACACCTGAAGCTATGCAGGAGTTAACATGGAAATCTTATCATAATCTCTTGAGGGAGGACCAGCATTAGCATCCCCACTGCTTATGAGAAACTGAGAATGATAGTACAATGGTTTGATTAAAGGTACTACTGAGTTCATATGGAGGTAACATTTGAACTGTGGGCTTCTCAGCTTTTGTTCTTAACTAGTCTCCCATACTCCGTAAATTGGGGGCAGGAGATGAGGAGGTTTGGGGTACCCATTCTGTTACAAGCCACAGTTTAATCCTTCTGGTTATGACCCACAAAACTGTATGTGACTCAGTACAAGCTTATGTGAAAAACTGCATTCTCCTCTACTGGTCTACTTGGGCCTTCCTTTAAGAACCTTAGGAACAGCCCTGCTTGCTGGTTTTGGCTAATATTTCCACTGAGCCCTTTTCAGTCTTCTATTTGTCTGTGAAAAACAAAAGGAACACTCCTTCCCTTTACAATCCTGGCAAACCTAGTGCCAGCCTCCCAGAATGGCAAAGAACAAATATGAAAAGTCTAAGATTGGCAACAAGAGGCAGTAGCTACATTCCTATCAAGAACAGAGACAAAGAAGATGGAAATTGTCAGTTTAGGTCATCAGAGGGGTGTTCTGTTTTTGGGTAAGACAAGGCAGTGGCACTATTAGGTTCATAAGGCATAGCAGGGCACACACCACCATGGCAAGGAATGTGGATGCTCCCTCACACTTCCCACATAACAGCCTCTTCTTCTCTAGACTTGATCTAAAAACCCATTATAGCAACCAGGAGAGAACTAGATGAAGAACGCCTGTCAAATGAGACCTCTTGGCTTTGCTAATCAGAAGACACCAGGCAGCTATTCAGTTTTTCTCCTCCTTAACTTATCTTGATGGAAAGAAAACAGAGAAGCAACAGTGGGAGAACAAAGCTGACCAGTACAAGACAAGATTGTCTGCATGGTAACAGCCTTGTCTAGAAGCACCCAAGATTTGGAAAGACCTGGCAGATGAAGGACTCGGATCTGCCACTGACTCTCTCAGTGGCCTCCATCAAAACAATCATTTCTTTGGCTATTTGTACAACAGGAAATGGTGGGAAGCTTGCTTCACTGCGATGGTGAATACAATCAGAAAACTTTACAAAGAAAATCACAAGTGCAGCAAAGAAAGCAACAATCTGCAAATCTTAGGATGGGAAAGGGAAAAGAATTCCTGAAGTAATTTGGTCCCCCATGCCACCCCCACCCCTTGGCTGTCCTGGCTGCTAGTGTTTTGTGCCAGGAAAGTCTGGGCAAATAGAGGCAGCAACACAGATAGCTGATGGGCAGGCGGTCTCGTTAGGCAAAAGACACCTGCTGTGTTGTGGGGCCCAAGAGGGCCCTGTCCATGCCAGTATCAGAGAATGGGTCCATTATCCTGACCCTTACCCCACCTCCCCTTGGTCCTTCCGGATGCCACAGACAGAGGGGTAAACAGACCCAGCTTGCAGCCTGGCACACATTGGAGACGAGACCTTCCTCAGACTGGCACTCTTGCAGCAATAGCAGTGGAAAAAGAGACAGAATCACAGCTGTTCTGGCAGGCGAATGAATGGTACACCAAGGACCAAGCGTTAATCCATCAATCTCTCTCTCTCTCTCATACACAGACATGTACACACTTACTCACTCACTCAAGGGTCTATGCCAAGGAAAACCCAAGGTCTGTATTTCAAATTATGCAAATTAATTGCATTTATATCTTTGGGAATAACTATAGTAATGTGATTCTACCACTCATGTGCAGAACTTGAAGATGACATTTCATCTCCACAATTCCCCGAATCCTTCAACCAAGACAGCCACTGAGATGTTGGTGAATTTGTTGGCAGGGGCTGAAAACACAGGCAAGCGAGCAGCAAGTAGTCCACTCCTGCCTATGGAAAATCCACTCACAACCCTTGTATCACCCCATCTCCTAATCTGCAGCAAAGTGGAGATATCAGCCTACCTCGCAGGGCAGTTGTTAGGAATACTAAGATAATGCATGTAAAATTCTTGAAACCATCATCCTGACTGCAAATTCTGCATCCATGACCACCTGTGTGGTCCAAACTAAACACAGAGCTTACTACCAACATGTGTATTTAATTGTACTCTGTGCTCTTACGTTGATTCACTTATATGGCTTCTTTCTCTCAACAAGCAATCTACAAAGTAGATTAGTCACCTACTGGGACTGAACAAGGGTCCCTTATGTTCTAATGCAAGACTCTGGGACTAAGTGACTAGGACAGTCAGGAGCAGGGGCTAATGGAGAAACAGCCAGGCATAGCACCTTGACACCTACCCCCAACCACCAGATGACCCTCTCTAAGCCCTTCTCTCATTTCTGCACTTGTCAAAACTTGTCACTAATGCTTTCCTGAGCTGTGCCCTTCCTGTCGTGCCCAAGGTTCTTGTTGAAACGTCTTGGGATGCCAGATTAAGCCTGATGCCAGATTCTGTCATAGCACTTTTTTTTCCTGAGAAGAAAAAAGGCTGAAGGATGCAGCAATGTGAATTGGCAGCTTCTAGATCTTGGAATGGCAGTCTCTGCCATATGAATTGGAGCTGCATCACTTGTAAACAGTGCCAAGAAACAGGCTGAAAGGCAGCATCTCCATTAGCTCACGATATTACTACAACCTCTGTGTGCGTCTTTCAATTCGCACATGGATTCCACACTTAAGTATGAATAAGTGCAACTTCCTTCATGTGCACCTCCTTTCCCTCCTGGGGGTGTGTGTGCATTTGATCTAAGCATACATACTGTGCTCATCAAGTTTGTGTTTTAATGTTGTTGTCCTCTGTACTGCCATCATATTGGTTCCCTGGTCAAGTTAGAAAACGTGGGAACATAGCCACACACGAAAGCCACAAGAAATACCAATTGAGAGCCTGTTACATAACACCCTACTCTGGTTAGTATGAAATCATGTATGACCTGAAATAAAAACACTTTGATAAAGTCCCCCCCCAGCTACCAGTGAGTGGCTAATGTTATCAAGTCACTGTCCAGGAGCTTAACAAAATGGAGGATAAACCAATTTACTGGTAGTTTGATCAACGATGAGAAGCACATCAATGTCCATTCAAAATAAATGAACTCTTAATCAGGGCATTTTTTATACACAAAGGATGTCTAAGGCAATATTTGGAAAAGTTACTTTTCTCAGAGTACAACTTCCTAAACTTCCCAGCCAGCACAGCCAATGGTTCAGGTACCCTTGCTCAATAAGTCCCTCAATCCACTGACTCATTTATGTATATCTCGTTTTTTCCCTAAAAGTGGGAGTTAAGGTAACTTGCAGAATAAAAAGAGATATTGTGGGTTTGACTTTCATGGATTTGATTATTTGCAAATTTCTTCAACCCCTGCACCCCCACCTGGCGCTTCTCTTCCAGGAGAATCTTCCATCTTGGCAGCTCTGATCAGGCCATGCAGCCCTTTAAAAACCCACCTCTGGTCCTTCTCCTCTTCCACCAGCTACTGCCTGGCCAGCTAATGACAGCTCATAGCCTGATTTCCCAGCACGCAAGACCTCTCCTGATGCCCCCTCCACACCCCTAGGGAAGGAGATGGGCAAGAGAGAAGTAGTATGGGGCCACCATTCTGATCCTTTCCCTCTCCTTTCCCTGGACCCAGGGTGCCTGCTCTCCCCACCAAGCCTCAGCCCCTTCCCAAGACACACAAACATTTTGATTTTTGTATCTTTTCCACCTTTGCGAAGGTCTTGTGCCCCAACCCTAACAAATGTGGGGGGGCCAAATGTACAACTCAAAGCACATACAGACAGAAACATAAGGAAGTTAACATTAAAATCATATTAAACTGCCTACAGCATAAAAACCCAAATCAAACCTGAATTTTAAAGCACAAATTAAAAACAGTGTAGCATTACAAGAGAAAAGCCTATCCTGCAAAACAATCAGTTCTCAAACACCAAATGGAACAGAAAAGTCTCCACTTCACGGTGGAAGCATAGCAAAGGAAGGAGCCGGCCTGAGGAAAGAGGGTGCCAAAGGGTAGGAGCAGCCACAGAGAATGCCCTCTCCTGCATTCCCAAGATCTTAAAGTCTGGGTAGGCTCAGGCAGAGAGCCAGGAGGCCCACCTCTCTCAAGTTGCAACAAATAGTGTCTTTTACACGTGAAGCCAACAGTATGCTTCTACAATTTCACGCAGAATTACCTGTATCACCTCAGTAACTACACCTTCCAGGGGAGGAGACAAACTCACTCATACAGCTTCTGTCCATCACTTGTTTAGTCAGAGCTACACACCAGCATGTCTGAATATATTCTAAAATAAGGTGGGAGAAAACAATCCCAAAACATCGCAATCCCAATCCCAAAACACCGCAAGAACTGTACTCTCTAAATCACAGGTCATATGGGTTAGTAATAAACATCACCTGAGTGTTTTCACTCAGATACCCCGAAGCAGGCCAAAGAGCTCTGGCAGGGGGTTTAGTTTAGAGTCCTTCATTGCAAGCAGTAGGCCTCAGGTTCTGGCCTAAGTTAAAGGGATCCTGAGGTAACAATGCTGGGGAAGATGGCTGCCTGGTATCCAAAGAGTCACTGCCAACTGGAACTGACAGACAACGCTGTATGAAATAGACAAACTGGTGTGACTTAGGAAAAGCAGTTTTATGTATTTTCCTTTGTCTTTATCAACATTCCTTTGGTCAGACCCCATCTGCAATACTGTGTCCAGCACTGGGCACCACAGTTCAGGAAGGATATTGACAAGCTGGAACACATCCAGATGAGGGCGAGCAACATGGCAGCAGGCCTGGAAACCATGCCCTATGAAGGGTTGTGATATGGAGGATGGAGCAAGCCTGTTTTCTGTTGTTGCTCCAAAAACCAGGACGCAGAGCAATGGCTTCACACTTCAGGAAAAGAGACTCCACCTACACATTAGGAAGAACTTCCTGATGGCTAAAGCAGTTTGATAGTGGAATGCCCTGCTTTGGAGTGTGGCGGAGTCTCCTTCTTTGGGTTTTTTAAACAGAGGCTGAGTGGCCATCTGTTGGGAATCCTTTCACTATGTATTCCTGCATGGCAGGAGGTTGGACTTGACGGCCCTTGTGATCTCTTCCAGCTCTCCGATTCTATGAACGTATTACTCAAAAGCTCATTGCCGCACAGAAATGTACCAGTCTGGTATAACCTAGAGCTTCAGATTTTTACTGTGCCTCAATAAATGCTCAGCTGACTGGCCTCTGTGACATCAGTGCAGCTAAACCAAAAGCAGTCAGTCAGGTTATGACATTCCTTCCCATCCTACAAACATACTGTGGGACCACAGCAGTTCAGCCAGCAGTGCCAATAAAGACCAGACAAGCAGAGAAGACAGAGGACAAGGAAGAGATTTTATGGGACTCTTGTCATTTTGATTGCTCCTTATCTAGTAACATGGTTGATAGTAATATATTCACGAATAATAGATAAATAAGGCTGCTATTGTTCACTGAGATCTAACAGCGAGATCTACCAATCCCATGAATGTAGAACAAGGTATTATATAAACCCATTTGGATCCTGTCCTTTCGGTTTGGATCCTGTCCCTCCCTCACACATCTTTGCACACTGACTCACACCTTGGTTCACACACCCAGAAGAGCACTTTGGTAGCTCCAGCCACACGTTAGCTCACACTCACAGAACTACTAAACACACTTGATACATGGTTGGTTTGCCATTAAAAGAGAGTCCATATTCACAAGACTCCACCTACATAGTGAGAGACCTTTATGAGACGTGCTTCTCCTGATCTAGTTGGATGAAACCAATTAAAATAAACAACAAACCACTTTTCAGAGGAGAAGAATCAAGTTGTGAAAAAGGATGCAAGAAAGCATGTCATGGAGTCTTACCCAAACCTCAAGTTCCTGAGCAACACTTTAAATTCAAGAGGGAGAGGGGACACTTGGAAACCTGAAATCATACTTCATGTTCACCTCAGATGACACTGTCTGTATCTAAAAGAAAGAACTGTCCACTACACCACCTTCATTTCTGTGTGACTGAATTATTTTGCTGCATCTAGCCATTGGGATTAGTAAAACAATCCAAACACACTGCGGTCCAGTGAAGGCACATGGTAGAATAGCCCATGATCCAGTGGAGATACATGACAGAACGACCCAGGGCACTTTCATACTACACAGTTACAGCCCTGTGATTCCATTTCAACTGGCCATGTGTGCATCCAATGGAACCTGAGGGTTTGTAGTTTAGGGAAGGGTGTTTTGAATTCTCAGCCAGAGAGTTCTAGTGCCCAACCAAATGACAAGCCCTAGGATTCCACAGGACGCAGTCAAACTAGAATCATAATGCTGCAATTGTGTAGTGTGAAAGGCCCCTCTGTTCTTAGTCAAGTTTGATTTGAAGTAAGAACAGAACAATGACTTATGCAGAAAGATAGCATTCAGCCTAATTGGTGAGAACTTACTTTGGGCATGGGTAATCATGTAACTGCTTCTGATACGGGAAGCTTTCTTGTGGTACCAATGGTGTTCCCTGGAAGTCTTTACAAATGACTAATGTAATGCAACACCCCACACTCACATGATAGTTAGGGGTTGGCAACGAGAGAGACTCCTGGTCAAATCCAGTCTGACTGGCTCACAGGTTGTTCTTGCCTAAGTTGTCGTCATCACCATCATCATCACCATCATCATCACTGCCATCTCTGCCACCACCACCATCATATATGTATCAGTTCCACAGTCTATGCGGTGCTACCGACTAGAGTTTTGGACATATTCTATCCGATAATTCTGGAAACAGTGAGGTATTGCTGGATAACATGGCACATTGCAAGTAGTGTCACTTCTTGTAATTGTGCTACTGTGATCCTATCTATGGTGATTTTATTCAGATGTTTTGCTTTTGCATTTGGAATTGCTATCATCACCACCACTACCATTATCATCCTCATCTTTTCAGCCAAAGGGAAGAGACATAGTAAGAGAAAATGAATGGTGGAAGAAAAGATGAGTTTGAAGAAGTAGTCCCCTCCTTTTCAAGCCTTACTGTCAAAAGAAAAAAAAAAGGTAGAAAAAAAAGGAGGAGAAGAACAGGAAACTGGAGATATTTAACAGGCTAAATGTAATACCCAATACCAAGTTTGATTCTTGTGGGGTGTGAATACAGAAGAAAGAAATTAACATCTTGCACTTCAGCTTTAAAACTGTGACACTCATTTAAGCTACATACACTCTGTTACTCTCTCCAAAATAGGAGGGAGGCATCAGTATGCTGAGAAGGACCTTGAGGTTTGCAGAAATACAAGCCAACTATGTATGCGTGCACGTATCTCACACACAGTTTATTTTCCTCTCTCTCTACAAAAGGAAACCGAAAAGGTGGGAAACACCCATCTCAACTGACAACCGTAGGTATACTGAGAATGATCACTCACTCTCAAGAGACAGAAAATATTGGTGCCATTTGGCAAAGAAGACATAGAAACTGTTAGGACAGGAAGAGAATCAACTGGCCTGTTGCAGACTCTTACAACTGTATAATCCCAGCTGATGCTATGCTATAGTATGCAGAAAGGCAAGGCTGTCTGGTCTGAACTCTGGGCAGTAGCCTTCCTTATTACGAGTAAGAAGACATTGCAACATTTAACGCAGGTCTCACTTTAACGCAGGTCCCACTTCACCAATCATAGTGCTCCTGACAGGGATGTTTCCACATCAGGGATTGGGACCCTACTAACAGCATTTCTAAAACGAAACCCTGAGCTAAATGCAGGTCTTGAAACAGCCATGATAAAACCCAGTTAGGGTAAACAAAAGTGGAACTTTGGAATTTCTACCAAATGAAAACCAACTGTAGTTGTGATCATTCATGAGTAAAAAATAAAATCCATGGTTGGATAATTTCTGTTAGACCCACCTCAAATGCAATGAAAGTGTGCAGGTTTTCAGGTTCCTCAGAATGCTTCATCAGACTAGATGATAGCGGCACTGATAAAGAGTTCTGTGTGAACTCTAAAGTTGGCACATTTTCATTGCATTTTGGTTGGTCCTAGCAAAGGCATAACACAAACTACGGATTTTGCTTTCAAAACCTATAGTGCACAAATGGTTGCCATCCGCTGGATGGCCTTACCGGGTGTCCTCTGGCTCCGACAGGCACTCCACCGTGCTGGGCTTCTGTTCCATTCACCGCAATTCCATCCAGACCCAATAAGGAGAGACCGAGGTGGGCTCCGCCCCCAGAGGCGACACTCCACGGTCGCCACGACAGATGTGGGTTGGGATTTGGGAGAGAGGGGGCTTTTAAACAGAGTTAGGAGGTGAGCCCCATTGTGCCTCCTTCAGTGTTGGCAAACAGCAAGCATTCTTGATTGGAAACACAGGGCTGAAACCCTACAAAGAAGGAGAGGAAAAAGAAAGGAGATCAGTTTTCTTATTATTCATGCTTTCACGATTTTTCTTCCCCTCTCTGTGATTGCATTAGTGCTGAGAACTGTTAACTTTTTTTTAAACCACAACTCTGAGAATATTCTGGCTAGCATGACCACTGGTTTTAAGAACTGTAGTCCAAAAAAGTAACTTTTCTAACAACAGGAACCAGTGAGCAAAGGTCTATATTTCACTGAATGCTACCACAGTCCTGATACAGTCTACTGGACTTGACTTCCAGAGTTGTGAAAACTCTGAGCCACTCCCACGCTACACACATGCAACCAAAGTCCCTGATTTTTTGTACTTCAAAACTCAAACCATATAGGGCGATTTACATAAATTGAGTACATTTCAGCATACGCCTGTTTACTTTGCCTAATTTATCCTGCACCTCAAATGCACATAATTGGCCAATGACTAGAATAAGGATGGAGGTGAAGAGGAGGGAAAAGTTCTGGCATTACTGTATTGGAGGGCAAAAGATAGCAGTCACTGGGAAGAAACAAGATGCACGGGGCACTGAAGTCTTCCAGAAGTGCCTTTGTGCATGCACAGAATGCCTTTCCCTCAGTAATGCCCAACTGCAACTAGATACACCACAGAAACGTAGTTAAGTCCCACATTTCTGCCCTGTGCCCATAAATTCTACACTTATAGGTACTGCCTCACACATTTCCATTAAGGGCTATACAATTAATTCTTTCTGAAAAATAGAAACCACGAATTACAATATGCAGTATTTGATTCTGTGCACTACACTTCTTGATTGCTAACTCTGATCTACATGTATTTATTTGACTAATATCCCTTCTAGCACTGAGACCAGCAATAGCACATAACATGGTTTAAAAACAAACTAAAAAGCAGTACAACAACTTATTAAAATACATTTGAATTACAAACAGTTCTAAAAGCACATCAGTGGTAACAGTAACAGCAATAATAATATCATGATAATGAAGATGATGATGATGATGATAATAATAATAATAATAATAATAATAATAAAGGCACACAAGCACTAAACATCCTATTCTTTTGCCAAAAGGCTGCCTGAACAGAATACCTTTGAGAGCTAGCAACAAGCAAAGACTAAGAGTGCACACTATAAACAAGTTAATCTCGGGTTCAAATGTCACCTGCGTTACAAGCTTGCTACAAACCCTTTGACAAGCCACCCTCTCTCATCCATAAGTCACTTTTCCACAACGTACAGATGGAGGAGTAAGTAATATTTGAGCCCTTAAATCATCTTTGAGACTAAATATCCTAAAATATCCTGGTTGATAATGGAAGCTAAGCAGCGTCAGCTCTGGTTAGTTCTTAGATGGGAGACCACCAATAAATACCAGGTGCTGTAGGCTATATTTCAGAGGAAGGAATTGGCAAAACCACCTCTGAATATTCCTTACCTAAGAACACTCTTATGAAATTCATGGGGTTGCCATAAGTCAACAGGTGACTCAAAGGCACATACACACAGAGAAATGATAGAGGAGGATAGCAGCAGCAACAACAATCTACATTATAGGGTTGTTGTTACAGATTCTTAAGATCCAGAGGTTTGAAGTACCACATTACAACTACTAAGTTTACTTGCACACTCTCTAACATTTCACAGGGACACATACAGCCAAGCAACATCACAGTATGGTCAAAATAGGAAAAGGTATTAAACCAGTTGGCTGCTGCATAGAGCAACTCGGAAAGAAAAAAAAGAAGGTATTAATGAGGAAGAAGACACAGGTTAGGAGAGGCTATGGCAGTCTGGTTTTTTTTCTGAGTCTACTGGGAAGGGCAAGATTTCTCCCCTTCCTCTCCGTTACCTGGTTGAGTTAACTGATTGCAAACTATTTTTGATCTTTGAACTCAGTTTGCAGCAACTGAAGTAAGCTGAAGACAAAAGTGGAGGGGAAGTGGTAAGAGGAGTGAGAAACTGAGACACTTAAAAGTAGCTGAAAAGTGGGACAATAACAGATTAACTGGGACCATCTCTGCCAAATCACAACAGTTGGCAAATATTAGTGACAATTTACTGGGAGGCAGCATAAAAACAATCCTCCTTCCCCATAATGACTGCTGACAAGTAATTACTCCCTCCCAGTAACTACCGTTTGATTTTCCTTGTTACTTGTTGAGAGCAAAATTAAATTTTATATGGATTTTTAAAAAATTTAAAAGCAGGGGGAAATCAATATGTTAATTTTTAAAAAAATGTTTGTGTATGCGTACTTAACAGCAAGCACACACTACTTTGGTGTGTGTCAGGGATTACTCTAGCTTTTTCAAAAATTTCATCAGCCAACCCATTTGTCAAATGACAGTTTTATTTAACCAAATGATGATTTGGCCCTTAAATTCCATCACATTAACACACCAGCCAAGGCCAAAGCCAAACTGCCAAAACAAAAACCCAGTATCTAGCATCTAGTATCAACCAGGTGAGCCCTGGTGTGTGTAATGAATTACACAAGAAACCACTATTAAAAAGGAACAGTCTATGATTTGCTGGGGTTGTGTATAAGACACTTATAGAAATGCTATGGATTCTTATTGTGCTGTGCATTTTAGGAAGACGACATGGGGTGTGTGAAGAAAATTATTTTCTCCCTTTGGAAGGAAAAAAAGAAGATTTATTAGATTTATTTTGCTAGGGGATGGGATGCAACTGACCACTCCATTATTTTACATTAAATAGGAATATTTTCTTAGTATACACAGTAGGAGCACACAGCTTGGTTCACTTGCTTGAGGCTAGCATTAAAACTGGCTTGTCAGAACAGGCTGAAAGTCTGCCTAACTTCATCATTCAAACAACAGCCAGACCAGATAACCTTGGGAAGTTATCAATACAGCACAACCGAGACAGCAACTGTTCCCTTGTATGTGTCATCAGCATCTGCTTGTTCAGAAGTAAACTGTTTTGGAATGTGGAGGTTTGCTTCACTGATCTCTCTTGAAAGATACTAACAGAGCTATCCTCCTTGAACTTGTGTAATCCTTCTTTAAACACGGGGAGGGGTATCTTTGCCAATGGCTGTTACCGCACCTACTTGGTAACAAATTCCACAAGAGAACTGCGCAATCTGTGTGCTCCTGCATTTACAGGGAAACAGTGTGGCTTGGCCTGTATCTCCCAGCAGCAGGAGAACCTCTAACACCAGGTTGTGCTGTAGCTCCCGTTCTGCTTTCCCCAGACTGACAATCTGAAAGGACACATACAGACACGCACACACCTAAGACCAGAAGGAAATGGGCTGGAAGGAGGGGGGGGAGCAGAGAAGCTGCCAGACTGGTTTTAAGTGGCCCCAACCGGTTTGCATCTCAAGCCTCCCCCCTTTTTTAGTTTTCCTTACAGCACTGCTTTGGTGTTAGGTAGCAAGCACAATTACTTCGCCTGCATTTAAACCAACCCTTGCAAACACAGAATGGCTCTGGCATATTCTCTTGCTGCCACTTTTTGGAAGAAGCATTAGCCTAAGAGGGTGTAAGATTCTGAGCTCAAATAAGAACTCTCATATTCTAGATGCCCATCCGGAGCCAGGTATAGAACTTGCTAGTCCTAACTCAAAAACTCAGTGGCTTTAAAATTTTGCTTCCAAACCAGATTTCAGTGCCAGCTATTGGAGCCTTGGCACACGTGTGCAATGACTTCTGCTGAGCATGAGCAGAGTCTTCCTTCACTAGCACATTTATGTGCAATGAGACCACATCTCCCACAAGCTTTGGGGCTCCACTTTCCAAGTCAGCAGTCATGGCTAAATGCTCAAACCGCCTCTGAAAAGTTTTTACTGTACACTCTATTACAATGACTTCCTTGCAACACAAGAAGCTGCCTCATAGAGGAGTTACTGGTTCATGTAGCCTGGGAATAACTCTGACTGGCAGCCATGGCTCTACAGGTATTTGGGCAAGAATCTTTCTTAGCTCCACCTGGAGATCCCAGATGGTTTCATATCCCAGTATTAACCAGACTCAACACTGTTTTGCTTAAAAATCAGAGCAGACTAGGGTGTTCAGGAGGCATGAGGCAATGAGAAAAAATTGTGACGAAAGAGTTTAGGATGGGTACACCCCTGCAACCTGACAGAGATCCGTAACTGGTTTTAAGGCAGGGATGGGGGCTCAATATTGGCAAGCAGGTTGTTTTTAATTTTGCCTACTCACAGATACTTACATCGGGAAGGCAAATTACTTTCCCCATTCATTATCACTGGAATATTTTGCAATATGAAGACTCCTACAATCGCAATGTGTACTTAAGAGTGCCTTCTGTGTGTTCAGTATAGCTTACTCCTAAGTAAGTGTACACAGGACAGATTGGAGACAGACTTTACTATTCCTGGAAGGACTCAGTGACAATAGCTGCCTTAAAATTACCTACTGCTTGATCATTTAGTATACTTCTGATCTGGTAATTTCTGAGGAGTCTTGGTGGTCCAGTTTTGCCAGGACATTTCAGCAGGGGCTCAGCCCCTCCTTACCAAGCTGGAGAGTTTTGAGTCCTCCTCCCCTCCATTCCATGATTTATGCTCCCCAGCATACTGGCTGGTGGAATTCAGGAAGTTCTCTTCCAAAAAAGTAATGTTTCTAATTTCCAAGACAAACAGATAGATGCCCAAAGCCAGAAGGAGGCTGGACCCTTGAGCCAACAAGAGCAGGGCTGTGTAGGACAGGTAGGAATTCTGCCTCAGTTTCCCCACCCTGTCCTTGATACGCTCTTGCCACTGTTGGGAGTCTCGTTTCTTCTGTTCCATGCAGGGTTTAAAAGGAGGCGATTAAGCTGTTATACGAGACTTGGACCCCCCCTCCTCCACCCCCTCCAGCACAATCCTGTGCAGCTCACTCTGTCGCAGCAGAGATTTCATTCTCTCCTTCCCTCCCTCCTTCCCCTCCTGCCGCCACGGCCACACACACAATCCTGTGCGCCGCATGCAAAACATGCTGTAAGGAAACCTGCAGCTCCCTGGCCTGTCGCCAAGATTGTAACATCATCAAAGGAAACGTGGAAAACAGCGAAGTCCTTCTGGCCTGCCCAGAAGGGAAAAGAATTGGGGTGGGGGTGGGGGGAAGAGGAGAGAGGGGGAGGCCCAGCTGTGTCCTCAAGTGACCTCCCCATGAGGATTAGACCCTCCTGGAAAGGTCTGCAAACAGCATGACTGGGAACTGAGGTTACACAAGGACACAGGGTGGAAGAGCTCTTAGAAGGGGACACTCATGGGGCGAAGCGGGGAAGAAGCAGCTAAAGGTACCCCCATTTACTGGATGGTGACTGTACCTTACAAGGACGTTAATAACTAACTAGAGAGAGGGTGGACTCAGTGTTGGTAAGGATACTTGGAAGCACCAGCATTGAGAAAACATGGGGTGCAAACACAGGGTTACCTAACAAGAGCAAGCACGGCACTGTGGTGAGAGTGCTCAGCTAGGGGCCCTACACACTACACAATCATAGTGCTACGATTCCACTTTAACTGCTTTGGTAGCATCCTATGGAATCCTGGTGTTTGCAGTTTGGGGAACCTCTTTGGCTGAGAGTTCTAAATGCTACTCCCTAAAGTGCAAACTGACAGCCAGCATGGTGTAGTGGTTTGAGCGCTGAACTATAACTCTAGAGACCAGGGTTCATAGAATCATAGAAATGTAGAGTTGGAAGACACCACACGGGCCATCCAGTCCAACCCCCTGCCATGCAGGAACACTCTCAAAGCACTCCCGACAGATGGCCAAACCTCCAAAGAAGGAGACTTCACTACACTCCGAGGCAGCATATTCCACTGCCGGACAGCCCTGACTGTCAGGAAGTTCTTCCTGAGGTTCAGGTAGAATCTCCTTTCCTGCAGCTTGAATCCATTCAATTCTCCCCTTGGCCATGGAAATTCACTAGGTGACCTTGGGCACATCACACACTCTCAGCCCCAGAAAACCCTGTGACAGGTTCACCTTCGGCTTGTAATAAGTGGCAAACGACTTGAAGGCACACAACAAGAAAGTGTAAACCCCCAGGATTCCATAGGATGCAGCCATGGTAGTTAGAGTGGAATCATGGTCCTATAAACTGGATAGTGTGAAAGGGCACTAGGACTGGGAATCCCAAGTTCCAGACCTCACTCAGCCACAAAGCTTATGGACTGGCTAGTTTGTCATTATCCTTCAGCACAAATAGACCTCACAGGCTTATTGTCAGGATAAAAGTTAAGAGCAGGGGAGGAAGAACCATGTACGTAGCCTAGAGTTCTTTGCAGGAAATAAAAATAATCCTTAGCATTCATTCATAAAACTTGCCAAAGTACCTCTTAAAGGAATAGTAGTTTACTTCCATACTGACAATCAATAGTAAAATACTTTACTACTTTTGTACTCTTTCAGCTGCTAAAAGTAAGAATTGTTCTTTATAAACGATTCTTTCTTTCTCTCTCAGTTCCACGGTTTATCAGGTGTTGCTGCTGCTGCTATATTTATTTATACCACATCTTTTTCCCACTTTAGGACTCAGGGTAGCTTACAACAGTTAAAACAAACATAGTTAAAAATTAGCAGCATATCAAAAGTTAAAAGGGAATCATACCATCATAAAATTTGAAACCAGTTACAGCTACTATAATTAAAAAGAACAACAAATTTAGGACCATCAGTGATTCAGACACTGTCCAAGAATCTAGAGTCAGTGAGGTATCATAATCTTTTCTTTACCATGGATCACCTTTAAATATCTTTTGTTGCACTGAACCCCCCAAAAACTTAACTCAAGATTGAAAAGTCTAAAGTGCATCAAATATTTATTTAAAGTTCCTCATCAAAGGGCCTTCAAATTTGGAGAGAAGAGAGAAATAAATAAATGCACACACTCCTGTTATAATATTTTTATTGGAATGATTCTATTCAAGTTTGTCTTTCTTCCCTCCTTTCTATTTTAACTGTAAAAAAATCCTAATATTTCTTCATGCTTTCACAGACCCCCTGTGAGGACATCATGGCCTCCTGGGGGTCCATGGACCCCAGGTAAAGAATTGCTAATGCAGTACATTCCAAGAAAAGTCACTTTTTTGTAATTCTGCTATTGTAATCTTATCTATGGCATTTTATTCAGATGTTTTTCAGTCCATTTGCAGTTGTTCTTGGAGCACCTATCACTAATAGAGTCATAGTTGTTTCCTCCTCTCAAAAGGGAAGAGATGGCAATGCTGATTATGACAATGATTTCTAAAACTACTGTACTTTTTAAACTAAACTTTGTGGAGAGGGGGAACTGTCCTTTTGCAGAAAAGCTAATTGTCAGAATCAGACATAGCATGAACAAAGAACAGAACTGATCAATGGTGAGAAAACAGGTTTCCAAAATGTCATGGCAGATGAACCTTTAAATGGAGGTTACTGCTTCTACTTTATTACATGTTTTTAATATTGCTTTTAACCTGTATTTTTAAATTGTGTTTTTAAATAGACGTTCATTTTAACTGTCTTTTCACTTTCGTATTGAAAGCTTTTTAGTTGTATTGTGTTTTTAAAAGATTATACTCCCCCTTGCATCCGGTTTTCAGAAAAAAGCAGGATAAAAATAAAATAACATAAAAACAAGGTGGTATCATACATGATGAGAGCTTGTTTGTTTCTCTGAAGCTGGGGTCACCAAGGATAGGGTGCTGGTTTACCAATTAATTATTACTTAGCATTTCTCTAGCGCTTTCAAGGGTTCAAAGCCCTTCCCTTGCATTTATCTTGTTTTCATAGTTGTAAAACCCCTGCAAAACAGGCCAGACTGGGGGATGAAGCTGAGATAAGAACAGCATGCCTAAGGCCTCAGAGTAACTTCACCAAAGGGGTGAACTTCAAACTACAAACTTCCTAACGTTCAACTCAGTCTTTTAGGTATTAGGCTATACCAGGTTAGCTCATTGCTAGATACATCAGGGGTTTATAAATCTCTTGATGCTATGTACTACAGCAACTTCCATCACCCCTGACAACTAGCAAAGCTGGCTGGGGCTAATGGGATCTGAAATCCAATTATGCACTGCACCCCTTCCCAGGAGTCCTTGGAATATATAAGCATGTCACCTCCTGCATACATATATACCTTACGCAAGCACAGGTGCAGTATTCAAAAGGCTGTACATCAGTTGCTAGGCCAAAAATTACTAGAAGACAAACTTCTTCCTTCTCTTTTTATAGTGACTTGCACTAATGCAGCTATCTCTTTGGAAACTCACATGCTTGAGCTGTCCTAAAACTGGATTTTTGGCAAGTAATAATACAAATACCAAATATCCAAATATACAATAAATATCAGTACACTCAAATATGCAGGTAAGATCCAATCTAAATTAAAAATACTAATGATTAAAGTTACAAGTTTGGAAGCAACAAGAGCCCCTTAGAAAACTTGCTTGGATAGGCAGGGAAGCAGACAAATGCCAAGGCCTGGCTACACAAGTATATTTGGTGATGTGTTCTGAATGCTTGTGAGGCAAATTGGAGGTGGAGATACTTCCAGTGATAAAGCTGGTGCTAATCTTCTTCACAGTACGTTCCCCACAGAACAGAGCTAGGATATACCTGTAGGCCTCCAGATGTTGCTGGTTATAGCTTACTTCATTCCAATTCAGTTGGTCCTGGGTGGGGCCAGTCTGGCAACATCTGGAGGGCCACATGTCTAATTCAGAAAATCCTGGGCCCCATCAATTATAGCATTATGATTCCACTTTAACTGCCATGGCAACATCCTAGAGGATCTTGGGATCTGTCTTTTGAGGAAGGCTATTTAGAATTCTCAACCAGAGTTCTAGTGCTTCACCAAATAGAAATCCTAGGATTCCACTGAATGTAGCCATGGCAGTTAAAGTGGAATCATAGCGTTATTATTGTATAGCATGCAAGAGCCCAGTGATACAGTGGGCCCTGGAGTTTGCTTCCAGGGCCCCCTGTGGATACCTAAATCCATAGATGCTCAAATCCCATTATATATAATTGCACAGTAAAATGTTATCCCTTATATAAAATGGCGAACATCTCAAACAGGTGACGGAGGGAGACTGAGGATCTGTGAAATAGTGGGAGCCTACAGAAGGGTATGCCTACATGTCAGCATAGTGCTCAGTGTGCTGCAAAATCAAGTTTCAATCCATGGTTGGCTGCATTTGTGGATGCAGAACCTGTGGATGTGAAGAGCTGACTATACAGTGGCCCCTCCAGAAGCTCCATGAATAGCAGAATTTGTGAATGCTCACATCCCATTATATTCAATGGTAACAACATGTGTGTGGATGCTTCAGCATGTCCGTGCACACATCGCTGCCATTTTAGGTATAGGGATGTAACACTTTGCATTAACATGAAACTTCAAGTGCGGAAGTTGCAGGTAAGAAGGGCCAACTGTGCTCCAGAATTTCCCTTTCCATTCTGTAAGGAAGTGCGTGTGTGTGTGTGCGTGCGCGCGTTATGTGTAAGACTTTTTTTAAAAAAAGATGATACTTTGTTGGTGTTTCCTGTTGTGAAAGACTGAAACTTGCTTGAGAACTGCCTGCCAGTAACGTTGGACCAGCTCTCCATCCTCACCTGCCACCACTGGCTTGCACCCTCCAGATGATTTGGACTTTGCTGTTGTTGTGTGGATTCCGGTGGACTCTTGACTTAAAGTGACCTTACCACAGCGTTTTACTGAAAAAAATTTATTGAGAGGAGGTTTGCCTATGCCTTTCTCTTAGGCTGAGAGTATGTGATTTGTCCAAGGCCTCCCAGTAGGTTTTCATGGCTGAATAGGATTCAAACCCTAGTCTTCTGGAATTCTAGTCCAAAACTCAAACAACTATATCACACTGGCTATGACTCCTATTTTCCCCAGCACCGCCAGGTATAATGGGAACATAAAATGAAACATCTGGAGGCACCAAGCTGGGAAGGCATCAGTTTTGGAACACTGTTGGTCTCGTATGTGATGTCAATTGAGGCAGTCTTAATTTCCTTTATTTCAGTTTGGTTTCAAATCCAAGTTCTCTCCACTCCTCAGGGCTGGGCTAGGCAAAGACTTTTTTCAAAACAAACATATTATTGTTGCTTGTAAAAGCAGATTAAAAGCTAACTATTAAACTGCCCCAAATTTGCACACAATGACTGTTTTTCAGCCTGATCTCAATGACTGCAAAAACTGTGTGTATGGAGGAGGCTTCTTAGTGGAATTTGGAATATTTGGGGGCAAAGATTATTAGGAGGCAAAAAAAGGGGGAAGGGATATTTGTCACCACGAGAAAGAAGTCAAGGTTGCTGCTCTCCAGCTCCAACCCAGCCACTCTCCAAACCTCACTGTGGTTGCTAGCACACACCATAAGCATTGCTGGTGTGATTTCCACATTTCTTGCTACATTTGTGGCTGACTTAAAAATATTGGAAGCTAAGACAGTGACGATGGACCAAGCAAGGAATGCACCACTTAGGGCCCTGCCACGAACAGCTGAAATATCAGGAGAAGGGTTTGTTGGCCTAGCTCCAGAGGGTGATTTATCCACACGCCAAGTTGGGGGAAGGAGAGAGAAAGGAGAGCATGGTATTCAATAGGCTGTACTGATATCTTCAAAAAGCTTCCTCCTCCCCTGACCCTTTGGGAGTCTAGGAGGCTCTGATGCAGGAATTGCCAAATATGGATTAGTATCTCCAAAGATCCTGCAGCTTTGAGCCAGAGAACCATGTGTATGTTATATTCAGATAGCTGATTTAAAACAACTGTGCAGGTTTATAGTTCTCATTGTGGACAGAAGTTTGAAGCAATGTGCAACCATTGTCTGTTGAAGGTTCAATGCCAAACTAGATACGATGGTGACAGATTCAGTGTTAAGCTCTGACAGGTCAGAGTAACACATAAGTAATGACATTGGGGTGGGGGCTGATTTAAACTGAATTCCGTACAACTCTTTCTTCCCTGCTCTCCAAAGTGTTGCACCTTCACCCAGGCTCACTTCTGGAATTACCACTCCAAATGACAGAAAAGTATATAGCGAAAGAATCTACAAAGAAGTTAGCTGAGGAAAGGGGAAGGCTTCTGCACTTAAGAACATAAGAAAAGAGCACTGCTGGATTAGACCAAAGGCCTTCCTTGACTAGCATTCTGTTCACACAGTGGCCAAATGGTTGCTAAGCTGACATGAGCAGAACTGTAGCTTCTGTCTTGTGTTCCCCAGCAACTGATATCCAGAGGAATACTGCCTCTGATACTGGGGGTGATATATAGCCATCTTGACTAGTAGCCAGTGATGGCTGTAACCTCCATTAATTTATCCAATGCTCTTTTACAGCTGCCCAAGTTGGCAGCCCTCTCTGCCTCTTGTGGCACTAAAATCCCACAGTTTAACTACGTGCTATTTAAAGTAAGACTTCCTTTTATCTGTCCTAAGTCTCCCATCGTCCAGCTTCTGTTCTTTAAAATAAACCTGTTCCATCCCTAATTTTTATATGATTGAGAGAGGTCTGTGCTTCAAGCACACAGATTTGCTGCTCTTACCTTTAGTCTGACTTTCAGAAATCCAAAGCTAAAGAAAGGTGTAAATGGGACTTCTGATGGATGGACTATACAGATGTAAACTTACTCCACACAGCTCTACCTCCTTCCCATTTAGCACAAGAATAGAGGCTGAAAAATTCTGGCTTTATACTGAAGACTGTTAACATACATGCAAGACACTGCAAGACACATTCCTGATACAATGCAAGACAGGTCAGATACACGCATATTTTAAAATTAAGTTTCTCTTCCTTCTAGTGGCCAGGACAAAAAAATGGGTATGCAGCCTCTGGAAGGCAGAAGAGTTACTATTGTGTCTTTGGCCTTGTAGTGCCCCTCCTAACACTCCTCTCCTACCCCTCAAACGAGAAGGCTGAACTTGGCTAGTTGCTAAACCCTTAAGAACAGTTTCTCCTAGGAGCTTCCTGCTTTTTCTGCATTTATGTCTCAATGAACACTGTAATATTTGAAGAAGCAACATACTGGGACATGCAAAAGCCTCGTGATTTTGCTCCAGAACATTTACAGATGTGGTTGTCTCCTCCTTTCAAAACTTTATCAGGAGAAGACAGTAAGGCAGTAGCAAAATTACACACTGCAAGATGTGAGCACCTTCGTAGAAAATCGAGACCATCTAGCCAAACCCACTTATCTAAAAGGCACTGTCGTGCTTAATTAATTAAACATCTTCCCTTCCCCTCCCATATGTCAAGTGTTCGAAGTGTTTCATTTACAGTATTTCCTCAGTCAACCCAGGGACAGCCAAATATTTTTGGCTAGGATGACACAAGCCAAGTCTAAAAGCCTGTGATAATACTGCCATTGTAGCACACAATACATATACAGCTTTCCTGTGCCTTGGTGTGGTTTCAGCTCTGTATAGTTCATCAACCTGAAGAAAGAGGCAGAAGATTAATCTACGGGCTTGCTGAATCCTTTCAATACAGTGTTCTCTGTATGTAGTGTTAACAACAGCCATACAGGTTAGAAGGGACAATGTATGGCTGCTAGACTGTATGTGAATGGGTCCCAGGGCCAATTTTCTGGTCATGAAACCCTTTCAAAGGCCACATGGACTGCCAAAAATGCCCCCAAAAGGAGAAAAAATGGAAATGGGCAAAAATTCACTTCTGGTTTTGAAAAACAGGTATTTTAAAATGAGATATAGTACAGGGTAGCCCTGCTATCTATTTATAACGTGAACTCCCACTCCTGGAGGTTTCTGCATCAGTCAATTTGTTCTTTTGTTGTTTTGTGCTCTCAAGTCATTTCTGACTTACAGAGTCCCTAAGGTGTCCCAATAGTTTAAATATCTGAAAGACACCAGATCCCATCTGCCTCGGAAGCTAAGCAGGGTCAGCCCTGGTTAATACTTCAGTAATATAAATATCAGGTACTGTAGCTGACAGAGGAAGGAGCTGTCAAAACCACCTCTCAGTATTCCTTGATTAAGAAAACCCTATGAAATTCATGGGGTCAATATAAATCAACAGATAACTTGAAGGCGCATACATACAACGTGTCCCTGTCAGAAAGTTTTCCTGGCAAGATTAGTTCAGAGGGGGCTTGCCATTGTTTTCTTTTTAGGGTGAGAGAGTATGATTTGCTCAAGGTCACCCAGTGGGTCTCCATGACCCAATGGAGATTATAATGCTCATCTTCCAGAGTCTTGTCCAATACTCAAACCACTATACTGCACTGGCTCTCATGTTGGCTCACTTTGGGCAGAGGGAGCCACAAAAAGGTCACACTGGGGCGTCTGGAGGGGCAGACAGCTGCAACAATACCCCCAGAGAGCTGCACGCAGCCCTAGGGCCACACTTGGCACACCCCCTGCACCAGAATCTCACCCACTAGTCTCATCAACCACTAGAGAAATTTTGTTGTTCTTTTTAAAACATTGAGAATCACATTCCAGGAAGGCATGATTCTGCTCTAAACAAAAGTACTTGGCTGCCATATGTCTTATTTTGAAGGAAAAAAAGGAGTCTTTGAAACTGGAAATGGACTTCCAGAAGGAGCAAGTGAGGTGATGCTTGGTGGGTTATTTGGCTGTGGAGAATTGGCCACCATGGGTTAGAGCAACATTTTCCTTGGATTGACTGCACCCTGATCTGAGATTCTTGCCAATGAGGCAAAGGGGTTCTCTAATAGGTCAAGTAATATCCTTTTGTCGCTTCACATGTATCCTGGATCAGTTTTGCTCTGGAAAACAATCCCTTGAGTTCTAAATCTTGCTGACTTTTGGCTCAGGTTAAGTTTTGGTTCTAGCTAGTAGATTACTCTTGCTGTCTGGTTTAAGAAATGTCATCAATGTTGGGGCTCATGTCTGCTTAATAAGTAAATAATGATGATAATGATAATGAATGAATGAATGAATGAATGAATGAATGAATGAATGAATGAATGAATATTACTGTACCAAAGCATAAAGGGTAAAAGGTCTCAAAAAAGGTTTCTAATCGGGTAAGATCTCCCTAACCTTAAATGTGTCAATGTGGACAACAGACTACAGCAGACTACAGTAGTAAGGTAAGAGCCAGTGTACTGTAGTGGTTTGAATGCTGGACTATGACCCTGGAGACCAGAGTCCACTTCCCTGCTACGTCATGGAAAGTCTCTGGGTGATCTTGGGTGTATCACACGCTCTCAGTCCCATAAAACCCAGTGACAGGTTCACCTTAGGGTTGCCATAAGTTGAAAACAACTTGAAGGCACACGACAACAGCAAGGTGAATACATTCTGCTCCTGATGAGAGAATGGATTTTAAAAATAAATTTGTTGCAGATTAATAGATGGCTGGGAACCGGAAGGGAGATAAGGCTGAGAGGAAAATGGCTTGCCATAAGCCATATATACAAGCTAAGAATTTTCTGGCTAACAACACATCGTCTTGGGCACCATGATCCATCCACTCTCTTCCCCCCCCACCCCAGATTACGCTAACTAGTCCAGGCCAAAACAGAGCTTGGAATAGTTACATTTTTGAACCACAGCACCCAGAATCCCTCAGCAAGCACTGCCAGCGACCATGCTCGCTGGGGGATTCTGGGCATTATGCTGCAATGAAGTGACATCTGCCAGATTTGACAGTGTGAAGCAAAAACGCACATATGCTGTAAGAGACATCTCAGCTAAACAAAAAGCTCCAACCACAAGCTGCTAGAAAAGGCTTAAGAACTAACTGCCTCATCTTTATCCTCAATGTTCACATTCTTGCTGTACTTCATCAAGGGATAAAGAAGCTCTTCGGCCCACCAGGTTAGCATTCCAGCCTCACGAAGCAAGCTCAGGCTTTGAGTTCCTTCCACATGCCCCACCCCATCACAGCACCTTGGAAAAGCAGCCACACAAAAGAGCTCATTTGCTCTCCTACCGCATGAGTTCTTGGGAGTTCTTGAGTTCTAGTGAGAGCAAGCAAGTCTTCTGGAGCCAGTTGTGGGTTGGCAGGGCACAGCTGTGCCACAGAGATTTGCTCAGAGACTAAGTTGGAGCCACGTGTAGCAGGTGCTAACAGAACAGATATCTTGGCCCACCTGAGACTTGCAAGACTCCAGGTCCTACTCTTTGGAGAAAAAAAATGGCATAGTGCCCACCTAATTTCCTCAGCGAGTCAGAAGGTTTGGCTGTGGGGAAGTCTGGGCTAGTTTGTGATAACTTCCTTCCTCAGTAATAAACCATATGCAATCTTCCAGTGCTTCTTACCAAATTCCCAACAACAACCCCCCTTGGAAGCCCACAAGAAGAGGTTGTTGCAGTTTCCACATGCCTCTGCAAAAGAAAGAAGGAACTCAAATCCACCACAGGCCACTCAAACTGTACTGGGCACTAGACACAGGTTCACCCAGGGCTTCCAGTTCAATTCAGATTACACCATGTAGCTTAGACGTGGAGGGGGTGGTGGAAATTTAAGTGGCTGGACTGAACTTACAAACCTACAACAGAATATTTCATAGATATAGATACATGATTTCCCCTGAGTGTGATTAAAACAAACTTCAGGGAGACCCAAGATATTTTGCTGCCTAGGTAGAGTACAAAAAGACATACCATGAGGCTGACCAGACTTGGAGTTGATTTTTCAATGGGAGGCATGAGACAGTAAGCTTTCTCTTAAGAGCAGTAGACTAGCTTGGGGATACGTGGCAGTTAAGACTGACTCACTTTGCCTAATGGTAGGGACAGCTCTGATTTATCTTATCACTAAGTAACATACTGCTTACCTCCATGAGAAGGTGATGGCCCGAATCCTATAGGTGAGTCCCAACTAGAGGAGAAGCTGTTGAAAGGTTAGTTAAGATATAAGTATATTTTAATGTTTCAATAGGTCTCATCTATTTCAGGCTAACAACAAAATTCAAACTGGTATTTCCACTCAGAAATCCTCCATTCCATTAGCCCTGTAAAATTTTTGCTTCCGAACTCCTTGGGAAGCAGTGATCTTTATTGGCTTATGCCGTAGGAGACCAGCAGGTATTCTGAAGGTCCTGTCTTATTGCTTATTCCTATTAATAGCTTATTAAGAAGGTCTTTTTCTTTTACCTTTTACAACACTTTTTCTTTCACAAACGCTAGTGACGTCTCTTTGATGGCTATGAAATCAGAGAGCCACTGCAGTGCAGCTGAATAGGATCAGAATTTAAACAGGAACCAAGAGAACTCACCAAGATTTGAAACTCTAGGGTCTGTTTTTCACAGCGGGACTTACTCCAGACAGTTGTGGAGCAACAAATGCCACAGCGCCTTTCAACACTCTGCAGAAGGCCTTTGCTTCACTGGGAAGTAACCACAATGCAAATGCACACAATCCATGATTTGGAAGGAGGAAGAGCACAAGGGAGAAGAAGGTGTGATATTACAGCAAACTTTGGCTCTGTATTCTCTTCGCCACAGCTCATTTTAAAAACAAATCAAACAATTGAGTGTTCAGAAACATTTATGCTCTGCTTTAATTGATCTGCAATAATGGCCGTGCCCTGTTTCTTGTAATTGTAATCACTACTGTGGCTTGCAAAACACAAGTTTGCATATTATACAGGAGAATTCTGTCGTTCTATTACAGGTGTGGGAAGCATGTGGCCTTCTATGATGCTGGCTTCAAACTCCCAGCAGCCCTTATCAGTATAGCCAACAGTGAGGAATAGTGGAACTGAAATCCAGTAACTTCTGGAAGACTACAAGATTCTCACTTTTGCTCTATTACTTACAAACCCAGTCAACCATGCGAAAAAGCAACATTGCAATTAGACTCCATAAGAATTATCATCACCACCCTTTCTCCACTGGCCTTCTGGCCCATATAGTTCTATGTTAACAATCTGCAGCTGAAAAAGCCTACCCTGAAAAACTATCATAAAGATTTTCTGCCTGGAAGCAGTTCTCCTCCCCCCACATCACAAGATGAGCGCTCTTGCCCAAGCCAGAGAACTGAAGAGTGTGGTAGGGCAAGTAATCTACTTGAGATCTTCTTGTATATAATGCTTCAGACTGCCTTAAGGGCAAGGCGGTCTCAAATTCCTGGTAAATTATGAATTCACAGGGTGGTCCTAAGAAAACTTTAATTGATCTCATCTGCAAAATGGACTGATTAATGACCTGTGGAACAATAACACTGCGTGTACATATGTACCTATGTGCCTGTATTAAAAAAGAGAGTTGAAGAAACATGACACAGAAATGGCAAAAGAACGCTAAATCACAGTAACATCACCACAGAAATGCAATGAGGTGGCCACTGCCCCCATTTTGCAGATGGAGGAATGTAGCCATGCAACAGTTCTTGGGACAAACAGGAAAGTGTTCTTATCTTGTTGTTGTGTGCCTTCAAGTCCTTTCCAACTTATGATGACCCTAAGTGAACCTAGCATGGGGTTTTCTTGGTAAGATTTTTTCAGAGGGGGGGGTTGCCTTTACCTCTGTCTGAGGCTGAGAGAGTGTGACCCACCCAGGGTCACCCGTTGTTGTTGTTCTTGTTCTTGTTGTCGTGTGCCTTTGAGTTGTTTTTGACTTATGGTGACCCTAAGGTGACCCTATCATGGGGGTTTCCGGGGCTGACACTGTGCAACGCACCCAAGGTCACCCAGTGGGTTTCTGTGGCCGAATGGGGGAATCTAATCCTGGTCTGCAGGTTAAAGTTCAAACACTACACCATGCTGTCTCTTAGGTCACCCTGTAGATACCTGTAAATGGCCTGTAAATTTGTGTCTATTACCACCCGGCCCTACCCCAGCTGCTCTCTTTCTTTTCATTGTCTTGGGGAAGGGGAGAGAAAAAGAAAAAAAAATGCTTTGCAAATCCAAAACCAAACAAAAACCTTCATAGTATAGCACAAGAGGATGCCAGCCTTTGCAATATTCATCTACAGTTTTCAATATCCAAAACAAAATACTGGAGCTCCTGCAGGACACCCCAGTACAGCAAATACACCCTGGGGAGTGAAGGTTGAGGGACAAGAATGACTCCCCACCAGCAAAGCTTTCCTGCCCATGCTGTTTGCCTGTGCTTTTGACGGAGACTAGAGAGGCGGAAAGTAGGTCACATTTTTCTTGGCTGAGGGGGGAAATTCCTTTGATGGATTTAAAAAGCACTGAGTACAGCACAGAGCTGCTCAAAAAAAAGGGGGGGGCTCACAGAGAGAACTGAGGAGGGGGCAGGACTGAGTGAAGTTTTAGCTGTTCACCAGGAACAGAGGGGAGGGAAGTGTCAATCCAAGAACTGGTTGCCTTTAAAAAGGACTTTCTGGTACACGTAATCTTACGCTACCCTTAACAGGCTAATATGGGGGGAAGGTGAAGGAGAAATGATATGGGGGGGCTCTACAGAGTAGGAATTCATGGGAGTATTTGAAAATTTTACATGCAACCAAAATACCACAGCTGCATTCTTGTACAATGATAAACCATAGTTTAGAAGCAATCATTTTTAGGCTACACCTCCCAGAATACTCCAGCCAACTTGGTTGTAGTTCTCTCTCTCTCTCTGGAGGGAAAAAAAAAGAACAGTATTGTTTCTGAGCTCCCAGTTCCCAACTGGCAGCATTACTGGGGAATTCTGGGAGCTGTAGCAACTAGAAAGAAGAAGGGGAAAAAGAGGCCAAGCTAAAGTCACGTAGTGAGTTTATGGCTCGGTTGATATTTAAAATGGGCATTTCATAGATTGTATGCATAAGAGCTATGCCGGATCCCTTCTCATTTACAGCCATGGTGCAGGACAATTGTACACATTAATTTCCTGCTTATACATGGCAATGGTCACATACTGGGAAGTTGATTTTGCTTCTCAGCATATGCACATGCAGCAAAACAGATGTGAGAGTGAAATGTCACATGGCAGCGCAAATGCAATTTGCATGCTTCTTCCTACAGAGAAATGCTATTCCTTGTCACTTTTGAAGCAGCCTTCATCATCTCCCAACCCCCTCTACAGGCAGCGGATGATTGCATGTTAATATTTCAGCAGTGATTTTCAAACTTGTAGCCCCTAAGGCCTCTCTCTGTGTTGAGAAAGTCGCATGTGTCTGATTCAGCATTACCAAGTGGGCAAGAACGCTTGTGCTGCACAAGTACAAAAATCAAGAGCCTCTGCATGAGTTGTACTGTCCTTTTTATTCTCATAACCAAGAACGCACAAATTAAGGCTTCCTCAAAGCAGCTGTAGGTTGCATAGTGAATACCAGCTCCTAGTCTGGTCAGCAAATTTGAGAGCCTATGGCCTTTTCTGCACTACACACTTATAGCGCGATTATTCCACTTTCAACATCCTATGGAATCCTGGGGTTTGCAGTTTAGGGAGGGGCCGAGGGGCCCCTCCTGAAACTGCAAACCCCAGGATTCCATAGGATGTTGAAAGTGGAATAATCATGCTACAAGAGTGTAGTGTGGAAATGGCCTATGTGGTGTAATGGTTAAGGCTTCTGGGAATGATAAAAATGGCCCTTTAGGTTGTATGCAGCCCATGGGCTGCACTTCGTCCATCCCTGAATTAGATTACTGAATGAAGACTGGGAAAAATCAAGCTTAAAGCTCCACTCAATTATGAAGCTTACTGGGTGATTTTAAGCTGTTACAATCTCTCAGCCTAACCTATGACATTGGTCTATCTCTAGGGATGGAAGAAAATTTCAGTGGTTTTGAGATTCTTACAGAAATAGCACATTTCAAACCTTCTGAAACTTGCTACAAGACAAAGAACACACCGCTTCAGAACTCTACATATTTATTGTATGTATGATTGCTGTATATTTCATACATACAAAAATTACTACTACATCATTTAAAAATGCAAATGGTTAAAAATGTGTACAGTCAAATACCTGCACAGAGAGAAGCTAACTGTCCACAAAACGTGTACATTACAGGAAATGTGTATGGAAAGTGCACGTGAATTTCCATAAGGAAAAGAAAGGAAGTCTCACAAAGTGATATCAATAAAAGATCAAATGGCAACACAGGTGGGATTCAGAGAAACACAAAGTACCTCACACACCCTTGGAAGATTTATGCTTAGTGCCCCAATTTACATCTTTCTGTATCAGTTACACTCTGGTCCCATCCCCAAAAATGACATGCAAAATTACACAACTACACCTGTGGCTTGAATATGGTACTCTATCAATGCATATGAAGAAGTGGATTGAGATCTATGGAAGTTCAGGTGAAATAAAACAGAAAGGTCTTAGGTACCCCTAGATTCTCCATTCCCCTTTCTGTTTTATAAGAGTCAAGAGTTGCAGAAGTATTCTGAGGACAGAATGGTGCTGAGGAAGAGACACATTTATTAACCCTGCAGTTTCTTAGAAGAAAAGGAAATGGATGAAAATTAACAATAATAGTGTAAGTAAGAGTAGATACAGGATGGTTGGAGAAAGACTGGAATTTCCCTAGTATATTGACAGCTGTTGCCTCAAGTAAGAGTGATTTGCCCTACAATGGAGATTTTCCATAATCTAATCCAAACTCCACAGCTCCATCAAACACGGGGCGAGGTTTTCCTTCCCAATACCCTTCTTCTTGGTTTGTCTTTTTTGAAAGAGGGTATCCTGCAAACTAGGCTAGCAACTTGTGGGATCCCAATCTGCATCTCCTGAAGCTCTGCAAAGCCCCTAGTCTCCCTCTAAATGTAAAAAAAAAAAAGTTTTTCAGTCAATTTTTGGCCTCCAAATCCTCCCAAAACTGTTCCCACAACATCCAACCTGTCACGTACAGGTTTCCTCCATTTATGTGACAGGTTGGGGACTGGAGCACTGTCAGAAAATGGAGCTGATTGAAGAGTGGGACCCACGTACTCTATTGGAGGGAGCATGAAGGACTTACTGAGGCTCACTTGGGATTGACCATGCACAAGCTATTTGCAAGATCTCTTACTCAGCTTAGCACTTCCTCCCCCAGGTTGCTTTGCAAGCAGCATGTGAGTGGTTCCAAGTGAGCCTCAGTAGGCAAGAAGAACTGATGAAAGAGCAGGACCCCTGCTGAATCAATGGAATTTGCCCTTAATTTGGAATTATCGAAAGAGGAAGTCATCAGATAACAGGGCATCAAAAGACAGAGGCTTCCTGTGCCTTCAAAATGGGAGGGAAGAATCAGCCCTAAATTGGTCAAAACTGAAACCAGAAGTGATATGTTATCACTCCCAGTCTTGCTGGATGTATCACGGTGGCCCACAAGGGAGGAGGGTTTTAGAAAACAAAATACCCTCCCATTGGTTGATTGGGAGCTGTTTCTGGCACAGCTGCTGGAAAACTGAAAGTGGTGTGTGTGCATGCGCGCATGTGTGTGTGTAAACTTCCCTTCCTCTTTTTTGTGAGCAAGCATCCTCCGATCAAGTTTAAAGATGAGGAATAGAGGATATTCCTGGCAACTATTGTTTCCAGGCCCTTTCGTATGTTAAATGACCTAAAAGTGAAGTTGTAAAAGGGGGAAGTGGCTCTTTCTCCCTGAATAAAAAAAGAGAGGCACCCTAGGCAGGATTCTGAATAAAACCAGGCAATTCTAAAGGTCCCATGACAATGATTCCAATTTGTCCACTTGGCAACCCTGATCTGAGAATCATAGAATTACCTGGATACAACTATCTGGTGTCAATGACTAATTTTCACATTATTATTTTTATTCTGTTCTTACTGTTTTAGTATATGTTTTGTGGGTTTATACTCTCTTGTATACCACACTGAGAGAACTTACAGCAAAACGCAACTTACAGATCTTTTCGTCTAAATAATGAAAACATTTTAGTGTGCACTCTCGAATCTAGAAAGCCCCCAGACAGAGTATCATTCTGAGGAAAGGCAAGGCAGACAAGTCATTCCAACCTGTGTGTCTGAGGTTTTAAAGTCCTAGGAATCTTTTATAGGTTATTGCACATACGTTTGCAGATTTAATCATCCTTATATTCAGATGTTTCTGAGACATCCTATGAAACTTGTTGCCTCTGCTCCTAAATGTCTTCATTTTATCAACTGCAAGCTGAAATACCACACCTGGGTGGTGATGTCACATTGGACATACTAAGAGTGATCCCTACAATACTACTTAAGCAGTTGCAAATTGCTTAGGAGACAAGAGAATCAAAATGGCTAAAAAACTTTGGACAGCCACATCACTGTTAACAGATCTCATCGATCTCTTGGTGAGTTCCTGAGGAACCTCAGGTTTCCTTGGAACTCAATATGAAAATGAATGTATTCAGAAAAAGAGGCCAAAGATATAATCATGCCACACTGTAAAATTTCTAGAACCTTTTCTGTTGTATCCAGGTCTTTACGCTGCCTTAAATACTGAGTTGGTATTTAAGGCCCAAAGAGGGCAAAGTTATTCTGTGAACTATTCTGTTGCATAAAAAGCATGCATGTCTCACACATGTACTTTGTTTAGTGCAGAATCCAACAGGCTGAGAAGTCTGAACTTTGATCTCGTTTTAAAACAAATTACTAGGCCACAACAACTGAAAAACGGGCCCAAATAACACGTTTGGGGAAAACACCACAGCCGCAGTGAAGCTGGGAAGGGTTTCCAGCAAGAACCTGGAAAAATCACCTTTTTTCAGATTGCAAGTGACCATGCTGGCTGAGAGGTTCTGTGAAGTATACTCCAGAAATGTAATGTTTCCAAAGTCTGGCTTCCCAGTGATATTAGGACAGGCTCCGGGTGTTCACAGAGCACCCTTGTTTTTCCTGTGTCACAGCAGAAGCACAACAAATTATGTGAACATGCACAAAAAAAGCAAATACATATACAGCTTAATTTGCAAAATTATCTTTCCTGTGATACTGAAGTTTGGGTTGCCTATGTGTAGAACTGGGCAGAAGGGAGGAAGGCAGTCCTGCTCCACACAGGACTGTTCTAGGCAACTGATTAGCAGACTGGGGTTGACACAGAGTCAGTGGAATATGAGGACAAGGAGAACTGGTGAAGAGAACTGCCTGTGCGCACACATATGTGTGCAGCCCTGCGCTCTCTATGACAACGCCAGATAAGGAGCAAGATACTTCAAGCTCAGTTGGCTGTGAGGTCATGAGCCCAAGGAAATGAAACAACCACATCAAGGCCTTCAGGCTGCCAGTCATGGAAAGAAACGGGGACGGGGGGGGGGGGGAACCTCTGACCAAGTGCAGAGCTTTATGCAAACAGGCACATTTGTAGGGCCCAAACAACTGCCTGGTGCCTGCCGGATCAGGAATGGTGAAGGCTGGTCACAGATACTGTAGCTCTGACAAAAGGGGGTGAGTACCATTTTACCACGGATGAATCTGATGAGATATGACAGAACATCAGATAAGTCACTAAAACACCTTAATCTGAAACTTTTAAAATTCACAGAAAAATTGGGCTGAGGTTGAAGTGATGGAAGTAGAAGTGGCTTAGTTCAAGATACCCCCTGCCGAAATCTGTACATTGCTTCTTTTGTTGTCTTTACTAGACAGATTTTCAGCAGGCGAAATTACTCCTATCAATGCACTTCCATACCATGAAACACTTCTTCTATTGAACATTTCTGTCATGTGACTGTTAAAAACACAGTAGTCCTGTCAGAGAGAAAAATACTGCACCCCTGCATATATACTCTACATCCCAGAATCTGTAAGCAAGAGATTTGTGGGGAGGGGAGGAGGAAACGGCTTATCTTTGTTCTCGACTGAGCGGAGTAATTGGTAGACACCAAATTGAAGCAGGATTCATAGCTTTCACTCAAGACTGTGGAAAAGTCACATTTTGATGATCTCTCTCAGAAGCATGGCCAGCCTAAGGTAGAGATAGTACATTCTCATATCCCACATACATGCAATTACGACATTGGCAGCTGAATCTTTCTTCAGTGGTAGCAATGGGCCAGCACCTTCCCTCATACACTGAGGGCAATTAGCTAGCTTAGCAAGCATATGGTACTAACAGCTATACCATCCAACATCTCAGCATCAGCCCCCAACATCAGCATCTGCCCCTCCCTTTGCCATAATGGTACAAGCAGCCAGTGGTTAGAACAGAAAAGGGGCCATTCACACCACACAGTTATAACACTTATCATTCCACAACTGACATGACTCTGTCACATCGAATCACAGGATATGAAGTTTATGGAGGGGCATTTAGAATTTCACCCAGAGAGCTCTAGCGCCTCACCAAACGACAAATCCCAGGATTCCATCCAAGACGGCCACAGCATTTAAAAGTGGAATACAGTGCTATAATTGTATGATGTGAAAGGGCCTCTCTAATCCTTCTGCCTCCTCTGGAAGGACAGGGTTGTTTTGTTAGCTTAGAAGACCAAAGGGAGATGGAGAAACGTAGCCTGGGGTAAAGATCCAAGACAGCGAGAGAAGTCAAGCAACAGCGATTGTAAGAAGTTAGACATTGTTTGTTTGGTTATTTATTTATTTATTTTGTATGCCATCTTTCTCCAAGAGTGGGACCCCAGGCAGCTCACAAAGAGAACCAGTTAAAAAAAATTTCACAATAGGAATGTCTACATTCCCCCCTCCTTTTTTTTTTTGTTATGGTTGATGTATTTCTCTTTAAATGTAATAAACATATATTTAAAAAACCCTTCACAACAACATTTTGAAAGCAATTAAAAATCCCCATACAACAGTATAAATTCATTTCAAAATCATACAAAAATTAAACACACACACATCCCAATAAGAAGTTTCCTTGTTTACACATTAAAAACCTGCTTAAACAAAGGGTCTTTGCTTGCTAGCGAAAGGAAAGCTGGGAGGACGCAGCCTAGCATCCCATGGAAGGGAGGTCCACAGGGTGGGAGCAACCACTTAGAAGGTTCTTTTTTGTGTCCTCACCAAACAAGTCTGTGATTGTGCTAGGAGCAAAGGAAAGTGGTCCCTTGTAGATCTTAAAATTCTGGCAGGTTTGTATGGGAGATATGGTCATAAGGAATCATTTTGGTTTCCCTGTACAGTTTGCATGCTTTGTGAACAAAAGAAGCTAAATCATCAGTTCTCCTCTTTAAAAATGATTTGATTACTCTTATGTGGAGGACTGAAAATATATTTACGCAATTGTTTCCTATATATAATAAATCATTTGGTGCACTGGAAGACAACATTTTCATGCATGTAAGAGAAAATTTGGAGCTGAACAGAGAAACTGAAACAATAAATTATGTCTTATGTTAAATCAGGCCATATTGATCCACTTAATATTGTCCACTCCAGAAGGGTGTACTCAAATGGTCTGGTTAGGGGCACTTTTCCTTCTTAGGATCCATTGCGGCCTGCACCAGCTGGACATTTACTTCCAGCTTTGTAAAAATCCCTCCAGTATTTTTTAAGGGCATGGGAGGTCCAGAGGATCCACAAAAACAGTCCAGAGGCCAGTTGTTAATTACGATCAACCCTGGTAGCAGAGGACCTGGGTTTAGATACATGTGTCTCAAAACTGATGAAGACACGTCAACTAATTTAATTTTGTGAGCAAGTTCAAAAGCAAATTGCAGTCTGGCTGCCACAGCACTTGGAAGGTGTGGGTCAGTGTTCAAACAGAAAACAGCCTTCCCAAGAAGACTAGCTCTTTCCACCCAACAACTACAGTAGGAGAACCTCATTGGTTTGTTCTTATTTTACAAACTGAAAACATGAAGGAGCTAAGACATACTGCCTTCACTGGGGCCAGGCCTCCTGAGCTTAGGTAGCATTGAAAACACAAATCTCTTTATCTTTTCAATTCAGCAACTCTTTGGAAGTCTACAGGTGTTCCAACGGCTCTTCTATCAGTATCCTTGTCAACACCCTTGAGTCTGAGCTATTGTGAAAACACCTGGATTGTGCAAGCTCCTGATTGTGCAAAGAACCAAACACCTTAAGAGCATCAGTTAAATTTCCATGATCTCAGTGGCTTAACTATTTCCACAGGAAAACACCAATTCTACCTCTAAACCCAATTCCGATTGGTTGCCTTGCAAATAAGAGCCCGTACCTCCAACCTAGAGGTCCGTGTGTGAGAGATCCTTGGGTAATCCATGGGCCCAAGTTGAATATCATACAGCTCTGGATTCAAATTGTCCTGGCAGCCATTCTGCTCTCGCCAAGCATTCCATATTTTTTGATATATGCCATGGTGGTGCAGTAGTTCAAATACTAGACTTGGATTTGGAAGATTCAGTTTGAAGTTTCCACTAAGCCTTAAAAGACTCCCTGGATGATCCTGGGCCTCTCAGCCTGACCTACCTCCCAAGACTGTTGTTAGGATAAACAGTTATGAATGTAACTAACAAATAGTTTGGGGATGGGTTTTCTTTTTTCTACATTAAACTTGGATGGAAACTTCAGACTTTGCATTCTAATGACGTATCTTAATTTTCTTGCAGGCTGCAGGACAACTTGTCTTGTCACGCTCCGTAACAGAAGCTCCATCTAGGAAGTCTCATGCATCATCCCATACTTTCTAGAGGTGATGTCATTGCACCCATCAATGCATCAACAGGGCTCTGAATGTATCTAGCACAGGGGCTTCATTTTTCAAACTTTCAGCCCCTTTCAAAGAACACAGCCTGAAAATTATCTTAGGTTTTGGCCTGTAACTCCCAGTTCCTGAGAAGTACAGTTGAAAAAGAAAAAAGAAAGAAACAGCCACAAACTCTCAGAATCATATAACTGAATCAAACTCACACAGTTGTTGGGAAGATAAAATTAAAACAACACATCCACAAAGTTTACAACACCCCACATAGCACCACTGCATTTTTCTGCATGCAGTCAAAACAGCTAAAGCACACCTTGGAATCAGGAAAGCTTGAAAATACACTTTTACTACTCCATAGCTACACCAGACCTGTATTTAACACAATAGCTAAGCAGACATTAACACAATGCATTTATTTGCCCCCCCCCCCCGGAGTTCTTTGCCATTTTCTCTGGCTACAAGAAAAGAAAGAGTGGTAAAAGGGTGAAGATGTGTATCTTCAGCAAAAATATGCTGACCTTAACTTGCCTGTTATTGTTATGTGCCTTCAAGTCATTTCCAACTTACGGTGAACCCATCATGGGGTTTTCTGAGACTGAGAGTTTGTGATGCACCCAAAATTATTCAGTGGGTTTCCATGGCCAAGCAGGGAATCAAACCCTGATCTCCAGGGCCATAGTCCAATGCTCAAACCAGTTATACTATGCTGACTCTGCCTGCGCCACCCTAATGATACCTGTACTTCCCCTGCTTCATACCAACAGCTCATTGTAAGGACTCTCTGCAAGTTGAAAAAGCTTCATACAGAACACAGAAACCACTTTTGTTGTGGTTGCTGTTTTGTTTTGTTTTTTAAAAATCCAGTTTGTAGCTCTTATGGTTGTGAGGTTTTTGTTTGGTTTTGTGAAAGTATGTAGCTAAATGTCTGGTAAAATCTCAAGACTCAAAGAAGTTGCTGAATTTCCCCCAGTTTCTGATTTCCCCCAGTTACTGAGGAGGAGCTGCTTTACTGCTCCCTGGGACAAGAACAATAGTTAACACTCAGAAGTTAATACTGTGGAATATACACATATGCAAAATGGGAGAATTCATGAAAATTTGCTTAAGTGACACGATTTATCCGTTGTTTTTTTCCTGCTGCAAATTTTGGATCTCCTAAGTTTCCCAAGTACAAAATACTCCCTTTCACAGTGTTTTCCCTGCTGATTGCGCTACACATCTCTAACAGCCCGCAACTAGTCTAAATGCCCTAAAGGCATCAGATCCCATCTGATTTTGGAAGCTAAGCAATGTCAACCCTGGTTAGTACTTGGATGGGACACCACCAGCAAATACTAGGTGATGTTGGCTACATTTCAAAGGAAGGGACTGGCAAAACCATCTCTGAGTACTCCTTGCCTAAGAAAGCTCTATGAAACGTATGAGGTCGCTATAAGCTTTCAGGCAGCTTGAAGCCACAAACACACACAACAGACTGTATGCTTTCAAAGCAGGGGCCATCTCATTCCTGTTCTGTATGCTTTTGCCCCCACATTAAATGTCAGTGCTCAAATTAAGGTGAATCTTAGGTGCATTTTCAAAAAGATTCCTCTTATTTCACAACCCATGATTTCTTCTCCAGCCATGTTTTAACCCCCAACTGTACCCACCCTCCAGTTCCCTTCTCGAAAGATCTTCACAGAGAACCCTGCTCCAACCAGGCGGATCCCCTTCACCCTGCCCCTCCATTCCACTTCTCCCACCCATCCAGAGCAAACACTCAAGGCTGGGTAAACAGGGAAAGGTCCCCCTCCCTGCTTTGTTCTCCCCCTTGGACACCTGGCTGCCCCACCCTGGGCACACCTCTCTCCCTTGCAAGGCCCCCATCTCACCTACCCAGCCCCTAGCAGTCTGCTTGCTGTAGCAGCAGCCGCCTCGGGCGGTTGGAGGTGGGGAGGGGGGTGAGTGAGAGAAGAATTGTTGCACAATCTGGCTTAGTCAGTTTCTGGCATGACCCAGCCCTAGACATATATGGGGGGAGTGGGGGGGGGAGAGAAAGAGAGAGAGAGAGAAAGAAAGATAATGTTAACTCTTGCAATGCTGTGTCCTTGCCCCCTTCTCAGGATAAGGAATGGAGCGCACAAGCCATGGTGCATGGCTCTGTTTTCAGCTTGGATTCGAAGACAAATGGGATGTGAGGAGATGGAGCAGGACGCATCTGAACCAAGACACCCAGGTTCCACATTCAGTGGGGGAGAAGGAGGCAAGTAGAGTTACCAAATGAAGTAAGGAACAGGGCTCCTGTCTTTTTAATGGTTGTCTAGAAGTGGAAATTTCAGCAGATGTTGCTTGTGCAAGAAGCAACATAAATTCCCTCTTCTGCATAACCATTAAAGGGGCAAGAGCCCTGTCCCTTATTTCATCTGGCAAGCCTAGGGGTACGAGGAAAGCAACTAGGTTCCTGATCTCTAATTTAGAGAATGCACAGCCACTGTGGAACTGTTCTGCGAACTTTGATTATTACCGGTATGTTTTGATCCCCGTGGCCAAAGAATGTGAGCTGATAGGATGCTGGTTCAAATCTTGGTTTGGACAAGAACATATATGGTAACATGCAGCAAAGTAATAGGGTTGCCACAGTGAAAAATGGAGACTGCTTCTGTACCTTTAGCAGTTGTATAAAAAGAGGAATTTCAGCAGTGTTGACTTGTTGCACAATAAGCAACACCTGGTGAAACACCTTCTTCTGTACAGCCATTAAAGGCATAGGAGCTCCAGTTTTAAATCTGGCTATCCCACAAAGCACTATTCTCTCAGCTCCAATACTCCACTTGTTCTGCCTTACCTTACCCACCTGTTGTAAAAGGATAACTATAGTGCTTTGAACACTACAGAAGTACCAAGTACTGTTGTTTGTACATAGCACCTGGAAGGAAAAGAAGAGAACAAGGCAGGAAGGATACGTGTGGTCTGGGTAACAAGAATTGCTGAGACTCCTGTTTCTAAAAATGAAACAAGATTGAGGCAGAGAGATAGAACTCTTCAAGGTCCAACTTGCAACTTTTAAAAAGGAGTAGAGAATACAGGTTACAACAGGCCTAGGAGATGTAGAGACTAAAGGCCTTTCCACACTACACTGTTATAGTGCTATTATTCCACTTTCAACATCCTATGGAATCTTGGGGTTTAAAGTTTAGTAAGGGGCATTTAGAATTCTCAGCCAAAGAGCTCTTTGGCCTCAGTAAACTCCAAATCCTAGAATTCCACAGGATGTTGAAAGTGGAATAATATCACCATAACAGTGTATGGCAGAAAGGTCCTAAGAGCTAGAGGAAATGAGGGCAGCATGCCTGCCCCCATAATTTTGTTTCTAAAACAGTCATGAGAGGAAGTGACAGGTCAGGGTCAGCCAGTGAACTCTGTAGCTCACAGTAAAGATTCCCACCTGGATCTCCACAGTCTGAGTGCTATAGCCACTATACTACATGGTTGCTATGGCCTCACTGGAAGGAGAATGGAACATGCTGAGAGGCAAGTCCACTGAATTCCACTGTCATTTTGAAAAGAAGCGACCTATAAGTTGACTCCAAGACTCTGATGTTGTGGACGTTATTTCATTAACAAGTGAGGAAGGACACAGAGAGCAAAAGCACTTTGGTTCTACAGGTTTATGGAAGCTAAGGGTGAAGTCTGGGACAACAGGACACTGGAGTTATCTTCCCAGCTCTTAAAAAGCAGTGGGTTCCACTAGTGCAGCTGGTATGTAGCCAGGGGCCCCAGAGTCTTCTGCAGCAACACAGGGCTCAGATGTTAAAGGATACTGGGTACCCAGTCTGATGGACCATAATGGACCAAAATACCAACAGAAGGGTATTAGCGCAGGACAGTCATGTAGGGATGGGGGGCGGTGTGTGTGTGGTTTGCCCTGGGCAGCAATTTTTTGGGGGTGTCCTGACCTGTAGCTACGCCCCACGTGCCCTGGCCATGCCCCCAAATGCTGCAGCCCCATCCCCACACAAGTGCCCCCCTCACACCATAGCCCCGCCCCCTCTTGCCCCCCTCCCCACACCCCAAGCTCTGCCACTGGGGCAGGAAAGCCACATTACTTTCAGCATGGCCAATAAATGAGACAAACCATGACTCTGTGTGTTTGTATAGTCATGCATATGGATATATACGCATCAACATGCGTGTGCTTCTTCTCCAATCTCTTGAAGTTCTAGGCAGAAATGATATAACTCAGTCCTTGCCAGAATTCCAAACATGGATCAGCTATTTTTGGATACCACCATAATTTTATGAACACCACTATTCTAAAGTAGCAATCATGACAGCCACTGCAATACTACTCGCAGGCATTACACAGAGGAAAAATCAGAATGAAGGGAGGAGGAATCCTACATCACCAATCTAAACTAGAAATAAAGTACCTGCAAATTTAAGGCAATCTGATTAGTACCACTCTTTATACCAGCTACAATAGTTTTTTTTTTCAAACACCCTTAAGCAGGGAAAATAGATATGTCATTATTCCTATTACATACAATGCAAGATGCTGTCATTTGCTCAACCTGCCATATAATTAGAACATTTTCTTGCAGAAAAAGGCTCAGAATATTAGATCCTTGCCTAAGCAGCATGGGTCCTGAGAACAAAAATGGGGAAATAGTAGTACAGTACTCAGCATTTACAAATACTTGAGAGTGCTGAAAAACCCTTGAAGTACATTATTTTGCTGTAATCCTGACAAGTCTGTAAATGCAGGCCATTATTATTACCCACACATTGCAAATGAAGTGGTGAAGTTAAGAGAGAGCAGCTTGCTCTTGACCAAGAATCTGCAGCAGAACTGGAGTCTGAACCAGCACTCTCTTGGTTCCCTGCTCACTTTTTCACCCACACAGGATCCCAAGTACCTGACAAGGCCACTGTCCCCAGCTACTAATCTCCTGCTTGCCAAACCTCTCTTTTTTCACCCTTACAAAACTTTTGTCCCTTTTTCCGTGCAGTGCCCCAACTTGATCTGCAACCCCCCCCCCGCCTCAGTCATGCAACCTATACCGTGAAGTGTAAATATGTGGGAGAGTTGAGCCAAGTGTTTATTCCATATGGGATTGGTGCACGCCAGCCACTGCCAAGTATAGAGACTGGCAGCATGCCAAGGACATACACAGAATCCATGTCCTTCACAGGGCACTGGGGTGGGGGTGGAGGGTGGATTCTTTGCAGCATGTAGCTTGGACACAGGGTTCTCTATTCCTCCTCCACCCTCTTCTCCAAGACACGACAAGCACGGAGCAGACAGAGTGGTGACCTCCCTGCTTCTGTGGCCCAAATCAGGCCAGCACTTGAGCCAGTTACAGTAGCTAGGCTGAGTCACAAACCTACAGGCTATATTGTAGCTGTTCCTTAGCTATAAGCCAAAGAAGGGGTCAAAAGAAGGGGAAAAGGGGGGGAGGGAGAATAGCATGCTGCTGCTCTCACCCACTATCTCAACACTTTTGCATCATATTCATATATGCATGCAGTTGTGCAGGTAGAACAAAATCACACAGAGACAAAAAAGGCAGTCCTGGGACGCTTTCACATTATACAATTATGGTGTTATGATTCCACTTTAACTGCTACTCAAGCTCTCTAGCTGAGAATTTCAAATACCCCTTCGCTGAACTGCAAACCCCATAAGTCCATAAGATGTTGCCACAGCATTTGATGTGGAATCATAGTGCTTAACTGTATAGTGTGAAAGGGTCCCTGGATTTCCAGTTCTGAACTGAAATTTACTTGATTTAATTCCTTCCTCTCTTCCGTGCAGAACAAAGGGAATAGCAGAAGCCTACCCCTAGATGTTAGCTTTATGGTGACTGGCCCTATTTGCCCAGCACTAGCTCATCTATATGTGGCAGTATTCAGTCTGTGGCCAACCTACAATTCTAGAACCTAGTTAACACATGACCATTGTTCTTCCTCTGTGTCAAGCTCTTCTAGTGAGTTGCTCCCATACAGTTACAGATTTTTTCCCTCTAATCAAGCTATTTCACATCCTCACTGTTTGCATTTTGCAATTGTGTGTGGTGGTGAGGGGTAGAAGAAAATCACTGCATTCTAAAGAACTTCATAAACTTGCTTGCCACACAAAGCAGCTTCCTCCTGGTAGAAATTTCAAGTTGAAATGCATGCTGTTGGACGAGTGTGCAAGGATGAAGCTGGGCAGGCTGCAAGGTATCTTCATTCTGCCCAGCCTATGAGCTTACCATTTTCTCTAAAAGAATGCTGCAGTATAGGGACAGCAGCAAACCGTTATGCTCCATCCGCTTTCAACTTTAGGAGCTAGGAAGAGAACCCCAGAATCTTGGCTCCCAGCCCTTTCTACAAGGATACACAAGACCCCCTTATGTAGAGGTACGAACGGAATCCAAGCGTCCTCACTCAAAACCTCTTCTAACCCACAAGACGTTATTCGTCCACTCTTGGTAAAGCTGAGCTCACAGCTCTTCAATTCCTGGTATCATGGGCTTTAATCCAGCATTGCAAACAGAAGGTTGCTTCCACAAGATATGTTTAAATTGCTTTCTGAACTTGTCCTGTGCTTCTGTAGTGATAGCACAACTCACTCACATATTATGCACATCCTTCTTTCATCCTTAACTATGGCTGAAATACATAGGGGTGGGCACCTGTAGCCCTCCAGAAGCTGGAAAAATCAGTCTCATAATCCCCCACCACTGGCAAAGGCTGACAAGGATTGCATCTGGAGAGTCTTCTGTTTCAAGCAGGTTTCATTTATCTATCTGAGTTGTTGTTGTTGCTGTTGTTTTAATATTCTGTTAGGCAGCCAACTTGGAATTTTTCTTGAAGGGCAGGATAAAAGTAATTTAAATAAATAAACATTTTTAAAAAATCATGAATTTGTATCAAGATAGCCACATTTTGATCAGCTGCCTTGGATCCCACCCCAGCAGAAAGGTGGGGCATAAATGTAGTAAATAAATAAATAAGATTTCTGTAATACACACATTTGCCTGCATCTGCTTATTCTACACAACTAATTCTGCTCAAGATAGTCACATATGAAAGGCAAGCAACTATGCAGGGCACAGTTAACCCCATCCATCAATTACTTGTCAGGATGTTGTCATGTCTACGGCAGAGCAGGCAGTCACTCACAAACAGCACAGCTCCTACTCACAAGCTGAGAGTCAAAGAATGTCCAAACAGAGAGGCAGCCAAGAGCAAACAAATCCAAAGAGGCAAATCCAAACCATAGTTCAAACTGACCGAGTTCCAAGACAACCAGATCCAAGAGCACAGTACAGAGTTTCAAGGCCAAAGAGACCACTTGCTGACCCTGGGACAAAAGGCCAGCTGGAGCCCTCTTTTGTCTATGGTTGCTGTTGCCACAGGTGCTCCCTCATTAGGGCTCACTTACTACTTAAACAGGCAGAGCGACACAAACCCTCCCTTTCACGGCGTCTCTGCTGCAAGATAAGTGTGTCAGCTATGTCTTCCTCTATTTGTTCCCCTGGCTCAGGCCCTTGTTGTTGTTGTTGTTTATTATCTCCCTCTGGACCAGCTTCTGGGGATACTTCAGCCTCTGGGGAAGCCTCTGCCTCAGAATCCTCCTCCTCACTGCCACAGTCTCCAACGCAGGGCATGGCAGACGTACCCACAATCTCTGGTTTTTAAGGGACCCTCTCCTCTTGATTTCACAAAGTGGGCAGCTGGGCTTTTGTGCAGATGCTATTCCATCCATGTGCCTCCCTTACTTTTATCTTCTGCTTTGAGATGCCAGTTAATACCCCCAAGAAGGAGAGATATGATCCATAGTCTCTTTCCGTTGACCTCAAATCTATGCAGCTCCAAGTCCTTGTTTGGACCACTAATGGCTAGAAGTTTGTTCTCTCAAGGACAGAGGTCACCTGCATATCACAACTCCATACTCAGAATCAGAGCAATTGCACAATTGGGCCTACTGCAAGTTAAGAAGAATCACTACCCGTCAGGAAAGCAAATACAGTGACAGGCAGTCAATAACAAGCATCAAGAACAGAAAAAGAGCAGAATATCTAATTAGACAGTTGCATTTAAAACATTTAGAATGGCCATTCTCTTACATTACATACTATACCAACTGTAGCTACAAACTTTTACAAGATTCACAAAGAGTGTAGAAATGTTCATATTCTTTCAGGCTGCATGCAAAGAATTCTCATTCATTCCCAGTTACGCTGTGCAGCAAGAAAGATACACAGTCCATTTTTGAGACAAAATGACTTGGTCAAGACTATCCGCTGAGTTTCTGGGCAAGCAATGGGTGTGAATCTAGGCCTCACCTATACTTATATTTAGGCAGGGATAGGGCAACAGTCTGGACAGCATTTAGAGGCTAAAGAAGGGCTTGTAGGTTAGAACAGCAATGCAAATTCATGGAATAAGGAGACAGAATCTCAAACTGAAATAAGGTTGGCAGAGTGAAAACTAGAGAGGTCTGCTGTTATCTTCAATGCTTGTGTCAAAGAGGACACTTCAGCAAGTGTCACTTTTTATACAAGCAACATCTGCTGAAATTCCACCTTCTATACTACCATTAAAGGCACAAGAACCCTCTCCAGTTTTCACTAATCCAAAATGATGGAGGATATACCCACCCTGACTTGGTCTACAAGTCATCCACGTAGAGCAGACAGATGAGAAGTCTAAATGGCAGGGCTTTGTTCAAAGTGATACATCTTCCATCACCCCAGCTAGAATAATAGAAACAGTTATGTAGTCCAACACACTTGGAGGGTGTCAGTTTCAGGAAAGCTACTTAATGGGATGGGGAATCTGGGATGTCGTTTGTTCTGTTCTGGTGTGGTGTGGTGTGTTGTGTTGGCCCAGTGCCCAGCATTTTTGGATTTGATTCTCAGCTTCTCCTTATGGAGAGCTCTCCAACCTGCAAGGTCCCTGCATGTTTTATGAAAATTTTCTCAACCATCAGGCAGAATGGATAGGTGACAAAAACTGCAAATAAGGGTTGTACTCTTTGATACATCTGCACTCAGCAACAAAGCCCCAACCTACTCACACTAGGGCAGAGACAGATGGAAGCTCTCTGCCCATCTCATTACCACCTGCACCACCTGATCAACAAGGACAAATTAGAAGGAATTAGCAGGGTTTAGCTAAGCCTCTGCTAACAATAAAGGGTAATTAACAACCAATCGGCCAGCATGATGAGAGACGGACAAGAGTAGCTGGTGGGGGAAGGGTATGCATGCACACCAACCCAAAACATTCTCAACAGGTACACCTCTCACGTACAACTTGTCAAGCCTCATCCCTTGGAACTACACATGCTGTGTACATACTGACCTTTCCCACAGCTTTACTCCTCTATGGCTTCTCCTCTCATATGTGAAAAAAAGAGAGAGAGAGATCTAAGCAGGATGAAAACAAGGTTGTGTTCTGTATTCTGGGGGAAAGCATAGGTTGTTTGAGCATCTGAGTGTAAGAATGTTGTAGTTGTGTGCCTTCAAGTAGCTTCTGACTTATGGCAACCCTAAGGCAAACCTATCATGGGGTTTTCACCCTGTGGGTTTCCATGGCTGATCAGGGAACTGAAAGCTGAGTCACAGTTCAACATTCAAACCACTAAACCACTCTGGCTCAAAATGTGAGACTGGGTCCTGGCAAATATGTATATAACACAGGATGTCCCTGAAGCTTTCTGAGGCCATGAAGTATGCATGTTGGAGTTCCTCACTCAACTCATCTTTGAGTGTCCATGTTGACTGGGAACCAACGACTATTTTCAGCTGCATGACTTTAGGATGGCCACACGAAAAAGGAGATTGGACTCCTGTACCTGTAACAGTTATGTGGAAAGGGAAATTTCAGCAGGTGTATTTTGTCATGTTTGCTTCATCTGCTGAAATTCCCTCTTCCACACAGCTGTTAAGGCACTAGAGTACAAACACAACACAAGACTTCCAAATGCTACTCTGGGCTGTTTAATTAATGTAAGTTCAAAAGTGGGGAAAGGTTAAATGGCAACCAGCCCTGACTCTCTGAACCATGGACAAGTCCAACTGCAGAATTTTAGGGAAGAATACTATATCAGTGTGTGAACTTTTGCAGGCATCACCTGTGTTTCTCGTGGACAACAAATCACAGGAGGCAACTTTTCCAGACACACTCAGATTGGGAGACAGCATGGTTCCTCATGTTAAAAACATGAGAAACATTTCATGGTTCTCCATGTTCAAAAACACACAGGAAAAACTAGCATGTCGGAGACAATAGATCTGAGAGCTCTTTGACTGGCTATTTTAGGGAGGCTTGGATTTTCTTTTTATAAGTGGAAGCACATTTAACTCGCAAAACCAAACAAACTCAACCTCACAATTGAAACTGGTACAGCATAGGACCACATGCATTACTCAATTCGGCTGAGTGTACACTTTAGACTTTCCTCCTCCTGTTCAGAGAATACAGAGCTATCACAGGCAAGACTATCACAGTGAACTATGATTCAGTGTCAATATGATGCTGGCAGAGTGCCCCTTCCTTTTCCACATGACTTTTTCTGATTCAAGAGAAACCCTCCAATCCTCTTCCTCTTATCAGGTCTGCAAGTGCCAGGCGGCTTCTGACATCTGGGTGTCATCGGAAGGACAGAACAGTGATAGAGGAAAGCTTCAGAGAGGGAAGAAAAGAGCTTGGGAAAGCTATCTCCTTTTTTTAACTATAACTCCCAGAATCCCCAAACCAGAACAGCTAATGGCTGTGACGGCTAGAGGATTCAGAAAGTTGTAGCGCCCCCCCCCCCATCAAAAAAGAGGAACTTTTCTACTTTGTGAGAAAAGTATTGCAAGTTCTAGATTTTGGAGCAAACAGCCCCAAATGCAGTTAAAACATTGGTCTGGAGCAGGAATAGGGAGAAAAATGTCAAAATCCTTGGACACTCTACATCTAATTTTCAGACACCTAGGAATCACAGCCAGCCAGCCAGCCTTGGCCCTCTGGATTAAGACTATATGCATATTAACAGAGAGACAGCAGGTGGGAGCAGTTGGGGATTAGTGCACTTGTGTGTCCAAAAGGAACCACCAAACAGGGAGGTGGATGTTGTGACAAGGCTGCAGCACATCTGAGGCTTTTGCCAGTGCCCCACCACTGTTCTTCTATCCAGCAAGGGGTGGCGTGGAGCCAGGCCCAGGGAGCTTCTTGTTCCTGGCTTGGAAAACTGGAAGATGTTTAATTAAGTCTAAGTGCTTTGCCCGGGGGGCGGGGGAGAAGGGCAGTCAATGCAGCACAATCCGCCATAGAGCATCTGTTGCGGGAGGCCACCACAGCTCCCATGTAAACTTGAGCCAAGGCCAGCTGGCAGCTTGTCACACAGACACACTCACACACAGACACACCCGTGCCTTGCAAGGGAAGTGAGCAGCTACATTTCAGTGAGAAAGAGTTAAATCATATCTCGTGTCCCCTCCTCCTCCTCCTCCCCCCCTCCACTTCCATGTTCCTTTGCATGCTGGAGCTCCACCCCCTCCATTTTCCCAGAGTATACGAGCAGAGTTTTGTTAAATGCGCCAGATTCTCTTCAAAATATTTGTTGATCTGGTTGAGCAAGGAAGTGCGAAGCTTCTGTTAAATCTGAGTATGTAAATCCAAAGCTGCTAATTTGCTTATTTTTAATCTCTGTGGTTTCATTTCTCATTAAGAAAGAAAAAATGTGCAACAACATAATTTTTGTCCAAAGTGAAAATCCACATGTCACCCTGTACACATGCTAATTAAGATGAGGGGAACAATCCATTCCCTTATCAGGAGAGCTGAGCATGAGCTCCCTCTAGCAAGGCAGGCACATGACAATGGCCTGGTCACTGATGTCCTATGCTGACTCATAACCTACTGGACCCTTAAAATCTACTATCTGAAGTAGCTGCCTTAACTTTAACCTGCTGGCCATGATGTGAAGCAATCTGAAGGGGCACCCCTATTTTAAAATTCAGGACTTAAAATGTTAAATGCAGGACAGGCAGCCAGTATTGCCTATAGTTGCAATAGACAAAGAAAAGGGCGAAGCACAATGCAATGTTAAATGTCCCTTCCCTTCTCATCTACAGAAGATCTGTACAAAAACCAAGTAATTTTGAGCTGCAGTAGGCAACTACAGGGGGTTATGGGGTGCACTGACCTACCAAAAGATCTCAGAGGACTCAACTTCCCAGCACACAAAAATAATTCAGTTTTTTCTATTTCCAAATAGTGTCTAGGGAGCATGAGAGGGGGCAATCTTGCTATACTTTTGGGCCCTCCTAGGCTTACTTCCTCTTTAAAAAATCTGTCCCTAAAATGGCTAGACTGTCACACCTCCCACCCCAAGTAATACATAAAATCTCTTCCAGAGGACATTTGGGAACATTTGTACTATTTGGGGGCACTGGAGCCCCTCAACAGCGAAGGTTTTGGGGAACCACATGTGGCCCACAAGCTGACCTCAAAGCCCTGAGATGAGGACTGCAAATTAATTAGCCTTATTCCATAAAAGCTTCAAATGGTTTCAGTGATCTGAGCAATCCAGCTAAATCACCCTCTGCTTTGACCTTATTCCTGTTCTGCCTTTGCATCACTTTGCCTTTAACTTCACAAAGAGTTGCTGGACCAAAAAAATGGTGTGGAAGAAGGAATTTCAAGAAGTGTTACTTGTAAAACAAACAAGTAACAAACAAAACACCTGTTGAAATCCCTCTTCTGAGCAATGATTAAAGGTACAGGAGACTTCTAACTTCACAGGAGCTGGACCAGACAACTAGAGACTTAAAAAAAAAAAAAAGGAGAGAGAGGGGGAGAGAGAGAGAGAGAGAGAGAAGGATTACCAGTGAAGTTTGAAATTTTTAATGAAAATGGGTGACTATAGACATTTGGAATGTCTGCAACTATTGGCAACTTATTGAAATGTACTTTTTAACTGTCAAAATTAAGTTATTTCAGCACTGAGTTAATTACAACATTAAATTATTAACTCATTAAATGAAAGAATGTGCTAACAAGCCAATAAATGTTACTCAAAACCTAGATGCTCACGGAGATGAGATTATAAGAAAGGGAGAAATGGAATGAAAGAGATGCATTTTTGGTGAGGAGGATGAGAAATGGGGTCTCTTCAACAATTCATGCAGCTGTTTTCTTCTCTCCCAAACTGAAAACAGGGTCAAGAGGGGAAGGTAGTGGTACTACCTTCACAGGTGGCATTTTTCAGCTTCTTTCTGGTAAAGATTTTGGTGCAGGTATTTGAGTTTAATTTAAATGGCAATTTAACAAGAAATTAATAGTTAAATTTTCCCCTTCTAATCTAAATCCATTTGAACTAGAATTTTGAGCTTACCACCAATTAACTAATGTACTAATCTTTTTCTATTAAATCTTCTATCTCTGCTAAAAAGTGGCCTGTTTAAACCATTTGTGAAAATCCAGCTTCATGACTGCAGTCCCAATCACCTACATGAACGGCTGCTTTCCCATTCATTTTTGCTGTTTCAGTTTTTTTAAAAATTCATCTCATTAAAAAATAAAACAAGCTAGCAACTTGTTAAAAATTCTTAAAAAACCAAACCAAACCACACCAAACCACAGACACCCATTTCCAAACACAAGAGATAACAAACTTGACCAACAGTTTCATATAAAATGTCTTTCGACATTATCAAATTAACAGAAGGATTCAGTTTACAGAAAACAAATATGCTTATCAGTATACCCACCCACATCTTCCTAAATAAACACAGGGGTACACTCAAAGATATATAATCCAGTTCACCAGGGCCAACCGCAGACATTTTGCTGCCTCCTACCAACCCAAGTAAAGATGTATTGCCTCCAATGCCCATCAAAGTTACTTCAGTATATAAATCTTTAAAAAAATCCCACAAGCACTTCTTCCCATCCCTGGCAGTAAAAATACAATATGGATGAAGTAAATCACCAACTATTTGTTGCACTTTTACAATACAGTAGGTCCCCCATAACCATGTAACCAGTATCCACAATTTTACTTTCTGCAATCCACTCTAGGGCCATGGCTGCACCCACTGGCCATAGTCATTGCTCTGTGCAGCCAGGTCAAGAGAGACGCATGGTGAGGCACAGCTGGGCTTCCTGTGCCTCTCATCACCAAGGAAGGAGACGGATGCTCGCTTGGCCAAGAGAGGCACAGGGGATGCCCAGCACAGTTCCCCTTGTGCTTGTCTCGGTTGAGGAAGGAGATGGATGCTCTTTCTCAGCCAAGAGAGATACACCTCCCACCGCACTTCTCTTGACCATGGAAGGAGACAGACACTCCTTCCTCAGCTGAGAAAGACATCAGGGAAGCCTGGCATAGCTCCCCTTCATTTTTCTCAGCCGAAGAAGAAGATGGACGCTCCTTCTTCAGCAGAGAGAGGCATCAGGAAAGCCTGGCAAGACTCCCCCCATGCTTCTCTCAGCTGAGGATGGAGACATATACTCCTTCCTTGGCTAAGAGAAGCAGCCAGACCTCCCGCTGGATTTGGCTTCCAGGGAGGGGGCTCCCTGCCAAGCCCTACCGGGAAAGAAGGTAGGAAGAAAGAAGGAGCAGGGCAGTACAGCTGCCTCCCTCCCGCAATGCCGTGCCCAACCTGCGGGTCAAAATAAAGCATTTGGCATTATCTGCATTTTTTCCATCCACATTAAGTCTGGGAATGTATCCCTCATGGTTATGGGGACCTACTATATCTACAATCTGCTGCCTCAGAGAGCTGCTTCACTCTGCCTAATGGTAGAACCAGTTCTACAATCCGCAGAGCACTTGAAATATCCAGCACCTCTAGATAAGCATCTGCAAAATCCTTTTTGCTGTTCAAGAACACTGAGCAACTCCAATACAGACAAGACAATAAGATCCATTTCAGCTTTCAATTTAAGCACAAGTAGCTTCAACCTTCCCCAAGCTGGTGTCCTCTAGATATGTTGTTCCACATTTCATCGTCATCCCAGCTGGCCAAACATTCCTCTGCTACAGACTGCATAAATTACCACAAATCCACTGAGTCCCTTGGCCTAGGATGGCCTACAAGTGCCAACCAAATTATAAACACGAACATACTAGTTAAGTCCAGTCATTCAAAAATGAAACAATATTCCCAGGATCTATCATTGCCATGGTCTTTGAAATTTGTAAAGCAGGGTAAAATTTTTATCTCTGTCTTCCATTGTAATCAGTAACTTCTCTTCCAACTGTTTTCTTTTCTTTTTCAGTAGCTCCTCTATTAAAACACACAAGAGAGCCTGACAAGGTGCTTTGGGTACGGAGAATTCTGCCGGCTCCTGAACATTAGAACAAAGCAAATCTCTAATCCTGGAGTTTCTGAATATGACTTTTTGTGGGGGTGGGGGAGAAAGTGGAATTTGGCATGATAGCAAAACGCAAAGAAAAAAAAATCATATTGTCTCATACCAAAATATGTCTATAGCAATATTTGCTGAACTGTATATCTGTCCATAATCTCTCAAAATATATTAATGCATATTAATGCACGTAATTTATTATGAAATATGTATTTGCTTGCCATTAACCTTGATTTAATAGAAGCTTGATTTTCTCCCCATTATTGCTATTTCCCATAATCTAGTCAACCAAGTCTTGACTTCTGGGATACTAATACCTTTCCATAATTTAGCAAAGCAGATCTTAACACTTCCACCACCAACTGAATCAAATCATTCATAATCTGACATAGATTGTTTTCTGTTCTGCCACCCTTCAATTTTATTTTATCTTTATTTATTAAAAATTTGTATCCCACCATATGTATACCATCTCAGGACAATGTACAATGAAAATAGTTAAACAATATGATGCAATAATTTAACAATTTAAACAACATGAAACATTTTAACTGCAGTTCCATTTCCAACAGTTCTTGTTGTGGGAGTGCTTCTGTTTCCTTTTAATGTCTTGTTATAAGTTTAAATTACATTTTTATTGGACATCATCTCAAATGCCTGGCCAACGGTTGACAAATAACAGGAAAAAAAGAACATCAGAGAAAAATCATATGCAAAAGGGCCCCACCCATAGCCACTGAAATAATCTGCACCTCTAATGATAATACTGTGAACCTGTTTGGTCAGTACTCTTTCTAACAAATAGTGCTTCCATCCTATTGACATCAACTTTCACTTTGTTTCCCCTTGCTCATCCCAGAATTTAGACACTTGCTTAAGTTTCCCACTGTCTCGTTGGGACTGGTGGATGGAACCAAAAGGTAGAACCATGTGTTATCCACACACTAATAACACCTCAACATGAACCTCCAGGTGAACTCTCCCAATGGTTTCATGAAGATCTTCAAAAGCACTGGATAACAGAACTGTGAGCTAACTTAAAGGCCAACAACCATCATGTTACAGAAGACTTCTCTACATCTAGACCCCACCTTCTCCCTCCAATAAGAAACAGAAACACTGTACACCCAAAATCAGAGTTCAGAACATTATTTTAAACAAATAATAACTCAGACACTACTTATTATTTTCACCCAACACTTCAATGTTACTTGCTACTTTGCACTGGTATTACTAATGCATTACTTTTCAGTGTTTTTATTATCTTAGAAAAATACACTTAATAACTTAATAAAAATTCAAGGGTCAGAAATTCCATCAAAACATTTTAGAAATAATGAGGCTTGGTTACCCACTCCCATTACTGCATTAATCAACGCTACATAAAATATGTGCATGTATGTGTGTACACACAAACAGTCATTCTACTATTTTAAAAAAGGAGTACAATTATTACCCATAATGTGTTACGGATAATGTAGCTACTTTTAATTTCTTCCATCCAACCTCTGCTTTATGCTCCCCAGCCCAATTCTAGCAAAGCGGCCAACTAGGATATAATCAAGATAAATACCAAAAACTGCTAAGAATCCAGGAGAACAAACAGGGTTGCCTTCGTTCTGTTTTCTGCTGAAGGTCAACCACTAGGATGACCAGGGCAGTTTCAATTCCCCAGCCATGTTAAAAGCCAGATTGACGCAAATAATCAGTTATCATCCCCCAAACCTGCTGAGTAGAAACATCCACTACCCTGGTGAATTAACTTGCCCTGGAAAGGAAAGTTCAACACCAGACAGTGATTATTCACGTCTGCTTGATCCACATCAGCTCTCTTGTAAAAGGGTTGAAATACCTACTCCTTTAAGATCATGGAAACAGCACCTTTTCTCTTAGAGGCCTTGGGCTCTATTCAAGTTCCAGATAGATAACCTAGATCCGGCAGAATTTTCTTCTGTAGCTAGGAAAGACAGCGATAGAGAGGTATGTGCCTAAGCACCTGGCCAACATCCTCAGGCTGCATGAACTAAAAGGCATCCAAAAGCAACCGGGCTAGGCAGCACTCTGCCTACATCCATCTCTGATTCTGACATAACTATGGAGTCTACTATCGAAGCAGGTAGGACTAATCTATCTGCAAAATGTCACACTAACCAGACACAGTGGATTCCTGAGGTTTTTATCTGTTTGTGTTCTGCACCTGTTTGAAACCGATAGGGCCTCAAAATAACTCCTCTGGGTGATACACCAGTCATAGGGCCTTTCCACACTTTCCACACTGTTATAGTGTTGTTATTCCACTTTCAACCTTCTGTGGAATTCTGGGATTTGTAGTTTACTGAGGCCAAAGAACAATCTGGATAAGAATTCTAAAGGCTTCTCCCTAAACTGCAATCCCCAAGATTCCATAGGATGTTAGAAGTGGAAGTGGAAACCTCAAGATTCTATAGGATGTTGGAAGTGGAATGTTGGAAGTAGCACTATAACAGTGTAGTGCAGAAAGGCCCATCATCCAATGCTCAAACTACTATACCACACTAGCTCTTTAATGTGCTCTAAACAGTTGCAATTCAGCATCTTTAATGGAGCTGTTTATTGAATGGTGTTATAACTTTTGCATGAAACATTGTTTTTAATTTGACATGAGTCACCTTGGATCCCATAGCAGGAGAAAGGCAGGGTATTAAATAAATGAATAAAATTTGTCCTTGACCATTGACCTAATTGGCTAGAATATATAGGAGCTGTAGTCTAAAAATATTAGCTGGAGAGGCACAAGTTCTCTACCTCTGGTTCTATCAGGATACATTCCAGCACAGAACCAATATTCATGTTTACTTCCTCAAGCAGTAGCATTTTAGATCTGAAATCTGCCAGGGTATCATCTAACCCTCTGCATCTTAAACCTAGATTTGAGGGCAGGGACTTGTTCAGGTTCCATGGTAGTGAAAAAGCGGGGTTCTGCCCATGCCCAGAGGCTCTCTTCTTCCCTGAGAGAAGGAAAGCACATCTCTTCCCCTTTTCTTTGCAAGTTCTGGGCCAAAATTAGGTTGCAGGGCTTTAGTCTTGGTAAGAGTCCAAGTTCAAATTAAGCCCCTAACGAAACAAAAAAATAGTCACTGCAGGAGATAAACTTGTTCCCTTTCCAGCCGTTTAAACAACCCTCTTAACATGCAACCTCCTGGCTGGCTCCCAGTTCCCACCATCCCTGCACCCAGCACGGATTTTTCCTGCTGACTCAGGACTTTTGCAGCTGCAAAACAAGCCGCGGCCGAAGTCCAGGGCTGAGAGGGAGCCAAGCTGCACCTGGACGCAAAGTGGCGGCCCAAGGAGGGTGTGTGCGCTGCAAGGGAACCCTGATGCAGTATGTGGCACAAAAGCAGAAATCCATGCACCAGGGAACAAGACAGAGATCTGGAGAGGTGGTGAGGGACATTTACATGCTGCAGCAGAAGGAAGGGCCCAACAACCAAAAGACTCCATTTGCCTGTAATAAATCTTTGCGATTATAAACATGAGTGCAAGGGAAGAGGTTGAGGTTGTCTGTGGGGTTGTAGCTGAGATTTACTGGCAGGGATGAGATCGATGCGGAGGGGGTGTGACAAAAGGAACCCTAAACAAACTACTTTCAAAGTTGTAGGGAGGGCAGTGTGAAGTGATTTCTGTGCAAGTTCAATTAATACCTTGTTTTACTTGCAGCTGCTAAGAAGACCAACATCCTTTAAAAAAGGAGAAGAGAAAGGAAGTTCCTGGCCCTTAAGGTTATGAAAATAAACCTTCATGTGTATGATCAATGCTTGGCTAAGCCTCTGAAACCAGAGGAAGGGCTGTCCAGAGCCCAACACTTCATATGTGGAAAAAACCCTTGAGGAAAATCTCTTCACACTGAATGAACAATATGGTATCACAAAATTGTATTTAGGATCAAAAGAGCTTTGATTTCACAGAAGAGATAAGAACCTTGCAAATTCACTTGTGCAGTAACAAGAAGGGAAATTCCTAAGTTAAGGCCTTACGCTTCACACTATGTAAGACACCATTTAGCTAGTCGCAATGTGCTCATTTGCAAGCTTTGCGCCAAGCACCAACACTTTTGTTTGGTGTTTCAGACCCAAGCATCTGCCTTTGCGGTTTGGAGGCAATATTGAAGCTGAGATCATAAGATATACACTCCTAAATTCTAAACATTCACTTCTGAAAACCAGCCTCTTAACAAAGCTTAGTTGACACAGAGTCCAATCCGATGAATGTTTACCTAAAGTAAAACCAGCAACGTATCCAATTCAGGCATTACTATAAGCAGTACTGGTTACATAGTGCAACTCAGGGCCTACATGTAGCCCTTGGAGGAGAAAAATCTTCACTTTCACTAAATCCCCTCCTACACACTGTTGTCATTGCAAGGCACGGGAGTAGAGTCTTCTCCATGCATGCTGGTCCTCACAGAATCTGGTCTCTGTTACAGCCCATATAATCAGCGATTCCCAGGCTTTGTAGACTGATTCTGCAAGAAAGCAGAGAGTCCTGCAATGATTCTCTCTAAGTTCTTGCCCGCCCACCCCCGCCCAACAAAAATGAAAAGCAATCTGGAACATGACCTTTGGGGGGAATAGGGTGGAGGTGTTAAGTCCCCATTGCCTCCATTACAGTAATTTGGATCAAGATTACTAGCAAGAGGGCATATTTAAAGTCTTCCGCCCATCCCAAGAATCAGGGGATCTTTCACCATATTCCACTTTAACTGCCATGGTAACATTCTGTAGCATCCTGAGGTTTGTAGTTTGGTGGGGCACTAGAACTCCCTGGCTGAGGATTCTGAATACCACTCCCTAAAGTGCCATTTGTGAAGAATGACTGAAGAGTGATGACCTATCTCAGTGGTTCCCAAACTTTTGTGCTACAGGTGTTTTGGACTTCAGCTCCCAGAATTCCTCACAATTAGCCACGCTGGCTCAGGCTTTTGGGAGTTGTAGTTCAAGACATCTGCAGGACTGAAGTCTGAGGACCACTGCCTTATTTAATGCCATCAATTACTTCCTCTGAATTATGTATTAGCTTCTTCTGGACCTATCTTGATGATCTCCTAATGTTTCTCTAGTCTGTCTCTCCCCCCTTCCACACACACACTCAGTAAGATTCCTACAATGTGCCTTCTCAGGAAATTTCTTCCTTACCAAAACAAGTTTGTTTGGCATCCTCTTTATGTGTACCAAATGGTACGCTCTGTAAAAATAGATGCTGATTTTCTACCCACCTTTTTCCTACTACTAAAACTCAAGGTAGCTTGGGTGTGTATGTGTCTTCAAGTTGCCCATTGACTTGGAGCAATCCCATTATTTTCTTAGATAAGGAATAATCTAAGCTGGTTTTGCCAGTTCCCTCCTCCAGAATCTAGCCTACAGCACCTGGTGTTCATTGGTGGTCTCTCATCCAAATTCTAACCAGAGCTGACCTTGCTTAGCATCCAACATCAGATGAGATCTGATACCAACTTACAACATATCAAAAGCAATACATTCAGATTAACATACATACAAAAAATCAGCAAAAACCCACAAAAGTTATTCTAGAATGCAGTAATTTTATTTCTAATTTTTCAAATTCCAAAATGGATCTTAGATCTTACACTATAGATCAAGTTGGGGAATCATGAGGCTCTACATATGTTATTGAACTGTGAATCCCATCAATACTAGCTAGCATAAACTGAGGTGAGGAATACTGAGAACTGCAGATCTAAACAAATGGAGCAGTACACAGTACCTACTCCCTGCCACAGAACAGCGTAAATACTCACACTCACTCTCCAAATTATAAATCAATAGCCCTGTAATCCTATCCACATTTACCTGGGAGTAAGGCCTAGAGGGTCCTTCCTTCCTTCCTGTTCAATACACATAAGACTGTTCTCCAAGTCTACAAAGTCTGAGTGCTCTCTGTCATGTATGCAAATTGTCCAATCCCAATTCATAAAATAATCCAACTTGAACTCTTTTAAGTTTTGTTTACAACAATGAGATCTAGAAGCTTATGCATTTAATAAAAAGGGGGAGTGAGGGGGGAAGGGGGAGGGGGAAATGCGGAACGCCCAGAAGCCTGAAGAAGCACAGCTTATGCACAGGAAACCTTAGAAACCCTCAATATTTACATTCCACTGCTTTGTTACAGCCAAAAAGGCAAAGCACCAGAAATCTTCACGCCCATAGAAAGCTTACAGCAATGGATGCTCCCTGCACCAGCCATTTCTGCAACTTGTCAGCTTAGAGGCCTAAAGTGGATCAGGCAGGTAAGATGCTTTACAGGAAGGTAACTCACTTGACCAATTAGCAGAGAAGCAATAAGCAGATCAAATGAAGAGTACAACGTGCGGGATGACCGCCCGGCCTGCAGCAAGCCTGAAAAAGATTTCAGGGAGATCTCTTAGCAAACAGGGAACAGAACCCAAGCCACCTTTATAACATCGTGAACAAAGGAGCATAGCTTCCAAGAGTCACAGAGTAATGCCACCTACCCTATCTTGACTATAAATGCATATGCCACAGTGTTTTCAGAGGAACGGAGCATGGGGTATTAGATGCAAAATTCTGCTCCACCAGAATCTCAACTTTCATGTGCATGTTCTTTTAAAAGCAAGTTTCTGGTCCTTATGGTTGCAAAGATTTGCATAAAAAACCCAAAGGCAATGCCTATTGAAAATGCAGAAAGGAGAGAAAGGGTGACTGAGTAAAATTTCCAGGCCATGACTTCAGCGCTCTGCATAGCTTCTTCAACCCTCTCCATGACTCATAAAATGCTTAGTTGTCAAAACAATGTCAATGTATTTCATTTATGCAAGTGGAAAAAATAATATTTTGAGAACTGCAATATATAGATTGCAAAGGTGCAAAACTTATTTTATAGTAAAATCTTGCAGGACATATAGCTCTGTCCACAGTTCAGAAACAATGCTGATGCATCAGAAAGAAAGATTCAGAAGAGATGACAAACTAGAAGAGCAGCTGCAAGTCCAGTGGCATCTTGAATTTTGCACACATGGCACTAATGCACACAAAAAGGGACAGATGATGGAAAAGGAATCGAATTGTACACTCTCATCCAGCACCAATTTAAACACAAACCTATTTAAGCTGTGTGTGCCCAAAACTCCCCCACGGGTTGCAGCCTGAGTTTTCCTAAAGAACAGCCCACATCACTGAATGCTAAGATGGAAAAGGGTCTCCAATTCCATGAGGCGAGGATGGAAGAAATTCGTATCTTAAACGGACATTGGAAAATACAGCTGATGGTTTTTCAAGGACTTAAAAGGCAAATTAAGGGTTGAGGAAGGCAGAGGGTTGTGACTGATTGATATATTCAACACTGACAAGAAGTGATAGATTTTAAATGCTACCACAAAAATGCCACTTGCCGCTTTGCTCATTGCTCAGAAAAGCTACTTTTTTGAATTGTAACACCTAGAATCCCTCAGCCAGCATGCCCCCCTCATCTTAACTTTCCCCAGCCATAGTTCATTTCTCACCTACCAAAACAAATTTCCTGTCACCACTGTTGAATAAGATTCAAGTGCTAGACCAAGCTGATTTGGTGCACGAAATTGGGAAAGCAGGCCATTTTGTCCATTGCTTCCAGCAGCAAAAAAAACTGAGCCAACCCTGCTGGAACTACATCCCAGAAATCCTGTATGACTCTACCTCATTTTTCCTACAAGTCTCCCCTTAGAACTCACTTTTCCCTGGCAGGTTCTGGAACAATCCCCTAGCTCTCCTGTCCTACTGTTTATGAGCCTAAGTATTTTTTTTATTATCTCTCAGTTTCACAGTCTACTGGATGTTACCAATTAGAGTTTTACACTTTCAGTAACCTGGATTCTAATCCAAGAATCTAGGAATCAGTGCAGTATTGTTGGATGATGTGTCACATTTCAAATAGTGTTTTTGTAATTGCTACAACTGTAACACCAGTCGGCAATACCTGATTGAAACTAGGACAACAAAAATAAATTAATTCATCAGTGATTCAGATTCTGTTCAAGACTCAAGGAATCAGTGAAGTATCTGCAAATAATGTGACACATTACAAGTGTTGTCACTTTCTGTAATCACAGTACTGTGACCCTATCCGTGGAGAATTCGTTCAGATGTTTGGTCAGTCCATCTGGAATTGCTCCCAGTGTACCTATCACTACTGGAACCACTCTTGTTTTCTTCTCCTAGAGGTGCTGAATCTCTATTTGTTCATCTTGATATTTCACAATCTTTTCCCTCTCTTTATCTTTGAATCTCCTATCCCCTGGGATTGCCAAATTCTCTTTTTCTCAGTCACATTATGCTGGACATTTTACGTTGTTGTCATTATAAATTTATATCTCACCTTTTCCCCAATACTAGGACCCAAAACAGCTTCAAAATATTAAAACCAATACAGGAGAAAATACATACGAAAATATTAGTAGAAATATAGTAAAGTTACAATAAATTAAACAATCTATAGAATTAAAGCCATTTAAAAAGCCGTCAAAAACTCAAGACACAAATGACCAAGACAGTACATTTAATACTTAGGTACATTTAAATGAAATTTATATCCCACACACACAAACAGAATATACATTTGCCCCCTCGTTCAGCCTGTTTTGTCTCTTCCTCAGGGCAGGAACTTTTTTCTCCTATACTTCAAAACACACCTAACATTATCACCACTATAAAAATAAACGCTTGTTAAATCTATTGCAATAACTGTACATAGTAGAAATAAACAGTACATAGTACAAATAAATATGGCAATAAATGGTAAATATTGTTGTTACATTTATGATGACTTGCAGGCTGAATATTAGGAGGGAAGAACACTCCTCTCCCTCCACCTTCCAGAAAAGTTCAGCTTAGGGACAAAATGCCTTAGGGAGGTAGGGGAATCACCTTACAGAATGTGGAAAGCTTACCTTTTTAAAACTGCAACTCCTAGAATCTCCCAGCAGCCATGTTGGCTGAAGACTTCTAGGAGCTGCAGTGCCCCAAAAGTAACTTTCCCACACTCTGCCACGATACATAGACGTTTTCAAAGACCAGTCTGGCATTTGTTAGGGATGGCCCAGGGTGCCCAGACAGGGCGCTTATGAGATCCGTCCAACTGTCTAGTTCCCTGAGCTTCTTACTTAACTAGGGAGTCACTGCCCCCTTTCTAATCCTACCTGCCCCTCTTGCTCATCAGAGAGCCCTTGCAGACTGCAGCATGCCAGCCAGGGTGGAGGGCAGCAGCAGCAGTTGCAGTGGCAGCAGCACCCATCTGGCAGACAGGGGAGAGGGCTGGCACTTCAGAGAACGGCGTTAAGTGACCTGCGTGAGGATTCAGCCCTGCTTAGGCTTAATCCGGAGAACACTTTGCGGTGGGTAGGGATGCTGCAAGCTGATTACCAAAATAAAATAAAATAAAAATTAAAAAATCAGAAACATCTGGCCAAGAGGGTAGAGTGAGTGAAGCAGTCAAAGAGACAGCAGAGAGGGTAAGCCTTAGGCTGGGTTTGCATGGTCTTACAGTTGTGTTGATGGGCATGAGCACTGGCAAATGCTGACCAGTGGGTGTGGTCAGCTTCCTGCAGCAAATGAGAATTTCTAGTGTTTACATCCTACCATATACACTCTTGTATAAGTTGACCTCATGTATAAGTGGAGGGCAGGTTCTGGGGCCAAAATCATGGATTTTGATGTGACCTGTGGATAAGGTCCAGCGTCATTCCACAGAGGGGAAAGTGCCAACACCACCTCGGGGGACCAGCCACCACCATCTTCCCACCAAGCCATTCAAAAAAGCCTTTCGCCACTCTACTCAGAGAAAAGGAGTATTTAAAAATATATATAAAAGTTAAGGGAAAGTAGTAACTCTTATCAAAAAAGCAATCATCCCCTTCTCTGAGTGGAGTGGCAAAAGACGAGATCTTAGTCCATTCTTTGAGAACCTAAAAGAAACACCAAGCATCTCTACTGTCTTGGTGCTACTTTGAGGGGAAGCACTGACCCAGGCATTCAAAAAGGCCACAAGGGTGCCACAGTGGAGAGAGTAGAGGGGGTCAGTGCTTCTTTTAGGTTCTCCCCAGATGAACTAAACTCTCACCTTTTGCCACTCTACTCATAGAAGAGGATGGTTCCTTTTTTGATAAGTGCTAAGGCACAGTACTTACACTGATGCATTGGTAAGTTGACCCAGGTTTTTGGAGTCAAGTTAGTAACTAAATTTTTTAGATTTATAAATGAGCATATACAGTACTTCATAGGCATTTAATCCAGGCCCTGAAAGCAGCTTATGCCAGTCTTGCCCAACCTGATGCCCACCAGTGGTGCTTAAGTACAAAACTCATCATCCCCATCTGGCAAGGCTACTGATTATAACAGTAATGGAAGATATATCTGGCACTTCTGGAGAGTTCTAGATCAGGGAAGGGTGCTCCAGAACATTTTCAACCAGAGTCTGAGGGTGGTTGTTGTTGTTGTTTGTTATAATGAATATTTTAGACTATGTGTCACAGGATTTCCCCAGCCAGCAGGGCACTGGCTTCCCCTTGGGCATCAATTTGAAAATACATGTCTTTGGATTCCCTTGTACATGCAAATGAAACTTTCCTGAAGCAAAAAGTGATCACTAAGTCAAGTGCTGCAGCTAGACTACTGGCTTGGGCTGGTTATAGGGAGCATATAAATCCCTTGTTAAAATAGCTTCACTGGCTACCAGTCCACTCCTCGACACAATTCAAAGTGCTAGTCATTACTTATATATGGGCTATATATTTGAAAACCCATTTCTTCCCATATGAGCCTGCCTGAATCTACAGTCTTCAGGAGAGAGCTTTCTCTCTGTTCCACCACCCTCACAAGCTTGTCTAGCAAGGACATGGGAGACAGATTTCTTGGCAGCTGCTCTTAGGCTAGTCTTTCTCCACTTTTTTTTACCTTGGAGGAAGCTCTGAAATAATTTTCAAGTCTCAGGGAACCCTTGCACAAAAATCATTATATTTACAGCTCAAAATATCTTTTTCCCATCATGATCTCTTGCAGAACCCCAAGCACCTTCTCATGGACACCTAGGGAACACTGTCCAAGGCTATGGGACTCCCTCCCAAGAGAGGCTCAACTGGTCCCTTCTCTGCTCTCTTTTTGCCAGCAGGAAAAAACCTTATTATTCAAACAGGCCTTTAGCATTTAACTGGTTGGGGTAGAAGGAGGTGTAATGGCTGTGCTGTTTTTAACATATAATATTATTTTATGTGTTCTTAATTATTTTTAAATTATTTTTTAATTGGATTAATTTTAAGCACTACATATTGTTTTGGATATTTTGTTCTAACCTACAAGATAAACCATTTTGGGTTCCATATTGAGAGAAAGACAGGATATAAAACAAACACATAAATAAGTGTGTTACTCAGAGCATATGGTGTCTGTGCTCTCTGCATCCAAACCCAGTTAGTAATCTGACTGTCATATTCTGCACAAGAGACAGTTTCCAAAGAATGTTGTGGGTTTTCTGGGCTTTGAAGCCGTGCTCTATTAGTATTTTTTCCTGATGTTTCACCTGCATCTGTGGCTGGCATTTTCAGAGGATCTGGTGGCATGGAAGTGAGACAGAGTAGACCTGCCCACAACTGCAAGGTATGCAATAAACTCCAGCAGAAGTTACAGGATCCCTCTTGTCCTTTGCCTTTGTCCCCTACATAGGGACTACAAAACGCAACATCCAAACATGAATTTAAGAACATAAAAGACACTGCGGACTGATCCACCCAGAAAAATCAGCAGTAGCAGAACATGTTATAAACCAACCTGGACACAGAATGATTTTTGAAAGCACAGAAATTCTGGATCATTCTGACAACTACAATGTCAGACACAGAGAGGCCAATGAAATCCATAAACACATGGACAATTTCAACAGGAAAGAAGAAACTTGGAAAGCAAGCAAAATTTGGCTACCAGTACTGAAGAACACTAAAATCAAGACTCAAAATATGCCAATGAACACCACCCAGACTCTGGAGGTCCCTCTACAAGAAACAGTACAATAGATGGCTAATGTACTTATCGCACTGTTATGCATATCCCCTGACTAACAGTACAACTCTGAGGGATATTCCATTTAACAATAGGCCATCACACAGGCCAACTTAACATATGCAAATTGCTTCCTCCCACCCGGGGACTACACAAGTATATATACTCTGTCTCACTTCCATGCCACCAGATCCTCTGAAGATGCCAGCCACAGATGCAGGTGAAATGTCAGGAGAAAATCCTAATGGAACACCACCTCAAAGCATGGAAAGCCCACAACAACCTATGGATTCTGGCTGTGAAAGCCTTCGACTTTACAGTTTCCAAAGAATTCTTCACAATGCAAACCATGTAAAACATTTTATGATCATCTGAACTGTCAGTTGCCAAGAAATGACAAACACAGTAGCCAGGTCTTGATGCATGCAAAACGTGAGTCGCAACACTCTTGCTCATGCACGTGGTTGTACGTATGGTTTTGTGGGCAGAGGAAAGAGTGATAGTAAGAGTGCTTTCTGCGCCAGCCAGACCAAACAAATGTCATGGCTGAGACTGAAGGACACTCTTGTTTGATTTTTGTCTTTGTTTTGATTCTGCTGTGTTGTAATGTTTCAAAAAAAAACTTAATTAGTAACATAATGAACAAACACAAGTCAAATTTCACCACTGGAATGGGGTTCATACTAATCAAATCTAAGATCAATGTCGCTGTAATCAACTTTTCTTTCCAGGTAGCTCAGGCTAGGAAGCACATATATATTTACATGTACACTTATTCAGGCAAGCTAAAATTTGTGAATGCTTTCCAGAATCTTTATATTTGTCTTCAAAATCTAAACAATGTAATGGAACAGTACTGTATAGAGTTAAGTCTTCAAATATTTACAAGGACGCCAATAATGACAAATTCCAATTTCTTTGAATGTAAGGTTCTGACTGCACAAAATGCAGTGCATTGACGCTACATGCACCCCAGATAACTACTATTAGCTATGGTTAACAAATTTTCATACTTAGAACATGAAACTAGCATGTCAACTTTTAAAAAATTATGTTTATTCATAAAGCAGTATATAATCCTAAGAATGCTTACTGGGGCATAAGCCCTAATAAATACATTGGGGCTTCTGAGTAAACACACATAGGGCTGAGATGTAAATCAAATCACATCTTAAATCAGATCTCCATCCCTTTAAGACAGCCAACAATATTTTTTTCTGGGAAATTTTCTGATTCAAAGAATTCTAGGGAACCTACAATGCGGCTCATAGCGTACGAAAAGGAGGCCACATTTGGTGAGGCTGCAGCTCAGCAAGAGAACTATAAGCAGAAAGCCCCAGGTACATCTCTTGGTATCCATAAGTAAGGCCTGTTTAAATCCTGGAGAGTGACTGCAACACACCATGTCAAGTTAGATGGGACCAATAACTCGACAAATGGTTCTCTCCAGATGAAACTTTTATTGAGCAATCATCCTGTCTCATTCACAAAATTTTAAACCAGGTCTAGATATCATCATATTCTATTTGGAATCCTTCACTGTTTTAACAGAATCACAGAATCTTGGAGATAGCTGTAAGAGCCATCTAGTCCAATCCTCTGCCATGCAGGAATACACAACTAAAGCACTCCTGAAAGATGTCCATTCAACCTCTGTTTAAAGATCTCCGAAGATGGAGACCCACCACTCTCCAAGTCAGTGTATTCCACTGTCAAACAGTTCTTGCAGAAAAAAAATATTTAGGTTGAATCTCTTTTCTTGTTTTGAATCCACTGGTTTGTGTTCTAGTCTCTGGAGCAGCAGAAAACAAGCTCACTCCACCATCTACATGACATTCCTTCGGATGTTTAAAAGATGGCTATCATGTCACCTCTCAGTCTTCTCCAAGTTACACGTACTTAATTCCCTAAGTCATTCCTTGTCAGGCTTGGTTTCCAGACCTTTGACAATCTTGCTCTCTGTTCTCTGGACACATTCCAGCCTGTCATCATCCTTGAACTTTGCTACCTGGAACTGGAAACAGTATTCTAGGCAATGTTTTCCTCTTATGATATCATTTTAAAAAAGTTTTTCTAAAAAAAAGAAAATTTCTCCAGCTATATAATTCCTTCCATTAGGAGCCCTCCGTCTGCAAGCAGCTTCAGTGTAAATCAGCTTCCAATGCTTTGATTTCAGGCATGGCAAATACATAATAGCAACTAATGCAGACACACAACTGGCCTTTGCAGTACACAATTATAGCACTAGGTTTCCACTGTAATTGCCATGGCTGCATTCCATGGAATCTTGCGATTTGTAGCCTGGCAGGACACTAGAAGAATCTAGTAGATATTTCTAAATTAATTCATAAAACTACAAATCCCAGGATGGAGTCATGATCGTTAAAGTAGCACCCCAGGTGCTATAACTCTGCCATGTGAAGGAGTTGTCCCTGCAACATGTTTACACACTGGAAGTAATTATCCACCCACAGATTAATAAGAACCAGAGCCAAAGCAAGCTATCAAGTGGAGTAAGTACTTTCGGCTCATCCAAAAAAATAAATCTTTTGTTTTTGTGTTTGCTTTGGTACACAGTAGCAGTTCTCTCATGACAGACTAGCGTACCTCAATACACCATTGGGGAATCACTGCTCTACAACTACAACAAAACCTTTAAAAAAACTAAAAATATTTGCAATTCAAAATGGAAAAAAAAAAGAGCTCAGGATGTGATAGTTTTCACAATGACCTCCAGTGGAGGATACTCAATACACCTTTTGTCAAATTACAGCTCACAGGATTTCTCAGGCTACAGCAATTGTGGCAACTTAAAACCAGTTTATAGGTGTAGTATTCTTGTATTCCAAGGCTATGGTTTCAGATAGGCCTTGGAAATGTTCCTTTTTTGAGCAACAAATCCCCAATTACTCTAGCTATAGAGCTTCTAGTCCAAAAAATTAACTTTGTCCGCCTCTGAGTTTTACACAGGTTACAGAGGTATTTTTCATGGGATGCTGCAGCGCTCTGTGTAGAGGTTAGGGAATATTCAGCAGAGAATCCTTTTGTCTATACATTCAAAAATGAAAATGTTCCAAGGTCTCCTGGGAGAACCTAAGAAAGGTATACTCTAAAATGTCAAGCTATTCTATTTCTGAACTTTATACCTTTTAACAGTTGCTCCTGTTCCCACATCAAGCCATACCCTAAATATACAGCTGGCCCTTCACATTTGCAGGTTTGACTTTCACAGATTTGATTATTTACAAATTTCTCCAACTCCTGCCCCCCGGCATCTCCAGTACTTTTCTGGGGGAACCTTCCCCCTCAGAAGCTTTGATCAGGCCATGAAAGCCTTTTAAAAATCTTCTTTTGGTCCTCTTCTTCCTTCACCAACAGCTGCCTGGCCAGCTAAGGATGGCTCACAGCCCATTTCTCACCACTAGAAACCAGTGATGCATTTAAGTCTTTTACTCCAAGTTTCAAGTCAAGTCTCAAGTCTCTACCTTCAAGTCCCAAATCAAGTCTCCAGTCCTTGCAAGATACTTTCAAGTCTCAAGTCTGGGAGCCAACTTCACACTCCAACCTGTATTCCAGAATTTCTGGACAGAGCTGAATAAAGTCAATTTTAACAATTTTAAGTAGAATTGGCCCTCTATTTTTGTGATTTTGCCATCTGCAGCTTTGGAAGTGGGGAATAGGATCCTTCTTATTTCCCATTTGCAAAGCTGGAGGCTTTTTCGGAAGTAAGGAATAGGATCCTTCTTATTCCCCATTATTGAACCTTCACGAGCATTAGAACGAAGGATCCTTCCTCCTCAAGCCCATTGCCTAACATATTTTCTGTTCCCCTCTGAGACATGCGCCCTGCATTCTGGGCATAAGTCTTGCCTTCTGCTTTTAAGAAAAGTTTTAGAAAGCTCCTCCTATATGTAGCAGGCACAGGCTGCTGAGCAGACCTCAACCCTACCTCAAGCCCACTGCCTAACCCATTTGCTGTTCCCCCTGAGAAATGTGTCCACACTTTGGGCTTGAGACAGATCATCATGTGACCAGTTAAGTTGTAAGTTTTCTGGATGAATGTGTTATGTTACTGAACCAAGGGCAGCAAGTCAGTCACTAAAAATATGCAAGGCTCAAGTCGTGTTGAGTCAGTGTGTAATTTTTGCTGAGTCAAGTCTTGAGTCGAGCCACTGACATGACTCAAGTCTGACTTGAGTCCGAGTCTATTGACTCGAGCCTATATCACTGCTAGAAACCCTCTCCTGAAGCCCCCACACTCAAGAAAGGAGATGAGTGAGAGAGATGAAATATGGGGCCACCTATGCCAACCCATCCCCTTTCATTCTCCTTCTTCTGACCTGGTTTGGACACTGGGTGCCTGCTGTCTCTAACATACTGTGGCCATCTTCCCACAGACCCACACTCACACCCACATTTTGATATTTGCGATTTTGCCACTTTTGCGGAGGCCCTGCACCCCTAACCCTAGCGAATGTGGAGGGCTGACTGTACTACAATTTTGGCTCTTTTTCTTTTCCCTGCTGAAGTGTGGTTAACTGGTATGGATGGAGTTTCCTTCACTCCGCATTACCTCCTGTCATGAACTCAACACCACCTCCCCTGTTCTTCCTCCAGAATTCATATTCTCTATTAGGGTTGCCAGAGGGGGGGAAAAAATAGAGATGGCTCCTATACCTTTTATGGTCATCTAGAAGGAGCAATTTCAGCAGACGAGGCTTGTTACCTAGTTACGTGACAACCAGCACCTGCTGAAATTCCATCTTCTACACAACTAATTAAAAGGTACAGGAGCCATCTCCAGCTTTCAATCTGGTAACAATGTTCACTGTCATTTAACATTTTTAAAAAATCATTCTAGTCAAACTACTAAAGCGCTATACCACTTTAGTGCAACATCCGTTTTAAAGAGGCAAAATACATATATGTTCTGTCTGGTAGCAAAAAATATAATGAGGAAAGCAAGGTCAGAGGAAAATATCTGTGACAACGCCCACAACCCCATTCAACATGTGATTGGCAGGACTACCCAGAAGGAACCGAGACAATGCATAAAGATGTAGAAATTTATCTCTATCTGTATCAGAAACGCTCATGAAAGATGAAAATCTGTCCTCTGCCCTGGGCTTTAGAAGTTGCAGCTAGTTCCAGAAATCCATGAGAAATAGACTGGGACAGAAGGTACATCATACGGATATTTTAAAAAATTCCAATAAGTACAGGTATAACTCCCACCAAAACCTGAGGCTTTGGGGCAGCCTAGAGGGGTTCACGTACATGGTTCAAAGCAGTTTAAGAACCAAGATTTCAGTGAATACACCCTATAGCAGCAGTATATGCAAGAGGGTGTCCTACTTCCACAACTTTGCATCCTTCTTACACAGTTGGGCCAAAGCAGCTAACCAAGGGGCAAGACAAAGTCTTTCCGTACAGAGGCAGCCCCAAGCTTGTTCCTAGAAAGTGGAACATACACCAAGGCATGTACAAAACGAAGACTGGAAGCAGGGCCAGGAAATCGAGAAGTACTTTGTGCCATTGCTGTTGTGTGCCTTCAAGTCATCTCTGACTTATAGCAACGCGAAGGCAAACCTATCACAGGGTTTTCTGGGGGCTGTGACAAACCCAAGGTCATGCGATGGGTTTCCATGGCTGAGCGGGGAATCGAACCCTGATCTTCAGGGCCGTAGTCCAATGCTCAAACCAATGCTGACTCTCACAGTGGGAGGTCAAAACAGGGTCAGAAGGAAGAATTACGTCTGAGAGATGAATGAGGAAGCGCCTGACTCAAAAAAAAAAAAAAAAAAAAGGAAGCTAGACACCAGACAAGGGGTGCTATACAGAAAACGATGTTGGCAGAAAACAATGGAGCCTGTAAAACTGCTTGGGCCCAGTAAGGGTAATGGTTTTAAATAAACACAGCAGCCCAGTTTCTGAAAGTTCTGAAATATTCATAGCAGGGGTAAGCCAACTGTGGCCCTCCGGATGTTTTTAGCCTACAGGTCTCATCAGTCTTGGCCCCCAAGACCAATAGTGAAGGACAATGGGAAACCAAAAACATTCAAGCCACAGTTGCCCACCCCTAATTTATAGAGATGTATACATCTTCAGGTAGTAGTGGAAGAACATCCCTCACTTCCTTCAAGCCATTTATGTGTTTATGTACACTTATGCAAGGGGACAAGCAGACATGCCAGAGAACCAGTATAGTATACTGGCTTGAGCATTGGACTATGACTCTGGAGACCAGGGTTCAAACCCCTGCACAGACATGGAAATCTTGGGTAAATCACACTCTCTCAGCCTCTGAGGAAAGCAATGGCAAATTCTCCCTGAACAAACTTGCTAAGAAAACCCTGTGATAGGGTTACCGTAAGCCGGAAATGACTTGGAAGCGTACAACAAGAGCTAGGTGCTATCCAAGGTGAACACACCTTGATATATGACCCATTAGGTTTGCATGGATGGCAGAGCACAAAACAGAGTCAAATGTACACATGCTCTGCACAGGTTTGTCTGGACTTTTTTTTTTAAAGTCTGAACCACAAGAAGAGAAAAATAAATTCAGCTTCATTGTCTGGAAAAGACTGTCATCTCTTTCTGTGCATCTACGTGCGTTTGATCTGTAGATATGGTGGGTGTTCATCTGAGTCAGAATACGCATTCCAAGTAAGCATATATATATTTGGGGATAAAAGTAGAAGTCAAAATTTGGATGAACAAAATTGTCACTGCATATCTGATGACATAGGTTCTTGTGATATAATTAAACCAGAGCTTAGAGAAGCTACTTATCTAGACTACAGCTCCCAAAACACTTAAGACTTCATGTCCAGCAGCCATGGGAGTTGTAGTCCAAGTCAACTATGAGACTAGAATTTTGAGAGCTGTAGTCCAAAAAATAACTTTTCCAAGCTCTAAATTTAATAAGTGGAACTATTATGGACCACCACAACTATCTGAGTTTTAATGTGCAATTAAATATTTAGGCAATTACTCTTGCTAACTGCAATCTGCCATCTAATTAAGGGGCAGTGAGTCTGATCATTCTGTGTTCTTGTCTTCAGTCTTTTCATTTCTTTCACCAGCACATACAGGACTATGCAGGTAAAAACTTTTACTGTTGTTGTATGCCTTTAAATCATTTCTGACTTACAGCAATATTAAGGCAATCCTATCATGGGCTTTTCTTGGAAAGATTTGTTCAGAGAATTTGCCCCCGCTTTTCTCTGAGGCTGAGAGAGTGTGACTTGCTCAAGGTCACCCAGTGCATTTCCATGGCTGAGCACGGATTCCAACCTTGTTCTCCTGAGTTGTAGTCCAATGTTCAAACTATTACACCATGCTATCTCTCCCAAAAACTTTATTCACCCTCAAAACACCCCAACCCCCCGATTCCAATATTCTAGCAATCATCTATGTACCATACAGGAAGATACATGGTTCCTGACTGTCTCTGATCTAGTGTCTTGATCAGACGAAATCTTGCATGTGAACAAGTTTTAGGAATCCAAACCAAGGTTGCATGCAAAAAGACAATAAAAGTGTAAAAAGGGGCACGCAAATGCACGTGCAAATAAATGCATGCTTGTTCCTTGGACATACACTCCCCTCCAAAGACGATCTATCTTGAGCCCCTCTGTTACCAAACCCAAATGGAATCCAAAGTATTTAGGGACAGCAGCTGTTGAGACTGCCAGCAGCTCTGGTTTGGACAGAAGATGCCACACAGATGACATAAGCAAAGGAAACAGAGTGGTCCCTCGAGTGGAGGAGACAAACTGAGTCACTCACAGTGCTTGTCCCCACAACAAATCCACGGCCTGGGGTTACCCAACTGCATTGTGTCAAGCCTCAAGTGGAGCCCAAGAACATCGAGGCGCCAGTGGAGGTCACGCCAGATGTGTGTCCAGGAACGCCTGGCCCTGCAAAACGCACGCCCCTCGGAATGGCAACAGGACAAGCTATTGTGAAACTGACACGTCTCCTTTCAAGAGGTGAAGAGAGAGGGAGAGAGACCACAATAAAAAAGACAGGCAAGTCATGTGGCTCACTTGCGCTGCACTCCTCTGTTTCCAAGAACATCAAACCAAAGAGGAACTCCCTCCTCTCTGGCCTGTGACAGGCGGACCCGACGATTGATCCTGAAAACAGCTGACCTATATCTGAAGGTCATGAACTGACAGCATAGGGCTCTCTGTTGGCATGAGTCAAACCAGGATGGGGAGAGGAATCGATCCTTTGAATTCAGGGACTGAGCTGTTCAGAGTCTTCTAATGGGAAAAGCAGCTCTGGGAACAACAGCAGCAACAGCACAACAAGGTAGATTTCCAGAACGCCTACAAGCCACGCTGAATTACACTAAATGTAGAATTTATCCAGGCTGTGGTGCCTGTTATGTGGGTGGCCAAATGAAAAAGAAAAAGAATGCTTTTGCAAACATCAGAAGAGAAATAATTACTTTTTCAGTCACTTGCTTTTACTATATACCTGAGATTTTATGCCTTCTCAAATTGGGCTGATGATTTTCCTTTTTTACAAAACTCCAAAACTTCATACACAGGTTAAAAGTAATGGTGTCATGTCAGTTACCTTTATTTATTTACAGTAACAATAAATCAACAATCAACAATAAATTTAGTAATTGTTACTTTTACCTTTTGTAAAATCAGGGAAAACATTAGCGGTTTTTTTACACAACAAGCTACAGGTATTTGTTCTTGTAGAACTATTACTTGACAAATATGGCAGCCATTTTTGGTAGTGGCAGTGGTGATGGTTTCAAAAAAAACGACAGTAACGTATTAATAGTGTGTTATGCTACTCACAAGTAACGAGTAACACAGTACTCGCAAAACTTCACCATCAACACTAAAGGATGGATGACTACCATGTTTTTAAAATAATAGTTCCAAGCTCTGCCTTTTATCCACTGGAAAACTGTTTTGCACTCTCACTTGTGCACTTTGTCACACAGATTCTGATGGTTTTTAAACTGCTGCCAGCAATGATGCTGTTACACTGATGTTGCCTGAACTATCATGAAGACTAATTCTGTATTTCCCAAGGAGCCCCTGGTCAAAATGGCCACTGGTGGGCCCTTTTCTTTACAGGACGTTCCCGGCAAATGGGAGTGGGTAGGAGCTGAAGTCCTGAGCAGCACTGTGTAGCCCTATATATACAACCCTCCTGCACTGAAGATATTGTGAAAACTTAAAATGGCAGCTAAACCCCAGCCACAACTAATGTACTGTATTTTCTGGCATACAGGACTCACTTTTTTCTCCCAAATATACTGTTTGAAAAATGGGGTGTGTCTTCTATGCTGGTGAGTCTTATATGTCAGCAAATAGTATTTGCCAGTGCATAAATGGGGTGTGTCTTATAAACAGGTGCATCTTCTATGCCGGAAAATATGGGTATAAACAAACAGCATGCATATATGCCACATCTTTAAATTCCAGTGTATCGGAATGAGCCAGAGCTCCCAGATACATCTATATGTAGGTTCTAAAATGCAAACCCTGTGGAAGTTAAATTTAGAAACTATAACACAGAATATTGCCCAACCAGCATGGTTCATAGGTGCTTGCAATGAATGAGATGTTGTCAACTGAAGTCCTCAAATTATCTGTGCTGGGTAGGAGATTCTGGGTGCTGTTGTAAAAAAAACAAAAAAAAAACACCTTGCATACTCTGCTATAATATCTACATCTTACACATTTGCTGCAGGCAATGCTAGTGTTGCAACCCCATTTCCCACAGCAGCCACAAAGTGCATGAAATTCCCTTAAGCTGCATAGTACAAAAATTTGTCTTTTTTTGGGTCTGTCTCTGCATGTAAAATCCTAACCTACCACACACCCAGAAAAACAGGAAAAATAGCTTATTCTACAAAAGCTGTGGCTTGCTGTTTCCCCACCACCATCATCCCATCCGCCCTACTCATTTTCTACCCTAGCAGACTTTTTTGCAATTTTGAGACAGTCTTCTCTTGTCAAGTGGAAAGGCAAAAGGGAGCTCCCTTGAGCAACCACAAGGTTGATTTTCTTGTTTAAAAACTAAATGCCATGGGAAATGCTGGGGTTTTGAAGCAAACAATCAATGTCATTAGGCAATGCAAGTTACAGGAACAGCCAAAACTAAAAAAAAACAAAACAAAACAGAACCTATGGCAACCATCTAAGGGGAGGGTCAAAGGTTCCCTTGAAATCAGACTTAACATAATTCGTCAAGACTTAAATGACTTTTGGATAACAAAAGCAAGACAGCGACTGAGAGAGAGTATTTGAACAAAACACGACACATGAAAAAAAAGGAAAAAAGAGAGAGAGGTTTAGGTAGCTAATTTAATGGCAGACAAATTAAATCTATCTGCAGCAATCAGCAATAATTACAAATGGATCCACCATATATAGACAAAGTATACCTCTGGATAGCAGATGATTTTGAAGACAAACAACAGAAAACCACCACCTTCATACCTTGTTTGTAAATCTCCACAGATGCAACTGGGAGGCTAAATACAGAAAACACAGCACTGGACAAAATAAACTACAGTAGTCCTGTCTCAAAGCATTTTACGTGTGTGTGTATATGCCTTCAAGTGACCTGTAGACTTATGGCAACCTCATGAAGTTCATCAGGTTTTCTTAGACAAGGAACACTCAGAGGTGGTTTAGCCAGTTCTTTCCTTGGAAATATAGCCTACAGCACCTGGTATTTGTTGGCCATCTCTAGAGACAGCTAAGCGTTTTTCTGACCTGATAGTCTAAGCACCATAGACAGCTAGGAACCCTTGTATTTCTTACCATGTCATCATTCTGAACACCATGGGAAAGCAAACGGCTGTAGCCCCCTACCTACTACTATTGCCTAGTAAGCTTACAAGGTCTCAGACCTGAAGCCAGCCTTGGACGGAAAACTTTCAGCAAGGAACTTCTGTATTTTATAACAGGGGTGGGGAAAGGCCAGGTCTGTAACCTCACTAAAGCTGATTTTGCAGCCTCTAGACACACCAAACTGTCTTTTTTTTTTTTTCTGGAGAAAATAGGGTGAATTGCCTCTTGGATGCCCCCCAGGAGAAGCCGCTTATCACTCGTATAGTTTGGAGGAATCCCTTTGCACTTGTTAACATAAAAATTTACCTGTTTTTTTCAAACCCATAAGTATCTATTCTGGGCACTTTTGCAAGTTTTTGGCAGTCTATGTGGTCCAGAGAGCCTGATGAGTTGAAAATTGGCCCCTGGACACACTGCAATTGATCACTGCTATTTTATGGGGGAGGGGAGGCATATGAGGGAAGATGCAGCTTTTTTACAGAATGGGAAAGGGAAATGACACTTCCCTCTTTCTTTTTAAAACATCCACGTGTATATAGGGTAAATGCTCATGGTAGCGTAATTTCACAGCTAGTGGCAGCAAAGGCGAGGGGCTTAACTTCAGTGCATTCATCTTCCTCAACTCTAATCTACCTAGATACTTACTATAAGCTGTCAGGGACTTAAGCAGGTCAGTTCCCTACCTTATATTCTCCCCTTTGGGAAGGGGGAGAGAGTGCATTTGCTTTCAACAGACACCCTAAGATTTTTATGTCACTCTTTCTTAATTATAGATTTAACAGATTCCCACAATCTGTAGTACGTCTGGTTTCTTTGGACCCTTTCCATTCTCTCTCTCTCTCTCTCTCTCTCTCTCTCTCTCACACACACACACACACACATGCACGCACGCACACATGCGTGCACACATGCTTCAGCTGCCATCAACATTCCAGACCTCCTGGAAGTTCACTGATTCTTATCGGGTTGTTATTTTTTTTATAAAGGCCTTTCTCTTTCAATTTGTAAATGTATATATTTCTGCATACCAAGACAGCACCAAGTATTTTGTTGTAGGATCCCCCATTTTGGTTCCAAACAGGCAGGCGACTCACTATGAACATGCCTCCTGCACCAAAATGTTAAAACTGGAATGCTCCTGTTCACAGTTCCAGGGCAACCATGCTGCCTCCTGGCATACTTCTATTCGCCTCCCTTCCCATTAAGTTCTTATTTTATTTCTGCCCAACAGTTAACATGCTAACTACCACATCCTCCTGAATGTACTGATCTTTCTTGAGTTAGGAAGCTAAACAGACTGGGCTTGGCTAGTTTTTGGATAACAGGCCACTGGAAAATACCAGGGATAGGTAGGTAAGAATTTACTTCTTGAAACTCTGGAGGGCCATCACTGCCAGTCAAAGTTGACAATACTTAGCTGGACAGACAAATCTAATTGAGGATAAGGCAGCTTCTTATGCAACTAACATTCTGTGTCCAATAAGTATGATCACTGGGCTATATGGAAATGATTAGGTACCTCCTTCTACCTCCCCAAGATGTTTTGTACTCTTGCAAACCTCAGAGCTAGCCCTGATCTTCCCAGCTCGATGATATCTCCTTCTTAGACATCAATCATATCATTTTGATTCCATGAGTTTTCATACTAGAGAAACAGTTCACAATTATTTAGTTCAAAAGACGGTGATGAGAACCGGTGTGATGTAGTGGTTTGAGCGCTGGAAAAGAGTGAAGGAGACAAGGGTTAAAATTGCCACCCAGTCATGGAAATCTACTGGGTGGCCTTGAGCATATCATTTTCCTTCAGAAGGCGATCTTCTGGATAAATTGTGCCAAGAAAGCCCCACGATAGGGTCCACCATAAGCTAGAGGCAACTCGAAGGCAAATAACAACAACAAGAAAACTACTACCTATCTCCTTCACATGCTGGGAGAAAAGTCAAACACAGAGCTCTGAAACAGCAGCCACGTGACTTCCTGAATCCAGATCCTGGGAAGTTACTTAGAAGAAGAAGTAATATAATAGCATGGTGAAGCCAACCATAACTGAACACTGGTAGAATGATATTCTAAATGAACATTAACCTACTCCTCTGCACAGAGAGCTTCAGCATTACATTTATTCAATTCAATTCAGTTTTATTATCAGGCAACCAAAAATGAGTTATAACCAAAATGTCATTTATCTCTATTCATTCTGTTAAAATTAACTTTCCAAGATGTGCCTGATACCATACCAATGAGACAGCACACTCGTGTTAACTAAGTCTTGAGTACATTTGCATTGAGCTGAGACCAAAGCTTTGTAAAGTAACCTCTCAAAAGTCTGGCACAGAAACAGACTTTTTGGACGAGGCTTATAGATTGTCTTCCTAACGTCAGGAGTGGACACGGACTTAATAAACTATTAGACTCATAACAAGATAGATGAAGGGAATGCTGTGGATGTAGCATATCTCGATTTCAGTAAGGCCTTTGACAAAGTTCCCCATGACATTCTTGCAAAGAAGCTAGTAAAATGTGGGCTGGACAGAGCTACTGTCAGGTGGATCTGTAACTGGTTAACTGACCGTTCCCAAAGGGTGCTCACCAATGGCTGCTTTTCATCCTGGAGAGAAGTGACTAGCGGGGTGCCACAGGTTCTGTCCTGGGCCCAGTGCTGTTCAATATTTTCATCAATGACTTGGATGAAGGAATAGAGGGCATGCTCATCAAATTTGCAGATGACACCAAATTGGGAGGGGTTGCTAATACGCCAGAAGACAGGATCAAAATTCAAAATGACCTGGTCAAATTGGAGAGCTGGGCCAAGGCTAACAAAATGAAATTCAACAGAGAGAAGTGTAAGGTCCTACACTTAGGTAGAAAAAATGGAATACAGAAATATAGGATGGGGGACACGTGGCTGGATGGCAGTACGTGTGAAAGGGATCTAGGAGTCCTAATAGACCACAAGCTGAACATGAGTCAGCAGCGTGATGCGGCAGCCAAGAAAGCCAACGCAATTCTCGGCTGCATCAATAGGAGTATGGTGTCTAGATCGACGGAGGTACTGGTACCACTCTACTCTGCTTTGCTTAGACCTCATCTTGAATACTGTGTCCAGTTCTGGGCACCCCAATACAAGAAGGACATGGTCAAGCTGGAGCAGGTCCAGAGGAGGGCGACCAAAATGGTGAGGGGCCTGGAAGCCATGCCCTATGAGCATAGACTTAGAGAGCTGGGTATGTTCAGTCTGCAGAAGAGAAGGTTAAGAGGGGACATGACAGCCATGTTTAAATATTTGAAGGGATGCCATGTAGAGGAGGGAGAGGGCTTGTTTCCTGCCGCTCCAGAGACCAGGACAAGGAGCAATGGATTCAAGCTGCAGGAAAGGAGATTCTACCTGAACCTCAGGAAGAACTTCCTGACAGTCAGGGCTGTCTGGCAGTGGAATATGCTGCCTCGGAGTGTAGTGGAGTCTCCTTCCTTGGAGGTTTTTAAGCAGAGGCTGGATGGCCATCTGTCGGGAGTGCTTTGAGTGTGTTCCTGCATGGCAGGGGGTTGGACTGGATGGCCCGTGTGGTCTCGTCGAACTCTACATTTCTATGATTCTATGATTCTATGATTCTAAGAAATTCTATGTTGGTGGACTGGGACTAAGAGGGCAGGCATCATAAGCCAAACTGAACCAGCAAAAAGCCTAATATAAATGTGTTTGAATTAAAAGAATATTTGAATGATTTTATTAACATAACAAAGTTTCATCTTAACAAAAAGCATGCTTCAATCTCCTGAATGCCTTTGCAGTCACCGAAATACCACTGTCTGGAGCAGGGCTATTTTGTACTGAATAACTGGGAAGCATGCCACTTGTGTATTTCTCTTTATATCTCTAAAAGTAAGAGGGCCAGAAACTTGACTTTTTTAAAAGGTGCAAAAATGAAAGCTAAGAAAAAGCCTAGAACATCACTGAATGAACCAGGTCCTGTGCCCATTTCTCCCATTTTTATTTATTTTTATTTTTAACCTACTATTTTTAACTCTTTTTTTAAAGGCCAATCAAAAGTGGCATACAGTAAAAACAGCTTCAATAGAAGGCATTTAATACGTACAAGGCGCCAGGGAGAGAAAATAAGTTTCGTTGGTTCGTGTCATATCTGGAGGAGGGAAACAGGGGGCCTCAGTTTCTCCACCCTATGGGATGTCGCAAAGTCCTGTCCAGCAGCCCAAGACAGGAAGCACGGGTTGCGAATGCAACTAGATAGGGAACTTGGGTTCAACGGTTTGGGGGGCCTCTTAGCCTTGCAAGAAGCACCACGATAGGTGGATAAGACCAGTTTGCGTGCTGTGAAGAGGCCTCTTGGCATTGTACAACCATGAAGACCTTCCTCTCTGCTCATGTCCACATCTTCTTCTCCATTCCCACACAGAGGGGTAGGGCTTGTGATATAGGTTCTTGGTCATGTGGTTCCCAACCAACCCACAATCAACCCCCACCCTCACCCTGCTACTGCTGCACTTCGAGGCGGTATGGTCAACAGAGAGATTTAGCATTTCATTGGCTGCTTATAAGAACTAGGTCCAATCCTGGAATCCAGTCTCAGGAGCTTGTTTCCAATTTTATAAGCCACTCACTCAATGCAAATACCTAAAACCATGCCAAATCTCCCCACATCTGGAATATAATTAGTTATATTATTAAGAATACACAGAGCTCATGTATTGCTTTCTGAGTGTTCAAAGCACTCCTCATGCATTGTCTCAGCAAGCATTACAACTCAATGAAGAAGGTTATTATCATCATAAGTCTGTTGCACAAAGGGGGATTGAGGCTGAGACACAGAGGCTGGCCTAAAGCCACTGACCCGGTAATATTATGGATAAGATGCAATCTGAACTGCACACCCCGACCCACAGCTCAGACATGAACACCTTTATTGCTAATTTTGGCCTCTGGTGATGTGCCCATTTTAGACAGGAAAACTGAGGTTAACGCAAGAGAATGATTTGCCAAAGAATGACCAAAGAGCTTCATGGCCACTAACATGAATCCCTTTACTCCTAATCTCTGGGCAAGGATTTGAGATCCTTTGGCCTGTCAGATTTCATCAGATTTCAGCTTCGAGATGATCAATGGCAGGGGATTATAAGAGCTACAATCCAAAACATCTGAAAGGCCAAAGGTTCCCCAGCCTTGTACTAAGTTCTTAGTACCTTAGGACTGCCATCAGTTGGAAATGACTTGAAGGCACACAAGAACAAGGGAATACTGGTCTGGATGCCTTGGTGAGCCAGACTGAAAACTGGAGACTGCTCCTGTTCCTTGGTTGTGTAGAAGAAGGAATTTCAGCCGGTGTGGCTTGTCATACAACCAGGTAATAAGCAATACCGGCTGAAATTCCCTCTTCTATACAACCATCAAAGAGACAGGAAACATCTTTAATTTTCACTCTGGAAGCCCTAAGCTGGAGGTGCTGAGAATTGTTCCTCTACTGTGGAGGAAAGATGGCTTACCAAACATGTGCTGCATTCAGAGTCGGAGTGACTTGTTGTCACTGAAGCGTATTCAGAGTGGAAGATCACTGTCATTTTCTTCCACTGTCCATGAGTGTGAATCTGAAGACCCAACTATATATGACATTATTAACATCTTTTGCCTCACTTAAAAAAAAATATAACAGCTATGAGGGAACTGTGATGTGTGATATTTTAATCCTTTGCGAATTATATGATGCATGATACTCTAATCCTTGCTCTGTTGATTTATCCATGAATTGTCCCATAATTAACCAAACAAATTAATCTATTTTTCTCCTGCCCCTTTTTGTCAGCTTTCCTGTCAGCATGAGCAGCTGGAAGTAACAAGCCAGCAACATGTGACAGTTTTGGCTCCAGACATAACAAACCATGGTTGAAATAAGCCAACAACAAACCAAAACTTTTCACTGGTTTGCAACTGACTAACAAACCACATTTTGTGGGGACAGATTGGGGATATAAAGCAAACTAGAAGCCATCAAACAATAACCTACTTATACACACATCTCACTTGTGTTGCTTGTAAAGTCTTCCCAGTTTAGATTTGTTTGCTTCTTTTCATTTAAAATTTGTGATTTTTTAAAAACTGTTGCTTCTATTTTGTTCCATGAGTTTTAAGGCGATTTTGTGAGGTTTTAAGCATGTCTGTTTTATAATTATGTCACAGTATGTCATCTTGAGCACACAGAAATGTGACTGATAAAATCAGACAAATAACCCAAAGAATTTTTAAGATAAATGTAACAGATAAAGGAAGAGAACTGGGACTTCCAGGGCACTTGCTGCTTGACTTGCAAGCTGGCTTGGCCCCTTCCTCATTTCAGATACTAAGCAACACCCCCGCCCCAGTCCCAAACCTTCTGCCAATAAAGGAATACAACTATTATCCCCTTGTGTCACGGAGAGAAGGTCATTCAGCTCACACTGAAGCCCCAGCAACACAACCAGCTACTGTTTCCTGATATACACACAGAGAGCTCCACAGAGAAGGGGAGAGAGAGGAAAGGCATCTAAGAAAAAGGGTCAGATCTTCTCCACCCACCCATTCACCTCCTCCCCCTTTCTCTACCACCCCGGCAGGCAGTAACGAAAGCAGGATTCGGTTTTCATTTGGCACAGAAGCAGTGGCAGCCCATCGCTTAATGCTTTCCGACAACTGGCAGGGGAAATTCAAATGGGGGGGAGGAGGAGAGGGAATTGGATCCTACATCAGAGAGAGAGAGAGAGAGGATGAAGGGAAGGATCCCACAGGCAACACACTTATTAATTAGGCCCTTTTGGGGATACCAGAACCATATTTGAATATATTAAAAAAAATACTAACTAAATACTAATGAAATTCTAAAAGCTGCTGCTTGGGTATCAGATTTTGCAAACAGGAAATCCCCCACACCTCTGCAAATAGGATCCAAACTGGTGGCGGGGGACACATCCAACCTGACATGGTCTTGTATCTCTCAATTTGAATTTGAATAAATCAGCAAATAAAACTCTTCACAATATGGAGATAGAGATTATTGCACTGCTAAGTAGACATTAGTCTAAAAATGAGGGTAAGAGAGTTCTTTGCTGTAGCTTACTGGCCAAAAAGGAGAGACTCGGAATGCTTAGGAGCCAACAGCGCACCAAGAGATCTCCCATCCTTTTGATTGGCTAGAGTGAAACATTACAGAACACCGGGCGAGCCAATCTGGCATCAGGATCTTCCCCACCCCTTGACTCTGGTTAATTTGACTCTATGCCTAATCCTGGATTGGGGATAGTTCAGAGCAGCTAATCAGCTACCAAGGTTCTTCTAGCGTTCCCCCCAACCTTATCCTCAAGATGGTTCTCTCTACAGGGCTACTGGAAAGTTGCAATTTGAAGGATGATGCACTGAACAAGAAGGGATTGCAGGTTCTCAAACCGCAGCAAATGAGAATGATGGCAGTACAATATACTCACACCCACTCACGCCATGTAGAGTCTCAAATGCATTTGCTTTTCCAGATTGGGTTCTCAGATGTCAAATTGAAGATGCATATCTTTTCTGGACTGCAACTACAGAATCCGCTAGGCAGCATGGTTTATATACAGGTGTATACCATTTCAGCACTATTATGTCCATTTGAAGAGGCATGGTTATGACCTATCCATCATATCGGACAGAGAAATGTATCTCTGCTCCTTTAAAAAACTGGCACACTTTCATTATTACTTTGTTACTCAGTGCCCTTTGGCTTTTTTTAAAAAAATCAGTCTTTTAATTTAACTACAAACCCCCGCCCACAAATAAACAGAAACAGATAGGCTTTAAATTATTAAAATGCTAGCACAATAGCATGTACATCAAAAAGCATTTCAGCAGATGTAAACATTTCTTTGTCAGTTGGCATTATTTTATCATCATGTCTTTTTATTCTTATTTTATTCAACACATATGCATCCCTTTTCAATTCCTATTATAGGACTTGAAGAGGTTCACATGGAAACTGAAGCAGGCTCTCCTGCCTTTTAATATTACAGAAGTAACTAGAAAGTGCTGAACTTTTAAAAGAATGTTATTGCAAATTTTAAAAACCACACAAAAATTGATCAGGTTAAAAAAAAGCAAGGCTTAAGGTGAACCATCCTCTCCTCAACTACAAAGCTGTAATGTGATTATGAATGTATTCACACTATATACTTATAGCAGTTTGACACCATTTCCACTGTCATGCCTTCATTCCACAAAATCCTAGGAGTTGTAGTTTGCTGGGGTACTTAGAATTCCCTGCTAGATTGCTGTAATGCACTGCTACTCAAAAGTGGTGGTCAATGGAACAATGCCAGTCCACAAGCCATCAGTTGCCAGTCCAAAGCAAGTTTCTAGGAAGTGAAGCATATCTAACAATATAGCACAAATAAAATACAGGTCTCTTGACACATAATGGGGGAGGGATTACCAGTCCACTACAGCAGGTAGTTTGAGAAAGATTGTAGCTAATGTCACTTCCTGAACTACAGCAATACAACTCTCTCTCTACGAAGAATGTAAGCATGTTGCCAAATTACAAATCCTAGGATTTCACAGGACCAAGCCATGGCAATTACAGTGGTGACAGTGAAGTGAAGATGCTCTATTAGCGTGGATGAAACATACCAGGATGGATAAAGTTTGGAAAGTACACAGCAACTCCTATGTAGCCTACAGTGCATAGGAAGTGGAGAAGAACCTCTGACCCTAGGTTGACCTCAATACAGCCTGAAAAGGATCTGGCGAGGTCCTTTCTCAAACTCCATCCTTCCTTAAAGCTGCACTCCCTGATAGATCCCACCTTGATTTGCTCTTCTGAATAGGGAATGTGAGAAAGGAAGGAGGAAGATTGACAGGTGGAACTAGAAACAGATTTGCGGGTGGGATGGCTGTGAACCCTTCTGTGAATCAGAAAAGATTCCTGGAGGTCTGAATTCCTGAATTCAAAACGTATGCATTTTGTATCAAGCATCACTTGGTAGATCTAAAAGTTCTATTTTTTTAAATAGATGCAGAAAGCCCAAAGTCTGCCCATCCCTGGTTTAAAGAAAGAGAAACAAAGTATTATGATATAATTGTTATAATTGGTAGGACCTGCAGTAAAATACCGCAGCGTAGAATACTCAACTCCAGGATTCCAAACAGAGACATAGGCCACTTCCACACTAGACTGTCATAGCGCTATTATTCCACTTGCAACATCCTATGGAATCCTGGGGTCTGCAGTTTCGGGAGGGGCCACCTGGGGACCTGCCAGGCTGCACTGAGGAGAGGATGCACGATCGGCCCAGTTCCCAAGGCTCCGCACGCCAGGTAAGTGCGCGCGGGGCCCCAGAGCGATGCGCGACCGCACAGTATTTTTGGTTTTGAGCTGAAAATGAAAAAATGCGTGCATGGTCCGCATCAGGCCCTTGAGCGTCGTGCAAATGTGACTGCATCATACGGACCGCTCCTCACATTTAAGGGGCCCTTAAGGGGCTCAAGGGGCCCTTTCGCTTCAGAAATGCCGTGTGAAAAGGGCCATATTGTCAAGAGGTTCTTTCTAATGTTCAATATAAATCTTATCTCCTATAACTTCAAACCATTAAACCTGGTTCTAACCTCTAGGGCAGCAGAGAACAGGTCTGCCCTCTCCTCTCTGGGACAACCCTTGGAGTATTTTAAGAGTGCATTACGTCACCCCTCAGCCTTCTCTTCCCCAAGGTGAACAATCCCAGCTCCTTCAATCTTTCCTCATATGTTTTGTCTTCCACATCTCTTATCATCCTTGTTGCCCTTTTCTGAACCTGATCCAACTTGCCTATACGCTTCTTAAAATGAGGCGCCCAAAACTGGAAGCAGTACTCCAGATGAGGTCTGATCAGGCCAGAATATCACTTTCCTTGACGTAGAAGCTGTGTTCTCTGAACACAAGCCAAATTAGCATTCGCCTTCTTACACATCTTCTTTCAAGATATTCCATCCCACTGTCCCCAGTCTCCATTTTCTGCTAATACTAATAAGTCAATCCAGCCACTGCGTATACTCGGTCTTGGTGAGGCTAATTCTCAGGTTCCCACTTTGTAGGGTTTCCCTAGACCCCAAGTACTATATTGAATGTCTGCAAAACTGGTGTTCCCTCAATGTGCTGGCACCTTCCTCTTGTTCACGGATAGTGAATCTTTTGACTACTCAGAAAAGGAAAATACTATTAGTATTAGTTTACAAAGATCATAACATCCACTTTCTATAAAAATTGGCAGAACTCATAATGCAACTCTCACCCTGGTCATCTCTGTTTTCAACAATTAAGCACCAGCCTTTAACAATATTCTGAGAACACTCTCTGGGTCCTTTTTTCCAAAGACATCCAGGTTTCTAGGAGTACTCCCATGCCAACACTAAACCTTAAAGAGAGTTCTCCATACCCAACTGTTCTGATTTACATTCCTGGGGAAATTTAAAATAAAGCGGAATAAATTCTGCAATGTAATCTAAGAGTGATCATTTTTCACCACTGGGACTGTCCCTGCAGACCACCCACTGACCATGCCAGCCATCTGACAGAGTGAGGCCGCTGCCTCAGGTGGTAGATGTGGTGGTGGGACTGGGGGCATAAAGTGAGGTATTGAAAAGCAGAGCTGTATATGCCTTGCAATTTGTCCCCTGAACAAGCCTGATCCCCTCAGGTATGTCCTACCACAGTTGAAGTAAGATTTAACTGCTTTCGAGATTTAACATTTATTAATTTTTAGCAATTACCATAACCACAGAAAAAGAGGAAAAAAGAGAACAGAAAAAAAACAGAAAGAAACCATACACAAACACTACACATGTCTAACTAGAACTAAAGCTAAACTTAATTAAATTGAACTAAAGGTAAAACAAAATAACACAACCCATTATTAAAAAAATCAGCTCTTACACTAAACACATTCCAACTACTCTAAGTCATACATGTGCATTGTTTGTGTGTGGTTTGATTCTTTTTTCTTGTTCCTTTTTTTCCTTTTTCTGTGGCTATGGGTTAGGTGGTTTCTATCCTCTGTGAAAAATAAATAAATATTAAATCTCAAAAAACAAGAACAAAAGGTCAGAGTTTCTTTGCATGTTAGTGTAGAAGTAAGATTCAATTGCTGATCCAGTCAATTTATAGACATGGACTAGGGCGGGGGATATCTTATCCTTTACCTCAGATAGCCATATATCTCAGGCCAGTCCTGTTCATTCATAAGCCTTTAGGGATGCAAAATCCATGTGCAACAAGAAGGGAGTAAATACTGAAGAGGGGCCTGTAGAGGGAAAAACTTTAATCAGATTCAAACAGATGAACCAAACCTCAAACTACAGAGAGAAAGCAACTCATCCATACACATCATTTCCAGGTGGTCTGACCTGGATGAAGGTTTAAAGCTACATAGTGACACTCAAGTTATGACTACAACTATCACTGCTTTCCCATACTCACCAACAAGTTGAATTTCCCACTAGATTTAGGTCATTTCTGCACTAGCCTGTTATAGTGCTATTATTCATTTTCAACATCCTATGGAATCCTGCGGTTTGCAGTTTAGAGAAAGGCTAAAGGCTATTGCAGATATGTCCAGAACCATATTTGAATATGTACGTGTTGTCTTCCAGATGTTGTTGAACTGCAACTCCCATCAGCCCTAGCCATCACAGCCAGTGATGAGGGATGATCGAAGCTGCAGTCCAACAACATCTGGAGGGCCACACCTTTCCCACCCTTTCTCTAAAAAGAGCAGTTTTGTGGCTTGCACAGGCAAGCCCTCCAAGTTAAATGAACAACAGCATGTGGATAATTCTTGACAATATTCAGTAAACGTTCCCCACCCCTTCCCTATGGGCATTTTTATTGGCAGTGTCCCTCCACGTCTCTTTCTAGAATGGTGTTTGGGTGGATCTTTAACACTCAAATCAGAGGCAGACTCAGAGGGAGGCCCACAGGAAGATTTCCCCCTCCTCCCTCCCCGCCCCCACCCTCCAAACAAAGTCTCACATCCCAGCGGAGTTGTGCCTGTTTTCTTCCTTGCCTGACTTTGAATTGACCATTTATATTAAAACCCACTGCAAGAGAATCTCCACGTGCATTTCAGCTGACATTTCTCCGCCCACACACAGCACACTCAGACGCACACGCACGCGCGCGCGCGCACACACACACACACACTCCAGCCACTCATGCCAGCCGTGGTGAACTATGCCCCACTTCCAGAGAGCGAGCGCGAGAGCAGCAAAGATAGAGAGAAAAAGGGCGAAGTCTCCCTGCAGAAACGCACAAGATTCAAAGCAAAGACTCGGCCCTGTTTAACTCCAGGCCTCGGACACCGTATTGGGGTGGCCTGTGCAGTACTGCGCTGAGAACTGCCCGGATACGTGCTAGGCCACAGCCGCAGGGGAGGGGCAGCTTGCTTGCCTGCCTCTGATCAACAAGTTCTTCACGGGCTAAGCCTTCAGTGGCTCCTTTCCAACAGGGTTTGCCCTGTCTTGATGCCTTACAGGGAATCACTATGAATTTTCCCAAAAGCAAGGGCTGTAACATTCAGCTGCTGATAGAGACCAGGAGCAGACAGGAAGCCAAAGATGGGACTAGGACAACTGAGACATCAAACTTGCAAGCAGTAGGTCCGTCTTAGCGGACATTAAAAACTGAATAACCTAATCAAACAAAGACTCAGGATTTACAATTTCCAACCTTCGTCAAGACTAAGCTGTTAATACAATTCAGATCTCTCTGTCTCTCTCTCTTTCTTTTGGCCACAAACTCATTCAATTGTCTTAAGTAAGCCACCATTTCTCAGTCTGAGGCCCAACCCATCCCTTCTATAATATAAATAATACCAATCCTTCTCGGAGGGCTGTTATAATTATTTACTGAGATAATGTACATAATACTGTTAGAATTTAAATGGTACTTTATATGACATAAGGGGAACCTGGGATCCATGAGATGCTGCTGCACTACAACTTCCGTTATCTCTGGCCAGAGGCCAGGTTATGTGGGGCTATGGGAGCCAGAGTCCAATAGCATCTGGAAGGTCACAGTTTCCACAGATTTACATTATCCGAATTATAGTTATTTGGATCTACCCCATTAATATTAGTGCTGAGGGCAAACATCTGGGGACTTCTGTTTTTTTTTTTAAATTAATTTAATTTAATTTATTTTTTGGTCTACAGTTCCCATAGCTCCTAGCCAGCATAACCAACAGTGAGCAACAATGTCCAAAAATATCCAGAGGGCAAATGCTTCAGTATAATACAAAATATCAAGGATCTCAATATGGACACTCAGCCTGGAACCTAAAAGAACAAGAGAAAGAATGCATCTGCGCATGTGCAGTGTGTTTTCCTCACTGTTGAATCATCACCTCTAGAATGCAGGGAGGGCCTGAACATTGGCACCTCTCATTTTAGAAGTTAACCACTCTCCCCTATTCTAGGCATCATACCTTCTTGACAAAATACAGTTCCTACAGAAACATAGTTCATACTTCCCCTGATTAGGGATTTTATAAATGCACTTTAAGACATCAGCTTATTAGTTTAGGGTTGAGGAGATCGATGAACACTTGGATATTACACATACACACACCACTCCAAAGTTAACTATTTCCCAGGATTATTTTTCTGGATATAATAGTACACTGCTGTTAACAGTTTTATCAGGGGGGTGTTTACTTTAGTTCAGAACTGATGAAGTAATTACCTCTTCTGAGTAGGATTTGCCCAGGGTAGGGTAGAGCCTGTCGTCCTTGGGCCTCTTACTTGGAGGTTACATGGCCTTGATTTTGGGAACAAAAGGATGGTGCCACTGCTGATGGCTTGTGCCCCTACTGCACTCCCCAGGGGCCTCCTGCACTGCAAGACTAAAATCCAGACAGCTATACTATGCAAAAGTTCACTCAGTTCTTCAATTTCTGCAGAAAGCCAGTGGGGCTTGAGAGAGAGTTTGCTGTGTTGGGCACAAGCAAAGTCCAAACCCTTGCATGACCATGAAGGTCTCAATGTGGCCTTAGGCAAGCTTCTATCTCCCACCCTGGCCCCCTCCTCACTTAATGTGGCTGTGGCAGCCCTCTCCAACTGATGCCCTCCAGATGGCCATGCTGGTTGGGAATTATGAGAACTGCAACCCAACACATCTCTATCTGACCAAGCTGGGAAAAGCTGTACTACACAAAACTATGAGAAACAGTGTGATACAGTAGTTCCAGTGTTGGACTAAGAGTTGAGAGATACAGGTCCTATGCCTCACCATGCTATGAAATTCACTGGGTGACCTTGGGCTAGTCATTTTTCCTCAGTATGACCTACCTTGAAGGGCTGTTCAAGGTAGATAAAGTGGGAAGAGGAGGAGGTGCCAAATATCCCACCTTGACCTCACTGGAGGTAAAATGAGATACAAACGTAACCAACAATAAATAACAATCTCCCTTTTACATATACAGGCATCCCTCCACATTTGCTAGGGTTAGGGGCACAGGACCTCTGTGAAAGTGGAAAAAATGTGAATAACTCAAGGCCCTCCTAAACCATATTTAACGCACAGAAAGAGTCTGATCACCACATTCAACCCACCATAGATTCCTTTGAGGCATCAGGGTTCCTTCACAAGGCAGAAGTGGGTGACTGGTGAGGCTTGCTGCCACCTCCACTGCTGCGCCACTCCATTTTGAATAGGGACTTACAAGCCTCATTCACAGTTTCTCAGTCTCACGAGATTTGCAGTCCCTATTAAAAATGGCATAGGGAGGCAGCAGAGGTGACAGCAAATAATCCGTGAATAATCAAATCCGCAAAAGTGAAACCCGCAAATGTGGAGGGCTGATCGTATACAGTATATTCCCCAAAGGCATATGCAAATAACATACTTCTTCAAGCACATGGAAAAGTTGTGCACCCTTTGCACAACTAGCTATGGTCAACCAAGTGCAATGACGTGTGTGCACACATTTGTATCTTACACATCACCCCAAACAAACATGTGGCTACAGACTAGACACCAGTGTGCACAGCTAACAGCACAGCATCTTACACAGGGCTACCACACAGTTATACAAGTCTTAGGCAGAAGAACCCCATGCCACCATATTAATATAAAAATGCTTCCTAAGACTCCATCAACCTTCAGCAATACTTAGAGACTAGCCAAAGACATCTCAGAGAAAAGGGGGAAATGAAGGCAATCAACCCTATTTTTAGTGCATGCTTAAGTAGAAAAGCTGGAGGTGCGTATGTCCGGAATCCAACATATCATCCTGCAATCTATTCTGTTCTTTAGAGCACCCTGGGCTGCAGTCACGATCAATGGAGAAAAGAGAATCAACAAAGGTCCCAGGAGAAGGTCATCAGAAACAAAGGTCAAGTCAGGTGAGATGCAGAGGGCACTGTGGCATTCATCATTCTTCATCAGCTAACGGTGCCCCTGTCGGGTGCCAAAATACCTCAGCTCATCAACTCACCCCAGCCAAATGTAAGCATTTGTCCGGGGCACTCAGGTAGTAACATATACAAGTAGGGAAACCTGTTTTGTTGTTGTTATGGCGCTTCCAAGTAAAGCTCAGCCGCCTGCGTAGCGCACATGTGCTTCATGATCCTGCCTACTGCAGATTAATTTCCACGCTGGCACCTCCAGGAGCTCAAAAGAGATCTGCTAAAATCCTGCCCATGCTTAGCTACATGACAGCAAAGTGTTCATTCACCTCTCAAAGCTATCACATCTCTCTCTCTCATACACTGAGGCTGCCGAAAAACAAGGCTGTAGTCTCACTAGCCCGACAAGTATCCCTTACACACACTTCGTAATCAACACAAAATGTTCTAGCTAAAGAAACAGGCTACTAGAATCAGGAACCTGGTGGAAGGGACACTGTCACTGAGCCCCACACAAGGCACCTATCCTGCATATCTCAATATCCACAATTCATTTACATGCACCCGGACTTACAATGGAAAGGTCTCTAAAGGTACAGAGCACAACACTTTTAAAGCTCCCTGAAAAATTGTGACCCCTCTCTTTTTCTTAATCTGCTATGGAGGCAACCAGATATAAAACAAAACAAAACACAGGATTCAAAGAGACTGCAAGGGCCATCTAGTCCAACCCCAACCATGCAAGTATACACAACTGAAGAACTCACAAGAAATGCCCATCCAATACAGATTTAAAGACCTTCAAGGAAGGAAAGTACATGCCCCCCGAAGCAATTTATTCCACTTTCAAATTGTTCTTACAAGCAAGAGTTTCCCCAGGTGGAATCCAATGTTTACATAGAAAAAACACTTTTTGAAGAGACAACTCACAGAATCTCACAACCAGTATGGCTGTGCTGGCTGCTGGGACTTGTCAGCCCAGAAAATGAACAACATACCCACAGTGCTGGCTTATCCTACTTGTTTCTGAATGAAGATATCTGGCAATAGCATATGGGATTTTCATCTTCTAGAAAGCAACATCTACTTAACATTGGTGGTGGGGTGGCGAGGAATATTAAGAACTCACATCACACATAGTATTTAAATCAAACAAGGGCATTTTCACATACAAGACAGAATGATTCTTTAAACTTTTCTTGCAGCTTTCAAAGGTCTGCATGAATGCCATTAAACAGATTCATAGAGGAGAAAAAAGTGGAGCGTATGTAATGCAGAAACTGTGTGGTGGGGGGGGAGCATTTTCAGCCCATGATAGATGAAAACGCTCCAAGGTTGCCTTAATTCCTTGTAGTGTTGACAAAATTCTTGCTCTCACAACACAAGAAAAACATTTCTAGGTTTGATTCCTGGCTTTGACCTCCCACTTTAAACAAGTAGTATTTCTGGCCTGGCTAAGCCCTCCCTCTACTTGCTCACAGATACAGGCTGCAAGCAGCTTTGGGGTGGGCAGGGCAGAGGTCACCCTCCAGGTTGCGACCTCTGCCCTTTTAAGCACCCTACCATCATTTGCCCAACACTTGCAACTTCCTTCAAAGTTCGCCAGTCATAAATTTAAAAAAAAAAGTCACCAGGTACACCTTTCTCATTTAGCTCTGCCAAAGGTAAAAGGTGACCTCCCTATCACCTCCCTTCCATTCCTTCCAGAGCAAAAGTCAGCTCGCTTTCCAGAGAGAGGTACAGTGACAATTAATATTGCATGGCTACAGAACAGCGAAAGACTGGCAAAGGGAGGTCTGTGGGGAAAGTAGGAGCCACAGGTTGATGAAAGAAGGCATGGGGAAGGGGAGAAAGACAACACAACACAACAATCTCCCTCCTACCAGCTGTCTGGGCCAGATCCACAGAGGGAAGAAATGTTCTCCAAAAAATACACGTTGATTTTCTTCACTCAGCCAAGAGAATTCCGCCTTGAGGATTTGCTCCAACTTGCCACCCTTCCAGTTAAGACCCCACCTCCCCACAGAAGACTAGAGATCTGTGCCACCTATTTTCAAAGGAAGTGGGCTGAAAGAATCCTGGCTCGACCCCACCACCTTTTGCCAACCCACACAAGCAACAGTCTTTGCAGCGGTCCCCATGTCACCAGCCAGACCTTCCCCTTCCCTTCCTTCCTCCGAGTCTCCTAATCTCAACAAGCTAGAGCAGGCACAACAAGGGGTTGTTTTCCCACCGCGCAAAAGAAAAAGAAGAGGTGGAGATCTCCCACCGGATACATAATTTAATAAAATAAAATAAAATTACAAACAACATTTCTAAGATAGGCAAGGGGGTGGAATGAAACAGGGCACCTTCTCGCCCAGCCAGGACTGGCAGCTTTTGCACTGTTCCAGTTCCTCCCTCGGGCCAGACGCGTGCAAAAACTTGCACGCTGGCTGAGCTGCTGTGGACATCAACAGAGGCAACAATTCAGGCCCACATGTGCATCTTTCTGAGCTCTCTCCCCCCAAGTCCATTTCCCTCCTAAAAAAAATAAAAAAAATAAAACATCTAACAGGGAATTGAGGGTCAAAAGCCTTTAGAGACATCTCAAGGCTTTTGATTTTTTTTTTAAACACCCGCAGGAGGTATTAGCAGCTCGGATTAAACCCCCAGCCTAGGCGTGTGTCCCACCGTGGACAGCTGTCACGGTGACAGCAGCAAGGGAGTTCTCAGCGTCGCCCCTCAGAACCCCCCTTCTTCCAAGGACAGGATCCCCGCTGCACGAATCCCTTTTCAACCCAAAGTACCCCCTTCGTCCCCCCCTTTCTCTCTGATCAAGCCAAGAGGGGGAACCCATCACTCACCCCCAACCCCTCCCTTCTCGGTTTTCTGGGGTGGGGGGGAGAGGATGGAACACGCAAAGTTAAATCCAGCTCAACCGGAAAATGGGCCCTGCTGCCAACGTTGAAGGAATACTCTGCAGTCCCCCTTCCAGCCCCCCCAGGCTTGTGATCCGCCAGCCACATGCCAAACGTCCTTATTTTTTAAGAAAATATTTACTCATATTTCTCCCGCTTTTAAACACCAATAGAAAAATACCCTCCCCGTTCCAAACTCCTCCACCCCAAAGCGAATGTCAAAACTAGTTTCCTAGCGGTGGCCTTTGCAACTCGTTTTTTTTTTAAAGAGTTTTTAAAAAAATAAGTAAAAATAGAATAAGAGAAACAGAGACCCAAATCGCAAATAGTAGGAAGTACGAGATTCATGCAAGGCGGAAAAAAAAAAAAGGAGGGAAGACATTAATCCAACCTATAGCTCCCCCCCCCATACACGCACTTATCTCCTTGGTAGTTGCAAGAAGTACAATCTTTAATTCCTGGGGGAAATTTGCTTGGGGTGGGGGAGAAAATCACTCCAATTCCAGTCCTTTATTTTTTTCCCCCCCTAAACCCCAAGTTGGCACCAATCTCTTGATCAGCGCAGTAAACAAACCAGCAACACACATACAATTTTTTTTAAAGGGAAGTGTCTACAGCTATAGAGCTGTCTCTCTTTCTCGCCGCCTCCCCCCTTTTTATTTTTTTGCCCCTCCTTAAAGCACTCACACACGCACTCTCTCTCTCTCTCCATTACTGGAGAGAGAGAGAGAGAGAGAGAGGCAGAATATATAGATATATATAGGTTAATGCCAAACGGGGGAGGGGGGAGAGAAGAGTAAGTGATGAGATTAAACGAGAAAAGGAGCGGGGAGAGACAGAAGAGCCTGCGCTCCACAAGATTCCGAAGACTAGAAATCCCTCCGTGGAAAAGGAGGAGGGGGGTCTCTCCGTCCTTTCCCACCACCCCTGCCCGATCGCCTTTGGATTTGCAACGTTGGCAGTGACAGGAACAGCTGCGATGGGACGGGGCGCGCAGGGTGGAGACAGCTGGAAGAGGGTGGGGGGCAGAGGAGGGAAGACATATTGGGGTTCAGGAGCGTCAAAGGAGGACACCTCGCCCCCCCCCACAAGCAAGGATCGGAATCCACTCCCCCCCCCCCCCCGATCATCTACCTTTGGCTGTTGCTGCTGCTGCTCGTTGTCGCCGCCGCCGCCGTCTTTTTCTCTCTCCCCCCGCCCCCTTCTTTGCAAGCAGGAAGCTGGCGTGGTGCCCCCCCCTCCCCTTCCAAGCTGGAGTTTCCCCGCGCGCTTCTTCGGTGCAGCCCCAGGGGAGGGGATCGGCCGAGCGCCTGGAAGGAACGAGCCCGGCAGGCGGAGGCGACGACGGAGACGGGGGTTTGTAAGATCCTGGCTCGGGCAGCAGCGCGCTCGCCTGGTGCGGTTGTGTCACTAGAGCTGGGGAAATGGACTCGAGAGCCGAAGGGAAGGAGGCCGGCCTGGCTCCTCCTCCTCCTCCTTCTCCTCCTCCCCGCCGCCGCCGCCTCCGTCGTCGCTGCTGCTGCTGCTGCTGCTGCCGCCGCCGCCGCCTTGGCTAACGCCTGCACCCTGCAGGCCGAGGGCGCACGGTGCCAGGGCGCACGGACCGATTATCCCGTCGACCCGCACCGGAAAGAAGGAAACCGAGAGCGAGAGGTCCGATCCCAAGGCAGTTTCCTCCGGCCGCTCTAGTTCCTCGGACTGTGCGCGCACACTCTGCCCGGGGGTTCTCTGCCTCGTTGTCCCGCGCTGCAGTGCGATGCGCAAAAGGCACGCAGACTCTCGCCAACCTGGGCAGCAAACCGCCGCGGGATTCTTGCTGCTCACTGGGTCCTGAGAATCTTTGCTCGGGAATTATGGCCATTCCCAAACTAGACTGTTACAGTGTTATTATTCCACGTTTAACATCCTGTGGAATCCCGGGGTTTGCAGTTTAGGCCCTCGGAAACTGCACACCTCAGGGTTCCATAGGGTGTTGGAAGTGGAATAATAGCACTCGAACAGTCTAGTGTGGAAATGGCCTATGTCTTGTTTAGTTCAAAGGGGCGTGCTCTGCATAAAGGCGCAAAGGATTTGTCTGATCCAAGCAGTGTTTTATCCGGCAGTAGTTCCCACTGAATTCAGTGCCTTTGATCCCAGCTACGTGTTCATAGAATTTCCGCCTTTTTTTTTTTTAAGAGGGAGGTGCCAGAGTTAAAATCAGCGTTGCCAAATATATTTCCCCTTGGGAAATTTCTTTGTAACGTCAGCAACTGTGCAACAGACTGGGATCCAACAGGTAAAAGGGCACTCCCAATGGTTGCCCTGTGTGCTGAATTTCTGCCTGACCTGCATCTGTTAAAGGCACGGAAAGCTTGCTAACTAACCAAATAAATCTCTTCTTGTTTAAAGTCTGGGCAAAAGCCCTTCCTCACACCCTACTTCTCCTTGTCCCAGGGTACCCTTTGAAGGCCCATGGTGATGGCAATATTGTTGAACAGGTCTAGGAGAGTCCAGTCCATGTGCTTCCTCCTTGAGGTCAGTGGAAGAAATTCAGGATAGAAGTGAAATAAACAAGCACATCATTCCCTCCCTACACATGACAGCCAGCTTAGTGCAGTTGTCATCACCTTCATTCTTTCTTTAAACTTGCCTAAATAGACTCAAGGACTTTCTTCTGAGCTCAAAATTAAATGCTGGACAGTAGTGATGTTGTGGAATAATGAAGCTGGAGAGGGCTTTTTAAAAAATATGCCTTTATTTTGTTTTTTTTCCTCCCACATGATACTGATGCAGTAAAATCTTAAATTGTAGTAAGCCTCTGTTGAAATCAGTGGGATACTGCTGTTGTTTGTTGTTGTTGTGTACCTTCAAGTCATTTCCTACTTATGGTGGCCTTAAAGCAACCCTATGGGGGGGGGGATATACTCCTAAGTAAATACATGGAGAAAAAAAAATTTTTTTGTATGTATGTTTTTGGCCATTTAAAAAAATGCTCTTGTTGTTGCCCAAGACAAGGACTTCAACACACTCTGACAAGTAATTAGAGTACAGTGCTTCTCTGAGAATAAACACAGTATTAACATTACCTAGCAGAAAAATGCAGAAGTGAAGCATGCTGCATTGGTCAAATGTCAGATGTTGCAATTCAGACATTTTAGTATCAGCAATGTGTAATGAAGAAAGCTGACAATAAGAGAATTAGCTCATTTGAAATGTGGTGTTAGAGGAGAGTTCTATAGATGTCATGGTGTGCCAAAAAAGATAAATGAATGGGTCCATGAGCAAATTAAGCCCAAACTCTCCCTAGAAGCCAAAATGAGCAAACTGAGGCTGTTGTACTTTGGACATATAATGAGATGACATGCTAACAAAGATGATAGGGCTTGGCAAAGTGGAAGGCAGTAGGAAGTCAAAGCCAACTCAACAGCAATTAGCAACAAAATCTTCAATATTTGCCAAAAGGCTGAAAAAGCATCTTTTGCATTTACCAGTTTCTGCAATATACATCTAACACCTACCTTGGTCTTTTGCCCTCCATTCTGTGCATTTAATACGCAAGGCTACAAGTAACTCAAAAGTGCAAACCACTTTTGCAATCCAATCCAGTACCACTAACATGCAAATATGTCCCCTTGAACTGAAAAGTATTTACTTCTTGTTTTTGTAAAAATGTTTTATCAATTGTAGTACTAAAAGTTCAACAATAAATAAGCATAAAATAACTAATAAACATTGGGCATAGGAAGGAAAAGGGGGAGAAGACAAGGCAGCATATTTCAGAGTGGTATATTTTTACGTGTGATGTGGTGCATCTGATGAAGTGGACAAGAGTCCATGAGAGCATATGCTGAAATATATCAGTTGGTCTCAAAGGTACTTCCAAATCCCTCCTGCCTCCCCGCTATCTTTCTTGTATTGAAATAAGTTAACATGGCTATGACCTAGAAAACTGCTAACAAATATTGAGTAGACATGTATAGATTTTTTCATTATCCTGTTAAAAGGCCCTGAATCAAAGAGAAGAAGAATTCTGCCCATGGATAGTAAAGAGGAATACACCATCCCATACCTGAAAATATTCCAGAATACAAAAGTGAAGCAAGCTAAATCAAGAAATTCAGAAACAGCAGTATTGGGCACTTATGAGAAATGATACTATTAAAATTATTTTTCTTATTCCATAGTTCGAGACTATGTCCTATAGCAAACAGTATGGATTAATTTAGCACAGTGGTTCTCAACCTTTGATCCTTCAGGTGTTTTGAACTTCCCCTCCCAGCCAGGATAGCCAATTGTCAGGAATTCTGGGAGCTAAAGCCCCAAATTCTGGAGTGCTAAAGGTTTGAGAACCACTGCTTTAGGAAAATAAAACAAGCAATAGGCTGAGCGGTTCCTAAACAATATACCATCAGGGAGTGGTAAGAGAGCTGTGACCTATAGACTGAGTAACCAAAATCTCTGTGCCCTAGGAATTGTGAAACTGTGGTCCTCTGAATGTTATTGGAATCCATTTGCCATCAGCCCTGACCATCATGGCCAGCGAAAGGATCAAAATCACAGGATAGGCAGCGGATTCCCTACTTTTTAATTAACCCCTGGGAAAGATGATCTCTGAAAGAGTTGTTGGTGTTTTTTTCTTTGTTTTCAAATAAAAAAAAAGGAGAGTAGTCTGTCTTTCCTTCCTTCTGATCTATCTCTACTAACTATGGAAATTTCTACCTCATCTTTGTAGGGGATGGATTATTTAACACCTCCCAATATAGCAACCAAACAGAATTATTTACTCTCTCTCTCTCTCGCACACGCATACACACACACACGCTGTCTGTTGAATCTGTACATGAGTTACTGCAATGAGCTGGCCTCATTCCAGTTAGGAGTGTACACTCCACACAGAGACTCATGCAGAAACATAAGGGTTTTTCTGAGAGGTTAATTCTAGATCTGCAGTGTTTTGTTGATGAATCAGATTAATGGACTGAAGCCCTTTTAATCAGCTAAAATGGCATCAGAAGCAGGTACCATCTTTTTTAAAAAGTGTTTTTAAAAAATTGAATAAGGCTATTCAAGGGCTATTAGCTATGAACAATGGCTATACATGCAACCTCCACATTTAGAGGCAATATGTTGCTGTGGAATACCAGCAGGAAAGAGATTTTCGTATTCTGCTTGTGGACTTCCCAGAAGTGTCAAGCTGAACGCTATATAAAACTGGATGTTGGACTAGATAGGCCTTTGGGCTGTTCCAGCAAGGCTCTTCATAGGCTCTTATAAGTGCAAGGGCAAATGCCATGTCTCAAATTAACTAGAAATGTAAGTTGGCAACCTTTCCTTTTAAACATTGTTTTCACAACATTCTCATAAAACAATTATTTATGAAATCTGCAAGTGGTTGTGATGGGTCTGATGCATATTCAGTTCAGGTGGTGGGAAGAAATGCTTGTAATAATTTGTTAAACAAACAGGAGAGTTTTTGTCAAATGTTGGAAGGCCTATTGTAATTATCCTTCTTTTAAAACATTCCCCTTTTGACTTGAGTTTGGGCTGCATATTGAGGCCAATGGGTATTATTTAGATCTCAAGATTCCTTTAACAAATATGAATCTACCTCTTAAATCACATAAGCTTCTATGCTTATAATTTGTAACTTTAATAAAAGTTTTTTTTACATCTCTAGTTTGCAAAACACTTTGTAAGCGGCAGCTGCCATTTTAGAAGTATTCTTTCATATTTTATTACCCTGTATTTGCCATTATATAAGACACACCAGCGAATAAGACACACTCCATTTATAAATCAGCAAATACTATTTGTCAGTGTATAAGATACACTGACCTATAAGATGCAACCCATTTTCAAACAGTATTTTTCAGGGAAAAAAGTGAGTGTTATACACCAGCAAATAGGGTATATGATTTGGGATGACTTGCAATAAAATTAGTTCAAGCCAGGTTTCTCAACTTGGATTCCCTGGAACCTAAGAATTCTGCAGAAAGTTGCTAGTGGTTCCAAGAGAGATCATGACTGGGGAAAAAGTAAATTTAACTATAGATGTTCCCTGACATCTAAAAATTATTTCAAGGATTTCTCTAGAGTAAAAAGGTTGAGAAAGGCTGATTTAAGCAATTTAAATTTGAAACAATAAACATAATTTAAACATTTTAAAAACATATTACACAATTGAAAAATTTAAATAATTTAAATAATTCTCTTTCCCTCACTCACTTGCACACGCAAAAGAGGGAACACTTCTATGATGCTGCAGATTTTTCTTCCAAAACCGTTTTATACATGTTTATGTGTTTATCCTATGCACATTTATTAAGCAGTAAGAGCTGCTGTGTACAGTGGGGCTTACCTCTGAGTAAACATGTTATAGTAGCAGTGAACAAAGTATAGCTCTCCTGATGTTGTTGGACTGCAACTCCTAGCAACCTTAGCAAGCATAGCCAATAGTGAGGTATGGTGGGACTTTTCCAACAATATCTGGAGGTTGTTATTATATTATATTATAGGACTGTATTGTTAATTGATGAAAGCAGTTACGACTCATCATCTAAGAAAGCAGACTTATGCACAGTTTCCTTGGAGTAAACTCAAATGAAAATAGTGAGATTTCTGAGTAAACATACATGGGACTGCATTAAGATTTCTTTATCTGACTAGTCTCCAGGGGATAGTTCAACACTCAACCCACCACACCATGCTGACTCTCAACTTGGAAATTAGATGCTTTCTAGAATAAATTGTAAAATACACCATGAAATTATTTTTACTAGTTCCATAAGCAGTGTATAAGAGTGGTAACAAATTCATACATAGAAACTAGAGTAATATACCCAGCATTGCCAGGGATTTTATTTTCTCATAGGTAGAAAGATTTGAGATCCTGTATCTCTAATTCACCAAATTGCCTTATCTAGTACCTGTAATTTTCCCCATATTCCCCAATCCAATCTGTATTCAGAGTTATTAACATAGAGAGGTTGGATTCCTGAGAGAATACACTGCCTTCCTCCTTGCTGCTAGGCCACGTCTCCATAGCAACCAGCCTATTCAAGACAGACACAGTTGACTGAGGCCCAAGAGCTCTCTGGCTGAGAATTCTAAAGGCCCCTCCCCAAACTGCAAACCCCAGGATTCCATAGAATTCTTCTTAGGCAGCCAATCATAGGAGGTCTTTGCCTGACACAGAGAAGCAAACTTTGGCTTTTATATATTAGATTCTATGTGTGATTATAAATTGGGATAATGTAGCATTGCCAGTTGAGCCTTAGACTTTTTTTTTTTTTTTTGGAGTTTGTCCTTATTCAGAATACCAACCAATCTGCCCTACTCTGGTCCAAGATAGTCTGTTCTGCTCCCACCTTCCTTCCCTATTTTTCAATGTTTCCCTAAACAGTTGATCAGCACTTCTTGCCCACCGAGCATGCTCCTTTTTTCTGGGGGAGGGGGCTGTTTGAGGTCCTCTCCTCACCCCTATCCCCCCCCCCTTAAAGATGTTCCATGCTTCTGAAAACGTCAGGACTCTCCTGAGTCTGCTAAAATCTCCCTCTGTGCATGGATGGGGCCATTTTGACTATATAAGGATCTGCACTCAGGGAATGAGTTTGCTCCTAGCGTGTCTGGGATGAAGATGATGTCATGCCCTTGCTTGTTGTGGAAGGCCAGTCGCTGTAGAGGGACCGCAGCATTCAAAGTAGTTTAGGAACCTTTAATTTCAGGGATGGAATTGACTGTAAGAGGGCAGAGTGCTAGTTAAGAGTGAAGGAACTAGGGATCAATAAGGTAATAGTTGTGGCTTTGCATGTTTATCTTAAAACAATTATTCATATATTGGGACACCATTCCTCTCAGCTGCTTGTTTAAAGCTGAGATCAGTCCTGTCTAGCCCCTCATCCTTCTAAGGGCTGATGTTACAATTAACCTCCAAAGTGATGATATATGTTAGTAATAACAACAAAATATTGGCCGAACGGAAAAAGTCTTACAGACACGTTAAGTACTCCAAACAAATAAAATATGTCACATAAAAATATATAAACTCTCAGACACAGGTATTTCCAGAATGCCACAGAGCCTTCCAAAAAGCCATGGCCATTGCTATCGTTAAGCCTCAATGCACTGTGTTGTAACACAGTGTTCCTTAAGCTCTCTGATGTGGGGGATTGACAGGGTTCCCTCTCCCCACCATGTGCCAGGAACTGGCATCCCATTTGTGCCCATTTATTACAATTGTTTCCTTCTTTTCTTACGTTTGCCATGGACTTGGACTGGTCTACAAATCATCACTTGGAGCAGCATTGTTAAGGTAAGCAGTCTACTTTCAGGAAAGAGTTGGTCCAAGGCATTTTCTTCCCTGACTCAAAGGACATCATAATGCCTTCTTCCCCAGTCCACATTCAGGAGTAGCCACTGATTGTTACTTCAGTTCTTGAAAGGTGATAATACCAATCCTGTACTTGAACCTGTACTCTTGTCTAGTGGAGACCATGTGACATACATAGCTTGGTCTTCCAGTGGAGCAAATAGAAAGAACCAGCAAGAATGGCCGGGGAGCTGTGACTGCTGATCCCCAGAGTCTGCCACTTGCAGTGGTTTCTGTACTCAGTCCAATGATAGGGCCAGTTTTGCCTCAGGATACCTTTCCCAGACCGCTGAGTCCTTTGAGGAAGCTGCATACAGCTGCCAGGGAAAGCATTCTTAGACATATTCTATCTACAGTACACAGAGTCAATTCTATACTTTCCAGTATTTAACAGTTGAGAACCAGGTTCATGAGACTGAGGGCCTTCCCACACTACGCTGTTATAGTGCTATGATTTCCCTTTCAACATCCTATGGAATTCTGGGGTTTGCAGTTTACTGAGGCCCAAGAGCTCTCTGGCTGAGAATTCTAAATGCTCCTCCCTAAACTTCAAATCCCAGATTCCATAGGATGTTGAAAGTGGAATATTAGCATTATAACAGTGTAGTTTGGAAGGGCCCTGGGTAACATCAGAGCATGGTCAAAAGGTGTTGGCAATCTACAAGAGGGGAAAAGTTATATATGAGGAAGAATGCACAAAACTACCTTTTTAAACAGAAAAAAACAACAACTGGAATTTATGAGCCGAGATTAGGAAGGGCAAGGCTCTGTCCCCCCCACTCTTCTTCCTCCTGCAGAGTTAATTGAATCAAAGTTCACTTTTTTACTTTGCAGCAAATGAAGTAAGCAGAGGGCAAAGGGGGAGTTGGGAGAGGGAGAGAGAAACTAGGACATTTACATTTTAAAAGCAGATGAGAAAGTGGGACAGCAGAGGATTAACTGGAGGCCATCCTTGCCTAACCAGGAAGTTGGAGGGTACTATCAATTCCAGTGGAATGGATGTATTGGGCCCATCTGCCACCTTATCTTATGATATGTCCTCCACAGAAGCAAAGGACTCTATGAGGGATAGGACAAACACCAATCTGTGGTCTTTCTATAGCAACAAAGCGGTTGCTCTGATGCTGGCTATTAACCACAGTTCAAACAGGCATTTCTAGTTTCCAGTTTTCTTACTGCAACTGATGCCTTCCAACTTTCTTAGGACCAAAGAGAATCGAGCTAGATGTGATGCAGGAGATCTGTAGACAGGTTATCCTCTATTAATTAAAAAACAACAACAACACAGGGAAGTAGATTAGCATAAGAGGAGAGGGGCTGATATTTCCTCCATACCATTTTCCAATGACAAGCTCCCCTAAGGTCAGAGGGAGAATAGGTTTAATTAGGAAAATGGTGCTGAAGAAGTATACAACTCCTACCCTAGCACTACAGTCCCAATCCAGATTGTCTTCCAACCAGGCATGGTTGCTTTTGTTTTGTTTTAGTTAGAGATCCTGTTCACAGATCTTCTCAGTTGCATCTATTTTGGCTGTGGCTTATTCAGTTAGAATTTAATTCGCCATGACTTTGCCAGCACCGAAATACTATTTGCAGTTCTGCTGAGACTCTGGCAAAACATCAGATCTCAAAACCTTGTCCCTAAAATAACTCCAGATGGGTTATCATTATTTTGTACCCAAATTCTGTCTCCTCAGATTGTCAAGGGTATATCTAAGCAAGTTCTAGTTGTTCATTTATGCCAACAACAACAAGAAGAACAACATTTATTTCTTCCTCCCCTCTTCCCATGGATTGGGGCAGGGAACAACAACAGATTAATGTATAATATATATCAGTTCAAAACAGAACATCAATGAAAGAATAACAATTAAATATATCCTATCGCTTTAAAAGAACAAATAATACAAATACATAATTAAAACAGTCAATATATATTTAAAACTCACAGTTAAAATTCACAATTTAAAATCATCTGGATAAGCCTGCTGGAAGAGATTGGTCTTCAATGCTGTTTTAAATTTGGACAGTATATTCAGTAACAGTAGTAGCTACAAGCAGCAACATTCTAGTTATTTAGACTCTTTGGAGAATGGCCAGCTTTCCCAATAAGAAGAGGCTGAGAATCAATTGTGCCAGTGCAATTTCCCACTTATTTTGCTTATCCAGACTGATAGTTGTGCTAGACAAGGCAACATATTGGTGGCAAATGCCAAGAGAAAACCTGAGGTCTATCAAAGAGCTGTTCCCCATCCCTTGGTTAGGAGTAGCCAAGTTCCTTTGTGCTGCAGGGATCTTAATGAGACAGTTCTTAACCTGCCTTAACACAGAGATGTTCTCAGTTCATGGAGTACAAAGAATATAATGTTTCCATCCCCAAATAACAAAATCGTCCTGTCTGAAGGAGCCCAGTGGACATAGTGGAGTGGTTCAAGCACTGGACTAGGACTTTGGGACCAGAGTTCAAATCTCTGTTCAACTATGGAAACCCAGTGGGGGGCCTTGGGCAACTCACACTTTCTCAGCCTCAGAGGAAGGCAATGGCAACCCTCCTCTGATGAAAGCTGGCCAAGAAAATCAATGACAGGCTCGCTTTTAGGTTGACAGAAGTTAGAAATGACTTGAAGCCACACACCAAGAAAATGCAGTGATCCAGTGTTCATTTATTTCAAAATAGTTCTGTCTCAAACCTTTAAAAACTTTCACAAGAAACCACTTCACAATACAAAAACATAGCACAATATGCCTTTTTAAAAAAGTTATTAAAATGCTTTAAAAAATGTAAAACAACATACGGCAGAACAGCTTTTAAAAAAATCAGACAAATTTTGGATGTAAAATCTCTGGAAAAACCAAAAGGTCCCACATCAAAATTATGAAAAAGTGAGTGTCCAGCTAGCCTTTCTGAGAAAAGCAACCTTTTTTTTAGATTTCTAGTGTTCACTGTGATGGTAAACATGGCTCCATATACTATTTAAGCGTGCAGGTAAAGGTGGATATACACTGATAGACCTCTATACAAAAAATAATTCCTACCACATGGAAAATTTGCATTTCATGCAGTCCTCACACCAACTTCCCCTAGTTGTGAAATAATTCTTTTTTTTTTTACCATTCTTCCTTTCTTTCTTTCTTGTTAGCAAGGAACTTTCAGTCTTATGTACCGCCTCTCACATTCTGAAATCATGCATCCCAGAGTGTTTCTGTAACTGTTACAGCAGCTTAATGTTGCTTTAAATCTTACGGTTCATTCTATGGAATCCTGAGAAGATGGGTTGATCAGCAACATTTCTTGGGCCAGATCTATCTTGCTCTGTGGACTGCTTGTTCCAGGACTGAACTGACTGCAAGGTTAAGAGGTTCGTGGTGCTTCACTTGTAAAACTAGGCATTCTGGACTTCAAACTTAGCTAGAATTGGTATCATCTTCTGACCTGAAAAACCTTGCCCTCTGTATCTCTAAATGTATATAGAATTGTTAGTGACACTCCATCCTGAGGCAGCAATGCTTTGCACATTCTCCAAAATCAGATGGGAGCCCTCCTGTTTTCACTAGCAACATGATGTGGAGAAGGGAATATCTGTATCATTTGCTCCTCCTTTTAGTTCTAGGCTCCCCCAGTCACTGCAAACTTACTGAATTTATTCCTAGATGCAATATTGACTACAATTATGAGCCACTGCTGCAAGTGAAAAATGTCCAGGAAGCTCTGTAGTAATTAACCCATGCTTATGGGGCAATAAACACTTTATTGTTTCATTCGTTGTTCAAGTGACACTGGTGCATATAGGACATACAATATAGAGATTTCTCTGGGTGAGGTGCCCTCTTCTTGTAAGCAGGTGAGGCCTCTGCTCAAGGAGGTGTGGCCTTGCATTTGAAAGCCGGAGTTTTTGCAATATAGTTGTTGTGTTCTTTTAAGTTGTTTGTAACTGAAGGTGAACCTCTCACGGGGTTTTCTCGGCAAGATTTGTTCAGAGGGAGTTTGCCTCTGTCTTCCTCTGAGGCTGAGAGAATATGACTTTCCCAAGGTCACCCAGTGGGTTTCCATGACTGAGTGAGGATTTGAACTCTGTTCTGCAGAGTTGTAGACCAACACTCAAAACATTGCACCACTCTGGCTGTCTATATTTATACTACAGGGACCATGACTTCTGCATATACTATACCTTTCAACTGTCCTGATTTGGCAGAAATATTCCACCAAATTGAAAGAGTTCAAAATGGATTGGCATTTCAACCATCCTTTGCAACAAAATAATTGTACTGTTCAGTGCTGTGACAGCAGGATGTAAACCTTTGAAATGTTTATTCACACGTTCAGCTGTGCTAACATATGAGTGTGTTGTGTGTGGGGGGAAACAGACTAACTGCCTGCGTAAATGCACAGAACATACAGACCTATCTGCTAATGCACATCTAGATTTGATCCACAGAAGAAACACTGCTTTTCGTTTGTGCACACAGCAATGCAGCGATGTGCGGCGAGGGAATGCTCACGTGGTATGACCATAAACATACAGAAAAGCACACAAATGCCCTTGAATTGTGCAAGCTGGTACGACTGCAAGATTTGCTGATCCATGCACACAAGCATGCTGGAGCTCCACAAGACGTCTCTGCCCATGCAGTCAAATGGATGGCTGTGCATAAATCAGTGGCACATAAAAACATGCACCAGCAGCAAAGCTGGGATTAGGGACCAGCCACGTTCTTTGAGGCTGCTCTGGGGAAGATGATGATCTCCAAATGCAGCTGTCACAGTCACAGTCTCCTTGTTTGGGAGAAACAGATGTTGCAAACCCTCAGCTTCATTGGCCTCCAAAGGTTCGCATGAACATATAAAGAGAGTCAGTTCTCCCCTCCACAAATGCATGCTTTTGCAAGGTTACATAATAGACAGCTAGGGGTTGTTCCCTGTTTTCTTCCCCTTCCCAGAATGTTGGAAGCTTGGAATATCTGCAGAAAGGAATGCTGAATTCTGTGGCCTGCATAAATTATGCAAAGAAAATGTTCCCATGCATATATCTTATATATTTCTGGAAATATATTTACTTTTTATTTGATTTATTGTACTTTAAACCGCTTGTAAGCCATGCTGGGAACCTAGAGAGGACGGGTTGCAGATTTCTTCAGTTAGTTAAAGAGCCCATCAATCTTTGCAGGAAGACAGGCTAGACATCTTTTCCTCCAAAGCTCTTGTAAAAGAAACGATGCAAAATAAAGCAGCAAATATTCTAGGCCCCGAAAGCAGAAACTGTGTAAGTCCACAAATTCACCCAAACTCCTCTCTCCATCCAAGATTTTATGCAGACCTGCACTCTGTCATATACATCTCTGAAACCAACTTATCCTGTCAGACTGTTAGTCTATCTAGCCTTAGTCTGTCTACCCTCATTTGCTGTAGCTTTCCAAGAACCCTGGGATGTTCTGCATACCAAGTACTGTATGTGTTTTATCATAGAGCAACGCTCATTTCCTACAAGGTATTTATGTCAAGCACTGCCGGAGCTCTGGGAATCAGATAGCAGCTTCTTATTCATTATGCTACCAGGACAACTCCATCTAAATGATCTGTTAAAAACACTGTCCCCTACTCATGGCCAGCCCTACCATTGGGGATATGAGGCACCACTTCAGCCACTATATGTTCTGAGAGAAGAGAATGGTAGTTTCTTGGTTGTTCTTCAAGAACTGTCTATTTTCCCTCTGTCAAAGGACAGAGGTGTATGTGTCATATAACCCATCCCGGATCCCCTAAACTAGTTTACTACCTCAGTTGTGGTACTAGTCAGTTTCTGTGTAGGGGCTGGAAGGGAGAATAATGTTGTTCTTTGCCACAAGCGGTAAAAATCTTGGACCAGCCATGTCCCTGTATTAGCCTGCACAAGTCACAAGTCTTTCTCTAGCAGTGCCTTGACTGTAGAATTCCATCCCAAGGGAGGTCAAGTTGGGTTCATTTCTAGGGGGTAGTCAAACGATATTAGTCCAAAAACTCTCTAGTATTTAAAACCAGTTTAAAAGTTAGGCTTTTAAAAATTATTTAAATCAGTATTTAAAGAATGGTTGGTTTTCAAATTGACTTTGAAAATGCTTTTTAAATCTGCTTTTTAAAACATGTTTTCATCTATGTCACTTATATCATTTTGGGAGTCCTGTTGAACAAACACAGGATAAATAAATACCTAAGTATATATAGTAAATATACAAATAGTCACTGAATATATAATTGACTACAGAGGGCAGATTTACTACATGAAGACTGTGCTTCGTTGCATCCACTTTTTTAAGAGACCAAGTGAGGTGTGTGCTCCAGCATATCAGAAGGTAGAATCCTCAGCCTGAGAAGGAGAGGCCACCATAAGAGCTGAAATGAAATAATTCCACCCAGTTCTGCTCCAGGTGGATGGATTCAAAATGGCTTCAGTGCTTGGTTCAAAGTACAGTTGGCATTCCACATTTGCTAGGGGGTGCAAGACCCTTGCAAAAGTGGAAAAATTACAAATATCAAAATATGTCTGTGTGTCTGCAAGAAGAGGGCCAAGGCATGGTAGGGAGAACAGATACCCAGGGTCCAATCCAGGTCAGGGAAAGCAGGGGGAAGGAGGAGTGGGTTGACATGGTGGCCCTATACTTCTATCTCACCCATCTTCTTCCTTGGATGTTGAGAGGGCATTGGGTGAGAGTTCGTGGTGATGAGAAATCGGGCTGTGAGCCATTCTTAGCTCGTCAGGTGGAGGAGGAGGACCAGAGGCAGTTTTTGTAAGGGCTGCACAGCCTGATCGGAACTGCGGACAAGGAAGTTTTCCCCAGAAAAGAAGTGCCTGAAGGGAGGGTGCAGGGGTTGAAGAAACTCGCAAGCAATCGTATCTGTGAAAATCAAAAACACAAATGTGGAGGGCCAACTATACCACCATTTAAACCAAGCCACGGGAATGCTGGGCCCTAAACTGTGAAGAACCAAGCACACCTTCTTGTTCCTCGACAGACAACCTGACTAGACTTTCTTGAGGTTACTTTTGCCTAGTTTCTAACTTCTTGGCCCCACTGCCCTTCCTGTGCTCTTAAAAAAAAAATAGTATGGCTCCTGGTGATCTTACCACTAGGCAAAGTGAGGCAACTGCTCCAGGCAACAGATTTTGCTTGTTACAAAAGGGCATCAGACTGTTCATTATTTATTTAATTATGATGGGGTGAGGCACTTGTGAGAGTTTTCTGCATCAGGTGCCAAAACAAGATGACCAGCCTGGGATGTTATCACTTTGACTTTAGGAGCAAGAGGTTCCATCTGTTCGTCAGCCATGATGTTCGGCACTGCAGCCAAAATGTCTCTATTTTATTGCACACCTTCAATATCATAGGGATAAGAACATGTTCAGCACATAGGCCCTAATTATAAATGGTAGTTTACAACTAGGCAGACCCACTACAGGATTGTTAACACTGGGTGTATTTCAACTGGTCAAGAAAAACATCTACAACTTAACCTATTTCTCAAAGTTCTTCCTACACAGCTGGGGTGGCAATTGAATAACTTTTGAGATACTGTTGGGCTGCAATTCTCAGTGTTTCTCACCATTGACTGTGCAACTAGGGATACTGGGATTTGTAGTCTAATAGCATCTAGAGAGCCAAACAATTCCTAAACTAGTTATACAAGGTACCCCGTGCAAGGAAAGCTCAGTGGAAAGCGAATGGACCCAGAGCCTAAGCTGAATTTGTATCATCCATGATTCTGGAAGCTTCCAGCAAACAAAAGCAGAGTACTGTATCTGGAAATACAGATCCCTAAATGTAGATGTTGCACATGCTGGTTATGCTTACTCAGGTTGGGAGGAAAAGCCATACATATGCATTTGCCTCTCTGTTATGATTTCGTATATTGGGCTGAAACTAGTTTCTGATGCTGAGCTGCATCTGAAACCTTTGCCTGTTTATTATTAATTAATCTTTATTATCATTAATCTCTTTTTCGTTATTTCATTCACAGGGTTGAAAATAGGTTCTGGGGCTAAGCTGTGTCTAAATCCTTCCCTATTATCTTCTCCTTCCCTTTTCTTCATGGCTGGACATTCCTAAACCAAGAACAAGACTGATATTCAATAGCACAGCCAATCAATCCCAAAATAGACTCCTTCTGGAGTGCTATAAAGACAGGAAGATATAAGATGGGGTGGTGGGGGAGAGATATTCCCTTTCATATTTACTTCTTCGTTATTTTTCTACGTTTTCTAAAATCTGCGATTATTTTTAAATAGGTACACTGCACTTGCTCAGAGCCACTGCATCCTCCCACAGATCGCTTTTTACAAAGACACTCTCCACAAGTGGTGTGTGCTCCTAGGCAATTTAGGCTCCGATTGCTTTCTAAAAGAAAGAAACCAAAAGAATTCCCAGGGAAGTGGAGAGGAGCTTTGCATATGCTCAGTGGCACTCAATTTAAGGTACCTGCTGGCAATCCTAAATTGTTCTTGTTTTAGAGACTGGCTGGCTAGAGAAAAATGTTGAAACTTTGCCTTTACATGCAGGCCTGCATAAGGCTAGGGGCGGTATACACAGCCCATAGAGTTTCCTCCAACTCATGATATGAATTTCTTCCGCCAGTATTCTTTCAACTCACAGAGTGGCCGAGATTGGGAGAGGAATGGATATTCCTTGGGGACTTCAGAGTTCATGTAAGCTCAGAGTTGCTGTGCTGTCTGGAGCTGGGGGTGGGTGGGGTGGGCTGGATGCAGCGAGTTGCAGCCGGGCAGGGGAGAGGGAGAAGAGAGGGGGAGGAAAAGGGTTCTTCATGCCTCTGTGTGACGTCGTCCGTGTACAGTACACTTTATCCTCTGCAAATAAGCAGTGTCTGGGCGGCCCCTTCCCCAAGTGCAAGCTCCGTCTGGCCCTGATAAGCCCCCAGTCAGGCTGAGATCATCACACACACGTACACAACGCAGTTGACACACCACACCGCCATCCTTCTTTCCAGGGAGAGCTCAGGGCAAGTAAGCAAAGGGCAACCTGCAAAGGAAAGGGACACTGATGAGAGAGAGGCAGCATCCAGTTGCAACCACTCTTGGAAGGAAAGAAGGGGGAGTTCTCCTCTCTCTCCCCTCCACTGCAAAACATGGTGGTGGTGTGTGGATAAGTGCCTGTGTTGCACAGGAGTGAACAGAGCAGAGAACAGGAAAAGAAGCTATGCATCCATGTTTCTGATTCCAGATCTACCAATTCTGGTTCTGAGAGTAGATTGCACTCTCCTCCAAGAGAAATGATGAGAATCCAGGAGCTCTGGTGTCCCAGACATCTACTCCCATCCATTGGCCTTTTAAAATCCATCACTTGCCTCCTGAAGCTGGGTGTGGAACCCTAGATTCCTGTCTGGTAACCCTCCTTGCTGTAACCTAGAGGAATTAATTATCCTCCCAAGAGAACCCAAGCATCCTGGCTCTTTGCCAACATCTCTACTCTAATTGGCCTCCCTCTGTTTCTAAATTTGGAAATGGAATCCCTTCCTTCTTGGCTTTTGAAGTTTCTTATTCTACCCCACTGACCCTTCCTGAGAAATTCTAGGCCTGTTCATTCCCAGGTCTATTCTACACAAGGCCAGTCCTATCATTAGGCAGCCTGAGGTGGTTGCCCCCAGGCAGCAAATGAGGGAAAGTTAGCAGAGACATCCCCCTGCTTCATCTCATTAATTGTCCACCCATTCCTCTCAGTTTGAGGACAGATCTGTGAATGTCACATGATTTGTTCTTAGCCCTACCCCAACTAGACTGCTGACCCAACTTTGGCAGAGGACACTATCCCATTGCCGGTCTTGAACGAAGATTCAGATGCCAATTAGTCTACTTTCTGTTATGTGAATTGAGCTAGAGGAAGCCATCTTGTCCTTCACCTCAGGGAGCAATATGTCCTCGGCTGGCCCTCCCCACACACACCAAGCTCAGTGTTTCAATCAGAGCCCAAGAATGCTTCCTTGTGAGGCTTTCAAGGTCTAACTCACCTTCCTTAAATTCAGAATTTTGCAGGGGTCCAGACAAGCCCTCTGTGTTTCTGTCACACCTTCTGATTAGTAGCACTAAGAGCTGTCCATCTGGAAGCACCCATTGTCTTCTACCTGTAAACCTCTTGTGTTTTCCTGTCCTTCTTCTCTCCTTTTCCTAATACTTAGTGGTTCTAAACCTTTGGTCCTTCAAATGGTCCTTCAGCTTCCAGAATTCCTGACCATTGGCTGTATAGGCTGGGATTTCTGTCCACTGAAATCCAAAACATCTGGAGGACAAAAGGCTGAGAACCACTCCTCCAAGTGTGACAAGCCAATTGACATTGTGAAGCTAATCTGTCTCTCTTTCCTGAATAGTATTTTTTGTGCTAACAAAACAGTGGAAAAACACTGTTGTTGTTGTGTGCCTTCCAGTTGTTTCTGACTTATGGCAACCCTAAGGTGAGCCTATCCCAGGGTTTTCTGAGGCTGGGAAGCATAGGAGGTTATAAATGGGAGTTGACATCATCTAGAGTTGCGAATTGTGTGGCCTTTTAGATGTTGAACTGCAGCTCCCAGTAGCCCTAATTAACTTAGCCAATTGTAAAGAATGCTGGGAGTTGCAGTCCAGCAGCCTCTGTAGGTCTGCACATTTCCTATTCCTAGTCCACACATACAGAGTTCAGTGACTCCTACACATTCGTGAGGATTGGGGCGCAGAACCCTTGCAAAAGTGGGAAAATTGTGAATAATTCCCTCTGCGATCCCCATTCCCTTACCTTTTGTCCTGGCGTATGAGCCGTCCTTCCCTGCACTCGGGCCAGAGGCAAGGGGATGGGAGGGGCGAGTTCTGGAGGGCAGAAGGAATCGCACCGAGGCAAAAGGTAAGGAGATTGGGGCAGGAGGAAGAAGACAGTGCATGTTTTCCTTCTGCCCTCTGGAACTTCCCCTCCCATCCCCTTTCCTCTGCTCCAAGGATGAGAATTCACGTGAACCAAAAGGTAAGGGAATGAGGGAGGGGAATGTGGTGGCAGGCACGGACACCTTGCAAATAATCAAATTTGCAAAGGTCAAACCCACAAATGTGGAAGGAGGACTATAAAATCTGTGTCCGGGGCAGGGTGGCTGCACAATAAAAGCTGCATCTAGAAGCACACGTGTACACACACACACACACACACACACACACACACAGAATCAATTAAGGAGTAGATCCAGATGGAATAATTGCACAAGGCCTGTTCATTGGTAGCAGTAGAAGCTGTTATCTGGAAGTCGTCCAAGTGCCCAAGACTGAACTTTCCTCCACTTGTCCTCACTCTTGGTCTGGACTTGGCAACAAACCAACAAGGCTTTCTAGGTTTGTATTCAGCTGCTTTCAACTTCCTCCATAAAATTAACCTTGCCACACTTTTCACAGGGTTCTTTTGGCTAAAACAGTTCTGTGGCAGGCAGAAACTGAAACCATGAAATAGTTTGGCTGTGTCCAGTGGTGTAATTTCCGGGCAGGGAGGAAGAATGTGAGGGTTCATTGCCCCTCTCAAATAAGAATTCTCACTCCATGAACTTTTCCTTCAGTCCACAAATTTCTAGCATTGCCACTTAAAAAAAAAATCATTCCCACCTAGAACTCTTCTATTTGCTGTTTTCTCATTCCCTTGGTGACATCGCTTGCTCTTTTTCTTTGGATGCCTAAATGGTATTTTGAAATGCTCAACTGAAGTTTTAAATTTGCTGCAATGCTAGAAATTTGTAGATTGAAGGAAAATTTCGCCAGGGAGCAGAATTCTTGTTTGGAGGAACACTATCATTATCCCATCCTCCCCATAGTTATATCCCTGGCTATGTCTTCATGTTAAGAGAAAAAAAGACGTAATCCTCTACAGTTCTGCCTGAAGTGCAGTAGAATCCTTGTTTTTTTAAAGAAAAAAAGACAGAAAGAAAGAAAGAAAAGCTGAGCACCTACAGGCAATAACTCGGGTATTCTGGATAAAACCACCCTAGCCTCTCTCATTCTCTTCTACTAAGCCATGTTACCTTCCTAATGCTGAAGCCCTGTCTTCCCTTGTCAGTTCCTCCAGCTCACTAGATTCCCCGCCTTCATCCTCTTCCTGCAGCCCCTCGGAGCCTGTGGTCTATGGAATCCAGGATGTTGCACAATTTGTTAAGAAACTGCCATTGGGGATGTGAACTGGAGGCACAGTTTGGGGAAGGGGGGCAGGGGGAATTGTTTACATTTGAACTTCTGCATCCTTGCATTTTTTTTCCCTGCAGTTTTGCAGCAAGAGAAACTGAGCAAAGGAACTATATGTTGGCTTGGAAGCTGCAGATTCCTCAAGACTCTCCGATTGTTACAGCCATGCCTGGTTCAAATCCTTTCCTTTTCCTTTTAAAGTTTGCACTCAGTTAACAATTCCTAATACTTTGAGCTTTGCCTACAACCAGCGGCCATGTGTCTGCCTAGAAGTGGCCAGATTTTACCTGGATTTTACCTATTGGTCCGCTATGCTAGTGGTTGCACCTTTTTCACCTTCAGGCATCATGGCAAGGGAACACAGACAAAATCTGCCGATGATAAGCTGCCTATTTCTCCAACGCTGTCTGTCTTTCCCTACCTTCCAACTGTCCCAGTTTAGCAGAAACATCCCCAATTTATCCATTGGCTACACTTTTTAAAGCTACTTTTAAAAACATTCCAGTTTCCCTCTTCTCCCCTGACTTTATCCCTTTGTTCTTGGCTTCCCTCAATTGCTGCAGTTCTTCATTAACTCAGCAAGGGGAGAGGAAGGGAGGAATCTTGCCCTTCCCTGTAGACTCACGGAGAAGCAAAGCACTGCATCCTCTTCTAGTTTGCAGGTTGTTCTTTATTAATAATTTTTGCTGTCTTGACCACACTCTGATGTATCTTGGCTGCATGTGTTCTAGTTTTCGTCTGAAATGTTGTAGGGAATGTCTTTCCTGGCTGCTGTACCTCTGATCTTTTTCCTTCTGCTGTCATCAGCTATGTTGGCATAATTACATCAGAAGACTTTTCACACTAGCACCATGATTATACTTTAACTGCCTTGGGAACATGCTATGGAACCTCCTCTGGAAATTTGTAGTCCAAGGGAAGGCATTTGGAATTCTCAGCCAGTAGACTCTGGTCCGTCCCAAAATACTAACCCCAGATTCCACACAATATTTGCAATGACAATTAAAATCAGAGGCATATCTAGGGTGGAGCAACAGAGGCGCATGCCTGGGCGCCAGTGCCAGGGGGCACAGAAAACCCGTCCTGCCCCATCCCATCTGTTCTGTCCTTCTGCCACCAGAGACAACTATTTCACTAGGGTCACCAGTGTTGAAATTTTACAAATATCTGATCAGTGGGCAGAGCTGGGATAGGTTTCAGAAGGTCAAAGGTAGAGATTGGGATTGTTTTAGTGGCTTAGGCCATTTCTGCACTAGACTGTTATGTGCTATTATTCTACTTTCAACATCAGCATTACGCCTCTCTCTAAACTGCAAACCCCGAGATTCCATAAAATGTTGAAAGTGGAATAATAGCACTATAACAGCCTAGTGCAGAAATGGCCTTAGATTCAGAAGTGGGCCCTTGTAGACTTTGCTAATCCACAAGAGCAGGATCTTGTAAATCACGATATGGGCTCAGGAAAAAAACTTGCACTCAGTTAATTCTCTACTTTTCTCAAAGATACTATGTAAATGCAAAACCTATGATAAAGACATTCAGTGCACAGGTAAAACACTTGATGGTTGGCAAACATTTTCTTAGCTCTCCATGCTCTTGTAACCTCCATGTGAGACTACTACTAGGTGGTATAAAGTACTTATAAAATGAGCAGTAAATATTAAGTTTGCTTCTAATACAATAAGGCAGAGGCAGAAATTGAGTGGCCCTCCAGATATTGCTGAATTGCAACTCCCAGAATTCCTCTGACTATGCTGGTGGAGCTTCTGGGAGTTGCTGGTCAACAGCCTGCAGCAAGACATACAATTCTCAGCCCTGCAACAGGGCCTGCTATGGCCTTGTAGTGGTTCAAGCATTGGACTACAACCCTGAAGGGAAGGGTTCGATTGCCAACTTGGACATGGAACCTCACTGGGTGACCTTGAGTACATCACACAGTCTCAGCCCCAGAAAACCCTGTGATAGGTTTGCCTTGGGGTTGCTATAAGTTGGAAATGACTTGAAGGCACACCACAATGACAACACCAGTAACAAATGCCCTTCCCAGGGTGACTCTGCATTGCCTTCTGTCTTAGAGCAAGGGTGAACAGAAGATAGACCTGATCCTGGTAGATCTCTTGGTATTCTAAAGTAGAGATCATTGAGAGGTCTGACTCAGTGTAGCCTAATGACAGTAATGAATGTAGTGTCAGCTCCTAAACTAAGCTACGGAAATAGACTAAAATTTAGAGGAAAACAAAGTGTGTGTTTGCATGTGATCAGATTACAAACTCATTTCTGGTACGGAAACAATTCCTAAGATGCACATTTGCTTGGAAGTACTCTGATCCATAATGCTAAGGGAATGTCCCTTACCCTACCCTCTACCTGTCTGGGCACTATTTTGTATCTGGTAGACCTCAGCTTTCAGGTAAAACTAAAAAAACTGGTAGGTCTAGCAGGCTTAAGGTCTGTTTGTTCCTGCCTTAGAGAATGTGACATCCTTTGTTTCAAGCAGAGCTGTGGGCAGGGGGATTATTCCTACTGAAGTCTACAGGTGGAAGGGCTAAATGGCAACCCTGTACACAACATGGATGTATATATTCTCATGGCTAGTGGATCCCATGGCAACAGGGTAATGAACCAGCAATCTGAACTTTAAGGGAACTATCCAAAGTGCTGAAAGTATTTGAATACAGGATTGAGCACTGTGGATATCTCCTCCAAATTTCACACTAAAACTCAGAATAGATGCACAGTTCTACTGACATGGAAACAACCAACCATCCCTGAATACATAGTTGTGTGATGCAGCATCTGAATAATTAATGTGAACAGATCCCCTAACCAAAAATTAGAATATTTACACCCTTTGCATTGTATTTTTGTTTACCTTTCATTTGACTCTACTTCAATTTGTTTTTGTAACAGTGTATGAACAAAATTAAGTGGTTACATTGTTTTTGAAAGTAGAATAATGCAGTTTATATTAGGGTTCCCTGACACTCAGGACCTGGACTCTCTTCTCCATTTCTCATGGCAAGGAGAAGAAATCTCAGGGCAAGAGCGCTGCCTTGAACGTCTCTCTCTCTCTCTCTGTCTCTCTGTCTCTGTCTCTGTCTCTCTCTCTCTCTGTGACTGTGTGTATATAAAAACTAATTTATTAGACGGTGGTTTTTATTTGAATGGTGTACTCTGAGCAACCATGTTTGATGCTTAATGTATTGTGCTTAATAAAATCACTGGGGGCTGCGTCTTGTAATATCATCCTTGTAACATCAGTGGGGCTTACTTCCTATGACACCACAAGTGGCTGCCCCTAGATCTCAGGTTCTGGCACTGAAATCTCAGGGCCAGGGATAGTTGTGACCTTACAACCCTAGTTTAAATGTTGTTATGAAAACCCTCCACCACTATTCCAATTTTGGAGGGGCAGTTCCAATTAATCCTCTAGTGTTCCCCTTTTTCAGATCCTTTACATTGTTCTGGTTTCTTTTTCTTTCTTCCATTTCCCTCCTTTCTCCTCAGCTTACTTTAGTTGATGCAAACTGGATCCAAAGTGCAAAAGTAATTTGTGCTCAATTAACTCAGCACAGGGGATGGGGGCATCGGACGGATGGAAGAAGAAAGAGTGGAATTTTCCCTTCCCAGTTGTCTCAGACAAAAGCAAACTGCTGCAGTTTTTCCTAATGGTATGTTCTTCTTGATTCATAATTTTGGCCCTCTTGATTGTATTCTGGTGTTGCTTGGCCACGTGTGTCCTGGTTTTATCAGTGAAATGTTGGATGTTATGCCCTTGCTGCACCTGGAAAAGGCAGAGAGGCCTGGGTGTTTTTTTTTTAAGCTGTCATTAATAAAAAATTATCCTCTGTTAAAATCAACAATCTATGCTCCACCCCACCCAATTCCTTTCCACATCTCCCAGTTTCTCAGGAGATTCATAACCTAGTGAATAGCTAATGATGAGAATTAGCTGGCTTTTCTTGAAACTGACTTTTGTGCAATTACCTCCCTTTCTGCTCCCCTATAACAAATGCCCACCTAGTATTTACCTTTTTTTCTGCAAACACATCACTTTTTAATTTCAAGTTTGCCTGGCAGCTGTAACTGCTGCAAATCAGTATGTGGGGTAGGGTGGATTGGGGTGGGATGGGGGGATACCTAGTCATTTGGAACAATGAGAAATTTGCAGCAAACTGCCAGGGGGCATGTTAATCATAGCCTGATGCCCCATCCACCAGCCTGTCAGAGCAGTTTCACAAGGTTCAAGGACTTTCCAAACCCTACCTCACTCTTAGGTGGGGTGAGAAACATGCAGCTCTCCAGAGGTTTGTTAAACTGAAGATCCCAACTTTCCTCAGCACTGGCAATGCTGGCTAGTTTTGCGGGGACTTACACTCCAACAACACCTGGAGAGCCATATCATTCCCACTCCTGTTCTTGAGGCTAGTTAGCACTGTTCCATTTTAGTGGCTAGCTGGTTGCTCATAGCAGGTTATCATGTTTATCTCAGCAGAATGCAATCAAAAGAGCAGGTCAGACTCTTCTTTCCTGGTCAGTTGGCAATCTTACCCTCATTCTTTTGATACCTCCTCTAAAGAAATGTAGGGTCAAGAGCACAAGGGATTATAGCCATTCCACCTTCTTTTGCTTCTAGGGCTGTCCAGCTAAAGCCAGGTACTTGCTATACAGATGTAACCATGGGGGGGTATGTGTGGTAGAATGAGGGCATTGCCCCTCGGATAAGAATCCCCCCCCCATTAAGTTTTATTTCAATCCCCAAATTTCTAGCACTGCTTAGTGTAAGATGCTGTTTGTACCTATAACTTGTCTTTGCACTTCCTTGGTCACTTTGCCTGCCTGTTTTCTTTGGATGACTAAATTCTATTCCTAAATGCTCAATTATTATTCCTTTCCACCACAAGCCAAGGAATGTTGTTTGGTCCTAAACCTGTGCCTGTCATCAGCAAGGGACTGGATGAGGATAAAGAAATTGAAACTTAGTCCAGACAAAATCGAGGTGCTCCCGGTCGGTCAAAAGGCAGATCAGGGAATAGAAATTCAGCCTGTGCTGAATGAAGAGTTACATTCCCGCTGAAGATGTAGGTTCACAGCAGCTTGTGTGTGCTCCTGGATTCAGCTCTGAGCCTGGAAGCTCAGGTTTGGGCAGTGGTTGGGAGTGCATTTGCAGTTAAAGTTTGTGCACTAGCTATGCCTGTTCCTTGAGCTATGAGATCTAGTCATGGTGACATATGTCTTAGTTGGATTATTGTAACATGCTCTACATGGGGCTGACTTTGAAGAAAGCTTGGAAACTTCAGCTGGCCCAAAGCAGATCGCTAAGTGAGGCTGGCTACAGGGAACACACGTCCTTTGTTGCAACAGCTCTAATGGCTGCTGGTCCATTTTCAGACACAATTAAAAGTGCTGGTTTTGATCTATAAAGTCCTATAAGGCTCTGGTCCAGGTTATTTGAAGGGCCATATTCTCCCTTATGAACTAGCTCATGCTTATGAGATCCACTGAGGAGGTCTTTCTCTCTGTCCCATCACTCCCATAGATACATCTGGTGGGAACACAAGAGAGGGCCTTCTCAGTGGCTGTCCCCAGGCTGTGGAACTCCCACACCAGAGGTTAGCCTGGCACCTTCCCTACTTTCTTTTTGCAGACAAATAAAGACTTTTCTGTTCCAACAGGCATTTGATAAGTGATTGTGTAGGGCCTATCGCACTTAAACAATGTGCTCGGTCTTGCTAATTGCTGTGTTGGTGTTTGTGTTTGAGTATGTCTATTTTAATATGGTTTTAATTTTTTGATTGTTTAATCTCATCTCAACTTTTGTATCATTTTTAATGATGTGTTTTTTTAATTTGTTGTAAGCACCTTTGAGTCCTGAGCTAGGAAAAAAGCAGGATAGAAATAACTAACTAAATTAACGAATTAATAAATACAACTCAAGTTTTAAGTTACTGCAATACTAGAAATTTCGGGACTGAAGGAAAATTTGATGGAGTAGGGTAGAATTCTTATTAGGAAGACAATGCCCTCATTTTGGCCCACTCTAACTACACTCTTGGAGGAAGCTAGTAGCGGTTTGTGTGTAGTGGTTTGAACATCAGACCAGGACTGGGTGACCTTGGGCAAATCATACTCTCTCAGCCTTAGAAGATAGGGAAACCCCCTATCAATAAATTCTGCCAAGAAAATCCTGTGATAGTTTTGCCTTAGGATCACCATATGTCAGAAATGACTTGAAGGCAAATAGCAACAAACCAACCGCAACAACAACGGCAACTACACTCTTGCTGTCAGGCATGTGATTTGGGGGAATATTTATTTATTTTATTCATGCCATTTATTTATCATATCTTGACCCACCATCCCCCTCCCAAGGCAAATAGGACTACAATATATGTAATATCTGCCTAAGAAAAAAGAAAAGTCTACAGGTGAAGCACTCAGTCCTCGTGGCATTTCCCTACTGGGTAATACACTGCTCAGTCTGCCTTTCATGCTTCTATTAAAAGCAAAGTAGCAATGCAAATGGTTCAATCATACAATCAAGGCAAAAAGAGAAGGCAGAAAATGCATACTTGAAAAGGCCACTCACATTCAAAGCAGTGCCCATCCCTCTGACTGACTGCTTCAAACGGCATAAAGTCAATAGTTACAGGAGAAGAGACCTGGTAGCATAAGCTTGCTTTGTCATAATCCAGTCTCACTCATAATAAGGCAGAACCCCAAATAATTAGAACTAGAGTGGCCACATACCAAAGGCTGAGGGCTGGGCTCTTGTAGCTTTCAGAGTTGTGTGGAGAAGGGAAATTTCAGTGGGTGTAGCTTGACATATGCGTTGTTGTTGTGTGCCTTCAAGTCGTTTCCGACTTATGGTGACCTGCAGGCAAACTTATGGGTTTTTCTGGGGCTTAGGGTGTGTAACGCACCTAAGGCCACCTAGTGGGTTTCCATGGCTTACTGGGGAATCGAACCTTGGTTTCCAAGGTTATAGCCCAACTCTATACTCTGCTGGGAGTTGCAGTTCAGCAATATCTGGAGGCCCACTCAATTCCTGTCCCTGCCCTATTGTATCAGAAGCAAACCTAATGTTTACTACTCATTTTATAAGTACTTTTATACCTCCTCATGCACTGAAAAAAAAATAAGACAAATATAAGGCAAATATTGTTGTTGCTGTTGTTGTTGTTGTTGTTGTTGTGTGCCTTCAAGTCATTTCCAACTCATGGCAACCCTAAGGTGACCCTATCATGAGGTTTTCCAGGCTTGAGAGAGTGTGATGCGCCCAAGGTCACCCAGTGGATTTCCTAGGGCTAGTGGGAAATCACACTCTGGGCTCCAAGGTTATAGCTCAACTCTCATTTTTATAAGTAAAGTCGTGTATATACCCAGCTTTGCCTAGGATTTTATTTTCCCATAGGTAATACTTGTTAGAAAGATTTGAAATCTTGTGTCTCTAATTCCCCGAATTGCCTCATCCAGTACCTGTAACTTTTCCCCATATTCCCCAATTTAATCTATATTCAGAGTTATTAACATAGAGAGGTTGGGTTCCTGAGGGAATACACTGCCTTCCCCCTTACTGCAAACCCTAGGATTCCATATAATCTTCTTAGGCAGCCAATCATATGAGCTCTTTGCCTGACAAAGACAAACAAACTTTGACTTTTATATATTAGATCTTAAGATGATGAATGATAACTAGAGATGGGTGAGGGGAGCTAATGAGATAACAATTGATGGAGAGATTTTGCACAGTTTCCTACCCTCCACTCTCCTAATTTGGTGGGGACAGTATTGCTTGATTGATTAAGATTCTGTTTTTCTCCCATGTTTGACCCAAAGTGGCTAATACCATACATTAAAACAATACAGTTAAAAGAGTCTGAAATACAAACGATTGAAAAGAACATTAAATGTAATCCTCCTAAGAATATTAATCCAAAACAGTGAAAAGTACATTAAAACCTACCCATTGCACTATCCCAATCTGTTAAATAGGAAGGGTTATTTCAATAAAGCCTTTGCCTTCCAGTGAAACGAGAGCAGGGAGGGAGCCAGCTGAGACTCTCTTAGCAAAGAGTTTTGTAGCCTGAGAGCACTCGCCAAGAAGGTTCTCTCCTGAGTCCTCACCAGCCATACCCATGATGGTGGTGGGATTGTGAGAAAGCCTTCCGGAGAAGTTCTTAGAACTCAGGTAGGCTTATGTAGGGATATATGATCTTTCAGACAAACTGGACCTAAGCTGTATCGAGCTTTACAGGTTATAACTAGCACTTTGAATTCTGCTCAGAAATTGACTGGTAGCCAGTGAAGCCGTTTCAGCAAGGGAGTGATATGCTTTCTATAACCAGCCCTTGTCAGCAGTCTAGTCACAGTGTTTTGGACCTGCTGAAGTTCCTAGATTCTAAAGGCAGCCCCAAATAGACTGTTCCACAGTAATCCAAATGGGATGTAATCGAGGCAAGTGTTACCATGGCCAGATCTGACTTCTCAAGGAACAGGCATAGATCATACACTGGTTTAAATTGTACAAATGCACTCCTGGCCATTGATGAAACCTGGGTTTCCAGACTGAGGGCTGAGTTCAAGAGTACACTCAAGCTACAAACCTGAGATTTCAGGGGGAATGTAACCCCCTCCTAGCACAGGCTGAATTCCTATTCCCTTATCGGCCTTCTGACTGAACAAGAGCACCTCTGTCTTGTCTGGGTTAAGCTTCAACAAGTTTGTCCTCATCCAGATCATTACTGACAACAAACACTGGTTCAGAACTAAGACATCTTCCTTGGAGTCAGATGGAAAGGATGGATAGAGTTGGGTGTCATCAGCATATTGGTGACACCAAACTCCAAAGCTCTGGACGACTTCTCTCAGTAGTTATGTGTATATATTAAGCACAATGGGGTACAGAACTGAACTCTGCAGGACATCACAAACCAATGGTCAGGGTGTCAAATAGGAGTCCTCCAGAACCACCTTCTGAGCGTGTCCCTCTTAAAAGGGCAGAACCTACTGAAGTGCTCCCAATTCCCATCCAGAGATGCCCTCTAAAAGGATACCATGATCAAAGGTATCAAAAGCTGCTTAGGTGTCCACTGGAACCAACAGGGACATACCTCCTATTCAGTTCCCAGCGTAGGTTATCCACCAAGCCAACCAAAGCTGTCTCTGTCCCATAACTAGGCCTGGGGGCAGTCTGAAATGTATCTAGGATTACTGACCTGTCATCCCACTTTTCCAGCTGCTTTTTAAATGTCCCATTTTTTTCTCTCCTCCCACAATTTTCCATCTTAGGCCTCAGTTGCTACAAACTGAGGTCAGTGTGCAAAAGTAGTTTGCGATCAGTTAACTTAGTGGGAGAAGAAAAGAGAAGGAGAAAGCATAAACTTTCCCTTCCTTGTAGGCTCAGGCAAAAGTAAACTGCTACAGTCTCTTCTAGCCTGTATTTTTTCCCTCATTAATAACTTGTGCCATCCTGACCACACTGTGATGTTGCTTTACCACATGCGTTCTGGTTTTCATTTGTTAACTGTATGCAATTAGAATAATCAGAGAGATTAATTAATTAATTTGGCACCAGAATTTTACAGGCAGAGGAGACAGTAGAGATGTGTGACAACACGAGCCAGGGACAGTCAAAGGTGGTAGTATTTAAGACCAGAACATGAAGCTGTGCTTTTGCCACAGGAAGACAAAAATATAATAGTAAAATATAAGAGTGCCTCTCAAAAATATCCAGGGTACTGTTTAGTACTTACATCTAGCACCAGTATTAGTGGAAAGAAATTCAAGAACTCAGAGAATGCATCTCCCAGGATAACCACAATATGCTTCTCCCTGCTTTAAAAAAAATAATTGCTGTCTGCTCTCACAGGTACATGTTTTTAACTAATTTTATAGCAGCTGGGTTGGGATTTTACAGTGCAGTTAGCCTGCCTTAAGGCATTAGGAAATACTCGGCTAAAAAAGCTGAAAAGAATAAATATTCAAGCTGCCTCAACCGCTGCCTGCCAAACTGTACTGGGAGTAGGTATTGGCACACCGATTAGGAAAAAGATTTGCCTGTGCAGTCTTCTGCTCAGCCAGCAATGCATGTATTCTTGGGAAGGGATCCTTTCCAGACCAGTGCTGGGGCATAGTGACCTACTAGTAGCCAGTCTGAGGCCAAGCCACAGGTATTTTGGATGGTCAAACAGAGAGGGCTTAGCTGGATGATGGTGCCTTTGAACAGCCAGAGGTGTGAAAGTCTGTGTTTGCTACAAGAAGGGAACCTGGTGGCTGAGGAGAAATATCAGCAACTGGAACTCCTCTTGAAGGAGGCCGGGTTCTGTTTGGGGGCTCCAGATAGAGCTAGTCGAAGTCCCCTCCTTTTTCCAGGGGAATGAAGGTAGCTGTAGTTCTGGGCTTTGCAACAGTTGCCTATTGTTGAAATACTAAGGAGGTGAATATTTCTAGTTGCCACCCAGTCAGTATTTCTATCCTCTTGGACAGTTGTCAGAATTAAAACCTGCAAAGTGGGCTGGCCTAGGGCTGAGCAGCAAAGCCATTGTTAAAAATGTATTTATATTATTTATAACCTGCCATTCAGGGCAAGTCCTCCCAAGATGGCATACAGAACGTCTATTAAAACAGTACAGTAATCCCTCCATATTCGCTAGGGCTAAGGGTACAGGACCCCTGTGAAAGTGAAAAAAATGTGAATAACTCTAGACCCTCCCAAACCATATTTAACACACACACACACACAGAAGTATGATCATCATATTCAGCCCACTGTGCACTCCTGTGAGTCCTTAGGGTTTCTTCACAAGGCAGAAGTGGCTGGCTGGTGGGGCTTACTGCCCCCTCCACTGCTGCTCCACTCCCTTTTTAATAGGGACTTAGAACCCTTGCTTGCAGTTTCTCAGTCTCATGAGGCTTGCAGTCCCTATTAAAAATGGCACAGGGAGGCAGCAGAGGTGAAAGCAAATAATCTGTGAATAATCAAATCCGCAGAAGTGAACCCTGCAAATGTGGAGGGCTGACTGTAAAATAAAACAGAGGTGGACAACTGTGGACTGTAATAGCTGCAAGTTCTAGCCATCCTAATAATTATTCAAATGCAAAAATATGTGGAGATGCACAGTTGCCTACCCCTGCAATAAACCACATAATACATTATTTAAAACAGTAGTAGGATTAAAACAGACCCATCATAGCCCTGTGGGGAAAATGCATAGAACTGCATAGAACTCTAAATTTAGTGAGCCAAAGCAACTTCTGAGGGAAGGGAGTTCCAACGGTGTGGGGAGCATTCATTGTAAAGGCCCTCTCTCTGGCAGATGATGGCCTGTTTTCAATTTTGAACCACAGAACAGAATTTTTGCATCTGACCATGAGGCCTGGGTTTCATAAGGTGTAGAGGGCCCTTCACACAACTTGTTTGCAAACAGTTAAGAACTTTAGATGGGTAAAAACACCACTTTGTGTTTCATCTGGGAAGTCAATAGGAAACAAGTGCCACTGGTGAAAAATTGCATGCCTACCATAAACACCTGCCAGCTGAATTTTGCACCAGCTGAAAGCTCTGGACTGTCTTCAGAGGCAGCTGTCTGTAGATGGCATTACAGGTGACAGCAAGGAATTGACTGTGTGACTGTAGTAAACTTTGCATTTTCCAAATAAGATTGCAATAGACACACCAGACAAAGCTGGCAGAAGGTATCTACCAATGCAACCTATCCCTATGTAGATAGTTGTGGATCTAAAAGAACATACAAACTGTAAAGCTTGCTCCTTAGAAGAGTGATATCTTATTTAAAACTGGTTGCAAGCTTCCATAAAGATCAACAATCTTTCAAACCACAATACCACATCTCTCTTGTTTGTCCTTATCAATTCAAAAATGGACTTTTAAGAGTTTCTAGCTTTCTTACATGCATGTCATAGCAAATGCTTGAAATAGTAATCACATGACATCGATATAAATGTATCGTGGTGGCTATTTACTGTGAATGTAAACCTGTTGTTGTTGTTGCTGTTATATTTATTTATATCATGCTTTTCTCCCAAAATAGGGACTCAAAGAGGCTAGCCTTCTCAGTGGCTGCTCCCACCTGTGGAACACAGGAGACTAGGCATGCTCCCTCCCTGCTCTCCTTTTGCCAGGAGGACAAAACTTTTCTTTTTAAACAAGCTTTTATGTAAGCCAGGAAGCTTTATTTATTAATTTGTTTTAAAGCTAATATTGTTTTAGTTTTTTTATGATTTTATATCCTTTTAATGTCTTTAACTGTTTTAAATGTTTTTTTAATGCGTTTATTTATTGTTGGAAGCTGCCTTGGGTCTCATTCTGTGAGAAAGGCGGCCTATAAATATAATAAATAAGTAAGTAAGTAAGTAAGTAATAAAGCATTTAAAAAACCAATACAATTAAAAGCATACAGAAAATGAACTTTAAAACAGAATTAAATTATTCATAGTATTGCAACCATTGCACAGGTATAAGATGTGGGATACATGACTCAATGGTACTACATACAAAAAGGACCTTGGGATTATTGTAGACCGCAAATTAAGTATGAGCCAGCAGTGTGATGCTGCAGAAAAGACAAATGCTATTTTAGCCTGCATTAGTAGAAGCATAGTTTCCAAGCTGAGGGAAATAATAGCCCCACTATACTCTGCTCTGGTTAGCCCTCATTTGGAGTCCTGCATTCAGTTCTGGGCACCTCATTTTTAGAAAGATATAGAGTGGGTTCAGAGAAGGGCAACAAAAATGATGAGAGGTGTGGAGAACAAAACATATAAAGGAAAGATTGAAAGAGCTGGACATGGTGAAGAGAAGACTGAGGGGTGACATGATTGCCCCCTTTAAATACCTGAAGGGTTGTCCCTGGCCATTTCCACACTAGACTATTATAGTGCTGTGATTCCACTTTCAACCTCCTATGGAATCCTGGGGTTTGCAGTTTGGCCCCTCCCGAAACTGCAAACCCCAGGATTCCACAGGAGGTTGAAAGTGGAATCATAGCGCTGTAACAGCCTAGTGCAGAAATGGCCCCAGAGAGGCAGAGGCAGGTTTGTTCTCTGCTGCTCTAGAAGGTAGGACCACATCTAATGGTCTGAGGTTAGAGGAGCGTAGATTTTGACTGAACATTAGAAGGTCTTTCTTGACAGTAAAAGTGGTTTGGCAATGGAACCAACTGCCTAGGGAGGTGGTAGGGTCTCCTTCTCTGGATGTCTTCAAATAGAGGCTGGGGATGCTTTAGCTGGATATCCTTCATTGAGAAGGAGGCTGATGGTCCAGGAGGCCCCTTCCAACTCAACAATCCTATGACTCTTATGATTCTAATTCAAACCTCCAATTAAAAGAATAAAATACAATTCAAAAATAAATGAAAAGCTATTAAAAACAGTTTTATTTAAAACAAGACAGCACCCCTAGCCTATTATTTAAAAACTTGCTGTTTTAAAAGTCTGTTAGAATAAAAAGGGTTTTGCCTGCCTACAAAGGGATAGCAAGGAGGAGGCCATGCAGGCCTCCCTGAGAAGGGAGTTCCAGAGTCTAGGGGGAACCACCCAGAAGGCTTTCTCTCACATCCCTACCAACAATGCTTGCGATGGTGGTGGGGCTGAGAGAAAGGTCTCTCCTGATTATCTCAGGGCTTGGGCTGCTCATACAGGGATATACAGTCTGCCAGATAACTTGGACCTGAGCCATATAGGGCTATATGGTACACATGGATCTCTATCTTTTCTTAAAAGGATCATGAAGAGCTTGGCCTGAGACCATCTGGGAAGCTATTTCATATCTCCTAGCCAGCCTATGACTTCCCTCTGGCCTTGGTTGAATGACTGCTTGCCGCCTCACCCAGGCTATGCACGATCTGTGGAATTACTGTCTTTGGGCCTTTCCGCCCTACACTGTCATAGTGCTATTATTCCACTTTCAACATCCTATGGACTCCTGGGGTTTGCAGTTTAGGGAGGGGCATTTAAGAATTCTCAGCCAGAGAGCTCTTTGGTCTCAGTAAACTACTGAGTAAACTACAAACCCCAAAATTCCACAGGATGCTGAAGGTGGAATAATAGCATTACAACATGTGGAATGTGGAAAGGGCCTTTGTAGAAAAGGGTACAGACACCAGCTTTTCCAGACATCTGAAAAATCTTAAGCCAGTTAATGAAGTTTTTCTTATTATAAACAGAAAGCACACAACATATGTTCAGGGATGCCTTGCCTAAAACTGCTTTACCTAACCCTCCCACCCCAGGTCCCCAAATAGAGACATAAAGGATCTTTGCATATACATAGTTTAGGAGGAGCTCCCCCTGGACTTTTCAGGTGACAGAGGTGGATCAAGTTCCGTTGTTTCAAGACACAAACTTGTCTCTTCAACTTTTCATATGTAAGATAGATACACACACACACACACACACACACACATATATAATTTTCTAGTATCTCCCTAAACTTCTCTGCAAGATAAACTGGTGTCTTGCACAAATTATATTATTTGTATTGGGGAAATTCAGCCCGTGACTAGAGCCCTTTTCGCACGGCGTTTCTTAAGTGAAAGGGCCCCTTGAGCGTCGCGTAAATGTGAGGAGCAGTCTGCATGACGCACTCACATTTACGCGACGCTCAAGAGCGTGACGCGAACCGCTAACAGATTTTCTTATTTTCGGCTTCAAGCCAAAAATGCCACGCGGTTGCGCAATGCTCAGGGGCGTGGAGCGCACTTACCTGCCGTGCGCAGCCTCCTGGGCCACGCTGGTCGCGCTTCCTGCCTCAGCGCTAGCCTTCAACTCCCAGGCTGCGCTGCGGTAGGAAGGGGTGGGGCACGGGTGGGGCACTCGCGTGACCAGCAAGCAGCTGCGGTGCCAAAGCAGCAGGGACGCAACAGCCTCTCACAAGAGGCTGCTTGCATGATCCCTGTGCTCCAGCACTGAGAACAGGTAAGTTGAGGAAAGGACCTAAAACAAAGATGGAGAACATTTGGCTTTCCAGATGTTTTCTACCACAGCTCCCACAGTCATTTAGCTTTTGGCCACACTGGATTGGTAGAGGGACTTTGGGGTTAAAACATCTGGAAAGCCCCTACTCCTGATTCATTCCAAATTTGCTTGCCTTGGAGTAACTTGCAACAGGCTCCTTACTGGACTTATGGCTGATTTGTCAGGGGCAGTCCTGATTAATCCTCTGTCATCCCACTTTTTCAGCTGCTTTTAAAATATCTTAGTTTCTCTTTCCTCCCCACATTTCTCCCCTTCCTCCTCAGTTTATTTCAATTACTAGAAAGTAATGTCCAAAAGTGCAAAAGTAGTTCACACTCAACTCAGCAGAAGGAAGAAAAGAGCAGGGGTCAGAATCTTGTCCTTCCCAGTAGGCTCAGGCAAAAGCAAACTTCTGCAGCCTCTCCTAGCTTGTGTGCCTTCCTCATCAATAACTTTTATCATCTTGACCACATTCTGATGTTGCTTGGCCACATGCATCCTGATTTTGATCTGCAAAATGTTGAAGAGTATGGCATTCTATAATTTGCGTCACGAAAGTCCATAAATTGGTGACTGGGAAGATTTCAGCATTGTGAGAAATCTCATCTTTCAGGTAGTTGGCCTATTAAACAAATCTCCTGATGTTCATGTTTTGGAGGTAAGTTTATGCAAGCACTATCTGAGGAAGTTTCAAAGCTGAGGATGAGCATGACTGCTGGTTGCTGGGACAAAAGACCTCATGCACAGTATCTTCAAGCAGAATAAAAATAGGGAAAAATAATATTTGTTGAGAATAGTTTCATGGGAACAGGCAATGAAAGCAAACAAAAATTAAAAGCCCCCACAAAATAGAATGTATCAGACATTGCTTATCCTTGCTTGATGGTTTTGAAGCTCTTCCAATGCTTCCAGAAGCTGCTCTGTCCTGTGCTTTGGTGAATCAGTAGCATAAATGATTACCATACTTGGACCACTGCATGGGTATAGTGCTATTATTCCACTTTCAACATCCTATGGAATCCTGGAGTTTGCAGTTTAGGGAGGGGTATTTAGCATTCTTAGCCAGAGAGCTCTTTAGCCTCAGTAAACTACAAACCCCAGAATTCCACAGGATGTCGAAAGTGGAATAATAGCACTATAACAGTGTAGGGCGGAAATGGCCTTGGTGTGGTGGTTGGGATGAACCAGCCATTAGTACTGCCTCCCTGTAGGCTACTGCTGGTTGGACTTAAATCGAGACAATATTAAAACGGTGCCCCCCAGTGGTTCTGAAATTGAAATGGGACAAAAAAATAGGAAGTTAACAGTCGTATATGTGTCAGCCCCGCACATGCTTACAAGTCCTATTGCATACAGCACAGTAAACATATATAAGACTGTGTTGAATAGATACATTGGATGTATATATTAGGTTTTTAAAGATGGTAAGAAATACCTTGAGTTCTGCTTAGAAGAGAACCGGTAGCAATGCAGACATCAGGCCCAACATTTAAACTGAAGACCTAAAATATAATCAAGGTTACCAGCTTTAGTTTTCCCTTGAGCCTGGAATTTTGCTTCACTTGGTGCAGAATGCGCTTGCTTACTTGTTCCTTCCCACACAACATACAAGGCCCTGGATAGTTCCATCTAACATGAAGTAAATAAGTAAAGAGTGAAACCAGGCATCCATAATTTTAATGTCAGATCTATGTTTTGTCAGATCTGCTCTCCTCCACATCAAGCTTAGGGGGAAAAACAGAATATTTCTGATTGGATGGGAATTGATGAGGTCAGTAACTCCACTTTCCTTTCCAATAATAGAATCTGCATTCAGTCTATTGGCTGATATGTCTATTGAATGGGAAGCAGGGCTTATGTTGCAGGAGGGGAAAAAAAGCCTTTAAAACTGTGTTTTTATTTGTGCATTCACCTAAGAGTAGGAATCACTCCCAATCTGAGAATTAACCTCATCTTGGGACATTCTTTATTTTATAATTTTCTATAAGTATTGTTATTTCTCGTGACACATCCTAATAAAGCAGGTTAAAACTATAGTTTAATAAAAACGTAGACAAATGGACATGGTCTGGCCTACTGGCATATGATGTACAATTGCCCAGAAATTAATTTAACATGCAAAATATTTTTTTCCCTAACAGTTGTGATAAAGATTCTCCATATCTGAATCTCGTATCACTCTTTGGGCTTTTTATGTAATGATCAGAATCCTGTTCAAAAGTGTGTTCTTTGTATCTGTGAATTAGAATAGATCCCCAAACTCCAAGCATCTTGCTGTTGTGTCCTGAGAGATCCTGAAAACAGTAGTTTGGGGAGGATGCTGATAGTTCTATACTCTCCTTACAGAAGTATAGGTCCCAGGATACCTCGAAAAGAAAGCATGGCTCTTAAATTACTTCACTTTGCAATGTAAATATACCTTTATAGCTAGGTGCTACCATCTTTAGAATAAGAGACTGATTGCCTGTATATAGATAGGGTGGCAAAATATTAATCTTTTCACACTACACAGTTGTAGTACTTTGATCCCACTTTAATTGCATCTTGTGATTTGTCATTTGGTGAGGCACTAGAATTCTGTTGAGAGGGAGAATTCTGTCTTTAGGAGGGAACCACAGCAGTTAAACTGGAGTCAAAGTCTATATAAGTGTGTAGTGTGAAAAGAACTATTATTTCTGGACATCCAGGCAATAGTCAATAAAGCAGAGCTACCCCTTAAAGAAACTGGCCCATTCTCAAAGACAGATAAGGAAATATTGGGAATTTTACTGTGGCCAGCTTTTTCTTTCTTACAAGAAGATGAGGAAAAGTGTGATCCATGGACCAAATACAATCCCAATTTGTGGGATCCCAATCCCAAATACAATTTGTGATCTAAAAATCCCACCCAAATGCCCTAGATCTAGCAGAGTTAAAAAATCAACCCATATCACCCAACCACTACATAACCATCAAAATGTTGTGTACTTGGATGGGAGACTGCCAGTGAATACGAGGTACTGTAGACTATGGTCATTTCCACACTATGCTGTTAACAGTGCTACTATTCCACTTTCAACATCCTGTTGAATTCTGGGGGTTGTAGTTTACTGAAACCAAAGAGCTCTCTGGGTGAGAATTCTACCTGAGGGATTCCATAGGATGCTAAAAGTGGAATAATAACACTATAACAGTGTAGTATGGAAATGGCCTAAGATTCAGAGGAAGAAACTGGCAAAACCACTTCTGAGTATTCCTTGCCAAAGAAAACTCTATGAAATCCATGGGGCTGCCACCAGTCAACGGGCAACTGGAAGGCATACTCACAGACATAACATCTACGAAGGGACAAAAGACACAAACAAACAAACAAAAATAATAAAAAAAATAATGCGTTGGATGGTTTGTGTGTCTGTGCTAGAGATGTGTCTTATACCTTTAAAGGTTGTGTAAAAGCAGACCTTTCAGCATGGGTTGCTTGTCACATAACCAGGGAAGAAGTAACATCTGCAGAAATTCCCTCTTCTACACAACCATTAGAGGTACAGGAGCCCTCTCTGGTTTTATATCCGGCCACTCTAGTGCCTATAGGTAGTAGACATTGTCAGAACTCAGCTTGTTATATCTAAGTATTTCACACACGTGGCTAAAAAAATTGTAATGTTTTTGCTCCATTTCTGTACAAGTTTGACCTCTAAATATCTTGCATTCACACTTAGGGAATTTGAGCATTTTCTCCTCCCACGCTGTGGATTAGGCCTGACAAGGAATGACATCTCCTCCTTAGTTTCCCCGCCGTTCCATGAAAAAACTGCCTGCCAAGCTTTCCCCATCCCCCCAGCTCAGTCATTGGAGCAATGAAAGGGGGAAAAAAAAAAACTGGAGCAGCATAGGGGTCTCTGCAGGGTCAGAGCCTCCCCGGAAGACAAAACTGGTGAGGCGGCTGTTGAATGACCTCATTGCAGGGGGTATAGCATTGTTCTTGATATGGAACTGAGTTGCAGTCATCTTGACGGATGGAAACACAACCTAGTTCTACGCCAGAGGAACAGAGTCAAATGGGGGCTTTCTATTCATCAATTCTTACTAGGTTTTCTCCAGTTGCAATGCCCCAGTCTGTCCCTTCCACTACCTGCCCACCGAATCTGTTATCACACCCTCCAGCTGTCCTGATTCGGCAGGCACAGTCATGATTAATCTTCTGTCATACCCTAGAGGCGTCTGCTCCCATTTGATCTTGGAAGCTAAGCAGGGTCAGCTCTGGTTAGCACATGAATGAGAGACCACCATCTAATACCAGGTGCTGCAAGGCTTTATTTCAGAGGAATGAACTGGCAAAAGCACCTCTGAGTATTCCTTGCCTAAGAAAACCCTATGAAATTGATGGGGTTGCCATAGGTCAACAGGCGACTTGAAGACACACACACACACACATTCAACTTTTTCAGATGCTTGTAAAAAGTCCCAGTCTCTCTCTTCTCATCCCACTTTCCCTCTTTGTCCTCTGCTTGCTTCATTCACTGCAAACTGAATTCAAAGTGCAAAAGTACTTTGCACTCAGTTATCTCCGCTGGGAGGAGAGGAGAGGATGAGGGGAAGTTTTCTCTTCTCAAGAGGCTCAGGCAAAAGCAAACTGCTGCAGCCTTTTCTAGCTTGTGTGTTCATCAATAACGTTTGCCATCTTGACCACACTCTGATGATGCCTTGCCACATGTGCTCCACTTTTCATCTGCAAAATATTGGAGGATGCGCTCTTTCAATTCCTTCTCACATCTGGCACAACCATAAGGGTTTAATGATTAGGCAGAGTCAGGCAGCTGCTGTGGGGCTTTGTGAAAGGGAAGCAAATTTGTTAGTTTCTAATGAATTATTGCTGCATTTTTACTGCGAGATAGGGGAGAAATACTGGTGAGATAACTAGGATGGCTGGAGTACCTGTGATGGAATGGGAGCACATGATGCTCTGTCTCTGGGGGGAAAATGTCTTGGGCCTTGAACCTAGTAAATAACGTATTTGCTGGCGTATTAGATGCACCAGCATATAAGATGCACCCCATTTTCAGACTGTATTTTTTAGGAAAATTTTTTTTAGTACCTGGCTGAGGCAAAATGCATGGGAGAGGGAGAGGGAGAGAAAGGAGGGGGTCACAAAAGGTTCCTCCACTTCTGTTTTGCCTTGGTAGGGTTTCTCCCAGCCCTCTCCTTTCTGTTTTGCCTGGGTGGGGAGAACTTCCCATCGAGGCAAAATGCATAGGAAAGACAGGGAGGCAAAAAGAGTGCTTGCGCTAGCTAGAGCTTTGTTCACCCCTCCTTCCTGTCATTTTGTCTGGGTGGGGAGAACTCCCTGCCAAGGGAAAATGCATAGGAAAGGTGGGGCTCTTCCTGCCTTTCCTATGCATTTTGCCTCTGTGGGGAGTTCTCCCCACCCAGGCAAAATGACAGAAAGGAGGGGTGAAAGGAGCATGAGTGCTAGCACTCCTTTCCTCCCTCGCTTTCCTATGTATTTAGGCACTGCAAGAGTTACCCGTATTTGCCGGTGTGTAAGATGCACTGGTGTATGAGACGCACCCCATTTTCAGATTTTTTAAGATAAAAAAGTGTGTCTTATACACTGGCAAATATGGTACTTCCCAACTGACCTAACAGAAAGAAATGATAGGATACCATTACTATGTGTGACGGTGTAGTGGTTTGATTATTGGACTACGATGTTGGAGGTGAGGCTTTGAATCGCCATTTGGCCACGGTAACCCACTGGGTAACCTTGAGTAAGTCACAATCTCTTGTCCTCAGGGGATGTAAATGCCCCCCCCCATACCAATTCTTCCAAGAAAACTCTGTGATAGTTTCTCCTTAGGGTTACCAGAAGTCAGAAATTACTTGAAGGCACACAACAACAACAAGGTATGTGTGAGCCTTTACTATCATCTATCTATCAATCTATTAAAATATTTATATCCCACTCTTTATCTGAAGATCTCAGGGTGGCTTACAGTAAAATAAATTTAAAACAATAAATAGTTACAAAGGTTTGAAAATATTAAAAACGTATTAAACAGTTTCTCAGTTTAAAAACAGACAATTTAAGACTGGTTAAAGCAGACTTGAATAATATAAACATAAAAACATGACAGTCTAGAAAAAAATCACTTTGGCCTGAAAGCTTTAGTAATAAGCCAGGTTTCAACTTGGTGCCATAATGATTCCAATGTTGGCATCAATCAGTCCCCCAGGGGGAGGAAAATCTATAACCAGGGTGCCACCAGAGAAAAGGCCCTCACTCATGTCCTACTACCATGTATTTCCTCTACTGAGGCCCCCTCAGGCAGGCATAGATAGAAAGAGGTGCTCCCTTAGGTATCAAAGTTTCAAGCTGTTTAGGCATTTAAAGGTTATGGCCAGCACCTTGAATTCAGAATGGAAACGTATTGGCAGCCAGTGCATTTCCTTCAGAAACAGATGTTACATGATATCTGAACAGAGTTCCAGTGAACTGTCTAGCAGCTGCATTTAGCACTAGTTGCAACTTCTGAGTCATCTTCAAGGGCATCCCCATATATAGCGCATTGTCGCAGTCTAACTGGGAAGTTACCAGTGCATGGACTACTGTGGCCAAATCATCCCTGTCCAGAAAAGGCCATATCTGGAAGATCGGTCAAAGTTGTTCCTAAGCAGGCCGAGCCACCAAGCCTATCTGGGTCTTCAATGACAAGGATGGATTCAGGAGTACTCCCAGGCTACACACCTGAGGAGTGCAATTCAACGAGGGCAGGTAACATACCCAGTTCCCAGACTCAAGAACCACCCATCGACAGAGTCTCTGTCTTACCAGGATTCAGCCTCAGTTTATTCAACCCCCTCCTCCCCAAAAGCATGATAGATCTGGAGTTCTGCTCACAGGGGAGTAATTACTTTCCTCCCTCCCTAGACAGGCTCCTAGACTTGGTGGAGTAGGGCTTTTGCTAGTCGTTCCATGCAACACCAGCAAGAGCCTTCAGTTCCAACAGCAGCATCACTGCTGGGAGCAAGACCAAAGAGATGTAACTGTGGAGGTACTGTTGGCCCAAGACATTTTGTTGGCTGAAATAAATTAGCAAATGATGTATGTGTTTGTGCACGCAGACATACACACACAGAGCACCCGGTTTAAGATGCATCGTATAGCTGGGGTGGGGGCAAAATGAGGACTCCAGACAAGAATTCTACCTCCTCAAATTACATTTTCCTCCAGTCCTCAAGTAGATGTGCCAGGGTGAAAACTGGAGAGGGGTCCTATACCTTTAATGGTGTTGCAGAAGACGGAATTTCAGCAGGTGTTGCTTGTTACACAACCAGGTAACAAGTAACACCTGCTGAAAGGTTCTCTTTTACACAACAATTCAATGTACAGGAGTCTTCTCCAGTTTTCACTTTGGCAACGCTAGCTAAAAGTAAGACATTGAAAGTCATTCATACCTAGAACTCTTTATTAGTTGTGTGTGCATTCCCTTGGTAACTTCACCTGCTCCTTTTCTTTGGACACCTAAATTGTATAATGCTCAACTGAAGTTTTAAGATACTGCAGTGCTAGAATCTGGAAACTAAAGGAACATTTCACTGTGGGAGGCAGAATTCTTATTTGAAGGGGCAGCATATCTCATTTTGCACGGTGTGTGTAGCTACAACACTGCTTTCTGCTATCTGAAATGTGACAACAATCTGAAAAGAAGTTGCCCGTACATTTCCTGGCAAGCTCTCTGTGCCTGAACCAGACAGAAATTCAATAGGCAAAGCTTTTTTTCCTGTGCTGTCTTGCTATGAAAAAGCTTCGCTGCTGAATTTCTGGCCATGCAGTTACTGAAGGCACTAAAAAGATGCCTAGAGCAAAACTGGAAATGATATTCCACGCCCATTCAAAATAAGCCTGGGAAAAGAGTAGGGGGGAAAACCCCAGACCTCAAGCTTTGCTTCAGGTGAGCAGTTTGAACCCAGGCCAGGAATTCCGGAGGCCTTACCTTAACCAGGTATTGTGGGGAGTGGAACCTCATCAGCAGGAATGTGACTTAAAGAGAACCCACCCAATCCCTTGAGGCCTGATGTCTTTCATTTTATTGGAAAGAAGCCAGCGAACTTGGACTGGACATGGTGGGAAGTTTATGTTGGGGGAGAGAACTAGGGCAGGGTTCAAAGGATTTCTTTCCTTTTCTTTTCCACTGTTATACAGCAAAACCCAGGCCTACGCAGCTTTGCGCTCTTCTAAATATATCACAGTTGGAGTATTTGCAGGAGGAATCACAAGGCTTCTTCTTTTTGATAAATTCCAGGTCTCACTGAATTGTCATTATTAAATACTCATAATTATGGCAAGCAAAGTGTGTGTGGAGGGAGAAAAGCTCAGAAAAAAAAAAGACTTTTGGGACGACAAATCCCAGAATCCTCCAGTCATCAAGGCCCTTGACTCAGAATTCCCTAGACAGAATTGACCATTACGACTGGACCTAATCAAGGAAGCCATGGGCCTGGGTTTGCAAGACCTGAGCAGGGCTGCTAATAACAGAGTATTTTAAAGGTCTCTCATTAGTACAGATGCCATAAGTGAAAGACAACTTGACAATCCATAAGAAGTCAAAAAAGCATTTTCCCCCAAGCTCTGGGGTTGCATATTTTAAGGTCCCATACTGCAGGGGCAGGGGAGGATGTGTCATCTTCAAGATGTTGTTGGCTCATGACTTCTTTCATCCTTAGCCAGGGGTTAAGAAAATTACGTTTTTTGGAATGCCATTCCCAGAATCTCCTAGCCAGCATGGCAATTTAACATTTTGACTGGAGGATTCTAGGAACTGTGGTCCAAAACAGCAAGCTTTGGTCTAAGCATTTTCAGCAGCAGTGGTAAATGATACTGGAAATGGCAGTCTAGGAACTTCTGAAGGCCATATGTTTGCCGTACCTGCCATACTGGGTACCTGTCTGTACAGGCCTAGCCCTCAGTGGAGCAGGATTTTGATTTAATTTTGATGGGGCTATCTAGTGGGAAACAGATTAAAATACTTCAAGCCAGGGGCTATGTCGTTCTTGGGCTGCGAATTGACCTTCCTTAATACACAGCAGTGGAAGAAGGTAGCCATCAGCAGTGGAGCAGAGTTGGATAGCTATCCAACAGAGGTTGGACGGCCATCTTTCTGGAGTGCTTTAGATGTATATTCCTGCATGGCAAGGGTTTGGATTAGAAGGCCATTGTGGTATCTTCCAACTCTATGATTCTATGAGCAAATACATTGACTAGGGGGACCATGTCCTCTTAGATTTAATACTGAGGCCACTTCCACACTACACTGTTATAGTGCTATTAGTCCACTTTCCACCTCCTGTGGAATTATGGGGTTTGTAGTTTGCTGAGTCCAAAGAGCTCTCTGGGTGAGAATTCTAAATACCCCTCCCTAAACTGCAAACCCCAGGATTCCATAGGATGTTGAAAGTGGAATAATAGCACTGTAACAGTGTAGTGCAGAAATAGCCTGAATTAAGGTGGTTGGGTCCCTGGAGCAGTTCCAAAATAGCATTATGCACAGCTTCTAGGAGTAGGAGCATTGAAAGTGAATATATAGAATCATAGAGCTGGAAGAAACCACGAGAACCATTGAGTCCAACCCACTGCCATGCAGAATACATAATTAAATCACTCCTGAGAGATGGCCATCCAATCTCTGTTTAAAAACCTCCAAAGAAGGAGACTCCGCCACACTCCAGGGCAGTATATTCTACTGTCTCTTACCATCAGGAAGTTATTTCTAATGTTAGATGGAATCTCTTTTCCTCAAGTTTGAAGCCATTGCTTTGTGTCCTAATTTCTGGAGCACCAGAAAACAAGCTTGCTCCAGCCTCCATTGACATCCCTTCAAATATTTAAACATGGCTGTCATGTCACCTCTTAACTTTCTCATCTCCGGGCTAAGTATACCCAGTTTCCTAAGCTGCTCCTTAAAGGACATGGTTTCCAAACCTTTTACCATTTTGGTTACCCTCGTCTAGCCATGTTCCAGCTTGTCAATATCCTTCTTGAATTGTGGTGCCCATAAATGGACACAGTGTTCCAGGTGAGGTTTGACCATAGCAGAATAAAGTGGTACTAATGCTTCCCTTGACCCAGTCTTATCAATGCAGCTTATATCTACATTGGCTTTTTAAGCTGATATATCACACTGTTGACTCATATTCAGCTTATGATCTACTAAGACTCCTAGATCATTTTCACATGTACTGTGGTCAAGGCAGGTGTCACCCATCCTATATCTGCATTTAATTTTTTCTGCTAAGTGTAGCACTTTACATTTCTCCCTATTTAAATTCATTTTGTTAGTTTTGGTCCAGCTGTCTAATCTGTTCAGGTCATTTTGAATTCTGATCCTGTCCTTGGAGATATTTGCTACCCCTCCTAATTTGGTGTCAGTTGATAAGAATGCTCTCTATTCCATCATCCATGTAACTGATAAAAATGTTGAATAGCACTGGGCCCAGGACAAAACCCTGTGGCACTCCACCAGTCACTTCTCTCTAGGATGAAGAGGAGCCATTGGTGAATACTCTTTGGGTTCAGTCAGTCAACCAATTACAAATCCACTTAACAGTAGCATTATCTAGACCACGTTTTACTAACTTGTTTGCAAGAATATCACGAGGGACCTTGTTAAAGGCCTTACTGAAATCAAGATATATTACATCCACAGGATTCCCTTCATCTATCATGCTTGTAACTCTTATCAAAAAGTGAGATAATATTAGTATTTTTTTTACTTTTAGTGGTCATGGTATTCCCTTCTAAGTGCTTACAGACTGTCTGATTAATTATTTGCTCTAGAATCTTTCCTGGTATTGATGTCAGGCTTACTGGGTGGTAATTGTTTGGGTCCTCCTTTTTCCCCATTTTGAATATAGGGATAACATTTACCCACCTCCAGTCTGCTAGGATTTCTCCCATTCTCTAGGAATTCTCAGTTCTCTATTAGCATTTCACTGTCTTCTCCAGATAGTCGACCTACCACTATGTTTGTTCTTTTGCTATAGACATAACCAAAGGTGTCCTTTTTATTGTTTTTAACCTGTCTAGCAAGCCTGAGCTCGTTCTGCACCTTTAGCTTTTCTAACTTTCTCCCTGCATGTGCTGGTTATTCGTTGTATTCCTCTTTGTTGATTTCATCCCTTTTCCGTTTCTTCTACACACTCCATTTAAATAAAAAAAAAAAATACAAAATGAAATACAAAATATTAGTAAAGCCCAAAAATATTTATGTGTGAACTCATTTAGGAGACTGACGATCTAGTTCCATTCAAATTGTCTCACAACACTTAAAATTTTACCAGTAGACATAGCCTAAATACCCTAAATGCATCAGATCCTATCTGATATAGGAAGCTAAGCAGGGTCAGCCTTGGTTAGTACTTGGATGGGAGACTGCTTGCAGGTGCTATAGGCTATATTTGATAGAAAGGAACTGGCAAAATCACCTCTGAGCATTCCTTGCCTGAGAAAACCTTGTGAAATTCACAGGGTTGCCATAAACCAACAGGCAAATTGAAGACACATACACATATACAACAGAAACATAGGGAGGATTAAAGAAGTGAGATAGCAAGCTGCAGTATTCTTTTTCCTTCAGCATTGGGTTCCTGTGAGAGGCCCGGAGCAACTGCACCAATTGAACCATTGATGATCTGGACATGTTTATGTTTCTTCTTTTCCTTCCCAAATTATTGGAGTGTGTGTGTATGTATGTTTTTATGGGAATCTGAGGCTTTGGAACAGCAATCACAGGCGACCTGTTCTATATTGTAGACTATGTTCAGTCCTACCCCTTTGAGTTCTTCAGTGAGTGACTAACTAACTTACCTCATCATGGTTTGTCCCCTCCAGGCTCTCTGATTGTTTAGGCTGCAAATTGGGGCTGCCTGCCCCTGGGTGTGATGCACAGCTGGTTGTGAAGGACGTCATGTCCTTCCTTCATTTTCAGACACAGCAGGCAAGTGAAGCAGCCACAGCAGCTGCTGCTTTGCCAGCCAAAGAGGGAAAATGATTTGGATTTTGGCAGGAGTGTGTGGACTTCAGTAGGTGTGCATCAAAATCACCAAGCCTGGGAAACAAACAATGAGTTGCTATTTATGATTCCAAGGCAGTAGAGAATGGTGGGACCACCTTTGGTAAAACTGTTAATGATGTTCTTAAAATCCGCAAACAACTGGGGAAAAAATCCTGCTTTTTGATGCAGATTTTTACATCCCTAAAATTTTAAACCTCAAGCTTGTAGTCCTCATGGGTATGCAGAATATTTAGGACCATTTCTGTTCATGTCCTATCCTCTCTCCCCACACCCATCTCTTTCTGTTTTTTTTGGGTGGGTTGGTGAGTGGGTGGGTGGGAGAATGTTTGGATTATACAGATAAACTTCTTGAATAACTTGTTGCAGACTTTTAAAACGTATTTAAATATTGCATAATTATATTCTGCTGGCCAGCTAGGATTACTAGTGGGGTAATCTGAGTTGCTTTGGTGCAGATTATCAGAGTTCTAGCAAAAAAAAAAAAAACTCTGGGAAAAATAATTCCTAATCCTAAGGCTATCATTCTGAAAAAGTAAGCTTCTGCTATGAATCTGCGTTGAATATATGTATACATATTTGTAGGATGCCAGCATTAAATATTTAAATATCTGTGCAATTTGCCATTTGGGTGTCTTCCAGGCCTGCTTGCCTTTATTTCTCTCTAACTTAGTGAAGGGGTGATATTTGTGGTCATTATGTGCCCCCTCCCACAAAGCCCTCTCAAATTTATTTGTTAGGGAGAACTATTTCTCCTGGATGGCTTAAAACTATTGCAAGATGCAATTGTTTTGTCCGGACAACTCTCAAGCTTACCGCATACCTTAAAAATGGGATAGTAAAACCCTGAAAAATATCGTTAAAATTGTCCAGACTTGTAATGGCTTCCAGTCATGTTGGGCACACTTACTGCAGTGATACAGGTTGAAAAATGACCTCTGCTTCTCCACATTTGCCCATCCCTACTCTGACCTAAGCATCTCAGATTTGAACCAGGAGTGAAATTTGCAGACCCATCTCATGATAGGCAGGTCTTCCCAAGTCCCACTGTACTTCAACTGAGTCTTTTTTTTTTCTTATGAGGTTCAGATGTTGGAAAATAATGGCAAAATAACAGCAACAAAACCCACTTGTGGGATGTGTGTATGTAAGTGTGCACATGTGTATATGTATATATACTCCAACTATTCCAATTTGGCAGGGAGAGTCCCAATTAATCCTCTGTTGTCCCAGTCCCCCTTTTTCAGTGGTCTTTAAAATGTCCTGGTTTCTTTCTTGTCCTCCCACTTTCCCCACTTTCCCCCAGCTTCCTTCAATTGCTGCACACTGAGTTCAAAGTGCAAAAATAGTTTGCACTCAATTAACTCATTGTGGGGCAGATCTCTTCTAGGAACCCACCAACCTGTCGTAAGTGGCACACTTCAACTACTGAGAAACTGAAGGAAAAAAATTGGATATGTTCCTCCTCCCTACCTGAATACCAAGGTGGTTGGGAAATATTTTTGACCTATTTGGACTAATATCAAGGCATTTGTGTAATAAATGTATTGCAGAATAATATCAGATGTGAACAGGGCCCAGTGAGGTTAATATACTGTGTGAGGAAGTGAGACTGGGTCTTCTCAGCTGTGGCACCCCAATTGTGGAACAATTTCCTCCTGGAAATCCAACTTAATACCAATGCTGGCTTCATTTAGGCACTGAATAAAAACATGGCTATTAACTAAAGCCTCTGGGACCTCACTGTGTTACCTTGATTTCTGGGGTCCCGTGGGGGATTTCTTAATGTGCTCCACGTGATAGGGAATGGAAGCTAGCCAGAGCACGAGCAATAGCAATGCGAGAGGCAGGGTAACCTAGCAGGGTCTTTTTACCCAGTTTTTATGGGGTCAGGCCAAGCCAAAAACCAACCAAAGATGTCTAATAAATGATTTTATTGAATGAAAGTCTCATGCACCAACGCAATCACTCACACATTCACTGAAGACCTATTAAGAAACAAAAGAGAGGAAACTGGATAGGGGAAATATTGAAGGGATTGTAGCTGGGGTAAAACAGCGAAGAAGTGGAACTCAGCACGAAGAAGCCTGAGGGGATTACTCGACTGATGGAGAAACAGTCTGGCGGTATGACTGGGAGTGATCCAAAGAAATGCTCAAAAACTGGGACTATTTGTAGGGGAAAAAGTACCTTGAGGGCAAATCCTCTCCCGGGAGAACGAAGGGTGTTGCAACAGAAAAGAAGCTCCACAATGGCAACTCCTTTTGCATGATGAGATTATAAAGTGTTGCCAAAGTTTCAGGATCTTCAGTTACTTTGGGTTGTGGTGTGAATTTATGTAGATAGTCCTTGCCTGATAGGATTTGATTGCTATCAGTGCTCAACTTGAGGGATAGCACACTAATCCCCTCAAGTTGGCTCCTTAGTGGCTGAAGACCCTTTGTTTACTGTGGGCTTGCACAGATTGAGGCTTCCTGGGGCTATGTGACGGGGGATTGTATTGGCCTGACCTGGTTTTCGATCATTCGACTGTTGCTGCCTACATGCTCATCCGGGTGACCTCTCAGGCACATTGAATCATATTTTAATATCAAAATTGTAGATCCCAGGACAGGGTTTACCAGTGAGGTAACAATTGTTTCATCTAATGCAAGTCAGAGTTTGTGAGTGTGTCTGTGTAGGCAGGTGAAGATCTCATATGATTGTCTGTGTCAGGCAAGAACTCATATGATTACCTGCCTGAGAAGATTTTGTGGAATCCTGGGGTTTGCAGTTTAAGGAGGGGCCTTTAGAATTCTCAGCCAGAGAGCTTTTGGGCCTGGCTGGTGGCTATGGAGATGAGGCCTGGTAGCAAGAAGGAGGGCAGTGTATTCCTTCAGAAACCGAACCTCTGTATGTTAACAACTCTGAGTACAGATTGGATTGGGAAATATGGGGAAAAGTTACAGGTACTGGACAAGACAGTTTAGGGAATTAGAGACACAGGATCTCAAATCTGTGTGCTTCAACTGCATCTAATTCCTAAGGTAAGGTAATTCCTAAGGTATTTCTATCAGGTATTACCTATGAGAAAATAAAATCCTGGGCAAAGCTGGGTATATACACTAGTTCTAAACTATTTATGCATATGGTTTGAAACAGTTTTAACCTTCTTAACCTGTCTCTAACTTGTCACTGTGTTTAATATGTTTTTAGTCTCCTTACACTACTTTTATTGTTTTAAATAGTTTTAATCTGTTAATATTGATCTTATTTGTATGCCATCCTGATCTCCCATGATACAGGGTAGGATATAAATATTTTAATAAATAAGGAATAAATACATACTTATTTACAGAGAAATACTGGCTGAGTGGCAAATAATCCATCTGGAGGGTCCCCAAATAATTAGAGTTATGAAGCTAAAAAATAACTCACTCTGTGTTTCCTGGGAAGAAACAGTTCAACCCCCGCACAGCTGAAATACATGCAGTTGCTTGGAAAGGGGAATCCACCTTCTGAAGCATGGGGCTGTTGTGTATGGAGGCACACACTGTGAGCAGCAAGATTTTGAAGTAATACACTTTCTTTGTTGTTGTGTGCTTTCCAGTCATTTCCGATTTATGGCAACCCTGTGGTGAATTTATCACAGGGTTTTCTGGGGGCTGAGAGTGTATGATGTGCCCATGGTCACCCAGTGGCTTTCCATGGCTAAGCAGAGAATCAAACTCTGGTCTCCAGGGCTGTAGTTCAGCACTCAAACCACTATACCATGCTGGCTCTGCACTCTCTCTGGGCCCACCTAATCTAGAAAAGGTGGGGCATATGGCACAAAAATGGTCTCATATTACCTGCAGTCCAGTGTAGGTGTAACAGCAGTAGCTATATTTGCTTAATCATAGGTATGCCTCATCTACACAGAGGAAGTGGGGTGGTGAGGTTTCTGGCTTAAACATGACAAGAAGTCTGTGAGGAAAGGCAGTTGGATCCATCCCAACTTCCCACAAAGTTGCCCAGCCATTCTTCTCCCTGAAAACAAGCCAAGCTATGAAGGAAAATGCCTGGAGCAACAGACTGTGGGGGATCTGGTTAGGGTTCAGCTGCCCTCACCCATGCACAGCTTTTGATGTTAAAATTAGATGCATATAGGGTTGACATATTGCCTGGCTGGCGAGGTTTTACCTAGGCCATTTCCACACTAGACTGTTATAGTGCTATTACTCCATTTTCAACATTCTATGGAATCCTCTCTCAAAAGCCCCTCCCTAAACTGCAAACCTCAGGATTCCGTAGGATGTTAAAAGTGCAATAATAGCACTATAACAGTGTAGTCCGGAAATGGCCCAAGACTACTCAGTTCAATTCATTTCAGTGACACTAAAATATGATCAACTTTGTTTAGATATAGCTGCCTAAACTGCAAACCCCAGGATTCCATGGGATGTTGAAAGTGGAATAATAGCACTATAACAGGCTAGTGTGGAGATGGCCCTGGTTTCTGGCCAATAACACACTGTGCTCATATGCACCATTAGGTGCCCTGGACACCTAGCTTTCATTTATTTTTTAAAGCAAGCTTGTAACTCTTGTAGGAGCAAAGATACGAGGCAAAATGTGCAGGAACTATGCTTCTTCCTCCTTTTTTTTTTTTTTAAGGCAATGAATGAAGTCACAGATTTGGTTGACATTTAAGGTACCTTAGAGATTTAAAATATTGTAAAAATGACATACCCACTGTCTGCTGAAGACCTTCTCTGAGTGGAAAATAGCACTTCCTTTGAAAACAAATAGTAGCTGCAAAGACAAGTGTTCATATTTTCTCTCTGTCTTTCTTTGTACAATGATATCAGAATCAGAGGCAGAGATAAAATGCTACCTAAAAACTGTTTGGAATGACTGACAACTCCACCATTGCCAAACAGCATACTGAGAGGAATATAGCAAAGTATTTCTATGCAGAACAAAAAGGAGGAGACCTTATGAATAATGCAGCCTTTGTAGGTGAGTTGGGGGTTACTTCATTAGAGTAACTACAGTCAGCCCTCCACATTTGTGGGTTTGATGTTCATGGATTTGATTATTTGCGAGTTTTTCAATTCCTGCCCCCACCACTTCAAGGACTTCTTTTCTGGGGGAAGTTTACCTCTCAGTTGCTCTGATCAAACCATGCAGCCCTTTAAAAACCTGCCTCTGGTCCTCCAGAGCACCACAAACCCTCTCCTGATGCCACCTCACATGCAAGGAAGGAAATGGGCAAGAGAGAGGAAGTATGGGGCCACCAAGCTGGCCCACTCTCTTTCCTTCTCCTTTCTTGGACCTGGTTTGGATGCTGCATGCCTATTCTCCCTACTGTTTCTCAGCCTCTTACCATAGACGCACGCATACATTTTGATATTTGCGATTTTCCTACTTTTTCAAGGATCCTGTTCCTCTAACCCTAGTGAATATGGAGGGCCAACTGTATACAATCCTACAGTTGCCTACTCAGATGTAAGGCCCACTGTGCTTAATGAGACTTACTTCCAGGACAGTGTGCAAAGAATTGCAGCCTTAGACGCTTTTCATCATATAATTGTCTTAAATATTATGTAGCGTTTCTGCGGGTACAGCTACAAGCGAAGGAACAAAAGGAAACACAACCTTTTGTTTCTTGTCTATAAAACAACTTTTGAAAGGGGTCATCTAGAGTGGGTAATTAGTGGGAATGGGTTGGCTTGTTGACTAACTCTTTTTGAAGCCACAACATGATTTGTGTGATTAGTGAATGATCTGCATGACGTGCAAATGAGCCTGACAGAAGTTAAGGTACTGGAACATGGCAGTTGTAGACACCCACACTTTTTTACTGAGAGAGGAAGAATTGTCATTAAGCAAACATGGCTCCATGCAGAGACAACTCTGTCATTAGGTGGCGTGGCAGCCACCTCAGGCAGCAGACTTTCGGTGTCACGGAAAGGCAAGAAATGTTGCATTGTTTAATTTGTCAGTGTTGAACTATGGCCCTGGAAACCAGGTTTTGATTCTCCACTCGGTCATGTTAACCCATGGGGTGACCTTGGGTGCGTCGCACATTCTCAGCCCCCAGAAATCCCTGTGATTGGTTTGACTTGTAGTGGTGTGAGTTTTGGAAGAGGACTCTGAGAGACCAAATTCTGAATCCCTACTTGGCTATGGAAACCCACTGTGTGACCCGGGCAAGTCACACCCTCTCAGTTTCAGAGAAAGGCAATGGCACCCCCCCCCCCGAACAAATCTTGCCAAGAAAACCCTATGAGAAGGCTGCTGTAAGTGGGAATGGATTTCAAGGCATGTCACGCATGAAACAGGAGTCCTTGGTTTGAAACTGAGCTCATTATCATTTATTGACTAGGTGGCTTTAAGAAAGCGACTTTCCTTCCTTCCTTCCTTCCTTCTTTCTGTCTTCCTTCCTTCCTTCCTTCCTTCCTTCCTTCCTTATATTCGTATGCCACCTTTCTCCCAGCATAGGACCCAGGATGGCTTCCATCAACAGATTAAAACAGCAAAACATTAAAAACAATTAGACATTTAAAACATATAAAATCATAAAACAATATTCCAGCTTTCTCAACCTCTGTTCTCTCTTCTGTGATGTGGGGATCTCCAACTTCACTTATAGATTTGTTGTACAAACTGTGCAGTTAAATAGTGCATGTGGAGTACTTTGAACACTAATAGGAATGTAAACATTATCTGCATTGCATTTATTTTTATTTTATTTTTAAACTGAGAAGAAGCTACAGGGATGCTATAGAGAGTTACAAAGATGAAACTACTACTATTTTGATTTGGACAAGATCTGCTGCCTTTCATAGACATCGGGTATGCAGAAAATTAACAGGCAATCGTTTCACTACACTTAGAAAAGCTAAATTTGACAGGAGAACTTCCCCTTATATGTCAAGTAATGAAGAGACTGAGTACTCTGCACATGTTCAGAGGTAAGAAATTTAACACAGAGCTTGGATTTTTTTACTTTGGGGCTACTACTCCTGGAATCTCCAGACAACATGCTTATTCATGCAGAGTAGGAATCTCAGAGTTGTAGTCTATAAAGTAACTTGTCCAAACTCTGCTTTAACATATACAGATGCCTTGTATCAAGTCAGACATTAGCTTATCTAACTCAGTATTGCCTCTTTGGGCTGACAGGAGCTCTTCTGAGTATCAGGCAGAGGTGTTTTTCTAGTCCTTTTAGTCATAATACTTTTTAAACTGGAGATGCTGGGGGTTGAACAGGGGATCTTAATGCATGCAAATCATTAACTGTGGCTGCTCCTTTGACTTCATTCTTAATGTTTCTTACATTCCAAAGGTGAAAGCATGGCACAGAGAATAGGTCCCAGGGCCCATACCCTGAGTCCAATTAAGCTTTGCCATGGAAAAGCATTTTAGAAACCATAAATAAAGTCTTCTGTTTATTGGACATTATTATGCCGTGATGCAAACTCCTACTTGTTCTCCATCTCATCCAGTTATCCATTCTACCCCCACTCGCCTTATCCTTGCAAAATCTTTTTCATCCACATGACAATGGATGTTCCATCCTTGTTCTATTAAGAACAGAAGACCCCCTACAGTTTTTCTGAAGGCATATCAAGGCCTCTCATTTTCTTCTGTTTTATTATTTTTTAAATTCCCATCATGATTGTACAACTGAGTAAACATTTTTGTTCAGCTTCGGCTGAAAAAGGAGGGGAAAAAGAGGGGTCTCTGCTCTGTAATTTCGGCTCTGACTCTTCAGAGCTGTCCAGCTGTTTGGAATATAATTCAAGGCTGTAACAGGGAGGAGAAATATGTTGCAGGGAAATTGTCGGAAGCCAATCTGGGCAAGCAGGATGGATTGGATGGCCATCCAAATGTTGGGACAGGTAAAAAATCTGTTTTATAAGACTGCCTTAAGAATATAAGAAGAGCCATGTTAGATGAGACCAAGGGCTTTCCTAGCCCAACGTTCTGTTCCCACAGTTGACAACTAGATGCCCATAGGAACAGCAGTACATGGGCACAATATCACCCTGCCGTTTAAGTTTTCCAGTTTACAGAGGCATACTACATGAATCCCAGAAAAGAGAGGATGGGTGACTTGTGCCCCACCTAATAGCTAAAATAGCTGAGACATCCCTTGAAATGATCTGGTAAAATTGGACCATCAAGACTCCTATGTTGTTTCAGCGTCCTCAGGAATTGTTAACCAGAAGTGTAATAAATGATCAAGCACTGAGAAATATCAAGACAGCTTTTGTCATTGAGCCCTCCCAGAAACAATTAAGGTTGTCTGCAATCTATTCCATGCACACCTACTTGGGAATAAGCTGCATTGAATACTTGGAGGGTACTTCTAAAGGACACGTTAGGCTTGTAAGAGTCTTTATATTTAAGGATGTTTTTGTGATAATTTATGGGGAATGTAATTTGCCATCCCCCTACAGGTAGCAAAAATAGTAGCAACCTGCCTAACAGTGATGAGTCCCCCCCCCCTAAAAACAGTTCTGGGGTGCCCTGATATTGGAGGTAATATAGTCTATCATGGCCAGCAGGCATTGATACCTTATCTTCCATATATGTGCCTGATTCTTTTTTAAAAATGTCATTCAAATTGATAACCATCAATTAATTTTGTGGCAGTAGTTTCCACTTTTAATCTATCTGTCTATCTTTCTATGTATCTTTTGTGATTTATTTATTAAATATGTATTCCACCTTTCCACTGAAATGGTGCTAAGGAAGCTAACAAAAATCTAATTCAAATTAAAAAAAAATCTCTGATAGAACATACCAACAAATCAGTTGAAAACACAACTATAAAGAGTAGTGTTCCCATTCTGAAAATGCCACAGCCAACAGGCCAGCATAAATTGCAAAGTCCTACGTGAATAAAAACATTTTTGCCTGCTGGTGTCAGGACAACAGAAAGAGAGACTCCTGGGGTTTGTTTGGTCAAGGAGTTTCAGAGCGTGTAAGCAGCCACTGAGTAGACTTTCTTTTGCCTTCTCACCCAGTGTGGTAGTACTAGAACTGTTCTTTCCTGAACATCTTAAAATCTGGTTTGGTTTATATGGGGAAGTGAGATCTTTCAGAGAGCCTGCTCTCAACTCATATAGGGCAGTGGTCCTTGGGCTATCTGATTTGGAGGACCAGCAGGGTTTTTTCTCCTATGTGCCAGGGTCTGGCATTATATTTGTGCCCACTGGCTACAATTGTTTCTTGCTTTCCTGGAAGCTTACCAGTTGCTGACAGCCTGCCACTGTGAGTAATGCTGATATAGGGCTTTATAGATCTTAATCAGTGCTCTCGAATTCTGCTTAAAAACAGTAGCCAGCATAGCTGTTGTGATGAGCCATGTATCACTGTGACCAGATCTGACAGCTCCAGATGTTGGCGTGGTAGAACCCCACTCTCAGCTGTCCACACACAGTTCTCATCATGACCAAAACAGGCACCTGGATTCACAGCTGAATCTAAAAGTAAATGTTGAAGGGGAAGATAACTTTATCTTCCTACAGGAGCCCCAGTTTCCTGATCTGCCCTTTGATCGACAAAGCACACTTCTGCCTTCTCAGAATCTCAGCTTTGATGTGGGTTTCTGCATGGCAGGGGGTTGGACTGGATGGCCCCTGTGGTCTCTTCCAGCTCTATGATTCTGTGAATCAAGTGTCATTTTGTTCACCCTCATTCAGTATTACTGACATTAGACAGTGATTTGCAACTAGAATGATTTCCTTGGTTTTAGATTAAAAGTAGAGATAGGATTGTATGTCCTCATCATACTAGCAGCACTAAATCACAATATTTTTCATTTGCTGCAGATTAAACAGGAGGAGGGGAAAGATGAAGGACATCATAGGGCACATAATCAAAAAGCAATCCCCAGCACCACGTTCTGAAATTGCTCCTCCACCAAAAAAAAAAGTACCTACAAATCCTATTCGGAGATGGCCTGAGAAGGATATCTTGGCTGATCCTCTAACAGCCACTCGAAGGTCCAAAAGAAGCAACAGCATATTCTCTAACACTTCACAGATGAAAATTAGGACATGTGTGTCCAGGCAACATGGGAGTGTGGTCAAGATGGTGCAAATTGTTAATAAGGAAGAATAGACAAGTGAGCAGAGGCTGCAAGGGTTTGCCTTTGCCTCAGCCTGTTAGGAACAGCTCTGCCTACTCCTTTCCTCTCTCCCATGATGAATTGAGTATAAACGATGGGCCTTTCCGCAACTACACTGTTATAGTGCTATTATTCCACTTTCAACATCCTATGGAATCCTGGGGTTTGCAGTTTAGGGAGAGGCATTTAGAATTCATAGCCAGAGAGCTATTTGGCCTCAGTAAACTATAAACCCCAGAATTCCACAGGATGTTGAAACTGGAATAATAGCACTATAACAATGTAGTGCAGAAGGGCCCTTTGTTTGCACTTTGAACTGAGTTTGCAGCAATTTAATTGAGCTGAGGACAAAGGGGGAAAGTCTAGGGAGGAGATGAGAGAGAGCCTTTCCTAATAGGCTTGAAGGAGTAGGCAGATCCGTTAGGCTGAGGCAAAGGTAAACTCCTGCAGCCTCTCCTTGCTTGTCTATTTTTCCTTATTAACAATTTACACCTTTTTGGTTTTAATTAAGAAATCTACTGCTGACAGCTGAAAACCATATTTTTCTCCCAGTGTTATATTTAGCCCCTCTAGAAGTGGAAATCTTAAGAGGAACCTTAACAACAGAGTCAGTATGGCATAACAGTTTAAGTGTTCAGCTGGGAATCTATGAGACTCAGAGCAGGGTTCAAATTCTTGCTCAACCATGAAAATGCACTGTGCAGCCCTGGGCAAGTCACACTCTCTCAGTCTAAGTGGAAGGTTTTTCCCATTCAGTATACTCCCACTCCATGATATGATTGGCAATGAGCATTATTTGAATGGCATAGAAAATATACATCATACATTGTTATGGCTGAAAAGCCATGCTGGCAAAGAGAACTGGCTCAGCACATATAAAAGTAGGTCAGATGGGACCTCTGGGCATAGCCAGGTCATAAGTTCAAGGGCTCTGTTGGGAAGCTCTGGTGCTGATGAACTTGCAATAATTCCCTCACTAACTAGCCATTCTCTCAAATGACCTGTGGCAGAATGATTTCTTGTTTTGCATGAGAAACCAAAAGTGGCAACTTGTAGCCTACCAGATATTGTGGGACTGCAACACGCATTGTACCGCACAATTAGCTCTGTTGTCTAGGGCTGATGGGCATTAGAATGCCACAATATTAGAGGACCATATGTTGCTAACCTTTGCTGTAAACCTTCTTCCCTGTTTTAGTGCTTTAGATCTAGCGCTTCCTTTCCACATCATATGTGAACAGTCTGTGTTCCCATAGCTCCGCTTCACAAGTTGCTACTAGAGGGGGTGGGCAGGTTCAGAAACACACAACATTACAGCATTGTTACATTCTATTAGATCTGTGGAGGAGGAGACAGGAACCTTGAGAGACAGCTATGCATGCAGTGTGATGTCTACTATAGCCGAAAGCAACTGTCTAAATTGACAAGGGACAGGCTGCGGTTTTACTTCCTACCTTTATACCTTCTTGCATGCCTGTCTTGCATTGCTGTTGTGGAATGCTCACCTGGCTCCAATCTACTTTCTGGCTTCTTGACTTTGCATCCGATTACATCCCCACCCGAAGTTTGGAATGTTACATTTTAAAAGGGAATTTGCTTTACTTGTTACAGTGTCAAAGAGGTAATTTGGTACTTGATTTGGTTTTCTTTACTCAAAAGTAAGCATGTTACTTTGTAAATCTACCCAGCACTTAAATGTATAAAATATATGAAATTGGCAAGATTGTCTCTAGTCCCCACTGCACCACAAGCAACATTTTACACCAAATATTATTGGTGTGATATTATTACCATTCTGTACCTCATTTTTTAAAGAAGCAACGTTACTGTAAAAGTTATAAGCAATTTTCAAAGAAGTGGCTGTGTTCATCTCTCGAAGCATAAAAAAGGTAGAAGGAAGGGGAGGAAAAAAAAAGATTTGGCAGCACCTTAAAAGTTAACTGATTTTTATTTTCGCATGAGCTTTTGTAGATATAAACCCATTTCTTTGGATACTGCATCTGAAGAAGTGGGTTTCTAACCATGAAAGCTCATGCAAAAATAACATCCGGTTATTCTTAATTCTGCTGCCACATTTTTTTCCTCCTTCCCCTTTCTTCTCTCTCTTTAAGCTGTAAGTAAAATTACTTTTAATGCATTACTCTGAACTTCTGCAGTCTCCTGTCATCCTACAGAATTGCTCTGTACCCACTTACCACCTGATGGAATTGCTGTGACCTACCTCCAAGCTCTGCACCCACCCACTCATCCACCACCTTTTGGGTTTGCTTTTTTCCTATGGAACTGCTGTTTCCAAGATGCGGTCTTGCATCCTGTGCAATTCCCAAAATGCCTTTGACAAATCCCACTGGAGTTACTTCTCTGGTCTTGCTTCTGTGCTTTCAATAGCTGCCTAACATTCAGCAGTATTTGAGTATTACCTACTTATATTCTGTCTGCCAGGGTACTGTGAAAGGCAAAGGAGAAAGGTCAGTCCAGGAAAAAAAGGAAGAAAGGAAAAGAAAATAAAGGAGAAAAAGCAGTTGTTGTTGAGTGCCTACAAATCGTTTCTGACTTATGGCAGCTCTAAGATGAACCTATCATACGGCTGTCTAGGGCTGAGAGTGTGTGATGTGCCCCAGGTAACTACCTGTAAAAAATCTAAGCCGGTCTTCCTGGTCTGGCACTCTCATGTTTTGGACTATATTACCCTTGATCATTTTCTATGAGGGCTGGGTTTGATAGGTGCGGTACTCATAAATATCTGGAGGGCATGAGGATGGGGAAGACTGATCTAAGCTGTGTCACATTTTGCTAGGAGTGAAAAAGAGGATATGCCAGAGGTCCACACTTTTTTTTTCTTTGGTGGTGGTATAGATCAGATGCTGCTTGGTCACACGTATCCCAGTTTTCATCCGTGCATTGTTGTAGGGTATGTTTAACTGAACTCTGATATGGACAAAGAAGAAGCCCAGGCAGCTTTCAGCAGATGGGGATGTTCCCAACTGGTTCAAGTTGGGAAGCTAGCAGCTGTGTTCTGTATTGGCAGCAGTTTTAGACCTGTCTTCAAGGAGAAGTCCCGTGTACAAGGAATTGCAATAATCTCAGTGAGAGTTCACCAGACAGGGCAATGCATAAATGGCTATGGGGGACAAACAAAAAGAGACTGACTTCCTTAAATTGTGCATAGGCTAATGTATAGATGCACAAATAGAATTAATGCTATGATTAAAATCTAAATGCAAGATTGTTCAAAGATAACCACTGTGTCTACTCAGTCTGTCGTTTATGGCAACTTCGAGGTTCCAGTTCTGCCTTCTGATGGTTCTCTGTCTTTGAAATGGCTTGACTGGACTACTTTTCAGAGAGAGAAGACCTTGAAGACTGCCCTCTGCAAAGTACAATGCAAGGCTGCCTGTGATGGGTCTAAGATAGTTAGGAGCCTAAGATAATTGGAAGTAGTCTAATATAGTCAGAAATGCTCTATGCTAGTGCAGTTCAACCTGTCTAATGTGGGGGGAATTACCATTCCCCCTCTCATGCACCAGGATCTGGTATCATATTTCTGTCCATTTAATACAATTGGTTCTTTCTTTCTGGCAAATGTGCCAGGGAGTGGCAATCAATGGCTTGGAGTCCAACACTGATCCATGGACCACCACTTTGAGTAGCATGGCTCTATTCAATTCAGATCACTTTGTGTTCTAGCAACCAATGTTACCCCAAAACATAGGTGCCATGAGGGCCATCCTGTGATGCCAGTACCTCTGTGCAAAAGTGAGGAATTAATTAGCTCAGAGAGGAGGCTTGATGGAGGGGGATAACTTAATGAGACCTTTCTACCAATGTTTACAGGCTCACACAGGAAAAGAACCAGCCAGAGATTCAAAAGTAAGCTAAAAATGTGTTTTTACTGGGGGGAATTCACTCATGCATGCACACAAAATACGAACAGTCAAACATTCACACAAGAGCTAACTGAAGGATAAAGGGAATAAAAAATTATGGATAGAGAGACTGAGGGTTTTTTTGGGGTTTATAATTACCAGTCCAGAAGATTATGAAGAGCTGAAATGTGGCTTAGACTTCTGTCTAAGGGCAGATCAGATCAGGATTCAGGACAACGTAGTGGGGTCCAGCATTTCATCTGACTTCTCAAAACCGAGGGTTTATATACTCTGTTTCCCTCCCTGAAGGGGTGGGAGTTAATTGCTCTCCCAGCCTAGTGGACAATGGGAGTTGCAGCACAGACAATGGGGTCTGGATGGTGCTCATGGTTTCAATGTCTTGGTTGAGTGGGGGTTTCTGGGCTAAGCCTGAGTAGGAAATGCAAACCACAGGTATCCTTGCCTCTGCACCTGGGCACCTTATTGTTTTCTGAGCTTGGCAGTTGATAGGATTAGCTCAGAGCTATTAAGTCAGGCTTTCTTGACTAATTCTTATGGGCTGGTCATGTTGAGGTCGTCTCTGACCTACTTCCAGCCAGTGTCCCTTTCTTCCACATGGCCTTGCTAGCCATAGGGATTATAATTTACATTTTATGCCAGTTAAACATATCTGCCAATTAATATATTTTGCCAATTAGACCATATCAAAATGTGGAGGTGTACAGCCTGATAACACTATGCTGGATCTATTCTAAAAGCAACTCCTCCTCATATTGCTGACCTGATTCAATGTCCAATATTTCTTGCTCAAATAAATGGACTATCCATCTTGACAGGGGTGTAGCTATTGGGAGAGGGCAAAAGAGGGTAGTGACCTCATAAGAATTCTGTACCTCAAATAAAATTTTCTTTCAGTCCCCACATTTCTCACATTGGTGCAGCATTGCAGCTAAGTATTTAGTCATACAGTTTAGATATTCAAAGAAAAGGAGGCAAAGAAAAATTACCGAGGGGATGCGAACACAGCAAATATGAGAGTTCTAAGTATGAAAGATTTTCACCCTTGGCTGGGACAGAGCTTCAGTCATTTGCATTGCTCTACCTCGTTACTATCTATCCACAGAGGCAACTAAGACATTTTCAGTTGTGTAAATGGGCCAGAACCCCAGGCTGGATAAATAATCTGTTTTATTGATAGATTCAAAAGATCTGTCCTGCGGGAAAATGGCAATGACTACACTAATTTATTGAGGGACTGATGTGTAGCTGGCCTTGCCTTTTGGCAGAGTTCTGTGTATTCTGTGCCAAAAAAAGGCAGCTTTAAAAGAAAAAAAAAATCAGCAAATAGAGCAATATTTGACATTTCATTCATAAAGTTATAAGTAAATAACAAAAGTAAAAGTAAAAACAATGTATTCTCCATTCTCTACATTATACAAACCAAGTAATTCTGGTGCACTGTTGCTTTATGCAATTTATACAAATTTCTTTCCTTCCTTTCTAAGCTACACTTGCAAAATGTATTCTGCTTATGTAGTTGTAAGGAGGAACAAAATGTTCTCGAAGCCACTGAACATCTACTCCCATGCCAGAAATGTTATTTGCTATCTTATGGGGTTCTGAGATTGACCAAGCATTGTTCTTATGTTTTCAATAATATTTTTTTCCCACAATCATAAGGACTCAGCACTTTGGGATTTTCTTTTAATCTAGGCTTCAAGATTCTAGAGAACAAATTCTACAGCAAATCACAGATGGAAGATTCTACTCAACCACAGAATTGTGGCTAATACACAGCTCTCCTGTTGGGGACAGGGGACTGAAGTAGATGGCCTCTTGACATTGTCAAAACCAGAATCTATTTCACCATGTAAACTGTATTCCAAGAAAGTCTGGGTCACATCTGTGGCTACATCCATTCCTTGGGTAAAGAAGCTGACAGCTCAGCAGGCTCACACTGCCAGTGAATCAATCTCCACCTCCTCACTTTCTTTTTCATGTTGCTGCTTGATTTTTCCAGGCAGTGGTGAACACCGCAGAGTTCTTCTCTAGAAACAGAGCAGCACATGACAGAGATGGATGCTGGAATAGTCAGAGGCTGTGAGATCCACAGACAGCCAAAATGTGATTTTCTGGAAAGGCTTGGAGGATGAGATCAAAACAAAAGCTCTTTCCATCAAATTTCTTGATGGGAAATGCAAGTTCTTACCCAGTGGAAAGGTGGCCACCTTTAATTTCTTTACTGGTCAAGCATAGCTGTGCCTAGTATTAATCAGTGTCCGAACGCTGCTTCATGTAGGAGGTGCTGGGAGGCAGGAAGCTGTAGAAAGATAGAACTGGGTCTGCTACCTTCTTTTGCATCTTATAAGCTAGCCTGCTGCTCTCAGGTGAAGGAGATTCTATGATTGTGGACCACAGAATGTGCTGAAACAATATTCGGGTGTCAGTCTGGTCAGCTGTATGTGGAATGTGTGTGTGTGTGTGTGTGTGTGTGTCAGAACAGCTTTGCCATTTTGTCCTTGACGTCAGGCATCAAAAGGTCTGTGGAAAAGGAGTACTAATTTTTCAATTCCTTTCATACCACACAAATGCAGCACTGTGGCCATTTCTGCACTATACTGTTAAAGTGCTATTACTCCACTTTCAACATCCTATGGAATCCTGGGGTTTGCAGTTTAGGGAGGGGCATTTAGAATTCTTAGCCTCCCTAAACTGCAAACCTCAGGATTTCGTATGATGTTGAAAGTGGAATAATCGCGCTATAAAAGTGTAGTGCGGAAATGGCCAGAATCTTCATGTTTACAGGCCATGTACCTTATACGAACAGTTACACTAGTGAGGGAGACAGACAGTAGAAAAGGATCATTACCTTCTTGCCTCTGTTGTGTGTAAATGTCTTGAAACAAGGGTTCTTAACCTGTGGTCCATGGACCCCGTACTATATCCTCCAATATTTCACAGATGAAAATTGGGACACTTGTGGCCAAGTGAAATTGTACTGTAGTCAAGACGATAAAAGTGATTAATGAGGAAGAACATACAGGCGAGGAGAGGCTGCAGCAGTTTGCTTTTGAGCCTGCTGAAAAAGGCAAGATACCATCACCTCTTTCCTCTTCCCACTGCTGAATTAATTTAGTGCCAAACACTTTTATTTATTTATTTTATATCTTGCTTTTCTCTTACATGGGACCCAAAGTGGCTTTTTCTCTCTGAATTCAGTCTGCAGCACTTGAGGTAAGCAGGGCACAAAGGGGAAAGGGGGAAGGAGCAGAGAGAAACTGGGACAGTTGAAATCAGTCAGAAAGTGGGATGACAGATGATTAATTTGAATTGTCCAAGCCAAATTCAGACAATTGAAAGGGATGCCTTAGGGCCAATGTGATGGAGTTCGGGCAGTCTGTAAACTGAATGCAGTTTTCCTCCTTTAATTTCTTTCTGCATTTGATTAGAAACTTGGGGTTGCATGCATTTCTCTAGTATGTGTGTGTGGAGGTGGGTGGTGCTTTATGAGTTCCTCACACATGTTTGTGATCCAAAAAAGGTTGAGAATCAGCATTTGAAAGGTTTCTATATGACCATTGTTGGATAATATGCTGGACTAAATAGATATATGGTCCTACAGCAGGATTCTTATTTTCATAGTAACACTGTTTGTTTGCTTATTAAACCATAGGGGTACAAACTTGTCAATAAAGTAAGAAATCTTCTTCTCCAAATTGCATGATATGACAGGAAACTAGACTCTGCACCTGAACTCTTGGCTGCCATCCACCCATCCCAATTTAAAATAACAATGAATCTTCACTCAGTAGACCATCTACGCATTGGTTCTGGATATGAACACATAAAAATGAAGAATGCAGGGACAAACGCAACCCCCCCTTTCCAAGATGCACAGTGTGTGTGTGTGTGTTTATATTTATGTATGTGTGTGTATATATATGTGTACGTGTGTGTGAGCCAGTGCAGTGTAGTGGTTTGAGCATTGGACTATGACCCTGGGGATCCCTGCTCGTTAATCGAAACCCACTGGGCGACTTTCGGCACATCACATACTCTGAGGCTATTTCCGCACTACATGTTGTAGCACTATTATTCCACTTTCAACATCCTATGGAATCCTGGCATTTGCAGTTGAGGGAGGGGCCCTGAGAATTCTCAGCCAGAGAGCTCATGGGCCTCAGTAAACTACAAACCCCAGAATTCCAAAGAATATTGAAAGTGGAATAATACCACTATAACAGCGTAGTGCGGAAATGGCCTGAGCTTCAGAAGACCCTGTGATAGGTTCACCTTAGGACTGACATAACTAAAAAAATGACTTGAAGGCACACCACAACAGCAATGTGCTTTAAGTTGCCTATTGGCTTGTAGCAATCCTATGAATTTCATAAGTCTTTCTTAGACAAGGAACACTCAGAGGTATGTTTGTCAGTTCCTTCCTCTCGTATTCATCGTGGGTCTCCTGTCCAAGTACTAATCAAGGCTATTAACTAATGAAAGAAATTTTATAATCCCAAACTGTTAAATGACTTGACCAATGTAATCCTCCTGAAAGGCTATTAAACAATTGCACAAATACAGACCCGCTAAAGGTGCAATTTTAGGCGTCTTTACTCAGATGTAACCTTTATCTGCCTTGAACGTTTCTGACTGCTTTTATTGTCTTGTGCCTTCAAGTCATTTCCAACCTGCGGAGACCTAAAGGGGAACCTTTCATGGGGTTTTCTTGGCAAGATTTGTTCGGAAAGGGTTTACCCTTACCTTCCTCTGAGGTTGAGAGAGTGTAACTTGCCCAGAGTCACCCAGTGGCTTTCTGTGTCTGAGAGGCAATTAGAACTCAGCCCTTCAAAACTGCACTTCTTGATCAAGGTACCTCCCTTGCCGAGTAGGCTGGCTTCAACACTGAAGGCTTGTAGTGTTCTTTTCCCCCTGTCTTTTCATATTATTATTGACTAAAGTTTGGTTCCTCATTGTCAAGAATAGTCTAAAGCTACATTTATATCAGAATGAATGAAATGTAAAATTATCACCCTACATTGATTTGATTATGGAAGTCATGTTGTTGGTAATGTTTTAAGTCTGTATTGTAACTGCTAATATTGACAGGTCTTCTTTCTCTTTCTTTCTTTCTTTCTTTCTTTCTTTCTTTCTTTCTTTCTTTCTTTTGTTTCCGTTGTTGTTTGTAGTTTATAGCTTATAGTCTTTAGTTTAGTGATGATGTATTTTTTATTTTTCTTCTTATTTATCTTTTTGAATTTTTGAGACTTATTCCTGTTATTGGCATTTTTCTTTGCTTTTCTAATTGTCCTGTGTTTTTTCCTAATTGTTTAATTTTCTGCTTCTCTTTATTGTTCATATTTTTTTAACTTCTTTTCAGTAAGTTTGCAATAACAATTTATAACAAAAAACAAAATTGCACTTCAGCGCTCAAACCACCACATCCCCACTGGCTCTTATAATTACTGTATTTTAGAAATAAACTACAACTCCCAACAGCTCTTGCGCCTTCGGAAACGATCCCAGCCAATCCGAGCGAGGTTCTTTGCAAAGTGTCAAGATGGCGGAACCCAGGAACTGAGAGAAGTGTGCTCCTTTGTACAGGGCAGGGAATTGGTAAGTGCAACCCCTCTTTTAAGGACGAAAGGAAGAAACCTCTGAGTGCCCAGCTTTAGCTCAGTTTAATTAACCAATCTTCCTTTCCTGAAGTAGTTATAGCATCTAGATACTCTAGTCTCCGAGTTTTATTCAGTTCACAGATAAGCTGTTTTCAGTCTTGTGGGGTGTTTGTTTATTTTACTAGAATCCACGTGGTCTACCGATGTATTTTAAATTTAAACTTTACTGGCCCAGTTCAACATATCTACTCAGAAACAAGTTCCAGAGAGTTTAATGAAGCTTATTTTCATGTTAATATGTGTACGGGTTTACAACCTAAAGATGTGCCCTCAGGATCTTTGAAGAGATTCGACATAAGTGTTGTGTTTTATTGTGATACTGAGTGGTCTTTTTCTTAACGCTGTAAGTGTCTTTCTAGAGTAGTCCAAGATCCCCTTAATTTAGCATTTTTTAATTGTCATTTTAATTTGTTTATTTTTCAGGAATACTAGCAAGTGTGAAATGATCCAGGTGAAATTGGCTAGTGAGTTGCCAGTGGTCTATGAGATGTATTCTCCCAGCCACTGTTTTAGTTTACACTGCCTAATCTTGCCTCAGTTGTTTCTTTAAGAGAGAAGCAGTGAAGATGCAGAGTGACCTTGTAGCTGCAGTAACTGACTTGAGATCCTCATATCTATGAGAGTGGTTAACTGTGGTTATTCAGGGGTGATGGAAAGGGACTCTCAGGATTCAGTTAATTGGCTAGGCTCTGCTGATTTGGGCCTCTTGATAGCTTATGTTTCTTCTTGTAAGGGAATTAAATTTGCTGTCCTATGTACACATACTTGGTGGTAAGCCCCAACAAATGCTGTGCAGCTTACTTCCAAGTATGATGCAGAGATTTAGATTCTCAAAATGTCTTAACTGTTTATGTAATCAGCACTCCACATTTGGAGGTTTAAAGTTCATGGATTTGATTATTTGTGAGTTAATCCAATCTCTGCCCCCACCCACCTCAAACACTTCTTTTTCAGGGTAACTTTCCTTCTCAGCAGCTATGATCAGGCTCCAGAGCCCTTTAAAGTTCAACTTCTGGTCCTCTTCCACCAACCACTGCCTGACCAGCTAAGGATGGCTGCAGTCCAATTTCTCAGCCCCACAAACCCTTTCTCAATGCCCCCTCACACCTAAGGAAGGAGATGGGTGAGAGAGAGAGGAAGTATAAAGATACCATTCCGACCCATCCCTTTTCCCTCTCCTTTCTCTGACCTGGTTGGGAGCCTGGGTGTCCACTCTCACCACCATGCCTTGGCCTTCCCACAGACACACATGCACACATGTTCTAATATTTGCATTTATTCCACTTTTGTGAGGGTCCTGTGCCCCTAATCCTAGCAAATGTGGAGGGTTAAGTGTATTTGAAAATTTTCAAAGAAGAAGCAATGTTAATTTCTTGCAGCGTAAAAAAGGAGGAAAGGAAAGGAGAAAAATAGGAATGTGGCAGCAACTTTAAGACTAACTAGTTTTTGTCATGGTTTTTATCTTCCTTTTTTGTGTTTGAAAATGTAAACAATTTGGGATTAAGATGTGTATCATTGATTTTGTTTGCCTTCAAGTAATTTCTGACTTATAGCGACCCTAAGGTGACTCTATCATGGGGTTTTTTTCTTGGGAAGGTTTGTTCAGAGGGAAGGTTTGCCTTTGACTTCCTCTGAGGCTTGGAGAGCGTGACTTGCCCAAGGTCACCCAGTAGGTTTCCATGACTGATTCAGTCTAGTCGTGGTCCAACCTTCAAGCCATCCCACCATGCTGGCTCTCAAAATTATGTCAGTGTGCATTACAGAGGGCAGCTTTCTCCCTCAAATTGCTTACAGTTTGAAATGAAAAAGCCACAGAAGGGCAGTATCTTTATTAGTAACAACTAAAATTCAACAAGGCTGCCCACACTTCTAAGTTTTTCGGAACTCTTCACCAGCGTGAGAGGAAGCATGGAAGTCCAAAAATTTGGCCAGATATTGTAGTCATGATGTCTCTAGTTTGACTCAGGCAGAAGATGAAGATCTCAAGAGTCTCTGGTTTGTTCTTGTTTGTTATATCCACTGACCCTATGAATGAGAGAGGTCAAAGAGCCCTGGTTTTCACTGGCCCTGAACATGCCTTGCTAGCTGAAGCCTGTGGTTTCCTTGATTAAGTCAATTCATTTGTAATATGGTCTTCTTTTCCTGATACCTTCCAATTTTCCCAGAATTATAATATTTTCCAGGAAATTCTGTCATCTCATTATGTATCCAAAGTACAATAGTGTCAGTCTAGTCATTTTGATTACTAGGGAGAATTTAGGGTTTATTCGTTCTTGGACCCATTTATTTGTCTTTTTGACAGCCCATGATATATGTGGGACTGTCCTTAAGAACATTTCAAATGAGTTGATTTTTTTTTCCCATCAGTTTTCTTCAGCTCTCACAACTATACATAGAAATCAGAGATAGTTTTGCATGGATAATTCTGCTTTTGATATTTAATTATATTTGTAGGTATCTGATTACACCTAACAGTGCATATTGGGAGCAAATGATGGGTCTTTGTGTTAGGACTGGTGTTTAATTCTACTCCCCACCTCTTTTTTCCAGCCACCTAGCATGATGAGGAGTCTAGGAGAACTTAAAATTTGTATACTTTATTTTTGTTAGCAGATCCTAGTAAAAGTACTGCCCTCACCTGTGGATTATTTTATTTTATTCGTATGGACCAATATGGATCCCCCTGATTTTGAATCTGAGATTAGCACATTCATTCAGGAGCTAGGATTGGCAGTGTGTCTTTGTATATACTTTCATAGAATCATAGAATCATAGAAATGTAGAGTTGGAAGAGACCACACGGGCCATCCAGTCCAACCCCCTGCCATGCAGGAACACCCTCAAAGCACTCCCGACAGATGGCCATCCAGCCTCTGCTTAAAAACCTCCAAAGAAGGAGATTCCACCACACTCGGAGCCAGCATATTCCACTGCCGGACAGCCCTGACTGTCAGGAAGTTCTTCCTGAGGTTCAGGTAGAATCTCCTTTCCTGCAGCTTGAATCCATTGCTCCTTGTCCTGGTCTCTGGAGCGGCAGAAAACAAGCCCTCTCCCTCCTCTACATGGCATCCCTTCAAATATTTAAACATAGCTATCATGTCCCCTCTTAACCTTCTCTTCTGCAGACTGAACATACCCAGCTCTCTAAGTCTGTCCTCATAGGGCTTGGCTTCCAGGCCCTTCACCATTTTGGTCGCCCTCCTCTGGACCTGCTCCAGGTTGACCATGTCCTTCTTGAATTGGGGTGCCCAGAACTGGACACAGTATTCAAGATGAGGTCTAACCAAAGCAGAGTAGAGTGGTACCAGTACCTCCCTCGATCTAGACACCATACTCCTATTGATGCAGCTGAGAATTGCGTTGGCTTTCTTGGCTGCTGCGTCACATTGCTGACTCATGTTCAGCTTGTGGTCTATTAAGTCTCCTAGATCCCTTTCACACGTACTGCCATCCAGCCACGTGTCCCCCATCCTATATTTCTGTATTCCATTTTTTCTACCTAAGTGTAGGACCTTACACTTCTCTCTGTTGAATTTCATTTTGTTAGCTTTGGCCCAGCTCTCCAGTCTGTCCAGGTCATTTTGAATTTTGATCCTGTCCTCTGGCGTATTAGCAACCCCTCCCAATTTGGTGTCATCTGCAAATTTGATGAGCATGCCCTCTATTCCTTCATCCAAGTCACTGATGAAAATATTGAACAGCACTGGGCCCAGGACAAAACCCTGTGGCAGCTCGCTAGTCACTTCTCTCCAGGATGAAAAGCAGCCATTGGTGAGCACCCTTTGGGAACGGTCAGTCAACCAGTTCAACAGCATACACTGGTTTGCCACTCCACAATGTGAGAAAATCCTCTGGTTTTCATGATTGAACCTGCTATGTCGAGAGACTTTCTCACTTCGTGGTTTCTGAGATTCTCTGGCTAGATGTGCTAATTCTTTTTTCTCTTAAAAAAAATCTTTTTCTATTTACATAATGCTGTTGCTTTCCTAGTAAACTGTGGAACTGATTGACAAAAGTCACGAGAGCACACATGCTAAATCAGATAATAGGTCTGCATAACCCAGCATCCAGCTTCCCATAGTAACCAGCTAAATCCTTCTAGGATGCCTATAAGCAGGGCTTCAAAAGAAGAGGCCTTCCCAGCTGTTCCCTTAAAACAGCTGACATTCCATGGAATATAATGAGCCTCATCTTTCCTTCAAATGCCACATAAGTTAGTGGCCATCACCATTTTTTGTTACAGCGAGATTAAACTATTCATTTTATGATGAAAGTTTTCCTTTTGTCTGGCCAACGAAGTGGGTTGGGAACTTACTCTGCCATTTGGGGAAAGAGAGTCCCCCTCCATAATCCAGTGGTACCCACTGGTTCCCGTGTGTCTGAGTCAGGCTTTGAAGGACCTCTTAAAGCTATGGAGCTGTATTCCTAAACAAGGTTCAGCACCTTCAATTGTTCCTTTAAAGGTTGCTAAGATTGGGAATGGATTCATCATCCCACTGACCTGGGAGTCACCAGCCCCCACTGATTTGGTCAGATCATGAGTTGTCCCACTGTGATTCTGAGTTATGATATGAGACACAGAGAGAGCCTCTCTTTATTTTCTCCATATCAAGAATAAATTTATAAACCTAACTTTTCTCCTTCTTTGTCCCCATCCCACTAAAAGCTTCAGGATTATTAGTGTTTCCTTTCAGAAAAGATAAAGTAACAGCTTCATCATTTTTAAAATCCTTCTCTGCATTTTGTCACCTCTGGGATATTCTCAAGGTGGAACGGCTCAAACTATGCACACTATTTCGAATCTGACCGTACTATTAATTTATATAAAGGCATTGCAGTTATAGTCAGTTATTTTCACTCTGCTCTCCCTCATGTGTGTAAATGCAATTGATATTCCCATTAATTCAGTGGAATTTATATAGGTGTTGACTTGCCAAATTTCCATTAATTCAGCGGAGCCTCCCTAGCTAGAACTAACAATTGGATTTAGGCCATGAAATTTGCCATTTTTACTGTTACTGTGCATATCTTGATATTTTGTTAGAATGACTTTTATAAGATGGTTCAGACCACATCAGTGGATACCATAGACTTAGGATTGTTTGTCCCAACATGCATCAGTATACATTTGTATCACAGTGCACCAGTGAGCCTCATCTGCTTTTTGCCTGTTTGCCCAATTTAGAGAGATCTCTTTGGAACTGTTACTCTTCATAGTCTGCTTGGATTTTCCATTCTGAACACAGCTTGGAATGTTATTTTGAATTTGTTACTACTGCTGCTGCTGCTACTACTAATACTTAATATTTTAACTTTTAGTTACTTTTTATTTATTTTAAAGTATACTTTAAAGGGCCAGAAATCTCCCCAAATGCCTCATCTAATATCAGTGTTTTAGGAGTAATGAACAAACAGTATTCATTGTTATTTTAAAACGGTTATGATATCACTGATTATTACATTCTTAAAAAACCAAACAGAGATGTTTTCGGTACCCCTAGAAGTGACAGGTAATGTTGTTACTCAACACTTCCAAGCAAATAATTTGGCATGAATAATTTGGCCACCAGTCTCCTAACTCCCTCCTTCAGATGATTTTTTATTATTAAAGGCAGTGATTTAATAATCAGCACCTGGCAGAAACCAACTTCTTACTTTGTTCCATTGTGAGAACTATCAATTTACAGTACTCCTGCTATTTACTTGCTTGTTTACCACTGTAGGAGCAGCAGCTTCTTATCCCATGGCATTGATTTTTAATTAGGAGCCTTTGATGTCATAAGCAAAACATGGCTGTATTTGCTCATTCCCCTCTTTCTCTCTCTTCCTCTGGCGCAAGGAAGAGGATTCAAGAATCTTTGGCTTTGTTTTCCCATATATAACATGGCTTACCATTTATGTTCAAACAGGTATCATAGTTTTTCACCAACTATAGTGTGTTTCAAAATAAGCCAACTCCTTTTTTTTCAATAAAAATTTATTAATGATAAAACAGACAAATAACGTTTACATTCGTATAGCTTATACAAAATCATATTCATATATAACAACAATTATATATACACACATACATTTATCCGTCCATCCTGGTTTCCCCCCAGATGAGAGGTAGTAAAATTTCCGAATAGTAATTCGAGTGTCTGTCAATCATATAATACATTACATATCGCCGCGTATTACGACCACAATTTTAAAAGTCAATATTAACCAAAAGTTAATATCCAACCATTGATTTCTGAAATGTGCTATTACTCTTTCCCAATCTTTGACAAATTTTTCTGTATTAGCTCCTTTCGATATATATGTAAACCTATCCATTTGCATCATATCAAAAAGTTTCAATTCCCAATTATTTAATGAAGGGAGCGTCTTTTGTTTCCAATTTTGAGCTATTAACATTCTAACTGCGGCCAACATATAAAATATCCGTTTCCCGGCTTTTCTCTAAATCTTCGTTCATCACTGATAGCAGATAAAGTTCAGGAGACATTTCAAAGTGGAATCCTAAAATTTTTTCTATTTGAGTATGTATTATATTCCAAAATTTTTAACTTTTTTACATAACCACCACTGGTGGTAAAATGTGCCTATCTGGGTGTCACATTTCCAGTATTTATTTTAACAATTCGAGTATATCTTTGATAATCGTTCAGGTGTGAGATACCATCTGTAGATCATCTTGTATAGATTTTCTCTAATGTCCTGGCATGCTGTGTATTGCATCCTTTTATTCCAAGTTTTTCCCACTGATCAAGCAGAATCGAGTGGGAAAGGTTTTGCGCCCATTTTACCATTGAGGTTTTGATTTGTTCCTCCTCTGTATCCCATTTCAGTAGAGTTTTGTAAATATGTGAGATATATTTGTTTTTTTCTGTGGACAAAATTGTTGTTAGGGCTTCTTTTTTTGCTTGGTATCCATTCAAATTTAAATCAATCTTTAACTTTTCTCTTAGTTGTTTATAAAGAAGCCAATGACAGTTAATTCCATTTTCATTTAATGCTTGTTGCGACCTAATTCTTATTTGATCATTTTGAAGTTCAACCAGATCTTCATATTTAATCCATCTATTAAACAAAACATTTTCTTTTTTATAATATGCTTCATGAGGGGAAATCCACTGAGGCGTTTTCAAAGAGTACTTTCTCCATACATTCAATAAAGCCTTTCTTACATAGAGACTGTTAAATTCTTTGTTAGGCTTTGCGAAATAAGCCAACTTCAAATTGTGGGTTCTAAAGCTCGTGTGTTGAAACTATCCATAGTTAGTATTAAGCTATGGTTTCCAATTCAGATAGAACAAGAAGTTAAGGGGAAATGAAAATAAAATTCTTCAGAGTTGTGCTCTTGATTGTGCAAAAGGAGAGGCAGGCCCAAGCTTGCAAACCTAGGTGAAAATAAGTTTAATTCATGCCACACTGGAATGTCTGGGTGCATGATATGGTGCCAGTGATGTGGTTTTTCCAGGAAGAGTACAACTGGAAACATTTCCAGTGTTCTAAATAAGATTATCTGATTTGACACATCTAGTTTCAATGTATACTGAGAAACTTTCAAAGCTTTACATTATGTGAAAATTATTTCATTGGAATAATTGTAATAATGTAAAGGATATAGGTTGTTATTGTTGTTGTGGGCCTTCAAGTCATTTTCAACTTATAGCGACCCTAAAGTGAGCCTATCATGCGGTTTTCTGGGGCTGAGAGCGTGTGATGCACCCAAGGTCACCCGTTGGGTTTCGATAGCCAAGTGGGGAATCGAACGCCGGTCTCCTGGTCATAGTCCCGATACTCAAACCACTACATCACGCTTCACTTACATTTAACGAAAAGCAACTGTACCTTAAAGAAAACCTTTTCAAGGACACATAATTAAAGAGAGCTGGACCTGAGGTATCTTATATCAATAGTTTAGCTTTCTTTTGCGTCCTTTATATAAGTGTAGTGCTTTCACTCACTGTCTGCGCTACTTATGGGTTCCATTTCAAGCCAAGAAACGTCTGATCCAGTACAACCAGTTGAACATGATGATTTACTAGCAGATGCAGAATCTGTGATTACAGGCAACTTTTTGTATTTTATCTTGACTATTTGCATCTGTGACTGTTTTGAGAGAGACAAGATTCCAATATGACAGTCCCGACAACTATAGATGAATGTGCTTGTGTATGTGTGTGGATGGGTTGGAAATTTTCCAAGGAAAAATAAAGCATTGGAGAATTTTCTATTTAGGAAAAATTTTCACCTCACATTTCTGCATGACGCATCCATTTTTCACTGGTTCAGTTCTGGTTCTGAGTTATGCAAATCTGACCTGTAAACTAGAAAAAATTGGTGGGATTTACCAAATAAGTTCTGTTTTGTGTAGCTCAGTTCTACTTTGTTATCTACTTATCTACTCTGATAAAAATGTTAGAAATGACATGCGTACTACACTGTGTTTCCTTCCTAGACTTGGAAGTATAAATGAGGAATTCAGTTCCTCACTTCTTCTCCCCTCCACTCTATAATCTGCAAGAAACCATGTGCTCCATCATGCTACAAGGAAGAATGCAGGACCTACCAATTCTAAGAGATTAGCCATTTCAGAATTGCTCTTTGTGTATTTGTATGAGGTTCAAAGAGCTTATTTTATTTATTTGGAAAGTTAAATTGCAAAATAGCAGTATATTTTAAGTGCTTTTTAATAGTAAAGGAATATATGCCTTTATGCATACCATGTAATTATTTGTGTCAGTGGTCATTCAGCTTGCAATCTTAAATGCATTTGCTAAAGAGTAAGTCCTATTGGTCACAGTGGGATATCTGATTAAGCGCAGATAGGATTACATGTTATGAACAGGTAGGTGATGTGTGGCCCTCCATACTTTTGTTGAATGGCAACTCCTTGCATTCTTCACCGTTGGCTATTCTGGCTAGGGCTTGTGGGAGTTGCAGATCCACAACATCTGAAGAGCCACCTGCTTCCCCCATCCCTATCCCAATACAAACCTGCTAGAGCTCTAAGATCTGCTGGGGAAGGCTTTCTTGGTCCCTCCACTGTCCCAGGCTTGCTTGGTGAGGACACAGGAATGAGCCTTCTTGGTGGCTGCGCCCACCCTGTGAAATGCGCTTCCATGGGAGCATAGGCTGGTTGCCTCCCTGCTCTCCTTTCACTGGCAGGCAAAAACATTTCTCTTTAAGCAGACTTTTCTGTAAGCTGGGCAGATTTTTATTTATTTATTAACCTGTTTTTAAAATCGCTGTAGATTTTTATAATGTGATACGTTCTTAATGTTTTTAACTTATTGTTGGAAGCCGCCTTGGGTCCCATTTCGGGAGAAAAGTCGGCATACAGATGTAATAAATAATTAATTATATAAATAAATAAAATCCTTAGTATAAAAGAAAATAACTAGCAAGATGCAGAAGGGTTGCTACAGAACAGTGACATTGTATGGAATTCTGAGAAAGGGTTTTTTTTTTATGTGTGTGTATATGCAATTGTAATTATGTATTTTAGTGATGGAGCCCTGTCTCAGAGAAAAAAGCACCCATATTTGTATGTATGTATATATAAGTGTGATTCTAAATGCTTTTCATTGTGAGTGGGATAGAGCAGTGGTTCTTAACCTTTTCTATACTGGGGGCCCCTTGTAAATATAATTTGTTGCCAGGGAACCCTAAGACTTAACTCAGGATTGGATATAGAATATTTAATATTCAAGAATTAAATATTCAGATATTTATTTATTTATTTACTAAAGGCTTCTGGAGACTAGGATTCAAATCCCCGCTCAGACACTGGGTGACCTTGGGGAAGTCATATTCTCTCAGCCTCAGAGCAAGGCAAAGGCAAACCCACTCTGAACTAATCTTGCAAAAAACAAAAAAACCCTCTCATAGCTTCACTTCACAGCTGCCTTAAGTCAGAATTGACTTGACGGGCCCCCCAGAAATGGCCCCCAGAGGTCCCCAGACCTCAGGTTAAGAACCACTGGGATAGCGCCCTACCACCAATGTATACTTTAAAATGTAATGTTAACAAGTGAAAATGAACAGTGTGATTGGTCTCTCAGGGATGCTGGTCTGTTGAATAAGTTCTGGGTTTTGCAAATTCCTATGTTTCAAGTGTGAATATTTAAATATAATTTCTTCAGGGACTGTAAGGTGGAGCTAGTGTATAGCATAAAGCAGGAAATACAGTCTGAATCTTGATCATAGGGACCTGGGCACAAATCCATGTTCAGCCATGAGTTGCATGGTTGCTATTGAGAAAGTATTCCTTTAGCAAAATAACAGAGAAATTTTGAAGGCCTTTGTATCCTGGAAAAATGTTATAGATTTATTTAAGAATCTGGGGTGTGAGAAGCTTGATAGGGATGCATGGTGGAGTTGCAGTGTCAACTTTTCTCTTTCTTACAGGATACGAAAATGATGAAAGTGGTCAACCTCAAACAGGCTATCCTCCATGCTTGGAAAGAAAGGTGGAGCGATTATCAGTGGGCCATAAACATGAAGAAGTTCTTCCCCAAGGGGACTACATGGGACATCCTGAATTTAGCAGGTCTGGTTTGTAGTTATGCAGATCGTAAGTGTTTAGCTATGGGTTGTTCTTAGACAATATGCTCTGTTCTCTACAGATTTCACTGCCTATTGTTTTGGCAGTATAGACATTAGCACTTAAGCACTGTTTGGCTGCTGAAAGTGCTCCAGCCACTGCAGTGGTTTCCAGTTGCTTTTAAAAAGTACTGTGTTAAATCAAACTTGGTTACTACAAGAAGATCATCAGTGGTGTCATGTTAGAGATGATGCAGGTAGTTCTACAGATTTGGAGTAATCGCTGTTTTCTTCCTGAAAAAAAAAACGTCTTGGGTTCTGGTTATATGTTATTTATTTATTTATTTATTTATTTATTATATGTGGCAACCTGACAGCTATACATTATGAAATAGGTATGTTAATAAATTGCTTGTTACAGCTTTTTCAAATGTTAATTTCTTTCCTCAGATGCTGTGCTACCTGAAAAGTTAAATCCACATACACACATTATTGCTTTCTTTCTTTTTTCTTTTTTGAGTATATAGGGTCAGAATGTGCAGTAAGAATGTGTGAATCACCATAGAATGGTGAACTCTGAACTCTGTTGTTGCACAAAATAATTAGAAAAGTTTAACTCATAGCAGATTACCCTGCAGTTGAATATTCTAGATTCATTGCTTGTTTTGTATTTTGAGTGCTGTATTAAGGGCTTTGAGAGTTTTCTTCTGCAAAAGGTGAGCCTGAAATTCTGAATTTGTACTCCTCCTGTACTATGCTGCTTACTTTGGAGTTATTGTTGCTGATTGGTTTGGTACTTACAGTTATTATATTCTGCTACTCTTGTTGCTTTGCCTACACAAAATAGATGTGTGCAAATAGTTGCCAGAAAACAGATAAGAACACATGTCTTTCTAATTAGCAACTAGTCAGATGATCAAATGGCAGATAAATTTCCTTCTGTTTTATTAGAAGTCTGTGCCTTCTGATTGTATTCTGGTATAGTACCAAACCATGTTTTGACCTTATGAGTATGGGAGTCCTAGTTTGGAGACAGATTACGATTTGGATCACCCATGGTTTGTTGGGTTCAGATAGAATAGTAAAGCATGTTTTGTTGCAAACTATAATGTAGTGTGTCTAATTTCTTTCCTTCATATATGGAGGATGATAAAGAGGTGCAACATGAACCTGAGGCTACTTGTGTTCACACAAAATTGTAGTTTGGCATGCAGTGAATGAATGCGGTGTGCACGTTTTGTCAATGCAAATAAAAAAATTGGAACTTATCCCACTGCTAAGTGATTGTTCAACTTCCTTTGAGCTGTTATAAATTTGAATAAATGTTCAGAGACCAAAGCCTCAAAGTCATCTATAAGGTTTGTGGTGTTTAAAAACTTAACATATCTTATTTGGCATAAGCTTTCATGAAGTGCAGCCCTTTGGGTCAGATTTTTATATATATGCTGGACTAGGAAGGGATGTGAGACAATAGAAATACCACATACATTCTGGCACAGTTGATAATTATTAAACAAGTATGATTGAGGTAATGATCAACATTTGTACCTTTAGCATTTCTGCAGTATTTGGGAAATGAGAATAACATTGTACTGTTGTTGTTAAGGTCCAAAAGCAAGAGACAAGAGTTTAATCTGTAGTTGAACTCTAGTGGGTGCAAAATTGAAATCAAAAAGGCCAAAGGAAATAGAATGCACTAAAATTATAGGCAGAGAATTGATTAAATAGTGGTCAGTTAACAAGCAAAAGATGACCTGTAGTGAGACACAAGCCATTACTCCAGGGGTAGAAAATCTTGGGAGGTCAGGGGACCACATCAACCTTCCAAGGAGAACTGGGGAGGCCACACACTCCACCACGTACACATGATAAAATATTAACTCCCCCTCCCAGTGCTCTCTAAGGGGCATGGGAAGCATTATCATTATATATTAAGGCTCTCTTGGGCCATTTTAGGCTCATTAGTAGCTTTTTTGTTTAACAGCACTTCCTGTTTTAAAAAGGCCTTGTCTAGATGTAATACGTCCCAATTCCCCACCACAGAAATTGGCTAAAATGTAGACCACATGCTCTAGAATGCATTTTGGGGCAAAGGTTTTGAGCTCTTGGGGGTGGGGAGTCCTGGAAGCCACAAAAACAGCCCATAGGCCGCATAGTATCCCCCTTGCTTTACTACTGTTTAAGCCATAACTGAGATCTTACCTGTGTGCATAGTTCTGCACATGCAATTTCATGTCCTTTGATCACCCAGCAGCTGCCAGACCCTGGGAGGGGTCCATTGCTGCTGTAGCATACCAGTGGGGAAGGGGGAACAATTCAGATCATAGAAAAACAGTTGGCCTCGTCTCAATGACGTGAGGGAGGAATGAGGATGCACTCTAAAATGGAGTGTTTCCTCTTTTTCCTTCAGTGAAGAGTTAAGAGCAGCCAGATATTCATGGTCTGAATCCTCCCTCCCTTCCCTCTGGTGAGAAGGAGCAGCAGGAGCCCGCGGCAAGGCTTGACATCTCTTAGGGGATATGAGATATGAATGCCAGGACATGAGAATAGCCCTTTGTGCCCTGTTTGAAATGGGTCTTATGCATGCACAAGTCACTGACAGGATGCTGGGCCATGTGTTCTGGGACAATGAAGTGTTTCCCCACTGCTTTTGGTATAGTACTTCTTTAATGTCCAGTTTTTATCCAGTTGTTCTTTGGTGAGGAGGCTGGCTTGTCCTCTGTAAAATGCAGAAGGGCATTGCTATCAATGAGATATATCGTATTGGAGGATGAATGTGTACTCTCATAGGTTTGAATGATATTATGGGGTTCTTTAGTAGTGATTTCAGAGAGGATATGGGGACAGAGTTGACCTCTGTGTTTGCCTCAACCTCTGGCTCTTGTATGTGTCACCCTTTTGGAAGGTCATTTATTGCTATTAAATAATCTTTTCAAGTTTGGGTAGCTGTTTGTAAGAAGAACAGGCCTATGATTCAATGGCCATTTTCATTTCATGGCTTCCAGATAGGGAGCAATGGAAATGTCTAGTTCTGAGAAGGGTCTGTAGTGTCTTTAACTTACCTTTCACATAAAATTATAACTTTGAAGGTTTTTCGGGAGATGCAGTCAACGAAAACCATGGTTTGTTGTATTCACATAGCTTGGACTTGTGCTCTCTCATCTTCCTTTTCCTGCCTGCCTTCAGCCATAAGGAGGAGACTGAAGGCTTTCCTTGCCTTATTGAATAACTGTAGTTTAGCGTGATGGCCCAAACAGAACAAACTATGTTTAATGTTAAATATAGTTTACTTAAGCAAACAAGCTTCATAAACTATGGTTGAAGTTGACTTGTTTCAGTAAACGAACTGTAGTTTGTCTCGTTTCAGATATACTGCTGAAGTATGTATATAATTAAAAATATTAACTAAAATCTTCAGTCTGCTTGCAGCCATTCTAGAGACATGGGAGATGGCATATGAGCTTCTTAGTCATATAATTATAAACCAACATTTATTATTATGTTGGAATACAGTGAATCAAAATAGAATTAAACTGATACCAGATGGATATAATTTTGTAATATGAATGCGCCTTCAGATCATTCTGAACTTCATGATGTTCCTTTTCAGATTTTAACACTGAAGTAGACATTTTCCATAAATTGTCATACTTAGCTCATAACAAAAGGGACTAGAAACTAAAGGGAGGAAAGAGGCTATAATTTTTGGAATTCTGCATATATATTATTGAATTTTATGTTATCACTCTCCTCATTTGCTGATGTTTGCATTCCTCTCTTCCTCCTTGGTTTTATCTTGTTTGCAAAGCAAAACAACACTCTTATGGTCATTCTAGTGTCCTTTCTTCTATGGTACAAATTCATGGAATTTTAAGTTTGCATAGCACTTAAAAAAAAGACTGTAAAGTTTTAAAGCTGGGGTCTGTTCTGTTTTATTTTGTTACATACCATGTGGATTAATGGTGGAATATAAACAACAGAGATGATTATTAATACGTCTGTGGGACTGGTGTAATTTTCCAGCTGAGATTCAGAAGAGGACTTTTGGCTCTTTGCTTAGACATGACAGTTTTGTGTCTGCATATGTTGTGGAAAATATCCATCCTGCAAAGGCTATGGATAGTTATTCAGGTGGGCTATATTCTGAATGGGTACAATGCTTGGTTGGGAAATCATTATGAAGTTGATGTGGATAGCTCTCAGAGAGTGATGGGAGATGGCTGAAGGATGGTTGTGATGACTGCTCTGATGTTGTGAACATCTGTGGAGAGTGCTAATGGATGGAGCTGTAAGCAGGCCTAGTGGCTGCCAGGGCAACCCCAGAAAGGGCACATTGGAAGGGATTGTAGTAAACTGGATCTGATGTGCTTTTTTGGATCAGCCTTAGATATGGACGCCTGTGGTGGCTGTTGCTCCATGCAACCTGAGAATATAGATTGATGTGAAGGGCTGGAAACAGTGGAATTGCAGGTAGCCTAGTGCAAAATAGAGGCCTTCTTTTCATGGTGGTGGTTATTATAGAACACCCTCAAGTTGTGTCAGGTTTTTAACTTCTTGAAATCTATGAAATTCTTAAGTGCTTTGACCCAGATTACCTTTGGACACATTAGGGATGTTGATGGGAGGTGTAGTGAGGAAATGGTCCTCTTCACAATGGAGGATAATGACCCTTTTTATCTTATTACAGAGGAAAGTGGGGAGGGTTTTAGTGGTAAGAGAGGAATATTTCTGAGAAGACTGCAAAACAGCTGGACTTAGGAGGATCCCCCTGCCTGTTCTGCCGCTCATCCGTATAGTCATTCAAATGGTTAATTAAAAGCTTGACTGAGCAGATAGGGCGTGCGCTGCCCCTTCCTCTCTTGCCAAATCTGGCATGTTGGCGGGTTGCCACTGGGAAATGCGTGCCAGCAGTTGGCCCGCATTCTGTGGAGAGATTGTATGTGCCAGGGCTTCAAAAGTCCTCTCCACCTCCTCTCCTTCAGAAGTGTTTGATGCATACATACTGGGTAGCAGAGGTGCTTTCTGAGAAGTGCTCTGCACCAGTTGAGGCTACAGAGGTCATGTAAAGGTCATGTGCACTGGTTGCAGCAAATTCAGCGTATGGCGAGGGGTGTTCTGGCAACCACCCCCTCCCCACTGGCAACAGTGTCCATTGCTGACCTACAGTTCCTTGTGGAACAGTGACCTACCTTTCCTGCACCGCAAAATTATTTACTCCTCCTATGCTGCCAGAGAATCTAGAATTATGGGAACTTGGCAGTTCTGAAGAATATCTTTCCATGAGAGCATATGCACATTACCCAAGTTGATTTTTATCCCCTTCTTCGTTTTCTTTCTTTCTTTTCTAATTGCAGAAGCACTTCTTGAGCAAGCTATGACTGGCCTAGCGCCAAACCCACTGATCCTGTCCTACCTGAAATATGCCATCAGTTCCCAGGTAATAATCCCATGGTAGGCCCTTTCATCTTCAGAGGGCATAAATAGATGTTAATGAGAAGAATGATTACTTTCAGTTAGACAAATTTATGTACACTTTCAAGAAAATTCTGACAGAACCCAGATCTAAGTAACAGCAAGATTTTCCCAGTCTTTTCCTCTTTGTAATACTGGACCAATTCAGCTAGGTCTTTTTTTTTTTTTTAGTGTATGTAATCCCAAAAGTTTTTTTAAAAAACAATCTTTTGTGTAAATTATTCTGTTTTTCTAAGTCATGGGGAATAGGGAATGAGCTGTGCTGGGCACTGAAGCTCCACTCTCAGACCTCAGGTTTCTGAGATGTCCAAAAATGTTGCCCACTTGATTTTAAGCATCTCTTTAGAACCATAAGAAATCTCAAGAGCAGTATTCTGTGCTCCTGAGGAATTGTTCTGGTTACTCATTGATTATTATTCAGTATAGTAATCGCTGTATTGGTTATTATCTATTCTGATTATTATCTATTCAGTTTTGTTATAGGGTTGTTCTACTTGGACCAACTAGAAATCACAGTAAAAAATTTTATGGCTAGCTGATAAAATCAAAACAAGCAATGAAATCAAAATGATTTATGTTTACTAGCATTTGCTGTTAAATATCTGTGGCTCTGAAAGAGGTTCTTGAAGATCTTGATTCACCTTCTGCTGCCAAATGAATAGTGGCAATGTGCTGTCTTGTGTAGTGTACCCAAAGTGAGAAAGACAAGTAGCGTCCTCCTGCTCTTCTGTTGCTAGAAGGGTACTGTCTCTGCAACAGAGAGAATCTTTTTTGGATGCTTTTTAACCTTTCCTTTTCTTTCTGGAGTTGCTCACTATAAAGTTGATGTGAAGCAAATATGCCATCACCTAAAAATGTCTGTTTAAATTTGTGCCAGACCAGTGCCTGAGCAGCAAACTGAGACGCTGTTAAGTGACCTTGTCACCCCCCATGGCGGTCGAAATGACAGGGCCTGTTTGTGGATTTTTTTTTTAAATATTAGGTTTTGCTAGTAACTACTTCCTTCTCTCTCTCTCTCTCTCTCTCTCTTCTTTTGGTAACAGATGGTGTCGTCTTCTAGTGTTCTGATGGCCATCAGCAAGGTAGCTTTCACATACTTCTTTCTGCAACTTTGGTCATCATTTTCTTTTCTAATACCCTCAGATAGGAGTGATCAGTTTGTATTCAAGGACTATAGGAGCCTCACAACAACAAAAGTCTCTGATACACAACCTAGCAGCTTTTGCATACTTGAGAGAAAGTCTGGTTTATCTTAAAGCCTGAGGAAGCTTCTAGCTTTTGTGGTTGTATATAAAATGTTTCTTTTTAAAAGAATGTTGATGCCTGAAGCCTGAAAACTGTCTGAACATGAGCCTTGGGAAATTTTTGCAAAACATTAGAACTGAAAATTCGTGAGGGAAAGGTACTTTTTTCATTTGTCAGTATTATCCCCATGCATATTTGCCTGCTCATCTTTTTTTTCCCCCCTTCTTCTTAATCCTTCACAAAGTGAATGGTTATGCACTCCCATAGTTCTGAATAAAATTAATTGAAAATAACAGCTACAGAAACATCAGTTTGCCATATTTATTCTCATAGTACTGGGGTAGACAATTGCGTGGGGACCGGCAACCAGTTCCTCCCCCAGCACCCCCATAGCCACACTTCCCACAGCAAGCGCAATTGCCTCTGTTTTCTTCTGCAGTCCCTCTCCAAATGGTGACAGAAAGTGACATCACACCCCTTTCTCTCGGCATTTTGTGAGGGACTGCAGAAGAAAACAGAAGAGTTCAGAGGTACTAAAGCAATCTAGGTGGTTTGTGGAGTGGGGATATTTTTGTGCATTTTCACATGTTTGCAGAACTTTCTGCATGGTTTTCAGGCAAAAATTGTCCAGAAAGTCACACTGAAAAATGTTAAAGATGGTGGGGGAGGTTGGGAGGGGGCTGCTGGATTTCAGAAGTCACAAAGGTGGGGTCTCGGGATCCTATACAGATCACGTGCTGCACTATGCCCATTTTTGTCAGAGTGGGATCTCTAGTTCTTTGCTGAATGGGAGATTTGCAAATACAGTCATTCCAGAGCTCTTGCTTATCCTGAAGTGCAAAAAAAAAAAAAAAGGTCGTCCATGTAGACCTGTGTTCAGATGTCAGAACTGAACTCTCCCTTTAGAGTTACAACCGTGGTAGTTTTGAGATTCCCCGAAGCTGAGTTTTCAAAGTAGAAGTATCCTTTTTACTACTGTGTTTCCAACCCTCTCACCTAAACACTGGCTGAGGGAAAATTGGCAAGAAATAGTCAACAGCAATCCAGATGTTTAACATAGGGTGAAGAATTGAGTACATTTCCTTTAACCCTTCCCTGCAAAGTTTCTTTTAACAGCTGCTAAAGAATTTACAAGATGGGCTTAGTTAAAAATATATGCCACAGGGGACAGGGTGCAAAATTATTCATAATAGACTAATCCATGTGTTTCTTCCCCCTATAATCACGTTTTACACAAAGGATGCTCAGAATCATTTCTAGATATCATTAATTGAGAGCTACAGTAAGAGATAGCTACAGTAAGAGAGAGTCTAAACAAGATGAAGGTGCTGTTAGTTGGTGGCTCAGTGAATTTGAGAAATGGTCTTCTGCCTTCTCAAGATTGTGAACAGACTTGTAAATTGGGATTGCTCTTACCTCTGGTCTTCCCTTTGGATGCTCGAGTTGCACCTATAATGCAAAACACCTTTAGCAAGCTATAGTCCTTTCTAGGCAGAGAATGCCTTGCTACAATTATCAGTGTTCTTATAACATCAAGGCCAGATTGCTGTACTTTCAGATCCGTTAAGCTCAATTAAGTGATTGGGAAATGTTACATCTGCAGTGCAGGTTAGATCTTGAAATGTAGATGATGAGAGCCATTATCAGCAAAATAGAACAGGAGGAGAGTTGGCTATAGCTAACATTTAAACAGTCACTGAAATACTGAGCAGGGCACCAGGTATAGCCTGTATATACATGAAGTTTCCTATATGGAAATCATGTCCAGTTAGGAAGCTTTATCCTGTAGAAAGCATAAAACTATATAGTTTGTGTTTTCTCTTGTTTCCTTTGAGCTCACTTCTTTAGATTTTTTTGTTCCCTCAGTTTGATGACTTCTCCCGAAACATCTGTGTTCAGTCGTTGCTGGGAATTATGGATATGTTCTGTGACCGGCTCAGGTAAGGAGTGATAAATACTTTGAGTTGCGGGGCGGCGGGGGGAGAGGAAGATGGCAGAATATCATAAACCAAGATGGGCAGAAGGCAGGTCATAGTCAGCCAGTGGAAAACCAAGCACCTGCCTGTTGCTGGGATTCTTCCTCCCCCTCTTCCATCTTTTCAGTTATACAACAAAACATGGAAATAGCGTGAAGACTACAGTATGAGGCCATAAGAATATGAACATACCACAATAAGCTGAATGATACATCTATATCTTAGCAACATCACTGGCTGTATTGTAACAATTGTGTACTTTTCAGTGAAGCACCAAATTTGGCACTGCAGTAAACTGATATATTATGAGAAAATCTAGATATTAGATCATCACAGATTTCTCCCCTCGTGGTGATGGCCATCTTACAAAATTTCTTACAAACTGTTCCAGCTTAGATGGACTAAATGACACTTGAATATAGTTAAATGGATGAGATAGCCTTCCCTTGCTTCATATGATCTCAGATCTTGATTAGAAAGTTGTGAGACTGCCCTACCCATCAGAAAATGGTATAAAATGGCAGTGGGAGGGGATGCAGTTTGTTTTGAGAATATGATATGTTTTATTTTGCTATTGTGAACATCAGTTAGATTATCAAAATACAGTCAGCCCTCCACATTTGTGGGTTTCACTTTTGTGGATTTGATTATTCACGGATTATTTGCTTTCACTGCCTCTGTTTGCTGCCTTCCTATGCCATTTTTAATAGGGACTGCAAGCCTTGTGAGACTGAGAAACTGCGAATGGAGCTTGTAAGTCCCTATTAAAAATGGTGTGGGGCAGCAGTGGAGGTGGCAATAAGCCCTACCAGCCATCCACTTCTGCCTTTTGAAGAAACCCTGATGCCTTAAAGGAATCCATGGTGGGTTGAATGTGGTGATCATACTTTTTTTGTGTGTTAAATGTGGTTTGGGAGGGCCCAGAGTTATTCACAGTTTTTCCACATTCACGGGGGTCCTGTGCCCCTAACCAGTGTGGAGGGATGACAGCATCTGATAATGTACATTACAGTGGTCTCAGAGTTCTGATTTGCAGTTACTGGAATATTCGCTCTCACAAGAAAGAACTGCATATGGCTGTGTGGAATCCTTGCATTTTCAGCATTTCTTACTACTACTCATATGCTTGCATGATACCAGCTGAGAACATGTCTCAGATGCTTTGGATGCTGTTGTCCATTGTGGCTTGTATGAGATGTCCTATGTTTTGATCTGGTCCCAAGGTCAGTGAAAACAGTGCAGGATTTGGGAGCAGTGACTTGACTCCAAGCTGCCATGGTGTGCTATCTTCTTTCCACACTGTTTCAGAGCTGCTCTGGTTGGTGGAGATCTGTCATACACTGTGGAAGAGCTTCTTACCAATTTCTGTACATGTGTGGGTTCATTTATGTAACAGGATGGCAAATGCTCATGATGTGGTCTGAGTTGTCACTTAGTGCACAAGACCTGTCCAGCATTGTATCAGGCAGTTCAGGTAGTACTTTCCCAGCAGCCTGGTGTATCAACACTGTCTGAGCAGGCAGTGAGAATTTTGATTTAGGTGGAGCTTGGTACAATGTAGCAAAGCATTTATATTGTTCTGATGTGAGAGAATATAATCAGTACCATTTAATACGTATAACTTGTGCCTTGTTAGGAGACCCTTAGTATGCACAAAGGGTGTACCTAAAGGGTATATATGTGTGAAATCAGGGTATTGTACCCCAAGTAAGAATTCTGTCCCCAGTGAAATTTTCTTTCAGTCCCCATATTTCTAGCATTGCAGAGAGTAATACATTTAAAATCATTCACATCTTGAGCTCTTATATTTGCTGCATTTGCATTCCCTTAGTAACTCTGCTGCCCCTTTTCTTTGGATTTTGAAACAGTATTTCTAAATGTTCAACTGAATTATTAAATTACTGCAAGCCTAGAAATGTGAGGACGCAAGGAAAACCTTGCAGAAGAGACAGAATTCTTGTTGGGGCTCCCTGTAGCTACACCTTTGTTATGTACTCCTTCATTGTAAATTGTAAAGTCATTGGTTGATGAAGAATTTCTGGTAAAAGGAAAGGAAGTGGATCACACATGATTGAAAGTGGTCCCCTGTGAGACATAAGCCACAGCTGGAATACATAAGCATCTGGATTACCTAACCAGTGGGTATAGATAGAAGTCAAAATCTTGGGCCCTGCTATTTAGATGGCCCAACAAATGATCACTCAGAGAGCCGCAGGTGATGGCGCAGTAACAAGAGAGTTCCAGTATCAACATTTAGGCTGAGATCAACCCTGCTTATTGCAGCTTCCTTCCCCTTACTCTTAAACAGATTTTACAATCACAGGTAGCCAGCTGGCTATAAAGATGGTTGTAGATACTCACTTTATTATTGTTATTTTCAGTATATATTATCCTTTTTGACAATAAAGTGGTGTTGTACTGCCAGGTATACATTCAACATGAAGGCTAGAGAACCAAACTCACATTATTTCTGTAGTTATGATAGTGCTATAACTTAAGTTAGTTTAAAAAATGAAACTGCAAGAGGCTCATAATAACTTTTAAATCAAAGTTGGCAAACTGTTTGCTTTGACAGGTCAGGAATGTATAAGCAGTTGTAAAGCATGTGGCCATGGTGGTGGATAGAGAAGGAAAATATTAGTTATATGCTTCCTTGTGAAAGGAATGCACATAGCCATCTAAAGCAGGGGTAGGAATCATGTGGCCCTCCAGATATTTTTGGATTGCAGCTCCCAGCAGCATAGCCAGTGGTGGGATGAACAGTGCGATCTGCAATGACTCCCTATAAGGCCGTTACATTCAGAATCTAAAATTATCCAGATGTACCATTGTTTCTGAACAAGGCATAACTAACCCACGTAAAAGTGTATTGCTAGTTCATACTGAGAGACACTTAATCCAGAGCATAGTTAATGTGTGTTCTTGTTTGGTGCTGCAGAGTGTGATGGGATCCTGAGGTGGACCAGTTTTCTTGTCTGTGTCAGGCACAAGATATTAAAGGCGTTAAAACTCAAAATCAGCAACTAGACATGTGCTATAGAGCAATATGAAGCCACCGAAGAGCCCTTTTGCCTAGCTGTGATAATTGGCTGTTGTTTCATACATTCATTAATTACCTCGTTCAGTGCCTACAGTCAGATTGATACAGCATATATACAGCGCCTGTGCCCTAAACCCCAACAACCCACTCCCTTTTGAGTTTTGTGAGAGAGGGACCTCTGGAGTGAGAAGAACAGATGAGGCAGCATTTAGTACTGTACACCCCTATATTGCATGAAGTGGTGAATATTGCAAGTATTGTCTCCATAACCATTAGGACTAGACGTATGTTTTTTAAATGCCTAAAATGAGCCACTTGCAAAAGAAAGGGAGTTGTCTGGAATCCCAGTTCTGCCCTTCCATGCAAGAGATTGCAGCCTTGTAGGTCACTCCTGTATCTCTGGGTTTGTTTTTTATTTCCCTCAAAAATCTTGCTTTTCTCAAATATGACAGAATCTTTTACCTTAATGCCATTAATTTAGAGATAACAGGTGAGTACACGGGTGTGGAGAGAAATGTGAGGAAATAACAATCTCCTTTTTGTACAAGAAAATAGAAACAATGAATATTAACCTGTCACCAAAATGCTGATAAACAGCTGTTCTCAGCCAGATACAAAGCCGGTACTTAATCCCCTCCCTGGTTAATTCAATCTTCTGGTTTTTCATTTGATCAAAACCCTTCAGTTCTGGGATTATTTGTGCTGGTTGCAGTAGCGCTTGGTCCCGTCAACAGGGTTTCTTCTTCAATCCTCGTTTGCTTTTTGGGCCAGACCATTTTAATCATAGGCTTGGATAATTTTCCTTTCCCCCCTTTTAAATTTGTTTAAACAAAGGAGGGTACTGTAATGATTGCGAATGTGGCAGTATACACAGCTGTGCTACACTATGCAAGCCCCAGATGCTTGTTTTATTCCAGCTGTAGATTTTTGTGCTTTTGAATGATAGGACAAACACCCCATTTTCCTGTCCCTTCTTGGGTTTTCTGTGAAACTCCTGTAAGAAAGGGGGATTGGGCAGAAGGGTCTTTTTCAATTTAAAGAGATTGGGCACCAGAGTCTTTCCCCTTGATCCTTCTTTTGTCCCTTGCCTGCTCTAGGCACTGTTGTGTGATGAGAAGAAGTAATACTTACCATGTGGTGTAGAGCCTTCAGATCATTTTACATAGGTTGAGCAAGATCAGGCATCATGGGCCAGCGAGAATTCTTGAAAATTCTGGCGTATTGTCAATGAGGCATTGTGCTTGGTGCATGCTGGCCACCACATTGCTTCCTCTAAAAGCAGGGGTAACTAAACAAACCCAGGACCTCCCATCTGTGTATTGTTTCGTGATATCCAGATCTGGAAAATCTGGCTTGTTTCTCTCTTCACAAGCCAGGGAAACATCCCGTGGTTTGTCTGACTTACATTTAAGAATTCTGATTTACCATGATATGTGAATCCAGCCTTTATCTCAGTAATCCTTAAAACCATCCTACAAGATAGATGAGTATTATTATGCCCATAATAATAATAATGGTGCTCTGCCTTGTTAGAGGAGAAACCATGGATTTTTTCTTGGGAGAGAAATACCAGATCAGAGCACTCTTCTGCCAGTTCAAGTGTCATGATAAACAGCTGCCAAAAGAGCGTTTTGTTTAGCTGTTCCTACTGTGAGTGACTAGCCAGCGTGCACTAACATGCAGGCTTATTCTTGACAAGATTACTATGACATCTGAAGACACCTTGAAAAGTCCTCTGGCCAGTTCATGGCAGATGTCGTATTTGAACCAGGGACCTTTTGGTTTATAAATTGATCTTTTAATAGGTTACATAGAGTCCCTTAAAAGGTACATGGTCTTCTTTGTTACAAGCTACTGATCAGGACATGTATTTGCTGCTTTAAGTGCTTATTTCCTATGGAAGAACATCCAGCTTGCAACAGATATCTGTTTCCCTCTATCCTCTTGATTGCTGGACTCAGTACACTTGATGGATAATTATCTGGGGCTGGGGGTCTTCACTGGCTATTAATAGGACTTTAGAGGGGTGTACACACCACCATACTTTCAACTTCATTTTTCTTTTTTACTTCTTTGAAAAAAAAAAACTACTAAAAGTGCGCTCCATAGGAGCTTGTGGAGTGAGTCCCTTCCGTAAGCTGTTTTAGCACCAAGAAAGCCTTTTTTTCCAACCAGGAAGCAAACTTAAGGCGTTTTTAGTTTAAAAATTAAGCATGTTTTGAAAAAAAAAAACTTTTTAAAAGGCCTTGGGCTTGTATAACCTGCAGTCCATACCTTGCCTACTTCAAAATAATATTTCCACGTAATGCAAGTGGTTTCCTCCCATCCACTAATGTATAAAAGTCAAAGTTTGTTTGTTTGTCAGCGTCAGGCAGGTGAAGACCTCATATGATTGGCTGCCTGTGAAGGTTCTATGGAATCCTGGGGTTTGCAGTTGAGGAAGGGGCTTTTAGAATTCTCAGCCAGAGAGCTCTTGGGTCTGGCTGGTTGCTGTGGAGATATGGCCTAGCAGCAAGGAGGAGGACAGTGTATTCACTCAGGAATCCAACCTGTGCATGTTAAAAACTCTGAATACAGATTGGATTGGGCAATGTGAGGAAAAGTTGCAGGTACTGGACAAGACAGTTTGGGGAATTAGAGACACAGGATCTCAAATCTTTCCAACAGGTATCACCTATGAGAGAATAAAATCCTGGGCAACGCTGGGTATATACTCTAGTCTGCTATATTTGTAAAACTCCTGGGGCTGTCAGGAATAGGAACGCTGTATCTCTTTTCTATCACTGTTGGGTGCTAGCTGCTTCTTTGAATAGTTCAGGGCTCCTCTCTCATCTCCCTCCCTCTGGTTAGTAAATCAGAACTCAAGAAAGAAAAACCCTTCCCTCATGTGTTCCCATCAGGATTGGTGTGGTCTTCTCTTCTGACGCATCTGCCTAGAGAAACTGGATTGTATCTGTGTTTGTGACAGGAGTGTGAATTTTGACTTTTTTGTTGAATCTCTCTGAGCTCTGCCCACAATGTATGGGAAACCTGCAGTGAACAAATCTTTATAAGTGAATGCGCCTATGGTAGAACTCCTAAGAATCTACAGCAGTCTAGGAGAGAAAATGGACTCAATACCACCCTTTTTCCACCCTTTGCTTATTCTCCCGGCAGCTGCCATGGCAAAGCAGAAGAATGCATTGGCCTTTGCCGTGCTCTGGTAAATGTCCTCAATTGGATGCTTCGCTGTGCTACTTTCTACACAGAGAAGATGAAAGAGCCACTGGAGCAAGGAGCTGCTGAGAACCAGCTCAGGATGTGCCTAGACCGGCTTGTAAAGATCCTGGGCAGCACCAAGAACCGAGCCCTGATTCATATAGCCAAACTGGAAGAGACACGTATGTAACTGATGCCCTTTTGTTATGACTCAATTGAGATGCGAATTCTAGATTCAAGTTCCAGGACTTAGGACTCACCTTCACGTCTTCATTAGGAATTATTTCAGAAATACCCTTGTTGAGGCCCATGATACTGTCTGAAGTAGGACCACACCAGCTTCTTTTGTCAGAACTTCTTTGGTCTTGGTATTTCATTATTGCCTATTGTTTTCTTCTCCAGGCAGTGCTGCTTTTTTCCAGCTGTCTCCCAAAGGAATTAATATTTACAACTATTTTTGGCTTTTTAAACTTTAAGGGAGAAATAGCATTCTTTAAAGTTTGGGGCATCTTGATAAAAGTCTGAAGAAGGATCATAATTCTAGAAGCAGAGCATGCACTTGTATGTAGAAGGTCTTTGATTCAACCTGTTGCATCTCCAGTTAAAAGTGCTCAGATAACAAAGATAAGAAAGATCTCTATCATAGGACTAAGAGGTATAGCCAGTTAAAACTGACAGTAACCTACTACTTTTGGTAGGTGCTTCTGTACTTCTTGAATCCAACAAAACCTACATTTGTACCTGTGAACAGGTGAAGATGTTGGTGCAGAAAAATATGAAAAGTAGGGTAATTTCTATATTTGCTTCTGATCCTGACCTATATTATTTGTGGGTCAAGTGATACAGTGTATGCATTTTGTGTTATTGGGTCTTTTCCCCCTCCTAGGTTTCAGTCTGCTGAATCTCAAAAGTCATGCACTAAATATGTGGGGGAAGTTGAATAAGGGTTTGCTGAAATAAATTGTTAGTCCCAACTAGAGTTAATCAGTGAGATTATCAGTACTGATTTATCATTCATCAGCAGATTCATTTGGAGCTAGAAGTTGAGTTTAGGCCATTGTGTATCCCAAATGTGTACTGATACATTTTGGATGACAAATTAGACTTAAATGTTCCTTTCTAGTTGTTTCAGATCTGTTTTAGTTGAATTGAGTATGAACTTGATAGAAATTTAAACTCCTGTCTTTCATCTCTAGCTTCTTGGAGTGCTGTTGAACAGTCCCTTGCTAAATTAGGAGACAATTTGGGACACATCAGCAATAGCCAATTGAGAAGCCAAGCTGAAGAATGCATCAGTCTTGTCAAGAGGTAGGCAAGAACCAACAACAGTGCAAGAAGTGATGAATTTCCCCCTTCCTATGCAAACAAAATTGGAATTTAATATTCTCTCTCCTACCCCAATCCCAATTTTCTACCTAGTATCCCCACCATGCTCTCAGTGCATTCAGAACAGCCAAACAAAACTGGCTTCCCCACCATCCATGCTGTGGTGCTGCTAGAGGGGACGATGAACCTGACTGGAGATCCACATCCATTGGTGGAACAGCTCATGATGGTCAAAAGGATGCAGGTATGGCTGGACAATAGAAGGGATGTTCTATGTTGCTACATCTCTCTCAAAGACAAATTACATGGTGGAATAGGTGTACTGTAGTTTACTGCAAGTGAAAGAGTGCACATTTGAATGTTCCTCCTTAAATGGAAACACCCGCCACATAATATGTAAGAGAGAAGCTGAAACAGAACCTTTCTTCTTCACATACCTCCTTGAAATGATACAGTACAAAATTAGTTTTACCATGTGATAAACTGTTTTGCTAGACTGTAGCATTCTCCCAAAATGAGAATAAGCCAGTTAGACCATTAAAGAGGGTTTGACCAGGGCCATAGATTACACTGGAGGGAGATCTGTACAAATTGTATACTGCTGGCATCTAACAAAATGTGGGGAGAGAAAGAGAAAAGGTATGGCTAGAATCCTGTTGGTGAGTTCCAACTAGAGTGGACCCATTCAGTCAATTGTTGAATGGTGAGTCAACACATAGGTAAATCCAATTAAGTAAATGACTCTATTCTAGTTTGGGCTAACAGTAAGAGTTAGACCTGTGTTGCCATTTCCTGCGGGACAACAATGAACTTGATGACTTGAAGCAGCCATCACAGTTATTATTCCCTTTTTTCCCAAAAACACAGCAGGCAGGTTAGCAAGCAAAGTTTTCCTGTGACATTTTTCTTACCTCCTTGCCCCCACACAATAACTTGCTTCTTGCTCTTAGTGTTGGCTAGTACAAGTTATCATTGGTAACCAAGCCCAGCTGTGTGAGTATAGGCATCCTTTATATAAGAAGCTGAGTGACAGTGGAATGGGAATGTTAAATAAGCCCATGGGTGTGCTATAGACCTCATGCTCAGCCTATGATGAAAGCTGAGCTGCTCTGTGTTTAAATTCTCTGTCCTGTGAAAGGTTTGTTTTCACTGTCTATCTTTGCATTTCTCTTCCCTCTAGCACATCCCATCCCCACTTTTCATTCTGGAGATCTGGAAAGCATGCTTTGTGGGACTGATTGAGTCTCCTGAAGGCACAGAGGAGTTGAAATGGACAGCCTTCACTTTCCTCAAGGTAAAGTCTTCTTAGGCTTTGTGTCAGGGTGAAACAGCAAGGTTCTGCTGCTTGTAAGCTTCTCTTGGTGCCATTAGAGTTTTCCAGCTTGGTGAACAACAGCAGCTAAGGAACTTTGGAGGGCTGAATAGATTCATGGTTGTTGTAGGATCTCAGGAGGGAGAGCAGGTTATAGCTAAGTGTTAGAATAAATGCTCTGCATGCAAAAGGTCCTTGGTTATTCTGACGTTTTAGAAGAGGACTGGGAAAGAACTTTTGTGTGAGATGCCAGAGAGTGCCTGCCAGTCAGTGTAAACACTACTGAACTTAGAGGCATAGACAATTTCTTATATTCCTAACAGAGAGAGTTGCTATAACTTCTTGCCTCTGCTAGCTGTGTGCGACTGACCTGAGAGAGGGGAAAGGTTTTTGTTAGCTCTCTAATTTTAGCAGATATACTGTCAGTACTTCCAAGGTTGCTCTTTCGTCCCCTTCTGAAGTTGCAAGGCCTAAAAAAGTTACTTCAAGCAGAATATCACAGAGTCTGTGGACTAGCCTAAGACTGTATATTCAAGTACAGAAAGCATTGACTGGAGGTGCAGCATCAACTCCTGCAGATGGCAGGCTGTGTAATACCTCTGAATTGGTCAGTGTGAATATACAGGATTACTAGCCTGGCTTTATACTGTTGCCTTGTCACCAGAGCAGTGCTTTCTTCTTGCTGTACACCAGTCCCATGCTCCTGGAATCTTGGGATGGAAAACACATTGCTGCTCTAGATCAGGTATGGCTGTTCCTGAACTAGTCCTAACACAATACAGCTGCAAATTTTAGGGATTAGAAACTTGGTTAAAAATAAAAATGCAAAGAATTCCGAGGCCCTGCAGGAGATATGTCAGAGGCCTTTCTCACATGCTGTGGTTCTGACCCTTGCCATACTTATATTTTATAACTTTGGCTTCTCCTTACTTCAGTGCATAGACTCAAATCTACTTCTTAACAAGGTGCTTAATGCGATTTGCTACTATTGTAGTGACCTGGAATACATATAATAATCATTCTAAGCTTTTCTTGCGTTCTTTCTTTCTGGACTGTTGTCTTTGGTAGAGCCTGGAAGTGTCTTTCCATTTAGCTGTATAATTTTTTTTTTCTCCGTGTAAACATAAGCCAGATGGCTCTGCCTTTCTTCTCCCTGGCTTCTCAGTAAACAAACTCTGACGCTGCTAGATTCCCCCAAAGAGACTCAACAAATTGCAACTTAGCATTCCCTGCCTGCTCAGTAAATCTTAACTACAGCTCAAGTACATCGTGTAATTGATCATCCATGGAGAGAGGAATACATTAGGAAGTATGAAAGAGACCAATAGACATGCACCCGCACACACAAACGCGCACCCTGTATTAAATTGGAATGTTCTAGAACAAAACAAAAGATGCAGAAACAGCCTCCAGAGTTTGTTGCTTCTGTGAGCATCAAGTTCAAATTACAGGCTGTTTAATTCTTTCTTTTTTGTTATTTTTTTCATAATTTGGTATGCAAGAGGCTTCAGGACCTTCTATCTTTGAAAAGATTGCACCGAGAGAAACAGCTGATGCCGTCTAGCAAATAGCTTTCTCGACTTCAGATCACATCAGCATCTGTTCACATTTGATTATCAAAAAGTTTAGGCCAAATTACTGTTTTCTGTCTTAAGATAAGGGGCTGAAAGCAACAGCAAAACAGTCTGAATTTGTCCTGAGCTTTTGATTGGACTATTATGATACCATAGAATGTTCACATGTATTCTGATTTTCAGGGTGAAGGGATAGTAAGAAATACTGAAAAACAACCCAGTAACAAAATGTTGAAAAAAATTGTTTTTGCAGGGAAAATGAAAAGAATCTTCATAGGGAAAATCTCACATAGGGCCTTAGGGCAGAATTGATTAATTTTGTTTATTTAGGCATTTGTTTGTCATCTGTCAACCCACCAGCGCCCCTGAGATGATCACCAGAGAAAGAACTATATACAGTTAGGACTGTAGGCATTGTGTGCAGTTAGGAGGAATGTTAGGAGGAATGTGGAGTGTGGATCAGAGGCGGAAGGACTTGTCTGGAGAATGGGTGCAAGTATTGCTGAGGGCCATTTGTAGATCAGTGTGATTCAGAGAAGAAGGCTGTACAATCAATGGCTAAAAAGTGAAAACTTATGAAGGACATGGAATTGAACAAAAGAGATTCTAAGGAAGGGAGGCTGAGGACCACTCATACATAGGATCTAGGAAGAGGTGGGCCTCTGTACAATGGGCAAGAAGAGAGGGCAAAGATAATGGAGGTCTAGCTGTCTTAATACATGAGCCAGAAGGTCATGAGGGCAGTGAGACAAAAAGAATGAGTAGCTTAGGGCGGGTCTCATATATATCTCTATATATCTCATTTTGCTCTTTTTCAGATTCCACAAGTGCTGGTGAAATTGAAAAAATATCCCCAAGGAGAAAAGGTAAAAACATGCCAGGGGGCCAATTTTGTGTTGCTTAAAAATGCCAAATGTTTTTAAAAAGAGAAAAGAAACTGAAATGTGTCCTTGTAATGGAAGATTTGCAGTGGCAGAGTGCTGAGATCAGAGGTGATGATTTACAGAGCTTCAGGTAAATTCAGAGAAAAGATATCGGATAGTGGCTGCTAACCGTGAAGTTTAAGAATGCAAGTGCCACCCAGAGGCAGGATAGCTCTAGTAATCAGATTTTTAGAAGAAATGCTATCTCCATCTTCTTCTGTTTGTGAATGTTTCAGTGACATTGGCACATTGCCTACTGTAAGAAGCAGCACACTGGGTTAAATGGATTTTTTGGTTTGAAAGGCTGTTGTTCAATTACTTGGTGAATTTATCGTTAACATGGTGTTTAGATTCATGTCTCCCCATTGTGTCTTTGAGACCCTTTTTTTGTAGCGTGTAGGAGAGAATTAGCCAGGAACAAACAAAGCTCAAAGTTGAGTGTTTGGAGAATTCTTCCTCTCTCTTTTTAACTTTTAAGAACTAGTATTTCATTTGTGAAACACTCTCATTCTAAACTCTACCATAAATGCTCCCCCACTCATTTTTTGAAAAAATAAAATTAAAAAAAAAAACAAGATTCCACATAAAATCTGGTGGCAGAGAACTATTCTCTGTTCCAAATGCACTGATTATATCTGTTCCCCTTATCTCTTCTGAGGTAATTCTATAAAACACCATAATATGCCTCTTGTAAAGAGCAGGGAACGGATAAAGTCATCTTTCACCACAGTACCTTGAAATAGTGTCTCAGTGTGGGCCAAGCTGCATCTTACAGAAGCAGGTAAATTTTCCCTCCAGTTTGTCATAGATGAAAGGAATTACTTTCTATCCCCATTAATGGTAAAAACAGGTAATTATTGTGATCTAATTTACATGACATTGTTATTGGGATACATCATCTTCTGTTTTTTTAAGGCATTTGGGTTGGGACATCTAGTGCCAAGTGTTAAAAGTCTAAGAGGGAAAATCTTGTGCAATTGTAGGATTTCACAGAAGATGTGAATTGTGCCTTTGAGTTCCTCCTGAAGCTGACTCCATTACTGGACAAGGCTGATCAACGCTGCAAGTAAGTTCCTGTTCTGTGAACCAAGAAGCAACCTTTATATACTTGGTTTGAGAGCTGTTGGTATAAGTTCCCCCCTCATGTTCATTAGGCTCTGTTCACTGGTCTACAACAAGACCACTGGTCTACAGCACGGCTCCACTTCCTGAGCTTTCAGGCACCATCCCTTAGCCCTCAAGCTCTACTCCTTGAAATTCAGGCACAGCAACTTCAGTCTGGCTAGCACGGTGAAAGCTGAGTTTCAGGGACATGTTATTTTGCTTGTTGGATTCCAGAGTAAGCAAGTATCATTAGCTGATTAGGAACAGGTCCAGCAAAGTGTGAGTGAGGTTAAGACAAGAATTCCTGAGTGACATTGCAGGGTTGAGCAAGGTTAGATAACTGGAGAAGTTGTTGAGATGTTTAACATAAAAAGGAAGCCAAAGGAACCTGCTTGGGGAGATGGTAGGGTTATTCGAGCCAGGGAGTTGATATGAATATTTCTGATCAATCAGACAGGTGAGCCGAGGACTTCCTTGATTAGCAAAAAAAGACCTGTGGAAAATGTGGACCACTTCCTTTACTGTCCAGACCTGTTTCTTGTTCCCTTAGCACTACAGTTTACCAAATGCTGTGCCCATTGCCACTTTTGTTTACCTTCTCCTGTTCTGTATTCTCTTTGCATGACTTAATGATATCATGTACTGAAAGAGAAGTATACTATGAAGTAGTGTGGAATTTTAAGACAGTGGCATTGGCCACAAAAGAAAGCATGGTAATAACAGTAGGAAGTATGGTATAGCATCACAAAAAAGGGACCTGTGTGTCACTTATCATTGTTATAGTGTGTGTATGTATACACATGTGTGTGTGCTCATGCACACACACATGTGGAATAAAAGTCTAGATTTCACATTATAATATTGTATATTGTGGTAAATTTAATGTCTCACTTTAAAAAAAAAGCATGGTAAAATATTTAATTAAGAGCGTGTTATTGCTGGATTTTGTGTGGATCTCAAAATAGGCTTGCAAAGCAGGTTTACCTGTATGTAAAGCCATAGAAAGTGAACGTCAGAAGGTCTGAATGCTTGTGTTGAATTTCCTACCTCTTCTAGAATACCTGCCAGAACAGAAAAGGGTTTATAGGTCTTCCAAGTGCCAGAAGAAGTAATCTAAGGGAGATTTCACTAACTAGAACATTCCAGAGATGTCAAATGCTCACAGAGAAGGTCCTGAAACATCTGCTGCATTGTATGCCACCTGAAGAAGTGCACCCATATAGAGCCTTTCTTATTAATCTTGGTCAGTAGGACTAAAATGGAGTTATAGTTTCTCTCAGATTTGTTGGAAAGATAGGTACTTATCTGCAGTGAACTGTTGATATTTGTGGCTTAGAAATTTGAATTTGTAGGTCAGATCCCTTACATTTCACCTTAGAATGGCCAGTATATAGAACTGAGAAACAGAAGTGAGTGCCTTTTTTTTTTCTGAAATGAGGATTTTGTAAGGCAAATCACTGGTACTTTCCTCTGTGGCCTGGAACCTCAGAGATTATTGAAACTGGGGAAAGACCAGCAACAACGGATGGCCTTGTAAACAGAGTCCATCATGCTCAGGTTTGCTGCTGACGTCGTAACTCAAACTGTTTGTTCTGCATGATAGATTAAGACCAGAAGTCCTCAATGTGTGAAGCAGTCAGTGTTGGTGTAACATATAACATAAAATAGCATTTCAACACAGTTGGGTCCAGTTTCTTTATGCCCAGTTCTGATCTCTTTGCTCTGTTATGCTAACATAAGGACAAGTCTGGCTGGTTCCTTCTTACACTCAGTCCTTTAGGCAGGGCCAGGTATACTCCCTACTAAATACAGAACAAGCCTCCCGTCAAGGATTTCACATACTAAGAATCTTGACTTTCACTTTTGTTTTGTAAAACAAAAGAAGGGTGACAGGCTCCTATGCAACATAAGTAATCTTGAAAATGTGTGATGTAAAAGCTCCCAAAAGATCTGAGCAGGATTTCCCCAGCTTACAGCCCCCTTACCCATTGCTGACAGAAGCATCTTAGGCTATGCAAAACAAGTGTAAGTAAATGGGTTGTGTTTACATAACAGAGTTAGGCTGCAGAATTGAGCTGCTCTTGTATGTAACTGCTGTTGTAGTTGATAGGATATTGCACTTGGAAATTGGTGGAGGCAAATGTTTGTTTCTTTGTTCCTCAGCCAGCTGACTGGGTGGTCTTAGGAAAGTTACTGCATCTCAGCCTAATGTACGCATAAGATGTCTGTTAGGCTGGGACGTGAGCCTCATAAAGGCTGCATATGAGGCTGCTGAAGCAGTATTACCCCCTTGTAAGCCTCCCCCAAAGGAACAGATGAGATATAAATGTGATACTAACAATTTTGATTATATACAATCTCCAGCTACCAATTATTGGGAGCTTTTTTTTTTAAAGTTGTCAATATTTCTACTGCTTGTCAGCAACAAAAAGGATAAGACATATTATTCCCGAGCATCACTGGGCTTTCTTTGTTTGCCAGATTTGCACACTATCTCTTGCTTTAACAGGACATCATTGGTTATTCATAGGGAGAAATCACTGTGGAATGTAGGGTAGGAGATGTTCTCAAAAGGCCACAGATTTTGGCTAGCCATGATAGATTTTGTCTCCAAACAGGTTTTCAAGCATGTTTTCAGAAAAAAGGTTGGAAACAGAACAAGAAAGCAAAGAGTCAGTTTTGCATTTCATCCATCAATACATAGTATTCCTAAGGTAGTAATAAGAATAAAATAAAGCGGAAAAAATTGAAAACATTAGATAAATTTGGAGGTGTATATTTACTGCATAAAACCTAGAAGAATAGCAGGGACATCTTCTGTAACAGAAAAGAAATATGGGCAAAGATCTCTCCCTGACCTTAAAGGCAGGGTCTACCACAGAGAAAATTCTCTCTCCCATTGTTACCTGTCTGAGATAGTAGGGCCACCAGGTGCACCTTTGGTGCTTTGGCAGGTCCGTGGGGAACAGTATGATCTTTCAGGTACCCTGGACCTCATAGGAGGTTTTAAAGGGAAGAGCTGGTACTGTGAACTGTAACTGGAAATGAATCAGAAGCCACTGATGTTCTTTGACTATTAATAATATGAATTCCCATTAGCCAGTTCCTGGTAATTGGCTAGTGGCTGGACTTGAAATTATGTACAATTTCTAAACATCTGGAAACAGTGTCAGATATAGTGCATTTTACAATAGCATAACCTAGAGGTTAGCAGCAAGCATATGAATAGCTGTGGTTAGATTATCTTTGAGACAGTTTTCAGCTGGTGTGTCCACCTCAGATTGATGGGTGTTCTGTGCCATAGAGAGTACTTAGTGACAAAGTTGGATCTGTGGTCTTTGCTAAACTGTAAACATTATTATTTAGGCAGGGATGAATAATCCATTTTGACCCAGGGAGTAAAAAGCAGTTTGAAAACGGTTTCTGGGATACTTTTCCAGCAGTGGGCAGGACTGAGGGGAGAGCATTTAATCAGTAAAAGTGGAGGAGGCTAAATGAAATTTTTACCAATTTGCCCAAGTATAATACTTTTCAAGTGTGCAGTGCCTTCCCAAACTACAACTGCAAACCACAGGACTTCTGGACTGTAAACCAAATTCCTCTTCCAAGGGGACCTTCCATTTTAAATAACCTGTTATCTCTAATTGGAGATAATGGCTGAAGGAGCTTCAAGCTGGATGGTGAACTTCCCATAGAATTAACCCACTGGCCAAGTGTTTCTCTTCTCAAGTTTTTACAGGGAGCATGACACTGACAAAACTGCTTTAGTACTTTCCTTATGGGGAGCCAGAAGAAAAGTTAGAGCATGTGGGTGTCAGTTACCCAAACCACAAAGATTCTTGCTGAACCTTTAACACCGATGACTTTAACTTTGCATTTTCTCTACAGCCACTAAAACAACAGCTTGCTCACTTACTCAAAACGTTTGTATCTCTTTTCCAAGACTCATGGATAACATTCTGCAAAAATAACAGCCAGTTTAATATTAAAATGTGATACACAGTAGACTCAATTTTCCGTTCAGAAAAAGGCATCTTAAAAATGGATTCTGTCTGCCTCTTCAGGTTTATGGTTATGCATTTCTTCTTTATACCTGAGCACTCAGTATTTGCCACCTAGTGTGCCTTTCCTGAGTGTCCAGTATGATGATGCTCCTTCCTCATTGTATGTTGCATTCCATTCCAGTATTTATACACACTTTTCCCCCCTTACTTTCCAGCTGTGACTGCACAAGCCTCCTTCTTCAGGAATGTGGCAAACAAGGTCTCCTCTCTGAAGCCAACATGGAAAATCTTGTAGCCAAACGGTATGCTTTATCCAGCTTTGTCTAAAAGGAGTGGCAGCAGGGTCCAGGATTGTCTGAGGTTGCTGGGTTTTAAATTCTAATTTGAAGGAAAGGAAAGAGGATGTACTTGACTTTGTTTCTGTACAATCTTGGGTGAATACATGTAACTAACATACTAAGTGGTCAATGAGAGGAAATTTGTCCGTTTCTTAGAAGTTAACTAAAGTGCAACAGTACAGAAGGCCATGACTGACTTTGTCCTGTTACTATAGAGTGGCCGTCTATTCTTCCATCGTATATTAAGTGTTTTCTCACTGCTACTTGGTTCTTTATTTAGGGATGTCATAGTCTTAAAATAGTATTGGTATTGATGAGGGTGTTGGTTTCAAAGAGGTCAATAAAACTTTCCGCCTCTGTTTGGAGGAACTCTCTTTCTCTTGGGAAAAAATGATGACTTTTAAGAAAAAGCATTGCATTGCTTTAAGTCTGTGAAGTCATCCATCACATTGCCTTCAAGGCTGTGAAGCCACCAATTGTGTGTAATTTCACACCTTAAAATCAAGATTAGGCATATATCCCCCTCCACCCAGCCCCCTCATCACATAACACACTCTGATGTTAAACTTCAGAGATATGATTCTGTTTCTCAGCAAACAAACCCTCAAACACCCTATAGCAAGCTGACTAGTTTGGAATTAGATTTATTACTATGACTTCCATAAGGTTCCATTTTTAGACCTTTTTCTTTTGAACTTCCTTTGTGTGTTACACTCATTAACAGTCAGCCAGTGATAGGAGTTTTATATATTAAAATGAGTTCCTATGCAAAATGTCCTCAATCTTCCAGATATTTAGGTATTTTAAAACTATAAACAGCACTTTGATAGGTATCTGAACATGGTAAGCATAGGGAAGAGAATGAATGAGTGGTAGGTCATCATTATAACAAGGTGTTCTACTTTCATTAAGAGTTCCTCCAGGCTATCATTAAAACTTTGGATGGTTTTCTTCTCACTTTACCCAGGACTGCTGATCGAGAACATGCTCCACGCTTAAAATCTTCCGAGAATGCTAACATCCAGCCCAATCCAAGCCTCATCCTGCGAGCAGAGCCCACTGTCACCAATATCCTAAAAGTAGGTCCTACTCTGATGATATCATCCTGGGCACAGAAAGATGCTTACCTTATTACAGGATTTTAATCTTTTAGTACTACTAAGACTTGTGATTGTATATAAGCTTATGTGGGAGTAAGCCCCGTTTAACTCAGGCATATTTTTGAGCTTATTTCATATTTGGATTTTAGTAGAGATTGTGTTGTAAAGTGTGTTTGGTTTTATCCTTCTCCTAGGAAGCTCAGGATGTCTACATATCTCACAGCATTGTTGTGAGACTAAGTTTGGTGGAAAGAGAGTAACTTGCTTGTTGCTAACAAGTGAGTTTCGTGTCCCCCCCCCCCCCAAGTCCTCTTGGTATTCAGCTTAGCCATTCATTCTTGTCTCCATGGTACAGCAGCCTTTTTTAGGTAGAGCAATTGTTGTAATTAGGATTTTTCCATTCAGATAGTATGCCAAAGCATAGTTGACGCATTATGATTTGCAAGTCTGCTTGAAGCCATTGTTTCTAATTCTGGCTTGTTGATCAGTCACTAATAATGCTTTGTTAATTCAGACATTGTTTATTTACTGATATGTATTTATAAATGCCTTACATCTAAACATCTCAAACCAGTGTGCAGCAATAATCAAACATCTCAAACCAGTGTGCAGCAATAATCAAGAGTGTAAGACAGGGAATTTTAACACAGAGGTCACATGCAGTCCCCTCTCAGTTTTTGGTTTCTGAATCCCCACTGGATTCATGGAGTCTCCAGGAAGCACAGTACACATTCAGAAAAAGGTGTGTGTGACTTGCCCACCTGTTTTAGTCTCACAGAAGGGGAGGCATTGGAAATGGAAATGGACTTATATTGGGAGGAGATGATGCAACCTGTAGTCGGTTCCAGGGTGGGATGTGGGCCAGTGTTGACCCTAATCTGATATAAAACAATGCATAGCATTAATATAAAATAGCAGTATTATCCATAACTATATAATTCCTGATAGGCTGGATTATACAGAGAAGGTCTGCAGAAAGGCAGTATGCTTCCTTCAGTGAAGGTGTTATGTGTTGCCAGTAGCCTGCCTCAATTAGAAACCTAGCTGAAGCGCTCTGCACCAGCTTTAGCTTCTGGGCCTTCTTTAAGGGCTTGAGGTCGTCACTCACTGAATCGCTGTGACCAGGCATAGCAGCTAAAGCTGGTGAAAGGTGCTTGGAGCCACTGGGGCTGTTTGATACAAGTATGCCTCAGTCTGTGCCTTTGATCCTTCAGAGAGAGTGCAGCCTCATCTGGAGGAAATATCCTGTCTGTCTCCTCGACTAGAGAACCATATATTCACAAGGCCTCTGCACTATGTCTCACTTTTTTTGGCCTTCATTAATCCCACTGGTGCACCCAGGATCTGCATGGCTGCAGCTGGCTCATGTGTAGCAAAGAAATAGCGCTGGGTGCAATCAGCATGCTAATTATGTTTTGCTCCAGATTTCTTGAAGTCCACCTCTAGTAGCTTCTTACAAATGTTAAATAGCATCAGTCATAAGGTAGTTCCCAGAGCCAGTGTGGTCTAGTGACTTGAGTCTTGGACTGGGACTCCAGGAGACCAGAGTTCAGCTTGTCACTCCTTTACAGAAACCCGCTGGGTGACCTTAGGCAATGTACACTCTTTCAGTCTTAGAAGAAAGTGGTGGCAGACCTCTTTTGAACAAATCTGGCCAAGAAAATCTGTAAGTTGGAGTCATATTGAAGGCACACATGAACAACAACAATAAGGCAGTACCCCATGAGATACCTTTCCGAAAGAGTAATATTTGTAATCAGGTGGTAGCTGTGAACAGCTGTTGCGATCAGGTAGCACATCTAGGTGTGGATGCATTGCTGCATCTTTAAGGGCAGCAGGCAGTACTCTCCCATGTGAAGAAACATTCACCAGACAGTGAATCCATCTGAACATATCCTTTTGGCTGGCTTGCCATGCAGGGGAAAAGGAATAATCAAGCATGTGGCTAAATGGGTTGCTGCAGGCGATTTGTATATGTCCTTAGGTCAAGCCAATAGAAACTTGAACAATTGGGATAAGCACAGCATTGGACAACTTGGTTGAGTTTGCCACAATAACAAGGTTGACGTCTCACCTCTGCTGTGACTTTAACATTATTATTGTGGCAAACCCACCCAAGTTTCCAACAATGCTGTCTTCGTAGAAAAAATCAAACGGATCACAGTGGACCTCTAAAGAGTCCAGGTCTCCCTTTACCATTGTTGGTGTTAGTAATTCCCAGGCCCCTTTTGTTTAGGTCTTCTGAGAAAGGAGTGGAATTTCAAGAATGCTGAAATCACAGTGATGGTTGTCCTGAGTCAGGCCAGAGACCAGCTCAGTTAGTGGGACTGCTGGGCAGCAGGGGAGCTTGTTACCCCAACATCAATCCTCATTTGGCTTAACACCCTTCAACCCAGGAGGAATTTCTATGGACCATAGCAGCCTCATCACACCCTTTCAATCTGTGCTGGTGCAACGTTGAATATCCAGTTGGGCAGACCTCAGGTTTATTCTGTTTTCTCCTACCCAATATTACATGCCAAGGGAACTCCTGCACCCATGATTAACACTTTGAACATGCAAGATTTAATTGTGAACTGACCAGATTTTAAGCAACAGCACTATATATCATGATAGCAGTTTGATGGGAGTTTGGTGACTGGAGGTGGAACCAGAGAGAGGAAATGTGCATAAATCTCTACATCCCCATCTCTCCCACTGACTCTTTCTTTGCCCTTTGCCATACACCCCCCTACCAAGGAACAGAGACATCTCCAGATCAAACCATCACTGAAGCTTGTCGTGATACCACACCCACTGAGACATGCATCCCATAACTTTCATATACTCAGCTGATAATCATCCCATTGGCATCCACCCAACACCCAGCAAATACATTATCCTACAACCCTACCACACTTAAAAGACCATTCGTTTCCTGACAGTTATAGCTCTACAGTCAACCAGTGTTACCATACCAATAACAAGCAATCTCCTATGAATAACCTCACATTTTCCAGGTTGGAAACTACGCATGATTAAGAACACACTAAACCCTCATCCATCCCACCACTTGTGTATATATCATGAGGATTTCCATTTAATGCATGGAGAATTCAGGGATGGAATGTTTCTAGGAGTCACTGACTTGCATTAAAATGAAAGAAGATAGCTTAGTCAACAGTGTCTTCGCGCTTTTTCAGTTTCTGTGAAACCCTGCTACTTCTCTGTAAGGTTAAACCATATGAGGCATGCACTGAAACAGTTAAATGGAGTGAACCAAAGCTGATGGTGGCCCTGCTTTCCATCTCCTTCCCTGCTGCAGCTTGCTTAACTACGATGTGATGTAAGAATGGAGCCAGGCAATGGTTTCTTACCTAATTCTATTTCCATTATTGGACAAAACCTTTGGATTCCTTACAGCAATTAGACTTTTTTCTCCTTCCCTTAAGTCAAAGGATTAATTCGTATATACTTGTACATTGCTTGGTGTGTCCTTGCTCAGTATGTAGCTGAATGAGTAAAATGTATGCAGGGGATATGGAATAGTTATTACCCACATAGGAATAGGATGGAAGGACTCAGAAGGTCATCAGATGCACCCTTTTACCCTTAGGCAGGTTCCTTCCATGCATCAGTTCTCCATTGATTAACCCACATAAGCTCTAGACTTAAGTGTTCTCCCAGCCAAATGCCCTAAAATGTGACCATCAGAACCTAAGAATGAAGCAGAGAAAGGCAGAAACAGATGTGAATAATTGTGAGATGTAAGCAGCAATGAGGATCTTCAAAGTTCCTCATAGCAGAGCTGGGTGAGAAGAGTGCTCTATGTTGGACACCAGATTCTGTGCTTGTTGAGTAGTTACAGATGTAAAAGGTTATCTTGTTAAGGAACTAGGAACTGACCTCTCTCTCTTACAAAACTCCATGGCTTGTGTTTTGTTGGCTATTAATCAGAAATCTTTCTCAGCTATTTTCCCTCTTATTTTATTTCTTTGCTACCACAGACAATGGATTCAGACCACTCAAAATCCCCAGAAGGGCTTCTGGGCGTTTTAGGACATATGCTTTCTGGAAAGAGCTTGGATCTCTTGTTGGCAGCTGCAGCAGCTACAGGAAAGCTGAAATCCTTTGCTCGGAAATTTATCAAGTGAGTGCGTGCATGTATGAGAGAGAGTTAGTTTGTTAGTTAGTTAGTTCTTGGAGCTGGAATGTAAAATCTTAAAAAAAAATCCAGAGTTATCCATCACTTTATTCTCCATGTGCATTTCCACCCCAGTGCTTGAGCACACAACTGTCCACATGGTTTTTTTCCTAATTAAAAGAGGATTGAACTGCACATTTCAAAGCCATCTTAACTCTCCCAAAATTTTGGGGAATGGAATTTTGTGCTGTTGTCATTCAAAGGGGGCTTGCAATATTGTTTTGCAAAGGCTGACATGTAGCTGGTGCTGGGGAGGCAATGCTAAGATAGATATATTCAGTGTGCCCTCTGCTGGTGCAACCTCTGCACACATGAATGTGAGGTCACATGAAGCCTCACATCCCATTATCATCAATGGACATGCCAGGTGTGTGCCAGCAGGGGTGCACGCATGTTGTGTCTATAATGGTAATGGGACAGAGCATTCTTGTTTTTTGTTTTATGCAAGGGTTCTGAGAATGGAACTCCCACGTATATGGAGGGTGCACTGCATGTCCCATTATGCTTTTAATAGATGTGTGTTAATAGGCTTATAATGTAATAGACGCTGTTAAAGTTTAACAGTGTTCAAGGAGTTTAATCCCCGAATCCCTCTCTGGAGATGTATAGTTCCTCAACAGATGAAAGAATATTTTTAAAATAAAATGGTTAGGGATATGACGATATAGAGGGCAGAATTCTGTACATGTAACAGCCTTTATGAAGTGTCTGTATAGTGCTTTAAAAGATACTATGAAAAATATGAAAGAATCTTAGGAGGATAATGATGATAATAGATGGATGCTACGTTATGGTGTTTAAATTGATAATGTTATGCTATGTGATCTTTGTAGAAAGCCTGTGAAAGAGATGCAGAGTGCTAAAGCCTCAATCTTACAGAAGTCCCAATGAAAGTAAAACATCCTAAGGCCGTATGATGTGATGTAATCATTTGTGATGCCTTACATGCAATGTAATGTAATGTAGTTAAAGTTCGGTGCCCAGACATTGATTTGTCCATGTTTTTTCCTAAAGGGAAGGTATATGTTTGTATATGTATAAGTATATATCTGTAGCCCAGAGGGTACCAAAGATTCTGCTCATTTTCCACATAAACGTGCTGAGATTCCAATACTTAAGAATACTTAAGTGGAGTGCTGATGTTAACTCTGTCTTATCTAACCACTAGCATGAATTGGACACTCAGGTGTTCACGAGTTGATAGTTAGACTCCAGACAGAATCCAGATTAACTGACAAGTGGCATGGACACTTGATCCCTCAGTCAAAGAGACAGGGCTGAGGAACCACGTTTGTTTGAAAAGGAAGGATATTCATATCCCGGCTTAATCAAACAGTGTTTGATTGCTTGAGTCAGTTAAGCTGTGGCCCTAGTACAAGAGGTACTATAGGTTAGTCCTAGCCACAGCAAGATTTCTGTGGCTGCTGCTGAAAATGGAAGCCTCTTGTTACCTCACCTTCAGCTCCTAGGTAAAGCAAAAACAAAAACAAAAAAACCCTCATGTGGTTAGTTTCTCTCTCTCTGCAAGTGATAGTCAAAGGAGTAGCACGGGAACAGGAAAACTTTCAGTTTGCTATCACTGTTTGTTTGATTTATGTTTTATCAGAGGGACAGGATAGATGAGATACTGGGCTGTTGATTTCAGTGGAATCCAGACAGCTCCCCACACATTTTACTCTCTAGCCTTTGCTCCAAGCCTTGAAGAGTGTAAGCTCCTCTGTCCAATGTTAATGGGATACAGGTGCTAAATCCCTCTTAGCTATAGACTGACTTGCTTCTCTCATTCCTGCCCGAGAGAGAAGATCAGCTCTCCTGCCTCCATTCTTCTCTCTCCCTCCCACCTCCCGCTACCAGTTCCAGCTGAGGCTGCTGCATCTTTTCTTAAACCCATTTGTGTCTTTGCTTCACTGAAGGGGCTATTAGATGGCCACTCACAGAGCTATTAAAGTTCCCACAAGTGGCTATTTACAAGCATACTCAGGCCTTGTTCTTGAGCAAATCAAGCAAAATGAGTGCCTCTTCCCTCACCCTCTGTGAGAAGCAGCCATTTTTCCTTTAGGGGAAGAGCAGATTTGTTTTTGATATTGCACACTAGGAGAAGGAAATGGGTGGGTGGAACAGAGGCCATGTGATGATATATTTCTGTCACAAGACTCCTGTCTAAATAAATCCATTCCATTCCTCTAAAGAGGCTGCAAACATGTGAGATGTATTGTGATGTTGTGGCTATGCAATGTATCTTCCACACAAGGTGCCAAACAAGTGTGGAATGAGCTACTGAGTACACAGTTTCCTATATGAACTTGGAAGCACCTGGTGGTCTTGTATTGTAGTCTACCGCGGAGTGAAGTTGGTGAATGACTTCATAGGGTTGATGCTGTGATTGGCAACAGAGACTTCCCAACTGACACTATTACCTTACTATCCCTGTGTGCTTGGATTGCGTGAGAGAAATTAGATTTCCTTGTTAAAAGATTTGAGAGTGTTGTAGCACTGCATGTTGGATGCTTTGTGTAGAACCCTAAAACATCTCCTTTTATGGGAGCAACCTGAGCAAGGGGGTGAGTCACCTCAGTGGTAAGGGTCTAAAGCACGAAAGCCTGAATTGAGGAAAAAACAAGAGAGGAGGGAAGCCAGACTAAGAGAAGAAGAAGAAGAGAGGCAGGGATTAACTGGGAAGGTTGTGTCTGGATCAGATTAGTTCAAAGAGCAGAGGATCATTCTGTTGGAGCAGTGCCCAATTGTACATTGTGTCTGAACTGTGCTTTCAAGTCCGGGCCTTTTGTCCACAATTTTTCCTTATCCGCAAAATAGGAGTACATTTTTTTTGGACTGCCTTGCACTTTGCACATTAAAATTATCAACATGTTGGATTATATAAAAGGTCTGGTTTGCTCTCTGATTATGCAAAAGTATCCGTAACCGTTTCTTTTTTATTTTCATTGTCCTCTCACTGTAGGCTCAATGAATTTACCAAACACATCACTGTTGAAAGTTGTAAGTCTTCTTGAAGTCTTTTTTTGGTTTTTATTTTGGAAGTCAAATGTTGCAGTGACACCCCCTGAGATTCTAGGTTTTCAGGGGTTAAGCAGCAAGATCTGTGGGGACTGGGGGTGGGAGCAGGGGGAAGCTCATGAGGAAGAGTTGAAATTGAGCCGTGGTGCCTGGCAGCGTAGGCAGCACCAGCCCGGCATTCCTGATGCAACAAGGGGGATATTCAAGTCATTACTGGGGTCTCTTTGTCTTTTTGGCTACCACGTGCATCCTCCATTTCCCCCCTGCCCCTGAGAATAGTTACTTTGTGCTGTTGGGTGGGGATCTCAACCCTGGGAGGGAAAGAGTTAATCTGCAGCTGTCAGCCTGCTCTCTTGCCTCCATTCCCAACTGAGCCAATGGAGTTCTTAGCCTCTGAGCACCGCTATAGCTCAAGTCCTTTGGATGGAGTGATGTTTGAATCCCACTCACCCCAAGATAAGGATTCTGACTGTGTTTCCATGTGATTGAACACCTAAAGGTTCTCTGACCTTCCACTGGACGAGGCACTCTCAGCTATTGAGACTTTCTGTATTGTTCTTCCTTCATTTCTGTAGATTTTTGGAGCTCTTAAAAAAAATCTTAATCTCAGTCATTCTCACAAAGCTCTGATAAAATGTTTGATGTTATTAAAAGGGCACAGAGTAGGCTCTTACTAGAGTCACAAGGCAGGGCCTTTAATAGTGTATTATATTACAGTATGCTGTCCCTTGTTCCTCACTGTAATTACTAGAAAGACAATAAATGATGCTAATAGACTCAAATTTTGTATTAGTTTGCATACATAAAACTGGGCTCAAAAAGAGAGAGAGAAAAAAGAGGTCTGAAGTCTTGGGAAGCAAGCAATTCTCCTGATACAGTTGTCCCAAAGATGATTTGAGTTCTAGAATTTAGATTTTTATGTTGGTGAATTAGGATTGCTGGTACAAAATGTTGGTTATTTTTAAAGATGTCGATAGGTGGGTTTGCACAGAGCATCCATCCAGAATTCTGGTTATGCTGCGCCCTCATGATGGTGTTGGTAGAATAAATAAGAAGATAGTTAAAAAGCACTTTTTGTACACCAGAGAGTATTAATGGTTATAATAATAAAACATAGATATCTTTCTTGTTCTGCATGAGATAATTGTTATGGGTTCCACTCTCCTGTTCTCCAGCCAAAGCAGCTTCAGTCAGAGCACTTCTCTTTGACATCTCCTTCCTTATGCTGTGTCATGTCGCTCAGACCTATGGCTCTGAGGTAAGAATTTCCTAATCTTATGTTGCAGGGCAGTGGGAAGAGACAGCAATAAGAGAGATGTAATCTGCTCATGCTCAGACATGTAGATAAAAGAAATATATCTCTGAGTTTGTTCAGAACACTTTTCTGCAACAACAGCAAGAATCATCATCATAACTCTTAAAACAGTAGGTCTCTCTATCTGATGGGTCAGTATCAACAGTTTCACATACCAACGATCTGCTCCAGGGCCATGACTATTGCCACCAGCTGAGGTTTGTCCTCACCTTTTCCTTGCCTTCTTCCTCACACTAGGCTGCTGGTTCCCACAGAGTCACCATACCAGATGCTTTGCGGATGAAGGCGAGGGCAGTGGGGGACCAGGCTGTCTGTGCAGAGCTGCCATAAGCAGCCTTCTGCTTGGATGCCAGATCTCGTGGTTGACTCCTGTTGTGTCTGGAGCCATGTCGCTCTCTCAGCTGAGGAAGGATTATTTGTCTCCTTCCTCAGCCGACAGAGGGGTGGGAAGCCTGGCTGTGTGGAGCTATTTGCCTCTCTTGGCTGAGGAAGGAGAGAGAAACTCCTTTCTCAGCCAAGAGAGACACATGGCTCTGTGCAGCAGGGCCTTGCACTGGATTTGGCACCCAGGCAAGGAGCTGGTCACCAAGCCCCACTAGGAAGGCAGGTAGGCAGGAGGAAGAGTCAGGCTGTGATACTGCCTCCCTTTCTCATGGCCTTGCCCAGTCTGGGAGTCAATACATAGTGTTTGGTATTAAATGAATATTGAAAAATGCAGATAAGTCCAGGAACGTATTCCTCGTGGATATGAGGGACCTGCTGTGCTTAATACTTGTCCAGTACTTTTAAAGTGTTTATAGTGTTTTATGTGCATGATACAGTTTAAATCATTACAGCAAGTCTGTGAGGTAAGCCAGCATTATTATTATCAGCACTACAGAGGGAGAGAGTGAGACCGAATGGCTTACTTGAGGCATATCTTGTTCAGGGCAGAGCTGAGATTCAAGTGAGGGGCTTCGTGATTTGTGTCTCAGTCTGTTAGCTGCTATGCTAGACTGGCTACCTGAATCCAGATGTTATCCACAAAAAAGCATTTGCTCGAAAGCTGGGCCATTGTCCTTTCCTGTCTCTGAGTGCTCCAGTAAGTTACAGGCATGCCAGGTACTCTGAGAGTGGCAGAGGGGCCACGAAAGGAAGCGGCTGTCCATAAGTGCTGCCTGGGCTTTTTTAGGGGAGCGGGGAAATAGAGAAGAGGGAGCCCATGTCATCTATCAAATCCTGGAAACTAGGATTGAATATTCCTGTCATGGCTTCACTAAGTGGCCATGGGTGAGTCACCCTGTCAGTGTCCTCTTTGTACAGTGAAAATGATATGACCTCCCTTCTGGTGTGGTTTGAATGTACTAACAAGAGATATAGCAAAACACAGACCTAGAAATAGCCACTCACCTCTGCAGCGAAGAATTACTTCGAAGTCAACAAGTAAGGAAGCTTTTATAAATTGGATGAGAATGACTTTTCCATCTTCCACATCCCACTGACGTACCTAAGTGATTAAAATTGGTATATATTAGCAGGAAGACAAATAAAACATTCCGTTGGCTAGTGACTTGCTGAACCATTTTTCCAAGACAATTTGTTTTCAAGAAAATACTTCTGGTACTTGAAATGACATACTATTTATTTGTTATTTTATGAGTCATTTGTCCAAACAGATTGCCTGAAGAGACATCCAGTGGCATAGCAAAGAAACAGTTCTAAATATAAAAGTTATTATGGATGATAATTTTTGCAGACCAACACATCAGCTATAAGTGTGATTGCCTCAAGCATGTCATCCCAAAATTGCTCTGACAACTTATGTGGTAATTTGTGGGAGCTTGTGTTATTGCCAAAACTTGAAGAATTTTTTTTTTAAATTTTCACATCTAGATAATTTTTTTACCTCTTTTTTCCCAGTAATGGTTCAGGAGGCTGCTTGAAGGATTACAGCCTGATAACACAGTTTCTCACTAGGGGGTGCTGTTGTGTTAGCTTGGGGTTGTATGATGAATTTCTTCTTGGCTGCTTATCCCTTAGGTGATCCTTTCAGAAGCAGGCCCTCCAGGTGAAGTGCCTTTCTTTGAGATTTGGATGCAGAATTGCATGCCAGAAGAAGGAAAGATCCTCAACCCTGACCATCCTTGCTTTCGGCCTGATTCCACCAAGGTGGAATCACTAGTTGCTTTGCTAAACAATTCCTCAGAAATGAAGTTGGTGTAAGTAGTGATATCACTTGAGATGTCAAACAGGAAACTGGTCAATGCCTTTTAAAAAAAAAGCAGTCTACACATTGACTAACATGCACTGAAAAAAAAAGGCAAGTTGCTTAGGTTACAGGGCTCTTCATTTTCTTCTCTGTCCATGCTATTGAGGTTGGATTCCTAAATCTCTTGTTTAAGCAGGTTTCTGGGCCTTTGGTAGATTATAGAGTTAGCTGCATGAATTAACTGAATTTTGTGCCAAGGAATTCTGTAACCTGTACATCATGCAAAATAGGTGGTGCTAAAACCCTTTCAAAAGTTTTTTTAAAAACTGAATTTGACATCTAGTAGAGAGATCTTTGCTTATCAACAGATGTGGTTCTAGTCATAGCTTAGAATGTTACTTTAGCAGAGTTCTAGCTCTAAGGCAGCTGTAAAGCTATTTAATTTCCTGTTTTTCAAAGCTAACCTAAATAGGTACTTTTTGTTACTTTTGAATATTTATGGTACAGAACACTTCCTCCTCCCATCTGCCTTGTTGTCCCTTCAGTATCCTTATTAGAGCACAACACACAGCATTTGGACTGTGTGATATTCCTTCAGTACCATTTAGTGAGCTTACACCTGTAACTAGTTAGTTAAACTGCAAAAGGAATGATATTATTCATCATTGTGTTACAATTCCACCTTAGTCAATGGGAGAAAGAACTAATTATAAACAACTAGTTATATGTGACTAGATACTTCCAACCTCTGCTTTTAGCTTAGATCCTAGCAACACGCCATTTTGTTGTCGTTCCCTCGCAAAATTCTGGATTGAGATTTTGAAGGTAGGGTGGGAGGTAATGCCTAACCATGGCCCAGATTGCTGACCAGGTTTTCCATTTTGAATCTTTGCCTCTATCACTGTAGACAGATGAAATGGCAAGAAGCATGTATGAGCATCTCTGCTGCTATCTTGGAGATCCTGAATGCCTGGGAGAATGGAGTTCTCACATTTGAATCAGTCCAGGTAATCAGTTCAAGAACTGCCTTTTCTGGTGAGCCTGTATACGCTTAAAAAAGAGAAAAAAATGCCACTATTGGCCTTTGAAAAGCTAGGGATACACCTGATGAGAGTACCCAGGTGGCTGAACTAGTGTGAGCCTGTATTGCTACAGGGCAGGTTGTATATTTGAGTATTCTTTCCATACAGAAAAACTCTCTACCTATAAGAAACTGGAAGAAAAAGATTCCTGGCTTAGCGTTTCCTATGCATGGGGAATTAACATGGGAAATATTAAAACTTTGAAGAACATATGGAATTGATGGAATTTGGAAAGACTCTTGTGATGTTATCAATTTTTTGGAGGGGGGAAATGTTTTGCAGTTATTAGATACAGAAATATATGCACTATATAATGTAGGCTGTAAGGTCTGCGGGGTGTGTGTGAGAGAATAGAATGGTGGGAGTGAGTGGATCTATCAAGGTTAGGATTAGGGATCAGTCAAGATTAGGGGTTAGTTAGTTGCATTTGAGTGGTTAGGAGAGTTACTCAGGGTCAGAGATAGAAGAGAGTTAGAGTTGGGGTTAGAGCTAGGATATGAATGATAGAATGAGAGATGCTAGAGTTAGTGTCAGTCAGAATTTATAGTATTAAATAAATCTGTGATATTATGCTCAATTTCAGTTTAATAAATCATTATTTTTGTATTATATACTTGAACTTCTGAGAGTACTACGCATTGGAAAGCTTGAGTCAGATACAGAGTCTGTGATGGCAGTAGTTAATACAGAGTGGTGGTGGCTGGGTGGAAGATAAGATGAATAAAGTCCCACAAGGGGGTCTAAAAGATCCCCAGTCCACAATAGCAGACCAGAAGGAAGTTCTCGTGTTTGGCAGTAGAGGTGGGATTAGTGAAGCCCACACAGTTGGTGGCAGTAGAGGGATTAGTGGAAAGCCCCACAGATTTCTAGGCCAGTCTTCTGCCATGAGGTAGGATGTTCAGTCCCAAAAACATCCTTGATGGTTGAAGAAATGCTTCAGTCTCTCATTTTTTTAAAGTCACTGTCATGGTAGCCATGTCAGTCCTTGAGGAAAAATAAGCATAGAACAAGTGAGGTGACACTGTTCATTGAGCCATTTGGTGGCTAAGAAGAGAGCAGGAAGTTCTCCATTGGCTCGGGATGGTACAGCTGGAAGACCTCAGTTGTTCATTGGTTAAAGTGCCTCACCTAGCATAAAGTCAAAGGATCCTGACAGGCTGTTTTAGATGGATATGCATACTCCACCATGTTTCCAGCAGAAAATTTTAAATGGGCATTATATGTGTACTAAAGATAGGGCTGAACTTGCAGGTTTCTGGCATGTAGAATGAAGCAGTTAGGTCTTCTTATTGAGCCATTTCCAACAAGACCTTGTATTCCTCAGTCCCCCCATACTCTAGTCAACTTGTATAGTCTAGACCAGGGCAAAAAATAAGAACCTGTCCCAGGTTCCGTTTTCTCCTCTCTGTTTTACAGTATATACCTTTTGCATTCTGTGCCACACTCTTTTATTTACTGTTTTCTCTCTTCTCTCCTCCAGAAAATCACAGATAACATCAAGGGGAAAGTATGCAGCATGGCTGTATGTGCCGTGGCCTGGCTAGTGGCCCATGTCCGCATGTTGGGCTTGGATGAGAGGGAGAAGTCATTGCAGATGATCCGGCAGTTGGGAACACCGCTGTATGGTGAGAACACCTTGCAGTTCTACAGTGAAAGGTACGTAGCACCTGTGTACCCTGTCGAGATGTGAGGGAAGCAGGTACATATGTATAAAGGTTACATCTGCACTGCAGGCTGCCCTAGTTGTGGTTTGTCCTGCTTTCTAGTCCCTGTACCTGCTCTGCTTATTGATATCCCTTGACAAGTCTCATAGGAAGCACAGAAGTTATCTTAAGAGAACAATGGTAATTGTAAGGTCCAGACATTTTGTTGTATGAAAAAAAGATTTAGACTGGGGAGGGCAACTGTTTCTCTTTAGATGTGGGTGAACTGTGACTCCTTATCAACCTTAGCTAGCACAGCTAATAGTTACGAATACCTGGACAATGTAGTCCAGCAACATTTGAAAGGACATGATTGTCCACCTCATAGACTGATGAGCAAAACAGTCAGCGAGGACTTGAACAGGACTTTGACTAGACCACTGCTCATCCCCATCATATACATCAAAGAAGGATGCACAGATGGTTGCCCCAATCTTTGTAGGCTGTGGTCACCAAAAAAGTTTTATTCTGTGGGATCTGCTTGTAAATTTTTGGGACTTTAGAATATTCTGAGGGCACCAGATCCTGTCTGATCTTGGAAGCTAAGCAGGGTCAGAACTGGCTAGTACTTGAATGGGAGACTGCCAATGAATAGCAGGTGTTGTGGGCTATATATCAGAGGAAAGAACTGGCAAAACTCCTTCTGAATATTCCTTGCTTAAAAAAAATGAAATTCATGGGGTCGCCATAAGTTGACAGACAACTTGAAGGCGCGCGCGCGCACACACACACACACACACACACAATAACTTGACAGCATCCAAGCAAGCTTTGATACATAAAGCAAGCTTAGTAAACCTCATAATGTATCCTTTTCCTTCCCCTGTCCAGGGTGCTGATAATGAGTTCAATCCTTGAGCACATGTGTGCTGATGTTGTACAGCAGACAGCTGCACAGATCAAGTTCCCAGCCACTGGAGCAGACCCCATGCCCTACTGGAACCTCCTCCCACCCAAGAAGCCTATTAAAGAGGTGCTGATGAGTGTCTTTTCCAAGGTGCTGGAAAAAGGCTGGGTAGACAGCCGTTCTATCCACATCTTTGACACTCTTTTGCACATGGGTGGGGTCTACTGGTTCTGCAACAACCTTGTCAAGGTATGTTGGCACAGGGTGAGCAAGGCTTTAAGGAAAAAGTTTGTGGGAATGGATTGGTTGTGCTTCAGCATACAATGTGAGTTATAAATGCTGAAATAAACCAGTGGAATGACTTTGGTTACATTTATTTCAATAATCACTATGACTGTCCTATAAGGCAGAACAGCCTTTTTAATGTCTCCATATTATCACTGAGAGTGAGGGAGAGATTAAGCTAAAGCAGAGAGTTAGCATCTTGCCTAACCTCCTCTGAATAAAGCTTGCCAGGAAAATTAGACTTGCCATAAATCAGAGTTGCTTAGAGGAACAACAGCAACAAAGTACTTTGTCTAAAGTCACAGGGAGTTCCCATGCTAAAGTTCTGATTTGAACCAAAGAATTCTCATATATATATATGAGAATGCATATATATATTCTTGTCAAAACTTTAATTTTATTTATCTATCTATCTATAAATAAATAAAAAAAAATTAAAGTTTTGACAAGAATAAAAAAAACTCCTCCCCACTTCCAAGCTTCCAAGCATCTTTTTTCCAGTTGAGTGTGTGTTTACATTCCATACATACATTATTTCTATTTAACCAATATTACACTATTACTTTTAAACATTGCTACATTACTACTTATGCTTTTCCTATAACATCATTAGTTTACATTTCCCATTGTCACCAATCTTCCTTTATCCCTTCCTTTTCTTATTCTTTTATCCGATTCAGAACTTCTTGCCATTCTCTTTCAAAGTTCTAGATTGGCTTACTTTTAAGTGAAAAGGTTAACTTTTCTATCTCTACCATGTCCAGAACTTTTAATTTCTATTCCTTTATGTCAATATAATTTCTTTCTTGAACCAAAGAATTCCCAAGTTCTGGGACTCAGTCTGTTTTGAGTTTGTACAGGGCACCTCCAGAGAATTTTAGCCCTCATGTTATTAAGTAAGGACTGAACATCGTTTCCCAGGGCTCCTCTACCCTTTTGCATTCATTGTTCTCTCTCTTCTTGTCTTTTAGGAGCTTCTGAAAGAGACACGGAAAGAACATGCCATGCGGGCTGTGGAGTTGCTCTACTCAATTTTTTGCCTGGATATGCAACAATTGACACTCACCCTCTTGGGACACATCCTGCCCAATCTCCTCACAGACTCTTCCAAGTGGCATATGTTAATGGACCCCCCTGGCAAGGCCCTTGCCAAGTAAGAGGCAGGCAGGCAGGCAGTAATGAGATCAAATTCTGTGCCCAAACATTGCATTTTGTAAGGTGGAACAACACAAATCAGGACTGTGGGATGCGTGCAGCATCTGGACCCCCATTTTGTTGCCCCTGAAGCCCCATTCAGTCCCTCAAAGCCCTCAACCCCCATTTAAAAAATAATCATAATTTTTGTGTAGTTTTTGCCCCACAGACATGCAGGGATCACTCTAGTCATGTGAAAACTCATGGAAGTGTCCTCTGGACAAGCATTCCCTGAACCCTGTGCAAGCCCCAAATGTCTCAGTTTTCCTGCACAGTCTCTCCCCAGATGGCAACAGCAAGGTCCACAATGTATTTGGGCTTGCTGGGGGGTTCGGCACTTGGAGGATTCGGGAGGTGAAATTGGCACCTGACCCCCATACAGTTCCCACTCCTAAAGCACAGAAATACCTTATTTTTTGCATAGCTTGTTTTGTGTAACGGGAAAGGGAAACACTTTGTGCCAGAGCAGCAAAGGCTTGTTCCCTCACCTCTGAAAATTCTCTTTTCATAAGTGTTTACCCATATCTTTCCAAGCCATGAATACAACAATTTGTTTATTTTGATGTGAGATGAAAACATTTTCTGAGGATCAGCAAAATGTTAAATGGTGATACTCAGAAGGCTGAAGAAAAGATACAAAAAGACAAAGGAGTATAAAAAACATAACAATTGCAGATTTTGTTAGTTGCAGAGTTTAGGACTAAACCACAGGAACTTTTCTTCCATCCCAGGTGTTAGATCCTCCTAGCGCTGGGCTTGGGAATCAGAAAACCCTGTTCTGTCCTCAGGGCCATGTCCAGAGCCAATGTTTTGGGATTACTCAGCCTCACTAAGTAGCATGTGGGATTTTCTACCTTCCCAATCCTGTCAGAGAATATTGTAGTTGGTGGATTTATATCCAGTAAGAGTAAGTGAGCAGTGTAATTCACTTGTGAATCCTTGCGGCTGATGTACCCACTCCTTTTTCTTCTCAGGCTGTCTGTATGGTGTGCCTCCAGTTCCTACTCCTCCCACAACAGAGGACAGATGTCTGCCTGGCAACGCAAGCGACACCGAGAAGATATAGAGGTAAGCTGTTGTTCTTGTTTCAGTATTCAGCAAGGATGCATTAAAACAACAACAGACCACAGTGATCAGACTGAATTTGAAGAGGCAATAGAAATCAAAAGGAGTAAGGGATGGGCTGAGTAGAGTGGCACAGCTCGTTTGCCAGAAGCATTCTATGCCTGCTGATGGTGACTTGGATTTGGAGTTTTCCTTCTCACATTCTTAAAAGTCTTGGCAAAATAAATGATGTTTTCGTCATCTTTATCATATCAGATACATTAGTCCTGAGTATGAGACCCTTACTGTGTCAGAGTGGTAAAGCACTTTTCTTTAGAGCAGTGGTACTCAACCTTTGGTTGCTCAGATGTTTTAAACATCAACTCCCAAGTCCTAATGCTCAGGAATTCTGGAAGTTGAAAGCCAAAACACCTGGGGGACCAGAGGTAGAGAACCACTGGTTTGGAAGAAACTGGTTTGGTTTGGAAGCCAAAGAGTTTGTCTCACCCTGAGCAATAAGAACATAAAAATCACATTGCTGGATCAGCTCAGGTGCCCAGAGTCTCCAGCATTTTCTTTCCACCAGCAACCTCCTGGTAAATAGTATAAATAATGAAATCTGTATGATAATAATGCAGAGGAGAACAGGGGAGGAAGAGAACGCAGACACAGATGCAAAAATATTGTGTAGAGGGAATATTGGGTAAGGGGAAAAGAAGGCTGGGCTAAAATGGGGAGGAAGTATTGTTCATTCTACCTTCCTTTCCTGGTGCTTCTTGTACTGCTGATGTGGTATAAGAGTGTGTGCAGAAGCAACCTTCCATGTGCCTGTTAGACTTACTTTCTTGGGTACACATATCAAAATGCAAATCCCATTGTGGATGTTATCTACCAGTTCTACATTAGTGTCAATGGAATGTGCAGTTCAAGACTCCTATGAATGGGAACTCAGATTTCTGTATGTTGCTTCCCATTCAACTGGTAGCATGATGTCTAGGGGTGGAATCCCCTTTGTCTTCCAATACCTTTGCATATGTAACAGCCTCCTTACAAACAGGAAGATCATGATTGTGACTGTACTCACCAGGGAGTAAGTCCTTTTGACCTCAGCATGTTTACTTTAGAGTAGTCATACAAAGGATTGCATTGAGAGCTTTAGTGTTCAAAGTGCATTGTAGCAATAGTACTATATACCATATAGGAACTTAAGAGCTATGCTAGATCAGACCAAAGGACTGCCTCACCCGTCATTCAGTTTCCTATAATGGCCAACCAGCTGGAAAACCCACAAACAGAATATGAGCACATTAGCACTCTTCTGCTCTGTTCCCTATCAGTTGGCATTGTCGTTCTGGAAGTGATATATATTCATAATGAATGGTAACTATTGAGCATTGTCCTCTTTTCCTTTGAGGATTTGTCTAATCCTACCTCAGTCCTGTAAAATGGATTAACAGCGTTGTCTCCATAGAATTCCAAAAGAAGTGGCAGAATTCCTGTCTGTGGGGGGCATTTGAACTGAGGCCTTGTGGATCACAATTTAGTTCTGAGTTGCTATACAACATTAGCTCTGGTACACTTCTGGAAGCATTCTAATCACTTCTCTATCTTTTTTGAAAGAAGGAAGTATAGAAATGGAGTATGTGAATCATTCTTAATCTGGCTGTTTGAGGAAGGAGGTTAAGAAAGGGACCATGAATTTGGAGGATTAGCCCAGGCATAAATGAAGGGCACAGAATGCCTGCCTTACTTATTGTGCTGCCTTTATCAGTGACCACAAATGACTCTTGCTGTCTTTTTGGTCCCTCTTCCAGGATTACATCAGCCTCTTTCCACTGGATGACACCCAGCCCTCCAAGCTCATGCGCCTGCTCAGCTCTAATGAGGAAGACACCAGCATCCTGTCCAGCCCCAGTAAGTGGAATCATGGTGAGGAACCTTTCCTGGAATTAAAGCAGGTTCAAACACCCACCAGTCCAACATACTCCATTTCATGTTTCTTTCCTCAATAAAGTCAGAACAATATTTTTTTCAATGATAGTTCAAATTAGATGGATACATTTTAAAATGCTGTATTTGCTGGCATACAAGACTCACTTTCCCCCCCCAAAATATTGTTTGAAAATGGGGTGTGTCTTGTACACTGGTGTGTCTTATATGTCGGCAAGTAGTATTTGCCAGTGTATAAATGGAATGTGTCTTATATACAGGTGCGTCTTATATGCCAGCAAATACGGGTATTTAATATGTTGCCATTGTTCTTTAAAACAGTAAGATTATTTATTGCAACCATCACTTCCTCCAGGAGAATAAAGAGAATAAAGTATAAGCATAAACAGCAGGGAATAAAGAGAAATGAAGATTGCTTTGTTTTCCTTCTAGGTGCAGATAGATATAGGCCTAAATTCAATCATTAGTCCCTACTAAAGTAGTCCAACTGAATCTGTGGAACTTAAATATTGACTTACCAAGTTCCCATGCGTACATACATTCAGTAGGTTTACCCTAATTAGAATTAACCATTGGATTTGGGCCTCTGAAAATCCCTACCAGTTCCTCAAACTGCTACCCCCAACATCATTTTTAAAACAAATTTGGTGCAATTTGGCGTTTTTTTCACATTTATTCTTTTCTTTGGCAGCTTTTTCTTTTTACGTTTGCCTCTTACTCCTTTATTGCTTTTTTATTTTATTTATTTTATTAGTGATCTAATAAAGGGGGATATATATATATATATATATATATATATATATATATATATATATAAAAAATAAAAAAATTAAAAATGGTGCAATTTCTGGCCAGTTCTTACCCTCAAACCAATCAGAGAGATCCCTACATGCTTAAAAACATGCAAACACTCCACTGCCCCCAAATTCATTAATTTTCTTTGCAGTCCCTCTCAAAATGGTAACAAGAAGTGATGTGACATCATTTCGGATTATTCTCTTAAAAGAGACTGCAGTCCAAAATGGAGGTATTTGTGTTTCTGTAGGAGATGGTTTTGAGGAGAAATTTGCCCTGCCCCCCTCCCCCCCATGGTTGTTCACCTCTCATTTAGGCCATAGTATTTGAAGGGTTGTTCAAGTTTGCATACTGGATATAACATGACAGTAAAACAACTTCTGTGCTCTGTGTGTACTTGGCACTTTAAAACTGATTAATTAATTACTTTGAGAGGGTTTGGAGAAATTTAACAGAATATCAACATCAAACATCAAATCAACATCAACATCAACAGCTATGTTAAGACAAGAGCAATTTGGGTATATTTAAAAATCATGGAGAAGAGGATAAATTTTATCTGGTGCTGAAAGGATAATAGCACCAGTTGAATATCTCTGGGGAGAACATTCTAAAACTGCAGTGCCACCATGAAAAAGGCCATGCTTCCAGTCGTCACTGCTTTGCTTTTTAAGGTTGCTATGTGCCCTCTTTTTTTTAGGTTGCTATTTACATCCAGGTTCATAATCTGTAGGCAGTTCTCCAGGTGGCTTTGTACTAATCTGCAAAAGGTTTTTTATTTATTTTGTTTTGTATGTTTGGGGAATTTAAATGCTGCTCTCATCCTTAAATTATGCATCTATCCATCCTAGAGCAATTTCTGTACAAATTTCATTAAAAACATAAAAGGCATAGGTCAATTCACAGAAGGATTACTCTAGTGATAGAGTAACACTCAGATGCTTCATAAGATAATGGAGGATTATGACAAGATGGGGCATGTTTGCTGGTTCCAGGTGCTGGTCATATATCCTGAAGTTCTGAGCTTTACTGTATCGACAGAGGAACCTTCCCTATTTGCTCTGGGTCCTGAGAGGACCAAGAAAAAAAGTGTGAAAAATGTGGGGGTTTTTTGCCATAAAACCCCGTAATAATTGGGTAAAAAAGCCCCTTCAGGATGGGCAAATAAAGTGGGAACTGCTTACAAGTATTTTTTCTTTCTGACAGTGGGTGAAAAACTGCATAAAATATTCATTCTTATTATATATAAGAATGGAGCAGTTGAATATTAACATTGTTAAGACACACTGCTGGAGAGTAGTTTATGTAGATGAAGAAGATCACTATCTGTCACTTTGGATTTTTGCCCAGTGATTCAGAGATTCTCTGTATTTCCATTGTTGTAAAAACATTTGTGCTTGTGATTTCCCCTGATTACATTTTACTTTTTTGTGATTTTATTTTTTCCTCAATAGCAATGCAATATGGGAGTTTTCACCCTCTGATTGGTTCTGTCATAGCAGTGAGCTGGCACTCCTATTTCCTCTCTTCTTTTGATGTATGTGCAAGATGATTTACAACAAGAAGACAAAAGACAGCAAGCAAAAAACAAAAACCCTTCTATTTTTGATCCAACTGTGATGCACAGCAAGGGAGTTCCAGCATTTCACTTCCTTTCCCTTAGAGGCATTGCACTCAAGTCCTCTATCAGACTAACTGCATGAGTGAAATCTCAAGATTCATTTCCTCTTTCTTTCAAAATGCCTCTAGTCCTCAGCAAATAATGTAAAGAGAATTACGGCAGCTGTTCAGTCACACTTCTTGCTGTTTTTTCTCTTAGTGTTCTAAAATGTAGTTTCTTGTTGTGTGCTTTCAAGTTGTTTCTGACGTATGGCGATCCTAAGGTGAACCTATCACAGGTTTTTCGGGGGCTGAGAGTCTGTGGCGCACCCAAGATCGTGCAGCAGGTTTCCATGGCTGAGTGGGGAATTGAACCTTGGTCTTCAGGGTGGCAGTCCAACACTCAGATCACTACACCATGCTGGCTGTCCTAAAATATCATCAATAACTGATTACTTTGAAAGTAAGGAAACATTACAGATTTAGACACTGTTTTCATAGCAGTACTAAATGTACTAAGTCATAAATGTACTAAAGTGTAGTACAGTACAATAAAGCTGATGTGAAAACAGTGTCTAAATCTGCAGTGTTTTCTTACTTTCAGAATAGTTGGGTGTCATTACTTCACATTTAAGTAGTGTGAGTATATGAAGGACCTAGAAGATTAAGAAAGGTGTAGGAGACAATAACCTCTTGGAAAATAAGTTCACGCTGAGCACATGTCCAAGTTTCTTGCCAGATGAAAGAGCAGGTAGAAAAACAGGTATGTGTCTTACCTAGACTTGGTCTGCTAACATAGCACAGCCATGGCAATACCGCTGATAATACAACTTACATACTGCCTTCATGTATTCAAAGTGCTTTGCATACATTATCATGATGTAATTCTGCAAGGTCAGAATTAATAGCCTATGCATTAATTAATATTAATAATTATTAATTAATAATTAATAGCATTCTAGATCTGGACCTGTGGTTAGGAGATAGTGCTTTGCCTGAGGATACCTGGTAAATTCAGGCAGAATTTGAATGAAGAACTTCTAAATTTGTACTGCACTTTCTTTCTTTTTTTTTAAACTATTTTTTTTATAAAAACTGTGTTACATAATAAGATACAGTTACATCCACATATCACAGTATCAACATATAATATCTATTAATGAAAGAAAGAGCATAAACAATAAAGAGAACATGTAAAGGAAAAAAAATCCATATCAAAACTAAGAATACAAAAGTTGATCAGTCCAACCCCTGAGTAAACAAAGAAAGAAGAAAAAAAATGGCTCCCTTCTCAAACAGTGGTGGACGTTTCCTTACAAGCATCTTCTCCTGAAATATAAATATACTTACCAAGTTCTCTACAGCAGAATAGTTCTTTAGGCACTAATTAAATGCAAAAAGAATTATTAACTACAATTCTGGGCTTATTCCTCAAATGTAGTACAGTTTCTTAAGGTCGTACACCGCAGAGGCTTTCTTGACGGCTGACTTCATTTTTAGGAGACACTATCAGCTGGAGGTGTGTGTCTCTCCCCGACTAATTATTTTGGTAGGATAGAGTCCACCCATTCAAGTGAATGGGGAGATTACTTCATTCACGTAAATAGGGAGAGAAAATTGGCCAGTAGAAAAATGGATATGGTGCTTGGCGGGGAACAAGAATTGCACTAACTACCAAACAACTGCTTATTCCCCAAAGTCCTTGGTAAGGATCAGTTTCCAACCTTTTCCATCCTTTTTTTCAGCAGGGCAATTTACTCCTCTTTCCCAAGTCAGAAAATAGAGAAGTTACTTCATTATTTGCAGAGGAAAGTACCATATTTGCTGGTGTATTAGACACACTGGCATATAAGATGCACCCTATTTTCAGACTGTATTTTTTAGGAATTTTTTTTCAGCATCCTGCTATGGCAAAATGCATAGGGAAGACGGGTGTGTGTGCAAGGAGCTCCTTTCTCCCCCTTTCCTGTTGTTTTGTCTGGGTGGAGAGAAGTCCCTGCTGATGCAAAATGCATAGCGAAGGCAGCAAAAAGAGCTCCTTTCTCCCTCCTTCCTGTTGTTTTGCCTTGGTGGGAAGAGGTCCCCACCAAGGAAAAATGCACAGGGAAGGTGGCGGGGGTGGAGGGCAAAAGGAGCGCTAGCACCCAGGCAAAACAACAGGAAGGGGGGGAGAAAGGAGCTCCTTTGCCCCCTCACCTTTCCTATGCATTTTGCCTCAGCAGAGACTTCTCCCCACCCATGCAAAACAACAGGAAGGAGGGAGAAATGAGCTCCTTTTGTCCCCCTGCCTTTCCTATGCATTTTGCTTCGGTGGAGAGTTCTTCCCACTTAGGCAAAATGACAGGAAGGTGTGTTAAAGGAGGACTGGCATGAGTACTCCTTTTGACCCCCTCGCTTTCCTATGCATTTAGGCCCAGCAGGAGCTACCTATATATGCTAGTGTATAAGATGCATCCCATGTTCAGAAGGCATTTTTTGGGGGAAAAAAGTGTGTCTTATATGGTGGCAAATACAGTAATTACCTGGTGGATTCCTCAGCTTGGCTTTGCAGGTGTGGTAATATCTCTTGGCACCATGTTGAAAACCCCAATTTTGATAAATCTTGTAAAGCAGTGGTGTCCAACCTTTGGTCCTCCAAGTGTTTGGGACTTCAGCTCCCAGAAACTCTGGCTCCTTGGCTAACAATCAGGAATTCTGGGAGCTAAAGTCCAAAACACCTGAAGGACCAAAGGTCAGACACCACTGTTGTAAGGCATTAAGAATGACAATCTACATACGTGGTGAAGACTTGAAAAGCAAAAATCATTGCCCTCATCCTTTTGGTATCTCAAGATTCAAAGTGAACACTACATGAAGGAAGGCGTAGATGAAGGGGATTTTCTGTTGGGCATTCAGGAAATGCGTTCTTGGTCATTATACTGAGTTCCTGGTCACTAAACTGGGTTTTTTTCTCGTCTTTCAGCAGACCGCACTATGAGCAGTTCACTGTCTGCTTCACAGCTCCACACAGTCAGCATGAGAGACCCTCTCAACAGAGTACTAGGTAAACCTTTTCACTTCTATCCAGGTTATGAAAAAGGTTCTAGAAGCAGTCAGGAGGTCTACCTTGGCTTTGCTAAATCTTATGCAGGGCTTTGTTTGATGAAGGGATCACCAGTGGCTTAGTGGTGGAATCTATTTTTGAATGTTCTAGTTTGGTCCTAGCACATATTGAAGTGTACAGATAAATAATATGTTGTATGGTTTTTGTAAAGGCGCTGCTTTAATGTATGTGATTTTTAAAGATCTAGAAGCGGTATGCTGTTATTGTTGCTTTTAAAAACACAGAGGATTTGCAACAATGTTGTAGCTGTTCCCCTTCCAAGTTAGAAGACACATTAGTGCTTACTTTTTTCCCTTTCTGCTCCGCAGCCAATCTCTTCCTACTGATTGCCTCCATCTTGGGAGCCAAGACAGCTGGAACGCACACACAGTTTGTTCAGTGGTTCATGGAGGAGTGTGTGGATTGCTTGGAACAGGGAAGCCGTGGCAGCATCCTACAGTTTATGCCGTTCACCATGGTGAGAATGGCCAGATTGAAGATTTCTGTAGAGATGGTAGTGTTAGTGAAAAAGTGCCACTACATTAAGTTTACAGGAAAAACTTTTTTTTAAAAAAACCCTTGTGTTCATGACATTTGAAAGGAAGATGTATATTTGAATTCTGTTAATTCAAGCTGGTTATTTAAATGTATAGTACATTACTGCACTAACTGAAGTACTATATGTTGAAATTGGTACATGCCTGCATGTTTTCTGAATGGGGTTTAGATTATTTTTAATTCCTATTTACACAGAGTGGGTTTGTATTTGGAATAGTTAAAACTGCAATGAAATCCTACTGCCATAAAATAAATTTTTAAAAAGTCAAAATGGTTCTTAAAATACCATCTTCCATTTCTCCTTTTATTCTCTCATTAACTTTCCGTGCACTTCTGTATCTCAAGGTACTGCTTTATGGGCTTTCTCTGTCTGCTACTCCCTCCCTGTTTCATCTAGAGTCACAACTGTTGTTGGGTCTTGCATGTCAGGGTTCATTTTCAGAGGGATCTAGCAGTGAGACCCACATGATGATAGAAGTGCTATTTTTAACATATGTGGTTAACTAGTGATTTAAGAAATGAATGAGCTTTGTCTTTGTGGCAACAAAATGCCTTTTGCCAGCAAGAGCATCCCTGTGAAGTTGATAGAAAATAATGCTTGCTAGATTGCATGAAATCGTATGAGAAAGCCATGAAGATCACAGGCAAGTCTCCCATATGACACTCCTCAGTCAGTTAGACTATCCAAATCAACTGTCTTGTGTTCTTTTTTCTTTTTTTCTTTCTTGACAGTAGGGGGAGTCATTTTGACCTGAAATCTTCCATGGATACTATCCTCCAGATTATAATTTTTAAAAAATGCTTTTAGAAAAGCAGTTGGGGAAAAGATGTAATCAGGGCCATTGTAAGAGAATGTGTTTCATGGCATAATCAGAAAACATTTATTTTTAACATTTCTTAGATGGAGACACCCAGGCTAGAAATTCTAGACAGCCACATTATGATATTCGCAGTCTGTATCTTACTTCTTTGGATGTTAATCCCATCATGGGGTAACTTAGACCAGAAGTGTTTGCTGGATCTAAATTTTCATTATCATTCCTTCCATGACTAGAATGGCCTCTCATAACTAAACCCAAGCACTTCTCTCGCCCCACCTTCCAATAACTTCCTGAGGTAGAGAGTATAAATTGTCAGCTGCTGAGCAAGCCTGCCATTGTACAATTTTTGTTTCCCCACTTTAGAATTGTTACTGTGTAAACTACCTTGAATGACTTGTACACAAAATAATACTCATATCCTGCCTTTCAGTTAATCATGCTGGAGATAGCATTTACAAATGTAATAAATACATTGCATGGACACACACGGACACACACACGCACACGTTGAGAAATAAGCTATATTTCTGAACAAATCCTATAAAAGATGCTTTTTTTTCCTTATTGCTTTGGTGAGAAATGATTTTGCCTCAAAGAAGATGAACACACACCCTGCTCCTGAGCTTTCGCTGCTAGTGTTTAGTTGTCCACATTGCTTCTCCTTGACTTCTTTCTCTGCTTTTACTCCTGGGCAGGTCTCGGAGTTGGTAAAAGCATCCACCATGTCCAGTCCCAAAATTGTGTTAGCCATCACAGACCTCAGCTTGCCTCTGGGACGTAGAGTGGCTGCCAAAGCCATTGCTGCCTTATGAGCATCCCGTGAACCTCCTCGTATAAGCAAGGACGGAACTCTTGGAAGGAGGGCAGTGGAGAACACACACTGTTCTAAAGCTGCCATGTGGCATGTATGAAGTGTACACAACCAGGCACAGCAACAGTGAGAGAAGATTATGGGAGAATGAATTGGTCTCCATTTCTCCTGAAAAGTGCCTGCCAGCAGACCTGGACGCACCATGGAAGATTGCTACTCCTCGCTTTATGGCTTTTTGCCTTTCGGACAGCATCACTGGTTCTTAGCACCATGACAGTTTTCAGAATGTGTCTACTGATCCTTGTTCATTATTTATCCTTTGTTTTGTCTTATTTGATAGTTCTGGAAGAAACTTGTTACATGTATAGCTAAAACAGGTCTCCAAAGTGTCATGTTTTTTAGTTGATGTATTATTAGTAGCATCCAAAACAATATAAAAAATTTAAAAAGTCATAACAGACTGTTTCCATGAAGAGGCTGAATTTCACAAGATGTGTGCGATAATCTAATCTTAATGAACTCTTTATTTTTCTTTGCCTTTGTGTGTGTAGGTGTTTATCATTTTCATTTCTTTTGTGAATCTATTATATTTTTATAAATTTTTAGATTGTAAACCTTCGTCTTTCTGCTCGCTCATGCATACATATGGTGAGTTAATTTAAGGTAAACATTAAGGGTGTGTGTATTTCCTTACTGTATGAACATGTTTCATAATTGTGGAGAAACAAAGTTCAGCATTATATCCTTCTCAACAAGGTTCTAGTCCTTACAGCTGCAAAAAAATTCAAATGCTTTGAAGTCCTAACAGCAAGGGCAAAATAGAGCTGGAATGCTCAACATGGTTTCAGGAAATCAGTGTGTGGGTCTTCTGTGCTATGCCTGGCTCCGTATGGCTCATTACAGAATAAGCATGTATGTGTAAGTATATGTGTAATTCTGTTAAAGTCAAGGTTGCACATATTTTTTAGTGTAGAATTTGGAGTGGTATCAGTGTACTCCCCTGCTAACCTTTGATGGTGAAGAGACCGATGTCTTTCAATGACTATTGTTTTCTGTAAAGTTTTGTTTGGTTAGTTAAGAATCTTCAGCAATGGATTGAACATATTTGCAGTCCTTGAAGTGAAAGTAGCCAAGAAGAAAAGTGGAATGGACATCGGCCTTGAAATTAGTTTCACAGTTCTAGTCTAGAATTGTTCTGGAGGAGGAAGTATGTCACAAACGCCCAACACTGTTGAAATTCTGGAATTTGTCACTACAATGTCTCATAGTAAGCTATCTGTCTTTCATTGGATGCATGAGTAATAAGCAGCTCCTCCCACATTCCTCCTGGTCCCTGTGGCATGGTTAGGAGTGAGTTTTCCGTGTGTTTGAAGTTCCTTGGTTAATTGTGTGCATATATTATTACAGTCCTGAATAAAGCGCAGCACCAGGTAGCTTACAGGAACTATAAGGTCAACAAGTTTTTGTGGTTTGAACTGAACAAAGCACCTGTCTACTCAGTATAGAAAGCATTTGAGGCTCTGGAAGTAGGGTGCAAAGTGTTAAAGAGCTGCTGGGTAGTTTGTGAGGTAGAGTTGAGGAAGAAAAGTCTGGCTAGCACATGCCAGAGGCATCTTAGTGATGGTGTCAGCACAGCTTGGGCAGTTTGCTAATGAAAGTGAACAGGACTATGCTTGCTGACCTACATCTGCGTTGAAGTCTATTGTGCTGGAGGAAACTTGGAACACAAAACGTACAGGCCTGAAGTATACCCACAGTTTGCCCCACCCTGCTTTCTTCTATACCTGTTGCATGATAGCATCACCCTGGCAAAAAAACAGGCAGGATGACTGGAGCCCCATCTCTTCCTCAAGCCGCTTGTGTTGTTTGTGAAATACTGTCCAGAAACATATTACAGAGATTACAATGGGTGCACTGTGATTCTGCTTGGAGTGAGAAACAAGGTCTTACTGTTTTATTTGGAGTAAAAAAAACTGATTAGCCCCACCCTTCAGGTCAAGCTGCCTAATAAAGTATAAATGGTTGGAGGCAACTGTGGTGGCTTGGAAAAGGCAAGACTGATTAATTCAAATCAGTCCCTTACCCAAAATGCATTTGCCAAAGGCAGCTTCAGGCATAGTGGCATACACGTGTGCAAGTTTGAATTACATGTGTATAAGTCTCTGTTCTGTAGGCATTATTTCAGAGGAGGGAACCAACAAAACCACCTCTGAGTGCTCGTTGCCTAAGAAAACTCTATGAAACTCATGGGGTTGCCATAAGTTGACAGGTGACTTAATGGTGGCATATTCACATATGTCTTTATGTGGGCACAGGGAGCTATTATGTTGCTGTTTGCATCCTGTCCAAAACCTCTGCCCCAGGCAGCTATCAAACTCCTGGAGGAGCCACTGCTGCTGCTTACTCATAGGGAGGGAATGAGGGGTGGGAAAATTCAGATGATGGAGATGTGGCTGCTCTTGGCTCGGGGGGAAACGAAAAGGAGTGTGCACTCCATCTGTTTTCCCTGCTTGAAGTCTAAAGTAGCCACATCATCATCTGAATTGCCTCTCCCCTCCATCCCTTCCCCACAGATAATCAGCAGCCTGTCCTAGGACTTGACAACTGCCAGAGGTGAGGAAAAGACGTAGAACTGCATGGGTGGAGCATTACACACTATTTGCTTAAGGTAGAATCTTGGCCATTGTGTGGAAATACTGAAAAGAAAAATTCACTGAGTGATTTCCAAACCCACTTTGGACACTTCTGCACAGTGTATAGTGTCAGTTCCTGCTGTTTTCCCTACTGAAAGTTATCTGCCTACAGCAGGTAGCAGAAGGAGGTAATAGGATAGACTGTCCCACTTCACACTGCAGTTAGGAGATACAATTATGGAAGGCTCCGCTCATGTTAGAAACAAATACAAAAACTTCCTTTGAAATAAAACAATGGGGAGAAAGGTTCTGGTGCTCTTTCCTTTATATTGTTCTAGTGTAAGCTCATGGTTTTCGTTTTCATATTTTTTGCGGAGAGGATTGGGGAACATTTAAAATATGCTAGTCTCATTTGCAGTGGTACTCTGTTCTCATTCCTACTTCAACAAGCAACAACAAAGCTTCAGCTGGTATGTCTATCTAGAAATTGTGCAGGGCCTTCACAGCTGAGAAGCCAAGTTGCTATGTTGGTGATTAGCTAAAAGCCTAAAAAGAAGATGGTTGAGTTGGTTACACATTGTTTGTCCCACTTTGCACTTCTGTGTGATATCAAAAATCTCCTCAAAGGAACTGTGACTAGGTCTGAGTTGGTTTCTCCCAATATCCTGTCTGTGGTAGGGAAGGGAAAAGGAAAAATTCCTACATTCTCAGTTGGAGTAGATAAATGCTTTGTAATTCCCAGTGGGACATGATTACAGTCTTGCCTGAGTGTAATTTGCAGGTACATCTCTAGAGTCAGTTTGTTCAGGACATCTTGAGTGTCATAGCATCTCTTGTACATTTGACTCAGTATGGTTACCAACTTGAACCACTGGAGGGAAAACACCCTTCCTCATTAATTCCCACTGCTTGTGGCAATCTGGATTTGAATGTGATATACCCTCTGACGTGAGCGTCGGACTTTCGGCCATTGCCTCTCTGAATTGCCGGAGATGAACTGGCAAGACGGAGGGAAATTGGGAACTCACGGGGTTTCCAATCAGATTCCAAGCTGTTTGTTTCGCTGGCGCATGGCAACATTGTCACGTGATCTTCAGCAGGCAGCCAGCCAGTGGACCTTGCTTCTGGAAGGATCAACCAGTCTTTGCAATTGGGACAGTGCTGGATGTACAGTCTGGATGAGGAAGTTGGACAGGACCTGTGGTTTTGAATGTGCTACGAAAGACATTCTTTGGCCTGGTTGGTAATATTTCAAAAGAGCCTCTAGTGGATATGGTGAGTTTATTGCCTTGCAGCTTGATCTGTGCTTCTTTCCTGTTTGGCTGCAGAAGGAAATGGTGATTGGGCCCACATGATTGTGCGGAACATCATTTGGCAGCTTTTGCAAATGGAATCATCCCAGGATGACTCAAGGCCAACTGTGTGCATTGGAAAATGCTTACTTGCGTCTTTATCTGGGTTTTCTTCTTATTTCTTGGGGACAGATAAAAATAGAAAGATGACTGGTCATTCTAGCTCTTATGTAACTTCACCTCCTGGAGTTGGCGTGGCTTTCGAAAAATGACTGATGGGAGCATTGCAACTGGAGGGATGGTCAAGGATTGTTGTCTGAAACAACAGTTGACCAGCGTCATCAGAGTGAGGGGTGATAGAAGCCAGGGTTGTAAATCTGAGGAATGGGATATGATGGAGGTCTTTGGTATGTGGAATGTACATGTTTGCAGTTGCTTAAGTTCCAGGATGAAGGGAAGGAGCATTAAGAATGTAACAGGAACACAGTGTATCCATTTGTTTTGTGAAATGCCTTCAAGCAAACTCTGATTTATGGTGATCCTCTCTTAGGGTTTTCTTGGTTTTCAGAGGAGATTTGCCTTCTAAAGCTGAGAGAGTGTGACTTTCCCAAGGTCACCTAGTGGCTTTCCATGGCTGAGTGGGGATTCATGTCCTGTTATTCTGGAGTCCTAGCGCAACCTATAAGCTGATGCACCTCCCTGGCTTTCTATTGTATCCATATAATCCTCAAAATGCTAGTCCTTCCTCCCCACTCTGATTCCTGTAAAGGATGAGAAAGCAACCTCTGAACTGTCAAAAATTCTGGGGCTTCTCAGCCCCGTTAAGCCCGGCTAGCATGATGGAAGTTGGAATACCAACAATATCCAGTTGCCCATCTCTGCTTAAGTTACTGTGGTTTACTGCTTAGAGCAATGGACTCAGATTGGAAAGAATAAGGTTCAGGACTCACACTGAGCTACCCCTACTTCACAGAAATGCTGTGGGGAGGAGGAACATGTATGCCATGCTGACCTCTCTGGAATAAAGCATGAAATAAATAAAATCCTTGACGCCATTACATGGTTTAATAGATGAGGTGTTTCCTCCCAGATGCTGACTGGACGATAGAGTTACGTGTTCGCTGGCTCAAGATATTATTTTCAGAAGAATTATGAACATGGCGTATATGTGGTGCTTTATACAAACACTGGAGCAAAAAAGGACTCTTGTTTTGAAGAGCTTGCAATCTAAATGTCAACCATGGGCAAAAAAGGGGGAAGCAGAGCTGGGACAGGGGTCACTGGCAAGAGGAATAAAACTATTTGTAATATTGCTTGGAGCGTTCAAATCTCTTCATGTTCCTGTTAATGAGGACAGTATTATTAAGGATCCTTCTGCAAGTGCAAGCCACAGTCCAATTTTCTAATACTCTGGGGTGAGAATTGGAAGCCAAAACAAACCAAATTGTACTGCCAGCTTCCAACGTCATATCACAGCTCCTGCCTCAATAAATCCATTCTAAAAGATCCCAGAATCACTTGCTTTCTACCTATCCAGTGTTTCTCCACGAAGAGGAAACCCCACATTCCAATCTTCTTGGCAAAGGGTTGTCTGGATCATGGCATCATCTGCTGTCCCGTTTTCCTTCACTGCTTCCGAAGCGTTTGCTATATACCTTGGGAAAGTGGCTTTTTGGACTACAGTTCCCATAATCCTCCATGGCTAGTACCTATGCTGGCAGAGCGTTCTATAATCTGGGAACTATAATCTTCCAAAGCAACTTTCCTGTGATCTGGCTATTTCCCAGTTATAGGTTTCCATAGTCTGCCCTTTCAGGGACAAGTAAATTTCAGTTACTTACTTACATATCCCTTAACACATGTTTAGTACCACTAAAACAAACTGACGTTGGTAATAAGACTCCATATTTTTTTTTATACCGATCATTTTTACAAAATTTATCTTTCCTACTTTGCAATACATTTTTTATTATTGAACTCTGTTTTGCAGCCTAGGAACCTACTGCATGGGATTTCCTCTGGTTGGCAGTACAATTCGCAGATGACCTTAGGCAAGTCACACTCTCTCAGCTGCAGAGGAAGGCAAAAGCAAACACTGAACAAATTTTGCCAAGAAAACCCTGTGATGGGTTTGTTTTAGAGTCACCGTAAGTCAGAAGGCACAGAACAACAATTTAGTATTCTCAGCCAGAGAGTTCCTCACCAAACTACAAACCTCAGAATTCCGTAGGATGGATTCACAGTCATTAGGGTATAATTGTAGTGCTATAATAGTTTAGTGTGAAAGAGTCCACAGAACTGAGCTCACAACCCCCAGGAAGTCTCTTGTTCCTGAAAAGCACATATAGACCTGAGATATGCATTGTAAGCTGATTGGGCAAATTTCTAAATTGGTAAGAATTGCATGTGCTGCTGATCACTGTTCTTTGTCTTAACCTGTTCTGCACCCTGGTCAGAGATGTACCCCCCAAGACCTTTCCCAAATTGAAATTCAGTCCTTAGACCAAAAATAAAATTTCCTTATCTTTGTTCTATGTTATTGTGGTGGGGGTGGTACATAGTGTAATCCTGTTTCAGAGATATTCATGATTCCCATGGAATCTGTGTTGAACCAAAAGTAAAGATCAATATGTGAGATTTTTAAAAAGCCTCTTGCTCTGCTTCCAAAGACCTAACAAGTTCACCTCTTCTTCAATCTGTTCTCTTGCTCTCTGTCTTCTGACATCTGACATTACCCAATAGAGTAGAGAGTAAATGACCCAAAGTTGCCTTGTCATCAAGTGTAAATGCTGAAAAAGCCTCTGAAGGACATATGTCATCCCTTGTGTCTCATTTCTTCTCTGTTCTTCCTGTTCCGGATAGAACAAGAAAGAGCCACAAGTGAACTCTGGTTATCTTCTTCTACTGGCTTTCTATGGAATTATTACATGTCTAGCATGAATGGAAATCCATGGTCCTGTGATGGGCCTTCAGAAAATACGTAATGCCTTTTGTCATCACTGTGGCACCTTCCTTTTTGCTTTCTAAAAGCCTGGTCAAAGAAGTGGTAGGAGTAGTTGTGACATAGATTGAAAGAAGTGATAGATTGTGGGCATGTAGTGATTTTCTAAAGGACCCTTCTCATTGATAGCTGCCATTGTTGCTGTTGTTGGCTCTATACCTCATCTTTTCCACAAAACTGGGACCCAAGATTGCTTACAAATTAAAATGAAACTCAGTTAAAACATATGAAAGATCAGCATTGAAATGGAATTTAACTGCCTATGTGTGTATGTGCCTTCAAGTTGCCTGTTGACCCCACGCATTTCATAAAGTTTTCTTAGGCAAAGGTTTTGCTAGTTCCTTCCTCTGCAATATAGTCTACAGCACCTCTTATTCACTGATAGTCTCCCATTCAAGAACTAACCAGGGCTGGCTTTGCTTTGCTTCCAAGATCAGACAGGATCAGTGCCTTTAGGGAATTAAGCTACCAGTATTTTAAAACAAAACCTTCAATTAACAAGTGATAAAAAGCAGATTAAAAAAAACCAGTACAATTAAAACAATAAAACAATGAAAATGGTACAGCACACTCCTAACTGTCTTTTCTTTAAAAACCTTCATTTCTCAGAAGCCATTTGGAATAAAAAAAAGTCTTTGTCTACAGATGAAAGGAGTGTGTGGAGGAGGAAATTCCAGCTTCCCTAGAAAGGGAGTTCCAGAACCTAAGCGCAGCCACCAAGAAAGCTCTATTTTGCATCCCCATCAGTTATGCTTTGGGTTGTTCCTAATAATGCTGCCAGGCTTTCAAAATACCAATAAGGGGCAGTTGAAATCTATGACATGCAGTGTTGACACTCGGGAAGCATCTGTTACCAAGTTTGTGTTCTACTGGAATACCAAATGAAAGTATTGTTTTCAGTTAACCTAGCCATACATTTCTCTGTAAAATTGGCATATTGCCCACATTTATTAATTGCACAGTGCACGCATTTCTGTCTTTCTGAATTCTTTGGCACTTTTTTCAGCCTATATAAAAGGAAAAGCTTTCCAACCCTCAAATAGAGGATATCTCTTGTAATAAGGGACACCTGCCGGCCCAATAAGGAATAAGCTTTCCCACCCTCAAATAAGAGACATCCCTTGTAACAAGGGATACCTGGTAACCATAGTTCACCGCATCTTGCAACTTGAGGTTTTCCGCCAGTTTCAGCCAGGCCTGTTTTAGTGTGAACTTCTCAAGGAAGTCTTAGGCACCCAACCTACTTTGTGGAAAGTGTTCAGCCCAGGAAATGTGAGGTCTGTTCGCACCGCCTGGACATTTGAAAGCAGAAGGAAATTCTCTTGCTTTCTAAGAATTTGGCCTAGCCAAGTATGTTAGCATGTTGCAGCTTGGTGAAAAAGAGGAAATAATTAAAAAAAGCTCATGGACGCTGCAAAGGCACGAGGCAAGGTGACGCAGCATGTTCATTCACACTGAGGAGAGGAGTTCTACTTTGCGGTGTGGGAAAGAACCATAAGAACCAGGATGTGACTGTCTGGCGGAGGAATTAACAAAAGAGAATGAGTGAGACAGCAGTCTTTAATGCATTTGGGCGGTTACTTCTTAGATCAAATGTGCAAAATGTAGATTTTGTTACTTGTCCAAAGAGAATTTCCTTCCTTCTTATCAGTGAGTCTAGAGTCTTTCTGGACAATATCTGCGGGTCCATACTTTTCCCATTCCTAACTTAAATTAAAACTCTGTTGGTTTTGCCACTGAGCAGAACTACCAGAGAGATGCTAGACCACTTCAGTCTAAGTCCTGATGTCTGTCTATCTGTTGATCTAATTTGATCTGATTTATGCCCAACCTTTCTCCTAATAATGGGACTAAAGGCAGCTAACACCCCCCCCACTGTATTAACAAAATGAGCAGACTTTATTAAGAGCTGATTTGTTCTCACAACCAGTTTGGAGACCAGACTCAAATGTATCTAGATCTTCAGTACTGTCCAAAAAACTCTAGAAGTGAGATACATATGTTAAGGAGATATACAAGTAGGCAGATACAAAATGTTGATAGAAGCCTCCTTTGGTCCTATGCTGGGAAAAAGGCAGCATACAAATATAATAAATGAAATAAGTAAATAACATGTTGAGTGGGGTGATGTTTATCAATGCCACGTCTGTGGTTCTATGGGTATAATAACTTGGAAAGAGTAAGTCTGTAGTGTCAAGCCCCACTGAATGAAATGGGGCTTGTTTCTGAGTGGACATGATTAACATTGGCTTGATGGGTGCAGCAATCTTGTCCTGTGATTTTAAAAATCTAGACTGAAATCCTGAAGACTTTTGGAAAATCACAAGTTTCTATTGTGGGGTGGAGGCTTCCCCACTCATCTGACAGGTTAGAGACTGGAACGTTGTCAGAAAACAATGTAGAAAGCATAAAGGACTTCTGGAGGCTCACTTGGGACTGACTGCACACATGCTGCTTGCAAAGCCTCTCAGCCAGCTTATTGCCTTTTCGCCGCTCTCAGCTTGCTTTGAAAGCAGTGTGCATGCAGTCAGTTCCAAGAGAGCCTCCATAGGCAAGAAGAACTGATGAAAGAATTGAAACTCCATCAAATTAATGGAACTTGTCTAATTTGTAAGTGTCAAAAGAGCGAGTTGTTGGATAACAGGGTGTCAAAAGGTGGGAGCTTCCTGTACTGAGGTGATTCCGGTCAAATTCTTGAGGAGGCAGGAAGTAGATCCCTGGCTGAAGGGACACAGTTTAACAGCTGCTGTAATCTTATTAACAGAGAATTGGCTCCAAATAATTTCTTTATTTCTGTTTGGGAACAAAATCAACATGGCATATGCATTACAAACATAATTGGGATTAATAGATATTTCAGATTAATGTAGTAAGTTTTCTGTGGTCTAAATAATTTTCTAAAGTGATTATTAATAAAGAGGTGGAGTGAAATTTAGAAGAAATTATTTGAAAATTACATTGGTATTTTAAATCCCCACACCTAGCGCATCCGAGAATAAAGCTTGCTGAAAAGATATGCTTCTACTAATTATGTTAACTGCTGGAAGGAATTTGGATCTCCCTGGGGGCATCAGCATTGTTCAGGGTTCTGTCTGGACAATGATTTTTCTTTTGCATATTCAGATTGGTGAATAATGGTCCACGATGTTTGAAAATAGGTAATAAGACATTTGATCTTCAGCTGACATTTCAGTTTCCACTGCACTGCATATCTGATATTTTTATTTTTGCTTTCATATATTCTCTGCCTCTCTTTCTCTTTTCTATGTGACCCAGGACTTTACCTTGTTGATCTCCTTCCCTGCTTATCTCCTTACAACATTAAGGTTTTTTTGAAAATATTTTCTGTACATCTTTGGTTTTGTTACTTATGAAGGTAATGAACAGGAAGTGCCATCCATTAATGTAGCAATGTTGGAGAGCTTTCTTATTAAAGGCTCCGACGTCACGGCAAGTGGTCTGAGAAGCAGGAAAGCAGATATGAACCAACAAGCCTCAACAGAGACCTAACCCTATGACCCAGCCGCTGCGTCTAGATGAGATGTAATCTTAGTGTTACGCTTTTGAAGCATTCTTAGCAATCTCTTCCTCACTTCTGCCTCATTTTCAGCCAGTACCAACAACTTGCTGTTACCTTCCGCCCCACCTTGACGTATAAAGTGTCAGTACTTTCCAGGAAGGAATGTATCCCCTTCTGGTTATATTGCCCCCACTTCCCAGCAGAGCTGGGAAAATTTAACTTTGTGGACTACAGCTCCCAAATACTCCTGTGCTGGAAGGTGGGATTCTGAATGGCCTCCCCCTGTCTTGGCCTTTTGTGAGAAAGAGCAGGTGATAGAAATGAAATAATCAAATGTATTTTTAAAAATGTGATTTTGTGTGCCTTGGCGTCATTTCTGACCTGGCGATCCTATCATTAGGCTTTCTTGGCAAGACTTGTTCTGAGGTCATCTGCCACTGCTTTCTCTTAAGCTAAGCAGTGGCAGAGCTTGGAGTGTGTGTGGGGGGGGAGGCAGGGGAGGGGCTATGGCATAAGGGGCGTGGCCACTGTGCATGTGGCATGGCTGCGGTGCGTGGGGACGTGGCTGTGGGTCGGGACGCCCCAGAAACGTCGCTGCCTGGGGCGAATCACCTTCCTCCGCCCCCACATCCCTACACGACTGAAGCTGAGAAAGCATGACTTGCCCGTGGTCACCTAGTGGGTTTCTGTGGCTGAGCAGGTATTTGAAACCTCACCTCCTAATCCAACACTCAAACTACTACACTATTTTGGCTCTCCCATTAAATAATTATCATCTCTCTACTTAACCTAGACAACCTGATCTCCGCACGTTTTCCTGTGCAAGCTTTGTAGAAATAAATAGGAGCTACTGAATGGTAGCTGTGATCTGCCTTCCTTACTGCAACAGGCGTGAATAGGAAAGACTTGCCTGCGATTATACAGAGGAGGGCTGGCCAAAGACTTATTGCTGCCTGAAGTACGGGACAAGTTAACTATAATTGGTTTACCAACCATCAGCCTGAAGAAACAGCAAAGCAGAGGAAGTGTTACCCTGATTCCTGGGGGTCCCGGGAGGGATACCTAAATGCGCTCTCAATTTTATAAGTTGGGGAAATTAGTCAAGAGCACTGCCTAGCAATACGAGAGGCAGGGTAACGTAGCGAGATTTTGAACCCCATGTTTACGGGGTCAGGCCGAGTCAAGGAGCACACAGAAGTTGCAATAATAAATGATGTTTTATTAAAAACACAACCAAACAGTGTATGTGGCACACTCACACAAGATAACTAAAGAAATAAAGGTCGGAGTGGGATAAAGGGATTTTTAGAGGAGTTGTTGGTTTGGGTGATACTTCACCTGTCCTGAAGCCCGGTTGGAAGTGGAGAAGCTGGGGGGCTTGGATCTCAGCACGTGGGGCTGAAGGGAAGGCTCGCTGGACAAAGTGACAGCAAGGCGGGATGGAAGCCAAGAGCGATCCGAGGAAGCGCCCAAAGTCAGGGGTTCTTATAAGGAGAATCGTGACCGCAGGCTAGTTCGGACTTGGGGAAAACAATGGATTTGGGGCTGGAGACAAAGCTTCCGAAAGGTCGGAATTTGAATGATTGAATTATAGCCAAGTTGTCAATAGGGTAGCCAGTATGCAAATGCGGAGTACTTGAGCGTTGTATAGCCAGATCATCAAGCTGCCAGCGCGGGGCAGAGGATCTTTTGAAAGTTGCGTACATACCTAATGGAGGTACTTGCCTTGAGGTCTCCTAAAGCTGCGAGTTGGCTATTTCTGGCCTGCCTGTATTGTGTTGTAATATTACGGCGATTATCGGCCGAGCCTGTATGCGTGCTTGTCCGGGGACCTCGCCAGCACGTGGAGGGGAATGGGTATGTGAAGCCGAATTATTGATATCAAGAGATATCTTTATATCTCACAAGCTTGGGCTAGCCAGGGCAGTAACAGAAGAAAGTCTTCTTATGAGGAAGTGGCTCTGATCAAGAAGGAAAGGATGTGAGTGGATAGTGAGAGGTTACAATGGTACACCCCGTGATAATTTTCTATTCCTCTGACAGAGAAAGAGTAAGGAAGCTTTGTTACTTCCGACTGAGGATGATTCTGTGGACTCAGAATAATCTGTTTCTAAATATTAAAAAAAAAAAGGTGGGAGAGAAGGAAGACGGCAGCGTCAGACTGAAAGTATAAGAATATATGGTTTTTGCGTGAGCAGAGTGCAACAAGCTAGTCTGATGAGTTTATCACTACATCAGACATAATTCCTCTAGATGTTTTCAGTCAAGCAAAAAGGAGAGGAACTCTCTGCGTTTATTTTCAAATCCAGCATGCGAATGGGACCCTATATGAGGCTACCCCTTTCCTCACAGACTCTGACTGGCTTCCTTGAAAGGGGAGGAAGTCAGAATGTAGCTATAGGCGGGGCAAAATGAGGACATTATTCCCCCAGTCAGAATTCTGCCCCTATTCAGTCCTCAAATTTCTAGCATTGCAAAGAGTGAGATACTGACAATTACTCAAGCTTAAAACTTTTGTATTACAGTGCTCGCATTCTCTTTGTAACTTTGCTTGCCTCTTTTCTTTAGATGCCTGAATTGTACTGTTGGCCCTTCACTTTTTGAGTCTGCGGGTTTCACTTTCACAGATTTGATAATTTGTGATTTTCCCAAACCCCTACTTCCTGCCCTCAAATGTGTCTTTTCTGGGGGAAACTTCCTTCTTGGTGGCTCTGATCAGGCTGCACAGACCTCTTTTTAAAAACCTCCCTCTGATCCTCCTCCTCCTCCTCCATCAGCTGCTGCCTCTCCAGCTAAGGATGGCCCCCAGCTTGATTTCTTTTTTTTTTTTTTAATAATTTTATTAAGTTTCACAAATAAAAAAAATCATCTCAAATTGTACTTTTACATGTAATGTTTTTGTTCTTCCACTCTGATCTAGTTTTCATTTTCTAGATATCTACTCACATATAAAAAATTATGCCTCCCAATTCCATGTTCATCTTACATGCTTGATCTTGCATTTCTCTCATCAACTCCTGTTATGTTACAGTTATTCCTCTTTAATTTCAACCATAATTCAGACATTTTCACTTGGCAGTTCCCAGCAATTACCCATTACAATTTGCCATTCTGCTTTTATCTGATCGTCCGATTTCCCCTTTAATCTTTGTGAGACAATATCTGCATTTCTATTCTCAATAAATGTCCCCCACCATTGTTCGATTGTGGGTATTTGCTGAGACTTCCACAATTTGGCATATTCAGTTCGAGCTGTCGTTATCATGTACAATATTAATCTCCAATGCCTCTTAATGTTAATATTCTCAAGAACATTTGTCATGTTTAACAAATAAAATTCAGGTTTTTTTACAAATTGAACCTTCAGTATTTCACACATCTTTTTATGTATTTCACTGCAATATTTCTTTGCCTTGGGACATGACCACCACATATGAAATATTGTTCCCACCTCCTTCTGACATTTCCAACACATTCCCGTACCTGTATTATAAATCTTTTTTAACTTGTCTGGTGTCATGTACCATCTATGAAACATTTTAAAATAGTTCTCTTTAAGATTCTGAGCCATTGTAAATTTTTGTGTCCTTTTCCAGCTCTGTTCCCATTCATCTAATTGAATTGAATGCCCAATATTCTGTGCCCACAAAATCACTGCAGATTTCACAGTCTCCTCCTGTTTCTCCTGTGTTAATATTTCTTGATATATATGGGCTAACAGATGCGGTGGATTGTCAAAGATCCATTTAATCACTCCTGTCCTTTCTTTGGATTCTATTCCATAAGTTTTCAAGTCCATCTGGAATCTCTCATTTAGCTGCCTGTACGGAAACCAACTTAATGGCAATCCTTCCTGTTCCAATTTTTCTCTTGATTTGATCTTATAAGCGTGATTTCTCAGCACCACAATCTATCTCCCAAGGCTACCGCCACCCCCAAGGAAGGGATGGGTGAGAGAGAAGTATAGACCCACCATGCCAACACAACCCCTTTCCCTCGCCTTTCCCTGGCCTATTTTGGATCCTAAATACCTGTTCTCCCCATCATGCCTCAGCCTCCCCCCCCCCCCAATTTTGGTATTTGCCATTATTCCAGTTTTGCAGGGTTCCTGCACTTCTAACCTTAGAGAAAGTGGATGACTGACTGTATTTTTAAATGCTCAACTTAAGTTTTAACTTATTGTAATACTAGAAATTGGAGGGCTGAAGGGACATTTCATTTTGGAGCAGAATACTTATGGGTGGCAACTCCTGATGTTGCCTCCCTCCATTTCTACAACCCAGAGGAAGTAACCTAAGAGTAGCAGTCTAATTATCCAATGAGTAGTTACTTACAAAGGCCAAGTGAGAACCAGATCCCTAACTCTGCTTGGCTGGCAGGTCTTATTGCCATATCCCATAGCTAACTTTTTAACTTGGTACAACATAGCTGCTTTAATTTTTCCAACAGCAAATACATGTAATATGCAGGTATACAAGAAATAAAATATTGAATTGTCACCTTTTGCCTTTATTTGTATGCTATTACTGTGGCAACATGTCTTTTCTGAATTGTTTATTTTTAAAGATGCAAGACCAGAGAGCTGGAAGTTTTGGAGGGTGGGACCTGTGTTTCAAGAAGTTTCCAAGCACAATGAAAATCTAACTGGAAGGCCTGTTAAAGTATGGCTTGTAAACATGCTCCATGGAGAGGCAGGAATCCATTTGAAAAGAAACAATACAGGTTTTTTTATGTCTGTGTTCAGTGGCAGGCAGATTGAATAGATATTGAAATGCAAGAGTGGCCAATAATAAACTTTCATATCCACCAGCTGTCCCAATATGGCAGGGACAGCCCCAGCTAATCTTCTGTTGTTACACTTTTCCAGCTGCTATTAAAATCTCCTAGTTTTTCTCTCTTCCCCCATTTATTCCCCAACTTACCTCAGTTTCTGCAAACTGAGGTCCTTTCTACACCCTACCTTATGCCAGCAGCATCCTGTGGTGATCCCAGCAGTGGCTCTGCCCGGAGCCGAGTGTGATGGGAGCGTTCCCCTCGGCATCATCTGCCTCTGTGATCCAGGAAGTGTGACGGCCCTGTCTCTTCCTGCCACAGCACAGTCAGATACTTTCCCAGGCTACGGTGGGGTAGGAAGCACATCCATTGCGCTTCCGGACCCTCCACACACCAGGTAAGTGCAGGATGGCAGCACAATCGTAGGTCATTGATGGGGAAAACACAAGAATAATTTACTCCATGATTGAGCTGCCTGGGGACAGGAGAAGGACGGGATTGTAATGACGTCATGTGTAACCCTTGTCATGGTCCCGTCCTTCTCCCATCCCTGCTGTGGGACAACAACGTCCTGTAGAGAGGGCCTGGGTTCGAAGTGTAAAAGTAGTTTGTACTCAACAGGGGAGAGGAAGGGGTGAAATCTTGCTCTTTCCTTGCGCCTCAGGCAAAAGCAAACTTTTGCAGACTCTCGTAGCTTATATGATCTTCCTCAGTAACTTTGCCATCTTGAGTACATGACAGTGTTGTTTGGCTATACATATCTCAGTTTTCATCTGTTAAATGTTGGAGAATTTTTTTTTCATGGTGTGGACATTTTGTTGAGATATGCTTGAGTGTAGCTGTGAAAGATCAAATGGGAACTGAATGTTCCAGCCCATTGTCAGAGAAGGCCAGATACTATACAATGTCAAGATGGATGGGAGAGATTTTTTTTTTAGTAAGAACGTGTGTGTATGTGTGTACCTTCCAGTTACCTTTTGACTTATGGTGATGCTATGAATGTCATGGGGTTCTTAGGCAAAGAGTACCCAGAAGTGACTTGCCATTGCCTTCCTCTGAAATATAGACTCCAGCACCTGGTCTTTGTTGGCACTCTCCCATGCAAGTAGTGACTCAGTTGTTAAAAAATAGAATGCACCACTTTGTTCCCCATAAGGAAGTCAAAAACCGCAGCCACAATAGTGGAGCAGTTGAACAGGACTTTACAATCACAAGAGCAGGAAGATATTTCACAATCTCCACCTGTGAATTACATCTCTACAGGTTCTCATGAGAGCTCAGGCAACAAAAGCGCATATTTAAAAGCCTGAACTGTGAACTCTAGCACAGGAAACTCGGGTTCAGGTATACAGTGGCACAAAAGCATGCACCTAGCTTCTCAGGTCCTCTCTTTGGAAGGATGGGTGATAGCAGAAAAGTTGCCCGATAGGAATGCTCCTTACACATTGAGATATAGTATGTACAGAATGAGTTGTCAGCATAGAAAATGCCCTTTTATACTACACTGTTATAGCACTATAATTTCACTTTAACTACCTTGACTGCATCCTATGAAATCCTGGGATTTGTAGTTTGCTGAGCCATTACAGGTCTCTGTCTGAGAATTCTGAATGCCCCTCCCTACACTGCATATCTCAGGATTCCATAGGATGTTGCCATGGCAGTTAAAGTGGAATCACAGTGCTATAACTGGGTAATGCAGATGGACCCCAGGTCTGGAAATCTCCTTCTGCTGCTCAAGGGCAGTGTGCTCAGGGCCTTTCCAGTGGCTATTCCCAGGCTGTGGAACTCCTTTGAAATGGAGGCGAGGCTGTCTGTCTCCCTATTGTCCTTCTCCCTATTCAAGGGCAACTGGCCATCTGCGAAAGTCAGGACTTTTAATTTTGGGGTACTTTGTAATTGTTAATTACTGTTGTTTTAGTTTCTTTGCTTTTACAAGGAGATAAATTCAATCATATTTTAATATTATAACTTTTAAAATCATATTTTCATATTATAACTATTTTATTTATAGTTGTTTTTAATCCTATTGTGAGCCACCTTGTGTTCCTGGAACATCTGGAAGTGTCGCATTCTATCTTACGGTGGATGCTCAAGGTGGGATAAACAAACTGGAAATCTGTGGGGGAAGACTCAGGAGTAATCTGTTCTGGGAGAATATAAAACAGAGGTATTCTAGCAACATACAGTATGACCCGCTTATCCGCGGATTCATTATCTGCTGATTCAGTTAGCCATGGTTGGCTCCCCGCCACCGCCATCATGGTGGCGGTGGGTGGGAGAGAAATGGGATCGTGCCCCTTGTTGCCCCTTGCTCCTCACTCCTTGCCCTGCTCCAATCGCCCTGGCGGTGGGCAAGAAAGAGGTGAGAGGTGCACAATGCCCCCACCACCACCTCCTGCCCCTCGCCCCGTGCCCGATTGTGGCAGCGGCAGGCAGGAAAGGAGCAGGGAAGGCGACCCCACCTTCTCACCACCTCGATTGGTGGGGGGCAGGCGGGGGACAGGGCATTCACTCCTATCCGCGGATTTCAGTATCCACGGGGGGCGGGGGCAAAACCAATCCCACGTAGATACGGAGGTCCTACTGTACAGTAAAGATGCCCCTGAAAAACCTGTCAGGGGCCATGGGAGCAGCCAAGGGACATCTGGAGGAGTGGAACCGTTCACAGCCGCACCTTTATTCCCAGGAGTTACCTGTTCTGTTCCTGACAGTGATACATTAATATTACATAGGCTGTTGTTGTTGTTGTTGTTTTTTGGGCTAGGTATGTCCTCTGAGGCAGAAATCAGGCCTATTGGCCTAAGTGGGTGGGAGTGGAGTGGGATTGCCAGCTCTCCCACCCTCTTCTCCAGGACCCATCGCCTGTAGGTTATGGGGCAGGGGAGAGAATTCCTTCTTGAATCACCACCCGCATACATACCCAGCTAGCTACCCTGAAAGATGGCATCTCCCTACATGAACCCACCAGAGTTAAGATCCTTGGGGAGGCTTCCTCTCACCACCACCGTGGGAGAAAGAACCTTCTCAGTGGCTGCTCTCAGCCTGTGAAATTCCCTTCTATAAGAACCTAGTCTGTCCTGCCTCTGCTCTTGTTTTGCCAGCAAAGACCTTTTATAGTCAAACAGATTTTCATGATTAATTGGTTGCTGAGAGTCTTTTATGGTTTGTGTGTGTTGTAGTTTTAACTTTATTGTCCTTTTTTTTTTAAAAAAATACTTTTTAAAAATTTAATGATGTGTTAAATATTTTTTATATGGGCTTTAACTTTTATTATCAGCTTTTTAACCTTATATTGGTTTTAGCCTTTGTAAGCCATGTTGGGTCCCATGCTGGGAGTATGGCAACATATATATAAAATACCCTACTATAACACATCTCTTTAAAAATAGAACCATAACAGAAACTCTGGGGTAGCAAGTATCATCAGCTCTATGGGCAGATACTGGGACTAGAAACAACACACCATGTATCAAGTTCCTGCCCTAGTTTTACCAATAGCTGAGTGCACCTGAGTCTGTATCCAAGCCATTATCTCAGTTACTTTTTTAAAATGACAGCACTGTCTTGTCCCTGAATTACAGAAGTGATTCAGAGCAGTTGTCCTAGGGCTGCAGTCAGCTTGGGATTTCCTTGTTTATACAGGAAGCCCCCACCTTTTGACATCTTATCTGATGACTTGCTCTTCTAATGCTTCCAAATTAAGGACAAGTTCCATTAATTAGACAGAGGTTCTGCTCTTTGATCAGTTCTTCTTGCCTACAGAGGCCCACTTGGAACCGCTTGTATATGCTTGCTACTTGCAAAGCTAGCTGAGAAGGGGAAAAAGGCAATAAGCCCGCTGAGAAACTTCGCAAGCACTCGGTTGGTCCCAAGTGAGCCTCCATAAGTCCTTCATGCTCCCTATGGTTACAGTACATGAGTTCTGCTTTTCAACCAATTCCATTTTCTGACAGTGCTCTGGTCCTTAACCTGTTAGATAAGTGGAAGAAGCCTGTACTCATAACTACTAAGTTAACAAAGCACTTTTCCTAACTGTTACTCCACACTTGATTTCTTCTGATTTGTGTTGAATTTGATTCTGATTCATTAAAAGGCATATCACATGTTTAATGAAATATAAAGGACACGTTTTATTTCTAGTCACCAACTTATCAATGTATACATATATTCCATGTCATAAATCAAATACATTTTCAGAACTACAGAGGCATTCAACATTGCACATGATTTTAAAAGTGATCAGTAGCACAAGTGAATTAGAGATTGTAAACAAAACCAGCATCCATTGATTAGTTCAATCATTACTACCCTTTTAAAAATAATTGTCTTGTCATATTCATTTTATTCAGTGGTCACACAATACATTTTAAAATAGTAGTTGCCACTTCTTCCATCCAAATAGGATGCTTGAACTCAAAACAGTACTAAAATCTAATAAACTATTTGCACAACAATTCAACACAAAAATGAAATAAACAGCATTTAGGTGGAAAGTTGCAAAATGTTTCACAGGAATATGTTCTCTGAATACAATGCCAGTTATTTCTCAATTGCTTTGGTGTGATCCAGGCAGCCTTCTACTGCTAATATTTGGATCTGAAGCTAAGAGTGCTGTGTAAACTTTGAGTGGAAGAACTATTATCCCTGTAGAACTGGCATTTATAAGCAACCTGTAGCTCTCTAGCCCATACAAAGCCAATTTAAAAAGCAAAAAGTGAAGTTCTGTACAAACCAGTCAACAATTTCACACAATTCCTGCGTTTAAAAACATAATTTTGAAATCATAATTTAAAATTACAAATTAAAAAAATTAAATAAGAATCTTTAACACAATACACCACTAGGTAATCACACAAATAGGATTTAATAGAAAATACATATATATTTTCTCTGGCAAAAGAAATTGAGCTATTTGTACCTCTGTTTCTTTTGAGGCTTGATCTACCTATGTCTCTTAATACGGGAAGGACACATCTGTGTGCCAAGGCTGGTCCATTACTGCCATATAGAACAGTGAAGCCAATTGGGAGAGCTCAGAAGGCTGTTTCCTGCCCTCCAAAACCTTGACCTGGCCCTGGGTGGCTAGATCAGTGGACAGGAACCTTGCCTCCTCAAGATCTTTTGGACTAGAGGTACCACAATACATGCTGGGCAGTGCTGCTAGGAACTCTAGGCCAAAATGTCTGGAGACCCAAGATTCTCTGCTCCAGGATACATGAATTACGGAATTATGGTGGTGCAGCAAAACATTTCCGAAAAGGAAACATGCAGCATCCAGATGCTGTTGGACTGCAATGACCATAAGCCCAGGGCAGCACTGCTGTGAATGACAGGAGCTGATGAATAGCATCAACAGTCACTTGCAAACTGTTTCTGCTTGAACCATTTGTCTCCAGTAATAAAGTGTTACTATTTGCAGGCAGAATAATGTCTTGAACTCAAAAAGCCCATGGCAAATACTGGCAAGCAATTTCAAAATTATTCTCTACTGACTCTGTTTCAACAAGCAGCAGATGCATACTTGCAATCCAGGGGCTGGATCCAGATCTCATCACACTAGTAGCAGACCCACTGAAAACAATGGGACATTCATTAATTGAATGCAGTGCTTGGAAATGTTATTTTAGCAGTACAAATGCCACAATCCCCCAGCCAGCATGCCCACTTTCCATTCTGATTGGTGTGGGATTGGAAAAGTGTAGCTCAAAAAAGGTAACTTTTCTAAGCTCTGAGTTGGATGAGTCTGTTCTTAGTACAACTAAATCGGGATCCAACCCCATGTTAAGTATTTCCTATCTGTAAAGAAAGAGCAGATGTATTAAAATAGTGTGCTGAAGAGATTTGCAGAGGTGGTTACTAAGAACTCCCCTTGTTCATCACCTTGCAATTTAGTCCAGCTACTAACACAGCCAGTACTTTTATGTTTAAATATTAAACAATAGTTTAACGTTGTATATCTCAGCATATGTGCCACAGCAAGACTGCAGAAATCACACCCTGCATGTCCAGGGCTTGCTGAGACAAAAATGTCTTAGCTAATCACTTCAAAACCTAAAAAGATATTGATAGTACCCTTATAAATATTAAATAAATGATAAATATTGTAGTACCAAAGAAATTAAAGATTTAAAGGCCAAATTGAAGAGTTGAAGTTTTCTTTAAAAAGATAAATAAATAAAAATAAATAAACCTAATAAATAAAAAAACAAACATACACAATCTAGTAGGTGACACTCAAAAGGCTTTTCCACTAGAAATTTGGCAATTAAAATAAATTTAGGGTTTTCCATACGAGTGTTGAGTTGCCATTACAGGCAGACCATATTTGCTGAAATTCATCCAAACTTGTCATGTTAGAAATTCTCTCTTAAAAAATGTTTTATAAGACGTATTTTAGATGAGCCAATTCCAAATGCTTGATATCTGGATAGCAAATATATGAATTGTACACTACCAGAGCAGGAAGACTGAAGACTAAAAAGACTAAAGACTGAAAAGCAGTTGCTAGAGGATTCACAATATGTCAGCCTCTGAGTATGTCAGGGCTTTAAAAACTACAAGAACAGGAAGGTCAGTGTTGAGAATTTGAGGAAAATTAAGAATTTTTGCCAAATTGATAGAAGTTTAACATATGTTTGGAAGAACCTCACAAATCTGGGGTAAAATTCAGTACTAACTGTAGGCTACAATGATAAAAGAAAACATTAATTTCAGTAGCATGAGTATCATCCATGTTATTTCCTATAGAAAGAAAATGGCAGAGAACACCAATAAGCCAGTAAAAAACTAGCTCTTCCTTTGCTACCAGAGTTTTAAAAGCCTGTTTTATTCTATACCACTTTCAATAAAAAATTATTATAAAATATTTAAAAATAAATAAATAATAAAATTTAGCAGTCCTCTCATCGGAGCAGATCCATCAGAAACAGAGCGCCTATCTCCCTTTAGTCTGCATCTTAGATAAAAGAACAGCCAGTCAGAACTGTCCTCCAACCCAAGATCTCCTGGAAGAATTCTCCATGTCACCCTTCATATTAAACAATGCAGTGGTTTAGTGCTCGTGTAATTATATCCATGAACATCATGAATTTGCGAAGGACAAGATAGCTTCCAATTTCTCTTTGAACGTGCACAAAGGTAGGCTGTGTTTCTATTTGTGGGTAGGTGACAACAGGTAGACTACTTTCTTCTATCTGCAAAAGAGAAAGACCTCACATTAGTATGTAACCCGAGAATGAGCAGAGCCTGTCTTTCCTGAAGAGTGGAAATAAGTTTAAATGCGATGTAAGCCCAACTACCCCATCCCATTCAATTTCAGAAAGACCACTTGGAATTTGACAAGGTCTCTAAAAAGATGTCACACACACATTCAGATAAGGAAGATGTATCTCTTGTTCTTTAGACAGTGATCCCATACCCTCCAACATTTCACAGATGAAAACTAGGACACATGCGGCCAAGCAACATAAGAGTGTGGTTAAGATGGCAGAAGTTACTACTGAGGAAGAACACACAAACCAGGATAGGTTGCAGCAGCTTGTTTTTGTCTGAGCCTACCGGGAAGGGCATAATAATAATTCCTCCCCCCTCCCCCTTCTCCTCCCCAACCCTGGCTGAGCCAACTGAGTGCACACTACTTTTGTGCTTTGAACTCAGTTTGCAGCAATTAAAGCAAGCTGGGGAAAAGTGGGAAGAAGAGAGAGAGACTGGGATGTTTTAAAAGCAGCTAAAAAAGTGGGATGACAGAGGATTAATTGGGACAGCTGGAGAGTATGTGATCCTCTTAGCCATCATGAGGGACAACTGCAGTGAGAAAATACCCCTTTTAGTGACAAGTGGGATACTTCTAGCTATGTGCACAGTTGGTCAAGAGCTATAGCTAGTAACTAGAAGGCCCTTTTTCCAGATGAAGTGAAGAAGAATGAGGTCTGCTGGTAAGTTGCTTGTTCCTTAAAACTGGTTCTGCAAGAGGAAGTTCTTGTTGCTCAGAAAGGATGTTAATGGCTGAGCCACTAAAGCAGATATAACATTCTTAAGCTCTCTTAGACTTCCACATTGAGCATCATGGGAGCTGATTCTCTGCGGATAGCTGGATCAAGTGTGTTGAAACTCAAAACCTGGAAAAATTGTTTTCTGGACTACAGCTCCCAGACTCCTTCAGTCAGCATAGCCTGTGGTCATGCTGTGTGAGGGGTCCTAGAAATTATGGGCCAAAAAGGTAACTTTTCCAATCTCTTCTGGGTCTACAGTGAGCAAGAGTTGAGATCTTTCATTCCTATTAGGACAGAGAGCAACTAGTAGATGAAGTCACATCTTTATTCAGCCCAATGCACTAATTTTAGCAAGCAGCTGTGTGGGTGACCTGCTCCTTGGAACTTCTCGTCCCAACACTTCCGCTCCTTTGCTAGAGCTGGAGTATCTCCACTTAATTCCATTACTCATAACAACATTCTTTCCCCTTCCCAACCTAATTTAAGCAAGTTGTATAGCAGTCTCTTACCTGCAGTTGGATGTTGGTGGACAGGTTTGAGGCGTCCAGCTGGAGGCTGGCCACTCTGTCAGCATACTTCGGTAGGATCTGTTTAATGTGTGAGAGGTAGCCATAGTAGGTGTGCAGGCCTGCCCGCAACTGCTTGAAACAACCTCCCTGCAAGAAGAGGATTTAAAAAGGAGAAGGAAAAAAAGTTAACGCTTTTCTTTCTCTGGTGAGACCTCTCCCTCCACCCAAATTCTCTGTCCAGTGGGAGAACTATTTAGCCTAGAGACCACAGCTGTACACCCTCTCTGGAGTGTTGAATGTGGTTTGGACAGCTATTTAAAATGTTTATAGAACATCCTAAATAAATAAAATAAAGGGCAGTTAATAAATGCAGATTATAAAGTGGTTGATACTGCTTCAAAAACAAAAGAGCTTTGACCAGAGTAATGGGGGGATGTGAGCATAGGGTGGGAAAGAGAGAAACATGTGCCTGAACATAATTCAGTGCAAAATGATGTCTCAAAGCAGTTTCAGCTTTTAAATTATGGCATATCTGATACAGGGGTGAGTCGTTAACCTACCACACTGACTTCCTATGACGACATATGAGAAGTAGCCCAGTTGGGACAGACATGCATTAAATTGGTTTGGGACTGAGTGGGAAGAACACAGAAATGAAACGAGAATGCTATCAAATTGGTAGAACACTCAGCTTCCACCCCATCCCTGCCAAAGAACAAGCTAAAAAGAGACTGTAAACTGAGATTTAAAAGACAGAAATATTAATGAGGTTATATGGGGTGAATGCAAGGAAAGAACTTCCCCATAAGCAGGCAAGAATTTTATTTTGTGCAAAAAACTGGTGGCTATGTTGCTACTTCAGCCTTCTCCTCAGTGCCACTTCGTATGCTGTGTGGCTAGATAGTTACGAAATATTTGCTGGGAAAACAGATAAGGGAATTTCCCTTGAATGTTGTTATCAGTGATATTTATTTAGCTATTTGGTAATATTCCTCTGGAAGGGTGAATACAAACTAGTACAAGATCATCATGCTAGACTCCAACATGACTCCCCCCCAAGTTGGGGGATGGGGGCACAAAATCAGTTTTGTAGGTCTGAATATTCCAATGTCCCTTTGGTCCCATATTCCAAAATGTTCCCATCAATCCCTGTTTGTAGAAACTGTAGCAGGGAAAAGAGTTTCAGATCTGGAGCCTTGCCTTCTCAGTTGGACCTACTCTTTCTGTTTAGCTGTGTGCCTAATCTAATCTTCTCCTCTCAGAATTCTTTCCAACTTGCTAACTCATACCTTAAAGCTTTCAAAAGTGCTGAGCCAGGATTGCACAATTAGATCCCCAAGATGATTTATTTCCGTCTAGTTCAGTTACTATGAGAAACTTCCTCTCCTGCCCATTCCCACCCCCATTTTTAGTAACTAGGTCAGGAAACTGCATAGCATGAATTAGCATTATCCAAGATCTAAAAAAAAATTGGATTTGTAATTGGTTGACCGACCGAACCCAAAGGGTGATCATGAATGGCTGCTTTTCATCCTGGAGAGAAGTGACTAGCGGGGTGCCACAGGGTTCTGTCCTGGGCCCAGTGCTGTTCAATATCTTCATCAACGACTTGGATGAAGGAATAGAGGGCATGCTCATCAAATTTGCAGATGACACCAAATTGGGAGGGGTTGCTAATACGCCAGAGGACAGGATCAAAATTCAAAATGGCCTGGATAGATTGGAGAGCTGGGCCAAAGCTAACAAAATGAAATTCAACAGAGAGAAGTGTAAGGTCCTACACTTAGGTAGAAAAAATGGAATACAGAAATATAGGATGGGGGACACATGGCTGGACAGCAGTACGTGTGAAAGGGATCTAGGAGTTTTAATAGACCACAAGCTGAACGTGAGTCAGCAGTGTGATGCAGCAGCCAAGAAAGCCAACGCAATTCTCGGCTGCATCAATAGGAGTATGGTGTCTAGATCGAGGGAGGTACTGGTACCACTTTACTCTGCTTTGGTTAGACCTCATCTTGAATACTGTGTCCAGTTCTGGGCACCCCAATTCAAGAAGGACATGGTCAACCTGGAGCAGGTCCAGAGGAGGGCAACCAAAATGGTGAGAGGCCTGGAAGCCATGCCCTATGAGGACAGACTTAGAGAGCTGGGTATGTTCAGTCTGCAGAAGAGAAGGTTAAGAGGGGACATGATAGCCATGTTTAAATATTTGAAGGGATGCCATATAGAGGAAGGAGAGGGCTTGTTTTCTGCTGCTCCACAGACCAGGACAAGGAGCAATGGATTCAAGCTGCAGGAAAGGAGATTCCACCTGAACCTCAGGAAGAACTTCCTGACAGTCAGGGCTGTCCGGCAGTGGAATATGCTGCCTCGGAGTGTGGTGGAGTCTCCTTCTTTGGAGGTTTTTAAACAGAGGCTTGATGGCCATCTGTCGGGAGTGCTTTGAGGGTGTTCCTGCATGGCAGGGGGTTGGACTGGATGGCCTGTGTGGTCTCTTCCAACTCTACATTTCTATGATTCTATGAAAAATGAGTAAGGCTTGCAAAAAACACACTATCAGTGATTCCCCCTCCTCTATTCCATGCTTTACTGTGATGGATTTACTGGTAAGGAAACAAAAGGCAGTAATTTATGGTAAAGTTGTGTGGGGAATGACAAACAGGTTAACTAATATGTGGGTCATTGTTCCTGGCTAACTGCAGCATAACAGGCCTCTTGCCATCTGTGGATTGTGAAAACTCATTTATGGCTATCACCCACTGATCAGGCAGTTGCTCTCTCACTATTGCCACCTGTAACAGTGTGGTAGCAAGAGTGGACTGGGCCTCCTTCTACCCTTACCTGGAGACCTGCAGTATTCTCTCTTGGTCTTCAATCTGAATACTAACAATGTCTGATCTTGCTTAACTTCCAAAACCAGATGGGATTGCATATGTTCAGGGAGATATGGTGGTGCTTAAACCCTAATAAGCTGCTGTTTAAATAGATGGCAGCTGCTACTCACCATATCACAGGCTGATCTCTGGCAATGGGAATGGTCTACTTGCTCAATGCCCAGAAATCCCTGCATGAAGAGAAGCTGATCATCAGTGCCGAGATTGAGATCTGTACGCTGGGAGTGGGAGAGAGAGGAGAAAAAAAAGAGTTGTAGTTAGAACAGATAGTGGCCCAGTACAGATAAATAGGTTGCTCAAAATACATATTGTGTGGCAAATCCTTCTCTCTACCACACAACGCCCATGCTTTTCTCTTTTTTTGTAACACTCTAAGGTCATGGTGGTATGATATTAAGTGACTAGATCAGTTTTTTAAAATATTTTCAGAGTTGTCCTTCTCCCTAGAAACTTCCCAAGGGCATTTAGCACTCCTGCTAGAGCAAGGGATTCATAGTAAATTAGTGTACATCACAAGTTACCAAGTTTTTCTGTGAAATAATTTGGAATGCACTAATGAAAATGGGGAAGACAGCTGAACAGCAGGATTCCTCAAAGCTGAACTGTTACAGATACAACATTCAAGACTCATAGCTCTTGTCCTGAATTTAACCGAAAAATCCTATCACCCAATTTCTCTTCCCTACAACAGGAAGCTGAGGTGTGAAGTGCATGGACACAGGACCTGCTCATAGCTTCGAAGCCAAAGACGACTGATGAATGCAATTTCCAGTTGTCAGAAGAGAGCACTTTAACTGCATAACTCCTTCCCTGAAACTGAAGAGTCAGTCTTTTTGTCTACAACTCCTACAATCAAGCAACCAATTTGGCCACTTTTTATCCTTTTTATAAGTAACAAAATCAGAATAGTGCAACAGTAAACAAATATCAAAGCTATGTGTAAGCTGACTGAGTTGTCTAATTTTTGTCAGTTGTACTAGAAAACAGCTTTTTGGGTACTGGATTTAGATAGCCTGGATGCATTTCTTTTCTTAAGGAACTGAATTCATAGGTTCTTTTTATATCCCTTCCTCGTTTACCAAAGGACACCAAAATCCTATCCACTCTGTCTTTTGTCAACCCAGTTGCACAATCCAGACTAAAGAACTCATAGTTATTTAAAAGGTTGCAAATGACTAGCAAGAAACTCATGTTGTAGTGCAGTTTTGCTTTCAGATTAAGCAAAACCAAGACTGAAGCAGTATGAAATGCATTTCATTTTAATTTGACAGATCTAGTCAAACTGGCCCCCAAAAGGAAGCCAAGGAGAAGGCCAGCCCTTTGCCAGTTTGTGTTTTCAAACTTATTTGCTCCTTTTGTTAATGAATGACCTTTCTGGGTTGGCAAAAACTCACAGATGCTGGGAAATGTGAAACCAATGCATTTGCAGAGATTAAATAGGGTCTTGACCAAGTTCACAATGCTAGGAAAAGAGAAAGCTCCACTCTGTGTGGGGTTAAGACTCCTTGGAGGAGCAAGCTGTAATTTATAGGAAATGGCTGGAAGAGGAGTCCCATGTCTGAATGACTTGCCAACTATTTTGTTTATCTGAGAACTCCGCCAGGCGGGAACAAGTTAGTTATTTTAAGTCATGTTTGCCCAAGTACGCAATCAAGAGTGGTACACTCAGGACATGGTTGTTTTCCCAATAATTACAGATGTCAACATGTAATGGAGGTAGATGGAAGTTTTTCCAGGACTGGTTTTCAGTCTTGTTCAACTCTAGAAGTTTTCACCTTTTGGTCTATTAGATGTTTTGGCTTTCAACTCCCAGAACTCCCGGCCAGCATGAGCAATGGTCAGGGATTCTGGGAGCTGACGTCCAAAATGTCCATGAGCCTTTAAGGTTGCAAACCACTGTTCAAACCAAGATGAACACTCTGTTAGGATGACTGCCAATTGATTTTTGTCTTTCGAGATGTTCAGTGCTTTCTTCAACTTATTTGAAATGTGGGGAATAGGCTAAGAATACCGATAGCTGGTCTCCTGAACCTTTTAGTAACAATAGTCCCTGGCATCTTTCTAGATGTGCTATCTGAAGCAGAAACTAGTGACACCAACTTTCAGAATCTCTTTTCATTTTTGATAATGAAGATGATTAGAGCACTCCCCAACCCTATGACTTAACCCTATGATGGTTAACAAGTTTCATGCTGGTCTATCACAAAAGAACAAAGTAACCTGAAGCACCCTGAAGACCAACATATTATAGTATCCATAGTCTATAATCCACTCCATCACATGCATCTGATGATGCAGATTCAAGTTCCTATAAATTTGTACTACAATTTAGTTTTTACAGTTATAAGGAACTCTTCATAACTCTGGTTAAGAATCTCTACCCACTGCATTTTAAATCCTTACTGGGGTCACTGTAGATGTGCAGTGCCATCAGTACACTTACAACACCTAACTCAACTTCTCATCTCATTCAGATGAGCAATGGGGTGGTTGACTGGTGCTTGAGGTAAACAGTGGACTAAATCAAGTCAGTAGAAGTTCTCCGAAGTTCCACTAAGTAGGTGGCTTAGCTGAACAACAAAATGATTCTCAACCTATTCTGGACAGAGTTCTATTCATGCTAGAGCAGGTACAGGGAACCATGGGCCATCCATATTTTGTCAGCCTTCATCAACAGTTGCACCACTTGGGACTAATGGGAGTTGGAATACAAAAACAGCTGAAGGGTCACAGTTTTCGCCATCCCAGCACTGACAGATCAGAGGCATTGTTTGGGCTGGTAGATGTGGTGATCCATCCTGCAATGATACTGAAGCCCTACATAGCTTTTGAAGCACAAAAGCCCCTTTTTTACTAACTTAAGCCACTGTTCTATTATACCTTGGCTGCCTTTGTTTGCAAATGTTCAGATGTTGCTGCTGATCTCCTAGTCAGACTGGCTATATAGGGAGCATCTTTTTGTCAGTTTTTGATCAGTAAACCAGTACATTTCAATACACTTGATAGTTTGGGCAGATTTATCTGAGGGGTTGCCTTCCCCACACATAGTCCTATCTACTATTGGTGACCAGCCCATCTCCAGGTCCTCTCTGACACTAGGCAAGTAGTGACTCAAGAGGAAATCTTTTCAATTATGGCATCCTGCCTAACTAGCATTTTCTCTCCAGAGCCTTGCCTGATGCTAAAGGGACCTTAGAGTCTCCCACCATGTCATCTAGAGGACTTTAATTTAGTGGCCCCAAGAGTAGTTTTGTTGGTTTCACCTTTTCCCATCATTATCATGTTCTGTCTGCTTTGTAGTTTATACATTGTTCTGATAAGTTTTACAATTCTGTGATCAATGCAAGCTGTTGTGAAATGGGAAGGCAGCATGAAGGAGCGTTGGAATAAAAATAAGCAGTTGAGGGAATTAGATCCAGTGTTAGTCCTATTCAGATTGAAATCAATGGGACTTAAGTTAGTTGAGAGCAATGAAACTTATTCATTTCAACAAATCTACTCTAATTAGGGCTGACCTTTACATGCCCAATATTTACCCCTTTCCCCTCTAGCTCACCATTAACTCCTTCAGGTCAGTAACCTCCACCTTCATCCTGGCAACGAATTCCTTGTTTTTCCATTTAAACTGGAGAAGTTCTGGGTCTCCAGAAGACTCTGTTATGGGTGCAGCTGAGCACATCAAGAACCACCTCAAAGCAATGCAAATGAGAGAAAGAATACCACCTAGGAGAAGAAGAGAAGGCAGCTACATTAAAAATACAAATAAATAAATAAAACTAATAAGCCTGCCCTATCAGCAGAAGTCAATATTCATTGGCAGAAGTTGGGAAAGAAAATGCTTATTTGGAGTACAGCTCCTTAAATGGACACAGTTCCCTCATTTGCCCATTTGAAAGGGTAGCCAGCTTTCCATATTTTCCAAACCACCACCTCCTCCTTCCATCTCTGGCTGCAACATTCTAGCAGAAGAACTGACACTTTCAGATGGAATGGCTGTTCAGATGTTCTAGTCCCACTAAGACACCCAGATCTTTTTGTATGTAAGTTGCCATCAAGGTTGTTCCTCAGACTCCTCATGTTTTTATCTGAGATCTGTAACAGCTGAGTCTCTTACAGCAATTGGGTGGCCCTCCAGATGTCATTGGCCTGCAGCTCCCTTCCCTAGGTAGACAGAATAGCCAAAGGTGAAGAAGACTGGGAGTTGCAATTCAGCAACATCTGAAGGGCTTTAGGCTGCCCACCCCTGCTATATGAAGAGATTAATTTAGTGAAATTTCAGGAAGTAGATTTGCTGACAGATAGGAAAGACAACATGCTCAGTGTTGAACTGCAATTCAACAATGGATTAAATTACTCAAGAAAGCCATGGACACATTTGAGAATATAAGGATGGCAAAAGATTCCTTTGGCCCTTAAATACTTGCCAGTTGATTATAGCAAAATTTTTTATTGAGTACAGCCCTTTTCATGCATTTAGCAAAATCCCTTAAAACCTAAGCCACAAAAAAATGATTTCTTAATTTTATTCTAGCAAAAAAATTTGTGGACATCCCACTTTGCCAGTGCATATAGAGGGCTGTAATAGTTCATGAAGACTTATTTGGTTGTCTTTAAGGCACCATCCGTTTGCTTCTGCCATTTCTACTGCAACAAAACAAACAGGGCTAATCCCTTCGGAAAAGGCAAATATGTCCAGAAAGCCTATAGTCTGCTTTCGTTATGAAATCTTCCATCTTGTGGTCAAAAATTTTTACAACTTCAGGAAATACTGGTGTGATTTTCCTCAAAGAAATTACCACCTTTGTCTGCTTCAATATAAAAAGAGGCGAGCAAGGTTAAGAAGGTAGCTTTGAGGCATTTCCAAATGCCTCTGAAGAAAAGGACTGCAGTCTGTGAAAACGTATGCTGACATAAAATAAATCTTAAAAAATGCCACAGGAATCCTTCTTATCTCCCTTCCCACATTTTTATATTGGAGTAGTTTGACCCCACAAGGCACTTTGTATACACGCGACAGGCAATTAAACAAAACACACACACACACACACCGGTAATTTCACGTGCAAACGGTCAACCCCGTTTAAAAAGCTCACCTTGACACTGCTACAGATCAGCTGGGTTTACCTAATAAAAACCCACCTCTCTCTCCAAACTCACAGCCTCGGTTTGGCTTTTCTAAAACCAGTGTGGGTGGGATTAAGAGGTAGACACGTTGTTGAATATCGGGCGTGACTTCGGCCTGATTGGACGGCCTTTGGCGAGTGAAGGTTTTGTAGCCTCAAGTACTACACAGGTGGGAGGGTGAGTGACGGAAAACACTGGAAGACGCTGAGAAGAATTAGGCGAGGCGAATATAAATAAGAGGAAACCAGAGCATTTCCTCACTAGAGCGTGATAGCGCTATTATTCCACTTTCAACATCCTATGGAATCCTGGGGTTTGCAGTTTCGGGAGGGGCCCGTCGGCCCCTCCCGAAACTGCAAACCCCAGGATTCCATAGGATGTTGAAAGTGGAATAATAGCGCTATCACGCTCTAGTGAGGAAACGGTCTAAACTGCATGCTTACACGCATCTTTCTGGAGGAAAGCCCCATTGAACTCGATGGGACTTACTTCCCGAGTAGGCATGCCGAGTGGGAAGCCACAGCCGCGGGGCTGTTGGTGACAGGGGGAGTTGGAAGTCTTCTAGTCAGAGGGTCGCTTTAACGCGAAGTCGACTTGACAGCCGCGAACAGCAAAAGGCACGCTTAGGATTGCGCCGCGAGCGGGAAAAATTCAGGGGCGCCCCGTGTTGCGCCGCGTTTTTTGAGACCCGTCCCTCGCGCCAAACGAAATCCCACAGAAAACTTCCCGCTTTTAAGGAAACCCTGGTTCTTCTCCACTACCCCCGTCGGTGTTGGAATAGCCTAAGGGAGAGAGGGAAATGTTGAACCAAGAGGAGCATTCTCCCTTCCCCAGCCCCGCTTAGCCTCAGACTGACAGAGAAGCGGCACTTTCGTGAGGAAAAAACTAAACAAACGGACAAGCCCAAGGTTTATTACCCTTAAAACCAGCTCGGACAGATGTCTCCCACGAGCTCACCACCCTTTCCACAATAAAGCCTGATTTATTTATCACTGGAGGGTGTGTGTGCGTGTGTGTGCGTGGAGACAAGATTGCCTCCACTTAAAGTTTATTTTTCAAAACAAATTCCCTTTTTGTTACCACCAGTCCCAGCCCTTTTCCGAAGTAAACTTCCAGTAAAGAGGGGGGACAAAAATGGTTCTCTCCTCTTTCTCCGTTACGCTAGTTCAAAAAATTAGTAATAATCCCGGTGTCCCAATCAAAGCCGCCTGGAAAAGGCGCCTGTCCAAAGGTGAGGCGCCAAGAAAACTTACCGGCGCTGGCTTCCCAATCTCTCTCTCTCTGGCCAGGCGGCGGCTGCGAAAAGGGAACTGACCAAAGTTCTTACTACTTACTTCGTGCTGCTGACTTCATCCTTCTGAAAGCCCTTCGGGGATCTCTCTTTGCTCCGGATTTCCTCCCACTTTTTTTTGTTTCTTCCTTTATTTTTTTTAGGTGCCTGCTGACGCTTCGCTGTGCAGCTGCTGCGAATCCAAGCCGAAGGGGCAGGAGGAGAGGTTTGGCTGCTTCTGTGTCCAAAGGCGACTCTGGAAGATTTCCTTGGCCATGAGGGGTATTTATAACGGAGTTTGAGGAAATTCCGCCGAAGGTGAAAGGTGTGGCCATTTTAAACCTAATTGTGAAAAGGGGGTGTAATTTCTTTTTTTTTAATAAGCCAAGAGGAGGAGGGCTGAATAGGCTGGGATTCTCGTAAGTTTTCTATGGGGTTGGAGCCACATTTGGGGATGCTGCAATCTATGTGCCTTCAAGTTGCCTGTCGATTTAGGATGACCCCATGGATTTTGTAGGGATTTTCAGACATCTAATTCAAGTCTTATTTATTGCAGTGGGTTTACTCTTACACAATCCATTTTTAAAAATATAACTTAGCTCAGGACTTAAATTTACATGTTTTAACCTGGTTTCTTTTTTGTTCATATAAGTTTCCATCATTCCTCTCCCCCCCCCAATACCGTACTAATGGAATAAAACTTAATTTAGCTCCCCATCTGTGAAATGGGGGTTATAGTGACCCTTGGAATCAATTATACGTAAATTGACTGAGTGATTTGCAGTTCCTGACTTGAATGCCAATCTGATTTCAAAAGGAATCTCTTTCCACTTTCTTTTTCTTTCAAATATTTTTTTGGAACAATAATTACAGATTTGTTTTTAAATGCAGAAATCATAAAAAGACAAAGAAAGTTTTAACATCTGCAGTCAAATGATCAATGAAAGAAGGATTAAGAGATTATTGTACTTCAAAATGTCTCCTTTTTCCTCGGTCCAATTGTATTTCAGTAATAGTGGGAAGTCACATACCATCTTCTACTACTCTCTTTAAGAAGTTGAGACTGATTAGGTGAAATAATCTTTGATTCAAATTAACTTCTTTGTATTGATAAATCATGAAAGAGGGAATGTAAAGCAGCTGTTATCAATCTAATGCCCTTTCAGATTCTTTGGGCTGTAGCTCTCACCATCCACAGCAAGCATGTGTGTGGATTTTTCTCTTTAAAAAGTGGCAGGTGTTTCCAGTGGTAATCTAGAAATATGACCAGATACCAATTTTAAAGTGCATTTTAAAAATATTAACTTTATTATAACAGTGACATTTTAATCATTGACAGATTTGACACTTATGATCACAAAAATATACTAAGTAACAATCCACACAGCTTGATATCTGTCCCAGAGGTAGGGATGCCAGGCATTCGTATTGTAATGCATACCCCTTATTTGAGGTCCAGAAAGTTTGTCCCTTATTGGACTGGGAGCTGTCCCTTAGTATAGCTGGGTGGACCAGCTTCAGCTGTGGCCTTTCCTAGACAGAGATATATTAGTTACAGGTAGCCCTGTAGCCCATGCATTGGTTACTTCCTGATTAGACTACTGCAATGCACTCTGTGTGGGGCTGCCCTTGAAGATAATTCCCAGACTGCAGCTAGTGCAAAATACAGCAGCTAGACTGCTTACTGGAATTTAATTTAGATACCAAATAATACCAGTTCTGAACCAATTGCACTGGCTGCCAATATGTTTCTGGTCTGAATTCAAGGTGCTGGTGATAACATTTAATTCTCTAAATGGCTTGGGATTTTTGTACTAGAGGGAGCATCTCTCTCTCTCTCTCTCTCTCTCTCTCTCTCTTTTTCTTTGCCTGCCTGAGAACTGGGATCTATTGGAGGAGCCCTTCTCTGTGTCTCACTGGTAGGGGAATTACACTGTGGGAGGACATAGGAGAGGGCCTTAGGACTGGAGAACTTTTCCTTTTATATGTATTGAATGGGACACCAAAAAGAAAATTTGTATTTGAAAATTTCTATTTTTGCATGTGTACTGCTCATAGAGACAGAAATGTGTACATTATTTAATTTATGCACATAGATGATGTGTTAATTTTACAGAGAGATACACAGTAAGCTTAACTGAGATCAATACTTTCATTTGCTATTTACAGAGGAAACATTACAAATTTATGTTTTATTTGTCAATAAGAGTGTCACAAATTTCAACTGTCCCTTATTGCTATTTTGCAAACACAACCCCAAAGCGGTAACAGTGTGGTATAGTGGTTTGAGGTTGGACTATGACTCTGGAGACCACAGTTTGAGTTCCTGCTCAGCTAGCGAAACCCACTGGGTAACCTCAGACAATTCACACACTCTCAGCCTCAGAGAAAGGCAAAGGCAAAACCCCTCTTAAAAAATCTTGTCAAGAAAGCCACAAGATAGGGTTGCCTTGAGCTGGAAATGACATGAGGGCTCAAAACAACAACAACAACAACAGCCCTGAAGGGACAACAAGGTGTTGCTTTTGAGCATGAGATGTCCTGGAATAGTTTGAAAGTATAATCACCTACTTCCTGAAATTGCCCTCTGAATTCTACATGGATGAACCCTGAGGTCCTTTTTTTTCTTCTTTGAAGAAATAAATAAATAAGTGTGAGAAATAAGAAAATGGCCCTAACTGTTGTTTCCCTGAAAGTAAACTGAATAGACATAGATTTAAGGAAGCATGATCAAGTTTGATCTGTAAGCCAGAAACTGTTCATGGATACATTTTGTGTTCTGTCTGTCATTTTGAGGGTGGGTAAGGGCCATGGGAAAAGGTATAGTTGTCTTTTCAAGCATCTCAAAATACAGGCTAATCCCCACCTCTTTTGAATTAGCCCACCTTTAAGTTAAGAATGAATGCCAGGGAGAATAGTCACTGTGGTAGATGAGGCTGTAGACTGTTAATGTGAAACAATCAAATTAACTTCTGAAAAAATGTTTTAAAGAATTCTTACATTTTTAACTATATGTGAAGCACCAGGAGTCTCAAGCAAGGAGCTCAGGTGCTTTTCTCTCTGCATCACCACAGCAGCTTTCAGAGGAAAAGAGCAATCAACTCAAGTTCTTCAGGGATGTTGTACCATCCATACAATGGCCTGCTATGGTTCTGTTGCTAGACCAACTGACTTGTAGATGGGATACTAATATGGATAGCAGACTTCAAAAAAATTACTTGTTTGGACTGCAGTTCTTAGAATCTTCAGCTGAGGAATTATGGGAATTGAGATACAATAAAAGAACAATTCCATAGTCTAGTAATGAGCCTAGCTGCTCTACAAACCAGTCCTCCTCTTCAAGTTTTCTAGTCAATACATGCATAGGTACTGGAAAAACTAATGAGTGTTTGACCACTTTTCAATTCTTTTTTTTTTTTTAAACGCTAAGAGACTTGAGCTTTACATGTTAGAATTTTGACATGCTAAGCATCACATTATGAACTGTGAAATAAAGATTGATATGCGAGAGGTGTAAAGTCACATTTCTCAAGTGCAGGAAGGTCTCGTTTCAAAAGAAAGAAGTATGTGATCTTTACAGCCAGGGCTGGCTGGACCATTAGGTAGACTGAGGCTGTTGCTGTATTTTTAAGGAGACAGGTAGTTGTGGGATTTTCCTATTTGTATGCCAAAATAATAATACCAAAATATTTGGTATTAATAAGTCTAGAAAAAGCAGCCCGCTCCCACATTCACTCATAGAACAGAGAATGATCATTTCTGTAGGCCTGCACTCAGAAGGGTGGAGAAACAATAACTCTTTCTCCATCCTGTCTTCATGGATGAAAAGATGGTTAAGAGTAACCACATTAAGTGATACGAATTAGAGACTGGCAAATTAGCCATGCTGGCTGGGAAATTCTGTGAAACTGTTTTTTGGTCTTTTAATTTTAAAGCTACCTTTTCCAGTCACTGATTTGGGGTGTACATTCTTCCAATTCTTTCATTCCTTAACAGGGTCTTTTTGGGATGAAAACTGAGATACCTCTTGCACTATCCCACGGCAGTAGTTTTCACCATGGGTGTATAATGATCTGTTTCTTCAACTCTGTGATACAGATTCTGGCTTGTCCCAAAATACTTTACTAACTGAGGTAAAGGACAAGATTACTCCTTCCTCCATCGCCATATATAGATGCTGACCAGACTGATAGCTGATTTTTACTTCTGCAGTGGCAATGGCTCAATATGCGTCTATGCTATGTGATTATCCAGTTCGAATTCTACTTTAGCTGCCAGGGCTCCATCCCAAAGAATCCTGGAATTTGTAGCCTGAGATCCTTAGAAAGCTCTATTCAGGACAGTGGACTAAAACCCTCTAGTAGAGAAGTCAAAGGATCTCATCAAACAACATATGCCAGGATTCTACTGTTGGAGTCATGACATTTAAAGTTGTACAAAACTGATACAGTGGTGTAGTCCTGATATATTTAGTGCCCTCCACTGATCTAAGGGGAGCAGCCTATCTTAGGTGGAACAGACCATGTAAATTACACAGCTCTGTCTTCCCAATGCCTCACCACTGCTACTCCCCGCCCACGGAATCTGCTGCCTGAGGCAACTGCCTCACTCTGCCTACAGGGGAATGCAGAAAAGCTTCTCTAACTCAAAGCTGGACTTAAGGTAGATCAGTATCCATTGCAGGAAACTGGCAAATAATTTTGACTCCCATTTTCCCCAACAGTTGTTGTTATTGTGTGCCTTCAAATCATTTCCAACTTATGGTGACCCTAAGGTGAACCTACCATGGGGTTTTCTGGAGGCTGAGTGTGTGTGATATACCCAAGGTCACCCAGTGGGTTTCCATGGCCAAGTGGGGAATCAAACCTTGGTCTCCAGGATGTGTCCCTACTGTTAGGTTGGAGCAGTGGACTGTGCTCAAGATCTGTGGAGATCATAGCTCACACCTAACAGTAGAGACGTACAAATGACCTTTACCTCTGAAGCTGGGTGATTGAAAAGAAGAAAGCTTGGGTGGGAGTGACACTCAGGAAGTAGTTATAACCAGGAATGAACTGTTAGCAATAAGGGCAAAGAATTGAGAGCTGAGTTCAATTCTAGTCTTGAAAACATTTTCAGAAGCACTTTGTGTATGTCTTTTGCACTCAGCAGTGCTTGGTGGGTTTTGGGATTCTAGGTAAACAAAACAAAATAGCTTCAACAAGCCTGAAGCCTTCCTGCTTAAACTGATCATAGAGGATGGGCTGGATCATGCAGGATCATTTAAGGACATAGTAACCAAAATTACTGTTGTTCTCTCACATGTTACCTGCTGTAGCTGGCCAACCAGTTTCCTTCTTTGTCCAGTGGAAATGGGCAAGGATTCTATAGTTATTTTTGCGGTTCAGCTGTTTGCATTTTTTTATCATGAGATCTATGCTGCATATGGTAATCTTCTGTTTGAAGGGCAGTTCAGTCCAAAACAGATTTAAAAGACCAAGAAATCTAAGAACAGAGGCCTTGAAGCTGCCTATCAGCATTGGCTGCTGGACAGCAAATTACATAGGCAAACAAAGATCACCTGAGGCCCATTCACACTACAGAATGATAGCACTACTATTCCACTTTAATTGCCATGGTTGTGACATATGGAATCCAGGGATTTGCAGTCTGGGGAGGGACATTTAGAACTCTCAGCCAGAGAAATCCAGTACCTTTCCAAACCACAAGTGCCAAGGTCCCATAGGATGGAGCCTTGGTGGTTAAAAGTGGAGTCATAGTGATAAAAACAGTATAGTGTGAAAGGACACTTTGTGTGCTAAGGTATATATGTGGGGTGGAGTAAGAGTGCTATAATTGTGTGATGTCAATGGACCCCAGTCATATTCTGTGGTGAGATATATGATAGCTTTTTAAAAATTATAATTGTTACTTTTAGATCAGCATCTATTAATTCTCAAGCCTCATCAAATCCATGCCCCTTTTCTTTTATGGGGGGTGGGGTTATGCTTTTCAGGGGACAAGAGGGTAATGTGTAAGTGGTCATCATATCGAAACAAATAGGGAAAAGAGAAACAACCATCTTGGAGCAGTTCTCAGCAGCTTAATCTGATTTTAAGGGAAAGAGAAAAGTGAAAGTAAGCAGGATAAAAGAATTCCTGGCAGAGAGGATTAATTGAGATTTATATCTTGAAACGTTGAGTTCAAACACAGCAAGAACTTTCCTGCAAAACAAGTGCAGCTAGGGGGTATAATAGCCCATGGACCATGTGAGCCCTAGGAATTGGGATGTAGGGATTTTACTACTGGAAATCTATGTTTTTCACATTGCTGATGCACCTTGCAGAAGGAGGGAAATTTGGAATGTGATTGTTAGAGGACACACTGTTATAGGGACATCCTATTCTGTCTTATGGAGTGAAGAGCTGTTCTTCTCTCTCCACTTCTGTCTAGCTTCACAATCAAGATACCTGCTTAATAATGGCATTGTATGGCTGGTGTCTACTCTAAAGAAATGGAATTTTGTACAACTGCAGTGAGAGTAAATGAAAGATAAGTCCATGTTCTTCAGTAGCAGACTGTTAATAGCCATGGGTCAATGTTATAAACGCATGCTCTTGCTTTTGCAGTTCTAGCGCTGCGGCATGTGTGGGTGTTTGCTTTCTCCACTCTGTTCAGTCTTTGTGTTTATCGACAAAAAGATCTTAACAGGGTCAACTTAGACTTTAAGGGGCATGTGTATTCTCTATGTCTGACACATTTCTGCTCCTACAATGAGAGTCCTTAGATATGTGGGGCACATCAATCAATTGCAAATTAAACTTAAGCTTGTTGTCCAGTAACCAATAATGAAAAAGCCTGCTGAGTGTGAGGAAAAGTGCATATGTCTTTTACCACTAGAGGGAGCTCTAAAAATGCTGAACATAATTTGATCTAGGAACTTACCCTCCCTCCAGCAACATACTGTATTTGCTGGTGTGTAAGATGCACCCGTGTATAAAACGCACCCCGTTTATACATTGGAAAATACTATTTGCTGATGTATAAGACGCACCAGCATATAAGATGCACCCCATTTTCAAACAGTATTTTTTTGGGAAAAATGTAAGTGTTATATGCCAGCAAATACAGTAGTAATAGGTTTCCATTAACCCTTTTCCAATGGGCACTGCCCTGGTAAAATCTTTCCCTCAAAACAGAGTGGATAACTTTTAGAGGTCAGGATGCCATAATAGCTTCCCTTGGGACTTCAGAAGACTATCCAACATTTTAAAAAATCTGTACATTCAGGGGAAGCCAACGTGGTTTAATAGTTTGAGTGCTGGACTTTGACCCTGGAGACCGGGGTTCGATTTCCCGTTTGGCCGTGGAAACCCCCTGGGTGACCTTGGGTACCTCACACCCTCTCAACCCCAGAAATGCCCACGATAGGTTCGCCATAATTCGGAAATAACTTGAAGGCACACAGCAACAACATCATTCAAAAACTGGGCCTATTCTAAAGTACAAACCATGGCCATTTCTGCACTACACTGCTATAGTGCTATTATTCCACTTTCAACATTCTATGGAATCTTGCGGTTTACAGTTTAGGGAGGGGCCTTTGAGGCTACAATTTACAGTAGGCACTAACCAGACTTGATGGCTTATGCTCTCTTGCAGCCATATGTTGAAAGAGGGAGGGAGCAGTAGTGCATGGGAAGTTTTTTCAAAGTTCATCTGCCACTGATGGGACTTCTTATTTGAGGAGTAAGTGATAAGCTGTCTGAGAACTCCCCAGAGGGCGTGCGCGTGTGTGTGTGTGTACGTATTACAGCTTGAAAACTACAGCTTGAGAAACTACTGAAAACTATTTTTTAAAATCTTCAATTAATGTATGTTCATATGGAAATTTATACTCTGCCCCCACCCCCAAATTGAAACATTGAAAATGTCTACAGGACACTTTTCTTGGGGGTGCATCCCATCTCTTTTGAAATACCTTCCTTCAGGGCTGGTCCTATTATTAGTCAGAGAGCGAGGAGGCCGCGTGTCATACAGCTGGTTTTGGGTTGTCATAAAAGAGCAGCTAAGTTATTTAATTGACTAGTACTGTACTTTTTCTTTTTTATGTTGGGGGAGAAGAAGGAGACACTAGTCAAATTTTCTGCTTCAGGGGACAGACAATGTGGCAAAGCTTCAGTATAAAATAGTTTGATTTCACCATTTGCTGTTCTGCCTTGGGCAGCAAAATATATTGGGCCAGCCATGCTTTCACTGAAGAGAGCATCTTTTTTTTTTTTAGCACTTGTTTATTGGCTATGCTGGCTGGGGAATTCTAGGAATTGTGGTCTAAAAAGTAACTTTTCTAAGCTATCATACTTCCTGAAGTGCTGTTTTCTCGAGAATGTGCTGCTGGTTTTTTTTTTTTTTGTGTGAGTTCTAACTCAAACTATAGTCCACTGGAATTGTTCAAGTCACTCCTGTTCTAACCTGTTTTTCTTTTTGTTAACAGAATGTAAGAGGATATGACAGCAGCAGTTTTTCGGTAGAAAAACCGCACAGACCAGTGAGTAAGAGCAAAAAAAGAATCTGATGCAATGCATCAAGAAAAAGAATGTGGGCTTTACTTGGTAGGATTTAAGTTTTTTTTTTTTTTAAAAAAAATTAGGGCCTTTGGCCCCTAGTCCAGAGAATTGTGAAAATATTCTAGCTGGGTGTTGCAATATATTTTGCTGTGTCAGTGCAGAAAAAGCATGAAGTGCAGAAATTGTTTCATTTTCATATATGAGGTATATGGAATGAGAGAGTTGCACACATATTACTACATTACTGTTTCAACCCTTCTATCAGCAGAAGACCTCTGTAAAAATCTGTGTGATGTTCAGGATAAGGCCTCCTCCATGGTTCACAATGAATGTGATTATTTTTCAGGGTGACATGATGTTACCAGTCACTCACAGTATATTCCATGAGCTTTTGGCTTCTGTAAAACATGGTGCTACTAGTATGTGCCTTCCATTCACCTGTCAACATATGGTGACCCCATGAATTTCATAGTTTCTTAAGCAAGTAGTACTCAGAGGTGATTTGCCATTGCTTTCCTCTAGAGCACCTGATATTCCTTGGTGGTCTCCCATTCAAGTACTAACCTACCCTGACCTTGCTTAACTTCCAAGATCAGATAGGACCTTTAGGGCATTTAGACTGGTATAAAACATGTTGCTGCTGTGCACTGAGCTTCTCCCTCCCTTTCTGCAAGATCTAGTAGAAAGCTTCCATATCCTGGGATATAACAGCAGTCTGTATTTCCCTCCTTCCCTGTGTTCTCTCACCTTTCTCCTAATATGATGCTCAAGGTGGCTTATAATATGGTTTAAAACAAAATACAGTTGGCCCTCCACATTTGCTAGGATTAGGGGCACAGGATCCCTGTAAAAGTGGAAAAACCACAAATATCAAAATGTATGTGCGTTTCTGGGAAGGGGGCCAAGGTGTAATGGGGAGAGTGGGCACCTAGGGTCCAAACCAGGTCAGGGAAAGGGTGTGTGTTGGCGTGGTGGCTCTATACTTCTTTTCTCGTGCCCATCTCCTTTCTTGGGCATGTGGGAGTATCGGGAGAGGATTTGTGGCACGGAGAAATCAGGCCATGATTTGTCCTTAACTGGCCAGGCAGTGGCTGGAGGAGGAGGACCAGAAGCAGGTTTTTAAAAGGCTGCATGGCCTGATGGAAACCACCAAATGGGAAGGTTCTTCCAGAAAAGAAGTGCTTGAGGTGGGGTGCAGAGGCTGGAGAAACTTGCAAATAATCAAATCTGTGAAAGTGAACCCTATACATGTACAGGGCTGACTGTACAGCTGAAACAATTTACTGCATTGTCCAAAAGTTAAAAAAATAAATGAACAATCCCATTAAAACACTAATTTAAAACAGTTCAGAAACCTTTAAGTCATAATCATGAAGGTAAAAATATGGACCAGCTGGTTAAAAGACCTTTTGTCGCAACCCATAAAGAGTCAAACTCCTGACTAAATAAAAAGGTGTTTGCCTGTCAGCAGAAAGTGACCAAACAGGGGGCCAACTTAGTATCCTGTGGGAGGGAGTTCCATGGACTGGGAGTGTCTACCAAGAAGGTCCTCTCCATTGTTCACACCAAACATGTCTGTGACGGTGGTGGGACAGAGAGAAAGCCCTACCCTGTGGATATCAAAACTGAGTAGGCTGATATAGAGAGATACTTTTAGATAGCCCAGACCTAAGCTATATTGTCTTTGCCAGTGGCAACTAATATGGAATCATGGGAATGAAAACTGTGGGCCTCGCATTAGGCAGAATGTGGCAAGTATCTGGGGCAGCAGATGTGGGTGTCATGAGATGGCACCGCACATTATTAGCTATGATTAGGATTGCATTTTTACTGCTATGAAGGGGGAAAGGTGCTTTTGATATTTTTGACTTTGAGTATCAAAATAATATAACTGGCATAGGGTCAGAACCAAGATAGTTTCTTTTAATAATTACAGTTCCAGTGTCCCCTAAAGTAATTATCTACTGACCAAAGTAGTTCCATTCAGAAAACATGAGAACAGTACAAGCCACTGGCCTGTGGTATACAGCACTGTGGTTCTGTATGTTACAATATTAAGGTAATGTAGTTATATCTTTGTTATCTCATCCCCCAAATTAATTACAACGAATCAGTTGTCACTGTGTGTGCGTGTGAGCCTTCATCAAGTCACCTGACAAATTATGGTGACCCATGAATTTCATAGAGTTTTCTTAAGTAAGGAATACTCAGAGGTGGTTTAGCTAGTTCCTTCTTTTGAAATACAGTCTACAGTACCTGGTATTAATTGGTGATCTCCCATCCAAGTACTAAGCAAGGCTGATCCTGCTTAGCTTCCAAGATCAGACAGGATCTGGTACCTTTAGAGTAGCTACTTCCAAACTGTGCCTTGAGTATTATGCACCTTGACTCGGGAGCAGAGGAGGGTTGTTTGCTGCTGTGTTCCATGATCTCTCCTCTGCCCCCAAGGTGCTGTGTCAAGTGTGTGGCCAGTGGGATGTGTTGCTGTGTCAAGTGTGTAGCCAACAACCCCGCTGCTTCTCTCTCATGGATCAAGACACAGGCTTACTGTCCTTTCTCACACAGTAGAATTTGACACCATAACCGTGACATCAACTTCTGAGTGAGCAAGAACCAACTTTTTCCTCCAAGGGCCTAAGAAACTGATCACAGCAGCTGATGGAAATTTCATTCCTGGCCCATTTCAGAGAAGGGAAAGAACAGCTCTCATGCCTTCACTGTGAGATCAGATTTGGTTCTCAATGACTATTGTAATAAACATTTACAAGTGTTGTGAGTGATGCGTACCAGACAAACATTTCTCTGTTTCCCACAAAAAGATTGTTTGGCCAATGCTGAGTACTCGCTAGTGTGTTTAACTAGACATCAAAAGGGATGATGACAGGCATAGCCGTCACCAACCCTTATCTTTCCCCCTATGCTGGTAAAAAAACCACATGTCATAATGTCAGTGTTTCCCGCTTTTTCAAAGAAGCAGCTGATGAATTGGAGGTGGGATAGGTAAATTTAGAAAGCAGTGGAAGCACATTTGGAGAGACAGAGGCAGAGATGTGGTATGGTGGCATCTAAACATTCCCTCCTGATGTTTTGGACCAATCAGTCGTTAATATTACTGTCTACGACCACTGGTGTAAAAACAACAAAGGATACAGCAAGGTTATTAAAAAAACAAATGAGCAAAGCAGGAAAAAGACAGATTACACTTCCAAATGGGTGAAGATGATGGTACACCGGCTTGTTGAAGAGAACAATAGGCTGTGAGGGTGATCTGGCTGCTACGTATATCACCTCATTGATCACCAGGGTTGACCTGGCTGATTTGATTGGCGAGGTAAGCATCCCCTTCTACCCTCACCACTCCTTGTGTGTGCTTCCTGAAGCTGCCCACTAGGTGGAAGAGGATGACCATCCAGACAGGAGGGTACCACTCCTTGATGTTTTGGACTACAGTTCTTTGCATTACAGGGAACAGACTATACTGGCTGGGGCTGATAGAAGCTGAAGTCCAGAAGATCTAGAAAACACCAAGCTGAAAAGAAAATAATTACCAAAACCAGTCTTACATAGCACTGCTTTTCCCCCAGTGTTATATTTAATATATGTTTTGGGCCTCACTGAATCTTGGCTGCTTTTACCCATTGGTTAGTCGGTCCCTGTTATAGTAGACCCATTCAATCAATTGCTGAACGGTGAGTCAACATGTAGACAAATTTAATAGAATCAATGGGTCTACTTTAGTCAAGGCTAAAAGATAATTTAGGCCTACAGCTGAAATCCTACATCTCTTTAATATACCAATCCACCAGTGTGGTGTATCAGTTTGAGCCTTGGATTACAACCCTGGAGACCAGAGTTCAATTCCCTGCTTGGCCATGGAAACCTACTGCGTGACCTTGGCACATCACACACTCTCAGCCCCAGAAAACTCTGTGATAGGTTCACCTTAGGGTCACTGTTAAGTCAGAAATTACTTGAAGGCACACAACAACAACAAATATCCACCAACTGAATTATACTACATTCACTTCATATAATGTCTGTATTGAACACCTGTGTAGTACAATGTATGTGATCGGTCAGTTCACGTGGCTGATGTTCCATTACGTAATGCACATCTGCATACTATTCTGTAAACTTTAATCCAATACCACATGTGCAACAGCACTGTATATGGAACTTTTTTTATGCCACCATCAGTTGGATATGGCTATTGTGTATTGTCACTGATACGATGCTGACCTAGGTGTTCAGTTTGGCATTCTTTGTTTACTGATTTCTCTGTGGGGTATCTACATGGCAGTATCATCAAACTATTATGTTCCTAGTTTTTCCCTATGCATTCTTCAATTTTTTTTTCAGATGGCAAAAAAATCCATATTTTTGTAGGGGGAGAGGATGGAAGAGTATCACAATTTTTAGGTGAGGTTGCTTTATTGTTACTTTCCTGCTTTTAAAAAAGAGGCATGGCTTTGTTATGCACAGTGATATACTGCGCTAGTGAACCTATTTCTAGCTTCCACTACTGTATTGGAGTCAAGGCTTGCAGGGTTCAAGTACCAGAATGTTTGGACGAGTAGGAATGATAATATTATCCGCCCCCTCCTCTCTTTCCTATCCCCCCACCACCAAATTTAATAATCATTCTCAGAGTAGTTTGGATCAGAATGGATTTCCACACCAACAGTTACTGGCATATTGTCCTAAGTACTCCTATTGTAATCCAAGATGAAAACTGGGACACATGTGGGCAAGCAACATCAGAGTATGGTCAAGATGGTCAAAGTTAATGAGGAAGAATGTACAAACTAGGAGAGGCTGCAGCAGTTTGTTTTTGCCTGAGTTTACTGGGAAGGGCATGATTCTGCCCCTGCCTGCTCCTCTCTCCCCTGCAGAGTTAATTGAGTGCAAACTATATCTGCATTTTGAACTCAATTTGCAGCAACTGCAGTAAGCTGAGGTGAAAGAGGAGAAAATGGGAGGAGGAGAGAGAAACTGGGACATTATTAAAAGCAGCTGAAAAAAATGGGATGACCAAGGATTAATCAGGAGTGTCTTTACCAAATTGGTACAGTTGGAAGGTATGAGGTTGTTGATACAGAACAAGAGCATTTTGAAGACTGCCTTGCCTTCAGTTCAGAATATACTATCACTTTGTTATCTGCTCTAAAATACTTATGTGCTAACACTAAAAGAAAGGGTGTATGTGTCACTAATTAAAAAAAAGATTTACAATCCCTGCTATCTTTTTATTCACCAGTTTAAAAAAAGTGTTAATTTCACGCTCATTCTGAGGATTTGCCCTAAAGTGCTCTCTAGAATGTTTAAATTTGCTGGCGGGTTGGTGCATGGTGAAAGGAATAGCAGAGAAAGAAGATATTGCTGCAATTATGGAATGTGTAGAGGCAAAAGAAGTGATAAAGAAATCCTGGGTTTCCCTCTGTTTTTCTACTTTTAATGAAATGAGCAAATGAGTCATCTCCTAATGGAATGTTTATGGAGAAATTGATATGTACCAGCAGTTAAAGATGAATCAGAATACAGATGAAACTAGAAAATGTGTTTCTAGGAAAGGAACTTGCATTTAATGTGAGGGCCAATGTGGCTTCAGTGAAAGATAAAGGCCTGACTGACCCTTGCAAATCCGTTTCCCTGGAAGAAGTTAATTCCTTTCTCAGGGCCTTTGCTTTTAGGACAACCGGTATGGCAGATTTAAGTAGAAGGTCATCTCTATTGTGTATGCTATAATCTTCTGTTGTCTCCTTTAGCTCAAGGCAACAGCTCTAGGCCAAGACATTTTGCTCCTGAAGTGCAGCTTCAGTGGGGGCACCTTGGTTCTTCCTCCAGTTAGGGCCATACTTTCAAATGTCTTGGTGAACCTATCCAACAGCAGCTACTGCCTTAATCTGTTCCATCACTCACCCATGCCAGGCAACTTCACCTGGTCTGACAAGCCAGCCATCAGCTTGGGTAAGAGATTATTATACTTTGAAAGCTCCTGTTGCATTTGGACAACAGCAATCAGACACAGTCAGAATCAGGTAGGAGAATGCAACTACTGAAAGAATTGTATTGATTTATCTATTTGAGCTATGATTTTGTGTAAATCCTGTCCCTCTCCCAAAATGCAGGAGTAGTTCTCTCCAGACTGTGTCTTAGTTTTAGGATTGTTTCCTTTATTACTACCTTCATTCTTTTATAAGGAGTTCTGGGAGGTATCCATGGTCAATCCACTTGCATTATAGTTGCAAATAAGAATACCCAACTCAGGGCTATCCCAAGCTCTGACATATCAGCACCAAACCCTGAGATTTTGGGATATCCTTGTGATGTGTGGGAGGGGAGAACCCCTGGTGATGTCATTGAGCATGACACGTTAAGCATCAACCACAGTTGCACAGAGTATGCCATTCAAAGAAAAACCCACCACAAAGTTTAATAAATGAGGAAAATATGCATGTGCTTTTCAAGGCAGCACTCTTGCCCTAAAATTCCCCTTTCCCACGTGCTCTGAGTACCAGAGAAGAGGGTCAAGACCATGAGATCTGGAAACCCTATTTGCAACTCTGTTAGAGAGGCTGGACGTGGATTTTATGACTGGCCCAGAAGTGCCTGGTACACATCATAGCAGAAATTCCAGCTAGAGCAGGTCCAAGACACTCTTCTAAATGGAGAAGAGCTACAAATGGTATCAAGGAAGATTTCAGATCCTCACATAATGGATTGCAAAAAGTCTTGCTGAGGTGGAGACATTTACTTAAAACTCAACATGCGTGCATGCACCCACACACGCACAGTTTCACGCTGGAGAGACAAAGATATATATTGCACGAACATTCCCCCCCTCAAAAAATCAAAAGTTATTTATTTATTTCAACTATTTTATACCATCTTCTGAGGCAAAGGCCCTCCAAGGTGATTTCACAGAATGAAATGTTAAAACAATAAAATATAAATGGGTTGGTGTCCTGTTGGTCAGTCACAGCTAGGATTCATTTGGTCAGCTATTGAATGGTGAGTTAACACATAGATAATTCCTATTTATTCAATGGGTCTACTCCAATAAGAATTCACAATAAGATTTAGGCTACAGTTCACTGAAATATTTGAAATAACCACAAGTGTAGAATAGAAAAAAAATAATGTAAAACATTTGTTAAAAAAAACAAAGAAAGGCAAACTTGAACAACAATTTTTTAAAGGTCTACTTGCACATATACTAGTCCCAAAAGGATTGGGCCAACTCAGAGAAGGCTCTGTCTCTCACATCTAGCATTCTGGTAGACTGTGTTGGTACGCAAACCAGTTAGGTCTCTCTGGATGAAGCTGAGGCAGGTTTATATGGGTGCAGAAAAAGGTTAATAGAAAGATATAATTATTGGAGAAGAACATAATCTTATTAAAGTTTGCGCAAAGGTAGCTTGTACTCAGTGTAGCAGGGGAAGAGAGGAGTGGATTCTTGTCCTTCTCAGTAGGCTCAGGCAAAAGCAAAGTGCTGCAGCCTCTCCTAGCTGGTGTGTCTTCCTCAGTAATAACTTCTGCTATCTTGCCCATGCTCTGCTCTGTGGCCCAGTTTTTGTCTACGAAATGTTGGAGGTATGAAACATGGTATTGTTGGAGTGCCCTGTCTTACACCAATATAGAACAGGATTTTCAGCTCCTAAATAAAGAATATCCTGAGAACTCTGCTCAGCTTCCACTATCTGAAACCCCTAGAGAGTAGTTGCCAGCCAGGTTAGATATTGGTGAAACAAGCAGTTCAGCTAAGAGTTTGGAAATGTTACATTTGTTTGGAGTAGTAGCCATGCTGGCTCAGGGGACTCTGAAAGCTGTAGTAACAACAACTTTTTTTTAAAGCTCTATCGCTGACTTGGTATAAGGCAGCTTTCCATGTCTCCATCTCTTTGATGAATGTTAAGATCAATCCTTTTTTTATGTTTAGGTGTTCCATTCAATAGGGAGCAGAATTTGACTTTTTTTATTTATTTAAAGCATTTATATATTCACTCCTGCCAGGACCCCAAAAGTAACGCACAACTGGTAAAAGCATTTAGAACAGGGGAAAAGAGTTGCTGAGCTTCCAACTCATAGCATTCTTCAGCTGTAGCTTTGGGAACTGGAGTCCAACAACATAGGGAGAGGCACATTTTGCCTTTTCTTGAGAGGAAAGGCAGTGCAGTGTAGTGGTCTGAGTACTAGATGACTATAACTCTGGAGACCATAGTTCAAATCTCCTATTGGCCATGGAAACCCACTGGGTGACCTTGGGCAATCACACGGTCTCAGCCTCAGAGGAAGGCAATGCAAAAAACCCTCTGAACAAATTTTGCCGGGAAAACCTTGTGATACATTCACCTTAGAGCTGTCACAAGTCAGAAACGAAGGAACAACTGAACTAATAATTAAAACAACAACAGCCTGTCTTGGGCATGTACGTCAAGTAATGTGTGAAGCAGTTTATACAGAGGGAGAGTGAACAAATTTCACATGATTTTCCCAGTGACAACTTATTGTAATCAGAGAACGGGGATGATGAAATATCATCTAAAAAGGAAGTTCCACCTCAAGGAAAAATGTCAGGTACTTGTACTGACAAATCTCTTGTGCGTTTCTGTTGTGTTATAAAAAGCTCAGCAGGAAAAGCCTTCAGTGTGACTGGAACTGGAGATTTATTCCCTTTGTATCCTGTGATCAGTCTCTCTTGGGAAATCCAGGACATTTGTGCGTTTCTCATTCTACCCCATGCACCCAGGATGCACCGGGGAAAACAGGAGGAGAGAGTAATACTCTGAAACATCACATTTCCTTTTGAAAAGCTAACATAATGAAGTTGCACAGATGGGACAAATGTGTGAGGTCATTGGAAAGGGTTCTTGTGTGCAGAGATTACTAAAACCTGGAGAGATACTCTGTGGAAAATGTTAGGAAGATAGGCGTTTTCAATCTGAGATATGTCATTTAGCATGCAGTCATCAGCAAAGCGTGCCTCAACTGTGTTTTCTGTTATCATCATCTAAGTTCCTTTCCAATTATTTAGAAGGGATGGGTGGAAATACCACTGTTTCATCAGTAAAGAGCTGGAAGCACCTCAGTAGCAAAAGACTTCCAATCTGTCAGAAATCTGAGAGTAGATTTATTGACTGTTTATGCAGATGTATTTATTATTTATAAAACTAGATTAATTGCTTGAGTCTAACCTTTTAGTCCCAAAAACTGAGTCTAAAGGCAGCTCACAACAAGATTAAAAAGACAAAAAGAAAAGATTTTAATGTTAAAATGTATCTCAAACAACCTAAAAACCCCCATTTTTAATTTTTTTTAAAAAAACTTTGGTTTAAAAATTAACAGCCCTTTCTTAACATCTTCGATTAGCCAAAACCTGCTTGAATAAAACAACATTTTTTGGATTCCACAAGCCAGAATAAATTCTCCAATCCATGCCGAACTGTGAGTTGATACATAGTTTTATGGAGAGATGATGATGTAATAAGAATTTAATATAAGTTTCTGGCCGATCAGACCAGGTCAGGAACCATGAATGGCCATCCAGATTCTTCTGGGAAGATCCAAGCCAAGATGTGAAGGCAAAACCACACTATATAGTCAGGAGTAACTGTGTTTGGCCGTGCAGAAAAATACAACAGAAATTGAAACAATTATAAAGCACAAATACATCCTGCAAGCTTTCAAAGCTTCACTGGATTCTTCATCAGACAAATATATTAACAATTATACAGGAGAAGAAAAGTGATTTTAGAGTCACAGGTCTACATTTTGTCTCAGATGTTATGCCTGTTGTCAGCTAAGATGGTCCAGAGGGTTATCAATGCAGGCAAAGACCTGTCCCCTTCTTGACCATGTGGAGACTGAAAACAAAGGGCAGAAAATATCAGCTAATAAAATTTCAAATCCCTGGCCAAGAAAGGGAATGGCTTTTGCCTGAATTAATATCCCTCTAGGCCTGTAACTCTAACATTGTTACCTTTCTTCTCCTGTATGATTTTTAACATCTTTGCCTGATGAAGAAGCCAGTAAAGCTGCAAAAGATTGCATGATGTATTTTGTGCTTTTTGGGGGGCTCAAAACAGGTATTGCTGTTTTGTGGATTTTGCTGTATTTTGCAAAACCATATTCTTTTTGCTGCCAGTAATGGGTGCTGGCTTTCTGCCTCTGAACCTGAAACCTCAGGTAGGTAATAGCTATTGATAGCTCGCTTTGTCTGTCTGCCCGCCCGCCCATCCACCCACCGTATTTCTGTATTGGCTCCCAGCTCACAGGGGCTCCTCATAGATATGCCTAATCCTCTTTCAGAGGTTATCTAAGCTAGCTGCCATCACCGTATCTTAAGGCAGTGAGCTCCACATAGTAAAGGATATACCATACAAAGGAGGATTTCTTATGTCTGTCCTGAATTTTGTGCCAATTAGTTTCATTGATCCAAAGTTCTAGTATTATGGAAAAAGGAGGGGGAAAAGTCTTTTTCTTCACTTTCTTCGTACAATTCATAAATATACTTTAGGATGTTTCCCTTTTCTTTTCTTCCCAAAGTAGTAACTTTATTTATATCCTAACTTTCTCAAATGAGCTCAAGGTGGTGGACACATCTCTCCTTTATTCTCACAAAAACTCTCCGCTGTGGTTCAGGTTGACTGGTTGAAGGTCATTCAATTAGAGGGTTTTTTTGGAGAAGGTTGTAAGGAACTTGAACATGGCTACGAAAGAAAAGAAAGCAGTACTGGTCCCAGTCAGACTGCTGTAGAAGGTACATTAAAACAATGGTAAGAACTGCACAAAAATAAAACACCAAAAGGAGCAGAAAAAAACCCCTGTAAGTCTGGAATCTTATCAATTAGTCTCAACTAGAGTAGACCCACTGAATAAACTGTTGCGTGGTAAGTGAACACATGAGACCCAATGTGGTGTAGTGGTATGAGCACTGGACTACGACCCTAGAGACCAGGGTTCGATTCCCTGATTGGCCATGGAAATCCACTTGAGTGCGTCAGACTCTCAGCCCCAGAAAGCCTCATGATATGTTTGCCTTAGGGAGCCATAGGTTGGAAACAACTTGAAGGCACACAAGAACAAGTCAACACATGGTGGCCTAGATACTCTAAAGCACATGTGTCAAACACAAGGCCTGCGGGCTGAATGCAGCCTACCAGATCATTTCATGTGGCCCTCATACCTTTCCTGCAGCTGTGGCACTCCCCCCGCCTGGCAAACCCGATCTCCATATTGCAGGCCTCTGGCTGCTGGTATTTTGAAGAAGGGCGCAGCAGCTAGCACTCACAATCTACTTCTGACTGTTCCTCTGTCCAAGTCTTGCCATCAGAGTGTTGCTGCAGGTTACCATGGCAATGCCCTATGTGGCTTGTGAGAGTTGGACAGAGGAGCAGTCAGAAGTAGAAGTAGATCCCAAGTGTTGGCTGCTGGGCTCCTCTTCAGAATACTGGCAGCCGGGGGCCCGCAGTGTGGGGATCGGACTCACCAGGTACAGAGACAGGTGTGGGGGGCAGAAAGAGGCACAAGGGAGGGGGAAGCAGAAAGAGGCACAGAGAGGGTCTGGGGGCAGAAAGAGGGTCTCAACTGGGACCAAAACGTTAAACAAAGTTAATGTAATAAACATTGGTAATATTTGATGATTAAAAAAAATAACTTTGTTTTCAAAACTCATTTTTCAATAAGTTGTACACTTAAATATCTGCTTGCCCTTATTTTTCTTAGACTTTCAGAGCTAGTTATTACTAAAACTAGTAATAATCGAATGCAGAGCCAATTATTTAATACAATAAAAGAGTAGATACATTTATATATTCTTACAGATAAAACCGGCCCTTCTGAGGGCAACCGTAATGCTGATGTGACCCAAGATGAAATTGAGTTTGACACCTCTGTTCTAAAGGGATCAGATCCCAACTGATCTAGGAAGCTAAGCTAAGCAGGGTTGGGCCCCCTTTCTGGTGCAAATGGGCATGATGAGCAACCTGTGGCCCTCTAGAATTGTTAGACTGTAATGGTGTTCGTCACTCATAGTTGGCTGGGCTGGCAAGGATTGTTCCGAACTGCAGTACTGGGAAAGGTCACAAGTAATTTAGGGTATTCCCTTTTTAAACAACAGATTTGTGTCCACTGCTCTTGTTAGCAACTGTCCTGTTTAAAAATATGCAAAGCATTTTGAGCATTTTGAGACCATAAGCTATGCTTATGATCTTTTAAGTGCTGGGGATTCACATTTATAGTTGCTAATGAATCAAAGTAACCCCACAAGCCTATCGTATGAATCAGGCAGAGCCCCAGTCAAAGGGTTGCTAATACACTGGTAAACAAGGCAGGTACACAGGGAAGCAGTTCCAGCTTCCTTTTCTCAATGCACCCCTTGACCAGGAGAGCGCTGCAGACATTTCCCTGTACCGCTATCTGCAGCACCTCAGAGACCCTTCAGCTGGGGCCCTGCCAGGCTGAAAAGATAGGTTTTTGGAGGGTACCATTGTCAGACATAACTATGAAGAACCAGCTCCATCACTGTAGCTATGTCTGACACAATCTCTAACTTAAAAGAAGCAGGTTTCACACAAAAAAAATTAAAAAGATTGGCAAGAGAAACAGCTGAATTGGACCATATTTACACATTCCAATCCATTAGCAGAGATTTGAACAGAGGTAATGGTTTCTTAGCACATTACAGATATTAATACACAGGTTCTCACAACAGCAATTTAACAAATCCTCTGCAAAGGTGTCTCTGACTGTGAGACAACTGACTTTTGCTAAGCAGATTTACTGCTTTCTTACCTCTATACTACAAACAGCTACTTGAATGTATTGTATCATCGTACACTACCCTTTGAAGAGAGAGTCACAATTTGCATCTTTCCATATCCTGTTATATTTTGACCCCATGTCCTACACCTATGTAACTGTACTTCATCAGTACATCTGCTGAATAGCCACAAAAGCTCATGTTGAAATAAACTGCTTGGTACCAAAGGTGCTACTAGATTCCTCCTTCCCACCACCCCCATTTTCATTTTTATCATGTCTACTATGTTCACCACATATCAATACAGTATTTTCACATGTGACAGGGAGACTACAGGTGCAGATGGTAGGAGTAGGAACCACATTACTAATTAATACTGCTAAGCTACCTTCTAAATCAATTTGGTGAATGACTGAGCTTTAAAAGAGGAGTATCTGGAAACAGGAAGATTCTGACTCCAGCATGTCAGTGTCCAATGACATAATCCAGCCCCCCCCCCCAACTCTAGTTATCCTTCCCTGTTCTGGGCCATAGAATCATAGGGCTGAAAGAGACCCCAGGGGCCGTCCAGTCCAACCCCCTGCTATGCAGGAACACACATCAAAGCATTCCCAACAGATGGCCATCCAGCCTCTGTTTAAAAACCTCCAAAGGAGGAGACTCCACCACACTCCGAGGCAGCATATTCCACTGCTGGACAGCTCTGGCCATCAGGAAAGTTCTTCCTGAGAGTCAGGTAGAATCTCCTTTCCTGCAGCTTGAATCCATTGCTCCTTGTCCTAGTCTCTCAAACAGCTGAAAAGAAGCCCACTCCCTCCTCAACATGACATCCCTTCAAATATTTAAACATGGCTATCATATCACCTCTTAACCTACTCTTCTGCAGACTAAACATCTCCAGCTTCCTAAGCTGCTCCTCATAGGGCATGGCTTCCAGACCTTTGGTGAGCCCTGCTTTGGAGAGAGAAAAATCTACTCCATTTTGATTTGTTCCTTTGTCTGGCTTGCAGAAATCTCTGTATTAAGCTTTTTCACAGCACAGAAATATAAATTATCAACTCTCAGTGCTCATATGGCATCAAAGCAGAAGAGCAGAAGTTGGTTCAAATCTGAGGTGCCACCCCTGAAGCTCCCTAGCAGACTTCAGAGCCTCCAATCCCCTCCTTTTTAATTTTTATTTCTGGGAAATGTTTGGCTTCAAAATCACTTCAAGCAAAACTGTGCACAAATGACATAGCATACCTCCCCCCTGCTACTTCTTTAAACCTTTAAAATTGGTTGCTGAGTGGCTGAAGTGGGAATCAGAAGTAATGCAATGCCACTTCCAGTATGCCATTGGTGTGGGCAAAAATTACGCTCCAATCCCACACAGAGCTGTCCACCTTGGTTTCAAACAAAGAACTGGCAGCCCTCAGCATGAGCAGCAAGATGCAGTGAAGCACATGGACATCTTCATTCTGTCTAATCCAAAGCCTCTGGCATGCTAAGAGCCTGACAGTATATCTGGGATTTTCACTTCTTTAAAATACCCACACCAAATGTTCCTGAGCAAATGTAATGATCATGGAACAAAAAGGCAGAACCTCTTCTAGGTCAGTTATTGCCTAAAGAATGGGTAGAAGAAGGGAGGAGCAAATGGATGGTTCTTGTAATATAAATAAGAGGTGAGGGTCTCTCAAGGACTTTATTAGGACTGGTGAAGCTCATAAATTATCAACAGGAGGGTTTAGCAATGTTGTGGCTAAGTCTGCAGATGACACTAAGTTATTCAAGTTGATGAAAATCAGGAAGTCATAGAAATTTCTATGAAAGAAAAAGTGAGCTTTTCTCCTATTCATTTCTATTTTGCAGCCTCTATTTTTTTTATTAGTTCAAATGTTTTTTGCACTGATTTCAACAGAAAGTATTCTGCTGCCTGCAACCTTGGACATTTCCTACCAAAGGGCATTGATTTTCCTTTTTGCATCTCCTTTATAGCATAGGAAGGGGAGGTGTCTTTCCCCCAAGCACATCTGGTACTTAAAAAGCAATAATGAATTATTACCTGCCAACACTGGATCCAAGTCTTTTTTTTCTACATCAAAGTTTCAGGTGTTCTACTACCAATACTGCTGGATAGGAAAAGATAAAAATCAAGCTCCCAACTTTCTGAGCCTGTTAAATGTAAGGGTGCCACTCTGTTAACATACTGGACAAAAGGCATTCCATTTTCCCCAAACTTTTATTTAAAAGCCCTAAACAAAGTTTGACAAAAGTTTCCAAGTGGAATAAATCCACCAGCTGGACCAGAAGAGGTATGCCACCCGACCTGACTCTCCCCCACCCAACCCATCCCTCTGTTCATTTAAAAACCAGAAAGGGACAACAGTGGATGCATTGACCCCCTTATGGGGACATTTATGACTGAAAACCACAAAGTGGGCTTCAGCTGAATAGGACCACCACCCCTTTAATTGGGGTGTGTGCATATTCTCTTCCAGACCAGCTAACGGGTGGTTGGTTTGTTTGTTTTCTGTGCCACCCCCAACATGCAGGATACTGAAATAAAGGCAAGTTCTGGGTTTCAACCAGTAGACAATGGTTTGTATTGAGCAAGAAACAAAAAACCAAAAATAAATGCAGCAATCCCCAGAGCATCAAGGGAAACCGTCATCATCGTCCTCGGCCATTTCCTTGGCAAATTCTAGGTCCTGCTGCTCGCGCTCCCGGCGCTCCTGTGAACCAAAAGCAGCCATATGATTCAGTGCAACTTCATTGGCATTGAAAGACATTGCGCTGTTCTGTAGGCTGGGATTAAAGATACTCCCCTAAGGAGAGTTAACCAACGATTTCTCATGGGATAATCTGAATAAACATACAAGTTTGTTGTTAATTGCAACCGAGTTCAACTCATGTGACTCTATAAATGAGAGACCTCCAACCCATACTGTTATGAACAGCCCTGCTCAGGTTTTGCAAGCTGAAAGAGTGTCCACATACTTGTCAGAAAGGATGGTTAAGCAGGCCTTGCTTGCAAGCAGGCCTTCCTCTCTCTTTTTTTGAAGCTGATTATGCATCTTCCATAGCATATAATGGGAGGCAGTTATTTTAAACGGAATGACAGTTATGTTTCTGGGGCTAGGTAATTGGAATGGTGTGACAGCACTTTCTATGGCTCTGAGCCACCCTCTACTAGAAAACACCGCTTATACTAGAGACAGAATATATTTGGGCTATCCAGAACCAAGATTATGGATAATTCTTTAGAAAAAAGCCAGAATTCATAAACTGCTTTTTTTTCTTTAAAAAAGTAAGTGTTTTTTGCTACAACTTCAAATTTGGAGCATAAACTGTGAATTAAATGTTACAAACATGCTCAGTTTTCATCATTATGTAGATCACCGGATTCAACTTTCCACGGCACAGAAATTTACATTTTTTTCATGCAGGGTACACACACCTTAGCATACTAGAATACAGCACTGGTTTCAAAGAAGCTCTTGGCTCAATGCAGTGTTTTTTGAACCTAGACTACGGGATAGGATCCAGACTTAGTCACACTTAGAGCAGACCTGTTGAACTGAATTGAGGCAGATTATTCATATTGAAGTACCATTGATTTCAAAAGATCTGCAGCAAAGCCACTATCATTCAGCGAAACCGTTAGGCTGGCTCACTATCCTCTCCTTGAACTTGCTATTCTGGTTTGTACAGCATCTTAAATAAACACGGACACTGAGACTGGAAAAAAGGAAGCCACTACCACTAAATGCTACACGGAGATGGGAAGGAGATGGAGGGACTGCTGGTCCATGACAGGCTTAGCATCTGTTAAGGAACAGCATTTTAGAGTCACAGCTTAGTGCCAATCTCCGCCATAACCAAACTAGCTTCCTGAGCAGTTGCCAGGGGAACCTCACCTCTGCAGACTCCAGGTCCTTGTTATAAGACTTCGGAGGGAACCTCATTGCCTGAAACAGAGAGAGAATTACAGGAAGTAGACAAAATGAATTGGAAACCTGTCCCACCAGACGAGCCTCAGAGCAAGAAGCCTAGCCAGGAAAGCCTTCAACAGTAGATTCAAAAGTGCCTGATCTTGGAAAAATTACTTTTTAGAATACAACTGCAGAATATACCAGCCCACTCTGGTTACTGGTGATACTGGCTGGAGGATTTGGGGCACTGTATTGAAAAAAGTAATGATTCCAAGCTCTGAAAGGTACAACGGGTGTTTTACAGATATGACGTCTATGTTCTTTAGCTTAAGCAGGCTGACAACCTCCATCCATCATTCCCTACTAAGTTTTTGGGCTCATGAATCAAACCCTTAAATCCAACCTTCCATGATTCCTTTTTGTATCCAGTTAGTTCATATACTCTTTCCAAAGTTGAGGAAGGCCAGGTTCACCAGAACTTTTGTAACAATACACAAGTAACATTTATATTGTGTTTTAGAGTGTTCAAAGGACTTTGCATATCTCAGTGATGCTTGTGCTATCAGGTAACGTTACTGCCATTCATCCTCATGCTGTAGATTGGACCGATGCTGAGAAAGAAAGTGGCAAGCCTATCAGACCACCTAGCAAGTTCATGTCCATATATGTGAGATTCAAACTCAGGATGTCTGGATTCATAATTTAGATACTATCCCACATCAGTCAAATCCTCTTGATACCTATTCAACTGCATTTCCTGAAGTAAATGTACAAGATCCCCATACTTTCTTCTTTCCCGTCTGCCCTGTGAGACACCAATGTACACTCATTCCTTTACCTTGACAGACATATTGTGAATGTCGAGGCAGAAGGAAATACGCTGGTGGAAGGCCAGCTGGGGTTCCCGTGTTGAGTAGATGTCTGTCATCTCCTTGGACTGGATATAGCCCTTCTCATGGTTGATGCTGGCTTCAATCACACCATCCCGAATGGCCTGAGAACCAGAGACCAGCACAGAATCAATTATCTTCCAACAACAGTATTCACAGAGGAATAAAGATACATAGTTTTGATAGCAAGTCTGAGAGGTTAATTTTTAGAGAAAGGCTGTCAGACTCCTGTCTCCTCAAGAGTCCTGCCTCACTCTGGTTGTGATTGCAGGCCTAGGTTATCTGCATGCTCAGTCACTCGCTACTTGGGAGATGGTTGCGCTATCCTGGGAGTAGCACGTACAACAAGGTGTTAAGTCACCCTCAAATTGTCTCCCATCCCAAATAATATAAATAGCCATGGCAGCAACCCCCCTGGGCTGAAAATGCTATTGTTTAATGCCAGGTCAGTGAATGGTAAAAACAGCTGCCATTCAGGACTTCATCTTAGATGAACATGCCAATCTGGCATGTATTACAGACCTGGTTGGATGAGGCGGGGTGTGTGTGTTAAACTCTTTCAGCTTTGCCCACCAGGATTCTCTGTGCAGCAGCAAGTGAGATCTGGGGGACGGAGAAGGGGAGTTGCAGTGGTTTGTTGGGATAATATTCCCCTGACCAGATATCCTAACCCTCAGACTGCAGGGCTGTCAATGCTGGGGGACTTCAACTTTCTTATTGAGGTTACCCTGTTGGGAGTGACTCAAGACTCCATGACTGCCGTGACAACCGTAGGTCATTTCTAAGTAGTATTTGCCCCACTCATGCTGATAGGCATACTCTAGACCAGGGCTTTCCAAACAGTGTGTCGCGACACGTGTGTCACCTGAAGTGTATAGGTGTGTCACCTCCCTGGGCTGAGAAAGACCCCCCACCTGAGCCTCTCCTGCTGCCATTGCCACCGCCACAGTGGGCCAGGATCAGGTAAGGGGTCTGCCTTTCCCGCTGCTGCCACCCTCGCTGGTGTCTTTCCTCGATGACGGCAACAGCAGCAAGCCAGGATCAGGTGGGGGGGCTGCCTTTCCTGCTGCTGGCACCCTCGCTGGGGTCTTTTCTTGGCGTAAAACTGAATTACTGTGTTGCGAAACAATACATGCCCAGAAAGTGTGTCACCAACATGAAAAGTTTGGAAACCACTGCTCTAGACCTTGTTTTCTGTAAGCAGTTGGGGGGATGATGGTGATCAGGGAATGGAGGAACTTTCTACTGTTCTGTTGTCAGGGACAGATCACTTCTTGGCCAGCTTTATACCAAGCTTCTGCACGGGTAGGGAGCCATTAAGATGGTCTGCCCCAGGAGGCTTATGGATCCAGATGGATTTCTGATGGCTCTTGAGTAGTTTCCTGCTGACTTGGAAGGTGATCCTGTTGAAGCCCAGGTTGATCTTTTAAATGGAGAAATAACCAGGGCAGTAGACACAATCGCTTGTAGGTGCTGCTTCTCACGATGTGTCACTAACCAGTCCCCTGGTTTTCTAAGGAACTGGCAGCAATGAAATGAACAAGATGGAGACTAGAGTGAAAGTGGCAGAAAACTCAGCGTGAGTCCAACCAAAAACAGGCTAAAATCTGAAGGCCCATGGTGGTGCTATATAGGTAGCAAAAAAAGGTTTTCCTAGCTAACACTATTGCAGCTGCACAGAACTATCCAGCAGAGCTTTTCTAAGTGGTCAAAGATCTGTTACCACTTGGCTCTAAGGAGAACGAAAGCTACTCAACAGCCTGCTGGGAAGAATTTGTCCACCAGTTCACAGACAAAATTGCTTAGATTTGCTCCGACTTAGATGCCAGATTTGATACCATTCCAGTGGATGTAACTTTGACCCCTGGTTGTCCAGTGTTGATGGATACTTTTCAATTTGTGCAGCCTGAAGCTTGGAGACGTGCTCTCAAAGGGTAGTGCTAGGTGATTCCTGCTTGATTCTTTGGCCACTGGCCTGTGGAATCCCTCAGGGTTCAATCCTGTCCCCTATGCTATTTAACATTTACATGAAACTGCTGGGAGAGGATGCTTGGAGTTTTGGGGTTAGGTGTCACCCGTATGCTGATATGAGTATGGGAAGTTGTTCCTGTGCTAAACCAGTATTGGACAGCTGTACTGGACTGGATGAGGGCAAACAACAAATTGAAGCTTAATCCAGACAAGACAGAGGTGCTCCTGGTCAGTCAGAAAACAGGTCTGGAAATAGAGATTTAGCCTGTGTTTGACAGGGTTACACTCACCCACCCTGAAAACTCAGGTTTGAAGTTTTGGGGTATTCCTGGATTCAGCTCTGAGCCTGGAGACCCAGGTTTCAGCAATGACAAGTGTTTTTGCATGCCAAAGCTAGTGCACCAACTGTGTCCATTCCTGGAGAAGCTGGATCTGGCCACGGTGGTGAATGCCTTGGTTACATCCCATTTGGGTTACTGCAATGTACATGGGGCTGCATTTGAAAAGTTCTCAGAAACTACAGTTGGCCCAAAGAGCTGCAGCCAGGTTGTTAACTGGACTGGCTACAGTGAGCACACAACTCCCTTGTTGCAACAGCTCCACTTGCTGCCAGTCCATTTCTGGGCACAATTCAAAGTGCTGCTTTTGACCTATAAAGCCCTATGCAGTTTGGGCCCAGGTTATTAGAAGGACCGTATCTCCCTTTATGAACCCATTAGGGAACTAAGATTGTCTGGAGAGGTCCTTCTCTCTTCCCCACTATCCTCTCAGGTGAACAAGGGAAACGGCCTTCTTGGGGTTGCTCTCAGACTTTGGAGCTTCTTTCCTAGAGAGGCCAGGATGGCTCCATCCTTACTCTCCTTTTGCCAGCAGGTCAAAACATTTTTGTGCCATCAGGCTTTTACAAGCCAATACTGTGCAGTTTTTTTAAAGTTCAGTATAGTTAATGTATTTAATATTTTTAACACTAGACTTTTTTTTTATATTTCTACTTTTATGTGTGTTTTAATTTTACCATTTTAATGTTGTTAGCTGCCTTGAGTCTCATTGTGAAGAGAAAGGTGGGACGGATGGATAAATAAATGTATGTATGTATGTATGTATGTATGTTAGTTATTAGTTTGCATAATCAAAGCTGATCCTATCCATATTAAACACACACACAGACACACACATCTGAAGCTTTTAGTTTCATGCAGGGATAAGGTGGAGGGCTCTATCACCAAGGCTGGTATGGGACTGCCTTTGGGGGAGCTTTGCCTAGCTTGCCACTGTGCCTGGAAATGGACAGCAGATACATACAGGAGGCTTGCAGAAAATAGGACAGGTTGACAGAACAGCTGTGATACTCTACAGTCTATGCTGCCAAGAGCAACTCAAAAACTTCCTGCTCATGCATTTAGATGTATGGCTATCCTGTTTCAGGAAAACAGAAGCTGAAACAGGACTGTGATCTGGATTACAATGGCCCAGATCTTGATAGCCTACAGCTCTAATGAAATACACAAGGGTAAACACTAATATTTGAGAGTCATAGCATTAACAACATAGATGGTAATGAGACTTTACTCGTCTGGCCAGGTGAGAGTATGAGTGGGAATTCTCATTTGGCCTAACCCTCCGTCACTCACCTTGGCAACAATGAATTCAGCATCCTCTGGGCTATCCAGCTGCAACTTCTGTGCTATATCAGCCAAGGAGATCCTTGAGTAGGAAAGGCTAATCATGCGAACACCTGTATGAAGGAGAAAAAGACAGCCCAAAGAGAGTACATGGAACATCCATCAGATGCCTGTCATTTTTTTTCCTTTCTGCTTTTGCACAAGCGGGGAGTTGCTTGCTACCACATCCCCCGAAGAGAGGTGCCAGGAAATAGAAAGAGAAACACATGCACACATTCAATGGAAGCTTAGAAACAGAAAATATGCTGGAGCTGATAATTTAAACATTGTTCCAAACCAAAAACTCTATGCTGCCTTGGGATGGGATTATCAAACTCTGAGGAGTTGGGGTTGTAAAGGGAAGGGGGTCAAATGCCTCTTACCTGTTTTGATCACATTGTGCCTCAGACGGATGATGAGGGTATAGGTTCCATCTGCCTGAAACTTATCGCTAAACTGATCAAGGACTTGGTTGAACTTGGCCAGATTCCCTGTCCGAACAGCTGGGAGAACAGAGAACGATGCAAGAGAGTATAGAGGTGAACAGGTCTGGGGTTTGTGCACACACATGGATATTAACTATAGCATGTAAATTTTAACTCCATTTTCTACACTATCATATATTCCTCTCTTTGTTGATGATTTGGATTAGAATATTAATGTGTGCTGCTGCATCTATGGGGTCTGATACAGTTAAGATGTATGGTTACAAAGATACAGCTTCTATTACTGCTCAAAGCCATGACCTTACTGAACATACAATGCAATGACCCTGCCGTGCAAGCTCAATTTAAGCCTTCTTCAGATAAACATAGTTTAGGTTGTATGTATAAATCCATTTCCTATCTAACTGCTTACGTACAATATCATTTTAATAATTCATTTTATACTCTACATTCCTCATAAGAGTTCAGGACAGCATGCTATATGTCAGTAGTTTCATTTAATGAGTGATTACAGCCATGAAAAATCTCTGAAGGCTAGCATGTTACAATTGGTTTAATTATCCAAGGTTCCCAATCCTGGGCTCTACAAAGTATGAGAAACGATTTGCCTTTTGCTTAAAAGAAAAGACCAGAACATAGCAATGTTTTATGTCAATTATTTTTCAATTATGATATACAACAAATGTCATATTACACATTTTCTAAAACATAGGTTTTGCTAAAGCATAAAAAAAGGATGAAAAGTACAATAACTCTATCTGTATCATTGTCTCCACAGAGTTTTCAGAAATGATATTTTGAATGTCCTGAAATTCCCTATAATACTGCATAAAAGCAAGGGTGAGCAACTGCAGTAGTTCTTGGGTAAAATGTTTTGTTTTGGTACCCTCAGCAGAGTACACCGATTGCCAAAAAGCAGTGGGGGAAAATGGGAAATGGTAAAAGTTCAGCTTTTCTTCAGATAAAAAAGAATGAATATAAAACACTGGCACATTCTGGTCTTGTTTCTCCTTTTAAGCATATGCTGGAATGAGCAAAGAATATATAAAATCAGAGAGCTGGAAGGAACTCCAAGAGCCATCTAGTCCAACCTCTTACCATGCAGAACTCAGAGCTAAAGCACTCCTGAAAGACCTCTGTTTATAATTCAAGGACACGTGTGTTGGAGCTGAAGCTAATCCTCTTTCATACATTTTAGATGCCAGGATTGGGTACCTCTGCATGTAGATTGTCTCTATCCAATTTGTTTTGCTGGTGGTGTTTGATGAATGGACAAACGGGTGGAATAAGAGTACAGTGGGCCCTCCTCTCACACAACCTCTACATGCATGAATGCAAGGTTGCGCAAAGCACTGTGTCCCATTATAGTCAATGGATGTGGGGTGTGTGTGTGTGGGCATGTTGCATCCACTGACTACAACAGGGTGCGACACTTTGCATTTTTTGTTTTATGTGGGGATTCCTAGAATGTATATACAGCAGATGCAATGCGCATCACTGCTTTATCTGCATATGCAATAAACAGTGTTTTGTTTTAGGGCTAAATCAGAACAGAGACACTGCATTAATTGCTAAATAGCAAGTTTGCGTTTATGCAAAATCAACTGTTTCAATGGTTTACTCAACTGGAACTAGGTGTATGATTTAAGTTTTCACTTTCTATACCACACTTAAAACAAGCCACAATATTTAGAACATTATTCAAACAAAACTACTATTTGTATAGAGTATCAATACAGATAAGCAAGATTTCAAATGGACTGTGCTAACACAAGGATTCTGAAATATATATGGATAGAATAATTTTATTAAAGACTCTTCCAAATACTTGCAGTTCAGTATCACTTCCGTTGTTTTCATAGTATTGTTAAGTAAGGCCCAGATGTACACTTACCCTGTGTCAAGAGGAAGTAGGGCATGAGAGATCTTTTCAGAGATGGTTGCCGAAACTGCAGTCTGTCAGGGATCTCACCTAGTAGCAGTTCTACCACAATCAGCAACTTATGGACCTAGAGCACCAATGCAAAAGATTAATTTATCCTGCCACAACAACATGGCTGACTGTTTTAGAGCAGATATGTGAATGACAGATGTACACCCCTCCACATCGTAAGACCACAGCGCCACCTGGAGGATCCAGCTCCCACTCACCGTCTGTTTGAAACCAACAGCTGTGTGCTGTGGTGCTTTCCGTAGGGCATTTGTCATGGTCCTCCGGGCTTCAGAGTATTCCAGCTGAATGGCCTTGATGCGGCCTGGAAGAGAAGAGGAGCTCAATTCTAAGAAGGACTGAAGTAGCAGTAATAATCTAAGGTTGGCTGGTGGGTTTCCGCAAATGGATTTTGCACTCCAATGCTAAACTGGAATCTGCAGGGTGAAGACTAGGAGGTTCCTCAAGAAAAGGGAACTGGACAAATAAATATTTAAACTGTTGTCACTTTGGGGCACTATGCCACCCAAGTTGATCCTGTTAATCTCTACATGACTGGTGAACGCACTGTATCACTACACAAGGGACTTGGAAATGCTACTTTTTGGACTAGTAACTCCCACAAAGTCAGCATGGTAATGGAGAGGGTGGTTGCAGGACTCTGAGAGTTACGAATCAAAAACAGTAATGTTTTCAAATGCTGAGCACATGGCACTCTAACTCCACCTCTTGAAACATGCTCTTTCCACGGGTACCCTGAGACATTAGCTCCCAGGAGCTTCATTTTTTGCAAGCCCAAAATGAGCTTATGTACTGGCAAACATGGGATGTCTTGGCCCAACGTTCTTTATGACTCCAGCTGAACTGAAATTCTGTCGCCTTCTTCTATGATGCATGTTATTATATGTTAGGTAAAAAAATACACATGAAATCATAATGAGTCAACAGATTTATTTTCTCGTCTTCATTTTTAACATCTCTCACTTTTTTACCTTGCTCCCTTTACAACCGTTCTATGCCCTGGATAATCAATGGAGAATGGAAGGCTCTCCACCATATTCCCTGGAATGTAGGAGATACCAATCCAGTAGATACACTGTTAAAAGTCTTAATAAACATTTGCCTCAAATGTACAGATAATAGCTTGCTCTTTAAGTAATCTATGAAGCTAGAGCATAGGCTTATGTATTTCAGTTTTAGTACACATTTTTTTGTTTTATCGTCTCAATGCTGTGATTTTCTTTCAATCCCTAATGTGGAGGAAAAGCACAATATGCATTTTAAACCAACAGGATTTGCAAGAAATCTCTGCAGTAATTACCAGAGGAACAGTGTGGGCCCTGACCAATCCTATTCTTAAGAAACTTGGGTTGCAAACATTTTCAAGCTGCTCCTCTGCTGTCAAGACTTTGATTCAGTTAAGCTGCAACCAAAGGCTATTTGACAAAGCTGCATAAGAACTGGGACATCTGTGTTAGCAATGTACAAGTACAGAATTAATTACCGAGTGCAGAATTTGGCATCATGAGAAACTTAGTTTTTTTAAAAAAACACCTATGTTCCAAATCTTAGAGCTTTCAAACTAAACTTGAAAATGCATGGGCACTGGGTGTACCATCTCAAAAAATCTTAGCAGGAGATCGTCTGTTCTGGGAATGTTCTGCATAGAAAACCTACTCCTTCCTAGCAAAAGTGGAGTGCATTCAACAAATTAATGAGTAATATGCCTATGTTACCTGGGTAATGGTATTTTGCTTTTTTTGGCTAAAAACTGATGGTAAGTTGCAAAGTATTCAGTACTCAGGTATGTGGGCTCAGTCTCGTGTTTAGCTCAGAGTATTTGGGATCTCAGAAAGGAGTCAAATTCTGCCTCTCACCTGTGTAGTAAAGGTACCTGGCCCATTCATTGTTGTTTGCTTGCTCAGGGAACACTGACTTGGAGACCAGCTTTTCTGCCTGGTCATAGAGGTCATAGTGAAGGTAGTTCCTCAGCAGCAGATTCAGAAGCGTAGCCTGGCCGTCCGCATCGTGGCGGAGCGTTGCCGTCCTTAAGCGAGCATGAAGGAAACTTTGAAAAGAGAAGGAATGAAGCAAGGGTGTGTCAGTAGAAGGACTGGAAAAATACTACTGCAGAGCAAAGAATAAGATTATAGCAAATATCTGGGTGTTGCGAGACCCACCTCCTAACCACATCTAACTTGTTCAGGAACTCATAGATGCGTGCATGGTAGTAGTAACACTTTGCCACCACAAGATCAAGGGCTCGGCGATTCTGAGGACTGGTCTTCTGCATCAGATCATCTGAAACTTTCTGAGCCTAGAAGGAGGACACACTCAGATTTCATGTTATGAATTTTCAAGTACTGTCATGTAGGGGTCATAAACAACATTCACTTACTGATCTTCTTGACTTCCTGTGTCATTTGCACAAAGCATCTTTGTTCACCCGTTAGGGCTCTCACAAACTGTCTTGGTGGAAACAAGTCACGTTGCCATAAATTACTCAGTGAGACATAAGGGAACCTTTACTCATATCCAAGAGTACTCACACAAGCCCAATGTAGTAGATGGACTTGAGTGATTTCCCATGATCCCCACCTACTAAGACTATGGTCTGGCACTGAACATACTTCAGAGGTTAACTTTTATTGTCCACAAACTGTGTGAATATGAGTTTGGAGAGGTTTGAATATTTGGAAAACATGGAATTTTGCAGAAAGAGCTCATAAAATACTTGGAGCCATGGGTGCGGAGGACAGGGACCAATGACAAAGATCACTTTGCATAAGCCATCGCTATTTTATGAGTTTAAGACTACTTAAAACCTTTAAAAGCTTATTTCCATCTACAAAGTACACAGTTGCATAAATTTACCCGGCACTGAGTTTGCATTTATGTTGTACTTGATCTTAACCCAGGGTGCAGAAAATACAACCCTATGGCTGTACATTTTTGTGGCTTCCACAGCCAAAACTATTTCTCCTCAGAAATGGCCCCAACATCTCTAGGGTTTGCTATGTTTTAGCCACCCCAGGCTGTTTTGATCAACCTCCTGTTGAGAGGGGGAAAAAAAGGCCTCTCCTGAGCAATATATTTGTGCAAAAAGTGCAGTGCTGGATGCAGCCCTCCAAGGTCTTGTTGGGAGCCAATGTGACCCTCTAAGCCCTGAGAGTCATCTATTCCCATCTTAGCCATCAGCCCGAGAAGCAGCTTTTTATCTAGATATACAATTCTGAGCTGGATTTGCACAGGATAGGAAGTGATGTGAAGTGTCTAAATTTTGCCAGATTATTCCTATGCTCTGCCTCCCTCTAGATCCAAGATCCAATACCTGGTAGACCCCTGCTATCAACTGGGGGCTGAGATTCATGGAAAGAATAATGCATTACCTCTTGATAGCGTTTGCTATTCATCAGATAGATGACCAGGAGTAGCTGGAGATAGGCTTCTACCTCTGGCAGGAGAGGAGTGGAAGCTGCCTTGCCTGTACGGGGCCGGAACTGCAAGTCTGCTTCTGTGTCCATTGGCTATAAAAAGGTAGGAGAGATGTGATCAAGTCAATGAGAGGCTGTGATCTGGCCAATGAGAGACTTGGATCCTTCCCTTGTCGACTCCTAGTTCTACCACCTCTTCACCAGATTCTCATAAAAGTCTTCACATTCAGGTCCTAAAGAACTACATGTTGCCCACTTGTTGCAATTCAACAGTCAATAATTTATAACATACACTATAACACTGGGTGGTATGACAAAATAGGGCAATGCTCTCCAAAGGTTCAACGGAGTCTTGAAAGAGCACCTCTAGAGAACAAAAGAAGAATTTTTTAAACATTTAGCCAGTGAGATTACCCAGCTGCTCCCATAAATCCCTATTTGACTTGCCTCTTCCAGGAAGCTGATGAGGAAGTCCCGTACAGCACTGTTAGATGTGAAAAAGCCATTGATGGCCTTCTGGAGCACATTGGGGTTGAGGCGGCGGGAAGTGGATGGCAAAGCTCTCAGTGCACGCAGGACACAGCGTGGTTCCTTCCCAGACACAGCTTTCTCCAGCTGCTTCACATGTTCCTTGATGTCTGTGATGGCCAAAAAGGAAGAGACAACAGTTTTAAGCAACAACTTTAAACCAAAACTAAAGTAAACCCACAAACCCAACCTTATGCTGTATCAGAAAACCTCTGGACTTTAAAAACAACACACCCAAAACTCTGTGAGCAACAGCAAATTTGTTCAATATCTCAATATTTTGGGGTGGGAGCAGGAATTGAAGAATTGTGAGTTCAATTAGTACGAGCATATATTAATAATGCAAGTAACTGACTCTTATGATCAGAACACAGACTTCAGAAAAACCTAAAAAATATTAACACAATGTAATAAAGTCTGTGTTGTAATGTACATCCTCTTGTTTTAGATGTCATGAAAGCACAGTCTGAACTGCTGTACAGCCAGGCCAAGGGTAAAAAAAAACAGTAAGAAAAAGAGGGACACAGACATCAGCAATGGGCCTTCCCAGGGCTCTGGGGTTAGATGTTGGTGCTGGCAATGCTGCAGAAAAGTTTATACACTGTTCTGCAGAAATAATATGACAGTTTTTAATGATCACTTAGAGACCTGCTTGAATTACTATGCAAAGATTTTTTTCAGGCTACACACATTCAAGAGCACTTATTTCCAGTCAGTTTGGAAATACTGACTGGAACACCTTTCAACTCTATTACTCTTTCCATCCAAGTCCAAGGAAGCTGTTTTTGGTTCTAAGCTGCTGCCTATCATCAGTAATGGACGGTACATGGGCAAACAAACTGAAGCTTAATTCAGACAAGACGGAAGTGTTCATAGACAGTCGAAAGGGTGATCAAGGAATAGGGATTCAACTTGTGTTGGATAAGGTAATACTCCCCCAGAAAATACAGGTTCACAGTTTAGGTATACTACAGAATTCAACCCTGATTCTGGAAGCTCAGGTTTCTGTAGGGGCTAGGAGTACATTTGCACATTTGAAGTTTATGCACCAAACAGTGCCTGTTCCTAGAGATGTGTGATCTGACCATAACTACACATGCCTTAGTCATATTCCATTTAAATTACTATAACATTCTCTGTGTGGAGTTGCCTTTGATGCCTGCTCAGCAACTTTAGCTAGTCCAAAAGCTCCAGTCAGATTCTTGACTAGGGTTATTTACAGGGAGCACACAATTCCTTTCCTACAACAGTTCCATTCTCCTTCTGAGTACAATTCTCAGTGCAGGTTATAAAAGCCTTATACGGTTTGAGTCCAGTTTACTGGAAAGACTTTGTTCTTCGACAAGAGCCTATCTGTGCCTTGCAACCTTCAGGGAAAGGCCTAGCCTCTGTCCCTTCACAGGTACATCTGGTAGAGACACAGGAGAATGCCTCCTCAGTGATTGCTCCCATTTTCTGAAACATCTTTCCTATAGGGTCTGCACCCACCTCCACTGTGTCCTTCCGGCAGCAGGTGAAAATATTTTTGCTTCAACCCACTGTTTATGCTGCGTTGTCTGTACTTCTTGCTTTTAACAGATTCAACAGATATATTTTAACAGATATATTTTAAACTGTTGTTAATGCTATTCCTAGTTGAATTATATTTCGTCACCTCTGTGTTTTTACTTATGCAAGCTTTTATGTGTATCTGTTCTAATTTCTGTAAGTCATCTTGAGTCCCATGGCTGAGAAAAGGCAGGATATAAATAAGCAATAATAATATACTACTACTGCTACTACGAATACTAATAAAACTCTCAGGTTGTGTTCCCAGGGTGGATAAACAGTGTATTATATTCACATTTTTTCAATACTTGCCTGCGAGTCAGTCACTTTTTGTTAGTGATTGAACAAAGATTCAGGAGAGGTGGCTGCTGGTTTATCACACTGTACATATATACGCAGCTAAAAATTTTTGCATATTCATGCAACCCCTGAGGAGCTGCAACTATAATCTGAAATTCCAGCCACAAGGAATAGACTTCTGCGAAACATTACAGTACTCTTGGATCTTCAAGTATAGACACATCCATAGCAAATTTCTCCAAACAACAAGCGTGCTGTACCTGCCTCCTCATTATCATTTGATGCATTCTTTGCAAATTACCTATTTTATCCATCTTTAATCATCCTTTAAATATACAGTCTACATCTTTAAGTCTTGGTCCACTCTTCTACAGTACCCTCATGCTATTTCTTTACTGTGTACTGCATGGGTGGGAGTTTCCAAATATGCACCCTTACTCTTTAATTCAAAAACAAAACAAAACAAAACTGGTGGACCTTATGGTTTTTAGTTTAAAAAAAGACCACACAAAATTGAAGCTGGTGCTTTACAAAGCTTGGCTAGTATCCCACTGTCAAGAAATCAATTATCTAGACTGTAAAATATGTAAAGTGCTATAAACACCCTGCAGGTATTACCTTGTCTGATCTTGGAAGCTAAACAGGGTTAGGCCTGGTTAATACTTGGATGGGAGACCATCAGGGAATACCAGATGCTCTATGCTATATTTCAGAAGAAGGCAATGGAAAATGGTTGCCAAGTATTCTTTGCCTCAGAACAGCTGCAGGGTGGGCTCGCCATAAGTTGACAGGAGACCTGAAGGCACATACTCACTCACTCCTGATGAGGAGTTCACTCACAGCACTAACCTCCTCTCTCTGTAACACTCTTCTGTGGCGTATTTACAGCCTATGCTATTTTAAAATAAACTACACTACTGCTTTTTTAATGAATACTATACTAGAAGCATTTTGCAACAAAAACCAAACAACAAACAAATACTTTAAAAGAACAGAATAAAACTAGTCCTACAAACTGATACCATGCTACAAAGCCCGCCTTTGCCAACAAAGTCCCTTCCTCTCTGCATTTGAAAGTACTGTAACTGGGCTCTGGCAAGTCTTCTTAGTAAAGGAACTCCAACACTTCAGTACCACAAAACAAGGGGTCATTTCACAGTACACAGTTATAACACCACGATTCCACTTTAACTACCATGGCTGCATCCTGTGGAATCCTGGGACCAGTTGTCTGTTGATGCACTAGAGCTCCCTGGCTGAGAATTCTAAATACCTCACGAAATTACAAATTCCAGGATTGTATAGAATGTTGCCACGGGAGTTAAAATGGAATCACAGTGCTGTAACTGTGTATCGTGAAAGGATGGATGTTATTGCCCTGCTCCTTCGCTGCAACCTCAGAGAAAAATGGTGTCTGGAGCAGGGGGTCATCTATTGATCTTAAAGAACTCTGCACATGTTTACCTTGTTCTTTCTCTGAGAAGCTCAGTGGTGGTTTTGCATGGTAGTTCAAATGTGCAAGAGACAGCTAGGCAAAAACTCACAAAGATACTGTTCTAGCCCTAGTTACCCAGTATTTATTTCCAAGACGAACATGATTAGGAATACAAATCTCCTTAATTAAGCCTTTCAGGATAAAACTTCCTACAGATGACAACTCAAGGAAACATCAACACCTTCCACATATGTACAGAAAGCTTTAAACCCTCCATACACATCTATCAAACACACGGTCACACCAAGGAAATCTGATCGGCTGAAGTTTTCCAGGCACAAACTCACAAGCATTTTATATACTCCAACTTATGCATTTGCTGAAATATCAGTGACGTAACAGTGTCTATTGCAACTCTAACACATAACTCTGCCCTCCCTGAGTTTCTCAATTAGGCCCTTGAACTTCGGTGCTTTCTAGCCAAATGACACTTCCATCATGCTATAACCCCTGCCTCATTCCCGGAATTTTATAGAGCAGAGGATGGCTCTGGATGACACAGGGCCTTTCTGCACTATCCTGCTATAGTGCCATCATTCCACTTTCAACCTCCTGTGGAATTTTGGGGTTTGTAGTTTGCTGAGGCCAAAGAGCTCTCTGGCTGAGAATTCTAAATGTCCCTCCCTAAACTGCAAACCCCAGGATTCCACAGGCCGTTGAAAGCAGAATAACGGCACTACAACAGTGTAGTGTGGAAAGGCCCACAGACTTCCACCTGCACCCATACCGTGGTTTGAACCACTATTTCAATTTTTTCCCCTTATACAGGGAAAAGCTATTAAGGACAAAAGATGCAACAGACCCACAATGCCTTCTAACCGTCTTCCATCTAGAAATACACCGATACTCCAGGCGCTGGACCATACCGCCACCCTCCCTTCACCGGGACAGCCATCCCCCTGAAAGCACGGCTACAGCATAACGTCAGAGACCCGATGGCAACCCCTTCGACAAGACCGTCCCCGGCTCACAATTTAGCTCCGCCCCTTAAATTGGAATTCCTAAGGCCTCTCACCCGCCGTTTCTCCACACACTGCCGGCCAATAGGAGCTCCTAGGAACGTTCGACAACTACGCCCTTACCTGGTCCGCACCACAAAGGGGGCCCCTGGAGGGGGGTCTTAGACACTCCCCTCTCCTTACCTTCTTTCTCCCCCTCCGACCGTCCGGGCTACTCCATTCCCTCCGCTTCCCCTCCCACCTCCTCCCTCACCTTCGAGCGTGACGGCGTCGAGCTCGCGCTGCGACTTCTCGGCCGAGGCGGACTCGGCCGGAGCCGCCTCCTCGTGCATCTCGACATCGGCGGGCGGCGGGGGAGGCTGAGGGGGTTCCGCGGGCGGGGGCTTGGCCTTTTCCGACCCGGCGCGGCGCCGAGAGCCGCCTTCCTGCTTCATGGCTTCGCCTTCCACACGCACCGGCTCCCACCGTGACAGAGCAACAATCGCGGGGGATGACGGGAAAAGCAGAGCAGGCGGGAGTAGCCGAGCGCCGAGAAACGGGTGGAGAATAATCCTTCGGGTGGATTCCTCTTCCTCCCTCCGGGAAGGGAAACCATAGAGATAGAAAGACGGCTAGATAGGAGCACCTCCCGCGGTTTCCGGTTTAGTTTGAGGTCATTATGCAGCTGTTGTAGGACTACAACTCCCGTGATCCCTCGCCGCCGGCTTGCATGCCGGGCATGATGGGAATTGTCTTGCAATAGTGTTTTTGTCTGGCTAAGTGGTGGTACAAAAGGATGGGTATAAAGGTATTAGGTGGTTCAAAAGGATAAGATATATAGATCTTGGGTTTAAAAAGATATTGGCTTCAGGCGGTGACAGATTCACGTGTGTATCCGAAAGCCTGGCCATTGTGAGTTGCTCATTCTGCAGAGCAAATCTGTTTTTCAGGCCATTTCCGCGGTAGACTGTTATAGCGCTATTATTCCACTTTCCCCTCCCGCAACTGCAAACCCCAGGATTCCATAGGATGTTTAAAGTGGAATAACCGCGCTATAACAGTCTAGTGCGGAAATGGCTTCAGTCTTGTGCGCTTTACTTCGTTGTGGCACAGCTTCGACCAGCCACCTTTCCCCATCGGTTTCAAACCCGGGATAGGACTAAAACAACACCTGGTCTGACATTAATTAGGTTTTAATCAAATCTATATATGCTTTTTCATCCTACCCAGCCGCTTGGCTCGTTTGTCTCAAATTGCAGAATGTAACACCCTGTCTTTTGCATGTTGGACAAAAATGTAAATGGAAAAGCTCGTCAGAAAGTTGAACTTGGTCTACCTAAAGATTTAATTAATTAACTTTTAGGCAGGATATTGAAAAGGCCATAACGCCATAAATGCAGGACTTGTTTTGTGCTGTCTTACGTGTTACAACGTAATAAAACAAGCACATGCCTCAGGACCATCTGTTACCTATCCTGTTTAGTTTAGACTGAATGGCTTTGTTTGAGAACAAAAGAAACTATAATTCACAGTGGCCAGGTTGAGTCAAATGTTTTATTCTGCTTCATTGTGACAATGATTGAATAGTGGCTGTGGTGCGAATGTGGTTGGATTGTCCCTCCCTTGGTCATTCTCAAGGAAGTCTCCGGCAGGGGAGCGTATTTCTGGTGCTTAGATGGGGAGGATAAGACTTCCCAAAAGAACAGGTGTGTTTCTGTGCTCTACTCTCTTGAAACTTTTTTTTAGATTTTTTTCCTATGTTTCTCAATACAGAAATGGCTTGTTATAGTGCAACAATGTTGAAATCTTGACCAGTCAATCTTTGGAAGTCACTGTCTGTGCACCTTTATTACACAAGGGTGTTTCCCAAATATGTCTCCACTGTTTCCCTGTGGTACTATATGCCACAGAGTTCTCTCTCTCTCTCAATCTGTGTACCGATTTGCCACTGTATAAGACCCACCCCATTTTCAAACTGGCAAATATTATTTGTCAGCATATAAGACGCACCTGTGTATAAGACATACTCCATTTTCAAACAGTATTTTTCAGCACAGAGAGTGCATTACATGCCAGCAAATACGATATGTGCCTTCAAGTTGCCTTTCTCTTTATGGTGATCTCATAAATGCCATAGGGCTTTCTCAGGCAAGGAATACTCAGAGGTGGTTTTGCCAGTTCCTTACTCTGAAACATAGCCTAGAGTACCTAGTATTCATTGGCAGTTTCCTATCCAAGTGCTAACCAGGGCTCACCCTCTTTAGCTTCCAATTTTAGATGGGGTTTGGTGCCTTTATGGTAGTTAGGTCATGTTACTGCAGTTTTCTAGTCCGAACTTGTGGGATATTAGATATCATTTGATATCAAGAATTTGGCCTTCACTACCCATTCCTCTCCACATGCTTGCAAGGCCCCTGGACAAGCACGCACACAGGCGCAGCCGAAAATAGCTGAACCATTCAAATTACAATCCAGGCAGGCCAGTAATTGCCGAATGCAGCTTTAGGAGACCTCAAGGCAAGTACCTTTTAAGATCATATTATGTATGCACGCTGTTTACAAATGATCCCCTGCCCCGAGCAGGCAGCTTGATGAGCAGACTATCCAACTCTCAAGCACTCCACGTTTGCATACTGTCTACGATATTGACAACGCTGTCATAATTCAATCATCTAAAGTACCGACCTTTCAGAGGCTTTGTCTCCAGCCCAAAATCCATTGTTTTCCCCGAGAACGGACTAGCCTGCGGGGACATTTTCCCCTATAAGAACCGCTGACTTTGAGCGTCTCATTGGATCGCTCGTGACTTGCCTCCCGACTTGCTGCCACTCCGCTTGACGAGCCTCCCCTCAGCCTCCACGTGCTGAGAACCTACGCTCCCCAGCTTCTTTCCTTTTACTGGGCTACAGGACCAGGTGTAGTATTTCCCCAAAAACTCCTTCTAAAAATCCCCTATCTATTTTCCTCTCTTTATTTCTTTAGGACTGTGCGCGTGACTGCGCAATTGTGCAGTATTTCTCAATTTTCTAACTAAGTGAGTGCGTACATTTGCTGTGATTTATAAATAAAGACAAACAATTATTATTTACTTCTGTTTGATTATTGACTCGGCCTGACCCCGTAGACATTGGGTTCAAGATCTCGCTACGTTGCCCTGCCTCTCGTATTGCTAACTGGTGCTCTAGCTAATTCCCATTACCCATTATTTTGAGCACATTGAGGTGTCCCTCCCGGGACCCCCAGAAATCAGGGTAACAGTCAGAAGTGGGTAGATAGCCTGTGTCATGTCCCAGTCCCAGGTGGAAGCACAGATGGGATCCCTGCCAACGGCCACAACACAGAGACATGAACAGGACAATACTTGCTCCAGCCCAGTGTAGACAAGAAAGGGAGAGCCCGTGAGACTCAGAGCACTTGTATAGGGAGAACATATTAATGAGGCAAACAGCTGGCCAATAAATACAAGGGATGGGGTGGGTAGAACTCCATTGCAGACAACTATTATTTCTGGTGAAAGCAATATGCTCTTCTTTTGATCTTTGGCTTGTGTTCCTGAAAAACTTTGTCCCTTGCTTTGTGTGCTGACTACGTTGCTGAATACTCCCTTGAACTGACACTCTCAATTTATTGCTGACCTGGATGGCTGAAACAAGATCAGTAATTGACTGATTAGCTTCTGTAAACCTTGACTGTGGCTTCTAGTATAGACTCTGTTTAAGGAGTCTGGACTATGGCTGGCTTTCTAAACAAGATAGCATGGTCCAAATGGTATTATTGATACTGAAGACCTTGCAGTATGGAAAAGAAAACAGTGGAAGTTACACTGTTAATGTGCGAATGTGGTGATGGTGCAATACACAGTATCAGTATTCAGCTATCTTTATAAGTATGGATGAAGCTGTTTCTTGATGGGACAACCTGAAGCAACTAATTGGTGTGTGTTTCACCAGAGAAAGTACCTCGAAAATAGCGGCGATGGCAGGGTCTGCTTCCCTTCCTGTCTCACCTCTTCTGATGCAAGATCTGGGCAGTGATGCATGGGTTATAATGATGTTATGCCACAATTGCATTATTACAGTTTTATTTTATTTTATTTGGGAAAAAAAAGGTAAACCAGTCAGGAACCATGAGGCAGGGCAAGCACAGCAATGATAATGGCACTGGTGCAGATGAAAATAATGTGGAAATCATGCTGTTAAAGTATAAATGTGGCAAGAGTGCAATGCACAGTGTCAATAATCAGATATAGTTGCATGTTCAGCTGAAGCAGTTTTTAAATAGAAGAACCTGATACAATGGGCATGGTGTGATAAGGACCTTAGTCTGCTTTTTTGTCAGTATCCTAAGTTTATTAGGAATATTTCTGACAAACCGTGGAAGGATATATCTTGCATTTTGTACATACTGTGGCAAAAGAAAGAAAACGTTAATGAAATTCATGGCACCGTATCTCTTAAACAAACAAACAAAATGTACAAAGTGTTGAGTGATTTTGTTAGGGATGCAGAGAAGACTGTAGATTGCAGATTTTGGTGGTCAAGCAGTTTGGAGGTAAGATAATATAGTTCTCCCTCCACATTTGCGGGTTTCACTTTTATGAATTTGATTATTCGCAAGGTGGCTGCTTGCCCCACCATTCTCCCACTCCCACCCCATTCCCACCCCACCTGCTCCTCCCATTTCCCTTGCCCCTGGTGTGGGCGCGCCCCATGTGGGCAGTGTGAAGGCCTTGGGGGGGCTGATTACCGCCTCCCTGCGCTCCTCGCGCTGCCCCCCCCACCACTGTGGGTACGAGCATTGCCTGCGCAGGCGGCACAAAGGCCCAGGGAAGCTGATTTGTGTCCCTATCTCTCACGGATGTGGAGGGTCTGCTGTACTGGCAAAAGAAAAAAAAAGATCAGAAGAACAACACTTCTAATGGATCCTGTGATTATATTCCTTGAAATGTTGGATAACTTGATTTCTTTTAAATATAAACAACCATAATAAATATATCAGCCTCTGCTCATAATTTGTTGACAAAAGGCAGGAGATATAAGAACTTCCATGTTTTAGATAAATGCAAAAGAAATATATGGCATTTACGAAGCACATGGAAAAATAACAAAAACGGACGAAACCAAAGAGAAAGATATTTGGTACTGGAATCAGAAAATTCAGCATAGGTGTTAGATGTGGCTGCGAGATATAAGTTGCTCTATCAAATGACCAAATTAGTGATAATATTTATGTTTATTTATAAATTGGTTTGGTCTGTGGACAGTCCTCCTGGAAGTGATTGCTGTATTTATGGTCTGTGAGATAATAGATATATGGAATTGGAAAACCATTAACATACTACATATCAGAAGATTTTATTTTTTTAAAATTTATCTTCGTTCAACATCAATCTCTCCTGTAGTTATACAATCTACATTCTTCCTCTCAACCCTCGATTCCACTTTTTAGCAGTTTCCCTAAGTAATACCCTCTTTCTGATGAAGGGGTTAAATTGTAGAAACTGCTTCTTGAATAGAAAAATAGAGAAAAATAAGTCGGACAGCTGCGCTTCTTATCTTGTCAAGGGCTTAGGTATGCGGCTTGGCAATGCATGGGATACAGGGAGTTTGGGAGTCAAAGAGACCAAGGGCGAATACTCCCTGGTATAGAGATACTTCATTTTGAAACTGTAATACATCATGTCAAAGCGTAAACTTTTGTAACCTGTAGTCTTTTCATATATGGTAATCATTTCCGGTATTTGTTCCCTAGAAAGTATAAAGGTATGCTGGAACTTGAGACGGGGCTCTCAGTCTTTTGGAAACTGATTCCACTGAGATCCCTGCGCAGTAAAATAAACTCCTGTTTTCTGATCCGCTGGTCTCAATTCACTGGCTCACCACAACATTTCCTTTTTGTTAAAACCATCTCTTTTTATATAATCTCCTTTTTTATCCTCTATATACGTATTGATTTTAACAATTAAAGAAATAAACATCTATTAATTGCAATTTTTAACCAAAGCGTCTCCCACTTTCTTTGTTCTATTTCCTCTAATAATCTTTATCTCTCCTTACATTTAATCCAGTCTGTTACTGATTGCCTTTCTCTATCAAATTGTTGAGTAGAATTTTCTTTTAACAAACTTCGGAGTTTTTCTGTCAGAAAATTTTGAAAGGTCAGAAATGTGATTGAGAAGAAGAATTAAACCAAAAAGTATTGATACAAGAAATAATCCAAGTGATATGAAAAATATGAATAAAAAAGAATTGAAATTAAATCGAGAGACAAATTTTAAGATAGCAATTTTTTTTGAATATTTAGGAATAATTATCATCAAGGAGAATACAGATCCCATTTGAGAATAATTATAAACCAACATGAAATAAAATTAAGGAAGACCTTCAAAAATCGTTTAACTTAAATATCTTACTGATGGGAAGAATAGTTTTTGTCAAAATGAATATTCTTCCTAAAATGATAAACCTCTTTCAGAGTTTGCCATTTATAAAGAATAAAGAGCCTTTTCAACAGTGGTATAAAGATATATACACATACACATCTGTCAGGGGAAAAAAAACAGATTCAAACAGAGTGCAGAGCTTTCCAAACTTTTCTTGTTGGTGACACACTTTTTAGACATGTGTCATTTCACAACACAGTAATTCAGTAAAAAATTCAGTAAGTGGAGGCAGCCCCTCCACCCGAGCCTGGCTCTCTGCAACCCTCAGCAGAGTCTTCCTTGGCCTGGGCCGGCAGAGGCGGCCCCTTCACCCAGGCCTGGCCTGCTGCGGTGGCAGGAGAGGCAGGTCCTCCACCTGTTAAGTTTGTGCGACACATCTACACACTGCAAGCGGCACACTAACATGTCGCGACACACAGTTTGGAAAGTTCTGTTCTAGACATTAAAGAAAAAGGCGGATTGGGCCCCCCCAATTTGACCATCATGCATGTGCTGTTTCTTGGGAATTGATTGGATTAAATTTAACAATAAGAGATTAGTTCAATTTGAAGGATTTAATCTTAAATATGGTTTGCACGGCTACATTTGGTACAGTAAAGCAAATGAAGAAAAAGAATTTAATAAATATGTTAGAAGTCTTTATTAAGAACCTGGAAATTATATAAAAAGATATTTCTTTCAAGACTCTTGTTATGGATATCTACTCATGAGGCTCTTCATAAGCAGAATGCATACAAACAGAATGCTGGTTAACTCTGAAAAAACAGGTAGATGGAGATCCAATGGAATCACTTGGAGAATTACAAAAAGAAGGTTTCAAATGTCATTGGCTTTTATATAGATAGCGGAAAGAATTAAAATTGATGTAAAACTAGAAGGCATGGAAGAGAAACTAAATGACATTGATGTGAAATTCTTGGAAATGAAAGAACATATAATAACAAAGTTATATAAAATATCAATAAAATTTGATTTGGAACAGGAAACTATTGAAGATAATATGATTAAATGGGCCCAGAATATTGCGTGTACAATACAATTAGAAGATTGGGAAGGTCTTGAACAATAAATTTAAAGTGTACCAGATGCTCCATCCTAAAAAAGAATTATTACAAAATGCTCTACAGGTGGCATCTCACACCAAATAAGTTAGACAATATATATAAAAAAACTCAAGATAAATGTTGGACTTGCAAAGTGAAAAAAGGAACATATTTCCATATGTGGTGGAAATGTGATAAAGCGATAAAATTCTGGAAAGAAATTCACAATTCAGTTATAAAGATAATGGGAATAGAATTCCCAATATCTCCAGAATTATATTTACTATACATACTGAAAAGGCTACATATAAAAGAAATATGGCAGAATACTTTTACACATTGTTAGGGTTGCAAGACTATTATGTGCCAAAAATGGAAAGAAAATGAAATCTCAGTGAAAAAAAGAATGGCTACTTAATTTACTTGATATGTATCAAATGGACAAATGGAGTGTGCTGATAAATAATTAGAGTTTGAAAAGAGTACACCAGGACTGAAATCGTGTAAGACAAGTATGGAAAGAGAGATGGGGAGATTAGATAACTAGAGATACAGGAGACTAAGCAGTCAGATAATGGTGGACAATATTGTTTCCTTTTGATTTCTCAATTTCCTTTTCTTTCATTTTATAACCATACTAAATTATACCAAATAAGTATATAATATTAATTACTAGGAGTGTTTAGAGATCAGAATAATAGAATATATTTTTTATTTAAGAAAATGATTAAAGGATATTTTTTTCCCTTTAATTGCACAATATTGTACAGTATATTTTAGTGGTGCAGTTTCTGATTCTTAAGGTTATGATATGAAAAGGAAATATGTAAGTGTTTATATGTTGGTCTTTTTTTAAAAAAAGAGAACAGGACATTATCTATATCTTTGTTATATATTATGCAATATACACACTTATGTTAAACTTATATAATAAAAAAGGGGAAAATGTGATTGAGAAGGTTATATTACTATCTTTATTAAAAGAGAATTGATGAATTGATAAATCACTTTTGTAACAATTATTAATTCTTAAATCATTTAAAAATGATTCCATTGAATACATAATTACAGAATATAATTACAAAATATAATAAGGAAAAAAATCTATATTGTGGTTATTATATGATAATCTTATTATATGTTGTTATATGATAACAAGTGTTGTGATATAACCAGAATTGATCTTTTACCCGCATCTTCATCCAATCTTCTTTCTTTAATTTTCTTAAATTCTCCACTAACTTTCTTCTCCTAAAATATCCCTTTCCCTCTGAAAATAATTTATATTTTCCTTTATATTTTTTTATTGCTTTAACAATTATTAACTGATTTGTATAATTCATAAAAATTTATCATTATTACACCATTTTACCATTTCATATGATTTAAATAACTTTTATCTTCTTTCTTCCAATCACTTTCAGTCTTAATGACATTTTTTTTCTTTTTCATGATTTATTCTATCACTCTCAAGATAGCAGATTACCCTCAACTCCTTTCCCACAGAGGGGAAGATAATCTTCCATATTTCTTCAAAAAAATTTTTTTGTCCTTTCCGATAGCCCTGTTGTTGGTTTCTCCAATTCTGCCATGTCATACAGTTTTAGAGTGCAAAGTGGATTAAAGAGAGAGAGAGACTGTATGCGTGTATGAACTTTACAGTATAACCCTATACATGTCTGCTCAGAGTTAAGTCTCACACTGAAGTTTGGAAACAGTTTCTTTTCTGAACTGCAATTTGCCCAACCCACAATTCTGGGAGTTGTAGGCCAAAAGGTAATCTCTGAAGGTTCTGCCAAGGAGTTTAATGGGACGTGCTCGGGTAAATGTGTACAGCCTTAGTTATCTAGATATCATGCTCTACCGTGAATTGAGTGCCTTCTTATGCAGTTAGAAGACTGAATACATACAGACCTACATACAGGGCACCGAGGCCTGAAAAAGCTTCAGGCTCTCCAGTTCCTGTAAGACCAGCTTCAGTTTTCTGAATGGTTACTCCACTCATTTCAATCATTGCTCCAGTTAGAATCAGGTCCTCTTCAGTTAAGAGCTTGGCATCTATGGTAAAGTTTACTTCTCTGTCGCTGGCATTGTCATCTAAGATGTTCTTGACCTTTGGGTGCACAGAAGAAGCAAAATCAAAAAATGCTACCTGATAATATCAGACTCGATCCATAACATCAATGTGCATGATGGGAAACAATCAATGTCAAATTGTCATGACGCAAAACACTGACTGAAAAATTTATCACTGCTGTTCTCTACAAACACTGTAATGTTGTGGAATGTGCCTCAATCTTACATGCCTCAGTTAGGAGGTATGTGATCCAGAGTTCAGATGCATTTATTCCCCAGTTAGCATAGGAAGAACCACAGCCTTCAACATGTAGGTTGGCATCCTGTTCAGTATTTATGAGAGGGTAAGCCAGATGTACAATCTCATAACTTGTGGGATTCATCTTTGTGGCTATTAATAACCATACGTGAAATGAAAAACCTTGCTCTTAAGTCAGGCAGTGCCCCAATAGAAGGGTTTTTCAGGTGCTGCAGATCAGAGTGCTGGGAATGATAACTGCAGCACTTTCTCAGTCACAGGGCCCATTGAGAGAAACCATACAGAAGTCTCATATGAACAGACACCCCTTCACATACACAGTTATAGCACTATCATTCCATTTCTACAAGCATGGCTGTATCCTATGGAATCCTGGGTTGCCTAGTTTGATGTGGCATGAGACCTCTCCCTGGCTAAGAATTCCAAACGCCCTACCTAAACTGAAATCCCAGGATTCCATAGGATGGCTCCATGTTAATTAAAATGGAATCATAGCACTATAACTATGTAGTCCATTTGATAGGCTTGAATAAGAATTCATACTTATTGCAGGCTTGTACAAAAGTACACCTGTGATATTGTGCTATTTTTGAACTTCATTTGCAGGAAAAGTATCTAATAAGAAGTATTCCTCTCTGTTTTTTTTTAAGTATTGCCCTATGAGACATATTGGAAATATTTGACTAGAATTCTCACTTACCAGTTCCAGCTGCTTGGATACAATCTTCTTTTCCACAGATTCTTCCAAGATCATCAATTGCTCCTCTTCCAGTTCTGAGAAAGTGAGGAAAACAGTCAATGGAGGGATAGGGTTCCATCCTAGAGCAGTGGTTCTTAGCCTGGGGTCTGCAGACCCCCATGGGGCTGCTATGTCCTCATAGGGGTCCACACAGGCTTGAAGAAATGTTATGAGCTTTTACAGATGGGCAGTCACATATTGATCTCAAAGAGCAGGAGTCTTTTTCAGTAATAGCTATCATTTATTCCAATATATCAAATGGTTCAAAAAGATTTTTTTTTTGGAAAATATTTGATGTTCTTTATGGTTTTAAAACTTGAGTTAAGATTTGATGGTCCACAGTAATAAAAGATATTTAAACTGCTGTTCTAGAGTTGAAGCTGGGAACAGGCGAGATTTTTGTTATCAGTAATAAAAAAAAGAAAGAGCCATCATTTGTTAGAACGTTGGTATGTGCAAAAGAAGAGAAGCATCATCTAGTGTTCTTTTTCACAGAGTTGTTGACTTCTCAGAATAGTAATTCAGGAACGATTGGGCAAATCTGTGAGCACATCTAAGAGAATAAGGTCTGAGCTACTTGACCATGATCTTTTATTACTAAATAGGTCTAGATGCAGATTCATCTACATATTTATTAAGAACTACTAAACAGATTGAGGACTGTTAAACAGCTCTAATTACTTATAACACCCTCTGTGCTCAAAGAATTATCCTACAATTACACTCTTATGTATGGATACACTCTCCAACTCCTTCTTGTTTTAATTCTTCAACCTACTATGGTCTGCTTCAGCCCAGTTCAAGTACCTTAAATTAAGAGGTAACCCAATTGGCTGCCTTGAACAATAGGATTGGAAATTGCACAGCCATCCAGATGTTGCTGGGCTGCAGCTCCCAATAGCCCTAGTCAATGGTGTGAATTATTGGGCTTTGCAATCTAACAACATCTGGAGGGCTGCACAATTCCCACCCCGTTTCTACAACCATCACAAGATAGATATGGAAATAGAGCCTTAAAAAAGACTAAACTGCTCTTTGTCATTTTTATAAATGTAAGAAAACAGGGCCGCTGTTCTCCTTGGACTCGTCTATTTGCCCTCAAATTATAAATCTGATAATCTCCCCAACAATATAATCTGGGAATCATTTGCAGCTGAAGTCTACACTCTAGTCTAATGTCTCATAGAATTATAGTTATGGTAGAAACTAGGAGTAGACAAATCAGTCCATGTCATGTTGCTCCATTCCATCATGTTTCTGCATTTGTCTGCAAATTATTTTAAAATTCACATGAAAATTCATACTTAAATACATTTTTTAAAAAGTTTTATCTTAAAATATGCAGTTGAAAACACTGGGACACATTTTTAGTTAAGAAATGCAGTAGAGCCTTTGAGGAGTACAAAAGCAGGTGGATAACTAAGTCCCAGTCTTGATATTAAACCAGGAGGTGTGGATCATATCAGCGTGTATCTGAATTTACAAGACACTGAGTTCCTGAAGCCTTTGTGTTAGAAATAATAACCAAAAATCTTTCTATCTTGAGTCTTTGATGGCATTAGTATAAGTTGACTCCCTCTACAAGAGGGAGGTGGGAAATTTCAAGCAGTTTTAGTTCTGGAATCCAGCAGCTGTCTGAAATATCAGTATCACATGCTCTCAGCCCCAGGAAACCCCATGGTAGGTTTTACCTTACAGTCTCCATAAGTTGGAAACAACTTGAAGGCATACAACAACAACATGAGCAGTGGCTCATGGTCTGAAAGGTCCTTATGAAATGCATATATCCTGATGGTCACAGTGTTTTGAAAGACATGATCCTTACCATCTAGGGCTCCGAGAAAGTATAAGACTGCCCCTGCAAGATCAGTGATAATGGCTCCACTGGAATCTTTTAAATTCTTCACCAGATCTTGCAACTCTGGCTTGTCAGCCTTCAGCTTGCATTGGTCAGGGTCTTCAAGGGCCTCCTCCAGCTAACAGTGTAAAGAAAAGAGGAAAACAGGTTAATGCCCACCTGTTCCATGGACCTAAGGACAGGGATCTGGTGGCACATATATAAAAGCAAGGGTTGCTGGGTGATGCAATCTGAATCAAGGGCATCGAATGGAAACACTGGGCATGGGGGAAATGAGAATAACATTAAGACAAAGTTGTTGAGTTTTGTGTTTTTGGTCTTTCCAGCCTTCAAATTGGTTCTCGTATTAGAAGACTAAGGCTGCTGTGAAAATGAGCATGATCAGCAAGAAGTCAGCAGCAGCCCCTTGGTTTGGACCTTCCTGCCATAAAGATTCCCTTGAAGTTTGTGAAGGGAAAGTTTTTGCACATTTTTCAGTGATTCCTCATATTTGGGGATCATTTTTTTTTACCCCAAATTCATTCACTCAAAGAACCTTGGGCATTGCAGGGAAAAAAAGAGACCAGTATTTTAACACAAAAAACACCACATCGTATGCAGAAAGTGCGTTTTGTGCCAAATCACACTGATTTCTACATGAAAATGTTTAGCTTTTTTCTTGCAAGTTAATTTTTTTTTGTCCTAGAATGCAAAACAAAACAAAATAAAACCCCACAGTCATGGAGTTGACCATTTTCTTGGCAAGGTGTTTTGTTGTGTCAAGAAACTGTTTCTCATGAAGGACAAAAACATTTGTGAATAATTTTGACACCTCTACTATTAAATAAGTTCTGCATGGAGTATTATAGGATGACCTTGTGATAATCTGGGCTATGTAACAAGTTAGTACAGCTTAAGTTTGAAAACGGGAACATTAGAGAAATTTTGAATGTCTATTAATAAAGCATGGCATTGAGTTTGGATCACACTAATGACAGAGATCCATGAAGGCAATATGACAAAGGATGTGTGAAGGGCCAATGTGCCTGCACACTCTGATGGAAGCAAATGATGGGGAAACCTCTGGGCCCAAAGAAAGGGCTGAAACTACAATGAGAACATCCTTACCTGGAGCTCTAGCTCTTGTAAGATTTCCTTGTCCCTCATTACAGCTAGAAAGCCAGTTAGAAATGTATCACGTAGATCTGCAGATAATAATGAGAAATGTGCGCATTGCCATTCAGTCTCCTCCTGTAAGTCCCTCCTTGGGTCTGTAGATAAGGCAAGGAGAATTGAGAGATCAGGGTTGGACGCTGTGAACCCACTAAGGGAAGAGATGCATCGCAGGGCCAAGCATTTGGATATTATTCCACATTCTTGAAAATATTGTATCTATGTCACCATGCAAACTCAATGTAAAATTGAAACTCAATGTAAAATTCCCAGCCCAGACCACGTGCACTATGAGGCGTCTGACTGGTAAAATTAAATTCCAGATGTTTTGCATAGTGTAGGGTCTTTGAAATTCATAACCTCTTTTGGAGTAAAGGTTTGACTTGCTAATTGGATAGAAATAAACTAATATCTTATTCAAAAGGCCTTTAAGACTGGGGTCTCCAACATGGCATCCTCAGAGGCTCCTGTGCCCAAGGACACATCCCTTGGTATATGCTGAGCCTTTTGCCTCTTGTGATTGCTAATTTCTGTATAAATTAATAAAATTAAACTCCCAATCTGGCATGCTGCAAAGTGAAGGCTAGTTTTAGTGTCATCTTTCTTTCCAATAATGCTTTCAATGGTGCCCAGCAACATTCCTGAAAACTGAAAAGGGCAATCTGCTGAAGAACAGTGCCACTTAGAAAAAACAAGGCGAAGGAGAAAAAGATGAGTGGACGTGGATCTGAAGGGAATTTTGCTGTGTTGTGCTGTCTGTCTTTGTATGTGTGCTTCTGCATTTCCCAGGTATGTGTATTACCATGTGGGAATGTCCTTTTCAGCATCTTATTAGTCTCATGTGAAATAGTTATTTTGTTATGCTTTGCAGCACCATTTGCTTTGGGTTCAGTTTCTTGACCATATTAATTATTGCAGAACTTCAACTCTTTGCCTTTTGGGAAATGAGTGCTCTGTGCCTGACTGACCACACCTACTATGGTAGACATACTGAGAATGGACAAGTCCTCTCCCATGGCAATCACTTGGTAATGGCACAAATTCTACAGGTATCCACCAGCTTGCCTTTTTGAAAATGCAGGTGGTTGGAAATGAACACTCCCCAGCCTCTTTTTTGCACATGGCTATTGATCACAAGATTGAATGTTGCTTGTTAAGAACTTAATTTTAGTATCCAGGAACATTAAATTATTTTCTGGCTCTGAGTATCAAATTAAGAGGTCTTTCACAGAATTAATAAAAACAGTATATATGCCTTTCTTTTTCCTCTTGAGTTGTTTTGTTAAAAAAAACTCACACTGCAAAAATATTTTCTTGTTTCAGAATCCCTGAAGCCACATTTCTTGTAATGTTATTGTAATGTGTACATTTATTCAATTGCAAGCCAGACAGTTACTCAGTTAAAACACTGTCTTCAATTTGTTCACCCCGGGGCTTGCATTTACTCCTGATTCGCACCATGAACTCTGCTTACCTTTAACATCATCTGCCTCCATGACTGGTCTTGTTCTTCTGCCTTTGGAAACATAAACAAAGACAAGAATAACAAAAATGGGAGCAGAAGTATTATCTATGTGACCTCCATTAAGGCAGACTGTGATCAGATCCTACTGAATTTTGGTGGAGCCAAAAATTCTTCTAATATAGTTGTGCTGCAGTGGTGGTTGGAAGTCTTGGGGCATCAGGGAGGAGAAAAAGCAAGAAATGGCAACCATTCACTGCTCTCTGGCAATTGGTTCTGAGCTCAATCTAACCTCCTTAAGAGATCTTCAGTGCCAATGTGCTATGGAGCTGTCTCAGTCTCTCCCCTTTGAAGGGTCTTCACTGTCAAGGCACTATGGAAGGGGTAGTTTGGGAAATTCCTTGTGCTTTTTGCAACTGGTAATTTCATGAGCCATCCTGCTCATAAAGTCTTGACTCTGAGAATCCTGAAGACAAGGCCTTAGAGAAAAACCCTTGAGAGAGCAGTCTCTGGTGGGAGATGTCTGCAGGGTGGCTGGGATGACCTGCATGAGTGCAGAGAATGCCAAATCCCCTTCACAATGGTCCACTGTGCAAACAGGTTGAGCCTATAGGAACTTAGCTGTAAATTCCCCCCAATCCCCCAACCAGCATGGCTACTCATGATTCCTGAAACTACAGTCCAATTCCTGCCTTTCTTTACAAGCTCCGGTTATGAACCACTAGCTGAAGACCAGAGAGCAATGAAGCTTTTAAGCTGTCAGCATCCATAGTTTCTCCCCAACTGTTTGGTACAAGTAGCCAATGGATGTATATACCCTTCTGGAAACTTCTAGTTTTGGTTTTGGTTCTAGAAGTCCTTTGGATTTTCTGTCACTGAATCATTAACTGGGGACACTTGATGCTTTCCAAAATTTCTTTTTCACATGTACTTCCTTGGTGGAAATGGGCATGATAATGCATTCCTCACCTGTTATCAATTATAGCTATTTACCAATGATGACATTGATGATGATGTGTTTCCATTTCATACACCTGTCTCTGTTCCTCAGAGTAGTGACAATGATAATCATTATCATCAACAATAACAACAACATTATTAATGAAGAAGAAAACAAATTTCCAAAAACGAGTGAATACTCACGAACATGGAAAACAAATTCAAAATCTGCCTTAAGACTAAGAGCTCTTTCACACTGCATGACTCTAGCACTTTGATACTCTTTAACTACCATTGATCTATGGAATCCTGAGGTCTGTAGGTCTGTGAGCTATTTGGACTTTTCAATGAGGGAGTTCTAGTGCCTCACCAAACTACAAATTGCCAGCTTCCATGAGATGCAGCTATGGCAGTTAAAAAAGTATCAGAGTGCTACGACTGTCCATTGTGAAAGAGATTTAACTGAAGATACGTGCCTCAGATCAGCATACAAGTCAGTAGGAAGCATTGTGAAGAGAATGGGAAGCTGGATTCACTCCGCTGAAGAATAAAACTATAGAGAATTCTGTTTAAGCTACAGTCAACCCTTCCCATTCACTAGGGTTATGGGTGCAAGATGCTCACAAAACTGGAAAAATTGTGAATATCAAAATGTGGTGTGTGTGTGTGTGTGTGTGTGAAGGGAGCTGAGGCATGGTGGGAAGAACAGGCACCCACGGTCCAAATCAGGTCAGGGAAAAGGGAGGGAATGGGGAAGGGTCCACATGACGACCCTATCCTTCCTCTCTTTTGCCCATCTCCTTCCATGGATGTGTGGGGGCATCAGGAAAGTGGTTTTGGTGTGGAGAAATCAGACTTCTAGTACTCCTTAGCTAGCCAGGTAGCAGCTAGTGGAGAAGGAGGAGGACTAGCACCAGAGATGGGTGTTTGAAGGACTACACTGTTTGATTTGACCTGCTGAGAGGGAAGGTTCCTCTAGAAAAGAAGTCACTGAGGTGGGTGGGTGGGGGTAGGATTTGAAGAAACGTGCAATTATTCACATTTGTGAAAGTCAAACCCACAAAGGTGGAGGGGCTGACTGATTCATGAGGACCTTAAAGGTCAGAAATGATCAAGTAGAACCATCCTTCATCCTGGCATACAGTACATCCTCATTTGTTTTCTCAGTTCTTGTCATTTTCTTTTCCTGCTACCATCCTTAGTCTCAAATTGGCTTTGTACATTCCCAAAATCGCATAGTGTGAGAAAACATGGTTTATTGGCTGTTTTCAGCTTTTTAAACAGCTATTTCAGCTTCATTTAAACCATTAAAAATCATCATCAACATCATCACTACAGTTGCCACCACCATCACTGATAGCTCTGATGAAAAAGAATTCTCATGTCAAATAGGGATACAACATAAAAAGAAAAAGGATTTACCTGTATCAGCAGAAAATCTGGCGTATGCTAAAATGTAAAGAAATGGCAGGGGTAGGGGTAGGAGGAGGAGAAATGAGAAACTGAGTCAGTCAGTAACCTTAGTCTTCATTTCCTTCCACAGCATAACAATGCCTCCGTAAATGACCTACATACACACATTCTTTACACACCTTGCACTCAGTAAAATACATTTCTATTTATTAGGACTTGCAGCGCGATCCTAAGCAGGTTTATTTAGAAGGCCTGTAATTTCAGTGGGGCTTATGCACAAATAAGCACGCATAGGATTGCAGCCCTGAATTGCATTTCTAATCATGCTTACTAGGAAAGAATCCTCATTGAACTCCATGGGATTGCTATCTGAGAAAACATGTTCAGGAATGCACTGCTGGCACATATTTTATTACTGAAACTACTTGGTTAGACAAATTTTCAGAGTAAAGATTTGCAATGTGCAGTTCTTGAGACACAGTAGTCTCTTTACTCACAAGTGGATAAACCACCCTCTCCCTAAAGCATCCAATCGGCAGTTTCAAAGAGCTTCACATGAAGCTCTAGATGTAGAGGCTAAATTAGCCTATAGTCTGATAAACAGCTCCCAGTGACTTGGGTTGGTGGGCCAATCACACCCCCATCTGAGAAAACCTAATTTTTCTACTGCTACGCATGTTGCGGTGACATCTAAATTATTTCCTTATCACACTACTCTGTTATAGTGCTACATTCCACCTTAATTACCATAGCAACATCCTGTGGAATTCTGGGGTTTGTGATTTAGGGAAGCCCAAGAGCTCTCTGGTTGAGAATTCTAAACTCCCCTAAACTGCAAATCCCAGGATTCCATAGGATGTCGCCATAGCAGCTTAAGTATACATAGTGGCCCCTCTACTTTTGCAAAGCCCTCGTGAAAGTTGAAAAAACGTGAATAACTCCTCCCTTGAGTAAGCAAGCAGTGGAACACACACACCGTCCCCACACTCCTGCGCCCATTTCCTTCTGGAGCTCTCCCCCCACCCATTCCCTTACCTTTTGCCTGGGCGTGCCGGCTTCCCTTTTCTGTGCTCAGGCAAAAGGCAAACAAATGGGAGGGGGGAGCCTCTTCCCCTGCCGTTTTTCCACTTCCTGATCACTTCTCCAAGTGAGGAGCTCCCTCCTCCCATTTGCTTGCCTTTTTCCCAGGTATGGAGAAGGCACAGGCACCTGAGCAAAAGGCAAGGGAATGGGAGGGGGAGGATGGGGGAGAGTGGGACAGAAGGCAAACGTACCCCTCACAAATAGTCAAATTGGCAAAGGCCAAGCCTGTGAATGTAGAATGCGGACTGCAGTGCTATTAACAATGTAGTGTGATAAGGTTGTGAGATAGCTTTAATGTGTGTCTTGACTAAAAACATGTGGGAAGTATCAACTGGTTTGGAATACATCAGCCAGCATACTGGTGGAAGCTAGCTTGAATCACGCTGTTTCTATCTGTTAAAGATTTGCATTGGCTACCATTTTGTTTGCAAGATGTAATTCAAAAAAGACAATTTTACTTTTCATTACTTAGATCCAGATCAAATAAGGCTTTAAAGGGCTATCTAGTGCTCTAAGAAGATGCCCCACAGGGTCTCTGTGGAGGCCTGGCTTCAGCTGCTCCCATCTAGGTTTAGGCAAATATCCATAATGCTGGGTTTTGGAAATCAACTGAAAAGTTGACATTAGTCTCTCTGATCACGTTGGATTCAGAACAAACACTCAGTTATTCAAATTTAGTGTCCATATTAACAAGAGCTATTTTTCAAATTCAAAACATCCCTCTCCTGACTTATGTGGCCTCTTAACCCCATTTGTTGCTGACAAATCTGACCTTTTTGTTAGAGAAAGTGAACGTTCAGTGGAATGTCACTGCATTTTTGGATCTTCAAGGAACTTACCTGAGTTTCACTCCATTGTGAACATTTGCTATAACATATATGTTAAATCTTTTATTTAACATATACCCTCTGTCAAGATTCATACTTGCAAAGACATTGGTAGATAGGGCCAGGGAGAGGTGTTGGTTATCCTAACCTGCTACAGCCACATCTGTACCTTTGGCTCAAGTGGAAATGGGATAAAACCCAAAAGAATCTTCTTTTTTCCACTGAAATTTTACCACAGATTTTTAAAAAGGTGATGCCCTTTCAGAAGACTGGTGACAGTATGAAACCACCTCTATTAATGCGTGAATGATGTCCACAAATAAAATATTAAACTTTGCTTACGAAAAGTTCCTTGTGTATCCTTTGGATAGTAGGAAATACCTGAGGAAAAACAAAACAATTTTCACAAATAGAACAAATAATGCAATTTATTTGAAGATTAACCTTTGTGAACAATCGTTGCCAACAGCCTTTAAATCTGGAAATGACAACAGGGTGGTGTACCATCCAGAAACAGGTTTTGATCCATTATGCAGTTACTTGAGAATAGAAACAATATAATTGAACTCAAATGGAGTAATCTTTGCGTAGACTGCATGATTAGATATTTTAGTATGATTAAGCATTTTATTAAATAGTTTGCTTTTATTGTTTTATTTGGGTAGAGGACCATGGACGTTGATGCCATTATATCCCTTCCCTTCCTCCTCCTCTTTTGTAACAAATCCAAAGGCCATGCCCTCCTTGACCCTACACGAAAGACAAGCAATACTGCTTGGAAGTAAGGGATTCCTCCAAAGTAGAAAGTAAAAACAGATGCCTGAGAAAAGGCATTTTAATTGGTCCTCAGCATTCTCATCCCAGTCACTACATCATACTTACGGCCTCATCACACCACCATACCAGAACATCTTCCTTTTTGCTATTTTTGGAAATCATTTCCAAATCAGCCTTGCAGATCACCCTTCCATGCCAAGGACACATAGAACTGTCTCCACCTCCCCTTGCTGTTGTATGCCTTCAAGTCATTTCTGACTCATGGAGACCCTAAGGTGAATCTATTAAGAGTTTTCTGGGGCTGAAAGTGTGTGATGTTCTCAGACCCAGAAAACTACATGATAAGTTTGCCTCAGAATCTAAATTCCCTAGTTATATGATGCCTTGACAGCGTTCTTGATTCTGTCCTGTGAGAAGTGTGGGAGCCTTGTTTTACGCAACACGCACAGTGATGCCCTGTTAGCCATCTTTTATATGTATGGTAAGCAGCAACCCCTCCCACCCTCCCTAAAGGACATTGTAATGAATAAAATGCACAGAAAGGATAACCATCTTCTGGCCTTTATTTGCCAAAAAGAACATTGTTGTGCCCTCGTGTCTCCCCAAAGTCATTTGTTACAAGTTATGTTGTTACCTGAAATGAATTAATCCCAAGTTCTGCCCATGCGCAGCATGAACATAAAAGGAAGGAGAGGATGGAAGGCTCTCTTTTGGTTAAAGACATTGGGAGTTGAGAGTTACCCAGGCAATTAGTTCTAGGATAACTCTATGGCCATTTCCGCACTGGACTGTTATAGCGAGATTATTCCACTTTCAACATCCTATTGAATCTTGGGGTGTGCAGTTTAGGGAGGGGCCTCAAAGTGCAAGCCCCAGGATTCCATAGGATGTTAAAAGTGGAATAATCACACTATAACAGTCTAGTGTGGAAATGGCATGTATCAGTAGAGTTGCAGAGAAAGGTGTTTCCCAGTTTAGGTGTGGCTTCTTAAAATGATGGCTGCCTTGAAGAAGACAAGGCAGACAGTTGATTTCAAAATATTTTAAAAAAGCATTTACTAAAAAATTTATGATGACACAACCATCTTCAATTAAACTCACCAATTAATAAGCTGAGAGGTATGCCTAGCATTGTAGAGAAGTTATGGTAGAGAGCAGTTAACAGTTAGAAGCAGTTAGCTTAGTGTGTAGTGCAGTTAGAGTGCAGTTAAAGAAGAACAGAGTTCTTAGTGACAGAGTGAGAGGCTTGGCCTTCTAAGCTAAGCCAATCTCCAACAAAAGATTAGGTTGCAAATAAACAAATCTCTTACCTAACAATCCTTTTCCTAGTAGTAGTTTCTTGGCCCTGAATGCTAGGATGCAAGATTTTGGGATAATAACTGCTTTCCTACTGTCTCTGCTACCCTAGAAGATCAAAGAAAAACCTGAATCAACTAAATGAAGAAGATGTCAATGTGAAAGAAATTGATTTTTTTCTTCCCTCAAACTTTGTGAAAGGTTGCAAGGAATTCAGATCTGACCTTCAGCCTCATTTTGACATAGGCTTCATAAAAGATGCTCCCTTCCATTTTGTTGGATTCACCAAACTGTGTCTCTTCCACAGCCTCTATTGCCTCGGTCACCACATATAGGTTCCTTTTAAACACCTTTGATTGTTTAATGAACTCATGATCCATGTCGATTTTTCTGAAGCAGAAAAAATATGCACCTGTTATCCAGTATATACGCAACAGAAGAGATTGCATAGAATAGTGGTATATATAAAAGCAAAATGAAAATGTCCTTTACTCCTCCTCCTCATTCATCATCATCATCATCATTGCAGTTTCACAATCTGTCAGGTGTTACTGAATGGAATTTTGGGCTACCAGTGATTTGGCTTGTATCTGAGACTCTAGGATTCAGTGAGGTATCATCAGATAATGTCTCCTGTTCCAAGCACTGTCATTTTTTGAAACTGTATTATTGTGTCTGCCTATGGTAAATTCATTCACATGTTTTGTCAGTCCATTAGGGATTGCTCCCAGAGCACCTGGAACTAAGGTTGTTTTCTAGTCCCAAAGGTGCTGAATCTTAGTTTGTACATCTTGATATTTCATAACCTTTTTCCTCTCTTTGTTTTCAGTTTTGTCCCCTGGGACTATCATATTAATAATTCAAGGTTTCTTTCTTTTTGACCACAGTTATTTTGGTACATTGTGTTCAAATAGTTATGTTTGGCATATTGTGTTCCCACTGTTTATCAGTTGGTATCATTTTTTTTTTTACTGCACTACTTATGACAGCTTTTTCCGACTTATGTTCCTACCAGTTCTTTGCAGCTGATAAATCTTTTTACTTTTGGAATTGGAAATCAATTCTACTTGACTTTGGGATCAGATCACCGAGTGGAAACTTGTTGCATGTAATGTAACCTGTATAATGTACCGTGACAAACTGACTTTGGACAGGTGCACAAGATCAATATGCATACTCACGCCTCTTTGGTCACAGAATCGAGGACTGTGGGGTTCACTTGTATCTTTTTCACCTTCACAGACCTTGCACGGGACATACTGGCAACGCCTTTTCCTTCTAGGGTGATCATATCAAGTCCACCAAAATCTCCTTCCACTCTTCCATCTATCTGGTCCACAACAGTACATTGGCTTCCATCCTCAATATCTGGAAGTTAAAAATGGATAAAAGTTGTGAGCAAAAGAAGCATTAGAAAATCAAAGATAACTGGATGATCAGAACATCCTTTGTTTAGTAAACTGCAGGAAAATGGCCTCCTATATCAGATAGCACTCCTCAGATCTGAGAAATGAACGAGCTGGAGTGCCACAGCCACCACCTCAAAGGGAGGGGCAGCCAGCCAGTGGCAAAAAGACTGAGGATCTGAGAGGTAAATGAGCAGGAGCACTGCAGCTGCAATCTTGAAGGGAGAAGTGAGCAGCCAGTGGCAAATAGAGAGAGAATGAGGATTTGAAAGATGAATGAGTAGAAGAGCAGCAGCCACTGCCTTGAAAGCAGAAGTGGGTGACTGGTGGCAAAGTTTCAGGTTTTGGTGGATTTTCAATTCCTGGATAAGGGAAGCTCAACCTGTACTTCTGGTTGCATCAGGGCAAAGCAAAGGCCTCAAAATTCAGTGGGTCTGTGATTCCCACTAGTCTGAGTTAGTGCAGCCAGTAGGGAGGAATGCCGGGGATTGCAGCTCAACAGCATCTGAAGCATGATACTTAGCTCAATTCCATCCACATGCAAGGCATGTGCTATATATATCTCCAAGTTGTAACCAACAGATATGTGCTACGTGCAACCAGCAGTTAATTTTATTATGTAAAAGAAAATAATGGGGAGCATAATTACGAACCATTTCAGAAAGCAGCATAACAGAGTTTGAGGCCGTTTTCGCCAGTTACTGGATCCCGGCGGCATCCCATGGGGATCCTGGTAGTGCCTCTCCTGGGAGGGGACTGCGACAGGAGCACTCCCCCCACACCGGCTGCCTGTGGGAATGGAGGAGGTGCAATGGCCACGCCTCTTCCTTCCACAGCACGGCTGGGCACTGTCCTGGGGGAGGGCCGCATGATCGCTGATCATTGACAGGTAAAACCCGTCAATGATTTTTGGCGCAATTGCACTGCCTGCGGACAGGAGGACAGGACATGGACAACATTGTGCATAAGCGTCATCCAGGTCCTGTCCTCCCATCTCTAATGCGGGATGATGGCATCCTGCAGAAAGGGCCTGAGAATATTGCTGGGACCGTGAGGTCACAATATGGCCAAGATCCAAAGTGGTGTGTGCGGAGCATGAACAATTTACATGGGCAGCTCCATGCCTGCTTGCTCTCACCTTCCAGAGCTGCCGTTATGCTATTAAAGGGTTATGAAAAGAGAGAGAAAGTGGGGAGAGGACTGAGCAGCAAGGGCTACTTCTCAGCCTACTGCTGTTTGCTAGAGAGAGGCCTTGTCTTGAGGGAGATGAGAATCAGTCCCCGCTGCCCAGTCTTCTCTCTTCCCCAGCACTGTAGCACCAGCCCCACAGGACCTGTCAGCTACCTGGGTGGTGGTGGTAGTGGTAGATGGGGTGTAAGAGGCTCCTAGACAGTGCATTGATCCAGCTGCATCACAGTTGTGTTTTGCCTAAAAATATGATTGATACTGTTGTGAATTTGCTCACGTTTGCACAAGTCAGGACAACTGATATTTGCCAGTTTCCCCTCACACATTTAAGCCTCTTCAAAAGCTGCTCTGAGCCCTTTTAGAGGAAAATCGGGTACCATATGGTGAACATTTAGCTGTTGAAAAGAATGGGGGGCAGTATAGAATCCCCCTGTTTAAAATGCTCATGATTACCTTTAAAGCCCTAAATGTCTTGGGGCCAGGAAGTCTGAAAGATCCTAAGAATGAGCTGGGAGGCCCCGTTCCCTGCTGGCAGAACAGTCTATTAGATGGATAGGCACAATCAGTCCTTGTCGGTCGTGCTCCCATTCTTACAGAATATTTTGTCATAGAATACATGCTAGGCTTCCTCCCTGAGTATTTTCAAAGGATCCTCTAGATGAGGCAAGTGCGTTGGAAGACTGAAGTATTTGCTCCTGTAATAGTTGTTTCTCCTCTTCTTCCTTTTTTAAACATCCAAACAACACTTCTGTTGGCTTGGGCTATTTTCTGGCTATTCCTGGCATAAGCTGCAACATTTTATTCTCACCCTTGAGTGGTTTTCTTCTTAATTCTGAGAGATACTGAGACCAAAATGTCTCCTCTTTTCCCCCTTTAATTTTTTTTAATGTTATAGTCCTGTAGTGCTTCAATGAAATGGCATTTTTGCTCTGTAGCACTATAACTCTAAGGGATTTTTTTTTAAAGATGGAAAGGGAAAAAGATTGTCCTTCAAATCTCAGGACCTCTTCAGGAAAAGACATCATGGTTTTAGAAAACCTTTGGAAGAAATCTAGTGCAGATCCAAGAAATAGATATGAATAGCCCCCCTGCCCCTCCCCAGCAAACAAGGAACAAATTGACACAGCAGTGACAACAACTGACAAAAGGTAGGAAAATCCCAGGAATTGTATCGTGAGAATTCACACTTCTTTAAACTAATCTTGAAGAGCTTCCAGTTCCCTTTTAAATAGGATGAATGTCTATTTCCATTTTATAACCTGAGACCTGCAATTGTTTTAAATATTTTGTGCTTGCAATTTAGCTAGCTGCATATTATGTTCAGCTGTTTTAAATTGTTACTCTATTTGTATATCACTTCGTCTTAAAAGGGTGATGTATGGATATTGTAAGCAAACAGAACACATATGAATGTACTTGGGCCCAGAAGCTGGTGACGAATGCTGTTCTCAACCATTGGTATAAACAGCAGCGATCGTGTTTGATGCTTTGCAATATAAGAAATAATCTTCATTGGGATGACACAGTGACTACTGGCTTCCCAATTCACTGAAGAGTCTACAAAACAAACATGATTGTCTTCATCCATGATAATATGTGGGTTTTCCTATAGTTACTTAGGTTCCTTTGTTGACTGTAGAAAAATGTTGAGTGTGAAGCAGACCTGAATGCTACGTCTCTCTGTTGTTCAATTTAAATGTATCTTTAGGCAGGCCCTGTTGTATGGTGAGGACCATTCTGACATCCCTGAGTAGACAAAAAAATCTGGCTACATTGATTTCCGTTTAGGTTCCAGTCATTGCCTAGTGATTAACTGAGAAGAAGACATTACATCAGGGACAGAAGATATATTTGCATGCAGAAGATCCCAGGTTCAAATCTAGCATCTTCAGGTAGGGCTAGGAAAGATTCCTGCCTGCAAACCTAGAGGCCCACTGCTTGCTAGTGGACAGTGAGATAATACTGACTAAGATGGAAGAGTGTAAGGCAGCTTGCTATTAGTTTTGTTGTTGTTGTCGTTGTCGTTGTTGTGTGCTTTCCTGTCATTTCTGACTTATGGCAACCATAAAGTGAACATATCATGGGGTCTTCTGGGGCTGAGTGTGTGATATGCCCAAGACCACCTAAAGAGTTTCCATGGCTGAGTGGGAAATCACAGCCTGGTCTCCAGGGCTGTAGTCCAGCTCTCAGACCACTACATCATGCTGTGTGTTTGCTATTAGTTTTGGCTCTCTGAAAAACAAACACAACTCGAATATAAATAAAGCTTGGCATGTAACTTCATGGTCACAAAATATTTATCTGGTGAAAAATATTTTCAATTTCAAAAGAAACTCTGCTCCAAATAAAACTGAATTATGCAGTCTGTCCAGGGTTATGCGAACTGGGCAAGTTTCCTGCATGATGTTGCATGATTTTGTGATCTTTCTATTTGGCAGGATTTATTGTAGTCTTTCTAATTATGGGAAGGTCAAAGATATCAAAGACCTAACCTCTAGTTAATGAAAGTGTTGTGCAACTCACTCTCAGCTTCCTTGGATTTTGCAGGCATTGCCCAACTCTCTTTTGAGCACAAAACATCCAGAAAAAACACCCCGAAAGCTGCATTTTACACCCTATTTTCTATTCTTCATTTTCTATGCTCCTGCCAAGCTATGGTGGCATGCATACAGCTTTGTAAGGCATGGATAGGAATCATATGGCCATCCGAAGACTGCTGGACTGCCATTCTCCCATTGTTCACCACTGTCTATGCTGACCAATGCCATTTCCGCACTATACTGTTATAGTGCTCTTATTCCACTTTCAACACCGTGTGGAATTCTGGGGTTTGGAGTTTAGAGAGGGGCCTTTAGAATTCTCAGCCAGAGAGCTCTTGCGCCTCAGAAACTACAAACACCAGAATTCCACAGGATGTTGAAAGTGGAATAATAGCACTATAACAGTGCAGTGCAGAAATGGCCCAAGTCTGCTGGACCTTGTAGTCCTACGTGTGCAGGGTTGCATGAGTCCCTCCCCTGCTTTAAAAGAATTGTTACCCTGATTTCTGGGGGTCCCAGGAGGGACACCTAAATGTGCTCAAACCATGGGGAGGGAATTAGCACAGAGCACAAGTTTGCAACGCGAGAGGCAGGGTAACGTAGCGAGATCTTGAACCCAATGTCTACGGGGTCAGGCCAAGTCAAAAACCAAGCAAAATTATCTAACAAAATGATTTTATTGAGGGGAATTCACTCACGCATGCACACAAGATACACACAATCACACATTCACACAAGTGCTATCTGAAAGAGAAAGGGAGGAAAAATTATAGAGAGGCTGAGGGATTTCGGGGGATTTATAATTACCAGCCCAGAAGAGCAGTGAAGAGTAGAAATGTATTTTGGCTTAGGTAGGACCTAAGGGCAGTTCTCATTCAGGAGCCAGATGGACAGAGTGACGGGTAGACCTTCAAGAGACTGCACTAGACCTCCTCAAATCAGCAATATTTATACCCTGAAAATGGCTTGTGGCTGTGAAGGTTCCAGATGCAAGACAAAGGGAACCTGTTGTGGACAATGAGTCTTTTGCCTGTTGATGGGCTTAGTGCTTTGATTGACAAAGACATGATGGGTGTTGTAATAGCTGTCTATTGGTGGGTGTTGTGAGGACAGACGAAAGAATCCAGGTGGACAAGGGATGGATATCTGTCAATCAAAGCACTGTCCTGGTGGGCTCCTCACAGTTGGATTCCCTGGAAAATTCCAGCTTCTATTTAAGCCTATTATTCACAGGAATGATGTGTATTTGCCTGACAAATGACTCAGTCTTACTTGGAGGAATTTTGGAGTTGACCTATGCTGCTCAAATTTACAGTCAAATTCTTTCCCTCGTTCGGTTTGACCTCTCTGTCACCTTTCAGGCTTGAATTTGATATCAGAGCCAATAAAATGTGTTGCCAATTACATATGATGCCAATTAGGTATGGTGCCCATCCAAACCATCCTGATATTGGGGACCCCCAAAGCGGGGCCTTACAGATCCCCCCCCAAAAATGGAACCTTCGCGAAGCTCGCAAGGTTTCATTTTTCTAGATGGGACCCGCTTTGCATAATTTGAAATTTTGGCAAATTTTGAAAGAGGGATGTGGAAAGTTGGGGTAGGAGAAGAGGGTTAGGGTGTGCTATTTAACCTCCATCATGTTTGTCAGCCAAACACTTGGTTGGGTGGCCAATTTAGTAAAAATGTTGCCAATTAAATTTACAAAAACAGGGGAAAGAGAGAAAACAAAGAAAAGAGCATCTAATAACACACACATGATAAAGATATAGTATACAAAACTCACTAGCAATTAGAACCTCAAATTCAAATATAGTACATACACATCAATATACAAATAACTCAGAGAAGAAGGAATGTCCAGGTGGAAACAGAAGTTCAACTTAGCAAAGCCTGTTGGCTCTGAGTTCAAATTCTACCACATTTCTACAAATCCTGTAAAGTTGGTATTAGACTACAAATTTGGACAATAATGAAGAAGGAAGAGAGAGACAGAAGGAGAGAGAGAGAACAGGGCATCTTCTAAATACATGCATACATTACACACACAGAGAGAGATTACACTTCAGCAATTGAAGCAGAAATTACTAAAATTACATATCACATACATATAGCAACAATTAAAGGCAAATACATCCACAATTAAAGGCAGTGATCTGGCTGACACAGTTTCAATGAAGGTAAAAGTTCATTTGGTAAGTTGCTAAAATTGAATGGCATCAGCTGCAAGATGAGAGTCCAGTTCATCAGGTATAGAGAGGAAATTCATTTCTAGAGTCCAAAACAGTTCACAGGCCTTGTGTATGTTCAGAGTTGGAAGATGTACTTAGGTTCCATGAAGAGTAGTCTTTTGCACATTTGGAGAGGTGGAGTGAGGGTTCCACCCCCCCCTTGTATCTGGAGAAACTGGGGTTCAATGGGAGCGAGCAGCATTCTTTGGCTTTCAGGGCCTTCCTGGATCAGTGGTCATCTTGCATGTTGAATTAGCTTATGCTTGTGGCTGTCTGTCTCAGCATAGTTGGTAGACTGGACCAACATCTTTTGGGTTGATCAGGGTACAAGATGAAGTCAACAGGGTTCCTGTATTTTCAGGAATGAAGCTGAGAGAGATGGCTGGGGGCCATCATGCACACACGTGCTGACGTTTCAAGGAGATTGGTGTTGCCTTGCCTTATGGGTATGCAACACAGAGAGAAAAACCAGTTTTGCAGACTAAAGAAAAGGTTGAGCCTTGGGTGCATTGGCCAATTCACCAAGAGCTCACAATTTTAGGAGTTGGCAGCTCATCCAATATGCTAAGCCAGCAAGCTGGAAAACCAACAAAATTTGAAATGCCAGAATGACACTGTGTTGTTCAAGATTGGAGCTATGTTGCCTTTGTTGCAAAAGGGGAAGAAGTTTAAAATCTACAACTACAACTACGACTAAGACAAACTATATACAGAAAAAGGGGAAACTTTGCTTGAGTGTGTCTCTTCAAGGTGGCTGCCAGCCCATGAAGGGAAGTGGAGCTGTTGCTTCGCTCCTTGGCTGCTGCACAAAAGAGGGGGTTGACCAGTCTGGGGGCTTTCCCTTCCAGTCCTTTGTTTGTGGGACTCTGAAATTACTTGTAAGAGTGGCAGTGCCCACTCATGGCTTGAGACCCTTTTGGCCAAATCAAAGTGGAGGCTGGTATCTGACCCGAGCGCCTCCTGAAGTAAGGTCTTTTCTCTTGGCATCACTGTGATTGAAACAAAGCCATGGACTGCCTTTGCCCTTCTCAAGATCACCAGAGTAAAAAGGTATTGGGTGCCACTGAATGTGAACGTAAGCTGGCACCAGTATAGTTCTGTGGAGGGGAAGGCAGTAGCCACATCTACCTCCATGTGGTATTTGGGACTCACAGGTATAGTTGTTGAAGTCTCCCCTGATGGAATGCAGTTAAGGGGAGTATGTAGTGTCAAGTCAGGGTGTGCCAGGCTGAGCGTCTTTGCTAACCTGTGCTCTGGCTGGGCAGGAGCATTTTGCTGCTTGAATTCCCACTCTGACAGGAACTTCTCTTGAAAGAGGGCATGGAGAGAGTGGACTCTCTCTGCCAAGGTTTCAAGAAAATCTCGGGGGAAACTGCAGGTTTCTAACCGCAGGCTCAGAGAGGGAACAATGGCAAGTTCTGGAAGCTTGGGGCTGGCTTCCCCTTGCTGTGCGTTCTCCCTTTCCTGGCTCTCACACATGCTGGCAATGTCCTGTGCCTTATCAAACTTGGTGGGGGCTTCCTCCTGAACCTTAGCGCGGCGCAATCCTTCTTGGTGCTCTGAAAGCACCACTGTCTCAGAGGTGGTTGGATTCGCACTCGGGGCTATGTCAGGAGGAGGGGCAATCTGTCTTGTTTTAGTGCGCACTGAGCGCTCATGTCCTCTGAAGGACTTAGATTGGGCCCCCCCCGCCGTACCCGGTCAAATGGATAGCGTCCGGGATGGGCTGACCCTGTCTCATCAGGTTAGTGTGCAGCACTTTCAGCGCTGCGCTGGAGTCTGCAGGAGGGGTGGCAGGGTCTTTTCCCTATCGGTTCTAGTGCCTCCCTTCACCCTAGATCTACCCCATTTGTTGGGCTTCAGTTGAGTCCCAACGCTTTGGGGGAGATCCCGGGACCGAGGGCACCCCTATCCTGACAGCTATAAGTCGGGGTAGTATCCAGTCGGAGGGGGACCGTTGGTCACCGCATTCACTGGCTGGCTACTTCCCAGCGGTAAATGCCTGTCTAGGGCATCAAGGAGCTCGATCGTAGGTCTCCCATCGAACTGGCTCATGTCCAGACCAAGCCTCCTCAGGACTCCCCAGAGTTCTACCTGTTCTGACGAATATGCCTGGGTGGTAGGGTCGTAGCCACCGGATGTCTCCCTGGGAACATTACTGTCCGGGGCTGGTTTTGGAGCCTGAGGCGGGGGTATGGAACTCCCTGCCTTGCTAGGCTGATTGCGGGACTCTCTGGCTTGCCACTGTTCCTGTCTCCCTCTGTAATCCTGCCGGGAAGGGGGACCTGAGTTCCAGTTCCCTCTGGGGACTGAAGTCGGGGCCGATTTTCTATGTGGGGAGTGGGGGCCGTAATTTGCATAAGTGACCTCTTGAATGGGCTCCCAATTCCCAGCCTCTTTCCTGTTTGCCTTTGGAGGGGATTTCAGGGCTCCAGCCTCACGGAGCAGGTCAGCGACCCTCCAGAGGTTGTCATTAAAATCTTCCCAAGGTGTTGTCTCGGGATTGATGAGCCCCAGGGCCATTTTAGTTTCGTGGTTCAAGCCTCCATAAAGGAGAGTCTTGAATTCCATGTTGTTGAAGTTGTAGCCATCCCACGCTTCGGGAACCTTCCCTGCTAATATGGCCAGAAGCTGCTTTCTCGCCACGTAGGCTTCAGGGTTCTCCCTGGGACCCTGTTGCTCCATAACATACAAAACTCCTGTGCTCTGTCCTGGCCACAGGATTTGGATGACCTCCCTCATCCAATCGTGCGCTTTGAGTCTCACTAAATCTCGGGCAGCCACGGCTGATTCTAAAGTGGGGAGCTCAGATGGGGACATACACAACCTGGCCAGCTGAGTTAGGTCTTGGCCGTTGGCTGTGGGGTGGGAATGGATCACTGTGTTGAGCCACATGATTTCATACCAAGCTGATCTGCGATTGCCTTGGCCTCTGTGGCTCTCCAGGGGATCCTAGTCTCGATCTCCTGGGTTTCTTGCACTTCATCCTCATTCCCTCCATCTCTAGGGGGTCCTACCCTTTTCTTAGTTGTGGATCTAGTCTCACCTGGTTGAACTGGTGCACTATGGTCAACCCAGTCCAGGTTGTGGGGGTGTGTAGCCACTGCATCCTTAGGCAGTGGCTCCCTGATGGCAGCAAGAGGGAAGGAGGGGAGAAACTCCGGACAGACAGCCAAAATTACAGCCTGAAGTGTCTGGAGCTGCTTCTCCAACTCCTCAATTCTTTGGTGGCAAGCCGTGTGACTGACAGCATGCTGCTGCTCTTTAAATTGCTTTACCATAAGCTTAGCAGCAGCTTTAGATTGGGCCAATTCTTCCTCTAAGGATTCGGCTCTTTCCTTCCAAGTCTGGACCTGGAGGGTTGCTTCACTAAGTTTCTGGCTGGTGTTCTGCACAACGGACGCAAAAATTACTTTGTCCGCGCGCAGAGTTTCGTTCTCGGCTTGAAGCCGGGCAAGTTCTTTATTTATTTCCTCTATCTTAGCTCTGGCCGCAACCAGGGTGCTAGAGGCATCTCTAGCAGTAAACCAAAGTCCCCATGCTGCCAAGGCATCCTTGGATGGCCTGAAAGCGTTCTTTGATTTTCTGGCTTGGAGGTAAGCCTCTCTTAAGGTGGCAAAGGGATCAGCCGTCTGGAAGCTGGTTTCCTTCCCGGGGCATCTTCCTTTGCTGATGACCCACTGTTCTAATTTTCCTTTAACTTCCTCCTCCTGCATTAAATTCTTGATTTCCATTCTTCCTATTTCTTCTGACACACTCACTTTTAAGTGGGACCAGGACTGTAATGATTGGGAGGATCACTGAGATCCCTGGGGGGGTGACTGGGGAAACGAACTCAGTGGAACTTAACTAGGGAAGAGGGATGGGAACCTATCTCCAGCCTGCCCAAACAAAGTCACTTTCGTACACCTAAGCCCAGCCTTCCACCTTGACAGCTTAGGGACAAAAAGACGAGGTAACGGTTTGAGGACGGGGAGGTCACCTAGACCCAAGGGGACCCTCAGGAGTACTCCACCTACCTGAAGGGGGGAAACGAACACTCTGGAACTTATTACGCCGCCTGGCCAAGCAGCAGGGGAAAAGGGATGGGAACCTAAACCAAAACCATTCCTAACAGTTTTTCGGGTGAGGGGGCCCTTCCTCTACCTCGGGACAAACTTCTTAAAACCCTAAACAAGTCGGGACGCACCCAAAATTTAAACAGCCGGGACGCACCCACGCTTTCAAAACTATCAACGGGACGCACCCGCACTCTAACTCACTAACAAGGATGGGACGCACCCGTGTACGACTCTAGGGGGGAATTTCTGCCCTTCTAAAACGTGTGCCTACTATGTGTGTGAATGTGTGAACTGAACCTAGGCTAACAGTCCTAGCGCTTAGGATCCCAGCCCACGATAGTCCCCAAGTTAGGGAGGTGATTCCCGGGATAGTTTGTGCACAACCCTTGCTACTGGACTTGATTCACTGCCCAGGAGCTAGTGACCAAGCCGGGGCAGCTGCCACACACAAACCAAGAGAGAAAAGGGGGAGAAAGATTTCCAACCCGGAGGGAATAGCTCCTGGAGCTCAGACACACAGATCTCACTCGCATGTGTCCCGATCACTCTAGGAATTTGATTCGGCCGTTCCCTACGTCTGTACCAGCCTGACTTGAGTGAGTCGTGACTTCCACTCAAATTAGGGGTACAGGGGCTGCCCGCGTTACTCCACCACTCTGTTACCCTGATTCCTGGGGGTCCCGGGAGGGACACCTAAATGCGCTCTCAATGTTATAAGTTGGGGAAATTAGCCAAGAGCACAGCCTAGCAATACGAGAGGCAGGGTAATGTAGCGAGATCTTGAACCCTATGTTTATGGGGTCAGGCCGAGTCAAGGAGCACACAGAAGTTGAAATAATAAATGAAGTTTTATTAAAATACAATCAAACAGTGTATGCAGCACACTCACACAAGATAACTAAAGAAATAAAGGTTGGAGTGGGATAGAGGGATTTTTAGAGGAGTTGTTGGTTTGGGTGATACTTCACCTGTCCTGAAGCCCGGTTGGAAGTGGAGAAGCTGGGGAGCGTGGATCTCAGCACGTGGGGCTGAGGGGAAGGCTCGCTGGACAAAGCGACAGCAAGGCGGGATGGAAGCCAAGAACGATCCGAGGAAGCGCTCAAAGTCAGGGGTTTTTATAAGGAGAACTGTGACCGCAGGCTAGTTCGGACTTGGGGAAAACAATGGATTTGGGGCTGGAGACAAAGCCTCCGAAAGGTCAGAATTTGAATGATTGAATTATAGCCAAATTGTCAATAGGACAGCCAGTATGCAGACGCGGAGTACTTGAGCGTTGTATAGTTCGATTGTCAAGCTGCCAGTACAGGACAGAGGATCTTTTGAAAGTTGCGTGCATACTTAATGAAGGTACTTGCCTTTGAGGTCCCCTGAAGCTGCGAGTCGGCTATTTCTGGCCTGCCTGTATTGTGTTGTAATATTACGGCGATTATCGGCCGAGCCTGTGTGCGTGCTTGTCCAGGGGCCTCGCAAGCATGTGGAGGGGAATGGGTACATGAGGCCAAATTATTGATATCAAGAGATATCTTTTTATATCCCCCAAGCTCGGGCCAGCCAGGGCAGTAACAGAATGCATGAAGGCAATGATTTCATGGACAATAAGGCTATCAGTATCTACTAGACATGATGCTGCATATTACCTCCAACATCAGAAAAATAATATTTCTTAATACCAGCTGTCGGAGAACACAAACAGGAAACTGCCGTTTCATTTATATCCTGCCTATGGACAGGGTCAGTGAAGGGAGGTTTGGGCCCTGTAGAAGATATTTTAGCTGGAGCCTCTCCAGCTGTTCACAACTTCACAAGCTGTTGTTTAGAACTGCACAGTACATGCACTGAACATGAGATATATATTTTGTTAAGAATTAAATTAAAATATAATAACACCATGTTCTTAAAATGTAGTTAGGTTGGTTATAATCTATGCTGACTGATAACTGACATATATTGGATGTCAAACAACTGAGCAAAAATGATACTACTGAGATAGACAAAAATACTCTGGGCAGCCCTTCATAACTGTGGATTCTGTATCCCCAGATTCAACCAACCATGGCTTGAAAATATTCCCTGCCTCCCTCAACCCAAAAAGTAAAGTTTAATTTTGCTGTATAAACGACACCATTTTACTACACCTTTGTACATAATAGGAGTTCAGCATTCATGAATTTTGGTATCCATTGGGGTGGTGGTGATGGTCTGGAAACCAACCCTAGAGAATACCGAGGGCCCACTGTATGAAACTTAGGCCCCAGGCCCCCTTCAAGACTGCCAGGCCTTGGTATCTTGTATTGGCTCCCTCCCAACCCTTGTTGGCCTTGCTTGTGAACTTCCTATGGACATCCGATTAGCCATTTGCAACATATGTAATGTACTGTGCAATGAAATGCACTGTGCAATCAGCAGAAAGAATATCTTCCTCTTTTGGAAATGAATGAATAAAACTGTGAAGATGCAGAATGCTAAACTAGAATGATCTTTGGCCTGATCCAGCACAATCTTTATGTTTCTTATAACTGAATATTAGAGGTTACCTAGTTCTGCAGCATCGCCTTTGGAAAGAAGTACATCTGTTAGTCTGTATTCAGTTTTATGAAAAGGCTGGTTCTTCCACCACGAACTCTTCATCTTCTTTTGAACCAGGCAAAGAGGCCGATAACGATCCTGGTCTATAATGCTGCATACTGGGATCAAATCTCCTTGTGGGTCCAGTTGTTTTGCCAAAGACTTGGTTGCCTTATGGAATGGCATTTCAGGGAGATGATTTTGACCTAAAAGAGAGAAGCAACAAGAAAGGGAACAAAATGATGAACTGTGATGCATTGTGCAATGGGCAGAGGAATGACTTCCTCTTTTGCAAATGGTAATTTCTTCATGTCTTCAAGCCAACTTAAAGAAAATATGTTGCTCTTTCTGCACCTCATAATACAGTTGTATAATTAATACAATTACCACCCAAATGTGAGCAACAGCTGTAACAGAAAAGTTCATGTAGCCTGGTAAATTAATCAAGCAAAGGCTTCAAAAGGACACGTTCATCAAATGGTGGTTTGCTGGTACCCTTTCAAACTTATGTTAATATTAGCTCCACAAACTTCTGTTGCTGTTGTTATGTGCCTTTAAGTTAATTCCAGCTTACGGTGCCCCCTATCAAAATTTAGCAGATAACTTTGAAGTGTATTTTTTTAATTAGAGCAAACGTGCCAGCGCATCTGTTGTCCTTATCTTCAGACATCCTTCATTAGCCCTTCGGCAAAAAGTCACTCATCTTTTCATGGTCCTGCTCCATTTTGTTATCTGCATTTCATCTTCAAGAACAGAGAGGCCTCATCATGGTTCATCATGGCTGCAAAATTCTATCATGGAGTCTGCAAATCAAAGTTTTACTGAACCAGAGTCTTTGATCACTGGAGATGGTCAGGCTTTAGAGCTTTTAACAGCTTTTTCCTTGCTTCATGCAAAAAATATACAGTTGGCCTCCATATTTGTGGATTTCACTATTACAGATCTGATTATTTGTGAGTTTCCCCAACTCCTGTTCCCCCACCTCAAGTGCTTCTTTTCTGGAGGAAGCGTCCATCTGAGCAGCTCCAATCACGCCATGCAGCCCTTTTAAAACCTGCCTCTGGTCCTCCTCCTCCTCTTCCACCAGCAGCTGCCTGGCCTGCTAAAGATAGCTCACAGCCCAGTTTCTCAGCATCACAAATCCTCTTTTTTAAAAAAATCATTTTATTCAAATTCAAATATAAAACAAACAACTGTCAACTTATTTGAAATATTTCTGATCTTCCACACTGATCTAGATTTCATTATCAATATTTCTTAACATGCTTAAAATATTGTACTACATTTTAATGCTATTATTACTTGTTGATTCTTGCATTTCCATCTCCATATTCCCGCTTCATGATATATATCCTGTAGCCCCCTCATAATTTATCTTAAATCATGAATCACAGATTTCCAACTGATGGTACCCAGCAATTACCCATTATAATTTGCCATTCTTTTTGTATCTCTTCGTCTGATTTCCCTTTTAATCTCTGAGAGACCATATCAGCATTTTTGTTTTCAATCATTGTACCCCACCATTGTTCTAATGTGGGTATTTGCATGGAGGTCCAACTTTCCAAGTCTTTTGTTATTTCTTTCCATTTTTTTTCATAATTATTTTGAAATAACTCATTGTTTCTTTTGGCTTTCCAAATACCTAGATATTTTACCTTTTGTCCTCTATTGAATCCTGTTTTTTGTACTAATTCCATCTCTTCTCTTTCAGTCATATTTTTGGTTAAGAAGACTGTTTTTTCCTTATTTACTTTAAAACCAGAGAATTCTCCATATTCTTGAACTGTAGTAATCAATTTTTCAACACATTTCCCTGGGTCATCCAGTAAGAAGACCAGATCATCAGCGAAAGCTTTTAACTTGTAATGATATTTCTTAATTTGGACTCCTCTTATTTCTTTATCTTCTCTTATAGCATTGTTAAGTATTTCCGTTGTCATGATAAACAGCAGAGGAGACAGAGGACACCCTTGTCTCGTACCTCTGTGCAGTTCTATCACTTGTGTTCTTTCACCGTTTATGACCAGTCGAGCTTGTTGTTGGCTGTAAATTGCTTCACTCCGTGCAACAAATTTTTCTCCTTCCTGCATCTGTTTAACTGCCCTCTTCGTGAATGGCCAGCTGATCATGTCAAAAGCTTTCTCCGCATCTACAAATATCATGGCCATTTTCCGTTCGTTATGCTTTTCATAGTATTCGATTACATTTAAGACCATTCTAATGTTATTTCTCAAAGATCTTTTTGGTAGAAAGCTGTTCTGGTCCTCATCAATTACCTCTAACAGCACTTTTTTGAGCCTCGCTGCTAGAATTGAAGCAAAGATCTTGTAGTCTGTACTCAAAAGTGATATTGGTCTATAGTTCTTTACATCACTCAAATCTCTTCCTTCTTTCGGGATCAGCACAACGTTAGCTTCTTTCCAAGTATCTGGTATTCCTTCCTTTATTATTTCATTTATAGTGCTTTGCAAAGGTATTGAAATCTCATGTTCCATAATTTTATAATATCTTGCAGTGAAGCTGTCAGGTCCTGGAGCTTTATCGTTCTTCAAATTCCTAATAGCCTCAACTACTTCCATCATAGTAATAGGTTTGTTCAAGATTGATCTTTGGTCTTCATTAAATCTCATTTTATTCATTTTCTCCAGATATTCTTCCACTTCTTGTATTTTTTTCCCCTTTGAGATCTTACTCATCAGCTTCACGTAGTAATTATAAAAAGCTTGTTTTATTCCCTCTTGTTTTGTAATTCTTTCTTCTTCTGTTCTAATCTCGGTTATGATATTTCTGGACCTTCTTTTACGCAGCAAACTTGCCAAAAGTTTTGAAGGTTTATTAGCTTGTTCGAAGAAATTATATTTCGTTCTCTGTATCTGCTGCTCTATTTCTTCCAAATTAAGTTGATTTAATTCAGCTTGCTTTACCTTCATCTGTAATCTAATCTGTTTATCCGACGAATTTTGTCTCATCTGTTGTTCAATTTCTTTCATCTTTTCCAAAATTCGCTGCTCAATGTTTCTCTTTTCTTTGTTAATTTCTGCAGTCCATCTGATAAAGTTACCACGCATCACTGCTTTACTTGCGTCCCAAATGGTTTTCATTGACAGCTCCGACGTCAAGTTCTCATTAAAATAATTAATTATCTCTGTTTTTGCTTTCGCTATGTACTTCTCCTTATTCCAAATCTCATCACTCAGTCTCCATGTTCTTTCTCTGTCTTTAATCCTTATCTTTAATTGTAACGGATTATGATCAGAGCATAAATTGGGAAGAATGTCCATATCTGTAGTTTTCATCAAGAGTTGTTTGGATACTAACATCATATCTATTCTTGACATTGACCTATGTCTATCCGAATAATATGTACGTCCATCCAGTTGCCCGTTCTTGTATCTCCAAGTGTCATATAAGTTTAAATTGTCCATCATATTAAAGAAGCTCTTTGGAAGTTTGCCGTTGTTTCGGGGAGTTAACTTTTGCATTGTCCTGTCAACTTGGGGACTGATTACTCCATTAAAATCCCCCAAAACAATAATGTTAGAATTTCCTGTTTCATTAAGATATCTCAATACTTCTTCCTTTACTGTAGGGAAGAATTCACCTTTAGCTCCGTTTGGTGCATATATTCCAACTATTAATATTTTATCCTGTTTCAAAGTAACTTAAACTCCTATATAACGACCATTACAATCCTGAAAGATTTGCTTTGCACCAAATTTTGAGTTTACATATATCAAAACTCCCTTCTTCTTTTTATCAATCGTAGCTGCGAAACAGCTACCTAGTTTCAAATTCCTGACATATCTCAAATCTTGAGTTCTAATTCGAGCTTCTTGCAGACATATTATATCTATATTCTGTTTCTCTAGATGGTGAAAAATTTGTCTTCTTTTATATTCAGAGTTAAACCCCTTAATGTTCCAAGAATAAATCTTCAAATCCATTTTGTAGGTTATATTAATATTTTATTACTGAGGTTTAGCTTATTCCTTCAGTATGTCTCCGTCTACCTCCCCTTCTTCTTGTGCCACAGTTCCTTGCACTACTTCTATTACTTCCTCTTGTTCCCCGTCATCTTCTTCTTCTTGTAGTTGTTCTCTTTCCTTCTCTGGAGGTAGCTGTTCATGATCTTTCTCTTCTTCAGAGGTGTCTTTTTGTAAGTCTTTCTTCAATCTATCCATCATTTCTTTTGCTTTGTGTACTGAGTTAATCCTATATCTCTGCTGTTTATAAGTAAAGGACAAGCCTTCAACCTTTTCCCATCTATAATTAATCTGACGCTTTTGCAAAAGGTTGGCCAACGGTTTATATTCTTGTCTTTGCTTTAGGATTTGATAAGGTATATCTTTGAAAATTCTAACTTCTTTATCTTCAATCTTCAGTAGTCCATCGTAGCTTCACTGTAATATTTTGTCTCTAACCATAGTCCTCGTGAACGTTATAATAATGTCTCTTAGTAATTTCCTCTCTCTCGCTACTCTGGAGGAAACTCTGAACATTCTGTCAATATATGTCTCCATCTTTTCTTCTTCAATGTCAATGAATTCTGCCAAAGCCGGTATAATTTTTTCGTACAGATTCTCTGCTGAAGCCTTTGGAACACCTCTAAATCGAAGACATCTTTCCCGATATCGTAACTCCTGCTGAGTAATTTGAAATTCATCTTCTTGTTGCTTCCCCTTCATCTCAGTCATTTCCTTTTTGACTTGTTTAACTTGTTGTTTTATCTCCTTTGTTTCTGTCTTTAGCTTTGTCACATCCTTTGTTTTATTTTCCAATTTCTTCCCCAGTTTGTCTATTTCTTGTTTCATGTCAGCTCTCATCTCTTTCCTTGTTTCTTTTATATCACTTCTTATATCATCTTCCATGCTTTTAAACTCTTCCATCATCTGTAACATGAAATCTTGAGCTTTCTGGGGTATATCCACTGATGTTCATCTGGTTGCCTGGGAAGTTGTTGTTCTTGCAGCTGCCGCTGTTCCTCTTCTTGTCCTTTGGTCCATTTTTGATTTTTTTTTTAGTACCTAATGCAAATTGCTTTTTTGCTTTTTGTTAACTTAATCAATATTCAATATAAAAATCAATTCCTTATACCTATATTTTTTACAATTAGCACATAAAAAGCTTACTATTTATAACCTTGTAGTTTTCAAATTCTAATAAAATTCAAATTGTTATATCTATAATTCCTTCACATTAGATCCAATTCATTGCATGTATAAATCAATCACATCAATCACATATATCCTTAGCTTGAATTAATTACTTTAAATTGAAATTAACACTGCTACCCAGTCACTATATCAATGAAATGAAAACAAAAATAGCTGTATATATGTAGATTATACAAGTATCTTATGTATCAATTTATATATGTAGAATTTGTATATATAGATATAGATATATAGATTTATTCTATAGGATTATATATAGCTAAATAGAAAAGACCACTTATTTTAAAATCTAGTATATTGTAGTCAATTCATTCATCAAATTCATTCAATAAAATCATACAGTGAGTTCATTCAGTATAATCAGTGGGCTGTGCCTAGGCCCAATTCTTTCACTCCCCCCTCCCAGTGAATGCTGAGTCTCCTCTCTTTTCTGGAACTGTTCCCAGACCTTGACTGTGAGAACTTCTCCTCCTTCTCCTCCAATGTTGATAACAGGAATCTGAGCTGCTCCGCTGCGTGGGGGCAAGAGTCTCTCTGTCTTTCCTGTCCTTCCAGCACAGCCTCAAAATACACTCCCTTATGAATATTTTTAAATCCTCGAATTGTTCTCAAAAGGCAAACGGACAAAAAATAAAGGAAACAACGCAGTTGCAAAGCAAAGTCCTTGATTTTAAAAACCAAACCACAATCCAAATGTCACAGTCCCGAATTTCAATATTCCATGTTCATTGTTCCAAGTTCAATGTTCAATGTTGTTCAATAGACCAAAAGAAGAAAAAAAATCCAAAAAGGAATACCGATGTCCCATCTCGTCACCAAAAAAAGGTACTATAATACACAAGAGTTCGGCAGCCATGTCTTAAATCCTATACTCCCGAAAACGCACATGTAAGGTCCCAAACAAACACAGATCAATTATGTACCAAGATTCCAAAATTCCAAGTCAGTTCAATCAAAACGGAGGGCAAAAACAGAAAGGCAAAAGCTTAAGTTTAAACCAAGGGTAACCATATTCTCAGTCCAGTCCAGTCTCTTCATACCAAGCAAAGGCAAAAAAAAGCACAAACTTCGATCCCGTCTCTGTAACTCTCCGCTTATGCTCTTTTAATCAAAACCGCTAGTGAAATCCATTACATTCTTAGTATACAGTCTATCTTAGGACATTGTAGTCTTCTAAAAAAAAATCTATCCACCATTACATACTCACAGTCTGCTGGGTCACTACGTATTGCCACTCCTGTTCACCGCTGCAAGTTCCAAATTGTTGCAGTATCAATGAAATAAAAACTAGATCAGATGCTTAGTGTCTCAAATCATGTCTTCTTTTTTAAAAAGTCATCGGCGGCGCTTGTGCCGCAAACACGGCGTCCCTGCTGGATCCGTCGTAGCCCTTCGGCCCCCCTGAAGCCTCCCGTTCCCTCTTGTCAGAAGGAGCTCGGCACCAGTTACGGAGCCCCCTTCGAGCAATCTTCCGCACCCCCTTTACCGGGGGGGTGTGTGTCTAGCTGCTTATCAGATGAAAAAAAGCGGTTGGATTCCAGCGGGAGATAGCACGGAGTTGCGGAGCTCACTCCGTGTGACCACTCACGCGCGCCATGCGACTGGAAATCCTCTTCTGATGCCTCTCCATGCCACGAAAGGAGATGGGCAAGAGAGAAGAAGTATAGGGTCACCATGCCAACCCACCCCCCTTCCTTCTCCTTTCCCTAACCTGGTTTGGACCCTGGGTGCCCGCTTTCCTCGCCATGCCTCGGCCCCCTTCCCACAGACACACACACTCATTTTGATATCTGCAGTTTTTCTACTTTTGCGGAGGTCCTGTATTCCTAACCCTACACTACAGTGATTTGCTCTTTCAGTTTGTTGGCCCCATTTGGAGGAAACTGTTGTCTGTTGGAGAGTGCTAGAATTCACTACCCCCCAATCCAAGCAGCATATGTTTTATTTAATTTTATCTTAGTTCTTTTATATTCATTCCAACATGTGTTTTCTAGCTCTGAGGGCTTGGGGCGGAACAAACATGAACCCGTACATACAAAAACTCCTTTGGACATGCTATTGTTGCGTGCCCTCAATTTGTTTCCAATTTATGGCAAGCTTATCACAAAGATTTTCTTGGCAAGATTTGTTCACAGGGGGTTTCCCGCTGCTTTCCTCTGAGGCTGAGAACGGGACTTGCTCAGGTCATCCTGTGGATTTCCAAGGCTGGGATTTGAACTCTGGTGCCCCTGAATTCTTTAGACAGACACTCTGACCAGTACAGCACACTGACCCTTCGGAAACAGGAATTTCCCGTCCCCTGCAATATACCAGAATTCTCACCAAGGGCAGACACAAGTCAGCACACATAATCCAAGTTGTTGTCATTGCTGTTTTTTAGTCCTAGCAAATGGGGGTCAAATGTAGTATCTAAGACTAGAGGGCGCATTGCACCAGCTGTGATTTCAAGACCATATAGTCAAGCACACTGGACAGAAGCTCCATGGCCCTTCTGCCTGTGTCAGATTGGATACATATGGCCATTTCCACATTACACTGTTATAGTGCTTTTATTCCACTTTCAGCATCCTATGCCACAACCTAGGCTTCCTTCTCCACCCCAGGAAGGGTTTGGAGTAATGACCACTTCCCAACAATTATCAATGTCAGTGTTATATGGGTAAAGTTTCAGCATCCTATGGAATCCTGGGGTTTGCAGTTTAGGGAGGCGCATTTAGAATTCCCAACCAGAGAGCTCTTTTGCCTCCGTGAACTACAAACCCCAGAATTCCACAGGATGTTTGTTGAAGGTTGAATAATAGCACTATAACAGGGGAGTGCAGAAATGCCCATAAATCCCACACTTACACCCAGGATTTTTTTTAAACGGTTGAACTGCTATTATAAACAAATATTTTAAAGGGTTAAAAATCTTAATAAGAAATTATTCCTGTACTTGAAACATCAGGTCAACAGTAGCCATCCCAAAAACCTTGTTCCTATTCCGCTGGCCTACTTTGTCATGCCTCTTTTTCCAGAACCTGTTGGAACGCCCATTTTCATGTCTGAAGCGATCGCGCCGTAACTGCATTAGCTTGAGGCAGAAAAATAACTCCGCCGCCGCCCTTCTTTGCTTCAGCTCACCCCCTCGGATCCCCAAAAAGATTCGATCGATTCCATCACTGAGGTTTCCCCAGAGGGCGGAACAAGCAAGGCGGCCAGCAGCTTGCCAACCTCCTCCCTCCCTCCCTCCCGCCACCGTAGAATTTTGGAAATTCTTACCTCTCTCGAGCTTGACGTTCTGTCAGGTTTGGCTCCCTGACTTTAAGCAGCGAGGCTTTAAAGCCTCCCCTCGTCTTTTGGTAGGTTCAAAAGCTAGCGTGAAGAAAGCGAGCCCTTCCAACTTCTCTGTTGCAACAGAAGGGGAGCGTGATGCGTCTGAGCATTCAGTTTCGTTTCGTTTGCACACCTCGAAAGAGGATAACTCATCCTCTTTCCGGGAAAATGCTCAGGCGCGCATTGATCAATCCGGTTGCGCAGGACGATCTGTAGTGAAAAGGTGAATCACTCTAAAACTACCTTGGGAAAGGATCTTTTATAAAGTTGTGTGCCAGTTCTGACAGCCAGCTTGGTGTGGTGGCCTTGGACGTTGGATTAGGCGTCTGGAGACGAGGGTTCGAATTTCCACTCGGCCACAGGGGGACTTTGGACAAGCCACACTCTCTCAGCCTCAGAGGAGGGCCAAGGTAAACCCTCTGAACAAATGTGGCCAAGAAAACCCCATGATAGGATCTCCTGAAGGTCGCCGTAAATTAGAAACGACTTGAAGGCGCTGAACAACAATTCCGCTTGGATTTCCTGACACTCAAAAGGTGTTGAGGTGGAGAGAAAGCCAAGCCAGTTGCTCTGAAAGAATACATCATCACCCATTTTTACCTTCTTGAAATGTGATGCCCAGAGCTGGACACAGTATTGAAATACTCTGTCCCGTTTTGGGCACTACAGTTCAGAAAGGATACTGACAAGGTGGAATGTGTCCAGAGGAGGGTGATCAAAATGGTAAAAGGCCTGGAAACCATGCCCTATGAGAAGCGGCCTAGGGAGCTGGATATGTTTAGCCTGGAGAAGAGAAGTTTTAGCGGTAACACAATAGCGATGTTTAAATACTTAAAGAGATGTCATATGGAAGATGGAGCAAGCTTGTTTTCTGCTGCTCCGGAGACTAGGACGTGGAGGAATGGCTTCAAACTTCAGGGAAAGGGATTTCATCTAAATGTTAGGAAGAATTTCCTGATAGTAAGAGCAGTTTGTCGTAAAATACACTGCCTCAGGGTGTGGTGGAGTCTCCTTTGGAAGTTTTTAAACAGAGCCTGGGCAGTCTTCTGTCAGGAACACTGAGTTAGCCTGCTGTGCCCAGGTGCTGTATAAGGTTTTCACCCACCACCCATGTCAAAGTAAAAAAATATCTGCCAGTCTGGTCAGCTCCTATACATGTAATGGGAGGAGATATCATCTTGTTCTTCCCTTCAGGCAACATTATGGCTCAGGCTGGTCCCTGACCTCAGGAAGCAGATTCTAGGGAATGTGGTGTTAGATGTACTGCGGTAGGCAATGAGGCTACTGTAGTTGTGGGAAGAGAAGAATAAAAATTGCCTGCTGCTCTACCTCAACGTGGTATCCAGAATCTTCTGGACAGGTCAAGCACTATGCTAAATGTGGCAACTGTGAGGATCTGAGGCCCATATTGCCTCTTCTCTAGAGCTCATGGGGAGCAATTCTGGCTTTTAAAAATTATGTATTTTTTTTCTAACTAAAAGAGCCCCCTTCCACATACCCGAGGGGCCATGGCAGGCAATTTTGCCACATTTTTGGACCCTCTTGAGTTGTGGAGACCCTTTTTCAAACATGAAGTCAACTGGTTTATTTTCTGTTTGAATAAGGGAGTCTCCTAGCCATGAAACAGGGGAAATGACAAGGCCACTTTTTGTAATAAAATAAAATAGTTCGTTTTGGAGGCAGTTCCCGTCAGCCCTTTGGAGCTTCAGAAAAAGCCTTGGGGCCTGCAAATGGGCCATCATTTCCCCCACCTCTTCGCTATGTATTACCTAAATATCATTGTCTGCATTTTTTTTTTAATTCTATGTATACATCAGACTTTTACAGCATACTAGCATGTAGATGAAGGATGGTTTCAGAGGAAGGTTTTTTTTCATGCTTGCAGCTAGAAGGCTTTGTAGCTATTCTGGTTTTTTTGCTCCTTTCTCCTCCATAGATTTCCATGAATACTTAGGTAACAAAAACATTTATTTTTGTTTCTTTCATTTTTGTGCCCCACTAAAAGTAGTTTGCACCATTCCAATAGATAGATAGATAGATAGATAGATAGATGAGTTTTGTAAGATGTTTAATCTTTATTTTTGAATTTTAGTTTTTATGTCATCCTCAAGGATGGTCTCCTGGAGGCCACACTGCAGTAATAGAACTGGAAGGTTTCCGCTACATGAATTACTGTGGCAAGATTATTCCTGTGCAGGAATGGTTGTGTTAACAGGGTGTACACCCCTGTGTTTTGATATGGTTTAATTGGCAATATATCATTTAATTGAAAAAATATATATTAATTGGCATAAATATAAAATATAACCTGCTATGGCTGCATGGCCATGCTGACCAAGAGGAGAAAACTGTCTGCACACATGCATTGCAAAATAAGGTCAGTAAAGACCGCAAGGCATAGCCAGATCATAGTCAGGAAATCACCTGGAAACTCCAGTGATAAAGGACTTGCCCTTAGCTGCTGATGACTCAGCCTTTTAGAGACAATAGTGTCTGGGAGCTCCCCATAGGATGGCTGATTGTCTTCCCTCTAACCAAGCAGGCTACTCTTTTGTCCCTGCACTTGTGGCGAAAGGGTTAAAACTTTAGAACTGCAGTTGCTTAAGTAGAAAAATAAGGAAGAATAAGGTGAGCAGATGTATCCTTTATCTTATCAGAAGGCTTAGGTATGAGCTTAGCTATGCAGGGAACTTGGGGAGTTTTTAGGTCAGCGCAACCCAGTGAGAGTACTCCCTTGGTACCGAAATACATCATTTTGAAAGCTGTAACCTGGGCCTCTGTAACCTGTAAACTGTTCATATATGGTCATGTTTTAATCATTTCCTGTACCTGTTTACTAGAGTGTATAAAGGGTAAGCTGATACCTGACTCTGGGGTCTCTCGGTCTCTTTGGAAGACTGAGATCCCTGCGCAGTAAAATAAACTCCTGTTTTCTGAAACCGCTGGTCTCAATTCTCTGGCTGCCCACAACAGTGGGACAGTTACTGAGCTATCAGGCCTACTACTAGCCCTTTGTCTCCTAATGTTAAAGCCATTAGCTCATTCCAGACCTCATTGTCCACTCTCTGGACTCCATTGTTTACTCTGCCAGAGAGCCATCAGCACCTTAGCTCTCCAGGCAGAAGAAGAGTGTTTAAAATCCAGTTTTTGGCCAGCCAACTTGCAGTCCACCAATTGCTGGTCACACTTTGCTACTTTGATTTCTGATTGTTTACCGTTCTTAGACTTGTATCTAGGCCACATCTGCTCATCTTCACTGCTCTTCTGGATTGGTAAATATCACCCACTTTACCCTAAAAAGCTCACTATCCAAAATTTTTCTCCTTTTTCCTTCAGTTAACTTTCTGTGATTGCGTGACTGCTTGTCTCTTGCGTGTGTGATTGCAACTCCACCAATAAAGCACGTTAAGCTTACCTTTGGATCCCTAGCTAGTTCTTCCCTGCACTAGATCTCATAATGTTACCCTGCATTGCAGGCCTCCTCTTTGAGCTAATATTCCACATCTTTTCACAGAGGTACTGGCCTCACAGGTGAACCCCTGAGTCACCCACATTTTGGGGTAACTATTGCATATGCCCTCCAAGATTTCACAAATGAAAACTGAGACACGTATGGCCGTTCCACTTCAAAGTGTGGAAAAAAAAAATCCAGAAAAAAGAAGTAAAACTTACTAATGAGGAACAACACATAAAATTATTTTAAGCAGGATTAATGTGCCAATTTAGGAAGGACAAGACTCTACCCTTGTCTCTTCCTCCCACTGGTTTAACTGAATGTAAATTACTTCTGTATTTCAAACTCAGTTTGCAACAATTTAAGGATAAATGGAAGGATAACACCACTGACACAATTTTTTATGATCATTAAAGGTTAACTTTAAAATGATATTCACAAAGATTTGCTAGAATGCCATAAAAAGATAAGTCTAATGGCATTGGGAATTATTTGCAAGAAAATTCTCCTGTATAAGTGAAGGATTGCTCACCAATGTTGAAATTTCTTCTGCTGTTGTTAGCTCTGTTAGAACCACAAAAGCTTGACATTGCTTTTTTACACATAGGCCCTTTCCGCAACTTACCTGCATCTGGCGCGGTTGTGCAGGGATCACATGAGCAGCCTCTTCTGTGAGGCTCTCGTGTCCCCGCTGCTTCTGCTCTGTACGAGCTGCCTGCCAGCTGGCAGGCGACATGAGGGCTCTGCCTCTTCCTTCTGCAGCGCAGCCGGGTATTTTCCCAGGCTGCACTAGGGGCGGAAGCGCGAGGGCTGCGGCTCCGGAGCTTCACATAGACAGTAAGTACGCGTGGGGCCCCAGAGCGATGCACAATTGCGCACCATTTTTGACTAAAAGCCAAAAATGATATAGTGCATGATTGGCGCCTGCCGGCAGCATTGCACGATTGCGAGGACGTCGTTTGAAACGCTCCTTGCAATGGTACCATGCTCCAGAGGCCCTTTCGCGTGACAAATGCCGTGTGAAAAGGGCCATGGTCAGGGATACCCTTTGATTTTATGTTCTGTTAGCCTCAGAGATGTTTCTAGGCTGTTTACTTAAAGGTAAGCACTCAGTCTTTAACCTTGGAATAGAAGAATATCTGTTCCTAAATGCTTTATACTAGCTGACTGTGCCTGTTGCAATGTTAGCATTTCTCAAGACTTTCTGTGCCAACCAAGGCCATTTCCACACTACACTGTTATAGTGCTATTATTCCACTTTCAACATCCTGTGGAATTCTGGGGTTTGTTGTTTACTGAGGCCAAACAGCTCTCTGGCTGAGAATTCTACATGCCTCTCCCTAAACTGCGAACCCCAGGATCCCAGAGGAAGTTGGAAGCGGAATAATAGCACTATAACAGCGTGGTGTGGAAATGGCCCAAGATTAGCCAAAGAGATTTTCCTGTCTGAGAGCTAACACTTTGGTTGCTAAAAGCTACTTCTTCCATAAACCCAGCAAATTGCAGCAGCTTTGCTGTGGAATTTCTCCCTGTGTCTCCTCTTTGGAAGTAACAAGTAGATGGATGAACCATTAGGTACTGACACAGACATCTGATCTTTTAAAAGATTATTTGGATTTTATTAACGGAAGATTACATTTATACTTTTGCAAAGATTGTGATAAGCATCAGATAGATTTACAGGGCAGTCTCTGCCCTGGAATGGCTAAGTATCTAAAACTAGCTAAATCATTTTGGCATATGCAGCAGAAAATCTCACATGGAGCTCTCCCCAAGGCCTAACAGTAAAAAAAACAAAAACAAAAAAAATCTGTTGTAGCAAAGTAGGAACTAATCTTTTTGTTGTTGTTGTTGTTGTCTCCCATGTCTTTAAAGACAGATAGCAAATCTCAGTAAAACTGTAAATGAAGATCAAAAATATGAATTTATCAAAGCATAGAGCCAGATAGAATAAACTAAGATTAATCAAATCTGGCAAACTGTGGTAAAATGGGATAAACGAAAGGCTTTTGTGAGTCCATAGGAGCTTAATATTTGTTCTTGAAAACAGCACCCAATCCACCCCACAAACAACAGGTCAAGTGGGTTTTGAAATTGAGAAAAATTATAAAATCAGTTTCTGATGCAACACGAAGGTAAGGCATAGAAAGGAAAAAGGGTCAAAGCAGTATAGAATGTTCACTGACTGCTGTCATATGCACTTAACACCACCCTGAATCCTATCCAATGTGTGTAAAGCAACATACAATGAACAAAGAGTGAAGAAAGCATCAAGGTTTCCAGTTCCAGTGTGATCAGGTCCTTTTTTTTGCATTTGGACACCACTCATTTCAGTCATTTCACTAGTAAACTGCAGGTCTTCAACAGTGAAGTGTGGGATTAGCCATCTATGGTACAATTCTTCTCCTCCTCCTTCTTGACTAAAATCATTTCTTGGGTAAATCATTATCTAAGATACCTCCAACCTTTCCAAACAAACAACAAACCAAATAAGAACATCTTAGTCTGTAGCACTGATCATAGAAACATTTTTGTTAAAGGCAATTGACAAAAATTATTGAGAGAAGCAAAACATGTTTTGACACACTATTCATATCATCCTTAGTTTATGCTGTGCAGCCAAATCTTAGGCATTCTCTTTGGGTTTCCTAGACTGTCCTGTGACCTATGCAGAGTCTGATCTTTCTCCAATCCATCTAAAACATATTCAGGTTCACTGATTTTAAAAGCAGGAAATAAGTATTTAAATTAAAATAAACGTTCAGTTACTTGCATTTAGATGCAGGCTGAAAAAAATAATTTCTGAGGCTCTTGAATTTTTGACGCTCTTGATGTGCAGGTTGGCTACTTCTGTTGACTCGTACTGGAACCCTCACCATCCTATTCCCTGAGTAGGCACAGAACTATAGAGGAAACTCTGGTCAGAAAAGGAAAGCATGCCACACAGAGCTTTTGATCAAAATGGTGATTCCCTGCTCCTGCCCGCCCCAGCTACACAGTGAAAGGGTAGAGGAGACATCTTTATTGAGAGCACACAAGCCATAAGTTGGGAAATATTAAGATTGAGAGATTGGCAGGTCTCCCAACCAGCAGAGCATTTAGTAAATGCACAAATGGCAGTTGAACAGATTATCAGTCCCACTTCAATCACTCCCCCTAGACACACTTAATCTAGCTCAAAATGAACACAAACAGTTTGGTTAAAAGTATGTAAAAAGGATTTACATAATCTTGTGCATAGTTTACACAGGTTCAAATTCTTGAAGAAAGGTAAGAAGAAATTAAGCAGTCACATGCTTACAGGGAAGCGTGCTTGCTAGAGGGTGGGAGACCACATGCTTGCAGGGAAGCAGAAGAATAAGAATGGGAAGAGGAAAAGAACATGCAAGGGGAAGTGGGTGTTGACTAAACAACGGGAAGTTTACTCTAGGCAGTCCCTTCTATAAATAAAACCTTATTAACTCCATCTCCAGAAACTCATACCACATCCTCAAAGCGGAGGTAGATCATGTTATTTAGATGACACTTTGTTATCTTCCGAGAAATGCCAGGTGTGGGGTTGTTTTTTATTCTGTCCCTGTTTGTTCTCCCTGGGAAAGGATTTGCTTTCAAAGTAAATTTTTCCTACAAATGGTCCCTGTTTTTGGGCTAGTTACGCAGGAGAGAACGAGGCAAGGAGAAGGATTATGATGCCTACTGGTTCCCCTCCCTCCTCAGCGTCTCTTTGCTGAGCTGCTTTTCGATTGCTGCTTCCTGGACCAAAGGACTTCAGGAGAGGTGCAGTATTTCCCAAACTGCTAATCCCTTAACAGTCTCTCTATTTTATTTCCACTCTTTATTTCTATTAACCCTTGGATGTGTGTGTGCTTGCGTGCGTGAGTGCGAACTATTACTACTCAATAAATTCATTCATTGGACTTTTTTTTGTGATTTCTGACTGAGCCTGACCCTCTAAACATTGGGTTAAAGATCCTTAATTACCCTGCCCTCTTTGCTTTGCTAAAGCAGTGCTCTTAGCTAATTTTCCCCACAAGTGACAATTTGACAGGCGTTGGGAATCTCCCTAAGGGACCCCCAGCAAGTAGGGTAACATCCCCTTCTGGAGCATCACACCCTCACAGTGTGTGTGCTCTATATTTTTGGTTAACTTTATGGATGAATTACTCTCTCTTCTGTGGCATCCATGACCATCTCTGGCTTGAGGTGAGGCTTCTGGGAAACAAGTTCCTTCAAAGCTGACTTGTACCCATAGGTAAAAAAGGGTAGGCATTGCATGAGACAACATGACAACAGGAACAAAGTGGTGGCAATGAATAAAATAACAAAGAAAATCCTCAATGAAATCCAATCAGGGATCCAGGAGATTAACCAGTTCCAGACCTCATAAGATATTTGTGTAAGTACATTGTCTTCATAAGGCAAAGAGTGACCCTATTAAGATGCAGAAGATGACACAGGCCAGAGGTCTAAAGCAAAGTGGTGTGCTATAGGATCCCATTCTGGCTGGCCAAACCACCGGATTGGCTTGCCCTACTACTTATCGTGCAGTTTAACATAGTAACAAAAGTCCAAGAAGATGAGTATTGCTTTGAGGAGTGTCTCTACTAAAAGCTGCTCTGTAATGTCCAAACTGTTCATCTAAGGATCAGCCAAAAGTTGTAGGTCTCCTGCTGTCCACTTATCCAGACCAGATAATTGGAAGTGAACCTTAAGAATGTCTGCAGGCAGGTCCTCAGCTACCACAGCTAGTAATGGATCCACGACTTTATCCCTTCCATGAATATTGCTGACTCACTGGTTAGCAGGACCAAAAACAGACCATTGTAGGCTGGCTTCAGGGCTGCCTTTTTGGAATTGCTTGATCCACATGCAATCTCCTGCTGAAATGGGTGGACTGGGTGTTCAAAGGTCATGGTGTTGCCAAGAGTTGCAGTGCACCACAGTTGGCTTAAACACTTATGTAAAAGCAAAAACAAAGTAAAAACAGTAATGTGACCCTCCACAGAGCAACAGTGACATGTGACAAAGGGCAGCTCTTGTTGGGGGCCTGATCACACAGCATTTCAAAGGGGGAGAGACAAGCTTTCTTTGTAGGTCTACTGCATAAATGAAACAAAACCAAAGGAAGTACTTGAGGCCATTTCGGTCCTGTTTCCTGACAATACTTAGCTAACATCGTTTTTAGTTTTTGGTTTGTGCACGCCACCTTACCTGAGGATTGAGATGGTATGTGCTATGTAGGGAGTGGGTATTGCCCAGGACTTTTTCTACCACCAAGAGTACTTCCTTGACAAAGATAGGGCGTCTGTCAGAGTCAAATGACACAGATATGCCAAAGCAAGGAGTAAATTCTTTGAGGAGCACTTTTGCAGTGGTCTTGGCAGTACTATTCAAAGTCAAATATACTTCTGGTCAGGAAGTCAGATGACACATCAGGACCAGCAGATGGCACTTTCTTTCTGCTCAAAGCAAGTTGACATAGTCCATTTGTAGATGCTGGAAAGGCACTGAAGGGCAAAGGTGTTCACTCCAATGGGCACTGACATCTCAGAACAGACCATTCCTTTGCATTGTGCCACACACTTTCACTATTGAATGACAATCTGAATACCTGGCATGCCAGTGGTGAGTGATGAGGTGAATCAAGGTATTAGTACCATAATGGCCAATGTTATGGTGATACCAATGAGCAGGAGCAAAGTAGGCAGTCTTGGGAAGGCATGATTGACCATCTGGAAGCTCCCAAAGATCATTACATAGAACAGTGTCAAATTATTTCTGTCATTACATTTTGGAAGAAGACATCTGAAGACAGAGCTGAAGAGGTGAAAGGGGGGGACCATGGCTAGTAGGAACACAGACAGCCTCTTTGGCAGCTGCATCAGCCAAAGCATTCCCTTTGGCCACAGGAGACCGGTCTTTAGTATGGACCTTGCAATGAACCATGACTGATTTATTAGATAGCAACAGGCAGCTTTTATACTAAAACCAGGTGTTGAATGTCTTTTCCTGTTTCTGTCTTATATCCCCTGTGGTACCACAAATGAATATGGCAATGACTCACCCCATAGACATAATGACTATCTGTGTAAATATAACTTCTTCGTCATAAGCAAGCCGCAAGCCCCTGCCAACTCATAAAGCTCTGCAACCTAGGCCTCCACTGTCCAGAGGATGAGGCTGGTTCAAGAATGTCCCATTCAGCGGTGACCTCTCATTTTCTTACTATCCAGGTAGTAAGAGCTGTCACCATGGAACAGGATGAGATCTGGTTTGTTCAGAGGTTCATCAGTAAGGTTCCCCCCTTACCCAAAGCACAGTCCAGGGCTTGGAGGCAATCATGGGAGCCCTTGGGAACAGACAAGTCAGGCAGGAGAGTGGATGGATTTAAGGGGCCACATTGTTGGAAAAGCACATTGGCATCCTTGAGTAAGTTGGCTTCCAGCTGCTGTTGCCTGTGAGCTGAAAAAACTTGTATGTACCCCTTTACCCAGCAAAGCAGTTAATGCATGAGAAGTCAATAGAAAGCAATAAGCCAACGTCAATATCAGAGGCACCCCACAGAGAAGCAGGCAACACTTGTTGGTCTGGGGAAGGCAAGAAGCAAAAGCTGAGATGCTAGGATTTGCTCAATAAGAGTATGGAGCAAGCCCAACCAGAAGGAGTATAGGTGAGACTTGCCTTCACATAAAAGGTCTCTACCCATTAAAGACAAGGGAGCTGTGGAGTATACAAGAAAAGGGTGTTTAAGGAACCAAGACAGGCAACACTGAGACGAACAGTAAAGGACAAGATAGCAAGGTTTCTCTCCATGCCTACAACAGTTTGGGCTCACTGCAAGTTCCATTCTGGTTCAGCCTGAATCAAAAAAGAAAAAGTGGCATCTGTATGTATGAGGAGAGAAAATAGTATACAGTCCTCCCTCCACATTTGCAGGTTTGACCTTCACAAATTTGATTTATGCAGGTGGTGTGTGCATGCCTTCCCTCTTTTCTCCTCTTCCCATCCCCTTGCGTTTTTCCCAGGGGCGGACAATGGGTGTCGAGGCAAAAGGCAGGGGAATGGGGGAGGCATGAGTTCCTTCTCTGCCTCCAGTGCTTCCCCCTCCTATTCCTTTGCCTTTGGTCCTGGTGTGGAGAAGGAAGGCTCGTGAACCAGGGCAAAAGGCAGGGGAATGGGAAATGGGAGTCCCAGAAGGGAATGCGAATGGGATCATAGCGGGGAGTTATTTATGAGTTTTCTACTTTTGTGAGGGTTCTGAACTCCAAACCCTTGCAAAAGTGGTAGGACTACTGTATTTTCAACATACAGTCACTAAACGTTCAGCCAGTATACATAAGGAAATCAGCCAAAGTCAAGGCTAGCAGTCCAGAGTTGTCTTCATCCCCGGGGGCACCTTTGTTGCTGAGCCTGCTCCCCACATCCATGTATTCTTCCACCTCTATCTCTGCTACCTCCACAACCGCATCTCATACCTCTCCAAACTCCTGACACCTCTTTTGCTACCAAAGCCATCATTTTTAACGCATCCTGCCTGTCCTTCTTTTTCTCTTTTTCTTTCTCCCGCATAAAGTCTGCTATTGCCAACGCCTAAGACATAGGGGAGTAGCCCCGGCCAGGGCAGAAGTTCTCAGAGTAATCAGGAATCACTTTTTGTGCCTGATTAAGAAAATGTGACACCACCAAAACTACCTGGGAGTTTCCTCTGGCTCCTGCTGGACAATGTAAACTTATTGAAATGAGGCAGTTTCTGAGCTATCTGTCTCAAGTGATTCAACAATCCAACTCTGCATCCAGCCAAAATTGCCCTCATTGGTCTCATCCCAGAGGTTTGGTCCTAACACAGCATTCCTGTACTGGTCCCATCTCTACCTTTCTTTTTCTGCTGCTGCCCTCTGGTGCTCAGAATCTGACAACTGTCTCCGTTCCTCTCCTGTCAACACTCAAATCAACAACTATTCTCAGTCTGCATAAGTGGGGTCATAACTAGCAAACAACCATTCCAACATATCAATGACTTTGTGGGGAAGGAAATAAAAACCCTGCTGTTGGCTACCAAAGCAAGCCTTGTACTTCAAAGGGAATCACAGTAGGTCTGAGTTCCCGTCCCCTTATTTTCTCTCTGCCAGGCAGCGCCCAAATATCAGAAAGAAGTGTGTTTCCCTCCTCCTGCTTCATGTGGAGGTAATCCTTCCTTTCTGATAGAGGGCAGCCATTTCCTTCCAGTAGATCACCATTAAGGACAACAAAAGAAATAAAGAAGAAGGGGAAAAAACCCATACACACTTCCTTTTCTCAGCAGCAAGCGAGGAACTCTTACTTGCACTGCCCAATTTAGGATCCAAGCGAAAGAACAAAAGGAGGGGAGAAAAGTCCTTTGGCATCCAGCTGCCAGTGGTGAAGCTCACTAGAAGCCAGCAAGATGCATTCACACATTTCATCTGCTTGTCTTAGAGAACAGACTGAGAGAATTCAAGGAGGAAGCAGCGCGCTAGCTGCTCAGCTTTCCTGCTAGTTCAAGGGAGGGAAACCAGTCTCATGCACACAGAACTGCTGCTGATGCCTACATGTCCCCTTCACAAGTGAGCTGGCAATACTCCACCCTCCCCACCCTGTGAGCAGAGGATCGAGTTACCCGTGGACAAAAACACTACGTCGGAGAAGGAAAGCAAGCCATCCCAGCCTCCCTTGTATAGGCACTCATGGACAATGCCACGTCCTGACTTAAAAACAAAGGCAGCCCCCCTGACACTCTCTCTTTCTCCCAGTCTATCCCAAATCTTCACAGAATTTGGAACAAGGAGACAGAAGAAGTGAGAAAGAGATCAGACACACTTTCCTTTTCACTCAACCTCACACCCTCCTGGTTCTCCTCTGCTCCATCATGCAACACTCCCGACAGTGGTGGTATTCAGTAAGTGTCTGGGTGCCCAAATTGCTGGCTTGAGTGTACAATGGTACTTGGTGTATCATCAAAGGGAACAATTTAGCAGTGGAGTCAGGCAAAGGAGACTCCTTCTTGGATCCTGGCAGGCATGCATTTTTGATATGCTCAGTGTCCCAATCTCTAAGGTTGTACCTCCTTAGCACCTCCTGAGTATCTTCATCTGAGAACTTCTCATTTGCATGATGGCCCGACTGTTTCTTTGTCCTGTGCTTTCCTTTTTGCCAAGGCAAAGTTTCTTTCCTGACTTTCCAGTCCCTATCTCTCCTTGAAGGGCCAATTCAGAGAGAGCTGACGGGGCTGGAGAAAAGGGCAAGGAGTCAGCTGGTGGTGAAGATGGTGAGGGCAAATGCTGTGGGGGATGTACCTGTGCACAAGGAGGCAAAGGCAGCGATGGATACATAAGATGCAAACAATTCCCATGGCTGAAATAGGAAGGTAAAGGAAAATCTCCAGTTCTGCCTCCACCACCGTTTGTACTAACCATCAAGAGGGGAGACTGAACTTTGATTTTTCAACTGCCTCTTCCCACTAAACCAGTAATCCATTTGCCAAGGGCGATTGTCAAGTATCTGGCCTTGGATACCCTTCAGTTAGATCTGCTTGAAAGTTCTCCATTTAGGCCAGCGCTTCTCTCGAGCTTCCAGCACTCCAGTGTACCCTGTCCAAGTTTTCATGCACAATTAAAACTAGGGATGGGCCAACTGAATCCCCAAATCCCCAGCAAGGATTTGAGATTCATGAATCTGAATCCCTGTGCAAAAATAGGCGAACTGAATCTTTCAAATCCAGCAACCAAAAATTAGGTTTTTTTTAAAAAAAGTTGTTTAAAAAAAGTTTTTAAAAGTTTGATTTTTTTAAAAAAAGTTGCTTTTTAAACCCTTTTTTAAAAAAGGATTCGAAAGATTTGAGATTCTGGAGATTTGTGGATTCCCAGAACCTTCCAGGGATTCGAATCCGGATTTGGATTCGGAAAATTCTGGATTTGTTCCATCCCTAAATAAATCATAATATTTCTTTCATAATATTTCTACATGTTGGCTTGTACGGATGATTTCCCTTAAACCCACAAGTCCAGAGGTCTTCCCAAAGGGATGCTCTCCCCCTGTCCCATTCTTTTCTGACAGGAGTTTCACAGCTAACATTTACCTCACTTGTCTGTGGTGTCCACCACAAATGGAGACGGAAGATAATCTCACCCTGGTGCACACTGGCCTGATGAGGCCAAAACAAAGGTCAAAGGGTGGTGCACTGAAATCTAAATTGTTGGCTTTTACTGGAACCCCTAGTGGCTATGGGATCTGCTCTGTTGTTCCAAATGCAAGAAGCTGTGCCTTTCTTTTGGTGCCCTCTGACGTGAGCAATCCATGTAGGAGCAGTTCTTTCTTCAATTTGGGCAGCTATTCTGACCCACTTTTCCAGATGGGCTATGGGTTTCCCATCTGCAGTTTTCAAATCATTTTGGAGCCAGATTGGAAGCCACACGCTGGCGGCTTTAGCTGTCCAGTCAGAGTCAGTATAAATGGCGAGGGGGCAGTCAAGCGGTTTGTGCTCTAGGATAGCCCGTAGAGCTTCTACTTCTGCCGCTTGGCTGGAGTGGGGTCTGGCCTTCCCCTGGAGGGTGAACGAATCCGTGACTCGGATCCCTCCAAAGCCTATTCTGGGGCTTCCATCAATATGCACGGAGGATCCATCACAGAACCAGCACGTAAATCCTTGTCATTGTGCTTCTTCAAAAGAAGCTCCCCACTCAACCGGCCAATTGTTTTTGTTTATGGGTGGCAAAGGGCACTCATGCGTGGCTCCTGTCACAACTAGACCATAGGGAGCTGGGGGATCTTGAGGCTGTTTCTGGAAATCCACCCCACGTGGCTCTAGGGAAATAGTCCGTTTGGCAATCCTGGCATTGGATGCCTGGCTGTTCTGGACCTTCCCAGACAGAATGTATTTAAGAGGTGTGTGGGGAGTCTGGACAATCACACAGATGCCTCTGATCATAAACTCCCAATGTGTTAAAGCCCAGACTAGTGCGAGGCATGTCTTCTTGCAAGGGGTGAATTTGGCTTCATGTGGGTCCAGATTACGGGAGGCGTATGCTATAACACGCTGAGTGTCATTTAAATGTTGGGATAGAACTGCTCCTATGCTCCTGTCCGAGGAATGGTTTGGCCATGTGTGGATGGGCTAGAGCTGGTGCTTTCATTAGGTCCTCTTTGAGTTGTGCAAACGCCTGCTGCTGTGCAGGTTCCCGTTCCCACTGGGCATTCTTTTTCAAGAGAGCATACAAAGGTCTTTCTTTGGTGGCAAAAGACTCAGTGAAAAATTGAAGGTGCCCAGGAGCGAACGTAGGGAGTACACGTCGGTGGGGGCCGGCAGCTTGGCAATTACTTCGACCCTCTGGGCATTGGGCGTGCGACCCTCAGTCCCTAGGCAGAGTCCTAAATACTTGACTTCTGTAGTGACTAGCTGCGTTTTTTCCCTATTTGCCTTGAACCCGGTGTCTGCTAGAATTCTCAGAACCTCTCTGGTGACGTCCCTCGTTTTCTCTTCCAAGTCTGAGTGGACCAGAATGCCATCCACGTAAGACAAAACATGGGATTGTGAGGCTGGCTGCAGCCTATTCTACATTTTGACCACGTGGGCATGACAAATGCTGGGACTCGAGTGGAAACTCTGCGGCGTGCATTTGAAAACATACTGCTGCCCTCTGAACGTGAAGGCAAATTTGTACCAGCATGCCTCATGCAAGGGTATCAAGTGGAAGGCGTTAGCCAGGTCCACCATGCTACAGTACTGGGCACCTGCGGCAATGGCTGACAGGATCTCATTGTATTTGGCCACCACTGGGGCTACGGGGGGAGTGACGAAGTTTAAAGCTCTGAAATCAACCGTCATCCTCCAGGTCTTGCCATCTGCCTTCAAAACTAGCCATAAGGGCACATTGCAGATGGACTGCATAGGGGTGACTACGTCCCACTTGACTAATCCCTCAATTATTTTCCCTATGCCTTCCTCTGCTTCAGCAGGGTATTTATATTGCTTCTGGGGTGGCGGATCCTTGCCTTCAATTAAAACACAGGTGCCCTTTACCTTTCCGCACTCAGTCTTATCTTTGATCCACACCTCAGGGAAGTCTTGGACACACGGGTCGCTGGCTAAGCAGTGCACAGGGGCAGGAGCCTTGATAGCAGCGCAGGGGTGCACTGCGGAGATCTCAAGGGGGCCCTGATCTAGTTTCCACAAAAACTTGTTCGCATAATCCACTGTGAGCTTATTTCCCCAGAGGAATCCGATGCCTAAAAGACCCTCGTCTTCCCCCTGGTTCTCACAAGGCCACAGCTTAAAATGGAACATGTTTATGGACATGGGAATGTTAGTCCATGTCCTTGCCTGGTGTCCCCCCCGCCATACCCGGTCAAACGGATAGTCTCGGGGGTGGGCTCACTGTGTCTAACCAGCTTAGGGTGCAGCACATTCAGCGCTGCACGGGAGTCAACTAGAAGTGTGGCAGGAGTCTTGTCCCTCTCGGTCCCTATGCCTGCCTTCACCCAGAATCTTCGCCATCGGTCAGGCATCAGCCGAGCCACAACATTCCTGGGGAGACTCTTGGACTGAAGGCACCTCTATTCTGACAGCTCCAAGGTGGGGTAGTACCCAGCCAAAGGAGGACCGTTGATCACGGCATATACCGGCTGACTATTTCGCGCCTGGAGGTGCTTGTCCAGAGCCTTGATCAGTTCCACCGTGGGCTTCCAATCGAACTGGCTCATGTCCAGTCCAAGCCTCCTCAGGACTCCCCAGAGTTTTACCCGCTCAGATGAATATGTCTGGACGGTAGGGTTGTAGCCGCCAGACGTCTCCCTGGGAGCATTGTTGTCCAGGGCTGGGTTTGGAGCTGAGGCGGAGGTGTGGAATTCCCTGCTTTACTGGGCTGACTGCGGGAGTCCCTGGCCTGCCAATGCTCCTGCTGAGCTCTGTGGTCCTGCCTGGGAGGGGGATGTGAGTTCCAGTTCCCCTTTGGGACTGAATTTGGGGCTGTCTTCTGGTGCTGAGAGTGGGGGTCGTAATTTGCATATGTGACTTCTTGAATGGGCTCCCAATTCCCAGCTTCCTTTCTATGGGATTTTGGAGGGGGTTTCAGGGAGTCAGCCTCACAGAGCAGGTCAGCGACCCTCCTGAGGTTGAACTCTTCTCAGCCCATGTTCTCTGGGTCAACTAACCCCAGGGCCATCTTCGTCTCGTGGTTCAGACCTCCGTAAAGGAGAGTCTTGAACTGCACGTGGTTCAAGTTGTACCCTCTTGGAGTTAAGGGGACCTTTTCCGCTAGTATGGCCAGAAGCTGTTTCCATGCCACATATGCTTCAGGGTTCTCTCGGTGTCCTTGCTGTTCCATAACATAAAGGACACTCACACTTTGTCCTGGCCACAAGATTCAGATGATCTCCCTCGTCCACTCATGGGCCTCCAACCTGACTAGCCCTCAGGCTGCCACAGCAGACTCCAAGGTGGGGAGTTCTGAAGGGGACATGCACAGCCTGGCCAGCTGGTTTAGGTCCTGGCCGTTGGCGGTGGGGTGAGAGCCACATGATCCTGGTCTGCTTGTTAAGGGGGCCAAGTTGATCAGCAATCGCCTTGGCCTCTGTAGCTTTCCAAGGGACCCTGGTCTCAATCTCGTGGGTCTCCCGTACCTCTCCTCTGTCTGAATCTCCCTCTCCTGAAGAGGCAATCCTTTTAGTCATTGACCTGGTCTCTGCGGGCTGAACTGGGGCACTGTGGTCACTCCAGTCCGGGTTGTGGGGGTGTGCAGCCAAGGCGTCCTCAGGCAGCGGCTCCCTGGGGACATCAGGGGGAAATGAGGGGAGAATCTCTGGGCAGACAGCAGAAATCACTGCCTGACGGGCGTGGAGTTGGTTCTCCAAAGCCTCAATCCACCTAATGCAAGCCGCGTGGCTGACAGCATCCTGTTGGCAACCTCCTGTTGCTCCTTGACTTGGCCATCCATAAACTTAGCATCAGATTTTGTGTGGGTTAATTCTTCTGCTAACGAATTAGCCCTTTCTTCCCAGGTTTGTGCCCAGCACACACGAGAGTTAGGGTAACCTAGCGAGACCTTGTACCCAACTTTTACGGGGTCAGGCCAAGTCAAGACAGAGACAAAATTAATTTATAATTATTTTCTTTATTTAAAACCTACATCACTGCACACTTGCGCACTCACTCATGCAGACCTAAGAAGAATAGAGGAAAATTGATAGGGGATTTAAAGAGGAGTATTGGGGGAATACTACACCTGATCCTGAAGTCCGGGAAGCCGAAATGTAGCCAGAGAGTCGGGAAGCGGTGAAAGCTCAGCACATGGAGGCTGAGGGGAAGGCTCGGCAAACGGAGTGGCAGCAAGGTGGGAAGGAAGCCGGGAGCAATCCAAGGAAGCGCTCAAAAACGGGGGTAGTTATAGGGGAAAATGTGCCTGGAGGGTGGTCTGTCCCCAGGGAGAACAATGGGTTTCAGAGTTGAAACAAAGCCTCTGAAAGGTCAGTGCTTAAGATGATTGGGTTTTGACAGGGTTGTCAATAGTGCAAACAGTATGCAAATAGAAAGCGCTTGACAGTTGTGTAGTCAGGAGCGCTAATCCTGTCAAGCTGACGGTTCGGGGCTGAGAATCTTTTGTGTGCTTGGTGTATACTTAATGGTGCTTTGATTGGTACTTGCCTGGAGGTCTCCTGAAGCGGTGTGATGGAAAGTTACTGGCCTGACCAGGATTTTTCTTGTATTTTTCAGCCATTCGGCTGTGCCCGTGTGCATGCTTATCCGGGGGCCTTTCAAGCACGTGGAGGGGTATATTTTTAATAGCCAATTTATAGTAAATTGTGGACCTGGGTTCAAGCTTATCCATAGCAGTAACAGTCTCTAATAGTCATTCGTGGTAAAACTGTTCTCTATGAAGTTGTCCACTATTTTTAATAGTTTTTAAAGCTAATAGCTACTGGCTATATTGCAGTTAGGAGATATATGTTTTGGGATTATTAATTTCCAGAGTAGGTTTCAGTATATGATATAGTTTATAGTGTATCATTTTTTTCTCACAATACCGTTGCAGAATATAACATGTCCCAAGGAGGAGAACAAATAGAGCCAAATGCAACTAAAACTAGCATTAGAAGGGAAGTGCAGAGAACAAAATAGTCAGTTGAACAGGAAAAGTAGCGTATGGAAATAGAAGGAAGATGAGGCACATAGCTGGAGACGCAGAACATTGGTAAATCCACATACCCAACACACACCATCTGCTTTGAATCCTCCCTTGTCTTGGAACTAGTTTGGGATGCAATCCCAGGATTACTTACAAAGTTTCTTCGAATAAAATGTAATCTACTTTAGGGTAAATATGATTGTTGTGTATGCCCATTGGTAAAATCCAGTTTGGGCTGAACCAGTTAACCCTCCCTACAGGGCAGTTTCCTGTAAGGTTTTTTACTATGGCATCACTCTCTCTAGACACTGAATTTTATGGGGTTTTTCCAGGAATCACCCTCTGATCTTCCCCTTCCCTTTTTTCCCATATGTCTCCTTTGCTCTTACCTTAAAATACCAGTTAAGGAGAAAAGATGGAACAGTTCGTGTTAACACCCTTTTCTGAAACGGTCTGCTGCCTGTTTTCTCATACTCACTCCCATATCTGACACTTTCTCATCCCATGTGACCATATCTTGCCAATTGCACCTCCACTTTGCAATCAGCAGCAGCCATGCAGTGTGTGCAAGTGGATGTGGAGCACAGCTAGTTCAAAAGACTTGTGTTAATGTGTGCCTAGTGCCTACAAAACCAATATGTGCATACTTCCTGCACTGATGTTTGCAAGGCAAGTTAATTATGAACCACTAAATATATAATTATATATTATGAACCCTTAATTATATACAGAATCCCCTTAAGTTTTGTAGTGCATTTGTAGAGCAAATTGTGCACCACCTACAACTGCTGACTTTCAAAGACAGTGTGGAGTCCTATTGAGCACTCCAAAATCAGCATTCTCCTTTTCACTCAAAATCTATGTCAAGGTTTCATTGTTTTGTGTCTTTTTTAAAGAAAAGACATAAACTCTGAGTTTTGTGGCATTGCCTACAAATGATAACTAACATGTCCAGCATGAGGTTCTACTGAACACCTACTGAAAACCGGTATAGTGCCTAACGATGTCAATACTGGTAACTTGTTACTTTTTAACAGGCTTCTTTGGTGATCCAACATCTTAACTTTATTTTGCTTATTTTAAGAGATGAGTGAGTCAGGTTGCTGTAACGTGCAGTCACAACTTCTGTTTTCAGTCATAGACGGACTCACTTACAAGCATACTGAACACTTATTTCTCATGCCCTGCGTACACATCCACATTAAAAGAAAATAGGATAGGATGGGCTTGATCTCTCTTGCGCACCAATTGCTGGAAGACCATCACAATCCATCACAGTCCATCAGATATCCTGTTTTTCCTTTGGAAGTGTGAGTTGCTAAATTATGTTCAAAAGTCTCAGAAGTGATTGGGATCTTGTGGAAAAATTGGATAGGGGTATACTTCAAGCTGATCATGTCCACAGGCTCTAAGTGCACCTTATGATTACGTATTTGCTTTTTTAAAAAAGGGAGAAAAATGTAATATGTTACACCAATAATAGAGTATCATATTTGCTGGTATATAAGACGCGCCCAATTTATACACCGGCAAATACTATTTGTCAGCATATAAGATGCACTCGCGTATAAGATGCACCCCATTTTCAAACAGTATTTCTCGGGGGGGGGGGGAGTCTTATACACCAGCAAATAGGGAAAACATTTCCTTTTCAGGTCAAGGCACACAACATTTGTAGTCCACTATGATCACATGAAAACTTCCTGGAGACTATTGGCAGCATATATTCCAGGTGTAACTAGGGCATGACATGTTGGGAGGACTAGAATGTTTTCGCTAGTGTTTTGTTCACATCAAAGATACAGCAAGAAGAAGAATCCATTTAAAACTGACGTGTGCTCCTGGCTTGGTCCTTATCCAGAGGATATATTGACATTTGAAACACCACTAAAAGGGAAAACTGGAGATACCTCTGGAAGTCATTTGCTTTAGAATGATCAACTGCATCTGAAAACAGCACCTGAAATAATCTTATCTATCCTAGTTTTATGTCAGAGCTGTCTATATGGTTACAAAGCTTTTGCATTGACTGGGCAAGAATGGGGGAACACATTCCCATTAAGGGGGAAGGCAGTAAAGCTAATCTGATATGGGACTGGTTAGGTGGGAGAAAACGGAATGGAGCAGCTGTGCCTGCATACTGGGGAGGTGGGAGAGAATGCAGTGAAATGAGGGCAATTAAAGTGGGTGGGAGAAGTATAGCAGAGATGAAAATGGGACTCAGAAGTATTGGTAACTAGAAAAGAGGTTTCTGGATGGGGAGTTTGCATAGGTAATGATAAAAAGCACCTTCAATCAATGCATTTTAATTAGGGAACATGAATTATGAGCCTGAAAAAAAAATCAATTTGAAGTACAATGACCGGGATCTTGCATTGCATTCTTAATTATGTAAGCACAGCTACAAATGACATAAAGAATCTGACTCCCAAAACCCACCTTAAACATTACGTTCTGCCATTGCACTGAGGCTCAAAGGTGGGAGGGGGGCTAGCCATGTCATCCTGAAGCACCCCACTCATGTGTGTTATAGGCTTCCATCACCAGTGTAAATGTGGGAAGCAGAGAATCTGATGCTGAAGTTACCAACAAAGCATTCTGGACTGTACGGAAAGGTGTAATTCATGAAATTCAAAAAGCAAGGGAGAGTGGGTGTTCTCTTATCACAGCAGGGCAGCACAGTCTGACAGAAATGCTTATGTGACACATAGGTTTTCTCTTCACTATATCTTGGCAGCCTTGAAAATCTGTTTCGGACTTGGCAATTAATTGTTGTGCCAATGTTATGAACCATTTGGTATATCTGAATTTTCTGTTTATTGCACTTTTTGTTTCCATTTTAATTGTTGTCTTCTCTTGACTGTACCTCTCTTTTGAAACTCCCCCTCCTCCTCTTGGAAAATTGCAATAACAATAGGTTAAAAGCAATTAAAATGTGCTATAGTACTGCTTGTTCATACACAACCATAGCTTCAAGGAATATGCACACAATCGTACATGAATACTGATTTATTAGTTTGTTTTGGAATACTGTAGAAAGGACTCATAAAAATAATATTCATACTTTGTCTTAGAAAGTTCTCCAGATGAAATAGCTCTTTTCTATCTTCTTTGTACACAACAAAAGGAGAGCTAATCTCAAAAAGCAAGGGGGAAGGGACAAATCAATACAACTGCAATTCTATGTCCAACACACGGGTGTTCCACGTAAAATGGATAAAGCGCACTGAAAATGACATTCACACAAATATGCTAAAAATTATATTTCACATATAATGTCAAATCAATGCAACAGGTTATTCTAATATAATTAAAGAACATCCCATGTCATAAAATGCCATTTCTGATACCAACACAACTACTCTGCCTCCTTACTCTACTTTAAAAATAGCTGGATTTTTTTTAAAAGTAAACCCTTGTGAAATAAATAGCATAAAGCTTAAAGAAAACCTAGACACCTCCAGACAGTCAACTGATGGTGTCAAATTGTCAATTAAATTCAGAAGTCTTAGCTCTTACAGTAAACAGAGCTTCATAGAGGTGGGGTGGGGGAGAGATACTTCTGTTTCTAAAGAGTTCCAGAACCACTATATACAGTTCTGACACAGTTCTGAAACACTGTGGCTGAATTTCTCTCTATGTCATCACACATGGCAAGTCTGCCCAAATGAACCTGTCATAGCTATCTTGGGGGACAGTCTCGTCCATCTTGGGTGGCAGAGAGAGCACACCACTCAGAATCCCATCATCTGGAACTACCCACTGTGGACATTTTGAAATGACATACTTTTAAATACTATTGGAATGGCACACTCACATATCGCCACCCCCTACTATTACCATTGCAAGGGGCTCTTTTGGAACCTTTACTTTCCAGAACATGGAAAAATTACTTTTTGAACAAAACTCCCAGAAATCCCCAGCTCCCTATTAAACTAAACTCCCTGCTGAACAATCCCTCCTGTGCTGATTAGAGGAAGGTACTGCAAGCAACTAGACTGAGGACACAGCACCGTTAAGAATTTCCATGGTTTCAAGAATCAAGTGATTCCCCAAAGAACCAACTGAGTTCTTCTATTAACATTCTTTGACCCCCAGTCTAGGCAACACATCTCTGGGAGAGCTCATCAGGCAAGGAACCTACATGTACAGAGTGCCCAGTCACCCCCTGGCCCACTTGATCTAGAGACCTGCCAAAACATGGATTGTGGGCTTGACATCAAGTAGCTAGTTACGCTTTGTCCTGTGTTATGTAAGATGACCATTCTTGTTAAGAGAAAGGGAGCATTCCTCTGCTCCAGAGTTCTCTACTTTGTCCTAGACATGGACAATTCTCTAAAGCAACCCTGTGTATGATAAGCCAGAAAGAGCAACTTGATTTATTCAGAATAGGCTGCAATGCAGTCACAACTAGTTTAATTGGTTTTCCCCACATCACTTTCCTGTTGAAGATCACCCCCTGAAACTACTCTTTGCACAATATGCCAGTTTCAGCTCAAACAGGAGCATTAGAGGGATAATTTCGAACAGGAAAAATCTGCAGAGACTACATCACACTATGTTCTGAGTCCTTCCAAAACGCAATGATGTTGTGGGGAATGAAGAATGTTTGGCCTTTGAGACACTGCAGGGGTATGCAGAAGACCATTCATCATCTACAAACAGATTTCTGGGTGCTTTGAAGGCAGATGGGCAAGGATTGCTGATAGTCAACCTCTTGCAACAGCAACATTAAGTCCTGTGCACTTCACTCTGCTTCTGAAATTCAGAAAGCTTGGAAAAATTGGGAGGTGGATTTGTGAGTGGGAGGACCAGGAACTATGTTCGGTTCTTGGCCTCAAAACAAATTCAGATTTCTTTGCTTCAAAGTGTCTCTCTTCTGTCTCAGCTTCCAGCAGGTAGCTGTCAATGTCTGAGAAAACAACAAAGTAGCTCCTACAAACCTGAAATCTGCCCATTCTTATATCAAAGGACATGATCTCCCCACAACTCTGAGTCTGCTTTAGAGGGAAGGGCTTAGCCATCTTTTGCTTCTCAGCAACTGTCAAGGAATTGAATTTGGAGCTCTTCACCAATAAGACAAAAGGCCTAATTGTTAAATTATCCCCTTCCCTATCTGTCTAGCACCCCCTCCGCCCTCAGAGATCATGGAGAGACACACCTACTGCACAAAAAAATGAAAAATTTCTGTTCACTTACTTTTTTTTTTTTTTTTTTTACAAAAAAGTCCTTTCCTAGCCCTAAAATGGACTGGGGAGGGATCTGTTAAAATGCCCCTCACTACCTAAAGAGCTTTTGGGCGCAATTTTTTTCAAAATTGTTTTTTGACCCCAGGGGGATTTGAGGGCTGCAAAACAACTCTGAGAGCACACTTTGTGCACTCTAGTGTAGAAGATTCCATTGTGAACCCACACTGGCAGCGGCAATTTTGTAACAGCAGGAACAACCTCAAACTATTCAAACAAAAAGATTATGCTTCCGCAATACCCCACCTGTTTCCTAGTGAGAGTACGGCTGTGCCATTCAAGTTTGCACCAACATTTAACTAGTGCATAGAATCTTACCTCCTTGGGGGTGGACACAGACCTAATGAAGGTGCCCTTTCCATCTTACATACTTGCAGGAAGCAATCAACAAGAATCCTTATTCAAGCATTCTGGAAGTGTGTTGGTTAAACATGTGAGGAGCTGAAAACACCAGCCCTGCTCTCTTCAGTTGTTCCTTTGGTCTCACAAAACAGAAACAAAAAATATCTGATCCATGGAGGTTTGCTGCATGGGGAAATGTCAATTCTTGCCTCTTCCTCCATGTCACTCTTCTGCATACAAGTGATGAGGCAGTGAAAGGCATTCTCTTCCTTGCATGTTTCAACAACATGCTCCAGGTACAACTGAATAAGGACACTGTAGAAACTCAAGAGACATCAGAATACAAATCCATCAGCGAATAAAAGGAACCGTTGGCTGGATGTCCTATCACTGAAGTTCCTTCATTTTTCAAAGTCAGAATTAAACAAGTCCTCCACAAACAAGCATGTAGGACTGACATCAAAACAGGATTTTTGCACCACCCACTCATGAAATGGATTACAAAACATTAAAATACCGTATATCATCTAGCGATTTTTAGTTGAGCCATTGCACGGTCTTGCCTTGGCTAACATTAAGCCACATGTCTCTGGAACTACGGAGTTTACTTTTTTCTGACTAGCCATAATTTCTTCCATAACAGCTATACATTGCAAAAAAACAAAAAACAACCCCCCCCCCGCAAAATCCCACATACCTCAGATTTTTCTGAAAGACATTCCTTTCCTTTGTGGACTCCTTTTTGTTCTAACTGTACCATTACTATTTTCAGATACTTACAGACAATGAAAAACATTGGGTGTGTTTGGATGTTACAACAACACAATTTTGAAGAAACCCAGCTTACTGTGGGTGATCCTGCATACTAGCACTTAATGGCTGAACCTGGCAAGAGGTGGTACTATGATTTGTTTCTTTACCAACATGCCAGAGAAATAATGCTGCAACAAGTCATGGGTTATTTCTCTGGTGTGATGGAGGAAAGTCAAGCCACAGTGCTGGTTCCTTTTTGAGTTCAGACTTCATAACAAAGCAACCATGGACAGATGGCTTGTGGCATGCTTAGCTACTCTTGTTGCAAGGATGAGAAATCAAGCAGCATGAACTAGCATTTGGCTCACCCTGGATGGGCTCCTATTCCTGTGGAATCCTGGCTTATATTTACATGTAAATGATGCCAAGTGTCCCAACAGCACCGCTGTCTGTGAAAGGACACTAGTCAATGCTCCTGGCACCATGAATAGGGGTGGACCAATCATAAGGGATTGTTGGAAAGTGCAGTCCAATAACATCTAGAGAGACAAAGCGGCCCTCCCCTTACATAGAAGAATGAAAATGTGCCAATGTCACTGGAAGCTAGTTGCTCTCATGCCACTGGAATGGTGAATCACCTCTGGATTTTAGCATGAACTAAAGAGGTATCCATTGGGCTGAAGTCTATTCCCCAAATAAGTTCAGCATGCTGGACAACTCCTTTAAAATTTAAACTGGAGCGGATTCATTACTACCCTGACACTACTAGCCGCCAGTCTCCCCGGGTGATGTGAGAATGAGCTTATTAAGAAATCACATGAAAATTGATTTGTACCCAGACATAATCTTAACAAGCCCTGCTTTTTCTTTTTCTTTTCACCAGGTGAGAATTTCTAACCTTGAAAAACAAATATTTGTCAAATCTATTGCAGCAAAGTGCAGCCTCTGAGCTGTGTTTAAGGCCTTGCCTGTCTATACTGGAAGAGCACTAATTAATATACAAGCCCTTTTAGGTTACTCATTTTCGAGCCATGCATAACATTGATGAACAGATGGCTTCTTCCTCACATTTTACTTTGTCATCAGAGCAAGAGCTGGTGTTAAAATTGTGCATGCATTTACTTCTTAAAATCATCACTGAAATTCAACATTTAGCAGTGTACAGCTGATTGCACTGCACAACCCACACTACTGAAATTTGGGAAATTGGCATCAGCCTTTCACTATAATTTTGACATCACAGTAACAGTTTCTTTTCAGCAGAATGAAGAATGGCAACAAAAAAAAAAATCAAAGCTCTGGTTATGGGGAGAGGTGGAATAATAATTGAAGCAATAGCACTCGTTATCAGCTAAAAAAAGCCCCTATCAAATAAATTAACATTTTGTTCTTTTTTTTTTTCCAAATGAGACAATGGATGACACACATCTCTGTCTCTCTTCCTCATTATATTTCATGCTGCTTATTCTCATTATTTTCCCTTTTCATAAATAATTAAAAGGATAATGCTGCCCGGATGTCTTAAGACAGGGGTAAAAATATAGGCTCCACTGAAGTCCCAGACCTTTTAACTGTGCTAGGATTTTGGTGAATAGCGTACAAAGTTAACCCTCTTTGCCACTTTATAGATAGGTGTACTGAACTGGGAAAGTTACTTCCTTCTCTCAGAGAAGAGTTACACTGGGAAGATCCTGCCTCCCTCTCTGTGCTTAGACAACAAATTCTGAGCAAAACCTGACATCATCAATATGTACTATTTGGAAATGTAAAGTTACTATTGCCTCCTAATTTACAAGCTCACATGCTCACACTCTTATTGTCAATGCCCATACTAATACTACATTAGGATGATGGGATTGACAGGGCCAGAGCATAGCCTTGAGTGGTCTTAGCTAGGACCAGATCTAGATAGGAAGCAGTAGCCAGGCCCAGGTATTTGTCATCAAGCTCACCTATCGGAGCTCTTGGGCACAGCAAGAAGAACATTTCTGCTGTGTTAAACAAACAAGGGCAAATAACCCAAAATCCTGGTATTTATACTTGGTCTGCCCATCTGAAGTCTCTTACTGCCTGACAATTGCAAGGGCTAGCTGCTCCCCTCCTTTTTTACAGTGTTTTGGAGATAAGCAAGGACATGCAGTTAGCTCACTTGGCAAAGACCCAATCTTAGATTCCAAGCTTACTTCCATAAGCATTAGGTGTTCCAGATGTGATCTAAATATTGCCATAATCAGATACTGGGAGCTGACAAGCTGCTCAAATAAGAGTTTCACTGCAACTCTTAACCATATCTTGGTTATTTTGGACTATGTCCCTTAGACTCCTCCAGCTAGCATGGCTATTGGATGATTCTGTATACATTAGTCCAAAGAAGTAAAGTTTCCAAGCTATTGTCTTAGCTCCCCCACCCTTTTGTCCCCATTTTGTCCTTTCCACCTGCCACTCTGTGAAGAATTCCCTCTGAAATATTGCTTTTGATAGTTCATATTTACTCCCCTATAATCACTTAGCTATGCTTTCGTTTCCTGGAATAAGTTTAATCCTTTTTTACATTTAATTAAATCGATGGTGTCATATTTGGTAGCAGGAAGACATGTACCCCCCTTAGATACTCCTAAAAGCGGAAGCAATATTTTATACAGTAGTCTGCTATTTTCTGAATAGGAATGGAAGTTTAATTCTCTAAGGCTAGAAAAGAGGCTTCTAATTTTGGGGTACATTAGGATCAAAATTTGTATGCCATCTCAGAGGAGTAGCAAGGAAGCAAGATCTCAAGTTCTAATGCCAGCTTCTAATTTTCAGGAGCTCTAGCAGAGAGATGTCAGGAAGTACTCCAGTCTTGTTTAATTCTATTACAAAGCTTTTCTTCTAGCTAGGAATTTGTGCGTTTCTGTGAAGGGGGTAGGGCATTCCATACTTTTTCTTACAAGGCTACATCTTTCTCAACAAGAAGCAAGCTCATATGTCCATGATGCTGATAATCAAAACTTAACGTAAAGTTTTTTCCAGATGTCCAGATGGCTGGTTAGGTTGCAGCCAATGCTTTAAAGACTGCTGCCAATACAAGAGATAGCATATGATAGTTCATAGTTGCTGTCATTTTGCTTTCTTTTTCTTCCATTGTAATAAAAAAGCTGCAAGTGGAAAAGATACACTTCTTGTCGCATTAGTAGAAGAGAATCTTCCTTCTCTTTGTTAAACTGAGCCCCACAGCAGGCTTTAAAGCAGGTGGATAGGAACAGCCATTGGTTGCTGAACATAGGAAATTCTCAGTATTCTGGATAGCGGGGGCAAAGGAAACTTTCTTCTGATACAGTGGTGCACTTAATACTAAGCCTATTCTAGGCAGAGGGAGCCCACGATACCAGAGTGGTCATAGTCAAATCTCTTTGAACCACAGCACTGCCATGAATCAGGGACAAACAACAGGGTGGTACCTAACTAGCTAAATGCACTGACATATATTGGAATTCTAAAACAGAAAGAGGGAGTTTGCCAAAGATGTCTGAGTTTCTTGGCCTCATCCTAGTCTTCTCCTCCACTGTGCAAGATCATAGTAAGTCATCTATACATCAAGAGACTAGTCATTTGGCTGTTGGCTCTGGGAGTCAGGAGAGACACTGCAGTAGAGCCAGCAATCACATGACTATCAAACTGTGGTTACCTAAGTGCACCAAAAATGTCAAGAATTTCCTTCTCTTTTTCTTCTTACCCAATTTTGTTTTACCACTAAAAGTCCTTTCTCTGTAGCACAAGCTTTCAAAAGACAATTTAGAGCAGCGCGGCTTTATAAGTGGAAAACAAAATGAATAGGATTCTCTTCCACCAGCCTACCAAGTAATTAGAGGAAATTGATAAATGATCAATTAGGGTTTATCAACCTTGGAGATATCAGTCTCCCTTCCAAAATTTCTGATGAAGCCCTTTCAATAAACAAGTCAAAATTCCCTGGATGGGACAGTCTCATATTAAAGTGCATCTGCGATCATCGTAAAATGTCACCTTGTAACAGGCTCCTGCCTTTCTACATGTGTTCTGCCTCCTGGGCTGGATGTCTTTCATCCCCAGAGAACAAGCTATAAGTACCTTTTAAACTGCAGAATGGCCTGCATCGATTTTCAGATTCGCAGGAGGAAAAAAATAATACTAATAATGCTAATCAGTTTTAGCTTCCCCATGTCTCTCTGCAAGTTAAACTCTATCTAGGATTCAGGCAGCACTTGAGCTAGTTAAGTTTTCTTGGATCTTGGAATCCTGTGTTGTACGTGCCCGTCTGGAAAGAGCCACCATGGATTTGATTCCTGAAGATGCAGCCAGAATTAAGGAAGTGGGGGTCCTTCCGCTGGACTCTCACAGCTCACAAGAAGGTATTTTAAAAAAAATGTACCCAAGTTCAGTACTTGTTGATCCCAAATATGCGGACACCATGCAGCTGGGGTAGTTTGGGAATCAAGACACTCATCAAGGAGATGGTGTTAATGATGAAGTGCATCCGGTCATATTTTGTGTAGAAGCTGGTAAGGAAATAACTGCAAGGGTAAGGGCAGAGGGGAAGAAAGAAGTAAGAGACAGATTAATTGTGATGCTTTGTATTCCTTTCTCCAGCTTTGAAAAACTACTTTTTCCCCTTCAGGCTCCACTGTTCACAAACCATGGGGGATTTGGAGAGTGGTAGTCTAAAACTTAAATATACTAACTATAGCAATACCAGACACATGCGTTGTGGAGTCCTGGTTAGCATAAAGAGCAAATATTAATGGCTCTCAGTGGGATGAAAGGGTTAACTTGTAGTAGTGACCTTGTTGGATATTTTTTGCGTTCACTTTGCAGTTTGGGGCTGGGAAAAGGCTGTGAATACTGGGGGAGTGAATATTTATCTCTTCTAACCTGCTTACACGGTTTTCATATCTACCGGAGTAAGATGGGTCATGCTTGTATACTTTTCTTTGTTTGCTTCTGCACTGTACAACCCTAAGGAGTCCTGTCTTGCATTGGACTCACTTTGTGGAGGAGGATGTACAGCAGCTCAAGGACTTTGTAAGTCCAGCAACGGGGACTGAATTTGATTGCTGGCCAACTGGCAGAATTAGCTTGGGGGGCCCAGTTCTATCATTCATTGTGAGGGGATACTGGACTATATCAGCGAAAGGACTAGAATGCTTCTCTGCCGTGGACCATGTACTGTATCATTTATCACCAGTAAAACTCATGGTATAGAGGTTATCTGTATCAGTATGAAAAGAACCTTTGGAAAAGTCTGGAATTATGCCCAGTTCTGGGATGAGACACCAAGGTCAGCTCATTTCTTCCAAATAAGCCAGGGCATAGAAAGATATAAGAAAGAACTAACGATGGAAATAATATTCAATAATATTTTTAAAAAGGCCAAAAAAAATGTGTTTCTTGAGTGTTGGGAAGTCCTGATGAGAATTTTGGAGTGTCTTATAAGAATCTTGGCAGTTCAGGACTTACTCTGCACAACATTCTCACTTTTCTGCACAGAAAACAGCATTTTCTGTGCAGAAAAATAATATTTCTGGGTGGAAATATTATTTTCTGTGCAAAAAATTCTTCTTCCTGCACAGAAAAAAAAATGTGTGAATTTTGCACAGAATAAATCCTGAACAGTGGATAGTTTTCTAAAACTGTACAGTTTTTGAAATTTTCTCACAGTGGGAAGAAAACTGCTAAAATTACTTCTTGCTTTCTTTTTGAGAACAAAATTAGCACGTAATCAGATTACTACATGAGCCCTATAGGAGTTGTTCAAAACCTCACCACATGGTGGCTGTTCTATAACATCATAAACGCTTAACAACACTAGTCTTATACAGTCAGCCCTCCACATTTGCGGGTTTCACTTTTGTGGATTTGATTATTCACAGATTATTTGCTGTCACCTCTGCTGCGTTTTTAATAGAGACTACAAGCCTTGTGAGACTGAGAAACTGTGAATAAGGCTTGTAAGTCCCCATTAAAAATGGTGTGGGGCAGCAGTGGAGGTGGCAGTAAGCCCCAGCACTCATCCACTTCTGCCTTGTGAAGGAATTCTGATGCCTCAAAGGAATCCATGGTGGGTTGAATGTGGTGATCATATTTTTTTTGTGTGCTAAATATGGTTTGGGAGGGCCATGAATTATTCACGGTTTTTCCAATTTCACAGGGGTCCTGTACCCCTAGCCCTAGCGAATATGGAGGGATGACTGTAGTTGAGACTGGCAGTAAAAGAGAGGCTGTTTGTGTAAGGAGCAGGACTGCAGTACAGGCAGGACTCCCAGGGATGGAGCACTAGGGTTTTTTTAAATTGGGGACAATGATGACATCTGACACCTATTCCCTCTTCCCTCTGAGTTTAGTTACAATCCTCCCATTATACCTGCACACAAAATGGATTTCTCAAACTACACTATATTATTATGAACTATGCCTCCTGTAACACAAAGTATTTGGGGTGTGTGTGGCTTGCTTCTCAAATAAGAAATTAAGACCCACTTGCTTTAAAAAAAGACCTGGTCTTGATGAAGATGAAAGCTGCTGAAAATGTTCTCTTGATATGGATTAACACAGCATTTTTGAACTTCTTCTGGGGCAGGGGGTGGGAAGGCTATGGGGACCATGAGTCATGATGAACTTTAAAATTCTGCGTGGGTGAAGCAGGACTGTGGAGTAAAGCCTATCTATATGGTTCCTGATTTAACCCTACCAGTTCTGATTTAACCCAAAACAGGTATAGAAAGGTACAGAAAGCAAACTAAAGTAACATCAAGATTATTCCTGGCCTCTTTCTTCTGTTTTAAATAGCATGGTCATCTCTATGTCACATACTTGCTCTTCCTGTTCTTTCCTCTAAGAAAAGAATAGGGGCCAGAGTGAAGGACGAAGGTCTGTGCATTTGGATAGCATTTCTTTACACCATCCAGAATTAATGTATGGAATCTGCTGCTACGAGATAGCCACTGCTTTAACCTTAGATACCTTTATGGGGAGGAGGAACAGGTTAAAAGATGCCTATCAGTGGCTACAACGCACAGTGACAATTTCCTTACTCCAGGGTCAGAGTGCCACTTGAGATCAGTTGCTCAGCTGAGAAAAAGCTGTTGCAACCATGTCCTGCTCAGAGCATGGAAAAAGTTTATTTAGTTATTTTTGTCAGTAATACTCACATTATCTCTTAGTCAGTATGCACTCTGTGGCCATGCTGACTAGGAAATTCTGGGAGTTGTATTTCAACCCCCCCCCATGAACCCAAAGAAACAAAACCCCTTTTTCTAAAGTGCTGCTCCTGTTTATAGGCTTCCTGTTCACTATCTAGCTGGCCACAGCATGAAACAGAATGCTGGACTAAATTGGCCTTTGGTCCCTTCAGGATGGTTTCCCCTCATGGCCTTAACATTTATTGATGTCAGCTTAGTCCAGGAACAGAAGAATTTCTAGGACCCATTCCCTCTTTTCCCTTGCCTTTACACATAATCTTCATGAAGGCCACACTGCCCCTACCCCTGCTTTTTTTTCACCGCAAATGGCAGGACCCCTTGTACAGCAAAGTTACAGAGCTTAGTTTGGGGAAGTTACATTTAGGAACGTACAACTCCCAGAATTCTGCAGTAAGCACACAGGATGGTTATACAATCCCAGGGCTCCCTTTCGTACTCACAGTATAATGGGTGTGATCGTCAGGAATTTGCGGGAAGCTGTGAATTGGACACCGTAATCCATCTGCTCCCAGTGGGTCAGCAGCCGGGCTTTCCCCTGATCTGGAGTCTCAAACGGCGTCCCTTTGACAGTGTGCAAGAAAATATACATGCTCTGGAAGAAAACATCAATAAATGCTTGTTTGGGATAGTACAAAAGGCTTAATTCTTTATTTCTGGGCTGGCTAGCCAGATATTTCATTCTCTCTCTCTCTTGTTCTGATGGCAGTTTAAGTGCTGAAATAACACATAAGCAAGCATCCTTGCATCAAAGTGCTAACCTTCAAGAAAGACATCTGCGCATGACACAATAAACAAATAACAATTGTTCAGTGGTCACTCACTACTATCGAGCAATAATTCTCAATTTCTGGTCCTTCAGGTTTTTTGGACTTCAATTCCCAGAAGTGTAGCTAGCATGGTCAACGGTCAGGGATTCTGGGAAATAAAGTCCAAAACATCTGGAACACCAAAGGTTGAGAACCACCACCATAAAAGCCTTCACCTTGGATTGTTTTAACACTTTATAGTCAACCTACTTAGAAGGGAAATATATATCCCTTATGCTCAACATTTCTGCCCTTGTCAAGCAGGCATAGCTGAAACAGTTGAATATATGCTTCTCTATTGCTTGTACTACAAAGACGTCTGCTTTTTAAATACTATCCCAACTTAAGTAGCTTTTCCAGACAGACTAGATAATTTTTATTGTATCATCCTTCTTTCAGATTCCATTAACGCAATTACTCTAAAGATGGCAAAATTTGGGATTCCACCTTCTATTACCCAAAACAATCTGGTCATACTTTCTTAGAAATTTTAGTAGAACTAGAAGGCCCCACTAGGTTTCTTACTGAAGACACTTGTGATTTTGTCATTATTTGCATTTATGTTGGAATTTTTCCCAGACTTGTCATTTGTACCTACTCATTTTGTACTTGTTTATTTTCTAACTGCAGAAACTGGTCTTTGAATGTAAAAAAATTATCATGCCAACATCATGTCCTGTGGGATCTAATGAAGAACACAAGAGGGAAAAAAAGGCAGTGTAAAATCCCAGTTCATTTCATGAACTTATACAAGTCACTGCCTGGGCAAATACATGATTTAAAAAAAAAATCCATCCTACTGAAAGTCCTGTGACTACAGCTGCAAAGGGGAAGTAAGATGCGAACTGACAAGACCAGATGGCTAGCAATGCATATGCTGGAAGTTAGAAACATGCCTCCTCCACAGCCTTATGCAAATCACTGTTGCAAAGTATTCTGATCCTGTCAGCTCAGAACTGACATAATCCATAGGGACACAGCTTTGGGATTAGTTAGAGTACAGGACTAACATATAGATGTGTTCACTATCCTTCTGCTTCATCAACCCTACCCAGCTTCAACTGGATGATAAATTATTGCCCTACCTTACAGAATAACTGTGAGGACTGCAAAGGCTATTGGTAAGACTGTGGGGCAGCCAGCTTTCTCAGCTGTGGCATCCAACACAGAGCAGAGAGGTACCGGTTATCCCCTTGTCTCCTTCCCTGACAGCATTCTGATGCCAGCTGAAACACCACTTGGAAAAATTACTTTTTTAGACTCCCAAGCATTTTGTATTTTTTTAAAATTATTATTTTTATAGAGTTTTATATAAAAACAATAAAGCATAACAACAACATTAACATTCATCCGACCACATCAAGGATATAACACGGAAATATCTACATACATACCTAATCTATATACTCTGTTACTCAAATCATATTTTTCAATCATCCGTGACTCCCCCTCTCCGAGTAAGAAATATCAATAAATCCAAAAGAAAAAATTCGATGTGTCTGTCTATCACATTTTAAGTCGTTTGTTCCTGTGTAGTTACCATACCTTAATCAAAAATCAATATTCACCATCTTTGTATCTCCCCACAAATTTCTGAAATATGTTATCACACATTCCCAGTCTTTGGTGAATTTTTCAAATTTATCTCCTCTTAACACATAAGTAAACCTGTGAATTTGTAGTATATCAAAAAGCTTCATCTCCCATTCAGCTATAGAGGGGAGAGTTTTTTGTTTCCATTTTTGGGCTAACAACATTCTAGCAGCCGCTATCATATAAAATATTAACTTACCAGCCTTTTTTTTCCTATATCCTCACTCATTATTGTAAGCAAGTAAAGCTCGGGAGACATGTCGAAATGAAACCCTAAAATTTTTTCCATTTGGATATGAATCATATTCCAAAACCTTTTTTTACTTTTTTACAGGACCGCCATTGATAAAAGAATGTTCCGACTTCAGAGTCACATTTGCTTAGGGTTTCAGTAGCCTTCCAGCCTGTCTGTTACCTGAAGATATTTGGTTTTCTTTTTTCTTCTTTGTTTTTCTTATTCCACTCTTTTCATCTCCTGTTCTGTTTTTAAACTTCTTTTAAACTGATTTTTTTTGCTACATTTGTTATGCTAGCTGCCTGTCTTATGTGTTTCAAAGAAAGGGAAAATATCAATAGTTTAAACAAAAATTAACTAAGAATGTGCATGAGGGACTTTGAACACACTGGGGGCACAATTTGTGTTGACTTTTTTTTTTTTTGGTACCGCAGTTGGCCCTCCACATCCGTGCATTCTGTATCCACGGATTCAACCAATTACAGCTTGAAAATATTTTTTAAAAAATCCAAAAAGCAAACTTTGATTTGGCATTTTATATAAGGGACACCATTTTACTATACCATTGTATATAATGGGACTTGAGCAACCATGAATTTTGGTATCTATGAGTGGTCCTGGAAGCAACCCCAGCATATACCAAGGGCCCACAGTACTATAAACAGCTAATCTAAGGGCAGGGAGAGAATTACCATCTATGTCTGCAGTCCACAAAGGACAGTGCTTGCAACAGGGACATTGACTACTAAATGGAATTTTGGGTTTTTTTCCCCTCATTTATCGAGAAGAAAGAGAAGAAAAGATAAGAACACTATTCCAAAGATAAAACAATAACAAAAAAGAAGAGGCAATATAAAAATCTAATGTTTGATAAGAACAATCATACAAAGGTTTGAATGTTGGATTGATTATTATTAGCATATATGAATAACAGAATACTGGAAAAAAGAGTAGGAAGGTATTTTTTTTTAAAAGTGACTCCATTCCCAAGCAGTGGTGGATGCTTCCAAAAAAAGCTTTCTTTTCTTGAAATTTCTTGAAATTACTAATCAGAAATTTGGATGAGCTAGAGAATTAGGGATGGGGGACAGAAAGCAGAGAATGCTACAGTACTGATTCTTCTAAATCAGGGATGGGCAAATTGTGACTGTCCAAGATGTTGCTGGACTCCAACAGCCATCAGCTCCAAGCCAGCATGGCAGACGATCAGGAATGATGGGGGTGGGAGTCATCTAGAAAGCCACAGGTTCTCCACCCTCATTATAAATGTTTCAGCAGAGCTGGTTGAAACCCGATGCAGTATTGAGCTGTGAACATGCATGAAATGAAGATCATTCAAGGATGATGCCATGAGGGGGAGCTGTGGTTACTTCTGCTGACAAGAAGCACTAACAAATTCAGACTTCACATGTCCTCACTGCACAGAACAGTGTGTCTACTCAGACATATTTTTCTAGATGACATGAAACTTATGGACAATGCAATGCAAGTTGTATTACCTACACAGATGTCAGTTCTAGGCCAAAAACCACTTTCATACAGCTGAATGTCTATGTATTTAGAACTTAGAAAACCTGTATTTTGGGACTACAATTCCCAGAATCCAGTGACCATACTGCCCAGGAATTCTAGGGGTTACAGTCCCCAAAATAACATTTCCAAGTTGTGGATGTTCTGAGGGACAAAGGCCAATCGTGGGAACAACAGTAGACAAGTGGATTTGACCCTTGGGGCCCAATCCACTGGGAAATTCTCTTAGACAAAATTTTGCTGAAATGAATGGGGATTGTACATCTAAAGTACCATAGAGCTGCATAGTTCAAGGAGTCTCATACAGAGAACCTCTCTATAGATTGTACCGCATGCTAATCAGTAAAAGGGAGAAGGCATTAATTTGGCCTTTTTTGTACCAGAACATCTTGATGTAGCCTGAGGCCCGTTCGCATAACACAGCTATAACATCGTGATTCTGCTACTGCTGTGGCTCCATCCAATGGAATTCAGGATCTATAGTTTGGTGTGGCACCAGAGCATTCTGGCTGAGATTTCTAAATATTCCTCCCTAAACTGCAAATCCCCAGATTCTATAGGATGTTGCCCCAGCAGTTAAAATGGAATCATAGTGCTATAACTGTGTAGTTTAAAAAGGTTCCTGGGCACAAAGCCTGAACTGGCAGTAAGCTTACAGTGCCAAGTGGCAAATTAGACATGGAAGTGATAGATATGCAAGAAATTCACAGAATCATAAGTTAGGCTTGCATACTTTGAAACTACCCATCAAAACATCTGTGACCTGCCCATGTGTTTTGACAGCCTAACCCTATACACTTGGAGTCTAGCCTATTTGAAAGATTGTATTCTCATCTAGAACTTACTCAGGCTGCTAGATCTTTGGGAAAAGTCCTCTTGTTCTCGCGATGCTCAGAGGTAGGTTTGGTAGGAACACAGGAGAAGATCTTCTTGATGGCTGCCCTCAGACTGTGAAACTCCAAGGGAGAGTTCAAGAAAGGCTAGGCTACCCAGATCTGTTGTCCTTCCCCTGGCAAACAAAGACCTTTTTATCTGAGAAGGCTTTTGGCAAGTGACTGGCTGCCAATGAAGAGGCCTTTGACAGACTGGTACTCCATGGCCATTTTCACACTACACTGTTATAGTGCTATTATTTAACTTTCAACATCCTATGGAATCCTGGGGTTTGCAATTTAAGGAGAGGCATTTAGAATTCTTAGCTAGAAAGCTCTTTGGCCTCAGTAAACTACAAACCTCAGAATTCCACTGGATGTTGAAAGTGGAACAACAGCACTATAACAGTATAGTGTGGAAATGCCCTATTTTTTATTGATGTGTTTAAAATTCATGTTTGTTCAACAATGTTTTAGTATCAGAACTTGCTAGATGTTCATACATTTTTGTCTGTCTTTTTCTATGCATGTTTTTATAATCTTGTGAGAACCTCAAGCCCTGGTTATGGGAGAAAGGCAGGATTTAAGTCAACTAAATATTAATAAAATAAAAGCCCTCCTTGCTAGTGCCATCCCAAGCAGGCAGCAAACTCAGGAGGCTTATGAACATGGGCCACCATCCATGGCTTACTGGTTGTCTCTGGCTTGGGGAATGTGGGATAAGATGGACAGATCTGATACTAGTGTAGCTTATTCAGCATTTCCCATATGAAAGATTTCCCTTCAAAGGTGCATACTTGTACACTCAGTATGCATCCAGTCCTCTTAACACCTGAAGTACCAGAAGCAGGGCAGTCAGTACTGCGACACTGTCTGCGTGGAACAAACTTCCCCTGGATATTAGATAAACCCTAACAGTTCTTGTTTTCAAACACATGTTGAAGACACACCTATTTTTGCAAGCCTTCTCCATGCAATTCATGTATTTTATTCTTTTAGACAAAGAAACAAAATGCATTTGATACTTCCAACGAGAACAGATTCACTGTAATCAATGAGACTTGACACTTATATAAGTCTCAGTGATGCAACAGTTCTACTCTAGTTGGGATTAATAATTACATTTGGCTCAGTGTAGATACTGTATATTAACTTTATGCATTATTCTATATTGAATGCACTATAATGAATCTACACAGTTATGAAATCTTTAGATGTAGGCTGTTTATAAATACTATTAACAACAGTCCTTAGCCAAACTGCACAGCGGGTGTGGCGCTCGCCCCATGTTTTCGGTACAAGCAGATAGGGAAAATGGGAATTTTATTAAACCTATGTTAACTGAATTAGTGGGTGGTAGTAGCTCTTTTGAATTAACCTAAATACAGTAACTGGGTGTGATCATGCATACTGGATGAACCAATCTATGCAACTACATTAAACAGACTCAGGAATGCAATAGAACACCCAGAAGCCTAAACAACAATCCTCAGCTACCCAAAACAGGCCATTCGGCTTTCCCAAGCATGATTTCTCTGGGACAGAACAAAATACAGCTCTGCAGCAGCTATTAGGGTTTGGAATTTTAATTTGTTTTCTATGAAGGCAGTATTAGTTTCCTAGGTGGAGCCAAAGCACCAGAAGAAAATGTGTGTGGCTAACCTTGAAGAAAGGTATCTGTGTATGACACAACAAACAAATAACAACTGTTCAGGAGTCACTAACTACAGCAGCAGCTAGGAACAAGGCCCTAGGTGTCCATACATGGTGGTTTTCTAGTTCAAATTTATCTTTTATTTTAGTTTCTCACATACATATCATTAGTTGGCCCTGGACTAAAAATGTAGCCACATTACACCATTACAACAGTTTGATACTGCAATAACTCCATGGCTTCATCCTATGGAAGCCTAAGTTCAGGGAAGCGTACTTAGATTTCTTTCTATAGAACTCTGATGATTCTTCAAACTACAAATCCCTGGATTCTGTAGGACGAAGCCAAGGCAGTTATGGTAGTATGAAACTGCTATAATTCTGCAAAGTGGATATACCCCCAGTTAATGGCACAGATCACTCCTTAGAGTTAATGGGAGAAATCGTTCCTTATGAGCCAAGTTCCCTTGATTTAATGGGCCCTAGGAACAAACTAAGTTAGCCTGAATCAAACTCCTTGGAGTCAGCTCTCTAGAACTATTCCTCAGTAAGGGGCTAGGTACACAGGTAAGGTGTATGTATGCACAAGTTTGTGTAGGCACATGAAAACGTCAGATCTATAAATCTGGTAAAATTGGCCAGCCTTTTGTGTTCCTCCCATCAGATCCTGCTCTGCTAACGCATACTTCAGAAAGTAAGGCAAACACTTATATTGAAACAAACACAGTATGGCCGCTGCAGGCATGTGGTTATGTTACATAGCCCTTACTCTGTTAGGTACTGTGCCTGTGCAGTATTACAAATATACTGGAGTACTGGAGTACCAGGTGGCAGCTGTACAGAAACACAGCCTACAGATTTCTCCCTAAGCCATTTTTTATTTGATTTTGTTTGCAACCTACTTCTCCTACCAAGAGCAATTGAAGTGACTAATATAACCTGGATATAAACACACCTAGCAGTATGAGTCTAAAATCATAACCCACAACTAATAAAATAAAAACGAGTGGCAAAACAAGTAAAATGCTTGCTGACAGTTTGAAAGTCCATAAACAGTATTTTTAGGAGATCCTCAGATGACAAGTGGTAGGGACCAAGTGACTTTGGACCAGACAGGAGACCTATACCCAGGGTGCTATCACCAAGAAGGCTGTGCCAAACGCATTAACCTTGCCAGCCACCAGATTCCAGGGCACTACAAGCAGAGCCACCCTGGTTTATCTTAAATCCCAGGAAGGCTGGTACTGGGAACATGGTCCTCCAAGTTTCTAGGTCTTCAGCTGGGTGGTGGTGGAATGAGCCACATAATTAAGAAATGCCAACTTTCCTCATTGACTCCTTCCATATGCCTGGCCTTCTTGTCAGCAAGTTACATCTCTCTGGGCTGAAGTAAAAAAAAAAATCGTTCAAACAATTTTAAACTAGACATTATTTAATGAAATGACAAATTAAATATATTAGGGCAGAAGGAATCCAAATGGCACCACTGTCATTCTCTGTTGTTTTATGGCCAGAGTGAAGTAATAATTGCTGGCTGAGCAGCTGAGGCCACCAGCAAGAGAGCTGCCTTTTCCCCTCTGATTATATGCTGAGAGATACATCACTGTGGGAACAGGGCATAAGCCAGCAGGCTGCACTGAGGTACTGTCTGGATATTTGATCCTGCAGATCAAGGTGAAGTGAGGGAGCCGGAGCTCAGAAATACGCACCAGCCTAAAGGACTAGCTGATGTGCTCATGCTACAAAACAAGGGGGGGAATCTGCCAGAAATAAGGCTGTGTCCAAGACTGGCTCACCACAGGATTTTCTAATACATTTTTCCATGTTCAACCAACTTTGTGAGACCTGTTACAGTTGGCGCCCCATGTTCATGGGTTTGACTTTCACAGATTTCATTATCTGCAAAGTTCTTCAACCCCTTCTCCTCCACCTCAGGCACTTCTTTTCCAGGGGAACCTTCCCTCTCAGTGGCTCTGCTCAAGTGGTGCAGCCCTTTAAAAACCTACCTTTGGTCCTTCTCCTCCTTCACCAGCCGCTGCCTGAATAGCTAAGGACAGATCACTGAGCACCCCAAACCCTCTCTGGATGTCTCCCACACACCCAAGGAAGGAGATGGGTGAATAAGAGGAAGTATAGGGACCCCATGCCAACCCCACTTTCCTCTCCTTTCCCTACCTGGTTGGGACCCTGTGTGCCTGTCCTCCACACCATGCCTCAGCCCCCCTCTCAAAGACACACACACACACACACACACACATTTTGATATTTGCGATTTTTCCACTTTTGCAGGGGTCCGGCGTCCCTAACCCCAATGAATATAGAGGGCCGACAGTACTCATTTTCTTCTCCTCTTTTAATCACTGTTTGTTTGTTTTTTCATTTTGAAAACGAGTTTAGTAAAAGTCTCCTTCCATATAATCTCAAAGACATGGCAACTTTTGGATGTGTTTAACACCTAACAGAAAAATCTCTCTTACTCTCTCTCAGTCTCTCTCTGTATGTGTGTGTCGGGCACTTCAGTTGTGGTAATTCTGACCTAAGTAACAATAGTTTATTAAGGCAAGAATGAGCATTGTATCCATCTGCTCTCCTATCTCCTCCTGAATTGGTATTGGCAACTTATAAAGAGTGATTTGTTGACTCAACAGAGATTATGGCACAGAGTTCCCTTGCTTACCTTCAGCTACAATTCCATGTTGCATCTAAAGATGAGAGACACAGTACACAAAGCAGGAGGTGCAAAGCAGGAGGCACAGGGCCTCTTCTCAACATAATAGTCATGATTTCTGACACTAGCGTTATTGCAATTGAACCAGTCACATGACTCCTGCACACGCATGTACTTGGCTGTTTACAACTGAACTAACAATATGATATGCATGCATATGGTCTCTTTGAGAGACTGTGAAGTGCACATGAAATGTGAAATTGGAAAGTACTCTCCATTAGAGATGTTTGGTGAACTAAAGTGGATAGACATGCAGTTTTTTTTAAATTAAAAAACAAACTGAACCCAAGCCTTTGTGTTCTGATTTTTTTTTAAAAAAAAAAAACAGATGCCACAAGATGCTGGCATTTAAAAGAAATTCAAGTCTAAAAGTACAATAAATAAAATTTACTGTAAGAATAAGTCATTGTGGCGAAGCCAACCATAATCCATATCTCATCAGAGTATGTCAATCCAATACAGATTCCCTCCCTCAAGAAGTCAGAGAAATATTCTAGAGCTTGTTTGGGGATCAGTTTTCTGACTCATCAGGAACAGAACAAGCCAGAGAGCTTACTCCAGCTGGGTTCACACATCACAATAAATATGGACAAACAGTTTATGGTGTCTTGCAAACACACTCAGGTGGTTGGTACTCAGGTTGGAAAGAATATTCAAATACTAGAAGGGAAAAACAGAAAGGGGTTTTTCAAGTGCCGAAAAACCCCAAGGAGAACAATCTTTCTCAAGCCCCGTTCTTCTCCCTTCTCCGGGTCCACAAATTAACTCAAGGACTGCTCCAGCTGCATCCCAAGTCACCTATTTCTTATTCCCCGCAAGCTGGGACAACAGAGGGGAAAGTCCTGCAAAGAGGGTAGTCACAGGTTGTGTTCCAAAAGCCAGGGCACAACAACAGTGTGTGCATTGTTGCAAAACCAGTTATCAAAAAACACAGGTGGCAAGTCTAGATCCTCCCTAATCCTCATCTGGTTTCCCCCCAAATCGTCCTGATGTCCTGCAGGAAGTGTGGGGAGTGAGGAGAGGATCCTGGAAAGTTACAGCCTTCCACAATCCTCTTGTGGCTCTCCCCTACCCACCTGCTACCCATATCAGGAAGAGAGAAGGATCCTTGTTCATCTCTCCCCACTACCCTCCTGATGACACACGGGAATGGGTAGAGGGAACCCCTTTGCTGCTGCAGACTCTCTCCCCACAAGATACCTCTTTGAAAACAGACATCTGGCACTGGGGAGAAAATTGACTAAATTACTTGTTCTTCCTTGTGAATGAATAAATAATTTAATACAGCACCTCCCTCATTTGCATCAAGCTCCTTGCTCTTCCTCAGTACACCCAGGGCTCCTACTGTCTCAGCTTACTGTGACGCAGGCAGCCAGCCAAACAATGAATACATAATTCACATCTTACTGCTGCCCTCTGGTTGAGGCTTCTTCAAATACTGAAAAATGTTTACTTTACCACAACAAATCTTCTAGGCTTACTTGGTTACCACAAATCTGCAACCTTTGACACTGAAAACCTGCTGGATTATTCTGGCCAATCTAGCCGCTTGCTTTAAGGTTGCACTAGAATGGGTTCTTAATTGCCCAACCTCCTGCTATCAAATATTTTTGGATAAGATTACCATTGAGGAAAATGGTTTTGTGGGGTCTATAAGAGTTATGACAAGCAATGACTTGGCTGAAATGCTGTAAACCTGGTATGGTGTATATTCTGGCTCTATGAAAGTGATCTGGGAGTACCAGGTAAATAGAGGAAGACTAGAGTTTCAATCCTATTGCTAGTCCTAAGTAGAGTTGTTGTTGTTGTTGTGTGCCTTCATTTCCAACTTATGGTGACCCAAAGGTGAACCTATTATGAGGTTTTCTTGGCAAGATTTGTTTAGATAGGGTTTGCCATTGCCTTCCTCTGATGCTGAGAGTATGTGACTTGCTCAAGGTCACCCACTGGGCTTCCATGTCCAGTTGGGGATTTGAGCCCTGGCCTCCCAGAGTCCTAGTCCAACACTTAAAACACTGCATCACTCTGGCTCTCTAAACTAGAGCAGACCTATTGAATCGATGGGATTTACTTAAGTGGTATTTCATCATTTAACAGTTGCAGGCTACCAACAGGATTGGAGCCTAGAAATCCAAGGATGTAATCAGACTCATGAACTGGGTCCTTGCAGAAACAGATCCACCTCACCTCCAAGTCTATATTTCTCCTGGATTTGAACCTGCAGCTAGAGTCAGTGTGATGCAGTAGTCAGAAGAAAGGGACATTCACTGCCTCGCAGTCAGGGGAGAAAAGGCAAAATATAACCATAAACAATCATAATCAAATCAAAATAAAATAGTAATAGCAATAATTGTCTTTCCATCCATGTGAAGCAATCTGTCTGCAGTGCCAAATAACAGAAAATGACTTTGCTTGTGAATGGCTGCCATACCATATTGTGGATGATGTTGGTTAGCGTCCAAACCACAGGGACACTGAAAAAGGGAATGCTGAGGAGGATGACATGCAGGAGGCCGATTCCCAAGACGTAAGAGAGCCAGATGCCCCGGCTGTTCATGACCCGAGTGTTAGGGTTCACTTCGCTGTGAGCTGTGCCCACATTCATTTCTCCAGCTCAGCAGCCCTAGGAAAGGAAACAAGGCCACCAAAAGTGGGTTAGTAGGATACACAATTCACAGTGGCATTCCCAATCTCTCTCTCTCTCTCTCTCTCTCTCTCACATACACACACACACACTCTATCCCATCTTTGCCTCAAACAGAAAAAAGAAGCAGTTCTGAATAGCTGAAGAGACCCATAAGTCTGCATTCTGCCTGCTTTTCTGCGGGGGCCCAAATGAGCCTATACATAGGAGGGGAATAGGGGGCAGTGTTCTCCAGTGGGGAGACACAGAGATTACCGGCCCTTTGAGCTCTTCTCTATTCACAGGTCCATGGCTGGCTTGTGTTTTACCAAGGTAGACCCTGAATGTAAAAGCTGAACTGTCTGCAACTGGCTGTACAGACATAGTATTTGGTACTGGACACAGAATTCAGCTCCTTGAATAATTTAGATTTCAGTTTTTAAAGCTCAAGTTCCCAGCCATCATGACTGTGAAAGCAGACTTGGAAGCATGTGAAATCTAAGAAGCCTAAGGGAAGCAAATAAGATTAGCAAGGACCAGAGGAAGAAATGGTTGAGTAACCTTGCACACCATACTGCCATTCCCAATAACTATTAAAGACACAATATACAGAAATGTGTATCATCTAGGTGCTAAGAACTTTATATTTTCTCCATGCAATTTTGAAACAGTCGCACAGCACAGATAGTTCCAAGCATTATCAGTCCCTGTCTCTTTCTAACCTGGGAGATTGAGTTGAAGGACTTTAAGCAAAGTGGGGTCCCAGAAGGCAAAATGCTCTAAATGCATCAACATAAATCTTTTCATGGATCACATTGAACAACATAAATCTTTTCATGGATCACACTGAACAACACAAGTACAAATAGAACTATGAGAAAGAAGGAAGCTTCTAACTAACCACTCCTCCCACGGCATGGATTATTTTATACACCTCATATCATATCATATGAATCTCCTTTAAGGCCTTTTTTTCTCAGCTAGGCATTCCTCACCACTATCCTGGCTAGGGCTGCTGTCCAGCATCATTTGGGCAGCCACACCATTGATGTCAAGAGACTTCCTGCAGGCTTGTCTAGTTCTCTCCTTTGTCCAGCATGGAGGTGGTGTGCTAGTTCAACATCTCTGCCCAGCATACTGGCTCTATATTAGGACTCTCTCACTTCCCAAACAGATGAATATAGGGACACTCCAGTTTCTCGTACGAAAGAGTATGGCCTCAGGATCATTCCCATGTGGACACTTTTACATATTTGTTGCATCTGCTTAGAATCATATTCATTTCCTCTGTACAACAACATTCTTCTTTGCACTAGGGCCCTTTCATACTATACAATTACAGCACTATGTTCCACTTTGTTCCATCCAATGGAATCCTGGGATTTACAGTTTAGAGGTGGGACAGCTAGAATTCTCAGCCACAGAGCTCTGGTATCTCACCAAATTACTAGCCCCAGATTCCACAGGATGTGGTCATGGCAGTTAAAGTGGAATCACAGTGTTCTAACTGGGCTTCTGGTTTCTTAAGCAAGCTGTCTTAAGCAGCACTAATCAGGACATTATCCATGCCTTCCGTCTTACACGGCACAGTCTTAAAGTAAACAGATAACCAGTGTAGCTGGCCCAAAGCTGGGCTGAAACTATAAGTGTGTGCATGAGAAAGGGAGAGCACTAACCATCTCCCCTGCCATGGTTACAATCCAGGTTACTGCCCCCACATTTAAGATTTGCAAGAAAGGTCCCGATGGTGCACACAGCACTGAGTCATGTTCCAATGTGGACTGTGACCATGGTGTGGACACAGAGCTAATGCAAGGATGGGCAAAGTGTTCTCCTGAGGCATATGTGCAACATGCAAAGCTGTTTTTTACAGCTTTGGATACTTCCAGCCCCCCTTTTCTATTTTGCCCAATAGACAAACTACCTCTCTCAAAGGCTATGGGAGAGATAATTCACCTTTTTAAATAGAGGGCAACCCCCCTGCACTATTTCACATTCAAAAAACTCCTGGGTTTTTTTGCCCCAAACTTGTAGTACAGCTCTGGCCAGTTCTTTTCTTTTTAGATTCTGTGGCCTTTCCACAAGTCTATGTGGCCCATGGGAGGCCCCGAGACAGGAAATTATCCCCAGACCCTATGTGGTTGCTCACACTTCAGTTTAAACCATCTTTTCTTCTCTAATGTTACTGTCTTGATCTGGAATAGATAGAATGATGCCCAGTTCTTTATATGGGGAGGGAAGACTGGAACAGATAGATGTATAACATTACCTCTAGTGTGGCCCTCAGTTAAGTTGGGTCTAGCAGTTTTTCTGCTAGTAAAACATCTTTCTGTGTTTACTCTCACAATGAATTGGGTGGCACTTGCTGTGGAACAGATGTGACTTAGAACACATTCAGTAAAGTTTACTCCCTGGATGGGTGATTACGGAAAAATGACCACACACTGACACTCTGCATTTCCATGCAGGATGAACTCTAGACATTTTGTTACCTGGGGTGGAAATATCCAATGGCACCCCCATCCAGATCAGAGTGTCTCAAGTACCCAAATCCCACCATGTTATTTTGGTACAGGAGGCAAAAAATCTCATAAGCACCTCTGCCCTTCCTTGGCAATAAAAACACAATGGTAGTAACAAGTTCAGTAAACAACCATTTTGTTGGCCTTTCATGACACACAACACCTACCTAAGGCAGTCACCTCCACCTAATGATAGGGTCAGTCTTGTTTACATGCAAGTAGACTAGAATCAAGATACATTTGTTTCCAGCTTAGAAGAACCAGGAAGCTGTCACTTTACTGCAAGTATGCATCCATTACCACTTTCAAAAGACATCTCTACTTGCTCACTTCAGAACAGATACTAAAATTGGAATGATACAGAGGAGATTAGCATGGCCCTAGCACAAAGATGCCATGCAAATTTGTGAAACATTCTAGATGCAATGTTTTGTGGTGGACTTAGACAATAGGAACATTTGCAAGATTGGAGCAGTAAGAACCTATGCGAGTCTAAGAAGAATAGGTCACTGGAAAGCTGTCTTGATCCTTGCCTCTTTTTTCAAATAACATCTCTTAGCACAGTGGTTCTTAACCTTTTCTTTAATGGGGATTCCCTGTAAATATAATTTGTCCCTGGGGACCCCCAAGACTTAGCTCAAGATTTAAATATTCAAATATTTGTTTAAAGTTGCTGATCAATTGCTCACTGTTATCCTTTATTCTTCCAGTAGACAATGCAAAGGAAAAGAGCTCTGTTAATGGTCTGTGGAGTAGCATGCTGAGATTCTTCAAGTACCAGGAGAGTAGAATAAACTGGAATTTCCTAATGGAAGGCTATGAATGGGAGGCAGGCCTAAAGAATAATTTCTTTCGCCCTTTCCCTCAAACCAGCACCTGGAAAGTAAGGGTCTCAGTGCTGCTTTGGGGGAAAGCATAAAAAAAAAGTCACTTCTCTCCAAAGGAGTACTGACAGAGTCTCTCTCCTCTCTTGGTGCTCCTCTGGGGAAATGGCATTTCTTTTGCCATTTCTTTCCCCCAAAGCAGCGTCTGGAAAGTAAGGGTCGCAGTGCTGTTTCAGAGGAGAGCGTGAAAGAAATACTATTTCCCTCCAAAGCAGCACTGGGAGAGTAGAGAGGGTAAGTGCTTCTTTTGACAGCACCTATCCACTCTACCCTCTTGGTGCTCTTTCAAAGGGAAACGGCATTTCTTTTGCATTTTCGCCCAAAGCAACATCAAGACCCTCACTGCTTCGCTTCCAAGCAGTTACAAGAGTAAAAGGATTCCCTTCTATTCTCATGTCTGTTTAGAAGCAAAGCTCTGCCGTGCTGCCTGGCCCTGGGTTCAAGCACAATTGCCACACTTACCAAACAAGACCTGGGCTGGTTGCCTTCCCTTATCTTCTGAGCTTTCCTCTCACCTTCTGGGCTCTTTGGCACACCTCTGCTGTAGCGCCTGGAGCCTCCAGTGCAGAATGAGATAACCATCAGTGTGTTATTACTGTTGCCCTTGCCTTTAAGAAAACTGGGATAGGCTGCAACACCTGGCCAGGACTTTTAGTCTCTTAAATCCGGGATTTTCTCTATTTTCTGGGATGAACCGCAACCCTACACACACACACCCTGTGATGGCTCTATGGACCCTCAGGGGTCTGCAGACCCTAGGTCTTAACATTTACATAACACAGGGGTGGGGTACTTTTTTTTGGTCCAGAAGTTCAATTCCAATTTGGGATAGATCTGTTGGTGGGCAGGACTATGGACATGGGTGGGCCAAACAAAACTCATACCAACTGGAACATTCCTTCACTCAGTGTAGAACTCACAGATCAGTGCTGACTCAAGAGGAAGTCTCAGTACAGCAGTTTCTTGGGTTGCAAAGCAGATCTCAGTTCTGTACAAGAACTTCCCAACCTATAAGTCCCTCCCTCTCCCTAGCAGAAGAGGACTGGGATTCCCTGTGAGTCACATCCAGCCCATGGGGCCAGAGGTATTCCATTCCCGACATAAGGCTTCTGAATGAACCTAGCAGTACACCAAGCCAGACCACTGGTTTATCTTGTTCAGTAGTATTTATTCCACTTGGCATTAGTCAGTGATGCTATTAGGCAGGACTTTGCATAGCAGTGTGAGTGGGAGGGCCTAATATGCAGCAAATGGGCTGACTTAGCATATTTGGAAGTAAAATGAAGAAATACCAACCATCAACTAAAGATGCGTCAGGGCGGGGGACTGATAGATCATTAAGTCTAACATCTAATGGCCTTATTTCACTTTACTGTAGATAAGGGCTCTTGGTCATTTCAGGGAGGGATCTTTCCCAGCCTTACCCGGAGAAACCTGCCATTGAACCTGGGACCAGTACACGCTGATGAAAGCTGAAATGGTACTGTTTGTCCTATTCTGAAAGAACGGCATCCTCATGATGTCTCATCTTAATGGAAGCTACCATGAGGGATTCACCAACCTCAAAGTTTACAGAGATATTTACCTACATGCTTACATTTCTACATGTAGAAATGACTGTGTTAATTTTGAACGTGATGGATGACGCTGAAAGGGATGCTAATAAAAGAAAAAAGAGTAGCAGCACATTTTTGTGTTAACAGTTGTGTGCAAATGGCTTTGTATAAGCATGCCTACAGAAAAAGGTGTTATTATTTTGCTTTTTATTTTTTGCTAGTGGTTCAAGAAAGGGGAGGGTCTGAAACATGTATCTCACTTCAGCACCAAATAAAGGTAAAGTGATATTATTTGAGAAAGGAGGGGAAGGGAATCAAAACAGTTTTCATATGCCGTTTGTTTTACAGTGTGCCACCAGCTGATCATATTGTCTCTGTGGACAGGATTCATGCATACATATGTTGGGATCTCCTGCATCCAAAGCTATAGTAGCTATAGAAAACTATAGCTACACTTTGTGTTACGTAGACCAGTGCTACTCAAAGTTGTGGTACCTGCAGTCTTTGACACATTGATTGCCATTCCTTGATGAGTTTCCTTGATGAGTTTCCAGGAAAGAAGCAATTGTAGCTAATGGGCACAATTATGATGCCAGTGTCTGGCACACTGACAAAAAAAATGCTGGTCCCCCAAGTCAGATAGCCAGAGAAGCACTGGCCATGCAATTCTTGTCACAGCCCTATAAGGAGAATGATATTGCTATTACCAATGTATGTGCAATGAATTACAGCTGGCATTTGCTTCTGATGTTCACATGGCACATGTACTCCACCCACTCTGATAGCGATTGCTACAGCTCCCATTCTGAAAAGGTACCTGCTGTCTGCAGCTATGTGTCCTAACACAAATGACAGGTTGTACATAGGTCTCTTGTCTCATCCTTTGGCAGGCTGGCCAATAGATGTTCACCATTAACTCTGCTTTTAGTTTTGAACTATTTTTTAAATCCATAGTTCTGTGCTCTCTCAGCCAAATGAAGTGGGGAAAGAAAGAGAGATGGCTTCTGTAGCTGTTCTGCCCTTCAAGCTTCATGTAATTTTGGATCCCAAACATCTGGCAGTCTGAGGATGCTGTCTGTGCAGCTGAGATGCAAATCAGGAACAATTTTGGTACTTGTTTATGGAGCCTAACATTGTAGATGAAGAACAGTCTATGTCGGATTCATCCAGCAACTATCCTCAACTTTACTGATAGATCAGTCTACCAAAAAAATACAGATCCTTACCTCCATTTACAGGGATTCATCCAGACGCTAAATTACATACTGTTTTCAGTCTAAGAATGACATGCTTCTCTATGCTGAGCATAGAGTGCATAGGTACTGGTCAGTGTACTTTGTTTCTTCTAGTCATTCACAACTGGAAAGTGAACATCTGATAAAGTTTTCATTGATTTTTGACACTGCCACATGAGAGGGATGTAAATCTTGATTTGGTTCATCTTAATGAGAGCTTTTGCACACTCTTAAGTGTTCTTTTGACACTGAGTTTACTTGTATGCCACCCTGAGATCTTGTGACTAGAGCTCAATAGTAATTAACTGATTAAACTGACACTAGTTTTGCATTAAGACAATTTCTGCAAATCAAAAAACCTGCTTTTTTTTTTTTAAAGCTTGTTGTTTTGATTCAAAATATGCCATGTGGAGCTGGGGAATCCTTGAGACATTGTCTTGCCATGAAAGCCAATCTTGACCAAAAGCAAGAGAGATAATTCTTTCATGTCACTAAGTACGGATTCCTGTTGATCGAGTAAGTTTTCTATGGAAAGGGGAAAACAGCCTACACAAAGAAAAATAAGGTACTTGGAGTATATGTGCTGTCAAAGGAGAGAGTTCCAAACCTGTGCAACAGCTGTTCAGAATCTCTCTTTATGCACCTTTCTAGCACATGAATCAGATAATTAAAAAACCTGGAACTGTAGTTTAGCTTATGTAAGTTTAGTTTAGTTTACTGTAGTTTAGTGGACATTAGTTTATGAGGCTATTTTTAAGAAAGAAAGACAGACAAAAAGAAGAGAGAGCTATAAAAATTAATCTGCTTCAGCAAAGGATTATACTAGGCTTAAAGAAATCTCCAGGCAGAATTTTATGTTACTGACAACTGCAGCACAATGCAAACCTACAACCTTGTGCAGAGCAGCAAAAACAGAAAAAGTACAATATGTGCTGTATAGCTTCCTGGCCTAGTCCTTTTTAGCTCATTGACTATGCCCACGAGCAGAAGAAGCTTTAATGGCTTCCCCTAGGGCTGAGGCTGAGGTTTCAAAGTCAGGGGTACATGCAATGCTGGAAAGCTTCCACTTGCAGTGGAGAGCAAAGTTCAGGCTATTGATTCTTTCTGGGCATAAGAGATGGATGCATTTGTAATAGATTCCTGACAGACAGAGGCTTAGTTTTTGCACCACCAGAGCCAACAAGGACTTATGCAAATCAGGCAAGGGTTTCATAACCTCTTACCCTTTAATTGCTGTTTACTTCTCCAGCAAGATAGGACAGAACTATTAGGGATGAACTGGATGTGACAGCAGACATTCTGTTTAAAAGCTGCAGAAGGAGAAAGGAAGGGGAAATGATATTTTAAAAGCAGAAGAGGATTTCAAAAAGCCATGAAAACTTCATCAGAGGTTCACTTTCCAGTGGTATAAGAGTGGAGGAAACAAAATACACTGACCAGCACCCAAAGACTCTATGTTCAGTATAGAGAAGCACATCATTCTCAGACTGAAAACAGTGTGTAATTTGGTGCCTGGAGGAATCTCTGTAAATGGGTGTAAATGGAGGTAGGGATCTGTACTATTAGGCAGACTGCTCTCCAGATATGGTTGAAGACAGTTGCTGAGTGAATCCAACATACTGTTCTTCATCTATGATGTTAGGAAACTGCTGCAGCCTGTCCCAGCTTATGTGTTCTTCTTCATTAATAACGTTTGCCATCTTGACTATACTATCATGGTGCTTGATCACAAGTGTCCAGGTTTTTAGCTGTGAGATGCTGGAAGGTATGACAGAGAGGCTGCAGGAATGTAGACAGCAGTTTGCTATTGATACTGGATGCCTCCCTTTTGTGTGTGTGTGTTTGCCTGTGTCTGTATGTGTGTTGTACATAAAGATCATCCAGCTTGTGGTTTGTTGTTTTATCTGAAAGCAAGCCCATAAACCAAGAGTGGTGAAAGTGTCGCCTAAAGGATGCATGCGACCTACAACTGCCTTTTCTGCAGATTGTCCATTCCAGATAAGCTTAATAACCAAGATTAAGGAGCTTCTTTAGCGGGGTCCTTACCTGAGGAGAACCACCTGTGCCCAAATGAACAAGGAATTCTAATGTGTTTCGACCATGCCATGCCTTCCTCCACATTGCAGACTACACAAGCAACCCATAAGTCACCAAAGAATACAGAGAAAAATTTTAAACTCTTCTCACTAGAAATCACAATCCTGTTGCTAGGTATGTCATTCCATATAGCAGGATAAAAGAGAGGTGAGACAGGAACAGCTCCCTATCTGTGTCCCTGAGGGTGATGCTTTTGCCAGACAGACTGGCTGCATTAGGATTGGCAGCCAGCAAGTTTTACAAGCTTGGCTAATAAATGCTTAGATAATAAAAATATGGAAAATGAGAAATGTTATCCCCTTTTAGGTGCTGTCTGCATGCACTAATACTCTTGTCAATCATATTTGCTGTCTGAGAGTATACAATGAATGTCTTTCCTCATCAATTTGCATAGTAAAGGCAAAAATACAATAGCAACTCACTTTAGGTTCTCTTCCTTCTTCTAACATTTCTCACAACAGCAGAGAAAGATTAGCATGGCACCAATATTTCACACGGTAGACCACATAACAGGCCTTGTTTGGACATCACACTAAACCATAGTTAAGCATAATGAAAGAGCCACAGAGATTCTTTAGCTTGTGCACTCCTCTCTTTCTTCTTCTTCTGGCACAATCACGAGATGTTTGGAAACCTTTTTACATCGATTTTTGCTTAACCACAACTTACTGTGTTATCTGAATACTAAACTGTAGTTAATGTGAACTATGGTTTGCTTAAACAAGTCAAGCTTTATGGTTTCAAGTTGGAACGTTGCAAGCAACCATGAGTTAACATTTTGTTGGTTTGGATGATAAGAGAAGCTACAATTGAGCAAAATGAAAAGGAATGATTCTGAATTCCTCACAAACAGAGAGCAGGAGAGGGGAAAGGGGAGTGAGTGAGCACTAGGCTTAGTGCAGCTCATTCACATTACACCAAAGTGAACTTTAGCATGATGCTTCAATGCGGCCGTAGAATATGGTGTACGGATCTGGTGACTTTCATCTAAGAAAAATGGAAAACTAGGAGGAGATACAAAGAGACAACTAAGATTGTGAAGGGCTTGAAACATTTTATTAAGAAGGCTGGGGATGTTTAGTCTGGAGGCAAAGAAAACCAGCTAAGCAGGGGCCTGACACGGGTTTATAAAATATGAATGGCTGGAAAGTGTAGGTAGTTTATCATCAGTAGAAATGGGGATACAGAGTAATATTGACTGGAATTAACAGAAGGGTGCAATTTACCATGCAGGACATAATTATGAACCTACAAGAAAGGCTCTGAGAGGCCTATTTCTATGATGCCAGAAGGAAAACTCTATGTCCTAGAACCATCTACACAAATCCAACTTGTTTCAGGGGCCCAGCTTCCCAAAGTACCTGCAGTTTCCATTTTTGCTTTACTATTAATGATCTCTGATACAGATGCAAGAGAAGCAGCCTTTTTAGTCAGCTGCTGCAAAACTAGAAAGGAGTCATGGGGCACCTTAACAAGACACAGGCATAGATTAGAGCATAAAACAATTTGTCACAATCCAGAAAAAGGTAGTTTGCCAGTTGTCCAGCAGCACTTCTCTCGTTCTCTCTACTCTCCTGGTGCTTATTCAGCACATTTAGATAGCACTGGTATAGAGTTTCATAGTTCCCAGCTTGAAAATTTGAATCACAGTGACCCAAAGTGCCTGCCACATATATGAAGTCACTCTTACAGCACCAAAGATTTAATTCAGATTCTAACTGAAGATGGAGAAGAACCTTCCCATCTTTCCACTAGTTTAATCACTTTCCTTGCTGTCAGAAACTGGAGGGAGGGAAGGGAAGTCTCTCTCCCATCCCATATCATTGCTTTTTTCTACAATCTACTATGTTACTAGAGCTGTAAGGCACTGGAAATACTGAAAAACAAAGTTTTCCTAACACCACCGATATTCAGATCAGTAAACTAGGTGAGCAGATGAGTAGAATGGGATCTGGAGGCTCACTAGGCTGGGAGGGAGGAGAAAGGGAGTAATCCTGTGATTCTTCCAGTGGCATCTCTGGAGAACACAACTAAGTCTACATGGGGCACACATGGGCAAACTCTAGAGCTCAGAGAGCCACGCTACCCCATTTTTTGCTCCTCTGCAGTGCATCATTGTGGCTGTCATTTTGGGCAAACTGATGATCACACATCAGTTCTTTTGGCTCAGGGGACACAGCTATTTTGAAGTGGGAAACCGTGCCAGCCAGCATTTTATAGCCTTCAAAGGGCTTTTAAACCCATCTTATGTTTTCTGACCAAATATGATTTTTTTTGGCAGAAAAGGAAGGGGTCTATCAGGGTCTTAGGTGGTTTCTGGGAGTCCCAAGGGATCCACTTGACTCCCCCTGAAAGGCCTCATGTGATCCCTAGATGGATAATGTAATGGACACAGACATGGGAGTTATTACATCCAGTAAGTTTAAGAGAAAACCTGTACAAAATGATTCATAGATGGTACCTATATCATTGCGTTTAGCAAAAATGCAAGGTGGTAGGAAGGAGACCTGTTGGAAATGTGAACTTAAAGGCACCTTTTACCATGTATGGTGGACCTGTGAAAGTATTGGAAAGAGATTGATGGGGTAATTTCTGAAACATTTAAGATTAAATTTCCACTAACCCCAGAGCTATATTTGTTGAACATAATGGATTCTATACCCAAACTGGATAGAACACAAAAAAGGATCTTACTATACATGGTTACAGTTGCAAGATTAAGTTACACACAATGGTGGAAAAAGGTTGAAGCTCCAAACATAGAGGACTGGTCACTGAAATTATATGAGATGTTAGAATATGACAGAATTTGGATAGGGACGCAAGAAAAATCTGCGACTCAATCTAATCATGGATGGAAGATTGTATTACCGTTATGGGAACGCTTTTGGGGAAATAAGTTAAGCGTTATAAATGTCTTCACAATACAATATGGATTTGCAGTAATTTTATGGGATAACCTGGTTACACAACTAAATATAGTAAGAAAGACATGATTAACTATGTCAAATAAGACAATAGTTAATAACTTTTCGATTAAACTGCTGGAATGTAGATTTACGTTAATTCATAAAATTTCATAAACATCGGACTTAAAGACATTAAAAGAAGTGTGCTCTGTTACAATATGAAAGATAATAATAACTTTGTAAGAAATAGTGGACCTGTACAGGTAACAATGTATTTAGGGAAAATAGTGGATGCTCTAGTTAAAATTACAATGTATGAATAAGAGAGTAAGGAACAAATAATTAATCATTCACTTCTTGAGGTTGGGGGTGGGTGGCTTGCAGGGGGTGGAGGGAAGAAAGAGGGACTCGATATGCAATATAGGGACCATCGGTTAAATAACTTAATAATAATGTTTGTTATTAGTAACAATTTAAGAATAATGTTTGTTATTAGTAATACTATTATTAGTACTGTGGTCTTATCATTTGTTTGTGCTTCCCTCGCCCTTTGGGGGCTTCTTTTTTAAATATAATTTTGGAAAGTAATAAAAATTAAAATTAAAAAAAAAGGCCTCATGTGGTCCATGGGTCCCAAATTCCTACCCCGATTTTGGACATTTGGTTTCCTCCATTGTAGAATAGAGTCATTTTCACATTTGGAGTGAAATAGCTCAGTTTTCTAAGCATGACTAAAGGACTGGATCCAATCAACATGTACAGATGGTAATGAAAACAGGGTACTTTCAACCCATGTTGAAAACCATGATGAAACATGAGATGGCGGTAATTTGTGGCATTGAGAGCTCAAGGTAGCCCTCTTCAGTCTAAACCAAGACCTTAAGACCTGTTTTATGTTGAGTTCAACCAAGGTCAACTCAGCTTCAGGTCATCCACTTTGACTGGAGAACTGTTTTTTCCCAAACCACTCAACTGCCTTTCCCTGGAAGATGTGGGAGACTACAGTCTGGATGCTACTGGTTAGTCCCATCTACAGTAGGGCTACTGAATCAATTGTCAAATGGTGTGCCAACTTATAGGCAATTCCCCTTAGTTTAATGGGCCTGCTTATTGTTAGTTATTGTTCACTGGGACTAACAATAAGATTTAGGCCTGGATATACAATTCTGATTTATTTTTCCCACTTAATGATTTAAAACACATAAGGCCTACTTCAGCGAAATGCTGGCAATGTAACACAGAGTATGCCTCCTTGCTGCATATGGTATAGGGGTGTTCAGTGGTTACTTCTTTTGGGTTGGATGTGTTACAACATATTTATTTTATATTAGAAATGTCTTTGGTATTTATAGATGCACATGGTTTTAAAAATAATACTTCTGCAATGGAGAATTTAACCAAAAGTCAACGTTGTTGTGCTCCAAAGCTGGAAAGATAAAACATTCTTCATTTATCATTCAATAGTCAGAATACTTTACCACTTTAGCTATGCATGAATGTGCATTTCGAAGACATCTACTTCAAGAAAATGTATTTTCAGAAATATGGTGAGCTTCACCAATGTAGCTAGCCCATGTTTATATTTTATGTACATCCCTTTCCATTTTTTTTCCTTTTCTCTCTTTACTTTCTCTTTCTCTTCTTTGTGAACATACTTGAAAATTCAACAAATTTCTAAAAAAAGTACTCATAAAGGTAAAATTAAAATGGACCCAGTTCAAGTGTTCAAGCATATTCTAGCTTGGGGGTCCACAGCTTCTTCCCACCACCACAAAAAATAAAAGCAGGCAGATTAAGCATGCTTGTTTAAACATGTGAACAGCCTTACATGCTACTCAACCCAAACATATAAATGGAGAATCTTTGGCCTTCCAAATGTTGTTGGTTTTGAGGTCCCATCAGACAGAGTCAGTATGGCCAACAGTCAAAGATAATGAGAGGTAAAGCCCAACAATAGCTGGAAGGCCATAGGTTCTTCCACTTTACATTTAAAGTCAACCTCAATCTGTCCCCATTTTCTGTACTCTTCTCTAAAAAATTTCCTGTAATTTACTGATTCTGTACATTCTTTATTGAATTTTGAAAATCCATATGGCCACTTGCTGCCCCTTCCAAAGGATGGGATGATGTCCAGTGGAAGAATCCACAATATGTGTGTAAACTGCCCACAGTTCAATCTCATTTCTAGGTAGGACTGCAGAAGAAAACCCCTCATGCTTAAAACAAGAGATGTGGAGTCTAATGCTTTACTATTCTCTGGAAAATCTTCCACACTGCATATGTATATATCTAACATTATCCATAGTATGCGTGAGTACATCTACCTTTATCCTTTGTCTGGGCTGTTGTACTGAAAAAAATTCCTCAGTAAAAAAAAATTGAACTGGCTGTACCAAATCAGATTTGCCTTAAATTGAAATAGAACTGATAAGCAGTGCAGAGAGAGAGTGAATGAAACTGTAGGTATTACAAATATTACTCAATGAAAGGAAGTTAAAACTGTTGATAAAAGATATCAACTACAACTCTCTTTAGGTATATATGCTAAAAAAAAATAGTGTTCTTTCATGTGTATTTATTTTTTATTAAATATAAGGAAAGTATGCACTCTACAAATATTCCAGTAAAATAATTTCCACATAAAGCTTTGAATGTGTTTGAATATAACATTTAAACCAAAGGTGCTAAACCAGATAACATTATTTAGAACAGTGGATAATTATTTAGAGCACTTGCTTACCAAAAAAAAAAGACAAAAAACAGAAAAAAAAATACCACCACCTCAAACCCTGGAGATCTACTATCAGACAACACTGAACTGGATGGAGCACCATATAGCAATTTCCTCTGTTCCTAAATGAGGATAAATGAAATGATATGATGAAAATGACTCTTGTCTAAATGGTACCTTTCAGGTTAAGTATAGGCCACTTTCCATCTGGAGCAGCTGTGGAGAGATTATAAGGGATTTGGAAACCAGGATTAGTTGGTTTTATGATATAATTTATGGGTCTGTTCACATCAGTGAAGTTTAAATAACCATACCAGCCAAAATGGTATGGGCTGAGCAGAATTTCAGGAAGGAAAACCAGCACCCAAATTAGTGGCACTCGTACCTTCCTTCTAAAGGCTGCATGCCTTCACTCCCAGTGAGCTCACTCTTGTAACCTGCTGCTCTAATGAAATGGGTCATGGAAAAGAAGTTGGTTTATATAAAGAGAGACAGAGCACCAAAACAATCAAGGATCACTCTTTTGGGAAGTTACCTTGGCTTTCCTCTTCTTTATTGTTTATCCTTTTCATTTATGAAACTCAACTGATTATTTATTCAAACCATTCTGTCCTATCCTTTATTATGAGATCTCAGGTGAGCATACAGATAAAATCAATGTTCTGTAAACATTTTAAAATAATACAGATTTAAAACTTAAATTTAAACATATTAAGGAGCAAGTTAAAATTGGTTAAAACCATGTGCTGCACATTTGGAAAAACAATTCAGCCAAAAAAGGTTTTAGTAAAAAGTCGAATTTTAACTGACAGAGGAACAAAGCCAATGTTGTCATCAACTGGACCTCGAAGGGGAGGGCATTCTACAAAAAGGGTGACAGAATAGAAAAGGCCTTCTCTACATCCTTTTACAGTTTACTGCTCACGTATACGAGTCTCAATGCACAAGATGCTGGAAGATGCCAAACTGTTTCCACCTGTTAAAATGTTCTTTTTTTGAAACAACATGGTTGCACCTGATCACACTCATTCATACTGGAAGCACTTGCACATCAAACTCCGTTAGAGATGCTAGAGAAAGGCAGAGGGGTGGACACTAAAGAGTTTGCAGTTGTCTGCAACTGAACTATTCTTTTTGGAACAGGTGTTAGTCTTGGTGGCCTTTGGGCCTCTTCTAACAGTGATACTATTTGTATTTGAAACCCAAGCCTTGCAATGGTACTAGTACATTTTTTTAAAAAAAATACTGCTCTAATTGAAAGTATTTTTGTCCAGCTTGGAGCTGTTTACCAGGTCTGCTATGATTTCATCATGTTTGCAGCTGTATAAGCCAAAGTACATTAAAGATCAAATGGCATATTATGCCTAATTTTGCCATGAGTTGTTTTTCTTAATAGAAAAAAAAAATAGGGCAGATGCAATCTTGAAGAAAGAACTGACAATATTTAACTCTTTCCCCATGTGCTCATTTTTCTACCTTTCAAAATTATGTTCCATCTCCCATCACTTTTTCTCAAATAAGGGAAAAGATATAAGGGTGTATATATCTCCCCCATGAGCCAAACTCCCACCAGTATGGAGTTAAATTACCGCTCCCTCATGTTTTCAGTCTTCTGTGGTTGCTTTTCACTTTTAAAACGTTGGGCAAAGCTGCACATTACATGTAATCTGACCCAAAAGGAGCCTCTTTTATCATGATGTAAACAGTAACTAGAGTCCAAACTCCCATTTCACAATGTTTTGTCAGGAAGGGCAGAAGCAAAGAGCTTTCACTAGGGTGGAGGCTAGCAAGTGCTGAGCAAGATTTAACAACCCATTTCTGGATACAGACAGGTTTTGTTGCACACAAACAATGCCTCAATACATTTTAACAGCACATGTCAATTTTTTAAAGCCTGTGCTACAAGGGAACATGGTGATAATGAAACGGTTAAAAGTTTTGGTATGACCAAGACTTGTATATACGTACAAACCACTGGAAAACAAAAGTCACTCCATCTTAGAAAAAGTAGGTGCTAACCCCCATTAAAAACCACTGAAATGGTAGAGATGACTGGCTTTACACCATGTACAAAAACTAATAGTTGGTATCAGAATACCATATTTGATGAATGTCCTCTTGCCTAAAGTCACATTGCCCAGGGAATTACAAGAACAATCAATACAAATAATTTATTAACTTTGTACTGAAGCATAAATGATGGCAGCAATGTCGAATATACGTAATTTTTCAAGCATGTATGCACACAGGTATATTTATTTCTTTATATGTTCTTTGGGTCAGCTCTGGACTTAGTCAAACGGTAGAGCCACTGAAGGCAATAGCAATTTAGTCAGAACCAACACTAAGTATGGCTAAATCTGGATCCAACCCTGTGTATGTTAAATACTTGCAGGAATATACTTAATATTTAACATTTTTAAACATTTAATGGCTAAGAGACAATTTTTTAAAAAGAAGTGCTGACACCTTGTTCAGTAGTTATGATATTGTAAACTAGATTTATGATCTCATAAGTGCTGGGGATTTCCCTTTATGGTCATTAAAAACCAAACATGATTCCCCCAAACCCACCTTTTTTGGCTTGGATGCACCCAAATCAAAGGGTTTCTGAGGCACTGCAGATTGGGATGCTAAGAAATGATACCTGCAGAGCTCTCCTGGTCATGGAGCATATTGAGATGAGCAGCTGTCTCAGAACCCAAAGGTGTCCCTTTAGCGCCTGTTCAGCACTACAGGCATCGCTTGTAAGTACAATAACTACAACAATGGAGCTCCGTCATTATGCTTATGTCTGATGATGCTGGATCTCAGACAGGTTTATTTTTTAAACCCTCATAATAACTACAGCAACAAAGCCTCTTTTGTTATATGCTTAACAGCTCTGCTGGTTTGGCATGCTGAACAGTGAAATAGGCCTGCTTGCTACAACAACCCCACCCCCTTTATTGCATAGAAAAAACACTCCCCCTGAGTTCAATGCTGATTACTCTTAGGTAAGTGAGTATTGGCTTGCAGCCTAAATCATTCAGTGAGTTGGCCAGAAATAGAGATGCTCCTGAGTCCTGACACATGATCCCATGTTACCTGAGACAAGGCACAGGGAACGAACTGCCCCTTAGTGACAAGCCTGAACAAAAATCTGGTTCAAATAGCCTCATTGTGGCACTATCATAGTATTTTGGTTTCACTCAGCCGCTAAACTCACTGAGTCAAGTTCCACAAATTACATTCCTAGTAACTATGAAAACAGAGAGGAGTTAGCAAAACTGAATATTGGTCCACTTGCCTCAACCAGAAACTGAAACTTCTAAATCTAACATTTACTCTTCTTTATCTTTTAAGTGCACAAAATCTGTGCAAGAATCCCTTTGGTTTCTTAGACCTAGTTTTTGCATAAGGAAGTGAGCTCAACAGCTTTAGCCAAGGAGTGGAACATTTTGTACGGACCAAACATAACTATTAGTATGCAATTTTAATTAGGTTTGAGCATACTAGCTGAATGCCAGGATACACATTTAAACAAACAAAATAATGGGAGTGGTTCTTTAAAAAATAAAGTTGCTCTCCTTCCAAAACATTGGCCATATTATTGCAAGGATGTCAAACTAGAGGGAAGTCAGTTAAGAAGATACTGACTGGTAAACGCTCACCTAAACCAGTGGTCGAGTTAAGCCTGAAGCTTCAGGAAGATATGCAGGGCACCATAATCCATGGATCCTTCCCCCAGAACCTTCTAGAAAACAGTAGGGAGGAGGGTAGAGGCTCAAAGGGACTGGGTCAGCACCTGGGCCATCATAAGTATACTTGGACCAACCTGGGCTGATGCTACTTCTCACAGAAACCTTCCCTTCTTACTATTTTTAAATAATTTTGGGAGGGAAACGAAACAACCCACTAGCCATGTACATGATTATAGATACACCTTTGAAAATGTATTCTCCATTTCTGCCTCAAAACAAGGCTTACTGTCAATGCCTACTACCTAAGCAGCAGAAGCAAACTATTTGTCACCTGCACAAGCACCTACCTTCACAAGGACCTGAAACTCTCTTTGTCCCTCCTCTCTCATGCCTGTTATCTTGCCCTTCCTCCCTACTTCTGTTCTGATTATTTGAGTTTTGAAAGTAAAACCGCACATTCTCGAAGTGTGTTCTCATTTTAACAAGGCTGGCAAACAATCTTCTGCTCTAGCACAGGGGTGAGTAAAGCATGGCCTTCCAAATGTTTATTCAACTGTAGCTCTCAGCATTCCTCACTACAGGCTATACCAGACCGGGCTGATGGGAGCTGCAGCCCCCCTCCTCCCCAAAAAATCTAGAGGGCTGCCCCTTGCCCACCCCTGCTCTAACATATCTGGAATGTAGAAGGAGTTGTAAAGTATGCAATGGGCACAGAGGAGAGAAAAGGGGTGTACTTCACAGCTGAAAAATGAATGGCTGTCTAAAGCCTGTACACCATAAGACCATTAAGCTCACTCTTCCAACCTTAGAAGAAGAAAATGGCAAACCTTCTCTAGGATAGGGTTCCCACAAGTCTGATTCAGCTTGAAGGCACAGAGCTAACCAAATGCCCAGTGGCCTAAACCCATTTTAAAAGATCTCTTTATCTAGAGTGTGGCTACAGAGTACAATGCAGAAAAGTGAGCTGAGTGACTTACAACTAAAATCAGCCAATAGAGCTTATGTTCCATTCAGAACGTCTCAGCCAGCACAGAAGGTCTCAGCCAGCTGAGGACAATCAGTGTGACAATAACTGGGAGTTCCCAAGTTAGGAAGGGCTGGGCTGGATAAAGCAATAGCCTGATTTGATCCGAGGCTCACACAATAGGTTTCCGAATCCTTAATTACCTTATCTTGTCACCACTTCTGCCCACTCACAAGCCATTCCACTCTTTCAAGTTGCTACAGAAAGCATGGCAAAATACCACGGCTCGCACGGCCTACAGAAGTCGGTTCAATATTTGGTTTCCTCCTTGCACAGCATATCACAGGACTAGACTTTCGCAAGCAATATTGCTTTGCTGGGTCTAGGACTTTTTTTTAAAACCACAGCTTTGCTTATGAACGTGGCAGTTCTTTTTGGACTTTGACTTGACTCTTTCCAAATGGTCTTTTACACTATAACTCTAGTTACCCAACTGGGTTGAAGAAGAGAATCTAAAATATCTGGGTAAACAAAAACATTAACTATACAGTGACAAGGGGTCTGGAAAAGGGGGAGAATGTTTTTATAATTTGGATTCCACTCCTCCCCTTAAAGGAAACAAGGACAACATATCAACATCCAGAAACAGTTTGTCTACTTTTCAAGTCATTCCTAGTATCTTGATTTCATAGGTCCTTCTCAGTAGCAGTTCACAGGGATATAAAGATGATTGTGATAATCTCAATATCCCTTCTCTATCTTTCCCCCCTAAATTCTTCCAAATTTGTATGTACAGTAATTATAAAATATGAGCCACATTTAGGAGGATTGCTGAAGCAGAGTGAGATGATCAAAGACTAGGAATAAAGTCAGGCATGTGTCTGACATGGACATTTGATTCCAACAAGCATTTGACTTCTGTAATGAATAATCAGCCACCAGGTATGCTACCAAACCAACCAAAAACATAACTTGTTCAAGCAGTAGCAGTTAATTTAACTTCTTTACCATAGTCTGATTCCCACTTTTTAAAAAACATAATCAGTATAGCCTGGTCTGCCTGTCCAACAGAATAATGTGGTAATTATGAGGCAGTATAATGAATTTTTACTACATTGAGCTGCATATTCGTTGTTGTTGTCATCTACTGTCAAGTTGGCTTTGACTTATAGAGATCGTATGAATGAGAGCCCCAGTTATCAACAGCCTCCTGCTCAGGGCTTGCAAAACTGAGCCATGCTTCCCTCAATCCAACTGTAATGCGGCCTTCCTCTTTTTCTGCTGCATCCCACTTTAACAAGCATGTTTGTCATTTCCAATGTGTCATGCCATCTCATGGTATGTCCAAAGTGTGAAGTCCTTACTTTAGTCTTTTTTTAACTACAGCTGGGGTGATTTTTTAAAAAATGCTTGTCCACATGGCCAAAAAAGTCCTCCCCACAAGTAAACAAATAGCACATCAGAGGAAATATTCTAGCCCAATCCAAACCTTGATGTGCTAATTTTCTACTTCAAGTTTTTGTTTGTTTGACAGTGAGAAAGGTCAAAAATGTTGAAAAATGACATTACAAAATAGCCTCTGTCACCTCAGAACCTTACCACTTCATTCTTCTGTGCAAACAGATCCAGCCTAGTCCAACCGAAGTAAACATTCATTAAGGGAGGCAGGCAGGTGCTTTGCCTAAATCCACCCTCCATCTCTCTTTGCACAGTAGTTTGAGAAGCTCAGATTGTGACCAGTCTCTTGATTATGAAACTCCAACAAATAGTTCCCAAAATAAATGCCTCTGTCACATATGGTCAACTTTTGTTCTGCTTCTGTTTGAATAGAAAAACCCACATAACATCCATGCATTTGCATTGAGGCTCCCCTGCAGTTTGCCTTATATGGATTCACCCCACCTCCTGGATTACTCAAAGGCTTTGACTGGAAGGTTTTACATACAGATTGCAAAGACTGTTCCCAGTTTTCCCTCCCACATAACCCTGTGGGCAGAGTCCAGTTTAGACCACTTGACTTCCTCCCTTACAAACCTCATCTTCTTAACCAATTCAGTGTTAGCCTATAGATGGGGCATGAGGAACCCATTGCCCTCTGGATGTTGTTAGATTACAGCTCCCACATCCTCAACCACTGTCCAAGCTGGCTAGGGGATGATGAGCATTGTGGGAAGGCCAGTAACATTTGAAGTGCCATGGGTTTCTCCACCCATGGTATAGATTCTGCTGGTCTATACTCACTGCTAGATGATACAAACCCACCAACCTCATCCAAGATACTTCAGCAGACTCTATTGTACATAAGCACTAAGGCAGGAGTGAGGAAAATACAGCTCCACAAGGATCTTCCCTAATTCCCAAAGGTTTAACAAAACAAAATTGACTGCTTTTTCAGCCAAAATATGCCCCCAAGCAAACTGCCACAAAAACATGGTAGCCTGGACTTTTCCCTAACCTACTGTGCCCTGTAGAAAAGCCACAGTTGCTTTTCAGCAAAAAACAAACAAACCAGAAGAGATGTCGCATCCCTTCTGGCCTGCAGGACACCATGTACCTCCCTTGCCCGCCCCCAAACCCTGACATAGCCCTTCAGGTGCAGCTGGCCACCAACTCTCATCATGTCTTCCTATTGGCTATGTTGGCTAAGGCCAATGAAAGCTGCAGTCTAACAACACTTGGACGGTTATCAATCATACTGTCTTTGCACTGAGAAGGAGATCCCAACTGAGTGCACAGGGACAATATTTAACTTTAGACAAAAGCGTCACAGAAAATTTTCAGCATGTGAAAATCAGGGCAAATGGTGGGGGCAGAGGGACTTTCTAGCTTGAGGTCATGAATTTAGATCCACCCCTTGAGATCAGGAAGCTGAAAGCCAGATGGACAAAAGCTGATGAGCTGATGGAGCCAAAAACCTCAGCCAACATCTGAGAGATATTTAAAAGGGGGAGTGGGGGTCAAAGGGCAAGAGCACTGTTGGTACTGAGGTTTGTTAAGTTTGTATCCTAGGCCAAATAGTTTCACAATGGCGAGGAGGTATTCTTTAGATCAAGAATGGGCAGTGTCACCCTTTGGACTTCTAAATGCCACCCTTGAAATGCCTCAGAAGCCTCTCAAAGCATACCTCTCAATTTTTTTTTCACATTTGGACTGATTTTAAGGTGATTTTTTTCTTTTTTGCCCCTAAACCGCCCAAAATCTTCCAAGACCACCTAAAAAGGTCACAGTTTGCTCCCTTGAACCCCTCCCCAAAAGACCCAAATAGTCAAAATGGTAGCCAGAAGTGACATCATGTCATTTCAGTTGCACTGAAACACACTGCTGCAGCCTGCTAAGCACACATAGGGAGGAAAAATGGCCCCTTCCATGTTTGCAGTTGTCCACCCATGTTTTAGATTATAACTGCACTAGTCACTTACTTCAGAACCATAGTAAGCCAGTCCCTCAGTGTTTGGCGCCTACCTGATTGTTTTCCTGAGACGGCCCTGGGATCTCTGCCCTGATAGCACAACTGAGTGTTGTGTCCACATAACCATCTGCTTCCCTCTTTACGTACACAGAAGCTGGGTGTGCCAAGAAAATCACACAAGTACTCCTCCCAACATGTCAGAGGACCACACACTCCATCCATCCACATAATTGCTGTCACCTACTCGAACACAACATGTGACACCCTCTCATCCTGTTGGTATGGCAACACAATGAAACTCTGTGCCTTGTGAAACTTGTAACATGTTCGTCTCCCCTTCCTATCTCAATCCTTCAAGCTTTTTGGGTGACTCTCAGTATCTTGTTCCATCCATTCTTGGTTGTTCTTCCTAAGTTGGACAGATGCATATGCTAAAGTCAGTGTGGTGCAGCTGTTAGAGCAATGGATTGACATTTGGAAGATCTATACTCTAGTCCTATTGAGTTATGAAACCATTGGGTGACATTGGGCCAGGCACTTTCCCTCAGCCTGACCTACCTCTCTGAGCTGCTGGGAGGAAGTTAGTGCTTTAAACCACTTTCAGCTTGCTGGAAAAAAAAACAACCAGGATGTGACTGCAACTAACAAATAAAAATAAACCGTAGTGACAAAAATCTTTGCTGGAGTTTTAAGCAAAATGACTCACGATTCAGACTCTAAATTTAGTCACAGGCTGTGACACGCAACAAGGAGCTGTGTGTGTGTGTGTCCCTAATACCATTCAACCCTTGCTTCACATTGGTTAAGCTGTGGACTTTCCTATTCTCTCTGTCTCAGCACTAAGAGTTTAAAAGCAAAGAAATAAAAAAAAGGGGGGAGGGGAGAATGGCACTGTGAGATGTAACTCACGGGAGGTGGGCAAAAGGAGTGCACTGCCCCCCACCATGACATTTTCCTTCAATCCCAAATTTACAGCATTGCAAAAAGTGAGACACTGAAAATCATTCACACCTAGAATTCTTATATTTGCTGTTCATTCCCTTGGTAATTTAGCCTGCCTTTTTTTCCTTTGGCTGCCTAACCTGTCGTTTTTTCTAAATGCTTCAACTGAAGTTTTAAGTCAGTGTAATGCTAAAAATTTGGGGAATGAAGTAAACTTTCACCCAAGGAGCAGAATTCTTATTTGGCAAGAGCAATGCCCTCATTGTGTCCCCCGCATACCCTCCCTGGCACTTAACTCCCAACACTGTCCCATCCTGATCACCCCCTTCCTCTGTTAACTTAAAACTGCCCACCAGCATCCCTGAAGAAGACAGCACGTTTGTGATACTCCAGACACTCACACGCCTGTCTCTCCCATCAGCACACATCTCTTTCTCCCACCCCCACCCACGTCCTAACAGCTGTTCTTCTTAATCCATACACTCTCGCTAGGGAGCAACGATGCATGCTCCCCTTGCCACATCTTGGTATCCCCATCCTTCCCAGATGACCCCCACCACAACCAGGCCCAAATTTTAAACCTCCTTTGCTACACCGCCCCTCCTTGCCCGATTATATTTACCACTCAACCTTCCCCCCTCCTCCAGTTGTATCTAAGCTAGAAGCACCGTCTGATCCTCTTCCCCACGCCACTCCACGCTCCCCCTCCCCTGCCCCCTCTTACCTTTCAGCACAGGCAGGAATAAAATGTCTCCCTTCACCCCCCAGGATGTGGATTAACTGGAAGAGCCTGGCCGTTCGCGCGCGGGGGGGTCTTTCTCTCCGCTGGAAGACCCCCGCAGCTTAAGCTTCTCTTCCCAAGAGCTGACAACACAGCAAGGAGCTTTCACAGCACCACCCCCTTCAGATACATCATCACTAGCAGCCAGAGGAGCATGCCGGGAAATGCAGTTTTCAAGGGACACGTCGGGAGTCTGGCGTTTTTTCGCCCAGTCTTTTTCTTGGAAGTGGTAAAGCAGGTTGCAGAACGGTTTGATTTTCCCCTAAGGGGCGAGGTAGTTACATGTAAATGATGGTGATGATGATAATGATTAATAATAATTTAGTGCACATAGAAAACCAGATTCCAGGGGGAAAAATATACAATTCAGATGTCTCTCGGGACGTGCCAGGGTTTTGGCTTTTTGTTTTTGTTTCTGTTCCAGCGCACAGATGTGTTTATTTGTTTATTTGCATAAAGCACCATTCTGCAAAGGGCTCAAGGTGGCATGAATGCTCCTTCTCCTATTTTTGTCCTCATAACACATCTGTGAAGTAGATGATGGTTGGTCCAAGCCCATAGCTACAGGTGTGCCCACTTCTACTCCAACACCCTAAACTCAGGAATGGGGGGCAAAATGGCAGGGAGATTTCCGCAAATGACCTCTCCCCGTGGGTGTTTTTGTAGCCTATGAGAGCCAAGGTTATATAGGTCGTCAGGTGTATAAATCAAGCATCTAAAATAATTACAAACTAACGTGTGGGAGGAAGGGAGGAAGATAGATAATGTGGATTTCCTGCACTGCCTTCTAAACAAATATGAACTACATTATAAAGATGGCCAAAGGACTTAATTCCATGAAAGTTAATGCTATTAATACATACATACATACTAAAAACTATACAGTCATTTCCTTGATATTGTCACCTGAAAACAGCTAAGTATGACTATCAGAGACAGCCAGCGTGGTATAATGGTTTGAGCATTGGACTATGACCCTGGAGATCAGGGTTTGATTCCCTGCTCAGCCATGGAAACCCACCAGGTGACCTTGGGCGCATCACACACACTCAGCCCCAGAGGGTTGCCATAAGTCAAAAGTCTTAGGGTCACATTAAACTTTAGGGTCACCTAAGTTGGAAACAACTTGAAGGCACACAACAACAAAAGTGGGAAGGAGAAGAACCAGATATGCTGCCTTGAGCTCACTGGAAGAATTAGGAGATATAAATTTATTTATTCAGAGTATTTACCATATATCCCACCCTTTAGCCAGTGCACCATGCAATTTCATATTGCTTCTTTGTATTGTCTCATCACAATTGTGCAATGCGATGTAACTCCATTATATTACACGGTAGCGATGTAGAATCTTGGACATTCTGTCCTCAATGAACTTACAATCTAAAATTTATCAAAGGGGAAACAAGAAAAGAGGATTTTTTTTTCAGGGAAATGGATCACATCTGAGGGTGACGGAATTTCTTTCATTGGAGGTTTTTAAATAGAGGTAGGATGATTGCCACTCCAGAATGATTTAGCTGTGGAATCTGCCACTGGAAGAGGGTTAGGCTAGATGGTCGTCCTTGGGATTGCCTCCATCTTTGTGAGGCTGTGATTCCATGTTTGGAAAAAACATGGTTCAGGATTCATGCAGTTTTTCTAGAGTTAAAACTCAGAGTGCCACAAAAATGTGCTGTCTTCTCTTGTGCACAAATGTTAAAACTCAACCAGGCTGTGTAAAGTCTCGTGAGCTTCCAGTTTCTCTTTGTTTTGATTGTATGTGCATGTTCACAGGTTTCCCTTCTCCTTCAACCAATCCTTTCTCGAAATATCTTGGGTTTCTGTCCCTTGGTTCCTTAGTGCCTTATGTCCTCTCCCTTCTCCCTCTCACTGATCATGTGTCACATCCAGTCTCATGCCACATTTCAGAAAATAATTTTCACCAGTTTCCACTGAACATTTTATATTATTAACGAGGAGTTACAGATACTGTCCTACAGTGCTTTTGCGATATCCCCCTTAAGCATTAGAAACATCTTGTTTTAGTGCTAACTCTTCCCCCCACTTGATCTCTGTTTAGTCTGTGATTAGACCAGTCACAGGGCACTTCTAAATTATTTCTTTTCCACTGCTTGCTAGTTCATCTAGTTCATCTATAAGGCCAAATGAGGAATCAACCTCAAGCAGCTTAGTGCCAGAAGCTGTGAATTATGCATACACAGACACTGCCATTCTGGAGACTTTCATTTTCCAAAGCTGGTCATGTTCCAAATGCCTTGTTCTGTTCTGAGAGGTCCTCAAAGCAAGTATACGGGGTGCCCTTGCTTTTACCAAGTTGGGTGACACAGGTGTTCTCCCAAGGCCTCCCACTGACAGCGCTTGGTTCTGAGGAAGGACACTACAGGGACAGACATTTGGTCCTGACTGGCATTGTATAGGGCAGCACTGGCAGCATCTTTGAAAATGGTATTGCTCTCCAGAGAATCTTCTTGCTCTCAGTGCGAGAAGATGATAGCTGTGGCAAATGAATTTGATGACATTGAAGGGTGTTGGTATTTTTCCTTCTGCCTCAAGCAACAGGAGAACTTTGGTTTTTAGCAGTACCAAACCTCCAACATATAATTAGGATTGCTCTTTGCATTTTATAAAGCTTAATGAATTGATTTTATCCATATTTTATGTTTTAATTCTATACATAAGCTGTCTTGGAAGGACTTCGGCTCTTGACTACCTTCTTCTAGCAGTCTCTAGTCCAACACCTTAAACGGAAAATATTAAACCTGCAGATTTTAGTGGGTGGCCATACTTATTCCTATGTCATCAAGAGTTTCACCTCTTGAACCCTGGCAACAGAACCACTGTTAAAGGTGTAGGAGTAAACCAGGCTGGTTTGTCCAGTTTATCTGAGAGCCTCAGCACCAGCCTAGCCTCTTCTGCAAGTGTTTTGAGGCATCTCAGGACAATATTTTTAAGGAACTGGATGTATGTGGAGTCCTACGGAATCAGAGTGTGGAACAGTTACTTTGTAAACTACGGATGTTATTGTGGCCAGACTAGCTGGAGCTTCTAGGAATTGTAGTACAAAAATAGCTTCCCTAGGCTTTGCATGTACCACAGTAGTAAACTACAGGCACTTTGACATCAACATACCATCCATCATTTCACAGAGAAAAACATGGACTCATGCGGCCAGGCAACATCTCAGCTTTGAAAGCTAGTGTGAGGCATTTTATGCCTTTTGGTTGGCCCAATAAAGGTATTGCCACATGTTGGATTTAGGATCTTGCCTTTTGTTTGTTTGTTTGACGGCCAATGCAACTGCTCCTACAACATTCCCTGTTTTAACTTTTGAACGTGTTGGAAGATGATGAAAGAAATGGAAAAAAAAAAGGATGAGGAGAAGCAGTACATTTTTTGTGTATACAAACGTGCATAAATGGCCATGTATTTAGTGTGTGTTGTAGAAAATTGCAACTATTCTGCATGTAGTTTTCCACCAAATCTACTTGCATTAAAAAAAAAGTCTGTAAACACTGCTTAGAGGATTAAGGAAGAGATGAGAGCATGTGTCCTAGGGACCTTTCACTTTACACAATGTATCACTATGATTCCACTTAATCTGCATACCCTCCAGCTGCATAGATGAAAACTAGGATACAACATCAGACTGGGTGAGGATGGCAAAAAGAACAGACAAGCTAGGAGAGGCTGCAGCAGTTTACTTTTGGCTGAGCCTACCAGGAAGGGCAAGACTCTGCCTCTTTTTCTCCTCTCTCTGCTGCTGAGTTAATGGAGTGCAAACTACTTTTGCACTTTGAACTAATTTTACAGCAACTGGAGCAAGCTGAGGACAAAGGGGGAAAGTGGGAGGAGGAGAGAGAAACTGGGATATCTGACAAGCAGCTGAAACAGTGGGGTGGCAGAAGATTCATTGAGACTGTCCTTGCCAATTGGGGACAATTGGAGGGTATGTATCAGCATTCCTTTCAACAGATTTTTTTTTTGGCTCTCACCCCTCAGGCTTCATATAGCAAATCTTTTCCCTTCACCACCCTCTCATTCCTGAACAGAATGCAATTCCAGCTCAGTGGTTCTTCCAGCCATGTCACACCTTTGAGAACCCTGACTTTTATTTACTGGGATTCATGCTGTGAGAAGACCAGCCTCCATGCTGTGTTTTGGAAAGGAGCAGCTGAGGATCCCCAGGGACTTCCTAGAAATGGCAAGAGTCCCCTACCCTCCCTGCTGTCTTCCCAGCTGCTCTTTGACATTTCATTCCCCTTCCCACACTAAGAAAGATTGCTGCAGTCCTTCCTCCTCCCCCAGCCCCCCCCATCTTTCCATATGGTGCTTGGCCATCAATTAAATCAGGAGTGGGGAACTTGTGGCCTTCCCTATGTCATTGAGTTGCAACTTCAACATAGCCAGCATACCCAATGGTGTGAGATGATAGAAGTTCCAGTCCCACCCTGATCTAAATTCATATGAGTGGGATGGCTCAGGACTTTGGACTTCAGTGCCTACATCTAATGATAGGAAATGGTTCACTGAGAGTGCCAAGAGGGAGGCATGGGAAAGAATTTCACTGCATCTGGAAGTCCCCATGTAGTAAACTTCTTCACACTTCCCAAAACTTGTGGTAGGAATTGGAGAAATGCACCAAAATTGAGATTGAAATTTTCACACCTCTGCCCAGAGGTATTGGTTGGGTCTTCTTTACAGGAACATTATGTGCTTCTTTGTGGAATTAAATAGTCAGATTAAAAAGACACCCAGCAGGTGTGGGTAGTAATTTCACACAAGGAAGTATTAGGGAAGGAGGCATTGCAGAATCATCAGCCACCTCCAATAAGTTGTTTCCCATCAGCCAATTTCCACTCCCTCTGCTCCTGTGCCAAGCTGGGCTTTTCCGAGAAGCCATTCAGTAGATAAGGAAAGAGGGATAAAGTCAGAGATCCAGTAAGCCTTCACATTTACTGCACTTCTGTCATGAAATCTCCCCAGTTGCTTTATTTCTGTTTGGTGCCATGCCTAAAAAAAGCAGGTCTCTTTCACACTAGACTTTGATCCTGCTTTAATGGCCATGGGTCCCTCCAATAGAATCCTGCTTTTTACCACAGGATTTGTAGTTTTGTGAGGGACTTAGATTTCTCTGCCACAGAGCTCCAATGTACTTCTGAACTGCAAATCCTAGAATTCCATAGGATGCTGCCACACCAGTTAAACTTGCATCAAACTACTATAACTGTGTAGAAAGGCAGGTGTTTGTATGTATGTGTATATGTATGTATGCATATGTGTGTGTTCGTGTACATATGTAGGTACATATGTATATGTGTGTATATGTTCCTGTGTGTGCTTATATATTTGTGTGTATGTATATGAAAAAGTTTAATAGTGTTCATTTTAGCAGATGTAAATATAAGTTATTTTCATTTGTTTCTATCTGGCATGTGTGGGTAATTTAGAACACCTCTGTGGAGATTTTGCAAGGTCTTGCAAGTACATCTGACAATTTGTTTTGTTGTCTTGTTTGGAAAAAGCAGGTGTGTCTGTGTGTGACAGCATTCTTTGTCCCACCATGTTTGTTTAATTACAGCAGGTCTCTTTCACCTGTTAGGTGCTACTTGACTTCTGGGCGTAGATATATATTTACTGTCCAGCCAAGCCTGAGCAATTAAATATACACTGAGGGCAGTTAAATGAAACGACTTGACCCAGTTGTTATGGCTAATCTGATGTACTGTGAAAATGGCTTTTGTGTGGTTTTTACATTTTTTAATTGATTGATTGAAATATTTATATCCTGACCTTTATCATGGGATTTCAAGGTAGCATACAGATAATTAAATTAAATAGATTAAAACAATAAATAGGTAAAAACAGTAGTTCTTAATCTCAGATCCAGGGAACTGCGAGTCTGCAGAGGCCTCACAAAGGGTTCACAAAGCCCTGCTGCTAGATATGGACAACCCTAAAATGAACCTATCACGGAGGTGGAGGGGTTTATAAGATTTGTTCAGAGAAGGTTTGCCTTTGCCTTTCTCTGAGGCTGAGAGAACATGACTTGCCTAAGGTCACCAGCCGTCTGAGTTGGGATTTCAAGCCTAGTCTCCAGAGGCCTTTAATAAATAAATAAATAAATAAATAAATATTTGGATATTTACATCTAAATTTAAATATTTAAATCTTGAGTTAATTGAGGGACCCCAACAACAAATTATATTCATAGGGGGTCCTCGGCAAAGAAAAGGTTAAGAACCACTGGGCGAAAATGTATTAAACATGAGAACAAGTTAATACATTTTAAAAGGCCACAACAATTGAAACCATGTTCATGTGTGTTTAAAGTAAATTAAGCCCCAAAGCCTTTAATAAAAAGCCATGTTTTGACTTGGCGCTGGAAAGGAACTTAGTTTGCTCAGTCTGGCATGTATTGATATAACCAATCATTTTGTTAACCTTTGCCCAATTACCAAAAGCCACAACTGGTCAGATGCTTTTGAATGAACCGAAGACTCCAGTGAGTTCAGTACAGGACACATAAACCACCAACTGATCAAAGAGCAGGTTTTGTGAAATGGCATGCCTCTTAAAAGTACCCAGTTATGCTCTGAAGTCCTCTGTGGTATGAGCAACAAAGGACTCAGTTCACTGCCTTTCCTTGCCATAATCTTATCTCAGGGAGAACTCTGTACCCCTAATTTGGTAGGTGCCAGGTATGGTAGCTCTTCCCGCATGTTCCTGGTGTATTGATTTTATGAATTACTGTATTCACAAGACATTTTGCAGCCTGAGGCAAAAGACAAGATAGTGCACATGTGCACACATCCACTTACTCCATGTGCAGAAGTAACTTGGACAAACAGCTGAGTCTTATTTCTATCCTGGGGATGGGACAGTGTTTTCCAGCCCTCTCTGAGATCAGCGAGTCTGTTTAGAGGGTGCTAGAGGCACCATGTGACATGCTCAGCTCTGTTCTCCAGTAAACAAAACAAAAAAAAATGCAAATTATATAACCAAAAACATCAAATTACATTTTATATAACTAATTTCAAGCCCAGTTTAGACCCAAGAATGATGCTAGAGAGTTTTTTCTTCTTCTTTTGCCTCTAATGTGATAGTGTATGTCTGTAGTCCTGAATATGGCTGAAGTGATTTTTGAAAATATGAATAATTGTGTCTGGAAAAATGGATGCTTTCCTGGGTATCCTCCCAGCACTCTTTACTTAAGTATGCTAGTCGTAGAGTTTCTAAGAGTGAGAAAAACTTTTGAGCATGTATATACACAGGATAATTCAGCAGCATTACAAAAGTTCAGGTTTTTTGTTTTTTTTTAAGCATGCATGGTTTTAATCTGTTACATTTATATCTCAAGTTTCCTCTAAGGAGGTTAAGATTGTGTTCCCCATTTTCACAAGAACTGTGCAAACTATAAATTAAGCAGAAAGACAGTGACTGGCTCAGCATCACCCAAAGACTTTCATGGCTGAATGAGGATTTGAACCTGGCTCTCCCCAGTAAGAATGAATGCACTAATCACTACCACCATGCTCCAATTCCATGTTCATTTGAAAGTAAGCCCAAATAAGTTTATCAGTCTTTATTTGGAAATTCATATTCTTCAACATTTCACAGATGAAAACTGGGACACATGTGGCCAAGTAATATTAGAGTGTGTTCAAGACAGCAAAAGTAATTAATGAGGAAAAACACACAAGCTAAGAGAGGATGCAGCAGTTTGCCTTTGACTGAGCCTACTGAGAAGGGCAAGACTCTGACCCCTCCTTTTCTTTCTGTTATACTGAATTAACTGGGTAGAAACTATTTTTGCTCTTTGAACTCAGCCTGCAGCAATTGAAATATGCTGAAGACAAAGGGAAAAAGTGGGAAGGAGGAGGAAGAGACTTAAAAAGTGGGATAACAGAGGATCAGGACAGTGCAAAGGTATGTGAGTTTAATAGGACTTATATCCAAGTAAATGTGGGTAGCATTACTTTACGGTAAGAATCATTGTAGGGCCTAAATACCCTAAAGGCACCAGATCCTGTCTGATCTTGGAAGCTAAGCAGGGTCATCCCAGGTTAGTACTTGGATGGGACACAGCCAATGAATACCAAGTGCTGTAGGCTGTATTTCAGAGGAAGGAACTGACAAAACCACCTCGGCAAATTCTTTGCCTAAGAAACCCGCTGAAATCCATGGGGTTTCTTAGGCATGGAGACTTGAAGGCAAGTACACATACGGGAATCAGTATGCATGTGTGGCAAAGTGATCTGATGACCTCCTTCCTTTTCTCAATTTGTTGCTCATACTTTTGCTGTGCAAAAATGTTCTTGTGAGTGTAAGAAGATACTTAGCTGTGAGTGTTTTTGCTTTACAGAATGGATTACAAGAAATATCCTTCAGTGGACTGATGACATCTCACTCAAGCACAGTTCTGCCTTTCAACCAAAGTAAAGGCTAGTTTTGTATCACATAGTTGCTAGCATGTTTGCTGTGTGTTTCTGTTAGTATTTGTGTACTACACCTCAGTAAAATATGAAGAGAAGGGTGATGTAGAGCTGAAGTTCCCTTGATGTATCACTACTCTAGGTTTGGATTTTATTTAAAGCGCTAAAAAATGAAATGAACTTACATTTTTCACCCACCTGCAATGGCTGCATTCAAAAGCTGTAGCTATGCTAGCATAGAACAAGCCATGGTGCACCTGTCTGCCATATACGTATTATGGATGAAGAATCTTTAGGAAAAAGAAATGACAACCTCAGTTCAGTACCACGAACATGGTTAAACACACAGCGATTCAAATACAGACTTGTCAGTGCTTAAAACCCTAGGCCTGGATGAATAAATGTATCAGTTTCCTTTTTCTCCCACATTCAGTTATTTCTGTGTTTTCTCCCATTCTGAATATGAAAAAAATGCAATTAAAAAAACTTATAAAAATGAACAGAAATGAACCTCCCCCCCCCATTCCTATCACGGGCACATGACTTCTCTTTGCACCTGCCAATACCTCTTTACTCCTCAAGATAAATGCCGATATGAACTATGGAGCCTTTCAGAATCTGGGGAGTAACTTACTGTATAATTCCTCCTTTTAGCCAATAGGTGGCATTACATCCTATCAATTTTTTTTTCATCAGGCTCTGAGCTAGACTGATGAAGATGCTGTGAAACACCGCTTGGCTGTGAGTGGTAGGCTTACGTCACCATTTTATCCCAGTGCAGAGAGAGAGGGTCTCTTTCACAGAGATTTCCTCACAGCTGCAGTTGGCAGCACTAGAGCCAGGGGGCTGCCAGGCAGTCATATATGTCTCTTCTGAGATCCTCAAGGGCTCCAGCTGACACTCACTGCCAAGAGCCAAATCTGTGCTTGTACCAGGTTTCTTAATTGCTATGCTGTGGCTCTGCCTTTGCCAAGGCAAAGAACAGCTAAGGAGTCACTTTTATTAATATCTAGCTATGGACCTAGGCCAGCCCAAGATATTTTGCTGTCTGAAGCAAAGGATAAAATGATATCCACTTCCTTTCCACACATGGAAATAGATTAGTGGAAAGATAGAAAATAAAGTAGCTCCAGAGGTTGTGGGAGTTGCAGCCAACATTATCCGGAGGGCTACATGATTCCCACCCCATGGTTTAGAGAGTGCAATTAACCTTAGGGACAGGGATTTAAAGCCAACAACCCCCCACCCCCATCTGTGGGTCCTTTCTCATGCTACGTAGTTATAGCACACGGATTCCACTTTAACTGCCATGGTTCCATCCTATGAATCCTGAGATGTGTCATTTCATGAGATATTTAGACTTTACTGCCAGACAACTCTAGTGCACTCCCACACTACAAACCTCAGGACTCTACAAGATGCAGCCATGGCAGTTAAAGTGGAATCAAACTGCTATAGCTGTGTGGTGTGAAAAGGCCCTGAAAGAATCAAGATATGCTAACAGCTAACATCCAAACCAGGGGATCCTGTAGCACTTGAGAGTGAGAAAGAGAAATATCGAGCCTAAGCTCCCACAGATTCCAGTCTGCTTCATCAGATGCAGGTTTGAGTCCATGAATGTTTATGCTAGATATTTCTTTCTCAGTTAATCTCAAAGGTGCTCCAGGATTCCTTTATATCTTTTTATGCTGAAACAGATTGGCTATGTCTTTGAACATAAACCAGGGACATGTAAATTGCAGCCCTCTCAATGCTGTCACAATGTAAAACTCTTCAGCTATGGTGAGGAATGCTGGGAGTTGCAGTCTGGCCACATCTGAAAGGCTAGAGTGGTTGTTGACTTTTCCTTCAGTACTGCTGATGGAAAAATTTCCTCTGTTACATCTGAGGAGAGGCAATCAGAGGTGCTGGATGAGATATACATCCACACTGCTTTTTCCTCCAACATCTCACTGCTGCCATCTCTGCATCTGCCACTTGAGGCAGCTTCCTCACTCTGCCTAAGAATAGGGCCAGACCTGCTGTGTATTGTCCACCTTGATTGGTTGAAGATTGTCAACCATGGGGAAGGATCTCAGGCAGAAGTCTTAGAAGTCTTGCCATTTGACATACCTACAATCAAATCAATTCTTTGATTAGACAGGCTTTGGACTATTAATTCCTTTGCTGCAGCAGAGTCTTTTAATGGAGGTGGGCAGGAAATGTTTAATGCAAGTGTATTTTTATTCTCCTTATTATGCTTTAAATGCATTTGAATTGTTTTAATTAGACATCTAAATGTTTTGAAAATTTTTTAAAATATTATTATTGGTTCTGGCCTATGTTTTGTTTTGATCAATGTTGTGCGTTGGGTCTCATATTGGGAGAAAGATACCATGTAAAATGAACAAATATACAAACAAAGCATATAATCCATGTTCAAATTATGAGATGGGGGAAAAAATCATATACCCCAGCCTTTAAAGCAGCCCTATCACTTTCCCAGACATGTTTGATGGAAACAAGGAAGAGGGCCTTCCCTAAACTTTTGAACTCCATCCCTAGGGAAGCTAGGATGACTTTCTCCATGCTGTCCTCAAAGGCCCCTCCCTAAACTGCAAACCCCAGGATTCCATAAGATATTGAAAGTGGAATAATGGCACTTAACAGGCTAGTGCGGAAATGGCCGAAGACTTTCCTGTTACGGTGTGTGGTTAGCAATTGACTGCAATGGGCTTTTAATGATGATGTGTTTCACCAGTTTTTATATCCTGCCTTTTATTGAATATTTAATGGTTTTAATTTCATAGATTCTTTTGAAAAATAACTTTTAAATTTTAAATTTTAAATTGCTGTTTTTGTATATTTTTAATCTGTAGTGATGTTAACATTTTGCCTTGAGTCACAGTATTGGGAGAAAAGTGGGTAATAAATTAAATTTTAATTAATTCATAAAAAATCAGGTGTGTATTTCAATCGCATCTAATTCCTAAAGTAAGGTAAGATAATTCCTAAGGTATTTCTAACAAGTGTTCTACCTATGAGAAAATAAAATCCTGGGCAACACCGGATAAATAGGCTAGTCTCTTAGAAGTCCCATCCATGTGTTCAGTGTAGTTTAGTCTCAAGTAAGCATGCTTAGATATCAGGCACTCTTTGTTATTCCTAGGAGGACTGAACTACAATAGTTCTCCTACTTTTTGCGTTACCTTATATAAGTGCATTTCTGATCATTCTTGAGGGGGGTTCAACTATATAAGAATCTTGGTGCGTTCTTGTTGTTAACTGCCGTCAAGCTGACCAACGTATGGTGACCTTACAAATGAGACCTCCAGGTCACCCTATCATCAGCATCTCTACTCATGCCTTGCAGACTCAGGGCCATGGCTTCCTTGATTGAGTCTATCCACCTGTAGTGCGGTCTTCCTCTTTGACTACTGCCTTCTACCTTACCAAGCAGTATTATCTTTTCTATTGAGTCATGTCTTATGATATATTCAAAGTATAACAGTCTCAGCTTAGCCATTTTGGCTTCTAGGGAGAGTTCAGGCATGATTTGTTTTAGGACCCATTTATTTGTCTTTTTAGCAGTCTGTGGTATTTGTAGAACTCTTCTCCAGCATATTTCAAATTAGTTGATTTCTTCCTATCAGTTTTTTCACTGCCTAGCTTTCATAAGCACACATAAAGAATGGAAATAGGATGGCATGGAGAATCCTAAATTTAGTAGTCAATTATATATCTTTACACTTCAGGATCTTGTCTAGTTCCTTCATAGCTGTCCTTCCAAGTCCTAGGCCCTTTCTGCAACTCACCTTTTCTCAGCGCTGGGGTGTGGAGATCGTGCGAGCAGCCTCCAGCGAGAGGCTCTCGCATCCCTGTTGCTTCAGCTCCGCAGCTGCTTCCTGGTCACATGAGAGCCACACCTCTTCCTTCTGCAGTGCAGCCTGGGGGTTTCCCAGGCTGCACTGGGGCAGGAAGCGTGACCAGCACGGCTCCGGAGCTCTGCACACCAGCTAAGTGTGCACGGGGCCCCGGAGCAATGCGCGATCGTGCACCATTTTTGGCTTAGACCCGAAAATGAAAAAGTGAGCGAGTGGTGCCTGCCAGGCCCTGGAGTGTCGCGTGAACGTGAGTGCATCATGTGGACCGCTCCTCACATTTGCGCGACGCTCGAGGGGCCCTCTCACATGGCAAATGCCGTGCGAAAAGGGCCGTAGTCTTCTGATTTCTTGACTGTAGTCCCCATTTGGATTAATGACTGAGATAAGGTATGGAAAATCTTGAAGTACTTAAATGTCTTCATCATCTACTGTACAGTTATGTAAATCATCTGTGGTCATTATTTTTGTTTTCTTTCTTACTTTATTGTATGTTACGTTGTAGAACTTTGTAAACAATCAAATAAAGTTTTTGCAAAAGGATAAAACACTCAAAATTCATGAACTAGAAATTAAACAGGTTACACTGAGCAGGTAGTTCAAGTTTACAGTTGATAAATGGTCTTCTTTGCTTTGTTTGGAAGACTCACATCTTGGAAGAATGGTCAGCTGTTTCAATACTGTAGTCATGTGTGTCTAGGTTTAGAAAATCTGGCCAAAGAGCTAGATAATTCTTGAGAGGTTGCAAAATATATGCTTTTGTATTGATGTAATTAATAAATGGAAACCAAAATTCAATGAAGCTGTCTCTCTTTACTTGATCCCTGTGAACATTATCCAATATTTTTTCCATTAATCAGTAGTCTCATATCCTTTTTGATCATGTGTCTATAATCTCCCATTTTCTATTTCTTAGCTATTTCTATATGAGCAGCCACAATAAAAAACCGATTTTTTTTTGTGTTTCAAGTTCTTATTTTTCGTAAGTAAGAAATAGAGGACAACTGTAAGCCTGCCTTTGTACTTTCTTCCTTAACTTTCTTTAGTAATTGTTCCAAGTCTTTGCTATTTTCTGCTAGTAGGATGATGTCATCTGCATATCTTATATTGATGATGTTCCTTCTTCAACTTGCATGCCTTCTTCCTGTGAGTTTAATTTTGCTTTATATGTGATATGTTCAGCATTCAAGTTGAACAGGTAGAATCATAAAATGTAGCCTTGCCTGATTACTTTGCCAATTGGAAACCTTTCCATTTCTCTACATTATGTCCTCACAGTAGCCTGTTGCCCTGAGTTGAGGCTACACATCAAGAAAATCAAATGTTGTGGCACACCCATTTCTTTAAGAGTGATCTATAGTTTTTCTTGATCTACACAATCAAAGTCTTTGCTATAATCTATAACACACAGGATGATTTTCTTCTGAAATTCTTTGGTGTGCTCTGTTATCCAGCAGATGCTTGCAATATGATCCTTAGTGTTCTTCCTTTCCTGAATCTATCTTGGACATCTCGCATTTCTCACTCCATATGTGGTAAAAGTCTTTGTAATAGAATTTTGTGCATAACTTTGCTTGCATGGGAAATTAATGCAGTGGTCCTGTGGTTATTGCAATCCGTTGAGTCCCTTTTCTTGGGGATTGGAATGTAAATTGAGAGTTTCCACTCTTTGAATCATTCTTTTGTTTTCCGTATTTGTGGACAGATTTGGTTAGAATGAGAGTCGATTCTATCTCTGTAGACTGAAGAAGCTCTATTGGTATGCCATCTGTTCTTGGTGATTTATTTCTCCCAAGTGCTCTGAGTGCATCTTCCACTTCACTTTCTAAAATTGGAATTTCATCTTCATATGGTTCTTCCTTGAAGGAATCTGTCTTCCTTTCATCTCTTTTATATAGTTCTTCCGTATATTGTTTCCATTGTCTTTTTATTTCTGCTTGGTCATGTAAAGTGTTCCCCTGCTGGTCACAGAGCATCCCCACTCTTGGTTTAAATTTCCCTTTGATTTCTCAGATCTTGTGGAAGAGGTCTTTTCTTCTTCCTTTTTTGTTGTCACCTTCTATTTCCCTCCATTGATTATTATAGTAGTTCTCTTTGAATGCAACTTCTGTGCAGGGACAGAGTTCTGACTCTCTTTCTGTCACCTTTTACTTTTCATCTGTCCTTAATTTCTTGGTGCCTACTCTCCAATATTTCATAGGTGAAAACCAGGACACATCTGGCCAAGCAACATGAGAGTGTGTTCAAGATGGTAAACAGTATTAATGAGGAAGAATGCACAAGCTAGCAGAGGCTACAGAAGTTTGCTTTTGCCTGATCTTACCTCTCTCCAAGTTAATGGAATACTCCTCTCTAAGTTAATGGAGTACAAACTACTTTTGCATTTTGATCTCAGTTTGCAGTGATTGAAGTAAACTGAGGAGAAAGGGAGAAAGTAGGATGAGGAGAGAGAAACCAGTACATTTTGAAAGCAGCTGAAGAAGTGGGATGACAAAAAATTAATCAGAACTACCAATGCCATATGAGCAGAGTTGGAGGGTATGTTGGTGGTCCAATTTTACCCGAACATCTGAGGGGGGTCAAGCTGAGTCTTAGAGGAAGCTCAAGCCCCCCCCCCCATTCTGGGGTCCATACTCATCTTGCTCTCTTGCAAGCATTCGCCAATCTGATGCCTTCCAGATGTGTTGCACTACACAGCAGTGCAACACCTCTGAAAGCCATCTGTTCTTGATCGTGAGACCCTTCTCTGCTCCAGCCATACAGATACCCAGTTTGCTCTGCATCAGCATTGCTTCCTTACAAGGGTTGCGTATAATTAGTCACCCTATAATATAACTAAGGAAGGGAAACCGTTCTGGGGATGCGGATTAGAAATCCCACAACTGGGGCCCTTATTTCTTATTCTGAAGGCTGACAGACTAATACTGTATGGGTTAGAAGAGTGGAGGGCAGATGAAGAGTTTCTTCCTTATCTTGAAAGAAGAATGACAGGTCTCAGGAGTGGAAGAGTGGAGAAGACAGCAAGAAAATGCCCTGGGGTAGGGATATTATTTGTTGTTATATGCCTTCAAGACTTATTCTGAGGAGGTTTCCCCTGCCTTCCTCTAAGGCTGAAAGACACATTTTCATGGCTGAGTGGGGATTCAAATCCTAGTTTAGCAGAGTCCTAGACCAAAGCCATTTCCACACTATACTTTTATAGTGCTATTGTTCCACTTTCAACATCCCGTGGAATTCTGGGGTTTGTAGTTTACTGAGGCCAAAGAGCTCTTTGGCTGAGAATTCTAGATGCCCCTCCCTAAACTGCAAACTCCAGTATTCAATAGGATGTTGAAAGTGGTATAACAGCACTATAACAGTGTAGTGTGGAAATGGCCTTGGAAGTTAATGAAAGAGCCATTTAGAGGAGACTAGTTTACCTGAAAAAGAATACAATGCCAGCTTTGACCAATAGGCCAAAATACCAGAGTACTGCCTCTTTGGCTGCCTCAGGCAAAAGAAAAGACAACTAATCCCCATCCTTATTTCCCATACACAAAGTAATTTGATTGAAAGTGGAATAATAGCACTACCACGTGTAGTGTGGAAATGACTGAACGTTCAAACCACTGCTGCCAGACTGAAAACCGCAGAGGGATCCTCTGCTTTTCATGGTTATGTAGAAGAGGGAATTTCAGAGGACCATTGCTTATTCCCTGGTTCTATCACAAGCAACGTCTGGTGACAGTCCCTCTCCTACACAGCCATGAAAGAGACAGCAGCTCTCTCCAGTTTTCAGTCTGGCAACCATACACCATACTGGCTCTCTGTAGTTTTAATACCTGGAACATAATAGATATAGTTCACAGGATTTATGGTTATTAATCTACCTGTAATATATTTGCTGGGCCTTCTGGTACCACAGGACTGTCGTTTTTGCTGCAGCTTAGGAACTTGTTCCTTTCTGGGGCCACCCGCTCCCCAATACTGCAAGGGGTGTGCGTCCCCTGTATTTCATCCCATGCCCTTGCTATTTTAGCCCTTTTGTTGCGCCCATCTGGGGAGCGGAGGGGTCGCTTGGCTCGAACCGCGTCGCGGCGAAATGGCGGGAATGTGGCGGAGGCGAGCGGGCTGGTGCTGCAGAAGGCGGGAAGGGAGGCCGCAGCCGCGAGGAAGGCTAGGCGAGGGGTTCAGGGGAGTCGGAGGACGGCCGGGGCTGCTGTGAGAGGAGAAAGGGCTTCTCAAGGAGCTTTTCACTCAGGAGACACCCCCACCCCCCGCACACCCCATCTATTTTTACCCGCGCTGCTGCCTGAATGAGCAGAATCCCTTCCCCGCGCTAACATCTAATTTAGCAGGATCCCTGCTGGCTCAGCACGTGAGGGGGAAACCGAATGCCGGGGCTATTTTCAAGCGCCATAAATATTCATCTCCTTGAGGCAGCAGCCGGTTCTTTCCCTCTCTCCTCCTCCCTGTGCGAGGAAACCAGGAGGCGGCGGCGGCGACGATCGGGGGAGGGGAAGGAGGGACTAAAAAGACGGGGGACGTCGGGATTTCTCTCGGTACGCTCGCTCTCCAGCGGCGGCGGCGAAGCGCCCCTCCTCGCCCTGACGGCTCCGGCTCTTTCGAGGAAGACGGAGATGCTCAAGGTTTCGGTCTTTTGTTCCCATTCGTGCTCGTCTGCGTGTGATTTCCTTCTGTGGTCTGCCCCTGCTGACTGTGCATTTCAGACTGCGAGCAGCCTGGGACAGGCAACTATCTATCCATCCATCCATCCATCTATCTATCTGTACTAGCGTATATATACCCAGAGTTGCCCAGGATTTTATTTTCTCATAGGCAATAGAAAGATTTGTTAGAAAGATTTGAGATCCTGTGTCTCTAATTCCCCAAACTGTCTTGGCCAGTACCTGTAACTTTCCTTTGTATTCCCCAGTCCTATCTATATTCAGAGTTATTAACATAGGGAGGTTGGGTTTCTGAGGGAATCCACTGCCCTCCTTGCTGCTAGCCCTCATCTCCATAGCAACTATCCTATTCAGGACAGGCACAGTTGACTGAGACCCAAGAGCTCTCTGGCTGAGAATTCTAAAGGCCCCTCCCTGGACTGCAAACCCCAGGATTCCATAGTATCTTCTTAGGCAGCCAATCGTATGAGGTCTTCACCTGACACAGACAAACAAACTTTGACTTTTATATATTAGATCTGTATGTATTTTTAATGAGGGCATTCCCCCTCCAAATAAGGATTCCACCTCCGAATGAAATTTTACACAAGAAATACAGTCAGCCTTCCACATTCACTTGGTTTAGGGGCATAAGACCCCCGCAAAAGTGGAAAAATCACAAATATCTAAATGTGTGTGAATCTGTGGGAAGGGGGTCAAGACATGATGGGCAGAGCCCAGGTGCCCAGGGTCCGAAGCAGGTCAGGGAAAGGAGAGGGAAAGGGGATGGGTTGACATGCCACTTGCCCATCTCCTTCCTTGGGATCAGGGAGGCATTTGGAGAGGGTTTCTGGTCCTGAGAAATTGGGCTGCATGCCCTGATCAAAGGAACCAAGAGGTAGGGTATCCCTGGGAAAGAAGCGCTTCAAGTGCGGAGACAGGAGTTGGAAAAATTCACAAATAATCAAATCCATGAAAGTCAAACCTGCAGATTTGGAGGGCCAACTGTATGAGCATCTTCAGTGTAAATATTTTTCAATGTCTCACTCTCTGCAATGCTAGAGATTCAGGCATTGAAGGGAAATTTCATTGGGGGGCAGAATTTTATTTGCAGGGACAATGCTTTCATTTTGTCCCTCTTGTAGCTATGGCCCTATATAAATAAGAAGACACACACATACTGCATTTCAATCTTTAAAGCATATGCAGAAATTATATTGCTGTGTTTATGTGGTTGTGCATAGCATTTCAACCTTGGGATGTGATACTTTGGTGCACGCTTTGGTGACAGGTCTGTTGAATCTACTGTGACTCAGCTCAAAGGTCTGCAGTATCTGAAAGCTTGCATGATTGTGGAATTGTAGCTGCTCCCAATAAAAATGTTATCTCCCTGTAAATTCTGGATTGTTTTCTTTTTCTGGGTCAGTAAGGTGACTATCACTACTGTAAAAACATTGCACTGTGATTGTACACCACTGACTGTGTGGAAAATCAGACAGTTAGATCAGTGTTCCTCAATTTGGCATTCTACAAAGATGTTGGACTCTAGCTCCCCTCATCCCCAGCAACAGGAGCCAAGAATGTCTGACTTGTGGGATTCCAGATTCTATCAACCACAACTCCTATGGCCAACTGCAAAAATGATGGGAGTTGAAGTGCGACAGCATCTGGGAGGACACAGCCTCATCAAACTTGTTTTAGAGCCCTCCCAAGGCAGCTTACATCAAAAGAATAAAAACACAATTGCAATAAAACAGAATTGTATTAAAAGAGCAGTTAAAATATGACAGTAAAGCAGATGGTTGAAATGCGAAAGCAAAGCATAATAAAAGGAAAGCAAAGCTGCAGGCTGCTCTATCTGTCTTATTTTACATACTACACTAGGATGGGCAACTCGTGGTGGGCAAGATTGCTGTTTATATGTTATCCTCCAGCTCTGTTTTAGGCCAGGAAAAAGAAACAGTTAAGTGACCAGATGGCTTCTGGAAGGATGATTTGACATTTTTAGGATGCCGGCGAGGGAAGGGAAGGTTGGAGGTGGCCCCCTTGCTCAGAGGGAATGTACCCATCCAGTGATGGCCACCCTTGGATTATACAGAGAAACCCTGGGTGGAGGGAAGGGCAGAAACCAAGAACCAAAGGACTTTGCCTGGATCGCTCCAGCAAGCTGTGGCAGACATTACAGTGAAAAAGAAGTCCCTCTGGACCTTCCCAGCAACCCTGTGCCAGTCCTTGCAGTGACATTGCAGATTTCTCCCTGGCTGAGTTAGAAGCATCTCTCCCAATTCTTTGTGCCACCCCTATATATATATACCCAGTCAGGGCCTGTTCTGTGTGTTCCTCCCTCCTTCATTGCTCTCTCTCCCTGCATGCTCCTGACGCCCCCAAACCCAGAGGTCAATGCTGCTCCAACTGCTCTGCTTTGTAGTCTGGGTCAATACTCCCTTTTCTATATTTAGCAGGAGCTGCTTCAGCAACATCGACTATTTATAAACCTCCCTGCCAGCCTCCCACACACTCCCACTCCATCTGAATGCAGAATGAGTGTGCGAGGAGGTGGGGAGGGGGAACTCCTTGACTGCTGGGGGAAGAGCTAGGTGTGCGGCACAAGCAGATACCGCACTGCAGCCTGGCTTGGGGGTGGGCGGGGATTGAAGGCTAGGGGTGAGCGGGGGGGGGGGGGAGAGAGAGAGAGACTGATTTATCTCTGGGCAGCTGCCAGAGGGCTTCCCAGATTCAGTAATGCAGGTAGCCATCGAGGAAAATGGAACCGTGTTTAACTAACAGTAATTAACAGAGCAGGCCATGCAGCAAGCAGAAGCATGTGCATTTGTAAAGGCGTTCAGGGAGGGGGTGTGGGAGGTGGGAGGGGGACAAGAGAGACAGAAGGGAGGGAAATCCTCCAAGCCTGTCAGAAGAAAAGAGCTCATGGAGAAAAGAAACCCAAGCAATTGTGCAAGAATGCAGTTAGGATATTGTCTTAGGGACTGCTTTCTAGTAGAGAGAAAGAGAGAGATGAAGCAGTACTTGGGGCAGATGGATGCAGAGGAAGGGGAAAGCCAGAGTGTGTGTGTGGGGGGGTGAGGGGCGGGGATGGGGAACATCAGGACCTGGTTGCTGAATGTGGCCCTTGAAGGATCCTGGTCCATTCCTCTCTCAGGGAAAGTTCTCTACTGTGGAATGGGATTGCCAAGAACTGCAACAAGGTGGGGTAACCCAGACCCTGAGACCCAGTCCAGCCTTCCAGTGATCACCTCTCCTTGCCACTGGTAGTTGGTCAGCTTCTGGGAATTGTCAGAGTGAAAACTGGAGAGGAATTCCTGTGCCTTTAATGGTTTTGTCAAAGAGGGCATTTCAGCAGGTGTTTCTTATCATGCAACCAGATAACAAACAACACCTGCTGAAATTCGTTCTTCTGCAAAACTATTAAAGGCAGAGAAGCTGCCTCCTGTGTTCACTCTGGCAGTCCTACCAGCTTCCCCATCTTAGAGCGCTTATCTGCCTCTTCCTGACAGTAAGAGCTTTTGGTCTACCACCACCTCTCACTTTGTCTCTGCCCACCACTGGAATGGGCAAACCCTGAGAAATTCTCTGGAACAGAATTCAGTCCTCTGGCTGAAAGAGGTTCCCTGCTCTTGCCTCAGAGAATGGTGGCATCAGGAGACACAGGTCATTTTAATTAGGTCCAAATAGGGCTGACTCTTCTATAAGACAGCATGTAGTCAACCAACAGGTGTGGGGGAATAGTAGCAATGTGTTGAGAGATGGAGCTGTGGCTGCCATACAGCCTGTCCTCCCCCCCCCCCCGAGGTGTGGTACAGGATGCTGCCTGGTCATCAGTACTGAAGATAGATTCCATGGCCAGTCTGCATGGCATTTATACATAGGGCCTTTCTGCACTACAGTGTTATACTGCTATTCCGCTTTGAACATCCTGTGGAAATCCCAGGATTCCATAGGATGAATCCACAGCAGTTTAAATGAAATCACAGTGCTGTATGTGTTTAGTGTGAAAAGGTCACTTCTAGGAGCTGTAGAATCAGGCAGAGGTGCATGCAGTTCTTGGCCCATGTGTTGTCCACTCACGATTTAGGGGGTGAAGAAGTGTTCAGGAGTAGGAGAGTGTGGCTTTCATGAGTCATTGAGGCACTTTGTATTCTGGATTGTATAGGAAGATGTGATAATGTGGTAGATGGAGGATGCTGAGTTTTGACAGAGGACTGGATAGAGTATATCTGTGTCTATACCACAAACCAAATATGTTGGGTCTGGCTGCAGTGCCATAGAAAGATGGCAAAGGGGATCATTGGAAGGGATGAAGATCATGCAGTGGCACCTGGTGGCATACATGACAATGCTCTGAGTTGTAGGACCCTTTCACACTACACAATTATAGCACCATATTTTCCACTTGAACTGCCATGGTTCCATTATATGGAATCCTGGGATTTGTAGTTTAGGGACGGGCATTTAGAATTATCAGCCAGAGAGCTCTAGTGTCTCACTAAACTACAAATCCCAGGATTCCTTAGGATGCAGCCATGGCAATTAAAGTGGAACCATAGTGCTATAATTGGATAGTGTGAAAGGGCCCTTAGTCCAAATAATAAAGGCGCTAGCAAAGGTATGGAATGCTCCTTTAAAGTTTTGATTTAAATGCATCAATTCATTGATATGGCAGCCAACAACTGGCGTGGAGATTGCTGCTAACAAAGCCTCTGATAGCAAAGCTCTCTCTTTTTTTTACAAAGTTTTTTTTTACTTTCTCCCTTTGTTCTTCATCCTCTGTCTAGCTGTAAGGTTCTATTTAGCAGCATCAGCATTGTGAGGATGGTGAAGGAGGGCTGGAGAATAGCTGACCTGGTGTTGGACTGTAGCAACATGTTTGCAGTAAACAGTGCAATAAAGTGTGATCTGGGAAAGAATGGAATTCTACTGAAGTCAATCCTCATTTAGTTGCATATGCTGGCCCAGAATCCCTTACTGAGCAAAATCGAAACGGAGAGAAAAGGAAAGAGCAGATAAATCTACCTCACCATCTTTCCTGGCATGTTAAAAATGCCTAAATCTTTAAGTCTGGCCACCAAAGTGGAAATCATAAGAAAAGTGGCAGCTGGTGAAAGAAAATGCCATCCCTGGATAGTTTTTGGATGATGTTTTAGGGTGGTTTGCAAAAGATTCTAAATGTTTGTTTATTTATGCAGAGCTCATCTGATCTGGTTGTTTCATTCCACATGTGCATATTGCTAGTTTTAGATAAGAAGTGTGTTGAAACACGTTGAATTGTTCTGTTTTTGTGGTGCAGGAGCATATCCTTATTCTCTCCATGTTAGTCCTGCCTCTGACACCAAATTTTCTGTTAAGGCAGCACAGCCCAGGAATACATCTGCTTCTATAATTGAGGTGTATCGGCAGTTTATCAGGTCCCCCTGGTTGTTCAGAGCAGTGGGCACTCAGCTCAGGTGACCTGGAATCATTCTACAGGTCAAGAAACTGACCTGTTAACCTAAATTGATCTGGCTTATTAGAACAAGGAGATTGAGAGCAAGACAAAGATTAGATATTAGATGTAACATCATACCCTCCAGCTGAGATTTGGCTGTTACAATCCTGATTAATCCTCTGGCCTCCCATCTTTTGAGCTGCTTTCAAATGTCCCTTTTTCTCTCTCCTCCTCCCACCTCCCCTCTTGTACTCAGCTCACTTTAGTTGCTGCAAAGTACGAAAGTATTTTGTACTCAGTTGACTCAGCAGGAGAGAGAGGAGAGGAGGCAGAATCTTGCCCTTCTCACTAGGCTCAGGCCAGTGCAAACTGCTGCCACATATGTCTCCTACTGTGTATATTCTTCCTTATTTATAACTTTTGCCATTTTGAGCACACTCTGATGCTGCTTGGTCATACATGTCCCAGATTTCATCTCCACTTGAGGGCAGTTAACAACTGTGAAACACAGCTGTCAATAACAAGCTACTTTTTCAAAATAAGGGCATAATGGAGTTACATTTTAAAAGTAACAAAATGTGTGGGCATAGCTGGTTTTAATGTAATTATGCGTAACATGTTCTGGTTATTTAGAAAGCCATTTAAATAGTACTTTAATGCAAGTTTAGTGCCATTTTTCCAAACGTTCTGCCACACTCTCCTCAAGAGTTCATGCTATTAGAAGGGTAAGGTGCTCATTTGGGTGAGAATAGAGAGAAAAAAGGTAATGCTGTAGGTCAATGCCAAAACTCAATTGCACAGGTTGTTCAGTATCATGCTTTAAGATAATCTTCTTCTAACCTGGCACTTTCCAGATGGATTGGACTACAAACCCCATCATTCCAAGTCAGCAATCAGATTCGTGGCATTTGTGGAAAGTACAAGATTGAGAGAGGCAACTTAAATTCCCTCAGACAGCACTTTTAAAGGAGCCAACAAGAAAATATGCCATGCGAGGGCAACAATTACTCTCAGCTAAAGAATTACGTGCCATTTTCCTCTGTCAGTCAGATGACTTCTAACGTTCAGCAGTATTAACTCAATGTATTAGAATATCCCTACCCAATATGAATTTGATTTTTGAACTAACTAGTGTTTAACAGAATATGTCTTTAAAAACCAACGATAACAACAGCAACTAACACCCCAACTGGCAGCAGAGCTGGACAATCTTTGGTTCTTCAGATATTTAGATAACAATAGCCACAGTCCTTTACTATTGACCATTCTTGCTATTGTTTCTGGGCATTAAAATCCAAGACATCTGGTAGGCCAAATGTTGTCCACTCCTGTCCCAACAGTTTGATCACTTGACCACAGCCTGGTTTTGGCACAGCTGTTGCATCTTCCTTGCTTCCAGCCATGAACTCAAGATTTGCCCTCCCCGAACCTGCTAAGGAATTCTCAGCATTACCGGCAAACTACAGTTCTCTAGATTCTCTAGGTCAATGTGTGTCAGTTAAACTCATAATTGTGTAAGTATGTTGCATAGAGGAGTCTCAAATAGCCTTTTGATACCATCCAGCTATATATACGTGTGGTTGGTTGGTTGGTTGGTTGGTTGGTTGGAACAGCTGGCCTATGAATTTTTTAGCACCCCAGTCCTCTAGCAGAAAGCCAGGCAAAGAGCTAAAACACAATGCTATGTGGGCATGAGTCTTTTTTGTTTCCCAAGCAAGCCCCACCTCCAGATTTTGATCACACACTGACCAGCTGTTGCAGAAAGCACTTAAGGAGGCTGAAACACTGTTGGGAAACATGATGGGTCAATGTTAGTTCTCTGTTGTTGTTTATTGTTGTTGTTGTGTGCCTTCAAGTTGTTGCCAACTTACAGCAGCTCTAAGGCAAATCTCTGATGGGGGTTTCTGGGGCCGAGAGTGTGTGATATGCCCAAGGTCACCCAGTGTTTATCTTGAATTCTGACTTTTGGTTCCTGATTTGACTACATAGGAATAGGCTTGGCTTCTGACCTTGGTTGGCCTTTGGACCACCCCTGACCGCACGCTCCCAGTTCCAGCTCTTGATTTTCTGCCTTCATCCTCAGACCTTCCTGGCATCATGTGCTCAGTCATATGCTTCCCTCATGACTGTCTTTCAGAAGCTGGTTGCTTTTTGATGTTCTCTTTAAAGCCATCTGTAGCTTGGTGGTCTGGCACCAGCTTTGAGGTTTCTTTTGACAGATAACTATGGCTGCTATTTTGGGGATCTTTGAAAAAAGGGCAACTCCATTATTACTTTGGCAGGAAAAGTGACTGCTATTCTGCCTCCCGATTTGGCTTTTTGATATTTCCCCTCATGTGGTCTCCTGCTTAGACAACCAGCTCACACTGCCCTTTCTGCAGTCCAAGAATTACTACTTTCAACTTTCACAACCTCTATTGTCAGAGGAAGCTTGACCTCATGCCAGCTCAAGGGCACAATGGGTATTTTCCCTTTTTCTTTCCTGGCATTCTGCTTTTGAGTCACAAGTATTTAGGAGCGCTCTTTTCTCGTTACTTCTGTAGGCAGTTTTAATTTTTTGCCTCTGTTGCATATCTTGTGACTGGGTCCACAGTGGAAAGACCATTGCATTCCCACGGAAGTGAGGATGTTTGAATCTCTCTTTGGAATACCAGTTGTTACGAACAGGAACTTCTTGCTAATGGGAAAAACTAAGGATATTCCATGTGAAGCATTAAGGGAGATGCTGTTTTTTTCCTCAACATCATGAGAAAGAGAAGCTTTTTGATCAGACCTGCACAACTTGTGTCTTACCAAGCTAAACAAACTACCTCAACCTCATGCTCTAATTATACCTTCAACATATTAGGGCCACCTTTCTAGAGACTGCAAAAAGCATGTGTTTGTATGTGCCTCCTTGTGTGTCTTCGTGTTTGTGTTTTTTGTTTGAATGCATGTGTGGCTAGAGATCAGTTAGAGATTTGCATTAGTCAGTTAAGCTAAGAAGAGATAAGCTTGGTTAGTACTCGAATGGGAGACTGCCAATGAATATGAGGTGCTTTAGGCTATATTTTAGAGGAAGAGACTGGCAAAAATCACCTCTGAGTATTCTTTGCCTAAGAAAGCCCTATGGAATTCATGGGGTCACCATAAGTTAACAGGCAACTTGCAGGCGCATACAAACACAAATGCGCACAATTTTTTTTTTTTTAGAAATACCTTCAAAAAGATAAATTTTCTTAAACTTGGGTACATTTATTTGCATATGGGAGCCAGTGTGGTATAGTGGTTTGAATGTGGGTTAGGATTCAGGAAGATCAGAATCTGAATCCCTGATCAGCCATAGAAACCCATTGGGAGACCTTGGGCATGTCATACTCTCTCAGCCTTTGAGGAAGGCAATGGCAAATGTCTTCTGAAAAAACTTAAGGAGCATAGGGCAAGCGATGTGAGAGAAAACCCCACAATGGTCACCATAAATTGGAGTTCACTTGAAAGCACATGACAAGACTCTTTGGAGAAATATACACAAAGACATACTAGTAACGGGAAAAATTAAAGTGTACATTAGGGAAAGTACCATACCAAATTATGCATGAACTTCCATGTATGAACTTCCACCCAAACAACAACAGCAAAAAAAAAAGGCCCTTTCCACACGAGATGGCAGAAATGCCTCATGGCGTCATAGGAGCAGAGTTTATGGCTGCGTTTCTGCGACGCGGCATTCCTCACTGTCCTCCACTTGAGGCGGCGAAGACGGCTTTCTCGTTCCACACTACAGCATTTGTCACCACTCCCCTGCTCCGCCTATGGCTGCCCCAGCCCATTTCATTGGATCCCTTTTTTTATTTAAATAATGGGGAGGACGTCCCTACGCAGACATGACATCATGTGTGCTGAGCCGGGCCCGCCCTGAACCCACCCATTCCTGCAAGAATGCGCTTCAATAGTTTTGCATGTAGTTGTAGAAAAGTAGTAGAAACGGTCTCAGGGAATGAAAGTGCATTTTTTCCGTTGCTGAAATACGACGCTTTAGCAACATGCAAAGGTACGCCAGCAACTTAGCATCAACTTAATAGCGACGCCGTCATGTGGATGCATGCCCCCTCAAGCTGTCACAGCTACGCAGTGACTACACCATGTGGAAAGGGCCAAAGTTTCACAACTAGTACAAAACAAGGATGGGAAGTGAAATGTTGGAAAATGTAACAAAACTAAGACACGGATTTTCGTATTCTTATGTATGGCACATGGTAGTGTGTTAGGTCACAAGGTGTGCAGCTGCCCAGGACTAGCCCAAGACATTTTCTGCCAAATGAAGAACAAGATGTTCCTCACCCATTCCACATTCAGAAGCTGACTGGGCTGGCAGCTAAATCTTACTTTAACACTGGTGATGGGGCAGCATCTACCCGTGCACCTGGCGGCAGCAGGACACCTTAAGGAGCACAGGGCAAGCGATGTGAGAGACATAGCTTTATTCTCAAATGATTTGCTATGACTCTCAGCAGCTGGCACTACTAGGACTCACTCTGCCTAATGATAGGGCTGGCTCTGCAGCCATTTCAGACGGTTCTTAAATGTACCAGACCTCTATGGGTTTCCCCAGTTCTAACTGGTTGTGCTCTAAAGGGTCTGGTCACCCCTCTTCCAGTGTGCAGTCAGAATTCTTCATGTGACAGAGATATGTTTCATTTTGAATGCCCATATGTACAAATCAGCATTGGGTCTAGGCCCCCCAGGAAACATTAATCTATCTGGATATTTCTATAATTCACTTCCTTCAATTTCTCCAAATCTTTTAGTTATGGATCTTGTGGAGAATGAGGGTCTTTCTTTCTTCTCCTTCTCTCCTCTTCTTCCTCCCCCATTACCACTACTTCTATCACTACCAGGTTATAGAATAGTTACTTTTTTGTGTACATCTCCCAGAACTTCCCAGCTAGCATGACCAAGGCCATGCTGCCTAGAGCTCCTGGGAGCTGTAGTCCAAAAGAGTACTGTAACTATCCCAAGCTGTGGTTCATAGGCCGTTTCCGCACTACATTGTTATAGTGCTATTATTCCACTTTCAACATCCTATGGAATCCTGCGGTTTGCAATTTAGGCGGGGGGGGGGCCTCAAAGACAAATGCCAGGATTCCATAAGATGTTGAAAGTGGAAATATAGTACTATAACAGTCTAATGTGGAAATGGCCATAAACACACAAGTGTGCACACCTATACCTTGGCAAGTAACTTCCACTGGAGACCTGTGCTAGGACGCTTCCACTAGAATTTTCCTTAGTGAAAGATTTGTGTATCTTTTTACAACCTTTTAAAGCCAGTATGCAACAGAACAGAGTATAACAGCAGCATGGCTAATGCCATCATCAAACTCATCAATTGGATTTTTATTTATTTATCTAATATGTTAAACAATGAATAAAACAACCAGTAAAATAGATTTCTTTAGTCACTGTTCAGTACATTTTATAACACAATGATATAACAAAATACAATAAAATCACAATACAAATAATAACCCCAAAGGAAATCAAAATCGATAATAGGGGCATGGTGTTAAAATATGATACAGATGCAAAAATAAAAGCATCAGATTAAAAGAGTTAAAGCCACTCCATACAAAACAAAATGAGGGATCCTGGATACAAAAACCATTCATATTAACCAGACTCCCTTTCACTCATTCAGTCCTTAAGTACCAGAAGTTTTCTCTCTGGAATGTAAATGTGCAGACTGGTGAGAGATTCTACTTCTTTCCTCTTGGATGTTGAAGAGATAGTGGAAGCTTGCTATATGTCACACTGAAAGCTCAACACTTACGAAGGCTTCCATTTATATTCCTAGACCTAGGGTGAGAAACTTGTTTTCACCCAAGGACTGAATTTATTCACTGATTACACTATTTATATCTCAACTTACATCCATGTATCTTTCCCTATATCCAACCATTTCAGGGAAGCATATTATAAAGTCCATTTAGAAGAGCTTCAAATAATAAGAATTATTTTGAAAAAATAGAGGCATATTTGATATCTCTGTTCGGCAGGGGCAGTCCCAATTAATCCTCTCTCATCCTACTTTTTCGGCTGCTTTTAAAATGTTCCAGTTTTTCTTTCCTCCTCTCTTCCATTTTCCCCCTTTGTCCTCAGCTTACTTCAATTGCTTCAAACTGAGTTCAAAGAGCAAAAGCAGTTTGTACTCAATTAACTCAGTGAGGGGAAGAGGAGAGGAGGGGATGCAATCTTGCCCTTTGCTGTAGGTTCAAGCAAAAACAAACTGCTGCACTCTCTCCTAGCTTGTGTATTCTTCCTCATTTATAACCTTTTGCCATCTTGAGCACACTCTGATATTACTTGGTCAGTTGTGTCCTGGTTTTCATCCATGAAATGGGGAGTCTACTTTCAGAGTTCTAAGAGGCCGCATTCTGGATGAATGGAGCCAAAGATATAAGGAACCAAAAACACCAGCATGCTTTGGCTAAAAATGCTTACTGCCAGCAACTATATGAAGCGTGTGGAAATTAAGCTCCCAAAGCTCTTTTTGAGTCTCCCAAACACTCACTGTACTCCACATTTCAGAATGGTCACTGTGCTCCCTATGATTCGTGGGCGTGCAATTGAACCATATTTTGGGGGGCCCTGGGTTATTTTATGCCAAGAGAAGCTTTCTTTAAAACAGACAAGAACTGGAAGTTGGCTTTCTGTTTCCAAAAGGGCCTGTCCTGAGGCTGAAATAGGATACGGTGATGGGGCCATCATCTTATCCTATTTCAATCCTAGAGGGCCCCAGGATGGCTGAAACTGGCATCAAGGCCTGAGGATCTCCAATATTGTTCTTGTTCAAGGCAAATCAATTTTACAACAACAAACTCCCCCAGGACCTTCTTCTGGCTTCTTTGGGGTTAGGTTCCATTATGACCTTGGTCATTATGATCTCATGATTCAGATCTTCTGCGATTCCAGATGTGTGAACAAGTGACACCATCTTGATTTTTTTGCTTGATTATAAAATAACCTGCCCTTCTGTTTTACACAGAAAATGGCTGATTGTTTACCCTACAAATGTTCAGATTTGGCAAGGACAGGACCAATTAATCTTCCGTTATCCCAATTTTCAGCTCCTGTTAAAATGTCCCAGTTTCTCTCTCCTCCCACTTTCTCCCATTCTCCTCAGCTTACTTCAGTTCCTGCAAACTGAGTTCGAAGTGCAAAAGTAGGTTGCATTCAATTAACTTGCTGGGTAGCACTGTGGCAAGAAGGGAGTAGAATCCAGTGGTGTAGCTTGACGTGAGCGAGGTGGGGTGTGGGCGGGACAACGGCATGTGGGGGTGGGGCGACGGCGTGTGGGGGAGAGGCGACAGCAGTCGGGGGGCAGGCAAGGAGCGGCAGCTAAGTGCCACCCAAGGTGCACCGCCTCCGTTGCCCCCTGTCCCTATGCCACTGATGGAATCTTGCCTTTCTCAGCAGACCCAGGCAAAAGCAAACTCCTGCAGCATCTTCTTGCTTCTGTGTTCTTCCTCATTAATAACTATTTGTATGTTGACTGCACTCTGATTTTGCTTGGCCACATATGTCCCAGTTTTCATCTGTGAAATGTTTCAGCATATTCCATTATGATACTGGGCATCTCATAATACTCATCTTCCACTCCTCCAGATGTCTGAACAACTGAAAGCTTAAGGGAAACAATACTTCTGCTTGATTATGAAATATCCTGCCCTTCTGTTGTATACAGAAAATGGCTGATCAGTGACAGGGTGGCAGTGGTTTAAGTGCAAGAACTGGAATAAAGCATTTAAAAAGGAGATACTTTCCCAGTTTGTAAGCCCAGCAGTGCACAGGAAGGTCTCCTTTGGATCAGAATGATTGAAGATCACACATAATGGAATATGCTGAAACATTTCACAATATAGAACCTTCACAAGCAAGATTAGAGCAGTGACTCTAATCTGTTTGAGCTGGGTGGGTGGGTGGGTGTGTGTGTGTGTGTGTGTGTGTGTGTGTGTGTGTGTGTGTAGTCCTTTCTGTGCATTCACTTACATTGAACAGAGCTGAGCTCTACCATTAGCTAAAGGGGGGCAGTCACCTCAGGTAGGTATTATATTGTGAACATATCAATAACAAGTGCATTGTTCAGTAAAATCTTCTGGTGGAGTGTTCCCATGTTAATTAGTATGTATTTGGGGGATCAGGGGAGGAAATATTTGGATTTTCTACCTCTAGGCACCAAATTATCAGATTCAGGAGCTGGGATTGAGGGTGTTTTTGTTTTTGTTTAATTTTTAATGACCTTGATTTGAGTTGCTATATGCTTCCCAGCTGAAAAGCTTCTCTTCCAAAATAACTGACCTTTCTCCAGCACTGTTTCTCTTTTGGAGCTGATAGATTCTCCCTCCACAGTCCAGACTCCCTGCAGAAATGTCTGAGCATCTCAGAAGCCCCTTTGTTTCCTGGTTGCCTAGAAACCAGGGATTTTTCAAGAGGAGATCAAACCAGCTTTTCATGTCCCTCCCCAACATTTTTTTTTGCCTGCTTCATACTCTTTTTCCACAGGCTTAAGCACTCCTTACTGCACACACATGTGCACACACACCATCGCCACCACCAGAAAGAGCAGCCTGTTCTAAAAATAGCTCAGTGGTGGGAAAATGCTGAGTGCCTGAATGGAGGGAAATCCTAATGAGATTCCGGAAAGGAAACACCTGGGGCTGCCATTGCTTTGAATTTACCTGAAACTAAAAATAAATTGGCAATGTACAATATGTACCCCTGGACTGGAAGGCAGAACAATGCTGGATTTATGCACCAGTTCCTAAGGGCTCAGATTACAGGGAGCCTCTAAATAAACTCAGTACAAATACACAGTAATCTTTCCCCAAAATGTTAGAAAAATGCACTGGTTTTGGTAATCATTTTAAAAAGTATTAAGAAATCTCAAAGCTTTTTGCTTATAAAACTGTATACAGTAAAAATCAGTAGGTGAAAATAAAATAATCAACCAACAAAAGCAAGGAGATTAATAACAATAATGGCCAGAATCCTCTTTCACAGTGTACGTCATGTTACTCTGTGTATACTTAGCTACATACCAAAGACTCTGAAAAACCCTGCTTGTGAATTATGAAGACATGTAATGGAACACCAGCAAAAATGTCCCAGTGCGCATTAGCCCTCCCTAGCCAATGTCCTAATGCACAAGAGGACCAATATGCATCAGTCTTGTTGTGCATTAGTCTTGTTGTGCAGCAATCTTCTACAAAGTAATGAACAGCAACCATTTACTGCATATAGACATTATGGAACTAATTCTAATTCCCACAGATGCAGGTCCCCAACAGAATTCTGGCTTTCCGGAACAACTACTATTATTCCTTGGATTCCCCCCCCCCCCGCTAAAAATGCAATAAGAGCTTTAAAATAACAATAGTAAAAACATTAAGACTTGGAGGAAGAACTCCTCATCCCTCATTGCAAACTCCCCCAAAGTGACACCCTGCAAAGATGTTGGATCACAACTCCCATCATCTCACCCACTATGGGTGACTGAGAATGATGGGAGGTGGAGCACAACAGATCTGGAAGATACCATCTTGGAGAAGGGTGCTTAAGAGTTTCTTTCTCACCATTCCTTCAGGACTATTGCAGAGTCTGCCCTCCATATCCACAGATTCCCTACCTATGGATTCAACTACTTGAAAATATTTTTTTAAAAAAAATCAAAAAAGCAAGCTCTGATTTTGTCATTTTATATAAGGGACACAGTTTGACTACACATAATGGGACTTGAGCATCCACAAATTTTGGTACACACAGGGGGTCTTGGAACCAACCCCCAGTGGATACTGAGGGCCCACTATAATTTTTCTTGGACCACCCTGGGCAGCCGCATTACAAACAGATTTAACATGACACCCCTTCTCAGGGCCTCAGACAAACCACTTCAACAATATCTACAAAATAGCCTTGGGTCCTTGATTTGCCTTCAGTACTAGACAATGAGCACAGTGTAGTGGTTTGAGTGTTGGACTATGACTCTGGAGACAGAGAGAACCTGCAAGCCAGGTTCTGAGTAACTGAATCATATGTATTGCATTTTTTTTTTGTGAACTATGAGGCACAGAAATTTACCAAGAGATGTGATTTTATATTTAATCCACAAGCAGATTAGAGATCAAATCCTGCAATGTTCACTTCAAGAGTAGAATAAAGATTGGTGAAGTTGAGGTTGTTGTATTTAAAAGGATACTCAGCAGGATTCTATGCAAGAAGTGTGAGTATGCTTTTCTGATTGACAAGGTGAAACAAAATAGGATCCCATTTAGGTGGGACAGATTAAAGGGCATCTCCTTTAACTTTATGCAGAGAAGATTTATGATGAATACCGTACAAAAGGCAAAAGATTTCTTACACAAATATAAAAAAGATTTTGAATAACCAAGACTGAGAGGAAGAGAAGATAATTTGGGGATGGTGGATGCCTGAAGGTTGAAGTAAGGGAATGTAAAAGATTTTACCTTTTTTGCAGGGGGACATAAATATTTCTCAATAATTGATATCCTTTTGATTTCAGAAACATTGGCTATTGATATAACAAAAATAGATAGCTTACAACCTTTCGCCTTTAATGCAGAGGAGGAAGAGAAGGGGCAGGAATTGGAGACTGAATGATGCTTTACTTCAAGATGAAAAGGTTTTAAAAATGTGCAGAAAATAAAACTGGCAGAATTTTTTGACAATAACTTGGATAAAAGTGCCAATATCAAGGTACTATGAGATGCTAGTAAGGCATTTATGAAAGAGTGTCTTACCCAACAAAGTACAGAATTAAGAAAGAAACAAATGAAAATGCAGCAACTTTTGGATGAGATAAGTAAAGCAGAGGAATTAATACCTCCATAAACAAATCTGTACTTAATCAAAGTAAGGTACTCCAACAGCAAGTCTCAATGATAACAGTCGATGAAATTGAGAAAAAGCTACATTATATGAAACAGAAGAACTTTGAATTCCCCAGCAAGCCTACTACATGGTTGGCTTTTAAATGAGAAAAGAAAGAGAGAGAAAAAAACTTATATTGAAGATACATAAAGAAATTTGCTGGTGATAATGTTAATATCAAGAAGTCATTGTACCACTATTATATATCATTGTGTAAAAAACAGCAAGTTTCATTTAAAAAGATGGAAGAATATTTGGACATACAAGATCTTCCAGGGATCTCAGAGGAACAAAAGCAGATGATGAATGTTCCTATTACTGTGTGAGAGATCATAGAGGCCACTGAAAAAATCAAATTGGGTAAAGCTCCTGGTCCAGGTGAATTATCTGAGGGATGTTACAAGTGTTATGAAGAACACCACTTCAGTTATTTTTACCACTTCAGAAATGACTGAATTCAGTACTTTAGGCAGGGAAGATACCTGAGACTTGGATAGAAGCTATGATTATTTTAATATCCCCCAAAGGTTACAACCTGACAATGACAAGAAAAAACCACTCACACATGCATGCTGCTAGCAAAGTGAGCTGAGGGGGTAAAGAAGACACTAAGCTCGCTGAGAGACTTTGCAACAGCATGCACATGTGGTCGGTCCTAAGTGAGCCTCTATTCATGCTCCCTAAAGTTTATTGCTTTTCAACCAATTCAATTATCTGACAATGCTCTGATCGTTAACTTGTCAGAGAAGTGGACCAAGCCTGTATAATAATAATAATAAAAATATTTTTTTTTAAAAAAGAAACCATTGGGTGACCTTGGACAACTCACACCCTCTATGCCTCAGGAGAAGGCAAAAGCAAATCCCTTCTGAACAAATCTTGAAAGAAAACCCTGGGATAGATTCACCTGTGGCTCACCATAAATTGGAAATTACCTGAAGGCACACAAAAACCACAACCTAGTACAGGACTAATGTCATTAATGAGATTTACATTGCTCCTGAGTACAAAAGCATACTATTTTCATCACAATTCCTGTCATGAGTATACATATGTAGTGCCATAATTTCATTTTTAACAGCCATGCTTCCAATCTTTGGAGTTCTCAGCTCATATGTAGCCTTGAACATGCATACACAGGTTATGCCTGGGTGTGGCTTACGCAGTACTAGAAGTACTTCGCTTCATGATCCTCTAATCTATCATTATATATCTGGCCCCAACTGATAGGTCTCCCCACCGCTGTGTTGAAGGTGGTTCCACCTGATAGACCTCAGGCTTCTTATAGTACAAAAAAAGTACATCTGTCACACCTGAAGTTTACTCGTAGCTGGTTCTGAAAACCTACCATTAAACAACTGTGGCAAGGAATTTATTCTATCCCTCAAAAACAGAACACAGGAAACAATTCCTGACTTCGTCCAGAAACAGCAAAGTCAGGACCACCTACAGATTCCCTTATGTAAGGACAGCATTCATGTACTGCCCAAACAGCATTGAGGCAAAAAAGAAAGAGAAAGAATATATAGGGTACAGTTGCATGATATAGCTGTTTCATAGTACTTTAACTACAATGACTGCATTCTAAGAAATCTTGGGAATTATAGTTTGGTGAGCCTTTGATTCTTTGCTGGAGAAGTCTAGTCTATTGCCCTGAACTACATTTCAGATGTTGTGAGTTCTACAGCATTGGACAGGTTCAATCCTTAGTCCCTCTCTTATCAGGTATGTTCGGAACTGTAGTTTAGGGGACTAGACTAGAGATCTCTAGTAGAGAATTCTAAGGATTTCACCAAACTACAGATCCCAGAATTACATACAGTGGAGCCATGACAAAGTGATGAGAAAGTGATACAACACCATCATACAAATGTACCCTATGAGTATTCTGGCCAGTTGTATAAACTGTGTTAGCCAGAATGCAAGAAACAGCATTTTCCCTCGTTTTCCTTTTGCCAAGGACCCATTGCAACACAAATTTCATCCCCTCTTTATTTGTGTGGCAACCCTAACTCAACCTGGGTTGTCTGGATGACCTTTGTGGCTGAATATATACTCAAACTTTGGTCTCCCCAATCTTAGGGTCCTTCCACACTCCACAATTATAGCAGTTTGAGTTCCTGGATATCTGAAGGAGCACCTAATTTTGTATGAACACACCTGTATGTTCAGATGCAATTCAGACACCTACTTCATGTCCTTCCACAATCTGAAATACAGTAGATGATAACATAGGACAAGATACCTTCACCGTAGCGGCACCAAAGTTAAGGAGTTTTCTCTCCAAGAAAGTTTGCTTCTCTGCTTTCTTGCTGGCTTTTAGAGGTCATGTTAAGGTCACCCTGCTCTCTATGCCTTTTGAGAGTACTTTATGGGGTGCTCCTTTAAAAATCAAAACTGATAAGTGTTGCGAACTGGAAAACACACACACACACACACACACACACACACTCTCTCTCCACTTTGCAACAGTAATAAATTTTGATCTGAAAGCTCCTCTTTATATGTAGCAGTTTTGTACACTTTAAAATTTTGATAAACACCTTTGAAAATTGGTTTCTAAATACATTTGCCATATACCCTGTTAAGGATGAAATAAGAATTGTTTTAACACTCAGTGTAAGAAAAGGTTTCCTCACAGTCCTATGTATTTAGTAAAAAGTTATAGGAGGCTACACGGAATTATTGCTTTACAGTGTAATTTTATGCACATTGGGAAGACTAAGTACCACTGTGTTCAGGACACTGACTGTTGGATTGCAGTCTCTTAAGTCTACAACTGGATCATCTATGGTACTACTCAGTCCCATGCCCACAGTGCATTCCGCATTTTAAGTCTGGGTTCCACATTATGACCTATAACAATCTATGTAACTTGAGAACAGACTATTTCAAATATAAGAGAACCTCCCATACAAGTCTGTTTTTTGGGGTTTTCTGCAGCAGAAACCCTATCCTGGGGACATTTCATACTCCCCAATTATAGTGCCACTTCAACTGCCATGGCAACAGTCTGTGGAATTTTGGGATTTTGAATTCTCCAGTGATGTATTTAAGTCTTTTACTCCAAGTCTCAAGTCAAGTCTCAGGTCTCTGCCTTCAAGTCTCAAGTCCTTGAAGTAAAGTCTCAAGTCTGGGAAGCAACTTTATACCCGAACCTATATTTCAGAATTTCTAGACAGAGTCAAATAAAGTCAGTTTTAACAATTTAAGTACAGTTAGCTCTCTATTTTTGTGATTTTGCCATCTGCAGCTTCAGAAGTGGGAAATAGGATCCTTCTTATTTCCCGTTTGCAAAGTAAGAAGTGGGGAATAGAATCCTTCTTATTCCCCATTACTGAAGCTTCAAGAGCTTTAGAAGGAAGGATCCTTCCTCCTCAAGCCCATTGCCTAACACATTTTCTGTTCCCCTCTGAGATACCTGCCCTGTGCTCTGAGCACAAGTCTTGCCTTTTGCTTTTAGGAAAAGTTTCAGAAAGCTCCTCCTGTATGTAGCAGGGACCAGGTTGCTGAGCAGACCTCAACCCCACCTCAAGCCCATTGCCTAACTCATTTGCTGTTCTCTCTGAGAAATGTGTCCACACTTTGAGCTTGAGACAGATTGTTATGTGCCCAGTAAGTTGTAAGGTTTCTGGATGAATGTGTTATGTTATTAGAATCATAGAATCATAGAAATGTAGAGTTGGAAGAGACCACACACGCCATCCAGTCCAACCCCCTGCCATGCAGGAACACCCCCCAAAGCACTCCTGACAGATGGCCATCCAGCCTCTACTTAAAAACCTCCAAAGAAGGAGACTCCACCACACTCCAAGGCAGCATATTCCACTGCCAGACAGCCCTGACTGTCAGGAAGTTCTTCCTGAGGTTCAGGTGGAATCTCCTTTCCTGCAGCTTGAATCCATTGCTCCTTGTCCTGGTCTCTGGAGCAGCAGAAAACAAGCCCTCTCCTTCCTCTACATGGCATCCCTTCAAATATTTAAACATGGCTATCATGTCCCCTCTTAACCTTCTCTTCTGCAGACTAAACATACCCAGCTCTCTAAGTCTATCCTCATAGGGCATGTCTTCCAGGCCTCTCACCATTTTGGTTGCCCTCCTCTGGACCTGCTGCAGCTTGACCATGTCCTTCTTGAATTGGGGTGCCCAGAACTGGACACAGGATTCAAGATGAGGTCTAACCAAAGCAGAGTAGAGTGGTACCAGTACCTCCCTCAATCTAGACACCATACTCCTGTTGATGCAGCCGAGAATTGCGTTGGCTTTCTTGGCTGCCGCATCACACTGCTGACTCATGTTCAGCTTGTGCTCTATTAAGACTCCTAGATCCCTTTCACACGTACTGCTATCCAGCCACGTGTCCCCCATCCTATATTTCTGTATTCCATTTTTTCTACCTAAGTGTAGGACCTTACACTTCTCTCTGTTGAATTTCATTTTGTTAGCCTTGGCCCAGCTCTCCAATCTGTCCAGGTCATTTTGAATTTTGATCCTGTCCTCTGGCGTATTAGCAACCCCTCCCAATTTGGTGTCATCTGCAAATTTGATGAGCATGCCCTCTATTCCTTCATCCAAGTCGTTGATGAAGATATTGAACAGCACTGGGCCCAGGACAGAACCCTGTGGCACCCCGCTAGTCATTTCTCTCCAGGATGAAAAGCAGCCATTCGTGATCACCCTTTGGGTTCGGTTGGTCAACCAATTACAAATCCAACTAACAGTAGGCCTGTCCAGCCCGCATTTTACTAGCTTCTTTGCAAGAGTGTCATGGGGAACTTTGTCAAAGGCCTTACTGAAATCGAGATATGCTACATCCACAGCATTCCCTTCATCTATCAAGCTAGTAACTCTATCATAAAAAGAGATAAGATTAGTCTGGCATGACTTATTTTTGAGAAATCCATGTTGACTTCTCATGATTACCGCATTGCTTTCTAAGTGATTAGAAACTGACTGCTTAATGATCTGCTCCAGGATCTTTCTGGGTACTGACATCAGGCTGACTGGGCGATAATTATTTGGGTCCTCTTTTTTTCCCTTCTTGAAGATGGGGACAACATTTGCCCTCTTCCAGTCTGCTGGAACTTCTCCTGTCTTCCAAGATTTCTCAAAGATTATAGCAAGCGGTTCCGAAATGACCTCTGCCAGTTCTTTTAAAATCCTAGGATGCAATTCATCTGGCTCTGGAGACTTGAATTCATCCAGTGTGGCCAGGTATTCCTGTACCACCTCTCTACCTATTATGTGCCTCATTTCCCCTGCTTCCTCACCTGCTCCCCAACCGCCAGGTTGAGTGCTTGTATCCTTCTGGGAAAAAACTGAGGCAAAGAAGGTGTTAAGTAGTTCTCCCTTTTCCCTTCCCCCTGTTAGTAATTCGCCATCTTCTCTGCGCAACAACCCTATCATCTCCTTCTTTTTCCTTTTGCTGCGGACGTATTTAAAAAAGCCCTTTTTATTGTTTTTGATGTCTCTGGCCAGCCTAAGTTCGTTCTGTGCTTTAGCCTTTCTGACCTCCTTTCTACATCTCCTAGCTACTTGCTTAAATTCTTCTTTGGTGGTTTCTCCCTTCTTCCATTTCCTGTACACGTTTCTCTTAACACTTAGCTCAGCTGAGAGTTCTTTAGTCAACCATTCTGGTTTCTTCAGATGCCTTCCATTTTTCCTCCTTATTGGCACAGTTTTAGACTGTGCCTTCAGTATCTCCCTTTTAAGGAACTCCCATGCCTCCTGAACTCCTTTCTCTTTCACTATTCTTGACCACGGAATTTCAGCCAGCAGCTCCTTCAGTTTACAGAAGTCCGCTTTTTTAAAATCTAAGATGAGTGTCTGGCTACACTTATCTTCTCCTTCCCACTGAATGCCAATTTCCAATAGGGCATGGTCACTCCCCCCGAAAGATCCAACCACTTCTACCTCATTAACAAGGTCATCCCTGTTGGTCAGGATCAGATCTAGAATATTGAACCAAGGGCAGCAAGTCAGTCACTGAAAATATGCAAGTCTCAAGTCGAGTCGAGTCAGTGTGTAACTTTTTCCGAGTCAAGTCCGAGTCGAGTCACTGAAGTGACTTAAGTCTGACTTGAGTCCAAGTCAATTGACTTGACTCTATATCACTGGAATTCTCAGCCAGAGAGCTGTAGTGTTTCACCACACTACAGGTCCCAGGATTCCAGAAGACATTATCATGGTAGTTAAAAGTGGAATCAAAGTGCTATAACTGCATAGTGTGAAAGTTCCCTTGCTGTTATCGTCATAGAGGAATATCTGCACACCTCCAACAATTCACAAGTGAAAACTGGGATGTGTATGCCCAGACAACATCAGAGTGTGGTTAAGCTGGCAGACATTATTAATGAAGAGGAACACACAACCTAGGAGATCCTGAAGAAGTTTGCTTTGGTCTGAGACTACACGGAAGGACAAAATTGTGCTCTACTTCTTCTTCCCTCTGCTGAGATAACTGCACTTTGAACTCAGTTTGCAGCAAGCAAGCAAGCAGAGGACACGTGGGAAATGGGAGGAGTTGAGTGAAACTGGGGAAATGGGAGGTGTAGAGAGAAACTGGAACATTTTTAAAGCAGCCTTAAAATATGGGAAGACCAGGAGATTAACTAGGACAGTTTGAGGGAAAATAAGATGCAACAGAAGATCATTTTAGTAGTTTCTCTTGATCTGTGGAACTCCCTGCCAAGAGACGCCGGGTTTGCATTCTCTCTCTTGCTCTCCCTCTAACCCTCCCTGGGTTGTTCTTCTTTTTACAGGAAATATATATTATATATATTAAACAGGTAGGCCTTTTACATTCAAGCAGGAATGTGGCTGAATCTGATCAAACCAGTTGGGTGCTGGCCAAGTTTTCTCTAGCTTTTAACTTACACATTTTAATTTTTTTTTAATTTTAATTTTGTTTTTAATTTGTGCTTTTTTAATGCATTATTACCCCCCCCAAAAAAATCCCAGAAACTGAGCATCTGCTTGGAAGGAAAGTGGGGTATAAAATAAATACATTAATTTTCCTCTCATTTCTATAAACCATTAAAGAGTATAATAACATAAGAAGAACTTGCTGGACCAGGCAAAAGACATATTTAGACCAACATTGCATTCACACCATGGCTAATCAGTTGCTTATGTGAAGCCTGACAATAACTGCACCCTCCACCTTATGATCTATAGAATATCAGGACCTGATTGCTTTTCTCCAGTCCTCAGAGCAAGGAGGGGAAAAAAAAATTCAGGGCATATGTGTTCCCTTCAAAAGTGTGTGTACTGTATATCTCTTTTTGTTGTTTGTTAGACTTTATTTGTTCTTTATTTGAATGGCATGCCCTGTCCAATTGTTTATGCTTGAAGTGTCATGTTAATCACATCACAAGAAACTGCTTTCTGAAACATCACCCTTGAAACATTGGCCATTTCCACTAAACTGCAAACCTGAAGATTCCATAGCATGTTGAAAGTGAAATAATAGCAGTACAACAGTCTAGGGCAGAAATGGCCATCATCATGGTCTGCCTTGCCTTCATATCACAAGGGGTCATCTGTGGGCCTCAGGTTGGGGGCCTGAAATCTCAGTGTCTGGGAGAGTCCTGACCTAGAGGTGACACATACCCATTCTGACAAGTAGCCATTGCTTGCCTCATCTTTCTTGAACTTATCCGTTCCCCTTATAAACCCATCTAGAGTGGCCGCTATAACTACCTCTAGTGTCAGTCAATCCCACAGTTTAACTACATGCTGTATACAAAGAAACACTGCCTTTTATTTGTGCTTCCTTTTATCTTCCACCATTCAGCTTCCCTGCCTCTAGTATTACTATTTTCTAGTTTTTCTCCCTGTCTGTATCTCCCCTGACTTGCCTTTTTGCTCCTCCACTAAACAGCCCCAACTATTGTAACCTTTCCTCATAATGAAGTTGCTCTAGGTCCTCAGTCATGTCTTCAACTTGAAACTGTTTTCTCGGCTGTGATACCTACATAACCCTTTTTGTGAGGAGTACAAGAAAGTTCTCGTGGGCCTTAAGAATAAGTGAGAAAGATGAGCCCATATTATGGACACTGGGCACTGTCAAAGGCAGTCATCAACAAGGCAAGGCTGTCTGCAGAACCCAGCTTCCCTTTGGTCTGTTTTTAAATTATTATTTCAGTGTCATATTTTGTTCTTCTTAATTGCGGCAAGATCCCAACCAGCTGCTCAGTAAACAAGTTAGCGTCTCAGTGCAGCCAAAGGGCATACAGATATGCCCGGCTTGCACTGCACTTTGAGAAACCCACAAAAGAAATTTAATTATGATGTTCCTTCTTGCTATAGCTGTAAAGAGTGAGCTCACAATGCAAGATCTGGGGACAAGAGAAAGCCTACGCCTGTGCATCTCTCCCTCTGTCATAAATCTAGAACTCGGGGAGATGAAGACAGCTGATAGAAGATTCAGACAGACCTTTTTTTACCCATTACTTTAAAGTTACGCTGTGGAATTCACTGCCACAAAATGCGGAGAGAGCCAGTGACTTTTGAAAAAAGGAACATACAGAGTTACAAACAGAAACAGAATTCTTTTCCCTTTGCACTGCGTAAATTCAGTAAGTGCAGCTATTTCCAGCCTGGAAAGGATCTTATTGTACCTGCCAGCATTCTAGGTGTTAAAGATGATAAACTTTTTGGGAAGGTAGGCTGCAGCCTCAATTTAGTCCTCCTGTGATTGAATTACCTATGGATTCCATTCCATTATTTATTTAATGCATAGACCAAAGGCTATTTGCATACAAAGTATTAAAATGCAGTACAATACAATACAAAATGTTAGTGTAAAATAATATAAAATATTATATAAATATAAAATATAAATTTCTCTCACACATGTCTATTATGTAGCTTAATATATGATGTATTTTTGCTATGCTGTTTCTATATGTATTTTATATTATTTTACACTAACATTTTGTATTGTGTTGTACTTCATTTTAATACTTTGTATGCAAATAGCCTTTGGTCTATGCATTAAATAAATAATGGATTTCCTTACCTATGGATTCAAATCAAGATTTTTTTAAAAAAAGAGTTAAGTACTTGAAGTCCTGAGTCTGGATGGATGAATCTGTCAGTTTTGGTTTCTCTCCTAATCAGTTTGTTTAAATGTTTAAATTCTTCCCATCCTGAAAATGAGGACATTTGTGAGTTTGGGGAAATTGTTATCAAAAAGAAATTGAAACAAATCCGTTCAGTCACCCCTCATAGTCTAGCCCAATCAGCCATCTTGGATTCTGCTTATTTCATAAACCAGCTGATAGCCATATTTTGCTTGATTCCTTACTTGTCTCATAGCAAAAAGGCAGGAACTGAGGAAAGGGAAATGTGTGCTTGCCTACTAAGCGGAGGGTAACATAGGAGAACAGCTCTTTTGGGACAGGAGGTGGCTGCAGCTTGAAGGATGCTGACCCCTGGAGGCCTTTCATGGAGCCTACACTCCCATCCCTCCCCCATGTCTTTGGGTCAAGCAAATGGGTGCTGGACAATGAAACTGGCATGGAAGCAAGTTGCCTTTGTTTCTTTGAAACAACTGGACTGAGATGCTAGGCTTGCCAGGCTGAAAACAAGAGAGGGCTCCTCTATCTTTAATATTTGTGTAAGGAGAGGGAATTTCAGCAGGTGCCACCAGGTAACAAGCAACCCCTGCTGAAAGTCTTTCTCTTACAGAACCATTTAAAGTATAGGGACAATCTCCGTTTTCACTCTGATAACCACTGGGCACATAAATGCTTCTGAGTGAAAAACACACGTCTAACTCCTCAATGCAACAATAACTATGGGTTTCTGTTCTGTGGAACATCGCAAAGAACCTGATCCCTCTCCCTGCTCTGCCGAGTAGTTGCCAAATTGCATTGCTTGCTGAGAATTGCATTGGCCCTTATATACCCAACAATGGCAGACTGTTTGGGACAAATAGCAAGGCCATTACCCCTTGCTTGCCATCTGTTATGACACCTGCCTATAAAAATGGAAGTAACAATGCTGAACTCTACTGCACCTGTCAAGGCTTATTGTACAGGAAAGGGTCTTTGCAGGGCAAAGAATGAGAGATACAGCAATGGTAAAGTGATACCTTGATATTGGGCCAGATTATGTAGAGAAAGAGTGCACAAACCTTCAGTCTAGAGGTAATACTGCTCTGGAATCTTATGTAAATACCTTCCTCATTTAAAGGCAGAAGCACAAATGGTTCAACTGAAAGCCAGTTCCAGGGTTGAAAAAGCCTTTGGTAATAGGCTATTGGGACCAAGGGCTGTGCTCTATATTTGTGGCCCACTGGCTGAGAGCTTGCTTAGTGGTGGGTTACTATTTTATTTCCCCACAATCCACCTAAGTGCCTGACACACATCACTTGCAGGGCCTTGTGGGAAACTGAAGATGGCTGTTGTCACTGCTTGGTAGACATATATTCTGGGCCCTGGCTGGACTGGTGGGTGGACTGCTGATGAGTCCTATTTGGAGTTGTGATGGCTGCTTGAGGATGCTGATAGAATCAGGGCCCACTAACACTTCTGACAATTTACTGAGCTGGTCTCAAATATTTTGATCCTTGACAACAATAGTGAACAGGTCATGGCATAAAGAACGAAGGCTGGTTGAGTTATTTTGGCACCAGAGACCTCAACCAATAGATGCATTCCAAATAAGCAAATTACCAATGTCAGATAATCCTGCTTTTCCTTTTTTTTGTGCGGGGGGTGGAGCAGGATTTTAACTAGAGCTTAGAAATGTTACTTGTTAAAATTAATTACCCTACTAGCCATTCTGGGAGACAGAGTCTTAAAAAGTTTTTTTTAAAAAACTGTTCTTTCAGTCCAGAGTCTCTCATCTAGTGAGTGGAAGTGTGAGCTAGATCTCAAGGCCTGGCCCTAAGTCCCCAGTTTTATGGATCATCTCCAGGTGGGAGACGAGAGTGCAAATTCTTGGGTTTTGGAGGGCCTGACTCCACCAAAGAGAAAAGGTCTGTGTACAGATCTCCACCTCAACTAGTAGAGCACCAGCTTATTACAATTTGCAAGAGTCAACAGATTTATTGCTGTAACTTGCAAAACTCTTGAGGAAGTCTGTTTATTTACTTACTGAGCTTCCTGCTTTCATCCCATTGTTGTGGCACCAGTAGAGGCATATCTAGGGTGGAGAAAGTAGGGCACATGCCCTGGGTGCCAATGCTGGCAAGGGGGCGCAAAAACACACTGCCGGAAGCATGAGAGGAGGAGGAGGAGGAGGAGGAGGAAGAAGCGGCTCTGTAGGTACAGGTGCAACTTCCACGCTTGCCATAGGCACTATTTATGCTGGATATGCCTCTGGGCACCAGGGCTCATCCTCTTCTCTGCTCAGCATCCATCTTTTGACTAGAGGCAAGTAGGTTAGATTAAATTTTTCTCATTCCCTCTTCCTAAATCAGTGAGAAGAAATGAGATCCTTTCATTTCATATTGATCTGGGAACAGCCTCTTTAGCTAAGACGTCTGTCTTAATTTCCAAATGGGAAAATTATTTTCTGTGTGTGCTAGATTCTATTAATAGCATTTAAATCATTGGGGACTTCTGGGCAGCATTTCCTGCACCTGTGATTCGACCGTACTATCTATGTTGACTGTAAAGGACCCTTACTTTCAGATGGGTCTCTGTCTTCTGTCTTGCACTAACAGTTGATTTATTGGTTGTCAATTAGTACACCACAACATCTGATTATCCTAATGTATAACCTGTACTCAGGATAAGCGACCACTGTGAATTCATGATATGGATTAAGCGAATGGTTTCCAATTGGCAAGGGGCTGAATCAAGACTGAATTTTATCACCCTGTTTAACTTGTACGCTGAATGTATCCTATGCAATGTTGGATTGAACTCTGAGGAGGGAGATGTGAAAATTGGAGGAAAGAACATCAACAATTTGAGATATGAAGATGACACCATACTAATAGCAGACATTAGCAGAGATTTGGAACAACTACTGAAGAAAGTCAAGGAAGAAAGTGCAGAGGCAGGTTTACAGCTGAACATTAGGAAAACAAAAATAATGACTGCAGATTATTTACATAACTTGAAAGTAAACAATGAAGACATTGAGAGTGAAAGATTTCCTATTTGTTAGCTATTAATCAAAATGGGGACTGCACTGAAGAAATCAGAAGACTAGGGCCCTTTCTGCACCTTACCATCTTCCAGCACTGGAGTGCGGGGATCGCGTGAGCAGCCTCCGGCGAGAGGTTCTCGTGTCCGGGGTCCTTCAGTTCCGCACAAGCTGTCTGCTCACACGAGAGTTTCCCAGGCTGCGCTGGGCAGGAAGTGCGACCAGTGCGGCTCCAGAGGCTCCGCACGCCAGGTAAGTGCATGTGGGGCCTGGGAGCAATGCGCGATTGTGCACCATTTTTGGCTTCTAGCCGAAAATGAAAAGGTGTGTGATTGGCCCCTGGAGCATCGCACGATTGTGAGTGTGTCGTGCGAATCGCTCCTCACAATCGCGCGACGCTCCAGGCCATTTTTCATATGGAAAATGCCGTGCGAAAAGGGCTTAGGACTTGGAAGGTCAGCTATGAAGGAAGAAGATAAAGATCTTCAATCAAGATCATCCATGCCATCACATTCCCAGTTTTATGTATGGTTGTGTAAACTAGACAGTGAAGAAAGATGACAGGAAGAGATGCATTTGGGATATGGTGCTAGAAGAGAGTTCTGCAGATACCCAGGCTGCCAGAAAGACCAATGAATGGGTCCTACAGCAAATCAAGCCTGAACTCTCCTTAGAAGCCAAAATGACTGAGACAGTTGTACTTTAGCCATATCATGAGAAGACCTCACACTAGAAAAGACAACAATGCTTGGCAAAGCAGAGGGCAGTAGACAAAGAAGAAGACCCTATTACAGGTGGATAGATTCAACAAAAGAAGCCACATCCCTGAATTTGCATGACCTGAGCAGTTGATTTGATGGGAGTTAACAGCTATCACAACTAGTTAGCAAGAACAGTAAGATGTAATTAATAATGTATTAATAAATAAGTGAATGGCACAGAATAAATTTCTTACTAACCTGTGCAAACCTTCGCATTGGCACCAGAGGCTCTGCTTTCTGGCATATCATTGCTAAAAATCTGATTGGTAGGAACCAGGGACTGGGTCTTTTTCAGTGATAGCACCATAGTTGTGGAGTCTTCTCCCTGAAGAAGTTTGCCAACCTTCCTCTCTTCCTACCTGCAGAAGGGTAGTGCTAAACAACCTTTTATTTTAGCATTGATTCTACAATTCATTTGTCAATGTTTTAATATCCTCATCTGTACTGTTAAAACTGTCGGGTTTTGTATTTCTTTCACACGATTTGTTTTTAATTGGTTATCACTTTTAAAAAATGCTTTATTCTTTCTAGTAACTTGTTTTGGGGGAGAAAAAAATCAAAATGTGGTCTAAATAATGACAGTAAAATGGAAGTATACATGCACATATATACATATACATACACACATCAAAGCATTCAGATATAAAAAAAAATGTATTAACACTGCAAAGCTTGCTTAACCTAGGGCCAGAATGGCTCTTAAGTTGCATTTGGCTTACAACTGCCTTAGTCACCCGGCTGTTGGTAAAACATTATGGGATCCGGAGATCAAAAAACCTAGAAGGCCACAGCAACCCGTTCCTCCCATCTCTGGCCTGCTGTCTTGTGTGGGAATATCTAAGATGACAAAGATTCAATCACTCTGACTTGTAGGGAATTGTACTGTACGGCATATTCCTCCTGTACATCAGGGCTGAAGAAACAGAAAGTTGTGGGAGGGTTGGGAGAGTGGAATGCCTGGCTTGGAGGGAATGATTGGGTGCAATCCTATGGAGGGAGGGTACTAGTGCTAGAAGAGAGTTCTGCAGATACTTTATTAAAGGTCCCACTTACATCTAATGGAATTCCATTCTACTGTATATTCAGCAAAATGGGAGGGGGACATTTTTGGACTACAGCTCCATACCTTCCACTTGTCCTGATCTGGCAGAGAATCTTAATTAATCCTCCTTTGTGCCACCTTTTCCAGATGGATTTAAAATGTCCCAGGTTCTCTATCCTTCTCCCACTTTCTCCCTTTCGCCTCTGCTTACTTTGATTGCTGCAGGCTGAGGGCCTTTCTGCAGTACATTGTTATAGTGCTATTATTCCACTTTCAACATCCTGTGGAATCCTGGAGTTTGCAGTTTAGGGAAGGGCATTTAGTATTCTCTGCCAGAGAGCTCTTTGGCCTCATTAAACTATAAATCCCAGAATTCCACAGGATGTTGAAAGTGGAATAATAACACTACGGCCATTTCCGCACTGCACTGTTATAGTGTTATTATTCCACTTTCAAGATCTTGTGGAATTCTGGGGTTTGTAGTTTAGTGAAGCCAAAGAGTTCTCTGGCCGAGAATTCAAAATGCCCCTCCCTAAACTACGAACGCCAGGATTCCACAGGATATTAAAAGTGGAATAATAGCACTAATAATAGTCTACTGTGGAAATGGCCTATAGCAGTGTAATGCAGAAAGACCCTAAGTTCAAAGTGCAGAAGTAGTTTGCACTCAATTAACTCAGCAGCAGGGAGAAGAGAAAATCTCTCTCTTCCCTGTAGACTCCAGCAAAAATAACTCCTGCAGCTTCTCTTAGCTTCTGTATTTTTCCTCATTACTAACTTTTGCCATTTTGACCATACGCTGATGTCACTTGGCCATATGTCCTTGTTTTCATCTGTGAAATGCTGGGAGGATTTTCAGCTCCCAGAATATGGATTCTTCAGGAAACTGGCAGTTGTAGTTTTAAAAAGTCACTTTTCCAAGCTCTTCAAGCAGGAGCTGTATGAAGTACTTAGGAAGTATATTTAAGGAACTACCCAGAAGCAGGGCAGGAAGAAAGGCTCGGTTATTAATGAAACACAGCCTTGCAATTTATGCATGTAATGCATTTATTATAATTACACCCCACGCTTCTGGTAGAATGCTTGGGGCAACCCCTGAGGCATTCCCAAAGGTCTCCCATCCAGGGTTATCAACAACGAAGCTACAGCATGGGCGTGCTCCCTGAACAAGCACAAGGCCCATATATAATCTGTATGGTAATGAGGCTAGCTGAACAGAAAGCCTTGACTCTGCTATCTACACAAACTGTGGTCGTGTAATTCAAGAAGACATGCCTTGCACCATAATAGAGGCTGTGTGCGGTGAGAGCCCTCATCTGTCTCCGCAATGCATCTACATGAGGCTTAATTAAAGAGCAGATGCTGTTAGCAGGTGAATGCAAAACTAACCCATTCAGTCTCTGGGGACCAGATTGCCAATCGGAGCGAGTTGGTACTGATGTTGATGAGGATAAATCCCACGCTAATAGTGGATCTGGGAATGTGTTTGAATCCAGGTTCTTCCAAATAGAGTTCCTTTTCTCTGCGAAGGAGCAAGGGCTTCTGTATTGTTAGCATACTCATGGCAGGCAGAAATTGAACAGGTATAGCTCTCTGTTATGAAGTGGCAATGATGGTAGATAAACCCCACTAATTTAATATCTTTGGTTATTATGCAAGGCGGGATAGAAAGCATGTAGGGTTGCCTGGTCAGGATTATTCAGAGCCAAACCCTGAATTCCCACGGAGAAGCCTTAAGACATTAGAGGAGGCTGGCCCTTGTGATGCTGAAGGGATGGTGTCACAAGGGGCATCCCCTGGCGATGTCATTAAGCATGACATATCAAGCATCAAAAACATCTGCAGAGTATGCCATTCAAAGAAAAAACATCAAGTTGAATGACTAAGGCAAATACATATACAGTCAGCCCTCCATATTTGCGGGTTTCACTTTTGCAGATTTGATTATTCACAGATTACTTGCTGTTACCTCTGCTGCCTCCCGATGTCATTTTTAATAGGGACTGCAAACCTTGTGGGACTGAGAAACTACAAACAAGGCTTGTAAGTCCCTATTAAAAATGGTGTGGGGCAGCAGTGGAGGTGGCAGTAAGCTCCACCAGCCACCCACTTCTGCCTTGTGAAGGAACCCTGATGCCTCAAAGGAATCCATGGGGGGATGAATATGGCAATCATACTTTTTGTGTGTGTTAAATATGATTTGAGAGAGCCTAGAGTTATTCACGGTTTTTCCACTTTCACAGGGGTCCTGTGCCCCTAACCCTAACGAATATGGAGGGATGACTGTACACATACTTTTCAAAGTAGCACTCTCCCCCAGAGATTCTTCCCCCTTGTCCTAAGCACTGGAAAAGAGAGCCCAGGCTCTGATAACTGACAGCCCCAGAGCCCTGCCGTAAAAAAGATGGCGACGTTGATAAACCAAGGCCATAAGTAATGTTCCAAATGAGCTTGATGGCAGAGGAACAGAAACCAAAAAAAGAAGAGCAGACATCATGACTCAGTCATAGAAATGCTTCTGTGATGACATTAAATCTTTGTTTAGATTTTCAGCCTTGCCCTACTGGGGAGCAGAGGAAATTTGCAGGAGAGCATGGTTCTAATAAGATTTGTATTATAGTAGCTTTGTAGGGTGAAGCATTCTGAGAGTTGTTTGAAAAAAAGTAACTGTTCCAAGCTCTAGGACAGAGATCAGCTTTCCCCAACCAATATGGTGCTGCCCTCCTTGAGGATGCAGAATTGCAAAAGAAGGAACCCACTGTCAGTGTGTCTCTTTCTATGAGAGAAGTTGAAATGCTGAGAGACTCTAATGGGAAATGTATGAAATACTTGTGTCCGTTTTCATCCATGATATGCTGGAAGGTAGGCACTTTCTTGAGAACCAGATTGGTATAGTGGTTTGAGTGTTGAACTATGACCCTGGAGACCAGGGTTTGGTTCCCCACTCAGCCACGAAAACCCACTGCGTGACTTTGGGCATGTCACATACTCCCAGAAAACCCTGTGATAGATTCACTTGAGGGTCACCATAAGTTGGAAATGACTTGAGGGCACATGACAACAACAACAATGTACTTTCTTACCGTTGGCCGTGTTATGTGGGGACCAAAATGTTGTAGATCTAGAGATCATGGTTTGTTGACCAAAGATAGTTTGTTCACCTGTATTCCATGTCTTCCCTTTCTCCAGTGAGGTATTTAAGTCTTTTACTCCAAGTTTCAAGTCAAGTTTCAGCTCTCTACCTCCAAGTCTCAAGAAGAGTCTCAAGTCCCTTACAAGATACTTTCAAGTCAAGTCTCAAGTCTGGGAGCCAAATGTATACCCCAATTTCCAGACAGAGTTGAATAAATTCAGTTTTAACAAATTAAGTAGAGTTGGCCTTCCACATTTGTGATTTTGCCATCTGCATCTTCAGAAGTGGGGAATAGGATCTTTCTTACTTCCCCTTCCTAAAGCTGAAGGCTTTAATGTCAATGGGCAAAAAAGTGTCTGCGCCTTCAGAAATGAGGAATAGGATCCTTCTTGTTACTTCTTACTGAAGCTTCAAAAGTTTTACAAGGAAGGATCTTTCCTTCTCAAGCTCATTGCCTAACACACTTGTTATTCCCCTCTGAAAAATGCACCCTGAGTTCTACGGGTGAGTCTTGCCTTCTGCTCTTAGGAAAAGTTAGAAGGTTCCTCCAATATGCAGTGAGGACAGTTGCTGAGTAGACCTCAAGCCTGCCTCAAGCCCATTGCCTAAGCCATTTACTGTTCCCCTGTGAGAAATGTACCCACAATTTGGGCTTGAGACAGATCATCATGTGATTAGTAAGCAATCAATCAATCAATAAAATAAAATTGAAATGTTATTCAAAGTTGTAAGGTTCCCAGATGAATGCATTATGTTATTGCATCAAGGGCAGCAAGTCAGTCACTAAAATATTCAAGTCACAAGTTGAGTTGAGTCAGTGTCATTTATTGCCAAGTTGCGTCCAAATTGAGTCACTGAAAGCGACTTAAGTCTGGCTGGAGTCCCTAAACTGCAAATCCCAGGATTCCATAGGATGTTGAAAGTGGAATAATAGCACTATAACAATCTGGTGCAGAAATGGCCTACATTGTTTGTGGGCATAATTTAACAAGTAACATCTAAATTTGAACAACTCATACTTTGCCATAGAGTCTGAATGCTATAGACAAGGGACTGAAAGCAGCCCTGATTTTACAATGTGAAATGTGAACCAGTAGTTCTGTTCTAGAGCTGGTAAGAAAACAAGACTGCAAGTTGATATTAAATTTAGAAATATTAAATTGAGGGATGGTGGCAATGGTGAGAAGAGAAAAAACCAAATCAGTCTTTCATAAAATTAAAAGTGGTAGGGCAACTTTCTTGACATTTTGCAATTGCCAACATTTCTGCCCTGAACTGATGAAGCATTTCGTGTCATTTTCATGGTTTTTAAAGATTTCTCTTGAGTGTGGTCAATTTCTCTCTTAAAAAAAAAATCCAATTGCATCAAAGTTCATATCAACTGACACAGTTCATTTGGCTGTCACTGTAAAATATCAGGCTAGAAGACAAACATTTCATGAACAATTGGCAGTTTTACTGAAAAAGAGAGATATTCTCCAGCGGAATGCCTGTTTTGTGAAAAAGACAACAAATGTGTGTGTGGGGGTGAGTGGATCTTCCATTAGCGATAATTATTTGTGGGTAAAAATAAGCATGTGCTGCTGCTGCTAAGTTGATAAATAAGCCCATTGTGACCTGTGGATAAGGAAACTGAAGTGAAACATAAGAACTTGCATTTTGAATGCTAAACTTTTGGTCTTGCATCCCTACCCTCATGTTTCTAGTAACATCGTACTGTTGAATGTTGAGCTAGGACTCTATGAGGCCTAGGTTCAATTCCTCACCCAGCCAAGGGAATCCATTGGGTGATCTTAGGCAAGTCATACTCTCTCAGCCTCAAAGAAAGGCAAAACCCCACAACAGGTTCACCTTAGGATCACTATAAATTGGAAATGACTTGAGCAACAAGCCAAAATAGATCTGATAATGTGTGGGATCCTGTTGGACCATATCTGCTGGTCATGTAGGTGGTTATGCTCTTTACACATTCACATAAAGAACTATCTAGTATGTTTAAATTACTGTGAAAATATTTATATTCCACCCTACATCTTATGATCTCTGGCTTAAAATAGTGGCTTACAACAGAATCAGTTTAAACAATTTAAACTTTAAAATAAAGTGAATATTCAAACATTCTAAAAGCATATTAGACAAATAATTTAAAAGGTAAAAACCATCTAAAACTATGTATGTACAATGGGCCCTTGGTATCCACTAGGGTTTGCTTTCAGGACGCCCTGTGGATATCAAAATTCATGGATGCTGAACTTCCATTATGTGCAGTGGTATAGAAAAAAGGCGTCCATTATATAAAATGGCAAAATCAAAGTTTGCTTTTTGGAATTTTTTTTGGGGAGGGGGATATTTTCAAGCTGTGGTTGTTTGAGTCCATGGATACAGAATCTGCAGATATGGAGGGCCAACTGTATACCAATTTGGGTACAATCCTTAGTCCCCTAAAGCTTTTAATTTGGTACTGGAATGAAATTAACATCATTTCCAATTGGGCTTCAAAGAGGAGAGCTTTCCACAACTAGGGTGCCACAAAGAACAAGGCTCTGTCTTCCATCTTCTCACAATGTATTGCTCCCAGTGGTGGGATACAAATTGTATCCAAATGGTTCTCCATTCATCTGCAGTGCAACAGACCCACTTAAAGGCTGGTTTGTCCATGGGTACAACTCTTGTCCCTGCCCTTGAATGGCACATTAACCAGAATGGGCCCCAACACACTGTTGCTGTGTGTCCCATTGGTGGCACTTCATGCCCTGCCAGCATTGAACAGAATCTTGGCCACTGAGTCCATAAAATATAACAGCTGTTTTTCAGTACTGCAGTTAGAGATTAGTGATCTAGCTTTACAGATCCGTTAACTCTTCTGCATTGAATAAAACTAAGGAGGTTTACTAGAAACCAAGTGTAAATGCCACACCAGAACTCCCATTCCCTTGCATCAGCTTCCTTCAATTGCTGCCAATTGAACTCAAGTGCAGTAGTAGTTTGCAGCCAATTAATAAAGTAACGGGGGAGAGAAGGGGGCCTTGCCCTGCCCTGTAGGCGCAAGCAAAAGCAAATTGCTGTAGCCTCTCCTAGCTTGGGTTTTCTGTCTCATTAATAATTTTCGCCATTTTGACTACACTCTGATGTTGCTTGGCCCCATGTCTCCTGGTTTTCATCTGTGAAATGTTGAAGGATGTAGTTCTCATAGCAACAGGACAGTTGCTTCTTTCTGCATTACTTCTCCTTAGCCCTTCTTCAGCCTTGGGTCTAAGGCCCAGCCAAGGCTTGGGAAAGTTACTTTTTTTGGGAGGGGGATGGCAGCTCCCAGAATTTTTCACCCAACATGGCCATCCTCCAGCCAGCCAGCATGTATTCCCAAAAAGTACATTTTCTAAGCTTTGGGCCTAGCTGCTGTTGCACACAGGCAATTGGTATCCATGCCCTGTTGCCATTTTGCCAGCATTGAACTGCAAGCTGGTCTTGAAAACAGAACTTGTCAATTTTGCCCTTATGGCTAGTAGCTGCCAGTAAGCCTATCATTCATCCATTTAATTGTTTTTTAAAAGCCGTTTTAAAAGCCGTTGATGGCTTCCATAAACCATTTGTGTTTTCTTTGTATTGTTCTTATGTGCTACTGCCCGTGAATGTCTGCAGAAGCGACCACAGATTTTTCTGAGATAAATATTGTGTTCATTTCTTATTCTCTCCAGTCTAATGGGATGGTAAAAACTTCTGTTCCTGGTCGGCAGTCATGTGTTGCCACCACTATGCTCACCAAGCCTACCACAGCGAGAGATATTTCACAGAGAGGGGTTTAACTGCATAATGACACATAGGCCAAAATGTGTGTACATGTTATCAGAGCAAGAGGAAACCCAGCAGAATGAACACTGTGAGCATCAACCAACTTAAACCTGAAATATGCCATGACTATGTTTGTATTTATTAATTAAAATATTTATATTTTACTTTATATCATGGGATATTATGATATTCAAGGGTCTAAGGGAAGTATCAGCTTCATCTACTTCTACATTTGAATTTTGATAAACTCTGACAAAAAATGAACTGAAATTAAACTTTCATTCATCTCTAGTAATAGGATTAGTATTGTGTCTCTGGAGCCTAAAGAAAAGCATTTGGTTTTGTCTTTTTTTAAAAAAAATGAGTTACAGATGAATACAAACATTTCAGACCTGCAGACTGCACATTTTTGTACGCACTTTTGAATCTTGGTTACTTTTATTATTCATCATCATTATACAGGTATACTTCAGTTAACAAAGTAGATGAGCTCCTGGGCATTATTTCTTTAACAGAAAATGAAAAATGAGAGCCAGAAATAACATGGAAAGGATAGGGATGGGAACCTGTCTGCACACACACCCCTTCAGGTTGCCTGTCAATTTATGGTGACCCCATGAATTTCATAGGGTTTTTTAGGCAGGGAATCCTCAGAATTGTTTTGCCAGTTCCTTCCTCTGAAATACAGGCTCCCAACACCTGGTATTCATTGTCCATCTCCCATCTAAGTACTAATCAGGACTGACTCTCCTTAGCTTCCAAGACCAGATGCGATCTGGTCCCTTTGGGGTTTTTAGGCCCTGATAGGAATCTACACCACAAAAAAGGACAGTTCAACATGTTTCAGCAAACTTTTGATTTGAAACTAACAATATTGACATGAGAAATGAAGCAACCAGATCATGTAAGCCTTGCGTGAGTAAACAAAACATTTTAAACCTTCTAGACACCACCTGAATTCTTCTTCAAAATACATCCAGGGATGACTTGGGTTTTATCAACCTCTACTTTTCTTATGATTTCCATTTTGGTAGCCAAACATATAGATATATGCTTTTTAAAAATATGCAAGCAGTAGTTGGCAAGACAGGTTTATCTGCTCTCTCCTTCTCTCTATGTTTTGGTGTTCATGCAAGTCACTAAGGGGTTCCAGAGGTAGTTAAAATCTATCTTGCCTATGGTAGGAAGGCACATGCAGCTACAGTAGGATCAGTTAGAGCAGAATCCCATTCTTTTCCAGCACAAGCCTGATTACTGCAGATGCACTGCAGCAGCTGGACACCAAAAGTCTGTTTCAATATCCTCCCAATGCTGCTGCAGCTAAACAAATTCCAGCTATGCAGAAGGCAAAGAGGAGAAGGAGGGCAAGCAGGCATAAAGAAACTTTGTAAGAAGGAGCTTCACTGACAGAGACGTTAACTAAGCATGCTTGCAATTTGCTTGCAACCTCTCCTCTATCTCTGCTCAGCTTAATATTTCTCTTCCTCACCCAGTGCATTCAATCTGTTGCAAAACAACTATAGCCAAGGGCTGTGATTTTGCTGCATGAGGGAAAGGACAAAATGGCACTCTCTTTTTATTCCGCATAAAAATTCCACTTAAGCTTGCAGCTCAATCATAGTTCAGTACTATTGATACAGAACAGCATACCTCATCATATCTGAGGAAAGCAAGTAAGCTTAGGGCAATGCTTTTCATGCTATCTGATGTGGGGGACCAGTAATCCCCCCCCCCATGTTAGGAACCAGCACTATATATGTGCCCACTGGCTCCTTCTTTCTTTCCTGGAAACTCTCTGTGGACTAGCAGCCAATGGCATGTGAACTGCACCAGTTAATTGCCCACCATTTTGACTGTCTTAGGGAACAAAGGGTAGGCCACATGCTATAAACACAATTCTGTTTTTCAGTACCTTGCTGCCATTACCTGATGAGACACCACCTAGCATCTCTTGCCTGAGGTAGCCACCTCTTTCTGGCTATTCCTACAGAGGTGGCATAGAGCCTGGAGAAGTAACTTCTTTGGACTACTTGTCCCAGAATAACCCTGCCTGCATGTCTAGTATCTCAGTAGTTGTAGCTCAAAAAGTAACCTTTCTAAACTTTGGGCTGGCCTCAAGAAACACTGGGTCTACCGCAGATAGCACGTGAGTGCTCTGTTTAGCTCTGCTCTTCCTGTTCTACTTCCATTTTCATAACTGGAAGGTGAAATATTAGAAATGTATCTCTCCCGCCGTTTATATTCTGCTTCTTCTCAAGACAACTTTAACCGAAACCATCTCAGGGCTAATGGAATAAATGAGCGTGGGTGATTCTTCCTCATTGATTTCATATTTTCTTACATACTTTTATTTTTCAGGCAGATAACTGAACTTCTCTTGGCACTGATTTCACTAGTCTGGCCCCTATTTAGAAAAAGCCTATTTGAGAACTACTGGACCCATCCTCAACATCAGGCCAAGTATGGTTGTTTCAGATTTTGAGTGTTTTCTGTGTGTGTTTGTGTGTATAAAAATAAAAACAACAAGCTGTTACCTATTTACTTTTGTTATTTTTGTAATTTCTATTGGCGGGAATGGGGAGATGTCCTCATGCCCCAAAGTATCTTCCAGCAGTGGCAGGTGATTCCCGTATCTGTGGATCACTGAATCCATTCCAGGACTTTTCTGCACTACACTCTTATAGCACGATTATTCCACTTTCAACATCCTATGGAATCCTGGGGTTTGCAGTTTCGGGAGGGGCCTCGCAGCCCCTCCCAAAACTGCAAACCCCAGGATTCCATAGGATGTTGAAAGTGGAATAATCGTGCTATAAGAGTGTAGTGCGGAAACGGCCTTAGACTTAACTATAAAGGATGTATCCAAGGCATATGGGTGTGTATGTGTATCCTTACTGGTGAATTAAAACCAATTTCAGCATTGGCTCAAAACGTTTTGCTAACTGATGTGACACATGTCAAAGCTGCTAGGAGTCCTTTCACAGTACAGGGGGCCCTTGGTATCTGCTAGGATTTGGTTCCGGAACCCCCCGGGCATACCAACGTTTGTGGATACTCGAGTCTCATTACATACAATGGTGTAGTAAAACGGCATCCCTTATACAAAATGGCAAAATCAAAGTTTTCTTTTTGGATTTTTTTTCTTGTAGGGGGGAGGGGGGAATATTTTCAAGCTGTGGTTGGTTCAATTCAGAATCCGTAAATATAGAAGGCTGACAAATTATAGCGCCATGATTACATGTTAACTGCCATGGCTGCATCCTGTTGAATCTTGGCATCTGTAGTTTGGTGAGGCACTAGAGCTCTATGGCTGAAATTTCTAAGTATTTCTCCTTGGGCTGCATATTCAAGAATTCCATGAGATGGAACCAGGGCAGTTAAAGTGGAATTGTAGCACTATAACTGTGTAGTGTGAAAGAGACCCAGAGCTTGGAACAGTTACTGTTTGGACTACAACTTCCAGAACCTCCTTGCTAGTGTCTATGCTAGTTGAAGGGGTTGTATTTAGAAAAATCACTTCCCTAAGCTTTATATATCATCCTAGGCTATCCAAATTATTTTGCTTCTTGAGGCTGAAACATGCACAATTACCACTCCATGGGGATATGAATACAACAAATGTAATTAAATAAGTAACAATTTGCTCACTTCCATGACACCCCTAACCAGCTGCCTGAAGCAGTTTGCTTCATTCTGCCTAAAGGAAGGGCAAGCCAGCCCAGCCAGGAAGAAACCAATGAAGATGTCAGAACAACTCCTGTATAATACTGGTTGACTCAGAAGCACTAGATGCCTCTTGCTAGGCTGCGTTCTCAACTGGCCATTTAAAAAACATCCTTGACTTTTTTTAAAAAGCTTTAACATGGTTCTAACACTGCAGAGAGAGTTGCACAATAGAAACTACTGCTGCAGGTAACATTTGGGAAATTACTTTCCCCTTCCATGCACTCAAATCCTGTAACCTTGTCTCCCGTGATCGATGTGTATTAGTTTCTGTGGTCGCTGCCAAAACAACTTGGTTCAGATGCCCCCTCCCCTTCCTTCACAAGCTAGACTGGAAGATGAGCTCAAAATGGCTCCCAGAGGTACAGTTGGCTTCAAGGTAGCTTCAAGGAAAGAGGATATGTGATCTGAATCTAGGACCTTTCAAAATGGCAAGCACTAGCAGCAACTGGCTATTTTTAAATGCTCTATCTGCTGAGTCTGACCTGCCAGGTTATACTTATTGGTGAACTGAAGTCTAGAAGTTTCAGCAGTATGCCACTTACACTGAAGATGTGATTTGGGGCTTGGAAATGTTACTTTTTGGGGCTGTAACAATTTCACACATAACTTTTCTGACTTCTGATACTGATCAATCCAGTGTGATCTCCTGCTGAGCAAGAACTGGACTCTCCCTGATGGGAGCTCAGCCATCATTCATGATATGGAACTTTTGTAGGGATTAGCTGTTAAGTAGTTCTTTGGAGATATTAGATCACCTTCCAACAATTCTTAGGCCCTTTCCATATGACAATGCTCCTCTGTGTTGTTGTGCTACAAATCCAGGTCCGGGAGGGACTGCATCAGCCATACTCCTCTCCGCACCTGCTTGCTCCCTGTGGAAGGGAGAGGGAGATCCTCACCCCTTCCTTCTGCAGTGCGGCCGGGCACTTGCCATTGCTGCATTGGGGCAGGAAGGGTTGCAATCACGCGGCCATGGCTTTCACACATGATAAGTATGGAAGTGTCGCATGATGGGAGGTGTAAAACGGATTTTTTCCATTTTTCAAAAACCACCTGAGTGTGACCCTTCGTGACAGGATGGCAGCAGGATGGCAACGATGTTGTGCAGAAGCACGACCTGCTGACTGCTGCCATGCCGTGGCAGAAGTGGCTCAGCGTCATCATGTGCAAAGGGCCTTAGACAACATGCTAGAAAGAAACCTCCAAAGATAAAAGGTTTAAGGCAATTAACCTATTAAGGGATGCAGCTCATTGGTAGAATACAGGTTTTGCATTTGGAAAGCCCCAGGATCCAGTTCTGGCTCAGGGCAGGACCTCTTCCCTAAAGAGTTATTGCCAGTCACTGCCAAGAATACTGGGCCTGATAGTCCAATTGTCTGATTCAGTATTAGCAGCTTCCTGTGTTTCCAATCAGATTTTGTTCTCTAACAGCTCAATCATCTGCTCGTGACTATCAAGTTTAAGTCTCATTGGGGTCTGTGGGGCTTATTATATTCTGGTAAGTGGGTAAAGGATTGCAATCCAAAATTCTATGGTCACAGGTAGGGCTGGGGAATCTTTGACTCTCCAGATGTTTCACACCTCAGCTCTTGGCCCATGAATCATACTTGTAGCGGCTTCTGGAAATTTATATCCAAAACATCTGAAGGGCCAAAAAACTACAGCGGCAGTAACAGAGACAAGAGTTTGCCAGCTAATTTCCATTGTCAACTTCATATTGAGGCTCTGAGCTTTGACAGCCAGCTACATACTCATAGTGGTCAAGATTCTAGATCAGCTACTTAATTAAGTATACTTAACTTAGTATATATTTAAGTATAGTATATTTAAGTAGTGTCTGTTCTTCTGTTGACTGGAGTGCAGCAGACTAATGCTTCCATTCCCCTTCCACCAATTATCTCCAATGCGACAGAAGTAGGATCTTCTTTGTAGTTCCTCATCACACTGGAGCTTGCTGCTGGTGGTGAGGGGTGTGTGGGGAAACATCGGTCTGCTGCATCAACAGAACAGACCCCTATTGCTTGCAGCAGCTGCTGCCCAGTAAATCAGGACTAGGGGACTTTTATCCTCCCTGTGTATTCCCAACATTATTGAATACTGAGGAATTATGAATACAAATGAGTAACGAATGCATAACTCTAGGTTACACATTCATAACTGCGATTGTGAATTCCACCCTCTACTTCTATCTCAATTTTTCTCTTCTAGCCCTCGGATGGTGTAAATTTTAAGTCCCTCCACACCTTCATTCTTTTCTCAAAATACCTCTACAAAGAAGAGTGAACAAATGGCCTGAGGTCACTCAAAGAGTGTTGTGTATGAGCCCAGGTCTCTTTGGTCAAAATCGAGTACTTTTTAACCACTATGCCACAGTGGCAATTAATTAACCATCAATATCAAGGCTGGAAATCACATGGCCCCCCATCTGTGCCAAGGATGGAAATCACCTGGCCCTCCTGATGTTCTTCAACTATGCCTTCAAGAGCTCTAGCCAGCATAGCCAATGGTAAGGGACCCTGAGAGTTTCAGTCCGAACATCTGGAGAGCTGCATGATTTCCATCCTGATCTATGGTAATCAAATGTTCTTCTCTGACCCAAGGGTGAGTGTTAGGGATTATACCCTTCTAACTGGCTAAAAAGACATCTTTGGGGCAGGACCATCCTCTTCATAAGTGGTTTTATGAGGAAGGGAGGGAAAATATTTAGAGAAGAGGTGGGAATCATGTATCCCTCCAATTGTTGTTGGACTGCAAATCCCAGCAGCCCTAACCAGCGTAATCAATATTCAGGAATGGAATCCTAGCTGAAGTATCTGGAAAGAACCACATTTGAGAAAGCTGGTTTGGAGAAAGGTACTTGAATGATTCTTTCAGTCTTAGTCTTGTTCCTGGAAAGGGTAGTGTGGTCATCAGGGAGTTTCAGGTTTATATGTTTATTAGTCACCCTTCTGGCCTGCCATTCCCTGACAGTGTGTCACTCCCTTCCCCATTTTATCTGCTCCTAGTATGTTGGGCTGGGTTGAGAAAAACAGACCAGGTTAAGATTACCCAGCAAGTTTCACTGCTGAGTAGAGAGTAAATCCTGGATTTCCTAAGTCCCAGTCCAACATTCTAGTCATTGCACTGATTATATGTTTCCCATAGCTAGCAAGTGAGCAGCAATGCTTCTGCTAACCTAGCAACCTCCATACATATTGAATATGATTCCCATCATTCCCAGCCAGAAATGGGGTTGATGAAGGTTATATTCCAACATATTGAGAGGGCACTGGGTTGGAGGAGGTAAGAATAACGGCAAAAGAAAGAATCCTTGCTTTCATACACTGTTTGGTCTATATACTCTCCCTGCTTCAAGCCTATAGTGTTTCAAACCAAGTGCAATGTGCTGTATATTTCGTATCTTCACTTGTGCACAGTTGCCTGATTATCAACTATGGCCATTTCTGCACTAGAGTGTTAAAGCGCTATTATTCCACTTTCAACATCCCATGGAATCCTGGGGTTTGCAGTTTAGGGAGGGGCCTTTGAGGATGTTGAAAGTGGAATAATAGCACTATAACACTCTAGTGCAGAAATGGCCTATATTGCCATCATCACCCAAGCTATAGTGTCAGCAAAGATACATACGTGTGCTTGGAATTTTGGACTATAACTCCCAGAATCCACTAACCAATATGGTGACTTTTTAATACTATAATTCCCAGCACCTCCCCTCAACCAGCCAGGAAGTATACAACTTCCAGGGTTCTTGGAGCTGCAGTGTCAGGAATCCAGAACAATCACTTTTCCAAGTGCTGTATTATTATTCTCCCTGAAGAAGTACAGCTGCCTGTGAGCACTTTTCCATGAAGGGCATGAGAGCCAGCTGCCATTCATTTGCTTGGGAAGAGCCAAGACAATGGAATGGGTAACAATTCTAATGGTGGCAGAGCTGCATCTGATGGCTGCCAGGCTACAAGGGCAGCTTCCCAACCCAGATGTATCAGATTAAGACTCGCATCATCCTCTTCCACCCCCAGCAGGGTTTGATATACATGCATGATTTCCCTGCAATAGTCAGGAAGGCTTTTTCTGCAGGGTTCTAGTTTTCACTGCTCTTCTGGGTCCAAAGCAAGGAGATCCAGCAGTCATTCAGAGGTGGCCTTGTCTGTTCTTGCTGGATGTGGAATCAGACATGTTACCAGACAGAATTCTGTGTTACTGTGTCTTATACTTTAAAAGTGAAATTCTTTGCCCCAGCAAGTCAGAGCCTATAAATTATGCAAATTGAGATTTGCATAATTTACCTATTTTGCATAATTCATCCTAGTTTTCCTTCTAGTCATGGAAAGCAGCTACCTGGGTCCCCGTCTGCAATTATTGGGTATCCATTTCAGTCTCTGTCTTGTATCTGATATTCCATCTTCACACTTGACAGCATAGCTTTTCAGTCATAACCCAATTTAAAATAAAAGAAGCAAAGTAAAGAAAGTGAACTGGAATTCTCAGGAAGCTGAATTCTGCACTCAGGTCCACTTTTGCTCTGCTCTTGTGCAGAGGCACGGCATACACACCCACTCTGGGCATCAGAAGGCTCCAGTTGAATTCACACCCCCATTTTGTGTACTCATTTCTCAACCATCCACAAACATTGTGCAGTCTATGCAGAAGAATAAATCTCCTGCCCCTTAAAATAAGTGAATGAATGAATGAATATGGCATGGGAATGGCTCTGGATCACTCTCAAGTGGTCTCTTTCTTCTGTTCCCCTTTCAAAACCAGAAACAAAAAGTTTTGTTTGGTACCCTATGGTCTTTGCTTCTGTACCAAATGAATCTGCAAAACATCTCCTCTCTGTTCCATTTCTCATTTTCTTTAAGACTGCATGTTAGCAATACCTTCCCTCTTCTTTCCTGCTGTGCCTGTGCTTGAGTGTGTGTGAGAAAGATGCACAGTTCACATTCTGCTTCAAGGAGGGCACTGCTGAACTCCAAAGCTTGCTGACTTATGGTTTTTATGTGATGTGTGTGATGTGCGTATGTTTCGCTGAAAGGTGTTGTTCAAGAGAGGTATGATTTTATCTCTCTGGAGAGAGGTATTAAACGTTTTCCTAACAGTCCAACAAGATTTCTCTCCCTCTCTCTGCCTGTGTGTGATCTTAAAGCCTTCTCCACTTGGGCGCCCTCCAGTACCATCGACCACTTTGGCTGGGGATGATGGGACCCAAATTCCCGACAGCTCTGGAGGAGAGAGGAGGTTGATGGAAGACTGTATTATTATTAATGGGTGGAAAGATGGTCCTTCGGAAAGAAATGCCTAAACTACTGGCAGGAGGGGTCTCTCCCCCAGCATGAAAGCAGAAAGGGAAGCCAGACTCGCCGGTTGTAGGGTGACTTGTGGGGGGGTCGATGCGCGCGCTCTCTTCCGCTCGCGTGCCAGGCGGGATCCCCTCCCCGCAATCCCCAAAGGAGGGCGATCATTCTTGGAGAAGAAGGGGGAGGGAATCCACCCTGGCTCCAAAGGCATGGGGGCAGGCTCTCCTACTCTCTCTCTCTCTCTCTCTCTCTCACACACACACACAGAAGGCATCGCAGCCACCCACCCACCGGCACATCGAGCCCACCTCTGGACCGGGGACTGCCCCCTTCGCCCCCGCCCCCGATTTTTTTGCCTGCCACTGTCTTCTGCCAAGCCAGCCAGAGAGGGCTCCTCCAAGGGATCCGGAGGTGTGCACTCGCATAACGGAGAGACACCCACAAGCGCCCGCACTCACACACACGCTCAGCTACCTACTACCAGGCTTTCGACGCGTGGCGGGAAAAGAATAAAATAAAAAAGGGGAGGGAGGAAAAAAAAAAACAGTCACCTGGCAAACTTCACGCGTCGCGCCTCGGCGTGATGGCCGCTTGGGCGAAAGGTCGGGGAGATCGGCTGCGTGGGATTCGGCGAGCCTACGGATTAAAGGGATAAAGAGAGCGAGAGAAAGGCGGTGTGGGGTGGGTGGGGAGCCGCAATGCCTGTTGCTTGGAAGGGGACGGCGGCGGATTTCAGCGGCTCTTCGTCTCCCCCCTGCAGTTTGCCTCCTTCCTTCTCCCCTCAGGCTGCCTCGCTCCGGAGCCCGGTGGCCGAGATCGCCCGTGGCGGCGGCTGGAGGAGGCGGCGAGTGGCGGCGAAAGGTGAGTCCGAGAATCCTCTCGTCCCCCTCCCCAGCCCCACTCCCGACCTCCTCTCCCCTCCTCTCCGCCCCCGGTGGAGCCCAAAGACGAGGCGGCGCTGGGAATCGGCTCAACCCCGGCTCACACGCCACCGATAGAGCCAGGACGGACGGCTGGGATCGAGATCCCGGCGCCGCGGTCGGCGGCGGAACGGCGGCGTTGCACTTCCGCAGGGTCGACCGGGCGCGCCAACTTCGCCCTCGACGGGGAGAGAAAGTTGCATCTGCTCAGACGCGCCTCTTTCTCCCCGCTCCTTTCTCTCTTTCCTTCTGGGGGGTGGGGGGAGAAGTCAGGCGTGGGACCCGATCCGAGGCGCGGTTCCTCGGAAGTAAGCCGCTTACTGCCTGGCGCTTACTCGCAGGGAAACGCGGACAGGGCCTCCGCTCCCTTCCTTGCTGGGTTGTCCCCCAAGAGCGCCTTCTTGGCGAGGAGAGAACACGCTAAGGCGCCGTGTGTGGAGGCGTCATTCAGCCTCAGACGGGTCTCCTCAGACGTCACCCCCCCCCCCCATTTCAACGAGGCTTGTTCCCAGGCAAAGAAAGGGGCTGCAGGGAGTTTTAGTCGCTTAGGGAGGTTTAAAAATGGGCCCCCGAAGCTCTGTTGCAAACGGAACGCCGAGGTAGGATAGGGAGAGTAACTATCGGGGAGGCGGTTCAAGAAAGGGCGGGAAAGGGGTGTGTGGCGATCCCGCCACTCCTTCGGCTTGCCAGGTGAGATCTTCCCTCCTTCCGGGGTCCCACGAAGGTCCTTTTTGAAATCTGTTCTCTTTCCTGCCGTCCAACCTCCTTCTGCTACTTCACTTCGATTCTGGCTTTTAGGAACGTCGTAGCGGAATATTGTGCTATTGTCAGTTGACACCGCTAGGCTGTCCCCCATTCAATGAAAGCGCTCGCTGTGTGTGCGTGTGCGCGCGTTGTGTGTGTTGATATATGTGTGTAACTGAAAGAGACGCTGCTGTGTTACGGAGGAAGCTGATTTGGTGCCCTCTGGTGGCTCTCCGTTTTCTAAAATTTATATTTTTTATGCTATTAACATGCAGTGTGTATAGAACAGTCGTTGCGTTCTGTAACCATCATTCTGTAACCACCAGAGAAGTCAAGCAATTAAAAGACTTAGCTTTTTTTTTTAAGAAGGCTTACCTGTGTGCATAGACGGCCACAGGTTGCCTCAATTGTAAATCTCTGCAGCAAAACCCGTCAGAACAATTTTGTGTGTATGTGTGTATGAGTGTGTGTGTGTGTGTGTGTGTGCGCGCGCGCGCAGAGGTACTTGAAACTGACCTGCTCACATTTTTTCCAAGGCCAATTTTTAAACCAAATATTCACATTTTCTGGGAGTTTTATTTCCACTTAATTTTTTTAAAAAGGAATCATTTTGCTTTCTGGTTTGCTTCTTAGCGGCTGGGTACAGATCTGATGGCTGTAGACCTTTTCTCTGGCTCTGCATCAAGATCACACACACACATACACCAAAATAAACAAGAACTGATGAAACAGCAAAAATCGGCAGGGATGAAATTATGGCCAGACTCCCTTGCATGGAATATTTGTGATTTTCTCCATTTCCAGAGTCTGAACATCGCTTAATAGTATGTATGTTAAACAATCACATGGTATGACTCTGATTCAAATTTTTGCCACACAGATCTGCTAGACTTTTTCCCCCTCCTCCCGGCCCACTATTGCTTTGGAAGATGGATCATCACCGTTTTCATGCAGCCCTATGATAGAACATCACTCTAGCTAGTCCCCCCCCCTCTTTTTTCCTTTTAAATTGCTGATTCTGCTTCCCTTCCAAAGAAATCTGTTTAACAAGACTTTATGCCTGCTAATTTTAAGTATAAGGAGAGGTGTGTTAGCAGCAGTGGCAAATGGGAAAGAGATATATGAAGAAAGGGTTGTGTTGTGGTTAACAAAAATCTGCAGTTAGTCTAGCTTCTGACCCAGAAATATAAACAGCAAGAGAAAGACAAACTGTAGTCTTGAGGAATACCATCTAGGAAAGAGGGGGCACGGTCCAGGAAATATGGATGTTACTTAGCTGCTTAGAAGACGTGTCTTCACTAGGAAAAAATAAACTCATGCATGTCACCGTTCCTTACATGACTCTTGTGGGTATGGCATGGATTTCCTATGTTTTAACAAAAGGTATTTTTAACAGATGAGGTGTAGCAGTTTGACTATGGTTCTGGAGACCAGGGTTTGAATCCCTGCTTGGCCATGGAAACCCACTGGGTGACGTTAGGCAAGTAACACTCTCTCAGCCTCAGAGGAAGGCAAAGGCAAAGGCCCTCTAAATAAAAATTTCCAAGAAAACCCCATGATAGTTTCTCCTTACGGTTGCCTTAAGTCAGAAATCACTCGAAGGCACACAACAACAACAGACCTTATGAATTAGTTTGTTGTCTCAGGCATCGTGGAGGATAGTCTTCCCATCTCTGGTGTTGAAACAAGAGTTCGTAGCCAACTAAATTACTTTGTATATAGGAAATAAGGATAGGGATTAGTTGTCTTTTCTTTTGCCTCAGGCAGCCAAACAGGCAGGACAACAAACCCCAGAATTCCACAGGATGTTGAAAGTATAATAATAGCACTGTAACAGGGTAGTGCAGAAGGGCCCTGTGTTAGAGGACTGACTGTTGAGGATTCTAGCCCTGATTCCCCTTATTGTCAGTCTAGGACCAACCCTTCACCAGTTTGCAACTCTGACCCAATTCCACTCTAGGGCCATTTCCACACTAGACTGTTACAGTGCTATTATTCCACTTTCAACATCCCATGGAATCCTGGGGTTTGCAGTTTAAGGTCCCTGAACTGCAAACCCCAGAATTCCATAGGATGTTGAAAGTGGAATAATAGCACACTGTTAGTCTAGTGTGGAAATGGCCTAGCTCACCTCTGTCCTAAGGTCTAGAAACTTAGGGGCTTTCCGCACTACACTGATATAGTGCTGTTATTCCATTTTCAACATCCTGTGGATTTCTGGGGTTTGTAGCTTACTGAGGCCAAAGAGCTCTCTGGTTGAGAATTCTAAATGCCCTTCCCTAAACTGTAAACCCCAGGATTCCATCGGATGTTGAAAGTGGAATAATAGCACTATAACAGCGTAGTGTGGAAAGGCCCTTACTTTAAATGAGGTGGGGTAGGATAAATGTTGATATTTTCTAAATGCCAAATTTTGTTGCAGCACCAAATTCTATGTTTGTGTGGCACATTTCTCGAATACATAATTCTGCTTTTAATCCGCCTTTAGGTGTGGGAGTGTCCATGTGTTTATTTTTTTTTAAATTACAATACTGCCCGCATTGCTTATCCTGTTAGTATGGGAATGGTCTAACTTATGATCTTTCAAATATTGTGGAACTACACTTCCCATCTACCTCAGGCAGCACAGCCATTGGTGAACGATGATTCGTTGTGGTCCAGAAACATCTGGAAAGCTGCATAATTAGTCTGTTGGAACTCAAAGGTCATTTCTTATGCTCCTTACAGTGCCACAGGGTTTTAATCCAGAAAGGGAGCAAGCAGCTGTTCCCTTTTCACATGAGGCATGTCAGTAGCCTGCTGCTTCACCTTTGTCACTTAGAAGTTTCAGAGTCCTGCGGTTTTGGGAAGATCTCTGCTTGATTTTTCACATTTCTTTGTGATTCCACTGCTTTTATTGATTGTTTAGAACTACAGTTACAAGGGAGTATATGAATATGATTACAAAACTGTCTTGCACAGGCCAAAAACATACCCTCCAACTCTCTTGATCTGGCAAGGACAGTCCCAGTTAATCTTCTGTCATCCTATTTGTTCAGATCTTTTCAAAATGTCCCAGTTTTTCTCTCTTCTTCCTCATTCTGCACCACCTTTGTTCTCAGTTTACTTCAGTTGTATCAAATTTTGTTCAGAATAAATAGAAGTTTGCACTCATCAGTAGAGGGCAGAGAAGGGGGTGAAATGTGACACTTCCCAGTGTGATCAGGCAAAAGCAAACTCTTGCAGCAGTCCTTCCTCATTTATATCTTTTGCTATCTCAACCACACTCTATTGTCGCTTGGTCATAGGTGCCCTAGTTTTCATCTGTGAAATGTTGGCACGTATGTGACAATTGTAGAAGGGCCTAAATACTCTAAAGGCACCAGATCCTGTCTGATCTTGGAAGCTAACCAGGGTTGGTTCTGATTAGTACTTGTATGGGAGACCATCAACGAACACCAGGCACTGTAAGTTATATTTCAGAGGAAGTAACTGGCAAAGTCAACTCTGAATATTCCTTGCCTAAGAAAACTCTATGAAATTGATGGGATCACCATATGTTGACAGACAACTTGAAGGCATGTACACACACATACATGCAACAACTCTATCAAAACCATGGCATCTCAAGGATGTACCATCCTCCTTTCTAACTGTTAACTGTTGCTGCTTGACTGTGAGTTGTCACTATTGTAAGGATGGCAGGTGGAACAAGCTGTGCAAGGCAAAGGTGGGCAGGGGGATAGTCTGGCTGTAGCTTGTTCCAGCTTTGTGTTTGACTGTGTTTCAGAAGGGAAGCATGACTGCCCCAAGTATGACTTTGCCTGAGAGCTACTTTAATCTTGGAACTGGCCCTGAATAATGTTAACATCTTCCTCTTGCATTTTATGGCAGTTGTACCTGCTTTTGAGCCAGGCAAAAATACCCTAGGGGTACCAGATCCTGTCTGATTTAAGAAGCTAAGCTGGACCAGGCCTCCTCTGAATAAATCTTGTCAAGAAAATCCTATGATAGAGACACCAAAAGGTGGGGTTGGCTTGGAGACATAAAAACCACCACCACCACCACCACCACAGCCTGCTTTTTGCTCAACCTCTTGCATTGGTCCTGAACAATTCCTTGCCCACAATTTTTTTAATTCCATCTATCCACAGATAAAATATTACAAGTTATCTCTGGCACACTGATAATCAATAGGAAAAATGGAATCTAGGACCAGCTTCCTTTCCAGTCCATAAAAGTTTCCCTGCTTCAAAATCTAGAAGTGATTCTGACTCACCGTGAGAGATCCACTAAGGAGGTACTGACAAGCCTGCCCTCTTGCCCAAGGTTATCCAGTGGAATTCCATAGCAGAGCAGGGATTGGAACCCTGGTCTCCAGAGTCACAGTCCAACATTTAAACCTCTACACCAATTGGTCCAAAACGTTCTGGAGATGCTAGAGATTGAATCCCATACATGCAAAGCATGTACTCAACCCCACACTACGTCTCCCCTTGTCTTTAGGAGTTCAAACTATTGCTTTGGAAACATGGGCAGTGTTTGGTGAATCTTGGGAAACTGATGCTTAGATGGGGGTGTTGGTGGGGAAGTCTTTGATGGATGAAGATAATCCCTTATCAGAACTTGCAACAGTTATTGTTTGGACTACAGCTCCTAGGAGCCATGCTGGCTGGAGGATTCTGAAGACTGTAGTCCAAAAAAGTAACTTTTTCCCCCAAGCTCTGCCCCTTGGCCTTCTTCAAGGCCTCACATGTTGATGGAAAAAGCAGACACAAACTCCTTTGTTCAGCCTTCTCCATTGTGTCCCCATTCCTGCTTTCATCATCTTCCCAGCTTTAGGAAGGGAGCCTTTGAGGTAGAGTGCAAAACTTGTGAAGAGTTCTTGTGTAATTTAGATCCCTGGTTCTTAATTCTGCCAGAAATCCCCCATGAGTAGAAAAGGCTCTCTGCTGCGGATGTTCAGCATTCAGGATACAGAGGGCAACACAGTCACCAATAGGATGGTGAAGTGTATTATTTTACAGATGGCAATCCTTGAATTGAAGGGCTGCTAGAGAACAGGTCTCCAACTGAAGTCACCTTCAGTCTGAATGGCTACTTGATCCAATGCCATTTCTGCACTAGACTGTTTTAATTCTGTTATTCCACTTTCAACATCCTATGGAATCCTAGGGTTTGCAGTTTAGCAAGTGGCCTTGAGGGGCCCAGTTTAAAGATCAAGAGCCCTAAGGAGAGAGAACTGTAGCAGCCTGGAAGCTGCTTATCCACAGTGAGCCTCTGGGCAACAGACTTGAACAGGAACACAGGTCACAGCCCACTCACACTACATAATTATAGCAATATTATTCTACTTCAGTTGTGCCATGGTTCCATCCTATGGTATCCTGGGGTATGTAGTTTGGTGAAGCACTGAAATGCTGTGGCTGAGAATTCCAACTACCTCTCCCTAAACTGCCAATCCCAAGATTCTAAGGGATGGAACCATGGCAGTTAAAATAGGGTCACAGTGCTATAATTCAGTAGTGTGAAGGGCCTCTAGTCACAGCTCTCAATGTCTGGTGTGGGAATTGTACAGACCTCCAAATGTTATTGGACAAGTCCCAGCGTTCCTCACCAATGACTATGTTGGCTTAGGTCACTAGGCCTTGGAAGTCCAAAAGCTGGAGGGTAACATGGTTCTGACCAGTGCTGTAAGACAAGATGTATTGCATTTCCGCTTAAATAATAGAAAAGCTTGGGAAACCTATTATTTTGACCTGCAGCTCTCAAAATCCCCTGTGCTGGCTAGGGAAATTCTAAGTGCTGTAGTGCAAAAGCAATAACATTTCCAAGCTCTGAATTATAGTCATAATTTCTTAATTGGCACCTACACATATAAATTAGCAGATATGCATTCCAGACCATACCCTCTTTTGTCCTCTTTTTTGCAGATCCATTTTCTATTTAGTGACAATATGCAAGTGGCCATCCTGGCCAGTGACAGTGATGTTACATAGTGGTCCGAAGCCATATCCACCACATTTTATTTTATTTTGTTTTGTTATTTGTATCCCACCTTTCTCCTAGCACAGGACCCAAGATGGCTTATATTCAATTTAAAACATGATACAGCCTTTAAAAAAACACTATTAACAAAGAAGTTAAAAAACAATTAAAGAATCCTATCATAAAATACAAATGTAAAAGTTTAAAATACATTTAAAACATAATAGAGAAGATAAAAGCACAGCCCCATTAAAAGCCTATTCTGCCACATGAATTATGAGTCAAAGCCCTGCCTATATAAAAAGGTCTCTGCCTGCTGGCAGAAAGAGAGGAATCACTCATGTAACTAGAATCATGAGGAGGAGGGAAGATACCTGGAAAGGGCTCTTGAGTTTTTCCCATGCAACCTATTTCCCATCCAATTTGGATTTCCCTAATATGGGAAGATTTAAAGCAGGACTAACCAAACTGTGGCCATGTCTACCCTATGTGGCCATTTCTTCCAACATCCTATGGAATCCTGGGGTTTGCAGTTTAGGGAGGGGCATTTAGAATTCTCAGCCAGAGAGCTCTTGGGCCTCAGTAAACTACAAACCCCAGAATTCCACAGGATGTTGAAAGTGGAATAATAGCATTTTAACAGTGCAGGGCAGAAATGGCCTCAGAAAAGTCCTTCCCAGACTTTCCCACTTGATTGATGCAGGTTATGCATTGGCTAGAGCTGGAGTGATGGGAACATAGGGGTCAGGGCCAGTGTACAGAGTTTCCATTTTTTTTTTAATATGAGGGAGAGTAATATATAGAATTATGTGTTAACTGAAATACTATTTTCTGGCCATCAGCCCAGTGGGGGTATTATTTAGATTTTATTTCCATTTGTTTTATGTTCTGTGCATTGAAATTTGGTTCATTCATTTTCCCCCCTTTCTTTGGTTCATTCTGTTGATTGCATCGGGGAACCCAGGAAGTCATCTACTCTCTCTAAAACATGTGTTTTCCATCCAAACACCACAACAGTTGTGGACTTCTACTAATTTCTACTAGTACCTGATCTATAAAGTCAGAGACAGACAGGACAGACAGACTGCATTTCGGAGATCATTTAAAAAGTCTCACCAGCACAGCATAATAAACCAACTTTCCAATTTGTCCATTTTGCTGCTCTCCTTTCCTACTAGCCAGTGTATCCCATATAAAGTTTCTGGTGGAAGAGCTCGGAGGCTACAACTGCTGCCTGGGAACTTCTCCCACCTGAGATGGTTGCTTCACTCTGCCTATCGGCCCTGAGGTGGTAAATATTGGGAGGCAGGGACAAGATTCCCTACTGCAATGCCATTTCCCCCTGTATCTAGGGCTCACAGGTATATATAAAGGTACTTTATGAGCCCAGGAGAACTTTAAGGTTATCCAGAGAGGCCTTTCTCTCAGTCCCACACCCTCTCTGGTGCATTTGGTGGAAACAATGAAGAGAAGACTTTGGGACTCTCTCCTGAGAAAGGCCAGGATGGACCATTCCTTGCACTCCTTTCGGTGATAGGTTAAGACATTTTTGTGCTGTCAGACTTATACATTAACTGGTTGTGGGCTTTTGATGCTGTGCAGCTGTGTTTTAAGATGATATAGTTTTAATATATTAAAGCATATTTTGAAGTATTTAATATTTTCAATGTAATTATTTTAACTTTAAAAGTGGTTTAATTCTTTTTACTTTTTATATTTATACTATCATGGATGTTTTAATTTATGATGCTTCAATCTTGTTAGCCGCTTTGAGTCCCACTGTTGGGAGAAAGGCAAGGTATAAACAAACAAACAAATATTCAGGGTGTGAAGAGAAGAAATAGTTTCTATGCCATTTCATTAGTTGAGCGGAAGGGTTGCTTCAAGTCCTAAAATATTCTGCTATTCTAAAGTCTGTTCATGCCCAATTGGGTGTCTTGTGTTTTTCTAGAGAGCCACTTCCATAACTGCAACTCTTTGTTTTCTTCAATTCAGACAAGTGACTAATCAGAAAACTAGCCTTGGGGTCATTTAAGAACATTTATCATTGTAACAAACAGCATAGCAGAAATTAGTTCTGGAGCAAACCACTTCCATAAAAATCTTGCCAAGAAAAAACAGCATGATAGGGTTACCCTAAGCAGGAACAACAGCAACAAGAAGTAGAAGAAATACAACACGTTCCAAAATATTCTGGAGGCGTTGTTGCTGCTGTTCTTGGTGCTGACCTTAAAAATATTTTCAGTGCTGAACAGAGATTAAAAGATAAAGTTGTCTTGGCCTGCTGGTTTACCATCTAACAAACATGATATAAAAAGGAAAATTAAATGGGAAGGGAAGAGGAATCTAGAAAAACTGAGGTCCCATTTATATGTATAGATGCCAATTTAGAAATGGTGGCTATAATTTAAAAGGAAATGCAAGGCATTCCATCATAGAGAATTGGAGAAGACTGTGACCAAGTGACCTGTACATTTGGTACAGTTTGCTGTTCAAGATTGATGGGTGACTTCAAGAACCTGTTGCTCTCCTTTATTATCGTTCTTTCTCTTTAAGCTCTGCTTCAAAAGGACAGCCCTTCAAACAGAGGACAACTTTAAGTAGAACGTCCTCCTCTGGCAGGCCTTTATATAGAAGACTGCCCTTTATAAACTAGGAACCACAGCTTCTCTGTGTGTCCTATGCCATTTTTCTTCAAGAACCTGGTGCCAAGGAAATTTGTGGTCTTATTTCTGTGCAAAGCAAAGGCATCTGTTGGCTGTGTGGGCACATTTCACAAAGAGCTTATCTGATGCCATCATGTTTTGGAATCTCCTCCTTCAGGTTTCCTTTCTCTGTTAGTGGTTTCCCTCCCTGCTGACGTCACTTTTTCCGGATAGGGTTTATTTTTAAGAACAACACCAACAACAATGGATGGGGAACATAATTACAAATTTTTATGGCGATCATTTAAGGCTTTCTGGCCCTGTGTGGCATTTTGGCAGCAGGTCAGCTTGAACAACAGAAGCACTGGCAGTCTGTTTGCTCTGACTTAATTTGGCAATGAGGAACCTTTCGGTCTGCTGCAGATTGATTTTAACACAAGCTAAGTACCAGTAAGCTACTGTATTTTCAGGAATTAGTTCTATAGTGTCTCACTAACCAGTGAGGTGTAGTGGTCTGAATGTTGGACTAGGACACTAGGAAACCATAGCTGAAATCCCTGCTCAGCCATTGACCTTGGGCAAGTCACACTCTCTCAGCTTCAGAGACAAATTCTGCCAGGAAAATCTCATGATAGGGTTGCCTTAGAGTTGCCGTAAGTTAGAAATTACTTGAAGGTACAGAACAACAATGTAAGCTACAGTTTAGGTCAGGGATGAAAATTATTGTTCCTTCCAGATGTTGTTGGATTGAAACTCCCAACATTCCATACTATCGGTATATGCTGATGAGGACTGCTGGGAGCTGCAGGCCAACAGTATTTGGAAGGCTATATTAGTTCCACCCCTGGTTTAGGGCTTCAGATTACATAAGTAAATATGTGACTAAGCTGCAGGTGCTGGTAATGTTATGCAGCCTCTTAAAGTTCACATAGTTTTCCCTTTGAGAGTTGGCTAAAGATGGTATCTCCAATTTTTAGTAATAAGCGGGAGGTGGCTAACTTTTCCTTTGAAGAGGCAATCTCAGTTCATCAGCTGGAATTCAAAGGGCCCATTTAGGTACTGTGGTATTCACTCTACTTCCCTGAGTGGTTAGAAGTTCTAGCAGCTCAGTGCTTATAGAAGTTTGATTTTCCAGTGAAGGAAGACCCTGCTGGCTTATGGGCATTTACCAATATTTTTGTTGATTTGCCTATAAGGTTAAGCATCAGTGGAGGATAGAGTTGGATGAGAATTTTGCTTTACTTTCCACTTCATAAGAATTTACAAAAATCCACCATTGCTGTCATAATTTGAGTGGAAAGGTGTTAAAAGAGATATGAAATGAATGTAGCAAACAAACAAATTGATAGAATTCTATATATAGGTCCTTTTAAAATTTTGTATTTTAAATTGAAACATTTTGGCATCTTGTGTATTCAATTGTGTTAGTACCAGCTTAGAGCAGCCACCTCTTTTTCTAGATGTTCCTCATCTTTAATACCTATGAAAGACAATCAGATACAACCTGATGCAAATAGATGTACAGGTGAGTCTCAATTTGTTTTGCCCCGATTTGCAACATTTCAAATTTACAGCATTTCTTCAGAAATAAATAAGTGAATGCAAGTCTCAGCCACAATATATAGGAAGAGAAAGCCATTGTAGCATTGGTGTTGCTGGAAAGAATGGATTTCCTTTGGCTGTGTAGAACAGAGAGTGTGGGAAAGAGGAAGAAACTGGAATTTTACATTTGTTAGCAGAATGTGTTTCCTTTGCCTGCTTACAAGGGGGTGTGAGGAAGAGAAAGAAGATGGAAATTTGCCTCAGAAGAAGGAGTTTCCTTTACTATTTTAGAAAGGATATGTGTGAGGGGGATGAAGAAACTGGAATCATAGAGGTTTTGTGTTGCTGGAAGGGGTTTCCTCTGCTTGGTTAGATGGCACAGTGAGTGAATGTGTTCTTATTATCTGGAAGGGAGGGATTTCACTGCTCTCCACATTTACATCCATTTCAATTTACATTCTAAGTCCAAGACTGCAACTCCAACATAAATCAAAGACTTGCTTGAATCAGTTTTAATTTATCTTGTGGACATGGGGAAGAATTTGATTTCATTTTATTTTGAAGAATTTAAACATAGCTATCATGTCCCCTCTTAACCTTCTCTTCTGCAGACTGAACATACCCAGCTCTCTAAGTCTATCCTCATAGGGCTTGGCTTCCAGGCCCTTCACCATTTTGGTCGCCCTCCTCTGGACCTGCTCCAGCTTGACCATGTCCTTCTTGAATTGGGGTGCCCAGAACTGGACACAGTATTCAAGCTGAGGTCTAACCAAAGCAGAGTAGAGTGGTACCAGTACCTCCCTCGATCTAGACACCATACTCCTGTTGATGCAGCCGAGAATTGCATTGGCTTTCTTGGCTGCCGCATCACACTGCTGACTCATGTTCAGCTTGTGGTCTATTAAGACTCCTAGATCCCTTTCACACGTACTGCCATCCAGCCACGTGTCCCCCATCCTATATTTCTGCATTCCATTTTTTCTACCTAAGTGTAGGACCTTACACTTTTCTCTGTTGAATTTCATTTTGTTAGCCTTGGCCCAGCTCTCCACTCTGTCCAGGTCATTTTGAATTTTGATCCTGTCCTCTGGCGTATTAACAACCCCTCCCAATTTGGTGTCATCTGCAAATTTGATGAGCATGCCCTCTATTCCTTCATCCAAGTCATTGATGAAAATATTGAACAGCACTGGGCCCAGGACAGAACCCTGTGGCACCCCGCTAGTCACTTCTCTCCAGGATGAAAAGCAGCCATTGGTGAGCACCCTTGGGGAACGGTCAGTCAACCAGTTACAGATCCACCTGACAGTAGCCCTGTCCAGCCCACATTTTACTAGCTTCTTTGCAAGAATGTCATGGAGAACTTTGTCAAAGGCCTTACTGAAATCGAGATATGCTACATCCACAGCATTCCCTTCATCTATCAAGCTAGTAACTCTATCATAAAAAGAGATAAGATTAGTCTGGCATGACTTATTTTTGAGAAATCCATGTTGACTTCTCGTGATTATCGCATTGCTTTCTAAGTGATTAGAAACTGACTGCTTAATGATCTGCTCCAGGATCTTTCCGGGTACTGATGTCAGGCTGACTGGGCGATAATTATTTGGGTCCTCTTTTTTTCCTTCTTGAAGATGGGGACAACATTTGCCCTCTTCCAGTCTGCTGGAACTTCTCCTGTCCTCCAAGATTTCTCAAAGATTATGGCAAGCAGTTCCGAAATGACCTCTGCCAGTTCTTTTAATATCCTAGGATGCAATTCATCTGGCCCTGGAGACTTGAATTCATCCAGTGTGGCCAGGTATTCTTGTACCACCTCTCTACTTATTGTGTGCTGCATTTCCCCTGCTTCCTCACCTGCTCCCTAACTGCCAGGTTGAGTGCTTGTATCCTTCTGGGAAAAAACTGAGGCAAAGAAAGTGTTAAGTAGTTCTGCCTTTTCTCTTCCCCCTGTTAGTAATTCGCCATCTTCTCTGCGCAGCGACCCTATCGCCTCTTTCTTTTTCCTTTTGCTGCGGACATATTTAAAAAAGCCCTTTTTATTGTTTTTAATGTCTCTGGCCAGCCTAAGTTCGTTCTGTGCTTTAGCCTTTCTGACCTTCTCCCTACATCTCCTGGCTACTTGCTTAAATTCTTCTTTGGTGGTTTCCCCCCTCTTCCATTTCCTGTACAGGTTTCTCTTAACACTTAGCTCAGCTGAGAGTTCTTTAGTCAACCATTCTGGTTTCTTCAGATGCCTTCCATTTTTCCTCCTTATTGGCACAGTTTTAGACGGTGCCTTCAGTATCTCCCTTTTAAGGAACTCCCATGCCTCCTGAACTCCTTTCCCTTTCACTATTCTTGACCACTGAATTCCAGCCAGCAGCTCCCTAAGTTTGCAGAAGTCCGCTTTTTTAAAATCTAAGATGAGTGTCTGGCTACACTTATCTTCTCCTTCCCACTGAATGCCAAATTTCAATAGGGCGTGGTCACTCCCCCCAAAGATCCAACCACTTCTACCTCATTAACAAGGTCATCCCTGTTGGTCAGGATCAGATCTAGAATAGTGAGGAAGAGAAAGAAGATGGAAATTTGCCTCAGAAGAAGGAGTTTCCTTTACTATTTTAGAAAGGATATGTGTGAGGGGGATGAAGAAACTGGAATCATAGAGGTTTTTCGGCCCCTCCCGAAACTGCAAACCCCAGGATTCCAGAGGATGTTGAAAGTGGAATCATCGTGCTATAACAGGCTAGTGCGGAAATGGCTTGAGTATGTTTAACTTGCCTTAGGTCACCCAGTGGGTTTCCATGATCAAGCAGGGAATTGAACCCTGGTCTCCAGGGTCATAGTCCAGTGCTCAAACCACTAGACCACACTGGCTAGGATGCCCTCTCTAGTGTATTTTCTTTATGTTGAAAGGCGGGACCAACTGAAGCACTCTCAAACTTCCAGGCCTGTTTGAACAGCACAGAGAGCTTCTTCCCAAATTGAGCAGTCTCAGACATAAAACTACAGTCTATGTTAAATGTATAGTATGTAAAGTATTTTTTCTTACTTTCTTTTTTTCTCAATGTAAGCACATGAGGGTAAGCAGGGCTTAAGCCTTTCCCTACTCCTTTCCCTTACTAAATCCTCCTCTCATATGCAGGGGCTTTTTCAAAAAAAGGGGGAGAAAGACACTGGCACCAGCGGAGGTTTTTTTCTTTAAGCCTTTCTTTAAGATAGGGTGCATAGCGGAAAACTTAGTAGGGGAAAAATAACTGAGGAGGACGGTATCTGTCTTCCAGATATGGAAGGGGCTCCCAGTCTGGATTGCTTCCCCAGCACTTAATTCTGAGTTTAAAAAAAAAAATTATCTGCACCATGTACCTTTCAATGTAGTATGTAGTTTAACAGCAGGAGAGGGAGAATGAGGGCATTGCATCCCAAATAAAAATTCTGCTTCCCAATGTAATTTTCATTTAGTTCCCAAATTTCTAGCATTGCAGTAACTTAAAACTTACTTGAGCTTGGAAATAATAAAAACTGGAAAAGTTACTAAAGGAATGCCAACATAGCAGATGTAAGAGTTCTAGGTGTGACTGATTTTTGACACCTCACACTCAGCAGTACCAGAAATCCTCCCCACCCATCTTAGCTATAGCTCTGAGTTTAACCCTCTGAAGCCCTCAGAACTATGACTGCTTAGTTCTTTGGGTCCTATCCATGAACACATTTATGTTGCCATTAAGTGAACAGAACAGAGGTTAAGCATAAAATCTCCTTTGGTCAGTGAGAGGTTCGTAGCTCTACGCTTTCTTCAGTCAGGTAGAGAACGGTTCCTCAGGCAGTACACTTAAAGCGATTAGAAGCATCTCAGAGCATCAAAAGCCAACAACTGCTGACTGGTGTCACTTTATCAGAGCGTGGCCTAGTCATTTGAGCTGCTGTTTCTGTTTCATCCCAGAACCGTGTGTGTGTGTGTGTGTGTGTGGTGGAATTTGACACTCTGCTGTGGAATTTAGTACTCATGATCTTGCAAGACATTTGCACAGAAAAACAATTCACTGCTGGTTGAACTTCCTCTGTGTTTAAGAATTCTTTCTTTCTTTCTTTTTCATTTCTTCATTTTAAACTCTTTGGAGCTTGCCAGGTTCTCAAGCCCTGCTTGAGCATGGCACTGGATTTGTGAAAAATATAAATAAATAAAATAAAATAAAATAAAATAAAATAAGTATTTTGTAGGATTCCATGGGAAAAGAACCAGTGTGGTGTATTGTTGAATTAGGACTCTGGGACACCAAGATTCGAATCCTTGCTCAGCCATGAAAAACTGAAACCTTTGACAAGTCACACTCTTAGCCGTAGAGGAAAACAAAAACAAACCTTGTTTCAATAATCTTGCCAACAAGACCAGAACACAGAGTGATCATAAACTGGAATTAACTTGAAGGCACGTAACAACAACAGGGTGCCATGCAGCTGGTTGCCACAGTTAAAAGAGTATCACATCTGTACCTGTGTGTGGATTATTACCATGACAAACCCCAGAATTCCACAGGATTTTGAAAGTGGAGTAATAGCACTATAACAGTTTAGTGCAGAAAGGCCCTTAATTGTATGGAACTACAAGGGCTATCTAGTCCAACCCCCTGCCATGCAGTAATTCACAACTAAAGCACTCAAGGAAGATGCCTATCCAACCTGTCAAGTAGTTCCTACAATAAATAAATTTTTCCTAATGTCTAGATAGAATCTCTTTTCTTGCAATTTGAACCCCATTGGTTCATGTTGTAGTGTCTGGAGCAGCAGAAAACAAGCTTGCTCTATCTTCTAGATAACATCTCTTCAGATATTTAAAGATGGCTATCATGCCACCTCTCAGTTTTCTCTTCTCCAAGCTAAACATACCCAGCTCTCTAAGTCACTCCTCATAACAATTCGTTTCCAGAGCTTTGAACATCTCTGAACACCTCCAACCTTGTCAATATATTCATTTACTCCTTCAGTGGGGAGAAAGTTACTAAAATTATTTGCCTTCACATGCAAGGATGAAATTATCAACGATTTCCATCCATACCACATACCTCACTTTTAAATGGCAGTGAAGGGGAGCAGGGCCTTTGAAGAAGAACCTAGTGGACAAGTAGGTGGACATAGAAGTACCCAGATTCCAAACAGTGTAGGACTTTGAACAGATACTCCAGTAGCTCTTGTAAGCATTGGTGAGTATAGCTCGAATGACCAGCTGTCATTAATAACACAGCAGCTAACACTGTGCTATCTATCTATCTATCTATCTATCTATCTATCTATCTATCTATCTATCTATCTACCTATCTACCTATCTACCTATCTATCTATCTAATCCACAAAATTATACACATACGCACACATGCTTTTCCCAAAAAACACTTAAACACTACAAATATATAAATACTATGTAAAAGAAACAGAAAAAAAATCTAAGCAAACATAAAAACATATGATTTAAAAGTTTTAAAGTAAGAGAAAGAAAAAGAGAGAGAGAGAGAGAGAGAGAGAAAGAAAGAAAGAAAGAAAGAAAGAAAGAAAGAAAGAAAGAAAGAAAGAAAGAAAGATAGATGACCTCCCCTTTCCTTTAGATGGAGAATAGCCTACCACTTGTTCTAAGCCTTTCAAAAAAGAATGTCTAACCTTGTCTTCTTTCCACTCACTATGTTCTGTAATAACTGCAGTTCTGTCAATCTTTGATGGCGACTCATATTCTGTTCATTACAATAACCTCACTTGGAGATTGCTAGAACGCTCAAACCTCTCAAACCTACCATGGCCAGGCTGTTTCAGTCCAGGAATTATATAGATGGCACACACCAGCCTCAGCTGATGAAAGATGCCCTTGCCTGGTTACTTGGGACTCTGGTGATAAAGCTGGCTCAGAGAAAACCCCAATACTGTGAACTTTGGTGGAATACCATCTAAAACAGGCTGGATGGTCAGTCTTTGCTTTCTCTCACACTTGGATGTTAGAGATTCTAGTAAATTCCGATTTTAAAAATAAGCCAAAGCAAATTTTCACTTGTCCCTAACATCTGTCAGTATGATTAACCCATATCCATAGAAATAAACATCACCTTAACAGCGCAATCAATTCTACAGAGCAGTGTGTGTTCTTGAATGCTTACTTAGTTGCTTCCACACACAAGTCAGGGCCAACAGTACCAGAAACTCAACCTGTCACGTAGCACAAGAATATACATATGAGAGGTATACTGCTTACAGTGTGGTTACATTTGTATTCCATAAGATATGTACACAGAACACTAAATTTCTGTTCCCATGAAAAAAAATACCCACCCTGTATACGTTTGTGGGTAAAAATTTCATGCTGGAGATGAAACATTGCTTCAAATCTAATTTCTTCCTGTCCTTTGTCTTTCAGATAGTGTTCCTTGAGCTACAGTCTTGGGAACTCCTTGAGAGGCAAAAGGAAGTGGAAGAAGCAACTGATGACAGAGTGGATGCCCTGTTATCCAGATGCCCCAACATGCCTTTTCTGGACTGGTTACTCTTCCATTCAGTGGCCATGTGGTTGCTCCTCCACAGTTTTGTTCTGATGGCCTTTTGCTTCCACTCAGCCACCACTTTTCCCAAGGGCTGCTACCCCTCCACTGAAGATGGCTTCAAAACTTTCCGTTGTAGCAGAGCTCAGCTTACAGTTGTCCCAAAAGATATCCCTAATGATACCAACAAATTGTACCTGGATTACAACCAGATTTCTTTCTTGCCCAATGACGCCTTTCAGAATTTACCACTTCTGATGGAATTAGACTTGTCGCACAATGTCATCAGTCGGGTGGAGGTTGGAGCCTTCCGGGGCTTGTCAGAACATCTGCATTTCTTGGACCTCTCTTCAAACAAACTAGTATCAGTCAACAAGGATGTCTTTAACCTCATCAAAGCCAAAGCCAACCTATCCAGCAATCCTTGGCTCTGTGACTGCACACTCCAGCAACTCATTGAGAGGGTCGAGCTGGTCGCTGGCACCTCTGACGGTATTGTGTGTGATGCCTCTGCCCGAAAGGAGCATATTGGCAAGCCTTTCTTACAACTAGTTGGGGACATAGACTTCTGCAACATCTACAAAAAGACCACAGACATCGCCATGCTGGTCACCATGTTCGGCTGGTTCGCCATGGTGATCTCTTACTTGATCTACTACGTCAGGCAGAACCAAGAAGATGCCAGACGACACTTAGAATATCTCAAGTCTTTGCCCAGCAAGCAGAAGAAGTCAGAAGAGTCGTCTACAATTAGCACTGTGGTGTGACCAAAAACAAAACACAAACCCCTCCCACCCCATGCACATCTTTAGAAAACCATGGGTCTACTGGAGTAGATGGATCAGGTCCACATCTACTTCCACTGGATCATGGCTGCCAGATGCTGGAATACACAATGGCTGAAGAGACTGTTATTAAATCAAACAAATAAGCAAAGACTTTGGGAGGGCCTTACTCATACAGAAGACCTCCCTTCACCTTTGTTTCTGAGCAATGAGCATCAAAAACCATGTCAGAGTCACAGCCATGGTTGAATTCCATGGCACAACTACAAAGTAGGGGTTAATGCCGGGTTGAATTCAATGTTTCCTATCCCTACAGTGGGAACTTCACACAGAATTTGCAAAACCCTCTTCCTCTCAATATTCATTATTGAAAGCCTGGGGATCTGGGATGTATTTTTATCATGAAGTGCTCTAGGGACAAAACCGATTGGGAGCAAGAGGATTCTGCTGTGTTCTGCTTTCCCAAGAAGAGATTTATGGAAACCCAGGCTTAGGGAAATTCCAAGAAATATCCAGATAGATCCTGCATGTGTTTACTCACATGTCAGTTGCACTGTGTGTAGTGGGGCTTCCTCCTAAGCAAATGTGGACTGGATTGCAGTTTCAAGGCTTGAAGTACATAAGCCCTAAGCAGCTGCAATCTAGAGTAATTACCAAGTGTTGGGAGGCTTCTGAGCCTGTTATTAATGTGCAAGATTAGAGGGAATGAAACAAATTACTCTGTCCCATTAATATTGAATGTTCTCTTTGAACACACATTAACAATGCCACCAGTTCCCTCTCAGACACTTCATATCAGATTTTTTAGAAAATACTTTTCTTTGCAGGAATCATTAAGTGCAGGGTGAAGGGAGGGAAGGGAAGTATCTGTGTTTTGAACTTTTCAGCCATTCTCTCACAGTTCTTGTTGCTGCTGTTAAGGTCACGGGAGGGGGTGGCTGCTGGGAGATGGACAATCTTAGTTAGTTAAAGTGATGTAGAAAAACAAATCATATCCACCTCAGCTTTCAAGGAATGCAAAGAAAACACATGCAAATGACCTCGATCCAGAGAATAACAGTAGCAGCAGAAGGCTGTGCCTCAAGTGTGAGTACCTACACAGCCGGGTTTCAAGCTAGTACACAGGGTGATTTCTGAAGACCTTTAAGGCAATGGTGGGCAACCTGCAGCTTTAGGCTGCTATGCGGCCTTCAGGCTCATCTCATGCACCTCCTTGGCCTTATCACAGAAGCTCTTTTCATGTGATTAGTTAAGCCTCTGTTGGAGAGGTGAAAATCTCTCTGTCTTGGTTCTCCAGAGTTTCTCACAAACTCACCTGTGTTTTCTTCTTGTTTTGTATCAGGTTGCATGATTTCAGTGGTTTTTCTTTTGTTCCCATGTTGAAATTTGCACAATAGTTTCTACATAATTTCTTTAATTTGTTCATATTTGCACATTTATCTAATTTGTGCACATTTCCCTATTGGCCAAAGTGTGTTTCCTTGTATTTTTTTAAAAAAGTTATGTTAACTTATTTCATTTACCTTTTAAAATATTGGTATAGTTTTGTGTGCAGTGTGTTTCTCAGCAACACCTTGTAAGTCTTACATATGCTGTAAGGCTTATGTTTGTGAGCCTTACACAAATTTGTGAATACTTGAGGTGAGGTGCGCATTTTTGCTGCAGCACATCTTGGGAAGCACATCTTACTTCCATCGAAATTGTTGGATTGAACAAAATCTCTGTTCAGTCCTTGATTTTGCCAGGCAATTGGACCATTCACCATCAGATCTAGACGTGCTGAGAGAGGAATTAAAATAAGTGGCAGGGAGAGAAAAAGAGAGATCAGGACAGGAAGAGAGACTAGGAAAAAAGAAGAAAGTGGAAGAAAGAGAAAATAGGTGTGAGCTTGCCTACTTTTAGCTCTACAACTATTCCGAACTTCAGCATGCCCAAGGGCATCTGGAGGCTTCTGGATCAATACGACAGTGAATTCATTCTAGGCTTAATAAGGAGTTATGCAAGATGGAGAACCTGTTTTGGGGATGGCATTCAGCACCTTGGATAGCTCTCCTAAAGTCTAGAATGAAACCCAAGGGATGATTCCCCAAGGAATGTCATGGTTGACAAAATACCCCTGCCGTAAGTTGCAGCATGTGGTCATTGTGCATGGATCAGCGCATTGGTGTGTGAACATCTCCTTGATTTCTGGCAGCAGCCCTTTCTATGTTTGCCAAGGTAGGCTGACACATGGAAACCTGTGTCTACTGTTGATTTAGGATAGAGATTATATTCACAATTTTTTTTACAGGTCAGAAAAACAGGTTTCCCATCAGTTGGGAAATGCTGTTGATAAGAATAATAGAACAGTGAGACTCTCCTGACCTTCAAATGTTCCCAAGTGTTGCAGAGGAACTTGGTTGCTTGTGGAGAAAACACATTGCCTATTTCTGCACTAGACTGTTACAGTGCTATTATTCCATTTTCAAAATCCTATGGAATCCTGGGGTTTGCCATTTAGGGAGGGGCCTAAACAGCAAACTCCAGGATTCCATAGGATGTTGAAAGTAGAATAATAGCACTATAACAGGCTAGTGCAGAAATGGCCATTTTCTCTGTGAAAATCCATGTCGGGTTTTTTTTCTGCGCACTAATTGCTCTACAACACTTTGTGATGTTCAAATACAGCAGGGATGGGCAACTGTGGGAGGTTGGAAGGCTCCATTAACCCCTAGGAGACCTTCGAAGGCCTCAACCCACGCCAAAAATAAAATAAAATAAATTGCCCCCACAGATACTCTAGGAAGTATGGGAACATATTTTTGGCCATGTTTTATGCCCTCGGGCTATTTTAGGCCCTGGACAGGCCTTTCTTTAAAAGTGGAAGTGATTGAAAGCTACTTCTGGTTTACTTTCTGTTTTTTAAAAAGGCCTCTCCTGGCTCCAAAATGGCCCAGGGTGGGGCCAAAAATGTGACAAAATGCGCTGCACCTCCCAGAAGGCATTTTTTTTGGGGGGGGGATTAGAAACTTTTTCCTCCCTCCCTTCTTTTTTTTCCTCATGAGGGGCTCTGGAAGCTATATGTAGTTCATGATCTGCACTTTGCCCATCCCTAAAATACAGAGAAAATATTGTGGAGAAATATTTGTTTTCCCTCACAGTAATTATATGTCCTTGCATACAAGGAGGATAAAGTGAAGGATGTATATTTTTAGTGGGGTTGCTTTCACTGGATCGAGGTCATTGCGGCTACCTGTTTTCTCTCATTACAAGTGGCTGTATCACTACACTAGTAATTTAGGATTCTCCAAATCTCCATGATTCCACACAGCTTATACCATTTTGATAAAATAGCTATTAAAAAAACACAACAAAAATTGATTTTTAACTGGAAAGCATCAAACAATAGCTGAAAAATATTTATATGGGCACTTATAGGCAAAATGTCACAATACTGAAAAAATGTATAGCATCTATCAAGATTTTTTTTTCCCCATGGGGAACAGTGCAACCTTCTTTTGCTAATTTTTGTGGACTTCAAAAAAAAAGAAAAAAAAGAAGCAAACAAGCAAACAGCTGACCACATCATGTCAACGATTTTCAAAATGGATCAACTTTTTTATACATGCTGTAGCAATAGCTGGATATCCATTTTGCTGGAATGTTTCACTTCTGCCCATCACAGTTATCAGATGAAATGCATATGGATTTATGGATCAATAGTATAAATACTTGGATAAGTAGTAAGACATGAGATTATAGAAGACACATCAACGTGTAAGGTATAGAATAGAATAATGGGGATTATGTTCTTTGGGATTTTGCATTTCAAAACCAAAAGCAGTTTTAGTTTTAGACCCAAATTTGAACAAGAACTTATTCAGGTTCCAAAAGTGTATTGTTTTCTTTCTATCTGCCAGAACCAGAAATACGAACCTGCGAAACAAAGCTGGGGGTGAGGTGGAGCAGTTCACATGATGCTTTTTGTTATTTCCTATCATGGAAGTGGTCTAACTTTTGTGAACAGGGCACTGCTTGAGCAGTTAAAATAGATTGTATTGACTTTCTACAGCCTACTCTGCCTTCCCCATCCAGATCAGTTGGACCACAACTGCCATCCCATACCTTAAACAGGCCCAGCAGGCAGTGGTAGCTGGGGATCATGGGAATTGTAGTCCAACATATCTCAGTGGGTGTGAGGTTGGGAGAGACTGTGTTCTGTGTTTGCTCTAGCACTCTGACAACATTACATGGGGGCTTGAGTTCTGGATTGAATGTGGCTGAAATCAGAGCTTGGAAACAGCAGTGTTAATGCTGATTCATTGGCATGAAATCATTAATGAGAAAATAGCTAATGTTAAAAACATTAAGAGAAATTTACACGACTGATTTGTTAATTACTCCATTAATCTCTTAAATCATTAAATTCAAAAATCACTTGGAAATCACTACAAATGGCCAAAAATGGCCAGCTCCCTCCAAATTTTCTTCAAAACCCCAAACAAATTTTGTTTCAGATAATAAATACTGTAACAAGAAGTGTTAAACTCTACTCAAAAATAATGTTGTTAGCATTTAATCTAATGCAACAGAATCTTAAACTGTTCTTGAAAACTCAACAAACCAAAATTCATTTTAATGAATTATTCCTAAGCTCTGGTTGAAATGTGGCCTTTAACAGTTTTGCTGATTTGACATTTACCTGTTCCTTCTAATCTGTTTTCATTAGTGCTAGTCATAAATGGTGAGATCACCACTTTTGATAATCTCTGTGATCTCCAAAGCTCTGAAATGTACACTACAGGTAGTGGGAATCAATATGACTGAGATCCAGCAGCTTCCAGCTCACATATTGTGCCGTTCACCTGAGTTGACTGTTCTTGTGAGTGAAGAAAGAATCAAGAGAAAATGCCTGCAGTGGCCCTAACTGATACAGAGGGCCAATGGAAAGCATCACCCAACTGATGTTTCCTGCTGTCCAACTTTGCATCACCTTTATACACCAATGTGCCACATCAAAGGGTTGTTTTGTCAAGACTTTTCCAACTGCTGGAAGAAGCAAGTACGGAGGACCTTAGGGAGATATGTTGGGCTTGTGCAGATATTTCTACTCACTCCAGACCTTGAGGGTGTTAACACTGGAACTGTGGGCAAAGGTTTCATCTAGACTGCAGATGTAACCAGGATGTCCACCCATATTCCTCATGTGCCTACCCAGTTCCTACTAGGGGGAACTACACCCTGCCAGGTTTCTAGACCATATGATACTCTGCTCTAGCCCAAGAGGGTCAAGAGATAGAGACTGCACCCGCCTGCCATACTCTCAAGTGCCCTTTGTTGAGAGACCTCCTCCTCCAGAGCTTTAAAGTCTGGTGTTTCAGGGCAGGGCTTTGTGTGGGTGGACATTTTTGCACGTCCTACCTACTTTGTAGCAAACTTCTCCCCTTGTTCTTTGAGAGGTTCCTTCTTCTGTCTCCTTACCAATAAAAGCCGAAACGCCTTCCTTTGAAGAAAGAGAATGCACTGCAACAGCCTACCATCAAAACTAAAGGGAAATTGGTCACCATCTGTTTCATTTCAGGATCTAGAAGTCAGCTGACCTTCCACTGTGACCACATATCGAGGGAACACAGGATGAGAAGAAAAAAAACCCTAATGTACATGCTCTCTTTCTCTGTTGATAAGCAGCCTTATGCCTTGAGCTCTTCAAAACTCAGTACCTCTTCTCTACATTCCCAGTATGCAGTAGGACTTCTCCATCGCAGTGCTGGCAGCTCATGAGAGCTGCAAGCAGAGAAAATATTGAGAAACCAAAATGGTCGCTGAAAACTATACACATGCACAAATGGAAAATAAAATACAAAAAAATAAAAAAATAAAAAAAGAATACCCTGATAATTAATAAAACCTTTCCTGTTTTTTTCAATGTTACTCAAACTTCTTTTCCCATGAAAAAGACAAATAAACAAAAATTCCCACAGGCTTTATGGGAGCATGGCTTGTTGTTCTTTGAGTTTTTGACTCTCTCTCGCTCTCTCTCTCTCTCTTCTGCACAAGCTAACAGTTGACTTAGGACACTCAGGGCTGGCCAAGAGCACTTTGGTGCCTGCAGTGAAAAAATCCTTTTTTCTATCCATTAATATTGGTGTGGATCCTAACTAGACATCCATGAAGAGGAGGACATAGACAGGATCCACTGGACAAAAACCCTGGTAGAAGGTGGAGTAATTTCAGGTTCTCTGTTCTAGAGGATTCTGGAGACTCCCAGAACCCTCTGGAACAGAGAAGACAGAACCAGCTCAAATTACCTACCCTCCTACAGGGGCTAAATCCTCTGGGACAGGTTTGGGGTAGAGAAAAGGCGAAGAGGCACACTGATGGAATCTCCTTCCTTCCTTCTGCTGGCAAAAGTATCTGAAAGTAGGACTTCACTCAGGGGATCCACGTGCCAACGGGACGTAATTCATGAGCTCTTGAAAAGAATTAATTTTCCACCTGAAACACAATATTGCATAAGTTAGAGTTGACAACAACAAAGCTTGAAATGAAGGCCAGGGAGGGAAGACACAGTAAAAGTGAGTAAAATAATGCATGGGATGGCCCTTATTCTTTGGGATCATCCATGGAAACTGATGATGACAGGTTCAAGACAAATAAAGGCATGTATTTTTTCACACATAGTTTTTCACATTCTTAGCAATAGCCCATGGTCTGAGCAGGAGGGTTCCCTTTACTTCACAGTGATATCGTCTCCTTCTTGGGGCACAGGACATCACTGGGAATGGGCTATGAGATGTAGTGATAATTGCCAAATTTTAGAGCTTTTTGTTTCTTAAAAATATGGGACAACTCATGGAGGGGGAGTATTAGTCGCAACTACTTGACAGGAGAGTTACATACCACCTCTAATGTCAGAGTAATTGTGTGCCAGTTACTGAGGAACATGAGCAAGATGGTGCTAGAGAACTCCTGTCCTGCTTATGTGAGAGCACAAGCATCTCGTTTGTTGCTGTGTAAACAGAATGCTGAACTAGAGATGCCTTTGTTCTAATCCAGCCGGGCTCTGCTTATGTTCTTGTCCCAGTCATGGAGCACAGATCCACTCACAAGGTTTCTGCACAAGCCTCATTGAAAGAACAGTAGATGTACAGAAGCTCTGGCTTCCAATCTTCAGAAGAAAATATCTGTTTTCACTGCATTGCCCAGTACATTTCTGTGCCATCTAGAAATGTTTACCTGGAAATTTTAAAAAAATCAGTTCAATTTTGCCCTAAAAGCCTAGTGCACTGTGTCTGTAGTCACTTCAATTTATAGATGGCACACTAGGTTTGACAGTACTATGGTTTGACTCCAGTTGGCCATTACCCCTTTGGAAGTTTCCCTTGGTGCATACAGCAGCAACACTATATGCAGATTTACTACAAATTTAAGATATACAGAGAGACAGACAAACAGATGTTCTGTTCCTGTTAGGTTTTGGGAGATACAAGCGGGAAGTTTCTCTAAATGATCTGGAAAACAAAGAGAAAAGATGCTCCACTGGTTGGGGAGAGCAGAGGTGTAGCAGAAGATAAACATCCTCAACTAATGAAAGAGTACAGAGAGAAGCCTACAAAGAAAGCCCAACGATGCAGGAATATTTCTTAATCTGCATCAACAAACCACTTCCCAGCTGTGGCTCACTCCTAAGTATATGTGCATAGGACAGATTGCAGGCAGCCTTTATGATTCCTGAAAGGGCTCAACAACAAGAGCTTCTTAATATATCTTAGCGATTGATCACTAAGATATATTTCTGTACACTTCTGATTGATAAATCTTGAGGAAGCTCAACTAATACGAATCTTGGTTGTCCAATTTTGCCAGATCATGGGGGGAAGAGGCTCAGTTCCACAGACTTGCCTTGGGTAGGGGACTCGAGCCCCCTGCTCCCCATGTTCATGGCATTGCAGGGAATTGCGTATAGTGTTGCTGGAGGGGAAAAAATCCATCCTGCTTCAGCTACCCTGAGGACTGCAGTTAAGTCCAGATGGAGAACAGATTCTGGAGCCGGGGGAGGGCAGTTAACAACAACATTCTCCCAGTGAATAATGAAGTCCCCGTGCCTCAACCTTACAAAATCCTGGTTCCACTACAGCACCAGAAAGACAAAGTCACATAATTTCTTTGCTCAGCAGAATCAGCCTTTGATTGGACAGACAGACATAGTTCCTCACACTTGGGAACTGACAGATTAAAGGATGACATTTTTTAAAAAAGAAAACAGGAAGAAAGTAGGAGAGGAAGTAGCTCAAGAAACAAGTAGCAAGGAATCCACTAGTAACGTGCCCAAAAGCAAGGGTGTTCATGGTGTTGACCTTCTCATGAGTCCATATTTTGAAATCCAGACATTAGGAAATAACACATTTCTGCTGAACTCCTAATACCAGTCAAGCGTGTCATGGTTTACAAACAGCCACTCATTAAACTCTAAAAGCTTGTGTGATATTTGAACCGCTGACTTTCCTATCCAAATTTAGCCACTACAGTATCCCCAGCTCTCCAGAACTGTAGTTTCCTATTTAAAACAGACATTCCTTACAGGTGTGACATGGAAAGTCCAATGCCAGGCATCATTTCAGCTGATAGATCTTTGCCCCATTTTTACTGATAATATGTTATACCTCTATCAACGCAGACATAGTATAAACACTATTGATATAGTATAATATAAAAAAAAATAATATAATTTTATCATACAATATATTTTTAGAAAAAGCCTTTGTGCCTGTTGTGAAAATCAGTTTTTAACAATCTGTCAGGTTGCCAAGACATGAATATTGTTCGATAGACAGAAAAATTCCTCATCTGGAAATACTAAAATGTTGGGAGTCTTGCTGGCACATATCCTGTTGTTTTTGTTTAAAGTCTGCTCGACAATTAACCTTTCCGTGTTGATTTCTGTTCGCTATTTCACTTTTTAAAATAGCACTTGGCACAGTGATAACAGGTTTTTAAAAGCCAATTTGGAACCTATCTGTAATACATCGATTCCAATTCCCTTCGCTGTTCTCTCATTCCTGCCAGACAAGTATACTGTTCCACAAGCAAGCTGTCCTGCAAAGTGTGACAGGTCTCAGCAAAAGGTGCTTTCCCAGAGCTGTTCTGTTGCATCAGCAGTAAGCATCTAGGAACTGGCTGATTTTACAGAGGGCCTAAGAGGGTAACTTCCAGGTTTTAGTGGTGGACCCTAGTGGGCCCTCTCAGAACACTAGAACCTATTGTCATCTGCTGAAACTAAGAGGTAGGAGATTGAAGACAGATACACTTCTTCACAATGGGCAATTAACTTGTGGAACTCTTAGCCACAAGATGTATTGATGATTGCCAACTGGAGATTCGGCCCATAAATGGCCAGAATCAAAATGGCCATACATCACCTCCCAGACTGGTGGTGGTGGTAGCCCTATGCATATACAGTAGCCCGTCCACATTTGCACTTTCCCCACGAAAGTGGAAAATTTGCAAATAACTCCCTCCTCCCACAATTCCTCTCCAGAGCTCTCTCATTCCATTCCTTTGCCTCTGGTCCTGGTGCTGGGGGTGGAGGAGGGGGAGACAACCTAAAAGGCTTGCCAGTAGTTTCCCCTCAAAAGAAGAAAAGCACACTTCTCCCCTTCTAGTGACTTCTGGTGGCTATCTTGAAAAAGGAGGATTAGGAGCAAAGAGAGCGCCTGACCAATCAGCAGCCATTACACAGCAGTAAAATACAGCCACATGGGGAAGAGGACAGGCCTCCAGCAGTGGAAGGGGGTTTTGGTCACCCAAATAGGGGAAAAAGAAAAAAAACAGCCATTTTAAAGAGAAGCCTGGCAAGCCTGGGGTAAGGAATGCAAGGGAAGAGGGGGAGGTGAGCATGTGCGTCACGAATAATCAAATTCACAAAAGTCAAACCTGCAAATGTGGAGGGAGGACTGTAAATGTTGGGAAACACAACATGAAGGATGCAATTGTGCTTCTCTCCTGCTGGCAGGCTTCCCATTGGCATCTGACCAGCCCCTGTGTGAACAGAATGCTGGGATAGACAGGCCCTTGGTCTGATTCACCAGAGTCTTTGTCATGTATGTACGTATTTATTTAAAAGTTTTAATCTGTTTAATAAAATTACTTTAAAAAAAAGTTTTAATCTGTTTATATTAGACAGGGGAATGGGTTTGCATGGTGTAGTGGCTTGAGCACTGGACTATGATTCTCAAGACCAAAGTTCAATTCCCTGCTCAGCCCTGGAAACCCACTGGATGACCTTGGGCAAGTCACACTCACTCATCTTCAGAGGAAGGCAGAGACAAAGGCAAACCCCCTCTGAACAAATCTAGCCAAGGAAACTCCATCGTGGGATCATCATAAGTCAGAAATGACTTAGACAGGGGCCTTATGGTCTCAGGTACTCTTCCTGGAAATGCTCAAGGCCAGCATCTGACACCCACATGGGCCTTGCTTCCTCCTCCTGAACAGGCCTGGTGAATGGGAAGTTTCTGGATGCTGTTTGGGAAGAGGATTTTCCCAGACCAACATTGTCCCCATCATTGCAGCTTCTTGCGGGGGGGTGGGGGGTGGGATGAAGGAGTTAGTCAGAACTGTAAACAGTGTTCTTGCAAAAAGCAGAGGATACAGAAGCACTGAGCAGGATTCCGAGCCCCCTTTGGTTAGATTCCATACCATCCAACTGTCCCAATTTGGCAGGGACAGTCCTGGATAAACTCATCCCTCTTTTAGCTGCTTTTCAAATGTCCCAGGTTCTCTCTCCTCCTCCCGCTTGCTGTTTCTGTTCTAAGCCTACTTCGGTTGCTGCAAATGGAGTCCAAAAGTAGTTTGCACTCTGTTAATTTAGCAGGGGTAAGAGAAGCAAGAAGAGAGGTGGAATATTATCCTTCCCTGTAGAGTCAGGCAAAAGCAAACAGCTGAAGCCTCTCCTAGCCTGCATTTTCTTCCTCATTAATAACACTTGCCATTTTGACTACCCTCTGATCTTGTTGGCCACATGTATCCTGGTTTTCATCTCTGAAGTGTTTCTTCTGATCAGGGCTGGGCTAAGGGATGGAGTGACAAATGCCTGCATTTATCCTAAGTAACAGCCAGCATAGGATTCTGCTCCCCCTTCCTTGGCAGAGGAAGTCTCACCACAGTTGAGATCTCACTTCTGCCTGCTACGCCCTTACTCAATTGTTTTACTAGATCCATCCACTTTTGCTGAGTTCAGGGAATGGAGGTCAGAGAAATAAGATAGCATAATTCCTCTTTCAGGTGAGAGCACGTAATCCTACCTCGTCCCTGAAATGAATAGAACAGTAACAGCTGTTCAGCTTGGATGCACTGGAGAATGAGGTCACAATCAGAGCCCCCAAGATAACGTTACAGCCTTGACATCAGGTAAATATGATGAAAGAGACTGGGTTGGAATAACAGACTGCTTTGTGGTGTCCCACTCCCGCCCCAGTCAAGGAGATTGCCAAATCCGCTGTTGAAAGCAGCTTGTAATATATATGTTCAAATTGCACATGCAGTGCATCTGTTTGAAATGTACTTCTTCTTTGGGGGTTCTTCTTGGACCCTGGTGAACCACTCAGCCTATTTCGCTTAAATGTTGGGAATGCCTTTTCTAATGTTTTTTTTTTATCATGAATATGCATATATTTCAAGTTTCAGTTCCCTCCTTGGATTTCTTAAAAGTGCCTCCTCCAACCTACTGCCCCCCACCAGATGTGTTGGATAACAATGCATTCTAACTGGGATGTTCTGGGGAACTCTAAACGCATGGACCCAGGAGTAGAAGTGGGAAGAGAGGCTCAAGCCGCCTCCGAAACTAGACGAGTGAGATCAGAGCTTCCCCCACATGATCAAACAATATCAGGCCACTAAGACTTCTATCTGGTGGAGCTCCAACAGGAATTATCAATCTATAAGGACCTACAAGAGCTTTATTTTGCTGTTGCTTTCCTGGTGCTCAACTCGCAACCATCTTTAGCTAGATGACAATAATGCTGGTAATTATCATGATAATGATGACAATGATTTTTGTTTGTTTGCAGTAAATGCATCTGTAAGTTGAGAAAATAATGACCTGCCTGCCAGGAATTAGTTGGCACCACCTTAAAAATAGTTCCTGGGTCCCTGGGTCCCATTCACACTACACAGTTACAGTGCTATGACCGACTTTAACTGCCATAGTTATACCGTATGGGGTCCTGGGATCTGTAGTTTGGTGAAGTACTAGAACTCTCCAGTTGGAAGTTCTAAATGCTTCTTTCTGAACTCCAGGTCCCAGGATTGCATAGGATGGAACCATGGCAGTTAAAATGGAATAATAGAACTATAATTGCATCTTGTGAACGGACTCCATCTAATCCAATGCAGGTGGAGGGCACAGGATTGAGTTCGAGCCTAAGCCCCAGGTAAATGGGACCAAGATCACAGCCCAAACCTCTAGAAATAAGGAGGGCCAGACACGACCTGCGTGGAAAGAAAAGTGATATGTAAATATATAATCTGTACTCCCCACAGAGGATGAAGTCATACAGCCCTTCAAATGCTGTCAGATTGCAGCTCCCAGCAGCCCCAGCCAATATAGCCAATGGAGAAGAATGCTGGAGGTGTAGCTCAACAAGATCAGGAGAGCTACTCTAATTCCCATCCAATTTAATAGAAGAATTTCTTTAACTAACAGAGCATTGGGGTGCAGGGTTCATTGGGAATACTCCCTTTCCTGCACTATTTTCAAATGTGGACTGGGGCCCTGAAGGTCTTTTCTGGCAGGAGAGAGGACCAGTGATGTAGACTGTTGACTGACTCAAACTCAAGTCAGACTTAAGTCACTTCAGTGACTCAACTTGGATTTGACTCAGCAGTAAATGAGGCACTGACTTGACTCGACTGGAGACTTGTATATTTCTTGTGAACAACTTGCTGCTCTTTGTTCAGTAGCACAACACACACAGCCAGAAACCTTACGACTTTGAACAACGCTTCCATCTCTTTTTGCCTGATGGTCATATGACAATCTGTCTCAAGTCCAAATTGTGGATGTTCTTCTCAGAGAGGAACAGCAAATGTGTTAAGCAATGGGCATGAAGAGGAAGAATCTTTCCTTCTAAAGCTTTTGGAGATGCTTTAATGGGGAGTAAGAAGGATCCTATTCCCCATTTCCCAAAAAAGCCTCCAGCTTCACAAATGGGAAGTTATGAAGGGTCCTATTCCCCACTTCCGAAACTGCAGACTCTTTTATATCCATTGACACAAAAGCCTCCAGCTTCGGGAAGGGGAAGTAAGAAGGATCATATTCTCTACTTCTGAAGCTGTGGATTGCAAAATTGCAAATGTGAAGGGCTAACTCTACTTAAATTGTTAAAAATGACTTTATTCAACTCTGTCCAGAAATTCTGGAATATAGGTTGGGGTATAAATTTGGCTCCCAGACTTGAGACTTGACTTGGAAGTATCTTACAAGGACTTCAAACTCAATTTGAGACTTGAAGGAAGAGACTTGAGACTTGACTTGAGACTTGGAGTAAAAGACTTAAATACAGCACTGAAAATGACAAATTAACTGGAGCAGCTAGGCAATTTGAGCCTGCAGACTTCATGGTCTTACAGCCTGCCTTTTATATAAGGATAACGTACATTAAAATCAACAACAATGAAATCAGCATCTTCATCCATTTGTGTGTCTAGCTGGGCATCTCTTGAAATAACTTAAGGACAAAGAAAGGAAAGATGCTCCATGCATGACTCTTTGTTGGATGTTGCTTGTTCAGACTCACCTAGATGATGGTGTTGGGACTGTTTGCTACTGTTCCCATCATTTGCAACTCTCTACATGGCCATTTAGGCTCCTGCCCCCTCAGTGGCAGCTGGTGGCTTCCATGTCATTGGAACAGTGAATCCACTGTGAGTTTTATTTTATACTTTTTAAGTTGCTCTTCAAGACACAGAACCGTGTCCTCAGAAATAACCTCAGCATTTTGGGTAGCTTATTTAAAATTCAAAGTAAAACCCAAACCGAATCCGTAGCCCCACTGACATGGAAGCTACTAGCTGCTGCTGCCCCCCTGGGTTTGAGAATCCTTGAAATCAGCCCTAAGCTCCAGCCCTCACTCCACTATTGGACTAATCCTGAGCATATGATTTTTAGATCATATATTTAGGTTGCTCCTTTAAGGAAGGCTAGTGAGCAAACAGGAGAGTTACAAGTAGCAGTTTGTATTGTCTGAATTGTTGTTGTTGTTGTTGTTGTTGTGTGTCTTCAAGTTGCTTCTGACTTATGGTGACCCTAAGGCAAAGCTGTCATGGGGTTTTCTGGGATTGAGAGAGTGTAACATTCCCAAGATCACACAGCAGGTTTCCATGGCTGAGCAGGGAATCAAACACTGTTTTCCTAGGTCGTAGTTCAATACTCAAACCACTATACCACGCCAGCTCTCAGCTCCATATAATTCTGTGAGTGAGGAAGATTTTATATTAACAAGTCTAATCATGTAGCATTATGAATTGTTACCCCTACAGAAACTTACCTAGAAGAAGTGCTTCAAATTTTTACTCCCCCCGCCCCCCTAAAATTCCCAGAATGTTCTGGCCAAGCAGGCTTGGCATTCTGGTAGCTGTCATTCATTTTTTTCCCCTAGCAAACTGGAGGAATTCAGTGTGACCTCTGTAGTGCTAAAAGTCATATCTGCTTTGACCCTGAGATAAAATGTTTTGTGAGTCAGTTCAGGACAGGATGTCGGCAAAAACTAAGGCAGAAAACAGCCAGAGTATAATCTTTAGCAACAAGTAATATAGATGGATGGGAAGGGTGAGTTCAGGCAGTGTAAGAATAGAAACGTTGCAACATGTATGTGAGAGGGTTACACATGACCTTCTCTTGTTGGATTTATTAAATGTTGGAACAAAGTTCAAGAGTATTTTAGAAAACTGTTTAAAGGTTATTCAAGGACACCTTTGGCATTAGGAATCCTATTGCCCTGATTTTTGGCTGCTTTGAAAAATATATGGGGAGTGGAAGAAGCCCTGAGCAAAGAGTTTATTGAAAATACGCTTAAGATGGCTGGAATGGAAATCACAGTTATCCTAATCTGCCACCAAACGGATCTGCTAAAAAATGGATGGTTAGGTAGGTTATAAGATGTAAAAGGGATAGTTAGTTTGTCCCATTCTGGATTTGAAGGGGTATGAGAAGAATATGTATATTATTAATTGTTGTGATTTTTAAGAGGGCAGTTTTTTTTTTAAGAAGCACGCCTTTCCCTACATGTTGTATTGCTCATTGTTTGATTTACAAATAAACACGACAAATGAATTGCAGGTATTATTTTGACATTTACAAAACTTATAAAGAGAAGGAGAGAGATGGAAATGCTGGCCTTTTTAGTATCATTGTTATTTAGATTTACAGTCTCTGTCAAGGAAGTAACTATAAAAATAAAAACGTATGTTGTAAAATAAGCCCAAGTCAAGCAAAGAGTACTCAATAAGCATCAGGAGACAGGTGAGTTTCAGCGCAAATTGCATTTTCAAGCCAATGCATGAACTAACACACAGTAATCCTTTGAAATTTGCTCTCCCCTACATTTTGCAACAGAGTTCTGCTGTAGAAAAATACACCAAAAATGCACATATGGGGGGGGGGGGGGAGTGCACAGGAAAAAAATCCATATATTTGTGAAAATAACTATCAAATATACCTTCTTTTTGGGACTGCTTGCAAGGGAATGTGTATGTTAGGAAAAGTTACACAAAATGCATGCATTAGAAGAAATGGATGCAAAAAGGGGTGTGAATTTTTTTTTTCTTGAAAACTTTAAAAAAAACCCTCAAGAGTTTGGAATTCAGGGATGGACCAGACTTAACAAAGGAGATAACAAAATTCTCCTGATTCGGTAGGGACAGCGCCAATTAATCCTACGCTGTCCCACGTTTCCAGACGATTTTTAAATGTTCCAGTTTCTTTCTCCTCCTCTCACTTTCCCATTTCATCCCCATCTCACTTCAGTTGCTGCAAACCGAATTCAAAATGCAAACAGCAGAGGGAAGACAAAAGGAAAGGCAGAACTGTGGATCGATGAATAGGTTTATTTAGGTCACAGAACCGAATATGATAGAATCTTTCCCATGCTAGAAGTCTCAGATAGAAGAAGATTCCTCTTCTAGCTTATGTGTTCTTCCTCACAAATAACTTTTGCCATCTTGACCACACTCTGATGTTGCTTAGCCGCACATGTCCCAATTCTCAACTGTGAAACGTCGGAGGGTAAAATGAGACACAGAGAAAAACTGATATTCGTGCATTTAGCCGACTCTAGAGGGAAAACTGCCTGCCAGTTGTCATTTTTCCTCCAGAAGGCAGTCTCGTTTCCTGTGCTGGAGGAAGTGGGTTGCGTTGGCAACCTGTGGACACATGAAAGTTTCCACACCTCTTTCCTGCCCACAAGCTGTTTTCGTATACTCCAACATTTCGCAGATGAAAAGCGGGACACGTGTGGCCCTCTTCTTTTGTCTCCCTCCTTCCGAGGTAATTGAGTGCAAACTAGTTTTACCTCTTGAACTCAGTTTGCGGCAATTGAAATAAGCTGCGAACAAAGGAGAAAGTGGAAGAGAGGAGGGGAGAGAAACTGGGATATTTTAAAAGCAAGTGAAAAAAATGGGATGACCAAGGATTAATTGGGATTGTCCCTACCGAATTGGGACAGTAGTAGGATTTGCTCTTTAGCTTTCATGTTAACTATGGTGACCACTCTCATTGTACTCAGGTCATCTCAACTCAACGTTTCTGGCCGCTGCAATAGACCAAGCTGTTTCTCAGGCCCAGTTGGCTGCCGTTATTGATGTCAGCAGGCCTCCAGAGTATCTTAACTTTCTGCAGAACACAGTGGGGCAACAACTGTGGCAGAAAGATAGCTATGGTTACTGAGAAGCATGTGGGGAAGCTCTTTGGGACGCGTGAAATAAGTTGGTAGCAACTGAAGCAAGCCAAGGACAAAGAGAGAAAGCGGGAGAGAGGAGGAGAGAGAAACTGGGACTTTTAGGCCCTTTCCGCACTGCAATGTTATAGTGCTATTAATCCACTTTCAACATCCTATGGAATCCTGGGGTTTGCAGTTTAGGGAGGGGCCTTTGAGGCCTTAAAAGCAGCTGAAAGGTGGAATGGTAGAGGATTGATCAGGACTGTCCCTGTGGGTATGTGTTCTTCTTTGTGGAATTTTGACTATGCCCTAATACTTCCCAGCTATTTGCTGTCTGAAGACATAGAATTACTATTCCGTATGTAGTTTGGCCCTTAAGAAGCAGAATAACTCCAGATATTTTGCTGATTCTGCCAAGGGGCAAGATGGCACCCATCCCGTTCCATGTCCAGAAGTCTGAAAAATATTTGGGGCTGGCAGTTCAATCTACTTTCAGTATCGGTGACAGGGCAAAGCCCTCCACTGATTGCATCAGACTGGGGTGCAAGGCAGGCTGTACAGCTCACACAGTGCTGGTCTCCAACAGAGAGGAGCAGTCAAGGTGTTGTCTCCTCTGCCTGCCACTACTTGCCACCTGAGATGGGTGCCTCATTTTGCAGTCGGACTTGCTTTTGGTTCAGCTGTAGTGTGACACTTTTTGCCTCAGAAGGAACAGTAAATAAGGAGAAGGTGATACTAGACTTTCAAGGGGTGATAGCTGCAAGTCTTTAGCTGTAGTGAATGGAGATTAAGCTGTATGCCAAGTTACTTTTTAGGCCTACAACTACCAGAATGCTGCAGTCAGCATGACCACTAGGAGATAGCTTTCTGGGCATAGTTTTCCAATAAAGTAACTTTTTCTGATCTCAGCTAATAACTTTGGGCCCGTGACCAAGCCCAACATTTTGACATATAAAAAACACAATATTCTGTCAATGAGAAGGAAGAACTGTGAAATGAATATGATGCACTGGGAAGCTTTAAACTAAAGTAAAGCATGAAAGGATTTTCTTAGGCAAGGAAAACTCAGGGTGGTTTACCATTGCTTTCCCCTGAAATAGAGTCTACGCAGCACCTGGTATTCCTTGATATTCCTCCTACCATCCAAATACCTGCTTAGCTTCCAAGATCAATAAGGATCTTGGTCATTTCTACACTACTCTGTTATAGTACTATTATTCCACTTTCAATATATTATGGAATCCTGGGGTTTGCAGTTAAGGGAGGGGTATTTAGAATTTCCAGCCAGAGAGCTCGTTGGCCTCAGTAAACTACAAACCCCAGAATTCCACAGGATGTTGAAAGTGGGATAATAGCACTGTAACACAGTGGGATAATAAAGTGGGATAATAACACTATAGTGAAAAAGTGGGATAATAACACTATAACAGTGGCCATTTCCGCACTAGACTGTTACAGTGCTATTATTCCACTTTCAACATCCTATGGAATCCTGGGGTTTGCAGCTTAGGGAGGGGCCTTTGAGGCCCCTCCCTAAACTGCAAACCCCAGGATTCCATATGATGTTGAAAGTGGAATAATAACGCTATAACACTAGCGCGGAAATGGCCAGTGTGGTGCAGAAATGGCCCTTGTGTTGTTAGAGTAGGGAAGCTTTAGTTAAAGATGAATTCTTACTTTGTTCATAACAGGAAAAAATATACCAATGTGGGGTTAGAATGTCACGATTTCCTGCAAGCCACTGTGGAATTTGTTTTGGCTGAAGAATGAGGTAAATACAAATACTGAAATAAATACAGGTTGAGCATCCCTTATTTGAATTGCTTGGGACCAGAGGTGTTTTGCACGCTGGATTTCTTTAGATTTTGGAATATTTGCACATACATAATGAGATCATATACTGTTCTTTCAACGTAGTGTCCGCTCTGTTATCAGTTCTTCCCTCTTCCTTTTTTCCTGTAGGAAACACTGTGGAATTACGGAGGTTTGCTTGGGACCATGCACATGATCTGCTTACAAAGTCAGTCAGCTTGGGCTTCTTTCCCCTCTCAGCTTGGTTTTGACCACAGGCGCTGCTTGTAAAGTTTGTTGAAAGGAGGAAAAAAAGGTGCCAAGCTAACCAAGAGACTTTGCAAACAGCATGTGCACACAGTCCCAAGCAATCCTCTGTAATTCCTTGTCTTCTCTACAGGAAGAAGACTGGGTTTCACATTTCAAAAGTTTGGTATTTTGGAGCATTTTGGATTTTCTGATACACAACTTGTAATAAAAGTTGATAGGCAATAAATAAGATTCCTATGTTCCTTCACTGCAGAGGTCATGACCCTGAGGTGTACTAAGATGGGGTAAGCCAGAAAGTCAGCCTTTGCATCATGGAACAGAAGAGCAGCTCTCCATCTGATTGCATAATTACTTCCTGTGATGAGAACCCGCTGAATCATCACCCCTACATGTGTAATAGAGTAAAAGAAACCAGAAACACACGCAAAGTTTTGTGCGGTGCCTAACCCTTGGCTCCTTGTTTGTTCTTCCTTACAAATTCGTGAGCCAACTACAAACCTTGGCTTGTTTGGGAGCAACAAACCAAGAGCTCAGATTCAGACTTCATAGGAACATAGAAGCTAACTTCTCTTGGGTGAAACCAGTGGTCTCTCTAGCCCAGCACTTTCAGGTGGGTTCTGTCTCGTGTGGAGGCCTCTGTTCTTACACGTCATACAAATGCCTGCCTGATGAAGGTACCCACTCTTTCTGTAGGAGCAGATTATCTGTGTATCCTCCAGAAGCACATCTAGCATAAACAGCACCTAGGGCAAGCGTGGAAGTTGCACCCCTACCTCTGGGTCCGTGTCCTCCTTTTCTGCGGGTTCCGGCACTGCTTTTTTTGCATCCCCCTGGCATTAGTGCCCAGGGCACATATCCTGCTTGGCCACCCTAGATACGCCTCTGGTATCTTCCAGCTGTCTCATTTTGGCAGAAACAGTGCTGATTAATCCTCTTTTATCCCACTTTTTCAGCTGCTTTTAACATGTCTCAGTTTTTCTCTCCTGCTCCCACTTTTCCCCTTCCTCTTCATCCCAATTCAGTTGCTGCAAAGTGATTTCAAAGTGCAAAACTAATTTGCATTCAATTAACTCAGAAGAAGAGAGGAGGGGGCAAAATGATTACCTTTCCCTGTAGGCTCAGGCAAAAACAAACTGCTATAGTCCCTCTCAGTTTATATGTTCTTTCTCATTTATAACCTTGACCACACATGATGCTGCTTGGCCACATGTGTCTTGGTTTTCATCTGTAAAATTTTGGATGACTGGGGGTTAAGTGATGGTGCAACATCAGGGGTGGGGCAAATTGCATGGCCTTTTCCCTATTTATCTCATCATTTGTATCACTTCTAATAATATCTGAATAGGACCTGAATAATCTAAGGGCACCAGATCCTGTCTGATCTTGAAAGCTAAGCAGGGTCAGCCCTGGTTAGTAATTGGATGGGAGACCTCCAACGAATACCAGGTGCTATAGGGCTTATTTCAGGGACGGGAACTGGCAAAACCACCTTTGAGTAATCCCTGCCTAAAAAGACGTTATGAAATCCATGAGGCTGACATAAGTCAACAGGCAGCTTGAAGGCACATACTATCCTGTTTTGGAGTCAGCCAGCAGAAAGGTTTAAGTAGAGTCTGTCAGACAGCAGAGACCACAGCAGCCCCAGTCGTATGCAAAAGCTTACCAGCCAGGTGAATACAGGTCTCAAAGTTCAGGCAGTTCAGGCCAGCAGAATAAAGCAATAAATCTGAAATGTGAATCCAACGGAGTGTCAAGCAGTGTGGGCAGAAAACGAAGCAGGTCCAAGGTTCTTGAGAAACAAGCCAAGAATGAAGAGAGAAAAGTGTTGCTTCCTCCTGAATGTTTGCTTGTCAGCAACAAACTTCCCAAAGGAGATGCTGGGATATTTACGGTCTAGCAGCCTCCTGCAGATGTTGCCAGATTAATGAGTGTTTCTTATTTAGGCTTTCTGAGCATCGGAGGCCCCTTGCTTGTCTGTGTTTGGCTGTGGTAGATACCATCAGGTTTAAATGCTATAGCTGCTGGGAAAGAACTGACATGTCTCTCTCTCTCTCTTTTTCCTGCTTCAGTATCTGTGTCAGAATCTGAACCTGGGACCGTGACATGACATATACACATAGGGCTACTCTCTTGTAAGACACTTTGTAGTTGAAGGATTAAGAGGTAGCTGGAGACATTTTGCTAAGTGAGGCAAAAGACAGGATGATGCCCACTGCTTTTCCACAAAACCAAGCCAGTTGCTAAAAGATAAGCTTCCTCCATCACACCTCAGAATATTCAGAGTTTGGAAAAGTTCCTGTTTTTTTTGGACTGTAACTTCCATGTAGCCTGGAATATTGTAGTTCAAAAAAGTAACAAGCTCGTTGGAAAGGCTGCTTTAGGAGATGCTGGATAAGATGTATAGCACACCCAGCCCTATCCTCCAAGATAAGGGAATGACTGGTGGCTCATGGGAATGACTTGTTGGCCTGCCAGTTCTGTTCCCCCGATTCTGCTGCCTGAGGCTGTTGGTTCATCCTGCTTAATGGTAGGGATGGACCTGGAAGGGCTTAACATGCTTGTGAGGGGGAAAAAAGGTACATTAGACCCAGAATTTCTGAGTAAGTTTCATTAGGATTGGGCTGTATGAATTCCAAACAGTACACCCATTCTATATAATTATAATGACCTCATCCTTCAGGCACTGTCCTGAATGCAGTCAAATAAGGAATGCAAAAGAGGCAGCTGTACAAAACACTAAGCATCCCAAAGATACAGACCTTTTCTACACCCTACCTTAGTCTTCCAGTTGCAATCGTGGCAGCGCCTCTGCCAGGAAGGGAGTGCAACGGAAACGCTCCACTCTGCACCAGACCAGCTCCCTGTGGAAGGAGCGTGAGGAACACACCTCTTTTTTCCGCAGTGCAGCCGGGCTCTTTCCCATGCTGTGCTGGAAGTGCAGGGCTGTTACATGATTGGGGGTCACTGACGGAGAAAATCCATCAACGATTTACCCCACTATCGCTCCGACTGGCAATGGGAAAAGATGGGACCACTATGATGTCCTGTGGAAGCATTGTTGCAGTCCCACTCCTCTCCTGTCCCCATGCCAGGACGCAGTCCTCCTGCAGAAAGGGCCACAGATTTAGAGTGGAAGAATGACACCAAAACCAGTCCACTTAAGGCCTGAGTGGGGTCAGGAGGCATAGAATGCTGATTAATTGTTAGAGGAAGATGATAAAGGGAATGGAAAGGAATATCTGGGAAAAGGACATGCTTAGATGGCTAATTAGAGTGCTCCACATCTATGCTTCTCAAACTATCTGATGGGGGGACAACAATTCTTTTTTCCAGTGTGCCACTGCCTGGCACTGCATTTGTGCCCACTGGCTACGATTGTTTCTTTCTTTTCTGGAAACTTGCCAGGGGCCAGCAGTCAATGGCTCAGGGACTAGCACTGGTGCAGGGACAACTACTTTGGGTAGCACTCCTCCATACCACAGCATAATGTTGCAGACTGTTCTACTAATTCTCAGACATTTTTCCAGTCTGGTTCCCTGTAAGCCATGTTAATATATAGTTACCATTCACCCTGGGTCAACTGAAACAATAATAAGGAATTCTGTTTCTCTGACCATGTACAAAGTGCTTTCCTATTACCATTGACAGTTTGTTCCACTTGTTTGAGATTACTGTCAGGGAGACACATGCTTTAATCCGCCCCAGTTAACCTTTTGATGAGTAAACCACACTGGTCTGCTCATGAGTCATGGGGAAAGAGAGGGGAGAGAACCTAACAATGAAATATCCTAACTTCCCTTTATGAGCAGTAAACAATAACCTCTGCATTTTGCTTCATAACTCATTTAAACTTGTGTCTGGCCAGCTGATGTGAAGGCGAGATACTACAGAGTTTGCTGGATTCTGAGTTATTATCTTCAGAAGCCAACTGTTCTTAGAAGAAACCTGAAGGCTTCAGAGATCAGGTAAGCCAAATACTGTTTTTGGAAAGAAGTCAAGGAAAACTTCTGTTCCTTCCAGTGTTAGGGTTTGGGACGTTGTGTGATGGAGGTATTGTTGTTTTGGGTATATAGTAACCAGCTTTCTCCCCATCCAGTACCCTCTAGATATTTTGGACTATAACTCCCATCAGCCACAATCAAACATGGCCAGTGGTCAGGATGATGGGAGATAAAGCCCAAAAACTTTTGCAGGATGCTAAGTTGTGGAAAGCTCATATGTAGATTCTTTTCTCCTACTGTTATTTCTAGTCAACAGGTTTAGTTAATTCCTAAGGAGAAAGAAGAGGAAAATGCTGTTGTTGTTGCTGTTGTTGTTATTCTAAAAGGCACTATACATTATGATAATAATACCCTGCAAAACCTATTTACCAGTAGGTTGATCAGGCACACCAAGGATAATGATGGCTCTCTCACATTTAGTGCTCCCTCAAAGCTTGGTTGAATAGTTTTCAGGACTACTTTTGACAGTGCTAGAAAGAGCTCTCTCTTCAATATCTCCAAGGCAGGTAGTGTTTGAAGAAGGATTCAAATACTCTACTCTAGTCAGGACCAAAATAGGATTAAAGTCACTGTGCAATTTCTCTCTCAAGCTTCGTCTCCTTCTACGAAGTGGCATGAAGTGGTAAATGCAAAGGTAGTAAATTCCATTTTTTTTTATTGGAAGGGAAGGTTCATATAAAATTATCCCTCAGATTACAAAATAAAATTAAACACTTTTCCCTACAGGCTGGGAGTCATCATGCAGCATTGTTTGGCAAATGCAGCTCATGCTAGCAGCTAAAAACATACAAGCATACCTCAGTTAACAAAGTTTATTTTTGCAAAGTGCTTTCATGCCTCATCAGGCCCCCTTTCCTTCTCGTCCTCTTTTTAGCTAGAAGTTTTTGTAGTAGCATCACTTTTAGGAGCAGGATAAAGGAGGGCTGGAGAAACACAGTCTTTTATTGTTGGGTTGCAGAAGCGCATCTATAGTTAACAATGCAATAAATCTTGAGCAAGGAAAAGAACAGCATTCTAGTGTAGCCCATCTAAACATGGCCATGTGTGCCTCCTTACAACAGCCATGGTAAATAGCAGCTGCCTTTGGTATCCTTTACTGAAAATGTGTGAACTGCAAAACAGAAAGAAAACAAAAGAGCAAAGAAGCTTCATCAGCTAACCCCCTCCTCATGTGTTAAAAAAATAGATCTGTAAGTCTATGCCACCAAAATGGAAATTATTAGACAACTAGAGGCTGGTGAAAGAAAGAAAAAATGATTCCTGAATGCATTTTGGAAGAAGTCTTGAAGTGGTCTATAGAAGATTCCAGATGTTTTTGTTTAGTTATGCAATGCTTACCTGGCCAGGTTGTTTCATATCACATGTGTATATCTTTAGTTCTGAATAAAATGTCTGCTAAAACATGCTCAAGCTGCTCTTGTTTCTCTTATCCCTATACTCTTCATGTTATTTCTGGCTTTTGTACCAAAGTTTCAGTTAAAGAATTTATTGATGCCCACTAAATTAATGCTAACTGAGGTATATCTGTACTTTGTAACTGTCCCAATTTGACAGGGCCAGTCCCAATTAACCCTCAGTCTTCCCACTTTCTCAGATGCTTTTAAATTGTCTCAGTTTCTCTCTCTTCTTTTCACTTCCCCCCTTTGTCCTCAGCTTACTTCAGTTGCTGCAAAGTGAGTGCAAAAACAAACTGCTGTAATCTCTTTTAATTTATGTGTTCTTCCTCATTAATAACTTTTGCCTTCTTGGCTATACTTTGATGTTACTTGACTGACATGTGTCCCAGTTTTCATTTGTGAAATCATAGAATCGTAGAGTTGGAAGAGACCACAAGGGCCATCAAATCCAACCCCTGCCGTGCAGGAATCAAAGCATTCTTGACAGATGGCCATCCAGCTTCTGATCAAAAACCTCCAAGAAGGAGACTCTACCACACTCCCAGGCAGCATATTCCACTGTCAAAACTGTTCTTACCATCAGAAAGTTCTTCCTAATGTTAGAGGAAATCTCTTTTCCTGAAGTTTAAAGCCATTGCTCTGTGTGCTAGTCTCTGGAGCAACAGAAAACAGGTTTGCTCCATCCTCCATATGACATCCCTTCAAATATTTAAACATGGCTATCATGTCACCTCTTAACCTTCTTTTCTCCAGGCTAAACATACCCAACTCCTTAAGTCTCTCCTCATATGGCATGGTTTCCATTGTGGTTTCCATTTCCATTTCGGTTGCCCTCCTTTGGACACGTTCCAGCTTGTCAATATCCTTTGTGAACTGTGGTGCCCAAAACTGGACACAGTATTCCAGGTGAGGTCTGACCCAAAGCAGAAGAGAGTGGTACTATCACTTCCCTTGACCTAGACACTATACTTTGTAAATCCCTGCAAAACTAAAGTATGCTAGTGAATATGGAAATGTTGAACCAAGCTTAAAAACATTTCTTTTTTGGACTATAACTGCTAGTGACCATGCTGGTAGTTACGGAATTCTGAGGGTTGTATTCCAGAAAACTCCACTTCTACAAGCTCTGGCCTGGCAGGTATAAGAACAGTAGCTGAACTAAAAAAAGAGAGATGTTCTTCCTACCTTTCAAAGTATTGTAGAGATCATTGCTAATCTACAAAGCAGTCTAAATCCCTCAGCAATGGTCCATTTGGATTTTATGTGGTGGCATTGGAGATTGGAAAGGGGTTTGAGTTGAATCAATTAAATCTTTAACAAGAAAAATTTTATTCCCATCCCTAGCCTACTTTTTCTCAATATGAAAAAAAAAAGGCACTTGTAAAAGAAGTTAGTAATTGTGAGTTTGTATTGTGGTCTTTTTCTAACCAATCTTATTCCTTCACATTCACCAATACATTTTTTATTTTGACATAAAGGTAGTAGGCATATATTTCATTTTCAAGGAGGATTTTTTAAAAAAAGGTTTCCAGAAGGAAATAATCTATGGTATTTTAGGATTAATAATTCTCCCTGCCTTCCCACCTCCATGATGGATTTAATGCATTTGCCAGAGTTAGCTGACAGATAGAACTTTGGAGGTGATGATACACTTCCAGCCACGACGTTCCTATACAGGGAAAAGCTGTGGCAGTTGAATTTTTGCCTGGTGTGGCTGATTAAGACAAGCAAGCCCTTCCAGAAAACCTGTCTTATGAATTCCACAGTCCTCCTAGAGGTCAGCCTTCATCTAATTGGTATTTTAAGTCAGGCTTGTAGATACACCCATCAATTCATACCCTCCAACATTTCACAGATGAAAACTAGGACACTAATGGCCAAGCAACATCACAGTGTAGTCAAGAAGGCAAAAGCTCTCAGTGAAGAACACACCAGCTAGAAGAGGCTGCAGCAGTTTGCTTTTGCCTGAGTCTTCAGGAAAGGACAAAATTCCCATCTCTCGTTTTCCCTTTTGTCCTCAGCTTACTTCAGTTGCTACAGAAGGGGTTCAAAGTACAAATGTAGTTCAAGTTAACTCAGCAGAGGGGAGAGGAGGTGGAATCTTGCTTAGGTAAAAGGAAATTGCTGCAACCTCTCCTAGCTGGTGTGTTCTTCCTCATTAATGACTTTACCCATCTTGACCACACTTTCATGTTGCTCAGCCTCATTTACCCCAATTGTCATCTCTGAAATGTTGGAGAGTATGATAGCAGAAGAAATGCCATCTTAAAATTTCCCGCAATACCCTGAGGTCACATCGGGCAGAACACTGTAGGAAATTTTAAATGGTAAAGATCTTCTGTGGCTTGAGTTAATCTTTTTAGGAGGGTAAATTTTTATTGGCGCCTGGGGAATAGTTTTCACTTCACTACATTGGATTTTATTTAACACCGTTGGACTGACCCTCCATCCCATCTGAAGCCTAGGATATGTTGTCCTCTGCATCTACTGAAATATAGAAAATAACAGCAGTTCTGTCCTGCAGGTTGTCTGCTGTGTTCTCACTAATCCCATTACTGCCAAGGGAAAATGTTTAAGAGGCTGGCCAAGCAACTCATACAAGAGCTGGACTCAGATGGGAGCCTGTTTCCTGTGACCAGCCTGGCCCAGAGCGACAGCTTCCGGCCTCTTTCTCTGGTGACCAAAGAGCAATTCAGGTTGCCATGGCATACCCGGAAGTATTCCCCAACCCCATTCAAGCTGGCAGATGTACTTCAGGAAGGAGCAACTATGGACATAGGTATGTCATTTCATATTATTTCATAAGCTTTTATCAGGGCAGTCTGTGTTTTGCCCAGCTCTGTGAGATCTGAAGGGGAGGGATGGGAAATTGGTGGTACCATACATGCTTTTGGATTGCAGCTCATATCATCCTTGATCACTGTCCATGGCTGGCTGAGCCTAATGGGGAATGGAATCAAACAACATCTGAAAGGACAGAGGAGAGATGAAGTAACTCGCTACTGATTACATGTAGGCCAGGATACAAGGTGTTTATTTTGTAATAAAGAAATATAATACGCTTTAGAAATAAGTATGGCATTCAAAAACAAAACAAACAAACAAACAAAAAAACAAAACAAAAAACCCACCACAGTTAAGCAGGGGTAAAGGATGACTTTTTTCCTCTGTAAATATAGTTTGTATTAGTTAGTCAAACATATTACAATGACAACCATAAACATAACACATTTTATTCTTGTGCACCAGGATTAAAAAAAAGTTAGCATCATTTGAATTGGGATTTCAATATCAATGTATTGCAGGGTATAAACATGCCCCATGTCCAAAGGAGTGTGTGTGTAGATTCGATTGTGATCCACTGAGACACTGAAAGCCAGGAAGCACATAATGGAATAAAAGTAAAATCAAAGCAAATTGAAATAATATACTAAAACATGCACTTCATATATTGTGGTGGATTTCCTGACCCCTGTTAACTCCAGCATTCTCGCAGAAGAAGAAAGTCATTTTTCCCCAAATGGGGCCAGACCCCATTGACAACCAGATATGAAAACAAAAGGGGAAATTTTTCATCCCAGTTGGCTGGACAGAGACGTACCTACTTATAGCAAAAACCAATAGATTTGTGGGGACTGTTTTGTCCCAATATTTTGTGTTTAAAGTGGAAAAAAAAAACACATGGCAAAAATGAAAATTAATATGCAGCCAACATATTATTAGCAATTAATGTGGCAGTTAAGTTTCATAGAATGATGGGATCTTAGAGTTGGAAGGGGCTTCCAGGGCCATCTAGTCCAACCCACTGCCATGCAGGAATACGCAACCAAAACACTCCGAAAGACATCCATTCAACTTCTGTTTAAAGACTTCCAAAGATTCAGACCCCACCTCCGTGCAGGGCAGCCTGTTCTACTATCGAACAGTTCTTAGAACATTAGGAAGTTCTTCCTCATGTTTAGGCGGAATTTCTTTTCTTGCACAGTCGGCCCTCCGTATTTGCTAGGGTTAGGGGCACGGGACCTCCGCAAAATGGAAAAATCACAAATATCAAAATGTATGTGTCTGTGAGAAGGCATGGTAGGGAGAACAGGCACCCAGGGCCCAATCAGATCAGCAGAAGGAGAGGAAAAGGGGGTGGGTCATTATGGAGGCTCTATACTTTCTCATTCTCACCCATCTCCTTCTTGGGTATAGGGGAGTGGCACTGAGAGAGAGTTTGTGGTGCTGAACACCAGCCAGGCAGTAGCTGGTAGAGAAGGAAGAGGACCAGATGTGGGTTTTAAAAGGACAGCATGACCTATTCAGAGCTGCTAAGAAGGAAGGTTCCACTGGAAAAGAAATGCCTGAGGTGGAGGGGTAGGGGTTGGAGAAACTCCAAATAATCAAATCCTTGAAAGTCAAACATGCAAATATGGAGGGCTGATTATAATTTGAATCCATTCGCTTGTGCTATAGTCTCTGGAGCAGCAGAAAACAAGCTTGCTCCATCTTCCACATGAAATCCCTCCAGATATTTAGAGATCGCTATCATATCACCTCTTAGACTCCTCTTCTTCAAACTCCAAACTTCTCCATACCCAGCTCCCTCAATCGTTCCTCATAAGGCTTGATTTCTAGACCTTTGAACATCTTGGTCACCCTTCACTCGGCACATTCCAGCTTATCAATGTCATTCTTGAACTGTGGTGCCCAGAACTGGACACAGTATTCCAGGTAAGATCTGATCAAAGCAGAAGAGAAAGACATTATTACTTCCTTCAGTTTGCATACTATGGCCCTTTCCGCACGAGGCGAGGGAATCGCTCCGTGCCGTTACCTACCGCTTCTTCTGGGGTCTGAAGCAACGCAGACTGTCCCTGAAGCCCTTCTGCAGGGCTCCTCCTTGGTCCAGGGCGAATCGGAGCAGTGCAAGGTCTGTAGATCCGCACTGCTCCGGCTTCCAAAATGGCAGCTTCCAGCTTCCAAAATGGTGGCTTCCGGCTTCCAAAATGGCGGCTTCCGGCTTCCAAAATGGTGGTTCCAGCTTCCAAAATGGTGGCTCCCGGTTGGTCGTGGGTCCCAACCAACTGCTGAAGCTTGCCATGCCTAAAGCCTGCCCTCCACAGTTCACAGGCTCACATTGGTGCGAGCCTGTGAATCCGCACAAGGGAGCAGGAACGCAATGGTGCGTTCCAGGAAAATAAAGACCTGTTTTTTGCGGTCTTTAGAAAACACGCTGGAGGGCCACTTGGGGTCGTTTTGGAGTGGACTGAGGTGCAGATCTCTGGTAAGTAGTCCGCTCCTAGTCCACTCCAAGGTGCAGACAACCTCTGTGAAAGGACGCACTGCCCCGTTCTAATTGCCTGGTGTGGAAAGTGCCTATAACTCCTATTGATGAAGCCCAGGATTGCATTGGCTTTTTTAACCACTACATCACTCTGTTGATAATTTTTATTAACATCTTCACATGGACAAATTAATTTCCAAATTACTTTCAACGTTAATTAATAACTGGTTGCACTGATTTTTTCAGGCTTTGATCACCAGCATATGGGCTGGAATTCTGTGGATGCATTGTGCTTGGTATAACTACATGAGATTAGACGGGTGTGAAACAAGCCGTATGTTTAGTGGCCATGTATTAAGTATAGCACTGGAGAAATAGGCTGCTTTGAGCCGATAGATTTTGTGTTCATTTCCTTGCCACCACTGTATGACTGCCAGGGTAGCACGCCAACAGGATTCTTGTCCTATCTCAGTCCTGGCACAGCTGATAAATCAAACAAAACAAACTGAATATCTCCCAGCTTGTTACTTACTTCCAGGTAGTAAGCAAGGAATCATAAATAAAGTCCAACATAAACAAAGTCCAGCAGGGTTTCACAAGGTGTCCAAGGTCAATCTGAGCATTTGTCAAAGCATCCAGCAAGGTAGCAGGTCAGATAAGCTCTCACAACTCCTGGAGGGAAAGGAGGCCAGCTAAATAGGTCCCGAGCCTAGTACAGCTGAGACTTGATTGATTGTTGTCGATTGTAAATCCTGAGAGAGTGATGCTGGCTCTCTCTTTGCTGCCTGGGCACTGCGAAGCTAAGTCAAGGTAAGTGTTTCTCTATATCTGAAGAGGCAGGACTCTCTGTTGGGCAAGTCACATTCTCTCAGCCTCAGAAGAAGGCAAAGGCAAACCTCTTCTGAACAAATTGCTTCTGCGGGACCCCAGGTGAAGAACCACCAGTCTAATGTTTAACTGTATCTAGGAAGATAACAATGCCAGTAGTGGAGGACACAGGACAACAGTACAGGAGACCATTTCAGAACTAGTTCCAAAAACACCTTCCCACAAAACTTAAATCTATGGAGATTTCATGACATGAAGAACCAGGTACTGGTGTTATTTCTCCCCCTCTAACACTGAAGAGATAAAGAATTGGTGCTGAACTATTTGTGCACAGTGTCTTGTTCAGTGGAGCTGGTTTTAAAAGGCTGCTGTGTCAAATATTGCTTCCCAACTGGCATCCTCAATAGAACATCTCAAATTGTTTTCCCAAGTTATTTTCAAAGCTTTTGTGTCACCACAGGTTTCTGCTGTGACTGGATTGTAAATAACAGACCTTGGAATGTTATTCAAAGCCTCAAATGTATTAGTGCTAGCTGTTACATTTTGGAAAAAAATGGTTCCAAAATGGTTGGTGTGTTAGTATTAGTACTGCTCATCATTTTATTATACTTGTTAGTAATATGTTACTAATACACTATAAACTCACACACACACACACTTGAATATTTGAAGCGATGTCATATGGAGGATGGAGCAAGGCTGTTTTCTGCTGCTGCGGAGATCAGTGGCTTCAAACTGGAAAAGAGATTCCATCTAAGCATTAGGAAGAACTTCCTGACAGTAAAAGCTGATCAACAGTGGAATGCATTGCCTCCAAGCATGGTGGAGTCTCTTTCCTTAGAGGTTTTAAACAGAGGCTGGATGGCCATCTGTCAGGAATGCTTTGATGGTGTATTCCTATGTAGCAGGGGGTTGGACCTGATGGCCCTTGTGGTCTCTTCCAACTCTATGATTCTACGATGCTATGATTTAAAGCTCTGAAAAATAGACATAAAGTCAAAAATGGCCAACTGTCTCCCAAACCTAAGTGTTCTGAACACATGTTTGTTTTTGCCTTTTTTGCTAGAGCTGAAGTACTCTGAACCACTCCTGTTTTCTGCAAACACATGCCATAAATCTGGCGCCCGGCTGAACCTTAAGATTCATTCTACGCAGGTAGAAATAAGTGGTTTAGATTCAACTTGCTCATCTGCCTCCCCAGTATATGTGAAGAAGAGCTATGTGGACATCAGAGACCTGTGGTGAGCTTGGCTTTGGAAACCGACCCCTCCCTAAACTGCAAACCTCAGGATTCCATAGGATGTTGAAAGTAGAATAATAGTGCTATAACACTCTAGTGCAGAAATGGCCCCAGTCTGCAGCAACTGAAACAAGTAGAGGACAAAGTGGGGAAACTGGGAGGAGGAGAGAGAAACCAGGACATTTTAAAAACATCTTAAAAAAGTGGGATGACAGAGGATTAACTGGGACTGGCTTTGCCAAATTGGGACAGTTGGTGGATATAGTAGATGGGGTTTCACTGGATTCCTAGCTGTCTGTGCAATTTCTTTAATTAGCCTCCTAAGGCAAAACACCCAGTGGATTCACCACTGCAGAGGAAGTTAATCCCACTCTCAATTTTACCCCTGCTTCTTTCACAGCTTCTCCAAATTGAATGGAAACAAAGGCTGGTGTCAAATCTGTTGTCTAGGCTCCAAAAAGCCACCCCTATCCTTAAGGCAGTGGCACTGAGCTTGCAATAACATCAGATTAAAACAAAAGATGTTCCCTGGTCGCTTTGAGGAAAGAGGACAGGCAAAGTCTTGTTTAATCCAAATTGCCTTTGGGGTTTTAGAGGATTTCTGTTACTGTACTTCCATCACTGGCCACTAGAGGGTAGGCAAGGGCAAGAAAAACAAAGTCAGCTTTCTCTTAATTGGGAGTGCTGGATGAATTCATTCCTACCTAAATACCCTGAGACTCCAGAGTCTGTGTGATCTTGGAAGTAAAGCTGTGTCAGCCCTGGTTAGCACTTGGATGGGAGACTGCCAGTGAATACCAGGTGCTGTAAGTTACATTTCAGAGGAAGGAACTGGCAAAACTACCCCTGACTATTCCTTGCCTAAGAAGACCCTCTGAAATTCATGGGGTCACCATAAGTGCAAAGGTGACTTGAAGGCACATACACTCAATTTAGAGACAAGTTATCTCTGCTAGGGTGTGCATTTCTGGTTGTTTTATTCTCACATGGAAGAATGAAAAAAAATCAGAAGTCTTGATTATGCTAGCATGAGATTAGTTTTTGATGATTTCTTATATTTGGGGACTTTGTGAGAATTTCATAAAGGGCTATTCATGAAGTCCTATGTTCTGTGCAAAAAGTGCTTTTTGCAGAAATATTTTCTGCACAGAAACAAAAGGGATTTTGCCTAAACTTTTTATTTATGAAAATGATTTTCTTCACCAAAAAACTTTTATTTTTTTATTTTTATTTTTATTTTTTTCAAAGAAGTCCTGAACTGTGAACAATTTCACAGCACATGACAGTTTTTACCCAGAAATCCTTTCTTGGTGAGAAGAAAATTATCAAATATACTTTACACCCCTACAGCTGGCCAATTGTCCCTGTGTGCCTCTGGTGAAGGATGCTGACAAAGAGTCTGAGGATATAGCTGTGTGTACGTGTGGCCTACCTCCAAGTGCCAGTAATGTTAACTTTAGATTGTCACTCTTGTTGCCTTCTCTACATGGAATGGGTGGTTGGGTACCATCTTGTCTTTCTCCTCAAGCAGCAAAAGTTTGATAGAAATTACCTTTTTGAACTACACCTCCCAGAATCCCGGAGCCATCATGGCAAGTGGGCATTCTGCCTGGGGACTTCTAGGGCTTATAGTCTAAAAAGTAACTTTTCAAAGTTCTGCCAAAATGAATTGGGTTGCCCTGAGGCCTGGGAAGACCTCTTTCCTCTGGGAGACTTTTACTCTGAGAGAATTGCTGCGAGGGGCACAAGAGGACAGACTCATAGGTTCCCAGCTCTTTTCTCAGCAGCTGTTGGGAGTCCAGGAAAGTCGCTACATTCCTCTGTATTGGTTGCAGGACAACTGAGAGGTCCCTCGGCTTCATCCAGCAAGTCTACCCTAAACTGCATTTATATGTTGTGACGGAAGCCTTCGAGATAATGGATTCACTTCTGGTAGAAGAGACCATGCAAGCAGGAGGCAAGGGAGGGGTTACTGTGGCAGAATTACTTCAGATTCAGGTTTGTTTGAGGCTTATGACTTGGATTTTTTTTTCTCTTTTCTTCTCCCCTCCTCTTAGCTATAAGAAATAAACCAACAAACATGTGAGATATATGCCATACAAAACCATTGCAGAGCTGAATTCCAGTAGTGTAGTAGAACCAGGGTTAACAAGATCAAAGTACCGGAATTTTTTGGTTAGCAGGGATAATGAAATCTTCTGCCCAACCTCTTCACCCTTGCTTGTTCCCTATGAGCTTAGTCACAGTCCTCAAAGTAGTGCTGGTGGGCAGTGGGATAGATTCTCCTAGGACCTAAAATATAGTTCTGAATTACATTTTTTTGTAATGGCACTATATTTGGAGATGGCCAACCCTTACGTAAGGCATGAAATATCCATCAAGTTTAAAGAAGACCTGTTCCTGGTGGAGATGAAAACTGCTGGAACTGTTTATTATAGATCAATACGGCTGTTCACATTTTAGAATTCTCCTTCAAAGTAGTGTTACCAGTTTTTCATAATAGCAATAAAGGACGGTTGAAATTTGTGAAATGCAGGGTTACATTGAGGAAGTAGTTTTTAACAAGTTCATGTTCTACCTAGTGGTTTGCACATTGGACTACAAACCTGGAGACCAGGGTTCAATTCCCCCTCAGCCATGGAAGCCCAGTGGGCACCCTTGGGCTCATCACACACTCTCAGCCCCATGATAGGGTCATCTTAGGGTTGCAGTAAGTTGGAAACAACTTGAAGGCACACAACAACAACAATAACAACAACAACTGAAATTATTGATTTCTGTTAACTTATCCGTGTGTTCTCTGAAAAATTAACATGTTGTCTACATTTTAACTATGGCCTAAATACCCTAAAGGTACCAGATCCTATGTGATCTTTGAAGCTAAGCAGGCTCAGGCCAGTTAGTACTTGGATGGGAGATTACCAACAATACCGAGTGCCATAGTCTATATTTCAGAGGAAGGGACTGGCAAAACCACCTCTGAGTATTTCTTGCCTAAGAAAACCCTATGAAATTAATGGGTTTGTCATATCGTCAGGAGAGCTGAAGGCACATACACATACACTGCATTCATACATTACATGATACTCACATTTCTGTCTTTATAAAAGGTCCACATGCAAAAATACACTTTTTTTTTTTGGCCACCTTGTTTAGCCTATATGAAAAGAAAACCTTTGAAGTCCTCAAATAGGGACATCCCATATAGTAAAGGACACCTGCCAGTCCTATATGGCAGTACTACTTAAAATGGTGGCCCATGGATCAGTGCCATACCCTGAACCATTGACTGCCAGTCCCTGTCAAGATTCTAAGAAAGAAACAAACAGCTGTACCCAAAGGGCACAATTGCAGTGCAGGTCCCTGACATATTGGAAAAAAAGGTAATTGCTAGTCTCTCATATCAGATAGCCTGAGAAGCACTGCGATCAGGGACAAGTTTTCAGGGCTTCCCATATAATAAGGGCTATCTGGCAATCCTGCTTGGGAGCCTAACTATGGCTGATGAGCTGTAATGCACTTCAAAGGGGTTCTGAGGAACTCTTTCTTCCCACTGATATACTGTTCAACCATGATGACCTTCATGTTTCCAACCTGCTAATCTGTGGCTCAGCTTACCACTTCCCAAGGTTTAATAGGCTGGCTTAACATCCACAGGAACAGCTTTGGCTGCTTTCTTTTTTCACAAGACTCTGACTTGTGGTGGACAGAATGTCAACTGGAATCTATTAGCAGCTTGTTGGCTGATTTCATAAGGTGTTCTGACCCCCTGTTGTTCACTGCAATGGTGGTGGTGGGGGCATCCCGCTTCTTAAAATTCTGAGAAAAGTTTAGGTCAGGGATGGGGAAAAGGTGGCCTATGAACCCCAGGGCCACTAGTGTGGCCCCCAGGGGTCTCAAAGGATTACAACTAACATTGGTTTCTGGCTGAGCATGTTCTCAGAGGTACCCAGTTTTGGAATCCATGTATGTCACTGAATCCCCAATATTCTGCCAACGTTTTTGTCCTGATGGACTTCAGGGTCCTAGAAAGAAAACTGGTAGTTTTCTGCCTAGTCCTGTATGCAAAGCATCTCATAACAATCTGTATTTGAATCCCCAGGGCCTGAACACAAGAATCAAAAAGAGGTCCGTGCTAATTCCCCGAGGCACAGTCATGGCCTATGGGGTGGAAAAACTCCAGACTCGGGAGGAAGATTTGGGTGAGTGAAAGCCATTTTGAAGATACATTGAAGTAGGTGTAGATTTTGCATATCTAAGGGGCAGGCGGTGCATGTCAAAGGACAGGACCATAAGTGACTTCCCATGAGAGGGAAAGGTGGTACAAAGTTAAGCACATCAGGCATGCTTTTAAGCAGGTGTATAGAAAAGAAGAGAAAACAAGAAAGAAATTCTTTCTTCCCTACAATTTTAAAAATGCTTGTTTGTTTGCCCAAGGATTGATTCTAAAGCTCTCTAAAGTCATAGGATGGTCTTACTGGCTTGGGTGGGCTTTATTGATCAAATGTTGACAGGGCTTGATTTCAGCTAGGGTTCAGCACCAGAACTTGAAAGGATCTCTGAGATGAGGCAAAACTCTAATAACACCAAATGGAGCAATCATCTGACTTGATTTATGGAGGCTGCTTTATATTACTCCAGGTGGCTACTTGTGTGAGAGCCATCGTGGCATAATAGTTTGAGCATTGGACTAAGGCCTTTTCCGCACAACGATGCTCTCGTGTGTCTTCCTGTCACAACCCTGGCAGCGCCTATGCTGGGATGGGAGCGTGTTCCCAGTGCTCCTTCCACACACGACTGGCAGCCTGCAGAAGGGAGCACGAGGGACAGCCTTCTTCCAATGCTGCAGTAGGGGAAGAAGCGTGTCGATTGCACTTCTGGCCCTTCTGCATGGCTGGCTGCAATGGAAGGCTTGTGCAATCAGAGGTCATTGATGAAGTTTTTCCATCAATGATATAGCCCATGATCACACCAGCTGGTGATGTGAGAAGGGTGGGACCGCAACAACGTCATGCAGAAGCAGTGTTGTAGTCCTACTCCTCTCAGGTCCCCATGCTGGGATGCCATCATCATGTTAAAATGGCCAAAGACCCTGGAGAGCAGGTTTCAATTCCCTACTCAGCCGTGGAAACCCACTGGGTTACCTTGGGCACATCACATACCCTAAGCCCCAGAAAATGCCACGATAGGTTTGTCTTAGGGTCGCTATAAGTTGGAAACGACTTGAAGGCACACAACGGCAACAATGGCTACTTGTGCAAAGAGATTAGTCACTGCAGAGAAGATACAGTTTTCTCTCCATTTTCCCTTGCCCCTTCCCCTTGCTTTGTATGTGTATGGGTGCTGGGGTGGAATAGTTATTTAAAACATCCATCACTCACCTTTCCATTGCAAGATCATCAAAGTGACTTAGGGTCCAAAATAAAATAATTTATACTACAACATACAAAAGCCAATGACCTAAAAATAACAGCCTGAGGTGCAAAAAGAGTGAAGATTGTTTTATGATGTGTGAATCATCCTATCCAGTGTGGAGAATGTGCACAGGGGTGGCTCGCCACATGGAGGTAGTATCTATTCTGTGCGGCACCTGTGTGCAGTTAAAGTATATCCCACATTGCTCCAAAGCATGGGTCATGATGAAGATTTCTTTTCCTTATAATTTGTTCATTTTGTTTTGTCTTTCAGTTTTTTCCAGCCCAAAATTTCAAACAAAGTTGGCTTCCTTGCTTGCTTATAATGGTATGTTGAACATTATTTATATCTATAACTCACATATAGTCTATTTCTGAGCAGTGAAGAGGTTCACAAGTTGCAGTGTTTACCAGTTTTCTCTTTCCTTAGGAGAAAGTTACTGGAGATTATTGTGTTTCTGTGATGTAAGGTTCATTTACACATATAGAGGCAGAGCATAAGATCGTGGTCACAACAGTGACACTAATATTCCAACCGATTTCTGTTCAATGTTAGATTTCTAGGAAAATATGCAATGCTATAGTTCTTGCTGCAAAGAGCAAAGTTTGCTTTTTACTAATTTCACACTCAGTTCTAGCACAAGACTGACTTTCTGTTGCACATACTGGGACCCTTTCTCACTATGCAATTAGAGCAGTATGATTCCACTTTGATTACCATGGCAACATCCTATGGAACCTTGGGATTTGTAGTTTGATGAGGTCTATGAGAATTCTCTCTGACTGAGAATTCTAAATACCCCTCCCCAGACTATAAATCTGAGGATTCCGTAGGATGGAACCATGACAATCGTAGTGGAATCGTAGTGTTATAACTGTGTAGCGTGAACCTATTCTTCCACTTTCCTTGTTTAGTGGGGGAAAGGAAAATGACTCTTTTCCTGCAGTGGAGGATATCCTTGGATGGGCTGATCCTTCCTCTTAGCCCATCCATCCATTCCATGCCATCACATATGCCCTTTTTGCCTGGTTCAGCTCCCAGACCTAATTGGAATGTTATTGGCCAAGTGACCATCGACTGTTTACTGAAGTGCGCTTAGTTGGTGAAACTTTATGCTTCAATAAACCTCTAGTTTTTAAGATACCACAGGACTTTTTACAGGCTATATGGACTGCACAGGATAGATGGAGGGCCTATATGTGAGCCCAGAGCCACACTTTTAAAAACCCCTGATGTAACACCTAGGCTATTTCTGCACTAGACTATTATAGCGCTATTACCCCTTTTTCAACATCCTATGGAGTCCTGGGATTTGCAGTTACCGGAGGGGCCAGAGGCCCTTCCCAAAACTGCAAACCCCAGGATTCCAAAAGATATTGAAAGCGGGATAATAGTGTGGCTCTGGGCCCACATACAGCCTCCTAAAACTCTTGACCCCATCAGGTTGGTCTCTTTCTGACAGAAGGGGAGAAATGTTGTCAATCCTCCTGGAGTAGTAACTCATCCTTTCAAGAAGTTACGCTCCCTCCCTTGCACAGTTAACTTTTTAAAATACCGGAAGCAGACTTCTAACAACTTCTGAGGTTTTGGGGGGCATTTTTGGCCATCCACATTGTAGGGACAGACTGATATATCAGTCTACCCAGGGCTTCCCAGGTGAGCTGGATTACGGCACTGAATCACTGATATTAAAGCCATATTCCAAAATACATTTGCTAAGGACCACAGGCCATTTACCTCAGCGGAACTGCTTTTTGATTGTATGAAGCAATTGGAAAACAAGCTACTCCCAAGTTGTAATTAATTTTTAAAGAACATAAGCCTCTCACTCTCTTTACAAAAGGCAACATCAGAAGGCAACACAACTCTGCAGTCTCTGTGTTATTGAGAAACCAGTTAGGTGGAATTGAAGAGTAATGGTTTCTGTACAGCAAAGGTCAGAAAACTTTGACCTCCAGATTTTGTGGGCTTCAGATATCAGAAATCCCAGGCAGTATTGTCAAAGGTAAAGGGGTTATGGGAATTGTAGTCTAAAACATACAGAGAACCAAAGTTTCCCCACCCCCACTGTTTAGCCTAGTAATAGTTACCTCCTCCGGTTCCAGTTGAATTTCCAAGATTAGAAGAGTGGATTAGAGACATTTCTCCATACATTGGTGCAAGTGTTGGTGACCTGTGCTCTGAGCAGGATGTGTGTGTGTGTCATTCCTTTGCAGCGGGATAAGATACTATGGGCTGCTTAGTTCATAAGTTCCCAGTGATGGCAAGTCAGGGGAAACCTCCATGTCATAATAACCTTAACCTAGCAAAACAAAAGATTAACTTGCCTGGCACAAAACATAAGTGCTTACTGTTCCTCTGTGTGGGATCATCCCATTCATTCTTTCAAAAAAAAGGACACTAATGTTTCTGTTTCAATCTATAAATTTAAGCTCATTTTAAATGTCCTTTTCTTTAGAATTCCAGGATGAATTGGGCACCTCACTTACAGGTAAGTCAGCATTTGCTGAGTTCTTATTTCATATCAGTTTTGTCTCTCTCATTCATATGGATCGTTCCCCCAGATTAGCATCTCTCAGCAGAAGTGTCAGTCATGAAGTATAAAAATCCATGTAATGAATTGCCTGTGTGATTTTTTTTTTAAAAGTCATGTACACTCTCTAGTGGTGTGGGATCATGTTATATAGAACAAGAGTGATTTGAGATAGCAAGACAGGGTAAGCATAACTATGAAGAACCCAGTGCACTACCACCAGGTAATCACAGAACAGATGTGCTGTCCTTGCTGATTGTGTGTTTAATTTAGCACAGATTTGCCTTTGTCCTTATGGGGCAGGTATGTCTGTGTAACCCAGGCTTTCATCAGCAGGTACTATAAATCCACTTAGCCTGAGCTCAAATCTTAAATGAAAGCTTCACACTTCATAGGCTCTTCTGATATCTCTCTCAGACATGTACATGTCCTGCATACCCCAAAAGACACCCACTACAGAAAGCTGCAGAGAAATAATGCTTTCTGGTGAACTTTATTTGTTAATTATAGGGTGTGCCAGTGACACTCCACTTGAACCTACTGCTGCATAAAGTGTAATGTGGCTGTCCAAGAAAAGCTACCTGAATAGCATGTATAACATGTGGTTCATACCAACTGTATCACTTCAGAGTGCTAGGGAGCTAGGAAGGCTGCCTATTTCAGGTATGGGAATCTGCAGTCCTCCAGATGTTGTTGAACTGCACCTCCCAGCATTCCTTAGCATCAGCTATGATGGCTAGGTTTGATGGGATTTACAGTCCAGCAGCTTCTGCAGGTCCACAAGATTGTCACTCCTGGCATATTTAAATGTTGCATATCAAGATATAGGTATAGATTCACAGCATACTGAAAAACAAGTATGTCACAGAGTAGGGTTGTAGAACAGTCTTCTCCCTAATAAACAGCATTCCTGTTGCAGCCACGGGTGGGGGAGAGCTTTGTATATATAAAAAAAAGACCAGCCTGCTGTATCTCTTCTGCAGTGAGAAGTTATCCGAAAGCTGCATTACGCTATGCCCCCGATCTTGGAGCTTAGCTGCCCATCATCAGCTCAAGAGGTGGCCTGGGACAAGGAGAAGATAATGAAGTCCTCTGCGTATTATTAATAACAATGTAACAATGAGGCTAATAACCTTAACCAACAACTTCTAGGTGTCCAGCAAGTAAAAGATGCTGTTAAAGAGGCATATGAACCACTGATATATCTCAACCAGGCCTCAAAGAAGAATCTTCTGGAATCCTTTGGGATATTCTTTCGAGATGGAGATATTGCCTCCACTGTTCAGTCAGTGGTATGTATGTTTCTTTTCTCAATGGCTCAGCAGTTGCTAGGTGAAGCATTCTGCTTGTTGTTTCTTTTGGTAGCTGTCTCTTTCACTTCTATTAAGTGGCTAATTAGCACAATTTTCTCCACCAGCTGGAGCATTCCATGGTGGGGGACCATGTTGATTGTTCCATGTTGGAACCGTTGAATGAAGACTTTCGGCCTTCAGTGGAAATGTTGCTATCTCACTTAGGAGTTTTCCCAGAAATGGACAGAGAAGAGAGTCAAAGAGACCTCTGGGGACCAGTGCACTTCTTTTGTTCTTCAATAGATGGTATGTGGAGATCACTCTCAGTTGCATGACCATGGGCCTTTCCTCATCACACTGTTCCAGTACTATTATTCCACTTTCAACATCCTGTGGAATTCTGGAGTTTATCGTTTACTGAGGCCCAAGAGCTCTCTGGCTGAGAATTCTAAAGGCCCTTCCCTAAACTGCAAACCCCAGGATTCCATAGGATGTTGAAAGTGGAATAATAGCACAATAGCAGTGTAGTGTGGAAAGGCCCTATGAGTCCTCTTATTAAAAAAAGAGAGAGAGAGAGAGAGAGAGAGAGAGGAAACACATCATTTTTTAAAAAAGGACACAGACTTGCATATACTAATTCATATTGAACTCATAGTAATCTAAATAGAAAGTGAATATATCTCACCATTCATAGTATAAAGATTGGGGAAGATTGTGACCAGTTGATTTGGGTTTGGCTGCCCAGTCTGCTATCCAGGTGCTAACTATTGATGGACCACTTCACTGCCATTGCTCTTTAAAGTAGACATAGACTAAAGACCTAGTTGTTTCATTCTCTGCCCTTTGAACAAAGAATGCTTTCAATGAAATGACTGGTCATGCCGGCTGGGGATTCTGTAATTTAAAAAGTAATGTTTTCCATCTCTAGGACTGATGGGAATTGGAGTCTAACAGCAGGTGGAGGGCCACAGATGAATGGGCTTCAACTGTTTATCCAACACAATGTTTCTTTCAGCTGGGGACCCCAACTCATTATATGAATTGGAGAAATGATTCCTTTAGGTGAGCAGTGAGTTCATGCAAACCTGAATTCACTTGGCCCTGTATGTAACATAAAGGGCCATCCACAAGAGAAAGACACAGGGTAAACTGAAACACCATATGTCTGTCAACCATTCTGGGTGTGACAATACCATTTTCCTAACCACATCTCCCTCTGTTCTCTGTTCTTGGGAATTGCGTTCACAGACTTAGACTATGAGATGCTGCCTCTGTTGGAGACCACTGTGGAGAAGAACATAATGGCTAAACAACTGGAGCTGGTGAGGCCTTTCTAGTCTAATTACTTCTGTGCTGTTTTTACTTGCGTGATTTTTTAGAAATCATTCATACTAATACTAAACATGTATCCCTTGGAAATATTCATTACAGAAGAAAATGTGCTCATTACAGAATTTTGAGATATAGACCATTTCCGCACTAGACTGTTATAGCGCTATGATTCCACTTTCAACACCCTATGGAATCCTGGGGTTTGCAGTTTCAGGAGGGGCCAGCCAGCCCCTCCCAAAACTGCAAACCCCAGGATTCCATAGGATGTTGAAAATGGAATCATAGTGCTATAACAGTCTAGTGCGGAAATGGCCATAGTTGCATCTGACAGATGGACTTTCCTTTGTCTTTTGATTGCCCAGGACAGTTTATTGATATTTTCTCAGTGAGAGCAGGTGATTAGAAAATAGTTCATAGTACTGTCTTGAGTGTTTTGAATGGAAGAATCATAAGACTCTGGAAGTGCAATTTTCCTCCAAACTAGGGGAGGATGGAAGAGGGAGGGAGAGAATAAGAGAGAGAGAGAGAGAGAGGTGTGTGCATGCGTGTGTGTGTGCGCGCGTGTGTATGAGTATATTAAGGGTCAAAACCCAGCAGTTTTGGAACCTAACTAGAGACCTCTTCAGACATCTCACACCATCACACAGATGTTCAGTGAACTGGTAGGAGAATCAGTACGATTATTTCACAGAATCATAGAATCACAGAATCACAGAGTTGGAAGAGACCACAAGGGTCACTGAGTCCATCAAAGCATACTTGACAGATGGCCATCCAGTATCTAAAGAAGGAGACTCCACCACACTCCAAGGCAGTGTATTCCACTGTCAAACCGTGCTAGCCATGCCCTTGTCCAATAGCAGTGCATTTGATGTTGATGTAACAAGGCCTTACTAGACTTATACATACCTAGGGTTCCTCCATGTGATTAGGAGTCCAGGAGAATGAGAATTCCCTTACTTGGAGGAAGCCTACCCACTCAGATGCACTGTCCCTGTGCCAGAAAGCCAGTGGGGTATAAGGGTTAGAATGTGATCTGAGTTCTAGTCCACACTCAGCCATGAAAGTCACTGGGTAACCATAGGCTTTCCATTCTTTCTTGGTCTGATCCTCACAGCATTGTTGTTGTGAGGCTGCAGATGGGAAATGGACAGCCATGGACATCACTCTGAGCTTACTGGCAGAAAGGCAGCATATAAATGTAACTAGTAATTGATGGCTGGGATCCTACATTGATCAGGTGGAGTGTAATGTTCCACTCACTTAGCTCCATGTCCCTCCGTGCCCCAGCAGCTGTCAAGCCAAATGAGGATACCTTCTGCTGCTGCTGCTGCTTTCTGGTGGGTAAGTGAGGGGGTGATTCAGACAGCAGGTCTCAGCTCTGATGGGGGGGAAATGAGGGTGTGTTCACAGATGGAGTGTGCCCTTTTCTTTCCCCTAGGAGCCCAGAGCAGCCTCATTTTTATCATCTGATTTGCTCCCCTCCTCATACCTCCCCACTAAAAAGAAGCAGCAGCAACCTTGGGCTTGACAGCTCCTGGGAGATGATTTTGGATAGAGTGAAAAGGACTAGAGAGGAGTTCCCTGCACACTGTCCAAAAAAGAGATGTAGGCACATGTAACCTGCACTCAACACACAGATATCTCACTAAGAAGATGGTGTTCTATATCTCTCCCTGACACCTTCATGGGGTGTATGGAGGCTATTTGAAGAGAGCTGCAGATGAAGACATATTTTGTCTTCAGCCCCTTGGAGGAAAGGCAAAATAACACTGCAAGAGCTAGAATCTGAATGCAAGACAGAGAAACTGAAAGATTATTCCTTTCCCTTCCTATGTCCCTCTGGAAATGACACATGTAAATTCTTCTTCTTTCTCTTCCTTACTCATTCATCCTCTTTTCTGACTTCAAAAGATGGATGCCATTCTGGAGTGGATTCTTTCTGGTGATGAAGGCAGCATTTTCACTCTCCCATTCCATTCCCTGATGGATGAAGAAGCTGATCTAACAGCAGAGATGCTGCAAACCTGTGGCCTGGATTTGGAAGCAGGAGAAGCCTGTATCACTTGCCTGTGGAACAATAAAACCCGCTCAGACCTGGCTGCTCTTTACTCCAGTTTGTATGTCCTGCAGATCTTAAGTGGATGAAGGGGGAAGGATGACATTTTATAAAAAAAATTATATTCTCCTGCCGGACTCTGGACTCAGTGGTAAAATCCACCATAGTGCTCACTGCTTCCACTGTTCTGAGACTATTCAGTTCTGTATTGACCAAGGCTTGATCTTTTCCCATGAAGGGCCTGATGATCAAAAGAGCATAGAAACAGGAAGTGGTTTGTATGTACCTCAGAGGAGATATTTAAACATTTAAACATTTAGCAGAGGTTTGTCATCCCTGTTGTATCCTCATCAGTCTTGTTCATCATCCATGTCTCTGGGAGCAGTATCTATGAGGCTAAGATGCTGGCCTAGATTCCAAGTTAGAGTCTTTTAAAAATATGAGAAAAAGAGATGCTTCTTCATGGTGACTCTTAGAAATGGAGGGCAGGGAGAATGTTTGTCCATGGTATTCTAATGGTATTTTGTCATCATTAATATGTAGAAGTTGCCACTGATTTTAATAAGGAAAACTGCTGGAAGGGATAACAAAGATTGGCTTTCAGATGCCCAGGACTTGCAAGAATGGGTGTGAAAAATGCAATTATGTAGTTTAGTAAAATGAGAAAGGACCAATGTTCTTTATCTCAATATTAATTCTGATGCAGGAATTTTTCAAGCATCTCCCTAATTCATTCAACGTTTAATGCAAATTTTCAGACATGTTTTAACAGGTACACTTTCCTGTTGAATTTTAGGGGTACCTAAAATCCTGTATTATTGTGACTTTTAAGAGCTTGTCTAATCTCCCGGCCTAACAGTAACTTTAAAGATCACTTCTAATATTTACAGCATAAGGCAAGGCAATCTACTAAATAATGAAAGTCATTTTGGACGTATAATATGTGCCAATGTGTTATTTCTAATCCAGTTTAATACTCCTACCATGAATTGCCTCAGAGAGTGGTGGTCCGTGATTACTAGATAATGACAAACTAATTCTACAGTACTGTTTTCTTAAGTCAATGACAAAAAGAGGGAACTTTGGGCCATTCTGAAAAAAAAAAAACATTAATTGACATGCTACAGAATCTAAGGACATTGTATTGGCTCTTCTTTGTTTCTGCCATCATGTTTTCAAACTCCATCTTGAACTCCATGAAACATGAAACAAACTCCATGAAAATATAACTGGCCTAAACACCCTAAAGGCACCAGATCCTGTCTTGTCTTGGAAGCAAGTCAGGGTCAGCCCTGGATAATGCTTGGGTAAGAGACCACCAATGTATGTCAGGTGTTGTAAGATATATTTCAGAGGGCAAAACTGGCAAAACCACCTCTGAATATTCCTTGCCTAAAAAAGCCCTCTGAAATTCATGTGGTTGGTATAAGTTGATAGGCAACTTGAAGACACATACAGGAACACATAAATCCTCCATCTCTGACAAAGACACAAGAGTGATTTTCTACTCCTGAAACTTTCCTCAAGAAAAGAGGATAGACATGAACATTTCAAAGCAAATTTCAACATTAGGAATAATCTCCTTTGAAATTAAGGGAGTGAACAGTGAGCATTAAGATGCTTATCTTTGGAAAGGAAAATTTTGCACGTTTCTATTGATTTACACATAATATACATATACAAAGGGTGTGAAATTCATCTGGTCAGATTTATTGTGTTGTTTTACTCTTGCTTTGTGATATACACAAATGTTTTGTATTATTTTAATATTTATTTTCTGTCATGGTGAACTTGACCTGAACTCCCACAATAAACTGTGCTAGCTAGCCAGTTGTGCAGGAAGGGAGAGGAATAAAGTTTTTTATTCTTGTACTATTATTTGTCTTATAGTGTACAGATTTATATACGTGGCAATTGGGAGATGCTGTACTTCAAGAGAGCCGTGGTTTGCATGTGGCGAGGATCAGACCAGGTTTAATGCCTGACATTTTCAGTTAGTCTCACATCACAAGACAAAGAAAACCCTTTGTGCCTGGCATACTCAAGAGAGAGAAAAATATCCAGTCCATGTACCAATCACCCTCAGCCTGCTCGCAATCTGACCATAGTTTATTAAAGGTAGTATGGGCCACATTCAAAGTGTTCCTGTGTCAAGACCAACTAGACGTTATGATAGGCCCATATGGTGAACCCCTTATGGCTACTGAGATCATGAATAAGCATTCGTTCCAACCGTGCTGTTCTAGCAACACTTGGCCCACCAAGTCACCCCAAAATGAATTTTCAAATCACACCCCTATGCAGGATGTCACATCCCATCGTCCTCCTATCAGCTCAGGTGATCTGTGCAGCCAGTATACCTTCCTTGGCCATATAATGCTCTGCCATGGGGGACTGGTAGTCTTCAATCTGAGCAACTAGGCTTCTTGGGAGCAGATCCAGCCAATCCGAGAGACTGCTTTCTACTCTTTCCCATCTGATCTGCTCCCAGTGCTACCTGTTTGTAGATCTCAAGCTACACTGTTTGCCTCTGGCATTGCTGTCCAAGAGCGGCCATTCTGAGAACCTGACTTTGGCCTGTCTTAGAACAGCTTTAAGGGATGCGTGGCCCTCCAAATGTTTGTTTGACTTCAACAGCCCCAAGCAGCAGATCCAGTGTTGAAGGATGATGGGGACTGTGCCCCAACATCTGGAGGGCCACCTATTCCTCATCCCTACCTTAGACCATGCTACTTACCTTCGGTTCTCATCTCTCTCTCTTTCTCCCTCTCTCTCTTTCTTCCTCCCTCTCTTGTCTACAGAATTTTCATCACGCCTCACTTAGGATGCTGACTCTCTCAGCAAATCCTGACAGGAAAGGTCAAAGACCTTGAGGTCCAAGCATAATTTTATCCAGTGCCCTGGTAGTTTTATTGCTCATCTTTCAACATTCACCTTGGTTGTGTGGCTCAGTAGGCCTGTTCCATCAGCCAATTAGGCTGCCTGCACTCTTGTTCAGCCCCCTTCCCCCTTCTGCATGAACAGCTCAGCCCAGTCCCTGGCCTACAGCTGATTCTGCCTACAGATTTACATGCCTGGATATGCAGTACACTCAGTATTGAGCACAAAAGGAAATTCATTAATCATAACATTATGCTGGAAATGGCCTATATGAGGTTTTCATGCAGGGAAAAAAAAACCAAATGTCAATCCTGAAAGCAGATACCAGCAAAGTTTTCAAAGAGGTTACAAAATATCTGATCAGCTTTCCAAGGAAGGTTGGATTGTCAAACTAGATTTTTAAGCATTTTCTTCCTTTCATATCTGACAGACCTGGAAGTTCTCTCTTCTGCTTCCTAGACAGCAGTGGGGGTCCTTCTATCGCGATTTAACTAGACACAGTAAAAAGGCATCTACGTGCTTCATCTGTATCTATAATCAAGCAGGCAAGGCAGCTTATAGTTTCCATGTCACTGCAATGTATTGAATCCACTCTACTAGTTCAAATTTTAAAGGAGCTTTCCCGTTCCTGAAATCTACGTGCTAGAAGGCCAGCAAGCACTACTACCTTCTATTCTGCTGTTTTATCCATCAGCTTCTTTTGTAATTCCGATGCATCCAGCAAACGGAGGCGTGTTCAATATGCCCTTTGGCTATCCTTACTGCAGAATGAGAACAGCCTAGCTTTGGGTTTTCCCCTCCTCTTTTGTAATCTTTCCCTGTGGCCTATTCCTCCATAAAATCAAGTGCTTAAATTGTGCAAATCCAGAAGAAAGGAAGGTGTATGAGTGGGACAAGCAGCAGCATTTAATGGAGGAAGGAGCGTGTTTATAAAGAAAATTATTTACTGTATAAATCTAGACTCCCTAAAGAGTGATGGTGGGGAGTCACTTAACTAAGGAAGCCTCTCTGCTGTGCTTTAGTGTATCTGTGAGGATCTCCATGGGAGTGTGGGGACACACACTTCCTTGGCTCTCCACGTACACATACTTCCTGTCCACTGAACATTTTGTTGACTTGCCTTTCAGGCTCCAGTTCTGAATTGTCCATACATCATTATATTAATTCTTTTTAAAAGTAATATCCTGGACTCTATCAACATATCAGAACTGTGTTGCTAACAACTGCACTGAAACATTTGAGGAACTGTGAAATCTGGGGAATGGCTAAATTTCAATCCATACATTATTTTTAAAGATTCAGTTCATCTTTTATTAGAATTTGCTAAGACTGTATTCCTCATGGATTGTTATTTTAAAGTGAAGGCTGGCTTCTTGATCTGGCAGTGGAGGCCTGTATGGAGTATAGAACAAATAATAGAATGTACCCAACTATTTCTTGTTATGATGTTCTGCATTTCTTCACCTCATGCTATCAGCGAGGTGGAATGAGGACAGAGAATGTAAAAACCCAGGATCCAGGCACAGGTAGGACCTACTAGATGTCCGTGAGTAGAGCTATATGCATGGTTACTCTTTTCAGTGATGACTACCCGTTTGGTTTCAGGACTGGAGGTGAAAATGATGACACAAGAACGCTATTTGCAGCTACTCTCCACTTTCATATTCGATTTTATTTAACAGGATTTTGCTCCATAGTGTTTAATCCGGATGCTTGTACATGGCTGGCAAACTATTTCATCGTTTGGACTGTAGGTCCCAGGATCACAGGCCACTGCAAATCAAACAGTCAGGCGCTATCAGATCGAGGAAGGCATGCAAAGGCCATCATCACTGAAATTTTTGCAGCAATTGAGACATATAAATACATAGGCTGATGTCCAGCATGAAACACATAGCCACAGTGTAATAGTTATGTTTTAATTGCTCTCTTGACCTCTGAAACACACCTTAAAAGCCAGCCATCTTGTGTACCGCTGCTGAGCAGGGTACTTCACAATGACACGACCAGCCTCTTGTCACCAGTGAGCAACACTGTTGGGAACAGAAGCAGAGGCCCTTGCAGGGACCTGTCCCAACTCCTGATTGCAATCTTGCTTCCTGGCAGGAGGGGGCTGGTCAGGTCATCCTGGAGCACCTTGCTCACCAGCAGCACAGATTTCCATAATTCTGGATGGCTGACAAGCTTTTAAGATGGGTTTCAGGGTCATTTGCAGTTATGGCAATAGTGCCACAATAGCAATTGAGGATACAAAGAACTAACAATATCCTAAGTCTAGTTTCGGACATTGTAACTGACTAACAGGATGCCAGCCATTACGTATAGGACAATACAGAACAATGGCCTTTTCTGCACTAGACTGTTATAGTGCTATCATTCCACTTTCAACATCCTATGGAATCCTGGGGTTTGCAGTTTAGGAAGGGGCCTTAAAACCCCTCGCTAAACTGCAAACCTCAGGATTCCATAGGATGTTGAAAGTGGAATAATAGCATTATAACAGTCTAGTGAGGACTTGACCAGTGTTCCAGAGCATTGGTCTAATTTTTGCATATAAGGAAAACAGTGATTTGTAGTTGTAAAATATTCGTCTAATCCCTTTTTAAAGCTGTCTAAAGGTAATGGCTATTTCCACATCTTCTGGCAATGCATTAGTTCCATAAAGTCTATAATTTAATTATATGGGGGCACTTTTCCCAGCCCAGTTTGCTGTGCAAAATAAAATATTTTATCGTATTTATTATATTATTGGGTGTAGTCCAAGGATTTGCAATAGCAAACCATCATTATAATAATAACAGCAATTACGGGAAGCCCAACAGATTCATAAGAGGCAGATCATAAAGACAATTAAGACCCTGCCCCAGAAGCTCAGGCTGTTCAGCAGCCTCCTAAAAAGCATTTGGTTTCTTGCGGGTGAGGGAGCCCATTCTTTACCATGTAACAGCAGATAGGTGATAATTACTGCTTTTGAAAGCAGGAGTGGGTGGATATTATTTCTTGCCTCTGTATCTTTCACATGTTTCCCGCCCACAAGTCTATTAATCTGCAATTTAAAAAAAAACTTCTCAAAATATTATTGAAATCTGTTGGGTTTTGTTACCCTGAAAATAAACATTTCAGCACATAGTTCGGTATGTTTAAACTGCTAAGAATTATATTGCAGCGTCTGAAGAACTGTGGAGTTTGGGAGATGCCTAAATTTCTGTTCACATATTATTCTTAAGGATTCAGATCAGTTCATCTTGTATCAGAATTTGCTTGAGCTGTATTCCTCATGCATCATTATTTTAAATTAATTTTCATCTGATTCTGGAACCCTGTAATATCCAATTTTTGTACATGCAGGTCTTAATTCAGGGATACCATATGAATGCCAGCTCCCAATTACATGTGGCTCAAGCTTGATTAGAGTGGTTAATTAGCTTAACATAGAAGTAAAGTATCACTCAATCAGGGAGGCAGAGGAGGGTTTTTGTCTGTCTGTCTTCATTACAGCTCCAAAACCATGATATTTCAACATCTGAAGCTTGACTTCAATACTTATTGGACCCTTGACGTATAAACATTTTCAAAAACAGATTAATGGATTTGAGTTAATAAAAATAATATTGTAAGAAACAATATGATTTGCAGTCACTAGATGGCAGATTTTCCTAGCTAGCAGGAAAAAAGCTACCATGAGGCCAGATGTAATCAAATATTTAGAGGGCCTCCAAGTGGCTCCATGTGTGTTGGAATTACATGAGGGAAAATTCCCTCTGAGTGCATCTACTTGAAAGGGACTCATTGTAGTGAACCCTGGTTTTGGCAGGCTAGCCTGGCCTGTTGGGACTGCATCTCATGTTCCAATGGCTTCAAAGGGCAGCTGCCACAAGACCTGGGGAATGGAGGCTTCTGCAGATGAGAACTTGGATCTTAAGAAATCTGGGACTCCTGTGAGGAGAACTTCTTCTGACAAGAGTACCAGCAGGCCTTAAATAGGCCTATGCCATGTGATCCAACCACCTACCCACGTAAGAGAAAGAGCATGGAGTAAGTGGATGGATAAGGATTGGTGTGTGTCTAAATTAGGGGCTTCTTTAGTTAAAAAGAATTTAATACCATAAGTATTTCTACTGGTAAAAAATAAAAATAGTATTATAATATGCTAGTGAGAGCTGGTGTGATTATGGTGAGGTGGTTAAGTTTTGGGATTAGGATTTGGGAATCTCAGGTTCTAGTTCCACTGAGCCACAAAACTCCCTCGGAGACCTTGGATCATTCTCTGTCTCTCAGCCTGACCTACCTCACAGGGTTGTTGAGAGGATAAAGTAGGGAGAAGGAGTGCCCATGTATGCTACCTTGAGCTTTTAAGAGGAAAGGTGGAATATAAATGTAACAGACAAGCAATTTTTTTGCATGTTGCTGGGATTGTTCCAGAAATTAATAAGGATATGTTTTCAATGTGCTAACCCTAACTACTTAACTCACTTACACCCTATGCAATTTTTCTCTTAGATCATTGGGACTTTTTTGGCCTTCAGGTATCACTGTCTTTGTTAATTTGGTCACCAGGGAATCCTGCACATATATGGGCAAATGCCTGGAGTTAAAGGATTCTAGGAGATATTCCTATATGCTCACTTGGCTCATACAGGGTATTGGCCAGGTTTATTGAGCTGAATTTTGCCTGCAGAAAACACTCAGAGTTGCAATACAGGGAAGATGAAACAACTATTTCACTTTGATTGCCTTGGGGGAGAGTGTATGCTTGAGAAAACAAACAAACAAATAAATACCACAGCAATTTGCACAGTCACTGTGGGTGATGTCATTTTTCCCAAACCCTGGGCGACACCTGTCCAGGCGAGTGACTTGGAAACTGTGGTCTATATAATGGATCGGGGGAGTGTTCTGAAACTCATGTTTCAGGACAGACTCCTGCCTGCGGAAAAACTCTTCAATGAGCCATCGAGCCTACAAGATACAAGGAAATGACAAAAACAAAACAACAATTTCAGTATTGATCATAAACAAGTTTTTATTTTCACCCTCTAGTAATAGCTAAATATGCACTTAAGACAGTGAATATTTTTCTCTTTCACACTTCTTCGTCCCTGTTAATATGTGCTATAGCATTCTCTCTAAATGCACAGATTTTGTTATAAAAAAGGAGCAAGTTTCCAAGCTCTGTAAGCTGTTTACATGCATGGATTTACAAGTATCTTCACAAGATTTCTTTCTGCTTAAGGAATGGTGACTTTATGCTCTTTTGAAGCTCCTTTTTCCCTGAATTTTTAAGTATCAGTCATGGTTCCAAGTGCAGGTTTTCTCATCCTTGCAGCATGTGACATTAAAAAGTACCCTGAAATCCCCCTCCCCTGACAATTAAATACAACAATTAAAGGTATAGGACCCCTGGCCTCTCTTGTGGCTGGTTATTTTAGGGCAGGGATTAGAATCATATGGCCCTCTAGATATTGTTGGACCTTAACTCCTAGCAGCCTTAACCAGCACAACCAATAGTGAGGAAAGGTGACAGTTGCAATCCATCCATCTAGAGAGCTAGATGCTACTTATTATAGCTTTAGGGCTACTCAGATTCACTGAGCCTGTCTGTTTTGCCCATCTTACTTCCCCCATCCCAGTGGATACTGTTCCCCTCCCTGTTCAGTAGACTGTCATGATACCTATGCTTCTGTTTAATATGATCCCTGGGTATACATTCATAGTAGTGTAAGAAAACATGGTCAATGCAATGGCTGCATGGAACAAGTATTGATCCATGACTTTTCTGCTGCACAGTAGAATCATTTACCCATCTCCTTTCCCCTATTTCATTTAAACACACTGGACGCGAGGGAGACTATGACTTTTAATATATCTAGAATGGTATATTATAAGTAGTAGGGAAATAACTATTATATTTTATAAGCTGCTCCAAGTAAGTGTGTGTGTGTGTGTGTGTGTGTGTATGTTTCTCCTCATGACTTCTCTGAGCAATGTTTATGGGCAAGTTTGGAAAAAATTTGGAAAGTTCTCTGACCTTTTGAATATGGCTGTTGGTCACATCTTCACAGTCAGGGGGAGCGTGGTGGCAAATAATGTCCCAACCCGGTGCAAATGGGTTCACTAAGAAACAAAGAAACGCAAAGGATTGCTGGTGAATATTCATTTCTCTGAGAATATAATCTAACATTTTTATAGAATCAACACAGAATGTTGTCATGTAAACCCTAACCTACTTTCCTCACAAATAAATCCTGTGGAGTAGAATGAAGTTTACTTACAGACAAGTATGTTTAGGACTGCGGCCACAAAGGCTTCCTTCCTCAGCTATGTTTACATAGGAATATTGCTTACAAAGGACAACTGATCTGAAAGATATGTAATCTGTCTTCTAGCTTCATCTTTCGGCTACCAAGGAAAAATATCAGAGGTCTTAAAGGGAAGAGAGAAGCAAGCCACAAATGAAGGAGCTCCTAGCTTCATTTTGACTGCATGTAGGTACCATGGACAGCAACAGAAAGCATTGCTTTTCTCCACTGGAACATTTTGCACATTAATTAGTCTGCCAGGGAATCCCTGTGCCTTGGACTGAATTCTGAAGCATGTCTTCCAGTGCACACTTAGTTCAGGGTGTGTGCCGGTCAGTTTTTTAGGCCTCAGCATCACCCCACATAGACTAAGAATCAACATGTTCTCTTGGTGGTGTGTTCAAAGAGGAGGTGAATAGTTATAAGCAAAGCTTCTGTCAATATTGTACCACTTATTGCTTCACACAACAATTCCCTTAAGCATATCAAACTTCCTTGGAACCACTTGCATGTCACTGTTTGTTGGTTCTGTGCATATTAGATGCTATGATTTCTACAATTACTGGGTCTGCACTGTGGCTTTGAATGCCTGCCCTACTGCAGAATTCACTATGCCAATCCACAATGCTATTGCAAAAGAGGCACGCCCTCTGGAAAGGCTGATAATATAGTTCATCATGCACATTAGAAACTGCATGCATTTTTGTTCTTAGGTGAGCCCTCTCCCGTGCAGCCATGAGAAATCATAAAATATATGAATTCTGCATGTTAGGTCCACCTTACAGCTGAACTTCTAATGAAATCTAAAGGCGTCTCAGATGAACCTAAAAGAAATTAAAATTCATCTTCTGAGAATTCTCTAATATATGATGGAGACAGTGATAACTGTGAAATTGCTATCAGTTTGTATAGAGTTCACCACTGAGTAACCACAGCAAGCTTTGAATTTCTGGGGTCTGCTGAGGTTTTCTGGGATAGACCATGCAACTCCCTGCAGGTCTTAAGCTTTCATACATCTCATATGAGAAGCTGAGATCAGTCATTGCCATGGAGATCTTACACCTTCCTGCTTCTCATATAAGAAACTGAGGCCAGTCATTGCCATGGTATGCTACCTACATGGAACTAGATTTTCCAAAGGAAATGATGATTTTGATGCAACTATATCATCAGTAAACAAGTTATGGAAAACACAGAAACAATGCTCATGGGACTTTTTCATGTGGTCTTCTTTCATATGGTTTCCACCCCTTCTCCTGAAGGCCAAAAACCATGACAGAGGGAAAAAAAAAAAGAACTATTCCTATTCTATTACCTTGAAAAACAATGAACAGCTCGTCTACCAGTCCATGTTTGGGTCGCTTGACGGAGTAACATTTGTACGATGGCTCAGTGATATGACATGTCAGGTAGGAAATCAGATTATTCAGAATTTTCTTTAGTTCTTCAAAGAACTGTTCATTTGCAGCTAGGTTGCATGCTTTTGTTGTAAAGTGAACAGACATTCGATATGTGTAATCTGGTTCACGATATGCTTTAAAAGACAGAAGAAGGGGAAAATGTGAGTGAGTCTTACTAGCATGCAATATTATTTGTTGTTGTTAATCATGGCTGGAATCCTGTTGGAGTGTTGTGTATTTGTAAATGGACTCACATCTGTGCAAATTAGAATTGTGCAGTTGTGTAACTTTCATATCCAGTAGAGGATCATTGTTACATAGCAGAGCCGGCAAAGAGGCTAATGTTCATTGGTGCCTGATGCACAACAGATGGATGCACAAAGGACCAATGTGTCATGAGACTGATGTATAACAGGCCAATGCACATTGCATCAATCTTGATGAGCACTGGGCATGAATGTACGTTGGGCACTCTTTCCAGTGTCCTGTTATGCACCTTTGCAATTAAGTAAACCAAGTTTCTTAGCATCTTTGCTACGTAGTTAAGTATATGCAAAGATACATTACTTAACAGGTTGAATAGGATTCCATCAATCATTTATTACTTCATAAAGCACCTACGATATATAGGAATTATAAACAAAATAAAAGATCCAGACTCTACTTCTTCAAGATTACAGTGTAAGAGAATTTATGTTTTCAAACCTCAGTCAAAATCTTGACCAACTGATGGTTTACCTGTTAGTCACAATCTGATCTCAGCTCAGTCAGACCGGTAGTACTGACTTTTTTAAAAAAAGGAAGAGTATGCAGAATGATACAGCATGTAGAGTTTTCATTAGACAAGCTGTAGGAGAAATATGTAGTATTTCTTGATCTTTAAAACATTTTTTCCTTTTCCTTTTTTACTTTTATATCCCCATGGTTCAGATCTGCTTTGTTTCTTACAAGGATAAACATGCAGGGACCTGGTAGCTTTCCCCATATAGTTCAAAAAACAGTTGGTGGGCCATTTCACAAAGAGAAATTGCCCACATGGAAAGTGTTTAGCAAAGCCTCTCTCCTGTGCTGTTAATCCAATCAAATTCAAACTGGCTGTGCTAAGTGTTGAAGAAAGAAGAAAAAAGGTGAGTCACACTTCCACATCAATTGGATCATGTCTAATATGGGAAAAGTAAGATTTAGAGGTGAGAGAAAAAGGGAATTCAACAGATTTCTTAATCTTTATGATCACTTCATCCTAAAACAGTTAAAAATGAATTAAAGGTCCTTTTATACAGTCATTTGTCTCCTATCCAGATCTTTATTCTCATTCACTCCACACTGGTTTCTCAGTCCCACCCACAAAGGAAAGATGCTTGGTCCACATAAATTTTTCCAGTGCAGGAGGAAAACCATATTGTGGTAGAATTTTAGCAAAACTGTTCCATGAATATCTACATCATGACTGAGAGCCTCAGATACGGTCTGTAAAGCTCCTAAATATAATACCTACTTTTATAAATTATACATTTACAATGGATAATGAACAACAATTAATGGTGTTATCTTCTTAAAGAGTTTTCTTTAAAGACATAAGAGAGTGTGTAGAGAGGCAAGGTCATCAGGGGACTGTGTATTTCTGAATATTCAAATATATTTTGTGTGTCATGTTTTTGTTTAGGATTTGATGCTCAGGTTAGACCAATTAGGTCCTGTCAATAAAGCAGTTAATTTGGCATGACTGAGACTGACAGCTGAAAGGAACACAGAAGGGACACTTTTTTTTCTTACCATAAACCATAAATTTATATGTCTTGAATCTTTCCTGTTCTGCTTGCATGTCATTTCGGAAAACTCTATAAGAAAGTGTGCAAGTATAAGATCCGGACATGTGCTCTCTAAAACCAAGCACCATTAATTTTCCAGTTGCTGTGAGGTTCACGTAGCGTTTTTCTAAAACAGAAATGTGAAGTTAGATCCATGGATACACAACATGAACCTATAGTTTCTGGATTCTAAAGCAGCACCAAGCATGTGAGGAATCAGGTAGAACAGTTCTAGCGGCAGTCCAGTTTTTGCTTCTTGGCCTGGACTGGCTGCACCTGAGGGAAGTAACTAGTGCTGCAGAGATGAAAACTTGATCTGTGAGCAAAGAAATTGAAAAAAAAAATCTAACGTAGCAAAAAGTCAGAGCTTGGAAACAGTGAGTACTGTAGTTATTCAGAATGTGTAGCCACCCCCCTTTTGCAACAAAGGTGTAACCAAGTTAGATTTCCAAAGTAGTACAATGAAGGAAAATGAGAGCACTTTTGGGGAGTATAATCAGCAGTACTTTCTGATTACTCTTTAGTTACTTTTAAAGGGCATTTTAGGAACTTTCTGAGGCATCTTGAGCTGAATTTTTCATTTCATGCCATTCTCTGAATTTTGGTTGAAAGCTGCAAAAACAAAAAGTAATGAGCAACAGAATGAGCAATAGAAAAGTTAAAAATGAATTAGTCTTAAAACATAATTTATCAAGCTCTGCCAAAAAGTTAAGAAATGACTCAATTCTGCTCTACACAAATGAAAGAGAAGATAATACGGAAGAGGAAGAACACCTGTTTAATTAAAAGGGTCAGAATAAAAGAATTCAACTACTGTAAACTATACTTTAGCTAATTTCACTTGGAAGTAGGGCAGGGGGAGTCTATTATAGCATATCCATGTGACTATTGAGTCAAAGGCTTTTAGTGACTGATGGTGGTGTGAGTAGTATTTCTGATCCCACCCTAAATTAAATTATGTTGTAAAATGACATCATTGGGAGGGGCATTCTGGGGCAACATTTTGACTCTTACGGCGGTGGCCATTTCCCTCCAACATATTCTTTTAAAACAATTTTGCATCTTGTAGAAGAATACAATCCTCCCTCCACATTTGTGGGTTTGAACTTCACAAACTTCATTATTTGTGAGGCGTCCGCTTCCCTAACCCCCATTCTCCTCCTCCCATTCCCCTGCCTTTTGCCTGGGCATGCATGTCTTCCTTCAACAGACCTGAGCAAAAGGCTAGTGAATGGCAGGGGGTAACCCTGAATGCATGCTTTCTCCGTCATGTTGCTGCCCCCGCTATTCACTTGCCTGTCGGCCAGGCATCTGGAAGGCAGCGCACCTGGGCAACACACAAGCAAATGTGAGAGGAAGCACATGCGCACAGCTTCCTCTTCCCATTCACTTGCCTGTCACCCATGCGCCTGGAAGGCCGCATGCCAGGGTGAAACACAAGTGAATGGAGGGAAGCCTGGAAGAGAATGGGAGGGGGAGTGCTCACTTGGATGGGAGGGAGTTATTCACAGTTTTTTAAACTTTTGCAAGGGTTCTGCACTCTGAACCCTTGTGAAAGTCAAGGGGCTACTGTATTTCGCTTCTGTTGGGCTGCTGTCTGTAGAAACTTTTTAGTTTTTTAAAGGAACCTTCTGCCACTTCTTCTTTTCACCTCATACACACCTATTGATCTTTTTATTTTTGCCACCCATGTGAAAATAATGCCACAATTTGGCCTTTTTAAAAAATCATGCTGCCCCAAAATCAGATTAAAAACTCTGGGTCAAAAACTTCAGCTCAAGACTAGGATAGATTTGAAAGACTGAGCTTTCTGGGAAGAGGATTGGTTTACAGCCCTGTATTCAAGAAGAAGCTGAGCTAGTTAGCCTCTTCATCTTTTCCATTTCTTATTCCATCAAAAAAAAAAAAAAAGGATCCCCCCCCCCCCCCCGTTTCTGTTTCTTGCAAAGCACAACTCACTTTTTAGAGTCTGTCCATCTGGCCCAATCCATAAGTAGGTGGGGTCAATAACTTCATTTTGTGAAAGGGACACATCCATGCAGACTAGAAAGGGGCTGTTTCTGTGTACTTTGACATAGACATTCACTGTAAAACAAAAAGGTTAAAAAAAAGTGTATATAGTTATCAGAGAAAAAGTTTCCTGTAAGGAACAAAGGTCCACAATCTAGCCATATTCCTGATATTCTGATTTTCTGTGTATGAGATTTTGTGATGTTTTTGTGTGGAAGAGGACTCATTCTTTTAGTCCAGTATAGTCCAGATATAGGTTTGTCATCTCACTAAAAATAATGCCTAAAGGGAAGGGAAAACAAAGACCATCCATTGATGCTTTGATTGAGAGGTTTTATCCATCTTCTTCTAACCTGAAATGAAATCTCTAAGGTTCAAACTATATGATTATCACATTTTTTTTTGCAAATGTGTTCCCTTATGTGGTAAAAGATACCTGTCATAGCACAAGATTTCCTTCACATACATATCTTGCATTTACTGTGCATTGTTTTGAGACTGATCATTAAAAGATAAACATCACTGTGATTTGTAAATCTGATTGTTCAAGCACGTATTTATGAGAAAATGCTGTTCTGGGAAAATGGGTTCCCTTAATAAGTCTGGTCTGATCCTCCGACTGCTGTTCCACTTTGTCAATCTCTGGATTGTCCATGGGCAGTCGGGCTGCTAGTGATCCCTAGCCTAGGCCATTCATTCTTAAGATTGACTGTCAATGGTAAAAGCACAAGGTTTTCTTTTCTCTTGCATAAAAAGAAGGATTTTTCCCCCTTATTGACAAGTATATTGAAGCTTTGGAACTCTTCTGGTAAGAGCATAGTATATCTCTCTCTTCTGCAAAATATGTAGTTCTTCTTGATAATTCTGTACGCACATACCCCTTGCATTGTCTTAATGCTTGAAACAAAAAAGAAAAAGAAAAAGAAAAAAAAAGATTACCTTTATGATTGGTGTTGCCATAAATATAATTCTTTTTAATTAACTTAACAGAATGAGGTGCCTCGTCCACTCCATTTTCTACTGTGGGGAAAATAATAAGTAATAATTAGAATGTTGGGATTAGAACAGGGAGACTTGGAGTCAATTCTCTAGTTGTGGATTGCTCACTCAGCCTTTCCTTCCTCATAGGATTGTTGTAATGATACAATTCCTCCCTCAATGCTACCCTGTGTTTCTTGTACAAACACCTGGATATATACATAAAGAAACTCAAAAGTTAATCCCAGATCAATTGAGATACTGTAGGTGGTTTGGTTTGGTTTTGATGTGAACAGCTTGGGGAACCTTGACCTTAAAAAAAAGATACAAAAATGACTTAAGTAAATGTGAAGACAAATTTGGGAAATCAATTATACAGCAAAAGCAAAACAAGAGATTATTTAGGTTATCAGATGTTATCAGGCAGAGAGGCCAAAACAGAACCTGAACCAAAAATTGGAAGTCCCCTGCACTGCACACAACTAAAACTGAATCTAAACCGCTGTCTGAGTATCTTTAGCCCTCTTTGGGCATCCAGCTTCCCCATGAGCTGCTAGAATCATGTAAAGGAAAGAACAGGACTGCACCAAACCTCATTGGTTCATCCCTTACCCATGTTGTCCAGCTCCACTGTTTGAACTTAGATTCATGTTTAGATGCTTGAACCTAGACCAGAACAGACCTACACAGAATAATGACTGGGTTATTGGTCAAGAATGTTTTCAGGTGCCAAATAAAGGAGATCAAAGTGGGAGCCATCCTAGTCTCCCTAGGAAGGCAGTTCCAAAGACTGAATGCAGCCACCAAGAATGCCGTCTTCCTTGTTCCCACCATAAGAACCTGAGAAGGTGCTGGGACAGAGAGAAGAACCTTTCCAGAAGAACTTAGAGCCTAATGAGTTCATAAAGGGAGACATGGTCCTTCAAATAGCCAAGCACTTTTAACTACTGCACCTTGCTGGCTCTGTAGCTCTAGTTTTAGCTCAAGTTCTGGTGGAGTCAGTGAGTGTACCACAACAGCTCATTTGGACAGAACAGTTATTCTTGTGTCACCAAGGCTTTTAAAAACTAAATGAGATGGGCTTTCAAGGATGTGCTGTGCTGTGTGGTGATTTATATTTCTTTTAATGAATGTTAGTATTTTCAGTGTTTAATGTTTTAACTTTACAGATTGTTTAATTGCTTTTTGAATAACTTGTATACTTATACTTTTATCAAAGCTTATGTATAGTTTTTAATCTGTATTATTTTTAAATAAGTTAGCTGCCTAGGGTCATATTATTGGAAAAAAAGTGGGATCTAAATGAAGAAGAGGAGGAGGAGGAAGAGGAGGAGGAATCATCATCATCATCTGGATTTGAAGCCCAACTTAACCATTAAGTCATTGGGTTACCTTGGGTCAAAAATTATTGTTTATCCTAACCTACCAAGGATAAAAGCAGGAACTTGAGAAGGTCCCACATACATTGCCTTGTGTCCCTTGGAGGAAGTAGCAAATAAACTCCGCAACAAATAGGAGTCAGAAATCACCACATGAAATAAAACCAACAGCTGGGAGGATATATAGTGTCCCTCCAGACTTTTGTACCCTGACCTTTGCAAGAGAGCTGGTCCTAAAAGGTACCAGGTAGGCTCTGGACATGAAGTCTCTTTCCTTTTTAAGGCAAAAACCACTGCAGTAAACAATAAAGGTGGCCACAAGGTTGTTGGAAAAAAGCAGAGAGGCCATCATTCCTGCGCACTGCAGATCCCTTCCCCCAAGCTGCAGTACTCAGAAAGCCTCTGTAGGTGGTGTGAAAGACTAAGCTGTTGCTGGCTAGAATTGAAAGCCCTTTGTTTCTAAGTTTTGACATAAAGGGTTAAAAACAAACATTTTTGCTTTTTTAAAAAATTAAATCATTTATGTGGGTTGCCTGACTCTTGAGAGTCTGAGAGAGAGGGATGTCCAAGACCCCAGAAGCTTGTAGGAGCCTTCAGTCAAGATAATAGGGACCATGCTATATGGAGGGAAAAAGAAAAGGAGGCTGTTCCACTTCTGGGCTGACTCTACAGGTTCCTGCTTCTCAAGGATTTAAAATATTATACACATGCTATGTGTATAACCTATATGTAGATAATATAGGCACTGTCTAGAAGAGGGAGCTGTTCAATAGTTTAATTGGAAAGGTGTGGGGAAAATACCAGTGAGTTGTTACATTACTGGGACTGAGGTTGAGCTTGCTACCAGACAAAAGATTTTATTGTGCAGTTCCACAAAGTCATTCATGGAAGTTTACAGCAGTTCCAGATGTTGTCATCTTCAGCTTGTGGTTCTCCTGTGTTTTTCTCATTGTTTCTTTTGCCTTTTTTTAATCAGAGAAAATTAGTTAAGTAAGAAAGATAAATGACAGCACAATTCATTTGGTGAATTGTGGGAACCATCTTTCTCAAAACACCTCAAGAGATCATCTCCAAGAGGTTAACAAGGAATGTCAAGCATTATGGGGTCAACTTGTGTGCAGCAAGGGTCCCACAATGTGTCTAGAAAAACTCCTCTGCTGCTTCCTCATTCTCTTGCATTGAATGTCTTCTTGAGGGATATTGTTTTGATTAAATTGGATCAGTTTTTGTGCTCTCATTTGTTGTCACTGGACTTAGAGCAAGCCAAATTTATAGATAATCAGAGAATAAAATGTATGGACTTACATATGTCACCATAGGTTGGCCTACTTCTAATACTGTCTGTCTTTTTCAGTTTTTAAATTCAGTACCAAAATATAAAAGAGCATTTTTACTGGTCTGCTTTATGCTTAAAGATTCTAGATGCAGATTTTCTAGGGTTTCGCTTTGAAATTGGATGTTGTCCCTGTAATTACACTGAAGTAGGAACATCATCCATGCATTCTATATCTGTAGTTACTAGTGGAGCTCAGAGAAATATGATCTATTGTTCTATGTGATAACTTCCAGGCTGGTGTTTTGAAACAATCCTGCAAATTTTCTTAAGGGGATTTTTTTAAAAAAAATCTCTGAGCAAGTGTTATCATTTTAAAATGTTCTATGTCTTTTAGACCTGCAATGATTGCTAGTTCTCAACTTTATTTATTCATTGAGACTGTGATTTTTTCTGTTTTGTATGATTGATCAACTGATAATGTAAAAATAAAGTACAACTCCTACCACTATGACTAGCAAACTGAAATTAGAGTTTTTTATTTTGTTAAAAATATTAACAGAACAAAGGAAGAATAAGTATGGAAATGATTGTAGATAAGATTGGATCAAATATTTCAATCCCTTTGCTGGGATCAAAGTGAGGCAGGGGATATTTGGAACTCGACAGCGAGGGAGGGGGACAAATTTGAAGAACTTTCAGATGGAGTGCATGGTTATTTTAAGGACAAGGTTGCCACATTTTGTTTTTCTTTTTGTTTTATCAGAAAAGAAAGAAAGAGAGAAGCATTGCTGTTGCTTCAAGAAGCATGTGGCTTGGCATCCTGGCAGTGTTCCTTTTGAAATGGGAATCAAAATCCCACATAGAAATGACTCTACTGCTTTATGGTGAAGTATCCTGTCCAAAATTGTAAAAGGAACACTTCTTGGGTGCTGAAGGTAGCCTAGCTTCTGCTTGAAGCAAGTGTTTAAAACACATTCACACCCACACCCACACACACCAGCAACCTCATCTTTCAAATAAATCCATCTTTTCATTTGAAAATGCGTAGACTCTGTCTGTCCTCCACCCAATGAATCCTAGCTTTCAGAGGCAATCTGCCCTTTACAACAAGTCTTTTCCAAACAGTGAGGGAAGAGAATGTGAGATCATTGATATATAGGCTGGGTAGACTCAAAGTAACATCAAGGTAAATTAGTCTGGTTTTACCAATGAAGCAACGAGAGCAAGCATTTTGTCCCCAGCACTACCCTTGTAAGTGATTTAGGGTCCTTTCACAGAGGCAGTGTGTGACAAGTGGGGAAATTGTGTTTTATGTCATGTTGCAAAGGCTTCCTTCCCCTATTTTATTAGAAGCAGGTCAGGAAACCTCTGACATGACATTAAACATGATTAATCTGCTTTCCAAAACCTTTACAATTTTCTCCATCCCAGTTCTCATACTCCTAGAAAGCATGTCTGCCATGCTATTTCTCCTTTCTTCCATGCAGGACTGCTCCATAAAAAAAAACCTATTCCCCCATGGGACTTGCATGAACATTAGATATGAAGTCATGTAGACATTGGGTTTTCTGGGGTTTTTTTTTGTTTTTTTTTAAAAACCCATTGCAAATGATATATTCCACTGCTCTACATGAGGACGCTCAAGGGGTTTATCATTGTGATGCAAATAAAGAGGACATGTCCCAGGTGCACTGGCTTTTCAAAGCAGCACATTTTCCATTTCTCTAAAAAAAACACCAAAGCACAATGTTGAACTACTGTTGAAAGTTAAGGAAGAAAGTGCAAAAGCAGGGTTACCAATGATGATTTTACATAACTTTGAAGCAGGTAACAAAGACATTGAAGCAGTTATAGAGTAAGACTTGGAAAGGCAGCCATGAAGGAACTAGACAAGATCCTTAAGTGTCAAGTTATATCATGAACCATCAAAGTCAGAATCATCCAGCTATTTCTGATTTCTACGTATGTAAAAGCACACCGACAGGAAAAAAAATGAACTCATTTGAAATGTGGTCCTAGAGAAGTGTTCTATGGATACCATAGAGCATGGTTTCTCAATTAAGATTCCCCTAGGATTCTGTGAGAGGTTGCTAGAGATTCCATGACAGATTGTGATTGAAAAAAAATTAAACTTTTTTATTTGAATTGCAACTATAATAATTTTTATGCAGGGGTTTCCTTACACCTGAAAATCATTTCAATTATTTCAAGGGTTCCTCCAGGGCAAAAAGTCTGAGAAAATCTGCCATAGACCACTTAAAAGACAAATGAATGCATCTTAGAGCAAATGAAGCCTGAACTCTCCTTAGAAGCCGAGATCACCAAACTGTGGTTTTTATACTTTGGACAAACCATGATATGATGTGACTCATTGCAAAAGACAATAATGCTAGGGAAAGTGGAAGATGGTAGGAAAAGAGGAAGACTGCAGGACAGGTTGATAGACTCAATCAGAGAAGCCACAGCCCTGGGTTTGTAAGACCTGAGCAGGACTGTTCATGACTGAGGCTCCTAGAGGGTTCTCATTTATAGGGCTGCCAAAAGTCTTCTGATGGTAAACAACAACAACAGTGTGGAAAATTCTTGGCATGTTTCAGGATGTCTTTTCAGTTTAGAAGATGCGAGGGCTTTCCTGCTTCAACATTGCTCCAGAGGACACAGGAATGCAACAGACTCCCACACAAAGCAGCTGCACATTGTGGGAGAAGGTAGATAATGATAAGCAAGCTGTTTTTCATAGAGGCTTATCTGATCACCATATTAATAATCTCATTGGAGAATTATTGATAAGTTACCAAGGATATTCCCTGCCATTTACTAGAACACTCTACTGGTAGGGGGACTTGACTGGTCACAGCATCAGGATATAAAAATTTAGTCGCAACCCTCTCATGTTGTCTTCCCCAGAAGGTACATTTTTTTAACTTTATCCCAGAGCTTGGAAATGGTTACTTTGTTGGACTACAATTCTACTGGTCAGCCACTGAATATGTTGGCTAAGAGCCTCTGGGAGTTGATGTACAACAAAGTAACTGTTCCAAACTTTCCCTTTTGCAGTCTCTGTTGAATCTGATAGAGAAAATTATTCATCAAAATAAATGGTTGCTGAAACATCAAAATGATCACATCTCCCTAAAACCCTAGTGATGTTGTAAACATGAACTAGGTACATTAAAAATAAGGTTGTAATGAGAGATACCTCACTTGAAGAAGTGTTTCTCTCTCACCTTGACATTATCCATTGGGGTTACCTTGATCCAGGAACTTTCTAGTGTTCCTAGTGTTAGGCTCAGACACAGAAAATATGAAGGAAGAGTAAAAAACAAAATAGTGTAGCAGAGTGCCTACACCAGGGGTGGGCAACTGCGCGGGGGTGGGAGGTGTTTTTCCACCCTGAACTTGGTTGGCAGGCTGCATCTATACATTTTAGCATGCCCAAAGTGAAAAGACATCACTTACAGCCACCATTCTGGCCAATTTTTGGTGTGTTTTTTTCCCCCAGATATCTTTTGGGGAGGTTTGAGGGGATTTGGAGGGTGAGAGGAAGCAAACTGCTGTGGTTTAGGCATACTTTGCACCATCTGGGGCAAAAAAAATTCAAAAATTGCCCCCCCCCCAATTTTACAAAAATTAGGTCTGAAGGCTCTGGAGAAGCAGAGCTTCAGGGGCCACCTTTGGGGCTTCCCAGGGCCGCATGTGGCCTATGGGCTGCATTTTGCCCACCCTCAGTATAGGCAGTGCATTACATAAATAACCACAACATATTCTTACTTAGAACTAGTGAAGGCTGGTGTCAGTGGGAGAGTTAATCTGCTCTGGGCTTTAGTATCAACTTTAAAGAATCCATCGGAAACTCTGAACACCAACCTCAAAATAGATCCTTTAATTTCGGGGCTACAACTTGGAGCAGATTCACAATCCCGCTGATATGGGAGCCACCACCCAGCATTCCTTATACTCCTGCCCAACGAAAATGGATTCTGACTTAGGGGGCTGCAGTAAGAGCCCCAGTAAACCTTGTTTTGTAAAAAATGGAATGCTATCCCAAATTATGTTGGGAGGGGGAAAGTGTGATGGCACTACTGACCCCATGAATTGATAGCATAGTGGTCACTTGCCTTCGTCTGGGTCCGTGAGAGTGTTCAGCGCAATCCCCACAGCGAGGAGCAAGTGTGGGACAATAAACAGGGGAAGGGACAACCAACCGCTGCCACCTTGCATGGTGCAAGAGAGAGCCCATCCTTCCCTCCTACCCGGGCCCACTCAGCCTTTTGTCCATAAGGGAGAGGGAAAGAGAAGGCGACGCCCCTCCCCCGAGCCGCTTGGCGTTCCAACGGTCGCGCGTTCCAACGGTCTTCCCAACAGGCCTTTCGGTAACCATGGCTACTTTCTGCTACAGCCATTGTCCCACTGTGTTCCAGAGCAAGCTGAGATACTCTGGAGGCCTGTTGACATCAGTATAATGGCAGACCAATTTAAAAACAGCCTGGCCCAAGGTCATGGCCAGAAAAGTTTGAGTTGAGGTGGCCTAACTAGAATGAGGGTGGTCATGATAGTTACCTGAGATGTAAAAAGCAAACCATCCAACTGTCTCATTGTGGTAGAGTCAGTCCTGATTAATCCTCTGTTATCCCGCTTGTTCCATTTGTTCCAGGTTCTCCCTCCTCCTCCAGCTTTCCCCCTTTGTCCTCTGCTTTACTTCAGTTGCTGCAAACTGAGTTCAAAGTACTGAAGTACTTTGCATCCATTAACTCAGTGGGGGGGGGGGTTGGAAATGACGGGCTGAAGTCTTGCCCTTTCCAATAGACTCCAACAAAAGCAAGCTGTTGCAGCCTCTGTCAGCTTTTGCGTTCTTTCTCATCCATAAATTGAACATATTCTGACATTGCTTGGCCACAAATGTCCTGGTTTTCATCTGTGAAATGTTGGAAAACATGAAAGAAGAGTGGTACTTGTGCATACGTGATGTCCAGTTTTAATAATTAAATAAAAATATACACAAAGGGATGGCGAATGAAGCCCTGTGACATCAATAGCCAGTATGCCCTCTGCTCTGGGAGGGAAGAGAGACTTAGAGGAACCTTTAAGGTGGCGAGGCCTCTGTGCAGCCAGTGTGAACATTAGACTACAGACTCTGGAGACCAGGGTTTGATTCCTTGCTCAGCCACGGAAACCTAGTGGGTGCCCTTGTGTGCATCACACACACACTCAGCTCCAGAAAACCCCGACATAGGTTCACCTTAGGGTTGCCATAAGTCTGAAATGACTTGAAGGCACACAACAACAGTGTGCTCTTCCAGGTGGCTATGAGTCTAGCTTGACAGGCTATTACCAATCTTTTCTTGTAATGTCCGTAAAAACATTGGGCAGGTTCTCAGTTGCCCTCTTATTTTGTACAGCATTACTCTGTGGCCCGGCAGCCCCAGGTATCTGATGGTGTGCCTCTCAGGGCTGACTCTGCCATTAACATGAGGATGGGCAGGAGAATGCTGTTGCTGGGCGAGAATTGTGACGTGTTTGCAGGCACACTTGGGCCATTTCTGCACAAGTCTGTTACAGCGCGATGATTCCACTTTCAACCTCCTATGGAATCCCGGGGTTTGCAGTTTCCCAGGATTCCATAGGAGGTTGAAAGTGGAATCATCGCACTGTAACAGACTCGTGCGGAAACGGCCCAGGCGTCAGGAGGTTTTCCCTGAAAACCCTAACGCTCTAACCTGGGGTCTGGGAACCTGTGGGGGTCTGTGGAGACTTTGCAAGGGGTCTGTAAAGCCCTGCTGTTGGACACCAACAGCAGCCGCAACAGGGACGCAGCAGCAGGGGGAGCGCAGATGCCATGGGAGCAGTTCAACAGGGGAGCAGTTGCAGCACCTGCCCCCCCCCCACATGTCCCTGATGAAAGGGACATGGCGGCAGGTGTGTGAGCATGCCCAAACTATGGCTCTGGAGACCAGGGATTGAATTCCCACTGAGTTACCTCAGGCAAATCGCATGCTCTCATTCTCAGGAAGGGCAAAGGCAACAAATCTTGCCAAGAAAACCCGCATCACAGGTTTGCCTTAGGGCTGCCATAAGATAGTTTTCAAAGAGGAGAGCTACACGAAGGCTAGAAAGAACCTCCCCCTGTCAGCAGCACTTTGTTGCTGTACGGCTTCAAGTCACTTCTGATTTATGGCAACCCTAAAGGGTTTATTTTGGCAAGATGTGTCTAGAAAGTGTTTGCCTTTGCCTTCTTCTGGGGCTGAGAGAATGTGAGTTGCCCAAAGTCACCCAGTGTCTGAGCAGGGATTGGAATCGTAGTCTCCAAAAGCCTTTAATTAACAAATAAATATTTGAATAGTTAAATAAAAATATGACTATTTAAATCTAAAGTAATCTTGAGTTAATTCTTGACGGTCTCTGGCAAAAAATTATATTTGCAGGGAGTCCTCAGTAAAGAAAAGGTTAAGAACTACTGCCCTAAGCCAACCTGCTTCCCTCAGGGGCAATGTCATCAACATTAAAATGTCTGTACACAGAATGTGGAAGGTGCCATCTGTCCCTCAGAAGCGAAACCCTGTGCAAGGTGTAGCATACAAATCAACATGGGAAGGTTTCCTGAAAAACAAAGATTTTGGAAACCAGCCCTGCAGATTTTGAAGTTGTGGCTACAATTATCTCACCGGCTTAAACTGTACTCACGTCATCCAGGCTACTGCCTCAATGAGCTCAGTGGGACTTGGTTTTAAAAAAAAAACAACTAATTTTTCCATTGGATTTTCTTCAATAATGGAAACTTTGTGATACTTTAAAGACTTAACTCTGAGGGAAAAGTCAGTGTTTTAAAATAATCTAACCCATCAGCAAGCCTCTCAACACTCCTAGATGCGGCCAAATTAGGTGCTTGAGGGCCCTAGACAAGTTCCCTTTCAGATTTACCTTAGAAGTAGTGACATAGGATTGATTGATTGAATGAATGAATAATTTACGAACTAACAGAAACACAAAAATCTTCATGTGTGAACACTTTTTTCAGAACTGCAACTTCAGTGAGTCTAACAGCCTGATCCCATGTGTTTTTGATCAATTGCTCAAGTAAGATAGGAACTCAGTTGCTCAAGTAACACAGCCTCTAGCTTGTGAAGTGCCTGGAGCAATTGGATCAATTGAACCATTGTATACCTTCCAACATATCAGAGATGAAACTAGGAGCGTATGTGGTGAAGCAACATCGGGATGTGAACAAAATGGTAAAAATTATTAATGAGGAAGATCACACAAGCTAGAAGAGGCTGCAGCAGTTTGTATTTGCCTGATTCTATTCGGAAGGACAAGATTCTGCCCTCTCTGCTCCATTCCCTCCTACTAAGTTGATTGAATGCAAAGTACTTTTGCACTTTGAACCCAGCTTGCAGCAATTGAAATAAGCTGAGGACAAAGAGAAAGTGGGAGAGGAAGAGAAAAACTGGGATATTTAAAAAGCAATTAGGAAAGTGGGGTGACAGAAGATTAACTGGGATTGTCCTTGCCATATTGGGACAGTTGGTGGTTATGCCACTGATGATCCACCCCTGCCCTCAAACACAGAAACGGAGGAAGACTTATCTTTCAGATCAGAGGGTAGCATTTCTATACTGAATAGAGCCCACTCAGTGTTCCTTTTTCTAGAGACTGAACAGAGCGCGAAAATAATGTGGTTTGCATGCTGTTTTTGAATGATGTGTCCCTGTAAGAGAAGTCTGGAAAAAGATGACAGGACTTCTCCCTTGCAACAAATGTGTGTCTCTTCCTCCAGAGTGTGCTTTTGCACCAGATGTGTCACCTTCCCCCGCCACCTGACGGTGCTCTGTTCCCATGCAACACAGTACCATTTCCTGTCCCTGTCAAGCCCTGGATTTGTTATTCCGGTAATGCAAGCTAGCTCCTTCTTTAAGCAGAAGACTGGCTGGCTGGGAATCTTCCTTCTTTCTGAAGTTCAGAAGAATCCCGGAACCCAGCAGAGAAGCATCAGAATAACCTGCTGCATTTAACAAAATGGAAGGTGAGAGATTTCTGCTTGATTGTACTTTAGTAAAACTTTATAATTTTTAAAATGCAAAAATAGTACCTAGATCACCATTATTCAATTTCTAAAGGTTAATTTTCTTTCAAACTTTTTCTTCTTGTTTTTTACTGTATACATACATCACCAAATTACAGTTTGCTAGGACTGAATTTTAAAAGAGATGTTGGGAAAGTAGTTGTGCCTAAAGGCCATTTGTTATGTTGAAACAATGGGGAAATCCATTGTTTTATTGGACTTTCCTAAATTTACTTAGGATTTTCTTTATCAACTCCAGCACATAAACTTCTAAGATTTTGTGACAACTCAAGGAAATATATTGCAAAATACAATGAACCCCCTATAAAATATTAGCGTCAGAATGATACAATTTATGAAGTTTCAATTTTTCAGACAGAGTTCAATTTATCCCTGGCTTCTAAAATATTTTTAGATTTTGGAAGCAACATGTTAAATCTTTTTCAGATTCTGAAAATTGTACAAAATTCAAGAATTTTGCATTTGAAACGTAGGCTAACCACTGACTCCAGTTTGGGGTTAATGCCTCCTGCTCTTATGTTCCCAGTGTTTCTGTTTCTCTTTATATGTGCACATAGACATACATACTTACAGACATGTACACACAGTCAGGAAAGTGTACTTTCTACAGATCAAGGATTTCAAATAGTGGATGAATTAGAGCAAATTAAACTTGCAGTCCATTGAACTCTTCTGAACTGAACTCTGACTTCTGAGATTTACTTCCAAGTAAACATAAACAGAATCAAGCTTTTTGCCCAGTAAAAAATCCCAATTCTCCTCATTTCTTTTCTTTCCCTTTGTTTAAAACACGTGTGTCCTTCCCCACATGTTGCAGTGTGTAACCGGACTGTGTAATGGATATCTTGTACTACAGTTGTAAAAAAAAGTGTTCATTTTTCAAAGGTTAATCTGGTAGTTTACAATTTTGCTTAGTGTTCTTGAGAACACTGTGCCAAGATAGGCACAAGAGCTAGAAAATCAGTATAGTAGTTATCTGTCATCAGACCAATTTCTGCAAATTGTAAACTTTTGAGGTCCCAGAGAATACCTCGTTCAGCAAAACAAATATGTAGATTTTGACTTACATGGACAACATAATCCAGCACAGTATGTTAAAATTTTGATGATAATCTCCTAAAAGATTGTCCTTATTTCCTTCCCATCATAAAGAGATTTAATCTGTACACTGTGAAAAAAATGACAAAATTTTATCTGGTCTCTTTCTCAAAGACTGTATTGTTGTCCATGCGATCTCTGAGAAACAGTTACTTTCTTTATGCGATTTGTCAGTACTAGACATGTTTACTCGGACACAGAGCTTGGAAAGTTTTTTTTAAGAACAAATATGATAATATGCTGAAGCCATCCATAACTTAACATTGGTGGAGTAATGGCTTCATGCCCACGCTTAGCCTAGAGGTAAATCCCATTGAAATGAGTGAGATATTCCTTTGAGCTATATGGTTCAGATCAAATGGTAGCTTTTATGGTGCCAAAACACGGCACTACTTATTTTACTTAGAAGTGACAAAGTCCCTCCCTCACAGGTTTTACACTCTCACACACCATCCCAAATTGGTTCATAATATTATTGAAAAATAGATACAAATAAAACACAGTAAGGCCATTTCTGCATGGCGTCACTGTCCTGTGATGGGGACGTGTTGGCTGCAGTCCGTGAGTTGTGTTTTCACATGGTGTCATTGTGGTCCCACAGCCAGCACCTCACAATCATGGGATATTCGCTTAATGGGAAAAAATCCATTAAGAGCCCACGCTTGCTTGATGCTCCCGTCACTGCCAGCCATGTGGAAGGAGCAGAAGCGCGATCATGTGCTTCCTTTCCCATTGCAGCATGGGAAAGAGGCCAGCTGTGCTGCGGAAGGCAGGCGCATGTCGCCTACACTCCCTTCCACCGGGAGCCAGCCAGGTACAGAGGGGAGCAGTCCTGTTGTGCTGCCATCCCGGCAAAGGCACTGCCAGGATCACAATGGGACGTCGGCAGGAACCAGTGAGCTGCGGGAATGGCCTAAGATATAATATTTTAAAAAGCAGTTAAACAGATAATTACTTTAGAACAACCAAGTTTTAAAAAAATAAATATAAAAGCACACCAAGAGTAAAGGAGAAAAGCACAGCAATCCCTCCCCCTTTAAAAATCTCATTCTTAACAGGCAGACAGTTGCCCAGAGTTGGATTGAATAAAAAAAGTTATGTCTGATGGCAGAAGGACAATAGTGAGTGAGTGGCAGCCTAAGAAGGGACTTCCAGAGATTGGGTGCAGCCCTTTCTTATGTCCTCAGTAAATGGGCCTGTGAAGGAGATAGAACCAAGAAAAAAGTCTTCTGAAAGATCTCAGACACCCTGGTAAACTCATTTGGGAAGAACTTTCAGATATTCTATTTCAGATATGTCTTTTATCCATTGCGATTCCATTTGAATGAAGAATATGCAGCCCAATGAAGAGCATAGAAAACTTTTCACTGGACTTGTAGGGAATATAGAATAAACTGCTACTATCACCACTACAACTTTTTCAGATTGTACCTCTTCAGGAGCGTATCCTGTCTACCTTAAATCTGGATTTAGACATCAAATAACAACACCGTGTTTCTTTCTTTCTTTTTTTTAATCTTCAGAAACAATGGGATTGCTTTTAAAGCATCATGGGTTTCGTTTTTAGCTCTCTGGACAACAACAGTTGAACATTGCATTTCATGGTTTTCTTCCTGTCCTATGTTCTTTCTTTTTCTGAAAGCTTGGCAATGAGCTCTGAATGTTTGGTGCAGATTTTGTCTTTAAGGGGGAAAAAGAAAGGGGCAACAAGGTACCACACTTCAGAATTTGTTGTTGGTGTGCACCTTCAAGTAATTTCTGACTTATGGCAACTCTAAGGCAAATCTATCACAGACGTTTCTTGGCAAAATTTGTTCAGAGGGGGTTTGCCCTTGCTTGAGACTGAGAGAGTATGACTTGCCCAAGCTCACCTAGGAGGCTTCCATGGCTAAGCAGGGATTCAAACCTTGATCTCCCAGTATCCAGTCCAACACTCAAACTATGATACCACTTCAGAATAGATGGAGTTTATTCTTCAAGAGTGTCTATATTTCTCACTCATTTTGCACACTGAGTAACTATTTACTGTAAAAAAGTTTTATCCGTCTAATAGTTCTGCATGGTAGAAGTTCAGGTTTGGATTACCCCCAAAGAGTATGTGTGTGGTAAGAGAGATACAACCATAACTGCTTCACTTACATTGCTAATATTATTAATATTTACAGTTTTTTTCAAAATAGAGTGTTTTTCTTTTTCCTGCAGTGTCATCTTTGTAGGCTTTTGTTTATTAATTAATTAAAATATTTATATGGGTGAGTGTGCCTTGAAGTCACCTGCTTACTTATGGCAATGCCATGAACTTCATTACGTTATTGCCGACAAAAAAAAAAAAATCTTACAGATGGTTAGCCTGAAATGTCTATCCCTATGTCCAAGGATCTCAGGGTGGCATACTGTAAGATCAGTTCAGAACACTTTAAAAGAATAATAATTTTAAAAAACATATTAAACCATTTAACACTTAAAACAATGTAAAAACAGTTAAAACAATTTAAAATCATGCAAATCATAACATGTGTACAAATTGGATAACTTGGTGCCAGAATTGTATCGATATTGGTGCCCATTGGGCCTCTAAGAGGAAGGCATTTCGTGCCTTTAAAACATTTCTGTGAACCCCTTCCCCATTTTTCTATTTCCCTCCTCAGTACTTATAATGCATATACCTTTTCTGACCCTCTATATGAAGACAGAAGCAAAATATAAGTAGCATAAACACATGCAATGAAGCCCCTTTCTTCCTTCTTTCCTTTAGAAATCAGCTTTAGGAGATTAATAAGGATGAATAGAAGCATGGTGGCAGGGAGGAATGGGCACTTAATTGTTTCCTCACTGGTGATTTTTTTTTCACTCAAAATTGTGCCCCTCCCCACAGCTGCTTTTCAGAAATTGGACCCTGCAGTTGGCATTTTCCAAGCTACTTGCTACTTCCACAGGTTGCAAAAGGGTTAAGCACCCCTTTCTACTTGCTGCTCTTCCATTCACCATTGTGATCTTTCCCCCAATGCTTTGTTGAGCACAGGCACAGATTTGTTGACCTGGCCATTAAAATACAGTCATCCCACGTCATTCGCTAGGGTTAGGGGACAGGACCCCTATGAAAGTGAAAAAAAAGTGAATAACATTAGGTCCTCCCAAACCATATTTAACACATGAAAAAAGTATGATCACCATATTCAATCCACTGTGGATTCCTTTGATGCATCAGGGTTCGTTCATAAGGCAGAAGTGGGTGGCTGGAGGGGCTTACTGTCACCTCCACTGCTGCCTCACCCCATTTTTAATAGGGACTTACTAGCCTCGTTCACAGTTTTTCGGTCTCATGAGGCTTGCAGTCCCTATTAAAAATAGCATAGGGCAGCAGCAGATGTGACAGCAAATAATCTATGAATAATCAAATCTGCAAAAGTGAAACCCGCAAATGTGGAGGACTGACTGTATAGCAGTTCAATCAAATAGGGCCCAACTATATTTGATGGCCTGAATATTAACATTTCACCATCACAACATTTCACCTTGTTTTTAATCCTATGAAAAGCCACACCACCCATCATGTAGCTGTTGTGTTACAAAAGCCCTTTTTTAAAAAAAGTAGCAGCTTGACTGGGGTGAGGAATGGAGAACTTGTTAATGATATGTTTCCTAACACCTCTTTTTTGATTTCTGTGCAGGATTAAGTAATTTCATACGTTCCTCCAGTGATCTGTGTTTACTAGGGACAGTCCCTATTAAAAGTTGTATGTCCTTGTAAATCAGTGTCATACCCTCCAGAACTTCAGAGATGAAAATCAGAACATGTATGGCCAAAGCAACATCAGATTGTGACCAAGATGGCAAAAGTTAGTAACCAGGAAGAACACACAAGCTGGGGGGTGGGGGGCTGCAGCAGTTTGCTTTAGCCTGTCCCTGTGGAGAAGAACAAGATTCTACCTCCTCCACTCCCCCTACTGAGTTAATTGAGTGCAAACTCCTTTTGCACTTTGAATTCAGTTTGCAGCAAATGAGGTAAGCTGAATACAAAGGAGGGAAGTATGAGAAGGACAGAGGAACTTGGGCATTTTAAAAGCAGCTGAAAATGTGGGATGATAAAAGATAAATTGGAACCGTCCCTGCCAAAACTGGACAGCTGGAATCTGTGTTTGCAGAAATTTTGCAGAGGCGTTCCCTGAGTTGCTTTTCCCCTTCCGCAGTTGGAAAGGTACAGAAGAGAGTTTTCAACAGGCAATTTTGGGAAGAAGTCCCTGTGAATGCTGATTCTTAGCATCAAAATAGGTGTTTTTCATTAAAATCTCGGTTTAAATACATCTCAATAACAAAATGGTTGAGGATATGCCATCTTTTACCTAGAGAAGTAGTGAAAACCTTACATCCTTTCCTCCACCACACTCCTAATTTATTTGTTTATGGTTGTGTTGTGTGTATATTTGTCTGTGTCCAAAAGTTATCTCTTGTTATTGAGATGATATTAATTCTGCTAGTGGTAAAAAGAAAATATTGCTATGGTCAGTTTCTAAAGTGTGAAGTGGCAGGGTGGATACCTTCTTAGTCTTGTGCAAGAGGTCTCATGTGAGCTTGTAGCGGTGCGGGAAAGAAAGAGAAATCTCTATAGATACATTTTTTCACCTCTATTGCATCTGCTGTTCCAGCACGAACATTCTCATTTGCTGCCTCTTCCAAGGCTAAACCTTGTTGACTCAAATTAAGTAGGGTCAATCAAGCTTAATTCAGAATGTTTTCTCCCTATACAGTTATAGTGCCATGTATACCATCCAACTATCCCAATTAGACAGGGACAATTCTGAATATTCTCTGGCATCCCACTTTTTCAGTTGCTTTTAAAATGTTCCAGTTTCTCTCTCCTTCTCCCAATTTCCCTCTTTGTCTTTGACTTGGTTCAGTTCTACAAACTGAGTTCGAAGTGCAAGAATACTGTAGTTTGTACTTAGTTGTCTCATTGGAGTAGAAGATTCTTGCCCTTCCCAGTAGGCTCAGGCAAAAGCAAACTGCTGCAGCCTCTCCTTGCTTGTCTGTTCTTTCTCATTAACAGCTTTTGCCATGTTGACCACACTCTGATGTTGCTTGGCCACATTGTTTTCTATCTGTGAAATGTTGAAGGTATGGCTATGCATCCACTTTAGCTTACACAGTTGCGTTCTGTGGAAGCTTGAGATTTGCAGTTCAGGGAGGGGCATTTAGAATTCTCAGCCAGAGAGCTCTAGTGCCTCACCAAACTACAAGTCGTAGGATTCCAAAGGATGCTGCCGTGGCAGTTGAAGTGGAATCATATCACTGTAATTGTATAGTGGCTATTTCCTCACTGCACTATTATAGTGCTATTATTCCACTTTCCACATCCCATGGAATCCTGGGGTTTGCAGTTTGGGGGGGGGCATTTAGAACTCTTACCTAGAGAGCTCTTTGGCCTCAGTAAACTACAAATCCCAGAATTCCACAGGATGTTAAAAGTGGAATAATAGCATTAGAACAGTGTAGTGCGGAAATGGCCAATGTGAGGGGCCCTCAAATTAAGGCCATTTCGGCAGCCTGAGGTCCTGCATGATGTCATCACAATCTTGTCACAATCCCGTGACCACTCCCTGATTATGCAGTCCTCCCGCCACCCTCCCGCGCTTACCTGCTGTACAGAGGGTCAGGAAGTGCAATGGCTGCGCTTCCTACTCCAGTGCAGCCTGGAAAAGTGCTGGGCTGCACTGTGGAAGGGAGGAGTGGACCCATCGCGCTTCCTCCCATCCGGCAGGCAGCTGGTGCAGAGGGGAGCCCTTCTGTTGTGCTCCCCTCCCGGTAGAGCCAACCCTGGGATCCCTATGTGATGGCTTTGGCAAAAGGTAAGCTGCAGAAAGGGCCTAAGTGGTTGAGGTATCCACTCAAACAAAGTTGCCTACTTATGAATTTATTTTTTAAATGCAGTAGTAGAGCCTAATCAGGGTGGAGGCAGGTCACTGGAGATGCCTGGGTCAGGGACAAATATTTCTAACAAATCCAGAGACACTCCTGTTTCATGTTTTAATAACAACTGGGGGGAGGGTGAGACTGGGTTACAGAAGCCTTCCCTCTTAGCAACGTTTTTCCCAAACCGTTCCTCTCTATTCCATTTGTTGCATAAGGACAAGGATTGTCTTATTAGTGTTAAATCCAGAGAAGCAACACTTCAATGCGTGTGTGTGTGTGTGTGTGTGTGTGTGTTCACATGCGTGCGTGTGCATGTGCGTGGAGTAAAGGGTGTGGTGATGGTGGTTTGGAAAAGTCTTCTGTTTTCAAAGTTCAGATGCTCAAATGTTTCAGGGGGCCCCAGATAGGTTCCATAAACCCTGGTGGTGAAGCAGGGGAAGCGGTTAACACTTTCCTGCTGCTTTATGTGAGCTGAGTTTTGCAGTTATGTAACAGCCAGGATCAAGGGTTGGGGTTTGGTTTATTTTTGGTATGACTTTTTTTTTAACAAACAGACATCAGATTCTCTGATAAAATAGATCACAGGAGAGGAGAAAGGAAGAGACAGAGACAGAAGTTGAAGAAGTAGAGAGACCATCATGTCTTCCTAGTCATTTCTTGCCATTAAATGCTTGATAAATCTCCATCTAGTCTTTATTCTTCTGCAGCTGATCAGTCTTTGTCATGTGAAAATAACAGACTATAAGATAGTTCTTCTATTATTACTGATCATTGCCTGTCATGTGCAGCTAGAATGATCAGACATGCAAAAACATTGGCTTAGGGCTTTTCCAGATTGATCTGAAGAACTGTGAGTTCCCACAATATAGCACCTCGGGTTTTGCCAGTTGTGGCCACATCCATTCCTTCCATTCTTTAGAGGGTATGGTATGTTTGTAGTGATTTCTTGGACCTATATTAGGACTTTTCCAATTGTAATTAAAACAAAAACAGGGGAATAGTTTGCTGAGGTGATCTTATAGACTGAAGGAGGAATTTTGTGTACTACTGTAACTGTGAGGCTTTCTTTGTTTAAAAAAGTGGAGGAAAGGAGAAAGATCCCCCCCCCCCAGTATGTCCCAAAATTGCATTCAACCATCCCTACATATCTATCCGGCCTTTCTCCTAAGCTGGGACTCAAGGCAGCTTACAAAAAGACAGAACACAATAAAACACCTATAGTTAAAAAAACAACAACATACAAAATCAAGATTAAAACAGTATTAACATCGTCCATCACTTTATAATTAAAAAAAAACCCATTCAAGGGTGAGAATAAAATGTGGCAGCTCGTGCAAGGATTGCCAGAAAACAGTCTGGAACAACAGAAACATTGTTTGGATATTTTAACTTCCACTCCCTGCCCCCCCCCCGCCAGAACTGCAGCAACAAATACTGCAAATACTGTCTGGAAAAGCCCATAGCTGAGATTTTTGTTCCCAGGGGTCCAATGGCCTGGAAGGGTAAGGGCAAAATCATCCCGCTAAAGTATTTTTTTAAAGCTGTTAGCTCTGGTAATTGTGCAGTTTCTGCACTGGGTATCCCATTCTCAGAGCAATGATGGAGACAACACATCAAAGGGCTGAATTCTCTTCTTGGGCATACCCATCAGCAGAAAGTCTAGGTGTTACTGCAAAATCAAAGTATATGTCTGGTACACTCTCATTACATAGGATTACAGCAGTGGGGCCCAAAAGGCTCAAACATTTACAGGGATTCCGTTGGAGGTATGCAGCAGTTCTTTGGCAAGCAAGGGTGTGCAGAAAATTTTCCCAAGGGTAGGACGTTGAAAAAAAAATCTGCTAGCGTGGAATAGTGTCTTTCATGTTGCATTCCTAGCCTTAAGTCCTCCAGAGGTTTTGAACTCCAACTTTCAAAAGCCCCAGCCAGCATTGCCAATGGCTAGTTGGCCAATGGCCAATTTGGGGAGTCGAAGTTGAAAACATCCAGAAGACCAAAGACTGAGAACCACTGTTCTAAGCGACTCTGGGCTTTCTCATCCTCCAGTTTGCTCATACTACCAGTCTTCAGGAAAAAGAGTTGGGTATGTTCAACTGTGGAGTGTCAGATTGCATAGGATGGTAATGAAGCCCACAGGTAACAAACTGTATCTTAAATATGGCCCAAAATCCTTGGGAAAGCACAACAGTATCTTGATGAGTACACCAATATGAAAGAAGTTCCTGGCAGACAGGACAGAAGATCTGAACAATTCTGCTGTGGAGAAATCTGGTGCTGTCGTATCTTTGTTATTGTTCAAATAGTAGGTTCAAAAAAGAGAAGACTGGTTTCCTGTTGTCAGAACTTGGAATTAACGAATTACCAGCAACATACTTACTTTCTTGGGGTAACAAGGATGCCACAAAATCACTTTTTCAAAATATCAAATCAAGAGGAAGTGAAGTTATTTTTTGGTGTAGTGAATAGTGGTTTCTAATTACTTTCAATAGATACTTTAAAGGGCATTTTTAGAAGTCTGTGTTCAAAAATTTTTGGAGGGAGTAGTATTATGCCATTCTCTTTATTAATCTTAAGGGCTTTTCTCCTCTCAAAAAAGATGGAAATTCATGGACAAATAAGTACCCTAGAGGCATCAGATCCTATCTGCTCTAGAAAGCTAAGCAGGGTAAATTCTGGTTAATACTTGGATGGGAGCCTATCTGCCAGTGAATATCAGGTGTTATAGGATATATTTCAGAGGAAGGAACTGGCAAAACTACCACTGAGTATTCCTTGCCTAAGAAAACCCTATGAAATTCATGGGGTTGCCATAAGTTGACAGGCGACTTGAAGTCACAAACACACACACAAGTATCACAATAAATGTCAAAACAAGTTATTTTTCCAACATTACAATGCATAATGGCAACAACTAACTCAGCAAAGGCTTTAACAAGCTACAGGAACAAATTGTATTTTAAAAAATGTATTTAAAAATATTTAAAACATTTAAAATTTGTATTTAAGGCTCTTCCCATGGTACAACTTAAAAGGCTTGTTCAATGTGCTAGGTGCTGTCCAAAACAAAAGAACTGTAGCCTGCCCAGACAATTTAAAGTCTCTTTTAGACTGACAAAATTGAGAGAGAGAAAGGCAGGAACTCAGAGGCAAACTACATGTTACATTAATTGTGATTTCATTGCACATATTTCTACTTTAAATCATAATCACAAGAAGTAATCAGGCCTAGAACCAATTCAAGGGCACTGGAGATCGTTTTCCTTTTAAAACTCTTTAACCCTGGGCCACAGACTCAATGACCCCTCTCCATCCAAAGCTGCTGTTTGCCCCAGGAAGAAAGCTGCTTGTATCAGCTTCTCTCCTAAGACAAAATAGCAGTTCTGGGGGAAGAGTGAGTTGATTTCATTGGGACTGTGCTCTATGTTCCTACTGCTTGTGAATTCATGTATGTATACATATACACATATGGCTGGTTGCTTTTTAGTTTAAACAAACAGCTATGTGTGAAGATGGATTTAGTGAAATGTATAGTTTGATGGGATGAGGCAATGTGGAAATAGATTATAGTAATTATGTAGTCTTTGTGGAACACAGTTTTGAATCTTGCAATATGGGACTTGAAGAGGAGAAAGCTGTGCCAGACACTGGAAACCACATGGCAGATGGTCTGAGGAAAAAGGAGTGTGAATAGATGCTAAGACAGAGGGTAAAATGCTTTTTGTAGGAGAAAACAAGGAGGCAGGTGAGGGGCACTAGGAACTTGATCAAAGCTTTCCAAATGATTTTGATGGGTGATTAAAGTGTGCATTTAGTGTGTGTAAGAAAAAGTCTTATAGCCCTTTAAAGACTGGACATTTATTGTGAGATAAGCTTTCACAGACTTCAGTCCACTTGATCATCTAACACATAGTGTGCTCCTCAGCTGTCAGGGATATTGATGGGATATAGACAGGAAAATGTAAAGAGTAATCAAAGGAAAAATGACAAGCAGAATTATCTGTGACAATTATTTTGAAGCATAATTGGACTTATGGACTTGTACGACAACAAATACCATTGATCTCAGTAGGTCTTATTTCTGAGTTGCAGAGTGTAAGATTGTACTGTATATGTCTGTCAGACCCCTGACAACAGCGTGTAGCTTAATGTATATAAACTACAACTTAATTATTAGAGGCTATATATTTTGTGTTTCATTTCCATCTCTCCTCACTCTTTGTATGTGCTCATATGCTAGAGAGCAGTGAATGAGATTGAATCTTCACAGGCTAAATAATGTGTCCTTATCTCTGTCCCAGTCCTGTTGGAACACATTTATTTTCAATGCCTGAATGCTGTGAAGCAAATTAAAGAAAAAAAACCCCTCTAGTCTACTCTGCTGTTTTGGGGAAGAATCAGGTTTTTAAAATGTGTGGTTTGACCCCAAATTGGGATTACAGTGGAAATCAGGGGTAGGAGGGTGAGATCAGATTGGTGGGTGGTCACCTAGGTCAGCTAATTGTTCACGCCACAGAAGGATACTGCACTTATTTGTATCAGTGTCCAGAAAAGGCATTGCTGCCTTTGAGACATAAACTGATATGGCAAACTTGTGCACACTGTAGAAACACCCCCCTGCATTGATGTGGCCATGTAATGGGGGTCTCACGTGGCTTTCCAAACTGATTTCAGTTTGGATTAAAACACGTGTGGGTGTGGCAGCAAAGGGGTCAAATCGGGGCAGGGATCTTATCCAGTGGAGCTGGGATCCAACTCTCATGTATTTTCAGTCTAAGTCTTCATGCATCTAATGAAGTATACTCTAATCCAGGATTCCTCAGCCAGGGTTGCCTGCAACCCTAGGATTCTGCGACAGGTCACTAGGAGTTCCAGTAAAGACCATGACGGGGGGAAAAAATAAACATTTTTTGAGCTATGGATATAATAATTCTTGTGCAGAGTTTCCCCAGAAAATTATTTCAAGGGTTTCTTCAGGGAAAAAAATATAAGAACGGCCTCTCTAATCTGTAAAAACTATGTCCTGATTTGGCTTTAAAATGCTCAAGAAGGTGGTCCTCCTCTTTTGGTGGGGCTGTTTGTTTTTTTCCGCACGCTCTCTCTCTCTCTCTCTCTCTGTATGTTACTGGATGGGAAATGGCTAACCTTTATTATGGTCTCTTGGTTTTGTCTCTTGTTTTTATTACTTTGCCCTTATTTCTATAGCTACTTCACTATTCATAATGCTTTACACAGTACAATAAGCCAACAAAACGACCCTGATCCAAGGATTTTGCAGTCTAAATTTGTGCAGTTAGGAAAACAACAGAAGAGCGGAGGAGAGAGACAGAGGTAGTGGCAGACGGATGTCAGTTGCAAATAAAGGTCCATATACTTAAGTGAAATTTCAGTTTAGAGTGAAGACTGAGGCGAAAAGCTAGAAGTTTCACAGAAAATCTATGGTTTCAGGAGATATTTGAAGAAAAATGGAGAGGTGGAAATTTGCAGCTTGTCTTGGGAAATGTAAGACACTGTGCTTGAAAGAGTGTGGGCCCAAATTATTTAAGGGACTATGAACCCTTTCAGAGGATGAGAGTGGTTTTCCTAGTGGAACAAAAGTCACAGTCCTGTTATGAGATAAGAACAGAAAGACAGAGTACAGCAACCTGAGGGGTTCTTTTTTTTAAAGTGTTTTAATGTATAATTAAGACTACATGTTGAAAGGATAAACTATAAATAAACATTATTGCTTGGCTAGCATGATGCAAACATTTATGGCTGGTTCTGTGGCTCTAATGTGGTTAAATAATATATTAGGTGAAAAGTTCAGTATGGTTGGACTGTGTGTTTTACACATGCTTCAGACCTACTGGCCCCTCTGCAAAATTGCCAGTGGTTGTTGTCCCTAACTTCTAGAGATTGAATTGTTTCTTTGGTGGCCTATTGCAGATTCACCAGCTGGCATGGACCTAAGCAATTGTCGGGAACAGCCGGAGCCTACAGGTAATGTGGCATGGTGTCCCTTCTATCTTCCTCAGCATTACAAGACTATTTCTCTGCCCATTAGCCATGAGGTAACGCTTACTGAACATAGTAAGAAACCAAAACCTAAAATAAGTTCTTACTGAACACCTCAGTAAGAAACCAAAGGAAACTTGATCCAAGATATCTAATACTTGGTGCTTACAGAGAGTACTTTCTTTCATTGCACAGAGGTGGTGGCTACACATATGAAATTTTTAGTGACTTGGTGCTGCTGTTGAGATTTGAACTGTACAGTTGGCCCTCCACATTTGCTAGGTTTAGGGGCACAGGATCCCACAAAAATGAAAAAACCATAAATATCAAAGTGTGCGTGTGTCTGTGTCTGTGGGAAGGAGGCTGAGGCATGGTGGGAGAGCATACACCCAGGGTCCAAATCAGGTTAGGGAAAGGAGAGGGGGTGGTTCAGCATGGTGGCCCCATACTTCCTCTCTCTTGACCATCTCCCTCCTTGGATGTGTGGGGCATCAGGAGAGGGTTTGTGGTGCTGAGAAACTGGGCTGTGAACCATCCTTTGCTGGCCAGGAAGCAGCTAGTGGAGGAAGAAGAGTACCAGAGGCAGGTTTTAAAAGGGCTGCATGGCCTGATTGGAGCCACTGAGAGAGAAAATTTCTCCAGAAAAGCAGCGCTTGAGGTGGGGGGGCAGGGGTTGAAGAAACTCACAAATAATCAAATCTGTGAAAGTGAAACCCGTAAATGTGGAAGTTTGACTGTATTTCTAAAGCTAGTGTATTGGGTTTGAAACCAAAAGACTAGGATTTAAATACTAACTCATTTGTGTAGGATTTTTTCTGTGTGGCCTGATTAGGTTCTTAGATCAGTTTTCCATATTTGTAAAACAGGAACATAGACAGCACTTTCTTTTTTAGTGAATAGAAATGTTGTGACTGCCTAAATGATTCATCATCGTAATTTCTTTAAATCCTTCCAGATATTAAGGATGTTCAGGATGATGGCAATTCCAGTACATCCCATGAAATGGAAAACATGGACAATAATGAAGATGCAAAAGAATATCATTTGACTAATGGAAGAGGGAGAGAAGGTAAAGCAGATAATTTGGTAGAACAATAAGCTGCTATCATGGGAACTCTTACTTTTTATTTAGTTAACTGAACAAATTGGCTCAGCTCCTGTGAATCTCATATCCTCTCTCTCTTTCTCTCTCTCTCTGTCTCCCCCCCGCTTCTGAGAGAAGCCATCTGAGTTGCATTTTGTTAGAAAATATGATGAATCCTTTTCTCTGTAGCACCTCTGGTTGTCAGAAAATTGAGCAACCCATGATCTATTGAACCACAGTGTTGAGGGCTCTTGAATTTGAACCCTAATTTTGGATTTTGAAGGAAAGCACTAAACCCTGGAGATGAGAATGAGCAGTTGTGAAGTGTCAGCCCAGGCAAAATTTTGTAGAAATAAGACAAGATACTGGATTTGAACTACAGCCACATAGACTGTTGGTTGTAGTCTGAGACCATCTAATTAACTTGCCTTGGGTATCACTGCACCACCCTGAAACCTGGTTGATGCTGCTCCCTTGCTTGTGTTAAATGGTTCTCTGTCTGATTTTCAGATAGCAGTAAGAGAGACAGTAGGCTGTTGAGAAACAGGGGACGGAATTGAAAAGGCACTGTGGGTAAAGGGAGGGAGGGTAGAAGCTGCCCTATCATTGAGTAAGATGAAACTGTCTCAGGTGGCAATGGAAATAGGGTGGCAAAGTGGGAGACAATGCAGATCTGACCCTCAGGGAGCATGGACACCATCTTATCTCTTCTTATGCTGATTTGCCATTAATTTCAGTGACAGTTGTGAAGAACTTTCCAGGGGAATATGCTCTTTATTTTTAACTAGGAAGAGAATCCTCCAATAGCAAAATTCCGTGAGCCTAATTTTCAAAGAAGCAGCAAACTTATTAAATCACAGAGGTGACCCATTAAGGGCCATCTAATCCAGCACACTGCCATGCAGGACTGAACAGCTAAATCATCCCTGAGAGATGGCCATCTAACCTCTTTTTAATTACTCCAGTGAAGAAGAGTCTATCAGCTTCCAAAGCAGCTCATTCCATTGTCAAACAGCTCGTAACATCACAAAGTTCTTCCTAATGTTGAGGTAGAATCTCTTTTCTTATAATTTCAGTTGGCAGATTCATGTCCTAGTCTCTGGAACAACAGAAAACAAGCTTGTTCCATTTTCTACATGACATTCTTTCAGATATTTAGAGGTGTCTGTCATGTCACATCTAAAATTTCTCTTTTCCACACCAAATGTACCCAGTTCCCTAAGCCATTCCTCATAGCCCAGCTTAGCCCATTTCATACTACTGAATGGGAGGTGGGTAACATAACTTACACACAGAAGAATGTCCTGCACACTGAAAAACAAGGTGCTTCAAAGGACAATTCTAGGCCAGACTTTTCTTTGTGTGGAGAATTTTTCATGTATTTCACATAATATGTTCTGGAGAATCAGCTCTAGCTTTCTCTCCTGTTAACTGTGTGGCTTTTTAAAAAAGAATTTCGCATGAGATGCAACTTTTCTTACAAACTCCACCTGCTGAAAGTGCACATCACAGCACTTCAAGATGCAAAGGTCTTCTTTTTCATCTGGTTATTTTAACAATGCAGAGTATGGAAATGTAAAGACATTGGTCACTGACTTCCACTGATCACTAACACTGCCTGTTAGGAATTCCAGGGTCCTGCAACACTTTTTTTTTAATTATTATTTTTTGCACTAATAGAAGTTAGTCCGGAAATTGTGCCTTTATCGTTTTTGTATCTGTGGAGTTAGCAGGACAGCAACTGTCTGCACCAAGACAAGAGATAAGAAGATAAGAAGATAATGAAGGAGGCTATGAACTTCCCCTTTGTGTCGCCCATTGCAGTAGCTTAAACTAAAAAGGAAGAAAAAAGTGCTGTTTTTGTTTCACAGAAGGTGCTGTCAAGAATAAGGACAAATTCAAGTGTGTAGTATGTTTCAGTTTGTGCGTTTTGCTGTTCATGGAAGTGGTGTTCTCTTGTAGGAGTCTTCAGTTGTACTACTTAATGTGCAAGTTTAACCCTATTTCTGCACTTACCTTGATTGTGAGTTAGCTTGTGTGTTATCTCTGTACACAAGAACAAATTCCTGCCTTCCACATTGCAAATTTCACCCTTCTCCAATCAGGGTTTTTAAACCACATGAAGCAGGTCCCTCTATTCTACAGTTCACATGGTGTAAGCTATTTTCAGATTTATATTCCCACTTGCTACAAATGCCATTTCCCTAATCCATGTCCCCTATACCAACTTTCCTTCCAAAGTATGTCTTGGGTATTTTGGCTATTGGATACAATTATGAGCCAGAAGATCCCACCTAGCCTTTACAGAAAGATGTTAAAATGTGGCTTCCTTACAACATTTCCTCATCATTCTTAGCAGTTTCTGCAGGAGCCTCTCATCCCGGCATGGGGACAAGAAAGGAGAGGGACCGCGATGATGCTTCTGTATGATGTCATTGCGGTCCCGTCCTTCTCTGTCACCAGGTGGTGCCATTGCAAATTAAATCATTGACAGGTTTTCCCTGTCAATGACCAGCGATTGCATGACCATCCTGCATTTACCTGGCCTGCAGAAGCACCAGAAGCACAATGGAGGCACTTCCTCCCCAGCACAGCCTGATAAAGTGCTCAGCTACACTGCAGAAGGAAGAAGCGTGCCCATCGTGCTCCCTTCTGCAGGGAGCTGGTCTGGTGCAGAAGAGAGCGTTCATGTCTGCACTCTCATCCCGGGAGGGGCACTGCCAGTATTGGGACCAGACGACAATGGATCCAGGTAGAGCGTGGAAAGGGCCTAAGGCTCCTCAGCTCACAAGACTTTCATTGCTTTTCCATTAGCACAGTCCTCTAGCAAAAGTGAACTGTCCCTCCACTACCAGTTTACTAGGTAGGTAGAGAGGAGAGGAAAGAAAAGGAAATGAGAGCAAAAAAGACAAGGATGGTAGACAAAAGGAGAGAAAAGGAGTCGCGCTGATCATTTTTGGCTCTGGCCACTGCTAGCTTTGGCCCTGCCTGCCATCAACCATCTTTCAAGCAACACTTGACTGAGAAAAAGTTTCCAGCACCTGCTGTAGCACATCAGTATGATATTCTGTGAATTTCTCTCTGCATCTCCTCCTATGATGGAATGAACCTCCCACCTCACAGCAACTTCACCAGCTTTCAACCTGATTATGGTGCATTCAGAACTGAGGTTGGAAATGTTACCTTTTTCAGTACAACTCCTAGACTTCTTCAGCCAACATGGCAACTGCTCATGCTGGCTGGGGGATTCAGCAATCCTTTTACATAAAAGTAGCAACCAGGAATGTGTGTGAAAATGTTATCCATACTTACCTTGCCATACTCTCCAATATTTCAGAGATGAAAACGGGCACATATGGCCAAGTAATATCAGAGTATGGTCAATATGAAAAAAAAGTTACTAATGAAGAAGAATACACAAGCTAAGAGAGGCTGTTAACAATTTGCTTTTGCCTGAGCTTATTGTGAAGGGCAAGATTCCACTTCCACTCTTCTCCCTCCTGCTGAATTAATGAATTGCAAAGTACTTTTACACTCTGATCTCAGTTTTCAACAAATGAAGTAAGCTGATGGCAAGGGGGCAAGTGGGAAGAGGAGAGAGAAATTGGGACATTTTTTAAGGACCTGAAAATGTAGGATGATGGAGGATTAATCAAGACTGTCTCTGCCTAATTGGAACAGTTGGAGGATGCGCCTTGCTCATGCAACCAGCCATGTCTGTGGTCTGCTAGCCACTGAGCAGCTTGGGGGCATAAGGACAAAATCTGTCTGTTGCCATCCTGTCCATAAGAGAAATTGGTACAGCTCCAGCTTTTTGTTGATTCAATATTTGCAAGCAAGAAACATGCAGTGGCACTATCTCCATTGCGAAAATCCCATTTCTTCCCCTAGGAGTATTCCAGCATCTTCTTCTTCCCATATACTGAGGAGAGTTACAGAATCATGCTAGAGCTCAGTTTAGTAGGGCCCTCAGATATATAATGGACCTACATAGGGCTTCACAGAGTGCTTTGAGGGAAGGGAAGTATGTAATCTGGGAGCTTGAGGCATCCAAAAGATTCAAACCGATTGAGGCTGTTGTGGTGGTGGAAGAGACAGAAAAACAATAGTAGATCTAGGAGTTGGGCACTCTGTCAGTGAGAATAAGCAAGGTCAAATTTTAGATATTGAGTCGAACCAGGTTTAACTATAGCTTTATGTATTGACTTACGTAGATACATAAGGGGTGTGCAACAGAAATGTTTAGGCTGTAGGCCTTCAAATTAATTGATAGGGTGGTAATTTTGTGGGTGTGAAAAAGGAGCAAACAGAAGGTGGGAGAATTTGGCAAAAGCTCACTCAGGCACTTGGTTGAGGTTCTAGCTGCCAGCACCTCAGTGGACATGTGGCTGTGCTGGAACAGAAAGTGCCGTGTTTTTCGTCAGAATATTTCATCTCTTGCATCATCCTGCTAGTGGGACAAGGAATGGGCAAGGGGAGGAAAACTTACCGAGCAACTTCAGCAAGTAGTTTTCTGCAGAGGTTCAACTGGAAGGGGATTTCATAACGGATTAAATGCACACAAGATGACGGTACATCATGAAGTAACTGCCTTCCTTAGATTGTGGTTTCTGATCTGAAATTCACAGTCAAGGCTCTGTATTTTCTGTGTCTTCTTCTTCTTGTTTTTCTTAAAAAGTCAAACTTCTGTACAAAGGAAATCAAAGTGTGCCAGTTATTTGTTTATTTAACCAGTACTATCAATAGACATGGCACATTAGGAACAAATGTATATTCCCGAATATAAAAAAAAGCACTCTTCATAGTGTGGAGGTAACAGATAGGATGAGAGGGAAAGACCAGAAGCCAATATATTTTGCACAGTTTTTGTTTGTATATGAAAACTGAACTTGGGGCCTTAGAAAAGTCAAAGCATTACAGAGCTCCTCACATTGATCCATTTAGCTCAGTTTTGTCATCTTTGGAGGTTTTCAGCCTTTAGTTCTTTGCATGTTTTGACTCCCATAATCCTTGACCACTGAGCATGCTTGTCGAGGCTTCTTTAAGGTGCAGTCCCAATCATCCAAAGGACCAAAGCTAGAACCATTGGTCTGTTTTGACATTTATCAGCACTCTGAGCTCTCTGATGGGTTTTCTTCTCTGTAGCCTGGCTTTTCACGAATGGAGATGTTGGTAACTGAGACTTTGAATAGTAAAACTCTGCAACTGTACTACAGGCCATTCTGCATGAGTTCTGCCATTTTCTTTGTCAGAAATCTCTAACTCTTCCATTTGGAAATTCAGTTCCCTGAGTACATTGTTTGGGAGTCATGATGGTTAAACAGATTTGTGTACCGTTTTTCAAACTGTATAAGCTTATCAGGTGATCTATAGTGATATATTCAGTAATATTCATCTCTGAAAAGGACAAATCTGAACTATGCCTCTTCTATCATCAACAGTCTTCTCTTACCAAATGTCCAGGTGTTGTCTGCTGTACATTTGGCATTCTCACAGAGCAATAATGGATCCTAATAATTCTGGTCAATACCCCAAGCAAACTGTTTGATCTAGAGCCTTACCTTAAATCCTTTGTAACACTTGGGAATTTGTCAGCAGGCAAGATGATCTAGAATGGAAGGTTTGAAAATAATCAAATAACACTTTGTAGAGCCAGCATAGTATAGCAGTTTGGTCTGGACTAGTACTCTGGAGATCAGGTTTCAAATTCCTGCACGGCTATAGAAACCCACTGGGAGACCTTGGGCAAGTCACATTCTCTCAGCCTCAGAAGAGGGCAAGGGTAAACCCCCTCTGAACAAATCCTGCAAGAAGACCCCATGATATGTTCACTTTAGTCTTGCCATAAGTCAGAAATGACTTGAAAGCACACCACAAGTATTTTGCTACTCATTCTGAGTTACCATTGCTTTAGGTAACTTCATATCCTCTCCAGTGGAAGCACAAGTTCCAGAGTTTAAAAAATTTCTCTTAGTACCCCTGCCCGATCTGCTTAGATCATTTGTTGTTTTATTTCCTAAGGGTTTTTTTTTCAGGGAGGTGAACTAACTGGCAACAAGCATTCATGCTTGATAGGGAATTCAGTAAATTTTGTTATTTTTAGTATGTGAAATTTCCACCAGGTGCTCACTGTTCTGTTTGGGCTCATTGAGGCATCACCCTTGAAATTAGCTATTTAAATCAGAAAGACAAAAGGTCAAAAGTAATCTCTTAGCATGTGTATCGGTGGGCTGGGGAAAGAAGCATGAACAGGCGTGAGACCCAAGTCATACCTTATGGGATGACTTGTATGTGGGAACTATGGGGGCAGAATGCATGACATGATTGTGAAACATAGACACTGGCATGGATTTCTGTAAGAAGAAATGATAGGAGTGATGTGGGAAGAAACCGGCCATTACCCTGTTGTAGCAGTATATGATTCAAACCTGAGAGCATGGCCTACATGAAAAGTTGGCATATGCAAGCCAAACTCTGATAATCACAAATTCTGAAGGCTCCTCATATGTCCAGAAAGTGGCAAAGAAAGTTGGATTTGATCACAGACACATTAATAGCCTTTCTGTCTCATTTATCGTCTATCTTTTTTGACAACTAATTTCCCCAAAGAGGTAGAGGAGCAGAGACAATTGAATGATAAACAGTATTGTTATTTTTGCTTAATAGATGTAGAAAGGTGGTTTGCAGCTTTGTGTTTCCTTTCAGCTTTCTCAACCTGTCTCTGGGGATGCCTTCAGAATTTTCATCAGTGCAAGGTTTACACTTTGTAACAACTTACCACACAGGGGTGTGTGATATACACAACCAGGGAAAGTTCAAAACAGCAGTCAGATTATAATGGTATAAATTGATTATATGAGCACATTTGTTTGAGACGGTAGATATAGGCCACCTTTTAAGACTCACAAGACAGTTCAAACAAGCATAAGATACAATGACATAAAATTTATTCAAACCAAACAACACAACACAAAATTCATTGATAAAACATAGGCCAGTTAAAAAAAATAGTAGCATTCTTGTTAAAAAACAACAACAAACAGAATAGCTAATTCTGTAAGTAGCATTTTAAAGCTGCTTCAGAGAATGCATATATACACTTGAAGCTTAAACTGCCTTAAACATTTTCTTTTACCAAGAATAACACTGGGATGAAGATTATGTCATCAGGCAAGGAATCTCGAGCAAAGAATTTTTAGCACATAACTTCCATGTGATCACCATAAATTGAAAGACAACTTAGAGGCGCGCGCGCGCACACACACACACACACACACACACACATTTAGAATTCTCAGCCAGAGTGCTCTAGTGCCCCATCAAATTATAACTCTGGGATTCCTTATAATGCAACCATGGCAATTACAGGAGAATCATGTTGCTATATTTGTTCCGGGGATTTTTGTTGTTTGTTTTTTGAGAGAGAGAGAGAGTTTAATTTTAAAAAAATTAATGAAGTACACAAGGAAGATTCTCAGTTACATACTGTGACATTCCAATATAACAAAGCATAAAAATAAAAACATAAGAAGAGTAAAACAACCATGTTAATAATAAGTTTCTGTAAAAGCTGACAGAATATCCAAATATAAGTCCATTTATAAGTTTCATCTGTACATTGTTCTTTCAAATGTTGCAAGCATAGTTAGATCTTCTGTCCTTTGAATCACAGGGAGAAGAAAGTTATCTTCCCAGTATTGAAGTACCAATCTTTTAGCAATCAAAAGGGCATGAAAAATTCACCTCCACTGGCCCTTTGTGAGCGCCAAGATATAGGTAAATAGTTCAAAAGAACATGCACATCTCTAAATATTAAAGAGCCTTCCAGTACCAAGTTTATCTGCCTAATTTCTTCTGCTCAAAAATGAGGCAACTATGTGACAATTCCAAAATACATGTATTAAGGAAGCATTAGTGTCATTACATCTCCAACAATTGCTCTTTTCGATAACCCTTTCTTGACAAGATGTTGTGATGACCAATATACCTGAAACAGCAATTTCTGCTGCTTAAGATGTTGTCAGAGAACTGTACCCTTTCCTGCTACAGATGTTAAAAACAGTTAACCATTTGATTGGTTAGAATGGCGCATTTCAATTTCCTGTTCCATTCCTGTTGTAAACCTTACATGTGGTATTTATTTATTGATAACAGAAATCACACACACACACACACACACACACACAGTTGGTTCAGATACTTGGTCAGCTTTAGTTAATTGAGGGTGACAAAGGGAACCTCTGAAGCACCTAGAGCTGCAGGGCCAAATCTGGAGTCTAGCAAATTTTTCAGTTGCAAATACCGCCATTTTTCCAATAGTGGTAACTTAAACTGCACTTGCAGAGTTGAGAAGGACAGAAACTTGCCATCCCCACCAAACATTTGATTAATTAACAATGCAATTGTCTGCCCATGCCTTCCATAAGAATGTGCTATATTTGTGTGGTTTAAAAAGACCCCAGGATACTGTGTAATGGAGATGGGCTAATTCCTAGTCAATAGTTAGCTCATATTTAAAATGGCTCTTTCCTTCTTTGTAGACTACATCCACCATTCGCATAGGAGTAGGAATCATGCAGAAGATACTTGAAGGAGCTTTTAGTGTTGTGTGTGGATGCACCCTAAAAATCCTGTTAGCCCAGAATTGGTTGTTAATCTACTTTGCCTGTCTGCAGTTTGATTTCTAATTTGTTATATCTATATATAGATTGTTGTCATTTGGGCTTTTACTGCTCAAGACTCCTAAAACTAATTAGCTGCTGTCACAACATTGTTAAGCCATTTAGGCATGCTCATTTTTTTTTAATTGAGTAGTTAGGAAATGGTGGCATACAAATGAAGTTACTATATATATATATATATATATATATATATATATATATATATATTGAGGGAGAGCCCATCTGGTTGGCTGAACATCTGCAAGGCTGAGGTCTCTTTATCTCTGAATTGTTCTAGTAAATCAGATATGACATTAACTCATCACATTATGATGATTAAATTCCTTTGTTATCTAGATGGCTTTACGCATCCTTATTTTTATTCTTTTTTTATGTCACATGTGCTGAGTTTTCTGCAACTGCGAAACTATATCATTTGCAAACTTTGCAATCCAGGGAGATATGAGGGCAAGATAAAGCTTCTTTATGCGTGAGTGCAAAAGCCCTGGAACAAACAAACGGAAAAGAACTGCTGTTTGCTAAGGGGAACACGCTGCCTGAGTGCTCAGTAAGCTCTCTCTACAAGCTTCAGGATATTTACTATTTGTCACATGGGACATGCTGTCCAGATTATGGCCTTAGCCTGCAAATCAAGAGTGAAAAACATGCAGCTCTTTAGAGCACTGCCTCTTAAGCTGTCTGATATGGAGGACCAGTGAATTTTTTCCTCCAGCATGCCGGGGACTGGTACCATATTTGTGTCTGTTGGTTACAGTTGTTGTTTTTCTTTCATGGGAACTTGCCAGACACCTGCAGTCAGTGGCTTGGAACCAGCACTAGTTCATGGATCACCACTTAGTAGCACTGTTCTGCCAGTGGTCATATATAATGGAAACGATAACCCATCTGGAGGACTGTTTCTCCTTTCATTCTGATGGTATATTTTCAGAACCTACAGCTTCTGGTCTAACTAACTATGTAAATAGGTAGGATTAGTGCTTGGTGAGTAGTACATTATACTCTATCGTTGTCCTGATTTAGTAGAAGCAGTCCCAATTAATTCTCTGCTGTCCCACTTTATCAGCCACTTTAAAAATGTCCCAGTTCCTCTCTCTTCCCACTTGCATCCTTTGTCAGCAGGTTACTTCAATTACTACAAGCTGAGCTTAAAGCGCAAACATAGCTTACATTAAATTAACTAAGCAGGGAGAAGAGGACCAGGAGCAAGTAGCATCTTGCCCTTGCCATTAGGCTCAGGCAAAAGTGAAGTGCTGCACCTTCTCCTGGCCTGTGTGTTTTGTCTCATTAGCAACTTTTGTCTTCTTAACCACACCTTTTTGCTGCTTGGCTACATGTGTTCCAACTGCCATCTATGAAACGTTGAAGGGTATGGGAGCATAGTTTTCCTTTTAAGTTTCTCACAGATTTAAATTTCTAACATGAGATTTTATTTTCTTTGGAATTCAGTGAGTGAATCCAGATTCTAGCATGTTTCCTATTTTAAAATTTGTGTGAAACTTCAGACCATGTTTTAAAAAATCAGTTAGATGATTTCTTCCCCACCTCCACCCCATGGTGCATTGAATACTATTCCCAGATAGCATTGCAGTTGAGGAAAGCTTATCTACCTTAATGAAAAAAAGGTTACTGGTTTATGTTTAGCTTTAAAGGAGTCTATGCATTTTTTTTTCTATAGCAGAAGGAGAATTCAGCCACATATAAACAGTCTTGGGAGCCATTTCTCTTCTTGGAGCTAACTTTTGTGAATGCTTGGAGGATGATGAGCAGTTACACTCAAACCTCAAAAACCGAAAGGAAGGGTGATAGATGGAGGAGGACAGCCAGTAGCTCCTTCTTCACTATCTGTACCATCCTAACATGTTTACTTGCAGTGCTAGGTCCTGTGATTAAAACAGGACTTATTACTGCAAAGACCTGCAGTCTAACCACAAAATCCAATGCATGCCTATTCAGAAGTCAGTCCCACTGATTTCAGTGAGTATTACTCATAGGTAAGTGTATACAGAATTGTAGCCTATGGTTCCCACCCCTTCCAACTGAGAGGGGTCTACAGCGTTCTCAGCAGGCAAAGCATTTACACTGTGAGTATAACCTGTAGTCGGACTTCAGTCTAAAAGGTCAGTTGTTGCTATTTTCCATGCAAAATTAGAGTCCTGACAAAGTTGATACTCCACTCTCCTGCTCTTAGAAATAACACAGGGACCAGTGCAGGGCTATTCTCCTCCAACTCCCCACCCCCAAGTCTATTGTGCTACTGCTTATCATCAGTCTGTTCTTTTCGCACAGATTCTGCTTTCTGTCCTTTTTGCATGTTGCCTGGCACATGTTTTCCACATTTTTTTTTTCTAAAATGCCTGCCTGCAAACTGAAAATCGTTCAAGCTTTTGTTTAGGGGAACCTTCAACTGCCGGAGCATGGCAGAGGTTTCAGTCAGGAAAACTCAGGTGCATCCTTTCAGTTCCTTATCAAAAGTTATCAAAGTCAGAAATGTATTACACAGAGGCAGGTGGCCTTGAGGGAGGTCAAATGACAGGTATGATTCCCTGGAGAACCCCTAAAAGACTGTGCAATAAGAATTGTACATTTGTGTAGGACTTCCCAGGCAAAAATCCCCAAGTAGGAGAAGAGCGTTGTTTCATGCTTCCATTTCTCCTAGCAGGGGCAACTTTTAGCACTATCAGTTTCCTTGTGAGAAGATGGTACTGGGGACTTGTGGCTTCATTTGTAACATCTGTTTATTTAGAATATCCAAGCTCAGCATTAGGCAGCAGGCAAGGACCCCAAGCAAACAGTGCTATCGTATAAAGCAACATCAGATTCTGAAAAGCAACAGCTTTCTTTACAGATTCCTTCACCCCAGCCTTTTCCTTGCAAGACTACTTCTTGTCAGCCAGCTGTAAAAACCTAGACCATTTTTTTCCTCCTTCTGCGGTTACTTTTAACTGCCAAAATGCATCTCCTTTCAGCCCCACCCAAACAACTGTGTCAGATGCACCTCAAAGCAAACATCTCCCATTACAAAATCCTCAAGGAAAGGTTGTTAAGCATAATTCATAATCCAGCACTGAATCTTAGAGATTCACAAATATAGTCTGTGATTTTTAAAAATTCTGTAGTGATACCATTTTACCCACTTTTTCAAAGTATGTTATAGAGTAGGGTTGGGCACCAGCAGTATATCTGGGTGCCACTTTTATGCCCTGGGACCTTCTGAGAGTCTGCTTGGACTACTGAAAAATACGATAAAAAACCCAAAGTGGTCAGAAATCCACTTCTGATTCTTAAAAACATTAACCAGAACAAGAAAGTATTGCAACCTATTTAAAAGGTAAATTGTTGGCCCTTGAGCAATTCACCCTTGTTTTGGGCCAGAAAAAAAGTGGTCTGGAGATGCTAGAAGTGTTGAGTGCCACAAAAACATCTGGAGGGGCACACTTTGCCTACCCTTATTATAAAGACTCAGTATGTGTTGCAATAAATATTGTAGCATAATGCAAATAGGTGTCCACTTACAACACTTCTTTTTTCACTCCGTGCTCTCCTTTTCAGATTCAAATTCTGGTATTAAAATGTCATCTGAATGTCTTGTGGTTTACTAGTTTATCACAAAGGCAATGATAAACTGCGCTATTTTGTTACTAAACATTTTAGATCAGCTGCAGTGATGCCTTTGAAACAGCCTCATGGAAGTGGAGCTGTTAAGTGAAGCTATCATTTCAACCAACGTTCAGTTTTAAAGCCTATTGTGAATGCCAAGAGATTTACTCTATACTCTCCTGGTGACAATAAAGGAGACTGACTTTAAGGACATGCAGACTGTATACCTCTCACTAGAATAAGTAGCACTCATGTCCCTTGCATGGACAGGAGAGAGACACATTTTAGGAATGCCAACAATACAGCCTACTCTTGGACCAATTTAGAATCAAGTCAATTCAGTTCAACTTCACTTTTTATACAATCATAGACTTGGTAAGACAAAGGAGTAAATATGTAAAGACATATATAATTAAACCCTAATCATCAAAACATACACATCTTTAAAACGCATGCAGTGGGTCCTCCGTTCCAGGAACTCTCTCAAATAGCAGAATTTGCAAATACTCATGTCCCATTATATTTAATGGCAGTGACATGCATGTGGACACTTCAGCACTTCTGTATGCTTCTCATCACCATTTTAGGTATCAGGATGTGATGCTTCAGATGAACTGGAAGTCGTGTAAGCAGAGGTCATGGGTAAGGAGGGCACACTGTACACCTGAATTCTATTGGTGCGTCTCAACTAGAGTCACCCCATTTTTAATCAACTTTTAGGGTCAACACATAGATAAAACTCATCAATTCTAGGGGTCTGTTTTCAGTTGCATAGGCATGGGGGGCAATGGGAGCGGTTCGCCTCCAGTGGCAATGTTTTGGGGGCATCCCAGCTAATAGCCATGCCCCCTCATGCTGCAGCCATGCCCCCGCACACTACGGCCATGCCTCCATGCCGTAGCCCCTCCCCCTCCCCCTCCACGCTCTCCAAGCTCCGCTGCTGTCTGTTTTAATTGGGGTTTGCTCTGCGATTCAGGATCTGAAATGTTTAAATGTTTTGATTTGATCTATAGGATGCCTTTTTTCTAAGAGGAAGTGAACTGGAAGTTGTTTCTCATCACTTCCTTCTGTGAAAAAGGCCTCTCCTGGGCATAGAATTGCCAAGGGAACCCCCAAACACACCAGAATTTCCCCTCACATCACTATGGGGCATTTTGAGACAAAAACGTGGTTTTTTTTTTCCAGGAGGTTGTGGCTTTCTGAGGTCTGCTGGCAGACCATTTCAGCCTCTCGGAGTTGCCGATCTTGGCATAGGGCAACAATGGGATTTTAGTCTCTGTCAATTTTAGAGAGCCGGTGTAGCGGTTTGAGCATTGGACTATGACCCTGGAGACCAAAGTTCAGTTCCCCGCTTGGACATGGAAAGCCACTGGGTGATCTTGGGCACATCACACACTCTCAGCCACAGAAAATGCTGTGATAGGTTCTCCTTAGGGGCGCCATAATTCAGAAATGCACACAACAGTAACAATTTTAGAACAATTTTAGTCAGACACTAAACAATTTCTAATCTATTCATATACAAGTAGGAACAAAATAGTATACAGGCTAATATTTAGCCCTAATGCAGTCTTATTCTTAGTGACAAAAATAACTTTCCTTAGGTTATCCTCCAACTGTGTCATATTTAACAGAGTGCATTGATGGAGGCACATGGTAAGTTAGAGCTGACTTTTGTAATGGAAGACTGGTATAATTAAGCCCAGAATCAGTCTTCTGAAACTGAATCAGAAGCAGATTTCAGATCTCTAAGGCAACAGGCAAGCAATTTCCAAATGAGTTCAGGAATAGTATAAGAAAAGCTAATGCTCAGAATGAGCTGAGACTGGTTAGGCAAGTACAGAGCAATAAAAGGGGGATTTTCAGATACACCTGAGGCAAGAGAATGACCAAAGAGATAGTGGGGCCACTCTTCAATAAGGATGGCAAAGTGCTAACAGATCACAGTGAAAAGGCAGAACTACTCAATACTTATTTTGCTTCAGTTTTTTCCCCAAAAGATAATTGTGTATTTACATGCAGCGGCAGACCAAGGGATCTAGATTGCAAATCCACATTTTTTCCCCACAAATTTTCCACATTTTTGATTAGCAAACTGATTAAATGTGTACTAGTTGGGAACCCTGTCAGATGGATCCATAATTGGTTGGAAAACTGTAATCAAAGAGTCATCATCAATGGCTGTGCTTCAAATTGGAAGGAGATCTTGAGCAGAATGTTTCAGGGTTTTGTCCTAGGGCAGTTACTCTTTAACTTTTTTATCAGTTACTTGGATGATGGGATGGAGAGGATCCATATCAAGTTGGCAGATGACACAAAACTGGGAGAGATGGCAAACATATTGGAAGATAGGAACAGAATTCAAAATGAGCTAGAAAACTGAGCAAAATTTAATAAAATGAAATTCAATAGAGACAAATGCACCATTTTACATTAAGACCAGAAAAATCAAATGCACAGGTATAGGAAGTAGAATATATGGCTCAGTGAAAAGGATCTTGGGATGATTGTTGATCATATGCTATGATCAAATTGTTGATCAAATGCTATTATCATTGATCAAATGTTATTTTAGCTTGCATTAATAGAAGCACAGTTTCCAAGTCAAGAGATGTAATAGTCTCACTATATTCTGTGCTGTCAGGGCTCTTCTGGAGTCCTGCGTTCAGTTCAGTGCTGAGCACCTCATTTTAAGAAGGATATAGACAAGATGGAGAAGGTACAGAGAAGGCCAACAAGGATGACAAGAGATATGGAGAACGAAACATATGAGGAAAGGTTGAAGGAGCTCGGCACATTCAGCTTGGTGAAGAGAAGATTGAGGGGTGACGTGATTTCTCCTTTTAAATACCTCAAGGGCTGTCTCAGAGAGGAGGGGCAGGCCTGCTCTCTGCTGCTCTATAGGGTAGGACCAGGTTAGATAGTTTGAAGTTACAGGATAGTAGATTTCAGTTGAACATTAGAAGGAACTTCTTGACAGTAAGAGCAGTTTGGCAATGAAGTCAGTTGCCTAGAGAGGTGGTGGGGTCTCCTTCTCTGGATGTCTCTGAAAAGAGACTGGATAGCTACCTGCTGGGGATGCTTTAGCTACAGATCCTTTATGGAGTAGGGGTCCATGTGGCCCCTTCTAATTCCATGATTCTATGACTCCATATTTTTCCTCCAAATGGCTCAAGACTAAGCAATGGTCAGAAGTGTGCATGCCCTTCCTGAAGCTTTTCTGTTCATTCCCTAAGATATTTTTATCCTTGATCCAGATTGTGAGACTCAGATTTAAATAAGCTCACATACAACTTCAACAGCATTGACAATAAATTAATGGGATCCACAATTTGATGGAGCCTCTGTGTCACTTTTTAAAAATATGACAATCGCAAGGGGGGTTTGGACAGTGTTATTAATATATGTGAACAAACTAGCTAGAAATGGAGCATATCAGAGTTGGCCCTCAGAAATTTGGAAACTGTATTTGATCCTGGAGCCTTTCATTATATAAGACAGGAAACTAAGAGCTAATTCTATTATTGGCTTTGTACTCCTTTTTCTTTCTTTGGAGCTAGCATTATTTTATTTTGTTCTTTTTTTAACCAAGGGGTTTTTTTTTCACCCTTTCATAAGGTGTCAGAATTTTCCTTCCATATTGGTTGTGCACAACTCTCAGTTTGCATGTTTGTGCGTGTTCTGCTTCATAAGATGGCTTATCAAACCACTTAGGAGCACTCTTCTGCAGAGAGTTTCTTGGAAAGATTTTAGGATGGACACTACCAGAAATATTGATTTCTATGTCTGGGTGTGAAATCTGACCAGTGAAGAAAACTTGACAGGAAGAAAATCAATGCATTTAAAATGTGGAGAATTCTACACATGCCAAGGACTGCTAAAAAGACACATGAATGAGTCCAAGAGCAAATCAGATCAGAACTTTCTCTAGAAGCCAAAATGACTAAACTGAAGCTGTTGTACTTTGGATATATCATAAGATGACTTGACTCACTGGTAAATATGGTAATGCTTAGCAAAGTGAAGGGAACAGGATTCGAAGAAGACTACATTACAGGTGGATTGATTCAATCAGCCACAGACCCGAGTTTGCCACAGATCTGAGTCTGCAAGACCTGAGCAGGACAGTTGATGGCACTCTGGGTAGTCTCTCCTTTGCATGGTCACCATAAGTTGAGGTGAACTTGATGTCAAATAACAACAATAGCAACAGAAGACAATTGTTTAAAGTAGATGTAGATCCAGCAGCTTCTAAAACTGAAATTTACAATTCTTCACCTCCAGAAGGATTTAAAAAGCCAATGACTCTATTTCCTTCTTTTGACCAATAAATCTCCTGCGTCTAACTGTTAAGTTTATGTCTTTATACTAGTATTTAGAGTCCAAATGTACATGATAAGTAGGTAATGAAGGGATGAGATTAAGAGGTAGGTGCTAACTCCCAAGCCTATTTCCTTCCAAAGGATTGATAACCAGGCTAGATAAGGAATGAGAACCTAATGCACAATCAACAACACTGCTCCTATGGCCAGAAGCAAAAGTAACGAAAAGAATGATGTCCATTCAGAATTCTAAGGGCAAAATGGACTGCCATCTATATAAGGTGTAAATCTCCAATCTTGGATTCATTTGAACTTCTGTTCCAGTTAAAACCGTAAGTTCCAGTATCATGTATCCCCATAGACAAGATTTTAATAACAGGATCATCAGTAGGCCCTATTCTAGCATTAAATCCCCTAATATAATTAATTGAGCAGTTGGGAAGTGAGATCCTAAACTCTCCGAATTTTTCCCAAATCTGTTTTATACCATTTCTAGTTGAAAATGGGAGGATGCAGTCATCAATAAACAGAAAGGACTTAGATTTAAGCTCAGGTCAACCAGCCACAGCAGTTTTATTCCATGAGGTGAGCCATTTCATTGTTGCCTGAAGAGAAGTTGAAGTCAACAGAGTATGAATAACATTTGGTAAATTTCCTTTTCTGGGTTCTGCAGAATATCATATACTAAACACCATTCAATTTTTTTTTTTTATTAGACCCTATTTTTTGAAGTGAAATCCCCCCATATGATCTAAAGGTATCCCAGAATTCAGTGTTTTTTTGCTTGAAGATCCAGCTTTCTAAGTGCCAAGTAATAATTTTAAGCTGGCAGTCATTTGTGTTCAGTTCTTTCTAAAGTTGAGGTGATGAAGAGATGTACTAAACAGTAGTTAGTTTTGATAAACAACCTGCCAATCCAATTCTACACTAGAATCCAACTCCCCCCTTTTATTTACAAAAAACATTCATTTCTTTTTTGGAGTTTCAAATACTTCTTTTTAGCCATTATGTTTTGGTGCCTTGAGGGGAGTTAATATCGACCCCTTCTTTTGGGCTAAGGTATCTTTTTTGCGGCCATTCTTCTTTAGTTATTTAGTCCTGTCTGTACTGTGTGATAGGAATTTTCTCTCCTAATCTTTTGTCTTGTTTGAGAGAAAACTATTTTCTCTCCTTTCCCCTCTTCTACTCTCACTTGGCCTCAGTATCTCACTGGTAAATTGTTATAGCTTTATCAAGGGCTCAGAAATAAATGTGTCACAAAAATGATATTCCTTCAGTTATTGCATTCTGTGATTAGTGAAGTAAAGCTAAGAAGGAATTTAAAAGCTTCTTATCTGAAGCAAAAGTCTAAACTAATTTGCTGGAAAGAATAATTCTTGCTTTATATTACACTGTTTTCATTTATTTTGAGGATCATAACTTTCAAGATCCTCAAGTTAATAATAGTATCACTTCTATTGCAGGTCTTGAACTCCTATAGAATAGGGCTGTACATATAGTATTCAAAAAAATGTATTCAACACAGGCTCATATTCAAAAATTTGGACTTTTTGCCGTGTGTTTCTTCCACAACCTACCCAACTGCAAATGTAATCACAGAGTCTGCATGGGCCAAAAAAAGCACTCTGTGGCCACAATCCAACATCCCCTTAAGTGTAGCATAAATACTTGCTGCAGAAATATACCACAATAGCACTATGGAACTCTCATGTACAATAACAACATTGTGCAACACATGTCAATGACTGGGTGCCATTGCACAATATATAATAATACATGATGCACAATCACAATGCACAGTCACAATGCAAAGTATAGGAAGCACAGCTGCAATGTGCAATCACAGTGCAAAGTATGACTGTGCAATCACACTGCACAATGCACAGTTTGCAAAGACAGTTGAACATGTTTTCTGTGCAATTCTATTTCTGCCTCTGTCAATAGAATACATTTGTTGTGGACTGATGACTTCTTGGCTCTGCATGCATAACGTGACTTACACATGCGTCATGTTCCTCAGTGAATTCTGACCAATGTTTGTTACATCATCAGTATCAAGAGTCCCTGGAATTATTTCATCTGCCAAATGTAGAAAATGAATTTTACATTTTAACTGAAGGAGTATAGCATTCAGTTTGAGAAAATTTGAGAAAACTGGCTTTTCAACTTTAGTACTATTAAAGTATTTTGGTTCTTCTGAATTAAATCAGCATTTATTCATCTCACCCTCTTAAGAAAGAATCCCATAAGCAATATATACCAATCCACTGGCAGTCCAATTAGGGGAAATCTTAGGCGTGGGGGATGGTAACTTGACTGTGACTCACCCAGAGGAAGTGTGTCTTAATCCTCACTTGAGTTGTAGCTCAAATGAATATTTGCAAATATTTGAAAAGTGTCAACATGTACAGTTTCCCCATTCATCTGATAAAGCCATACGTTTCAAGTTTGAATTTGCCTTTTGAATTCATCTTTTTCTTTAGACTTTCTAGACTTGATATTCAGGTTCTTGTGGTCCCTTGCTTTGATTCTGGCTTTAAATATTAAATCTCATAAGATGCCAGCTATCAAATACTAGCTTTGTTCTGAATTTTCAACTTGAAGAGTGAGGTGAAAACATATAAAATACTATATACAATTGTACATTATCTATCAAATGTTACCAGATGACTAAATACCATTGTATGTCACCTATCTGATAGAGTGAATATTAGATATAGTGGACCCTCAACCCTACAGGGGTTCAGTTCATGGACTGGCCTCATGAAAGGCAAAAAATGTGAATGATCATGTCCCATATTATTAACAGGTAGTGATGTGCACATGTATGCTTCAGTGCATCCCCGTTCACATTGCCACCATTTTATGTATAGGATGCAGTGCTTCTCAGTTGCTGGAAATCACAGATTTCGGACTGTACCTGTGTACATAGGACTGTACTTATGTCTCTTAGGTATCAAATATCAGCAGTCACATACAATTGGATGTCAAATTAGAAAATAAGACAGGTCTTGTATGAATAAATCATTATGCTTCTGGAAGTTATTTAACAAATATTTACTGTTAAAATTCATTCATCATTCAAAACAGAATTTTAGTTCTGTTCTAATGGGATCAATTAACTAAGACCTCCCAAGGCACATCTATAACCCTTCTGTTAGAATGATCACAAAACAGCGATTAGCTTTGACTCATCACTCACACTGCTGACTCATATATAGACTGAGATTTGTTTATATTTCCTTGATCCTTCTCTCTGATATTTGACCCTAGTCAGATTTGCCCCTATTATGTATTTATATCAAGATTTTCTTGCCCCATGATGAAATTTCAGGGTGCCTAAAGTACAGTTCATGTAGTGTTTTGACTAAGGACCACACTAGATATTAAATATACAATGGCATTTAATGTCATTTTTCAAAAACCCAAACACCCACTGAAGAGAAGGGCAATTGGATTGGAACCCTGAGGTAGGGAGAAGAAGTTCAACTATTCGTTCACCTTCTTTCCACACTGGCCATTTGCCCTTTCCATACATATCCCCCAATGCAGTCACAATGAAATCCTCCTTCCCCACAAACTGTTCACAGGCACAAGTTACAGGCTTCCATTGGAACATCCCTTCAATTGCAAGTGGCAGCTTGGTGCAAGTATATATAAAGATTTTCCTACAAGAACTACATGGTGGCCTTAAACAAGCCAGCCTCTATCTCAGCTTGTGGTGTGTGTGAAGTGCTTTGAATACTTGAATGCATCATACAAATTCTAAGTAAGTATTCTTTTAGACAAAGCCAGGTGCAAATAAAGCATTCTTGGAGACACATCACCATATATACAAATAGGCATATTAATTATCCAAGCTTGTGTAGCTAAAATGGCACCAGGTACACACGGGGGGGGAGAGTATCAGTAGGTTTTGCAGACACCCAAGTTTTGTAGAAGTAAAGTGTTTTTGAGGGGGCAGGAATTTCCAAGGTAGGGTGAAACTCTCCCCCTCCACACCAAGCAGCTAAGAAAAGATTGAGCGTGATCCTTGGCATGTTGACTGACTGACTGAAGGGATGAAATGAAACAGAATAAAATAGCTGGAATCCTAACTAGACCCATATCAAACATCTCACATGGTTGACTAAAGAACTCTCAGCTGAGCTAAGCGTTAAGAGAAACGTGTACAGAAAATGGAAGAGGGGGGAAACCACCAAAGAAGAATTTAAGCAAGTAGCCAGGAGATGTAGGGAGAAGGTCAGAAAGGCTAAAGCACAGAACGAACTTAGGCTGGCCAGAGACATTAAAAACAATAAAAAGGGCTTTTTTAAATATGTCCGCAGCAAAAGGAAAAACAAGGAGACGATAGGGTCACTGTGCAGAGAAGATGGTGAATTACTAACAGGGGGAAGAGAAAAGGCAGAACTACTTAACACCTTCTTTGCCTCCGTTTTTTCCCAGAAGGATACAAGCACTCAACCTGGCGGTTGGGGAGCAGGTGAGGAAGCAGGGGAAATGCGGCACATAATAGGTAGAGAGGTGGTACAGGAATACCTGGCCACAGTGGATGAATTCAAGTCTCCAGGGCCAGATGAATTGCATCCTAGGATATTAAAAGAACTGGCAGAGGTCATTTCGGAACCGCTTGCTATAATCTTTGAGAAATCTTGGAGGACAGGAGAAGTTCCAGCAGACTGGAAGAGGGCAAATGTTGTCCCCATCTTCAAGAAGGGAAAAAAAGAGGATCCGAATAATTATCGCCCAGTCAGCCTGACATCGGTACCCGGAAAGATTCTGGAGCAGATCATTAAGCAGTCAGTTTCTGATCACTTAGAAAGCAACGCGGTAATCACGAGAAGTCAACACGGATTTCTCAAAAATAAGTCATGCCAGACTAATCTTATCTCTTTTTATGATAGAGTTACTAGCTTGATAGATGAAGGGAATGCTGTGGATGTAGCATATCTCGATTTCAGTAAGGCCTTTGACAAAGTTCCCCATGACATTCTTGCAAAGAAGCTAGTAAAATGTGGGCTGGACAGGGCTACTGTCAGGTGGATCTGTAACTGGTTGACTGGCCGTTCTCAAATGGTGCTCACCAATGGCTGCTTTTCATCCTGGAGAGAAGTGACTAGTGGGGTGCCACAGGGTTCTGTCCTGGGCCCAATGCTGTTCAATATTTTCATCAACGACTTGGATGAAGGAATAGAGGGCATGCTCATCAAATTTGCAGATGACACCAAATTGGGAGGGGTTGCTAATACGCCAGAGGACAGGATCAAAATTCAAAATGACCTGGATAGATTGGAGAGCTGGGCCAAGGCTAACAAAATGAAATTCAACAGAGAGAAGTGTAAGGTCCTATACTTAGGTAGAAAAAATGGAATGCAGAAATATAGGATGGGGGACACGTGGCTGGATAGCAGTATGTGTGAAAGGGATCTAGAAGTCCTAATAGACCACAAGCTGAACATGAGTCAGCAGTGTGATGCGGCAGCCAAGAAAGCCAATGCGATTCACAGCTGCATCAATAGGAGTATGGTGTCTAGATCGAGGGAGGTACTGGTACCACTCTATTCTGCTTTGGTTAGACCTCATCTTGAATACTGTGTCCAGTTCTGGGCACCCCAATTCAAGAAGGACATGGTCAAGCTGGAGCAGGTCCAGAGGAGGGCGACCAAAATGGTGAAGGGCCTGGAAGCCATGCCCTATGAGGATAGACTTCGAGAGCTGGGTATGTTCAGTCTGCAGAAGAGAAGGTTAAGAGGGGACATGATAGCCATGTTTAAATATTTGAAGGGATGCCATGTAGAGGAGGGAGAGGGCTTGTTTTCTGCCGCTCCAGAGACCAGGACAAGGAGCAATGGATTCAAGCTTCAGGAAAGGAGATTCCACCTGAACCTCAGGAAGAACTTCCTGACAGTCAGGGCTGTTCGGCAGTGGAATCTGCTGCCTCGGAGTGTGGTGGAGTCTCCTTCTTTGGAGGTTTTTAAGCAGAGGCTGGATGGCCATCTGTCGGGAGTGCTTTGAGGGTGTTCCTGCATGGCAGGGGGTTGGACTGGATGGCCCGTGTGGTCTCTTCCAACTCTACATTTCTATGATTCTATGATTCTATGTGTATTGTTTTCCAGAGATTGCTTGCATTATTACAAGGAGAGTTGCATGCAGTTTTGTGCTCAGGGGAAAAAAATATGAATTTGATTCCTAGAAAACTTTATTGCTATTTTTCTGTATAGATTGGGTGTACTAAATATGCATAACTTCCTTTGTTCTATGTAATTTGTTCTGCAATATTAATTGTTTTACATACACTGTTCTGCTAGCCCTAGACAGGGTAAGGATAGGGAGCTTCTGGACTACTGGAAATCTTAGTTAATACGTATCCAGTTTGGACTGAATAGGTATTGACTGCATAAAAACTATCTGCAAAACAAAAGGCTACAAATTTTGCTATTGTATCAATGAAATTTAAGCATAGGGATGACACATGAGATTTTTAGGGAGAAACATTAAATCAAATATATTTAGGGATGGCTTAGTGGTAGTGGTGGTGGTGGTATTTTGTTATTGTTTTAATCACAAGGAATTTTGACAAGTGAAAATGAGCAGGTTTATCCTTCCATGCTGGCCATTTGTCTTCTTAAAATCCCCCTGGTTTTACTTTTCCCTTTCAGAATTCTAAATATATTTCTAGAAGAGGAAACATACTTTTGGAACCCTCTGAAGGGGAGAACCTTGGGGGTTTAAGGAAACAGCTGAAGGAAGGAGTTACACAGCATGTAGCCTTAACCACCACTACCATTTCCCTGCTCAAAACTGCGGCCTGTAATCCCAGGTGGGGAAAGTATGGGACATGACCATTTTATAGCCCTTAAAGCACTGAACACCCGCCCCCCTGAACACCCTGTAAATATTTTTCACAGGTGAAAAAAAATCACCAAGAACAGGTCAAAACTGCAAAATGTGGCAGATTTGCCCCTCAAAGACCCCAAAGTAAGATAAAAATGCAACCTCCCCCCGCCACGAGTCAGCCAAAAATGGAAACATTTTGGCTGATATCTGATCGTCTGATGCCCCCTGGGATGGGGGTGAGAAATGTCCTTTGTTTCCTTGAAAAGTCCCTCGACTCTAAAGAATACTTTTCATTTTTAAAAAATTAATCACTTTATGTTAGGCTTAGGTCAACTTATTCAGTGGTTGCAGGTTGTTATTGGTTAATACTCTGGACAAATATTCCAGTTCCCTTCATTACAGAATGCCAGGAATATTTCGGTACTGGATTTTAAACGATGACTTTTAGTTAATATCTTTTTAATATCTGGAAAGATGGATGTATAGCCATCAATGTGCTGTAATTAAGCTAAGAGCTTATCCACAGTGGCCAAATATTTCAGGAAATCATGGTTTTTATTCCTGTAATTACTACTTTTGTTTCTGAGATCTAGACAACACACTGGCAATTCCAGGATGTTTCAGGCTTTCTCCCATACTTTCCTGAGTCTTTTTGTTTGTACCAGCAGGCTGTTTAAAAACATCCACAATAATAACAATGCTCTCTAATGTGCCAGACCTCTCCTTTTCGCTCCCTTTATGGAAATAGCAAAACCACCTCTGAGTATTACTTGAATCATAGAACGATAGAGTTGGAAGAGACCCCAGGGGCCATCCAGTCCAGCCCCCTGTTATGCAGGAACACACATCAAAGCACTCCCAACAGATGGCCATCCAGCCTCTGCTTAAAAAACCTCCAAAGAAGGAGACTCCACCACACTCCGAGGCAGCATATTCTACTGCTGGACAGCTCTGACCATCAGGAAGTTCTTCCTGAGGTTTAGGTGAGATCTCCTTTCCTGCCACTTGAATCCATTGCTCCTTGTCCTACTCTCTGGAGAAGCGGAAAACAAGCCCACTCCCTCTTCGACATGACATCCCTTCAAATATTTAAACATGGCTATCATGTTCCCTCTTAACCTTCTCTTCTGCAGACTAAACATCCCCAGCTCCCTAACCCATTCTTCACAGGGCATGCTTTCCAGACCCTTAACCATTTTGGTTGCCCTCCTCTGGACACGCTCCAGCTTGTCAATATCCTTCTTGCATTGAGGTGCCCAGAACTGGACACGGTATTCCAAATGAGGTCTAACTAAAGCAGAATAGAGCGGTACCATTACCTCCCTTGATCTAGACACCATACTCCTATTGATGCAACCAAGAATTGTGTTGGCTTTCTTGGCTGCTGCATCACACTGCTGACTCATGTTCAGCTTGTGGTCAGCAAGACTCCTAGATCCCTTTCACACGTACTGTTATCCAGCCACGTATTCCCTCATTCTATATTTGTGCATTTCATTTTTTTTCAACCTAAGTGTAGGACCTTACATTTCTCTCTGTTGAAATTCATTTTGTTAGCTTTGGCCCAGCTCTCCAATCTGTTAAGGTTAACCCTATTAGTTGACAGATGACCTGAAGGCACATACACACATGAACATGCCTCTTCCACATGTTGGATTTGCAATGCTCTGTGTGTGTACACATGTGCACGCACATATCCCCACATGTCTGAACAAGTGGAGGAGAGAGGAAAGAGAATGAGGGAACAGACCATTCTTTCCCTGCTATTTTATAAAACTGCTATAGGGAAGGAGGGAGTGTGTGTGAGAGAGAGAGAGAAAAGAGAAAAAGGAGGCTGAGGAAAAAAAGCTGTCAGGATCCCCGTTCAGTTTAAGGTGCTAGAACTCTCTTGTTGGGGGGGAGGTGTGATCTCATTCAGCACACTAATTAATAATGAAGAATAGATCATACATTTTATTTGTTTTAAAAAGAGTTTATGCATATGGAAATAGGAAGAAACAGCCCAAATATACATTAAATGTAACTGATTGAATTGGCACTGTTTACCAATTTGGATGAGCCCTTAGCCAAATTAGTACTAATTTTGTTGCACCCTACGGAGATTTGTGTTCTGTTTTTTCTAGTTCTTTTCTTACTACTGCCTAAGGGAAAGCTGAATGGCCAGAGGACAGATGTTAACAAAGGGATTCAATCAAACTCCATTTAATTCTTGCTGTAGTTGCTTTACACTTATAATTGAATCAAAACTGTCTGAAAAAATGTTTAAAAGATCTGGAAGAAGAAAATTTAGAAAATACAATATAGCACTATTTTGAATGTTGTCTGAAATGGACTTTAATCCAGTTGCTTGTCACAGGTAGAGCATATCCATCAAATCAATGGGGTTGAATCAATGGTTAAGTTTGACTTATGCAGCAACTGATTTGGTGTTTCTATTCTAATTGGGATTAGCAGTTGGATTCAGATCAAGATTGCCTTTTTTCTTTGAAGTCTTGACATTTACTGACTTTTTGAACATGTCTTCCATTCGATGTGTCTCCAATTTCAGAAGATGGCTTGCCTAAAGTCAAAGGGGAACACACTGAAAAAGAAGATGATGTTTTGAATTCTGAGCCAATGGAAACTCGTGCAGAGCCTGGGATCCTGTACAACTTCCGGCAGGAATATGGAGAGTATGACAGTGTTGAACTAGAGAGGCATGCCGGGCCATATGATCTCATCAGGCCAACTGGTGGAAAACTAAGTTGCGACATTTGTGGATTGGGCTGTGTCAGCCTCAACGTTTTGATGGTTCACAAACGCAGCCACACTGGTAATTATTCTTAGGCCATTCAGGGCAAGGGGCATGTTGAAAGCATTTGATCTAAGGATGCTCCATTAACCAATAGTATCTAAGTAAGGTAGCAATCCCTGTCAAGTTTTGCAGGAGAAGGTGATCATGGCATGGGATGGCATGCCTTGACAGTTATGAGCCACACTCAGAAGAGTGACTCAGTTGTACATTTAGAAACACAGGCAATGTGGTGCCCAGAGTTGCTGTAATTTTTACACACTTTGTATGTAAACGTTTCTGGTAAAGTACACCACTGAGTTAAATTTGGGGACAGGGAGGTGTGTCACAATATGTGTCATGTACCTTTTTGTAGAGATTACAATGTCGTATAAATAACAATTAAATGCTTTTTCCTCCTCCTCCTTACACATGCTACTTTTAAGGAGAGCGACCTTTCCATTGTAACCAGTGTGGAGCCTCCTTTACTCAGAAGGGCAACCTCCTCCGTCATGTTAAACTTCACACAGGAGAAAAGCCATTCAAATGTCACCTTTGTAGCTATGCCTGCCAAAGGAGAGATGCACTCACTGGTCACTTAAGGACACATTCGGGTAAGTGACCTCAAAAACCACTCCTCCTCCTCCTCCTCCTCTTCTTCTTCTGAATGGACCAAATTCCTTTGCAGTCCCACAGCTATGAGTAATCATTTTGTAGTGAAAGATTGCATGAAAGTCAACTAACCACACACAGGGTTAATAAAATAATTGATGCTGTTGTATTCCACTTTTATAGAAGAGAGTGGTAGAACCAAATTTTTCTAAGCAATGAACAGTATAAGCAAAATTGATGGTTAGTCATAGTAGCAACCAATAATGTATGTTGCATTATGTTTTTATATGTTGAATGTCAATTGGCTGAGCTACTGTGATGGAAGAGAATGTTCATAAACAGTTTACTATAGTGTATCAATAGACATTTTGGACTATAAGAAACTTCCCCAATCTGGCTGGAGCTAACACACATGCAATAGGGAAAGGAATAACTTTGTGATGCCTGCTGATGGTTGGGAAGAGGGAGGATGAGCCAGGAAATAAGGGACCTAGAATCAAGTAGCTGAACAAAGTGTTCAAAGCAGATAGTAGACTGGGAATGAGAAACTTGAAAGAGTGTTAAATGTAGAAGGAAATTTGAGAAAATTAGAAAATGCCATAGAGTGCTAATGAGAAAGAGAGATGGAAGACTCAAGGGAAATTTCATAACACTTGAGTCCAGTAGATGCTACATGCTTTGGCAAGTTAGGAAGGCTAGTGAGGCTGTGAGAAGCTAAAGAAAGTGATATAAAATGCAAAGAAGAGACAAGGGAGAGGAAGGAGCAATGAAAAAGTAGGACAGAGCAAAACCTCCCATAGGCCTCAAGATCAAGAGGGGCTGTGCACTATTGAAAGAAAAGTAGTGAACAGGCAGGGGAAAGTTGGGTGGGTTGAGAGTGTAACAAGTGATGTTCTTATTGATCATGGACTCACCTGATATCTCACAATAAAATATATCTTGCTTTACCTTAGTTTCTTCCATGTGCAAAACAACTATGACTGGGAGTGAATGAGGAACATATACTAAATTAAGTGCTGCTGTCAAATATTTGGGTCTCTTGGGAAATTAGGCATCTAGAATTTTTCCAATCCTCAGTTCAACCTAGAAGACTTGCTGTAAGGATGAACACAAATATAATTTTAAAGACTTCCCATGTTACAATGCTTGTGAACATTACAAAAAACAAAGAAAAAGGTTGTTTTTGTTTATTTTACTTATTTCTAGTGGAGAAGCCATTCAAGTGTGAATTCTGTGGACGAAGCTATAAGCAAAGAAGTTCATTGGAAGAACACAAAGAAAGATGTCGAACTTATCTTCAGAATGCTAGCCTAAATGAAGCTGGTAAGTTCTTCAGCATTTAGCTAGGTGTAAAAAATTCTGAATTAAATTGGCATGCTGATGTAGTGCTTCTAAAACAGAGTCCTATGATGAATCATCTCCTTTTCTTTATGATGAGTCTTTGTGGCTACATCTTCATGATGTATGGGAGTCTGTGTGTGGAGGAATTAAAAGCATCATAGGCAGATGCTAAATGTTATGAGTAGATGGTAAAAACTTGGGGATCTGGACACTATGTTCTCCATACCAGGACTCTCTCAGAGCCACACCTGTCTCTCCATTTGAATTCAGAAGTGACTGGAAGGCCATTTCAGGGTTGGGGGGAAAAAAAATCATCTTCTGGTTTCTGCTACATAGTACAGGATTGCCCACCCTTTTCTTGAAGAGAATTGAGAATTAGCATTTTCGAGAAAAGAAAGGATGGCTGGGGCCTGAGGACCAAAAAACTGGTCTTGAGGGCTCATATGAGCCAGAATCTTGTGTTGCAGTTGTACTTTTATCCAGGTTAAGCTGGGGTGGAAAGGAAGTATACAGATCTATTGCCATCATTGTTGGAAGAAGGCAACAGCTCCCAATAAGTAGCCTATTTCTTCAACGACTGCCTTCCAGACATTGGCTTCCTGAGCTAATGATACTCTGAGAAGCCTAACTTAGAAAACCACTTATGCCACAAGACAGATGACTTTTCAAAACAATCTTCCCAGAACATCTTTAGCTCTGAGAACATCCCTGGAATCCAGGCATTGGAGAAACAGGCAGTCTTTTCTCCTGACAATGATGATAATATATGTCCTTTACTTCCCTCATGACTGCTTTTTCTTCCTGCTGCTTCACTACTGATGTTATTGCCTATACTGGCAGTTACACTGATGTAGGTGCTCAACAGGATAATATCCCTGGCCCATTGACTGCATGATTCTCATCCCTGGCATAAGCAATCACTGCAAATGCTGCTGCTGCCAGGAAGCCCTTAAGACTCTGAGGGCGTATTCAGCATAGGTCGATCATGCTATTATATAGCAGGGGTGGGTAAAGTGCAGTTGTCTAGGTATTGCTGAGCCACAGTTGCCATCAGCCATAGCCAGAAAACAAAGGCTAAGACCTGATGGGAACTGCAGTGTAAGAATATATGGAGGGGCACATTTTGCTCATACTTGTTATACAGAGATATTTCTTAAAAGGTGTTCAGACACCAGGAGGGATATAGCTGCCATACCACCAGAGACCAACCTACCCTTTCAACTGTGCTGCGAAGTCTGCCACTGGTTGAACCTTGCAGATAAATATCAACACACAGTCAAAAGGGCTGGTGGCGGAGAAATGGCAATGATTTTCTTGGAGTATAGACTGTCCAGAATATTTAACTCTCTCCATCTCTTCCTCCCTCCCTCTTTCTTTGTGTCTACACATCTGGCAACCTGATACATTGAAGTGGCCATCCCCAGCACTTTACTGCCTGAGGTAACCACCCACACTTGCTTCCTCAGATTGGCCTAGGGGGCCCCACAGTGCCTTACCCCCTGAAATAGATATCTAGTAATGAGACTGGGAGCAGAAAATGAGTCCTTGGCAGATCTTTGTGCTTTCCTCCAGCCTCCACCACTCCCACCTTGAAAACCTGCTCTGGGGAGTCTGGAAAACTCCCTAGAGCAGGTTTTCATCAGTAAAGAAGGCTGCAGCAGAAAGGGGACAAAGCAAACAGTGGATCTGGGTTTTTAGCATTTCAGGTTGTACCTCAGCTATGACAAAATTGGAAATTTAAAGTTAACTTTCAAAAAAATTTTTTTCTAGTGTTCATTCCATCTCCTGTTGAAACAATTGATTACATCATAACCATGCAGAATGAGAAAGACTGTTGCATTGGTATGATCAGTTGATGCTATGCATAAAACTGTATTACTTTCCTTACAAAATGGTAGATAAAAGAACAAATGGGGCTTCAGCAAATTTAATTTTACTAGTTGGAGATGTTTCTTCTCTCTGGGGTATCTCACCTGCCTTTGACTGCTTGGCTGCTCCTCTGGAATTGGTCCTTGGTAAAAGGTTAACATTTGTGACCACATGGCTGAGAAGGAAAGAAAAGCACCCTGCAAGCTACATGTAACTCAGATGTGGCTCCCCTGACTGATCAGAGATTCTTATCAGGCCATTAATGGGTTGTTTTGTTCCGTGCTCCATTCCTTTTAGTTTGACCGCATCATTTAGTGTGACAGGAAGCAATGGTGCTCATTCAGGTCTCACTTTGCACTCTTGAGGTTTTCTTAACCATACCCTCTCGCTCTGAAAAATGTGAGGCCATGAGCTTGGGGTGACAGAAGTCACATGTTGGGAACAGCATGAATTATCTCCCATAAAGGGACACTGTTGGGTGACATTGCTAATTTGAAGGACGAAAAGTTGTAGAGAGACCAAAAAAAAAAAAAAAAGTCAGTCATAAAGCAAGGCTCACTTCTCTCCATTTCTCCTCTTTTCTGGCCTCCTGTTTCAAGTAGGGTTAGAAAGAATATTTGAGTTTATTCATTTCTCAGCTAAGAAAAGGATTTCCTTCCCTTTGAGAAAGCCAGTTGAGAAGAAGAATATAGCAGCATGATTTTGGCGCAGATGTTCTCCTAGTATTTGTATATTGCAGAGTATTCTGAGAAATTATTCTCCACAGAAAACATGTGCAGGAAACAGTGCAGAAAAACCATGTCTGCTTTTGTGCAGAATAATTTCTGGGAGCAATAAAACATATTGAGAGAATACTGCATAAATTCTCTTTCTTTCAGAGAAGAGAGAAAACTATGCAAATTATTTGTACTTGTAAAAGAGGATGAGATACAGTGGACTCTTGGTATTTGCTAGAGTTTCAGCCCCCCCCCCCCGATACCAAAATTTGTGGATGCTCAAGTCCCATTATGTACAGGAGTGTAATAAAATGCCATCCCTTATATAAAATGGCAAAATCAAAGTTTGTTTTTTGGATCTTTTCCCCCCCAATATTTTCAAGCCATGATTGGTTGAATTCGTGGATATAAAATCCATGGATATGGGGGGCTGACTATAGCTGAAGATTTACATCCCCTGGCTTCTCATGAAGTCCTCTCACTTCTACTACCAGCCAAAGCAGTCTTTTCCCCTGACATTAGCATTCTGAGGCAGCATTCCCTTTCCTATTCCTAGAACTTAGAAGAACTACTTTTTCAGACTACAACTCCCAGAATATTCTGCCATCATGGCTGGTGGCCAGGTCAGCTGAAAGGTTTGGGAACTGTAGTACAAAAGCACTGCCTCAGGAAGTGTAATCATGTGATGTCACAGTGGTAATTTTTGTGATTTCCAGGTTAGATTACGGTAATGAAATCTTCATAGTTTAGAAAATTCAGCCCCTATAAAACTCAGCCACTAAAGCACAGTAGGTGTTATGCAGTCAGATTATGTCACATGTATATAGTCCCATTGCACTGACTGTGCATGATTTCTAGGTCCAAGTTAAAATGCTGGTGTTCGTCTCTGGAGTTCTAAACAGTTAGATCTAGATTACATGAAGGGCAGCCTTCAGCAATGGGAATCTCTTGCTAGTCAAATGGCTAGGTATCACTCCTAATATTAAAGGCAGTATGTCTCTGCAAGCAAGATGCTTGGGAAATGCTGGGTGACATGAGATGTAGGGTGCAGTTGCACTCTTGTTTTACCGGCAAGCTTGCCACAGATTTCTGAGAACAGAAAGTTGGACTAGAGGAGCCTTTGGTCTGATGGCTCTTCTTTCATTTTTATGGCTGCACTCTGAGGCCATTTCTGCACCGGGCTAGTAAAACGGTGCAGAGCGACCTCCAACGGAGGTCTTCTGCACCGTAGAGTGGACTGGGGCGGACTACTTTCTGTAGTTCCATACCTCAGTCCACTCTGGAGCAACCGGAACTGGTTGCGCGGCGTGTTTTTTAAAAACCTCTTTTTAGAGGTTTTTAAAAATCACAGAGCGCGCAACCCTGTGACGCTCCGTCGCCCGGCTCCGGAGCAGATTTGCAGGCGCGTGCAAGTCCGGGGGTGGGCTTTCGGCTGGTGAGCTTCTCCGGTTGGTGGAGAGCCTCCACCAACCAGAAGCCACCATTTGGGACGCCGGAGGACTGCAGAGCAGCGAACTCGCGCTGCTCCTCGTGGCGATGGACTCGGCTGACCGGAAAACAAAACCGGTAAGCGTTCCCCCCCCCCCCCCATATGCGGAAAGGGCCTGAGACTATTGCCAGAGGCTCTAGATGTACATGCTTCCCTCACTTACCTGGGACAAGTTAGGGACCAGAGTCCTATCAGAAAACAGAATTGGCTGAAAAGTGGGAACCATGTATCATTCTGTAGGGAGCATCAAGGACTCAGGGAGGCTCACTTGATACCAACTGTGTGTGCACTGCTTGCAGTTTCTCAATCAGCTTACCACTTTTTTCTCCCGCTGAGCTTGCTTTGCAAGCAGCACATGTGTGTGAGCCGTTCCAGTTGAGCCTCTGTAGTCAAGAACTGATGAAAGAGCAGAATTCCTCTCAAATTAATGGAACTTGTCCTTAATTTGGAATCATCAAAAGAATGGTGTGTCAGATAACAGGCCATTAAAAGGCAGGGGCTTCCTGTGTGCTGGACTTGTACACCAGACTGTAAAACCAGTTAGACAGCTGCTTGTGTAATCTTCAAGCATCCTAATTTGTCAGGAACATCCAATTAATCTTCTGTCTTCCCAATTTTTCAGCTCCTTTTAAAATGTCCCAGTTTCTTTCTCCTCTTCATTCTCCTCCCTTTTAAAATTTTGTATAGACTTTAATGTTGTTTGCAAGCTAGTATAATTTTAGTTTTTAAATTTTATTTATAACATTACATAACACACCACTACATAACTACACAACTACATACCACTACCAAACTACAACCCCACCTCACAATAACAAAAGCACAATTACAGTAAATACACTAAATATAAAAGGGTTTCCAGTTTCTCCAATGCAGACTATGGCCATTTCTGCACGAGGGAATTAAAACAGCGCAGTGCGTCCTCTCACGGAGGTTGTCTGCACCTTGGAGTGGACTAAGTCCGGACTACTTACCTCAGATCTGCACCTCAGTCCGCTCCGAAACGCTCCCAACTAGTCCTTCAGCACGCTTTTTAAAGAACGGAAAAAACAGGTTTTTCATTTTTCCGGAGCATGCCATTTCGTACTTGCTCCCTTGTGCAGATTCACAGGCTCGCACCAATGCGAGCCTGCGATCTGCAGAGGGCAGGCTTTAGGTGTGGCAAGCTTCACGGTTGGTTGGGACCCATGAACAACTGGAAGCTGCCATTTTGGAGGCCGGAGCAGCATGGATCTAAGACCTCGCACTGCTCCGATTCACCATGGACGAGATGAGGAGCCGTGTGGAAGGGCTTAAGAGACAGTCCGCGTTGGTCTGTGCCCAGAAAGATTTGGTAAGCACCGGCACGGAGTGATTCCTTCACCTCGTGCGGAAATGGCCTATGTGTCACAATAAATATATAAACCTCTGTTAGTCAAATATTATCTAAAAAATTATTTCCATTGCTAATATTACAATATACTAATCATCCAAACCAGTAGTTAATACATTGCTTTCTTTGTCTTGTAAAAAATGTATTAACAGGTCCCAGTCTTTCACAAATGTCACTAATGTTTTTCCTCTTATCAAAAATGTAAATTGTCCATCTCTACTAAATCTGTTGTCTTGACCAGCCAAACTAGTTTGGATGGATGCTCTTCCATCTCTGTGCATATAGTAGTTTTGCCACCATAGTCACTTATCTTAGAATTCTGTCATATTTCTTGTCCAGTCAGTCTTCCATTAAGCCTAGCAGATACAACTCTGGTTCCTTCTGGAAATTTAATTTCAAAATATTTGAAATATTTAATTCCAGATTTCATTTCATTTCATTACTTATCAAACATTCAGAGGAAGGAACTGGGAAGGAACAGAGGCAAAACCATCTCTGAGCTTTCCTTGCCTAAGAAAACCCCATGAAATTCATGGGGTCGCCATAAAATCAATAGGTGATTTGAAAGCAAATGCACATACAACAACCAAGTACTTCTTACAGTCCCATTATATGGTGAAAGAGTTTCATGTTAGAGCTCAGGCTGATCAGGTAGTTCACCTTGAGGTTCTAAACGATTGTTGGTTTTATCAACTTTGTAACATGAATCTACTTTGGCCAGAAAGCTCATTTGCATTACAGGTGTTTGCTATCTTCCACTTTCTTAGCTGCAGTTTGTTTTTAATATGCCTTCAAATCCCCTGACTCATGGCAACCGTGTCATAGAGTTTTCTTGGATTTATTTACAGGTGGTCCCCTATTTTCTTCCACTGGTATTTCCTGGTAGTCACACTTTCAAGAACTAGGCAGACCTGACCCTGCTTAGCTTCAGGATTTGGTGCCTTTAGGGTATTCAGGCTACCTACCATAGTTAAGGCAATTCAATCTTCATACCAAATGACCATGTCTTTAGAATGCTGAGGCTAGTTCTGAGATATTCCGTTTTAAAAAAGTTCTCTCTGTTTTGTTCTTTTATTTTTCTTCCTCTCTCACAAACTTTTTTTCCTGATTCCCCTTCTAATATCTCTGTAAGGAGTTCATCTCCCACTTTGAGAAAGTCCAGAGGCCATCAATTCATGTGTATGAATATGTGCACATATAGAGGAATACCATACCCACCAACATTCCATGCACAAGGCCAACCTTCCCAGGCCAACCTTGCATGGTTATGCACACTCTTGCATGCCTTCTGCAGATTACAGAAGAATTAAACTGGCTATAGAAGTCTTCAACAAGAAAAGTTGTGTTTATTTGTCTACATTAATTATGTAACATGGTTAAATTACATTACTTTTCTTATGCTGTATATGTTATTCTGGCTTTGGTAGTCACTGAAGGGGCACAACTCTCAACCACTACATAATTCCAATTCCTCCACCTCTGTAAATTTTGAGATTTCAGGAGATTTTCCAGACACTTTTTGCAGTAATAAGGGTATTGTTGTTTTGTTGTTGTTGTTGTTGTTGTTGTTGTTGCTGCTGCTGCTGCTGCTGCTGCTGCTGTTGTGTGCCTTCAGGTCACTTCTGACTTATGGCCACCTTAAGGTAGCCTTATCACAGGGTTTTTTTGGGGCTGAGAGTGTGTGATGTGCCCAAGGTCAACCATTGGGTTTCCATGGTTGAGTGGGGAATCGAAATCTATTCTCCAGGGTCACAGTCCAATGTTCAAACCACTACACCATTTTGGCTCTCTGTAAGGGCTAAAAATGTGCTTTTTAAAAGAAGAAAGAGAGCTGAGGTTCTTAAGAAACAGAATTCTGCACGTGTTGTCATATTCTGTGTGTTTTCTGCATTTCCACAGAATTGCGGAATATGGGGCACCTTGATGTATTGGGACTTGACTTTTTCAGTTTGAAGAATGTTGTGAAAACGAAAGAGTCACAGCAGTGATTAATCATGCCCCCTTCCCTTCATCCATTTTGACTAATTTCTGTAGTATGATTTGGGAGATGAAACCTTGATGGCCCTTTGCTTTCAATTTCAAAATGGTGTGTAAAGTGCAAGCTAGCAAATTAAATAATCTGCCTTCTGGGTGACTAATTTCAGTGCCAGTTCAAATATGTCTGAGGTGAGTTTAGAACTGAACTGTCAAAACAAGCAAAGGGTTAACGTACCAGTTTCATATACGGTACTATATTATCCTTTTGCCATTTATGTTATTGTATCAAGATGACTATTTTTAAGCCCAGCCTTCCTTCATGTCAGAGGACTTCCATGGAGATAAATCTGAAAGAGCTAGCAATCTGAGCCAATGTAGGGTAGTACTTTGAGCACTGGACTATAATTCTGGAAGCCAGGGTTCAAATCCTTACTTGACCATGGAAACCCACTGGGTTGTCTTGGGCAAGTCCCATTCTCTCAGCCTCAGAGGAAAGCAAAGGCAAATCCTCTCTGAACAAATCTTGCCAAGAAAACTCCATGATAGGGTCACCTTAGGGTCTCCATAAGTCAGAAACAACTTGAAGGCATACAACAACAACAACAACAATAACAACAACAACAAACATGTCATTCTCTACTACCAAAGTAGCATAGAGATCTTTGGAACTGGCCACATTCACACACAGTGGCGTATCTAGGCCCGGCAGCGCCTAGGACAAGCGCAGATGTTGTGCCCCTAGATGCTGTTGTGCTGCTGCTGCACAGGGCCAGGAAGGAGCCCAGCGGCAGCAGGTTGGGGGGGCGGCATGAGCAGGGGGGCAATGGGCAGGCACAGGTTGGCGGCAGTGGCAATGAGTGAGCATACGGGGGGCAGTGGCAGGGGCAGGGAGGCGACCGGCAGGTGTGGGGGCAGCAGCAGGTGCAGGGGGTGGCAAGCGGGCAGGAGGGGGCAGTGGCAGGCAGGAGGGCACTCCCCGGGCATTGGCACCCAGGGCACACGTCCCAGTTGCCCCACCCTAGATCCACTTCTGTTCACACATCGTATGAAGGCATGGTTATGTTAGCAGTGATTTGTTGCTTTAGCAGTTAATTATCCTGCAGATGGTTAAACAAACTTCAGCTTGTTTTCCTCTTTTCTGTTCTGTTTATCTGCTGCCCTTTGCTTCAGCTCTTGCTTCAAGGCAGACAGCTGGGGAAACAAGCCAGGAACAAACTATTCTCAGTTCAGAAGTAATGACAAGCTATGGCTTAAACAGGCCAGAGTTCATAAGCCAACAACAGACTATGACTTTTAATTCTGGCTAATATACCAATGGTTTGTGTTTGAGGATGGCTTCAAACACAAGCCAGAAATTAGCAACGCATAACCTCATTTAGCGTTATGTGTGAACCCAGTCTCCACCTTGCCTCTGGAGGAAATAGCATAGCTGATGAGATCAGAATTTGGGAAAGTTACTTTTTTGGACTATAAGACCATGCAGGCTGGGAGAATTCTGGGAGTCATCTGAAAACAAAACTTTTTCAAGCTCTAAGCTAGAGGGATAGTTGGCTGATCTGGCAGGACTTTCTTATATTCTTAAGAAAATAGTTAAATTCTAAAGTTCTGAAGTTCTAAATTGGTTGCACAGAGAGATGGTGCTGAAGGAGGAAGTATTAGTCATATTTCAAGTTAATTTAAAATATTATAATCTGTGAATTTTTCATAGTGTTGATTTATATTGGATCCAACTTTTTTGTAATAGCGATGAATATTTATAAATATGTTGTGAAGAGAGGCTGACAGATTCATTGTGGCATAAATTTTCATGGACTATAGTGCCTGATGAAGGATGTTCTGGACCATCAAACTTATGCTACAATATATTGTTAGTTTTTAAGATACCACAAGTCTTGCTTTACTGTTTTTAATTTATTCAATGATATATTCTAGGATTACTGCATTGTTTAACTGGGACTGTGGTCAGGATTGTCAGGACTTGCAGTTGCCCTAAGCAAATTGTGCTACCTAGAACACACCCAGTACTCCCTCATGCTTTCATGCTGTTGGATAGACAAAGGGAAACTTCAGCTTACTTACCTCTTCCTAGACCTCCTTTTCCTGCTGTGGACTGGAGACTACACCTTTTTCCATGTGTATATGTGGTGGAAAGAGGGACCAAAGTCAGCAAACTGCCCATGGGTGGAGAGCGTGGTTGTCCTTTTCATGAGATGTTTGCTTTCCTTCCATGTATGTAATGGCAAATGCTTGGAAATGTCTGGGATTTTTAGACTGCTGTGCTCATAAACTCCTCAAACACATGATCACTGGCCATGCTGGCTGTGGGATTTTGGGACTTGTAGTCCCAAAAGTAACTTCCAGACACTGATGAATAGGTTGTGTGTGTGTGTGGTGTGTCTCTGGGCAAATATGTAAGGAATGGCAAATCAACCTGGACTGGCTCTGCTTGCTTTGGGTTGTAGACTTGCCCACTGCTGGCATCAACCCCTACTATGCTTGTCAGGGTCCAGTAAAGCCGCTCTTAGGCAAAGTAAAGGTTCCACACTTTTGTTGTAGGGAGAAATATTTTATGAACAAGCTGCCAGCTTTTCAGAAAGCTTGGCTGCTATGAGCAATCTTTCTCTTAAGGAACCATCAATAAATTTCTGAAAAGTCCAAATCTTAGGGGAACTTGAGTTGAGAACCTCTGTTCTAGATTACATTGGCCCCTTGTTGAATATGACTTGTGAATCTCATCTAATATATAAAAGTCAAAGACTTCATATGATTGGCTGCCTAAGAAGATTCTATGGAATCCTGGGGTTTGCCGTTTAGGGAGGGGCCTTTAAAATTCTCAGCCAGAGAGCTCCTGGGCCTCCGTCAACTGTGTCTGTCCTGAATAGGCCGGTTGCTATGGAGATGAGGCCTAGCAGCAAGGAGGAGGGCAGTATATTCCTTCAAGAAACCAACCTCTCTATATTAATAACTCTGAATATAGATTGGATTGCGGAATATGGGGAAAAGTTACAGATACTGGACAAGACAGTTTGGGAAATTAGAGACACAGGGTCTCAAATCTTTCTAACAAGTATTACCTATGAGAAAATAAAATCCTGGGCAATGCCAGGTATATATGCTAGTTGGATATAAGACCAAATCCGTCACTAGAACGTGGAGACTGTCAGCTGTTGGAAGTTTCTTCAACATCATCATCATCATCACTGTTGTCGTTAATAATAATAATAATAATAATAATAATAATAATAATAATAATAATATCATCATCATCACTGGACCTAGTTTGACTATGATTAAGTCTGGATCCAACCCAATGACAAATGATAATAATAGTGCTTCATGGGCTGAGCATATTGAGGTTTCATCAAACAGCCTTTTTAAAAACACATACACACACGTCAGGGTTTCCATAACCAAAGGGCTAAATGGTTTCCTTTCATGGCTGCCCCTGAAGCACTCAAGGCCTGTCTGCAGGTGTCTTGCAGTCTTACTTTAAAACAAATGGAAAATTGGGCGGGACAAGCTCTTCCTTTGTATTTCACAAACTACGCAGTCCAGATTGTTCATTAGCAAGAGGAAACACACTATCAAGATACTAATTCTGTGAGGTTGTTTGCTCCTTTCTCTGCATCTGAGAATTGCAAGGTTTGGATGTGTGGTGTTTTGCCACCCAGTCTACTGACCACAAGGGTGAAACAGAGGTGTGAGAATACCAATAACAAGAAAATCCCAAGCAACCGTCAATCCAACAAGTGTCATTCAGCTTCCCTGACTGAACCGTTGTGGGCAACTACTTGTTTTACCCTTCCTTGTTTTCTTTTTGGTCTCTCCTTTTCAGTCAATAGTCTGGTTTTCCTTTTTGCTTTTCCCAATCTAGAAAGCGTGGAGGGAAGGCACGGCAAACCTGAAATGGGAACTGAACGGGCTCTTGTCCTGGATCGCTTAGCAAGCAATGTAGCCAAGCGGAAAAGTTCCATGCCACAGAAATTTGTTGGTAAGATTTTTAAAATTAAATCTCTTTGGGATATGTATGGGTTGGTAGGTTAGCATGATTTTCTGCACAAGACAGTTCTCAAGCTTGCATTTGTCAGATGCAGAAATTGATAAGTGTGCCATTTCACTTCCAGGAAATTGTATTCATATCCAGATCTCTGTATGAGCACTAAAGCATTGTGGTTCTTTTCTGTGTTGACCTTCCCCACTTCTTTCAGTGACATAAGCAGTTTAATGTGCATTCCTTAGCATATGCAGATCTGTTTCTGAAACAAATGGGGGAAACTCTTGGTGGTGATGAGCACACTCTGAAATCTCAGAGCCTGCAAGAGGGCACGAGACAAATTTCCATTGAAATCAGCCATGCTCCTCCAAGTACATAGACCAAGTCCAGAGACCCATGACCCAAAGATATGCAGACATAGTGGCTCTGATCCTAGGCTGGATGAAGATCCCAAAGACGCAAAACAAGGGGTTCTGTATCCATTTATCCCATTGCAGAATGGAATTCTTTCCCATTATATACTAGGTTAAAATAAACTGACCTGGGGAGCCTCTGTACTGGAAGTGGACAGAAAATATCTTGGGATAAACAAAATGTGTACAGATCTCCAAAATAAAATCACAAAGAATAGGAACAAAACCTGGGACTTTCTGGTCTTTTTAAGATGTCTGGATGCACCCATCCTTATTCAATTAAATTTAGAGCACCACTGTTAATGTTACTGTTGCTGATTACAAAATGGCTCCTGCTGATTAATCATCTAAAACTGTATAGATCATTGTTGTGCATAGGATGTGAAATGCTTTAAGTACTTGTGGTTTGAAGATTGTATTCTGTCAATGAATTTGAAGTGGTGGGTTGAAATCTGCCAAAGTGCATGTTAAATAAATGAGCGTTAAAGATTTCAGTAGATTCCTCCCCCTCTTTCTTATCATAACGGTCTCTTTGGAAAATGCTAAAGAAATATGTTAATCAACAAAAGGTGATTTTACTTATTTATTTATTAATTTATTTTATTTATTTAATTCATATCCTGCCTTTCTCCCAGCATGGGATCTAAGGTAGCATACAATGTTTTAAAAACACAACTTTTTTTTAAAAAAAACCCTCCTAATACAAAAAGTTAAAGCACAAACTACATTCTGTTTCGAAAGCTGCTTAAAGAATAATAAAATCCAAACACAACAACCTCCATTAAAAGCTTTATCTGCCACAAAAAGAAAAGAAAAGAAAAGCTAAAAATTAAATACCTCCTTAAATAAGAAAGTCTTTACCTACTGGTGGAAAGGCCGCAGGGAGACAGCCAACTGGACCTCCCTGGGAAGGGAATTCCATAGCATGACATACAGTGAGGCTATTTGAGATCTAATGGGTTTCTATAATAGGGAGCAAAAAATAGAATGTTACGTCTGCATGCCCTTAATTCTCATATCCACACGATCGAATCTGCTGGTTTGTGGATTAATCAACTAAGCATGTATGCCTACCTCCAATTGTTGGTCCCAACTAGATTAAACTCATTGAATCAATGGGAATTTCATAAATCAACACTTAGGTAAGTTCTATGTGATTCAATGGGTATGTTATAGTTGGGACAAACAATTTCATCAAGGTCTTAATTTATTAATTTATTAATCAAAGCTGGCATCCTAGCTTTTTAGTCCATCTTTGTAGCTCTGCCTTTAAAAGTTCCTTGATGTTAGCAAGGGGTCTTATGTATTCCTGTGCCCCACAAAGGCTTTATTGGCCTACAAACAGCCTGCAAATTATTTTAAAAATACTCACAACAGTATACATAACACAGATGGTAATACAGGGACAAGACCCTGCCACAAACCCAGATGCCAGCTCTGTCCCCACACCTACTGTGGGAGCAATAGTACAGGGGCCAACATCACCCACAACATCAGAGATACATTTGCTTGCTCTTCTTCCAGTGTGATATATGCCATTCTGTGCCACCAATGCACTTCTACACTCTGCATTAGATAAAAAGGACAGTCTCTATGCAAGAGGATAAATGGACATAAATCTGATATTAAAAATGGCAATACCAGAAATCCAGTTACAGAACATTTCAAATTTATGGACATACAGTAAGGGATTTACAGGTTATAGTTCTCAAACATGGAAATTACAAAGGAAGATTAGAAAGCGAAACAGCTGAATTATATTCACAAATTCCAGTCCATTAGCAGAAGCATGAACAAAGTCAATCACTTCATGGTGAGCTACATATATTAATAAAAGAGCCCTTGCTGCTGCACATATAACAAAAGAAATTTTCTCAAAAAGTGTTTTGAACCGAGGGAAACTGACTTTTGGTAAGCAGATTTATGGCTTTCAGACATCAACACTAACTGACCATTGTAAAGCTCTGAAAGACCAGTATCACTTTGTTCAGCCCTTTGAAAATTAGGGCAAAGGACATGATTTGCATCTTTTTGAATCCTATTGCATTCTATCCCACAACTAATATACTTTAAGACCTGAGGTTCTGTACTACATCCGAAGAAGTGGGTTTATATCTACAAAAGCTCATGCTACAGTAAAAAAGCAGTTAGTCTTAAAAGGTTCTACCACATTATGCTGCAAGAGACTAACATGGCAACGTCACTGAAAGGCTAACCCACTCATTCCGAGAGATCAGAACTGCTGCTAAAGGCACCAGGAGAAGACCAGTCATTTTTGTTTTGTTTGTTTCTTTATGGTCAGCTAACAATTTTAACTGAAATTTGCCTTGAACTCTAATGAAGACTCAGCAAATCAAATCAGTGGCCAAACTCTCTCAGAATCTAACTTACCCTGATGACACAATATCAAACAGTACCTTCAAGAAGAGGCCAAATTTTCATCCATTTTAATGACTCACTTTGTAAAAAACGAATTTGAGTTTAAAGCATGCTGACTTTTTTTTGCTTCTGGGTACAGAATATCCAAGGGCAGCACTGAAGCTCCCCATTTCAGCTTGGGCCCTATAAGCGCTATGATTTCACTTTAACTGACATAGCAACATCTTACGGATTCCTGCAATGTGCAGTTTATGGAGAAGCATTTAGAATTTCAATCAGGGAGCTCTAGCGCCTCAAGAAACTACAAAATCCACAGAATGCAGCTATGACAGTTAAAGTGGAATCATAGTGCTCTAACAGTGTAGTGTGAAAGGGCCCTTTCTCTCCACCTCTGTCAGTGCCCAAATTAAACAGGGACTTGCTGCAGTTTTATAAGCAGATCTCTGTTACAAGCCAACATTATCTGATCTTGCTACAAAGTCCTACGACTAACCGCGATTCTCTCTTTCTGTTTCTCTCTCCCTGTTTTAATGCCATGAACAAAAATAAAGTTGACCTTCATTTTTTCCTCTCAACTCAACAAAAGTAGAGGGGGAACAGTTGTTTACCATAACCACAGAGAGCCCCACCAGACAGTTACAAGCAAGAGCCGTCAGTCACCTGTGTATAAATTGTTTTAGCTGAAGAATAATGACTTTCATGGTACTCACAAAGTGTCCTGGAAACATTATTTCCAAATGTCGCAACTTTTGCAGTTGCATGTGTGTTTGCTTTGTGCTTTTGAGCTGAGATCAGCCTATTTAGGTCTTCAAGTTACCACAGTAATCTCTGCTGGTTTTCTGCAACCAACTGAAGCAGCTGCCCTTCTGGAATTTGTTGTGGTAATTACCAGTTTGTAAAACATGTATATTATCTATCAACAGGGAGCGAGAATTGGACATTGCTCCTCAAACAAGTATGTAACCAATAGGAAATTTAGGCATGCCATGGGATAATGTCTTTAGTAGGCTTAAGAGGGTGCAGGGGTCTTCAATTACGGGCCCTCTCATGCTACACGGTTAGTTATAGTAATATAATTTCACTTTAACTATCATGGCTGCGTTCTATGGAATCCTGGGTTTTGTAGTTTCTTGGGGTGCTGTAGCTCCTTGGCTGACATTCTAAATGTCCCTCTGTAAATTGCTGGTCCCACAGGTCCATACGATGTTGCCATGCTAGTTTAGATGAAATCCTACTTCTGTAACTGTGGCCATTCCCACACTAGACTGTTATACCACTATTATTCCACTTTCAACATCCCATGGAATCCTCGGGTTTGCAGTTTCGGGAGGGGTCAGCTGGCCCCTCCCTAAACTGCAAACCCCAGGATTCCATAGGATGTTGAAAGTGGAATAATAGCACTATAAGCATCTGGTGTGGAAATGGCCTGTGTTGTGTAAAGGATCCGAAGAAATGAAAGGGCAATTTAGCACATCCACAAACTCAAACTGATCACTGGTTTGAGCAGTAGGAAGCTGCAACCAATGACAAACGCAGTGTGCGGGCACGATGCTTGTATCTGCCACATTTACACGCTTTAGGTTTATTCTCAAAAAACGTAATGAATCAAGCAGCTCAGTCTCTAATGACCAATTAATACGGCTGAGTTTTTTTCCACACAATTGTATATATATCTTTTCAGCAGACTATGGATAGGATGTGCACAGCCCAGTTTGTGACCCAGTTTTCTTCACCTGTGCACTTGTTTGCTTATCTGTATATCAGACTCCGTATTCAACAATATGTCTTGAACTGTGACAAGACCTATTTCATAGGAACAGGAGAAGTAGCACCTGCCTTTAACAGGTCAGCAAAAGTTTTTGCAGATAGGGTGAGAAAGGAGGAAATGCAAGGATGTCTCAACACAGCTCTTTTCTGACATTAAGTTGTGCTTGTCTTCTTAAACTAGAATTTATCTCATATTATGATGTTGTATAAAAAACTGATCCAAAGAATGGCTCATTCTCTTTTCTCCTTTAAATCTAAGGCTATTTTTGCACTAAACTGTTACAGTGCTATTATTCCATTTTCAACATCCTATGGAATCCTGGGTTTTGCAGTTTAGGGAGGGGCATTTAGAATTCTTAGCCAGAGAATTCTTTGGCCTCAGTAGACTACGAACCCCAGAATTCCACAGGATGTTGAAAGTGGAATAATAGCGCTGTAACAGTGTAGTGCGGAAATGGCCTAAGGCACACTCACACCAGCCTTGTGTCTGACCTTAATCCATCTTTCTGTTAAGGCCTAGGGTGAAAAAAATGGGTTTCATTCTCTGCCTGAGTATTTACTCAAGGAAGGAAATGGCTGGACATCAGGAAGTAGGTGAAACTCTTAGAGGCTGAGGCCAAAAACTGTTCATGGAATTTTGTCCAATTTTTCTACCAGAACAAGAGAAGGGTCATAGGCATGGGCCTGGCTGAGCTACACTTACAGCAAATGGAAATGATAAAGTCCCAAATCAATAGACTGGGGTGGTAGACTCCACACCTTCAGTCTGTGGATTATTTTCTTAGGTTAAAACAGGAAGAAAGGTTCTAGTCCTTTGGTGGCCAAATGGACTGTATCATCTCAGATGGAAGGCAGGGGGTCATATGTCTGAATGTTCTCTTATGGGGAGGGTTGGTAAAACTGTCTGCAAGCAGAAAACAAGCACTGCAGCAAGGTTGGACAGTTCTTTTCTTCCTGTTGTGCTTTTCTTTAAAAAAAATTGAAAGGGAAGATTGTTAACATGTGGAGGAAAATGACATCCATCCCTTGTAATCTATCTACTCTATCAGGTCAGTGCCTGTCCCTTAATTCTGCAGATTTTATGGGCAACATCTACTAGAGTTGTGTGTTAATACCTGAAATGAGTTGGTGGTCAGAGGTGGAATTTGGAACTATTCTCCTCAGATGCAAGTGCAAGGACTGCATTTTCAATTTCCATCCCCATCTCCTTGTGCGTAGTGAATGAGCACAAGGCAGAGAAAAGCTAAAGCTACTGTTCTGTGCTCAAGTCTCACTGTTCCTGACTGAGAGACAAATGAACTCCTCAATCTAATTCAAAACACCAGCTTTACTAAAAAAAAAAAAAAAAAAAGAACTATTGGCCAGAATCTTGTTAGCAAGCACGCTTAACTCAAGGTTATGTGCACGTATATTCTGTTTTGGATGAGGTGCAGGGGGCTATTCACTAGCCCCTTGGGCTTCCTCCAGTACCTGTTTCTCACAGGTTTAATTATGGAGGGCAAGCACATGAGGGCACTGCCCTTCCAAACAAGAATTTTTTTCTCAAAAGAAATTTTCCTTCAGTCCCCAGTTTTCTAGTATTGCAAAAAGCAACACATTGAAAATGGTTCAGAGCTAGAACTCTTTCATTTGCTGTGTCTGCGTTCTCTTTGTAACTTTGCCTGCCCTTTTGCTTTGGATGCCTGAGCTATATTTCTAACTACTCTGCTGAAGTTTTAAGTTACTGCAATGGTTTGGATTGGAGAGGGAAGGAAAATTTCATTAAGAGGTGGAGAATTCTTATTTCAGTGAGCAATGTTCTCATTCCCCCACTCCAGCTACCGATCTGCTGCCCCCGTCCACACCTGTAGTTGCCAAATCCTGTTAAATGGCTGGGGAGGGAATGGGAGGGAGACAACCAAGCGGTGGAAATGCCTTCCTTCCATGCTGCAGTTCTCTAGGCAAAGAGGAATGACTCTTGTGACACAGAAAGTTGGCAAGAAAACTTGTTTTCTTATTTGTATTTTCTTTTTCCCCCCAAATGAAGGCCACAACTTTACTCTCATCCATCCTAACGGTACAAACACAGGCACTGTAGCTTTCTCCCTTTTTTTAACACCACATTCTTGATTACAGCTGTAATTGTGTCAAGGTTTTCTGGGTCACTTTGTGGTTTGTCACCTGCAATTAATACACACAGATGTGTGCAGCTGCTGCTACTCAGTTAAGTGATCTTGGACTGGGTACAAATGAGCAGGTGGAAATTATAATTCCTTTTTCTCTCTCCTTTCTTAAATCTTTCCAATGTGGGTTTTTTCTCCTGGTGGGGATAGGTTAGGGTTTCTTTTCATGGGAGCAATAATAATAAGTTTTTTAAAAAATCTATGCAAAAAATTGTAATAGCTGTTGCTCAATAAAACTTCTTTGGATTTCTTTGAATTTTAGGACATCCATTTTAGGGCTTTGAGCCCTTTCACACTACACAACTGCAGCGCTATGATACACTTTAACTTCCATGGCAACATCCTATGGAATCCTGGGATTTGCAGTTTAGGGAGCTGTATGTAGAATTCTCAGCCAGAGAGTGCTAGTGGCTCACCAAAATACACATCCCAGGTTTCCATAGGATGCAGCCATGGTAGTAGAAGCAGAATCATTGTGCTACAATTCTGTATTGTGAAAGGCCTTTTTCCCCAAATGGCTATTTGAGTTGAAGGGTGGTAATTCGGGGGCTGTACAGTGACACAAACACACACACACCCTCCCACGTTTCATTTATCCACACAGAAGCAGATGCACACTGACAGACAGATGTGCATGCACATGTGCACACTACACATTGACAAATAGGATCCATTCTCCCTTTCTGCATCTCAGTGTGTGGGGATGGAAAGGTTTTTTCATTCTGCAAACCCATCATTCATCTCCCCCCCCTCCCCTTCATCCATGTAAATAGCCGTTTGAAAATCTGAAGAGAGCGCAGATTATGTGTGGAAGAAATAATGCGGGAAAGATCATTGCCACACACCTTTTTCTCGTCCTCCTTCTTCTCACTGTCCTGCTCCAAATGACCTGCTGAATGAGGGTTGTTGGGCAGAATGTGAGTGCCTCAAGTAGAACATCCATGACAAACTTCATTCTGAGAGGATCAAATCATCTTAACTGTATGATGACTAGAATTTGTATTCCTCCTAAAGACAGAGGCCCTTTTCGCACCTTACCTTTTCTCACTGCCATTGCACAGGGATCATATGAAAAGCCTGTGCTGAGAGGGAATCACATCCCCTGTGCTTCCCTCTGCACCAGCTCTGTGCTGGATGGAGGGAAGCGCAATAGCTTCGCCCCTTCCTTCCGCAGTGCAGCTGAGTACTTTCCCAGGCTGTGCTGGGGGAGGAAGAACGGCCATCACACCTCCTGAGGTTCCGCACGGCAGGTAAGTGCGGGAGGGACATGGGAGGAATGCGCAATTGCGGGCCATTTTGGCAAAGAGTTGAAAATGATATAACCTGCAATTGCCGCGGGATCGCTACCAGAGTGCCGTGCAATCCCAAGAACGTCATGCGGAACCGTCCCCATGGTGCTCCCATGGCCATTTCACGTGGGAAATGGCGTGCGAAAAGGGCCAGAGTGCTAAAAATAAAAACCCTGGCTTGAACTACAGAGCTAGTTCTGCATTTCCATAATACAGAGAGAAAGCCAGTTTCAAAAGACTCACTCACTGAAGCTGAAGTCACTAGGAACAATAATCAAAGTTAGTCCCCACCTTAGTGTCATGTACAAGTGGCAATGGTCAGGGCCCCCTTATTCCTTAGGCATTTTAGGCACAGTGCCTAGGGCCTGCAAATATTTAAGGGCCTATGAAATCAGGAGTTTAGGGCCTACAAAAACATCCCCAGTGGTACATTGAGGTGAGGCAGGGAGTCAAATACAAGAGTGCCTAGGGCCTATGAAACCCTTAATGAAGCCCTGCCAAAGCTAAAGCACAGGGTCTATTGTGGCAGTAATGGCAGCACCATCTGTCCATCTTTGAAGTTGCATTGTGCATAGCCTTCACATTGATTGCTATGAGGGGTGGCCATGTGTCTCTCAGAAAAATGTACAGAAACCCATTGTTCTCTCCAGTGGGGTCTGCAAATATACAGTGTAATTAAGCCTTTCCTTTTGCATTTATTGATTGTTGTTATGTGTCTACAAGCCAACTAATGGACACTCTAACGTCGGGTTTTCTTGCCAAGATTTACTCAAAGGAGGCTTGCGATTACCTTCCTCTAATGCTGAGAGAGTATAATTTGTCCAAAGTCGCCCGGTGGGCTCCCGTGGCTGAGCAAGGATTTGAATGCTGGTCTCCTAATCTAACACTCAAACCATCACACTACATTAGCACTGTATATATCAACAGCCATAATGAAGGGTGCCCTCCTAGTTAATCATTTTCACAAGTTCAAAATAAAAAACAAACCAAAAAAAACCCTACCATCCCTTGAGAAACTAACCCAATTATTTTATTTGATTCATCTTTTCTAGAACTAGCTTTTTGAGTCATAAAGAAATGGGGATTTTTTTTCTTTCTAATTCCTTTTAACTATCAGATGGATCATGAGATTGTCAGACAGCCATCTGTGCTCTCCGAAGTGCATTACTAAAGAAACGTGAGTGGTTGGTTTCACCCCATCCCCAGAACAACCTGGAGAGTTTTGTGGTCCTTGAGTCATAGTACTGCCAGTGATAGCTATCTCAAGGGTTTGACATTCTAGTTTCTACAATTTATCTTGGAGGATTTTAATATGAAAGACTTTGTTTTCTTACTGCTCATTAAAAATTTAGCAACATCAGCAGAAATCTATAGTCTTATGATCAAAACGGGATGTGTTCTGATTTTCCATGGTTGTACCACTCAAGTGCAGAAATCAGGTTTGTAACTGGAGAGTTTAAGCTTTCCAGCTTTCATTTCATTCTTTTTTAAAAGACAAGTTTCTAGTCCTTAAGAAAAAACTGAAAGTGTACTGAGAATGGTATTGAAAGAATGAGATGCTGAGCAAAACACACAATGATCAGGAGGCCTCAATGCTCTCATCGTAGCTCTTTCAATCAACATGAATTACACAATGTTGGAACCTCACCTTGTAACTTTCAAGTGTTCTTTTCTCCTGTAGGTGAGAAACGCCCCAGCTATGAAGGGAACTACAGTTCTAGTTTTGTGTATGAGAAAGAGAGAGACACCATGCTACAAGGATGCATGCTGGATCAAGCCATCAATAATGCTATTGGCTACCTTGGGGCAGAGACACTGCGCCCAATTGTGCAGACACCCGCAGCCCCAACCTCTGAGATGGTGCCTGTGATCAGCAGTCTGTACCCCCTTGCGCTCACCCGCAATGAAATGGCCACTGGTAACCCACAAGAGGTAGAAAAAGGCCACACCCATCTGAGAGACAAGACCATATCTTCTGACAGAGGCCTTTCTCCAAACAACAGCGGCCAGGACTCCACAGACTCAGACAGCAACCAAGAAGAACACCAGACTCATGCCTACCATCAAAACCAAGCAATCCCTCCAACTCTGCAGGCTCGAAATGGGCTTCTGACCTACAAGGAATACCCCAGGGCGTACGACATCTTCAGGTCACCAGCCATTTGTCCTCGTGATGTCCTGAAGGTTTTCAACAAGGAAGGTGAACCCATTGGTGTCTACCGATGTGACCACTGTCGTGTCCTCTTTCTGGATTACGTCATGTTCACTATCCACATGGGATGCCATGGCTTCCGTGATCCTTTTGAATGTAATGTGTGTGGGCACAAGAGCCAGGACAAATATGAGTTTTCCTCCCACATAGTCCGTGGTGAGCACCAAACAGGACTGAAATGAGACTGGAATGCTTCCTTCATTTCCTAGGTGGTGCCATGCACATTTATACTGCAGAAGTAAAACAGTTTGAAACCAGTTTGAAAAGTAATGTGCCGTCACCCTTCAAACTCTAGAACTTTATGAGGATATTGCCATCAGGACGGTTCTAAGGACTCCTCACTTTTTTAAAATTATGGTTCTCAAAGTTCTTTGGTTGGAAGTCAGTAGGTTTAAACTGATTTAAAATTGCTTTGCATTTGTAGTGAAGGCAAACCTTAAAGGATCAGCCCTTTAAAAAAAAGGTCTTCAGAGAAAGTGTTTATGTATATATTTCTTTAAGATGAGTTCTAGAAGTGTTAGGCCCTCATCTGCTTTGCATTCTACAATTTATTCAACTGGCATGACTCTTTCTGACAGTACGTATTTCCTAGAATAATATTAGCTGTTTAAAGTTGGATTGGAAAGCACTTTGTGATTGCTATTATTTTTATGTTTATCATTCCTATATTCCAGGAGCCAGGGACAGGTTTATATACTTTGTGTAAGGAAGGAGCTGTTATTTCGGGCAGTGTTACTCCTTTCTTACACAAAGTCAGACTGTGCAGGACTTTTGCCTTATCACTGCCCAATCAGTTTTTAATTGAAGGCACCAAGGTCTGAACCTGGAATCTTCAAAATCTAAAGGATATGTTTTACAGTGGAGCCTAAGCTGGACAAGGGTGTTGCTATAGGGAGGAGGTGGGGATTTGACTTCTCAGATGCATTTGTTTCTGTTTTTTTTTTTTAAAGTATGGCTTCAGCGCTTATGCTTGTATAGATTTAAGGAAAAGCAAGAATACTGGTGGGATTCTACTCAAAAGCTCACATGGCAATTGCCCAGTTTGAAAATGTACTAGTATTTGTTAGTTCTACAATGCTTCTGTACCCTTCAGGCTGCCTTAGCTCAATGGTTCTTACTCTCTGATGTGAAAATAGGTTATTAGACCTTAATGAATATTAGTGTCCTCTGTGAAAACCTTTTAGGGATTAAATCTTTGCTTAATTTGTTTTTACACTTGAGAACCAAAACAAAAATCAAAACAAAAACCAGTTTGTTCTCCCCACTGAGATTTTGCACATTTTTCAAGGACTTTGCTCATTTTAGGACTTTCCTCAGTAATTTCATTTACAAATTGACACACAAAAGACATTGGGACTGGATAACATAAAATATGTTTTTGCACACCCACTAAAAACAACAGCAGTACAAACTGAAGGAAAAGGTACTGGTCTTTTTGCTCTCACAGAAGAATGAAAAGTCTTATGGCCACTGATAATCATTTTCAGTGGAGTGCTTCAGACTGACATGACATCCTTTCTCTCTGAGTGGCAAAAAAGGCAAATATTCTTTACATCATTAAAATCTTTATTCTCCACTGGAATCTAAAAATTCACTCCTGTATTGCATTGCATTGGTACCCAGTCTTTTCCCCAAAGCTGGGACTGATATGATCCCATTTTAGCAGCATTCATCAGGAAGCCACTTATTCTGCAGTTGCTTGTATGCAGGTTGTAAGATGGTTGCCACATGCCTCTCCCCCTACTCCGTTTTATTTGATATAAGGGTAGATTTAACCACCTAGAAAATTCTTGCCTCCTGCTTGTGCTGGCAGCATAGGTGATACAATTAATATTGCCCATAATATGATACTTTTTTCCCCTACCTCAGCCATATTCTCAGGTCAGGACATGTTTTCCGAAATATTTCAACTATTAGCCAAAGGCAGCTTCGTATTACTTCCTTCATAAGCAAAACAGAGCAGCTCCTTTTCGATGGAAGAACCAAATGGTGGCAACATAGGATGTTTCAAGACAAAACTTGAATGTATGTCTGCTTCCTTTGTGGAATGTTTTCCCGCTGCTTTCATCTTTTCCCCCACCAGGAAAAAAAAAATCCCTTAAGGACAGGAAGATGGAATAATTACACAGTATCTTTGGACTGGAAGTGCTTGGAGAGTTCTGTCTGAGAGCCCTTGTGCTTCATGTGTGTAGGCAATCCTGAGGGTCTGCTTTTGTGTTGTGGCATGAAGAAACAACTAAGTAACAAATCCGTGGTACCCAGTACAGTAGCACATTGGAGAGACTGGAGTTAGATTAGTGGTTAGATTGCAAAGAGAGAACAGTGGGGTAGGAATGCACAACAGTTCTTAAGCCAAGTTACTGAAGATTTTACTTTTGTTTTTAAAAGAGCCAGTCTCGCATCCTGTTGCTTACAACGTTTTAAATGAGACATAGGAAATTATAACTGCTTTGTATTCCCATTTGTGATCACGGCACGATTGTCAGAACCACAAACGACCCTGAAACCAGTCCTGAAACCAGACCCTGAAAGCCAGTCAACCATCTGGAGGCATGGAGTTCTGTGCTGCTAGTGAGCAGGATACTGCAGGGTGATGTAACCAGCCCCTTCGTGCCAGTGGGCAAGGCTGCAATGAAGAGTTGTACTAGGTCTCTACAAGAGTACCTGCTTCTGTTTCTGCTTCTGGCAGCCTTTCTCGTTGGCAGGAGTGGGCTGGTTATGTCATTCTGCAGCATCCCACTCATCAGAACAAAATCCCTTTATTACTCAAGGCAGCTGACTGGCTTTTAAATTGGTCTTCAGGGGTCAGCATTAAAGTATAACCACAACATCATAGCTATATTTTGATTCAGGATCTTGGCCCACAACTGAATTGCAGCAGATCTATTTTGACTTGTAGTTTTGTTTCATATTAAAAGGCATTCTTGGGTCTCAGCTGTGGAATATGCTTAGTCTAATTCATTATTCCAAATCATGAGTTAAGGATATCCATGAGTAAAGAAGAGCAGAGGAGCAAATGGATATATGATAACTACAAAACTTGAAAAAAGTTACTTTGGGGGACTACTGTTCTTGGGACCTCCAGTCAGTTTGGCCACTGGTCTTGCTGACTGAAAGTTTTAGGGAGCTGTAGTCCCCCAAAATAATTTTTCCTAGCTCTAAATAAATATTTGTAAGAGAGCCTCTGAAAACTGATATTTGAGGGTATCTCTTTGAGGTGAATGCAACAGCTTGTTTCTGCTTTGAAAATAGCTTTCTGCACTTGTTCTGTAATTGTCTTTTCAAATAGAAACAGATAATGAAAATGTGATATGAAGTTTGCTGGATATGTCTTTTTTTATAAAGCCTTTTCTACAATATACAGTGGTGAATATATTTTTAATACAACATACTTTTTAAATAATCCAGGCTCTGTATGTTTTATTTTATTTATTTCTTACCATCTTGATTAAAAAAAAAAGGGTAATGCACACAAAAGCCAGAATCCATGGCGAGATTTTCCCTTTATTGGGATCCTCTAACATTCCACAAAAGTGTGCTAGCTTCTGAGTTCTCCATAATTCCTGATCAGGCTAAATTATATTTAAATTATATTTAAAAAACAAAACAGAAGGTTTGGGGGTGACACAATTTTGTGGAATGAGGGGCAGACAGCAGTGAATGTCATTTTATGTGTGTGTGCTTTATTGGGGCTGTCAAACCACCTAGTGAATAGATACTGCAACCACATTGTAATCCTGAGTGATCATCAAGCTTGTGTGTTTGTGTGAGTCCACTGGTCTTGTAGTTTCACTGTATCAAGGCATGAAAGCTGAAGTTTATGTCCAGTCACATGTTGACCTCGGATGTGTTCTTTTAATATGTTAAACAACTGCAAGATGCAACAAGCTGAATGAGAAGATTTTGAGGAGAAACTAATCTTTTTCCATGTGGACAATTTTTCTTATCAAAATTGGCCCCTACTGAAATAAATAATTATTTTCCTTTGTGGGAAGGAAAAAAACTATCTGGTGGTGGTAATTTGGATGAGAAAACCAGGCACCAGGAAAGAGAGAAACAGCAATTCTAGCACCGCACACAAACTTCCAAATCCTACATGCACATGATTACATGTGTCACACATAGTTGAACAGTGATCAGGGAAAAGACAAGATCTGAGCTGTGGTCTACTGGCCAACACAGATAATAGCATGTATTTGCATTAACTGCTAAAAGTATACATAGATCAGCCATTTCCCCATAACTAAATTTATCTGAATTGCCAGCAAAAAATGATGGTTTCTGCCTCAGAAGCAGATGCCAGAAAGGCCAAGCTGCTCTCTATGGAACAGTTGATTCACACCTGGATAAATTCATAAGTACTGCTGCTGCTCAGGGAATCAGTGTTTTACGTCAAGCGATCATGAATTCCTGCACATTTTCAGGCCTGTCTTAGGGACTATAGACATTTTTTTAAAGGATGAAATTAAAGTTGGAATTCTCCAGCTACTGAATTCTGCATCTAGTATTGTTATAGATTTGGCATAGGGTTGAAACAAAATCTGAAGGATATGGAAGTCCAAATTTCTCATCCATCAGATGTCTCAATCTATATGTTTTTTCCCTGAAAGGTGGCAAATCCATCTTCATATGATAAACACACTTTGCCCAGGCTTTCTTCCCTATGCTAGCTACCCATGGAAACAAGTTCTTTTCCCAGAGTATGGAAATATTACAGAGACAGAGAAGGATGATATTATTGGAAGAAGATCCACTATCATAGTACATCCGAAATCTATTGCCAAAGAATTCCATTAGATAACCTCAAAATACAAATGTTATGAGTGTGTAGAAGAGAGGAAAGAACAAATCTCTGACTATTTGCTCTATACCAGGAATTCTCAAGATGGTGCCTTGTTCTGCACTGCAACTCCATTATCTCAGGCAGTCATTCTGTTTGGGACTGATGGGAGTTGTCGTCCAAAAAACTCTCAAGAGGCACTTGTCTGGGGAAGGCTACTTTACGCTGCACCTCTATCTATAACCTTTCAATGGGAAATTGAGGCTATTTCCATGCAGGATTGACTTGTAAGTACTCCAGTTTACAGTTGGTAGGATTCTGATTTCTGAAAATGTCTGAACTATATGGATCACAGCAGGTAGTCACAGCTGATGGCGTCCATGGCAGTAGGGACTCTGAATCCACTTTAGTCTGATCTTTGAAGGAATGATCCAAAATACTAAACCCTTTGCCCCAAATAGATTCATTCATGAATAACTTAGTTGGTGTAGGGGTGCCAGAATGGATCCAGAACAGCTCCATCAAGTGGGGTGAAGGTATCTGTCCCTCTCCTTCCAACCACAACTTTCAGCCACAGCTATTCCTTCCCAGCATGGCTGTTACCTTCATGGAGGGGGGTTTCAGTGGAGCATCCGGCAACTCTACCAGAGAAGCAATAGCCATGTTGGTAGGGGAGAGCTGTGGAAGGTGAAGAAGGACAGATACCTTCATCTCACTTGACAGGGCTTTATGGTACCTCATCCTGCTCCAAGTTCTCTTAATGCTTACAGTTACAAGAGTCCTGTCCCAGATGTAATCTGGCAACTCTACTCTAGGTTCAGAGTAAGACCCTGAAGCAGTTCACCATTTCACTAACATGGAAGCTGGCAGCCACCACTGTTAGTAGGTATGTTACTGCAGAACCTCCATCATTTAACAGATGAAAAACAAGACAAGTGTGACCAAGAAACATCGAAGTCTGGTCAATATAACAAATGCTATGAATGAGAAAGATATCCTTATGCACCTGCAAGAGTCATAGAAATCAGGTGGTTGGAATGCAAGAGCTGTCAGATAGTTAAGCCAGTCCAGGTCAGTCACAGGTTATCCATCAGGATGAAGGGAAAAGTAAGAGAGTGGTCATCAGTTGGTCCAGAAGTTGTACAGAAAGTCAGGAATCCAAATAAAGTCAGCAACGAGTAAAACAGAGTTGTAAATAGTAGCCAGTCCAAGATCCAGAAAACATGAATGCTGAAGAGTACTCCAAGTTACTAAGACAGATGGCCGTAAGCAACAAAGCCACCAGGGAGTTGCTGGGAAATTTATTGTTAGCTGTCTCAAGGCACCAGATACTTAATTAGTCAGTGTTTCCTATCTAACAGCCACTGGGATCATTGTACTTTCTTCTTATCTCTCCTTTACTCTACAAATGATGGCACTGCACTGTGTCTGCCACCTCCAGCTGGGAAGTAGGTCCCCCCTCTGCCTCAGACCCCAACTCCTTGGACTCAGAGAGACCACAGACATCAGAAGCTGTAGATTCCCAGCATTTTAACTCTGTGTCTGAATATTCCAATTCCAGAGGATGAGTTATGACGGAAGAACACAAAACAGTCACATAGGGATGTGGGGGTGGGGGTGTGATTTGCCCTGGGTGGCAATGTTTCTGGGGTATCCCAGCCGGTAGCCATGCCCCCATGCACCCTGGCCAAACCCCCGCACATCACAGCCACACCCCTGTGCACAGTGGCCATACCACTCATGCTGTAGCCCCACACCCCTCTCGCCCCACTCCACACACGCCAAGCTCCGCCACTGACACATAACCTGGGAGAGATTGTAGCAGGTTGCTTTTGCCTGAGCCTACTGGGAAGGACAAGATTCTGTCTCTCTTCTCCTCTCCTCCTGCTGAGTTAATTCAGTGCAAACTCCTTTTGTGCTTTGAACTTGGTTTGCAAAAAAAAATGAAGGAAGCTGCGGACAAAGGGGGAAGGTGAAAGTAAGAGAGAGAAAATGGGGGAGGACAAAGGATTAACTGGGGCTGTTGCTGCCAGATCAGCACAATTGGAGAGTATGCTACCATGAAATGCAGTAAAGGCACCAAACAGAGTTACCAGCTGCCAAAGTAATTTTTCTTAGAACCTGGGTAGAGCCTCAGAGTAAAGCCTTCTGTATCTGGAATATACAGATATACACAATAGATTCAGGGAGGGGAGTATCATTCAGGGCAGAGCACTTTTTGATGTGCCCTGAGCCAAGGTTTTAACAGCTTCACAACCTATTTACCTAAGATCTACAACAAAAAAGAAAAACAACCCTTCCCTCCACTTGCTTTTCTGGCAATGAGCTCAAAAGCAAAAACAGCCAAGCTGCATTTTCCTGAGCTGTTCACAGCTCTGTCACCAGCAACTCCGCTGCTGGTTATGGTTGACACCCCTGTTGTAGAGGAACCTGCTAGTGGAACCTTCGAAGTGCCAGCAGCCAACCCAAGCGTTTTTCTTTCCCGTGTGGCTGTGTCATCCCTGAGAACTGGCCTAACAACCTTTCATTCTCTTCCTCTTGGCAGCCACCTTGGCACAAGCTGTGCCTTAAACAACCCACACATTCTTTCCCACCTCGAGTGAGCACACAGCCACTGACAAGGTGAGAAGATTAAGACTGATTAGTATCTTTTAAAATTCTTTAAAGGGGTTTTCACAGCCCTTAAAAGGCCCTTTCCTATAATGGGGGAGGTGGGAAAGTGAAAAGCAGGAAGGATTAAACAAACACAAAAAAAAACACAACTCACCTTCCAATGGCAGAAGGTTGCTCTACATAAAGCTGCATTTAAGATCATGGGAGGAATGTGTTTCGCATATTACCAAGTCTCATGTCTCTGTCATCCTATGATAATCATTCTTCAAAAGTTTGCATGAGAAAAAAAAAGGATTCTTCTGAAGTTTCCAGAAAAAAGGATGCATTTATGTGTGCTTTTATTGTCGTGTACCCATTTCATAAACGATTTCTCCTAATACGTGCAAACACAACATTTTCTTTAATAATAAATTGGAATTTTGTACACCTTCAATTCTGTGCACATTTTTATGTACGGTATTCACTAATATATACATTTTTGTATGCATTTTTGTTTGAAAAATCGCACCGAAATTTTTTGAGCAGGGTGAATATTGAAGGATACTTGTGTTCTAGTCTGCATGGTGATTGTAGAAGCATAGATTTGGTAAATTCTTATCAAAAGGAGAACCAAACAAAATTATGTCCTATACCTGTAAGAATTTAACTTAGGTTGCTGTCTGCCTCCTGGGTAGGTAGGCACTAGAGAGGGAGTTGCTTTGATGATAATGCCAAAATTGTGAAATATCCTCCATGATTATGTACATCTGAGAAGGTTAATTATTCCAATTGGAGTGCCAGGTATAGGCTATCCTGCTTCCTTGAGTTTTAAAATTATATTTGATCTATTGTTGGGTTGCTTTTTTTTTCATATTTGCACCACATTTTTGTAACTGGGCATTTATTACCTCCTCATTTGGTTCATCATTTCATTCGGCTTTATGGTTCATTTCACATTAATTTATTCATGCTTAAGGGCACACACTGGTTTTATGTGTCTCTTAGTCTTCTGCAGTCAAATTTAGAAGCACTCCAAAAACTGTTCCCACAGTTGGGTGTAAGTACTGGACATTTCCCTCCCAACCCCAGCCTGAGCCTTAATTGGGACAAGGGGAGTAGCAAGGGGGGGGGATGAGAACAAGACCCCCAAATAAGAATTCTGCCTCCCTTTGAAATTTTCATTCAGTCCCCAAATTTCCAGCATCACAGCAACTTAAAACTTCAGTTGAGCATTTGGAAACGAGTGCTAATGTCCTGCATTGTCAGGTGTAACTATGGCTATTTCTGCACTTCACTGTTATAGTGCTATTATTCTACTTTTAACATCCTATGGAATTCTAGAGTTTGCAGTCTACTGAGGCCAAAGGGCTCTCTGGCTGAGAATTCTAAATGCCACTTGCTAAACTGCAAACCCAGGATTCCACAGGATGTTGAAAGTGAATAATACCACTATAACAGTGTAGTGCAGACATGGCCTATGACAATGGAGTTCCATTGGCGTAGCTACATTTGACAGTGTCATCTCCTCCAAACCTACCTTTTCAGCCAGGCACTGCCCCAATTAAAGGGATTCCAAGGCAGATTGGATTGCTGAGAAATGGTAGCTGACATTCAGTATTGCAGCTACAGATTCATTATCTAGAGTTACAGATGCATAACAGTTCTATATTCAGTAAGACTGTATAGTCTTATACCATTTCTGAACTAGACTGTTAGAGCGCTATTATTCCACTTTCAACATCCTATGGAATCTTGGGGTTTGCAGTTTAGGAAAGGTTGAAGGTGAAATAACAGCCTAGTGCGGAAATGACCTTACTGTAGTGTTAAGACTATGTAAATGCCATCCCAGACCACCTTAAGAGTCAGCTACAGGACTGGGCAAAGGAGATCTCTTCAGCTTCTGCTAACGGTGTAAGGAGATAACATGTTCAGTGAGGCTACAACAATCAGAAGCAGTATCCTTGTCGCACATCCTTGTTGCAGCATCACTTGCTAGCAGCAGAGGATTGGGGTGGTGGGTGGAAACATCCTCCTCCTTGTGTCCTGATTGGAAGCTGAATGGACCTCTTCACCTGATCCAGCTGTTGGCTCTTAAGGTGGGCATAGCAAAGCTGGGCCTAGAGATGTTACTTAGTTGTGTGAAATGACTAAGCAGCCGATGTAGAATTGCAGCCATTATTTCCCAGGGCCTTGATCTGTGGCACTTCAGAAAACTTTGGACTGAGGTTTCTGGCTGAAAAAGTGGGATTTGGGGGCTCATGTCCAGTCATTAACTACCATAAACCTGAGTCCCAAAAGTTACAAGATCATATGTCCAGCTGATGATCTTATAACTACTAAACAGGATGACAACCACAGTTAGGCATCCAAAGAAAAGAGGCAGGCAAGGTTAACCAAGGAAGGTGAACACAGCAAAAACAAAAGTTTCAGGTCAGAATAATTTTCAACTTCTCACTCTTTGCTAGAAATTTGGGAACTGCAGGAAAATTTCATTGGGGGGAGAATTCTTTTTTGCGCTGGCATTACCTTAGTTCCTCGCTCCCCCCCTCGCTACACTGTGGATTGGGACTGGTGTTTTTTTTTAACTTGTCCATAAATTCTTCAAGTTGTGGGTGGGGGCAGCACTACGATGGCCGTGTTTATTGACAATAATAAATGATTTAGGATGATTTGACACCGATGGATCATATCACAACCCTAGCACAAAAATCCCAGAAACAGGCCAAGAAAGAAGTCTTAGGCTTATGACTAATAGCCCAATTTAGGGAAAAAACATGTTGGCTCAATGTGCAGCTTCCGTGAAAAAGTCAAACCCCACTTTGGGAACAGTTAGAAAAGGAATTGAAAATACAACTGTCCATTTCATACTGCCCACATTCAAATCTATAGTGTGATCACATTTTGAAGTACAGTTCTAGCCACTGCATCTAAACAAGGATGCTGTTGGATAATGAAATGTGTAAGGAAAGGCATCCCAAATTATTAAGGGACTGGAGCAGCTTCACTGTGATGAAAGGTTACAACATTTGGGACTGTTGAGCTTGGATTAAAGGTGGAAAAAAAAGAGAGAGGTGACAAAAGTAAATAAAATTGTGTATTATGTGGACAAAGTAGTTAGGGACAACCTCTTCCATAAAACTATGCTGAAGTGGGAGATTCAGGACAAAAACAGAAAAAGAAGTTCATTTTCATATAGTGGAATTTGCTGCTACAAAAAGTAATGAGGACTTGCTTGCTTGCTTGAATTTATACTCCACTTTTCTCCTAAAACAGAACCCAAGGCAGCTTACAACAAATGAAAACCAAGATCCAGCATGGAGTAGTGGTCTGAGTTTTGAAACAGAAATCTAAGAGATCAGGATTTGAATCCCTGCTTGGTCATGGAAACCCACTGGGGGGACCTTGGGCAAGTCACCCTTTCTCAGCCTCAGAGGAAGGCAAAGGCAACACCACCCTGAACAAAGCCTGCCAAGAAACTGTGGTTGCCATAAGTGAGAAATGACTTGAAAACTTACAACAACAAATAGTTAAAATCTTATTGTACAAAGTTTTTAAAAATCAAATAATTCTAATAGAACCAGACAACTGAAACAACTAAAAACACATTCAGAACATAATGGAAAAAGATAAAAACATAGCTCATCCTATTAAAAGAATCTTCTTCCACAAGGGTTAAGAGCCAGAGGTCTTAAATGGAAAGGTCTTTGTCCTGCTGGCAGAAAGAAAATAGAGAAGGGGCTAACCAAACCTCCTGGGGGAAGCAGCCCTTGGGAGCAGCCGTCGTGTTAGCCCTCTCCCATATCCTTACCAAATGCAGCTGTGATGATGGTGGGACCGAAAGAAAGCCCTTCACCAAAGATCTTAAAACCTGGACAGGCTCGTATAGGGAGATGCTGCCTTCCAGATAGTCTGGACTCAAGTAGTTTCATAACATTTAAAGCTTTAAACAGTGACTAGATGCGTTCATGGATGATAAAGCCACCTGAATCTGAATCTTGTTCTTCATCTCAATTAGAGTAGACCTATTGAAATCAAGTGGATTTACCTAAATGTAAACAAACAATTGATTCAGTGAGTCTACAGTAGCTGGAACTCACAAACTAGATGCAGGCCAAGAGCTGCTAGTCATAATTACTGTATATTATCTTCAGTATCAAAAGCAGTGTGCCGCTCAAGGCCAGTAAACTGGGAAACATGAGAGGAAGGTGTTGTTGTGTTGCTCTTCCATGGATAGGTTTCTCACAAGCAACTGATTAGTCACTGTGTGAACAAAGTGCCGGATCAAAGATCAAATGGGCCTTGGGTCTGATCCAGCAGAGCTCTTCTTATGAATTCACTCTGCACATGCACACATTTCCTCTCAGGATTCTGCAGCAGAGCTAAGAAACAGTCAAACAATATTGCTCATTCTTCCAGGCATTGTTTGGCTGGCTGTTTATCAGAACCTCATTACAATATTTAAAATCAAATATAGTCTGTCAACGATTTATGAACAGCTTCTTTGATTTTCCTGAAACAGCACAACTACATTTCCTGCTCTTCACCCAAGGAGCAAAGGAGGGTTTCTATTTCCTTTCACGAATGATTCTTCTGCACACTGGCTGAATCTTACTTTAAAAAAGAGAAGCATCCGTCAAGGAGTACCTTGCTTTGCAGCTGGCTGCTGCCTCCTCCTCCTTCACAGCCACAGCAACAGGAAGAACACCTGCCGGATCCACAGTTCACATGGGTTCCTATCAAAGACCCTGAACAATTCAGCCACCCCTGACTCTGTGGTTTGTGAGAATTTGAATAAAACTTTCCTATGTTCAGAAATGTAAGGAGAGCAGGAGACAAGATGTCTAAGAGCCAAGAAAGAGAAGAAGTGGCACAGTGTGTGTGGGGGGGTATATCTCAGTTAACAAAGCGTTGAAAAAGAAGCTCCTTTTCAAAAAGTCTTTTATCCTCTGCCCAAATTTCTTCCTTGTCCTCTGTTCAGCTTGATTTTTTTAGCAGCATTAGCACTGGGACAATGGCAAAGGAAGGTTGAAGAAACATAGATCAGAAATCTTTTCTTTACTAGGGATCCTCTGTAAAAACAATTTGTTGCCAGGGCCCCCCCCCCAAGACTTAAGATTTAAATCTTTAAATTTAGAGTCAAGTATTCAAATATGTATTTAAATATTCAAATATCTGTTTAAAGTTACTTATCAATTGCTCACCTTTACGTCTTATTTTTCCAGTAGACAATGCAAAGGAAAGGAGGCTTGTTAATAGTCTGTGGAGTAGGGTGCTGAATCCTTCAAGTGTCAGGGGAGTAGAATAAACTGGAATTTCCTAAAGGAAGGTTATGAACAGGAGGCAGACCTCAAGAATAATTTCTTTTGCTGTTTTCCCCAAAGCAATGCTTGGAAAGTCTTAGTGCTACTTTGGGGAAAAGTGCAAAAGAAATGCCCTTTTCCTCTGAAGGAGTACTGGGAGAGTAAAGAGGGCAAATGCTTCTTTTGAAAGCACCTATCTTCTCTACTCTCTTAGTGCTCCCTCAGAGGGAAATGGTGTTTCTTTTGCACTTTCCCCCAAAGGAGCACTGGGTCCCTTGCTGCTTTGCTTCCAAGCAGCCAGAAGAGTAAAGGGACTCCTTTTATTTTTGTGGCTGCTTGGAAGCAAAGCTCCACTCCACTGCCTAGCCTTGGGCTCAAGCAGTGTTGTCACACCCACCACACAAAGTCTGGGCTGGACACCTTCCCTCTTCTTCCCTGGGCTCTCCTTTCACCTTCTTACCGTCTGGCATCTCTGGCACACCTCCATACCTGTGTCCTGAGCCTCTAGCCAAGATAAGACACCTGCAGGTGCATCGGTGTCACTGTCACCACCATCGTCACAAGCACCTTTGAGGATGCTGGGACATGCTGCATCAACCGACCACAATTGGCCAGGGCATTTTTATTTGTCCCTTGAATCTGGTATTCTCCCCATTTTTTAGGATAAATGGCAACCCTATTCAGACTGCAGGTTAAGAACTACTGACATAGCTCTTTGGTGCTGGAATGCAGCAGTGTGTCTGCACTAAACAATACTCTAAAGCTTAAGCTAGGAAAAAGCAGGGATTTTACTGCAGCCAGTCCTACTGTAACTGTGTATGCCTGCATGCAATAGGCAAGATAAACAGCAATTGCCTCCAGAATCTATTAATGAGCATGTGTGAACAGTAAAACAGAGAGCAAAGAGGAGAGCAAATAAACCAGTTATGTCCAGCATGTCTATAACTCTGTAAGTCTGGCCACCAAAATGGAAATCATAAGAAAAGTGGAGCCTCCTGAAAGAGAAAATAATAATCCTTGGATGTATTTTGGATTAAGTTTTTCAGTGGCCTCTAGAAAGTTCCAAATTTTTTTTTCTTTATTCCTAAGAAGTCATAGAAATCTTACCCAACCTGCTTGTTGCATTCCACATGTGCATATTGTTAGTTTTGAAGAAAAGGTTTGCTGGAATATGTTGAGCTGTTTTCCTTTTCTGTGATGTGGGAACTTTTCCTTGTTCTTTTCATATTATTTCTGCCTCTGTTACCAAATTGTCTGTTAAAGAAGGAATTCCCAGGAACAAATATACTTTGTTAACAGATGAATATCTGTACAAGCCAGCTAAAAAGAAGTACTTTAATATTCCACTATTTAAGCACATGTTTATTTCTGGTTGGAATTATGCCTACTTTGGGACGGACTATGATCAGCGTTTCTCTTAACAGCAAGGGAGGGGCAGCTTTTTTGGCTTTGTGTTGAAGGAAAACTTTTGCCTTGAGGGAAAATTTTTGGAGACTACATACCAGAAGTGGGTGGCAAATCATCACAGGGTTATAAGTTAGAGTGGGACAAACCGTCACACACACCCAGTTCTTGGACACCTTGCAAACGCATTTTCTCCTGCAGCACACATAGCCAAAACTTGCCCCTCTCCAAATCCACAGAAATAACTACAGAAACACTTAATGCAAAAATTCATAATACTCTCCTCCATTCTTCCCCCTAATAAAAACAGAGCTACAGAGAATTGCCTGGACTTTAGGCCTGCTATAAGGGCTGATTAGTTATTGTTCACCCCCACCGTACAATTTACAATAATGGAAGGGGTTATGATTAGGGATGAGTAAGAATTTCATTTCTGCTTCTTTTTTGAATGGAATATATGACTGCTGGAAACAATGTGTGGCAATCTGAACGTGCGAGAAAGGAACACTGACAGATTTGCCCATCCTGTTAGGATGGAGTGGGCAATATGTGCCTCCAGATGTTGTTGGACAGTAGCACCTCCATCCTTCCCCATTAGATGGGCTGGCTAGGGCTGATGGGATCTGCAGTCCAACAACAACTAGAGGGCCACACTTTACTCACCCCTGCCCTAGATTGAATGGCATATTCTTTCTTATTTATTTATTTATTTATTTAAACAGAGTCTGGCATTATCTTTGCAAGTTACACAGAGGTAAGTCCTACATACATCTATATAATTCACTTTATTGTTCATAGAGAAGGTTGGAATTCTTTGCTTCCCTGACTTAATGACCAAAACCTTTGAACCCACCTTTTATTTGTGCTGCCCATCCTAACACAGCTATATAGTGGCCAGTGGGGAGCATCAGGTGCTAATGACATCATTTTTTGGACTATGACTTCTGGAGAACTCCTTGGAGGTCCCATAGGATCTTCATGATTTGTGTGTCTGGCTAGAAAGACACAACCAGATGCTCCTCAGAAAACCTTCACTCTCCACTGGCCACTATATGGCTATCTTGAGGGTGGGCAACATGCAAAAGATGGGTTTATTACAGGGAGAGGAAATATGGGTCATTTCCACATTACCGTGTTATAGTGCTATTATTCCAACATCATGTGGATTTCTGGAGTTTGCAGTTTGCTGAGACCAAAGAACTTTCTGGCTGAGAATTCTAAAGGCCCCTCCCTAAACTGCAAACCCCAGGATTCCCTAGGATGTTGAAAGTAGAACAGCAGCACTATAATAGGGTAGTGTGGAAATGGCCATGATATAGTTCCTCCTGTGGAAATGTTATGCTATGGCTCAGCCAGAATTTACCAAAATTTGCAGACTACAAATATGGGAAAGAGCAGAACCAACGGATTTCCCCATCCCAACTATAGATGGGTGAAAATTTTGTGTCAGTCAGATCAGACGTTGCCAAAATTTGCAAAATATGAAGGTGAGAGAAAGCAAAACCGTCAGATTTGCCCATGTCCTAGGGATGAATGAGAATTTTGTTTCAGTTCACTTTGTCAAGAATATACCAAATTTTTCAAAGGTCAAATGTGGGAGAAACAGAAACTAGCAGATCATTCCGCCTTAGGTATAATGGAAGCAGTGATGCCTGTGCAATCTTTGGCCTGAATCCTCTCAGCTAGTCACAACTAGAGCAGATCTACTGAATCAACTGTTGACTAGTGAGTCAATACATAGGCAAATCCAATTGTTTCAGGGGTTCTGCTCGGGGCTAACAACAGGGTCTGAATCATTATTTCCCATGTGTTCACTCATTTTGTTAGTCCTGGCATAATTCCTGTTTACAGGCGGTTTTTGTTTTTTTTTCAGTCAATCACTTGAGCAATGGCTGACACTTGATGCAATTTTGATTCTTCCCCCCACCTTTTTTCCTGTGACTTTTGAAGAACTGTGATTTGGAAATATTTGTAAGCATTGACTGATTGATTGGCCAGAAATGAAAGGAAGCATGGGTGAAAATATTGGCTGGCATCCTGGTGGCAAACTATGAGGGCACAGGTTAGACTTACATCATCACAACTCACCTTTTTAATCATTGCAGAGGTCAGAAATCACTGTCAACTGTACAATGACCAAAATCTGTCTTCCCAAACCACCTTTTCTTAGCTTCATCCCTCAGAACCCGACGATGTTCCTGTTGGTGGGGAGCAGGGGGAGCAGCAGACATGCCTCTGAGTATTTCCCAAAAGCTAGATGCCGAGCAATGTGATCACTTTTTAAAGGGCCTTCGGAGGACCCCAGAGGTTGTTTGTCACTGTCCCTCCAGCCGTAGGAAAATAGCTGGACTTTTGCCTGCTGCTTCTCCTGCTCTCCATCGATATGGAAATGGCTAGGTTGGGAGCCTGGTTTGGGGGTTTCATGAGAAACTAACCATAGGTGTCTCTATGGGGGTGGGTAGGATGAGAGAATTGCCATCTGAAATAAGAATTCTTCCCCTCCCCCCATTAAATTTTCCTTCAGTCCCAAAATTTCTAGCATTGCAGTAATTTAAAACTTCAGCTGAGCATTTAGAAATGCAATTTAGGCATCCTAAGGAAAGAGGTAGGCAAAGTGACCAAGGGAATGTGAGCACAACAAATATAAAGAGTTCCAGAGATGAATGATTTTCAGGATCTCTCTTTTCTGCAATCCTAGAAAGGGGTAGATTGTGGGAAAATTTTATTGAGGAGGGAGAATTCTTATTTGGGCCCATTTTGCCCTTTTCCTCTGGCTGTGCCACTGCAAATAATGTAGATAAGTCTCCTAGCTACATCACCTGATGAAGGATCACAGAATCTTTTTTTTTTTCAATGTGTGTGTATACACAAAGACATACACGCGTACATATTCGTATATATGAACTTACCAAAACTGGTGGATTTATTAAGAAACAAGATGGAATTATGTTGAAATCTATTTAAACAAGAACTGTGGAATATGTCTGACTTTTCAGTTGGGTTATCTGAGTTTGCCAGCCAGAAAGGTTATCTACAGGCTTGGCCCATAGAAAAGCTGGGGTACTGGTCAATGCAACGCCGCTTCTGATTGGCTCAGATGTTCTAGTTGTGGCTCACCTTTCCTATTATAAGATTATTTCATAGAATCATAGAGTTGGAAGAGACCACAAGGGCCATTGAGTCCAACCCCCTGCCATGTAGGAAAACACCATCAAAGCACTCCCAACAGATGGCCATCCAGCCTCTGTTAAAAACCTCCAAAGAAGGAGACTCCACCACACTCTGAGGCAGCATATTCTACTGTCAAACTGCTCTTACTGTCAGGAAGTTCTTCTTAATGTTTAGATGGAAGGTTCTGATTTTACTAGATTAATATCAGAACCTTCCTGTAGGTAAAATCCGGCACTTGGAAAAGTTACTTTGCTGGACTACTACTCCCTGGCTGCAGTCCAATATGCCTTTAGAGTAGCATAAATGTCCTCATGAATAGATAAACCATGCCAGCACTACACAACCCCATATAGAATGGCGATATTGCACAACACCTGCCAATGGGTGCCATTGTGCAGCGAGCAATGCACAACCACAACATTGCAAAGCAAAATGCGCAGTGCCCAGTCACAATGCTCAGTGTTGCTGTATGTTCAACTCCACTTCTGCTTCTGTTTGCAAAACGTGTACGTTGTGTTATGCAAATAATTCAGCCCACATATGTGGCACGACTCATGTGCACATATGTCACGAACAGGATATTGGATTCTGAATCACCAATAGCCACAATGATTCAACATTACTGAGCAATCCTGGATGTGAGCTTTTCTACCTGATTAGGATTTAGTCTGCTCCCAGTGTTCATAAATAGCTGCTGAGGCTGGGAGCAGAAGGGAGCTGGGGAGGTCTATGCCTCATAATGCCTCTGATTCCTGTATCTTCCTCCAACTGAGCAGTTAAGGAAAAGCTGTAGTGGGGCCTGACATTCCAGGAGATCCCTCTCTGTTGCCCTGATGTGATTTCAGAGCAACACGCTGCTTCTGACCAATTATTCTTTAACTTGTTTCTACTAGGCGTACAAATGGGTGGGAGATTTATACACTCCTACCCCTGAGGCACTCAGATCAGGACTTGGAAAGATTACTTTTTGGACTGCAATTCCCAGTGGCCGTGCTGGCTGAGTGTTCTGGGAGTTGCACTCAAAAAAAGGGTAATCTTTCCCAAACTCTGACTCAAACAATGCAGTGGGCAACTGCAGGTTGCTACTATCAGAATGAGGTTACAGCAGCCTCCTCCCTTTGGCTGCTTGGCAAGAAAGTATTTTCCTCTTGGGGTGGGACTTCTTGAACCTTTGGTCTCAGGAAAAGCTGCACGCGCTCGCTGCAGACATCCTGCACAGGAAATTATGTGGGTGTCGTGTGGGTTCTCCTCCCTCCCCCTTGTGCATTGTGCTCATCACCACACAGCGCTTATGAAGATGAGAAGGGGATTCCAGACCTTTTGCCCCAGGCCTCAAGGGATGCCTGAGCACTGGTGGGACCACAGACATTGCTGGCTTTGAGGCATCTGAAAGGAGGGGTGGCATGGGGGCTGGAGGCTGTGTGTGGCCATGCATGGAATGTGCTGGGGGCATGCTTCTGTTATAAAGCTTGGAAATCAGTAATCAGATTTACACAGTGCTGCACACCCCCACCCTTTCATGGAGGAAAGTCAGGACACGTATGGCCAAGCATCATCAGAGTGTGGTCATGATGACGAACGTTTTTAACAAGGAAGAACACACAAGCTGGGAGAGGTTGTAGCAGTTTGCTTTTGCCTGAACCTACAGGGAATGGCTAGATTCTACCCCTTCCTCTCTGTGGCTCCCTGCAGAGTTGAATGCAATTTACTGTTGCACTCTGTAGCAACTGAAGTATGCTGAGAACAAAGGGGGAGGAGGAAAGAGAAACTGGGACATTTTAAAGGAGCTGAAAAAGTGGGACAACAGAAAATTAATCTGAACAGTCCCTAACAAATCAGGACAGCTGGAGGGTATGATTATGTACTGGTGAGTTACTTCCCACTTTCTCCACAAGTGTTAACGATTTAACAAGTTAGCTAATTAACAAGGGCTAACTAGCTGCTTTGTTGGAACTCTCCATCAGTTTGAAAGTAACTCATTAATTTTAATTTGCCATGTGCTGATCAGGCTCAACTCATTAATTCATTCGTTAACCACACTCTCTGACAGAACTAGGACACAGCTAGCTTAACTTGTTCTGTGGTAAAGAGGCATAACTAGTTAATTTATTGGTTGAGCACACTATCAGAAGCGGGAAGTAATGAGTTAATTTTAACTTGGTGTGTGCTAATTTGTTTGCCCCTTCTCCCAATGAGACTTAACAAGTAAATGTGCTGGTTAACTGCATTCAGTGTTTCCACAGTGCAATGAATAAGGTTTTGCCTGTTTGTTCCTTATAGGATGGTTCTTATAGGAGATGGGACATCTGGAGAACACGGAGGCCATTTCCGCACTAGACTGTTATAGTGCTATTATTCTACTTTCAACAACCTATGGAATCCTGAGGTTTACAGTTTAGGGAGGGGCCCTAAGGGGCCTGAGGGCCCCTCCCTAAACTGTAAACCTCAGGATTCCATAGGTTGTTGAAAGTGGAATAATAGCACTATAACAGTCTAGTGTGGAAATGGCCTGAGATTGTTAGAAACTGGAGATGGAAGGGATTGAACTTGGAACTCCTGGCTTCTACATGAAAACATGTGCTTTTGCATTAATCTTTGCAGACCACACTTCTAACTGAAGGGGGAGGTAGAAGATAGAGGCATTCAATAATGCAGAAAGTACTCTGCGTGTGCTCAGAGGCACTCAATTTGTGATTAAGAATTTCCCACCCTTCATTTAGAAGCTGGTCTTTTTAGCCACTTGCTGTACATTTCAGTGTTCTCTAACTGAAATAAACATATTGTTCCTTAGTCACATTTCCCATTTCATAGTATTAAAAGTTAAATGAACAGCATAAATGAGGGTGTGAATCAGTGGCAATGAAAAGAAGAGAGATAACAATCGGTGACACAACTTAACTGCGCAGATCCCACACTTTAGGGCTGGCATTCCCCAACCTGTTTCCAGATATAGGGCATGAATCTCACCACCCAGGTCATCAGTCAGCTTATACAATTTATAGTCCAACGCACCTGGAAAATGCAAGGTTGGTGAAGGAAACTTCAAAACTACACAACACGTGTTTTTGAAAAGTATCAAATAACAAAATATGCTGCTAGGGGGCAACTGTGACAACACAACAGGCTATAAATCTCATGGTTTCTTTAAAACCTTATTCAACATGTTAGTTAACAATAATTCCACAAATTGAACCCTATCCCTCCCAAGATTAACAACAACAAAAATTCCTCACTTTTACCCAACTAAAGTTAATGATAGATGTTTAAAACATTTCAAGCTTTACCTCATGACAATTTCATTAGTTTCCTCCATTATTTGGGCAGTCTGTGGGCATTATCAATAACACAATTCCCAATTGTTGAACTGTGGTGGCATTTCCAGAAACATCTGTGTGTCTGCAATTTCATGACTCTTTCTGTTTTCAATTAGTGCTTTGCCCCTCTCCTTTCAAGTTACGCATGCATGGTATACGACAGTGCATCTTTAGTTCTGACATAACTGTGTGAGTATAGGATTGCTGTGCCCATCTTTCAGACTCTCTGACACTTGCGAGCTAATAGTTATCGGAAAACAAGCTCTCTGGCAGAGCTGCAGATAAATGGCGTCTCAAAATTATCCTAGATCTGAGAATGTGAGCGAAGAAATCAGAGGGACTAATTCACCAAAATACTTTGGGAAGCAGGGGGAAGAGAGATTCTTCAAATGTTTCTCTAGAAGGAATTGACTATAAGCAGTGGCCATAGGAGAGACTTTTGATCCTAATAATTTTTCCTTTTTTTCACACCGGTCATGCAAGTGACAGCAGTTTGGAACCTGTCCCACTTCTTGCATACTCTACAATTTTGTGGGCTCTGTGTTGCACCTTCCACTTTGGCCTGGATCTAATGTCATTTTGGAGCATCACTGAGGGAGATATGGCATTTGCCACGAAATAATGAAGGGGAAAAAATATTCAGAGACAGTTTGTCCAACCTTTATTCAAATCCATTATCATAATACACATGTTCATTATTATTGTTTATATTAAACATAAAACAACTCCACCCTCCCCACTTCCGTCTTTGTCCCAATTGACTCTGCAGTTTTATCTTCATACTTACATTATTTCACCACTACAGAATTCTTACATTGTTCCACTATTCAGAGGCAATTTGACAAAGTCACCTTCTTTCTTTTTTTGGTGGTGGTGGGGATGATCATTTTTTAAAAAAATGCCAGATATTCATAGTAAAAAATGTCCTCTGAGAAATTTCTCTCTAGCTCTAGGGAAAAGGTGAACTTTTATCTTATCAACGTCTGCTTGTGTAAAACAAGCTTGGTGTTTCATCCTAATGAGAATTTGGTGAGAAAGCTGTGTCCACCCCCCCATAATATTTCAAAGAAATGATTTTTTTTTTTTACCCCAGCTTCTCCATAGTCATCACTTTGATGATATCTGTTCTGTGTAAGAGTGAAGCTCCTTCCCGCCTTAGAAGCCACACACCAGATCCCTCTCTATTCTGTGACATCTGGGTTTTTTCTTCTTTTAGGCCACACAGTCATAAAAATGAAATGTGGTGCTTTGCAGTCATTTCTTTACAGCTTAAACCCCAAGCTGGCTAAAAATATAATGCCAAGGTCTAATAAGCACTGCTCACATGAGATATTTCTGTCTGGGACTGGGAACTGAAACTCCTCTGGCTGGTCATGGGCTGTCTACTTCTGGATCAGGTGACTGAATAAACACGGTGAGAACACACCGTCTCTCCCCTCCCCACAACTGCTTTATTTTAATTATTAAATGTTCTTAACCAAAGTTACAAGTATAGTTAGCTTAGTTTTTGTGGTCCATAGACACATTAGTGCAACCAGAACTGAAATTATATCATATTAGATCAAAATAGCAAGAAATTTAGCACAGTATAAGCACAAAAATATAGTCATAATAATTGTAGACATTCTGAATATTCTGACTATACACAGGAGTTGCCTTCTCTGTTATCTTAATTATCATTGACAGAAACTTGGCAACCAGTAAGATTACCTTAGAGCATCAATCCTCTAATAGAATTTTAACATAAACATTAACATCTGATTGACCTGGTGAATTCCTAAGTAATGGATGAATCAACTGTTGGCATATCTGATTATAAAAAACACAAGATAATAAAATGTGCGACATAGTTACAGCCTCCTGCAAACCACAGGGACAAAGCCTCAAAGAGAAAGGCAATCCAGCACACCTCCCATAAAGCATTTTTGGAAGGAAAGCATCACATCTGATCCTAGTAAATAATATATGGTAATTTGGAACAGTCAAATTCTTTATATAATCATTCAGAAGGAAAGATCCCGTATAGTAAATATTCAGTGCACTCAGTAAACATGGTGAAAGGGAGCAAGCCCAAAGATTACAAAAGGCTATATCCCAAAGTCTTTGTTTAACTGATTTTAACACCATTTCGTAGCCCAGGTTAAGAAGAAAGGAAGATGAGAGACCAATTGTGGCCACTTTATGGGCTATATATTTAGACCAACAACTAGTGTATTCATCCTGTGTGAAGTAATTAAGTAGGCCTTTACAAAACTTGAAAACAATAACCCTGGGATAAAATTTCACAGGGACCATCCATGCCTTGGTTGAAAGGGGGTGTTCCCCCATTTCAAGCATTATCACTAGGTTAGAAAGCCATTTAGGAGTTTGAAGTAGCGTTCTTAAAAATTTGGGCTGGGAATTATCAAGCTCAGGGATGATCCCTTCAAGCCAAATGGCAACAGCAAATAGCAAATTAGATACAATCTTCGCATTATAAACCTTGAGAGCAGAGGGTATATATTGATTCTTTTTTGTTATTTTTTAAAGAAGACAACCTTAAAATAGCAGATTGACAAATATGAGGTTTACTGAAAACTGTATATCGTCTTATATCTATATAAGAAGTCAAAGAAATTTTATGGCAGAATATAAGCCCAAGAGATTCGAAGCTTCTAACCTGTTCCAAGGGAAATCCATCTAAACTCCATCTACACTGAGAAAATTTCCTTTCAAAAACTAGGATTTTAGATTTTGCAAAAGTAATTTTAAGTTTGTTCTCAGAGCAATATTTTGTAAACTTTCCTAACAAATAATTAAGCCCTATTGTGGACCTTGAAAGAATTACAGTATCATCTGCATAATGTAAAGAGGAGGTTTTCCTATAACCTAATTTAGGCAGATGGCCATTTGAGTCCATCAATGTAACTTTGAGATCATTCACATACAGATTCAAGGGCTGGTGCAAGAATGTAATCCTATTTTCCCCCCTCTCAACAGAAGTATACCTTCATAGAGTTTTCCCTCTGAGCCACATCTTACTTGAAGTTGACTATCATTGTCAAGCACCTTAATTAGGTAGTAAAGTCTAGTATACATCAGAATAGTTTCCAGCTTTTCCTGAAGCTTAGTTCTGGGGATAGAATCAAATGGTGCCTTTAAATCCAAAAATGCAGCAAAAAGCTTACCTCGCATAGGTTTCCAATACTTTTCTGCAAAGTCAGCCAAGACAAAACAATGGTCAGATGATGAGTGGCTTTTTCTAAAAGCTACTTGAGCCTCAATGAGAATGTTGTTATTATTTAGGGAAGAAATCAATCTATTGGAAAGAAAATGAAAATAGTACTTACCTATAATGGATAGCAAACTAATCAGTCTATAATTCCCAGGGTCATTTGCTTGTCCTTTCTTATAGATTGATACTACTATAGCTTGTAGTTACATCTATATAAATTTCACTCATACAGTTATTACCTATTACTCAATTATTACCTATATAACCCAATTATTCCCTATTTACATTAGCACAAGTTACTCATTCACTGTCACATCATATTCCTGCCACCATTTTCTAAGTCTGCCCCCACTAATCTTCCCCATTTCATTTCCCATAATTGTGCAACTTCTTCGCAGTACACTGTAACTTGACTTAAAGTTTTGTTATTTAATAACATGGTTAATATGTCCATTCGATACACATCATAGGCCATTTGTGTACACACTGTTATAGTGCTATTATTCCACTGTCAACATCCTATGGAATCCTGGGGTCTGCAATTTAGGGAGGAGAATCTAGAAGTCTCAGCCAGACAGCTCTTTGGCCTCAGTAAATGACAGACCTCAGAATTCCACAGGATATTGAAAGTGGAATAACAGCACCAAAACAGCGTAGTGCGGAAATCGCCATAGAGTTTTAATATCCATTCTTCTTCTGTTGGTAAATCGCTATCTTTCCATTTTGGGGCATAAATTAATCTGGCTGCTGTTATCATGTGCAGCAACACTCTCCAATATTTCTTTTCACCTCTGAGATCTGGACCATCCAACATATTTAGTAGATATAACTCTGGATTGTATCTCTAGATTCATAGAGAAATCAGATTTTAGCATACTCATTATTAAAGCATGAATCCCTTTCCAGAATATCTTTACTTTGGGACATTACCATCACATATGATAATAAGTTCCTGTTTTATCTCCATACTTCCAACCAACATCTTTTATCTTTTTTATAAATATAAAGCTGCTTTTTCTTGTCCATGACAAAGGGCAGATCTTAGTAAAAGGAACTGTATACCCATTCACATTCATATATCATTAATTATCCAGAGGATGCATAGAACAGGTGAACTTTAAAACACTTGAATTGCAAAATTTTTCCAGAATCAATTGTACAAGCTCCCTTGGTGCAGAATGTCCGTTTTTTTAACACATATAGTCTCTTCTTGACAACAACAATAACGATCCCAAAATCTCAAGAGCTACTAAGGATAGTCCCATTTATGGAGTTCACAGCTCCTTTGTGGTTGACAGCAATCTTACTCAAAGAAACCTCTTCCTCTCTTCACTAGCGGAGCCACTCCCCAGTCTCCCCACAAATCTGCATTATCTGAACCTTTGCCCTTGTCCCCCCCCCTCCAAGGAGACAACAGGTGCAGCATCACAAAAAAGAGTATTGTGAATTAGGACAAGTTCTACCTAGGGTTTGCAGGTGTCAAGTTTTGTATAGGATGCCCCTTATTTAGGGATTAATAATCCTGTCCTTTAAAGTACAACCATCTCAGTTTTGTCATTCTGGCTTCCAGGGAGATCTCAGGCCTGATTTGCCCTAGGACCCCTCCGGCAGTTCAGGGTGTCTGCAGAACTCACCTCCGGCACCACATCTCAACTTAGTTGATTCTCTTGCTGTTGGCCTTCTTCACTGTCCAACTTTCAAAATCATACATAGAAACTGGAAATACAATGGCATAGACAATCCTGACCTTGATATTCAACTATATACCTTTTCACTTGAGGATCTTATTTAGTTGTTTCAGAGATGCCCTTCCAAGTTCTAGTCTTTGTCTGATTTCTTGAGTGCAGACTCCATTTTGATAGAGAGCTGAGCCAAGATATAGTAAACTTTTGACTATTGTAGTGTCTTCATTGTCTGCTGCAAAGTTATGTAAATCATTTGTTGTCATTGTTTTTGTTTTCCTAGTGTTCAGCTGTAAACCTGTCTCTACACTTCCTTGCTTGACTTTCTTCAGTACTTGTTCCAAGTCTTTGCTATTTTCTGCTAGTAGTATGGTGACATCTTCATATCTTAAATTGTTGATGTTCCTCCCTCCAATTTTCATGACTTCTTTGCTTTGGACGTATCATGGGAAGACATGAATCACTTGTCCTTGCTGTTGATGTGTGCCTTTCAAGTCATTTCCAATTTATGGCGACCCTAAGGCAAACCTATCACAGGGTTTCTGGGGCTAAAAGTGTGTGACACATCCGAGGTCACCCACTGGGTTTTCACGGCGGAGCAGGGAATCGAATCCTGGTCTCCAAGGTCATAGCCCAATGCTCAAAACACTACACCATACTGGCTCTCCCATGGCTCACTAGAAAAGATAATATCACTTGGTATGGTGGAAGGCAGTAGGAAAAGAGAAAGACAACATCGCAGATGGATAGACTCAGTCACAGCCCTGAGTTTGTAGGACCTGAGTCTCCAGTTTTCAATCCAGCAATTTTGTCTTTTGGGACTTGAGGTGGGGTTTATATACGCCATGCTGGTAAGACTAGGCCTGAAGGCAAGACCTTGCCTCTCCCCTGCTACTTTGCCTATCATATTTCAATTGTCTCATATTACTGCTTAGAAAACCTGGCAACCCTTGTTCCAACTAACTTGAGCTCAAAGCTTGAAAAAATTACTTTTTTGGACTATAACTCTCAGAATTTGTTTTTATGTTGTCCAGAACATAACTTTTTCAAACTCTGCTCAAGTCTGGAAGCCTGCAAGGTACATGCTCCAAGAGAAGTGAAGAACAAATGCCACTGAATTCATTCATCCAAATTGTGCCCTAAGACTCTGCACGAGAATTTCTAGGATGCCAGAAGAAATGCATTCATCAACAGCTTTTCTTACCAAAGAGGCTGCCTTGCTGTGTCTGGGAGGGAGATGGCTGCTTTTTAATCTAAATTTGCATTCAGATGGTTCTTAAGGGCCCCACGTTCTTCCCTGGTCACATGGCTGAGGGAGTCCAGCCATGCCAAGGGGAATTGTGGGCTGGGGCAAAGACATTGTGCAAGGAGCTACCGAATAGTTCCTTGCACAATGACCATGAAAATGCACATGCATGTGTAAAGCACACATCTATCACCAACAGAATTTCAGCTGGATTTCCTGTGAACAATATATTCTTCTGGGCTTCCATGTGTGCATGTACACAGCTACACATGGATATGAATATGGAGAAGCACAGTTAGTTACATTTTGGGAGTTGCTAAGAGGCAGGGGATTAGTTGCGGGACCTGTCCCACTGAGTGGCTGCACTTGAACATTTGCTGCTAACAGCCTCACCTTCTATTTAGGACTTTGTGAAACACAGCCCTGGCTGACATAAGCAAGGGGGACAAACTCCCACCAAGCCTTACGTCTGTAGATGATGTAAGCTGCTGAGAGTGAACAAAATCTAATGATCTTGCAAACTTTCCAAAATGCAAAAATGTGTAGGTGACTGCACTCCACACACATATAACCTGATCTCTGCTCAATATCATATCCAGAACTCTTAAAAGAAAGGAACTTAGGACGCTAGCTTTACACTAGGCCAACCTCTTTGTTCACTTAACTCTGTATCATCTGCTCTGACTGGCAACAGACTTACATATTTGCAGACAGAGAGGGTTCTTTGTTCCAAAGTTTGGAAAAATTCCTTTTTTTTGGACTACCACTCCCAGAATCCCCAGCTACTATGGACACTGGTCATGTTCTCTGAGAGGCTCTAGAAGTTGTAGTCCAAAAACCCCTGGCATCTCCAGTCAGCTACCATTTGATCCTCCTTCCCTTGTTTTAATCCAAAGAGGACGGAACAAGAGGCCTTTTAGATAAACACCTGTGCTCTGCCACAGAGCTATTATCTTTCCCTGCACTCCTCAGATCTCAAAATGGGTGTGGGGAAGCTGTTCGATACCCCAGGGAACCACAAATGGAACAACTCGTTAAATTTGCAAAAAAGGGCTCTGGAAATTATTTTGGCATGCAAGTCACAGGGTTCAAAGCCAGCAACAATGAAAAGAATTGCCCGTAAGGACCACTAGATGTCCCCACACATCCACAGCCGTACTTCATTTTGCAAGCTGGCGTTTCTGGGAAGATACAGCTCTTTTTCAGAATTCTCACTAAGAGCTGTTGTCACCTGTCATCAAGTTGACTTTGGCTTATGATGACCCTATGAATAAGAGTCATTCTGTCACCAACAGCCCTGCTCAGGTCTTGCAGGGCTGTGGCTTCATTGATTGAGTCTGTCTGTCTGTAATGCAGTCATCCTCTTTTACTACTACTACTTTTTTCTACCTTACCAAGCATTATTGTCTTTTCTAGGGAGTCATGTCTTCTCACAATATGTCCATAGCACGACAATCTCAGTTTAGTCATCTTGGTTTCTAGGCAGACTTCAGGTTTGATTTGCCCATTCGTTTGTCTTTTTAGCAGTCCACAGTATTCATAGAACTTTTCTCCAGTACCACATTTCCAGTGAGTTGATTTTCTTCCTGTCAGCTTTCTTCAGAAGCATACACAGAAAATGGGAATATAATGGCATGGACAATCCTAACTTTAGTATTCAATTATGTATCTTTATATGTCAGCATCTTGTACAGTTCCTTCACAGCTGCTCTCCGAAGTCCTAGTCTCCTTTTGATTTTGTGACTGCAGTCTCTATGCCAGAGCTTTCCAAATGGTGTGCCAGGACACGTTAGTAGTATGTAGGTGTGTCATCTGCAATCTTGGAAATGTATGTTATTATACATAAATCATATATTTTAAAAAATATATGAAAGGTTTTCATGAGATATGTTGTGTCCGCATACATTTTGTTATTACAATTTATGTATGTGTCTGTATCTCTTATAAGGGGTTAGTTTAAGCTCTGATTTGCTAGTAAAACTGAATTACTGTGTCACGAAATGAAGCATGTCTAAAAAAGTGTGTTATCAACATGAAAAGTTTGGAACGCTCTGCTCTATGCTGATTAACGCCTGAACCAAAGTGTGGGAAATCTTGAACTATTTCAATGTCTTCACCATCTCCTTTAAAGTTATGTAAATAATCTAAAGTCATTATTTTTTTTTCTTAAGATTCAGCTGTAAACCTGCCTTTGAACTTTCTTCCTTGACTTTCTTCAGTAATCGTTCCATGTCTTTGCTATTTTCTGCTAGTAGTATGGTGTCATAAGTATGTCTTAAATTGCTGATGTTCCGTCCTCCAATTTTCACACACCCTTCCTCCAAATCTAATCCTGCTTTACATATAATATGTTCATCATACAAGTTAAACAGATATATTTATATAATGAAGCCCTGCCTGACCCTCTTGTCAACTGGAAACGATTGCATTTCTCTGTATTCTATCCTAAGTACAGGTTGCACGCCAGGAAAGTCACATGTTGTGGCACACCCATTTCTCTAAGGCCATTTCCGCACGTGGCGAGGGAATCGCTCCCTGCCACTACTCACCGGATCTTCTTTGGGTCCGGTCCGGTCCAGGGTGAGGAGGAGCAGTGCGTGATCACAGATCTGCACTGCTCCGGCGTGCAAAATGGTGGCTTCCAGTTGGTCATGGGTCTCGACCAACTGCTGAAGCTCGCCAGCCTAAAGCCCACCCTCCGCACATTGCAGGCTCGCACTGGTGCGAGCCTGCGAATCTGCATCGGAGAGCGGGCACACAATGGCGTGCATCGGCATTTTGAAACACCTGAAAAATCAGGTTTTTCAAAAGCACACCGGAGGACCACTTGGGGTCGCTCCGAAGCAGACTGAGGTGCGGATCTACAGTAATTAGTCCGGACCCAGTCCGCTCCAAGGTGCAGATGTCCTCCGTGGATGATGCACTGCACCATTTTATTTAACCTGTGTGGAAATGGCCTATGAGTCACCGAAAGTTTTTCATGATCTACACAATCAAAGGTTTTGCTATTATCTATAAAGCATAGGCTGGTTTTTTTCTGAAATTCTTTGGTGCACTACATTAGCCAATATATGTTTGCAGTATGATCCAGTGCCTCTTCATTTCCTAAACACAGCTTGGACAGCAGGCGTTTCACTAAGAATAATGGCCTAAATACCCTCAAAGCACCAGATCCTGTCTGATCTTGGAAGCTAAGCAGGCTCAGCCCTGGTTAGTATTGGATAGGAAACTGCCAGTGAATACCAGGCTATATTTCAGAGGAAGGAACTAACAAAGCCACCCCTGAGTATTCCTTGCCTATGAAAACCCCATGAAATTGATGGTGTTGCTATAAGTCAATAGGCAACTTGAAGGCGCATATACACACAGTAGGTATCAATTGTGGATCTGTCTACACCAGTGATTCTCACCAGTGGCTCCAGATTCTTGGTTTCACTCTCACCATCCCTCACTACTGACCAGGCTCCCTGGCACTTCTGGAAGTTGATGTCCAACCTCTAGAGCCGTACCCCTGCCCTCTGTTGAAAACCACAGGTTGTAGAGCTTAATCTTCCATACAGCTCTCCCTGCATCCATTTCTACTGAAACTACACTGGGGGGGAGGGTTGCTCTCCAAGCCTTAAACCCTAAAAACCTGCTCCCACTGAACTAAAGTTAACAATGGAGTAAAAGGTTCCATTGGTGGAAAAAGTATTTCTCCTATTGTCAGTCATGGGATTTCCCTCAAAAGAATATCCAGACAGGAAAGGGTTAAACCGCCCCTGGGTTCATGTACCAGCGTCTCAGTAGATACAATTATGATGATGGGTATATCGAGGAGCGAACATATTACACCAATATTAAAGTCACTCCACTGGTGGCCAATTAGTTTCCCAGCTAAGTACATAGTATTGGTTATTACCTTTAAAGTCCTACACGGGCTTGTTCTCTGCCGCTCCAGAGACTAGGACAAGGAGCAATGGATTCAAACTGCAGGAAAGGAGATTCCACTTGAACCCCAGGAGGAACTTCCTGATGGTCAGAGCTGTCCAGCAGTGGAATATGCTGCCTTGGAGTGTGGTGGAGTCTCCTTCTTTGGAGGTTTTTAAGGAGATGCTGGATGGCCATCTGTTGGGAGTGCTTTGATGGGTGTTCCTGCATGGCAGGGGGTTGAACTCGATGGCCTTTGGGGTCTCTTCCAGCTCTATGATCCTATGATTCTATGGTTTGGGTCTAAGTTACCTACAGGATTGCTTCCTCGCATGCAATCTGCCCCATACACTCAGGTCCTCTGGGGTTATTTACTTAAACTGCCTAAAACAAGACTGGCAACAGTCACCCAGAGGACCTTCTCATCAGCCTCCCTTAGACTGTGGAATGGCCTGCTGGAAGAAATCCGACAGCAAAATATACTGTTTGAATTTAAAAAACTGCTAAAGACTTATCTCTTCTGGCAGGCCTACCCAGTCTATTTTTAATTATGATGTATTTTAATTATGATTTCAATTATAACACATTTTTATTGAAGGATTTTATGTTTTAGTGTATTTTAATTGTAATGTGTTTTTAATTAGTATGCTGGTTTTAATTATATTTTAACCTTTGTTGTACCCCACCTCGAGCTTTGAGGAGAGGCAGGTAACAAAATAAAATTTATTATTATTAATATGTATTATTATAATTACATAGAATGATTTGCTATTAAGGCCTTGGTCTTTCATACATTAACATGTTTTGTTAACTGGAGGAGTAACTCATTACAAATGACACTGCAAATAATGAATTACTATCAGGGGTGGGTTTTTTTGCAAAAAGTAAGGTATAACTAACTTCCTTTATGATTGTAATTTAATGAGGAATAACACAATCCTTTTGCAATATAATTTTTGTTAACTATTTTTGTTGAGGCCACATTACCTATTGCCGCTGCTCCACTTTTACTAAAGGGCAGGATCCTTGCAAAAGTGGAAAATATCACAAATATCAGAATGTGTGTGTGTCTGTGGGAAGTGACCCAAGGCATGGGGATGGGGAGAATGGGCACTCCGTGTCCAAACCAGGTCAGGGAAAGGAGAGAAAAGGAAAGGAGGGGTTGGTATGGTGGCCCTATGCTCTCCCCCCCTCTCCTTCCTTGGGTGTGTGTGTGTGGCGTTGGGAGAGGGTTTGTGGTGCTGAGAAATCAGGGTGCAATCTGTCCTTAGTTGGCCAGGCAGTGGCAGGTGATGGAAGAGGAGGACCAGAGGTGGGTTTTTAAAGGGTTGTATGACCTAATCAGAGCCACCAAGAGGGAAGGTGCCCCTGGAAAAGAAGCATTTGAGGTAGAGGGGCAGGGATTGGAGAAATTTGCAAATAATCAAATCTACTTATGAAAAATATAAATCTAGAGCTATTTCTGCCCCACACTGTTATAGGCCCTTTCCTCATGTGGGGGGGGGGGGAACGGGCGAAAACGCCCAAAAACGGAGCTTACCGGCAGCCGGGTAAGTCCGTCGCGACGCGGAGCAGTGCGAGCTTGCTGCTCCGCAGTCCTCCGGCGTCCCAAATGGTGGCTTCCAGTTGGTGGAGGCTCTCCACCAACTGGAGAAGCTCGCCAGCCGGAAGCCCGCCCCCGGCAGATCTGCAGGCACGCACTTGCGTGCGCCTGCAAATCCGTGTCGGAGCCGGGTGACGGAGTGGCGCGGGGCTGCGCGCTCTGCGCTTTTTAAAAACCTCAAAAAAGAGGTTTTTAAAAAACACACAGCGCGGCTAGTTCCGGCCGCTCCTGAGTGGATTCTGGTGTGGAACTACAAAAAGTAGTCCACGCCAGTCCACTCTACGGTGTAGAAGACCTCCGTGAGAGGTCGCTCTGCACCGTTACAGAAGCCCGGTGTGGAAATGGCCATAGTGCTATTATTCCACTTTGAACATCTTGTGGAATTCTGGGGTTTGTAGTTTGCTGAGGCCAAAGAGCTCTCTGGCTGAGAATTCTAAAGGCCCCTCCCTAAACTGCAAACCCCATAGGATGTTGAAAGTGGAATAATAGCACTATAGCAGTGTAATGCAGAAATGGCCTAGGAGACTATAAAAGTGATTAACTGTACTTAGGAGGCCTTAGAACTGTAACTAAATGGCTGTAGAGTAACGTTGAAAATACCACAAATACTTCATCCTTTATGGCTATCTTCAAATGTCCACTTAAAACAAACAAACAAACATGCTCATTGTTTAGACACTAAAGTTGCTCTTAAGAATATGATGCTGTTGCTTTCCGCATTTCAGCTGCCACCACCCAGAAGTATGGTACTAATGGCCAGATATCATGTGAAACTGTTTCAGAGAGTCACATTGGGGATGAAAGGGGAGAACAAAGGCACATGTAGAGATATGGAGAACCATTGTCACCAGTCATATCCTGACAAAGAGAGGCAATTACTTTATGCATTTGCCAGGTGCCCCTCCCTTTAGTTTAGTATGTATGTTATGTACGTATGTACTTATTCTGCCTTTGCGAAGTTATATTTCATTTGTTCCATTCCATTATAGATTCTATAATGAGATTTCAGGGTCAAAAAGTGTGTTTCTTGAGTGTTGAGAAGCTATGGCAGGGAGAACCTTGGACTAGCAAGAATCTTCATAGCTGTATACAAAATTCACATGTGGGTTTTTTGAGCAGAAAGCAGATTTTTTTTCCCGACACATTCTGTTCTTTACAAAATATGCAGCCATTATCTGTTTAAAAAAATGCTGCTTTCTGCACAAAATAACCACATGCAGTTGTCTGGTGCAGAAAGTCCTGAACTGTGACTTGTCTTTGAAAACTGCAGAGGTTTCAAAGACTTGATCACGGTGAAAAGAAAGCTTCCAAAATTTACCTGTTGCTTCCTTTGAGAAGAATACTGGTGAAAATTTATTCTTAGTTTCTAAGGGGGTCTGAAAAGGATTCAGTCTGCTTCTACTACTGTAAATTTAGGGTGTGGTTTGAGGCACAGACAGGGATTATTGTGTATACAAGAATAACCTTGCCCCTCCTTTGAACTTTTGTTTATACATGGCTCAACACTTCAAAATAATGTCAGTAATGAAGCAAAACAATTTTATGAACTTTGTGCTCAATCAAATGCAAAACTCTTCAGTTCTTCTTGTACAGGAAAACCAAAAAAAAAAAAAAATCAAGATAACTGGGAGGGAAGAGGATTCTAACATATTCTTCTTCTGGGTTTTCAAAAATTGGCAGGTAATTTCTTTTCCTCCATTGTAAGTGGAAAATGCCTATGTGGATAATGATGCTCACCTTGGTTGCAGCTCGCTCTTTCTTTTTCTTTCCTTCTTACACTTCTTATGGCAAGATTCACAGAATAACTACAGTCCTCTTGCATTATCAGATGTAACTAAGATGATAAGAGTTTCGTTATTGTAGTTACATCTGACAATGCCATCTCTCAAGAACCAACCTTTTCAGCCTGGGAACACCATGACCAGATCTAGGAACTGGAAATTACATTTGTGGCATATTTTTGATTGTAAGGCACCACAACTGCTTGTCTCAATGTGGCTTGTGACCAGAAGAGTACTGTAGACATCATTGGTGCCCTAATCTTCAGAACATTGGAAACCTTTTCTGTTGGGGCACTGCCAGGCTGAAAAGGTAGGTTTTAGGGATCATGTTGGGTTATTTACAACTGTAAACATGAGTCTCCAGCAGTTATGAGATTGTAAATCCAGTTTGTGATCTCATACCTACTGAACAGGATTCCAGCCTACATCTGTATTTGCATCCTGCTCTTCCTCTGAGAAGATCAACATATCTGTCACCTGATTTATTTCAGAAGATAGGATGAAATGCATTAGCTTATGAGAAGTCCGAGACAGGACACAACATATTACTCACAACAACGTTACTTTCAAGCATGTTATTTTTGGATAATAATGTCACTAATGCAGTCACTTTCTAGAAATAATGCAACAAAACAGATACTATTATCACTTTTTAAACTCAAAGGGTAACTTTTACTTGCTGTTCTTTAAAAGTTGCCTTGTGACTATTTCAGGGGCAATGTGGGATCTTTTTGGCCAACTAGGTATTTCTACAGGGAATTTTTAAGGGAAAAAATTGCATAAAGGAAAGCAGCACTTTAGGCAATATGTTATTAATGTGTCATGCTTAAAGTAATGAGTAATGTGTTGCTCTGGAGGAGGGAAAGAATGGCAAACAAATAATGTATTACTTGTTAAAAAAAAAATAATGGCAGGAGCTTTGGAAAAGGTGATTAGCCCGGGGTCATTTAGTGTCAAGCAGGGATCTGAGTCTGGCATTCTTTCCATATTAATGTCCCCTATTAGTGCTGCTGAGGCATTCCTTTATGCAGTAACAATCCTGCCCATTACCACCACCATTCAATTCCTTAAAAAAGGAGCCACAGTTCTTTCATAAACTTTAAGGTGTAAAGAACCACTTTATTTACAGATTTTACAGGGATCACTGGAAAGTGCTGAAATCCTCTTGCACAACTGTAAATCTTGTCCAATCCCACAACTGTAACTTGGGTTCTACATGGTGTGACATCAGACTGCCCTGTGTTTTCTGTTTACAATTGCATGCTCTCATCTCTGCAGGCAAGTATACTGACTCAGAATTAAACTCCATGCGGCTGAATGGGGACTCTCCAGAAAGCAGATTTAGGATTGCTGGTTTCACAACCAGCAAACAGTCTCTCCAGTTGTTGTATTTGCAGGTTCAGTTTGAGTTTGGCTCTCAGCATGATTCAAATTGGTCACTTTCATTTTATCTTGGACAGGTTTCCTCCCAGTCATTAAGATTTGGTTCCTTAATGGTTTCCAGTTTTCACCATATTTGCACATGCTTACAGAATGATAGGCTGCATAAGGGGCCTCACTTAGACGATCTCTGATAAAGTGCAACTGTCATTGTGCAATTCATTGTTTTTATGCAAGCATAATGCTCCAACAGGGTTCCAGCCTAAAAACATGGACTTAAACTCTATTGTTTGTCCTGGCTAGAGAAGAACCATTGAATCCATCCGATTTCACTATGCACTGCTTGACAACAAATGATTGAATGGGTCTATTCTAGTTGGGGCTAACCAAAAGGATTCCAGCCATAATGTTAAAGTGCACAAGTAAGACACAAAACTTTGAAGATGCAGAGCAGGGGTGGGCAAAGTGCAGACTATAGGCCCTGTGCAGCCCCTGGGGCTGTTTTTCTGGCTTCCAGCGCCCCCTCCCAAGGTCAGTTTTTTAAAAAACACTTCAGGGTTGTGGAGAGCATTTCCACCACATTTGGAGGTGCCCCAGGACCCCCAGGAATCAGAAACACTTTGCAAAATGTTTTGATGTTTTTGCCATCAAATGCCCTCTAGAAGATAGGGAGTATTTCCATCCACCTCCCAGAGCAGTGATTTCCAACCTGAGGTACGCATACCTCTAGGGGTATAAATGAGGACATGAAGGGGTATACGAAAAAAAATTGAATAATGCTGGAAAAAGTATAAGTCATTCTTGGAGGATGTCACAATCTGATGCAGTTCTTCATTACTATGGCAGTTGGTATTCCTATCCCAGAAACGTATGGGATGGGAGGAATCATTGAGAAAAAGAGAAGAGTGACACACAAGCTGAATTTCCAGCTGCTGTTGGCCCACAAACTTAGGCCCTTTCCTCAGGATGGTGGTATCCCAGCATGGGGACGTGAGAGGAGAGGGACCGCGACAATGCTTCTGCATGATGTCATCGCGGTCCTGCCCTTCTTGCGTCCCTAGCCATGTGATCACAAGGTATATCATTGACAGGAAAACTCCATCAATGGCTGCTGATCACATGAGGTTTCTGTCGCCGCCTGCCATGCAGAAGGGCTGGAAGCGCGATCATGCACTTTCTTCCCCACTGCAGTATGGGAAGAAGGTTGGCTGCAGTGCAGAAGGCAGGCGCATGTCCCTCGCACTCCCTTCTGTAGGCAGCTGGTCAGGAGCAGAGGAGAGCATTGAGGACACGCTCCCATCCTGGCAGAGGTGCTGCTGGGATTGCAACAGGACAACACAAGAGAGTGTCGTCGTGCGGAAGAGGCCTTGAAAGGAGAGAGTCTTTCTCACATGCATAAGTACACACAGCCTCCTATTCAAGTTGCTGTGTCCCTAGCCCCAGCCACACTGAGTTCTTGAGCTTTGTGCATATGTGCTCTTCTCTCCCTCTTCCTTGTGTCCCTTGCCATGAGGACAGAGCATGCTCAGTGGAGATATCCAGTTCTGCCCCAAATCCATCTGAGACAGGGATGCACAGTACCAGTTGCTCTTCCCCATTCCTTCAGGCAGGAGCAAACCAGATCCTGATATCACAAAGAGCATCTAAGTGGGTAACAGGACATGATGTGATGGGGAGACCCCAGCAGTGTGGCTGGTCTGACACCCTACCTTTCCTTCTGTGGGTGTGGGGACATCTCTTCAGAGGCCACAGAAGGTTTCTGACGGGGACTTTTCCCTTCCCTACACAAGTGAAAAAAGTTTGGGAAGCACTGGCTTAGAAGGACCAAATTAAGCTATTTTGAATCAGGAAGTGACTTCCACTCACATCCTATTGTTAAAGAATAGGTTGGGGCCTGAAGTGGCCAAGGAAGGCCAGAAGTCATGATGAAAAGGTCCCCCCACATCCCCTAGAGAGCATTTGGGGCAAAAAAAGACTTTTTGATTTTGATTTTTTTTGGTGAGGCAGTGTGGCCTTACAAGGTTTCCTGAAGGATTAATGCATCCCCCTAGCCTTCCACAGTTGTCCACCACTAATGTAGATTGAAAAACAAGGTCCACATAGGGAAAATACAACCAAGTGTTACGAAATTTTTAAAGACGTAGACAGAGTTTACTGTAGTGAAGCAAATCCATGAAATGGTCTTCTGACTGAGTATCTTGGCAACACCCCCCGGTTTCTCCATACCTCAGAACTCTGTTGTCTGAACCTCTGAAGCACCTCATCTGAAGCCCAGCAACCTGGCACCTTGCCTCATTTTGTGGGCTTGCCAGCGGATCAGCCGGATGGCCTTCAAGCTGACATGCAAAAGGGTGTCATATCGGAAGACCAACTTGTAGAAGGAGTCAGTCATCAAGACCCCAGTAGGGTCAGCGTGCTTGAGAGCAGTCATGGGTGTGTAGATGACATTGGTCTGGTGACGAAAGGGTGGCTTGCCTGTGGTGATGACCTTTAGTGTGTGCTGTGGAAGGAAAGAGATGGTGCTCTTATGAAAGTCAGCAAACCCTAACTCACCCTTCCCCACTGCAGGACAGACTTTCCCAACTCACTTCAATCAAAGTACATGAACACACCTCATCCCCACAGCCCTGCTGGCTTGGGATTGTCGATTTTATAGTCCAACACATCTGGAAGGCACTGAATTGGGTAAGATTGCCCCAAACAATTTCCCTTTCCTTTTTGATGCTATTCCTCCTGTCTTAGACATGTCTGATCACTGGTTAAGGCTAGTCAATGATGATGATGATGATGATGAAATTATTAGTCCTATTATTATTATTATTATTATTATTATTAACTAGCATATATACCTGGCGTTGCCCAGGATTTTATTTTCTCCTAGGTAATACTTGTTAGAAAGATTTGAGATCCTGTGTCTCTAATTCCCCAAACTGTCTTGTCCAATACCTGTAACTTTTCCCCATATTCCCCAATCCAATCTGTATTCAGAGTTATTGACATAAGAGGTTGGGTTCCTGAGGGAATACACTGCCCTCCTCCTTGCTACTAGGCCTCATCTCCATAGTAACCAGCCTATGCCAGACAGACGCAGTTGACTAAGGCCCAAGAGCTCTTTGGCTGAGAATTCTAAAGGCCCCTCTCTAAACGGCAAACCCCAGGATTCCATAGAATCTTCTTAGGCAGCCAATCCTATAGAGTCTTTGCCTGACAGAGACAAACAAATTTTGACTTTTATATATTAGATTAGGAATGGGATACACAAAAACTAGTTGCAGAACACTTCAATATTCCTGGACATTCCATCTTGGACCTGAGAACAGCAGTCCTTGAACAGTTAGCTACCCTTAGAAAGAAGGTGGGAGAAGAAATTAGAAGAGCCAGCACAGTGTAGTTATTCAGGTGCTGGACCAGGATTCTGGAGGACAAGGGTTCAGATCCCCACTCAGCCATGGAAACCTACTGGATGACCTTGGGTGAGTCACACTGTCTCAGGGAAGGCAATCACCAATATCCTCTGTTTGCTAAGTAAACCCTATGAACCCTGCGAGTCAACTTGAAGGCACATAACTACAGGACAGAAATATACCAAATTAATGCATAAATATAAAGATATGTCAAAATTTCAAGTTTAAGCTGTGATAAATGCTGGCTCAAATTGAGCTGAATTGACAATCCTTTCTTCCTAGAAGATTATTTCCCAGAAGTTTGCACAGTTTAAGGAGAATCAGTTGGATGCCATCCTTCTATGATCTGCACTTTCCCAGAAATAAGTATGTAAGTATTAATCCAAATTAGTTACTGCTAGATGGTTCTATGCCATCCAGAGCAGCTCATATTAGAAGATTTTCCAGGAAGTAGAGTAACATCTCCACAAGCAGATCAAATAGTGCGTGGATATATTTGCAATGCTATCTCCTACTTAAGTATGGACAACTCTTCAGCACATTTTTCGCCTGATGGATGGTTCCATGGGAACTAGAAATTTCCTGCCAAAGTTTTGGCAAATTTAGAATTGAATAGCATTCTTCAGTTAGAGGATAGCCTTATTCCTTCAGGCTGCTTTAGCAGACTCTGGGCTCTCACACATTGGTCAGAAGTAGCATGAGTTTCACGATAAAGCTCTCATAGTAAAGGTCCTTAGTTGTTGTTGTTGTCGATGCCTCTATGGGCAGTCATTCCATTCTTATGGGGCGCTGTTTAAAGCAATTTGTTTGACCTGCACTAGGGCTATTCCAGAGACTTTTATAAGGAAGTACGGTTTGCTGAGGTCATCCCATGATGTGATAGGCAAAATGTTTTTTTTTTTAATTCCTAAAATCATAATGGAGACGTGCCACTTCACTGATGCACTATAGCTCTATACCTTTCAGGGCCTTTCTGCACTACACTGTTATAGTGCTGTTATTCCACTTTCCACATCCTATGGAATCCTGAGGTTTGCAGTCTAGGGAGGGACCTTTAGAATTCTCAGCCAGAGAGTTCTTTGGCCTCAGTAAACTACAAACCCCAGAATTCCACAGGATGTTGAAAGTGGAATAATAGCACAATAACAGTGTAATGCAGAGAGGTCCTCAGGGATAGAGAGAGAGAGAAAGGTACATGGCAACAATTGTTTGTTGCAACGTACCCCAGAATGAAAAGGGAAACCACTCATGGGTGGGAAGAAAGTGTGGCAGCTGGCACCAAGAATTGCCAGATAATAGCCCAGGATAACAGAAATGTTGTTTGGATATTTAAAAAATAAAACCAAGAACTAGAGCAACAAGTATCACAACCTTCCAAAATATTTGCTCCACCTGGCAGAGAGAGAGAGAGAGAGAGAGAGAGAGAGAGTGTATTTCAGCTGTACTCACTCAGCATGACAGGCTTTGTAATAGGTTGTTGTAGGTCACAGCCATGTAATGGAATCAGATGTGCCTTCAGAGATATACCAGAGTCCCTTGTATGCTTACAGGTGAGTGTGTACAAAGGCCTAAACCTTGAAATGCAAAGCTAAGCCCCCAGAAATGTAAAAGGCTTTGGAACTGGATTAGGAGGGATTATTTGTTCACGGAACTAAGTCATTTGCAAATAAGCAGGCTATTATAAATAGAGGAAAGAAACTGGAGCTAAAGTGAACATGCAATCGTTTAGGTTTAGGGTAGTTTTAGCAGGAGAAAGGAGGAGGGCTGTGAAGCTGGGAGGGTGTCCCCATCTCTCTCATTTTTCATGTATTAGACAACCCAAGACGTATTCTACAGTTTTGGGGTTGGTAGTTCGGCTGCTGAACAGTATGAGATGTTAAGCACTACATAAACCCTTAATTATATTACCCAGTAATATTTATAGGATTCTAGAAAGCTGACACACAGATCCTTATCACACTACACTGTTATAGCACTATATTCTACTTTTACTGCCATGGCAATATCCTATGGAATCCTGGGATTTGCAGTTTGGGGGGAGGCATTTGGAATTTGCAGTCAGAGAGCTCTTGGACCTCACTAAACTACAAACCCCAGAATTCCACAGGATGTTGAAAGTGGAATAATAGCACTGTAACAGTGTAGTGTGAGAAGGATAAAAGAATAGGCTAATGCTATGGCCCTCAAGCTATCTGTTGTGGAGGGCCAGCAATATTTTAATTCCAGTGTGCCAGGGACTGGTCCCATAGTTGTGTGTATTGGCTAAAACTAAAATCCCTGAAAGAAGTCTTCGGAGGAAATACAAAGGGAGAATGTGAGGTTTTAAAACCAGAAGTACAACCAGAAACAGAGGCAAAACTGGGAGGAAAGGAAGGGAATTGGACACACAGTCAACAGTACAAGCAAATACTCATAAAAGAACTGAAATGTGCTGCTTTTACGAACCATTCCAGTTGAGCTGCACATGACAGATACCACCTTTTTAAAAATGTTGGTTTCAAAAAGGAATAAAAAGAATTGGGAAAAAAAGCAGTGAGTTAGCTGCAAAAAATGAGTGATAAGTAGAATGCTATTTGTGTAAGAAGAAGAAGAGATAACCACAGCTCATAAAGTCACCAGTAGAATGACACTAATGATATGTCTAGAAAAGCCCTCAGTCTGTTCGTTACTCTGAAACTTTCCCTTCAACCCCTTGCCTCTGAAACTCCCTGTCCCTTTGTTTTCCTGCCTCCCTAAATCTCTTCACAGTGTTTGTCCTGCCCAAGAAAACCAGTCCATTCTGCCCCTAAACAGTCTATGTAAGATTTTTCTCCTAGCCAAACTGACAATTTTCCCTTCCCTCGCAGATACTGTCGATGCTTTATTTTAAATGTTTATGTGTTTTTAATTATTTTATATACTGTGTAAATGTTAGACATGTAATTGTGTTTAACATTTTATTGTTAGGTTTACTTCTTTTTTTGAGCTACCTTGAGTCCCACTCTGGGAGAAACCTACTGCCAATATTACAACAGAAATTCTGATGTCAGCTGAAGAACCACCATCAACGTACATCCCTGGCTTTTTGCTTCTCTCTCTCATTGTAGACTGGAACTTCAAGGAAGTGCCGTCTCTCTCCATAAACTGGGAAGTGGACATAAGCATATCCCTTCTACATCAGCACCCTAGTATGTAAATTTACTGTATATGTGCGGTGTGTTGTGGTCACCTTTTACAAAAAAAATGAGTGCCTGCCTCCTCACACACAAACACACTATCAAGACAAAGATTTTCACCTCAGCCACGTCTTCTGGAGTCTGACCCAAGCTGGAAAAGATGGCCTTGGAATTCTTCAGGTAGATCTTGGTGAATATCTCAGCTGTTTCAGGGTCTGTCTGGGAATAGTCGGCCTTTTCTGCATCTTCATAGACTTTCATCTCAAACTCAGTCACCACCGGCCCTGGCTCTATCAAACTGACACTACAAATCAAGCAAGCATATATACACTCCACAAGACAATGCTTTTCCAGAAGACTCTTTCTGGTGAGTGTTGGCTGCCCTGTAGCACATTAGAATCTGGGAATGCTTCAATTGTGGGACTATAATTTGAGGAACGGCCAGCATGGTGAGCATATTCTGAGAGTTTTAGTCCCAAAAAGTAACTTTTCCAAGCTCTGGGTCTCCCCTTTTACTTATCTAATGTGATTAAAGAGGTCTTGATTAAGCTCTAGAGACACAGAAAAGGACAAATCAGCCTTTTAATGTTACAATTACGGAAAAGATGAATAGTTTTGGAAAAGATGAATCGTGAACAGTCGCAAAATGTTACTCACTTAGCTCTGTTCAGGTATTACTCACCATACTTTTTCCAACAAAGGAGCATTTAGCATTGCTCCCTTCCACCGTTGCTCTCCTCAGATGGAAAGCAAGGTGTCTGAAGAGGAGAGATCCTCGTCAGACAGAGGCTGTTCCTGTGAGCAAGAACCCTGGAAAATAAGAGTACTTGCTTGGTGCGGAAAGCCTCTATGAGAACAGGAACCTCTTCTCTGCAGAGATACTACTTTCAATCTGAAGAAAATGGAGTGACTACTGCCTGAACCAAGCTAATGTCTTACCATTAAATAATTCAGTGGTAACCACAAAACAGAATCAATTATTCAAGGGCCACCTGTTTTTGCAAGAACCTGCCTCTTCAGCCCTGCTCAGGTCCTGCCACTGGGAATGGATGGAGCAGTTGATTTCCAGGCTGCGTCAGTTTTATGTGTGTTTGTTCATGTGTCCAATTTCCACATGAATTGTCAGTTTTAAAATCTGCATGAATATTTGCATTTAACACATACTTAAGCATGTACTTTTGGACACAGTTTCTCACAAAAATACATACTGTGTTCTCTCAAACAACTCAATTCTAAGTGTACTCTACCCTAAAATAGGCAGTTTTGTAAATTTCAATCTTTTTTTGAGCCAAAAGCCATTGCAAGATGCACAGAGCTGTGAAATCCAAATAGGCCTGCTCTGCCCATTTGTTCGAGGCATAGGAATCAAGTTGGTTCACTATGAAATGGGGGCATGAATTTATCAAGCATCATTAACTGCTGCTTTCTGAGGTAAGGTAGGTCCAGGGGTGTAGCTGTTGAGGGGTGGAGAAATGAGTGCATTGCCCTCCCGCATTAGAACTCTTCCCTCTCAAATAACATTTTCCTTCAGTTCCCAAATTTTTAGCATTGCAGAGATTCAGACTCTGAAAATGGTTCACATCTAGAACTCTTACACAGGACAGCATTAAGGTTTTCATAGGCCCTAAACACTCTTGTATTCAACTCCATGCCTCACCTGGATATACCACTAGGGATGTTTTCATAGGTCCTAAAATCCTGTTTTTGTAGAACCTAAAATTTTCATAGGCCCTAGGCACTGTGCTCTGAAGTCTCTAATGGATAAGGCGGCCCTGCTCTTACATTTAATATGTTCGCATTCCCTTGGAAATTTTTCCTGCCCCTTTTCTTTGGATGGCCAAACTGTTTTTCTAAATGCTCAACTGAAATTTTAAGGTACTGCAATGCTAGAAATGTGAAGACTGAAGGTAAATTTCATGGGACGACAGAGTTCTTATTTGGGGGACAATGCACTCATTTTGATCCCCCCCCAATAAATACACCCCAGGTAGATGCCAAGAGGAGCCAGGCCTTCTTCCTTGCACCTACCCTGCCTCTGGAACTAGGCATGCTGAAAAATAATTTTGGCAGTTTCAAGATATGCACCTCCTTGCAAGAAAAAACATGCCATCTCTTACAAATGTGCCCATTTGTGAAAATTCCAATATGTTTTATATGCACAAAAACCTGTGTGCATTTTTTTAAAAAAAGAAAATGGCAAAAAAAATGGAAGAATTGAAAAATATACCCACAAAAATGGTCAATTGGGAATATTTACAAAAATGCATATATTAGGAAAAGTATGCAAATAAAAGTGTATAGTTATGAAGAACGTAGATGGAAAATGCATATAAATGTCCATGCAGAAGGAAATAACTAAGGCCATTTCCACACGGGGTAAATAAAACGGTGCAGTGCGTCCTCCACGGAGGATGTCTGCACCTTGGAGCGGACTGGGTCCGGACTACTTACCGTAGATCCGCACCTCAGTCCGCTCCGGAATGGCCCCAAGTGGTCCTCCATCATGTTTTTGAAAGACCTGATTTTTCAGGTCTTTCAAAATGCCGGCGCGCGCCATTGCATCCCTGCTCTCCGATGCAGATTCGCGGGCTCGCACCAATGCGAGCCTGCAATCTGCAGAGGGCGGGCTTTAGGCTGGCGAGCTTCAGCAGTTGGTCGAAACTCACAACCAACTGGAAGCCGCCATTTTGGACACCGGAGCAGTGCAGATCTATGACCACGCACTGCTCCTCCTCACCCCGGACCGGACCGGACCGGACCGGACCCACAGAAGATCTGGTGAGTAGCAGCAGGGAGCGATTCCCTCGCCGCGTGCGGAAATGGCCTAAATCTGACAACTTTATATGAAGAAAGAATGGGTTGGAAACAGAGACCAGATTCAAAGAAAAGCTTCGCCAATGCCCACAGTGCAGGAACAGCCAGTAAGGCTGGCCCTACCATTAGCCAGCCATATTTGGCTGTTAAAATTTTGGTGTTATTATTAATTTGTTATTAATTTATTATTCTTAGATTTTTACTGCCAGTGAAGGAAGAAGTAAGTACGGGATTTCTTCCTCAGGTACCAAAATAAGCTGGCCTTAGATACTTTCAATGGATAAGGTAATGTTTCTTTGTTTGTTTACAGTATTTCTGTATCACCTCCCAGCCCACCAGGGCTGATTAAAACAATACAAAGATAAAAAAACATTTTAAAAACACATTAAAATGTTATTTAAAAATTCTCCAAATCAGTCTAACAACACCACAGCGCTACTCATAGTTGTCTTCTGCTATACCCCAGTAGCTCATTGTTTTCAAAGAAATACCTTTCTGGAACTCTCTGAATTTGTGCATTGATTTAAATTCTGCTCAGAGCATACCATATGGGAGGAGAAGCCACACTGCTGCCAAGTTTTAAATGATTTTCTCAGAGGTCCCCAAATGTATGTTAAGTGCTACAGATCAAATTGAGTCATGAGTGGAAGAAGGGAAAATTCCCCTCCTTGCTTGCGTCAGACCTGGGTTTCCTCATTCATTAGATTTTAAACAATTCTGAACTTTCAGAACAAGAGCTAGGGCTAGGCCCTAGTAGTAAAACTGAAAGGCATTAGGACTGGCATCTGTCATAAGAGAGAAGGCTTGCAACAGTTAGTTGAACCTGTGCCTTAGACTGGTACTGCTGTATGGGGAATAACACTTGCTGCTCTGCCTCAGGCAGCAAAATGACCTGGGATCCAGCACTGAAGGCAGGGACCAGATTCAGCAGTGATGCACTGGCAGGAACAGAGGATGTTGGTACGGTTTTGCTCTCTTTTGTCACATGACTATAACTGTTCAGGCAAAAATGATTGGAAAAGTCTACACTGATAGTTACTGCTATATATCAGGTGGGGAAAACCAACCCTAAGCCACATTCTAATACATACTGGTCAAAATCCCTTACGGTTGGATTTGGTCTCACCAGGTCTATACATTTTAGCTCCCATTTCTGATTTGTGATTTCTAGGAAAGCAGGCTACACTTAAAATCTCTGGCCAATAAGTTTGGAGAGAAGGAGATAAATTTTGACTATATCAATCCAAACAGTCCCTTTCTCCACCTTCTCCAGAAGGCTAATGCCCATTATAGATTTCTTCTGACCTTTGGCTCTGTGTTATTATTCCTCAATATTGCCACCCCCATTGACTAGAATGTCATCCCATTCTGCTAGAGATTTAAGAAATGAATGAATGTTTTAGCTTTTCCTAGATTCTTTCAGTGCAGAAAGCTATTCCAGTTTAATTTCTGCCTTGTCATACAGTTATTTTTTTTCCTTTCACACTGCACAATTGTAGCAGTTTGATATGACTTTAATTGTTTGGCTATATCCCCTGGGGATAGAGTAGATATACAGGGCACCACACACGGTTAGCTATATACCATGGAATTCTGGGATCTGTAGTCTGATGAGGGCCTAGAACCTTTTCACTGAGAATTCTATATACTGTACCTCACAAAACTACAGACCCCAGGATTCCATAGAACAGACCCCTGACTGTTAAAGTGGTATCACACCTCTATAATTGTATGAAAAAAAAAACATTAAGACCACAGGGGGTTTCTGGTACAAATGAGAATGATTGCAACCCAGACTATCAGCACTTGGGGTTGAAAAGTGCCACTTGGCTACAACTAGCCACTCACAAGATGTTGAACTTGAGCGCCTGGACAACGAGGCTTTCACAGAAGCCCTCAATGGCAAATTTGGAGGCTGTGTAGATGTCATTGAACACAATGCCTGAAGAGAAAGAGAGAGACCAAAGAGAAGAGAGATGAAGGCCAAACTGGCCAACCCAAAGGGTAACACATGGTTAGCTTCCTTTTAGAGGCCAGGATGGTTTTTGTTTTTGTTTTTTTTAATTACCAGCACAAAATCCTCCCCCTCACCATGGGAGAAGGGGCTTTAATCATCTACTCCCTTCTGCAGTGCTATGAGGGCCAAATGAGATACTAGAGCCAAGATCTTATGTTACTGCAGCATAGCATAAGCAGCCACCAGTGATCTTATGTTACACTTGCAGTCCCTACACTGGATACTATAGAAGTTCAGCTAAGTGGGTCGCTGGTAAGTCCACATGGCTGACATCACATTGCTCAACTGCAATACGAATTGTGATGCACCATGGTACATGTACCACATCGGACTTTTGTGTACTCTGTAGTGGGCCCTCAGGCTGTACTGCAGAATGCGTATATGTGCATTGCGGAGCACTAACTTTCCTTCCAGTACACATTGGTATGTGTTCCTCATGTATAGCTCTGCTTCAGTCCCCAAAAGTTGGGGATTATATCCCATAAAACACTTCATGTATAATGCAATTTATGCCTATACAAATAACTAATGGGGCCTAAATACACTAAAAGCAGCAGATCCCATCTGTTCTTGGAATCTAAGCAGGGTCAGCCCCAGTTAGTACTTGGATGAGATACTGCCAACAAATCCCAGCACTGTAGGCCATATTTCAGGAAATGGCAAAACCACCTCTGTGTATTCCTTGCCTAAGAAACCCCCATGAAATTCATGGGGTTGCCATAAGTCTACAGGTGACTTTAAGGCCCATATACAAACATGTTATTAATAGGATGCTGACCCACGTACGTCACATCACTGGCTCCTTGCACAGTCAATTTTCTTTAACTAGTATGAGAAGTGGAAGAGCACAGCTGAGCTGGGTTGTGACCATGGCATGGAGGAGGGGCCTTCCTTCTATTACATATAGCAAAGCCAGGTAGGATTGGTTCCAGTTGGGTGCTTGGGGAAAAGGGTTAACCCCCCCCCCCGATTGATAATTACTCTTATGCACTGTATATAATCCTTTGCAGAATAAAGTTCACACCCAAGAGACCAGCATTTGTCCCTAGAAACTTAAATCTAATTTTAGCAGTGGCAGGGGGCAATCAAAAAAGAAGAAGAAGAAGGTGATCATCAACAAGTATTGGTATTTTGGTTTAGTTAGCTTTTGTTAACTAAATAAAAAAATATTTTTCACCTTTACTTTGGTAAGTGTGAAGTGGTAACAATGCCAATTAAATCTATATCAATTCGAGATTGTAACACAACAACACGTGAGAAAAGCTTAGGACAAGAATGCTCCTGGAAACACTGTAAGCAGGGAAGTCCTACATATGCTTACTTAAAAGTAGTTTCCATTGTGTTCAACAGGTCTTATTTGTGAGTGAGTTTAGGATTGCAAGCTTAAAGTTCTAAAGGAATGTGAAGGGACATTTTGTCTGGTGTGTGTGAACAAAGCTACATTGGCAAAACGAAAACAGCTTACCTTGCAAACCCATGACACTGCTGATGACCACAATGTGACCACTCTTCCGTTTCTTCATGTCAGGGAGGACCTCCTTGATCATCCTCACCACACCAAAGAAGTTGGTCTCCATGATGGCCTTCATCTCCTCAATAGACTGGCACTCAATGGGACCAATGAGGCCAACACCAGCATTGTTGACTATGAGAGATAGCCAAGAGTTCTGACTATTAATCCCCTAGCATCCAATAAGAGAAAATACTAAATAGGAATAGACTATGGGGAACCATGTCATCTGACAGTGAAGAATCTATGGCCCTTTAGATATTGTTGGACTACAGCTCCCATAAATCTCTGAGCCTTGAACATGCTGGATGGAGCTGATAAGAGTTAGAATTTAACAACAGTATCCCACTCTCAATATAATCAGTCTTTAGAAGCTTATTATATGCTCATTCGAACTTCATGAAGACATGGACATCAATATCTGCTGGACAAATAGTAGGGGCCAGAGCTTGGAATGATGTTTTCAAAAAGTAATTAGTTACAGTTATTCCCAACATACCAAAAGTAGTTAATTACTATTATGGTGGCAAACACAACTTGTAGCTTGCTTGTTTCTCAAAAGTAATGAAATAGTTGCTTTTCAAGCAAAGTTCTGTATGCTGCAAGTGCTTAGCTTGTAGTTCAAAACTCACAGCCCTCCTGTCCATCTTGCTGTAATATCAGCAGTCACAGCAGATCACAAGGCACAGCATGAGCCAATGCAGACTTGAACCATGTGATATTCTTCCTCAGTCATTTAGTGAGGCCACATCTTGGTAACTATAAAAGTAACTGGAACAGCTGTAACAAAATCCACTCAACTGTGATGCCTTTATTGGGGCAACTAAAATGCACAAAATACATCATGCAAACTTTGTGGCTTCATTAGCTTCTTCATCAGACAAAGAAGTTAAAAATTACACAGGAGAAGAAATAATATTAGAGTCGCTGGCCTACATTTTGTCTCAGATGTTATGTCTGTTATCAATTAAGATGGTCCAATAAAGGTATCACTGGTTATTGTTTTTTTATTATTATTTTGGAATCTGTTGTATTTTGCTGCATCACATCTGCCTGTGCATATGTTTTTTGGACCAGTTTTAGCTACACTACAGAAAGAATGACATCATCTCCTGTTAAGTTACAGTCCTTCATTATTTTTAACATCTTTGGCTGATGAAGAAGCCCGTGAAGTTTTGAAAGTTTGCATGATGTATTTTGTGCCTTTGGGTTGGCCAATAAAGGTATCGCTATTTTGTGAGTCCTAATGCAACTTAGTTATACTTTCGTTATCAGAAAAGGGAACTAATTACAAGTCACTTGTTATTTATTTATTTATTTTATTGTTGTTTATATTTCAAAGACAGTGAATGACCAGATGACCACAACATCATATAAAGATGGTGTGAATGGCTCATTGCAAGGGCTGGCTCAAAATAGTTTTCCATTGAGCAAAGCTCAAGGTGGTGCCTACTCATTCATTCTGTGTGTAGAAGCTGACTCACACTGGCAGATCCATTTAACCCAAACTAATGACAGGACATCCTCCTCCAATGCCTCTGAAAGCAGCAGAGAAGCTGAGTAGATGGAATACAGCTGGAGAGGCCATCTGGCTTACATACCTCAGTCCTCCAGCTACCTGCTTCTGAGCATCTGTTGCGCACAGTAGCTTCTTTACGCTGCCTAATGGTAGAACCACCTCCATCATAGACAAAGACAGGCTGATGAACATCAGCTTAGGCCAGACATGCATGTTGTGTGTGTGGGAAGCTTAGCTGCTGCTCCTCCAGCAAGTAGAAGAGGAAATCCCTGCAGAGGAACAGGAGCTTGAAGAGGAAAGTGTATAGTGAACCCTTCTTTTACCCATCCACCCTTTTGCTGATGAAAAGTCAGGATTCCAAGTTTTGTTTCCTTCTAAAGAAACCCGGTTGGGGAGAAGCAATGGAAGCATCTGAGGCAAATGTGCAGCGAAACAAAAATTTGAGTGACAGCGAGGAACCCACGCAGGGCCCTGACGGATCACTATAAAAGGCCTTTCTGAAGCAGCATGTTGTTCCCACAATAGACAACCAGAGGGCTCTGGAAAATCCACTAGCAGGACATGAGTGCCAGAGCATCATTCATGTTACCCATCACGGCAAAGTACTCTCCTTACTTTTTACTTGTAATTTCTAGTTATTCTTTCTTTTCCCCTTTCCACTGTAATGTCCCAAGTTCTAAACAATTAAGTGGAACTGAATTGATGCATATTTGCATCTGATGCTGAGTATTCTGTTGAGATTAATATGCTGCTGAAGGTAATTTGCAGTCAACACGTGTAGTATCCAAGAACAGCCCTAACCCAGTGGCAGCAGGTCAATGGAATGGTGAATCCATTCCAGATTTTAGTCCAAACTCTGAAGGAGCTATTCAAGGTGCTGAACCCTATATCCAGAAACCTGGATAGCTCCTGTGAGGTTCCAACTAATCTTCAGAACAACTTTGCTGCCTCATTGACATAGGAGACACCAGCTACCACTTCCACTGACTTCCATGAATCTTTCCAATCTCCTTTTAAAGCTGTCCATGTTGGTGGCCAAGGTGACATCTTGCACTAACAAATTCCATGGTGTGACCTGCGCATTGTATCTGTGTGTCTTGCTCATACACTGTGAAAGTCTCTTCCTGATGCATAGGCAAGTCACCCCTTCAGTCTGCAATCATCAAATGATAACTGATAATGATAAACACACACACACTTGGGTACCAGCTACTGACAAACCTTTAAATAGCTGCCTCCTGGTCCCTGAACATCTGTTTCTATCCACAGAACAAATAACTGGATAGCAAAACACAGAGAACAAACCTGATTGATTAAGCCATTGTCCCTTCTGTAGCAGGGATTTGCCAAGGACCTAAAGAACTGTTGGCTTCCTTGGGCCATTTAGATCCTAATCCAATCTGGAAGCTTTGAGATTGGCTCGGTGTAAGAAGAATAATCACTCCGGAATGGGCCAAAGATGTACGTGCAATGTTTCACATTGGACCCTATTGTTCCACAGTTTCAGAGGACAGCCCGCCCACACTCACACCTTACTCCATTTATATCACTGTTGTCGGTTCCTGGTACCACTGCCTGACCTACATACGAGACTCAGATCAAAACAATATGACCATGTAACATTGTCTCTCTTTTTTCCTTTTTGACCTCAGCCCAGGGGTTGCGAAGCTAAAATGCTCCTTAGTACAGATTCCAATTAATTGAGGCTATCTCAGGACTTGTTTCATATAACCCTAAAAGTGTTGTTCACATTTCTTGGGTCTATAATGTAACAATATGAAACATTAGCGTATATACCTGGCGTTGCCCAGGATTTTACTTTCTCATACGTAATACCTGTTAGAAAGATTTGAGCCCCTGTGTCTCTAATTCCCCAAAGTGCCTTGTCCAGTATCTGTAACTTTTCCCCATATTCCCCAGTCCAATCTGTATTCAGAGTTATTAACATACAGAAGTTGGGTTCCTGAGGGTATACACTGCCCTCCTCCTTGCTCCTAGGCCTCATCTCCATAGTAACTGGCCTATTCCACAGTTTGACTAAGGCCCAAGAGCCCTCTGGCTAAGAATTCTAAACGCCCCTCCCTAAACTGCAAACCCCAGGATTCCATAGAATCTTCTTAGGCAGCCAATCATATGAGGTCTTTGCCTGACACAGACAGACAGACAAACTTTGACTTTTATATATTAGATTATATTTCAGCTTCTTTGTCCTGACCTTAGTAAGTGACCTTAAGCAAGGCTGTTTATTCTCTCAGCCTCAGTCTCTTCCCCCATCTATAAAATGGGAATATTAACACTGACCTAGTTTATCACCACTAAATGCATGACGTTGCATGCCACCACCATCATGTATCCCTCTTGTCCCAGTGCCAAAGCCACCCCACCCAGTAGCAAGGGAAGGGATACCAGAACAGCTCATCAGTCAGTAGGAATTACTCTGCATTTTGTTCAAGACTCCTCCTGGTTACTGGGCTCCAGCCCCTTTAACAGACTGGAGTGGGGAAGGGATGAGTCAACAGTCACAGCATTTTGCAACTACATAACAGTTTAGTAGGGAAGGAGATGCTTTGCCTGCCTGCCAAATGATTACCGAAGGTACAGAAACAGAGAAGTTGTAAATGGCAGTCTTAGAAGGGACAGAAGGGAAATATTAAATCTTTGGGCTATGTGAGTTTGGTTTTGCTTCTTTACCATATCCTTGGAAGAATTTGTAGAGCCCATAGGAAATTCTAGGCCTGATACAAATGTATACCCAGAATTCCTGCCCTCTTTTTTCCTCCCTTCCCTGTAGGTTCATGGGTGTACAAAACCTCAATGGGAGCGGTAGTCCTTCAGAAGACAGAGAGGGCTTGGAAAAATTACTTTGTGATTATGGCCATTTCCGCCGACTGGCCCCTCCCTAAACTGCAAACCCCAGGATTCCATAGGATGTTGAAAGCAGAATAATAGCACTATAACAGGCTAGTGCAGAAATGGCCTATAATTCCTAGAACCCAGGTGGTCACAAAGAATCATATGCCACTGTAGGAAGTAGCGTATCTGTGGACCATGTCAACACAGGCCAGTATCTGAATATGTTCCAAGCCCCTTAAACATCTTCGCCTTTGCAATTGCTTTGACACCTGAAATATGATGTCACACACATATCTAAGGGCCTATTGGTTCCATTGCGTATCCTTCTTTGCAAATCTGACCCCAGGAGATGGGTGAAGCAGCAAATGGTCTGGGTACTCACTTAGGATGTCAATATGCCGTTGGGGAATGCTGTTGATGCAGTTGCGGATGGATTTCTCGTCACAGACATCCAGCTGTTTAATCTCTAGAGTTTTGTGCAGGGCAGGCCCTGCTGCTGCTTCCAGCTTTTCCTTCTTGGCCAAGTTTCTCATTGTAGCAATCACTGGAACATAGAGACTTCATTACTCAGGTTGAAAACCAGAGCCTGGGAAAGTTATTTTTCGACCACAACTCCCAGAATCCTCCATTGGCCATTTTGGTTGGGGTATTCCATGGGTTACAGCCTTAAAGTAACTTTGCCACATTTTTGATTAGCAAGCTGATTAAATGTGTAATAGATGGGAACACTGTCAGATGGATCCATAATTGGTTGGAAAACTGTAATCAAAGAGTCATCATCAGAGGCTGTGCTTCAGACTAGAAGGAGGTCTTAAGAGGAATGCCTCAGGCTTCTATCCTAGGGCCATTACACCTTAACATTTTATCAGTGACCTAGATGACGGGTTGGAGGGAATCCTTATCAAGTTTGCAGATTGCACAAAACTAGGAGGAGTGGCAAACACACTGGAAGATAGGAACAGAATTCAAAGGGACCTAGACAGACTAGAAAATTGGGCAGAAATTAATAAAATGAAATTCAATTGAAATACATGCAAAATTCTACATTTAGGCCAAAAAAACCCCCAAATGCACACTCATAAGATACATGGCTCATGCACAAAGAACCTTGGGATTATGGTTGATTATAAGTTGAACATGAGCCAGCAGCGTGATGCCGCAGCAAAGAAGGCAAATACTATTTTAGCCTGCCTTCATAGAGACATAGTTCCCAAGCTGAAGAAAGTAATAATCCCACTATATTCTGTGCTGGTCAGGCCTCATTTGGCATCCTGTGTTCAGTTCTAGGCACTTTGTTTTAAGAAGGACACAGAGAGCCAGCGTGGTGGTTTGAGCATTGGACTACAACCCTGGAGACCAGCATTCGATTCCCTGTCAGCCCCAGAGAACCCAGTGATAGATCTACCTTAGGGTCACCGTAAGTTGGAAACGACTTGAAGGCACACAACAACATCATAGACAAGTTTTGGAGCAGGTTCATAGAAGGGCAACAAAGATGATAAGATATGGAGAACAAAACAAATGAGAAAGGCTGAAGGAGCTAGCCATGTTCAGCTTGGTGAAGATAAGACTGAGGGGTGACACAATTGCACCCTTTAAATATCTCAAGGCCTGTCCCCGAGAGGAGGGGGCAGGCCTGTTCTCTGCTGCTCCAGAGGGTACGACCAGGTCTAAAAATCTGAAGTTACAGGACAGTAGATTTCAACTGAACATTAGAAGCAACTTCTTGACAGTAAGAGTGGTTTGGCGATGGAATCAATTTCCTAGAGAAGTGGTGGGATTTCCTTCTTTGAACATCTTCAAAAAAAGGCTGGACAGCTACCTGCTTTGGGGATGCTTTTAGCTGCAGATCCTATACTGAGAGGCCCCTTCTAACTCTGTGATTCTGCGATTCTATGACACTCTGCCCAAAGTATCCTGAATTCTATTCCTGAAACTTACAGCCTGTTTGTATCTTGGGTTATATCCTAACCAAATTTTCAAAGCTTGGTCAAGGTTACAGTTGGAAGTTGTACAGATGGGGCAGGGGTTCCAACTTCCACACGCTCAACAAGTAGATAAGGTTCAACTGCTCATTTGTTTTCTAGCTGTACCTGTTTGACCTACAGACCACCACAGAAAGTAATAATGTTTATCTCCATGCTCTGAAAAACACACAATTTTAGTACATCAAACTCTCATTAAAAAGCACAAGACCAGACTAGGATATTTTGTTCTGGAGTGGGTTGGTAATCCTAAACACAGGCCAACAACTTCATCCTGAAATGCCATAGCATGTGTTTTCAAAAGGGATACTCTGCAAGACACCAGATGCTCCCAACAAACATGCCTGAACTCTGAATTTCAACTTTAAAACTAGACCCAGACTACAATCAACAGACCATAGTCTCTCCCAGAACTGCGTAGCATTATACAATCAAATTATACAATCAAAAACGAATTTTTAAACTTGCAGTTAAAGAGCTAACTATCCCTGCATCTGTTTTATAACATACTCATTCTATAAAATGTTCAGACCTAGTACTAATAGCTGTGGCTTTGTTATGGTTTAGTTACATATATCATATATAACAATGTTCTCTTTAAAAAACCAAACCAAACCAAACCAAACCCAAGATCATGCCGATTCATGAAGAGGAAAAATCCAAAACCCACCATTGGGTAATGACTTTATTTGGATAAATAAGATTTTGTGTTCTAGAAAACTCATCTTCATCAGGCTAGCTGGTACAGAAAAGGAGGAAATGTTGGGAAGAAACAAAAGAAATCCAAAGATTAGGCCAATATAATTTTTAAAAACTCACCTTTGAACCTTCTCTGCTTGTCTTGTGCTAACTTCACAGCCAACGCCAGTCCAATGCCAGAGGAGCAACCAGTTATCAGTACTGTTTTGGAAACCATGCTGGGCCTTGGTTGAGGAAGGATGTGTGACCTCCAGAGGTGAGGCAGCAGCTTCTGGAACACTTTTGAAAAGGCTGTGTGCTTCTCTAGTAGCTATGAAGTTTGCTCTGACATCTTCCCCAGAGGGTCCCTCTTCAAGAATCTTAAAAAAGGCCAGCTTGAGAGCTCACTGGCCAATATCCAAGGCGTTAATCTCCTGACCCTTACTAAACCCCAAGTGGATTTGCATGACAAATCCCACCTAATCCCTTCCAGGCCTAGCCACTCGTGATGCATAAATAAAACCACGAGACCTGGCAAGGAACTGTATGGGAAAAGGTAAAACTACCTACCCCCCAGAATGCCTGGCCTGGAGCACTACCCAGCATGCTTTGCTTTTAGAGTTGTCATGCTAAATTGCCAGCTCTGAAGCTGCATGGGAGAATCTGCAAGAGATATATAGTTCTGACAACCTTCTTGATGTGATAGTACCCATGTAACTCAGCAATAGATGTGCAGTCCCCTTAAGTGAATCTGGAAACAAAAAGGTACACCAAAAGGCCAAAGGCCAACTGACAAAATGGCAATGTTGGAAGTCTCATGTCGACTTAGCTTTATTTCTGTCACAAAGGATGTTGAGGATTAGGGAAACATGGATGTTACCGCTGTTTCTAGCCTGAGCTTGTGGGATAGTAAGATATCATTTGATATCAATAATTTGGCCTTCTGTACCCATTCCTCTCCACGTGCTTGCGAGGCCCCCGGACAAGCACGCACACAGGCACGGCCGACAATAGCCGAACCATTCAAATCCCGATCTAGGCAGGCCAGTCATTGCCGAATGCAGCTTCAGGAGACCTCAAGGCAAGTACCACATTATGTATGCACGCTACTTACAAAAAGATCCCCTGCCCCGCGCAGGCAGCTTGATGAGCGGACTATACAATGCTCAAGCACTCCGCGTTTGCATACTGGCTACTCTATTGACCATCTGGCTATAACTCAATCATCTAAAGTACTGACCTTTCGGAGGCTTTGTCTCCAGCCCCAAACTCATTGTTTTCCCCAAGTACGGATTAGCCTGCGGCCACAATTTCCCCTGTAAGAACCCCTGACTTTGAGCGCTTCCTCGGATCGCTCTTGGCTTCCGTCCTGCCTTGCTGTCGCTTTGTCCAGCGAGCCTTCCCCTCAGCCCCACGTGCTGAGAATCCACGCTCCCCAGCTTCTTTGCTTCTTACCGGGCTTCAGGACAGGTATAGTATTTCCCATACCAAACCTCCTCTAAAAATCCCTCTATCTCACTCCTACCTTTATTTCTATAGCTCTTGTGTGAGTGTGTTGCATAAACTTGTGTGATTGTATTTCAATAAAAGAATTATTATAATTTCAACATCTGCCTTATGCCTTGACTCGGTTTGACCCCGTAGACATAGGGTTCAAGATCTCGCTACGTTACCCTGCCTCTCCCACTGCAAACTGGTGCTCTGTGCTAATTCCCTCCCCATTGTTTGAGCACATTTAGGTGTCCCTCCCGGGACCCCCAGAAATCAGGGTAACACGGATGATATAAAATACAACTTTTTATTTATATGTAAGAACTTTTGTGTCTTAGGTCATTTCCGCCCTACACTGTTATAGTGCTATCACTCCACTTTCAACAACCTGTGGAATTCTGGAGTTTGTAGTTTACTGGGGCCGAAGAGCTCTCCGGCAGAGAATTCTAAATGCTCCTGCCTAAACTGCAAATTCCAGGATTGCATAGCATGCTGAAAGTGGAATAATAGTACTAGAACAATATAGTGCAGAAATGGCCTTTGATAAATAGAGTGATAAAATAGTCTTTTGATCCTTTACAGGGCAATATCTGCTATTCACTTAAATGACTGCTGTTAACTTGCTTTTTTCCTCACAATTGATTTGCATATAAAACCAAAAGATATGGAAAAAATAAGATTTATTATCATCACTTATATATATACAATTCATCACAGTATATACTGGCCTTATAGATTTGTACAATAACAGTGACAAAACTTTCTTGCTTTACCTGTTCTCAACCCCAGGATATTTTCAATCCTTTCATGCCAAGACAATAAAAAACAAAAACAAAACAGCTCTTGCAACCTCAATTCTTTGTCTTGTCCTGATGCTTAGAACTGTGGGGAGGAAAGGTTTTTGAAAAGGAATCTTGTAGCATCTTTAAGAGCAACCAATTTACTTCAACATAAGATTTTGTGAACTACAGCCTATTTCTTCAGATGCAGTTCCAGGGGCTGAAAACCCACAAAAATTTAGGCTATAATAAATTGCTTAAAGGCACCACAAGACTCCTTTTTTTTAAAATCCTTTCCTCTTTTTATATTGCAACAGACTAACGTGGCTACCTCTTTGAAAATTGCTTAGATTCAACAGCACCACTAGGGCTGAAAACAAGGACTGTGCTCTGTTGTTCTTCCTTGTGGAAAGCCACTTAGGGCTGCCATAGACTGAAGACATCCTAGGGCTAAGGTAACTTTCTAGGTTACTTTGCCCCTCTTAAAAAATCCACTGGCCTACCCTGATCTGGCTAATAAGAGGTTCCAGGTCAGGTTTTAGCCATCACTTTGGCAGCAGCTGGTGTGATCTTTAATGCCAAACCTATTATCCTACATGTTGCTGGATTCCTTTGACTCAGCTACAGATCTCTTTCCTGATGCAGTCTGATGTTCAAAACCACACTAGGAGCTTCCCACTTGAATAAACTGCAATCCTTGGCACCAGAGAGGAGAGACTGAACAATCAAAGGTGGCAGCAACCACAGAATCTCTAGCTGGAGGCAAACAGTTGTGATTAAGGGAGCAGAAAGCAGTTTACAAGAGGAATCAGTTCCCAGGGTATACACCCAAGATTGCGATTGTCTCAGTGTTTCCTCCACTTGATTAGGAGTCTGAAACTTCCCAAGGAAACCCTGACAGCTCTGCAAGACAACTCCCAAAATATGGGACTTCTGGAATCACATTAGGGAGCAGAGGGATACAAAGACTGAAGTGGCAAAATCTCTTAAATATGGTGACAAAACCTAGTCTGGAACAGGCCACACACAGATGAAGAGTCCTGCCATGAAGAGTGGTACTCAGCAAGCAGATAGATGTAGTTTCCCTATTTGCCAGGTACGGTGAAAGCCACAGGTCAAGAGGAGTACCCCCTCGTCTGTAGACTATTATTATTGTTGTGAGTCTGATGGTCAAGGCTTCTTGCTGGGTGGATGAATGGGAGGATTCAGACAAGGGCCTTGCTGGGTCACTTGTCATAAGTGTGATCAAAAGAAGAAGCATCTGAGAGGTCGGAGTTGATCCTGGTGTGCAGAGTTCAAAAAAAGCCTGCTTCTTCATCTCCCCTCCTCATCACTGGCTGTAATGAGTCAGAGGGCAGAGCGTGGGAAGATGGCCTATCACAAGGCAACACAGGTGCAGTAGTGCTTCAACTTGCAAGGCAGAATGCCACGGTTGATCTGGTGAAACTCCACCAGCTGGATCAGGTCAGCAAAACGAGTCTGCCCATCATCCATGGTGTAGTAGAGACGCCCATCTTCCTCACTCTGAAAGCCATAAAAGATTGTGAGCTATTAGCATGGGAGCAGGGAGACCGAGAACAGAGCAAGGCTAAATTTGAGCCTAGGTTTAGTCTTTGGAAAACGTGATCTAGTGTCTGCCAAACCATGCAGTTTGTGAAGATGTCTCATGGCGGGAAAACATGACAGGAGAGTGAAGGGGAGTAAGAATCCTTCCTAGCTTGCCTTCCACCTTCCATCCTCCTGATATTGTCAGGCAGAAGGATTATAAAAGGCTATAGACTATAGCCTACTTCTCTTGGCTCTCCTTTTCCAACTTTCTGTGTGACATCAGGAGAGAGAGAAGCCAGGCAAGGATCAAGGAAGCTACAGCTCTCCATGATTCTCTCATAGTGCCCTCCCAGTCAGCCACCCACCCACCTCTATGTGACATTGGAAGAGTTCAGGAAAACCAGCTGCAGATCAGGAAATGTTTAGCCTTCTACAATCCACTCTTGGCTCCCCCATGCCTAGCCGCCATGGAACACTAGAGGGGTGGCAGAGAAGCCAAGCAGGGATAGGGAGGCTATAGCCTTCCACAATCCTCTCTGAAGGCCCAAAGCCATGCAACATTAGGAAATGAAGGATCCAGCTATAGCCTTCCAAGTTCCTCTCTTGGCTCCACCCTGCCCACCTCCTGTGTAACATCAGGCGAGAAGCTTGCTGAGGATCAGGAAGGCTATAGCTATCCACAGTCATCTCCTGGATCCCCCACCCACCCACCCCCTTGCAATATTGGGCATGTGGTGGAAGCCAGGCAAGGATCAACAAGGCTATAGCCTCACCACCTGTGTTCTGATAGCTGCTGCTGATGTTATGCACCAGCAATCAGAACACAGCCCATCAGTCTCCTTGCTGAACTTGATCCTCACTTTCCCAGCCCTGGGTGGGATAAGAAATAGGTGGTAGGAAATGGGAGTAATCTCTGAGCTTATCTGAGGATTGAGGAAAACACAAAGAAGGGGTTTGAGGAGGATTCTCCTTGTTGGGGTTTTTGAATGCTCAAAAAGGCCCTTTCTCATTTCCCCCTCAAGTATTCATATATTATTTCCATCCCTACATTATAGCCCAGGGTTTCTGAACTTACATGTTCAACTGAATCAAGAAAGAGTGCTGTCCTACTCCATCCCATCTTCTCCCACTCCTTGGCCCTACCACTATTAGCAGCAGGAAATCTAGGCAGACTTGAATCCCAGAGCCTTTTGTTCTATGAATTAACCACACTGGAAAAGATAAAGGTCTCCAAGGAATTCCTGACTGGGCAATTGTTCCAATATCGTAGCACTGTCCTCTGCTGCCAGGGTAGAGTACTTCATACAGTATTTCCTATCTTGTAGTGGGTGGTCAGTGTTTGGCTTTGTTTTGTTTTTCTTTTCTTATAATACATTGGAATATCAGTCTGTTAGATAGCCACATTCTGATTTGGAATCCCTCATCCTCAGACCTAGGTATATGTGCATTGACTTTGATATGCCAGTGCAGCGATAAGGAAAATGCACACCGCAGCTAATGAATTCACAAGCAGTCAAACCTGGCATAAAAAAAACAACAACCCAGGGGTAACAAGGGTTTCTGGATCAAATTAAATCCTGCTTGAAAATTCCATCAAAGCCAATTTGCCTCTCACTAAAACCTGTCTGAGCAGTGTTAGGACCCTGTTAGAGGAAAGTTTACTCTTCCCCATGGGCACCAGTCTAAGACACCTTACTAAATAGTGAATTAAGGGGGGACACAGATCAGTATTAAAGCAGATGCTTTCCATGTGGGAGGCTCCAGAAATCATCTCTGGCATCTCCAGCCCAAGGGATCTTAGGCAGCAAAGCACAGAAAGATACTCTGCCTGAGAACTTGGGTCACTACTGACAGTCTAAGTAGGACGTGTTAGGGCTTTGTGGACGAAAGCATCTGACACAGGATTAAGGCTGCTCCATATACTTACCGGAAGTATAAGATAGTGCTTCACCTTCTGCAAGTGGCAGAGTGACAAGACAAAGCCTTTGGGATTCCTCTGGCTGTCCCGCACCAGGAATACCCTGCAATTGAGAGGTCACAGGAAGGGTGTCACTGATGCACTGCACCATCTGCTACACCCACAGGGGGCAGCAGAGTGGCAGCAAAGCAGATTGCTTACTATGTGCAACTCACAAGTCAACTCTAGTCCTTGTCACACTGTGCTGTTATGCCATTTCATACTGTCTGAAGACTGCTTCTGCTGTACTAACAACTATAGCTTATTGCTGATGCTGTGTATCACATCCTTGCCACATTTGCAATGTAATAGTGTGATCTGCACACTTTTTTCATCTGCACTAATGCCATTATCACCAGCCCATGTGCTCTGCTTTATGCTTTGTCATTGGTTTGCCAATCACTTTTTGGAAAAAAATATAGCTATAATAACACTGTTATAGCATGATGTCGTTGCATCCCACCAGTTGCTTCAGGCTGTCCTGTTCAAAACTGCTTCACTTGTACTCATTAAGCTGTAATAACACTTTTATAGCATGACATCGTTACAGTGCACCCATCACTGCCCAGATCTCACACTGTGAGAGGTGACACAGGAAGAGAAACAGACCACATGATCCCCCACTATTTTCAGTATTTTTCTCCTGTGAAAAACAAAAGTGCATATCAAGCTAGTCAGTTGTTTCAGATTGTCTTGTTCAAAAACCACTTAATTTGTACTGATTAAGCTATAACAACTCTACCACAGCATGATGTCATAGTGCTATTGCTACTTTTAAAAAATTAAGAATAATTTTTTAAAAATAATGCTATGGTGTTCAAACTGTTGTGTGATACCACAGGAAAGGAGTGGAGAAATCTTTTTGGGGGAAAAAACATGTAGGAAAGGCATCTGAATAGTGACTTTCAGTGGGTAACAAGTTGAGATCACAGTGTTATTGCAGTATAACAGCAAGCCATTTTATGTAAAAAAAAATGAAAAGGGTTTCAAGAGCATAGACTACAAAAAACACAGATATTCTATTCGGAAGGGTTGTCCTCCCTATCCAAGCAATGGAAATAGTCTCAGGTTTCCCTGCTGAAGATTTCCTTGGGCATCTCCAAGGGAGAGACAACCAGACCACATCCACACCATACCCACTAATCAACCATTCTCACAATGCAGTGGAATGAGACATCCATACTCAAACTAGTTACTAAATCATAGCAGGAAAGGGGATCATTAACAGATTGTTTTCAGCATGAAAAAAATCACATTCCAAATGACAATACAGCACAACAGCACTGGGAGGACTACTGTGTTGTGAGATAAGGCTGAGACAAAAGCAGGACCAAACCACTGTTATGACTGTCCCTGCCAAATCGGGACAGTTGGAAGGTATGAAATTTTGTACAGTCATATTTTGAAATAACTACAGTCAGATAGAAAGAATCACCATGAAAACAGCAAAGCCACCATAAAACAAGTCAACTCCAATGCAGCTTAATATTAGGAAAGGTCTCATTTCAAACATTTTCAGATGTCCTTGAACAATTGTGTGGAGGAGCAAGACAAGAAGTAAAGCTAGCACAACAGTATCCCTTGGCAAACCACGGATTTATAATCTTAAAAATGTGTAATGGGGGCAATCAAACTGTAAAACATCATACTTGATGATGGAACAGGGCCTGTTTCCACTTGGTAAACTTGCCCAGGACTTTAGCTATGAGGAGAGGGGGGCAAAATGAGGGCATTGCCTCTCCCACATATGAATTCTGTCCACCCCCCCTTGAAATCTTCCTTCAGTTGCAAAATTTCTAGCATTACAATAATTTAAAACTTCAGTTGAGCATTTAGAAACGCAGTTTCTAAGTGTTCAAAGAAAAGAGGCAGGCAAATTTACTAAGGGAATGCAAACATAGCAAACTTAAGATTTCTAGGTGTGAGTGATTTTCAATGACTCAGTCTCTGCAATACTAGAAATGTGAGGATCATGGGGGGCAGAATTCTTATTTGGGGTGCATGCCCTATTTTGCCACCCCCCATAGCTATACACCTTACTTTGCCCAGGCCAGATGTACTTGCTGGGAGAGACAGCAGGAAGGCGGAGCAGACAGGCACTTGGATAGACAGCTTCCTCTACTGCCAAGCCTTAACGACAGCAGAGTTTTTGTTGGGTCTGGGGCTTCAATTATTTGGAAGAACAGGAAACCATCTCTCCAAATTTGGGCTTTCTGCTTTGCCTTCCACAAATAGCTTTGGCCTGGCTCAAGTGACTTTTTCTAATACTGGTGTAACCCTGCTCTGTGTAGTATTCTGCAATGATTTTTACTCAAATTAAAATAAGGAGGCTGTTTTTAAATCCACCAGCAAGAGACAGGGGGCAGCCATCCCACCCCACTTCACGCACTGGACTTGCTTTTGAGCATATAGGCATAGGACTGGACTACACAAGTATTATGAATTGGACAGTTGCTGCAAGCTACATACCCGTCCACCAGCCCCTGCTGGATTATAAGGCGTTGGGTGTCTTCTCTAGAAATGTGCCCATGAAACCATGGTTGGGTTCTGTGGATGGCTGGGAGGAAAAGAGAATGGGTGGCATCGTCTTAGAAATGGAGAACGATCAAAGTCTTCAGAATGCCCCATTCACCGTTGCAAACACAAATTCCTACAGTGAAGAATGCTGGGGCTCACAATTCCTGGAAGACCCCGTCACCTCATTTTAGAAATATGGGGCTGACCCAAACCTTTTGGCACTGGCATAGTTAGCCTGCATGCCCTCAGAGCTCGCCTGCTGCCCCTTTGATTACTTCATCCATGCCAGCATTGGCACAAAAAGGAGGCTCCCGGGCTACACTGTGGCTCAAATTAAACCTCTCAGTTTGTACATGGCTCAAATGCACTTTCATCTTGTTTCCCATTTCATATGTTCCCAGGATGTGTGAAGGAATTCACAGTGTGTGCCAGGATCCAATGCCAGTTACATCCTGCCACAGCTAGGTCCATTTATAGGAAGCAGCATGCTGCGCAATTTGTTATGGATCGGCTCCCAGGCAGGCTTGCCTAACCCATCCCCTAACTTGCTCCGATCAACAGTCACTGGATGTTATGCTCAGTTTTCACATCAGGGAAGATGGGGTTACATATTGCATCAGCTATTTGGGACAAGCACTTACCAGAACTGAGTGGATTGCTCTGGAACTGGGTGGGAAGACTGTATCGCTGAGTGGTCTTCTTCTGAAACATAGAAAGAAAAACATTGGGATTCCAAGTTTTTTTTAAAACTTAACAAGTACTTCATAACTTTCCCTCCTGGCTCCAGACAGGAAAGCCACAATATCCAAGTTTCAAATGGGCAACCACATCAATTTACTGCTGCACAAATGTGTCTTGTAGCACCTTAAGAACTAGAGCTCCAATCTGGGGAGTAAGTTCTACTGAATCTGAACTGACATATTTCAGGGTAAACACACATGGGATAAATTATAAGACATTTCTTTGAGGTGTATGCTTCTGTGGAGCAAAGTTGGTTCCATCAGATGCATCTGACAAAGCAGGATTTGGTATAAAAAAGCTTCATACCATAACAATTCTGTTATTCCTCCAGGTTACCATCAAACTATTTCACATTTCTTTGTCTACTTACAAGTTGCCATATCAAAAAACACCAAAGTGTAAGTGCAATTGTAAAGCCAACAACTAAACATTTCCATGTTCTTATCACATTATAAATCATGCAAAATGTATGTCTTAGACTAGTAATTATTCAAGAAAACAACTACTACAACAACTATAACACTTGTGCTCACAAGAAGTCTGCTCTGAGAGTTGCTTGTGTGCTTAGAGACGTCTGTTCTTTGTATATCATTTCAAAACCCGTTTGGTACATTATTACTGCAGTGAAAGTATAATATATCCTCTGGGAATCTCAAAATTCTTATCCTCTCACTGGGAAATTGAAGAAGATAGCCAAGATAGCTACTAAAGGTACTAGAGATAGGTTTCCCACAAAGGCAGAGGTTTGAGCTCAACTGTACCAAATTCTCATGCAGAAAGGTAAACCTGAATCTCAGGTGTACCACTTCCAAATGTAGATGGGGGAATGATTAAACAGCCCCACACACAAACATGCTGTTTTCTTGTTATTGTGTGCCTTCAAGTTGCTTCCAACTGATGATGACGCTAAGGCTAACCTGTCACTGTGTTTTCTGGGGCTGAGAGTGTGTGACATGCCCAAGGTTACTCAGTGGGTTTCTGTGGCCAAGTGGGGAATTGAACTGGTCACCAGGGTCATAGTCCAAAGGTCAAACTACTAAACCACAGTGTCTCAAATATATTACCTATATATAAAAAACTAGTATGCTCAAGAAAATATTTCTCCATCACATGCTCAACTTTCCTAGTTTCCTATCTCCACAATTTTGGAAGAAAAGAATGCAACTGTGTTGCACAGGCAACTACATGCCTAAAGAGGGTGACAGATCTCTCTTTTCCCTCTTCGTATTAACTTTGTTTCTTCCCCACTGACAGACTGAACTCCTCAGGTTTTCCTTCACTTCTCTTCCACCTTTCCTCCTTAGTGCCACTGCTTCACTGGACTCATACGATCTGTCTCTCAGATAGTAACTTCCTAATAAATATTTTTCGTTTCACTTTTCATCCTGAACTTAATTCCAAGCACGAGCTTCCTTCCATACAAACCAGCACACATAAAGGCTGCTTCTCTAAGAAACCTAGCCTTCCTTGTGACCCTCTGGAGGTTTGCAAGTGTCAAAACGCAGTTTTAACCCTCCTTAGGGCTAACTGGCAAAACAACAGAACCCCATGGTGTTTAAACCCTCAGTTGCTGGTACCAGAAGTATATCTTGACCATGTCTTAGATGAGATGCCAGGACAATCTACTATTCTGCTCCAGACTGGAAATCTGCATATCCCTGCTAGTTAAGTTAACCAATTTCCCAAAGACACCCAACATGATCATTCCTGTTCCCCATTCAGCTTCCTTGCTGTCTGCAATCTCTTTCTAGGAGGCAAACAACAGACTCACCCTCCATGCCTGAGCTTCCTCCAGGGCTGCTGTCAGTGCCTCGGTGGGGTTGTCGATCACTCGGCCTGTGCAACCAGAGAAGTCCATGGCCACAAGAGTATTATCTGATACGCTCCGCTAAGGGATTTTAAAGACAGGGATCAACAACAGATCTCTCCACTAATATGGTACCTGTCCCTAATGACAGTATGCAAATCCCATTTCCATTTCTTAAAAATGTGTGTTTCATTAAATCTTGACAGTACAGGAGCAGGTTCAAAATAGTTAGGAATGCATATACCATGCCCAGTTTAAACTAAATTGAACATCTGAATAGAAGAGTTTGAACCTCCAATAAGAAGTACTGTTTCCAGTGAAAAGGCCTTGAAATTCTTCCAAAAGACATTTGGGTTAGAGATTTAGTGATTCTTCAGTGGGAGAGTACTCAAAAACAAAAAACCAACCTTTGCAGTCAGGCTTTGGTGCAGAGGTGTTATTACTGATACCTGCTGGTTGATCTTAAAGACTGTAATGTACAACCAGGTGGATGGGGAAGTTTGGGGGCTAAATTTCAGGGCTGCCTTATGTGGGCATCCTAAATGAGCTACCAGCAGGAGATATAAGATCCTATACACTTTCAGTGTAACCTAAATATACACCAATGTAGTTACACTGGATTCCACAGTTGTGCAATTGATAGCACAATAGGCACCAAGGAATTGACCTTGCTTAGTGTGTGACTATCAATAGTGAGAGAGAGACCACTGTGTTTGCAGAATGACAAGATGCAGTAGGGATTGTGTTTATGCAACTTTTGAAAAGGGGAACTACTAGCATTTGTAATTATCTCTACACTGTTGTAGTTCCCCAACAAGATTTCTGATCATTGTCATAGGCTTTATGGCCCAGGCAGAGAGATTCTCCTCACAAACAAGATTCCTCAGGGCAAAGACATTTAAACAGTGGTCACAGGGGGTTCTGCAATGCATCCCATTTAGACAGTTCCAGCACTGCAGTTTGCAGGATGCACATCTACATCTGCAAGTCAAATGCCGAATGGAGCAATGAAAGGAATACTCATCCTGCATTAGAGGTGTTATCAACAGAGCTTTAAAAAGTTACTTGTCAAATGACAGCTTCCCAAATTTCTCACTCAGCATGGCCTATGGTTGGGGGAATTCTGAGAGCTGTAGTTGAAAAAAACTTTCTGAAGTTCTGATCGACACTTTTTAGAAACAACTTCTTCTGCCAATTCACAAGTGTTCTGCTTGTTTTTACCTCACAGCTAATGACAAGCTCTGAGTTGTTGTTAGATGGCACTTACCAGTGGTGAAGTGCCAATCCAGGCCGGTTCCCTTTGCCGTGCCTGACATTGCTGGTAGTTCCTGTAGAGTTGTATGCCATACTGTGGAAAGAATCATCTTCATTAGTGCTGTGGAGTAGGCAAACCTGTTAGCAACTGCAGTCTACTCTGGCATATATTCCCCAAACTTAGCTATAAGCAAGAATTTGGGGGCTGGGGACAACTGTGCAAATTGAGTGTTACTTCTGCAGAAGGAGAACAGGGAATATAAATATCTCCATAAATCTATATATTTATAAGACAGGAGCAGGAAGAACACATGTACATTGTTGTTGTTGTTGTCACTGTTGTTGTTACATACCTTCAAGTTGTCTCCAGTTTATGGCAACCCTATCACACAGTTTCTTTGGCAAGATTCTTTTGTTGGGAGGATTGCAAACTGAAGTTGTATTATTGTACATAATAATTAATGACATAGTACTTAGAATTGAAGGGAAGTAGGAAAAAAATCTCCAGTCTACTGACCTAGAGCCCTGCCCACCAAGCCCCGATTAGTCTGTTGCTGTTGTTATGTGCCTTCCAATCATTTCTGATTTACAGTGACCCTAAGGCAAACCTATCACAGGATTCTCTTGGCAGAATTTGTTCAGAGGTGGTTTGCCCTTGCTTTCCTCTGAAGCTGGGAGAGTATGACTTGCCCAAGGTCACCCAGGAGGTTTCCATGGCTGAGTGAGGATTCACACCCTGGTCTCCTGAAGTCCTGGGTCCAGCACTCAAACCACTACACCACACTGGCTCTCAGACAGGTACATAAATCAGGTAAATACTATAAGAGCAAAGGGAACTGAAATGCAGCAAAAGGGCTTCAGGAAAGAAATTTCTTTTTCCAGCTGCAGAGTGGAACCATTGCTCTCAAGACAGCCAACAATGCTGGTCCCCACCTCAGCTGAGCACTTGCTCAGTTAGGGTTGGCACTGGAACCATAGTCAAGTGAACTTTGATAGTGGTGGGCAAGAGAATCTTTTATTTCTATCGGAAAACTCCTGAAAGACTTTAGGAAGCCTGTTACTTCCTTGGCAATTACAGAATACAGTTTGAAGACAACTTGTGTAATGAACAGAACACTGGGTGTGAAGACTAATACAATTTAAATTTCCAAGTAGGCCAAACAAAACGGGGCATCAAATGCATCTTTGTATTTAATGCACACTTCTAAAAAATGCAAAGAGCAGCATAGCAGACACAGTGGGGGAGTATTAATCCTATCTTCTCCCACTGCAGTTGTGACAGAAATTGCATTTTCGAAGCTGCTTTTCGCACTGAGAAGAAACTGATAATAAACACATTGCTCTATACCTTAAAGAGACGGAAGGCAGCCACCCAGCACGTGCGACTTTGTTCATCTTCACTGCAGAAGAGCTTCAGACCTTTTGTCCCACTGCGTGTCTTGTGGGGCTGCACAGCAGAGATCAGATTCATAAATATACAAATACAATGACTTCTGGGAGAACTGCATTTCCTCTTCCACTACCAAGAGTGTTGTATATGAAAGAAATGGAGAATATGTGGATTTCTAGACATAGGGCTTCCGTTCTCACTGTCTGTAGCCATGACCACAAACGGTGAAGATGATGAGAGATGCAGTTCAAAAATATCTGGAAAGCCATCTCTCATACCTCCTGTAGGTGCATCTTGATCAACCAAATCATTATTGTTCCCCAAAAGAGGAAAGCAACACTATGAGATAACAGTCGACATGCCTAGAGAGATGGAATAAGTATAGGCTCCCAAAATGCTCAACCACGGAGAATGCATTTCTGTGTGGTTTATTATTCTGCCTTTGTTTAATTCCCAAAAGTCTCTGCAGGAAAGCAGTTCATTCCTTACTTTCTCTGTATGGAGCTTAAATAGGAAATGCAGTTTCTCCGAATTTAGATATTGGGCAGGATTGTGCAATCAGAGGATAATGCTTGTTGCATCTCTCTTAGAGTTACAGTTCTGAATACACCTCTTTCCAACTGGACAGCATGCTCAGAAGAGTAACCCTTGCAGAAACTGAGGTGTGTGTTTCTGTAGTTCTGTGAGTACTTTTTTTTAAAATACCTTCTATTGAAAGGTGCCGATTCCCATTTTAGTTAAGAAAAAAAGTATGTCTTGCTGATCAGAAGTTTCCAAAACATTCCTGTTTATTTTGTTTTAGGATGCACAGTCTTGGATGTATTGAATTAGGCTTTTGTGTGTTTTGCTCCCATGAGGTTTGATTTTATACTCCCCAAGCATCTGACTGACTACTTTAACCATGGATATTTTAAATGGGCCCGGGCTTCTCAATCCTCATACCTTGATGCAAAAGCCATATTCAGTCGGGGTGCTGTACTGTTTTTTGCCCTGGGTGATGTAGTAGAGATTGGACTCATTTATGTCAACACAATACTGTAGATGCCGCGGGTCCTGGCACAGGGGAAACAAGAAAAAACATAGATGATGTTTTCCATCGCATAGAGTTCTATTTTATCTATTTTCTCAATAGAGAAAAAAAGTTACTTTTTTTCAGACCACAGCAATCCTTCAGGCAGCAAGCAACCATACTGGGTGGAGGATTCTGGGAATTTGTAGTCCCAAAACGTAACATTTCTGAGTCACATCTTCAGTGTTGGGGTAGGGGGAAAGGATTTAATTACAACTAACTGGTTCTGACATAGGACAGAAAGTTGCCCTGCATGTGGAAAGGTGGGTTCAAGACTGTCCAGCAGAAACATGGCAATGTAAATCAGCTTATCTAACCACCTAACAGAGGGCTCTTCCAGACCGGTGTAAAAAAGATGTGAGTTCTTACAAAACAGCTCTGTAGGTTTTGCTGGTTGTTGCTGCTTCTGTGTTTACTCATTCCTTTCTTCTGGGAGACTGTTTGTAGTGCTTTCTCAGATCTGTAGTAGATTCTTCCAAACTTTTTTTTTTAAATTATAACATGTTTTGTTGAGGTGATCCTATTGTTTGAAAGGCAAATTTTCTCATTTCTGAATTTTAAATATTATTTATATAGGTACAGTACTATAGTGCAAAAGTGCCATTGCATTAGCATTGTAACTCTAAAAAGAATTTAAAAAGAACAAAAGGACATGTTCCAATGTGTCTTGGAATTCAGAAGCAACCAGTTTAAGGATGGGTATAAAATGTTGCAGCTCGTGCTGGGAAATGCCAGAAAATAGTTTGGGACAACAGAAATGTCATTTGGATTTAAAAAACAAAACAAAAACAAAACTATAACAACAGCTCCAAGCAACCTCCCAACACATTTAGCCCATCTGGCAGAGCTCACACACAAACTTACTTTTGATGTGCCTTTTGTTGAGTAATAGAGCCCAGAGCGCCGTAGATAGAAGTAAAACCTTTTCCATACTTTACGCCCAACTTCTTTTAAGTGCAGGAAGCCTTGGATTTCAGGGCAGCTTCCTGAATTTAGCACATTCTGAAAGTCAGAGACCCAAAAGCAGGAGGAAGAGTCATGGGAGTTAGAGAATAGAAGACAATTAACATTAGCCATCTTATTAACGGCTTACACTAACAAACTAGCCCTGTCTGCCGCTGTGTAGATGCAACGGTGTAGAGGACATCCTGTAGTTCAGAGCTGCAGCAGCACAGCCGCAGCAATAGGGAGGGTTCTTACAACACCTTAAAGATTAACTAGCTGGTCTTAGTCTGAGCTGCTAGAAACAAAAGGCTGACATCACTTGAAAAGGTGGTGTACAATTAGGGATGTCAAGAATATTCACAAATATTTTCATTCTCAGTGAGAAAGACTGTCTGAAAAAAGTGTCAAAGTTTGCAAGATTTTTCACCCTTGCATGACAGCAAAAAGGACAGCACTTTCCCCCATCATTAGCAGCTACAGCCATATTGTTCAGTTACAAGTGAAAAAAGTGAATTTTTTCATAGGACACTTTTGTGAAATTTTCACCAAAAAAGTCCTGAATGTAAAAATGATTGGGAAATGTGCAAAAGCTCTCATGATCTTTCTCACAGCAGAAAGAAAACTTCTGACCTTTTCACTTCTTTTATCTAAAACTGAAATAAATGAAGATTTACATCCCAAGTGGGTTGAAGTTCATGGGAAGATAGAGGTAACAATGTGAGATCTAAAGATAACAGAACTGTTGTAACAACTCTGATCTAAAGACAACAGAATTGTTAGACCACACAACCAAGATGATGCTTGAAGCAATAAAATCATATTGCCAGCCATTATGGAAGAAGAAAAGAGACAGTGTGGGGTAGCATTGATTGAGAACGGGCATAGGTGGGGGAGACAGAAAGAGACAAGAGTGGACTGGGACCAGCGGGAGTTGGTCTTGAAGTCCTGCTCAGCAATGGAACCTGGTTCATGGTAGCCTACCTCACAAGGTTGTTGTGAGGATACAATGAAGTCATGCCCCTGTACATCATCTTGAGCCCCATGGATAAAGGGGAAGATATAAAGGTAGGAAATGAATAAGAATTGCTCTTGTAACCTCAGTCAGCAGGGAGAAACCTTCTGAATTTTTTCATTCTTTTGTTTGAGAATGAAAGGGAAGATTTAGAGCCCTACAGTAAAGATCCCAACTGTCCTACCATTTCACATCCATGGATGCGAAATAATGCATCTGTTGCCTGCTGAGACAGCTTTGTTTGAAAAAGAATGTGTTATTTAAAATGACAAGGAAAGGAAGAGTACAAACCTTGGAGAGAAAATGGCAGGGGTGGTGGTGGCTTAGAATGAAGTCTAATTGTTATCCATTATCCAAACAATCACATGCAAAAAGATAAATGCACTCATGACATCACTCACCCACAACTCAGTGTGCTAATTGTTTCTGTTTTTCCTCCCAACAATTTCCTGACTGGACAAAATTAGGTCTGTGATGTGGGTCAGAATCAAGTTGGCCCCATCTAATAATTTGAAATGCACTGCCAAGGTCATTCCTATTTCACACCTTTAAGAAGACATGCTGATATGATTTGATCTTGCACAGTTTAGCCTGCATTTGCTAGTTGTTATGCCACACGTTGAAGCTGCTACTCATTACCAGCAGAGATCCTGCACAGCCAACCTCTGGTATCTTTAGATTTCATTGGGTGATGGTAACGTATACAGTGTCTTAAGCCATTGCTTTTATTTTAAAAAAGCAGATGCTAACAGCAAAGAAAAGGACAAAGAAAGCTAAGGTTTTCTGGCTCAACACATACTGGTGGTCTCACTATTGGGATAGTTATTCTCTGCACCACTTCTAAACACAAAAGCATCCCCATTTAACAATTATGACAGAGGGAGAAACTATATGTGACAATAAACATGTGTTTCTCTGTCTTTTTTATTCTTTTTAAAACAACAAGTTCTTGGGCCAGGAGAGTCTTGTTTCTTAAAAAAAACACAGTTTCTGGCATATAGCATTCCTAACAAATATCCATTCCCATCTATTATTTGTGTGGAAAAAGAATTAACATGTTGGCCATGCTGGCTGGGAAACTGTGGGAAATGTCTAAATAAGTAACTTTCCGAAGCTCTGAATTTCCCTAATGACTTTTAATGCTATATGAGTTAAGGGCCATTGCCACATTTTTATGGCAATTTAATTCCATAAGCTAATTGTGCTGAGAAATGCTTCCTGGGCTGGTTACCACTTAATAATAAAGTGCTGTGAGAGAAGGAGGGAAAATAATAACTCCAGGCTGTTCAACATTTTATAAAGTTGTCCTATTTTGTTGTCTTTTGTTCTTTAAATAAGAGAGTGAGAGAGGCAGAGATCCAGAGAAGGGACTATAAAACTTTGTTTATCAAGAGGTTTAGTCATTCCTGGGTATCTTACGGGCAACAAGGAGGAAAATGGCAAGGCCACATAATCTACATTATGGCACCTCCTGGGTGCCTTATTTATCACAGAGTCCCCCAGTGGAAAATCTTGTATGTAGAGACCTGGGAAATGAAGCATGTCTGATTGGGACGGGAAAAAGAAGGAGGTGGATACCTGGATGAGTTCTGAGTGGGACATTCCTTTGTTGGCTGCATCTTGGCAGCTGGAGACCATGACTTCAGGGAAGATTGACTGCTGCAAACAGGGAGAAAGGAGAGAGGTGAAGCTCATGAAATAGGCCAAACAAGGCTGATACCGAGCTGTCACATATCAAAGAACTTCCTTCTCACACATGTCATTTTTAATGTCAGTTTGAAAAACACCTTGAATGCCTAGCGTGTATATATTTTTCATCTAGAAAGATGATATAAACCAGTTTCTGGCCTTCATACCAGCAGAGGGAGAAAAATCCAGTCCAAATGTGCACTGTTTTTGTTACAAGTTCTCCCCTGCCCCCTTCAAATTTTATTTCATCCCTTCCAAAGTTCTAAGAACAATAAAAAAACTCAATAAAAACAAATTAAATATTGGCATCGATTCAACTTGATCCATAACTCAAGTTCCCAAAGGAAATGGTTTCCTATAAATTACAGGTTATAAAAGGCATATTTTACAGCCAGTAAACAAGCTTCTGAGCTACAACATCTGTGACACGGAAATATAGGAAACTAAACTTTTGCAGAATCCAGGGATTGATGTCCAAGGTCTAAATGGAACTGCACCTTTTACTCAACAGAAATGCTAGAGGGGGCCATTTATTTTCAAATAAATTAAAATACATTCTGACACTTTGAATCTGTTAAAGAACAGAGTATCAGGAAGCTACTGTCAGACTGGGGGACAGGGGGAGTAATGCCTTCCCTTCTGGCTTGATGGTCTATCCCACTTACCGGTGAGTTCTTGAACAGCTCGTACTTGGCATAATTCTTCCGGAAGACAAATCTGCTATCACCCCCAACAGGCCACGTGGCCTGAACCTCCACCACAGATTCATGGTCTTCCAGGTGCCGCTCTGGGGAAACATGAGAGAGAGAGAAAGACAAATATTTTACAGGACAGCTCAGTCGTATTCTGCTTCTACTTTGGATGATGGAACTAACAAAGGCTTTTTAAAGCAGGATTACACAAAAGCTAAATAAGTAACAGGTTAAGACAGAAGACTCCTGCAGGACCTAGAGGACTGTACCCCAAGGATTTTTGTTTAAATTAATTTTTAAAATCTCTTTTAAAACTGAAACTGTCCCCACAGGGGTTTGGGAAGAAATTTTGCCATGTTTTTGACCCTGTTTGGACTGTTTTAGGTCAGGAAGAGGCCATTATTTACTTAGGAAAGAAACAACACCACATGTTTGGTCTGCTCTGGACTGCTCAGGCCCAGCCTTTATTTAACCAAATGTAATCTTCACTTCCTTGACTTGGAACACATTATCTGAGAGATATATTTGCAGGCACACTACCTAGACTTCCAGCAGATTCCCAGATCTCAGCCCCAGGCCTCAGGACCAGGGAAGGAATCTCAGGGCAAGAGTACTGCCTTGTAAATAACTGTGTTTTTATATTATTGTTGTTGTTGTTGTTGTTGTTGTTCCAGACTACATTTGGCCCTCCACATTCATTAGGTTTAGGGGCTCAGGACCCCTGAAAAAGTGGAAAAACCACAAATATCAAAATGTGTGTGCCTGTCTTTGGGAAGGGAGACAAGACATGGTGGGGAAAGTGGCTACCCAGGGTCCAAACCAGGACAGGGAAAGGAGAGGAGAAAGCGGGGGATAGGCATCATGGCCCTCTACTTCTTCTCTCTTGCCCATCTCCTTCCTTGGATGTGGGGGCACATCAAGAGAGTGTTTATGGTTCTGAGAAATTTGGTTGCAAGTTGTCCTTAGTTGGCCAGGCAGTGGCGAGTGGAGGAGGAGGAGGAGGATCAGAAGTGTACGCAGCCTGATTGGAGCTGCCAAGAGGTGAAAAAGAGGTGCTGGGGGGGGCAGGGGTTATAGAAACTCACAATCAAATACATGAACGTTAAATGTGCAAGTGTGGAGGGCTGACTGTACTATGGAATGGCAACTGTAGACCCTCCAGAGACCTCATTATCTCTCCTTCTTCCTTATTCCATCAATTTGTTAGACCTGTGTTTTTGATTTGAATAACATTCTCTGAGCAACTGCTCAGCCCACTGTGACACCACCAGACACTTTCTTTCACTGGGAGGTCTAGGCGCTGAAATCTGGGGGCCTGAGATGCTCCTGACCTGACAATTCTACTCTTCAGGGATGGATTCCCCACTCCCCACCAATCCTGGCTTTGGAGAAAAACTCTTCCTATACCTCACCTAAAGCCAAGTGCTGATAGACTTCTACCAGGGACCAGCAATCATCATGCAAAGCGTGGGTCTTCTGTACCAGCATCTCACAGACGTGACGAGCTGTGGTCCCTGCCGTGACTTCCAATGAGCGGCAGGTGCCATCTTCACTGTAGACCTTCACCACCTATGGGAAAAGATGGTGAACACAGATTAGATTGTCAGGAGGAAGGAAGGTCACACCCCTGCTGGGACTGAAGCCCAGTTCAGCCTTGTGAGCACAAATGTATAGAAAATCTAGACTATCTTAAAGACTCGTAAAGGTTTTTAAATCTTTGACGGAGGGCTTTCTATTGGTCTCGACTTCTTCACAGGCATGTTTGGTGAAACTACGAGACAAGGCCCTCTGGTACCTGACAAGTTATTCTGGTACCTGAAGCAGAAAATTTCACAAGCACGCTCACAAACCCTAGCAGCAAAAAATAATAGCTATTATTAAAATTAATAATAATACTATTATTATTATTATTTATTAATTTAATTAAATATTGAATAACTAACAACCTCCTGCTCTTTCATGACACCCCCCCCCACAAAAAAAAATTGTTGCCCGATACAGGTGTCTCACCCAATGACAGAACCAGGAAAATGGTAGACCGGCTGGCCCCTCCCGAAACTGCAAGCCCCAGGATTCCATAGGATGTTGAAAGTGGAATCATAGCGCTATTAACAGTCTAGTGTGGAAATGGCCAAGATGCTGAACTAGATGGGACTCTCTTCCATTCTTAAGTCACCTGTGAAGGATGTCTGCTATAACACAGGTATTCCACAAGAGGGAGCAAGTAATCCTGTTCCAGGAAGACTGAAGTTGTACTATTTATACTTAACAGTTAACAACATGGAGCTTAAAACTGAGGAGACGTGGTGAAACATCTCCTGTCAATTGACCTAGAGTGCCCTGCTCTCCAAGTCCAGATTAATGCTGCTGCTGCTGCTGCTGCTGCTGCTGTGTGCCTTCGAGCCATTTCTGACTTAAGGCAACCCCACGGCAAACATATCACAGGATTTTCTTGGCAGAATTTTTTTCAGAGGGGGTTTGTCTTATATCTTCCTCTGAGGCTAAAAGAGTGTCACCTGACCAAGGGTTTCCATGGCCAAGCAGGAATTTGAACCCTGGTCTCTCAGGATCCTAGAGCCAGCATGGTATAGTGATTTCAGTTTTGGACTATGGCCATTTCCACCCTACACCGTTATAGTGCTATTATTCCACTTTCAACATCCTCTGGAATTCTGGGGTTTGTAGTTCGCTGAGGTCAAAGAGCTCTCTGGCTGGGAATTCTAAAGGCTCCTCCCTAAACTGCAAACCCCAGGATTCCAGAGGATGTTGAAAGTGGAATAATAGCACTATAACAGTGTAGTGCAGAAATGGCCTGTGACTGGAGGCCAGAGTTCAATTCCCCGTTCGACCATGGAAACCCACTGGGTGACTTTGGGTGTGTCACACACCCTCAGTCCCCAGAAAACCTTGTGACTTAGACGTGCCGTGAGTCAGAAACAAATTGAAGGCACACAACAACAACAACTTCCGGGGACTTAGTCCAACGCTCAAGCACCACATCATGCTGGATCTCTCAGATTAGTGGTTGCTCCTTAACAGTGATGCGAGATACACTCTGCACACGCTTAGAAACACTTTCTAACCGGTCAAAATAGATTCTGGGACTGAGCCCTCATTTTAAGCCCTCAAATTGGATGAAAATCTGAAAGAAGGGGATATTTCCTAGATTGCCTATATTGTAGCCTCGGCTTTTTTGAGGGAGAAGATTTATGCACGTAGACATCTCTCTGAATCACTCTTTGCTTATTTTTAGAAGGTTAATTTTTCTGCATTTTCTGACTGTTTGAACTCGTCATTTTCCATGTTTGCCCTCCACAAATCCTCTTCCCCTCCCTCCTCCCATATATCAATTGGGAATAACACTTCATGCATAAAATCATAGAATCATAAATTGGAAGGGGCCTCATGGGCCATAGAGCCCAACCTCCTGGTCAGTGCAGGATCTCCAGCTAAAACATCCCCAGCAGGTAGCTGTCTGGCCTCTTTTTGAAGAAAACCAGGAAAGGAAACCCCACCACCTCTCTAGACAATTGGTTCCACTGTCGATCTGTTCATTCTAATGTTCAGTCGAAATCTACTCTGCTGTAGCTTCATACTTTTAGATCTTGTCCTACCCTCTGGGGCAGCAGGAAACAGGCCTGCCCAATTCTATCTGGGACAGCCCTTGAGGTATTTGAAGAGTGCAATGGTGCACCCTTCAGTCTTCTCTTCTCCAAGCTGAACATCCCCAGCTCCTTCAACCTCTGTTCCCTGTATAAACTCTGTGTTATTTGAGGCACCACAAAATGCATGATTCTGCCTATGCTACCTTTGCTTTTCCTAAATTCACGTCATGCAAGAAGATGGAGGGAGTCAGTAAAGAACGGGAGGTCCAGGGCAGTTTTTAAATGAAATCTAGAGCTTCATCAATTCTTGGCAAAATTCTGGAACCATGGTAATATTCACCTCGGTGCTGCTGAATCCCATCTCTCCTTTCTCTACTTTATTGGAGTGGGGAGACCTTAGATGTACCATATTTGCCAGCGTATAAGATGCACCAGCATATAAGACGCACCCCATTTTCAAATGGTATTTTTCAGGAAAAAATGTGAGTCTTATATGCCAGCAAATAGGGTAGAGTTCAATTACATCTGCTGGTCTATCCTCACACCTTGTTATTGGCTAAGCTGCTGGAATTGGTGGGAACTGTAGTTCAACAACACCAGGAAGATCACAGGTACCCAAGCCCTGGTCTGGATTCAGTTCAAATAATTTGGTAATAAACAGATTTTTTTTCCTTCCGCCACTCTCTTATATATCTGCACTACACAATCATACCAGTTTGATCCCACTTAGTTCTGTCCTAGGGAATTTTAGGATTTATAATTACATGAGTGAAATACTTATACTCCTCCATCAGAAAAGTCTATTGTTATAGTTCACAGGAGTGCAGTAGAGAATTCTACATACCTTGCCAAACTACAAATCCCAAGATTCCATTAAAATGAAGCCATGGCTGTTAAAGTGGAATAGAACTGCTACAGTTATACAATGTGGATACACCCTAAGTCACTGGAAGGATTAACTTGGGTTGCCACATAGCCTCATTTTTTTCTTTTTTTAAACAGTTTGCCAGCTGTATTAAAAGTGCTTTATATTTTGAGTCAGTTCAAGTGCCTGGATACCTGGACATAGTTTGTGCACTGCCCTCCCACCAACAGATGAACAGCACTGGCAGAACATGACTGGGACTGATTTAAATGAGATTTATAAGAATAATTCACCCAATGCAAGATACCTACAAAGTTTGGAAAAATGATGTTTTGGACTACAACTGTAGGCTGAACAAAGCTATCGTTCCTACATCTGCATGCCCAACATCCCTTTAAACTGAACTGAACAATGGCTTGTTTGTTCGCCTGCATCATGAGTGCAGATGGCATTTATGGCCAGTATAGATGGCCCTTTGGCATGCTAACAGTACGCACACAGAAAGCCTGAAAGTCACATTTCAGCAAGAAGCTAGACTCTGAAAACTCAGGCGCATCTTCCTATACCCACAACCACCTACCGGGGCAGTGACATTCCCCAGCCATATGGTCAGCACGTACATGTTCCCAGAAATGGGAGGTAGCTGAAAGTTGGAGTAAAAGATGAAGCTGAGGCTATTGGGAATTGTGAGCCTCATCAATTATGGGCCAAGAATCACAGGAGAAGAGGAGGTGAACTTTGAACAGTACAGGATTAATTTACCATACAACCAGCCCAAACTATGCAGTCGCTCTGTCCTGGAAGAACCTCCCAAGGATGAAAAATCAGACAAGCATGCTAGGCTTTTGAATAATTAACCAGTCTGGACAAGATCTAGAACCACTACACAATGATAACACAATGATTCCACTTCAACTGTCGTGGCAACAGCCTATGAAATCCAGGGATTTACAGTTTAGGGTTTCTTAGAATTCTCAGCCAGAGAGCTCCAGTGCCTCACCAGACTACCAATCCCAGAATTCCACGGGAGGGAGCCATGGCAGTTAAAGTGAAACCATAATGCTATAACTATGTAGTGTGAAAGAGCCCCAAGAAAAAGCAGCTGCAAGGCACATTAATGCTTTTAATGAGACCCAAAGCAATACAGCCTGGCACAACATTTGAATCTGGATTTCGGGGGTGTCAGTATGGGGAGGAGGCAGGTGGGAGAGAAGTGATTCAAGGACTCTTTAAAATTTGCATGTGGCAGAAGCATAAGGTCACTCTTGCATCCTTACCCAAACACCATTTCTCCCATGCATATGCGTCAAGAGAGGGAAGACTGTGGGAAAGCTGTGGCTTTAAAACCTATGCTCTCTCTGCTGTCTAAGCAGCACCAAACACCCTGGCTCAAATCCCAGGGGAGGGATTAGGATGTCCCACCCTAAGAACCAGCAGCACCTCCTCCTCCTCCTCCTCCTCCTCTGCAGATGAAAGGAAAGGGAACATTCTCTGTCAAGACTCCTCTCTTAAGCACTTCAAAAGTGACTGCAGGCTGGACTGTCAGTAAATCTAGAAATTGGCAGAGAATTCTGAGAACTTCAAAGTACCAGACAGGCTAAGACACAATGGCTCTTCAGGGAAGTGGCTTATAATCACCCCCTTCCATCTTCTCAAAAGACTTCAGAATTGGAATTATTACCTCTCCCCTAACAACATCTAAACTTTTGTTCCTCCCATCCACTAAAAATTACTCTCTAACTTCTAAAGAAAACAGGTGGTAGTGGTTGGGGAGCCTCACACTACATAATTATCGCACTTTCAGTCCACATTAATTGTTGTGGCTCTGTCCCATGGAATCCTAGGATCTGTAGTTTTGTGAGTTGTTTAAAATTCTCTGCTATAGAGCTTAGTCCCTCACCAAACTACAGATCCCAGGCTTCCACAAGATGCAGCCATGGCGGTTAGTGAGATCAAAGTGCTATAATTTGCAGTATAAAAAGTTTGGGCCTAGTGAGTTTGGAGTCGTCTGAGCCCATCTCTGGCAATGGACTTTATATAATCCCTTCACAGCAGACTGGGCAAAGTGGAGCCTGTTTCAATTTGGCACAGCCCTTTGGGGAAAAAAAAGTTTGTCTCTCCACAACAGCAGCAAGAAATATGAAACAAGAACAACAAAAGATGTTTTTAAATTTGTGGGTTTTTTTTAAGATGCAAGCAGCACTGCCCTGAAACAACTGACTATTACAGGAAATAATTTAGTCATGCTATTATGATAATGATTATCTTGGACAAGCCATAAAAAATACACAAGGTCCTTCTTTGTGTTTAGAATAGGATCAGAATACCACATTAGGATGGGGGAAGCAACCTCAAACTTGTATCTGCTTTTGCTGATAAATTGCTGGTGTTTTATAGCCTTTCAGTCTGCTGTGCTTTTATTGCAGTTTGATGTTTTTAATCCTTATTTTACTGTTATTTATTAGGAGCCAGCCTGAGGGTTTGGTTTCGTGTTGCAGGATAGGATATTAAACTGTATAAATACACTCATGCTCAGACGCCACCAGACTAGTTTGCTCATTGGTCTTGCTCTCTAGCTTCCTCTCAGCTTCTTCAGGTACTGAGCACAAGGGAACATCCCTGTTTTCCTCTGCCACACACAGGAGGAGGTACACTTGGTACCTGTCTGAGGGCTTCGATAGGAACCAGATAAACTGAAACATTTGCAAAGCTGCTAGGAATCTCCCATCCCGTGACTGCAAGCTCCTGGGGTGGAGGCTCACAGGCTAGTCAAACAAAACTTGGGAGCCTTGACAACAATCCCCATAGAAACTGGCCTCGCCCTTTCATGTCCAGTGAAGCTGGAGCCATAAATTTTAATTCTTACTCAATGGTTCTTCTGTCCATGGCTGGGGGTGGGGTGGTGGAAGTGGCACAGGTAACACTAGAGAGTTAAGACACCTGAGTTCTTGGCTCAAAAACAAGGCTGAAGCCTAATGAGTATTGTTTTGGGTACTGCTTGGGACTTCCACACCAATCAGCTTTTGCCATTCTGGTTCATGGTAAGAGATTATGGAAGCTGTAGTCCAAAACATCTAAAAGGTCAAAGGTTCCCCGCTCCTGATCTAGAGCTTATCCCCATTGCTTCAAATTAAGCCCTGGCACAGTGTCTTTCCACTTCCCAAATGTAGTTGGACCCACTTACATGAGAGCCACCTTCACGAGGTGATCCGGGTCCTAGGGAGAGACTGCTGAGGATAGGCGAGTTGGAAGGGCTGCAGAGCTCTGGGAAAGGGTTCGGAATAGAGGGCAGGGATAAGGCACGTGGTTCCTCCTCCTCCTTCAGTTTTCTAAAGGAAAAAAGAACATTGGAAGGATCATTGTAAAGCCTTTCAGTGCTGCATTCCAGGAAACCAAGCAGAATGACATGTCTCCGGCAACGCGTAAAGCCAATCTCCTTAGCAAGAAAGCCAGAAAACTTTGTCTGGGCCAGAAATCTGAGGTTATGGTGGGGACTTCATGCTAAGAATATTCAAATTCTGAAATCAAGCAATCCAAACCTTGAAATTTGAATAACTTATATAATGCAAACAAGTTTATCTTTTTCTATTTTCTTTTCTTTTTTTTCTATTTCTCTTACATCGAACAATTCATTCAGGTTTTGCTATTCAAGCTGTACAGGGAACTAAATGCCCATCCTTAACTACTAGAAATCTCATAAGGTTATATGTCGCGGAGGGAAAGGGCCTGTTTTCCACTGCTCCAGAGACTAGGACAAGGAGCAATCGATTCAAGCTGCAAGAAAGGAGATTCCCCCAGAACCTCAGGAAGAACTTCCTAACGGTCAGAGCTGTCCAGCAGTGGAATATGCTGCCTCGGAGTGTGGTGGAGTCTCCTTCTTTGGAGGTTTTTAAGCAGAGGCTGGATGGCCATCTATTGGGAATGCTTTGATGTGTGTTCCTGCAAAGCAGGGGGTTGGACTGGATGGCCCCAGGGTCTCTTCCAACTCTATGATTCTATGATTCTATAAATTTTTTGTCATTAAACATAGACTTTTGTTGGGATTTTTTTAAAATCAAGGGCATCATCATCTGTTGTTGATGACGCTATCATCATCATCATCATCTTGCCTTTTTCCTAGATTGGGACTTAAGGCGGTTTACAATGAAAAACAAATATAGATTAAAAACATCATAGCACAGTCTGCAAAAGTTAAAAAGTAAATAAGTTGTCAACAAATTAAAATCAGTTAAAAACACTGACAATTAAAACGTTAAATATCAGTAAATACTGATATTAAAGGCACTGAAGAATCTTAGGCCATTTCCGCACGAGAGGGGAGGAGCGGTTCACTGCGTGTCAAGAGCAGTGTTTTTATACTCTGATTCGGAAACTGAATTCAGAAATCCAGAAACTGTGCTGTCTGCAACCCCCCCGCCCTTTACATCGTATTACTGCGGAGAACTGCGGTTGTGGGATCCACAACAGCAAGTCCCTGGCCACTCTCATTCCCCTCCCCTCCTCCTCCCCACCCCACCATCACTGATTGGTCTGTTTTTTTAAAAAACACACCCACTTTTTAAAACACATTTCTGTGTTGCTACGTTTGTGCGTAGGAATGTATGTTTGTTGATACGTGGGAAAAAAACACGTTTTAACAGTCCGTTACCAGATCCACTCTCTTTCCGCTGTCCATTTAACACAGGAAGACAATAATGAGGGCAGCCTGTCCTTTGATGGGCGGAGAGATAGGGATGGAAATAACGGAAGGGACAGCCTGGGAATTCCCATAGCTGGCCACTTCTGCGATTGTGAATCAATGCAATACGTCTGCATGTAGGCAAAAACTGAAGCAGAACTGGTTTGGGAGATTTACATCAAAGTTTTTCTGGTTTCACATACAGCGTTTTTGCATCGCAGTGAATCATTCTAGGAGACGAAAACGTGCAGAACCACAAGGAAAACTACAACGCTAAAACGGTACAACATCCAGACCAGAGGGTAAGATTTTGACACTGCTTCAATGTATCGACCTCGTGTGGAAATGGCCTTATTCAGCCATCCTTCTGGGTACTGAAATATCAGGAAGCCTTATCCATACATTTTCAAGCTGACTACCGAATTTAAAGTTAATTTAAAGTTAATTTAAACTAGAAACTCAAACTTAATGTAAAATTTTTGGATATCATCCAGAAGTTGAATTTTGTACCCGCGGCCTTCACCTTCTGCAGTTTCCCAGAATCAATGTTATTTGCAACAGCCAAACTGATTCGGAACAATTTATCAAATTCAGCTCCACCTCCCAGCCTCCTTAGTGTTTTATAAAAGCCTCGTATTTGTCTGCACCTTCACCAGCCCTTGGATTCAACAACCCTCCTGCACTCCATCTCACCATGGCACCAGCCTAAAGGGCAGTTGAGAAAGCTAATAATTAACCTCCAAACCCTTTGCTTTCCCTCCCAAGGCCTTTTACACCCTGCAGTTCGTCTGCTGTCTGTCTGGCACAGAATTCCAAACATAATACATCTCCATAGTGTAGCTGGAATGAAGACTGAACAGCTCCATGTCAACAGAGCTACAGAGGCATTGGGTGTGTGCCAAGGCTTGTAAGGTAGTGAGGAACTAAGTGGCATATCATATAGGTGGTCTCATGTGGTCTTCCACTGAGATACTGACCAGGTGTACTGCTTTGTTTCAGAGATAAAATGAAATTGGGCACTTTCACAGTATGCCAGCCCCACTCATCTCAAAATCTACTATTCTTATTAGAAATCTTTTCGATTCTCTTCCCAACAATAATCTCAGACTTATGACCCAACTGAAAAGCCACCCAACTGACTCTGAATTTACCTTGAGCCTTCACATTTCTGGGACAGAATATTGGGACTAAATTAATTATTTTACACTGATTATCAGCTTCAGGCCCGTTCTAGCACCTCTTTGCTATCACATCTGGAGGACATTTATGGCTGGCATCCCGTTTGTGACTTACACAGCCATAAGTCCAACTACAGGCTTTATCACACGAAGCAGGTAAATCTCACTTTTTGTTGTGTGCCTTCAAGACATTTCCGATTTATGGAAACCCCAAGGTGAACCTATCATGGGTTTTTCTGGGGTTGAGTGTGTGCGACATGCTCAAGGTGACCCAGTGAGTTTCCATGGCCGAGCGGGGAACTGAACCCTGGTCTCCAGAGTCATGGTCTAAACGCTCAAACCACTACTAAATGCTGGCTCTCAAATGCTCTTACAGCAGGATAATAGAGTCTTTGGCCGGGACTTATCATATGACATTGTTTCTCTTCTGTTCTCCTCCTATTTACAAAGGAGGTCATTAACAGATTACTCCATTAATGACCTCTTTAGAAAGAAATGCTTTCCAAATGATCTTCTACCGGGAAGACAACAAAACCTTGTTGTGTGATTTACCTGCCTTGTGTGATAAAGCCCAGATTTGCACAAATGATTTGCTGGTCATTGCAGAGGTCAGGATTTTCTTTCGACCTGGTATAATGACCAGGGAATAACTATGGAGGGGTGGAAAAATGAGGGCATTGCCCTACAAATAAGTATTTTGGCCCCCACTGAAATTTTCCTTCAGTTTCCACATGTCTAACATTGGAGAGAGTGAAAATCATTCACACCTAGAACTCTTCTACTTGTTATGTTTAAATTCCTTGTGTAAGTTTGCCTGCCTCTTTTCTTTGGACACCTGAACCGTATTTCTAAATGATCCATCAAAGATTTAAATTACTGCAATGCTAGAAACTGGGGGAACTGAAGGAAAATTTCGTTTGGTTAGACCTCACCTGGAATACTGTGTCCAGTTCTGGGCACCAAAATTCAAGAAGGATATTAACAAGCTGGAATGTGTCCAGAGAAAGGTGATCAAAACGATGAAGAGTTTGGAAACCATGCCCTATGAAAAGTGGCTTAGGGAGATAGGTATGTTTAGCCTGATGAAAAGAAAGTGAAGAGGTGACATGATAGCCATGTTTAAATATTTGAAGGGATGCCATGTTGAAGATTGAGCAAGCTTGTTTTCTGCAATGGGTTCAAACTATAGGAAAAGAGATTTCATCTAAACATCAGGAAGAACTTCCTGATGATTAGAGCCATTAGACAGTGGAATATGCTGCGCTGGAGTGTGGTGAAATCTCTTTCTTTGGAGGGTTTTAAACAGAGCCTGGATGGCCATTTGCTGGGGGTGCTTTGAGTGTGTGTTTCTGTATGGCAGGGGGTTGGACTCGATGGCCATTGTGGTCTTTTCCAACTCTGATTCTGTGACTTTATGAAATTTAATGAGGATAGGATTCTTATTTGAGGGAGCAGTGCTCTCATTTCCATCTCCCTCAGCAAGGACAAACTCTTTCCCCAAACCCACTTTTAACCCACTGCGGGTACCTCGCCCCCAACATGGCCACTTACTAGCTGGTGAAGTACAGGGTGTGGAAACTAAGCGTCCAGCTATGCTGCTATGGCAGGACACCCAGGAATGACACCATCCTCTGGCACCCCTGAAAGAGCCCCAGGAGACTGTGTAGGAATGTCTTGTCACTGTGAGCTACAGGAACAAAGTTGGATGTTTCTCCACCACATGCTATTCTCCACTAGTCAGTAAATGGCCATTGGGAGGCTGCAGCAGTTGAAAGGTAAGTTTGGGGAGAATGAGGAAAGAGTAGTGGAGTAGTTCCACCTGGTGAAACGATCACAGCCCACATCTACAAGCAATGATTTCATGTGTCCATTGTGACCACACAAAACACAGTATTCGTTAATTTCTTTGTGAGTAAAATTAGAATCACATTTCCTATGTTATACAGCTAAGTTGTGAAAGAAACACATGGCAGTCACTTGCACTTGTTTTTTCTCCATTCCTAGCTGAGGCATGAACCATGCCTTATACAGTGGCCCCTCTACTTATGCAAGCGTTCGTGGTACATAACCCTTGCAAAAGTGGAAAAACTGCAAATAACTAACCCCCTTGCACTCCTCCTCCCATTCACTTCTGGGGCTCTCTCTCCTATTCCCTTTGCCTTTTGCCTCAGCGAACCTTCTCCATACCTGGGCAAAAGCCAAGGGAATGGAGGGGAGGCACGCATGTGCTGTCCTTCTCCATATGCGATGCTCCCCCCTCCCATTCCCTTGCCTTTTGTCCTGGGGCGAAGAAGGAAGGCATGCACATCTGGGCAAAAGGCAAAGGAATGGCAGGAGGAGAGTGCGGGGGAGGCATGTGCACCTGGCAAATAATCAAATTTGTGAAGGTCAAACCTGCAAATGTGGAGGGAGGGCTGTATAGTGGTTACTTTCTACGAGGAGAAATTTCAGATCTTTACTGCTCCTCAAAGCTCTGCCTCTTACTTTCTTGATATGGGGATTGTGATTCCTTAAGTAATGACTGAAACACTCTCAGCTCATGCCCAAAGAACTCTCATCTGTATTGTTTCTCCTGTTCATATGCCCCGTGCCCCTGTAAAAGTATACCTTGCTAACAAAGTAGACGTGTTCCCAGGCTTTTGCTTCTTTTGGGCTTTTCCTTCTTTAACCAAAACTTTGGTACCAGAGGTAGAAATAAAACGGAAAAAAAAAATAGAGATAGGCCCCTATACCAGAAGAGTAGTTCAACATATTTCACCAAACTTTTAATCTAAAATTAACAATATACACATATGAAATGGAAAAAAAAAACCCAAGTCTGATGGCCTTTGCATAAGTAAACAAAAACATTTGAAATTTCTACAGATCATTTGAAGGCTTCCTCCAAAATGAATCCAGGGATACTTTTTTTTTCACCAGCCTCAACTTTTGTTATGATTTTCACCTTAGTGGTCAGACTTATAGGTCTATGTTTTCTAAAGAAGCTGGAAGTAGATGATAACACAGGCACATCTGCTTTCCTCTGTTCTCTCTGTTTTGCTGATCATGCATGCTCAGCAAGAAATTTTGGAGGCAGCTGCTCTTTGCCTTGCCTGCTAAAGACAGGCACATACAGCTACAATAACATCTGTTAGAGCAGAATCCCATTATTTCCCAGATAAAGATTTATTATGCTGTTTGCTGAAGACCACAAACAAAACAAAAGTCTGTATTTCTTCAGCCCACCTTCACCATCTTCCCAATGCCAATACTTCTTTAAAAAAAAAATCCCTCCAGATAGACAGAGGACAAGAAGGAAAAGGAGGGGTGCTGGGCAGGTGTAAACAACTCCGTAAAAAAGAGCTTCTTTGTTACTTGAGGTATGCCTGTACTCCATACGTATTCAGAAATATTCTATTTCTCATGCACACATTCAACGGCTTAATCTTGACACTGGTAATAAACTTCTGAGGGAAGATTCATAACTCAAATGAAATTGTCCCTGTTTTCATTTCCAGCCAATATAATCTCTGCAAAGATAATCCCTGAACATGGTGGCTGGAGTTTCCCACAGTACTTTTGCTCCATCTCCACATACCTATTGTTTTGGATGAACAGTGGCTGAGACCGTTTGACAGCATCACTCCCAGTCAGAAGATCAGCCTGCTCACCATTGCAGGCAGGGATGCCATTTGAAAGGGTGTTGGTATGGCTAGATGGCAGATCGACCTCATAAGCATTTTCCAAAGTGCTGGTGAGGTTGTTTTGAAGAGCTCCTAGGTCCATGTCATTATCTGTAATAAAGGAAAAGAGAACAGTCACTTTGCTAAATTTCCCTTCCTTTTGTGTAGGTGAAATGAAGCAGGGATGTTGGCAGATGAGAACTTCTGCCTTTCTCACTTCTTGAAAAGGTTTTTGAGGTTTTTCTGGTTTTCCTGGACATAAGGTTTTCACTAGTTTTAGTTGCTCTCGCTCTTGATTGCCACCCGCACTGGCAACATTAAAATTGCCATAGCTTTGTGGTAGCATCCTGCTCTATGAGTGATCCCTAATAGGGTATGTTGAAGCAAAAGTATGGGCCACTGAAGTTCTCTGCAGCTCCACTCAAAAAATAGGGCTTTGGCCTGTTATGCTCTGGACTCCAGGATCAACACCTGCTTCTCCTGGCTTTCTCCCAGGTCTTGCAAAATCTCTTGAACTCAAATAGCTTCTCTAGAACAATCTCATTCCAGACGTCTCTGGAACCTTCCCCTTGCTAGAGAGCAACTTCAGCTGATTTAGTATCCCTTGTGCTTGGCCAGAATGAAACAGTGACTTTAACTAAAGAGGAGTCTAGAAAAGGACCATGCTATGCTGCTGGAACTGCTTGTGTTTATTGGAAAGAGATTCAATAAAACGTTGCATGAAACAGCACAATGCCATGGTAACTCATGGCCCCATTTACTCACAGGGACAACATGAGAACAGAGACAAGGTACTTAACCCTACTTCTAGATTTTGGAGGTAGAGTTCAGATGCTATGCCTGGGCACCCTGTCTTTTCTTGTTGAAACAGCACCTCCACCTCCACTGCTGCTATTCTGCCCCCAGTAAGCTAGCAGGGAAAGGAGTGAGGAGACAGAGTTTTCAGGAAGAGTCATGGAAATGGCCAGAGCTTAGGAAAATTACTTTTTGGACTACAGTCCTCAGAATCCCAAAGCCATGGACACTGGCCAGGATGGCTGGGGTATGCTAGGAGTTGTAGTCTCACAGAAGTATTTTTTTTCCCGTAGGCTCTGAAAATGGCTGTCCGCTCATTCAGCTGCCCTATCCTTCTGGATAGAGGTCAGGATGGTTTCAGCAGAGGACCCACAAGCTACCACTGCCTGTAAGAAACAAGCAAGAGACCAATCAAGAGTGCCCCTTCACCACTAACAATAGCAGATGGGCAAGTGGCAATGGCAAGCGACAGGCGATTTGGGAGCAAAGGCAGCAAGGAGCAGCATGTGAGGGCTCAGCTCATACTGCGGATTCAAGAGATACCCATAAGTGCCACTCTTTGATATCAGTTTACAGTGAATTATTAATCTTCTGTTCCCCATCCCTTGGCTTAATTCGCTCAAGACAAATTCACTCACGAAAGTGATATATTATGTAAGGTGAAGGCACAGTACAAGTAACAATCTAAATAACTGGACAGACCGAACCTCTGAGCCAAAATTCTGCCCACCAGTGCATTAGGCAAACTTTAACTTGTTAATAAGTAACTAATTTTAGATACCAAAAGCACATACCAACAAACCCAATAAATAAAGTTCATTTTAAACACACCACCACTAAAATGATTTAATATGTTCTTAACTCCACAGATTAACAGCCAGCCCAAACAAGAAGGGCTGTGACTTTTTTCTGGGAAGAAAAACTGCATAGGTTAAAGACTCTGGCAAGCCTCCAGGATGAAATCAAGTTCCCCAAGCTGATTTTGGCAGCTCTGGAGCAGCACAATGACTGGTGGTATGTGCTAGATAGCTACCCAACCATTTCACCAAGACTGCAACTAGTCACTGGCCTGAATGTCTTCTGGCAAAGAAAAATAGCTTCCAGACAACCAGATGCCTACACGCCAACATTTCACTGGTGAAAACTGGGACTTGTGTGGGCAAGCAACATCAGAGTGTGGTCAAGATGGCAAAAGTGATTAATGAGGAAGAACACACAGCCTAGGAGAGGCTACAGAAGTTTGCTTTTGCTCAAGCCTACAAGGAATAGCAATATTCCTCCCAACTCTCTCCTCTCCCCACTGCTGACTTAACTGAGTACAAACTGCTTTTGCACTTTGAACTCAGTTTGCATGAATGAAACTAAGTGAAGGATAGAAGAGGAAAGTGGGAAGGGGACAGAGAAATCGGGACATATTTTAAAAAGCTGAAGAAGTGGAATGACAGTGGATTAATCAAGAATGTCTTTGACAAATTGGGACATTTAGAGGGTATGTAGATAAATCTATATGCTTGCAGGATATGATCTGTTCTTCCTTCCGATTTCATGAAGCAAGGTCAGCTCTAGAATACTAGGGTCTTCTGATCAATGCCTGCCCCCACTCCCACCCCAAACATCAAGCAATAGTGGAGACATACAGAAAGCACCCTGGGATCTTGTCATTCACCATACAAGCTAGGTCTGATGCAACTATCATGCAAGCTAGGGCTGATGCAACTTATCATCTAACAACATCTGAAGGACCACAAGATTCCCACCTTAGGTTTGTGATATTCCTGACCCTGAGCTTTCACTTTTAAAATGAAAAATATGGGGGAAAATAGAGATAATTTATATTCTATTGGCTTTCTAAGATGCTGCCTATGACCCACAGTCTTTCTACATAATTGTAAATTCTGTCACATTTACTCAGTAAATCAAATCGTTTTAAACTGATTAGCTTAACAAATTAGCCAGCAATCCCAATTAATTCCAGTGAACACAATGGATCATAGATATGAATTAGACTGAGCTGTTAACTAAACCAAGCGTGGGCAATTTGTGGCCTTCCAGATGTTGTCAGGCTGCAGCTCCCATCATCCTTTACCATTGGCTATGCCGTTTAAGGCTATTGGGAGAAGCAGTCAAACAACAGCTGGAGGGCCAAACAGTCCTCACTCATATCTAAACACAGCAAGATTACTATACATGGAGAATTTGAATGATCAGGCAAAATGCGATTTAAAATAAACAAAGCTCAGAGCTCTTATATAAAATGACCAACGCGTTACTTGTTACTCGAATGTTCTGACAATGCTTTAGCATCAAAGTCACCATTGGGTTTTGTAGGGAGGGGGACATGTTAGTAACACAATACTAATGCAACATTTTTCATTCTTAAAAAATCATTTTGAAAAGTAGAAGGATATCTCAAATCCACCAAAATGATGCTTTAAAAAAAATTGGAAAGTGATGGATAAGACTACCCGTTATACTCCACTTCACCCTATATACTATATTAACGTAAACATTAGAAACAGGAGGAAAGTAATGTTTATGTTAATATAGTTGCTGCCTCCTTTCTTTTACACCCAGCCAGTGGATTATTTGTAACATATTACTTCAGAACTCTTAAACTGAATGGCAGAAACACACCACCTGAACATATTTTAAAAGAGATAGCAGATGCACATGAATAGACAAAAGGAAATGAGATTCAGCTTAACAGGAGTCAAGATTCCACAAACTAACCTTGGAGCCTTGTGACCAATTTGGACAACACTGCAAGACTGGTACCTTCCTGGTTTCTCAACAAGTGTAGCAGTATGCCAATGATTGTGTCACAAAAAGTTGTTAACGTTTTATGTGCTGTAAGATTCTTTGCCCCCCAAAAAAAAAAATCAATTCCCCGCAACAGATTCACAGGGGCAATAAGCAGTTTTATGGCCAGATTTATGATCATGGCTTCGTCTAGTCACTGATCTCCTATATGATTCAGACACAGATAGGTTTTCAAATGTTTAGTGTATCATTAAAAAGCAAATAAATTCAGTGCTAGGGCTCCCCTCATTTCCTTCTCAATCCACTACTAGTGACCTCCTTATCAGAGCTGAATAAGGTGACTCAAGGCTTCTCTCGGGATCACAGCAACAATGATATCAAAGGTCAAAAATCCATCTAGGTAGTGTGTGAAGAAACATAACTAGGAATTAATACTGCAACTATGTTCTTCCCTGCAGGGTGCTAGTCACCTCTCAATTCTACAATGATACTATGTTCTGCCAGCATCTTCATCAGGGATGGCGGGGTAGGGGAACAGTCTGGGCTTTTAAAAAATAAATATTCTGGCAATTAGTAAAACTTTAAGTCACTTTTGCTATTCATGGTGTCTTAAGAGCTTTGCAAGGTACTGAAGACTTTTCCCAATTGTGAGACTTTGTCTCTGGGTTTGAAAGACATTGTGCTTATGCACCTTTGAGCACCTTGAGCTCTAGGAGAAAACTAGAAATGTGGGAGAGGGGCTTCTTTTTAAAAAACACACTTCATTCTGAACCTAATCCCAAATTCAGTGCTTGCACAGTATACCTGCAAGATCTTTAAATGCCAAGAGCCCCACAAGTAAGTCTATAAAAGCAGCTAAGCAACAAAATTGTACCAAGGGTATGTTAAGATATTTCAGAGGCATTGTGAGGTACTTCAGATTTCATGTCATTCTCTGATCAATCCTATTTTTCTTTTTTCTTTTTCTTTTTTTTAAGAAAAAAGGATCCAAAATGTGACAAGTTATTTTTCTCTTTTAAAAAAGAACTTCAACATTGTAATCCATAACATCTAGAGTTACTAGATCTTAGGGCCTGAGACACTTCTCCAGTTCTCAGAGGAAGGGGAAGAATCTCAGGAAAAGAACATTATTTTGAAATGTGTGCATACTATCTATCTATCTATCTATCTATCTATCTATCTATCTATCTATCTTCTCCTCAGTTGTTACACTTATGTTTCTTTATTCGAATGGCATAGGCCCTTTCCACACTCTACCTGATCCTGGCAGCGTCCCACAGGGATCCCGATAGAGTCTCTCCTGGGAGGGGAATGCAATAGGATTGCTTCCCTCTGCACCAGTTGCCTGCAGGAATGAAGGAGATGCAATGGCCACATCTCTTCCTTTCACAGGACAGCTGGGCACTGTCCCAGGTTGCGCTGGGGCAGGAAGTGTGGCCATCACGTTTCCTGACCCTCTGCAGCTCAGGTAAGTGGAGGAGGGCGACGGGAGGGCTGTGCCATTGCAAGCCATTGACAGGTAAAACCTGTCAATGATTTGTGGCACGACTGCACCACCTGCGGACGGGAGAACGATGGGACACAGATGACTTCATACATAAGCACTGTCCAGGTCCCGTCCTTCTCCCGTCCCCAATGTAGAATGATGACGTCTTTCAGAAAGGGCCATAGTCTGTGCAAATGCAGTTGATGCTTAATGAATCATGCTCAGTGACTTCCCCAAGGCTGCCCCTTGAACATAACTATGGCCAGTGTTCAATGATATCACAAGGGATCATCCCTAAGTCTCACATTTTGGCCCTGACAGCTCAGAATCTTGAGCAATCCTGGCCTGTTGATCCTAACAACGACAATGAACTACAGTTTAAGCACTATAACAAGGAGTGGGAACAAATTACTCCCAAAAAGTCATTTCTCATTTTCTGCCATGTCAAAAATAAATAAATAAATATTTTCAGATTTAAAGACTGCACATTCTCAAGCCTTGGAACACGTTGGGAAAAGCAGAAAGTTGTGGGTGCATGAGTAGGAATCAACAGCACAATGAACATGATAAAAATTAATTCAACGAAAAGGCCAAAAAAATAGAAAAAAGAAAAGAAAATTCAATGCAAAAGTCAACCAAGGTAGGCAGACATTACAAGCCTTTCAAACATGTGGAAAAGTTTTGGACTACAGTGACATTGCAAAAGGATGCATCTGGCATAACTGAGGGGTTGCTACTAGGAACACTTCCCTTCATGCCCTTGCTGTGCAAACCTGGCTGGCATACAAATGGCATCTTGAAAAGGGTACCTTTAGCAGATCTCAAAGATGGGAGGCAACAAGACATAAGCAGACATAAGCATCCTCTAAAATCTGTTAGGTCTAAACCGATTAAACTTCAGCTCTGTAAAACTATAATCTACCCTCTGAATTGTACCTGTGCCTGGAATAAAAATGACAAAGGGGACGCTTGTTTTGGCTGCTGGGCAAGGCATCAGGACTTCTGTAGACAACGAAGTGAAGCAACGCCACCAGAACTTTTCTCTGGCTGTCTGGCACTTGTTTTCCACCGGAAGGTGGTTATGGTTATTAACACCATTATTATTTTTCTTACAGGCGCCAGGATCACTTGGTATTTAATTATGGCAAGGCTAGACGAGCCAGTCATGAATCACCAACTCACAGTGCCGGTTGTTCCTGGCTTATCAAGAATCACACACCTGCCTCTTTATAAGAGAAACTGTGCTCTGTGTCAACAGAGTTGAATGAGAAGGAAACAAACAGGCTCCTAAAAATCTGGCTTCCTTTACCAACAATCTCTTGGCATCAACCAGCCCCTTCTCTGTGGGATGAAGAAGCCAGCCTAGCGGACTCTCCTCAGTGCTTCTTCTCTCTCCATCAAAACAAAGTAGTGACTCAGAATGTGGGCTGCTGACTCAGAGCCAACATCCTGCCCTTCCAACTGGCTCAAGCACATTTGAGCTTTTACATACTTATACTCTTCCAGGTGTGTTGCCATGCATTGTTGTTGTTGTGATGTGCCTTCAAGTCATTTCCAACTTATGGCAATCCTAAGGCAAAACTACCACAGGGTTTTCTTGGGGCTGAGAACACGTGACACACTCATGGTCACCCAGTGGGTTTCCATGGCCAAGTGGGGAACCGAACTTTAGTCTCTAGGGTCATAGTCCAAGGCTCCAACCACTACACCACATTGGCTTTCCTGGCTATGGAGGGATGATAAAATGAGGGCTTTGCCCCCCCAATAAAAATTTTGCCCCTCTAAATGAATTTTTCCTTCGGTCCCCAAACTTCTAACTTGGCAGAGAATGACACAGGAAATTGTTCACACAAGGAACTCTCATATTTGCCCCATTTGCCTTCGCTTGGTAACTTCGCCTACCTCTTTTCTGTGGATGCCTAAAATGTATTTCTCAGTACTCAACTATGCCAAGGAAAATCTCTTTGGGGGGCTGAATTCTTATTTGGAGGCCAATGTCCACATTGCCCCCCCCCATAGCTATACTCCACTCCCCAGACTACCTGGGTCCTTTTTCCTTTGGAAGCCCATACAAGCTGTAGAAGAAAGATGCTATGTCTTTGGAGCAGTCACTGCCTGTGCAAGGCAACTGGTTTAATTCACTGGTCTGGGCAAGAAAACACCAGCCCTACCTCGCCACTACTGAAGCCCCTAATGGAATGATCCATTGTTCTCAAGAAGACCTGTTTGAGCAGAAGAATGTAAGAAGGGTCTTTTTAGTCCAACAGAACCAACCGGAGGGAGTTATTTTAGTTAAATATTAAAGTTCCTAATAGTAAAAGCTGTTTAGCATTGGAACACACTGCCTCGGGAGGTAGTTGGCTGTTATTGAAGGAGGTATCTGACCAGAGGTTGGAGGGTCACCTGGCACTCATGCTGTAGCTGTTTCTCGCATTGCTTGGGGGTGGGAGGGAGCACTAGATGATCAACAAGATCTTTCCAACTCTCACGATTCTGTTCTTTTTTTCCAGCAATGGCCAGTCTTTAGCTGTGTTGTTAAAAACAGTGTGTGTGCAAAGGGAAGAGGAATGAGAGACAGCAGAGTTTGGAAATGGTACATTGTCATCTACAGTTGTCAGTATCCCCACCCCACCAGTTCACTAGCATTCATGCTGCCTGGGATCTTCTGGGAGTCATATGCCAGCATCCTGTATGGCCCAGCATAGCACAGTAGTTCTATATGTGGAATTACACTACAACTGGCCACTCACTGGCCTCTAGACTAACTGCAGAGCCACTGCATTCCCCCTCCTAGTCATTCCACACCTGAGGAAGATTGAGAGAAGCATCTAATTATGTCCTCACAGCCAGACCAAAATGATTACATCCATAAACCAAGGTCCGCTATGGTCCTCCAGAGGTCTTAGTGGATGATATAATATTTTGCATCTGGTTGCAGGAACATAGCCAAACACTTCTTTGATCCTCCCTCCGCACCCTGTTCTCCAAAAATTATGAGATGGCTGTCAGTGGGTGCAGCAGCTCTATAACAAGTTCAGGAAGCAGTCTTGCTCCGGAGGTGTATTTAGGGTAGAGCAAGTAGGGCAGGTGCCCGGGCACCCATGCCAGGGGGGCACAAAAAAGCCATGCATGTAGGGCTGGGGGATGGTGGTAGGGGTAAGAAGGTTGGGGCACAACTTCTACAATTGCCCTAGGTGCTGTTTATGCTAAATACACCACTGCCTTGGTCAGTGCAGAGGGAGGAAGGGAATGCCAACTTCCACACTGATCAAAAAAGGGCATAGGTAGATATAAGGTAGACTCACACCTGTGCATGGCAATAACAGGATGTCAGAGAAAATATTTTTAAAAAACAGTCCGAGCAAAATGGAGAGAGGGGTTCCTTACTCCTTCTCCCAATGTATCTGAAAATTTCTTTCTTAAGAAAAACATTCAAATACACATACACATACATTTCATTCTTTGAAATCAGATACAGTAATACATTTGTATTCCGAAAAACATACTTTAACTCACAATGTATGATGCCAGGGTCTCCTAGAAAAACAAGCAGAAATAATATGCTTGGACTCATGGAGATTGGTAGGTTGTGCTGGTGTGTGCCCCTCCATTTAATGTTGCAGAATGTCACTTTTTGGTGCTTCAAGGTACTTCCCCATCCAAAAAAAAAAAAATCTGTTTTTTAAAAAAAGCATGCTCTATAGCCTTATTCTGCTTCTTCTCCAAAATAACTCCTTTCAATCTGTAAATTATTTTCTGTAATTCTCTACAGCATTATCACTCTATATCTAAATTGCAATATTATAAGATAACCCCCTGCCCTCAATCCACACAAGCAATTTTGCACAAATCCAGTTGATATAAATCAAGGCTTGTAGCCCAGAAATGTAAACTCAGCTCTGAAACACCACCACCAAAGAGGGAATCTAATGTCACCTTAAATTGAATAGGGAAACCCATAAGTGTGCTCTTTTCCCAACTTCCCTTCAGTCTTTCTCTTCCACAGAGTTGGAATTAAGTTCTTCCAGGGTAGGAGAGACCTCCCAACATGGTAAGCATCCTGATGGAATGTCAGGCATCCCCTCCTGTCCACATAAGGTGCTTAAATGGTTGAAAACGGAGACACACAAAAGAGAACAGCAAAGGGAATGAAAGGGAGAAGAGCCCTTGGAGAACGAAGGGAAGAGTGGTTTGCCACAGGACATCTTGTTTGCATTGTTCCTGAACTGAGCATAACTTTCTGGCCAACAATCCCAGTTTTCTATCAAGCAGGTCCCTGCAAGACTGAAGGAGGAGGGGTCTCAGTAGAGCAGCAACATTATTGGCACTTAGGGATATAACAATGATGCTGTAGAGAGATTATAATGAATATATTAAAAAAAAATCAAAAAGAGTAATTATGAGGGCAGAAACAGAAGGGGACCATGAACCACACAGAACACATGGAAAATAGGAAGAGTGGGAGGGACTGTACATACCCACATTGAAGTGTGACTACTTATATAGCAAGCAAAACGCCCATGAACACACCAGATTTTTAAAAAAGTTGCTTTTCAGGTAAGATTTCTCTTTTTAAAGGGGGGGAAAGGAGAGGGAAATGTCTGAAACATCCTGTAATTAGCAAAATAATTAGGATCTTGGATAAAATCCATAATCTCCTGATACATTTGGTCTGTCTGGATGAGCTCCTTGCGGCATATAGGGAAGAATTTACTTTCCAGAAATGGGTGAGTAGACATAAAGTCACAAAATATTGTGGATGTAGGATGTGCATATGCCTCACATCACTAGTATATGGAGCCATCTTCCATGTAGTGTTCACAATCACACACGCAGCAGAAGGGCTGTCTTGGGGATGGAAGAAATTTGAGTTACCTCATTGATAAAACACTGCAATGTGGGCACTGGGAAAAAGGAATATTCCTGCATTATTGAGGAACAATGGGTGATCTCCACAACCCACCCCATCTTTAGGTGTGCTAATCAGTCATGGCAGTGGAAAAGAAAAGAAAAACAGCCAATTAATCCATGATTTACCTCTGTCACTTGGATATTCTTAGCTAGATGTGTGAACAGTCACCATTAAAAAAAAATTGCTTTTAGCAGAGAACGGTAGATACTAAAACCTCTACTTGGGTTCAGTATACTATGAGGTCTAATTCATATAGTCATCCTTTGATCCTCAATAGTGCAACAGAGCTGACGTGGATGTGTGAATGCTGGCCTTAAATGAGTGTGGCTGGAGTATTACACTGAGCACTATGTACTAAATTAGCACTGAATTTGCACAAACTGATCACTGGATTTTCTTCCCTAGTTGTGCCAATGCTAAATTTGCAGAAGTAATGGCAAGAAGAGTAACCCCTGAGACTCACAACAAAGCAGTGAGCCAAATTTTTCCCCATTTAGGGTTCATCAAGCTCCATTTGGGTGGTCCAGGTAAAATGTCATGGAAGCTATGGACTCTTAGTACAAATCCCAGCCTGGCTCAGAAAGCAGGCCTCCAGAATGTTCCTTTCTCCATCTGCAAACTGACAGTAAAATAGGGATGTCAAGAATATTGATAGAAGTTCTTATCATCAATGAGAAAGGGCACGCTGACAAATCTGAACATGCTATCAAAATTTTCCTGCATTCTTCAATGGCACATTGAATTTAGGGACTTTTTGTGGAAATTTCTTTTGCAGAAAAAACACTGTATTCTTCACACACCACAGTGCTTTTGCATGGATGAATGTTCAGAAACAAGTCCCCAAATAGGAAAGATCACTTTATAATGCTCTGAAGTGCTTGTAACCTCAGTCAGCAGGGAGAAACCTTCTGAAATTTTTCATTCTTTTGTTTGAGAATGAAAGGGAAGATTTAGAGCCCTACAGTAAAGATCCCAACTGTCCTACCATTTCACATCCATGGATGCGAAATAATGCATTTGTTGCCTGCTGAGACAGCTTTGTTTGAAAAAGAATGTGTTATTAAAAATGACAAGGAAACGAACAGTACAAACCTTGGGGAGAAAATGGCAGGGGTGGTGGTGGCTTAGAATGAAGTCTAACTGTTATCCATTATCCAAACAATCACATGCAAAAAGATAAATGCACCCATGACATCACTCACCCACAACTCAGTGTGCTAATTGTTTCTGTTTTTCCTCCCAACAATTTCCTGACTGGCCAAAATTAGGTCTGTGATGTGGGTCAGAATCAAGTTGGCCCCATCTAATAATTTGAAATGCACTGCCAAGGTCATTCCTATTTTACACCTTTAAGAAGACATGCTGATATGATTTGTTCTTGCACAGTTTAGCCTGCATTTGCTAGTTCTTATGCCACACGTTGAAGCTGCTACTCATTACCAGCAGAGATCCTGCACAGCCAACCTCTGGTATCTTGAGATTTCATTGGGTGATGGTAACGTATACAGTGTCTTAAGCCATTGCTTTTATTTTAAAAAAGCAGATGTTAACAGCAAAGACAAAGGACAAAGAAAGCTAAGGTTTTCAGGAAATTGAACTGTACTTCGAATATGCACATGTTTAAACAAATGATTATCCAAAAGCTGCCACATCCTGTCTTGCAACTTTGGATGCTGCATTATGTCTGGCAATCCCTCTTGTTTCTCCAAGCTCGGAAATATCCACAGAGCAGGTTGTCCAATGCAGAATAAGAGGGGGCGGGGGAAGTAACAGTGAGGAAAGGAGAAGAGCAGGAAAAAAAGGAGTAGAAGAAAATAGAGAGACAGATACAAAGATGGATTTTTTAAAAAATGAGTCTCAAAGTTCAGTTTGAGGCTAAAGGCGGTTTCCAAAACTGAAAAGGTTGACAATGATGGCAGCAGAACATATAGATGTAGCAAGTTGAAATGAACGCACAACAAATAAATCTGCCCTGCTCACCACACACATGGTCAACACACCCCAGGGCCCATATGCCTCCTCGCTTCCGGTCAAACCAGTTCTGCATCAAGAAGATCTCCCAGGTTAGATGCTTGCATAGCCCCTCCCTTGTAAACACCTCATCAGCCTGGTATCTGGGACACAGTAAAGAAGGATGGCTCATTTTGGAAGCCAGGAAGGAGTTGTAGCAATTGAGAGTGTGGTGGGGAAGGGCAGGTTATAGGTGTGGGGTAGGAACAGCTGTTGGCAAACAGAGGAGGAAATAGCTGTACGAGGGTTAGACGCTGGCCTGTTCCAAACGAACATACAGGGATTACAGGGGGAAAAAACCTAGTAAAACAGCAGATGCCAAAATGATGCTGCTTGGGTGGGATTCTAAGACTTTATGCAAGGAAGTACAGTTGGCCCTCACAAAAGGGGGAAATTCACAAATATCAAAATGTGTGCGGGTGTCTATGGAAAGGAGGCTGAGGCATGGTTGAGAGAGTGTGTTCCCAGGGTCCAAAGCAGGTCAAAGAAAAGAGACGGAAGGGGGGGGCCTGCATGGTGGTCCTATACATCTTCACTCTTGCTCATCTTCTTTCTTGGGTATGTGGGGGGGGGGCATAGGGAGAGGTTTGTAGGGCTGAGAAATTGGGCTGTGATCCATCCTTAGCTGGCCAGGCAGCAGCTGGTGGAGGAGAAAGAGGACCTGACTGGAGCCGCTGAGAGGAAAGGTTCACCCAGAAGATAAGTGCCTGAGGTGGGGGGACGGGGTAGGAAAAACTCACAAATAATCAAATCCATGAAAGTCAAACTCATAAATGTGGAGAGCCAACTGTATTTCTATTCATGGGACTGTAAAGCCTCATGTTTTTTCCCCTCCATTCTTTAACAAAACCAAGAAGAGTCTCCTTACCCCATATTCTGGATTTGCACAAACAAACTTGTTTTTTCACTCAGGTTATGGAAATCATTTTTGCATAAATTATCATATCTGTTGTCTTGGCCCGTGGCCTTTTAGTAAATAGAAGCACCAGGCGTGTCCTTTACATCTTTTTGATCAATAAGTGTATCCTCTGACGTTCTGTGTGCGTGTGTGCAAACATTTTGTTTCACAGAGGGTGGAAAAAAAGGTTAACTTTTGCCCAGAGATTTCATCAGAAAATTGTGGAAACCCTGATCCGCTTTCAAAAAAAATTCTGACTCACTCTGATGCTGGTGATGAGAAACCCTGTGGGAGTTGTCTGTGTCAAGTGTCTGTGTGTCATGACATGTTGAGACACCCATTTTGTCAAGAAAAAGACATTTTGCAAATATTCTTTCCATTTCTGCTCTTCAAAACTGGCTATTTTGATCTTAGGGTTTTTTTTGTCACCCCCTTCTCCATGAAAAGCCACCGAAACTGATTTAGCCCCCGCTAATGACTGAAGGAAAATATGAGAGGGATTGTGGAAAAACACACATTCAGTGTGCAAAAGGTCCTTCACTTATTCCCACAGACCTTCAGTTGCAAGACCTCAGGCAGCAGGATTGGGAGGGACCTCCTCCAATGTGGTTGGAGAGCTTCTATTGCCACATTTTGAGCGTATCCACTCCCACCCTTTGTCTGAGGTGCTCGATTATACAAGCCGAAGACTGAGTGAACCAAACTATGTAGGGAACAGTTTTGAGCTCAGACTGACAAGGCCATTAGATAGCCAGTTTTTGTCCGCGGAGTGGGAGTGAGCTGGCTGAGTGTTGCAAATAAATTTGTTTGGCTTTTGTCTTTGGCCAACTGCCTTTCAGGATTTTTTTTTCCATGGTTGAGGGAGTTTCTATAGAGTCTCAAGGTTGTACCATAGGTAGGTAAGATGAGGTGGGTGAGAAAGGAGGAGAGCTAGGATAAAAAGAAATCATACCCTCCAACTGTCCTGATTTAGTGGGGATAGTCCCAATTAATCCTCTGTCATCCCACTTTTTCAGCTGCTTTTACAGTGTCCCACTTTCTTTCTCTTCCATCCACCTTCCCCCTTTGTCCTCAGCATATTTCAATTCTTGCAAACTGAGTTCAAAGAGCAAAAGCAGTTTGTCCCCAGTTAACTCAGCAGGAGAAAAAGGAAAGGTGGGATCTTGGCCTTCCTTGTAGACCCAGGACACATCCAAACTGATTGAAATGTTCCAGATTTTGTTTCTGCTCTTTCTGATTTTATACTGGGTTAAAATAAACTGATCTGGGGAGCTGGTATAGAAAGCCTCTGATTGTACTGGGAGCTGAGAGAAATATTCTGTGGTAAACAAAACATGTATGGACCTCCAAAATAAAATCAGAAGAAACAGGAACAAAATCTCAGCCTTTCTCGACATTTTAATCTGTCTGGATGTGCAGCAAACTGCCGCACACCCTTTTGCCATCTTAACCACACTCTGATGTTGTTTGTCCATATGTGTCCCAGTTTTCATCTGTAAAATGATGAGGGGTATGAAGAATGCTTAGCTTCTTCTAATGTAATCATAAATTTCTAACTGTTTCAATTTACCCAGGACTCTCCTGGTAATCCGTCAATGCTACATCATTGTTCCTTAAATTAAAAGTTTCTTAAATTAAAAACAAACAAACCAGAGCGATGTGTGATAACACATTTTCAGTGTGAGTTACTGAAGTGGCATATTTTCAGCCCATTCTCCAAGATACCCGAACCAAACTGCACATGATAAGCCTACTATTATCCTTTGATACTTCAGTGGCTAGTAAATCTGTTTTGGAGAGGGATGGAATACAGGTGAGAAAGAGCACTTGAACCCTTTTACTCATCCTAGATTACCACCAAAAGCAATATTTTTCTTCCAAGCTTTACAATTTCTTGGTATTTCAAAAGCACCAAGGCAGCCCCATTTTGACATTTCCTTCTAATACTGACTTACATGGCTTTTCTTTCTGCATCCCAGACAGGGATTCCAATTTTTTTTTTTTAATTCAGTATGCAGGAAATTCAGTCTTAGAGGTCCCACAACACATACACAAGTGCCCTTTTGCACATATTTGCTTGATTCTTTCTGGCCCACACACATAGGTGTGAGCAAAACAGAGGCCAAGACAGAGTGATTTTGTTGCTGTAGGTTAACAAATTCCCACACTGGCTCTCTGCCCTGCTTTATGAGGCATAGAAGTTCAAGAGTTCTCAGTTTTGTGCTCACAAAACAAACCCCACTGAGCAGGAGCAGAGATAAAGCCAGGCAGGGAGTTAACAGGGCCTGAGCACAAGACACCTTCAGCTTGGAGGACAGGCAGAGAGTAAACAAGAAATGAGCAGTAAACTGTCTTTTGGGGCTACGGGACTCTTCTTACTGTACCGTGATAGTGCAATGATTCTACTTTAATTGCCATGGCTATATCCTATGGAGTCCTGGAATCTGCAGTTTAGAGGGGCACATTTACAATTCTCAGCCAGAGAACTCTAGTGCCTCATCAAACCCCACACAATATTGCCATGGCAGTTAAAGTGGAATAATAATGTCATAACTGTACAGTGTGAAAGAGCCCTAAGACTCTCTGATTTGTTATGATGATGATGTATACCTTTACTTTTTCCCCAAAACTAGGGTCAAAGCAGTTTACTAACACAATATAGTTAAAACATACAAAAGATCAGCCTTAAACAGTTAAAAATGATGAGAAGTTGTTTTTAAAAAGTAGAATTCCAAAAGTACAGCATCCACAAATCCCTTCGGTGGCTGCACAAACCAGGTCAAGTACAATTGCTGGTGCTCTGAAAAGTTACTTTGGGGGATGGATAACAACCCCTAGAATCCCACAGCCAGCATTCTGTGAGTTGTATTCAAATAAACACAATTTTTCAAGCTCTGTTAACAGTGTCAGATCTTGAACTTTGCAAAAGCTAGTAGCACTGATTTCATCCACAAATTCACTTGCATGAATTAAAACGTAACAAAAACCCTCTCCCAGTGAGTAGTCACTGGGGCACTGGTACAGCCTTCCCTCTATGATACAGTCCAGATAACTATTTCTTTTACTCCCTCCCTCCTGTCTCAGCTTTCATGGCAACAAGTATTGGACCCTTATCCCAATAGGGAGAGGAGTGCTTACAGCATCAGACAATGAAAACCAGGGTTCAAATTCTCACTTAGCCACAAAATGTACGGATTGATCTTGGGCCGGTCACTAGCTTTCAACTCAGCTTACCTCTCAATATCGGTGTGATGATCAAAGATTATATATATATTTATATATTTATTTTATTAATTGCAATTTGTTAATCAATTAATTAATTGATCTTATAGTTACAGTCAGCCCTCCACATCTGCAGATTTCACTTTTGTGAATTTAATTATTCACGGATTATTTGCTGTCCCCTCTGCTGCCTCCCTATGTCATTTTTAATAAGGACCGCAAGACTCACGAGACTGAGAAACTGAGAACGAGGTTTGTAAGCCCTTATTAAAAAAGGTGTGGGGCAGCAGTGGAGGCGGCAATGAGCCCCACCAGCCACCCACTTCTAGATTCAGCTGCTTAATTCACCTATTATTGGATATTATGATGATGGTGCCACCTTTTTTCGTATGAGCTCAAGAGGGTAAACATAGGTCTCCACTCCCCAGTTTATCCTCACAAAGACCCTGTAAGGTAGGTCAAGCTGACAGAGTGTGATTGTCCCAAGCCTCCTTGACTGAGGTTCACGGCTCAGTCAAGACTGGAACCCAGGCCATTTCCACACTAGTCTGTTATGGTGCTGTTATTACACTTTCAATGTCTTATGGAATCCTAGGGTTTGAACTGCAAACCGCAGGATTCCATACGATGTTGAAAGTGGAATAATAGCACTATAACAGGCTAGTGTGGAAGTGGCCCCAGATTTCTCATTTCTCACTCCAGCACTCAAACCACGGTACCCCACTGACTCTGTGGTTCTTGGAGGAAAGGTCAGGATACAGCCATAACAAAAAGAAACAAACTCTGCACTTTATCCTTTCTCTCAATTACACAGGATGAACAAAGCTTTTTCTGACCGTGCTCAGAAAAATGGCTTATACAGCCCTTCACTGTGTTTACTTTTGTGTGGGGCAAGACTACATAGTAAGAAGAGTATCTGTGGGAGCAGGGGCTATGCAAAGGAATGAAGATGGAGAAGTTCTTGGGAGGCTGGACTGAGCCCCATTCCTCAAGTCACCTACTGTACAAACACATCCTCCCTCCAACCTAAAGCAATGGACAAAGGAACTATGATAATATATGGCCACAGATTGCCACACACTCTCTCATCTGCCTGGATGTTCACAGAACGAAAGAGCCTGAGGAAGGGCTAAGTGCTGATCTGTCCAATTTCCAGTGCAGAAGGACGGCCACTCCATCCCACTCACCTACCTGATCCAGAATATCACAGTGTGACACACAGAGGGCACAGAACTCAGGAAAACTACCAATTTTTTTCTTTGTTACAACTTCCAAAATCTCTTGGCCAGCACAGCCAGTATATTTTCAGACAGTGCTTGAGAAAGTTAAAGTTTTGGACTACAGTTCTGAGAATACTCACACAAGCCAAATTGTTTTCAGGATTCTGGAAAACATAATTTCCCCAAAAGCCACTTTCCTGATCTCTGAAAAGGTGACTGGTTCAGAGAAAGCTTCTACAGTCAGCCCTTCACATTTGCTAGGGTTAGGGGTGCAGGACCCTCACAAAAGTTGAAAAATCACAAATATCAAAATGTGTGTGTTTGTGGAAAGGGGGCTGAGGCAAGGTGGGGGGAATGGGTACCCAGGGTCCAAACAAGTTCGGGAAAAGGAAAGGGGAAAGGCGGGGTCAGCAATGGTGGCCCTATACTTCCTGTTTCTCACCCATCTCCCTCCTTAGGTGTGTGTGTGGCATCGGGAGAGGGTTTGTGGTGCTGAGAAATCAGGCTGCAATCCGTCCTTAGCTGGCCAGAAAGCAGCTGGTGGAGGAGGAGGAGGAGGAGGACCAGAGGCAGGTTTTTAAAGGGTTGCAAGGCCTGATTAGAGCCATCGAAAGGAAAGGTTCCCCCAGAAGAGAAGCACCTGAGCATGAGGGGGAAGGGGTTGGAGAAACTCACAAATAATCAAATCCGCGAAAGTCAAATCCACAAATGTGGAGGGCCAACTGTATACAGCAAATAGCCCAGGTGATTTGTGCAATCCAGTCAAATAGTAGAGTACAAGGGATCATAAAAGTGAAATTAAATCATAAAAGTGAAAGAAACAATAGAAGGAACCAGACAAGACAGAACCTTTTGGCCTCAGTGTCACCATCTACAATATGGGAATAATACCTCCCTACTAAGCGAATAATAATCTAAAGATTATTCAGATGATGATGATAGTAGTGGCAGTAATGATGATAATCTCCCAAAGAAACGTTAATGGGCATCCCCACTTTGCATTGCATTCCACTTCCCCACTTTGCATTGCATTAAAAAAGACTTTTCCTCAAGGTCAGAGTATGAAGGGGGAGCTCATGTATTGTTATTTTTATTTTTTTACCTGTTATCTGTTTCCTCCCCAATGTGGTATTTTGGGGACCTGTCTTGTTGTCTGCTTGTGGAATAACATACTGGGAATGATCTCTATAACAGAGCTGCTGCTCGGTCACAGAGCACATTTCTTGTGTAGAAGGATCCAATTTTAATTCTCAGGGTTCCCGATAATAGGATTTCAGGCTCCATGGCCCCAGGGAAAGACCTTGCTGAGAGTTTGGAAAGCAGCCACAAGTTAAAGCAGCTGATTCTGAGCTAAATGGAATAATGATCTGATCAGGGTTGGGGAAAGTTGCGTTTTGGACTACAATTTCCAGAATCTCCCAGTCAGCACAGCCAAATCTGGGAGTTTTGGTCCCAACAACCCCTGCAACATTTCCATGCTCTATGTCTCACTCTGACTTGTGTATACCAATTGATACACTAGTATTCTAGAGAAGGATACTATCCAGAGATTAAGCTGAGGGGTGGGTTTGGTGAACTTCTTCTCATTTCTAATTCCAAGTACACTTTTCAATGTCCAGTCTGAATTACTGTTGAGCCAACCACCTTCTGTTATATCTGTTTACCTCCTTGTTCTGTTTCCACAACACACACAGTTTCCCAAAGCTGGTGTGCAGTCAAGGGGAGAGGGAAAATTACACACCAGCCCCTTGGCAAAAGCCCAAAGGCAAGTGAGATGCAGTCTGCATTCTCTCAGCACCAAAAGCCAATGATCAACATACTGCATGGCCTCATAACAGCTCTCCCACAATTTTTGCAACATGAAGACATTTTCAAAGAGGTCTAGTCTATATTAATCCATTTCAGTCCCTAATTTGAAATGTAAAATATTACCATTCGTGACACGCAGAATATCATTTCTCCTGCTAACCAGGAAGGACAGAGAATGGCTTATTATCATAACAAAGCTTCACATTTGCTTAGGGTTTTTAAAACATGCAAAGTGCTGTGTATATGTTCTCTCAATAATTTTTGCAACCACCCCATATGTTAGAACTGCTCATTACAAAGCAAACAATATTCCCAAATGTACAAGTGATGATAGGATGGCCTGACAATGCCTTTCTCTTTAGGAATCCCTGTGGCTGAAAGCAGATGAGCTATGTGATTCTTTTCCCAGTGACAGAAGAGTCACGTCCAAAGCATCAGTCAGATTCACAACATAGGTCTAACAGGCGCAGAAAGTCTCCCCAGCTTATCATTTTTAAAATTCTCCTTTCCTATCTGCCTCTGTCTGTTGCAGAAACTTTTCATGTCTTGTCTGTTAAATAGGGATGTAAATCTTCAACTATTTTGCCCTCACACAGGAGGATGAATAATTATGGTGGTTTCTTCCCCTGCTGCCAGAGCAAGTGAATATTCCTTTGTACTTAGCTCCCTGTATTCAAATGTCCCAAAATGCTGCACAGGAATCAAAAACATGTAGGTTTTTGTGAGAAAAAAAATCCTGATTTCTGCCCATAAAAGACATTTCCTGCAGGGAAACAGTGTTTTTTCTGTGCCAAGTGCAGGAAGCCAGTCTTCTATACAGGAAACCTGTTTTCTGTTCAAAAATCAGGAATTTTATGCAAAAAAAACATGTTTTTCTATGCTGAATAATTCCTCTGGAATATTCTGGGAGAAAATTGTACAAGATTCTCATTTATCTATTATTCTTCCCAACAGATTTTCCCAACTGTCCAAAACACCCATTTTTCAACATGGAAGCAAATAATAATGACTATTTTTCCCTCTCTACTGCTGAACCAGAAAAGGCACTAGAGTCAAACCAGACTGGAAGATTCCTCTCTGCCTGTCAATGTTCCCTCCTTATTGATTCCAGGGAGATAAAAATGAGGCTCTTTTCCTATGGAACACTGCTTGCTGTCATATAACTGAAAGTGTTCCTTGTAGTTAACTAAATGATTCTCTGTAAATGTGTCTAGTGTGAGATATTCAGAAAATAAACTGTTTTATTTATTTATTACAAAACTCTGCCTGTCTGATGCTTACTCACCACTTTTCTAACAATTAACACCAGCAATAAAATGTCATAAAATCACGGAACAGTTTATAGGCGCTTTCTTATTATCTGCACTTCTTTTTCCTGAACTTCAATAAAACCTTTTGAAACCTTTGAAACATGGAGTATCACATAGCTTTAAGTATCATCCATACAACCCTGAACACACCTGATCTCATATTATTAGAAAGCTAAGGAATGTCAGGCTTAGTTAGTATTTGGATGGGAGACCACCAGGGAACACCAAGTGTCTCTCGGTAAGGATAGGGGGGAAAATTGCCTGAAAGAGTGGGGAGCTGTTGATGAGAAAACTTCCTATACACTTAGGCTCAGGAAGAGTCCCACTTGGATGCTAGATTGCTGATGTCCCTGCTACAGGTTTGGTAAACAGACAGAGGCAAACAATGGGGTAACGTTGAGAATGTGCTACAACTCACTTCACCACTCTCAAGTGATTGGCCTAAAGATCTGGGGAGTCTTCCCTCAACCCAGTAAGGATAAACTGAATGGGTGGTGGTAGTACCAAGTAAAGAAGTTACGGAAGGGTACTCTAGTCTTGTCTGTGCTACAAGACAGTTGGAGTTGCTTGCTCATCTCTGTCTCTTTCTCTTTCTCTCTCTCTCTCTGTATATGTACATGGTTCAATTCACCAGTCAAATTATGCTGACCCCATGAACTTCATGGCAAGGAATACTCAGAGGTGGTTTCCCAATTCCCTCTGATGAAATAGAGCCTACAGCACCTAGTATTGATTAGTGGTCTCTCATCCAAGTACAGACCCTGCTTTGATTCCAAATCAGACAAACTGTATTTGCATGGGAATATTAAGGTGGAGACAGCTGGAATATGTTTGCAAGGAAAAGCTTTCTTGACTCTTCCTCCGCTTCCCCCCATCCTTCCAATTCATCCTTCTGGGCATTTTACCCTCCTAGATCAAAAGTAAGTGTATATGTACGAATGAAGGCACATAGAATGAGGAACTAGTGAGGAAACACTGGGGCGGAGATCCTCTCTCGTTCTCACCTGTTCTTCTCTGCAAACATTTCCCCTATTAGTATTACTAGTCAGACATGTGTTTGGTAAAGCATGTTTCCTCAACTAATTAGTAGCTTTGGCCTCAGTTAGGATGGCATTATTATTACCAGGTTATAAATGTGGGATCAAGAGAAAGGCTTGTTCATGGCAGAGACGACATTGGGATCAGATACCTCCTTGTCGCTCAGCCCAGCTTCCTAATCACTAACAGCCTGGGCACCGTGGACTGCTAGTGCCAAAGTAATTACGTGCAAATGATATACCATGAAAACCTAAATGATATGCTCGGTTAAGATGCAGAAGGAGAGCCAGCATGGTGCAATGGTTTTAGTGTTGGATGAGAATTTTGAGAGTTTAGGGTTCAGATCTCTGCTCAGCCATGGAAACTCACTGGAAATCCTTGGCCAAGTCACATTCTCTTTCTAAGAAAGCAGTGGCAAACCTTCTCTGAATACATCTTGCCAAGAAAACCTTACAAAAAAGGTTGCCATAAATTAGAATCAACTCAAAGGCACATAACAACACAACAGTATAATCCTATACATCTACCCACTGAAACCTACTGAATGGAACTGAATTCAAGGTGTGGGCAGGATTGTAGTATGGGCAGGATTGTAGCCAATCATAGCAATCCTAAATTGAAGTTGGGGATAAAGGGGCTTTATCTGCCACTTTGAAAGTAGTTCCAATCCAAGTTAGCCAGCACAGGTGGCGGGGGCTGTCTTATGTACTTTTTCTTCGTCTTCAATGATACCCTACCCCATGTGGGTGGTTTTCATGGGAAGAAAGGAGCTTACCGTATTTGCTCGCATATAAGATGCATCTGTGTATAAAACGAACTGCATTTGTACACTGGAAAATACTATTCGCTGGTGTATTAGACTCACCAGTGTATAAGATGCACCCCATTTTCAAACAGTATTTTTTTGGGATAAAAAATGAGTCTTATACGCCAGCAGATACAGTACATCCAGAGGACTGAAGGTTGCTTTCAATCTACCTGTTGCATGCTCAGTTTGGGGACCTACCACCAATGGAAACATCTCTGATATCACATCTATGCTGATAGAATTTTCTGTGGACATTCTAACAGCTTTTAGGGTAGATATACCTTCCCACTAGTGGAATTCCTCTCCATTCATGGCAAGTCACTTCCTCTGCACCCTAACCACCACCAACCAATGGACCCCAGGGTTAAGCTTGGGCCATTTCCGCACTAGACGGTTATAGTGTTATTATTCCACTTTCAACATCCTATGGAATCTTGGGGTTTAAGGTCCCTCCTTAAACTGCAAACCCCAAGATTCCATAGGATGATGAAAGTGGAATAATCGCACTATAACCATCTCGTGCGGAAATGGCCTCACTCTGCAAGTTACTTTGCCCACATTCACTCACTTGGCTTACTGATTTCTATTTCCAAGACTTTGGTGTCAAGGTTTTTGAATTTAAAGGCAAGGAAGGGGGTGGTAAAGTCATGGTGCCAAGTGATAGGGAAGGCTGTGATGATTTTGTATATGTGGGCAACAGAGTGAGGGACAAAGTGAAGAGCAGCCATGGGATGGAGCAGAAAAGAAAGGTTCTGGCCTGTCAGATCAGTTTTGGACACTTCAGACCAATTTCAAACCAGCTTTCGAACACTTTCGGAATATAGTTATGCCTGGATATATCTCACAATAGTATCTACTGTAAAATATGACTGGGCACAAGCGTACTGAACAGATAGTGGTTAGTTTGTTGGCTTACTAAGCTCCCATTGATTCAATAGATCTACTCCATTTGTGACTAACAACTGGATTCAGGCTCTTATGTCTCTGCTTATATGAGCTTACAGAGCCATCTGGTCAGTTACTGGGAGAATCAGGATACTTGAGTACCTTACTTGGGAAAAAATTTTTTTTTTGGATGCTGGCCAGGCTTGCTGGGGGATTCTGGGACTAGTAGTCTTTTCACAAGACTTCACAGGTGATGTGCACCTTTTGCATTGGTGGATTCAAGAGGACGGCTTGCAGAATTCAGTGGTTTATGACGTTCTGATGTGTGGATGGATGGATGAATTTGATTTATATCCCTTCTCCCAAAATGGGACCTAAAGCAGCTTGTCTTTCTGTTAAGCAACTAAAAATTAACACTTTTTAGTTATTTCTAAGAAAAGGTGAAGAACTACTTTTTAAAAATTGAAGCTAAAATAGCTAACTACTTTTATCCACGGCAGAGATCATATTGAGACACAGAACACAATTGGTAACTAAGTACTTTTTAAAGTCACTTTCAAAGCTCTTCTAGGATGGTTCCTCCTTAATGGAATCCTGGGAAATAAATTACAGTGAAGGCCATGACGGCTGATGCCTTTCGACAGTGTGACAGTGAATCCACTGTTTCAAATAGGTTCAGCACTTTGGATAGTTCCTTTAAAGTTCTGATGGAAACTGGAGAGGATTTACCACCCCCATTGACATGGGAACCACTAATCACATTTAAGAGAGGGAGCTAATAAGCAGAAACAGATTTTTCAGTGCTCTTTACTGTAATTCCCAGGAAGATGATTTTTCCTGCCTCCCCGTATCTTGGCAGCAGAGTATACTGGAGCTTGCCAATGTGGCTGCTTGGGATTAGGATGGCAATAATGCAGCAGCCCCAAAGTCAGTTTGTGTAGCAGTGCAAGGGTCAGGCCCAAGCACTGAAGCATAGGCACCGGCCCACTTGCCAGGCCAACATAAGGACACTGGCTGTGAGCCCAGCCCATCCTCAACAGGAGCAAAAGCGTGAGCAGTTTGCAACACAATCCACAGAGGACAAAGAGACAGAGTGAGCAATAAAGAATCAAAGTCCTGCGATTAGGTGGAAACTGCAAGCTCAGCACAATCATCCGTGTAGGGCAGGAGTAGAAATCATGTGGCCCTCTAGATGCTGGTAAATTGCCGCTCCCAGCATTCCTCACCATTGGCTATGATGCCCAGGAATGATGGTATTTGTAGTCCAATAACATCTAGAAGGCTGCAGGATTTCCACTCTTAAGGAAGGCTGAAGCAGAGTGCAATGTAAAAAGAGAAAGAATGAGGACTGCCTCAGCCTTAAGTTTCCCAACTGACTATTTGTAGTTTGTGGTTTCCTGGCTCCTCTAATGTACATCTAAAGTGATCATGTATCCACATATTCTTACCTCATTGCTTTGCCTCTTATCCATTCTTCCTCCGCCAGGACTTTAGACCCCAAATTCCTTTTGGTGAGAACCAATAGCCCATTTGAACTATCAAAACATGCTCTGGGTGGGGATCCCATGAAAAGTGGTTGGAAACTTCAGCTGGTTCAGAATGCTACAGCCAGTTTGCTGGTTTCAGAGAGTATGTGGTTTCCTGGTTACTACAGCTTTCCTGACTGCTGATTTGTTTCTGGTTCATCTATGGCCCTTTCCCTCTCAACCCTCCATAGGGACAGAAGAAGGACAGGACCGTGATGATGCTTATGTACATCATTGTGGTCCCGTCCTTCTCCCATCCATGGCAGTACAATTGCAGATTAACCAGCAATTGCACCACCATTGTGAATTTAACTTGTCTGCAGAAGCCCTGGATGTGCAACAACTACGCTTCCTGCCCCAGCGCAGGACAGTACCCAGTTGTGCTGTGGCAGAGACAGGCATGGCCATCACGCATCCTGGAACACGGAGGCAGCCAGTGTGGAGAGGAGTGCTTATGTTGCACTTCCTTCCCAGCAGAGCTGACTTCAGGACCCACACCAGATATGTCTGCGACCAGGTAAGGTGCAGAAAGGGCCTATGAAGCCCTATATGACTTGTGACTAAGGTATCTGAAAGATCTCAGTCTCCCTTACAAGCCCAGGTTTCAAGATCTTCAGAGAAGATTCTTCCTTCTGTCCCAGCCCTCCCAGAAGCACATCTGATCTGAACGCAACGGAGATATTTCACAGTGGTTGATCACAGGCTCTGAAATTCTCTGTTAAATTTCTCCTTTCCATTGTCCTTTTAAATGGCTGCTTTTATTCAAATCCGCCTTTGGCATTTTTTTTATTTGAATATTTTTTTATTTGAACTGTACAGTTGTTAGCCACTGTGTGCAATTCTTGGATGGAAAAGTGGAAAATAAATATAATAATAAACTAATATTTTTATTTAAGTTTTCTTAAGTTAGTCTATAAAAGCACTACATATACTCGTCTCCCCCAATCTGGCAACCTCAGATGTGCTGAGTTACTACATCCATCTTACATAGCCAATGGCTGTGCTGGTTGGGCTGACAAGAGTTGTAGCCTTACACATCAACAAAGTGCCAGGTTGGAGAACACTGATGTACACCTATAATCAACAGGGCTGGTAGCTCCCATAGTGAGGTGGTGTATCTATGAAGTTTGAAGAAGATACACAAGAAGCTGGACTCATTCAGAAGATGCAGTACAAGACCTTGGCTCATTTCTTTAAGGTTCACACTAAAATCAAAAGCAAATTCATCAACTCAACTGATTTTTAAACCACCAGTAGCCAGTCTATACCTAAATATCCATAATGACCACATTTTTTGTGTTCTTTCAAGTGATTTTTGACTTACGGCAACTCTAAGGTGACTCTATCACACATTTTCTTGGCAAGATTTGTTCAGAGGGGGATACCTTTGTTTTCCTCTGAGACTGAGAAAGTGTGACTTGCCTAAGTTCATTCAGTGGGTTTTCATGGCCAAGCAAGAATTCAAATTCTGGTCTCCAGAGTCATAGTCCAACATTCAAACCACTACACCACACTGGCTCTCTATGACCACATACAAGTAAACAATGGTCATCCTACTTGGCTTGTCTGCACAGCCTTCAAAACCTGGGTCTCTCTACTGCTTGAGCCAAGAATTCCAAAGTAAGTACTTTTCCATTAGCATCAATTCAATTCCAATTTCAAGCATAAAATCATCAGTCTGTGAAAAGATTGCATTCAGCACCCCCCCCCAAAAAAACTACTCAACAACAGAAAAGGAAAAAGACCGCCTCTATAATAAAAGACAATCCACCTTTACACACACACAAACAGAAATATAATTAAAGTGGTATCATTTTGGAATGTACTATTAAACTATAATTTTAAAATGTAATTTAAAATCATGTCAATTTTTAACATACCACTTTTTAAAAGTCACTTTCTAAGCTTTGTCTGACCACACAACACTTTGCCTCTAAGTGGTGTTGTACTATATGTGGTGGCTGCCAAACAACACACTTGTCCATACTTGAGTGCTGCTGTTGCTGCTGCTACTTTATGAACACAAGATGAGCCCTGTGAGATCAGACCAAAACCCTTTCTAATCCAACAATTTGGGGCCTCCAACGGCCAAGCCGATGCTTCTGGAAAGCCCATAAACAGATATGAGTACAACAGTACCTCAATGTTCCAGCAACTGGTACTGAGAGGTATACTACCTCTACTAGTACTATCATAAACAGTAGACCCTGATAGACCTCTTCTGCTAGATTTATGTCACATACTTTCCCACATTTCATAGCTGAAATATATGTGTGTGGCCATGCAAGGGTCGAATGTGGTCAAAGGGATGTGGCCAAGTAACAAGAGGGGAAAAGTTATTAACTGGGAAGAACTTACAAAAGTACTATTTTAATCAGAGAAACCCTTGAATTTATCTACTGAGGTTGGGAATGCCTGAAAAAAAGAAAAGAAACACAGATGAGCCTATTGGAAAGGGCAAAACTCTTCCTACTCCTCTCTCTCCTGTTGAGTTAACTGAGCACAAACTACTTTTGCACTTTGAACTCAGTTTGCAGCAGCTGAACTAAGCTGCAGACAAAGGAGGAAAGCAGATGGAGGAGACAGAAACTGGGACATTTTAAAAAGCATCTGAGAAAGTGAGATAGCAGATACCTCAGAGTGTTTCTGCTAAACTGGGATGGTTGAGGGTATAATGTCACAGCCCAGCAAGTGAGCTACACAAAGCTCTAATTCATACCATCACTTGTTGACAAGGGATGATTGTCATTGCTGAATACAGATAAAATCTCACTGTCAGAATCCTTCACAATGTCACCCAGTGTCACTTCAGACACAAGTTTCAAATTCCACTGAGGTAGGTCATACGTGCCATTAAGCCAGAGGTGGGCAACTGTGGTAGGCTAAGAGGCCACATTAGCCCTCCAAAAGACATGGAGGCATATTTTTGGGCCTTCCTGGTCTTCTACAGGGCATTCTGGGGCATTGTGAGAGGGGAAAAACTTCTTTGACCAATTTTACAAAATTTTGTTTTGACCCCCTGAGGGCTTACAAGGAGGCTCCAAAGATGGCAGAAATGCCCATCACACACCCTAGAGATCATTTGAGGGCATTTCTTAGCAAAAAAACAAAAACAAAAAACTCTTTTTTGATCCCTAGGGTACCCTGGGGACCACAAAAATAGCCCTGGAAATGTATGAGGCCCTTGGGCTACACTTTGCTCACCCTGCATTAAGCATTCAGAGAAACCTTTCTGCATCTTTTTCATTGACTACATCCCCAAAGTTATCACATACTTTTCATGGCAATCTTCATTTCCAGAGAGACGTTTGTAACCTGAATGCTATCAGCATGGGCTTAACGATCTGCAATCAAATTAACAGCACTTCTGAAACTTCCTGCTCTTGCCCGAAAGGCAGCAGATGTAACTAGGTAAACATTAGCCTAGTCATGTAAATAATACTTATTTAACGTTCTCTTAAAAATTTCCAGAGTAGTAGCAGTCATGTTAGGCTATTGCATCAGCAACGACAAAGAGTATTGTGGTGCCTTAAAGTCTAACAAACATATTATGACATAAACATTCAGCCAATGAAAGCTTCTGCCATCCTTGGTACCTTCCACAGATTTCAGACTTCAGCTTCCGTTATCACTCACCACTATTGGCAGCATTAGCCATGTCTGATGGGACACGTATCCCAAAACAACTGGAGAGGAAAATCTAGCTTATGTCTCATTAAATGTGTTAGTCTTTAAGGTATCACAAGACTGTTGAGGTTTCTTTCAGAAATTTCTTTCAGAAATTCTTTCAAGTCACAATATTCTAGATGGGCAACTGTGTCAGTGAGTGACAGATATGGAAAAATGGGACAGTATCTACATGAAAGATGTAAACTGATTTATTAGTTATTTCCTTTATCCAGGGAACCATAATTCTGTGAGGTGGGAGAAAGCTTTCTCTATCAGAAAACATGCTGCAATTGCAGCAGATTATAATTCCCAGCCTTCTCTGGAAGAAACTATGACAACAGAACTTGTATAAAACCAATATAAGTTAGCAGTAGGACTTAATAACTTTAATTAATAGTAGCATAAGCTTTCAATCCCCCTCCTCTAAGTGGGAAGATATAAGGCTGCAGTCTTAGATATGCTTGTTTAGGAAAGTAGGTCTCACTGAAACCATTGGGATTTACTTCCAAATAAATATGCATAGGATTGGGTTCCACACTTCCTTTCCCCATAACCAGGAAATTACTACAAGTGAAAACCTAAACAGTTTCTATCCACATAGAAATAGCTCAGAAATTTTTTTTGGAGGGGGTGCTATAGCCCCTGGAATCTCTGAACCAGCACAGCGACAGGCCGTGCTAGCTGGGGGATTCTGGGAACTGTAGTCCAAACAACAAAATTTCCCATACTCAGATTGGGCTCTGAAATAGCCATTTGTGTGGCTGCCTATTATACTGCAAATCAAGAATTGTCTCCAGGCAACCAGGAAGGGAAACTTCACAGAATTTGGCTCTTTTTAATTTACGCTACAAATGTACTAATGTAGTTACATGTGTACACACAGGCTAGTATAAATACATATACATATATAAATATATATGAAATTAAATTTGGCATCAGACTATTGTGGACTTACAGATCTAAGTTAAATATTCTGTGGCTGCAATCCAACATCCCCTCAACAAGCATAAATATCTACAAGTAGAGATATACAACATTGACACATCACAACTCCCCTGAAGAATAGCAACATTGTACAACACATGTCAATGACTGGGTGTTGTTGCATCCTGCGCAATGAACATTGCACAACCAACAATGCCCCATGTTTCTGTATATGCAATTCCACTTCCATCACTGCCAGCAGAAGATGCCAAATGTGTTCTGGTGAATAATTCACTCTGGATGCAGGTGGCACTCACAGAATGCCAGCCTGTATCTCTACATATTATGCCCTTATAAACCTATCTGGCAAGAAGTGGGCACCAAGAGGCCTGCCAAAGCCACTCTTTAAAACATTAGATTGACAAATAAAGTTGACCATTGATTCTGAGGATTAATCATTCATTTATTATTTGTGATCTTTCCTCTGTCTGTATGCGTGCAATGTGGCATGTTTTCCTTTCCAGTGCATGTTGCATCTCAGGTCAGCTGCCTCTCTGGGGATCCACCTCATGCCAAGTTTCCAGGGCTTTGCTAATTGCTCAGGATTGGGGATAAAGAAAAGCCACTTGGAATTCTTATAAGTGGTGCCAGAGTCAAAGCCATACTTTCAAAAAGAAGAAAAAATAAGGAGGGCAAGTAAAGTGGGATCCATGCTCGTGGGTATACTACGTGATCATCAAGAAAAGATGCCTCAAGGACTTCCTTGAACTAGAGCTTAGTCTAAGCCTAGGATTAGTCAGGAGTAAGCTACAAAACCTACACAGAATGCCACTGTGATTAAGATTTGGGTTAGACAGAAGAAAAAAATCCAAAGACATCAAAGTGTCTGTAGTATTCATGAAAATATATCATTCATAAATAGATATATAATTAACAAGTATATATTTCAATATAGATACAAGGTATCTGGATTTATATTGTATAGCATTAGTGTATATTTAGCATTAAATTCAACAAATTAATACAGAACTTGGATTTTGAATAAAACTGTTTATGTGCCACCTTATGACTGTTGACTCAGAAGCCAAGATGAGAAAATCTGATAGCCAGGCTTTCTTCTCCATTTGGATTTTTTAAACTTCAAGTTCTTTCCTTCCCAAATATGAAGAAAATTTGGAAATGTCAGTAAATTCTTCCAATTTGAACTGAAACCTAATCCCTCCTCACCCTCATTTGCACTAGCCAGATCTAATAAATATACTTGTTTCCAGCATGGAATAGACTGTAATTTTATGGCCAGCACTTTCTTTTTAAATTGAGATTTAAATCATTCTTCTTAATCTGGAGTACTCTAAATGAGACTAGAGATGATGGGGAGCTGCAACAAACAAGAGACCATCTCCAAAATTCTGTGCTCTCACCAATGATCCAACTTCCAAGAGCGTGTAATTGCAAGGGAAAGCAAACTATTGGTCTTTCTCTATTCAGATTAACCTGATGGAGTTGGCCACACTGGAGGAAGAGAACTAAGCTTCGACCCCCCCAAAAATTCCAGACTTTCCCCAAATTCATCAGGCCTAAAAAGAATATTGTTACTGCCCTGGCTAGTCCGAGCTTTGGGGATATTAAAAGATATCCCTTGATATCACAATTCGGCTGCACTTCTCTATTCCTCTCCACGTGCTTGCGAGGCCACCGGACAAGCACGTAAACAAGCTCGGCCGTTAATAGCTGTAATATTCAAACTACAATACAGGCAGGCCAGAAATAGCTGATTCACTGCTTTAGGAGACCTCCAGGCAAGTACTCTAATTAAGTATGCACGCCACTTACAAAAGAGCCTCTGCCCCGCGATGGCAGCTTGATGGGTAAACTATGCAATACCCAAGTACTCTGCGTTTGCATACTGGCTACTCTACTGAGAACCGCTACGATAACTCAATCATTCAGATTCTGACCTTTCGGAGGCTTTGTCTCCAACTCCAAATCTATTGTTTTCCCCCAAGTACGGCATAGCCTGCAGTCACAATTCTCCTTATAAGAACCCTTGATTCCGAGACCTTCCTCGGAACGCTCCCGAGTTTCATCCCGCCTTGCTGCCGCTTTGCTTGGTGAGCCTCCCCTCGGCTCCACGTGCTGAGCTACATCGCACCCCAGCTTCGCTCTCTATTTTTCTGGGCTTCAGGACAGGTGAAGTATCACCCAAACCAACAATCCCTCTAAAAATCCCTCTATACCGTTCCAACCTTCATTTTCTTTAGTTATCTTGTATGAGTGTGTCGCATACACTGTTTTGCTTGTATTTAATAAACATCAGTTATTATTTCAACTTCTGTGCTCTCCTTGACTCGACCCGACCCCGTAGACATAGGGTTCAAGATCTCGCTACGTTACCCTGCCTCTCGTAACGCTAAGCAGTGCTCTGAGCTAATTTTCCCCACCTTTAGTTGAGCACATTTTGGTGTCCCTCCTGGGACCCCCAGTACACAGGGTAACAATATCCTGTAAGTAAAGTGGGAATGACAGAGAACTGACAGTGTTAATCAACAAGGCAATAGTAACTGCAGCAACAACAGTAACAGCTCAATATATTTTACAATTCTGCATGAGGAAGGTAAATTCAGATCCTGAATAGTGGAGCAGAATCCTTCTTTTGATTCTAAGCATATGGAACAGCCCAAAGGTATAATTAGCAATCTATCTTTTTAGCCAATAGATCCTATTACAAATGAAGCTGCCTTCTGTTACATCAAAAATATTGGGTCAAAGCCATTGGACCATTTAGGCTACTATTGACTCCAAGGATGGGGAACTTCAATGAGTCCAGACCTCAATTTTCTGACTCTGGGACATTCTTGGGGGCTGCATGAACTGCCAAAAAATGCACAAAAATAATTTTTTAAAAAAACAGGAATCCAAAACAAATGGCCAGAAGCCTGTATCTCATTTTAAAAATTGGCAATACATGCCTTCCAACATTTCACAAATGAAAATCAGGACTTATGTGGCCAAGCAGTATGTGGTCAAAATGGCAAAAGTTATTAACGGGGAAGAACATACAAACTAAGAGAGTCTACAGCAGTTTGCTTTTGCTTGAGTCTATAGGCAAGGGTAAGATTCCGCCCCTCTTCAGTTCTCCCCCAATTGCATTAATTCAATGCAAACAACTTTTTCACCTTGAACATAGTTTGAAGCAATTGAAGCAAGCTGAGAACAAAGTAGGGAAATGCAGGGAGGAGAGAGAAACTGGAGCATTTTAAAAGCAGCTGGAAAAGCGGGACAGAAGATTAACTGGGACAGTTTCTGCCAAATCAGGATGATTGTAGGGTCTGATATTGTTTGATTTTAAACAATACAAGAGGATCCCGCAGCCCACTGAAAAGGTGAGCTGTTTCTCCTAGAGGCTTCCGGCAGAGAAAATGTACCCCTTTTGGGCACCAGAAAAAGGGCAATTCAGAGATTTTGGAGAAGACAGGGGCCTCCAAAGGGTCCTTTGGGGGCCATGGTTTGTCCACCCCCATCTACACTGACTGGCAAAGTAGGTCTTTCAGTTGAATGTGCTGGAGATTGAACCTGGGACCTTCTGCAACAAAAGCCATAATCTTGACATCCATGTGTTGCCAGCTGCATAACAATTTGCAACACTCATCAAAACATAGTGCCATGGGGTTGATCTTAATGGCATTTACAAGCTTGCAAATGTTGTTCCTTTTTTTTTTTAACTTCTAGAGAGGCATCGAGACAGACTTAGTTAATGCTACAGTTAATATTTTTAAAGTTTAACCCTACCTCACTGCAGCAGCAGAAATGGCAGGCAGTTCACAAGGCCACAGCTGAGACCCAACGCTCGGGGAGTCTTCAGAAAGAAGGGATTCCTTTGTCGGGCTGCCCTTGGTGACTCCAGTTCAGTCGGCTCCACATTCTGCCTTAACTAATTAAACTTGATGGCAGGAGTTGGGTTCCACCTGGGGTTTTATTAACTGAACACTTTGTCCCTCTCTCAAACCTTGAACTCGCGTCCTTCTAAAACTGGGCAGTGTCCAACTGGCAACCCACAAGTTGGACCTTGGCAGCAATGTTTTAGTCAAAATGTAGGTGACAACGCCCCTGACCCTGTGCATTTCCCTCATGACTGAAGGAAAGTGGTCTTGTTCATTCACCTGGGATGAAGGGCAGAACTAGGCCTGAAGGAGAAGCATAGCAAATTGATGTTTGATCCATTAGGCTATGCAGGGAGGATTAGGGTTGCCACATTCCACTTCCTCAAATCCTGCAACTAATTTGCTTAACATGCAGATTTTTCTAATTCTGAAAATTATTCTGATTTGCATTTAAATTATGAAAATTTATTGCAGTAATTATTGCATTTTTTGTTCGTCTAATGTTTCAACCTTCATACCACTTATTACAGTTTAAAGAACCAGGATAGAGTTTGGAATAGTGGAACCCATGTTCAGATCTCTGTTAGGTCACGGACTTTGCCATGTGATCTTGGACCATCACTGCCTCTCTGCAGCCATATTAGTGGATGTACAATCAGGACAGGAACACTCAGTCTTTCTTCTGTAAATGTGCCTGCCTTATATTACCCATGATAGCCCTTTTATGCCAATTTAGTTCCCCTGATGTTGTTTCCAAGTCTAGCAACAAGTTATCCTGCTGGCTGGAAAACATCTGTGTGAAAGGGGTCCTCAGAGACCTTAGGAAAGTTACTTTTTTGGGCTACGATTCCCCAAGTGCCCTAGCCACCTGGAAAAATGTATTTTCAAGCTGTGGTCATTTGGTGGAACGGGTAGTATCAAGCAGTCACCATTTCACTACCTGATCAATTCCAACAAACTGCTCTCCTTTATAAATGCCTCTCTTGCTACGCTCTTGGTTGGTTCACCTAGTGGGTTTCCACGGCCAACCGTGAACTCGAACCCTGGCCTCTAGGGTCATTGTTCAACGCTCAAACCACTATACCATGCTGGAAAACTAATCCAAAGCAAATACCCTTGAAAGACCAGGTTAACAGCTTGCGGGAGGACTTCTGGGCTTGTCACTATTTGGAAAGTGACAAGCAGCATCAGGAAGGGACAGCAACGCCTTTTATTAAGCAAGACCAGTATGCCAGGTGCAACTTTATGTAGAATGGGTGACATTCCCTGGACACTAATAACCTCCAAGATGAATCACTGTCATGTAGGATTGCCTCAAAAGAGGAAAGTGCAGTTACTGAACAACTTGGTCACTCAGATCCTGGTGGAGGCCAGAAAATCCAATCATTAAAACCAAATCCTAGAGCATCTACACAGTTTGTCACGACATTCCTAGGCCTGATAAGAAGTGCTAGCATTAACTTTTAAGGCCCTATACTGTTTGAGATAACATTATGTGAAGGATCATCCGTACATAATGTATGGACTTTAATGTTCATACGTTAAGATCTTTATTGGAGCCCCCTACCTATATACCAGCTGGTAGGACCTGTCAGGCAAAACGGACAGTGCCTTTTCGCTGGTGGATTCTCAGCTATGGCACTCCCTCTGATACTGTAACTCAGGCCATTTCCACACTACACTATTATAGTGCTATTATTCCACTGTCAACATGCTATGGAATCCTGGGGTTTGCAGTTTAGGGAGGGGCCTTGAGAATTCTCAGCCAGAGTGTTCTGTGGCCTCCGTAAACTACAAACCCCAGAATTCCACAGGATGTTGAAAGCGGAATAATAGCGCTGTAACAGTGTAGTGCAGAAATGGCTTCAGTTTAAAAGAGGACGATAACCGGATACAATGCTGCCTAAGAGCTCCTGGAGGGAGCAGTGAATTCTCTGAGGGAAGGGAGGGGGCTCTGTGAAGGAAGAAAATCCTTTTTAAAAGGGTTTTTGCCTCAGTCAGAGGGAGACAGACAGTTGGAGGCAGACTGGTGGAAAACGCAGCTGTCCGAGGGGAGTTACTGAGTGTTTGAGTGGTGGTTGAGTGGATTTAGGAAAAGGGTCTGACGTAACTCAATTGAAACAGTATTGTTTGGACCCGAAAACTCAAACCCGAAGCACTCATTTTGTCTGTTATTAAATAAAGTTAACCCATTGATTATTTTGTAAACCTGACTCTGGGCAGCATTATTTGCCCTGAAGCTAGGGTGAGGCATGCTTACCACAACTAATGTAAAGCTAAGACACACACTAGTCCATAGTGAGGTCATTTGAAGGTCTATGACCCCAAATCCAAGGGGGGATTTTATAAAGGGACTAGAAGTGGCAGGCTTTGAGGGGCTTGGTACTATAGAGGCCAGCCCGGAGGGAAATCTGCGAATCACACTTCCTTCCACATGAATTGTGCTGGGCCACTTAAGATACCCTAACCTTAAAATTGACCTTAAAATTCTATTTCTTCAACGCTGCATTCTCCAGAGGATGTAACTGGGTGTTTTTGGGTTTATTTTGCAACAGCTTTCCAATATGTCTGATTGTAAATTTGGCTTGACTGACCTACTGTTACGCACCTTGCTTTCTGGAGCTAAGTTGCTGAAAAGCAGCCTAGAATAACCTTACACAAACATAAACACACCTTTCAAGGAATGCATGGTTGTGAAAGGGGCATGTGGTTATATCCTAAGAAACAAAACAGGATGCGCTTACACATATAACAACGTGGCAAAGGTTTTTTTTCTTTTTTTTTAAAGCACAGAGCAGGGGTTAAGCTCTGAAGAAGAAGAAATGCTGGACTGAGAGAGTGAACAAATCTTTTGCTACTTGCTGCTTCCTTCTCTGCCCTGTTGAGGGGAGTATCAAGGTGATGTCTTTTGCAACAGGGAAAAAACTTAGAGGCATTTGCTACTGCATCTGATTAAAAAGACCTGAAGAGGTACCCTCGAATTGTGTTCTGCTTTCTGAGATTATTGGTTCCTTTCCCCTAGTGTGTCAAAACAGAAAAGTTTCACAGAAAATTCACATTCACAGGAAAAAAAAAGTTACCAAGGTTAGAATAACAGCTTACAAAGAGAGGTCAATTTTAAAATTTTAGAACAGACAGGAGGCAAGGAATGGGTCCTGAAGAAAATACCTTGCTCCCTCCCATTTTATTTCCTCACGCTGAAATTTAACTCCACTCCCAGGATGGAAAGAAACAAACAGAAAAACCATGACCACACTAACATGTTGTTCAAATCCTGAAATCAGAAGAGAATGGAGGATGAGACTGCTTCCTGGTGAAGGATTCTAAAATCAAAGAATATAGCTATGGGAAAGAGTGACAAAATGAGCGCATTGCTTCCCCTGATAAAAATTCTGCCCCCCATTAATTTTTTCTTCACTCCCCAAATTTGTAGTATTGCCGAGAGTGAGTCACTGAAAATTGTTCACATCAAGAATTCTTATATTTGCTTTCCCTTGGTCACTTTTGCTTGCTCCTTTTCTTTGGATGCCTACACTGCATTTCAAAATGCTCAGCTGAGGTTTTAGGTTACTGCAATGCTAGAAATTTGGGGACTGAAGGGAGATTTCACAGGGTTCTGCCCCCCATATCTATCCCCCTACCTATACTGGTAGATGTTCTTTAAATGAAAGGAAAGCATGTTAGGCCCAAAGAAGCAAGATTTCCCAATTAACACGGTACAAGCTGCAGACAAAGCCAAGAATGGCACCTTTGCTATTCCAACGGAGAAACCTGGAACTGAACTGAAATTGTATCATACCCTATATATAAATCCTTGCAAGCTTGTCACATGCTCTGCTGCCCAGTGTGGTAAATAAAGAAAGCCCAACCCCTGCCATTTGTTCTGCTTTTCCTGATCCCATTTCTGAATTGCAGCCTTGTTTATTATTGCTGATACCAGATCTAGGCAAGATAACGCACCCATTTCAAAACTAATTAATACAAATCGGAGCTACTGCCTACTGGTTCTGTGCTCCTAATAATGATTGTAGATTGTAATCCCTCATTCACATATCTCTTTTAATTATTAGATATCAGGCTGTTCAGATGGGGCAAAAGTTTTAGGAGGTTGTGGTATCTGTTGTTGTAGCTCTCAGTTTTTAACAAGATAACCAAACAATGTTGCCCCACACTATTTTCTGGCAATGCCACGTACCAGCTGTGACGTTTTATTCTTGTCCTCCAATGAGTTTCTTTTTAATTCCAATTCCAAAAAACTCCTTCTCTTCTATTCCTACAGTGCATCAATTAAATGGCACTCAACATTATAACTCTATGATTTTTTTAAAGAAAAAATTCATCCTTCAAATCTCAACAAATCATACACCCATCTTCTTCTTTTCTTTTTTTTAAAGGACCTTTGGAAGAACCCTAATGCAGATCCAAGAAATTGATACAAACAGTGCCAACAAGAACAGAACAAAGTTGTGCATAGTGATGAAGTGGCTGTGGGAGTCTCCCATCTCTATTTGTCTCTCCTCCCTTGTTCCCTCTCCTCTGCGCACTGGATGTTGGGATTTCTAGTGGCTGCTACAGGAGCAATCTACTCTAGCTGTGGCACAATGGTGACATAGTGACACAGCAACCTATCTGTGCTAACTGCCTTGATTCAAGTTACTATATCTCCACATTCTCCACTGGTGGGCATGATACAGGGATAACATCTGAAAGATCTTGAACATTCACCAAGACAGGGAATATTATTTATTCCCATGTATTTTGTCTAGTTCAGTGGATTCACACACATTGGGGTGGGAAGAGAGAAGTATAAGTTATGTTTGGTGTCTTGGTTGCTAAATCCAACCCAGCAAAGATTTCTAGGTCTCAGCCCAGAAGCTAGTGTGTCTGTGCTTAGGGAACAGCATCATCAGCTGCACACAACCAATCAACAAGGAAGCAAGAAGTGAGCCCTGCCGCTCAGCATCAGCTTATAAGAAAAGACAAGAGGCCCTTTCCCACTATGCAATTATAACACTGTGATAATTTGGTGAGGCACTAGAGCTCTCTTGCTGAAAATTCTAAAGATTCCTCCATAACATGCAAATCCCAGGATTCCATAAGACAGGAACACAGCAGTTAATCATAGCACTATAATTGTGCAGTGTAAAAAGGTACCAGACCACACACCCATCTAGTCCAACATCCTGTTTCTGTGCCCAGCCAGATGCCCCCAGGATATTAACAAAGAAAACAGGAAGCAACAGCTCTCTTCGACTGCAACTGGTGTTCAGAGGTACACTACCACTGTAGCAGGAGGTTCTATTTAGCACACCTCGGTAATAGCTACACTGAGAGACCCTTCCTCCTCCGTGGATTGGTCTGGATGACTCTCTAGTAAAACGTGCTGCTGTCCCAGGAAGTATGTTGACTGGATAATCTGCAGTCTTACTCAATATTTTCCCACCCCTATTCTGATTTCCTTAAAAAGAGAGAGAGAGAGAGAGAGACAGAGAGACTACCCTGAACCATGATATCCCAGTCACTCTCTGTTGTTCTGCTAAGACTTCCTCTTTTCATTTTCATTTTCACAGACAGAGATACAGGGAAAGAAAGTCTAAACTCTTGAGAACACTCAAAGAAAAAGATGAAATAGTCAGGAAAGAAAGAAAGAAAGAAGGAAAGAAAGAAAGAGTTTTGAACTTCAAGGCAGGTAAATATTTATATTTACAAAAACAACCTAAAAGAAAGTTACTGCAAACAAAGGGGGCAGGGAGGGGAAGCAGCTTCGAAACTAGTATGAAAGGGAAAATAAAGTTAAGACTGGGAGTGGCGGGAACACAAAAGAAAATAGGTAGGAAGCCAAAGAAAACAAAGTTTTGGACACCTCAAAATTCCAGACTTTACCTTTACAGTTTTACCGATACACAGCTGGCAACAAGCTCCACTGAATCCAGTGGATCTTACTTCCAGATAAATGAGCACAGGAGCAGGGTACAGATATTTCAAATCACCCTGTGCCTGGGGTTTTTCCCCCGCACTCAGTGTGAACCTTTCTGGCTCCGGGGCTAAGGAGGGAAAAAGTGCAACGAGACCGGCCTGGGGAATGAGAGAAAGAGAGACGGGGTAGGAAGTGGGGAGGGGGAAGAGAAAGAGAGAGAGGGAGGGAAAAAGAGAGTCACCTTACCTGGCCCTACTGATCAGTGTTTCTGCTGCCGCCTTGACTCTCAGAACTGGGGGATCCTGTTTAGTTTGAATCCTTTATCTACCTGCCCCCAAGGTGGCCACACCTCCTCCTCTTGACATCATAGCCGATCAAAACACACACACAGCCAGACTAGGATCAGTCAAAGGTGTTCTCTGGCAGGTGCACCCAAGCTCCAAACTCCCTCTGCTTTGGCCCTATCGTTCAGAGTCAGATATTCCACCTCCCTCGACTTTTCCTCTCCCTTCTCTCTAATGCTCCCCTGCTATCCTCTTTTTCTTTTTCTTTCGTTCTCTTTTTTCTTTGAACATCAAGTCACGATGACAATGTTTCCACACCACCCCAGAGGCTGCCAGCTAGCAAGGAAAGGGCATCTGGTGTTACTCGTAAGCCTGATAAAACCAGACATGACAGCTTTGAGAGCGTAGAGGTGGGGCGGGGGCAGGGAGCAGAGGCTGGAGAACGAAAGATCACATTTCTCGTTGGCCTGCTGATCGGGCACTACGATGCATAACCTTCCGTGGACAAGGTCCACAAAATGTATGCACTTCTTGGGCCTAGCACTTCAGACTGCACATCGGATGTGTCATTAAGGGGAATGGAAAGGCATCTACTCGTCCGCAAACAGACAAGTAGATGCCAAGGAAACCACAGAATCAATAACAAATTCCCATTGCTGTATTTAATTTAATCATCATCATCACCATCATGATGATAACAACAATAATAAGAGCAGCGATAGCAGCAGCAGCAGTAGGAGAGTACCCTCCAATGGTCCCGATTTGACAGGCACAGTCATGATTAAGGCTCTGTCACCCCACTTTTTAAGATGCTTTTAAAATGTCCCAGTTTTTCTTTCTTCTGCTCTCTTTCCCCCTTTTTTCCTGGGCTTACTTCAGTTGCTGCAAACAAAGTTCAAAATGCAAAATTAGGCCATTTCTGCACTACACTGTTATAGTGCTATTGTTCCAGTTTCAATCTTCCATGGAATCCTGGGGTTTGCAGTTTAGGGAGCGGCATTTAGAATTCTCAGCCAGAGAGCTCTTTGGCCTCAGTGAACTACAAGCCCCAGAATTCCACAGGATGTTGAAAGTGGAATAATAGCACTGTAACAGTATAGTTTGGAAATGGACTTAGTTTGCAATCAATTAACCCAGCAGAGAGGAGAAGGCAGACATCTGCCCTTCCCAGTAGGCTCAAGCAAAAGCAAACTGCTGTGGCCTCTCCTACCTTTCATGTTCTTCTTTATTACTAACTTTTGCCATTTTGACCATACTCTGATGTTGCCTAGCCACATGTGTCCCAGTTTTCATCTGTGAAATGTTGGAGGGTAATAGTAATAATACTGTCAAAAAGAAGAACAATAATACCACTACGAAAAGAAACATAACCCTGCCAAAACTTAAACAGATTAATATCTTACTGATTGTATTGGGAAACCTACCAATATTCCTCCTTCTATCCCTTTTTAATTTCGTGGAACAGAGACAAAGAAAGGATTTAGCTCTTGCTAGATGGTGGTCTACCAATTTATCACTTACTTTTAGTATTACCATTATTATCTTGTTTTCAGAGTCTTTCAGGTCTCACCAAATGGAATTTTGGACCATCAGTGATTTGGATTCTGTCCAAAAATTGAGGACTCAGTGAAGTGTCATCAGAAAATGTGACGCACCCTAAGCAATGTCACTTTCTGTAACTGTTGTGATCCTATTTACAGCAATTTCATGGAGAAGTTTTGTCAGTCCATTGTTGTTGTTGTTGTTTTAAGAAGACCAAGGCCATTTCCACACCACACAACATCCTGTGGAATTCTGGGGTTTGTTGTTTACTGAGGCCAAAGAGCTCTCTGGCTGAGAATTCTAAATGCCCCCCTCTGAACTGCAAACCCCACAATTCCATATGATGTCGAAAGTGGCATAACAGCACTATAACAGTGCAGTGTGGAAATGGCCCAAGAAAAGAATGACAGTGTAACCATTAAGAAATCAATTGCAGCTGCTAAGGCACTCCTCAAGTTATGCTATCAAAAGCCTCTTTTGAATGATCTTTAAGTATCTTTCAGCACTCAGTCGGTCAGTGTCTGTGCTGGCTCTGGAACAACCTGCCCAGTTACATGTAAAAAACACTAGACCAAAATCAAGAAGGCCATTTATGCCATGGGTAGGGAAAATGCAGCCTGTGAGACCTCATTTTGAAGCTCCTGAAGCCCCCTACCCCAAATAAAATCCACAGAGCACCACAAAAAGAATCAATTAAAGGGTGTTTCTTTTTCCACTCTCAGCTCTCCTAAGTAATTTTAAAACATTGCAAAATGCAACAGTTTGGCTCCCAAAAGACAGCAGTTTGGCCAAAAACTAAACCTAGTAGTGACATTATGTCACTTCTAGTCATGCTGGGCAGGCAGTGTAGCCCACAGGAGGTCTACAGAGGGAAAATAGGTTCTGCTTCCTCCACAGTTGTCCACCTCTGATCTATGCCAACATGTTGCAGAGTATGGCAATGTTTAGAAGTATGGGTTTTTTAAAAAAACTACAACTCCCCAGAATCTCAAAGCCAGCCATGCTGGCTCCTGGATTCTGTGAGTTGTCACCAAAAAAAGAGGAACTTTTCCAAGTTCTGGGATTTGGACAGCCCAGTGCAAACCTACAGGCTGAAAGATATTGAGAACAACAATCCAGAGAGCACCTAGAGAGGAAGGGAGGGAGGAGAACACCTCTCTAAATGGAAAGAGGCTACGAAGCAAGGAGGAGAGCAAAATGCTGGTACACAGGAAATCATTATAACATAAGGTGTGATTAGGATGTGATTCAGGAGGGAAGTTGGTTCTGGAGGGGAAAATAGGAAGGGAAGAGTAACTAAATGAGCTTTATGTGTAATCCCCTGGAAGCCTGTGAAGCAAAAATGACTGGTTTTGTCTTGAGATGAGATCCTAGTGGCTGTTCCTGATCATGCATCAGAGAATTGCCTTGAGGAATGTGTATGCTATAGAAGCAGCAACATGGTCATGTTCATTCTGTATTATGCCAGATTTCAGTGGTAGGATATGCTACACAACATAAGAATTCTTACTATAGGAGAAATATATCATTGGTTCTGGAGGAGAACTAACAACTGGACTTCACAAGAACTTTGTCAGCAACTCCATGCCACAGCTGTTAACTTGCCATTTGCAAAACTAACCATGTAGACCTGGAATGTGGCAAAGTATTTTCTGGATTGTACCACATTGAGGAGGAAGTAGGTGGTTGCATGCTTGAATGCACCTACACATAAATGAGAACTCAGCCTGTCACAAAGAAGGTTAAGATAAACTTCTCTCCACTGATGTACTGTTCTTCTACATACTGAACATTATTCACATGGGAGAAAACCTGGGTTGTAAGGTCAGCAACATCCCATGCCCTGAGATTTCAGTGCCAAAACAGAAAGGTAGGTAGGTGAGTCCTTATAATGTCACAAAGTGCTCCTGGATCACTCTATTATGTGCAGATTTGGGGTAAAACCCAGCTAACCAGGAAACATGACATGGTAGAGCCAGAAAAAAATATAGCATTTTCCAGCAAGCAACAAAATGAATCTAGCAGCTGCTGCCATTCCTGCTAGGATTTGCATCCCTCATGACCTTGCCTACAGTACAAACATATGGGGCAGCAATTCTAGGTGCTACTCTGCTTTTAGGGCTTCTGGAAAGCTCATTCCTCCAAGCCCTACACCACTCCTGCCAGCAAATGTACCACAAGAAACTTCACCAGTCACAGCACTGGTCTTTCACTCTTGCCTTGTTCCAAATGGCACAATGCGCCTGAGTGCATCTATCCACTCCACATTTCCTTTCCTTTGGCTCTTGGCTTTTTAGTGTACCAACACTGCATATGTGCAATACACATAGAAACACCTTCACAATGAGCTAAACAGCCCTGCTGCCAGCTGGGAATGGGTAGAGATGGCAGCCCAGCTTATATACAACCCCCTTTCCCCTGCCAAAAAAAAAAACATTTTCCCATCCTCCAGTTCTGTTCATCCTTAATCCTTCCATGTGGAGATTCAAGGAAGCAAATTAATTCCTTAAAACTCCTGCCAATTCCCTGAGACTTGACAACACAAAAGAACATACAGATCACCAGCTGAAGGTCTGAGGACTGAGGCCTAATAACCCACTTGATTTTATGCTCTGCCGAGTAATACAATCAGCTGTTCCCATGAGTAATCTTCTGTCAGGTGATCTAAACTAGTTCAGGCTGTATCACACAATGTAGCCCAAACGCAAAGAAGAAAGGGAGATTGCACCACTATCCCTCCTCCCAACCTTCATATATTCACTGGCATGTAAAGGCAAGTAATCTGGAATGCTGAGGGAAAAGCAGAGTTCCTGAGCACGCAAGAAGAACCTATCTGTGCATGAATTTGACAAAGAGAAGGGGGGGCAGCTTTTACACAGCAAATTCAGTTCATTTTAACAGCCATGGCTACACTGAACAGCATCCTGGGATTTGCAGTTTATGGAGTCACAAGAACAATCTGGCAGAATACTCTAAATCCCTCATAAAACTACAAATCCCAGGACTTCATGCAACCATAGCAGTTAAAGGAGACTCAAACTGCTATAATATCGTCTGTCAGAGCCCATGATCAATACATTGGGGTCAGAAGGAGCACAATCACATATTCCCTTCAAGCGTTCAGCCTACATACTTGGAAGATGGCATGAATACTTACGTGAGCGGGTCAAAATCTCATATCCGCCGTATCTGAACGGGTTGGACATGGAGCTGGGATAAGCTTTGAAACCGGGTAGGAAGTGAGGCAGCAACACAGAATGCAAAGTATGCAATACAATAAAACAAACAGAAGAGTTTCTTTGGCCAAAGGATCCTGCTGATAATCAGAACTGCATTCAGTCTAACCTACTAGCAGTAGTGATCCAGAAGGATAACTTTATTCTTCAAGCTTCACGTTTTTATACTATTTTCTTGATTAGGAAAGCAGAATAAAACATACATCTGCAAGATTAGTATTTCACTTAAGACTGACTACTTGTTATTTCTTATCTAACTCTTCTGTCAGCTATCTGGAAGAACAGAGCAGTGAGTAACTGTCTGTAACTATCATAATGTTCACAAACAAATTTATCACTGATGTAACAAATGTACTTTCTATTTCAGCAATAATAATTTCATACAGGAGTTAACAAAACAGAGGTTATTCATATAATTGGTCAATAGAGGCAGTTAATCAATATTCATGTTAATCATACTAATGAGAGGGCAATTGAGAATCTTCTAACATCCCTCATACATATTTTAAGCCAACACTTATTGTTTGAAACAAGCTTGGGGCAGGGACAGCGATCTCTGCATCCTCTTCCATAACATGGATATCCTTGGGATCTGCTGTAGGTGCTGGCCCACCACTACGAGCAAATGCAGCACCGATATCACATAATGACAAGACTCTCATTTGAACTTTATTGTTTGGTTTTGAATAGTAGGTGTTTTTAAACATCAGCATCCCCAGTGAGAAAAAGGAAACAGACTTGGCATATCTGATACTGTATCATGTAAGACATTTAATGCTTTTGAATATTTCACACTTTGTTATTATGGGATCCATCCTGAAATTGTATCTAGTTTCAATACATAGTTATTCAATATATTTATTCATTTGTTGATTAACATTCCTCCCTTCAATAACTGACGGTTGAACAATCTGTAGTCTTTTTAGAATGTGATGCCACACTCTGTCCTTTAACATTTTTAATGCAAAAGTTAAATGAAATTATATTCTACTTTCTATTTACTCCTGACCTATTTGTTTTATTTTACTGTGCATAACTGACTATTCGCATCCCCTCTTAATTAGCCATTAGTCACTAGAATATCTTGTCCATAAGTTACTATGTATGCCCAGAGATGTGGCTAGTGCTGGGGCGGGGGCTCCCTCATTATAGTAGTCATGCGCAGAAAGAGACACAGTGTTAGGAACTGGATGCCCCAGACGAGAGGAAAGGAGGGTGAGGCATCAACAAGCTAGTCTGTTCTTCCTCTGTTCTTCCCATGCATTGGGTTCTGGGTTGCCCTGTCAACTTGTCCACTGCCCTTGCAATGCTGCTTTTTGGTGCCAGGTCCATCCACAACATGCCTACTACCATACAACCCTGAAAATACCAATCTTGTCTTATCTTGGAAGTTAAGAACATGGTCATGTCTGATTAACACCTGGATGGGAGACCATAAGACCAGGGATCTCTGAGTAGGGCTAGGAAACTCTGGACAGAGAAGTATTCTTGCCAGTGAGAATTTGCTCTGCTGTGCTGTGCTAAAAGGGGCAAATTGTGTCACTCAATGGAAGGCAACTTCCTGTACTCCATGTAAGAACTTACCATCCATAACTATGTTGTCAATGAGATAGCCAATCTGGTGTCTACTACTGAGACCTCACTGGATGAGTTGCAGGAGGGGGATTTGACCTCTTTCAGTATGATTCTTTGTGCCAGTATAATTTGAAAGTTGGGGAAGGGATATTGCCTATTGGAATTCCATCTCTACCTCAGGAAGCCAGTTCAGCTATGTTCTACTTACAAATGTTTTTACTTAGTGATGGTTCTAGTAGATAGACTGGAGTCTTGCTGGTTCACTGACCATCACCAACCTATGCCAAGAGGAGTATTGTTGGTCTTGAAGTTGGAGATGTTCTATCCAAAGGACTAACAGACATGTCATTATTGCCTTGACAGAACCTGCTCAGGACTTCATGGCATCAGTGACCACCAGGGATGGTCATGGTATGTAATCACCTTTCACAGATGGCATGCTACACTCTAAACCAATGCAACTTTGAAAGCCAAAGGATATGGAGAAGTGGACCCTAGCTTGACGGAGACAGAGAACTGCAGTTAGTATTTCATTTGGGCTCCATACAGATTAAATGGAAACAGTAATAGACATTGTGAAGAACATCATCATGACAAGAACCACTTTGTGTTGTTTTACATTGCTGTTGTCTTCTGTTGGCATGGGAAGCAATGAAAATCTTCATGCCTTAACAAAAGACCCATTAGTAAGTAGCTTTTACTGCAAATCTTTCAGACTGTAGTCTCAAATGGACTTCTCCCTGACTTTTTAATAGACTGGAACTGTGCAGTCTTTTCTTTGCAGATCTGAGTGCTCCCCTGTGCTCACTTATCGTGATCCATGTCTAATTTATTTATTTCCTTTGCAGTTTCAGCTTCAAGGCTGATAGAAAAGATTACGGCAGTAACTCAACAATGGGCCCATTGACTAATGCAAAGTTCAAGTTGTGTTTGGGCTGTGCCCTTCACATTCCAGGTAGCAGCCAGTGCAATGAAGTGGGCTTTCCATACAAAAAATAAATAATAATAATAAAAAAATCCTTCAATGAAAGTGAAGTGAAAGCAAACCTCTGTAGCAGAAAAAAATTGTATAAGCCAAACATAATCTGACTTTTTCAGTAAGAGCTGTGTCTCTGATAGATCCCTTTCCACTGTATCCCCATTTTAAACCTACTGAGGCTCATCATTCACCATTTAATGTACCACTGCAGGCTTAACTGGTCATATGAATTGGAGAAAAGAAAAAAACTCCCCCCCCACGTTGAACCCAAATTAGCATAGTACGAGTGGGAAACAGGTTTTTACCTTCTTTGCCCTGTATTTCTCTTCAGCTGCTACATCTTAGCTTCTGATTCAAAATGAGTCAAAATGGTAGTGTTTCAGGACAGGTATGAACAGACTTTTGGCTTGGGGGATCTATGCTCATTTTAAGTAGAACCTTGAGAACCACCCATCAGAGCTTGGTGCAAAATACATTTAGATACTCTCCAACTATCCCTACTTGGAAGGGAGAGCCCAATTAATCCTCTGTTGTCCCACTTTTTTCAGCTGCTTTTAAAATGTCTTAATTTCTCCTCATCTCACTTTATCCTTCGTCTTCAGCTTATTTCAGTTGCTGCAAATGGAATTTAAAGTGCAGCTGTATTTGGCACACAGATGGAGAGAAGATGGAATCTTGCCTTTCTTAGTAGGCTAAAGCAAAAGCAAATTGCTGCAACCTCTCCTAGCTTGTGTGTTCTTCCTCATTAATAACTTTTGCCATTTTGACAACACTCTGATGTTGCTTGTTCCTATGTGTTGGAAGGTGTGTATTTACCCTGATCTTGTTCAGTTGCTCAACCAGCACACATGACGGATAAAGGTGGGAGAAGAAAAAGCAATGCAGACGAACTCCATTCCCAATGACCCGGAATGTACAAGTAACATTCCTTGGAGATCTTTATGTGTTCAGTGCTATGTTCTGCAGGGAGGCTGTAAGCATATTTGGCTAAGTGTTCCTATCAGTCTCCCTGTGACCAGGAACCCTCCTCCCACTGCCTTCTTTTGTCTATCATATCTTCATTGAAAGCTTGTGTAGCACTTTCTGGGTTATATGTGGCCAACTGTAACCAAATATTGCAAACACCCTCACAACTTAAGTCACAATATATATTTTAGCAATGTTATAACAAATTATATATTAAATTTGATACATATACACTATCCTCAAAGTTCCATGTGTCCAATAAGGTGCCAAAGCAGGACTTGATTGCAGAAGTCTTCTGCCTATGTTGCTTAGTATTACAACCTTTGGATGCTCCCTTAAAGACCAAAGTGGAAAGAGACCCTTTGGTGATGCTATTTACCCAACTGGGAGTTTAAATTGTCCATCCAACGTCTCCTAGTCAGGATACACTGAACCCACTGGGTGCATTTACTGACCTTATCTAACAAGTTCAAGCTATCAGTCTGAAGACATAATAATGGGATTTGCAGTCTTGGAGCAGTTTCACACTACACAATTTTAGCACTATGATATCACCTTAATTGCCTGTGGAAGCCTGGGACATCCAGTGTGATGAGGCACTAGCACTCTCTGGATGAGAATTCTAAATAGCTGTCTCTAGACAACAAAGCTTAGACTCTTATAGGATGGATCCATGGCAGATAAAATGGAATCATAGTGCTATAAATGGGTAGTGTGAAAAGGCCTGTGATCCACACAGCAGCCTGCCTCTCCAACCTAAATTTTCCAGAAATACAAGTGTTGAGAAATCTTGTGACTAAATTCCCTGGGATGAGTGGGATGTGCAGGCTAAGTCTGGGCATATCTAGTCACAAACACATCCCACAAAATTTGTGGAGCCATACACTCCTAAGAAAGAGAGCAACAGATTATCTTAAAGATGTTAATGCCAGTCCTTTCAGCTAGAGTTTTCCAGTATTGCATCTAATTTCACTGCAAAGCCAGCATTCCACAGTTTTCTCAATTCAGCAGACATACAGCTTAATACTTGAATCTACACCATAAAGTTGCCTCATTCCAACCCAATATCCTGAGTGTGTCAATCAGCCCCCTCTACTGACAGCTGTTGGCATTACTTATTTCTATCAGGAAGTTCACACAGGTTATTTATAACACTCTCCCTGTCTCCCCAACACACCTAGCACAGATACCATTTTAGAGCAAATGTTTTAGCACTCATCTACACACTATACTGTTCACTTCTGTGAAAAAAATACCTAAAATGGCAATGAAGCAAAACAGAAGGGCAGGGAAGCAAAAGTAGCTATAGGACCTGATTGGAAACATGCTCTTCTTGCCGAGTTTTCTTTTTTAAAAAATAAATCAGAACACAGACATCTGGAAGGAGCAAATTGCAATTCCAGATGTTTGTCAGACTAAAAGCTTGATCTTGACGTGGTTTGAAGCACCAAGGCACAAGATTCTGAAGACTCAGTCAGATGCTGAATATCCTATGGGGAGCTACCAAGTGTGTAGCTATGGAGCAGGGAGCAAAATAAGGGCTTTTCTCTTCCAAGTAAGAATTCTGCCCCCAAAATTAAAATTTCTGTCAGTACCCAAACTTCTAGCACTGCAAAGAGTAAGACATGGAAAATCATTTGTACTTTGTGTTTGCTGTGCTTGTATTACTTTGGTAACTTTGCCTGCCCCTTTTGTTTGGACTCATAAACTTTATTTCTAAATAGTCAACTGAAGTTTTAAGTGACTCCAGTGCTAGATTTAAGGACTGAAGGAAAAAATTCATTGAAGAGCAGAATTCTTCTTGGACGCAATGTCCTCATTCCCTACCCCCCACAAAAAAACCCCAATATCCCTGGAAGCATACTCTGTCCCTCACATGGGAGACCTGCTTCATATTTTGAAAACAACTCAATTGAAGCAGGTTCTCCATAGTTTATGTAAGGGCTGAACAGCTTGCAGTCTTCCAGATGTAGCAGGACTGCAACTCCCACCATCACACGCTATCAGCTAGGGTTGCTTGTAATGACGAGCTAGCAGGGCAAATTGTAACAAGCTGCTGGTTTCCTAAATGAGCTGGAAAGTTGCACACAACCCTTTTCTTTTGCCTGGAGGCGAGCCCACCAAAACTGGAGATGATTCACACCTGGAGATGACTCATGAAAACTAGACTCAAAACCAGGCCCTGAGATCTGACAACTCTAGTGTGACCTGTTTTCCCATTCTTCTGTTTTTAACAGCACCCAAAATCTATCACTTCCAGCACTTCACTTTGGCTCACACTGTTGGGTAACACAGCCAACATGACTTAACTGGAGTTGACTGGAATAAAGCTTTAAGGCCTTTTCTAATTCCAGGCTTTGTTGCTGCCCCACCAAACCACCGGGTGAAACTTGAAAAATATTCTTACAGCGACTTCAGTACAGACTAGATGTGAGGGAAAGTATATTGGCTCACAGTAGGTGGCAAACCAGCATGGTGTACTCCTCCCACCCGCTGGAAGATTCAGCTTTGGGCCTAACATGAATCAAGAGACCCAATGAAAGTGACTTAGGTGAAATGTTGAATCCTATGAGCACTGGCAAGTTCACACATCAAGTTCAGCACAGGCTGGGCCATGGGCAAGCTTTCTGCTGCACCTCCTGCAAGCAAGTGTCTGTGTGATTCAACTCTGGGTTACACCTTACTTCTTAGTACCATCCAGTTCTACTCCTGCCACTATCACTTGGCTGCAGTTGTCAGCATAAAACACCCTAACTCCTCCTCTGAAATTTCATGAAACTTGAATTCATTGTGTACATAAAAAGTAATGGAAACATACATAATGCAAACAAAAAAGACTTAAGGACTGAAACTTAACTCTTTGACATTTCTACCTCCAACAAAGGTAAAACGTTTTCATTTGGACTGTAATTGGCAAGTTTTGCTTATACAGCGCCTAAAAATTTTTCAGCTGTAGCAGTACAGAGACACCTTTAGAAATTCAATGCTCTTTGCCTCAGAAAGGGTCCTGTGGCTTCTCAAAGAGCCAAGACACCCTGGATCCCAAGAGAAGATACTTTACTGCTACTAGTGGAGTTTAAATGTTACTGTCCTTTGTCTCAGTCCCAATATGGTGAAGAGAGGAGTGGCCTTGCCAGCACTGAGATCCTTCCAAACCAACTGAACTATAACTGAAACATCAGATACAAAATTTAGGCTTGTAACTCTAACGTTGTCACTTTATTTCTCTCGCGTGATACTTTAAACAACCTTTGCCCGATGAAGCCAGTGAAGCTTTGAAAGCCTGCATGAAGTATTTGTACATTTTTGCTGGCCAATAAATGTATCACTCTTTTGTGGATGTTGTTTCATAAATATAATGTGCAATTTCAGATTCTTAGTCTGAATTTCTGGTATCTACACATAAGAGATAAAGCATGTCCAAGGGATGAAAGTCTCACACAGTTTCCTTTAAAGATACCCCTGGTGTAACAATGACATGCAGTCTTCCTTCTTCTAACACACATATACTGAGGAGTGGGCATCCAGGGTGGGGGCGTGGGAGAATATATATGGAAATTTATGGTTAATATTTCTTAACAATGAGCACAGCCATACCAAAGATCAGCTGAAAACATAAAATTCCCAATAATGAATCAGACCATTAGTCCATCCAGTCTAGTACTGATCAGCTCTTCAAAATCTCAGGCAAGAGTCTCAGGCAAGATCCCTTCAGCAAGAAGTAGTGGAGACTGAAAACAGAGAGTATGTGCTCAGCTATCCAGTCCCAAACCCTTGCATTCTTATACAATCATAATGGTGTCCTTTGTCCCTAGGTTTTTTTTGGGGGGGGGGGCATAAGCAACCTGAGGATGGGGAAGGAAATCATTTCGAATATTTCAGTTCAAGCAGTGAAATTCTGATACTAGCACCTGCTTGGGTTTTGTGAGTTCGGGGGTGACTGTTTACGGCATGTGGCTTGATGCTGCTTTGGAACAACACCACTGCTTCCTGTGTACCGTTGCTGGAGCCTTCTCAGCTCCAGTGTGGGAAGTAGAAAGGTGGTCCCATAGACTCTTCCTTCAGCATTTAAGAAGGGACAGAGAAGGACCAAGCAAGAGGGGATCATGCAAAGGGACTTGGCTCCACTTCACTACTTCCTTCCTTTATTTCCCAGATGTAAATCCTTTTAGAGCTATTAATTTACAGCTCTGCCTTGGCCGTTGTGTTGACATACAGGGGCTGAGGTTGCACGAGATTTCTAAGAAGAAGGAGGCTGTTCCCAGAACACTCTCCAAAGAGCAGAAGCAAAGGCTACGGGAACATGGCAGGGCAACCAAAATGTTAAAGGAGAAAGGCTTGGCTATGTGGGGAAGAGATTCACTTCTGGGTCAAAGTGACTTCAAATGTATGATTTGGCAGGAAACAGGGTCCTGGGTGCAAAAATTGTTTTCTGATGAGGCACACCTTACATGTTTGAGAAGCCTTTCCTCAAAAGAAGAGCAGAGAGGGAGGTGTTTCATAGTATGCTTGCTGACACATAAAACTGGTGAGGGTTATGAGGGCTGGACAGCTGCAACAGCCTTTGCAGAGTGTTAAACTGCTGTCTCATCCTTGCAGATGGAATTTGAAATCAGCAGTAATCCAAGGCCTTGGCAAGAAAAGAAGAAGAAGAAGAAACAAACTTTCTCTTCTGAAGCCTACTGGAGCCCTAGGATGCATTTTCTTTACTATTCAGAAAATGCTGTAATGTTTGATCATTTAATCAGTCAGTTTATCTTTTTTAACCTGTCTTTTAACAAAACTCTCACAGAGCTGCTTACAACAATATTAAAACAATGACTGAATAAATACAATAAAAACAACATTTGATGAAAGACCTATTGTTATGGCCACCTGATACATTTGAACAGTGAGAATTTCCTAGTATATACTTATTTAGTTTTAGTTCCTTTTGAAAAAAGTTCACTAGAGGTTTATTGGTTATTATTTGTTTAGCAATGTTTTAAACAGTATTTATCAATAATCTCTCAACCCCCCATTTATGTACAAATGTACTGATTGAGCATAGGTGGGGACATGGCTTCAACGCTCCAAGAGAAAATCAAAGTCCAGTGCTCCCACATCAGGCCTCCAGGGAGACAAACAGCACTAAAAAAAGAGACAGATGCTTACAGAACTCAAACTCAGAACTCTCTGTCTCTTCCTCTGAGTCTCCTCAGCTGTAGTCTGGTACTTTGCTTCCTTTTACAAATACTCATTCTCATCCTTAGCTAAGAAGAGGCAGAGGTATCCCATTTTTGAATTGATCTTTTTCCAGACAGAATATTGTCAAAATGGTCCGCTATCAAGAACAATTATCAACACACAATACAATCCCACAGCCACATGTTATTGGTTGTTTATCTAACAACAAATGTGGTAGGCCAAATCTGGTAGTGAGTCTAACTTTAAACAGTTCTTCTGGCCATTAACTGTATTGTGGGCAGTCTTACAACAATATATAGTAGTCATATGATTATATCAAATCAAGCATGTTTTTCCTTGCCCTATCTCTAAATATAAATCTTGGAAGCATAGATTATGCCAAATAAGTCCAGGAAAATTTGACCTTAATCATGTCATTTGGTTTGAACACAAAATTTGAAAGATGAAGAATTGGAGTGTAGGACTGGCCATCTGTTTTTCAGACAATTTAAGGTGGGTTGAAAGAGGGATCACTGCTTGTTGATCCAGGAAACAGGCTTGGTAGGGTTCTATCTCACTTTGAAAACCTATTTAATGAGGAGCAAAAGCAGAAGAGAAGCATATCTACATACCACAGAAAGAAAACCTCTTACTTTCAGCCACTTTTTAGCTCTCTTGCAAGGTATTAAGGGAAAGCATATGTGCAAATATGGGAATGAACATGCAGCCTGGAAGTACAGATGAGATGTGCAGCTGCTCCCACACTTTCCATTACAACCATGAACATGTACGAACATGGTTTTGGTTATATGAACAAAGGTATATCAATGCAGACACACATACACATGAAGGTATGAAAATGTTTTTTACTGCGTCAGACCACTAAACCATTTAGCTTCCCTAAGGCTGCATAAAGCATTCCTCTGCAATTGAATTATCATGACCCCACCCGACCACACATGTACATGCGTAACTATTAATATTCTCAAAGGTATAGCGACACAGTCTTGAATATAAGTGCAGATACCTAACCTCATCAGATTCAGAGGCACAGCTTTGTGCTCTCACATCTACAAAGAGGTGATTTACAAGTAGCACAGGCAGCAGTTTCTGTGTTTCAAAGAAGCCATCACCATGGTACCACTGAACAAATGCAAAGTTCTTTCCCTTACCTCTGAGCAACTACAGACACCATACAGGGAACCAAGTTGAATGCAGGCTTGCTCAATTTAACCCTTAACAAGTTCTTCCAGCAGGAGATGGGACTGTTCCATTCTGGAGAAGATACAAATCCATTTGCCTCACTCCTTAAGTAAACACAAACAGCCCCTCCAAACAGACCAGGAAACTTAGCTCCCAAATAAAGGAGTATAGTTGACATGCCTGGTTTTCACACTTTATAACATTAGCACCACCACTGACACCCCCTGAGACGAGCGGTTACCTTGTGGAGGGAGGCAACACAGCGTCTCCTTTGCCCAGGGCAGGCAGATGTTTTGCAGGTGGGGGGGTTGCGCGTTTCCAGACATGAACAGCAGAAGATCACACCTCTTGATCTCTCCTCTAGTGCAAATTCTGGGTCTCCTGTAAGCTGCGGTCCAAAAGCAAGAATCTCCAGGTCACCTTCTTTAACTGAGCGGCCCAGTTGGCCAGAGCTAGGACTCTAATACTGTTTTCTCTTCAGTACTCCAAAGAGACTCTGCCTGTAGCTGCGTAGCGGGCTCTTTCCATGCCCCCAGCCCCCTCCCTTCCCCTGGCTACTGAAGTCCCATATGGTTCACACTCAGCTAAGATGACAGGACTGGATGTTTCAAATAGTGATGACTACGGAGGATCCATCCAGCATGGCTCACTCTGTACCCATCCCATCATTTTACAGGCCCCCTCCCTTCCCATCTCAACTTGCTCTCAGTCCCCCAGATGCATAATTAACCTGAAGGACCATCATGAAGAAAGAAACCACGGCTGCTCTACTGCATGCAGGTTGAATCTGTCTGGGTCACTCTCTTTATGGAACAGAAGTCATCTGGAGACACTGAGCAGCTCAAAAGGCACAGGGTGCCAAGCTATTTTTATCCATGTAAGAGATTGAGACAGGCAGGGCCAAGTCAGGCCAACTACAGACTATAGCCCAAAAAAAGGGAGGGAGAGAGGGAGGGAGGGAGAGAGGGAGGACCTCCTTACCAGCCAGATTTTAAAGCTCTTCAAGTAACGTTTAGCTGTTGTAAAGGCATACCAAAAGTCACCTGAGGTAACATAAGTATATGGGGTCATCCAGCCAAACAAACGTCATTGGTTGTGGTAAGGGGAAGGGGAACAAATCCTTCCCATCTTTTACTCAACCCAGTCTGATAAACTTTTAACAAGGAGAATTATCTCTAGCCATATCTCGGAAGGCAATTTTTATTACAGTTTTTACAAGAAGAGTGACTATATCTCACTGTCAGCTTTTGGGCAGTGGAGGCAGGCTCTGAAGCAACCAATAGCCCTCCAGGTTATTCACCTGGTTATTCCAGGTTATTCACCAGCTTATTCACACTTATTCACCTCCAAGTATCTGGCAACACAGCAGCTGGAATTTACAATTCTTCCTTGTCTAAATTAACCCCAGCTTAACTAATGTGATTAAACTATGATTTTGGAAATGTAGAAATGGAACATATTCTATACTCATTGTCGCAATGAAGAGATTTTTAGAAGGAATAGAAAGGCAGGAGAAGGGATTACATAACATGTGGTGGGGAAAAAAAGAAATGCTTAGTCTTGGAATTACAAAATGGATTCCCTGACATTGTGAAGTGTCTGTTCTTACTTCTGTTCATAGAAGAACTACATCTAGTGGCTTCAGTCTGGCCAGGATAAGCATTTTTTACATCCATGCTGTCACGAGTTACAAGAGTTTTACCTTATGTATCTGAGCAATGAAAACACAAAAACAGAGGTTGCAATTAAAGGTTTTGCAAAGTACAAACACATTAAAATACAGCCATACCTCAGTTAACACAGACTTTAATAACGAAGTTCTTTTTTACAAAGTCTTTTTACATCTGCCCAGCCCCCCAGCCCCCCTTCCTTCTTGTCCTCTCCCTAGTTGGAAGGATTTTAGCAACATTGGCACTGGGAGGTGAAGGAGATCTGGAGAAACACAGACTTTTAGTGTTTGGCTGCAGCAGCATCTCTGCAGTAAACAATGCAATAAAGCTTGAGCTGGGAAAGAATGGGATCCTCCTCTAGCCAATCCTACTGTAACTGCCTATGCATGCCTACAGTAGACAAGCTAAACAGCAGATTCCCTCAGAATCCTTTGCTGAGTATGGGTGAATAACAAAATGGAGAGAAAGGGGAAGAGCAGATAAGTATGCCCCACCAGTGCCCCCCAGCATGTTAAAAAAAAAACATAGATCTATAAATTTAGCCACCAAAATGGAAATCATAAGAAAAGTGGAAGCTGGTAAAACAAAAAGTCATGCTTGGATGCATTTTGGAAGAAGACTTCATATGTTCTCTAGAGGTTGATTTTTTTTAATTTATGCAAAGCTTTTCTGACTGGCTGTTTCATTTCACATGCATATTGTTATGAAAAACTTTGCTGTCTAATGTTAAATTATTTTTATTTTCATTTGTGGTTGTGCTGGTGGTAGAGGAAACTATTATTTCCACATCTAGTTCTCTAACTAAAGTATACCTGTAAAGATACAAAAAATAAACCACACATATAAAAATAGTTACCTTAGGGCACCAAAACAAGTCCACCATTAAACTATGAAACTTCACCAATAATGAAAGGAAATGAAAATAATTCAAAAGACCTGAATGGATGAAAAAAATCAAATGTCAGAATGTCTGAAACATGACCACCATACAGATTTTCAATCAAAACGAGTTCCACTGCTTGCTACTTTAGTTTAGGATTATAGTATAAAAGAGATTGATATTTATACAGGGCTGGCCTTATTATGAAATGATGGAGAAAATAGCATCAGATTTATACGATCTGAAGTGAAACCAGAGTATGAAAGTGCAAAAGCAGGATTGCAGTAAAAATATTAAGAAAACAAAAATTATGATCACCGATCTTTTACATAATTTTAAAGTGGGCAATACAATCATCAAAATAGTTAACAATCTTCTATACCTTCTCTCAGTCATTAATCAAAATAGAGACTGTAGTTAAAAAATCAAAAGAAGGGAAGGGCAGCTATGGAAAAACTAGATAAGATTATCAAGTATAAATACATATCATTACATTCCAAAGTCAGAATCATCCATGGCGTAGTATTTCCAATTTCTATGTACAATTGTGAATGCTGGACAGCGAAGAAACTGGACAAGAAAAGAAACAATTCAACTGAAATGCAAGGCTGCATATCCTGGCATGCTAAAAAGACAAATAAATATTTCCTACAGCAAATGAGGCCTGAACTCTCAGTAGAAGCCAAGATGATTAAACTGAGGCTGCCATTCTTTGGATAAGTCAGGTGACAACATGACCCATTGGAAAAGACAATAAGGCTTCTGAACGTGGAAGGCAGTAGGAAAGGAGGAAGACCACATTGCAGGTGGACTGATTCAATTAAGGACACTACAGCCCCAGTTTGCAGGGCAAACTCTAATCATCACGGCTCTTGGAAATCTCTCATTTACAGCCCTGCTGTTAGAGTCAACTTGTCAGCAAACAATAGCAACAAAAATACTCTTTCCAGAGCTTGAAAACATTACTTATTCTGGCCATGTGAGCTTGGGAGCTTCTGAGAGTTTAGAACTCTAAATGATAACATTTCCAAGCTCTGATCCTTGGGGAAGAAAGAACTTGAGGATCATGATTTAAAGGTAGAAAATAGGGATGAGATGAATCTAGAATTTTCCGAATCCAGATCCAAATTCCTGGAAGGTTCTGGGAATTCACAAATCTCATGAATCTCAAATCTTTCAAATCCCTTTTTAAAAAAGGATTTAAAGAACAAAGGAAAGGAAGGACCTCTATTGAAAAGTGTTTTTGAAGCAGAATTTGACATCTTTGTTTAATGAAAAACAAATTAAATAATAGTTTTCACTTTCAGGAAAACTTTCAGGATCCCGGGCAGGATCCCACCAGTAGCGGGCAGGAGAAGAGCAGGGAGCATAAGATCACACTCCCCACAACTTTCTCCCGCCCAACCTGGGAAAGATCCCACTGGCAGCGGGCAAGAGAAGAGAGGGGAACGTGAGATCTGTATTTTTTGGTTGGTGGATTCGAAAAATTCGGTTTGCCTATTTCGGCACTGAGATTTGGATCTGTAAATCTTAAATCCTTGAGAAGGATTCAAAGATCTGAGGATTCAGTTGGCCCATCCCTAGTAGAAAAGGACAGGAGGGAGAAAGGTTAAATAGATGCTTCCTGCCTGCTTTATTTTATTCATATGCAGTCTGCATAAAAAAGGTTTTAAAAAATACACAAAAATCATGGAACTTAGCATGACGTCTAGGTTAAGCAAGTAAATCAAGTCAAAGTGTTTGTTTCCAAGGGCATGACAAAGACTAAAACAAGAAAATAAAACCTCTGAGTTTTGAGCCAGTTCTTAACACTGGGGAAATGAAATTTGAATTCCTCAACCACTCAGAACCAAGCAGCATGTCAGAAGACAAGCAGCATGTCAGAAGTTACCTTGATCAAGTGGCTAGCCTTCTAGGTATTAAAGACGTGATACAACTGCTCTGGAAGTAACATCAACACCATATTTGCTAAAAGCTCTTGTAAAAATAAAAGCCTACAAGGCACCACAATGAAAGCACCAAATGCAAAAGTCAACTATAGAAGGGAAGCAGAAAATGTAATTCAGAAGGTCCTAGATCTGTATGAGGAAACAGAAAACCTCTGCAGTAGCTACACAATGACCATTCCAGCAACCTTGAAAGCTTTATCAGCCTTATGAGAGGAAGTGGCAATAGAATTCAGAGAACTACACGACTATGTACAAGCAGGAGTCTTCTTTCATAGCCAGAACAGAAGAAAATGCTCTGTGTTTCCTAGAGAACAAGCTGATTGACATGGCTGAGGCAGCTTTTTCTGTTTTGGAACTGGCAGATACCTTCAATGAGGTCAATGAAAACAAATAGCAATGCACACTTAATAGAGATGGCGTAAAGCCAACTGGTACAAAGAAGGGCACAACTGTCCAAGTATAGCAAGGAGATGAGGTTCTATAAATCAGATGTGTAGTGCAGCCCTCCCCTAAAGTACTCCATTTGCAAGCAAATGCTAAACAGCATGGCACATTTGCACTGGAGTACCTCACCTTTGATGTCAACAGTGCACATCCTTAGTTGGTTGTTCCTGCAGATTGAAAATCAGTCAAGCTGAGTCCATGCCATCAGGCAGTTTCAAAGACTCCACAATGTTTCCAGCCCTGCCCCTATGTCATCTCTTCTCAAGTTTTCCACTCAGGGAAGCATTACTGGGACATGGGCACAGGACAGAAAATCAACTGGGTTCTTTGAGTAGCCAGCTGCCATTTCAACCGCAAGTCAACAGAAAATCTCACAGCTATAAATGGCTACTGGGTTCTCGGAAAGTACCTGAAAACCGCTTCTATGTCCTGCGCTCAGCTCCAGTTCTCCTGACCATCAACTACAGTCTGTCAAGGACTTAAGTGTTTTTAGATTATGAAGATGGCAAGGTCAGGTTCTACAGTGCAGAGAGCATGGAAACAATCTGTACCGTTACAGGTGATTTTCAAGAGATGGTTTATACTTTCTTCTGCTTTGGCTTGGTACTTTCTGAACACAACTATCAGCCCCTTATGATATATAATTATTGGAAAGAGAAGTGAATAAAGAATATCATTTTTTGAGAGAGAAGACAAATTGTGAAAAAGCCTCAGAGATTTCTTTCTAGAGAGGGAGAGTATGCATTTCTTAGATAATTAACATAGGGACAGCAATTTGGGCCTAACATAACATAAAGGTGGCATATGATATAGGGCTGCTCAATGGTGACTCCTAACTGGTGAAATGTATTGCAATGTATTTATTTTCAATTAGAAAACTAATTGATATTTATAAATGCATTGGTGCATTTAAATTATATTTCTGCAATCTGGAACTTAACTGATGGTCAACATGACTGGATCCTGCATGTTCTTACTGTAGCTGGACATTTTACAGACATCAAATTTTAAGCTGATGTATTTTTGGACATACAGTTAATTTATGCAGAACTAGCATATATACCCGGCATTGCTCGGGATTTTATTTTCTCATAGGTAGTATTTGTTAGAAAGATTTGAGATCCTGTGTCTCTAATTTCCCAAACTGTCTTGTCCAGTATCTGTAACTTATCCCCATATTCTCCAATCCAATCTGTATTCAGAGTTATTAACATTCAGAGGTTGGGTTCCTGACAGAATACATTGCCCTCCTCCTTGCTGCTAGGCCTCATCTCTATAGCAACCAGATTATGCTCTGGCTAAGAATTCTAAAGGCCTCTCCCTAAACTGCAAACTCCAGGATTCCATAGAATCTTCTTAGGCAGCCAATCAGATGAGGTGTTCTCACCTGACACAGACAAAAAATCTTTGACTTTTATATATTAGTAGATATATGCCTAGCCCACATTTATCTGTTATATATGTCTCCCTCCTCTTCACCCTTTTTTTTTTTTTTGCTTCCATTCCCCTTGCTTTGTATTCATAATTTTAAAAATCCAATAAAAACACCTTTAAAGAATGGCTTACTGAGCTAATGCAGTAATGTCCTGCTCTCAACCTCAAAGTTCAAAGTTCCCACCTCAGTAAGCCATGGAAGCAAGAGGTATACAGTGTCAAACAGTGCAGGGTCAAGAAAGCTGTAAATCAGAGTCAGGTTTCCCAGGAGTCACAGTACTTAAACAGTCCAGAGGTCATAAATCTAATAAACACACTTTTGCAAGAAGCTGTCAAGGGGAAGACTGAAATTGTATTCAGGAAGGTAGCTGGTGGTTATAACTTCCTTATATAGGTCGCGTGTTCTGAATTCCTAGATACCAGAGAGTACTCAGGGAGAGTGTTGCACAGCTGTGCTCCTCCCAATGCCTTGAATGCAGCCTCTCGCTTCATCTGTGGGGAATGATCTGGGCCAGACGCCTGAGTCTTCATCTTTCCCTGGAACTGTGGGGTCTTTCCTCCTGCAATTCTTCTTGCCCTGAACCATACCTGACCTGCTGAACAAAAGAAAGTCAGGCTCCTCCAAAGGTAAGTTTGGTTCATCTTCCAATGAAGACAGAGTCTCAGGGAGGTTAATAAATCATTTTAGAGAAGTACTGTGGAATTTCTTTACTTGGAGAAATACTAGATATAAATGCTAAATATAATTATCAGCACCTACGTGAGTGCTCCTCCAGACAAGGAGAAAATAACTGGAAGCCCCAGGATTTCTTCCTGTACATACTAATTTTAGTTTAGATCCAGAAGAAATTTTTTTCATCCTGAAGTATTCCTACTTCCCAGGTCAGTTTAAATTAATCTAGTATTTTCGAAAACGAAATGTATCTCTACTTAGCAATCTGTTTTATTCCAGAAGTAGCTAAAATAGCTGTCACCGGTAGAACATAGCTACTGTTTCCAAGATATGGATTCAACAGAGATCAAGCGATAGAGGAATGTCAGCAATAAAGCAAAATGATTTCAATGCTTAACTAGTTTAATATTACTAAACTGCTTTAGCATTTTGACTATATCTCCTGCATAATAATAAATAAAACTCAGTGGAAATTGCTCAAAATCAATTTCTGAAATGTTGCACAAGTCTAGATGCAACACATGATAAGTGGGAGGAGGAAGGACACAAGAGAGTGGAGAGGGAGGAAAACCTAGATAATTTCAAGAAAGAGCTTAAATGAAAACCTGGAGATTGGCAAGCACGGTCAAAGCAAAAAGAAGTGGGAAGTCTTAACTCTGGTCAGCATAGGTCATTTCCGCATGAGGTTGATACATTGTAGCAGCATCAAATTCTTACTCTCTTGTCTGCATGCTGAACTGTTTTAGCTTCATAGTTTTCCTTGTGGTTCTGCGCGTTTTCAGCTCCTAGAACAGTCCACTGAGGTTCACTGTGATAAGAAACCGCTGTATGTGAAAAACAGAAAAACTCCTATGTAAATCTCCCAAATGGTTCTGCTTTGGTTTTCGCCTTCATGCAGAAGCGTAGCATCGACTGACATCGCAGAAGTGGCCGGCTAGGGGCGTTCCAGGCTATCCCTTCTGTCATTTCCATCCCTACCTCTCCCCACCCATCAAAAGACAGGCTGCCGTCATTAGTGCCTTCATGTGTTAAACAGACAGCAGGAAGAGAGTGGATCTCGTAATGGACTGTTCAGACGTTTTTCCACATATCAATGAACATACATATCTATGCACAAATGTAGCAACACAGAAATGTGTTAAAAATGTCTGTGTTCATTTTGAAAAACAGACCAATCAGTGATGGCGGGGCGGGGTGAGGAGGGGAATGGGAGTGGCCTGGACTTGCTGTTGCGGATGCAGCAACCACTGTTCTCTGCAGTAGTATGATGTAAATGAGGGTGAGGGTGCAGACAGCACAGTCTCTGAATTTCAAAAACACCGCTCTTGACATGCAGTGAATCGCTCCTCCCCTCTCATGCAGAAATAGCCATAGAGGAAAAATCTGTATGAAGGCTTTACTAGTACAAATTGTTGACAACATATGAAAGTACAGCTATATTCCAGATCTGTAACTCTTTTTCTTACAAGATCTGCCATGAAAACAATTTTAGTGTCATATGTAGCCAATGTTAGTATTTACGTCAATGCTTTTGTTCTACTTTTCTTCATGCATTTTTTCTTTTTTTAAAAAAATCAATAAACATTTCAAAACTTGAAATCTGAATTTCAAAAAAGGCTCTCGCTGGGCCTAAATTGGTCCAAGGGGACCCACAAAATGTGGTGGAAATGCGTCCCACACTGGAGGCCTCCAAAATGGTGGAAATGCTTTCCATAACCCCAAGAGTACATTTGGGGGCATGCTACAAAAATTTATATATTTTTGACCCCCAGGGGCCACAAAACAGCCCTGGGGAAGCTGCACTTTGCCTGATCCTGTTTTAAATCAAACTGGACTCTAAAGATATTCCACATGCTCCAGCAATGTCCTCCCTCTGGATATCTTCTCAATGAGTGTTGAGACAGCCAGAGAATCACTTAAACTAGTGGTTCTCAGTCTGTGGGACAGGCCTCTAAGGGCAGGGGTGCAACAGTTGCTCAAGGGGGCCTCAAGAAAACTCAGCCTGCAAGCACAGCAAATATGAGAAAGCAGGGCAAGCCTCTCTCTGGGTTGTGTGTGTACATTTGTCCCCCACTGAGGACGGACCAATCTCTAAAAGAGCAATGCAAAGCATCTTCCCCTGTTATGCCTTCTTCACACGTCAGACATAGCAATAAATAAGTAAATAAATAAATCACTTTTCCTTTTCCTATGCTTTTCCCACTAGGTTTCTCCAAATGTTCCATTGTTGGCGCAGTAGGAACATGCCCCTTAGCAACCATGAGAACTCAGTGTTAAACTAGAGGAAATGTGTGGCACAAGGGGCCATGCAAGAAAGGCATAGGATAGGAGACAAAGGAGACAGATGTGGGGCAGGAGGAGTGCAACATCCTCATATAGATGTAAAGAGGGTCCCATGGGTAAAATGTCTGAGAACCACTGACTTAAATAACATATCCTAGATGTTGTATATCAAGGTGATCTCCTACTTGGCATTACTGTTAATTGATATGAACAGAACACCTTGTGTATAAATCAGTGAATTCTGTTTCCACTATTTCAATTCATAAGCATTGACGGGACTTTACACTACCCCAGTTTGACTGTTTCCCTTGAGCCAAATTGGAGGGAAGATTTAAGAAACCCCCTTCTCTGTGCACTTGTGCCCTCGTGACATAGAAAAGTCAAGCTGGTGACCCATGTTCCTTTTGCCTTTTCTATCATGACATGAGGAAAAACTCTGTTGAATCTGTCTTAATTAAACCGCCAGGAAGTCTATATGCTTTTTATGTCTCCTGCTTCCTCTCAGATGAAAATGCATCAATTGCTTTTAGCACGGCTAAATTTTGTTTAGTGGCATCTACTATTGGGCAAGCTTGTGTATAAGACAGCACCTCCCTTACCTGGAAGTGTAATTTTATTCTTGTCTATTCATTTTTTTATGAATATTTTTATTAGAATTTCTAAAAAGATGTAAATCGGAACATTTCTTCTAAATGTTCCCCCCCCCTAACTCCCATAACAAGTTTTCTTTTCCAGTTTTGCCCAGCTAAATGATACAAAAGGTGCAATATCATACAATACAATACAACACAATACAAGGAGGCCACTCCACTATATCTTTGGCATAGCTATCGTAGTTTGTCTTTTAACCAGTCAATACATTTTTACCTTTTTTTTTCAAATTATATCATTATGATCATTAGCTTTACAGTTGAAGCCACTGTTTTATTTTGCTCCACTCTCTATCAAATTGTTGGATAGATTTGTTCTTTAAAGCATTTGTCAGTTTTTCCATCTCCATCATATCCATAAACTTTAATTTCATTTAAATTTATTTTAATATCTTGTTTCCAATGTTGAGCATAAGTTAACCTAGCTGCTGTAACTAGATATAACATTTTTTATGCTTTCTAATTTCTGCCTTTGATTTTATTACATTCAATAAATATAATTCAGGTATCACTTCAAAATTCATTTTTAATATTTTTTGAATTTCGTCATGTATTTCTTTCCAAAATTTCTTCACGTTTTTACAAGTCCAACACATATGATAAAATGTTCCCTCTTTTTCTCCGCACTTCCAGCATTTCGAATTTCCATTCTTTGTAATTTTTTGTAATCTTTCTGCCGTCATATACCAAAAGCTTGTGTCGAGGGCTGACTTCCAATAGATCACAGCAAGGGAGCTGCTCTGCTACATACAGAACCCCGACCCAGACTATTCATTTTAATTAACTGTGCTGTATGCTTTATTTTATAGTGCTGGTCATAGACCATAAGATTGATTGATTAAATTTAGAGAAAGGGAAAGCCCCTTGAGCGTTTCTTACAACTTACATTATACAGTTGCCACAGTGAAAACTGGACAGTACTCCTGTTCCTTTAATGGCTGGGTAAAAGATGAGAACATAGAATCATAGAATTTGAAAAAACCACAGGGGCCAACAAGTCCAACCCCCTGCCACACAGGAACACACATCAACTCACTCCCAACAGAGGGCCATCCAGCCTCTGCTTAAAAACCTCCAAAGAAGGAGACTCCACCACACTCTAGGGCAGCATATTCTACTGCTGGACAGCTCTGACCGTCATGAAGTTCTTCCTGAGGTTCAGGTGGAATCTCTTTTCCTGCAGTTTGAATCCATTGCTCCTTGTCCTAGTTTCTGGAGCAGTGGGAAACAAAACCGTTTCCTCTTCAACATGACATCCCTTCAAATATTTAAACATGGCTGTCACGTCCCCTCTTAACCCACTCTTCTGCAGACTAAACACACCCAGCTCCCTAAAACGCTCCATGTGGCACATGGCTTCCAGACCCTTCACCATTTTGGTGGCGCTCCTCTGGACACGTTCCAGCTTGTCAATATTCTTGAAATGAGGAACTGGACACTGGATTCCAAAGCAGAATAGAGTGGTACTATTACTTTCTTCAATCTGGACAACATACTCCTATTGATGCAACCAAGAATCGCATTGGCTTTCTTGGCTGCTGCATCACACTGCTCACTCGAGCTCAGCTTGTGGTCTACTAAGACTCCTAGATCCCTTTCAGACGTACTGTTGTCCAGCCAGATGTCTCCCGTCCTATATTTGGGCGTTTCATTCTCTCTGCTCAAGGGTAGGGCCTTACATTTCTCTCTGTTGATATTCATTTTGTTAGCGTCAGCCCAGCTCTCCAATCCGTTAAGGTCGTTTTGAGTTTTGATTCTGTTTTCTGGCATATTAGCAACCCCTCTCAACTTGGTGTCATCTGCAAATTTGATAAGCGTGCCTTCTATTCTTCCATCCAAGTCATGGATAAAGATGTTGACTAGCACTGGGCCCAGGGCAGAACCCTGCGGCACCCCACTAGCCACTTCTTTCCAGGATGAAGAGAAGCCATCGGTGGGCAACCTTTGGGTTCGGTCAGTCTACCGAGTAACAAGCGACACCTGCTGAAAATTCCCTCTTCCAGGCGGCCATTAAAGATACAACAGTCCTCTCCAGTCTCCACCCTGGCAGCCCTCACTGTGCTCTTGACGCTGGCGAGTGAATGTTACGAACTGTTGCTATTGTGTAAAGCGAGGAGGGGCACGAGGCCCGCGTGTGTATGGCAGGAATATGCAGAGGCTGCTCCATGCCACAGTCGCGGTAGAAAAATCCAGCCTATCCAGAAATGGAAACCGTTTCTTAAGGAAACGAGTTAAGCAGCTGCCTGTCTCTTTTTCTACCTCAGAAAAGCACAACCACACCTGCACTTCTCGCTAAGCATCCACCAGGGGGCGCCGAACGCTCGCGCGTGGAGGAGAGAAGGAGAAGAGTCGACACAGCGTGACAGGGACGACGACGAGGGAAACAAACCGTTACCCGCCCCTTTCACGTGACCCGGGAAGCCGCTCCAAGACACCCACCTCATCATGGCCGCTCTCCCTCCCTGAGGCAAAACCGGAAGTACCCACCGGCGATGGCACAGGAAGTTCCTCTCCGCGTCTCGACACGCCGAGCTGGTTGAGTGAAAGCGAGACCGTAAGGGCCTGGGAGGGGCTGACGGAGACTCTGGAAAAGCGCGCCATGAGCGACGGGTCTGGAGAGCCTGCCGCCGAGGCCCCGCCCACCACCGGCAGGGGTGTCCGAATCGTGGTGGAATACTGGTGAGAGAGAGGAGTGCGGCGTGGCTCCGCCCCCCTTGGGGCGCAGGCCACGCCCATTCAGCTGAAGAGCCTTGCCGTTGGCCCCGTGGGCAGTGCTGTGGCCTTCTCTCCTTTCAGGCCCTCTTGAGACTTTGGCCATTTCCGCACTGCACTCTTATAGCGCGATTATTCCACTTTCAACATCCTATGGAATCCTGGCGTTTGCAGTTTAGAGAGGAGCCGGCGGGCTGTCCCTAAACTGCAAACCCCAGGATTTCATAGGATGTTGAAAGTGGAATAATCGCGCTATAAGAGTGTAGTGCGGAAATGGCCTTTCTTTCTTTGCATGGCTACGCGATGTTGGAATTACATTCCCTCGCGTTCAGCCACAGGGCGCAACTATGTGTTAACATTTCCTTCTACATTTACCCAGTTCTGTCCCTAGTAGGAGAGGGGTGAATGCTCTCTTAGTTGGTTGTACTACGTCATTTGCACGCGTAGTGCTATGGAAAATGATTTAAGCACATGCAGATCTCTGCCCCCGAGCAGATTACAAAGTAAATCATGAAGGGCCATGGCTCCCCTCTTTCAGTAACTTGGCGACAAGTTTTTATTCTATACCCAGATGTTTTTTTTCTTAAGAGTTTTTAAGTCAGAGTCTTGGCAGATAAGGGTCAGCGCTTTGTAGAGTCAGTGTGTGGAAACTTGGTATGAGGCACCCTGTAATGTAGGAAAGGATGGTATCTTTTATTAGAGGAAGAGTGAAGGAAGCCTGATGGGTGGGTGGGGTGAGGGGATGACAAATGACAGATTTATGGTAGCCTGTCTTGTTTGTGCTGCTTTTCCCCAAGACTTTTGTGCCTCAGAGATGCTGAGAAGGCAAATACACGACACTTCATTTGGTACAATTTTCTTTGGAGGGAAGATTTGCTGTTTCCATATAAACACTGATCCCACAGAGTACGGATTGCTTTAAGCTACACATAATGCATTTTTGTGCCATTCGTATAGATCAGAGCTTTCCAAACTTTTCATGTTGGTGACACACTTTTTGGGTATGCATCATTTTGTGACACAGTAATTCAGTTTTACTAGCAAACCAGGGATTAAACAGTGGGAAGGCAGCCCCCCACCTGATCCTGGCCTGTTTGCTCTGGCAGCAGCAGCAGGAGAAGCTGCGGGTGTCTTTCTTAGCCTGGAGAGGCGACACACCTACACACTTCAGGTGACACACTAACGTGTGGCAACACATCATTTGGAAAACCCTGGTATAGACTGATCTCATGGCCAATGAACTGAGTATTTTCTGTAAACAGTAAAAAAAAAAATACCATGTACTAGCATTAAATATCTTTCCTCACCATCTCTATTGAGTTTCACAAATCTTCCATTGTGATCTTCAGCTTCCTTTTGACAATCAAACAAAATTTCTGTTCTCAGCAAACCTTGTGGCTTTGAATCTGCCTATTTAGAACTGGCAAATGCAGTAAAAGAAGAATATCCTGATGTGGAGATTGAATCTCGACTTGGAGGAACAGGTATATTCTCTTGCAAACGTCCATGTTGACAATAGTAGCAACTAGCAAAATGTCAAACATAGCATGAAGAAGGAAAATAGCATTCAGTATTGCTGTGAAGGTAATGCAATTGTGAAATATATCAGGAGGTGGAAACTACTGGCTTTACATCTGGCTCTGACTTCAATGCATGACATATAGCCTTAGGAAAACTTTCTTTTTATACCTAACTGTAGTGGTGTTTTAGTGGTGGTGTTTTATTTGCCCTTAGATTGACTCCAGCCTATGTTAATCCTATCATGAGGGCACAGATTTGTTCAGAGGAGGTTTGTCATTGCTTTCTTTTAACACAGAGAAAGTGACTTGTCAAAGATCACCCAGTGGGTTGCCATGGCTGAGTGGGGATTTGAGCCCGCCATCTCTTATGAAGTCCTAATCCAGCAATCAGACCAACTCAAATATTCATGGGGGCAGATGAGTTAATCCTACTCTTTTCTGTGTGCCACAGAGTCTTCTAAAAATCCTCCACCTCCATAGCAGGTTGGGGTGGAGGTCCCTTTTGAGAAAAGAGGATGGCAGAGGCACAAAAGAAAGAAAATGTTTCTCACACTTTCAGCTCCAGCACTGTCTATGCCTGATATGTATTTCCTGAGAGATTTCCCCTGAGGGAATATGGCTTATCATTAAAAAAAAGGCTTACCACCTGTATGGTATATGATAAATCTTTATAAGAATGCTTCTATGGTAGGAATATTTTAGTTCTGTTAGCGCTGCTGGGTACTTGTTTCTGGAGGCAGCAGGCTAAATTTGACTGGAAACTTTTTCCATGCAATTTCTTTTGTTAAGGAACACTTCCATACCCCTTATGGATTCCCTGTTCATTGTGATGGGTTTAGAAGAGTAAGTATTCTTGGGTGTATCCTAAATTCTCATAAAAACTGGCAAGTCTGTTGAGCCTCACTGATCAATATGTTTAATGTGCACCTAATGGCACGTTCTCCAGAGGAGAGAGCAGAGGGGGAGCTGGGTCTGTGAAGATATCCTAGACCAGGTGTGTTTACAGGCTTGTGGGGCAGTGCTTGTTTGTTTGTTTGCTTGTTTTTGTTTAGTCTCCTTGTGCTGGCCATGTGCTCTCCCTGAGCACACGGTCTGACTAACAAGGGGGAGGAGCCAGCTAGGGGTGGGGAGTCTTATTAGGAGCTCCCAACGGCCCTCGAGCACATTCCTCAGAGGAGAGAGCAGAGGGGGAGCTGGGTCTGTGAAGACATCCTAGACCAGGTGTGTTTACAGGCTTGTGGGGCAGTGCTTGTTTGTCTGTTTGTTTGCTTGTTTTTGTTTAGTCTCCTTGTGCTGGCCGTGTGCTCTCCCTGAGCACACAGTCTGACTAACGAGGGGGAGGAGCCAGCTAGGGGGGGAGGAGTCTTATTAGGAGCTCCCAACGGCGCACGCCTTTGGTGCGTGCTGTTGAAGTCCTCTACTTCAATCCTTCAAGTTTGACCCTTCACAATCAGTAGAGCAGACATAGCTTATACAGCTGAATTTCAGAAAGAAAGCCCAGTTATTCTTTCTAGAACTACTTCCTGTACTACTCTCTGTAGTATCTAGGATGGAAGGTGAGGGAGCTGCCGTGGTCACCTGTAGCACTTGTGGGATGTTCCTTTTCTTGCCACAAGATGTTGTCGGGTACACCTGCGCCAAGTGCAAGCTGGTGACCTTCTTGGAGGAGAAGGTTTGCCAGCTGGAGGCACGAGTTTCTAATCTTCATCTTATTAGGGAAGGGGAGGAGTTTTTGGATAGGGCAGAGAAGACGTACCAGAAGACCGAATGCACAGAGGGGCTGCCAGATCAGGAAGTCAACACACTGTGCCAGGAAATGGAAGCTTGGAGGAATGTCACACGTAGGAGCAGAAGGTCCAGGAAGGTAACAGAGACTCTCAGCCTACACAATCGCTTCAAAGTTCTTGGCCTTATGATGAGGAGCACCAGGAAGAGAGAACAGAATGTCCACGAGAAGGAATCAAACTTCGGCAACGGGAACTAGATCAACGCTCCCAGTCTTAACAGAATGCCCAGGCAGTCCTAGAAGAACATGCTCATCAAGGAGCCCTGGAGAAACCTCAGAGGAGGCGAGTTCTGGTTGTTGGTGACTCCTTGCTCAGAGGAACCGAAACGGCAATTTGCAAACTGGACAAGCTCAGTCGAGAGGTCTGCTGTCTTCCTGGGGCCAAGATCAACCACATAACGGAGAGGCTAACCAGGCTGGTCAAGCCCACTGACCATAAGCCCCTCATTTTGGTTCATGTCGGAACCAATGACACTGCGAGGAGCAGCTTTTACCACATTGCAAAGGACTACGAGCTTATGGGGACTAAGCTTAAGGACCTTGGTGTGCAGGTGGTTATTTCGTCTCTCCTCCCTGTTCAAGGATATGGCGCACGTAGGGAAAGAGCAATAGCAGAGGTCAACAACTGGCTGCGCACATGGTGCCACCGGCAACAGTTTGGGTTTTTGGAACACGGCCTGAATTTCCATGAACGTGGGCTTCTGGCAAGGGATGGGCTGCACCTCATGAAACTTGGCAGGAATGTTTTTGCAAACAATCTCGCAAGGAGGATTCAGAGGTCTTTAAACTAAGTTCCGCTGGGGAGGGAGACAATATTATTCAAGGCCAGGACTGGGCGAGCGCAGGGGGGAAAGGCCCAAATGATATTGGACAAGTAGTACAAACGGCCAGTGGCGGGAGGAGTAGAAACTATAGTACAGGACTTGCAGGAAGGGCCCGGGGACTTAAGTGTCTCTACACTAATGCACGGAGTATGGGAAACAAGCAAGATGAACTTGAACTCCTAGTACAACAAAATAAATACGATTTGATAGGCATCACTGAGACCTGGTGGGATGAGTCTCATGATTGGAATGTAGGAATAGAGGGGTATAGCCTATTTTGTAAAAATAGACCAAACAAGAAAGGAGGAGGAGTAGCCTTGTTTGTCAAGGATGTTTTCACCTGTGAAGAGATCCGTGACTTAAACCCAGAAAGCCAGGTTGAGAGCATCTGCGTAAGAATTAAGGGAGCAAGAAACAATAGGGATACTCTGATGGGGGTTTACTACAGACCTCCAACCCAGACTGAGGACTTTGATGATGCCTTCCTCAACCAAATGACTGCACATTCAAAAAGGAGAGATACAGTAATAATAGGAGATTTCAATTACCCGGATATATGTTGGCAGTCAAACTCTGCCAAGACAGCAAGTCCAGCAAGTTTCTTGCTTGTCTTGCAGACAATTTCATGGTCCAGAAGGTGGAAGAGGCCACAAGGGGATCAAATATTCTAGATCTGATCCTGACCAACAGGGATGACCTTGTTAATGAGGTAGAAGTGGTTGGATCTTAAGGGGGGAGTGACCATGCCCTATTGGAATTTGGCATTCAGTGGGAAGGAGAAGATAAGTGTAGCCAGACACTCATCTTAGATTTTAAAAAAGCGGACTTCTGTAAACTTAGGGAGCTGCTGGCTGGAATTCTGTAGTCAAGAATAGTGAAAGGGAAAGGAGTTCAGGAGGCATGGGAGTTCCTTTAAAGGGAGATACTGAAGGCACAGTCTAAAACTGTGCCAATAAGGAGGAAAAATGGAAGGCATCTGAAGAAACCAGAATGGTTGACTAAAGAACTCTCAGTTGAGCTAAGTGTTAAGAGAAACGTGTACAGGAAATGGAAGAAGGGAGAAACCACCAAAGAAGAATTTAAGCAAGTAGCTAGGAGATGTAGGGAGGAGGTCAGAAAGGCTAAAGCACAGAACGAACTTAGGCTGGGCAGAGACATCAAAAACAATAAAAAGGGCTTTTTTAAATATGTCTGTAGCAAAAGGAAAAAGAAGGGGACGATAGGGTCACTGCGCAGAGAAGATGGCGAATTACTAACAGGGGGAAGAGAAAAGGCAGAACTACTTAACACTTTCTTTGCCTCAGTTTTTTCCCAGAAGGATACAAGCACTCAACCTGGCGGTTGGGGAGCAGGTGAGGAAGCAGGGGAAATGAGGCACATAATAGGTAGAGAGGTGGTACAGGAATACCTGGCCACACTGGATGAATTCCAGTCTCCAGGGCCAGATGAATTGCATCCTAGGATATTAAAAGAACTGGCAGAGGTCATTTCGGAACCGCTTGCTATAATCTTTGAGAAATCTTGGAGGACAGGAGAAGTTCCAGCAGACTGGAAGAGGGCAAATGTTGTCCCCATCTTCAGGAAGGGAAAAAAAGAGGACCCAAATAATTATCGCCCAGTCAGCCTGACATCAGTACCCGGAAAGATTCTGGAGCAGATCATTAAGCAGTCAGTTTCTAATCACTTAGAAAGCAACGCGGTAATCACGAGAAGTCAACACGGATTTCTCAAAAATAAGTCATGCCAGACTAATCTAATCTCTTTTTATGATAGAGTTACTAGCTTGATAGATGAAGGGAATGCTGTGGATGTAGCATTTCTCGATTTCAGTAAGGCCTTTGACAAAGTTCCACATGACATTCTTGCAAAGAAGCTAGTAAAATGCGGGCTGGACAGGCCTACTGTTAGTTGGATTTGTAATTGGTTGACCGACCGAACCCAAAGGGTGATCACGAATGGCTGCTTTTCATCCTGGAGAGAAGTGACTAGCGGGGTGCCACAGGGTTCTGTCCTGGGCCCAGTGCTGTTCAATATCTTCGTCAACGACTTGGATGAAGGAATAGAGGGCATGCTCATCAAATTTGCAGATGACACCAAATTGGGAGGGGTTGCTAATACTCCAGAGGACAGGATCAAAATTCAAAATGACCTGGATAGATTGGAGAGCTGGGCCAAAGCTAACAAAATGAAATTCAACAGAGAGAAGTGTAAGGTCCTACACTTAGGTAGAAAAAATGGAATACAGAAATATAGGATGGGGGACACGTGGCTGGATAGCAGTACGTGTGAAAGGGATCTAGGAGTTTTAATAGACCACAAGCTGAACGTGAGTCAGCAGTGTGATGCGGCAGCCAAGAAAGCCAATGCAATTCTCGGCTGCATCAATAGGAATATGGTGTCTAGATCGAGGGAGGTACTGGTACCACTCTACTCTGCTTTGGTTAGACCTCATCTTGAATACTGTGTCCAGTTCTGGGCACCCCAATTCAAGAAGGACATGGTCAGGCTGGAGCAGGTCCAGAGGAGGGCAACCAAAATGGTGAGAGGCCTGGAAGCCATACCCTATGAGGATAGACTTAGAGAGCTGGGTATGTTTAGTCTGCAGAAGAGAAGGTTAAGAGGGGACATTATAGCCATGTTTAAATATTTGAAGGGATGCCATGTAGAGGAAGGAGAGGGCTTGTTTTCTGCTGCTCCAGAGACCAGAACAAGGAGCAATGGATTCAAGCTGCAGGAAAGGAGATTCCACCTGAACCTCAGGAAGAACTGTCAGGGCTGTTTGGCAGTGGAATATGCTGCCTCGGAGTGTGGTGGAGTCTCCTTCTTTGGAGGTTTTTAAGCAGAGGCTGGATGGCCATCCGTCGGGACTGCTTTGAGGGTGTTCCTGCATGGCAGGGGGTTGGCCGGTGTGGTCTCTTCCAACTATAAATTTCTATGATTCTATGATTCTATGTGACATTTCTCTGGAACTGCTTAGTAGTGGCAAGTTGGCTTTCAGATAATTTTGTTCCCCATTACTAATCTTCTCATTAAAAAATTCTTGATCAGTATCTGATGAAGTGCAGAATTGTGAGTTTGAAACCCCTTCCTGTATGACCACCTCTCCTGCTGGTGGTGGAGTTGAGAGTTTTGTAACCTTGAGGTGTTGGGGAAGGAGTAGTAAATGGAAAGAAGGCAGTTTGGCTTCTCTTCTGCCTTGTGACTTTTCTGACTCCTGTTTAATTTGCACCCTGCTGTTCAGGACTGTACTACTTTATGCAAAGTGTCCTTGCTTTTTGACAACACTGTAATCTTGATTGGCTGGGCAGAAACTGGGCTGGCTTGAGGACTGGCAGAGTTGTTCAAAATGATAAATTTTCCAAGCTCTGCTTTGGGTTGGTATTCTGGACTTTGATGAGATGACTCTTTCATCTTGGACATGATGTGGCACAGTTCTTCTGTTTCTCCCCCATTCCATGCTCCTTCTTTTTCTTACAGGTGCTTTTGAAATAGAAATAAATGGACAGCTGGTCTTTTCCAAACTTGAGAATGGAGGATTCCCTTACGAGAAAGATGTGAGCTTTTCCCTTCCTGTACCCTGCAGTCTCTTGAGTCAACAGGTTTGGGCCAGAGCTTGAGGGACCATAGTAACAGGCAGTATGAGATAATCCCTGCAATCCAAGAAGTTAGTAATTATCCCTTCCCTGAGATGTATGTCATTACCCAAGGAATCTGTCTTCTAAAATGAAGCCAAATCGCATCTCCTCAGCCTCATCCCAATCATTATCCCATCTTCATGTTTAAAGTATTTTTTTTTAAATGATAAAGATTATTTACATTATTAGATGACAGCGTTTGTGTGAAGAATTGCTGGAATATTAATATGGTCAGTGTGCTCTCAGCAGCTTATAAGGGAGATGTTCAATATGCAAAGTTAAATTGCTTTGCATATTGCCCAGACTTCTCTGTGGCCATTTCCACACTAAACTGTTATAGCACTCTTATTCCATTTTCAACATCCTATGGAATCCTGGAGTTTGCAGTTTAGGGAGGGGCCCCTCCCTAAACTGCAAATCCCAGGATTCCGTAGGATGTTGAAAGTGGAATAATAGCACTATAACACTCTAGTGCGGAAATGGCCTCTAAATGCTTCCTTTAGATTCAGTAATGGCCTTTTGAAAAAAGAGGATGGCAGAGGCGCAAAAGAAAGGAAGTGTTTCTCCCACTCTCAGCTCCAGCACTGTCTATGCCTGATATGTATTTCCTGAGAGATTTTACCCTGAGAGAATATGGCCCATCATAAATAAGGCTTACCACCTGTATGGTGTACGATAAATCTTTATAAGAATTGCTAGAATATTAATGTGGTCAGTGTGTTGTTAGCAGCTTATAAAGGAGATGTTTAATACACAAAGTGTAAATTCCTTTGTGTATTGTCCAGACTTCTCTGTTAAGTGCCTCCTTTAGATTCAGTAATGGCTAGATAAGAATAAACTGGCTCTTACTCATTAGAACACCTCAGCAGCAACATAGCTTTTAAAAGACGTAAAAGCATGTCCTAAAACACTAGTCTCACAAACTAAAATTGGCCATTACCATTTAATAAAATTATAAGTGAAAGATCTACTTCTGAATCATGTGTTTTTGGTTACAGTATACTTGAGGTTTTTGGAATGGGGAAGAAGCTGCCTGTATTTTAACTTCTTTGATTTACTATTTTGTATAACAGGATAGTTGTTACACACCTAATACGTTTTTAAACCCCAAATAATTTCTCAGATTATTTTAAGAAGAAGCTGTGATAATTAAACCACTTTTTTAGTTGTGTGTCTTTTAAGTGATTTCTGACACTTTAGGTGACCCTAAAGTGAACCTATCATGGTTTGTTTTGGTTTGTTTTTTTTGCAAGATTTGTTCATGCACTTTGCCTTTGCCTTCCTCTGAGGCTGAGAAAGTGTAACTTGTCCACGGTCACCCCACAGGTTTTCATGGCCTCGTGGTGATTCAAACCCAGGTCTCCAGAATTGTAGTCCAACACTCAAACCCCTACACCACAGTGGTTCATATCAGTATCTGAAAAATTCACACTTACTATTTTTTCTCTTCCAGCTCATTGAAGCCATCCGTAGAGCTAGTAATGGGGAACCACTTGAGAAGATCACCAAGAGCCGACCTCCTTGTGTCATACTTTAGTTTCTCTCCCTCTAGTCTTCATTTTTCAATCCTTTATGTATCCAGCCCCTATAATTCTTGTCCTCCTTGCCTCTGCTTCTTGACTGAAAGTTTAATTGCCTTGCTAGGTTTGGTTGAAGGGGGCAGGGAGCATGCAGAAGTGAAATCAGCATAATTTGGAGTTGCTCACACACAAAGCCTTATAAAACAAGAACCTGAACCACTTTGGGAGGAGGGATGGAGATGAGAGTACTTGCTAAATAAGTTGGGTCAGTCAGCCTTTCTTCTAAAGAAGAATAGTTTCAAAACACCCTTCTCACTGCTTTGATTGTTGTTTTGCTTCTTGGTTTTATCTGCTGTCATTGTTATACACAAGAGTGATGTCTCCCTCCCACCTCACCAATCTAATCAGAATTAGAACTGACTTCTGTGATTCATTCTGAGATATCATCTAACCTCCCTCGCTTTTCACATTCCTTTAACCCTGAGCCAGTATGAGCTAGTGTCTCATCTTATTCTCACTACAAAATCAAAAGTGCTGGTAAAAAGCTTACTAAGAAGTCTGTGAGGCATTGCTGTCTAGACAGGACTGATGCTATGGAGTAAGTTCTGAATAACCCCACATGCCTCCAGCTTAGTTGTGAGGACCAGTGTTCTTTGATTAGAACTCCAGAGTGGAAAATCTTTTTGCCATTCACATGGTGTGAATGAGAGTTTCTTACAGCAATGCTGCAGCTATTATTTAAGGCCCAAGTTTGACTTTAAAATGAGGCTTACAGCTCAGATGAAAGTTTGTCATTTTTCATTGCCAAGGCCTTCCTAGGTAATCAGTACAATCCATTTTATACAAGAAGTCCTGTTCCTTTCTTGTCGGTTTATTGTCACAGCAATTGTCAGGACTTTCTAGGGACATTCCCATGCAGATCTTTCCAGCTATATCTGCTTTTTGAGCAAAGATTTGGAGAGGACTGAGCACATATTTTTAACAGACTCCAGAAAAGTTTAACAGCCTGTCAGTTACATATTGGGAATTGCCTGCTGCTTAAAATGTCTCCCGCAGCTATCTTGGCAAGTGAACTGCACATAATCTTATACTTTAAAGCCATTTCATCTGTGACAAATTCTTCTTTTGGTCTACTACTAACACTTTTCCCCCTTAATTTCAGGCCTTACCATGCCAAAAATGAAGCATTTTTAATGCCTGTGGTTTCAAGAGTATAATTACTCTGTTGTAATCAGTGGAATGTCATGTGTTTAATGTGACTGGATTTTGTGTGTGCATTACTTAAAAAACAAAGCATGTAGAGACACTCTCATCTCTCTCACGCAGCCTTAGATCAACTAAGCAGATTCACATCTCCTCCCTGTCACATTAGTAACACAACACATATGCAATGGCCTATTGTAATGTTTCCCAACCAATGGATGTGACAACTAATGACACAGAATGGAGTAGGGAAACACAGTACAGTGGTTCTGTATCTTCATTTTTTTTTTTTTTTTTTTGCGGGAGGGAGAATAGCTATGCATATACATTGCCTGTCCAAATCCTTTTTCGTGCCTACTCCCTGTTTCAGGACTTTTGGGTTTTATCACATAAGTTTTTATTCTTCTTTTATCTGTCCCTTGGAGACTTTGCCACAGCTGTGGTAAGAAAGAGATATTGCTGCTATAAATTATGAAAATACCTATCCCTTGCTAGGAGTGGAGGAGGGAAGAAATAGCCAATACTGCTCCTTCTCATTGTCTTAATTTATGTATTGAGAATATTGTAAAATCCAATTTATATAAAGAGATAAGTTTAAAACACTTGTGAACAATGTGTATGTGTATGGACTGGGTGGGGAAAGACTAGGGGAGCTGTTAATACTGTGTGGGAGGAAGAGAGGCAAGGTTGCCATTTGAGAGGGAGGGAGGTTAGGCAAGATTCTCAGCGAAATCAACAAGGCCATCTCTTGGGTGTACAGAATACAAAAGCCTGCCTGGATACTTCAGTTTTTATAACTGTAACAACTATATAGCGATATTATCAACTTAGGCCAGTTGCCTACATTCATTTATCCACCTGTTCCCAGCTTTTTAACAAAGGGAATTCGTACCATTAGCTTAGTTCATCAACCATATTTTGTTATCAAAAGGGTTTGGTGTGTAGAACCAGTAGGATGCAGTGGGAGCTCCCACTGGTCTAAAAAGGGGGGTGGTTGCACGGGGTTGCTCAGCCCTCTAAAATTACTTTACAAAACAATGGAATAGGGCTGGTTCTCTGGAAACAGTGGGCCCATACGGTACTTAATATCTTGTTTTCAGTGAATAGAGCAGTTTGTTTCTATTTAGTACCAACTTTGCTTTGTGTGGATGAGGGAAAAGGTGCTCCAGAGACACCTAATCTATTTTGGCAGCGACTATTTACCATATTTGCTGGTGTATAAGATGCACCAGCATATAAGATGCCCCCCATTTATATACCAACAAATACTATTCACCAGTGTATAAGACACGCTGGCGTGTAAGACACACCCCATCTTCAAACAGTATTTTTTGGGGGGGAAAGTGAGTCTTATACGCCAGCACATAGGGTAGTCTTCTAGTTGACATGCACTGCACACAATTATCTTTGTCCTGAAATATGCTGGCTCTTTTCATTCTCACTACTGCACATTGCTTCCCTTCCTCTCCATTATTGGTATTTCCCTCTTTCAGGCATTTGCTGCAACTTTTAACCATCTTCAACTTGTTTGAACTATGAGAATAAGATGAAAAAATCCTTGGGGAAAACAGGGATAATTAATGAGTTTAGCACTTCCCTGAAGTTTGTGTGTCTGCTCAGGAGGCTCCTCACACAGAATGTCACCTTCACTCTCCCTCAAGCAATGATCTTTGTTGAAAAGACCATCTTGACTTCTGATTTCATACAGGGATCGCAGCCTCTGCTGCCACTGCAAACATGTCAGAAGCCAGATGTATGAGAATAGTGTCACTCTAGTGAATGTTATATACACACTGCACAACACAATTACAGCAACCAGGCTTTCCTTTTGTTCATCAAGAGAGATACAAAAGGAAAGCAAGGCCACTGAGGTTTAGGAACCCAAGTTGTATCCAAATCCACATGCATTTTGAAAATACTTGCATATTTTACGTATTTTTCTACTGGGCACCTTCCAAAATTAAAAATTTCTAGCCAGTAACAAAAGTGACAAAGGACACCATGACCAAAGCATTGAGGTAGAACATCCAAATGAAACTGCTGTGATCTTTTCTACCACCTGTATATCTTAACCAGTATTTTCCTTGGGCCTAAACTTGCAATGGGTCATACTTAGTGAGTCTGTGGTTCTGTTAAAATGGTATAAGAGTTCTGCCACTTAACAGCTACCACCTCACTGTATCTTGCAAAGGAAGTTTGCCAGTTTATCCTGCCCAGATCTATTCTACAGACAGGATTTGGCCCTTGTAGAATATCCTTTTAAAGAGAGGTAAGTGTCAACAAATGCAAAGTCCGCCCCCCCCCCCCAAAAAAAAATACTCAGGACAAGTAGTTTAGAAAATGAAAAACCATTGTATAATTCTCAGATATACAAATACTTGTGACACAACTGATTGTTTTGAAGTCATCCACAGCAGATAAACCTTTACTGCACCAAAACAGCACTAGCTTGCATTCACAGGTTCTAGAGGGAAATTGGATTAACGGGGGAGTTGACTTTAGAAAGAATAAATAATTTATCTCTTCCCATGCCCCCCCATGTACAAAATCTACTGAGTTTTAATTCTGTTTTGTGTTACTTCAGCAATTTTTATAGACGATGCTACAAGTAGTATTTGGAATCCCCATGAATCTGAACATATGAAGAATAAGCCATTTTAATCACAAGGTACATTCAGAGAGGCCTGCAGGACACAGTTGGTTTCAAAGAGTTGCTGCAATCCTGTGACTAAGAATCCAAAAAAGAGAAGTGAGGAAGCTGGTTAAAATTTGTAAAGAAAGGCAGTGTGTGGTCTTAGTTGTCTACTCACACCATGTAGCATCACAGGTAAAATTCTCTACATGGAGAGTAAATGAACTTTCTATTACTGGGACAGCACTGTCCACAGACACTTCAACAGCTGGAAATACTCTCCCAGCCCACACATGCTAACCAATAATGGGTCACAATCTTTTAGAAAGCCATTCTTCTGCAAGACTGGCTCCTTTCAAGCAGGTTCATATGCAGAAGAGCTTCCCAGCAGTTGATACCTATTAACTGGATCTTTTTCTTTTTACCCTACCCTTAATTACACCCTTTCCACCAATGAAGCTGTCACTTCCAAATGCCTCCCAGTAGGACTGCCTTGGTACTGCAAGGAAGTCAGTGCACAGAAAACTAGCATGGGCAAGAAAGACTGATATTTTCTCTAAGACCAACACCAGTCTTTCCTGACACCTTCAAGGGAAGCCCCTTGCCTGTGTCTCCTGAAATGATGAAGGCCTTCTTTCCTTCTCTGCAGTCATTTTCCTAGCTGTCTAGGTTTAAAGAATTTCTATTAATTTCTGTCCCCCTGCCAACCCATCCCTAAAATGGCTGATTGCTACATTGTCGGGCTCCAAAGTGACAGTTCTACATGAAGAGAATACCTTAGTAAAGAGAATTTTTGAGATAAGCACATCCAAGATCCATACTACATCACATTCCAATGAAGAAGAGGCAAATACAGTCAAACCATATTTATGATTGCCATCACTGCCACGAGCATCTAATTCTCAGTTCTTTGAGGAAAACACAGAATAACATGCCCTAGTTTAGGGCTTTTTGTTTTAGGCACTTATAAAAGCTCAGTTTAGCGGTCTGTATAAATTGCCCCAACTGAGCAGTTTTGCAACATTCCTCTTATTTTGCATAATTTATTCTGCAGACTATTCTACCTGTCAGGAGATAGAGGAAAAGAGATATACACAGAACATTGAAGCTCCACCCTGCAGTCTTAGGAAATCTTATTCAGGGATTTCTCTGGGTTCTAAGATCTGCCTGTGTACCTTCAAGCACGCATTTTTCAACGTAAGGACTGGACACCTTTTTTAAAACAGCAAGGTTTACAGAAGTGATAAAGGACCTCCATGACCCCAGCCTTGTTCTTCTGCCCTCCTAGGTAATAACAGCTCTTTTGCAGCCCCACCCTATTTCAACAAAATAAATATTCCAAGAACACTGAGAAGAATGGCATGTTGCCATGGCACAAATTAAAATCTCCCCTCCCTGTCGCCCAACAAAATATATCAGCTACTTGTGGGTTTGTTTGTTTTTTTGTCCATAGTTTCAAAATAGAATGCCACAACACTGCAATATAAAATGTGGCACTAAAAAGTGGTGTTACTTTTTCAAAAAAGCACTCGAACTTACTATCTCACTGAAGCAAGATGTCCAACTAGTCTGATTATTGTGGTTTACAAAGCTGCCCATGCCATGAAATGAAGGTGAGTTTTGTTGTTCCTCATCTGATTTTGTAGAAGCTTGGAATCTTTGAAGAACAACAGGAAGGCATCACAGAGACTTTCGCTACCAAGCAAAATTATTCTCTTCTTCTCCAGACTCTACCATCACATTTAAAAATCACCACAAACTGTTTTGATGTAACCTTGTGAAAGAAAACAGTCTTTTCTGTTCTCAAGTCTGAAAAAAATCCCTTGTACCATCGCTATTAAAAACAAAACAAAAAAAACCTACCACAGTTTCAAAGAGAAATCTACATTCTGCTCTCAATTTCTTTTTTTGAAACATCAGATTTCATAGCTTTCCCTTACTGTCAGTGAAAAATCCAGAATGAAGATCTTTACATGGCTTTTCTTTAACTGCCCTGAAAGCAAATTCCAACTCTAAAATGAATAATCCAAGCAGTGGTCGCACTCCCTTTGTCTTGTAATCCAAGGAAGACACAGAAGAAGCTATGGAGTACTCCATTTTGTTTGTGCATTATCTGGCACTTGGTTTCCCTGAATTGTGTGACGGGAAACCTTCATAAAGCCTGTGGATGGGCAAACTTCAGGTACGCAGGACTTTCTTTCTTATTTTTCCTTTACTTGAGATCCATCCACCAGAACGTGATACAAAAGGCATACATATAAAATTAATTCTGAGCCCAAGAATTTATCCTGAGTACTGGAACTGAGTGGCGCTCACAGGTTTTCCACATAAAAAAACACTCCTGATCATCTCAAGCCTTCCTAATTAGAACACTAAAAAATAAGGTGTGTATGGAGAAGATGATGCTTTTGCTGCTCTTGTTAAAACAGCTGGGAGTCGGCAATTGATTCTAATGCATTGTGAATCATCCATGAGATCTAGATCTATCTTCTGTCCACTCCTGCCTTAGCTTAGCTGCCAGGAAGAAGAGAAGGAGGCAACCTCCTAGGTCTCAAGAGGCCTATATGAATCTTGCTCATTCCCACGTGAATTAAGCATTCTTTAGTCTTTGTCCTGAGCTGCCTTTACTGTGAAAATAGATTTTCCTGGTGGTGGGGAATGGCCTTCAAGCAAAGTCCTTGGGACAAGTGATGGATTCCGCAAGGCCTAAGTACTCCAGATTCTCTGCGGTTGGAGTTGTGGTGAAACCATTAGTGGTGGCAGCAGGAGCAACAGAGGTAGCAAAGAATTCTACTGGGTTGCTCTTGGAAGTGTCCTGATTCCAATAATAAAGATTGTCAAAGGCTTGGGGTGAAGGGCCAGCCACAGGGAGGTTGCATGGCGTCAGGTACTCTGGATTTTCTACCACATTGGCAAAACTGGCAGGGAAAGTATTCTTTGGATCTTTGATGAGGCCATTCTTGCCAAAATGACCCTTTGGCTTTTCCAGTGTGGCCCCAGGTGGTCGAACATTTTTGCTGGAAGATAGGCTGTTTTCTAGCTGGTTGACATACTCTGCAGAAGTAAGAGAAAACCAAAACTGATGGAAAAAAAAGCCAGGACACAGAAGCTTCTACCATCACCCGCACTAACACCAACCTTTTGCATTTTGAGTCTTCTAATAATGTTCCTAGTCTTAAGAACGAGAAACTTTAGAAGCAAAACCAGCTCACACCAAAAACATTTAAAATCCCTTGCTCAAGTTCTGCTCCTTATAAATACAAACACAGTGCATGTACCTGGAACCACACCAGATGGGGCTGGCGAACTGCAGTGTTTGTCATCCAGACTCTCATTTTCATTAGCTGAGGGACTGGTGGGATCTTCACTGTAACGCTGAAGAGTGCCAGCCTCCTGCAGCGAGTCCTGCAGAGCCTTGCTTGCTGCATAGTCTCCATCGAGCAAGTTAGTGATGATACCTTCGGGCTGTTCTGGGAGAGATGGGCCCAAATACGGGTACTGAGCTGATTCCTCAGTCTCCTCTGCATCTGCTTGAGTCTCTGTGGCACTCTGGAAGGAAAGAAATGGATCACCCTCTTAACAGTCTGTGAAGAACCCATGAGATCTAGAAACTCAGTAGTCTCATTCAGAGCTTGGAAAACTTTTTTAAACTTCCAGCATCCCCTCAGGAAGTATAGCCAGTTACTGGGCTGGTGGGGGGAATCTCTGGAGCTAAAATCCAAAAACCAAAAAATTGTGTTCTGGTTATAAATGCAAGTTGAAGGTCTAGATTTGCCGTTCTCAGGCCTGTGGACAGCTTTGGTACTATATTTGCTGGTGTATAAGATGCACTTTTTTTCTTAAAAAATACCCTCTGAAAATGGGGTGAGTCTTATACATCAGCAAATACAGTAAACATAGGGAATGAATCCGGAGCCAAAGTTCTCCTTGCCCAAGCAAACAGGAAGGGAAGAGGCAGTGGAATCTAGGTGAAGCACTCCTTACCTTCTGCTCCTCTCGGGTGCATAATGACTCTCCTAGGGCCCAAGAAAAAATGGTGCATCACTCTTTTTACTCCCCTCCTCTCCCGGTGCAGCACTCTTTTCATTCCCCTCATCAAGGAACTAAAAACATTTTTTCCTGAAAAATACCCCCTGAAAGTGGGGTGCATCTTATATGCCAGTGCGTCTAATACGCCAGCAAATACAGTAAGTAGAAGAGAAAGTCTGGAATTTTGTGTGTGTGTAGGGGGGGTGTTTTTTAAACTGCATGAATTGCAAAGTTTTGTAACTAGGGTATGTTCTGAGCTCCTCTATCTGTTATTACACAATATACCACCAGGGGAGAAAATCAAATAATGTGTGTGTGCTTTGCTTGGAAACATTATTTTCTTGTTATTCTATAAACTCTTTGGATCCTCAGACTGAAATTTCTGGTATGCACATGAATACCTTAAAGGACTGGAACTGCACTAAAAGTCTAACACAACCAATATACAGAGCACAATTTTCTATCATCATTATGGAGTGAGTGAGCTGTATCCTTACTCTGGTTGAAGGAATCCTAGAACGATAGTCAGGTGATGCTTCACTACTGAAGAACCCCTGGTGGGGGACCAGATACTCTTCTGCATCTACCAGGTCTTGCATGTCTTCTTCCTCTAGCAACGTGCGATAGAAAGTGCTGTCTATGGGGCTGGCTAGACCCATCTTATCATCATTCTGTCAAAAAGAATCAACCAAATAAAAACAAGTATTTGTGGGTTTAAGGATTCTACCACTCCTTCTGCAAGTATGAGATAGGAGGAGGTCGGCTACATCTTCTGAATAAACCTTACAACAACCCTGTATAGTACATTAATATTCTTATTCATTCACATATTTTGAGTACATCAATATTCTTACTCTCATAATGCAGTGAAGGCTCACAGCAACTTATTGAAGGCCACTCAAAGATTTAAAAGTTTGAACTGATGAACTCCTTATTCACAGATTTGAATACTTCTGGTTTAATTTGTTCACCACTAGAAGGGAAACAAAAATGCTTCTTTGGTGTGGAAAGGGGCAAATGAAGATATTTTGCCTCCAGAGGTGAAAAACAAGATGGCATGCCTTTGCATTCCATGTACAAAAGCCAAATGAACTCACAGTTCAGGCTTCCTTCCGCACCGGCAATGGGACACTGAACTCCACAACACCAGAAAGCAGCATGGTAGTTTAGGAATGCACCGTGCCATAAAGGCCTCTCCTCCATCACTCGATGTCTGCCCTCCTCAACATTTGTTAACTGAGAAGCTACCTGGCATTATAGGACTTGGTCTGCAAATGGAGAGTCTCTTAGTGAACCAAAGAATCAGTGTGTGATGTAGTGGTTTGGGTGACAGATCTACACCCTAGGAGACCAGAGTTTGAATCCCTGCTCAGCTGTGGAACCCACAAGGTTACCTTGGGCAAATCACAATCTCTCAGCCTCACAGGAAGCCAATGGCAAACTTCCTCTGAATAAATCTTGTCAAAAAGGCCCTATGACAGGGTTGCCATAAGTTAGAGTCAGCTTGAAGGCACATAACAACTCCATGAATCATTATGTTACAGGCATCCTATGCTGAACACATTTCCACACTGTGTGGAACCAGAGAAGAAGTCATACTTGAACCATGAGCTTTCACTACAGGTAAGGGGGAGGGGGAGGATAGAGCCAATAACAATTTTACACCATGCATAGTACACAGACACACAGGGCCAAGAATCCTGTTATGTAGGTCATGCACTGCCTACTCTGTGGGAATTTTGCCATGTAATAAGTAGCCAGGACATGAAGTTTCTCCAAGAGTCAGCTGTGAATTGCTTGCTTTGTAATTTAAGAAGCATGTCAGGTGTTGCTCCTTACAGAAACAGTCACTGACATCATAAAAAGCTGTAACACTTCTCGGATTTCACTGCCTATTTGCTTTTGAAGCCATAGGACTAAAGTACTTCCTGGAAAGAGATGGTTCCAGAGGATTCAAACTAATGAACCAAGCTACATACCAGAGGGACAGATGACAACAACAACAACAAAGAGCAAGACACTAGTCAATCCAACTTGGAATAAACTGTCTTTCTTCCTCCAAATGTATTTGATCCAAGGGGAGCAAAGTCTAGTCCACTGAAGTCCAGTTCATCCAGCAGCACATACAGTCTGTTTATATTCAGAATCTTCCATATGAATGTAGCAACAGCTACCGGATTTGGTACTACAGGCACCTTCAGCTTCACCATTAGTTTCTAGCAGTCAGTCCTTCACTTCTTGCACAGGGGTGGCAACCATGTGGATGTTGTTGGAAGGCAGCTCCCATCAGTCCTACTAGCATAGCCATTGGTGCAGGATTATGGGAGTTGTAGTCTATCAGTATCTGGAGACACTGCCCACTCTAGCCACAGATACTTGCAGCTCTCACTAACAACAGGAACAAGTAAAGGCTGTTGCTTTTCTTTCCTCATGGCAATCATCTTGGAGGTATCTAGCTGGCAAAATACTGCATTAGATAGACTTTGTCTGCTCTAGGAGGAAGTTTTGTAATCTTGCAGTTTCTCATTTCTCAACCCCATAGCCACCATCTTTAATTTGAGCAAACTCCACACAGGAAGTAGCTCAAACCTCTGAAAGGCAAAGCAGGTAATTTCCTCACCTGGATGACCACAAAACGCTGTGGATCCCTGGCCATACGCGTGAACTCTGTGACCAGTTCTCGGAATTTAGGCCGACATTCTGAGTCAATCATCCAACCTGTGGGGCAAGCACAGCACAAGTGTTCCCTCCAGTGTATCAGATCAAATTAAGGCCTTATGAGAAAGAGAACTCTCTTTCCTCTAATGGCACAGAGCTAGCAGCTAAAGGAAAGCAGCAGTTTAGCTAACTAATAGACCCCAAGAAGGAAGGAAGCAATAATCTCAAAATTATTTCATTCCCTACCATAGAACTGGAACATATGTCCCAGTTTTCAATTCTACTTATTTTCTAGTGTGTCAGAGTAAATAAAATTCACACAACACTATCATCCGTGGTATTCTAAAACTCAGTATTGACAGGACTATACTCTTGCCTGAATTCTCCTGGTTACTGCTACCAAGAGTAAATCTGCTCAATTAAGTTTTGAATGGTGAGTTAACATATAGGTAAATTCCCTCGCTTCAATAGGCCTGTTCTACTTGAGACTAACAATAAGAGTCTTGCCTATCTGTAAAAAATTATAATTCCATGGCAAACACTCCACATTTGGTGTCCAAAATAACCGGTTTCACGCAAAATGAGAAAATCTGTGTCATTTCTACCTAATTTATTCTCCAATGTTTGCAGATTTGAATAATTCTCATGGCTCTTCTTCTCTTAAGAGGATAAGAAGCTACATGATGCTATGGAGCCAACCCCACCAGCAGAAATCTTAGGCACCCACAAATCCAACTTGTGAGATTTCAGCAGGCATTCTCCATACACATGTGTGTGCAGGTAGGTGGTCACAGCTGGAAAGGCTGGAATGTTTTTGTTTATAAAATGGAAGCAGAGATTCTTAGACAGCTGAATTCTGTGCAAAATCTCACATTCAATGCTTTTCTGCATTCCTACGAAACTGCCTTGTATACACACTCCTGAGTATCTGCAAGCAAAGCTTGAAACATTTATAAACTGCCTTTTCCAATACAGTATACAAATAACAAACACACACAAAACAACCAGCAAATAAAAGTTGATCTTGCTCCCAAAAGAAAGAAAGTGAACTCACCAGCCCTCACCACCAAAAGAAGTTACAGATCCACAAAAGACAAGCTCAAGGATGCAAATTTTGTTGTATGAAGGCATACCAGAGTGCATCAGGCTATCAGCCTTCTCTTCTAGCTTCCTTTTACAGGGCTGCTGGGAAGCTGGTGCCAGCAAGACTACAGCTGTGCCCTTTTACACAGTTGCAACCCTTCTATTTTCTATGCAAAGCACAACAAGCACCTCTGGTGACATACATTTCACCATGATCATGTAAACATCAATGGTGCAGATGGGGGGCTGGGGCAACCTCTCTCCTTTCTCCAACAGATCAGGGATCTCGCGGGCTGGGATACCATCATATGGCTTGGCACCAAATGTCATCAGCTCCCATACAGTAACACCTGGAGAGAAAAAGAAAGGGGGCATCAAGCATCAGTTAGGTTTTCAAAATGGGAATGAATGGGAAGAACAAGAACAAGAGACTTGACTTACCATAGCTCCACACATCACTTTGGTGAGTGAATCGCCTGCGCAAGATGGATTCCAATGCCATCCATTTAATAGGCACCTGGGCAAGGCAAAACAACACCACAAAGGTGACCATGTTGGCATGAATCGGTCCATCTGTCCTACTATTGGTTGGATCCAAGCAGTAGCTGACCATGAGGATGTTCTCAAACAATCCCAAAGAACCAGTGTGTGTATGTGCGTGGCTTCAACCTACTTCACAATGAGGAGGTAAAGCCATGCTTGGACTGAACCATTTCAGGCTGCAGGCAGAGAGGGCAACAGGACTGACTGCTCCTCAATACAAAACTCATCTGCTTCTTTCCCCACCTCCAACAACTCTACTATTCCTTCTCCCCAACATGATCTTTTTTGTGTCTGGAGTAGCATGTAGTTATGTGAGCCTGCACATATGATTAGACATTTATTAGTCCAGATACAAGTTTATCAGTTGTGATACTGTTTAGAATAGGGATGGAAACCCTCAGCCAATCTGGGGGGCAATGCCAAACAACAACAACAAAATGAAGCAGTTGGAAGCACTGCTGCCCTTGGGTACACTGAAGGCAGAATACATATCTCTCCTTCCCCCCACTTTACTTTCACAGCCACCCTGTGATAGATGATGCTGCTGTGATTGAGGAGCACTTGATTGTGCATGGGGCCGAGTCAGTGAGTGAGCAAGTCAACCCGCAAACATCCCCTGCACTGGAAGGTCAAACAGAGACAGAGGCCCCAACCAGCTCATGACGGAGAGGGAACCAGCAGTGATGCAGAGAGTTGCAGCCAGCTGTGCTCATCAGCCCTCAATCACACAGAAGGCTGAAACGGGCTGCTCAGAGGGAGGCTGCATGGACTAGGCTGAGGAAACAATAACAAGCAGCACCAACTTACAGTGGCTATTTAAGTCTGCCGGTGTGGCTGCTCCTTGCTTGCAGCAAATTATTAGCAAGCCCTCACAACCTTCATGTCTCTTGCTCCCTGAAACTCTCCAGACGGATCTCTGCATCCTGAACATTTGGACTCGAACTTGACCTGGCTCAGCTTGTGTTTTCCTGGTGTTTGGTATATTCAGACTCTCCCTGAAAGTATTCCTGACCTCCCTCCTCCCTTGCTGGCTGCGGCACAGCAGAGAGATTCTTGGCACATATTGAGAGAGACTGAATGTGAATTTCATGGCTCATTGTAGAAGAGAACCTGGATTTCCCATATACTAGTCCAATATTTTAACCATTACATCATGTTGGTTCTATCTCACCAGTTAAGCATCCTGGTCTTAAAAAGAGATGTGCCTTGGGTTTGTCTGTTCTCTTATATGTGATCCTACCTTCCCTCCATCAGCATGATATTCTGTCTCATCAATGTCTAGTAGTCTGGCCAAGCCAAAATCTGTGATCTTTACATGGTTTGGGCTCTTCACCAGAACGTTCCGGGCAGCCAAGTCTCGGTGGACCAGACGGACATCCTCCAAGTAGCTCATACCCTGAGAAAGAAGAGACAAAAGTCTGTTGGTTCTCCTCAAAGACAAGTCAAGGGAAATTATCACTGGAATTTATTAACAGAAGTAAATAATACAGATGTTATATGGACATGCAACTTCATCCCAGCTACAGAAATGGAGACTAAAATTAAAATTAACTTTTCTGTTTTTAGTGGCACAAGCAAAATCTAAATTAAAAACAAATCACTTCAAGACATAAATGAAAAGAAAGAATGAAATAACCAAAGCCCAACCAAATGAGACTTCCTCCAACAGCAGGCACAAGTCTTGGCCAAACAACTATCTCAGCCCTTCTACCCTTCATTCTGTTCTGGAGGTGGAGAATGTGTGGCTCTCTAATGCTGCTGGACTATAATTCCTACTGTCCTAGGCAGCATAGTCAATGGAAAACCTAAGTACTACCACTAAGTTATGAGCCATCCCCACATGGTTAAGCTGATATACATCTCATTTTTCAAATCCCAGTACTTGGAAATGGATGTCTGTGGGCAGGAAGACTGGGAGTAAGTGGTGCAGCAAAGAATTATATTTGCATGAATATTCAGAAGAACTAGAAAGCTGCTGTAAAAGACAGGAGAGGAATACAGAAGTTCTGAAGACTGCTGACTTACTCCCAAGGTCTCAGACTCTGTATTAAGGTACATGGCATGTTCTCCGCTATTCCCTTACAGTTATGAAAGAAAAAACTGTGATGTCATGCTGCAGCTTCTCCAATTATATGCTGCAGTTGTCAGACAAGCTCCACCAGTTGAAATTCTCTCTTACAGGCAGCCTTTAAAAGCACAGAAACCATGCTTGATCATGAATCCATCAACATCACTTGCCATCCTAACTGTTTTTCCCAGACCACTCTTCATCAGCTGGTGTACTCTCAGCAGCTTGTGCTTTGCCTTAACAGAGGTCACATAAAGATTCTACTGTCTTGTTCGTTTAAACATTTTTTGTTGGTGGTGGCGTTGTAAGAGAAGAAGAAAGTTTGAGAGGATGCAGCAGGACAGACTGGTGGTCCTAAAGCCTGCAAGCCATACGTAGCCCCAAGACCCCACTGAGCCCCCTCCCACAGGTCCCTGAAGGCTCCCCAACCTCCCATGGCATAATTTGGGGCATATTTTGCCCAAAATCACACAGAAAGATCACTAAATGCATGAAAACACTCCACAAACACCACAGAACCCCATATACCAATGCTTTGATTTTTTTTCTGCAGTCCCTCTCAAAATGGTGACAAGAAGTATGTCTTCCTGTCACCATTTTGAGAGGGACTGGAGAGGAAAACTGTGGTATGTGAACTGGAAGAGGACTGCTGTCTGCAAGGGGAGGGTTCTGGGGAGGGAAACTGGAACCCTGCTCTCCTCAATTGCCTTGCCCTTTCTAAGGCATGACAGTTGTGTATTAGTAATGATAGATCCCAGGCCTGACAAAAAAAATTGTTATGCCCAATGGATCATCATCATGAAGTCTAGTTGCTGTCTTGCAACTCCACCTACCTTTGCTATCTGCACACACCAGTTCAGAAGGTCCTGGGATCCAATACGGTCCTTGTTCTCCCGCACATAGTCCAGCAGGCAGCCGTAGGGCATGAGCTGAGTCACCAGCTGCACTGTGGAGGTGAGGCAGATTCCCAGGAGCCGGGAGACATATGGGCTGCCTACGCCTGCCATGACATACGCTTCCTGAGTAAGGGCGAAGGGAGAAGGAAAGTGTTAGAGATCTTCTTTGGAACCAGAACCAGCTTGGGATGGAAAAAGACTCACAGGGGACAAGCATTAAGGAAATTCTGGAGGGGAGGGTTCCAGTGTGAGCTCCTGTCATGTTCTGCTTCAGGAAACACCACTCAAACAGGCTTATCATGCTTTCTCCACTTACATCTAAAATCTCCTTGTTTGCTTTGGGAGAGGTGTTTTCTCGCAAGACTTTGATGGCCACTGGGATCTTCACACTCTCACCATCTGGAATCCAGACACCCTGCATGGATAATCAAGAGAAAGACCATGTGATAAACACACTAAGCAGGTATTTCTTTGATTAAAGGAAGGTGCAGGAGGGAAAATGCATAAATACAATGGAAACACTGCACTAAAACTAGATAATAAAGAATTGGTTATTGTGTTAATACACAGGACAAGGATCTAATTCCCTATGCTGCATGGCAAAGTGCTCAGCCATACACATTATTGTTCAGCATAAGTACAACTGACCCTCCATATTTGTGGGTTTGACTTTCACAGATTTGATTATTTGTGAATTTATCCAATCCTTACCCACCCAACTCAGGAACTTTCTTTTCTGAGGGAATGTTTCCTCTCAGCAGATTTGATCAGGTCGAACAACCCTTTAAAAACCTGGTACTCCTCCTCCTTCGCCAACTCCTCCTCCTCTGACAGCTCACAGCCCAATTCTTCAGCATCACAAGCCCTCTCCCAATGCCCACACACACACACACAAGGAAGAAAATGGGTGAAAGAGAAGAAGTACAGAGCCACCAAATTGACCCCCCCCCCTTTCCCTCTCCTTTCCATGATCTGGTTTGGACCCTGGATGTACATTCTCATCATCATGTTTCATGTTGCGGTTTTTCCATTTTTGCGGGGGTCCTGTGCTCTTAACCCTAGTAAATGTGAAAAGCTGACTGTTGTCACAATGAGAAATCTGCCATAATGTAACCTGTTTTCCCAAGGATAGTTGTTAGCAAAGGATGGAAACATGCTGGTACACAGGATTCAGTACACAACTAAGAAGAGCTATGGCTCATTAGGTATGGTGGGAGTTGTCACAGGCCAGCACATCTAGAGAGCAAAAGGCTGGGGAAAGTATATGGCTTGTGGAGATACTCACAATGCATGCTGATCCACATGGCAACTGGAACTTTAGCACTGACTCCGATAAGAAACACAGAGAGATTCTGCACGTTTTGTCTTAAATGATCTATTTCAGATCCCATTCAAGTTTCTTTTTAATAGGCCAAGTGCAGAGCATTAAGTCAAAATGTGCTATGAACTACAGATTGTAAGCACGACTGTGTCACTCCTCGTATAGGATGCCATGGTACCAGAGACACAAAGCAACATTCCCAAAGGTGCTCCAGACAGCTGTGAGCCTGCTAACTGACAAATTGTTTTCCCAATAATCTAATGACTGGGAAGATGCAATAATCCCTGGAACCAGAGTGTTCCCATGAGGAAAAGGAAGGATAAACAAAGAACAGTCATATGAACCTTGTCCAAATAAACTCTCTGGAAAGAGTTTTGTGGTCTTCAGGAGTAGCCAATCAAGGCCTCCCTTACCATTTACAGATGTTTAATCAATCAATTTCCATTCTTCTCACCTTGTATACTGTTCCAAAAGCACCAGATCCCAGAACTTTGACTTTTTTCAATTCTGTTTCCTTGAGAATTCGCATCTGAGCCTGGTTTGGCAGGGCTCCACTGGGCGTCAATGGCTCCACCAACTAGTGGAGTCACAGAAAGTGAACAGACGAAGGTACCGAGAGCAGGAGAGAAGCAGAGATATGATATTTTCCATTGGCTAGTCTCATATGCAAGAAATAATATTATTGCCATGACATAAAAAAAGAAAGGGCTGGGAGAATACTGCTAAGCAGCTCTTCAGGGATTATTCAGGAGATTGCTCCTTTAGAACTATTTATATATGTTTTGTGTATATGATGTAGAAAATCAGAAATCTATCTCATTTAGCATTTGACTTCTAACACTAGTGAGCAATCTGCTTCTGAGATGTTCAAGGGCAGAGCATAAAGACAGACAGCCTTCCCTACTTTTTGTCCTCCAGCACTTCATGTTCAGAGGTACATTACTCCTACACATGGAAGTTCTCCTTAGCTAAATGGAATATACAGGCCCTAAGAACCCTGGAAGGCTGAGAGGCAATAAACAAATAAATAAATAAATGAACAATTAAGATAAATAAAAATATACATAAGCACAGTTCCTACAAGAGGGGAAAACTCAACTTTCTTAATTGTGCAGCAGCTCTCTCTTAAGAGACTTTGAGTTTCACCTGGGAGAGAGAGACAGTTCCTAATTTACAAGAAGATCTTGCTTTTTCAAAATGCAGGGTCAAACTGTTTGGCTTTTCTTTTTCCCAATGAACCTTGGCTCTGTTCCAGGCAAAGCCTAACATCACCACCTTTTCTGAAGAGCCCTCATTTAAGGACAACATCTTTTCTCCTCATTACATTTGAAAGGCTACATGCTAACTAAATGACTTCTAAAACCAGGTCTTCCACATCCCCTTTTCACACCCCTCTTGCTTTTTGAAACATTTTCCCTGATGAAGAGATCGACAGAAGTGTGCACATGTATTCTGGGGCCTCTTTGGTTGGCCTAAGAAAGATATTATCACAATACAGATACCAGATGTTTTCTTATGACCAATGTGGTACCCAAGCCTTTTAAAAACTCTTAAATGTTGCTAACACTCAAGACACTGTGGACATCTTCATGCCAGCTATATTTCAGCACACCCACTCTCTCCATTTCTGTCCTGCAGGTGACAGAGGAAGAGGGGTTATGGCCACCAACCACACCTCAGTCTCCTGTAGAAGACGGCGCATTGTATGCTTCCTCTCTTGCTGCCTCCGGCGGTTGATACAAACAATGATGATAAGCAACAGAACCAGGGCAAGGGCAGCACCCACCACACCAGCTATGATGGAGGTAGCCTGGCTGGAAACAGAAAAGACAGAGGGCAAATAAGTAGTTTAAAGGGTAGGGATAGGTCACCAATTATGCTCTGGGTGGAAGGCAGCTCTTAGGGGAAGGTTTTACCTCCTCAACATTTGGGAGTACACCAGCAAGCAGAGAAGATGCATAAGGAACTGCTCAACTTGTGATGTTTGGGAAATTCCCCATGTCTCTTTGGCTCCTTCCTTTCCATGACGTCACATACATAGGGACAAAAATGTTAACCTGTTGTATGACTGCTTTGCTTGATTGTTCAACATCCAGGGAGCATCAACACTGCCCTGGGAGAGGAATAAGTCAGCATTTTCCTCCTCTAAACTGCTTTGTTACTCCAATCCTCTCTCTATGTCTCTTGTGGTAGACAGGCTCATTTAGCCAGGCAGTGTAAAATCATTGTGTGAGCTAGACAGTCTGCACACAAATTTTAGCCTCAATGCATCTCCCTCTTGCTTTTTTTCTTGAAAATTATGCAAACTTTTCTGGCAGCCTGTGTAATGCAAAAGTGTCCCAGATTTGTATCTAGGACCCTCTGCCCTCTACAGTGACCGTGTTCTATTTCACAGAGACACTGTAATTATTAATAATATATAGTAATGATTATGAGCATTTGGGGAATGCGCTAATAAACAACTTAATAATATTATTTTACTTTTCTAACTCTCCTGCAAATCTTTTCCAATTCATATCAATTTATTACTTTATCAGAACTCGCAGCACACCAAAATGCATTTCCTTTCTTAAGAATCTCTGTGCAGACAATGGACTGGAAACAAAATTTCATTAAAAAACAAAACAAAACTGAAAGCTAACACTTTCCAGAATAATTATGCATACAGGAAGTCCTTGCCTTTTGATGGTCTATTATCTGATGACTCACTCTTTTGATGCTTCCAAATTAAAGACAAGTTCCATTAATTAAACCTGGAAAGTCCTTCATCAGTTCTTCTTGCCTACAGAGGCTTGCTTGGGACTGCTCTCACACACACATGGTCCCAAGTCTTCCTATGGAAAGAGTAGATCCCCTGGTTGAATTAATAGTACTTGTCTGCATTTCTAGCTTCTGTCAGTTCTTCTTGCCTATGGAGGCTTGCTTGGGCCCATCCATGTGCTGTTTGCAAAGTGAGCTCAGAGAGGGGAAAAAAGGTACCAAGCCAGCTGAGAGACTTTACAGACAGTGAGCGCATGCAGTTGGTCCCAAGAGAGCCTGTACAATCCTTCATGTTCCCTACAGTAGATGGGTTCTATTTTTCAACCATTTCTGCTTTCTGACAGGGCTCTGGTCCCTAAACTGTCAGATAGGTAGAGGAAGCCTGTATTAGTATGGTTCTTCTTTCCAAAAAACATAAACTATTCCAAAGTCTGACATGTTCTGGATGACCCCCTCTTCATCCACAACGCCCAACACATACATTGGCCAGAATCCTAGCTCAAGCAAATGGAGGGTAACGTTCAGCCTATGCTATTCTGTGTCCACGCCTTGTGTATGCCTTATTTTGGAGGGGGTGGAAAAGACTAACCTCCAGTCCTTTGCACCATGTCAAAAAACATCCCTTCCCCCACTGCAAATGTCAATCCCCAAGAAGGACCACTACTGCTGCTTACCAATGGAGAGAAAAGGGAGTGGGGAGACAATTCAGATATTGACAAACCTTGGCTTACTCGTCTTGGTTCAGAGGACAAAGGAAATGGGTGTGCACTCACAGGTGAACTGAACCTTCCTATCCCTTCCGCTTGGGAGTTAAATCATCTAAACTGTCTCTCTATTCCTCCAATCCCCACTTGATAAACAACAGGAGCAACAACCTTTTCCAAGGCTTGACAGATGCACAGGGAAATGGAAAGGTTTTGGATTCTATCCAAACAGCTACAGAATAGCATTCCATCCAAAAAAAAGACACAAACACATATCTGTCTCTAACAGGATTCAAGCCAATGTATTGCATGTACAACATTTTGAGTTCCAAGGTAGAAAGGTGAGATAAAAAAGAAGAATACCCAGGTTTCTGATCCACTGGGCAGCCAAATTCATCTCGTACTGCACACCTGGAAAGAGAAACATCGGCCACATCACACAGCTGCCACATTTAAGGAACGCTAGTTTAAATGTTTAACAGAAACAATCAGCGTGGACCCCATGATTGCCTCAAAGCCCTGGTTTCACAATTCACAATCATTATGGTTGTGCCCATTTAAAATTGCTTTTCATTGCAGCATTTTTAACGGCTTGACCACTAAGTACAGACTGCAGACAACTACAAAACGTTTGGTCCAAAAAGCATTAACAAGCACAGACTATCGGCAAAAGGAAAGAAACAAACAAATAAAAGTTAATGAAAATTAACATTCACAAAATGTGTGCCCCCTGAAGTTACAGACAGTATGGCTAGTACTGAAGCATTTTTAGAAAGGCTCTTTTGGTCCTTTCTGGTCCACTGGTGGGCAACTGAGTGGGCGCTCAGGGACAATTCCCTTCAGACTCCCCAAAAAGTCATACTCCCCTTCAGAGTCCCTCTCAAAATGATGACGAGAAGAGATGTTATGTCACTGATTGTTGCCATTTTGAGAGGGACTCTGAAGAAAAACAGAAATATTATGGAACAAGGAGTGTTCTGTGTGTTATTAAATGTTTGCATGGTTTTCTGATCAATTTTCAGCTGCAAATCATGCCGATTTAAAAAAAAACTGAGGGAGGCTGGTAGGAACTTCAGGGGCCACATCTACTGTACATGCATTTTTCCAAACTGACCTTGTGCTCAAGGTCAATATACAGATCACCATACTATGAAAGTAGATACCTCAGGTGGTAGATATGAAGAGTCACTACTGATAGTTGGCAGGCTGGAAAACAGATTTTGGAGACAAAATCCACAAGGAAACTCCCCTGCAAAAACCTTGTTGAAGTGAGCAGGATGTGGGCAAAAGTACTCCTCAGTGGAGCCGGAGTGGGGAACATATGGCCAGCACAGGACCAACCAGCAGAGCCAGTAGTAAAAGAACATGGGAACTGCAGTCAAAAAACTTCCAACTGCATGCATCCTGTGCTTGTGCAGGAAAATTTCTTGATGAGACATGTCCCATCTTGATGAGACATGTCCCACTGCCTGCATTTTCTGCCCCTTGGTGCTTACCCTAAGCCTGTTTATGGTAACTAGTAAAACCTTTGCCTCTATTCCAGTAGTAATCTGTTTGGGGTACAAGGAAGACACACAAGAGAGATGGGACTGTGTAAACCAACAGTGGCCTCAATGACTTCCCATGCAAAGGTTCTGCTGTGAAAGTCCAAACCTCCCAGTGTTCAACGGAGAGGTCTACAAAAGAGTGTGTATCTGCATTTTCTTAAATGATTTTCACAGTCAGGAACCCTGACAAAGCAGGATCCTTGGTTTCATAGAGGCTTTTACTCATATTAAAATAAATAGGAGTAGAAGACCCTTGCAGGCTTCCTTGCTCAGCACAAGGAGGTCAGGAATGTTGGGGCGCAGAGGAAGATTTGCCCCGAGTGGTAACGTTTTGGGGGCATTCCAGCCCACAGCCACGCCCCCGTGTACCCTGGCCATCCCCCCATGCACTGCAGCCATGCCCTCATGTGCTGTGGCCACGCCTCTCACACCGTAGCCCCGCCCCTCCCTCCGACCCCTCCACACTCTCCAAGCTCCGCCACTGACGAGGTGGTAGAAGGGACTGCCTCACTTCAGGCTGAAGAAAGCATTTTTAAATGTGCCCCCAGTTTTAAAAAAATGGAACAGGTTGAACTAGAATCTCTTTCCTTCATCTAACCAGTTTTTTTAAAAATATATACTTTAGGGCAGTTAGTTTAAAACATCGGGAAAGCATCAAAAAAGGGCATGTCCCACTTGAAATCTGAAGCGGTATGTTCTACTGTGACTACTGCTCCATGTGTAAGCCAGGCCTCAGAAGACTGCAAATTGGAGTATAATATTACATCACTTCTGTGGAAACTTCAATAGCCTTTCTCAAACTCAAGAGATAAGATACGATATGAAACGCTATTTTAAGAATAATTATAGCAATAGGGGTAGCAGGACAGAATGAGATGCAGAGGTATAGCTACTGAGGTGGGTAGCAAATGTGAAAGCACCGGTCCCGCAACAAAAATTCTGCTCTCCGATGAAATTTTCTTTCGGTCTCCAATTTTCTAGCACTGAAGAGTGAGATGCTGAAAATCATTAATAACCAAAACTGTAAGTCTTACTATATTCACTGTGTCCACATTCCCTTCTTAACTTTGTTTGCCACTTCTCTTTGAATGCCAAACCTGTATTTCTAAATGCTCAACTGAAATTCTAAATTACTGCAATGCTAGAAATTTGGAGCTGCAGGAAATGTTAATATGGGAGGGGGCAGAATTCTTATTGCAAGACGGCCTTGCCGCCCCTTCCCTGTAGTTACATCGCTGGGGACAGGGAATTGCCAAATAGTGGGAAAAGGAAGTCATTTCAAATAGGAAAAGAGAGGGCTTAACTCTCATCAGTTCTTTTTCCTCAACTTTCACCCACAATTAGTCAAAGATGATGCGATCCTGCTAAGGCTGATCCCTGCTATGGCCTCAGTCCTGTGGAAAAACTCACGAGTGTGTGCAGTTGATTGGACAGAACTGACAGAAGCCTTCGTCATCAGGATATTTCCAGATGGGGACAAAAGAGCTATCCATCTTCACTCCGCTGGGACACCGCTCCACACAAGAGAGGCCATCTTTATAATGGGCACATGCCACACACTGGTCTGCTTCCTAAAAAAGGGGGGGAAAAGTAGGATCAATGAAGATTCCCCATTAGATGCAATGGGAGACTACTCATCTATTTCTGCAGATGTATAGAGACCAAGACCATTTCCACACTAGATTGTTATAGCACTATTATTCCATTTTCAACATCCTATGGGATTCCTGGGGTCCCTTGGGAGGGGCCGGATTCTAGCTGGCCCCTCCCTAAACTGCAAACCCCAGGATTCCATAGCATGTTGGAAGTGGAATAATAGCGCTATAACAGTCTAGTGTGGAAATGACCCCAAAAACAGCCTGTTATTTTACCACACAAGTTCACCAGGTGCTGACATGACCATAGATGGGCATACCCTACAAATCTGTAGAAACTCAGGTACATGATAGGAATCTGGGAATTTGGAGTCACCAAGTCTGGAGCAATTGCAAAGTTGCCTCAGGAGAACGGTATTGTTGTTATATATTTCACAACCTATAAAGAAAAAAGTTGTGCAACCCAGCTATTGCAGTATCTTGGGCACTGAAGACAGGAGAAAAGTTCAGCTCATGTTGAACATTCTCCCATTCAACCCAACAAAGTTTTAACATGTTTCCCTTTGGCTGGATTGTGTGTAACAAAAAGCTAATAATAGTAATAATTACTTCACTGCCTGAGACGGAGTCTTCACCCATCTTCACCTGTAACAGCTGAAGTCTTTCTCCAAATGCCAGTTTGTGCTCTTCCAAAAGAAGAGGAAACACAATGCTTGTGCCAGCAATCCCATGGATCCTACATCAACCTTCCCCAATGTAGTGTCATCCAAAATGTATTGGTTTATTATTTATTATTACTATTATTTTACCCATTTATATATACTCTATTCTGAGCTCTGGGATTCAAGGAGGCTGAAAAATATTAAAACAGATACAGCCAGCATAGTGTTTGAGCACCGGACTACAACTCTGGTGAGCAGAGTTCAAATCCCCCCTCGGCGATGGAAATCCAGTGGGTGGCCTTGGGCAAGTCACACTTTCTCAGCCTCAGAGGGTGGCAAAGGCAAACCCTCCCCATGAAATCTTGCCAAGAAAACTCCACGATACGTTCACCTTAAGATTGCCATAAGTCAGAAACAACTTAAAAGCACACAACAAATAACTAATGAAAGCTCACATCAATAAAAACAAAGAAAAGTAAAAATATAATTCAACCATCAATCTGTAACTATCAAAATATAATATCAGTCCTTCCAATCGAATCCAACATATTACAACCCTAAGTCTTCTTGGCAAAATTTATTCAGAGGACGTTTTGCCACTGACTTCCTCTAAGTCCGAGAGAGTATTACTTCCCCAATGACACCCCAGTGATTTCCATTTGAACCCTGGTCCTCCACAGTCCTAGTCTAACACTCAAACCACTGTACCACACTGGCTCTATAAACTATAAATTATCAAGCTATAAATCTGTAACTACTATAGTATCAGCTATCAATTAGGAGTGAATGTGGTGCAGTGTACATTGGCAAGTCACACTAAGAGGAAGGCAATAGCAGCCTCCTCTGAATAAATGGGAAATCCTATGGCAGGGTTGCCATAACAGAGTCAACTGGAAGCCACGTAACAACAAAGACAGTCTCCTAATAAGGCTGAAATAACAGTCAAATGGTTAAGTCCCCTGGAGACAGATACAGAGACTTTACAGCTACAGTGCTTTACAGCTCTCACCATCCCTAGCCAGCCTGACTAAGCCAGATGAAGGCGGTTCTAGATAATAAAAAGACAGGCCTGTTCTGACACAAACAGTGTAGGAAGATTTAGCATTTTCCCCCTTCTCAAGTATACGGGTTACATGAAATATAAACAAGATTCATTTCCTCTTATTGCTAGAAAACATCTAGCTAGCTTTTGTTTAAACTAGCTTTTACTTAAAAACAAACACTCAACCATGTTCCAAATCTTTATGGCAGCAGAAGAAAACAGAATCTCATATACAGCATAACTTCTTTTAATTTCCTTAAAAGTAAACAAGCTTCTAGACTTCATGGCTCTGAAAAAAGCTGGAAGGATATTCATTTTCAGGGCACAGACCATTAGGTTAAAGTTACAAGGGCTCACGCCTAGTTCAACAATCTCTAGTGGAAAAAACATGTAAGATTTAACTATTAAATCTCCACGTAATTTACTTTCCTTTGTTTTTAAAATGGTATCTACATCTATCGTGTTCAGGATGATATCCCAAATGCACCATATCCCATATGATCTTGGAAGTTAATCAGAGTCAACCCTGGTTAGTACTTAGATATGGGAGACCACCAATAAATACCAGTTGCTATAGGCCACTGGCTCATAATGTGAGGTCCATGGACCTCCAGGGAGTCGATGGATGTCTGTTTTACAGTTAAAACAGAAAGAAGGTGGGGCGGGGTGAGGAAGAATCATTCCAACAAAAATATAGTGCGTGCATTTACCTATTTCTCCCTTCTCTCCAAATCTGAAGACCCCTGATGAGCAATTTTAAATAAATATTTGAGGCACTTTAGAGTTTTAAAACGTAAGTCTTGAGGGACCACGGCAACAAAAGATATTTACAGGGGGTCCATGGTGAAGCAGAGGTTTAGAACCACTCTTACAGGCTATATTTCAGAGGAATAAACAGGCAAAACTATCTCTGAGTATTCCTTGCTGCAGAAAACCTTAAGAAAAATTCATGGGGCATCATAAGTTGATAGGCAATTTGAAGGCTCATACACACATACTATATCTATCACAGCAGTTGTAATCTGAGATGAGAGAGGCCATGAGAAAAGAAACGGTTCCTGTTCTAAAATGTTGCCTATCTATATTTTCAATCTACATCATTTGATCAATCAGCAGAGTGGAATGAATTAATGAGGATATTGGTTAATTAACCAACACACTGTAGTCCTTGTGGTAACCAGACACAATAGTGTCACGACAATAAGACCAAAAGGCAAAACACAGAAATATCAAGAGGCCATGAGAACTTGAAGATAACCCAATTAATTAATTAACACAAAGCAGATGTGTTCCTGGGCATTATTTCTTTAACAGAAAATTTGGTAACAGAGATACCTACATCACTAAAAAGAAGAGCAGTTCAACATGCGATAGCAAAGCTCACCATATACATATGTGAAATGAAACAAACAGGTTAGGTAAGCCTTGCATTGGTAAACAAAAACATTTTGGATCTTCCAGAAAACATACGAATTCTTCCAAAATGCATCCAAGAATGACCTCTTCTTCAACCAGCCATTGCTTTTATGATTTCCGTGTTGGTGGCCAAATGAACAGTTCTATGCTTTTTTTTAACATGCTCAGGGCAGCTGGTCAGGAAGACTTATCTGCTATTCACTATTCTCTTTATTTTGCTATTTATGCATGCTCACCAGGCAGGGCACACATGACTACAATACGATCAACTAGAGCAGAATCCTGCATTTTCTTAGCTCAAGCTTTGTTTAATTTATTGCTTACTGCAGAGATGCTGGGAAAAGCTCACACCAAAAGTCTGTACTTCTCCATCTCTACTTCATCTTTCTCCCAATGCTAATGCTGCCAAAAATCTTCTAGCTGCTCAGAGGATGAGGGGGGCAAAAGAAGACTGCATGGGCATAAAAAATATCTTCACTATCAGGCCTTGTTTAACTGAGGCATGCCTGTATATTTTCGTTTTTAGCATGACTGTACATTTTTGTTCTTGCTCTTTTTTTAAACTTGTGATGCCATATTCTTTGCAGATGAAGGGAGATGTAGTACCACATTCCTGGAAGCTACAAAGTTGGCGCAGGCTGCTGAAACTGTATGTCAGTTTTCCAAATTCAGGTCTCAAGAATTGATAACAATCAAGGATTCTTTGATGAAAACACAGTTCATGACAGACAAGCTCACCTGAAAGACTACAAGGGAAGAATAGCTAGGCTAAGGCATAACAGTTTGGCACTACCTGAACCTTGCCTTTGCAAGTCCTCCCCTTGTGAAGTTCCGTTTCCTCCCTGTCTTCTACTTGAGAGGAAAACCTGAATTACAAAGTATTTTGAATTCATGTACAGATGATGGTTTCAGCTAAGTATATTTGCCCAGGTTCCTCATGAACTATGATGTGAGAGAAAAAAATCAGCATGCAAATTTTTTAGCAGAGAGAATATAACCAGCTAAATATATTCCAGATCATACCCAGGTTGGTTCCAGGTTTATGGGGATGGGAGGCTGTGGACCACATCTATGTCAAAGCACTCTTGAAAATGTACTTGGCAGTGGTAGTAAAACATCCAGTGACGCTCAGATCAAAGGAAGCTGAATCTTGGAGGTGTCATTTTCATTTTCCACAGTGCTACAAAACCACTTGGGGTACTGCAGAAAATATAAATGGCAGCTCCTAACCAAAACCACAGAACATTGCTCAAAGAACTAGAGAAAAAAATTAAAAGGGGTCCAGAACAGACATAGGTAGCAGGACCTCACAGGGCAACTGTCCATGAATTCCATATGCTGGCACTGATCCTATTTGCCTGCTCACCCAGGTCAACAGTGTTCCACATAGTTCAGAACATGCTCCTTCAACATGCATCAACATCTTCTGTAATATAATGATGTGGAGCATAATGAGAGGGATGGAAATTTTTCCAATGTTATATTTTTTCAAGGAAAAATTTCCACACCATGTTGTCTGAGCTGTTATACTGCAATTAATCACATTAGATGGAGTAGATATAGGATATGAAGTTCTAATTATTCTTCTGAGGAGATCAGACTTAACAAACCATTATGTTCTGAGGAATAGACTAACAAATGAACACACTGCTAAACTTGTTTCTATTTCATACATTCTCTTGTTTATCAGTCACAGGTACAAATAGTCAAGGCAACAAGCAATACACTGCCAGAGCCAGACTCACTTACATCCTTTAGCGCAGGGCTTTCGAAATGGTGCGCTGCAACATGTTAGTGTGTCGCTTGAAGTGTGTGGGTGTGTTGCCTACAATCTTGGAAATGTATGTTATTATTTATAAATCATACATTTTTAAAAATATATGAAAGATTTTCATGAGATATGTTGCATCCCCATACATTTCGTTATCACAATTTATGTATGTGCTGTATCTCTTATAAGGGGTTAGTTTAACCTCTGGTTTGCTAGAAAAACTAAATTATTGTGTTGTGAAACGATGCATGTCTAAAAAAATGTGTCACCAACATGAAAAGTTTGGAAAGCTCTGCTTTAGTGAAATAACCTGTTCAGCTCATTGAATTGACTCAGTATTTTTCTCAACTTGAAACAGAATTGACAATCATACAGAAGGTAAGTGAGTAAAGCTAAAGGTACTACTGTTATGCTTCAGCAAAGGGAAGTTAAACTGCTGATATAAGCTATTTTTAAAAAGTGCTCTTTCAGGTGTAGCCATTTTTTGTTAAATACAAGAGAAGTATATATTTCTATTATTAGATTGGTTTTGAATGTGTCTGAATATAATCTTTAAACCAAATCAAATGTGCTAAATTAAAGAACATTATCTATTGCACTGGAAAATTTTCAAGAACATTTTCCAGTTCTACTTCTTCTAGAACTCCCACATTAACTAGGTATAGCCTAGTTAACAGGGCTTTGGAAACCATTCCAATAGCATCCACAGCAGATGCTCAGGGATACACAGGCAGAAATCATTTTTATTTTGTAATGAGACGTAGTTGTTTTAATATTGTAACTAATTTAATTCAGCTTTAATTACTCCCTTTTTCCATGTTTTTAATTCTAGTTTTTTCAAATTGTCAGCTGCTTTGAGTCACAATTTTGGGAAAAAAAGGGATAATAAAAAAAAAGATGACGAAGATGATGCCGCTGCCAGTGTGGAAAGGATTCCCTGATGGTAGAACGTCTGAAATCCACTGCTTTAGAACCATACAGAAGTAAATGACATATGCTAACTTTCTTGCATAGTGATATCAGCTTGAAAAGCATCAAGTTGACCATTTCTTTTACAGTATTAAATTTTAAGGGCTAGATTGGAAGAGAGGCAAATGGATGCATCCTCTTCTTAGCAAATCGTAGAAAAGGAAGCACGGATATAAGAAAGGCAGTTTCAAAATGCAACAAGATATACTTTCAGTCTTCCATCCTTCCGTAGGTCAGTAAAATGAGTACTCAGCTTCTTGGGGGCAATTAGCTAACACACTGTAAACCACTTAGAGAGTGCTTGGCATTATAAAGCAGTACAGAAATGTAAATGCTATTGCTATAATTTCAGTCTGGCCCTCCCACAGTCCCTGCCCTTACCGAGCCATTGCAGGACTCTGTTCCATTTTGGGGCATGCATTCTGGATGGCAGGGGAAGCATCGTGTTCCATTGATATATTCCCTGATATCTCTGCAGGGAAAGGTATTGAAAAATTAAATCAATCCAAAATTTATCTAGTTTCAATTCCTCTCCTCCCAGCTTCCTTTTATGTCTTGTAACACCACTGATTTTTGCAATCTGCAGTTCAATGCAATCCACTTGTGCAGTTCTCATTGGTATAATTTCATTGTCAAAGTAGTATTTTTTAACATCGGTGATTTTTTTTTTTTAAGAAAAATGCAGGGGGCTGCACATATCTATTTCTACTTCTCTTTAATGCACCATGCTGCAGGACCCAGCATCCCAAGAAGGTCAACATTTATTTTTATAAGGAAAAAAAATCTATGAAGTTTCTAGACCTTATTGTGACCAAGTAATTTTCTCCAGAATATCTGTAGAATTACTGTCCTCCCTGCTACAGTTTTTCTCTACCCCAATGCTAAGCAGAAATGGGTTCCTGTTCCAGCTCTCTCTTGTGACATACCCATCCAGAACGTTGCAGGTCTCAACACATTCCTTCCCACGCAGAAAGCCATTACAGGACATGCACTGAGTTGCTCCCGGTCCCCAGCAATATCCCTGGGAGCACAGGGGGAAGCAAACCTGGCCTTGGCGTTCTGTAGAGAGAAGACACAAGATGCAACTTGTAACCCATTATCATGCTTACCAGCAAAAGCATTTCCTTTGAAAGAGGAAGAACTTTGTTCAAGGAGATGCTTAGTTCCTAATTAGGGGAACCAATCAAAACAGTGTCAGCACTGAGCAGGAAGCTGACAATTAACCTGGATATGGAGAAGAAGAGCCAGCATAGGTGTAGTGGTTTGAGTGTTGCACTCAGACTCCAGGAAACAACAGTTCAAATCTCTGCTCAGCCACAGAAACTCATTGGGTGACCCTGGGCAAGTCACACACTCTCAGCCTAAGAGGAAGCAACGGCAAAACCTCCTCTGAATAAATACTGGCAATAAACCCCAGCGATAGAGTCACCATAAGCCAGACTCAATGAGAACATGTAACAACAACGGTGGCCTCCTGATGAGGCTGAAGCAATAACCAAGGAGTTCTCTGAAGACAGATACAGGGACAGCATGGATCTGGCAAACAGTACCACACTGCTGATTTAATAGAGTGAATACAAGCATGTCTCTCACTGATATTATTTGGAAGCAGAACTTAATACAGCTCATTTAAGAGAAATATTGCAGTGACTGGACGGAAGGAATATTGGGGATCTCAGCATCATGGCAGAATTGCAATCATCCCTTCCAGAGATGCAAACATCCTGAGGATCTCCAGAGGCTTATGTTTCTAGGAAGAATCTGTTGAAAAATAGTTTGTTAGAAGGTATTAGGAAGGTGTTTGAAATGGAACATCAGTCAAGGAAGGGGTCTATTTTTATCTGAAAGAGGTGCAATGCTTGAGGAGACCCTGACCTTTCCTACCTTGGCTCATCACTATATGTACCCTTCTCCCTGTCCCAACTCACTTCTGATATTGGAATGATACTAGAAGAAAAACACTTGCAGTAATGGAATATAGAGAGTTTAAAACAGGAAGAGGTTTTGCTGTCCTTGCCCATACGTTACTTTTCATGCTGGAATGATACAGCAACCTCCTCAGCTCCAATAACAAGGTCAACAAGGTAGGCACATGAATAACAAAAGTGGTCAATCGCAGGAATGGTGGAGAATTTCATTCAGTTCATATTTTAAAGCAAAGGGATCTAGTTTCAAATTGTCCTGATTCACAATGCCTGGGCTACTAAGTAGCGAAGAGTGTAGTCATCCTTCAGTTCTCTGTATCAATTTGTGCCACGCAGTATTCCATTCAAAATTTGTGTATGAAAATGTGTGCCTTAGAGGAAACTGTGAAGAAAAATCCATGTATTAGGAGAAGTTGAATACAGTGGACTCTTCAGAGATCTATGGGCTGCAGATTTGCGATTTCTACCAATCAATCACAGATTGTCACATCCTATACATAAAACGGTGGTGACATGCACTAGAAATGCTGAAGCATCTATGTGCATGTTGTCACCATTTGATAACATGGGATACGATCACGTTTTTTGGCACCCATGTTTTTTTTGTTTTTTGGCATCCATGAGGGGTTCTGGAACGAAACTCCCACAGACCCAGAAGGCCCAACGTACAAATATATATATTTGAATTTTCATGCTTTTTTTTTAAAGCAAAATAACCTGGAAACAGAAAGAATTGACTTACGATTAAACTCATGTGAAACTGACATGACCTAGACATGGACTAATACGTCAGCTCATAGCTGCCTCTATAATTTGTTGTGGTGGTGGTAGTTTGAAGGCTGAAGGCACACAACACCAATCTCGCTCCTGAGACCACCTTATAGTCGCTCATTTTTTCTTCTTCTCCCTCCTTCCTGCACAGCCAGTCTACTTACTAATCACCAGAAATTAGACAAGTTCCTTTGTCTCCCACCACACCTATCCCCCTAATAATGAGGACTTCTCCATTTTTGAAGACTCAAGAAAAGTGGCATTTCTAAGGATAGGTTTCACATATCCACTCACACATCCACTTACCACACTGTTCAGCTGGGCTGTTATCATTCTGGAACAGCGTCTGCCGAGGATTTCTGAAGATATCTCCCCATGGCACGCTTTGGATGAAGCACAGGTTGAGGTTGCGGTGGATAAGGACCATTCCACTGCTGATCTCCTGCAGTGAACGCAGTCCGAGAGAGGTGATGTTGAGGTGCTGCAACGTTAGTGAATACGCTCCGCTGCCAAAAGGAAAAAAAAAACCCTCTCCCAATTAGAAAGGGCAAAGAAACACCACCAAAATAACCATTGCATCTGTCTGTCCGCCAAGCTAGATATTTACTAGTCCACTAAAGGACTCTAGAGCCCAACTATCTATTTGATTGTATTTGAAAATACTGTAAAACAACTTCAAGAATGTTAATTAGCAGGAGGTACAGAAAGGTTTCAAACAAACGGAAGGAATTATTTGGACATTTTGCCATTATCTGGACATTTCAAAATGGCAAATTGCCACAGTAAAGTTCTTTTGTACTCATTTTTGGTCCTTTTCATGTACTGCCATGCAAGTGAGAAGAATAACTCTTCTCTTGCATTACAGAACAGGTAGCAACTACAGTTTTGGTAACATACAGCAGGGTGTGGAGGTAATGAGCAGATAAAGTGCACCTTTCCAGATGTTGTTGGACTGCACCTCCCAGCATTCCTTACCATTGATTATGCTGGTTAAAAACTCATGGGAGATGCAGTTCAACAACATCTGCAGGGCCACACATTGTCCCTCCTCAGTTAGAGTTTCTCTCCAAGATTCCATCACAAGGGAAGAAAACTGGGAGACAGAAGCAGAACTACTGTTCTCAGAGATCTGATCTTGTCTGTAACACAGTACAACACAGAACAGTGATTCTGCCCCCGCTCAAGGCCACAGTTCCAGATGAATGTTCCTTCATCACCTGTTAACACAAGCTGCCTGGGAGGGTCTTCCATTTGGGCAGAAGGATCAATGCAGAGATCCTTTAGGAGAGAAACTGGAGTTCCCTGAAGTCCTTGAAAGTTCCTGAGGTGAAGGTTGATTAAGAGATGGAAATTAAAAACTGTGTTTTATACCTTTGGAATATCATATTATTTGGAAATTTGTTCACACTTTATAAACGCAAGCATATTTTATGAAGGTATGAAAATACTTGTCTGTTGGTAATTGCTGACAGGCTTCTAATTGTGACCATCAGCATTTGCTTCTGTCTACCTGAAAAAGTGGGAGGGGGAAGAGATATTTGGGAAGCTATCAAATTCACTGGGCATGGCAGTATTCATAAAAATGTAAAAGATTTCCTGAGGAGAGTTTGTAGCAGAGATAAGTTCATATTCTAACTTCTAGATTAACAGCTCAGTCTCTTAGTCAGTATGGTAAGAAACAAAATCCTAAGGAAGAACTTACTTGTAAAGTGCTCGACCGCGGATCACCTGAAGGTTCTGGAAGGGACTCAAGTCTGAGAGGGTCTCTGGCCATGATTCAATGTAGAGGTAACCTGTGAAAACACAAAGTTAGGCCTCTTCAATGGAACACCATGGCACCTTTACAGCATATTATGCTACCCCTGGAATAATGGAAGAACTCTCTTGTCTAGGACAGGCATGAGTTCAGGGCTACCAAGAAATAATTTCCTACATACCAGTTAGATCCTTCAGGTTCTCAAAGATTTGAAGCTGCTGAGGATCCAGGGGTGGCGTACTGGTATTAGGATCCCTGAAGAGAAAAGGAAGAGAACAGCATTGGAGAAAACAAAAAGCCCATCCATACAAACCTAAAACTTCCTCTCAACCCCTTCTTACTACATGAGATTCTGAAGTCTTGTACTTTTAGTGGCAATTACTGTGATTCTATTCAATTTATAAAGTTATAAAAGATTCATTAGTTCTCTTCCATCTCTAATCTATCAATGGTTTTCCTATCCTCACCAACAGTTCACACTGTTACCATTTTCCTTACAAGCCACAACTGCCTAATCATTCAGCCCCTCTCCTTACTTCTTCTGCTTCAAACTCCAGCTTGAATGTCATTCCTTAATTTTCTCCATTCTCTCTTTCTTTTTCCCTTGTATTCTCAAAAGGAAGATGGGGCTTGACCTTTTAGGAAGGTCTTCTAATTAAAAACTATACAGCAGCAGAATAAAGTTGCTGGAATGTGGTGCCATGCTCCTGTTTTTATTGCTTACTGTTCACTGTTTCTGTCACTTAGTTTTCAAATGAACTCAGCAGTATCTCTTTAAAAGCAACCAAACTACATCCACTATTCTTACAAAGGCTCACATCTAACACCAGGGTCATTTCACATGCTATATTTGCAGAGATGCAGCATGCAAATCAATATGCTCTCCCACCCTTTGTGCCCATACACTTATTTACTCACCCTGCAAAGGTCTCTGGCAGAAAGGCTAAGCTGCCGAAGATCTTGGTGCACCCAGCAAAGTGATGGATGTTGGAGGCGCTGACAGCATGAACTCCTTTCAGAGAGCCCATCCCCAAGCCATAGCAGCCTAAGAAAGAGAGAGATGTTGGGAAAGGAAAATTGTGGAGAAGATTTGTTTGATCTACACACATCAGTCATGAGACAGTCACTGTAGAGCTTTGGACTGAGGCACCAGAAAGCAAAACTTAATTCTTTATTGGGTGCTGAATAGTATGGAGATGCTGCTCTGGAGTCAGCAACAAGCCATGAATTAGTATAGATAGGTTCCTGAAACTGCTGCTAAATCATTTGGTGAGCAGCCAGAGTGTTGGACTGTGATTTGAGAAACCCAGCTTCCAGTCCCCACTGAACCATGAAACTTACTGGATGGCCTGGGGCACTCACTGTCTCTTAGCCTGACCTACCCACACAGAGCCATTGCAAAAATACAGTTGGGAAGAAGAAAGTCATGCAGTTCACACTGAGCTCATTGGAAGAAAGGTGATGTGAGACACCAACTTTGGAGCTTTGGACTGAGGCACCAGAAAGCAAAAGCTAACTAATTCTTTCTTGGGCACTGAACAATATAGAGATGCTGTTCTTGAGTCAACAAAAAGCCATAAGCCCAATGAGAAGAGTAACCAGACTTCTAAATACTATAGACAGATCCCTGTGCAGCGTAATCAGACTTCCAGATGCTCTAGACAGATTCCTGAAACTGCTGTTAAGTTAGTGCGGAGAGCAACTAGAGCGCTGGACCAGGATTTGAAAGGTGCAGGCTCTAGTCCTCCCTGAACTATGAAATTTACTGGATGAGCTTGGAACACTCACTGTCTCTGAGCCTGATCTACCTCGCAGAGCTGTTGTGAGAGTAAAGCTGGAAGGAGGAAAGTCAAGCAGTTCACACTGAGCTCACTGGAAAGGTGGGATACTAATGTTAACTAATTAAATAAACACATTTCTAGATAAGAAATTTCAAATATTTCAGGGACATCAGAGAAGGGTAAAAATACCCAGGTAGCAGAAGACAGTCAGAACAAAATTCCAAAAGAAAATGCAAGCTGGTTTCAAATATTTGCTGCAACACTCATAAATCTTCTTCACATCCTCTGCAAGCATGGATGATGCTCTAAGAGTTCAAAGGGCAAAAAGTAATGGTAGCCATACATGACGCAATGAAAAAGGTAGCTGTATCATGGGAAATACACTATCCTCCTGGAAGTAGCTTTTCAACCCTATATCAGCCAGTTCTGGCTCTTACCTTCTGGACAGGGCTTGATGCACTTCTCACACTTTTGTACGGTGCCTACGCTCACTTCCTGGCTATTCTGAGGACATACCAAAGTACAAGAACCCACCTCTGCAGCCAGGTAATTATCTGTAATTGGAGAGGGAGAAAACAAGTGAGATTCCAATTCTCTATATTGGGAGTGGGCAAGTCCTGAGCTCCAAAAGGGAATTTTTAGCTGCGGACCCTGCCACAGGTTGCACTAATTCGAAAATGCAATCAGAGGTCCATAAGTAATTTTGCAAAATAATCTATGGGAAGAACTTGGGATCAAAAGAAAGTACATTTTGGAGGACGCTGCACCTTGCTGTAAAGGAGAGTTAATGCTTTGATGGGAAGAAATGTTTGTTCTGCTAGCCAATCTTTGTGGAGTGGAGAGTTGGGAGGAACCCAGAAGTTCTCAACATGATCCCATTCTGCCTCTCAACATTACATACAAGTGGTGCTGTAAGAAGCCAGACTTCAGTTAACACACAACAAAGAGAGGAGAATGTGGGGGGGGGGAGAGGGGAGGGGAGAGACAGAGAGAGAGAGAATGCTTAGCACTCTCCATCAGTGGCATAAGATCAAGGAAGACTAACATATTTGATAGTTAGTATGAAGATACAAGCAAGGGTGGAATTATTAGCCTTATAGATTTTGACTCAAGGTTTTAAACCAAACAACAAAGGCTTAATCAAACATGAAAAGGAAAAGAGGAGGAATGAAGCTAGCAGCACCTTTAAAACTAACTGATTTATTTCAGCATGAGCTTTTGTGGATTTCAATCCACTTCTTCAGATATACTGACAGAATTATCAAAGACACAGTTGCGTAGTTGTGGGAGATCAGAGCATATTAAGAAAAAGATGCAACTTGTGATGTTGCCTGGAAACCTACTCCCTCTGAAGAAATGGACCAAAATCCCTAAAAGGTCATACTAAAATAAATTAGCCAGCCTTAAAGGTGTTGCTGGATTCTTTCTTTCCCTTTCCCCTTTTTTTCTTTTTTATGCTGCAATGGGCAAACATATCTATTATAGAACACATCAAACATGAAATAATTCATTTGTGTCTTGTAAGCTACAACTGGTCATGGTTTCCTAGCTCATACATAGTGTATTCTCGTCTGCATAGTCATCACATGAAGTCAACTGCATGGGGAGTGCATACTGTTCTCTACCCCAAATAGAATCACTGCTTGGTCAAATCGGAATTCACCCCAGACAGCACTGATTAGGTTTGTGTATCTTGGAAACCATCTGAAAATGTCTCAGGGAATAAAAAGCACAAGAAACAATCCTTTTGAAAAGACAGAGCCTTACAGGGGCACTCGGTGACACAAGTCGCTCCAAAAGTGTAGCGCCCATTTGGATTGACCATAGACTCATAGGTGTCTGGATTGTAGTTAATGAAAAGTGGGCAATGGAGTTCACAAATCCCACTGTGGTTGAAGTGCAGGCAGGCCTGGAGAAACAGAAAGGGGGAGAGCTTATAACACACTTCATTCTTAGAGAACCATATGCAATATCCAGGAGACCATAGTCTGACGGCTAGATATGCTAGTTCGCAAGGAAAAAAGCAGCAAAATTTTGTGGACCCATGCAGAAGATGAACAAGTTATATACCGTTGTTGTTTTGTTGTGTGCCTTCAAGTCATTTCTGACTTACAGTGACCCTAATGTGAACCTACCATGGAGTTTTCTGAGAGTGTGTAATATGCCCAAGGTCAACCACTGGGTTTCCACGGCCAAGTGGGGAACTGAACCCTGGTCTCCAAGGCCGAAGGCTAACACTCAAGCCACCATATATAGTGATCAACTTTTGTAAGCAAGAATCAATCTTTTAATGGCACCGCCTACAAAACTTTTCATGTGTGTTTCCATCTTCTGAGTAGCAAGTAGTTCCACGGCAGCACTCCAGGCCTAGCTTCTTTTGGAGATGAGAGCACTGGAGCCTGCGTTGTCTCTGTAACCCTTCCTGTACAGAGAACATGTAAGTACAGCATATACAAAGGGTCAAGTCAGTGTGGCACAGTGGTCTGAATATTTGAGGATTCAGAAGACCGAGGGTTCAAATCCCCGCTCAGTCATGGAAACATACGGGATGGCTATAGGTTGTTGTGGGTTTTCCGGGCTTTGAGGCTGTGTTCTATTAGTATTTTCTCTCGACGTTTCGCCTGCATCTGTGGCTGGCATCTTCAGAGGATCTGGTGGCATGGAGGTGAGACAGAGTATATATACTTGTGTAGTCCCTGGGTAGGAGGAAGCAATATGTATATGTTACAGTTGGCCTGTGTGACTATTGTTAAATGGGATACCCCCCAGGGTTGTGTTGTTAGTCAGGGGATATGCATAACAGTGTGTTAAGTACATTAGCCATCTATTGTATTGTTTCTTGCAGAAGGACCTCCAGAGTCTGGGTGGTGTTCATTGGCATATTTTGAGTCTTGATTTTAGCGTTCTTTAGTACTGGTAGCCAAATTTTGTTTACTTTCTGAGTTTCTTCTTTCCTGTTGAAATTGTTCATGTGTTTATGGATTTCAATGGCCTCTCTGTGTCTGACATAGTAGTTGTCAGAACGGTTCAGAATTTCTGTGCTTTCAAAAAGCATTCTGTGCCCAGGTTGGTTTATAACATGTTCTGCTACTGCTGATTTTTCTGGCTGGATCAGTCTGCAGTGTCTTTCATGTTCTTTAATTCATGTTTGGATGTTGCATTTTGTAGTCCCTATGTAGACCTGCCCACAACTGCAAGGTATGCGATAAACTCCAGCAGAAGTTAGAGGATCCCTCTTTTCCTTTGCTGAACTTAGTATTTGTTGAATTTTCTTGGTCGGTCCGTAGATTGTTTGGAGGTTATATTTCTTCATCAATTAAAGAACATGAAAGACACTGCAGACTGATCTAGCCAGAAAAATCAGCAGTAGCAGAACATGTAATAAACCAACCTGGACACAGAATGCTTTTTGAAAGCACAGAAATTCTGGACTGTTCTGACAACTACTATGTCAGACTACACAGAGAGGCCACTCAAATCCATAAACACATGGACAATTTCAACAGGAAAGAAGAAACTCAGAAAGTAAACAAAATTTGGCTAACAGTACTGAAGAACACTAAAATCAAGACTCAAATTTTGCCAATGAACACCACTCAGACTCTGGAGGTCCCTCTACAAGAAACAATACAATAGATGGCTAATGTACTTAACGCACTGTTATGCATATCCCCTAACAACAACACCCTGGGGGGTATCCCATTTAACAACAGGCCCTCACACAGGCCAACTGTAACATATGCAAATTGCTTCCTCCTACCTGGGGACTACACAAGTATATATACTCTTGTCTCACTTCCATGCCAGCAGATCCTCTGAAGATGCCAGACGCAGATGGAGGCAAAACGTGAAGAGAAAATACTAATAGAACACGGCCCCAAAGCCCACAACAACCTATCAATTCCACTCGTGAAAGCCTTCAACTTTGCATACTGGATGGCCTTTTGCGAGTCACACTCTCTCAGTTTAAGAAGAAGGCAAACGTCCTCCAAATAAATCTTGCCAAGAAAACCCTACAATTGAGTTGTCGTAAGTTGAAGTCAATTCAAAGGCACAAAACAACAACAAAAGGAAACCTTAGGTCCTTTAGATGTTGTAGGCTGCAATGTCCACAATCCTTTACCATTGGTCATGCTGGCTGGGCTGATAGAAGTTGTAGGCAAAAATATCTGAAGAGCCAAAATTTCCCTGCCTACCTTGGTCCAAGGTAAACAGCCACTCCTGATGCTAGCAACAGATCCCCAGAGAGCAACCTTTCCACAATTTTAAGCCTCCAAATCCAATTCCAGTCAGAATTTCTCAGTTTATATTCTCATTTCTTTCTCTTTCTTCACTCCCACTCTCACACTCACTCCTAACCAGTGAGTCATCTCAGAGTCTGTCCCTGCTGGTGAACTGCCCGTTCAAGAAAAACATTTAACCATTAGCAACTTTGATGAAAGGTTAATGGATCATTCTAGGCTATTAGTCAGGCAATAGGCTGAACAAAGAGATGGCCTTAGCAAGTCGTTAACACTTTTTTTCCTGCCAGGAAGGAAGCTGAGAGGTATTCAGTTCTGAGCTTCCAACCAAGATCTCATCAAACATGAAAATGAAAAGAGAGAGAGAGAGAGAGAGAAGTAATCTAGCAGCACTTTTAAGACTGGCTCATTTTATCAAGAGCTTTCATGGATTTCAATCTGCTTCATCAGAAACACTAATGGAGTTATTCAAAGCTACAGGCATATGAGCACATACATAGCTGTGTGGGTGGGATCTGTCCAGGATGGATCCATAATATATTGCAATTTAGCCATCACTCACTTTGCTCTGTTATGGCACTAACTTTCTTTTGCCCTGGCTCTTTCACCATGGGAGGCAGGATCAACAAGAACTGGCAACCCATTCCATACATGAGAAATAACCATTACAGTAACCTTTAGGAGGTGGGGAGCCATCTGCTTCAAAAGGCACACACTCACCAGGCAGTCAGAATGTTTGGGTCCTGTGCAGCCTGCTGCACACTGCTCATGGCAGCAATCAGTTGGTCGCCTGCCCTTGCATCTGGCACAGCTGCTGGCACAGATTGTGCTTGTCACTAGCAGAAACAAAGGAGAATTTTAAAGGGGGTTCCCTCTCAGCCCTGGCACCAGGGATCTTTGAACTGAACGCAATATCTTTCAATCACTGAAGCATCTGCTCTCCAACTGTCAGATCCCATGTAAACATGCACATTTTAGTACATCCTTTCCCCAGATCCCAAGCAGCTGCTCCCCATACTTACATATCTGACAGCTTCCTTTTGCTTGTCCCCAGCAGTGGCCATTAGGGCAGATTTGGCTGCAGTCGGGGCCTGGTAGGGAGGGAAAACACAGACCTTTTAAAGCAGAGGACCCCTACTTAAGAGGTGGATACATGCAAAACTGGAGGAGAAGAGTCAGACTTGGAAAAGATATAGGATATAGATCAAAAAAGTTGCTTTTTTAAACTATACCTCCCTGAATCTCCTTCTGAGAGCATGAGGACAAAAAAAAAATCAGCTTGTCCAACCTTGAGTCTAGGATGTCCTGGCTGGGTAAGCTGCAGCTGTGAGCAATGAAGACTATGAAGACATTCTGGGAATGCATAACCACAGTTAGGAAAAGCTATTTTTTTGACTACGCCCCCAGAATCCCCAGACAGTATGGTAGTCCAAAAACGTAAATGCAAAATGAAGTAGCTTCCTGACAATATTTTCTTGCTGGTCTTCCTTCCTTCTTTCTTTAGTAAAAGTAATATCCGAGCTCCTTATTACTGCAGTGATAAACCTGAAAGTGTGGACTTGTTCATGCTGAAATCCCACATATCAGGGAAGCAGCTGTATAAGGGAGGTAGCTGTTTAAGATGGTCAACAACTGGGAAAGTTCTATGCATCTCCTTGCCCACCGACCATTGGTATGGCTAGCAAACCCAGAGCAAATCAGGCAAATTAGAAAACATGGCAAAATACATTATGCAAACATTAAGAGCAATTACGCAATTCAGTACAGATTATGCAGAAGGAGCAATTCTGCTTCCACTGGTACAGAATTTGTGCTGATTGGACACAGAACGCACATAGCCCTTATAGTAGCTAGGAATCCAAGTGGTTCTGGGCTGGCTTGCTAAGAGGGCAGAATGATATCATCTATAGCTATAAGCAGGGAATGTCCAAAATGATGGAAGTAGAGCTGGTGCTGATTCAGATAGACTGAACGAGGCAGCAGAAGTCATAGAAACTGTGGGAGGAAATAAATTGATATGAATAGTGCACAGCATATTCACCCTACTCTAGGGTTTGTAGAAAGGGCAGATACAGGTACCAAAAGGGCAAGCAAACTATAATCCAATGAGGAGATAAAACTGAGCATCCTAAGAACATCAGCCTTTGGTCTGCTGGCTTCAGTTTCCAGCCTTTATGGATCTACAAATGGATTTTAAACAGAGTGGGCAATGCAAAACTTGGAAAGGTCATCCCAAAAAATAAAATTTATTAGGTCTGAGACAACACTTGCTATAACCTCCAGCTCCAAAAGATAGGAATCCAGAGGCAAGAGCTTGTGGCTTCAGTGCCCTAAGTAAGTATTTTCTTTCTATGACTATATGAAAGAGGAAATTGCCCAGATTAAGCAAATATACGCCAATGTGCATAACCTGCATAATTTACGCACAATTAATATATATCTGCACAGTCCAGCCTGCCTTGCAGGAGATTTTTATTTTCAGAACGCAATGCTTTGATTTTTTTTAAAAAAGAAAAACTAGAATCCTGAATTTTATTTAAAGAAGTAATAAGAGAAATACTACTGATGTAATGTGTTCTTGGCAACCCATTCTCATAAATTTAGGATTAATCCCCAGGAACCACAGAACCCAAACAATGACACTTACACATCCGATGCCGCTGGCTACTGATCTCTGTGTCATTGTACTCATTGTATTTATGGAAGATGGCATCCCAACGGATAGTCTCCTGGAAGCACAGTTGTGGGTTCCTTTTAACAACCACACCACCTTTCAAGATCTCTGGAGAAGGAAGAAAAGGGCAACAAAGAACCTTCAGCAGCCTTTGCTTTGGTTTCTTGTTTAATGTATTAATCTACCTTGAAATTTAGCAGTTCTTGATTGAGCCACAATAAATACAGAACCACATTGTTAGCATTTCTATAGTACCTGACAGAACAAATTGTACCCATAGATCCACTGGCTAAAGGGGATTAGGGTCATTGCTAGGAAACACCGTTTCGCCTGCAGTTCCTGGAGTCCTCTAGTCAGCAAGGCCACTGACTGAAGTACAATCCAAAAAATTAACATTCCCAACTTTTGATTAAGTTGAGGTGGATGGGGCAACTTCCCTGGGGGCTTGACTTATGCCTACAAAAACCAGATGCTCAGGGGAGCATATGTGCTTTCACTTGATCTAAGGACCTCATAAGGTCTGTTTGCCTTTGCCAGCCTCAGGCTGGTGTGGGCATCTTCTTAACTGCTGGAACCAAGCTGAGGAAAAATAAGAAAGTAAAATGACTTTAGGGAAGAGAAGCTTGTCTAAGATAGGCACCTCCCTCTCACTCACCCCAGGATTTCTTAACTGTTTGAAGTATACACTGTCACATTTTATTTCACTGTAATCCTTTGAACAGCCTTGTGAAGTTTATCATATTACAGGAGGTGGTGGTAGGGGTGGAGATTGAATGTAGGTTGCCTAAAAGCCATCAAGTAAGTTCATGACAGAGAAAAGATTCAAACGGACGAGTTCTTACTAGGATGTTCAGTCTTGGCATTTCTGCACTACATTGTTATAGTACTATTATTCCATTTTCAACATCCCATGGAATCCTGGGATTTGCAGTTTAGGGAGGGGCATTTAGAATTCTCAGTAAACTACAAATCCCAGAATTCCACAGGAATAATAGCACTATAACAGTGTAGTGTGGAAAGGTCCTTAGTCCTACACAGGAAGGTAGCTATGGAGGGGAGGATTAGGGTATTGCTCCCCAACAAAGTATTCTGACACTCCCAATAAAATTTTCCTTCAACCCTGAAATTTCTAGCATTTGGGACACATTAATGATGACTTAACCTGGGCTCCACTGATCTCAATGGGACTCAAGTCTGATTCCCCTTCCTACCGTACAAATTTGTTGTTATGTGCCTTCAAGTCATTTCTGACTTATAGCGACCCTAAGGCAAGCCTATCATGGAGTTTTATTGGGCTGAGAGTATGTGATGTGCCCAGGAGCGAAGAACTGAACTCTGGTCTCCAGGGTCATAGTCCAATGCTCAAGCCGCTACACAACGCTGGCCCTCACTCTGCAAATACGGGGATGTAATTTTTCACTAAGTTTCTTCCTGAAGGTAGCAATGAATAATTTCAGCCAATCGCTTCCCACTGAGAGAAAGCCTTCAAAAATCACACAGTTTTCAAAAGCTTTTCACAATTTGGGACTTATTCAATGCAAAATTTGCACGTGCTTGTTTTATACAGAAAACAGGTGTTTTCTGCACAGGAAAAAAAAAGCTGTTATTGGGGAACTGTTCCATGAAAAATGTGCACATGTTTATTAGCGCAGAAAGCATTCTCCATGTAAAAGTAGCATTTTTCTGTGCAGGAATTAATAGATATGCACTGAAATATTATTTTTCATCAGAAAATGCTGTTTACTGTGCAGAAAATGCTGTTTTCTATGCAAAATAACCACATGCAAACTTTGCACAGCATAAGTCCCAAATTGTGAAGACTCTCATCAGTCCAGGATTTTTATCGCTGGGGTTTCTCAACACTTAACAAAACATGATTTTCAACAATTTTTCACATATTTTCGAATATTCTTTCCATTCCTACGCAGATTATCAACCCAGCCTTACTGACACCAACTATTATTTCTGAGATAATGCCCAGCCCCATTTTTCATACCTGTCAGTTTCAACATGCCCAGCTCCTGCAGCCCTATATTTCCACTATGGTCAGCATTGTCAAGGACGGCCAGTGCATACTTTTCCTCATACAACTGGGTCCCACGAATGATGATGAGGTTCTCCAGATGCAAGTGGCGCACATGGTTCTTGGCAATCAGCACGTACCCCTGGACCTCTCGGATGTCCTGAGAGAGGCAAAGAGGGAAAGAGAATATCATCAAGAAGAGAGTGAGCACACAAGGAAATTATAAAATCACAGAACTGGAAGAGGTCATGAGGGCCTGCTTATAAATTTCCAAAGAAGGGCAGACCACCATCCTCTGACACAGAGCTGCATCAACAGGAGTATAGTGTCCAGATCAAAGGAAGTAATAATACTATTTTATTCTGCTCTGGTTAGACCTCACCTGGAATACTGTGTCCAGTTCTGGGCAGCACAGTTCAGGAAGGATATTGACAAGCTGGTATGTGTCCAAAGGAGGGCGACCAAAATGGTAAATGGTTTGGGAGCCATGCTCTATGAGGAGATGCTTGGGGAGCTGGGTATGTTTAGCCCGACAAAAAGAAGGTTAAGAGGAGACATGATAGCCATGTTTAAATATTTGAAGGGATGTCATGTTGAAGATGGAGCAAGCTTGTTTTCTGCTGCTCCAGAAACTAGGACACAGAGCAATGGATTCAAACTACAGGAAAAGAGATTTCACCTAAACATCAAGAACTTCCTGAAAGTTAGAGCCATTCAACAGTGGAATATGCTGCCTCAGAGTGTGGTGGAGTCATCTTCTCCGGAGGTTTTTAAGCAGAGGCTAGATGGCTGTTTGCTGAGGGTGCTTTGAGTGTTTGTTCCTGCATGGCAGAGGGTTGGACTCGATGGCCATTGTGGTCTTTTCCAACTCTGTATTTCTATGATTCTATTCCACTGTCAAACTGCTCTGATAGTAAAGAAGTTTAGGCGGAATCTCTTCTCTTGTCATTTGAATCTGTCACTTCATGTTCTCATTCTGGAGCAGCAGAAGACAAGCTTACTCTATCTTCTACACAACATTCCTTCAGACATTTAAAGATGGCTATCGCCATCACATCTCAGTCTTCTCTTCCCCAAACAAAACATACCCCACTACTTATTGTTCCTCACAGGGCTTGATTTCCAGATCTTTGATCAGCTTGTCTGCTGTCGTCTGGGCACGCTCCAGCTTGCCGATATCCTTCTGAAATTGAAACAGCCCAAAGGATCTTTCGGCCCATCAGATAGCGTTGAATTACATCTCCCACCATTACTGAGTGTTTGTCATGCTCACCAGGTCTGACATATATTGAAATCCAACAACATCTGGAGGGCCACAAATTCCTCGACTTCTCATCTAGATGAAATACTTAAGAAAAATGTTTACCTCAGTGAAAAAATCCAGCATGCTACAAACACAGAGTAGATGTGTCACTCTTGCATAATTCGGGGGACATATGATTGCTTCCACAGCAACACCTATAGCTCCAATAATCTCATGGGTTCTACACATTCGGAAGCTACTGACACTAATTCATATATTTTTAATAAAAATACAATTAACATCAGAATAGAGTGAGATGCACAAACTAAGACAACAAACTAAAACAACAACAATCCTGTCAACACACAACAAAAATCAAAAGCACTTGAGATTAAAAAGGAGAATTTTAGCAGTTCTTAGAAGCTTGGAAAAATAGGGAAAAAGTCATATTTTGCTTAGAGCCTATATTATGGCCACATATGCACCAGGCGAGGAGGATATTCCAAAACCAAGAAGCTACCAGTGAAAAGACTCCCTTTGATCATCACTCTCCATACTTCTGACTGTAGTGGCCCCCAAAAGAAAAGTCTCTGATGACAATCTCAAAGTTCAGATGGGTTGCTGTAACAAATGGCAGCCTAATGAGTAGCTGAGTCCTAGGCTCTACAGAGTTTTAATTATGATGGCCAGATGTCAAATGTGCTGATATTTCTGAGTATCTATATTAATCTGTACAAACATTCACTAAAACAAATGCTTATTTTCACAACTGTTAGATACATCCAAGCACTTTGACTTTTGTTGTGAAATTTTTCATTACTGCCTTCCATCTTCTGCTACAGAAATCTGGAGCTTACAAAAGTTATTTCTTTGGAAGACAACTTCTAGAATCAGCCAGCCAGCATGGCCACTGGCCATGTCAGCTGGTGAATTCTGGCAGAATTAAACCTAAAAAATAATGTTCCAAATCTCTTTTGAGATCTGAAACTTACATTCCAGTACAGGATAGCAAACACACCGCAGAAAGGATGCCTGCAGAACAAGCCGCTCCCGAAGGACTCATGCAAGCAGGCCAAGCCACATTCTCTAGAGCATAGTTTTGAAAATATGTTTCCACTTGTTTGATTTTTTTTTTTCAAAGAAAGAAAGAAAAAAGAACGGGAGTTAAAGCCTTTATTTTCAGAATAATTCTATGAGATGAATCAGTATAGCTTGCATTTTGTAGATGGAAACTCAAGCAAAAAGTCTGGGTCACTGGCTCAAAGCCACTTCGCAAACAGGCAATCCAAATGGAAATTTCATGGATCCAAAAGCAAATTTTGAAAACCCAAATTTCATAATCAAAATTTCCAACCCAACAAGTAGCTGTCCACTGTGGTTAAGGCCAAAGCTTGGAAATACTACTTTTTGGATTATAATTCCCAGAATACCCCAGCTAATATGGTGTGATCATGCCACCCATCCTTTCCACGCATGGTAGAACTACTGCTGGAGAAGCAAATCAGGAGCTCCAAAGAAACCATTTGACTCTTCAGCTCTTGGTAGGATATATTCTTCCATCTCCCGGATGTCAAGTTTCCCCCTCTAACCTTTAAGTGAAAAAGGAAGAGACAGCCAAGTAGAGAGCATTTGCCCACCTGCCCAGTGTTTTCTTATCTCTCATTTCTCACAAAATATGCAGAGAAGCTATCCTGAGAATTTGTCTTTACTTCTCACATCATGCCTACCTTGAGGAAGGACGTGTCTGCATGTGCTGGTAGGTACGTGATCTCTAGGTTGCCTTGTACCACTTGGCAGTACTCATAGAGCCGGCGGAGAGTGGCGTGGTGGTTTTCTGGGCTGGAGGGACGTTGCAGCTTCATGTCGGTTCCTGTGCAGACTGGGGAGAAAAGAAAAGAAATGCCAGTAAGGTGGGACCCTTTCCCCAAAGGGAGAAGATTTTAATCTGATTGTTTGAAGTGAAGCATGGCTACTTACTTAGTACCTAAGGTGGGAGAGAAGAACCTTTCTGCCACTGAAATCAGTAACTTGGAAAATATACTTTTTTGGAAGATAATTTCCAAAATCCCTCTATCAGCATAGTCACTAGTCAGGCATCATCGTTCTTTTTTTGCCTTTTTTTTAAAGTAATGTTTTCAAGATCTTCAGATGTTGTGGACTAAAACTGTCAGAGACTCTTACCAATGACCACGCTGAGTGGGACTGATTAGAATTGTTGTCTAAAATACCTGGAACACCAAACTTTCCCACTTTTGACCTAAGAGGGTTGAGTACAAGCATCTTGAGCACCTTGGTATGGACTACTTTTTGCAAAGTTGGATTTGAACTAGTATGGGTTTAAAATCTATAGAAGATTAAAAGTTCAGCATCAATTAATATACATTATTGACTAGGCATACCTTGAAGAAACCTGACAGCCAAAGGTACAGTACTGTAGAATGGGGCAAATTAATTAATACTCTGGGAAATTCAGCTTTCTTTTTCAAGTAAGTTCTTAACTCATAAGACTGCTAAGATCTCTCCATGCTGGGGAAACAGGCAGTAAAATAATAAATGCAATTCAATGTAAGCAAGTGTAAAATAAGTAACGCTCGGGAAAAATATCCAACTTCATGTATACACTGATGGGAACTGAGCCAAGCGCTGACTGATCAAGAAAGAAATTAAGGGATTGTGGCTGATAGTTCAATGAAAATATCAACCAGTGCACAGCTGCTGTGAGAAAGACAAATTCCATGTTGGGCTTAATTAGAAAAGGAATCAGAAATAAAACTGCCAACAGCATGCTGCCCAGATTTAAACCTGTGGTGTCTCCACACTTGGATTTCTGTGTGCTTTCCCAGTTACTGCATCAGGAAATGGATACTACAGGATTTGAAAAGGGACAGAAAATACCAACCAGGTTGTTCAAGGAACTAGGGAACAGATGGGCAAAGTTTTATCCAAGCCATGTTTGCAGGCCCCCACCCCTTTAAAAAAGCCAACAAAAGTGGTTTGGCCAGAAAAAATCTCCCTGAAGGGACACAATATGGTGGGTAGAAAAATGAGGAGGTAGACTTCTGGCTTCTGAAGTGAATGGATACAGTCCCTTGACCAGTGGAAACTGCCTGTTCCTGAACTAGAGCAACTCCTGCTCCCCATGAGAAAAGGTTACAACATTTGTGTCTGCTTACTATATTTGCTGGTGTATAAGATGCACCTGTGTATAAGCCACATCCAGTGTATAAGACACACCAGCATATAAGACGCACCCCATTTTCAAACAGTATTTTTCGGGGGGAAAAGTGAGTCTTATACACCAGCAAATACAGCAATTTAGGGGAAAAATAGAGAGACGGGGGGCAGGGAGAGATATTGAATTAAGTTTAAATGAGAAGAAAGAAGGGATATATACTGCTACAGTGTCAGAGGGTGAGAAAGAAACCGTTGGTGGGAAACCACAATACCACTGTTGGAAACCACTTTAGGGAAACAAGAGCCAGAGGATGTTGTTGTGCCTGTATCCTATTTGTGGGCTTCCTGTAGGTAAGGTAACTGACCACTGTAGGAACAGATCACTGGACAAGACAGACCCTTCAATCTGAGCCAGCTAGGGCTCTCACATTCTTGAAATGAATGAACATACAAATGGGCAGTCTCAGAAGCTGAAAGGAGAATCAGATTGCCAGTGGGCAGGCTTCAGCATCCCATGCTAAGTTGCCACCTTTCTTTATAATTGTCAGAATAAATTGAACAAAGTTTACACAATTGTGCACAATTTCATAGATTACAGAATTCAGTTTTCAGGGCACGCTTACTTTTCTGAGTACCCAGAACCCTGTTATTCATTACAAACTCTCCCTGCCCAGGAAAGAAGAACATTATTAGGAGGTGAAAAATAAAATAGTAACTAGCAAGTATCAGATTCCTGTAAGAGACAGGCTGTTCAACTTACAAATGTAAGTAGACCTGATTTAGGGAAGTGGTCCATATGAGTACATGTGGCAGCTTAGCTGAAGCTAATTTTTGCCTTTCTCTGTAGGACGTAGCTTTTCCAGCAATGTGTCTTTAACCAGACAAGAGGCAGGGAGAAATCCATCAGGTGACATTCCCTCCAAAACATCCCAACGTGGAAAGATAAAACAGGCAGAGGAAGATGGAAATCTCATATGCTGGTTTGAAACAAGTGGGTTGGGGAGGGGATTTTGGCTTCAAGAATCAAGCATGAAACTCATTCCCAGAGCCTGGAATCCAGCCAAGCCTTTCCAAACCAGGCAGGAACTTCTCAGAACCTTTCAGAAAGCCTGATACTTCCTGTGCTTCCCCCCTTCCAGCTTCCAAAGCCAAGGAGCATTCATGTACCCACGTACAGCCACTGCCTCAATAAAACCCTCCCCCAGATTCCCGGCATCAAATATAACACAGAAGTATCCATTTCTATAGGAAATGCCATGCTCTCATTTTAACCGGATAGCTCATTTCAATAACTTCCCATTGATTTCCTGCATTACTCCAGTTTGTTCTAACAAACCCAGCAGTCTCTCTATACAGAATTGCTATTCCCCCACAGGGGCCCTGAAACACAATCGTTTTGGAACATGTGACATTTAGGGAGGCATGGACTGACTGCGTCTAAAATTGCTTCATTACGGGTTAATGTTTTCTGATGATTTTTTGAATCTGAATCAATGAATTTGGAACTTAACTGGAAAAAAATGCATACCAAATAGAAATACCGTATTTGCTGGCATATAAGATGCAACCGTGTATAGGACATACCTCATTTATATACTGGCAAATACAGTTTGTCAGCATATAAGACACACCAGTGTATAAGACACACCCCACTTCCAAACAGTTATTTTTTGAGGAAAAAAAGGGAGTCTTCTACACCAGCAAATACAGTAACTGGAGAAAATAGGGACAAGACTCCATAAACCAGGGATTAAGATTCTCTGACCTTTTGTTTCAATTCAGCCCTTTACTCCCAAAGCCTGCTTCTTCCATCCAACTTCTTCCCAGGTTTCTGCCTCGAGCTCTGCCCCTTCTCACCCAAGACCACAAAATCTTTTCTCTTCCATTAACAGCTCACTGGAGATAAGATATTTTCCTTGATCTCCTCCTCCCTTCCCACGATGATGCATCTGGAGATTTTAAAAACCTCCTTTCATTCTAATTAAAACTTTTAAAAGCCTAACTACAGCATGTAGAGAGGGTGCATTTTCAACAGAGAGGAGTCTGTGCTGTGAATGCATATACTTCTTGGAAAGCACTATGGGGCCAGAGGTGGAACAGCCCTGCACACTCTGGGACACTGCGCCTCCCGCTGCAGGGCAGGCAATCCCAGGTGTGCTTGCCTGCAGTCAATCCAGCCCTTGGGCCAAAAAAGGTTCCCTATCCCCAACCATAAACCATGGAATAAACTAAGAAGTTGATATCTCTTACATAACTGATGACAGAGACTTAAAATGAAAGTATAACAGCAACTTGGCATGTGTTCTTAAAAGTCATACTACATCTTGAGCAAGTGTTTCATCAAAAGAAACAGGAAGAGCAAGTGGAACCTGTAACAAAATGCTGCAGTGTGGAGAGCTCTTGATCAGGGTCCCAGCCAGTCTTCTCCTCTTTGACAATATTCCACTCCATTTGCTTCCCCCAAAGTTTTCTCTCCCCTGCCCTCCAGCAACAATCAGTAAACAATCTGTGGTCACTGAGCATGCTCAGTCCTCACCAGGCGGCTTTTAGCTCTGAGCAACATGCTGCCTGTGGATTATAGAGTTGGAGGTGTGGAAACCAGGGTGGAACAGACTGCAATATATAGTTCCAGTTTATTTAAATGTGGTTTGCGCAGGAGAATGGGAAGGTTGTGCCTCATCTTAATTAATGTGTACGCGAGGGGCAAAATGTCTAATCTGGTAGTTGATCTCGATTACTACTAGCTCCATCACTTTCTCTCCTAAATACCGCTTTGTGCCTTGCAATCATCATGTGAAGCCAACTCGGAGACAACTATGAGCCCACAAAGCAACTCCCTGCGTTCACCCCTCTGTACAGCTTACACAGGTGAATAAAAACTACCTGGCAAATCAGGTGTTGTCTGTTTTAGCGCTATTGTAGGAGTGAGGCAAACATTTCATTTTTGTTATCTTCTGTTTTATTGAGAGCACTCACAAAAACAGCTATACATCTTCTGTAGGAGCAGACTGACAAGAAATAAATGTGCCCAGGTCCCCTAAGGAAAGAAGACCTTTCTCCAAACCTGTGTAAAGTCCTACAATGGAGATTATGTACTCTGTACTTTGTTCCTTTCAAGGGAAAAAAAGTTTAGCTCAGAAATAACAGGCTGATTATAAAACTGAAGAGCAGGCGTGGAACAAGCTTGTTTTTCTGGTTGGGATGGGCGTCTCTCCCCCATGTTTGCTCCCTTCTCACGCGGGGCCTGTTTATGCAACCTGCCTTCTTGCACGGGCAAGCAACAGAAAGAAAAGCAGAACCAACCTCAGCCTCTAGAGGATGAGCCCATTGGCAGCCACAAGACTGTTCCCACAGACATGTCTCAAAGCTGTATCAGATAAAAGCCTGGACAGTGGGAAGAAATTGACACATCCCCGTTGCTGGCAGAAGAAAGCATGATTCAAGTTGGTTCCAACCTGAATTAAGCAATCAATGAGGTGGAACTAACAAAATAGGTTAAAAACAAACAGCACAGCAGGTGGATTGAAGGCTTACCAGGGGCTGCGGAGAAAACTATCCGCAAATGATTCTGAACATGAGTCTTTTAGAATTCAAAACAATATAGCAGACCTTCAACACTTCCAGCCTACCAAGCCAAACACAGAACAGAAGCTGAGTAATAATCCTAGTTATGCTGCTGGTTGCAGACTGCAAATACCCAGGATTTTTCAACACTAAGCAAGCTGCAATATTTCACTCAAACTACGTTCAGCTTGGTAAATCACCAGCTATGAAGACCTGTAATATAGCAAACACTGAAATGGTTTGCAAAAAAACAAACAACAGAATCAAATTACCTCCAGAAACCATCCATCTCCAACAATACAGACCAGTAATTTTCTTTAAGAGAAAGAGAGAGAAATGGAAATCACTTGCAAGAGATTTCAACATTCCTTGGGCCTGAATTGTGAGCTGGTACTAAGAGAAAAAATGTATTGGGTACTGTCTGGGTGTGACTGATATCTTCTGTCCCAGGCCATTTGTACAGGTGGACTATTACTGAAAGTAACTACGTTTGGATTAGTCCAACTGCAGCATTTGGGTTTTTTCCAACTGCAAAAATGAAAGTGTTATAGCATGGTAGAAAAAGAATTGCAAGCAGCAGAGGGAATAAAGGCTTAGCTGAGGCCACTGAGGTAAGAACTGAAGCTCAAAGTTCTTCCATTAACAGCTTCCTTTTTTAGCCACTGTACCCCACCAATAGTTAAGAACATCATCTTGAACAACTGGATCACATCTAGACCTAACCAAGGCTCCCAAAACAGTGCCACTACCACATTGTTTTTAACAGTGGGAAGGGAAAGAATATGATCAGATGGCAACTATTTAATGTGAACAGATCCACAAAAGAGAAAAATTCATCATGGTGTACATCTCCAAACAACATAACACGTTGGCCAAAATGCCTTTTATCTCATTAATAGGTATAATAAATGCTCTATTTCCTAAAAAGAAAATGAAGCATGTGGAGATCTATGGTAAATTAATTAACAAAAAATGGATTAAGTTGAAATCTTGATTGTTAAGTTGAAATCTTGATTCTGAAAGTATTGAAGATCACTGGATGAGACCATCTCCGTTTTACACTAGGCAGCAAACACATCAGTGCCTCTCCTGGGGTTCTTCAAAGGCCAGCTGCATAGCAAGAGTTGCAGCTCAGTTCTTCTTTCTACTAGATCAACGGTGTCTTCAGATTACCCGCAGGCAGTTGGCAGGGCTTGACAACAGAACTGCTTTTTCAAGCTGAGCATGTTTTGGAAAGAAAAAGTGGGTCCACGAAGGAATACTGATGAAGCTAACATGCTTTGTCTCCAACATAGCTTGACCATGTCCACACAGCCTGAGCCAGCAAGAACTAGGAACAGTACCCACACTTTCTTCTGCCCTATTTCCACTGGGAGATCTGAGTACAAAGGCAAAGATACTAAAAAGAAAGGAACTGGTTAACAGTTGACAGAGGTTAATCTCCAAAACAAGTGAAAGGATTATTTCTCCTAATGACTACCAACATGAGCATAATTTGGGGCAAGATATTTTGCAGATATTCAGGGCTTCCTTGAATATACACTCTCTACTCTGGAAGCTCTTATTGCTATCCCGCATGTAAGATCAAGCTGTGACTGCTCAGTGAGAGACAGGCACTTTACACATGTTCAGGAACACACCTCATATTTACTTTGCCTGTCTGAGACCTGAGTCACATACTTGGAAAGACCTGGCTCATAAATACGTGATTTTAAATAAACACGTGATTTTAAATAAATGCATTTTGCCATGGAACACATAGCAGGCACCCCAGTCAGGAAACCAGACAGGAGTTTTATGTGTCACCTTTAAACAAGAACATAGCAGTTGAAATTCTCAATTCCAACCAGACACAACTAAGTGTAAAGTTATCTTGTGACTGCCCAGTATATGACACTAGGCATGTATTCTCCAATACTGGCCAGGAAAGAAGGGTACAGCTGGGGCTATTTCACACTGCACAGTTATAGCACTATGATTTTACTTTAAATGCCAAAGCAACTTCCTACAGAATCCTGGGGATTGTAGTTTTGTGAGACACTAGAGCTCTCTGGTTGAAAATTCTAAATGTCCCTTCCTAAACTACAAATCCTAGCATACCATAGGCTGCTGCCATGGCAGTTAAAGTGGAATCATAATGCAGTAATTGGACAGAATCAAAAGGGCCCTGGCTCTTCTCTCTTAACAAATTTATCTGCAACAGTGAAAAAAGGAAACTGCTTATTACTCATTCTTTAACGCACACACTCACAAAGTTTTTAACATCCATGTTTCCAGGGATATCTGTTATCAAAGGTCTAGTCAGGGAATCTGAGAATAAAGATTAGAGAGCTAAACGAAGAAGGGCACAGAAGAAAGCTAGCTCAAAGCATTCTTGGGCTGAAAAAGGACAAAGGAGTACAATACACACTGCCCCTGTGGAAAGAGAAAACAACCACCAGTCTAATGAGCAAAGCTACTAGATGTGAGTCAGGGAAAACATAAAGCTTCAGCAAACACCACGGGTAAGTTCCCGAACACAAGTGGAAGGTTGGAGGAACCCCAGAACCAAGCAAGACAGATGTGAAGAGCAGCATTCAACTACGCAGCAAGATAGTGACAGAGACGCATGTTTGCTATGGGATCCACAAATCCCCATCCCAACCCCAACAGCCCGGCCATTTTGCACTCCTCATTCCAGTGTAAATATTTACATTTTTGTAGAATGTGGAAATGCAACAGCAACATGTTTCCTCCAGATCTTTTTGGCAAGAGTGTGCTGCCCAAGACAGACACGGACAGGAGTCATTCCCATGGCGGGATCATAGCAACTACCTCCCTTGCCAGCCAACAGTCTAGCTTCCCCGCTGTCTGGTGTTCGGCGGGGACTCTCTTGCAGAACAATCAGTCAAAAAGGCCAGTAATAAAGTCAACTCCCAACTGCTGGAATTCTCTGCATGTCCGCCAGCAGTCTCCCAGCAACAAACAGCAGCAGGTCTCAGGCCTGGGCCACCCAGATTAACAGAGGGCCTGGCTCTTATCTAGTGCTTAGTGCAGAAAGAGTGGGAGGGCACTTTAAAATTAACTTGTGTTACAAAAGGAAAGATTCAGTTCCGGAGAGGGCCCCCCACAGCATTAACAGCTATCCTGATTCCCACTCAAGCAACTTTCAAGAAGTTTTCACTGTGCATTCAGCGTAGTAAAACATCCGTAAATAAAATCCAACAGAGGCAAATGGATACACTTGCGTCAAATGGATTCAGCAACAGGCTTGCAGCGAGGCGTTTTTAAGCAACAGTTGTAACTCCAAATGGACACCCAGTAGAGACAAATAGATATATACAATTTCATTTGTGAACCACATGATCCTCGCTCTTTTCAATGGTTTCTGAAAGTTACTGCAAACCAAAATAAATAAAGAAAATTATCCCCAATTGTATATCTTTTGCAACTGCAGGGAAGTCATGTTTTAAACTTTTTTAAAGAAGTTTGGATTCCTAAGCTCTGATAAGCATTTTAGGGACTTTTCTTTAACACAGGCATTTTCTGTTCTTGGGTGGAATAATAAGGTCTGACTGTACGTTCAACCCTGAAATTCAGATTGTGGTCTTTTCAAAGGAGGAAGTCAATACAGAGCTACAAGCCAAATCAAAATATCCATTAATATCTTATTATCCTACCCAAGAACTGGTGTAGGACCCCTGCAAAAGTGAAAAAAAAACCCCCGCAAAAATCAAAAGGTACGCGCATGCCTGTGGGAAGGGGGCTGAGGCATGGTGGCAACAGACAAGCACACAGGGTCCAAACTAGGGCCATTTCCGTACTACAATCTTATAGCGCGATTATTCCATTTTCAACATCCTATGGAGTCCTGAGGTTTTCAGCCGGCCCTCCCGAAACTGCAAACCCCAGGATTCCATAGGATGTTGAAAGTGGAATAATCGCGCTATAAGAGTGTAGTGCGGAAATGGGCTAGGTCAGGGAAAGTAGAAGGAAAAGGGGTGGATTGGCATGGGAGCCCTATACTTCCTCTCTCTCTCGCCCATCTCCTCCCTTGAGTGTGTGGGGGGAGGCATTCAGAGAAGGTTCACGGTGCTGAGAAACTGGGGTGCAAGTCGTGTTTAGCTGGCCAGGCAGTGGCTGATGGGGAAGGAGGAGGACCAGAGGTGGATTTTTAAAGGGCTGCATGGCCTGATTGAGGCGGCCAAGAGGGAGAGTTCCCCCAAGGGGGAAAAAAAAGTGCTTGAGGTGGAGGGGCAGGGGGTTGGAGAAACTCACAAACAATCAGATCTCTGAAAGTTAAACCCACAAATGTGAAAGGCCAATTATAGTAGACAAGCTTCTACTCATGAACATCCAGTAACAATTTCTTTAAAAATACTGACTTGCGGTAAGGTAGATAGCAAACAACGGTAAAGAACACCAGGCATTGGCAAGAAATAAGAGAGCTGTAAGCAGAGGTTAATTTCAGGGTAAGCCCACAAGTTTTTAGCATGGGTAATTCTTTTATCACTACTATCCCACTCCCAACTGGGAAATGAAGATGTAGCTACTGTCAGTCTAAGGCCATTTCCACACTAGACAGTTCTAGTGCTATTATTCCACTTTCAACGTCCTATGGAATCCTGGGGTTTGCAGTTTAGGGAGGGGCCTAAACTGCAAACTCCAGGATTCTATAGGATGTTGAAAGTGAAATAATAGCACTCTAACAGTCTAGTGCGGAAATGGCCTAAGAAACCAGTATTTCTACCCTTTCCTTCCCTCTGTACTTTCTATTTTTAATTCTCTCTATTCTTTCTTTTTTTTTCCTTGTGCTTCAGGAAGCTTCAACCTGCAACCTACCACAATATGTTCAGCTGTTTGTTTATTTTTAAATAATCTGTATTATAGGAAGTACTGGATTCAGATATGAATGAATGTTTGTTTTGTTTACACAAAAAATTCTGGTAAACCCTTTACACTTTTTGCCAAAGATGTCTTTTATGACTATTCAAACCTTAACTGTATTTTAACTACAGATATAGATAATATTAGAACAGTAAAACTCAACATAGCATGTGGTAAGCATCTGGTATGTGCACCACTATGACACGTCTTAATAGGAATAAAACAAGCTTTTACACTTAAATATTGTGTTTTCTTCTCTGTTTTTTTGCAAACTGCCACACTTCCCATACTACCATCTGTAAATTTAGATGTAACTACACCTTATTTACAACCAGGAGACTAGAGCTCGGAAGGAACAGGTGAAAAGCAATGTAATTACCTGTAATGAGTTTCTCTTTCGGTAGAGAGAGCATAACATCTTTACTTGTCAAAAGAATACAGTAACTATGGATGAAATTATTGCATTGGTCTAATCCATAAGCTGGCAACTGTGGAAGACTAGAGGTTTGCATTAACTCTCCAGGAAAACCTGGAAAGCCACACTTTCTAAACAACAACAACAAAAATGTCCCCAAGCACTCTTTATGGGATGTGGTGGCCTGTTTTGGACCTTCCTAAGTCCCTAGCAGGCATTTTGGGATGTCTGAGGCATCTTGAGGGAAAAAATATTTTTGAAAAATTTGAGCTCCAAACATGTAGAAATGTCCTCTATACCCCCCAGAAATCATTTCTGGGCATTCTGAAGAGGGGGAAGAAAATTAAACAAATGGATCCCAGGGGGGTGCTAGGGGCCACAAAAAAGCCCTGGAGCCATATGTAACCCACAGGCTATGCTTTGCCTGGTCCTCGATAGTAAGTTTCCTAGTTATTTTTTAAAAGGTGTTTTAAGGTACTTTAACAGTATGATGCCATTCTCTTAGCAAATATGGATAGGAAGCCCCTACCTTTCAACACCCCGTTATCCAGTGCCTTGCTCTTTTGAGACTTTCAAATTAAGGACAGGTTCCATTAATTCAACAGGGAGTTGCACTTTTTCATCAGTTCTTCTTGTCTCTGGAAGCCCACTTGTGACCACTCACACATGCACACTGCTTAAAAAGCAAGCTGGGGGGGGGGGAGCACCAAGCCAGCTAAGAGACTTTGCAAGCACACAGTCGGTCCCAAGTGAGCCTCGATAAGTCCTTCATGCTTCCTATAGTACAGTACACGCACTCTATTTTTCAACCAATTCTGTTTTCTGACAGTGCTCCAATCCCTAACCTGTCAGGTAAGTGGGGGAAGCCTGTAGCTGTCTTTCCGCAGACAAGAAAGGAAAAGCACCCAGCAATTCAATGATCGCTACAACAAACTACAGTTTGTAATGACAATGAATTATTTCTAAAACACTACCATGAGTATTGGAAACCGAACTACTTTTTAAAAGTAACGTTTCAGCCTCTCCCCCCCACCTCAAAAAATTTCCGACTGTCACCTATCATCTGCAAGAAGATCTAGTTAAGAAATCAAAGTACAGACATCTCCCACTTACCCGACAGGTTAGGGACCAGAGCACTGTCAGAAAATGGAACTGATCGAAAAGCGGAACCCATTCTTCTTCCTGTAGGGAACATGAGGGAATTATGGAAAAGTCACTTCAGACAATGTACACACGCACTGCCTGCAAAGTCTCACAATTGCTTTTTCCCCTTCTCAGCTCACTTTGCAAGTAGCATGTGTGGTCCAAAGCAAACTGAGATGGAGGATAAAAGGCACCAGGCTAACTGAGAGACTTTGCAAATAGCACATACCCCTGTGCACAGTCCCAAGCCAGCCTCTGTAATTCCTTCATGTTCCCTACAGGAAAAAGGCAAGAGGAGAAGAACTGATGAAGGAGCAGACTCCACATCAAAAGAATGTACGTGTCTCTAATTCACAAAAATCAAAAGAGTGGAATGTTGAAAAACGAATCATTGAAAATCAGTGGACACCTGTAAATTTAAACACTCACCTTCCTTTAGCTCCACTAACTCCACCCCAGCTATGTCACTGGAAGCCCCTCCAGTAAGCTGCTATAATTAACATATTACATGTTAGGGACAAAGAACAAAAGAACATTATTATCCTTATATATTATTGCACATGGAGCTACAGGTGAGTTTTCAGGGAAGCGAAGGAAGATTCACATACCTCACATACAGAGTCCAACCACAGAGTTAGAGATACTAGGCAACCTACTAGTCCAGTCCTCTCCACCAAGGAGGTGGGACTGGGCAAATCAAAGTATGCAGCTTAAAACATATTAAAAGCCAGTTGCTGTTCAGTGGACACCTTCCAACCCCCTGTCTTAAAGATTCTCAACCTTTGGTTCTCCAGATGTTTGGGATTCCAACTCATGTGCCATCCTGACTAGTGTTTCCAGGAACTGAAGTCCAAAGCAGCTGGAGGGTCAAAGGTTGAGAACCACTGGACTGCCTCTAGCTCTGCTCCATGAAAAGGGATTGCTCAGCTTGAGAAAGCCTTAGGCAGTGTCTTCTACTTGGCCCCTTTTTAAGCTGGTGCCCATGCAGCTGCAAGCCACTGCCACCACTGGTAGGTGGCTGTGAGTCTTACTTAAATTCATGATGTACCTAACATTATGTCATTCTGGAACACTGTGGGGGAATGTAAAATAGCAGATCAACCCGGCACCTATCAAAGGGTATACTGGGAAGCCATCAGTGCCAAAAGACCCTGCCAGGACAGTAAGTCCCCAACAGCAACCCAAGGGGGCCAGGTGCTGATACTGTGTAATGCTTTACCTTTACTGTGTAATGCTTTATCATTACCTGTGGGTGGGGGCCTTTTTCTACACTCATCCCTCCATCTTTCATCAACAGAGTTGTTGAGTTATACCACTGTACCTGGGAATGGGAGGGGATGGAAGGCTCTTACTCATAGGATTATGTGCCTTCAAGCAGACTCTGATCTAGGGTGATGCTCTCCTAGGGTTTTCTTGGCAGGATTTATTCAGAGGAGGTTTGCCATTACCTTCCTTTTAGGATGGGAGAGAATGTGACTTGCTCAAGGTCATCCAGTGGATTTCCATGGCTGAGCAAGGGATATGAACCTCACTCATTTTCACACGACACCAGTGGTGTCCAACCTTTGGTCCTCCAGGTGTTTTGGACTTCAACTTCCAGAATTCCTGACTGTTAACCAAGTAGCTAGGATTTCTAGGAGTTGAAGTCACAAACATCCGCAGGGCCAAAGGTTGGATACCACTGTACTACACTGTTATAGTGCTATTATTCCACTTTCAACTAACTGCTGTGGCTGCATCCTATGGAATCCTGGGTTTTGTAGTTTTCTGAGGCCAAAGAACTCTCTAGCTGAGAATTCTAAATGCCCCTCCCTAAACTGAAACCCCAGGATTCCATAGGAAGTTGAAAGTGGAATAATAGCACTATAACAGTCTAGTGCAGAAATGGCCCTGGCCTTCTGGAGTCCTAATTCAGCTTTCAAACCACTGCACCACACTGGCTTGCCCTCATACATTGGTTAGTAATATATACTCCTGTGATAGATAGTCAGCTAATGATTAATAAACACATACGGAAGGATTTTTTAAACTTTCTTTAAACCTTGATATAATTAATTGCCTTCACTACACATAAAGTCCTCAATCTGACACTAAAGAGGCAATTAATATATATTCTCCAAAATTACTCAAGAATTCAGCCTAAACATCTATAAATCATGTTGCAACCTCAGGAGAGTTAATACAGGACCATAAAACTTAGTAAAGCACACATATACACAGAGAAAGAGAGAGCAATCCACATGGCAGAGAAAGAATATGACTATGTAGAAAGGTTCTACTTAATTAGACACAGATCTCATTTACAACTAGGCCCAAAAATGGTTTTGTAGAAGTCAAGTGTCACACCTAAAAAGAAAGTTACCTGACTAGCTGGAATGTGCCCATTCCCCTTAAGTTTGGAACTTGCAATTTAGCTGGATGAAAAATGATAGTACATCTCCACCCATAGAAAGCGATTCATGTTTGCTAAGGGATATCTGTGAGTTTAGGCAAAACTTTTCTTTTAATCTAATTCCAGTAAACTGCTGTACAGGTAATAATAGCACTGACCTGCCATAACACTTATCAAAGTAATGTTGCAAAGCACTTCCAACATTCAAAAAGTACTACAGAAATTTTACTGACAATGGTGATTTACCACCATAGCAGCTGCCTATCAATTACAGTTACAAACTCAGTGCTGCAGAATCTGCACTAAAGATTAGTTGGCCTCTCAGGGAAGTTTCTTATGTTTCAAGCTGTTTGCAGGAATTCACATTTGTATAAACATGAAACCTAGTATCCCACTCCAAACTCACTTCTGATCACTGCACACAGGACTAAAAGGAAGCCAAAAGAGACAACCACCATGACACAGCACTGACAGAAAACTCCAGGCTCAGATTTGTAATCTCAGGAAGGAGGATTAAAAAGAAATTCATGTGCACAGTCTGAGCAAAGACAAAGGAGTGGTTGCATACACAGCACCCACAGTACTCTGTGACAGCCGAGGCGCACTTAAAAGGAACTTTTGTTAACCACAACAACCAGAGAAATAGCTAACTGGAAGCTCATGTCAAATTGGCAAAGTCAATTCCACTCCCCATAATCCAGTGTGGTTTTTTTTCCTCCACAGTTTGGGAGAATTACTTTTTGGACTATAACCCCCAGAATCCCCAGTCCAGAAAGTAACTTTCCAAGCTCCATACTCCTTACTGCTTTAGCAGAAGTTGTGTTTAGCAGAACTCCACCATGTTGTGTTCTATTCCTCATTGGGCTGTTTGTAGAATTAATGAAAAGTCAGGGAACGAAGACACAATCACAGACACAGGCAAGAAGCAACACAATTCAACACAACTCCAATTATACCCTGTCTTTCTCCCAGTTCAGTAAAAGCTAGAGGACCTAGAGGATATTGTTAAAAGAGTGCCATAGGATCCTACATGATGCACCACAAAAAGTGCTGGGAAGGGATGCACTTCTGGACTGCATAAAACTAAATAGAGTCATAGAGTTGTCCCACTGCCACCTCTGAAACATGAAAAGAGATTTCATGTGCCCTGTGGGGGTGGGCAGAAGAACAATATCTTGGCCTCGTCCTCTTCACCTCCAGTTCTGTTTTTGGCTAAGGCCACCAACAGCCTGTGTTAACAAGCTGTACTCCTGTTTTATCTTCTCTTTATTCCTTGAGAGACTTTGCAGCAGAAAGAAATCCTGTGATTCCAAAGCATAAGAAGGCCATTTACAGTTGACCAGGACGCTCTAAAATTAAGCTGAGTAGGGGGAGTTCCATTGTTAAGGATCAGGGAAAGGAAAGCTACTCTCTTATTCTGCCAACCCATTAAAAGAGTTTAATATTTAACCGCAGCTGCAATGGAAGAGAAGCTGAGGAGGGGAGCAAAGAGGTCGTGGCTGTGGTGGAACTTGAAGGTCACCTTGGCAACCAACTAGACTTGAGGCAGTTTGCATACCTGTGCAAACCCCACCTAAGGAGGAGAAACGAAAGAACCAACCTTGAACATCAAGGTGGCGCATTTCAAAAATCTTGCCTCATCTTTGGTTTAAGCAGAGCTTTACACCGACATGCATTCAAGACCTTTGCTTTGCATCTCATTGTGAATTTTTGGACAAGAGTCTTGAGCTGGTTCACCCGTCCTAAACACGCGCGGACCTCAGATCTCCAGACACTCGGGAGACTTTATTTCACTGAAGTCAACGCGACTTAGGTGAACTATGACAAGACAGTCCCATTCTTCTCAATTAGTCTATTCTAGGCAGAGCTACTGTTGGATTTTATCCTCAAGCTTATGTTAATTAAAAGCGTCATAAGCAAAGCCAAGAGCAGATTGATTATAACGTCATTTAAAAAATATTTTTAAATCCCTACAAACTACTAGGCGGAATAACAACTAAGAAGCCTGAGCCTTATTACAGCTCTCTTTGGAAGTCAACCAACAGATCTATATAACTGGATTACTGAGGAAGATAAAAGATGACAGAGTCCAAGGGATAAAAATTTACAAACAACACAGTGCTTCTGCCTGCTATAAAGGAGCCAAAGAATAAAACACAGCAAAGTAAGGAGCCAGCAGTGACAAGAACAGATGACAAAATAATCCTCTCTGCATAATTACGAACATGTTGTTAACGTATCTCTCACTTGCCACATCAGAAGTTTTGCAACATTCCAGAAAACCTCATCACATTTTGCTTCCCTGCCTGAAACATCATGATTATAAATTCAAGTCTGACATTTGGGCCAACTGTAGGTCTACCTCTAAACTTATGGCACAGGGAGAGCAAGGTAAAAACAAATTAAATCCAGTGTGTCAGAGCTACAGGCAAGCCAGTGTTCTCTCTTCAGTGTGCTACTATCTGAAGCCCTTTCACACTACATAGCTATAGCACTGATTCTACTTTAACCGCCACGGCAATATCCTACGGAGTCCCGGAGTCTGAATTCTGATGAGGCACTAGAGCTCTCTGGCTGAGAATTCTAAGCAATGCCTCCTAAACTACAAATCCCACAATTCCATAGCACAGAACCACAGCAATTAAAGTGGACTCATAGGATTATAACTGTCTAGTGTGAAAAAGGCCCTGTCCCAACTGCAAAAGCAAACCAACACTTTCAAGAACAATACTACTCACACCAACCCTGCTGCACACAGACACCAAATCTCAATAGAAATATAGCCTGCTCAAAGTGATACAAAAGTCTCCAACTTACATTAGGTGGAAAATGTGAAAGTGAGGTCAAGGGCACCATGTGTTAAACAACATGCAGTGCTGCAAAGAAGTCCCTTAAGAGCTGCAATCTTTTATATACACTTACCTGAAAGTAAGTCCCAATGAAAGGAGTTGTATTTATTTCTGAGCAGACATGAATAAGATTGTGCCATAAGTGAGCCATCACAGTCAAGTGTGACATAGAAGTGAATATATTAATACAGACATTTGGGAATTCAGGGATTTAAGTTTGTGGATATGGTTGGCAGATTATGTATTGGACTGTATGTTTTCAGAACTGGTTGGTGGTATCTGGCTATATTCCTACAGGATCATCTAACGAAACTGACTAGCAACAGATTCAGGGCAGACACACAATGCACAGTTAATATATGGAGCTCACTGCCACAAGATGGGATGATAGCTACTAGTCAATAAATCTTTAAAAAGTGAATTAAACAAATTGTTGAACAACAGTAATCAACCTAATTGTTAAATGGAACTTCTAAGCTGAGAAACAGTATGCATCTTCAGAGTTGGGAAATTTTACTTTTTTTTTTTTTAACTACAGTTCCCACTTTCCCCAATTAGCATGGCGGCCAAGGGATTCTGGGAGTCATAGCCCAAAGAAGTAACTTTTCCAGGCTCTGTTCTAAACATCTGTTGCTTAGAGCCAAACTGTAGGGAAGGGCTGTTTTTTTCAGGTCCTGCTTGTAGATCCCCAGGAAACACAGAGCCTGAAGAGTGATTTTTTGGACTACAACTGCCAAAATCCTCCAGCATCCTGGCTGGGGCATTTTGGCAGCTGTAGTACAAAAAAAACTGACATTTCCAAGCTCTGCTGAAGCAACTGTTTTGCTACTGTTAGAAACAGGATCCTAAACTAGGGGCCCATTCAAACTACATCAACCTAGTGCTATGATTCCGCTTTAACTGCTATGGCTTCATCCTACAGAATCCTGCGATTTGTAATTTGCTGAAGCACCAGAACACTCCGGCTGAGAATTTCAAGTATGCCACCTAAACTGCAAATCCCAGGATGTTGCCACGGCAGTTAAAGTAGACTACAGGGCCAAACTTACATAGTGTAAAAGAACCCTAAATGAAACCATGACCTGATCCCAGCAAAGTTTCTTCTCAGTTTATACTATTACATCTTACTGAACAAGTATTTTTACTGATCTCTTGAAAGTTTTTCCCTAAATCTAAAATTGCATTTTTAATATAATGTGTTCTTCCTTTCTCCTCCACACCCTACCTCTAGGCAACTATGTACTAAACCAGAGCAATCACTCACTTTTCAAATGACACTGCCATCAAAAGGGAACTCAAGACAATGTATTATATATGTACCACTAAATAAAATCAGAAAGTTCTTTCTAAAAAAAACACAAACAAAAACCACATACATGCAGATACTTCCTCATCAGCAATAGAGAGACAGGGATACCATAAACTGCAGGTGAGTGGCCAAAAAGAACCAATCTACATGATCAGAAAAATTATGTGGTACAACCCTTCTGGGACTGTACACAGCACAGCAAATGAACTGCATTTTTCATTGAAAAAAAAAAAGCCATGAACCTGTATATCTAGAAAGGCAGAAGTATTGGAAGAAAGATAAGCTGAAATGCTTTTCCCTGATGGCTTTGCTTTTTACAGGCATGGAGTTTTGATGAGGAGAGCACTAAAGCAGAGCAACCAAGTCTGCAAACGAATGAGAATCCATGAATTATTACCTGCTGGTTTACGCAAATTTTCAGGGGAAAAAAGAAAAGCAGTTGTAAGCAATGGGCACAAACATGGTGGTCTTCCCCTGGCAAACTTCAAAAAGAATCCTGGATTGCCACATCAGATAACTTAAGAAGCACTGCATTAAAATGCATGCAACAAATCTCTGCGGAAAAACATTTGAATTACAAATAGAGGTTCCCCAGGATCAATACCTGATAGCTTCATTTGAAAATATCAAGTAGCAAACGATGCCAAAAACCTTTGACTGAGATTGTAGGGAGCCGTTTGCAGTTAGACTTTGAAACATTTTTTGAGGGGCAAGGTTACAATTTCCAGGATTCCTAAGCCAAATCCATGGCCATTCTGGCTGGGGGATTCTGCAAGCTGTCGTCCCGAAAAGTCACTTTCCAAACTTTGGTCTGAGTAAACACTACTGGATCAGATGAAACATTGTCTGTCCTAATAGAAAGGCTTCTTATGCAACCTGAAATAATACCTTCCTTCAAGCGTTTACAACATCGGTGCTTTGAATGCGTACAACAGTTCTTTTTTTTTTTTAAACTTCAGGTAATGAAAGGTCTTGGCTAGCTCCAGCTAAAGGTGTGTCCAGCCCGGTAATATAACAACATTTCATCGCATGTCATGCCTCATGCTTCAAGTACCAAGCTTTGCAAGTTCCTGGAGATCAGCACATCCTCTTCTTGGAACTGTCGTCATTGTGTGCGTGTGCATGTGTTTAAGAGTAGAGGGAAGAAACATGCCACCCCTTGAAAACAGCTGAATTTGCAATGTTACTACTCCTGCTACAAAATATGCTCCTATTAGAACAAACAGTAATAGAAATAGGGCAGTGAAGAGCCTCGATTCAGTTTCTGCTAAAGGAATTTATCAGCATTGTTACAGGTGAATATTTGTTAATGAGCAAGGTTTCCTTTAATAATACAGGAAATCTTGATCAGCTAAAGACTGAAAGAAGGGCAAGAAACAGCAAGGAGGACACTGTAAGATTTCTGTTCAGACCAAGTACAGGAACGTTTTAATCTCTTAGAATAAGGCACAAGCTGTCACACATAAAAAGACTAAATGGGTCAAATATTATTGGATTCTGGGATGCAACATGGAAACTATCAAGTCTATATTCTTATCAATACCAACTGTCTGGACTAGCATCTCCATCATTTTGATGTACTTACTTGCCCTTCTGCTATGCCTTAACATCCACCTAACATACAGAAAACAGCTAGCAGGTAACACTCTTTCCCAGAATAGAGATAAAATGTGGTACAAGAAGACTTCATCTATTTAATTCCATTATTTCAGATTCCTGTTCAATTTATGGCATTTGATAACCTGCCACCTAGCTCCAGGAATTCTTGTAACCACTTAAAAGATATATAAAAACCGCTGTTATTTCACTGTAAAATAATAAACAATTAACTCACCAGCCATAAGAACACTAAAGAAGCCATAACCAAAAAAATTAACAAGATATTAAAGCAACAGCTGAAGGTGCTCCTAAATTAAAATGAATTTACAGATCTGAAAGACAGAAGCAAGTTGGCCAGACAAGACTTCCCTGTGTGGAAGGCCTACAGAGATGGGGACGCCACCAAGAAGGCTCCAATTCCATGTCGCCTCTCAATACTCTTCAAAGTATAGTGATTCCTTGTAGGATCACCACATATCACTTTAAGGCACAGGGATGGGAAACGTGAGAAGGAAAGCACTCTTTTAAATACTTTTAATTCAAGGTCAGCCACTGTGGCTCTCCAGATGTTTTGGGACTACCACAATCCCACACCACTGACTATACTGGCTAGGGCTAATGGGAATTATAGCCCCCCCCCAAATCCAGAGAGTCACAGAGGTCCACCACTGCTCTAGACATAGAATTTAAAAGGCAGAGCAGGAAAAACACAGCCCTCCAGACGTTTTAGAAATGCAACTCTCTGCCTTCCCTACTAGGGTGGCTGAAGCCTTTGGGACTTGCACTCTAACCACATCTGGAGGGCCAAACGATTTCTACCCTCTATTAGCATTGTATTTTATACTAAGTCCACAAATGAATTTTTTACCAGTGCAACACTTTGCTGGGCTGGAATCATGTGGCCTCCCTGATGTTCTCAAACTAGAACTCCTAGCTTTTTTATTATTATTATTGGCTGTGCTGGCTATGGCTGCTGGGACTTGTAGTGCAACAATATCTGGAGAGCCATATAATTCCTCTCCCTGCTTTAATGACTGAGATGACATGGTACCTACTATGGACATGACTTAGTTATTGCATTTAAGACCATTTCCGTTAAGAAGCAATCAGCAAAATCAAGGCCCTTCTTATCAAACTGAATCTCACCGCAATCTACTGTTAACAAGATTCTGTAATTGGGACTGTCTGTCATTCTGTCGTTTTTATATTTGGTCCTATGGCTTTTGGGCCCCTTCACATTACACAATTACAGCAATACAATCCCACAGCTACATCCTATGGAATACCACAGCTACATCCTACGGAATTCTGGGATTTGCAGTTCAGGGAGAGACATTTAGAATTCTCAGCCAGAGAGCTCTTCTAGTGCCTCACCAAACTACAAGCCCCAGGATTCCATAGGATGCAGCCACAGCAGTTAAAGTGAAATCACAGTGCTATAATCATGTAGTGTGAAAGGGGCCTTTGGTAGGAGTCACTAGACACAGCTCAGCAATGTCCCTTAACTTCATGCCTGGCACCTTTCCTGTATTGTAATGTGATACATCTCAATGTCATAAGGTTAGAAAAGACTGATGTAGCCCACAACAACAAAACAAGCTGGTTGGCCCAATGGTCTCCCTTGATATAAGGCAGCCCCCATCACACTGGACACTCTGGCCCACAAGGCAGAACCAAGAAGGTTCCAGCCTCTACCTTTTAGTCTCAAGGACCCTGACAACCCCTCTGTAAATGTTCCTTTAAGACAGTCTGTTGAAAAAATGCAAAGAAACTACTTGATCAGTTCAGCATGCCCTTTGTGCTGTTATCAACAGGCTCAAATTGAATACTGTTTTGAAAAGCACAGTTTCACTATCCTATTTCCTTGCAGGTACAAGGTCAAGGGCCCTTAACATCCTACAGAATTATAGCACTCTGAATCCAAATTAATTGCAACGGCTGCATCCCATGGAATCCTGGGGTTTGTAGTTTGCCTAAGGTCTAGAGCTTTCTGGTCTTGGATTTTAAATTCCACTCCCTAAACTGCAAATCCTGAGATTCTACAGGATGGAAACAAGGTAGTTACAATGGAATCATAGCACTGCAACTGTGTAATGTCAAAGAAACCCCACACTCAAAATTTGACCTTAAGAAGGGGGAAGTTCAGCACACATAGCCATCTCAAGCCCAAAACAATCAGGCAGAACTACATTTACAAATCCAGGTGAAATAGGTCCCATAAAGGAGAAAGATGGAGTTAAGCCTATGTAACAGATAATACCTGTTTGTCTGTGAAACTACACTGGTCACAGTACTACTCACAGCTCACATACAGGCAGAAGGGGGCACATTACCAAATGAAACACCTAGTACAGGGGTGGGAATTGGGCAGCCCTCCATATGTGATTCAACTGCAACACCCAGCAGCTCTAGCCAGCACAGCCAATAGTGAGAAATGCCAGTAGTTGTACTTCAACATCTGGAGGGTGGCAATATTCTCATCTTGACTTAGGCCATTTCCACACTAGACTACTATAGCGTTATTATTCCACTTTCAACATCCTATGGAATCCTGGGGTTTGCAGCTTAGGGAGGGGCCAGCCGGCCCCTCCCTAAACTGCAAACCCCAGGATTCCATAGGATGTTGAAAGTGGAATAATAACGCTATAATAGTTTAGCGCAGAAATAGCCTTAGCATCTGCTAGAATTCAGTCTGACCTATTTCTGTGTAGACATGTACAGAACCACTCTACATCAGGGATGGAAATAATGCTGTCTCCAGATGTTGCTCAACTCAAACTCCTAACATTTCTGCTCACTGATTATGCAGTCCAACAACCTCCGGAGGGATTCATGATTTCCAATCATACTTTTAAGTATGATCTCAGTTTGCTTCTATGAGGCCTTTATTATGACTTTCAATACCAACTTACACTATATGCAATATACACAGAGTAGTTAAAGATCACAGACCCGTACTGTTAAAGGATATCAAAAGCCAACCCTCTTTAAAAATATAAGATAGCCAGATTACAAGAGACGAGCAGGGCAGAACACTCCACTTCCTTTATTGTTATTATTTGTTGTTGCTTATTCAGGAATTTAGCTGTGGGGCCATAATTAGGACACTGCCTCTCCAAATAACAACTGTTTCTTTCCCCATGAAACCTTCCAAATTTCTAGCGCTGCAGAAAGTGAGACAAGGAAAATCATTCACATCTAGAACGCTTGTATTTTCTGTGTTGTAACTTTGCCTGCCCCTTTTCTTTGCATATCTAAATTGCAATTCTAAATGCTCAACTGAAGTTTTATGTTACTGCAAGGCTAGAAACTTGGGCACTGAAGGAGAATTTCATTCAGAAGGGGCAAAATTCTTTAACTGGGGGCAATACCCTCATTTCACTCACTCACACACACACACACACACACACACACACACACACACACACACGGACCATTTCCGCACTAGACTATTATAGCGCTATTATTCCACTTTCAAGGCCTCTCCTTAAACTGCAAACCCCAGGATTCCATAGGATGTTGAAAGTGGAACAATAGCGCTATAATAGTCTAGTCTGAAAATTACCACACATACACGAAGCTATACCCCACCATTCATGTATTATTTCCTTATCATGGGCAAAACCAAAGACAGGATGGGTCACCATTCATCCCGAAATCCAGCTCCTTCACTCCCCTTCCTTCCAGACAACGCAGAGCACGTAATTCCTCACGTTCAAGACAAGCACAGCGCAAAGCCAGCCAAGCCGATCTAATTTATCTCTCGAGAAACTGATTTAGAATTGGTACTACCGCCCCACTCTCTCGCCTATCGACGCCAAGACGGCTTAGATTCGCTCCCCGAGGAGCCGTCCGCAAACACGTACCGCAAGGGCAGGGCTGGAAAAGGCAATCTTGTGAGACAGATCGATCGGAGCCGAGGGAGGAGGGACAACGGCCATTTCCGCACTAGACTGTTACTGCGCTATTATTCCACTTTCAACATCCTATGGAATCCTGGGGTTTGCAGTTTAGGGAGGGCCCTTTGCAAACCCCAGGATCCTATAGGATGTTGAAAGTGGGATAATAGCGCTACAACAGTCTAGTGCGGAAATGGCCAACATCTGCAAGGGCACTTAAGCCGAGCAAAACCAACTGTGGTTTGTTTACTTTAGAACGGAAGCCCTGAAATCTCAGCGAACCGAATCTAAGCGGTCCATTGCACCGGAAAGTGGTTTGACCCCCATTTCCCAAGAGTTCACCTCCCTCTGATACCCAGCAGGGGCTGTTAACAATCCGCATTAACTTCGTTTTCTCTCTCTCCCGATTTCTGGGCTGTGTTGACATGGAGATTGGGATTCAACGAAGTCACGTCAATTAATCTCAGCTGTACCTTTCACAACTCCCAAGTTTCGTGCAAAGTTTTTCTAGCTGTAGTACAATCTCCTCCGATCTAAAATCTAGTTTGTGCTCTCCCTATCTCTTTTTTTTGGGGGGTGACGATTTCCCCCCGCTCTTTCCCTGTCCCTCCCCAAACCTGCTTCTCACATCCATTTTTTTAAAATTTCTTTTGAATAACCCAAAGAAATCCCTTCCGATCTTACCTTCGGTGCTGGAAACGCCAGGCCAGACCAAAACCAGGAGGCACCCCATGCAAAACCAGCGGGGGCTGAGAAAGGACCCCATTGTTTTTTCATTGCCGAGCCCAGCGCATGTCGTCCGGGGAGAGAAAACCGAGGGAGTTGATTTGCCTCTCCTTTTCTTTTTCTCCCAACAACCTTCCAAAACGCGCCTGGTTTGCATTCATCAAGGTTCTCGTCCCACTTTTCTTTCCGATCTAACTTCTCAACCTCTTTTTTTCCCACTTCCGTGAAAGGGAAAAAAAAAAAACATACACAGAGCCACCACCTCTTTCTCCTCCAACATTGGGTGTCGGGAACGCGCCGGGCGCGCCCCCGCGTAGGAATTCTGCTCGGTCGGGAGTGGCGAATAGGATTCTTCGCTGGAGCGCGACGAAGTCGCTCTGCTCTGCCTCGCCTCGTCGGAAAGCAACTGGAAGAAGCAAAGTTTGCCAAAATGTGAAACAAAAAAAGTTGTCCTTTGTTTCCTTGCTGTGGAGGGTGGGACCTTCAGCCCTCTTTGGATAACTTCATGGGCGATTAATTTTTTTTTCCCCAGTTGAGAACATTACCTTTGAAACGACGTCTCCCGCCTTGTATCAGAATATAGTCGGGTGGGAAATGTGTGTGTGGACTCTCTGTGGTCATACTTTTCAAAGAAACAGCCGCGTTAATCCGATTTAGCATAAAAAAAGACATACTGCGTTACTTTATGTATTTTTGTGCTAGCTCTGGCCATTTCTGCACCACACTGTTACAATGGTATTATTCCACTCTCAACATCCTGTGGAATCCTGGGGTTTACAGTTTAGGGAGAAGCACTTAGAATTCTCAGCCAGAGAGCTCTTTGGCCTCAGTAAACTACAAACCCCAGAATGCCACAGAATGTTGAAAATGGAATAATAGCACTGTAACAGTGTAGTGTGGAAATGGCCTATGTGTGTCTATTAAGTAAGATTTAATTAAAACTTTAAACAGAGGAGTAAAGGAAAAGCAGTATATAAAACTCCAGTACTGTAAGCAGGGGATATTAGCTTGAAAATTAGGGTTATTTAACCACTACAGAATGGTTCCTCGTTGGCATGGGCAGGGGTCAGACAAGGCTGGATTTTGTCACTCTATTTGTTTAATTTATACACACAGTAATATCATACGAAAAGCAGGACTGGACTCCCAAGGAAGGGGGTGTGAACACTGGGGGAAGAAACATCAACAAGATAAGATAGTCAGATGATACCATCTTACTTGATAGAAAAGACTTGGAATGACTACTGATGAAAGTTAAGAAAGTGCAAAACCACCGCTACAGTTAAATCTTAAGAAAGCCAAAATAATGACCACAGACAATTTACATAAATTTTAAGTGAGTGAGGAAGACAAAGCAGTAGGTGTTGTTTTTCCCCCCTGTACTTTGGCTCAGTCATTAATCAAAATGGAGATTTTCATCAAGAAATCAGAAGATGACTAAGGGTCTTTCCACACTACACTGTTACAGTGCTATTATTCCACTTTCAACATCCTGTGGAATTCTGGGGTTTGTAGTTTGCTGAGGCCAAAGAGCTCTCTGGCTGCGAATTTTAAATGCTTCTCCCAGGATTCTATAAGAGTGTGGTGCAGAAAGGCGCCAAGACTTGGAAAGGTAGCTATGAAGGAATCATCAAATATAAAGATATATCATTAAATTCCAAAGTCAGGATCATTCAAGCCATAGTATTTCTGATTTCTATGTGTGGTTGTGAAACTTGAACAGTGAAGAAAACTGGCAAGGGGAAAATTAACTCATTTGAAATGTGCTGGAGGAGAGTTCTAGAGATACCATGGATTGCCAACAAGACAAATGAATGGGAGCTAATCAAGCCTGAGCTCCCACTGGAAGCCAAAATTACTAAAATGAGACTGTTGTACTTTGGACATATTGTGAGACCACATGAAACACTGGGAAAGATAATAAGGCTGGGTAAAATGAGATATACTAGGGCCATTTCCGCACTATACTCTTATAGCACGATTATTCCACTTTCAGCATCCTATGAAATCCTGGGGTTTGCAGTTTAGGGAGGGGCCGGGCGAACAGATTCCATAGGATGTTGAAAGTGGAATAATTGCACTATAAGAGTGTAGTACAAAAATGGTCTAAGAAAAGAGGAAGACTGCAGTACAGACAGATTGATTCAATCAAGGAAAGCAACCCCTTTGATTTTGAAAAACCTGAACAGGGCTATTGATAACTGGACTCACTAAGGTCTCTTGTCCATAGCGTCACCATAAATTGAAGCTGACTTGACTCACTGCTTAAGAAACAAGTGTTTCACCTCAGTTACTTCAATCAAGTGGATATATGTGAATGTTGCCAAAACGCTGGTTTAAGTTCTCTTCCAAGGAACCGAAAGATGTGGGAAAACATAACTGTTTAGTCAACAAATGTTACTGTAGTACTATTTGGCCCACCAGATGTTAGCAAATTCCATCAGCCCCCAGCTAAGATAGCATGTATATATTTGCTAATATTGATAGTTGCCATCCAACAGGCCACACTTTCATCTCCCTGTCTTTGAAAAATGGGGATTTAATGTTTTCTCTTATTTCGTCTTACACTAACATACTGGATTTCAAATAGCTTGAACACAAGCAGCTAGCTTTCAGTTATACAGATTAAAAGGTCCTCCCAACCAATCACTCTCTGGTCAATTTATCCTGCAGATCTATACATGACTCATCTGAGGTAAGTCTTGTTGAGTTTAATGGGATTTACTTCCTTGTGAGTATGTAAAACTGCAGCTTGAATAACAAGATGATCACCTACAAGGTATTATGTAAGAATTAAGTTCTACTGAGTTCAATCCCCTTTAAAGTTAAGTGGATATAGCACTGAAGCTTAAACCAATTAAAATAAGTGTGTCTATCTGCATACAAACACAACACTTTAATTGGTTTATGCTTCAATCCTTTGTGTATGTGTATATTACACATACACACACATACATGTACAAGAACTATAATTGGTTTAAATTCTGTATATACATACGTGTACTACAGGGAAAGCCAGCATGCTTTGAGTGTTGGGCTAAGGTCACTTCCACACTACACTGTTGTAGTGCTGTTTATTCCACTTTCAACATCCTATGGAATCCTGGGGTTTGCAGTTTAGGGAGAGGCATTTAGAATTCTCAGCCAGAGAGCTCTTTGGAATTCCACAGGATATAGAAAGTGGAATAATAACACTATAACGGTGTAGTGCGGAAATGCCCTAAGACTCTAGGGTCTGAATCTCTAATTAGCCATGGAAACTCAGTAGGTGACGTTGGGCAAGTCACACTTTCTGAGCCTCAGAGGAAGGTAATGGTAAACCATCTCTGAACAAATCTTGTCACGCAAACCCTGTGAGACGATTGTGATAAGTCAGAAATGTGAAGGAACATAAAAATACCAACAACAAACTACATGGAAACTTAGGGTAGAAAAAGGTTAATACTATAATCAATATTGTTTCTCAGAACTTGCTTCCATTGACAATATGAATTCTGCAGAATAATCATACATGACAACATGAGCAATATACCGTTTTGGAGGCTTCTATGTGCTTTAGATGCTTCATATTTAAAAATACGTGTTGGACTGTTTTCTTCAGTCTGCCTGTCTGTTGAGAATGTCATAGGATTCTATTATCTTTGTCCAAGATTCCTGCCCTGTGACAGGTAGAACAAGGAAGAGAGAGCTTTTTGGCTATAAATTAGATGTCAGCGAAAGACAGTTCCCCCAAGATTTTAAGAACTGGTCATTTTAGCATTGGAGAAAAAAAGTATGGAATAATTTAATTTTTTCTGTATGTTATCTGATGTGATGGCTGATTTTTGAGTTGTGTTAATTTGCATGATGTGTCTATGATATTTTTATTAATAATAATGATTGTACTTTTGATTTTTACTAATTTGTTAGTTGCTTTGGGAACATAAATGTGAGGTGTAAATTATGGGATCAGTAATTCAATACTGTAACCCTTATAATAATCCTATAAGGTAGGACATTATGGTATAGGTGGGGACTGAGGCTGAGAAAGTCATGGCAGCGATGAGAGTCAACACAGGAATTTCCAGTTTCTTAGATTACGCCGGTAACATGAGATAGTCCAGGCGGCAGTACCTCTGAAAATGTGCACAGTCTCCCTCTCTCAAATAACATTTCTATTTCCAAATGTTAAGGAGTACAGCTAACACACAGGCTTGAGCCTGGACATTTTACACTTTGTGAATAAAGCAGTGCTTCATTTTTTATTCAGTTACGTGCACACACTTGTCAAATGAAAGACAGTCAGGGAGGAAATATGTAGGTTTCTAGGAGAAAAGGTGATGTTGGTTTTAAACAAAAACGAACAAGGCAGGAGTGGAATGTCCCTAGATTATCTGATGAGTAACCTTCACAGTACACAAGTTTTAGTAGGTAGGTAAAGGAAGTGGTAGCAACAATTTATCAATCAGAAACGTCTCCAGTGAAATATAGAGAAGCTGTGGTCATTACTGCAGACAGGGGAATCATGCAGCCCATGAAAATTTTGGTTAGGGCTGCTGGGAGTTGCAGTTCAACAGCATCCATGGTACAGAGTCTCTGTGAGTTATGGGGAGAATCATACAGCTCCCCTGTTGTAACAGTTCCTCTGACTACTACCAGTTCATTGCTGGGCACAATTCAAAGTGCTGGTTATACCCTAAGAACTCTAAATAGTCTGGGACCAGCTTACCTGAAGGAGCAACATCTACTTGCGTTTTGAGGTCATGTGTAAAGGCCTTTTTCTCAGATATCTGAACAACATCTGCCAGGGAAACAAGACAGGGTCTTCTCAACAGCAAAATCCCACCTTTGTAAGTACCCTTTCGAGTCCCCCTAGCCTTCTCGATGATATCCATCCAACATCTATAAGGATAATTTTTAAAATCATTGTTCAGGGACCTTATTTTAAGTTAATAATAATATTATAGCCTATCCTAACAATTTCAGTGTAGGCCACTCTATTGTTTTATCACTGATAGAATTTATGCACTCTTACCATAATAGATTTTAAAGAACTGCTTTATTGTATTTTTATTATTGTTCTATTGGTGCCAAATTTAAAAGGCAAAGGTCTATTTGTAATAAATAATGACAAATAATTTGTTCTTGTTACATGATGGGGGGGGGCTAGACAGGAAGGCATCCTATTCCAGTATGCACTTGAGGGGCATCGTAGTAAAAGGAGAAAAGATAACTTCTGAAACAATCCTGGCTGCTGGTCCAAGCACCAAAGGTACGATTGGGACAGAATCGGATTACCATAAGCATTATAGGAAGAGTATAGATGAGTTGATCTCCTTCCTGAAGAGTTAATAAAATAAGAGAACTGGCTGTAATTGATAGCTAAACCTGTGGTGGGCAACTTTGGTTCTCCTGGTGTTTTTTTGAATTGCAAATCCCATAATCCCTCACTGTTGACTAGGGTTTTTCAGAACTGTAGACCAAAAATAGGTGGACATCACCCCCCAACTGAGACCCTATGACACTGCACTGTTCTAGTGCTATTATTCCACTTTAACTGCCATGGCCACATCCTGTGGAATTCTGGGCTTTGTCGTTTAGTGAGGCCCAAGAGCTCTCTAGCTGAGAATTATAATTGCCCCTCCCTAAACTGCAAATCCTAGGATTCCATACTGTGTTGCCATAGGAGCTAAAGTGGAATAATAGCACTATAACAGTGTAGTGTGATAGGGCCTTGAGTCTCTGAATATGCTATCTGATTTTCAGGACTAGACTAAGCTCTTTGAGAAGAAATAGAAGATGGTGTCTTCCCTTCCAGTGGCCTAAACATCTTAATGACACCAGGTCCCAATGGGTCTTGGAAGCCAGACAGAGTCAGCCCTGGTTAGTACTTGGATGGGAGACTGGCAATGAACACTAGGCAATGTAGGCTATATTTCAGAGGAAAGAACTGACAAAAATCACCTTTGAGTATTCTTTGCCTAAGAAAACTGTATGAACGTCACCATAAGTTGACATGCAACTTGAAAGCGCTTACACGCACGCACGCACGCACACACACCCAGATTTGTTGCTTTTGCCTTTCTCAGAGACTGAGAGAATGTGACTTGCCCAAGGTCATCCAGTGGGTTCCCCAGTGGGGATTCAAACCCTTGTCTCCAAAGTCATAGTTTGGGCACGTGCGCATGCCTGCTACCCTGTCTCTTTTGTCAGGGACGCAGCATCATGGGACGTGGGTGCCGAGGGATGTGACGGCAGGCACGCACCCAAACTCCTCCCTCACACTACTGATGGTGTCCAGCATCAGGGCTCTGCAGCACCCAGGTTAAGAACCACTGTTCTATACCCTCTCATTGTGGCTTTCAGCTAGACTCCTCTCTCCAATTAAATCCTCAAAGATGATCTGACTGCTGCTAAGGCAAAGTCTTGATTGACTTATGTGGCACAAAAGTAGCAGGCCTCAACTGTTTGCTGTGCTTTCTTATGGCTTCTGGCAGCCTGGGTTTGCCCCCAGCTGTGATCAGGGCTTTTGCTAGCTTTCTTGTAGTTCTTTTTCAGATCTGAAAGGCCAGGGAGTGGGAGAGGGCTTGGGAGGAAGAGGGGGGGGGGGTGTTGGCTTGAGAGACTAAACCCTGCGGAGGAAATTCTTGGAACAGTGGAAGGATTTTAAGAGAATGAGCTCTTTCAGGGCTTCTGACAGACCCTGCAGGCAGCCAAACAGGAGGGGAAACTCTCTTGTGTTAACTGATTCTTTTCTTGCTCCTTAGCCATATTTTACATGCCTGGCAGCTGTTTGCAAAGAGTGGGTTTACTGTGCGTGTTCCACCTAAAAGAGACAAGGTATCTACCATTTAAAAGCTCGCTGATAAGCAATTGCAGAGCATTAAAGGCTTGGAAGGAATATCTTCCCCACTGGTTTTGGATAGGGTGAAATAAGGATTTTAGAAGAGGCATTGGGAAAGGAAGGAGGGGAAGAAGATAACAAAAAACCATAATGTTGTAGAAACAAATTCTGTAATCACACAGCAATCGGTTCTGGACACCCCTGTCTCTAAAATGCAGTGAGAAGCACAGAAAAAGTAAGCTAACAGTCATATATGTAAGCACACATCCCTAAAACCCATTGATTATGTTGTTTTGTTGTTATGTGCCTTCAAGTCAACTCAAGCTTATGGTGACTTTCTCATAGGGTTTTCTTGGCAAGATTTATTCAGAAGTTCACCATTCCTGTAAGATCGAGAGAGTGCCCAATGCCACCCAGTGGTTTTCCATGGCTGAATGGGGAATTCAATCCTGGTCTCTCAGAGTCCTACTCCAACAGTCAAACCACTACAAGCCTAATTCTGCACGTGATGAGGCTGCAAAATGATTGGAAGAATGGAGCACCTTCCTGGTAAATTGGGAAAGGGGCTGAAGAAGATTAGATGTACTGGTTTACCACCCCTCCCCAAAAGAACATAGTGAGAGTGGGAATCCATTCAGTAGAGATTCCTAAACTGACAGATAGGGTGGAAAGAATAAATAAGGCAGAGCTATTTCCAAAGACAAAGACACAGTGTCATCCAGTGCAATCTAAGACTGGGCAGCAGGTTCAGAAGAAAGGTATTGCATGCAATATATAATTAACATATGTATTTCTGAAACTACACGGCCTAAATCCAATTATTAGTAGCATCCAGAGCAGATCCAAAGACTCAATGGGAACTTGGTTAGCCAACAGTGATGTAAGCTCCATTGGTTAAATGTGTCTACTTTAGTTGGGATTGAATTTAGCAGATGTGGTGGATTTTTTGCACAGCAGCACCTGGTGAAACCACGTGTAGTAGTAATGAAAAATATAGAAAACTTGCTGTAACCTACACCCAACAATCTGAGTACTTCCAGACAAAGCACCAGATGAGGTGTTTAGATTTTGTTTGAGTGCACTTTTATCAAGACTTTCCCCTCTTTGGGTGTTTCCAGCTAGACTTCTCTCTTCCAGCAGGCCCACCCAGTCTATTTTTAATTATGATATATTTTTAATTACAATATTTTATTTGTATTGAAAGGTTTTATATTTTTAGTGTATTTTAATCATAATGTGTTTTTAATTGGTATGCTGGTTTTAATTGTATTTTAACCCTCTGTTGACCCCACCTCAAACTTTGAGGAGTGGCAGGTAACAAATAAATAAATAAAAAGAAATAAAAAATTATTATTATTTATTAGAGTGGGATAGGTAAAGTGCAGCTTTGGACTGTGTTCATAGCTGAGATTCTGGGCTTCTTTTTTTCCTTTTGTTTTTAATTACACGAGTGAAATTTACGTGTAACAAGGTAGCTCGCTGGAATGTTTCATCCATCCTCTTAACTTCTTTTTATGCCAGCAAGTGCCTCCAAAACATGGAAAAAGATGGTCAAAACTAGGCAGAATTTCAGCCACAAGGACAAAATGCTACTACAGGGAGAGGAAGCAACTACTCTTAGCAAAGAAGCAACACTATTGGCATTATGAATCTAGCCCAAGCTGCTGGAATTTACAGAAAATTAAGTGTAAAATTGTTACCCTGTGTACTGGGGGTCCCGGGAGGGACACCAAAACGTGCTCAACTCAAGGTGGGGAAAATTAGCTCAGAGCACTGCTTAGCGTTATGAGAGGCAGGGTAACGTAGCGAGATCTTGAACCCTATGTCTACGGGGTCAGGCCGAGTCAAGGAGCACACAGAAGTTGAAACAATAAATGATGTTTTATTAAACACAAGCAAAACAGTGTATGCAACACACTCACACAAGATAACTAAACAAATAAAGGTTGGAGTGGTATAGAGGGATTTTTAGAGGGATCGCTGGTTTGGGTGATACTTCACCTGTCCTGAAGCCCGGAAAAATGGAGAGCGAGGCTGGGGTGCGATGTAGCTCAGCACATGGAGCTGAGGGGAGGCTCGCCAAGCAAAGCGGCAGCAAGGCGGGATGAAACTCGGGAGTGATCCGAGGAAGGTCTCGGAATCATGGGTTTTTATAAGGAGAATGTGACTGCAGGCTATGCCATACTTGGGGGAAGTGCAGCTGAATTGTGATATCAAAAGGATATCTTTTAATATCCCCAAAGCTCGGACTAGCCAGGGCAGTAACAAAATGTTACACTGGGTAAGATCACTGTTCTCTAGTTGCTGGGACTATGAGATCCAAGGCACAGCCTCAGGGAGAAAGCCATGCTCAAGTTGCTCAGAAGCTGGTGGGTTCTGGCATGTTCAATGATATTGCTGTGACAATGGTCTGTCATTACCACGGCCTCTGGCTGAACCTAACCTGAACATACCTTTGTAATTTTGCTTTGCCATCCTCCCTGTTGTGCATCATTTTCTTGTTTTATTTTAGTTCTGTTTTTCTAGTGGCTGAAAAAATGGAAGCGCTGCAGTGGCCAAGATATGGGAAAGTTGCAATGGCCAAGGAGTGTGTGATTTGGAAGTACCAGGAGACTGGCAGTGTTTTGGAGGCCATACCTGGGAATAATTAGAAGCATGGGTTTCCACTGCTTACTTCCAATTTCCTGTTCTGAAGACCAGCTCTTGGAAGATCTGTATTTTTTTATTTTTGAATATTTTGGTCTTTTGAAGGTCTCAGGCAAGGGTTGGAAAAAAATCACTTTTGTGGACAATCATAATTTTGGCTTTGCAGTTCCAAAAAGTGATTTTTCCAAGCTCTAGTTCAGGTCTCTGTACTATGTTCCCCAGCTCAGTATAAAATATTTTTAAGTAAAGTCCACTCCTTTGCTTTGAATGGTGGTATTTATTCACAAAGTATTTCCTTAATTTCTATATGTAAGAGCATGTGGGCAGGGGGTGTTCTGTTCATATGGAGCAGTAGCCCATGTTCTCTGTCAACTTTCCTTTGGATCCTTCCTGGCCGGCCTGCCTGCCTATGCATTGCCTTTATAAAATAGTGGCTGGCAGATCTTACCACAGTATAGAATTGACATGTGATCATGCCTGCACAAAGGTAGTGATGCAAATAACACAAGGAAATCTATCTATGATACCTTTCCTCATCATACTACGTAAGAGAAAGCAAACAATTGTAGTTTTCCCCAGAACAAAAAGAAAAGAAGGTGTGTGGCAGGTGCTGTTGCAGGTCACCATAATGGGAACTGAGGGATTTGCTGTGCGATTTAGTCTGAACTTTAGAGGAGCTACTCAAGGTTCTGCACCCATTTTGGGAGATTGGTTTTGGCATCTTGGATACTGTATTTAAAGTTCAGACTAAAACACAGAGTGGTTTCACCACTCCGAAAACATAAAAGTCTCCTGCTTCCACTGGGCCACCATCAAAAAGTTATGACTGAAAGTACTTCCAGTACAAGGATCACTATCTCAATGCACAATTTCAGGATGGGGGGCGGGGGAACAATGCAACAGGAAGCTCTTTCCAAACTGAGCAGTTGTTCTTAAGTCAAGGTGTGCATGCAGGTGTGAAAAGTCCTTTGCAGACAGAAATTATGCACCTAGAAAGAAGAGGAAGGAACAGGATAAGGAAATTTGATAGCGCAAGGCCCCAGCATGTCTCATCCATAAAGGCAGATGGGATAAGGTCAGGAGTATAGCAGCAGGGTGGGAAGCAAAGTGAAGGAATAATGTCTCCAATAAGAATTCATCCCCCAGGGCAGCTTCCTTCAGTCCCCAAGTTGCTAGCATTGCAGAGAGCGAGACACTGAAAATTATTCACACCAAGAACTTTAGGTGGTAGGGACTGGTTGGGAGCTGCCATAACCATAGAACTGGCTTCTTCCTGGAGTCCTTGCACGATTTTTCTGGCCCCAATCATCAGCCAAGTAGAGCTGGTCTTCCTTGGACAAATGTTGTAAGGTATAGGCTTCACTACAGTCCACCTGGGAACAATTTAAAAGATCTACAACACTGCTCTGGCATTCTGTCTCCAGACACCTTCCCAACCTATATTTTAAGTTTGTAAGACTGCTGTTTACTGCTTCTATGAGCTCTCATTTGTAAGATGTTTTTGTTGTCCCAGCTTTAGCAGGAGATGAACCCTAGGGCCAAATCCAATTTTAGATGGTATATTCCCCACTCCTTTATTGGGCTTCTCCCCTTTGGCATGGAAACTACTCAGTGGCTGGTGCCTACATAGTTTCTACAATGACATGCCAGAGTTGTCCCTCAGCAGGTGAGTTGCAGGGCTGCGAATTTTGGGTAACAGACAGGAGGAGGACTGTAGTTAATGATGACACACGTGCTAAAGCAAATTTTTAAAAAGCAAAAAAAGTTTTAAAAATATTTTTAAAAGTGCAAATAGATCCATTATAGCTTGAACAGCAGCCCAGCAGGCAGAAGCCCAACAGGTCCAGTGCCTCCCTGCTACAGAGATGCATTAATGGAAGAAGTTTCACTTGCTGCATTTCTCAGTAACTCAATCACTAAAGGCACAACAGCTTTGGCTGCCTTCCAGCATTGTGCAGATGAGAATAGGAACATGCTGGTAAGCTCATACTGCCCTCCAATGGACTCTGTGCTACCTTTATTTGCTTTTTATAAACAAGTTCCCCAGTTGCTGTTGCTATTTCTTTTGTATCTTGCTTTTCCCAAAACTGGCTTACAAAATATTTAAAAGCCAATATTTGTTCTGTAGGTTAAAGATATGCTAGAGAAAGAATGGGTAAATGTGTGAACCTGTATTGTTCAACTGCAGCTTCCATCATCCCTCATTACTGGCTAGGGTTCATGGCACTTGAGTCCAACAACATCACAGTCACAAATGTCCACCTCCAAAACTGCCCTATGACATTTTGCTGCCTGAGGCAGAGTAAATGGCACCTCTCTTTCTTCACCACATACATTCATATAATATTGGTGCGTGAGATGGAAACTCTCACAATCACTTCCTCCACACCTGGCACTAAAAACAGTAATAATAATTAAGTAACAATTTTCTGACCTTTTCATGACATACAAAATCAGCTGCCTCACTCTGTTCTGACAGTAGGGCCTGTTCTGCTCATCCTGTGCCATGAAAAAGAATACATATATACATACCTGTCATCAGCATGTGAAACAGCACACTACACAGCAAGGGATCTTACGCATGTGTGAGTGTGCAAATACTTATTGCTTATATCTGTTTGCAATAGGAGGGCAGTTCTAGGTTGTGAAATTCAGTTTCACTGATTCAGGATCCCCTGCATCCTAAAATTCTACATGTTCACATACTGGATTTTCAATCATAGCAGTAGTAGTGGAAGAGATTCTGAGATTATATTTTGAATTTAATTAAATTTTCATATTGTATTTACATTTGCCAAGCTATAACTTGTTTTGCAGAAGCCCCTGCTTCAAAAAAATGGAATGTATCATACCCTCCAACATTTCACAGATGAAAATGAGGACAGATGAGGACAAGCTACATCAGAGTGTGGTTAAGATGGCAACAAGTTATTAATGAAGAAGAATACACAAGCTAGGAGTAGCTGTTGAAGTTTGCTTTTGCCTGAGCCTATTGGGAAGGACATGCTTCTGCCCATCCCCTCCTCTCCCGCTTGCTGAGCTAATTGAATAAAAACTATGACTTCTGCATTTTGAGCTCAGTTTGATGCAGTTGAATTAAACTGAGGACGAAAGGGGAGGAAGAAAGAGAAACTAGGACATTTTGAGAGCATCTGAAAAAGTGAGATGACAGAGCATTAACTGAGATTCTCAAACTCAGATTGTTGCAAGGTAAATGAAAAACAAACTTAAACAACTGCATTCTGTGTCCCTTCTTAGAGTGGGTTCAGGTCTTCGGTCCTTTGCTTGCCATCTGTCCATTTGCCCACACCCTCTGGACTCCAGCTGTACAACCACCTACAATGAAAGCTCAAGTCAAGTGAAGAACGCTGCTCCCACTGCATGCACGGATGAGAGATTGCAGATAAATCAGAGCAAGGGCAAGAAAGAACAAGCACATTGAGCCAGCAGGTTCCAAAGGTTGACAATGGTGCTCAATAAAATTTACTCTTAATCAGGGCCCAAAAGTTAAGGGGGAGGAGGAATCCCCCATCCCATACATACAAAATTCATAGGCCACAAAAAATTTCTTTTCATTCTGACATTATTATTATCTATTCTGTATTTCTGAAAAATACCTGCCTTTGTTACCTTTGTTTAATAATCATACTCCACCTGAATCCACTTATTAACTATTTTGTAGCTTAGGAAAAATGATTGTCCTGCCAATATCCCTCCCCCCGCCCTCTTTATTCTAATATACTACATTTTATGGCCTTTTTCACAGCAAAACCTTGAATTAACCCCGCAAAATCAATTTCTATTATGCATTCACATTCATTCGGGCTACACTGTAGCATGCCTACAGTTTTTAATGGGTGCCAGCTTGCAGTTCTTTCAGCTTCTGTCTACCACTGACAGTGTGCACAAAAATAAAAATCAGAATAAAAATAAAATAAAAAAATAGTTGCAGTTGTTTCTTGAAAACCTAATTTAATAATATAAGGGAAGTGTTTCATATTCTTTTCCAAAAGTAGATTTTTCCTTATCCTTGGGCTTGCTAGCCTTGTGCATAATTAGACACAAGACACGTCTTTCCATACTTTAGCGATTTAACCTCTAGACATCCTTGGAAGTGAGCTGAATGCCAAAAACAAAAAGACAGCTCGGCCAGCTTAGCCTAACAGATGACTCTTTTAAAAATAGAGATAACCATTTATCAGAAGGAAAATTCCAAAAAACAGAATTTGTCCTTGGTAAAGAAATTTTAAAAAAGCTGAAACGCAAAACAATAATAGTAATAATAAAGATAGAAGATGGGGGAGGGCGTCTTATTTTCTCTGCTGATTTTGCTTCTAGTTGAAATGTGGGAACCCCAAGATTCTTCGTTGCTGTTGTGTGCCTTCAAGTCAGGCCGGCCCCTCCCTAAACTGCAAGCCCCAGGATTCCACAGGATGTTGAAAGTGGTATAATAGCGCTATAACAGTCTACTGCGGAAATGGTCGCGGTGATCCTAAGGCGAACCTATCACGGGTTTTTTGGGCTGAGACTGTGTGACGTGCCCAAGGTCACCCAGGGGTTTCCACGGCCGAGCCGGGAATCGAACCCTCTGCTCCAGGGTCGTAGTCCAACGCACAAACCTCTAGCCCGCAACTGGCTCTCAAATGGCGACCAGGAACCACAAAACTACATTTCCCACAATCCTTCGGTGCTGTCACGGTGGCGGAACCCTTCGGCGCTCCGGTCGCGTTTCCCCAACTCTATGGGTTTCTTAAACTAGTAGGAACGAGAGAGCATTTCCGACGAAAACCAGAAGTGAGACTTGGAGCCTCCCGGGAGGCGGGATGGCGGCTCGAGCCGCGCTGCTGCTTCTGCTGGGGGCGGCGGGAGTCGGCCCTGCCCCCGCCCAGAGTTCCCGGGGGGACCGGGAGCCCGTCTACCGAGACTGCCTGACCCACTGCGAGAGGCGCAACTGCTCTGGAGCCGGCCTGCGACACTTCCGCTCTCGCCAGCCGCTCTACATGAGCCTCACAGGTACCTGGAACGAAAAGGCCTCCAGCTGGGCTGCCTCTCCGAAGGAGGGGGGAGGGAGGAGGGAATAAACGCCACGCCCACCGCAGAGGACGACTGGGCTCTTCTTCTATAGAGCCACGCCCCCTCTTCTACATACGCAAGTTGGGTGCTTTGTGGCGCCGCCTACTTACTTTCCTGACCAATTACGATGACTTTGCGCGCTGGGTGGGTGGGGATAACGAAGGTGAAGACGAGAGTGCCTGAGCATGTGCGGAGTGCACTTGCTTCATCAGAGGGTGATGAGTCTCTGAAGGTTGTGTGCCTATCTGATGACACGTCTGTGCCTCCTAAGTAGCAAGACAGTGTAGACGGCTGCTGCCTCATGAAGCTCTGCCCCTTTGTAGGTTGTGTAGCAAAACCCCATAAAGGGGCTGATAGGATAGCACAGCAGGAAGCGGAGCAAGTTCTCACTGTGTCTTCTCCGTTCAGAAAGTCTGCAACCTGTCTCTTAGATTATGTGTAATACTGTTAGAGCGTCTTTGTGGAAAGAATGGTTCCTTTTTAGTACGTGCCTGTTTCTCTTAATTTCCCATTACATTCGTGATTTTGAATAGGCATCCCTTTACACCAGAGCTTTCCAGACTGTGTGTCATGACACATTACTGTGTGGGCTGCAGTATGTAGGGGTGTCATGCAAATCTAACGGGTGAAGGGGCTGCCTCTCCCACCACAGCCAGTCTGGGTTGAAGAAGACCCCAGTGAGGGTGGCGGCGGCGGCGGCAGCAGCAGCCCAAGGTGAAGACCTTGGCAGGGGCAGCAGCAGCAGACCAGGCTTGGGTGGAGGGGCCGCCTCCACTTATTACTTACTGAGTTACTGTGTCGTGAAATGATGCGTGGCTAAAAAATGTGTCACCAACACGAAAAGTTTGGAAAGCTCTGCTTTACATGACTATGACACTCACGACACCTTGGCATGGTTAAGGTTGATGAGGATTGCAGTTCGTCAGTATCTGGAGGGTAACACATTCTCTGTCTCAGTTTTAGATAGGTAGCTTCCTGAATGGGTAATTGTATTGTTCAGTCCTAGGTTCCTATGGTTCCTCCCCATCTGTCCCCTGGATTACATAAGTAGGAAGAAACCCAGTGCTGTGGTTAGTAAGGACGAACCGCTGTTTGATTAGTTACTAGGCTCCATGTGAATAATATGTAATACAGACAGCCGTCCACATTTGTTGAGATTAGGGGCACAGGACCCTCGCAAAAGTGGAAAAATTGCAAATATCAAAATGGGTTTGTGTCTGTTGGGAGGGAACTGAGGCATGGTGGGGAGAACGGACACCCAGTCTCCAAATCAGGTCAAGTAAGGTCTGAGCAGCTGGAAATGTGCAATGGATCTGCAACAGTTAAAAACAAAACATCAGTGTTAGAAGCCCTGTTCCGTTTTGTTAGAGGCTTGCCAGAAGAGAATAAAATCAGAGAGAAATGAATAGAGTCTTTTAAAAATAAAGCGTATGTGGTAAGTTGGTGTATGTCCTAACCCCACCTTATTCTTAAAATTATTCTGCTTTCAGGCATTGTCCTAATAACTCTTTAACTTTTGTGTATTTTCCCCCATCTGTATTCTAGGCTGGACCTGCGGAGATGATTGTAAATATGAATGTATGTGGCTTACAGTGGGCCTTTATGTCAAAGAAGGCTATCAAGTGCCTCAGTTTTATGGAAAGGTAAAGCCATGTTTGTAAAACCAAACTGCTTCGGTTGTGTGAATATGGGAAGTTGCGTTTTCTCAGATCACACTTTTTATTAGTTTACTTACCCAATGTTGAGTTTTAGAAGTAGGAAATGCTTCAAGTTTTAGAAGCTGTTGGTCCTTGGCTCCGATCATCCCTCACCACTGGCTTTACTGCTAAGGTTGATGGGAGTTGCCGTCCGGTGTCTGGAGGGGTACACATTCTTCCTTCCCCCAACCCCTACAGTGTTGCCTGACTGGAAGTGGCTTTTTAGTGCTTCCAGCAAGGAACTTTGCTATCCCTGTGTTTTAAGAACCTTCAAATGGAGATGTCAGGGGTTGAATTTGAGACCTTTAGTATGCAAAGCATATATTTTGTGATTGTGTCATGACACCTTTGTGCAGAAGTTACTTTTTGGAGTATAAATCCCAAGAATATTTTAGTTTAGGATGGCCAGCAGCTATGCTGGGCTGAAAGTTTCTAGGACTTGGGAATCCAGCAAAGGTAACTTTTTCAAGCTCTTCCTCCATGCTAGAGAGCAAAACCATATTCTCTTGTTGGTTGATCTAAGCTAGAAGCAGAGCTAGCAACTTCTGCCAAATGTTTATCAGATCCTTTGTTATTTCCTCCTCCCCTGTCCTGGCTCCACTCAAGCTGGAGATCAGAGGGAAAAGAGGAATCATTTAAATTAGTTGAAGGCATTCCTTAGCTTTCACAGGCCAAGATCCTGCATCCCCCAGCATAATCTAAAAGTTCTGGAGGTAGAACTCCACTGTGACTCCCCACTGACCACTCTCAGGACTCACAGTTTTGCTTCAGCAGCCACCTGAATGGCCCATTCTGTGACTCATAGAGAGTGGGGGGTGGGATTGGTCTCAGAGGATTATGTTATCATCCTGTGTCTGGCTATGGGGCCTAGCAAGACACTTCTCCGACCACCACCACCCCTGCAGGCCCAGTCTCCACCATATGTAGAATGGCCTCACAGCAAAACCATGAGTCCTAAAGATGCTTTGATTGTTACAGAGGGCAGAAGAGAATACCAAGCTTTGCAAAAACAAAAAATTAAAAAAAAAAGACATGCAGGGATAAGGTGGACTTATGCTTGTATTTATCATTAATGAGATGACAGCTGTAGTGAGTTTATTGTGTTTATTTTAATGACAAGAACATGAATATTCCAGACACAAATGGGCCAAAGTAGACATGTGTACAAATAACACATAGCAGCTCTGTGGAAACATGATCAACCTCTGGACTGGGAGCCTATAGTAAAGAAGTCAATCAATCAATCTTTATTGTAAAGTTACAGCCCTTAAAACATAAAATATCTATCATACAGAGCACGATAGAGAAGGCAAACAATATAAAACAGACAGGGGTAATAAGTAAGGAAGTGAAGATTAACTCTTTTTCTTTCCCCGTGGTCGTTACAATAATCATCTGTCAGAACTATTTATATTTCAAGGGAAAAAAATCTGTTGGTGCCAGTGAAAGCATTTCTTCTAAAGCAAATTCTGATTCAAATTGAGATCCCAGTTGTAGGCAAAGGGTTAAAGCTCTCCGCCACCCCAGTGAAATTTCATCTGACTGCTTGTGCATGCTACTTATTTTTTTTAAAAAAACATGCAGTTGCTAGTTTTGTGGCTGGATTCATATCTAACCTGATCAATAGAAAAGGCAGAAACTCTTTCTGATTTTTCGTCTTTCACTGGCACCACTGGAAAATGACTCAGCTACAGCCTCACTTAGCTTTCCTATTCTCAGCCCACCCCATTTGGCATTCCATTTTGAGAACATTGGCTTAGTTCAACCTTCTCAAATCCAGTACTCTCCAGCTGTGTTGGACTACCCACTCCTCTCCATCCTTATCCTTCACAGTGAATGGCTGTTTTATTTGGAGATGAAGGAAGCTGTAGTCTAATATACTTGGACAGTTTGACTTGATGAAGACTTCTTTAACTCTGAGCCATCCTGGGAAAAGGATAGGTACATTCTCATTTCTAGTTGATGACATTATTTTTTCTTCTTGCTGTCCTTCTCTTCTCTCCTGCCCACTCTCCATAGTGGCCCTTTTCCCGTTTCCTGTTTTTTCAGGAACCTGCTTCTGCCTTTGCTTCATTCCTTAATGGACTTGCCAATTTGGTGATGCTGAACAAATATAAAGCTGTTGTTCCTCGTTCTTCTCCCATGTACCATACCTGTATCGCCTTTGCTTGGGTAAGTGGTTTTAAATGTTGTTTTCTTCTTTCCTCTGTTGTTTTCTTTTTATATCTACAAATATACATTTTATATCTGCAAATATACATCCACCTTATGAGGACATGGCCCTAAATGATGCCTTTGGAAAACAAATATTTTAAATTACAGTAGTTGATAATCTCACTGGTGCTGCTGAGGCTGAAAAAGAGTTGTTTGCTTCAGACCTACACTAAAGGAAAGAGAGAGAAGTGATTAAGAATACAGAAGTTTAAAATTAGCTCCAAACATGGACGCGTGAACAGTGAGAGAACAGGGATTCTGGGAGCACTTTTCTTTTAGTTATGTCTTAGTATTTTACTAATTTCATAGCTCAGTTGGGCTTATTGATATAAGTACCATATGACAATCACCTGGAGGCATAGCCAAACAGCTCATTTATATATTGCTGCAACTTTTGCTCCACAGCTTTATTGATTGATCTCATAGAATGTGGTATTTTCTGACTTTTTCTCTTGCTTTCCTTCAGGTTTCTTTAAATGCCTGGTTCTGGTCTACAGTTTTTCACACCCGAGACACAAACCTAACCGAGGTGAGCAGCTCTATAGTTTATATATCATGAAAACATTGCTGAACTCAACTAGGGATATCATCTGTAGGAAAATTTTGGTGGATTTTTCCGGTGTTTATTTCTTTTAGGATAAATATTAAATAGCAGATTTTTAAAAATGTCCAAGTCAATAACATAAAACTTGCATAAGACAAACTGGAATAATAATCTTTCAGGACCTGGTATGTATAGGTAGATTTCATTTCAGTTGGGGGATGAGGCCTAACAGTTTTGCCAAATTTATTTATTTTGTTACATTTATTTCCTGCGTTTACTTCAAGAAGTTCAAGGTTAAGTGCATGGTTCTCTTCCCCTGTCCCATTTTATCATCGTAACAACCATGTTAAGTAGGTTAGCCTGAGAAAGTCACTGGGCCAGGGTGACCCAGTGAGCTTCATGGCTCTGTTCTAGTCCAACAGTCTAACTGTTGCATCAGAACCACAAAGACTTTGTGGAAGAGGTAGACTTTGGGGCACAATAAGAAGGATGAAATTACTAGGGCAAGGCCTTTCTGGAATGCTCTGGTCAGAAACAGCAAGGTGTTGGATTATTCCAGACAAATTGCAGCTTGTATTTAGGGAGAAAGAGTAGTGGGGGGAATCTCTGTTTTACTCTTAAAAAAATAGGAGGAAGACCAAAAATATTTAAAGTTAGCAGATAGCATTAAGTGAAATCTCTAATGCAGTTTTACCTTCCCACAGAAAATGGACTACTTCTGTGCATCCACAGTCATCCTTCACTCTCTTTACTTGTGTTGTGTCAGGTGAGTCTTCTAAGAAGAGTCATGGTGGATCAGACCAAAAGTCTCTGTACTTTTGCATCTGGCAGAACTTACCTACTCTTAATGACAGTGTGGCAGGCAGTAATCTAATGAGATTCAGAGGGATACCATTGTGTGGTGGGAACTTAATAGGATTCAGAGGGATACCACCAGTACTACAAGAAGAAAGACGGTGACTAGCAACTACTGACTGAGTTTGATTCAATCAAGGAAGCATGGTGCTGAGTGTACAAGATCTGAGCAGGGCTGTTAAAAACAGGGTCTTTTGGAGGTCTGTCATTAATAGGGCTGACATAAGTCAAAGCTCATTTGACAGCAATAAACAACAGCAACAACAGCAGCAGTCTTTCCAGCAATAGATTTGTCTGATTCCCTTTTAAAACAGTAGGCTGATGGCCAGCACAACATCTTCTGGCATTAAAGTCCACAGTTTGAACTATGTGCCATGTGAAAAACTACTCCCTTTCTTCTGCCCTAAATCTCTTACTACTCAGCTTCATTGGATGATCCCAGATTATGATATTACAGAGAAAGGGGAGGATAAAATTCCGTCTGGTCACTTTCTGCATCCAATGTATAATTTGTCATGTTTTCTGTCTGCAATTTCCTATTTCTTGGACAGCAAAAATCAGAAAGATGGAAGGATCCCAGCAGAACTCCAGTGCAGATGTAATTTGTTTTAAATGAAGGCTTGCACAGATATTCCAGATTTTATCCCTGTCCTGCCTTCTGAGGAGGAGGTTGTCCTTTCCTCTTTGGTGCACAAAAACATTCTGAGAAGAATAGAGAGGAAGTCCACATTGGCAATGTTCTTAGTGATTTAAATAGGAGACAATAACTTTAACCTCTCTCTCTAGAGGAGTTGCCATCTTTGTGACTGGTACAGCTGCTTGCTTTCAGTGGCTATGTGACAAGTAAAAATTGGGGAATTATACCTGGATGGTATAATGGAAATATTGCGACTGCATGGAAACACTGTGACTGCTGGCCCTCTTCCAATCACACTGTTGCTAAAAGCGCAGGAGCCCTGCTGGAACAAAACAGTTGCATCCATACTTGTTCCAGATGTGTGTTTGTGTTGTCTTCTTATATGGGAAGCTGCCTTCAACTGACACACAATTGAGCCATCTAGCCCAGAATTGACTGACAGACTGGCAGTAGTTCTCCAGGGTCTCGTGCTAAAAGTGTCTGTCTCAGCCATTTGGTCTGAGATCCTTTTGGATGGAGATGACTGAGAACTCTTGGATGCTGAAGGTATGATCTGCTTCTCAGTGATGGTCTCTCCACCAGGCTATGATAAACTTCTAATGTCACCTGCTCAGAAGAAGAATGAAAAATGGCTCCAAAAAAACCCCTCTATTTTTTAAAAAGAGGGCCAACAGTGTGTGTTAATTTGAAGTGTTTGTTGGATCATGCCCTTGAAGCATAAGAAACTGCCTTACTCCATATTTAGTCCATTTAGATTATTATTGCCCATTATAACTGAAAGAAACAGCATGGGGTTTCTGATGGTATTTTACCCAGTTGTACCTTGAAACACTGGCATTGACCTGGGCATATTCTTCACTGAAAGGTCTAGCACTGAGCTGTGCCCTGATAGCATACAACTTCTAAGTGAGTAAATTAACCCATACCAGCTCAGCTGTATAAGCTGTTAAAGCAAAATGGTTCAGGACAGCCAAGTTGTACATGCACCCAGTACATTTTGCCTGGTTGGTCTTCAGAAAGGGAACAAGGAGATGGTACAGGTCATACCTCTCGTCATGTTCTGTCCAAGATGAGTATTGGAGACTTGCAATCATCCTGGCCTTTTTGAAATAGCTTTTCTGGTTTGTCTAAATGTGGCCCACAGATATTTGTGATCCCTGATGTCAATTCTTTTTTTCCTCAAGAATACCCCCAAATGCACTCTATGGAGTGTTGAGGGCATTTCCACCTTGTTTGGAGGCCTTCTGGACTCTGTAGGGGTCAAAGACATTTTTTTGCAAAATTTTTCAAAAACAATGGGTTTTTGCCCTGAAATGCTCCAAAATGTCCACTGGGGACATGGGGTGCATTTCTGTCACATTTTACAGGTTTCCTGGGCCAATGTAGGTCCAGGAGAGGTCTTTTTTGAAACCTAAAACATGATGAAAATGCCCCTGTACCCACTAAATGTGTGTGTTTGTTTGCAGAAGGTCTCCCAGGAGGTTAACATGGTCCTCATACCTTCTGCAATTGGTCATCCCTGCTCTAAACAAACATTTGAGAATATTTTCATTGTGGGCATTTCCAGAGGGCACTGTCTGTCTCTGTCTCTCTTTCTGTTTAAATAGGAAGGCCTCAGCCTCAGTTGAGGCCTTGGCTCCCATTTCCCTCAGTGCTCATAAAACCTCACAGCTGGTAGGAGCACTGGATCTGGAGGAACAGAAGCAATCAAGGGCTTCTTGAAGAGAGAATCATGTTGGAATGGCATGAAGATACCCAGTTGTACATAGAAACGTTGAAACCCACCAGTCTTGCTAAGCAGTGTAGTTTCTGATATGTATTCTTATTAGGTGAATGTAATTAGAGATGGTTGTTGGCCATCTTTGTATGTATTCCAGAGCACATTTTTGTGTAGGTTTTTCAGATGTACACATTTTTGTATGTATTTTTGGACTGGCTAAACGTTTGTGCATACTTTCCAAATCTAAGTGGTCATACACATTTTTTGAAAATGGTACTCAATTTTGTTTGCCTCCTATGCCCTGTGAGTAAAATGTGCCACAAGGCTTACAACAGTACAGATTTATGAGGCAAGGTGCATTTTGGTCCACTATCAGTTTTGAGGTGCACGAAATGGATATATTTGTATGGATCTGTAAATCTGATGGATTTCTTCCTCATCTCTAGTTGCACTTACTGCCTTCCCTAGCTTTTAAATAGGAAAATTCACAAGGACATCTCCTCTCCTCTGTCTGTACAGCTGTACAGCTCTCTATTTGCATTTTTAGCTCTTACTGAAAAACCGAACAGCAGCAAAAGAATAGGCCGAAAACTCAGGAAGAGAGGGACATGAAAACAAAAACGACTAAGGGACAAGCAAAGACATTAAAAAAAAAAAAATAAAGAATAGCAATTTAGGAAGACTAATGTAGCAACGCCTGGCCTGGAATGAAGCAGGGATTTTTTTCTAGAGGTATGACCAATCAATATTCCCCTGCAAAGGTGAGCAACATATATTTGTGTTGTGTCAGCCAAGATTCCTGGAAGTGGTTTTGCCTTTGCAGCACATTTGTACCTATATGCTAAGAGGAAGTAGGTCAACCACAATACCCACAACCTGTTATACCCCTTGGAAATTTCTTTAGCATGTCTGCTTTTCCTTACAGAGCCGTGGGTCTGAAACATCCAAACCGTGCCACTGCCTGTGGGTGCGTCCTGCTCTTCTTATTGGCCTGCCACATCTCATACCTCACACTTGTGCGCTTCGACTATGGTTATAATATGGCTGCCAATGTAGCAGTTGGTGAGGCTCAATGCAGTAACATTCATTTTTTTCCAGACATTTGGAATATTTTGATTGTGTGTTCCTGTGTGACGGGGGTTGGACTTGATGGCCCTTGTGGTCTCTTCCAGCTCTATGATTCTGTGATTTGAACAGCTGGGCTGTTGGTAGGACTTGTGTATGGTGTGATATAGTGGTCCAGCAGATAATTCGGGGGGCAAATTCTGGGGGTTGAAGGTCCACTTTTGGTGACATGTGGCATTAAAAAATACTCTTGAAAATGAGCACTTTTTTTAAAAAAAACACACATGGGAAAAACATGCCTTGTTCTGAAGCCATTTAGTGTTCTGAGAGGCTGCTAGAAGCACTAATCTGCTTTAAAACATGGCACACGCTGCCTGCACATCTTGTTGTAAAGCAGAAATGCTTGTCATGTTTCTGTTTGTTTGTATGATTTGTTGCCATGCCCGCAAAATTTGGTCATAAAACAACAAATCTAAACTCAAAGTGATGCTCTTTTTGGGGGGGGGGGGTGTCTCACAACCATACTGACAAACCCAGCAAGCATGATAGCAGGGACCCCTTTGGGATCTCAAACAGCCCAGAGGAGTAGCAACTGCCCTTTTGGGTCATATGTTGTCCATTGTTGAGGTAAGCTTTGAATAGCATTCTGTGGGAATTCTCATAGCACTTCTTAGTAGAAAGGCTAAATATAAAAATTGTTTCATATGTGCGCTGCCCTTGCTCTATGTTGTTTACATGGGATAGCAATTTTGAGACCGTTCCTAAATGCTACTGCTGCTATTATGTTCTGATCTAATATATAAAAGTCAAAGTTTGTTTGTCTGTGTCAGGCAAAGACCTCATATGATTGACTGTTTCAGGTGGAGACCTCAGATGATTGGCTGCCTAAGAAGATTCTATGGAGTCCTGGGGTTTGCAATTTAGGGAGAGGCCTTTAGAATTCTCAGCCAGAGAGCTCTTGGGTCAACTGTGTCTGTCTTTAATAGACTGGTTGCTATGGAGATGAGGCCCAGCAGCAAGGAAGAGGGCAGTGTATTCCCTCAGTATAGTCTGCCTTACATCCAATAGATTAGTCTGCCATCTTCATGCACACTTGGGGAGCAATGCTTGCGACATCATGAGTATTGAGGTGAAATTCAACTGCTCATCCAGTCAATATTGTGTGCTTTGAATAGGGAGGGTAAGGAGAGCTCAAAGATGGCACTGCCCTCTTGGCCTTTGCTTTTTCCAGGGAAGTACCTTAGGTCAGCTGCCCATCCTGTGCAACTACTGTGCTGATACTCTTATTCTCTTCTACTGCTGCCCTGTGCAGGCCTCTTCAATCTCTTCTGTTGGTTGGGCTGGTGCATGAAGAACCAACAACGCCTGCCTTACGTTTGGAAGTGTGTGGCGGTCGTGCTTCTGCTCCAGGCTTTGGCTCTTCTAGAGCTTCTGGATTTCCCACCATTGCTTTGGGTCTTTGATGCCCATGCTATCTGGCACATCAGCACCATCCCCGTCTACGTCCTTTTCTACAGGTCAGTGTTAATGACTTCCCTCATGCTTTTTTCCCTCCTCCTCACTCGTATACCTTCTGATCTGAGAGATTCTTGCCACAAGATGCAGCCCCTTTATCGTATTTAGATCTTCTAAAGATATAGCTCTGTCAACCATGTTTAGCACTAACTCACATATTCAGAGGCAGTCTGCCCCTAAATATGGGATGATGGGGATAGACTAGGGAAGGCTATCATCTATAACAAAGGTAGAGATCATTTCGCCATCAAGATGAACTGCAGCTCTCATCAACCCTGACCACTGACCATGTTGGCTGGGACTGATGGGAACAGACCAATTTCTGGAGGACCACAAGTGCATCATACTTTGCCCCATAGGCTGGTAAATTTTTGAATATCTAATCTGTAAGCAGTCTGATTAAAAAGCATGGCTTATATGCGTCTGCAAAACAAATCTACATGTACCTCTTTTGACCAGAGCATAGTGTGCAGGCGACATATTCCATGCTTCTGCTGTTTTTTGTGGAGTCACATTTCAAGATGGCCTGGGTGTCCTGTTAGTTTGCTTATGTGAAATGTTGAAATGTTGTAGATGGAGGTAGAAGTTGTTGCTGGGGGCAGAGTCAGGATTATAGCTAGAGGTGGCAGAGCTTGGGAAGGTTAATTTTTGGACTGTACCTCTCAGAACACCCCCGTGCCCAGGCTAGCTGGGAGATTCTGGAAGCTGTAATTTAAAAATAACTTTTCCAACCTCTGATAGGTAAATACATCCCAGTTCTTTGGTCTAGTACAGGTCCTTCCAGTTAAAAAGATCTGTTCTAATACCTTTAGCTGTAGGATTATTAGCTAATCTAGTCCACCGCTTGATTGCTGCTCCAGTAACTTTGTTGTTCTTCTCCTTGCAGTTTCCTTGTTGATGACAGCCTCTATCTTTTGAAGGCCAACTCTGATGTTCTTAAAATAGAATAAAGCCTTTGGTGGAGCATCACTTGGAGTAGGGCTTTATACTTTGTGGAAGATACCCATCAATTACTTCCATCATCCAAGGAGCGTGATGCTTTAGGTCTACTTTGTTTTGAGAATCACTGACAATTTGCACTTCTGTTTCTGTCTTCTACATCTAAAGCAGCTGCATCTAGATTCTGTTGCAGTGATGTAATAAACAGACTGCCTTCTTTTTTGGCTATATCCGGAAATACCTACCATCTCCCCTGGAACTTGATGTGGGTTCCTCTTTTTTCCCTTCCCAACTCTTTATGCCTCTCTGGGGAGAACAGGAACTGTTTTGCTTCTTCTACTTAATTCCTTTTCCACTTCCATGTGGCTTTCTTGGAGTTACAGCTGCCAGTCCAGAAGGTTTTGCGAACAGGGCTTCAGAACCATAATTGAAAATGGTAGCAGCTGCTTTGTCAAACAAGTTTATGCTGCAGCCTTCTATGGCTGATTTGGAGGATGAATTATTTCAGAAAAGGAGTTGCGCTATTCTGTTTTGTTGAGAGGCAAGACCAGCCCTACCATTAGGCAGAGTCAGGCAACTACCTTATGCAGCAGATACAGAGGAGTGAGAAATAAGCGGAACCATGTATGCCACAAAGCCTGTCCTGGACTCCCTAATTTAGCCTCTGTCCTCAGATGCAGTAAAAGACATCCCTTCACCAGTGCTGAAATAAGATTCAGCTATCAGTCTAGTCAGGTCTTGTGCATGAAATGGAGGGAGGCAGCAAATGTCTTGGACTGGCCTTATTGACAGGAATGTCTTTTTCTTCTTTGCCAAAGTATCAGGAACTTCATTTAGCTATATGGACTCCATTTCTACTGTGGAGAGAACAGTAGATTGATTCTAGGTTATAATGACTTCTTTTAAACAAGCAACCGCACAGGGTGCTGGATTCAGCCCTCCTAGAAGATATGTTCTCTAACATTGAAGCTTTCATCCATATGTGTATCCCATTCCAATTACAATTAATATCCTCCATGTTGGTGTGGATATTCTGCACATGCTCAGAGATACTCCATTATTATTACTATAGCATATGCTCCAGAGAACTGAGTCCTGCCACATGGGATCTAAATCATGGCCCAAATTCTAAGATGGAGAAAATCTTAAGCATTGACTTGGTTGAAAACAATGCAGTGGAGATGAATATGATGAATTTTTAATTCCAGAAATTACTCTTACCAGGCTAGAGAAGTTATTTAAGAACCTTTCAAACTGAAATGCAAGCCAGATCTACCAACAAAATAAATAGCATTTTTCTTTTCCATTTGCTCTCAAATTTAAAACAAGCAATTACAGACAATATTGACTGGAGTGGCGGTAGAGCATGTGAATGATAAGATTTCCTTTGCTGTGTCCAGCCCAAGCTCCATCGAGGCTGTCAGCATCAGCTGCAGTCAGCTGCTGCCAAGGATTTCACAAGCATGGCCTGATAGGAAGATTTCTCTTCTGCTGTCTGACCGGGGCATCTCTGAAGTTTGTTCTCTCAAGGTCTGTTTTTGGCTGCTCTGGCTAGGCTTTGTCGCTGGATCAATCAAGCCCCGTTGAATTCTGTTCATGAAGCCTAAAGATTTCCTGTTTACTTTTGGCATTCATATATCGTTTTTCTGTCTTTATGAAGAGCTTGAGATAAAGGAAGAATCCCTTCCGGTCTGGGATTAAATGCAAAAAGCTGTTTCTGACAGGGAGACTGATTTCTGGCTCTTTCCCGAAGAAGCAGCTTCTAATCTTTCCACACCTCTGACACCTTGAAATGATATTGGACTTGGCATTGCTCACTAGGAAAACGGGCTGCATGGCAGGTTCAGCAAAGTGGACTGGAATACATGAAGGTGTTCTGCCTTTTAGAAAGATCTTCTAGAAAATAGCACAGATGATGAAGCCGAAGGAGGCCAGAAGTGCCTTTTGTGCGGAGTGCCAAAGTATTCTGAAGTTACCCAGGAGAAGAAAAGAACCAAAGTTTTCAGACAAGACATTGTGGATTGCCAGGGTAGATGTTGTGACTCCAATCAGCCAGCAGGGGGCAATGGATGACAGTTCACTGGTCTTTTGAAAAGCTTCTTTAATCAAAACCCCTCTAATGATGGACTATTATTTTAATGCAATGACCCCCCCCCAGCAAACCAGGGGATTCTTTATAAGATTGTTAAGGGTTACTCAGTGAGAAGATCAGCAGTGGCACTGTTTGCTAACCATTACCTTTTGTCTTTTGCAGGACAAAGCCATGGGGTAGCTGGGAATGTCATTGGTTGTACTGCTCTGCGTAACCTGAGTGTGTGACTTTTTGACCATGCCCCAGAATTTTTTGCAACGTGTTGGGGTTCTTTGGCAGGAGGGCTGCTTTACAAAGAGTTTAGTGAAGGTAGGAAGTTCAAAAAGCCTCTGTTTCAGAGGGTTGCATTTACATTTAGAATTTTCACCAGATCCCAGAAGAGAAGGACTAAGAGGTTATATTTCACTGTGATTCCTCACCCCACCCTTGCTGGGAGGGCCCATGCCTCTAAAGGCTGTGTGACAGGCAGGCATTCAAGATCTCCACTGTCATAACATCTCCACGTCAAGAAATAGAGTTGGTTTATAGAGTGCTTCTCAGGGTATACAATGTAGATGACAGGCGATTTTTTTTTCTGGTGCTAAATTTGTGCCCATTGGCTACAGTTGTTCCTTTCCTTCCTGGAAAATTGCAAGGGACCAGCAGCAGATGGCTCATGGACTAGAATCAGTCCAGAGACCACCACTTCGAGTAGCATTGGTGCAATGGTTAGTGTTACTAGAACTTGGAAGATCTGGGTTCTGTTCTTCATTCAGCTGAATGTCAGTGGGACATTCATCCTTAGCCTGACCTATCCCAGAGGATTCTTGTGGAAGGGGAACTATTGAGTCTGTTGGAGGAAAATTGAGATGTAAATGTAACAGATAAATATAATAATACACCTTTGTGCCTGGTCAAGTTCTGCCTGTTGCACAGTTGCTCAGAGCACAAGGAGAATCCTGCCAAGAAAAAAAGTGAGCAGAACTCTTTGTCTAACTGTATGGCAGGATGTGTCCTCTCTAGTGAATGTAGGAGGGACTCACAGTGTGCCAGAAGGGGTCAAATAAGGAGGATCAAAGCAGGTTGACCCTGGTGGAAAAAAAAAGTTGTTTCAAGTGGTGGTATAAGTATGCCTGGTAACTGGTACAGATGGAGTTTTAGTTGCCAGACCCCAAACACTGATGGAGCAAGAGGGAGCTATGCTGTAGGAGTTGGCAGTCTGGCATGGAAGATTATCAATTAATACCTGAATTGTAAAACTATAGTGTAAATTCCAGGAGAGGTACACTTTTTTGTGCAACTTTTCTGTACCACACAAATTCAGAACTTAACTTCTGGTTCAATCTCCTTTGGGACTTTCATATTTCTTGCCCATAAGAAATCAACCATACAATTTCATGCATACCTACTGTGCCTGGCCTCTGTCTGACTGTTACTATGCAGTCAGGGTAATACCATTGTGCAAAGAGGTATTGGATACCTCCTTGTGCAATGTCTAGAATACTTACACTTTCATTAACACAAATCATCAAGCGTATTCCAGCCATAAATCACGTAATACTGATGTTCTACAGACTTATGTGTACATGTGTTGGTAGCTTTCCCAACCTAATACCTTCCAGATGTTTTGAGCTAGTGTCTCCATCCTTAGCCAGCATGGCCAGTAGCCATGGTGGCTAGGTATGGTTTAGGAGTTGCAGTCCAGCACAGCTGGAGGGAGAGGCACCAGCTTGGGGAAGGGTGAAGTATAATTTATATCAGAGATGTGAAACATGTGGAAAGTTCAGAGGCCACCTGTGCTAGAAAGAGGAGGCATCCCATTGTGTTGGTGCAGTGCAGTTTGTCTATGTCTCAACATTTTTCCTCTCTGTCAGGACTGAATTGAGAGGAAGACATGGTAGGCAGGCCACTGACTTCACTGTTAGCACGCTCCCCTTTGGAAGCAGTGTAAAACATGGCAGGACAACTAAGCTGGTGGGGGCGGGAAGGGGTTACAAAGTTGAGACCACTGGCTCAATCATTCACACAGCAAGAGAAGCCAGCTTTCTGTCCTCTTCACCTAGTTGCCAGGGGCAACTTTTGAGCCTCTGGGAACTTTTTGCATGCCTGCTTTTATATAGTATCCACCATTGGGATTAATTCTAATCCTGTTGCTTCAATCCAAAAGCCATTTCTCCCCCCTCCTTCCTGTAATGCCCACAATTTCTAGGAACTGTACATTCCACACAAGCTTTGCCAACCCTTCTGGCCGAGAGTTTGGAAAATGGCTGGCTGCAAGTGACCTGTTCAGACTTGCATCAAAGGCCATGCCATTTGTCCTGAAGGTCAGAGAACGTCAGAGTGCTGCTTCCCAGAATCCTTTTAGGCAAAGCTCTTGGTCCCTGGGCAGCAGTGACGACAGCCCTCTTGTTCTCAAGCGGTTGCTTTGCATTCAAGAGGTCCTGGGTTCACATTCTGGCATTTCCAGTGAAAAGTGCAAGGTAGAAAGAATTCGGCCTGGAGCAGTGCTGTTAAAAGTAGACAGTCCTGTGCTGGACAGACAAATAGGCTACAATTCTGTTGATGACATATGCAGGCATAAACTCCAAGTGTGTGTGTGTGTGTGTGTTTGTGTGTGTGTGTGAGACTATTTTGGGGAAGTTGTGGAAGAAGATACACCCCAGGTATGCAACGGCAGTGAGAGGGGAGGCTGGCAGACCCATCTTAACCCCCCGAGCCACCAATAGGCTGTGGGGGTGCACATGGCCACATTCTGGCTGTCTTCATGCACCCAGAGAAGAAAGAGCACTTTTACAATTGTAGTGGAAACGTTGCTTTCCTCATTTCAAGAGAGTAGCCTTACAATCATGATGGAAGCTTTGCTGGAAGCAAGTAAAGCCAGAATACTCTTGGGCTCACCTCTGCAGCTAACTAGTACCCAAGTGGATAGAACTGTATCCACAAGGCCCATCCTGCTGCCATGATGGCATCAGTACACTGGTGAAGCATTCAGCCAGCTGCTTATGGGATCTGAGCAATAGTCTGACTTGATATAAGGCAGGTGTGAACGTTCCTATCATTGCAATTGAAAACCCAGTCAAATGATAGAATGGTTACCTTCTACTGCTAAATGATTCCAGGTTCTGTATCAAGAAGAACTACATTTTGCAAGTACAATAAACCATGCCAGTTATACATGTCTGTATTTTGTCTGATCTGTTCTGCTTTTTGCCTGGTTGGGTCAGGTTCTGCTATTTATGAGGCAGGAACAAGAAGCTGTGCTGGCTGGTGGGGAGTCGTGAAAGTTGTTGTCTAGCCCATCTGTGGGACATGAATTTGGGAAAAGCTGGGTTATATTGTGCAGAATTGAACTATTCTCTGGGAAATGTCATTGTATGTCACTGTCAGGGTATCTGTTTCCAAATCAAATCTTTTCAGACTTAAGTCTCAGCTGATATATGTTGCAGTTCCAATTTAGAAAAAAAAAGAATGGTAATTAAATTTAAGCTCTAATCTCTTGACTTGCCTGATTTAGCAGTTGAAATTGTGAGCAGAATCTTTCCAAGCCATAATAATAGGCCATTAATCTTCACTTGTCTTTGAAACCTGAGTTGCTTCAAGGGAAGCAGCTGAAACTCAGAGGGGAGAAAAGTTTATGGAACTGGAAGGGCAATGACTGACACTGGCAAGGGATCAGTCCAGTAACCACATGCTGCAGTTCAGAGCTTGTAGAAGTAATGTTTTGTTTTGTTTTTAAAGACTACAGCTCCCAGAAACCTGGCTCACATGGCCACATTCTTCTGGGAATTGTGGTCCAAAGTAATTTTGTTGTTTTAATCCAGCAAAAGTAGCCCACTTTGCAAAAGACATGTGGCTTTTTGGTTCTGCAGAAGCTAGAGTGTGGGATTAAAGGCAGAATCAGCTATGGAGGTGGCACATATTTAACCATGCAAGTATAGATGCTCTGCATGGGCTGTTTCTGAGGCCCTGGTTATCTATGGACACAATGGATCCACAGTATTGTGCACCAGAGCTTCCTTGGTATTAGGGGCACGTAATTAAGAAATAGTTACAATGTGGAAAAAGCAGAACTCAAAGCAATGAAGCAGAGATGGAGGAGTCTATGTCTGATTATTGGCCACATTGGCTGGAACTGATGGCAGGTTCAACATCCTTGCAGTAAAGCAGGGAAGAGTTGTGACGTTTTCCCGATGATCCTGGACAGCGATTCCTAGCTGTTCTTACTCAGTATAGACAGTGGTGAATGGTGGGAGTTGTAATCCAGCAACCTCTGGAGGGTTGTGGTGAAGGGAGTTTATGGCCCTTTCTGCACGAGGCCAGGAATCGCTCTGTGCCGTTACTTACCACTTCTTCTGGGCTCGAAACAATGCAGACTTTCCCTTAAGCCCTTCTGCAGGGCTCCTCTGTTTGTTCCAGGGCGGTTCAGAGCAGTGCGAGGTCTTTAGATCCGCACTGGTGAGGCTGGCAAAATGGCGGCTTCCTGTTGTTTGTGGGTCCGGACCAACCGCTGAAGCTGACCACGCCCACAGCCCGCCCTCCGCTGATCGCAGGCTTGCAGTGGTGCAAATCTGCGCATCTGCCCAACTGCGCAGGAACAAATTGGCGCGCTCCGGAAAATTTAAAAACTGCTTTTTTCTGGTCTTCACATAGCGTGCTGGAGGACCACTTGAGGGCGTATTGAATCGGACTTGGGTGCGGAACTAAGGTAAATAGTCCGAACCTAGTCCGATCTAAGGTGCAGACGACCTCCATGACAGGACGCATTGGCCCGTTTTAATTTCCTCGTGCGGAAAGGGTCATTATTACTATTACCATAATTTTTATACCATGCTGCACCACACCTTTTTTCTCAAAATGGGGACTAAAGGTGGCTGTCAAATTCAAATAAATACACGGGTCATATAGCTGGATGCACAATAATGACATCATCCTCCAGGACCTCTGGTGATTTCCTGGGAGGTCCCAGTTGGATGCCTGTTGCATCCAACTGGGACCTCCCAGAATGGTCCTCCCAGCCATAGGACCATAGCTAGATGTTTATCCACCACCCGTGCTGCTCTCTACCAGCCAATAAATGGGCATGTTGAGAGATGGGGCTGCAGCAGCTTAAAAGATGTGGTTTTAGGGGTGGGTGCTGTGTCATAGTTCTAACTGTGTGGAACTTTAAGTCTCCCAGTCAAGGATCTTGGCCAAAATATTGTAGTTTGTGGAGTATTTCTCTTTGCCCACCCATTCCTTCCTATGGGAGACATCATGTCTCCTCCCACTGCCTTTTAGTTTTTCACTTCACAGTCAATTCAGCATTCTGTGGCCACTTAAACATGCTTGGTCCCCCCCAAACTGTTTTGCGGCCTTCCCCTCAGGGTTGTTGGATTTTGTCCTCATAATATTTCTGTATTGTAAGCTGGCCAATAAACCTCCTATTTGAATGGGGGTCGTGCTGTTATGGCTATAAAACCACCACACACAGCGTGTACACTAAAGATAGGGGAAATAGCAATGGTACAGAAGGGCCATGTGTCTCCCGTTACTGCTTTTCCCAACAATAAACAGGGAATGTAGGTAAATGTTACCTCCATCCTAGGTTACCCTCTCAGTTAGTGATGGCGGGTTAGTGACGATGTGGAGAGGACTGGATGGTGACCAACATGAAACAAGGGATTATCTGCCATAGTCCCAGAATATTCTGTAACATCTAAGATACCTTGGTGGGTGAGGTGTTGTGGAAAATATTCATTAAAGGTCAGGCATCTGAAGGCCACCTCCCCACCCACCCACGTTCTCTCTCTGTGTGTATGTGTATGTGTTAGAAAGAGTGAGTGTAAGCACAATTCAGTAAAAAAAAAAGAGACACTCAATGCAAAAAAGTAGTGCACATATGATCCCCAAATGTGTATTCAGCAACCTTTTTCCAGGGGAAATATTTTTAAATTGCATGGTAATAAGTGACTGGAGTTTAAAAAAAAAAATCCTGCTACAATTCTTCATGTTGACTAGCTATGGGCCACACAGGTACATCACAACTGTGTTTTGTCAACAAATTGATTACGAACAAAATCAGCAGCCTGAGCACCTGAGACAAACACATTACAAAGGGGTGAGCAGCACCTCTTATTCTGATTTCTATGCAATGACATGGAGTGCTCTGTTTTGGGATATTTTAGGATCCTTTCACATAGTATGAACATGTGCAAATTATGCTGTCTCAATTCAGCAACCTGGCAGCCCCCCCCCCCCCCGATTTTTCTAAGAACAAACAAAGCAACAAGGTTTTAGCCCTTCTGGCTGCAGAAAGATGTTTGACAATATGTGGGCAAGACCGGGTGAAGTTTCAGAAGACAATGTGGAGTTGATCTGGACTTTATCCCGTGAGGGCTATTTTACAGCCCCACCAGCGGATTCACTTCAGGCCATACCACCTCTCCGGCACTGGCAAAGTGCAGTCTGTGGGCTGCATGCAGCCCCCTCCTTCCCTGGACCACTTCTGTGGCTTGTAGTCCCCCCTCCAGGTTTTAAGAGAATTGTTCCAAAATGCCCTGAAGGTCCATACAAAACCCTCCAACTGTCCCAGTTTGGCAGAAACAGTCCCTATTAATTCTCTTGTTGGCCCACTTTTTCAAATGCTTTTGAAATGTCCCCTTTGTCCTTAGTGCTGCATTTGCAGTGTAGAGAGAAGAGAAAAATGTGCAGAATCTTGTCCTTCTCTCCAGATTCAGGGAAAAACAGCCACAGCCGCTCCTATCTTGTGTGTTCCTCCTGTTTTTGCCATCTTGACCACAATCTAATGTTGCTTGACTACATTTGTCCTTGTTTTCATCTGCTAAATGTTAGAGGGTATGATGGCCCTCTGGGGGCATAAAGGCAATTTTGTCCCAAGGAGTAGCCTTAAAAGAAAACCAGGAAGTGACTTCTAGGTCACTTCCTGTTGTAAAAAAGACTTCTAGAGCCTTTCAAGATCTCTGGAAGGGGTAATTCAGCCTCTTTAAACCTGAGAGCTGCCAACCTCTGCTTTATGGCAAGATGTCACATCTGTTTTTGTTGTTTTTTAAAAAATCTCAATATGCCACCATAATGAAAATGCCGTTGTTTGGGGCTCAAAAGAAGTGTGAATGGGCATGCCTTGTTTTAGAGGAGAATTGCATGAAGTTTTCTGGAAGCATGATTCTTTTTTTTTTTTTTTAATGCTATAGATATAGATGTATTGTGACGGAGTGGAGGTCCAAGAGGGGCTAAGGAAATAGCCTCGGAGCTGCCCATGGGATTCTGACTCCATGTTCAGATAAGGATGACATTCTCGACTACTAAACTATTGCCACTCTAGAATAGTCCAGTGACCTGCCAGTGGCCAAGGTCTCGACCTATACATCTACCTTTTTTTTTTTTAAGTAGGCCAATGTTTTAACATAAGTTCATTTTACACAGTTTCAATTATATGTGAGGAGTTTTGGCAATGACACAGCAATGTGGGAGGAGGAATCCTGTTTGCTCATTTGAGAATGAAAGAGTAGGATCAACACACACACTTGTTAGCATGTTGCTGCCGAAGTCGCTGGACAGTCTGTGATTATTGGCACTGCTGCCGGCAGTAATTCCAGGCTGGCCAGTAGTGGGAGGAGGGGTGCCGATCCTGCTTTTTTAGTCCCAAATGCGTGAACAGAATCAGCACACACATGCACACACACCACTGCTGTGTCTCTGCCAAATCTGCTATCAATGATCCCAGGCCGGCTGGCAGTGATGGGGGGCAATTTTGCTGTCTCATGTGCCAACTCTCTCTCTCTCTCACACCCACACAGCCTGATGAGGGCGTAGTTAACAATCCCAGGCTGGTCAGCAGTAGGGGCAGGGTGCCAATCCTGTTCTCTCATTTGCAAGGGGCGGTTCACGTTATATACAAAAACCATAAAAGTCAACGGGTCCTAAAATGGATTCCTTGCTCATAAGTGGGCCTACTGTACTTCCCTTGGGCAGTCAAGGATGACCTGTGTAGTACAATTTGTCCCGGTTATTGAAACAGTCTTACCTTTGCAATGAATTTAAATAAATGAATAAAAAAGAAAACCTGGACAACGCACAGCTCTTGAATATGCTAGCATTAGTGTAGGAGGTAACAGTAATAGCGAGCAAGCTGATTTTGTAGCTACATATAATGTTTCTTTGGCCGGGGTGGGGACAGGATTGATCCCCTGAGCATTTTAGAATCAAGCTGACTTCTGCCCATTGATGAAGAAGATCCCTTGTACATCATCCACACCAATCTTCAGGTTTGGTGGCATAATGTAGGAGTGAAAGTCGTGGATGCGATAGCCAGCCTTGATAAAGGATTCCTTAACATCTTCCTCCTTCATGGGTACAACTGACAGTTTGGCTTCTCCAGCCAAATAAAATGATTCTTCTAAAGCCCCGATCATGAGGAAATGGCCACCAGGCTTGAGAAGGGTGGTGACATTCTGGAGGGCTCGGTCGAAGCTTGCTCGATCTGGGCTCACAGCCTCAATACAGAAAGCAGAGACCAAGGCATCAGCTGGTTGGCTGAGCACAAAACCTAGTGGATTGGGTTGGTGGACATCAATGGGAAGGATCCTCTTGAGCTTCTTTTTCAGCTTCTGCTCTTTCTCTTTCCATGGTTCCCTATAAGAGCCAGGAGCAAAAAAAACAAAAACAAAAAGAGATTGAGAGAGAGAAAAATCAGGCTGGCTGAGGATTCTGGGAGCTGTAGTCAAAAAAAGTTACCTTTTTCTATCTCTAGTCAGGATAGTACTGCCATTTCCCCCAGTCAGTATTTCTTCTGGTTTTTTCTTACAAGGTCAAAGCACCAGAACTTGTTGATTAGCATGGATTCATGCCAGTGTACGACATGGTGTAGTGGTTTGAGTATTGAACTACCACTCTGGAGACCAGGGTTTAATTTCCCATATGGTCACGGAAACCCACTGAATGACTATGGGTGCATCAAACGCTCTCAGCACCATAAAACCCCATGATAGGTTCGCCTTGGGGTTGCCATAAGTCAGGAATGACTTGAAGGCATACAATAACAACAACATGACATCATCTGTTACTGGTACCTCCATCCAGGCTTCCCTGTTCTCTGTGGTCCTATCTGCAGTCCTCACAGTAGCTGGGGAAATGTGAATGGATCTTCCCAGAAACAATGTATTGTTGTCACCTGTTCTTGTTTTAATGCAAAGCATTTTGAAGTGACTTGGTCTTGCCACTTCAAAAGCTAGTCACTAGCTTTAGCAAAGACCTGCTCCTGACGGTGATTAAGACTACTAGAAGCGGTTTGTGAATATGAAACAAAACAGCTAACTGTTGGACTCTTTGGGGTATGAGCAGTTCCTCCACATTCTCCAACTGTTCCAATTTGGCAAGGACAGTTCCTCTCGGTCCTCTGTTGTACCATTTTTACAGTTGCTTTTAAAAAGCTGGAGTTTTTCCCCCCTCCTCCCACTTTTCTCCTTTGTCCTCAGCTTACTCCAAGTTATTCTAAGTGAGTTCAAAGTGCAAAATAATTTGCGCTTGGGCCATTTCCGCGGCTGACCCCTCCCTAAACTGCAAGCCCCAGGATTCCATAGGATGTTGAAAGTGGAATAAGAGTGCTGTAACAGTCTAGTACAGAAATGGCCTTGGTTAACTCATCATGGGGGAGAGGAAAGAAGGGAATGGAATTTTGCCTTTTCTAGTATGCTCAGGCAAAAGGAAACTGTAGCACCCTAACCTAGCATCTGTGTTCTTCTTTAATAACTTTGTCTTCCTGGCCGCACTCTGATGTTGCTTGGTGACATGTATCCCAGTTTTCATCTATGAAATGTTGGAAGGTCTGTCCCTGTACTTTATGATTTACCACTAGATGGCTGAGTTAATGATAAACCAGCCAGATAGCAAACTCTTGGATACAAACCTCTGTAAGAGGAAACATTTGGAACACTGTGACATATAATTCTACTTCTGGGCTAATGAGGAGATAACAGTACTGCTGACCTAAGAATGGGCACTGCAGCTTCCACAATACTTTACCAATTGGCCATCCTGAGTGGGGCGATGGAAGTTTTAGACCAAAACTTCTAGTAGTCAAAGTTTCTCAAAGCCAGTGCTAAACTATGATACGGCAGGAAGTTATGTAGGGGGATCCCAGCTTTGGGAATATGGTGGCCTTCTGGAAGAGGCAAGAGGCCTGAAACAGAGTTGCAAAATGTTACTTTTGTTGATTGCAATCCTTAGAGTGCCCAGAATCCTCTCTGCCTATCATCTGCATTATCATGCTCGCCTTGGAAAACATATTCCTAATGCAGATCGAAAAGTTAGAACCTTTGGCCACTAATTAAAATGCATTCTGTGACACAGTCATTCTGCTGGCAAGTGGGCCAGGTAGAACAATTTTAAGAACCGCTCCTCCCCTGCTTCAGGTAGCCCTTTGAAACCTGGTAACACCTTTCTTACCCTTTGCCTTCAATCATACAGGCATGCTGGATATATGGGGACCAGTCAAATGTCCCAGGGTCATCACCATGCGCCCAATTGTGGATCTCAGCCCGGTTCACTTCCAGGTAGTCAGTAGCCACAATCTCCTCGAAGTAGTCACAGGCACTGAGGAGCTGGTAGATGGTGGGGCCCGTGCCAATATCAATAAGAGTCTGGCCACAGATTTTCCCTGCAGAGGGTTCACAGAGGGGAATAAAGTAAAATGTGCTCGTGACAAACCATTTCATGAGGACCGGAAACTTTTATAGGCTGGAAACAGCAAACCTTCGCAGGCTGGGGGGAAATAGTCTCAAGGAGAGCTCTCAGTTGCTTAACCATTGTGCCGGGTTTTAAGGAGTTTCAAAGCATGGTGTGGTGATGGAGGAGAGTGAAGTCCAAACGTTAGGTAGTGTTTTGCCAAAAACATTAAAAGGGGGAGTGTCCATGGGCTTTGGGAACCTGAGGGGGACTTAAGGCCACAAAAATGTTCAATCACGCTTTCTACACCCTTGTATTGGAAGGATGGGGAGCACTGACTTTGGTGTGGCACTCGTACAGCATATGCTTGAACACCTACACAACAGAATAAGGCAAAGGTATGCATAAAAAATTGAGCATGCTAATCTATAAGTATCTATGCAAATTTAGAATTATGATAATTGCATAGAAATATTATCTATCTCACCAGCAAACTGTAATCATATTTGCACACTCAGTTGTCCAGCTCCTAACTTTTGATGGTCATCTTCAAGCTCCTTCTCCCTTTATAGTTCTTTGATTTTAAAGCAGGCTTCAGTTTGACAGCTCTTCAGTTAGAGAGGACTGAGGATTGTCATCTGACAGTCTTTCAAATAGAGGAGTACCCTGTTCAGTAGGACACATGACCATTCAACACACTCAGATTTAACTAAGCTACCAACTTGCAAATATTGGGCTGAGTTCTCTTGCAATGTATGTAGCATAGCTGAGCTCCCTTGAAAAGCACACTGTCTTGATGTAACTGTAGTCAACTGCTGTCACAGGTTTTGCAAACCAAAAATCTCAGGCATCTAATAAATAACTTCGACTGAACTGCCTTGGTCACAAGCAATGGACAAAGTATGCTGATGTAACCATGGTCGACTCCTGTCCCAGGTTTTGGAAAGCAAAAATCTCAGACATCTAGTAAATAACTTCAGCTTAACCGCTTTGATCACAACCAATGGACAAAGTATGCTGAGGTTTTGCAAGCTCTGCTTTGATGTAGCAGCTCAGGTGTTTCAAAGTAGATAAAAACTGTTTACACAGGAACTTTTTAAAAGGGAATTTTTTAAAAATTTAGCACACCTAGCACTCAGAAAGCAAATGTTCACATTGACAATAATTCTATAAAGGATAGCTGACATAAGCTGGCCAATTGGCAACAAAAAATTCAAGCAGGAACAGGACAACAGGAGATCTGTAAAAAAATATCGCTCATGAAGAGGGCATGAGGAAGCATGCAGTTTTTCTCTAAATAGGCCTTCCAAAAAAAATAAAGAAAAGAGAGAGAGAGAAGACAATCTCCTACTTGCAGCCAAAAAAGAGGGGTTTACAGGTGAATAGGTACCTGTGGCAAAGGCATCTGCCAATCGACGGAGTTTCCAAGGCACAGCAAACTCTTCACTTGTGAAGTTGGCACGAGGCGGCATGTAGTTGTTCTGTAAGTAAGCCCTGGGGTTGAATGTTTGGTAGCTTTCAGCCACAGCTGCCACTCCAATGGCATTCATGGCTCAAGATGAGAGGAAGAAGCTTAACTGTGCATCCAGCTCACTCACCAGGCTGGCATTGGTCAAGTAGTTTTATAGCCCTGCTTGCCTAAGGCATCAAAGCAGGTAAATGGACCCAATGTGATTAACGCCAAGTACTTTGGGCTGATACCATCAGAAATTCCCTGCAGGGTATCTATAAATTGGGCCCATTTCTCTAACACACATCCGCACCCTTCCGTCTGTGCAGTAATTGAGAAGACCTTTTCCCAAGAGCTTGATGGAGGCCCTGGCAATGCAGAGGGGGACAGGGAATGGATTGCCTTATCTCCCACCGGATAGTCATTTAATAACTGTATTGAAAAGACACTTTATTGAGGCTGTCCATCCAGTATAACCAAATTAATGTCAGGAACTAGGGAAAGCTAGACAGCACCATCCTTCAGGGAAGAAGAGACTTGATGACAAATCTTGCAAGGCCCCTGGATTTAATCAAAGTTTAGAAGAGTTACTTTGGAGCGAAGTCACAGTTGTCCCAGCCAGTAAGCCAGGGAGAGGACAAAGGGAAATTAATTTTAAATAGCTACATAACCGGGGGATTCTGGGAGTTGTGGGTCAAATTAACATTTTTGAGCTCTGGGTTTGATGGGTGAAATGGTACTCCCCTCCCACTCAGCTAGCAGCAACAACTGCAAATCAGCCCTCCTTCTCATCATATTAGTCTGTGGGCAATCTAGGCCAGAGAATGAGGATTTCAACTCCACCCTCACTCTTGTAAATATCAGATGTCAGCACCAGTCATTAACCCAGAGACAGGATTACACAGGAGAGATCTGTGATCAAAATTCTCAATGTTTAAAAATAACGCTACTGTAAATCAGACTATCCCAATCTAGCACACCCTCTGAAGTGTCGAACTACAACTCCCATCATCCCAGACTGCCCACTCACAAGAGAAACCCAACTTGGGGAAGGGTGCTTCTGCTCTTGCCAGCTGTTTTTGTCCAGGCAAAAGTGCTGAGGAAGGGAAGACCAGGACTTCTGACCCAGAACATTTTACTACCAGAGGCAAAGAAGATCATTCATACACTTCCCAGTTTCATGTAGAAAAGTCAACTAGATTAGCGGATGAATCCTTGTTCAACATGAAGGATGGGACAGTGCCACCATGCCTGCACCAACACTGCTACAAAAAACCCTGCCGCTAAGACAGTGATCCCCAAACTTTAGTCCTCCAGGTGTTTTGGACTTCAATTCCCAGAAGTCCCAGTTGCCTTGGCCAATGATCAGTAATTTTGGGAGCTGAAGTCCAAAACACCTGGAAGATTAGAGTTTGGGCAACACTGCACTAAGAGGACAAGGAAGAATGGAAAGCCTGGCCAGGAATAAACAGCCTTTGTAAAAAAGAGCTTCACTGTCAGAGGCTTTGTTAAGTGAGGTATGGCTATACAGTTTTGGCCTTTACATCAATAGTTAGCAAGACAACTATTTCAGTTGCATAGCTGACATGGTTGCTCCTGAAAAAGGGCTTAATAGTGGGTGGAGAACTGGAATGAAAATGCCCATCTAATGGCTGACATTTAATTATGATATCACAGTGGTTGGCTCCCCCTTCCTGCTGCCATAACTTGCCATCAAGTTAGATTTTCAGTCCTGCTCACTCCTGCTCTTGGTAAGCTATAAAAACTTTCCCACAAATTTGGCTTCTTCAATCTGACATGCTCTGTATTTGTTAGATCGCAAGCCCCTTCACTCCCATCATGCTGCCTTTCTGCACTAGACTGTTGTAATGCTATTGTTCCACTTTGAACATCCTACGGAATTCCTGGGGTTTGCAGTTTAGGGAGAGGCCTCAAAGGCTCCTCCTTAAACTGCAAACCCCAGGATTCCATAGAATGTTGAAAGTGGAGTAATAGCTTTATAACAGTCTAGTGCAGAAATGGCCTAAGACAGAAAGGCCAGCAGGGTAATGGCAGTTGTAGTCCAGTACCCTTGGAGGGCTCCAGGTTGGAGAAGTCTGCCTGAGGCATCACGTGCAACCATCTTAACTATTTCATTCTGCATATTATGGAATCGTTCTGTATCCTATGGCTGAAATCCCATCACTATCTTGCATCCATGATGACCCCAATTGTGCTCCTGTGTCTTTTAAAACACATTTGTTCTACAAACAGTGGCTTAAGTTAGAGGTAGGAATGATGAAACCCTTCAAATGCTGTTGGACTGCAACTCCTAGCATTCCGCACCACTGAGGATGCTAGCTAAGGCTACTGGGACTTGCAGTCTAAAAAAAAAATCTATAGATCCACACAATTCTCACCCCTTTATTGTTGTTGTGTGCCTTCAAGTCCTTTCCGGCTCTATTTCCGCACTAGACTGTCATAGCGCTATGATTCCACTTGCAACATCCTATGGAATCCAGGGGTTTGCAGTTTCAGGAGGGGCCGGCCGGCCCCTCCTGAAACTGCAAACCCCTGGATTCCATAGGATGTTGCAAGTGGAATCATAGGGCTATAACAGTCTAGTGCGGAAAGACTTCTAGTTATGGTAACCCAAAGAAAAACCTATCACAGGGTTTTCTTGAGCTGAGAGCCTGTGGCATTCCCAAGGTCACCCAGTGGGTTTCCATGGCTTAAAGGAGAATCGAACCTGGGTCTCCAGGGGCGTAGTCCAGTGCTCACACCCCTACACCACAGTGGCTCTCTCACACTTGCCTGAATCCTGTTGTTAGTCCGAACTAGTGTAGACTCATCTAATCCATTGAATATATATAAATACTAGCATATATATCCAGCGTTGCTCAGGATTTTATTTTCTTATAAGTAATACTTGTTAGAAAGATTTGAGATCCTGTGTCTCTAATTCCCCAAAGTGCCTTGTCCTGTATCTGCAACTTTTCCACATATTCCCCAATCCAATCTGTATTCAGAGTTATTAACACACAGAGGTTGGGTTCCTGAGAGAATACACTGCCCTCCTTCTTGCTGCTAGACCTCATCTCCATAGCAACTGACCTAATCTCTCTGGCTGAGAATTCTAAAGGCCTCTCCCTGAACTGCAAACCCCAGGATTCCATAGAATCTTCACAGCCAGCCAATCATATGAGGTCTTCTCACTTCACACAGCCAATCATGTGAGGTCTGCACCTGCTTGATGCAGACAGACAGACAAGATCTCTCACAAACTTTGACTTTTATATAGCAGATATGTATATAGAGTGACTGAGCCAGTGTGGTAGTTTGAGTGTTGGAGTATGACTCTGGGGGAACAAGGTTCAGATCCACACTTGGTAATGGAAACCCATGGGTGACCTCAACTAAATTACATTCTCAGCTTCAGAGGAAGACAAAGGCAAACCCTCTCTGAAAAAATCTTGCCAAGAAAACCCCATGAAAGGTTAGCCTTGGGGTAACCATAAGTCAGAAATGACATGAAGGCACACAACAAGTGGTAACTATCAGTTTCCCATTGATTCTAGTGGTCAACTGCAGTTGTCTTTAGGCCAATAGTAGTAACATTAATCTAGGCCAGAGCTTCCCAATCTTTTTTCACTTGCATATCCCTTTGCAGCCCATTTCCATAAATTGTTCGCCTCTCCCGCCACATCCTTTCGTTGAGAGGGAAAAAAGCCCCATCAGAAAGCTTCTGTGAGTTCTCAGGAGATGTCCTCACACCCACAGGAGGAAAGACAAAGTGTCAAGGCAGCCAACCTGCCTGGGCCTCTCCATCTCATTGTGTCATGTTACCCACCTAGATGCCTTCTGTGGTCTCAGGGTCTGGTTTGTTCTTGACTGAAGGCATGGGGAGCAGCAACCGGTGCTGTGTGTCCCTCCCTCAGATGGATTTGGGACAGAACTGGATGTCTCCACCATCCTTGTGGAGAGAGACAAAAGGAAAAGGGAGAGAAGAGTGTGTGCACACAAGGCTTGAGAAGTCACCTAGTGTAGGTGGGGCTAGAGTCACAACAACTTGAATAGAGAGCTGTTTGTGCATATGCATGTGAGAAAGACTCTTTTTTTTCTTCCAAGTTTGTAGGCCAATGGCAGCTGGAAGTTTGGCTTCAGTGTCACTTTTCTCTTTATCTCTATGATTTCCCCCACTTCCAGTGATGTATTTAAGGCTTTTACTCCAAGTCTCAAGTCAAGTCTCAAGTCTCTACTTTCAACTCTCAAGCCGAGTCTCAAGTTCTTGCAAGATACTTTCAAGTCAAGTCTCAAATCAAGTCTCAAGTCTGAGAATCAACTTTGTACACCTATATTCCAGAATTTCTAGACAGAGTCAAATAAAGTCAGTTTTAACAATTTATGTAGAATCAGCCTTCCACATTTGTGAGTTTGCTGTCTGCAATTTTGGAAGTGGGGAATAGGATCCTTCTCATTCCCCATCTCAAAGCTGAAGGCTTTTGTGTCAATGGGCATAACAGAGGCCCTTTCTGCACCTTACCTTTTTCCAGCGCTGGGGTGTGGGGATCGCGCGAGCAGCCTCTGGCAAGAGGCTCTCACATCCAGGGTCCTTTGGCTCCGCACAAGCTGCCTGCTTGCGCGAGAGCCCTGCCTCTTCCTTCCGCAGTGCAGCCTGGGAGTTTCCCAGGCTGTGCTGGGGCAGGAAGCACGACTGGCGTGGCTCCGGAGGCTCAGCATGCCAGGTAAGTGCGCATGGGGCCTGGGAGCAATGCGTGATCGCACACCATTTTCAGCTTCTAGTTGAAAACGGAAAGGTGATCGGCGCCTGCTGGGCCCTGGAGCGTCGCACGATTGTGAGTGCATCGTGCAGATCATTCCTCACAATCGCATGACGCTCCAGGTGCTATTTCGCATGAAAAATGCCATGCAAAAAGGGCCAGAGTCTACAGCTTTGTGGGCAATAGGATCCTTCATACTCCACCCTTTCTGAAGCTCCAAAAGCTTTAGAAGGAAAAATCCATCCTCCTCAAGCCCATTGCATAACATATTTGCTGTTACCCTCTGAGAAACAAATATTGTGCTCTGGGGACAAGTCTTGCCTTCTGATCTTAGGAAAAGTTTTAGAAGATTCCACTAATGTGCAGCAGGAACAGTTTGCTAAGCAGACCTCAACCCCACCTCAAGCCAATTGCCTAACTTGTTGGTTCTTCCCCTCTGAGAAATGGCCAAAACTTTTGGCTTGAGACAGATCATCATCCAACCAGTAAGTGAAAAGGGATGGAAGCGTTGTTCAAAGCTGTAAAGTTTTTGGATGCATTTGTTATGTGACTGAACCAAGGGCAGCAATTCAGTCACTAAAAATATACAAGTCTTGAGTCAAGTCAGTGAGTCATTTATTGCCAAGTCGAGTCCAAGTCAAGTGACTTAAGTCTGACTTGAGTCCGAGTCAATCGACTTGAGTCTACATCACTGCTCACTTCCCTTAAGATTCTGGGACAGGAATGACAATGCCATGGGCAATCAAGAACCACAACAAGTTGTGATGTCCTCCAAGAATGGTTTATACTGTATACTTTCTCTCCATTATTCTTTCTTTTTTTTTTCATGTAACTCTAAATGTCTTCCTTCATACCCCTGTGGCTACACATACCTCAGGCTGGAAACCACTGATTTAGGCCATTGGCCTGCATATAGGACAATAAAAGGTGGAAGTTACTCTCTTGTCTCTGAGCAAGTCTATACATATTTAAAGTAAATGGTAGAATAAATACTTCTGCAAATGTTTGCGGGCAACTGTAACAAAATTTGCACCTCCTGACCACATTGACCAGAGATACGCTTCTTCTATCATATCAAGGGTGGGGATGGTGCAACTCTCCAAATGTTGTTGGACTGTCATTCCCATCATCCCTCACCATTGGCTGTGCTGGCTAAGACTGCTAGGAGTCACAGTCCAACAGCACCTGGGGGACCACCTTCCCACTGCACACAGATACATGTATGTGTGCATATATGACACATATCAGCTTGCTGCCTAGATTCAGCAGGAACTGGGTATGCTGGCAGGTAATCCTTCTGAAAAAGCATTTAGACCTGCTAAAGCAGAGCTGGGGGCTTTTGCACCTCCACTCTCACATCAACTGCTGCCAGTGGATGTGTTTGTGTGTGCAGAGATGCATTCTGTTCACATTAGATCTCTTTGATGCAAGTTGGGAGGCCCAGTTGGAGAAGCTGAGTGTGAAAACAGGCTGTACCAAAGCAATCACATACACGTCAACAGTGGTGCCTGGGACATGTCTCTCATCTTCCCAAGATAAGGGAAGGCCTGGAGGTTATTTAGGAAAGCTGCTATTACTGTATCAGTCAACAACCGATCAGAGGTTGGAGGAAGCATTTAAAAATACATGAATGCATGCTCTCTTGTTCTCTCTCTTGCTCTTGCACACATGCACACACACACACATCACCATACTTTAGTAGCAAGCGGTTGCTTTGTGAGCCACATAATCTGGTGGCATTGATGCCAAGTTGGGAAGCCACCATGTACAAGGAACACAGTTTCCTGCAATGTGTCATACTTTTGGCAGTGAGGGCATAACCTGTTAGGCTGCAGAAGTAATGAAATCAGTAAGGATCTTACTTTTGGGAAGGGGGGCTCTAACAAACACAATTTTCTACTTACTTTTAAGGATGCTTTTAGAGAGATTCTGAGTGGAAATGTTCAAGTTTGATACCATTCTTTTGTTAATTGCAAGGGTTGTGACAAGTAACAAGGTAACAGACTATCAGGGGATTGTAATGGGCTATTTAACAAAATTGTTTTTAAAAAGTAACTTTCCAACCTCTGCACTGATGCTACATGAAGTAGCATAATAACTATGTGTAGCTAGTCTTTAAACATTCATAATGCATTAAGCAGCACATAAAATAGCTCTTAGCAATAGTGTCAGTGACAATGTTTCAACAAGACTTAAAACAAAGTAAGGATTGTTGTTTGCAAATCTAACCAGGTATTTCTACATATATCTACTTGCTAATAAGTCCTGTTGAATTCAGTGGCTATACTCAGCTAAACAAGGAAAAGAATACAGTCTAAAATAACCATGCTCAGTTGCTTTTGTTAGTCAGAGCACATATTCTATGGCATGGCACTGTACAGATTTGCAAACAGGGCACTCCTGTGTATGCTTGCAAGCAGTGTGCTCTCAAATTTAACTGTCAGTTTGTGTGTGCTTCTGTGTGTATTTGTGCAGCATGTGTGTGGAAAAGGTAGGCACAGGCAGCAATACATGGGAGTATTCTTAATGTAAATCACATACACAGTAAAACTAGAGATCAGATGCAAAGGCACACAGCAGTGCAGACCAAACACAAGCCACATACAGCAGTACACCAGGTGCACACATACAGTTTGTAGGTTGGTCAGTAGCAGTGGCTGAGCCAGTTGACTGGTGATATTATAATCGTATCAGCCACCAGGGGTTTCCAGGCTGATAGTTTGCAGCCAACCTTCTTGTTATTGTGTGCCTTCAAGTAATTTCCAACATACGGCAACCCTAAAGGTGAACCTATCATGAGGTTTTCTTGGCAAGATTTCTTCAGAGGTATTTTGACTTTGCCTTCCTCTGAGGGTGAGAGAGTATGACTTGCCCAAAAGGTCTCGCAGTGGGCTTCCATGGTTGAGCAGGGATTCAAACCCTGTTCACCAGAGTTGCAGTCCAAGGGCCAAACCATGACACCACGCTCAATCTTAGCAACCAACCTTACCACACATTTGTTTCAGGAACGCTGTAGCAGCTAGACTGAAGGTTTCTTTTGCTAGCACTATTGACCAAGGAACTGTGGAGAGTGAGAGCCAGCATGGTGTAGGGTTTTGAGCATTGGGCTGTGATCCTAGAGGCCAGGGTTCAATTCCCTCCTGGGCCATGGAAACCCATTAGGTGACCTCGGGCACATCGCATATGCTCAGCCCCAGAAAACCCAGTGAGAGGTTTGCCTTGACGGCCATTTCCACACTAGCCTGTTATAGCGCTATGATTCTGCTTTCAACATCCTATGGAATCCTGGGGTTTGCAGTTTAGGGAGGCGCCAGCCGGCCTCTCCCTAAACTGCAAACCCCAGGATTCCATAGGATGTTGAAAGCGGAATCATAGCGCTATAACAGGCTAGTGCAGAAATGTCCAAGGTCACCATAAGTCAGGAATGACTTGAAGGCACACAACAGCAACTGTGGGGAACACACTGAATTCTGAAACAGAATAAACTCCTCTTCCTATTATTCACATTCTAAAAGCAAACTTATTTGGGCTTAAGTTTTAATTGCCCCTGCAATTCAAATGCAAATACCACACGGGTCTTTTCTGTGAGACCTTTGGGAAATTCTGAGCTCAGTAATGCTTTTATACCGCAAGCTTTGCATTAACATGATCTGGGTTCAACTCCCTTCATCCATGGACAGACAGAGACTCTTATATAAAAACCTGGGGTGGAGGTGGGCTACTATTACTCAGTGTAGGCAAAGATCTCTTTCACACTACATAGTTATAATACTTTGATCCCACTTTATTAGCCACGGATGTATCCTATGGAATCTGGTGAGTTGTAGTTTAGGGGGAAGCATTTAGAATTCTCTTCAAGAGAGCTCCAGTGCCTCACCAGACTACAAACCCTAGGATTGCATAGGATGCAGCCACAGAGATTTCATAGTTAGCGAAATCAAAGCACAACAATTGTGCAACATGAAAGAGACCCAAAGGGGAACTGGTCCTTGAGGTACTTAGAACTTCAGCTCCCCAAATCCACAGCACATACTACCAGTGCTAAAGGATTACGAGGGTTGTATTCCAGAACATTTGGCAGGCCAAACCCTTCCCCCCACTGCCCCCAATTAAACTGTCTGGGGCTACAGAGACCAATCATAAGACAGCTTTCTGTAGTTCTTGAATGCTAACATTTGTTTCCTGAATTATATAAACAAGGCTTTCTTATCACATTTCTTCTGTTTTTCAAGGAGTTTGGGAAGGCGTAGACCATGGGAGCATGTGTATGTGCCTTCAGGTCTCCCATCAACTTATGCTGACCCCATGGATTTCATAAGGTTTTCCTAGGCAAGGGATACTCAGAGGTGGTTTTTGCCTGTTCTTTCTTCTGTAATACAGCCTACAGCGCCTGGTATTCATTGGTAGTTTTCCACCCAACCCTAGTTAGCTTCCAAGATCAGAAAGGATCTGGTGCCTTCAGAGTGTTTAGGCTCACACAGTAGGCACCTCTCTGACATTTTCTCCGTACAACAACCCTATATAGCAGTGATGTATTTAAGTCTTTTACTCCAAATCTCAAGTCAAGTCTCAAGTTCTTGAAGATACTTTCAAGTCAAGCCTCAAGCCAAGTCTCAAGTCTGGCAGCCGACTTTGTACCCCAACCTATATTCCAGAATTTCTGGACAGAGTCAATAAAGTCAGTTTTAATAATTTAAGCAGAGTCAGCCCTCCACATCTGCAATTTTGCCATCTGCAGTTTCAGAAGTGGGAATAGGACCCTTCTTACTCTCCCTTCCCAAAGCTGGAGACTTTTGTGCCAACGGGCATAAAAGAGTTTGCAGTTTCGGAAGTGAGGAATAGGATCCTTCTTCCCATTTGCAAAGCTGGAGGCTTTTTCGGAAGTGGGGAATGGGATCCTTCTTACTCCCCATTAATGAAGCTTCAGAAACTTTGGAAAGAAGGATCCTTCCTCCTCAAGCCCAGTGCCTAACATATTTTCTGTTCCCTTCTGAGAAATACACAGTGTGCTCTGGGAGTGAGTCTTGTCTTCTGCTCTTAGGAAATGTCTTAGAAGACTCCTCTGATATGCTGCAGGGTCAGACTGCTGCGCGAACCTCAAGCCTGCCTCAAGCCCATTGTCTAACCTGTTTGTTGTTCCCCTCTGAGAAACACACCCACACTTTGGGCTTGAGAGAGATCGTCATGTGATCAGTAGGCAAAAGGAGCATCGTTCAAAGTCGTAAAGTTTCTGGATGAACATGTTATGTTACTGAACCAAGGGCAGCAAGTCAATCACTAAAGATATACAAGTTTCAAGTTGAGCCGAGTCAATGCATCATTTATTGCTGAGCCAAGTCCGAATCGAGTCACTGAAGTGACTTAAGTCTGACTTGACTCTGAGTCAACTGACTTGAGTCTACATCTCTGCTATGTAGGAGGTTAGGTTGAGAGAAGGCAACTGAGTCTAAGATCATCCAGGGAGCTTCTAGGCTAGGATTTGAGCCCAGGTTGGCTTAGGGTCTCCACCTCACTGACTTTCCTTCCCACCCTCTCTCTCTCTCAATTCTTTGCTCCCTTCTTCCAGCATCATCCCTCGTGGGGCTTCCACGTGCTGCAAGAATCCTGCCTGTTCTGCCCCACAGATCTTTGACTCTCCTTTCTCCCTAGTGGCCTTTTGCCTTGTCAACATCTCATGTTGTTTTAGCCTGTCCCTAGTTCCCCTCTTTGCAGGACATTCTCTCCCAGTAAGGCCAGAGTATTGACATTGTGTCTCCCTAGGGCTGAGAGAAGTGAAGCTGGCTCTATGTGTGCGTGTGTGTAAGTGATCACGCAGAGGGGCTGGGATGATGGTCCTGAAACCTGAGGGGGTGGGTGGGTTAAGTGACTGGATGGAAAGATCTTCTTTCCAGTGACTTCATGCTTCAGACACGTCACACAGCTGTGCCGGCTCAGCACAAGCTGCTCCCATCAAGAAATCTCTCAACTCTTCTATCCATCACCAAATGCCTTTCTGAATTATCCACTCACTGGCTCATATGTCCCTCTCAGTCTCATCATGAACCTAACTTCATTTCCTCATTCAGTGCTGGTAAAGATGAATATGAGATTACTGTGTAAATCTGGATGGAGAATAATTTCTGGATGGAGAATAATTTCTGATTGGTTGACATCTTAATTGTAATCTTATCTAACGTTAAAATCATGCTGATATTGGACACACAAGGGCCACAAGTAAATATTAAATATGTATTATTTATCATTATTTATTAAATATTTAAGATTTAATAAATAACAATATTTAGTATTTGATACTGATCCCAAACAATTTAAGAGATCCCAAAGTCTAAAGCAGTTGAAATTTTGGGTGAGATTTCATTATTCTTTAGAGGAAAGGAGATTTATGTCATCGGCATGTGATCAGAGGTACATCTTTTGATGTTTCATATGTTCCCTCTGGCTGAACTATTGTTGTTGACTAGAGGAAACTCTCTGGATGAAAACCTGGCATTCCTATTAGAGAGCCAAAGGAAACCTTACTGTCATGACTTCAGTGGGCACAAATTTATAGTACTAAATTAAATGAAAATTATTTAATGTAAAATCTATGCAGCTAAAAGACTACTGCAGATTAGTATATGTTTTAAAGTTAGATGTGAGGTCCTTTTTGTCTTTCACAGTCAATGAATCAAACAGCCCATAAACTGCTACTAGTTCTCGGCAGGAGGAGGAGGGTTAAGTGAGTATAAAAATATTGTAGCATCACAAATGTTGTTTCCAATAACACATGCAACCCAAGGAGGCAAAGAGAGGGGGGAGGAGGAGAGGAGAGGTGTCCAGTATCAGAATGCTCCACCAGTGACTCAGCATGCCTAGTATAGCCCCAGACGCCATCCCCTTGGGATTGAGCACTTGAAAAACTATATAAGTCACCCGTGTCCGGGACAATAGACCAGCCAGAACTGAGGCTTTAAGAACGCATCCTAGCTGAAGCAGAGACCCAGACACAACAATGCACGGCAAGAGTGTGGTCCTCCGGAGCTCTGGGACGCTGTCCGCAGCTGAACTGGCCTGCCAGGTATCTGAGAGGAATACAGCACGGAAGGAAGCCTTCACTGCCGAATGGAAAGACCTATCTCTCACTACTAGGCCTGAAGAAGGGTGAGTGTTTTGATGGGCTTGGGTTAGGCAGAATTTGGGTTAGGCTTGGTCAAAGGGGTCACAAAAGGCTCACAAAATTACTGGTTGGACTGGGATTCTCCAAAGAAACCTAGGGGAAAAAAGTGAAATCTTGGTAGAACCATCTAACATTTAGACATAGGTCTAGACATACTGGGTTCGAGCAATGCGGTCAAAGGAGTGAGAAACAGGTGAACCATCAGGGACTCAAGATCTCCAGCAATATTTCCTCATTGCCATGGCTCAAAGAACACTTCTCCAAGCTGTTGCCCTCCAGATGTGTTAGACTATAACTCTCACCATCCCCAGCCATCATAACCACAACACATCTGGAGAGAACCAGGATGGAGAAGCTACTCCAAAGCAAGATGGTTTATGGTTGACCTAGGTTTGGCTGCAATATTGTAAATGCTCTGCATCAGTGCTTATTATTATGTATATAGCCATTCGACCAGCCACGGTGCTGTAGAAAGCAACAACAACAGGTCCTTAATGTCTGGTTTCTGTCTCTGAACCTAAGAGAAACCTTGGTCCAAAGTCTTTTTAGTTAAGTATCTTCCTTCCCACAGCAGCCCAGCCCGATCCCTCAGGGAAGCCCACACAAGAGGGGCAAAAGGAGAGACATACCACCCTTCCATTCATCTCCCCCAGCAAATGGCATTCAGAAGCATACTGCCTCTGTTTCTGAGCTGGCATTTAACTACTGTAACTAGTAGTCAAAATATAATCTAATTTATATTTAAACCCAAGTCCCCTCAACATTAGCCAGTCAGGACAACAGTGAAGTATGATGGGACTAGAAGTCCACCACTGTCTGGAGAGTGGCAGATTTCCATAGCTGATAGTACATTGTGGGACATCACCACACTTTGTGGTAGCAAACTCTACAGCTTAACCATGTGCTGAGTGAAGAAGTACTTCCTTTAGTTTTGCCCAGTTCATGCACTTTGGGGAGATACTTTTCGAGCTTTTCTTCCTTGAGTTGTTGAATGTCAGCAGCAGCAAACATAACAACTCCAGTTCTCGCCTATAACCATAAGCATGGGGAATTCAGTTTTTAGGTGGTCTCTGGTAGATCACTGATAGTCACTGATACAGTGCAGGAACTTCTCTAATCCTCTAAAGATATATTGCTTTTGCCTGAGAGGAAGACTGAGTTGATGTCCCACTTTGTCCTCTCACTTTCCATGCGTTGGGAAAGCAAGCTTTTACAGCTGAGAGTTTGCTCTATGTGTAGAAGCTTTGTTGTTGTTATGTTTCTTCAAGCCAGCTCCAATTTAGGGTCACCTTCTCCTAGAGATTTCTTGGCAAGATTTGTTCAAGATTTGTTGGGCTGAGAATGAGTGTGACTTGCTCAAGGTCACTCAGTGGGTCTGCAGGACTGAGCAGGGATTTTAACTCTAGTCTTCCAGGGTTCAAGTCCAACACTCAAAGCACTACACTTCATGCGGAGGTTATTTCTGCAGTTTGGAGCCCTGAAAAATCATAATTTTAAATCAGGAGTCTAAAGTAAACCCAGGAATTCTGGAATTAATCTTTCTAATATATGGAAGTTAGTAATGACTGGCTCAACACAGAGTGGTCATTGGAAGTAGAGTGCTCATCACTCTTCTCTCCCTCATTACTTGACAGATATAATGCCTGATGGGCTTGGAGAAGTTAATTCTAATCCCTAGCATGGGGATTAGAGGAGGTGTAATCTAAATATTCTGAAGCCACAAGCTGCTGTCCGATCATAGAAGTTAAAGTAGTTAGCCACAGAGACTACGTGCCAGATGGTGTAGGCTATACTTCAGAGGAAGGCAGTGACAAACTACCTCTGAGTATTCCTTGCCTAAGAAACACCATGAAATTCTTGGGGTCACCGTAAGTCAACAGGCAACTTGAAGGCTCAGACACACACACACACACACACAGTACACACACAGAGTCCAAAATAGCAACTGTTTCAAACTGAGGGCAGCAAGCATGTGAATATGAAATCAGAAGGTGATAACCAGCATAAGTTATTTGCTATGCTAGATGTGGAATGCAGTGAGATTCTGATATGTCAAGCCAGGATGAAGAACCTTTGGCCCCTCAGCTATCTGGAACTATATTTCTCGGAAGCCCCTGCCAGCTTAGCAAATGGAAAAGGGATTGTAGGAGCTCTAGTGCAAAACATCTAGAGGGCCAAAACTTTCTTTCATCTTTGCCATACAGATTTCAAGGGTGGAGGAATGGACTATTGGGAGGTTTTGTTTGAGGTGAATCTAACATTAATTCTCTTCTCTTTTCTCTATAGCTGGTCTCGGTTTGAGGTGGACAAACGGCGCAAGGAAACCTACCGCCAACAACAAGAGGCTCGGGTCATAGTGCAGCGGTCACCCTGGGGTATCCTTCAGCTGGGTTTGCTGGGTGAACCTCTGACCGCCTATCACCTGCCATATCAGCGGGCCTTGCCCTTGCCTATCTTCACCCCGGCCAAGCTGAGTGCCAAGGCTGAGCGGGAATTTGCTCCCACTCCATCAGAGTCTGTGGAGTCACTGCCAGTGACAGGCGTGTGCCTTGACAAGAAACCTCTGGCTGAGATCACCAAGGAATTGCCCCTTGTCATCCAGCCCAGCTGCCCTGACTTCAAGAAAGCTGGCCTAGCACGGTCATTGTCCCGCTCCATGTCTCAAGAGGCCCAGAGAGGCTGATGCCTATGGGACACCTTGCCCCCTGCAAAAAATCAATGGTTCCTTTTCAGGAACTGGCTTGGATGCTTCGGGCCTCTGTGTCTGTTGCTGCATGAGGACCATCAAAAGGGGCCCAGAACTGTAGAAAAGACTTGGTAGGACTGAATCCATCTAGATAAGCTCCTTTGGGAAGGAGCAAGGACTGTGACTGTATCCATGTGTGTTTCACAGCCCAGAAACATTGACTTTTTGGGGAATACACCTCCCAGAATTCCCCAGTTAGCATGCTGGTTGAGGAACTTCTGGATTTGTAATCCAAAAAAGTGAATTTTCTGAGCTCTGGCTATGTTTATATAAATAGACGTACGATGTCTTGCATTTGTATCACCATTTTTTACTGTGCATTTTTAAACACTTGAGATAACAGGGAGAGCCCATTGGATTAATGGTGGGAAAGAAAGTCAGACAAATCCAAACAGTTTGAAAAGAACTCCCTAAAGTTCACAGTGATGCTGTGAAATATTTTTTTAGGCAAAGGAGTTAAGGTAAGTAGTGATGGTTGGACTTCTGAGTTTAGGAGAAGAGAGCTAAGATAGGACTTTCTGAGTTCTAAGGGCAGCAAGGCTGAATGATTAGAAGCAAGTGGGGAAACTGTGAAGGAAGCTGGTGATGTTCTTGGTTTTGTTGCCACTCTCGATTCTGTAATGGTTTTACAGCAAGGGAATAGGAGAAAAGAAAGGGGCTAGTGCATCTAGGTTTAGCAGTGACTTCCAGGACCCAGTCCCCTACCACTTTCCAGTTCTATGAGTTAATACATCAGACTGTTTGTCACAACAAGATGTCCGAGATGATGAACATGTGCCATTTAAAATGAGGAGCCACTGCACCTTGGGAAGTAGAAGGTTGAAGGGCACAGAAAAATGGCAAATAGCCTAGACAGAACAACATAAGCAGATTTGGTTTTATGTACACCCATTACAACGGTAGCTAAGCAGACTGGAGAATTCTGGTGTGATTGTTCCCAAACACCTTGCAGTTCTTGTCTTCTGTTCTTCTTGTAAAGAAAATAAAAGATCCATTGTAGTAAAATGCTATATTTTTCATTATGGTATTGTTATAGAATAATAAAATAAGGGAAATGATAAAACATTGGAAATCTCTTTCTTTTCAATGATCTCTCACTGGACTGACAACACAACAGTACAACTTTGACAAACTTGTTCATTTCTCTTTTCCATTAAGTGGGTACAGTTAAGATCAAAATATAACTTCATCAAATACAAAGGAGAAGAAACTGGTGCATGAGTGTGTATGCGTGGATTCTGCTTTAACAAAATGAGCAGTAATATAGCAGGGCCAGGGTTCCCTAGAACAAAGAACCAGAATGTTTTTACTTGTAGGGATAAACCTGCCCTACAAATCTCTCCTACCAGCAACCTTGTTTTTCTGTTCTTTGTGAATATAGCTTCAGTCCTTACGTAAGATAGATTCGGGTCGCCATAACTGGAAACAACTTGAATACACACAACAAGAACAACAACACCATATCATGGTGAACTCTCTCTGTTACAAAGCAAAGTATTTTGAGGTGGTTTGGTCCCGACTGTGCGATTAAGACCCATTAGCTTTGCAAAAGAACTGCTCCTGGTGATGAAGAAAATTGTTGGAACTGGTTTCTTGATACGGATCAACACAGCTGTCTCTATTTTGGGATCTTTCTGTGGAGTGGAATGTCTGCCCTTCAGAGCTTACACTACTGCCTTGTTGGAATTATCCACGTGCTCTTATTCCCCTTATCTACCAGAGCAAATCTCTGATGCCAGTGAGGCAGTGAATCCACTTTGGTTTTAGTCTGAACTGTAAAGAAGTTTTCCAAGGTGCCAAACCATATCTTTAAAATAGGCTCAACATCCTGGACAGGTCCTGTAAAGTTTGTGCTAAAACTTTGAGTGGATTCATTGCCTTACTGGCACCGGGGCCATCCCACCACTGACCAAACATCTTCCAAAACAGCCATCAGTAAGCATCCCTCGAGCTCAGTCCCACCAAGGGCACTGTGAAGTTGAGAGATGAGATGGCATCCCGATTTCACTTTTGTTAAACCCACATACTTTATAAGAGAACAATTACCTCTGATAATTATGTGGCAGGAAAAGTAACCTTAAGAAGTGGTTTAAAATACATGAAGGGCCAACTCAATTATAAATGCTTTCTTTAAAACTCTTTCTTCTGACTGAAATCTCTTGTATCTCTTGTCCACCATTGTTGAATATTTGCCTCCATCAATCTATTTACAAATGCTTTAGTTAATTAACTGGATTACCAAGCTAATTAAAGGTGGAGTCTTTGTTTAAACTGATGGCTCCCTAAAGGTAACCAAGCCGGATTTAGTGAGTTCATGTTCACATGAGCCTAAGACTTGAAGACAAGCACAACAGCCTCCTGAAAAAGGGAATCTGCTTGTGACTAGGCATGTGGGGAGCATGCATCTCATCTTAAAGCAGGGATTCTCAGCCTTGGATCCTCCAGCTGTTTTGCACTTCAGTTCCCAGAAGTCTCTGCTATCACGGCCAATGAAGATGGATTTTGGGAACTGAAAATACCTGGAGGACCAAAGATTGAGAGCCACTGTTTTAAAGGAAAAAACCCCTCACCATTAAAACTCAAATGGTTTTGTTTTGCTGCTGTGTTGGCAGTTGGGGTGACTCCAATTGTGTACAAAGATGCCCATGATGGAAATTCGCCCACCCTATTTTGAAGTATGATTATGGAAACAGAACTTTGAACATAATGCTGCAATGAAAAGAAATGCCTGCAGCCCTGCTCTCCACATTTATGCTGAAATCCTCTTGTTATTCCTAATTAAAATAAACCCATCATCGAATCAACTGGACTCACCATTCAGTAACTGATTCAATGGTCTACTCTAGACAAGACAAGTCACCAGAATTCTAGCCTTAAATTGTTAGGTCTGATTTCTGTGTAACTAAACAATACTTCTGTAGGGTTTACTGACAAGGTCACGCCTTCGCCACTTTTCACAGATTCTTTAAGAACTTAATGCTGTTTTCCTCTTAAAAAGAAGAGAAATCATTTTTGTAGATATTTCAGAATTCTTTGCAGCTACAACTGCTCCTCACAGTCCAGGCATACCTTCATTAACAAAGCCTCTGAGAAAGAAGCTCCTTTTTAACAAAGTTTTTTTATGCCTGCCCACCCATCCCTTTTCCTCATCTGCTGTCTAGCTGTAAGGTTTTTAGCAGCATTCATATTGGTACCATGATGAAGAAGGTCTGGAGAAACAGATTTTCAGTGTCAGATTGTAGGAGCATGTCTGTAGTTAACAATGCAATGAAGCTTAAGGTGGAAAAAAGCAGGATTTTAGTCTAGCCAATCCTACTGTAGTTGTATGTGTCTGCCTACAACAGGCAACACAAACAGCAACTCCCTCCAGAATCTCTTACTGAGCATGCATGAAAGGCAAAAAGGGGAGAACAAATAAGCCTGCCTTATTATCTCCCCAGTATGGTTTTCAGTTTTTTTAAGAGTATAGATCTGTGAATCTGCTTGCCAAAACAGCAATCCTAAGAAAGGTGGAGGTCGGTGAAAGAAACAAAATGTCCTCTGGATGCATTTTGGAAGAAGCTTTAAGATGGTCTGAAGACAGAAAATGTTTTTTTTAAGTAATTTTTATTAAGACTACAAAAAAGAAAAAATATAGAATAAAACAGTGTAAAAAAGATGAAAAATGAAGAAACAAAATACATTAAAAACATTCAGTCATTAACAAAACACAAATGTACAAAAAGAAGAAAAAAACTTACAAAGTTTATCTACTAAAAACAGAAACATAAACATTCTATCATTAACTTCCCACTCTCCAGATCATGGTTGTTGTTGACTCTCTGAAGATTTTACTGTCTCAGATTTATCACTGTTTTCTTGTTGTATTTACTCAGGTAGTTTAGCATCAGTAATACAAATACAGCTATCAAATGTATGCAATACATAGAAGAAAAGGTTAGAAAAGATGTAGTTCTACTAAAAGTGTTCTAAACGTGATTTTCAGTCTAATCCTAATATAACTTGTCTGCCTTCAGTCTATGATAAAAATGACATAACCGTCCCCCGGCACTTTCTAAAATTCATCAGTAGATTTATCTCTTAATTATGTTGGCAATCTGTCAGTCTCTTCTATATCTAAAAGCAGAAAATGTTTTCGTTTACTTATGCAAGGCTAACTTGAGCCGGTTGTTTCATTTCATATGTGCATATTGTTGGTTTTGGACAAAAGGTTTGCTGAAACATGTTCAACTGCTCTTCATTTTTGTGGGTTAGGAAGCTATATCTATTCTTTTCATGTTACTTCTGCCTCAGGTACCAAAGTTTATGTTAAAGTGAGGAAGAATGTGGAAAAAGAAATAAAGTAATGCAGAATTTCTACTTGCAGCATCAAGAATGTGCAGTCACAGAATGGTCTATTGTCTATTGTAGTATTACAATGCATCTGGTGCCATAAACGTACATGATAACACTGTACCAAAGAATGTATAAATTGTTGTGAATTCACGGGGGCAAGGCTCTCGGTCTTTGGAAGCGATTCCACCGAGACCCAGCCGGCTGAATAAACTTCGAATTTCCACTCCGCGAGTCTCGATCTCTATTTTCTGCAACAAAAGAAGTAAAGCCCAAGTACACATCTGCTTCGTTAACTGAACTATACCTGCACAAAGTGTCATGTAGGGCCTTTCCTGTGGTTTGCAGTTTAGGGAGGGGCCTTTAGAATCCTCAGCCAGAGAGCTCTTAGGCCTCAGTAAACTACAAACCCCAGAATTCCACAGGATGATGAAAGTGGAATAATAGCACTATAACAGGGTAGTGTGGAAAGGCCTGTAGTTTGTGGAAGAGGGCAAAGTAGCCTTCTTCCTTTCATCTTCACATGGTCAAAGAAATAAAGGGCATTGCTCCTCTACTGTTTTTTCCCCCCTTGCCTTAGTCCGCTCTCCAAACCAAGCTGCACAATGAGGAGAAACCAATACTCAGAACCAGTGCTACCACTAGGGCAGGATGAGGTGGCTGCCTCAGGTGGCAAACTTGTTATGAAAAGACCACTCAAAAGTCTTTTATTTGTTGATAGTATTTACTTTTTACTCTCAGGAAGGGGAATGAGTGCTTATGAGATCCCTCTCTGTCAAGTGCCCAAATAATATGACTTTGGGAGTTGTGTATGTGTGTGTATATGCAGGCCTGCCATTTGCTGCTCTGTTTCAGTAAACCTGATACCATTCTCCACTCCCTAGTGGACTGTACCACTTCAGACTGGAAGGGCAGGCTTGTCTCATATGCAGATGTTTCTTTGTCACTTTGTGGTAGAGGATGGGCTTTGCACGCAGAAAGGCCCAGATTCAGGCCATTTCCGCACTACACTGTTACAGTGCTATTATTCCACTTCCAACATCCTGTGGAATTCTGGGGTTTGTAGTTTACTGAGGCCAAAGAGCTCTCTAGCTGAGAATTCTAAAAAAACCCGCCCTAAACTGCAAACCCCAGGATTCCACAGGATGTTCAAAGTGGAATAATAGCACTGTAACAGTGCAGTGTGGAAATGGCCTCAGTCTCTGCCTTCTGCTGTACAAAAGGGTTGCAGGAAAAAATATTGGGAATAACTTGTCTACGAATTACTTCAAAATTGCTAACCCAATTGAGGAAAATCTAATTGCAGAGACTGTTTCCACTGAATTTCTTCAAGGAGAGGAGAAATTCTCCAACAGTTTCTGGAGGGCAGCAATTGCATAACTTCTAATCTCCCATGTCTTTGCTGTTGCTATAATAACAGCATTGGGAACATGGCCACTATTTTAGATTCCCCACAACCCTCTGGACTTTGTGTCACTGCTGGGCATTCAGGGTGGAGAAATGGAGACCTTCACACACACAAAAGGCTTTCTTTCTCTGTCAGGTAGGAATAGTGAGGGGGGAAAAAAATTGCCTTAGCTCTATGGGGTGCATGTGCTGCATTTTTTCTTGTTCTTGGCATGGGTTTCAAATACTTTATATTGTTTTAAAGTATTGATATTTTACTATGGTAGCTTATTTAATGGCTTTTAACTTTTTATTAATATTTAATTTATGTACTTTGTTTTGATTAATGTGTGAACTACCTTTGATCCCATTCAAGAGAAAGGCAAGTGATAAATAAATAAATAAATACATAGTAAAAGGTGGTCTAAAACAGTAATTTTCTCTGATCTATTGGCAGTTTCACTTTGATAATTATTTGTGTAGTCTGGCTCTTGAGGTGGACAATATAGGAAATGGAGTGTGGAAGACTATAAAAACCATAATTAAGACCCATAACTATAAAGCTGATAGATCTGCCTCTGTGAACACAGATCAGATTAGCTGGAGGAATGAGACTAACCAAAGTGCATGGTGAGAGAACTGCCAGTGGGCTGTGAAGTAAGTAAAGGCTCCCTAGAGTGCCACGTAGCCCTACGCTGTGGGTATACATTTGTACCTCCACACATCTGAATAACTACTCTGGCCTTTCTTCCTTCCAAGGCCAGGGTGGAAATGGGGATGGTAGTTAGGGCTGAAGTTTAGTGCTTTGCATGCAAAAGTCCCCAGATTTACTCCCCAACATCTCCATATAGACTCCTGTCTGCAATATCAAGGATAGACCATATTGTACTAGTTAAACCAATGACTGGACTATATTCATATAGGAATGCAACACAAATGGGCTGTAATCTGAGGAATGGACTACGGTCACTTATATCAGGCAAGAGAGCCGTACCTGCTGTTGGCATGGGGTTGAGGGCACAATTCCAATAGTTGCATAGTGGAGTACTAATACTACTCTGTCTTAAATCCCAGGTCATCTGTAAAGTCTACCAAGCAATCTTAATCAGGCCTTCTTTGCTTAGTGGGTATACCTGGTAAGTCTGATTATAGAGGAAGTAGGATATAATATTTAAAAAAAACAAAAAACACCACCACTAGGGAATTCTTGATCCAACACTGCTTAAAGAAAGATGCTTGTGATACTGGATCTTCAGGGAGCAAATTGCCAAGAGACCATACTAAGATCTGATATAATAATAGCGAACTTATATTTTCCTTGTGTGGATCCTTAGGTAGCCAAAACAACACCATCAGTATTGAAAACAGAGATACCAGCAGGCTTGCAAGGGCTGCAAAAATATATGGGGTTGTGATGGAATGGAGTATAGAATGAAGGGTGACACTGGCTGGCCAGCGCCCTGAAAAAGAGCACTCACCACTGCAACATGTTACTGCAGTCCATCTCGCAATAATAAAGTATCTCCTTCTATGCCCAATCAAATAATAAAGGCTCTTTCTATGCACAAACTGCATGGTGAATCCAGCTTCCCCCTTTTAGCTCCCCCTTCCTTAGCAACTCCTGCAAAACTTTTTGCCAGTAGCAACTTCTGGGCAGACACGAGACAGCAAGAACCGTCCCCTAAGATAGCCTGAAGGGCAGGTTCAGACTCCACCCTATTTGGCCTTCACGTGTCTCTCCCCCGTGTGGCATCCAAGGTCACTAGGAGGCTGGGTGGAACAGGGCAGTCTGGCACTTGGAGAGGTGGGAGAGAGAGGCCCGGTGGTGGGAGAAGGAAGGTATGGGACATCTGAGCCTTTGGGCCGTGTTCACAGTGCCAAGGCAGGGCCTGGGCATTTGGCCACAAAACAAGATATGGAGAGTGGGTGGAGAGGGAATTATATAAAGCAAAAGGATAAGGCTGCCAAGCCAAACCAGTTCCAACAGCTCAACCGAGAAGGACAGTGATTTCCCAGGTCCAAAGCTAAGACTCATGAATATTATTTATACTCTTAAGGAGAGAGTGGGGGCTGCATGGTTACAACAAAAAATTTTCAAGTTAAGTCACCTATTTTTCTCTTCAGGGTTCCAGACCTCGTAGCCTGAAAGCATTACTTTTTTGGACTATTCTGCCTAGATCATCTTCATCATTATGACCATGCTGGCTGAGGGATTCTGGGAAACATAGTCCTCAAAAATAATATGTACAACTTTAGCTTTTATACTGTCTCCCTCAGCTATGCAACTGAACACGGTAGTTGCCAAGGTGCTACTGCTCTACCAAGAGAAAGACAGCTCAGCTGCCTTAGAAGGACATCTGGGATGACATTAAGGGTGGGAGAAGAGTACAAGAAAAGAGACCAGATTAAAAGAAGTACATCCTCTGGGATGTTATCCTGTGCCAGCTGCTTTAAGACTAGGCTGTCAGGAGGATTTTGTCCTCAATGAATTATTTCCTATGCTAATAAGGAGATGCCATTTTGATTTTTTTTCCCCCTCATGCACCCAAATATCTTCAGCTGACCTTGAGATGTGTAACACTGCCAGAATTTCAACTGAGCTGAAATTCAAAGCCAGTCTTGAGAAGGGGAAAACTCTCTTGAGAATCTTCATTAATCCTGCAGAAACGCTCAGCTTCACTTGAAGCTCCTGGGTGTTGTTGTCTGAGAACACACCCCACAGCTCACACAGAACTAGCAGGAGGAAATACGTGTAGTAGATTTCTTCTTGACATACTAGTTATATCTTGGTAATAATTTGTTTTTATGTGGAAAAAACACTAATGACAGTCAGGGAAATGTACCCTCATTCTCTTTTACTGAGGATATTTTCAGCGGTTCCTACCACAACTGGTGAAAAAGCACTGGGGAGCTATTCCATTTGTACATTTTTAACGTATTTTTTTCCTGGTAAGAAAAAAAGACCAGAGCTTGTAAAAGTTACTGCTTTGGGTTACAACTTAGGTCTCTTTCATACAACACAATTATAGCACTTTAACACCACTTCAACTGCCATGGCTGTATCTTACGAGCTTCTTAGATTTGTAGCTTGGTAAGATGAAGGAACTGACAAAACCATCTCTGAATATTCCTGGCCTAAGAAAACTCTACGAAATTCATGGGGATGCCATAAGTCAACAGTTGACTTGAAGGCACATATACACACAAGGTGCAAGAGCTCTCTGTCAGAGAATTCTAAATATCTCATGAAACCACAAATCCCAGGATTTTGTAGGATGGAGCAGTGGTAATTAAAGTCTCATAAGGGATGTAATTAGGTAGTGTGCAATAGACATTAACCGAGAACTAGGGCTGTGTATATTGAGGAAGGGTCTCTGAGGAACCTGGAAAGTCAGTGTATATCTGAGTATGGAGAAACTACACCCTCATCTTTGTCCATGGTTTCCATATCAGCGAGTAGTAACTTTTCCAAGTTCTGAAAAAATGGTAAACGATATGAGAGTGTAAAATGGATGTCAGTGTTGTCTGGCCCCCCAGCAAAATCCTATGTTTGAAGACAGGAAGACTACAGAATAAAAATCTCACCTGAAAACACACTGGCTGACCAAACCCTCACTGTAAGGAAAGTGGACTGGGATAGGAGTGCAACCTTACTCCATCTGTCTCTCCAAACTGTCTTCCTGTATAGACCTATTTCTCAAAGTAGGTCTGTCACTGGAACATACCACTCTAGGCTGCACGACTGGGGGTTTCACACAATGGACTCCTTCTCCAAACTCCATGCACCCTCCAACTCCAGGCATTTAGAAAATGAGCATGTTTGAAAACAAGAAAATTTTCCTGGCGTGCTTGCTTTTCTTTGTTCATTGTGTTATGAAGGAACATTTCATCATATGAGCAGGGCATCCTACTTTTTAATCCAAAGGGGCATATCCAGATACAGACTGTGTTTGTCACCTCAGAGAACCTCTACTCCTGCACTACTGCATGCCTCCTACCATTAAAAAATTGGCATTTTGATCAGCGATAATGGGCATCGGTCATGGAGATTCATAGGTTATCTAAGCTATTTGTCAATACTAAATACTCTTTACTGATAATTCCCATACTAATTAGACTTTGAGAAAATTGCTATTCTGGGGACATCTTCCAGACCGCCCGCCCACCCACCCACCCCCGTCACTGGCCATAATATCTCTAGCCCAAACAGTCCAGACTGTGGCTCTAATTTAGAAATGCTTACCTTTAGGCTTTTTCAGATGGCATAAATGAATTGGGAGGTACTTGTTGCTGTACAATCTCTTTAAAAAACAAGAAAGGAAGGAAGGAAGGAATGAAGGAAAGAAGGAAGGAAGGAAGGAGCCAAATGATATTTTACAATCATGTGATGTTTTAGGCTATTTTCCATCCTTCTCTGGAATATTCTGAAGCATTGTGTTCCTATCTGAAAGTGAGGTTTTGGTTTAAACTGATACATTTGGTAGTCACATGAATTGAACCAACTGAAGTCATGTCCAATCCCTCAGCCCTCTCTAGCTCAGGATATGTCCACTTCCTTCCCCATCCTCCCAGAACATTGGGCTCCTGTGCTAGAAAAGATCAGCTTCTCCTCCTGACTACTAAATTTCAAATTAGGTTGAAACTGCAAGATTGAGATGGAGGGACATCAGTGCTTGTGCTTGACTGGTGCTTGTGTATGGGGGTTGCTCTTACTGAGACCTTTGTCCTTTAGATTTTAAAAATAGATATAGAGAGAGTTATAGTACTGAAGTGGCTAACTATAACAGTGTTACTCATGTTTGCTTCCATAGAGAAAGATCACACTGTCCTCAACACAGATGCACTGCACTGGAGGAAATAGACAACAATAGCACCCCTAAAATTTACCATTTTAGCACTATAACTTTAGAGAAATTTTTTAATCTATAAAAATTTGGGGAGACACTGGAAGACAAACAGATGGAGACCATGTGGGGATCAAAAAAATTTCAAGTATTTCTGGGGGATTTGAGGGAATTGGACACACCCATTATGAAATGCTATAAGACACCCACAAATGAACTGAAACATGCTGCTTTGAAAAATCAGGAGGCTGTTTGGATGTGGAAGCATCAGGACCTCCAAGATGCAATATAAGATTATATAAATCATTTATAACTGTGATAGATATCATCACATATTCCCAGTCCAGGTGAGCCCTCTGATAAGTGGAGGTGATCCCACCCTAGCCCTTAGTGTTCTCTGTGTTAAAAAGAGCTGCTTGCACTTTTGCATTTGGAAGCAAAATAGGATGCTCTCTCTGTTTATCTCTCTTTAAATAAGATTCAGTTTTTAAAATAGAGTAAGAATCTGGCATGGTACCACTATCCTATTTCTGGTTTCTAGGCAGAGAGAAACAACCTGTTGTGTACGTTGTGTGTTTTGGTGCTAGGGTAAGCAGTGTAGGGGAGCTGGGGGGGTGATTATTCCCAGAGGCAATAAAATGGACTATAAAAGGATTGTGCAGGCAGATTAACACACACACACACCCCATTCATTGCCTTGTAAGTGATAACACCCTGGTTTATTTGCTGTTATTTTTAAAAAGCCGATTCCCTCCATGTGGGCCGCTTCCTAACATAACAGCACAATCTCGCCAACGTGACCAAAGGTCAGAACATCCAGCAAGAAGGAAAGTGGTGTGGATATAGAAGAAGGAACATGAGACTTTGAGATAAAAGCAGCCCTACTGCCTCCTGAAACTCCAACCAGCAACCTTCCCTGTCTCGCTCAAATCTAGAGGGGAAGAAAGGCTTTAAATAGAGTAGTCTTGGCTGTCAGATGCCGTTGAACCTGTCAATTGGGAGATAAAGGTGGGAGAAACAGAAGGAGGTTTAATCTGAATAGTTAGCAACATGCTAGCCAGGTGGAGTTGGAAGCTGCAGAAACTATATCTTATTACTTGCCTCTTGTAGATGGCCAAGAAAGAACAGAACAGCATTTGCAAAGATATAAGTAAAAACATATAAAAAATTGTTAAAATGCAATTAAACAATCCATAGCACTAAAATGGTCTAAAACAGATCCACAGAAAGACAAAAAATAAAAATAAGCAAAACAACACATCATTGAAACGGCATACCACAGCCTTTGCAGTCAATTCCTAAAAGCCTGTGGGAACAGGAAAGTTTTCACACGCCAATCAAAGGAGAGCAGGGGGGTGGGAACCAGGCTAGCCTTCCCGGGGAGGGTTTTCCAAAGCCTGGGTGCAACTACCAGGAAGGCCCTGTTCTATATTCCACCAACCATCCTGGGGAGGTGGTAGAACCAAGATAAGGGTCTCTCCTAAAGATCTTAGAGCCTGTACAGATTTGTATAGTGAAATATGGTCCTTCAGATAACTTGGAACTGAGCTGTATAGGGGCTTTATAGATCATAACCAGCATTTTGAATTGTATCTGGAAACAGGCATACAAGCAATGGAGCTATTGCAACAAGGGAGTTTTATGCTCCCTGTAGCCAGTATGTTAACAGTCTCTCTGCAGCTCTTTGGAACAACTGAAGTTGGTTACTTCAGTTTCCTTCCACCCGCATAGCCAGGAGGAATAAACTAAGATTCAGTTTTGCTTTCTTAAATTCTTGACTTGACATACTATATGAACCACAAATTGTGGTATATTATGAACTCTAATCCAGTCCTTCCCAAACTGACACCTTCCAAATGGCATAATTCCCCACCATCATGGTCCATCTGATTGAGGAGGTGGTGGAAATTGTAGTCCGACACATCTGGAGGACAATAGATTGGGGAACACCACTCTAGTCTGTTGCTGAACAAGGTAACTTCAAACCACATGTTATGAATCTGGCTTATTTCTCATCCCAGAGCTTATTTAAAGCCATGATTCCTGATTACTTTCCAGGATCTGGGGATAGCAAAACTCCTTCCACCTGGAGTGGAGGAAGAGAAGGGAGGGTGCTACAGCTCACAGAGGCTTGCCCACGTAACACTAAATCATGGTTTGGTGTGCAAACTAGTCTTCTGTATTCCAAATATAGGTGCTGCATGTATGAAGATGAAGGAATGATACTTGGCAAGTGAACAGGATTTCTGGAGAGGTGTGTACGTGTTAGAACCTTGCCCTTCCTGGCTTATTACAAAAGCTAGAGGGGGCTTGGCTGAGTGGGTAGAGGGAGTGGTCAGTGGCTCACTAATACAAGACATAGTTCCACAATGCCTAAAAGAGGAAGTTATAAGACCATTGTTGAGCCATCCTCAGATCCCACCATACTGGAAAACTGCTAGCCTCCTAAATCCACAGGTTCCTGGATAAGATGGGTTACATAGCATTATTTTGGCCTGGATTCAGGCCTGATAATGGGACATAGACAGCTTTGGTTGCCTTGGTGCAGTCTACACTTGGAACTGGAGAGGTGAAATGTGTTCCTGTGTATTCACAATATCCTTCAAGGGCTAGCTCTAGGGCCATCTATGTCTTTTTAATTTTGTAATCTGTTTTGAGTCCCAACCTGGGAAAAAAGCAGGGTATAAATAAAGATCATCATCTCGCTGGGATGGAACTTAGAGACACTATTTTACAGTGACTCTGTCCTTTCTTGGAGGAGTAAACCCAGAAAGGGATGATGGATGGCTCTTCTTTGACTCCTTGGCCTTTGTCCTACAGGTCCCTCAGGGGTCAGTTCTATCCCCCAGGCTATTTAAACTGCTGGAAGAGGTTGTTTGGAGTTTGGGGGTACAGTTTCATCAGTATGCAGATGACACGCAACTGTATTACTTATTCTGTTTAAAAGAAGCTGGTTTTTTTTTTTTTACTGCTTTTCATCCTGGAGAGAAGTGACTAGTGGAATGCCACAGAGTTCTGTCCTGGGCCCAGTGCTATTCAACATCTTCATCAGTGACTTGGATAAAGGAGTAGAGGGCATGCTGATCAAATTTGCAGATGATGCCAAATTGGGAGGGGTGGCTGATATGCCAGAGGACAAGATCAAAATTCAAATGACCTTGACAGATTGGAGAGCTGGGCCAAAGCTAACAAAATGAATTTCAACAGAGAGAAATGTAAGGTCCTACAGTTAGGCTGAAAAAATGAAATGCACAAATATAGAATGGGGGAATACGTGGCTGGATAACAGTACGTGTGAAAGGGATCTAGGAGTCTTGGTAGATCACAAGCTGAACATGAGTCAGCAGTGTGATGCGGCAGCCAAGAAAGCCAACGCGATTCTTGGTTGCATCAATAGGAGTATGGTGTCTAGATCAAGGGAGGTAATGGTACCACTCTATTCTCATTTGGAATGCTGTGTCCAGTTCTGGGCACCTCAATTCAAGAAGGATATCGACAACCTGGAGTGTGTCCAGAGGAGGGTGACCAAAATGGTGAAGGATCTGGAAGCCATGCCCTATGAGGAGTGGCTTAGGGAGCTGGGTATGTTTAGTCTGCAGAAGAGAAGGTTAAGAGGGGACATGATAGCCATGCTTAAATATTTGAAGGGATGTCATGTCAAGGAGGGAGCGGGCTAGTTTTCTACTGCTCCAGAGACTAGGACAAGGAGCAATGGATTCAAGCTGCAGGAAAAGAGATTCCACCTGAACCTCAGGAAGAACTTCTTGATGGTCAGAGCTGTTCGGCAGTAGAATATGCTGCCTCGGAGTGTGGTGGAATCTCCTTCTTTGGAGGTTTTTAAGCAGAGGCTGGATGGCCATCTGTTGGGAATACTTTGATGGGTGTTCCTGCATGGCAGGGGGTTGGACTGGATGGGCCCTGTGGTCTCTTTCAGCCCTATGATTCTGTGGTTGTAAACCAGGGCCTGTTGACAGGAATGGACTGGATGAGAGTGAATAAACTGGAACATAAACCATATAAAACAGAGATACTCTTGGCCCGTTGGAAGGTGGAAAAGGGATTCATCCTGTGCTGGATCAGGTTACACTCACCTTGAAGATGCAGGCTTACAGCTTAGGTATTCTCTTGGATTCAGTCTTGAACCTGAAAGCTTAGTTTTCTGCAGTGGCCAGGAGTACATTTGTACAGTTAAGGCTTGTGTGTCACATGTGCCCATTCCCAGAAACATCTGATCCAGCTGTGGTGACACATGCCTTGGGCGTGGTCTCTGGATTACTGTAACACTCTTCCTATGGGGCTGCCTTTGAAGACTGTTCAGAAACTTCAGTTAGTTCAGAGAGCCACAGGCAGATATCTGACAGAGGCTAATTATAAGGAGCATACAATTACCTTTGTACAACAATTCCTGCGGACTAGTTTGTTCTCTAGCATAAAGTGCCGGTTATAACCTATGAAGCCCAATATGGTTTGGGTCCAGATTACCTGAAAGACTATATTTTCCCATATGAGTCTGCCTGTGTCTTGAGATCTTCAAGGGAGACCTTCCTCTGTCTTTACAGGATTCACAGGTTAATTTGGTGAGAAAATGGGAGAGGGTCTCCCTGGTGACTCCAGCGTATAAGACGCACAGGCGTATAAGACACACCCCATTTTCAAAGGTTATTTTTTGGGGGGGGGGGAGTGTATCTTATATGCACACAGTAAATTTCATTTATTTTCATAGCCAATCTTTGTAGAGCTTGAAATCAGAGTGCCTGTGTGCCCTGAGGTCAACCCAAGACATTTTGCTGCCTAAAACAGGACAAGAAATGGTGCTCCCCCTTCCCTTCAAATCATGGAGCATAATACCCTTGGGTGAGGGAGGCACCAGATCTCACAAGTGAATCTTCCCCTTCCTGGCAGTAAAAATATAATCATAATAAAGTGCTAAGTAATTGGTATTCCTTCATGACACCCCAAATCTGCTGCCTGAGGTGCTGAATGGTAGGGTCAGCCTTGGCTTTGTGAGTATGTACACAATGCACATTAGCTGTTGCAAAATTTTCCTTACAAGAGGTTTGAGATTCTTGTGAGAGTACAAAACCACAGTCACTTTGGGGAGGACAGAAGCGAAGTCATCCCAGGGCAAGTACTGCTTTAACAACCTATGTCATTCTTCTCAGCTGTCAGAAAGGGCAGTGGCAACAGTAAGGGTAGGAGGAGGTGCAAGTCCAGGAGGGGTGCAAGACCAGAGGTTTCCTACATTCCTTGCCAAGAATCTTGACAGGCACTTGAACTCTGGGTCACAGACTTCGGGAAACAGCTGGCTGGATCCCTCTCTTGGCTTTTTGAGAGGAGAGAAAAAGAGAGAAGGGAAGAGAAGGAATTTCTTCAGCTGGCCCTTTGTTCTGAACAACTGGAGACTTTGCTATTTAGCAACAGGAGCCAAAAGGATTATCAGTGGAGGGAACAACAATCTTGTCACCCAGGCTCAGCTGGCTTGTATAACAGGGACAGTTTGTACACAGAGATATGGAGAGACAGTAGTGATGACAGGAGAACAGGTGGCCAGGAAGCACAAAAGTGGACAGGCAAAAATGAGGAGGGGGGGGAGGAGGAGAGAAAGCTGATCTTATTTTCAGAAAGTACAGAAAAGGCCTCTCCTAGGCAGGCCAGTTTGCAGTGTCTATATATATGCACTGTATACCAACAACAAACCCATCCCGCAGCACCCTGCCAAGATCTAAGTAACTCACTTAAGGTGCCAAAAGACCATTCCTGTAAGCTGCATGAGTCATGCAAAGTAACTTAACTCGCATATATTGATACATTTTGCTGAATTTATTCAGCTTCTGCAAACAACGTGGGGGAGCTATACAATATTTCTGTTATCAGCTTCCCCTTGGGCTTTTGAGATTTCATAAAACTCACCCTGTTCATCTTCAAACCTATTTTTTATGCACCTCACTGGGACTGGAAACTCTCTTAACTCATCCATTCCTGGGAAGCAGGAATACTTGGAAAGCTTGATTGTGAAATGAAAATGCCAGATTCTGATGCTCCTGCAACAAAGTTGTAGAAAACATTGAGCATTGCAAAGAAGAATTGTATGTGTTGCCCGTGCTAAAAAGCATTTAATTGTGTACTTTGAGGGTAAAAATTTAGCAAAATGTAAATGGGTTCACAGGAAAGAAGAAGAGGTGAGTTCCTGGTGCCAAGAAAAATTTCAAATAAATCCATAATTCACTATAGCAATGTCATTAGCCTGGAATCATTTGTTAATCTATTGTAGTTCTGTAGTTCACGTTAACAGTGCATTTGCTCTTCCATCCAAAGGCTGAGTTGCATCCACTCCATGGTGCCTTCCTCAGCTTCCGCCTCTTATGCTTATTCTACATCAATGTCCTCTTCTTCTTCTTCCTCTTCTTCTTCCTCCTCTCCATCTTCCACTTCAGCCTCTTCCTGTGCTTCGCTACCCAATTTGACTAAGACAGGACCAGGGGGTGGAGGACCTCCATCACTGGATGTGTTCTCCTCCTCTTCCTCCTCCACTGGGTAAAAGTGACGAGCTGCTGATAGGAAGTCATCTCCTATATCCAGGAGTAGGAGCCTGTCCTGGAATTGAAGGATGGGGGAGGTGTGTGATGAGGTAGACAAAAATGTAAAAAAAATATGGACATGTGGTCACTTTCCATGCAAATACCTCCCCCCAAAAAAGCAGGCGTACACAAACTTTTCTTGGCCTGGGGCAGCATCCAGTGTCAGTATACATGTAAAACTGTGTGCATACACTTTATCTCTCTCCCCCACAAGCTCTCTTCCATCCCTCTCAACCCCCTTGTTATCTATACATCTTAGTACATAACGGTGGAGAGATTTAAACCTCCCTTTCTTGCCCCATGAGATCCAGGGACTGGATTGTGTGTACCTATGTATGAATGAAAGCCTCTTACATTCCCCACCAGGATGGCTGATTTCTTTGTTGCTGTTAGCAGCAGGCAAACAAGGATTTTTGGAAGCAAGATTAGGAGGTGAGGTACTCAGAGAGACTTTTTCTTCTCTCATTCCCCAGTCATCTTCACCAAGACTGTTTTCCTTACTGTTACACTTGGTGAGAAAACAACTATCTGCAAAGCCAGTGAATATCAGTGGTTGGGGTCAGTGCTTTCACTGGCTACATAGGGCATAGCTGAAGGCTGCATGTGATCCAAGGACCACAAGTGCAGCAGTTATCTCTAGCTAGTTCTATTTAAACTTCCCGCAGCTTCCTCCCCTACTCACGAGGACAAAAAGGTATCTCTCTGGTGGGCCGCCATGGTGACGGCCAAAAATGGTTGTCTGCTCAGCCAGGGCAGTGTGGAGCTTGCGGGCTTCCTGAGGCTTGCGAAGGGATTCATATGAGGTGCTGGAGGTTACAGTGAGAAGACCATCTGCTTCATCTTTGAATCCTGCATTGACAAGTGACCATTTAACCCCCGTTTTCATTATCGAAAATGCTTTTCTGCCATTTTTCTTACACATATCCTGCTGGATAGCTAGAGTTCTCTGGGCAGTTTCCTATAAAAGTAACAATCATTCAAAGAAAGTTTAACCCTACAAACAAAGATGTGGTGTATTTACAAACACTTGGTCAACAAAAGAATCCAAAATCAGTACAAAGCCTCTTACAGGCAATTTTTTTAAAAAAAATTAACACACTTCAGATTGATTTTTTTTTAAACACGTCAAATACACATCATCTTAAAACACCTGAGTGTGTGTGTGTGTGTTACATTTTAATCTGGGACCAAGCACGCAGCACTGTGCAGAGAGAGAGGACTACAGAGACCATCTAGAGGCGGTAGGGAGGAAGAGGCTGCTGACTGTTGCTGCTGCCTTGGACCTCTGCTTCACCAGTGGGACTCTGCTTTTTGCAGGAACAGGCCTGTAAGTCAGCTGGTATTGCTCACCATCCGGCACAGCTGCCTTGCATGTCTGGGACATTAAAATCAGGACTCTTGCAGAGGTAGATCTGCTGCCGGCGGGGACACTGTTGAAGGGGGCAACACCAAAGAGTGTTACCCTTTTGAGGGAGCCACTTGGGAGAGTACAGAAGGGCAAGGGTCTGTTCTTTTGCCTGACAGAGGCAAAGGTTTGTTATGTGCTTTTTTACAATCTGCGTATTTGTATATTGTAGTGTTTGTTTTTAAGAGCTACTGCTCTGTCTGTCTAATACAGGAATGATTGTGTTTTCCAGAGGAGGGAGGAGGTCCACAGATTAGATTGGAGATGTTAATTTCTCTCAGCTCTGCCTACCAGGTAAGACCTGGGATGTGGGGAGGTACAGCCGCAGTGGTCTGTTGTTCCATCCCCTTGACCAGATGTCTTCTCCCACGGGTTTTGAGTGTGTACTAAAGATGGGTAGCCAGAGTAGGACCGACTGAGTGAGTGAAGGGGGTAGTCAGTGCCTCCTTACAGCAAAGCAGAATTCCAGCTTCCTTATTCCAGAGCCTTCATGGGGCTCTGCTGCTGGATACCAACAGTGGTGGCAGCTACAGGGATACAGCAGCATGGCTCTGTGTGTGTGTGTGTGTGTGTGTGTGTGTGTGTAGGTGTTGAAACTGCGCTCCTTCATTTGCAAATGAGGGAGCAGTTTGGGCATGTGCACATGCCTCCTGTGTCCCTTTTTTCAGGGACATGGCAGCAGGGACACAGTGGCAGCTATGTGTGTCCATCCAAAGTGCTCCCTTATTTGCAAACAAGGGAGCAGTTTGTGCACCCATACACACAGCCTGCTGCCACACACACCCTGCTGTCACGTCCCTGATGAAAGGGACAAAGCAGCAGGTGTGTGTGTGTGCACATCCAAACTATGACTCTGAAGACCAGGGCTTGAATCCCCACTTAGGCATGGGTGACCTCAGGAAAGTCACACTCTCTCAGCCTCAGAGAAGGGCAAAGGAAACAAATCTTGCCCCAAAAAACCCCATTATAGATTTACCTTAGGGTCACCATAAGTCAGTTTTCAAAGGGGAAAGACAGGATGGCTAGGCAGAACCTCCTGTTGTTTAGTGGCACTTTGTTGTTTTGTGCCTTCAAGTCACTTTTGACTCACGGCAGTGCTAAGGTGAAACTATCAGAAGGTTTTTGGTCTTTTTGCAATAATTGCTCAGAAGGGATTTGCCTTTACCTTCCTCTGAGGCTGAAAGAATATGATTTCCCCAAGGTCACCCAGTGTCTGAGCAGGGATTTGAATCCTAGTCTCCGGAAGCCTTTTATAAATAAAATATTTTAAATATTCCAATATTTATTTAAATATTCAATCTAAATTGAAACATTTAAGTCTTGGAGGTCCCCAGCAACAAAATATATTTACAGGGGATCCCCAGAAAAGGTAAAGAACCATGGATCTAAATCCATTTCAGTCTAGTTTCACATATGGCTATGGGACAGAGACAGCTTTGGTTACGTTGGTAGATGGCAGGGAAATTGACAGGGGCAATATGTCCCATGGTATTCTTCTGGGCCACCTTGTTAGGATAGCACTTTGGAAGCATTGTTTTATAGTGGCTCCATTCTTCCTTGAGGACAACCCAGAAGGTGGTGCTGGGAGACTCTTTTTGACCCCTTGGCCATTGGCCTCAGGGTCAAGTTTTGTCTCCAATTCTACTTCAGATATACATTAAAGCTCTGGGAGAGATTATTTGGAGTTTTGGGGTATGGTGCCATCAATATGTGGACATCATCCAAAACTACTACTCCTTTCCCCTCTAGTCCAAGGAGGCTGTCCTGATCTTAACCTCAACAATGGACTGGATAAGGGCAAACAAATTGAAACTTAATCCAGACAAAACAGAGGTGCTCTTGGTCAGTTGGAAGACAGATTAAGAAATAGGAATTCAGCCTGTGTACAGTGGGGTTACACTCTCCCTGAAGACACAGGTTCACAGTTTGAATGTACTCCTGGACTCAGCTTTGAACACAGGCCCAGGTTTCTGTGGTGGCCAGGAGTGCTTTTGCACATTTAAAGTGTATGTGCCAACTGCACCTGTTCCTTGAGATGTTGGGTCTGGCCAGAGTAGTACATGCCTTAGTTATATGCTGTTCTGACTACTGTAACATACTGTACTTGGGGCTGCTTTTGAAGAGTGTTGTTACCGCTGTTTCTAGCCCGAGCTTGTGGGATATTAAGATATCATTTTGATATCAATAATTCGGCCTTCTGTACCCATTCCTCTCCATGTGCTTGCGAGGCCCCCGTGTCAGGGATTCCAGGCAGGGAACCCTGGGAAAATGATCAGCCCACTGCAAAGATGTTGCATCATGCCCCAGCTGTGGGTAATTGCAAGGTTGCATAAGAAACTGGGGTCTTGTGCAGGTGGTAGAGGGAGGTGTGCAAACCTCTACCTGATTGGTTGTAGATATGTATATAAGAAAGCAATCCCCAGTATGTATTTGTCTGTTGACCAAGCCGGTGTCTGGCGTAAGCCTTTGTCCGTCTGTTCTATGTTTTGCACATAACAGAACTTTGCTGCAAGATAAAGTGCCTCCTGTTTGGAAGAAACTCCTCTGTGTGTGAGTATCCTTACTGGGGAATAAGGCTGCTGCTGTTGGCTCGCTGAACTCTGGCTTTTCCCGCTGCATTTCTGTGGGGCTGAAACTCCTATCATCCCCAACACCCCAGACAAGCACGCACACAGGCGCGGCCGACAATAGCCGAACCATTCACATCCCAATCTAGGCAGGCCAGTCATTGCCAAATGCAGCTTCAGGAGACCTCAAGGCAAGTACCACATTATGTATGCACGCTACTTACAAAAGATCCCCTGCCCCGCGCAGGCAGCTTGATGAGCAGATTATACAACTCTCAAGCACTCTGCATTTGCATACTGGCTACTCTATTGACCATCTGGCTATAACTCAATCATCTAAAGTACTGACCTTTCGGAGGCTTTGTCTCCAGCCCCAAACTCATTGTTTTCCCCAAGTACGGACTAGCCTGCGGTCACAATTTTCCCTGTAAGAACCCCTGACTTTGAGCGCTTCCTCGGATCGCTCTTGGCTTCCGTCCCGCCTTGCTGTCGCTTTGTCCAGCGAGCCTTCCCCTCAGCCCCACATGCTGAGAATCCACGCTCCCCAGCTTCTTTGCTTCTTACCGGGCTTCAGGACAGGTATAGTATGTCCCATACCAAACCTCCTCTAAAAATCCCTCTATCCCACTCCTACCTTTATTTCTATAGCTTCTTGTGTGAGTGTGTTGCATACACTTGTGTGATTGTATTTCAATAAAACAATTATTATTATTTCAACTTCTGCCTTATCATTGACTTGGCCTGACCCCGTAGACATAGGGCTCAGGATCTTGCTACATTACCCTGCCTCTCGCATTGCAAACTTGTGCTCTGTGCTAATTCCCTCCCCATTGTTTGAGCACATTTAGGTGTCCCTCCCGGGACCCCCAGAAATCAGGGTAACAGTGTTTCAGAAACTTCAGATGGTCCAACGAGCTGCAGCCAGATTGTTAACTGGGTTAGGCTATATACTACACCTCTGTTGAAACAGCTTCTTGCTGCCAGTGTTTCTGAGCACAATTCAAAATGATGGTTATGACCCCTAAAGCTCTATAGTTTAATTCTATTTTAATGCTCACTTTTTGTATGTTTTAATTGTACCATTCTTTTAAATTGCGATCTGCTTTGAGTCCCAATTTTGGGAAAGAAGCAGCATACAAATAATAAATAAATAAATGGCTGTCTTTTATAAAGTCTTTTCATAGCTGGGATTCCACTCTCCTGATAAAGGCACCTAGAAAAAGTCCATGGAAGATATACTCAGGTTCTGGATATTCCTGTGTGGGAGGAAATGGTCTTTATCCTGATCTCAACTGGTTTAATCTGCCCTTTGAATTAGACCTGGAAATCAAGGGGAGGTCAAGGCAAATGAAACTACCAGAGCATTATGTTCTGATCATCCCATCCAAGAGTTTTGCAGCTGTAGTTTGGAGTAGCTTACATGTTCATACTGTTTCCAGGGCTGAACACCTGTACAAAGCATTGTAATAATTAAAAGAGAAAATGGCCAGAGCACAGTCGGCTGATAACTGAGGTAATGATCCAGTAGTCCTTAGTTCTAGAGTTCTAGAATCTAACGACAGCCTAAAACCAGCTCTGGCAGTATACTTCTGAGTCAGCAAAATCCTACTCAGCAGTCAGGTCTCACCCTGCAAATTCAAAGGGTAATTCCACTGGATTCTTGAAAATCACACTTTTTTTTTAACTTTAGTCCTCACAGGTTACAGAAATACCTGAATCCCCTCTCCACTGGCCTCAAATTGATCTTCCTCTTCATTCATAGCAAGGAAATAATCAAATCAGTTGACTGGCATCTACATTATTTTCCTGACATGGCATATAACACCTCTGCATTTAGAATGATTATGAACATTCATTGGCACAACAGCATTTTGGACAATGACTTGGAATCAAAACAGTGATTTGGTAGACCTCAGTTTGTTTTTAACACATAATTTTATCAGTAATTTCAAAAACAAATTTATGACATGTTGCATGTAAATTTTAAAAGTTCTCTTCAGAATGAATCAGATAGTGAATGCATTTGTTTTCCTATCAGTATTGTGGTTTAGATTCTGTTTCCAATGTTTAACAACCTTAATTCAAAAATTAAGTTTTAACAACTACTAAGATCACATAGTTTTGAATAATATGGGACCTTTATGTCTAGATGCTCATGTTTTGATGTAAATGAATTTGGCAATGTAACCTGACAAAACCTGACAAAGAGGAACATAACGATTTAAAAGTAATTTGTTTGGCAGGGTTTTAAAATAAATCAACTTAGAACAATGTTCTTGCTGCCAAAAGATGAGAAAGCTAGTATAAATGGAACTGTGAGAAATCAGTAATGGTAATAGTTCTCTTAAAACATTTCTGTTTGAGCTGTGTTAAAAATACCCAGTATGAAGTTCAAGGGCATCATACCTAAGACTTCCAGGATTTGCTTCCATCTGTCTTTCACCTTCTGACGGATCTGTCGATGGGCAATGATATCAAAGCTCAACCGTCGATAACCCTTGGTTATGATAAGAGAGAACATAAAAACAATGAACTCCTGAGCTATAATTATTAGCAGAACAGCCACTGTTATGATGAGTAAGGCCCATCTGAAGGATGGAGCTATATATTTTAGGGATCTTTCAAGGTATCTTGTGTGCACATGGGAAACAATGAGACAGACACAGATGGAGGTACATCTTCATCTATCCGACTTAGAGATTCTGAAGTCAGGCTGATCTCGGATGAGATCAATGCAAATTTTGTAGCAAACTTTCAGGGCCATGCATACATTACATTCATAGGATCACGCAGCATGCTCTGCTATTTCGCACAAAGTCCAGAGTCCTGGGAATCTCACTGAATATAACTCCCCACAACTCTTCTAGACCTTATGACTATGGGCCTTTCCTCACTACGCTGTTATAGGGCTATTATTCTACTTTCAACATCCCGGGGTTTGCAGTTCAGGGAGGGGCCTTTAGAATTCTCAGCCAGTGAGCTCTTTGGTCTCAGTAAATTACAAACCCCAGAATTCCACAGGATGTTGAAAGTGGAATAAACGTTACTATATAAAAGTTAAAAGTTTGTGAATTTGTCTGCTTGTCTGCATCAGGCAGCAAAGACCTCATACCATTTGCTGTGTGAGGTGAGAAGACCTCGTATGATTGGCTGGCTGTGAAGATTCTATGGAATCCTGGAGTTGGCAGTTCAGGGAGGGGCCTTTAGAATTCTCAGCCAGAGAGCTCTGAATAGGCCAGTTGCCATGGAGATGAGGCCTAGCAGCAACTCCCCTCAGGAACCCAACCTCTGCACCTTAACAACTCTGAATACAGACTGGATTTGGGAATATGGGCAAAAGTTACAGGTACTGAACAACACAGTTTGGGGAATTAGAGACACAGGATCTCAAATCTGTGTATTTCAATAGCATCTAACTCCTAAGGTAATGCAAGGTAATTCCTAAGGTATTTCTAACAAGTGTTACCTACGAGAAAATAAAATCTTGGGCAACGCTGGGTAAACATGCTAATAGCACTACAACAGTGTAGTGCGGAAAGGCCCGCTGTGACAATGAGAGTGATAAGATATGAATAAAGCAGTCTAGCCATGATACCCAGAGTAGGGGTAAGAATCATATGGCTCTCCAAATTCTGTTGTATTGAAACTTCCAGCAGCCCTCGGTGGTAAGGAATACCGAGTAGGGTGAGGTAGTCAATGGTAAGGAATACTGAGAGCTGCAGCCTGAGGTGAGGGCCGCACCATTCCCATCCCTGTATTAATTAATTTTCAAGAAGTTTCACACGAATTCAGTTTCTGCTTTTATACCATGGTTTTCCTATTGGCTCCTGGCATCATCTAAATTCTTGCTTTTGAAGATCCTTGCGGTGACGCGCAAGTCGGGAAAGTAACACAAAGGCATATTCCCAACGCTGTCCAGTTGTGTGTGGGAGACTTTCACGCAGTTAACTTCTCTTCCCTGTGAAAACGTCCATGTGCCTAGGCAACTGACCTCTGATCCACGGCGCATTTTTGACCTCTTCTGCAGCAGCATATACAGCTCACGATCATCATCCCGCTCCATGTGGGTTTTGTCCACAGGCTCATTCCACAGGTTTGCTGCTTCTGCTTGTCGCCGTTTCCGCAAGTTGTTGAAGTACTGAAGTGTGTCACTGTAGAAAAAAAAATAATGTGATATATTTGCTCTCCAGAGTCCAAACCCAGGCCTAGTACTCATGGAATAGTAAACCCATTTCCTTAGAGACTGTACCATTCTGAGTTGCAGATGAGAGTTCAAAGAAATGCAGGCTCTCCCCTATAAAAATGCTTCCATTCCGGAGACAACAAGCAAGTTAAACAGATGTCTTAGCCTACTCATCTCCCTGACCTGTTTGTTTCAATTCACAAAACATTTTGTCTGGAGAGTAAAAAAGCATTGTGTGATTGCCACCATCATCTGCAACTTGAAGTTGTACAGTCCAGACACAGGTTTACCTCCTCAGCAGACCTAGGATTCTGCATGGTCTGGTAACTATAGTGTTGGGGGCTGGATTTTTGGTGTTGACAGAGTTCAAAACTTACTATTTGGACAGCCATCCTGATCACACGGATTTGGACTACAGTCCCCATCTGGTGGATTTTGGAAACTGTTATCTCCAAACACAACAATTTCAGCTTTAGGGATTGTCCTCTGCTCCATACAGTTATTTGTTTAGAATACTTGCATACCACTTTTCACCTAAAAGTTTTCAGGGCAATCATTAAAACATTCTAAAACATCTTAATCCTAAAGGTCCTATTACAGTTCATTAGGCATGTAAATCTTAGAAACATAGAGCTGGAAGAGACCACAAATGTCACTGAGTCTAACCCCTTGCCATGCAGGAATATACAACAAAACATTCCTGACAGCTAGCCATTCAGCCTCTGTTTAAAAACCTCCAAAGAAGGAGGCTCCACCACACTCCAAGGCAGTGTATTCCACTGTTAAACTGCTACCATCAGAAAGTTCTTCCTAATGTTTAGGTAGAATCTCTTTTCCTGAAGTTTGAAACCATTGTTCCATGTCCTAGTCTTTGGAGCAGCAGAAAATAAGCTTGCTCCACCTTTCATATGACATTCCTTGAAATATCTAAACATAGCTATCATGCCCCCTCTTAACCTTCTGTTCTCCAGGCTAAACAAACCCAGCTCACTGAGCCGTTCCCCATAGGGCACAATTTCCAGGCCTATTATCACTTTGTTCACCCTCCTCTGGACATATTCCAGTTTGTCAATATCTTCTTGAACTGTGGTGCCCATAACTGGACCTAGACACTATACTACTATTGATGCAGCCCAGAACTGCATTGGCTTTTTTTGCTGCTGTGTCACACTGCTTGTGATCTACTAAGAGTTCTAGATCACATGTAGTGTGGTCAAGCCAGGTGTCATCCATCTTATATCTGTGCCTTTCATTTATTCTGCCTAAGTGTAGTACCTCATGTTTCTCCCTGCTGAAATTTCTGTGGTTAAGTTTTGGCCTACCTCTCTAATCTGTTAAGTTCATTTTGAATTTTGATTCTGTCTTCTGGGGTACTAATTTGGTGTCATCTGCAAATTTGATAAGAATGCCCTCTATTCCCTCATCCAAGTCACTGATAAATATGTTGAATAATACTGGGTCCAGGACAAAACCCTGTGGTTCCCCATTAGTCACTTCTCTCCAAGATGAAGAGAAGCCATGGGTGAGCACTCTTTGGGTTTGGTTGGTCAACCAGTTACAAATCCACTGAACAGTAGCATTGTCTAGCCCATATATTACTGGCTTGTTTTGAAATAGTATCATGGGGGATCTTGTCAAACATCTTACTGACATCAAGATAATGCTATATCTACAGCATTCCCTTCATCTATAAAGCATGTAACTCTAACAAAAAAAAATGAGATCAGATTAGTCAGACATGACTTGTTTTTAAGACATGCTGATTTCTAGTGACTACGGCATTCCTCTTTAAGTTCTTACAGACTATTTAATGATATACTCTAGAACCTTTCACAGTATTGATGTCATGATGACTGGGCTGTAATTGTTTTGAGTCCTCTTTTTTTTTTCCTTTTTGAAGATGAGGACAATATTTGCCTTCCTCCAGTCTTCTGGTACTTCTCCTGTCCTCCAAGAATTCTCAAACGTTATTGCCAGTGGTTCTGAGATTAATTCTGCTAGTTCTTTAATACACCTGGATGCAGTTCATCTAGCCCTGGAAACTTGAATTCATTTAGAGTAGCCAGGTATTTAGAATAGCCAGGTATATATTTACCTATATTGTACAGCATTTCCCCTACCATATCTTCTGCTCCATTTTCCCCAGGTCGAGCACTGTTTTTCTTTTGAGAGAGAACTGAGGCAAAGAAGGTGCTGAGTAGTTCTGCCTTTGCTCTGTCCCTGTTAGCATTTTACCACCTTCTCCATACAGTGGCCCTGCCATTTCTTTGTTCTTTCTTCTCAAAGTTATTTGGCAAAGCCTTTGCTTTGATCTGCTAAATTAATTTTAAAAAATAACCCTAACTGACAGCCATTGGGAGTGGTAAAGAGCATCACCACTCATTACAACAGTTCCCATAGTTACACCCCCAGAGAGAGTAAGAAAATGCAGGCAGCCTTGATAATCCATACCCAAATCTAAGAGCTTCTCTGGATGCAGCCAATAGGAGGTTGCAATATTTCTTGCTTTTACATAAAAAAAAAAAAAAAAATCAAAATGACATTTCTGTTGTCTTAGACTATATTCTTGCAATTCCCAGCAGCAGCTGCAACATCTTACTCCCATTCTCAAGTGTATTTCTTCTTAAATTCTGAGACATGTAAGAACAACATTGTTTCCTTCTCATCTTTCCTCCCCTCCCCCTTTTGAGTTATGGTGCTACTATAGCGCACCAGAGAAATGGCGCTTTTGCACTTTAATTCTATAACTTTATTTAAAAAAAAAAAAGTAGAAAATTTGCCCATTAACCAGTAGGACTACCAGCAAATCATTTTCCAGTTTAAACAAAGATTTGGAAGATTCCCAGCCCAGGTCCAAATAATCACTGTGCACAGCCCCCAACATAATGCAACAAGCAGATCGGGAGGCAGCAGCAATGGGCAAAACCCAAGGAGCTATATTGCAAGAGAGAGCCAGTATGGTGAGAGAGTCAGTGTGGTATAGTGGTTTGACTATTGGACTACAACTCTGGAGATGAGGTTTTGAATCCCTGCTCAACCATGGAAACTCCTTGGGTGACCTTGGGCAAATCACACTTTCTCAGAAGAAGAGGAAGGAGAAGGCAAATGCAAAAAGCCCTTTGAACAAATCTTGCCAAGAAAACCCTGTGATAGGTTCGTGTTAAGGTTGCTGTAACCGCTGGAAACAACTTGAAGGCACACAACAATATTAACATATTGCTAGAACTCATGTTTCTTCTGACCAATGTGGAAAAGCCCATAGTTTATTATATATGAATATGTACACACCTGTGTATGTATACAAATACCTACATCATGTAGGAATACATAGTATCATGTCAAATTTGTTAGATCACCTGACATTCACAGAACATTAAATTAGCAAAGGGCATCGTACTGGTTAATATGTTTGACTTTAGCCAAGTAGCTTTTTGTTTAAACAGGCCTTCAGCCTTGGCTAACCAGGGTAGAGTGATGTGTAACTTGGTGTGCTGTTTTAATATGCATTGTGTTTTTAAAGCGTTTTGTTTTAAATTTTAATGTTTTTTAAAATAGTGTTTTAATTGAATGCACTATTTAACAATTTTTAAACTTTTGTAGTTCATATTGTTTTAACTGTTCTGTTTCAATTTATACTGTAAGCCACTTAGAATCCTGTTTGGGAGAATAGCAGGCTATAAATAAAATAGATAAATTAATCAGCAAGCATAGAGAAACCTGTGGGAATGTGTGGTGTCAAAAGATCTCATCACTTCTTCTAATAAAAAATTCTCAGTTGTTTGACTTTTACTGGCATGTGGATACAAGGACTGAGCAAAATGAGAGCGTTGCTCCCCCAGATAAGAATTTGGCCCCCACAATGAAATGTTCCTTCGGTCCCCAAATTTCTAGCAGTGCAATAACATATGTTGAGCATTTAAAAATACAGGTAAGGCATCCAAAGAAAAGGGCCAGGCAAAGTTACCAGGGCAATGCAAAAACAACAACATAAGATTTCTATGTGTGAATGATTTTCAGCATCTCACTCTTTGCAATGCTAGAAATGTAGGGACTGAAGGAAAATTTTATTGGGAGGGATGGAGAATTATTATTCAGAGGGACAATGCTGTCATCTCCTCCCCATACTTACAACCCTGTTCCACTACAGCACTGGCCAGTACCACCATTGTGAATGTGATATTAAGCTGAAATTAAGGCAAAACAGAAGATCAACGTTCATAGCAGAGAAGGAGCTTTGCCGTGAAAGAACTGACAGTTCTGGTACTGTTGCTGTTATAGATTTCAGTCTGTAGTTTGGGAAGTCAGTTCTCCCAAGCTCTTCACTCACAAGAACATCTGTAAACTGAGAATAATGTAGGAGTGCCAAACAAGGAAAGTGTTTTTTTTTTAATGGTTTAATAATTTGCCTGTTAACCAGTTGATTAAATGCACATACTTATTTGGATAACAGACTGGTAGAAATATCTGTAAGTTGTGCAAAAATTTCTCCTTCATATTTTGATCATTCTTATTTAATCTGACAAAAGAAACATTTCTTTTGAAAAAAGGAAGGGAAATTCTAAGTAAATTCATAAGGATGAAATTCAGGGCGCTTCGGCTTACTATACTTATAAGGTGGGTGAGGATTGTGTCTTATATGTCCTGTGCTTTCATTTTACAGTCACTTCTCTGGCTGCTGCAAGCCTCCCCCACTTCAGTTAAAACCCAGAAAAAGGCATCATGAGGTAATTCCTACAATTTATTTATTTATTTGGAGATAAGGAAGCAGAAGCGGTAGCAGGGGTAGGAGGTAATGAAGAAAATACGCAACTGAAAGAGGGGAAAAAACACATACCACCCCTGACCACCACTTAGGTCTCTTTCGTGCAACACAATTATAGCACTATGATTATGCTGCCATAGCTCCAATCTATGGGATTTGGGGATTTGTAGATTATTAAATATTTAGAATTCTTTGCCAGAGGTCTCTAGTGTATTGTTGACCTAAGAAACACAGGATTCCATAAGATGTAGTCATAGCTGTTAAAATGGCTTCAAAGTGCTCTGAGTAGTGTGAAAGAGACTCTAATGTAGTGTGTAGTATGAAAGACACTCTAATAACAGAAACACAATTTGTTGTTGTAATAGTGTGTACGTGAGCACATGTCTGTGTGTGTGTGTGTGTCTTGGTTGTCCTCCCTCCCTTGTTGTTTTTGTTGTGTGCCTTATGCTGACCCTAAGGCAACCCTATCATGGGGTTTTCTGGGGTGAGAGTGTGTGATATGCCCAAGGTCACCTAGTGGGTTTCCATGGCCAAATGAGGAATCAAACCCTGGTCTCCAGGGCAATAGTTCAACCCTCAAGTCACTACACCAAGCTGGCCCTCCCTACTACTACTCATACCACGTCCCAGAACAGTGCTAGGTATCTTGAGCTCTGGGGAGGACACAAAATAGTGGCCAGGCAGCAGCACAAAAACAAACAGTCCTTGGGGAAAAAAAAAACCCCAGTGTTATGTTCCAATAATTGCCAATGTTAGATATCACTTCTGAGATACTGTTGGAGAATTTCTATTCCTTCTGGAGGACCTGTGTGAAATTGTCTCCTCTCTCCCAAATAGGATGGAGAATTTTGAGAGGATATTAATTTCTTTTTCACTTGTTTTTGTGTTTTGCTATTACCTTTTCATTCAACATAATATACTTATAAACGATCAATACAATAAAGTTGTCTTTAAAAGATTTTAAAAAGAGAAAGAATTTTGAGAAGAAACTTCCACAACTATAATACATACCTCAGTGTATGCATTTATAAGATACTGAAGGAAAAGAGGGAACACTTATATTAAAATCTAAACATATCAAGCTGCTTTATATCAATCACTCAGCCCAGCTTAGTACTGTATACTTCACAAGTCGACAGATTTCACTTTCTGGAATCAACTGCTGTGGCTCTGCAGATATTCCCTAACTGGAACTCCCATTATCTTTCACCACTGGCTATGTGAACAGTTCAACAATATCTTGAATGTCATACTCCCCCATACTCATATTCCTTGTATGCAAAAATCCACTGTTCATTACACCTGTGTGTGTGTATGTGTGTGGAGCTTGGATGTTATGCTGATGCTGCTACAGTTAAACCGCTAAGAATAGCAGATCTGCTCCAAAATCACCCAACTATCTACCAGTAGTTCCAGATACATCTTTTTCCCCCCACTTATTTTTGGGGCCTTTCTATGCTACCCAGTTTTAGTGCCATGATTCTACTTTAACTGATATGATTTCTTACAGAATTCTAGGGCTTGCAGTTGGGGGGGGGGGCATTTAGAATTCTCAACCAGAGAACTCTAGTTCCCCCACCAAACTGCAAATCCCTGAATTCCATAGAATGCAACCATGGCAGCTACAAGAGAAGCTTAGCACTACAGTGCAGGGTGAAGGGACCCCTGATCTATTCTGCTGGCTCTATCTCTGCCAGTCAGAGCTCAAAGGTCTTTCCTAGCCTTTCTATCAGAGATGCTGAAATCAGAATCTGAAGTCTTCCAAGCATCTTGTCTGCCCTTGAATTATGGCTTTTTTACAATGAAAATGCATGTTTAATATTTTCTCTGTATCTCTCTTATTTTGATACAAAAATAGCTTAAAATACACAGCAGCTTTGTCTTTAGTGTTCAGATCTGCCTCCCCCAATTAAAGCTGATGCCCAATGGGCAACAAGCTAACATAATATAGTTCGTTGAAGTTTGCAGTGGCACTGCGTGTGTGTGTGCGTGTGTGCGTGCGCGCACAGTGTGTTGACAAAATTAGGTAAACAACTGGAAAACACCCACGTTTTGGGTTTGACTTTAATGGATTTGATTATTTGTGGGTTTCTTCAACCCTTGCCCATGGTCCTCAAGCACTTATTTTCTGGGGGTATCTTCCCTCTTGGCAGCTCCAATCAGGCTTCGTGGCCCTTTAAAAACTCACTTCTAGTCCTCCTCCACCAGCTGCTGCCTGGCCAGCTAAGAATGGCTTGCAGCCCTTAGCACCACAAACTCTCTCCAAATCCCCTTCCCTGCACACAGAAGGAGATGGGCAAGAAAGGAAGTATAGGGCTACCATGCCAACCCACACCCTTTCCCTGACCTGGTTTAGACCCTGGGTGCCCATTGTCCTCACCATGCAGACACATGCACACACATTTTGATATTTGCAATTTTTTCCAATTTTGCGAGGGTCCTGCACCCCTAACCCTAGCAAATGCGAAGGGCGAATTGTATATTGAAGAGACAATAGCAAAGGATAGTCAAGGCAAGCAAGCCAGAATAATTTTCTATCCACTAACAGCAAATTAATTTCCAGGCGTTATTCTCTATGTTGCCAAAATACAGAGATTGGACAAGTTTTTTTTTCATCTACCAGTCCTAGAATCTTCTAGCTAACATAGCCAAGTAGGAGGTTTCCTCTGATTTAGAGGAGCCCCAAGGTTTGCAAAAGTAAATTAAACTTCAGAAACAAACTGTGTTTAGAAAAAACACAGGTATATAGAATCCTAGAAACAACCTGATGAAGACAGAGCATGCTCAGTGTAGGCACAGAATGCTAGTTGACTGTTGCTTGGAGAGGAAGTGGAACGGAGCAAGGCACGGCTTAAGAGGAGGCTTCCAACACTCCCGTGTTGTATTGCAGGTTCTCCTTGCTTGCACCACAGATAAAGTTTCTTCTTTGTATCTCCTGTTCCTTCCTTCCCTTCAGTAAGAATAGATATTACAGCTTCCAACTTCCTTGCAGCCCCATTTTGAAAGTTAGAACATACTTACGTGTGAATGCATATAGACATAGGCTATTGCATAACTTATTACAGAATCTGGGGGAACTGAAGATCGGTATAAAGTAGAGAGATGCTCATTTGCTGAATCACATACCCAACAACCAGAGGATTCTTCTCTAGTTCTTCTTCATTATAGCAACAGCAACAGCAAACTCTGTACCAGAAATCCATCTCTCCCTCTGCTTTGCAGATGTTGCCAGATCTTAAGATATTCCTGTGACCAGCATATCAAAATGTAATAAAATGAAATAAAAATGGTAGAGGGGGGATTGCCAGGACAATGTTAATCCAAAAGATCTGGGTTTGAAAAGAGGCAGAGTTTTAAAATTCTTTGTAAGCATTGTCTACTGGTCATAAGCAGCTATCATGTGAGATCTTTCTTCCATTGCTCACGGCCTTTAAAGAAAGTGGGAAGTCTAAAATAGTATGTTGTGGCCTTGTCATTTACATGGAATGAAAAGCAGGTTTGTTTTTCCTATCTTAAAGAGAGAGAAAAAGACCACAGGGTTAAAGGCAAATTGGGAGGTACTGCATAACCTTATGAAGGGGAAAAAAAGCATGTATGAAAAGCTGAGAGGATAGCAGAATGAAGTCTTTTCCTTGTCTCTGTTGGTCTCTGGAAGTTTGGCAAATTCAGCTTGTAAAATATGGGCCATTCTATTTGTGTCCTATCCTTCTTCTGAAACAGTTCAGGGTAGCATAAAAAGACCTGGCTCATTTTGATCCTAACAGTCACCTTTGTGAGTTTGATTAACTCGGCCAAGACCTGTAAACATTAATCTTTCAGCTGATAAATTCGAGAATACCTCAGGCAGCATGAACACTGGCCATGGGATTCTGGGAGATGTAGTCTAAAAAAAAAAAAACTTACATTTTCAAGCTTTGGCCTGAACTATAGCCTACTACAGCCACATAGGAGTGCCATTGCTGAGCCTCCACACCAACCTTGAAATTGCAGTGGAGCCTCCCATCCAAGTAGCAAGGCTTTGGAATGCTCTTAGAGGTTGGAAGAGATCACAAGGGCCATCGAGTCCGAACCCCTGCTTTGCAGGAATAAACAATCAAAGCATCCCCGACAGATGGCCATCCAGTTTCTATTTAAAAACCTCCAAAGAAGGAGATTCCACCACACACCAAGGCAAGCATAGTCTACTTTCAAACTGCTCAGAAGATTTCAGAGGAGGGCTCTGTGCAGGAGGAATGGTGGCTGAGGTGGGAAATTTCAGATCAGGGATAAGCAAACAGGTGCCCTCCAGGCTTGGACTACAATAATCATAAGTATGAGCCAGCAGTTGTTTTGAACTATATAGCCCATGAAGATGTATCTGCATGGCTAATCCACAGGGATCGTGGGAGTCACAGTCCAAAATACCCTATTCGCTGGCGTATAAGACTCACTTTTTTTCCTGAAAAATATTGTTTGAAAATGGGATGCGTCTTGTACACCAGTGCATCTTATATGCTGGCAAATAGTATTTGCCAGCATATAAACAGGGTTTGTCTTACATGCTGGTGCATCTTATACACTGGCAAATACAGATATATAGAGGACAGCATGTTGCCTACCCTTGCTTTTAACCCACTTCAACAATGGGGATAGGTATAGCACTAGCTCAACTCTGATGTCCGAAACAAACAAAAAGCTATGAAGCAGTAACAATAGCAACAAGTTAAACAATTATTTATAATTCTCCTCCTGTCTTTTTCAGGCTATGTACGTCTCCACTCAACTATCAGCTCATAGTGTGATCTTACATGGTTCTTTCTTAAAAAAAAACGACTAAAAAAAAAAAAACCAGTTTCTGGCTCCCTCCATTCCCTGTCCAACACTCACAGGACTGGCATATTTTTGTGAGGAGTAGAACTCCGGTACCATAGCCTTAACAGTTTAGAATGCTGATGCCATGCTGCTAATAGAAGTAGACTACTCTGTGGAAAGTTTTTAATGCTTTGCATTGGTTTATTTGCAATCTATGTATTTATTAATATTTTTATTAAAATATTTATGTCCTGCCCTGTATCAAGAGATCTCAGGGCAACTTACAATAGCACTAAAATGGGTTAAACAGTAAGATAGTTTAAATAAATTAAAACTATATTAAACAATATAATGAGTTGAAAACATTTAAAAATTTAAAAGTTTTAAACACTGTATGTAACCATCTTTGGCTTGAATTAACAAGGCCCAAAAGCTTGGGTGAGCAGCCAAGTTTTAACTTGGAGCCTAAATGATGAGTACTGGCACCAGGGAGAAAGCATTCCACAGTTGGGGTGCCACGACTGAGAAGGCACTATCCCATGTACCAACACATTATACTGACCTCACTGGTGGGACACAGAAGTGACCCCCCAGATCTTAATCATCTGGCAGGTGCACATGGGGAGAGGCAGTCCCTCAAGTACTGAGGTTCCAAACCATTTAGGGCTTTAAATGTAATGACAAACACCTTGAATTCAGACTGTAAATGTATTGGTAGCTGGTATAATTCTTTTAAGAGTGGCATTACATGCTATCCATATGGCATTCCAATCAGCAGTTGAGCTGCTACATTTTGCACTAGCTGCAGCTTCCAAGTCTTCCTCAAGGGCAGTTCCATATAAAGCAGTTTATAGTAGCCTAGCTGGGAGGTCACTAGTGCATGGACTATTGTGACTAGGTTATCTCTGTCCAGGAAAGGCTGTAGCTGGTGTACCAGCTGAAGCTGGCACTAAGCATTCCAAGCCACAGAACCCACTTAGGCCCCAAGTCACAAGGGTAGATCTAGGAGCACTCCCAAGCTACATACCTGCTACTTTGGAAGAAGGGCAAGCCCTTCTATAACAGGCTGTTTACTCAATTCCTGGATCTCAGAACTACCAATCCACAGAGTCTCCATCTTATTGGGATTCAGCTTCAGTTTACTGGCCCTCATCCAGCCCATTAGATGATCCAGACACTGCTTCAGCACCTGCACAACCTCAGCGGACTCCGAGGAAAAGGAAAAATAGAGCAGAGCACACTGATGGCACCCACTAAAATTCTCCTAATGACATTCCGCAGCAGCTTCATGTAGATATTGAACAGCACGGGGAATAAAATACAACCCTGTGGCACCCCACAGCTTAACCACTATGGGGCTGAACAGGAATCCTCCGATGATACTCTTTGGAACTGGCAGTGCCTCCTTTTCTCATCTCACAGAGCTGTTCCTGTTAGATACCATGATTAATGATATCAAAATCTGCTGAGAGATCCAGGAGGATCAACAGGATAGCACTCCCCCAGTTTTCCCTAGGAGTAGGTTGTCAATCAGAGCAACTAAGGATGTTTCAATGTCATACCCTTGGCCTGAAACCAGACTGAGATGGATCCAGATAATCTAGAAATGTAACCTTCCCTCACATTAAAAGAAGAGAATCCTGTGGTATTTTATAAATAAATAGCAAATTATTATGGTATAAACCAGGGTGGAGAACGTGTGGCTCTCCCAGTGTTAACACTGCAATTCCCACCAGTCTTCATCACTGGCTAGGGCTGATGAACTTGCAGTGCCAACATTTGTTACTCATAGAATGTGTTTGCTATGGGCTACACTTCATGAAATGTTATAAATGTGCAAGTCTTTAAAAGTATCACAAGACTGTTTTTAGCCTGCAGGATTGCTCAAGGTAACTACAGATGTTATGTGCTTTCAAGCTGACTTTGACTTATAGCAATCCTATCACAGGATTTTCTTGGAATGATTCATTCTGAGGAGGTTTACCATTGCCTTCATCTTAAACTGAATGTGGATTGCCCATGGTCACTCAGTGGCTCTTCAGTCCAAGTCTAGCACTCAAGCCACTGCATCATAATAGTTCTAATAATGAAAGTAATATTACTTTAAAATTGCTCATTATGTTTCCTTGGCAGCTAGTCAATGAATGGATATGGACATATGAGAAGATAGATTTAGGATTGTTTGAAAAGTGCCATCAAGTTTAAAAGCCAGGGGAGGCCCAGAGAACTAAGGTCCAGCACCGACATTCAACTTGGAGCTGCTGTGGGAGTACTGGCAGTAAAATCCAGGGTGAATCTGTCACTGATGGATGGGTCCACTGCCAAACCTGGTAACAGCGGAGAAAAAGAGTTGCTCTGGTAGAAGAGGTTCTTCAATGAAGACAGTGAAAAAGCCTTTTTTTACCCATCCTACTTATCTTATGTTGGATTGCTTCGTGTTTTTTTTTAACTGAGCCTTAAAAGTGAAGGAAACAGAGTAATCATCCTAAATTGAAGGATACACCAAGCCACAGATGTTTTTCTTATTAGATTTTATTAGATTAAGTCACAAAGATTTGATGCAAAAGGCATATGTGTTATTCAAGTGGCTTTCCAAATGAACTAGGGAGATCCACTCCCCACACATGTCAAGGAAAAGTTATGTGCATTATAATCACAAAGTCCGAAAACTTCTTTCCATAGTCTATCCGGAACGCTTACAAACCACCCAAGAAGCTTTAATGTGTTTTAACGGTTGATTCTTGGAAACGGGATCTCCTGCGAGTCTCTCATGGTGGCAAATTTTTTTTAAAAAAAGACCTGAAAGGGAATAGTTTGAAGACAGTTTGTCTGGATAGTGAGCCTCTCGCTGTCTTTTCCATTATTGGAAAGCCATCACATTGTAACAAACAGTACAGCTTCTATTGCAATGGGCAAGGCCAAACTAACAAAGATCTCAAATAGAGGGAAATATGTTTGCTACAAGCTTTACCAGTGCACAGGATCCAATGCCAACTGACCCATACAAATAATAAAGGATGGAAGCAGGGATTCCCATGGCAGGGAGAGAAAAAGCAGCATACAGAGTGAAGGGTCCTGAGTACAAAAAAGAAGAATTAGCCCTAAAATTTGCAGGGGAAGTCTGGCACGCTTGCTAATTGCCTTGCTGTTGAGGAAGCTGATCATATACCTTACTCACCCCAAAAATCTGATGTTGAATATTTATTTCATCTGCATTCCTAACAGCCTCTTGACTTAAGGCTTCTTTCAAGGTCTAAGAAATGCACCAAGAGTGCAGAGTTCATATTCTGAAGCTTAAAAATGCATGGATCTCTTGAGGAGTTATCTCCCGCATATGGAAACATAGGATGAACTTCAGAAGTCATGTTGTGTTGGAGTGAGGGTAGACAAACACAGGTATCTGCCTTAAGGCTCTAATCACCATGCAACTCCCCACACAGCTTCCTTTTAAAAGATAGAGGTGGGAAGAATATCATTATACTATCGGGCAAGTCTTAAGAGCCCATGCAGTTTAATCTGGAGAGGGTGGCTGCATGCAGGTATATCACTCAACAGTTAGTTAAAAGGCAGATTTCACCTGCCACAGGCTTCTTTGTTACTACATATCTTTGATGGCAAAAGCTACAACTTTAGTGAAATCTTTAGCTTTATGCAGTTCAAGAATCCCCTCAGAGTGCAAAACCAGCCAAGCAAGATCAGCCCTTGCTTCCCCTCTCAAATTCATAGGCTTTGCTCATGTATAGCTTCAGTAAATTAGTTTGGTGTGTTAGGGATATTGCACTTGTGAAAATTCAGGCATTTCATTTCTGCCTGAATTTCTCTCCTTCCCTCTCCCTTTCACAAACCAAACTCTATATCTCAAACCTTATCTTTTTAAAGGGTGCTGAAATGTTGACAAATTTCTAGCAAATGCACACAAAGATCTGCAGACATTTCTCCTATAGCTCTTGCACTATACTACAAGCTATCTACCCAGTATTAGGAGAAGGGTTGGGGTAGAGAGAGAGAGAGAGAAAAAAAACACTTGAGAACTCAAATTGTTGAATTTACAAAGTCGTTTGTTGGACAATGCAAACTTTCAGATGAAAAAGAAATGTACCAACAGTGCAAACAGCAGAGGAAGGCAATTTAAGACATTTTGGTAGTGGTGAGGGTGGAAGGAGGGCCTAAACTGCCTTCTGAACTCTTGTTCTGCTGACAGCTTTGTCCTAAATGAGCCCCACACATTTTTATGAGAGTTCTAATACACAACGGATGATTCAACAGGGGCAAGAGGAAGAAGTGCTCCCTTCTGACAACAGATATCAGACCAAAGTTTCCAAGGAAACTTGTTCTGCACACACACACACACACACACACACACACTCAGTCATTCATGTGCACCCACACACACAAAAGAGCTAGAGAAAGGGGCCTTAGGTTCCCTATGTCTGTGGTCAGAAAAAAATTAAATCACTCAGGTGTACAAGGGTTATGGATCTTGGCGTTAGTTTTTAGCCAATTCCATCAGAATATAATTAGGAAATCCAGGAACTGTTGCCACTGTAGAAGGGTCACTTTAGATGGAAAGACTTACTTCACAGTCTTTGTTGCACATGGGACACAAGAGAAACTTAAAAGAAAGCATTGTTGAACAGAGACAGCAATACAATCAGGACAGACACTGGTGTCTCTTTGAAGTCCAGGTAACTGAATGGTAGCAGATTTTCTTTCCTCTAACTGTCACCTCTTCACACATATGACCAACAAATTATTCTGTACATTTGGATAGCTAACCAATATGCAGTGGTAGCTATGCAGAGCACATAGCCCTTTAGGAAGGTTGGAGTTTTGACACAGTAGACTAGAAAACTGTCTTAGAAAGCAAATATCCAACTTTTGCATCCTAGCCACATCACTGCATGTGCAGGTTTGCCTGATGGTGTTCTTCTGTTAAAGAAGGCATTTGAATAGTTTTATCAGAACACAGCAAAGACAGTATGGCCAAAGGCAGAAATAGGTCTAGAGAGGTAAGTACTTAGCAGATTCTGGAAGCATGGGAAGGAATTTGGCACATCTTAATCCAGAAATGGCTCAAGTTCTAGTAACAATGCTAACTATGATCATCAGTGAAAGACCTGAAGAAACCTCCTTCATGCTCCTAATTTGTACTGATTTGGAATCTGGACCATCAGTGGTCTTGTCTCCCACGTGCCATTTGACCATCTTTTCATCCTTTTAACTGATCAGTCTCCTGAAGAGAATGCAACAGCTCTTCAGCCTTACCCTCAAGATCAGCTACGAGATACAATCTTCCCTCATCAACCAGAAGAAAAGAGAATCCAGTTCTTTGGACCTTATTGGTTTGCTTGAGCATGCTCAAAAGGCAACATCACAGCAAGGTGCTGAGAACCTAAGACCGTGCCATGACCTCCATAACCCGTTTGCGTAGATGGAATACAAACTCTGTCATGGTAGCAGACAAACTTTGGTTGATAAGGTATCGGGGGAGCCGACCCTACAAGCAAAAGACAGAAGCAGAAGATAAGAGAATCAACATTATGTTCATATGAATCTTACAACAACACACTGGCCCATTTAACCTAGCGTTGCATACTGTGACCAGGAACAGTTTTTGAGGGCCACAAGGCAGAGAGAGGTATCCTCAGGCTCTGTTATCTAACATTATTTTCACTGGATAAATTGCTGAGTAATGCTTGAGACCTCTGGAAGGCAAATGGGGGTTTTTTGCTACCAAACTATGCCCCCTTTTTCTAAGATAGTGCAGTTGATTTAAAATGGAAGCCCTTTCATATTGAGTCAGACCACTGTTTCAGTGGAGGAAGATTCTGTGAATCCAACTGCGTATTATTCACTCCACATTTCATGAAGTACTTGTGGTCAGAGCACTTTACCTATCATTGAATCTTACCCAAACCTTAGAAAAGTAACATTTTTGGACTATAGCTCCCACTGACTATGATGGAACAGGCCTCTTTGTAGTCACAAACCTGTTTGTTTCACTCAAATGACAAAATTTGCTTTACCTTCAGGTCTGTATTGAGGATCCAGAACAAAGTGCAGATGTTTGGATTAGTGGGGCATTTCAGAGCAACAAAACCTCCAGGACCATTTTCCGCTCTTTAAAACACAAGAACAGAAGAAAGGGGGGGGGGTCACAACAAAAACAGGCAGATGAACAAAGTAGTTTCTTGTGGTTTTAAGGTAAAGTAGCTATTAACTATAAAATCTGACTGCCTTCCTAAAGAGTTGTGGCTCAAGGCAACCCCTATTAAAAGAATGGAAACTCCAAATACAAATACTATTCCTGCCTCTAATACATCGGATTAAGTATTTGAAATGTATTTGTAGTGACACTGTTCTAGAGCCACAGATTAAAAGTTCAAATTCATCCCCCTTCCCCCTACTTAAAGCCCAACCAAGACTATTCTGGGGAGTCATCATAAAAACCACCTTCAAAAAACAGGCTGGCAAGAAGCAAGGAGAGGACATGTGGAACGAGGTTTATATACAGATCAATTCATAAGGGAGATGGAATTGTCATAGATGTATTGAACTGAGGCCAGGACATTAAGAATTTTAGAAATTACAAAAGACTATATATGCTATGGTCCCAGGAGGTTGCAGAATGAAGATCTTGGCCCAGATTTCCAACCTGGTGCCGGACTAACTATTTGGTGTGCTTGTATTTGGTATTGCACAAAAACAAAACAAAAAAATTAAAAAAGCAAGTATTGAGTCTTTAATTGTTTCTCATCCTGCCACTGGAACTTTTCACCATAGGGGAGCATGAAGATTGCTCACCAACAGCACAAAGAAAGAGAATGCTGAATTCTTTACAAGAACATGTTGGGAATGAGAGCTGCCTGATCTTGGTTTCTGACTTCTGACATTAGATACAGGAAGCTTATTCTCATTTCTCAAGTATTTCAAATGCTAGCAATCCAATCTCCTTGAAAAAGACAAGGAGACTAGACATAACATATTTCATCGTGTGCTTTGATGTGTGAAAAGGACGCTGCTGCCCTCACAGATTTTCCCAGAAGCTGCAGTCAGTGAGCTAAAGGCCAATGACTTTTTAATGCTATTACTCAGAAAAAATGAAGATGGTAAGCAAAGCCCCGCCCTGGCTAGTCACCTGAGGCAGAGGCTCTGATAACAACAAGGAGGCCTTGTTGTTGGTAGATGCTTAGGCAGAATTTTAGCTCATCACAAGATAGCAGCTGGAAGAAACCAGACACTCAGGGGGTGCTGCTGAAGAGAAATCTCACTGAAAGGCAGTCCTTGATGGATAGACCAAAATCCCTCACTTCTCTAGGATCAAGGCTTACTGACTGCTCGCCACATCAAAATAGGAGGGTGTTTATCTATCCACATTTGCATGCATGTGTAAACGCAGGCACAAACAACTCAGGAAACTATTCTGAAACACTCAAAGCCTGTGAACATTCGATCTCTATGATGAAAAGCTATGTGAATGGACACATTTGAGGAGTTCCAATTTAAGGTGAAACAACTTAAATTTCTAGTTTTCAGGGTGCAGAAAATGTAAGAAAGCACAGCTTCCCTTAGGTCTAACCAACAGCACTTTCTAAGCTATTTCCATTTCATGTGAAGATGAAACATAACATGGAGTGCAGAAAGGTGTTTTCTGGGTAGCTACCACTATCATCTTAAAAAACTTTTCCCTGATGCAGGTTTGCCAAAATCCAAGCTTGACCATTTTTTAAAAGACCTACACTTGGGAGTATAGATTTTTACATTTTAATTTCTTTAGATTAATAATTTGTTTAAAACTTTTCAAGGTAAACCATTTATAAACAAAAACTACAAAGAGAATTTATTGTGGGATAAGGCAAACATTCCCCTGCTTAGTGCATTCCAACATGGCTGGTTGGGGGACGATGTGAGCTGCCCCAACACTTCCTGGGGGTAGCAGGTTTGGGGAAGGCTGAAGGCTCAAAGAACTGATGCTTTATACAGGAGATCAATAGGTACTGGTTTATTCAATTTAGCGAGCATCAAGTATTTTGACTCATATAAGGATAAACTAGACCTACTGCTGAAACTAAAGAAGGCCAGGAAAAAATGCCTGAAATAATGGACTGGTGGGGGGAATAAGGTGTGTGTGTGTGTGTGTGTGTGTGTGTGTGTGTGTGTGGTTTTTGTTAATTTCACTATATTCACCATATTCTAAGCACTAATTTACTTTATATGAATAGGAGGTCCACCAGCAGACTTCCAGTAATTGCTATTTGTAACATGGCTGTAGAATGCAAGGAGGCATTAACAATAAGATTCTTGGGACTGCTGATGGTTTTGACTGCAACTGTTTACTGAGCTAGTTTCTCCTAAGGGGGATACCTGTTTTATTATTGTCATTGGCTGTCTACGGTCTTGTTTTTATCCTACGAATTGCCTCAAGAGGATTTGTATCCTAAAAGGTGGCTAGAACATATTTTGAAAATATACAAATACCTACCGGACATATTTGGAAGTAGGGGGACGGGAACTGTGAACTGTTGCCATTCCTGATGAAATGTATCGATCTCTCCTTCTCTCAAGCCGACGCACATTTACGAAGTCCCTTGGAGAACAGATAAGCAGTCATCAACTCATTCAGAAAGAAAAAAAAACTGCCTGAGGTTTAGACTTAATGAAGTCAGGACTCACCTTGGTGACACAACGCCGCCTGCGGCTCCAGCTGCCACATCATAGGATATCGATGTGTTATCGTCAACCCGTTGCAATATCTGTTTTTTTTTTTAAAGAAATACAATCTCTGCTGATATAAACTGGTGTGAGCCATTATGCGGGTTTCTCCTCAAGGAACTCAAGATTTGTGAGGAGGACAGAGATTTGATGGCCATTTTCTACAATTTTCACTGAAAGGATCACCAGTTACAAAGGTAAAAATAATGACAGCATTTGTCAATCTTGGGCTACGTTTTTAGACTACAGTTTCCTAAATCACCAGCCACCATCACCAGTGAATTCTAGAACTGGTCTTAAAAAATGGTAAATTTTTCAAGCTCTGGTAAGACTTTATCTAAAGTTTTATCACCAAATACAGGAGGCTACCACTCCTGTTGGCAGGAACTTGTTAGTGCAGAATGGGACCTGGAAACAACAAAATGAACAATTGTGCAGAAACTTGAAGGGAAGTCAAAATCAGGATTGCATCTACCTCCTAGAATAATTGCATTCCTAAATTCTTGTCACATTTCTGTTCTATTTTACCTACATGTGCAAATATGTATCATATATGTCCCATTTCCCCAAAGACACATAACAGGAAGCAATCAGGATTGCTCAAAGAAAATGTTGACCCTATTGTGAAAAAAAGTTAATTTCAGGCTAGGAATCATTAAGAAACAAATCTAAAATAAAACTGCCAAAATCTAAGGTATGATCACACCTTGAATACTGTATACAATCTTGATCATCACACATCAAAAGGGATATCATAGAGGTGAAGAAAAGGTCAACCAAAATGTGATTAAGGGGCTGATCACTGAGACCCATGAAAAAGTTACAATGTTTCAGCCTTTTGCGGCGTAAGAAATTAAGGCTAATAAAACAGAGATGAGAATCATATGGCCATCCAGATGTTAGACGGCAGCTGCCAGCATTCCTCACCATTGCCTATGCTAGCTAGGGCTGCTAAGAGTTGTAGTCCACCAACATTTGGAAAATCACAGGATGTACTAAACTAAAGGGTTACACAAAGTTATCACGGTATGAGGAAATTGGGTAGAAAAAAGATTTTCTTCTTCTCATAAAATAAGTACCCAGGATCACCCAGTAAAGCTGAATGCTGTGAGATTCAGAATAGACAAAAGGAAGTACTTCTTCACATAGGGCAGAGTTAAACTATGCAACTCATTACCACAAGAGCAGCAGTAACTATCAACTTGGATGCCTTTAAAAGGAAATTGGACAAATTTATGGCAGAATCGTATGGCCACATATCCATAGCTACTCGTTATCAACGGCTACTAGTCATGATGACTTTATATTAGTTCCAGTATTGGGGCCATTATGCCAATAAATGCCAGTTGCTAGTAGATATGAACAGGACATACTATTGCACTCATGTTCTGTTTGCAGGCTTCCCATTGGCATTTAGCTGGCCACTGTGAAAAAGGACTGTGTGGCAAGGTAAGGTTAATGTCTAAAGTCAATTGTTAGTTCCAGCTAGAGTAGACCTGCTAAATGGTAAATTGACACTGACGTAAATCCCATTGATTCAATGGGTTCCAAGCAGTTTCTGTGATGTTCAAGAAAGTAAATAGAAATGGAAAGATAAAGAACCAACAATTAATGCCCCTGTACACCAACCATTATCTTGAAAATAGAATTAAATTTAGCTCAGAACTTCCTTTCCAGCAGAGAAATGAAAGTCACATACAAAAGTTATGGCTGGAGGCCAGAATTAACTGATGCCAGGGGTAACTTGAGCAGGGGGAGACAATCCTGAAATCCTCAAAGGACTCTCCCTAAACTGCAAACCCTAGGATTCCATAGGATGTTGAAAGTGGAAAAATAGCACTGTAACAGGCTAGTGCAGAAATGGCCATAAAGGAATTCAGTAGTACCTTCAAGGTGCCACTTCATCAGATGCTAGAAAGCTTGAGAATTTTCTTCCTCCTAGTTTGTCTCAAACGTGTTACTGCATCCCTTTGTATGTGTGTTTTTTTCTTTTTCTAAAACAGACTACATGGCTATCTCTTTGAATATGTTAGTAGATGAATCATCAATAGCCAGCAGCTACTGACCAGTTTGGAAATATTTACCTGACATGCTAACAAGGTTTTATTCCACAGGACCATCTTCTCTGGCTGGAGAATCATCTCTTGGTAGATTATCTCAGGAGGACACTGTAGAACAGCCTGCAAGTGAAGGAGCATTGTTTATTGCCCAAATCTTTTAGTAGCCCTGTGTAAACTCCCCTGTGGTTCTGATTTACAAAAGCACTCTTCAACCCAGGACTCTTCATATGTAGGAGATCACAATTCCCATTACTTCCAGTGAGCATATTGACTGGGAATAATGGTAGTTGAAGCCCAACTTATTTGGAGCCCCAAGATTTCAAAGAAAAATGATTCCTAAGAGGGGACTGAAGTTCACCAAAGCCAATGGAAATTAAGCAATGAGCCCTGGTTAAATATCCCACGCCAACAGCCAATTATTTTCCCACAGTGGTAAACCTTTCTTCTCCCTCCAGGTGATTAAAAAGAGGCTTAATTTTAAACCCCCTCACACAACAGCTTTGACATCAAGAACAGAGGAAGTATTAAAGAGAGTGAAATTAACATGCTTTCAGCCATGCTGCTCATCTTGGACAAAGTGGTCAGACAATGAGCTGGTGGCTAGAAGTAAGATAACTTTCTTACAAGAGAAATTAAAGAAAGAACCAAGCAAAAAACACCTCACCCACCCAGCAAAATCACCCAGAGACCTACACAAAGCGTTTCTTCCAGACATTAGTTCATAATCTGTCAATCTTGATTCCCTGCTCTTTGCACTCAAGGTGGCAGGAGATGAGAATGAGCGAGAGAGAGAGAGAGAGAGAGAGAGAGAGAGAGAGAGAGAGTGAAAGAGGTGGGGGGGGGGAGAAATAGCGAATAAAAAATGACTATGGCTTCTGTAAGTCATCTAATTCAGGACAAACTTTCTAGAAAGTGAAAGCCATCCAGGCATCTTACCTTGAGGATAAAAATCTTGCCATGGAATGGCATTTCAAGTGAGTGAACTGTGTCACCAAATTCCTGCAACAAACAGCACAGCAGGCATGTGAGTGTACAGCTGAAGGATGGAGCAGCTTCTCTGTAGAATTTCAAGGAAAACTTGCAGGGGTATATAACTTTTCCCTATCATTAATTCAGTTGGATGGCTACCCTGTCCCATGCCAAGGGACTCTTATACTAATATTCTACCCTGTCCTCCAAGTGCCAACCTGAATAATGTCTTATGCTGCTTCCAGATGTACAGGGGGGATTGGCAAAATACACCTGCATGTGGCCCTCACAAGTCCCCATGCACCCCTCCCCAATTCTGTGGTGCTAATTTTTTTTCTCCAATAGTCAATGGTGCTCCCCACACACTGTGGTGTTTATGCCATGTTTATGGCATTTTAGGCCCCTTTATTATTTTTAAACTCACAGAGGCCTTCTTTCAGCCTGTATAGATCTTTTACCAGCATTGTGTCAAGTGCTTAGACTGTGTGTTGTTGCAGCTGGATGGGTGAAAGCCACAGGACCCCTCATATGCACAACCATTCTTGTTCATCTTCTGTATCATTTCTGCGGCTCTGTGAACCAACTTCCTTCTCCCTTCCCCTGAGTCAGACTGCATCTATTAATACTTCCAAATATTGATCTGGAAGCTTTCAGTTCTTAAAACATCCAGGAATCATAAACTTACAGTGCATCTCTCAAATGTCCAGTTCTCTTCCTGAGCTAAAATCTGATCCATCACTTCCATTGCTACTTTTCCTTGCCGGACATATTCCCTCTCCTAGGATAAACCATGACACACAGTTAAGCAGCACACATACATACCCAGTCTCACATCCAATTGATTTTGACATCTCAAGTTTCATAGACTCAATTTCCATTTTATCTAACAGGGCAGGGTGGAAGGCAGTACCCAGAAGCTTGCTAGCATTTACACAAGAGTCATTACTACATGTTTACTAGAGTCTGATCCTCAGTGCGAACAGAACCAACTTTATGGGAAAAAAAAAGTTTTTCTATTCAGGCAGGCACATGTAAATGAAGAAAAAGATTTTATTTAGCTTTGTTATTTGGCTAAGAAACATTAGCCACTCATACGATTTTGTCAATTAATTGATCAAATTTGCAAAAACAAGAAAATGGTGCTCTAAAGAAAAGAAACACTTTATTTTTAGAAGCTGGACAGATGCATTGGAACAAGCACCATTAGATGAATTATTCCTTTGTCTTGTGTAGACTCCAATGCTTCTTCTAAAACAGTGATTGCCTTCCACAGTATCTAATGTTTATGTTAATTTTTTAAAATCCACTAACCAATTACTGGTAATTCCGGGCACTTTTTAAGTAAGACAGTTGTGGCTTTACTTTTATTGTTTGCTGGTTTTGCTTCACATATGGCAAAGAAATTTGCCTGTCTAGAAGTTTTGGACTTTTGAGTCCCATAGTCCTTTACCCTTTGGCTACGCTTGAAAAGGATGGTGGGAGCTGCAGACCAAAATATCTGCAGAACCAAAGATTCTGCATTGCTGATACAAGGTGTCTTCATTGCTTCTACAGTGAAGAAGCAATGAAGGATACAACTACAATAAAGGATGTAACTCAAGGTGAGTAGCCGTTGCCACCAGGAACAAAATGGCCCTTCATGAATGTAGCCAAGGCCCCAAACACTCTCAACATTAGCATCTCAGCTCATAATAAAGCAGTGTTGTAAAACACCAACATAGATTCTTTGGAAGGTTCCTAAGTACAGCGATTAATTCCGACTACACTGGGATTATACTGCCCCCCAGTGGCTACCAGGGCAATAGCAACTCAAAGGGAGGAAAGCAATTACACAATTTTGGGCCCTCTGGGGCTGGCCAAATGAAGCCATATTTCTCCTTTTTCAGAAGCTAAAGATACTGGATTTGAGGGAGATAAAGGCACTAAGGATTCTGCTGCAACAGTCACTTTGCTACAGAAATTCAGAGGTTGTAAAAGCTTTATAGAATTAGTTTTATAGTTATGCCCATGGCTGGATGAACATAAACAAACAAATCAGAAGAAACCATGGAGGTTTTTCCTGGAAGTTGTCTGGTCCAGAACACAATCAAGAAAACATTCATCCTTTGTGTGCTAGTAAAATAATGGATATGCTGTTACTATGTCTGCAGTTGCATTTAATTATGAATGCAGCACGCTTCGCTATGGACTTATCAAAAATTATTAATTGCTGGAAAGGAGTGCAATGGTACCATACTCTATGCCTTCCATCCTGCAGGATGTGCTATTTCATAACTGGATATATTTATGGCTGAAAAACATGATTGAAGGCACACTGACCAGAAAGTGTGTTGTCATATCAAGCTGACCTAAGACATGGTCAGGTCAAACTGTCCAGATTGGTAAGCAATCAGAGACCATCCCTCAATTCTTATCTTTTGGGGACCTTCCCAATTCACCCTACCTGACCAAATATTAAGAGCTACAAATCTCATTAATGTTTTTTCACTCTGGAGTTAAGCAATCAGCCCATTCTGGATCCGTTTTATCAATTCCATGAGAAAGTCATTACGGATTTGTCATCACACCTCTTCAGGGCAGGAAATAGGATATAAAAACCTAGCTACAATCTCAGCCTCCTTGTAGTATGTTGGATGTATTACCCTGCACGTGGCACCCAAAACTGCTGTTCCTCCGTGCTACACTTAAGACGCTATCTGAGCCACTCTGCCATCACCCCTTTCTCCAGGACTGGTAACTATCATCCCTTCCACCCAATCTCTCTCTATCCATCCTTTCTTTCCTCACTTTCTGATAGGCTTATATGGTGCTTAGAGTACCTGATTTCCTATATGCTTGTTAATTCCAAATAAAATACTCTGTTTAACTTTAAACTGGAGTCCTCTCTACAGTTAGTACAGGTATACGCAAACGCAATAGAAAAAATCCTGCTGTTACCTTCCTTTCTCAGGCTTCCTTTGAGCTATAATTCCCTCAGATTCTAAGGAGATGCTGGCATTGTGGGTGGACCCTAATGTTCCCCACTTCTTAGGGTAACAGCAAATAACACCCAAGTACTATTACAACCAAAAAACAAGACAGGGTTTCAGCCTACTGTGACTCTGGCTCCTGTAAGCACCAACTTTGACTGCTGTGGATAACAATGGAATCAATGTCGAATATGTAGTTTGCATGTCAGGATTCCCCTTAACAGTGCACAGATGTCTCAGAGAATAATGAACATCAAAGAGCTGTTTTTGTGAACAGCCACTGCTAACAATATCATTAATCAATGTCTGGACTTTCTGCATTTCATTTCCCTTAACCTCATTATTTTATAGCATGTCTGATCCTCCACCAGGACAACACCCCATGCATCTAGTAAAGTGGAATGAAGACAGCTAAAGCTTATACTATAATGTATGTTTCCAAAGACACAGCTGTGATAATCTACATCAGTATAAAAAGATATAAACGCATCCTGTAGCACTGTTGCTTGCATGGATTTCAGTCCATGTCATCAATGATGAGTCCATGCAAGTTGATGTTAGAAATGTATTTTTCCTCAGTTAGTTTCAAAGGTTCTAAAGGATCCCATAATACATATGCTAAACTTTAAGGTACCGCAAGACTCCAATGATTTTGCTGCAACATACGAAGTTAACTACTGCTCCGAATTTTTTTTTATACGGCAGTTTTTGTAAAGGTTCAAAGTGTTCCACATCTTATCAGCTATCCCTCATTGCATGACAGTTCAATATCACACCCACATTACAGGTGGAGACAGAAGCTTGACTTAATATATTCTAATGTGTCCTTACACCCAAGCTGAAATTTTGATTACTTCCTGGTTCATGGCTCATGCTATTAGTCATGCCACAGTAGTCTTATAAGGCATCATCATTTCTGTTTAAACAGAGTTTGCAGTCACATTGGCAATTTTGTCTGCTTGAACACTAGCTGAATGTATCTCACTCACTGTGAAAATAAAATAAAATAAAAACAAATTCTTGTTCTCTGATGTACCCAGAGGTAAGGGCATGTTATAACACTCCTATGCCTCATAGAGGGAAACAGATTTAAGGCAGGTTTGGGAAAAATATGGTCTACCATATCTTGTGAGATGGTAACTCCCATCATCCCTCACCAACAGCTATGTTAGCTGTCATCCAACAACACCCGGGGGGGTACAGTTTACACAGCCCTAGGTTCAAAGCAAGGAGATACATTTCCAAAGGATTTCCAATGATCCAAGGATGTGAACTTGTTTCCCACATGAAGACCCCAATACTTTGGCCAATGATTCCGAGGGCATACATACGCATTAGTAGTAGGAAGCATTTGTACACTTGTGAGGTGTCACCTATGCAACCTGCAGCATAGCAACTTCCATGCTAGCACTCTTTGATGCCCAACACATTACAGCCTGATTGAAATGAAACTCAAAAGGGGCCATATTACTCTTCAGCTCACCCCAAACATACCTCATCAGTTAATGCCCTTTTACCCAAAAGTTCATCATCCGAGTCATCTGATCCTGTAGTTGGAGACAAAACAGAGAAAAGTCTTACAGGTCAAGGGACATGGGTTTTAGAATTATGAAGTTCAGGACAACCAGCAGCAGTTCCTTATTTCCTGAAATCCCATGACTGCCTGATCACCCAAACCATGTTTAGAGAACAGTGCAGAATTGCAGCCCTCAGAACTGCTCCCTCAGTTGTTCCATGCAAGGGTTGTTAAATGGTGATTTTGTTTTCAGAATGTTAGATGGAATTACTCAACCTCAGAGGAGCCTGTACTCTGTAGTTTCAGTATGTGCCACTGCCCTATCTGTGTACTGCCCAAAAATAAGGAAGCAAGGCCAGAGCAAGGACTCACAGAAAGCAACCATCCTTGGAGTATGGGGGACTTCAGGATTCTTCTAGACTGACTGACTAGCTCAGTGAATGTAGACACATGCCATAAACTCATTCACTCTAATTTACTTCTCTTGAGATCAGGTATGGTAATAGAGTATTGACTCATGCAGAACGGGGCAGGGAAGATGAAGTCCTCCACAAGGTAGTGATTGACAAGTCCCAGCAATGTGGCCAGTGGAGAAGCAGGATGGAATCAGCAGCCCAGCAACACATGGAAGGCCACAGGCTTCTCACTTGTGATAAAGAGGGCTGTCTCATGTATGCTTAAGGATTTGTGGCTTAAAGGCACTTTTAATTCAACTATTTCTCACAGCTCACCATTAAGTTGCAACAAACAGTTTGGCAGTTACTGAAGTAACCCTTTGCTTTCTCTCTGATAAATAAAGCAGTGGTACATGAGTACAGCAGAAACAGTACTGGACTGTTCACTTTCTAGCTACTCCTTTGTTAATCATTTCATCAAGAGAGACTTGCTCATAATCACATCAGCTATGAAACAACAGATTTTTTACAGTTCACAGAAGAAGAGTCATGATGTCATGTGAATCTGCAGCTGCCATATTGCCCTGCTCACGTTCAGAATGGCTATGAGTCCTTCATCTGACAACTGACTCTCAAACGCAAGTTTGTGGGTATACCCTCCCCTGCCCTGAAGGAAGAAATATCAGTCACCTGCAACAGATTCTGGAGGGGAGTAGAACTGGCCATCAGAGAGTGTGCTTGAGTAAAGGTGGGGCCCATGGGCCACAGCTGCCTGAGCTGCCAAATACCCTGAAAAAGCCAGAAAAAAGAGTTGGGTTTATTCAAAATCATGTTACATCCTTCATGCAGCCAGTGAGTGCCAAAGTTTAATGAGGAAATTAATACCTGAAGAGAACTGGCCATCCTCTCAGAAATGTTATATCCCTTTGCAAACTGGGAAAAACAGTGATGTCACTGAAGCCACAGTGGGAATCCAGTTTAATGAGTGACCTCAGACTGACAGATTTTGACGGTCTGCTCAACTGCACAAGTGCAGGAGGAAGGCAAAAACTGGGCTCCTAACCTTGAATGGAACTGAACTCACGAGGACTGACTGGGCTCTTTACTTGGGATTTTGAGGTCAAGATCTACCAGTGATGGGGGAAAAGCCAAGCTCAGAGACAGAGAAAACACAGATATACTTGGCAGCCTTTTACACTCAACAACTGCAGTTAATAGATTCTCAACAAAGAACAGTCTGTATGAAAATACTGGCTAGCGTACTGGAGACTTGTAATCTAACATTTGGATTGACACCACAGAAGCAGAGCAGGGTATAACTTGCAGGCCTGCCAAGTTGCTAAGCAAAAGCTGAATCCTGCTATCTATAGTGGAATAAACAGTTTTTAGTCCCTGGCCTTCTTCTATGTAGCCTGTGGCAGAATACTCTCCCCCACATTCAAACATTTTATCCTAATACTCCTGTAAGATAGATTAGGTCAAGCACAGAGCTTGGAAACATTACTCTTTTGAGCTACAGTTTTCAGAATGCCTCAGCTAGCATGGCCTCTGGCAATGCTGTTGGGTGGTTCGGGAAGTTGTACTGCAAAAGAGTTACTTTCACTATTGAGTAATCTACTATCTGGCCTAAAATCCCTGCGGACCTTGATAGCTGAGTGGGACTTCAACCTGGCTCTCCCCAGTTCAACCCATCATGTGACCACCCAGATGTTAGAATGCAACTCCCAGTAGCCCTAACCAGCATAGCCAGTATTGAGGAATGTGAGAGTTGCAGCCCAACATCTGCAGGGTTATATGATCCTTACTCTTGTTCTATGTACTGCACTGCACTAGTATTTGACACCACAGCGCATCTTGGTGGGTGGAAAAAAATTTGGAATGCACAGAGAATGGAACAGAGGGCCTCGCTGTTTCTTCCAAACTTGTGCTACAAGCCTTCAGCCTTCTAGCCTTTAAGGGCAGTAATCTCATGGTCACAGAAGTATGTTTGGTTCTTCCTTCCTCTTATCAACCCCTTCTGTACTTCATGCTATTGCTAATCTACGTAACAGATGTAAAATCATACAAAACCCATTCTGTGTTCAAAGGGACTCAGTTAACATATGATGCATTTGGATAGTAACACAGCAGGAAAGTTCCTTGTAGTTTAACACAGTCAAACACTTTTGTACAGAAAAGGCTACTTATCTCTTCCCTGTATGGGATCTGGCCAAGCTGCTTACCTCAGCCTTTCAGTTTGAGATATTTTATCTTGGTAGAGACTGATGGCCTCTTTGCCTATCATATCAGCAAAGCAATTAAGCACCTAATGCTTTTCTCCCGCAAGCAATCCGGAGTGTGTTCCTAATCCAATAGTAGCATTAAAGTACTTGTTTAGTTCTAACATATTTATCCTCTCATCTTTTTCGGGGGCGGGGGGATCAGGAGTAAAAAGTATTTGAGTTGTTTTGTTTTTCAACACTTTCTCTATATAGAAAACTATAATATACAAAATGGCCTTGAAGAACTAAAATACACATCTCGTGATCAGCTCTAAAAAGAATCAACGATTACTTCAAACTTCTTTTAGAGTAGGGGGTGGCAAAGTGCAGCCCACAGGCCGCATGTAGACCCCACGGCCATTTCTGTGCCACCCAGGGCTCCCTAGGGGATCAAACATTTTTTCAAATTATTTTTTCAAAATCTTTTTGCTCCAAAATGCCCCCCAAAACCCTCTAGGTGGTGTGGAGGGCATTTCCACCATCTTTGGAAGTCTCCTGAGCCTTCCCAGAGGTCAAACAAATTTTTAAAAAATTGTTTCCAAAAAGAATTCTGCCCTAAAATGCTCTCTAGGGGGTGTAGGGGAATTTCTACTACATTTTAGGTCCACCTTGGGCCTATTTAGATCCAAAAGTGGCCTTTTTTGGACCCAAGTAACTTATTCACTTCCTGTTATTAAAATTATGGTCCACAAAGGCCCACGAGCATGGTGAAAATGTCCCCCATCCCCCTAGAAGATACTTGAGTCAAAATATTTTTTTGCCAGAGCAGTTGTGGTGGTGGTACGGCCTTCCAAGGTCTCCGGGGGGGGGGGGGCAATGCAGCCCCCTACTCTTCCACAGTTGCCCATCTCTCTTAAAGAGCAATGGCCAGCAACATGTGGTCCTCTAAAGGCCATTCTGCAGCCTGCAGCCCTCCTAAGCCAAATCATTGGCTAATGGCAGCAAATTACATTACCAAATTTGGGAGAAGCCCTATAGAGGAAACAGGAAAAGTTTGATTTAAAGAGGGATTATATGGTTTGCTGCTCAAATCAGATGGCACGATGGGAACAGATACAGTGTATTTCCCACCTCTATTTTAGACTGTCTCCCTAGTATAAGGCTAGGAAAAATGCACATAGCCCCCTTAAGGCTGTTCTTTCACTCCTCACACTCCCCTGGACCCCTTTTCTCACAAAAAGGGTGAGCTGTCTTTCAGGAAGCCTCCAGGAATGGCAAATCACCTTTCAAAACCCACAGGGTTTTGAAACTGACATGTTGTTAACATAAAAAAAACCCCTTTGCTTTTTAAAACCAAAAGTGGATTCCTGGCTACTTTCGATTCTGTTTTTCTATTTCCTGGCACCCCAGTAGGATCCCAAAGGCAGAGCTTTCCAAACTGTGTGCCGCGACATGTTAGTGTGTTGCCTGCAGTGCATAGGTGTGCCATGGGTGGAGGGGCTGCCTCTCCTGCCGCTGCGGCACACCAGACCCAGGTGAAGGGGCTGCCTCTGCCACTGCTGCCACCCTGGGCGAAAGAAGATCCTGGCGAGAGTGGCAGCGGAGGGCCAGGGCCAGTTGGAGAGGCTGCCTCCACTTACTGAATTACTGTGTTGCAAAATGACGCGTGACTAAAAAGTGTATCACCAACATGAAAAGTTTGGAAAGCTCTGCCAAAAGCATAAAATTTGCCCCTAGAGTTGCCTTTTAGGTGAGAGGGGAAGCTTCATCCATGCTCACTCAAGACAGAGACTCACATTGTTCTTCCTCGGTCTCTTGAGGTAAGACTTTGAAATCTAGAAACCATGTTTCCAACCAAGCAAGGACAAATGAAACAATAGGCAGAAGATAGCCAAATGCCCCTTTGTTCAGCAGCTGTTGGAAGGGGGAAAAAAAAGAATTTTAAGCTTCAAGGCACATGACAGAAATCACGTAAGATGACTAGACACCTGTAAAGCACTTGGGACGACAATTATTCAAAGAATAGTTGATATAAATTAGACACTCCTTAAAACATCTGTAACCATGCTTTTGTACTCACAAACTAACAAATAGCAGTGGACTTTTAGTGTTGTTGTTGTTATTATTATTATTATAATATTAACAATGCCAACCTGGAATCCCACAAAATCTTTCAGATGTGACCACAAATGTCAGACTGGATGTTGTATTTATTACTGCAAACTTACCTCGGAGAAAATAACTTTCAGTATCAGGAAGGCACTGCACACTAGTGTAGTGATCTGGAAGGAAAGGGGGAAAGAAGAGAAAAATCCATTTAAAAAAATTAGAACCAACTTTGTAGCACCTAAGAGTAAGTGTCTGTATGAGTCTAATAGCATGACAAAAGCAGGTAGCCTCTTACCGCTATAACCCACCAGTGGCGGAGCCTTAGGACAGCGTATCCAAGAAGCAGCACCGAGAACCGGAAAAAAGCCAAGACCTTATTAAAGAAAAAAAAGGGCAAGACATTCATGAAGAGACAACAGCAAAGTTCTCCAAGATACAAGATAATTAAAATTCTTTATGACTCAAGCTGAACTGGCAGAAGAACACCCACTTTTTTAGAGTCTAGTAGAGACAGACAAAGAGTTCTGCAAAACAATCAAATGCTTGCATATTTTTAAGTTCACCCCCAAGGATCTTTCCTGACCTTGTACCTCCTTCAGTGACAACATTTTGCTTGGGCTTAAAAAAAAAAAGGATTTTATCTACTGCCACACTTTATATCTTCACCAGGATACTTACAAATATGTCAAAAAAGGAAGTTTTAAAGTTGTAGTGGATAATTTCTTCCTTTAAATTCTCCCGGATACTCTGGCCTGTCTGTAGGTAAGCAAGATTAGAAACAAAGAAATTAAGAAACAAAAAATTTGTCAAGGACGTTTCTATGGTGAGTCTGACTCGGTGCGGTCAAGGAGTCTCCTTTCACGCCATGCACCTTTCCTAGACCAGCTGTCCTCACCCAGTGCCTTCCAGCTGCATTTGACTACAATTCCTATAGTGGCCATGCTAGCTGAGGACAATAAAAGGTATAATTCAACACATGAGGAAGGCTAAGTTAAACTGACTTATGCTCTTTCTGAACTTTAAATTCTTTATTTTTAAGTTTAGAAAGAAGGGAAGACTACGAAGGGACATGCTGTGAAAAATAAAAATTGCAGATTTCTCTGTGTGTGTGTGTTTTCAAGTTGCCTGTTGACTTATAGCAACCCCATGAATTTCATATGGGTTTCTTAGGCAAGGACTACTTAGAGGTGGTTTTGCCAGTTCCTGCCTCTGAAATATAGCCTATAGCACCTGTTATTCATTGGCAGTTTCCCATCCAAGTACTAACCAGGGCTGACCCTCTTTAGCTTCCAAGATCAGATGAGATCTAGTGCCTTTAGGCTTAGGTGAGCCCAGGCATTCCAAATACTCCCTCTCACTGATAACTCTTTGTTTGCTTTGTCCCTATTAGGAGATCAGTGACTCATTCAGAAAATAAACAGATGAAAAGAATCTTTTGCCACGACAAGCTGATGATTTTCACAATTTGAAGAGGATCTCTTCTCAAAACATGCTAAATGTTTTCCCCAAGCGGGGCATGCTGCCTCCTAAGACTGCCTTTGAGGTCTCCAGGGCCAACCAGCACCTGTTTTCATTTTTTTAAATATGAAAATATTTTTCCTTCTTTTGTCATAAAAGAAGGGACAATTTATCAATATTTCCACCCCTCTGTCCAACTGTTTTAAGTCTATGAGAAACCCATTTCTAACTAGGGAGCATGTGGTTTTCTTCCAGGTTAGAAAAAGGCCTCTCCTGGGCCTAAATTAGCCCAAGTGGGCTCTAAATGTACCGATCGATCGACCGATCGATAGATGGATGGATAATAAAAAAATGGAGGGTGTAATCCTAATCAACAGAAGGTCAATGTGGCCTTCCAACCTCTGGCAATTGCCCACCCCAGTGTATTTTGATCCATACCCTCTAACACGAATTCTAAGTGATGCCGTGTCTCATTTGGCCCAAATATTCTGTTGCTTGCACTTTAGTGGCCACTCTGTTTATTTCATTGCCCCAACTCCAGTGGGTAAGCACTAAAGGCAAAATTGTGAGCCTTGCCAAAAGGGACTGGGTCTCTAGCCCACTTCATCACTGTGTTTCAAAAATCAATTGGCCTATTGGCAGAACCACCTAACCTAAACCTCATTCACTTGAGATCTGCCCACGACAAGGGAACCACACAAGGCTCTTTTGCTCACAGATTGCCATTTGCCTGCCCAGAAGAGAAAATCAAATTAAGTGTGTAACAGGCCACATATGTCAGGCAGGATATAATCTGAGACAGGCCAATCGTTACCATGGCAGCCACAAAACTCTATGCTGTACGTGACAAGGAGGTTTTGGCTTGAATGTTCAGCTCCTCCAGAGCAAGAAGCATAGAAGGCTTTCACATAAACACCTCTCCTCTCTGCCCATTGAATGAAGCTGCAGACGTACCAAGAAACCTGATGGGCACAGCTGGGAGAGATTTAGAGCTTCCTTTTTCCTTGGTGATACCTGCCAGTTCTGTGGACTTATCCAGAACCGGGTCCTGGAGTGTTGCCCATTCACCAACTGGGCATTCAGCAGTGGTGCCTTAAAGGATGCATAATTGGTTGAAATGATCACCAGATGTTCCAAGAATGATCAGAAGAGGAGACAGAGCACCATCGTTCAGCATACCCTTCCCCATCCTGGTGCTCACCAAATGTGTTAGATGAAAACTCCCAGAAACCCTTGCCCAGATTAAGAGATTTTAGTAAGTGTAGTGAAGCACAACTGGTAGGCACTCACTGGGGAAAGCAAATCTAAGATAAAGGGAAGATCAGGTTATCCTAACTTCTCTACCACCGTATTTCCACCCACCCCCACAATCCAGAACTTTTCAGCAACGGTATTAAATTCCTACTCATAATATTTTCCCCTGCTTGTTTCTCTTCCAATGCGATCAAATAAAAAAAGCAGTAAAACCAAAAGCCAGTATAATCAGGAAGTGCAGTAAAAAAAAAACACTTGAAGTGTGAGGCATGGCAAGGTGCAGTCACAATAAAATCCCACCATAAAATCTAAGCAACAAGTTAATAGCAGTAAAGAGTTCCTATATAGAGAGCAATGTGCAGTAGATAGTAGCATTTCTTTCTTTAAAAACTATCTTATTTTAAAATACATCAGACCTGTGTGTACCTGTGACCTAAAAAGCACAGTAACTACCGGTAATTTTTGCTCCCATCCTAAACAGAGTTGCACCATCTCTGAAGGCTCTCCTTTTCAATATGAGCCCTGGCTAACAGCCAGCATTTGCTAAGCTATCCTGTCATCCTAAGAACAACATGACATCTGCAGAAACAGTTTATGGGACACACAGGGGAAACAGGGCTAGATGGAAAAGCAGCAGCAGACAATCACCTAAGCAACAAGATGAGCACAGAGCATGTGTGGCTGAACAGCTTGAAGGGGGATGGACAAAATGACAGGCAACCTGAAGTGTGGCATGCCTAGGAAATCTAACAAAATCAGCCTTTCAGTCAATGGTGCAGTTCACTTGGCCATGGTACCATAAACTCTTTTTTTGCCAAGTAGCCTAGGGAGGCAGTTCTAGTTTGAGGCTATCTCCAGAATTCAAGCACAAGGCCTTAGCAGCACTAACCATGCATGATCCCACAAGACTACAGCTCCCTTTAAGCTTGAAAATTATAGCTGGGTCCATGGTCTAGACTCCTGGCAGATCACCCATAATGTGCCAGTCCTGCTTCACAATCCCATCTAGTCCTGTGGCCTGTTCTGTGGAGTGGCAAGTTCTGGGTTTCATTCATGATTCCTCTACCCTTCTTTGTGAGGGAGGTATTTGAGCTGCCAACTTCCATCCCATGGGTCTTTCCTACTGAGCAACCAGGGAGGTCACAGACTGCTTCTTTTGGATATGATGCTGTGGTTTTTTCACTATTTCTTATCCTTCTCTTTGGCAAAAAAAACCTTGTTCCCTTTACAGGGAGGCTATCTGTGCACATCAACTAAGTGCATCTCCATGTGCTCAGACTATGTTTTTTCCAAGAGATGTAACATACTTTTATGGAATGCCTTTCCACAAAAGGCATTCAGCAGTCAGAGAGGTGGCAGTTTACAGCCTCAGCAGCCTGAGGCATAAGGACATGTAGAACCTTCTCTGCAGGAATTCCTAGATCTTGTCACACCTGAGCAGCAGTAGGCAACATGGGACATTCCAGATGTTTCAGACTACAAGTCGCATAATTTCTAATCATTGGCCATATTGGTGGGGCTGATGGGTGCTATCAGGTTGAGTATAGGAATTTCTCCCAAACATCTAACCCTCTTGTAAGGGGTGCTGCACTGTGAAAGCATCTGTTGATTTGCATATATTGAGGAGACAAGTGCAACCACAAAATCTCACCATAAATGTGAAAAGGATCTTCTTCTGTTTGGCTATTCAGCGGTCACTGCTGGTATGCCCTATCATAATTGGCATGTGTCGCCATCTGGTGTAGCTGTGTCTTCCTTCGTGTTCTTTTAATAGTTTTATTTCATTTTTAAAAGGATAATTACAAAGCAAGTAAAACAAGAAGAGCAAGGAGAAAAAACAAAAGGGGGGTATACTACATAGGAGAAGGGTGCAGACTGGGCACATATATTAATATAAGCTGACCATAAGTCATGCCACTTTTTTCTTTATAATATTGTCAAAATCAGGCCTTTTCTATCTGCTTCTTCTACAAAAACTTTAGTTCATGTCTTTGTCATTTCTTGCCTTGATCACTACAATCTGGTTTCCACTCAACATTCTGCTGCTAAGATTATCTTTTTGGCCTATCACTTTGATTATGTTACTCCACTTTTGACATCTCTTCACTAGTTCCCTATTCCTTTTAGGATTCAGTACAGGCTTCTTGTTTTAACTTTTAAAGCCCTACACAACCTAGCTTTCCCCTAGCTTTCATCCCTTATTTGTTTTTACCAGTCTGCTCAGAATGTGCATTCTAGAAACTCTAGGATTCTCATTCAACCAAGGGTTTCCTCTTCCTTGACTTGGCTTTGTCCCTTTTCACTTGCTGCTCCATACTCCTAGAATTGCCTCTCTGAACATTTGCGGACCCCTGCTTCCTCCACGTTTTAAAATCTCAATTATATACTTGTTTTCCAAAGCTTTCAGAATTTTAGTATAATAATGTTCTACAATCTTGCATATGTTGGTTATGTGTATCTGTCAGTTTACTTTATATTTATCACATTGGTTTTCTATTTCTTTCTGGAAAATTTGTTTTACCATTGTACTGCATACTTTTACATTTGTATTACTCCTTCCTTTTCCTCTGTGTGTGTGTGTGTGTGTGTGTGTGTGTGTGTGTTAGATTGTATTGGCAGTGCTGTATGTTGATGACACTAAATAAATAAGTTGCAAAAACAAGTTTTCTTGAAGCTGTTGATAAAATACATGTTCATTTATAGCTAAAGCAGTTAAGATCTTCTGACCACTGAAAGACAGATGGTGAATGTAGTAATTGTCTAAAGGTTAGGTTGCTTGCTGGCCATTTCACTGCTGGAAATGCATATATCCACACCAAAGGTGGACAAAATACAATCCACAGGCACACATGATTGCCCAAGACCCCACAACTCCTCTCCACTTATAAAAATAAATCACATTTCCAGAAGCCCTGGCAGGATGCTATTTAGGGTTTAAAAGCTATTTTGTCCCTTTCCTCACCAGGCCTGTTTCAGGACAAGAATAATACTTTTTTTAGAAACTAGAAGCGACCTCTAGTTCACTTCTTGCTTCTTAAGAAAGGCTACTTCTGATCTGAAATAGGATTGGAGGCTATGGCAAATTTAAGTTGGGATGGGCACAGGTTTTCTGGTTGCATCTGCCATTTTTTGGCAATTTTTAAATGCTGGGGGCTACCGAGTCCCAAAGAAGGCAAAAGTGGCCCCTGGCCCATCAGACACTGCCCAACCTGATTTATACTGCATTGTTACCAGCAGCTGCTACTGCAAGAGAAACATAACACTGATCTATTGCTGAGCTGGTTTTCTTGATGCTTAGCTGACCCAATTGTCCCTCTCAGGGAAAATTTTCCTTATAGTGTATAGGCTGGGACATTCACTTGAGTCACCAGATCACTAGCCACGAGCCTCAGGCCCACACAATTCCTGATTTGTGTAGTAACTGACTTCAGAAAGTACCCTTCCTTTCAGCCCCAGTTCTAAGACATGAGTCACTGTTTCTCTCAGCCTTCCTGATAATTTTAACTGGGATCAACAACTTGACTAAATACAACCACTTCAGCCATTTTAGGCTGAAAGGAGTCAAAAATGAAACCAAAAACTCCCAATAAGAAAACAGGGGGCTCTTCTCTTGTGTTCTATGATAAGCCATTGCTTAAAAAGGGAAGGGCAATAGTCAGGTTGGCAAATTTATGACAGTCTTCTAGGCTTTTTTGTTTTTTTGCAAGTGAGAAAGACAGCTGCTGCAGCAGAAAGCAACTGTGAGAGCTGGCCAACATTCAAAAAGCTTAAGAAAAAAAAAATGCAGGAATCTGTCAGCCAGATTAACCCCTAAGTATCAGCCATGTTGGCAGAGGGATTCTGGAATTTGGAGTCCAAAAAGTAATGTCCGTCCATCTCTGTTTCTTGCTGAAAAATAAGGATGAGATTAAGCTGTTTGTCTGAACCTACATTACTTCCTAAGCAGTTACAGCTGGAGGACAATGCTGCCTAGGCCAAAATAAAAACTCCAGATTGCAGGATCTGACTGTCACACTGAAGTGAGAAAACCAGCCAGCAGCAGCAACATGGAGGAGTCTAGCATGCTGCTGTTATCCTAGGAATACCTATTCTCTGCATAGATTCTTCACTTCGGAAACATTTCTGCACTCTGAATAGATCATTGCTCTATCTTTATTGTAACAATGCGAGTCAGCCACTTCCGGTCTCCCCGATTGTTTGAGCAGATGCTGAGGCAAGGAGAGCATCCTATTCCCAGCTTCTTCAAACTCACATTCAATTCAATAATCCAAAGGAGGGAGATGAATAGAAGATCAAAAGTCACAAAAAGGCAGAAGGTTCGCCGCACATCAGAGATGGCCCTTCTCCTCTCAGGAGAGAAGTAGTGATGTGGAGAGAAGCCCTGGGTGTATGAAAGTGAGGAAGCAATTGCAGGAAGACTCTGCTCCAGGTCGCTGTTCTGCAAGCTCAACGGCTTGCTCATCCTCAGACAGAAAGGGTGAAGTTGTGGGCACTCACGTGCAGGCCTGTCATCTGTGAACTTGTCAGTGGCTCATCTGTATGGGTGAGAAGAACAAAGAGAAGAAGACAACACAGAGATGAAGTTGCCTAGATGCTTAAAGACATCTTTCTTTCCAAGCAGCTATTGGACAGCATATATGAAGGTTAGCTTGTTTTATTCTCAACGGCAGCATCAGACAAGTTAAATGGACAGAAGGTACCTGGCTCATCATCACCTTCTGAGCTGAGTAGTAACCAGAATTCTCATCACATCACCAGTGAATGAACACAGACCTGAGCAGAAGCGGCTGAAGCAGCCTGGAGAGCCAGCATAGTGTAGTGGGTACACTGCTCGGCTGGGACTTGGGACACTGAGGTTTCAGTTCCAACTGAACCATAAATCTCACTGGATGATTCTGGCATGTCTCTTTCTCTCCCTGCAACCTCCCTCAAAAGGCTGTTGCTGGTATGAAGGTAAAGAGGGAAAAGAGAGCTGCACAAATAGGATGAGAGGTAGGATGTACACACAATGAATCATTACGCCAGCTCAATCTCACCCTTATTTTATCTACAGTAGCACTGGGAAAAGTGTGGCCTGAAAGTCATATGTAGCCCTCCAGGCCATTTTGAGGCCCCTGGGGCCTCCCAGAGAGCCAGCGTAGTGTAGGGGTTTGAGCATTGGACTATGACCCTAAAGACCAGAGCTAAACTCCCCACTCAGATATGGAAACCCACTGGGTGACCTTGGGAGTGTCACACTCTGAAATGACTTGAAAGCACACAACAATGGGGGCCTCTCCCTCTAGTTTGCATTTCTAAAATAAAATGGCCCCATGTTTGTTTATGCCCTGGTAAACTGCCAGTTCACTTCCTGATTGGGGGAAAAAAAGGGCTCTACTGGTCCTAAAACAACTTATGGATGCTAAAAAACATAGCAAAATGTTTCTCTATGTTCCCTGGGGAGTGCAAGGAGAGACCTTAAATATAAAAATATTTTTCAAAGGCAAAAAAAAAGGGGGGGCACACAGTGAGGAGATGTAGCTCTTCATAGTCCCATGGATGGCAGTTGCCTGTTCTAGATGTACAGCATGATGGCAGCTCAATACCACCACCTCTTCTCCTTTCTGGGAGAACAATGAAAAGGCAAAGACGAAACACCAAGGTCTCCATCAGTGTCTTGGACGCCAAATATAAATAATGTGTGAGAAATGGTGAGAGTGGCTCACATGTTTCAAATTAATTGTGGTTCATCTTTATTTTATATGTACTATAAAATGGATAGAAAACAAGTATGAAAAATGCTGGGCCTCCTTACCCCAGTTTTTATTGCTTGAAGCCCACATGGGGACTGAGAGAACAATGCCCCCCTCCCCAGTAGCTGCAACTGTTACCTCAGATGGTGGTTTGCAGACTTGGAAGGAACCAAAGGTCATCTAATCCAAATCACTACCCAAAGACAGCAGGATTAAAGGACTTTTTCTCCACCAGTAACTAAACTCCAACAGCAGATCAGAGAAGCAGCCAATTTCTCCCCTCTCCCTCCTTTTCACAGCACATCAGCCCCAGAAGATCCTTGTTCTCTGCTGTTTGTACAGAGCTAGGTTCTAGGAAGGAGAGAGCAGTGATTCCAGACCTATTTTAGAGATTCCAGAAAGGAGAAATTCCCAAAGTAAATTTGGGGAAATGGTCCCCCAATTTCAGAATATAACACAGGCATAATTTCATTTTTAATCGCTGGCTTTTACCTGTCAAGCATATGACAGCAGCAACCCAAGAGAAGATGGGACTCTACATCTCAGTCTTTTTCAAGGTAACACCAGAATCCATGCATGTGAGTGGCTTTGTGCCATGTATGTACATCATATTTCTATGGACGATTCGCAAGCAATATGGAACACACAGAGCACAGCCATTTGCAAATATGGGGAAATCATACCACACCACCCAAGATAACTTCCTTCCTAAAGGATACGAAAGGTCAAAGCATCTCAAACTGAAGCAGCCCAGTCATCTGCAACCCTCCAGCCTTACATATCAGTACCTCTGTTCATCTCCGTACTCTGCACTTAAACTGCTCTCATAATATCTTTCAGTCAGAGCTTGGGAAAGTATTTTTCTAAAAAGAATCTTACCATTCTGGCTTGGGGAATCTGGAATTTGTAGTCCAAAAGAGTAGGTTTTACAAGTTCTCCTTATTACTGCTACCCCTAGCACAGAAAAGTATCTCTGTATGAGAATAAGGAATTTTCAGAACAGACACTGAGTATTCACAACGAAGAAAGAGAAAATAAAGTATTCTGCATGGAGGGGGGAGCCAATTTCAAGTCTGCAGTCAGACAAACCCAAACTGACCTATTTTTAAAAAATATATTTTTATTCAAAATAAATTAGCACAAGAACAAGAAGAAGGTTGCCTAATATTTTAGACTACAACTCCTATCATCCCCTGCCCATATAGCCACTATCAGTTTGGAAGAAGGTTGTCTATAAGTGAATAGTAAGATTCCAATTAAAAAAAGCCAACATTGGTAATTTCTGGACAAAGCTGGGATTTTAAAAACATCATTTTCCCCTACAAGTCCAATTATGTCATTTCAAGCACTTTTAGTAGCTGGTACAGTAGCTGGCACAGAAGCAGATTTCCAGCTTCGTGGTAATCCTTTTTTCCTATAAGCAGAGAGCCAGCGTGGTACAGTGGTTTAAATGTTGGACTACATTGCTGGAGACCAGGGTTCAAATCCCTGCTTGGCCATGGAAATCCACCAGGTGACCTTGGGCAAACCACATTCTCTGAGCCTCAGTTTGCCTTTAGAGTTGTTGTAAGTCAGAAACAACCTGAAGGCACACAATACAAACAGATAATATTTTATCCTTTCTACAGCAGCCATTTTCTAAACAATTTAACAATGCTAATGCAGTAAAACATAAGCTTTGCTCACCATTCCTAGCATATTTAATTTTGGGGGAGGTCCACTAGATATGGAAGAAGCCACCTCATTTATCTTTCCAGTATGATTAACTCCATACATTTGATTCAATCTGTGAGTCAGACCCCACTTATAACACCTTATACTGGGCTTCTCTCAGACTGGAAGATGTAGAAAACACTTTGAAACTAATGAAACTAATGAAAAATTCATTAATTTTTTCCCCACCTCCCATACTGAGAATCAGTGCGCCTGTATGCATCTCCTCCCTGTTTCACACAAATAGATTTTTTTCCCCTGAAATGTTTGGCTACATTAGGCATTTAAAAATGTGAAACTGGCACCTCTGAACTGTGACTGTCCTCCTGCTTAGCACTGAATTAGTTCTGAATGGTGGGATGTACCACTTTATACTGCAGGGAAAGAAATCACATGATTGAAGATGCTTCTATCCCATCACCAAAATTTGAGCAAATAGACAACTAGTATACTAAATCAGAAGGATTCTAGTCTAGCCCCTAACATTTTAGGTTTATGAGAGTGTGTGAGGGAGTATACTGAAATAGCACAGTCCAAACATAGGTTTACTACCTTGGTGAGAACTAGGTGCTTGTTTAAGCACAGCCTCTAAAAAGTTGATTCTGTCTATTCCAATCCCTACAGATAGGAACACAAATTAGCTACTTTTAAAAATGTGCACAGCCGTGCTACTTGTCTGAGAAGTCTGAAAAAAACCAAAACCTGATTATATGATGAGTCCTGGGAAGAATTTGAGGCTTGGATGGCTTGGATGGCTGAAGAGATAACAGACAAACTGAAATCATTCAAAGCATATCAACTCCTGCTAGGATTACTAAACCAGAATAATTTTAACAGAACGTCCAAGTACAATTTCCACTATTAACTGCTGGGACAAACAAGAGAAGGCAAACACTTTCATGCCCAGCTTATGAGTTCTTAGAGCACAGCACCTTTGGCTTAAATTGTTTTTGACTTCAACTCCCAGGAGCCCTGGAAAGCATGGTTAACATTAAGGGGTTGTGGGCAAGTTAGTTCTAGTGGAACCTGCTGCAAAATGAAAACTGAACTACACAGACTTTCCTTCTGATCCAGTAATGCAATTCTTTCATGTGTATGATTTGAGGTTCATAACACACCTCCTCCTGTGTTCAGAAAAAGAGTGGTTCCTCACGGTCTTTGGTTAATTACTGTTAACTTACCTGAAATTATTTGCCTCACGTCCTTCTTGACTCTGGCCTTCTTTGACGTTGGTACAAAAATCCAGTATTTTTAGATTATGATTTATAGAGATTTATATAAACTCCACTTCAATAATGTCAAACAAAAAGGGCTGTTATCTCTGGTTTACAGGACTTGATGAAAGGCAGAAATCTACAGAAACTGAAAACAGATGAGTCCATCTGTTTTTTTCCCTCTCAAAGTGCTTTAAGAACAACCCAGCTGTTGTTAGTACAATCCCCAGAAGAAAGGGATGAGTCAAGAATTGAGTGGCTATCTGAAAAGAAAAATAAGGTTTTGTTCGATGGAATAGGAGAAATAAATTGAACCTCTTTGTGAACCAGAATAAACTTCAAGTTCCCTATTTTATATTAGAACAATGCCACCAGCTGTGGATGGGGAACAAAAAAGGCACGGGCACATTAAAGGCCAGTTGAAACATACAGCATTGCTGCTGAATCCCCAACATGAGAACATCTGAGGCTTGAACTTTCTTCTACTACAATGAAAAAAGGAGTGCAGAAACTGGAGGCTGACTCACACACATGATTGCTACAGCACAGCAGATTTTATTTTTGGAACTGTCCCACCACAAAGATCATACATAGTGAGAGCCAGTGTGATCTAGTGATCAGTGATGGATGGGATCCTGGGAGATCCAGGTTTAAGTCTTCAAATGAATCCTGAAACTGAGTGGATGATCTTGAGATAGTCCCTCTCTGTTAGCCTGACTTGCCCCACAGGGATGTTATTAAAATCAACAGGAAGAAGAAGAGCCAGGTTTACTACTTTCAGCTCACTGGAGGAAAGGGAAGATACAAACACAATAAATACAGTTAAATAATAGCGTATATGCCAGAAAGAGCCAGCATGGTGTAGTGGTCTGATGTCAGAGTCAGACTCCATAAGACCGGGGTTCAAATCCCTGCTTGGCCATGGAAGCCCGCTGGGTGATCGTTGGCAAGTTAACAGTCTTTCAGCCTTAGAGAAAGGCAAGGAAAACCCCTCTGAACAAATCTTGCCAAGAAAACAGCAAGATACGTTCAGCTTAGGATCACCATCAGCTAGAAATGGCTTGGAGTTTCACAAGATACTTCCTCCACATAAACTCAGACAATCAAAAGGTCAAGGATGAATAAGTGATTTAATTTCAAGACAAGACATGTAAACTATATGGGTAATGTTCCTGCTAAAGCAGCTGTACTACAAGAAACAAAATGAGATGAGGCCTCACTTGAATTTAAAATTATGAAGGCTGAAAAGTTATGCTCTTCTCTGTCACATTATTACTGAACTTCCCACTTTACCCATCCTAGGTTCTTGTAAGCTCCAGAAAACCCAACTGCACTGTGTTCATGTTTTGCAAACCACCTTTCCATTTTTTTTCCCTTCACCTTTAAGGATATAGCATTTCCAAAAAATTTGAAGCCATGGAAAAGTACAAGACTTTTCCAAATACAAGACTTTTCCACGTTCTCTGCAAAAACAGAAGATGTGGAAGGAAGGTGAAAAACATGGATTTACTTTTTTTAAAGTACCCTTTATAGATATAAAACCACTTTGTTCTGTCAGGAACATAAAATGTATTATGCATGACTTGGTCTGCTCATTAAATTATCATGTTTGCTATATTAAATCTGAAATATAGCTTAGCGAGACAATAATTGCAGATTTAGTAATTGAAATTACTTTTGAACGCTTTAAATTCTAGTTAGAAATGAAGCTACAATCAGTTGAACACTAAGAAATGTAGCAACTCTTAGTTTTTTGACAGCTTATGAGAAGCAGCCCGTAAGTAATATCCAGCAGTGGTATTCTCCTGGAGGAATGATGAAACCTAGGAAAATTGGAAGGCTGATCCCCAAACCTCCCCACTGTAGTTCCCTTAGACTCCCCAAAACCAGTTCTAGAGGGCTGGGAAATCTTACAAACCCAGTTTTCAGCTCAACAGAAGGCTGATGAGGGGGAGGGGCAGGAAATTTTTGTTGCAACTGCAGGCAAAACATTAAATTTAGCCAAAAGTTACCCTGTAAGATATCATCTAACATTAGAACAACAAAGATGTTTATTCCTAATATCGTCTCTACCTCAATGTCAAGCAGAGACTAGAAACATTCTGCATTTCCAGAAAAGGAACTGAAAAGCCCCTTTCTAAAATTCACTTAATATTAATCTTACTGCACAAAACTTTGCATCATCACTTTCATTTTCTAAGAGATTTCATTATCATCATTAATTTCTGCCTGCTCATTTTTATCCTCTTCATGAAAGTCTAAAATCTGTCAAGCTTCTCTTCCCTTTCTCACATTAATTTTTTGAGTTGGTGTATTACCCATAACAATGACAGATTCTTTTACATACTGCAGAAGTTGGGAGAATCTGAAGCAGGTGAGAAAAGAAGGGAAGTTCTACTCCATATGTCACCAAACAAAGGTCTTTTCAGGGTATCTCAGGAGAGATTCCTTGCCAGAATCCTAGACTGTATTCCTGAAAGTGCTCTACATTCCGCAATATTGAAGTCACTTTCCTACAACTCCTAAGGGTGCCTAGGAATGACTTTCCTACATAACAGTGTATGAACTCTTTGTAGGATGCATTTATTCACAGTGCTCAAATAAAATATTTTATAATTCATTATTTTCCTTTGGGGGTAATCTCCCCATCTGGGAAAACACAACTCCCCACCCCTTTTTTCAGATCCATACCACTTCAGGACATCACATCTCTATCACCATCTCCTCTTTCATATGGATACCCAGTTCTTTGATATGTTGTTGTCGTTGTTGTTGTCTGTCTTCAAGTTGTTATCAACTTATTGTGGTTTTCTGGGGGCTGAGTGTATGACGCACCTAGGGTCACCCATTGCATTTCCATATCTGAGTGGGGAACTGAATCTTGGTCTCCAAGTCCATAGTCCAAGGCCCAAGCCATTACACCAATCTGGCTCTTTCATCTCATTATCACACAGTTAACACAGGTAGTTCTTGCCTATATTTTGGAAGAAAGACATGCCAAAATAATGTCATATTTCTACACACCTATGTATAGAACTGGTATAAAAATAATTAAGAAAGGGAACTTCTGGATTCACTTTTATGGGTCTAAGTTATAGGGAGTGGGGAGTATTATCAATATTGCCAGGATGGTGTAGCAGTTTGAGCATTAAACTACAACACTGAGGACCAGGGCTTGAATACCTGGTTGGCCATGGAAACGCACTGGGTGACTGTGCACAGGTCACATTCTTTCAGCCTCAGAAGCAAACCCTCTCTGAACTAATCTTGCTAAGAAAACCCTGTGATAAGTCCACCCTAGGGTCTCAGTAAGTCAGAAATGACTTGAAGGGACACAACAACAACAACAACCACAACAACACTGAGTCTCAATCTGTAAACACAACAAACAGCAATATCAAGTCACAGCCACATTAATCACAACAGTTAAAATGTGCAGTGCTTTCAAAAGTTCCTTGCATTTAACATGCATTGTCCAGGTATAATCCCTACAACAATCCTGTAAATCATTATAATTGTTATCACCTAATTTAGATACAGGAGGTAGAACTGAAGGTTGGGAGCTGCAGTGGATTGCCCAAGTCAATGTATGAGATCATGGTAAGAGTCACGTTCAAAATGGGGACTTCTTGGATTTGAGCAGATGTAACATAGCAGCTAAGAAAGTTATCATGGGTACTAAGAGACTTAATCTGCCATTACTTTTTTATATAGTCAGCTCTCCCTTCCATACTGGAATGTGGAGAAGCCTAAAAGCACCACAGCATCTACCCAGAATTCTTGAGGCTTACGCCTAGAAAATCTGTGTAAGAAATAGGCTCTCAGAGCAGATTACAAGAATAGTGGTATGACAGTCTTTGCCTTCAGGCCCACCATCTAAATTCAAGACATGACACCCACAGAAGAAAGATATGGAGGAGGGAAGTTCAGTGCTTATACTGACCAGCTGGATAGAAACAGATCAGTCAGGCTGCTGGAAAACTCTATGATGGTAGTCAATCTCCACCTAAAACAATGACCACTGGGACAACTTCTTCCAATAAAGCTACAGCTTTCTCTCCAGAATCTTAAGTCTCAAATGCATGTCAAGGAGGATCCGAAGAGGTGGAAAGTCAAGCTGGCAGTCCCTGGACTGGTGCTAGTCTGTGACGCATTGGCTGCTGGGCCATGAAGATTCCAGAAGGAGAAGAAAAAAAGAATTGTAGCTGATGAACACAAATATGGTACCAGTCCTTGGCACATTAGAAAAAAAAGATACTGGTCGCTCACCTTAGACAGCCTCAAAATCCTGCTATACCTTCACTGAAATGTGCTGAGAGAAGCTGTGGAAGCCTTATTCCGCCTTTCCCCCACCTCTTCTCTCTCCTCAGGCCTGAACAGTATTACACAGCTCCTCTTCCATGCTGTCTTAAGGACATCATGTTGTTGTTGCTGTTGTTGTTGTTGTGTGCATTCAAGTTGTTCTGACTTACGGTGACCTTAAGGCGGCCCTATCATGTGATTTTCTAGGGGCTGAGGGTGTGTGAGGTGCCCAAGGTCACCCAGTGGGTTTCCATGGCTGAGAGGGGAATCAAACCCTAGTCTCTAGGGTTGCAGTCCAATGCTCAAACCGCTATACCACTTGGTTCTTGCTTGAGGGCATACTGCAACCTTACTCTTACAAGTGCAACTCCTCCTGTTTCTCTGATCTAAAATGGTGGCTGAATGGCCTTTGATTTTAATTTTAAGGCACACTTCAGCTGACTATTTTAGATGGAAGGGTCTACTCCCATGAATCACTGCACTGAGACAGCAGTCAACTGGCTGATGGAGATCATTCACGGCACTGGGTACACACACCACTCTGGCTCCAGATTTTACAAAGAAATATGGGCAAGAATGGCTTTCGCTAACCTGATGCCTATCAGACGTACTGACCTGCAGCTTCCATCATCCTCCGTCATTGTCTACACCATGTTTTGGAAGGTGTCACTAGAAACCTAAAAATGTACAGGTTCCATCCACAAAAGCTTCTGCACTGCAGATGTGTTTGGAGGTTACCAGCAAGTGCAGGGATGCCAAGAAAAATTTATAACTATAATAGGAAGTTTACACTGTTGAACAGCATAACATGCCTTTAGACTTCGCCCAGGTATCAATGGATATTTTTTTCAGCCCTTTCATTCATTTCAAAGGTTATTTCCAGCCCCAAAAGATAGCTTCCTTCAGGAACTCTGGAACTAAACTTTGCATTTGAGATGTAAGATTATGGACAGAAAGTTGCACGACTGAAGTGCACACATACAAACAGCATCCACTCCCTGTCATTAATCAATTTATGGTGGTTTCATCTTGTGAAAGTTCCTTTTTTGGAGTACTGCTCCCACATTTTTCAAGCTAGCCTGGCCCCTAGCCATGTTGCCTGGAAGATTCTGGGAACTGTAGTCTGAAAAAAAGAATAGTGTCAACTTCTGATGCTAATCCAACTTTGGTACTCATGCTTTCCCAAGCTCTGGTGGCAGTCCAAAATTGGGGTGGAGAAAAATTTAGGACTGAAGAGTAAAGATGTGGCAATGAGATGGAGGTCTGAGATATGAATTATTTGTCCTTTGATAACCAAAATGAGGCAGGCATCTGGTAAAAGCAGCTTGATCCTATCTTGAGTACGAATAAGCTAACAACATAAATCAATAACACACAAACAGAGAAAGATGGAGGAGAGAGGAGGGAGAAGCTGCATGGGGCTGGATGCATCAAGGATGAGTATAAGTCACATTCCGTACTCAATGGAAGGCCGCAAATAAACCTTCAGCATGATATCAGAAAGAGAATTCACTACCTCGGGAAAGGTGCTGAAAGACAGAGTATGAGGGCTAGAGGAGAAAAGAACACAGTTGCTGTAGGGGCTGCGAAGTGCACCCCATACTTTCTGAGTGAATGTGAGACGGAAGTTGGAGAAGCTATCCAAGAAATAAATCTGGCATGCTGGTAAAATTATTGTAGCATCTTGAGATGAAATTCATAAAGCTCTTTTGTTATGGGAAACAAAACAGGGTCAGAAGCAGACTTGGTGCTCCCAGCACAATATGGCTCTTGATATAGGCCAGGATTGGTTCAACCGCCTGCAAAGTGTTTGCCTATACTCCGATTCACCAACATGGCTGCCAATAATATAGATCCAATTGTTTAAAGATGCAATGGTGACTCTGGAGAACTAGCTTCAAAAGCTGCTTTGGGAGGATTTCATCTCATTGGCTAAGACTCAACAAGTGTGTCACTTCCCAAGCCAGTCAAAATTCACAGTGGAATATGGAGTTCAAACGCTGGCAATATTGCAACCCTCCCCCCATCAACCACATATGGAAAGGAACAAAAGTTGATTTCTGGGTGTAAATAGCAGGCGATGGTAGCAAAACAAAGTTCAGCAGCTGCAGTACAGTCCAACAAGGCTCAAGACAGATCTGAGCCCAAGTGTGTCTGTCAAGCCTGCAGGCCAAGCAACAGCAGGAAAGGAATCCAGCGTGGGCCTTAACCTCAACATTTGTTCAATGGATGAAATGGCAGGATAATCAACCAGACTAGACCAACACAACTAAAGAAGATACCACTTGGAAAAATTATCTTCCTGGACAATATCCAGAACCCTCCAATCAGCCTGAAAGCCAGTTCGTAATCTGAACATCAGATGATGTAGATTGAATTAATTTGTCTCAAAACACTGAAGAAGCAAATTCTGTAGGTTTTCTTAGCTGATACCCAAAGTAGGGTGGTGACTAGAGTATCTTCAAAGGCTACCTCTTAGAAGACAGGACTTCTAATTCAAATTTAATCAGCTGGCATGTAGCACAAAGCATGGAAGAAACTGAAGTACACTTTGGTTTGCTTTCAGCAGAACTCAACATACACTGCATAGCAGTGTGGTTAACATTAACCTGGGCCCTATATGCCCTGAAGGCATCAGATCCCATTTGATCTTGGAAACTAAGCAGCATCAGCCCTGGTTAGTACTTGGATGAAAGACTGCCAATGAATACCAGGTGCTGTGTGCTATATTTCAGAGGAAAGAACTGGCAAAACCGCCTCCGAGAAATCCTTGGCCAAGAAAACCCTATGGAATTCATGTATTTGTCATAAGCTGACAGGCAGCTTGAAGGCACATATGCACGTATATGAAGAAAGAATTGCAACTGCCCTTTGGCATGCTGTGCCACAATTATCTCAAACACACAAAGGTTGCATTTACTTTTTCAATATCCTGAAGAATATTCTACTTTGGGTAAGAAAAGCTCTGTGCTGAGGCTGCATAACCACATTTCCTAATGCACCATAGCCAATGGAATATCGTGTGAAACATTTGACAAAACGCCTATAAACTTCTACTGCTAGGTCTTCTATGATTAGCCTCAGATTTTGCAAACGGATATCCATCTGAGTGGATTGGATCCATTTAACAAATCCTTTCCTTCTACTTGAGCTTTTCCTTCCATTTTGGTATATTTGTCTGTTATCAACTTCTTGCACGTTTATCCTTTTTCTGTTTAGAATAATTTGCTAGATTAACTTTTCCCAACCAAACAGCCTTCAGAGGTTTAAGAATACAGGTCTCAGCTGAGATGGCCAACAGTCAGCACAAGCCAGAAAAGACATCTAGAGTTTAGAGCAGGTTATGCCATTTAACTGAACTTTTCACGGTTGCTCAGTATAACAACATTCACTTCTGTCCAGTCAAAATAATACCTCTACTCCATAGGAACACTTCCGCTCTGAAGAGTGGGATCAAGTGTACAAAGTGTCCTATGGGTACAATGACATGAGATCTTGTCACACTGCATAAAGCAATACGTGTCCTTTAAAGCAACATCCTTCCACTGAAAATACTTCCATAGAATCACAGAGTTGGAAGAGACCACAGGGCCCATCCAGTCCACCCCCCCCGGCCTTGCAGGAATCCACATCAAAGCACACTCAATAGATGGCCATCCAGCCTCTGCTTAAAAACCTCCAAAGAAGACTCCACCACACTCTGAGGCAGCATATTCCACTGCCACACAGCTCTGACTGTCAGGAAGTTCTTCCTGAGGTTTAGGTGGATCTCCACAGAGTGGAAGAGCTAGTGTAGTCCTTCCGAACTCCTCTGGTTTCATCCTTGCCGTACAGTGTTCATATATAAGCCTTAAGTCTCCCAGTGTGGATTCATGAACTTGCACTCCTCCAGATCAGAATGGAACATACGCAGTAGCTGTGCGGAAGGAAATGAGGGAAAGTCCGCCTTATTTTGAGCCCATAAAATCCAGTGAGAAATGGCACAAACCGATTCACCAGCCTCGTGCGGAAAGGGTCTGAGGCCCTTTCTGCACAAGGCGAGGGAATCGCTCCGTGCTGTTACCTACCGCTTCTTCTGGGGTCCGAAGCAATGCGGACTGTCCCTGAAGCCCTTCTGCAGGGCTCCTCCTTGGTCTAGGGCGAATTGGAGCAGTGCGAGGTCTGTAGATCTGCACTGCTCTGGCTTCCAAAATGGCAGCTTCCGGCTTCCAAAATGGCAGCTTCCGGCTTCCAAAATGGCAGCTTCCAGCTGGTTATGGGTCCCGACCAACCGCTTAAGCTTGCCATGCCTAAAGCCCGCCCTCCACAGATCGCATTGGTGCGAGCCTGTGAATCTGCACAAGGGAGCAGGAATGCAATGGCGCATTCCAGGAAAATAAAGACCTGTTTTTTGCGGTCTTTAGAAAACACACTGGAGGACCACCTGGGGTCGTTTTGGAGCGGACTGAGGTGCGGATCTCCGGTAAGTAGTCTGCTCCTGGTCCGCTCCAAGGTGCAGACGACCTCCGTGAAAGGACGCACTGCCCCGTTCTAATTGCCTGGTGCAGAAAGGGCTTAAGTGTTAAATACAAACCATCAGATGATATAAACCCAGCAATAACAGCAAGAGAGTAATAAAGTCAAGAATAAATACTCAAGACATCCAAAGAAGCTGAAGGCCTACTGGAACAAACAGTCTTCAGCCTGAAACAAAGTGTCATTAGAGAGGAAGCAAAACAAATTTCAGGGCAGGGCGTTCAGAACATGTACAACAACAAAAAAGCCTCTGTCACATGTTTCTGCAAACAAGCCTCAAATACAGTTGAGGGGACATAACAGAGCCTTTTCCTCAGTTAACTCTGAACACAAGACATGATAAAATGGTGAAAGGACGCATTCAAGGTAACCTACTCCTAAATCATTTAGGACTTGTGGAGCATAATCCAACATCTGTTAGATTCAGGAATAAGTTCAATGGGACCCTCTCCCAGATAACTATATGCAGAAATACTCTCTAAAGATAATAACCAGCCCTTTGAATTCAATATACACCTAAACTAGAAGCCAGTGAAAATAGTGGAGCAAAGGAATCAAAAGCTCACTGTGAACAGCTGTAACTTGAGTTGATATACAATCAAATCACTTACCTGGTTAAAAGAGGCTTGCAAGAAGATGGCAAACCTGAATGCTTCCTACAATGCCCATTCTCAGTCCATTATCTCAACTTTGGCCTTCTAAAGCCCCTTATCGTTCTATCTTCCCCTTGGCATCAGCTTCATCTCTTCAGTTACACTCCTGTAATTTTCCTTTGCACTCACATAAAGTTTACACCAGCAATTATCTTACTGTCTCATGGGGTAAATACACAATGTCAGTGGAGAAAGTGGGAAGGATAGCAGATTTTAATCAACTGGTAAAATTCTCGTCCCTAGTTTTTATTTTTCTCATTTTTAACCTGCCTTTCAATCACTCCATGTACCACACTACTCAGTTACAGCATGATGATTCCACTTTAATTGGCATGATTCTGTCCTATAGAGTCTTGGGATTTGCAGTTTAAGGAAAAGTATTTAGAATTTCTAGCCAGAGAGCCCTAGTGCCTCACTAAACTACAAACTCCAAGATTCCAAAGGATGCAGCTATTGCTGCTAATGTAGAATCAGTGTTATAATTCTGTAGGTGAAAGTGCCCAATGTCTGGTCTTTAAGAATGTTTTACAGAGTACAAATGTGGTATAAAGATTAGAATGCTGGACTGAGACTATGGAGATCTGGGTTCAAGTGCTAACACAGCCGTTAAATTCACAGGGTGATTGTATATCAGACTCTTAGTCTGTGTAACCTGCTTCACTGTTGTGAGGATAAAGTTGAGAGAGTCATGTAGGCTGCCCTGAGCTCACTGGAAGAAAGGCAAAATATATACTTAATAAACAAATATAATAAATGGCACAATACATATGCCCATATACTAGTGCTCAACACAAGCATCCAGATCAAATGTCTTTCTAAGATCTCCTTATCAGTTCCCTCATCCACTCCTATTCTCAGTTTTCCTCATGCACAGTTCCCACAAACCAAGGCAGATCAGGTCATTCAAGAGTGGAACCCATTGATCCCTGGAGAATTTTCTTTTTTTTTTGAGCAATCTATTTTCCTCCCCAAAAGGTCTCATGTCCAGGATTTCTGTCCTCCTTTTCATATAGCTTCAAAATGTGTTTATTCTTAGTATGCCTATTCTCCCACTGGATGAGACACAAAGATACTAGAAAGGAAGGATAAATTGAGAAAGGGGGTTGGGGGAACTGAGTTAGGATGGGGAAAAGACAAAGAAGGACCCTAAAGAAAATAACCCTCACCCTAACTCCTTTTTGGTACTTCAATTTGAGATTGATTTCCTTTCACTGGGATGGAGCAAACTGAACTGACTGTGACTGAAAGACTTCACGCTCAAGCAGGAAGCCCCTACTCTGCTCTAAGAAATCTCACATCTGCCAGACCTCCCAGAAGAGTCCAAGGTAACCCATTCTCTCTCTGCCACAGCTCACATTGGTAATTACTGACAGCCCTCCTTCCTGGGCCTTCATAACCAATTATGATAAGATCATTCTTGCCACATTCTTCTTTCTTATGTCCTAAAATGTTTTTGCATGCTCTGATTATTACTCATCAGATAATCTCTGGGGACAGTCCAGTCCTGTGTTGCCTTTAAGCAAAGCAATAATTTCCCCTTTCCTCCATTTGTTTATAAATGATTCTCTTCCTCCTTTAGCCCTTCTCTTTTTATTGCTAAAGGCACATGTGTTAAGCAAATTCAGATTCCTTTCCAGTCCAACATTAAGAGCATTCAAATTCCCTTTCTCCCTAAAGTTTGAGATGCTTAGGCTCATAACACTTTCACCAGTACTAATAAGTCTTTTTTTTGTGTGTGTGTAAAAAAAACACCCTCCAGATGCTCAGAAGCACCGTCATATTAATAACAGTATCCTATGACAGATATTATAGGGTCAAACAGAACCATGAATCACAGAGTTCTATTGTCAAATGTTGACTCTGCCACAAACTCACTTGGTGGCCGCAGGAAAACTGTTATAAATCACAAGGACTTAGGCTACAATAAATCTTTTATTTTTGAGATGTCACCAGACTTTTTGCTTTTGCTACAACAGACTAACAAAATGACACCTCTGGAAATTAGTGATGATTACTGCAAAACTGCATACATGAAATGCTCTCAATACACTACTGTAAATACTGCATACTATTTAGCTTTTGAAATACTTTAGAAATGACAGCCACACTTTTTTACCTAGCATCTATAGTCATCCCTCCATGCTTGTTCAGGGCTCCCATGAATGTGGAAAAACTGTGAATAACTCTAGGCCCTCCCAAACCATATTTAACACACACACACACAAAAAGTATGATCACCATATTCAACCCATTGTGGATTCCTTTGAGGCATCGGAGTTCCTTCATAAGGCAGAAGTGGGTCGCTGGTGGGGCTTACTGCCCCCTCCACTGCTGCCCCACCCCATTTTTAATAGGAACTTACAAGCCTCGCTCGCAGTTAGTTTCTCAGTCTCACAAGGCTTGCAGTCGCTATTAAAAATGGCACAGGGAGGCAGCAGAGCTGACAGCAAATAATCCACGAATAATCAAATCCACAGAAGTGAAACCTGCAAATGTGGAGGGCTGCCTGTACTTCGGCCCTAAAAGATGCAAAGTCGTATAAGAGACTGACACTTAAGAATCATGAAGCCTCCTTTTTTCCCTTCTGTCAGGATCCTCTGTCCCTCTCAGCACATTCCCCTTTGCCATCAGACTCCACCGTTTACTGTATTTTCTCTCCTTCTCCCCTGTATTTGCTAAGAGAGAAATCCATTTCCGATATCACATGAAACAAACTCTAACCTAAAGCTTATGCCATAAGAACCTTGTGCCATAACATTACTCTTCCAAGTATCCTTTCTCAGAAATACTCAAGAATAAAAACTCGTACGTACAATGTAATATTTAAAAAAAACAACTGAACTACAACCAGGAAGCCCCGGCAGAAGAGCATAGCAGAGGCAAGCCCCTCTCACTCCGCATCCCAGGTCTGTAATAAGGGGCACTAGTACGGATCTACCTTGCAGGGCTGTTAAGAGAAGCCCCACACTAACGAATGCGAACAACCTCAACAGGCACGTAAAAGCAAAGCATCAGTTCCTGTTATGAATAGACAAGATGAATAGATTCCTTTATCAGAGGCCTGGCCTATTTTCCTACAAATCCCTCATCACCACCACCGCCCCATGCAAAGCAAAGGAACATCTGCTGCCGGGCACTTTACCTGGTCAGTGAGATTCCCCCCAAAAGGCCTCAGTTTCCCACAGCAACAGGAACCAAGCACAAAAAAAGTCGGAAGCAAACCCTTCTGTTCGGGCCGGTCACTACTTCCGGTCACATGACCTCAACGTGACGGGCGACTGAGCCGACATGCTCCCGCACGTCACCCTCTCCCCGCCCCCTTTTCCTCCGCTTAATTCTAAATGGAAAAAGAAAGGCGGTGGAGTGAGAAGGAGAGAGCCCATTGGCTGACCGAAAAGGAAAGCAAGGGACGCCCATTGGTTGTAAGGGCACCGGTTAAGTACGTTGCCTATTGGCTACGGTGGAAAAGAAGAAAAAAGAAAAGGGGTGGGTTTAAGACGTCAGACAAAGCAATAAGGTGTCGGGAGGGTAAAACGTGAGGCGCGTTCATTGGTTGTTGGGAGATTAAAGTTGACGCAGTAATTGGTTAAAAAAGAAAGGGACGGTGAAAGGCGCGCGGTTGACCCTGACGGCTGAAGAAGCCTCGACTGGATTTGGAGGTAGTCGGGCCTCTATTGGCTGAAAGGAGGGCGGTTACGTGAACCAGGTGGCCGAATGAAACCAGAGTGCCGATTGGCTGCCGGGCGCGAGGCCTCACGATTGGCTAGAAGGAAAAAGGGCGGGAGGTACTTGAAACGTGGGTCGATTAAAGAAGGGTTTTATTATGCAAAGTTGAAACTTATGCTTCAGGGAGGGACCAGTATGTGTGTGTAATATACTGTTATAACTCTTTTTAAAAAACATTTATATCCTGCTTTTCCACCGAAGAAGGATTGGAAAAAAACATCAAAATAAATAGAACAATAAAGGCATTCGGGTTAGCACTATAAAGATTTTCCTTCAAAATCAGCAGATCATGTAACAGGTTGAAAAGCCAGGTTGAAAGGGTGTAGTTTCACAGCCTTCCTAAAAGCAGTGGCAATCGGAACTGATTGTCGCTGAGGAGAGTGGATTCCGCAGGGAAGCAGCAAAGAGAAAGCAATCCCCCACCTGCCTCTGCAGGCAGTGGCCAAGAGGGCTTCTGAAATTTTAACATCTGGACAACTTGGTCTAGCAGGCCTCTTAGAGAGCCAGGTCCCAAGCCACTGAAGGCTTTAAAAGTTAAAATCAAGAATTGGAATGTGACACCACCAGCGCAGGTCTTTCAGTATTGGGGTAATGTGATCTCACTATCATTTACCAGCTGCTTCCCTTTTCAGGAGCTGAAACATCTGGATGCTCTCCAAGGGTTGCTTGACAGAGACTTGTGCTGCAGTGTTCAAGATATGATGCCATGGATAATTGTTACTCTGGCCATTTCCGCACTTGACTGTTATAGAGCTATTTTTCCACTTTCAACTGCAAACCCCAAGATTCCATAGGACAGAGTTTTCCAAACTTTTCATGTTGGTGACACACTTGTTAGACATGCATCATTTTGCGACACAGTCGTTCATTTTTATTAGCAAATCAGAGGTTAAACTAACCCCTTATAAGAGATACAGACACATACATAAATTGTAGTAACAAAATGTATGGGGACACAACAGATCTCATGAAAACCTTTCATATATTTTTAAAAATATGGCTTATAAATAATAACATACATTCCCAAGATTGTAGGCAACACACTTACACACTTCAGGTGACACACTAATGTGTTATGGCACACCATTTGAAAAGTCCTGCCCTAAGATGTTGAAAGTGGAATAATTGCACTATAACAGTCTAGTGTGGAAATGGCCTCTATCAGGTTGACTCAGGGTACTGCTGATGCACAAACAAAGTTGTGGAAAAACACTCTGTGCCCTTGCTGTCCCCAGGAAGTCCAGGGACAGCTCAGAGTCAAGGATTTCTCACAGACTATGGCCATTTCCACACTACACTGTTACAGTGCTATTGTTCCAATTTCAACATCCTGTGGAATTCTGGGGTTTGTAGTTTGTGAGGCCCAAGAGCTCTCTGGCAGAGAATTCTAAAGGCCTCCCTAAACTGCCAATCCTAGGATTCCTTAGGTTGTTGAAAGTGGAATAATAGCACTGTAACAGTGTAGTGCAGAAATGGTCAGTGAACCTGATCTGTTGAGGAGCACAACCCTTTCCAGAACAGGTTCAGTTCCGATCACCGAGCCAATCATTCTACTAACCAGCAGTACCTTTGTCTTTATGAGGTTAAATTTTAGTGTGTCCATCTTCAGTGGGCCAATCCAGCTCAGGTTGCGTTCAAGGGTATGGCTTCCTTCTTTGATGTTAGGTGATAAGCAGCAATGGAGTTGGAATCAAGTGTACCTCTCAACATTTCACTTCAAAGCTTCAAATTATCTCTCCCATTGGTTTCACATAAAAGTTGAACATCAGCTGGATAGAACATGTGTTTGAGTGCATGGGTGCATATGTGTAAGTAAGCGGAAACTAGGTCCAGGAGGCATGCTATTTGCTAGCGTAGAAATCTTGCCTTCATAATATTTAAAGCAGGTGCTATTCTGTTTACTTTTATGATGTCTTGCTAGTCACTCTGCTTTTGAAGCTGACAGTTTCTTTAGAATACACAAGGGTGCTTTATTTACAGCTCTAATTAGTGTGAATTGAAATGCTTGTCATTTTATTCCTTTTCCTTCAAAATCTCAGTATGGTGACTTCTGGTACGTATAACAAATTTTAGGAAATAATTATTAAAAGTACATTTGGGAGTATGTTACTATAAAAGTTTTAGTGGTTATCTAGTGGTTGGCACAGCGAAAGATTTACTTATACTAAGTCTTGTAGAACAAAAAGGGCTTCACAGCATCTGTTGCTCACTGAGTTTCCCCAAGAAAGTTTACCCACAACTGAAAAGGCCCTGGCTTGTTTTTCAGACGTATATTATGTGAACTGATTCCAGAAAACATGCCACATTTGAAAGGAGTAGAATCAGAGGGAAGAGCTTCTGTCACCTCTACCAGCCTCAGCCTCCATCCCAGTTGCACTTGGGTGGTCAGACTCTCCTTTTGATGTATTTTTTTGTGTCGTATTAAAATGGCAGAGGATGGGACCAAACTGTTCTTGCTGTAGCTCCTTGGCTTTGGAATGCTTCCTCTCGGAGATGAAGAATGTGTGGAGTTCCAGGTGTTCTCTGTTTCTGATCAGCCCCAGACAGCCTGGCCAATTGTGAGAGATGATGGGAGTTGTAGTACTGCAGTACTCAGAGAGCTACAAGTTTTCTACTCCCTGAATTTTATCCATTTATATAAGGTGACTTGGGTCACTTTCTGCAACAGTTTAAAACATTTCTACTTAATTTATCTAGTGTGCTGTCACTTTTTTTAAAAAAATTGTTATCTTACTTTATTTTTAAGTCTTTATTTTTGTTATTATTAGCTGCTTTGTGGAAAAAAACACTATTCTGAGGGTCAGGGAGATATCAGAAAGACCAATAAACACCCTGGATGTAACATACAGTTAGTTGCAGAACAACTCTCAACCACTGTATGTTGAGCCTTTTTTTTTAAATCAAACACCTGTGTCTAAAAGAAATTTGAAATCCAACTGAGAAATCAGTAAATTGGAGCTGTTTACATAGTAATTATTTTCAGATAGGTAGCTGGATTAGTCTGTTGCAGCAAAACTTAACACAAAATCTTGTGGCAGCTTGAAGACTGATAAATATTTGTTATGGCATGAACTGTTGTGAACACTGTGTACTTCATCCGTTGCATGAAGTGTGGCAGCTGGCAGATTTATGTATGTATTTCATTACCAATGTTTGTGAAATACATGCTATTAACAATATCTAAGCAGTTTTGAGCAACTTCAAGTAAGATTTCAGTCAGTACTGACAACTCAGAAGCTCCAATGCCTACATAATTTGTACTGGTAGGGAGTTCAGAGAGTGAGTAGGTTGTACTCTGGGCTCTCATGTACTGACCCTCATGAGCAGCCTGATGTCTGAACAGGCAGCTGCAGGTCAAACAGTCTCTTCTTGATCCTGAAGTGTTTGGAAACAAATGCCAAAACCTTAAACCTCACCCAGTAATATAGAGGCAGCCGTTGAAGCTTCCTCACCATAGATATAACCTGTTTCAGTAAGCTGTGCCTGGATGCAACCGTCTAAATCAGTTGCCGCTTCTGGACTAGTCTCCAGTGCAGCCCATCAGTGCATTTCAGTAATCCAGTCTGGATATTACCAATTCATGAAGCACAGTGGTCAGGCTATTCCTATCCAGGAATAAGCTTAAATTGTCATTGTGCACAAATAGTGCTCTGAATTCTCCCAAAGCCCTAAACACTCGGGGCTGAAGAGTACTCCTCCAGTGTTACTCTTGTAATCCAGTCATGTAGAGAGAGCAGTGCCTTTTTATTATTTTTATTTGTTTTTTTTAATAATGATTTTGCTGAACCAGCAAAGAATACACCTCAGATCTACTACAATGAAGTATACTGAGCTGATGTTTCCTGACTATCCAAATAAGAAATCTCCAGCTGACATGACAACAATTATACCAGAGTATCTGTCTAAAAAACGACATGTGAGGAAGGGGGGCAAGAAGACTGGCATTTTTGTTTGGATAATTGATACACCTGCATCAAGTTTCATAGGATTTAGAGTGCTCCTAGTTATCTCCAGTTCTATATTGGGTCTATGGACTGTAAAATAAAGTTTGTTATCTCCAGTAACCGATAGTTTTTCAGTTAATTTCTCCATTAGCAAAATGTTTGTGACTCAACCACAGAGAAAGTGACAGAGAATAGCAGTGCTTTCAATAGCAGTTCCATAAAATCTATATAGGAGGAATACATGATCAATCGTACCAAAACCCATTGATTCACCACTAAGGGCAACAGGGTAGCAGTTACTGCCCCCCCCCCCAGGTAAAAGTGATGAAGATCAATATAGAGCCAAATTCCAGTACAAACCTAGACTGAAATGGGTCTAGTGATAATATCCTCCAAGGAAGTCTGCAGTTCTTCTGCCATAACTCTTGAGAACCTTCTCCCAAAAGGGAGTATCTGTGACTGATTATGGGGACCATAAATCACCATGTTATGTGCAGGCAGGTGGATCATAAACAGTGAGGTTAGACAGCACTGGAAACCAAAAAGTACAGATTGTGGGAACTGTTAAAGTAATTATCACTGTCTGTACTCCTTTTTTTTTTTTTTCATTTAATATACCTGTGACCTCAATTTATAGTCCTCTTACTCACGTAAGCATGTGTGGAAAACTGCTGGTTGAGGTACTTTACACATCTGCTGATGTGGTAGTGTCCACAAAAGCTTACACTGTAATAAAAATGATAGTCTTTGCAGTGGAACCAGACTCTCTGCTGATCTGTCTACAGCATTTCCGGCTTCTGCTTTTGTCAGTCATGAATGTTCATACACCCATATATAATGGCCTTTTATGGATTAAGAGGATTACTTTTTTCATGCCTCTGAGGAAGTAGACCCTAGGCCATGAAAGTTCATGTCATAATAAATGTGGTAGTCTGAATGGTACCAAAAAACTTGGCTCCCACCAAGACTGTCATAGGTCTATTCTAAATCACTTTAGTTGAATGTATGTCTTTATAAACACAAATAGAAATAAACTTTTTAAAAAAGTTATATGTAACTTGATTCATATTTATTTCAAAATGACTAGCACTAGAAAGCTACAACAATTATTTTTGATTGCATATTTAGATCTCATGTCATGTTTGATGGCCTTCATGGTGCCTAATGCTTAAATGTAACAGTTGTAACTTTACACCAACTTTAATCAAGAAGAAGAGACGGGACATGAAACATTTCATCTCATTGTATAATTACAGTGCCTCGCAGAAGTGTTCACACCCACATCCATTTACTCTTCCACATTTGTGGTGTTATGACCCAGGACTGATGAGAATTAAATGATGCAAGATGTTTCTTTTGTAGCACAAAAGTGAAATAGGAATTCTCTGTTTCAAGAGCTGTCTGTTCAAGTCTGATTTAAAGGTAAAGTGCCAGAAGAAGGGAGATCTGGGACCCTGAAATTGCCAATCCACAAATCTGATGCCTGGATTATAAACTCAGCAGGCACACAGGTCATCTGGTGAGTTTCCCTCACACAGTATAATATCTATTGCATTTGTATTAAAATTGTATTTTTTGGCACACAATACAAACAATAGATAATGAACTTTCTTGTGGCAAGTAAAACAAGACATATTGTGAGGTTATTGCTCCAGGTACTTGGCAGAAAAACCAAGCTGACTTTTTATTATCCCTGAAACACCTATAATTTTCTAGATGCTATACAAAGATTAAAAGCAAGACAGGTCTGCCCTACAAGGTTACAGACTAATTTTCTAAGCGTACACACACACAAACCTTGAGAGAAGGGAAAAACAAGTGAACACAGTCACTAAATCTTAAGGTTACAGCACTTTTCCTACAATAGCAAGGGACAGTTCAAGGAAAGAGAGGGACTCAAATGGCACCTGCTATCTTAGGGCTTCTTCAGATGGAGCAAATATGTCTGGGCGCTGTAGTATGTGTTGCTGCAGTTCTTGGGTTTGTTGAAGTTGTTGTTGTTGTTTAATATCCCAATGACATTTCTGTTGTCCTGGATTATTTTCTGCCAGTTCTTGGCACTGGCTATAATATCATATTCCCTCCCTCGAGTGGGTTTCATTTTTTAATTGGGAGAGATATTGTTCCCTTTCCTTCTTTTCTTTTTTCAGGTTTATAGTGCTAGATTGCATTATTGAAATGACCGTTTTGTATTATAACTCTAAAAAAAAGTAAAAAAATTAGAACATTTCTCCTTCAAAGCATAGGACCAAACAAACATAACAAAGGACGTTTCAGTTCTAGAACAAAAAGGAAAAGTTGCAGTCCAGATCCAATAAGTAGCCACAAACAGCTCACAAAATGAACGGAACAAGTAGTAAAACCAGTAAAACTCAAGCAACTGCATTGTGAGAGCTCACACTTCTTTAGAATGGGGCCATTCTGAAGGGCCTTTCCCTACACTGCAAACCCCAGGATTCCATAGGAGGTTGAAAGTGGAATAATAGCACTATAACAGTCTAGTGTGGAAATGGCCTGGGAGAGCCCTCTGTGGAGTAGCTGGAGTAGATTATCTTGTTGACGAGATAATCTGCTCATCGCAGTGTGAAGAAATGGCTGGAGCAGCCTAATACCAGTCTCTGCTATGTAGGTTCATACCATTTTATTTTCATGCAAATTATATTTCAGTTGTGTACCTACCTGCAAGGCAATTAAAATATTCTTAATGTCCTTAATCCAACAGGTTCCTTAGTATGATTCAAGTGTTTTGGCTATGAGTTTGTTACTCTGTGAACTGGGGGTCCCGGGAGGGACACCAAAATGTGCTCCACTAAAGTTGGGGCAGATTAGCTCAGAGCACTGCTTAACGTTACGAGAGGCAGGGTAACTTAGCGAGATCTCGAACCCTATGTCTACGGGGTCGGGTCGAGTCAAGGAGAACACAGAAGTTGAAATACTAAATAATGTTTATTAAATACAAGCAAAACAGTGTATGCGACACACTCATACAAAATAACTAAAGAAAATAAAGGTTGGAGTGGTATAGAGGGATTTTTAGAGGGATTGCTGGCTTGGGTGATACTTCACCTGTCCTGAAGCCCAGAAAAATAGAGAGCGAAGCTGGGGTGTGATGTAGCTCAGCACGTGGAGCCGAGGGGAGGCTCGCCAAGCAAAGCGGCAGCAAGGCAGGATGAAACTCGGGAGCGTTCCGAGGAAGGTCTCGGAATCAAGGGTTTTTATAAGGAGAATAGTGACTGCAGGCTATGCCGTACTTGGGGGAAAACAATAGATTTGGAGTTGGAGACAAAGCCTCTGAAAGGTCAGAATCTGAATGATTGAGTGATCGTATCGATTCTCAATAGAGTAGCCAGTATGCAAACGCAGAGTACTTGGGTATTGTATAGTTTACCCATCAAGCTGCCATCGCGGGGCAGAGGCTCTTTTGTAAGTGGCGTGCATACTTAATTAGAGTACTTGCCTGGAGGTCTCCTAAAGCAGTGAGTCAGCTATTTTTGGCCTGCCTGTATTGTAGTTTGAATATTACGGCTATTAACGGCCGAGCTTGTTTACGTGCTTGTCCGGTGGCCTCGCAAGCACGTGGAGAGGAATAGAGAAGTGCAGCCGAATTGTGATATCAAGGGATATCTTTTAATATCCCCAAAGCTTGGACTAGCCAGGGCAGTAACAAGTTTATGTCAGAAGATTCCAGTCTGAATTGGAGTTATTGTAGCTGAGTATCTCCAGACACCTGATTAACTTTTATGGTTGTAGTGCCAGCTGATGGTAACTTGTTCTGCATTTACCTTTAGGAGGCCCACATGGTTACGTATGTTCCCAGTTTGGCGTGGATGGCACTCGTTAATCATCTGTTGTCCGAGTTTCTTAGCTGCTTTAAAAATGTCCTGATTTCTCCCTCCTCGTCCTCCCGCCTTCCCCCTTTGACCTTGGTTTACTTCAAGGTCTGCAAGCTGTTCAAAGTGCAAAAGTAGTTTACTGCACTCTGCAGGAGGAATAGAATCTTGACCTTCCCAGTAGGCTCATTCCTTTCCTCCCCGTCTTTTTCTCAGGCTTTCCTAAACTCAGTATGTACATTCCAGGATTTCTTTGCATAAAATAGCAGTTTTGCTTGGTGGTGTTCTTCAGTAAGAATTTTCAACCTGACCACACTCTTTTGACCACACTGATGTTGCTTGAACACATGTGTGTCCTGTTTCATCTGTGCAATGCTGGCATGTATGATGGTTACCTTTCATCTGCCTGTGTGAGAAAGAATAGCAGATCAGTGTACTTCCATGTCTTTCAGTTCTGTGTGTTATATGAACTCTTCCATGGCCAAGGTGTTGATGCTGACTGCTGTTTTCCTTTATTTCCTTCTTGCTTTAAATTGGCAAATAAATATCAGTTCTTTAAAATTTTACCACGCATCCTCAAGCAAGACTAGGGAACCTCTAGCCCTTAAGATGTTCTGGGATACAACTCTCATTATCCTTTACCATCAGCCACACTGGCTAGGGCCAGCAAGGCATTTGTGCTTGTCTCAGTCAAGTGCTAAGGGCAGGATTCTGTTCCATTAATAACACCATACCTTGCCATGTTATGAAGGTGACTGCAGGCTGTGGGTGCAGTTAGAAATCTACTAGATATTTTTCTTAAGTGAAAAAAAAAATTCTGCTTTTGCTATTATGACCTGTTTTCTTAACTGATCCATGTTAGCAAGATGTAGAAGAACAAGTGAATTTTGCTTTACTTTGACTTTGAAAATTTTCTGCCCTCAATTACGTTTTTGGGTATCTGATAACGTATAATATAAAATAATGAATTAATTAGTATTTTTCTAGCTAGCAGATGAAGTTAGCAATTGAATATGTGCCTTTAAGCAAGATGATGGGTGTTACAGTATAACCGGGAACATGCTTTGAGAAGTAACATGGAACAGGACCCGAAAAAGAGACAAGAACACATCAGGAGTTTGCTACCCAGCATGGGCTGGATAGTTAAAGACCAATGACTTTGCAACAGAGTCTTAACAAAATTGCATCTTTTATGTCAACAGAGCAAATCCTTCTGTCAAGATAAACATTTTAACTCCCTGAAAAGAGAGGATGGTTATGATGTAACCCTGAAGATTCAGAGCTTTTGCATGTGTTTGCATGCATGTTTTACAACCAATGGAATTCATATGTATATTTTTGAAAGGATGAGGAGAATATAAATTTCAAATGGAAAATTTCATCACTGACATTTCTATAGGGAACATCACTCCAATTGATCAATTGATAATTTTTAATTGATGTAATCAAATAAGCCTTCTTACCCTACTCAATCTCTCTGAGTTGTTTTTCACAGGCTTCATAAACTCAGGGACAGGCAGATTTTGCAGTAACATATCTACATATATCAATCTAGAGGTTTTAAGCAGGGGTGACCAAACTCTGTATCTTTTAATGCAGTGAACTCTCCATGCATTGAACTTTGGACTGATACAACTTTTAGTTAAGGAACATTTGGGAGAATTAATGTTAGCAGTAAATTAAATAGCATTTGCTCAGAGTTTCTGAAGCTATTGAAATCATAATTTATGTTTTTCTTTTAATACTGCTTTCTTTGCCTTTGCTTCCATTATTTCCTCTTCTCCTTTTCTTTTGGTTGGATGTTAGGTAAGTTATTTTAGTGAGGCTGCAAACTGATGAATTATTCTGTATAGACAGAAATGTCATATTGAAATATTTTTTAAAAAAATCTCAGTACTTTTTAAAAGTAGACAAAAATGAAGCAGAGGTGGCAAAGAACTGGGTTCCTGCTCTCCAGTTCATGACTCATACAAAAACCACTCCACAAAAACTATCAATATACAGTAGTGAGTTTGCCAAGCAGAGAAGTATCACAATGTCTCAGTGACTTGATTGAGTAGCATCATAGTATCATAGAGTTGGAAGAGACCCCAGGGGCTGTCCAGCCCAATCCCCTGCTTTGCAGGAACACACACCAAAGCACTCCCAACAAATGGCCATCCAGCCCTGCTTAAAAACCTCCAAAGAAGGAGACTCCACCACACTCTGAGGCAGCATATTCCACTGCCGGACAGCTCTGACCGTCAGGAAGTTCTTCCTGAGGTTCAGGTGGAATCTCTTTTCCTGCAGCTTGAATCCATTGCTCCTTTTCCTAGTCTCTGGAGCAGCAGAAAACAAGCCCAGTCCCTCCTTGACATGACATCCCTTCAAATATTTAAGCATGGCTATCATGTCCCCTCTTAACCTTCTCTTCTGTAGACTAAACATACCCAGCTCCCTAAGCTGTTCCTCATAGGGCATGGCTTCGAGACCCTTCACCATTTTGGTCGCCCTCCTCTGGACATGTTCCAGAATTGAGGTGCCCAGAACTGGACACAGTATTCCAAATGAGGTGTAACCAGTGCAGAATACAGTGGTACCATTACCTCCCTTGATCTAGACACCATACTCCTATTAATGCAACCAAGAATCACATTGGCTTTCTTGGCTGCCGCATCACACTGCTGACTCATGTTCAGCTTGTGATCTATCAAGACTCATAGATTCCTTTCACATATACTGCTATCCAGCCAGTAGTTGTGGCCAACAATTGCCAGAAAAAGACTGTAAGGAGTGAGATTGGCTAAGATGTGGGTGCTGATTACATCAAAATCATCTTTGCTAGGAAAGTTTCAGATATACCTGGAGATTTCAGCATTCTCAGCAGGGATGTAGCTGGGAGGCCATTGTTCCATCGAAAAATAATTCTCCTACCCCACAAAATTTTTCTTCAGTCCCGAAATATATAGAACTGAAGAGAATGAGACACTGAACATGATTCACACCTGAAACTCTTTATATATGTTGTGTTCATATTCCCTTGGTAACTTTGCCTGCCTGTTTTCTTTGGATGCCTAGTATGTATTTTTAAGTGCTCAACTGAAGTTTAAAGTTACTGCAATGCTAAAATTTTAGGGCTGAAGGAACATTTCATTGGTGGTGGGGCAGAATTCTTATTTGGTAGGACAATGCCCTCATCCCCCCGCCCTTGATATTTACACTCTGAATTCTCAGTCTTTCAAAATACCAACACTATAAACAAGGCTGTGAACTTCCCAAGTACTTATCTAGGGAAGAAATCAAATGCTATAAAAATTTACTGTAAGAATGTATGTTATTGTTTAAATATGTTTTGAGTCTCATAGTTTTCAACTTTGCCCTCCTCCTTAAAAAAAATAAAGACATCACAGGAGTTAGTTTGGTTAGTGTAGTTTTATAATTATAATTATTTTCCATCATTATACCACTAAAATAATTGTCTGACAAGAATTATGTTACTCTTGAAAAGTGATTTTATTGTACCCTCGTTATACCACACATGCCAGTAACAAGTTACAGGTAACACTGTTTGTCTCTCTCACACATTTCCTTTCACTAATATGGAAAGCGAGCATGGATTCCTTTTCTGGGCAAGTTGAAACACATTGGTTTGCCCTCCATCCAAGACTCTGGTGCATAATGAGAATAATAAATAAGCCAGTGTTTGGACAGCATTCCACTCTTAGGACCTTGCAGCTACCTTTATTACATCACGCAATGTGCTGACCAAATGAGAACAAGCTGGTACATGCTCTAAACAGCTCTCTTTGATAGGATCAAGAAATAAGACAGGGTTAATTAAAAGGAAAGGCAAGATTCAGGCAGTTAAGACAGGCATGAAAACAGCCCTTGTCTCCTCAAGTGGGGCAGATGCCAGTCGGCTTTACTTACTTCCTTGTAGAAAGCCAAATGGCTGGATGCAAGTGACTCTGAATGCAACAACAATGCCTCTTGCTGTAAGCATGGTCTCAGCTGGGAACTGGTATAAAAATTAGCTTCTGTACCAACACAAAGGTGCCCCTCTGAAGGGAGCAAAGATTTTTCTTGTGTACTGAGAGCAGTGTTGGGGAGAAATTAAGTGGAAGATTAAACAGGCGGGGGAATCCAGGCTTTCAGCAAACACACAGTTCTACAAAATCATGCATCTGATGGAAGAAACCAAGGGTGCTTGTTTCAAGAAAGATAAACAAGTGATTCATATTACAGTTGTCTGCAAATTCAATAAGCAAACTACTTTGATGGCCTGCAGGGCCATGCTCTACTGCAGATATTTTGAAACGTTAACTTCAAAATATAAATTTTCTTACCATGGCTGCCTATTTTCACTTTTGAGGAGAACACTGGGTTTGAAAACATTTCATGTCACCTCACTCTGAAAACATTTAGGTATTCAGAATTTCTGCCAAGCTAAGTTAGAAAAGCAGTGAAATCTAATTCCCAAATAAAATAGGCACAACTGTCTAGAATAAATAGATTTAAGTTAGCTGTGGGAATAAGTAAATGTTTATTATGAAATAGGCATTTTTTGTTGGATGAATCTATAGGCTTCTTTTACCTCATTATTTGAACTGAAAACATATTAGCATATGTATACAGAACATTGGCAAGCAGCTTGCAGCCTTCTAGATGTTGCACTGCAACTCCAATCATCCATCACCATCACCTATGCTAGCTAGGACTGATAGAAACTGTAGCCCAACAACATCAGAAGGTCTGCAGGTTGTCTGCTTATGATATAGCTGGAGGAAGACAATGAGATTGACTACCCAAGCCCTATGAGGGATTGCTGATCAAGTGTGAAGTACTCTTTCAATTTCCTTGGTATGGAAACAAACCAAAGCCCTCACTGTAACATTTAGGAACTGGTTTGACTGGATAACATTTTGGTGTCCAGAGTTAAGATTCTAATGAACATACAGATGGGTGGGAATTGTAACGCACTGACTGAGAGTAACCATAGACCAGAACTCGTACTCCCCAAATGCTGTCTCACCCACCGTCAGCGCATCTTGGTTCATGCATTCATGGATAATCTGCAAAAAATAAATAAGTGCCACAGTGTTGTGCAAATATTGGTTGATATGGTAAGTTCAAACTGGCTTACTTCATGCTGTGGCCACTCTTCACCTCCATAAAACACACTTTAAACGTAGTTTTTATTTACAAAGCTTTAATAGAGCAGAGAAGCGCATGGAGAGGCATTTTCAATACACAGGAAGAAGGGTGGGGTGGATAGGGGGTCAAAGAGTTTAGAAAGAGAAAAAGAACCACTTGGACTGTACAGATTGATTGGATCCTGATTTTCAGCTTTCAGGGAGAGGAAAGTAATATTTGGGGAGAGGCAAGACAGAAATGGGCCACTTAGAACTCTCCTCTAGTTTATCAATCTGAATGTAGCTCGAATTGCTAGTTACGGGGACCTTGTGCTTTCTCAAAATGCATCTCCCCCAGTCATAATGCCTTCAGGTCAGAGCTGGTTCCAGATGAAGCTTTTCTTGTGCAATCTCCCGCCTGCCTCATTCACAGAATTTACAGAAGGGTGAGACAATGAACCCTGCTATTTGTGACTCTCCTGTGTTTTTCCACCATTTATTTCTTATTGCACAAGATCTGAAAAATAGAAGGGTAGAAATGGCTGTTTGGTGTTATCTTTTGATGGTGGCACTACAATTGTCTGGAGGCACATTAGCAACTAAATTCTATGGATAAGAGTGTATCCATTGGTCTCAGATCTCAATGGATGAGCAGAGCTATTATTGAATATATTCATGTATAAGTCTAAAAATTTTAGTCAAAAAATTGACCCTGGGTCAACTTATCCATGGGTCAATGCAAGTACAGTACCTTAACTCTTATAAAAAAAGGAACCAGCCCCTTCTCTGAGTAGAGTGGCAAAAGGTGAGAGTTTAGTCCATCCTGAGAGAACCTAAAAGAAGCACCAAAACACACACACACACACACACACACACACACACACACACACCTTTTTCTGCTGTAGTGCCGCTTCTGGACTTTTTGAATGGGTGGAAAAATGGAGCTTCCCCTCAAAGGAGTGCCAAGAGAGTAGAGGGGGTTTGGTGCTTCTTTTAGGTTATCCTGGGATGGACTAAGCTCTCATCTTTTGCCATTCAGGGAAGGGGATGGTCCCCCCCTCTTTTTTTAAGAACCATCCCCTTTTCTAAGTGGAGAAAGGCCTTTTTGAATGCCTGGGCAGGAAAATGGTGGCAGTGGCAACAGCCAGGGTAGCTGGCCACCAGAGGTGCACTAATACTTTCCCCTTTCTGTGGAATGACCCTCAACTTATCCACAGATCATATCAAAATCCATAATTTTGACCCCAAAGCCTGCCCTCAACTTGTACGTGAGGTTGACTTATACATGAGTATGTATGGAAAATTCTAAGAACTGCTATGCCAGATGATAGCCAAAATGCATGTATTCTGGAGTGACCAAGTTCTGTTAAACTTTCTGAAGGCCACACAACTTGATGCCACAGCCAAAATTCAGCAACACAGAAGCACTTTCCCCCCCAAAAAACATAATTTCCTTCCTTCAAGACAAAATGTATGGAGCATATCTACTTTGTTTTTAAGCCAGGAGCATGATTTTGTTTAAGAACAATAGGAGTGCTCCCTGTGCATCCTATTTCACAGTAAAAATGCAGCTCTTTAATGCCAGTGCTGAATTTCTGCAAACTGAAAGTTCAAAAGGAGCTTGCTTGCTTACTTGCTTGCTTTCTCTCTCTCCCTCTCTCTCTCTTTTTCCTTCCTTCCTTCCTTCCTTCCTTCCTTCCTTCCTTCCTTCCTTCCTTCCTTCCTTCCTAGGATGGCCCAATTTCAGCAGTGTAGTGGTTAAATTTGAAGGCAGGGATATAAAAGTGAGTGGGGAGGTACATGTTGTCCACCTCTGACCTGGAGTTGCCACATTAGGTGCAGGATGTGGGTCCTATAACTTTAAACTTGAACAGTTTGTGGAGCAGGATGAGCAGGACGAGCTCTGTCAAACTGGACAAAGGTGCTTGTCCACCCTTACGCCATCCCAGATCCAACTTGACCCTCCTACTCTAATCTAGCTCAGCACTTCAGACAGTGCCCCCACTTGGAATCACACGAACAAGGAATAGTAGAGACAGCCATCTCTACCACCTGTCTCTAGAACCTGGCCATCAAAGGCAGTCTACCTCTGAGCATGGAGGTTTCATTCCTAGCTTTCCTGTCCTCCAGGATTCCTTTCACTCTCCCCCGTTCCTCCCTTTCTCTCTGCTAAATAATTCACTGAACACAAACCAAACACTGCCAAAAGAAAGACAAATCTGGAACAGAAAAGAGGATAAAAGAGAAAAGTAGTTGTTAAAGGAAATAATCTGATTTGACTTGGTGAAAAATGAGAGTTCTCCATCAACAGGACAGCTCCCAGCTCAACCCTTCACTTCCTCTGCTAGGTAGTAGTGTGGATCGGGGGTGGAGAGGAGCGGTTTTCCAGGTTAACAGCATGAGGAGGTCGCTCTTCCCAACTGGAGTGACTCAGTTCCATGACATGATCTATACCAGGAGAGGGAGAAAAACACATTTTATATAGTTGTCTTCAAATCTAGCATCTCTGAGGCCATTTCCGCACCAGAGTGTTATAGTATTATTATTCCACTTTCAACATCCTATGGAATCCTGGGGTTTGCAGTTTAGGGAGGGGCCTCAAAGGCCCCTCCCTAAACTGCAAACCCCAGGATTCCGTAGGATGTTGAAAGTGGAATAATAGCACTATAATACTATGGTGTGGAAATGGCCTGAGTCTCAAAAACTCATACAAGTATCTGTCAATTTTCAATCCAATTGTTTCCTTTCAGGGAGTTCTTGGAACCACCATTTTGTTGAGATACCGACATTTCCATTTGAGAGATTTCTTTTCTTTCACTACATTTCCTATGGTTCATTGTTTCAGAACCATGACAATCGAAATAGCTTTGAAAACACTTTAAATGTGAAATTTACCCATTCAGGGTCCTAGTTTGGGAAGGATGAGACGGTTATCGTATACAACTCCCAGCCCCAAGGCCAGATTCTTTAATTGTGTCCTCCACTCCACCCCATCCTGATCACAATGTACCGTAAAAAAGAACAGAAGGAACAATTAAAACATACCACAATAAGAAGCTGATTAATTTTTTCATTAATCTGTTTGTTACATTTCCTAACAGTGAGTTCAGGGCAGTATGCATGGTGCTTTTCCTCCTCACTTTATCCTTACAAAAGCCCTGTGAGATAGGTCAGGCGGAGCGAGAGTGAGCGAGTGGCCTAAAACCATACAGTGAGTTTCATGGCTGACTCCTGGACCTGAAACCTGGATTTCCCAAGTTGCTACTAATTTCAAAGTATACATTTTCTTACCACTGCACCTAATTCTAGATGTGGTTAGGAACAGAACCAACTTCTGAAAAATAGGGGAAGAGTGAGGAAGAAGTATTAGGTGAGGGGCTTTTTAAACTCCAAAAGGTACTCTGTGCTGTTGTTGTTGTGTGCCTTCAAGTTGTTTCCAACTTATGGTGACCCTACACAGGGTTTTCTGGGGCTGGGAGTTTGTGGCATGCCCAAGGTTGCCCGGTGGGTTTCCATGGCCGAGTGCGGAAGCGAACCCTGGTTTCCAGGGTCAAAGTCCAGTGCTCAAACCACTACATGATGCTATGATAGCCATGTTTTTAAATCAAAACCAGCCATGGTATAGTGCAGGGTTGGGCAACTATGGAACAGTAGGTGCTGCATTAGTTCTCCAGGAGTCCTGGGAGGGCTGCATCCCCCACTGCACCTGCTCTCACAAAGAACCAAAATTGTTTGCCTCCAAATGTCCTCTAGGCAACACGGGGGCATGTTTTTTGGCCTTCCTCAGCACTTAGAGAGCGTTTTGGCAAAATTTTTGACCTGGAGGAGGTCCAGGGGCTCCAAACCTGGTGGAAATGCCCTGGATACCCCAGATATCATTTTGGGGCATTTCAGAGCAATTTTTTGATCACTGGGGCCCATCAAAACAGTCCTGGGCACTTGCCTTCACCTTGCAGGCTTCACTTCGCTCCTGGTATACTGGATACAGAGTGCTCGACTCAAATGAAGGAGATCTGTGTTTTAATTACTACTCAGTAGTTAAAATAGGGACCTCAGTGGATAACTTGGGCCAATCACATTAATCACCCAATTAATTTCCTTCATGTGTGATAATCCCATATGCATAAACTGAGCAACAGCAAATTATTGTAGCTTTGAGAACTGAATTTGACAATTGAATTTGACACTTGGTGGTGACATATAGTACTTTCACTTATTGTTGGCACCACTGGAAAATGAGAGCTTTTGTACTTTTGATATAGTATGGTAGCAAAACATTCTTGCCCCTAGAGCCAAAGTGGTCCATGGGCTATTTAGCTGGATTTGGTTCCAGGCCTTATTGGCTACAAGACTCATCCCTACTACCAATACTGGCATGGTGTGGCCAAGTCACTGTCTCAGCCTCATTTCTTCGATTCATCAAAAATTAAGATAACAGGGTCCTTTGCAGGGCTGTTATAAGGTAAACACACAATACAGATGATAGAGCCCTTTTGCAAAACTACATATGCCACAGATTATTAATAGACCAGGACTAGGCTTAGTACAGGCATACCTCAGTTAACAAAGCCTCTGATTTTAAAAAAGTCCCTTTTATCAAGTTTTTTAAAGGAAGCTCAGTCCCAGCCCAACTCTTTTCTTCCTTGTCTTCTATCTAGCTGGAAGGGTTGTTTTTCCCAGCACTGGCACTAGAACAATGGTGAAGGAAGGTTGGAAAAAGTCAGACTTCAGTGTCGGGTTGCAAGAGCAAGTTTGCAGTAAACAATCAATAAATCTTGACTAGTGAAAGAATGGGATTCTGCTCCAAGTAATTCTATTGTAGTTGTGTGTGCTTATGTACAAGGTAAACAGCTGCCTCTAGAACCACTTACTGAGCTTGTGTGAAGAACAAAAGAGGAGGAAAAGGGGGGAAGCAGATTAGCTTGCCTCATCAGATACCCTGGCATGTTTAGAAAGCACAGATGTGTAAATTTCACCACCAAAATTAAAATCGTAAGAAAAGTGGAGACTCTTGAAAGAAAAAAAAAATCCCTGGATACCTTTTGGATGAAGCTTTCAAATTGTCTCTAGAAGATTCAAAATGTTTTTGTTCACTTATGTGAGGCTTTCCTGACCTGGTTGTTTCATTTCATGTATCCACATTGTTCGTTTTAAATAAAAAAGTTTGTTGAAACATGTTGAACTTCTCTTCTTTTTTGTGGCATAGGAACCTATCCTCATTCTTTCCATTTTATTTCTATCTCTGGTCCTAAAGTTTCCAGCAAAGAAGTAAAGTCCAGGAATCTACAGTTGACCCTCCACGTTTCCAGGCTTACTGTAACTTTCATAGATTTGATTATATGCAAGTTTCTCCAACCCCTGGCCTCCCACCTCAAGTGCTTCTTTTTTGGGGCAACCTTTGCTCCAGGCAGCTTTGATCAGGCCACGCAGACCTTTCAAAACCCATCTCTGGTCCTCCTCCTCTTCTGCCATTCATTGCTGGGCCAGCTGAGGATGGCTCACACTCCAATTTCTCAGCACTTCTCCTGATGTCCTCCACACACCCAAGGAAGGAGATGGGCGAGAGAGAGGAAGTATAGGGCCAACACGCCAATCCCTCCTTCCTTCTCCTTTCCGTCATCTGGTTTGGACCCTGCATACCTGTCCCCCTTAGACACACACGCACATTTTGATCTTTCTGTTTTTTTCCACTTTTGTGTGGAGGGCCAACTGTACTTTGTTAGCTGAGGGATATCTGTGCTGTGTTGCTGAGCAACTCAGAGACAGCTGTTACTGCCATGGCTAGCCTGAGCTTTGGGGATATAAAAAGATATCCTTCGATATCTCAAATTCGGCTTCACATATCCCTTCCACGTGCTTGCGAGGCCCCCGGACAAGCACGCGTACAGGCTCGGCCGATTATCGCCGTAATATTCCTAGACAATACAGGCAAGCCAGAAAATAGCCGACTCGCCGCTTTAGGAGACCTCAAGGCAAGTACTCTCATTAGGTACGCATGCAACCTACTAAGGATTCTCTGCCCCGCACTGGCAGCTTGATGATCGAGCTATGCAATGCTCAAGTATTCCGCGTTTGCATACCAGCTACTCTATTGATAAATTCGGCTCTAATTCAATCATTCAAATTCTGACCTTTCGGAGGCTTTGTCTCCAACTCCAAATCTATTGTTTTCCCCTAAGTCCGACCTAGCCTGCAGTCACAATTCTCCTTATAAAAACCCTTGATTCCGAGACCTTCCTCGGATCGCTCCTGAGTTCCAGACCACCTTGCTGCCGCTTTGCTTGGCGAGCTTCCCCTCAGCCCCACGTGCTGAGATACATTGAACCCCAGCTTCGTTCTCCATTTTCCTCTGGACTTCAGGACAGGTTTCGTATCACCCGAACCAACTATCCCTCTAAAAATCCCGCTATCTTACTCACACCTTTATTTTCCTTAGTTATCTGTGTGTTTGTGTTGCATACATTGTGTGCCTGTATTTAATAAAGACTATTCATTATTTTCCAACCGGTTTGCTTCTTGACTTGGCCTGACCCCGTAGACATTGGGTTGCAAGATCCTGCCTCTCGTTTTGCCAACTAGTGCTCCGAACTAATTTCCCCAACTTATAGCAATTTGGTGTCCCTCCTGGGACCCCCAGAAAACAGGGTAACACAGCGCTCCACCCACTGACATTACCCGTCATTGCTTGGTCTCCTTGTTCCAGTTTCACCTCTGTCTCTTGGTTCTGCTGCTCCTGGGATTCTCCTTCCTCAGCTGCGTTTTCTTCTTTCTCTGATTCATTGGGGACCTCCTCCACAGATCCAGCAAAAGATACTTTCTGCCCACCTAGCGGGATCAAAATTCATAGTAACAAAACAAAGGGAAAAGTTTTGTCATAACAAGAATCTTTCAGAGGTCATGGCTACAAGCAACAGAGATCAAGCAAAGGCATTTAGATTTCAATGTGAGCCAAATTTGGAGTTTAAAACAGAGCTTGAACAAAAGTTCCTTTTTGAGACTAGGACTGTTGAGCTTCTGGGAATAAAAATAAAATAACTTTGCATAAAAATAACTTTGCCAAGTTCTGAAAAATATCTTCTTTCCACTTAAGAGAAATGAAGCTGCTCAAGAAATTTACTCATACCTCCAAAACAATAAAAAATGTTTATGTTTTAGGTGCATGTTTTAGTGCTTGTGTGCTTAGTAAAGACATTTATGCAGATAAGTTTCCATCTTTTTTGTGTATAGTTTCCATGTTTTTTTTGTGAAAAAATGAATCCAGAAGTTCCATCGGCAGTCCTATGTTGATCCAGGGTCCATAGGAAAAGTTAGCTCTCCCCTTTGAAGACCACAAAGCCAGGAACATGACAGGACTTAAGCAGTGTCAGAGCATTCTTACCTTGCATTATGTTAGCCCTACTCAATTCTGGAGGTTGCTTTAACCCTAGAACTGCCTTTTCTTTTTCCCAGAAAAAAATACATTGAATTCCTTAAGCTCTTGCTTATTGGGATTGTGTGGCAAAGTTTAACTTCAAAGCAGCTCTGTAAAATATAGAATTGATAGTGCCCTTGGAGAGAAGTTGAATTCATAAACATTATCTTAGAAATCTTTATATCCACATTCTCCAGAAAGCTGTTGCTAATATCTCCATATGATTCCTATTTTGATCATTCCATTCATATATTGACCAATGGTAGAAGAACTATAAGGGGCACAAGAAGGTATGGCCTACAATGTCCTTGGAATGTAGCTGCTGTTTGTCATGATATATAGAAAATTTGGGCAAAGATTTCAAGAGATGAAGCTGAAATGAGGAGAAGCAGTGAGAGAAGCCAGACTACATAAAGCTGAGTCATGGCAGCTTCCCACTCTCTCTCACACACAGACCCACACTTACGCACATAGTAGCACTTTACCTGCAAACAAGATCGCAACTCATGCAGTACTGGTTCACACACGCAGTCACAGCAGCTCCCTGTCTCCACCTGCTGTCTTATACAGCAGCCAGCAACCTACTTGGTGATAGCCACTGGGTTTTGGGAAGCTGTCTCTGTCTAGCAAGCCTCAGTCTGGCTTGGAGGAATTGCTCAATCACTTATCCTCAATCAAATGGAAATTTTTGAAATGTTATGTTTGTACAGCAGATTTTCACAAGCTAATCAGAGACCCACCTGCAGTAACACTGACTTTTTAAAAATATAAAGTAAATGCTAAAGTGAGAAATGTAAGGTATGTTCCAGATGCAAGTAAAAAATACTAGGAATTGTGAGACTCCTAGATTGAAACAAACACAAATTAAGTTGCTGCAATTCAACAATTCTTTAGTAGAATTTTCTGAAATAATTATACTCCTGTCTACCCAACCCAGGAATATTCTTCATGCCAAATTATATGCTGATAGGACAAATCCACTTGATTTTCCAATGAACCAAAATTGTAGGCTTTACAACCAAGAAAACTGGAGAAAATCAGCTGCACTAACTGCACAGCCATTCTCACTACTGTATAATACAATGTTTGACCTCCTTCCATACAGTCTTCTTGAATCAACTCCTCCCTATCAAACTTCCTCCTGTTGTTACAGGGACCCCACTGTGTTGCCATTTCAAATGTCCCAGTTGTCCCTATTTACAGGGACAGTCTGTATTTTCCTGTATCTATTCCTAGTAAATCACTGCCTCTATTTTGCTTTTGTTAGATGTTTTATTAAAGAGTCCTCAGGACCTAACTATATTTCACATTAAATTAGTTCCTGGCAGTATTGTGGGAAGTTTGTTTATTTATTTATTTTAAAATATATATTTAATAGCAAGCATTCATGGGGGAGAGAGCTGGTGTTCAGTGTTCAGGAAAGGGAGCTTTAACCCATAACTTGGAATATTACATTTAAAAATATTACAACCTACCTGGGGGATTACACTTCTGTTGCATTTTGGGACGACTCATTACATTTGTTACCTTTGGGGGGAAAACTCTTCGAACTGATAAGACAATGGTATTACATTTGAAAGAATCCACTCAAAATGCCTTGTAAAATCCCTCCCTCTTGGGTAGAATTGCAGTAATAAAAGCAAATGCATTGCCACAGCTTTTATTTCTCTTTCAAACAATCCCTGTTATAAGAAATAGAATACCTTTCATGCATGGGCAGAAAGAGATTGGTTTGGCAGGCAAAAAAAACAAACCAAAACAAACCAAAATACAGAATAAAACTTAAAAGAATGCATGACACTAAAGAAAGAGAAGGGACTTGGGAGCACCTAATGTTTAATTGTGTTATGAGACCTGTTTTGTGTGGCTGAAGAAACGGATGTTGCTTAGAGATGAAAGACTCTTGAACCTTGCAGGTCCTGCATTAAGATTTGGGTGGCATGGTTATCCTTGCTATGATAAAGTTAAGGCACTTTCACAATTTAAAAATCATTCCATTAGAAAGGCTCTTTTATGCGTTTGGCATAAATATAAGCAGAGATTTTTTTCCACCTAAGATAATATTAGCCACTTCACCACAGGAAGCCTTTTTTAAGGAAAGAATGAATTAATACTTGGAGATGATTGGTTTATGGTGATCTTTTTTACTTTGAACAAAACAACCGGGAGTTTAAACCAAGAGAGAGGGTCTTTAAGGAAGCCAAGATCTTAATTGGTTTCCTTACAGGCAACTTAAGGACAAATTTGATCAAGATAGGAGAAATGCAACCACAGAGGTTGGAGAAAATGAGTTTTATTCAGAGTTGTGTAAAAATGGTGACCATGTACTTAAAAACTGTATAAATCACTTTTAAAATTAGAGATAGAAGATGAACCTGTAAAAGTATACATGATAAAGTGTGCCCAAAATTTTGGGCATAATGTTCATATGGCTGTATGGGGAAAATGTGGTCCAAAGATTTACTTTGTGCAGTAATTTGATAGATGATATATAGATGGTATCTAACCCCAAGTAAGCTGACAAAAATGTCCCAGAATGTTTTAAACCAGTGTTGGAGATGTCAAGATAAAGAGGGCTCCTTTTTTTCACATATGGTAGACTTGTAAGAAGGCAAAAAGTTACTGATTTAAGATTTATATGTTAATCCAAAAAAAAAAAAAACAACCCCAATTACAGGTAGATTTTGTACTGATACCAGAAAAGCTTCTGTAGGGCTTTACAGGTAAAGAACTGGGCAGCAAATATGGATCACTTCTTTGATACATAACAGTAGCAAGAATATTGTTTGCTCAAACAGAGGCACCAGTGATGGAAGAATGGATTGCTAAGGTTGCTAAATTAGTTCAAATTGCCAGATTAATGTGGGTTTGAAGCATATGCCAGTTGAAGAGTTTTTGAAAGACTGAAAACCGTTTATGGACTTCCTGAGCAATAAGAACTCTAATGATGGAATAATCTGTGGTTATGGTTATTAGTGTAGGATTATTTAGTTAGATCAAGAATGGTAGAATTATTTTTTTTAACTGTTCTTTGCATTACAGTTAGGATTGGCAGGTCCCAGCCCTATGGTGTTTTAGATCTCTCTCTCTCTCTTTTCCTCTCTCTCTCCTTTTTACTTCTTTTCTTCTTTCTTTCTTTAAATATATATTACTTTGTGAATTAGACTGTTAGTGTTGAAAATCAATCAAGCAATCAATAGAAAATGTCTCATAAAATTCCCTTTAATACTAACTTCAAATAGAAAATACTACTGGTTATTATAACAAGTAGGATGTCAGTCCTACTTGTTATGTTACTTTTAAAATGTGAGTTTTGTATTCTAGTGTTATGATACCATTTTAACTGTCATGGCAACATCCTACAGAATGCTGGAGCTTGTAGTGTGGGCAGGCACTTACTGGTCTCTGGTAGAGAATTCTAAATGTCCTTCCCTAAACTACAGATCCCAGGATTCTACAGGATGTTGCAATAGCCATTAAAATGAAATCATCATGCTATAACTGTATAGTGTAAAATGGTCCCTGTTGCTAATTGGAGTACTTACCGTGAAACCGGGAATTCTGTCAGGATTCTGATAGAAGAGGAAACTGGTTTAATTTCCTCTCTATACACACCATGGCCATTTCTGCACTACACTCTTATAGCGCAATTATTCCACTTTCAACATCTTATGGAATCCTGGGGTTTGCAGTTTCGGGAGGGGCCGCCTGGCCAGCAAACCCCAGGATTCCATAGGATGTTGAAAGTGGAATAGTCGCGCTAAGAGTGTAGTGCGGAAATGGCCCATGATCAGAATTCAAAATGGAACCAACTGCATTTCCTATTACTTTAAGACAAACTTCACATGGTGCTACTGCCAGTATTTGATATCTAATCTAGGTATGCCTACATGTGGGTTTCTGGCATTATTATTCTTCCCCTTCTTTGGATACGTATAAAGTAAATCTGAGTAAGAGTGTATATCTTGGTTTTTAGTGCACATGTAGGTAAATGTCAAGGAGGTGAACACTAAAGCAACATACTGTATACAATATCAGCCATTTCATGCACAGCAGCTGGTGAAATATGTTGTTTGTACTGTAGTTGTATGGTCAAACAATTCCAATTTTCTAGTAAAACTTTATCAAAAATAACCAATAATCTCTTAGCATTTTACAGCACAAAGCAGGTAGTGCAGAGTCTCAATAATATGTAATAGTTGAGGGAATGAGGCTTCTGAAGTGATCTGTGATATGAGAATAGAGTTTTCCAAGCATAAGAATAAACAGCTTTATAAACATGTACCATTGTAGATCCTGGAAATACTGGAGGATAAATAATTTCTCTAATCAGCACATTGTTTTCTGAAGTTAATTTTTGAGAAAACAAACACCTTTGTGGACTACTAGATCATAAAGTGCACTTCAATGCACCTTACTGTAATTCAATTAACTTTCTGCACCTCTCCACCCACAGCTAGCCTGGCTGAATGACAACATAATGATTCTGGAGGAGTACTATATGAATGATGCACAGATATTGTGCAATGATAAAAAGCAGAGAGCTCAACCATGTTCTCTATAAAAAATGCATGCACACAACCACACACACACATTATGCTATCATTTGAGTGAAGCAGTGCATCAGCTGTGTACGTGTGTATATGGAAAGGGAGATTAATGTGTGCTATAGCTATAACTTCATATTGTCACAATTCTGCACCAAAGTATCCCACATTCTGCACTTTAAAAGCTAATTCTGTAATTCATATAGACTAAGCAAACACAAACAAATTTACTAATTTCATGATCACAGAAATCATCTCTCCTTCTAATAGAAAAACACAGTTAACAGGATTATACCCAACACTGGATCATTAACAAATGAGAATCTCAAGATTTGCAGAGGCAGAGCTACAAAAATAATTGTTTTCAACCCAAGTGGGAAAACATTTCCAGAACAATCCAATGAGGGCTAAACATATTCAGTGCTCACAGAATGGAGAGTGACTGTTAGAAAAGAAAGTACCAACAAGTGGTGTTGGGGGTGGGGATAGACTGTGATGCTTCGATTGTGAAGATGATGGCCTCAATTCCTTTCGGAAGAGAAGATACATGGCAGAATTTAATGCACTTCCCTTCCCACTTGTTTCTTTTAGGTGTCTGAATGACTTTCAGTCTGGAAATGAGATAGACTCACTTCAAAATAAGGTACTGGCATCTGTATACACAAAGAACTCTGGGTACAAAATGGCATTTCAGGTTTTTTTTTAATTAAAATTAGAAGGACCCAAAAAGGCCTCATGAGTTTTCCACAGCCTTTGATCTTCCAGGACTATGGGATTTTGAAAGCACAGAAATAAGAGGCTACTCATATCATTGTCTGGATGGAGAACTTCCAAGTTCATACAGGAAAGCAAAGACGGTAATTTATTTTGCTGGAATACACATTCTCCCTCTCTCTCAATCTGTCTCTCTCCCTCTCTAGCACATGCATACATGCACGTGCGCGCGCGCGCACACGCACACACATTACAGATATGTTAAAATCCTGGATTTCTCTGTGGTTTCCTGTGGACTTCTCCCACTTCTTCCCTAGGGAAGGAAGGAGAAGGTCCAAAGAGAGTTAGGTGAACTATCATATATACTTGTGTATAAGTTGAGAATATTTTGCCAAAAAAAAAAAAAATCAACCCAAAACACCTGGGTTGACTTATCTATGGGTCAGTGGTACAATATTAACCTGGATGGGAAAATGGCAGCAGCAGCAGCAGTGGTTCTTTGGCACTTCCCTGCCATGACAGGGAGAGCAGAGGGGATCGATGCTCCTTTTAGGTTTACCTGGGATGGACTAAGCTCTCATCTTAGTCTCTCCTGGGAGAACCCAAAAGAAGCACCGGCCACCTCTGCTCTCTCTGCTGCAAGACTGCATTCTTGCTTCTTGAGTGCACCAGAGGATCCCGCAGCCCACTGCTGCTGCCCTCCTTAGGGGCCTTGTATTGTGACAACTTGGTGGCTACACCATCCTGTGTCAACAATGCCTTCACCTTCTTGGCAGGCCAGGAGTTGGGCACCCTCATCACTTCACTGGCCAACCGCACCTCACCACCTCCACCACCACTGCCACCTTCTCAGCTGGGCGGTTTCAACAGCATGCCCATCTTTTACCGTTGCCACTGGCGGCAAGGTGGCGGCAGCAGTGAGAGAGGAGGGAACTGCTGCCTGCCGCCCAGCCCTCCTGCCTTGCCTCCCTTCAACTCCCAGCCTTTGTGCCGCCTCTCCATATCAGCTGTCTTCAACACCCCGCGTACCAGCCTTCTCGATTCTCTCTTTGGCTAAGGGGGTCACCTGAATGGCTCCCTCAGCTCTGGCAACCTCAGTGGATCAGAGTCCCCCAGCTTGGACTGGGACAGGCACCTCCCTATTTTTAGTCACTTCTCTATCTCCAACAACAAAGGCCATTTCTTTCCTACACTGTTATAGTGTTATTATTCCACTTTCAACCTCCTGTGGAATTCTGGGATTTGTAGTTTACTGAGGCCCAAGAGCTCTCTGGCTGTGAATTCTAAATGCCCCTCCCTCAGCTGCAAGCTTCGGGATTCCATAAGTTGTTGAAAGTGGAATAATGGCACTATAACGGTACAGTGCGGGAATGGCCTAAGAAGGCTGGAGGAGAAAGGAGGATGGGGTGAGGAGGGTGCTGGGGAGAAAGAAAAGAGAATCCACCCCAAGTCTTTGTGGTGGATCCCATTCCTTGGGGGTGAACCCTCAGTGTGGGAGCGCACCTCCATCCCTCTTCGTCTGTCCTCTTTGTCCCCCTCTGTCTTCTCGCCTGGAGCAAAGACTGCAGCCACCTTCAGAAACTAGCCAAGCTCACACAGACCCTTCAGTTCAAAATCTTCCCTAGAAGGAAAAGCCTTCCCTTACAGTATACTGTATGTGTTTAATATTGCAATAAATCCAAGCATAATCCTATGATCCATCCTGTTGTTAATATAGTACTGTAAAATAGAAAAAATTACATCCCTTACATCCTTTGTTACATGCTCCTTGAGTTATGCACAGGTCATATCAAAATCCATAACTTTAGCCCCCAAACCTGCCCTGAACTTATACATGAGGTCGACTTACACACAAATATATACCGTATACAATTCTAAACATTAAGTGTGTGGTTGTGAGGAGCTAAAAAAAGGAAGCTGAAGGTGTCAGCTAAGGAGAGAAAAAGGAAGGTGCAAGGATAGAGAGAATGCTTGAAGCCCTAACAGTTTATAGAGGGAATGTCTATGTCAGAATGATGTAAACCTTGAAACTAAAAGACAACTCCCTTCTCCCCCATCTCTGGAAGAATCTACATGGGGCTGAAAAGTCCCACTGAAGTCTTTCAAGTAGACACCTACAGAATTTCACTGTGTAAAGCAGAGATAATGTAGAGGGATGCATACAAATAAGGTGGAGAAAAGACAGTGTTTAAAATCTGAATGAACACATTACAAATGAACAATTTCACAAGATACTTGAATTTATGCATATCCACATGTATGAATATAAATATAAATGTTTCCTGAAAAGCACACATGCACATATGCAGGGAGTTTTTTTTTTTAAACAACAATAGCAAAAATCTCAGGGCTGCAGCTTATCACAAACCATGCGGTCTTGACAATACTGGATTTCATCCTAATGAGACACATGGATATTGCTAGCATGATCCCTTACTCCAGTTTTGCATTTGCATGTAGCTCACAAGACCAGTTCAAACTTGGATTAAAAACACTAGTGTGGCATTCCAGGGCTGATCTGGGTCAAAAATAAATTGAAGCAGATTCAGAAGAGGCTCAGAACACGCTGTCGTATTTATCCTACAGATATAGCAAAGTTGGAGCCCTGACCCTCAGCTCTTGCTGACTGCAGGACTCTAATTTTCCCAACTCTGCCTTTTCCACTATAGAGTATAACAGAGGAAGATTTCAGAACCCAGGAAAAGAAAGAGAAAAAGGTATCTTTTGTAGATTCCTGTTCTGAGAGACTATTATAGGCTGGGGATACACTGCAAAAATTTGTTGTAGTGCACCAACAGTATATGCACAGCTCTGTCTACAATTCTGTGACCATGGCAACAATAACTGGAAATAGACAAGAGTTTTTACAGAGGGTTGAGAATGGCATAAAGTGTGAATAGATGCCTGTAATGTAATGTGTTCATCCTTTTGGTACTTTTGTTCATGGCTTTTGCATGTTTTTGTTGTGATTCAGCAAGCTGTGCAACCTCTTTGCTCATGGAGAGGCAGCAGTGGGACAAATAAAAATGACTGGAACATGTTGCTAACGCTCCACTTCAATGCTCTTAAAAACTGTCATCTGACTTTGCCAGCACTGGAACCCTTTATCCCCAAGCCAAGCAATAAATCCCTTAAAACATTATACTGTAGTACCCAAAGTTACCTTTCCGTTTCTGTGATTTGGAGAGAGATGGATAAACAGGACGCTCAGATTCTTTGGGCTTATTTTCCAAGACTTCGTGACAAAGGTTGGAAAAGAAGGGTGGGAAGACAGACGGAAAGAGAAGGAGAAGGAGGAAAAATTGAAGGCGTATCTTTTCTCAAACCCACCCGTTCCCACAAAAATAACAATAATATGTTTCCTAACAACAGGCAACATTGTGTCTTTTTTCTCACTGTCCCTCAGAAGCATGTGGTTGTCTCTCTTTCTTGAGCTGTTACCATTTCTGCAATGCACCTCTGTCTGCAAGTTAACCCCACTGATCTAGACTATATAGGCGATCATCCTCAGAGTCTGGCTTTGTCACCAATTGGAAAAGTTTTTGAGCTTTTCTAATTAAGACCATTTCCGCAGTAGACTGTTATAGTGCTATTATTCCACTTCCCACATTCTATGGAATCCTGCGGTTTGCAAACTGCAAACCCCAGGATTCCATAGGATATTGAAAGTGGAATAATAGCACTACGTCAGTCTACTGCGGAAATGGATTAAATAATCCTATGCTCATCAGTCTATTCAATACCAGCCTTTTCTTCTTCCTTCTTGAATGTTTTTTTTCCCTACATCCTTAACATAGTTAAGGATCCATCTTACCTATTCATCCATCTTACCTATTCAATTGATTAATTATTGTCTTTAAAAACTGGTACAAAACTGGCTCCTTTTCAACTTCCTTAGAAGAAAAGCCTTGCTTGCTACTTAACCACACGACCTTGGATGGGGAACCTGTGATGTTTCTGATGTTGAAATATGACTGCCATTCTCTCTGTCCAGTAGCCAGACTGTCTAGGGATAATGTAGAGGCAAGCAACTGCCGAAAGGGAAGGGGGCTATTTCCACCTCCTTGTGCCCCTCAGGTTACACTGTCATGCTTCAGCATGTTGGAAGGGCCATAATGTTACTTCTGCCAACCATTTTGGCCTGTTTTCAGTCATTTGGGGCTCTGGTTGAGGCCTAGGGGTGGGGAAATACCCTACTACATTTGTGACCAGTTTGGGATGTTTGGGGCTGGGTTTTAGACAAAAAAAAAATTGCTTGAAAATTAGCACAATTATTGGGGAGGTGGGCGCTGGGGTCTAAAAAAATATGGAGGCCCACAGGTTCCCCTCTCTTGATGTAATTGGAGCTCTTTCTAAGTGATGTTTAAAGTGACTAGAGGTAGCAAAAGCCAAGGTTCCAGTACCTTTTATAGTTGTACAGAAGCGAAGGCATTGGGGCATATCCAGTTTTGAGTTCAGAGTGAGAAAAGCTGTACCTCTTGGAATTCTCTTTTTGTGAGTGTGTGTGTGTGTCTTCAAGTTGTCTGCTGACTTATGGCAACCCCAGGAATTTCATAGGGTTTTCTTAGGCAAGGAATACCCTAAAGGTACCAGATCCCATCTGACCTTGGCTGCTAAGCAGAGTCAGCCCTGGCTAGTACTTGCAGGGGAAACCACCAATGATTTGCAACTACAAAATTCAAAAAGAGCTCTATCTTCTGCATCTGGTATATTGCAGGCTGTTTTGACAATGTAATTATTTACACAGCACCATGACACAGGTATGAGATGGAAGAAGCTGTTTTCTTACCAGTGCATTGTCTTAGCAAGGCTGACTTGGAAGCTGTGCCTGGCTGTTTCTGCCCCTGGGACACTGTAAGATATAATGAAGAAATATGAGCCAGAGAAGGAAGTAAAGATCAAGACACTAATTTGCAAATCCAATGGCCTCAATAAAGATTGATGCTAATGTATTTTAGTGCACCATTTCTAAAAAAGAAAGAATTCAAGTATCCGGTCCTCGTGGCTACACAGACTGAGGCTCCATGTATTGTTGTTGTGTTGTGTGCCTTCAAGTTGTTTCCAGCTTATGGCGATCCTAAGGCGACTCTATCAGGGGATCTTCCGGCAGCTGAGAGTGTGTGACACACCCAAGGTCACCCAGTGGTTTTCCATGGTTGAATGGCAAATCGAACTCTGGTCTCCAGGGTTGCAGTCCAAAGCTCAAATCACTACATCACATTGGTTACCAGCTTTGAATTTCTACAGATGTTTGTACCAATTCCAGCTACACTGACATGCCAAATTGGCACTGCTTTTCTTTTTTCCCACGTTCCAGACGAACACAGTCCCCTGCACCTCCATTTCATGATGCTTTAAAATCTGTAAAGTCGACTTTGAAAGTGCCGGACATCCGGCAACCATGTCAAACTTCAGCCCTCTGCTCTGGCACAGCAAGTGTACGCGAATACGTGGACAGCGGGCCGGGGGTGGGAGACAGAACGCCATGTATAGATGCCACCTCTCCCATCTCACGGCTTCTTCCTGCTGAGGAAGAAAACTGGTTTCCTAGGAGACTGGCAGCTCCCTGTAGTGGGGTAAGGAGCAAAAGAGTGTGTGTGTTGGGAGGGGAGGAACATTTACAGGTTTCTCCCTGACAGCAGAGGTGCTAAATGAAGGGAAATATATTCAGTACACGCAGTGCACCCCCCAGAGAGTGGGATCCATGGTGAACAGCGGGAGAAAGCCCTTTAAATAGAAGTGCATCACCACGGTAACAGCCCACCTGCCTGAGGACTACTTGACCTCAGGAATTGGCTCCCCTTTCCCATCACACCTTTTGAGACAGCCCCCCAGAATGAAACCAGCGTGCGTATTTATTTATTCAATTTATTTATGGTTTGAAAGCAAGGGGGATTTTAAACACACGTACATCCCAAGGACTTATCATAAAAACTCCCAGTTGTTCTAAACTGAGTAAAATTACTGGGATTGCTATCAAACAAGGTAAAACATCTCCCCCTCCCTGTCCTTATAACTGAAGATATGAATTTCCTAATTAAGAATGTAATTCAGCCTTTTCCAACCTGATATCCTTCATATCCGTCAGGCTGTTGCTGTTGTTGTTGTGTGCCTTCAAGTCATTTTCAACTTATGGCAATGCTAAGGCAACCCTATCGTAGGAGTTTTCTGGGGCTGAGAGTGTGTGACACACCCAAGGTCACCTGGCGGGTTTCTGTGGCTGAGCAAGGAATCAGCTCACAGTTGTAGTCCAGGGGCTAAACCACTACCCCATGCTGGCTCTCATCTGTTGGACTACAACTCCCATAATCCCTCAATCACCTATGCTGACAGCTATGCCATGTCTAGCCCAGCATTCTGTTTCCAACAGTGGATAGCCATAGTAAATTCAAAATTGGGATGTGAAAGTACTGTCCATCCCCTCTGTTTGCATCCCAGCATTCAGCAGATGCAAGATACATCTAATAATGGAATTTCCTTTTTTATTTTTAACTTCTGATGGTTAATAAGATTTGCTCTCTGTGAACACCCTGCTGCTATCCCTCACCATCTGTCACCTGAGGTGACTTCTGCATTTTGCCTAATGTTAGGGCCACTCTTGATGGCTAGAAGATGAATGCTAGGCCAGATGGAACTTTGATCTCATGCAGGTAGATCTTCTGATGTTTCTGATGGACACCCTCAACTCATGCCGTTTTCGCACCTTACCTTTTCCTGGTGCTCGGCTGCGGGGCTCACGCAGGAAGCCTTGGGAGGAACGCTCTTGCATCCCTCCTGCTTCGGCTCCGCAGCCGCTTCCTGGTCGCGCAAGTGCCCCGTCTCTTCCATTCGCAGTGCAGCCTGGGACCTGCCAGGCTGCACTGAGGAGAGGACGCGTGATCGGCCCGGCTCCCGAGGCTCCGCACACAAGGTAAGTGCGCGCGGGGCCCCGGAGCGATGCACAACCGTGCAGCATTTTTGGCTTTGAGCTGAAAATGAAAAAATGTGTGCGCAGTCTGCGTCAGGCCCTTGAGCGTCGTGCAAATGTGAGCGTGTCGTATGGACCGGGCTCAAGGGGCCCTTTCACTTCAGAAATGCTGTGCGAAAAGGGTCTCTGTCTTTTCTCCACTGTGGGGTGGGATGAGTGATCAAATAGTCCTTTGCCATAATACATTGCATCAGCACAGAAAGTTTACAAAAGCATTCCTGCACTTTGTGAACATGGTGTGGACTCCAACTAATCCTTTGCATTTTGTGGACTATATATTTTCTTTTTTAAATCTCTCTGTGTACAATCACAAATCCAGGAAAGCTTGCCTGCCTGCCTGCCTTTCATTCTTCACAGACAGAAATATTTTGCAGTGATTCATAAAATGGGTCTGGACATAGAGAAAGGGAGTGATCTGGTGGGGAGGAGACATGCAGCTATGAATGATCTGTTCTTACAGAGGGCTCTTTCACAATTATAGCACTGTGATACCACTTTAACTGCCATCACTGCATCCTATGGAATTCTGGGTTTTCTAGTCTGGTACAGCCCTGAAGCTCCATACTCTCCACTGTCCAGATTTGACAGGGACAATCTTGATTAATCCTCTCATGTCCCACTTATTCAGCTGCTTTTAAAATGTGCCAGTTTCTCTCCCCTTCGACTACTTCCCCCTTTCTCCTCAGCTTACTTCAACTGCTGCAAACTGAGGCCATTTCCACACTACACTGTTATAGTGCTATTATTCCACTTTCAACATCCTATGGAATCCTGGGGTTTGCAGTTCAGAGAGGGGTCTTTAGAATTCTCAGCCAGAGAGCTCTTTGGCCTCAATAAACTACAAACCCCAGAATTCTACAGGATATTGAAAATGGAATAATTACACTAGAACAGTGTAGGGCGGAAATGGCCTGAGTTCAAAGTACAAGATTAGCTTGCATTCAATTAATTCAGCAGGGGCAGGGGGAGAAGAGAGGAGGGACAAACTCTTAATCTTCCCAGTAGGTTCTAGCAAAAGAAAACTGCTGCAGCGGTGTTCTAGTTTCTGTGTTATTTAGTTCTTCTTCAATAATTTTCTCCATCTTTAACACAAGCTGATATTGCTTGGCCATAGATGTTCCATTTGCATCTGTGAAATATTGGAGGGTGTGGAGTTCTTTGGCTGAAAATTCTAAATGCTCCTCTCTAAACTGCAGATAGACGCAGCATTACATGGTATAATGGTTTGAGCATTAGATTATGACTTTGGAGATGAGGATCTGAAGATGCAGTCAAGCATGGAAACCCACTCAGTGATGTTGGGAAGTCACATTTTCTCAGTCTCAGAAGCAACCCCCCTCTGAACAAATCTCACCAAGAAAAACCTGGTGATAGGGTCGCCATAAGTCAGAAACAACTTGAAAGCACACAGCAACGACAAAACTGAAGTTCCCACCATGCCACAGGAGGCAGATGTTCTAGTTAAAATGGAATCAAAGAATGATAACTGTGTAGCGTGAAAGGTCTCAATGTCCCACCACAATGAAGACAATGGTTTTATGAGAGTTTGAAAGTCAAGGAGCCACAAATAACATATCATCGGCATGGTCTTTATCCATTCAAGAATTGTTAGATTCCAGATGACTTTTTGCTAGTTGCTGCACAGATGTCATGCACTGAAGAAATACATGCAGAAATAATGCAAATAAAACAGTGTTTTTGCTCTTGTTGAGGTGTTGAGACACCACATCCTTTAACACTGCCAATTATAGCACTTTGATTCTACTTTCACTGTCATGGGGTTGTAGTTTAGTGAGGCACTTGAGCTCTCTGGCTGAGAATTGTAAACATTCCTCCTTAAACTACAAATCCCAGGATTCCATGGGATGTTGCCATGATTATTAAATCAGAACCATAGTGCCATAATAGTGTAGTGTGACAAGGCCCCATATTTACTAAACAAGACAAGTGCCAGAACAGCATCAATTCAATTTGGTGTGCAGACAGCAAGAAGACTGGAGTGGTTATCAGATAAACCAACAAGAATGCCCTGAAACAAATTAAAATTTAGATAACATGGATGCTGAGAGCCTTCTTGAAACTGCCCTTCTCTGCAAGGCCAAGTACAAGACAGGAGTGCCCCCGCTAGCTTAGCATTCACCGTCCCCCATCTCCTGTGTCTGCTTGCTGTTGTTATTGCTGGTTTACTACCAGACTTACACAGGCCAGGCATCTCTCTCACGGTGTCATCTGAATCCTGAGCTTCTTCCTCATCTTCCTCTTCTTCTTCTTCCTCCTCTTCCACATCCTCAGCATAGTCCTCTTCCATCCAGGAACTGTTTGATTCCAAATGGCTTTGTGCCAGGCGCTGCACAGCTGTTACGGATTGAAGAAAATAAATTTAGAGAAAAGCTTATGGTCAATCAAAGTGAAAGAGGATCTTGAGACCTGAGAACCTCTGCTTTCTTTTGGATATTTGAAATACGCTTTTCATATTTCTAATCCTCTGGTGGTAAGGAAAGGTGTACAAACATGTCTTACTAGACAAAGGCCATTTCCACACTATACTGTTATAGTGCTCTTATCCTACTTTCAACCGCCTGTGGAATTCTGGGGTTTGTAGTTTACTGATGCCCAAGAGCTCTCTGGCTGAGAATTCTAAATGCCCCTCCCTAAACTAGAAACCCCAGGATTCCATAGAATGTTGAAAATGGAATAATGGCACCATAACAGTGTAGGGCAGAAAGCCAAAAGTCCAAAAACCTTCAGAGCTCCTGAGCATACAATGACTTACATTCATCTTAGGATTCTATGGGCCATTTAACTTCAATTTCTATATTTTTCTTTAGGAAAAGCAGATTTCTAGCAGTCACATTTGGGGATTTATTTCCTAACAACTTTTCAACAGAATATTTGCACGGAACTATTCTTATTATGATTATCAAAGCTCCCAAAAGTGATAATGTGACTTTTTAAAAAATATATGATTCACTGTATCACTACTGCTATCTTTTCCCCATTGCCTTTTGTCTTCTGGGGGTGGTGGAGTTCTTGGAGTTTTAAGAGAACGGCATAAAACTGGGGAAAAAATCATTCAAAATGTCTAAAAGTAACTAGAAATTTCTGCACTACACTATACAGTGCTATTATTCCACTTTCAACATCCTCTGGAATCCTGGGGTTTGCAGTTTAGGGAGGGGCATTTAGAATTCTCAGCCAGAGAGCTCTTGGGCCTCAGTAAACTATAAACCCCAGAATTCCACAGGATGTTGAAAGTGGAATAATAATAGCACTGTAACAGTGTAGGGCAGAAAGGTCCAAAGAAAGAAAGAGCTCTACTCTTTACTTTTGAAATGTGTATTTGCTGCGCTCTACTACAAAACAATAATAATTACAACAGCAGAGTAATGTAGCTAGCTTGTGACTTGTTATTTCTGAGTTCTGTCCTTGTGGCATTGAATACAGAACAGCTTGGGGATGTTTTGTTTGATCTGCTGGACCAAAATTCTGATCTGATGGGCCTTAATAAACAAACTGATGCTGTTGGGATAAGAGATGATATTTTGATTGTTTAGTTGATCTTCTAATTTTGAATTGAATTCATTTGAGAGTTAACAGATATTTAAATATGTGTTCTAAGCAACTTGGAAGACATGTAAGTCAACCAGTGGCTTATAGACTGAGTAAATTATGCATGAATATAAGGGTTGGGGGAGAGAAGAGGCACTTGATAAGCAGGGGCCATTTCCACACTAGACTGTTATAGTGCTGTTATTCCATTTTCAACATCCTATGGAATCCTGGGGTTTGCAGTTTGGAGAGAGGACTCAAGGCCTTAGAAACATACACACATGGCATCTCACCATAGAAGAAAGTGGGGAAGACCGGCGACCTGTGTATGTGTGTGCAGGTTATCCAAGTCTGCTACCCGGCTGCTAATTCTGGGCTAGTCCCTGCTCTGCTCTTCCTTCTAGGGACTCTTGAGCTCTAAGCTGGGCTTGGGCTGAAAAGCCCTTCCAACAGAAGAAGCCTTCCAAAATGAATGAATGAATGAATGAATGACTGTCCTCTGAAAAGGACGCACAACCACCCTAATCTTCCACCTTGTTCTCTTCAGTTTGCTAACGGAACCTTGTTTTCCTTATTGGCTATCATGTCAGCTCCAAGGCCTAAGGATGAGACTTTGTGGCTGGGGAAAAAAAATCAGTTTATCAAGGTCAAAGATGCAAATAACCTTCCTTCTACATTCTTGATGCCACTGGCATGCTCTGCTAAATGACGACTCTTAAGATCATGTCTGTTTCTTTTACAAACCAAGAAATGGAAAAGATGCTGTGAACTCCCACCTTGCCACCATACCCTACCCTAGTCCTTTTGTTTATCTTCTCCTGTAGCCTGCTTTGGACAACAGAAGAGTCTACAGTCATGGCTGGTAAGCGGCATGGTGAATCTGGTCTGGGTTTAAGCCTGAGCCGTATAAGAGCTAGCCAAACTGCTGAACCTTTTTGGGGTGGGGTGATAGGTTTCAGCATATTTAGTAGTTCCCTTAACCTCAGACCAGATTCACTGCTCCACTGATATTTGAACCATCAGCCAACATTGAGAATCTGTTTGCTCAAGCTGAATGGAAAAGAGTACGAAGGTAACAGAGCAACCACTCCTTCATCATTCATAGCTGCAAGTATCTTAGAAAAGCTGAACGGCAAACATAATCTCTGCCCTCTTGTCTACCCGGCTGCTCCACAATGCTAACAGCATACACTTTTTTCTATTCCTTTGTTGTCACGTGTCTTCAAGTCAAATCTGATTTACGGAGACTGAATCATAGGATCTTCTTGGCAAGATTAATCCAGACGAGGGTTGCCATTGCCTTAATCTGAGGCTGAGAGTGTGTGACTTGCCCAACGTCATCCAGTGGATTTTCACAGCTGAGAAGGAAACCTGGGCCATTTCTGCACTATGCTACTATAGTGCTATTATTCCACTTTCAACATCCTGTGGAATTCTGAGGTTTGTAGTTTACTAAGGCCAAAGAGCTCTCTGGCTGAGAATTCTAAATGCCCCTCCCTAAACTGCAAACCCCAGGATTCCATGAGATGTTGAAAGTGGAATAATAGCACTATAACTGTGTAATGCAGAAAGGCCCCTGGTCTCCCAGAGTCCCAGTTCAGCACTCAGACCACCACACCACCTTGGCTATCCTCCTGTTCTTAGGCACAGTAATATTTTCTTCCAGCCCAACTGACCTTTCACTTCTCTCAGAGATATTACATTGTTTATTTGCATTATGTTGCTGACAACTTCACCTTGACCAATTAAAATGTTCCTAAACATCCCATGAAATTATAATCAGTAACTGGGAAGTATGCTAATCACCAAGGCTTTAAAACACATCCTAACTTATCAGGGCAGCCAGAGTCTCTCTGCAGGGAATCACGTTAAACACTCCCTGCAGTAAATACACTATAATATCTGACAGACAAAACCTCCACTGACAGGATGAAATTAACAGAAGTTTATTTTAAAAAATGAGATTAGCAGCTTCTAGAAAGTACAGGTACTTAGGGTGTATGGGAGGAATTTTCTCACAGCATCACAAACAGCTAGCTTGTGGTCCTACTGAAATGTTTGCACAAAGGAGAAAAATAATTTCCTTGTTCATTGAACTTGGCAAGGACCTGGTCCACAGTGAGGAATGTGATTTGCCTTGTTTGAGGAAGAAAAACAACCACAGGGGAGAGAGAGACAATAACATTCTTGTTGAGAGGAGGATATTTATTTGGTGGCTACCAACATTCTTTCACTAATACCCTCCAGCCTCTCTGCAACCGCACCTTGCAAATAAAAAAGTATCACTCCCCTTGTTTACCAAAGGTCAAAAATCTTTTAAATCTCGTCATTCACTCTACTTTCAACTTTGTCATGCGTCAGCAAAGATTTTAGAGGGAAATTTTATGTGGGTGATTTGAAATCAGAGTTCTGTATGCATATTGGAGTGCAAAGAGTACATAGGAGCCTTTCACACTGCACAATTATAATGCTATGATCCCACTTAGCTGCCCTGGCAACATCCAGTGGCATCTTGGGGTTTAGGGAAAAGCATTTTGGAGTCGGGAAGCTTTAACAGCTCATCAAACAACAAACCCCAGGTTTCCATGGGATGCAACCATGTCAGTTAAAATGGAATCATTGTATTATAATTGTGTAATGTGAGAGGGCTCTAGTTACCAATCATAATAATAATGATTGGCAGGAACAAACTGTAACACATGTGTACAAGAAAGGATTTCTGCAGGCACCACTAGTGAAGAAGGAGTAAAAGGAGCTGATGCTTTTTGAAGCTCCTGCTTCTGCACGTTTATCAAAAGGCATACAGGATCCTACCCTTTCCTTCACATCATTATCTTCTTGGCCCAAGACAGTTTCCTACCTGAGGCAAAGGACAAGATGGCACAGAAACTGACTGGACTTGCAGTCACATCTCTGGCCATTTCCGCACTGCACTGTTATAGTGCTATTATTCCGCTTTCAACATCCTGTGGAATTCTGGGGTTTGTAGTTTACTGAAGCCAAAGAGCATAGGATGTTGAAAGTGGAATAATAGCACTATCACAGCATGGTGCAGACAGGGCCTCTGACTCTTATTTCAACATGGACGACATGATAAATTCCCCTGGCATAGCAGAGAGAACAGGTTTGTTTAGGGGGGCCAGCACGGGCTTTGTGATCCATACAGCTCTGTCCTTCCTGAAAAGGAAATGACTAGGGAAAAACAGGTCTGAGATTGCCATGGCTGTCCCCCAGTATCTGCTGCCTGGGGCAGTTGTGCCCCTCTGCCTAATAGTATAGCTGGTCCTGTAACTGTGTGAATGAAGAAGACAGCGAAATACCAGAATTAGCTGTTTTTTCAAATCACAAAACGAAAACAGACCACCGCTGTCCTCCAAGGCAAGGCCAGGAGAAGTAAGAAGCAGTACTTTTAACTGCTAAATGGTACACAATACGCTCAGAGTTTGGGAAAACTAAATTTTTAGAGTGCAGTTCCCAGAATTCCTCCAGTCCAGTCAGATAATGTTAGATTCTGGTTTTAATGGCATAAGGAAGGAATAATACATATTATTTCACCTACTTCATAATTTGGTAAGTCAGTTGTGGGGTGTTTGAGAGGCTTTCCTGCTCATTCTGCCAAGTAGAGCCCTAGACTTCTGCCCCAAAGTCTTGCCCTGATGGTACCCTTGGGTCAACTGTTCTAGCTGGGGTGCCCAGGCATAAAAGAGAACAGGGTTTCTGTACCTTCAGACTGTTGTGTGAGAAAAAGGATTTCAGCTGGTGCTCCTTGTCAGACAAGTAGAACCTGCTAAAATTCCCTTTCCTTTGCTCCTGTTTGAAGGGACCTGAGTCCTGTTCTCCTTCACACCTGGCTACCTTGGCTCTAAAAGCCCCATTAGATGAAAGTTAGGACATTTTAAGGATGCAAATCTTAAACACATTTCCTGTGGAAGGAGTAAGCTGTGCTGGATACAGGTAAACTTACTCCAGAGTAAACATGCAAATAATTGTGTTATAAGCCATTCAAACTGTGCCAGAAATGGTGTCCAAGTACACAGCTGCCTGCGGGGCTGAGAAAAGCAGCAACTGTTTTAAGTCTTTTGTCAGGGCAAATACTTCGGGCTGGCCTAACTATAGAGCAGGGGTAGGAATACGGACCACAGGCCATATCTGGCACCCAAGGCCACTTTAAGCCCCCAAGCACTGCCAGACTTCAGCATCTTTAAAAATAAAAATTCCCCCCATGCCTCTTATGAAGAGGCTTACAGGCATACCTCAGTTTAAAAGGCTCTGACAAAGAAGCTCCTTTTTACAAAGTCCTTTCTGCCTGCCCAACCCCCTTTCTTCCTCATCTTCTGTCTGTTTGGAAGTTCTTTAGCAGCATCAGGTTAGGATGATGGGAAAAAGGGCTAAAGGAATGCAGACTTTCAGAGTCAGGTTGCAGCTGTGTCTCTATAGTAAACAATACACTAAAACCTGAGTTGGGAAACAATGGGATTCTGCTCCAGCTGGTCCAACTGTAGCTAGTGTGTGCCCGCATTCAACAGACAAAGTTAACCACAGTTGCCTCCAGCAGCCTTGCTGAGCATATGTGAACAGTAAAACAGAGAGAAAAGGGGGGAACAGATAAGCCTGTCTTCACCAGCTAGCCCCAGCATGTTAAACGAAAAATATAGATCTGAAAGTTTGGGCACAAAAATGGAAATCATAAGAATCTATCCTTATTCTTTCCATATTATTTCCACTTCTGATACCCAATTTTCTGTTATAGAACTAATGCCCAGCATGACTTAAACCTGAACTGAGGTGGAAATCGTGAGAACAGCTATTGCTGCTTCTTGGGAATGTTCTGTCTGGCAGACCGACATGAGCACTTATGCAGCTGGTTCAATGAGTATGCAGAGAAGATTTTTACATGGCTAAATTCAGAGCTTGGGGAAGTTGTGTTACAACTCCTGGAACTCTCCCCTGCATGGCCTCTGATGTCTGTATGTTTTCAGGAAGTTGTTCTCCAAGAAGGCAATTTTTCCAAGCACTTCCAAACGGATGTCCAGTAAATCGACAAAGAGTTTGGGACATGCCAATATAGATTTTCACGTGTCCTGTTTTTGGCAAGAGTGTCCTTTCTTTGAAAGTATCCTATCCTTTGAAGGACCAGGATAAAACAATTCAGCTATTATTTCACAACAGACCTAGTTATCTGATAAGAGCTAGTTATCTGACAGAGCTTGTAGAGGTGGCCATGCTGACTGTGGGATTCTGGAAACTGTAGACACCAAAAGTAATGTGCCAGGCGCTGCTGTCTGACATATTATCAACATGGTCATTTCTTGTGCTAGGGTGAGGGGTGGGGATGGAGGCAGAGATTATAATAGGGATGCTTCAGGAATTCAATCTTTGTAAAGTTCATTATGAAGTGATCTGAGCCACTTGGACCGTGAAAAAATCTTTAAGTGATTTTTGTGTAGTTTTTTTTAAAAAAGAGGCTTATGCGGAAAGGGGGCAAAATGAGTGATACAGATCCGAAACAGACTGGTTCATTCATCCCTAAATGAAAATTAATGGGATTTGTTGCTGTTTAAAATTTTGTTGTTGTTATTTGCTGTCAAGTCAGCTTTGGCATGGTGACCCTATGAATCCTCCTCCTCCTCCTCCTCCTCCTCCTCCTCCAGCTATAACAATATTGCTGGACACTTCACCACCACCACCACCACCACCTCCCCTAGTCTCCATAGACCAAAAGTGCTATGGGGGTGTGTGCTCAAAGGCAGGTGAAAAGTGGGTTTGGGGAAGCGAGGGAGAAAACTCTGCAGTTTCACCTGGCGGCACTCTATCCTCCCTTTGCAGGATTTGCAAACTCTTAAAGGTTCAGGACTCCTGCCTTGTATTCAGCATGGCAACATCTTACTCAAATTAAATGAAGATGCAAAGAAACACTCCCTAATGTCTCATCAACTGTTCCAAAGTGTTGTGACATTTCATTAAATTTGGATCAATGCACTGGGGTATCTCGAATTCTCAGTGCCAATGTTCCCATAATCATATATGTGCAGGGATATAGCTGGGGAAGAATGAGACCATTGCTCCCCCCCCAAAAAAATTATCCCCCCTGCAGGAAATTTTCTTTCAGTCCCCAAATTTCTACCATTTCAGCAACTTAAAGATTCAATCGGGCATTTAGAAATACAGTTCAGTCAACTAAAGAAAAGGAGCAGGCAAAGTTTCCAAGCAAATACAAATACAACAGATGTAAGAATTCTAGGTGTGAATGATTTTCTCTCACTTTCTGCAATGCTAGAAATTTGGGGACTGAAGGAAGATTTCATTTGGGAGGGCATAATCCTTATTTGTAGGTGTTATATCATCATTTTTGTCTCCCATGTAGCTATACCCTGCTGTGCATGTATGTTTTGAGCAGCTTGGTCAGATCTTAACTTTTTGAAAATGGCTTAAAGCCAATCTTTACCTTGCAAGCCAAAAAAATAAATATATAACACACAGCATTGGCTCAGAAACAAGGAAGGGGTGGTGGCAGCTTTGATCTTGAAAAGCACCAGCCTGTTTGTGGAAAAATTGTTCCAATGAGGGAGAAAGGATGTGCAGCCCAATAGTTTATTAACCCTGACAATGTTGAAATCCGTTTGCTATTCCAGCACTTTTGAGGTCACAGAGTTTTTTTTTTTTTCCTAAAGAGACTTGTTTACCTGAATAGATGTTTAGAAATTTGGAGTTTGGATGAGCTAAAAGCGGAATGTTTGTACAGAACGCCTGCTTGCAGAATAGACAGGAAGTATAAGGCATATTTCAGCATTCTAAACCACCTCCTCCCCCAGCATAGGGAGCAGAAAGAACATGCATATTTATTAATCTTCTTATGTGCCTTCTTGTTCTTTCAAGAACTTCCACGGTGATTTACAGTTTAAGAAGTTTATCACCAATAGATTAGAGAAAAGCATATTTTAAAACAGAGTAGAGTTAAATTAGATTTAAAATTATTCAAAAACTGCACAGAAGATTTAGAAGATTTAATAGTCTGGTTAAAACTAAACAATAAACTGATCTAACTTTTCTATGGCCATTTCCGCACTACACTCTTATAGCGCGATTATTCCACTTTCAACATCCTATGGAATCCTGGGGTTTGCAGTTTCGGGAGGGGCCACTCGGATGTTGAAAGTGGAATAATCGTGCTATAAGAGTGCAGAAATGGCCTATGATGGAAAGGTAGGTGAATCATAATCAGGTTCTTGTGTGCCTTCAAATCATTTCTAACTTAATGGCATCTCTAAGGCAAACCTATTGTGGGGTTTTCTTGGCAAGAATTGTTCAAAGGTGGTTTGCCTTTGCCTTCTTCTGAAGATGACACAGTGTGAGTTGCTCAGGGTCACCCAGTCGGTGTCCATGGCTGAGCACAGATTTGAACCCTTTAGAGTCATAGGCCATTTCTGCACTACACTGTTATAGTGCTATCACTCCCCTTTCAACATCCTGTGGAATTCTGGGGTTTGTAGTCTACTGAGGCCAAAGAGCTCTCTGGCTGAGAATTCTAAATGCCTCTCCCTAAACTGCAAACCCCAGGATTCCATAGGAGATTGAAAGTGGAATAAGAGCATTATAATAATGCAATGTGGAAATGGCCAAAGTCTAACACCCAAACCACTACACCATGCTGGCTTAGACACTACTACAGAAAAGGCCCTTCCCTTGTTCACATCAATGTAAGCGTAGTGGTCTGAGTGTGTAACTACAACTCTGGAGACCAGAGTTCAATTCTCTGTTTGGTGAAGGAAACTCACTGGATGACCTTGGGCGCATCACCCATTCTCAACCCCGTGATAGCTTTGCCTTAGGGATGCCATCAGTCAGAAATAACTAGAAGGTACATAACAACAACAGCAAACAGAAACAGTCTTGAAATTACTGAGAAATAAGAGGGCAACGCAGCTGAAATCAAATCATTCATTCTAGAGCCTTACTTAAAAAAAAGAAAAAGAAAAAAAAGGAAGATTGGAAGCAAGATACAAATTGTCTAGGCAGTTTGAGATCCAATGGTTGCCCCACTGGAAGTGATTCCATCCCAGCTTCTTTCAAAGGCACAGTAACAAACATATTCTCCCTTGAGAACTACGTACTGCCTCCAGCCCTTCTCTAGAGACAGGAGCGGCACTAAGACAGCGCTAAAATTGAATTCCTGGCTTAAGTACAAACAGTTGCAAAATGTAAAGTCGAAGGCTGTCACGGCCGGAATCCATACTTTGTTGTTTTCTCTGAAGACGCCAGCCACAGATGCAGGCGAAATGTCAGGAGAAAATACTAACAGAACATGGCCTCAAAGCCCAGAAAACCCACAACAACATATAGTTGCAAAATGCCCCACAAGGTATTCTCACTAATGGCTGACCTTTTGAGGGTGGGGTGGGCAGAAGCCTATAAGACACACACATATACACAGCAAGGTTGCCAATTTAACAACAACAACAACAAAAATTCCAGCAGTTTTAACAGCAACATGACACATAGAAATTAAGCAGTGAAGCTCTTCCCATAGTTTTACATCAATTCTGGAGAAGTTTAATGTGCTAGACATGTCTGTGGGTCAGGCTAATTTCAAAGGTACAGGAGCAAAAGACAAAAATAAAATAAAATAAATAAAAAAGGTACCCATCTTAACACACACACACACTGTTGTATTGATTTCATGACTACTGAAATAAGTTGGGGAATAGTCAAACATCTTCTACGTTGAATTTACTTGCAAATTCCTCCACATGACTCCCAAAGACCTTGGCACCATCATCAGTCGTATGAGGAAAGCTGCTAGACCAGATGATATGTAGAAGAGCTGTTTTCTGACTTAAAGAAAAATGAAAAATAGTTGTGGGAAGTTAGCTGCCTTTTTATTTGGTGGGCGGCAGAGAAGCAGTACTAATTAATTTTTTTTTTCCTGACGAACATCATCATCCACAAACAGCTTTTTCACCTTTGGGATGTAAGATACAAGTCTCGCTGTCTCTCTCTCACTCACCCACCCCCCCAAACATAGGAGAAAAAGTAGCTATCAAAAGGAAGGATGATTTTCACTGGGGAAATGCATGACTGGAATGAGTACAACAGTCTCCACAATCAAATTGACAGCTTCTTACCACTAATTTTAATTTTAAAAATAACAGAAAAGAAATCTTGGGAACGTCCACACTGGACTGTTATAGTGCTATTATTCCACTGTCAACATCCTGTGGTTTCTGGGGTTTGTAGTTTACTGAGGCCAAAGAGCTCTCTGACTGAGGATTGTAAATGCCCCTCCCTAAATTGTGCAGAAATGGGCTGTATGTTTGAATCCAGTAGTGTTGTTTCTTGTTCCCAAACAAGCTAGCATTCACAAACCACATTTACATCAGCATTTGCTGTTAGTTTATGAATGTTGGCTTGTTTCAGAACAAATGGTAATCACATATTTAAATATAACACTAATATGGCGACTGCTTTTGTTTACCCACCTATGTAAGTGGGAGGAGTGAAGCAGGACTGAATTTGCTACATACAACAGTATGCTGTTTGTATGCAAAGTTATTTAGTATGCTAGGGTGCCTGGTTTAAAGAGATGTGTGAATATGGCCAATGGGAGTTATCAAGTGAAAACTGGTTAGACTGATAGGAATTAACTAATTAAAATCAACTAAGTTATCAGTTAAGTTGAAAGTTTTCAAATGTAATGTGGCAATTTAAAGCAATTTATTTTTAAGTGAACTGATTAACTTGCATTGACATTTCTGCATTTACCTAATTCCAGAATCAAATTATTACTTTAAAAATGACTGAAATGAAAGACAAATTAAGAATCGACAACTTTTACATTTCCCAGGAGGTGCTTTATTGCCTTGCTCTCACAGATTTTTCCAAAACAATTTCTTGCTTTGTGTTAGCCCTCTTAGGCCATTTCCACACTAGACTGTTATAGTGCTATTATTCTGCTTTCAACATGGAATCCTGGGGTTTGCACTTGCAAAGGCCCTTCCCTAAACTGCAAACCCCAGGATTCCATAGGATGTTGAAAACAGAATAATAGCACAGGGTAGTGCAGAAATGGCCTGGGTTTTTAAAAATTCATGCAGCTTTTCCCTTTTCCCTCGATTTCAAAACAGGGACAGGGTAAATTCTGGCTGGTGTTTGTAAGGCAGACACTCAGCACAAATGTAATAGCTAAGTTTTCCTCCCTTCTATCCTAAATGCAAGTGAATTAGATTTTTTAAAAGCTTCTTAACAATTAGTTAAATGAGCTAACCCACTTCTATTAACTTTCCTATCTTTGAACACACCTATGCCAGCCCCTGAGTACCTGAACTAATCCTCACACATTTGGATTAGGGAACAGAATGTCACTGTATCAGCTCAGCATCACCTTTCCAGGAATAAAACTGGTGATTTGCCCATTTTTTTTCTCCCATGAGTAATCATTTATTTTATATATCCATGAAATCAAGAAAGCACCCAATTCCAGCTGTGCACAACTGAGGCTCAAAAGGTGCACCACGACTCTCTCTTGGTTATACATGCACGAGGGAGAAAGAGAGAGAGAGGAGACCTTTAAAAGCAACAGCGATGGAACAATATAAAAGCTTTAGGCATGTGTGGGAAGGCAAAGTGCCAACTCCCCCTCAGAAGATCAAATAGCTGTAGAAAAACAAAGAATTACAGAAAGACAGGTGTGAACAATAGATGCGGGGGTGTGATGATAAGTACAAAGCTTGACGGGAAATGGATGAGTGCGGCAGCCAATGTATTGTGAGCAAGTGACAGCGAGTGGGAATGTCAGGAAAAGGAAGCAAGTTACCTTTTCCATGCAGATATGGGGACCGGAGAGGCCTGATTCTCTTATTACTTTCTGACATACAGCCCAAGAGCATGTGCTCTAAAAGACTTACACACGTAGCTGATGCTCTCAGAGAAGGTTGCCGGTCTTCTCTGGCCCCCAGTTCTGGGTTCTTCCATCAGTCGGCTACATATATGATTCTTCCTTACAGTACTATAACTTTACATTAGGAGTTCACCAGACAGTGATGTATTTAAGCCTTTTACTCCAAGTGATGCTGAATAGCACTACACTGTTATAGTGCTATTATCCCACCTTCCACATCCTCTGGAATTCTTCTGGGGTTTGTAGTTTATTGAGGTCAAAGATGCCCCTTCTTACCCCGTGATTCCATGAGATGTTGAAAGTGGAATAATAGCACTATAACAGTGTAGTGTGGAAATGGCCCTAGCCTCAAGTCAAATCTCAAGTCTCTACCTTTAAGTCTCAAGTGGAGTCTCAAGTCCTTGCAAGATACTATGAAGTCAAGTCTCAAGTCTGGGAGCCAACTTTATACTCCAACCTGTATTCCAGAATTTCTGGACAGAGCTGAAAAAAGTCAGTTTTAACCATTTACGTACAGTCTGCCCTCTGCTTTTGTGATTTCGCCATCTGCAGCTTTGGAAGTGGGGCATAGGATCCTTCTTACTTCCCATTTGCAAAGCTGGAGGTTTTTTCAGAAGTGAGGAATAGGGTCCTTCTTATTGCCCATTACTGAAGCTTCAAGAGCTTTAGAAGGATCCTTCCTCCTCAAGCCCATTGCCTAACACATTTTCTGCTTCCCTCTGAGATATGCTTCTTGTGCTCTGGGGCGTCTTGCCTTCTGCTCTTAGGAAAAGTTTTAGAAAGCTCCTAATATATATAGTGAGGACAGGTTGCTAAGCAGACCTCAACCCCGCCTCAAGCTCATTGCCTAACCCATTTGCCGTGCCCTCTGGGAAATGTGTCCACATTTTGGGCTTGAGACAGACTGTCACGTGACCAATAAGTTGTAAGGTTTCTGCATGAATGATGTTACTAAACCAAGTGCAGCAAGTCAGTCACTAAAAATATGCCAGTCTCAAGTTGAGTTGAGTCAGTGTGTAATTTTTGCCGAGTCAAGTCCAAGTCGAGTCACTGAGGTGACTTAAATCTGACTTGAGTCCAACTCTTATCCACTCAAGTCTACATCACTGTTACCAGAGGTTCACTGTTTGTAGTGGTTAATGCCACAAAAAAAGCAGCTCTGTAAAAACTGTGCACATTTGAATAAAATGAGGGTCTCTTTCCCTGCTGTATCACACCAAAGAGTTCTATACTTCTTTCCGATTTACTGGCCATTTCCGCACTGCACTGTTATAATGCTATTATTTCACTTTCGACATCCTATGGAATCCTAGGGTTTGCAGTTTAGGGAGAGGCATTTAGAATTCTCAGTCAGAGAGCTGTTTGGCCTCAGTAAACTACAAATTCCAGAATTCCACAGGACGTTGAAAGTGGAATAATAGCATTATAACAGTGTAGTGCGGAAATGGCCACTGTTCAAAGTTTGGCTCAATCATGATATTAACTTTGGAACAGATAGTGCCTCTTAGCCTAATTCTCCCTACAGGGCTGATGTGAAGATAACAATAAAATGGTCTGTGTGTGTTTGTTTATGAAGGCATGAATGTCACCCTCAGTTCCGCTCCTTAGAGGAAAGACTGGTTATGTAACTGACGTAGTAACTACCTCATATACCTGCAGTGTATGTTCGTATCCTTTCTGGCATCATTTCTATTAAGCTATACAAGCTCAATTCTTTGTACTAAGAAAGAATTTCTTTGCAGTAAGGAAACAACAAAAAAATGACCATAAATAATTTATGTAACTTTAAAGCAGATAATGAAAGCATCAGAATAGGCAAACACTTTCTGTACCTTGCCTCAGTTATTAATTGAAATGGGAGACTGCAGTCAAGAAATCAGAAAATAATGACTTGGGAGGACAGCTTTGAAAGAAATAAAAAAAGAACCTCAAGTGTAAAGATATCAATAACAAAGTCAGGACTGTCCATGCCATAGTATTTCTGATTCCTATGTATGGCTGCAAAAGCTGAACAGAGAAGAAAGCTGACAGAAAAATAATTCATTTGACGTATAGTGCTGGACCAGTATTTTCCTAATGCCATGGACAGCTAAAAAGACAAATGAATTGGGCAAATTGGACGTGAACTCCCATTAGAGGTGAAGATGACTCAACTGAGGTTGTCCTACTTTGGGCATTTCATGAGACAATACAACTCATTGGAAAAGACGATAAAGCTCAATTAAGTGCAATGAAGCAGAAAAAGAGAGAACCACACTACAGGTGGACTGATTCAATCAAGAAAGCCACAGCTCAGAGTTTGCAAGACCAGAGCAGGGCAGTTAATGGCTTTTTTTTTTTAGGACTCGTATTAATTCGGTCATTAAAAGTTGATTTTACAGCAAAGGACAACAACTTGTGGCATGTGAAAATAAGGCAATGATGGCCCTAAACTAGCAGTCTGTGGTACAGGGTGGGAATTGTGCAGCCCTAGATGCAGTTGGATTACAACTCCCAGCAGCCCTAACCCACATAACCAATGATGAGGAATGCTGGGAGCTGCAGACCAGCAATATCTGGAGAGCCACATGAGTCCCACACATGTAAATACATGTGCACACACACAGAGCCAAAGAATACTATATTATGTACACTGATATGGCTGACAAAATTACTACATATCATAATGGAACATCATCTTCTTGGCTTTCCTTCTTCATTTGATTTCAGTTATTTTGGCATCAATATACTTCTGCAAAACTTGCAACAAATGTGGAAATGCATGTGCTATATGAATTTATTGTGTGTATTTAAGCACTTGTATTTTGACACCTAGTTAGCCTACGCTTTAACACACGGTGGGTAAAGTGTAGCCCTGCGGCATAACAACCTAGCAGTGCTATTTGTGTGGCCCCCAGCCTCTTTGAGCCACCTTTTTTCTAGGGGGAAAAAGAAGGAACTGCTTTTTTTAAAAGATTGCACAGGACCTCTGCACTGATCAGTTCAAAAACATTTTTCAAAACCAGAAGCTGACTTCCATCCATTTCTAGTTTGTTTGTTTATTTTGGCACTTTGGGCACTAAAATGCCACCTGGATCCACCACGGTTTTCTTATTCTTGCTTCATGGAAAAATCTCCCTCCTTACATTCATTTCAGTCATTCTTTCAACTCATTTCATCTCCCTTGTACACCACTGCTGGTCCAGAGAAATAGATACAGTTGCAAATGGACAGAATATTTGACAATATTAGAAAAATGTTTTAAAAATTATGTTGTCTCAAGTGCTGGAAAACCCTGATGAGAAGACTCCTGGACTCATGGGAGTCTTCAATTTGGGGTTTATTCTGTGCAAAAAATGTATACTTTTTTGTGCAAAAAACCGCATTTTCTGTGCAAAATACAGTATTTATATTTATAAATATTATTTTCTGTGCAGAAAATGCTATCTCCTGTGCAGAAAATGCTGTTTTCTATGCAAAAAATATCGTATGTGAATTTTGCACAGAATAAATCCCAAAGCTGCAAATAATCTTGAAGAACTGTGCTCTTTTCAAAGGCTGTTCTGCAGCAGAAAGAAAATTGCTAAAATTACTTGTTGCCTCTTTTGAGAATGAAATTGACTAGCAATCACATTCCTAGATACAGTATCTCTAATGGAGCTTAAACTGGGTCCTGTTCAAGGATGCCAGTTGTCTGTTTTCAGCTCTTCTCCCAACCTCTTCCAAAAGGGTTTCAATTCCGGTTATAGCTGCTGTGTTGTCAGGACAAAGTTGAGAAATCTGCTGAGGCCAGTCTCCTTCTCCTTAGGATGTCCCTCCCTCTGTGGGCTGTGTTTCTGCAGTAAACACTCCAACAATTGGCAATACACAGTGCAAACAGCAGATTGTGGGAAATGCACACGGCAGGAAGAGGAGGACTTTAAATAGGGCTTTGTTGGCAAACACATTCAGTCTCCAACTGCCTTGGCACTTCCAACTTCCGTTTAGGAAATTATTCCCAGTGTCACTGGGAAGGAAAGAAAAGATGCTGTTGGTGTTATCAATGATGCTAAAATTGGAATATTTAAATAGGTGCATTGAAAGCTCTGTGTGTGTGTCACATGCATGCATGTGAGTGCACACATACTTAGGATGGCTATCTTTCATTTTTCTACTTCGCATTTCAAAGCTGAAGAACAAAGACTTGGTTTGTGAGGGGAACAGGACCACAGCTTCTAGAATCCTCTAGTCAGTATGGTCATGGCTCAGGGACTTCTGGGAAATGTAATCCCAAAAATAACTTTTCCAAGTTCTGGGTAAGAATGGTCTACTTACAAGGGAAAGAATCCAAAGTCAAGGTACATAGCACCAGAGTCATCAAAATGATATGGTACAGGAAGCAAGCAGTCCCCAGATATCTCTCTCCAGAAACAAAAACAAGATGCAAATAAATTAAATAAAAATAGATTAATTAACATTTGTAACCTTTTCACAACATCCCAAATCAGCTGCCAAATCTGGCAGGTTTCATTGTAAGAGCAATGAAAAACCTTCATGGATAAATTTTTAATATATGGCCCGTACTGTATTTAAACCAGAAGTGACTCCTACTTAAGTGGGACCACAGTTTAGAAGGAACTGCAACCTCTGACGTTCATGAAGCACTGGGGAGACTTGCTGGCTGGCTGACAGACAGGAAGCAGGGAGGACAACTTGGGGAGCCAGAGAGACAAGGCTTCAAACCCTGATGCAAATATTTCCAGAAGGATTTCTCCTATAGCTAGTATTGCCTTGTTCAGCTGCTTACCATTACTTGCATTTTTTTAGTGCTAAGCAAGGTATTTTGTTGTTGTTTTTTAAACTTCACAGATTTAAAGAATGTAATTCCACAACTGAGTAGTCAACAGCTTTTTCAAAAAATGTGGGTTTTTTAATTCACAAATTTATGGGTGTCTACCATAAAAACCTCCCGAGTTGGTCATCTGAAATCTGGATGGTTTAATTCCATCTCTTTCTCCAAATCTGAAGGCGATACATGAACAAATTTTAAAAGATACAACCATATTTGGTTTCCTGATGTAATTCAAATAAGGAAGGACGGATGATCTGGATTCCCAAATCTTGATTTGGATTAGAATTCAGAGTCTGGGTTGAATTTGGCCCGAACATCCTGGACTGAATTGGGCTTCACACTGATTTTGAGAGCTGATGCAGAGCCTTAGCATAGATGCATATCTTCTAGCATTTGGGCCTCGTTTGTTTTGCACTGATTGATTAAAATAAGTGGAAAGGGTCATGCTAAAGCTAGTATGGGCTCGTGGTTTGAGCACTAGACTATGACTCTGGAGACCAGACCGGAGTTCAAATCCCCACTCAGCCAAGGAAACCCACTGAGAAAGTCACGATCTCTGAGCCTCAAAGGAAAGCAAACACAATCACCCTCTGAACAATTTCTGCCAAGAAAACCCCATGATAGGTTGGCCTTAGCATTGCCATATGTTAGAAATGACTTGAAGGCACACAACAACAGTAACAATTTTGGGAAATTTACCATTTGCTGATTATTGCACGATGGCATCTTTTTTTTTCTTTTTTTTTACTGATAGTGACCATTAGATTGGTAAAGACTGCAAGGTTAGTCTCAGAATCAGTTTTATAACTCAAGTATAATCTTTATGATCCCTAAATCACTTTCTTCTATGGCATACCAGTATAGGAAAAAATATTTTTCTGTTACTTCAAAAAGGAGGAACTGCTGAGACATGAAACCTCAGGGTCCTTCCTGGTGTTTGATCTTTAAACTGAACATGGGTCAGGCAGCCCTTTAAACAACAGAGACTTCCGAAACACCAGACTGTCTTCTGACTGCCCTTACTCCTCAGGTATACCTTAATCTCTGGCCAACTTCCTGGTGTTATGTACTCTTTGAGTGACAATTGTTATAAATAACTGAATGGACCTGTGGTTTTGTTGTGCATTCTGAAAACACAATCCCCTGGCTTAAAGAACAGGAGAGAAAAAAGAAAGTGATCTTATGGATGGTCCTATTTGTCCTGTACTGATGACAACTATAACTCAAAAGTGGTATTTAGCAAGACAGAAAATAATCACATGTGGTTTCAGAACAAATGCTTGCTATGATTTAATCTTCAATGTATCTCCATACTTAATATTTGTAGGCTGTGCTTACATGGGTCCCCTAGGGGGTTGATCATCTAAGAGATTAATTGGGCTCATCCTTACCTGACTCTGGCAGTACTGCAGCAGTATGGATCTAGGCCGAGGCCATTTCTGCACTAGACTGCTATAGTATTACTGTCCCACTTTGAAGGATAATTAACATCCTATGGAATCCTGGGGTTTGCAGTTTAGGGAGGAGCTTCAAAGGCCCCTCCCTAAACTGCAAACCCCAGGATTCCATAGAATGTTGAAAGTGGAATAATAGCACTACAACAGTCTACTGCAGAAATGGCCTAAATGTATTTTAATACTACTGGGGGGGAGGTGCTGCCTCTAGGGCCCCAACTTGTGGCTCATAAAGCCTACTCAAAGCCCCCATCTAAACTTGCCAAATGGCTTAGAACAGCTATAAAACATAGTAATTTGGCTCATCAGTCACTTCCAAGACCCTTCACAACTTAATCCCCATCAAAAACTTTTAAATTCCGCAAAAAATTGGCCGAATTGAAAAAATTGAAATGGGTAGCAACATGACATCACGTCCAATATGGGCTGGGCATTCCAGTAATGCCCTTCCAGGGGATGCGAGAGCTGGCCGCCGTTTTACAACATCCTGACTTCTACTTCCTTTCCCAGACATAGCACCTGATCTGTAAAAATGTGATATTTAATTGTCAGACAGTACATTTTTTAATAATGTATTTAGGTCCATGGGCCTGATTTGGCCCTCAGAGGCCTGAAACCTAACCCACTGGAAACACCCCCAAAATGGGACAGGAGGAACAAAGTCCTCTCAGTTAGCCAGGCAAGCATTGTCTGGTTCCACATTAATAAGTATTACTCATCTGTTTTGCTTTAAAGCCAAACAACATTTAGACTCTTGAGGTTGGGTCCAGCCTTTGGTCTCCAAATCCAAGTGTTAGTCTCAATTCGATTAGACCCATAGCATCAATTGCTGAATGGAAAGACAACAATTAGGTGAATCCCACTGATTTAGTGGGTCTGCTCTAGTGGGGACCAGCGATTGAATGTAGCCCTTGGTCATACTTAAGCCAATGCAGTCACTGTCCCATGTATTTCAAGGGGTGTTCACTACTGCTGGATCCAGTCCTTCGATTATCTTTCAGAATGAAGGAATTAAGCAAGTTTAATCTTCTCATCTTTCATCTTTTCTCTGTTCTCTTGGGGTCCCCCCCCCCTTTTGTCTAGTAGTTTATGTAGCTTGCTCCCAAACTGGCCCACTGAGAGGATTTAACAGTAGAATAATGTATATTGAGAGAGACTTATGCAACACTTTCAGCAAGTTAAAAAGCCATTTCCTGAGTAAATCAAGGGACTTAGTGATTAATAAGGGCAGGAAAACTTCTAATTTCATCTACTGATACCAGTTGAAAGTTTGTAATGGAAACAGCATTGGCAACCAGAAAGCATAATTCAATCTTGCTTCTAATAAGGGAGGTTATCAAATTGGTTTCATCTTCCTTTTTAGCACAAGCACACATATAGTCATATATGATTATATTGCAGTCATGATGACTCATGTCCTAAGATAACTTACTTTAGAAAGGTTTAACAGGAAATAAATACATAGAAGATTATATGAAAAATTTGTTTATTGAATTGAATTTGTTATGTGGTGTTTTAGAACAATACATTCCAAGATGCTTTTTAATGAATTACTGTATTTAGTAATATTCTAAGGACTATGCAACAGTGTATGTGTGAATCCAACTCATGAATATTGTAAGAATTATGCATTATTTTCATATGCTTTCTATGTACAGTAAAAAGAGGGAGAGCTAGAATGAGGGGGAAAGGACAACTTAACTCTCTTCTACCTCGAAATTAGGTCTTCTTGTGTAGTTTTCTTTTTCCCTCTATAGGAAAAGGCATGTATACCTATTTCCATTCCCCCATGGCACCAAGAGAAACTGGGAGGAGTGAAATGAGGTGGAGAGCTGATGAAAATGAAATGACTAAATGCTCTTCCTTGCTGACTTTCGACTGGAGATTGCAGGCTAGATGACTGTATTAGGTTAAAAAAAGAAAGAAAACGAATGTCAGTAGTGTAGCGACGGGGTGTGTGTATGATGGGGGTGGTTTGCCCCGGGCGGCAATTCTTTTGGGGGAGCGTCTCAATTTGTAGCCATGCTCCTGCACGTCTAGCCATGTCCCTCGCACAATGGCCACACCGCCACACACTGTAGCCATGTCCCACGAACCGTGGACACACCCCCACGCACCGTAGTCCTGCCCCTATACTGTAGCCCTGCCACCACTCCAGGCACTCCAAGCTCTGCCACTGACTAAGGTTCAAAGCAGATTTGCTAAGATTACATGTGAGCAACAGCATATGGATCTGGAGCATGAGTCTTAGAGAAGAAAGAGTTTCCACACACGAAAACCTGAACTGGCAGATTGCAAATAAATCTTGATCAATTAATCAGGCAAATTTTAAAGCCATTGATTAAATTCATACATATCTGCGTATAAAATATAAACAGTATTTCTGAAGCAAGAAACCTCATTAAACATTTGGACAATGAATAAATGCATCTTAGTTGGAATCATCCTAGAAAAGTTATTTCCTTCCAAGCATGCATGACAAAGAAAGGAGAATGTATCTTTTAAGATGGTTCTGGCTATTAGCAGTTTTTTATAGGTACTTACGTTAAATGTTGTTATCCCCCCCCCCCGGGCTTAATTAATCAGGAAGGCTTCTTAATATGTTAGAAGTATTGTAATTAAGATATGCAAACAATCAATTAAATGTTACATTTTGGTTTAAACTCATTGTTACAGTTGGCCCTCTACCTTTGATTATTTGCGAGTTTCTTCAACTCCTTCTCCCCAACCCCAGATGTTTCTTTTCTAGGGGAACCTTCCCTCTCATTGGCTCTGAACAGGCCATGCGGCCCTTTAAAAACCCACCTCTGATTCTCTTCCTCTTCCACTAGCTGCTGGCTGGCCAGTTAAAGATGGTTCACACTCTAATTTCTCAGCATCACAAACCCTCTTCTGATGCTCCCCACACACAAGGAAGGAGATGAGCAAGAGAGAGGAAGTATAGGGCCACCATGCTGTCCCATCCCCTTTCCCTGACCTGGTTTGGACCGTTGGTGCCCGCTCTCCTCACCATGCCTTGGCCCCCTTCCCACACACTTTAATATGCACTTTTATACTTGTGTTTTTTTTCCACTTTTGCAAGAATCCTGTGTCCCTAACCCTAGCAAATGTAGAGGGCCAACTGTATTTAAATTGACACTTTTTGAAAGAAACCAAACCTTTACGCACACAACATTCTGTTTCATAGCTGGGTGGTTTGATAAGGAATGTAGGGAAGCATATTACACACACAAACGCACACACACACTGTGCTATGAGTCATTTCATCTCCCTAAAATCTTGATGCTTTCTAAAATGAAAGTAGTTAATGCAAACTAATGCATAATTTGTTTCATACATATACACACCCACACATATCTACTCCCTCCACCCCTTCTCTCTGTGCCCTCAAGGTCATCTTTGCTCTTGCAGAATGGCTAGCTTTGAAACAGATGGAGTTTTCGATTTTATGAAGAATGTAAAAATAACAGTGTAGGGTGGGAAGAGGGGGCACTTGACACATTCAAATTAAGTGTAAGAAAAGTCTGTTTCCTTAGAACTGCAAGTTCCCTGAGACCTGGAAAAAAAATAGCAGCAAAGGATTTTAATACAAGTGTGAGAAAAGCAGGTTGTGAAGACTGTGGCATTTGTGGCTAAGGTATCTGGGGGAATTAGGTACGCCTTAAAAGCAAGCTGATCAAAAATGTGATCATTAGCTAAATGCCAAATGATACAACCAGAATTCTGCAATTAAAATTAAGTTTTCAGAAGTTGCATTTTTTAAAACTTTCCTACTTCAGTTCATCAATATGGGGTGGGGGAGAACAAGTAGAATTTGGAGTTTTATTGACTTCAAAGGGTTTGGGAGGGATGGGTCAGTGCTAGTTCCAGGATCTTGAGGGCTACGGTTCAGTGGGGTGGTTGAAATCATTCCATGGTTTAGTCTGAACTTTAAAGGTAAAGGAAAATTCAGGGGCTGAAACTATTTGGGTACAGAGATCAGCATCTTGAACCTTGGATCTCGTTTGTTGAAACCTGTTATGTTGATACTTGAGGTTTTGAATAGAGGTATAAGACAAGAGGATCTTTGCGTATAAAGATAGAAAAAAGATATACAAACTATGGGCATTTGCTGATGATTTGGGGAGAAACTCTTTGGAATGCATAAATCCATTAACGGAGAAATTAAAAGAATTTGGTGAGTTAGGTTTTAAGATTAATAAACAAAAGACAATGATGTTGACAAAAATATGAAAAAAGAAGAATCAACAAAATTGATGGAAAAATGGTTTTAACATTTAGAAGAAGGTTAATATCTAGCTATTACTATGTCAAATTATATGTTATTTCAGAACAATTATGTTAAGACATGGAATGAAATTAAGAAGGACTTGAGAAGACGGGAAAAATTAAATTTGTCACTGTTAAAGATGAATGTTTTGGCTAGAATGTTTTTATTTGAGACAATACTGCTTCTGACTAATGACATGCCATTCAAGCAATGGCCGAAGGATGTATCTAAGTTCATATGGCAAGGGAAGGAAAAAAACCCCCAAGAGTTAAATATGAAGCCTTACAAGATGCAAAACAAAGAGGAAGGTTAGGTTTACTGGGCTTATACTGTATTTAAAGGAACTCAGCTGGCTCTTTGCAACAATTGGGTGTTTGCTGGTCTCGGGACCCTGGCAAACAACCAAGCTATTTGCGATTCAGTGTCAGTCAGTTCCTCGTATATGGGAAGAGTATGTGTGGAGGAACAGGAGGAATAAAAAGATAGTGTGCAAGGAGGGGCCTGGAATGAAGAAAGAAGATCCACTCAGATTATTCTCAACAGTGACCCCCAGGGGTTGGTGCCTCCAAGGTCTGTGGGGTGCTGAATCCACTCTGAGCTGTAGTCCGAAGTGTAAGGGTGCTGCCCAAGGTGCTGAATCCTATCCTCAAAACATGTTCAGCAATTTGAAGATTTCCTTAAAAATTGAGACTAAAAGGCAGTGTAGATTCACTGTCTGGCTGACATAGGAGTCATAAACTGCCACTGACAGCAACTGAACATGTGCTAGATTGGTGGGGCAGAGAGTCACTGTGGTATGATGATTTGAATGTTAGACTAGGGCCATTTCTGCACTAGAATGTTATAGTGCTAATATTCCACTTTCCACTTTCGACATCTTGTGGAATCCTGGGGTTTGCAGTTTAGGGAGGGGCCTTTGAGGATGTTGAAAGTGGAATAATAGCACTATAACATTCTAGTGTAGAAATGGCCTAGGACTCAGGAAGACCAGGTTCAAATCCCCACTGGGCAAGAGAAACTCACTGGATGACATTGGACAAGACATACTCAGCCTCAGAAGAAGACAATGGTAAACACTTTCTGAAGAAATCTCGCCAAGAAAACCCTGGGATAGGTTTGTATTAGACTCGTCGTAAGACAGAAAAGGACACAAAAACAGGGGTGAGGGTACTTTAGAGAAGGAAGGTGGGAAAAGTTACGCCTGCTGAATTTCTATATTTCAGGTTGCTTTTAAACACTAAGGAGCAAGGTTAGATCAAGACTATCTCAGATTTCTTGCTGATTTTCAAGGTTTCTTTTGGAACAGCCATAGGCCAGGATTCAACTGGGTAGATGCACTGATGGGCTTTTCCAAAAGTAAATGATTCCTCTTCCCTTAAATGCACTCTGCACCCTCAAGATCACCAGTAGACGACTAAGAAACCATCCAGAGCTGAATTTTGAGTGATGCAGAGGGCTACGGGCAAAAGGGAAAACAGGAGATTTTGCAGGAAGAGAAATGGCCTCTTTCCATTGGATCTGCTGACAGATTACTTCTGTCAGTGTTTCTATCTGCTGACAGGCTTCTGTTGGTTCATAAGGCCCAGATGTATTTTCTAAGGCAACCTGTTACTGAAGGTGTTGGAGGCTAAATCCTACCCAGAAGCTATGCTTCAGTCCCTGGTACATTCTCTATTTTCTCGCCAAAGTCTACCAGGAAATCCCTTCGGCAAATGCCCTTGAAACTGCCATCAGGATACTTTCTTGGTTGCTGTATCTATGTGCAAATCACACTGAAGTGTACCTAAAGTTCTCTGCCAGCCTAAACACAGTAATGGTGCTATATAAACTGCCTATATGGAAAAGCAGAAATAGTCTGGTTGTGTACTTCTAACAGTGTTTTTAATAATGGGGGAAAAAGTCTTATCTATTGTGCCCTAACAGAAATTCTAGCAAAACCAGCTGTCAAGTTTAGTTCTCTACCATCTTTACTTTAGACTGCAGGTTAATCTGTAAAAGGAATGTTTTCTTGATTGAAAAAAATCACTGCAGAAATTCAATGTGTTAACTGACCCATTGCTATTGCTATTACCAAAGTTTGGGAAAATTCACCTGTTTAGATTAAAAATTCCAGAATCACTTAGCCAGCACGGCCAATGGCTATGCTGACTGGGGACTCCTGAGCTGTAGTATAGAAAGCAGAGATTTCGAAGCTTTGTGTAATGCAAAGCATAGCAAATATTGTGAGGCAGGCAGATTTACCTGCCTTTTTGCATTACTACATAAATTGGAAGTCACAGACAATTTGAAAGGTACCTTACCTTTAAGAGAAGGAGGGGTATAGACACAGGGGGAATTTCTTTTGTTTTTAAGGTGGTAGCCTTCACCCAAAGCTCTCTGGAAAAAAAAGGAAGAAATAACAGTTAACAGTTCAAAGGCAGAACACTTCTCCAAAGATTTCCCAGTGGGCCTAGGAGTGGGGGATGTGACTTGAAGTATGAAAAAAAAATGAGGAAAGCAATTATAATCATTTGCTAAATTAAGGTATTGGCTTTGATCCAAGGAGATCTTTTGTGATTGTACATGGGTTTTTGTTATGTGCTTAGTCTAGGTTCTTTTTTTCATTTAACCTTCCAATTTCCCCCCAACAGCTGCTCCCTTGTACCCCAACACTAGAAGGAGCTTCTGAAACATGTGGGGTGCTAAGCAGGGCTCTAACCTAATTAAATAAATCTCAGCTAATAAATTGTATACATTTTAACTGATTAATCCATTAAGGAAATCTGCATGCATTTGCAAATGAATGAAATGAAAACTCTGGAAGAAAAAAAAAGAGACTCATACTTCATTTTCTAAATAATGCTCATAATACATCACAGTAACTGACAGAGTCCTAACAGAGGCATTAACTCTTTGGTGTGAATGGAGGGAGAAAGCCAACTAATGATAATATTCCCCTCTAAGTATTTGTATTACAAAATGATGCACTGCGTCCACACTTAAGTCATAACCAGAGTAGATTCATTGACATCAATGGCACTAAAGTTAACTATGACAAATCATTGATTTCAATGGGTATGCATGAAATATGAGTAAATCTGTGTCCAACCAATGGGATTTTTAATTAAAAAATTAATTCAGAGGCAACCCTTTTAGTCCAAGGTTCAGGGAACTAGATTGGTGCTTGGGGCCACTTTGCCTCCTGGGATATTGCCAGAGGGCTAGATGATGATGGGGGCAGGCTTCTTCTCTTCTGACCCCCCCCCCAACCTCCCACAATGTGATTCAGTCCCATTTCCCTGCTTGGAGTGATATGAGTGACAACAATGTACAGAAATGCATTATGGGAAGAGGAGCATATATAGGAGTGTGCACACCTATGCATGTGCGTGTAGCAAAAAGGGTGAATCAATATGTACCTACTAGAAGAGATGTCCATGAAAAAGCACATTTTCCTTTAGTCTTTGAAAAATTGCCAATTGATGCAGAATTGGGATCAGACTAACGTGAAAGTAGAAAAATAGGAAATGGATCAGACCCAAAACTGGTGGATTTGTCTGCCTTCACTGTTTTCCTATATGGCAGCAAGGGTTGACTTGTTTCTTTCCACTGCTGTGGAATGGAATCTCGCTGCCTTTGGCTAGCATTATGTCAGCTCTAAAGGGTAACAGCATGATTCACCAACAAGAAGAATAGAACCCTCATTTCAAAAGACATGAGGGTTCTGACTCAACACTGGTGGAATATCCTCCCTCATGTATATACATTAATGGGTTAGAGGAGTGGAAACAAAGACCATCCTTAAAATCCAGAACTAACTTTTAAAGGGTCAGAAGTTTACCAACTACCCCATCTTGTTGGTATGTGTAGGAGTTCTCAATGTCCCAATAAAACAGAGAACAAGGAGAACAGCTACAACACTATTTTTAGGTTTCCTTTGGGATCTCTGAAATTATATTAAGGTTTTCCTGAATGTATCTTTCTTTTGTTTAGTGGTGTTTATTTTGGCCTTAGAAGGCTAAAACATTCTTAACAACTTCGCCATCTTGTCTAAACATTGGGAATGCACTACAATTCATATAATGTAGAAGCAAAATATGCAACGAGCCCAAGAGAAGTGCTGAGCCAAAATGCAAGGAGTGGTCGGATCTCGATATGTTTCCTCTATTCTCCAACTTTCAGTGATGGGGGAGGGAGGTTTTTGAGACGGTATAAAAATGCTTCTCGAAAGCATTTTGAGAGGGGAAAGCAATGCATCCTTATTGCCCAGGTAACCAGGTTGGATTGTATGTAGACTTAGTTGTACCTACAGACCAAATTTATACCAATGGTATTTAAATTATCCATGACTTATTTAAATCCTAGTGTTTTCAGTGAGTCCAAGTATAGGTAAGTTGGGCTCTAACTCTCTGTCTTCCTGATCTATGGCAGTTCTATTACAGTATATTGTGGCAAGATACAGCACATCTGTCTTGCGGTCTCGCCAGTGGGAATGCTTTCCCGTACACCAACGATGACAGACATCAGGCTTGAGGAATCTGCTTTGCTTTTTAGTAGAACCCAGAGGAGAGGCAGTATGGTTGTAGTGGCTGGAGTATTAGACTAGGACTTTGATCTCCACTCAGCCATGAAAACCTACCTTGGACAAGTCATATTATCCAGGCCTTTGAGGAAGGCAATGGCAAAACCTTCTTTGAATACATCTTACCAAGAAAGCCCTATGAGCGGGTCATCATAAGTCAGAGTTGACTTGAAGGCACATAACAGCAACAAGAAGAATCCAGTGCAATAGGTAATAACATACTCACTGGGGAGACAAAGAGAAGGGCACCACAGTGGATCTCAGTCCTTGAGTGGACCCGTAGGGCCTTTCTGCTCTACACTGTTATAGTGTTATTATTCCACTTTCAACATCCTGTGGAATTCTGGGGTTTGTAATTTACTGAGGCCAAAGAGCTCTCTGGCTGAGAATTCTAAAGGCCCTCCCTAAACTGCAAACCTCAGGATTCCATAGGAGGTGGAAAGTGGAATAATAGCACCATAACAGTGTAGGGCGGAAAGAACCTACGGGTCCACCCAAGGACTGAGATCCGCTGTGGTGCCCTTCTCTTTGTCTCCCCAGTGAGTAAACATTCTGTGTGAGGACATGGGAGAGGGCTGTTGTGCAATGCCAAGTGTGCAATGCCCTTCCTTCGAAGGCCCAACTGGCACCAACCCTGGTTTCATTTTGGCACCAAGGCAAAATATGACTGTTTATTAAAGCTTTCGAGCCTGACCAGTTTGTCTCAAAATGCTCATGCAGATACGGTTTTAAAACTGTTTGAATCTTTTCAGTCTGCTTTAACTTGTTAATTGTGTTAAATAATGTTTTTGTTGCTTTAAATTGTTTCAGCTTGTTTCCACTGATTTAGTTCTATGCTACCCTGAGGTCTTTTGAGACTGAGCAAGATAGACATTCTATAAATAAATAGATGGCGTTTTTAGGATAATTTCTTTTTGTTGTGTGTGCAAGGTAGCAAGGGAGCTTTGTGGCTCCACTTGGTTCCTTGGCAGCCTGCACGTGGCCTGCACGTGGCCTATCCCTCATGTAGTGGGACAGGGACAGAGATAAGCCTCATCATAAACTCTAAATGATCTATGATTAGCCAAGCTCTGTTCACCTCAGTCAACCCCATGATGAACAAAGGCATACTGGGAACAGGGAGAGGAGGCTCCTTAACGTGTACATTCCCATGAACTGTCAAAAGTGGGAGGCTATACTGTTCTTTAAAGATGACTCTGTTCCTGCTCTTTCCTCTTCGGTACTGATTCAAGACTTATTTTTCTGCCTGAATCAACTATTTGCATTCACTGCCTTCTTCTCTCCTCCACCCCTGCTCCCACACAACACACATGCTGCCAGTGTTGCCTGATTTGAGTTGCTTCATTTGCCCTCAGTAAACTAATCAGTAAACTCAGCAATGGAAGTGTCAAGGTTATCTAATTGGGGCTGGAAAATTTTTGAAGGGAGGTCTGAGGATTAAGCTCACAGTTTAATTTTTGAGGTCATTTTGATTCCTCTGGTGTTACTGTATGATTGAAGAGGAAAGGTGTATTTTTTTTTTGTTATTGTTAAACGGTTTCCTGCATTAAATTGCCAGTTCTTTTATTTCTTTCAATATCTCTACTATTTTAATATTTCATTTTAAAAAAATGTAATACAAAACCTTTAAGCCAAAATGTTTAATTCAATGTTAATTAGTCAAAAATTAGATGGTTAATTAGACTAAAGATACCTTTGGAGAGGCTTACTTCCTGTGTCATGAAAATCACACCCTCCAACTGTCCCAGTTTGGTTGGGAGGGTCTCAATTAACCTGCTGTCTTCCCATTTTTAAGCTGCCTTTAAAATGTCACAATTTCTCTTTCCTCCTTCCACTTTCCTCTTTGTCTTCACCTTACTTCAGTTGCTGCAAACTGAGGCCATTTCTGCACTGGACTGTTATAGTGCTATTATTCCACTTCAACATCTTACGGATGTTGGGGTTTGCAGTTTAGGGAGGGGGCTTTAAAACTATATATGCCTTTGAGACCCCTCCCTAAACTGCAAACCCCAGGATTCCATAGGATGTTGAAAGTGGAATAATAGCACTATAACAGTCTAGTGCAGAAGTCTAGTGAGTGCAAAAGTAGTTGCTACCCAATTAACTCTGCAGGGAAAAAAAGGAGCGGAGGGGCTGGAATCTTGCCCTTCGCTGTAGGCTTAAGCAGAAACAAACTGCTGCAGCCTCTCCTAGCTTCTCCGGTTTTCCTCATTAATAACTTTTGTCATCTTGATTACACTCTGATGTTGCTTGGCCACATGTGTTCTCATTTTCATCTATGAAATGTTGGATCCTTTTCTTGAGGCTTGAAATTATTTGCTCAAGAAAACAATATGATATTCCTGTTAATAGCCAGATATCCAAAATATATTGTTACGCACATAGTTGCACTGGATATTATATAAGTTTTGTCCATAAATCAATTTTTAAATTTTTCACATTCATTTATCTACCCAACATTTATCTGGAAATGAGCAAAATAGTTTGCTCTTTGTCCCTGAACACTATCACATTTTGGAAAACTTTGAATAGGCAGTCTGCTTTAGCCTGGAAAGCAGGTGGAAAAGTTATGTATTCCATCTGACCTCTGCCAAGGGCTTTTACCTTTTTAAAATATGCTGCCAAATGGGGAATGGGGGCAGGGAGGCAAGCATTCTCAGCCATTAAAGGGATAATCTGATAAAACAACAGACAAGTCACGGGGAGAGTTTGAAAAGCAGCCAGTCTTTCTCAAAGGCACTAAGCTCCTGGCTCCTGACTTTCCATCCCCAGGATCCCATTCCAGTATAGGACTTTGACTTGCATTCAAGAGGAATTTGATGTGATTGAAGATCAAGGGGAAGTCATGGAAAAAGGCAGGCAAAAATAAATTCGCTCCACAGGCCTGCAGGGCAATGGGGGTGGGAGAATTTAATAAGCCAGATTTTACACTGGCCCCCCCCTTTTTTTTTTGAGTACATTCCAAAGTCTCCTAACACAGAAGAATAGCAGTGAACAGACGAAGGGCTGAAAATGAACAAATGCAGATCTGGAGTGCAAAAGAATTTTGCTTATAGAATTTTCTATAATTTATAGACTTTTCACACTTCTCAACTCAATGCAGGAAGGAATGCACCTTGCCTTAAGAAACTGCATACTGGACAGCCGTATGGGGCATTCTGGAGAAAATAAAGTGTGCATAAAATATGGTTACAAATATGCACAATAAAAAAGAGACTACACAGAAACATACTATAGTCAAGGATGGAGAGTCTGACCTTCAAACCCCATTTCTAATTCCCCAAAAACTCGAAAAGCCTCCCCATGAATATTTTTAGTATTTTTTCATGCTGATTTTGGGGCAATTTTCACTCCCAGATGGTCTTAAAGCTCCTCAAACCAGCTGCAGATGCAGTGATTTAGGCCTGCTAGTCCTCTTGAAAATGAAAAGAAAAAGGCCAACATTGGCTACAGTAATGGCCAGAAGTGACATGATATCACTTCCAGTGTGCCTGAATGTGACGATATAGCTAATGGATGGGGAGGCTTGGGAGCAAACAGTGACTCCCTGCACCTGCATAGTTGCCCATTCCTACTTTATTAAATATGGGGAAATCTGTAAACAAAGTAAAATAAATAAATAAATGCACATATTATGAAATGTTTAAAATGAACTCAATTTCCCATGTGAAAAAGCATACTAAAGCATTGACAGGAAGAAAATGCAGGTGGCATTTAGAAGATAAAATGAAGCAACTTTATTTGCAAATCTGATTGCTCAGGCATAGAGCCACAGAATCATGGAGTTGGACAGGGTCTCATGGCCCCTTGAGTCCAACCCCATGCTCAATGCAGGATCTCCACCTAAAGCACCCCAGCAGGTAGCTGTCCAGCCTCTTTTTCTATGCAAAAAAGTATCCTACAGATTTCTCGATAGAAAGCCGTTTGTGAGGGATAAGTCATTAACTGGGGTAATTGTGTGGAATGTGCAATTCCCTCTAATGTCTAATTTAACCCTGAGAGATTTTCACATCTCTAATACACAGCCATAGAGTTGTAATTGAACCTCGTCTCTCCTTTACACTTGCGATTTTCTGCTGAATGTGTGAGAAAGTTTGAGGTATTCCCAAGAGCCTCAGAGAAAGTCCTCTCCTGAACAAATTTGCCAAGAAAACCCTGTGACAGGGTCACCTTAGGGTCACCATAAGTAAAAAAATGAGCTAACACCAACAATAAGAAACCTGAGAACTTCCCCTGTGTAGTTCAGAACTTTCCTTGTTTCCTTCTACTGTCCATTTAATAATTTAATAAAATGTATAGTAAAAAAGAAAGAGAAAAATAAAAAAGAAATGCAATTTTTACCCATCTACTCCTGTATCAAATTATGTTTCCTGTCATGTTTTACCTTTTATTGCCCTATGAATGTTCTAATTCAAATCCAATAGAGTGATATCTAGTCTGTGCTGACGATGAAAGCAGAAAGCGGTACCACTTCAAATTTTTTGGCCCGCTTCTTTTACAGAAATGTAATAAGCCAGCAATTTTATAAGTAAAGCTTTTTTCTTAGGAGGGGTGGATATAAACAACAGGAAAATCATCACACACAGAACAGTAAGCATCCTGCTTATTGTTAAAATCATGGGAGGTGTCAGGAGAGCTTGGACAAGTTATTTTTTTGGACAATAACTCTCAGAATCTATCGCCCAGCGCGGCCAGCTCAAACCCCCAAGTTAACTTTTACTAGTCTTGGTTTTGCCATGGGCTAAGAGTAGAAGTGGGTGGATTGCATGTGCAATTGGTCTCCCTCCTTTCTCTTTTAAACAGTTTAATGGATACGAATGCTATGTCAGAAAAACAGGGGGAGTGATCCACCGACAGCTGAAAGTGGATTGTGTGGAGGCAAAGTCTGAATGTTGGCCCCTGGAGGTGTGGTGTTTAAAACTGATAATGGGCTTCTTTACTCTTTGCCGTCTGACTCACTAATCCACCTTTTTTTCCTTCTTCCATGTTAAAACTGGAAGCACACTCAACTCTGAGCCTCCAAAAAAGACTCACTGTCAAGAATACGTAAGAGTATGACTGATTTGCCTTTTGTGGTACCCACCCTGTGTTTCTGAATGAATCATGGAGTTGAAAATGTTCCCAGATTGGAAAGAGAGCAGCAAGTGATGTGCAGTCCTGGCATCAGGGGATGAGACCTTCAGGCACCTGCTGGTAGTCCCAGCAGTTTTGGGGGGCCCAATGTCAACCTGCCATAGACCCCACTTGCCAGCTACAGTGCCTGGACCCTAGTGTGGCTATCACTGGACCCTTTCACACTTAATAGCACTACATTCCACTTTCTCTGCTAAGGGAACATCCTATGGAATCCTGGGATCTGGAGTTTAGAGCAAAATATTCAGCATTCTTAGCCAGTTACCTCAAGTGCCTCATCAAATTATAATTCTCAGGATTCCCTAGGGTGTTGCCATGACAGTTGAAGTGGAATATAGCACTATAACTGTGGTAGTGTGAAAAGTGCCCAGCACTGGAGCCTGGGTGACTGCAACTGGCACCCACCATTTTAATTTCCCCAGAAAACTCCAGAGGTTTTAACATAAGAAGTTATGAAATGGTGTTTTGTTGTTGCTGCTGCTCCTGTTAGGGTTGGCAAGTGAAATAAGAAACTTGTGCCTTAAACAGTTGTGCAGAGGAGGGAATCCCAGCCATTGTTGCTATTTGTTACAGCAAAAGACTGATGCTAAGAAGCAACCTCACAGTAGTCACATGAAGAGGAAGGCTAGGGGCAGCACTTTCTTAGGGCAGACACTTCTAAAATTCCTGTAGTCGTGCCTCTGGGAATGCCTGTTGCAGAGATGAGGCAGAATTACCTAGTCAAAGACTGATGGAAGAGGCAAATCCTGATCTGTGAAAACACAGCGGGCAGTGAGCGAATACTTTGGGCTCACAGGAGTCTTCAGAAGTTTAATTAATTCATTCCTCTCACAGCTCACTGGGGCACACAGTTTCAGAATTCCTGAGCTAATTAATTTCTGCTTCCCTGGGAATTCCCGCTTTTCAGGCTGCATACTGGTCTGAAGGAGCTGAATTTACACTATACTTACAGCAGTTTGACAACATTTTAACTCTCATGGACCTCATCCAATGAATACTGGGATTCATAGTTTAGCAAGGTACTTAGAAATCTCTGGTATAGCTGGTCTCAACCTTCTGTCTTTCATATTTTCAGCTATAACAGCCAGAAGTCCCAGAAATCACAATTCTGAGATTCTGGGATTTGAGTTCCAAAAATCTAGAAAGCCAAAGGTTAAAAATCACTGCTCCACTGTTTTCCCTTGAGCTACAGCTCTAGAGCCCAGGAGTATGGGGCTCATAAAGCAAAATTCCAATACATTACAAAATAAACTGGCATTCCAACAGCCAAAAGAGTGGTTATAATGTCTGTTGCTAAATGCAGGGAGGAGCCAGTTGTACATCTTGCCCAAGGCATAGTGCCAGCTCCCAAAAGTTCTGGTGGCAACTGGAACAGCTATAGAGAGGAAGGCTGCAGTAACCACATTTGCCCCTAATTCTGAAGAACTGGCTGGAGCAGAGTACTAGGAAACATGGGACAGAGGGAAAAACTGCCAACAGCTTATTTAACTGGGGAGGCTGTCCTACATGTTAGGAACAATGTGTATAACTGAAGTATGTTTAAGTAATCGCCATCTATTAAAAAATGACAACTATACTTACCCACACCCTATGGTCATCATTCAAGGTTCTCCTTCATATGGAGCAGGATGGGTGTCTACAAGAGAGAGGGCCTTTTCTGTGGTGGCACCCTAGTTGTAGAATAGGATTGCCAGATAAAATAAGGCCATTTCTGCACTGCACTGTATAGTACTGTTATTCTACTTTCAACGTCCTGTGGCATTCTGAGGTTTGTAGTTTACTAAGGCCAAAGAGCTCTCTGGCTGAGAATTCTAAACTACAGAACTCCCTAAACTACAAACCCCAGGATTCCATAGGATGTTGAAAGTGAAAGAATAGCACTATAACAGTGTAGTGAGGAAATGGCCTAAGAGAAAAAGCTCCTGTTCCTTTGATGGTTGGACAGATCAGAAAATTTCAGCAGGTGTCACTTTTTATGCAAGCCACCACTGCTGAAATTCCCAGATCTGCACCTTGCAACTCTTTGCAGAATGCTCTCCTCAGAGAGGCTCACCTGGTGCCTAAATTACTGTCTTTTTGGAAAAGGTAAAAATGCTTTTATCCCTTCAGGCCTTAAAAAGTATTTTAGCACTTCTATACCTTTGTATTTTTGTCAGGCTGCTGGTTTTAATTTGGTTTTATGTGCTGAAATGTTTCATTTTTTTGTTGCCATTTTAATCTTGGTTTTACATTCTCCTTCTTTGACTACTGTTTACTTATGTCACTGTTGCATTTTATGCTTTTAACAGACCATAAACTTTGATTAGTAGGCTGTTTAAAAGCACAGTAAATAAATATATATTTTTTATTTCCTCTTGGAAACATTTCTCTAAGTTTTGTTCATCTTGTCTCCAGTGGTAGTATTTATCTATGTCACATGAACTAAGATATTATATTTCTAGAAGGTACAGAAGGTTTATTTTCATAGCAGCCATGAAGGCTTTATAAGATAGATACCCTTGTGGCAGGAGTATCTATAGACCAAGCTATTATTTGATGGAGAAATCATTTTTGATAGAAGCAACTGAGAGCAGAGAGGTGACAGGGAATATAGATGCTCAGTCCTCCCTGCGAAGCAGTTCCTGCACTCTTCCATTTGTCCCGTGAGACAGAGAGACAAAGAGGTTGTATATCTTCATTTAGCACCAGCCTTAAATATACCAAAGGCACAAAGGATCTTGGAAGCTAAGCAGGGTCAGCTCTAGTCAGTATTGGATGAGAGACTGCCAATGAATACCAGCTGCTGTAGGCTATATTTCAGAAACTGGCAAAACAACCTCTGAGTATTCCTTGCCTAAGAAAACCCCATGAAATTCATGGGTGCCCATAAATCAACAGCAACTTGAGGGCACATGCACATACATCCACATGTACTCCCCAAACTCCTTAAAGAACAGAGAAAACATGATAAAGAAACTGTTTATATAATTAGACACTCCTAGGGGTCTCCCATTCATAGAGTTGTCCTAAGTCAAAGCAGAGCAAATAACAATAAAATAAGTACAGCAACAACAATAAAATAAGATCCAAATCTGTGGATTCTGTATCAATGGTTTCAACTAACTATGGCTTGAAGATATTTTTTAAAAATCCAAAAAGCAAACTTCGATTTAGACATTTTATAAATGGGATGCTGTTTTACAACCCCATTGTGCATAATAGGACTTGAGCATCCATGAATTTTGGTATCCATGGAGGGAACCAAATCCTAACGGATACTGAGGGCCCACTGCGTGTTCTAGGTTTGAGTGGCCAGATTATCATACAGATGCTGATCAATATCTGAATGATTTACAGTAGGTGAGCAAGGACTTCTTAGTCCCAGCTGTTTAATATTAAAAGCAACAAACTGACTTCCTTTTTCCTCTAAAGTCTGCTTCTGAAATGAAGAAAGCTATGAGACATAAAGAGAAGTGGATTTTTGTCATCAAGGACTACATACTCCATGTGCTTTTGGTACACAAAACAAATCCCTGGCTTTCAGAATTGTATAGTTCAACCAAAGAACAACTCCACCCAGAGGCTTGCAGGCTCTTTTGGTAAGTAAGTAAGTAAGTAGACCTGCAATCCCAAAGGCCATCCACACTGATTATACTTTAAATTCCCACGGAACAATGGTGAAATCTAGGAGGCTTTGCTGCTGCTTTACGAGAACTATGTGTGACTCCAGAAGAACCCTCCTTAACTCAGTGTCCTCTAAATGTGCCAGGGCTGATGGTTATTGTAATCTAACACATCTGGAGGACAACAGGATGAGGGAGTGCTCTAAAAAACATGTCTGTGAATTTGCTGTGAAAGGGATTCCTTGGAAAAATGTTGGAAAGAAGAAACAAACCAAAAAGCTGTGCTAAAAGGAAATGCTACACACAGTGACACACACGCACCTTAGCACAGTCTTATGACACATCTATGCTATAAATATATAAAAAAATTTGTGTCAGTCATGATTGTCCACAAAGAATCCTAGGAACTATAGTTTGGGTAGCAGAGAACTATTAATCAGAAAACCCTGTTGTTGATATCCCTAAATTAGGGGTTCTGGATTTGTCTAGTTTCTAGAAGAGCTTCCCCTTTACTTATTTCTACACTTGCTGTAAAATCACAATAATAACACATTGATGAGCTAACCACCAAAACTCCTGCATGGTTTCACAACAACCCAAATCTGCTTCCTAAGGTTGGTGCATCACCCTGCCTAATGATAGGACCATGATAGGCCTTTTACTTCTGAGTATAATTGTTAATACTGACCTGATATGGCGATCCTTCCTCTTCTTTAGGGAGTAAAGGGGAAAACATAGAAAACAAGAAAAGAGAACACAATTAGTACAAATAGAACTTGAACAGCACCTTTAATTTTAGGAGACTGATGATCCCAATGACTACATTCGTGTCGAGGGGGGATGTCTCATAGCAAACTGGCATTGCTGAAGCATAATTCATACATTCAGACAGCTTGGGCAGGGGGCACCTTAAAATGCAGCTAGCTGAGGGAGCTCCACATGACAAAGCTGTTTGTGAGAATGGTTCCAAATTTCATCAATTTTATATGAATGATAAAAATCAGGAGTTTTGAGTAGGGATGGAAAGTAGGCTGGCTTTTACAGGGACACACACGCACACACAAAAAAGGTACAAGCAACCCCCAGATACAATATACTGTATATTAAATATATGTATTTCTTGCTGTCCTCAAACCAAAGAACATTTTATTAACTTATATAAAATACAAAATCATCTGACTACAAGCTCTGTGGTGTTGCTGTATGATTAATGATTATTGTCATTATTTTTGTTGTATTCTGTCACAGGAGCGTTGAGTCATTTTGAGAATACATATGTGATGCAATAGAATACATACAGCATATTTTGTATTTTGTATGGTTTTTTGTATTTTGCATAAGTTAATAAAACATTGCTTGGTTTGAGAAGAGCAAGAAATACATATATTTGATATATATTGTATCTGGGGGTTGCTTGTACTTTTTTGTGTGTGCATGTCACACCCCATAGGGTTTTGTCTTGTTTAATTGGCTTTTACAGGGGACAATCCATTATTTGAAGGCATTCTCTCTTGAGCCTTAGCACATGGAAAGCTGACTAAGGGGGTCCACAGATCCCCATGTCACAGTCTTCCTTGCTATGGTGCGATCCCTTGTATTCAATTTGAATGTAGCCATTATCTCTATGCTGGCATTTATGCATAGATATTAACATAGCTATATTTGTGGGAGTCTATGTCCTCTTTTGTCCTTTTTCGGGGGCCGATGTGTGAGCGACTGTTCTAGTTCATGGCCAAGATTAAAATTGCCCCAGGCTGGGCAGCAAACCACGTACTGCATAGGATTTCCCTCCCTGTACCCTAAAGGCACCAGATCCTGTCTGATCTTGGAAGCTAAGCAAGATTGGATGGGAGACCACCAATGAATGCCATGTACTATAGCCTATATTTCAGAGGAAGGAACTGGCAAAACTACTTCTGAGTATTCCTCATCTAAGAAAACTCTAAGAAATTCATGATGTTGCCATAAGTCGAGAAGTGACTTGAAGGCACATACACACAGTTATGTTCAAGCAGTACTTGAACTGATGAACCAGGGTGGTGTTATTAGGTGGTTAAATCCATGAGGCATCATGTGGGAGCAGCTGCCTCCATGTTCAGCTCTTTAGCATAGGACCTCCTGATGAATGGAGCCATAGTAGGCAAGGTCAGTTTCCAACCAAATGGAAGTCCAGCTGGGCCTGGTCTAATTCTCTATTTGTAATCTGTATTTGCTTTCAAAAGAAATTAAGAGAGATCTTGCCATGGATTTGTAATAGTTTATGTTAATTTGGCATTAATAGAATTTTGCCTCCCTCGCACTCTAACAAAATTTAGTATGAAGATTTAAATTCGTTTAGAACATAGGCCACGGAGGCTGATTGCTTGCTCCGCTGGTGAATAGGAATGGAAAGAATATTTGAAAATACAGTTGGCCCTCCACATTTACTAGGGTTACAGGCACAGGACCCTCAGAAAAGTGGGAAAATCACAAATACCAAAACATTTATGTGAGTGTGTGTGTGTGTGTGTGTGTGTGGTAAAGAGGATGCGGCATGGTGGGGAGAGGGGGCACTCAGGGTCCAACCAAACCAGATCAGGGAAAGGAAAGGGAAAGAGGGGTGGGTTGGCATGGTAGACTATATTTCTTCTCTCTTTCCCATATCCTTCCTTGGGTGTGAGGTGGCATTTGGAGTGCTGGAGGACCAGAAGTGGATTTTTTAAAGGACTGTGCAGCCTGATTGGAACTCACAAGGAGGGAAGGTTCCCTGGACAAAAAGTACCTGAGGTGTGGGGGGAGGGTTTGAAGAAACTCTCAAATAATCAACTCTGTAAGAGTCTAACCCACAAATGTGGAGGGCAGACTATACTCAAAAAGTGCTTTAAAACACACACACACACACACACACACACGGTTTTCAAGTGTTGAGAAATCCTGATGAGAAACATCCTGGGCTGGTCATAATCTTCACAGTTTGGAACTTATTCTGTGCAAAATTCACACATGGTGGTTTTTGTGCAGAAAACAGCATTTTCTTTGAAGGAAACAGCATCTTCTGTGCAGAATATAGTATTTCTCATGGTTTTGAAAGACTTTCTGACATCAGAAAGAAAATTGCTGAAATTATTCGTTGCTTCCTTCAGGAAGAAAATTAGTGAGGAATTACAGCCGTACCGGAGAGGGACACTCTGCAAATGTCTACAGGTGCAGTTGACTTTAAACAGTCTAAACACGTGTGAAGGATATGTTTTCAGTGAATGGACTCTGCTTGGAACCTATCTAGGAGCATGTTGGAGTAGTGAGCTGAACAATGCAGAACACATCTTTTGCAACCAAAGGTCCCTGGTTCAATCTCAGGCATCTCTGGGTAGGGCTAGGAAAGACATCTATCCGAAACCACTAAAGAGGTATTGCAAGGTAAGCAGATACAATATTATGATGTATGGACCTAGGTGCTCTGTATGGGGCAGCTTCCCACATTCTGTATGACCTTATCATCGCCACTCAGTTGCCATAATATTTGGATTTAAAAAACAGAACTTCAAAAGTAAAGCAGAACTTGGAAAAGTTACTTTGTTGGACTTCAACTCCCAGAATCTCCCAGATACAGTCACCACTGGCCAGGCTAACTGGGAATTCTGGGAGCTTTAGTCAAAGAGAAGGATTCCCCTCCCCTCCCCAAACTGTGATAGAAGCCATGGTTTCTGGGAGCACATTAACATAAGAAGGTCTCTCTGCAAATTAAGTTAGTGTGTTATCCAGTGCGTGTTAAGAGAAACTCCACTTTCATGGCCCAGCCCTGAGGTCTGAAGCACAGCCAGCCACTGGCAGCTTTCAGCTAAAATTAAGTAAAAAATAACACACACACAATCACTGTTCATCTCCCCTTCAGACTGTGAAAGTTTCTTGGCAAAACAAACATAACTGGAGGATATATTATGGAATGTTCTTTGGAAGGGAACCAGCCCGTGGAATAGGTAGATTCTGTCCTGTACGCCCAAGCCCTTTCCCTGGATAACAGAAGATCTATTGTCCAGGAGAAGAGAACGCAAAGACTGGGAGACTACTCTCCTTAAATAGAAAAGACCCAGAAAAATAGCCTGTTCTCCAGCTCTTGGGACTAATTCTTGAGAATGAGGACAAGCCGGAGGGATGAGACTTCTTGGAAAGAGTCTGCAATTAGCCACAAGAGCACAGAAAGTTTTTCTGGGGATAGGGCTGCAACTCAGCATCTCCCAGGGATACAGCCAAGTAACTACTTTTTTAAAGCTCTGATTTGACAGGGAAGAGAAATAGGGCTCTTTAATAAGAGATTGTTGATAGGAGACTGGCAGTTGGGAATCTTCTCTTTTTAAAAAGTGACTTTAAAATAGTTAGTTTCAAAGGCCATTACATACTGTTTTAGTAGCAATTGTTTAAAACTGGAACAACAAAAAGGTGTCAGTAACAAAAGTAACTGGGGAAAGTGTGGCCCACAGGATGCAAGCAACCTCCTTGGGGTACCAATTGTAAAAAAAAAATTCTTTAAAAAAAAAATTGTTTTGCCACAAAGTGTCCCCAAACACTCTCTAAGAGGGTGTAGAGGGACAATTTCACTATATTGTACTTTTGCAACCCTGGGAAACTTTAGTCTAAGAAGAGGCCATTTTTCTAACAGGAAGTGACCTAGAAATTGATTTCTGCATCATTTCCTTTCGTAAAAAAGAAAAAGGCCTCCCATGAGCCCAAATGGCCCCAGTGACAAAAATATGGCAAAATTGCCTGCCTCTAAAATGTGTTTGGGGCAAAAAAAGGTGAACTTCTTTTCCCTTGAGGTTGTGGTGATGGGTCTGGCCCTCCAAGGGCTCCTTAGGGGCCAATGCAGCCTCCAAACCCCCAGTAGTTGCCCACCATTGAACTAAACAGTTGTGTTTAAGTTATGTTATGAAAAACACTAGAATGCTACAAGTCATTGGGCCTTTCTGCACTACACTGTTTTAGTGCTACTATTCCACTTTCAACATCCCGTGGTATTCTGGGGTTTTTTGTTTACTGAAGCCAAAGAGCTCTCTGGCTGAAAATTGTAAATGTCCCTCCCTAAACTGCAAACCCCAGGATTCCACAGGATGTTGAAAGTGGAATAATAGCACTATAACAGTGTAATGCAGAAAGGCCCATTAGCTTGTGGGACAACACACATAAAGAGTGAGGTCACAGGCTATTTAACTACAAAAGCATTTAAAATTATACTTCAAAAGGAGTGCTGTTATCCCTCTTTACATTACAATAGTAAAAATAACTTAATCATGCCTTAGATATTGCAAGAAAGAAATTAATTACAAGGAACTTGTTTGTAAGATATTTCTTCCAAGTACTAGTTTTTAGTCTATTTTTCTTTTACACAAAAATGGAAATGTTCTATTTCTGAATCTTTGTTTAAGAGGTGCACAGAAAGAAAGTAAGTTATAGTGTGTTAGTCACCTTTAATAAGTTACTTTCCTCTACCCATTTGCGACAAGGGCATAACTGAATTACCGTTCAAAAGTAATGTAGTAAATTGTAATAATATTTGCTGTTTTGGTGTAGTGAGTAATATATTTCAGTTTCAGTTAGTTCAGTTCAGATTTCAGTTCAGTTCAGATTCAGTCACTTGAGTTCAGATTTCAGTTATTTTACAAAGTTATTTTTGAAAGGGATTTTTAGAGGTGCTTCAAAAGATTTTTTCAAAATTTATACAATTTTTCTTTCAAGCGATCCATTTCGTTTCAAGGGTGAGTGAACAGTCTGCACATTGTTGGATGGGGAGAGGCAAAGAGATGCAGCAAGTCAGTGACAAAACTCAATGTCATAGGTTGTTATGTACCATGCCTTAAGGACAGCCTTCCCTAGTGTGGCACTTTTTGGACGTGTTGGACTACAAACCCCAACATTCCCAGCCAGCAATTAGGCTGTGGGCTTTCTATGCATCTGGAAAGTGCCAGATTTAGGAGAGCAACTTAAGTTCCCAAAAGAACATTTCTGAAGGAGCCAAAAATAAAATGTGCCACGCATAGGCAACAGTGTCAACTGAAGCATTATACGCCATTTTCTCTGTCAATCCTATGGTTTCTAACGTCAATGATTAGCATAATGACAATGTGTTAAAAATGTCCCCATCTGACGTTAACAGAAACTAAATTAGATTTTTGAGTTCACTAATGGTTAACTGTTTTAACATAATGTTCTAAAAATTTCTCCATCTAATACTAAAATAAAATCATTAGATTTTCAAGTTCTGTAGCAGTGAGCAAAATATTTTAAACCTTTCTTATTAACATTCCAATCTACTGATTGGACTGTTTAGTCCTTTTTGTATCCACTCAAAAGGAAATCCCACTAAGTTTAGTAGGACTTATAACCAGAAAATTGGGTGAAAGATTGAATTGTAAATCTAAGTTATCTTTAAGAGACAGAGGGCACTTTCACAATACACACCTAAAGTGATATGATTCCACTTTAACTGCCATGACTTCATCCTGTGGAATTCCTGGGGTTTGTAGTTTGGGGAGACAGGAGAGCTGCCTGGCTGAGAATTCTAAATGCCCTCTCCTTAAACTACAAATCCCAGAATTCCATGGGATGGAGCCATGGCAGTTAAAGTGATATCAAACTGCCATAATTGTATAGTGTGAAAGAAATAGTTGTAAGGCAAGATAGAAATTCAATCAGGGATAGCTTTCTGCATTGAAAGAGTCTGGGAAAAGGGGAAATTGCGTTGCATGACAGGGCTTAGAGAATGGGCTATAATGCATTGTATGATAGGGCTCAGAGAATGCAACAGCTCAGACAATAACAGACATGGCCCATGATAAAAATAGTGGATAGGGGGTCACTGGTATGGTGAGCTGAATTGTCCTTCATGCTCGGATCATGAGCCAATGATAGAGAATAAAGTGGGAAGTTTCTGTTTCAAATCTTGCCTTCACCTACTAGCCCAGCAATGAGAATCTTATAGGCCTCCAGATGTTGTTTGACTGAAGTTCTTCACTTTCACTGCATTCTTCACTATTGGCTATGCTGGCTAGGGGTGATGCAAGTTGTAGTCCAAGAACATCTGGAGGGTTACATGATTCCCACTCTTGCATAGGGTTGAAAACTGCAGATGGCCCCTGTACCTTTAATGGTGTGTGGATGAGAGAATTTCAGCAGGTGTTGCTTGCCATGCAACCAGGTAACAAGCAATACCTGCTGAAATTCTCTCTTCTACACAATCATTAAAGGTACAGGAGATGTCACCAGTTTTCACTCTGGCAACCTATCCTTGCACTGGGTAACTTGTAATGTTTGCAGTTTCATGCTATCCATCCTACCCACTGTAGTGTGGTGATTATATTACCAGCCAACTTTCCAGTATTGTTGTTAACAGTTACTAACATGTTTTATAGCACACACAGATACATTTCCTCCCTTAAGGCAGAAAAGCCAATGCATTGCCCACCCACCCCTTGAACCATGTCAACATCTTTGGCATATGGAGCTTTGAAACAAAATGGCAGCCTCAGTCTTTTACCCAGAGCCCGGAAACAATATTTTTGGACTCCACCTCACAGAATCCCTCAACCAGCATAGCCACTGGGTTTCCTTATTCTGTGACTATGTTCAGGTAAAGATGTACTGGGCAAGGCCTTTGCTTGAGAAAGTATTGGTCCAGATGAGCCAACATTCTGGCTTGGTCCAGTGTAAGACAGCATTACTTGATAAACTATGCATATTGGAGCTTGGAAAAGTTACTTTTTTGAACTATGACTCCCAGAATCCCCCAGCCAGCATGGCGACTTTTGAAACCCTCTATTCTCCCACTCGGGCCAAGACTCAAGACTCACCAGGTGAAGAAGTTTCCGACAACTGGAACAGCAGGGCTGGTGTTGGTCTTCGCCGACGGATCTAGGACAGGAATCATAAGAAAGGTTTGCTTAGTATCTTACCAGAAGATTATTGAGGGAAATGGACAAACGTACATTGTAAAATAGTATTCATCCTTGTCATTTTTGCCTATATTTTTGGCATTTTCTACACTTGGATCTTTCACATTTGCCTGTAGTGATGCCCAGCCAAACTAGTGCAATGTATTCTATGTGGGGCTGCCCTTGTTGTATTTTTGGGAGCCAAGAGACAGCCTTTGCCTACATTTCTGGAAGAGGCAGATGACTGGGCAGAGGGAATACCCCCTTCATGCCAGGGAAGAGGAATGACAGCCTACTGCTGATCGCCTTTGGCTGCCCAGAGGGGAGGAAAGGAAAAGAAAAACCAGCAGATGTGAATAAGAAAAAGAGGGGTAGGTGGGGACATAAGTCTTCACGGACACTGTCACACATTATGAAAGTATGATTCCACTTTAACTGCCATGGAAACATCCTGTGGAATCATGGGATTTGTAGCTTGATGAGGCACTAGAATTCTCTGACTGAGATTTCTAATTGCCTCTCCCTAAACTGCAAATCTCAAGATTTCAAAGGATGTTCCCACAGCAGTTAAAGTGGAATCACAGTGCTCTAACTGTTCAATGTGAAAGGATCCCAGGTCAACACTTTACAATTTTACATGTTATTGTTATATTGCTCAGTTTTAGAGCTTATAAAAATTAATTTGGGAACTACAGTTCTCAGAATCAAGCATGTGCATTAACGAGTCAAGTTGCAGAGCTCAACTGCAGCCAGACTTCAGAAAAATTAACTTTAGAGGACTGCAGGTCCCTGGATCTCCACTGTGATCTTGCTGAGGGGATTCTGAGCATTGTAGCCCCAAAAATATATTTTCCAAGCTCTGCTTAGCATGGGACAGGTAAGTTGCCTAGGACAGTTAAAACAACAAAATATCTTCCAAAAAAATTCAGGGCCTGCCTAGTCCCCCTCTTCCTCCCCCCCCCTTGCACCTCTCTTTCCTTACTCTTTGCTGAGTATCTACCACACCACTCAATTAAAAGTTAGACTGTTAATGTCTTTCTCTCTATGTATAAATGTGACACTATGAAGGGCTAGGTACACTGATGGCAATCATGGAGATAGGGGAAGGGTAGTAATTGCCATCCACTTTATACCTCTGTGTGCTTCCATCTGTTGCTCATTATAAGCCACTAGTGTATATACCAGGCATTGCCTGGGATTTTATTTTCTCATAGGTAATACTTGTTAGAAAGATTTGAGATCCTGTGTCTCTAATTCCTCAAACTGTCTTGTCCAGTACCTGTAACTTTTCCCCATATTCCCTGATCCAATCTGTATTCAGAGTTCTTAACATACTGAGGTTGGGTTCTTGAAGGAATATACTGCCCTCCTCCTTGCTGCTAGGCCTCATCTCCATAGCAACTGGCCAGGCCCAAGAGCTCTCTGGTTGAGAATTCTAAAGGCCCCTCCCTAAACTGGAAACCCCAAGATTCCATAGAATCTTCTTAGCTAACCAATCATATGAGGTCTTTGCCTGACACAGCCAATCATATGAGGTCAGGTTTTTGCTTGATGCAGACAAACACACAAACTTTGACTTTTATATATTAGATGATCTCAACAAGTGGGCAAACTTTGTGTCATGAAGCGTGAGTCTCCATAAAAAAGCTTTCTCCTGCCTGATCTCCTCTAGAGGAGTTGAACTACAACCCTCATCATTCCACTGGGCCATCATTCGAAAGGGCATTCTGGCTGGGATGACAGGAGTTGAAATCCAATGACTTTGGAGGGTGCTAGGTAGGAGAAGGCTGCCATAAAGCCTTCTTGAATCTCAGCAGACAGAACTACAGTAGGGGGTCAGGCAGGAGGTGATGTCAGCCCCTTTGCCCCGTCCCCGTGGCTTTCTTGGTCAGTCTGAGAACAGGGGGCTTGGAAGCTGCTTGGACATCTGGAATCTAATATTCCTGCTCCGCCATCCTCATTCTGGATGGCCTGGAGGCTACTGAAATGGAAACAACCAAGAGCTTGCTTCACTGGCACATGGTAAGGGTTGGATCAGTGTTACCTAAGGACAGCCAAATCTCCAGAATGAGTGGAAGCAGAAAACCCCGGGAGGTCTGAAATGGAGGTCTTGGAATACCTTGAAGGCATATATACTCATTATAGATGTTGGGAGGTACGGGGATTGGGAGTGCCTGAAAGATATGAAATTTGTAAGTCATCTGAAATGTAAGAAGCATTTGGTGGGCTCTTCACTTCTGTATTCCTCTATGTGTATGTATGTGTGTGCACGCATGTGTCATACTGTCCAGCGTGCTACAGACGAAAACTGGGGTACAGGTACCAAGTAACATCTAAGTACGATAAAGACGGCAAAAATTATTAATGAGATAGAACAGTAGTTCTTCCCCTGGGGTCTGCAGACCTCTGGGAGTCCAGAGCCCTCACTGGCGATACACGAAACCCTGCTGCTGGACAACACCAGCAGCAGTGGCAACAAGAATGCAACAGCCGGTGTGCATGTGGGGATGCTGAAACTGCTCTCCCTTTAACAAATGAGGAAGTAGTTTGAGGGTGCTCACATGTCTGTTGCTGTGTTCCTTTCATCAGGGATGCAGCAGCAGAGGGTGTAGGTGCCAAGGGGCACAGTGGCAGGTACGTACATATGCCCAAACTGCTCCCTCATTTGCAAACAAGGGAGCAGTTTTGGCACCTGCACCTCCCCTCTGTCACATCCCCGATGAAAAGGACACGGTGGCAGGAGTGTGTACATGCCCAAACTATGACTCTGAAAACTGGGATCTGAATCCCCACCAGTCATGGAAACCCACTAGGCGACCCCAGGCAAGTCACATTCCCTCAGCTTCAGAGAAAGGCAAAGGCAACAAATCTTGCCAAGAAAACCTCCATGGTAGGTTCACCTTAAGGTCAGGTTTCAAAAAGGAGAGACATTATGGCTAGAAAGGACGAGCCTCTGTCAGCAGCACTTTGTTGTTGTGTGCCTTCAAGTCCCTTTCGATTTATGGCAACTCTAAGGTGAACCTATCACTGTTTGTTTGCTTTTGCAAGATTTGTTGCCTTTGCCTTCCTCTGAGGCTGACAGAATGCAACTTTGCCCAAGGTCACCCAGTGTCTGAAGGGAGATTCAAATTCTCATCTCCGGAAGCAATAAATAAATAAATAAATAAATATTGGAATAAATAAATAAATTTAAATATTTAAATCTTGAGTCAAATCTTGTGGGTCTCTGGCAACGAATTATATTTACAGACGGTCCCTCGTAAACAAAAGATTAACAACCTCGGAGGCAGAACACACAAGCCAAAGCAGTTTGCTTCTGCCTGAATCTACTGGATACAGCAAAATTATTTCCTGCCTCACCTCTCCTCTCCCCGTTGCTGAGTGCAAACTATTTCTGCATATTGAACTCAGTTTGTAGGAACTAAAGTTAGCTGAAGACAAAGGGAAAAGTGGGAAGAGGAAAGAGAAACTGGGACATTTTAAAAGCAGCTGAAAAAAATGGGATGAAAGAGGATTAATTGGGACTATATCTGCCAGACTGGGACAGTTGGAGAGTATGGGGCATGTATTTACTATTAATTCATGCATTTTGCTTGTTTTGGCTTCCACAACCCTCTTCGTCTCTCGTGAGGCAGCAGCTAGCAATTCCTTTTTTCCTACACTGACCCCCGCTAAGATGTACATGTATCTTTATATATCTATACTGGTGCAAACACACACCCCTTTCTGTGTATGTTTAGTACATAAGTGTATTGTTTAGTATGTAAGTGTTCTCACTGATATAGCTAAGTTCAGTAGTAGGGCACGTGTTTCCATGGGAAAGCACTTCTACACTCAAAAGCACTTTTTTTTGTTCGATCATGCCCCTAAAAATGAATAATCAATTCTGTTGCATGCCCAGTATGCAAATTACATTATTATTCTGAAGTCACACACGCATATATGGGCATTCACATAAATACATATGCACATTCTGGAATAATAGACTGTTAGACCTGCATTTTATATTTCAGGAACAGAAACTGCAAACAAGTAACTTCCTCAAGGCCATTCACCTGACAGCTCCTGGCCAGGACTGTATATACTTAGTTTGCTTGTGTATATTTGTTTTTCAGAATCTCCATTCTGAATCTAGGTAATTCAAATTCTGAAAAGTAAAAATCTGCAAAGAGGCAGCATTATTTGAAGCAGATCCTCTTCTGATAGTCATAGACACTCAGCTCCTGCCATTTGACCATGGCAAATCTTGCTTGGTACCTCTCTTTCTGGTTTCAGAGATTTCCAGACATCTTCTACACACCTCTGAATTTGTTATGACTCAAAACTGTGTTTGATTAATAATATTTCTTTTTCAAAAGTCCAAGATCTTTTTTTCAAGATGTTGCTTTCTTCATCATCTAGTGTGAACTCTCCTTGGTTGCACAGTTTGAGTGAGAAATCACAGAAAGCGCATACGCAATTGTGAGAAGCATAGTTTAGCACTGAATTTGCCTGTAAGAACTTTTTTTTAAGTATAGGAAGAAAGTTTCTACATCTGCAGATTTTGGAAGGCTGGGCATGCCGGAATAAGTCTGTGCACATAAGTGTATCAGTGTGCGCTGTGAAAATGTGCCTTCTACAAGGATGCTTGGATTCAGGTGTGAATGTACATGAGTGAACATAGTGCATCTCCATGTGTGTTTATGCCTATGGAAGAAAGCGAGCAAACTAGTGGATGTATTTTCCACTGTCTGGGTTCATAAATGAGTTCAGAGCTAATTTGTGTGTTTGTGGCAATGCCAATGTCAACATAAATACAGTGAGATATATAGTGCCTTGTATGTTAATGTATTTATGACTGATTGGATATGATTTGACCTATACCCACCCCAACATATTCCCAAAGCAGTTTGCAAAAAGTTAACAGTACACTAAAACAATAAGGACCAAAACATTAGAATAAGGATGTGAATCACAGACATTATTTATAGGAAACAGGCACAGTACAGCAGAAGTGTTATACAGTACAGTATAAAACATATGCAGACGCTTAACCCAATGACTTGGAAATTAGTCCTGCTGATTTTCATCAGATTTCATCTCCGCCTTATGGGCTGGATTCAGACTTAGTCCTACCTGGCGAGTGTGCGTTTCTGTGGTGTGTGTGTGTGTCTTCAAATCGCCTGTCGATTTAGGATGACCCCACGAGTTTAGACTCGATCCCACTGATTTGACTGCATCTAACTTAAATACACATGCCCATGTCTAGATCCAACCCAAAGAGCGAAGTGCGTATAGAATTTTGTACGTCTCTCCGTATGTATATTTAAAATTATTCAGTTTCACTTCGGAGACGCTCGTTTATGGAAAGATTTCCAGCGAGAAACTCCCAACAAATCAATGCCAACTCATTCACGCTTCAGAACTCGCACCAAGTCTTCAACCCCGCTGCACCCCCCCCCCCGGCTCCCCTCCTCACCATTTCGACGGCCCGGGGGTCCAGCTGGCTGGGGGGAGCAGGCACGGAAAACTGGATTTTCTTCCTCTCCTTGGGGTCCATCGTAGGCGCGCAAAGTCTCTCGGGCGTGAAAACTCTTCTGTTCTCTTATCCGAAGCTGGTGGCTCCTTTCCTCTCCAGCCCCTCCTGGATCTTCCAGCCTTCCCTGGGAAGAGAGGTCCGTCCCTCTCCGGCCAGGCTCGCCAGGCTCAGCAGCAGCGGCGGCGGCGGCGGAGGCACTGCACGGTGGTGCCCACTTCCCTCTCGGCGAAAGGCAACTGAAGGTGTCTGCCGCTCCCGAGCGCCAGCCTCATCCCTGCCTGCCTGGGGGAGCGGTGTGTAGGTAGGGATGGGGGTGGGGGAAAGGAGGCAGGGAAGAGGAGGAGTGGAACTAGCGGGGGGGGGCGGAGAGAAGGGGAGGGGCTCTTGGCCTCTCTCCAGCAACGATCTGAATTATTTAATCCTCTTTCTTCCCAGGCAGGTAGGAAACAAGGCACCTGGGTTCTGCCCTCCTCGGCTGGGGGGCCATTGAAGGCTGCTGGGCAGAAAACAGACACTGATGGCCTGTCTCCTGAACCCTTCTGAGAATGAGCAGAGGACTGGGGAGGAGGAGAGAACTGGAGCAGCCAACTGCGGCTTTCTTGACAAGTCTTCATCCATCAGGACCAGAACTTTTCCTCCTTCCTGCCGCCTTCACTCTCCCAGATCACCCCTCCCCCTTTTTTTCCTTTCAGGGTTGGAGCTTAGTGCCTTCCCGCAGAGAGATAAGGAAACAGATGACTATAGAGAGATACTGGAAGGAAAGAGTGTCTCTGAGAACGTGCAAGGTGCCTTATCCTCCCCAAGATAGAGACCATTTCCATACTAGCCTGTTATAGTGCTGTTATTCCGCTTTCAACATCCTATGGAATCCTGGAGTTTGCAGTTTAGGGAGGGGCTGACAACCCCCAGGATTCCATAGAATGTTGAAAGCGGAATAATAGCACTATAACAGGCTAGTGTGGAAGTGGCCAAAGTCACGGCAGTCAGGTCTGAGAGTTAGAGGGATGGGATTCCAGGGCCCAGGATGTGTTTTCAAAGAAGATTGGGGTGCCGCCCTTCCCCTGACAAATTAAGCCTGCACTGAAGCTGTGTGGATGCGGAGTTTTGTTGGCATTAAGGGGAAGTTTCCAAAACTTATACAGTGACTTGGGTGTCTGGGAGTTGTAGTCTGAGAAAAGAACTTTTCCTAACATGCAGAGATGTGAAAGTGGCAGTTGCAAGAGCAAAACACTTCAATGTATTCATGGCAGAGCTGGATAAGATGCCTTTATACAGGACACTGTTACTGTTTTGGATGATTCTCTTGTGATTAATTTGGTGATCTGGAGGGTCTTCCCTCAGTTAGCCATATTTCACACTTCTTTTATTTCACTATTTGTTCTATTACTTTACTATAGCTATGTCTCACTTCTTCTAAAATGACCTCTAGTTCATATATGTGCTTCTCTTCCTCCTCAGTTTATCCTCACAAGTCTGTAAAGTGTGAGAAGGTGACAGGTCCAAGGTCACACATAGAATTTAATGGCTTACTGAAGGCTTGACCTTTGGTTTCCCAAATCCAAGTCAAACACTGCAACTACCATATTACAGTGACTCAGTTAAATGAGTTACACAGACTATCTCAGGATTTGATGTGACATTTGGGGGCTTAAGCAAGGTTTAGGAAACCCATAAACATCCAGATGTTAATAATCTACCATGCTCATCATCCAAGGCAGGTCCTACTATTAGGCAGAGGGTGAGGTGGTGGCCTCAGACAGCAGAAGTTGGGAAGTGCCAGCCAGGTGTAGCCCAGCTTAGCCTATTGATCTATCAGGTGCCAACCCCCTCACAGGACTTCACCATTCCTCTCACTGGGGTCTACCACTAGCCTGTTTAGCTAGGCAATGTCCATCATATCTCCCACTTCAAAAAAAGGATAAAATCAGCATCAAGAGAGGATTAGATTGGTGGAATGGCCCCCCTCCTCTAAGGGAGTGATTTCTCTGGTACTTAAGATGGATTCTTCATGCAGCAGATGCTGTGGGTAACTGAGAGTTAAGGACAAATGTTGGTATGCCACATGGCCTACCCTAAACCTCTTTAGTGATCCCAGTGCCTTCAGGTGCAATAAATTCCACCTGAAATAAGACTGAATTGCCAGTCCAGTTGTTGTTGCTGTTTTTCACGCAGGATGGGGAAAGGACTCCACATTGTTCTTGGGTGAGAAAGACTCTCCAGCCAGGCTTACATTTTCCTGATTGAATCTTGGTCCCTGGAAGCTGATATGTATCAAGCAGAGGGAAAAATTAAACATGGGAAATCAGTCCTTGGATTTTCCTGTCTAATTTGTTTCTCCGGAGGCCTGAAGCTCAAGCTTCTCAGTCCAGATCTGGAGCTCTGGCAATCCTAGTTCTGAGGAAGCAGAATGCAGTGGGTCCCATGTTAGCTGGTCCCATGTTAGCTGGCAAGGCCCTGGAGAGCAAGAAGCAATTGGCCCACTCCCTGCTGCAGGAGACTACAGAGCCTGAGGCACAGAACATGTGTGTGTATGTGGTATATTTGATCTTCACATGATTTTCTCAACTACTGGCGTTCCCTCTTGCTCTGCTTATTTTAGAGACAGAGTGGAAAGATGGCTCTTTCTTTTGTCAAAGAAAAGATGCCGCCGCCAACACCACTCTTCTCCACTGCCATGTGGATGAGTGTGCCAGGTAAGTTGGGGTTGCTCCCAATGAACAGCTGGATGCCTGGTGCCTGGCAGCCTGATGTCACTTTATGTTCGTTGGTGTATATTAAGAGACTTGCTTTGGTCACAGGCCAAGATTACCAGAGTTAAATGTTCTCACAAGCATTGAAGCAAGCACACGTACACAATTGTACCGCAGCTGGATCCAGGGTGAAAAATAATAGAAAATAAAAAACAGATGCACCCACTGAGAAGAAGCAATCAAGGCTGCAATCTTACAAACAATGCAGAACCAATTCAAAATGCTGGGCTTCTACATTTAAAGCCCTAAATGGCTTGAGATCGGGTTCTCCAAAGGACTAATTTCAAAGTCCTGTCCTTCTGTTAAGATCTGGCTCTGGGTATTAACATCAGTCAGAGGCTCCTCAGTGGTTGCCCCCAAACTATAGAAATCTCATCCTATTGACCTGGGCTTTGTCCCTTTGTACAGATCATGAAGCAAGGCAGGCAGACCTTCTTCCTTAACGGCTGCCTTGAATCTAACAGTGTAATTATTTTCATTTATCTATGAGCATCTTCTTGCTATATCCTGTGTGGTTTCTAGTGTGACAACTTGTATTTTTTAATGCCTCCCTTTCCCCTTCATTGCACCTCAATTACCTAGGAGGAAGCCCTGTTGAATACAATGCTGCTGCCAACTGTACTGTAAATTTGCATTATGTTGTAATAGTAGATATGAATGCCTGAGTGCATATTCAGGAGACAGTTCTACATTTCCTTTTCAAAAACCAGCCTGACAAACAATCTTCCAAAGACACATGCATTTCCAAAGGGTGCAAGACAAATGCAAAAAGATAACTGGAAAGTGTTAATCTTCCTGGAACACTGTGCCTCTCTGCTTTCACAACAAAACTTGATATACACAGTTTTTGCCTGAAGTTCAAACATCCGCTAGACCCCTGTACACATTTTGCGGTGTGGGAGGAGAGATACAAAATAAATTGTAACGCAAGATGTAGAGTCAGGCGGTTCAGCTGCTATATTTCACTCATTATATCGACCTGTATCATATCAGATATGAGCGCAGGGCATAGTATAAAATGCATAGCACACACACACACACACGGCAAATAAAATCAAATGTCAGAGCAGACAAAAGGTTGATCAGTAAGTAACCTTAAATCTAGACTAAATGCTATAAAACTGATTTTTAAAAACTTGTAAAACTTTTTTTTACATAAAGTTAAGATGATTGTTGAGATGCTGAATTCTGCTTCATACCAATATTTGTGTTTGTGCAGTGTAATTGCTGGATCAATATATATTCCTGATGGCAGCTGGTAACTCCCAGGTCAGTAGAGCGGTGAATCCACTCTGAGTTTTGGTCTGAACTTTAAGGAGCTGTCCAAGGTACTGACTCCTCAGTATTTGCCCCCAAACCATGAAAGTATTTTCCTGTTGATTTGGGTTTTGTCTTTTTGTACAGATGCTGAGGGAAGGCTTGAAGACCTTCCTCCTGAATGCCACCTTGAATTTAACAATGTAGACTGGCATTTCTGCTTGGGACTTATGTCTTTGTAAATAGCCTTATGTGTGTGCAAAACTGAATAGGAATACTAGCAAGAAAAGATGCAATATCGCTAAAGCACTTTAACTGTGTGACTATAACTCCTGAATAAGAATTAAAAAGGGCTCAACAGAAATTGGTGAGAATCAGTTTCTGAAACATTGCTTGAGTCTTGATGGGACATGTGATAAGTGAGAGAGTAAGAAGGAAGAACACAAGAGAGGGAAACCCAGGATATGTTAAGAAAGAATTTGGATGCAAAGTTATGAACAGGCAGGTAAAATCAAAACAAAAAGGACCAGAAAGTCTTGATACTTTCAGGGACTTTTGTTTCCCTCTGCAAAAGCCCTGGAGGAGAAAGAAAGAAATGCAATGGCCCCTTGACTTTTGCAAGGGTTCAGGGTGCAGAATCCTCGCAAAAGTCGAAAAAGCACAAATAATTTTCCCCTTGGTCTTAGTGAGCTAACTCCCCTCCCCTCCCCTTCCCATCCAGAGCTTCCCCCTGCCCATTTGCTTGCTTTTTGCCAAGGTGCGCTGCCTTCCTTTCAGAAGCCCCAGGTAAAAGGCAAGCAAATGGGAGGGGGCAGCCCCACACCTGAAAAAAAGTGAGAGTGTGTCTTCCCCCCCTCCACCGTTTGCTTGCATTTTGCCTGGGTACGCTGCCTTCCTTCCATGCACATGGGCAAAAGGAAAGTGATTAGGAAGGGGCAGCCACATGTGTAGCAAAATGCAGAGGAATGGAAGGGAGAGAATGGGGAGCAGGGAAGCAATAATCAGATTTGCGAAGGTCAAACCTGCAAATGTGGAGAGAGGACTATATATAGCATAAACTTTTATGCATTGCAATCAACTTCATCAGTTGCATCTGATGAGAAGAACTGGAGTCCATGAAGGATAGGGATGGGACGAATCCAGAATTTTCCAAATCCGGATCCGAATCCCTGGAAGGTTCTGGGAATCCACAAATCCCACAAATCTTGAATCTTTCAAGTCCTTTTTTAAAAAAGGGTTTAAAAAGGAAGAGAAAGAAGGATAAGCTTGGGCCAGACATACTGTCTCAGCCTTAGCAAAAGCCTAGGCAAAGGCAAACCTCCCTCTGAAGAAATCTGGCCAGAACAGTTGTCCTAGTTTTGCCTCAGGATCTCCCCAGATTGAAAATGACATGAAGGCCCTTTCTACACAGGCAAGAAAATGTGGATTAATAGCACATTTTCCTGCTTGTGTAGACAGGACCACATACTACAGTACAGAGATAATCCAGATCAAACCTGGATTTTCTTTTCATAGTTCCTTATGGCATCCTGGGGTTTGTAGTTTGATGATGTACCAGCACACTTTGGCAGAGAAGGCTGTGACGCCTTGTAAAACGACAAACCCCAGAATTGTGTATGAAAGAGTTATGCAAGGGAGCTAAGCAAAGGAATCTTTCAGGTGTCCTTGAAATCTCAAGAAGACTTTACCTTCCAGCCAATCAGGCCTTTGGCAGGCCCCGGATGCACCAATGTTTAAAAACAAATGTTCCTTTCTGCTATATGTGGTTTGTCATGTGGCTCATGAGAAACCATGGGAGACATTTTACTTCTCATCCTATTCTAGCTATAGGTTTACAACCAGGCACTGGTCTTGTGGAAGGAGGTACACTGGCCTACATGTGGCAATCACTGGATGAGATTGTGTGACCTTGCCTTCTGCCCCACTACTTCTGATAGGCATCAGGCCCACCGACCCCAGCACTGATACATGCCATTGATTTTCAGTACAGAAAATAGTGCTGAGTTTAAATATTAAATGTTCAAATTAAATATATTAGAATACAACCCCAGATGTAATTTCTGAAATTGTTAGCAAACTCCAAGGGAAAAACTCACCTACTTGCCATCTCTCCTTGGGTGTCGGTCACTCAGGTTTTCAGGCGTCCCGGTCTCCAACAAACTATTTGGTTGGTGGATTTGAAAGATTTGGTTTGCCTGTTTTAGCACAGGGATTCAGATTCGCGAATCTCAAATCCTTTCCAAGGATTCGAGGATTCAGTTGGCCCATCTCTAGTGAAGGATTATGCCAGGAAGTTCTTTTTCTCAGTAAGCTTCAAAAGTGCTATAGCATACTTTTATTATATCACCATCAGCAGCAGCAGCTGGTATCCTGTTGAGCGGTTCTGAATGCAAAAGCTAGAGTTATGCATTTGTAACTGTTCAGTATCCTTGTTTACAATTGTGGGACTGTTTGCAACCTACCTTGACAGCCAGCAGCCACAACAAACAAAGGAAGTTTATTCCACCAGTGATCAAGGTGCTGCAGGATGATGTTTCCAGTCTCCTTCCACCAGCAAGCTGCGGTGTGACAACCAGAAGCTGGACACCTATTGCAGCTCCTTGTTATACCTCAGCTCACTGGTGGGAGGAGGCTGGAAACATCATCCTGCAGTGCCCTGATCCCCAGCAGAACAGAGCCCCATCATTTGGTGCAGCTGCTGGCTGTTAAGGTAGGTTTGAGGACTCAAGTCAGGAGATGATATGTAGTTATGCATTTGTAACTATGGCCATTTCTGCACTACACTGTTATAGTGCTATTATTTCACTTTCAACATCCAGTGGAATGCTGGGGTTTGTAGTTTACTGAGGCCCCAAGAGCCCTCTGGCTGAGAATTCTAAATGTCCCTCCCTAAACTACAAACCCCAGGATTCCATAGGATGTTGAAAGTGGAATAATAGCACTATAAAAGTGCAGTGTGGAAATGGCCTACATTTGTGATTCAGGATCTCAGCCCTGATCTTTATACCTCATCTTTTCCCCAAAACAAATGCAAAACAGTTTACAGATTAAAATATGCTTTGAATATACTTTTAAAAATACAAAGGGTCAGCATTAAAATAGAGTTGAACTATTAGCAGTATTAAAACCATTTCAAACATAAATGATAAAGAGATAAAAAGCTGTTAAAATAGAATAATTTAAATAAAGACAGCACCTTCTTAAAAATTGTTTCCTTAAAAACCTTCAGGTCTAAAAGTCTGTCAGAAAAATAATGGTCTCCATCTGCTGACCAAAGGGCAGCAAGGAGAGGGCTATTAAAGCTTCCCTAGGTGAGGAGTTCCAAGGCCCTGGAGCAACTGAGAAGACCTCATCTTGTGTCCCCGCCGGCCATATCCGTAAAAGTGATGGGACTGAAAGAAGATTCTTAGAAGTAAACTGCACAAGGGTAAGTGAGGCTTACTCCCAAGTAAATGCACACAGGATTGCTGCCTGTTCAGTGTACTGTTTTCCACTGTTTGGTGAGTACAGGAGATTGTTACCCAAAAGTGACATTCTGAGTTTCCAGAATCCCCAGACAAGCATAGCTACTGGCTGGGTGGGAGATTTGGGGAACTGCAGTCCAAAAGTCGCTTTCCAAGCTCTGCAAAGTGCTCTTTAATCAGTATTGGTCCTGAAAAATGCCTTGCAAGGAGGCAGGCCATTTAGGATGTGGCATATGTTGACTGTCTTCAAGCAACCACGATGTGCAGAGCAAACAGAACAGTGTTGGCTTCAGAAGACGCTTCCATAAACAAGTTTAGCCAGCTTGCCGGCTCCAGTGTAATCCAGGTGGCCCCTTCTACCCGACGGCCACATCCATTCCCTGTTTGGCCCGCGTATTTATTCAGGAGGTCCCTGGAGAATGAAAATAAGCACCAGGAATTGGTTGTGATCCAACAGGGCGGTGGTGGCGACTGCTTGCTGCTGGCAGAAGAATCTGTAAAGTCAGAGCAACAGCATTGCTCAGAGTGACGGAGGTGAAAGAACATTTCTCTTTGCAATTTCTTTGGTTTCTTGGAGACGTAACTTCTTTAAGTACTTACTATACCACCCAGCATTTCTTTTATACCAAGAGGGTGCCAGCTGCTGCACACAAAACAGAAATTACTCTACTGTTGAGCATTTATTCTTTTTAAAGGCAAGGAGAGACTCTTTATGGCTGGGCAGATATTCTTGGACCACAACTCCTATAGGCCTTGGGTTGGTTTCAACTGCAGCTTTTGTCACAACAGTTGCATGCCTCATTTGCTGAGTTCTATGGCAACTAAACAATAAGTCATCCTCCACTCATAACTCTTGTTTTCCCGACTGCTTTCTCCATTTCTTAATATTTTTTTTAACCCTGAGGACCTTTTACACTTCACAATTATAGCACTATGATTCCACTTTTAACTGTGCTTGCTGTGTCTTATGGAATCCTGGCATCTGTAGTTTGGTGAGGCACTAGAGTTCACTGGCTGAGGATTCCAAATGCCCCTCTCTAAACTGCAAATCCTAGGATTCCATAGGATAGAACCATGGCTGTTAAGGAAGAATTGTACAGCGGCCCCTCCACATTCGCGAGTGTTTGAGTGCAGAACCCTGTGAAAGTGGAAAAATCATGAATAACTCTCCCCTCCCTCATGATCCCCCTCCCATTCCTTTACCCTTTGCACTGGCACACGAACCTTCTTTCTCTGCATCAGGTCCAGAGGCAAGGGAGTGGGAGAGGAGAGCTCCAGATGGGAGAAAGAAGCAGCACGCTGCCTCCTCACCATTCCCTTAACTTTTGCCTTGGTGTGAGTTCTCAGCGCTAGGGCCAGAGGCAAGGGAATGGGAAAGGGGAGCTCTGGAGGGTAGAAGGAAAGCGCATGCTGCCTTCTTGCCCATTCCCTTGCCTTTCGCCCTGGCACACTTGCCTTCTTTCTCTGTGCGGGCAAAATTCAACGGAGTGGGAGGAAGAGAATGAGGTGGAGGCGCAGGTGCCTCACAAATAATCAAATTCACAAAGGTCAAATCCACAAATGTGGAGGGAGGACTGTAGTGCTAAAGTGTACAATGTGAAAGAGACCTGGAAACTACTGTTAAAAAGATAAGGCAGAATAGAGGTAAAGTGCCTTCTGACTTATAGGGTGATAAAAGCCTTGTCTGAAACTGACCATAGTCAGCAGCTGAGTCAATGATAAAGGAGTACGGGAGTTGCAGTCCAACAATATCTGGAGGACCAGAATTGCCCATCCCTGCTCTGAGGGGACAGTCCCAAGTTCTGCACTTTTAGGTACCACTGTTTTTATTGGGAAGCAAATGCACACAGACATGAATGGGCCACAAACAGTTTTGGAACACAACAAGCCCACCATTTCAAATACATAGAGTTCCACTTCAGTGAATATTCTGCCCTGAAAACGGCACAAATTAGCAATCAGTATGTCACTTTCCAGTCAGTACAGTCTGTTCTGAATTTCTCTTTGGGATCATGGAAGGAATCCTAACAGTCTCCACAGTCATGAACTGTGGCCTATATCAAATTATTACCCCAGCTAGATTTGACTTCTTAAAATCAACTGAATTTATGTAAATGTGAGGGTTGCAAGATTTCTGGTCCTGGCCCTGAGTCTCCATTTTTCATGAGTCATCTCCAGGTAGGAGACAAAGGTGCAAATTCTCCAATTTTGTTGGGCTCGGTGCCAGGGAAGAGGAAAAAGCTATAGGTTCACCTAGCAGAGTAGCAACCTGCTACAGTTTCCAAGGCTTAATTGATAGCTGCTAGGGCTTGCAAAGATTCTCCATGGGGTCTGTATATTCACTTATTTAACGTGTTTCTTCCTTCCCAGTCACTGTGCTGCCAGGACTTACCCTCTGCTCTGCTCTCCATCCACCTTCTGGCTCATAGGGTAGATTAAATACTGTTTTATTCTTGTTGCTTTTGTTGTTGTGTGCTTTCATGTCATTTCCAAATTAGGGTGACTCTAAAGTGAACCTATAATGGAATTTTCCTGGGCTGAAGGTATAGGATGGACACAAGGTCACCCAGTGGGGAATTGAATCCTGGTCTCCAGGGTCATAGTCCAATGCTCAAACCACTACAACGTGCTGGCTCTTAGGTTAAATATTACCTATCCCATTTTCCTAAGTAGGTGAGAAGGAATAATTCCTTCATTTTAGTGGAAGGAATAGGTGAGAAGGAATAATTCCTTCATCTAGGGGACAGCCTCTTTAGCTATGAATACTGTAGGCCCTCCACATTTGCAAGGGATAGAGACACAAATCCCTCACGAATGTCAAATAACCACGAATAGGGTGCCCCTCCTACAGACTTCTGCCCAGCCAGTGCACCCTGACGGGCACACGGAGATAGGGAACCTGCGATCAGCTTCCCTGGGCCTTCGTGCCACCTGCGCGGGCTGCGCCCGTACCTGCAGTGGTGGCAGGGCAGTGCGAGGAGCGCAGGGAACCCACGATTGGCTTCCCTGGGCCTTCATGCTGCCCATATGGGCTGCGCCCATACCCGTGGCAGTGGCGGGGCAGCATGAGGAGCACAAGGAACTCATGAAGCCTCTTTAGCTATGAATACAGTAGGCTGTTACCCTGTGAACTGGGGGTCCCGGGAGGGACACCAAAATGTGCTCAACTAAAGTTGGGGATAATTAGCTCAGAGCACTGCTTAGCGTTGTGAGAGGCAGGGTAACTTAGCGAGATCTCGAACCCTATGTCTACGGGGTCGGATCAAGTCAAGGAGAACACAGAAGTTGAAATAATAAATGATGTTTATTAAATACAAGCAAAACAGTGTATGCGACACACTCATACAAGATAACTAAAGAAAATAAAGGTTGGAGTGGTATAGAGGGATTTTTAGAGGGATTGCTGGTTTGGGTGATACTTCACCTGTCCTGAAGCCCAGAAAAATAGAGAGCGAAGCTGGGGTGCGATGTAGCTCAGCACGTGGAGCCGAGGGGAGGCTCGCCAAGCAAAGCGGCAGCAAAGCGGGATGAAACTCGGGAGCGTTCCGAGGAAGGTCTCGGAATCAAGGGTTTTTATAAGGAGAATAGTGACTGCAGGCTATGCCATACTTGGGGGAAAACAATAGATTTGGAGTTGGAGACAAAAGCCTCCGAAAGGTCAGAATCTGAATCATTGAGTTATCATAGCAGTTCTCAATAGAGTAGCCAGTACGCAAACGCAGAATACTTGGGTATTGCATAGTTTACCCATCAAGCTGCCATCGCAGGGCAGAGGCTCTTTTGTAAGTGGCGTGCATACTTAATTAAAGTACTTGCCTGGAGGTCTCCTAAAGCAGTGAACCAGCTATTTCTGGCCTGCCTGTATTATAGTTTGAATATGACGGCTATTAACGGCCGAGCTTGTTTACGTGCTTGTCCAGTGGCCTCGCAAGCACGTGGAGAGGAATAGAGAAGTGCAGCCGAATTGTGATATCAAGGGATATCTTTTAATATCCCCAAAGCTCGGACTAGCCAGGGCAGTAACAAGGCTCTGCACATTCGCGAGGGATAGAGACACAAATCCCTCACAAATGTCAAATAATCGTGAATAGGGTGCCCCCCCCACAGACTTCTGTCCAGCCAGTGCACCCATCCAGGCAGGAGCACGGAGGCAGGGAACCCGTGATCAGCTTCTCTGGGCCTTCGTGCTGCCTGCGTGGGCCACACCCGTACCTGCGGCAGTGGAGCAGCGTGGGCCGCCATGCCCATACCCGCAGCGGCACAGCACAAGGAGCGCAGTGAACCCACGATCGGCTTCCCTGGGCCTTTGTGCCACCCACGGGGGCTGCACCCATGCCCACGGCAGAGCGGCGCAAGGAGCGCAGGGAATCCGCGAAGCCTCTTTAGCTATGAAAACAGTAGGCTGTCCACATTCACGAGGGATAGAGACAGAAATCCCTCACGAATGTCAAATAATCGTGAATAGGGTGCCCCCCCACAGACTTCTGCCCAGCCAGTGCACCCATCCAGATGGGGGCACGGAGGCAGGGAACCTGTGCCGCCTGTGTGGGCCTCGCCCATACCCACAGCGGCAGTGGGGCAGTGCGAAGAGTGCAGGGAACCCGCAATCGGCCTCCTTTGGCCTTCGTGCTGCCCACACGGGGCGTGCCCGCATTGGGGGCAAGGAAATTGGGAAGAGCAGGTAGGGTGGGAATGGGATGGAAGTGGGAGAATGAGGGGGCAAGCAGGCACCTCGCGAATAATCAAATTCATGAAAGTGAAACCCGCGAATGTCGAGGGAGAACTGTACTCTTAATTTCCAAACAGGAAAATACGTTTTCTCTGTCTGTCTCTCTCTCTCTCTCGCTTTGTCTTCCAAATGACAAGCTGTGAACAACTATGGTTGGTACTGAATGCATAAGGCTTAATGGCATCACCAGGAGCTCTCCCTAGGTCTCCTGTTTTGGTCCAGGGCCCGTGATGATCCTGATCTCACAATCCTAATAAAGGCTGATTTACCAAGTTCGCATTGATCTGGTGGGTCTGTTTTAGTTGAGATTAACAGCTGGATTTAGACCTACATTGGAAAGATTATTGCTGCTGTTGGGTGTCTTCAAGTGGTTTCTGATTTAGCAGCAACTCTAAGGTGACCCTGACACAGGGTTTTCCTAGCAAGATTTGTTGAGGGTGGGGGTGGGTAGACATTGCCTTCCTCTAAGATAGTGAGACTTGCCCAAGGTCACCTAGAGGGTTTCCATGGCTGGATTCCATGAATTTGAATCCTGTTTCCAAGAGTCACTCATACCACTACCCCACATTGTCTCCCATTGGCCAGATTACTGCTGACATTCTGCAAAGTGCAAAACTGTTTCTTTTGGATTATGTTAAATATTTTAAAGATGGTCCCAGACCAGATTATTGAAATTCTTGCTGCTACAGCAGCACCAGTTATTCCTATAACAATAACTGGTATAATCAATAGGCTTGCCAGTTCAGGATTGTCTCAGGTCCTGGGGTTTAGGTGTCAAAATCTGAGACCCAGGGATGGCACTGGTGATGTCGTTGAGCGTTATGCATTATGTACAAACTACAGTTGCTCACAGCTTGTCATTCAAACACACATCCACAGAGGACAGGACTTATTTTCCAGTTTGGAAATTAAGGCAATAATTTTAGCTAAGGATCCTGCTCCCAGAGCACAGTAAAATGAGGACAATTTAGGGCAATGTTATATTCTCACTTATTTAGAGTAATTGGATATTTTAGTTTATTTACTTCTAGCCAGAAGGTGATAGGTTCAGAGTAGAGTAGAGGGTGAGCCCTGACACCATAATAACTATGAGGGAAGGAGGAATTAAATACATAGACCCTCTAGAGAGTCTTTCTAAGTTGTAGCAATGAATCAATTAAACTGCAAACTGAAGCAAGCTGCCGCTTTACTAGGTGAACTGGAAATTTTCATTTGCCCTCTCCTCTTTTACAGAGCTGAACCTGTCTGCCCAGCTGGAGAATTTTCACTCTTTTCTCCTGCCAGGAGATGACCCACAAAAACTGGAATCTAAGAGGTCAGACCTTGAGATCTGGCAACTCAGTTTCTGAGCAAAAACTCCATGTGCCTTTCTATGCAGGAAAATCCTCCAAAACACTTTGAGACAACTGAATAATAGTGCACAAAAGTATTCATTTTTTCCTACTGTGGGAATAAAAGTGCAGTACTTACTCATCTTTGCAAGCAAGGAGAATATGGTCAAGAAATTATATCTTTAGGTTGTATGAAGAAGATCAAGGTGGGACAGAGAGGACTGACAGGGACTAAGAATTAACTAAATTAATTAACTAATTAACTAAAGGTTAGAAAAGGGCTAGCCCTGTCACTGGGTAGGGGACACAAGCACTTCAGGCTGGAGTGTCATCAACAGGGAGAAAACTGTTAGTTATGTATTTTTTTTTCCCTTGCCAGGCAGAAGAAGGAGCATTTGTAGGATTTTCTCCTTAACGGACCAAAATCACTTGGCTGGGTTTTGGTAGTGTGCATGTTCATTTGAGAGAGTGTGGTGGATGACAAGGCTTCCATTTGTTGTTAAGATTCAGGCAGCAATATATATTTAGCCAGCCTTGGGTTAGAAGTATACAGATCCTCTCCAGTTCCCTGACACAGGACAGTGGATGTATTGTTTGGTTAAGCATATGTGGTTGCAGTAGCTCCTGCTCGCCTCCACTTCTGCTCAGCTTGTATTTTTGTAAAATAAAACAAATCTCACAGTGCTGTAAGTCTCTATTGTGTTCTCCTCCAAGGGAAAAGAAAGCTAGGTCAAGCTGTCCCCACCACTTCTCACTGATATAATGCTTGAGGAACCTAATCAGTTTGGGGCACGAATTGGTCAGACCACTCTTGCTAAAGTTTGGATACATTTGTGGAAAATATAGTTTTGTGACTGCCCTTACAATTTTTAAAGAAATGAAAGTGAAGAAGAGTATTAAAGTGGTTTTAATTCTCTGTGCATTTACCTGGCTTTAATCCCCTGCATGCTGACTTGGGCATAGATTCCCTTGAGCTCAGTATGGCTTACTTCTAAGCAGATATCAGAAAAGTTAGTGTTTTGGACTACAACTTCCAGAACTCTCCATGTGACAGGTAGCCATGGCGGATGGGAGATTCCGAGGGTTGTGGTTCAAAAATTACAATTCTGAATTCTGTTTAAAAGTACACAAATCTATGTCATGGGTAGTTTAAAAAATATTGGTTAAAAGTTACTAACAATTTTCAAGATTGAACTATTATTATTATTATTATTATTATGTAGTATTGTAACATTGAAAGAATGTTTGGTTCAAAAGAGAAGATTTTATTAGTTATGTAATAAACATAATTGTTGGAGATTAATACTTAGAACAAATTTAAAATAGAATTATATTAGTAATTTAACATTTTAACTAATGTTAGTCCTTTTTGTTATTATTAACCGGGAATTTCTTTTAGCTTTTCCATTCTGTTTTAGCTATTCATTTAGCTGTTTGGTAAAGGGCATAAATACGATTAGCAACAAAGTTAATCTGGATTTTGTGTAATGATTTTTAAGTTAAGTATGATTATTTAGTTGGAACAGATAACAACAAGCCGAGGAACCAATTTTTTAATTTGTTGTAGTTTGTTGTTGTTGTTGTTGTTGTTAGTTGTCAGTTGTATATTTATAGTTTAGCTATGTAAAGTTTGTTATTTTACATGTTTTGTAATATTTTGCTCTTTTTTTAATTTTATGAATGTTGTGTATTGTTATGTGTGTTAGATATTTAATAAAAAGAAAAGAAAAGAAGAAAGTACACAAACCTAGAACTGTGTTGCATCACTTGTCCAGTGAAGTCAGTGGAATTTTGGCCTGGTTGTACCCTCCTGTATCAGATGAAGATGGAATGCAAAAGGAAGAAGTCAACTGGGAACAAGGAGGTATGCGATGGAGGTGAGCTAGAAAGGAGAAACCGTCATGCAAAGACGGCTGATCCTCTGAAGAACACCCCTTTTGACTTTTCCACATTTTGTTGTGTTACAACTTGGTATTGAAGTGAATTTAATTGGCACTATCACTATTTGATGAATACAAAACACTCAAAGGTGCAAAATATTTTTTATTATATCACAAACATCAAGTAAAGAGAAACTGGCACATTGATTGTAAAAGCATTCCTCCCCTTTTCTGTGACTTGTCTAAAGAAGCTCTGGTGCAACCTATTGCTTCCAGATGTCCCAGAAGGATTTGAATGGAGTCCACTTGTGTTCAATTGCAGTGCCACACAATCTCAAATTAAGTACACCTATCTCTGGAAGGCTTCAGATTTTGTTAGAGAGTGTATCTAAACCAAGAGCATCAAGAAGATTAAGGAGCTATCCAAAAGAAGTCTGGAAAACAGTTGTACAGAAGCCCCAAACAGGAAAGAATGAGGCCATTTCCACATAACATTGTTATACTACTGTTATTCCACTTTCAACATCCTGTGGAATCCTAGGGTTTGCAGTTTGGGGAGGGACATTTAGAATTCTCAGCCAGAGAGCTCTTTGGCTTCAGTAAACAACAAACCCCAGAATTCCACAAGATGTTGAAAGTGGAATAATAGCACTATAACCCTACCTAAAGAATTACCAATGCTCAGTCATTGAGTAAAGAGGGAAATTAGAGAAACAAACAGAAGCCAATAGTAAATCTGAAGGAGCTGGAGAGATATGCAGTTGAGATGGGTCACCAGTCAACTGTATGCTCCTCAAGCTGGTTTATGGAATAATGGCAAGAATAAAGACGTTGCTGGAAGAACCCTATATCAAAGCCTATCTGAAGTTTACAAAAAGCCTGTATTGGAGACACAGCAAGTATGTGGACAAAGGTTCTCTGGTCTGATGAGACCAAATCTGAAATGTTTGACCTGCCATTAAACCCTACATGTGGTGCAAAATCAAACAGTTCTCACTGTCTTAAGAACACCATCCCCATCATTAAGCACGGTGTGCCAATATCATGATGCCTTGGGAATACTTCTCCTTGGCAGGCACTAAGAAACTGGTCAAGAGTGAGAGCAAAATGGATAGTAATTCTAAAGAGAAACAAGGGACTTGGGATAGAAGGTTCATCATTCAGCAGGACAATGACACTAAACACACATCCATGGCAATGGTGGAGTGGTTTCAAAATGAGAATCTGAATGTCTGAGAACGACTAGGTCCAAAGCCCAGACTGTGATCCAACTGAGCCTCTCTGGCAAGACCAGAAAGTATCTGTTTGCAAACAGTCCCCGTACAATCTGACAGAGCTGGACCAATGTTTGAAGAGGAATAGGAAAAAAGTGCTGGATCCAGATGTGCTATGGTGGCCCACCCAAGGAAACTCACTAGGTGTAATTGCTGCCAAAGTTGTTTTCAGCAAGTATTGTCTCAGGAGGATGAATACTTATGCAACCAACCAATGCTTTTTGCTTTTGTTTGCACAGCTTTTGTGTTATGGCCCTGTGCACACTCCCCCCAGGTTTGATATGGCTTAATTGGCAAGATATGATATAAAATAATATAAATATAAAATAATATATAATATATAAATAATAGAAATAAATATATAAATAATGTATAATATATCATATGATATAAAATGGAGCCTGAGGTGACTGGAAGGTCAAGCTGGGCAAAGGAAAATTACTGACTGAAGATGTGTGACTGCAAGGCAGGTTAGCCAAACCCTTGGTAGGCATAGGTGAAATCACTGTCAGGCAGATTACGAAGCAACTCCAGAGATAATAGGCTTAAACTGAAGCTGGAAGATCTCTGAGCATACAATGGTCAAGGGAAGTTCCCACCTAAACAGTGATTGTTTCAACCCTATTCCTTCACACCTGGATTTTTCTCTGAATTGTCTCTCAAATCTCTCCACAATACAGAGCTATTATGGCAGCCATTACCTCTTTATCACTTAAACACTAAGACCATTAACTTCTTCCGCACCCCATTGTCTGCGTTGTAACTCCAACTGTCCACTCAGCTGGGAGGAACATTCACACCCATACCCTTAGGGTAGATTTTGGGCATGTAAACCTTCTGTTTTGAGCAGTCAGACACAGTACTTTACTTGCTGGTCACCATGTTGTCACTCTGATTCCTGAACGAGTATTGTCCTTAGGCTCCTGTCTAAGCCACATCGCTGTTTTCTTCATTGCTCTCTGGATCGGTAATTATTATCTGAAACTTAAACTCCTCTATCCACAACTTTCTTCCCTTTTTCCTTCAGCTAGCTCTTGTGTGTATGAGAGAGTGTTTGGATCTTTGTGTGCATGAGTGATCCATGTAAAACTATTCTCAGTTTACATTTGGAATCTCTGGCTGGTTCTTTCCTGCAAGACGCCATAAACATTAGTGGAAAGATCTTGTTAAGTTACCACCCTCTCACGGGCCTCCTAATTGAGCTAAATAATTCCCCACTGTCACGGAGGTACTGGCATCAAGAGTGTACTGACAAAATGGAACATAAATTTCCATGGAATGAGGAGAAAGAGGAGGAGGGACGGAGCAGTTTTGCAAGCGAACATGGAACCATGGCAAGACAAGAGTGCTGCTCTGATTCTGAGCAATGAGAATGAAACTAACAGATTTTTTTCAGGCATGCATTTGACTCACTTGCAGAATACTGTGACTAAGCAACGTATCTACCTGCTTAGTGTGCATTCCAGTGCTAATTTCTAATAGGTACCTGAAAGCACCTTCTTTTGCTTTTTATGGCTCTTTATCTTTTAAGTGGACTTAGATCAGACAACTCTTCAAATACAGCACAGGTCTCTGTAAAGTAGGAGACATCTCCCCCCACTCCCCCACATATGGGCCAAGATGTACTCAGCTGAGATTTCATCACACTCACAAATTTTCTGGGTGGCCTTATTAAGCAAGACGGTACTGACAGTATCAGACTCCCTCCTACATAGCTGCAGTATAGGACAATAGTGATATAGACTATCTTACTTGGCTACTTTGAGAAATATTGAAACAATTAGCAAGCTATGTAACTTGGCTAGGAAGTAAAACAGGATACAAATTTCTAGAATAATCTATGTTGAGTGGCTGGAAGATGTTCAATGTATTATAAATCTGTTGATGCTGTTGCTGTAGCTACTGATGTGAATTTGACCAGCTTGAATTAATGATGAGGGAGTCATTGTCATTAAAAGATTCCTTAATGCTTGCAAGTGATAGCTGTGATCCTCTTGGCTGCTACAACTACACTGGCATGGGTGGTGGCTGTGATGTTCAGTGCGAGCAGGAATAGGTACTGGAAAGCAGGTACAGTCAGCCCTCCACATTTGCGGGTTGCAGATTTGATTATTCATGGATTATTTGCTGTCACCTCTGCTGTCTCCCTATGCCATTTTTAATAGGGACTGCAAGCCTTGCAAGACTGAGAAACTGCAAAGGAGGCTTGTAAGTCTCTCTTTAAAATGATGTGGGGCAGCAGTGGAGGTGGCTGTAAGTTCTACCAGCCACCCACTTCTGCCTTGTGAAGAAACCCTGATGCCTCAAAGGAATCCATGGTGGGTTGAATATGGTGATCATACTTTTTTTGTGTGTGTGTTAAATTTGTTTTGGGAGGGCCTAGAGTTATTCACGATTTTTCCACTTTCATGGGGGTTCTCTGCCCCTAAACCTAGCAAATGTGGAGGGACAATTGCATAGTGAAACAGCAATAAAATGAGACTAAATTTACATATCAGCTTGTATATGATCTGATACTTAAGTAATAACCTTCACTAGGTTATTGTATTTTTATTTATGTGTTGTTGCTTGGTATAAGATTCTAACCTGATACAAATGTTTTTGTTTATTTTTAATATAGCTCCTGAAGAAGGCCAATCAGTTTATGTACAGACCAAAATCTACTGGAATTGTTAAAGAAAAAAATATGGACTATCAATAAGCACGTGGAGCCTAAGCTCCTTTTTTTCTGTGATGTACAGTACCCTGGGTAACATGGCAATGGTGAGGACAAAATAGAAAGTTGTCTCTATCAGGAGACAAACCTGCCCTGCCATCAGGATACCTTTCTCTTCTGATGAAGACAGCTTTCTTGTCTGTCCCCTCTCCCCTGCACACCATTCCAAAAAGTGCCTTACACTGGTACAACAGAACATTATGCCAGTGTAAATCACCAGTTAGATTCCGGTTAGCTTCCTGATCCTGAAAGTTTGGATCAGGAGAAAAGATTTAGGTGGGGCCCACAAAAACATTGGATGGCCATATAGCTTGTTTTTAGAGGGTCCTATTTGATCTGAAGGGGTGTCAGATGTCACATCTTTATTTGAAGTTCTCCTCTGTTGGAAGGACTCAGTCTGGTCCCAGTGTAAAATCCCAGAACCCTGAGGGGAAAGAACAAGGAGCTTGAAGTTGCTCCTTAACCACAAGCGCCTGGACAGAAGACCAACAGGCACGTAAGTCATCTAATCATAGTCCTTCCTATATGGTCTGCTTCAGCGAGGTGTGCTGTATCCCCATTTTGCGTGTTCTATCAATTTCTAAATTTACATATTTATAAAAATACAAATCTAAATCTGTGTCCCCTTTTGCTATCTTTTTGGTGATATATTCCTCCTCTTCATCCTCCTCCTCCTTCCTCAGCTATGTATAAAGTCTGATGTAATGTAGAATATTTCCTGCTTGCTATAACAGTGCTGGTTTGCTTCCTCTACACTATGCTTGTGTGTTTGCAAAGAAGCAGATTTTACAAAGACACCAGAGATTTTCTGTTCGAAGGAGACTAAATTCAGTGGTGCCCTTGAAATTCTTACAACTTAGGCCATTTCCGGCCGGCCCCTCCTGAAACTGCAAACCCCAGGATTCCATAGGAGGTTGAAAGTGGAATCATCGCACTATAACAGGCTCCTGTGGAAATGGCTTTAGTATAGTACCCCTTATAACTGTTGGAAAATGCAGCTCACTTCCATCTCCAGCATGAGCCAATAATCATACTAGTTAAAATCAATTTAAGTTAGTGCTGGAAATTTTTTAACACAAAGGGTAAACTTAATAATATTCATTTTTCAGCTAAAGTAATTGACTTAAGTTGGAATTTCAGCATGAACTTAATCCTAGAATTAAGTTATTCATTAATTAAACAGGAGACAATGTGAGGTAACCGATACATTCTCCATTTGGCAAATGCATCTTAATACAAAGTCTACCATTCTTGGATTTTTGCAAAACTACTTCTTGTTTTTTGATAGTCCCTCAGGGTTTTGGGGAATTGCAATGTTTAGGTCATAAGATCCAAACCACTTATTTTAGCTCATGATCAGAGTGGAAGAGTTTAGGTAATTCCAACATGAAATAATTTTAAACTGACAAATAGGAAAGGCATCCCTGATGGCCTTCTTTGCCTCCAGAGGGTCCTCCTGTTCTATACCAAAAACCATCTTGTTGTTGTGTGCATTCAAGTCATTTCAGACTTATGGTATCCCTAAGGCAAACCTATCACAGGGTTTTCTGGGCTGAGAGTATGTGATGCACCCAAAATCACCCAGTGAGTTTCCACGGCCAAGCAGGGAATCAACCCCTGGTCTCCACAGTTGTAGTTTCCAGAGGCCAAAGAGCTCTCTGGCTGAGAATTCTACAGGCCATTCCCTAAACTGAAAACCCCAGGATTCCATAGGATGTTGAAAGTGGGATAATAGCACTATAACAGTGTAGTAAAGAAAGGCCCAAAGTTACTGGGAATGTGAACATAGCAAATAGAAGAGTTCTAGGAGTGAACGATTTTCTACTGGCTTTACCACATGAGGCAGGTAAATTGCAATTGCAGCAGGATAACAGTGGCCATTTCCACACCGGGCTTCTGTAATGGTACAGAGCGACCTCTCACAGAGGTCTTCTACACCGTAGAGTGGACTGGCGTGGACTACTTTTCGCAGTTCCACACCAGAATCCACTCAGGAGCGGCCGGAACTAGCCACGCTGCATGTTTTTTAAAAACATCTTTTTTAGATGGTTTTTAAAACGAGGTTTTTAAAAAGCACGGAGCACGCAGCCCCGCGCCGTTCCGTCGCCCGGCTCCGACGCGGATTTGCAGGCGCGCGCAAGTGTGTGCCTGCAGATCTGCCGGGGGTGGGCTTCCAGCTGGCGAGCTTCTCCGGTTGGTGGAGAGCCTCTACCAACCGGAAGCCACCATTTGGGACGCTGGAGGACTGCGGAGCAGCGAGCTCGCGCTGCTCCGTGTCCCGACGGACTTACCCGGCTGCCGGTAAACTCCGTTTTTGGGTGTTTTCGCCCGTTCCCCCCCCACATGTGGAAAGGGCCAGTGTCTATGGCTGGGACTTATCACATGACCTTGGTTCTCTTCTGTTGTTCTTCCGGTGGGAGAACATTTGAAGAGCGTTTCTTTTATTAACATAAAAGATCCATTAACAATCTCTTTTATAAAAGAGACACTTTCCAAATGGCCCCCCACCAAGAGAGCAACAGGAGAGAAATTACATAATGTGATAAGTCCAAACCAAAGATTCTATTATCCTGTGATATACTTGCCTTGCGTGATAAAACCAATTTTCTCACTTGTTGCATATCAGAAATTTTAAGACTGAAGGCATATCTCACGGGCAGGGGACAGAATTCTCATAGAGAGACAATGCTGTCATTCCCCCATACATACACCCCTATGGTGATGGCCAACATTCTAGTTGAGATGAACCAAAGAACATTTGGAACATAAAATCATTTCCTGCTTCCATGGCTCCATCTTTAGGTGTCTTGTATCCAAAATAACCCTGGGGGGTTATTTTGCTTTTAGAAATAAGACTGGTTCTGGAAGCTCCACAGATTTCCATTTCTTTCTAAGAGGCTCATGTGGATCAGCGAGAAAATCCAGTAATTTGGCAAATGGAACTCATTACAGAACGTTTAGCCTGGCACAGAAAGCAGCCTTCTTCAGCAGCTGAAAGCTCTGAGAATTTCAAGGCGACTCAACCGCCTCCGTGGCTGGTTTCCAGCAGTTTGAGAGAGAAGAAGAAAAATATTTATCCTGACAGAATGGCCAGCCAGCAGCAGCTCAGTCCTGTCTTCTTTATACCTGGATGGCTGACAAAGAAGAAGTTTGTATGTGTGGGAGCAAATCTATCTGTTTCCTTTCTCCGTATTTTTAGAAGAATGTGGGCAAGTCAGAGAGGATTCCAAGGCACAGGATTTTTTAACTTTTATTTTTTTGCTCCCTTACTATTTTGCTGTCACTTATCTCTGGACAAAGCAGGAAACATCCAGCTGCTGCAGTCCTAACTTTACTTCACTGAATTCTTCTGACAGCCTTCCCTAAACCTGGCAATCCCATATATTTTGGATGACAGCCCCCATCACCAGTTTCCAGCATGCTGGCTGTGGATTACATAAACTGGTGGTCAACACAACTGGAGTGACACCAGGTTTAGGGAAGACCATAAAGTTTACCTAAACTCAGTTACGCTTGCTTCTCAGTAAACTTGCTTAGGATCATACGACAAGCATGTGAAAATTTTCTTTCTTTAAATGAAATAGCATCATCATACCACATAAACCTGGTGCCATACCCTCCAACTGTCCCAAATTGGCAGGGACAGTCTCATTTAATCCTCTGTTGTCCCATTTTTTGAGCTGCTTTTAAAATGCCCCAGTTTCTTTCTCTCCCTTCCACTTTCCTCCTTTGTCACAAGGTTACTTTGATGGCTACATACTGAGTTCAGAGTGCAAAAGTAGTTTCCACTCAACTCTATAGGAGGGAGAGGAGAGAATCTTGCCCTCCCCTGTAGGCTCTGGCAAAAAGCATACTGCTGCTGCCTTACCTATCTTGTGTGTTCTTCATTTGTAACTTTGGCCATTTTGACCTCACTGTGATGTTGCTTGGTCACCTGTATCCTGTTTTTGGCTGTGAAATGTTGGTGAGTATGTGGTACTACCACCTTTCTCTATTTAGCTGTTACTGCACCTGCAAGACCAAATAGCGTGTTTTTCTTTATGCTGCCAAGTGACTGAAAATGTTCTATCTTGTTCTTGTGTCTTTAGCAGCTTGTTGAGTCTTGGAGAGCTGTAGGTTAAGCTTTTCACAGCATGGATTGAAATATGACCACCTACTAATTTCTAATCATCAAGACATTGTTAAGGAGTATGAGAGGTTTAGAGTTCTCCAGCGCTCTTCAGCCAGTGAGGTGGCAAAAAAAGTGGATGGATAGGGAGGTACAGAAGAAAAACGTACAGAAACTAGGCCAGTTAGGTTGCTATGAGATGTCCATTTTAAGTCCAGTGTCAAGATGCCCACAAAGCCATGAAGGGATTAATTTTTCTTTAGGTCCTGCAGCAGAACTGGTCCTAACAGGGATGTAACTATGGGATGAAGCGGAGTAGTGGCAAAAGGGGTTATTGCCCCCGCAAAGGAATTCTGCTCCCAATGAAATTTTCCTTCAGTCCCCAAACTTCTAGTACAGCAGTAACTTAAACATTCACTTGAGCATTTAAAAACATAGTTAAAGCATTCTGAGAAAGTGGCAGGCAGAGTTGCCAAGGAAATGTGAATGCAGCGAATAAGCAATAAGCTACATTTGGAAATGCATACTTTTTGAAAAAAATTATTTATCGATTTTGACACAAACAGTCCAGTTCACAGTCAAAAGTAATACACATTCAGAAAGAGAAAAAGCAGAAGAAAATAAAAAGAAAGAAAAGAGAAAAAGTATAAATATACTAAAACACGCTACTAAAACACTAAACTAAAACATTGAACACCAACTAAAACACTAAATGCTGACTTACAGAAAGGCAAAAAGGCTCTGACCCACCACCGCAGCTAGACTGTAATGATAGAAAAAAATTATAAAGAAAAAAAATATTATTCTATCATTAGAGATCCAACTAAATAATCCCACTAGAGTTACTAGTAACTATAGCCACAGATGATTGCATTGTTAGATTTCTTATTGCTCATAAATGGTTTACAATCTTTCAAACAAAACAAAACCCCTCGGTTGGCCCATCTGTTAAAACCTAACTTAGTTTGGCAATTTGGGCTAACTCAGCAACCTTAACAATTCACTTTTTAATTGTTGGTGCTTTAGTCAGTTTCCAGGTTTAAGCAAATAGTGTTCTTGCTGGTGTTACCACATATTGAAGACGTAACCCACATTTACTATCTGATTCTTTATCCATAATATGTAGGAAAAAAACATTTCTGTGGCATTATAAAATCCACCCTTAATTTTTTTTATTAATGTGCGAATCTTAGGCCAATAACTTTTCACCTTCTTACAAGTCCACCTCATGTAGAAAAAGGAGTCCTTATTTTCACATCCCCAACTTTAATTTGAAACATTCTTAGATATTTTCAACAACTTATTTGGTGTTAGATACCATCTACACATGTTTTCTTTTAAATTACTACACAAAGTAAATTTTATGTCTTTAGTCCTCATTTTCCTCATACATCAATTTGAACATTGTGCCCCAACTTTGGGCCTACCTTATTTGTTATTCTTTTACAAGTTCATCTTCTATCTCTATTTCAAAAGGCATTTGTACACTTTTTAAAATTACTTGATTATCACCTTTACACAACTCTAAATAAAACTCATTTTCTCCAACCTCTATGGCTGGATCTCTGTCATCTTGATTAAATCTATCCTTGATTTGCATATAAGCAAACCAGTTAAGATCTTTACCTTTCTTTAGAAGCATCTCACTTGATTTAAACTCCCAGCTGTCTTATTCAAAGTACAAAAGATCATGACAGAACAACCATTTCTGATTTTTAATCTGTTCTTTCCTGAAAATGGCTTCCTATAGTGAGGTCACAGAAATGTAGAGTTGGAAGAGACCACACGGGCCATCCAGTCCAACCCCCTACCATGCAGGAATACCCTCAAAGCACTCCCGACAGATGGCCATCCAGCCTCTGCTTAAAAACCTCCAAGGAAGGAGGCTCCACTACACTCCGAGGCAGCATATTCCACAGCCAGACAGCCCTGACTGTCAGGAAGTTCTTCCTGAGGTTCAGGTGGAATCTCCTTTCCTGCAGCTTGAATCCATTGCTCCTTGTCCTGGTCTCCGGAGCGGCAGAAAACAAGCCCTCTCTCTCCTCTACATGGCATCCCTTCAAATATTTAAACATAGCTATCATGTCCCCTCTTAACCTTCTCTTCTGCAGACTGAACATACCCAGCTCTCTAAGTCTATCCTCATAGGGCTTGGCTTCCAGGCCCTTCACCATTTTGGTCACCCTCCTCTGGACCTGCTCCAAAGTGACAAATATTATCTTAGGAAAAAGTTTCTGTTGGTATTTATGTCAAACTCATAGAAGAGTCTTTCTAATATAATGCTTTTATACATTCAGCATGTATCTTTACTTTATCATAGCAAAGATAACCATGCCACCTAAATCTTAAAGCATAATCTTCAAGTTTCAAGAGTTTCTCATCTCTAAATAATATCCAGTTCCTTCAGCCATACAAAATGAGCTTTATAATACAATTTAATACTAGGAATTCTCATACAAACACTTTCTTTAGTGTAATGCAAAGTTTTAAATTTTATTGTGGGTTTCCTTGCCTGCCAAACAAATCTGGAAATTTGTTTCTGCCATTGTACAACAGGTACTTTATTTCTTACCATACGAATCATTTGGGAGTAGAATAATAGTATTGGCAAAACATTTGCTTTTGTTATGGCAACTCTCCCCAAAAAGGATAAATTTAACTTACTTCACTTTTCTAAATCTCTTCTAATTTCTTTCCAGACTTTTTCATAATTGTTTTGAAACAATAGACTGTTATTTTTCATAATTGTAACTCCCAATGATTTAATCCCCCTTTCTCTTATTTTAACATTGGAAAGAGCAGTTAATTCATTTTCTTCTTTCAAAGTCATATTTTTGGTCAACAGTTTTGTTTTGTGATAGCTGACATTAAACCTGGAGCATGTCCCAAATTCCTTATTTTTTTTCCAGAAGAGCCTTCATTGAGTCCAATGGATTTTGTGTCATTATCACAAGATCACCTGTTTTAGATTATACTGTTCTTTTTTTTTTTTTAACTCTCACTTCACAAATTCTGTTATTTTGTCTGATATCTCTCAGTAAAGTTTCCAAGGCCAAAATAAACAGCAAAAATGATAGGGGACAACCTTGTCTAGTTTTCTTTTGTATCTCATTTGCTGTTGTTGCATTGCTGTTTACCAAAATCTGGACTTTTTGAACTGAACGTGTTGTCTTTATTACTCAAATAATATTTTCTCCAAAGTCCATTCTCTCCAATACCTGAAATAAGCAACTTCAGAAATATTATCAAACACTTTTTAGAGAAAGTGTTAGAAATGCATATTTTGAGCTTAGGCTCATTTAGAATTTTTTATTTTGTGAGAAGGTGGGTTCAAAAATATGCAATTAAATACAATTTTGTCCAGTTTTTTTTTTTAAATTCACAGATTCATGCTGAAACAGGACAGAACAAAGCTATGAACAAACACCCTGAATTTGACACAGTCTTAAAATAGATGGATCTCTGCATCCCACATTAGGAATGCCTGCCAAATCTGGATGCTGTCACCGATAATCCAACAAATTTGAAATGTGGGATGATGTTACTGAGGGCAGATGTGGTTCAGCAAATTGGATCCAGTAAGTATTGCCTTTGTTCTGTCCACTATCAACCTAAGACTCATAATCTCTAATTAATTATTTGTGCAAAACCTGGAGTTTTGTTTCAGTACCTTGACTATCAGTGACTCATCAGATGTTTCATAGACTCTTATTTGGAAAACACTCAAAACATGTTTGTAATATTTGCTGATCTTTCTTGGAAATAGAACCAGGAGCTTATCCAGACTAAAGAGCTATATAAACTGGAAACTCAGTCACGGGAAGCCAGAAACCGTGGTAACAGTGTGCCAACCACTGAGAATAATGATAAATTAATGAATCGCAAATTGCTTTTCTCTCAAGTGGAATTCATCTTGACCTGCATTAAACAGAATTACTGGGAAGGGTGAAAAGTCTGGTAAATTATTTGACTTTTTTCAGCCTCAATAGATATGCAGATATAGTTACATCGTCCAAATGAAAGCCACTCAGGGCAGGTTCATGGTACTCAGACAGTAATTAATAATCTGTTTAAAACAATTCTGCTGGAAGCTCTTTATCGGGAAAAATGTCACGTCAAAGCACAGAATTTGAGCCTCGGGGGATAAAATAGAATTCTCTAAAGTTTATAGAATCAGCAAAGCTTAGCTCTCATAAAGCTGGCTAGGTATGGCCTCAGATATAGATCACTGCAATCAGTGTAGAGCATGTGGGAGACCTCATCCTACCCTTAGTGAGACCATGGCCCACCAGTGGTATTAGAGGAATGGGGAGAAATGTGTCTCGCTAAAGCTGCTTTTTTTTTTTTTTTTTAGCCCTTGGAGCAGACTCTCTGGACCTACCATTTTTCTGGCCAAAACCAAAGTGAACCTCCAAAAGAGGCCATTCACCTTTTAAAGAGGATGCAGATAGGGTTGCCAGATTTCAAGGCTTGGCCTGGTCTCTCTTCTCTTGTTCTCAGGGCAAAGGGGAAAGATTTTAGGGCAAAGAGGTGTGTAAATACATTGGGCCCTCAGTATTCACTGGGGTTTGGTCCCAGGATTTCCTGTGGCTACCAAAATTTGTGGATGCCGAACTCCCATTATGTACAGTGGTGTGATAGAATGGTGTCCTTTCTATAAAATGACAAAATCAAAAGTTTGCTTTTTGTAATTTTTTTTTGCGGGGCGATATTTTCAAGCTATGGTTGGTTGAATCCATGGATACAGAATCCACGGATACAGAATCCACAGATATGGAGGGCTGACTGTATACATTTTGCTCCTTTGTTAGACTTTCTTTTTTCAAAAATTTGAATGTTGTACTCATGTTGCACTCATGGTGATGTCATTATCCATGCATAATGACATCACCAGGGGCTGCCCCTCGTAACATCTGCAGGGCTTGCCCCTTGTGATATCACAAGGGGATACCCTAGGTCTCAGGTTTTGGCCTTGAAATCTCAGGTGGCAAGATAGCCCTAACCTGGCAACCCTAAGTGCAGAGGCCCTCTGTACCATTTACCATTTTTTTAAAAAAATGATATTTTAAAACCCACTTCTTTCACAGAGGAAGAGTTCTGCGTGACATTGTCTCTGTCCTCTCCTTCTCCTGTTCCTAGGTGGTGCAATCATGGATTAAATCATTGACGGGTTTTCCCTGTCAATGATCTGTGATCGCGCCACCATCACAGACTTACCTGTCCTGCAGAAGCCCAGGAAGTGCAATGGCTGCACTTCGTGCCCCAGTGCAGCCTGGGAAGGTACCTGGTGCGCTGCCAAAAGAAGAGGCATGGCCATTGCATTCCCTTCTGCAGGGAGCCAGCTGATGCCAGGATCCCCACTGGAGGACTCTGCAAAAAGGTAGGGTGCAGCAAGAGCCATGGTGTTTTTGGTTTGAATAGCATGCTCTGAGCAACTGTGGTTGACTCCTAATGTTTCATGCTTAATGACATCATCAGGGGCTGCTTCTTGTAACATCCTTATACCACCTCATCGTGACTTTACAAGCCCCTACATCTCAGGTTTTGGCCCTGAAATCTCAGCAGCTGGCATAGTCTTGACATGGCAACCCTGGGGTGAGAATGTGAGAGAGACTTGGCTGGCAACTTTTTTGGAGTCATTTTACTGTCAAGCATAGAGCTTTCTATTTTTTGAGGCTTTTTAGTCTGCCTTAGCTTTAAGCTGTTGTTATTCACTGTGATGTTTATGCAACATTATACTTGTAACCATAGTTTAAAATAAAGTATGGACAATCCCTGAAGTAACCAGGACCCATCTGATCTTCAAAGTTCAGTCCTGGTTAGTATTTGGATGGGGGACCACCAAGGAATACCAAGAGCTGGAGGCTATGATTTGGAGGAAAGTAATGGCAACCTGCTTCCCAGTACTCTGCCTATGAAAACCCTACAAAATTCATGGGGGGGTCTCCATACAGTCAACAGGCAACTTGAAGGCACATATTCTCAAACATACAACCTTGCTTTCCCATGGCTGAGAAGCAACTAGTTACCCTAACACAGTTATATGCATTATGTCGCTCATTTTGGTAATGAGAACATAATGAGGTTACATTTCAAACCAACGAAATGAGAGGGAATGGAGCAGCTTGGTGAAATAAGTAATGCTTTCTTTTTACTTTTAAAAGTTATCTTTAATAATTTTTTTTGCATTATTATAAGCATTTCATAAGAATTAATTTAAAGCTTTATGCCATTCCCTTGTCAATCCTATCTGCATCCATGTGGCCCTTTTTTGTTCTTCAGTGGATACCACACATTGGTCCCAAGAATCTGAATGGTGATTCTCTTAACCCAGGGTCTTTTGCTGACATCTACAGTCATGTAGATCAGTGAACTAAAAAGGGTGTCTCCTTATCCCCATAAGGAGACAAAATAATTAGGCAGGAGAGAGGAGGAAAAAAAAAACATGATAGCGTTGGAAATCCTCTAAAGCCACACAACAGGAGATGGAAACCAAGACAGGACTTTTCAGTGGAGTGGATAGGATATAGGGGTTTCAAAAATTAATACATCTCCTTCTCTTATCTTTCAGGCTCAAAACAGGATGGGAGGAGTAGAGAGTAAAATTATGGAGAGAATTTTTTGTCTTCTCTCTAGTAAGGATTTAGTGCAGGCATTTAGCATGAATGTACCTGGGGATTTAATCTCAACTCAGTGTATTAAATATTTGCCCTTCCAATGTAAACATAAATTTGTTATATTTTTAAGCTCACTACTTATTAAGAAATCATCTTGACACTTTCCTAGTACATTCCCAGTTCCTACACTTTCCCAGCTAACAGCCCTGTATGCTGGGGAGAACCAAGGAACTAGAATTTGTGTGTAAGTGTGGGCAGGAATGCTGTGTCCCAGACAAAGTAGATTGCCTGCAGGCCACAAGAATCCTTGCTCCCTGAAAGGAAGCAGCTTACTGGCATTTGGAAAACAAAGAGTCAGGAGTCATTTAATGTTAGGAACAACAGGAAGGAACATTCAAAAGGAATGAACATTTCCATGCATGTCTTCAAACTAGAGAAAATTTGGCCATCCAGAAGTTATTCAGCTGCAATTCTCATCGTGTTTCATCACTACTATGCTTGTTAGGGCTGATGGGAATCATTGCCCGAGATCTGCTGGGCTGCAGATCCATACCTCTGCTCTACACCACAGCCAAGGTACCTGTGGCACTCCAGAGGTTGTTTGGTTCAGTCCCAGACAGCATGGCACATAGTCAGGGATTATGGGAACTGTAGTCCAACAGTAACCAGGGGAGGGCCATAGAATGTCAACTCAAACTATAAACAATAAAATAAGGTGATGTGAAGTCCAAAAATTATCTGACCCAGGGAATGTGGAATTGACTAGCTTGTAGTCACTGCTAGAACAGCTACAGGCACAATGGAATTAACAAAGCCTTTGACAGTAAAACTCCTTTTTACAAATGCTTTTTATGCTCACCCAGCACCTTTCCTCTTTGCCCTCTGTCTAGCTGGAAGTTTTTTTAGCAGTATCAGCATTACAAAGATGGTGATGGAGAGCTGGAGAAACACAGGCTTTCAGTGTCAGGTTGCTTCAACATACTAGCAGTACCCAATGCAATAAACATATCTTGAGCTGGGAAAAAGTGAGATTTTGCTTTAGCCAATTGCACTATCCCTGTGTGAGCCTGCCTACAGCAAGCAAGGTAAATAGAAGCTGGCTCCAAAATCCCATACTGGCAGGTATGAACAGCAGACAGAGAGAAAAGGGAAGAGCTGATAAATCTGCTTCACCAGTTACCCCCATGATGTTTGAAAAAAGCACAGACCTGTAAGTTTAGACCTCGCACATGGAAATCATAACAAAATGGAGGCTAGTGAAATAAAACACCTCCCTGGATGCATTTTGGAGGGAACCTTCAAGTAGTCTCTTGAAAGTCCAAAATTTTTTTTATGCAAGGCAAACCTTACCTGGTTGTTTCATTTCACAGATGTTTGTTTTGAATAAAAAGTTTGCTAAAACATAGATAAGAATTGTTCAAGGTTGTGTTGGAGGAGTTGTCAAGAGATTGGTACATATATTCATATGTGGTAGAATTGTGAAAGTGTACAGAAATTTTGGCAAAGGGTGTTTAAAGAGATAAAAGAGATAACTGAAATTGATTTACAAATATGTCCAGGTATAGCATTATTATCTATATTTGAAAAGGTTAATTGTACCCAGGTAATGAAGGATTTAATTACAAACTTATTAACTGCAGCAAGGTTAATTATATCAAGAAAATGGAAAATTCATGGATATTTTCAAATAGAGGATTGGTATAAAGAAGTGTGGAAAATTGCGATTAATGACAAGTTAACATGTCGAATTAAGGGCAAAAAAGGAATGATTTCGAAGCAATATGGAAGATATTTGTGGAAAAGGCTTTAATAAAAGGGGAAAGTGTCATACCTCCACAAGAAGAACTACAATTCTGGAAGGTGGAGTAAGTTGAAACATAATTGGCTCTGGAGGGTGGGTTTACTTTTAGAAATAGTTTGATATGTTTAGTAATAAGATTATATTTAGTAATAGTAATAGATTAAATGTAATGGAAAAGTATAGAGTTAAGAATGAAATTATTATAATAATAATGAGTATAATGAGAATGAGATCTAGATATAGGTAACAAAAGTATATGAGCAGTATGATATATGTTGAAAAAGTATATGATTGGAATGGAATTGGAGAGAAATAACAATGTAAGTTTGGTTTGTTGAAATTTTCTTTTTTCACTATTATGTATATCACATGGTGTTTTTCTTTTTTGTTCTGTTTTTTTTCTCTTTATAATCAATAAAAATTTTTTTAAAAAAGTTAGCAAAAACAGGACAAAGTATCCCTCTGCTCAATGGGAGAATTGTCTTATGGTTGCTGCTTCTCTCCTTGCCTGTCACCTCTCAGGTCAGGATTCCTCAAGACTTCTTTTTTTCTTCCTCTGACCCTCCATGTCTGCTTAGAATCCCCTCCAAACCTCCCTTCCTTGTCTCTTCTGCAGCTCTTCAGGGACAAAAAGAGCTGAACACCAGCATTTTGACAGGAGGCCGCAGCCCTCCCCAGGAAGACACAACTTCTACTGAATTTTAAATGGTTTGCTTGCTTCTTTCGAGACACCCTGAGAACTTTGTTATAGGGCAACCTACAGACACTGCTAGTTAGCCCACAAAAATGTAACAGCCACTAGCAGCCCCTCATCCTGTGGCAGAATGAAGCACACATACCTGCGGCTGGTTGGACCCGGGGTCTCTGGTGCCAACAGCCAACACTTTCAAGTGTCTGATGTTGAGAAGGGCCTCTTTTTGAGACTTATCTATTGCACCATCTTATCTTGTTTAGCTCTGTCCCTCTCAGTGGTGTAGGAACCTGATTGTATGCGGGGAAGACATCCTGGTGATCCCCCTGAGTGTGTCCTTCAGTCAGGGCAGGAACTGGGGTCAAAGTAGGGAGCAGCAGCAGGTCTCCCTTGGTTGGAAGCTTAGACAATCCCCTTGCCAGCCCAGTGGCATCTACATATCCAGTCATACTTTTCATATGAGAACACCTTTGTCCCACATTGGTTGGGTTTTGCTTTCCATTTCTCTCTTTTGCTCCAAAAACTAGCATTTCTGGGGTTCCTCTAACAGTGAAACATCGTTTTGTTTCAGTTTGAAAGTCTACCTGTTTGTTACCAGAGCTAGGGCAGAGCCCCTAAGACAGCCATCATCAAGGTCATTGGCCTTGCTGCCTGGGGTTCATGGGAGCAGAGTCCAACATCTGGAGGATTATGGGCTCTATAGTTTTGCTCTAAGTTCTCCTACAGCACAAAGGGAGGGGGCAAAATGAAGACATTGCCCACCAAATAAGAATCCTGCCCCCCTGAAAAATTTCCATTAGTTCCCAAATTTCTAGTATTGTAGGAACTGAGATACTGAGAATTGTTCACACTTCGAACTCTTTTATCTGAGCTTACATTGTGTTCGTAAATTTGCCTCCCGCTCCCTTTCTTGGATGCCCAGTATGTACAGCCGGACCTCTAAATTTGCAGGTTTGACTTTCATAAATGTGATTACTTGCGAGTTTCTCCAACCCCTGCCCCCACCTCAGGTACTTCTTTTCTGGGTGATCCTTCCCTTTCTAATCAAGCTATGCAGCCCATTAAAATCCTGCTTCTGGTCCTCCTTCTCCTCTACCATCCACTGCCTGGCCAGCTAAGGATGACTCACAGCCCAGTTTCTCAGCACCATCAACCATCCCCAATGCTGGCCACATGGAAGGAAGGAAATGGGCAAGAGAGAGGAAGTCTAGGCCACCATGTCAACCACCCCTTTGTCTCTCCTTTCCCTGACCTGGTTTGGATCCTGGGTGCCCACTGTCTCCACCATGCCTCTCACATATCCCTCCCCACACACTTTTTGATATTTGTGATTTTTCCACTTTTGCTAGGGCCCTGCACCTCTAACCCTAGCAAATGTGGAGGGCTTGCTGCATTTCTAAATGCTCAACTAAAATTTTACAATCAATCAATCAATCAATCAAGACAGATGTTTTAAGTAATGTCAGGGCTTTGGATGGAAGAAAAATTTCATGGGAGGACAGAATTCTTATGTGGAGGCAATGCAACAGCCCAGAGTTATCTAAAATTGTCTTCCTCAAACAGGTGCTCTCCAGATGTGTTTCATTATACCTCCTATTGATTCCTGCCAATATGACCATTGACCAGGCTGGGAGGGGATAATAGGAGTTGGAGTCCAACAACATTTGGGAGATGCTAGTTTAGGGAAAGAGGTCCTGACATTTGAAAATATCTAATGCTGACCCAGTATCCCTTTGGATAAGGGGTGGTGATGGCTGATTGCCCTTGTATCACCACCCACCATTGGCTGTACTGGTTAGAATTAATGGAGGGGAGGGTTTTCAGTCCAACAGCCTCTGAAGAGGAGACATAATTTCCACCCTTGCTCTAGATAAGGCGTGGGCAGTTGGACTATACCTCCCAGCATCCTCACTCTTAGTTATGCTGGCTAGAGATACTGGAAGTTGTAGTCTGGCAATATTTGGAGGGCTGTGGTTTCTGTCCCTGATCTGTGGTTTTTCTTTTTCCTTCCACTTTGCTGGAGGATTTCAGACTTCCATAGGATAGTAAGCAGGATGAGGAAAGAAAAATGTACTCTTTTTCAAAAGAGAGTCCCATCGCTTGTGGGCCAAAGCATTTGGTACAGGTGGCTACTGCAGATCTTGCTGCCACGGTGAGCCATGAGTCACCCAGGGCCCTCTGGAGATGCAAGCTTTGCCCACGTGTTGTGCAGCAGCTGTGGGTGGAAGAAAGAATGCCTGCTGATTATACCTGCTTGGTTATACAATCTTCCCAGCTTTGGAGAGAAAGCTTGAAACTGTAAAGGCTGCATCTTCAAAAAGATTCCAGTCTTCACAGAATGAGGAGTGATATTTCAAGGCCTTGTTAGGGCTGGATTGCACAGTGATTTTCTTTTACATACAAGTAGCACTGAGCCTTCAGGTGCTCACAGTGGGACTCTGAGATTTGTATTGCCAAATGATTGGGAAGGGGACACAAAGCAGTACAGAGAGCTGTTCAACTAGTGGATCAATTGCCAGACTTTTGTTTTAATGTAAGATCAGAATTGTGAACAGGTTGCAAATGTATTTCAAACCAAGCTGGAACCTGGAGAGTCAAAATGGCATCATTTTAACTTAAGCCATTTATGCATGATGTTGCTGTCCCGCGATGGGACATGTTGCTGATGGTCTGTGAGTCATGCTTTTGCACGATGTTGTCATGGTCCCACTGCCAATGTGTCCCCACCCGTCACGATTGCGAGATATTCCATTAATAGAAAAAAATCATTAATGGCCCACAATCATGCAATGCTCCCATCACTGGTGGCCATGTGGAATGGGTAGAAGTACGATGTAGGAGCTTCACAGAATCATACAATTGGAAGAGACCACAGGGGCCATTGAGTCCAACCCCCAGCTATGCAGGAACACCCATCAAAGCATTCTCAACAGATGGCCATCCAGCCTCTGCTTAAAAACCTCCAAAGAAGGAGACTCCACCACACTCCGAGACAGCATATTCCATTGCTGAACAGCTGTGACCATCAGGAAGTTCTTCCTGAGGTTCAGATGGAATCTCCTTTCCTGCAGCTTGAATCCATTGCTCCTTGTCCTAGTCTCTGGAGCAGTGGAAAACCAGCCCGCTCCCTCCTTGACATGACATCCCTTCAAATATTTAAACATGGCTATCATGTCCCCTCTTAACCTTCACTTCTGCAGATTAAGCATACCCAGTTCTCTAAGCCACTCCTCATAGGGCATGGCTTCCTTCCCCAGCACAGCACAGGAAAGAAGCCGGTTGCACTGCAGAAGAAAGGTGTGTGTCACTTGCTCTCCCATCCACAGGCAGCCTGCTGGGCGTGGAGGGGAGCATTGGAGACTCACTCCCATGCCAGCAAAGGTGCTGTTGGGATGATGCTGGGATGAAGTTCAAAGAAGGGTACAGTTCGGAAATGGCCTTAGTGTATATATTTGAATGTTCAGTGTAGCTCATGCAGAGGGCTAGGCATAACCAGGTCTCTCATCAATTTGCCATGAAATAAAAAGAAATTTGTATAGATTTTCATGCAATATTCCCCCTATCACATACCGTATTTGTTGGCGTATAAGACACACCCATGTATAAGACACGCCCCATTTATACACTGACAAATACTATTTGCCGATGTATAAGATATACCAGTGTATAAGACACACCCCATTTTCAAACAGTATTTTTTGGGAAAATAGGTGAGTCTCATATGCCATTTCCATCTTACAGAGAGAAGAACATTTACATTATTTCTTCTTTGATTTCTTATACATTTATATCCTTACCCAATCCAATACTCTTTTCCATTCTTTCTCAAAGTTCTGGATAGATTTATTCTTCAAAGAAAATGCTAATTTTTCCATCTCTATCACATCCAGAACGTTTAAATTCCATTCTTCTATATCAATATGTTTCTTTTCTTTCCAGTGCTGCGCATATGTCAACCTTGCCGCAGTTATTAGATATAATAATATCTTCTGATGACTTCTTATTTCCCTTTGTTGCCCTAGCATATTTAACAAATAAAGCTCCGGTTTCATTTCAAAATTCAGCTTACAAATTCTTTGGATTTTGTCATGTACCCCCTTCCAAATTTTTTTTGCTATCTCACATGTCCACCACATATGGAAAAAATACCCCGTCTTTTCATCACACTTCCAACAATCTGAATTCCCATTTTTTGTTATTTTTTGTAATCTTTCTGGGGTCATGTACCATCTGTAAAACATTTTATAAAAGTTTTCTCTTAAATTTAAGTTTGGTGTAAATTTTATATCTATTTTCTACACTCTCTCCCAAGTTTCTAATTCAATTGAATGTCCCAAATTCTGTGCCCATCTAACCATTGTATCTTTGACTACTTCTGATTCCATTTCTCTTTTCAGCAATAATTTATAAAATTTGGAAATTCTTTTCTTTTGGTTATCTTTCATCAGTACGTCTAATTCATTCTCTTTTCTCTCAAATCCGTATAGTTTTTGGTCCATTCTAAATCTTTCTCTGAGTTGTCTCCATGGAAACCAATTTAGTTCATTCCCTTCAGCCTTTAATTCTCCTTCTGTACACATTCTTGGTTTGTTGCCCTCCCATTTCAATAACTCTTGATATATTAGTAAATTTCCTTGTTTTGTTGGGGCAGTTTTATAAGCTTCTTGTGGTGAGGTCCATACTGGTAGTTTTGTATAAAATTTTTGCTTTATTTGTGACCAAACCTTCAACAATGTCTTTCGGATGCAATGGTTTTTAAACTCTTTATTCACTGTAGATCTGTCATAACATAGATATCCATGCCATCCAAATCTATTGTTTATTTCTTCTAGCTCGTTAGTGGTTGTGTTTTCTAATTGAATTCAGTCTTTGATCCAATCTAAACAACATGCGTGCTAATAGATTTTTAGATGATGGTAAGTCAAGTCCTCCTCTCTCTTTTGCATCGTTGAGTGTTTTAAATCTAATTCTTGGTTTTTTCCGTTGCCAAATAAATTTTTCTAGGGTCTTTTCTCATTCCTTAAACATCAACTCTTTCCCTATTATTGGTAAGTTTTGAAGGAGGAACATAAGCTTTGGTAGTAAAGACATTTTAAAAACATTTATCCTACCCAAAAAAGATAAATTTAAATTTTTCCATTTTTCCATATCACATTTAATTTCTTTCCATGTTCTTGAATAATTGTTTTCAAATAGTTCTTGATTCTTTTTCATCATAGTTATTCCCAGATATTTTATTTTCTTGGTCAACTGATATCCGGATCTTCTCTCCAATTCCGCTTGCTCTTTTTTTGTCATATTAAGAGTCATCATCATTGTCTTTTCTCTGTTTATCTTATAACCTGCTTTTAGTCCACATCTTTGTAAAGTTTCCATCAGCACCTGAATTGATTCTTGTGGATCCTCCAAAACCTTTTTCCAATTTCTAAGTATGGTTGTGAAAACTGAACAATGAAGAAAGCTGACAGGAAGAAAATCAACTCATTTTGAAATGTGGTGCTGGAGAAGAGTTCTATAGATATTGTGGACTGCTCAAAAGACAAACACAGTCAGCCCTCCATATTTGTGGTTTTGACTTTCACAGATTTGATTATTTGCAAGTTTCTTCAACCTCTGCCCCCAGGTGCTTTTTTCTTGGGGAACCTTCCCTCTTGGTGGCTCTGGTGGGGCTGCTCACCCATTTAAAAACCCACCTCTGGTCCTCCTCCTCCTCCACCAGCCACTTCCTGGCCAGCTAAAGACAGGTCACAGCCTGATTTCTCAGCACCACAAACCCTCGCCTGATGCTCCCACACACCCAAGGAAGAAGATGGGTATGAGAGAGGAAGTATAGGGCCACCATGCCAACCTCCCTCCCCCTCCTTTTCCTGACCTGGTTTGGACCCTGGGTCCAAACCTGCACCATCCCTTCGCCCCCTTCCCACACCACACACCCACATTTTTATATTTGTGATTTTTCTACTTTTGTAGGGGTCCTGTGCCCCTAACCTAAGCAAATGTGGAGAGCCTACTGTAAATGGGTCCTTGAGCAAATCGAGTCTGAACTCTTCCTAGAAGCCAAGATCACTAAATTGAGATTGTCATGCTTTGGACATATCATGAGAAGATATGGCTCAGTAAAGAAGACAGCAATGCTTGATGAGGTGGAAGGCAGTAGGAAAAGAGGAAGACCGCATTACAGATGGATAGATCCAACCAAGGAAGCCATAGTCCTGAGTCTGCAAGACCTGAGCCGGGCTGTGGACGTTAGGATGACTTAGAGATCTCTCACTCGCAGCATTGCCATAAGTCAAAGTCAACGTGATAGCAGTTCACAACAACAACAGTTGAAAGTTTTGGAAAACTCAGAGTGGTTACAAATGTGGAGAGAACAGATAAAGCTGAGGACTGGGTATGAGAGTGGAAAACTTTTTTATTATTATTATTAAAAACTTAGGATAGAACTGTTATATGAGATGCTGCTTGAACAGTGGAAACTGAGGAGACCTCATGGTTGTTATAGCAACAAGTGGTGCATGTGGAAGCACGTGTATGTTTTAAGTACTATTAGATAATATTTCCTTCATTTTTAAAATTGCAGGGAAAAAAACCCTTTTCCACTGAGATTACTCCCCCATCTTTGCTTTGACAAGATTTTCTGCCTGATGAGTATGTATGCAGCACGATCTCCCACCACCAATCCCCCGCCCTCGAAATGGGGCCTATCAGCAGGCAAGATCACGACTGCTCACTCAGCCCCCACCCCCCCATATGATCTCCTAACATCATCTTCTCAACTCTTTCCGGGGGAAAGTCTACTTTTCCAGTGAGATCCTATGCATGTCTACTCAGATGTAAGTAGGGATGAAAAAGAATTTGAGTGTTTTGAGATTCTCACTCAGTTTGCCTATTCTGCACCTGCTGAGGTAAGGTGGTCTTTGGCCTTTCCACAGCAGCCTCCCATCTGGCAGTGGGGACAGGACAAGGATGGGACCGCTTTTGCATGGCGTCGTGATGGTCCCATCCTTCTCCCATCCTCAGGGCAGCATGATCGCTGATTAAATCATTGATGGGTTTTCCCTGTCAATGACACGCGATCACATCACCATCCCAGACTTACCTGTCCTGCAGAAGCACAATGGCTGTGCTTCCTGATCCAGCACAGCCTGGGAAAATACCTGGCTATGCTGTGGAAAGAAGAAGTGTGCCCATCGCGCTCCCTTCCACAAAGAGCCAACCGGTGCGGAGAGGAGCACTCCCGTCACTCCCCTCCCGGCAGAGCTGCTGCCGGGATCCCCACTGGACAACTTCAGAAAAAGGTAGGGTGTGGAAAGGGCCTGAAATTCACAAATTTCTAAGGCTTTCAGGTTCATTTTGAAGGAATTTTTAAAAAGTATAAAAACCACACATACCATTTTAAAAATGCAAGTGGCTAAAAGTGTGCACAGTTGAAAATGCAGGAAACAGTCTTCAGTCAATGGGGAAAATGTATACAAAAATGCACATATGAAGAAAATGCTCCTAAAGATGCATGTAAATTTCTATGAAGGAAGAACACAGAAAGTCCTGCAAGGAGATAGGAACAAAAATTTGAATGTGTGCATGAAAGTGTGACTGGAGATGCCCATGGGATTAGCAGAAAGTGAATCTGAAAGTTTGGAACAGTTTTAAAAGTCTGATTGAATTCAGTGGAGTTTATTCATAGATCAACGGATATTCATTTGAAGATATATCAGTTTCCCTCCACTGTTTCCAAATCATATCAAACACCTCATGATTTGACATCCCTCTCTTCACTTCAGTTGCCTTGCCACTCACATGTGAACATAATAATAAGCACCTTCCTGTAATTATGCACTCCAACTGATTCTATTTAACATGGACTGTCCTGGTTTTGCTCTTAGATGAGACTTGAGGGAGATCTCTTTGTTTTTTAAAAATACTCTCACACTTGTGAGCTAAAGTTGTTGTTATTGAGGTTCTGCCTCCTTTCCAAATGAACCAGTAAACTTTGGCCATTTCTGCACTACACTGTTATGGTGCTATTATACCACTTTCAACATCCTCTGGAATCCTGGGGTTTGCAGTTTAGGGAGGGACACGTAGAATTCTTAGCCAAGGAACTCTTCGGCCTCACTAAACTACAAACTCCAGAATTCAACAGGATGTTGAAAGTGGAATAATAGCACTAGAACAGTGTAGGGTGGAAATAGCCAGATTTTGTATCAACATCTTATTTGGTTGATAGGTGTGCAAAAGCCATGTGCACTAAGGCCTGTGTTGGGTTGAGCCAGTTTGGCTAGCTTTGGCCTTAACCAGGGCCCTTTCCACATCCCACCTTTTCTCGGTGTTGGGGTGCGGTGATCGTGCAAGCAGCCTCTTGTGAGAGGATCTCGCTTCCCTGCTTCTTCAGCTCTGCACGAGCTTCCTGCTCACGCGAGAGCCCTGCCTCTTCCTTTCGCAGTGCAGCCTGGGACCTTCCCGGGCTGCACTGAGACAGGAAGCGCGACTGGCCCGGCTCCCGAGGCTCCACATGCCAGGTCAGTGCGCACGGGGCCTGGGAGCAATGCGTGATCGCGCAGCATTTTTGGCTGAAAGCCGAAAATGCAAAGGTGCGCGATCGTGCCTGCTGGCCCCTGGAGCTTTGCGCAATTGTGTCATGCAGATTGCTCCTCGCAATCGCGCAAGGCTCCAGGCCCTCTTTCTCATGGCAGATGCCGTGCGAAAAGGGCCCAGATCTTTCATGTGCTCTTAAGTAGCTGGCATTTAAAATTTCCCACAAGGCTCCAGGATGCCAGGGTCCTGTGGGAAATTTATAACATCTTACAGTTACCCATCACAGATCATGGTAAATCAAGTGCACTGCCTGTCCCAGTAACCACCACTGATGTTGGGAGGAGCAATTATGTATGTGGGGGGGGGGTCTAGATATTGGGGACCCAGGAAACTTTGGGGTGAGAGGACTTGTCCAGACACCTTTGAACCTGAAGTTGGCCCTCTTTATACACCTAAACTCTAGGAAATGTAGGTGTTAATGCACACAACACAAACAAGGAAACACCACGTAGCACATACAGCACATGGTGTGCTGCAAGAGGAAAGATCCATTCTGAGCTGTTATAGTAGGGTTTGAGGAATCCTTTCTGGCACAAAGGCCAAATTTCAAATTCCATTTTGTGAACATTCCAGGGGCCAGATTCCAGCTGTGAGCACGACTCCAGGCCCAGGGAAGAGCAAAAACAAAATTGTTGTTGTGGTGGTGGTGGTGGTGGTGGTGGTGGTGTGCCTTCAAGTTATTTCTGACATAGGCTGACCCTTAGGTGAACCTATCATGGGGTTTTCTGGGGGCTGAGAGTGTGTGGCATGCATCGTAGTCCAATGCTCAAATTACTACCCCATGCTGGTTCTCTCAAAGCAAAATGAGCAGGGCCGAATTCTTTTCAGTATGGACATTTTCCCACCAAACATAAAAAATATCACAAAGCACAACCTGCAGGGCTGTTTTGTGGATTCCAGGAGTATTTTTTTTTTAACAAATTGCCCTCTAATGCCCCTTAGGTGATGTGGAGGAGACATTTTTGCCATCTTTTTCGTCCCCTAGACTATTTTAGGTTCATGAGAGGAATTTTTCTAAAACAAGAAGCAAACAGGAATTGATGTTTCGGGACACTTGGGAGCTAGTTTTGTACAAAGGGCGTGGTGGTGTTATTGCATTTCTGCAATGTCTCCTGGCAGGGGGCATGCAGCTCCTAGCCTCCCACAGTTATCTAGCCTGGGCCATTTCTGCACTAGCCGGTTATAGCGCGATGATTCTACTTTCAGCTGGCCCCTCCCGAAACTGCAAACCCCAGAATTCCAGAGGATGTTGAAGGTGGAATCATCGCGCTATAACAGGCTGGTGCGGAAATGGCCCTGGTCTAAAGGACACTTACACTTTTCAGGTGTCTATTTCACTGGCAGAATCACCACAATTTTGCTTTTTAATAAGTAAAGGCTGTTACAAATTTAAACTGATACACCATGTGCAGAAGAGGTTGCAGAAAAATATAGTACTGCATGTGTCTGTCAGAATAGAGGAGGCATAGAGGCAGTGATCCAGTTGCATTGTGAGAATAGAGCTACGTTATATAAGTGTGCTTTATTTTCCAGTGAAGAAAAAATACTAGTCGTCAAAACTGGATTAAGGTGAATGAGTCCCAGGGGCAATTCCAAAAACAGAGCCCTCTTTATGCAAAGACACAAGCTCCTTTGTGGGGGGGAACCACCTCAGTCCCTTCAATGTTTCACAAATGAAAATTTGGTTGTGCGCGGTCAAGCAACATCAGATTGTGGTCAACATGGCAAAAGCTGTTAATGAGGAAGAACACACAAGCCAAGAGAAGCTGTAGCTTTTGCCTGAACCTACTGGGAAGGGCAAGACCCTGTTCTCTTCTCTCCTCTCCTTTCCATGCTGAGTGAATTGAGCACAAACTACTTTTGCACTTTGCACTCAGGCCATTTCCACACTAGACTGTTATAGCGCTATTATTACACTTTCAACATCCTATGGAATCCTAGGGTTTGCAGTTTTGGAAGGGGCTGGCAGGCCCCTCCCTAAACTGCAAACCCAAGGATTTCATAGGATGTTGAAAGTGGAATAATAGCACTATAACAGTCTAGTGCGGAAATGGCTTCAGTTTGCAGCAACTGAAATTAATTGAGAACAAAAGGGGAGAGTGGCAAGAGAGAGAAACTAGGACATTTTAAAAGCAGCTGAAAAGATGGGGGGGGGGATTAATCAGGACTGTCTCTGCCAGATTGGGACAGTTGGAGGGTATGCCACCTTTGTGTTGCAGCTGATTGGGTTTGGTGTTGTTGGATTAGCAAGGGTCCACTGTCCCTCTCTCCTTGCCAGAGTCAATCCATTTCAGGCCTAAGAGGGGCACAGTTCTCAACAGTCCCCTTCCTTTTCCCAGCCTCTTTACCCACTCTGAAACTGAGGAATGGGGCTGGGGAGGGTGGTTGTCAAGGTTGTCAGTCCTCGGAGAGGGGGAGGAGATCTAGAGTCCCTGATCTCCCCAGAAGTATTGCTGTCTTGACTCTATCGTAGTACAAGAAGTGTTTCTACTTGTATGTACCCCCTGCAACATTTCACAGAAGAGAACATGTGAGAAACCAACATCAGAGTATGGTCAAAGGGTTGTGGCCAGGCAGAAGGAGGGCAAAAGTTATTAATGAGGAAAAAGATATAAAACTACTATTTTAATCAAAGAAGCCTTGGAATGTATAGACCGAATTTAGGGAAGGTTGAAAAAAGAAAAGGATCCAAACAATCTAATTCATAAGGGTAAGGCTGCACCCCCACTACTCTCTCTCCTGCTGAGTACAAACTACTTGCATTTTGAACTCAGTATGTGATGGTTGAAGTAAGCAAGGCCAAAAGAGAAAGGTGGGAGAGGAAGAGTGAAACTGGGACTTTTAAAAAGCACCTGGTATCAGGAGGCTCAGTGCCTGCCATGGTATTATAGGGAAAACCCCTTCACTTAGCTAGCTTTTACAAATAGATCATGCTGTGGCAACAGTATAATAAGTGCTAATAGCCACTTGTGCCAATGCATTGAATTTTAATGGGCTTACAACAATGTGTTGAATACCAATCGTTGTATGAGTCTGCGCTTGGGATCAAAGACTTCCAGGTGTCTGGGGAAGTGCCCAAGGGCATCCGGCCAGGGAAAAGGGAGAACATCAAGGGAATGGAATGTGTGATCCCAGAGAGGCATTGTGAGAACAACCAGAAGGGCAAATAAGTACAAGGGAAGCATTTTAGGTTGTCAGGATGAAAGTATGTAAACATCCAAAGAGCCTGGGAAACCTGCGGGGGCGGGGGCAAGGTGACATTTAGGGCCCTCACCAATCAAGACTGTTCATGCTCAAATTCATATGCTCTACTCAGTATAACTACTGTTATACTATAACTACTCGGTATAACTACTGTATAATCTGACCACTAACTGATGTATCACGTCTTAGCAGCTTCCTCAAGCTGCTATGTTGCTCACTTTACTTCAATAAAATGCTGCTGCTGCACTTGGAAAGCAAGTTAACACATGACACCTGGGAAAGTGAGACATCGAAGGATTAACCATATCCTTCAACTGTCTGGATTTGGCAGAGACAGTTTTGATTAATCCTCTGTCATCCCACTTTTCCAGCTGCTTTTAAAATGTTCCAGTTTCTCTCTCTTCTGTCTACTTTCTCCCTGTGTCCTCAGCTTACTTCAGTTGCTGCAAACTGAGGCCATTTCCACGCTACACTGTTATAGTGCTATTATTCTACTTTCAACATCTAATGGAATCCTGCGGTTGCAGTTTAGGGAGGGGCATTTAGAATTCTCAGCCAGAGAGCTCTTTGGCCTCAGCAAACTACAAACCCCAAAATTCCACAGGAGGTTGAAAGTGGAATAATAGCACTATAACAGTGTAGGGTGGAAATGGCCTGAGTTCAAACTGCAAAAGTAGTTTGCACTCAGTTAATTCAGTGGGGGAGAAAGGAATGGAGGGGGTGGAATCTTGCCTTTCCCTGTAGGCTCAGGCGTAAGCAAACTGTGACAGCCTCTCCTAGTAACTTTTGCCATTTTGACCACACTCTGATGTTGGCCACCTGTGTCCTGCTTTTTATCTGATATATGTTGGGAGAGCATGGATTAAGCGGCGGGCTGTCATTCTCAAGCCAGGATAGTTGGAGGGTATGTGTGTGTCTTCACCAGCAGCATGGACTTCTTAGCCACCGAAAGCCTCAGTTTGCTCCAACTGCCCCACTGATAGTCCAGTCTTACTTGACAGTGCTGCTGGAAGGACAGGGGTATGTGAGTTCATATGTGTGTGCATGTGTATAACAGGGTTTATTTGTAAGTGTTATGTCATGCATGTGTATGCACACATATGTGAACATGGTGATAGACAGTCCCTGGCCAGTGGTCATTAACACAACATCCCAGGTGGCCTTTGATCCAAAGGACATTGCCCATCCCTGATTTAACTGCTTAGGAGCTGGGGGATGTTACTTTTGGGGGACTACATAGCTCCCAAAATACCCATAGAAACCCATGGCCTTCTGGAAGTTGTAGTCCAAAAAAAGTCAATGAGTTTCTTGTAGTTGGGAGAACCAATAGGATTCAGGCTGAAGATACCAAGTGACCAAGCTTTCAGTGTTGAAATGTTCATATCCATTAGGGTTGCCAGATTAGGACTATCCCAGGCCTTGGGATTTCAAGGGGAAAACCTAGATCCTTTAGAAGACCTTCTTGTGATGTCACTGGTGGTGAATCAGAGTCATGTCACAGATGGCAGGCCCTGGTAATGTCACTGAGCATCAACCACAATTGCACAAAAAATCCACCAAGTCTAACAAACGAGGAACACACACACACACACACACACACACTTTCAAGGCAGTGCTTTCACTCTGAGATTCCTTCCCCTCCTCCTTAGGACTGGAGAAGCAGGGCCCTTCTCTGAAATCTGGCAACCATAACATCCATGTAGTCTTTGCTAGCTAGCATCACTTTCTCAAATGTTTGCCATAATTTGCTTCCTCCATGTCGCTTTGTTATGACTCCCACTGACACCCCTCTAGCTCCTTGACCATGGGCTACTAGGGATGTCTGAACATCCACTCTTCTGTCCCTCCCCCCCATTGTTCTGTTGCTGGTGGGAAGGGCTGCATTTTGCCGCAGCGGCAATTTCACTCCACCAGCAAGTGTGTGAGAGAGTGTTAGCATAAAAATAGAAGAACATTTGTGATAATTACCACTTACAGCCTCACCCTCCTTGAGGAATTAAATTATATTTTATGACTTTAGGTTATTTTGATGGAACATAATGTCTCTCTCTCTCTCTTTTTTGTTACAGAAAAGTCATCAACTTTGGTGATAGGGAAGGGGAGATGATTTGAGGGGGGATGCACAGAGAACCAGCATGCCCCCTGATCTCATCCCAGCAAATGCAATTTGCATGCAGGAAAAAAAATGTTCTTGCGTGCAGACCAGCTGTATGGGTTGCACAGAAGCCTGCAGGGCACAGGGAGACTGAAGCTTCATTTTACTAATTTCAAGACTGTATTCTGCTAAACCCACATCTTTCCCCAGAAGCTTATCAGAAGTCCTGTCATCCATCACTGATTTTCCTTTGTAATGAATGTGCAGTTACAGGAGTAAGAGTGTCAGTTGTGAGAATGTGCTCTTAGTTCATGTTGTACGACAGTGAGGTCCAAACAAAATTTGCGAATGCTACTGCTGCTGTTATTGGACTACAGAACCCAGAATGCTCTAGTGAGCATGTCTAGGTGTTAAATTCCCTCAAAGGGATCACAACAGTTCCAATCATTTGATGGCTACTTCCACTACCACCATTTAACATCATATCATCCAATCATCCTGATCTGTCAGGGATCATCCCGATTAATCCTCTGTTATCTTGCTTTTTCAGCTGCTTTTAAAATGTTCCAGTTTCTCTCTCCTCCTCTTGCTTTTCCCTTTTTCCCACTTAACTTCAGTTGCTACAAATTAAGCTAAAATGCAAAAATAGTTTGCATTAAATTAACTCAACAGGAGGAAAACGCAAGAGGGGGAAGAATCTTGCCCTTTCCAATAGGCTCAGACAAAATAAAACTACTGCAGCCTCTCCTCGTTTGTATGTTGTTCCTCATTAATAGCTTTTCCCATTATAACCACACTGTAATATGGCTTGGGCACACATGTCCCGGTGTTCTTTTCTAGATTTTTTAAGAAAACAAATATGGGAGAGACCAAAAATTCCATCTAGGTCAAGAGTGGACAATTGTGGACACTTTGGAAGGCCACACACCCCATGCCGCTCCCCCTAAAAACAATTAAGTCTTCCTCCAATGCGTTTTCAGGACTGTGGGGAAATTTTCAGCATGTTTCTCCCCTCCTACGCTGTTTTAGGCCCAGGAGATGTCCCAGGCCATCATGGCCCCAGAAAGGTCTTTTTAAAAAACAAGAATAGGAAGTGACTTCTTTGCATGCACCATAATGGCCTGGTGATAAATATCGTAAAAATGCCTCCCGTGCCCCTAGAGGGTGATTGAGTCATTTGGGGACAATTTTAGAGATTTTTAAAACTCCTGAGGTCCTCTGGGTCCACAAGCTGTACTTTACCCATCCCTACTCTGAGCCCAAGGGTTTAAATATTTAACTGGGAAAAGTCTGAGTTTGGATTTCCATGTACACAGCCATCTTATTGCTGAATTACGGTTGCCATCCTTTTTTTTTTCCCTCAGAGGCTTCTTATATTTAACAGGCAGTTACAATATACTTCTCTTCATATGCCAAGTGTAACTGCACCTATTGAATCTGACCAGTGCAAATAAGGAAGAATTTCATTTCAACTTATTTTTAAAGAATTTACCAACTTCTACAATTTTGCCTCCACTCCCAGCCTTGGGATTAAATGAACCATTCCATCCATCCAACATTTCACAGATGAAAACCAGAACAGATGTGGTCAAACTAGGTTACGCTGGCAACAGTTATTCATAAGGAAGAACACACAAGCTAGAAGTGGCCGTAGACCTTTGCTTTTGCCTGAGCCTACTGGGAAAGACACGATTCTGCTCATCTTCTCCTCTTCCCCTGCTGAGTTAATTGAGTGCACTGCTTTTGCACATTGAACTCCATCTGCAGTTATTTGCAGTAAGCCAGGACAAAGGGAGAAAGTGGAAGGAGGAGAGAGAGAGACTGGGATGTTGTAAAAAAATAGTTGAAAAAGTGAGATAAGAGAGAATTAATCAGGACTGTCCCTGCCAAATCAGGACAGTTGGAGGATACGAGGAACATAACACAACTGAGTGTGGGGCGAAACCGACAAATTTTCTCACCTCTTTTGTTCCACATGACCATTGTAGGGATGGCAATCTGATTGCACTTTCTAATTATCAACCAGTAATAACTTGAAGTCCAAAGTCCATTTTTCCAAGTGGCCACAGGGGCAGCACAGGGGGAACAATTGGAGCAAACAGAGGAAAGAGTTAATCTAATGAAGGAAGATACTTCCTGCCCCTCCTCTAGCAAAGCAGATTGCATAAACAGAGTTTTGAAAGGCTGCTTTAAAAAACAAAAACAAAACTTCCAGCTTCCTGAATAAGTATAGAGCCACCATAGTGACTGCCCCCCCCCTTTCCCTGACCTGGTATGGACCCTGGGTTCCAGTTCTCTTCACCATGCCTCAGCCCTCCTCCCATAGACATGCACACACACATACACATTTTGATATTTTCAATTGTTCCACTCTTGTCAGAGTCCTGTGCCCCTAACCCTAGCAAATGTGTAGGGCCAACTGTACCCATAACTTGGGAAAGCTACTTTTTGGGTCTAGAGTTCAAATAATCTCCCAGCTAACATGACCAATAGTGAGCCATATTTTGCCTGCCCCTGCCTAAGGGTATGTGTGATACCATTCCTCCCTGTTGGCACTGCGTAAGTTGCCATTTCCCTGGAAGTCAACTCTCCCTACCTTAGTGAGTGTGTGTGTGTGTGTGTGTAAGCATGTGCATGTATGCCTAGTTGTATTTATGCTGTGATCAGGGAAACATGCACTGTTTATGCTCAGGGGAGCTGTTGCCAGAAAACCAACATGAATGGAGGAAGTGCAGTATCCTATCCCAATCTTTCTAGAGGAAAATCCACCTTGTGCTGTGGCTCGAGAACATCTTCCTTGCTCCTTCTCATTTCTGTGAGACAAGACAACAAAAAACACAGAAGAATCTGTATGTTTGTGGGGTTTGCTTGTTCCCAGTCCAAGCCCATTCCAGAAATATGGGGTGGGGGAGCTAGGGACATACAAACCAAAGCATGAAAAAAGCAGGCAAGAAGATCACTTGTAGCATTCACTTAACACTTCTCCTGCATGTTATGTGCAGAAGCATTTAACTCCGGAGGCTCCTGCAGCGTTTGGATACAAATCATGTCACATGTCTCCAAGAAAAAGATCTGGCTCAGACTAAGCTCTCAACAAAAGACTTGTTGAAAAAGCAAACGTTGTGAAATATGTCACTTCAGAACTGAATATCGAGAAACTAGTGCACGCTCGGGTTAGGGGAACATTCCTACTTAAGTATTTGCCCTTAACAGCTGTTGCTTGGATAACCCATGTGATATGTCCCAAGACTGAATCCCATGTTAGAGTAAACAAATTGTCAACTAGTAATGAATGTTCAAAATGTACTGGCATTACCTCTTCTGCGTCAGCACCTGCTGCAGATTAAAGTTTCCTACTGTAAGTAGTAATTTTTTTTTTTTAAAAAAAGCATGAACCTATAGCATTCTTCATTAGCTCATTTTTATTTAGCGGGAGCTAAATGGATGGTGCCAGCTTGATGTAGTGATTTGAGAGTTGGACTACAGCCCTGGGGACCAGAGTTTGATTCCCCTCTCGGCCATGGAAACCCATAAGGTGACCTTGGGCATGCTACACAGTCTCAGCCCCAGAAAACTCCATGATTGGGTTGCCATAAGGTCGCCATAAGTCAGGAAAAAACTTGGAGGCACACAGCAACAACAACAAACAAAATGGATGGTGGTGTGATAGAGAAATAAAGAGAGAAAGAGCCAGCCAAAGAGAGAGCAAGCGGGGTCTTCTTTGCCTGGCAAATTTGAGAAGTGGGAAGGCTGTTTGCCAGAGATGATGCAGCTGCATTTTGCATAGTGCAAACCAAGGTGGACTAGATGACCACAAAGGTATCTACCAGTCCTGTGATACAGGGAAGAAGTAGTGAATTGCAGAAGTAAGAATGGCTGTGGCTGTTATACCCCTCTTATAAGGGACTCAGTAAACAGGTTACAATCTGACTCAAGAGGAGCCTTTGGGAATCAAATCGTGTCCTGCCTGTCTGTACAGGTATATCTCAGTTAATGAAGTACTGTAGGTGTGCCCTTAAGCTTTACTTCTTTAACAGAAACTTTGGTAGCAAGGGGAAAAATAAAACAGAAAGAATAGGAATAGGTTCCTACAACACAAAAAAAGGAACAGCAGTTCAGTAAGGCCATTTCCTCCCTACATTGTTAAAGCGCTCTTATTCCACTTTCAACCTCCTGTGGAATTTTGGGGTTTGTAGTTTACTGAGGCCAAAGAGCTCTCTGGCTGAGAATTCTAAATGCCCCTCCCTAAACTGCAAACCCCAGGATTCCATGGGATGTTGAAAGTGAAGTAATAGCACTATAACAGTGTAGCGTGGAAATGGCTCAAGTTTCATCAAATGTTTTATCCAAAATTACTATATGCACATGTGCAATGAAACAACCAACTCAAGCAAGCCTTGCATAAGTAAACAAAAACATTTTTAGCCTTCTTGAGATCACTTGAACGCTTTTTCCAAAAGGCATCCAGTGACAATAATTTTTTTTCTTTCACCAGCCTCCACAATTCAATGGTCCCATTTTAGTGGCCAAACTTATATATCTGTGCTTCTTCTTTTTTTTAAAAAAAAAATATTCTGGGGCAAGCTGGTAAGGCAGGCTTATCTGTTCCCCCTCTTTTGCATTTCAAGCATGCTCAGTAAGGGATTCTGGGAGGAGCTGTTATCTACTTTGCCAATTGTAGGCAGGCCCACACAGCTATAGTAAGAATGGCTAGAGCAAAATCCTGTTTTTTTCCCACCTTAAGCTTCATTGCTTAAGACATGCTGCTACAATTTGACATTGAAAATCTGTGTTTCTCTAGCCCTCCCTCACTATGCTCCCAAAGTTGATGCTGCTGAAAACCATCCAGCCAGACAGTGGATGAGAAAAAGGAGGCTAGGCAGGCATAAAAAGCGTTTGAAGAAATGAATTTCTTTGTCAGAGTCCCTATTAACTGAGATGTGGTTGTAGTTCTGATATTGGCTCTGTTGGTCACGCTAAGTATGAACGTATTTTGTACAGCTGGCCCACCACATTTGGAGATTTGACTTTCATAGATTTGATTATTTGTGAGTTCCTCCAACCCCTTCCCCCAACTTCAAGTGCTTCTTTTCCAGGGGGACCTTCTCTCTCGGTGACTCTGATCAAGCATGCATCTGGTTTTTTAAAAAAAAACACCGATGGTCATCCTCCTCCTCCTGCCTGGCCAGCTGAGGATGGCTTGCAACCCAGTTTCTCAGTGCCACAAACCATCTCCCGATGCCCAACCACAGAGGATGAATTGGGACCGTCCCTGACAAATCAGGAGAGTTGGAGGGTATGATATTTCATAGGGTGCACTGAGAGATCAATCATGAAAGGCAGATGCTGACTCAGTATAGGGTTTGGAAAAGTTACTGTTTTGGACTTCAACTCCCTGACTCCTCCAGCAACAAATGCTCTGTTCTGCCATTGACTGGCCCTGCATTAGATCTTCAGTGGCAACGTCTCGGAGAACAAACTGCTCTATGTGGAGAATGAGACAATTCAGATGCCGCAGGTAACTGGAAGATGAACCCTATTTGTTCTCCAGCTCTCTGGGTACCCTTCCTGGTTTGCAGGCCAGGGCAGGCTACCCTTAAGGTTTGCTTATAGTCTGGAGCACCAACCTGTGCAGTCCTTCCCAAGGCCATTTCTGCACTAGACTGTTATAGTGCTATTATTCCACTTTCAACATCCCATGGAATCCTGGGGTTTGCTGTTTAGGGAGCGGCCTCAAATGCCTGTCCCGAAACTGCCAACCCTAGGATTCCATAGGATGTTGAAAGTGGAATAATAACACTATAACAGTGGAGTGCAGAAATGGCCCAAGTTTGTGGTCTGTTGGTACCTCCTCCCCAAACTCATCTTGAGCAAGGTTGGCCCTTTTACTAGGCACAGAAATGTGACTGTTTCAGGTAGCAGATTCTGAGGGACAGCAATGTCAATCTTGCGGCTGTTCCCTCTCAGTCTTCTGGTCATTCTCCTCCATTAGGCAACAGATCTCTATGTGCCACATGGTCTGTCCCATTCTCCTAAACTGGCCTGCTGCCTGGTACTCTTTCTTCTCCAGTCATCTCCTGAACGTGAAATGAAGAAAGAGGAACCATCTTGTCCTTCACCTTAGGCAGCAAGATGTCTTGGGCTAGTCCGGGTCTTCAGGTTTAGTGAATCCTGAGACCACCATACTTGCTGGGGCAAGCTAGCCTGGCGTGAAGATTTTGTCAGAGCAGTGACTCTGGGCCCAGTTTTCGTCAGCATGATCATCAAGCCAAGTGCTTCATCTGTACAAGCTGAATGCAACTTTGTATTCTCAGTCTTACAGATGTGGAGGAGGCAGAACAACATTAACAGGGAGAAGGGAGGCGGAATGGATTAAAAGCGGACCGACCACGAGTCGTAGGCAGCTAGAGGACTACTCTTGATCCACAAATGACAGTTTCTTAACTCCTGTGTTATTTGAAGAACTATCTTCTATGTGTGTGTGTGTGGGGGGGGTGCTTCTCTGTCTAAGGAAACAGTACTTGAGCCACTATTGCCCCCTGCTGGTTCCATCCTATCTGGCATGAATTGAAACATTCAGTTTATACATAAACCAGAATACTCAAGCTTTGGTTGTAGATAAGTAAGGCCTTGGCTAATACCTGATGTAAAAGTCACAGATCTGCCGATGTCTCCCTGTCAGTATCTGAAGAACAACAAAACAATGAAACAAAAGCCCACTCCCACTCAGAAGACTGAATCTTCATTTTCCCTTCATGTTTATTTATATGCACTAGAAATATAAAACAAAGTAAAGCAGATAAAGCAAAGCCTCCTAAAGGATGACCAGCAATTGACAATGCAATCCTCCGTGTGTTTACTCAGAATAATGGGCCATAGACTCCTGTGGTGCTTTCTTCCAGGTAAATAGGCATGAGACTATTGCTGAGGTGGATTTTTAGCAGTTTAGAGGCAATCTGATCAAGCACAGTACATACAGTTAACATATATACAGTCAACGTATATGCAATCAACAGATACACACATTCAACATTTTTCTGTCCATCTGTGGTCTCTGGGCAAACTGGTTTAGTAGATTTTTATACTGGAGTAGTAGAATGCCATCAGGACTGGCGCTATCATTATACAGAATGAGGCCGCTGCTTCCGGTGGCAGATGTTGGGGGTAGCAGTAGCCGCCTCCCAGCTTCTGGGAGCCCTTCTGCCACTGGTCTTGGGACTCCTAAACTGGCCCAATGCCTTCAGAGAACATTTCTGTTGCCAATATTAAGACTGCCAGGCCAGCCAACTTTGGGACATGAAACAGGGAGCTGACATCGTCTCGTCTACCTCAGACAGCAATATGTCTTGGACTAGGCCAGAATGATTGTTTGAACTGAGATATGAGCTGTGAGATGTGAGCCACATACCAGCCTGTAGCCAGGACTGAAGAGTAAGTCAGCACCGTGCAGCAATGGATTCAAACTATAGGAAAAGAGATTCCACCTAAACCTCAGGAAGAACTTCCTGATGGTCAGATCTGTCTGGCAGTGGAATATGCTGCCTCGGAGTGTGGTGGGGTCAGTGGCGGAGCTTGGAGTGTGTGGAGGGGGGCCGGAGGGGGGGCAGGGCTACAGCGTGAGGGGCACGTGTGTGGGGCACGGCTGCTGTGCGTGGGGCTATAGCCAGGGCACGTGGGGGTGTGGCCAGGGCATGCAGGGTGTGGCTACAGGCCGGGATGCCCCCAAAACATTGCTGCCCAGGGCGAATTGCCCCCCCACCCCCACATCCCTACGTGACTGGGTGGGGGTCTCCTTCTTTGGAGGTTTTTAAACAGAAGCTGGATGGCAATCTCTTAGGAGTGTCTTGATGTGTATTCCTGCATAGTAGGGGGTTGGACTAGATCGCCCCTGTGGTCTCTTCCAACTCTATGACTCTATCACCATGGGACAAACAAGGGGCGTTTTGGCCTACACAATTACAACACTATGATTCCACTTCAACTACCATGGTTCTACCCTATAGAATCCTAGGATTTGCAGTTTAGGGAGAAGAATTCAGAATTATTAGCCGGAGGCTCTAGTGCTTCATCAAACTACAACTTTCAGGACTCCAAAGATAGCGTCATCGTGGTTGCAATGGAAACAGTGTGCAGTGTGAAAGGGCCCCAGAAGTCAGGGTCAAGGAAGACCAAATGTGGATGAAGGAGAAAGCAGGTGGTAATTTTGAGAAGTAGGTCAGGAACCAATGAAGAACTTGTTCCTTGACAAGGCTCTACTGGGACAGGAAGGTCAAGTGGGTCCAGGAGAACCAACAGTCAGCCTCAGTGAGTGGAAGCAGTCTGGGACCTAAAGGGTCTCCATGGAAAAGCATCCAGTTCAAAGGTTTACCACTGAGGGGAGCTAGACACAGTTCAAGCTGTTCTTGCCATTGTGAGACAAAAGGACCTAAAGAAGCATAATTGTGATGATGATCCCCTAGCTAAGGAATAGGGTTTCCAGATCTCAAAGCAGAGGGAGAGTCATCTCAGGGTGGGAGCAATGCCTTGAATCCCGCGTGCATAATTTTCTTCATCTGCTAGCTTTGCTGTTTGGGTTTTCTTTTCTTTCTTTTTTTACTAGCATACTATGCTTGATGCTTAATGTGTCATGCTTGAGGGCATCACCAGGGGCTACTCCTTGTAACATTGCCCTTGTAATATCACCAGGATTGCTCTCTGTAAGGTCACAAGAGCTCACCCCTAGGTCTCAAGTTTTGAGCCTGAAATCTCAGGACCTGGGATAGTTCTGCTTGGGAAATCCTTCTAGGAAAAGTGACAGCCCCTCTTCAGTTCTGCCTTACGGCTACCGTTATATTTGAACTGTTTCTGAAGCGAAAGCCAAGGAAGCTGAAAAAAATTAGTTAAAAAATAAAAACAAAATTTAGCAAAGTTAAAGGCAGCTAGGCTAACATTAAAACATGTTGATTGATTTACAAGTAAAACAGCTCAATTCATTGGGCAGAAGAGGGTTTTTTTTTAATCTATGTATTACTTCCATGCACCTATTTATAGAAAAGCAAGGATAGCAGGTGCCATTTTAGAAGATGCATTCCCCTTCTATTTTTTCTATGAGAAAGAATGCCTCTTTTAAGATAAGAGTATGTTACAAGCATTCTTTCAAAAACAAATGAACTTTTCTCATCCCGCCCCCACTTCAGAAGCACTGTTTAATCATATGCAAATGTATGCAGCAAATAGATCAGTTAAAGGTCATACAACGAATCAACTGAGATTCCTTTAATTGGTTAGCTGCTCTAGGCTGCTCACAACAACTGAAGATAGAAAGCAAATCCAAAAAGGGAGCCCAGGGCAGAATGCGGGTAGCCAGGGAGAACTGGCCACTTCCCAGGTAGCAGTGAGATAACCGGAGGAGCAGGACATAGCTAAAGCATGGTACTGACCCTAGTCAGAGGAAGTGCTTGGAAAAGTTACTTTTTTAAAAACTTAAAGTAGCATTTCCAGGCTCCAGGTGTGTTCTTTGCTTGCCTTTGCTTTCATTTAACAGGAAGGTCAGAGGTCCCAGGGGAAAAAAGAGACTAAGCTCCACGTGCTTACGGATGGTCCAAAATTATTCTTTAAAAAGTCCAATGCATTTTGGCCTGTTTATAAATTAATTAGCCTTCTTCAGGGGCTATATTAAAAATAAACACAAATATATATCTCAATTTATAGATGTCCAGGGGCCCATTCACACCACCCATTTATAGCACTATGATTCCACTTTAACTGCCATGAGTGTACTCTGTGGCATCCTGTGATTTGTAGTCTGGTGAGGCTACAGAGCTCCCTGGCTGAAAATTCTAATTGCCCCTCCGTAAACTGCAAATCCCAGGACTCCATGGATGGAACCATAGCATTTAAAATGGAATTATAGTGCTATAATTATGTAGTATGAATGGGCCCCGTGTCTGCTTAGCTACCAAGACCAACCTACAGCCAGCAAGATCAGTGAAAGCTGCTTTGTTATCAGAGGAAAAAAGGTAAGATGGTGTCCCCTTCCCATATTAAGCCCAGAAGGTGACAAAGCTGGCAGTTTCATCTTGCTTCAGCTCTATCAATGGGGAATTGTCTTCTCTGAACCTGAAGACAGCAGGCTAGTTCAAGGCATGCAGAGTAAATGATGTGGCACGTACAGCTCTGCCCTTAAACACTTTGCCACCGTTACTCACTGCCTTTTTATCTACCACCATTACCCACTTCTTTTTATCTGCCACCTAAGGAAGTCTCCCTTCTTTGCCTAAAAGTAAGCCCAGCTTGACGTGCAGAAACTTCAAGCAAATGTTAGAAATTGGGAGGCACAGTTACACTGACAGGGGCAAGCAGAACGATGGGCTAGGGCTTCCTCAGATATGGTAGTCAGTTTATAAAGAGCTCAGTACCTGAAGATTTGCCAGTGGCTGTTACTTCAGGTGCAAGGATGGTTGGTAGCAATGAATCTGCTCCTGGCTTTCATTTCAATACAGAAGAAGCTATCTGATGTGCTGGACATACTTGGGAGACAGGATTCAGCACCCCGGAGAAATCCATTAAAATCTGGACTTAAAGCCAGAAGGATTCATTGTCCCACTGACATAGAAGCTACCAGCCACCCTGCTTAGGTGGCTTCTTAAAAATTGTTAGAGTTTCCCAGGGTGTTAGCCCTTTGGGGGAAATTCTATGGAAGTGTTAGGAATTACTCTTTTTAAAGCAGAGTTGTAGAAAAAGCATGTCTCAATCTCTGTTTGGCTTCCCCGAACTGAGACTGATTCAGAAAGCAAAACAAGGCAGACAGTTTCAGGTCACAGACTTATAAAAATTTACTAATGAATTTTACTATTACATATGCACTGGGGAACCTAGATCCTAACTAACAAAAATATTAGGTAAGATAGTAGCTTCATTCTTAACTCACCATGTTCTTGGTGGAGAGGCAAAGCATGGTCAGAGAGGAGGAAGCGGAAGAAGCAAATATGGCAAAGCGGGCAAAAAGAGAGAAGTGTGGTCTTTTATGTAAGGCCAATGACCCCAGGATTTATCCTGAGTCACATGTCTGGTCACCCAGATACCATAGCCATGCATTTAAAATAACACAAAGAGCAACACTGAGGCTTTAGTTGAGAAGGCAAAATGCTTTGACATGCAAAGAGAAAAGAAATTACGCTAACTAAGCCCCATATGCCCTAGAACAAGAGGTGGGGAAGAGAGAGAATGCCATAATTTTGCAACAAAAATAGTGAAGATAAATCCATGGGAGATGGGGGGAAAGTATTAAGAAAACGTAACAGAAATGTCTGAATGGCTTTTGCTACTTAAGGGTGCTAAATGGAGCATCCATACACTAATACAGTATATTTTTGAACAGAGTCAAGCTTCTGGAGCTTTTTGGTAGGTTGCTTTTGCTTTTGGAAGCAGTTTGCTAAGCAAATGGACTGTTGAACAGATGCAGTAGAGCAGTTTGTACATTCTTATGACAGCCAACACAGGATAGCACACACAAATTGGCTAGGCCATCCCAAGACATTTGGTGGCCTGAGGCAAAGGACGTAATTGTGCTGCTGCCCATTCTATTTACAGAACCTGACTGAGCTGGCTGTGGAATCTTGCTTCAGCTCTGGTGATGGGATGCTGTCTTCCACAGCACCCAAGGGCAACAGGCTATCTGGGGGAAGCATAGGGCAATCTGAGGGAACACATAGATATCTCCTCCAGCATTGCATCAGTTCTCCTTATCCCGCATTTGCTGCCTGAGCTGGCCACCACACCCTACCCAATGGTAGGACCAGCCCTCAAAGTTGGTACTTACATGAAGTGGTACTCATGTTCACCTCAATGGTGAGGAAATGCTGAGGGGGGAAATTGTTATCCTGCACCTCCAATTGGACTGCAGTACCTCATTTTCAGCCAACAACTGGATGAAACTGTTCCTGGAAGTAGTTAGAAATCTACTTCCAATGTTTATTTCTATTTTTGGGGGGTGGGTGGGTGGGATTTTCAGCCAGTTTGAGGGGTGTTTTCAAGAAAAGGGAAACTTCAGGAAATGTTTACAGGCATTTCAACATTTTTTTTTTAAATGGATGGGTGGAGTCTGGAGGCTTTGGTGGGCTTGGGGAGCCTTGGGGGCCTAAAAAAAAAAACAGGCTAGGAGGCAAACTTTATCCATCTCTTGTTTCCTTGGTCAGGCTGGAAAGAGGTGAAGATGAAAATAGCTGTTCCCAGGCTCTTCATGAAAAGGAGGAAGGGTGGGGGAGAAAAAATTTGGCAGCACCTTTAGGATTGTTTTTTAAAAATTTTTACATGAGCTTTCATGAATAAACCCACTTCTTTAGATGCAGTACAAAGTCGTATTAAGGCCTCAGATATAGAGCATATTTATGCAGTTATGGGAATGGGGTCTTCAGATTGTACTCCACACAAAGACCAACCGGTGTTAAGAAGAATGGATGTCTACTTCTCTCTCTATTTTCTTGCTGACAGATGCTGGGGGCTTGAAATACCACGGACGACCAGCAGGTGTCAGTCCTTGGCCAGAGTTGTTGGCAAACCCCCTACCGGCGTCTGGCTCTTGGCAGAGTACCCGTGTCACAAGTTAAGAGCTGGGCATTAGATCAATGACCTTGGCAGGGAGAGATGCGGATGGGAGACGGGGTTGGATTAGACAGAATTTGGCAAATTGCAGCCTGCTGGGCTCTGCCAAGCCTTGCTGGGCAATCAAGGCCCGTCTTCGGGTTCTCCTGCAAGACAGGCGAGTTTTTCATGCCAAGGATTCATAGCAGAAGGGAATAAAGACTCCTTTCAATTGTTATGTACAAACTAGGACTTCACCTGAGATGGGCGGCAGTGAGGGGGTTATTTGTTTGTTTATTTATTTGTTTATTTTGCCAGAGTAATAAACCCATCATAATGATTCCAAGCATATGAAGGTTACATTTCCTTTCAAAAGAAAGGAATTTTTTTCCAAACTGAGGATCATAACTCCCAGTCAGTCTGCATTCAACTCTTGATTAAGGGGTATACAAAATGGTACACAGACCAGCTTTCCTTTCTGTGTAGACTAGACAGTGGAATCCAGAAATCTTTTCTTCTGCTTTACAAGACAACTTTTCATAGCAAATTTAAGTTTATATACATGATCACCTCATGACACCTGACATTCTCTAATTGCTCCTTGTGCCCTTACACACTACACAATTATATTGCTATGATTCCACTTTTACTGTTATGGTGGCATCCTATGAAATCCTGGGGCTTGCTTGGTGAGACACTAGAGCTCTTTCGCAGAGAATTCTAACTAACCCTCCCTAAACTGCCAATACCAGACTCCATAGGAGGTTGCCATGGCAATTAAAGTGAAATCATAGCGCTATAATTATGCAACGTGAAAGGGCCTTACATTAGCTGTCATTATTGTCTGTGGAGGAGGATGGTGAGTACAGACTGATGGTGTTATTTAGGATTGAGGCCTGCTAGATCCTCCCCTAGAGAAAACTGTCTACAACTTTCAAGGCTCTAAGGTGTTCAGAGAGGCTGAAATTATTGCTCACCCCCAACCCTTCCTTCCCCACCCGCCCATTCCTTTTCTGCTTGCTGTGGAGAATGTAACTCTTGAACTGTGCACTGCAGTAAATGGAGGCTGTGTGAAGAGACCAGCGCATCTCCTTGGAACATCAAAAGGTTGGTATCATCTCCAGGTGAAGTAGGTTTGTTAGGTTTTCAAAATGACAATAATGGACAGCAGAGATTGGGAAGGCCATGTGAGACAGGTCTATAGAAAGCTAGCTTCAAGTCTTGCAAGAAGAGGAGATCTTATGGGAGATCTGGGCTCCTGAGAGATCTCAAACCCTGTGGGACCTCTCAAATCTCACAAAATGTCATGATAGCAGGCCAGCGGTCATTGCAAAGGGAGAAAGTTTACCACTAGCAGGCCAAGCATCCCGCAGCAGCAACAGCAGGCCCCAGCTACATTGACAACAAACTCTCTCCCCCCAGTACCTTATGTGTAAGTTGGAGGCTGTGTGTTTAAGTGTCACTAAAAAAATATAGGATTTGGGGAATCCCATTTAATGCTCACGCAGGAAAAGCTTTCTGGCCCTTAAATAAGGGGCCATCCCTTATAATACAGGATACCTGGCAACCCTAGGGTGAGGAGCTGGTAGTCATATCTGGATGACTTGCAGGAGAACATAGAAATGCCCTCTGGTCTGTGACTCACAAAAGAAGCCTGGCTCTATCCATCTTCAGAGACCAGCATTGCCATAAACGTTGTGGAATAAAGTGATGACTTGTCGTCAGCCAATTTGAGAGGGAACACATTTAAAAAAAAAAAAAGATTAATAAGCTGTTTTTGGGGGGAAACTCTTCCCAGGTGGTATGCAACATAACTTTGAGAAAAATATAATAAAAGAACGATAGAAACAGGATCAATAATTACACAGTAATTTCACTCAAATAGCCCTGTCGATATAATGGTTCCTGTGGAATTCTCATGAAGTTGCAGCCCAAGGTAAGCAGCTGAATCGTGGACACATCTGTCAGTTTCACTTTCCCCATATTCGTTTTTTTAAATTTTCAAATTCTTTCCATCTTGTTTATGAAGAAAACTGTAAAAAATGGTTTTGGTAAGTTTCTATTAAGATCCAACTAATCGACGTTCTCTGTCATCTGCACTGGTTAAATTCAAGAGGTCCACCTATTCCCCGTATGGAGAGATGTACTTGGTGGCCATGTAGCTTTAAAGATGAGGAAACTGTCAAAATGGAAATTGGAAACAACAGTAATGCAGTGCCAAAAGCTAAGGTTGTTTCACTCAGACTTTGCGGGGTATTTTCAGGGAAACTGCTGCTTCAAGCAGTGTTTCTAAACATCTTTAAAACTTCCCCCACTCAAGTTTTGGGTGAATAGAATCCAGAGGCTTTGAAGGGCTTGGCAGCTGGAAAAAACAAAGCAGACTGTAAACCACAGAGATTCAAACTCAGAATTAAGTATTCAGTTCTCTGCGTGGGCAGATCTGTCCATTTTGCTTTCTCTCATATTCAAATACTGTATTCTTAATCTTGAGTTCTTTCAATGACATGTACAATTCTTCATTTTGAATTCCAAAAAGTTATCGGCAAAAGTCAAACTAAATTTTAATTAATCCTGAATTTAAGTGCAGAGGTGGGCAACTGTGTCTTATAACTCCAAACAGTCATAGCTATCATAGCCACTGATGTGAGATTATGGGACTTATAGTCCAAAAATAGATCTTACACAGCCTGCCTTAGGCCCCACTGAATTTTATTATACTGCTTCAGGATGAGGTGCTGCTAATGTACTTTGATAACTAAGATGGAATTAAATAAACTCATGGGTGGCAAGTCTATCAGCCAGTAAAGCTACATACCTCAACGCTGACACTCCCTGAAAATGCCACTTTCCGGGGGGACAAACAGAGAGCTAGTGTGATGTAATGCTGGATAGGGAGGGGCACTTCCACACCACACAAATCTATTACTATGATTCCACTTCAACTGCCATCTGAGGTTTGTGGAACCTGAGGTTTGTAGCTGGTGAGGCACTAGAGCTTTCTGAGAATTTTAAATACCTAACAAATATATACATACACACACACACACGCACGCACGCACACCAGGATTCTGTAGGGTGGAACCATGTGAGTTAAAGTGGAATCATAGAGGTATAACTGCACAGTGTGAAAGGCTTTGGGATTTGGGAGATCCAGGTTCAAGTCTCTACTGATGCATGACATTCATTAGATGACCCTCTGCTGCCCACCCAACCATATCCTCCCCCTCTTTCGTTCCCTCTCTCTCTGACGTACCTCAAAGGGTTGTTGTGAAGGAAAGTGAGCAGGCAGAAAATAAAGGAATAACAGAAGAAAGGCAGATCTGCTAGCACCATATTCTTTCTGTGGCTCCCAGAAAAATCTGCCCAGTCACTTTTGCTCAGAAGAAGATTCTGGACTAAGAGCCTTTCCACACTGCACTGTTATAGTTCTATTATTCCACTTTCAACATCCTATGGAATCCTGGGATTTGCAGTTTAGGGAGGTGCATTTAGAATTCTCAAACAATTCTCCGTGGCCTCAGTAAATTACAGACTCCAGAATTCCACAGGATGTTGAAAGTGGAATAATAGCCCTAGAACAGTGTAGTGCAGAAATGACCAGAGCCTGAAAAACTATCTTTGCACTACAACTCCCAACATGCCCAGCCAGACAAACCCATTGTCTATTCCTGCGGGGCGTCTTACTGGCCTGCCTCCAATCTCCCCTTTTGTGTATCTTCTTTGGAAGAGAGGCGGGGAACAAACAAAAACTTCGAAGGTTACATGAGTCCTGTTACTTTTCCAGATGGAGATCTAAACACATCATTGCACTTTCTCCTTTTAATCAGAACAATCTTCCCCACAACCCAGCACCTTCCAAAATCATTTTGGATTGCAGTTCCCATCATCCCCACTCCCCAAGCCTGCACCGACGAGGGATGATGGGGGCTGTAGTCGGAGATCTCCAGAGAAGTGCTGGACTGGTGAAAAGGGTGCCTTAGGCCATTTCTGCACTAGCCTGTTACAGCGCTATTATTCTACTTTCAATCTGCTATGGAATCCTGGGGTTTGCAGTGTAGGCAATTGGGAGCTCAAAGGCCCCTCCCTAAACTGCAAACCCGATTCCATAGTATGTTGAAAGTGGAATAATAGCGCTGTAACAGGCTAGTGCAGAAATGGCCTTAAACCTTGGCTTCAATTTCCAAGTCCTACGGGCACGGAAAGGAAGAACATTCCGGGGTTAAGCAGTGATACAACAAAGGATATGTTCCAAGGAAGGTCACTTCCCCGGCAGCCCTCGCTGTCGACTCCAAAATAACTACCGCCCAATCCTCCAGTCACTGTCAGGGACGTCACATTGGTTTCAACACCACTCGTCGTGAATCGGACCGGCAAGGGAGCGAGGCGCGCCCTCTATCGTCCATTCGGAATACTGCAGCCTATCCTTTCAGGCAGAACTTTTTAAACAAGGCTGCTTTTCTGACCGTCCTTCAGCAGTCGGATGAGAAGTAGCTCTTGCTTCTCGCATCCCTGCCTGCAGTTCAAGCAATTTAATCCAGTGCTTCCTAACCTATCTGATATAGCAAATCGGCAGTGTTCCCCCCTCCAGTGTGCCAGGAACGGGCATTATGTTCGTGCCCATTGACTTCAACCGTTTCTTTCTTTCCTGGAAATTCCCCGCAGACTGGCAGCTGATTACTCCGGAACGGTACCAGTCCAAGGACCACCACTTGAGCAGCACTGATTTAGCCATCGGAGGGACACAAGCTCCACCTGACGGTGCTGAATGCTGCTGAAGTCATTTGCAGGTTCTGAAGTTCTCACCTGGAAATGGAAGCATCTTCTAGGTGGGGCTGAGCTTCAGGACCTCAGTTCTTAATAGGAGAGTTTTCCACGAATCTGAAAGCATGCACGGCTTGGACAATTTACTTTTTGGATCACAACTCCTGGAATCTCCCAGGAAATTGGGAGCTGTAGTCGATTTTCACCATCCCCTATGCTCTACTCTCTAACTCCGGCCACTTTTGACAACCTAGGGGAGAACGGAGTATGAAGAAAAGGGTATCTTTCAGGGAACTTTAGAATGTGGGGTTTGAAATGCTGTCATCATGTCCATACCAGCTTGGGGATTACGGGAGCTGCAGTCCAAAAGAGGAATATTTTCCAGCCTCCACATGCATGCACGGACACGCACAGCTTCTTGTGGTCCGAGGAGCAAAGATCAAGAGTTTAAAGAAAGGAGGAACCGTGCTCTTTCTTGTTTCCTAAACTTACACCTTTCCCCTCTGGGAAGGCACTTTGGTTTCAATCTCTTCTGCCTGCTCAGCATTGGTGAATAAATATTATATAGATATTATTAAGCTATTGCTATTACTTAGTTATTACTCAAGAGCCAGCGTGGTGTTGTGGTTTGAACGTTGAATCACAACCCTGAAAAGCGGGGTTTGATTCTCCACAGCCACGTAAACCTGCTGGATGACCTTGGGCACATCACACACACACTCAGCCCCAGAAAACTCCTTGGTAGGTTCGCCTTAGGGTCTCCATAGGTTGGAAACAAATTGAAAGCACACAACAACTTTGCCTGGAGTTACAAAGAGAGAAAAATATGGAGGGACACAGCTGTCCTCAAAGACACTATGTCTCTTTCTGTGAGGGATTCGCCTTCTTAGCCCGGGAATCCTGAGAAAATTCTGTTTCTCCTGCAAACAGCTCTCTGCCTTGCCTCTTGAGTTGGGGAGGGGGATACGCCCAGGCCCCCAGAAATTGAACCTTCTGGAAAACTCGTTGCTGGATCTCAACCAACAATATAGAGGACAGCTATGTCTCAAAACATTTTTGTCTGATCAGGTTTAAAAATAATCTATACTATAAATATCAAAGCATGGGTGGGTGAATGAGAAAGAGAGCTCAAGTGATTTCTCTGAGTGTACAAAAATGGCTTTTACTAGCCAGGCAGCATTGCCATACCTGACACATTTGTGTACAGGAAAAATAGCACATCCGGTAATGGACTAGCTCATGCCTCAACCCTCAGGTTTGCTTTTCATCTGGATATATAACCTCATCTGTGTCAGGCCATATTTATCTTCAGGCAGATCTTTGGATTCAGGCCATTGTTTATGAATGTATCAAAATATCCAAAATATCCAAATGTCAGAAATCCCTCTTTGTTTCAAAAATAAACATGATCATACCCTCCCATCCCATTTCTGTTCTAAAGGGTCCAGTTGTGGAGAATGTGATGCAAAATCATTCCAGAACAGTGTCAGTGGATGAACGCTTTGGAAACAGATGTATAAATAATACCATCTGACTTCTTCTGTATAATTGAATGCCTGTGATTTTTCAAAAGCACATGGGTGGACTTGATATATTCTCTTTAAAAACAACAGCAACAACAAGACATAATGAGGAAGCCATTAAAATTTGTCCCATGCTTGAAATGTCTGAAGTCTTTCAAAACATCTAAGGGGGGGGGGTCACATTAAAAAAGGAAAATTTGAGCCCCTAAATCCTACTGTGTATATTTGTGGCATATGACACTAGTCAGCTTCCCACTAAAGAATGGGGTAGTTTTTATTCCCCCCCCCCCCCAGGTAAGAGCAACAGCAGTCTGTCTACAGAATTAGCTGGCAAGTGAATGACGAGTTAACTTGTGGAAAACTGGTTGTAATCATTTTATTTACACAGGTCTTCAATCTGTGATTTTATCTTTTGGGCTGGTTGGACTGCTGTGTAGGGTTCCACACACTCACCCATGAATATAAGATGTGATCTTTTGTACTTATCTATTTTTATTTTTTCTATTTTATGAGTTGTATTATAAAGGAGGTTTCTTGAGCTCCCATTGTATGGATTTTAAAAAGGTGTGTACATTCAAAAGAAAGCAAAAACAAAAGATCATTTCTTATTGGAAACATAACATGTCATTGGCATTACTTTCAAACTGAGACCCCCTCCAAAATCACATGGGAAATACAACGACTCATTTGGAACGGTCCTCTTAGTTTTACTTTGGTCTTTTAGCAGGGCATGCATTTCAACTCTTAACAGCAGCAGAAAATGACATTGCTCTTTGGAAATGAGCAACCAATTCCAAAGCATCCAAAACCCCAAAACCAAAAAATGAGAGGGAGGGAAAACATTTCCCAGTGAAGCCTTAACAGTTTAGATTTGATTGTGTGTGTTTGTGTGTTTAAACGTTACTTTAAGTCACATTGGAAATGATGTCAATGTTGCACTCTTCTTTGTACAGTCTCTTAAAAGCTGCTGCTCCTGTAGTGAAATCTTAGGAAGAAATCTTAAAAGTACCCTCATCAAATGTATGAAACTCCAACCCAAATGCCATGGCACCGCAATGCAATCACTGGAAGCTGTCTGGCATGGCTCAATTGTGCATTTTGCAGCCCTTCTCCCCCCTCTCTCCCATCAACCACACACACACACACAGAGATACGCACACAATTTTGCCTCTGGTTGCTTGCAGCCGATTTCTGGGGCCATCAGTGGCAGACAGGACCTGGGACTTGAGCCAAGGGAAAGACCTGGCACGTGTCATGGGCACGGGGCAACGGCGCCAGGCCCACTGCCTCCTTGCAGGAGCGACCTGCTTTGCCACCCCATATGCCAAGTCCCTTGTGCCACTGCCAGACAAGTTTGAACGGCGGCCAAGAACCCAAGATGGAGTCAGCTGCGGCTTTGACCTCTTCGCTTCACCCCGCACAATCACCTCTCTCTCTTCAGCTCGGCGAGAAGAAAGCAACCTACTGCAGAGCGGGGGGCAAGAGAATCCTGGAGCCACAGACAAAGCCGATCCATTGCAACATGGATCCGGAGAAGGCTTGGGTCATTTCCAGGGAGGTCAAAGTAGATCTCGCACACAGATGCTTTGTGTGGCATTATCCCAAAGGCCTCCTTTTAAACTGAGAAAGGACAGGCAATCAGGATTGGAGAAGTGGCGGGGAGGAGTGTTTAACCCTTTTCCCACTTGCTGTTTCTTTGCCTCACGTCATCCCTCCCCCCAACCCCAAGCTCTTCTTTTATCGAGTTGTAAACATATCTTTCCAAAGGCATCTATGCGGAATAGCAGGAGCCACATTGAATGTAGCTTGGTCACAAACACAAAAGTAAAGAAGTATTGAAGTAACAGAAGGGAGAATAGATGGAAGTCCCTTTATAATCTCCATCCAATGTTGAGTGTCTGCATTTTACTCTCCAGACAGGAAGTCAATAAACGGGGTCATTTGCTTTAAAACAAGAGATGGTTAAAGCTGTGGGTTAAACTGTATGCTATTCTAAATGTACAGTCAGCCCACTACATTCGCAGATTCCGTAACCACGGATTCAACCAACCACAATTTGTAAATGTTTTTTTAAAAAAATCCAAAATGCAAACTTTGATTTTGCCATTTTATATATGGGATGCCATTTTACTACAACACTGTATATAATGGGACTTCTGAGACCTCACTGTATAGCATGCAGTTCAAAGTTGCTGTCCTTTAGAAAACCTTATGGAATTAATGAGGACGCCATAAATAGGCAGTTTGAAAGCACATATACACACTCACAAGTTCATATTGGTCTGCACACATTTAGGAGGGGTTCAAACCTCCCTCCCTAACTTGCCCCCTTCCACCTTCCACAGAAGCTAAAAAGAGAGGAATAATCTATTAGTGCTTTTCATAGACTGCTTTTGGCCAGAGGTTTCCTTACAGAAGCAATTAGAGAGAACGAGGTAGTTCTTCTGACTTAATAGATGTGCCATAGTAAGAAAGAAGAAGGGGGAAAGTGGTGGGAAAATGTAGGGAGGGGAATGAAAGGCAAGAGTATGAGTGTTGGATGATGCCACTGAAGTCCCCATAAAATTCATTGAACAAGGTAGGAAGATGGCATTACAAAAGCCTGTTTAGGAACTGGTCTAAGTTTTGGAAAGGAAGTGAGTTCTTACATGACCTAAAAAAGAAACAAAAGTGCTATTCATTTAGGGCCTAAAAACAGCTCAAAAACGGAACTATAACTGCCAGAGTGGCTGGGGATTCCGGGAGTTGTAGTCCAAGAAGAACCATCCCAAGATCTGCCTAAAATTGATAGAAGTTTGGGGAAGTGTGCATGTGTGTGTGTGTGTGTGTGTGTGTGTGTGTGTGAGAGAGAGAGAGAGAGAGAGAGAGAGAGAGAGAGAGAGAGATTTTTAATACATCATACTATGAAACATGCTCTATGGAAAGAAAAAGAAAGAACACACCCACCCGCACCTTTGAATGCTGGAGACTTTTACACTTGCTGTCTTCATTTCCATGTGTACTCCTGTTCTGTGAGGCTTGGAGGCTCAAAAAAAAAAATCTGAGCCCAGGTAGGTTTGGCAGGTTCTTTGAAGGTGAAGGCTGGCTTTAGTGTCTGTTCCCAAGCTGGTATGTGCTTATTCACATCACTGGTCCTACTTCTTCCGCCACTCAAACATGACTGCACTATCTGACAGGTAAAGTTCAGCTTCCTTCAAATAGGATTAACAGGGACATGCCAAGTCACACCTCCTAGTCACAATAACCAACCCAAATCTATCAGCTCATCATGTATATAATGCAAATTAGGGGAGGGAAAAAATCAGATAGCCTGCTAAACCCATGGTATTATGTTAATCCTAAACTGAGGGTAAGTAATAGCTTGGAAGCCATTTGGTAGCTTCTTTATTTGCTCCTTTATTAATAGCCAGAATAGTTCTACCTCAGCTCTTTAGGGTGTTGTTATGCCTTCAAGTCTGCTCCAGCTTATGTTGACCCTATAATAAGAATTTCTTGCTGAGGTTCATTAAAAGGAGGTTTGTCACTGCCTTCCTCTGAGGCTGAGAGAGTGTGACCTGCCCAGCATCACTTAGCGGGTTTCTATGGGTGAGCAAGAATTTCAGCCCTGATTTCCTGGAGTCCTAGTTCAACATATAACCACTACATCATGTCAGCTCTTTAGAACATAGAAGTGCCGCTGTTATTCTACCTGAAGTGAATCATTAGTTGTAAGGGCTAGAAATTTGTTTTACTTTTTTTTTTTTAAAGAAAATCATGCTTTTCAGGAATCTAAATCTATACCAGCCATCACATTCCACGTGGAATTGTACAGTTATGGAATTACAGGTCAGGAACAGGCCTGGCACTGGGAAAGGATTTAAACACACACATACACACAAAGAGAGAGAGAGAGAGACCCCAAACAAATCATTCTCCTCTTTTGGTTTGACTGGTCCCAGAGGATCTCTCCTGGCTCCAGTTCCGATGAATCTAAATGTGGGAATTGGGGACACAGAAAGGAAAAGCTTCTGCCTTTGCCAAGGGGGATGGATTAGATGGCACCCCAGTGGGCTTTTACCCCATCTGCCAGTTTCACAAATCCCTCAACAGCATTGCATGTAAAGCAAGCAAGCATGTGTGTGTGTGTGTGTGTGAGTGTGTGTTGCCTTTAAAAAAAGGCATTCCAAAAAGCAAACTGAAAATCCCTTTCTCTCGCTGCCAACTCTACCAGCTTGAGAGGTTGACCACCTCATTTTAAGGCTGACTTACCTCCCTTCTGCTCTGGAATCTGATCCAGGGGGAGGTAGAGGGACTGGAAGGCGAGTCTGGTGACTTTTTCATGGAACAGCAGAAAAGATTATGCCACACCTAAGGTTGCCTAAATAACTTCAATGCTAGCTGAGGCGAAAAGCTCTTCTTAAACCAGTTTCCACAATAACCACGGATGATTTATTTAACTTTAAGGTAGATGATGAAGACATTGAAATAGTTTAAGATTTGCCACACCTTGGTTCAGCCATTAAACAGAATGGATACTGCAGTCAATGAATCACAAGAAGACTAGGATCTGGAAGGGCAGCTATGATGAACTAGGCAAGATCCTGAAGTGTAAAGATGTGTAATTGAATAGTAACATTATGATTGTCCACACCTTCGTATTTCTACTTTCTGTGTACGGCTGTGAAAGCTGGACAGTGAAGACAGCTGATAGAAAGAAAATCAACTGGTTTGAAATGTGGAGCTGGGGAAGAGTTCTACTGATACCCTGGACTGCTGAAAAGACAAATCAATTGGTCCTAGAGCAAACCAAGTTTGAATTCTCCCTAGAAGCCAAGGTGACTAAATTGAGACTGTTGTGCCTTGGACTTATCCTGAGAAGACATGACTCGCTAGAGAAGACAATAATGCTTGGTAAGGTGGAAGGCAGTAGGAAAAGAGGAAGACTGCATTATAGATGGGTAGATCCAATCAAGGAAGCAATAGTGCAGAGTCTGCAAGACCTGAACAGGGCTGTTGATGTTGGGGTGTCTTGGAGATCTCTCATTCATTGGGTCCCCATAAGATGAAGTTGATTCGATGGCAGTTAACAACAACAAAACCAGTTCCAAGCACCTGCCTGCTGGGTGCCTTGGTTTCTGTCAGGTGGATGCTCTGTTGTGGGGAAAAGACAAGCTGAGCAGCCTTCAAGGATTTGTGGACCTGCTTTGAGGACAGACTCCAGGTTAAGTACCACTAGCCTATGGCATTCATATTATTGACCTACTGTGGTATTGTCATGGATTTGAAAGTTCTTTTGTCATCACTAACAATTGTGAAGAGTACACCACTGGGAATACGTATGCATGACAAAGTGTTTTTATTCTCTTCTTATTTGTGTTGCACAGCAGTGCACATGGCCACCTTACAGGGCTTCCAATGGATTGCATGATGCATCAGGCAGGTGAGCCTATCCCTATTTGGTCCTCATTCATCATTACCTTTCCAGTTAGCACCACTTTATCACCTCATTAATGTTGGTAATTGATCATTTAATTACCCTGATCATTTAATTTAAAATATTTGTGTGTATACACACATACACTCATATATATGTAATAATGCTTAAATAAAAAATCATTACATCACTAAAGATTTTTTTAAAAAAACCCATACCCTTTCTGGTTACCATATTTATCAATATGTTTGAAGCCTTTTTGTCAGTCAAAAACTTGTGATGTAATAGTTCTACTCTAAATAATGTTTCATATTTAGAACATTTTACAAGTCATGGTAGCAATCAGCCAATAAATGCTACAGGGCAAATTGAAAAAAGAAGACAGATCAGTCTGAAATAAATGATTTTCAAGAGATGGATGCTCCAGTAAACGGTAGATTCCTCTTCCTTGCCTGTGTAGCTATGTCACAGCAACCAGCATAGGTGGAGCTGAAAGGAATATCCACACTGTAGGTCAATATTTCCAACAGTGTGGCAAGTTATTTGCAATTTTACAGCAGCAGAACTAAAACTGAGTAGAATCGAGAACTGCCCATTCAGAAGAACTTTGTCTTGACTTCCACAAAGAATCTTAGGAGTTATCATTAAGAAAATGTTAATTTTTCTCCCATACAAAAGCAGGGACCCATTCACATTACACAATCATAACGCTCTTATTCCACTTTAACTGCCATGGTTCCATCCTATGGAATCCTGGGATTGCCAGTTTAGGAAGGGCATTCAGAATTTTCAACCAGAGACAGTTTTAGTACCTCAGCAAATTATAAACCCCAGAATTCCATAGGGTGGAACCATGGCAGTTAAAGTGGAATAATAGCACTATGACTGTCAAGTGTGAATGGGCTTAAGAATCCCTTGAAAGCCTACCAGGGTACTGAGTGATCAGGCTGGCACTGGCAGCCAACAATGGTAAAGTACTTTAGGGCTCACAGGGACAAAATGCTGAGACATTTTCATTAGCAAAGATAATGATGCCATGTTCTGGCCTTCTTACAGATCTCTCTCCATCTAAGCTTAGCTGTGTCCTCACAGTAGTTGGAGGAGGAAGGGGATGTGGAGGGGACTAGATGCATTTACCCAGCAACAGGATTTCTTGTTTGCTACCCCTGTTGTAATCCACAACATTTTGGGATGGCTTGGTCTTGAATGTGCAGTTAAGATCCATTCACTTTGCAAAAGACCTGTTCCGAACAAGAAAGAAAACTGGCTTGTTGATATGGATTGACACAGCTGCCTAAAGTTTTAGATTCTCTTTAGATGTATGGCTATGAGGATTAGTATTACAAGCAACTGGACTTCAAAATTTGCCACTCTGTCACCGGTAGTCAAACATCCCTGAAGGACAGCTTGTCATGTCCTACTGATCATCAGTTGCAAAATTGAGCCATGGGAAATTATTGGATGTATTCTGGGTCATGCTTTTCTCCATTCAAGACTTCTGGTGCTTTGTACTGAGCAAGAGAGCAGCTAAATCAATAGTATTTGCTATTCGTATTGCAAGACAAACACAGTGCAAATTTTAACTTGTGAAAGACTCTAATATCTGCCCCCATTCCTGCAGAGCTTGGAAATCTTATTTTTTTAACTACTGGCTAGTTGGAGGATTCTGAGAGTTGTAGTCCTGAAAGTAACTTTCCCAGGCTTCATGCAGAGCAGCTTCGTCAGTCACTGCCAGAGGTTTTACTATCATTAGAAAAAAAATACTTTAGCAGTCAGTGTATAACAATATACATTACATTCAGTGAAAGTTGTTCAATTAGCAGTTACTCCATGGTATTACATAACAGGCTAAGTTAATTAGGCTGGACCCACATCACAACACTCCTAATTATTTAACACATTCTTTGTGGCTCCTGTACTTTTCCATGTTTCTCCCACAAACCGCTGTATCTGTATATACCAGCTCTTGTTTGCCAGTCCCTAAAGACAGGCTGAAAATTCTTGCTCTAGATGAGGGATGGGAGCCTACAGTCTAAGGGTTGTCTCTGGCCTACTGCTTAATTTTGGGTCCTTTCACACTTGACAGTTATAGCTCTATGATTATGCTTTAACTGGCATGGCTCCCTCCTTTGCAGTTTAAGGAGGAGCATTTAGCATTCTCTGCCAGAGAGCTCTAATACCTTGCTACTGTAGTTGTATGCCTTCCAGTTATTTCCAACTTATGGAGACCCTGAAGCATGGAGTATTCTGGTGGCCGAGAGTGTGGGATGCACTCAAGGTCAACCAATGGATTTCCATGGCTGAGCAAGGAATTGAACCTTGGTCTTTAGTGCTCAAACCGCTATACCATGCTTGCTCTAATGCCTCACTAAACTACAGATCACAGGTTTCCATAGAATGGAATGATAGCAATTAAAGTGGTATCAAAGTGCTCTACTTTTATGGTGTGAAACTCCTCTTCATCTGTGATTTGAAGTTTTCTGGAGAAATCTGAAGGTATAACCAGGGCTGGCTGACATCACATCCGTTACCCAAATCTACCTTTTGAAGTCTTAGATCAACCTAATAGTGTCAGTTGGCCCAACTGACGCCTATAATGGCATCCCTCTTTCTGAACCTCTATAACTTACTTCTGTGGATCATGACTTTCAGAATCCCCTGTGGCTATCTGTACTCCTCTTAGGCTTAAAAGTGATTAGCTCTGGAGGAGCGGGGGGGCCTTCCAAGCTGGACAACATCACCAAGTCTTATTAGCTGTAACACACAGTGGTGTAGCTTCCAACTGCCCCAGCTTGGCAAGAACAGTCGTGATTAATCCTCTCCCATCCCATGTGTTCAGTTGCTTTTAAAACATCCCAGTTTCTCTCTCCTGCTCACACTGTCCCCCTTTGTCCTTAGATTACATCAATTCCTTCAGACTAAATTCAGAGTGCAAAATTAGTTTGCATTCAATTGCACTCAAGTAGTCTACACTCAGTAACGGGAGGGAAGAGGAGAAGAGGGCGTCAGCCTTGCCCCTCCCAATAGGCTCGGGCAAAAAGCAAACTGCTGCAGCCTCTCCTAGCCTGTGTTGTTCTCCCTCATTAATAACTTTTGTCATCTGATCACATTCTGATATTGCTTGGCCATACACGTCTCAGTCTTCATCTGCAAAATGTTGGGGGATATCGGCTCCCTTTTTACTTGTGTGGGACCTCCAATTGGTTTTTTTTTTCTTTTCCTATGGGTCGGAGGCTGATGGTTGGGGGGGAAGAGCAGGACTAACCCTACTATCAGGTGAAGTGAGGCAGCAGTTGTTAGAAGGTAGCCATGAAGTACTAGAAGACAGAAATGTGTGCCCTGTATCCCATTCACTAGCCCACTGTCTTCAGATGTGGAACACCCGGTTTCACCACCAGCACTGAAGAAACTGCCAATCCAAGCAGATTTTGGCCATGGGATGGGAGGAAAGTGCTATTTTGTTCTTTGTCTCAGGCAACAGAATGTGTTGGGCTAGTCCTGGAAAATTGTCTCTTTCATGTGCCATAAGCAGCTGATGAAGATGTGAGAAGAACCAAGGTGGAAATTAATGATGCGTCATGTCCAGTCTGCCTGACTTGAATGGAGTTGCCCTAGCAGAGACCTGCTGTTTGTGGACACTTCCCCCCTCCTCTCTCTCTCTCTCTTCCTCCCCATAGGTCAGGGCTTGTGGAAAGGGGCCAAGGCAAAGACGGTCCTTCCTTCCCTCCCACGTTCTTCTCCTCCTCCCTTAGCCCCAACCTGATGCTTGACTCGCAATCACCAACCAGTTTGCAGCTTCCAATCCCTGAAGAAAGACTAAAGTTAAAACATCTGTTAATTTATAAACCAATTTAACCATGACTGGTTAATAAATAGCGAACAGCTGCCAATTCCACTACCCCTTAGCTCAGAAGAAGGGCACTCTGGGAGCCAGGATGGGAACGGATTAATTGAGCTGCCTTTTTAAAAACTCAGTTCTTTCTTGGGCACACATGTGGCTTTCTCTCATTCTCTCCCCCCTCTATCTCTAGTTATGATTGTGGAACTTCCTACCGTACAGTTGAATTGCCTTCTTTAGAAAATGATGGTTTTGGAAAAGAGGTGGACTGAAACACTGGAAGCAGACTCTGGCTGCCTCTTCTTGCTCAAATAAATAATTAACACCAGTCTGTTCATCAGTTGGATGGCCATTTTGTTTGATTTCTGGAAAAGAAGAAGCCCAAAAGATGTGGGGTTCTAAATTGTACCAGTATTCTGCTGTGAAAATCCTGCCCAGAAGATTCTGTTCATGAATTGTGGAAGTTGGTTGTAATTCCTTGCTGGTGAAGGAAAGGTATACTTCGCGTGTGCAGAAGTGCTCTGTATTCTTCTTTTGTCCCACGCCCTCCAAGGCTGAGATCTGTTACTTAGACCATAATTGAGGAGATCATCAATTACCTGCTTTGCATGTCCTTAATGTGGATCTGCCTTTGAAAAATGTTTGGGAAATCCAGCTGGTCCAAAACTGGCTGTGGCCACACTGTCAACCAGGTTTGGTTAAAGGGAGCACACAAATCCCTTGCTGCAGTATCCCCACTGGTTACTAATCTATTTCTGGGCAGAATTCAAAGTGGTAGTTATGAAGCATTACACAACTTCTGTCCAGGCTATCTGAAGGACTGTATTTTCCTTTATCAAACTGCCTCAGCTCTGAGTCTTAAAGGAAGGCCTTTCTCTCGGTCCTGACAGTCACATTGTTGGTGTCCCATGCCAGCAGCCAGCCAAGGTTCACAGCTCTCCAATTAGAGTCTTTATCAGTAGCCACGGACAAAGTTTACAACAGTTTGTCAGCCAGTTACCATTTGTTGTTTCAGCAGTCTGAGTCAGTAATAAATTTAGAGTGACAGTCCAAGAGAGTATTCAATAGCGTAGTCAGCATGCAAGGCAAGGGTCAAGGTTGCCAGGAACACAAGTCAGAGATCCAAAGGTAGGATGTGTCCACTGGTGTTGTGGTTGTATGCAACAGATTTTTCTCCATCCCTTCCCCTGTATTTATGGGCTAACAGCTTACCTCAGCTATTTGACTAATTAATGTGTCTTCTCTATATAAACACTCTGAGTCTCGTGGGCTCCCCCTTTTTCATATACATCAGCCACAGTAAGTATTGTCCTGTTCATCTGTGTTGTAGCTGTTGCCACCTGAATCCTGGGACTGGGGCATGACAGCTGGGGACACAAGGCAGAGTTTTCTCGGTGGCTGCTCTCCCAAACTCTGGACTTCTTTTGAGCTGGCTTCCTGCTCTTTTTTAGATAGTAGACAAAATCCTTTTTATTCAGTCAGGCCTTAGGTATCCTTGCTTGTTGCAGAAGGGGCCTTTACATGGGCTTGTATAGTATTTTTCTTTTTTTTTCCCCAGTGTGTTTTCAAGTTGTGTTTTAACTTGTATTTTATTCATCTTATGGATTTGTACTATTGTATTATAAATCACATTGAACTCCATTTGCAGGAGGAAAAAAAGGGATATAAACTGAATACATTGACTAAATCAGTAAATAAATAAGTAGTGCTAAACTTTGGGCTTGTGTGCTCCCCACCCTTTTACTTTTTTAACCATGTAGCTGCAAAGGAGGAAGTCAAAAACATTCACTTTTGTTTTCTGCCAACCACAGTTTCTGTTTAGTTTAACCATGGTTTGTTCAAACAAGCCAGTTTAAAACCATGGTCAATAAACCTGGCTGCTTTGCACCATTGTTTGCACTGGCAACATTTCGCGGTTCAAACATAATGACAGATTACTGTGCTTAATTGAAAATGGAAGCTAATGTTCCTGATTCCCTCTTCATAATCATTCTGGATAAAAAGAGGGAAGGGAAGAATGAACAAGCTGATATCAGAAATAGTAAACTGTGATTTGTCTGTTTGTTTAATTTATATCCTGCCTTTCTCCTAAATAGGATGGTTTCGCATCATATAGAAACTAATTCCAAGAGTAAGGGCCTTTCTGCACTACACTGTTATGGTGCTATTATTCCACTTTCAACATCCTATGGAATTCTGGGATTTGTAGTTTACTGAGGCCAAACAGCAATCTGGCTGAGAATTCTGAATCCCCCTCCCAAAACTGCAAACCTCAGGATTCCATAGGATGTTGAAAGTGGAATAATAGCACTATAATAGTGCAGGGCGGAAAGGCCCTAAGTCCTACTGGGCAATATATACCACATGCCAATACCTCAAAAGTTTCCAACTTTGAGGATAAGTTGGTTAATTCATATTCAGAACAATTTCCTGTGGCATCTTAAAAGCTAAATTCAGTGCGCAACTGCCCATAACTACTGGGGTGCTTCTGTTCATGTTAATTGGGCTTGTGGAGGCAAACTTCCCAGTGGAAGGCCCAGTTTCCTTTGAGATGACCAAACTATGTCTTGTCACACTTCAAACTATGGGGTGGTGGTGACAGTGTATTCATGACTGAAAGATCCTCTCCAGCACAACACCTGGGCCCTTTTCGCACGGCATTTCTTAAGCGAAAGGGCCCCTTGAGTGTCGCGTAAATGGGAGGAGTGGTCTGCATGACGCACTCCCATTTACGTGATGCTCAAGGGCCGGACGCAGAGCGCACACGGATTTTTTCATTTTCGGCTTCAAGTTTTCTCTGTATAGATCTCACCCCCATGAGGAAGCACTACTGAAACAACAGTGAGGGACACTCCCCATCACCAGTGTTGAAGGAAGGTTGAACTGTCAGTCCAGTCAGCTTCTTTCCTTCCTCTCCTTTAAGTCAAGCCCAGAATCAGTTACTTTACTTGGTTCCCACCCTTTTACTAGCAACTTCTTGTGGCTTTCTTTTCAAAGTAAGTAGCTCATCAAGATCTGGATACATTTGCACCATGGAGAACATCGATCACCATTTGGGATCTCTAGTGGCTACAAGGACGTCATAAGCCTTCTTTACTAATTCTTTTTGTTTATCTTTTCATTGGCCATTTCCGTACTACACTGTTCTAGTGCTATTATTCCACTTTCAACATCCTGTGGAATTTTGGGGTTTGTAGTTTACTGAGGCCAAAGACTTCCCTGGTTGAGAATTCTAAAGGCCTCTCCCTAAACTGCAAATCCCAGGATTCCATGGGATGTTGAAAGTGGAATAATAGCACTATAACAGTGTAGTGCAGAAATGGCCATAGTCTCCAACATTTCACAGGTGAAAACCAGAGCATGTGGCCAAGAAGCATCAGTGTGTGGTCAAGACAGCAAAATGGAGAAGCTGCAGAAATTTATTTTTGCCTGAGTCTACAGATAAGGGAAATACTTTGACGCTCCTCTCCCATCCCCACCCCCTGCAACTGAGTTAAATGAGCACCAACTACTTTTTACTTTTGAACTCAGTTTACAGCAATGAAGTAAGCTGAGGACAAAAAGGGCAAGTGAGAAAGAGAAACTGGGACATTTTACAAGAAGCTGAAAAAATGGGATGACAGGAGATTAATTCAGACTGTCCTTGCCAAGTTGGAACAGTTGGAGAGTATGTTTTCTGCACTCATCATCCACCACCGTAAATACTAAGTCATCTTTCACACAGAGTGCTCTGGTTTCTTCCTAAGAAGCCTTGAGTCTGACTAGTCATACTGGTGGGACCTTGAGTCTATCGAGCCCTAAATTAGAATGAATAGGGAGGGGGCACTACTATCTTCTTGGTTTCAGGCAGCAAAATATCTTGAGATGCTCCTGTTAAGTGTTCACCAAAGAGTTTAAACATTTGCACCTGAAATGGAGTGTGTGAATGAGTCAACACATGTACTAAACAGACATGCTTGACAGGGGGTCATCACTGGCTGCTGTTCCCAGCTATGCGCATCCTTAGTGAAAAGCCTAGATTAGCCATCATGAATTGCATAATAAAATTTACATACATTGATTTATTCATCGAAATATATAGAATTCTAAATTGAACCATTTCAGGTTGCTAAGGGTGTGTGTATGTTTGTGCTGTTTTAAATATTGTATTATATTTTATAAAAAGGGATAGATGCCTCTCACATTTTTGTTTATAGAATCATAGAATCACAGAAACGTAGAGTTGGAAGAGACCACAGGGGCCATCCAGTCCAACCTCCTGCCATGCAGGAACACCCTCAAAGCACTCCCGACAGATGGCCATCCAGCCTCTGCTTAAAAACCTCCAAGGAAGGAGACTCCGCTACACTCCGAGGCAGCATATTCCACTGCCACACAGCCCTGACTGTCAGGAAGTTCTTCCTGAGGTTCAGGTGGAATCTCCTTTCCTGCGGCTTGAATCCATTGCTCCTTGTTCTGGTCTCTGGAGCAGCAGAAATGTTGCTCTGAACATTTGATAATGCCATGCTAAGTATTATGGAAGGACACAGAGGGATGAAACTCAGAAGCAGAGAAATCTCCCCTCCCATACCGAGCTTGCCTTGGCCCCTGAAGGGAACTGTCATAGATACATGCCCTGTGCACGGAACGTTATTATACCCTTCCAACATTTCACCAATAAAAATAGGGACCTATTTCATGAGGAAAGACACCCAAGCTAGAGATCAAGTTTGCTTTTTTCTTGTGCCTACTGGGAAGGGCAAGATTCTGCCCATTCCTCTCCTTTGCCCCCACTGAGTCAAGTGAATGCAAACTAGTTTTGCACTTTGAACTCAGTTTGGAGCAACTGAAGTAAAGCAGAGGACAAAGGCAGAAGGTTGGAGGAGGAGAGAGAAACTGGGACATTTTAGAAGCAGTTGAAAAAGTGGGATGGTAGAGGATTAACTGAGACTTTACCAGTCAAATCAGGACAGTTGGAGGGTATGTGATATGATACAGTCAGGTGTGAAAAAATTGTTTACACCAAGAATAGGCAACACTATAGTAGACCTCATTGCAATATTTACCTCATTTTGGCATTCCTGTACATATGAAAATGAGATCATAGACTTTCTTGTAAGAACCTATGAAAGTGAAAGCACTTTTAGCAAAGTGAAAGCAAAATGAAAGTAACAGCAAAGTGAAAGTAGATTTGCTACAAATCACTCTTGCACAAGAGAGATTTCTTAGTGTAACATTTTGAGACAAACCTCTCACTTTCAACTATGCTTTTGGACTTGTCCTTGGGTGAGGAGTGCACACACACACACACACACACACACACACACACTCAGGGGACATGATGGTTTTGGTGCTGCTCCTCTTTGGGTTGTGGCGGGAGGAGGCTTGTCACAGCAGAGCAGGAGCTGGGCTTTCTTTACTAACAGTTCCATGAAGTACTAATAAATCTTCTTTTACACCAATAACTTTGTTTGATCTTGATCACCTACAGATCTGTTTAGCCATGGTAGCCTGATCAAACTTCAACTGCTTCACATTCATGCCCAGCCCTAGACTAAAGGCCTTTCTCCACTACACTGTTATAGTGCTATTATTCCACTTTCAACATCCTGGGATTTATAGTTGGGGGAGGGGCATTTAGAATTCTTAGCCAGAAAACTCTATGGCCTCAGTAAACTACAAACCCCAGAATTCCACAGGATGTTGAAAATGGGATAATAGCACTATAACAGTACAGGGCAGAAGAGCCTTTGAGCAATAATCTTGGAAATTAAGCAACAAAGTTTCAACTGCTATGCAAGGTGTGCTCACCCTGTGTCTTGGGACAGTGACTTTGTTGTATTGGTCCAGGTCAAGTGCTGTTTCAGAGCAATGCTTTGTAAGCTATCTGATGTGAAAGGCCTGCATTTTTTTTCCTCGGGTATCCCAGGGACTGGTACCATATTTATGCCCATTAGTTACAGTTGTTTTGTTCTTGCCCCATAACTTTCCTGGCATTGTTGGTTGTCCACTTAGGGACCAGCACCTGGTCAATGGACCACCACTTCGAGGACACTCTGGTGCTCCAGTATAGTTGACTATAGGATCAGGCTAAAAATGTGCCTTTTGATTCTGGTTAATTTCTAATTATAATGTTTGCATCAATCTGAACTCTCTTCTGCTCCCCTCTCCTTTCCATCAATAATGCATGGCTTTGTGTTTATTGCTACTTAATTAATCCACACTTAGGACAATTAAAAGCCTGCAGAATTCCCTAAAGTGGGATGGAAGCAAGAGCAATATGCCTCCACCATTACTTCAAGCCAAGGGAAGCCTTCTCCAACCTGACACCCTTCAGATGTTTCATACAGAATCTTTGCTTACAGTGGTTAGGGGCTCATTGGAGTCTCCCCCCCCCCCAAAAAAAAACCCCTTTTCTGAATTCTGATTAACTCAGGTAATCAAAACCACAAAGATAAGATTTAGGACAGAGGAAGCCAGGTATCTTCCTAATCTTCTTGTGACATTTCTGTGGTTGTTCCTCTGGTGCAACTGACAGTCAGAACAATGTGAAAGCCAAACAGCCTTCTCCAATGTAGGGTGACCTCCAGATTTCTTGGAGTGTAATCAATATCACTTCCAACCCCAGCCTCCCCACCAGCTAGTTCTGATAGTGGAAGTTGTAGTTCGACACATCTGGAAGGTTCCAGATTGAGGAAGGACGATCTACTTTCTAGGTGGGTTTGTGGTCACTCAGTCTACAAGGCCATTTATATATTCTTATCAGACTCCTCTGTAAGTTAAGAATGCTGGTTTTGCTATTTCATCTTGAATGTTCAGGCACAGGTCGTTCCAGAACCACTTACAGCCAAGCACATACCAGCTCTCAATAGCCTTTCTCTGCATTCTGTGCTATTGAGGTTCAAAGCCACATGTTAGTTCGAGGCTATTAATTTAAGCAAAAAAGGGGAGCTTTCATGAACTATGTATGGTCCACTTTTCTTGAAGATAAAACAGACAGAAGCAACAGAGAGTATATGAATGTCAGTTGTTTGAGTTTTAGAGGGAAATGCCTCAATGGAATCTTCATCTTAGAATGAATACCTTAATTTCTTCCATCAGGTTTTCTAATGAGAAAGGAATCCACGGTCCCAGTTGACAACTTGGTTCATGCAATTAAATCTTTGCATCTTGCATGAGCAGACTACAGCAGCTGGGTTCTAGGGCTGAAGTGAGTGTTGTGCCTGGACTGGGGGAGGGGGGAGACAAAACATCCTAAGGAGAGCCAGGCTGTGCAGAATCAGAAGACCTTGGCCTCTCTAGGCCACTGTTCTTTTCCTACAATGGTCAGTCCAGAGACCTTTTTGTTTTGGACAATAGCATGCAGAGTCACAGCATGGACAGTGACCATGCTGGCTAGAGGGGACTCAGAGAATGATAGTCTAAAATGAGTAAGTTTTCCATGCTGTAGATCAATCAGATGCCAGTGAGAAGTCTACAAACAAGACACAAACAGAATAATAGGTAGCCACTCCAGCTTCTGTTCCACAGCAACTCAAAATCAAGGAAGAGATAGTTCCAAGGCTGCCAGGCAACTGCCAGAGTGCTTCCTCCTTTTCTCCTACAGAACTGCCAAAAAGCCTGGCAGCCTTAGAGAAAGGTTAGAAGGAAAGCAAAATAGGAGATGTTCCTTCAGCTCACCAAGAAACTTGCCTTGTGTTTGCCAGGTTGGTGAGCAAGCTCAGTGGTTGCTATACAACTGACAAGTTCTCACTTCCTTTCCCCCTCTTTAGAACTAACAACACAACTGGGAATGGGCTTGAAATTTGGTTGTCAGGAGAAGTTTTGGAAAGCCAACAGTTGCTCTACAGAGCCTGGATTCAGGAAGATATATAATCATAGCAAGGCAAGCACAAAGTGCTTCCTATACATAGAGATCCATCTCCCCTGGAAACCGCAAAAGCAGCTGTTTCAGATTGAAAAAGGTGGATATGAGAGATTTTCTTCCAATGGGAGCTTATGTCTAGAGGCAAATTGCAGCTGTGGAAGCAGCAAGGGTTGGCAGGACAGCAGCATGTTAAGAAAGGGTTGGGTTAACCCCTCTTCCCATATGCTTCCCAAAGTGGCATTAAAAATTGCTTAAAGCTGCTCTTTTCCATACAGTAGCACCTTTAATATAATTAGTAGTTTGGAGCTAGGATGGCAGGCAAGGCAGAACATAGCACATCCCATGAAATGGATTTTCAGTAGTCTCAGGACATTTTGGCCATGGTCCTGTTGGTTGGTATAGCAGTGGCAGGGCTTCTTGTTTGGCACTGTCACAAGAAGGAACAGCAGTGAAGGCTACTTCTGTCAGGAAAGAAAACTGTCTTGCCAACTACCAAGCTGGCAGGGCACCACCCTCTGCTGTCCCCATGCTGCCCCATGTGCACCCACATCAAAAAGTACCTTAGACCAGTGCAATGAAGAATTATGCTGATATAAGTCACCAATAGCATTCAAGCCATAGGATTAGATCCAGGCTGAGGGCCCTTCCACACTACACTGTTATAGTGCTATTATTGCACTTTCAGCATCCTGTTGAATTCTGGGGTTTGTAGTTTACAAAGAGCTCTCTAGCTGAGAATTCTAAATGCCTCTCCCTAAAACTGTAAACCCCAGGATTCCATAGGATGTTGAAAGTGGAATAATAGCATTATAACAGTGTAGGGTGGAAAGGCCCTTAGTCATGCTGATAGCAGACTCAACTGGAATCAATGGGGCAACTGAGTCACGACTCCAACATCCCAGTGATTTCAAGGGATCTATTCTAAACATGACTACTGGAGCCAACTTATAGGAAAGGAAGCACCTTGTGTGGCTGGTTGCCTGCAGTTCCAGGCTGAGGTTTAGCCTCATCCTGCCACGATAGAGGTTGTGTTTCCTGCAATGCGTTCATACAATTATTGTTTGTCTTCTGGAATTTACTGTCAGAGATGTGCTCAGAACTGGACATAGTATTCTTCACCTGTGTCCAGTTCTGGGCACCATAATTCAAGAAGAATATTGACAAGCTGGAACAAATCCAGAGGTGAATGACCAAAATGATGAGAGGCCTGGAAACCATGCCCTATGAGGAGTGCTTAGGGAGACGAGTATGTTTAACCTGGAGAAGAGAAGATTAACAGGTGACATGATAGCCATGTTTAAATATTTGAAGTAACGCCATACGGCAGATGAAGCAGGCTTGTTTTCTGCTGCTCCAGAGACTAGGACACAGAACAATGGCTTCAAGCTACAGGAAAAAAGATTACATCTAACCCTTAGGAAGAACTTCCTGATGGTAAGAGCAGTTTGACAGTGGAATACACTGCCTTGGAATGTGGTGAAGTCTTCTTCTTTGGAGGTTTTTAAGCAGAGGCTGGATGGCCATCTGTCGGGAATGCTTTGATGGTGTATTCCTGCATGGCAGGGGGTTGCACTCAATGGCCCTTGTCCTCTCTGCCAACTCTGTAATTCTATGTGGCGATAGTGTAGAAAAGTTAAACAGCTATCACTGGCCCTATCCTTAGGCTGAATGAGATGGACTCCTCAGGCAATAAATTCAGGATGCCATGAAAGGGCAATAAATGCTTATTTTATTCTTTCCTTGGAGAGCGATTGTTTTTGCAATTCTGTCTCAGGCATCGACATGTCTTGGGCTGGCCCAGTACCTCTATCTATTCTTCTGACACCAAAATGAAAGTTACTATGGGCCATGCAGTAGTTTTTGACTATTGTATCTCTGTGGTACAGGCCTTATATCTTTGGCAATGATACGGTAATTGCACCTGTTAATACTAAAAGTGACCAGCTGGAACTTGCTGCATTGGAACTGAATTCACTTTCTATATGAATGGTTTTTGAAATGATGACCCCTACGTACAGGATTGATTTGTGCATAGCAGAACTTGGAAATTAGTGTGCTGAAAGTAATGCTGCTGTCTGTTACTCTTTCATTTTCTTTTAGGTAGTGAAGCCCAGTGCAATTTCTTTAAAACATTTTAATGGCAATGGTCTTAATGCTAGATTCCCTTCCCCATAATGAACAATATTCACTTGCTATTTCAGAAATATTTCTTTGGGGAGGGAGTTGAATCATTGTGATGACTTGGAGGTATTTTTTAAAAACAACAACAATAGGTGGAATCCTGTTGGTTAGTTCTAGCTAGGACAGACCCATTCAATCAGTTGTTGAATTGAGAGTCAACACATGGATTAATGCAATTGCTTCAGTGGCTCTACAATATTAAGACAAACAATAGGATTCAGGCCATTGAGAGTAAAACATTTTATGTTATTGATTACTCATGAGTAATTACTAACATGCACTTGAAAAACAAGGGGCCCATGCATATTACATAATTATAACATTGGGATTTCACTTTGTCGTGGTTCCATTCTCTGGAATCATGGGATTTGCTTTTTGTTGTTGTTGTGTGCCTTCAAGTCATTTCCAACTAATGGCTACCCTAAGGTGACAGTATCATGGGATTTTCTTGGCGAGATATGTTAAGAGGGGGGTTGCCTTTATCTTCTTCTGAGGCTGAGAGAATGTGACCTGCCCAGAGTCATAGTCCAATGCTCAAACTACTACACTATGCTGGCCCTCATTTATTTTCTAAGGAGGGGCATTTAAAATTCTTAGTCAGAGAGAATTCTGATGCCTCACCAAACCACGGACCTCAGGATTCCATAGGCTGGAACCATGGCAGGTAAGGTGGAATCACAGTGTTATAACTGTACAGTGCGAATAGGCGCCGGGACTAATTAATGACATTCTGCTGTTCAGAGTAACAATTCCAAGCTTTGATGCATGGCTGTTAGCCATGATTGTTAAACGGAGTTTCAATTTATTTAAAAAATGTTTGGGCTAGATGGACATTTCATTAGATCTAGCATAGTAGCTCTTACGTGATACGCTACAGGAATTATTTTCTTTAGACTGAACATATCACATAGTCAGATCCTTCAGTCTTAAACGTATAGTTATAAACCAATAATTTCCTTCCCAGTCCACCTGTCAGCCTTGCATCCTCTACAAGAATCCTTTGCTAAGTTGTTTTTTAATATCCATGTCTATATATCTATATATCTGTCCCCACCCCCCCCGAGGAAGTCCTCTGTCCCTTTAAGATGCTGCCGTTGTCCTGGATCAGCCCAAGCGCCTATTAAAATTTTATGCGAAGTGTAAATGGGGCAAGTCTCCAGCTTCCTCGCTCCCATCGAATGATTTATTACTCGCAAATACCACAGAACTAATTAGTATAGTAATTAATTAATACGAATTTGCATATTTGCATGTGCAATTAGCGCAGTGGAGTGATTACTCTGAAAATGAGAAACTTGGGCTTGTCAGATGTTGGTGTGAACTGGACTGGAAAGGGGTGTGCAAATGAACTTTAAACAGCCTCGCACGCCAGGCGGGGAGAGAGAGAGAGACACACACACACAGAGAGACACATAGAAAGAAGGCCTTGATGAGAAAAGAAAGAAAGGAAAGGGGTGAGGTGGATGTATGCACAAGAAAGGGCGAGGTGGATTTACACTTTGCATGAACACATGCTTGGCGTCACACTCCCTTCTCTGCAAACTTGTATATCTGCTAGATCAAAGCTGTCTATGTTGAAAAAAAATTGTCTCCACTCCCCCACCCACCCACCCTTTCTACTAGAAAAAAAAGAGAGAGCTCCCTTTTATTCATGTATTTCTTTCGATGGCACGGCTCCAACTTTGCTGAGATCCAACCTTATTGTCATGCATTACGCTTCCCTTTCGTAGCTAAGCTATGTGTAATGGGATAACGCAAGCTGTTTTCCAACCCGGGCCTGGATTCATAGCAATAGCACCTTAAAGGTGCCGGACTCTATTTTTGTTTACCTCTTTGGGACCCCCATTGTGAATGTTATCCAAGCAATTCCTTTCCATCCATTGATTTAACTGGAGATATTTGTTTTTGCTTTAAAACAAGACAAGAACAAGGAAAAAAAATCACATTAGCACACAAGCAGAATGTCAGAGTGCTTTGTATGCTAAGCTAATAGTTCTGCTATCAGTGGTAAGGAAACAGTACCATATATGCAATAAGGCGGGCAATTAAGACCATATCCCACCTCTAGTATTAACTCCCATAATGTTGAATGCTCATGAAGAGTGCCCTGATTACTGTGGTGTATGCCATCAGTGATAATTGTGACAGGATTAGCTTTAGAGATACACACAGAGACCCTCTGTACTCTGCCTGCTTTCCTGAGTCTGTGATCATGCCATTCAAGAGTATGTTGCTCTTGCTGTGTGTCTCCAAGTCGTTTCCAACTTATGGCGACTCTAAGGTGACCCTATCATGGGATTTTCTTGGCAAGATTTGTTCAGAGGGGTTTGCCTTTTCCTCCTTCTGAGGCTCCGGCCGTTTCTGTACTACACCGTTATAGTGCTATTATTCCACTTTCAACATGCTATGGAATGCTGGGGTTTGCAGTTTAGGGAGGGGCCTTTAGAATTCTCAGCCAGAGAGCTCTTTGGCCTCAGTAAACTACAAACCCCAGAATTCCACAGGATGTTGAAAGTGGAATAATAGCACTATAACAATGTAGTGCAGAAAGGCCTGAGAGAATGTGGCTTGCCCAGAGTCACCCAGTAAATCTCCATGGTTAGGGAGATTCTAGGGATTCAAACCTTGGTCTCCAGAGTTATAGGCCAATGCTCAAACCACTACATGACACTGTCTCCACATCAAGAGCATACTGCCCAACATTTCACAGATGAAAACCAAGATACACGTGGCTGAGCAACATCAGAATGAGGTCAACATGACAAAAGTTATTAATGGGGAAGAACATACAAGCTAAGAAAAGCTGCAGCAGTTGCTATTGCATGAATCTAGAGTAAGATTCTGCCCCTTCTCTCCTCTCCCTCTGCTGAGTTAATTGAGTAGAAACTACTTTTGCACTTTGAATTCGGTTTGCAGCACTTGAAGTGAGCTGAGGATAAAGGGGGAAAATGGGAGGAGGAGAGAGACACTGAGACATTTAAAAAGCAGCTGACAAAGTGAGATGAGAGAGGATTATTTGGGACTGTCCCTGCCAAACCGGATCAGTTGGAGAGTACGCAAGAGCAGAAATTTACACTGAGTCCAGCATTCAGCATCTGAAACATATTGGCTACTGTGTTGTTGCTGTTTTAAGATGTAATTCCTAGCCCGCACAGCAAAAGAATCTCTTTGGTTGCACTTTGAGGTCATCAAGAGAGGCCTTCCTCACTTGCCTGCTACCCAAATTACTGTAGTTTGGTGAGTACAAGGGAAATGAGAATTTTTTTTTTAAAAGAGCCCCATGCCTCTAGAATGGTCTTGCATCAAGGGTTCATTAGGACCCTTCTTTGAAGATCTTCAGAAAAGCTCTGAAGCCCCACCTGTCTTCACTGGCCTTCCCTTGAATTGCACCTTCTAGCAAATGACTTCTATTGTGTTCCTACATTTTGGGGCTAGATTTTGGTAGCTTTATTCTTACTGACATGTAGTGTCATAGTATTATTGTTATTTACTGTTTTATCATTGCACTTTTTTCCCCCTGTTACATGCAGTATTTTGGGTGGGCTTCACCCTCTGGAATGGCCTACAAATAAGTTTAAACAGATCAAATCAGAAAGAGCCCTGAAAGTGGATGGACAACATCTACAAAATTAGAAGTGGAATTTCTGGTAGTCAAGGTGCAAAGCTTCTGTAGCTTTCATAGTTATTTAACTTTCCCAAGGCTGGCACCAAGAGAATAAATTATGTACAATAGATATATGCCCCATTTGTGACGCTGATAGAAATGACAGTGTGTATAGATTGACATATTACTGAGTTCACTAGTCTGTGGTCAGAGCCATCAACACCACAGAAGAGAAGAGAGATGCATTATATTGGTACTATATGTGCCTTTAAATCACCTGTTGACTTAGATGATTTCAGGAATTTCATAGTATTTTCCTTGGCAAGGACTACTCAGAGGTAGTTTTGCCAGTTCCTTCCTCTGAAATATAGCCTACAGTCAGAGAGCTAGCCTGGTGATTTGACCATTGGATTACAACTCTGGAGACCAGGGTTTGATTCCCCACTTGCCCATGGAAACCCATTGGGTAACCTTGAGCACGTCAGACACTTTCAGTCCCAGAAAATCCTATGATAAGTTTACCTTAGGGTTTCCATAAGCCAAAAACAACTTGAAGGCACACAACAACAACAGCCTGGTATTCATTGGTGGTTTCCCATCCAAGTACTAACCAGGGTTGACCCTGGTTAGATTCCAATCTCATATAGCATTTAGGACATTTAGGTTGTCTCTGGCATTGGCTAGTGGCTAACAATATAGGAATCCTCTGGACTGGCAAAATCTAAAATAGCTCTAAGATCTTCCTAACTGTCCATTTGTCTTTTCTTGGTTGATAAAGCTTTCTTCTTGATGTACTGCAGCCTTCAGTCATAAATTTGTTATAAATTCATCAAAAATTCATGGGACTTGCTCCATGCCTGACTGCCAACCTGTAGAATTAACTTGGGGTGGTTTTGGTATCCCTGTTAGCCAGGATCTGGCCTTAATACACTCATGTTCTGCCTGCAGAAAACCATGAGCTTACTGCAGAGCTACTGAATTGGAGAGCTAGTAAACTTTCTGATATCATCAAGTATAGTAGCAAGGCTTGGGGAAAGTCCTTTTTGGGGATTACAACTCCCAGAATTCCCCAGTCAGCTTGGCCAGTAGCCATGATTGCTCTAAAATTCTGGGAATTACAGTCCAAAAAAGTAATGTTTTTGTGCTCTGTATTTAGCAGAGATCCTGTTGGGCTTTGAACATTGTAGTAAGGCTTTGCTCTGTGGAATTCTTAGTATAGGTTTCCCTAACCTGGCCCTCGAGCCCTGTTGGACTACAAACCCATGTATGGTAGAGTTTTTAGTCCAATAGAGCTGGAGGGCACCAGGTGAGAGAAGGAAGCCCCACTTTAATAAGAATCTAAGAGCCCCATTGGAACATGCTAGCAGGACATCCAATTAAGCAGCTCCCAACCTTGGCTTCATAGAAGTGGTTAGATGACAACAACCTCAAGCACCATGGCCAGTGGTTGGAGACGATTACTCTGACCCAAAGGTGGGAACCATGGATGCTAGTCCAACCACTGGCCATGGTGCTTGAGGTTGTTGTCATCCAACCACTTCTATGAACCCAAGGTTGGGAGCTACTTTGTTTCCCATAGTCACAGACCATATGTTTCACAGAAGCTCATTGACAGGGCATATAAATGATGTCCATCTCACTGTGTTTTTCATCTAGTATTCACAGTTATATTCCCTCTACAGGTATGCTGCCTCTGAACATGCAGGTTCCATTGAGCTACCATTGAAAATAATTGCTGAGTTCAGTTCTGCAACTCTGACAGCTGCTTAACGGCTCTGGCATGCTTTGGTGCTGGAAACAACCTTGTGCCTGTTGCTTAGACAATCCCATTTGTATTCAGCAGGCCATCTGTCCTTCCATCTCCTCCTCCTGTTTTTGAAAATAACAACAACGTCCAAGAGTCCTGTAGTACCTTAAAGTGTAACAAATTTATAACGACGAGAGATTTTGTTGATAACACAGTACTTCAGTGAAGGTGGACAAGGAAGGTATTCCATATGCTACTGCAGAAAAAGTGCTGCCCTACTGTAATATGCTCCCTCAACTGTCCAATGACAGGATTAGCCTTTGTCAAGAAAGATTTCGCTCATACGGTTCTGTAATGTTTGAACTGATGTGGGCCCTGGAATCTTCCGAAAGCTGCCTGAGCCTTCTGTAGAGACTATCGTTACAAAAATCAAAAGCACAGGTGCAAAACACAAACTTTGGATCATTACTTTCTTTGTGTTTCAGTAGGAACTGTACCTCATAGCTCCATCTCATGTTGAAATATTCATGGTCCATGAACTTTCTTGTGTTTTAAGATCTTCTGTGGAGGGGCTTCTCTCTGTCCCACCACCCTCACAAGCACATCTGGTGAGAACACACGAGAGGACCTTTTTCGTTCCTTATGCCATGTTCTGGAACTCTGTTCCGAAAGAGTTTAGACTGGTATCCTCCTTGCTATCTGTCCACAGGCAGGTTAAGACTTTTGTAAAAAAAAAAATCAACAGGTTTTTCGTTGAACACTGATTGCTCAAAGAGATTGGGCCTTACAGAATGGAGCTGTACTGTATCTCTGTTCTGTTAATTTGTGGTTTTTAATAGCTATGTTTTAACTGGTTTTAATTTGGTGGATAGTTTAGTGACATTTTAAACTTTTGTTATTTTGTAAAAAGCTATTTTTCTTTTAGCTTTTGTAAACTGCCTAGACTCCTAGACTGGAAAAAGATGGGATGCTGTTGTTGTTGTTAATACCATGTGAAGAATTCAATAAGCCATGCCTTGTGTTGCCAGCTCTCACAGCCTGGCCCCTCTCCTTCAGTCTCAAAACGACAGAAAAGGATCTCAGGGCAAGAGTGCTGCTTGGGAGGCAGGGAGGGGAACGGGGGGGGGGGAGAGAATTTTCCTCATTTGTTACACTTTGTATTTTTTCTTTGAATGGCACCATCTGTGCAAGTGTGGTTGACCGTTAATGTAGCATGCTTAATGCCATCACCAGGAGCTGAAGTCTCAGGTTTTGGCCCTGAAATTTTAGGGCCTGGGATAGTCTTGGTCTGTCAACTCTAGCTACAGCACAGGTATGTATGTAGCTGCTGCAGTACTACCGAAAGCATCTCCCTTGGTTGCTTACAGATATAATCCTTCTTGCTTTCAAGTTTGAATTATCTTCCCTTGAGATCAGAAATGAAAGATGGGAATCAGGTTTCCCTCAAAATCATTTTTTTTCTCCCCTCAGATCTCTCTCCAAATTAATGGGGAAGTTTCCAGTCGACAACTTCTCTTCTAAAGCTTGGACATCTCCCACACTTTTTTTTTTAATCCCAAACACTGGGGCAAGAGGATTGAAACAAAGCATTTTTAAAAAATGGAAATGATCTTCTACTCTGTTATAATTCCATCAGAGAGATTGGTTTGGCAAAAAATTGTGGAAAAAAAATTGTGAAAAAAAAGGTGAAAACTGGCCCCTGCACATTCCTAGGTTGCCTACCCTTGTCACAAAATTTTGCTACTATCTTCATTTTATGGAATGCAGCAGAGATCTCCCCTGGTCGGGGAGCATGGGCGCCTTTACTTTGAACCTGGTGGCCCTGTCTGCTGTGAACCATCTTGAAGGGCTACCTGTGACTGCATACAAAGGTTCCTCAAGCCTAGAAGGAAATCATGTGCAAGATCATGTGCAAGATCAGACTATGGCCATTTCCACAGGGGGTAATAAAAATGGTGCAGTGCGTCCTCATGGAGGACGTCTGCACCTTGGAGCGGACTGGGTCCGGACTACTTACTGTAGATCCGCACCTGAGTCCACTCCGGAACGATCCCAAATGGTCCTCCAGCGTGCTTTTGAAAGACCTGATTTCTCTGGTCTTTCAAAAGCACGGAGCGCACCACTGAGAGCCTGTGATCTGCCAAGGGCAGGCTTTAGGCTGGCGAGCTTCAGTGGTTGGTCGAGACCCACAACCAACCGGAAGCTGCCATTTTGGACACCGGTGCAGAGCAGATCGACGATCATGCACTGCTCCAGAGCAGCCGGGACCAGACCGGGGAGCCAGAAGATGTGGTAAGTAGCGGTGCGGGGCGATTCCCTCGCCCCGTGTGGAAATGGCCTATGAGACCAATATGCAGTATAATGTCTTTGGACCCCAGAGAGGCAACCTGGTGTCATCTCTCCAGATGTTTTGGAGTATAACGCCTGTAGTTGATTGTTTGATTACATTAAATGTATTAATCCCACCTTTCTGCCCAAAATTGCCCCCAAGGCAACTAACCATAATGAAATTTAAATACAGGAAGCCACCACCAAATTTTGATCCCCTGTTTTCTGATGACTCACTCTTTTGACTTTTCCAAATTAAGGACAAGTTCCATTAATTTGTTGGGGGTTCCACTCTTTCATCCGTTCTTGCCTACGGAAGCTCGCTTGGAACCATTAACATGCATGTGTTGCTTGCAAAGCAAGCTGAGAGGGGAGAAAAATGGTGCTAAGCCTGCAGAGAGACTTTGCAAGCAGCACACACACAATCAGTAACACACAATCGGTAACAAGTGAGCCCCCGTAAGTCCTTCATACTCCCTACAGTACAGTACACGGCTTTCACTTTTCAACCAATTCCATTTTCTGACAGTGCTCTGGTCCCTAACCTGTCAGATAAATGGGAAAGTCTGTAAAAATAGAATTATAGGCAAAAGGTAAAAGCAAATTAAAACATCAAGGAAACATAATAATAAAAAAGATATAGCTGTGTTTGAGCAGCTTGAGATCCAACCAATAACAATTCAATTTAAACACCAGAGGCTTGTCTTCTCTGTGTGCTGGAGGAAAGGCAACATAGATGAAACCAGTCTAACTTCCTTTGGCAGGGAACTCTAGAGCCTGAGGCAGTCACCAAGAAGGCCTTCTTTTATGTTCCTCCACTACACGTGTCTCTGATGGTGATTGCACTGAAAGAAGGGCCTCTCCCATTGGCCTTCCTCCTGGAGCTAATAGGAGCTGCAGTCCAAAACACTGCATAACCCTGTTCCAGATTGTCCAGATAGTGTTACTACCCTGGCTAGTCTGAGCTTTGGGGATATTAAAGATATCCTCTTGATATCATAATTCGGCTTCACTTCTCTATTCCTCTCCACGTGCTTGCGAGGCCACCGGACAAGCACGTAAACAAGCTCGGCCATTAATAGCCGTAATATTCAAACTACAATACAGGCAGGCCAGAAATAGCTGACTCGCTGCTTTAGGAGACCTCCAGGCAAGTACTCTGATTAAGTATGCACGCCACTTACAAAAGAGCCTCTGCCCCGCGATGGCAGCTTGATGGGTAAACTATACAATACCCAAGTACTCTGCGTTTGCATACTGGCTACTCTATTGAGAACTGCTACGATAACTCAATCATTCAGATTCTGACCTTTCGGAGGCTTTGTCTCCAACTCCAAATCTATTGTTTTCTCCCAAGTACGGCATAGCCTGCAGTCACATTCTCCTTATAAAAACCCTTGATTCCGAGACCTTCCTCGGATCGCTCCCGAGTTTCATCCCGCCTTGCTGCCGCTTTGCTTAGCAGCTCCACGTGCTGAGTTACATCACACCCCAGCTTCGCTCTCTATTTTTCTGGGCTTCAGGACAGGTGAAGTATCACGCAAACCAACAACCCCTCTAAAAATCCCTCTATACTACTTCAGCCTTTATTTTATTTAGTTATCTTGTATGAGTGTGTCACATACACTGTTTTGCTTGTATTTAATAAATACCAGTTATTATTTCAACTTCTGTGTTCTCCTTGACTCGACCCGACCCCGTAGACATAGGGTTCAAGATCTCGCTACGTTACCCTGCCTCTCGTAACGCTAAGCAGTGCTCTGAGCTGATTTTCCCCAACTTTAGTGGAGCACATTTTGGTGTCCCTGCCGGGACCCCCAGTACACAGGGTAACAATAGGACCAATATCTGGAGAAAGGCTTTCTGCCCCTAATTAGTCAAATAAAGCGATATTTTGTGCCTTCAAGAATTCTGGCTCTAGTAACTGATTTTAGCTACTCAAGGTTGGAAAATAAAACATTCTCCAAGCCTGGCTTTGTATTTACCCACCATAACTCTGTCCTGATCCTGATACCTGGCAATTGGAAAATTGTTCTTCAAGCATGCGAAACAGTGTCTTTATGAGTAAAAAATAGCCATGAGAAAGACAGGTCGAGACAACAGCAGCTGATGGCTTCATGTCAGTGGGGTATGAATCCATTTCAGGTTTTAGTACCAATTTTAATAAGAAGGAAGAGGAGGAAGGAGAGGAGAAGGAGAAGGAGAAATATCCTGCTTTTTCTCCAAAACTGGGACTCAGATCAGTTTACAATTGTTCTTGTTGTTTACAACATGGTTAAAAACAAACAAAAAGTGAACATTAACATAAAATTGAACTATTCACAGTATTAAAACAATTCAAGTTAAAAGAATAAAATGCAATTTAAAAAATATTTTAAAATTATCAAAATCAGTTCAGTTTAAAACAGTACAGTACTTCCCAGCTTATTCTTTAAAAACTTTCTGTTTTAAAAGCCAGTCAGAACAAAAAGGGTTTAGACTGCCAACAGGGAGACAACAAGGAAATAACAATGTTCTGGCCTTCCTAGAAAGGGAGTTCCAGAGTCTAGGGGCAGCCACCAGGAAGACTCTGTCTTGTGTCCCCACCAACCATACTTTGAAAGGAGTTACCCAGGGTATGACCATTTCCACACTACACTGTTATAGCACTATTATTCCATTTTCAACATCCTATCGAATCCTGGGGTTTGCAGTTTAGAGAGGTGCATTTAGAATTATCAGCCAGAGAGCTCTTTGGCCTCAGTAAACTACAAACCCCAGAATTCCACAAGATGTTGAAAGTGGAATAAGAGCACTGTAACTGTGTAGTGAGGAAATAGCCTATGATTCCTGAACATTGGATTGTTGTTGTTGTTGTTGTAACTGTTGCTATGCTCCTTCAAGTCATTTCCACCTCGTGGTGACCCTAAGGCAAACCTATCATGCATTGAATAACTCTTTTAAATTTTGCCCTAACATCTTGAGTAGAGATACACGTACACCACTGGCGTGGATTTATACCAGCTGCAACTGGTGTAGCTGCGGAGTTTTAAAAACAAAGAGAAGTTAAGGAGTGTGCCATTTTCAGAATGGTGCAGATCAAATTTATCTTGTTATTCCATACAAACTGAAAAGGCAGCTCATTGTCATTAAGACTGTAGGTGCTTTTCCTGAAATAAAGAAAGTAACACATTACATTGAGCTTTGCAATTTGTAAATAGATTATTCTCTGGGATAGTTGTCATTTTTCAGACAGGCAAACAAGCGTTGCTGCTTCCCTTAACTCTATGAGGTGACCAGAGGAGATCTCCTCTCCTTTGTCACTTTAAATCAAGAGTCCAGTCCTGCTGAGAACAGGGCAGAACCCTGTCGGCGGCCAGCCGTATCATTCAGACTAGATTAGAGAGAGACAACACTAAGCTTTCAGGAAGTGTGGCTTATGATGGCCAGCCACACTTCCTGGAGTGGCTCCTGCCTAGTAACAATGATAAGCATTACTTGTTGCATTTAAAAAAAAAAGGCAATGACTTTGGCAGTCTGTGGCTGTTTCTGCACTACGTTGTTATAGTGTTATTATTCCATTATCAACATTGTATGGAATCCTGGGGTTTGCAGTTTAGGGAGACAGCTCTTTGGCCTCCGTAAAGGACAAACTCCAGAATTCCACAGGATGTTGCAAGAGGAACAATAGGACTATAACAGTGTAGTGTGGAAATGGCCTGTGTGTTACATACCAAAATAAATCATGTTATACTTACATGGCCTTCTGCAAAGTATATCATTGCGGCTTGCATCATGCCTTCTTAACGGCATCATCATCTTGCATCATCTAATAGGCAGTAGCTAACGATGACCTTTGAGAACAGCTTTTGCATAACAGAAGAAGCTGCAGCAGGCCTTGGTTGCTAGGGCAATTTGGAACCTGGTTTTGAGTGTTGCTGATAAATTGATACTCCCTTATGGCAAAAGTTCTTGGTCAGAAGATGAAGAATGTGCAGTCCTACCAATACCCTACAAGAGCCTGGATAAACTTTGTACATCTACAGGGTAGCTTCTATTCACTTCGTGTCTCACGCCAGAAGTCCCATTGTCTACCACAATGGCTCCAGTGAGTTCTCATTTAAACTCACCACAGACTCAAATTCTGCAAATCCAACTCATCTTCAGGGATGGTCCATGCTTCAATCTATCCTCCCCACCCGCAACACCAATCTCTCTTTCTTTCCTTTTTTTTTTTTTGCCATGTGCTGTCTCTGTAGCAACCACCATCGTTACGTAGTGTTGCCATGGCAATGGCTGTTGATGTGTGCCATCATCTCCACATTGCCTGTCTCCATCAAGGCCTATCTCCATGGTGACTTCTTCTCAGGCTATATATCCAACATGTTCTTCTCTGGGTGAGGCTCCACCTCTTGGCCAAGAGACAGCAGGCAGCCTTGAACAAGAATTTCTACCACAGGGTTGACTTCCATCACAGCGCCCCCTCGAGGCTAACAGTGGGAAAATGCAACCTCCATGCGAAGGAGAGGCTAAATCAGTATGTGTGCTTTCCTCCTTCTTTCCCTGACCGTGTGGAATGACCTGCCGGAAGAGAGTCACGTTCCAAATGCAAAAAAGTACTAAAGACCTATCTCTTTTGGCAGGCCTACCCAGTCTATTTTTAATTATGACGTATTTTAGTTATGATGTACTTTAATTATGATGTACTTTAAATATGATATATCTGTATTGTAAATGGTTGTATGTGTTTTCAGTGTATTTTAATCTACAATGTGTTTTTAATTGTATTTTAATTTATGTTGTACCCCACCTCAAGCCTTGGGGAGAGGCAGGTAAGAAATAAATAAAATAAAATAATAATAATAATTATTATTATTATTATTATTATTATTATTATTATTATTATTATATTACATAATGGCCCTTTTCACATGTCCGGGGGGGGAACGGGCGAAAACGCCCAAAAACGGAGCTTACCTCCAGCCGGGTAAGTCCGTCACCGCGTGGAGCAGCGCTCGCTCGCTGCTCCACACTCCTCCGGCGTCGCAGATGGCAGCTTCCGGTTGGCGGAGGCTCTCCACCAATCGGAGAAGCTCGCCAGCCGGAAGCCCGCCCCCGGCAGATCTGCAGGCATGCACTTGCGCGCGCCTGCAGATCCACTTTAGAGCCCGGCGACGGAGCGGCGCGGGGCTGCGCACTCCGTGCTTTTTAAAAACCTCTAAAAAGAGGTTTTTAAAAAACACGCAGCCCGGCTAGTTCCGGCCGCTCCTGAGTGGATTCTGGTGTGAAACTGCGAAAAGTAGTCCACGCCAGTCCACTCTACGGTGTAGACGACCTCTGTGAGAGGTCGCTCTACACCGTTCCCCCCCCCACATGTGAAAAGGGCCAAAATATATTGTATATTATATATTATTATTATTATTATTACTACTACTACTACTACTACTACTACTACTACTACTATTACTAAAGTACTTTAAGTGTATACCTCAAAACAAGGCCCACAGTCCTGTATATACATGAGTAAGCTGGAGCTATACACACATATGCCTTTTAAAGAACATTGTATAAAGTGGTGTCCCTTGCCTTCTTTTGCAATATCTCCCACCTGCACAAGCCTGCTTCATCACGGAGGCTCATACTTCCTTCCAAGGGAGGGTGTGGGGTGACTGCCTGCCTGGAGGAAACTGCAACTGTTACCCTCTTGGATCTCCAGCTGCTGTTTCTCCGTCATCTAATGTGTGCAGTCAAGCACTGCCCAAGTGCTCTGCAACTTCCTCTGGCCACTTAATGGCCTTAGGGTACAATCCCCACTAGGAAGCTGCCTTTTACATGGGCAGAAGGCAGCGACAGTATGGGAAGAGAGTTATGGTTTGCCTGTCTGGATGCAGGATCTCAATCCAGAAGTACAAATGCAATAAATATAAATATATTATTTTTACATGTTATCCAAATTCTGGATAGGTAGCTATATTAGTCCATTGCACCAAAACTGTAAAGTTTTGTGGCACTTCTTTAAAAAAAATTCCTTGTGCTATATGTTTTCATGCAGTTGAGCTCACTTGGTAAGAAGCATATAAAGTACTAGTGTATATACCCGGCGTTGCCCAGGATTTTATTTTCTCATAGGTAATACGTGTTAGAAAGTTTTGAGATGCTGTGTCTCTAATTCCCCAAATTGTCTTGTCCAGTACCTGTAACTTTTCCCCATATTTCCCAATCAAATCTGTATTCAGAGTTATTAACATGTACAAATTGAGGAAATACACTGCCCTCCTCCTTGCTGCTAGGCCTCATCTCCATAGCAACTGGCCTGTTCAAGACAGTCACAGTTGACTGAGGCCCAGGAGCTCTCTGCTGAGAATTCTGAAGGCCCCTCCCTAAACTGCAAACCCTAGGATTCCATAGAATCTTCTTAGGCAGCCAATCATATGAGGTTTTCACCTGACAGAGACAACAAACTTGGACTTTTATATATTAGATATAACCATATAAGCATATAACGTGTTATTCACAGTTTGCTGATAGATAGATAGTTGTACAAATGTCCACATGTATGCATGTGCACAAAAAAGTCTAAGTAAAAAAGACTGGAATGAACAGAGAAGAAAATACAAGAAGGCTAAGAGATCCTCAGCATTTCAATGCAAAACTCAGATGTTTGCAAGATAAGAGTATTGCCATTAGCCAATACAGCAATTGGCAATATCTATCATAAGCTAATTGGATACATGTCATGAGAGAGAAATCCATGACCTCTTGATTAGAGATGGTGCTGAAGCTCTCAGTGACTGGATTTGGAATGTACATTTATCCAAATCACGACAGACTCAGTTCTAAAATGAAGACCATTTTCTCCAAAGTTCTTCTCTGGCCTGGAATGTAAAATAAGACTCTGAACATGTGCTGTCAGCATTTAGGCAGACCAATGCTAACTACTTTGGCGGCACATGGACAAAAAAAGAAATATTTAATCCTAAATCTCTGTTCTTGCAACAACTCTCTTTGATTGCTGTGAAAATACATGACATACAGCCGTCTGCCTTTTAAGTGTGTGTGAGATTCATATTAATTCCCTGTTCTCCATTAAAGTCTTGTTGATTGCTATGAAGTATATGGGGAGAACACCCTACCAGGTCACCAAGTGGGTTTACATGGCCAAGTGGGGAATCTAACCCCAGTCTCTAGGGTCATGTTCCAATGCTCAAACCACTACATCATGCTGGCTCTGTTTCTCCTTTAAAATACCTGATTTTAACAAAATCATCACCACTATCATTTTCATCATTAGTCAATTTTTTTAAAAAATCACTGAAAATAGAAAGAGAACTTCTGGACCCCAGAGGGTCTTGGGGCTAGAAAATGGCCTCTGTGTCCACCAGACAAGGTGGACCACCAGACCTTGTACACACTTATTCTAGTACTTAAACACCACCCACTGCTTTTTACAATTAAAACCCATTACAAAATATAACAATGGTCCAGAAAAATGGCAACATGACAAAACAGAGATAGTCTCAGCTGATGAGAAATGACGGTAGTGAGGAATTTGTCTATGCAAAGCCTTGCCAGAATTAAAAAGTTGTTGTTATCTGGTGAAACATAACAAGACAAGGTGCCAGGCAAGTTTTGTGGGACCACAAATGTCCCAGTTTTGGGCCTGTCCACCTAGATGGCCTCTTTTCCCCCTCCCTGTTAACTCCAGCAACATTGGAACATAAAGAAGGGTCATTCTGCTAGGTGGTGGGAGAAGGGAGGCTGGCATAGCAGGAGGCAGTGTCTGGAAACCTGTATTTTCAAACAAAGTTGCATTTGAAAAAGAGCCCCCATCAATCTTATATCTTGAATGAAGGTACTGGAAGGCACCTATATGCTGATCTGAAACTTACCATGGGCCCTCTTACTTGCATAATTCCAGCACTATGACCCCACTTTAACTGCTATGACAACATCAACATCCTGTGGAATCATGGGATTTGCTGTTTAGGAAGGAACATTTAGAATTCTCAGTTCCTTCAGTCCCCAAATCCTTCAGAGAGATTCTAGTATCTCACCAAACTGCAAGCCCCAGGATTCCATACAACGTTGTCATGACAGTTCGAGTAGAATCATAGCACTATAATTGTATACAGTGCGCCCACCGTATATATGCAGGTTCTGTTTCAGGAACTTGTTTTTCTTGTTGTTGCTGTTGTTGTTGTTATATGCTTTCAATTTGCTGTTAAATTCTGCCCCAAATCAATCCTAAGGTAATACCAAAAAATGTAAAACAAAAAATGTGAGTGTCACAGCCCACTGTATTCAATGGATGCAACATGTGTGCCCCCACACCTGTGCAGGTGTGCACCTGTTGAATCTATTGACTATGACAGGAAGGTAATTTTGCATTACCTTGCATTTGTGTGTGTGGAGGTCACACCAGAAGAGGGCACACTGTAGAGTGACAGGACCACACATTTTATCGACAAAATCTTCAAAGGCAAAATGAAGTCTATTCGGATTACTCCATGGGCCACATAACACCAGTATATCACCTGATAGAGGCATATTGGAATATCTGCTGACTTTAATCCTCCATTGCAATTTATGTCTGCAATGAGGACAGAAGGATTTTCAGACCCAAAGCCTATTTTAGCTTTCTTTCTTTCCCCATCTTTCTCCCTGACACTGCAGTGTCTCACTTGATCTTGGTATTTCAAAAGGCTGCATACATCTTTCTGTTCTTTTTGGTTGTCCTAATATTGGTAGTACCTTAGGATGGATTTGGGACAGAATTTAACAGCAAATTGAAAGCATGTAACAACGACAACAAGAAAAACATGTTTTTAGAGGTAATTCATTCCCCCTTTAGGTGAGATTCTTCTGGGTTTTTGGGTGGTGGTGGTGGTGGAATGAAACACTTGGGAGTATCTTTTTCTTGAGGGTGCCTTGGTGACTACAAAACAGTCTGGGGGGCGATGGATCATGGACCATACAGTTCCCAGTCCTGCATTACACCTGCAGGATAGAAACCCTTCCGGATTCATGCAAGACATTTTGTTCCGGGACACAGGAGGCAAATGACAAGCTGTTGCTGTCAAAGTCAAGGAACACAGAACCCAAGGCCACTTGGATTATTTTGTTATCTGAAGCAGACAAAAATTCAGAAGCACCTCCTCTCCTTCTGGCTATTAAGCAAGATGATCATAAATTAATAACTTACAATGTGCTGCTCTTTCATGACACACTCCAAATCTGGTCATATACAATCTACGTACCACAGACTACCTGCTTTTGGTGACACCAGGCACACCTGCCTGTACTCTGTCACTTGTATCAATGTTGTTCTCCTGAGTTGGATATTTTATGAAGATATGTAAATGGTGACCAACCAGTCCTGCTCGTTTAAATAAGTCTACTATCGCTGGAACTAACACATTGAATTGAGCCCATAGAATCCTTCTCCCCTTTTCTTCATATCCTCCTTCCTCCCTAAATTTTAGTGTTGAAAAAACTGTGTCTTACCTTCAACCACAGATTTGAATAAAAGTACTCATTGTTATATCTGGTTGTGCCATTTCAAATAAGGGATGGGGGCTCCACATAAAACAAACAAAGAAATCTCTGCATGTAGAAACCTTGATGCCAAGGAGAAATGTTCCAGACTAGCCTCTTCTCTCATGTGCAACATTGCAGTAAGTGTGTGTTGCAGTGAGGGTGGGGGAAGTTTTGAATAGAGAACTTGATTAGGTGAGCCTCCATGTGCAGCCTGCAATGATACAGCCTGGGCACAGGTTTGTCAGCTCAGTGAGAAGTAGGCCTTGGATGTAGTGATGCTGGCCATGTAAGATTCAGCATCCAAGCTTACAATATGGGCTCATGGGCATGTGCAGTTTTTATAGTACAGAAAATACATCTACATGAAAATGAGAAAGATTAATGCATACTTTTTCTGCTCTTCTTCCTATTCCCTCCAAATGCCCTTCTTTTTCTCCATCCAATGGCAATGGAATGTATGGCACAGAGAAGGATTAAACTCAGCTGTTGTGGCTCAAGATTTAGTCTGAACTTTAAAAGAGGTAACCAAGATACTGATCCTATTTGTGGGGGTACAGTTCAGCACCTTGGATAGTTCCCTCAAAGCTTCATTGCCCCATTGACATGGAAGCCTCCAGCTGCCAATGCTCGAACTCTGATCCTCTGATGGACCACATCTCACGATCTTCCTAAGAGAGCTTCTTAGTGGTACAAGCTATACAGTAGCCTGCTGTAGGTTATTGCATAGCTTTCCCCACCTTGGTGCCTCTCCAGGTGTACTGGTCTGCAGCTCCCATTCTCTTCAACCAACTAGGACACCAGGTAGTGGTGCTTAGAAGCATTAATATGGATTGCATAGATAAAGGTGTTCGTAATAGTGGCTACTACATTTCTTCACAGATCTATCCTGCAAATAACCATCTAGATGATTTTTTTGTAACGCAAGACCCGGGCAGATTGCTTTAAAGCAGGGACTTCTGGCTCATAGCACATGGTCTCAACTAGCACTCCATACAACCCTTACCTCTAACCTTGAGGTCTCTCTCTGTCTCTCATTCTTTCTCTCTCTCATCTATCCATCATCTATCATCTATCTATTATTTATCTATCTCTTAATTGTTACTTGAACCCTTAGAGCCACCAGCTGGAGCCTGATGTAAATGGAATCTTTTTGGAAATAAAGAATGCTGAATCTGGAAATCTTTTTGAGTGCTGGAACTGAATGAAAGTTATAGATCTTCCACACAAAAATATACTCCTTGGTTATGCCCAAACTGTATTTGTATCACTAGTGCCATATAGGAAGGGAATATGGCTGAAGGAGGAATATTCTTGCTGCTTTTTTTAAACAATTGGCAGTCAGAAATGTGGACCTACTTCAGATAGTCTAGAGATCTGCCAGTAGATCTAGTTCTGCCTTCTGCCCACTTCTACACAATATTGCACCAGCCTTACATAGCATAGCAAGACAGGGAGGGGAAAATGGAGGAAAGGTGGGCACAGGAGAGATGTGACAAGCGTGGCTGAAACTGAAGAATGATGGCCAGATAGAAACCATATATAATACATTATAAGCAGTACAGCTGATTACATAAGTGGATAGATAAGATGATAGATAGATAGATAGATAGATAGATAGATAGATAGATAGATAGATAGTAAAAAGAAAGAAAGCTCCATTTCCTCTCTGTGCCAAGTGTTGTGGCAGGCAGCCAACCCTGTAATATTCCATACACTGCTGCTGCTTGGGCTTAGTGAAAGAGACAGAAAAGGGAGGTGTGGATTGTGAGGGCCTGGAGCAAGTGGCACAAAGAGAGGGGTTATTGCCCATCCCAGGGGGGCAGCTGAAGGAAAAGGGACCAGCCATGATCTGGCACTTCTGCCATGGAAAATGGGGTCATCTCTCTCTCTCTCTCTCTCTCTCTCATTCACACACACACACTCCCTCACACCGCCCTTCCGAGCATCCAGCATTTTCTGAAACTGGCAGTGCCAACTGAGCTCGCTTGCACAATGTCCTTCGAAATGGGACTAAGCCGACACCATCTGGGCATGGGGAGGGGGGGTATGTGGTTTTTTTAGCACTTGTTCTCTCTCCCCGCAGACTGGCTCTGCCGAGTGCCAAAAGAGCTCTTGTTAATCCATGACATACTGTGGTGGTGTGGGTGCCAAGCATGCATTTGGGCTGCGAAAGATACCCTTTTCCCATTCTGACTGTTGCGCTGGAGAAGGACCATCTCGTGCTCTTTCCTTTCCATCCTTCTCTTGGCTGGTGTCTCTTTGTCCAGCTCTGTATCATTCTCTTTCTCTTTCAGTCTTTCTCTCTCTGTCCTAGTAGGGCAAGGCTGCCCCTTCCAGAAACTACCACCTCTCAAGACCCCATACTCATTTCACAAGGACTTTTGTCTCCCCTGTTTTTCTTTTTTGCAATCAGAATTAATTATGGAAAGCAGGGACATTTGCATAATATGTTTAAAAGATGCAGCTTCCATTTGGAGTGGCAAATGTATCAGGTTCTCCTTTCTTTTTCTGCTCTCCTTTTTTGTGTTTGCTGTCTTTGCGGAACGGTGTTGCTTTTGGCTAGAGGAGCTGATAAATGGGGAAAAGATAGAAAACTGAGGTATCAGAGCCAGGCCATGTTCTCCCTGATAGTAGTTGCTGAAAAGGGGAGCTGAGGTCTTAACACAGAGCAGGCAGGAGCTACTGCGGCACTGCTGTATTGAGCAGGCAAGAACAGAAGTCCAGCCAGCCTTGCTGGGCTGAGAAGCAAGCCCGGCCTATCAAAAGGACTTCAGGTGTCTGGATGGCCATCTGTAGAGAGTGCTTTGATGTGGGTTCCAGCATGCCAGGGGGTTGGACTGGATGGCTCTTGTCATCTCTTCCAGCTCTATGATTCTATAAAATCAATTTAAAACAATAAATTATAACAATAAGGTCTCTTTCATCTACACGATTATGGCACTGTGATGCCACTTTAACTGTCATGGCTCCATCCTATGGGATCTTGGGATTTGTAGTTTGGTAAGGTAGTTAAAATTCTCTCTCAGAGAAGCCTAGTGCCTCATCAAATTATAAATCCTAGGATTCTGTAGGATGTAGCTATTGGAGATAAAGTGGTATCAAATTGCTATAACAGTCTAGTATGAAAGACAGCTCAGATATTTGCTCAAGAAGTGACCATTCACTTCTCCTCTAGCATGGCAGAAGGCTGGCCCTACCATTAGGCAAAGCAATGCACGAAAGGACGTTACATTTTTAATTTTTTAATTTTTTAAAAATTAATCAGTTAACAACATGTTTCCTTTCAGATAGACTAAAGACATTACAAAAAACAAAACCTTGTGTCTAAACATTAATAGAATAGATGTCTCAAAAATTTCATGTTTGTTTTGTCATATTTTTACTACCAAGGATGGGAAGAGATGGGATTTTTCTTTTCAGATGTCAAAATATCTTGGTTGGCTTTGGGTATGATGCACCTTGAATGAGTCGAAAGAGGGCACCTAAGGTAGCAAAATGTCTTGTATTGGTCCTTTTTTGGCTTCAAGTTGTAATCTGTAATCTAAACCTGAAGTTTCTGTACCAATGTTCCAGGTAGACACCATTCTCCAGAATTCAGCATGGAAACAGTCAACTTATATATAAGTGACTGTTAAGATGGGGTGAGTTTTCCTTCACTGGAGATATTTAAGCAGAAGTGGGAAAGCCATCTGTAGGTGATACCAATTTTTCATCATGTACTATATGACCTTGCATTAAGCAAAAGATTGGATTAGATTCGGTTTGTGCAAAAGACGGATCGGGTAGATCTTGAATGATAATGCAATAGATCATCAAGAGTTTCTGATTTTCCACTGTCCAATAAAAGCAGCAATTAAAAAGCTCTCCCTGATGGGGGAGCTCCCCCTCACCCAAAAAAAGCTCTCCTCCCAGAAAATAGGTTGCTGACAAAAAAAGCATTTGGAGCAGGAGAGAAAGAAGAAAGGATCTGGGTGCAAAAACAAAACTCAATAGCTTGGCTTTGGTACTGGTCACAAAATACTGAATTAATCGTGTGCTCAGAAGCCTCTGTTTCTTCATTCTAACTCTATGCCTGCCTTCCTGAGCCACTATTTTAACACCTGCTTCCAGCTGATGCCTCTCACGAGCCTGTGATCCAAACAGCTTGTGAGGAAGAGAGGCATCACTCAGCCACTGCAACTGACACACACATCCCTTCCTGCTTGGATCAGGTTCTAGTAAAACACAGGTTGACAGTGCAAGCCTTAAGTCCATCCACCCCTGGATTGGATGACCCCCATTATTCTTTCTAACTCTGTGATTTTTTTTAATGCACAACAACCCAAGCCTCCTCCAGGTAGACCAATAGTTCCACTAAATGTTGAGCTTTTCTGTTTCTAGATTTCACGCCTTGTTTACAGTTGCTCCCACTCTCACACCCAGTCGTGCCCTGAATATACCAGGATTTTACTCACCCTTTTTTTTTCCTGCCCAAGGTGTGGTTAAATGTGGTGTGAGTGGGGTTTCCTTCCCTCCCCATCATCCCCTCCAAGAATTCAACATTTTTCCCCTGCACTCCTCCTCCAGTATCCCCATTCCCTATCTTGCATATTTATTTTTTAAATTATTTTTTGTTATAGTCAATTTGTTTGTTATAGTCATAGTGATAGAATGCTAGACCAGGAGGCACAAGGGGGAGAGAAGAAGGAACATTCAGTATGGTAGCCAGAAATGTAATGAAGAAAGGAAGATCAGTGGAAAACCACCAAGGCAAAGCTCACACCCCATTTCAACATGTCCTCAGTGGGATTACCCAAAAGCACAGGAGCATGGAAATTCAGCTCTATTTGTAATGGAAATTCTCAGGGCAGAAAAACAAACCAACACCCTTCCCTGGGGTTAAACAGTCATGGCTAGTCCTGGAAATTCACAAGAAATAGACCAGAAGAAGAGTTATGTTGCATGGATATTTTTAAAATTCCCAATAAGTTCAGGTACAATTTCCACTAAGGCTTTTGGCCAGCTGCTATGAGCCCTCAGCTAAACACAATTGAGCCATTCAGAACTGCCACCTTCCACCTGGACCTTTTCTGCTATCCATGCAGATCTAAGGGAGAGGTTGCACTTTATTCACTCAGGAGGCTCCATCGATTCAGTAATGTCACAGAGCCCCTTGGCTTGGAACAGTTACTTTGAGCTTCTTCCAGCTTTCTGTGATGATGGAAGGACAATGTATGCATTGCAAGGAGGGGGAGCCCCTTTCCCTTTTGTTGCTCTTGTAAATATGCCTAATCTGCATAATAGATTTTAATTATTGAATGGAGTTTTGTGATTCTAGAATTGGAGACAATATGCTGAATTCTAGCCTCCCTGACACTGGATGGAATCACTTTAGCCAAAAGAAGCAGAAATATTTCCTGTCCCAAACTTCCCCCGGGGAGCCCATTGATTGGCTGAAAGACTGAAAGGCCACTTGATTGCAGAGATACTATTGGATGGGAAACTTGGCACTTCTTTGCCTCCTGTGTCCTTCTCAGGCTGCTGTCCAACATCGCCTGTTTATTTGAGATCTAATACCAGACCAGGACTTGTAAAAGAAAGAAAGAGCAGAAAGGGGGGAATGTGTATGAAATATAATAAAATTGGGGAGGGGGGCAATCTCTGTTGTAAGAGGCCAAATGATCTAGGCTTGGCAATGCACAGAAGGCAAAGAAGGTGGCGAGGAGATGGACTGTGATCCAACAGCTGTATTGGGTTGGCACAGCTGGGAAGCAGGGATGAAAACAGCCGAACGACGTTGGCTATGGAGAATGTCGGGGAAATAGAGATCAAGCTGGAGAACGACAGCAGCAAAATTGAGACAGACAAACAAAATTAACGAGGAGCAAAACAAGGCGGGGGGGGAGGAAGGCAAAGAGAGCCGCATCCGAACAGCTACAAGCATTGCCTTCCTTGGAAAGCGGAGAGGAATGCAAACTGGGCTCCAGTTAGAAACAATGAAGGATTAATTCTCCGGGCTGTTCAAAAGGGTCAAACTATACTGGCCAGCTTTTCCAAGCTTCCAAGAGCCTTTAACCATAGAATGGCAGAGTTAATTTATATTGGACTATAGCTTCCCAACCCCGCCCCCACAATATACACTGTACCCCGCCCCCAAAAATGGTACTTTGCCAAGTGCCACTTTTGATAGGACAAATGACAGTGTGACATTTGTTCCACTGAGCTGGGCCTGATCCATCTTTTACTTGGTAGGTGTAACTGCTATGAGCACACAGGCCTCATTCTGGCGTTTCCTTTAGTCGGCATTTCAAATGTGAGTGACCTTTCCCCATGCCTTTTAAACACATATCTGGGCATTTCAGTAGGGATAGAAAGAATATTTGCTGTCATTCATTTCCCAGCTGAAAAATGGGTCAGGAAATCTGGCTGGGAAGAAGACAAGTTTTTTGCTTAATTTTCTCCTGGTATTTGCAAATTCCAAAGTATTTCGAGAAATTATTCTCTATAGAAATTCATGTGGGCTTTTCACATTAAAAAATGTTTTTTTTCCTGCAGAAAAACATGTTAATTTCATATTGAAAATTGATTTTTGTGTCAAATCACATTTATTGTGTGGAAAACACCTCTTTGAAATACATGCGGAAATGGTTGTGTCTAAAAATAATATGTTTTCGACCAAAATCCATCAGTTCTGCACAAATGTCCATGTGTTCTCAATGTATTTGCACAAAAATGTGCTTTGGCCACAACTTTTCTCCTGATTTTCACACAGAAAGCCACTATGTATTTCTGCACGCGCACACACACACAAAAAATCCTGAAACACTTTGGAATGCATGAATGCCAGGTGAAACTGCATAGAATATAGACAGACAGAGAGACAGATAGATAGATATATATACAGCAGGGAGGATATGAGGCCAAAGAGTTGAAGACTCAGTAGTTGAAGACTCTGACTGAGCTAGAGTTCCCTCACGCATGTACAGTCCTCCCTCCACATTTGCAGGTTTGACCATCGTGACTTCATGAGGCACACACATGCCTTCCTCCCTTCATTCTCCTCCTCTCATTTGTTTGCGTTTGGCTGGGTACAGAGACGGAAGGCAAGTCTACTCAGGCAAAAGGCAGTGGAATAGGGAGGAAGGCACGTTCATGCCTCATTTCTCTGCCTCTGATGCTCCCCTTCTCATTCCCTTGCCTTTGGCCTCCATGCAGAGAACATGAGCTGATGCAAAAGGGAAGGGAAGGGGGGGGACAGCCTTCCCAGTGGCATATCTAGCCTAAATAATGCCTACGGCAGGTGTAGAAGTTGCACCCCTATATTCGTATCTCTACTCCCACCCCTACATGCATGGCTTTTTTGCACTTCCCTGGCATTGGTGCCCAGGGCACATGCCCTACTTGGTCCACCCTAGATAAACCCCTTTGCCCTTCTTCTTCACCTCCAGTGCTCTCCCCCTGCATTCCCTGTCTTTGGCCGTGGCGTGGAGAACGTGTGCCGGGATAGAAGGCAAGCAAATGGGGGGAAGCATGTGCACACACCTTTCATCACCACACACGCGTGCCTTTCTTTTGTCATGCATGATGCTCCCCCTCTCATACCCTTGCCTTTGGCCCAGGCACAGAAAAGGAAGGTTCACACACCAGGGCAAAAAGAAAGGGAATGGGAAGGAGAACCCTGGAAGGAAATGGCGGGGGACCCGGTGGAGGTGGGGGAAGTTATTTGCAGTTTTTCCACTTTTGCAAGAGTTCTGCACTCAGAACCCTCATGAAAATGGAGGGACCACTGTATACTGGAGGAAGGGAGGGAGAGAAAAAAACGGAATGTGGCCGCACCTTTAAGAGTAACTGTTTTTATTTTAGCATGAGCTTTTATGGATATAAACCCACTTCTTTGGACACAGCGCCAAGTGGTATTAAGACCTCAGATACAGGGCATATTTATACATTTCTGGGACAGGAGTAGAATGCAGATCACTTCTCTTGCCCTAAATTTTCAAAGGGCTCAGCATGTTGATATAGGTCTTTCAGATCTTTACGGTGGTCAGTTAGTGCTGATGTATGAAAGCAATAGATCTGCTTACTAAAAGTCAGTTTGGCATTTAAAGATGTGGATATACATTAATGTATTTGCTACTGAGAACATGGGTATACCTCTCACTCACCCTTCCTCATTGTAGCTGTGGTACTGTCACATTTCTGTCTCTGTTGAATTTTGAGAGAATGAAGATTGGTCTGAAGATGGGAAACACTTTCTTCTAAAGTCATTATCAGGGCTGTTGCAATTTGCCATTAAGTCAATTTTGATGCATGGCAACTCTACAAATGACAGACTTCCAAGATCCTCAGCTGCCCTGCTCATATCTTGCAGACTCAGGGCTGTGGATTCCTTGACTGAATTAATCCATCTGTAGCATGGAAATCCACTAGATTGTTATAGTGCTATTATTCCACTTTCAACATCCTATGGAATCCTGGGGCTTGCAGTTTGCAGATTCCTATGCAATCCTGGGGTTTGCAGTTTAGGGAGAGGCCTTTAAAGCCCCTCCCTAAACTGCAAACCCCAGGATTCCATAGGATGTTGAAAGTGGAATAAGAGCACTATAACAGTCTGGTGCAGAAATGGCCATGGTCTTCCTCTTATCCTACTGCCTTCCACTTTACCCAGCATTACCGCCTTTCCCAATGAGTCATGTCATCTCATGATATGTCCAAAGTACAACAGCCTTAGTTTAAAACAACCAAATCCAAAATTCAGAAAACAGTGATACCTTTATTGGGCCAACTAAAAAGCACAAAATACATCATGCAGGCTTTCAAAGCTTTACTAGCTCCTTCATCAGGAAAGGATGTTACAGGAGAAGAAAAGTGATGATGCTAGAGTCACAAACCTACATTTTGTCTCAGATATTACTTCTGTTAAGAGGGATATCAGCGCAGGCAGAGGCCGCTCCCCTTCTTGGCAGTGTGGTCCAGTTGTAGTTTAGTCATCCTGGCTTCTAGGGAGAGTTCAGGCCTGATTTGCTTTAGGAGTCATTCATTTATCTTTTTAGTGGTCCATGGTATCCTCAGAGCATTCCTCCAGCACCACATTTCAAATGGGTTTATCTTCTTCCCATCAGCTTTCTTCACTTTCCAGCTTCCACAATCATACATAGTAATTAGAAATATTGTGTCATGGATGATTCTGACTTTAGTATTTAATTATAGATCTTTACTTTTCAGGATCTTCATAGCTGCCCACAGTGTTCTTGTGATTTCTTAACCACATTCTCCATTTTGACTAATGACTGAGCCGAGGTATAATTTTGTTAACTATTTCAGTGTTGTCAGCACCCACGTTAAAATTTTATAAATCATCTCTGGTCATTATCAGGGCTGTCTACCAATTAAAAGAAAATGTCTAGTTGTCTTTCAACCAGCTATGGGATAAATGAATCATTGCAAGTACCACTAGTTCTTATTTTTATCAAGCCTCAAAATACAGAAGGTTTTTGATGATGGAGAATGGTGTCAGAAACTGCCCTCTCACAAACGAAGATGATGCTCCATCTCCTAGGCAGTTGGTCTGGGGTGCTGTTAAGAATGACTGAGCAGGAGAAACAATGCATTCCACAGAGGGCAATCCGTGGGAAAATTCCTCTGCACAGCTGTCTTTGAAATCCACAGAAAATACGTAAGAACACATTAACTACAGCATGAATGTAACCACTTGGCAAGCCAGCCATCTCACGCAATGACCAATACCAATACCAGTAATCTTCAAGGTGGGGCACTCAAGGCTTTGGAAAACATTATTTCCTGGATTACTAGCCCTACATGCTCGCTAGGGAGCCTATTATTATTTTATTCATTTATATGTCGCCTTTTCTTCACTTATTTAAACCAGCACGGATTAAAAACATGCAAACATGCACACACAAACAATTTATGCAATAAATGCCATTTAAAATTCTGTAAAAGAATGTTAAAATCAACAAAACAGAACCATATAAAAAGCCCACCATAGTTAATTCCTAAAGACCTGATAGAACAATAAATTTTTTACTTTCTGGCAGAAGAAGAAGTCATTCTTGCCTCACTCTAGAGGGAGTTCCAAAGTCTGAGAGCACCCACCAAGAAAGCCGCCTCCCTTCTTCCCATCCAACATGCCTGGGAAGGCAGCGAGACAGAAAGAAGGGCCTCTTGTGATTGTCTTAAAAGCTCAAACAGGGTCATACAGTACTTCAAACAGCCTGAGCCCAAGCCATAGGAGCTACAGGCCAAAAAAAAAGTACTTCTGAAAACTTGCAAGGCATTTACCCAAGGGTCAGAAGCTGGCACAGGGTGCCTTCACCCACCATCCGAAGGCATTGTCAAGCTGGGATCCTTTTGGTGCAACTGGGAACTAGGCCAGCATAAATAATTTTAGGAAAACTGCACAAGGAGGACATCTAGTACCTTCTTGCACAGTGGTTTTGCCCACCTCTGCAATGGCAGCTGAACAATGTCAGGCACAGCTCTGCCCCACACCCAGCCCAACTAGCCACTGATTGAGGAGGTACCATGAGAGCTCCATTGTGTTGTCCTCTGGCTAGCAGCCATTTTCCTTCAGAAACTCCATGCAAGTATGTTGGCAAAGTTTTATGCAGCGCAGAGTCTCACTTTGCATGAGACATTAATGTAGGACAAGAACTGTTACGACAAACTGAGGTCCTAAGCTATGTCTGATTTAAGAGGCTTCAGAGAATTAATGACCTCATAATCATGCTTGCTGGGGTAATTCTTGGAGGTGTCATCCAAAAAGTTACTTTCTCAGACTCTGCACTGAAGCTTGTTCTCACCTGAGCAGACAGAGAGACAGACAAACCACTTAAAGGCCTCAGACCTCTCTGTGAGAGGAAGGAGAAATTTATTGCCCACTGGGAAATCTGGGCAGGACAAAAAGGTTACATACAAGTTAAAGCTTGCAAAAACTGATTTTGGATTACAACACTCCCAACCACTGGGCCAGCAATGTCACTCGATGTACTGGCTAGGAGATTTAGGGAGCTGGAATCCAAAAAGTGATTTTTGCAAGGGCTAGAAAAAGGGTGACCCATGTGGTTACAAGCACACGGGTGTGTCTGAGTTCCCTGCGGAGCAGTCGCCGTCTGGTTTCGGCCAAAGTTTCAGAGATGGAAAGAGAAAATCATGAGACAGTCAGCACCAGATACAGAAAGTGATGTACTCAAGGTCTTAACAGAAGTCAGTAGCAGAGGCCCAGAGCTAAGCATCTAGAATGCCTTGAATGGAAGAGAAGGGAAGAAAGTTGAACAACCATTTGTACAGCATGGAGGATAGAAATGGCTGATCTGAGATACCAGCCATACAGCTGGGAATAGAACCCAGCTGCTGTGATTCCCAGTCATACCCCCCCTCCAACCCCCATTCACAGACCAACAGTGCTTTGACACCACCATAAATCCCTCCCTCTTCCCCCCCCCCAGCAGCTCGCCAGTTTGGCTGGTAGCCAGATCCCCTTCCTGCAGCCCCGGCTGTCTATCGTTAAGATGCTCTGGGGTGATGGAGTGGGAACAGTGGCTTATTAATACGCCCGTGCCCCATTAGAAACATCTGCATAGATGGGGGAATGTGGTTGGGGGGGCCGTTGGGGGGGAAGGGGAGAGGTATTAATGAATTGTACCCCCACAGGGATGCCTGAATAGGAAAAAGTCTTTCTATTCACTGGAGGAATCTGTATGTGTGTGTTGCAGCAGGCATGTGGGTTACGGGGTGGTCTGGGAAACTGGGGGTGCCCCCCCCAGTTCTCTTCTGACTCTCTCTCTTCTACCCTCCCCCTTGCAATGACTCCATTACACACTTTGTCACCGTGATCTGTCTCTTATGCTCACCTCCCAGAAATACTGCAGCGCTGAGGTTGCTCCATCTGGCGCGCCTGCCATGCCTTTCCCTCCTCCCCCTCCTCCCCCCCCCACAGCCCAAGTCTCCCCCATCATCCATTGCTCAGCCACACACAGCAAGGATGGAGAAAGATCACAGAGTAGAGGAAGCTGGCCATGGTTTAATTCATGGCCAACAAAGAGAGAAAACAAAGAGAGAAATGGGGGTAAAAGAGCAGAAGAAGGGCCAGGAAACGGTATGTGTTTCTGAACTGGAATCTTTGGTCTCACATTCCTGAGGTTAGAGGGATGATTATGGCTCCTTTATGTTAGAGCACTCTTAACATGCTCAGAGCCTCTGTCTTATGAGTACTTGTGTTCCAGAGATGAAACCACGCATGCAAAAATGGATGTCCAGGGCCTTGTTCACAGGTCACGTTGGCCTTTGCAGTGTCAACAGGAAGAGGGAGAAAGTTGAAGGAGAGGTAACGGTTTTCTCTCTCTCTGAAAATGAAAAGGTAGGTGTGAGTAAGGGGCTGCATCTACAGTGGCTGGTGAACACTCATGCTAATGCAACAGACAATTCAATCTTTTTGACAGTGGAATAGATTGCCTTGAAAGGTATTAGACTCCTCTCTGGTTTTTTTTCTTTTTCAACAGAGTGTGGATGGCCATCTCTCCAGAGGACTTCATATACCTGCATGGCAGGAAGTTGGACCTAGATGGCCCTGGCAGTCACTTCCAACTCTATAATTCTATGATTCTATATTCTCAATGCAGAACGGGCAAGGCTGGGGACGATGAATGCACTGGTGCTGACGCATCCCTTTCCAATTGTTCAAAGTGATCCCTATACATTATCTCAGTAACCCTCACAACAGCCTTATAAGGAAAACCAACATTACTAGACCTGTGTTGCAGAGGAGCGGAAAACTAAGGTTCTCTCAAATATACTCCCAGCAGCATAGATCCTACTACCAGATGGTGAAATTCTGTCATCCAGGGATGTATAACACATCCATATGGATGGGGTAAGTGTACAGGCCTTTCTACCTGAGATGCTTGCCTGCTCAATGGGAAAGATCAGTGCAACTGGCCCTGCCTACATTGTTATGTTGTTCACACATGTTCTCTTGCAGGATGGTGTTGTGACATGTGGAAGAGGCTCCCTGTCTCCTGAGAACATGTGTGAAGATGGGGATGAGTGGGTAGGCTGAGAGAGAATAATGCCACAACTAGGACCACCTAGTCAATTAATGGCAGAGGTAAGAATTGAATCAGATACCCTTGACACTTACAAACACTTGAGTTGGTCATTTCTGCTGAAGCGGCAAGCCACTTTTGAGAATAGCAGCTATAGCAGCTAGGCAATCAGAGGACAAGAGACAAACTGTTGTCTTGAGAAGAGAGTTAAGAGGCTGTCTAACATAGTGACCATAAGACAGATCTTTGAACCTACATTGTGGCCAGTTGGCATTGCAGTTCAGTTGCCAACATCAACTTACCTTTTCACCATAGCACAGGTAGCTTTAGTGACAACTAGAGAAACCTCCATTTGAATTGTACAAATGCAGTAGTCATGCTGAAACATGGAAAGCTTTCCAGACATGATGGCTCTAACTTGTAAGAAGTGGTTGTACTCATACAATAAATAAACCAAAATAGATCTGGTGTGCTTCCAGGCAAGCCTTTTATCTTGCAAATGTCTTGCCCTAAACAGAATTTTAATGGGGGAGCATTTAATGTCATCTTCCATTGGTAGCCCTCTCTGTGTTTTGCCATCACCTTCTCCATCTGGGATGTATCCGTGCTGTATACATATAGCAGGCTGATGACACATTAATTACCGTGATTCCCTCTTATGACATCCTAGAATTTGTAGTCTGGGGGAACACTAGGGCCATTTCCACACTACATTTTTATAGTGCTATTATTCTGTTTTCAACATCCTATGGAACCTGGGGTTTGTAGTTTACTGAGGCCAAAGATGCCCTTCTATAAACTGCAATTCCCAGGATTCCATAGGGTGTTGAAAGTGGAATAACAGCACTATAACAATGTAGTGCAGAAATGGCCTGGGAGATAGGTTTTCTAGCGCACTTCCCTGTCCTACAGTCTTAGAGCTCTCTGGCAGAAAATTCTAAGCACTTCACAAAACTACAAATCCCATGGGATGGAAACTTAACAGTTACAGTGGAATTAAAGTGCTCTAATTAAGTAGTGTGGGTACACCCCTATTAAAGAGGGAAACACAGGAGAGGTATGTCATGCTTTCTGAAATAGATTGCTACTATGATCCCACCATCAGTGAAACAAAATGTAAAAACTATTGATCTCACCAGGGATGGGTAGAGCAGGATTAGGCAATTACAAAGGGGGCAGGGGCCATTTTTCAGACACCCCCGCCCAGTGGCCCATACTGCCAATGCACCCAATGCACCCAGAAGTGTCATTATGTTACTTCCAGTTTCATTTTGACTTGCTTTTGGCTTTTTAAAAACACGTTTTGGGTGTTGGGGGAATCAGGAGTTTGTGGAACAAAACTACGATCAGTTTTGCAGCTACTTTGGGGTGGTTTGGGTGGCAAAAGATTGCCTGATTTTTAATGAGGGGTTTCTGGGAGGCATTCAGGGTTTTCAAGGACAGAAAATTGGAGTCCTTCCAGCTGCATGTGGGCCCTCTGGTCTAGAGGACGGTATCCAGAGCTACTCATTTAGCAAAGATAGGCATATGAGAGAGCTCCCAAATCATCAAAAAATCATCCTTCCCAACTGCAACCATCATCCTCTCTTTGCATGGAGGACCAAAACAGTTCAAAGGCAGTGTGGGAGAATTCCTGGTTTGCTCATCCAATTTCCTCTAAGTAAAGGGGTTCCTTATGTGAATACTTGTACTGGGGTTACCCCTCAAAAATCTTAGAGCTGATGCTAGATCTACCCTCAAGTCCATCTGAAGGAAGGAGGAAAGGAACAAAGAGAGAGAAAGGAGTCTTTTCAAAGACTAATTACCTAAAGATGAGTGGCGGTGGTTTGTTAGTATGGGTTTATCTCCCCACCCCTTCCTCTCATCAGTCAGCACAGCCGCTGGAGAAGAGAAGAAAGTGAAGACATTAAAAAGATCCAGCAGATGAAAGGAGGAAACAGGAGATGAAAACCCAACTGCTTCCTAATTGCTCTGTGTGGACTTCCTCTAATGGGTGCCACCTTCCTGCTTGCCTTGCACATGTGAGTGCAAAGCAAGCACACCCCCTGAAGGGGGAGAACATTGTACGGGAGGTCATACAAATGGCGAAACTTCAAAGGTCATGCCAATCACATGTCTAAAATGCTTGAGCCATGGTCTTTGATCCTGATGCCCAATTACCTTCATCTTAGTCATGTGGGGTTATAAATTATCATTAGAAGGGGGGAAAGTTACCATTCTAGATTACTAAGAGTATTGATGCCATGCACAGATCCTAATTCCAGTATTCATCTCATTCCTCTCAGATCCTTCCTAAAACAGATTCTATCATCCTACCACATGACATGACAGGACCTAGTGTGACTAACCTCCTGCTAGTGACATATGCAAGTGTAAGTTTTGCAGTGCATGCAGTTGTTTAGATGTGGTCCAACAACTATATTCGGCTGATGGTGGTGGAAAAGGAGTTGTGTATGTGGAACTGCTATACATAAAGATGCACAAAAGAGTACATTCATCTCCGTGTTGCACAATGTTGTTATTCTGTATGAGGGTTGCATAGCCTGATATAAATCAGCCAGTGGATATTTATGCTGTGCTGTGGAGAATCAATGTAGGATTGCAGCCACAGTCTGCTTGGCTTTATGGAGACCATATCCTATAAGCTGGCATATCTGTCACAGGCTATGCTTTTGTAAACCACCAGACATAGTCATGTTCTCCCTTCTGCTAGGGATCACCTAGGTAGCTGCCCCAACCTGGTGGTCTCCAGATTCTTGCACTATAGTTCCCATCACCCCAATCGGCAAGGATGCAACACCCACACTCCACAAAAGGCAAGAAAAGCAAGGAGAAAAGATCTGAAAACAATTTTTGCATGTGCTATCTTATATGCATAGGTGCAAATTTAGAAAGAATGAGTATAATTTAAATAGGAATATGATACATCTCATCATAACAAAGAATGTGACCAGGCCAGCTGCTGATGGACAACTCTGATGACTCCTGTTCTCTCAACCTTCGTAATGGTTCCTTATCTTTAAACACGTGTGGACTAGAGAAATCTTTAAACAGAGGATGTCTTCACAGAGAAGACTGTAATAGAAGCAAGCAGTTCTATCTTGAAGGCTGTTCTCCCTGCAGTTCTAGAAGCCCTACTGGGCTGATACCCAAATTATAGTTTTAGGCCATTTCCAGCCTAGGCTGTTATAGTGCTATTATTCCATTTTCAATGTCGTATGGAATCCTGGGCTTTGCAGTTTAGGGAGGGACCTTTGAGGCTCCTCCCTAAACTGCAAACCCCAGGATTCCATAGGATGTTGAAACTGGAATAATGGCACTATACCAGCCTAGTGTGGAAATGGCCACAGACTTACTGGTCTAAAGAGAGATGGCAATTTGCTGCACTGGCTGTGTTTGATGAGGAATTCTGGCAGTTGTTGGACACCTCCCTCAACTCATTTTTCCAAGCATTGCTTTGTTCCCTCATATCACCACCCCTTTTTCATGACTTGGGCCCAGCCAGTTACTTTTGTCTTCAACAGTATTTGCAGAGTACAGAAGATTGCGCTTTGTACTACAAATTAAGCTCAGGGTGGGGCTAGGCCAGGCCACAGGGCCAGGGCTGACCATACCTGAACGTAACACTAGAGAGTGTCCAGCACGAGTTCCTGAATTCACAATCTTGAATTGGTTGGAGACAGGAAGAATGGCTGTCTTGATCAGCCAAAGACAAAGAGTCAACTCTAACAAGCTCTTTGAGTTTCATATGGCTGGCCAATTGCATCCCTGCCGGCAGCGGATCTGAGACTTGAGCAGACCTAACCTGCTATAATACCCCAAAGCTTGGTAGGATATCTGTGTGTCTTCCACCTCCTCTTCTTCTTCCTCTTCCTCACCTCTACAAATACTACTACTATTTACTGAAAGTAGACCTCTTATCTGAAGTTATCTTCTATCTAAAGGGTTTTCTGTGTAGTATGAAAGGGCTCTTGATCAGAGTCTGCTCTAGTCTTTGTGAATTGTGTTGCATATATGTTTAAACTATGCTTATTACTTCTACTCATCAATACCAATCTTTGCCAGCCTGACGTACTCCAGATGTTTTGAACTTCTACTTCCCTTGGCTCTACAGTGCACAGTCTGGAATTCTGGAAGTTGTAGTCCAAAGCATCTGGAGGCATCTATACTTATAAATTAGTTGTGTATCTAAGCCCTTTGCCATGGTTGTTTGCATGGTCCTTTCCACAGGTGAATCCAAAACAACATTTCCACCATGTTTTCTGCTCTGTGTAATGCTTAGTTCTGAGAACGCGGCATTCGCAGAGCTTTGGACACAGCTGAGACAAAATGATGAGAATCCTCTTGGGAAATGTATTAGCAGTCATACTTTTCCTAGAATTCACAGTTTTTGTAAGGGAAGGCAGACATGGGTCTAAATCCAATTGTTAGTTCTGACTAGTGTAGAGCTGTTGAAACACTTGGTTTTACCTATGTCTTGATTCGCTATTCAACAAGTGGTTCAGTTAACATACACTCCAACTATCTTGACTTGGCAAAGACAGTCCCAGTTAATCCTCCATCGTCCCACTTTTTCAGCTGCTCTTAAAATGTTCCAGTTTCTCTCTCCTCCCACTTTCCCCATTTGTCCTCAGGTTATTTAATTGGGGCAAACTGAATTCAAAGTGCAAAAGCTGTTTGCACTCTGGAGGAGGGAGAGAAGAAGAGGGGCAGAATCTTGCCCTTCCCAATAGGTTCAGGGAAAAGCAAACTGCTGCAGCCTCTCCTAGCTTGGCTTTTCTTCCTCCTTAGTAACTTTTGCCACCTTGACCACAATCTGATGTTGCTTGACCACAGGTGTCCTGGTTTTCATCTGCAAAACATTGGACAATATGTAACCAGTAGGATTCCAGCCACAATTTGCCACCTCTGAGCAGCCTATTTCTGCCATACTTACTTCATAGCTGCTATACCCACAGCTTTTTCTCCCTCTTGTCATTGCCTTTTGCTAAGGAGATAAATCCTCAAGTATTTCATCCTCACATTCAAGGGCAAATAATTACTATAGTTTTCTCCTTACTGTGAGAGAAAACAAATATTTATCTGTGCTATTCTCCTTATATTCAAGCGTCTTGAAGTGTTGTGGTAGAATAATTCTGTGGAGAAATTAAGACATGTGGATTTTTTCCCATAAAGAACAAGTTTTAAACCCATTTTCTGTGCAGGAAATTTAAGTGTTATACATACAAACAAAAAACCTGTGTGTAGTTATTCACAGAATAATTCCTTCACAATGCTTTGGGACATTTGAAAACTGAGAGAAATGCACAGTCATTTCACTACTCTATTATCCTTCCCAGTGATATTTCCCAATTGTCAGGAATCCCATTTATCTACATGGGCATGAATAATTGTGAATATTCTTTGCATCCCTAACCTATGGCAGTATTAGTGTCAGCATAGTGTGCCCACAAGATTCCAGTGGCATTTTTGAAATATTACTCTTTATATTCAAATGATGCTTCGTACAAATTAATATTATTGTATGTGTTGATAACAATGCTGAGTACTTAAAACTGAACTTTTTTACCTGAGGCATAACCTGGGTGAAAAATACCAGCTCCAGCTCCAGCTCCACTGAAATTAATGACTGCCACCAATGAAATACCAGCTCTAAATATGCTGAAAACACCAAATCCCATCTAATTTTGGAGGCTAAGCAGGGTCAGGACTGGCTAATATCTGGATGGGACACCACCAAGGAATACCAAGTGCTGGTGGTTGTCTTCAAAGGAAGGGAATGGCACACCACCTGTGAATATTCCTTGTATAAGAAAACGTCATAGGGTTGACAGTGACCTGAAGGCACACACACATCCATACACCCATGAACCACCACTCTTTGCATAAATCCCAGCCATTTCACTGGGCTCTTGAGCAGCAGAATTTCCTACTGGATTTTATCCTCCCACCCACATTAATCTATCCACCCAATAGCATCCATGTCTGGGAATACTGGCAAACATTTAGGGCCTTTCTGCACTACACTGTTATAGTGCTATTGTTCCACTTTCAACATCCAGTGGAATTCTAGGATTTGCACTTTAGGGAGGGGCATTTAGAATTCTCAACCAGAGAGCTCTTTGGCCTCAGTGAACTACAAATCCTAGAATTCCACAGGATGTTGCAAGTGGAATAATAGCACTATAACAGTGTAGTGTGGAAAGGCCCTTAGACAGACAGGGAGTGCCTCCCGCCCTTCAAATTGGGAGAAACTGCTTGGAAACTTTCCCTCACAAATTTCTTCCACTTCTTCTTAGCACTGCAACCTTTTTCATTCTTGAGACACTTAGGACAGCTGAACATGCCGCTGCCATCTACGCCACCTTCTGCTCTCTGGAGATGGGTTGGGAGGTGAGCTGCGGATCCTAACATGCTAAGACAAGGAAAATCACCGTCAATCTCTTCAGCGTGGAGGCACTAGAGCAGAAGGGTGCCCGCGAGCACTTAAGCGGCCCTCAGGCCCCGGCAGCAGGAAAAAAGAAAAAGGATGAGGCAGGCAACCACATGGACGAGATTTGTAGCTGTGCCACACGTGTGATGCGTGATGCGTTCTGGGGGAAAGCGGCGGGGCGGCAGAGGCAAGAGGTTTTATTTCTGCACTAGCCTGTTATAGCGTGATGATTCCACTTTCAACATTCTCTGGAATCCTGGGGTTTGCAGTTTCGGGAGGGGCCGGCCAGCCCCTCCCGAAACTGCAAACCCCAGGATTCCAGAGGATGTTGAAAGTGGAATCATCACGCTATAACAGGCTAGTGTGGAAATGGCCAGAGAGCAGTTGGGGACTTGAGCTTGGAATGTACTTCTTGTATGCAAAAGGAAATGAAGAATTCATTTCAGCCTGTAGACCCACATTAGTTCACAATGGGGCCAAGTTCTTTGCATGCTCTGGATAAGTACTTTTCTCTCCCTGGGCCTTTCTCCTCCTCCTCCTCCTCATTTATTACCTTTATACCTCCCTTTGCTCTAATGAGCTCAAAGTGGTCCTCAGCATGGTGTAGCATTTAGACTGTTATAGACGTGCTGTTATTCCGCTTCCAACCTCCTATGGCAGGGCTTTCCAAATGGTGTGTCGTGACACATTAGTGTGTCACCTGAAGGGTGTAGGTGTGTCACCCCCGTGGACTGAGAACGAGCCCCCGACCCGAGCCTTAGAAATGTATGTCATATGTTATAAATAAATCACGTATTTTTAAAAATATAAATGAAAGGTTTTCATGAGATACGTTGTGTCCCCCTACATTTTGTTATTACAATTTAGGTATGTGCCCAAATCTCTTTCAAGGGGTTAGTTTAACCTCCGGTTTGCTAGTAAAACTGAATTACTGTGTCGAGAAATGATGCATGTCTAAAAAAGTGTGTCACCAACATGAAAAGTTTAGAAAGCTCTTTCCTATGGAATCCTGGGATTTGCAGTTTAGGGAGAGGCATACAGAATTCTCAGCCAGACAGCTCTTTGGCCTCAGTTAACTACAAATTCCACAGGATGCTGAAAGTGGAATAATAGTACTATAACAGTGTAGTACAGAAAGGCCCTAGGGGTTGGACTACAACTCTGGAGACCAGGATTCAAATCCCTGTTCAGCTATGGAAACCCATTGGGTGACCTTGGGCAAGGTACACTCTCTCAGCCTCAGAGCAAGGCAAAGGCAAACCTTCTCTGGACAAAACATGCCAAGAAAACTCCATGATAAGTTCACCTTGAGTTCAACGTAAGTCAGAAATGACTTAAAAGCACCCAACCACAGCAACAGCAGAAGCAACCACTGTGAGGCAGGTTTTGCTCAAGATCACTCAGCTTCATAGACAAGTGGTGATTTGAACCCAGCCCCAGTCTAACACTCTAATCACTATATCTGTTCATGTTGTTTCTCCTCCTCCTCATCTTTTTCCTCCTTCTCAAAGCTTATAAAATTACTTTTTTAAAAGCCGTATGTTCTCTTACACATTACAGTGTTTAAAAAGTAACCTGTTCCTCTTGTTCATTACAAGGATGAAAAGAAGTTAACATGTTACATTGCTTGCAGTGCTACTCATTATTGTTCCATTATTCTCTGTTACTTTTTTTTTTAAGACTGATGAGAGAATGACCTAAAACTTGAAATATTCTCATCAAAATGCTAATGAAAATACTGTCCAAAAGTAACACTTGAAAGTAATTAAAAACTGTCACTGGCAATAAATTCATTATGATGTTTTTGAAATGGGATTTTGTTACACTCTTGTAACTCCAAAAGTAACTAGTTATAGATAAGCGGTACTTGCAACTCTTTATTTCCAAGCTCTGCTACTTAGAGACGGAAAGAATCTTTGCTATCATTCAGTCTGAGGTTTCTCAACAGCCAGAAAACCAAACAAGGAAAGTTAATAGATGAGTGAGAATCTTGCATAATCTCCCCCTAGTATTTGAAGTGTCATGAAGGTATTATTCTGTGTAGAAAAACATATGAGGCTTTTTTCATGAAGGAATCTGTTCTCAGTGCAGAAAATACTTTTGCCTGCATAGAATTTTTTTTTCCTGTGCAGAAAACAAGTTTTTTTGCACAGAAAAACCACGTTTTTTCTATACAGAATAATTTCCCCAAAACAAATCGAGACATTCAAATACTGGGAGAATACTGTGGAAGAATATTTGTTTTCTCCAACAGCAGATAGAAAAGTGCCATAATTGTTTGTCCTCACATATAAGGATGAAATAATCAGGGATTTATACCCCTACTGCTACTACTACTACCACCATTATTATTTTTTTTAAAGATCTGATGCTTACTCATGCCGGTATGTAATTTTCAGTTCCCATCTGTCAGACAAGCCTGCCATTGACTAAGAATATCCCAGCTCTGTGGCAAATCTGAAAGCATAGATTTAAGTGGTAGAATGGTATGGGCATCATAGATATGTTTTGCTTAGAGATAGGAGTGGGGAAAGAAGGGCATTTTAGACCACTCCCAAACCTTCAGATCCTTCTTTTTAAAAATAAGGTCATTTTTTTCCTCTTTAGATACCCCCAACCCACACAAAACCAATAGCAGACATTTTGCTTCCTTCACCCCTTGATCCTCCAAACCCTTAGAACATTCCCAAATGGCTGAAATCAAAATGGGAAGTGAAGTTATATCACTTCTGCTTCCAGGAAACTGTGCCCAAGAGTGAAAACTGGCCCCTGCCACTGAAGTGCAGGAGCGTAGTTGCTCACTTCTTCTTCAGGGTGTTTGGGGCAGCACCTTTCACTGGGAACAAGAGGGTGCTGCGTGGATTGTCTTGGATCTTTCAGACATGCTTTACTTCCAAGGTTAGAACTTGGAATTCATTCATTCATATTCTCTCTTTCTCTCTCTCTCTTTTAAAAACTGGGATAAATACGAAGTATCACAGTATCCATCTATTACAGGAGCTAACTGAGCAATTTTGTTGTCCAGAAATTTATTTGGCTTACCGCTTTCTATTGTTTTCTTTGTTATACCAGGCTTATCCCAGTGCAAAGGGTAATCATTGTTACTGAGCCAGAAGGACTACATTTGTAATAATAAGGTGGTTCTGGACTGATTAGTTGGTGAACTGCATACTCAATTGGCGGAGAATTACTTTTTGCAACCTAATTGGGTCTGGCAAGATATTCTGTACTGGCTACGACAGGCGACAGCCAGCTATTATACATTCTGTTATTTCAGATTTATCTTCACATTTTCTGCAAGTGACTTTATTTCTACCCAGCCATATACTGAATATCATCAAACTTTTACCATCAACACCATAAGCACGGTACAACCAAAACATTCAGCATAGTGTCCACATTCCTACCTCTGTAAAAAATAAATATTCTTAATTTCATTCATTAGTTGTGTACTAGGTTTTTATTATGCTCTATGTAGGGGCAGATTTTAGTCTGAACCTTGAAAGAGCAGTTCCCCAAATAGGTTCAACACTTATTCGGGGAACTGGATAGATCCTTTAAAATTTGGACTAAAATCTGGTGCAGTTGTACCCTCTCACTATTTTCAGGTGGGTCTAGTCAAGTATGTCTGTCCACAAAGATTTCTGCAAAGCTGGAGATTCTTGAATTGTCATTACTCATAGTAATTACACAGTCTTAAATATCAGTGATAAAACTTTCACTATCTGCTTTATACTGAGCTACTTTTACCCATCCAGCAGTGAAATGACAACCACATTTCTTCTTTTAAAGCTTTCTAGCTGTTTTGCCAGAGCCTGGAAAAGCTAGCTTTTTGGACTACAGCTGGATTCCTCAGCTAACAGTCATCAGCCATGCTGTCTGAAAGATTATGGGCATTATAGTCCAAAAGTAACTTGTCTAAGCTCTTTATCCTCCTTTGACAATTTCATTTGGTTGGTTTATTTTAAGAACTCCACAAAAATGACAGATTTGTTGGAAATGACTTGAGATTTAGCATAAGATAAAATGTGAAAGAAAGCAAACCGGACAGATTCACCCAGCTAGGCTGAGAGCTGGTGTAAAGGGGCTTACATTTTAAAATCTGACATTGAATCCTGGTGTATTCAGTTATCCTGATATTGCCACTGCTTTTTTTGGGCAAGTGCCTTACTTTAGCCAGCTGTATTACAGTCAGGTACAACATGATGCTCTTCATGATGGGAAGACATGTATCTATATCATTTAGCCAATACAAGTGGTTGGCAGTTTCATTCTGTGCAGTTTTTATTTGGAAAAAAAAAATGAAATCTGAAAATTTCTTCATACATGCAAATGAATGAAACTGAGATTTTTTAAAAAAATGGCGAAAAGAAAACTGATAGATTTGTCCACCCCAGGCCATTTCCTCACTAGACTGTTATAGTGCTATTATTCCACTTTCAACGTCCTATGGAATCCATAGTCTAGTGTGGAAATGGCCCTAGTCTCCACTGAGGACTTTCCATATTTGTATTCCTTAAAAAAAAAAAAAAGATAGATATCAGCTAGAATTCACTGAGGTTTGGCAGAGTGAAATCTAGATAAGCTTTGACCAGCATATGGAGAACTGGGGCACAGCACCCACTCTCAGTTCCCAGAAAACCCCATGATAGGCTTGCCTTAGGATTGGCAAAAGTCAGAAAAAACTTAAAGCTACACAGTGGTGGCAGCAACAACACCAACAAGAGCCTAAATCCAATTGTTTTCTTGGAAAGATTTATACACAGAAGGTTTGTCATTATCATCTTCGGAAACGCTATGACTTGCGCAAGATAACCCAGTGGATTTCCATGGCTTACTGGGAATCTGAACCCAGAACTCTGGAGTCCTAGATCGATACTCAAAGCATTACACCACCCTAGAGCAAGACCCATTGAATCAAAGGGACCTTAGTAAGTCAAAATTTATTCAAATTTCATTAATTCAGTGGATCTGCTCTAGTCGGATCAGCAATTAGATTAAGGGCCCAATGTCTAAAAGTCCCTTTTGAGTTTATACACCTGATATTTCCACAGTGTAAAGTTTTATTATACCAATCTTCTTTGGAGATTTAGGCTGCAGTCCTCTGTGACCCAGCATAGCATAGTAGGTATACATGCAGCCTGTGCTAGGCTGAGCCGTATACCACAACCACCTCCCCTAATTTACTGAACAGCCTCTGAAGCCCTGCAGCCAGGCTATTCCTTGCTTTATGGGAAGCAGGCAGGTTCACAGAAATGTCTGGCTATGTTGCCATAGCCAGATGCACCACAGCCAGGTGCAAAATGATTATAGCAGTGCTGACACCTCTGAAGATCCCCAGCAGATCTAGGTGCTGATGTCATCGTTTTGTGTCAGGATACAGGAGGATGCTTTGGTGGTCCTGCCCACTCTGCATAAAGCAGGGAATGGCTATGGAAGGTGGAAGGAGGCTTTGGATGCTGTAGAAACATGCACATCTAAGAGAAATTTGTGTACATCCATGTCCCTAACAGGATGCCAGCCATGTTATGATGAATTTTGTCATGAGTTATTATTTTGATCAGAGCTATGCACAACATGCTCTATTTTGAATCCTCCATGCAGCTCCAGACATCCTAACATAATGGTGGAGAATATTCCAGAGAACACTTTGGAAAACAGCTGTCTTTTGGGGAACAAAACTCAAAATGCATATGCCCCAGCCTAAGGAAGTGGGTGCTAGTCCTCCAAAATCTTCTGACATAGCATGTTTGGGATACTGGAGGTGTGGCTAGTGAAGATAGACAAAGGTAGGAATTAGTGGTGCAAGGCTTTTTAAAGGAAGAAAAAAAGCAGAACCCTGATAGGCCTGGACAAGGGCCTTTCTAGCCCAGCATTCTGTTCCCACAAGTGGCCAGCCTTAGGAAGCCTGCAATCAAAGACATGAGTACAATAGGCTTATTCCACTCATGTTCCCAAAAACTAGTGTACAAAGGTGTTTTGCCTCTGGCGTTGGAGGCATTATATAGCCAATGTGATGTCATGCTGTGCTTTTGCAATTTAAAATTTTCCACTGGATTATTGACTGTCAGTCAACAGTCAAGGCTAGCTTCAAGGCCGGCTACAGGATTACAGGTCAAAAAATTACTTTTTTGGACTACACAGGCCACACTGGCTAGAGGATTGTGTAGTCCAAAAAGTACCTTTCCCAATTTGTGGATAGATACGCGCTCTAGGCAAAAAATCTCTTCAGCACTTCCTTCCATTGCCAATGCCTTCCTTTTTAAAAAATGTACAGTACTTAACAATACTGGGTAATATTGCCTCAAAATAAAGCCATGTTCTGTTGATTTGTTTATCCAGAATAAGTGACATGAACTTCAGAATTGAAAAAGAATGTACAGAACAGGTACCGTTTGTTTCCCCATAGCTCATTGGCCCTACACCTCATACACTCATCTAGCCCACACAGAACTCCCTCAGTTCCCATAAACCCTCAGCCAGTGGCCATGCTGGCTAGGAGACTGTGGCCATTTGTTGGCCCAAAAAGTCCAGTCTCTGAATTTAAGAGACACCAAGGTCAACTGAGCATTCCTCTCGGTTTGCCACTTAGGATGAACACCCAACTTATCTCTTCAGTTTGTTATCCAGGACAAGCATTCTGCTTGCCTCTTTTAAACCTGACTAAAGATAGATAATTCTTCAGTGGAATTGGATAACTTTTGCGTTTCCTACTGTGGCACCGTTTGTCTTCTTCCCCAGAATTTTGTAGAATTGTTTGTGACTAGCATTATATACGTTGTTTCGCTTGTTGCATTTCAGACTCCTAATGATATTATGAAACACATGCTCCAAAGGTTTTCTTTTCCTGCTTCTAGAGATCAAATCATTCTGTTAGTGATATAGTAACATCGTCTGAGGTCCTGCACCAGAGCTTTGCAGACTTTTCATGTTGGTGACACACTTTTTAGACATGCATCATTTCGCAACACAGTAATTCAGTTTTACTAGCAAACTGGAGGTTAAACTAACCCCTTGTAAGAGATGAGGGGCAGTCTTTCTTGGCCCAGGGAGGTGACACACCTACACACTGCAGGCGACACACTAATGTGTCACAACACACCATTTGGAAAGCCCTGTCCTACACCATCAGACATAGCTACAACAGAACTCCATCATTACTACTTCCGCTGATGCCATTCCCAAAAAACTTGCGTCTTAAGCCAGGCAGCACCCCCAGGCAAAGGTTTTCAAGGTGTTACAGATTAGGACAACTGGAAATGATGTCTGCAGTGTTTTCCTGATCATGGGATACACTGAAACAAGCAGTTGGCGAGATCTCTCAGGGTCCTCCTGCAACTGCACAAGGGTTAGGATTCTTGTGCTAACCTAACTTATAGGTGACCCAAGGAGAGTGTGTCGGTATTCATTATTTCACTTTTGACTACTTTTGCACTTTGAACTCAGTTTGGATTCTTCAGGTAAGTTAAGGAAAAAGGAGGACAGAGAGAGAGGAGAGAAGGGACATTTTAAGAACAGATGAAAAAGTGGGATGACAAAAAGGATTAAACAGGATTGTCCCTGCCAAATCAGAAGAGTTGGAGCATATGGGAAGAAAAAGAAGGTATTTTGGTGCATTCTGGAGGTACAGCTGGGGAGAAATTGGTGGGGAAATTGACTCCTAGCCCCCTTACAATTGCCCACCCTTCATTAATAGGGAAGGAGCTGTGTTATAAGTATTTGCTATGAAGACAGTGATGTGGATCCTACTGGTATCCCCGATTAGAGAAGACCAACAGAATCATTTGAATTTACCAGTGTGTTGACTTATTATTCAATTGATTCTATGAGTCTATTTTAGCTGAGACTGACCAATGGGATTCTACCCGAAATTTCCTGTTTGGGAGATTCTGAAAAAAGTGCTGAATCCTGAAGAATTAGACTTAGTGCTGAGCCAAAATTTCTTAGAAGTCATAGTTTTTGAGAAACACTCAGAGACTACTCCCCTAGCCATTTTGGAGAATTTTCTCTAGATTTGGGACACCTTTTTTCTCGTGACTGTCTTCCCATACCCTAAAATGATACTAGGTAAAGAGCATAGTGGAAGATGCAAAATGGTGGGCAACCTGCCAGGGTTACTGCTGTTTCTGTCACTTGCAGTGCAAACAACCCCCCTGCCAAAAAAAAAAACTTTTAAGAAAAACAAAGATACTTAGAGTCTAGAACACCAGGATTTTTCCGGACAACCCCAGATTTTCCTAGTTCCCCAAGTCTAACCTTCTACAAAGGCATGCTATAGTCACTGAAAGATCTCTGCAAAACTGTTGCAGAGATATATGGGAAATAGTCTCCCCACTTTCTCTACATAGCAGTTAGATAATTTGGAGAGGCCATTTGTGAACAAAAATAGAGTATTTAAAATCTATAGCCTGGCTACTTGGATGCACCCTTTTTAGTCAATCAAAATATTCTGAATTAATTAATCTGTTAATTGGTAAGGACAATCCTATGTACAATTACTTGAGGTCATACCCCAAAGTGAGCTGAGAGAAATTTGCTTCCAAACAGGCATACTTAAGATGATGGTATGAACATGGCACATTTCTTTTTGGTTTATATATGTAGGCTGCAATCCTGCATCCACTAAACTCAAAAGGACTTAGGCTATTTCCATCCTATACTGTTACAGTGCTGTTATTCCACTTTCAACATCCTCTGGAATCCTGGAGTTTGCAGTTTATGGAGAGGCATTTAGAATTCTCAGCCAGATAGCTCTTTGGCCTCAATAAACTACAAACTCCAGACTTCCAGAGGATGTTGAAAGTGCAATAATAGCACTTTAACAGTGTAGTGTGGAAATGGCCTCTCTTCTGAGTATGCATGTGTACTCAGGAGGAAGTTCTCTGGAGTTCAATGGGATCTGCTCTCAGGTTGGGAGATTGTAGATTTGCAGCCTGACAGTGAATATATATATATTCACAGTGAATATACTGACAAGGAAGTCTCTCTGAGAACGGTGGGATTTATTTTACATGCTGGCTTATTCTGAAGGGCTGAAAGAACCTTCTACTCCCTAGAATAGATGTCTTCACTTAAAATAACAGCTACTTAAGACCTTTCTACACTACTTTGTTATAGTGTTTTTATTCCATTTTCAACATCCTATGGAATCCTGGGGTTTGCAGTTTGGGGAGGGGCCTTTAGAATTCTCAGCCAGAAAGGTCTTTGGCCTCATTAAACTACAAACCCCAGAATTCCACGAAATGTTGAAAGTGGAATAATAGTACTGTAACAGTGTAGGATGGAAAAACCCTTATTTAAAAATATATATGGTAGAGTGATTATAACGTCTGCACTGTGCTTTGCCAGAATGCAACAGGTGTATATTTAATGTTCTTCGCAAGAAACAAAACAAAACCACTTGATAGCAAAATAATATTTCAGAGAGAACATGTCTCCTTGTCATAATCCTTGTTTTGCATGGGGTGTCGGAATTTTGGGTATCCTACAAGCCATATTAGGATTCATAATGATGAGTGATCAGGGCTTGGATGTCAGAAGGGGGAGCTAAATATTGTCTAGAGACAAAGCAGCGTTGTCTGAGGCAGGAGTGAGTACCATGTGTGCTCCTCCCAATGTTTTTGAACTGCCGCTCCCATCATTCCTCACCATTGAATATGAGGACTGAGCCTGATGGGAGTTGCAATCCAATAACAGCTGGAAGGCTAAACAATTCCCATCCCTGACCTAAGAATGGTCAAAATCACATTCCCAAAATAGCAGATCTTAGGCAGCTATGCCAGGAATGAGCTGTGTAGCACTAAGACAAACAAAGAGGTACCAGAAGGAAGTACCTGGCCATTTCCGCACTAGACTGTTGTAGCGCTATGATTCCACTTTCAACATCTTATGGAATCCTGGGGTTTGCAGTTTCGGGAGGGGCCAGCTGGCCCCTCCCGAAACTGCAAACCCCAGGATTCCATAGGATGTTGAAAGTGGAATCATAGCGCTATAACAGTCTAGTGCGGAAATGGCTCCTGTGGCAAACAAAGAGGTACCAGAACTCACATGAGGAAGAGTAGGCAGTTGGTCTTTTTAGATCTTCTTTTAGATCTTCTCCCAAGAAGTCCAGTTGTTCAGACACAAGGAAAGGCCTCTAGAGTGGGGCTTTATAGAGCCAGGGAAAATATATTAGCTGTACAGGCCATCTGATTCGATGAAGAATCATCAGGTGAGATGTGTCAGTTCTACAGGAATCTTCTTTATAAGCAGCCTGTCTTGGTGGTACAGGAGGGCAAGAAGCTACTAGAAGCTGCCTGCTGGACTGAATCCTGCTTTGAAAACTCTGAGCACTTTACAGCTAGAAGTGTCCAGTGCCAGTGTCAACTTTAGTCTGACTGAATAAAAGGTGTCCCAGCTCACCAGCCAGGCACTGCCAGTTCCATCATCACAGACACTAGGAGTGATGAGAAAATGGTTAAATGTGGCCTAGACTTTCTCCTCTCTCAAATCACTCTGAAGAGGCCCAGACACTTTTCAACCAAAGCATGTTAAAAATTTCTGCCCCTTGCCCTCTAAGGCAAAGGGGGGAAAGCTGTAAAAAAAAAAAAACATTCTTTCTGGTCATCATCATCATCATTTTTATATGGCTTTTTTTAAAAAGAGATTGAAGGTGTCTCATAATTATTAAAATATATAAAATGTCAAACACTGAAAAATAAAAACAGGAACAATATTCAGGACTGTTTTACGCATTCTTTTTAGGGACTTGGATTTTTCATTTTCTCAGACAGAAAGGGTGAATAAAAATGGTTGTAAATAAAAACATTTATTGTTTGTTACTATTTGTTTGTAAATGTTTATTATATGTAAATACAAATGCCAAAAACTAAAACTAAGGGTGGATTTTGCATGCCTTGTCTGTACTTGAACATTTCTAGAACTTAAAACCTTTGTTGATTGATGGCCCTGGTTATGTTATAGAGTCTAGTGCTTAGAAAGTTCCTTTGAGGAAGAATGGACATACTGAATTGCTGAAGCCATTTATTACTGAACAGTGATAGACTGATGCCCTGGTTCTCAGAGCATCAACCTACGGCTGCTCAGTTAGGGGTCACTTCAATGTGAAATTAATTCTTCTCCAGTGGAACTTTCTAAGCTCTGAGATTTGACCGTTGGAACTGAGGTCATTTTTTCTAGGCAAAAAACCCAGTTTAGCCTTAGAGCACTGGTTTAAGAACCTTCCCTGTAGATTGCATATGTCAGCCACCCATCGCGAGATCTTGGAAAAGGTACAATTTTAGCCTACGACTTGCACAACCTCCATAGTCAGCATGGAGAGTTATTACCCCAGCTGGGAGAATCTGGGAGCTGTTGTCAAAAAAAGTATGTCTTCCAAGTTTTGGGCCATCATCCAACCAAAGCGAGGAAATTCTGGGAGCTTTAGTAAAAAACATAACAATTCCAAGTTCTTGAGCATCACCCAACCCAAGTTAAGCACAGTATGGTTGAACTGATTTCAAATGGAGACATTTAAGTCCATGTCTGATTTTCCCCCTTGACATGAATGGACTTATACGGTGTTTAACTTTGGCTGGATGATGCCCTCAAAATGTGGACAAAGTGGAATTCTGATGGAATATTATATTGAGTCTATCCATGATCCTGTTTCGAAAATTCAGGACTCTGGTTGAAAAGCAGGCATGCTGACTAAAGGGATTCTGGTACTTCTCATCCAAATAAGTAACTTTTCTATGTGGCAGTGTGAATGGCAGTAAAATGTCACCAAAAAAACCCTTAGCTTGCAAAACCCCTCTATATTCAAAGATCCTGTTGACTTCACTGGGTCTTTTGGGTTGTGGAAGGCTGAGACCTTTAAGGGGGACAGCGGAAGACCCGAGATCCCAGGATCCACCCGCAGCTGCTTACTGATGAATCACTTTTGTTTAGAGAGCAGGAAGAGAAAAGGGGCTACCCCTGGAATCTTTGATTAATGAGAGCCTTTTTTACATAAAAGAAATAAAGATGTATTGAGACGTGCGCTAATGACAACCTATTATGTTCCGTACATTTTGGCATTTAGTCACCCGCCATTATCTGTTGAGAGTTTCCAAACAGGGCTGAAATTAATCCCTGAAGACTTCTCCCCTACGGTGCCCCTGCAAAGCAGAGCAGGAACGAGGATCAGGTTATGGCCTGCATGTTTGTAAGCCCAAAAGCCAGGGATTAGAAGTTGCAGCACATTTTATGTTCCTTTAAAACATACCCACGCTACACAATATTTTTCAACCAATCCCAGCATGGCAATCTTGAGGGCAAGTGACAGTTTTCTATTTATGTATACCTTTATGCATTATATTTTTATCCAGCACTTCTTCTCAGGATTCACTCAGGGCAATGAACATGGTTGCCTCTTTATTCGCAACCTATGTCAATGTAAAGATGTAATTCAGCAAAATATCCATGATTAGGACAAGCAAGATATGAATAGTTGAAGGGCTTGTGTCAGTTAGTTGGTGCCTTCCATGTCAGCAGGCCAGTGAATCCGTTCCAGGTTTCAGTTTGAAATTGAAAAGAACTATCCAAAGTGCTGAAACTGCTTGGGTAATAGGGTTCAACAGCTTAGATTTCTCCTTCAAAGCTCATAACTAAACCTGGAATGGATTCACCACACCAGTGACATGGAAGCCCCCAATCACCACTGGTTTGGATGTTTCCAAGATCCACAGGAGCACTTTACCAGTGAGTGTCCCCAGGTGATACTCAGGGACAGCCTTGGAGAAAAGGCTGAATCCATTCTCTGCCCATGAAAAGGCCAGGCTATCTGCAAGACATCCCTGAATCCTCTTTCTTTGTCATGCTGGAGTGTTTAGGAAACTGGTGTCTTCTACACCTTGAATTTTGAAGATCCATTACTTCATCAATGCTGGTAGTCCATTCCATCTTTGTGTTCTTAGTTGCTGCAGCCAGTTTATTGCCTGGTAGCCAGTCTTCTAAGTCTTTCTGTGCTTAGACTGTTTCTCAGATTTCCGAGAGGCAGTCTACTGCCAAGGGCTGTACTCAAAAAAAGCCTCACCAGTTTGATAAAACCTGCCAGGACTTATCCACCACCAGTATAGCTTTCAAGAGGCTAGGATCACTGCCACTCCACAGTGTGATGGCAGAGTAGGATTCACATGCACACGTGTCACCACTAGCTGCATTAGTAATATGTACTGTCACTAATGTGACTGGTGGTGATATGTGTGCACTCACTGAACGGCACTCATTCAATTCTAAGGGAGGAAGTCAAGAGTGGGCAATTGCAGCAAGTCCAGGGAGCAGCCACTTGTCCCCAGGACCTTCTGGAAGCTATACAGACTACCAAAAGGGTAAAAAATGGTGGGAGGGGATTCCCATATAATTTCTAGTTTGGGGGGAAAAAATGGTTTTTTTTAATGTTTTTGTACAGAGGAGTCTTGTATTCTATTTAAAAGATGGATTGCCCCTCTTGGTGGCTTTTTGGAAAGGCAACTGGCCTTTTATTTTATTTTATTTTTTTATATATGGTGAAGGGTGGCCCATGGACTTTGGAGGGATCAAGAGATGCAAAAACAACCTTGGGAGACCACAAGCTTCCCCAGGACAACATTTTGCTCACCCTTTATCCTGATTCTCTGGGGACTCCAACCACTGAGAATCTAGCTTGGTTCAATCTGAGCAGTACAACAGAAGGGTGGGATTGTGGAGTATTGGGAACTAGCATAAGTAGGTAGGTCACTGAATAGATAAACAGACAAACAAACAGACAGATAGAATATGTAATATGGGAATTAGTCATTTTTTTACTTTGAAATACAGTTATTTAATCTACCAAAATGATCTGATAGCTACACATTTTCTTGTTTGATCAAATAAAGCATGAAAGACATACAGAGCCCAGTGGCACTGTGGTGGCTGAGTCATCCACATCAGAGGCTGTTGGACTGGAAGGAGCTCAGTGGGGCTAGCAATAAGGGCAGAATTAATACAGAGTCCATCTATTGAAATCTGGATGCTCAGTTGCTCCAGTGAAGGCCAATGAAAAGCTGAGAGATGGAATCAGCTTCGTGGGCCATTTCTCCAGCTCTCTTTTTGCAAGAGAGTTATGGCTGGTGGATTCCATGTCAGTAGGGTAAACCCACACCAAGTATTAGTTTCATTTTCAAGTTTCTATCCGAGGTACGGAATCTACTTGGAACTAGGTTTCCGTACCTCAGATAGCTCCTTTAGTATCCAAATTAAAAGTAGATTCATCACCCACTGTTATGGGAACCACCACATATGATAGCAATCAGTCTCTGCAAGAGACAGTACAAAAGCAGCTGGAGTCCTATATGTTATAAGACCGTTTGAATCTAGCAACTCTGTAGCTGCAAAATTATTAAGATGGAAGAATAAGGCTGGAGCCCTAGAGATGAAGAACTGATTGTTGGAGTATGTGTAAGGCTGCAGCCTCTTTGCTTCATGAACCTTGCTTCTGAAAGAAGTTCTGATGTGTCTTGAGATTTGGCTCGGTGGCCTCAAAGGGGCAGGCCTATGATTAGCCAAGCAGCATCCAGAACATCCACAGTATCATCTAAGGATTTCAGTGATATGAGAAGCTGCCTTCATGATCACACCTATTAGCCACCTATCTTCAGGGCCAAATTTAGACACTTTCCCCTGGAGGCAAAGGACAAGGTGGTCTGATACTCTTCCACTCCATATGAAGAAGCTTTTTGGCAGTTGAATATTGGCAGCTGAACATTGTTTTCACATTGGCAATGGCAAAGTTTTCCTCTGAGGCCAGCAGGCTAACTTTGGGGACACATGACAGACAAGGTGGTCCATATAGCATGTTCTCTAAGACCTTATTTTCACTCCCTGTAACATCTGTTGCCCAAGGTAATAGTCTCATTCTGCCTAATGGTGGGTCCTGCCCTCTCTAGTCCAGTATGGCTACCTTAAAGGGGCAGAAGCTCTGCAGAGTCTTGGCCCTTTCTGCACCTTACCGTCTTCCGGCGCTGGGGTGCAGGGATTGCATGCGCAGCCTCCGGCAAGAGGCTCTCGCGTCCAGGGTCCTTCAGCTCCACATGAGCTGCCTGCTCTCGTGAGAGCCCTGCCTCTTCCTTCTGCAGTGCAGTCTGGGACCTTCCCAGGCTGCGCTGAGGCAAGAAGCGTGACCAGCGCAGCTCTGGAGGCTCTGCATGCCAGGTAAGTGCACATGGGGCCCAGGAGCAATGTACAATCACACACCATTTTCGGCTTCTAGCCAAAAATGAAAAGGTGCGCGATCGGTGCCTGCCGGCCCTGGAGCATTGTGCGATTGTGAGTGCATCATGCAGATTGCTCCTCACAATCGCACGACGCTCCAGGCACCCTTTCGCATGGAAAATACTGTGCGAAAAGGGCCTCAGAGAAAGGTCTTTTCTATAACCAGCAATGCCAATGGATGCATATGTGCTCTAACAAAAGCACGACGTATAAAACTATAGAATTACAGAACTACAGAACTATGGCTCACAGAGCTCTGCTTTCGTCCAAAGCTTTGAAAAATTACTTTTTGGGGATGGCAGCTCCCACAACCCCCAAAGTAGGCTCTGTAGTTTTATAGCATATGCATTAGTTAGTTAGAGCACATGTCATACTTCTTTAGATTTCCTGGTTATACAGATCTGTGGGAGCTGGTCCTGGAAAAAAACAATGAGCTCTTGCCATTTGTCTACATTTGTCTACAAACCAAGCAGGCATGCAAAAGTCCCAAACAAAGGTCTCTCCAAGAAAGCTAGAGCTCTCTGCTCTTCTGTCTTGAAGGCAAGTGAAAACTTATACTTTCAGGTGAGAGACTTCAAGGGGCCCTTCAATGGTGGATGGAAGAATGCAACTTCTCAATCTCTCCAAAACCAAAACACCTCTCAAATCATTGTGAACATGTGGGTGTGATCACTGCGCAGGCAGAACAAAGAGTCCCAAGATGACCATAGACATGTAATGCAATATAGACATGGGGTTGATTCAAGACTTAGTTCTACTTAGAACATATCAATCAGCAAAAATATGGAACTACAGTTAGTTTTGGCTACCTGATATAATGCCTATTGGTTAGTCTCAACTAAATTAGACCCATTGAATCAACTGTTTACTGATGAGTCAACATAGAGGTCAATCTCATTGATTTAGTAGGTCTTCTCTAGTTAGGAGTAATCAAAAGATTCAGTTCAATTTATTTCAATTGATCTAAGTATGATTAAGGCTGACATTCTATTTAAGGCTTGTGAAAGCATTTGGCTGGTGACTTTCCATTTGTTCCAGAGGCCATTCCAGGGAAGTTTTGCTGGCCGTTCTGGTTGTGGGGTGCGTCAGAGCTGTCTCTGTGTGCTATTGAGCTGTGGGCAAATGGGGGAAGCAGCATGTGTAAGAGGGTATGAGATATCTCCTTTCACAAGTGTCTGGACAGTACAAACATCAGTATAACCAGGAATTATACTGGCACAACTCCTAAGGAGGTTTCCAGCCTTGCCTTGATCCATATCTCCAAATGAATCAATATTGGGCACATGAAACTTTACGATAAAAACAGATCTTCCTAGCCCTTTCCTCACAGCAGACCTCCCAGTCTCATAACAGGGGTAGGGGACCTGGTTAAAATGGTGTCAGTTGCAGTATATGTGTGCAAGAAAGAGGGACACCTAATGACTGTGAGGAAGCACTTTCAACAAGTGAAGCTCTTTTACCCGTAGAAGAAAAGACGAGGCCCTTTCCACACGCGAGAAAGGAAACGCGCGAAAATGGAACTCACCGGCTTTCTTGAGCGTCCGGGCCAATCCGTCGGGATGAGGAGCAGTGCGAGCTCGTCACTCTGGACTGCTCCGGTGTCCAAAATGGCAGCTTTCAGTTGTTGGAGGCTCTCCACCAACCAGAGAAGCTTGCCAGCCTATAGCCCGCCCCCAGCAGATCTGCAGGCATGCACTTGTGCACGCCTGCAAATCTGCAGCGGAGCATGGCGAAGGAGCAAGTCACATGCTCCGTGCTTTTTAAAAACCTCTTAAAAGAGGTTTTTAAAAAGCACGCTGCACGACCAGTTCTGGTCGCTCCGAACCAGACTGAGGTATGGAACTACAAAAAGTTGTCCGCCCCAGTCCACTCCACGGTTCAGAAGACCTCCGTCAGAGGTCGCTTTGCACCGTTTTAATAGCCCAGTGCGGAAATGGCCTGAGGAATCAATCCGCATTAGGAAGGGAAAGAAGAGTCCTAATTTTTTGTGAAAAGATTTAAAAATATACTTCTTAACAGTTGGGAAATCTCATCAGGAATCGTAATAGACCAGTGAGAATTTTGTTGGGGATGATAGGAGTTTCAGCCCCACGGAAACGGAGTGGAAAAACCAGAGTTCAGCGAGCCAACAGCAGCAGCCTTGTTCCCTAGTAAGGATACTCACATACAGAGGAGTTTCTTCCAAAACAGGAGGCACTTTATCTTGCCGCAAAGTTCCGTTTTATACAAAACATAGGACAGATGGACAAAAGCTTGCACCAGGCACCAGGTTTGGTCAACAGACAAATACATACTGGCGTTGCTTTGTTATATACATATCTACAACCAATCAGGTAGAGGTTTGCACACCTCCCTCTACCATCTGCACACGACCCCAGTTTCTTATGCAACCTTGCAATTATCCACAGCTGGGGCATGATGCAACATCTTTGCAGTGGGCTGATCATTTTCCCAGGGTTCCCTGCCTGGAATCCCTGACAAATTTTGCACAAGTTTCTCCTGGTACTTGAACATCCCAAAAAGTTGCAGAAGAATTATTCTGCAGAGAAAAATATGTGAGGACTGTCTGCATGTGCAAAATCTTTTTTCCCCCTGCACAGCTAATGTGTGTGTGTGTGTGTGTGTGGTGTGTGTGTACACACACACACACACACACATCCAGCCCTCTACATTTGCCGATTTCACTTTTGCAGATTTGATTATTCACAGATTATTTGCTGTCACCTCTGCTGCCTCCCTATGCCATTTTTAATGGGGACTTGAATCCTTGTGAGACTGAAAAACTGCGAACAAGGCTTGTAAGTCCCTATTTAAAATGGTGTGGGGCAGCAGTGGAGGTGGCAGTAAACCTCACCAGCCACCCACTTCTGCCCTGTGAAGGAACCTTAATGCCTCAAAGGAATCCACGGTGGGTTGAATAATGGTGATCATACTTTTTTGTGTGTTAAGTATGATTCGGGAGGGGCTAGGGTTGTTCACATTTTTTCCATTTTCATGGGGGTCCTGTGGCCCTAACTCTAGCAAATGTGGAGGGATGACTGTATGTGTGTGTGTGTGTGCGCGCACGTGCGCGTATGTATATGTTTTTGTCCACAGAATAATTCTTCTACAACACTTTGGAAGCTAAACAGGATCAGTGCTTGGGATGAGAACCACCAAGGAATACCATGTGCTGTAGGTTATATTTCAAAGGAAAGAAATGACAACCTAGTCCACTTTTGAGTATTCGCTGGCTATGAAAACCCTATAAAATTCATGAGATCAGCATGAGTGAATAGATAACTTGAACACACATACACACAAAACACTATTGTAGCTACTGCATGAGACATACACACATTGATCCATGGTGGACAACATGGTCCATGGGCTGCACAAATCCTAGTTATCCTCTTTTTCAAGCCTCCACAGCACCCTGCCACTGCAGAGTCTTCAACGCCGCCATTTTTTGTTTCTCTCTTCTCTTACCTTCCTGTTGATTCTGGAAAGAAAAAAGACCCTCTGTTTTGTGGTCTCACAGCACTATCTACGATGCTGGAGGACACTCTAGCACCCTCTTGCATCATAGAGAGACACCACAGTTAATTCAGTAACAGCAATCTGGGAAGTAGTGAAGCCCCCAATAGGTTCTGGAAGGGGAGGGTCCAATGGGTTTGCTTACTTCCTTAGAAGTTGCCCATAAACCAATGGACCGATCCATTTAACATCCAAGTATTGCTTGTGTCACCTTGTTTCCTCCTCCCTCCTAATCTGTTTTCCTCTTGTGAGGGGTCTTTTAGGTTGTATGTTTGAATGCAGGGACTGTCAGCAAGACTGATTATTGTAAACCTCTCTGTAAGCCTTCCCCCCCCCCCCCAGCAGGGTAAAAAGAAATAATGCTTCAAAATGGTTCAAACAAACAAAAATTCTTTCTCTTTCAGAGATAGACTCACTGTTCAGAGGTGTTCATGTGGGGAGTGGAAAGAATATTCCCTATTATTAATTTCTGAGTTGAAAATGGGTTTCACAACAATCAGAGGACCTTGTCTGAAAGCATAGTAAAACAACCAGACTTGTGCAGAGTTTTCTCCCAGTATTCAAAGGTTCCAAAGTGGAGTACTTTTCTGCACAAACAAGCTTTTTATACAACTTTCCCTGCCCTTGCCCATTTTTGCGTGGAAAATGTTTCTTCTGTACAGGAAACAGTTTTCTTCACAGGAAGTATTTTCACACACACACATAAGTCTTTTCCTGTGTTAAAAAAAAAATCTAAATCGCTTCTGGATGCTTGAGTACAGGGACAATACTGTGCAAAAATATTTGTTTTCTCCCATAGCAGGGGAAAAATTTACAGTACTTGTTTGCTCTTACATGGGAGGATGAAATGATCAAGGACCCCCATCCCTAGGCCATGCTGTGATGCAATGTGACCTAACCCCCCCTCAAATGGCACCTCTGGAGCACCACTGATGGTTGAAAGAGCCAAGATCCCACTTAATACACTGGTGGTGGACATTTTAAAAGTAGTCACATTCTTTTGTACATGTTCACGCCATGAAGAGTAGAATAGTGGGCTACGGACAGAGTCACCTCAGGAGGCCACAATCCACTAAAACGTCTCCATTGAAATGAATGGAACTTGAAGGAGAGGATATAAACCTTGGTCTCCTTCTTTGCTCCCCATTTTCCCTTTCTGCTCCCAAAAAGGGGAAGCAGCTGCCCCAGGTGGGAGATCTTGGATGTTTTTAAGGGCGACCATGCAGGAAAATGGCTAGATCTGTTTAGGGAGTGGAACCCCACTAGGATGTCCTTTTACTGCACAAGAGCCCAGTGGGTGGGATGGCAGCCACCCAAGAGCCTTAACTGATCTGACCTGCAAGAAGCCTTCCAGGCCTGGGAAGAGGGCATGGAAATGTTATCCCAGGTCAATTAGTAGGGGGGACACTTGGAGATTACCCCCCACCAAAAAATGAAAAAAGGGAGAGAAAAACCTGGGAGCACTGCCAGATCTCCTCTCCCTTTCCCATTATCCTTCTGTCAACAGTGCATATGTCTCACTTGCCATGTCTACATGGGTATGTGTGAACGTATGCCTGCACGTGAGATAGAATATATGTATGCAGCCTGATGTATACACACATCTCCAATTGGCTTCCTAAGTGTGGCGGAGGGCAGGCCCTCTTCTGCTGCCCAGTGTGCACCAGGGAGCGTTTGTATACTTGTGTGTACATGGGGGCGGGGGGAGGAGGATTCTTCCAGCATCAGGTCTCTAACATCTCCTTCTCCTGCGTGATTTTACAACCAGCAGCCACAGAAAGGGACCCTCCAACTATCCCGTGTTCCCCCTCCCCTTCTATCTTCTATTGTTTCCAAACCCCTTGCCTTCTCTCCCCACCCCCGTTTCCCCTCCTATCTCCCTTCATCTAGAGATCTGGAGTCGATGTGGCGAGGTGAGGTCTCTTTCTTTCTTCCTTTTCTTTCTTTCTTTTCTTTCCTCCCTCTCTCTTTCTTTCTTTCTCTCTTTCCTTCCTTCTCTTTCTTTCTTTCTCCCTCTCTTTCTTAAGAGTAGGGAGTGACAGATGGTGGGCCCGCTTTCCCGAGGGAGCGAGATCTCCCTACACGCGAGCGCCTGTCAATCAAGGCAGCTCATGTGATAACTCCAGCGGATGACGTGCCAGCCATATGGTCTGGCATCAGAGTTGGTACCCCCTCTGCCTGCTTGAAGCGTGCCACTTCCCTCCTCCTTTTGGATAAGACACTGAAGGAGACGGGGTGAACCTCAAGGAGTCGTTTTCCCCCCTTTCTTTTTTTTTCCCCCCGTCATATTTTTTTTTTCCCCTCCTTACTCCCAAAAGATGCGGGGTACGAGGACTTGAGGATTCCTCCGCTCTGCTTTGGAGGTAAGTTATGTAAGGAAAGAAGAGAGAGAGGGAGAGAGGGAGGGAGGGAGGGAGGGAGAGAGGGGGTAGAAACTTAAACACTGGGTCGCAACTTGACTCCCCCACCCCCTGTCCACCTTCTTGTATACCCCCTTCCGATCGCATCCCCCCCCCCAATTCTTTCGGCCATACCAATTACTTGTGTCTTCTGAAAGGGCAAAAAGCAGATGGGGTGCGGGTAGGAGATTTTTTTAGGGGGAGGGATGCTATCTCTAGGGGATTTTTTTTCCCCCTTTTTGGGCCGGAATCGTTTAGGTAGCAAAGGTCGTTTTGTACCGAGTGTGTGCGTGTTTGCGTTTTCCGCTAGATTTCTCTTTCCCAAAACCCAACAAAACCCATAGACAGAGAGAGAGATTAAAGATCGAAGAGGACGGTTTGATGAGGCAGTCTTCTCTCGTGTTACGGTTTAAAAAAAAAATGATGATCGTTTTAAAAAAAAAAGAATCGCCAAATAATAGTCGTTATCGTGGCATCGGATGGATAGCATTTATTATCCGTGAAAAACGCACCTCATCATTCTAATTTCATCTAGCAAGCGGTTTATTTTAGCCTGAGGGTTTACTGGGGGGGAGAGTGTTGGGCTGTGCGGGTTTTTTTCCCCTTCAACACTCCCGACGCCTCCTCCTTCCCCCCCCCAAGACAAAAAAAATTTACTGCAAACAGCGGCACACAAAACTGGCAAAAGATCCATCTGCTCCTAATGGACCGCTCCAGATTCTCGCAGGAAAATAGTCAACTCTGGTTTGCATGCGGGGTGATGGAGCCCAAGCCGAGAGAGAGAGAGGGAGGGAGAGAGGGAGAGAAATGAGGTCTGGGTCTGGGTTTGGGTTTTTGTTTTGTAATGGGGTAATGTAGTGACATTTTTTTCAGCAGCGTAGAGGGTCGCTGAGAGAGTAAAGGGTTTTTTTTTAAAAAAAAATGCTTGTCATAACTAGAGTCCTAGTCGGGGTGTGAGTGCGTGTGAATGCTCGCAGCTCCTCAGAAAGAAACGAGGATGGAGAGGCGCCACAAACGGCGGCAGAAGCGGGAAGGGAAGGCGCAGTTGGGGAGACTGGAATTGCGATGGAGGGAGGCGGTGGTTCGTTGGAGTCGGGCTTGCAAAGTTCCACATTTTGGGATTTAAAGGTTCGCCTCGATGCAACCGGCGGCAACAGCTGGGGGAAAAACGGTCCCGAGCTCCTCTCCTCTCTTGGGTTTTTTTGGTTTTGTTTCTCGAGGAAGGGATGAAGAAATGAGAGGAAAAGCGAGAGATCTGGAGTGGCGTCCTCCAGATCTTAGCCTCAAGGATCCCCCGAGAAAAACGGAGCTGCCTAGGAGAGAAGTGTGTGTGTGTGTGTGTGTGTGTGTGATGAAGTACAGATGAAAGGAGGGATGCCAATTTTCAGTTTCATGAAGGGTGATAAAATAGACAAAAATCTTAAAGGAAAGGGAGAAAAAATCTTTTAAAGCCCCGCCAAAAAGCCCCCTCCCCAGAAACCTAAGAAACGATCCATTCCATTTTAACAACAACAACAACAACGAAACTAGGGTGGAGGTAGCTGGGTGGAGTATGCATAATGAACAGGGATCTATCAGAAATACGAAAGTCAGCTCTGCGTCGGTTCATTCATCAGGAAAGTAATGGAGACAACAATTAATTTTAATCACACTTTTAAACGAGTCAATTGCTTTTATGAGGATGGAAGGGAGAGAAAAGGACCACATTTCTAGCCAGCGGCAAGCAAATCTTTCCTCCCTCTTCCAAAACCTCTGTATTAAAATGTATACATGCATATAAATATGTAGATATGTGTATGCATATGCATATATAAGCTCGCACAGGCACAGGGAAAGCTCTACCCTTTAAAACTATGGGTGGGGTGGGTAGGGAGTGGGAGTTGTGGGTTGGCTGTCATTAATGGAAAGGTAAAGAGAAGAATTTGACGGGAATCGTGGCATCCTTTCCGACTCAAATGCTCGGGGAGGTCAGATGGGGGAACGGGCAACGAAGAGGTTAAGTCTAGTTTTAGGAATGCCCCCTCACTCTGGAATCTTGGAAACGGGGGGGAGGGTTAAGAGAGTGGGAGTGAAATTGCACAAAAAGGTGGAGAGTCAGGTTAGGGGTAGGGGTGGAATGGGGGGAGGCAGAAGAAGACGTGGGTCTTCGGAAACACGCGATGGAATGTAAATCAAAGGGAGCGTGTGGACGGAAAGAACGGGTCATCCATTGGCCCAAACAGTAAAAAACGAGGCCTCCTCCACAATGTTTCGAAAGGAATTTGGATGTCTGCCCGAGATCGAATCCGGTATTTTTGAAAGGGCTCAGTGTCCAAGGAAAGGATGCCTTCCTCCGTACCTCCCCCTCCCACGCTCTCGCCCACTCCCCATCCCCACCCGGAAGAACTCCTTCTTCGTCGTAACAGCAGAGATGCCCGGGGTGGGAGGTGGGGGTGGGCGGAGATGTTGCCACCAGTGCTTGGCACATGCCATACATCGGGAAAGGCAAGCCCACGCAGCGTTAGAAGGAGCAAGGAACCGAGGGGGCCTCAATTTCGGCTAGCCACTCGCTCAGACTCGCTGGCCAACCCAAATACCTGTGGGCCAAGGGGATGACTCTTGTTCAAGGGGTCCGGAAGAGCTAGACAGGGGGTGGCTGGGCCGGCGGCAGGGGACGACCCTCTGAAACAAACTTGTCTTCTCATTTCTTCTCTCCCCGTCTCCCCCCACTTGCCCGTGGGCGCCTCTCCCCCGCCCCCACCTCCCTCCCTCCAGCCACCATGTTGACGCGACTCTTCAGCGAGCCCAGCCTGATCCCCGAAGTCCAGAAATTCTCCGCCTGGGCCGAGGCCTGCGAGGACGACGAGGACGAGGCGAGCGACAAGGAGGATCGGAAAAGCAAGGGCTGCCCGCTCCAGGATGAGCATCATGACGGCGGCGGGGGCGGCGGCGGCGGCGGTGGGGAGGTCAAAGAGGAGAACGATCTAGGCGGCGACGAGGAGGAAGAGGAGGAGGAGGAGGAAGGCGTAGAGGAAGCCGACGGCGACCGGCCCAAGAAGCGGGGCCCCAAGAAGAGGAAGATGACCAAGGCCCGGCTGGAGCGCTCCAAGCTGAGGCGGCAGAAGGCCAACGCCCGCGAGCGGAACCGCATGCACGACCTCAACGCCGCCTTGGACAACCTCCGCAAGGTGGTCCCCTGCTACTCCAAGACGCAGAAGCTCTCCAAGATCGAGACGCTGCGCCTGGCCAAGAACTACATCTGGGCCCTGTCGGAGATCTTGCGCTCGGGCAAGCGGCCGGACTTGGTCTCCTACGTGCAGACTCTGTGCAAGGGCTTGTCCCAGCCCACCACCAACTTGGTGGCCGGCTGCCTCCAGCTCAACTCGCGGAACTTCCTCACCGAGCAGGGCCAGGAGGCCGGCCGGTACCACGGGCCCAACTCCACCTTTGCCATGCACCACCCGTACACCTACCAGTGCTCGCGGCTGTCGGGCGCGCAGTGCGGCGCCTCCAGCACCCTGGCCAGCTCCCACGCCCTCCGGACGCACGCCTACTGCGCCACCTACGAGTCCCTCTATGGGAACGCCTCGCCGGACTACAACAGCTCGGAATACGACGGGCCGCTGAGCCCCCCCCTGTGCGTTAACGGGAATTTCTCCCTCAAGCAAGACTCTTCGCCGGACCACGAGAAAAACTATCACTACTCTATGCACTACTCCGCCCTCCCGAGTTCTCGCCCGTCCGGGCACAACTTGGTGTTCGGCTCCGCCGCCGGGATGCGCGGCGGCGTCCACTCGGAGAACGTTTTGCCTTACGAGATGCACCTCCACCACGACCGAGGCCCCATGTATGAGGAACTCAACGCTTTTTTCCATAATTAACGCGCGCCTCTTTATCTCCCCCCCCCGACCCCGTTTCCACCTTCCGGCCTTTGGAGTCCCATTCTAGTCCCCCCCCCGCCACACACACACACACACACACACACACACACACGCGTTATCGATGGCCCACCTGTAGAACCCCAGTGGCTCGGCTTTGGGGAAAGGAGGGGCGATTTAAAAAACGAGAAACAAAACAAAACAAAAATCCTTGCCTTTTTTCCGATTTCCTCGCCCCTCTCCGTCTTCAAAGTGGTGTAACTTTTAGCTTAATAAGCCACCTCTCCCCTCCCCCCCCCGCACGGAGTGGGAAGGGGAAGTAATAATAAATAATACCAATAACCATTCCGATCCGTAAACACATTGAGCCGAGCCTTCTTGTTTTGAAGCTGGAGGGGATAGCCGGATCCTCAAGGCACTGAGGCCCAAGCAAAGGGCTGAGGTCGCTTCGAACTGCGTCCACGGGGCCGGTTCGGTGAGAGAAGTGGACGACTTTGGCTGAAATGGTTGGTTGGGGGGAGTGGAGGAAGCTGAGCCTGGAGCCCTTAGGTTCCTAGGGGCTCCAGATTTGACTGAAAATAGCCCGGTCGTAAATTGGATCGGTGCCCTGACCTCCTTCCCTGACCCTCAATGAGTACTATGAGGAGAAATCTGGTGCAATATTCGAATACAATTTTATATTAAGAAAGAAAGACAGACAAACTGTATAGTTAGTCGGCTATTTTAGCGGAGGTCTTGACCATCTGAAAGAGGATCTTTAGATCCAAACTGGAAGTGTGGTTAAGAAAAGGGAAAACAGCATTGCTCAAAGGTGTGGGGAGGGAGTAGTCAGAGGTTTGCCCCCATCCTAATCCATTGCCTATATCCAGCAATGCCTTGTAGGTATTTAGTCCATTACTTCCTTAAAGATCGGATGGGTAGGGAGCAAAATAATGAGAGACAGGCAGAAGGATGTGGTGGAGTTTGGAGGAAGGCTTACCAACCCTCCGGCAAATAAGTCCCCAGAAATTTAAACTATTTTTTAAAGAGACACACACACACACACACACACACACACATGTCTGCAGACTTCAAGTCCGACTTTCAATGCAGTGACAACTTTAAAAAGCAATAAAGGGGCAAACAGATGATAAATATATTCTATCTTTATCTATGCAAGTAGGTACTGAAACTAGGGAAAAAAGTTTTTAAACGGAAGGAAAAGAGGGGGGGGAAGGAAAGCAACGACAAAAAAAAAAAAAAGAATCCGTATGAAATATTAGAAATATGGACCAAGAAACTCCGTGAGGTTTAAAAAAAATCGTGCACTTTTTTGATTTGGGGGAAACGGACTGTAGTATGTTTCCCTGGTATTTAACAATCACTGACTTTCTGAACCACCCTTGTAACCCCAAGTAACTTATTTTCCAAAATTTGTGTGTCATGCTGTTTTTTACCTGTTTTAAAAACGTTAATGAAAAAAAAAGTGGAAAAAAAGATTTTTATGAAATGGCAAAAATGTTTTGTTATGCATGGATAGGAGGGGAAAAGCAAATATGCAAATTTTCAAGGTGATGTTAAGAGAACACTGATGATTATGCTTAATACTTACGTTGGCTGTTTTCTCTCTCTTCCCTTCCCCGACATTAACTCTAAGTTCTTTCTTTCTGTAATGGGCTGGGGGGGGGGGAGATACGTTTATGTAACAATACCCCAGTATATAAATCTCTCTCTATAAAAAAAAACAAAACACTATCTTTTAAAGACTCAAACTGGTATATTTTCCTTCAAGAGAGTAATGTTTCCTTTCCCGTCCTGTACTGACTTTCTTTTCAGCCAGGGAAGGATTTAAACATATTGTTTCACATTCTCCCCCGTTCCCCGCGGGCGCATCTTTTAATATGGCCTTCATCACCTTCTACATACCAGCATTTTTAAAATTCAGAGGTGAGGGTCATGCATTTCTGATCAATGTTTTTAAAACAAACAAAGCTAAAGAACCTTTTACAAAAAAAAAAAAGAGAGAGAGAGAAAGAAAAGTTGTAGCCAATATGAAATTGTCTATTGGACACCACCAGAAGTGCTTTTTCGTGTGTTTCTGTTCCGTTTCCTTAAGATGAATAAATATTTATGTCAAATGATATGATAAAGAAAAAAAAATTCTCCAAGTCTTGTTTGAAAGAAGAAGAGGTATTTTCTCTACTCGATTCTCGATTCTCTATTTCTTTTATTGATTAATCTATGCCAACCCCTGCCCTGTTTGCTTTACACACGAAGGTGCATTTTAAAGGGGAGGGGGTTATAGGACGGAATATCTTTCGTTCCTCTATCGATTCTGAAATCTTCCCTTTTCTTAGAACATCCATGCACCCGCGTCACCATACAGATCAAAAGGTGAAGCCATTCTGAGAATGAAACCTGTAGAATTCCTCTTCCCTGACCGCTTTGTATTGACATTTCTGAAAACCAGGGAAGGGAAGGGAAGGTTTGCTTGCAAAACTTCAGAGTTTGGTTTTCAGGGCATGTAGGGGCTTAGAGACAAAAAGCGGAAGGGCGGGTCGCAACTCCCTCCCTTCTTCAATGGTATGTGTGGAGCGTTAATTTGCAGATTCTTTTACGGAATGCATTGGAACACTTTTTGACGGGCTGAGAGCCGCCAGTCAGCTATGATCTTATTCAAACTTGTGATGAAGGAGCGTCCTCAGACGACAATTAATAAATATTAGATGTTGACTCCCTCAGATTTACTAGTTTACTTCAAACAAGCCGTGCTAAATATATATGCGCGAGACCCCATTCTTTCATTTTGGCCAGGCACGTTTTAGAGAAAGGGGATGAAGTTGGGGGTGGTGAAAACCCAGAATAGATTTAGATGGCTTCAAAGCATCCTTGGTGTGACAGTGAGTCCTTGGAAGCCCTGCTTAAAAATACATTAGTTTTCTCTCTCTCTGTGTCTCTCTTCTTCTCCTCCCCCACTCCCAGACACTTTTTTTTTTGAGCGGGGGGGGGGGAGAAGATCTACTTCTCATTTTATAAAGACTAATGCAGTTTTCTTGTCTTGGACAGATGGCATTTTTCTTGCAACACTCACTCACCCTCCTTTTCTCCCCTTCTCTCTCGCATACACACACTTTGCTTGTCATCCCGTAAGGAAGAGAAAAAATCAAAGCAAAAGTCTCCAACTACGTGCTGAGGTGAATCCTCCCCTCTAGTTTCAAAGGAATCAAATCCTGTTTCGTGACTAACGATGAAGTAGCAATGGGCAAGGTGCGTGTGTGGGTGTTTTAAAGTTGGTCGTTCAAATCGTTTCTTTTCAGTCACCCAGAGAGAGAAGTCAAACGCGTGCGGAACATGGGAGCTGTCCGCAAGATCGGTGGTGCTGAAACTCTGGAAGCTCTGGAAAAGCGGGACCCACAGTTCCCCAGTCGCCTTTTTCTCCACTCTGGAGTCCTTGGAGCTGATTAGTACCACCCTGTAGTACTACCAGGCTGCCTGAGGAATATACTGGAAGGGAGGTGTGTATTTCCCCACAACCAGAACGCAAATCTTACACAGGCTATGTGGATACCTAAGAAGTTGTGCTCTGTCTCTAAAATCATGGAAGCCTCTAAAACAGACGAATTTCTATTTTGGAGGAGGCATCACCGCATTTCATCAGATCCAATTTCTGGTGTGCGCATGGGCTGGTTTATGTCCACATAGATTCGTCGGTTTGGGGGATTGAGGTTGCGGAGAGTGTAGTGGTGTAGTGGTTTGAGAATTGGATTATGACCCTGGAGAGCAAGGTTCGATTCCTCGCTCCACCATGGAAACCCACTTGGGTGACCTTGGGCGCGTCACATACTCTCAGCCCCAGAAAACCCTGTGATAAGTTGGTCTGAGAGTCGTCATAAGTCAGAGACGACTTGAAGGCGCACAACAACAACAAGAGTGTATAGAAATCTGATGTCACCATAGATCAATCACAGATTAATCACAGACTTCTTAACAATGGCACAAAATGTTTGTCCTTCCTGGAGTACAACCTGCCCTATCCAAACGCAATCAAGGAACGTCTTGCTTCATTTTTACCAACCGGTTTCTTTTTTCCCTCCATTTTGCTTTGTGGTAATAGTACCAAACGGGTAGGTATTAGTAACCGTGGAACTTGGGGTACATAGTAGAGAATTTTTCTTCTTTTCTAATTAGCAAAGTTAGTTTAAAAAAAAATCCAAAACCTGTCAGTGAAATACCTTTATTAGGCCGACCGAAAGAGATTGTATATATCCTCTTGACTAGTCTAATACAGGTATATGACGCTGATACGGATTTGGGAATTTCCCTGCCTCATGATCTCCAAGAAATTCCTGATGGTCCCCATCTGCTTCTCTCAGCCAGACTGTCCCCTCAGGGAACCGGAGAAAGGAGAGGAAAACAGAAAGCAGAAAGGAGAGGCTTCATTGAAGACCCTCTTTGTGCTCCTTCTCCTAACAGTCGGGGCCAAACACGTGCAGGCAGACGATGTCAAACCCCGCGACTTCCCTGGAGCACCTTTCCTCCTCCCAGTGCTTCCTGAAGGCGTTGTGGATACGTCCGCCTGATCTTTTAAAGTCGCCCTGGCAGGCCTGTAACGTTCAGTAGCGTTTTCGGCAGAAGATCACACAGTTGGCACTAGTCTGTGATTCCCCCTCACGCACACCTCTTGCTTTAGCAACATCCATGGAGCATAGATTTTAAAGAACTTTCCCCAGGAAGTTATGTTATCCTTCCTTCCTAGATCCCTCCTTCTTTTTTCCTCCGTTTCCACCCATTTTTTCTCTCCCACCCCCACCCCGCCGGCTTCCGTTCCCTCCCAATTTAACAAACTAGTTTTAATTTTATACTGGGCAAGGTCCCTGAAATCCGCCCCCAACCCACTCCCGACCAGCAATGTAAGCGGCGAACCTCAGCCGCTTATTCCAATTCCAGTGCTGCAGTGGGCAGATCCAGCCCACATCCCTTCGCTCGCTCGCCCTTGCCTAGCACAGATACAGCTGCGCCCGGCTCTCGCGGTCTCTCTGGACTGGAGCGCGGACACCAGTCCCCGAAAAGCCCATAGGTTCCTCTTCAGTCCATACGCCCGCCCGCCTCTTCTGACGGCTGTTTTGCCACACGCCCAAACCACACCAGACTGGGGTTTCCCCCACTCATTCCATAAGGCCAGTGGTTTCTTGTCGTTCCATTGGCCGTCTAGGAGTTGAGGGAAACCGATTCCCTGGGTTGAAATCGCAGTCCAAGTCTGGCCACCCTGTCCACCTCTCAGTCCAGCCAGTTCCAACCCGCGTTCTTCTGTTTCACTAGCCTACAAATCAGCTCGGATTCCACTTCTGGTTAGCTCAGGAGTGGACCTCTCTTTCCCTCTTTCCCAGGGTACACCGGCTGCCCCTTCCCTGGAGATTCTAATAGTTCTGCTAATGAGAATTGGTTGGAATGGCTAGAACGGGTTTCAAACCGGATTGCACCAGTAGAGAGAGTGAACCGGCCAGTCGACCCTCTCCAGGTTTCAAGCTGCCTCCCGATCTCCTTTCCAATTTGCGAAACAAGTCTGAATAAGGCGCAGATAAAGTGTGCTTGTGTTTTCCCCGCCCCGCCGCCGACTTTTTCGAGAGAGTTTACACTCCTGTTTGAGGGGATCCTAAGAGACTGGCCCTTTCCAGGATTTGAGATATCATTTGTGGAGGGGTTAGGAGCATTTGTGAACGATTACATCCGGGTTTCTGCACTGGTCCGTGAACCAGTTTGAAAGACGCCGAAGAGACGTCTCTCCTCCATTCCGCAGAGCTTGGTGCAACTTCCCCGCCGTACTCATTGATGCGCTAAATATAGTGGTGCATTCACACGTGCAAGGATAACTTTAGCATTTCAAAGGCTTTTATGCAAAGGGTCGAGATGTGATCTAAGTGTGTCCGGATCTCTCAGTTAATCAGCTGCAGAGCTCACAGCCGTCGGCTTCAGGCTGACTCTTCAGTCCTCATTCATCTTCTGTCTGCTTCTCCCTTCGGAGGGAAGACGGGATGGGAATCTCCGAAATTTCCAAATCCTTGTATTTTTGTTGGTAAAAAAGGAGGAAGGAACCTTTTTTTTTCTTTTTTCATCCCACTGGCGGTGTTACAATTTTTACTTTTAAAAGAGACCACAGGGCTCATCGTGTGATTTGGATCCCATCTACAGAGGAGCCTCGGGATGTTGACCACACCTAGAAAATACAACCGAAGTCCAGGAAAGCTGAGCTCAACAGCTGTCTTTGGAATTCCAAAAGGGATGGCAAACTGTAGGCTTTGGCCTGGTTCTCAGGGGCCCATTCGCCTTCCACTGGGGTACCTGGGGTCTAATGCGTCCTCATCAGCCTACACGTGTGCGTTTTGCCCAGTCTTTTTGAAAAGGAGAGCGCGGCTTTCCCAGCCCGCGGACAGACGTTCCTAACCTGCCCAAAGAGACCGGTTCCCTCCTGTGAAGCCCACTTAAGCAGTGCATGTATGCGCAATGGGTACTGTTTCATATACCGTTGGGTAAACAGAGCGTCTTCGCCTAACTATGTTCCGCTGGATGTATATTCCATTTAGGCTTAAATTATACTCACACGTACTTGGGAGTGAGATTGAAATTTGAGCTGGTATCTGTCTTCAGCAGATATCTAGAGGACTGAACTGTTAACTGTTTCAAACGCTCCTGCCATTGAAGCACCTGGTTGCGGATCCAATAACCAGAAACCTTCTCATTTCCTTAGGGAGAGCTTTCCCCAGAGAACAACCTTCTACTGGATAGGACGAATTTAATAATGGGGCTTGCCCTGTACCTCCCGAGGAGCGCCTGATCTTGATAGGAGTCTAAACACACCTACAGGTGGAAATATACCACCCGCTGCTGAATGTACCTGGTCCACTGGCTTACATTCAGCTACTTCGTGGTGGGAATTGTGCAGCCTTCCAGATGTTGTTGGACTGCATCTCCCATCATCCCTAACCATCGCAGCCATTGATGAGGAGTGTTGAGAGTTGCGGCTCAACAACATTGGAAGGTCAAACGATTTCGACTTCTGAGCTATTTTCTCAGGTATCTCAAGGAGGTTTCACACGTGCGCGGGACACCGCCCCTGGGGGTGCGCTGGGCTGATTCAGCCACGGTTAGGCCTGGCTTGATTTCTTTGCCTGGATGTGTGAAGTGCCTTCAGTAAAAAGCGTGGTGTCTGAAGTCACCTTCTGTCTATGTATCGTTAAATTTGTGATGGCCCACCGACACGCAGACTGCTTCCCCTCCTTTGCTGCCGCAATCGTTAACAAAAATAAAGCTATTATCAAAGCAATTCTCTCCCCCGTTTATTACTCAGCCCTTCAGCTTCACGAAGGAAGGAACGTTGCCTTTGTAGGGGCGCCGACTGATGCCGGTAAGTCACCTCCGGTGGCCTTTTCAGACGTGTACTTAATTCCTTGGCACGGGACGCAAGGGACGTGCACGTGTGAACAGGCCTCCACATGAGTATCTGCCTCGCGCTCTTGCCTGATCCTTTCGCTTAGTTTCCGCTGCCGGTATACTACAGATTTCCAATGCCCTGCCACCTCCTACCCCTAGACAAGGAGCCAGAGGCTGGTGGGATTACACCCATCTATATTCCTGAGAGAAATAGGAGAGCTAAATATTTCAGCCTTCCCCAACCGGCGCGCTCCAGATGTGCTAACCTACAACTCCCAGCTAATATGGGAGTTGCAGTTCAGATCAGAGAAGGCTGTATTATGTCGTAGGACCACTGTGTACGCTATGCTGAATATTCTTCTGACCGAGGCCCTGGAGCTTTATCGTCTACCTTAGACGGGCAGCGCCACAAATGAGGAGATTAGGGAAGGGTTAGGTGAGATCTGTATATGAGATGATGCGAAGCGAGTCTAGGTCGGGTTAGCGCTGGGCAGGATCTTACTGTCTGGACCTTTCCCTACGCCGCCTGGAGTTTCATTAGTGGAAAGGCGGAGCACAAACCTCCGGCAATAATAAGCAAGGCAGCCGCCTGATAGTTCATCTCCAGGGAGGAAAAAGAATCTCCGAAACGGGCAATCGCTACATGGGATCACGAAGAAGCTCAAAGGCGCTTGCCAGTTTTCCATAGCCCACCTAACAGATCGACAGACACAGGTGGAAGTCGTCTAGAAGCCCCCCGAGGCTTATGTAAGCCCCACCTCCCTCCCCTCATTAAGCTTATTTAAACGCAGAGAAGTTACACTTCGTAAAACTTGTTGGTTGCAGAGAAGGAAAAGGAGAGACTTCGACACAGGCTGAAAAACTGAACAGGTGTGCGACGCGATCTTCAACGGGTCTACTCGGAAGGCAGTCTCCTTGAGGTCAGCGAGACTTCTTCCCGGGCACATACTTGGAGGCTCCCTGTCCTTAAGACGTAATAGGGGCAAAAGATCCCAAGCCCTATGACTTGCGGCCAACTCTTGTTTTGGTTTTCAACGCGTGGCCGTTGCAGAAGGGTTTTGGTGGGCCTGGGCGAGTCTGTGCACCGTGCAAGTGTGTATACGGCGTCGGGGAAAACCTGGGACGTATAGTTTTGCCAGCCGGTCAAGAAACTACAGCGAACGCTGGCTGTTCCCAGGGAATCAGACGTCTCTCTCACCAAGCCGCAGGATGGCCCCGTGGGTGGGTCATCACGAAATCTTTTCTACCTTGATTTAACAATAGCATTTAATAGAATGAAATAAATGTAAACCTATGGATTCAAAGACACTCCAGACCCTTCCCAAAAGTTTGTCCCCCTTGCCTCCACTTCTACTGCTTCGAATTCAGATATGATTCACATCCATGCCGTTCTGCCTCCTTCCTACCCAGGACAGCAACGTCCACGTTGTTGCTGTTGCGTGCGCTCCAGTCATTTCCCCTTATAGGGATCCTAAAGCTCCCTGGGTTTTCTTGCCAAGATTTATTCTGAGGAGGTTTGTTTTTCTCTGAGGTTGAGAGTGTGACTAGCCCAAGGTCACCCAGTTTCTGGCTCGTGGCAACCCTAAAGCAAACCTATCAAGGGGTTTTCTGGGGCTGAGAACGTGTGACCCGCCTAAAGTCACCCAAGGGTTTCCAGGGCCCAGCGGGGAATCGAACCCTGTTCCCCAGGGTCATAATCTAGCGATCAAACTACTAGGCCACACCGGCTCTCTTATCTAACCCGCTCTCTCCTTAACACTTTCCCACCTCTCTCGGCCCTTGGCAAGCCTCCCTTGCCTAACAGGTGCATTGCATCCAGGTATGTTGGTGCTCCCAAAAGGAGGCCTTCGGTCCGCTCCAAATACACACGAGCACACACTGAAAACAACTATCTAGACAAAGAAAATAATACACGGACGGCCTGACGGTCTCTGCCTTCCGCGTTCCATTGTCTACCAATGCCGCTAGGATGAAACTAAAAAAAAAGTGTGCTTGTGTAGGGTTATGTGTAGGTGGGTGTTTAAGATATTTTGTGTTCCTTTAAAAAAAAGAAGTCTTGGAAATAAATATGAGGTTCTAGGGAACCGCAGTGATAAATGGGAGAGTGGATGTTTTGGTCAGTTTGATGAGAGGGAAAGATACCATACTACTAGGATTTCCCAGAATGGAGGGAGAGATGCGCATCCATACAGCAGAGAAAGTTTTTCTGGGGGTAGGAAGATGCTAGGACTTGGATGTGAGACCGCCAATGAATAGCAGGTGCTGTCAGCTACACTTCAGAGGAAGGAACTGGCAAAAAAAACCCTCTCAATATCCCTTGAATAAGAAAACCCTATGAAATTTATGGGGTCGCCGTACCTCAACAGGCGACTTGAAGGCACATACCCACCCACAGGGAGAGGAAGGAAGGAAAAGCGCGATACATTAGATATTGTCTGGTTGCATTTTTAAAGCACATATTCATGGTTATTAAATTACACACCAGTGGTTTCCCGCTCCTGTAAACGGGAATGAAACCTATTTTTTCCGGATTTCCTCTTGGCATTTACACACAGAAACACACACGCGTACATACATTGAAGGGAAGAGAGAGAGGGGAAGAGAGAGATTGGGAAGCTCGGCCGACATATAAAGCTGGCTTAGCTGGCATATTTCTGGTTGGCAGTGCCAATTTCCCTGATTTCCGCAGTAGTAAAAGAGAGGCTCTCTATGGGGAGTTAGATGCCAGGCTGTTGCCTGTGCCAACTGCCAGCCAAGGGCCACTGAAGGGAAGTGGTTAGCTTGCTACAACTGAGTGTCGGACATCTGTTCACTCCAGAGCAGTTTTAAAGGGGAAGGCCCCCGGTATTAAAGGAAAGGCAAACGTGCACAAACACGCAGGCAGCCAGACACACGCCCGCCTGCCAAGGAGCCGTAAAGCCGCCACCACGTCCACAGCGCTCACCTGGACCGGAGAAAAATGCCACGGAAAGACCCAATGTCAGGGGTGGCGGCGGCGATGTGGTTTTCTTGGGCAAGATCAAGGAGGGGGCGGGGAGGTCTCCTCAGGAGGAGATGAAGATTCCTCAGAAAAGATCGAGCTGGCGGGTCTCCCTATCTCTCTCTCTCTCTCTGTCTATCTATCTATCTGTCTATCTCTTGGTCAATTGTTTTGCAAAGAAGAAAAGAAGGATGGAAGGATGGATTTCAGAATTTCTATTCTCTTTAAGAAACTGTGATTTTTTAAAATGCTAAATTAGGTAACAGAAATAAAAGCAAGGGGGGAAAAAATCCTAAACCGATTCTATTGGTTTTCAACTCCAGTGGAAGTTCTGCAACGGCTTCCTGTCCTCGTGGATCTCTGCCCGTCATCCGCACCAGGAATCGCCAAAGACGCATGTGGGTGGGGAGTCGGGAAGTAAAGTTCCTACAGAGGAATCAAATTGTCCTAGGTGATGAGTAGGGAAAGGAAGAAAGGAAGGAAATTAAGAGAGGAAAAAGGTGCAGATCAAGACGAAGGGGATGGTGCTTTACTCAAGAGTACAGAGAAATATTCGTGCTTTGATGGATGCCTGGAAAGCGAGAGGGAGTCGGGTCAGATGTAAAGATCGCTGGGATCACATAGGAACAGATCTGCCCAGGTCTCTTAGAGTGGGAGGCTGCCTTCTCTCCTCCAGCTCCGCCGAGGCCGGGAGCTGGGGAAACAGGCGGGCAGCGAGTCCCTCTTCCCCTCCACCCCTCTCCTTAATGTCTTGACAGAGGGCCAAATTACGAACCGGGGAAAATCTAATTTATTTATTTAAAAAGACCCGGTGGTGGTGCCAAGCAAGCGCCTCCCTTCCACCACCCACCCCTGCCAATTCTCCCCTCAGTCCCGCTCAGACCTCCAGTTAGAGTTTTGCGCCTTCCTTGAGGGGGAAAAAGAAGTTAAACATTAAAAACAAATAAGACATCCCTCCCCCGGGAGGAGAGGAAAGACTTTTTTTTGGAAAGTGGACGGAAAATGAGGATAAAACTCTCGCCTAGTGCCCAATTGCAATGCTCGCCTTTCCCACACAAAAGGAAAGGAAGGAGGTTTTCCTAATTTTTGTTTGTTTTGTTTTGTTCTCCTTTCCCATTGTATTTATTATTGTTTCTTCTCCGGATCCAGGGAAAAGGAGGGAGAGAAGGAAAGAGAGAGAGAGAGAGAAAGAGAGAGAGAAAGGCTAAAAGCATAAACCTGGCTGCCAAACGGCCCCATGCCTCTCGCTTTGCCCAGTGGCCAGGCGAATGCCAGGCGAAGCAGAAGGGCGGGGAGAGAGAGCGGGGAGGGTAGGAGGAGACCTTGCTTCAGTTTAAATTTCGTGGCATCTGTTCATTATTATACAGTGTAGATTTTTATATGGACAGCTAAATTAAAGACAGATTTCTGCCAGAATTGCAGATATCATTTTAAAAAGAGAGAGAGGGAGAGAGAAGAGAAAGAGAGGGAGAGGAGAGGAGGGAAAAAAGAAGGGAGGAGGAGGAAGAGAAAAAAGAACAGGAGGATTCAAAACCTGGTTGCTGGCTCGCATTGATTTATTTCAGGTGTGGGAGGAATAAAACGCACCTTATATTTAAAAATAGTCTCATTCCACCCCTCCTTCCAAGGTTTACAACAGAACCTGGGGGTATCCGCTCATTCCTGCTTATTGACATGTTGTTGACACGGAACCCATCCTTTTGTCTAGGTGTGTACATATACAAATACTCAGACACAGAGACCTATGTACATTCACGAAATAAAGGAGGCGAGAGAGAGCAAACCGAGTCTACCTGTGCGTTTTTGCTCTTCGTGGCGTTACGGTGACTCATCTGTTAATTCAGATTTGGGGGGATTTTTGTCCTATTTTCCTACCAACTCTCTGACCATCATCGATTCAGTCACGTTTTCTTCACTCGCGGTTCAAACAGCCTACTTTTTCTCTTCTGTCTTCTGTTTTGTTTCTTCTGTTCTGTCAGATCGTTTCCCTTCGCGTTTTTAAACACCGACCATTTCCGCACTGGACTGTTATCGTGCTATCATTCCACTTTCAACATCCTATGCAACCCGGCCCCTCCCTAAACCGCAAACCCCAGGATTCCATAGGATGTTGAAAGTGGAATGATAACACTATAGCAGTCCAGTGCGGAAATGGCCACCGTTTTATATCCGTCTATCCCGTAAAGAAGAAAAGGGCCGCTTGAAATTGACCGGTTGGCCTTCTGAAATCGACATGCCCCGGACAAGACGGTGCCGGTCGCCTGAGCTCCAGCCCATTCCGTCCTCTAAGGCGTCCCTCCCTGGCTGACCTTGAGCCCGTTCTTATCTCTCATAGTTCAGGTTACCTCACAGGGTTGTCCGCGAGGGAGAAGTCGGGCCTGACCACAGTCTATCCCGGCCACAACCCTTGGACCGGATGGCATGAAAAAGTGAGAAAGGGTGTGTGCGGTTTGTTGCCCTTCCAGATACCGAGAGCCAGAGAGTTCGGACAGCTGGAGGGAGAAAAATGGAAACAGACACACAACCTCACCACACTGTGTAATAAGGGGTTTAATAATCGAGCCTTTCCACTCCTTTACGGAGTACCTCAGAATGTGTGGCTTCGGAGAAAGAGAAGCAGCGGGGTGCCATACCAGCGACCCTAGACTCTCCTCACAATTTGGACACCTCTTATTTACCCCCAAGGCACAGTGTGTACGGTGTGAGAGTGTCCTTGTGTTGTGAAAGAGACAGTGTGGGCAGCAAGAACTGATCCTGAAGGCACGCGACTGCTGTCCTTTGATTGACATTAAAAAAAAAAAAACACGTGAGGAGAAAAGTGAGGTAAGTTTCACCTAGCTATGGAGAGGTGGAGAGGGAGGTAATTCCCTCAAGCGAGGCTTTCACGCGGGCGCGCGCGCGCGCGCACGTTCGCACATATAAATACAGCCTGCTCTGATCTGACAAGATTCTCGTCGAAAGAGTTAAAAGAGGGACATCTGTGCCTGCGAAGCGCGGGGAAGAGCCGAACCTGCCAATGAGGGTTGGCATCAAACCGGGGAACAAATGCTCGATACTTCGGAATGCCGAGTCGCTTGGCAGGTTTTGTGCATTCACAGGCGCGCGCGGGCGCGCACACACACACAAAAAAAACACCACGCGCACACAACCGAGGCCTCGTCCCCTTCCCTGTGTTCCTTCTTCCCTCTCCAGTTCTCTCTCGGCCGGGGCCTCTGTTGGGGACCAACAAGGTGTGTCCTTCCCCTTCTGCCCCCGCTTGGCCGTTCCCGCCTCAGAACGTCACAGGCCGCGAGTAGGCAGAGAAAAGCCAAGCGGCGGGGTCTCTTTTTTTTCTTCTTCAGCCAGATCACAGGCTTGAAATTTTCCCTCAAAACGTTAAAGAAATCCCACAGGGAAAGGATGTGGGTGGGAGAAGGGATGAGATGTGTCCCAGACACGTCTATTAGGAAGTAAGTGCTTCTGAGTTCATTCAAATTGGCGATCGGATAAGAAGATGTAGAATTCTCTGCCTTTCCGCCCCACACTGCTATAGTGCTATTATTCCACTTTCAGCTTTCAGAGGAATTCTGGGGTTCGCAGTTTCCTGAGGCCAAAGAGCTCCCTGGCTGAGAATTCTAAATGCCCCTCCCTAAACTGCAAACCCCAGGATTCCACAGGAGGTTGAAAGTGGAATAACAGCACTATAACACTGTCGTGCGGAAAAGCCCTTAGTCTCCGTGAACTCAACAGGGCTTATGTCTGAGGCGACCTGGCGAGGTTTGTTACCCCGTGAGAAAACCGCTCAGACGTCTCAAACCACCTAATCGAAGCCAGAAGTGAGAGAGAATCCAGACAGCTAGACTAAACCCGATCCACCAGGAAGTTCTGCCGCGCAGGCCCCCTTGGAGAGGATTTCAAACGACGGCTTGCGCGAAACAGAACATCCTTTCTCGAGAGGATCGGATCCTTGACAGTTTAAAAATCTCGACTTGGTTGCGGGACTCTCAGGAAGCCAAGAACCTTCTCTTGGCATCAGGGCCAAGCTCTGGAATATCCCAGGAGAGTGCCTCGGGGCATAGGCAGAGTGCTGCTCCTTCACCCCAAGGCCCATCATACCCTGCCCACCTTCACTATTCTCTCGGACGGTTTTAATGTGTTTTCTTAGCCGCACTTCAACACCGACGTTGCTCAGTTTAAAAGTTATGAGGAGAAGCGAGGCACTTGTGAGGGACGAAGCAAGAAAACCAACAGAGAGAGTGTCAGTCTCAGTCTCGCAATCCCTTTGCCCGGCTTTATGGGTCCTTTATTTTGTATTTTTTCCCCGAAATTTTGGAGAAATACTGCAAAGAGCGGACGATGAATGTCACGGGGGGGGTGCGAGGGGGAGGGAAGAGAATGGATATTTGCGCGCCAAGGAACCGCTTTGGCTTCCCGCTCTTTTCCAGAGCGAAAGAGCCTCCCTGCTTTCCTTCCTCCAAACCATTTCCCTGAGTGGAGGCGCATCGGCCAGGCGCCTTTCCCGCCAAGTGACGCCGCCGCCGCCACCGCCCCTTCCTCGCCACCGGCCCGCCCTCTCGCCTCAATCTCACAACCTCTCACGACCCCGGAAAGGTCTTTCTGACCTTCTTCTCCCTCTTAAAATAAAAATAAAAGTAGAGTTGAGAGGAGGAAAAAGAGACAGAGAAAGAGAGAGAGAGAGAGAGAGAGACCAAGAGCCGCCACTTGCCACGCTCGCTCGCCAGCCAAAATCACAGGCTGCGTTCAGTCCCCCTCTTTTTTTTTTCTTTTTTTTTAAGCCAAGACTATGAAGCTTCGCTCCAAGGGGATCTTGGTGCCATTCTGTGCCCGGTGCCAGCTGGGGGGAGGGGGAAGGGAAAACAGGAGGAGGGGGGAAGCTGCCGAGGAGGAGGAGGAGGAGGCGAGGCATCTGAAATTCCAGGACATCTGTTCGGGAGATAAGATAGCTGCGCTCCTAATATATTAAAAAAGACAGAGAGAGAGAGAAAGAGAGATAAGAAAAAGTCCCTGGGACTGAACCAGGCGACTGTACAAAGCAATCTGTCCCTTCTCGGTATCCCCTGAGGGGGCGAGGGTGGGAATATGTGGAATTTGGGAAAGTTGGCTCCTAATGCACGTGGACGGAGGCCGGTAGTAAGCGAGCTTCTTTCTCCCTGTTGGAGAAAGCACCAGAGAAAGAAACAAGTTCCTACCCCTTATCTCTTCGCGTGCGCATACGTGGGTTTGCCTCCCCCTCGGCTGCCCACGCACCCCCTTTCAAAGGAGCCGGAGCGGGAGGAGCGGGAGCAGTCGGGTAGTAGGGCCCAGGGTCCACTCCGCTACGGCCCTCTGTGAGCCTCCCTCGGGTGGGAGAAAGGCTTCTCAGCACAGACAGACACCCGCCCGGGGCGGAGGAAAGCCGCCCGCCAACCCCTGGCCCCCCAGCAACACCATCCGGGGCCCGAGTGGGAGAGGAAAGGCACAGAGGAGGAGGAGTCGGGGGCGGCGGGGCAGCTCGAGAGGGCGACTTCGTCCTGGCGGCCGAGGCGGCGAGGACGAGAGTTTAGATGGGGACAGTCCGGGCTGAACCGCTGAGGCGGAAAGGAACAAAAGCGATTAAGGCGCGCTCTTCCCTTCCTCTGCCTCCAGTTTGCCTTGCTTCGCCTCCCCTCTCCTTCCTGACCCTCCTCGCTCCTTTTCTTTATCCTTTTTTTTCCACTTCCCTCTTCTCCTCTTCCTTCCCCACTTTCCTTTCCCTCCTACCTTCCCCTTTCTCTCTTCCTCCTCTCCCTTTTCCCGCCTTCGATTCCTTGCGCTTCCTCTTAATTCTGGCGCCCTTCTCGGCCGAAGTTCCTCTCTATTTATTTTCGTTTTCCCTTTCCCTTTTTTTCTTCTTTCCTTACTCTTTCCTTTTCAGTTACCTCCCTTACTCAGCTCCCCTCTTTCCCCGTACTTTTCCTTTACGTCGCCCCTCTTTTCGCCTCTTCCTGCTTTTCTTCTTTCGCTTTCCCCTCCAGAATCCAACCATCCTAACAGCGAAGCGAAGAACTGGATAGGAAAGTCGCAAGGAAGGCAGACCGGCAGGCAGGCCGGCCGGCCTTTAGAAACCTCAATTCTTGACTTGTCATAGAACAAGCCATTCGGGGCAGGGAGGGAATTTCAGATTTTGGAAATGGGGAATGAATGAGGGGGGCGTGGTGGCGGTGGCGGGGCGACGGGAATAAGCATCCAGAGAAGTTGCAGAGGGGGAGGAGGGGGAGTTAATAAACGGGGAGGCCACATCCCTAATTCACCGAGGCCTTCCTACATCGGCACCCTACAGATGGTCTGGACTACAGCCAACGGTGGCGGCGGATGATGGGTGTTGTAGTCCAACGCATCCGGGTTAGAGAGACTTGAGCCGCTGGGAACGGAAGCCAACGGTGCCGCTGCTCTGCTCTGGCAGATCCTCGCTCTTTATCATCTCCCTCCTCCTCTTCCCACATCTTCTGTGCACCTTTCTTCATCGCCTGCGTTCACTTCTAAGACGAATGGACAAAAGGCGTATCCTAAACCCACTGCCAAGCACTTTTTCTCTTTCGGAGAGATTCACACTGAAAAACAGACAGATAGGCAGGTAGATCGAGAGAGAGAGAGAGAGAGGTAAATCCACCAAAACTAGCGGTAGCCAGTTCAGTCTTTCAACGGCGGGCTGGGTGGAAGTGTATCTGTGTGTGAAACTACTAGCAAAATATTGCGAAAGATAGAAAAATAAGCGGACAGGACGCCCTTCTGTTCCTCCACTCGGCTAACGCGAAGGCAGAAATGAGACCTTTCTATTCCCACTTTCCTGTCTTGCTTCCTTTCCGGCAAAAGCCTAGCATCGCAACTCGTTTTCAGGGTGATCAAAAACATTCGTCGTAGGGACGCTGGTCCTCCGTTTACGTGCTCTACTGATCGATTTACTTTCCAGATCCCCCTGCCCCGCCCCGGAGAAGACACACACAGATCTAGCCACTTTAAAAGCGTATGGAACCGAAAACTGGGGCAGGACTGTTGTGCTCCCAGACACACCGAGACCGTGTTCCAAGGAGCCAGGTGGCTTCCACCTGAGCCACGCTCACCCCGCCGCCGCTGGCAGGGGAATCCTTCCCTACTCGGTGGAAGAGGAAGCAGTTTGGAAGCGAAGCGGGGTGAGGGAAGGGAGAAAAGCTGCCTCCTTCTATTTAATGTAGTTCCTCCTGCTGCTAGGATCTTTCAGCAGAGAACTCTTGAGCATGCTAGTCCGGAAAGAATTCTTTGCAAGCAGACCTTGCCTGCTTGTCTGCTTGTATACCCGGCTATGCTTTTCTCCACATTCTGGTTTTAAAATATTTCAGGTTGTATCTATCTATATAGCCCAAATAAGAAAAAAAACCACATGACTTTTTTGCCGGGGGGGGGGTTCAAAAAAACCTAACTGGAACGAAATACTCTGTTATCTGTTAGAGGCCACCTTCAACCCATACAGCTACTCCATGCAAGGACTGTGATATACCTCTGCCTTATTGGTGTTAAAAATCTGGAGCCCCTCTAGAAGAAGGGATGGCAAACCTAAAATGGCACTCATATGCATGAATACCTGGGGCTCTTTCCCACTGCACAATTAAAGTGCTAAGGGATGTTGACATGAAGGAATCTACCTCTCTGATTTTGTAGTGTGAAAGGTCCCCCAGAGAATTTCTAAGGTAGGCCATTAACACACTACACTGTTATAGTGCTATTATTCTACTTTCAACATCCTATGGAATCCTGGGGTTTGCAGAGGCCCCTCCCTAAACTGCAAATCTCAGGATTCCTTAGGATGTTGAAAGTGGAATAATAGCACTATGACAGTGTAGTGTAGAAAGTCCTCTAGACTTTTAAGCGCTAAGCACAGAAACCTCTGTGCCTGGAGACAAAACTGTCAGTATTTATTTCTCCCACATGAGTTTTAAAAAAGAAACACTCGGGTTCTATCCATCTGAATTAGTCAATTCTTGCCTCAAACAAACTGAAATTAACCTCTCACCCATCCCTGGTATTTTACAGCTGATGAAGATGGAGATGGATGAATTACAGGGAGGGAGTTAGGTTGTATTAGAGTGTGATATTTGAAGGGCTTCTTTCTTTAGATGGGAATGTGTACTGCTATAGCTCAAAATCTGGTAAAGGAGCTCTGCTACACGGACGGGAAGGCTGTCTTGCCCGTTCTTCTGGGTGGGGCCTTGAACTGCTGTCCCAAAGTTCAACCCTAGTAGTATTACTGGTGAAAAATGCTCAGGTGGCTTCTAAAAACGGACTCGCACCCAGTCTGACACAGTTTCTTAAGTTCCTACATGTGTTTATTCGGTTATTTAAGCTATTTTTGCCCTATGGTTCGGCCAAAAGCCTTCCAAGGTGACTTGATCAGATTGACAGAACCAAGATATTCTTTGCTCACAAGCATACAATCTGCAAAACATGGCATGAAAGCAAAAGAAGGGAGACGAGGGAAGAGAGAAACCAGCAAACTCAAGCATCGGTTCTTAAAGCTGCATAGTAGTTCCTTCAACGGGCATCTCAAGTGGAAATTATTTGGGGAAAGAAGAGACAAATGTAGCAGGTGTTTTTTTTAAATGCGGCAGATGGAGTGGTCCTCCTTCGCATTCCTCCCTCTGCTGGTGGAGTGGGTACTACTAGGAGAAAATTGCCCTGTGGAATTCATTGCCACAAGATTAACCACCAACTAGTGTAGATGCCTAAGAAAAGAAGATTATCAATACCAGTTATTAACCATTAGAACTATGTATGGAACCTCCCTATTCAGGAGATGTCTACCTGTTTGCCCCAGTTGCTATCTGCCTCCAGTCACATGGGCTTCTGGAGGTATTTGGCAGCTACTGAGGGTTACTAAATTCTGGACTAGAACATGCCTTGGGTGTGTTTCACACAAGGGACTGGACAGGATTCTACCTCTGTGTTTTCAGAAATGAAAGATCACCCATTACTTCTTTAACCCTGAAAGCAAGGATAGCCATATAGCTTGGAAGAGTTACCTTTGTATCCTTTAACTCCCAGGGTCATCAGGAGAGCATGGCCAGTGGCCATGGTGACTGAGTGATTTGGGGAGCTAAAGTGTAATAGGTAACATTTCTGAGTTCTGGTATGTGTATTCTGATACCTCCATACCTAAGTGATTCATTGAGGACCCATTCATGCTACACAATTACAGCACTAATGAAGTGCCATGACAACATCCTATAAAGTCCTGGGATTTGCAGTTCTCAGCCACAGAGATCTAGTGCCTCACTAAACTACAAACCTCAGGATTCCATAGGATGCAGCCATGGCAGTTAAAGTAGACTCAGTGCTATTACTGTGTAGTGTGAATGGGCCCTGAGTCTGCAGTCCTCGGGTGGGAACTGGATCTGACACGGAATATCACAGTCATAACTTCTGCCTTGGTTTTGAGATTTTTCTGTTTTCTTCCCTCTTCCCCTACTATTTCCATAATAACTAGGTCTGATCAGAGAGTTCTAGAGAACCTGAAAACTTGATGGCATTTTGATTGATCCAAATTAAGTTGCCTTCCTCCATTGTGACTTTTAATCATATTACTCTGTTTGTCTCACTGCCCCATAAAGATGTTTCTTGAGCAGACCACAAACAAATTCAAGATCATTACCATACACTGTAAAAGAATTAAAACCAACAAAAACTCAACTCATCATTTCCAAACCATTCTAAAATACCCTGTAAAACAGTCACTGACTATGCTGGCTAGGATTGCTGGGACGTGCAGTCCAAGAACATCTGGAGGGCTGTGTCATTCCCAGCCCTGGGCTATACAGATGCAATGGGCTTATAGCTCTCTGTGGCTCCCACTGAGTTCAATCAGGGCTGCATATCTGGGTTGGGAGTGACACTTGCTTTCTATTTCAGCCATTTCAGCCAGAAGACATAAAGTCTACTTGCCCATCATAATGGTGTACGTCAGTGCATATCAGGCTATCTGATAAGGGGATTGGATATTTATTTTTCTCATGCTCCAGGGACCAGTACCAAATTTGTGCCCATCAGCGACAATTGTTTCTTTCTTTCCTGGAAAATTGGCAGTGACCAGCAGCCAATAGCTCGGGAACCAGCATGAGACCATGGACCACCATTTTGAGTAGCATTGCTATACGTAAATATCCATAACGTGGTATTGAAGGAAACACCCAAAACCAGAACCAGATTGGAGCTCTCCTTTCCATACATTTCTTCAGAACAGAGGACTCTGGACCTGCTAGCAATTTCCTTGTCCTTCTTCCTACCTCCATCCTACCTTAGCTGTCCCTGCTTTCTCTACCCTTCCCTCCATCCTCCTAATCCTTTATTTTAAAAAAGGGCAAAAATATTGAAAAGCTGGATATTAAAAGCAGAAGAAATGACACAAAACAAACTGAGTCATCTTTACATAATCTTCTTGGGTTGCATCATTTTTAGTTCTTGGGTTAGAATATGACTGCTGTAGTTGTGTGCCTATAAGTCATTTTTGACATGGCAACCCTAAGGTGAACCTATCAAGGGGTTTCTTGGCAAGATTTGTTCAGAGAGGGTTTGCCTTCGCCTTCCTCTGAGATTTGCCCTAGGTCACCCAGTGGATTTCTGTGGCTGAATGGGGATTTGAACCCTGGTCTCCGGAGTCATAGTCCAGTGATCAAACCACTACACCATGTTGGCCCTCAGAATGTGATTAATGAAACACATTGTTGTCTCTCTAATCTGAGCAGCAGAGGAAGGAGGAAAAGACATGGTATTGATTCCATCTTGTAGGTCCATGTGGTAAGGTTGAGAAAAGGAAATGGTGGTCTAAGCTAGACTACAGTGATGTGCTTCATAGGAAGCTGCCCTTGAAGACAATCCAGAAACCAACTAGTGCAAAGCATGGCCACCTGGATGCTAGTGGGAACCAGAAAGTTTGAAAGTATGACCCCCACATACACACACATCATTTGTATTGACCATCGGTACATTTGTGGGCCAGCTTGAAGAGCTGATAGTAACCTTTACAGTCCTAAATGGCTTAGCAAGAATTAGTTAAAGGATTACCTTCACCCCCTTGGTCCTATACATGCACTCAAATCCACTGTGGAGGTCCTACTTGTATGCCCACCAGTAACACCGGTTGGGTTGAAGAACATGACAGACAGGGTCTTCTCGACAGTGGCCCTACAGTTATGAAACTGCCATTTTGGTTCACTTTGGTTTAGCCCCTTCAATACAGGACTTTGAAGTGTCTTGGCCCAGTTATAAAAGACTCACTGAATCAATAGAAACTTAAGTCAGTGCTCATATAACTTCTATTGGTTTAATGGGTCTTCTCTAGTTGGACTAACTCTTGGATTTAGGATAGGAAAAGGAATCATGTGGCTCTCCAAATGATGCTGGACTAGAATGCCTAGCATTCCTCACCATTGAATATGCAACATGGGGGGTACTGGTACTTGTAGTCCAACAAGATCCCATGAAAAACAGTCCCTGATTTAGGCCCTTGAAATCTAATCCCATCCCTTCAGTTTTCCTTAAGTCTGCCAATGCTTTAGGTGATCCACAGACATGTTCTTCTGTTAGTAACTGTAAGGTCAGCTTATTAGGTTGCACTTTTGCAAGTTCTTCTTTCTGGAGGTCTGGTTCTTAAAAGTTCCTTACAAATACTTTGAATGAATGAACACCAATGTCATCTCTTGCAACCCTTTCAGATTCTAAAGCTCAGAATGGGTAATCGCTCTTCTTTGGGAACCTGGGTTGGAGTCTGGGATGGAAATGCATAAACATAGGGTTTTCTTAGGCAAGGAAAGCTCAGAAGTCATTTCGCCAGTTACTTTCTCTGACCTATGGCCTACAGCACCTGGTAATCATTGGCAGTCTACCACGTACTAACCAGGGCTGACCCTGCTTAGCTTCCCAGATCTACGCTATCATAGTGTTATTATTCCACTTTTAACATCCTGCAGAATTCTGGGATTTGTGGTTTACTGAAGCCAAAGAATTCTCTGGCTGAGAATTCTAAATGCCCCTCTCCAAACTGCAAATCCCAGGATTCCACAAGATGTTGAAAGTGGAATAATAGTACTATAACAGTGTAGCGCAGAAATGGCCACTCTCCTAAATATATCTGTTATGAAGAGCTCTATATAATAAAGAGGATCCCCGCTTGACATCTGCATTTTGAAATACAGTCAACATTCCACAATTGTGGGTTTAATACTCATGGATCTGATTATCTGTGAGTTCCTCCAATCCCTGTCCCCACGCCTCAAGCACCTCTTTTCTGGGAGAAACTTTCCTCTCGGTAGCTCCAATCAGACAGTGTGGTCCTTTAAAAACCTGCCTCCGACCCTCCTCCTCCTCTACCAGCCACTGCCTGGTCAGCTAAGAAGTGGTTGCAGCCTGATTTTTCAGCACCACGCACCCATCTCTGATACCCCTCCACACTCAAGGAAGGAGATGGGTGAAATGGAGGAAGTATAGGGCCACCATGTCGACCCACCCCTTTTCCTTCTTTTTTCATGGTCTGGTTTGGACTCTGGATGCCTGCTCTCCCCACCATGCCTCAACTCTTTCCACAGACACTCATGCACATTTTGATATTTGTAGTTTTTCCATTTTTGTGGAAGGTCCCGAGCCACTACCCCCAGTGAATGTGGAGGGACAACTGTACACTTTTTTTTTTGGTGATCTTTTTATTAAAGTTTAGCTACCAAATAAAAAAGGAACAAGTGGGTCACTGTTATCCTGTTTTCTGGGGGTCCCGGGAGGGACACCAAATTGTTATCAAAATAATACAAGTTGAGGAAATTAGTTCAGAGCACAAGTTGGCAAAACGAGAGGCAGGGTAACTTAGTGTAATCTTGTAACCCAGTGTCTACGGGGTCAGGCCAAGTCGAGAAGCAGACCGGTTTGAAAATAATGAATGATCTTTATTAAATACAGGCACACAATGTAAGCAACACAAGCACACAGATAACTAAGGAAAATAAAGGTGTGAGTAAGATAGCGGGATTTTCAGAGGGATAGTAGGTTTGGGTGATACAAAACCTGTCCTGAAGTCCGGAAGAAAATGGAGAGCGAAGCTGGGGTTCGATGTATCTCAGCACGTGGAACTGAGGGGAAGCTCACCAAGCGTTGCGGCAGCAAGGTGGTCTGGAACTCGGGAGCGATCCAAGGAAGCGCTCAAAGTCAGGGGTTTTTATAAGGAGAATTGTGACCGCAGGCTAGGTCAGACTTTGGGAAAACAATAGATTTGGAGCTGGAGACAAAGCCTCTGAAAGGTCAGACTTTGAATGATTGAATTAGAGCCGAATTTATCAATAGAGTAGCCGGTATGCAAACGTGGAGTTCTTGAGCGTTGTATAGCTCGATCATCAAGCTGCCAGCGCGAGGCAGAGGATCTTTTGAGAGTTGCTTGCATACCTAATAGAGGTACTTGCCTTGAGGTCTCCTAAAGCGGCGAGTCGGCTGTTTCTGGCCTGCCTGTATTGTCTAGGAATATTACGCCGATTATCGACCGAGCCTGTATGCGTGCTTGTCCGAGGGCCTCACAAGCACGTGGAAGGGACTTGTGAAGCCGAATTAGTGATATCAATAGATATCTTTTTATATCCCCAAAGCTCGGGCTAGCCAGGGCAGTAATATCACATCTTCTTTAAATGTATCCCACCTCCCCCACTTCCACTTATATTTCTCCAGTTGAACCTACATTATTTCTGTTTACACAAAAGAAGAGCAATTACATTTCTATTATCAATTAAAACAATTAGCCTTTATCTTATTTCCATATCTCTAGATCTTATAAATCTATGCCTTTACCCAGTCCAATACTCCTTTCCATTCCCTTTCAAAATTCTGTACTGGTTTATTTTTCAAAAACGATGCTAATTTTTCTGTTTCTACCATCTCTAAAACTTTCAGCTTCCACTCTTCTAGATTTATATCTTTATTTTCTTTCCAATGTTGTGCATACAACAACCTCGCTGCTATTATCAAGTATAACAGTGTCTTCTGATGACTTCTTATCTGTCTATGTTGGCCTAGCATATTTAACAAATAAAACTCTGGTATCATTTCAAAGTTCACTTTACATATTCTTTGAATTTCATCATGTACCCTCTTCCAATATTTCCTTGCCTTTCCACAAGTCCACCACATATGAAAAAAGACCCAATTTTTTCATCATATTTCCAACACCTTCCAGTCCCTGATTTAGTTATCTTCTGTAATCTTATTGGGGTCATATACCATCTATAGAGCATTTTATAATAATTTTCTCTTAAATTTAGATTTGGGGTAAATTTTACATCTGTTTTCCATGTTCTCTCCCAAACTTCTAGTTCTATTGGATGTCCCACGTTCTGCGCTCATTTAACCATTGAATCTTTAACTACCTCTGATTCCATTTCTCTTTTCAAAAATAATTTATAGAGTTAGAGATTCTCTTCTTTTGGTCTCCCTTCACCAATAAATCTAGTTCATTTTCTTTTCTCTCAAATCCATATAATTTTTGATCCATTTTAAATCTTTCTTTAGGTTGTCGCCATGGGAACCAATTTAGCTCATGTCCTTTTTCTTTTAATTCTTCTACTGTACACATTCTTGGTTTCTCCCCCTCCCATTTCAAAAGTTCTTGATATGTTAATTGATTCCCTTGATTTGTTGGAGCAATTCCATAAGCTTCTTGTGGTGAGGTCCATATTGGAAGTTTTGTACAGTATTTCCGCTTTATTTGTATCCAGATCTTTAACAATGTTTTCCATTTACAATGATTGCTGAACTCTTTGTTTACTGTTAATCTATCATAACATAGATAACCGTGCCATCCGAATCTGTTGTTTATTTCTTCCAATTCTTTGATATTTGTTCTCTCTAGTTGAATCCAATCCTTAATCCAGTCCAAACAACATGCATAGTAGTAAGTTTTCAATGATGGTAGATCAAATCTTCCATGCTCTTTTGCATCCTTAGGTATTTTGAATTTTATTCTTGGTTTCTTGCCTTGCCAAATAAATTTCTGTAAATCCTTTTCCCATTCTTTAAATATCTTCTCACTTCCTATTATTGGTAAGTTTTGAAAGAGGAACATAAATTTAGGTAAGAGCGACATTTTAAAAGCATTTATTCTTCCCAAAAGTGATAAATTTAAGTTTTTCCATTTCTCCATATCAATTTTTATTTCTTTCCATTTCTTCAAATGATTATTTTCAAACAATTCTTGATTCTTTTTCCTTATATTAATTCCTGAATATTTTGTTTTCTTAGTCAATTGACATCCACATCTTCTTTCCAAATCAGCTTGCTCTTTTTTAGTAATATTTAATGTCATCCTCGTTGTCTTTTCTTTGCTTATCTTATATCCTGCGACCAATCCATATTCAACTGTACACTTTCTATGTACACCTTATAGAGCAATGGTTCCATCGCAATTATTATTACTGCATCCTACAGAATCCTGGAATCTTTACTTTAGGGTAGAATTCACAGCCAGAGAGCCCTAGTGCCTTCTCAAACTACAAATTGCAGGATTCCATAGGAAGGAACTATGGCAGTTAAAGTGAATCATAGTGGTATAATTTTATAGTGCGAAAAGGGCCTGCAGATAGACAGATGGAGCTGAACAGTGTGACCTGGGTTCAACCCCTAGCTCTGCCATGGTTCCAGGGACATTTCACACCATATTTACAGTACTCATTTGTTCTTTGCTCCCTTAAAATATTTATGTCCTGCTCACAGATCTTCAAAGTGGCAAGTAGTGAAACTTAATACAACATGAAGATAAGATTCTTTTGCAAAGGCAACTATGATTTATGGAAATTATGGAAGCAGGGTGATGCGAAATGCTTCTTTCTCACACCATTGGTCATCTTTCCTCTGATTGGCATCCTTTAGATGTGTTAGGCCATGGGCCTCCTGTCCACAAGCACCATGAACATTGGAGGTACTGATGGACTGATGGGAATTATAGTCCAGCCCATCTGGGGAAGTCTGCCTTAAACATTCTTGTTGTTTGTGGCTTCTGTTCCAGTTGTTGCCCTTGGAAGATTCCACATGGCCTTGTGATGCTGGGTGATTGGAGCTAGGAAAAAAATGCTTTTTTGATCCCAGCATGGTCTCTTATGAAGGCCATAAGAGAGAATAGCACATTGCTCCACTGTGGCTAGCAGTTAACACCAGGTCACATTCGCTATTTTGGTCCCTAACATTACATTTTCAGATGTACATCTAAGATTTCAAACAAAAAATTGCAGATAACCACAGTTCATTATATTTATACTCTCTGTCTTTTTCTCTCTCTCCCCTCTATCTGTCTGTCTGTCTGTCTGTCTACTCATCCATCCACATATATATCCATATCTTTTTCTTGGTAGTTCAGGCTACATGCCTCTACTGAAACCTGCTGCTACACATTATCTGTTTACCTTACTGGAACTAAGCCAAACTCTACATAATTGAAATAATCACAGACTCTGCCTCTGCCTCCCCATGCCTTCGTGTCCACCTGCCTTTGTTGTTTCCTTGCATTTATTTTATATTGCAAGCCTCTTGGGGCAGGGGCCTGTCATGTATGTTCTTTGTAAAGCACCATTCAGCTAGATCTGGAATGGGCCACATGTGGCCCCTTGGGCATTTTCACACTCCTCCTGCCCAGTTCTTGCTGCCATTGCTGAATTTGATATGTAAGCGGTGACAGCAAAAGTGTCTTTTTTTTCCCTATAAAAGTGTTGCGCTGCCACTAAAACAGAGGCAAATGGAGTCACAGTATCATTTTGAAAGATCAGTTCCACTTAAAACAAGGTGCAGTCTCACTGAGTGTCTTATTTTAAAGTGTCAGCATTCATTTGATGTGCATAACCATAAACACATTAGTGGCTGTATGGGGTTGGTCAAAGATGTGGGTGTAGATAGGATGTAGGTGTGATTCTTGGAGGATTGGTGGTGGTGATGGGATTCCCTGACTTCTGGAAATTCTCAGCCTCAATACAGATGATACTGCATATATGGTATTTTAAAATGTATGTGTGATCACTGGTGAAGGGTAAGAGAGAATGTGCAAACGCAGGGTTAGACCAGGACCCTGAGAAAAGAAAAATAACATCTATAGAAGGTCTGCATGATTCAAAAGTATATAATGATGACATTGAAATAGGTGAAGATATTGTATACGGCAGCTCAGTCCTAAATAAAAATAGAGGCTGTAGTCAAGAAATCAGAAAAAGACTAAGGGTCTTTCCACACTACAGTGTTATAGTGCTATTATTCCACTTTCAACATCCTATGGAATCCTGGGTTTTGCAGTTTAGGGAGGGGCTTTTAGAATTCTCAGCCAGAGAGCTCTTTGGCCTCAGTAAACTGCAAACCCCAGAATTCCACAGGATGTTGAAAGTGGAACAATAGCACTATAACTGTGTAGGGTGGAAATGGCCTAAGACCTGGAAGGATAAATATGAAGGAAGCGGTAAGCATAAAGATATACCATTGAATGCCAAAGTCAGGATCATCCAAGCCATGTTCTTTTCAGTTTCTATGTGTGGTTTTGAAAGCTGGACACAGAATAAAGCAGACAGGAGGAAAATGAACTCCTCTGAAATGTGGCACAGGAGGAGAGTTCTAGAAATACCATGAACTTAGAAAAAAAAAGATTAATAAATGGAACTAAGAGCAAATAAAGCCAGAACTCTCCATAGATACAACTAAATCAAAATGACTGAACTGGGGCTATCCTATTTTAGACGTATCATAAGGTGACATGACCACTGGAAAAGACAATAATGCTCAGTAAAGTTGAAGGTAGTAAGAAAAGAGGATGACCACATTACAGATGGATAGACTCAACTGAGGAAGCCACAGCAATGAATTTGTGAGACCTGAGCAAGACTGTTAGTAATCAGGGCTCTTGGAGATCTCTCATTCATATGATCTCCAAAAGTTGACACCAACTTGACAGCCAGCAACAATATTGAGAAGTATATTCACAGCGGTTGCCACAGTGTACTTTGGCCTTCTATAGCTGAACTTGAACAAGTCACTTTCTATCAGTGCACACACGTTGTAATGACGCAAAATAGCTGTGAAAGGACAACAGTCTCTCTCAAATGTCACCACAAGCATGAATGGAATGAAATTCTGCTTCATGGGGTTACAGAGATCAGAGGGTTGCAGCTCTACATACATTTTACTTAGGACCAGTTCTTAGCGTGCGGGACTGTATTCTGAATAACTGTGTATATAATCAGGCCGAAAACATCAGAGTAACATAGGTCAGTTTGAGGCAGGGAGGAAATAAAGAGAGTCCTGCCTCTCCAGTGCAGGAAACTATGCCTCTAAACTCTATTAACAACTATAGAAGGATGTATACAGAGAAAATGAAGTCTTTAACAGTCAGGAGCCTAGATCTTATTCACTCTTAAGAGTACATGTTACATAGCCTCCAACTGCCCCAGTTTGACAAGGAGAGTCCTGATTAATCCTTGGTTGTCACATTTTTTCATCTGCTTTTAAAACATCCCAGTTTCTCTCTCCTCACCCAACATTCCCCTTTTGTCCTCAGCTTACTTCAATTGCTCCAAACTGAATTCAAAGTGCAAAGCTAGTTTGCTCTCAATTAACTCGGCAGGGGCAAAAGGAGAAGGGGGTGGAATCTAGTTCTTCCCAGTAGCCCTGGGCAAAAGCAAACTGTTGTAGCCTCTCCTACTTTTTCTGTTGTTCCTCTTTAATAATATTCCCTGTCTTGGCCACCGCTGATGTTGTCCGGCCACATGTGTCCCAGTTTCGGACACTGAAATGTTGGAGGGTATGTTTGTTGGAAAATGCCAACATCTTCTCTCCCCTTCCACCTCCTTCTCTTGGTGTTAAAGGAACTGGGGTTCAGATAGCACAGAATTTCTTGCATATGAAACCCTTCCATGTCTCATTTAAAGTTTTCCCATTTGCTCTTCCTATCCACTGAAATGTATGGTCATAAATACATTTTGTGCATCCAAGTAACTAGACCATGTGATCTGGGAAACTTTCTAGTTCATATAAAGATTCCTCCCTTCTCAGTCTCTACATTCCGAATTCCTACCGCTTTTCCTCTCCTCTCTTTCTATCATGATTCACTTCTCCATCAACAAGATGGTAAGTTAAAAATGAAGTGCTTTCCTTTACCTAATCTCTTCGTTAGCTAGTTAGGATGTAGCCTTTCCACGCATATGTAAATATAAAAGCCAAAAAAACTTCCGGGTTTGTAATCTGAAACCGCCAACTTTGCTTATTTTGTGTCAATTGCAGCCCAGGGAAGCAATGTGGGATTGAGGCATGCTTATCTGCTACTCTGTTTAAAGAAGACTGATTCCTAACAGTTTTAGCTTTCACATTTTTAGCTAACAATCTGGGAAACTCTAATTCCCAATAATGTTATTTTAGGAGGAAAGGTGGGGATGTTGAAAGATATGTACACAGGAGCGTGGTGGCTCTGTATATTTCCTGTGGCGAAGTCCATTTGATTCCCATCTGAAAATACTAGTTATTACCCTCCATTATCACCAGCCCGCCTGTGATCCACTTTGATTTCATGACACTGACGCATATTGAAGCACCAGCTTTTTGAACCTTCAGGTTAGCCTAATAAAATTGTCATCAAAGTGTATTAATGGTCAACTTTGTTACTCCTGCAATTTTTAGACATTTTCAGATATCAAGAGATCTGACTCAGGCATAAGAGAGCCAATGTGGCATAGCAGTTTGAGCACTGGGCTACAACCCTGGAGACCAGGATTTGATTTCGTATTCAGCCATGGAAACCCGCTGGGTGACCTTGGGCGCGTGACACACACCCATGATGGGTTTGCCTTAGGGTCATCGTAAGTCGGAAATGACTTGAAGACACACGACGACAACAAACTCTGGCACGAGCAGGGAAATCCTAACTTGAACAGACTGGATGGGTTTATCCCACATGGGAACTTGGTTTTCAAGAATGTGGCAAAGCAATCTAAGCTGGCTTGCATTGTCACCTTGCCTGTCACACCTGACTTTATCTCTGGACATAGTAACAGGGAAAGATCAATGAACTCTGTCAAAACAGGGGCTTTTTTTGCTTCAATGGACAAGGATCAGAGCAGACTGCAAGGGAAGAGACTTTATGGTTACAGTGGAAAACTGAAATTTTATGGTCTTGTTTTACAGCCTTTGTCTTTGTTATTCTTCAACCTCTTTTTAGGCTACGAGTGGGTAGGGGAGGCGGGGACTCAGTTTTCTGCCTGCATGCAAACACTTTCACTGCAACAAAACCAAATGCAACAAAACCAAAGAGGCAGACCTGCGGGCTTTTGTGACTTCATCCCGCTCACTTTTGTTCTCTCGCCCCTCGCCTGATGAAGAAGCCAGTGAACCTCAGAAGTTCATGTATTGGTGTGTATGCGTGTTGGCTTAATAAAGGTCTCACCCATGTATATTTCTGGGTTTTGTACAGCGGTTTGATCTAATCCTGGGACTGGTAGACAGATTCCTCCCCCCTCCCCGCTGCATTTTTCAACTGTATTACATTCCTGCAGCCTTTCTCCTCCCAGTCCCTCGCTCATATATTCATTCTCTCTCTCTCTCTCTCTCTCTCTTTCTCTCTCTCTCCCTCCCAAGTGACTAGAAGCAGGCTGGTCGTCATGCTGGCACTCACAGCTGCAACCCATCTGCTTTGATTGAACGCTGACATTGATGAGACAGGTTCGCTGTTTGAAGCATCCTCCTTTTGCTTGCGCTGGCTGCGGCAAGATGAGGGTGGCAGAGATTTTTTTTTTTTTGCTATTAATGGAATCAGCTGAAACTTCGAGGTGCAGAGGGCAGAGGGTGGAGGTGCCTGTGTGTCCATGTGAGAGGGAGGAGCATGCTGGCAGAACAAGATCCTTACCTTTCCGGACTGCCGGGAAAATACACCTCGTACATCTTACACCATACCACCCAGTCCACCCAAGAGAACCAAAAGGACTGTGGCACCTTAGAACATGGTTAGCCAAGGGTTTCTGTTAGGTTTACCCTAATTTTTGCCCGTTGCAATTAGGTGTGTGAGGTTTTCCACCCAACTTGTGTGTATGCTACGGGCTGTGACACCTAGGGGGAAGCTTAGAAAATATACTTTTTTAGACTATGACTTCCAGAATCCCCCAACCAGCTTGGCAGCTGGCCATTGTTACCCTAAGAGGCTGGGGATATTAGGGTCTACCCGCAATGCCAGCGTCTCCTTAGAATTGGGGGGGAGGGGGACTTATAGCTCAAAAGAGGATTGCAAGAGGAGGATAACGGCAGGGTCTTGTCATCCATGTATACCAGTACTAAGTGTAGAGAGGATTCCAGCTAAACTTAAACAAAATATTTTATTTGAATTGACAAACACACAAGAAATCAGACACTCTTAAGAGCCATATAAGGCTATCAGTAAGTGAGGCAAGAAAGGTTGGATAGAAAAGGAAATGGTGGAAAGGGTGATAGTTACCAGTCCTGAAGAAGTGGTCACAGCAGAGTAGCTCAGGTCGTGTGTGAGGGTAGCCTGGAGAAATGGCAGCCTGAGGCACCATGTACAATGTACCACATCCAATGTACAACTAATGGCTGGAGTTGAAGCTGGGGTTTTTATACCCTATTTGACACCTTGAAGAGGTGTTTTGACAAAGCCGAGGGGCCGGAACGGACTGATTGCTTAACTCCAGAGTGACAAAACATTGACAGGACTCATCAGGACAATGTCTTAATATTCAGTCAGATAGGGTGTATAGAGAAGATCTTCATAGGATAAGATCAAGGGAGGATCTCTGATTGCTCACCAATTGAGGCAGTTTGTCTTTCGTTGTATTCAGAAACTCAAATAGTCTGGCGTGGTGAAAAAGATGAGCACAACACATATTATAGGAACATGCAGTGTGAGAAGTATGAATCAGGGAAGCTAGACATGGCAGAACAAGAAATGGAATGCACAAATGTTGTAATACTTGGTGTGAGCAACCTAAAGGGCACAGGAATTGCACATTTTGAGTCAGATGATTATAGTGTTTTACTCAGGATGTGAAAATCTGGGAAGAAATGGGATGGTATTAATAGTTAGGAAAGATGTAGCAAAACTATTCAAAGGCTATAATGTACAGTTTGACTGAATCATATGAATAAGACTTTGGTGTTTGTGACCTAAATGTAGAATTTTGCATTTGTCTCTATTGAATTTCATTTTATTAATTTCTGCCCCATCGTCTAGTATATCTACATCCTTTTGAATTCTGTTCCTATCTTCCAATGTGTCAGCCACACATCCCAGTTTTGTGTTATCTGTAAACCTGATAAGGATTTCCTTCACCCCATGATTTAAGTCACTGATAAAAAAGTTGAAGAGTACCTGACCTAGGATAAAACACCGAGGCATTCCACTTGAGACCTCCTTCCATTTTGAAGCACAGCAATTGATGGTGACACTTTGTGCACAGTTTTCTAGCAATAAGACGAAGTCGACTTGACAGCAGTTAACAACAAATATAATCTTTTAATGAATTTTAATTTTGTAATATTTAATGGTTGAATTTTAGAAAATGCTTAAGAGCTTTTAAAATAGATCTTATGTTTATACTTTTATTAGTGACTGCGTATAGTTTTTAATTTGTACTGTTTTTAAGTATGTTGTTATCCACTTTGAGTCCCAATATTGGGAGGAAGGTAGGATATCAATGAACAGCAACCACAACAACAATAACAAAAAAGTGAAAAGGTCCTTAGTTGAGGCTGATGGCTTCCATATCAGTGTGACTGTGAGTCTGCTCTGGGTTTTGGTGTGGCCTTTATAGGATCTATCCAAGGTGTTGTACCATATATTGACATGGAAGCTAACAGTCACCACTTCATGTTCTTACCACGTTTCTTGGTTTTGCTGTTCAAGATGGCAGAAACAAGGCAGTTGTTGATCCTGTGGCAGGTTACAATATTTGGCTGGCAAGCTGCATTCAACTTGATGGAACACAGTGCAGATTTAGTGTAAAGTAAAAGAGAAACATGACATCAAAACAGTGTTGGGAAGAAAAAGGGGCAGTGAGCATGACTGAAGGAGAAACTGTTGCTGAAATGCCAGAGGATGGCAAAGAACACCACTGAATCAAAGTCATCATAAATGTGGATTTCTTGGAAATTAGAGAAGTTATCACTCCCTCTAATAGCAAACTTAGATGGTGAATGCCAGAAGGAATGGAGTCACGTGGGGTCTTGGAGAAACAAGAAGAAGAAATCTGCAAGCTCAGAAGGAATCCTTCATTTTTCAGATGTGCCCCCACCATAAGCATAGCTTAGTGTTCAGAGAATTAGAAGATGTAGTGATGGTTACCAGCTTAGGGTAGCTTTAAAATGGGAACATACAAATTCATGGAGGATGAGGGTGTCTGTTGTTGCCAGTTGTGATGAATATAGATAGATAGATATAGATATACAGTCAGACCTCCATATTTGTGGGTTTCACTTTTATGGATTGGATTATTCACAAACTATTTGCTGTCACCTCTGCTGCCTCCCTATGCCATTTTTGATAGGGACTGCAAGCCTCGTGCGACTGAGAAACTGCAAACAAGGCTAGTAAGTCCCTATTAAAAATGGCATGGGGCAGCAGTGGAGGTGGCCGTAAGCCCCACCAGTCACCCACTTCTGCCTTGTGAAGGAACCCTGATGCCTCAAAGGAATCCACAGCGGTTTAAATATGGTGGTCATACTTTGTTTGTGTGTTAAACAGGGGCCTAGAGTTATTCACGTTTTTTTCACTTTCACAGGGGTCCTGTGCCCCTAACCCTAGTGAATGTGAAGGGATGACTGTACACTCATTTCAGTGTCAGGAGCATTCTGCCTCTAAACACCAGCTGCTTGGGTGGGTGGAGTTGCACTTGTGCCCTGGTGCCAAATTCCCTATGGGCATCTGGTTGGCTACTGTTTGAATAGGATGCTAGACAAGATGGGCCTTTGGCTCTGATCTAGAGATGTAAGATTTATGGAAATTCTGAAGCCACGGGCAGAAAAATGTTTTTGGCTTGTTTTTCCCCTCAGCAAGAATTGGAATTTAAAAATAAAAAAAAAAATAGTAAAATTTAAAAAGTGATCTTAGTGGCCATTATACACTGAATGTCACTTTGTTACTTCAGGAACAGAAAACAGATTATGTACGATTTTATTTGGCATAAAACTATCATGGTTGGTATATTAAAAGTACAGTTTATTTAGACAATGGCTGGCATCCTGTTAGTTTATCTTAACTAAAATAGACCATTCAATCAGCTGCTGAATGAGTTAGCATATAGGTAAACTATCACTAATTTAGTGGATTTTCTCTAACGAGTATCTAACAACAAGATTTAGGGCAAAAACTGAATTTATTACTTATTTGTTTGTTTGTTACAATGATTAAGAACCGGCAGAAAGCAAATAAAAATAAAACGTTAGTATTTTTTTCTCTTCAGGTTCTCACAGTGTCATATAGACCTAAAGCTCTCATTTTCTTAAAAATAATGAGAAAAGGAAACCAAAACTAGGAATTGCAATGATTAGCTACCATACATGATCTTACATAAACATCTTCCTATTACATAGCTCTAGAAATAATTTTGGCACACAATAAGACTTTAAGACACTCACATAATCCATTCTTTTGTTCCCCCTGCAACATTTCTTTTTAATTTTTTTCCAGAAAAAAGGCTTTAGGGGGGAAAAAAACAGGAAAAGAACCACAGGTAAGTGAATACATGCTAGACCAAGCAACCACTGACTGTAAATTTTAAAAAGTGAGCAATCTGTAATGAATAATTTCAGTCATGTTGGGCCCCAGCATGCCAAAGATTGTCGAGCTACTAATGTTGAGTTTGGCTGGTGCTTGGCCCATTATCCATTACTCTCAGGGCATGAATCTGCTCCAGGTTTTAAATATATCTGGGAGATAGAGATCAGTACCTTGGACAGATCCTTAAAGTCAATCCACTGACCTTGGCAGCACCACCAACTCTGAGGGATGATTTGGAAAACCTGCAAGCTTTCATGCCCCAGACTCTGGCTTCAAGGTTTAGTCCCAGATGCACCACTATTTCCAAAATCATGCACTGACACATCAAAGAATAGTTTTGCATGCATTGTCTGTTGAAGTTCCAGGGGAAACAAAGTTTTGAAATAATTCTTTGCAAATACTCGCCTTAGTTTGTGTTTGCAGTAATTAAGCACAACCAAGTTATGTAAAGACTGTAAGAGGCACAACTTAATTCTCTTTTTATAGTGTAACTGTGACGGGTTTAGTGACCTTTATAGTTGCAGGATGTGAGAGGCCTCATTACTGAGGAGTGTTTCATACCACATGGCATGTAGCATGTTGGCACTTCTGAATAATGACATCGTTAAGTATTGTTGTTTTAAAACTGATAACTATAATGCTAACTAACTAACATGTTTAGGGCCTGGGAACTGTAAATGCAACTAACTGCTTTTCAAAAAAAAAAAAGTAATTGTGCAAGCTGGGCTGGGGGAAGAGTAATTTTTAAAAAGAAAAGCTAGACTCATTCAGAGGAGCAGTTGTTGGAACAGAAGGCAGTCAGTGCAAGTTGGGAGTAGAACTGGATGCATCCCAGTCTGACTTCCTTTGCTCTTCTCTCTCCCTTTCCTTCCACTCCTGATAGTTCATTCAATGAGCAAAATCCAGGCAGCTGAATGCCAATACTCTGAGCCTTGAGTGGGAAGGGGTTTGGCTGCTCGTGAGTCCAATGGGGACCAACGACATTTGGAAAATTACCAAAGGTGGAGGGAGTAGTGAGAAGAACACTAAAGGTCTCTGCCATGAAAGATCAAGCAGTGTTTGACTCATCTGTGCTTCCTCTCCGCACCCACAGCCGCCAGTCCAATATATGCCCAGAAAATACTTTGGCATGATTTCCTGAAAGAAAGCAATGGGTCTAGTTCTTCCAAACCAGAGCTGATCTCTTGTAGGTCTCATATCTCAGACACCTCTAAGGCAGCATTAGGTTCTCAGCATTTGATTCTCTAGATATTTTGGACTTCCATGCCCAGAATGCTTGACCATTGGCTATGTTGGCTGTGGATTTTGGAAGTTGAAGCCTTCAAAAAAATCTGGAACCTCAAAAGACTGGGAAGCACTGTTCTAAGGGACCTTCATTGCTAATTTATCACACAGAGACATGTGGACTTTGTTATATGCCTACACCAGGTGTGATCAACTTGTATTTCAGATGTTGTTGGATTGCTACTACCACCATCCTTTATGCAATGCTGGCAAGAGTTAACGGTTGTTGCAGTTCAACAGCGTCTGGAGCACCACAAGTCAACCGCATGTATGTGTGTGTGTCTTTGTCTGTGTATAAAATAAATGCCAGTCCCAACTATCTGTCACATTCCAGAATGACCAAGAATCAGATGCTGGTATAGGAATATGTAAATGAGTCTAGCTTGGTTCTCAGCCACCAAGGCCAGAGGAAAGCTTTAGTTCTCTGACTTTGACTCTGAATGGCCTTTGTCCCCAGTGACAAAGATCCCTATAATGAGGCCATGTGCAAGAAAAAAATTATTGCAAACATCTAGAGTTTGGTATGCCTCCAATACATTTTTAAGGTTCTATTATATCAGAATCTGGGGTATGTTTTTTGGACTACAGCTCCAAGAATCTTCATTTGCTAGGCTAGCCGTTTTAATCTGAAGAACAACCTTTTCTAAACTCTACATCACATTCTAAAGTTATGTCGAGAAAAACAAACAAACATTGGCCATACTTCATATTAGCTCCATTGCATTTCCTTCAGTCTCTGCCTCCACTACAGCCACGCCCATGTTGCTTGTGCCTACTTTTCCTACTTCTTTTCCAACTCAGATACCAAGCTCTTCCATCTTCCCTGCTCTGTGACCCTCCCTGTATCTCTTCCTCTACTTTTATCCTTCTGTGATCTTGGAAAAATTATATTAGGACTACAGTTTTCAGGTTTCATGCTATGCCGGTCAGAGGATTCTCAGAGTTACAGTTAATTAAAAAAATGTAAGAGCTTTGATCTTTCTCCCCTTTTCAATAAGAAAGAATATACTGCTCCACTGGTCACTCTGGGAGCTTGCTCACAAAAATGGCTGAGCCAGCTAACCAACCGTTTTCTTTACAGAGCTTGTGTTTGTCAGGATTTTCTCAGTGTGCTGTCTTTTCTCTACTAATTGGGATGTTTATGAACATTCTGAGGCATCCCAACAGCTCAACTGATTGCTACATGTGTTTGCACAGAAACAGACAACAGGTGTTAGTTTTGACTGAGTCTGTTGACCAAATATGTGAAATTCACCCTTTCCCACATAGTTGGCCCTCTGGGGAGCTGGACTCCGCTGATCCTTGTTGATTTTCCTAGCCCCACACGAGATCTTTCCCTGCTCTCTCCCCCCTGCTCTCTGCTGACAAAGGGGCACAGATTGTTACCAGTAGCTTATTTCCTGCTTTTGTGTGTGTATCTTGAAGCCCAGGAGGTGACTAAACCCCTTTCCTGTTCTAAGCTCTCTGTGTATCTCTGGAGCTTCCACTGCAAAGTTAACATCTGTTATTTCAGCTTTAATCCCGTTAATATGGCAACAATCTCGTCAAGCACTGAGAGCACAGAAAAATAAAATCAAGTGTTCATGTTGGATGTACACTGTATGCACCCTTGATCATGGGCAGAGCCAGTTTTACGAAGTCCAGCCCTCCCCTTCGCATTTTCTTTACTCCCACTTTCTCATTGGGCTGACTTTGCACAAAATCTTCTGAATGAATTCACAGAGGTCTACAAATCTGCACAAGCTGTACCAACAAACTGCAGAAGCTGTCCTGTAAATCAGGCTCTTTCTCTCTTCAATTAAAGCAGGTGTGGGAGTCATGCAGCCGTCCAGATGTCATTGGACTGCAACTTCCAGCATTCCTCACCATTGTCTCTGCCAGGGCTAGGGCTTCTGAAACTTGCAGTCGGGCAATGTCCAGAGCCCCTCAGGATTCGCATCGCTAATGTAAAGTTTCTTGACCTGATGAGGTAAAATAGGAGAAATGTGAAAGAAATCATAGTCTCAGTCTATACTAACATTTAGAAGGTACAGAGTTAATGAGACACTGAGGCCATTTCCATGCTACATTGTTATAGTGCTATTATTCCACTTTCAACCTCCTATGGAATCCTGGGCTTTGCAGTTTAAGGATGCACCTTTAGAATTCTCAGCCAGGGAGCCTTTTAGCTTCAGTAAACTACACACCCCAGAATTCCACAGGATGTTGAAAGTAGAATAATAGCACTATAACAGTGTAGTTTAGTAATGGCCTGAATGTTGTTATTTACTAGTTATTGAAAATTTTGCCAAAGCTTTATTTATTTAATTAATTTATAGTCTACCTTTCCCTTAGGACTGAGACTCAAAGCAGGTCATAGCATGATTAAAACAGATAGAGCTAAAGTCTCAGGAAGTTATATTATACAATTGTTGTTGTTGTGTGCCTTCAAATCATTTCCAACTCATGGTGACCCTAAAGTGAACATATTGTGGGGTTTTCTTTGCAAAATTTGTTCAGATGAGGTTTGCCTTTGCCCTCCTCTGAGGCTGAGAGGATGCGACCATGCCCAAGCAAGGACCCTGCTCTCCAAAGTTGTAATCCAGTGTACAAATCACTACACCATGCTGGCTGTCAATACATACAATTATGCTATTGCATATTATAACAATTAGAACATTATACAATTAAACTGATCCTTATAGTAAAACAACAATTGGATGGGGGCAAATGATTTAAAAGCATATATCAGTGAAAAGAAAAAAGAAAATGGAGGGACTTACTTTAAAAAGGTATGTATATTTGTGTCATCAAATCATGACAGATATGAGTGTGGAAAACACTCCTCTGAACATACACAAAGTGTATCCATTGCACTTTCCTAGGGGCCTTTTTATGCTTATAATCATAATTTCACTGGCTCTCTGACCAGAGCAAAGGATGCAGAAAATGGCTTCATTGTGAAGAACAAAAACTAAACATAAGACGTAAAGGTCAGCCACTAGAATTACAAGTGAACCCAGTTAGTTCTTCCAGCCCAGCCCCAAAAGGTCAGCTATATCAGCTCTGAGCCATGTCTCTTTTTGGTAAGTTATCACCCGTCGTATAGAGCAGTGGCCAGCTGTGTGCCAGATGTTCTGAAAGTCATTCAATCTGCCTTAGTGCACCAGATGCTGGTCCCCACTCTAGCTCTATGAAGGTCTCATCTCTTCTAATCCCTAATAATGGAAGATTGGCTTAAACCTCAAATCAGGTTTTAATTAATCAATAAAAAAAACCTTCTATCAAAGTAGAGCAGGGGAGTAGAATGCAGGTGGTGGTTGAGGTAGAGGACAAAGTTTAAGGAATCAGATGTACTACAGAAAAGAAAAGAGAAAGGAGAAGAGAAGGGGGGGAAGCAGATTTAACCATTTCTCATCCTATCTGGTGCTACAAACATGCCGAGCCCAAAGGACAGCTGCACTGGAAGGCTGTCACTTCATGTCGCCCAAAAGCAGGGGGTGTAACTACACTACATGGTTATAGCACTTCAATACCACTTCAATTGCCATGGCTCCATCTTCTACAATCTTCAGATTTGTAGCATCACAAGGTACTCTGAATTCTCTACAAGACAGCTGTTATGCTATTGTTTAGGGGGAGTAAGCCAGAAAATTCTAAGTCTCACCTCAAACTACAGATCCCAGGACCGTAGGATGGAGTCATGGAAGTTAAAAGTGGTGTAAATCATTTTGTGCAATATGGGTACACCCAGGGAGATAAGCAAGGGGTTATGATGTCAGAGCATTACAATGCTGGGGAATGGCAGCAGGAAGACTACATATAAGGCAGCTTTATCTTCAGCCCCAGGCTTTTCATAATTGTTCAGCTGTAGCCTCTCTCCTCAATGGAGTAAGCAAGCTTTGGTTGGTCACTTGGGGCTGCGGGGTCATTTTGGCCTCCCATCAGAACTCATAAATTTGCCTGTCGTGAGAAGTATGGGCTGATTGGCTTGGGTGATGCCATTTTAAAATGATTGGTCAATTGGCAAGATGGTGCAGGGGGAAGAGATCCTGTGGTCAGAAAACCATGGTAAGCACCAAAAAAGCACCCTTTAGGCAAAGGTTGACTTTCTGACCATCTCTTTGGGCCATGAGGCTCAGCAGTGAGCAGGAAAAGAGCTGTTGGAACTGATCTACAGTGGATTCTTTCTTTTGAGCCATGGGGCTTGAAGAGGGGCTGGAACCTGGCAAGGTACAAACCAGGATGGTTGGCTTTACCCTGGTGCCATGGGTGGCTTGCCCACTGTATGAGTAAAGGAGTAGGTCTGCAGGAACCATGGCCATATCTTATCCCACATTTTAAAGCCTTTGCTGCAGAACAGTGTAAGAAGTTCATAGAGCGTGACTCTCGTTATCCCATTTACTTTGTTTCTCTTTTTCTTCCTAGTTGGTGGCATCCAGTGGAAACCCATGACTCTGCTGTCACTCGGGCAGTGAATTTGCTCTGGGTTTTAATCTGAGCTTTAAAGGAGAAAGTGAAAGTGCTAAACTTATTTGCTGGATAGGTTTTGACGTCTGGGAATCTCCTTTAAAATTCAGAGTTAAACACTGAAGTGGATTCACTGCCCGAACAATGTGGAAGTTGTTAGCCACAATGTGTAGTGTCTTACCAAGCAATATGGCCTTTCCTTTTGTATAAAGGGCCTCTCTACATCAGGTACAGAGCCTGGAATTCAAACTCTGGTCTCCAGAATTGTAGTTTAGTACTCAAACGTCTGCACCCCACTGGCTCTCTCTACACACACTGCTCACTGCTCAAAATTGGTGTTAGACACAGAGGCCATTTCTGCACTAGACTGTTATAGTGCTATTATTCCACTTTCAACATCCTATGGAATCCCGGGGTTTGCAGCTTAGGGAGGGGCCTTTGAGGCCCCTCCCCAAACTGCAAACCCCAGGATTCCGTAAGATGTGGAATAATAGCACTATAACAGTCTAGTGTGGAAATGGCCTAGGTGACAGTCACGAAACCAAGACTTAGGAAGGTCGAGTTCACCTTAGGAGAGAAGTGGGAATTGAATCAATCTGCCTGCTTGCTCCTGATTAAACTCTGATTTCCCTACAAATCGCTTGACCAGCCGTTTTCATTGTCATTCCCATTGTGAAACAATTGAGAGAGTAAAGGAAAGACATATACAACTTTGGAATAATGATATTAACCTGGCTTTTCCCTTGATTGTTACAACAATCAAAGCTATTTAAAGTCAGATCTGGTTAGATTAAGCCAGGGCACGTTATGATCCTGGCTGGAAAAAAGAGCAAATGGATTTCTGCCAAATTAATCACATTTTCCACCCCAAACAGCTGTGATGATAATCCTAATTCTCATCTCTCTCTCTCTCTCTCTTTTTTTTTTTTGGTGGCAATCTGAAGCTGCACTTCCAAACACACCACCCTGGGGGATGGATGTCATGGAAGGCCTGGGGAAAGCAGGAATCAACTGTCTCTTTTGGATGGCTTACGAGATTTACAAGGAGGGTGAGTTATTCCTGGCAAAACAGGGATCTAAGGACTTAGAGTCATGTACTTCAGGAATGAGAGAAGGGCAGGATCAACTTCAACCATGAAAGAATATGAGAAGTGCCTTGCTGGGTCTTTTGTGAATTTGCCCAGTTCTGCTGAAAAGACATCCAAGCTCCAGGATAAGGTATCACCTTGTGGAAGTGTCTCCCATGTTATCTCTAATGAGGAGAAGCCTGTTCTGCCAGTTCTGAACTTATTGCTGATCACCTTCTAGTATTATGAGACTCCCTTTCTTTCCTTACCATGCACAATTTTATACATTGATGTGATGTAGGATATCCTCCTTCCATTGCCTTTCTAACAGAACTTTGAAATCCCAAGTGCTTTAGCCCAGACTTCCTCAACTTGGGACCCTCCAAATATATTGGATTGCAGTTTCCATCATTCCCAACCAGCATGGCCACTGATGATGTGGAATTACAATACAGTGGTCTCTCAACTTTCATGAGGGTTCAGGGTGCAGAACTCTCATGAAAGTAAAAAAAAAAAAATCACTTCTTCCTCACGCAAGTGAGCACCCTCCTTCCCATTCCTTTCCAGGGCACCCTCACGCCACCAATTCACTTGTGTTTCACCTGGACACACTGCCTTCTAGATACCTGGACAATAGGCAAGCGAATGAGAAGGGGCAGCCACATGCCAAACAGCCTCAATTCACTTGTGTTTGACTTCCAGGTACCCAGACAATAAGCAAGCGAATGAGAGGGGGCAGCAACACGACCAGAGAAGGCACACACATGGGGCTGCCCCCTGCCATTTGCTTGCCTTTTGCCCAGGCCATGGAAGGAAGACACGTGCATCCTGGCAAAAGGCAGGGGAATGGGAAGGGTAGAATGGGGTGGGAGGGAAGCAGATTTGTGAAGGTCAAACCCACGAATGTGGCAAGCTCTAGACTGAGGGCCTTTCTGCACTACACTGTTGTAGCGCTATTATTCCACTTTCAACATCCTATGGAATCCTGAGATTTGCAGTTTATGGAGGAGCCTTTAGAATTCTCAGCCAGAAGGCTCTTTGGCCTCAGTAAACTACAAAAGGCCAGAATTCCACAGGATGTTGAAAGTGGAATAATAGCACTATAGCAGAATAGTACAGAAAGGCCCTGAGGAGCCCTGCTTCATTCTGTTCTTGTACCAAAGCTACACCAACACCTGATCTTATTATTGCTGCCTGTGTATATGTTTTCGAGCTCTGTGGCCTCCTCTATTAAAACAGGAGAGTTTGGAAAAGTCACTTTTTGGGCTGTAGTTTCCAGAATCCCCTAACCAGCATGATCAAATGGTCATCATGAAGAGAGGCAATTCAAGGAGCTGTAGTCACTAAAAATAATTGTTCCAAGATCAGGAACAAGGTGACCATCTCAAGTGCGCTTTGCAATATCAAGAAACCTCATGCACTGTAACTTATTCCTTGCCTCGCCAAACACATGCTCTTTGCATTCAGAATCACTGTCTGCCATGCCATACAGCTTAGGCATATTCCCTGGCTTTCTTAAACTGTGCACCAGATTATTAGTAGGTGCTTCAAAGAAATGTGACAGGGAAGGGTTCCAATGTCTGGATCCATTTGCCTTTATAATCTCCTTGCTGTTCAAGCCACCTTCCAGACAGGCTTTGATCACTCCAAAGACCAGCATCTGGGATGAAATGCTGATAATATCCACCACCACCCCATACACACACATATACAGTTGTGGCAAGGATAAGGTGGAGAAACATAGCAGGGTAGATAAGCAAAATTGATCCATGACCAGTTGCTCTTGCTAGGCAGAGAGCAGCAGATCTTGAATTACGCTCCACCTTCCTCCTGACTTGGGATACGAAAGCCATTTCCACACTAGACTGTTATAGTGCTATTATTCCACTTTCAACATCCTATGGAATTCTAGGGTTTGCAGTTTTAGGGAAGGGCCTCAACATCTATAGGATGTTGAAAGTGGAATAATAGCCCTATAATAGTCTAGTGCAGAAATGGCCAAAGTGGCTTACAACAAAGTGAAAACAAAACAGAGCTAAAAACTTGATGATAAAAAAAGTTAAGAGATACTTTAAAATTATATATAAAAACACCATTAATTTTAGAAGTTTAAAACTATTTAGAAATATTAAAAGGAAAAATAAAAACTCAAACACACTGTAAAATTTCCCTTTTTTGCAACCAATTAATAGTCAAATTCCTATTTAAACAAAAGGATCTTTACCTGTTGGCGAAAGGACAGCAGAAAGGGGACCATCCTAGCCTCCTGGGAAAAGCAATTCCAGAGCCTGGGAGCAGCCACTAAGAAGGCCCTCTCCCATCTTTTGACCAGATGGGCCTGTAATAGTGATGGAGCCAAGAGAAAGCTCTCCTCTGCGGATCTCAAGACTTTGCCAGATTCATATAGGGAAGTACTGTCATATAGAGTAGTGGTTCTTAAACTGTGGAGCAGCACCCCAAAGAGGAGCATGATAATTGCTCCGAGGAGGGGTGCAGGAAAAGCCTGTGTGTTTGCGCATGTGCGCCATTGAAAATTGACTGGTCTCTGCAAGTGATGCAAAGCATTTTCCACTGTTGTGCTGTCCTCCAACTGAGACCTACCAAAAATCATAGAATCATAGAGTTGGAAGAGACCACAATGGACATCAAGTCCAATCCCCTGCCACGTAGGAACACGCATTCAAGGCACCCCCAGCAAATGATCATCAAACCTCTGTTTAAAAACCTCCAAAGAAGGTGACTCCACCACACTCTGAGGCAGAATATTCCACGGTTGAACAGCTCTTACCATCAAGAAGTTGTTCCTGATGTTTAGGTGAAATTTCTTTTCTGTAGTTTGAATCCATTGCTCCATGTCCTAGTCTCTGGAGCAGCAGAAAACAAGCTTGCTCCATCTTTAGCACGATATCCCTTCAAATATTTAAATATGTCTATCAAGTCACCTCTTAACCTGCTTTTCATCAGGCTAAACATACCTGGCTCCCTAAGATGTTCCTCATAAGGCATGGTTTCCAGACCCTTCACCATTTTGGTTGCCCTCCTTTGCTCATGTTCCAGCTTGTCAATATCATTCTTGAATTGGGGCGCCCAGAACTGGACACAGTATTCCAGGTGACGTCTAACCAAAGCAGAATAATCTTCGCTTTTAAAAATGCTTTTCCCACTTGGTTTCTCCAAACATTCCATGGTTGGTGCAGCAGGAACATGAGCAGCATAGTGACCACAAGACGGGTGGGAGAGAGGGGAGAAGACAGAGAGCATGAGAAAGAACTCTGTATTAAAATGGAGAGTGCATGTGGCACAAGGGGCCTGCAAGAGAGAGAAGGAGAGAGGTGTAGGGTACGACGAAGGGGCACACAATGTGAAATGGGGGGCTGCAATGTTCTTATGTAGATGCAATGGAGGCCACAGGGGTAAAAAGCCTGAGCGTTACTAATATAGAGAGATACAGATAGAATAGGCAGGGGTGTGAGATTAGCTTTGGGGGATCACATGATTTTGAGGTGAAGGAGGATTGTGGACAGTGCTGTGGTATTGCCCTGCCTAGAACTTTTTTCTCTTCCCTTCTCTGACTCAGCAGCCTTGAAAAGACCACATTCACAGCCAGCTTTGGCGTGGCAGCCATTTCTTGTATACTGTCAGTACAAAGGGACTCTCATGATAGACCAGAGTGCCCTCAGATACCTACAGAGTTTAAATTTGAACTTCCCACTGAAGAAGTCCAGGAATTCCTGCTGGCAGGGGCACGCTAAAGACAATGAACACCGAGTGTTCTGCACACACCATTAGTTGCGTCACAGCTGCCTCTCTTATGTGATTCTGGCAGCTAATCGTAAGCCAAGAAAGAATGTTGTTTTAAGAACAGATTAGATGAATTCACTTGAGCATCTTGCCCCCTAATACATCTCCATTCTCTGCCTACAGACCAGAGTTCCAGATAAAGGAGAAATGGGTTTTGTATGTGTGTCTCCCTAATTCTTTGGGGAATGGGGATCAGGACTGGCTTTACCGCATAGCACCGTAACTATGGTGCTGACACATTCATACCTCCCCACAAGGAGTCTGGCCAATTTTTTTGCACAGAAAAGTGCTGTTTTCTGTACAAACAGCCACATGAAAATATTGTGTAGACTACAGCCATTTTCGCCCCACACTGTTATAGTGCTATTATTCCACTTTCAACATCCTGTGGAATTATGGGGTTTGTAGTCTACTGAGACCAAAGAGTTCCCTGGCTGAGAATTCTAAAGGCTCCTCCCTAAACTGCAAACTCCAGGATTCCACAGGAAGTTGAAAATGGAATTATAGCATTATAACAGTGTAGTGCGGAAATGGCTTCAGTCTTGAACTATGGAGAACCTCTCATCCACCCAGGATTCTTCTCTTCAGGTTCCTTGACTCATGAGAAACACATTTTTCAACCTTTTTTTTTTTTTGAATAATTTTAAATGTTCTCTTTCCTAGGCAACAGCAGGGCTTGCCCTGGATCAATTACGCTGCTGCCTTCAGGGCCAGCAGAGAATGTTGATCCATTCCCAGTGTTGAAGAATGATTCCCATGCCAGTCCAGCTGGTTTTTGGACATGGAATAGGCTAGGGCACCATCATGCTCTTTACCTCGGGTAGCAAAATATTTTGGTCCACCTTTGACTAAATCGGACCTAAGGGAGACCATTCAGTGAGCCCTGTCTAAGTCCACTCCCCAACTTCAGAAATCCTGGAGCCAGCACTGGCGAAAACATGTGAAATATGAGAACACTGAGCTGTAGCAGAATACACCTGTCCTTGTGTGTGTATGTGGCTTCAAGTCACCTGTCAATTTATGGTGACCCCATGAATATCACAGGGTTTTCTTAGGCAAAGAATATACAGGGGTAGTTTTACCAGTTTCTTCCTCTGAAATATAGCCTAAGAACCTGATATTCTGCATAAATACCCTAAAGACACCAGATACCATCTGCTCTTGGAAGCTAAACTGGGTCAGTCCTGGTTAGTACTTGGATGGGAGACTGTCAACAAATCCCAGGTGCTGTAGGCTATACTTCAGAGGAAGGAACCGGCAAAACCATCTCTGAGTATTCCTTGCCCAAGAAAAGCCTATGAAATTCATGGGGTCACCATAAGTTGGCAGGCAACTTGAAGGCACATATACATACGTACTTGGTATTAATTGGTGGTCTCCCATCTAAGTACTAACCAGGGCTGACTCAGCTTAGATTCTAAGATGAAACAGGATCTGGTGCCTTGTTGTTGTTGTTCTTGTTGTTGTGTGTCTTCAAGTTGTTTCTAGCTTATGGTGGCCCTAAGGTATCCTGGACACTGCCATATCGCTTCCTTGGAACTTGTAAAGACAACAGTGAGGTGAGCTAACAATGAAAAAAGTAAGAAAAGAAAGTATCCTGAGAAAGCCAATTTCACAAAGCTGACCACCTTCCACTTAGGCAGCTGATTCCTCGAGAGTAAATGGCTGAGACACAGCCAGCACGGTGTAATCCTCTGAGCATTGGTCTATGTATGTCTCTAGAGAGCGGGGTCAAACTGCCACTTGGCCATGGAAACCCACTGATCGACCTTAGGCAAGTCACTCTCTCTCAGCCTCAGAAAAAGGGAAAGGTAACCCTCCAAATCTTACCAAGAAAACCCCGCAACAGATTCAGTCCTAGGTTAGAAACGACTCGAAGTCACACAACAACAACTGAGTAGACTGGGAAGCAGTGTGAATTTCTGCAGAAGGCCTCGAAGGTCTCAATCTGCTGTTACACGCTGTCATTTGAGACTTCATCACTCAGCTCTTTTGGCCGGCAATTTCTCTTCTCCCAAATGCAAACAGCTTCATGTCACCCACCCTTGCCCCCCTGAAGAAGTATGAGGACGACAACAAAATAGTTATTTTGAGGGTTTATAAGGATCAGGTTCTCCCATCTCTTTCCAAATATTCAGGTAAATGGATTTGGGTGGATGAGAAAGAATGCCACTCGGAAATTTCTTTGAGCAAACAGCTACCAAAAATGATTATGGAGGAGGGAAGAGGGAGCAGGAGTAGGAAAAGCCGGGGGTGGAGAGGGAGGGAGAAAATAAAAGGTTATTCACATTTTTCAAAGGTACCTCAGGGAGCATTTGCTGCAAATGTCTATTGGCGCTTTTTTATTAAAGTTGCCAAAAAAATTGTGTTAGCTAATGGATTCTTAATTCTGTCGGAGAATGGGCGCAGGAAAATTATGCTATTCATCTTGTATTGGTTCGAAATCACATCTGACATCTAATCGATCATGGTGCGCAACATTAACTCTTTGGATCGGGACCAACTCTACCCCCCCCCATGCTGAGTGTTCTCCATGTCTCTTTGTGTGTGTGCGGGTGAGCATTTGTATGCGCGCGCCTGCGACCGAGTGTGTCTCGATTTAACTACTGCTGGTGTTTTGCACCCATTAAAGAGGCTTTTTTTTAAAAAAAAAAAATTAAGGTATGTGCCATGTGCTCTGTGTGTGTGTTCGTTCCGCAGCATTATTTTCATTCCTCATTTGCTGACAGATTGTGAGGTTGCGTTATCATGAGTTCCCTCCTCCCTCCCCACACTCCACCCTTTTAAAGCACATTTTAACTTCTCTTTGCTTTCTCATTGAGGCTCCCTCTCTGACCTTTACTTGACCTTGCATCTATTCTTAGATAGGAGGAAAGGCAATTGAGTGAGCCAGGGTTGTGTTTTGGTTTGGATGTTGGACTGCGACTCTGGCCCTCTCCGCATGAGGCTGGTGAATCGGTTTGTGCCGTTTCTTAGCGGATTTTCTGGGCTCGAAACAAGGCGGACTTTCCCTCATTTCCTTCCATACAGCTACTGCGTATGTTCCATTCTGATTTGGAGGAGTGCGAGTTCATGGATCCACACTGCCTCTGCTGTGGCCACTCCCGCTACTCCCCTCACCCCGCCCCATTGGCTGTGATTGCCCCCCCTTTTTTTGCATGGTTTAGTACATCATTGCGTACATGTGTACGTGTGAAAGTCCATACGACCCCCTGACCCCTCCCATGAGCCCTCCCCTGACCACCAATTCGCACTGGCGCGAATGTACGTGTCTGCACCACTGTGAAAGTACGAATCAGATCGATCCGGAAAACTGGAAAACTGATTTCTTCTGGTTTTCAAATAGCACGCTTCATCACCACATGGGGGCGCATTTAGTCGGAATTACGTGCGGAACAAAGGTAAATAAACTGAACCTAGTCCGCTCCAATGTGCAGAAGACCACCGTGGCAAGACGCATTGGCCTGCCTTAATAACCACATGCGGAAAGGCCAGAGACCAGGGTTTGAACTCCTGCTTGGCCATGGAAAACCACTGGGTGACCTCGGGTGAGTCACACTCTCTCAGCCTCAGAGGAAGGCAAAGGCAAATCCGCCTCTGAAAAAAATTGTGCCAACAAGAAAACTCCATGAGGAAGGCATACAAGACCAACAAAGGCTATTGAGAATGGGTCATTCCACTGGCATTCTTGCACAGGAATCTGTGGGTTTGCAGTTTTTTAATTCCTGAGAACCAAGACCATGAAATTCCCTGCTTTGGAATGCAGCACTTCTCCTCTGTTAGCTCTCTTCATCTTCTGTTCACCAAGAATACAATACAATACAACACAGACAGACAGACACACACATATATATATTTCCCGGTGCCTTGCCAAAGGATGCACGCTTCAAACTGCCTCCTGTCTTTCTTTATCAGGGAATTCTCCTCTCTTCAATTTTAAAAGCAAGCTTCATGTGGATCCAGAGGAAATTTTAATTCATATGAACAATGATGTGCAAAGCAGGCAGGAAATATCCAGTATTTACAAAATGTCATTAGATCATCTATCTAATTAAGTTTCATTGTTAGAAGGTTTTTATCTCTTTTCCTGTACTGGCCTGTTAAAAATGACTGGAGGCACTGATAAAATTGGTTGGGGGACAAGTTTAGCCTCTATTCTCTAAATCAGCCTTCCCTGATGTGGCATCTCTCCACATGTGTTGGGCTACAAACATATGTGGAGGAACATCAGATCAAGGAAAATGGTTCTAAAATCATCTAAATTATTGCAGGATTGTGCTAAAATGGGACTTTTTAGGAAAGCTGGAGAGTGGCATAGAATAACTTTGAAGACCTTCTTTGCTCATAGCCGTTGACTAGAAGTGAGAGATTTACCTTAATCTGGGAAGTGGTGGGGGGAAATAAGTGCTTTACCCCCAAAGTAAAAACTCTGCCCCCATGAAATTTTCCTTCAGTCCTCAAACTTGTGACATTGCAGTCACTTAAAACTTCAGCTGGGCATTTAGAAATTCAGTTTAGCCATCCAAAGAAAAGGGGCAGGCAAAGAGACCAAGGGGAATGTGAACACAGAAAATGAGATTCTAGGTGCAGGCTATTTTCAGTGTTTCACTCTCTGCAACGCTAGAAACTTAGAGACTCAAGGAAAATTTTACTGCATTGACAGAATTCTTGGAGGGGGGGGAGGATTTCCTGATTTTGCTCTCCTCAAAGCCCTGGCAGACGATTATGCTGTAGTTTGCTGAGTCCTTTTAGAACAATTGGATTAAAGGTTAACAGAGTAGGGATGGTAGAGTGTCTAACCACCTACAAAAGGTAATAGAAAACAATTGTTTTAGAGCAGTTCACAAAATATATGGAGGCAAGTACTGGTGTGAGAAGAAAGAACAGGAGAAGAGAGCTGCTGTCCATCCAGGTATGCATCTTTTTTAAAAAAAAATGTTAGGAATATTTTAAATATAACAATAACCTAACAATAAAATGTCATAAAAATCATGCAGCCAGTAGATGTTTTAGTGTCCAAGGCAGAATGTTCAAATGACATCCCTCAAGGCAATTTAAAAAATCACAAAAAACCAAAGAGCTGGCCTTAGCTGTTATTTGCAAGCCCCAAATCCGCCATCTCACCCTGTCCTCACATCTGAGGAAGTGGATTGATAACCACAAAAAGGCATGCTAAAATATAATTTAGTTAGTCTTGTGCTGCTGGATTCCTATATTTATCTCCCCTCCTTTTTTCCCTTGTTATCAATTTAGCTGTATTCTTCAGAAGTCAGAAAAATGTAAGACCAGAAAAAATGCAGGCCCCTCCATAAACTGCAAACCCCAGGATTCCATAGGATGTTGAAAGTGGAATAATAGCACTATAACAGGCTAGTGGCTAAAATGGCTAAAATCTGATGATATGGTCTCAAGGTGCACATGATACAGTCCTTATGCCAAAGATAAACTTGCCTGATTCAGCTTACTGCTCAGATAGGAAGACCACCTAGGAATTCCATATATAAGCTCTTTTAAGACCCATGAACAAATAAAGACAAGATATGAAGGTACTGAAAGAAAGAAAGAAAGAAAGAAAGAAAGAAAGAAAGAAAGAAAGAAAGAAAGAAAGAAAGACGGACGGACGGACGGACGGATGCTTTGGGCCAGGAGAGAGACCAACAAAGGTGGTGGTTGTCTGTTGCTATGTGCCTTCAAATTGTTTATGACTTATGGAGACCTCAAGATAAACCTATCATAGGGTTTGCTGGGGCTGAGAATGTGTGACATGCCCAAGGTCACCCCGTTGGTATCCATGGCTCAGTGGGGAATCATCAGAGACAGAGGAACTGCTTTTTTCAATTCTCTGCTGAGGCGGGGCTGGGTTGGGAAGGAGAGGGACATTTTCCTTCCCCCTCCCTTCTATTTATTGGGACCATTGAAAATGTTTTCTTCTCATTGATTTGAACAGGAAGGAAGTACGGAAGTACACTATGCAATGTCCCTGTTGAGCATAACTTTCCCACATCATCCCAAAGGCATGCTGGCAGATGGGGACCAGAGGAACTCACCTGGTAAATCCTTGGCACCTGTTCCCCATTTCTGAAGCCAGAGGAGATAGCTTACAATGTCAGATGTTTCCTGCAAAGGAGGATATCTATCTATCTATCTATCTATCTATCTATCTATCTATCTATCTATCTATCATCTAACCATCCATCCATCCATCACCTGTAGCCTCCGGATCACCCTCCCAGGACCATAGGATTGCAGCCTAAATATATTCAATCAGCTTTCCCCAAGTGGCACACTCCAGATGCACTGGGCTACAATTACCATTACCCTCCAGCTAGGAATGGCTGTTCCTGACACAGAGACAAGCACAGTCCATGTGACAATCACAATAGTGCTAGGTGTGCTGGTTGCTTGGAGGGGAAAAATATTTATTCAACCCCCAGAAAGAGCCTGTTAAAGTGCTGGGAAAAGGTGACTTTCTTACAACAGAAGCAACGTAGGAAACTCTGTAGAAAGGTGACATTTTGCCTAATAAACAGAATTGGGAACAAGCACACTTTGGCCTCTTGTGTTTTCTTCCTTCCCAAGCAATCTTTTTTTGGAAAAAGTTACTGAGAAATTTGTTTCACTTCAGAAACACTAAGCAAAAGAAATTGTGGCAAGGAAAGAAATTGTTCCTTTGGTTAAGCAAAATCTTATCCCTCCATCAAGTTTTTACATAGTTCACTCAGTGAAAGCCCATGCTTAATGAGCATTGGTGGCTGGTGGCCAGTAGTTAGTGACCATACCCCACCTGCTTAGAGTGGATGCTGGGAGAATCCATCTGGGATGCAGCTAGCAAAGACAGCTAGCTAAGTGAGTGGATGCGTTTGCAGGCAGCTGGCAGAAGGAACCATTACTCCAAAAGAATTATGTTAGCTTTTGGGAAAACAGATAGCACTTTAAAGGTTAGCACTCTTTCTCTCCCTGGATGCTTGCCTGCCTCTTTATGTGCAACTTTTATGTTTGTAAATCAGCAGACTTCAGAAAATGCTATTAAATCTCCAGTATTCTTGCCTCAAAAGGAAACTGACCCATATAGCGCTGCTTTCCCCCACCTCATCTAATACACACCCTGATGCTGTAACTTCTGGGTCTTCAACCAAGTGGATTGTGTGATACAATCTCAGTGAGCGACTTCAGCAGGAGTGTTAGTAAGAGGCATGTTTCCTCTGAATCCAAAGGGACCTAAGCTACTACCATCAGTATGTACAACCCAATCATCTGGCATGCCCTCCCCTTTTAAACTATGTATGAGAATTGCCAGTCATACTGGAAAGGGGAAGGCATTTCAGTCCTCCAGTATTAATCCTACACACCCTCCCCAACTTTAGATGCTTCCCAGCATCACTTACTGTATTTGCTGGCATATAAGATGCACCCATGTATAAGACACACTTCATTTATACACTGGTAAATATTGTTTGCCAGTGTATAAAACACACCAGCATATAAGATGCACCCCATTTTCAAACAGTAGTTTTCAGGGGGAAAAAGTGAGTCTTACAAGCCAGCAAATACAGTACTGAAAAATGTTAAATGCATCATTCTTTGTCCCCCCCCCCCCATATACAGATCTGTTTTCCCTTTGCCAACCTTCCCTCCTCCCATTTTTTGCAAGATGTCTCTTGAAAAATGTGTGTATATGTGAGTGTGTGTGTATGAGAGGGGGGGGGGAGAGAGAGAGAACTTGAGGTGGGAAAATAAATAAATAAAAAGGGAGGCCGTATGTTGCCCACTGATCTGAACTCTGAGGTGCCTAAAGGCAAATGTTAATGCAACAGCAACTCTGCGAAGAAGAAATCTGAATGACTGAAGAGGGGCAGCTAGAAGAACCATATGCCAGGAAAGATTCAGGATGCAGTAGGTGGGTGGGGTGGGTAGGGAGCATAGAAGGGGGAGGCTGGCTTCTGTCAGCCACTCTGGGCCTTTCAGATTCATCACCAAGGCTCCTGCCTTCGAGAGAGACACTCGCCATACACTGAGGATTGGTGGCCTCTAGGCCCAGTCTGTCTCTCTAACCCCTCCCAAACATGCCAACCCAGGGTGGCGTAGAGGGGGGAAAATGGACCGATCATAGGCAAAGGATGCAGGAGAGGGGTCTGATGTTAATAGATTTTTGAGGGGAGAAATGTGTTAATTAGGGAAATTAAGGTAAAGTAAATACCCTAAAGGCACCAGACACCAAGATCAGACCTGAAGTTAAGCAGGGTCAGCCCTGGATAGAACTTGGATGGGACACTGTGGACCAATACCAGGTACTGTAGGCCATATTTCAGAGAAGGAACTGGCAAAAACCACCTCTGAGTATTCCTTGTCTCAGAAAACCCTATGTGATTCATGTGGCTTCCCTAAGTCATCAGGCAACTTGACAACACATACACATACATACTTGCATGTGTGATGAATAATATAGGTTTCCCCAATTTACGACAGGTTAGGGACTGGAGCACTGTCAGAAAATGGAATTGTTTGAAAAGCAGAAGGCATATACTGTACTGTAGGTAGCATGAAGGACTTATGGACTTACCGGGGCTCACTTGGGACTGACCACACACACACACACACACTGCTTGCAAAGTCCTTCAGTTGGCTTGACACCTTTTTCTCATCTCTTAGCTTGGTTTGCAAGCAGTAGATACATGCGTGTGGTCCCAAGCAAACCTCCATAGGCAAAAAGAAGCGATGAAAGAATGGAACCCCTGTCAAATTAAGGGAACTTGTTCACAAATTGAAAGCATCAAAAGAGCCAGTCAGATAATGGGGCATCAAAAGGCAGGGGCTTTCTGTAAATGATCTGTTGGAAGGGATGAGAGAATGAAACGTTGGGAGTGACTGGTGATTGGCTGAATGTTTGGATGGGATGCTTAAAAGGCAGGTGTGTGGGACAGTTAGAGAGAGTGCGAGGGGTGAGTCTGTCGAAGTTGGAAGTTACATAGAGTTAATCAGGAAAGATAGGGATTTAGCTAGACTCGGGACATTTAGGTTCTGCCAGGGTTATGAAGATATAAGGAAAGAATTAGTAGAGTCAATTAATATTTAGATATGTTATATCAGTAATCTTTAACTGTATGCCGTACTCTTGTTTCATAAATTATTTTTGTATTTTACAACTATGCTACTGCAAATGCTACAATAGCACTAGTGAACACATAAGCCATTTCTGCACTCCACTGTTATAGTGCTATTATTCCACTTTCAACAGTCTATGGAATCCTGGGCTTTGGAGTTTAAGGAGGGGCATTTAGCATTCTCAGCCAGAGAGCTCTTTGGCCTGAATAAACTACAAACCCCAGAATTCGACAGGATGTTGAAAGTGGAATGATAGCACTGCAACAATGTAGTACAGAAATGCCCATAGTGTCTGTGGTGACAGCAGTGGTTCAAGAGTGATGGTATATCTAGTTGTGAGATTATAGGAAGAAAGAGTCTCATTCAAGATCCATGATGACATGTAGAAGGCCCTCATAAGTGGTATAAGGCAGCAGCAGGACAAATCTTGGCATTTACTACCATAGCAGTGAGGTAAATAGAAGTCTTCACAGGAGGCTCTTGTTTCAACATACTCTGTTGGTCAAGGATGGGATGTATGAGGCCCTCCTCATGTTGCTGGACTGCAACTCCCATCAGCACTCATCACTCAGTTACACTGCCGAGGGCTGCTAGAGCTACATTGGACTGCAGCCCTTATCACCACTTATCACTCAACTATGTTGCTGTGGGCTGTTAGAACTACATTTCAACAACCTTTGGAAGGTCCTGCTGGTGACAACCTAGAGCTTCCCTAATTTTTTGGATTAGAACTCCCATAAGGCTCAGCATAATAGCCATCGGTCTGGGATTATGGGAGTTGTAATCCAACAACATCTGGAGGGCACCAGCTTCCCTACCTGAGGTAAAGCTATACTCTAAAGTTCATAGGTGAAAGGTTGGGCGGGCACAGCTTCATTTGTTTACTCGAAGGGGGAGCTCAGCCTTGTGCTGCTGCACCCACCTACTGTGATTGAGCTACAATCAAACAGCTACTCTGCATTTCCCCTCCAGCTACAGCAGCAGCCCTACTGCAGGGCTGGGCTGCAAGCATAGCACTTCACAACCTACCCCACTGCTAGCTTTGTCAACCTGTTTCAATGTGGCTGGAGCTCTAGGCAAGACCAAGAGCAAAGGGGAGGTAGGAAAAAGGTTGAAAGATACTGCCAGGTGAAGGCTGGAGTCAGAACAGAATCTGGAAAATTATGGGTCAAGTCCAACAAAGTACAACATGTCAGGGGCAGTGAACTGTGTCTCACCCACACACACACCAAAATACTCCTACAACCCACTAAATGAAATGAAACCAACCCATAAATTCTTGGTATAGCATAAGAGCAATCAGAGGGCTTTTCCGCACTGCACTGTTATAGTGCTGTTATCCCACTTTCATTATCCTATGGAACCCTGGGATTTGCAGTTTAGGAAGGGGCATTTAGAATTCTTAGCCAGAGAGCTCTTTGGCCTCAGTAAACTACGAATCTCAGAATTCCACAGGATGTTGAAAGTGGAATAATAGTACTATAACAGTGCAGTGTGGAAATGGCCAGAGACAGTATATATAGCGTACAGCAGTAGTTCCCAAACTTTGGTCCTCCAGTTATTTTGGTCTTCAACTCACAGAAACTCCAGCAAACTTGGTCAACAGTCAGGAATTCTAGGAGCTGAAGTCCAAAACACCTGGAGGACCAAAGTTTGGGAACCACTGGGATAGAAACATGCAGGAAACTCTAAAGGAAACTGTCTGAAGCCCCATTGTTCTAATAGCGAATGGGTGAAGGGAGTTAAAGACAATGCTTCGTTGGGAAGAATTTCCCAACATCTAACCAAGGACCAACTTCACCTGATATGGCCTGAATGTTGTTATTCACTGAAAATTTCCCAAACAATTACTGCCCAGTCAACCTGACATCAATACCGGGAAAGATCCTAGAGCAGATCATTAAACAGTCTGTAGGCACTTAGAAAGGAATGCCGTGATCACGAAAAGTCAACATGGGTTTCTCAAAAACAAGTCATGCCAGACTTTTAAAAAAAAGAGTTACAAGCTTGGTAGATGAAGAGAATGTGTGGATGTAGTGTATTTCAATTTCAGTAAGGCCTTTGACAAGGTCCCCCATGATATTCTTGCAAACAAGGTAATAAAATGTGAGTTAGACAAAACTACTGTTAGGTGGGTTCGTAATTGGTTGACTGGCTGAACACAAAGGGTACTCACCAATAGTTGCTTTCCACCCTGGAGAGAAGTGATTAGTGGAGTGCCATAGGGTTCTGTTCTGAGCCCAGTGCTATTCAACACTTTTATCAATGACTTAGATGAGGGAATAGAGGGCATGCTCATCAAATTTGCAGCTGACATCAAACTAGAAGGGACAGCTAATACCCCAGAGACCTCACCTGGAATACTGTGTCCAGTTCTGGGCACCACAGTTCAAGGATATTGAAAAGCTGGAATGTGTCCAGAGGAAGGCCACCAAAATGTTGAAGGGTCTGGAAGCCATGCCCTATGAGGAGAGTCTTAGGGAGCTAGGTATGTTTAGCCTGACAAAAAGAAGGTTAAGAGGGGACAAGATAGCCGTGTTTAAATATTTGAAGGGATGCCATGTTGAAGATGAAGCAAGCTTGTTCTCTGCTGCTCCAGAAACTAGGACAGGGAACAATGAATTCAAACTACAGGAAAAGAGATTTCACCTAAACATCAGGAAGAAGTTCTTGACAGTCAGAGCCATTCGACAGTAGAATGTGCTGCCTTGGAGTGTGATGGAGTCACCTTCTTTGGAGGTTTTTAAGCAGAGGCTGGATGGCCATTTGCTGGAGGTGCTTTGATGTATGTTCCTGCATGGCAGGGGGTTGGACTCAATGGCCATTGTAGTCTCTTCCAATTCTATGTTTCTATGATTCTACTCATCTATGTTTTTAACCAGCACTTTAACTGAGCCCAGAAACAGCCTGGCAGCCAGTAAAGCTGTTACAACCAGGGAATCATGTGCTCCCTATAGTCAGTTCCAGTTAACAATCTGGCTTCAGATCTTTGAACCAGCTGAAGTTTCCAAACAATCTTTAAAAGCAGCCCCCCGCCCACAGAATGTGTTGCTGTTGTTGTTGTTGTTGTTGTGTGCCTTCATGTCATTCCTGACTTATGGAGAACAGAGGGGTTTTGCCCTTGCCTTCCTGTGAGGCTGAGAAAGTGTGACCTCCCCAAGGTCCCCCAGTAGGTTTCCACGGCTGAGTGGGGCTTTGACTCTTGTCTTCCCATGTCACAGTCCAACACTCAAACTACTACCCCACTCTGGCTCTCTCAGAACCCGTTACAAGAATCTAAATGGGATGTAACTAAGGCACACGTCACTGTGGCCGGGTCCATAAGAAATTCATCAGATGCAGCTCTGATCATGACTGTATTTCTATGCTAAGATGAAAAACAACACAATCACTGCTGAAACATATTCCCATCACACAGCTGGCCAAAGCACCAGAGCCTCCAGGATGATTGTTGTTCCCTGGTCACACAGCTGACTCTCTGCCTGGGCTCATTCATTCATTGCTCAGGTGTGAGCACCCCGGGCCACTAACTGAATTTCACCAGATATCTGCTGGACGTGGGCGGGTGGCATCTTCCACATCATCCTTAACTGCACCTGTTTGCTTTTGCAACTGGTATGTTAAAAATAAAGACTCTCTCCTGTTTGTTTATCAACAAACACCTGCTTTTTGTTTGCATCAAAAGCCATAGGCATTCAGAAAAGTGTGTCACAGAGTTTTTTTGGTTTTTGTTATGTTTTGTTTTTTTGGTACTCAAAGGCAACATCTTTCTGCTTGACAGCTGCTCTCAGGACTGAACAGAGTACACAAGTACATGGCGCAAGTAGCAAAAATGGCAACGGGCAGTATCGTGGGCATCTTGACAATTTCAGTTGTTTTGAAGATAGAAGGCATGCAGGGAATGCTATGCATAAACCTCAGAAATTGCAGGGCAGGTAGGTTGTAGGAATGTAAATCCTTGCCTATTCCATTCTTGCTTGTAAGGAAGAATAATTAAAGCACAGGTATATCTTGGTTGATGAAGTAGATGAGCATTACTTCTTTAACAGAAAATTTGATACCAGAGGTAGAAATAAAATGGAAAGAATAGTGACAAGTTCCATAGAATCATAGAATTTGAAGAGACCACAAAGGCCATTGAGTCCAACCCCCTGCCATGCAGGAATAAAAGCATCAAAACATTCCCAACAGATGGCCATCCAGATAGCCTCTGTTTAAAAACTTCTGAAGGAGACTTCAACACATTCCAAGGCAGTGTATTCCACTGTTGAACGGCCCTTACCTGTACGACACAGCTTTCTGTGATCTGCGCTCTCGTTCATACGTACCTTGTTCTCGTAGTGCAATGAACTTTCATTACACGGGCCTTTTCAATTAGCTGACTATATAAAGAACCTGTCGATAACTAAGTACTGCAGATTTTTCTCTCAGGCCGATGTAATGTTTGTTTTTTTCCACTGAATTACTTCGAAGCAGATTTGCTGGTGTCCCATATCTAGGAAGATGGTGCCCTTGTAGTAATATGAAAGTTGAATCGATGAAGCGTTCTTTTGTCCTGTAGCTACTATAATCAGACTCGTCAGCCTATAATTACTCCATTATTGAGTAAATTTCCTGGAAGTTCAGATCAATTTTATACGAAGTACTTGTTGGAAGACAAGCCTCCAAAGGTGACCCTGACTGTTGCTAAATTTCCCACAGAGGTGGCCAGGATTAGAGCACACTGTGTAGCAGATAAAAGTTGTCTGTAACTGTTTTACAGTTTTGATTTTTCCTCTTGGATGTTTTGTTCCCTTCTGGTCTTATGTTTGAGTGTTTTGTTTCTGTTGGATCTGTGGATTGCGATAAACTGATGCTGATGATGAACTGCTCTTACTGTCAGGAAGTTATTCCTAAGGTTTAGACAGAATCTCTTTTCCTGAAGTTTGAAGCCATTGCTCTGCGTTCTAGCCTCTGAACAGCAGAAAACAGGCTTGTTCCATCTTCCATATGACATCCCTTCAAACATTTAAAAATGGCTTCCCCATAACCTTCTCTTCTCCAGGCTAAACATTTTCAGCTCCGTAAGCTGCTCCTTCATAGAGCATGGTTTCAGTTCTACCATTCTACTATTCTACCATTTTGGTTGCCCTCCTCTGGACATGTACTGGACACGTTCCATACCACAAGAAACAGAAGAACAGTGCAACATATTTATCAAGTTTTGTTAATCAGACCAACAATATGCTTATGTGAAATGAAGCAAATGAACAAGCAGACAAAAATTTACTAGAGGTGATTTGATGGCTTCTTCCAAAATGCATCCAGGTATGACTTTTTCCACTTTTCTTGCAAGATGTGTTCCAGAATGCTGCGATCGATTAACTTGAACCTGAAATAAAAAGCATGCACCTGGAATCAAAGACTTCTGAGCCCAGAAATCTATTCTGAGCACCAGAACTGAACAGAGCATGCAGTCCTAGTTATTCCCAAGCTTCCACCTTTTAGCAGTGTAATTTTATGTGACTGTGGAAAGCCATTTTTTTACTGTTACTGTTAAATAGTTGGCAGTCAGAAATTCTTGCCAACCTACTTCAGACCAATCAGAGATCTACCAATAGAGTGCAATCTACATTTTGTTGAATAGATCTCAATCTACATTTTGTCCTGCACCATAGCATGTCTCATCTATCCTTCACTCTGGCCTTAAGACACACTCATTGGAGTCAACATTACTGAATGCCAAAAGTTTGAAAAAGCATTAGGATATCCTAATACACTGCAGCAGTCATTAGTGTATAACAACAAGAAATAACCATAAAGCCTCAAGACACCTGGAAAGTTAACACATTGATTGTGACATCAACTTTTTAATCAAAATTAGAATTCTCTGCTCCCATGCAAAATTAAACTCTTACCATCCTGTGCAGAACAAAAACAGCAAGATGTTTTATTTTTCTTTGCATTTGGAAGAAAAATCAGTCTGAAAGAGGGCTGTTGAATGACCACTGATGTTGTGTGCCTTCAAGGCATTTCTGACTTACGCTGAGGCTAAGGCGAAACTATCACAGGATTTTCTGGAGCTGAGAGTGTGTGATGTGCCCAAGATCATCCAGTGGGTTTCCATGGCTGAGCGAGGAATGGAACCCTGGCCTCCAGAATCATAGCCCAATGCTCAAATCATTACTCTCACACTGACTCTCTGTGACCATACCAGTGCCCTAATCTGTTTTTTCCCCTGTTTAGAACAGCTGAGGCTACTGAAAACCTACCAGTGAGGGTGATGACAATGACAGGCGAATATCTGCAGATCAAGGTGATTTTAAAGATAGTGGTGTTACAAGAGGTGGTAGTGTTACTATTGTCGTTATCTATGTCATAATTCACTTCCAAAGCGCCTAAGTCTGGTACAGATAATAAAAAAGACAAGACAGCCCCTGAGTGCAGTGAAGGCTCACCATCTGATACCATACCCTCCAACTTTTCACAGATGTGAACTAAGTCATTTGTGGCCAAGCAACATCGGGATGACAAAATTTGTTAATGGAAAAAAAGACACAAAAACAGACAGACTAGGAGAGGCTGCAGCAGTTTGCTTTCATCTGAGCCTGCTGGGAAGGGCAAGACTCCACACATTCTGCTTTTCTCCCAGTTGCTGAATTAACTGAATACAAACTATGTTTGCAGTTTGAACTCAGTTTGCAGCAAGTGAAGTAAGCTGAAGACAAAGTGTGGAAATGGGAGGAGGAGAGAGAAACTGGGACATTTTAAAAGGAACTGAAAAAGTGGCATGACATAGAATTAATTGGGGCTGTTCCTGCCAAATTTGCCTAATTGGAAGGTATGTGATACATATTTAAAAGCTGGCAATTGTCTGGAATAAGATTACCAACTTTCTCCTGCACTGGCTCCTGTTCCTCTGAAAGCAGTTTGCCACGCACAAACCACATGGGTGGGTAGATATTTTGCTGTTATTTCCACACGATGAAAATCTTAATTTGCTAATTTTTTTTTCATGAGAAGATGGAGTTGACAGCTGTAGTACAAGGAGAGAAAGTATCTGCGATCTAACTTTAAGAATTCTATGGGGCAAAACTATGCCTGCACTTAGGCACATTCGCCACTAGGGGGATTCTAAGATTTTTTTTAAAGGGACCCCCGGGAATTAGCATTCTTTTGGAAAGCGTCCAGGGAGCTATAACTGTTCAGTACAAATATTTTCTCATTTAGGTTGAAAGAAATTCATATATGGATATATATAGAGGAATATCCCATTAAAATACTGTAGCTCCACACAACCACATCATTACAGAAAACAACTTGCTCCACCCGTTTTTCAAGGCATCATGGAATATACCAGTGACTGGGATTTTGTAAAAAACATGCAGAGAGAGAGAGAGATTTGCAGTTTCATTTCTAAATTCATTAACTTGGATCTGCGGTTGAACAAAAATAAGGCACAGTGTGTCTACATTTACAGATTAATTAAAAGCCACCTTTCAGAGAACACATTTCTCTGTGCCCAGAGAATGAACCTCCATTAAGTCAGGGAATGTGTTGACCTCCTGAAATTGTACTACAGCTCCCATCATCTCTGAGCATTGGTAGTGATGGGGTGAGTTCACACAAGTTGCAGTCCAATAACACCTGGAAGGACAGATTTTCATACCAGAGCATTAAACAGAGATCCAGTTTGTGCATTCTCCAGAGACTCAAGGACAAAACTTTTTCCTCTACGGCATTTCTTTTCAGGATAAAGGCGGAAGGATCCTATGTCAGAAAACTTGCTAGGGTTGTAACAAGGAAAACTGGAGAGGGCTCCTGTCTCTTTGATAGTTGCATAGAAGAGGGGATTTCAGCATGTGTTACTTGTCATACAAGCAGATAATTTCCATACTAATTGCATCACTATATCAGAATAATTTCAGGTGGGTTTTTTTGGTTTTTCTTTACAAGGTGGCCTGGACCAGGCAAGAAACTTCCCAGGTGGGACCACCTTTTTGTTTCCTTGTGGCACACCATATGGATTGTGCAAATCAGCCTTTTACCAACCTGTGCTGTTTATACTAGAGTTACCCAACCCAGCATCCTTCCAATGTGATTGACTACATGTCCCTTACTCCAACCAGCATGATTGAGGAGACAGGAGTTGTGCTCTAGGGTTGATAGACTGGAAATTGGAGAGGGCTTCTTTACATTAAGGGTTGTATTATAGAAGGAATTTCAGCAGGTGTTATTTGTCATGCAACCAGCTAAAAAGCAACACCTGCTAAAATTGCTGCTCCCGGACAACCCATTAAAGGGACAGGATCACTCTCCAATACCTGCTTATTTGCAAAATGCATACCTACCATATCAAGAAGGAAGCCTTGTCCTGCCTTCTCTCTGATGTGCCACTTTCTTTCTTTAGAATAATTTATTTATTAGTTTGAAAACAATCTAATCCACAATAAAAAAGATGTACAGCCATCCCTCCACATTTACTAGGGTTAGGAGCACAGGACCCCTGTGAAAGTGGTAAAACCATGAAAACTCTAGGCTTTCCCAAACCATATTAACGCAAAAAATATATATATATGATCACCATATTCAATCCACTGTGGATTCCTTTGAGGCATCAGGGTTCCTTCACAAAGCAGAGGTGGGTGGCTGGTGGGGCTTACTGCCACTTCCACTGCTGCCCCATACAATTTTAAATAGGGACTTACAAGCCTCGCTCATAGTTTCTCAGTCTTATGAGGTTTGTGGTCTCTATTAAAAATAGCATAGGGAGGCAGCAGAGGTGACAGCAAATAATTCATGAATAATCAAATCTGCAGAAGTAAAACTTACAAATATGGAGGGCTGACTGTACATTCAAACAAAAAGCAGGCTGAGGATAGAAAAAAAAAAAATAAAACATAATAGTAACACACTAAACCAGTGGTTCTTAACCTTTTTCTTTACCATGGACCCCCTTTAAATATCTTTTGTTGCTGTGGACCCCCAAGACTCAACTCAAGGCCGCTTTTGGCTGTATATGTGGTAACCAGACATGTCATGTGCTTTCTCGCAGCCACTCGGTGTCATTCACTGGCATGTTCTCACGGCATGCAGAAGTAACAAGTGCTGAGTACATTTTTTGCTGTCAAACAGTTTCATAACTTTTGAATGGTTTGAGATATTGTAATGAAAATTTGTACAAAGGATGTCTGTCACCTTTGAGTGACAGACTGTTCTTTGAGATCAATGTATGACTGTCCATCTGTTTTCTAACTGTCTTCCTTGCTTCCTTTCATTCTTTCCATTTTAACTGTAAAAGCTCATAATATTTCTTCAAGCCTTCACAGACCCCCATGAGGACATCACAGCCCCCCAGGAGTCCACAGACCCCAGGAGAAGAACCGTTGCACTAAATTAATACACCAACTACTAGCTAACTACGATGCTAGACACTATCTTACTAAAACATTTACTAAATCACTAAGCCAACTACTAGCTAATTATGATGCTAGACACTAACTTACTAAAACACAAAAGGACTCTGACCCCTCCAGCCAAAGTATAATGAAAGAAAAAATAATTTAAAAAAATATATAGATTATTTATTTTATTATTTATTTTAAAATATATAAATATTATTATATTTTATTTTATATTTATATATTTATATTAATATAACAATAAAATATATGAATATGATTATGTTTTATATTTTGTTTTTATATATATATAATAATTATATTATTATTTACACTATTTTACAGATCCAGCAAAGTAATCCTACTAGAGTTACTAGTAACCATAGCCACAGATTATTGCACTGTTAGATTTCTTATTGCTCAAGAAGTCCATAACCAGTTTCCAATTCCTGACATGTTATTTTCTTATCCACAGGCCTTATTTTTCACAAGGGGTTCTGAAATATGAAAAAAAAAAAACCTACAGAGGTGGGGAATATGTGATCTTTCCAATGGACCATACTATGCTTAGCATTGACTATGCTGGCTAGGACTGATGAGAGTTGCAGTCTGAGTACATTTGCAGGAACACATATTATCCATCTATGCTTTGCTGTTTGATTCTAGAACATAGCTATGTTGTTGCTGACAGCAGCTAGGAATACCAGGAGAAGGAGAAATTCCATATACTACTAGATATACCATTATGCTGTTCAATTCAGTGATAAATCGCTGCAGGTTATTTTCTGTTGCTGGACGTTTTAGCACTACAGCTCCCATAGTCTTTATCTACGGCCTATGCTGAGTAGGGCTGACAGGAGTTACAGTCCAATAACATCTGGACAGTCACATGTGCTCCATCCTTGGGGTCAACCCTACAGTAACTTTTCCTCAATCTGGGTTCTTTCAGATGTTTTTGTTTGCAGTTCCATCATCCCCAGGCAGAATGGCCAATGGTTAGGGATGATGGGAATTATAAGGAAAAAGAAATCTGGCCAGACCAAATTTGGAGATGGCTAGGATCAGGAATGCTTTAAATGACTATTGGAATAAGTTACTAGTATCTGAAAAGGCCACACTTTGTCTGCTGAAAATGTCGCCTTCTTATTTTTCAATGGGATGTTTTCTTTTCATCAGATGTCCTTTGACAGGGAGGGGGGAGTTATATTCAAAACTGTTTTGCTCTAAATTTTCTTGGGAAATTTGCTTTCCAAGAAAGAATGACGGCTAGGGGTGGGTGGGATTTGGGGAGCTGGAGTCAGCCAGAGCAGTGTAATGATTTGAGTGTTGGACTAACTCTGAAAGACCAGGGTCTGAATTCTGCTCAGCCATGAAAACCCAGTGGGCGACCTTTGGCAAGTCATATTCTCTCAGCCTCAGAAGAAGATGATAGGAAATTTACTCAGAATAAAATCTTGCCTGTGATAAGGTCAGCATAAAGTTACAGATGACTTGGCCCATTTCCGCACTAGACTGTTATAGTGCTATTCTTCCAGTTTCAACATCCTATGGAATCCTGGGCTTTGCAGGCCTCAGGAGCCCCTCCCTAAACTGCAAAGCCCAGGATTCCATAGGATGTTGAAACTGGAATAATAGCACTACAACAGTTTAGTGTGGAAATGGTCTTGGAAGTCACAGAACAACAGCAAGGTCAAAAACTGCAACCCCTTTATATGCTAACCGTAAATGAGGAACTGGAGGTGATCAGCCTCACGTTTTGCCTCTCCCACTCACTCCTGCTTGCAAGAACACATCTTTATAGACTTGTGATAGAGGCTTTAATTACTCAGTTTGGCAGGGCGAGAAACCCTCACTCTGGCGAGCTATGGCTCTGTGAGCCCGAGCTGGGACTCAGCTGCACGCTCGGTTGTTGACATAATGTTGAAGATTTTTCAAACGTCTGTGTCAGAGAGAAATGGAATTGACCTACGGTGGTTGCATCTATTTTATTTTTTAAAAAATCTTGTCAAGGAGAAAAAGGAGAAGGAAAAACAGAGGGGACAAAGATGTAGGAGGGCTAGCTCTCCCCCTCCCATACATATATACACAACCAGGTGTGCATGTTCATTAAAACACACACACACACAACACACACACACACGGTGGTTACTAGGCTCAAAAAAATGTTGTAAGAAAGAAATGAGGCTGCCAAAGTGTTGCCAAAAGGCAGCTGTCTCCAAACCACACGTGGGATGGGATTTTTCCAGGTTAAGAAACCTGCTGTTACTAGCCATTACTGGAAGTAGTTATCCAAGCTGGAAGTATGGTAGGTGGAAGGTAGCGCTCTGTTGATCCAGCAAGTGTGCAGAATCACCCCAATACCTTTCAAAGGGCATTTGATGTTTTATCAGGCACGCACCTGTCCTATACGTACAGCAGGGATGGGCAGGAAATAGGCAGGGATACCCTTTTAAAAAAATCTGTGTTGAAGAATATTTTATATTACTGTTCCTTTCCTTTTTTAAAAAACACTCAAACCACTTTACAATAAAAATAAAATGCAATAAAACAGTAATTGCTAAAAACAATAAATAATAAGATCAGTGAAATTATTCGTTAATAGCAACTCTTTAACTGACACAGGCCATTTCCGCCTTACACTGTTATAGTATTTTATTATTCCACTTTCAACATCCTGTGGAATTCTGGAGTTTGTAGCTTATTGAAGCCAAAGAGCTCTCTGGCTGAGAATTCTAAATGCCTCTCTCTCAACTGCAAATCCCAGGATGCCATTGCATGCTGAAAGTGGAATCATAGCACTATAACAGTGTAGTGTGGAAATGGCCAAAGTTAAGTGTTAGGGAAATAACCAGGAAAATAGCCAGGCAAACATATTACACGGGCAACTCATTGACCTAGCATGGGGGAGGCACCCGTCCATATTTCAGAGTTAAACATACACACATGCACTTCTTAATCCATTGGCTGCCACTGATAGAGAGACTTTTTATCAGTAGCGGAACCACCCAACAGCAGGAACCTGCTTCATCTCAAGGGGAAAATCATTCCTCAAAGGAGCTAAGGAGGCAATGCAACATGAACAGACGCAAATCACAGTGGGAGGTAGAGGTAGGGCCACCGTTGGGAGATGTACTTGGAAATGGGAAGAGTCAGGTACAGAAGCCTCTGTGTGAGTGCAGTGACTGAGTAAGAAGATGCTCATTTGTAGACCTGTTAGTGATAGGCTCAATGGGATATTTTTATTCATGAAAATACTTATTAGCTGCTCTCCAGCCTTGGCTATTAGAGAAGTGTGCAGCATGAGATAGAAGATATGGAGAAGCTCCTTGCTCCACTCTTCTGACTGGTAAGAAGGTCCAGTGCCGACAACTAGCCAGCATCCTGTTAGTGATATGAACAAGTGTACGTTGCACTGTATATGTGGAACGAATTCTGCGGACAACGTGAAGTGGTCATATCCAATTGATAGTGGCAAGAGGTGGAACTCTGCATATGCAACCATTGTGGATGCACATCAGATTCACTGAGTTGTGTGCGAAGTAACTGCAGCAGCAATTAAAAGTCTAGTCTTTAAAACAGCTTTGCCAAACATGTAAAAAGTATGGACACACACACAAAAACAAGTTTTTGTCTCATGCTGAGAAGAAAATAAACATGTCACTAGCTAAGCTTGTTGCTAGGTAAATGAGAGGCCACAGCTTTCACCAGTGCTAGTTTAGGATGGCTGGGATACAAAGCAGGGCCTCTGAGACGGCTGTTAAGGAGAGAGCAAGTCCCTGTGGGAACAGGTAATGCCTGAGGTGCCCTGGTCCCATCTCATATGAGGTTTTGTAAGCAGATACCTGCACTTTGCATTATATTTGGACAAGCAATGTATATGGAATCTGCTGCATTAAATTTGAAAGTACTCCCCCTCCAGTCTTGGCACTTGTTTTTTTAAAATTTATTTTCTTAAAAATTCCTACTGTAATTTGTCACTTAAGCCGTTTCCGCACTAGACTTTTATAGCGCTATTATTCCACTTTCAACATCCTATGGAATCCTGGGGTTTGCAGTTTCTGGAGGGGCCGGTAGGCCCCTCCCTAAACTGCAAACCCCAGATTTCCATACGATGTTGAAAGTGGAATAATAGCGCTATAAAAGTCTAGTGCAGAAATGGCCTTAGTTATGCAGGTCCATGAGCTTTGTTTCCTTAAAAAAAAATCACAAGTATTGCCTTTTTTAAACAGAGTGGAAATAAAATAACTGAAATCCTAAGTTTTATAATTCAGACACCCGCCCCCCTAAATGGCAGGGAAGTGATTGCCAGTGCCTTTCGCATGTACTCTGAACAACCAGGGGACAGTTAGTTCAGCATCACCTGAATGCCCATTATTTTGAATGAAGTGTGGGCAATTCCATCATTGCCACCTGGGGGCAACATGTGATGAAATTTGTAAAAGACACAGAAGGGGTTTCAGTCAGGCTATGTTCAGTTTGTATGGAAAAAGGCAAATCTATAGATATTTGCAAAGGCAAAATAATGAGGAGCAGCACAAGGCGCTTTGCTGTTTAGTGGCCTTCATAAGTTGTGACCACTTATGTACATACACACACACACATTATCAGATATAGGCCAAAAATGGCATTAATTTTAAATTTTTTGAAAACCTATCCTTTTTTTACCCCAGTCCTTACCTTTATGGTAGAGAAACCTGCAAATCCAACAATAGTGTGTGTGTGTGCGTGTGTGCGCGCGCACGTGCGCACGTGCATGCATATATATGTGTGTATATGTTTGTATGTATACATGCATGTATGTGTGTGTATAGAAAGTACAGATGCTGGAGAATATCATTAGCCACAGCTGATGTGTTGCCTCCTATACTGTCTTTCATTCTCTGTTGCTTCCATCTATTTAAAAAAAAAAAGGCAATTCTCTTCCCATTACCCAAATAGGATCTGAACCAAAAGTTTCTAGTATTCTGATTGGAATGAATGCTTGTGCAAAGAAAAGAAACCAAAAACGGGTCACTGTGACACTTATTATTAGAGATCTTTTTATCCCCCAGTCCTTATAATATCCAGATCCACCATTTTTCTCACGTGCCTGGGCCAGCCACAGCATTTGTTGCATGACATCTGATGACATCAGTCCAGTTCTTCTCTTATGTATCCCACTTGCATTTGCAGTAGATCCATCCCTCCGCTGTGTGTTGCAAAGGATTCCAGAGTACATTGGGTATCCCCTTAGCCTGCACAGAGAACAAGCCAAACCCATTATAATCCCCCATATCTACTCCACAAGAACCAAGAACCATCCTAGGCTAGAACATCCCTAACAGTCCCCTGAAATGACACCTTGCAAGGGAAGCTTGCTAATGCAGCACGTTGGTCACAGTTTCTTTCCAGCAGGGATAGCTGGTGACTATCATGTTACTGGAGGTGCATTTTAGGGGGAACTTTAAAGGAGGCAGCCAAAGTGGCAAACCTTATTCTCAAAGTAGGTTCAGCACCCTGGACAATTCCTTTAAAGCACAGAAAACCCAGAGCAGATTCATTGCCTCTAGTGCAGTTTTCTGCCTTTTCTAACCTTCTCACTGAGGATTTGTCCAGGATTCCTATAAACACAATTTGAAAACCACCAGACTGGTCCATCACGCCTCTTTTTGCCCCATTCCATCCCTCCAGTTGTTTCATTATTCCATTTCTATCAGGCATAACTTGAGATGTTTTGCCTAAGGGCAAAGGCAAGGTGGTGCTGCTTACCTTTCTTCCTACGTACAGAAGCCAGCCAGATTGGGAACTGGCTCTTATGTCAGTATTGCCAATGGGTTAGATCATCCATGAGCCCTGAAAGCTGCAGCCAAGTGTAGGTTGGGCACAGCTCTTGTCTTTCATCTCCTCCCTCTTCCTGTTCCAAGATCAGTTGCCTGATGATAGGACCATCTCTGTTTTGCATCTATCAAACCAACAAGATCTTTAAAATTGTTTGGTCAGTGGAGAGGGTTATGGGACATTACTGAGATGAGCTGTGTATCTGGTGCTCACAATCTTCAGGGCAAATAGGTTTATCCCAGTGTGTATGTGTTAAGACTATTAGTGCATGGCCTAATCCAGGAGGCAGAGTTATGTCAAATCAGATGCCTTTTTGTTTGTTTGTTTGTTTCTTGTACTTTCTGCCCATGGATAAAGTCCTGAGCTGGCAGCCCCAGGAGCTCCATTAGTGCCCTGTCTTATCTAATGTACTCACCCATCCATCATGTCAGTCTGTCAGTCTGTCCATTTGTTCTTCCTTCCCTTCGGTCCACCCACTTAACAGAGGATAAAATAACTATCTAGTCATCCCTTTCTCCACTCAGAACACTCACTGTTTCGTTCTACTCATCCCTGTTGTGCGCTTTTAGTTTTTACCTTCTCATTCTATCGGATTTGTTTTCAATCTGTGTATTGGGGTTTCTCCAGAAGAAGATCAAGAACAGTGGACAAGCTTTCTGTGATGGGCAAGGAGCCTCCACTGTTGTGCTTGCCCTGAAATACTGAGTTGCAGAGGAGTTCTGAGCATGCTCTTGGTCACCTATTCATCTCACATTGGCCTTGGCAGTAAAATCCCACCACTAAGCAACAATTCTTTTCTTCTCCGCTTTTCTCCAACACTCAGCTGTCTCAGCAGGAGAGCAGGAGAAATTGGGGGGGGGGCTTAAATTTAAACTTCCCCTTCCTGGGATCACCACTGCTCAACTGATGGGGGTGAGTGAAGTATGTATATGTGAAAATGGATGGATGGATGGATATCAAGAAAGTGTGAAAGGCAGACTTAAACTACCAGTATTCCTCAGTCATCATGGCCAATAGCCATGATGGTTGGGGAATACTAAGATTTATAGTTTGACAATAACTTTCTAAGGTTTTCCCCACAATGTGGCAAGCTGTGTTGTTTCAGTGTCCCAGTATAGTACATGGTGACCATTAGACTATTTCGGGCATGAAAGAATGCGAATGTTCATTGTTTGAACACAATGGCCTTTCTGAGCTCAGGAAAGAATTCCCAACATCTCTGGTAGGACCTCCTGTGTTTCTATGTAAAGTGTAATCAGTATTTTCACAATTGTGCTTATGGAAAAAAATTAGCATATGCAAATGTTATGCAAACCCACACCTTTTTAAAATCCTTTTTTAGTGATCTGCAAGATATAAGGCAGTGCTGAGGAATTTGCATCTGACACAAATTCTGAACCCAGTGTCATTTCCAGTGAACAGGGATTTTGTGATAAATCATTAGACATCCCTCAGCAGACTTGTTGAGGTCAAAATTGTTTCCCTGGTGGTGGGAAGTTTGAAAACATGCTGTTGTTCCATTCCATCCAAGCAGGAAGTAATCTGATCTTGATGGTTATGGAAGTTCTCAGACACACCTTAGGACTAAGAGAGACAAAAATGCAAAGTCCAGTTTGGACCTTTCCCACTATTCTTTAGCCTCCATATAACTTTGGAAACACCACCTCTGTAACCAACCCAATTCAAGTCTCTCTCTGCTGTGGAGAGCATGTCTACAAAGAGGAACCAAGAAGGAGTCTTCAGTAGAAACTGCTGTTCCATCTTCTTCTTCTCTCTCTCTGCCCCCATTTCTGTTGGTAGCTGGGGCCCCACGGCGAGTGAGCTGCTGAAGGAATCAATCATTATAATGAAGCTGCGGCCTGCCATGCATGCAGGCTCACCGTGGGAGTGCTGAGGAATGGAATCAGTGCCAGAATTTCCAGACGGTTCAGAAATGCTGGGCCATGAGGAGGAGGAAGCTGCTGGAATATGAATAACTTTATTTGTGCTATAGCAACTGCACCTTGGCAACGCTGAAGTTCAGTTAGCATTGCTGTACCTGGGCTTTATAGATAGGTCTTTGAAACCAGAAGATAAATAGATGGTTAGATCCAAACAGGTGAGAGTTGCAGTGAGGGGTCATTTGTGAGGCAAGCACAGGAGAGGAAACTGTGTCCACTAAGAGGCTCATCAAGAGAATTCCAGGAGACACTTAAGTATGTGTGCCCGCCAGCTAGACCACACATTGAAACATACTTCAGAAGGTAAGGGTTCATTTGATCAAAAATGACTTCTGTGGTCTCCATTTTGTATCAAATTCTAACATGGATTCCACCACCCTCCATAGCAACCCAGTACTGAAAAAAAGCCCCTTTTGTCTATTGTCTTGTGAAAACTCCAGCATGACACACCAAATCCTGGAGAACTTTCCAGTTGAATCCAAAGGTGGTGGTGAATCATAAGCTCAACATGTTTTTGGAGCTTCCACATAAGCTACTGTTTTCTCAACCTACCAGCCCCCCGCATCTACAAGACAGAAATAAAAGACCTGTCTTGTAGCACTATTGCAAGGATTAGAGAGATAATGTATTAAGTGTAGTCTAAACATATCAGAGTGCTACACAACTGGTAAGTTTATTATCTGGGTTCTGTCTAAGTTTTGGAGGAACTAGGTGGCCTTGTCTATTCTTCTCTGCTTCTAACTCTATCAGTAAAATGTGAGAAAAGGCTTCATTGTTGTTAATTGCTATCAAGACAACTGACGACAATTCTATGAATGAGAGATCTCCATGATTCCCAAAGAAAACTCTACTTACTGGATTATTTCAAAGAGATATTAATGTCTGTGAAGCATGTCTATACACTAAGACCCCAATTCTATGCATCCTTACTTGGAAGCCAGGGCAATAGGACTGTTTCAAGAGGGGTAGTTGGATGAGATCTGAGCTATGGGCTACAATCCCAGACAATGATATGAGGAAGTAAATCTCAATCAGTGGGATCTATTTCCAAGTAAACATGCCTGCATGTACATTTTCTTTTCTTTTCTTTTCTTTTCTTTTCTTTTCTTTTTTAAAGAAGTTGGTCTGCAGAAGATATTTGGATGCCAGGGAGGAGCAAGAGAAGGAAAGACTATTTCACATGGAAAGAGCAGCACTGTGAGTGGCAGAAAAACAAAATTGGAAAAGGATGAGTCAAGAACAGAGAAGCCTGCATACAGCAGATTGTGAAACTAAAGCCTGACAGAATGGTGCAAACAATGGCAAAAGGAGATGTGCCATTCATTTCATAGCAAAGAACAGTCAGCAAATGCTCACGATCTTGAGGAAGCCATTTTCCATCTCACAGGCAGTATAGTGTTACTGTCTTACCCCTGTGTGGGGCTTTATATAATATACATGATCCCATGGGATGCATAAAAACAAAACAAAACAGAAAATCCTTTTAGATGCATAATTCTGCTATCCCTCTCTCTCTCTGTCTCCCCTCAAATAAACTTCTTCAATTCCTTCTCGTTGAAAAGATGCACTTGGAATTTTATAGGCAACATGTAGTGAAACTCCCAAATACAAAAGATTTACTAAATAACCATTTTCCATGGGCAAAGGATGAGGCTTCAGTACTTCTCCTCCATGACTGTCAGAGACAGGATTAATCACAGAAAACTGTAAGGCTGAGATCCTCTTTGACACTGTTGGAACATACGGCTCCACCCACATGTTTACTCTGGAGATCTGCAAGCGTGAGGGCTGCCAGCTGGCCAATGTCATGAGGGAGCCTTCTCAATGCCCCTCTGCAGCCATTGCCCAGCTTAGGAAAAAGCATTGCACAAGGAGGTACTCTATACTTCCTTATACAACCCCCCTCCAAAGTATAAACCTTGATTAGACTATCTTAAGTTGCTGAGAGGATTCTAGATAAATATTACAAGACACATTATGCATGCATCCATTGCTCAATTGCTTCAGAATTTGGCTTTTTTTCCCCTTGTCACAGAATGTAGGCTTCCGTGGCCCATAATGGTGAGGTTGTGTTTCTCCAGTAGAGACAAGACCGATAGCCCTGCTCCCTTTTCCTAGCACCAAATACTGAATCTGAGAGTGCTCAAAATATGCTACAACGTGTTTTTGTTGTATACTGGTTGCCTAAAAAGAATGTGTAAAATGGCCACGTGGTGCATGTATGTATCAGAAAGAGAGAAACACCTTTTATAATAAAGAAAGAAAACACCTTTCTCAACACAACCACAACCAGCTCTCATTTCTACCCTGCCGTCTGCCAGCCTCTTCCGACCCAGCCGCCAGCACCATCGTATTTTATATGGCGCGACATCCTTCGGAGAATGCTCGCTCTCCGACCCCACCTGTTCCCGAGCTGCGCAAAACCCCATTAATGAAGTTGGGCTGGCCCAGGAAGCCAGCCAAATCCTCCTGTCCTCATCAAAAGAGACATCTGTCCTTATGAAGAAGGAAGAGATTCCCCCAAGGGGGAGAGGAGAGGAGGGAGGGAGGGAGGAAGACCGGTGGGGGAGGGCAGAGGCGAGGAGAATCCTTTCTTTGATATCGACTACCCCCTTATAGGAAAATATATTTTTAAATCCCACATTCCATAGCAGCACAACACACACACACACAAATAGAGACAATGGACTGTGCTCCAGCCAGGCCTACCCTCCGTCCTCAAGCCTCAAACATGCTGCTACTTCGTTACTGGGTATTGGAGAGGAGAAGAAATTGTTAAAAAAGGCTTCTGACTTTCTTTTATTCATGTGTTGTTTTATTGCTGGCAAAAGCTGTCAGAGGGCGACTTCTGCCAAAAAGCATCCCCGAGCATCTTGGCCTAACATACAAACGGCATGCTAATGCGGAAATTTTAAAGAGACTCTTTTGGTTTTTAAATCGGAATTTTAAATGAACGGCAAAGCACAGAAGGGACCCAGTCAAACACTAACAATAATATCTGCATTTTTCCTCTCTGTTCCCCCCCATCCACCTCCCCTCGCACCAGATCCAACACCTCCTCTTTGCTCCAGCAGGCAAGAAACGTGGTAAGAATTCTCCATGTTGGGCGGCCGAGGGTTGATGCATCTGTCTTCCATTTTCAGAAAGAGGTGCAGACGGAGTTGGCATGGGTGGATGTACTGGTGACAAGAAAGATTCTCCAGGGCTTGATTTAACCTAGCCTGCCTCAATTGCCAAACTGGTCTCCTGTTCATATGTTCTACCACTGAAGTAATTGAGAGAGTATGTTTCTGAACATGAGCAGAGTGCTTCTTTTCTATCCTTAAGCAACCACAGCCATGCCATGAACAATCTAAATGATAAAGATTTGAATCAACTTCACACTAGAGGTGAGCAGGACATTGCTCCAGTTGTCACACTCACTTCTTCTCTTTTCCTCACTAGCACACATATATTTAACAAGAATTATGCAATTCATCGGGCAAGATATAGTGGTTTGACTGCTGGACTAGGAATCAGGATTCAAATTCCACTCTATTGTGGAACCCCACTGGGTGACCATGGGCAAGTCACATTCTCTCAGCCTCAGAGGAAGGCAATGGCAAACCTCTGAAGAAATCTTCCCAAGAAAACCTTGGGAGATGGTCACCATGAGTCAGAGGTGATTTGACAGCACATAACAATAAATTATACAACTAAGGGCAGTTTGTGCCTGTGTTCACTTATTTATATTGTAGTGTCAGAATGCACACTGTATTGATGATGATACACTTGATGACTGACAGCTGATTGTGTGAAGTGACTTTCAGTGACTGAGGAGAATATCTTATCTGAAAGCCAGGCTAAGTCTGACTGTGTCAGATCCATGTGTTTCATGGAAAGAAAGGGTAAAAGTGGTGGGCTCCCTTTATAAGTGCATACGGGGCACATAGATGAGGAGGGCCATTTCCGCACTAGACTGTTAGAGTGCTATTATTCCACTTTCAACATCCTATGGAATCCTAGGGGTTGTAGTTTAGGGAGGGGCCTTTGAGGCTACAAAAACTGCAAACCCTAGGATTTCATAGGATGTTGAAAGTGGAATAATAGCACTCTAACAGTCTAGTGTGGAAATGGCTGAGGGAAAATTCCCTCTAATTTCTTTTTACATATCTTTTTGCCTCCTCTTTCTAGACACTCACTCACCTCTACACTTCTGTTGAAGCTTGGCTGAGAGGAAAAAGTGGGAGGACGTGTGCAGGAAGGCTCATCACAGCCAAGAAAAGAGAGGTTTTGGATCTACCCATCTATACACCCCCTTTTTCCCCATTAAAAATGGATTCCCACCTCTTCTTCCTTTGAGATTTGAGTCAATCTCTGTTCAAACATATGGAACAGCTACCATGGTGCTATTTTAGCCCTGAGGAGAACACAGCACTACTGTCTGTGCAGTTAGATGCGTGACTGCATGCTCCCCCCTGCACACAAGTCATTTTGTTTTTATTTATTCAAAACAGGGGGAAGGCAACTTGTTGAAGGGACAGGGGAGATGTAGCTAATGATTGTACACCTTCCAGCATTTCTCAGATGAAAACTTGGAGATGTGTGGCCAGGCAACCTCACAGTGTGGTCAAGATGGGAAAAGATATTAATGGGGAACAACACACAGTCTAAGAGAGGCTGCAGCAGTTTGCTTCTGCCTGAGTCTACTAGGAAGAATAAGATTTCACCCCTCTTCTTCCCTTCCCTAGTCGCGTACACTGAGTGCATGCTACTTTGAATTCAGTTTGCAGCAACTGAAATAAGCTGAGGACAAAGCAGAAAAGTGGGAGGAGGAGAAAGAAACAGAGACGTTTTAAAAGTCAGTGAAAAAGCAAGATAACAGAGGATAAATTGGGAATCTTCCTGATAAATTGGGACAGTTGGAAGATATGTGATTGTCCCACAACCATGTGGAGGCTGCGAATGCAACCTTGTCCATCACTACCAGATCTGCAGCCACTGCCAAGTGCTCCAAGATTTTACTACATGGTGCTAGACTGCATGAACGAGCCATCTGAGACTATGCCATGTTCTTCCGGAGTTTTAGGAACCGTTGAGAGTCCTTGTTTGAAGCTGTGGCACTTGCTCTGGTGGCCACAATTTCAATGGTATTGTGGTGGAGATGAGGCTATATGTGTGTGCATACAAAAACAAGAGTTCAAAGGCCCTTCATCTGTGACCCACAGACTGTATGTTGTTCTCTCCTGATTTAAAACATTTATATGCCACTTCTTAAGCCAAATACTCTTATGAAAGAGTTTTCATCAAAGAGATATAATACAATCACACATCATAATAATCACCAGTGTAGATGGATGGGTACCATGTGAACCAGTTCACTGTGCAAGACATGGCTTCTGACATTAGTGATCAATTGCTAATAGCAGAGCTGTGAGGACCCAAAGCTGCTGGGAAGCCATGTCCTATGGTCTTACTCCCTAAATCACAGTTTTATGTGGCTGCCATAGGTAGTGTGTGTATGTGTCTGCAGCTGATGTGGGATGAAATAGAAGTACTCTGATGCAAGTATGTTTATAAGTATTCTGAACATGCTTAAAAGCACATTTTTTCCCCATTACCCTCCTGTAGCAAAACGAAGTGTCCAGAGTTTAGGTCCTCAAGCAAAGAGCTATGATCTCCCCAAATCATTCTCTCTTCCCTCATTTTCTTTGTGGATCTTTCACAGCTAACATTAACCCTAGCTTCATAAATTCTTTTAAACCTGATGCAGAAGGTGATGGTCATCATTTTGGGATTTCTTTGGGAGTGCAGGGAATATGCACATTGTATAACTTACATATATCATCCTACCATACCTTCCAACTGTCCCAATTTGGCAGGAACAGTCCTGATTAATCCTGAGGCATCCCACTTTTTCAGCTGCTTTTTAAATGTCCTGCTCTCCCTTTCCCCTGGTCCCATTTTAACTCTTTGTCTTCAGCATACTTCAATTGCTGCAATCCGAGTTCAAAGTGCAAAAGCAGTTTGCACCCCATTAACATAGAAGGAGAGAAAGGCAAGGAGGGGCAGAATCTTACCTTTCCCAGTAGACTCCAACAAAACCAAACTGCTGCAGCCTTTCCTAGCTTGTGCATTCTTGCTCATTGATAACTTTTGCAATCTTGAAAACTCTGATGTTGCTTGGCCATGCGTTCTGGTTTTCATCAATAACAAGTGGGAGGGTATGTCTTACTTCTCAGATGGACTGGGCTGTGATCAATGGTTCTCAAACCCTGGTCTGTTCCTTTTATGTACATTCAACAGGCTGCTAGCAGGAGGCAGGCCAGACATTACAGTAGCCAGGATAACTCCGACTGGTTCCGACTAACTTGCTCTGACAATCTGTTGTTGTTATGTGTCAAGTCATTTCTGACTTATGGCAACCCTCAGGCAAATCTATCACAAGGTCTTCTGGGGCTGAGAGCATGTGACCTGCCCAAAGGCACTCAGTGGGTTTCCATGGCTGAGCAGGGAATCAACCCTGGTCTCCAGGGTCAAAGTCCACTCAGACCACTACACCATGCTGGCTCTCTTTGACAGTCTAAAAAACCTTCAGTTGCTTTTGAGCCAGACCACCTTCCCAGATTCCATCCATTCCCATTGTGTGAGAAATCTTGAAGAGACAAACCTTTGGCTTGTATCCCTCCACCTTTCTCAAGAGTGTATCCAAGCCATCTGGCACACCAGATCCAAACAATGGAACTTTTGCAGAAAGATGTCTCATCCCCAATGCTGAGAGCCAACAATGTTGGTTTGGGGTCATAGGTTTTAAGCCATTTCCGCACTAGGCTATTATAGCGCTCTGATTCCACTTTCAACATCCTATGGAATCCTGGGGTTTGCAGTTTCGGGGCGGGGCCAGCCTGCAAACCCCAGGATTCCATAGGATGTTGAAAGTGGAATCAGAGTGCTATAACAGCCTAGTGCGGAAATGGCCTTAGACTCAAGGTCTCTGATTTTCAGTAATACTTGGACTTGCTGTCTTCTGTAGGCATCACTGATTGTTTCCTCAGGCTTGCTGCCAAACTTATGGATTAGGGTTTTTTTAATTAATTAAGCAATATTTCACAAATTGCACTATTTAAAAAATAATCAGATTTTGCTTTTGAAGCTCAGCTTTTGAAATTCCACCATTTTCCACCTTGCTTTTTCTAAAACACCTTATCATGCCCATTGTCAGATAAGGCCTTAAATTCAATTGTTAGTCCAAATCAGAGTAAACCCTAGGATAAATAGGAACTTGGTAGATCAACATTTATGTGATTTCCATTGATCTGATGGGTCTGCTCTAATTGGAGACCATCAGTTAGACCCTTTTTGGTACTGGGATGGATGGATAGACATGTTCTAACTTTGAAAATATACATTGTGAAATTCTGAAAGGAGAATTTGTTTGCAATTTCCCCTTTCTTTCCCAGATTCATTTCTATGAAATTTTCTTTTTTTACAATATTGTGTAAAATTTTGGCAGCTAAGCTGTGCAACCTTCTGAGACTAACAAGGTTGGTTTGGTTGTTCATTTAGCTGCCACTCTATAACAAAAACTTCTCAGGGTGGCTCACACATAATCCTTGCTAAGTTGCTAGTGAGTTGGCTGAGAAAAGTGAAGATGACTTTGGTTTTACCAGTCCTTTTGGCATTTCATTTGCATGTTTCAGCTTGTATGTAACTGCAGTAACAGTGTTGACTATTATGCATTTGAGAACACTTAAATCTATTTATGGTTTTAAGAACATTTAAATACATAATTTATAATTATAATCTCACCCTTCTAATTCAAAGGACCCATGTCACGCAAATAAAATAGCAAATTAAATGGAAGAATCATTATAATTATCAAATTGTGTGGCTGATGAAAACTACAACATAAAAAAAACTAAACCAAAAAGGAAGACAACCAGATACAAGCAACAAAGGTCAGGAGAGGCAGCACAGGGTATCATCTGCATACTGGTGGCATCAAACTCTGAGATACTGGAATGAAAATATACCCATATAGGACACAATTCTGCATTTCAAGATGAAACACTAGTTTTCTCACCGTATCACTTTTCAAATCAGGGAAGAACTTGCAAACATATTGTTAACAGGCTTGTTATTTCTCCCTTGAAGACAGTGATCAAATTGACCCACATCTTTAAACAGTAATGAATATTACTCCACTTATTGCAAAATACAGAAAGCCAGCCCTTCCGCATTTGGGCCTGGAGCATGGAAAGTTACTTTTTCAAACTAAACTGGCCATGCTGACTGAGATTCTATCATGATTAGTTTTAAAAAGGAGGAAGGGAGAGGGAGTTAAAAAGGGAATGTGGCAGCACCTTTAAGGCTAACTGGTTTTTATTTTAGTGTGAGCTTTTGTGGACATAAACCACAAAATCTCATGCTAAAATAAAAAACATTTAGTCGTAAATGTGCTGCCACATTCCTCTTTTTTTCTTCACCTTCCTTCCTCCTATTTATGCTGCAAGAGATGAATATGGCTATTTCTTTGAAAACTAGTTTTATAAAGTAACTATTTGGATCCCTTGTTTTGCTTATACTGGAGAAAGTGGAGAAAGAAAAGAAAGACAAATAATAAGATGCAGTCATGCTACATTTGAAGCAAGTCTGATCAACTGTTGTGCTTTGTCAGACACTTTGCCACAAAGGGATCAAAGAAATATTCTGTACAGATCAAGGGATGCAGCAACTCTTTTAAAATACTTTTAATAAGAAATCAAGACCAAAGGTAATGAGGAAGGTCTTCTTTGTTGGGAAACTTGATACATAGTAGTGGATCTCTCAAACAGAACAATGAACTGGCAAAGCAAGACCTGAACAACCACCAGTCCCACATGCATACCCCACAAGCACATGGTATAGCAAAGAAAAAAAAACAGATCAGTCTAAGTAGCTTTACTTACAAGATGTGTCCATAATCAAATACATGGTCTAAGGGAAGACTGAGGAAAGAAAAACAATGGCTTCAGTTTAAAATAATGCAAGAAGAAAGAGGGTGTGGTGAAACAAACAATCAGGCAGTCACCTGCCTGATATATGCTATGTATAAACTCCCACAGAGTAATAATTACAGAGTATAGGCACACAGAGGTTGTCAGACTCACAAATACTGAATTCCAGTTCAGGTAAGGACTTACTTGTCACCAGCCCTGCCTACCCATGCAGACTTCAAAGGATTCTTGGGCTGATGATATAGACCTCCACTTCAAAAGCATGACCATCTTCCACCTGAACCATCACATAGGATGATGATTAGGAAATAGCTGTGTCAAATCTTGGGCTTGTGCTCTTCCCCACTATTTGCAGATGGAAAAAGAATGAAATGAACAGTTCATATAAAATTGGGTAATTAATTGAGGTATAGGGCTTTTTTAAAAAAAGAAAGAAAGAAAGATTGAAGCCTTGCTTGATAACTTTGCTTGTTAACTATGGAGGAAACTTTTGGGCTAACAGTTTCTTAATCTAGCAAGTAATCAATGACAGTAGAAAAAAAGAGCAAGGCGGATAGGTTTGGTGGCTACCAGAGCCACCCTGCCCTCAAAATCCTTGGAGCATTCTTGAGACTTTGCATAACTATTGTGATACTATTTTGCTTGTTGGCCAGTGTGTTCCACTGTTCATCTGAGCAGGTCAATCTTGCAATACAAGAGAAACACAAGTAGCTGATCATTATGAGGAGTTTGCTGCCCATACACCATCTCTTACATCAAGGATCATAGGACAACCTGAGGACTCAGCCTCGTCTCATGTGGCCCTCAGTCTAATCTTAAAAGCCTTCAGCAAGTGGCACATCCCTCCAACTGTTCTAGTTTGGCAGTAACATTCTCAGTTAATCCACTGTCACTCTATCTTTTCAACTGCTTTCAAAATGCCCCAGTTTCTCTCTCCTCCTCCTCCTCCTCCTCCCACAGTCCCTGAGTTCGAAGTGCAAAGTTAGTTTTCACTCCATTAATTCAGCAAAGAGGGGAGCATGGGAGGGGAAGTAATCTTGCCTTTTCCCAGTAGGCTCAGGCAGAAGTGAACTGGTGCAGCCTAACTTTTGCTTTCCTGACCACACATGTCCTGATGGTGACAATAGAGAGAGAAAAGGTGAAGTTTGTCTACTGTTGGTTCTGGCTCCATTCACCGTTGGCTTCAGACCTGCTGATTGTCAGCATGTGGCCCCTAACAGATTGTCCCTGAGGGAATGTGACCCCTAATAGAAAAAGAAGTCCCTGATGGTGGTCAAAGTTGCCCATCCCATCTGACATCATATGTTTTCAACCTACCAAGTCACCTGATAATATCTGTAACAGCAACTTGATGCCACTAGAGCTTAGAAAAGTACTTCTTTTGGATGGCGACATCCAGAAATCCCCACCCAGCGCGCGCGCGCGCACACACAGACACACACATATAAAATTTTGCCAAGCTCTCTGGCAGGCACACAATCAGGCTGATCCAGACAGGAAGGTGATTCCAGATCATCCTCACATCTCTGTCTTGTTCTCCCTCCACCTCACAGATGTGAAAGATGGGGGCGGGGAGAACGAATGCAAAGATTTCGAACAACCCTCCATTAATCATGTAACCAGTTGCTCCCATGTAGCTGCTGGAAAGGTGATCTAGTCTAGTCTGTAGGCTGACTCAGCCTAAGCCAGTCTGTGTGAACAGACTGCATTTTTATTTTTATTTTTCCTTTTCTGTTTTTGGCTTCTCTCTCTCTCTCTCTCTCTTTTTCAGACCACATGGTGTTCCCTTAAAAAAAAAAAAAGACACCCAAATGAAATCCTCCTCCCTCCCACACCCTCCCAGCAGTGCCAGCAATTTATTAAGGACAAATGTACCGATTGTTGCTAAGCAACAGGTCTCGGCACAGGACAATCAGAGGAAGCAGCATGCTGGCAACCCGATGGGAGCTACATTTGGAAAAGTTGCCCAGAATTGAGTTTCAGCCTCAGCGCTGGGCATGAAGGTCTGTTCGGGCCTTTCCACATAATTATGTAAGGCGTGCCCCAAATACTTTTTTTTTTTTTTAAATGTTGGCCCCGTAAGACCCATTTGGAAGATGCCAGTGTACAACATCACATCTGCATGTAATGGATTTGGGAGAGAACAGGCCTTTCTGCTTGGTTGTTGTGATAGGTATATTGGCCAGTATGGCGGTTTGCCTGCTTACTCTTAGACATTTACAAAAGGTGAGGAGATGTCTGAGAATCAGAGGTGGAAGATTTTAGACTGGAGAAGTCATAGGAGTGCAGCTTAGGTTCAGAGCCATGCAGGTCTTTTATCTATTTATTCATTCAACCTTCCACTGACTATATTTACTGGTCATCTTTTCCTTAACAAAATACAAGGCATTTTCATAAGACGTAACTTGAAATAATTAAAATACAACAAAGATGTATGGGGGGGAAAAAGTATTTAAAAAAAAAACTTAAAAGAAGCACCAATGTCTTCCCTTCCCCTTCATTCTCTGATGTTTTGATGTACTTTTTTTTTTTTTTTTTTTTGTATTGTTTAGTTATGTCTTACCTTCTGTTTCTTATATGGAATATTAGATCTTGATTATATTTGCATGTATGTATAATGTATGTATAGTATATGCTATCTTTTATATTTCATTTCTCACATTCATTGATTCGCCCATTTAGATATCATATGTATGTTTTTAATTTTTGTCAATTATCACTCAATAAAAATATTTAAAAAAAAGAAGAATAAGCACCAATTTCATCCTCTGTATTCAGCAGGAGGCAGTTAATTACACCAAGTGCATCAGTAAAATAAATAAATAAGTCCATAAAAGTTTTGTGTCACCTTCTGCAACTCCATGTTCCAAGAGGTAGGTCTCAACCACGAATTGATGTTTCAAGACTTCCTCTTAAATTAGCCCCCCCCCAAAAAAATCCAACTGCATACACTTTTATAGCTCTGAAGCTTTAAAGTTGTTATGTTTTAATTAGATTGTAAGCATTTGGTAGGGCTGCCTGTTTTATTGTTTCATTTTTGTACAGTACCATCAACATCTATGGAAGTACATCACCATCACCATCATCCTCATCATCATCATCATCATCATCATATCAGACAAAAATGGTGAGGAGGAGTGCCATGTCTTGAGGTCACTGGAGGAAATGTGAGGTATAAATGCAATTAATCAATCAGTAGCGTCACTTAAAAGATTCCAGTCTATCAGTGATGTCTCAAAAGATGTCACTTTCAAGTAGACCTGGCTCTAGACACTGGGTTCAGTCTGGACCACAGCTTGGAAATTTACTGTCTGTTCTAAAAGTTACACAAAATCCCCAGTTTGGCAGATTTGTGAATTTTTATCCAAAAAAATAATTTGTCCAAGTTCCAGTTTAGACACATAGCCAACTTGCCTGGGATGTCAAAGGAGGCAACCTCAGAGAGGTGTAGGGCCTTCCATACTTGACAGCAGGAAAAAAGAGACTGTGGTTGATGCATCTCTGTGGCCGATGCAATGACAGAAAATCCTAACAGCAACCTGGATCCATGCGGCCATTTCTTCTGACCCGCTAATGTAATTGTGAACTGTGATAAGTGTGGACAGGTTACACAGGTAGTGTGTACTATATTAGTGAGGTATGTGAGATTTGTCATCATTGTTACTGCTTCTTCACAAACAATTCTTACTGCACTATTACACTTGGGAAACAGTTTGATTTTAAAAGTATATTAGTGCTACAGCCAGTTAAACTTCATGTAAATATTTCGTCTTTTGATTGTGGGACGTCATCATCCCTGAGAACTTCTGTGTACCCATTTTATTTTCCTGGAATAGGGAAGGTCTCAATTAATAAAAAAAAAATGCAAACAATGTCATAGGCCACTTCTGCACTACACTGTTATAGTGCTATTATTCTACTTTCAACATCCTATAGAATCCTGGGGTTTGCAGTTAAGGGAGGGGCATTCAGAACTCTCTGCCAGAGAGCTCTTTGGCCTCAGTAAACTACAAACCCCAGAATTCCACAGGAGGTTGAAAGCGGAATAATAGCACTATAACAGTGTAATGCGGAAATGGCCATACTTAATAACACCCACCAAGGTTTTGTTTTGTTTTTTAAGTAAGCATCCTTTGGGTGGATGCCTTTAAACCACTGATACTCTCTGTTTTCTCTGATGAGAGTTAAAAACTATTTAAATTGTCATACCGTCTGAATGGTGCCGGGGGTGGGGAGGGGGAAGCTCTAAGTGATTTTGTCAAATTGACTTTACCGTTTAAGATGGATAATGATCGGAAGCCCTCTCCTGGATCAGAGGTGTTTCCTTCGGATTCATTGCCGTGTTGTGTTCAGTCACAGTGAGCTGACTGTCTCTTCAAGCACAAACCAGCTTCCAGACTGTCTCTGTCCCTCTGAAGTAGAGAAACCCTGCTGAAGACTTGTTCACAAGCTCTGCCAAGAAGCTGTGTCATCATTTCCTCTGATGGTTGTGTGCCAAAAGGACAGGAGCCAAGATGGGACAACTAAGAACCTTGAGAAGTATGCAAAACTGATTTTTTTCCCCCCTAATTCCAGAGGGTTTGGGGAGAAGACCACCAGTTCAACAGGGAATGAGCAGGCTGCTGTTTTGCCTCCGGGAGTCAGGTAATCTTGAATCTCGTTCAGAAAAAGAAAATGGGAAAAAAAATCGGAGTACTGGAACTCACTGGCCTCTGTGAATCCCTCTCATCAAGGAGGGGAAATGTGTGCCTCGCTAGGTGTTCTTGGATCATAACTCCCATCATCCCTCACCATTGTTTCCACTGGCTGGAGCTGATGTGATTTGAACAACACTTGGTGGCACACATATTCCCCTCGACTAAGATTATAGTAACCTGGAGGAACGAATGTCCAGTTGGATGACAACCTAAACAAGATTTTTTTTTCTATTATCAAGGGTTTGTGGGTGTGGATGTGATGTGTGTGTGTGAGAGAAGATACACTATAACGTCTTGTTGCCAATCCCACTTGTACATTAATAAATTTGTTATATTATTAACACCTATCTGAAGCCTAAATCAGGCTCAGCAGACAACTCGTTTGGACAAAGAACTCTGTCCCTTGGAATATACTTGTGGCCATGCTGCCTCCTGGGTATTATACTCCAGAGATCCCATCATGCAGTGTGAATGAAAGAGTTATATGTGATTCACTCATTGTTTAGCTGTGTAGCCTTAACACCAGCAACAGAGCATGAGCCCACAGCATGGAGCACACACCATACGCCAGCATTTGAACCATAAGATAATCCTCCTCCATCATTTAGCAGGGCCACACTTTTGTAACTATAAAATAACTAGCATATTTACCTGGCATTGCCCAGGGTTTTTATTTTCCTCTTAAGAACTCACCAGACTGTCTTCTCCATTTCCTGTAACTTTGCTCCATATTTCCCAATGCAATCTGTATTCGGAGTTATTTACGTACACAGTTTGGGTTCCTGAGGGAGTACACTGTCCTCCTCCTTGCTGCTAGGCCTCGTGTCCATAGCAACCGGCCTATTCCTGTACCTGCAAATTTTCCCCATATTCTCCAATCCAATCTTTACTCAGAGTTGTTAACATTCAGAGGTTGGGTTCCTGAGGGAATACACTGTCCTCCTCCTTGCTGCTAGGCCTTATCTCCATAGCAACTGGCCTATTCCAGTACCTGTAATTTATCTCCATATTCCCCAATCCAATCTGTATTCGTAGTTGTTAACATATAGACGTTGGGTTCCTGCAGGAATACACTGTCCTCCTCCTTGCTGCCAAGCATCATCTCTATAGCAACCAGCCTATTCCAGTACCTGTAACTTTTCCCCATAGTCCCCAGTCCAACCTGTGTTGTCTGGTGACGTTAATGTACTGGCTTTTGATTTTTTTTTTTCTGTTGAATTTGTGCAATGGCTTTACGTTTTTCTGGCAGCATTTTTTGTTTTGAATTTCAACTTTAAGATTTCTCACATATGGAACCCATACAATCTACTGTGTAAGGAGAGAAGACCTTGTAACTATGTTGTGTATGTCACTTTAATTTTTCTCACATAGGCCTCCCAAAAGTTTTCTGGCATCCTCATTGATGGTAGGCCTCATCTCCATAGCAACTGTCCTGAAGCCCAAGAGCTCTGGGCTGAGAATTCTAGAGGCCCCTCCCTAAACTGGATTCCATAGAATCTTCACAGCCAGCCAATCATATGAGGTCTTCTCGCCTCACACAGCCAATCGTATGAGGTCTTCGCCCGCCTGACGCCGGCAAACAGACAAACGCACAAACATTGACTTTCATATAGTAGACTAAAAAGTTACACTTGTGCCACAAGAAGGAATGGCGTTATCCTTTGTCAAATTATATACTGCAGTTATATCTTTGTTATCGGAAAAAGGAGTCAAATACAAGTTGCTGGCCGTTTGTAACTTCTTATTTCCAAGTTCTGCCTCTGACTGGAATTAGCATGATATCTGGTATATTATGGATAGAGGCAGCCTGGAAGAATACAGTGTACACTTTTAAAATACCTAATAGTGTTTACTTCACTGAATGTAACTTTACAGGTCAAAGCAACAAAATAAAATACAATCCACACTGCACAATTACAGTATTTTGATACCACTTAACTATCATGTCTCCATCCTGTAGAATCCTGGGATTTGTAGCTTGGTGAGCTACTTGGAATTCTTTACTTAGAGAGCCTGACTGCATTACTCTGACCCACAGCAGAAATTTCTAACTGCTTCACCAAATTACCAGTCCCAGAATTCCGTAGAATGAGGCCATGACAACTGAAGTGGTATCAAAGTTCTATAATTATGAGGTGTGGATGCAGCGTCTAACTGGTTGACAACACTGGCCAAAGATATACGTACATCATGACCAGATTTTGAGCAGAAAACTGGAGGCCAAACAACTTATCCATCCTGATTCCCAATTTTTGGAAGAAGGAAAAAAGTAGAAATCTAACGAAATAAATAAATAAATAAACCCCACGTGATGAATCAGTGTGTGTGTGTGTGCGCGCGCATATGCAAAGGTGGATTGGCCCCAGTCTGATTCACAAGAAAAAAGGGGCTCGTTCCTGATAGCAAAAGCGGCACTCTTAAAATACAGTGGCACTGGAACAGAGAGTGTAAAACTTCACTTATTTTGTCTTCACATTGAAGATCAAAGAATTCCAAAAGTTTTCTCCCCACTGGGTGATATTATGAGAATTTTGCACATTTTATCATGTGAGAGGGGTGCATTAATTTCCTCGCACAAGAAACCCAAGGGGTGGTGGGCTTTTTGGATAAACATTTTTTTTGCACACACACAAAAAAAACAAGGTACCAAAATGTGAAAAACATCTCATAACAATTGACTGTTTCCTTGACAGCATGTCTTGGTGTGTCAAGTTCCTCTTTCTCATTGAGGACAACAAAACTGGCAAGTATTCTCTACATCCCTAAATTGGAAGTGTGGTTACTACCTTATTCATCAGAGTCAAAGTCAGTGATGGAAAATGTGGGGCCTTCTTGAAGTTGTTGTTGGGTGGGAACTCCCATCCACCTCAACATTGCTTAACTAGCACCGAGGGGGGCTGTAGGCTAGCAACATCTGCAGGGTACCCCTCATTCCTGGGTTCCTTTCACACTACACATTTATAGCCATTTGATTCCACTTGAATGGCCATGGCTCCATCTTATATACCATATTTGATGGTGTCTAAGACTCACTTTTTCCCCAAAAGACACAGTTTGAAAATGAGGTGCGTCTTATATGCCGGTGCATCTTATACATGGGCAAATACGGTAATTGTGGGGTTTGCAGTACTGCAAGGTGCCAGAGTTCTCTGGCTGAGAATTGTCAGAGCCTTGCCGCCCTACACGGTTATAGTGCTCTTATTCTATTTTCAACCTCCTTTGGCATTCTGGGGTTTGTAGTTATTGAGGCCAAAGAGCTCTCTGGCTGAGAATTCTCAAGGCCCCTCCTGAAATTGCAAATCCCAGAATTCCACAGGATGTTGAAAGTGGAATAATAGCACTCTAACAGTGTAGTGTGGAAAGGTCCTCAATGTTCTCTCATCAGACAGAGATTCTGTTTGTTGTTTTAATACAGATGATTACACCGTATTTTCTGGTGTATAACATGCACCCGTGTATAAGATACACCCCATATATACACCAGCAAATACTATTTGCTGGTGTATAAGACACACCAGTGTATAAGATGCACCCCATTTTCAAACAGTATTTTTTTGGGGGGAAAAGTGAGTCTTATATACCAGCAAACACAGTAATTTTTAGATGATTGGTCATTAGTATAAAGTAATCTAGAATAAGTTAGCGATTAATTCTGAACTTGAGAAATTAAGCAAGTAATTAAAATGATAAGTAATTAACAATAATTAATAATTATGGGATAAATAAAATGTATGCCTTAATAGTTAGGTGTAAATGTGTAAGTAATATTAACTGTTTGCCACAAAGGCAGAAACCAATTTGAGTTATCTTTTGTTAGTATTTGTTTTAGTTAAGTGTAGATGTCTGTTAATGTTTGTATGAATGTATCTTTGATGTTGTTTTGCATATTTGGATTGAGTCGTTTTTCTAATTTAATATTTTTTTTAAAAAAAGGAAGCCTTCAGGAACAGTTTACCAGTGCCTTCTTCTGTGTTATACTAAGAAGTGTTAGCTATGGTGCCTCTGCTGCTATCTCTGAGAGAACCTCTGCCAGTGTCACCCACCCACCACCCACCCACTGCTGTTGCACAGTAGTTTGGCACATTTAGTCGGGGTCCTCAGCAAAAGCTTTTCTGACATGGGAGACCCTATGAGCACTGCTGCTATAGCCTCTTTCCTCACAGGAGCACCAAGTCCCACCACTGTGAAAAAGTAATGGCACGGTAGGAGAGAATTCTAAGTATCCCTCCCTAAACTCCATGTCGCACGATGGCATCCCAGAACAGGCTAACACATCTACCTCTTTATATTTCTTCCATATTTACCTTTGTTGTTGTTGTCATTACTATTGCTGTGTGCCTTCAAGACATTTCTGACTTACAGTGACCTTATGGTGAACTAGGATCTATAACAGAGTATTCTTGATTTGTTCAGAGAAGGTTCGCCTGTGCCTTCCTCTGAGGCTGAGAGAGTATGACTGGCCCAAGGTCACCCACTGGGTTTCCATGGCAAAGTGGAGATTCGAACCCTGGTCTCCAGTGTCATAGTCCAGTGTCCAAACCATATTCCACTCTGGCTCTTCTTTGCTGTTTTCCTTTGCTTCCTCTTGTTTTCTTCTCTTCTGTTGTCTCCTCTGTGTCAGATTTCAGGCTGCGTGCTCCTCAGAGATAGGACTTCTCTTGTACTCTGTGAAGCAAGGGAGGGCAAAGTGCGTGAGGGGCAGGGGCCAGTTTTCACCCCCTTCCCTTCTTGGACTGCACTGGAGACAGCTTCTGTAACTCTGGCCATTTCTGCACTAGATCGTTAGAGTGCTATTATTCCACTTTCAATGTCCTATGGAATCCGGGGGTTAGCCTTTGAGGCCCTCCCTAAACTGCAGACCCCAGGATTCCATAGGATGTTGAAAGTGGAATAATAACACTATAACAGTCTAGTGTGGAGACGGCCTTCAATGGTTGTGTAGAATAGGGAATTTCAGCAGGCGTTGCTTGCTGGGCAATCAGGTAACAAGCCAACCTGCTGGAATTCCCGCTTCTACACACCCATTACGGATAGCCCTCTCCAGTTGCCATTTTTGTCCCATTCAGGCAGTTCTGAGGATTTTGGAGGGTTCCCAAATTTGGAGGGCTTCAATAGGCTCAGAAGAGGGGTTCAGGGGCACCCTGCAGTCCGCAGGCCACCCTTTTCCTCACCCCTGCCGTAAAGCATCACGTACACTGACAGCAGTATATAATAACTGGCCCAAAAAGGCACAGAGAATGTACAAAAGGAAACACAGCGGTATCCACGCTGAACGTTTCTCTTGAAAGCCGTATATGCAACCCAGACGACAGTCATGACAGAAACCCCAACATGGCCTGAGATTCCTCCATCTGTGTGTGTTCGTGCGTGCGTGTGTGGGATTGTGACTGTTTCCTCCTCCGCCCTCCTTTACAGCCACAGAATGAGAAAGGCAGGAGGGTGGAGGGGAGGGGAGCTGAGGCAGCGTGCACTGAAGGGGAAGCGGGAGTTGCTGCAAAGGAGGGTAGAGGGAACATCTGGTTCAATTTTGAGTGACTCTTGGTTCAGAGCCAAAAGGAACCATCGTCAGATGCTTTAGGAAGCGAGGGGGAGAGGAAAGATGAAGGCACGCCCCAGGGGATGGATAAAGCAGGCAGGAAGAGGCTGCAGCAAGGGAACCTGGAGGGTGGAAGATCGAGGCTGAGGTGATCAGCCACACCAATGGAGTGGCAAGATGGGCAAGAGCTGGCAAAGGACAGCTTCCCTTCCTGTTCAGCAGCTTTGTTTCTTCAGCGCATTTACAGCCTATGGTGGTTATAAAACATGTTTTCTTAAAAAAAAAAAAATTACATACCTGGGATAGAAGTATAAGTGAAGGCGTGTTTTATCCAAAGATAACAAACGGCCCAAAGAGAACATGTAACCTGTGTTAAGTATGGCTATGCACTCTACCAGTGTTGCCAGTCTGCCTGAATTTAAGTGGCTCGGTCATCCTCTCAGTTGACTGGGCCAGTGGCCAAAACAGAAGGGTCGAAAGGAGGTGGAGAGAGAATTTGCTTCTACCGCTTATTGTTATTTCTTCTGCCTTATAGGTTTATGTCCAGAGAGATTAGTCCAAATGCAAGCCAAAGGTCAGACATATGCGAAGCTGAACATACCACACAAAGTCAACAGGAAGATTTGGTCTGTTCTCTACAGCACCAGAATGGCCTTGGATAAGTTGATTTATGTGTGTGTATGTGTCCAAGTATCCTGTTGACTTACGGCAACCCCATGAATTTCGTAGGGTTTTCTTAGGCTAGGAATACTCAGAAGTGGTCATGCCAGTTCCTTCCTCTGAAATATAGCCTACAGCACCTGGTATTTTTTGGCAGCCTCCCATCCAAGTATGAACCAGGGGTGAGCCTGCTTAGTTTCCAAGATCAGATAAAATCTGGTGCTTTTAGGGTGTAGAGGTCATAGGTTTATGTAATCTTTTTAAAAAAAATATCTTTCAGAGACAGGGAGAACCATGTTAAATTCTTTGTACTTATACTGATTTTTTTAAAAAACCGTTTATAGTCAGAAAGGGAGTTCTCCCAAAACACACAAAGGCAGTTTGTAATTTGCAACTTGCCACAGGAAAACGGCAATCTGCAAATGTTCAGAGGCACTCAGTTCAAGGTGGCAGAATTTCTCTGCACAGGACCTGCCAGTCCCTAGCACTTTGGAATGCACAGAGGGAGGGAATGGTGCCAGTTGAAACAATAGGCTTGGTAAGGGCTCTCTGAACTTGCCTAAGACACCTCCGAGAGCGGTCACTGAAAGACCTAGCTTGTTCTCTTCCCTTTCTTCACCTTTTGCCTAGGGATGGCTTTACTTATTCAGTTTTTGGCCTAGATCTACCTTGAGTTTTGTATTTATTTATCTACTGCATCCTCTCTATATAGCATGCTTTCCAACTGTCCCACTTTGGCAAGGACAGTCCCAATTGAATCCACTGTTCTCTCACTATTTCAGTAGCTTCTAAAATGTCCCAGTGACTTCCCAGTGGCGGAGCTTGGAGTGTGTGGAGGGGGGGGCAGGAGGGAGTGGGACTACAGTGCGGGGGGGCGTGGCTGCAGTGCGTGGGGGCATGGTCAGGGCATGTGGGGGCATGGCTATGGGTTCAGCTGCCCCAAAAACACTGCCACCCAGGGTGAATCACCCCCATCGCCCTCCCATCCCTACGCAACTGTGACTTCTTCCTTCTCCCTCTTTCCCCCTTTATCCTCAAATTACTTCAGTTGCTTCAAACTGAGTTCAAAGTGCAAAAGTAGTTTGTACTCCAGGGGGAAGAGAAGGGGAGAAATCTTGTCCTTCCTTGTTGGCTCTGGCAGAAGCAAACTGCCGCAGCCTCTCCCAGCTTGCGTGTTCTTCTCTACTAATAATTCCATTCTCTGATGTTGCTTGGTCACTTGTGTCCTGGTTTTCCTGTGTGAAATGTTTGAGGGTACGATACCTCCATTAACATACAAAACGCCATATTTAGGACCTCTATGTGGTCTTCCATCCAAGCACTCAGCAGTGGTAGGCCCCCTTGAGCAAGGTGCCTCCACTCCATATCCTATGTCCCTACACTGAGGCCCTTTCTGCACTACACTGTTAGAGTGCTATTATTCTACTTTCAACCTCCTGTGGAGTCTTGGAGTTTGCAGTTTAGGGAGGGGCATTTAGAATTCTCAGCCAGAGAGCTCTTTGGTCACAGTAAATGACAAACCCCAGAATTCCGCAGGATGTTGAAAGCGGAATAAAAGCACAATAACAATGTAGTGCGGAAATGGCCTTTGATGGAAGACTGGCATTCTCATAGGCAAAGGGATATATCATCAACATTTTGAAATTGCAGAAGCTTAGGAACGTTATGTTAATGAGAATCCAGTGTCCTGCTTCCAGAAGTGGCCACAGAGGCTGTGGAGAAGCTCACAAGCCAAGTATGAACACTATAGCCTTTCCATGCTGTCTTCTCCAGCAACAGGAATTCCAAACATATAGCAACTGAACATTGAGGCATCACTGAACTAACAGCAGAGCTTAGAAAAGTTACTTTTTTGGACCATAGCTCCCAGAATCCACCAGGCCAACATGGCTCCTGGCTATACTGGCTGCCAGATTCTAGAAGGTAAAAGTCCAAAAAAGTAACTTCTCCATGCTCTAATAGCTATTGTTAGAGAAATCCACCATGATTTCTTTGCACCCAGTCTTTTAAAGAAACCGTCTGAGCTTCAAATGGGAAGATGCATCACTACGTCTTGTGGAAGTGAGTTCCACTGGCTCACTGCGTGTGGTGTAGTATTGCCCTTTGTTCTGCATCTAAAGCCAACCAGTTTTAATGGCGTGACCCTGAGTTCTGACAAAGGAAGAAGAAGGAGGGAAAAAAATCTCTATTCTGCATTGTTTCCCTGGCTTGTTCAGCTCACCTCCTAGAGAAAAAGAAAACCAGCCCCAAAGTCCACTGGTCGGACTAAAGGCGGGCGGAATTAAGATATAGAATGTTAACGTATGTCAGGAATAAATGAGTGCCACAAAGGAGTATAATCTGTTTTTCTAATATGACCACAAGCAGAGTGTTAGTGGAATTAGGCCGACAGCTGCTACGATATTTCCCCCCTCTCTTTCAACCCCCCTCCCCAAACCCCCTCCTCCTGAGCACTCTATGCGCCAGTAGGAAGGAGGAGGAGGAGGAGGAAGGGGGGGACCCAGCACCCACCACCATCCTATTTCTCTGCCTCCATTCTGCGGTTTTTCCGCAGGCACTGCTGCCGAGTTGGCAGTCCTTCGGCGTCACACCTTACTGCTTTTCAAGATTGCTCCGTAGAGAGCTGGGGAAAATGGCAATTTTGTGTTGACGCCGCTTGGCAGCAGGGGGAAGAGTGAAGAAAAAGTTGGAACCCGTGCCAAGGCTTCCCTGGGGAGAGATAGGAAAGATAGAGAGAGACAGGCATGGGGAAAGTTCACACACACACATACACACACACACGCACGCGCACACAGGGCTCACATACATGAGATACAGTTGACTACTTATGCATGTCTTTGCTTGATGGTCCATGTTGAAAATGGACCAACTTCATTCTAAACATACAACGTATGTTGCAATGCGAAGAAGGATGAGAGGAGATGAGGGTGAAGCGTGTTTCTTTCTGTGTGTTTGTGTATGTTGCTTTTTTTTTTTTTTTGGATAGCAGTAGAATGCAGTATGCAAATGAGATTGTTATTACCGCAATGTTCATCAAGCTGAGCTGAGAAGACATTAATAGCCTGATGAATATGCATGTGAATTTGTTAATTAAGTTAATTATTCTGCTGAAAATGCATTCGTCTTCCAAGGACATTCTCCCAATGATTTCTACATGCTCCAGTCATTAGTCATGCTATATTTTATCAGTGAAATGAGTTTGCTTAAGTTGTAAAAAAAAAAAAAGGAGAAAAAAAAGATAGAAAAAGGAAATACAAAATAAATGAAGGAATTAGAAAGGGGGAGATCAAGGATAAGGTATAAAAGATAAATGGGATAAAAAAGAATTTAGGGTGACAAATGCAAAAGGAAAGTTGGAAGGTCTCTTTAGTTTGGAAACAACAATGTGATATTCTTGCTTTTTTGTTGTTGTTGTTGAGGGGGGCAGCGTGGGTGATCGAAGCACACTCAATTTGCCATTCCGTCTGTCCGTCTCTCTTCTTTAACTTCTGTCTTTTGTTTGATGAAAAAAAACTTTTTTTTTATTCTGGTGCCAAATTTCCAACACATTAATTAATTGTTGTAGCCAATTAACTGTAGTTGTGCAAATGAGTTTAGCACTAATTACCATGCAGTGCTTGTAATCACATAAAAACTTGCTGAGAGAGAGAGAGACAGAGAGAAAGAAAGGGTGGGGGAGAAGAAGGGAGGAAGAAAAGAAAAAAGAAAAGAAGACGAAAAGGAAGGAGTAACTGATAATGCCAGTGCATCGATAACTTAAGGCAACTGTGCATATGAGGGCCTTGTAACACTCTCAGTGATGGTAGCCAGAAATGCCTTGGCCAATAGGTGTAGGAGTGGTAAGGAGTGGTAATTGGTATTATTGAGGCCTATGATCTGTCCGGTGAGCCTTGGAAGAACAGAGGGTGTGGTTTGAGAAGTCACAGGATGTGGTCTAATGGCATTTTATTCTTTTACGGTAACAAGTATCTCCTATGAGAGCTTTTAAAAATTTTCAGCCATACACACACAAACCACCCAACTGTCCTGATATGGCAGGAACTGTCCAGACTAATCATGGTTTGACCCATTTTTTTGGCTGCTTTTAAAATGTCGTGGTTTCTCCTTCCACTTCCTCCATTGTCTTCTGCTTATTTCAGTCACTGCAAACTGAGTTCAACGTACAAAAGTAGTTTGCACTCATCTCAGCAGAGGGAGAGCAGAGGGGTGGAAACTTGCCCTGCCCAGTAGGCTCAGATGAAAGCAAACTGCTGCAGCCTCTCCCAGCTTGTGTGTTGTTCCTCCTTAATAACTTTGGCCATCTTGACCACACCCTGATGTTGCTTAGCCAAACATGTCCCAGTTTTCATCTGTGAAATTTTGCAGGGTATGCATGCATAGTCTTCGCTTTAAAATTGTCGTTGTTTCACTTCCTTCCTCGACTTTCTTCGGGAATCGCTCCAAGTCTTTGCTATTTTCTGTTAGTAGTATGGTGTCACTTGCATATCTCAAATTGTTGATATTCCTTCCTCCAGTTTCCACAGTTCCATGCTCCGTGTATAATCCTACTTTACATATGATATCTTCAGCACACGAGTTAAACAAATAGGGTGATAAAATACAGCCTTGCCTGACCCCCTCGCCAGTTGGAAACCATTGTGTGTCTCTATATTCTGTCAGGACAGTAGCTTCTTGTCCTCAGTACAGGTTATGCATCAAAACAATCAAATGCTGTGGCACACCCATTTCTTTAATGGGTGAGAGTCAACGACATTAACTGGAAAAGAATTTTGGGCTTGGAGACTCCTGTATGCTGGCATGCAAGGAACAACCTAACTGTAGTGGATTGCTCCTCTGACTATTCAAGAATGAATATTCACAGTAAGTACCAACCTCTCATTTCTTTAAGAGCCATCCAAAGTTCTTCATGGTCTACACAATCAAAGGTTTTGCTATAATCTATAAAGCACAGGCTGATTTCCTTCTGAAATTCTTTGAGATGCTCCATTATCCAATTTATGTTTGCCATATGATCCTTGGTGCCTCTTTCTTTCCAGAACCTACCTTGGACATCTGGCACTCCCTCCCTATATGGTAAAAGTCTTTGTTGTAGAATTTTGAGCATCACTTTGCTCGCATGGGAGATTAATGCAATGATCCTGTGGTTATTGAAATCCCTGGTGTCCCCTTTCTTGGGCACTGGAATGTGTTTTGACCATTTCCAATCTGTGGGCCATTGTTTTGTTTTCCATATTGGTTGACAGATTTTAGTTAGATTTAAAGTAGTTTCTTTGTCTGTAGCCTGAAGCAGCTCTTTGATGTGCCATCTGTTGCTAGTGATTTATTTCTCCCCAGATTTATTTCTCCCGAGAATGCAGCTTTCACTTCACTTTCTAAAATTGTAAGTTCATCTTCAAATGGTTCTTCCTTGAATGAATCTGTCATCCTTTCATATTTTTTATACAGTTCTTCAGTGTACTGTTTCCATTGTCTTTTTATTTCTACTTGGTCATGTAAGGTGTTCCTCTGCTAGTCCTAGAGCATCCCCGCTCTTGGTTTAAATTGCCCTTTGGTTTCTTGGCTCTTCAGGAAGAGGTCTCTTGTTCTTCTTTTTTGTTGTCACCTTCTCTTTCTCTGCATTATTACAGTAGTTCTTTTTGTCTCTGCACACAAGTCACAGAACAGTTGCATTCAAGGTTGTAACCCTATTTGTGTCCCCTTTTAATTTTACTTCTTGTTGTTAAATTCTTGAAGAGTTTCATCTGTCATCCCTTGAGGCTATACTTTATTTTTTGCTGAAGATTGCTTCTTTTTGCATTCCTGACAACATCTCTACCTTCAGTTCAGAATTCTTCTTGCTCCCAGTCAATTAGACTTAATAGTGCGAATCTATTTTTTACATATCTTTAAATTCTGTGGGATGTTCTTCAGGTTGTATTTTGGCACAATGGTTTAATGTTCTTTGGCTTCACTATAATATCACCAGTTCATAATCTGCGCCACAATTTGCTCCAGATCTTCTTTTTGCAGAGAAAATGGAGTTTATCCATCTTCTGCTGCTGGTTATGTAGTCTATCTGATTTCTATATTGGCCATCAGGTGATGTCCCTGTATACAGCTGTCTCTTTGGTTGCTTGAAGAATGTGTTTGGGATGAACAAACTGTTGGCTTTGCAAAAATCAGTCAGTCACTCACCAGCTTCATTTCTTGATCTCAGGCCAAATTTTCCCACACTTGATTCCTCTCTGTTTCCTGCTTTTGTATTCCAATCACCTATGATTAACAAGAAGTCCTGTTTTGGTGTGTGATCAAATTCTTCCTGGACTTCATCATAGAATCTTTCAATTTCTTCTTCTTTTGGCCCTATAGTTGAATTAAGGTTATCCTGATGGGTTTTCCCCAAAGTCTTATTGATATTATTCAGTCAGGCTTTGCATTATATCCTTTGACTGCTTTTGCTTCATATCTCCTGACTATAATGCGTTATGCATTGTGCAGCTTTGGATTTTCCTTTCCCTCTGAGCACATCAATAACTGGACATCTTTTCAGCTTCAGTCCCATTGTGTCATTAGCCACACTGCAGCTCACAGTTGCTCTCTGCTGTACCGCAGTAGCTTGTTGAGTGCCCTCCAACTTAGGAGTGTCATCTTCTGGCACTATATCTCGTTTCATTTTGGACTGTCATGGTAAAAGACATTCAGCAGGGGTTTACCAGTGCCTTGTTCTGCCTAATACTAACAGACGTTAGCTATGATGCCACTGTTGTTGCCTCTAAGAGATCATCCCCCAGTGTCATCCCCTCTACTGCTGGAGCCCAGTCATTGTCTGGAACATTTAGTCTGGCTCCTCAAAAAAGAAGCCTGTCTGACATGGGAGAACCCGGCAGCAGCACTGCCACCATCAGCATAGCTTCTTGCCTCACAAGAACATTCAATTGCACCACCATAGTGCTATGGTGGGTCACTGCAGATTGCTGTCATTGTAGAACGCTGATGTTGTTGTTGTCATTGTCATTGCAGAATGCTGATGTTCTTGTTGTCATTGTAGAATGCCAATATTATTCTTGCAGACATCTTTAAAATTAGAAAACCTATACAGAAAAACCCATACACATTGGGTTCAGAAAACGACCGTATTCACCAGCATGAGTCTTTCTAGCCTTTGAGGTCTTTGGAAAAGATTCTTTGCTTGTTCCCTGGAGTCCTTAGAGGCCTGTTTGGTGTAGACATGGCCTCCTTGGGGGCAGCTCCCAGGTTGTGGAACTCCCTTCCAAGAGAGGTTGAGTTGGCCCCTTCCCTGTTGTATTTCTACCAGCAAGAAAAGACCTTTTTTTTTCTTTTTAAAGAGAGCTTTCAACAGATGAGGATGGGCCTTTCAACATGTGGGTGTTGTGATTTTTTAAAAATGGAATATGTTTCTGAATTGCTTTTTAATTTAATTGTATAATTCAATTGTAACAAAATTTGCTTAATTGTGCTTAACATGATAACATTTGTGTTTTCATTTGTACCTCTGTTTTTAATCTCATTCTCCCAGTTTTGGGAGAAAGCAGGATATAAATGATATAAACCATGATGTATAGGCAGGATATAAAGTAGAATAACTACATTACAGTTAGGATATATGATAGAATAACTAAATTAAGATTCAAAAGCAAACAAACAAATTATCCAATCTCTGCTTCAGCCTAGCTGTTACATATCAGTGCAAACAAATTAAAAATAATAATGCTCTCAAAACAGAGTTGATTCTATAATGATACAGAAGGGCCTTCCTCATCTGTTGTATTGGCTAGGAATGAGGAGAGCTGGAGTCCAGCATGTCTGGAGGGCACTAGCCTTGAGGGAGAATGGCATAGCATGAAGCTTGTACAGATACCAAAAGGAAAAACATAGATCTGGGTATTTCTATAAGGTTCTAGAAGTCTTAGTTTGGAAGCTGAGGCCAAAGGAAAGGACCACTGTGGACCAGCAGGGCTGAACCCAGTTGTGATGGTTTTGAAAAGAAGAAGATAGAAACTCCATGATTTAATGCTCACTGCTTTTATTTCAGTGCAAGTGTAGGGATATGGTTTGACTGCTGGAATGAGACTTGGGAGATCCAGGTTCTACTTCACACTGAGCCAGAAAACTCACTGGGTTACCTTGGGTGAGTCCCTCTCTCTCAACTTGACCTCCATCAGTGGGCTGTTGTGAGGATAAACCAGAGAGGAAAGGGAGTCATCTGCACCACCTTGAAGTCACTGGAAGATAGGTTAGATATAAAGGTAACAAACCATAAGGAGCTTAGACTATGCTGCAAAATATACTTCTGGACTGTAGACCAGCACTGCACCTCATCATATGATGTAGAGGACTGTTTTCCCGAATGTGCCAGGGACCATATTTGTACCCATTGGCTACAATTGTTTCTTTCTTTCTAGAAGCTCACCAGGGCCTGGCAGCCAATGGCTCAGGGACTGACAGCAGTCCCTGGACCACCACTTCAAGTGGCACTGATCTATAGCAGTGGTTCTCAAACCACATCCTCCAGATGTTTGGACTTCAATTCCTAGACATCCCAGCCAATGCTCAGGAATTCTGGAATTTACAAGTCCCAAACATCTGTAGGATCACAGTTTGAGAACCACTGATCTAGAGAGCAGCAGAGCCTACAAGAACAGGAAAATCAACCTTCGGTTTGTTAGACAATAATTGTCAGCCCAGTGCTGTACATTAAACTAGGATCATTAGTGTGCCAGGAACAGTGTCATTTTTAAGTAGTGATACAAGCCCTTAAAGCATGTCAGTAAACAAAGAGAGCATCAGTGGAAGGTGAGTCTGAACATAAGTCTGTACAGTCATTCCTCCGCATTTGCTAGGGTTAAGGGCACAGGACCCCAGTGAAAGTAGAAAAACTGTGAATAACTCTGGGCCCTCCCAAACCATGTTTAACACACACAAAAAAGTATGATCACCATATTCAACCCACCATGGATTCCTTTGAAGCATCATGGTTCTTTCATAAGGCAGAAGTGGGTGGCTGGTGGGGCTTACTGCCACTTTCAGAGCTGCCTCACACCACTTTTAATAGTGACTTGCAAGCCTTGTTTGCAGTTTCTCAGTCTCATGAGGCTTGCAGTCCCTATTAAAAATGGCACAGGGAGGCAGCAGAGGTGACAGAAAATAATCCATGAATAATCAAATCTGCAAAGCAAAACCCGCAAATGTGGAGGGCTGACTGTAGTTTGAACTACTAAATACATGTGGTACACAGACAACATTCCATATACAAGATGTACATGTATATGTAGGAAGGAATGACTAGTTACTCTTCCTTGAGTAACCTCATAGCTAGCTCATACACAAGTAAAACAAAAGTGTGTGGTCTCTATCTTAAAAGCATAAGGTTTGAGCCTCAGCACCTCCTTTTATAAGAATTTCCACACTAATTATATCATGCTATAGCTGAGAAATTTCAGTTAGGGTTGTCTGGACCAGACAGGAACTTCCAAGATGGGACTAGCCTTTTGTCACCTTGTGGCACACCATATAGATTGTGCAAATCAGCCTCTGTGCTATTTATGCTAGAGCTACCCAACCCAGCATCCTTCCAAACTGATTGACCACAACCAGTATGATTTTGAGGAGACAGGAGTTGTGCTCCAGGGTTGCTAGACAGAAAATTGGAGACTGCTCCTGTACCTTTTAGGGTTGTATAGTAGAAGGAATTTCAGCAGGTGCTGCCTGTGACACAACCAGATAACAAGCAACTCCTGCTGAAATTCCCTCTGCTAAACAACCATTAAAGGGATAGAAGCTCTCTCCAGTTTTCTGCCTGGCAGCCCTACATCTGGAGAGTATGGGATTTGTGGAAGTTTGGGGTAAACAGTGCATACGTGCATGCTATTTGTGGATGGAAGGGCTACTAGACCTAAATACATGAAAATCAACTCCATTTAAAATAATTAAAAGTATACTGGTTGTGATTTGGAAAAGGCCCTAAAATGAGAAAACAGCATCTATCCTGTTGCTCTTCACTCATCACTCTTCACTTTTCTATGGGTGCTGGAAACTCAAAGCCATCTTTATAGCCCTCGTCTGAAGAAGAAAAAAAAAGAGAGAGAGAGAGAGAAAGTGAGAGAGAGATTCCTCCAGGAGAGCTCTATGTTGATAATAACCTTATTAATTAAACCGGTAGATAAGAGAATTATTAGGAAGGTACTAACAGGGCTTCTCAAGTAAGGACACAGGCATTGCTCCTTCCCAAGTTCAGATCCTTCAAAATCCAACCAATTTTGAGTGCAATATAATCTGCAGTTTGTAGATTTTTACCAGTACTTCCAGCATGTGGCGTTTCTACCCAAACTGAATGAGCAGTCCAGGGTCCTTTGAGCAATCATGTAAGGGTTCTATGGATAACTCTTTTTTTTTTTTTTTTGCAGGGGTAAGCTGGCTTTGCACAAAAGGCAGAAATCTATCTATTTCACCTGCTGCCTCTGGTGACCACAATTACTCTAGTGCCCAACCAAAGACTCAGAGGGTTCTTGGACAGTATTTTAGTTTTCACAAGGAGTGTGCCAATTAGGAAGCAACATGAAATTGATAGGACTCACAAATACCTCTTCAATATCTGGATGCCTAGACTCTCTCCAAACTTCCTTAGCATTTTTTTCTCCCTTGTGAAACCAGGAGAGCTTTTCCAATCCATTTCCTCCTATCCCTACACAAACACACTACTTCTCTGCACACCACAGGCCATAGGGACAAGATTGTTGGGCACACAATGAAATGAATGGTCTTGTAAAGTGCCATCATTTGATGTCTGGTCCCTAAGAGAAAGCTACGGAGCCATGAGGTACATAGATGGGGCTATTCAATCTTAGAGAAGTGGTACTGTCAGGCTAGGACTTTGCGGTAGATGTTCAGAGCCCCACTCAACAGAATATGAAGGAAGGCCTCCAAGCACAACAGGACTGACTTACCACATTGTGGAATAAAATGAAGTAATACTCATTGCTGTTGTGTGCCTTCAAGTTGTTTCTGACTTATGGCAACCCTAAGATGAACCTATCATGGCATTTTCTCAGGGCTGAAAGTGTGTGACGTGCCCAAGGACACTCAGTGGGTTTCCATGGCCAACTGGGGAACAACCCTGTTCTCCAGGGTTGTAGTCCAGTGCTCAAACCATTGCACCATGTTTGCTCTCCAGCACAATCCACAGCATAATTCTGAACTTATTACTACTAAAAAAAAAAGCCCACTCTATAAAGCCATTAAATTTGCAGTCTAAAATTTTTCAATGGCACCATTGTCTTGGATTATCATTCCCTTGAAATATCATAGCATAGGGGTGTCAAATTCAATTTCATCTTGGGCCGCATCAGCATTATGGTTGCCTTCAAAGGGCCAGTTGTATCTGTAAGCCTATATAAATGTATCTGCTCTTTTATCATATTAAATAATTGCCTCTGCATTCGATTATTACTGGTTTTAGTAATAACTAGCTCTGAAACTAGAAGTCTAGGAAAAATCATGGCAAGCAGATATATTCAAGTGTATAACTATTGTACAATTTATTGAAAAATAATATTTGTCTGATGATTAAAAAAAATTTTTTTTAATCATCAGACAAATATTACCAAGCACTGTTTATTACATGAACTTTGTTTAACTTTTTTGGTCCCAGTTGAGACCCTCTCTGTGCCTCTTTCTGCCTGCCAAACCTCTCTATGCCTCTTTCTGCTCCCCCAACCCCTGTGTCTCTTTCTGTCTCCCTGCTCCTCTCTGAACCTGGTAAGCTCGATCCCCACATTGCGGGCCCCCAGCTGCCGGTATTCTGAAGAGGGGTCTAGCAGCAGCACTCATGATCTACTGCTACTTCTGACTACTTCCATGGTAACCTGTGGCAATGCTCTGATGGCAAAACTTGGACAGAGGAGCAGTCAAAAGTAGAAGGAGATCATGAGTGCTCGCAGCCAGGAGCCCACAATGTGAGGATCGAGCTCGCCAGGCGGGGGGAGTGCCGCAGGTGCAGGAGAAGTGCGAGGGCCACATGAAATGGCCTGGCAGGCTGGATTCGGTCTGCAGGCCTTGTGTTTGACACGTGTCATAGCACAATGATATTATGACTGAGATCCTGCATCAGAGGCTATGATGTGTAACTTTACAATGACAGAGCTACATTGCTGACATGATATGCAACCATGCTAGTGGACTGTGATAATGCACAACAGGGCACTGCATGAGATAGCTCATTATGCCACAGGAGTTCCTATTGTGCACTGGAACACTTGGTGCATCAGGATACATTGCACAACAGTGATGCTGCTGTTTCCCTTTGAGCAGTGGTCCTGATAGAATAGTGATGTCTCCACTCCCCTCCTGACAATATGAACATTACACAGTGACATGGTGGGTTTAGAATGATGTAACTTCCCAACAAGACTCCAGCCAATGTTTGTGACTCAGTCCATCCATACACATTTTCTGTTTACAGAACTTTGTTGTTTTAATAGCAGCAGCAGCAGCAGCAGCAGCAGCAGCAGCAGCAGCAGCAGCAGCAGCAATCGTATTTTGGTAATTAGGAATGGAGGAGTAAAAGATCAATACTTATGAACTGCTTTTAGAAAGGGGGTGTGGATCAATATAGTACAGAACAGTCAATGTGTGTGACTCTCTAAATGTTTTGGACTACAGCACCCATCATCCATGACACTGGCCATGCAAGCTGGAGCTGATGGAAACTGAGAGACCAACAACATCCCCTGTACCCAAGTGCAAACAGGGAGACATTTGAGAACAGTGTGGGGGAGGGGGTTGTTTGTTTTTTAATCTAACATGCATTTTCCCCTCATTGGTAGCAAAACTTCTTTCCTGGGTGACACAGTTTGCTTTTGCTAAAGGGTGTTCCAATGACTACAATGTATAATGATGGCAATGCTCAAATATTTCACTGATTACAATGCTGTACCCAAGTGTTGAAATATGTCAACTCCTAAATTCTAGAATCATGAGAGTTGGCTATAGTTAACACAGAAGAGAAATGAAGCTGCCTTGTATTGAGCAGAAGCCAGAACTGTGAGAAGTTATTTTTTGGCACTGCAGTTCCCAGAATTCCCCCAGACAGCATGGCCATACTGGTTGCAAAATTCTGAGAGCTGTGGTTCAAAAAAGCAACTTCTCAAAGCTCTGATCCAGACGGACCCTAGGGCCATCTAGTCCACAGTATCAGCCCTGTTACTTTTTATCCATTTAATGAAGACACTAAGGACTGAAACTAGACCTTTCTGCAGGTAGTGCACACTGTCCAATATTTCACAGATGCTAAGGACCAGTGCTGGTTCATAAGCCATTGGCTGCCTGTCTCTTTCAAGTTTCCAGGAAAGAAAGACGCAATTGCATCCAATGGACACAAATATGGTGCTGGACCCTGATATACTGGGGGAAAAAAATTGTATGTCTCTCACATCATGCAGATTGGAAAGCACTGCTTTAAGAAGTGAGAAAGGCACTTAGTGCATGCTCAGGAGCATTTCCCTTGGAGTCTTGAGGCCTTTCCACCCTATACTGTTCCACTGCTATTATTCCACTTTCAACATTCTCTGGAATGCTGGGGTTTGTAGTTTACTGAGGCCCAAGAGCTCTCTGGCTGAGAATTCTAAATGCCTCTCCCTAAACTGCAAACTCCAGCATTCCATAGGATGCTGAAAGTGGAATAACAGCACTAGAACAGTATAGTGCGGAAAGGCCCCAGGTGTTAAAACTAGATTCTGAGGTTGAGCATCAGGAGTCCTGGCATGAATCACACCTTGGTTGATTGTCTCTCTGCCCTCTGAGAGGGAAAATACATAGTGTGGGTACACCATAAATTTCCTTTCGCAGAATGCAGAGGGAACTGAGTTAGGGGAATGGCAGCAGTGGTGCGGGGTGGGGGGGAATCTGGGAAAATGCCAGTAGCTTGTCTCTAGGTAACAATAAAGACTACAACTAAGGAGCATCTGCTTCTCTTACTCCTGCTGCATCACAATGTTGGAATAACGCTAATAAATTGGCAGGCACCAACATACACATATCTATATATACACACACAGATGTGGGTTGCAAGGCCCCCAGCTGAACTGACCCCCACATCCAGGCAGTCTCTCACTCCCTTTGCTTAGGAGGAACAAAGGCAAGAGAAGGAATCAACAGCCAGAAATTTCTAAACCAGTGTATAGTCCTCATATCACACCAAGCCACTGAAGTATGTTGTCTACATGTAGCGCCAGCATCACCACCTGGCATCTTAAGACACCTGCCACACCCCACTGCTCTTGGGCCTCCCCTCCGCTCTCCCTGTTTAAAAAAAGACTATGGCTAACAGGCTTAGCAGCACCTAGAAGCTAAAGTCCACCCATCTTTTCATAGCATTCCTCTATCACCTTATGGGAAATTTTAAAAGTGGTTAGACTCATTCAGACTACCAGTGCATACCTTACAACTATCTTGATTTGGCAGGGACAGTTTCAATTCATTTCCCTCAACTCATTTTCCAGCTGCTTTTAAAATGCTCCGGTTTCTCTCTTCACTTCCCACTTTACTTTTTCTATCTTCAATTTATTACAGTTGGTGTAGACTAAGTTCAAAATGCAAAATAAGTTTGCATTCAAATTAACTCAGCAGAGGGAAAGGAGTGGAGGAGGCAGCATCTTGCCCTTCCCAGTAGGTTGGCAAAATCAAACCACTGTAGTCTCTCCTAATTTATCTATTCTTCCTTATTAATAATGTTTGCCATCTTTACCAAACTTCTGGTGTTGCTTGATGAGTCCTGGTTTTTGCCTGCTACCTCCATAGCTCAGGGAGAAATGCCACAGGAGTTACTTTAGGATATGCTGCAGGAGGGTGTTACTGCCCTGGCTAGTCCGAGCTTCGGGGATATTAAAAGATATCCCTTGATATCACAATTCGGCTGCACTTCTCTATTCCTCTCCACGTGCTTGCGAGGTCACCGGACAAGCACGTAAACAAGCTCGGCCGTTAATAGCCGTAATATTCAAACTACAATACAGGCAGGCCAGAAATAGCTGACTCACTGCTTTAGGAGACCTCCAGGCAAGTACTCTAATTAAGTATGTACGCCATTCACAAAAGAGCCTCTGCCCCGTGATGACAGCTTGATGAGTAAACTATACAATACCCAAGTACTCTGCGTCTGCATACTGGCTACTCTATTGAGAACTGCTACGATAACTCAATCATTCAGATTCTGACCTTTCGGAGGCTTTGTCTCCAACTCCAAATCTATTGTTTTTCCCCAAGTACGGCATAGCCTGCAGTCACAATTCTCCTTATAAAAACCCTTGATTCCGAGACCTTCCTCGGAACGCTCCCGAGTTTCATCCCGCCTTGCTGCCGCTTTGCTTGGTGAGCGTCCCCTCGGCTCCACGTGCTGAGCTACATCGCACCCCAGCTTCACTCTCTATTTTTCTGGGCTTCAGGACAGGTGAAGTATCACCCAAGCCAGCAATCCCTCTAAAAATCCCTCTATACCACTCCAACCTTCATTTTCTTTAGTTATCTTGTATGAGTGTGTCGCATACACTGTTTTGCTTGTATTTAATAAACATCAGTAATTATTTCAACTTCTGTGTTCTCCTTGACTCGACCCGATCCCATAGACATAGGGTTCAAGATCTCGCTACGTTACCCTGCCTCTCATAACGCTAAGCAGTGCTCTGAGCTAATTTTCCCCAACTTTAGTTGAGCACGTTTTGGTGTCCCTCCCGGGACCCCCAGTTCACAAGGTAACAAGGGGGTCTGTGTATATTCATAGTCCTTTCCCATGAAGAAGATTAGACAGATGACCTGAGGGAACAGAGTCATGAAGGCTGGCTCTGACAGTCTGGAGCCACTTGTCTACGGAGATCATCTCAGCTTGATAGTGCAGATATTTAAGAAAATATTTGTGTTATCTGGATGCAGGGAAAGGCATCTAGAAAGTAAAAGCTTGATAGCTGAAGATTATTTAAATGAGGCTCTCTCTCGCTTCCCATCTAAGTTTGTGTTAAGTCTCCAAAGCAAGTTTTTTCAGATTTGGTCAACTTGGACTATAAAAATACAGCAGTCACTGAAATAAGCCACAGTGTCATAATGCCCTGAGAGACTGGAGATTATCAGAACATAGTGAAGAATCTTTAGGCATTTATTTACAGCAGAAATATTTGATTTGAATGATTTCACATTATTTACCATAAGCTCTTTAAAATCTCTATAAGAAAAGACAGGTGAAAACATTCTAAAAATGTAAATACTTCCTTTAGGAGGGCTTTTAATTAGGACTACAACCCCTTAAATAATTTTTAGGCTTAAATCTTGTAATAAATTACTGAGGGTACACTCACTTAATTCAATGGGGCTTACTTTTTGAGTAGAAGCAGAAAAGGTTGTACTGTTGGTCACTTCACCATATAGGTGAAGTGTAATTAATTCATAAACTGCAAAAAAGAGCAACTCACATATTCAAGAAGCTGGAGCAGTTCTCCCAGGAGGAAAGGCTACAATGTTTGGGGCTCTCAGATTAGTGGGGAAAGGGTTAGCAATGGGAGACATGATAGAAATATATAAAATCACATATGGTGTGCAGAAAATTGGCAGGTTCTCTCTCTTACTTAATATGGTCAGCCCTTCACACTCACTAATGTTAGGGGTGCAGGACCCCACAAAAGTAGAAAAATCACAAATATCAAAATGTGTGTGTGTGTGTGTGTGTGTGTGTGTGTGTGTAGGAAGGGGGCTGAGGCATCATGGAGAGGGTAGGAACCCAGGGTCCAAATCAGGTCAGGAAAATGAGAGGGAAAAGGGGTGAGTTGACATGGTAGCCCTAACATGGAGACTTCCTTTCTCTTGCCCATCTCCTTCCTTGGGTGTGGGAGGGGGGATTTGAGAGAGGGTTCATGGTTCTGAGAAATTGGGCTGCAAACCATCCTTAGCTGTCCAAACAGCAGCCGGAGGGAAAGGAGGAGGAGGAGGAGGAGGAAGATAAGAGGCAGATTTTAAAGTTGCCAAGAGGGAAGGTTCTCTTGGAAAGGGAGGTGGGCAGTGACTGGAGAAACTGGCAAACAATCAAATCTATGAAAGTTGAACACTCAGATTGGGAGGGCTAACTGTACTATAACTAGGCAGTGAAACTGAACAGTGGGAGATTTAAGACAAAGAGATAAAAAGTATATCTTCACATGATGTATAGTTTCACGGTTTTGTGGAAATGGCTACTAGAAGATCTAGTGACGGCCACCAACTTAGATGGCTATAAGAAGAGATGAAATAACTTTATGAATAATTAGGCTGTCAATGTTACTCACCACGATGGCTTACTATTACTTCGATATCAGAAAAAGCATGCTGGGAAACACAAACAGGGGAGGCCTATTTCACTCAGGCCCTGCGTCTGAGATTCCCATGGACATGATTGACCATTGTGGGAACAGAATCCTAGCCATAGGCTAATCCAACATGGCTCTTCTGTTTAGCCTTCAACTAAATTGCACATAAACAAAAGCAATAGCTTCTGAAGATAACTGTAGTACAACTGGCCCTCCACATTTGCTAGGGTTAAGGGTGCAGGACTGCCACAAAAATGGAAAAATCACTAATATCAAAATGTGTGCGTGTGCATGTCTGTGAGAAGAAGGCCAAGGCATGGTGGGGAAAATGGGCACCCAGGGTCCAAACCAGGTCAGGGAAAAGGGGTGGGTTGGCACAGTGGCCTTATACTTCCTCTCTCTTGCCATCTCCTTCCTTGGCTGTGTAGGGAACATCAGGAGAGGACTTGTGGTACTGAGAGCCTGGCAGTGGCTGGTGGAGGAGGAAGACCAGTGGTGGGTTTTTAAAGGGCTGTGCAGCCTGATTGGAGCTGCCAAGAGAGAACGTTCCCCTGGAAAAGAAGGGCCTGAGGTGCAGGGGTTGGAGAAACTTGCAAATAATCAAATCTGTGAAAGTCAAGCCAGCAAATGTGGAGGGCTGACTGTGTTTGTTTTTAGTAGATACTGGCACCATTGAAGAATAGGCTTTTGCTCCTGAAAAAGATGACTTATTACGTCTTCTATAGGTATTTGTATTAAAGCTGACAACTTTTTAAAAGAAAGGGCTGGATTTGGGGGAAATGATCCAGACTGTAATAGAGGGAGATGAGATAAACAAACAAATATTTTGTGGAAATCTCTACTGTCTGCCAATGTCTTACTTAGGAAAGATTCTTTCTGCCCCCCCCCCCCCAATGTACACACACAAAACACACTGCAGGTCATGGATGGATGGCAGCTGTCCTTCCCTGTGGCACCCTCCTTGCCAGCTGTCACTGTTTGACCCAGATAGTCTGAGTTTATCCCAGGCTTTCTGCCATGTCTATATATCTCTGTATCTCTATGCACTCTGTCACCTCTGCATATATTCCATTTCTTTGCCTCTTTTCCTCCATTTCTGACTTTTACATACCTCTGCTGTTTGATTCATTATGCTCAGCAAAAACTGCCTGCTGCTTCAAATTCTTCTTCAGGACTCAGGTTGCCATATCTCAGGGCCTGACTCCTCTTCCTCAGTCCACAGACAAGTGGAAGGAATCTTGGGGGGACTGAACCACCTTGAAAAATGTGCGCGCATCTATTTTCCTCATTTGTCACACATGGTGTTTTTGATCTGAATGGCATACTCGAATCACCTGCGGTAAATGCTAATATATCATGGTGAATGACATCACTGGGGCACTTCCTTATAACATCGACATTGTGACATCATCAAGGCATGACACCACAAATCCCTAAGTGTATGGTTTGGGCTTTGGAATTTCAGAATCTGGGGCCCTTTCCGCACGAGGCCAGTGAATCGCTCCGTGCCATTCCTTACCGGTTCTTCTGGGCTCGAAGCAACGCGGACTTTCCCTTAAGCCCTTCCGCAGGGCTGTATGTATGTTCCACGCCGATTCAGAACAGTGTGAGGTCATAGATCCGCACTGATGAGGTTTAGAAAATGGCAGCTTCCTGTCATTTGTGGGGCCGGACCAACCGCTGAAGCTGAACACGCCCACAGCCCGCCCTCCGCTGATCACTGGTTCGCATTGGTGTGAATGTGCACATCTGGACCACTGCGAAAGTACGAATTGGCGCGCTCTGGCAAATTGAAAAATCGTTTTTTCCCGTTCTTCAGATAGCGCGCTGGAGGACCACTTGGGGGTGTTTTTAATCGGACTTAGGTGCGGAACTAAGGTAAATAGTCCAAACCTAGTCCGCTCCAAGGTGCAGACGACCTCCGTGACAGGACGCATTGGCCCGTCTTAATTTCCTCATGCGGAAAGGGCCTAGGATAGTCTTGAGAACCAATGTAGGGTAGTGCTTTGAGTACTGGTCTATGACCCTGGAGACCAGAGTTCAATTCCCCTGCAGCCATGGAAGCCCACTGGCTGACCTTGGGTGCATCACACACACTCAGCCCCAGAAAACCCTGTGATAGGTTTGCTTTAGGGTTGCCATAATTTAGAAACAATTTGATGGCACACAACAACAACAACAAAGGATAGTCTTAACCTAGCAACCCTAACCAGGACCTTCGCACAACATTACCCTAATCTGAAGGAGTAAGTGGCCATGCACTCTAGAAAACACTTGCCAGTCGTTCTATCTTCCTGCCCCTACTTCACGGAGCAGACACACCACTGCAGCCCAAATTGTGCTTATAAATGTTTTTAAAAACACATCTGAGGTTTTCTTTTTGCCTCATGATTTCATATGACCCTGCAGATCCTCGAAGGAAAGAGGAGGAAAAAATTCTGGAGCGTGGGTGGGAAGTGGCAGTTCAGGGGTAATCAGTGTGACAACCTCCCGTGGCTCAGTGCTCCCTCCCAAAGGCCAAAGTCATGGGACATAAAGCTCACCCTCTGTAGAACTGAGATCATCCATATCTCAGTACCATCAGACTGTGCATGCCAGGGCATAATTCATTTGCCATAATCCAAGAGCAGAGTCCCTATGGGAAAAAAAAGATGCAGGCAAAATGAGGCAAGTTAACAATTTTACCATGCACATCCCAACTTACTTACACTTGTCCTGTTATCTAACTCATCGTTCTTCACTTTGTCTTTAATCATTTCTCAGTCTCTGAGTGTTTAGTTTCTCTTAGTCACAAACATGTTGATTTTAAGCCCTCTGACTGGAAAATAATGCTATTTTTATGTTTTGTGCAGAAGCTTCTGAGAGTGTCTAACTTCTAAAAAGGGGAATAACAGGAAGCTTTGTGTTCAGTCAGGAAATCACACTCCTAATAGATAGACTGTGGCTACTTCCACTGCAACTAGGATATGTCCTCAGACATATCATGCCTGCAATGTAGCATGTGATCTAAGGCCATTTCCACACTACAGTGTTGTAGTGCTATTATTCCACTTTCAACATCCTGTGGAATTCTAGGGTTTGTAGTTTATGGAGGCCAAAGAGCTCTCTGGCTGAGAATTCTAAAGGCCCCTCCCTAAACTGCAAACCCCAGGATTCCATAGGATGTTGGAAGTGGAATAATAGCACTGTAACAGTGTAGTGCAGAAAAGGCCTAGGTTATTTCTGGTCTCCATAGCCTTTCCAGCTTAAAAAAAAAGAGTTGAAAGGATTGCCAGGACTGGCCATAAAATATGAAGAAATGTGCCTGCGTATGTCAAAGAGAGCCAGCATGGTATAGTGGTTTGACCATTGGACTACAATCCTGGAGACCAGAGTTTGATTCCTCACTCAGCCATGGAAACCCACTGAGTGACCGTGGGTGCATCACACACTCTCAGCACCAGAAAACCCCATGGTAGGTTCACCTTAGGGTTGCCATAAGTTTGGAAATGACTTGAAGGCACACAACGACAACAACAAAAACAATGCCAAAAAAACCCATTCAGTTTTATGGCAGTGAGCATCTTCCACCCAACTGGCATGCATACAGTATACCTAGATTTTCTGACCACAGGTACTTTAGCAGTAAAAACCATACATTCTGCTCATGCTCAGAAGTACCTATCTTCTGTTGTTAGTTTACATGTGCCGGAATTGAACCTTGACACTGAAAACTGGTTCAAGGGGTGAGTTCTGAACTAATACACTAGTTCAATAAAGATTACCTTTTAATACAGTAGTAATTAATAACACTACAAACATACCTGTCAGAAGCTTATCGTCTTCTATATTGTCTTATTTATCATGCACTATTATTTATCAGAAAAAAAACAAGACCTTGAAGAAAAATTCTCACATCATGTACACTATAAATCTAAGACAGCACCAGTTTCACAGTCTAATGGGTATTTCTGACTGGCTTTTTGAATTATCAGTGATTCAGATTTTATTCAAGAATCTAGGAATCAGTGAGGTATTAATAGATAATGTGCACACTACAAGCAGTGTCAGTTTAATAGCCTACCTTTTCCCTAAAAGTGGGACTCATGGTAGTATATGCTCTAACTGTCCAGATTTGGCAGGGACAGTCTCAATTGATTCTCCCCCAACCCACTTTTTTATCTGCTTTTAAAATGTCCCAGTTTCTCTTTCCTCCTCCCACTTTCACCCTTTGTCCTCAGCTTACTTCAATTGCAGCAAACTGAATTTAAAATGCAAATATAGTTGGCACTCATCAGCACAGGAGAAGGGAAAGCAGGGGTTAAAATCTTGCACTTCCCATCAGGCAAAAAGAAATTGCTGTAGCCTCTCCAAGTTTGTGTGGTTTTTCTCATTAATAAATGTTGTTCTCATGTTGTTTGCTCAAATGTGTTCTGGTTTTCATCTGTGAAATGTTGGAGGATATTAGGTAACTTATGAATTAAACGTTCGAGGATATTAGGTAATTTAATGAATTAAAATATTGTCTGGGTTTGTGCATTGGTTCTACTATTAGCTGGGGTGAGAAGGTGTACTGGATGATTTGAGGTATCAAGAAAGACCAGCACATTATTTAACTGATTATTCTTATATACGTACTGCTCCTGAAGGGTAGGTACTTCTGGATTTTTAATCCCTCAGGTACCTAAATGGTTCAACTAGTCTTCATACTCTGCATCTAGATAGTTGTGGAAAGTGAGCTTTTGTTCGTCTTCCCCAGGCAGCAACATCTGTACAGAAACTCTCCAACATTTTTACTCACCTTTGTTCCAGTTTCTTTATATTTATATCCCACCCTTACTCCCTATACTTGGACCCAAGCTGACTCACAAAAATTATGACTGAAGCCATTCAAAGATTAAAAGCAGCTTCACCTGTAGACTAAGTGGAGATTAAAAGTTTAGGAATAGGCTGGCACTTCCCCTCATCCAACCCCAGTCAGCTGGTAAGAAGATGTCCGTGCATGACAGTATATTATTATTCCTTGGGACAGTGTTGTTATCTGGTGGCATATAGCCCCCCACACTGGGGTTAGGGTTGCCAGATGGAAAACTGGAGAGGGTTCCTGTATCTTTAATGGTTGTGCAGAACAGGACTGTGGAACTGGTACTCCAATTCTGACTCCAACTCCTTCATAAACGGCAAACATATATTAATCAAATTTTATTGTGGTAAAATGGTAGCACAAGGCTCTTTCGCATGGATCAACAGGCTACTTTGATATATTTTTAATTAAAATTTCTGAACAAGAAAACTTTCCTATATGCAACAAACTAGGCGAAAGTAAAATGTAAGTAGAAAATGATGTATTTACAACATATTATTATAATACGATAAGTTTTTATTTTGGAGTTGGTCCATTTCTACTGATTCTGACTTCACCCAAAGTTGCTTCTGACTCGAAATCCACGGCGCTAGGGCAAAAGAGTGAATTTTAGTAGGTGCTGTTTGTTACCTAGTTAGGTGACAAGCAACACTTGTTGAAATTCCCACTTCTGCATAAACTTTAAAGGTACAAGGACCTCCTCCACTCTGTGGGTCACAATAACATTTGAGAGTAGCCGTTGTGGTGCCTTTCCTCCCTGTGAAAATCTCTAGGCCAAAGCATACTCCAGAGGAGGCTTCTTCTAGCCTAGCATAGAGTCATATAATCATAGAGTTGAAAGAGGCCTCATGGGCCATCGAATCCAACCCCCTGCTCCATGCAGGATCTCCAGCTAAAGCCTTCCCAACAGGTAGCTGTCCAGCCTCTTTTTGAAGATGTCCGGACAAGGAAACTCCACAACCTCTCTGGGAAATCGCTTTCGCTGCCAAACCACTCTTACTGTCAAGAAACTCCTTCTTAAGTTCCGTCAAAACCTACCCTCCTGGAACTTCAGACTATTTGACCCGATCCTACCCTCCTCTCTGTGACAGCCCTCGAGGTATTTAAAAGGAGCAATCATGTCACCCCCTCCGTCCACTCTTCACGAAGCTGAATATGCCCAGCTCCTTTCATCTTCCCTCATACGTTTTGTCCTCCGTACCTCTTCTCATCCTTGTTGCCCTTCTGTGAACCTGCTCCAAGTTGTCTATACCCTTCTTAAAAGGAGGCACCCAGAACTGCGCACAGTGCTCTGGGCCTGACCAGTGCAGAATGCAGCATCCGGCACACCTGAATCCTTGCCTGGGTAAACACATTCCAATGCAGAGCAGGCGGAGTGCGGACGGCCACAAGCAAGACGAAATCTCCCTCCGCACATTCGCACTTTCCCTGCCATTCTCCAATGACACTAAATATTAATGAGTGGCCTACATTAAAAACCACAAGCACCTGACTCTTCCCCCGCCCTTCCCCAGCTCCCCTCCCCTCTCTCCTTCTGCAGGGCAGCTGCCCTCACGCATCACCGCAGAGACCATCTTTTTTACCAGCAGGAACCCACCGTCCCTGCCTTCCTTTCCCTTCTCCCCCCCCTGCTTACAACCCCTTCCCCCACCACCGCCAACTGGGGACTCGCCAGAAGGCAAAGGGGGGCTGGTACAGCTGAGCAGGAGGAGAGCAGCACCAGCTGTGCATTCATTTCCAGAGGTTTCTCTTCGAGACCAGCCTTGCTTTTCCGCCTTTCTTAGGACGCAGTGGCAGCAAAGTCTGGCTAAAGAAATTAAGAATTACAAAACAGGGGCGTAGGGAAAATGGCTAGGGTAACAGTGGATGTATTTGCGGGGGACAATTATGTTGTCCCACAGGGGTAAGGATAAATCAAGACAGTGGATCTTCTTTGGGGCTTCTGGTAACCACGACTCACCCGAAACAGAAACAGTATTGTCAACTGAAAACACACACACAATGACCTGACCAGTTTTTTCCTTTCTGATTCCATCCAGTTGCCAGAAGAACTAGGAAGAAGAGTGGTTACACACACACCCTTACACACACATCCAGCTGTTTTATTTTTAGCTCTTAAAAAACACAGGCAAATACACAACTTTCATGCTGGGCTTTTCCCCAGACCAGTAGGAAACCAGAGGGTGCCCCCCTGCCATACTTAAGTCTGACCTTTCCATGCAAACACCCACACTGGACTCCTGCCTTGGCTTTCCCAGGAAAAGGAACTTGTTTTTGAAGACCTATGCATGAAAAAATGCAAGCTGTTATTTTCCTTTCAGATTGTGCAAGAGTTCAAGTGTGTTTGGTATGGTGTATTTTCAACTTCCATCCAGCCCTAACAGGCATCCTGTGCCATTTACCAGCTCCAGGAGCAAGAGAAATCCAGGTTTTCCGGCAGTAGAGACAAAGTCATGGGGAAAGTGATTCCTGCTTAATTTCCTCCTGTCAAACAGCAGCTCAAGTTAAAAGCAAAACTTTAGAAGCTGAAAGCTTCAGGGGACAAGCCCCCCAGACAAGAAAGATAGTCACCCCACATTTACTGCAACATAAGTATATTGACTTTCAAAAAGTATGCACAAAATTCAGTATGTATTATACCATTTTTTTATTTATTAAGGTTCTGCATCCAGGCTATCCCAATTCTACACAAACAAAACCCCAACCACAATTACTGAATAGCGTATTCAGTAACTTCTCTTGCCGTTGTCTGCCTTCATTTCTAACTCATGATGACCCTAAGATGAACCTATGATGTTTTCTTGGCAAGATTTGTTTAAGGCGGGGGTGCCATTGCCTTTCTCTGAGAGAATGTGACTTGCCTAAGGTCACTCAGGGGGTTGCCCTGGCTGAATAAGAATTCAAACCCTCCAGGGTCCTAGTCGAACATCCAAACCACTACATCATGCTGGCTCTACCTTATCTGTCTTCCTCCCTGACCAGCGGTTCTTTCACATGGTGAAATTATAACACTATGATTCTACTTTAATTGCCATGGCTGAATCCTACAGAATCCAGGGGTTCATACTTTGGTGAGGTAGTAGATTTCCCTGACTGAAAATACTTTCCCTAAACCTGCACAAACTAGGATTCCATAGGATGTTACCAAGGCAGTTAAAGCACAATCGTCACTCTATAATTACGTAGTCCAAAAGGGCCTCAGATCAGATTATTAAGCATATCTTTCTAGCACAGAACTATGCCTTTTTTTCAATGAACTTGCCACAAATACAATATTCTGCAGTGTCTACCTCTTGTTCCCTTAGGGAAACATAGGCCTGAATATGCCTGTGGGAAAATATTGGCTAGTTTTTTAAAGAGCATGTCCACAATCACTTTCAAGTCTTTTTAATCAATACTCCAAGTGAGAAAATTTGGGACCCATGAGAATGGCTAAAGCATTGGTAGTACAGTACTGTTCTCAGTAAAGAGAAACATACCAAAGCATCTTTACGAGGAAATAGGAGAACAGCTAAACTGGTTTCAAAATGATTTGCATTTGCAGTATGAGTGCAGACTATTCAAGCAGTCTCATCTCGGCAGCAGGGTGCAGCAAGAGAAATTGGCACACACCATTAAGCCAAAGAGATCCAGGCTTCATCTTAAAGCAAATGCTTCTATGTCACTGGAGACAGAATATAAAGACAGCCACTGTGCTGTGCATGACTTAATACAGCCTTTGCAATAAGCAGGTTGCCTCTGCTTGCTTGTCTTCACAAATAACCACAAATATTCCTGTTTCACTATGGGACAGGGAATAAAATGAGACTGTGGGCCAAACTAAACTTTATTTTAAAAACACAGCAAACAGTGAGATCTTTTGAACCTTGCTTTTCTGGAGTAAGCACAGGAAAACTGATTCACATCAAGTCCCCTCTGTCCATGGGGGCCAGGGGTAGACTTTAAAAAAATTGTGCCCACTGGACTATCAATTTGGACTGAGTGGGGAAAGCATACCTTCCATTTTCAGTGACCTAAAAAATAACATCACTTAAGCCAAATGAGGACTTGACATTTGAGCCCAAGATGGAAGACTTTGCTTGTGGATCACATTAAAGGAGTAAGGTTGCCAGGTTAGGACTGCGAGAAAGAAGTTGTTAGCATAAGCTATCGTAGACTAGGGGTCTTTCTGCCCTACACTGTTAAAATGCTATTATTCCACTTTCAACATCCTGTGGAATTCTGGGGTTTGTAGTTTACTGAGGCCAAAGAGCTCTCTGGCTGAGAATTCTAAATGCCCCTCCCTAAACTGCAAACCCCAGGATTCCTAGGATGTTGAAAGTGCAATAATAGCACTATAACAGTGTAGTGCGGAAAGGCCCTAAGTCTACTTCATCAGATACCAAGTGTCTTAGAGGCTGATGGATTTCTACTCAGTCTGGCTGGATTTGGTGCTTTCTAAAGAGGTAGAATTCAAAGACATAGTCATGTTATGGCATCTGATGAAGTAGCCTTAGTCTACAAAAGCTTATGCTATCAATTTCTTTCTCTCAGTCTCAAATTGACTACAAGATGCGTTTGCATACTGATTCAGACTAACATGGCTATGACTTTGAGTTCTACCACGAATGGGGTTGGTTTCACTGAAGGTCCTGGCCATTTACAGTATGAAAGGAAAACAGTGAATGTGAACGCAGCTCCAGTCCAGACTGGACAGCCCAGATAAGAAGTGAATCAAGCTGTTCTAACTAGTCAAATTGCACAGTTCTAAAGGTTGAGATAAGGTAGAAAATGCACAGTACACTCCAAAACCAACTAACTAGATCACAGATAAACATCAAGTTTGGATTGTCAAAAGGAATTCAGTGCTATTGTCAAATATGCCAAGTCACAGAAGGTGCAGCTTGATCCTTGAATCCTATTTGCAATACAAAGCCTTGGACCAATAATGCAGAACCTCAGACTGTAGAGTTAAAATTAGGTCTTTGGGCTTCCCCAGTTCTCCCCTTCCCTGTAGCACAGTTTGGTGTCCCCTAGCTTTTACATGATCTCCCCCTTTCTAGAAGAGTGAAAAGCATTTCCTAAAGTTTAGGTGCTGGCAGATGTTCCCTACCCCTCCTTTAGTCTAGCTGAGAATCACACTTTACACATTCCCACCTCAGCCGATTTTTTTCACAGGGCAACCCCAATGTAAACAAGATACCTTTGAGTGTATATAGGGTACTTCTCCCCGCAGATGAGCAACCACAGCCTGCCTCCATTGCACACAATTCAGAGGAGAAGGAGATTTAGGTTCCGGAAAGTCTCAAAAGAAAAGTACTGGAGCTTTTACTATTGATAAATCTCATCTGGTAGGCACCTACAGTCAACGGTAGTGTTTGTCTGGACAATATAGTGAATGTTGGCCTGCCCTCTCATCCAAGTCAACGTGCCCAGCAATTAAATGCAGCCACATGGTTTTGGCACAGGAGGTAGAAAATCCCATTGAGCCCCTCTCCTTGTTTCTGATAGCAAGAACATAGCAATAACAAATTAAATAAAAAACAATTTGCTGCCCATTCATGAAACTCCAGCCCTGCTGCCTAAGGGGGCGGCTTCACTTTGCCTGATGATAGGGAAAACCCTGGTAAAAATGCGGCAGCTAATGCTTATCTTGAGACTTCCGACTTGTGCCCCCAAAAGTCTCTCCCAGTTGGCCAGGGCTTGTCCTTAGAAGGAAGGAGGGCAAATTATTCTCTTTGATTCCTTGCCTGTTGTACACTTACATTACATGCCCGCCCGCACTTTACGCTGTGCTCCCTTTATGCTGTGCTCCATCCAAACAGCCCAAAGTGGCCCTTGATTGATGACAGTGTTTGCCCGCTAAGCGCACCCTGCGGTCCAATCCTTGCACGTTCCCCAATTCCTCCCCAGTCCCTATTCAAAGACCGGCAGTGTCTCGCGTCAGTCCCTGAGGTGCTATTAATTAAAAATACATCCAATTAAATGGCAGGTGAGGACGTGCCACACAAGCTCCCTCCCTATCCCGCTACGATTGGCTCATCTGTGCTTTGATTTGGATGAGACACAGAAAGAGAGAGAGAAAGGCTACAGGAGGGTTCTCTGAACCTGTGCCAACATAGGCCATGCCAGCCTGTTTGGGTGGCGCTGTGTGTCTGTGTGTGCGTATGCACAAGAGACGTGGCAGGCTGATTTCCATAGCCGGTGGTTGGCATTATTATATTTCATCAGCTGCGGCCTGCCCCATTTTTATGCTTGTCTTCTCCCAAGCACCAAGCTTGAAACTAGGGAGGGAGGGGAGAGGAAAAAAGATTCTCTTGCAGTGAAACAGTTTGCTAAGTCAACAACAGATCCATTTAAATCAGGCCCGTGGAAAGCCCTGCAAGACGAGGTTTGGCTCAACACTCAAACCAAAATGTGAACTTCAGCTTCTCCTTTGCCTGGATGATCTCTTCTGCTTCCATGTGTAATAGCCTTCATTTTTTCTGTTGCTATGGGATTTTTTTACCTCAATCCCTGGCACAAGGCTGTCCCAGCGTATTTGGCTACTGTGGGCAAGTGATAAGATTCCTCTCCCATTCCACACACAAAAACTAGCTGGACTGGTAGCTGAATCTTACTTCCACACTGATGACAGGATAGCATTCTCTCCTGCTACTGGGGGTCCCAGGTTATCTTAAGAGGCAAAGATCAGTTTGTACAGCAAATGCAGCTCTGAGTTTCATCATCAAGCTACTGCTCTGCATGCAACACGATACTATACTCACACTCCAGAATCTGTGGCCTGGGGCAGCTGCCTTACTTTGCTTAACAAAGGGGCCGGTACTGCCTTTGGTCTCAGCAACCAAAATCACCCTGACACAGGAAATCTGTGCATGGGTCTCTCTCTCTCTCTCTCTCTCTCCCCCTCTCTCTCTCTCTTTTTTTTCCCCCCTTTGATTAAAAGTTTGGCTAAAAGATCTGGTGATCCCCCAGGTTTGGTCCTGAGGAAGGAAGCATAACACTCACCTGGATGCTAATTGCACAAACTGTTTCTCCCTGTTATTAGCCACAATGGGAGAGTGGGAATACAAATGGCATTTCTGGATGCTGAGTTACTCAGCCAATACCAATTTGACTCTTCTTTTGTGGTACAACTCAAAATATACATGCAATTCTGGGAAGCCCTTGATAGTCTTCCTTTGTATTCCTGTCAGTGGTCCAAATCGAGAGAGAGGTTTTTTCTTTAATAATGCTGACTAGCACAAAGGAGAAATTAGTTACATTGGATAATATTCCATTTCAACATGATATTTCAGGATCAACATCTAGCAATCTACGATAATCCAGTAACACCCACAGTAAGACAGGAGATTGCGAGATATTTATAGAATCCATGAGCTCATATTCTGACCTGAAGATGTGATATCATGAAGAATATATTCTCCTATATTCTGTGCTGGGGGAGGAGAGGTAAAGCCGGTGGGTGGTATCACAGCTGCCTCTGTGCTCCAAAGCTGGCACATTTAAAATATGGCTGGTTTCTGCTTCGCATCCATGTAGATTAGCAACTTCAGCCACAATTGTGTGTAGACTTTCTCAAGAGTAAGCCCCAGCACATACATATTTTCTTCTGAGAAGAAGAGCCAAGGAATTCTGTAAGCATCTGGTTATATTCTGGATATTTACTCTGGCAGTTACAGGTCACCGTAACTTACTGTGTGTTGAAATAGGAATAAGATATTGAAAAGGAATGTGTTCCATAGGATAGTGCTGTTGTTATTGTTTTAAAAGAAGTGGGATCTGGTAACTCTTACAAAAGCAAAATTTGTAGATGGCCAAGTTTTAATCAAATGCATGAACAGCTTGAAATGGTGGATGCTTGGCATTCCAAACAGAGTTCCACTCTGAAAATTAAGATGTACTTACGAGATGCTTTCGGTAAATAAATGGAGGAAGACAGAAACACACCAAAACTGTCACTGAAAGCGCAGAGCATGAAACCAACTGAAATGCAAAAGAAAAAGTCTTGCAGCAGTAGGCCTGAAAGTGGGTTCATTACCAGTCCGATATGGGAGACGAAGCCCCCCAAAGGTGTTCCCAGTTTTGGAATCTACAGAATTTCTTGCCAACTTCACATTCCCGCTAATTGGAGATTTTAATCTTCAGCGACTTTCTGCTCAGGGGTGCTGACAGGATCACCAGCTGTGCAGCTATTCCAGAAGCAGCAGCTTTTTAATCAAGCCATCTTGGCAGGGAAGGTGGGATGGTAGAAGTAGGGAAGCGGAGAGGGAGGTTAAGAGGATGGAGATGGTAAGGACTTGGAGCTGGCCCAAAATGAGACAGACTTGGGGCAAAAAAGACTGGTTTCTCCATGCAAAAACCAAGGATGGCAAGATCCAAGACAAAGGTAACATGAAACTACAGTTTGCCATGGGCAATTTTATGTCATAGTGTTAGACCAGGGGTGGAAGTTGTGTGGCCCTCCAGCTGCTGACTTGCAGTTCCCATCAGCATAGCCAATGGTGAAGAATGCTTGGAAATGCAATTCAATGCTATCTGGATCCCCTGTCATTCCTACTCCATGTTGGTTCCACCCTCATGCAGAGTGAGATCGCCTTCTTGAGCCGCAGATTTTGTGTGAATTATTATTTGAGTTATTATTTATTGTAGTTCTTGTATTTTTTCTGCCAGAAAAGGGGAAAATAGAGTCATAGAATCATAGAGTTGGAAGGGAACTCATAGGCCATCAGGTCCAACCTCATGCTCAATGCAGGATCTCCAACTAAAGCATCCCCATCAGGCAGCTGTAAGTCTCTCTTTGAAGATGTCCAGCAAAGGAAACGCTACCACCTATCTAGGCAATTGGCCCCATTATCACTCCTACTGTCAAGAAGTTCCTTCTCATGTTCCCCCTCTTCTGGAACTTCAGACTGTTTGACCTGATCCTATCCTCTGGAGCAGCAGAGAACAGGCTGCCCCTTCTCCTCTAGGACAACCCTTGAGGTATTTAAAGGGGGCGATCATATCACCCCTCAGTCTTCTCTTCACCAAGCGGAACGTGCCCGGCTCCTCCAACCTTTCCTCATATGTTTTGTTCTCCATATCTCCTATCATCCTGGTTGCCCTTCTCTGAACCTGCTTCAACTTGTCCATACCCTTCTTAAAATCAGGTGCCCAGAACTGAACACAGGACTCCAGATGAGGCCTGACTAGCACTTAATATAGTGGGACTGTTACTTCCCTTGACTTAGAAACTATGCTTCTATTAATGCAGACTGAAATAGCATTCACATTCTTTGCTTCAGCAGCACACTGCTGGCTCATGCTGGACCTAGACAGAGAGTAGAGACAGTCATTTCTTGCTGTACCTCATCCAGGAAAACATATGGGGGGGACTCATTCTACTTGAATTATAACCATGTATGGAGTAGAGAAGGGACAGCCTCCCAGGTTCTGTTTTTAGAAAGCTATAGGGAGAAAAAACTGTGGGAGTTGTGATGTTCATTTAGACCCACTCCCTTTTCCACCATCCATCATTAGATGGCATTAGACCAGAAACACCATATCCTTCAGCTGTCCCAGTTTGGCAGGGACAGTCCTGATTAGTCTTCTGCTGTCCCATTTTTTTCAGCTGCTTTTAAAATAGCCCAGTTTATCTTTCCTCCTCCTACTTTCTCCCTTCATCCTCAGTCCACTTCAGTTCCTGCAAACTAAGTTCAAAATGCAAAAGAAGTTTGCACTCGATTAACTCAGCAAGGGAGAGAGAAGTGGGCAGAGTCCTGCCCTTCTCAGTAGCCTCATTCATAACTTTTGCCACCTTGACCACACTCTGATGTTATTTGGCTACATGAGTTCCAATTTTCATCTGTGAAATGTTGGAGGGCATGAAACACATGAGTGGGGAGATACCTCAAGTAAAAATTACCAAATACTATAAAGTGGAGTCATTAGAGTTGTGGGTTGTTTTTTCTGTGTTGTTCTACTTGGTGCAGTCCCAACTGTAATATGTGGATATCAAGCCCTCCAAGGCAGTAACCCATCATCACCTTTGCTGGATCAATCATCATTGATCTAGTTCACTGTTGTCTTTCCAGTAACAATGGCCAAGTTAAACACTGCTGGGAAGTCCACCAACAGGATCTGGTGGAGACTGCCATGCCCTGTTTGCCTCTAATTGTCTGGTAATGGACCACATTCTGCTTTTGCGTGCAGAATCAGCAAGACTAATTTATCTCTCTTCTATAGGGATCTGCCTTATCCCTTGAACAACAAAACAAAACCAGTAGCCATCACCTAGGGTAGCTATTTCCACATTGTCAAAATAGCAAAAATGCATCCCTTCATGTATTAAGCACATCTCTAAAACGAAGACAAAACAAGAAACCAGTTTGCAGAGAATTTGCACATGCTAATAAATGCACATACACACAAACAAAATAATTTCTATAATTTAAATAGATATAAAATAGAATACGAAAACTGTGACCTTCTCAGTCTGCTCTGCTAATGCTAACTTCACTGGCATCATCATATCCCATTTCCTCCCAACTTAGATTTCTGGATCCTGAAACTGAACTTGGACAGGACAATCCTTCAAACGAAGGATGCTATCATAGAGAGGAATGTTTTCTGTATGGAAGGACAAATGTGATCACCACATAAGAGTCCTGGTGGCACAGTGGTTAAATGCCAGCACTGCAGCCACAACGTTGAGAGTTCGATCTTGCAGAGCTCCAGGTTGATTCAGCCTTCCATCCTTCTGTAGGTTGATAAAATGAGTACCCAGCTTGCTGGGGGCAATTAGCTAAAAACACATTGTAAACTGCTTAGGAAGTGCTTTGCACTGATAAGAGGTATAGAAATGTAATTGCTATTGCTATCATTTGAGAGCAAAAAGTGAATTACATGTTGGGTGCTTCCTCTTCTCCATCTTGAACTTAATAGCCAACAATTTGATGATTCCTAAGTCCTATTAGGAAAGGAGGTGAAAAAAATCATGTGCTACTCAGCAGTTTTTGCCATATAAAATTTTTGTGCCCTCTTCTCATTATGTCACCTGAAGCTGTAATCCTATGTACCAGAAATGGGCAAAATGTAGCCCCCCAGTTGTTGTTAGACTGTAGATCCCAGCTTTCCTCACCATTGGCTATACTTGCTAGGACTGATAGAAGCTGATAGAAGCTGCATGCTCCTTAGCATGCTGTTTACACTTACCTTACACTTACACTAGGAGGAGGTTCCACTGAACTTGGTGTGATTTACTTCTGAGTAGATATGTATAGGTTTGCCCAGGTAAACCTCCTACTCAAGAAGGCCCAAATACATGAGACTTTTCTTCATGGTGAAGTTGGTCCTTGGTTAGATGTTGGGAAATTCTTCCCAACGAAGCATTGTCTTTAACCCCCTTCACCCATTTGCTATTAGAACAATGGGGCTTCAGACAGTTTCCTTTAGAGTTTCCTGCATGCTTCTATCCCAGTGGTTCCCAAACTTTGGTCCTCCAGGTGTTTTGGACTTCAGCTCCTAGAATTCCTGACTGTTGACCAAGTTCGCTGGAGTTTCTGTGAGCTGAAGACCAAAATAACTGGAGGACCAAAGTTTGGGAACTACTGCTGTATGCTATATATGCTGTCTCTTTGGCCATTTCCACACTGCACTGTTATAGTGCTATTATTCCACTTTCAACATCCTGTGGAATTCTGGGGTTTATAGTTTACTGAGGCCAAAGAGCTCTCTGGCTGAGAATTCTAAAGGCTTCTCTCTAAACTGCAAACTCCAGGATTCCATAGGATGTTGAAAGTGGAATAATAGCACTATAACAGTGTAGTGTGGAAATAGCCTAAAACTCTTCCCATATGCTCAGTCACCCATTGTGGGGATGTATCTAAGCAACTGCACCATGTGGCCAGAGGATCTTCCAGGTGTGTTTGAAAGCACATAAAAAAACCCTCCTCCCTCTCCTCCTTTTTCTCTCTTCCTCCTCCCTCCAGATCTGCTCCCTCCACTCTGCTCAACTGCTCTTCTTCCTGAAACTTTCTTGTAGTTAGCCAGGGCTTAGAAACTGCATGTACATGTGTTTAAATGTACCTTTAAAGGTAATTAGTAAACTTTTTAGTTAAGAAGTTGACATACTGCCTGTTTGCCTTACTTTGCTAAAATTAGTCCCAGAGAGACCCAAGAGGTTCAGCGTTTCCACTTGTGAACTCTGCTAAAGGAGGCTGAGTCTTAACTGAACCCATCTTCATCTTTTCCAGAAAAGGGCCTAACACCTCAGGAATCTATTTGTAATCCAATAAATGTCAATGGGACATGAGTCAATCCTTTAATAAAATATGTGTCCCACTAATTCCAATGGGCCTACCCTAGGTAGAACTAAATCTAGTTTTAACCCACTCTGGAAGAATCTATTGCCTTTACCTTCACTATAAACTTTTATAGTTTTTATAGTCCTCTTAACATCTATAATTTTCCCTTGGAATCTGGAAGAAATTTTCAGTGTGATAAGCATGCTGAGAATTCTTCACCACAGATCCTGTGCCTCATTCATAGGGCCTTTCTGCACTACACTGTTATAGTGCTATTATTGCACTTTCAACATCCTATGGAATTCTGGGTTTGCAATTTAGGGAGGGGCATTTAAAATTCTCAGTCAGTAAACTACAAACCCCCAAATTCCACAAGATGTTGAAAGTGGGATAATAGCACTATAACAGTGTAAGGCAGAAAGGCCCATAGATTGTATATGCTGCCCAGAGACTCTTGATGGGGAATGAATCAATGGCAGCAGTCTAAGGAAGGGATACGCAACCTGGTATCCTCCCAATTTTTTAAAAGACATTACATCTTCCATCTAAGCCAGTTTATGGTTAGTCTGCGCACTCCTGACTGATGGTATCGCTAGGACTTCTAGATTCTCATACCCTTGTACCATTTAGTACAGCAGAGGTGGGCAGCTATGGCCCTCCAGATGTTTTTGAACTACGTTGCATAGAGCTGATTGGAATTGCACCTTGACTTCAAAATGCTTAGCTCTCTCATGCCTGTCCTGTGAACACTATACAAGCTAGAGGGCACAGCGTTATGTAACTGTGGGTCTGGGTACAGCTAAACTCAGGAGAGGAAATAGCATTAGATTTCTTAATAATAATTTTAGGGACAATCTACAAAGAGCCCAAAATCTCAGTAACAAAGCAGTGTGAAACTCCTGAGTTGTCCTTTGACTTAGGCCAGGTTTCTGGTTGTTCCTGTAGCACAAGGACAAGCAATTGCAGACCTTCTTGAAGTAAAACTCCCAGCAGACAACAAAGAGTCGTGAGATGCATCCAGTTAAAGCGGCACAAGACCACTGATTTAACTACAGTGGAAGATCTCTCTGGGATGCAAAGAGGGTATCCTCCACCCTCCAACTATCCCAATTTGGCAGGGACAGTCCCAGACAATTCTCTGCCATCCCACATTTTCAACTTCTTCTAAAATGTCCAGTTTCTCTCTCCTCTTCTCATTTCCTCGGCTTATCTCTAGTGCTGCAAAATTGCAAAAATCATTTGCTCTCAATTAAGTCAGCAGTGGAGAGAAGAGAGGGCAGAATCTTGCCCTTTCCACCAGACTCAGGCAAAAGCAAACTGCTGCAGCCTTCACTAGCTTGTGTATTCCTCCTCATTAATACATTCTGCCATATTGACAAGTTTGATGTTGCTTGGCCTCATGTAGCCTGGTTTTCATTTGTGTAATATTCGAGAGTATGATATGATCAAGCAATGTATGGATCCATATTATAATAATGCAGAATTATTTAAGATTTATTTTTATCATGAAACCATTGTGTGTGTGGTTTTTAAAAATTATTCTTTACATCTGCCAGCTATCCAGTTTGAGCTTTCTGGATGAGTGATGCACCCATTTTACAAATTCACGCAAACACACACCAAGTGACCAGCAGCCCATTTCTATAACTATTTTTGGAATACAAAAGAACTGGCAGCCCTCTCCTCTACTTTCTCATCTTTGCCACCACCTAGCAAACTGGAATACCTAGGTTTCCATTTTCTGGAAAGGTGAAAGCAGCCTGAGAGGCAGTTATACACCTAAGACAGTCCTGTGAATCCAGTCCAAGGATGGAACTCGAATTGGAGGCAAGTTAGTGCTTTGTGATGGTCCAATGATCTGCTCAGTAAAACAGACTCATTGCTTTCATTATACACGTACACACACGTCATTAGGTGAGGCAGCTGCCTCAGGCAGCAGATTTTTGGTGCAATAAGAAAGCAGTAAATTGTTAGTTATTAAGATATTATTGTATTTTTACTGACAGAGAGGGGAAGAGGTGCTACTGGGATTTTCTGCCTCATGTGCTAAAATATGGGTTTGGATATTATGTACCTTCAGACTCTAACTCTGTCAGTTTTCATGCCTCCTAGTGTCTCTTACCACTGGCTATGTTGCCTATGGCTGTTGGGAGTTCCAGCCCCGACGTAGACAGAAACTTGTCTTTCTCTTCCTTTAAAGTGTGCCATTGCCATGAAACTTTGGTCTTATCCTTTGTGAGCTTTATCCCCACCTGTAACCACAAGGCTGTATAAGTACACCTCCTCATTTCCATCTTTTACTACCCATCTCTCCGTTCCTTTGCTTGTCTTCCCTACTGCCATTTTTTGAATGTAAGCTCCATAGTGGCAGGGACTTCTCTATTTAAGAAATTCCAAAATGTGTCATGTACATAGAGGGTGTGCTGTATATAATCAGCTGTATTGCAGAGACTGTGTCGCCCTTCACTTTTTTGAGAACAGGAATGCCCATATCATAAAGGAATACAGCCCTGCTGTATGGGGTTACATTCCCCTTGAAGACGTAGATTTTGCAGTTTGGGTGTAATTCCAGACTCAGGCCTTTTGCGCACCGGGCTATTTAAACGGTGCAGAGCGACCTCCAACGGAGGTCTTCTGCACCATAGAGTGGACTGGGGCGGACTACTTTTTGTAGTTCCATACTTCAGTCCACTCCAGAGCGACCGGAACTGGTCGCTCGGCGTGTTTTTTAAAAACCTCTTTTTAGAAGTTTTTAAAAACCACAGAGCGCGCAACCCCGTGCCGCTCCGTCGCCCGGCTCCGGAGCAGATTTGCAGGCGCGCGCAAGTGCGTGCCTGCAGATCTGCCGGGGGCGGGCTTCCGGCTGGCGAGCTTCTCCGGTTGGTGGAGAGCCTGCACCAACCGGAAGCCGCCATTTAGGACGCCGGAGGAGTGCGGAGCGACGAGCTTGCGCTGCTCCTCGTGGTGACAGACTCGGCCGGTCCGAAAACAAAGCCGGTAAGCTCTGTTTTTGGGCGCTCCCCCCACACACACACATGCGGAAAGGGCCTCAGGCTTGAACCTGGACACCCAGTGGCCAGGAGTGCCTTTGTTTAAAGCTTGTGCTCCAACTGCGCCTCACGATGCCTGATCTGGCCACTGTGAGACCTGCCTTGGTTACATCCTGTTTGGATTACTGTTAACGTGTCTCGTATGGGGCTTCCTTTGAAGAGCGTATGGAAACTTCAGTTGATGCAAAAAGCTGCAGCTAGAGTGTTAACTGGGAGGAGTTACAGGGATCATACAACTCTCCTGTTACAACAGCTCTATTGCCTGCCAGTTTGTTTCTGCACACAGTTCAAAGTCCTGGCTATGACCAATAAAGTCCTATACAGCTTAGGTCCAGGCTATCTGACAGATGTTATCTCCCAATATAAGCTTGTTCAGATCCTGAGATCCACAGGAGAGGCCTTTCTCTCAGTCCCACTTTACGGGTACAACCGGTGGGAAAACAAGAAAGAGTTTGGCCATTTCCACCTTTGAGGCCCTTCCCTAAACTGCAAAGCCCAGGATTCCATAGGAGGTTGAAAGTGGAATAATAGCACTATAAGAGTACAGTGCGGAAATGGCCTTTCTTAGTGCTTGCTCCTATGCTTTGGAACTCCCTAGGGAGGATATAATGGCCCCCTCTCTGCTGTCCTTCCACTGGCAGGCCAAACTTTTTTTTTTCATTCAGGCAGGCTTTTAGAACAGAAAAAGAGCAGTAAATGTTGTATTGTTTTAGAGCAGTCGTTCTTAACCTGGAGTCCAGGGAAGCCCTACTGCCAGACACCAACAGCAGCAGCCACGAGGATGTAGTGTAGGGGCATAGCAGGTGCTGAAACTGCTCCCTTGTTTGGAAACAAGGGAGCAGTTTGGGCACGCACATACATACCGCTGCTGCCACATCCCTAATTAAAAGGACACAGTGGCAGGCATGTGCACATACCCAAACTATGAGTCTGGAGACCAGTTTGAGTCCCCTCTCAGCCAAATCTAAATATTTAAATTGTGAGTTAAGTCTTGGGGGTTCCCAGCAAAAAAGTTATATTTGCAGGGGGTCCCTGGTAAAGAAAACATTAAGCACCACTGTTTTAGAGTGTTTGTTTTTAATATTAACCTTAGTTTAATTCAGTTCTACTGTAGCTTTTTTATGTTTTTAATTGTGATCTCTTTAACGTGTAGGCCCTCTTGAGTCCCAGTGTTGGGTAAAAGACAATATAAATAAAGACGATGATCATTAGAATGCAAACTGAGGCAGCTGCCTCAGACAGTGAGACTGGGGGGGGGGGGGGGACGGGGCATGTGGACAGAGCTGTCTGTGCCACATAGCCCACAGTGCAGCCCTGATATTGCGCCCTGTCACCAAAGCCAGTCTGGTCTGCCAGCTTCCAGTTTCCATACATGGGGCTGAAGTGCCATCTTGTCATTTGCATCAAGCAGGAAAATATCTTGGAATGGCTTTGGAGAACAGAATGTGAGATGCCCCACTCTCATTCAATTGTTTTAAAACTGGGGAAACAGAGAGAGGATTTTCCTCCCTCCTGGGTGGGCTACACAAATTAGTTTGAGAAAACCATATTCTATTCAGCCAGGAAGGAACTGTGTCTTTTGCCACGTGGCCTTCAGTAACTTCCTCTGCTTCAGTATAATTGACTTCTTTGGCCATGAAGGTCTCCCTTCAGCAACTGGTAAAATGAAATGAGACCAAAACAGAGCTCAGATGGGGTTAACAGGCCATGATGACCCAAAAGAGAGATGCCAGAACAGTCTTCCCTGTTGAAATGCTGGGAAGGTTTCTTTGCATGTGCTGCCCCCTTGTGTCTAAAATGAAAGATTGCTGCCTTCATCCAGAGCAAATCCCACCATCTGGCCAACTCTGAAGTCCTCTGTTTCACTGCACAAAAGTATTTATGCAGCACTTAAAGCACTGCAGAGCCCCCAGCATGTCACAGATGAAAACCAGGACACATGTAGCCAAGCAACATTAGAGTGTGGTCAAGATGGCAAAAAGTTATTAATGAGGAGGAACACACAAACTAGGACAGGCTGCAGCAGTTTGCTTTTGCCTGAGTCTACAAGGAAGGGCAAGATTCTGCCCTCTCTTCTGCCCTCTCTCCTGTTCAGTTAATGGGATGCACACTACTTTTGCACTTTCAACTCATATTTGCATCATCTAAAGTAAGCTGAGGATGAAAGGGAACAGTGGGGAGAAAGAGAGAGAAACCAGGACATTTTAGAAGAAGCTGGAAAAGCAGGATGCCCCTGCCAGATCAAGACTGCTGAAAGGTATGCTTGATATAGAGCAAGCTAGAAACACTTAGGTGAGTGAATGAATGAATGAATGGTTTCTCTTGCTGCCTTGGTAGTTCTTAAAACTAGCAATGTGTGGGGGTGGGCAAATTGTGTGCAGCTGTTAGACCCCTAAATGTATCCTACAAGAGCCCCCAGAAGATCCTCAAAGCCCTCAATTTTTTTGTAAAAAAAATCATACTGATTTTGGGGTGATTTTCTTTATCCCCAAACTTCCCAAACCTGCCTAAAAAGGCAACAGTTTGCTCTCTTGAACCTTCTCACCTCCCCAAAACAGACAAAAGAAGAAAATCATCAAAATGGCATCTGGAAATGACATCACTTCAGGCATGTTGAAATGCATTTCTGCAGCCTGCCAGGCAGGCGTAGGAAGGAAAAATGGTCCCTACTGTGTTTGCAGTTGCCCACCCTCACATTTTTTAAAAAAATTTAAAACATTCCAGCTCTGCTGTTGTTATGTGCCTTCAACTCCAAGTTACAGTGACCCTATCACCAAGTTTTGGCAAGATTTATTTAGAGGATGTTTGCCCTTGGCTTTCTCAGTCTGAGAGGGGAGAGAGTTTCCATGGCTCAGTCGGGTGCTGATCCCTGTTCCATTACACCACACTGGCTCTCTACCTCACTATTCTATCTATCCCTACTTTTTAAAAAAGATAATTTGGAACAATGGAAACTACTCTCTCTTATAAATTAGTGTTTAGTAACAAATATTAACAACTGCAGTTGGATGGGGTAGTGGAGAACAAATAGATAGATGAACACAAAGAGAGGCAATGTGACCTTGTGTATATTTTTTACCCAACTAGAGTAAGCTCATTGAATGAACAAACAAATGAATTAATGAATGTCTGTCTGTCTACCTATCATGTCCCATTCTATATCTGAGGATCTCAGGGCACACAAGAAAATCAGTTTAGAACAATTTAAAATGGTAAAAATAATTTTATACTTCAGACAATTTTAAACAAGTTAAAACAAATTAAATAACAGAAACCATAACACATGTGCAAACCGGATTAAATCAATCAGGCCCAAAAGCTTTAACAAAGAGTCATGTTTTGACTTGGCATCAGAATGACACCAGGATTGGCAACAGCCAGTGCTCTAAGAGGAGAGTATTCTGTGACTGGGATGCCACAGAAGAAAAGGCCCTCTGTTGCTGAATGATAAATCAATACTTGCATAAATCCCATTAACTCTATGCATCTACTATAGTTAAGACGAACAGTGGGATTTAGAGGAGTTTTTTATAGCTGGTTACTAATCATTAGTCTCAGAGTCCCTGAACGAGCCACTGATAATGTTAGTCAAAGACAGGGATGGGTGGCTTATGAGACTCCAAATGTTGATGCACTATAACTTTCACAACCCCTGGTTATGGATCATGGTGACTACAACTCATGGGAGTTGGAATCCACCACATCTGGACACCATGGGTTCTGCTCTTCCACGTAGTCTCACAACCCAAGTGAATTGGTGGATTTATACAAAAAAAGACAGTTGTTCAGTTGGGCCTAGGTTGCTATAGTTGGAAAGCTGAAGCCAAGATGTAATAGCTTACTGAGAGCTACTCACAGCAGTTCAGAAAGCTGTCTTCTACTGAGAGGGAGCACCAGTTCATCCAATTCAGTATTCACTATACCAAAGGTATACTACATCCACTCCACAGACTACTTGAAAAGGTTGGCAGACCACTTAATATATATATATATATATATGTTTGGCTCAAACCAAACCACATGCGTAACTCATATCTCAGTAACACCCCACACACAGTATTAGCATTGCATCAAAACCAGTTGCCCAGTTCAAACATGACATTTTAATCCTGTTCTCCCAAATCTGGTAGCTACAACATGTGTTAGATTCATACTGCATACACTATAGTTCCCCTCACACATACTCACCCATGTAACATGTTCTGGGGCTTTTTAAGACATTGTAGGACCTTGGACAGAATGTTTGAGACCTCTTCCTCAGGCTCAATGTTCTGTAGTGGTTCTAGTGCTTGATCGAGACTTGGGAAATCTAAGTTTTAGTCCCCACTCAGGTGTGAAGTTCATTAGGTGACTTTAGCCAGTCACTGACTTTTAGCCTAACCTTCTGTACTGATTCTAGGGCCATGATCCACTCTGCTCCCAGAACAACTGAGACTCAGGCTTCTGTCAAAATAAAAGAAAATGATGGTCTACTGATTACATAAAGATGTTAAGATGAATACAGCAATGAAACCGAAAGGCATAGCAAGGTTAGCACATCCCTCCAGCTGATCCAACCTGTCCTTCATCTCAGCTGCCACTCACCAGGGTACACACAATGAACTAGATGCCACCTCAGTGGACTGGGTTCTTGGGCTGGACTACAACCAAAATGCATGCCCTCATACCAGACTGCTGGCCTAATTTTTTCCTGATCTTTCAATATCCCTCTCTGCCTTGTTCTCAAAAGTTCTCATATTTTCACGGGCAAAGAGGAAGAAGATATCTCATTCTGACAAAGAAACAATCTTGCAGGCATTTTAGGATAGAAAAATTCTTATCTATCTCTACAACATGACCTTCCATAGCTTGCTTCAAAGCTGCTGCTGCTGCCTCCTCCTCCTCCTCCTCCTCCTCCTCCTCTTCTTCTTCTTCTTCTTCTTCTTCTACAGGCCTGTTTGATGGACTTGTAAATACCCAGTTACCAATTTATGCATCCCTTAAGCCTATAAATCATGTATATAGGGGGAATGTAAGAGCTAACCAATCATGCTCTGTCAATTCTTCTGAAAATTCCAAAGCCCTGCCCCTTCCTCACAAGGCTGTTGTGAGGATTACATGGAAAGGAAGAAGAGTATTGTGTAAGCTACCCTGTACAATAAAAGCAAAAAGAAGATATACTAGGAAAAACATTTCAGAGTATGGGTTGCATTGAGTTGTCTACTGTAATGCCACCTGTAGCTGTAATCTTCTTACTCATACTGGCCTAATAAGAAGACACTGTCATTAGCAGAATTTGCTTTGTGATTTTTTTTTAACCATTGGGTTCATGGAGCTCAAGAGTGAGATTCTGAAAGAAACGGATCATCAATCATCAGTCCCAAAGTTGATGTAGCCCTGCCTTAGGGTTGACAGAACCAAAAAGCTTGTCCCTTATAGGACTGGTAGGTGTTGCTTATTATTAGAGATGTCTCCTATTTGAAGTTTTCAAAACTTTTTCTTTTATATAGACTGAATAAAATGACCCCAAATCTTTTGGGGTGTGGGGCTTTCATAAATTTTATGAACGTGGACAATATGACAATTTTACAAAGAAACACGTGGCTAAGTTAACTGAAATCAACATTTTCATTTGTATTCTGCATTTAGATAGGACACAAACTTGTTAATTGCTGCTTCCTGATGCTTTAAACTCTGCACGTCATGAATTTCAACTGTCCCTTATTGCCGTTTTGAGAGACTTGCAACACTATTCTGTCTCTGTTGGAAGCTTCTTTCATATGCAAGGCTGAAGGCAATTTCACCCATTTGTTCTTAAAAATGCCCTAAGTGCATCCATTATAGGGCACCAGGCTGGGGCAGGCTTCTGAATTACCAAACCCCATGCTCTCTCTAAGTGTTCTCAGGACATGAACCTTCAACCAAACAACAAATATAAATTGATTCTAGTTGTTAAGGCTTCCCCTGAAAGAGACACTTACCATCAGCACTCTTCAGAGGGCCTTTCCACACTACACTGTTATAGTGCTATTATTCAGCTTTCAACATCCTATGGAATCCTGGGGTTTGCAGTTTAGGGAGGGGATTTTGAATTCTCAGCCAAAGAGCTCTTTGGCCTCAGTAAACTACAAACCCCAGAATTCCCCAGGATGCTGAAAGTGGTAGTTGAAAGTAATAGCACTATAACAGCGTAGTGTGGAAATGGCCAGAGTCTTAGAATCATTGAGAGTGAGTAGATTTTCTGGAGTATCTACAGTCCCCAAGAGAGTAGAGGGAGGTGTAAGTGGCTCTTAAAACGAGGCTTACAACAATTTTCTGTTCATAGTATAGAGCAGGGTTTTTCAACCAAGGTTCTCCTGAATCCTAGAGTTCTGCAAGAGGTAGCTAGGGGTTCCATAAGAGATCGTGATTGGGGAAAAAAAAATCTTTTTCAGCTGTAGATATAGTAATTTTTTTTTCAAGAGTTCCTTGAGATCTGAAAATTATCTCAAGGATTCCTCCATGGTAAAAAAGTTGAGAAAGGCAAGTGTAGATATTTGTTGTTACATGCCTTCAGGTTGTTTTTGACTTAACATCAACTCTAAGGCAAACATATGATGGAGTTTTCTCAACAAGATTTGTTTGCCATTGCCTTCCTCTAAGGCTGAGAGAATGTGACTGGCCCAAGGTCACCCAGTAGCTTTCCCTGGCTGAATAGGAATCTGAACCCTGGTCTCCCAGAGTCCTAGACCAACATTCAGCTCACTATGCTACACTGGCACAGATACAGCCCTACTTTATCATGCTGTTTTTACAGGCAACGGAAAACTGCAGCTTTTGTTCTCATTTCTGTTCTCTCTCACTCTCACACACACATACATTTTAAAGCCATGAGACAGCCATGGGGTGAAAAAAAAATAACTGCTGCACTTCTCTACTTTGGTTAGAATGCCATCTGGTGGCATTAATACAACACTAAACAAGGAAGGCTGCATCAATAGGAGTATACTGTCTATGTCAAGGGAAGTGGTAGTACCATTCTATTTGGCTTTTTTCAGACCCCACCTGGAATACTGTGTCCAGTTCTGGGCACCACAGTTCAAGAAGGACATTGACAAACTGGAACATGTCCAGAGGAGAGCAACCAAAGTAGCAGAAGACTTAGAAACCATGCCCTATGAGGAGTGTTTTAGGAACTGGTATGTTTAGCCTGGAGAAAAGAAGGTTGAGAGACAACATGATAGCTATGTTTAAATATTTGAAGGGACGTCACATGGAAGATGGAGCAAACCTGTCTTCTGCTTCTCCAGGGATTTGGAAATGGAGCAATGGCTTCAAACCTCAGGAAAAGAGATTCCATCTGAACATTAGGAAGAACTTCCTGATGGTAGGAGCAGTTCAGCAGTGGAATACACAGCCTCTGAGTGGGGTGGAGTCTCCTTCTTTAGACATTCTTAAACAGAGGCTGGATGGCCATCTCTCCGGAATATTTTGATGGTGTATTACTACATGGCAGGGGGTTGGACTTGATGGCCCTTGTGGTCTCTTTCAACTCTGTGATTCTATAAGACAGTCATCTGGGGGGAGCTGAAGAAAGTGGTTTGAGAGAACATCACTTCTTATGATATATAAATATTATTGTATTTGGTCAAGCAGGTGTTGCAGACCTCCAGCAAAATATGATGGAAGAAAACCTGACAACATTATTGAACGACTTTGGACTTTTTCCAAAATAACAGTAAAAAACTACCTAGCATTTATACAAGTCTTGAAGGCTTTGTCTCACTCCCGCCACCATCACAGGCAGGTTCAGTGAGAAAGACACAGGCATCTTTCTCCGGGCTGCTTCCAAGCTGTGGAATTTCCTCCCACGAGAAGCTTGGTTGGACCCCTCTCTCCTCTTTGTCTGTCAGCAAGCAAAGACCTTTTTTTAAAAAACATACAGGCAGACCTTTAGCTCATCATTCATGTGGCAGAAGAGGATTTTAATAGGGCTTTGTTTTTATCTTTTTATTATGCTTTAAGTGTGTTTTAAAGTGTTTTGACTTTGTGGATTTTTTGAAAAAAGAATCTGTTTAATGGTCTTTAACTTTTGCATTAATAGTTGTTTTAGGTTTTGTTTTGTTTTTTAAGCTCTACCTTTCTTTTAATTAGATGCAAGCACCCTTGGGTCCTTCCTGTGCAAAGAGAAAGATGGGATACGAATGAAGGAACAAATATGAATAAATATTCACTCATGCATCTATACATACCAGGAAGGGGAACATCTTGCCCATGGGCCTAGTCCACCTTGCCGGCAGCTGGAATCTGGCTCACAGAGGGCCCACAGTAACTTCCTCTCCCACATCCTGCCCTTTTGCAAGTAGGGAGGCAAGCCTGGGAAAAGCCAGCCAATCACAGGCTTTGGAATATTGTGGGGGCGGGAATATAAAAACCAGAGGTTTATCTGTAAAAAGGTTAAATAGGGTCAGGTAGAAAATGAGATAGGGCCAGTTACAAATAGAGATGGGCAGTTAGAAAAAAAAAGAAATGGAGGAAATCCGAATAGAGTTTTGAGAGCTCAGAATGTGGAGAGAGTTCAAAGAGAAGTAACTTGCCCTCTGTCCACATTCTCAGCTCCCAAAAGCTCTATTCAGATCTCCTTCATTCCCATCTTTCTAACTGACTTTATTTGTTTATGTTGCTTTCTTTGAAACTGAGGAGTTACTGTGTAACGTGCATGGAAACAGCTTTATTTTATTTGTTATACCATTTCTTTTTATTTTCTACAACTTTGTCCAGTTGTTTGAATCTAATAATTAACAAGAAAAAGTGGTCACATTTCACCAAACAGCCCAACGATCAGCAGACCAACTGGCCCAGTATAGCTACCTTGAAACCTGAGTACCAGATCCGGAGAAGGATTCTATGGACAAAGGGGCAAGGTGAATGACAGGAGCCCAAGGGTTGGAACAGTTAACTAACTTCTATGCCTGCTATTTCAGTACTGAATCTTATGGTTGTTGTTGACGATGATGATGATTATAATAATAATAGTAATAAATTTTATTTGTTCCGTGTCTTTCCCCAAGGCTTGAGGTAGGGTACAGCATATATAGAACTAAAAAAATCATAGTTAAAACATGCTAAAACACAGACCATTTAAACTATAAATATACTGTAATTAAAAAATATTATAATTAAAAGTACAATTAAAAATACCATTAAAAGTACCATTAAAATAGACTGGGTAGGCCTGCTGGAATGATGATGGTGTGAATAATATATTAGTGGGCTCCCTTATCTTATTCTTTCGGATTCCATGCTGATCAGTGTTTTTGTTGTGTATGTTTAGCAATCTGGGCTTTTGTGGATAACGGGCTTAGGGTCTGTTACACCACTGTCCAGAGAATGATCTGAAAAAACACTCGGAAGCTCACTGCAACAGGTTCACTAAGCACTCGAGGGACAAAATCACTAGTCACTTATATCTGTTTCAACATGAATAATATGGGTTGTAACTACAATACATGCCAAGAAGATGGTCTAGAGCTTCCTAATAGGACGAATTTCACCTGTTCTGGATCATGGACCTGGACAAGGTATATGCAAGGACAAAGGTACATGAAGGGGCAGCAATAGTCAAATTTGCTTGACCTTGCCTTTCTTGGTATATAACATCAAGCAGGAGGAGACTGACCAGCTAGAGCCAACAGATGTTCATCTATAAATGCCATAGTCCTGGTAGTTGTTAAAGAGGTTGCAGAGAAGTCTCTCCAGGAAAAAAAAATCTTCCTTGTGCTCAGAGGATTGAAATAGTTGTCAGACAGCTGGCAAGTGTTGCTTTCCTGGGTAAGGTGCCTGATCAAGTTGTTCCCTGAAATTATACTAGATCTGCATCCCTTTCAGTCTGGTGTTAAGCTTTGTTTTGATGGATGACCTGTGCCTGGCGGACAGAGAAAGTGCAACCTTGTTCATTCTCCTAGACCATTCAATGGCTTTTGATACAATAGTATTATTGGATAGGCTATCTGGACTGGGAATGAGGGGTACAAGTCTACTGTCCTACCTGAATCTCAGAAGACAGTGCCAAGGAACTATTGCTCTGCCCATCCCAAGTGTTTCTTAATATCTACATAAAACCACTGACTAAAGCCACTTGGGTTTTGTCACTGCAGTATCATCAATATGTTGATGATAGCTACCTCTTTTACATCAGATTTGTATGAGGCAGTAGAAGTACTAAATTAATGCTTGGGATTGGACTGGATGGGGGCCAGAAGCTCAGTCCTAGCAAGACGGAAGTAGAGTTGGATGGACGGTGGTTGATTGACCAAGAGGAGATACCATTCTAGTGCTTCTGTGGAGGGCACCAATCCCCCTACACAGCCAGGTTTACAGTCTGGGGATGATCATAGATCCCACTTTGCTACTGAAGGCTCTGGTGAGATGGAGCACTTTTGACCAGCACAGGCTTGTTCACCACTTAGAGCATCTTCTGGACAGAAGCAGCATAGTCACAGCTCTCCACGCTCTGGTAGCCAGATTTTGGGATCAGAGTTAATGACAATATTAGTGTTCAATTCTAATATGTTAACCTTTTGGGGATGGTAATTATTTCAAGTGAAATTTTGTAAAATTTTGTAAAAATGTTGTAAACATTTTTGTAAAAGTTACATTATTTAACTCTGACTTTTATTTGTGTGTGTGTGTTTAAATCTATTTATTCAAAAATGACAGTACAAAAAAACATTCTACAATGTCAATAGTAACAATAAAATTCATAAATTACAATAATTTTACAGTCTTCTCTTGTTATTGTTTCTTCTTGTAAGGAAGTTGGTGATTCCATATATGTCATTGACCAACATTTAAATAATTAGTTCAATGTATATCTTAGATAGAGCTCTGCTGCTACATGTTATTCTATAAAGCTAATAACAGAAGAAGTGCATATATCTTTAACTGAAGAGTAGATATATATTATTAAATCTCTGAACTACTGTAAAGTACAACCATAATTCCCAGCTTAACATAAATTCTATAACCATATCTACTTTAAGCATTTATTCCAAATGTAATAATATCTTCTTCCGTCATCTTCTTCCGTCTAGATGCCCAAACAGGGGAAAGAAGCTACCAATCATCTCGAAATAAAAAAAACTGTGTTAAAACAAAATGGCTTAAGGCCTATTCCTAGTCCCAACTAGACCAGCCCCATTGGAAGGTACATTAGTGCTGGCTCATCATTTAATCCCTGATTCAAAGAGTCTGTTCTAGACGGAATTACCAGTAGGATTCAGGCCAAAATGTTCAGATGTGAAAATCAGAATGGCTGAAAATGTTTCTCACAAGGTAACATCCCAGCCTCTCCAAAAGGATTGTTGTCAAGTTCCTTTACATCATTGCTGACTTATGGCGACCCCTAAGGGCCTTCTTGGCCTTCATCGGCCTTCTTGGCAACACTTGTTCGGATGGGGTTTGCCTTTGCCTTCCTCTGAGGTTGAAAGAATGGGACTTGCCCAAGGTCACTCACTGCATTTCCATGGCTGAGTGAGGATTCCAACCCTGGTCTCCAACATCTTAGTGCAACACTCAAACCACCACACCATGCTGATTCCGCCTTCAAAATTACTCCACAAATAACAAATTGAAGCACTAGAAATCTGTTCCTTTTTAACGCAACACTGTTAACACTTGTGTTATTATAACAATTAAAACAGTGACTTTAAAATTTGGTGGGGCTTTTAAAAAAACAATGGGATATAACAGATTGATTTTTAATGAATTACTTCAATTATGTCAATGAATTACAAGTTCTGGTTAGGCTACACTATTTCGTATGGGGTGCCTTGGAAACAGCAGTTAGCAATGGGACAGTTGTCTTTTGTGCTGACTGTCAATTGGTTGTTGGGAATGTGATTCGAGTATGAATCAGAGTTCTCCAACTGTATGTGGTCCATTTGCAAGCACATGTCAAAGGACTGATGTTCCCCTTTAAAAACTCTGCCTGTCTTAGGAACCAAGCACCCAAAGAGATGCCTATTTCCACAACAATCTCTGTGTTGAAATGATCCCTTCCCTTGGGATACCATCATTGTCTGAAGCAAGGGGGGAAGCAACAAAGGGAGAGAGGCCTTCTAAGTTGCGGCACCCATTTTGCGGATTTTGCCCCCACCCTAAAGCTTGCCTGGCACCTACTCTGATCTCTCTTTGGCTCTAGAGGCCTCTCCTCACCGCAGTGTTATAGTGCTATTATTCCACTTTCAACATCCTATGGAGTCCTGGGGTTTGCAGTTATGGAGGAGCCTCAAGGGTCCTTCCCTAAACTGCAAACGCCAAGATTCCATAGGATGTTGAAAGTGGAATAATAGCACTATAACAGTCAAGTGCAGAAATGGACTAGGTAAAAACATCCCCCCACACAACTATTCAAGCTTTCAAACTTCTATCGTGTTTTTTAATGTCTGGAGCAGAATGTTCCTCCCCATGTTGTTGGACTGCAACTCCCACCATCCTTAGACAGCATCTAGAGAGCTGCATGATTCCCACCTTGGTCTGACAGAGTTGCTATAAAACTTATTATTTTTATGTAATATTTTGTGGACTACTTTTTAATTGCCTCTGTCGTTCTTCTTACTTGTTGCCTCTTTTTTTGTCACTGTTGCAGAAACTTCTCTGAAATTGCTTACTGAAGGAGGCAGTATTAAAAAGAATCTGAAAATAAATCAACAGACCAGCCAACTTCCAATGGTATTGCAAGTCATGGGAGGTAATAGGACAGAGATTGTCAAAGGCCACACAGTAAGTTTATGTCAGAAGCAACATCTGAGTTTCAGTGGCCACATACTATGGAATCCTGGGATTTGTAGTTTGGTGAGACACCAGAAGTCCTTGGCAGATAATTTCAGGTACCTCATGAAACTATGAATCCCAGGTTCCACAGGATAGAGCCCTGGCTGTTGAAGTGGTATCAAAGTGTTTTAATTACACAGTGCAAAAAAGACTCCACGCACTGTAAACCAATTTGGCCTCTTAGAGTGTATCTGCACTACAAAGTTATAGCAATTTGATCCCACTTTAACGGCCATGGCTTCATAATCCTGGGATTTGAAGTGCGGTGAGATGCCTTCCTCTGAATTAGAAGCCTAGAGCTTTCGGGCAAAGACTTCTGAGTACCCCTTTCAAATCTACAGATCCAAGGATTCCACAGGATGGACCCATGAGAGTTAAAGTGGGATCAAAACACTACAATTGTGTAGTGTGAATATGCTCTCTGTCACTATGCTACATTAGCTGTAGAGAAAAGAAACATATGTCAAAGTTTCTGTGGTACCTGTGTAAGTGGGTGGCATCCACAAATGGAGAAACAAAATGCTCACGAAATACACATCACAGTTTTTAAAATGTGAATGAATAAAAATGTGTGCAACTGAAAAATGCTCACAAATGTCCCACAGAAAAATTGAATATAAAGATATATAGTTTCTTGTAGGAATATTTACCCACATGTCCTTTGACTTTGCTACATTTTGTTGTTTTACAACCCTTAACTGAAACTGGCATTGTTATCATTTGATGTACCCAAGGTACTCAGCACTGTGAATTTGCAAAATATTTGTGCTGTGACACAAAAATCAAGTAAACAAAAACAAACAGTCACCTTGTTGGTACTGAACTCCTGGAAGTTCCATAATGCTGGGGTTTAAGAAGAAAGATATAATTGAAAGAAATCTATATTTAAATCCATTTGGAGTTTGCACAAGCACATATAGAAGACATAGCAAGCTTATGGGGGAATCTGGACTGATAAGGTTCTCTGGACTGGTAAGACCAAAACTGAACTTTATGGCCTGGCTGTACATTGCTATGTGTGTCACAAAGGCAACAACACTCATTCCCCTGTGTGCACAGACACTCTCATGGTGGAGTACAGTGCATCAACCCACACACCCTTGCTGTTGAGATAGGTGGACAATTACCGTTAGAAATGGGATAAATTCTGCTTTACCCAAGAGGAATGTTGAAATTTAGCATAGATACCAACCTCCACTACAAGCAGTCTTTGGGACTGAATAAGAAAGAAGGATCCGTACCACATAAATTCAAGGAAAAATACAGGCTGAGAAAGACCAATCCAGTCAGAATGTCTCACTTAAAGATCCCGGGAATGGATGTACCATCAACTTTCACTATCATTATATCTAAACATTATATCTATCATTGTATCTAAACAGAGCGCTTGTTGACTGCCTATTACCAATAATAGTTTTTTGTGTAACATTGTGGTCTCAGACCCTTATATGTGAGTTCTTTCTGTACGTGCACATGGATGTTATGTTTGATACATAGTTGTTAAGAATATACTGTAAGATTTTGGTTGGTATAAATAGTAATATTCCATCATTGCTTCATGTGTTTTTTTTATCCCTCCCATGAGTGGTAATTTCCTTAGTTCTGAGAGGGAAGTGCTTCTAGGTTTTTTTGGTGAAGTATGGTGGTGGAAACATCATGTTGTAGGGATGTGTTTCCTACAGCTGGTCAGGATTGAGGGCAAGATGGAATGAGCCAAACCCAGAGCAATTCTAAAGAAAACCTGTCTCGGATTGCAGATGACCTGGAATTGAGGCAGAGGTTCAGCTTCCAACAGAAGAATGACCCTACATGCACAGTCAAAGTAACACTGGAATGGTTTCAGAAAAAGAACCTGAAAGTTCAGTCCAAAGCACAGACAGCAACAGGATTCAGATTTGGCACCAACACTTGAAAGTGTCTGTTCATCAGTGATCCCCATACAACCTGACAGAACTGAAGTGATTCCACCAAGAATGGGCAAAAATTACAGGACCAGGTGCACAAAGCTGATAGAGACTTACCCAAGCAGACTTGCAGCTGTAATTGGTGCCAGAGGTGTTTCTACAAGATATTAATGTGTGTCCGTATGAATACTCACACAACCGACATGTGCCGATTTGTTTTTCTTTCTCTAACATCTGTGCCACAATGAAAATAATTTCCACCCTCAATGCGGTGAGCATCATGTGTACATCAAGTTTTAGCAATACCAGTTAAATCCATTTCTATACTGAGTTGTAAGACAACAAAGTGTGACCAACTCACAGGGGGTGAATACTTCTATATAGCACTGTACATGTTAAATCCACATCAGTCGCAGCTGGTGGCATCCCTGTCAGTGGGGCGGTGAAATCTTTCCTGGTTTTATTTTATTTATTGGGTAATGATGTTATCCAAGATGCTGAACTTATCTGGGGTGTAGGACTTCACACCTTGGATAGTGCCTTTAAAATCTGGACTAAAACCCAGAGCATATTCACTATTCCACCAACATGGAATCTATCAGCTGCCAGTGATACACACTGGGGAAAGAAAACAACAGAAGAGATGGATTCTGTTGCTAGAAGAAAAAACAAAGGCCCACAAACCTATTTGAACCGAGAATTCAGGCGGGTTAGGGAGCCAATGTGGTGTAGTGGTTTGAACACTGGACTACGCCCCTGGAGACCAGGGTTTGATTCCCTGTTCAGCCATGGAAACCCACTGAGTGACCTTGGGCACATCACACACTCTCAGGCCAAGAGAAACTGTGATAGGTTTGCTTTAGGGTTGCCATAAGTCAGAAATGACTTGAAGGCACACAACAACAAGAGAAGCATAACAAAATTGATATTGATGGATTTTCATGTCTCTGAAGATATTTGTGTTAGAGTCACTTCCTTCTCCCCTGCCAACACTTCTCCAGGTGTAAACTGGACTGTGTAATTGGCGAAGGGAAGGTTGTATATTTTTTTGGATCAAGACTTATCTATAGTGTTTTTCCAGCTATCTAGGCCATTTTCGCACTAGATTGTTGTAGCGCTTTTATTCCACTTTCAACATCCTGTGGAATTCTGGGGTTTGTAGTTTACTGAGGCCAACGAGCTTTTTGGCTGAGAATTCTAAATGCCCCTCCCTAAACTGCAAACCCCAGGATTCCGCAGGATGTTGAAAGTGGGATAATAAGAGTATAGCAGTGTAGTGCAGAAATGGCCCTAGTCTGGAGGACTGGCAATCTTTTGTCTCTAAAGCAAAAGAGACCAGCACCTTATTTGTGCCATTAACTATAACAGTTTCTTTCTTTCCTATAATCTCAATGCGGACCAGCAACTAATCACTCGTGGACTGGCATTGGTCCATGGACCACTGCCTTGAGTGGGACATCAGTAGCAGCCATACTGGCCATAAATCAGAAAGAGTGGGCAATGCATGTAGAATCAGGACCTCATTTTCTTGAGTCGATGCGGTGATCAGCATCAATAATCCTAAACTAGCAGGTCTTCCTTCCCAGCAGTAGCAACACAACATACCATGTCACATACTTACAAAGCTTGGTCCTTCTCCCACCGAGGAGCACGAGAGCTAGCATAGCACCAATTTGTATCATGTTGAGATCAGGCAACTTTTAGCCAGCGTCTGAGGCTTGGTCTGCAATTAGAAAAACCAGGGATTGGTCAAATTAGTTTAGCTCAGAGCCTGGGAAAGTTACTTTCTCTGGAAGACAGCTCCCACAATTGCTTAGCTTATGCTCAACTAGCCTAGGCAGTGACCATGCTGGTGGGGACAGAGTATTTTTGGGACTTGTCAACCAAAAAGTAACTTTTCCATGTTCTGGTTTAGCTCAAGCAGAGACAGCTATGAAAGCTATAAATGTAAAGGCCTTATGAAGTCTAGTTGTTAAAAGCATGAACAATGAGCCAGTTCTATCAGCTCTCCTGAGTTCAAATTTCAGCCCAAGTTTGTCCTAAATCCATTTTAAAGACCTTTACCAGATCACTCTCCCACACTGGCTCAGAAACCTCAGATTATTAATACGGGGGAGAGTTGGCAGATTTCAAGGTCCGACCTGAACTTTTAGAACCTGAGCCAACTTCACTGAGTCTCCAGGGGACACAAACAGAGCTTGAAAAAGTTCCTTTTTAAAAAAAAAAAGATTAGAACTCTCAAAATATCCCAGCCAGCAAAGAAAAAAAGAAGAGTATCTCAAAGTAAGTGGACAAAATGAAGGATGAGTTTACATACGCCTGTTTGGAGAACTTTTGTAAATTTTTTGAAATTTTGTTGAAAATGTTTTTGGAAAAAAATTGTAAGTTTTTGAAAGCTTTTGGTATTTGTTGCATCTAAAGTCCATCAGGCAAGCTCCACCAGCACCCCCAACTCACCAGAGGATGTTCTATCATATGCTACTAAGTTCCACCCTCTTGAGTTCCAAAAGTTCTATATTCCCCTCATCACACTGTCTTGTGGCAACTCTGTAGCGGGTAAGGCAACAGTGGCTGACATGAGACCATGCTACAGTTCTGTGCAATTAAGCAACGAGCAGTATAAATGATGATGGATTTATGGAGCACTTGCAAAAAGTAAGCATTTTTATTCTTTTTGTTACATTTATATCCCACTTTTCCTCCTGGGTGCTCAGGCAGCAGGCCTCATCCTCTGCTCCATTTGTATGTTCACAACAACCCTGCAAGGCAGGTTGGGCAGAAACAGAGTGACCAGCTCAAGTATTCTAAGGAGCTTCATAAGCAAATCAGAATTTTAAGCCAGGTTTCTAAAGCCACAGTCTAACACTTTCACCACAAGAACACACTTATTTTTGAGGTGGCTCAGATCCTGGAACTTCAGGTAAAACCGTGAGATCTCTGAGATCTGGCAATCCTGTCCCTGCATCTCATCAATCACTACAAACAGTTAGCAACATGTTTCCATGAATCAACTGTAACTGCTCAGAAACCTTTGCCAAAAGTCATCACAAGCGTATTAGTCATATATCAGTGACTGAAGTCTATGGAGAGAGGGGTAAAAAAGGCTGAACAAAATCTCCGCATATTCTGTGTCCAGGAAAAAATAAAATTAAAAAAAGGAAAGTGTCATGGTTTGGTTCATTCACAGATGCAAGGCCACCATTTGATAACTGACTTGCCCACGCAAATAAGCCATTACAGTTTAAACCATTCACGGGGCGACCACTGACATTGTCCAGTGAGGTCACTTCTTGCATTCACCTATCACCAAGCGCAAATCATTAAGCAAATGCACAAACATGTGCAAACCAGCCCATGACTGGAACAAAGTGACTTGGCAAAGTGGCTTGATATTAGAGTGTGTGTGTATTATGGTACCATACACACAGCAATGATAAGCAGGCCAAATGAGCTTTAAGTCCAGCCTGCAGAACTGTGACTTCATCATATCAGTTGCATATCTTTCATACTTCCAATGCTGTTCTGTGTTTTCAAGTTGTTTCAGACATATGGCGAGCCTAAGGCAAACCTATCATATGGTTTTCTTGGCAGAGTTTGTTCAGAGGTCATTTGACCTTGCCTCCTTCTGAGGCTGAGAGAGCATGACTTGCCCAAGGTCATCCAGTGTGTTTCCATAGGAGAGTGGGGAATCGAACCCTTGTCTCCCAGGGTCCTAGTCCAACCTTGAAAGCACTACCCAACACTGGCTCGGCACATTCCCTTGGAAACTAAGGAATAGTTTTTATTTCCACAAACCAGACCTGAGGATAAGTCTGCAAAGCATGGTGCAATTGACTATAGGGCAGGGGCAAGAACTGTGTCGTCCTCTACATGCTGTTGAACTGCAATTCCTAGCACCCATAGCCAGCGTAACCAACAGTAAAGAATGCTGGTGGCTGCAGTTCTCATGTGGAGAGTTGCAGAATTCCAACCACTGTTGTAGGGCTAAGATTTATTCTCTTTCCAAATACAAATCTGAAAGCAATGATGGATGGAAATAGAGATGAAGAACCAGTGTTTTGGAGAGGTCAAAGAAGTTATGTTTTGTCTTGTCCAACCCAGTACCCAGAACTTTTTTTAAAAGTTACCTTTTCAGATTATTATTCCCAGAACCCACAGCGAGCATGGCTTAGTAACAGGTCTTCTGGGAGTTGTAGATTGGTACCTTCTAGATTTGTTTATAAATCTCATCACCCATAAGCAGCAAGGCCATGCTGGCTATAAATGGGAGCTGTAATCCAACATGGTTGGAAGGTATCAGATTGGGTAATTTTGGCCTAGATGCAATATTAGAATAAATAGAATAATTATCATGAAAACTAATCAAAGAAGAAATGGCTCATGAGACATGCAGGGATGTTTTTTCATCCACATTTGGATAGGAAGAAAGGCTCCTGCTTTGGATAGAAACATGACTTTCACTGTTGTGCTTTAGTTGGTGCTCTAATAAAACCATAACATATGCATTATATCTTTAGATGTCACTATAGCACCGTGCAGAATAGTAATCTGTTTAGCTCTTAAATAGAGCTGCCATTTCCATCACCATCTACGTATCAGGGCTGTGTGGGAAAAGAATGGACACACACAAGCAGTCACGCAAGACAGACAAGGGAAATAGCACCATTTGAGAGCAATCTTCTGGGGACAAGCAGGCGAGGAGCTTTGACAAATGGTAGTAGAAGATACTATCATACTTGTGAATGCTGTTGGGAACGATCAAAGAGACCTGTTGGAGTCTTCTGTTGTTAAATACTTTTTAGAAATGTACCTTTTAGATGAAGTTCACTACAGTGGCCCCAAGACATGCCAGATACACATACTGATGCTGACTTGGAAGTATAGAAGGAGCAACATTGGTACAGACAGTAATACATGGCCTCCACCTCAATTCTGCTCTAAGAAAATAGGTTCCAAGCCAAAAATTTCACTGGATACATGCAACTGTGCTATTTTTAAAAATTACAGAACTGTTTAGTTCCTCAAAAGCAATGTGAAGATGGAAACGTGTAAATCATGGAAGCTTGGGGGTGAAAAGCAAGACTTAAGTTGCCTTTAGATATGAAGGCTATTCACCTAAGTATAGCATATGAGCCCTGACCAAACGCCCATGTGTTTTCCTCTTCTTCTGCAATGAATCAAGGAAGCCATGGAAAGGACACACAATTCTGAAAGCAAGACACGGGGACTAGAATTCTGCTGATGGAATTTAAGTAAATTGACACAATGGTTTCAGTAGACAAGCAGCAGAGGACTGGAGCACCACTGTTGTATCAACAAAGAAAATTGCAACATGGTGACATGCGTGAGAAAAGCCAAGGAGAGAAATCCCAGAGAATGGAGTTGTGGACAGAATTCCTGAGATGCTCAGCTTTTACCTTAGAAAAAGAGAATGTCATGGAAGATAGATATAAAATTTACAACAAATTTAAAACTGAGAGAAAATTTCTACAAAATGCTTTATAGATGGTATATGACACCTGAGAGATTGCAAAAAATAACTAAAAAGGGAAATGTAAGATGTTGGGAATGTGGTGAAAAGGTGGGGTCCTTTTTTCATATGTGGTGGACCTGTAAGATAGCGAGGAAATTTTGGAAAGAAATCCATGATGAAATTCAAGGAATTTACAGATTCAATTTTGAAATAAAGCCAGAATTTTATTTGTTAAATATGTTAGGACAACAAAGAGAAATAAGATGCCACCAGAAGATGTTGTTATATATGATAACTGCTGTAAGACTGACATATGCGCAATATTGGAAAAAAGGGGAATATGTAGATATAAAAGAATGGAAACTTAAGATTATGGATATGGTAGAAACAGAAAAGTTAACATTTTTATTGAGAAATAAGCCTATCCAGAACTCTGAAAGGGAATGGGGGAAGTTTTGAATTGGATAAAGATATAACAAACAATGTAAAGATATGTATTAAGCAGCAATGTAACGAGTAACAATGTATGATTATTGGTGGACTGAAGCAGAGGTATGATTATTGTAAAGTTAAAAATATGTATGCATTAAGATAAATAAGCAGATACAATTGGAAAAAAGAAGGAAGGGAGGAAAGGGGGATTATTTCTTTTATTTTTTATTGTAAAATTTAATAAAAATATTTCGAAAGAAAGAAAGAAAGAAAGAAAGAAAGAAAGAAAGAAAGAAAGAAAGAAAGAAAGTCTGGAGCTAGCATGGTACAGTGGTTTTAGCACTGGGCGATGACCATGGAGACCAGGATCCTCACTCAGCCATGGAAACCCACTGGGTAACCTTGGGCAAGTAACACTCTCTCAGCCTCAGAGGAAGGCAAAGACAAACCCCCTCTAAATAAATCTTGTCAAGAAAAACCCATGTTGGGGTCACCTTAGGGTTGCCATATGTTGGAAATTATTTCCAGGCACCTATAACCACCACCAGCAACGCAACTCTAGCCCCTGGGGCTGCAAAAGGAAAGATCATGAATGCAATTAGCCTGATGATTAATTATGTTCCATCTTTTAATCTACTAAAGATTCTACTTGGGTATTTAGATAGTATACTTAGAAATAAAAATTATCAGCTATTTTGCAGTTTATTAACTGTTGCTAAAATATTAATCACAAGCAAACCTCCTACCCTGAAGGAATGGTTGACTAAGGCTGCAGTCATATTGAACTCAATGAGGCTTATTTCTAAGTAGGCACATATGGGATTGCACTGTAGGAGTCTGAGACCTGATGCACTGTACGCATTGCAGATATCTATTTTATATCCTGCCTTTCTCCCAATAAGGGATCCATACGATGGCAAACAAACAAACGTGCAGAAAAATATACAACAATGGACAGAACAGTGCATATACAAAGTGCATTGCTGTAAATGATTTTTCCTTCTGCCTTTCATAGTTTTAGAATACTGGGTTGGATCCAGATTCAGGAAGTTTCCACTGGGCTGGTGGAAGCGATTTCTTTGTTGTCTCCTCCCCATGGCTGCTCCTTTAAAACTCTTTAAAATGTTACCCAGAGGGACAAGATAACCAGCTGGATGGGATGAACTACAGTTGAAGGGAAATGAGGGATCCCTGAGAATCAAGTGGCGGTGCTTTCCATGAATGGAGACCTTCCAACTGACAGAAGGCAGACTCCAGATTCAGTCAGTTGTAATTTTGAACAACCGAGAGATGGTGATGTCTGGAAATGTTTTCGAAGTCAGACGCTCTGTCGAGCAAACTGTACAGTGGCTGAGAATGAGAACCAAAGATCTTGCAAATCTCCTCGTCCTTCCCCAGGACTAGCTAGAGTTTTACAATTGCACAATTGAATAATAAATTATGCCAAGCTTGTTCAAGTTGTATAATGCATACACACCAGAATTATTTTTGACGTCAATTTTTAACTTGTTAAAAGTACACACACACACACACACACACACACACACACAGACCCCTGCCTGAAGTTAACCAGATGTAAGGTAACATACACACACCAGGCTCATACACTTCAGATATAGCAGATTCATCCATCTGTGGCAATTTCTAGCTACCATTAATTTATTTAGCTGGATAAGAATGACTGAGCATCTTAAGCATCTCATTGTCCCCAAAGTGTTCTTTTTGTAGTTTTTAAAGTTGACTCCCACAACTTCACACTTTCCAGAAGTGTTAAGACCACAAATCCAATAGTCTTATTGGTGATGGGTTCATGAGATAGATCTGTAGTATAAAGCCAGGTTGGAAAGGCTGTCCCAAAGCATGAGATCTAATAACCTGCCCAGTTTAATTTTTATCACAGATCTCTTTTTCTTCTTCCCACCCGCACCCACTGTCATCAACATGTGTGCTGTTCGACTACCCTGGATTCTTTGTCTGGGTTGGAAAATGTAATGTTTTCATTTCAGCTAGAGGACACTGATCCATTTCAACACTGAAGTCAGCAAGATGTGGTTACACAAGATCAGTTAATGATTCAGGGATGCAGACCTTTCAGTCTGAAATATTCAGAGTGCCTCTATACACAAAAGCTTTTTTTCTACAGTACTGAGTAACTGCATCATCTACCTCTTCACTTGCTTCGAATCAAGAAATACAGATTGCAGAGATAAATGCTAAAGGATATTTCGGCATGCAGTGGTGAATGGTCCCAAGTCCAAGGCCTGTCATTTCCAGTGTCAAACAATCTCAGTGCTCTCCAACCATTCTCCCCTTTTTGAGATCACCCATTATTCTTTACAACATAGGAACAGTGAGTGTTGCCCAAGACACCCCACCTTCAGTGTGGGAAGGAGGAAGCAAATTATCACACTAGTTAAATTTAGGTAGTTATATCTAAGCTCTCACAGAGTGCTGTTACCACCAAATTAACTTGTTAAGCCTCATCAGATAAGAAACCAATTAGTATTTATTTCGCTAAATGCAACCAATTACAGTCAGCCCTCCACATTTGTGGGTTTCACTTTTGCTGATTTGATTATTCATGGATTATTTGCTGTCAGCTCTGCTGCCTCCCTATGCCATTTTTAATAGGGACTGCAAGCCTTGTAAGATCGAGAAACTGCAAATGAAGCTTGTAACTCCCTATTAAAGATGGTGTGGGGCAGCAGTGGAGGTGGCAGTAAGTCCCACCAGCCACCCACTTCTGCCTTGTGAAGGAACCCTGATGCCTCAAAAGGAATCCATGGTGGGTTCAATATGTTAAATATGGTTTGGGAGGGCCTAGAGTTATTCACATTTTTTTCACTTTCATGGGGGCCTGTGGCCCCAACCCTAGTGAATGTGGAGGGATAACTGTATTCCAAGCTCTGGTCATGTCTGCACTTTTCACATCTCAAGGAATTCTTCCACATTGCCTCCTTGAAACCCTGGAAATGTCAGTGAACTCTTTTTTGGGAGAACTTCAAGCCTAAGAATTTGCTTTTAGCCACTAGAACAGGAAGCTGTTTTTTTGAATTGCAACTCCCAAAATTCACATAGCAATGCAAGCTGGAGGATACTGAGAGTTAATAGACCAAAAAGTCAGCTTTTCTACTTTCTGAGTTGAAATTCAGGTGACAGCTCTTTCACACAGTAATCTTCTCTTGGCTCCTAGTTTTGTTTTTAGTTTTGTTTTTACTAGTCTAAAGTAAAAGTCATTTTGTTATTGTATTCTTAATGAGGAAGTCAACAAATGGCAACAAGTCTACTGGAAGCCCCATAGAAATCTCCTGGTAGTTCTGATTCTCTCTTCTGCCTGCCATTTCTCTAACATATATTCCAGGGTTCATGCTTAGCTCATCAAACTTGTTGAGTACCCTTAATACTTCCCCAAACCTGCATGTTGCACAGGCAAGATCATAGTGATGGACAAGTTTTCAAGCAAGTTAAGCTGACATCATAGATCTTATGAAGGACTGCCAGAGAATCACCAAGAAACTTCCCAGAAATATAGCTTGAAAATTACTAGAGGAGAACAGGAATTCTCCTCTCATCACCAACAAACTGCACCTCATCCATTTTTTTCAGACTTCTCATTTTGTGGAGAATTTTCAAAACAAAAAACTCCTGCAGACCCCCAAAGACCGCAGTATCAATCAGGTGGTGTAAGTAAAACTTGCAAAAGTGTCAACCGATTCTCTCTGGTTCTGCACAAGATCCATCCGTGTCCCATCAGCTTGTACTCTGCTCTTTTTTTGGTTGTGGCTTGTGTATATAGAAAAGAATCAACTGGAACTATCAAGTTCTACTCATGCTAGTCAGCATGTGTTAGGTCTTTCATACATGCATTATTTCTTATTGATGAGCTGCATGTGTAAACTGTGACTTTCTGAAGATCTAAAACAAGAGTTTGTGCTACTCAGATTATTTTACATTTTTCTTACTGTGGCCTAAGAGAACTTGTATGCTCATTTCTGTATAGCAAAGCCTAGAATAGTCACTTTTTTTGATAATCAAAGATTCATCCAAGCAGGCCTTTTTAGGAACTCACATGGTTGACATTACCTTCACTGTCCTTTATCACCTTCCTTGCCTCCTCTTCACTACCACAATTCTGACCCTAGGTGCAAGGGTTACTTAAAAATACATGTAGAACCCCTCAAGAGAATGCATGATGATCAAGACTGGGATTTGACAAATTCTGGTCAGGTGGAAGTAAGTGAGCAGTAGGTGAGATGTGAATATGTTCAATGTGACAATTTAATGGCAGAGCACCAATTTATGTCAACAGTTCTTTTAAAAAAAGGAAAGCCAACACAGATAAACACTGGCAAGACAGCAGTAGGAAACTCTGGTGCCAAGATCAGAGAGAAGGCTAACACCACCACTCCCTGTTGCACCCCAAATTCTTGTTAAATTTAAGGCACTGCTTTCTTTGTTGAAATGCTCCAAGTCTGGTGGAATTCTGGAAGGACAATACATCTAACATTGTGTTGCCTGCAAAAGAATGAATAAAGGTAAGGAAAGTTTGAGATTTTGAACTAGAAATGATATAAATAGAACTTTGTGCTAGAATACACCTTCCTTTCTCCAAAGGAAACCCTTCTCTTGGAAGAAAAAAGTCTACAGGAATTGGTGGCAGTGGAAAAAAAAACCCCACCTGTACCAGAAAAAAAGTTTTAGTCAGAATATGCAAGACCTTGGATAAAATTAGGTGGTCACATTGCTTCAGGTGAACAGGTTTTTGAAAGGAGCAGAGAGAAAATGTATAGCCATCAGGCTAATAGTAATTCCATTTCTTTGGAAAAAGACAGGGAAATGGAGAGGGTGGAAGAGATCAGAGACATGGTCAGGGAGAAATCCGTTTCAGTTTTAAAATGACAAGAATCAAAACAGAAAAAAATATATACTAAAGGTGGCAAGGGAAGACAGAAAAAGAGAAGGAATGTTAAACAAATGCCTAGGAGAAATCTCTCCTTTTATTTACCTCTCTGCATATACAGTACTTTTTTTTTGCATGTTAAGTATGAAATGCCAACTCAATTAAAAAAAAATCCCACAAAGTACACACTTGGAATTTTGCAAACTTACTACACTTCGTAGAACTGATAGGCACATTTTAAAAAAAATACACGGGGGCACATATTATACCTATTAGTGCTCCCACCTATATACAGTTTCTTCTAAATGCTGTTTCAACTGTCTTGTATGATATCAATCTCCTATCCTTAAATTTAAATGCAGCCTTTAGAAACAGATGCCCTCCAGATGTGTTGGACTATAACTTTCACAATGCTCTGGGCAGCTCTGCAATGCCATTTCAGTCCAACACATTTATACGGTATTAGGTTAGGCAAAGCCTGTTTAAGGCATATTCTTTTTTCCCCCACCTTCAGTATCAATGCATTACCCTCCCCAACCATCAGACAGCTCTTCTTGTGTAAACGTATGAAAACATCATATTAAAAAATTATACCTCCATTTGATCCCTCAAGTTCTGACATGCTTCTGCCCACTTAAAAGGGAAAATGATGTTTTATTCAGAAATCATAGTCACCTTTTACATTTTCACATTTCAGCATCTTTGTTCAAATCACAGCCTCTAAGAGGCTTGCACTCTTTCTCTCTCAAGGAAAGATCTAAGTAGTCCAAAAAATTGCAAAATTAACCAGCGCAACTAGCACTCCTAAAGCGTTTTTTGAAAAATAAATATAAGGTCTCTATTGCAGTATCAGTGAAGAAAGCTGCAGAGTTTCTTAACACTGAAAACTGTGAAATCACACACTAGGCAGCAACACTTTTAAGCCTCTGAAAGCTTGAAAGCATCACATCTAAATTATGCAGGTTTGTCCCAGCTTCATTTTTGAACACCCTCCACCCTCAAGAACTTAAGGATTACAAAGTTTTTGGTTTTTACTTTATTTTTTTTGCCAGTTACTTTGGCCTTCAGAACTTCAACAAAAAGACACTCGCCATTCTTAAGAAAGGAAATAAAAAAAAACCCTAAACCCATCCAAAAGCCAACAGACGTATGGATGCTACAGAAAACTCAGTTCAGCTAAGGGCTGGAAAATAAGTACATCAGGACAGGGCCTTTCACAGTAAAAGAGAACAGCTCACGCGTGGAAGAAGAATGTAGCATTGTGTCTTCATGTGCAGAAAATGTGGCTAAGGAAGAGGGAAGAAATAAAGATTCCCAACTCTTTTGTAACATGAACCAAGTTCTCCTAAATCAGTATAAAAAGGCATGTAGGCACCGTCTGACAAATCTTGAAATTCAAGGAGGCAAGGAAAAGCAACATACACATCACCTTCACAATACTGAGATTGGGTCTGTAGCTCATTCTGCAGAACATAGCAGCAGAATAGTCATCTGTGCTACTGCAGACAAGTTAGTCAAATTGCCACTTTTGAATGCTCCCTTCTCATAGCTACACAACCTTGCTTGCAAGTAGAAAAACTAGCAGAGTGTAGAGAAGGTGGGGCTAGAATCTCTCTGACTTACTATGTATTCTACTTGCATTGGAGATGGACTTTTCCCACGTATTTATTGTGAGGAGGGGAGAGTTCAAAAACGGCAGTTCCCACAATCTGAAGTAGTATAGCTCATTTGAGTCTTTTATTCTGCCACTCATACAGACCAGGGTACTGATTCACTTTATCTAGCTCTTCAGTGGGCTCATCTCAGAAATAATGGCTCAAGGCTTGCAAAAACATTCAATTCATATTTCCAATTTATTATACTTTTAGAGTATTCTTTCTTTTCCCCTTCTTCCCCTCCCCCCAACTCTGAGTAGGAAAACTTGCCATATGAAACCCAAATCAGCTGATTTTGGGGCATGGAAAGGTGTCAAGAGAAGGGCTACCGATCTTCTTTTTAAAGCCACTGGGGGAGGGACGAAGGGAGACAGCAGCAGTCTGGTGAGCAGAAAGGGAAAGATATCAACAATAAACCATTTTTTGTGGTGGCCGGAGACGGACAATGGTTTGCCCTGATAAACTGGCTGTTCTAAAGTCAAAGAAGGGAACAGGAGGATAAAACACCACCAGAAAAGTACCAATTGCCCCCTTTCCAGTCATTTTAGTAAGGGATCCCTCTTCCTCTTCCTCCTCTCGGAGGCACTCTACTCTGCCCACGAAAGGCTTTTCCATAAGCCGTGGATTGGACAGGGTTCCCCCACGTGTGGCTTGTTCCTGCGTCACTAGAACTAGCATTTGCCACTCCCGCCTCACTGTAGTTGTGAATTTTGGCCTCTGAGTGTGCCAGTGTGTTGTTGCTTCCCTCGGTTTTGAGGAAGGACTGACCAAGAGCAGAATGTATCCCCAAAGGGACCCGGGTGAAACGGAGGTCCTGGTCTCCTGGAAATTGAACTGATCCTGCCCCCTGGTAGCTGCTTGACTCCCCGAGATGACTTGTGGAGCCCAGAAAAGTCCTACTTTTCCCCAAGGTCTGAGGTGATGTCTCTGTTACGGTCTGGCTGGAATTCCGATCATCAACATCAAAACTGCAGCCCTCAGGCCCATCGGCACTGTAAGTCCTGGAAGAGGTTTGTGACCTGGCGTAATCCAAGGGAGGCCTCCCAACTTGGGGTTCATGCTTTGGATGACTCGGGGGCCCTGCCTCTTGCTGGGATAAAAGGTGGAGGAGGGCAGCTGTCACGACTGGGTTCAACTCCTCAGCTGCGTTGGAGATGTTTTCCTCAGCCAGATTGGGCGGCCGTGGTGGCGGTCCAGGAGGCTCAGGGGGTCTCTTCTCTGGTGGGAGAATGTGAGGACATGCTGTGGAATGGTTACTTCTTTTAAACACCATCTCAAAAGTACACGTGAACAAACATCAACACATTTCAGACACAGAAATATGGAGAAAGATATACAGCCACAGCTCAAGGGAAGAGCACATGCTTTGTATCGTAGCTTATCTCCCATCAAAAACCTAATAAGATAGCAGGGCTTGAAAGGCCTCTTTGTGACATCTTTGGAAGCCACCAGCAATCAGTGAAATTGTAGTAGGTACAGAATTATAAGTAGGGCTGTGTGTATGCTTGAGCTCTTTAAAAAAACAAACAAAAAACAAACAAAATTTCTACAGTAACTCACATTCTGTGACCTGCCTACAAGATGGAAACTTTAATTCTACTTGTTTTGTGTACTTTATCCTACTTCTGTCAGCCATGGGGAGCTGCAAAGAGCAAGGCAGGGTATGGAAGCCCTCCTCCCTAAGATATTGGCAAGCCCTTTCAATGGCTTCTGTAATTTTAGCAGTTATTACCAACACATCTTCAAGATTAGGAAGTCTAGGAAAAAAGCTTGTCCTTCAGAAGGAAAAAGAAGACAGGAAAAAAAAATCCCATGATGTAGAACACTATATCAGATGGAAAATTCACTCACAACAAACACAAAGCCCTTCCCATAATCAAAATCTCACAGGAAACTCATATCCCTAGTTAAGTTCTGTGCTTTTGTGGTGGAATGTGCATGGACTTTATCAGAGACCAAACAATTTGTTGCCTACTTCCCATTATGTTGATTCAAGGATTCCCATTCTACAGGAACTGATATTCCCAACAGCCTAGTAACAATCAAGAGATAGAAGTGTTTCTTCCCTTGCCATTATTTTACATTGGGCTCAGAACTTTGCACCTCTGCTTCACTTTGGACTGTGGCAGCTTCTTCCACAGGAAAAGGCAAGAAGAGGACTTCAAGGCTATGAAAGGATGGGACAAAATTTGCATGAGGTAGGTTTCCTGTGATCCTCCGTTCTCTAGCCTAGAAGCCTGGCTCTTTTTCTGTCCAGTTTTTTTAAAAAGCTTGCATCATATTAGCAATTAACACTCATGCGCTAGGATGGGACATTCTGGTTGTCCAGAGACTCGTTTTGTTGCAGAATTCACATACATATAGGCATGAAAGTTCTGGTGTGGAAGAACATTTAAGAACTTAATCCCCATTCTACTTTCTGAATGGCACAATCCAAAGAGGAGTTACAATGGGCTTTAGCTGAATGTTTGAACCAGCTGTGAGATGGATATAAATGCTACTGTTGGTCCTAATTTAGACAGCTGTTTTAATTTGAAACAGCTTCCCCACCTCTGACATCCTGAATCCACCCTGTGAAGTAGATTGTCACTATTCTCTTTTAACACACAAGGAAATCAAAGATGAGAGTGCGAACCTCTGAAGGATTTACAATGAGGATTCTCAAGAACCCAAGGTTGTTGCCAGATTCCACACACACTCAGAGACGACTACCAGGCTTGGTTAAAGAAAAATCAAAGTGTTTTTTATTTACCACTTAGAAAGCCCACATCTTTCCCCCTTACGTCCTAGGAGCAAGGGGGAAAGAGAGGGTCACAATTATTTACCTGCTGGTTCGTCCTGAGGCAAAGTGGGGGTTTTCTGCAGCCCCCGCAGCTCACTGCTCTTCTCACTGCTGTCCTCCTCCAAGTTTGTTGCAGGCTCCTGGGTCTTAATGAACTGGCTCAGTAAAACTGCCAGGACACTCTGCATGTCTCCCTGAGTGCTAGCTGCTTCTGGGGTGACTTGCTCCTCCAACACCGGGGGTGGGGGTGGGGGCTCCTCCGCAGCTGCTTCTTCTTCAGCCACTTTCTGGGGCTCCTGTGGCAGCTGTGTGGTGGTGGTGGTGGCTTCATTGAGGGCATTGATGGACTGGTTGAGGGCCTCCAGTTGTTGCTGCATCTCAGGGTTTGAGTGGATGTTGAGCAGCTGGGCCATCTGTGGGACACTCAGGTCTGTTTGGCTCTGCAACAAGTTCAACAAGACTGCCAGCTCACTCTGATTCAGCTGCTGAGTGATATCACCAAGGCCTGCTGCAAATACAAGGGAGACCACCGGAAGAAGAGAAAAAAAGGGAGGGAGAGAGACCAAAGCCTTAGATACAGAACAGCAAAAAGTGACCCCTGTGCAATCACACCTACCCACAACAGACTCAGACGTTGCTTCTCCTCCCTCATGACAAAAAAACAAAACTTTGAAATAATAAAAAACAAGGTTACTAAGGAGCCTGACAGACTAAGGAGTGTGTGTACAGTCAATTGGCAGGGGGAGGACGAGAAGTAAAATCCAGCCCATGGGGTGCACGTAGCCCAAATACGGTTTTTGTGCCTCCCCAACTCCCCTATGCTCTATGCCTCTATTCTCTGAGGCCTAGAAGAGAGTTGGTTTTTGCACAAAACAGTCTGCCTCCTGAGAAGCGCAATCTCCACAACTTCAAAAATCAAAACCAGAAGTAAGTGTCTGGCTGCCTTCAGTTTTTATGTATTTATTTGAATTTTGGGGAACACTTTTGCACATCGTCCACCTTTTCTCAGCATGATGCAAAGCAAGGCAGGTGCTGAGGACAAGAATTCAGCCATAGGCCAACCAAACTTACCTGCTTCTGGTGCACATAGACTAAGACAGGAGACACATCTATGATCCACATAACAGTTTCAAAATGCATGTTAGAACACCGTCACATAAGTCCAGCCATTCACTTGATAAAACTGGGAGGTGCCATGTGCCCTATCTGTGGACTTGAATCTACAAGACAGGATGGAGCATAGGACAGCAAAGCAGAGATGGTTTTCAGCCTTCATCTCTTGTACTACTCGGCAGAATACCATTCTACATTGGGCTGCCCTTGAAGATGACTTGGAAGCTACAGCTATTGCAAAATGGATCTGTTAAGACTGTTGATAAGAACATCATATGGACAACACGTAACATCAGTCTTAAAGCAGCTGCAGTGAGTGCCAATTCACCTGCAAACTGAATTCAAGGTACTGGTGATGACATCCAAAATTCTAAATGACCTGGGACCTCAATGCTTGAAGAAGCATCTCTCTCTCTCTCTCTCTCTGTGCACATGTGCGCCTGAGAACTCAGATATGCTGGAGGGACCTTCTACCATGTCTCACTGAGAGCGGTTATATATCAAGTGGCGACATGGGAAAGTTTCCTCTCTGCAGTGGTGCACTGTTTATGGAAAACCATCCGTTTGGAGGCCCAACTGCTGCCACCATTGGTTTCTTTTACATGTCCAATTAAAATATGTCTTTTTACTGAAGTCTTCGGGGCCTAATCGTGATTTTTTTAAACACGCATCTACATGACATTAGCTCCTTTAGCTTTCTCTGCTGTTTTAACCTGGCGATCTTTTTAATAAATATCTATTTAATAGTTTTTACTCTATTTAAATTGTTTTTATCTGAAATTATTTTAAATTGTTTCAGTTCTTTTAACTGTATGCCACACTAAGATCTCACAACAGAAGACAGACTGGAAATATTTCAATAAAATATATACTCTACCCAGTGGGTCCCAAACTTTGGTCCTCCAGGTGTTTTGGACTTCAGCTCCCAGAAGCCCTAGCCAGCTTGGCTAACAGTCAGGAATTCTGGGACCTGAAATCCAGAACATCTGGAATATCAAAGTTAGGGAACCACTCCTCTAAACTCTCTTCTGTTCACTCCAACTTTATCTGCCCACTAGTCTACATTATATCTAGCCCTTATTCTCAAGTCCCAGAAGTCTTTTCTGCCCATAGCTACTGATATCTTACCTTGGCTGCACTGATGGCTGACATATACCAGAAGAGAGAGTGTCTACAGTACAACTGGGCTGATTCTCCTGGACCTAGTCAGAAACTTTCAGTACCAAAAACCACAAAAGCAGCCTTTTTAAAAGACTCTTCAAGTTAAGAGTGGGATGTATCATTTACTTTAGGGATTTGACAACTTCTCTTATTTATAATATAACAAATGCAAACCAAATAGCATTTTGGTTCCATTCCCACTCAGACAACTGATTCCAAAAGGTATTGCTGGGAGCAATGTTTATTGACACCATGACATTTATGTTATTGTACAGAAATATGTGTATGTTATCTATGTCCCTGGGGGGAAAGAGATAGCTTGGTTGATATAAATGCTCTGATAAATCCAGAACTGCAACAATATATATGTGAGACTACATCTGAAGACTTTAGTTAGTCAGAATACACCTGTCACCTTTCTGAGAAAGAACTGTGGAGAGGGTATTAATACAATGCATTAAGAGTTTGACAAGTTCCTGGTCGGTTTTTAACACCAAACAAAAACGTTGGTCTTACATTTAACCCTACATGGCTTGCCACCTAGGTGCCAGAAGGAATACTTGCTTCTACATCAACCTGCCTATATCCTAAGAACATCAGTGGAGGATCTTCTTTGGGTACTCCTGGCATCAAAACTGAGGTGAATGGAAATTGAGAAAAAGTCTTCTCAAGTGTTGGCATCTCATTTTTGGAACTTCCTCCCCAGATAACTGATGTGTTTCCTAATATTTGTAACTCCTCATCTTCCTGCTCATGTTATTTTTCCGTTCCTGAAAATTGCCCTGGGAAATTTCTGATTGAAGGTTTAACGTATAAAAAAACTAAATTCAAATTCGCAGTTGTATTATGCATTCCTTTCTTGCTCTGACACACAGTCTTTGAGACATGCTTATAGGGGCAGTTCCTTCCATTTACTGAACTCTTCAGCCAAGTTCTCATGTTAAAATTTTGTGAATTGAGTTCCACAGGATTAAGGGGAAGTAAGGTTCACTGTTTCTTTCACCCCACCCACTCCCACTGTCTATACCCTGAGCCTGGATGGTAGCAGCATACTTCCATGCTACTGGGGTCCCAGCTTGCATTGAGATCTGAGTACAGATATCCAGGGCTCAGATATCTATGCTCAATATGTGCCTTACTTCTGGAAGCAGCTTTTGTGGGATTTAAATCCTGTACCATTCTCCAACAGGAGGAATTAAAGAGAAGAAGGGAAATAAGTTGACTATTTTATGCAAAATATTCCCCACTGACAGCCAGCTTCAACAGCCAACATGGTGCAGTTGAGTACTGGACTAGAACACTGGGAGACCCACGTCTGAATCCCCACTTGATCACAGAAACCTACTGGTTGACTGTGGGCAAGTTGCACTCTCTCAGTCTCAGAGGAAGGAAAGGACAAAGAATTCTGCCTAGAAAACCTCGTGATATGTTCACCTTAGGGTCATCATAAGTGAGAAATTATTTGAAGGTACACAACAAGAACAGCAAGAACAGACAATTTCAATTTTTTTCAAAATACCACAATACAGGAAGCAAGCATTCCTCCATGAAAAACCTGCAATTGCCTTTTTTGTGGGGTGACATGAACATGCACTATACATACACCTTCCTCAGACAGAACTGCAGATGCATTCTGTTAGTGTGCACTTGACAGGATCCATGGGAGGAGGCAAATGATCTACAAGTTCTCTATTAAACATGGCCCGGGGAAGGAAGCAAGGAAAAGAGATCTGAAAACTTTATTCAATAGACTCATCAGTGTAAAGCTAATCACTTGGCAGAATTCAATGCTAAAATGACAAGACCAAGTTTGAAGGGCACAGTTGTTTGTCTGTTTATGTAACGGATGCTGCTTTATTTCAATGTGAAACTGTAACAGGGAACAGAAAAAGAAAATAGGAAAATGGATTTTCCTTCTTGAGGCTGGTAATTTTCACTTCAACAATGTAGTTGTACATTGTAGCTAGTTTTTTGAGACAGGTAAAGTTTTGGAAGTAACATGAATATATGTTTTTATATATTTCAATCAATCAGATCACTGAATGATTCAAATGGTCAGCAGGGTGGTCTAGCAGGTCAAGTGGTTCACACAACCTCATGTATTTCGCTGAATTCTTATGTGTTGTCTGAGCTCCCCAAAGGCATGCTCCTGCATCAGTTTATGGCTTTTCAAACCCAGGAGCAACAGTTGTACTACTTTTGCCGCAATTCTCTCCTATGAGACCTGGCTTCAGGGTATTATTTCTTCCAGTAAATGCTGCTCAAAGCAGCAAGGCAAACAAGCATTCAAGTTGTTGACAAAGAGGATCCCATGATAATAATAATAATTTTTAAAAAATAGCCCTAACAGTTAACTAGTTTCTGTGATTGCCCCAGGCTATATACTGACCGAATGAGTCTCCAGCACCAGGCTGTGTTTTGATCTGGGCCGGCTGTGGCTGCGCTGGACTGCTATGATTCTTGATAGGATCTGTACTTGTTATGGAGGCTGACTCCTTCCTGGAAACTTTGGCTGTGGGGGCCTCCTCCACGACAATCCCGCTCTGTCGCTGCCGTCGACGTTTCTTGCTCCACAGTTCATGGCAGTCTTGCCAGCGAGGAAGGCTGGAAAGAACACAAATGACATGACATAAATTTTGGTACTTGGTTAAAGGTGATTGCCCCTTCCAGTCCAGTCTGGCAAGATCCATTCCTTGAGGCCTATAAGCATGTTCCAGACCTCAGAAGAAGACTGGACCAGGTCAACAGTTAACACAAACAACAGCTATTTAAGAACCTAAGTGAAAATGTGTACTCTCCTGTTGATAACTTGTCACAGAACGAAGTTTTACACTACAAATGTGTGTGGAAGCCAAAGTCTCTCTCTGTCACTTGCAAGCAGAAACAGGTCAAAAGAGCTATGGAGCAAGAATTCCTTATCAGATCATAGTTGCATTATGAAGAAAGTAAGTTAGAAATCTATGTGCCTGCACATCCAAAGAAGTAGCACACAGTGAGGCTGAACTACATAACAGAGCGAATTCAACACTATTCATTCACTTCCTCCCCTATTAAACTCGTTTACAAATCAGAAATTGTGTCTTCCCCTGTAAAATATGTCTTCACTAACATACTTAAGTGCTGTACAACTATCTGTTAATGCAGGATTCTGCATTATTCGCCCCGCTTGTGGCATGTTGTGATCTAAACTGCAGACTGTGTGGGACTCTAGGGTAGCTAATCTATATTGCTATGAATCCCAATATCTCCTCCTAAAGTTCCTTCCCTGGGCACTTACTCTGGAGGATCCATCTTGCTGACATCCACATCTTTCAAGAAGTCACTCTGCAAGGCTTGCTCTGCTGTGCATCTTTTACTGGGATCCAGCGTCAGCATGTGGTCTAATAAGTCAAGTGCAGCAGCAGGAATGCTGGAAAAAAAGCGATGGATTAAAACAGTCCCTGTTAATAGTAAGAATATTTTATACTGCACTTCCTTAAATGAGTAAAGCACTTGCATGTATTGTATTATAATACATCCCACACACCATGCTCTGCAGGGTAGACAAATATTATGACTCTTGTACTAGAGATGGGACTGAGACAGTGATTTGTTGAATACCACCCAACCTGTTCTCACAGCTGACGTGAGATGTGAAGTGACCATTCTGAGTTTGGAAAATTATGGCTGCAATACATGTCCTTCCAAACACAGCGGCACTTACTTCTAAGTGAAACCTAGCCTGCGTCAGCATTAAGCTCATAAGAAATTTATTTAAATCTCCTTTGCACAAACATCCTCTGCCCCCCCCCCAAAAAAACTTACGAGGGAAGCACTAGCCTCACAATTAGCTGCACGATAGGTCATGTTGAAAACATCTTTCTGAAGGCCACAATGGTCAACTTTACAGCTGATCAAGTATATGAACCCTGAAGAGTTTTTCATCTAGACCACACTTTTAGCGCTGCAGAACATTGGCTGAATTTAGTTACCTCTCACTTTTGGCTGATCTCTTATTGAAAACTGTGCAAGATCTAGAGTAGTCTAACCTCATGCTGTTTCTGTCTCTGAGTGTTCTGAAACAACACTCCAGTTCTCGGTACAAAAAGGAGGAAGGAAGGATGAGGAAAAGGAGAAAGAAAAAGAACTGTGGCAGCACCTTTAAGACTGTCTTTATTTTCAGATGAACATTTGTGGGTATAAACTCACTTCTTAAGATGCAATACAGAATTATAATAAATACTCCGGGATAAAGCATATTTATACAGTTGTGGGAGTGGGATGAAATATAATGGTGTCACTATGACTGGTGCCCCTCCTATATTATTGGAACCTACATTCTGTCTCAGTTTCACTGCCTCCCACAAAGGTACCTAACTAAAGAAATTCACTCCAAAAAATGGAGGAATAGACAACTCCTCAACCTGTTCCTAATATCTTGTGAAGAATGAAGACAGTGTAGAGTTAGAGCACATGCTCTGGATGCAGACTGATCAGGGTAGTCTCCAACATCTACAGTCAAAAAGATAATTAAAGAGAGCCTCTGCCTAGACAGCTGCTGCTAGTCAAGAGTGGACATTTCTTCTGATTTGGGTGTGGAAGATGAATAGTTAGATGCCTCAGAATCATCTTATATGAAATCTGAACTATACCAAGCCTAACAGCAGAGGGGATGGGCCAACCTCGTCAACACTAGTATAAGATGTTTGAATCATCTACAAATTAGCTGTATAGCAGTTAAGTCTGCTCATTTCTGTACTACTAAAGCCATGCCCATCCTGCAATCTCAGCGTACACTGGGAGAAGAGAATAAACTTCGATGTCTGTACATCTTTTAACTTACTGGCTACCAGGATTACCTGGCCTCCATTAATTTTCAGTGAATATTGAGGCAGGAATCTTAGCAAGTTGGTACAGGTAATTAGGTTTAAGGTAATTTTGCACAACTCATGCTTGTTCTAATCCAGATGATCTCTTCTCTCGATTCAAGTGACATTTGAATTAATACAAATTATCTTAGGTATTTTGGCACTGGCTCCGATATGAAAAGCACAGTGGTTTGATTGTTGAACAAGGAGGCAAGGGTTCAAATGCTTGCTTCATCATAAAAACCCACTGGGTGACCTTGAGAAAGTCAGACTCTGTCAGCCTCAGAGGAAGAGACCCCTTCCTCCAGCAAGCCCCTTCCCCCCCACCGAGCAAACATTGCCAAAAAACCAGTGATGTTTCAAGGGGCAGATCTCACAAACACTATTATTAGTTTGACTAGCAACACCAGATATATGTGCAAACCCCTAAATAGGTGCCATACCTTCTGCCTCCACAAATTATGCCAAAGACAGCAAACGTTACAACCAGGGCCAGACAAACACAATGGTCCATACCATGAAACTACAGTACAAAGAAAATTAAAGACAACCAATCCCCCTGCACAAGATAAAAGAGCAGCCAGAGGAACTTAAATAAACAAAGTCCCAGTGGAGAACCTCCAGCACACAGAGTCTCCATGCTAACCTGTTTATTCTCTCTCTTGCTTCCCTCTCCAGAGTAGCAACTGGGCCAAGACATTTTCTACTGGAGCCAAATTCTTCAAACCAAGTGGCTGTTTGGGAGCAGCAATATGGGGAAATTATTGAGGGGTTAACCCGTACCAAATTGCAATCCCCAATAGCCAACTCATGGTGCAGTTTGCTTTCAACTGATGCTTATTTTTCCAAACCTGTTTAGTTTTTATCCCACCTCACACCACAGTCAATGGCATGGCAAGCCGCCTTGGATTTCATCTAGGAGAAAGGTGGGATATAAATGCAATGAATCAATCAGCGCACGTGGCGGGCTTGCCATCCCTGAAATAAATAAAAACAAGGAACAGTAGACGGGTAAACTGCACAGGAACAGGAATGTCACAGCCTATCCCCTGTGGACCAAGAATTGCTCATCACTTATAAGGGCAACACACTGAGGCTAGAAAATTCTTCCTGTGGTTTGTGATATAAGAAAGATGGGGATTTATAGGCATGCGATATTATTCCCTCAACCAAATGTTCAAAACAAACTTACAAAGCAAACTCCTCCCGTAGGCGCCTTCGGTATTGCTTCTTCGGTTTCATGGTGTTGAAGTAGGGTAGTTTGATGACATCTGGCCACACAGCCGGACAGGGACTCCCACAAAGACGGCTGCAAGACCAGAAATGAGAGGCAGTCTAAATACCACCATTTATCTAAACTACACTTCTATCAAAGTATCTCCTACAATTTGTTTTACAAAAATAAAAACACAAAATGGAAGAAGTTATAAGCATATTTCCCAAGCTCAGGTTGATGTCATTCAATGATCTAGACACCCTGGGCTGGAAGATACCACATGATGGTTTGGTCACTTCCAATTCTCCTCCCAAATGTTGTTGTTGTATACCTTCAAATCATTTCGTACTCATGGTGACCCCTAAGGCGAACCTATCACGGAGTTTTCTGGGGCTGAGAGTGGGTTTCCAGGGTTGAGTGGGAAATCAAACCCAAGTCTCCAGGGTTGTAGTCCAGCACTCAAATACCATGGCGGTGCGGGCCAAATGGATGCCAATGGTCATTTTTGCATCCATGCACGCACATCCACACATCCTTGTCTTTGACATCCTGCAATAAGGAAAGGTGAAGCAGGGCCTCCTATGCAAGAATGGACAGGTATGCAGTAGGCCCTTGGTATCCACTATGGTTTCGCTCCAAGACTCCCCGTGGATATCAACATTCATGGACGCTCAAGTCTTACTGTGTACAGTGGTGTAGTAAAATGGCATCCCTTATATAAAATGGCAAAATCAAACTTTACTTTTGGGATTTTTTTGAGGGAGGGGGAATTCTTTCAAGCTGTGGTTGGTTGAATCAGTGGATTCAGAATTTGCAGATTTGGGGGCCAACCATATGAAAACAAACTGAAATATGGTCATGGAACAAAATACTTTCAGAAGTAATAGTGGTCCTATGAAGTTGGAGACTGCTAAATTCAGTGTAAGGTCAGATAATTATTTCCCATTTCTTTGCTATTTTAGGGATTCCTATGAGGATTGCTGTCCTACAAAGCAGAGTTAATAACAGGCCGAAGCTCTGAAAGTTAAAGAAAAACTACATAGCACACATAAATGCTGTTCCGCGTTTATGTCTAATTTATTTTAATGTATTTCAAAACTTTATAAGGCTTTTCAAAATAAGCTACTGGAATAGGCTTAGAACATCAGAACCTTGTGTAAATTCAAAATTGCCTCACTTCCTGGCCTAAAACAGGGAGTTATTTTAGAAGTTCCATTAGATGTATCTGAGGCAGCTATTAAGAAGGCTCTAGGGTAAAAGAGGGTAACTTTAATAAACATTTAAATAAACACTTAACATTTAAACATTTAATAACATTTAACAACTGTGATGGAATGATTTGTTACTCTCTTTCAGTTTTCTCACTTAAATGACAGGCTTTGCCAGAATATGTATTTTGCAGTTATCAAGCTTCTAGAGTTAAGACTGCATATCCCAGATCATCTCCCGATATTTTTCCAGCCAGGTTTTGGACTGCAACAGCAGTCTGGCAGGGAAGGACACAATATGGGTAGAGGTCCTGAACTATTTGATCAATTAGATTATTCTTCCTCTTGTTTATGTTACAACTGTGATGAAGTTCACATTCCTCTACACAGGAGCGCATCTAGCAGCTGAAAAGGCTGCCCCAGGACAGTCAAGCACCAAGAATTGGGGATTTTGTACGCAGCAGCTTTTCAGGATTACAGGGAACAGAACTACAGTGCAAATAAAACTGTTCCCTGTTCTTCAACTCCTTCACAATCTACTCAGGTGTTAACACTGGGGAAAGACTAGTCTTTTTTCTGTTGGAACGGAGCATTTTGTAGCCTTTATGGTTGCGGTCATAAATTGCAAACTCACAAAGAAACAGAAAAACTGCCAGTCATTCTGAAAGCTGGCAGGAAATTTTGGGGAATAGAGGATTTGACAATTTGTGAATTACTAGAAAACTCTGAGGTTTAATTGCTCTACTCTTGTGATCTGCAGTTGGAATGCTCATAGTTTAACAGCACAGGGCCAGGAACTGAGGCATCTGTTGTCTTCTTTACAACTGTTGCCTGACTTAATCTGTACGCAGGAGACCTCACTAGCAAAGCTTTTAGATTTTAAATTGTATGTTTATACTCCCCTCCAAAGGGACTGGCTTACTAGAGCCACTGGAGTTGTTCTGATAAGCTAAGTATATAGCAGTATACAAACCCTGTCTTTCCACTGGTGGCAAATGGGTTGCGTTGGCTTTCAAGGGGAAGATACAACTCTTGTGTTATTTGTGGAGAATCCAAAAGCTGTAATCCCTCCCTTGGAGTAACCGTAACACTGATAATACTGGAAAGCTTCTTGAGGAATTTTCTGATGATGCTGACTTGGTCTTTTTAAATGATTGTACTCCTGCCCCTTTCGATTTTTACCCCCTTTTTCTGTTTAGATTTAGGAACCCGTACTCCCCATCCCCTAGAGGGCAATTTAGTGCAAAGAAATTGCAATTAGTTTGACCCCTGGGGACCAGGGCGCCTCTGAAGTGTGATAGAAATTCCCTGCACACTCCCAGAAGTCTTCAGGGGTATTTTGGATCTCCTTCCAAAAAATGCATTTTTTGAAACTCCTGGGGGGAGAGTTTGGCAGACTCTATGCAGCCTTCATGCTCTATATAGATGGGTCCCTGGATTCTGTTGATGAGAAAATGAGTGCTGCTTATCTGTATCTGTAGTACTGATAATCATTATGGTTTTTATATATTGATAATGGCTGCAGAGTTGATGGCCACCTTAATAGCACTTGACTGGTTTAAGGGTGCCCAGATCTTGTCAGATACTTCTTAGGACTGTTGGGTATTCATTCAGTCTGGAGGAATGGTCTGTGAGAAAGCTGTGAAATATGATCAGTGAATTCAGAACTTCATTTCATGGGAATCTGGTTTAGGATTAGCTAGATACCTGCTCAAATTAGGATATTCGGAAATAAATTAGTAGATTTAACTGGAAAAAAAAGTTTTAAATCATGTTGTTGCACCATGTTGTTGATATTCTTTATCTCTGTCTCAAGGGAAAATTAAGTGGGAAATGTTTAAAGAATGGCAAAAACAGTAGACATGTGAAGCTACTGATCACAGCTTGGTTTTTCTTTCTTTTTTTGTTCTTAGGGATTTTCAGATTTCTTATCAGCAAAGTCAAAAAAGATAAAGTTGCATCTTACCCATTTAATTTTATTTCTATCCCATCTTTCTCTTTGCATGGGACTCAGGGCAATTTTTTTTTTTTTAGCATTCACCGGGCATGCCACAATAACCTTTTGGGTACTGGATGGCTGGTATCAGACTGTGAAGTTTGTGAGGAGCCGGGTACTATTCTTCATATTATTTGGCACTGCTTACAAGGGCAGAGCTAGATTGGTGTAGTGGTTTGAGTTTGGATTACAACTCTGAAGACAAGGGTTCAATTCCCCACACACCCCTGGAAACCCATTGGGTAACCTTGGGCAAGTCACACTCTCTCAGCCTCAAACGCAAAGGCAAATCCCCTCTGAACAAATATTGCCAAGAAAACCTTGTGATCGGTTTGCTTTAGGGTCACCATAAGTGGGAAACAACACGAAGGCACTCAACAAGTAACACAACAAGGATGAGCCTGTGGATTTCTCTGTTTATTGGCTGATAGGGGAAGTCCTGCAGGTATCCTTAGACTAAGAGACTAGGTTCTATGACCCCTAGCTGTTGTTGCGTTGGCCTCTAACACTGCTTGCCACTTGCCACTTTTCACAAGTTTGTAAATTTGGTGGGCTTCTTATAACTTAAGAAAATTGGAGCTTTTTCTTTTGTCTTTTATCAGTAAGTAGCAGTATTAGGGCCTTTTTAGCCTCGCTTTGCTATAAAACTAGAGGAAAAGAAATAAGAGAGCCAGTACGGCATATTGGTTTGAGTGTTCACTTAGGACTCTGGAGACCAGAGTCCAAATCCCCACTCAGTCATGGAAACCCACTGGATGACCTTGGGCAAATCTCACCCTCAGGTGAAGGCAAGGACAAAACCTGAAATCATGCCAAGACATTTTTGTGGTAAGTTCACCTTAGGGTTGCCATAAATCGGAAAGAACTTGAAGGCACACCACAACAGGGAACAATCTTATCTTCGTGGCAGATTTTTTTTTCTTATTGACAACAGATTTATAAATTTTATCTACATGTGTATGGCATGTTACACTCACTATCTGTTTATATAAGGATTTGACCTACAGGTACAATGATACTGGGAAATCTAGGCACACCTCTGGTAGTTCCAGAAAAAACAAACCAGGCAGTACTGCCAAGGCAGGAAAAACAAACTGTTTCCCACACAATCCTTTCTATAGTATGTGCTTTACCTGATTAATTCAAGCTGTGACAGCTCAAGATTTGCTTGAAAAATAGGCTTCTTTGTAAACAGTTCCCCAAGGATACAGCTAGCAGGAAAACAGGAAAAAGTAACACTTAAACAAATAAGAGAAACAGATATTTGAACAAATTGCAAGGGAGAGGAGATGGAGAGCTTCTGCCTTGGGAGGCTCATAAAAAATCCAGGAGACATGGCATAAGGAGATAACCACCCAAAGCTGCATGTAAAACAGTCCATAATTCCAACCATTCTAAAGAACAGCATTCTCCAACTTCCTTGTGGAATAATTACATCTGTGAGACCTTCAACATTCCCAAGGAACAGGACCACTATAAACAAAACCAAATAGACTGGCCATGAAGAGGAGGGGCCTGCTCCTACCAGGTGAGTCATTCTGAACTTTCCACATCTGTCTAGGAGGGAAGATGGAGACCACAACACTGGGCTTAACTACTTCATTCCCATTCTTAGTGCTCCAAGGCAGAGAAATAAATCAGCAAAATCATTCTGCAATGAGGGGTCAGACTATCACAATTTTAAAAGGAACAAGAGACTACATCATATAATAAAAAATAAAATCCGCAGGCATTTTATAATAAATGGAAGTTCACACAAACTTGTGGTGTTTGCCACAATGCACATTTTGGATTCTGGACTATGACACGATTGCCTATTCTGCCTCAAATGTATCAGCCACTTCAGTAACCACAGTATGCCTGACTATTTAAAAAAAACTTTTAAAGTTGATAGTTCCCCCCCCTCCAAAAAAGGGTTTGATCCACTGCAAAAGCAAAACACATGAGAACCATTCAGTTAGGTTCCTGTCAGTCATGAGCTCATCTCAGAAGGCTGAAAGAAAAGAAGTCACTGGCTCACCCGCAGCTCCAGACATCTATGGCCGGCGTGTAACGCTCCTCGCCTAGCAGCAACTCAGGTGGTCGATACCATAATGTAATTACTTTATTGGTGTATGGACGGCTAAAGAAAGAGAAAAAAATGTTAGATTGGACCTTACAGTTCACAGATTACTGTAATGAATCAGAGCATATGGGCAGGAATCAGAATAGTGCAACCAACTAAATTCTGAAATACAAATCAAACTGCCTTCTTCAACTTAGGCAAGTCCTCTTCACGTATACCATGAGTTCAAATGTTTTGGACTACAACTCTTATCATCCCTTACCAATGACCACATTAGGTGGACAGCTGGAGCTAAAGTCCAAAATATTTGGAAGGTTTATTTTAAACTACTGTATTTTGTGCTAAAATCTCAAATATGGTATGGTTTATAGATTCAATGAATGAATGAAAACAAGAAGAAAGCCTTCTCATTCTTGATATAGGGGCCATTTTCCTATAATGACATCATGTGATCCATGCCTTTTTTCAAGGGGTGGCAAGTTAATGACAATTCAATGGAGCATCTGCACCTTGCACTTTAGGACATTACTAGGCCTGTGACAATTTTAAGAGTTAAAAAAAAGCATCTGAAAATGTGGTGCTAGAGCAGGGCTTTCCAAATGGTGTGCTGCAACACGTTAGTGCGTTGCTTGAAGTGTGTAGGTGTGTTGCCTACAATCTTGGAAATGTATGTTATTATTTATGAATCATATATTTTTAAAAATACATTAAAGGTTTTCAAGAGATATTTTGGCTCCCCATGCATTTTGTTATTACAATTTATGTATGTGTCTGTATCTCTTATAAGGAGTTCGTTTAACCTCTGGTTTGCTGGTAAAATTGAAATTACTATGTTGCAAAATGATACATGTCTAAAAAGTGTGTCACCAGCATGAAAAGTCTGGAAAGCTCTGTGCTAAAGAGACACTAAGAAATAATAACTATCACAAAAGCAACCAACATTAGCAGCTTTTAAATTTCACCTCCAAAATCTTTCCAGGTTTTTCCCCTCAACCCTTTCATTTACAAATAAGATCAACACTCATGTAACCATTTGAACTAACATTAACAAATATTCACCCTGCTGGTAAGTACAATTTACTGAAGGTGGAAATCAAATTGACATATAATCTAGCTTTACATTGAAAATTCTATCTGCTGTTTATTACTGATAATTCGTATAGCACTTTTAAATGTACCAAGCTGCTTACAATTCTGATCTCAGTAATCCTCAAATACCAGGAAGCTAGTCAGCATATGAACCAGAACCCTGGCACAGCTCCAAAAAGCATTTTTGTACTGCTAGTGACTCAGTTTAGGATGTCTGAAGTGGAAATAAAAGAGCTTTTGATAAGGTGCAAAGTATCTTTTCCTCACCACCACTAGTCTCTGTTCCAATCCTGGGGATCAGGGAGAGAACTTCCAAGATTAGATAAAAATAGGGTTGTGAGCTGCCTGTTTGGTTTTAAATAAAAGCACCAATAATTCTTACTTCTTAGATAAGGACCTAAGGCTAAGAATAATTTGCTAGAGGACTTACAAAAAGTTCAAGACTGAGATGGTACTACAGGTCAAAGTACGAGATGCTCCCATACAATAAGACGAATTCAGGGAGACCATTTTCTACATGAGATACACTGACATGAACAGAAAACATGCAAAAGAACACCTGTGCCTTTTTGCAATTGATTTAAATGAGACCACTACTAGAGACCATTTTGCTGGACTTCACTTGAAGCCACTAGAGTTACACTTCCTCGAAGAAAGATCTTACCTTTCTTCTGAACTGTAGAGCCGGGCTAGTCCAAAATCTGCCAACTTGATCTGCCCGCTGTAAAAGGAGAAAGGGGTGGAAATACTAAAATGTTCATTTTATAGACACTCACACTTCCACAAGTTTCCAGGGCTTAAAAAACAAACGAATTGCTAAACACAGGTAGGATATATTTAAGGGCAGAACTTAAAATGTGGAACAGCTTCTGCCCAGACTAGCAAACAGTAAGCTCAAATTATAAGCATCTGAAATTATATAATATCAATCTCCATAAGGTCAACTTATGGATGTAGCTGCACAGTGCCCATCTCCATCTCCAATTTTGCATTGGAGTGTCCATCAATATCTTGATGTTCTGGGGCAGCAGTATGGGTTCAGCCACTCTGTTTTCTGCCTGTTCTTCCAATGGCTCCTCTCTTACTTTTCTTTGCCTACTTTCTTCCTCCTCCTTAAGTTACAACAGAAAAACACTTGATCAAGGAAAGGAGTAAAACAAGTGGAAGAATCTGTACAGAAATATGACAGAAAATAGTTTTTACCATTTCCACTCACTGCCTCAACATTTTCAAAACACAAGAACAGAATTCCTGGTTACCATCTGACAACACCAATTATATCAAGCTCCAGAAGATCAAGAGAAAAGACAGCTAAGCCACTCCACTGCCTTTGCTCAGAAGGATACTATATTTGGCTCTCTCTCATACCTTAAGAACTGCTGAAGGACACAGAAGAAAAATTTAGGTTGGAGGCATCAATTTACAGAATGCTATCCCCCAGGCCACATATAAAATCCTAGCTCAAACAGGTCCAGCATAAGAGAAAATCGAGCAGCTACCTATTGTTCAACAATATATTGGAGCACTTGATGTCTCGATGGAGAAAGTTTTTTTTGTGACAGTAGTCCAGCCCCTCCATCAACTGCTTCATGAAAGACTTAATGTGGTCCTCTGAGAAATGCACCAAGCCAGATTCGAGCAATCCCATGAGGTCATGGTCCATATATTCAAACACAAGGTAAAAGGCACCTGGCAGAAGATGAGAAGAAACTATTTTTAAAACACTGAAAATGTATGAGTGCACAACTTAACATAAATTCAGCAGTACCATCAAAATGTTTAAACTCAAATGCTCTTTTGTGACATTTACAAGATGGATCATGCCTAAGAAAATTTGAGAGTGTCACAGTTCTTTTCCTCAGGGGAAGAAAAAGGAGGACTTGGAACTTACTATCCTTTTTCAATCTCTCAACGTACCACCAAAATATCTCATGTTTTGGGGGAGCAATACCTGGGAGACTGTGACACTCTGAAGTCATAGAAAATCAGCACACCTATATGGCGAAGCACCTCAGCATTCTGGCTTATCCAAAAACTGGACTGTATGATCTTCCTTTCTAAAGAGAGAAACATTTCTCTTCTTCTTATGGTGATTATGATAATTACGATAAGTGATGGACTGGAACAACATGAACTTTTCTCCAAAAAAAAAGGGGGGGGGCCAAACAAAAAACTAAACAAAACAAAAAACCACCCAGAAAAGATCCCAAGAATGCTGAAGAAATGTTAGTCCTTCATGTTGTTATAAGTCTTCACATTCGGGCATTCCTGGCAAAACAAACACGACTGGGGGAAAAAAAACATTATCTGAAACTTCTTCTAATCAATAATGTTTAAGCACTATCAGGTTGACATCTTGACCTGAAGTGCAAGCTTCAAGCCTTGAATTTATATCTGAGCAAAAAGTACTCTGGGGATGAATACCTTTGTCTTTCTTGAAATCCAGTGCATCTTGTTTGTCTGTGACAATTTCCTTCATGTTGACAACGCTCCGATGTATTAACTGCCGGAGGATCTTGATTTCACGGATTGCTGTGATGGGGAAGCCTTCCTTTTCATTGTCCAGACGCACTTTTTTCAAAGCCACCAACTCACCTAGCAAACAGAGATTGCAACCAATAAGTATCCAGAAAACCATGTACAATCAAAAGTAAAGTCCTGAAAAGCCTAGCTCAATTGAACACGCCCGTTCCTTCAGGTTACCTAAAATGACATCAAGTTCGTACGATGGCACCTTTGATTAGAACAGTGCCAATAATGTCAGGAATATAAAAACTTACACAGATTGTAGAACCTGAATTCATGTAGCTTTCACATGCGCACAGCAACCTCAGCTGTTCCAGTGAAACATACTAGCCAAAATATTTTGCAACCTGTATCATTTGAGACAATTAACAATCAATTGCCTTGCCATTACACTCTTACAAACTGTTGCTTTTTAGGGTTGTGATGCAGTAGCTACCAAGAGTACCAAACTGGGAAATGCAGCTTCTCTTTCAGTCTAACTTACTGCTTAAATAATTTCAAAGTACTCTCTCAGAAGTATAGTGTAGTGTGGCATTAAAAAAGCAAATTTACGGCCAAAAGTCAGCAGTGGGGAGCAGGAAGAAAGAATAGTAAAAACACAGGCGGAAGGAGAGAAAAAAATAGAAGAGGGAAGACTGGAATGGGACAGAAAAGGCTAACAAACAAAAATGAAACAATGCTATTAATCAAAGAATTGCTGAGAGCCTAAAGTAACTTCAAGAACATCATCTTCAGTTTTTTGAAAGGTAAGTCATGCCACCTCTTACATATGTAAGGTATCAATTAAAACTGAACAAGGAACTTTAGTCTCTTAAGTAGTGTCTGAATATGGCGTAGGAACGCATGTAAAACAGCTTCACCCCAGCCAGGAGCAGCCTCCTAACCTTTTACAGGATTTAAAAGCCAGTGCAATGTACACCAGTTGCTTTTACTCAAGCAACCTGTTGTAAAATTCCAGCTTAGCATTCAACTCACTGGGTAACCAGATACAAGTCAATGCCCTTTGGCTTCACTTTGTCTTTTCTGCAAAGTGGAAAACGTATGAGGATTTCATGAGAAGGTGAGTCTTTTTTAACACCAGAATTCAGAGTCATTAAATAAACTGCAAGAGACAGAAGACAGAAAAAAAGATAAGCAGTTCTTTAGACAATGCTTTAATTTATTGGTTCTCTTTCCGGCTGCTGTAATGGCAGACACTATCTAGTGATCTCCACTAGATTGCAACCTCTGAAAGTGTTGTACTTGACAGAAAGTGTTCCCCTACCCATCAAGCTAACGGACTCCCTGATTCGCAGGGAGCCTGATGATCCCAAAGAACCAAGATTGGGACCAGTGTATTGCCTACTTGGGAACTGAGTGGTCATAGCACGTCCATGGCTTCCGAGACATTGCACACTTTGGAGAAGCAAGAGTCAAGTTTCCCCCCATATGGACACTACATTATCACCTGACAGGATCTCTTGCTAAGTATAAATATTTAATTCTCAATTTAATTACCTAGACCGTGCAAGGAGCCCTTGTGTGGCAACAGCCGTAATTTTGCCTATAGACCTAAGATTCTCTTGCTTATTTTTAAAAGGAACTTTTTTCCTTTTTCCTTTTTTTTCTTTGACTTCTTTGACTTCTATTGAACTTGTCTTCGATAAATTTGTTTAAATACTTAAATCTTATTTTTTTGTGTTCTCTTCTTGAATACTGGTTATTAAGACTGGATACTGAGATGGGAACACTCTATTTTTAATACATCAAGATTTTGATTATGATTTTGAACATTTTTTTTCTCTTGGATTTGGGCAAGGGCTAATAATCTGGTTATGATTTCTGATGGACTGAATGGTCTTGATTGAGACCGATTTTTTTCGTTAATTTTGATGGGAATTTTATTTTAATCATGGTTGGACTCTCTTTATTAATAAGAAGTCTATAAATTTTTTTCTCTCTCCATACTGTGAGTTTCTCACATCCTTTTCTTTTGTTGAGGCTGATTTGGCTGGGAAATCCTGGATGTTATGCTGTTTTCTCAGTTGCTGTGAGAATGCTTTGCGTTGTTTTGAGACACTGAATAGAGCTCAATATGGCTTTAACTATGGACCCCTGCACCCAAACTAAAAATGGTTTAAATAACCCTGAGGAAATACCAAGTTACTTTTATATTTTTGGGCAGAATTCAGGCAATTTACATCATTGACAGAAGAAAAATATGACAAGCTTATAACACAATTATCTTCATTGAGACTGGATGAGGAGCTGAACAGACTGATGAGAAAGACAGCAAAAAAACAACAAACTGGTGGTCTGACAGTTTGCCAATAGGAAGGAAATGAAGATGAAACACAGAGTATTGTTTTTGATTTGGATACAACGTTGCTGCAAGGAGATACTAGCCTTGACCAGATGTCACAGCCAATGCCTACATCAGATTTGGAAAATACGGTGAATGTAGGAGAGGATTTGGCTGGGATGATAAGAGCGTCGGAGGAAATCTTTGACAGCTGCATTTCAAATTGACAAGAAATTCTTCCGTGGGAAGAAACTCTTTCAGGAAAGAAGAATGAAAATAAGCTAAAGATGGATTTATTAAAAGACAGATGCTTTGTGTGAATCAGCCATCATACTGGGCTATCTTTCAAATTTGGATTTATAATTATAAGAACCAAAGACATTGTTTAATGTTGGTTTGGTTAAAAAGTGATTTTCTGAGATTGTCTAAACAGGATCTAGCCATTATAAAAAGAAGCCAGAAAGGTTAACAGAGGGGAACATTTGTTCTGTTGGACAAAATGGTTTTTGATCTAATGTTTAGGAGGATGTTCTGAAATTTAAAGGTAGCGTATCAATGATTGAGAAAATGTTCCTTTTTCTGGTTCACATATGTAGAAGAATATTTTTATCTGAAAGATCCATGGATATGAGGTTTGTTTTAGTGTTGAAAAAGGGAAACTAGATAGATTAATAACAGGAACACATGCTTACTAAACAAAAGGTTCTGACCTTTGACTTTAGAGATTGGTGTAGACTAAGATGTAACATGGATTTAGAACTATGATGGAATAATGTGTTTTTTCTCTTTTTATTTATGCTGTATGATTATATTTATGTGAAAAATCTATGAAAGATGAATTAATAGAATGAAGAGTTAAAACTGAGAAAAGACATTTGAGGCTTTTTTTAAAATTTATTTATACTGCTAGTCTATTGCAAGAGAAGTAATCATGGATATTAATTTAGGCTTTATTGGCTGCTTTTTATGGTATAATATTAAGAAATATTAACATTTTATAACTAACAAGATGAATAGGCTATTACAGACTAATATTACATTAACAGAATATTTTAACTAATTAGATATGAATAATGTTAATTTTAATTTTAGAGTGATTCACTATAACCCTTTAATAGTCGCATGAGAATTCTTAAGTAAATTTAGATATTATTAATTACCTATTATTTTGGTAAATTTTAGATTAAGCAGCTACCTTTAAACCATATACTATTTTAGAACAGAATGACTAGAGCAGGGCTTTCCGAATAGTGTGTCGTGACACGTTAGTGTGTCGCCTCCCTGGGCCAAGAATGACCTCCTCTCACCCCTCAGCCTTAGAAATATATGTTACTTATAAATCATATATTTTTAAAAATATAAATGAAAGATTTTCATGAGATATACTGTGTCCTCATACACTTTGTTATTACAATTTATGTACGTGCCTATATCTCTTATAAGGGGTTAGTTTAACCTCTGGCTTGCTAGTAAAACTGAATTTGTGTGTTGCGAAATGACGCATGTCTACAAAATGTGTCACCAGCATAAAAAGTTTGGAAAGCTCTGGACTAGAGATTACTGTTAAGATTAGTATTCACTGCTTGTAACAAGGGCAGGAACCAATTTTAGTTAGGTGTTGCCCATGGTACTAGTTTGTTTTTGTTTGTGTATTTAGATTGTTTATTGTAGCTGTTAGGGTTTGCTGTTTGTCTTAGTAGTTTTTCCTATATGCAACTTGCCTTGGTGGTGTTTGTTTTTTGTGGTTGTTATTTTAATGAAAATAAAATAATAAACAAATGCTTTAATTTATTGAATTTGCTGCCAACTATAATGAGAGCCACTGGCTTGGAGGATTCTAATATGGTCAGAGCTACCAGCTATAATAGCCAAGTGGAACATCTGCAGACACACACGGCAGCCCTTTGAACAGCATCTGCTACGGAGAAACAATTGGGAGGGTCTGTTTCCTTTATGTCCTGCTTGTGAATTCTCCAGGAGCATCTGGAGGGTACTACTGTGAACAGAAGAGTGGACTAGATGGATCACTGGATCCAGTAGGTCTCTTATATTCTTTTCAGATAAATAGTGATACACAAACTTAATAGCATTTGTTCTCAAAAAGCATAAAGTTAAGGACTGCATAGCACCTTGAGCACTCTGCATTTTACAGAAAGGGGTAACAAGACCTGAAAGCATTTGCCTACCATAAAACCAGAGAGATCAACACATAAGAAATTTCTGTTAGCCCACCTGCTGTATTGTACAACACAACTACTTAAGAATAAAAACAAGGAAGGAGAAAAAACTTAGAACAGTGCACACTGACACCCACCTGTGTCTTTGTCCTTGGCTTTGTACACTTGCCCATATGTCCCTTCCCCGATAATACCGATGATGTCAAATTTGTCCACACAGCGCTTTCCCCAGTCACTTTCTGTCTGCCTCCTCTCACCATAACGAGGACAACAGATTCTGGGAGAGATGGGAGATAAGGAGGAGAAAAACAAGAGCTGTAAAAATTTCGAAGGGATGGCTTGGACAAAACTTGACTGCTTAAAAATCCTTAACAGATTTTCCTGTCCGCATGTCAGCTTTCAAGGAACACAGATCTGAAAATTTTTCACAATTAGAAAATTTGTGTATGCATGAAGACTGTTAATCAGCACTGTCTCCATTATGTAATCTAATACATTTATGGCTCCATCTTTCTTTAAGGAGTTCCAAGCAGGTGACACATGGTGCTCCAGCAAATTCCACCAGGCAGCTAAAGAACTTGATAAATAAAATATATGGGAAAACATATTAAGCTGCCTTCTACCAGGTTCTACAACTGATCCAAAATATTCCAGCAAAGAGAAATTCTTCATAATTTCAGCATGTATCTTCCCTAGAGGTGCTACCCTACAGATCTCTAAAATTTAAATCATTTTGCAGTGGTTTGGGGCCATTTGGGATGGGGTTTGGACCGAAAAATCACCAGAAAAAAAATGGATGGTGGGCCTCAGAGATTAGAAACTGGGGCCCCACAGGCTATATGGAGTACATGGGTTGCATTTCCCAATCCTTGCTTTAACTGGAGAGAACCAGGACTGAATCTGAGATCTTACATATTCTGAGCATGAATACTACCACTGAACTATGACCCCTCCCAAGAGGACAAACCCTAAGTTCAGCATTAGAGTTGTATCAGTGTTTCAGACCATCCTCTGAGCTGCAATAATATTATCATGTAAATTTTCAAGTACTGAACCAAGATGTAAAAAATAGTCATTGCCCACTGACTCACAATATAAGACAAAGTACAGAAAAAAGGGAATGAAGAAAGAAGAGGAACCAGTCAATATACAGACGTACATGTGCGTACACAGACACATGAACATCTAGCTAAATTCCTTAAGTTGTGTTAGTTCATGGCATACTGTACTAATATGCTAGCTGACTATCTTCTTTTAAAAGGAGTACAAAGTATAGTTAATGTTTATTTTTTATAAACGTCTGTTTTCTTTAATGAAAAATATGCAACTGAAATACATCTGCACTGGGTTTCTTAGAATTTATGCACTATGAATTCTAACTTCTGAATTTAAATTGCTACATCACAAGTTCGTTTTTGTTCCTGTAAATATTATGTTCACTGCCTTGATTTTTTTTAATTTAAAAAACAGAGAAAAGAAACAAATGCAAGAAAAGAGGAGAAATTTGCTTCTGGAATTTTGCTGTTTTTCTAAGCTCAGATATCATCAGCTGACTGATCCTTCCAGCCTGTCAAAATGAGTGGCACAGTCAGTCTTAAAGATAATGGGCCCTTAGATATGGAGTCTGCTCTTTTCTAGACAGTCATCTTGTTCCTGTCTCTGCATATTTAAAAAAAAATGCCAAAAGACTTTTATTCACCATGTGCCAACAGACTGATCCTCTCTGTGAACATTTTTCTTTTCCCATTACCCTCTTCATACTTTATAAAGAATGGTAGTACCCACTTTGTAGAAAATGACTTTGTGTTCAGACCTTCAGGTTAAGCTTTTCTCCAGGTGATTTCCTCACTCAAGAAAAGCCTTGCTCATTCACAGCAACACTCTTACTTGATGCACCCTGCAATATGCTAGCTGCATTCAGATTTACCTGTTTCTTAAAATGCTTTAATTCGGCAACATCTCCAAGAATTTTTGCATCACTGGCCAGATTTTAGCTTATTATATCAGGATATATTTAATCATTTTTAGAACTGCCTGACTAATCCTTTTTCTGCATTGAATATTGGACTATGACCCTGGAGACCAGGGTTCAAGTCCCCACTCAGCCATGGAAACCCACTAGGTGACCTTGGACATGTAGCACACTCTCAGCCTCCAGAAATCCCGACAGGTTCCCTTTAGGGATGCCATAAGTAACAACCTAGAAGTACACAACAACATAGGAGGAAAGACAAAGAACTGAGTGAATATACTTCTATTGCCCTGATTACTGCACTCAATACATGTTTAATGATACAATTCAGGTGGCTGAGGGAAAGAAATAATCACAGCAGAGTGCACAGCTAAGGTGCAGATTCCATTCAGTTTATCATTTCTCCCATGACAGCCCAAAACCTTGCCCAAATGTCCATAATGTATCCTGAAGAGGCTGCTTGGCAAATGATGCCCTCTAAACTTACTTTGGTCTCTTTCTCAATGGTTGCTGAGGTGGTGTGACTGCCTTTGGTTCTGGAGACTCTGGCGGTGAAGGGTCTCCACCAGGAAGCTCTGGAGGGAGTGGAAGGTCTGTGAGCAAGTGACGTGGTCTCTGTTCTTTCTCCTTCTTTACTGGTTTTGGAGGAACAACCTCTTTTGGACTAAAGCACCAGAGAAAAAAAGAATTATTTACACATCTACACATCTCAATCTCCACATTTCAAAGCTTTCACACAGGCTGATGACAATTATTAGCTAGGAAGAACACAGTACCTGCTACAATTTCACCTTTGACACAGAATACCCACTGTCATTCAGCCCATCCAAGAGCATGTACCACAAAAGTACTGAATCAATTAACTGCCATAGATCTGGATATCTCAATGTTGTGAGCTTTTAAAATAACAAAACAAGTGTAGAAAGAAGACGCTAGCCCTCACAGCTGTAGGAAAAAAGACCTAAAATGAGTAGACAGTGGTAAGTGAATGCTCAGAAGCCACAGGAAGTATAGACTACAGTTTCTTCTTTTTCTGTTAGCTACCTATTCACTAGATCAGCCTTCCCTAACCCAGTACTCTCCAAAAGTTTTGCAATACAACTCCAAGCACTCCTGATCATTGTGGTCTCAGTGGCCGGGGGATTTGAACTCCAAAACACTGAGAACAAAACATCAACCCTGAAAACAGGGGAACTTGCCTTAAATTACCTGGTAAGTTCATCTACAAAGCAATTTAAACGACTAGTAAAGAACAGTTCCCAGCACTTTAATATGTATATATACACGTGTGCATCACCTTCTACTTTAAGAGCTCCAGTGCATTAAGACCTTCTGAAGGAACATTGTTTCTGGCCTGGATACTTTTTCTGCTCCCACTGGATTGGAAGAACTAGAGTTCCATTTGCTCCCATACGATGAGTAAAGAGGAGGTCTCAAATTTTTACTTGCAGAAGCTCATATCTATGTATAAATACTGGTGTGACTTTAACTACTATTTACATGTGTGTAAATGAGTGATTTTCATTCAGCATTTTCCCAGTGAATTAACATTTCTCCTTTAGTTTTCTATAGTTACCTTGATGTTACAGACGTGCCTGTTCCCCAGCCAGTGAAACCAAGATACAACTACAGGCAGGCTTGTCTTTGCCGGGCCATCATAAAAACAACAAGCAAAAATGGCATCACATATAAGACTACAGAGAAGACTCTCATGTTCCTCCAAGTCACCTCAAACACAATGTTTTCTCAGGGAGTCAGTTCACGCATTCAGCTGTCAGTCATCAAGTGATGGACACATATTTGTGAATTAGCCCTGTGTGAAGCATATACACAGAAAACTAAAATTGTAGAGGCAAGCATTATACTTGCTAACACTAATTGCCATATTTGGAGTCAGAAAGAAGTCTTTTCCTGAAAGGTCAGTCCAGCTGAGGCTCTCAGTAGATCTAACTGCCTTTCGCTCTAGTATGCACCTTGACTGGCTTCCCTGAGCCATGTAGACTTGTTTGCTCTACAGATACTGGTGGTATACTAGATCTCTGCTTGATGAGTAATGTAATCTGGATTGTGTAGGCTGACCTGCTGGGCAGAAGGTCCTTTCTTTTAGACCAAAACTTTAAACAGCTGACTTCACAATGTTTTACCTCTACAATTCTAAAAGTAGGATAGACAATTCAACATGGGCTAAACTATGCCTTGGATCCCCATCCCAATCCCTTATCAGTCTAGTATCTTTTTCTCAGACCCTGTCCCATGCTTACTTTTTTGTTTTAATTAAGTGTGCACTCTCTTAACAAGATTCCTGCTCAAATGATTCCAAGCTAGGGAAATTCACCTAGTTTTTCCTGCTTAGAACTACACTGCAAACTGCAGGGACAATACCTAATCATATTGTACCACTACATACTCTGTTTCAGCAACCTCTATAGCTTTGTTGGAGCAAACAGGAAAAAATAATGGATGGTCTACATGTAGTAACCCATGCCTGAACAGTATACATGTTCATCAGAAGAAAAATATGACAAATGTTCACGGCTAATTCACTACTTATGTCAGGTTAAACTACATTGATCCCAAGGCATTTGTCCTCTAGAACATTAAACATGTTTTAACGAAGATTCAAATTAGATACAGAAGAGAAAGGAAGAAGAAAACATCAAGAATAGTATCTGGAGAATGGAGGTAATATAAAGACTGTGAACAGTCTGAACTGGGACTACTTCACAAAGCCTTGAGTTCAGACACTCTCTTTCCCATCTCCTTGCGTGATAGAATGATTAGATGTTTTTGCTTTCTCAATTGATGGATCCAATTTCACACCGGACCTGCTTCAAGTGCAACACCAAGCTGTACTGTAGTGATATGTACACAAAAGCACCCATCTCAGTTTTAGCTGAACTGTAATTTGTTGTTTTGTCTGAACAGGCAGCTGCTGTTTGTCTGAATGAGCAACAATTTTAACAGAGTGTTTGCTCTAGCTCAGATGAAACAAAAGTGAGGTGAGGTGAAGGAAGAAGCAGCTGGCTGCCAACTTCTTCCCTGACTCAGAGACTAGAGCACATGCTTCCAGTGTTTGTTCATATAATACTAAAGCAGTTCTTAACCTTTTCTTTACCAGGGACCCCTTTAAATATATTCTGTTATCACAGACCAAGAAGACTTAACTCAAGATTTAAAACCCTAAAGTGCAACAAATATTTATTTAATATTTATTTAAAGCTGCTCATCAGGGGTTTTCCAATTTGAAGAGAGGAGAAATAGGTAAATGCATACTCTCAAATACAACAATCACATACTGCACATGGCCCTTTAGAGAGAACATTCAGCCGAGCAGCACAAGACCAGCACACCTAAATCTCTTTCCAATTATAGAAATTTCAACTGGCCCACAAACAATGCACTATACAAAAGGAGGCAAAGATAAAACAAGTATGTCTTTCTTCAATTGGACTTGTTGGTGGGAAGTATAAACGGCAGCTACTGTCATGCTGACTTATATCATTCAAATTACTCGTCCACTTCACCTGTGTCTGATACTTCTTAGACCAGCCGCCTGGAGTTTCAAACTAATAGCTCTGTGAGATCTGCTACTAAAGATCTTCTCTATCAGGTATCTGCACCCTTCATCCTCCTTAAAGGACCTGTCAGTACATTCATGTCATTCACGCAGTTCAAAGCTACCTTCTACATCCCTATGGCCAAAATATATGTCCTGTTTTATTTTGGGATATTATTGTCTTCCAGCCTGCAGTTTCCACAATGCTAAATTACATGTGAGATTCCAAATTGTTTACTTGCGCACCAAAATGTTCTTAACAATTCTGGCCCACAATATTACCAATCAATACCTCTCCTCTGTTACAACAGCTCCACTGGCTGCCAGTTCGTTTCTGGGTAAAATTCAATGGTTATGATCTATAAAGCCCTATATGACTTAGGTCCAGGCTATCTGGCAGAACATATCTCCTTATATAAATTTGCCTAGGCCCTGAGATCACCAGGAGAGGCTCTTTTCTCAGCCCCATCACTGTCAGAAGAACAGCTGGTGAGGAGAGGAAACAGGGCCCTCTCAGTGGCTGGCCCTCGACCTAAACTAAACTTCCTTCTCAGGGAGGCCAGAATGGCCTCCTCCCTGTTCTCCTCCTGTCACTAGGCAATGGCCTTTTTACTCCAGCTGGCTTTTAATACAGAAAGTTTTAAAAGATTGGACTGATAGTGCTGCATTGTTTTACGCTAAATTGTTTTGATTGCTCTTTATATTTTAATAGTATTTTATCTCTTTAAGTGTAGTTTTAGCTGCATTATGCTTTTAAATTGTAAGCTGCCTTGAGTCCCAGTTTTGGGAAAAAGATGGGATATAAATAAATACAATAACAACAATAACAAAAACAATAACAATAACCCTTTGTGGAAGATGCATTTCGTCATGCCCTTACCTATCCAAGTCATCTTCCCCAGGCAGGATAGGTGGAAAAGGGAGAGGAGGCAACGTTGATGTTTTCAGATGCGGGACAGCAGTTGTCACAGAGACATGTGCCTTTAAGGAGGATTGCACAGCAGGTTGAGAATTAGCCTGAGTAGACAGAGATGTCCTGGAGTGGGTAGACGAAGGCAGAGACGACGGAACTGAAGCAGGGGTGTGAACTGTGGATGACTGGACAGGCAATGGAGGGGGGACAACTGGTGACGGAGGTAAAGGAGGCAATGGAGGAGGAGCCTGAGGTGGGGGTGACGTTGTTGGTAGAGGAGGTAGTGGCTTAACAGAAGGCAAAGGAGGTGGGGGCTCTTGCTCAGCTGTCTCTGTTTCCTTTGGAGTCACAATCTCCTCCTTTGCTACAGGTTTTGTATCTTTTGTTCCCATTGCTTTTGAGTCTTTAACTGCAGCCAGCAGTTTCTTCTCCGAGTTCTCTGCAACCTTTGTTTTTACAGGCTCAGGCATTGTTTTTGTCTCTGTATTGTGCTGTAGGACATTTGCCATCTCAGCATCAGAAGGGCACTTCTCAGGCTTAATGGGTTTTGCCTTCTTTGCCTCCACCACTGGCTCTTTAACTTCACTCAAACTGTTCTCTTTCCTAGATAGTATGCTAGGTGAGTCCTTGGTCTCCTTCCCATCAACTCTTGCAGCTGCTGCTGCAGCTGCTGCTGCCCTCTCCTTTTTCTTTCTACTTAACTCAGCTCCAAGGCTGGAGTTCAAAGGCAGCCGGGCAGGTGAGATACTTGAATGGCGACTGCGAGACCCAGATCTCTGCTTTTTATTATGAGATGACGAGTGCCTCGAATAAGCAGGACTTCTACTTCGGGACTTCATGGGCTTCCTGTGAAAATGAAGTAGGATAATCAGAATTCTAAAGACCTTAACTGACATGCTTCAGATAAGAATACAAGCTTCTAGCCTGGAGCACTGTCAAAGCATGCTTAAGAATAAGTACAGCAGAGAAGGGCAATTGGGTGGTGGACAGAGGCCAACTTTTAACCATGAGCTCACATCCTGTAAGCTGCACTAGTGCATTCAGGCACTATTTTCTGCTGATTTCAGCCATGGGGTTGAAGGTGGTACATGGACATTTCAAGTATTTTTTAAATATCAGAATTCAGGGTACTTGGGGTGGGTGAACTCCAGGAGGTTTTGGAGTACACATTTCCTTTACCCAGCTATAGAGGCTGGTCAACATCCAGTAACTTCAGTGTACATTACAACACCTTACTTCTCCATGCGCGAGTCAATTCTACATAGTGAGCCTGCCATATTTGTGGTGCACTCTTCACGAATACTAAAAATTGTGCATTCTCAAGTCGCTATGAAAAAATGGTGTAGGGCAATAGTGGAGGTGGTTCCAAGTCATGGCTGCAGTGGAGGTGCACTAATCACTGCCATGTCCCTGCTGATGCTCCTCATTGAGCCACAACTGTTGCCAGCAGCAGTGCCAATCCTGCTTGCTCCTTTGTGAATGAGCAACCAGGATCAGCACAGCTGCCTTCAACATTCCCAGAGTAACCAGTAGCTCCTCGCTGAAGCTTCTGCCCACCTTGTGATTGTTAGCATGGGGGGCAGCCCTGATCCTGGTCACTTCTTTGGGAATGAGCAATCAGGATCACCATCAACAATACCTGGGTGGAGAGTTCCTCACCATCCTGCAATTGCTGGCAGCTGGTGTGGTCCCGATCCTGGTTGTTCATTTTGGTCAGGATCTGCTGGCCACCCTGAAATTACTGAGGGCATCGGAGCTAATCCTGGTTGTTGTTCACAAATGAGCAAGCAATTTCAGGACCACCCCTGCTGCTGTGTCCCTGCCAAAGGTCCTCCCTCCCTGCCCTGAGATTCTTGAGGTGAGAGAGAGGCAAGCCCTCTTCCTGATGCAAGCCCCTGGTGCCTTTCTGCCACTTCCCCCATTGCCTTGGGATTGCTTTTCCACTGGATATCAGGGTATCGATTTTTCCCCCCACTTTCCAGTTTGTGTACAATTAAATATACGAATCCTGAGCTCACAAATATAGTTAACCCACTGCATGCATAACTTGGCCCCTTTTTCTATCTTCCACGTGCATAGCAGTTCTCAAGCATTTTTTATTATACTACACCAACAATCATTTTGCACTATTTTCTAAACAGAGATTGAAACTTCTTCAGGTCAGGATTTCTGTGGCCTCTGTCCCAAATTACTTGAGTGCTGAAAAATCAATGCCCTGTGTTTCACTACACACATATTCAAAATTCACAGATGCTGAGATGGTGTTCAGTTTTGCAGCCTAAAAAAATTCTTCCAGGATTGAAAGAGACTAGCTGCATAATATGACACAAGTCTTCAGTTTTGTCATTTATACTGTAAGAAGCACCAGGTAGCAGGAAAGTGGAGAGAAGGATGCCACTGAATGAGTTTTCCGTCTCCATACTGCTCATATGTCTGCATGATGTCTCTGTACCCTCAAGTCATCACAGATACAGACCTTTGAGCTATCCCTTCCTTCAGTACCAAGAAAAACGACTGCCCAGCTCAGAAATTGCAAGGGATTCTCAGAGGCATTCTACTGAGCATGGCATAAGCATGGGCTGTCCAGCTTCAACACAGTATGGCCTGCGAGCTCCTCAACCATCCCAGAAATGCAGAGCTGGATAGAACATGTTAGGGGACCAAATGTGGCCTTTGGGTCACTGGTTGGCCATTCTAGTTCTAGCACAACTGGATAAAGCAGTTCTGTAGATCATATCTTAGAAGGTCAGCAACTACTCTCATCTAAACTATTCCCAAACAAGAAGTATAAAACCTCAACTGTAACTGTCTAGCAACAATATCAACTAAACATTGTTACTCTACGGAAACTAACAATTTGCAGTAAGATGTTTTCAGAGATTACAGCACAGTGACTGCTCATCCAAGTCTTGGCAAATAGCAAAACCATCGCAAGGTCTTCCTCTTACAACTAACTTAATAATCTGGGTATACCTTTAATAATCAGTATGAAAAGCCAGCACAGCTGCTGAGACTTATAGGCATTTCTGAAAAATAATCCCACCTGTCTGATTCACTAAACATGAAAGACTGGACACACTGCTGTTTATGACAGACTGACTAAAATTAAGCTCAAAGATATGACTACACAAGTGTCAGAAGGCTGTAGAAAACCATAAAGAGAATGCAAGGCTGCCTAAAAAACTCACTGGAGCCACCAAGTGAGTGCTTTAGGGACTTTTCATACCATTTAGCAAATGCAACTGAACTCACCTTCAGGCCAGTTACTCCAGTTTCACTTTGTGTCCAGATTGGGCTGGTAATTAATAACTACAAAGTTCACATTGGCTGCCCTGGACAGTTCAAACTGTTCACAAGGCCTCCTATACAGGAAATGCTAAGTGGGTTCCTGGGGATATCAGACTCAGTATTTACAGGTGCTATTCTAAAAGCATGTAGTCAGGAGGAGATATATTCTCAAGAGGAGAATATAGTTTCCAGGGCAACTTAAGGCTCTTCCTGACCTGGTTGATGGGGCAGGGTGAAGTGAGGGCACCATTCACTATGCTGATGACTTATCCATGCAAAAGACACCATTTTTTCCACACCTAGTCCCGGTGGTGTTTTCCTCTCGTATTGCTAAGGATAAGTCATCAGTGTCTATAACCACTAACTCAGTTGTTCATTCAACTAAGTATCACCTTCAAATAAAGCAAGAAGCTTTAGTACATAGAAAGATTGATAGTTCTTTTATTACTTTCAGGCCAGGAGGGGGCAGCTATGACCCTCTCAATGTTTTTGGACTGTAGTTCCCATAACCCTTCACCATTGGCTATGCAGGATAGAGATGATAGGATCTTCCTGCCAAAATCATCTGGAAGGCCATAGTTGCTTATTCCATTTTTTGAGCTGTTTCCAATATTGCTGTAATTTCAGCAGGATCCCAATCCCTTGCGTTTATTTTTATCAAAAACATACCTGAAGAACTGAAGAAAAATGCTCCTGCATCTTATAACTGAGTTTGAGAAGGCCCCTATGACAACTCCAGAAGCTCTGGCATTTACTAACCATATTTACTAACTATGTAAGATTACACTAGGTCACTTTCAAAACTGTGTTCTAGAGAACACATATTCAACACCACACTCCACAACAGTATTCTACAAGAGTGAATTTTATCACATGGTTTTCGACAGAAGATTATCAGGAGTTCCACAACAACAAGACTAGTAATGGTTGGGCAAGGTGGATGAAATACAGCTTGCTAACCATGACTACCCATTCCCCTAGAACACGCTCAGCCATAGGAGACTGGTGTGTACCTTCTATCAAGTGGTCAGAAGGCTAGGCGTTGTGCCTCAAAAAGATACTCTAAAATCAACTACTACTATTATCACTACTAACAAATGTTTTTGCCCCAGACATTCCAACTCATTTTTGTACCATTTCTCCCTCTATAGAAAACCTTTTTAAAACAGGAAGTGAAACGGAAATCAAATTTTGGGGACACTGGACGACTAATATAGCCTCCAGGGACATGTGCAGCCCACAAGCAATTTCCCCCACTCTTGCCCTAAAACATTTACTTCAGAATTCTCTGCAATGTGCAGATGGTCCACAGCTGATGGTTCAGTACAGAAAGTTGTGTTTCGGGGCACAGTGTATGAACGCTACTGATCTATAAGCACTTGCTCATAATTGCCAAAGAATGAGCAGTCTCCCAACCCCTGCACCTCAGAATTGGGTCTTTTTGTCTGGCTCGCTCAAAGTTTGCCTGACTCACGTTGGATCCTACCAATTCTCAAATATTTACTTAGCCATGGCTGAGAGCAATTTTTCTGTTAATAGCAACAAGCAGTTGCAGAGGAAGGACAGGTGCTTTTTACAGAAAAGAACTTATACCCTACTTCTGTAGGAAAAAGGAAGACAGAACAGTTTCTCGAGCAGAAAGAATACAACACAAACCTAAGTGGGTGGAAAACAATTAAAAAATAGAAAAGTAAAGATTCTTACAAAAGCCAACAAGGTGAACAAGAGAGCTTGAAAAAATAAATAGGTGAAACCTCCCCCCCCCCATGTGTATGTGCCTTCAATTTGCCTGTCAGCTTATGGTGACAACACAAATTTCATATAGTTTTCTTAGGCAAGCAATACTCAAGACGTGGTTTTGCTTGTTCCTCTGAAATACAGCTGACAGCACCTGTATTTGTTGGCAGTCTCCCATCCAAATACTAACCAGAGCTTAACCTGCTTAGCCTCCAAGATCAGACAGGATCTAATACCTTCAGGGCATGTAAGCTACTACAGCCCCTCACAGCCTCATATTTAAATTCATAATTCCTTGTTCCTGTCTGTCCCAGTCAGGCCCACTCTATCTCAAGTACCATAATGGCTCTCTGCCAAGGAGACATCTTTATAAAAGCTTGCCCACAGTAGTGAAGACATTTGTAGTCTGCTCAAATTAATATAAAAAAAATAATAAACACAGAATGCAAAGCATGGGGTAGCCATGTTGCCCATAAGACAAATTCCAATATGTGAGTTGTGGTAAAACCTTTATTAGGTCAATAGTGTTAAATAAAGAAATCTGTGCCATAAAGAGAAATTTCCAATAGTTCTTGTTCTTCAGCAAGCAGAAAATTATAGTTCCATCTGTCCTGTATTTAGTCTACACTGTTTAAAAATAGCTGAATTCATTCAAACTGGTCTGGTCTGAAAGATAAAAAAGTTGGTCTAAACAGTAATTGGGAAATTCAGAGTTGATACCAGAATTTGGTTCAAATAGTAAACAGTAATTAAACAACGCAGAGAAACTACATCACCTAATTGTGGTACCTTTCCCCTATAATATTTGATACTGATTTTGCCAAGTTATCAACAGTAGTAGTTTCTAAAGCATTTTCTCTACAAAATCCTGTATACTAATTATATTATTCATCTTTTTATCATCATTAACACAACCACTGGAGACACAGAAATGGTGGAAAAGGAAAAAAATAATTAATTTGCTCTAGGCCATCCACAGTGTTCACAACTGAGCAGATATGATCCCTGTAACTATTCAAAGTGATGTTTAATATTTACAGGATGCACTGTACAGGATGTACAGAATATTTGCAGGATGCATTGTTTTACACTGCAGAGAACACAAGGGAGATTATACTCCAAAGGCAAGTTTGCACATTCAGTGATGTGCTGGCCATAACTGCAGGAAAACATCATAGACAGCAGCCTTGTTAGCAGCTAATTTAGCCCACGCAATTATCTACGGTGACCCCTCCTATGAAGAAACAGCTACAGCTTCCAAATTACTGATAAAGTGCATATTCACCCCAAGCAAAGCAACAGGACAAAAAAAAATTATCATCTGGTTTAAATAAAGGAATGGCAAGGACGTTAGTAAAAGATTGAGCAAGGTGTCTTCCAACTTTATGTATGTTACAAGCACTCGGTGCACTTCAGGCCAATTTAAGGAAAATACCTGGCTTCTGTTGTGTTATTATAAATAACACGAAATGTAGTCAAATGAAATTTTGAGACAATGATTTGTTTTGCTCAGCTGTGAAAGCAATATGTTCACATGCTACATGAGATCCAGCTGACAACAAGGACACCACAGCTCCATAAAATGTATGAAAAAAACTTCACTTTTCTCAGGTGAAACCTAATCTGTTTTAATAAAAGTCACAATTCAGGGTAGAAACACATGGAACTAAGTTCTACTGAAATCAACAGGATCCCCTAACCAAGCAACAGAGACAATTCTGACAGAATTCAGTATCACAAATACCACTGAAATCTAAGACTTCTGCATTTAATTTATGTTGATTTCAAGACTTTACGTTCATTGAATTTTGTTAAGAGTGGCTAGAATCAAGACAGAATATCATCGGCCCTTCACATTTGTGTGGCTGACATTCACGGATTTGATTATTTGCAACTTTTTTTTCAACTCTTGCCCTCCCCCCGCCCCTGTGCTTCTTTTCCAGGAAACCTTCCTCTCAGCAATTCGAATCACAGCACTTAAAACCCCACCTCTAGTCTTCTTTCCCCTCCACCATCACCAGCCACTGCCTGGCTAGCTAAGGATGAATCACAGCCTGATTTCTCAGCATCACAAACCCTCTCCCAATGGCCCCCTCACACCCAAGGAATGAGATTGGCTACAGAGAGGGCCACCATGCTGATTGCCCTTCCCTCTCCTTTCCCTGACCTGGTTTGGACCCTGGATGCCTGCTCTTCCTAATAGACACACACACACATTTTGATATTTGCAATTTTTCCACTTTGCAGGGCTCCTGTACCCCTAACCCTAGTGAATGTGGAGAGCTAATTGTAGTTCTCTCCATCTCTAAATCTGATTTATTTAATCAACCTAATATAGTTTGAATAAAAGAACTATCAGGTTGGCATGCTCCCCCACTCCCTTTTTCACACAGCACCACTACGAAGGAATTAAGCGTTAACTTTCCATTTCCAAAAACTACTGTTTCGTGTGTTACCTGAGCCCAACAAACTTGGGTTAATATTACTTGTTTTAACAAACAAGTTTGTCAGGTTCAGACAAGTCAAGAGATAAAAGTTTCCAAACCCTCCTTTTCAATTATTGGCAGAATGGATGGACAAACCTGGTAATAGTAGTTGGCCTTTGTCATGCTAAAACTATGTTTTAGCATGAAGTCTAAACCAGACCAGTGTCTCATTGGTTGTCTGGACTTAACTACTTTTCAACGACAGGTCCTTAGATCAATGAACTGGGAAATATAATTACCAAAGCCACGGCAGTCTGGAAAGACAAACAAAAAAGAATGTGTACCCAAAATGAATAATGTTAAGCAATAATAATAATAAAAGTTTTTCTGGCCTGAATGGAAACTATGACTTTAAGATATCAGCACCTCCAATCACACCTGAACAAAGAAGTAAAATAATTTTTACCAATTACAGAAGCCTACACACCTGGATACAGGACTCCGACTCAGTGACCGCTTTGAAACGAAAGGACTGCTGGATCGCCTTCGGCTGAATGGGCTGGGGGACCTTCCGCTGTATGATCCGCTTCCTCTCTCATAGCTGGATGAACGTCTCCTACTGTATGGGCTGACTGACCGTTGCCTCCTGCCATAAGGGCTGGGAGAACGCATGTTGGACTGGTATGCAGCAGGTTCTTTGTACGGTGGGCTGACTGATGGTCTTCGTGAGGACCCGCCAGGACTTTTCTTGTAGGAGTCGTAATTACTGGATGTGTGCGAGCGTGGAGGGCTGATATCGTAGTCCTGGGTGTAAGATGCTCCTGAAGGGCTGTCATCTTGTTTGGGACTGTCTGACCACTTGCGGTGGGGGCTCCTGGATTTCCGCTTTGGACTGTCCAGTGATTTGTAGCTTTTGGGGGCATCCCTTTTACGGTGACTTTTGCTGCGGTCCTTGTGACCAGATTTTGCCTCCCGCTCTTTCCTGGACTTTTCTTTATGCAATTTGGCTGATCGGGACTCCTTGCTGCTGCTCTTCAGTGATTTTGATGAATGGTCATCATTCTCCTCATGTAGCCTTTTGGAGGTCCCTGACACCCTGTCCTTTGTAGAACTCAACTTGCCTGAGGAATCTTGGTTCCTGTCTGGCCTCTTCTCCTTGTCCACCAGCTTGCTTTTCATTAACTCTCGTACACGCTTGTGCTGATGATGACGGTGCCTGTGTAGCCGGTCACTCCTCTCCGACGTCCCTTTCCTTTCGTCGTTTTCCCTGCGTTCTGGCTTGAGAACAGCTTCATCAGAGAAGGTGTCTGAATCAGAACTGATGTCATCGTACTCCACCAATGGCTTGATCATACTTCCCAGTGGTGCTCCTGCTTCTTGGGCCCCCAACGGTGAATCTTTGGAATGCCTAGACCTGTGTCTTTTGTGCTTGGAGAGCCTGTGCCTCTCTTTGCTGTTTGAACTCCCACTGCTCGACACTGCGTCTTGATGCAAGGACCCCCCTCCTCCTGAATCCTTCTTGCCCCCATGTCTCTCCGGGTTTGGCATTCCTTCTCCACTGTGCTTGCAAAGAGGGGGGAATCCTCCAAAACCCCCAAACCCTAAACCTCAAAACACCCCTTCCACACTGGAAGGGCCACTCTCCTTTTTGTTACTTTTTTCCTACATCCAGCCACTTTTCTCTGTCCTGCATGTGGTTGCCTTGTAAGCGTTTAGCGCTAAAAATTATTGAGACTGTTACCCCAAGTAGCTGCCTAAGACACAGACCTTCAACTTTCAAGGACACCCACCACTTCAACCCTTTAAAAAGGAGGATGAACAACTTATAACCAGAATGCCCCTGTTCCCAGATACCAAGTATAGGAATAAAAGGGTAGACAATTACCATAAATGCCCACCCTTTCCTTAGTGGGAGATCAGAGTTACCCTTTAATTTCAAACACCTCCAGAAGCTCAACTTAAGGGTCTAAAATACTCCTAGACCTCGTTTTGTTATTGGGCAAGGAGGTGGAATCCTCCAAACCACCTCCTCTCAAAAAGAGTTCTGGAAAGTGACCCCACTCACTTTCACTTCTACCTCCCAAACTGAAGGTCTCCCCAAGTATTGAAATGGATTCTTTTGGGTCTGAAATGCCCCTTCCACCAACTCGAGGCCCGAAATCCCAACGGGAAGAAAGGCGGAAGCTGGATTGCCCAGCTCCCTCAACACCTTATAAGTTCCTCAGGAGAGAGAGAAAAGTTGGATACACCTCCACCCGCCCCCAAGGCCTGGCTACCCACGAAAAAGCTGGGGGGCCTTGCTCAGGGCCCAAGAGTTCCCTGCTGAGGAGCCCCCCGCCCCTCTTCCTCAGGCTGAGACTCTAGCAGGGCCCCCACGCCGGGATCCCCATCCTTCCCCTCTTACTTCCCACCGCGAAACGGCGCCGCTTCCAGGTTGGGGGGAGGGGCGGGGGAGAGGAAGGTAAGGAAAGTGAGAAGGGGAGAAGGTTAGCCGCCAACTCTCGCGAGAATAGGGGGGGAAATTCGCTGTCGTTTTCCTCCTGCCGGCTGCCGCCGAAGCTTCCTCTGGGTCCGCCGGGGGGGGAGGGGGGCTCCTTCCCCCCAACTCCCTCTATACCTGCTCCTGTTTCTCCAAATATCGCGAGAACACACACGCACATGCGTGCGCTCCTTCCTTCTCACGCGCAGGCGCCGCTGGCTTATAAGCGGAGTCTCGCGACGCTAGCCCGAGAAAGCAAACGCGCTGGGGAGGCGGTTGGTGCTGTTTCGCTGAGGAGTTTTGCCTCGCGAGTTTCTCAAGTCCAAAGTCTCGCGGGAGCTTGCTTTCCTTTTCAGTAAAACTTTATCTGCAGTTGGTGCATTACAAACTCTCTGCTCATTATGAAGAAAACATTATTTGAGGTGGAAATGACGTAACTTCTGAAGTATTATTCTAAAACGGGACAGAACTTCCACGTATGGAATTGCTTCCTTGCTTCTTATAAGCCTTTACTGGGAATTATAAGAAAGCAACTTTACGAGGCGGGGTCTTTTTCTTCCACGGTGACACAACCAGATCTATGTAGGGTCGTTTCCAAACCCGTTTTTATTTCTTTTCCGACCCGTACTTTTTCTGCCTACGAGGGAGCTTGAAACAACATAAGAAAATTTATCTGTGGACATAAACACTGATGCGCCTACTCTTCCACCGAAAGCATAAAAAGCCCCTCCCCCCGCATTTAAAGCGAACGGCAGGAAACGCGCTACAAGCTCTCGCAGGGGGTTAAAGAGCGTGACCTTTTAAAAAGAGGGACGGGAAATTCAACTCTCCCGAAAGGGCTTTTTTTCCCCCGCCGTCGGATTGGCCGCTTCCCCACGCGCCGTGAAACTCTCGCGCGCTCCTTGCCCGCCCCTTCGCTTCTTTTCCGCTCCATCCCGCGAGACTTTCCGGGGAAGTCTCGTGCGGCGGGCCGTGGGATGGCGGTTGCAGCCGTGTAGGGGTCCCACCCGGCCGCGGCTTGGCTCCCGAGAGAGGGGCCGGGCGAAGGCGGTTGCACTCCTTCCCTGCCACATGAGGAAGAGCGGAGCGGGGCGGCCAGCCCCCGTCCCTCCCTCCCATCCTCCCGAAGGATGAAGGCAGCCCAGGGGGCCTCGGAGGGTGAGTGATGTGGATTTAGTGGGAGTGGGGAGCTCTGCCGCTCGCTTTCTGAACTGGCAGTGAGATGGCGAGTTTCAGGGCCTTTCTGTACTACACTGTTGTAGCGCTGTTATTCCACTTTCAACATCCTATGGAATCCTGGGGTTTGCAGTTTAGGGGGGGGCCTTTAGAATTCTCAGCCAGAGAGCTCTTTGGCCTCAGTGAACTACAAGCCCCAGAATTCCACAGGATGTCGGAGGTAGAATATTAGCACTACTACGTTGTAGTACGGAAAGGCCCTCAGAAAGGCCTTACACAGTAGCACTCAAAGAAACGGACGCGGTACCAAGACAAAAAAAAAGGCCTTGTGTGAGCAGCGGGTTTACCAAAGTTACGGAGTACGGGGTCGTACTGATCTGGAACCGGTCTTAGGGAATTCTTTGAGCCCCCTTTGCATTTCCCCTCCCGTCATAATTTTAAACTTTGACAAACGTTGGGAGGCTCCCAACGGATCGATTCGATTGGAATCGTTAAAAGGTATGCATACGCGTTCGAATTCAAAGTGAGATAGAAGAGTGGAGGCTACCGAAAACACTGTCTCTTTTCCTAAGGAGAAATAAAAGCTGCAATATTTAAAGAAATATTGGCCAGAGAACATAGTGGCAAGGAAAGTGGAATCGCTTTTATATGATCACCTCTCATGTTTCTTGGGGTTAGTGAAGGCAGGGAATTGGAGATGCTCCCTTTCACTCAGTGATTCGGTAAAGTATCTTAGGCTTGTCTAAGGCTTCCTGAAAAAGAGAGGAGGGGAATTCAGTAAGTTCCTTCTTAAGTGAAAAAGCACTTCTCTCTTGTTACCACTTATTTTTATTTCATTCTGTTTCTCATCCTTAAGGATAGCATGTGAAAATGAGGTTTACCATACCAACCTATCATATGCTGAAGAGTTACTTTTTTTTAGTACAACTCCCCAAATCCCCTAATTGGCTTGAACACTAGTCCTGCAGGCTGGGAAGCTCTGGGAGTTGTAGGCCATTTCCACACTACTCTGTTACAGTGCTATTATTCCACTTTCAACCGCCTGTGGAATCCTGGGGTTTGCAGTTTAGGGAGGGGCATTTAGAGTTCTCACCCAGAGAGCTCTTTGGCCTCAGTAAACAGCAAACCCCAGAATTCCACAGGGTGGAAGGGTGTTGAAAATGGAACAATAGCATTATAACAGTGTAGGACAGAAATGTCCTTAGTTTTAAAAATAACATTTTCATCCTCTGCATTTTAGATATGTTTGCTAGAGAATAGTGCAAATCTACTATCTTTACTCTTACTAGGACCAACCACAATGTCTCTATAAGTAAGTTCTTAAGTTTTCTGTAACTTTTAATTAATCTGGATAGAAAGGCTGGATGTTAAGGAAAAACCAGGATGAAGAGAAGGAAAAAAATCTAGCTTTATTAAAAACTGAAGGATCGCCTATTTCTTATTCTTTTGTCCCAATAATCTAGATGTAATCTGAAACCTCTATATTGCCTCACAGAGCCTAATCTAGTTTTGTTATTTCCTCTTGCACTTCCTATTAAGGTTGTTGCTAAATTGGGTGAGAATCGTGTGCCCCTCAGGATGTTGCTGGACTGCAAAGTCCCAAGTTAGCTATCATAGCTAATGGTGAGGTGCTCTGGGAGTTACAATCCAGTACCACCTGGAGAGTCATGTGTTTCTAAATATAGACTACGTAGATTTGACATCAAGTCCCCTTCCTTTCTGCTTTGCTTAACATCCCACTTGATGAAGAAGTGTGAAGAACTTAGTTTCCTCATTCATTTTCTGACATTTTTGGTTGGTTATAATTGTTAAACTATGGAGTTTGGGTTTTTTGGCTTTTCCCCTTATGAATCAACATAATTTCTATGGATCTTCTTTCTTTTACTCAGTAGGAAAAGATTGCTGAATGCAGGCTTGTGGGAGAAAGGCTGCAGGGGTTTTTTTTTCTAAAGAATTTAAGAAGCATCCCACTAGCAAATGTTGTTCTTGTCTCTCATTCTGATTTGTGACAGTGTTAGTGAACTGACTAGGTAGGGAGCTGGGGCCCAATAATACCTGTAGGAACACAGGTTTCCCACCATTCTTTTAAAGGTTATGTTGGGCTTTTTTGCTAGCAAAAGGAAATAAGTGGTCCTCTTGAAAGTTTCTCCACAGATCTTAACAAACATGATGCTGCCCAATTTGCATTCCAGGTTGTAACCAAATGTGATATTTGTTCACTTGAGGGCTTTCCTTTGTAAAAATACCATTACAGCACTGTAGTGTTGCTGTGAGGTTAAAATAGCTGGAAGTGATGGTTTCGTTTGATTAGCTAGACTAGTAGTAAAGTTTTGTATTGAGCAGCACCATTTTAAAGTGAAACATATTCACAAGTCGTTGCTGCTGAAGATGCAGATCTGAACAAACAGTAAACTCCAGCAGTTCTCAAGGGCCCCTTGTATACTGGAACTATGTGAAGCCCTATGTGCATCCCACTCCATGGAAAATACCAGAAGTCAAGTTATTAAGGTGGGATCAAAGTATATGGTGGCAAAGAAAGTTCATCATTATGAGTAAGCAAGGGAAGCAGTCATTCTAAACAATGATAGACTTGAATACATGTCTAATAGGTGTAATACAATGTGGCAGCAGTCCAGCCTTTAGGATTACTTTGCTTATATGCCTCGGTTGCGTCACAGTGGGTTGATTTCTATTTTCCCCATTTTACAGATGAAAACTGAGGTGGGCAGGAGGACATATTGGTCAAGAATGAGTCCAGGCAAGAGGTGGACTCTCAATATGCTTATTTTCTAGTTGTAGCTTCACAGCTCTCTTTTTTAATGTATCCAAGGAAATCAAACTTACAGGATTTTAAAAAGAAATTTATGACTTACTGTAGTACAAATATGTTGTAACACTTAATTTATGATTTATCAGTGGCCATTAGTGATGATAGAGCTAAATGGAACTTCTGCATCTAGACAGTAAGCCCTTGACATCTAGAGGAGAAAAATAAACCATAGCAGGCACCCAGTCTTTGATGGCTTGTGAACTTATTGGAGGTAACCATTTGAACAGTACTGTAAGATTGGACCTGGTTTTAACTGTTCAAAATAAGTCTTATCAGCCTTACAGTAAGAGATAAAAAAAAAAATAATAAAGCCTCAGGCTTTTTACTTGCAAATGCAGTAGACTGCATTGCCCTTCCTTGAACTTGATCTCTCCCTCATTTGAGCTTTTAAGCTGCTTCATTGTTAGCTTAGGAAGTGTCATCTTAAGTGAAGATAGTGCTGAGATTGGACTAGATGGCTCTTGTAGTCCCTTCTGAGTCTGATTCTATGGGATTAAGTAAGTCCTCTTAGTTTTGCTCAGCTTAGGTTTGCCATAATCATTTTTTTAAGCTGTCTCTTGGGTTGATGAAGCTTTGTATGATACTAGCTTTTGGAGTATTGTCACACAAACAAGTTACTGTTCCCACAAAAAAAATCAGCCCCACTGCATCGGTATAGAAAAGAATGAGGAGGTTGTGGACTGCCATTTGACTTGTCATCCTCTGATAAACCACATAATGATGAGACCATTGCAAAGAAAACTGTAGTGTTAGGATCATGCTCCCATTATGTAAGGCATGCTTAGTGTAATGCTATGTTATCTTTCTGGGAAATGGCTGTCATGGAGAGAACTTGGGGAATAAAGTTGCTTCATTGAATTTATATTCAAAATGCTATTGTATGCTTGACCAACTTGCTATTTCTCTCACAGAATCAGAGAAGCTGAACAAGATGAGTTCACTTCTGGAAAGACTTCATGTCAAGTTTAATCCCAACATCAGACCTTGGACAGAAACCATGAAGCTTGTCCGGCAAGTTATGGTGAGGATTTGGCATAATTTAGACATCTGAACTTGGAGAAACCTCCTGGAAAACATGCTTCTATAATGGAAGTTGTCAAGACTTGCTACTTTGCAAGACCACTCTCCTTAGCAATTTGTATACATTTTCACAAAACTTAGAGGATTCTAGGTTGCACTTTAAAGTGCAGTCTTGGTTCACACAGTACTACCTACGTTTAGTCTAATGTGAGAGTTAAGAATTCACGTAATGCTCTTCTGTAGTTAAACACTGCAAGGGAAGATTGGCAGTGATAGACAGTTGAGTTAGGAAACCTAAACTGTTAGTACTAATTGTTTCGTTAAGAAATTTCCTAGTTCCTAGGAACATAGAAATCGGTTGTCGAAAGCTAATAATGAATAAATGAAAAATGAATGTGGAACAAATAGCAGTTCTCTTGCTAGCATTTTGTATAGCAATTCTAAGCTTTCTTTGATTCATTGGCTTAATGTGACCTGTATGCATAGTCCAGCATTGTGAAGCACAAGAACACCATGTTGGGAGTTTCGGTTTAGTGGAGTTATTAAAGCTGCTTTCCAGAGTGCAAAAAAATAAAAATAAAAATTTTCTAAGAATACATTCGACCATGCCTGCTTCTTCATTGCTCCTTCTTTTTCACAGTATTACTGAATGTGTCCTGAAATCTTCTGTCTACTTTTTCTTTTCTGCCATTTCTGAATACAGGAAAAACGAGTTGTAATGAACTCTGGCGGTCACCAGAATCTTGTCAGCTGCTTGGAAACATTACAGAAGGCCTTGAAAGGTTGGTAGGACCTTCACAAACTTACTGCTAAAGATTGTATGTAATGCAGAAACAACTGGCTAAAGTGATCAGCATTGGGATCATCAGAAAGTTGTACTAGGAGTTAGTGTACCCAAAACCCTAAATGGTCTTTATTTAAACAGGCGTACACTGCATTGTAACCATATTTATTCAGAAGCAAGTCACACTGTATTCATTGGGCCTTATTTACTTGCAGCTGTGCTGAAGACTGCAGTATTAGTCACAGTCCATATCAGGGCAGAACAATAGATTTGCTATGTAGGTAGTATTTGCACTGCTTTGCAGTGGCTCAAGTTGAGAAGTTTCACAAGTCAGCCTACAGAACACTGCTTCATATCATTTGTATTCTTACAAACTTGTAACTACTCATTGCTTGCCTAAAAATGAATAATTTTTTGCACTTCTGCTTCAGCTACCTATTTAAAAGAGTAGTATTTCCAAAGCTTTCCACTGAACAAATCTGTGCGCTACAGTAAATAATAGATTTATGTCCTGTATTCTTAGAGGGCTACCTGATGAGTATTTCACTACTCTGGCCTTACCTCTGGACAAGAAGACGAGAGGTAGTAATTCTGCCACTTCTTGATATTGGAAGTAATTGGCTCCAACACGCTGAATTCATCCATAGCCCTTCAGCAACTTCTCCCTATGTTTTCCGAGGCAGGCAGGGACCAGATTTTCAGTCTTCTGTAACCACACAAGAGTCGTTAGCACTGGTTGACAAATCTTGGGTGGGCTTAGTGGGCAGCCAATAATTTGTGGTTTATTAAGAGATAAGGTCTTCTCTGCAGTCTTGTCCTGAATTTTAGAAATACAGCCTGTGGTCAGGGATAAAAGAAATGTCTCTCCTATTCCTGTCCATGTCAGAACCAGTACAGCTATACAAAACTTCTGACAGTGAAGCTCCTTCTTACAAAGATAAACCTCTACTTGCATTCTGTGCCTGCAGGGAACTAGACTGGGAAATTAGCCTGTGTATATGTGTCATCCCCTTCCAGCTCAAGGAGAAAGAAGAAAGAGAGAGACTGTTTTGCACCCAGCCAGCATAGAGCTATCATCATCATCATCAATTGTATTTATATACACCTTTCTCCCAGAGTGGGACCCAAAGTGGCTTCCAAGAAAGTTAAAAACATTTACAATATAATTTAAAACAATTAAAATAATCATATAAAGACAGTATAAAATCCTTATAAAAACATACAATTTTTTTAAAAATCCCAATAAAATAAAAGCTCATGTGCTCACACATTAAAAGCCTCCTTAAAGAGGAATGTTTTTGCCTGCTGCCGAAAGGTGAGCAGAGAGGCAGCCAGCCTAACTTTCCATGGAACAGAGTTCAAGTTGGGAGCAGCCACTGAGAAGGCTTTCTCCTGTGTCCTCACCAAGCAAACCTGGAACAGTAGTAGGACCAAGAGAATGCCTTCCTTTGCAGACCTTAAAACTTTGGTAGGTTTATCAAGGGAGATACGGTTTTCCAAAAATCTGGACCTAAGCTGTATACGGCTTTATAGTTCATAACCAGAATTTTGAATTATGCCTGGAAACAAACAGGTAGCTAGTGAAGCTGTTTTAAACAAGGGCAGTATATACTCCCTATAACTGGTCCCGATCAGCATTCTGGCTGCTGCATTTTGAATGTGCTGAAGTTTCTGAACAGTTTCCAAATGACATTCTTCACCTAGTGTTTGAGATTGAAAATGGGCAGGGATTGTGTCTCCTTTTTCTGCTGTAGTATTTAGGGGACACCTTTGTCTTGTGTCACTTGTCAGAACTTGAGGAAACTGTTCCATGGCAGAGGGATCAAATGGAACTGTTAGGGCAGGCCCATTAAGGTGTATGGCCTTAGAAGGTGAATGGAAGCAAATAGCTTCCAGGCTGTCCTGAGACTGTTTGACTTGCTTTGTTAGGTGTCCTGTTGAATCCCTTGTGTATTTTTGGTGTAATGAGTTATATAGACAATTAGCACCATAGCTCCCTTGAAGATCTTAAAACTTGGGCAGACTCATTTGGGGAGATACATTCTCATTAAAATATTCAATTAAAACTGAGGAGCTAAGATTTCAGTTAGCTTCTGCTCTAGTTTCCTGCATGATCCTTTGGCTTTTTTCTTTTTAAAGAAACACATAAGTACCCCTTGTCCCTTCCTGCATGATCGGGGTGAATCATGGTACAAGAACATAGTTGACCCTCAGCAGAGGCATTCACTTTGAATCAGTAAAAAATTGTGAATTGGTTTATAGAATTCTAAATTTAGCCCACCTTGTCCCAAGACTTCTGAATGAGTTGTAGAAAGAGGAAGGGAGCATCAGTATTGTTGGATAGAAAACATTAGTGCTGAGGATTTAGCTAAAGCCAGCCTGTATACTAACTTAGCAAAAAATTCTATTAAACTTGCTGAAATGTATTCAAATTAACCTTTATCTGTATGTAGATCTAAATTAACTGTCTTCCTTTTAGTGACATCTCTGCCTGCCATGACAGATCGTTTGGAATCCATTGCTCGACAAAATGGGTGAGTTGTTCTCTGTTCCATTAGCAGTGTTTCCCAGTTAATTTGAAAGAATCATGCTAGTTTTGCTGGTGGTTTGATTTGCTGCAAGAGACATAATCTCTTATGTAAATATTCTATTTCAATTTCAGACCAAATATACCATTTACACAGAAGTCTCTCAAGCTTTGGAAACAATCCTACTTTCCCTGTAGTGTGACGTACAGTGGTCTAGATTGTATAGATTGGTCTCTGAGGGATTTGTTTTAGTATCTGTGTTTCTTGAAGTGGTTCTTTGTAGCTCTAGTGGAGCTACAAATGTTAATGCTTCAGGGGCAAATTAAATTAGCATGAAAGAAAAACTTATTTGGAAATGTCTTATTGAAAGAAATTGAATCAATTCCTTTAACTCTTTGTAAGATCAAGACAAGCTAATATGATTGTTCTTAAACAATCACAGTTATTTGCTTTGATATGAGAATGAAGCTAGTCTTCCTACTTCAGCAAAAAGTCTCTCCTAACCTGGCATAGATATCTTTTGCTAGTAGATTTTCTGCCTGTAATTTACATTTAAGAGGTAATATAATCTACTATATTCTATAATATAATCTATTCTATAATCTATAGCCAGACCCAGCAGTAAAGATAATGTAGAGCACAAGTGTTTGAAGCCACATTATCTCCCATTGGAATCAATCATGACTCATGTGCTACTGATTTCAACTGGAAACTAACATAATATGGATTCATTCTATTGTTGTCAGTCTTGGGTCTCCAGGAGTGTGTGTCACCTCTTGACATATGGCAACCCCATGAATTTCATGTAGTTTCTTATGTAAGGAGTACTTACAGGAGGTTTGCTGTTGCCTTCCTCCAAAATACAGCCTGCAGCACCTGGTATTCCCTGGCAGTCTTCCATCGAGTTACTAAACAGGGCTGAATCTGCTTAGCTTCCAAGATCAGACAGGATTTGGTACCTTCAAGGTATTTAGAAGCCCTTGATAATTATATTGAGATGCATTAATAAAGTTTTCCAAGTCTAAGCATCTTTTTTTTCTCTCTCTTTAAGCCTTGGATCACATCTTAGTGCAAATGGCACAGAATGTTACATAACTTCAGACATGTTCTATGTGGAAGTTCATTTGGATCCTACTGGACAGCTATGCGATGTCAAGGTAGCACATCATGGAGAAAATCCTGTGGTAAGTAGAATGCAGGGTATGCTAACTTACCTAATCAGACTTCTGTCTTTGGTTTTACTTTCTCTGGATTTGCGTTTCCTCATAGTTTGTCCCAAGCGTCACAGTAGGTCCAGACTCAGGGAGATTTTTCCAACCATGGTAGGAAGCGAGCCAACTGCCCATGTTCTGTACAGCCCAGATAACCCTGTTGGGCTCTAAGGGGAAGCATTTGGCTTTAGAGGAGTTGTACCTCAGTGAAGGTGGCATTCATGTGGCCATGTACATCTTGAGTATGTGCCATCATAACTAGAAAATCACAGCAACTTTAAATGACTTTTGAAATACGTATCTTTTTTTCCCTTTGCAGAGTTGTCCAGAGCTGGTGCAGCATCTAAGGTGAATACTATATTCATTTCTCTCTTTTCCGTATCACTCACAAATGGTATCGTATGGCTACAGTTTTTCAGTTGTTGGTAATTATTTTTTTGTGCAGAGCAGGAGAACACCCTGAAATGAGTTGTTCTTCCTACTCACACCAGTAAGCAAGAGTGTGCAGATGTAACTTTTCTGTGTTTACATGCTGCCTTTTCAATTTATTTTGGGCTTTCTATGCTATCTTACAGGCTGTCTGGAACATCAGAGTCCATACCTGCTTACAGTCATTGTGCTTTTCAGCAATGGGTGGTTGAAGCACCAAATGGTTAGAATCCTGGCAATCCAAGAACAGTTTATATTCCAAAGGTTTGCCAGAATAAAAATACATCTATCTGTGGCAGAAGGACAACAGAGAATGAATTCAACTAGCCTCCATTGGGAGGGAGTTCAGAATTTGGGAAAAGATGCTATCTCTTACATTCCCGCTAGAGAGGTGTCTGCTAATGACAGCATCGAAAGAAAGTCATTCCCTGAGTTCTTAAAACCTGGACAGACTCAGGTGGTAGAACAGTACAAGTAATGTTATCAGGTCATAAAACATGAGACATATGCAACGACATACATGTGTAAAGTAACTCTCTGTCTAAACATGGAACTATTCAGAATAGTTTCCACCAGTGGTGATGCATTTGCACTACTTTTGAACCCATTCATGAAATCCACTTTGGAAAACTGCTTTTGAGCACTCTCTGGTCCGGTGACTGATAGCATCTCCCACTTGGCTACGTCATTGAAGCGCTGTCCCCAAAGGCTTTCCTTCATCCAACTTGAAGAAGTAAAAGTCTAAAGGTGCCAGATTGGGGCTGGAAGGTGGATATGACACCATTGAATGTCCATTTGTGCAAGAATGAGTGATGTTGCCAAAGTGTGGGTTTATGCATTATCATGGTGTAACTGGATTGCATTGAGCTGTCTATGGTCTTTTCTTATGGATGGCTTCTCAAAGTTTCCAGAGTGATGCAATGTAGCAGTCACTGTTCATTGTTCTGTGCTCAAGGAAACCAAGGAAAATCATCTCTTGTCATCCCAGTAGAAATTCACCAAATCTCTGTCCTGAGTGCTGGCTTTTGAATTTTTTCATCTAGCGGAAGTGGAGTGCTACTACTCTGTGGACTGATTCTTGATGTCTGGGTCATACAAATATGCCCAGGTCTCATCACCAGTACAAACATTTCCCAAAAGGGTGTCCTCTTGGGCTTCAAATGCTGCCAACAGTCCTGAACACACATGCAAATCAGCTTTCAAATCAGGAGCTAATTGATGAGGAACTCACCTGGTACACACTTTCCTGTATCCAAGGTTATCGATAACGTGCTCGGCAGCACTGTGACCACAGTCAAGTTCCTCAACAATCTCTTGGACAATCATACAATGGTCTACCTGAATCATGTTGCTCACCCTGTTCTGGTTTTCATCAGTGACTGCTGTTGATGCCCTTCTACTATGTAGTTTGTCTTCAACACTAGTTTCACCTTCTTTAAACTATTTCAACTATCTTCTCACAGTTAATTCTTGTTATCTGACTGTACATATTTTTGAGCCTTCTGTAGATATCATCCTTGAGCATCCTTTTTTGGTGAGGAACTCCATGTCTGTATTTTGTTTCTGTTTCATATCCATGGTTATGCAATGCCTTGAAGTATAGAAATTATGTCAGTCATGCAGTGAGAATTACTGTGTCTGGTGGTATAATAGCATCATATATGGATTAATAGTTTCAGAGAAAATGACACACAGGCTTTCGTTTCAGTACAGTCCTCATTTTTCAAACAGCCTGCTCCTAAGCCACATAGGTCTTTATAGATCACAAGCAGTGCTTTGAATTGTGCCCAGGAACAGATGAGCAGCCATTTGTAAAATGGGAATTGCGTGCTCTCTGTAACTGACCCCAGGCAGAAGCCTGACTGCAACACTCAAGACTTGATAAATTTCTGAGCACTTTTCATAGGCAGTCCTATGCAGTGTGTGTGACAGTAGCTAGGATGGGATGTTACTATGGCATGTGTCACCATGGCCAGAGTAGGCATCTCCAGGAGTGGACACAATTGACACACTACTGCCATCTCTGCAAATGTAGGCCTGAACATCTAGATTGAGTACTGAATCCAGGAGCGTGCCCCAACTGCTAGCAAGATGCTTCAGGGAGATCATAACACTGTGCAGTGTGTTGGTCTGCCCTTCAATTAGGCAAGAGCATCTCTGTCTTTTCTTGCCTAAATGTCAATGTGTTACCTGTGTCCAGTCCACCACACACTGGTTCTTTTCATTCAGATTTTTTAAAAAATGTGTTGGGTACTGTCTGCATACTTATGGCAGGGAACTCCCAGACTGTGGAGAGCCTCACAGTATTGTTTCATGTATATGTTAAATGGTATGAGAGGAACAATACACAGTCCTGTAAGAAGAGTACTGATCAATTACGTCCAAGTCCCATTCCAGGCAGAAGCCGCAGAAGGATAGTACAGCTGATGATATCAAAAAGCTACCAGTGCATCTAATTAGAATATTCTAATCATTTGTCATTCCTTCAGATTCTCTGAAACTTAAAAGTCTTTTTCTTTCCTTGCAGAGAGAGAAATTTTGATGAATTTTCTAAGCATCTTAAAGGTCTCGTGAATTTATATAAACTGCCAGGTGACAAGTAAGCATTTAGAAACTTTTGGAAGTTGTCCACATATTTGTGTTGTTCTTATATGCAAGCAGTTGACACCCTGCTCATCTACATGCACACCAACTCCTAGACTTACTGCCTACTTCACTCATCTTCTTTCCAACATTTCCACAATACTTCTTGGTTGTCTCAGCTTTAGGAGATGAAGCCAACATAGAGTTGGGGTAGCTCACAGCCAGTACTAAAACTATAAAAACTGCATTTTGATACGCAGGAGAGGTTTTGAATTCTCCAAACATGGCTGGATCCTGTCTCAGATTTGTGATTTTTAAAGTATAAGGGGGATTAACTGTAGCTGTTGCAATTACTGGTACGGCAGTTTGTGGTAAGAAAGATGTGGTTGCAATGAGACTCTGGACCAGAGCAACATAGAAGGTGCTGATTGGAGTCTTGGTTCTACAGTCTTTGGTTCTCATGGCATGGAGATGATGAGGACTACACTAGGAATACATCTAGGAAAAAGTGTCTTCCAGTCAGAAATAGAATGAGGAATGATAGCTCTCCGTATGGTCCTCTTTCCTCCAAGTATGAATCCAGATCAAGTTTGGAGAGCATGACCGTGATAAAGCAGACCCAGCCTTATGCCCATCTATTTCACATTCTTAATAGAGGATCTTTTAATAAGAAAAAGCTTTAGGCTATATATTAGGTCTCAGTTGAATCCTTGGCATGTCAGCAATCTTGATAAGCTGGGAAAGGTCTCCTCCTCAGCTTTTGAAAGTCTGTTGACAGTCAGACAATACTCACACTGATGAATTGTGTAATCCTGCACAGTGAGTTCAGTGGGACGTATTCCCAAAGTGTTGTTTTAAGTATTCTTTACCTATTTTTAACCAAATCTTGGTGTTGTCGTTGTTTTTTATTTCATTCAGTAAACTGAAAACTAAAATGTACTTGGCTCTTCAATCCTTGGAACTTGATCTTACAAAGATGGCAGGGATGTACTGGTAAGAACATTTTTGCACACTGAATTCATCATTTACTTGTTGGTGTAAAGAGCTGCAGTATAGTGCAGAAAATGAAAGATTGGGTTTGGAGGGGGCTAATCAGAACTCCATTTGAAACATGGATTCTCTAGATATCTTGTGAGGGCTACATCCTGTTTCATCATTTATCTGAGTACTGTTGTCTACAATAACAGTAGTTCTGTGCTAGTATATTCTATATTTCTGGGTATGTCTGCTTGTAGGCAAGCCACCAATGCAAGCCCTTTGGACAAGATTCTGCATGGCAGTGTGGGCTATCTCACCCCAAGGAGTGGAGGTAGGAGACTATCTTACTCTAAAGAAGATGAGTACCAAGAATAAAGGGAGAGTCTCTGTATCCACTTAGCAGTAGTACTAACTTTTTTTGAGAAATAACTTGTGAAATGATTGATGCTTGGCTTTTATACTGTTGAGAAATAGTGTCTACCCAAACCCCATTCCCACTAGTCCTTAAGTATGTTAGCAGTGTAGTTCAGAATATAATTTATCATAACCAAAGAGAAGTTGCACCTCTCCAGTGATTTTGAACTAAAGCTCTCACAATTTCTCTTATCATTCTAGAATCTGAGGTTTGTAACAATTGGAGAACCAAAAGTTCCCCATCATTATCTTACATTTACCCTAAATGATGAAGTTAATGTTCTGTGACTATCAGAGAAGGAAGATTTTTTTAAATCTAAGCTCTGTTAATCTTTGTCCCCAGAATTCTCACCTCCTAGATTAGTTTCACCTGGCATTCAACATAACCTTATGCAGCAAGACCAATACACGGCTTCATTTTTGTCTTACTTTTGCCTTCCTGTCTTTATCTACCTTCATTTTATGAAGTTTTCCATTTTCTGTTCCAGGTCATTTGATGAATCTGAAGTATTATGTTTCACCATATGATTTGATTGAAGATGGTACTGGAGCACCTGTCATTCTAAATGAAGGCAGTGGTATGCTCTCTTTTTCAAATATTTCTAGTCATAGTCTGTATTACTAAAAGTACACTCTGAAGATGTTATATATTGTTACAAAGCTTTGTTTTGATCCTTGGGCAGAAGTTTTGTCTCAGTAATGTGTCTTTAATATTAATAAAGCAAGCGAATACTAAATTTGTACATAACAGTGTACTCTTTAGAAAATAACTGAACAAACAAACCATATGGCTATGATTAGGGAACTTGTAGTTGTTTCCCTCTGGCTTTCTGATTAATGTTGAAATTATTGAATTTTGATCTAAAGTGTCTTAAATGTCCACAGTAAATGCCTATATTGAGGCAAGACTTTCAGTGGATCTGCCCATATCTACACATTAATCCCAAGGCATGAATTTGGCAGTTTGCTTGGGATGAACAGTAATGGCTAAGTGCCAGTTGAATCAACTTGTTGCCCTTCTTCTGGCCGCACCATCTTGCTTGCTGGTACTCTCATTTTCTCCCACTGTAGTACTTACTCCATCACAACTTGCTTCTGTTCCATCCAGGAAATTGGAATGGAAGGATGTTAGACGTGTTCTCTTAAGGCTTTAAAGTATTTGTTCCTGTAAATGGAGAAAGAATGAAAGTGCAGCAATGCCCTTACTTTTCAGAAAACCAAATGTCAAACATAAATTCATGCAGAAAGGGTCTGAGGTGGAAATTGCTTGCCTTTCCAGTTTGTGAGAGAACAGGGCACCTAGATTTGCTGGGTTGTGACTCCTGCCCGTCTATCTAATCCAAAGATGGGGGCGGAGAAAGGGCTGGTTTCTTCACAGGACAGCTAGTTGTGGCGGACCTCTTTTCATGCACTCTGCCTTTGTTCCAAACAGGGCCAGGATAAGTAGGTTCTCTCACACTTAAAGTGAGACATGGGTCTACTTGGCCTAGTTTTCTCTGTTGTAATAAAGTGGAAGACATAGCTCACCTAAGGATTCTGTCCCTCATTGAAGCAACCCGTCTCAGAATTGCAGATCAAACATGTTGTGCGGTGTCCGATTTATAACTCTGCTGTATAGTGTGTGTTTTGATCTACAGTTGCTTAAACAGTTTTGACTTTTCTGCTTCAGTTCCTCGATACTTGGGCATGAATGTATGTGTTACAATTGAAGGAACCTTGACTATGAACAAGCTTCCAATTGCACCTCTGATTATGGGGTCTCATCCTGTGGATAACAAAGGGTAAGAAAAATGCACTGTGTATAAGTTTATAAGAGATGGTATTACTGTAACGAATTACATTAATTGCTTAAGGTCATCAGATGTGGACAAAGCACAAAATGGTTTTCTTCTTCATAGTAGATTTCCATAGTTTTTTACATGCCATTTTTTTCCTTAAGTAATATTTTGATGTGCAAGTAAGAGTAGGCAAACCCAATGGGAGCTGAATTTTTTAATTCAGAATTCCTTAGTTCAGAACAATTTATCAGAAAAGATACATACCTAAGGTCCACTAAAATCAGAAGTGGGTGGCTGGTGGGGCTTACTGCCACCTTCACTGCTGCCCTACACCATTTTCAATAGGGACTTACAAGCCTCATTTGCAATTTCTCAGTCTCACAAGGCTTGCAGTCCCTATTAAAAATGCCATAGGGAAGCAGCAGAAGTGACAGCAAATAAACCATGAATAATCAAATCCACAAAAGTGAAAACCACAAAGGCGGAGGGCCAAGTGTATATACCTGCAATATTGGCTTAAATGGGATGCTGATCTCGATTATTATGTTGGATTGTGCTCCTGATATATGAAGAAATCATCTATGCTTTATTCTGGGTTGCTGTGTTTTGTTTTGGTTAGAACTTGCAGCATCTGGTTCTTGAGGATGCAACACAAACTCATGGACTTCATGGATTTATTTATCAAAATTTGTATCACACTTTTCTAGCCTGAAGAGCAGTCAAATTTCACAGTAACAGGACAACATGAATTAGTTGGTCAGGTCAGCCTTCCTAAAGTTGTAAGATCACAGAACTTAGCAGCTGCAGTTAAGAAAGAACTTCCATAGTTATCCTTTTATAAGCTATAGACTCCCAAATGTTTTGGTGTGATTATAAATACATTACTGTTGCCAATCCGTTCTCTTTCAGGACACCGTCCTTCTCCTCAATCACTAGTGCTAATAGTGTTGATTTGCCAGCTTGCTTCTTCTTGAAATTCCCAAGACCTATTCCGGTATCTCAAGGTTTCATTCAGAAACTTAAGAACTGCACAGGTTGGTCATGATTTCAAGTACGAGCTTTGCTATTAGCATGATCTATGTAGTTCTATGCTTTGACACCAAGAGGGCACCCGTCAACACATTTTTTACTTATTTTGTTGAAGTAAACAATGTTTATCAGTTTTTACATAATTAAGACTATATGCTTTCTATTTATCTGCAATTTCAATTCCAGTTTCTCTAAATCTTTTTTCTCTTCACTTCCCTGTTTCTCTCTCCCTCTCTCTCTCTCTCTCTCTCTCTCTCTCTTTCTTTTTTTGAAGCAAATGTCTATGTTGGAAAAAACATGATGATAGCCAGAAAAAGAATACCATCAGAGTAGGGTTGTTCTGTGGTATTACTGAAGAAAAATGCTTGTCCCTGTCTGTTTTCCATCTGTGCCTTCTGTGGCCAGCTAAAGCTAATCTTGCTAGTGTTCTCTCGTTCTGTGTTCCTTTCTCCTTGTGTTTAAAAAAAAAAGCGAAACATCTGGGTGCCTTTCCACACTACATTGTTGCAGTGCTATTATTCCACTTTCAACGTCCTATAGAATCCTGGGATTTGTGGTTTAAGGAGGGACATTTCGAATTCTCAGGCAGAAAGCTGTTTGGCCTCAGTAAACTATAAACCTCAGAATTGCGCAGGATGTTGAAAGTGGAATAATAGCACTATAACAGTGTAGTGTGGAAAGGCCCCAAATTGTGTATAATCATACAGGATTCCAGATGTTGAGACTATCACTCTCAGGTTTCCTCACTGTCAGCTATACTGGCTAGAACTGCTGGAGGTTGGAGTCTGTCAATATCTGGAGGGTTCCATGATTCCCACCCTGGCTCTAAATCCCTCAAGGATGGAGAGCGTACAGATGAGAAAGCCTAATTGGTGAGGGAGAGAGATGTAGGCTTTCTTAGTACACACTTGGGTTTACTCACAGCCATTTTAGATAACCTTTAGTATTACAGTTCTTTCCATTCATCCTTACAAAGGCCCTGTGGCCAATATCTTGCTAAGATACCTGTTCAGTGAAATGGGAGGTAAGTAGAGAATCATTTGAGTCAGCGAGCCTGCATTTTGCATACATCTAGTGTCAATCTGTGGAAACCTAAGAGTTTGAACCAGTGTCCCTGGTACAGCATGCTTTCCATGAAACCACACTGATCAGCACTATTAAGTCGGTAATTCTATAGTCCGTGGCATTTCTCTTATTATAAAGGAATATGCATATGTGTTAAAGATGAGCAATTTTTGAATACTTACAGTAGTTAGAAGTGCAGTAAACCTCTCTCATATGGAGTTGTCAGCTTGCACTGAAAACTATTGTAACCTTTAAATTTAATGTGTGGTAAGTTTTTCTATTTTATATGAAAAAAAGGATTAGAGGTGATGCTCATGTTTTGTCTCTCCCCCCTCAATTCTCAGGCATACCATTATTTGACAACCCTCCTACATATGTTCCCTTATATGAACTGATTACTCAGTTTGAGCTCTCCAAGGAGGAGGATGCTGGACCATTGAACCACAATATGTGTTTCTATGCAGTAAGTTACCAAGTGGAAAATGAGAACATGAGAATCTCTGTTTATATTGTTTTTCCAGTTATGATTAATCCTATAGCTAAATTCTATGCTTTCCCAGAAAGGTTAGGATTTAGCTGTAGATGATTTCATTCTGTATGATTTAAACAATTTACACAATTAGATAATTTATGGCTCCCTTTTCAGACTTGACCTCCATACCGATTGAGAACGTAACGTACTCTGGGGTTTCAGGAAGCAGTAGGGGGCTGAAACAAAACTTGCACGGAGGAGGGGAGCAGGAGTGGTGTGGCTCATGTCTTCAGCTTCCCTGGAACAGGAGTGGTGCTCGGGGCTTTCATAGGTTCCTTTTTTTTCGTTCTTTCCTATCTTCTGTTATTGTCCTAGAATGCTCCTAACAATGCCTCATTGCTAGATAGTTAAAGGAGCATGTCGTGGGGGTGGAATTTTTAACCTTGTGGTATGTAGCCCAGTGATCCCATGCTTTCTTTAAGGAAACCATGTATGTTCAGAGTTTTTTATAAACCAATTTCTCTCTCCATAATCTTGCCTCTTTTTCTTTCACCTTCACTCCATGGTTCAGATGTCCTGAACCACAGACTTTGCATTGAAATGTTATAGCCACTTACTATACCCACTTAAACCACATTGCCTCAGCAATGTATAAGTTGTGTACAATGTATGTTGTTTTTTTTAATTTGCTAGAGTAACATGGTTGTCCATATATTCTGGATGTATCATGTCCTCATTTTTTCTCCATTGAGGCAGTAATGCAAACTGCGTCCTTGAAAAGATAGTAGAGAAATCTTGGATTTCGACATAGTTGTGCTTGGGCAGCAGTATGCTCCTATCTCTGGAGTTTAATGTGGCGGTGAAATGGGCAATGATAAGATTTATTGTATTATTTTCTTTTCTGTTTGATCTCTTTATTCTGTTGGCCCTGCAAGTTCATAGGTCCATTTTTTTTTAATATGCAACATTAGATAGTTCTGCTTATACATGGTATGTAGAATGTGTGCCTTCATTTTTCAGTGGATTTGGTACTCCTATGCACTCTTAAACTTCTTAGTAACCTGGACAGACTCCTCCCCTCTTCTCATTCCCCATTCCAACATCACCATTTTTCTTTTCATTCTCTCTTTTCTTGAACAACATCTCACCATTCCATACCTCTTGAGAGGTCCTTATGAGTTTGTTTTTTGTGTTTAAAAAAATGTCCTGCCTTCAGTTAATCAATGTGTTACTTTCATCATCCAAAATGTCCCCCGAACATGTAGAAAGCAGATTTTGTTGTTGTTGTTGCTTTTTCCTTCCAAATGAATAAGCACCTGACCCCAGCTTGCCTGTTAAAGAGAGTAATGTTGATAAGCCCATTTCCCATCATCAAGAGTAGGTTAGATAGGATAGGGCCTGGACTGAATTTAGTGGGAGAAATGCCTGTTCCCACAATCTTGTGCAATTAATGACAACTACAAACTTGTTGAGGAAAAACAGTTTTTTGTTCCTTCAGAAATAGTGCTTTAATTTGCATCTCCTTGGCTTGCATATCGTTTTGTGGCAATCACCTGTATTTTACTAGTAGTGAGATCGTGTTTTCCCCTATCAGGCTCTGCCAGGGCAGCAACACTGCTACTTCCTCAACAAAGATGCCCCTTTGCCAGATGGCCGGAGCCTTCAAGGAACTCTGCTTAGCAAAATTCCTTTCCACCATCCTAGTCGAGTCCCTCTCATCCTCAATATGATCAGGCATCAGGTAGCCTACAACACACTTATAGGCAGCTGTGTCAAGCGGACTGTCTTAAAAGAAGGTGAGTTGTGTTCACAGGACACTGTTTGGAGTCTTTGTAAAGATCATGGTTTTCATGATGAGTGCTATAGATATATATATAGACTAGGGCTAGAAACATGCAGCCCTCTGGTTGTTGTCACACTGCTATTGGTCCTAGCCCATATAATCGATGCTGGGAGCTGCAATCCAGCAACATCTAGAGGGCTACATGATTCTCACCCTTGGTGAAGACAGTTGCTGCCATGTTCATCCCAGATATATAAAAGATGAGAAATAAATACTATGATTTAATTAGGGTATATTTTCTGATGCTGAATAGCCTTGAATGAAAGGGATGAGGAACATATGGCTCTCCAGATGCCATTGACTTCCCTTTATTCCTGATCCTTGGCTGTGCTGACTATCCTGGGAGGCTATATATTCCCCACTTTTGTTTTAATGTATAAGAACATATTCAATTCTGTATGTGCCTGATGAAACATATGTGGATTCAGACATTGCTTTTAGCACTGACAATACATAAGGAAGCCATTACAGAATTTCTGGTGCATAGATGTGGTTTAAGCATTTCAGAAGAACATTTTATTGTACGTACTAAAAACAAATATAACTGAGATGCATCTTTGTGATGGTCCTATCCTATTTTTTCCTCAGTGCAGGGTAGCATATGCAGTGTTCTCTCATCCTCAAAACATCTCTAGTATGGGTACAGCTGAAGCAGAATGACTTTCTTGCCCGTTAAGTTTACTGAGTTTGAGCCTGGGGTTTTCACATCTCCAGTCAATGTAAGCTGCTGTGCTGGAGTTGATTAATGTGTGCCTCAGGAAAAAAAAATACCTGGGTCTTAAATGATTGTGAAATCAAGTTCAGGTGAAAGGAAAAACCACAGATGCAATTCTCTTTCAGATGTGGCCCCGTACTTTGTCTGAGCAGGTTTGACTTCAAGAATAAAAAGTGACGTGTCTCTGTACAGACTGTAACATAGATACAGTGCAAATATCAGACAAAGGCCTGGCCAGCCATAGTGTTCTAATCTTCATGAGAATATTGTTTGTTTGGATTGTATCTAAGAACAGTTGAGTTGTGCAGGAAAGTAGGCAAGGAAAACAAAAGGTGAATAAATGCAGAATAAATGATAAATAAGCAAACAGATATTCAAATTAGGGTTCTCAGATATAGCACTCCCCAAGCATCAAAGATAAAAGTGGTTAGTATACATATATGCATTGAGTCAACTAGATAAATGAGTTGATTGAATTCCAAGTGTGTTCCACAGAGGGGACTAGACAGATCCACAGGGAGAAGAAGAAGTGATGTCATGTATACATTTGCTATATTTGCAAATTTCGAGGGACGGGACATTTCTCTAAAACCTAATTCTATGTGTATTTACAAAGATGTCCCATTTAATTCAACAAGTTTAATCATAGTGCTTTAAAATGTAGTAGAAGTCATTGAAAAATAATACCACTTTTAAGCCCATGCATATCCATGTAATAGGTATTTGCTAAGTGAGCTTATTCTTATTTATTTTCAGATTCTCCTGGAATCCTCCAGTTTGAAGTCTGTCCTCTCTCTGACTCCTGTTTCAGTGTGTCATTTCAGCACCCTGTAAATGATTCTTTGGTTTGTGGTGAGTTGCTTAGGCTTGGGCAGGGGTTGTCAGAAAAAGATGACGTATAACTAGGGGTTGGATGGAGACATTCATTTTCAGTTTAACACCCTTCCTGTGAACCTTCTGTCTTTCAGTGGTAATGGACGTACAAGATTCTACCCATGTGAATTGCAAATTGTATAAAGGGCTCTCGGATGCACTCATCTGCACAGATGACTTCATTGCTAAAGTTGTTCAAAGGTATGTCACGCTTCTTAAGCTAGAACAAAAGCTGATCTTTGGAGACTGTGGGTTAAGTATAAACCCAATTATTCAGAGGTGTACTTAAATCAAAGTTTGATGAAGGGGAAGATCAGAGGTAATTTCTCTAATGATGACCTGTTCTGGAATATTTCTTCATGCAAGGTGTTCTGTTTCTTACATTGTGATTTTCATGGTGACAGTAGATTGTAATAACAGAGCAACTTCTCAGTAATAAAATCTGTGCCTCACTAAGGAAGAAGAGCTGTGTCTTGTCTTTTATAGTAACAACATTCTAAATTTGTTTTGCTTCAGAGGTTCAGGAAAAGAAATATTCCATCATTAGACAATGGAGGTCACCTTCCAAACAGGATCAGCTCAAATAATCTCTACTGTTTTTCAGTAATAAATCAGTAAGCAATAATTCTTAGGAAGGTTTGTATTGTTAAAATAAATTTGTCCATCTTTCCATTTCTCCGCCTCTCTTACGCATTAAGTATTCCTGAAATGGGGTCAGGTTGCCACACTTTGTGTGGTTGCATACCAATTTCCTGTTGCTTCTTGCTCTGCTGCATTTGAGAGTGTGCTTTGTTGTTAAAAGATTCCTCATAGGTGAGATGCTTGAGGGCAACCTGTTTGGAAAAGATTGATTGTTCTCCAGTTTGCACCTTTACTGCAGAGGAGGAAGACTCACCTTCCTCCTTTAAATCAGTTTTCTTTCTTCTGCCAGCAGGAATATGAGCCTGCTGTTTGATCATGGATGGGGAATATAATTGCTTCTCCTTTACAGATATCACTTCCATGTAGGAGAAAGTGTGTGTAATATTTGTGCATTGTTATCTGGACAGTGCACACATTTTATATGCTGCTTGTATTTGGCTGTGGCTACCTAATACCTGTGCATATTGTAAAAAAGGTAGGTATTCTCGATCACATAGGGAAGGGACGCAGGGGGGTGGTTCACCCCGTTGGCAGTGTTATTGTGGTGTCCCGGCCTGTAGCCACGCCCCCTGACCACACTGCCACACCTCTCACACCATAGCCCTGCCCCCCCTCCACACTTCAGGCTCCGCCACTGGGTATTCTTCACAGCTAATGGGGTGTGTGTGTGTGTGTGTGTGTGTGTGTGTGTGTGTGCATGCGTGCATGCACATAAATTATGCATCCTTTTATTTAGATTGAAATGATACCTGTTAAAAGTATGTGATCTATACAGTCAGTCTTAAAAAATGTATTCCATCTCTTCTGCTTAACATGCTGCCTCTAGTGCTTGGAGAAAGGAAATAAAAAGAACAATTTGTTCATTCATGTGGATCTGAATTGAAATAATTTAGTCTGAGCTTTGAATGTGTTTTATTGGTGCAGAATATATGTATAAAAAGCAAATGGTATTTGATTCTATATATTCTGTATTGTATTTTCTCCAGCAGTGACTTGGAGAAGATTTTGTGGAGTATTTTATAAAATTCCTTGGCCATGTGCACTTGTACATTTTCTGCATTCTAAGCATGCTCTTAATATGCTTTAATTTTTTTTCTGGTCATTGAATGAAGACGGGGGCAGCCAGGAGCACATTCTCAGGAAGAAGCAGGAGGGTAGTGCTTAAGTAGAGTGTCTTGACTTTTTTTCCCCCAGGAAAACAGTATCATGCCTTGCAAATTGTGCACACTTTGTCTGTATTTAAAATATGTTTCTGTTGTTCTTCATCTTTATGTTTAGAAAGAACCAAGAGCTGCATAAATTTGTTCATGTTCAAATGTCTTTGAACATTTACTCAGAAATTTTTACAGGCAAGAATGCATGAAACCAATTTTCCTGCATATTGTGTCTTACAGATGTATGTCGATTCCTGTGACCATGAGAGCAATTCGGAGAAAGGCAGAGACAATCCAAGCGGATACACCAGCCCTGTCCCTCATTGCTGAGACAGTTGAAGACATGGTTAAGAAGAACCTGCCCCCTGCCAGCAGCCCAGGTTATGGCATGACCACAGGCAACAACCCAATGAGTGGCACCACCACCCCAACCAGCACATTTCCTGGGGGCCCCATCTCCACCTTGTTCACCATGAGCATGGGAATAAAAGAACGGCATGATTCGGTGGGCCATGGGGAGGACTTCAGCAAAGTATCTCAGAACCCCATTCTTACAAGCTTGCTACAAATCACTGGCAATGTGGGTTCCACCATTGGCTCCAGTCCCACTCCTCCACACCATACACCTCCCCCTGTGTCATCTCCTGCAAGCAACACTAAGAACCACCCCATGCTCATGAACCTGCTAAAGGACAATCCAGCTCAAGATTTCTCTACTCTGTATGGGAGCAGTCCACTTGAGAGACAGAACTCTTCTTCTGGCTCTCCTAGGATGGAAATGGGACCAGGGACCAACAAGCAAAAGAAGAAAAAATCACGTGTCCTAGTGGAGAAGCCGAAACATCAAACTGAAGATGATTTCCAGAGAGAGCTGTTCTCCATGGATGTTGATTCACAGAACCCCATATTTGATGTCAATATGACCACTGACACTTTAGATACTCCCCATATCACTCCAGCACCCAGTCAGTGCAGCACTCCACCAACAACCTATTCACAGTCTATATCTCATGCCCAGCCCAGCATTCAGAGGATGGTCCGACTCTCCAGTTCAGATAGCATTGGTCCTGATGTCACAGATATCCTTTCTGACATAGCAGAGGAAGCATCCAAGCTGCCAAGCACCAGCGAAGACTGTCCTCCTATTGGAACACCAGTGAGGGACTCATCCAGTTCGGGGCACTCTCAGAGTGCCCTATTTGATCCTGATGTTTTTCAGTCAAACAACAGCGACAACCCATACACCGATCCAGCCGACTTGATTGCTGATGCTACTGTGAGCCCAAACAGTGACTCTTCAAATCAGTTCTTTCCTGATGGTGTTGATTTCAACCCTGACCTCCTAAACAGCCAGAGCCAGAGCGGTTTTGGAGAAGAGTATTTTGATGATAGCAGCCAGAGCGGTGATGCTGATGACTTCAAAGGTTTTGCACCACAAACGATAAGTACTCTGGGCGTTCAAGTGCTGGGGGGAGATGGAGGGGAGAGTAAGTTTAAAGCAAGTAGCCAAACGGACACAGTCGACTTTAGTATTATTACAGCTGCCAGCAAGGCTCTGGGAGCTTCTGATGTCATGGAGCATCATAGTGGAAGTCAGAGCCCCTTACTGAGCACAGGAGATTTGGGGAAGGAAAAGTCACAGAAGCGGGTTAAAGAGGGTAATGGATCTGGGAGTTCTTTAACGGGCCCTGGGCTGGATGGCAAGGGTGGAAAACGCAGCCGCACCCCATCCAGTGATGGGAAAAGTAAAGAAAAGGTCCAGAAGAGGAGGAAGGTGGAGCCAGAAGGCAAATCTCCCTCTCATAGTTCATCCACCAGGCCTTTCACCCCACCAACAAGCACAGGTGGCTCAAAATCTCCTGGAAGTTCAGGCAGGTCTCAAACGCCCCCTGGGGTGGCCACTCCTCCCATCCCCAAAATCACTATCCAGATTCCCAAGGGAACTGTGACTGTTGGCAAACCTTCCCATGGGCAGTACACAAGCAGCGGCTCAGTCTCTTCTTTGAGCAGCAAAAGTCATCACAGTCATTCCTCCTCCTCATCGTCATCCTCCTCATCGTCATCCTCGTCGTCTTCGTCTTCCTCATCGACCTCCGGCAAAATAAAGAGCAGCAAGTCGGATGGGTCTTCCGGGTCCAAGATGAGCAGCAGCCTCTACTCGGGCCAAGGCGGCTCTGGATCAGGTCAGTCCAAAAGCTCCACCCAATCAGTGGGCAAGCCTGGGTCCTCCCCCATCACAAAACACGGCCTGAGCAGCGGCTCTGGAGGTACCAAGATCAAACCTCAAGGGAAGCCTTCATCGCTTATGAACCCTTCCATGAGTAAACCAAACATTTCTCCTTCTCATTCTAGACCCTCGGGCGGTTCTGACAAGCTGGCCTCTCCGATGAAACCCGTTCCAGGTACTCCCCCGTCGTCTAAAGCAAAGTCCCCAATTAGTTCCGGTTCTGGAGGCTCGCACATGTCTGGAACAGGATCAAGCTCAAGCATGAAGTCCTCTTCAGGGATGGGATCCTCCAGTTCCATGTCTCAGAAGGCACCCCCTTCTTCAAATTCTTCAGCAGGATCTTCATCTTCCTTTTCGTCTGGAAGTTCTTCCATGTCATCCTCTCAGAATCAGCATGGGAGTTCCAAAGGCAAGTCCCCAAGCAGAAACAAAAAGCCATCGTTAACTGCTGTCATTGACAAACTCAAACATGGTGTTGTCACTGGTGGCCCTGGTGGGGAAGACTCAATGGATGGACAGATGGTCCAGAGTTCCAGTTCCTCAAGTCACTCCATGTCCTCAAAACACAACCTGTCTGGAAGTGAATTGCAGGGGAAGCGGGAAAGAAGTGATAAGGAGAAATCCAAAGTTTCTGTTTCAGGAGGCTCATCTGACTCTTCCAAGAAGACATCTGATTCAAAGAATGTTGGAAGCACTGGAGTGGCCAAGATAATCATCAGCAAACATGATGGTGGCTCTCCTAGCATTAAAGCCAAAGTCACCTTGCAAAAACCTGGGGAAGGAGGTGGGGATAGCTTAAGACCTCAGATGACCTCTTCCAAAAGCTATGGATCACCACTGATAAGTGGGTCTACTCCAAAGCATGAGCGCTGTTCTCCCAGTCACAGTAAGTCTCCTGCATATACCCCCCAAAACATTGACAGTGAGAGTGAGTCAGGATCATCTATAGCAGAAAAATCCTATCAGAACAGCCCTAGCTCTGATGATGGAATTAGGCCTCTTCCAGAGTACAGCTCTGAAAAGCATAAGAAGCACAAAAAGGATAAGAAGAAAGTTAAAGACAAAGACCGGGACAGGGATCGTGACAAAGAAAGGGACAAAAAGAAAACTCACAGCATTAAGCCAGAAAGCTGGTCTAAATCTCCTATCTCTTCAGAACAGTCTCTGTCTATGACAAGCAATGCCATTCTTACATCTGAGAGACCATCCAGGCCTAGCCCTGATTTTTCAATTGGGGAGGAAGATGATGATCTAATGGATGTTGCCCTGATAAGAAATTAAAAATATTGGGGGAGGGGAGCAAAGAAGATGTTTAATTCAGTTTTTTTAAATAAAAATTATGAGTGCATGGCACTCAAATGGGTTAAACTTGGAAATTTGGAAAAATTCCAAATTTTAAAAATTAGAAAACTTTCTTGATGGATAATCTAGGAAAAAAGAAGAAATTTATTTTTTTAATCTCTCAGAAGCTTAAATAGATACACACACATGCTTCCATCTAATAGATTGGATTTGTATGACAGAACTGAAACTCAAGCAGATGCTAAAACATTTCATCTGTTTTAGGAGAATTAAATTCTTCGTTGAATGTTTTAAGAACATTTCCATTTTGATGTATTTTTAAAAAATATTTTAGCATATAAGAATTAACCTTCATTGGATTTTATTATTCCTACTTAGAGTATTTCACTGAAAAATAATTTTTGGATTTGATTTAGTGCCTGGTACTATTCCACTTCCCTAAGGTGCTGACCATCTCCTGTTAAAAATGATATCTGCAATAAACACTGTGTTCAGCAGCTAGCACCATTTAGGGACAGTCATCCAAACACTGAAGTATTTTGATATTAATGTGTTATACCTTTACAGTCATTTGACTTAAAGCATTTTTTCTTCATCCCCATGAAAGCTTTGCTGGCTTTCATGTATGTCTTCTTTCATATATGTCTTCTTCTGTGCTATAATTCAGTAGTAATTACTACTGTGCTCCCCCCAGCATGGGAAGAAGAGGAGAGTAGATTTGATCAGAGTTCAGTAGGTTGACATTTTGGACTTCCTTAGCTGTTATAATTTCAATATACATCTGAAACACACTTGGGAGAGAGTACTGTTAAAATAAATGGGAGTAATTCCATGTTGCCTCAGCAGATCCATTATGGGAGAACCACTGCAGCATGGCTCTTTTACACAGAAAGATCCTTGAAGTCATAAAAAAAAGAGCTGGTAATGCAGCGTTTAGTAGTGATGTTTTTGCTCCTGAAGGAGCAGCTACATCACTGACTCCTCCTATGTGACATGAGGGTTCCTCTGGAACACTGTAGAAAACATCTGCCCTGGAAATGAGGAACCTCATTGGAGAGGGAGAGGAAATATATATATATAGAGAGAGAGAGAGAGCTAATATGCTACAGAAATATTTTTGAGGTTTTCCTTGAGCACTTGCTACCTGTAGCCAGTACTAAGGATCCCCTTTGGAATGTATGATTCTGTCATAATCCATAAGCAAAGACCTAATTCACAGATAGATCTGTCTCTGAAAGCTGATGCCTCATGCCCTTCAGTATCTTCGCATGAAATATTGCCTAGATTAGAGAGAACAGAGCAGTCATTCATTCCCCAGAGCTCCATGTGTGCACCAAAGTGTCTAAACTGAAGATTGACAGTGTATAGCCCCCGTATGCGTGACATTAGTCTCAGGATTATATGATGGCTGATTATGTATCTCCAAATGTTTGCACCTAGCAAGGTATTTCAGAGTGCATTTGCCCAACATGGATTCTCTGTAGTTGTGACATCTCCCTGCCAAATCTAGGAACTTCTAGATGTATTTAACTACAACTCCCATCTCTATACTAGACTTCAGTGATGGGGTTTGTAGCCTAACGCATCTGATATGAACCAGATTAGGAGACGCTGCTGTAATATGTCAGGTACACGAGACACACAAGTTCTGCAATTTTCATGATTCCCATTTCTGTTTCCAGGGCAATGGAAAAAACAAATTCAGAGCAGATGACATTTTCTCAGTGCAAGAGTGATTATGGGTGTGTGAGGAACTAAAGTGTGTGAAACACGAAGACATTTTAATCTTACAATGAAGCCAGATCACAAGACTGTAATTATGTATCTGCTTAGGTCACACTAGATGGTTGTCTATTAATTACCTCAGTATTATTTTCACTTGGGAAAATTGGGTTCTGGGAAACGTAGTGTGCTCTTCACCAGATGGGAAGCTCATTGTTCAGGAGCCTTGAAGAAGCTTACTGTATCCCAGCAGGAACATAATGAATTGTATTTGCAGAATGAAGCACTTCCTATAATTGTTGGTTATCGTCTGTCATTTACATGGTGGTGTTATGTTTTCAAGGATGAAGGTTGTGAGAAGCAGTGCAAAATAATTGGACCTTTAAATACACTGTCTATTTTAGACTTAGCAAATACTGAAGGAGGTACTGGTTCTTGAACCATGATCTTGTTAGATCTTTGAAAATGATTTTGATCCCAAAGTCAAACATCACTGAGAATTATTGCTGTTAATTGATAACTGTCTCAGTTCAATAGCAGGATTTTGAGTGTGACAGAAATGGTCTTTAGGCTTTAATCCAGGCTCCTTATCTGTTGCACCAAATATGCAGTGTTCAGTCATGAAGGAATTCCATCTGATCTGTCACAGACATCTTGACAGGCTGCTGTGGGAAATGAGAGTGTGCACAGGCCTTCTGTTCCCATATATGCTGAGTACCCAGATATATGGGGATGGTAAGGAATGTCATTGCATCCTATAGGATCCTTCTATCAGAGTCAAATGTATTCAGTGCAACTCTGAAGCCTGAAATCATACCCATAAATTAAGAATAATTTTGAAGCCCATCTGCTCTGGAAATGGGGGAAGGTAGCCGTCAATTCAGGTTTCACCAATCAAAATTTGAGTATGTGAGTACCTTACAGGGGTCTGTATTCAAAGGTCTTATGTTTATTTCTACAAATGTATTTAATTGTTCACAATATTTTTTATTGTTCAGTATTGTAAAGACAGACAATAGTGGGGAAGAGACAAACCTTTTAATCTCAGATAGTACTGTTTGATTACAAGGTTGTGTTCTTCCTTTTTTACCCTCTTTTCATGTAAATAGTATGTCTGTACCCTTTCTTTGTGAGCATTTGTGTAAATACTGCTTCTGGCAGTTCATGAAGCGGGAGGAGGAGTATACTATCCTACTAGCTTTTCTGAAACTTTCAAATAACTTGTTGGTTTTACATGGAAATAAATTTGTTTGGTAGAAACATCTGTTCATCTCAATTGCTGCAATTAATTGCTTTGTTTACTGTCTGGAAGAATTTTTATAATAAAGTGCTGCTCTGGAGAGAGAACTGAAACACTTGTTCCACAACTGTTGATATAAGCCATGTAGCATTAACTGCGGTAGCTAAAGATTTATAATACAGAAAGCAGTTTGCTTTCCAGGGAAATTAGTCTACAGTACTGGGGAGTGGGTTATCTGCCTGTAGATTCCAGCTATGTAATAAGCTCAGTATTCCATACACCAGGGATGGCAGTTTGTACACTCAACATCCTTCACAGTTAATTGCAGAGTTGAAGGGTATTAAGTTGTCTCCCCCTGTCACCCACCCTTTTTGTCCTGATCTGTGAGTCTGTTGGGCTTACCACATGGATGAGGTCTACTAACTGTTTAGATATGTTTATAAGTGCAACATAATTAACTTTTTCAGTGCTATTTTGCTCTTAACCAGTGTTCATATTCTGATAACCCTGAAGTATTAGATTTGGGTGAATGATTGATTTGTACAGATTTAGTACAAATTCTTGTTTATTGTTTTTAACCAGGCAATATAACTTCTGGGAAACAATGAGGACAAGTTGAGGGGGATTATTACTGAAAGACAACTTACCACATGCCCCTGTGTTGTTAACTTCTGATGACTTCAACTTATGGCCACCCTTTGAGAGAATTCAAGTCACCCTGACATTAACAGCCTACTCACATCTTGCCAATCCAGGGCTTCTTTGATTGTACTAGAAGGTTAAAGTTGTTTGGTACATAATTGACTCGTGGGGCAAAGTGAAGTCCAAGTTTTACAAGTGCTTTATTAAAACTGAATACGTAACCTGAAACTTTCTTCCACGTGCTCTACAGTGCTTGGATTCCTCTCAGTGCCTGAGTGAGGAGACATTCCTATAGGACTCCAAGCCTTTTCACCTAACCTCACATTTTAGCCAAATCATATCTTTGTAGCCTTAAGACAGCCAAAGGAATGTCTCAGACAAGGGAGCAGTTCCATTTCTTTTTTAGATCCCCTGATTCTTTAGTGGTCATGCAGGTGGGGAGGGTGTTAATTACTCAGACTGAAAATACTTTTTAAATAAATGACCTGTTGTATCTGCTCATGTTCTGCATCAGTAACAGGACTAATTTTATACCAGCTACAGGTAGTATCATTGGTTTCCTTTTCGAAATGATTTTTTTAAATGGGGCCCTTAGAGCACAGGGAATATTTGTCTGCAAAAATGAACATGCACCTTTAGTCCTGGAGATATACAAGAAGCAGAGTTAACTTGAGCATATGAAATCATAAAAACTGAAGATGACATTCCGACTGGACTACGACCCTGGAGATCAAGGTTCAGTTCTCCGTTTGGCCAGGGAAACCCTCTGGGTGACCTTGGGAGTGTCTCATACTCTCAGCCCCAGGTTTGGTAGGTTTGCCTTGGGTCGCCATAAGTCAGAGTAGCTTGAAGGCACACAACGATATGATGGGACAGATAAAGATTAATACATGGTGAAATATGATTGTTGTGAGTCCCAGAACGCAAAGGTGTTTTGGAGTAGTAAAGGAATGGACAGAGTGGTAAATGGTGAAATTAATAAGACAGTTCATACAAGGTTGTAGCCAGAGTTGGTAATGCAGTAGTTGATTGTAGAAGGGATAAGAGGGAGAAATAAGGGCACCGACTGGAATCTGAGAGCCAGTGTAGTGCGGTGATCTGTTTGTTGGGCTAGAACTTTGGAGGCCAGGGTTTTCCTTGGGCCATGTTCAGCCTCAAAGGAGAGACGTGGCAACCCCCCCTCAAGAAATCCTGCTGGAAAAACCCATGATAGGTTCACCTTAACCTGGAAACCACTTGAAGGTACACAACAAACTGAAATCTCTGTGCCCTACTCTGCCCCTCACCTGCTTTTTAGCTCCACCACACCTCCCATGATCTCCCCAAAACGGTAGTTTAAAGCGCCTGTCATCAAAAGCAAGGAGCCAAGCTTTATCACACTCATGCTCCCTCAAGGGATGAGTAGTGGTGCCCTATTCATCAAATACATTAAATGCAAAACGTGTTTTGTCCCTTTTTAAATCTCTTACAACGCTGGAACCGACTAATCCCCTATAGAAAAACGTCAGGAAGTGGAGAATTAGGTAAGATGTGCGTCGGGAGAATCTGCGAGAAACAAATTGAATGAAAAGGGAGGAAAGACACTAAAATAATAAAATACCTGAGGGATCGATGATAACGCTTTTCGGTGTGTCTCATTGCTTATACAACCGTTCCCTCAAACAAAGGCCATTTCCGCACTGGATTGTTACAGCGCTCTTATTTCGCTTTCAACATCTTATGGAATCCTGGGGTTTGCAGTTTAGGGAGGGGCCTCAAAGGCCCCTCCCTAAACTGCAAACCCCAGGATTCCATAGGATGTTGAAAGCGAAATAAGAGCGCTGTAACAATCCAGTGCGGAAGTGGCCAAAGACACTCCTCTGCCTCAATCACCTTCATGCTTAATTTCCCCGCCACCCAACCTCACCGCAGACCAGCATTCCCAGAGCTGCAAGCTGATTGGGCGAAAGGGTTTTCCGAGCGGGAGTTTAAACGGAAATCGGAGGATACGAGCTCCTTCCGGTCTGATCCTAGAAGGGAGCAGAGCTGTTTATTTTTGTCCCAGTTGGGAAAATTGCTCCAAGAGCCCTGGGCTAAGATGCAGGAAAATTGATGGTTTTCTGTGAACTTCGTTTGTCCTTTCAGGTCTCAAATGGGCAACCTTACAGCTGTTAAAGGGCCTGAAGGGTCAAGATGGGAGAAAATCTGGAAGTGAAATAACCCGTGTGTAGCAAACGGCTGTTCTTTACTTGAAGAGTCATCCTTATTAGGATGCGCCTAGTACAGGGAATGCTTCCCGTGGCTCAGTCTGTCTGCCTCTTCTCCGTCCCCACCCTCTTCTTCTCGAGTTACGCATTTGGCCTACTTTAAGAAGAGCAAAAAGTAGGATTTAGGAAGCCACGTCTTTTGGGAAGGGCGGATAGAAACCTCAACTGTAGCATGCAGTAAGAATTCTGCTTACACTTTTTTTTTTAACAACAGAGAAAAGGCTGTACAATATTCCGAGTTGTATCCTAGCCTTTTCTTTTGTATGTTTGCTGATTCCTCGTTCTCAACCTCAAATCACTTTGTGATAATTACTGTATAATCCTATATATGTCTTCTCAGAAATAAGCCCCACTGAGTTCCATGAAGCTTACTTCCAGGTAAGTGTGTATGGGGTTGAAACCCAAGATATAAAGACCCTTTGGGGGTCTTTTTGAGTATGAACTTCTTGCCGTTTTAAAAATAAAAATTCATGGACATAATTTAATGCTTAGTAAGCATAGTCAAAAGCAGGTGATATTTATAACAGAAGGGAAAAGTCTAATCAGATAGGATGTTGATTGTGAGTGAAATCATAGAATCACAGAGTTGGAAGAGGCCATAAGGGCCATCAAATCTAGCCCTGCACACCCTCAAATCACTTGTCAACTTATGGCAAACTCATGCATTTCATAGGGTTTTCTTAAGGCGTATTCAGAGGTTGTTCATGATTGCTTTCTTCTGAAATACAGCTTAAAGCACCTGATAGTCCCTATAAGTAAATATAGTCCATCAGTATATTGTATTGTCGGGATACAAAAATAGTGTTTCCATTTGTGGGGATTATGAGAGTTGATTTCAAGAAGCGCAATTAATGTGTCACAGTCAGCCCCCTGCCTTGCAAGACCCATCCCCTCCCCACAAATCTGATTCTCCTGAATGGCTGCTGTTTGCCAGTATTTGCAAAAACAGGATTTTTTGGTGTTGCGGTTAGAGCAAAATGTATCTATCTTCTGTGGACAAAGGGAACAGGTATTACAAAATGCTGTAACTGACTGTCACACTAACTAAAGCGAGGGAAAATATGCGGATCCTACATGTGGACAATCAATATTTCTGGTTTTCAACCAGTTGCTACTTAAGGACAGTTAATCTACAGAACCTTTATTGCGAACTTCACCATCACAACATTTAGCATAAATTGGAGACTTTTTTTCCTTTGCTCTTCCCTTAGTTTTAGGGACCACCTATTCTGACGCAAAGTACTAGAGAAGCTTGATGCTTGCATACTTTTTATGGCATTTTGGTTTATCCTAATAAATCCTGTGGATTTTTTAAAATTTTCTCTCATGGACTAGCATGATTATGTGTGTGTTTTTTAAGGAAAGGTATCTCAAGGATATGGGATAAATGGAGTGTGCTATGAGGAATGTATGTGTCATCTCAGGGTAAGATGAGTTAAGCAAACTGATTTGCATAGTATGCAGGACTTGTTTTATAAAACTAATATATGAGGGTCAAGCTTCCTTTAAATGATCTGCCTTCTTAATCACAGATGAAAATGGTAACTAATAGTCAGAAGTGAAAGTAATGTCTGGTACATGCTTGGATGATTTGGGTATTTCATGGTGACCATTAGGTAGTGTTGCTTAAAACAAAAATGGTCATGTGAAAATATAATGGAATCAAAATACAGGATTGTATAGCTTTTATATTTTTATACAAATTACAGTTGATTAACTTTTTGTGTTGAAGCAAAGCCTTTCCCAATAGTACAATTGCTTGGATTTTGTACAGTCAGCCCTCCACATTTGCAGGTTTAACTCTCTTGATTTGCGGTTTCCCCAACCCCAGTCTCTCCCACCCAGGAGAACATTCCCTCTCAGAGGCTCTGATCAGGCCATGCAGCCCTTTAAAAAAAACACCTTTGATCCTCCTCCTCCTCGGACCACTGCCTGGCCAGCTAAGGACTGTTCACACTTTGATCTCTCGGCACCATGAACCCCCTCCCAGTGCCCCCCACACTCAAGGGAAGACATGGGTGAGAGAAAGTATGAGTTTACCAGGCTGACCGCCCCCCTCTTTTACCTGACCTGGTTTGGATCTGGGTGCTCACCCTCCCCACCATGCCATGGCCCCCTTCCCACAGACACACACATCTTGAAATTTGCAGTTTTCCATTTTTACCAGGATTCTGTGCCCCTTACCTTAGTGAATGTGAAGGACCTACTGTACTTATCTGGAGATACAGAGTAAGAAAGAAAATAGTGCTAGAAAGAACACTGTAAAAATGGTAAATATAATTCAAACATCTTGCATTACCTTGGTAATCTTAGCAGCAGCCTTGTTGTGATACATATCTCTGTATTGCAGGTGTGAGGGGCTACAGCCATCATCCTGGCATTTTCATCAGGGGCTTTACAACTGAACTGCTAAGTTTGCTCCCAGTAGTATAATAACAGAACTTTGCGTAAGTACGCTAAAGGCACCAGATGTAATCTGATCTTGGAATCTAAGCAAGGTCAGCTCTGGTTAGTACTTGGATTGGAGACCATCAACAAATACCATGTGCTGTAAGCTACATTTCAGAGGAAGGAATTGACAACGCCACCTCTGAGTATTCTTGAGAAAACCCTATGAAATTAATGGGATCAATGGAAGTCGAAGGGTGACTTTGAGGGCACATACACACTCAACGAAAGGTTTGATGCCACGCATGTAAAGCAGACCCTCAGAGGATATGCAAATTTCTTCACACTAAGCCTTGAACAAAACAGCCAGACCTGGAAGAAGAATCTTCTGTAACTTGAAAGCTTTCATCTGTCTGTTCACAGAATGCCCTGAAGGCATGACTGATGGACCTTTGGCAGCTAAACAGAGGTGACCTTGTAAACGTACTCCAAGGGAGACCCTAGTCATTATAGGTAAGCCAGGGCATATTTGTGATAAATTAGCTCTAAGCAGTGATTGAAATGTTAAAATTCATATGTTTAATAATTCCTTGGGTGGAAATTAAGGATGCAAACCTATGGCCATTTCCGCACTAGTCTGTTATAGTGCTATGATTCCACTTTCAACATCCTATGGAATCCTGGGGTTTGCAGTTTAGGGAGCGGCCTCCTTCCTAAACTGCAAACCCCAGGGTTCCATAGGATGTTGAAAATGGAATCATAGCACTATAACAGACTAGTGCGGAAATGGCCTATGTCCCCTGAAGAGTAAGCCACTTGAGCGAAAGTGTGTGCTGCGCACTGGCAAACGAGACTATAATATCCCATGGCGCGCACACGCGGGGAGGCAAACGCCACTGGACTGCGCGGATCCTCATACACGCTGGCCTTCACTGCGACACGTACAGGGCTTGGGGCGGGCAGGAAGCGGCTGCAGTTGCAAAGGAGGCCAGGGTGGTGGTGGTGGTGCTGGCGGCGGGGAACGGGCACAGCCTTTTTCTTATTTCCTCCCTTGCAGCCAGCACGAAGGCAGGCCGCCGGGCGCGCGGGCACGCTCCCTGTTGTTCCCGGTGGCGCGCGCGCCGCCGATGCTCTGCCCAACCCCCTCCCTCCTCTCTGGTCTGCGCCGCCCTCACCCAATGAGCGGCGCTGTTGCTGGCAGGTGCGGAGTGTTTTTGTTTTGGGTTGAAGAAGAAGAAGAAGAAGTAGTAGTAGTTGAGGAAGGCCAGGCGCTCTCCTTGCATTGCCCCCTCCTTCGGAGTCTGGCGGGCGAGGGAGGGGGCTCCGGCTGACCGACCCCCCTCACCCCCGAATCTCACCCCACCCCTCCCGGTCCTCGCTGCTCCCTCTCTCTGTTTGTCTCTCAGGCGGGCGACGGTCCTGCTCTTCTCCCGCGCCAGCCCCACCTCTCTGCTTCCTCACTCATCCGCCGAGGCGAAGAGGGAGGACGTCGGGCCGAGCCGGCGGCGACCGAAGTCGCTTACCGCCACCGCTGCCGCCAAGGAGGTGGGGGGCCAGGCCCGGCTCGGCCTGGCCCGGCTCGGCTGGGCCTGGCCTAGCCTCACCCGAGCCGACCCCTGCCGGGCCTACACCATGAGGAGGGAAATGAACGGGGTCACCAAGAGCCGGTTTGAGGTGAGCGGGCCGTCGGTGGGGTCGCTGAGCTGCTTTGAAAGTTGTGGGGTTTTTTAAATATTGTTTCTCTTGCGGGAGGGAGGTTGTCTTGTGTACGTGCGTAGTGGGGGATGTGTGGTGGATTGGAGAACAGGAGAGGGCTGGGTTTCTCTGAATAACATCTTCCCCCTCCCCAGTACACACACAGACACACATACATGCCGATCTGGCGACGTGCTCAGAGTGTCGGAAGAGCAGGAAAACTGTTTGGGTGTTCGTCTTTCTGGGTGAGTTTTAGAGCGGGGTGGGCGGTGAGCCACTGTATTGGGCTGGAGGCTTTTCTTTCCCCTCCCCCAGCGACACACACCAGAGAAAACAACCGGCTGGGAGGAGGCGGAGGGGGAGGGGATACGTTTTTCCACATTGCAAAATGATGCGTTCTTCATGATGTGTTTAGAATTTGGGGAAGGGGAGGGATCGATCATACGGGTCTGGGAAGTGGGGAGCGATATTTGTCCACCCTCTCGTTGAATAAAGGCAGCAGTCTGTCCGAGGGAACGACGTCTCTCAAGGAAGGAGAGGAAAAACATCCAAGCAGTGAACACCCCGAACAAAAACCTCGGAAGGTATCAGGTCGTTGTAAAAGAGTGAGCTGTTCGGGATAGATGGCAGACCCAAGGGAAAGGCATGATTTGTTCCTGTATATGTGTTGAGAAATATTAACTGACTGGAAGTGGAAGTGGAAGTGGGTAGACTTACAGGGAGGAGATTTTTCTTTCTATTCTATGGGTCTGACTGGAGTGGCCAAGGTGAAAAGAGGAAAGACATATTAGGGGGCATCATGTTGTCAGTGCGGTAGATGCAAAGTTGCAAACGAAGAGGTTTGGGTCCCTTTTCTCAGATGAGCTAGATGGGTCAGAATGAACTAGTAAAGGAAGGATGGGCTGAAAGTGGGAGGAGCCACAGCACTCCGTGTGTATGTGTGTGTGGGGGAGAAGGATGATACACTGGAGAAGGGAGAGGTGCTTATGTGTATATGTAGGAGTCTGGTGTCATCATGGGGGACTTATCTTAATGCTGTTGGTGTATCCTGGCTTATCTTGTCTATGCTGTTTTCATATGGCTCCTAACACATAGTCTTCATTCCTTGGCTGATGCTGTTGAAAGGTTCTAAAGTGTGTGAGAGAAGCTAGCTCTCCCAGTCTGGCAGGGAAGGTGGGTGGGGGGGAGCGAAGGAATGAAGCAAGGACATACACACAGAAGAGTGCTGTGTAGGATGTGTGTTTTCATAGAAAGGAGGAGAATTTTTTTTTCAGCTTGAGGGCTGAGAATTTTAAGTCGAGTACTAAACTAAATGTAGAGATGCACGCTTTTTTTCTTATGAGATCTGAAGTCAAATGCCTTACATGTACTTATTAATTTCAACTGTCTGTTAATCACAACTGTATCCAGTGCTTGACCAGTGGGAAAGGGAGCATGTTGCTATCCATGTGCTCAGTCATAAAGCCTGCACATTGATTCCACCATAAGACAGCACCTGTGTGTGTAGTTTAAGAGCATTTTGAAGCTTGTAGCTCTTGGACAGAATGGACAACTATTTTCAGTGGGTGGTGCTTAACATATGTTCTTGTACACATGGTGCAAAATGAACACTTAAAGGCTTTTAAAAGGAAGAAATGATTAAGTGTCTGTCTTAAACTTCAGAAAAGGAAAAAGTGGTACTGTCTAGTACTATTGTTGCTTTCTTATTCTGAAGTTGAGAATGGGGGAAAGAATTTGTACATTGAGAAGGCTGAAGGATGGATGTATTGGTAGGAGCTCAAGTAAGCAAAGGGTAAACAATGAGCTATTCAGAAAAAATGGCACATAATCAGCATGATCTTAGACCACACAAAAGCACCCTATCTAGCTAGAATTTCTTCTAGTTCTTTGTTGTAACAGCTGCCTCCCTCCCCCCTCAAATTGACTGGGGAAACATGGGTGTCACATGGGTGACACAAATAAGAGCAAATGTTTGGTTCATGCTTCTTCATTTTGTGAAGATTTCATGTAAGAAGAAAACAAATTGCCTAAGTATAATGTCTCAGCAAAGTGACCCAGAAATGAATTTGATATGGAAACAATAATAGCCTTCCTTAGAGGGAGCTTTGACTTTGGATGCAGTTGCTTCTTCATTCTGTGGATCAGAAAGGACAAATACAATTAATTGAGAGGAAATCATGGTTCGCTTGAATATTGCATAGCAGAAAAGGTAGTACTGCAGAATGAAAAACAGCAGCAGCTTCATCCAGAAACTGGCTGGTGGATTGAAACAGGTAGAACTAATGTTTTGGCTTAATTCTTTTTACATGTACTAGAAGTAGTTTGATGCAAGGAGGGTTTATTAACAGAGTTAACTTCCACAGAGTAAAAATAGGCTAGTAAAATGCTAGTTGGTACAAAGTCCAAGTTGAAAAGGTTGACTAGTTGGTGACATTAGAAGCAACCACATTTAATTATTTTTATTCAGTTTTATACCATCTTTCCTGTAAACTGAAGATTAATGTGGGCTTAAGATACTGTGAGAAGATTCGTGTGATTTGACAGTGGGTTTGTTTGAGTTTTGAAGCAAAGTTTATTGATAGACTACAACAGACATACGCAACATATTTGTGAACCTACTCCCTATGAATAGTTTTGATTGATACTCTTGAATTTTGGTATTGGAAGTATTTCTTTCAGAATTGGTGTATGTTAGAATCTAATAAATTCAGATTTTTTCCTGTATGTTGCTTATGCATATCATGAGGAAGGAAAGAGAAAATGCATATTCAGGTTTGCAAAAATGTGCTTTTTAAGATATGAGTAGGTTGAAATAATATAAATTGCCATTAACAATGAAGAGGTTTTTGTTGTTGTTATTGGATTAATTTCTCTGATTGAAAGACTATTTTTGTTTAAGAGTTTACAGAGTTAATTTAGCATAAACACATAGCTCAAAATGTAATTGACAAGATATTGTACAACAAACCACCTTGGCTACAGAGATCACAGGTGGCTCGGTTGCTTTCTTCCTTAAATTACTAGTATTTAAAGTAGTTGATCCAAGAAGTTTCCAAGTAAGTTAGCTATCCTACATGGGATAATTTGAAGATTGTGAGACAACCCTTTTTATGGAAGAAATCGATTGATTCTGTGATTTTTACTTTCAATGAATTGATTGTTCCAGAACAAGAATTTTTACAGTTTTAAACGTTTCAGTCTATTTATCAGGTGCAATAGGTATACTGTGGTGATATTTAAAATTGCAACACCATCAGCTTTCTGTGTACAGATCATAAATTCTGAGTGCGTCAGCTCCCCTTCTGTGTTGGAAACCTTAATAATATCCTCAGAGAGATTAAACTGACAAATCTAATTTATAAATATTTTCTGGAAAGGACTAAATCTGATGTTTACAAAGTCAGTGTTTAGTGGGGGAAAAAAGAATTAAATTGTTCTGTTCAAATTAACCAACAGAAGACTTTTATTGACTTGGTATCTAATATCTTAAAAAAAAATCCTTAACATCTCTTAAGACCTAAAACTGTATTTGATCTAGCAAAGGTTGATGGTTTGGGTGTATTGGACACCATTATGCCTTTTTAGAAAGAAACTGTCTACTTCAACTAAATACAGGTAGGTTAGTAGTGTAGTACAGATTATTTTATTTTAATTTGATTTATTAATACTACACTCTTCAGCTGCAAAGGCTCTCAGCAGCTTACAAATTGTTAATTTGACGGTTCCTTGCTCTTAAACTTACAATCTAAACAGATGCACAAGGAAAAGGGAATGGTACGGATTAATGCTTCCTTGAAGCACATGATGTAGACTTGTTAAGGGGTTGCTCCTCTTTGGTTGGATGTGTCACTATGAATACATTTTTGTATTAGAAAATGCTGGCGATTGTAGGTTTGCGTGTTTTTTAAAAAAATATATTCCCATGATGTAGAATTTGAGAATTAACACTTTTTGGCTCCTGTGTCCTTTTACTTCTGCAAGAAGATATGCCTCAGGGCTGGAAAGATAAATATTCATCATCTATCATTCAATGACAACAGACCTTACTGCTTTTAGCTAGGTATTACCATGTATTTTATAGATACCAACTTCAGAAAATGCATTTTCAGCCATACAATCAACTTATATCAGTGGATATGCCTAGATTATTGTTTATATCCTAAGTACTTCCCCTTCCCATTTTCGTTTATTCTCTCTTATTCTTTCTTTTTTTTTCCTTTGTAGTCATACTTTTGAAATCCAATAAAAGTTAGTTAAAATAGTTTAAGTGTTCATAATCAGATATAACAGAAAGGTGACGTATTTGTGCTTTAGCTGTCTAGTGAAGCTGCTTAGTAATGCAGATGACTGTAGTTCACTATTAATTTTTTTCCATGGAAAACTTTATCCCGTAGAAAGGGAATTATTGTAACATTAATTAATGATATAATAAATTAGCCCAACTGGAATGGGTACAGTTCTTCCTGTTTTAGACACATCGAAAATCAAAGTTGTAATCTAATTTTTTTCAGGTGACTGTCCCTACAAAACACACATTCACATGCAAAATTTTTCAGGCATACTAAATTTAGTTTAAGTTTTCTGTGCCTTTGTTTTTCCTCCTAAAACCTACATGATATAAAAGAAATGTGTACTGTCACAGTGACATGTTTTAACATGTTTCTAATTACATCAAAACAAGTAAAGATTTAAATTTCACTATCATATGTAAACCACAATAAGTGCAATTGATTGACTCTATCTCGAGGCTAATATTTTAGTTAACATGCCTCAACTACAGGAAGAAAGAGGAATCTTTACAAGAAGTCAAATAACAGTTTGTTTGCTAAATGTAAGTCAAAGGAACATAATTAATTAGACATGCTTTGATTCAGGCTAGTGGGAAATCTTCCAGTTTAGAATGTTCTAGAAAACTCTGAGATGGTAGCCTAATCACTAAATGTTAAATGCATCGAATATGTGAAAGCTGACCACACACGCTGACTGTGAAGGTGCCACACACATTTGTAGTCAGCAGAAATTTCTTTTTCAGTAAAAGGTATATAACAGGAAGCTTTTTCTGCTTCATAAGAGTCAACATGCCAAATACTCACCATACCTAATTGATATTTATGGGTCTCATTAACCATTATGAATAAGCATCAGAAGTGACAGCAAGCCATGGCTTTGGGCAGTGGTTCTCATCCTGTGGTCTTCCAGATAGTCTAGGCTTTGATTCCCAGATTTTCTGATCCTCAGCTACACTGTCTGGGATTTCTGGGAAGTCCAAAGCATCTAGAAGACCGAAGACTGAAAATCACTGGTTTAGGGAGAACTATCTGCAGTGAAGAATTTGAGTCCAAGAAAGGCAGAGGGAAGGGAGCATGTGATCATGTGTCCTCATATAGCTAAACCATTAATGCCTAGGAAAAGTTTTTATATGTATTCTAGCCTTCAGGGGCTGTTTTTGTAAGGAAAATTTGCAGAGCAAACTTTACTTTCTTTTTCTATTAGAGGATTACTAATAGTCAGAATGCATGATAAGAGTTTTAGCATTGTGTAAGTCGTCTTCAACTATAGATGCCCAAAACAATTTTTTTGTTTTGTTTTTGTTTTGTTTCATGTACAGGATACTAAGTAGTATTGCAGAGGATTTTGGTCAGTAGCTTATAAACTGACTTGCTGTTAGGAGTGAGTTATTTACACATTCTAAAGGAACATCCTTAAAGTAAGAGAATCTCTCCACAAAATACTTGTGGTAGTGGGAGGGGGATTAACAGAAGTATATGGAAATTGATTTGTGGTGTCCTGTACCATTTCAAATGATTATGAACTTTGGAAGATATGGAATAAAAAGACACATTAGACCTGAAGAGCATTGTCAAAACCTTTTCTATAAATTTGTGAGGGAGAGGAGGAACAGTGTAAAATGAAAGGGGAGATTTATGAATGGTGCTTTTTGAGGCATGTGCTGAACATTTTAGCTTTGAATTTAGTGTAAATGCATGGGCTAGTCAGCTGTTGCTCTTCATTCAAAATGTTTTGGCCAAAAGTATTTGTCAATGCCTATCCTAAAGTACTTCTTCATAGACTTCATACTGACTAGAAATTTCTTTTTCTTTTTTTTCTAGACAGTATTTTCTGTCTTGAATATTTGAGTAGATCTCTTGGCAGGAAGGATGTCTTTTCCAGACAATAGAGTGTTTTAAAAACTGTGAATAAAATTGATTAGATACAAGTTCTCTTTTATATTTTTATTATTTATTTATTTTATTCCTTCATATCCTGCCTTCCTCCCAACACTGGAACTCAAGCAGCTAACAAGATATCTGAAACAATACAGATTAAAAACTGTACAAAAAATAGATAGAACTATAAGTATAAAGTTATCTAAAAGGCAATTAAACAATTTATCAGGTTAAAACATTAAAATTAATTAAAAGATTAGATAAATCATAAAACATAAAAAGCATAGCACATCATTAAAAGCCTTTTTTTGAATAACAAGGAAGTTGGAGGGTTTGTCTGCCCAATTAACATGAAAGATTTTCTGAAAAAGCTCAACATTTTTTTTAACTACCCTGTTTTTCTGTCACTGGGTAATTGGGCAGAACTCTTGGTTTATTGTTAGAAAACATACCCTTTCTCGAAGGATTTCCACCTCCTCTGTGCACTTTGATAAAATAAGACTCTGTGTTTCAACTGCATAAGACCTTGTACAGTCTTTGATGAGAGATGCCTGAGCTTTAAAAGTTTGCCTAAAAGATGGCCAAGACAGCAATTCTAAGATTTTCCCTTGCAGCCTAGTTTTCATTTAATATGTGTCCATGTTTTGCACACACATTTCCTACAGTCAGTTCTTTAATCAGATTCTGTCAAAACCTTAGGGAAATAAACCAGTATTTGACTTTTGTAAAATGATCACAGAAACATTGAATCCACATTGATGTAGGAACAAATATAAAAGAACTAGAATTTATGAGAGGTGGTCATAAGATACTATATCAAGGGCTGTTTATTTTAACAGGTCTGTTTGCTGCTTGACTGGCAAATACTCATGGGGTAATGTGCAAATATCAAAAACAAAACAATAAAATCATGGATCAGATGAAACATTATCATTAAAACATAAAAATGTTGATAGCCTGGCAGTAAAATTTAAATAATGAGAGCAAAAATAGAAATAAAGACTGTTTGCCTTGCAAGAAAAGGAAAATCTTAAACTGGCATCCAAATGTTAGCAATGAGGATGTGAGTCAGATTTTGCCTTGGGAAAGCATTCCACAGATGAAGTGGGGGACACTACTGAGGAGGCTCTTTCTCTGGTACCCATTGCATTATTTTGGATAATGGCATGTAGAGACAAAAAGAAATGTCAAAAAACTGGAAAGCTTTGAAACTGTGGAGAGTTGAGGAGGTACATTTTCAGAAAAAAATGGGTGGAAATGTGATACTACCATCATTTACAGATTGAAAGTCACTTTGTTACTTTAGGTACATCAAATGTATTATGTATAATTTAACTTTGTATACAATTTCTGTGGCTGATACATTAAAAGTATAGTTCATTTGGACAATTATTAAGAATTATATTTACTTTTAAAATTTTTATTTTTTGTTACAGTTCAGGAGCTTGTACCTGTATTTGAAAAGAACAACTCTAAGGAGTCTTTTTCATTTTACCACTATATTAAGAGCATGCAGAAAGCAATAAAAATAGAGAAAATGATTGACATTAGTAAAAGGACATTTTTTTCCTCCTCTAATTTTCTGTGGTGTCGAACAGAAATTAAGTACTCATTCTATTAAACAAACTGATAAGAAAAAGAATCCAAGATTGGGAATTGCAGTGATCTGATACTATACATAGGTATACATAAAAGTCTTCCTATTCTGTAGTTTTTAGAAATAATTTTGGGGGAACACTCTTGCCTTGATTCTATATTGCACTCATGTAGCATTTATCTACACTCATGGGAGTTAGGTGTTGTTTATACTGCACCACCTTAATGCTAACTTATTTGTTAAGGTACTAGCTTATTCTCTTATTGTGCTATGGAGAATATTCAGTGATATATCTGCAGTGTCAGTGAATAAAGTAGTAGTACAGTGATGGCTCTACCAAATGGTTCAGCAGTGTTAAGAAACTGCAGCTACCTGTGCAATGGTTATAGTTTTAGAACTTTGCTTACACAACTTGAGTATGGCCCTCGCACAATGACCAAAAATCCCTACTGCCTGTGTAAGGGAACTTTCTTTTGCATATGACACCAACAAGATTCCAGGCTTTGTCTTAAAAACTTCAACTTTCTAAAACAAAATATACCATAATCCACTTTTTTCAGCTTTTCCAAGGGAGAAAAGGTTTTGGAGGACCTCCTCCTCATGCCTTTGCATTGTTAGAGATCTTCTGGTGATGACCTTTATAATAGGGCACAAATATTTAAGAGCAGCTGCTCCTTTAGGTAGGCTGGTTTTAAGCTGTTTAAGGTTTTAAAGATTTGTCACCAACAGTTGAAACTGACTAATAACAGTTGGCTCAGTACTAGAATATTGTGTTCAAAATGACCAATATTATGAGTAGCCTAGTTCATCTCTTCTGCGCAAACAGAAGATTTCAGATGATCTTCAGAGATATTTCTCAAGTTGCAAGCCATCGTTGTGCTGTGCATTTCAGTGCAAGTATTTCAGTTTTAGTTAAGATACAGCGATTTTGGCAAGCTTATTGGAGTTCCAATTTTCTGAATTTCCAGTATCACTAGCAAAGAAGGAAGCACCAAACTCTGTGTCATTTAGTGCTCTAAGACTGACAGACAGGCAGCTTCTTCTTTTTGTAGGCTTGCTTTTCGATGATCTGCGCTTTCAACTCTTTTCAGTTATATCCAGAATTCATACATTGTTGCATGGTCCGCTCTTTTGACCTGCTTCGTAATGTTTCCATGATCTTCCACATGCTGCTTTTTCTCTCAGTCAACTGTGTTATTTAACTTTCTTACAAATTATATATAGTATGTAGGTATGAGACGAATCCAGAATTTTCTGAATCCGGATCCTAATCCCTAGAAAGTTCTGGGAATCCACAAATCTCATGAATCTTGAATCTTTTCAATCCTTTTTTAAAAAAGGGTTTAAAAAGCAAAAGAAAGAAGGATAAGCTTGAGTAAGACACACTCTCTCAGCCTTAGCAAAAGCCTAGGCAAAGGCAAACCTCCCTCTGAAGAAATCTGGCCAGGACAATTGTCATAGCTTTGCCTCAGGATCTCCCCAGATTGAAAATGACATGAAGGCCCTTTCTGCAAAGGCAGGAAAATGTGGATCAATGCCACATTTTCCTGCCTGTGTAAACAGGACCACATATTACAGTACAGAGCTAATCCAGGTGAAAACTGGATTTTCTTTGCATAGCTCCTTATGGCATCGTGGGGTTTGCAGTTTGATGATGCACCAGCACACTTTGACGAAGAAGGCTGTGACACCTTGTAAAACTACAAACCCCAGAATTGTGTCTGAAAAAGCTTTACAAAGGAATGTTTCAGCTGTCCTTGAAATCTCAAGCCTGTACCTTCCAGTCAAGGGCTGAACCGAAATATTAAATGCTCAATTTAGATATCTTAGAATATAACTGCAGGTGTAATTTCTGAAATGTTAGCAAAGGCCATTATTACTCCAAGGGAAAAACTCACCTACTTGCCATCCCCCCTTGTGTGCCTGGTCTCCCAGGTTTTCAGTTGTCCCAGTCTCCAGTAAACTATTTGGTTGGTGGATTCAAAAAGTTTGGTTTGCCTATTTTGGCACAGGGATTCTGATATGCGAATCTCGAATCCTTGCCAAGGATTCGGTTGGCCCATCCCTAATAGTATGTTATGGCACGTTCTTCAGTGGCCAAAATGCATTTTCAAGCTAAAAAAAAAACCTGGGTTCTGCGTTTCAACGACTTCTGGTTTTTGAGTGTTCTGATCCCTAACACGTCAATTAAACAGAGGATGCCTGCATCTGTTTTCATAATATTTTGTTACCGTTTTGCTCATTCTGTCTGTGTTGTGACTTTTCAGTTTGGTCATCTAAAAATTTTTGAGATTAGTGTTTTACCTAATGGTAATCAACTCATTTTGGTTGAACATTGTGGCTCCATGAGTAGGTTTCTGCTGGCAGGAAGCTGGTATTGGGCATCTTTGCAACCATCCTTTATTTACATCAGAAGCGGACAACTGTGCGAGGCTAGATGCTGCATTAGCCTTTTAGAAGACTTTAGGGAGCTGTACTCCCCCACTGCAAAAAAAAACCAACAACAAAATTTGTCCTTGGATGCCCTCTTAGCCATTTTAGCCCAGGAAAGGCCTTTCCTGGACTTAAAATGGCTAGGGGTGGTAAAAAGTAGTGAACAACCTAGAGGACATTTGGGGGTAAAAAGAAATTTTTGGAAAAGGAATTAGCCCCTCAGGGCCACATGAGGCCCATGGACCACACTTTGCTCACCACTGGTTTACATTGTAAACCTTATGGGCAATGCTGCAGGCGATTGATAAGAGGCAAATATTAGACTCCCTGAGTTTGCCTGCAAACTGCCTCCTTCTATATTTCAATTAAGGTAGTAGCTTACCTTAGGAGAGGATTTCCAACTTTGTAGATGTAGTTGCTTCGTGATAGATATGACTGTTCATATCTGTGTGTAATCTGTCTCTGATGAAAACAAGGCACTCTCTTTCAGTTGATAACTTGGCAGGTTGTACTGCCTAATCACAGCCTTTTTAACTCACCATTTGAACTGTAGCTACTGTGTATGGTTCCTTTATAATGGTTCCATTATTTTTTGAAAGCTGTAAAGCTAGATAACATAAATCTCTTTATGTGAAACTTATGTTCCTAATCTCTGGAGTTTAAATTCAGAAAAATTCTTTCACATAGCAGATGGTTTTCAGAATCCTTTTTTGTGTATGTTTATTATCCCTTTAAATCTGTTGGGCGTTCACCTATTTTTGGATCATGACACATTTGATAACATATGGGCTGTGCATTAAACATTGTTTTCCTATTCCTTGTACCTACGTGTCATAATCAGCTCATTATATTTTTTAAAATAGTTATTAAAAATTCTTTTCTGCAGAAAACTGAGCTAGCTGGTCTCTGTACCAGAATGAGAGCATATGTTAAGAATGTCTGTTCTGAAGGTGTGGCTCCTATGGAGAAAATAATCACTTAGGCTGCAGCAAAGCAAACAAGGCAGAGAATTGCTCACTAGGCTGCCTGTTACCCTTTTGCTTGTGGCCGCCAGGCTTAGTATATTGTATGTCAACATTAATGTATTGCAGATTGTTCCTGTACCTCTGTAGCAATTAAATTTATGTACTTAAACAAATTTGCTTGGACTCTCTAACATTAACTGCTATGCAGGCATAAGTTAACAAAGCTTCTGACAAAAAAGCTCAGTTTTACAAAGTCTTTTTACCCAAACCCAGGACTCTCTTTCCTCCTTGTCCTCTGTCTAGTTGTATCTTTTTAATAGCATCAGCATGAGGAAGATATTGAAGGAGGATTGAAGAAACATGGATTTTTACCATCATGTTGCACCAGCTTGTCTGCAGTAAAGAATTAAAGAAAGCTTGAATAGGGAAAGAACAGGACTCTCCTCTAGTCAGTCCTACTTTAGCTGAGTGTACCTGGCAGCAGCTGACTCCAGAATCCCTTACTGAGTATGTGTGAACAAAAAAAAAGAGAAGAGCAGATAAGTCGGTCTCACCAGCTACACCTATCATGTTGGAAAAGCATAGTTTGCCATGAAAATGAAAATCATAAGAAAAGTACAGGCTGATGAAAAAAAAAAACCATCCCTGGATACAGTTTGGAAGAAGCCTTCTACTTTCCTCTAGAAGTTTTAGAATGCTTTTGATTACTTATTCAAGGCTTACCTGATCTGGTTATTTCACATATGCATGTTATTAGTTTTGAATAAAATGTTTGGGGAAACATTGATTTTTGGTTTGGTTTGGTTTTGATGGTGTAGGGATCTATACCTATTCTTTCCATGTTACTTCTGCCTGTGGTATTAAATTTTCTGTTAAAGTAATGCCCAGGAACATATTTTGTTAGCTGAGGTGTGCCTCTGCAGTCAGTACTGAGAGGATAGTGAATAATGCAGAAACAGAGACATGGACTCTTAGTTTAAAGAAATGGAATGACAGTGGTCAGTATGCTCTGAGGCTTATCTTTCCATGACTGAAGTAGCAGTAGATATATATGATACATGCATATGAAATAAATTACAGGTATACTTGCAGGTATTTTTAAATAATGATACTTATGAAGCACCCAGGATATTTTAATAGGTGACTTCACTGTAGCAATACTTGGGAATTGAGTGGATTTTAGGTGTCAGTATATATGAGTATGTAGAAATATCATAGTGAAATGTGTTAAGTATCCAGACTGGTCCATTTCTGTAGGAAACTATGCTGTGGCTGTTTTGTTTGTTTTGTGAAGGCCATTAATTAAGGTATATTGACTGCTCATAAGTAACCCACGCTACTGGTAAGTAAGTTGCCTCTGATTGTTTCCGTGAGTGCAACTTTCTAGAGTGAAAATGTTAATGTATTTTATTAATTTGTATTTTTGTCTTGCCTTTTCCTGGTAAAAGAAAGCCGAAGGCAGTGAACATCAGTGAAAAACAAATTAGGCAAGAAAATCTTTAAAATTACTGCTACAGAACAATTCAAATAATAAAACTATTAAGCAGAAAAAACATCACAGCTGTTTATAAGGCCAGTCAATGGATTATACCTTAAAAGAATTGATTGTTATATCGCAAGAGTTGATTGTTTGAGTTTAAACTGATCACATTTCCAGAGGCAGTGTATTCCGCACTCTGGGAGGAACACACAAGAAGGCATCCATCAAGTGGGCTTCTGTGGGGAACTATATTCTCAAGAGGGTCTCTCCTGAAGATTCCAGCGTTGGTACAGATTCATAAGAAGACAGGTATTCGCGTAGACAGTCACCGGGTAGCAAGCCATTTAAAGCTTTAATGGTTAAAAATAACACCTTTAATAGGGTGTAGAAAGCAACTGGCAATCATTACATGTGTTTCAGTGTTTGAGTGATTTGACAGTACTGTGCACCAGTTAGTATAGCTGCCACATTTTGTAGCAGCTGAAGTCTCCAAGATAGCCTCTCTTCTAAGATAGCCTCATGTAGAATGCATTGAAAGAGTCAAACTTTGATGTACTGATACATAGATATGACTGCTGTCAAGTCTGATGAATTCAGGGAGCATTGTAATTGATGCACAAAGCACAGTTGTGCAAAAGCCTCCATGGTACTTCTGCCACCTGGGAGTCAGCAACAGCAAAGAATTCTCCCAGACAGTGAACCAGACAGTTTGAGAGAGTTCAGCTCCTTCTAGGACTGGTTGATTCAGAGTTGCTGAGCTAGACTTCCTATTAATCAGCAGTGTCTTGTCAGGGTTTAATTTTAGCTTGGCCACCATTATCCAGAGTATTACTGATAACCAGTGAAAAAGGATATCAGCTGCTTCTTTGATGGTAGGTGATGTGAAACAATAGATCTGAGTGTTACCGGTGTTTTTGTCACCTAACTCCAAAACTCTGAATGGCCTTCTCCACCAGATTTGATATTGAATGACACAGGAGACAGTGGTATACCATATGCCAAAGGGCATGATTTCACGCATTAATCCCCAATACCTCCTGGGGACAACCCAACAAAAAACTTTGGCAGCAGGACAATGCAATATCACCAGTACCCTGTCCAAGCATGCAGTCCAGAAGGATGCCATGGTTGATGGTATTGAAAGTTACTGAAGGGCCCAGGAGAATTGATGGAGCTGCCTTTTCCCAATCTGAGTGCTCGGCCTAGGTCATCTGCTGTGACAACCAAAGCCATCTCTGTCCTATATTCCAGATGGAAACCCAGTTGAAATGGATCTGGATAATCAGTATCACCAAGAAGTGTATGGATAAGTGTTTCACAAGGATATGAACTAACCTTTAAATATATAGTTTGAATACCTTGACTGCAAATATCTACCATAGTAAAAGGATGCAGTGTACACTTTTGTATAAAATGTGTTTCTTTCGTGAATTAATTTTCATCCAGGCAGATTTTAAAAATTCCTTGAGTGCCTGAGTCTGGGGATTTTTCAGACTTTGATGAGAATTCCAGAAAATTGGAGAGCATAATAATGTTCCAAATCCACTGGTATATCTGGAAGTGTAGAATCAAGGGTATTCCATAACACCCAAACATTCAGAACCAGGAAATGCACATTCACATGAGGTAAAATGTTTTGAGTCACAGTAAGCCCTACTTTATTGGGGGAAAAGATAGCCACACAGACGCAAGAAATGTGTTGGGACAAATTTTGTCTGATTTTTTTTTTCATGTTAAAGTAAATAATTATACATGACAGCTGGTTGCAACATAGGAATGTTGTTTACAACTCTTCTGGTGACAGTGTTGGCATTCAGTGTGAATTCTGCAACAAAATATGACTACAGAACCGAAAGGTCCTTCCTACCAAGGCAGTGTTGTTACTAGGGGGATGCAGTAAGTGCAAACTGCCTATAAAAATTTTCTGTGATGTTTCATCAGAAATTTATAATTTTTTAATAAGAATATCTCTGTAGTTAAATGTAACCACAAAAATATTTTTGAAAGTACAGTTTACGTGTATTGTATCAATATACCTACAAGGTTAAAACTATGTTAATTCACTTCTTGAACCTTTGAATGTGCTCTGGTTTGAGCTGTCATTATTACCCTTTATGATAATGCTTCAAATTATGTGGTTTTGTCTGCACATGCTACAATCATGTGCTGCTGTTTTTGTTACCACTGGGTTTTTTTGTAATAGTTCCTGGTTTTGTCAAATTTTCTGCATTCTGCCCATTCCTGGTCCTGAGTCACCATGAAGGCTTTTAGTGATATTTCAGTCCTGTGTGTGTTTTTTTTAAGAGATGTGGATTTTTCTGTCTTAATAGGTTGGCTTATACAACCTCCTCTCCTTTAGAGTAATACACATACACAACTATTTGTAGTTTTATGAAATACCTAAAATTAATCCCAATTTGTATTAGTAGATGAAGTGACTTCAAACACTGAGATAAAGTTGATCCGAAGATAGAAGAAATAGGTTTCCTCTTATTGCATTTCAGCAATTTGTGTTCCTTTTGTCAGTTTTTATATTGAAGCTGATAATAACGAAATAGTCCAGTCATGGCTTTAAACTTAGAATTTCAATTACAGGGAGCATGAGAATCAACGTGGTTTAGTGGTTTTGGCATTGTAACTAAGAACTATGGGGACCAGGGTGTGAATCCCCGTTCAGCCATGGAAACGCAACCATGGAATCCCTGCTCAACCATGGAAACCTTGAGCAAGTTGTACTCTCTCGGCCTCAGGGGAAGGCAAAGGCAACCTCCCCCTGAACAGATCTTGGCAAGAACAACCCATGATAGATTCACCTTAGTGTCATCACAAGTTGGAAACAACTTGAAGGTGCACAACAAACCAAGCATGATTTTTCTACATCTGTTTGGGGGCTGAATGAGAGCTCCTATGATATGCCATAGAGTAGAAATAATGTGTCAGAAATGGTATTGATTGAACCAGGAACAAGTACCAGTGCTGATCTTTGACCAACTACTAGGTGCTATTAATAAACAGATCAAATGGAAATAGCCTGAGAAGTATGACGAAGATTACTTCATGGTGATGTTCTGGAATGCTTCATATAAAGATAACAGTCCAGAAGACCTTATTAAAGTAGTTGAAAAAGAGTGGGTGGACCAAGCGTTGAGACAACAAGAACACACCAGTTCTGCAGCCACTCATTCCAGAACATGCTGCATACAAGAAGTCCATACCAAATAACAGGAGCGGTCATATATACTATAGCATTTTGAATATGACAACTACGTTCTTGCAAAAGCAGAAAATTAGTTACTGTCCTGAGTTTCAATACTAGACAACTATAATAGCATTGGAGTTGTGTGTCTTTGGAGTTCCTATAATAAGAGACTTCCTTTAGTGTATGTCTAGATGCTCTGACAGAGTGACCCCTTGTATTCTTCACATTTGACCACATTATGTATGTGTTGTGGATCCTGGTTCATATGAGAGAGATATAACTGAGTTATCAGTTACAACACCTGCAGATTGTCAACGAGTTTGATATTGGCTACTTCATTGTGGAAAAAAGAAATGAGCATTCACATTAGTCTCTACTGAGAAAGCTCAAAGGAGAACAATGCTTTAATCAGAAAGTCACAGCTGATCTGGTAGACAACTTCAATGCCCTTCAGCAGTGGATAGTTGCCAGGGGTTCCTGGGATGATACAAGAATAGGGGAGTGGGGAGAGCAGAAACATAGGGCTATAATTACATGCCCAGTGTACAGACATCAAACAACTTGCCCATCAGTCATGGAGGTAATTGAAGAGTTTGGTAACCCTTTGGGAGATGAGAGCAGAAAACTTGCTTGGCCTAAATGCAAGGGAAATAATTTCTGGTCAGCTGTCAAACACTTAAAACTATTGAAAATATGGCCAAGATCAATTCATCTTTTAAAAAGCTGGTAGAAAAATATAAGTTGCATCAAACTAACATTTGTGCAGCCCCATATTTAGCCATATTTAGAGGAGACGCACTGAAATACATGGAATTTTAGTTATGGAATGTTAACAGTCATAGAAACATTTCAGTTACTATGCATGTACATGTATGTATAATACTGTTGTTGTGTGCTTTCAAATCACACTACAACTGTATTATACTGTTGGCATACACAATATTATATGTGTACTAAATGTTATACTATATATACTATGTATTATATTATGGCATACACGGTATTTAATAGTGTACATATTATACTGACTTAAAGCAACCTTAAGGCAAACATGCTATTTTTTTTCTGGGGCTGAGAGTGTGTGACACATCCGAGACCACCCAGTGGGTTTCTGTAGCCAAGCAGCAAATCAAACCCTGGTCTCCAGGGTCATAGTCCTAAGTCCAGTGTTCCCATCACTGCACCAGACTGGTCTTCTATGTATAATGTTACATGCCGCAATATCTAGAAATTATCTTTTTGATTTGTCCACATGTAGCATTTGTTACAGACTGAAAATAGGTATGCTTTTCTGCTAGACTAAAGTTTCCATAAGAGAAAGAAACATCTCATTGATCTGTATGTGTGCCAGTGTCATTATATGCACTTAAACCCTAATTAAATCAAAGTTTTTGTACTCATAGTAAGTACATAGCTAATAAGATGCAGTTATTGTCATGGGCTTCATTATAGAATGATTATGTGATATATTACTTCTAGACCCTGAGGCGGAATGCCTCTTAATAGTGGCAGATGAAGAACAAGAACAGGGAAGTGCTGTTATACTGATGGCTTTGTTTGTGGATTTCCCATTGGGTCATCTAGTTGTCCACTTGGGAACAAAATGCTGAACTAGATGAGCGTTTGATCTGCTCTAACAGGGCTCTTATAACTATTATATCAAAGTAAACTATGGATAACTCGTTCTCCTATGTTCTCACAAGAATGCAAGGAATTCTATATAGTACTGTGTAAATTACATTGTACAGTCAGCCCTCCATATCTGCAGATTCTGTAACCACGGATTCAACCAACCACAGTTTGAAAATATTCCGGAAGAAAATCTAAAAAGTAAACTGATTTTGCCATTTAATATACAGGATGATATTTTATTACACCCTTGTACATAATGGGACTTGAGCATCAACAAATTTTGGTATCCCAAGGGGGTCCTGGAACCATACCTAGCAGATACCAGGAGTCTACTATACTAGCATATCCTGGCTGTTTCCTAGCCATTTTTTTTCTTGGTGTTGGGGAGGTCTTGAATGATGTTTCTGATTTTGAGACCAAAAAATTAGCCTGAAAAAAACTGATAAAAATGGGAGATTTGCTTGCAGTGGTGTCCTTGCAGGCACTAAGGGCTGCAAAAAGCAGGTTCTTAGACTCAAGTCATCCTAAATAGGGAAAAGCTTTTTTGAAGAAGTCCAATCCATACCTTTGGAAGTTTTCCAAAGGAAAATTTGTACAGGGAAATCAAGATCTCTTCACTTTTTGTATGCTTTTAATGCTGTTATGTCTCACTATACAATTGTGAAAGCATTTCTGATTCATCTGAGATTATATAGTATTTAATCTCATTTACGAATTAAAATGAATATATTTCAGTATAGAAGTAGTGCAAGTGCATAAAAAGTAATAAGTCATCTAGAAGATGGTCACAGTCACTGTCTGTATTTGCATACTGTCATTTTGGCACTCCACCTTTCTTTGTTGAAATAGAACTGTCTCATTTGTTCATGAAAATCAGTTGATTAGTGCTTCCAGTGCTTGCGTTAAGACAAACCTGTATTTATCATGCATACACATTTAAAGTGAGTAGTCCAAAAGTTTTCTGTCTTAACTGCTGAGACTATTTTTGCCAAGCAGGATGTACCTTTTTAGGAGCTACTCTAGTCAAAGAATCAATAGATATGGTTTGGTTGCCCAGTGGTCTATCCAGGAGGATTGAACCTGGATTCTGGAACAGGAATTGGGGAAATGAGTATACAGACAAGATAAAGCAGAAGCGATTGCAGTATTGTCCAGGGAACAGTAGGTGCTGTTTGGTATAAAGACTAGAAACAGTAGGACCACAGACAACTTCCTGTTGCAAAGGCAATATCTAAGGGCAGCCATGGCCTATCTGTTTAGGTCTGTGGATGGGGTGTCACCAATATATTGATGACACTTTGCTGCATTTCTCTTTGTCATCAGTGTTAGCTGGGGTTGTGCTGTTCCTGGACCAATGCTTGGATAGTTCTCAACCTGTCCTCCATGGGTTTTTGATCCCTTTAGGAGGGTATGTGTAGCTTGGAAGACCCGGGGAACTCTGTGGCTTGGAATGCTTGCAGCCACCATCGTCTAGTCCTCCATCAGGCTTTTCCTGGACAAGAAAAACCTAGGCACAGTGGTCCATGAACTAGTAACTTCCTGATTAGACTACTGTACTGCACTCTGTGTAGGGCAGTAATTGAACATGCTTCTGAAGTCACAACTAATGTAAAGCACAACAGCAGCTTCGCTGATTACAGTACAAAGACTACATTAACAGCAGTTTTAAAAGAATTCCATTGGTTGCCAGTACACTTCAAGTCTGAATTCAGGGTGGTGGGGATGACCTTCACAGCCCTAAATGGCTTGGAACCTTGATACCTGAAGGTGTATGTTTCCTAAGATACATCTGCTCATGAACTGAAGTCTACTCAAAGGGGCTTCCTCTGTTTCCTAACAGTTGGTTCAATAAACCGCAGGAGGACTGGATGAGAGCCTTTTCTGCTCTTATATATCATTTGTGGAATGCCTTCCCTTGGAAGTCCATTTTGTGTCAGCATTGTTTCATTCAAGTTCTCAGTTAAAACATGGCTTTTATTAAAGCTTTTGGAGCCTAATTGATTTTTCACCAAAATGTATATTTGTATGGTTTAAAACTTTTTATCATTTTAACTTGTTAAATTATTGTGATTACTGCTGCATGATTAGTACATGCTCAGAGGTGGAAACATAGTGCAATAGCTACTTACAGAAGTTTGGCTTCTGAAACTATACAGTAGGCTAGAATTAGATAAACTAACACCAGTGTTATCCGATGAGACAAAAAACCAGTTTGAAGAGGTATGGAAGATTATATCCCCTCTGTGGGAAAAGGTAAATTATATAAATAAAACAAAAGCTTATTGAATCATATGATAAAAAAGCAACAAGTAATAATAAAGATATATAAATAAAATAAGAAGAAGAAGAAGTAAATGAAGCAGTAGAGTAATATAACACACATATAAATTAAATTCAAAGGAATAGGGGTATATATATGAGCAACCATACTTTTGGAGAAGAAAGTTAGTAGAAAATTTAAGAAAACTAAAGAAAGAAGATTGTTTGAAGGTGTGAATAATAAGAATGTTTATGTTATGATAATATTTTGTAATATAATTATGATAGAAATCTTATTTTTTTCTATTGTATTTTGTGTTTGTGTATTTCATGTAATCATTTTTAAATGGATTAGGAATTAAGAGTTGCTACAATATGTTTTATCAATGTGTTAATTTTCTTCTTAAAAACTACTTACAGTAATATGTTGTTAGTCTGTTTAAATTATATTTATTGTTTTAAATTCTGAATAGTTTTAAACAGATTTTACTTGTGTACTGTCCTGAAATCCCTTTATAGGATGGCATTGTTGTTGTTTGCCTTCAAGTTGTTTCTGAGTTGTTGTGACCTTAAAACAAAACCTATCTCAGGGTTTTCTGGAGCTGAGTGTGTGTGCTACTCCCAAGCTTATTCAGTGGGTTTCCATGGCTAAGCAGAAAATTGAACTCTAGTCTTCAGATGGGATAGCATACATACAGATATTTTAATTATGAATCAACAAATGCATATATGTAGGACATTGATAGGAACCAGACATTTGCATCAAAGGCATCAAAGGCATCATTAGCCAGGAAATGATTTTAGAGGAATTGGCCCATTTTACTTGACACTTAAAAGAGGTGTCCCTGAGAAGGAATCAGAAGTTCTGAGGCAATGATTGCCAACTATAAAATTAAATGTGGTATGTTAAATTTCTAGGCCTTTGTTTGGGTAAAAACAAGTTTCGTTCATTCTTTCTTCTGCATCGGTTGCTTTGGATACTTGATTAAAGCAGGACTTGGTCAAATACTAATGTATTTTTAAAAGTACAGTCATCTCTCCACATGTCCTAGGGTTAGGGGCACGAGACCCCCATGAAAGTAGAAAAAATGTGAATAACTCTAGGCCCTCCCAAACCATATTTAACACATAAAAAAAGTATGTCTACCATATTCAACCCACCATAGATTACTTTGAGGCATCAGGGTTCCTTCACAACGCAGAAGTGGGTGACTGGTGAGGCTTACTACCACCTCCGCTGGTGCCCTACACCATTTTTAATAGGACTTACAAGCCACGTTTGCAGTTTCCCAGTCTCAAGAGGTTTGCAGTCCCTATTAAAAATGGCATAGGGAGGTGGCGGACATGACAGCAAATAATCCGTGAATAATCAAATCCGCAAAAGTGAAACCCAAAATGTGGAGGGCTGGTTGTATTAATGCTATGAAAAACGTAGGTGATTTATTAATAAGATTGACATGCTAGCTATTTTTAAAAATCTTCTTTTGAGATGATTAACTTTTAAAAAGCACTATTTTTATAGTGTCCTGAAAGCACCAGATCTTCTCTGATGTTGAAAGCTAAGCAGAGTCAGCTCTGGTTAGTATTTGGATGGGAAACAACCACAAATATCAGCTCCTGTGGGCTATATTTTAGAGGAGGGAACTGGCAAAATCACTTCGGATTATTGCTTGCTTAAGAAAATCCTGTAAAATTCACGTGGTTACTTAAGAGTTAATAGGCTTTTTATTGGAATAAGGTTGAGGCAAGACATGCTAAGAATGTGTGGTTGGTCCACTTTTCACTCAGAGTGACCTCAGTTGGATTCATAAATGAGTGAGGATTCAACCTTTGTGTCTTTAGGCCCAGTTCAATATTCAGCTTAATTAGGTGTAGAGTAACTGCAGCCTTCCAGCTTCATCAATTTCAGTTACCATCACCAGTAGTCAGAGTTGAATCTAGCAACAGGAGCGGAGTGCAGGTTCCGTTTCCCTGCACTGAACAGTGGACCCTCCGATTTTCTGTCTGTGCTTCTGTTTGGGGATGTCTGCGGTTGCTTGGCTTCCACATCGTTGCATGGTTATAGGGCAAGGGAATTAGCCAGAAAGTGACACCATAATGAAATAAAGCAAGCTGCCATCTCTGCAGTGGCATTCTTGGAATGTATGACAGAATGCACATAGTGTCAACATAGCCTGCTTCACAAGGTTATTGCAAAGATCAAAGGGGGAAAGAAACCTCTCTGCATTGCCCTGGGCCCCTTTGGGAGAATGGTGGCATAATTGACCACAGTCAGATAGGCAGCTACTTTGCAATGTGTCACCAGTTGACCAAAGTATCACTTATGTGTATCAGCCCTTAGGGCTGAGCACAGAACTAAAATGCCCGCATAAAGTGGCAAACCCTTTTTCTTTTTGCGGGAAGAATGCAGAAGGTGGGGTTACAGTTCTTTTTCTTATGCAGTTTTATACAACATTAATGCTTGCATAGACAGCAGCTTTCAGTGAGGCTGACTGCAGCTTTTGCACAAGTGACTTCTGGCCACTTCCGGTTATCCTTGTTTGGGGATATGTATTTTGGTCAGTTTCTATGTTCCCCAAAGGGCCCTAAAGCCAGAAACATCTCTCCCATTAAAATCAGCCCAACACATCTTTTCTTTCTCAGAGTGGTATGGTTTCCATAGGGGCAGATTTCTCTTTGTGTCCTTGGAAGAGGAGATCTGATATATCCTGTGGCCCCCAGGAAATGATAGTGCTGATATAAGTGGGCATTTGAAAACATTAGAGATATTTATACAGCATTTAACAGTGGGATAAAATACTTGCTTAATTTTGTATAATAGATATGTCAAATAACAAATTGAAAACAGATGTTTCCAGAGCAAACAAAAAAAAGATATGTTGGTAAAAAGCTGTTACCAATGGGAACAGGATTATCTGATCATATAGCATCATTATAATGCCCTATGTAGTATTAAAACATATTTATGGATTGCTCAAGGTAGATGAGACTACCAAATAGGCAAAAAGCGAGATTTTCCTTCATCTATTTAACACTGTGTCCATGCATGAATGCTTAGAACACCATTTCCTTCTATAGTACAGATTTGGACGTTTTTGCTGGTAACTGAAATGCAGACACTAGCAAATATCCCATTTTTTATGTGATTGGCAAAGGGTGCAACCTATGAGCAGAAGAGTGTGATAATCATTGAACAGCTTCCCAAAATTCAGTGGAGCACAAAATCTTTGAACTTTTTGAAAAATTAGAAAAGTTTATTATTAATTTTAGAATAGAGCAGAAGAGGTGTACATTTAAAAGATATTTTAAAAATGAGAATCTAAAAATCATTATCTCTGTCATGTTAAATAGGTTTCATAGAGTAAGGACTGCAAATCGCTTTTCCTGATATGGTTTCTTACAAATATTTTTGACCAGAAACTAACTTATACTGATGGAAGAATCCTGTCTGTGGATTTCAGAAGAGGTGATTCCCCCATAGTCTTTTCCCTTTACCTGCATTACGACACTCTTCTAATTTTCTGTGCTGCCCAAATTCTGCTCTCCTAGCTCAGCGGAAAATCTGGTTAGCTCCTGGGCCTCACTTGTATTTTAACCTAATGAAAACCAAGAAAGTTGTTTGTTTGAAAAAAGGGAAAGAAGTTCTTAAGACTCTTTAGGCCGGTTAACTACTTTTCTCCCTTGTATATAATGTATTGTAATTATGTATATCTTACATAGCCAGATTTCCTACTGTATTGCAGGAATGGGAGCATGTAGCCTTCCAGATGTTGTTGAACTGCAACATCCATCTGTACTAACCAGTACAACCACTTGTGAAGGTTGTTGGGAGTAGTAGTCCAACAAAATCTGGAGAGCCACAGGTTTCCCCCTGCTTTAGAGGCAGTTCCTGAGAAGCAAGTTATTGTTATTCAGCCTGATCGTCTTCTCTGAATATACGTGAAGATAAAATAGGAGAATCATAAGGATAAGTTATAGAGCAAGAGTCAAATATAAATGCCTCTTGACTCCGATTCTGTTCTTACTTTTTGTAGGCCTCTGTGGGTCCCACACCAGGAGAGAAACAGCATTTAAATGGAATGAATGAATAAATTAATATTTTTCTCCATTCCAGATTACTGTATTATAGGTGTCATCCTTCTTTTTATTCTCTGTTCACTAAGAACTAAAATATTTGGATTCTTAAATTTATTTTTAATATCAGAGCCAAGGCAAGTGTTCTTAAGAGAGCATTGTTGGTGGAAATTTGATTGCAAGTTTGCTAGTAAGAAAGGTAAAGATAATCTCATTCAGTTTTCAGGAGCAAAATTGAGGTGACACAAATATTGGCTGTTGATGTCACACTGCTCCCAGTAGCCACTGTTTTTTCCAGAAGCTTCCAAGGACAGTGGTGCATGTATGCTGTGGTGTTGTTTTCACAGTGGTTTCTGGATAAAAATATATAACAGTCTGGTAACCTGTGTAAGGGATGCCATATACATTGATGGCCCCAGCAGAGTTCTTTCTTTCTCTCTGTCCCTTTCCTCTGTGGTGGTGGAAATTACAGCACATTGCAGCAAGCATCATGTTGGGAATTGGGGGCAGTGAATGTAGGCCATCCCCAGCAACCCTCCCTTCTTGCTGATAGTGAAACTGGGCAGGCTGTTTAGGGCTAGCTCTATTGTTCAAGTGTTTTTGTCTCTTCAAATATTAATTTGGTAGTCTAACTAGTAAGGGTATCCCATTACAGTTTGGTTCACTAGCTTCTTAGTTTGCTAAAATGAATTTTGTAGAAGTGGTGCTGAGAAAGATAACCAAAATGATCAGGGCGCAAGAGCAGGTCTTCTACAGGTAAAGGAAGCAATTTGGCTTAAGCAGAGAAAAGTGAAGAGGGAAAGATATAGGTATAAAATTTTGTTATTCAAAAAGTGGACAAAATTTTTTCTCATTTAATGAGAAATTGAGTATAGACAAAAGGAAGTACTTTAGCCAACATAGTAGAACAAGAGGTGGGATATTATACCCGTGTGTACCTCTAAAGTCTAAGAGCAGGAGAGAGCTGTTACTGTCATGTCCTACTGATAGGATTCCCGTGGTTGTCTGTTTCTTGCTGTGGCACAATCCCAGTGTTCATCAGGGAAAATAAGATGGTGGACTATATGGGCCCATGGTCTGATCTAGAAGATTCTTCATACATTGTTATTGTTGTGTGCCTTAAAGGTGTTTCCAATTTATGGTGACCCTAAAGTAAACCTATCATGGAGTTTTCTTGTGAAGATTTGTTCAGAGGGGGTTTCCCTCTGTATTCCTCTGAGGTTGAGGGCATGTGCAGTCACGTAGGGATGGGGGGGTAACGGGGCAGTTCGCCCTGGGCGGCAATATTTTTGGGGTGGCTGAACCCACAGCCACACCCCTGCATGCCGTGGCCATGCCCCCCACACACTGCAGCCACGCCCGATTTACTGTGGGCACGCCCACACACACAGTGGCCATACCTCCTGCACTGTAGCCCTACCTCTTCCTGCCCCCCCCCGCGGACTCCAAGTTCCGCCACAGGGCATGTGACTTGCCCAAGATCACCTGGTGGGTTTCCGTGGCTGAGCAGGTATTTGAAACCTGGTCTGCAGTGTCATAGTCAGAAGCTCTAACCACTGTACCATACTGGCTCTCTCATAAAACTGAAGAGAATGCATCCTTCATACTGAATAATGTGCAACATAGAAGCCCTTTGCACATTGATATTTTTGCTTCAGACCTCCTTGTGTATTGTAGAGCAGAGATGGACAGCAGGTAATTAGGATCTACTGATCAATCTGTGTGTGCCTTGAAGTAAATGACCAAGAATGTACTTCCAGCTGTTGGATAACACCAGTAAATAAACACAAACTGCTTATTGAAAGGAAGCTGTTGGTGGGGATAACCAGGACTAGATTTCTGTTTTTAAAGGCCAAAAGCTTATTTCTTGCAATGAAAGCAGATTCCTGGGTTGAACACGTGCTTGGTGATACGATTTACCTTTCTTTTAGTTTGAAGTTTCTTCCATTAAACCAATATGCAGATGCTTTACTCTAGATAGTAGATTGCAGGGATCTAATGAAAAACAAACAAAGGAAATCACAAAAGCCTGAAGTTTGCCCAGCCATGTTATAGAAGACTCAAAGGCATGTTTTATACAGCACCCAAATTTTTCTGCAGTGGAATTGAAGGAGATGGTGACTAGTAAAAGTAAATAGAATGGCAATTCCAGTCTTGAGAATCAAATAGTCATTGGATATCACATTTGTATCAGTGGGTAGAAGTGAGAATGACTTGCAATAGATTTGCAAAACGTGGGTATGGTGATGGGGTGACAAGTACAGTCACCCCAACGATGGTCATAAAGAGTAGTTAAAAGATAGAAAGCAAGTTTTACATACAAGCCAAGAACAACACAGTAAACTTATGAATAGGGCTTTGATATGGGCACAGGATCGGTGAGGTGCTGCAGTAAAGCAGGCCTGGGAAGCCTGCTTAGTAGCTGCAGTGTTAGCTAGTGTTTTAATATGTGTAGCATGCCAGGAAATCATTGTCTCTGTTCAAATCACTGCCAGTAGATTGGAGTTTGTGGATGCATCTTAGTAGAATGTCATTCAGGGCTTTTGTCTCCTTTGTTATTTGTTAGATGTAGTTCTAATTTCTAATTGGCATGTCCTTTTGTGTTATGACCCTTTCTCACTTTTCAGTACTGGTTACAGTGTGTTGGTAATGTAGATATTGTGTTTGTTTTATCAGCAAACCAGTGCTTCAGCAGTAATATGTAGATTTAAGGGAGGTCTAGGAGGAGGAAAGCTGAAGGCGTGTGTAGAGGGAGGTCTAGGAAGAGGAAAGCCATGTGTGTTGCTTTCTCATTTCCTTTTCATCCACCCAGAATGGGCGCAATTAAACACTGCAACAATATTGACATTCTAATGTTACTACTAAACCGTATGATGATTAATAGCATTAAATAATATTGTTGACTTGAAAAGAAGATAGTGAAAAACACTTCTTGTTCTAATCAAAACAATTATCATTTTTAAGATCTGTTTTTCAAAAATCAATGTGAAGGAGGAATTGGACATTTCTTCCAATGTTCCTGCCCACCCCCATTCCCTCGGTACTAAAGTGCAGTAGATTGACGTGTTGAATTGGTTCTGTTCGTGCATTTCTTCTACCGTTAGAAAAAATGCTTTTGAAATTCATACTCAAAGTGTTCCTGTCCTTCAGGCTTTGAAAAATACAGATAGACATTAATAATTGGGGGAAAACAATGGCTTCCGTATTTATTCCCATGTTGAACCCATGTCTCTCCCATCATAATTTGGTGGGAGTTACTCCGTAGCCATGATAGCTAAAAACATGTTATTTCTTTTATGTTCTCATGAGATGCTAAGACGTTAACATATACAGAAGCTGTTTATGGGGCATGCACTACTATGTCTTTCATTGACTGAGCAAAAAATGATGAAAAGGACTGATTAAAAATAAATCATGCAGGGCATGTCAAGCTGACCACTGCAAGAGTGGAAAAAAAGAGTAATCCTCCCAAATTGAGTGAATATCTTCAATTTTGACAATGTTATGTTGATGAAGATTCAGGACCCATCTAGCAGGGTTTTTTTTTAACTTGTCATCTTTATTCAAATAATTCACAGCAGTTATATTACAAATTACAGTAAAATGTTCAAAATATCCGTAATTTCGGAAGATTTAATAATCTTCTTAGCTAATGCAGAATGAAGTCAAGATGCAAAAAAAGGGAAAAAATCAAGTGAAACACGATTCTGAATACAACTGATAGAATCCAAAAATTGCTGTAGCTGAGGAGTTAACCTTACTTAATCAAAGTAGACACACGTGAATGAAACCAAAAACAAGACATCCCCATTGCCTAGTAAACCAACAGAGAATATAGAAAAGAAGCATGTATGAGCTCAGATTCAAGCCTGGGTTGAAGGGAGAGTTATGATGAGAAGCTATAGGACCTGCTATTCAAAATATCAAACAAAGCCAGAAAGGACCTGTCAACCTAAAAAAAGAAAAAAGAACAAGAAGACAAGTTTTTAGCAAAGGAAGGAAGGAAGGAAGTTTCCCATAATCCTATAATAAATAAGTTGGCGTAGACCTATCTAATAGTTCTGTGTAGAGCATCAAAGCATTTGTTTTCCCTACATGCTTTTTGTTTTTAGGAAGGTAAAATATTTAGAAAGGCAAATATAATTAGAAAAATGCATATCGGTGAGAATCATCAGGAGACCATTTGGACCTGGTGTTTTTATGTGCTTTTTGAGTTGATTTTTCCTGTGCAGTAGTTCAAAAACACATTTTAAACACATCTTTTTGTTCTAAAACCAATATTTATTTATGTGTACTCTAAGGGCACCAGATCCTGGAAGCTAAGCATTGCCAGCTTTGGTTAATAGTTGGATGGGAGACAGCTAGTGATTCTGGTGCTGTAGGCTATAATACAGAGAAAGAAACTGTCCAAATTCCCTCTGAGTGTTTCTTGACTAAGAAAACCCTATGGAATTCATGAGATCACCCTAAGTCAACAGGCAACATGAAAGCACATTATATATATGCATATTTATTGCATCTGTTCTTGTTGTGAACCTTCAAGCTGTTTCTGAGTTATGGTGACCCTAAGGCAAACTGTTCTTTCAAGGGTTTTTCTGGGGCTGAATGTGTGTCACACGCCCAAGGTCATCCAGTGAGTTTCCATGGCTGAGTGGAGAATTGAACCCTGGTCCCCAGAGTCAGTCCAGAGCTCAAACCACTATAGCACACTGGCTCTCTACATTTATTCTACTCTTCTCTAGTGAGCCTGGAATAGGAGGGACACTCCTTTTCATTTTCACAACAGGCTTATGTTAGGGTAAAAGAGAGATAAATAACCCAAGAAATTTGAATTTGGTCTCCCTTCAGGCCAGTTCCCATTGTGTCTTAATAGTATCAGATCTTAGTTGTTGTTCTCAAACAAGGTGCTGCAGAAAGGGTAATCATTCAAAAGTGGTAAAGTTTGTGTAGAGTATATATACCATACTCCAGCCACAAAGCCTCTCATAGCATCCTATAGATTGTTAATTTTGACAGTTCTCTGCCCTTAGGCTTTTTGTTTTTCAAGTCCTTTCTGACTCATGGCAACTCTAAGGCAAACCAGTTGTGAGGTTTTTTGGGCCTGAGAGTGTGTGATATGCCCAAAGTCATCCCGTGATTTCCATGGCTAAGGAGGGAATCAAACACTGGTCTCCAAGGTCATAGTCCAGTGCTCAAACCACTCTGCCTCTCACAATCTAAAGACAGGACACACAAGGAAAAAGGAATGACAGTCAGGGAGGGGATTAAGTCTAGCAGATACTACTGATTCTTCTTTTCCTCCAGTGCCAGGGCAGTGGCAACTGGGATGGATGGAGGGCCTTTCATCTGCTTCTGGGCCTAGGCATGATGAAGTTGTGCTTGCCTCTTCTTATTGTTACTGTTTTTACTTTTCTTTCAAAGTGTTCTGATCTAATTGAGAATCTTACACTGGAGTCCCATGGAACTTACGGGAATCACGAACCAAATTTTTGGTATATGTAATCAGGCATGTTTCAGGTCCTGTTCTCTACCCTAATGATGTCAGTGCTTGAGGCAAAAAGGAAGTGAAGCTCTTGATGATGATGTTCGTCATAGCAGCTGCTGTGTTATTCTGCATATAGGTATTTCCATGAGAGATTTAACATAGTTGTAAAATAAGCTGCAGAAAGGAAAGCAGAGGGGGAAAAACAGAAGTCCTTGGACAGCAATGAAACTTATGAGGAAAGCTCACCCAGTCTGAACTGTGTATATTATTTATAAATTGCAGTGAACAGTATTATTCTGCATGCAGCTTATCCCAGAGGAATGGTGAGGTTTTAAAGTGCACTCCACTAGCAGATTTTTTTCTTTTTGTAATGATTGGAAATATACAATCTTTGTGCATTTTGAGTTGTTCATACCAAGAATTGTGTGTGCATATTTGAGAGTGAGAGTGAATAATTTATTTTTCTCTTTACATTTTTAGCATAGTCCGTTGCTAGAGCTCATGAAGATTTACAGTAACAGTTGAAAATTAACTCCTACATTTAAGTTCTGGTAGGCAGGTAATATTATCTTCTTGAAAGTCATTGCCTTTAAATTGAAAGCCAGCCATGGGACAGTGCATTTCCTCCTTTCTTTTTTGGTTTAACAACCAGAACTTGGAAAAGTCAGTTGTTCATAGTTGTGTTTGTGAGGTTCTGGAGCTGTAATATTTTTAAGAAGACTTTTCCAGGCTTAGAGTTCTCATCTTGCGCAGAGTTTTCAAAACCGAAATAACTGGAGATCTCTGTTTAGTTAGAAGCTTGCATTCCCAAGGCCAGTTGCCACTTTTGCAAATTTTACTCTGTTTTGTTCCAGAAACATATGCAAATGCAATCTTCTCCTAGGTTTTTTTCAACCCCTCACACTGACACACATTACTGCTGTGGCATAAGCTTTATTGGTGGTAAATGATGGAACAGATGATTCACAGTGTAGAAGCATTCTAGCCCTTTTACTAATAGGGTCCAGCATCCCTTCACAGCCAAGGGTAAAATCACCTCCTGCTCAAAAATTCTACCTAAGTTGTCCCTTGGACAACAGTCAGATTTCCCATCACTGAATATATGAGGAGTCTTTGGGCTGGGGGACACTCTTCCAAGGTGAGACCAATGGAAAATGGATTCCCAACAGTTATATAGTGCAGAAACAAATAAAGAAAATCAAAGTGTGCAAGCATTACCTGTCCCTCCCCCGCGCCATAGCTATGAGCATTGTACAAACAGATTAGCAACAGAGAACATTTCACTCACCACATTGGTTCTCAACCTTCATCTTTTCCCAGCCTCAAATTGCAGAACAAATGTAAAAGGCATCCAACAAAGTCATTAATACAACTCTTTCAGGCCACAGGACAGCTGTCAAGAGTTGGCTATGATGCCAACAAGGACTCTTAAACCATCTGCCTAGTGCAGAACCCCAACTCACTACATTTTCTTGTTTCCATTTTACCATGAAGTATGGGTAGAGGGAACTAAGCAGTCAGTTGGTTGATCTCAGACATGGTAACTGAGCTTGGGGGAAGAAAGCATAAAGCAGGGTTGGGGAACCTATGGTCCTTCAGATGTTACTGGGCTCCAATCCCTATTAGAATTTTGGCCTATGGTTAATCTGGTTGTTGGGGAAGAATAATGGGAGCAGTAGTTCTGGAGAGCTGCAGGTTCCCTATGGCTGCTGTAATACATTCTGTGTCCAAGGAAAGCTTGTGCTTAATTCTCACTTATTAATGAGTGTTCTTTATAAGAAATTATGTGTCACTTTCATTAGCTTACATCTCATATGGGATGCACACATTAGTTGTAACTGATGAAACAGAGTGTAATCTCCAGAAGGCAGTGGTATAGTCAATTTCTTAGCCTTCAATGTGTCATATAACTTTTTGTAGTTAATTTCTTTCATTTTTCTTTGAATTTGGAGCAAAAATAACAGTGGCCACTATTGTGGAATTTGTAGCATATCACAGATGAACAAAAAAGTTGCAAGCTGTTTTTCAGTATAACGTCTCAACAAAAGACCTTACCAGTTTAGTGTGTTTCTAGGTATACGCACAATGCTTATGTTCACTTAACAGCATTTATTTTTCTCTTCTGTATATAACTCTGGTGAGCTAAAAGAACTCTGGTCTAGTCAAGCTTTAAACTCTCATGGCCTTACGCCGCTTACAGTAGATTGGCCACACACTATGGAAGGTGCTGAATAGTTAGGAAAGCAGAAAGCAAATTAAATTGCTTAACTCACCGGTTCTCAAACTGTGGGGTAGGGCCATGGGGGGGCGTGACAGTTGCTCAAGGGGATGCTAGAAAAGTCAACCTGCAAGTAAAGCAGATGTGAAAAAGGAGGGTGTGTGTGTGTGTGTGTGTGTATGCATGCACATGTGTGTATGTGTGTGTGTACACACACCATTGAGGATTGGTCTCTGTAAAAGAGCTCTGCAAAGGAATGCCAGTAGGCCTTCCTTCAACTTCAGATGTAGCAAAAATCAGCTTCCCTTTCTTAATGCTATTCCCACTCAGCTTCTTCAAACATTCCATCATTGTTGCAGCAGGGACATACCCTTTAGCGACTGCAAGGCAGTTTCTTGAGGGTGGAGGGAAGTGAAGGAAGGAGGCAGAGAGCACAAGAGCTCAGCATTGAGATGGAGGGTATGTGCAGCACAAGGGGCCTGTGAGAGAGAGAGGGAAAGAGAGGCATAGGATAGGACAGGGGGTGAAGATGGAGCGGCACAGTGTCTGCATGTAGAGGTAAAGGGGGGCACAGGGGTTAAAAAGTCTTGAGAGTCACTAACTTAACTCCTATTTTGACTTACTCAAAACTGAAGTCTGTTCACTGCTCACTGCTGCTTTGGTAACCCCCTTTCACAATTGTTTCCTGTTTAATTGGACTGCTTGCACAAGTTATCTGGATTGTGAACAAGCTTGAACAAGCTTTTAGGTTGCTAGAACACTACTGCGTCCTTTCAGTCTTCTTTCTAAGAATTGTTAAGTACTTTCTTGGACTTCAGAGGTTAGAAGTTGGCAAAATTCATCCATAGTTTCCTTGGAGGACTGCTTCCACATCTGAATGAGCCAGCGTAAAAGCTTCAGGACAGGTCTGTTTTTGACTTCCACGCAAGGAAACTTCTCTGACCAGATCTCCTTCACAATTTTGTGCTTCAGAAGAATTGCTATATAAAGTCGCAATCTTCTTTCCAGGCTAGCAGTTTGTGCTGACGGTTGATTTTTGGCATCGCTTCTTTTAATCACAAGGGCCTGTGTGAGCTCCCCCCCCCTTTTTTTAAAGAAATAAAAGCCGTGATTCTCAACTGAGAACCAGCTGAGTTTGCTAGCAAATCAGTATCTGTTCTGACCTTGCTCATGGCAGAGGTGTGAATGTGCCCTGCTTCTCCACACCACATAGTGTAAAAAGCAACTTTTGCTCACTGCATGCAGTGTGTTTCCATGGCCAAGCAGGGATTCAAACCATGGTCTCCAGAGCTGTAGTTAAATACTCAGACTACTACACCACACTGACTCAAACATACAGGGGGCTCATCTAGAATCTGAACCCAGGATCTCTTGCACCCGATGCAAGATTCATACTCATACACATAAGGCCCCAATTTCAATTACTCACATCTCCAGATAAAGCTGGGAAGGATTTCTGCTTGCTGCTAGTCAGCAGCTTCCTGTGGTGGCCAAAGAAGAACTGAAGATACTCACTCTCATGGTCCTCGTGCATAGCTACTCAGAATTTTGAAAACAACTCTCTACAAATACAACAAAAAATCCAATTCTTTATTTGACAACCAAAATCCATAAAATATATCCAGGCAAAAGATGTTTAAAAATAATAGAGGAGAAGAAACTGGCTCATGTTAAAGTCACAGGCTTACATTTTGTATTAGATGTTGTTTCTCTTGTAGTTTAGTTGTTCTGGGGAAATCTCAATGCAGTCAGAGGCTAACATCTGATTCAAAGAAACCAAAGGAGTTGTATTTTTCTGCATAGCCAACACAGCTGTCCGTGAACACGTTCTGTGCAAATACTGTTCATTGGCTTTTTGAAACACCGTAATTTTTTTTTATTTTTATTTTTTTGCAGCCTTGCAATAATCTTAGTACGTTATTTAAAAAATTTGGTTTAAAGCTGGGTTTCTAGCTTTCCTGGTTCCCAAAAAGCCTAAAAATGTTGTGGCAGAATTAGATGTAATTTGTCGGGAAAATCTAGGGCAGAGATGGGGAATGTGTGGTCCTCCAGATGTTGCAGTGTTATGTCTTCTGGAGGAGCATTTACTCTTCATCCCTTGTTCTTGGACTCAGGGCAAATGGTGTATCTGTACTTTGTATAATCTTTTGTGTGTTCCCTCTACTTCTGTCCTTCCTGTCATACAAATTTCGTGATTTTATGATTTTCATGATTTCCTATTTTTTTAAATCCAGCAGAGATTTGCCTGCTATTATGTTAGCTGAACATTTAGTATTGATTTCCAGACTAATATATTATCCAGACATATACTTCAGAGTATTTGGCTATGAAGCCTACATACATTTTGTACTAATTATAAATACATATACTTTTTTCTCTGTCTAGAGCTAATTGTAAAACTAGTTATTTATTCAAAATAGTGGGCTCAAAGTAAGTGAACCAGGCTGTTACTATGAAAAAATGAAATGAAACAGACAAGGGACATGGAAGACTTCTAAAATTGAGTAAGAATTCTGTAGGTGACACATAGGCAGACAGATGTCTTTCAGCCTTTGTGTAAAATTTTCGACTGACAATATTTAAAATAGATGGCAGTTTTAAATAAAACAAATATTTCATTTTGGTGAAGTATATATATATATATATATATATATATATATATATAAAAACATATATTTCATTTTGGTGAGTCACAGTCACAAAGCACCAGACCAGTGATATGAATAGATATATACACATCTGATGAAAATTAGAGAAACTGACTTGAATTGTTCAATTGACTGTTGGGGGTGTTTTGTACCACAGTATGTGCTAACTAAGAAATGGATTTAGTTTCTTCTAATTCAAGTTGTACTGCTGTACTATTACACATGTATATTGTTGGCCTACTGATTCTCAAAGTGACAAATGGACAGGTCAGAGGAGAGTCTAGTTCAGTCCTTGGTGAGAATACATCATAGCCTGGGTACCAAACTGTAACTTTTTCCCTGCAATCAGTGCTCCGTGGAAGGATAAGCTGTCACCATACTGTAACTGCTCTTGGAGGCTTTGAAATAGCCCTCTATTTTTTGTAGATCTGCCTTTGCTAGCATATTTTAAGACCGATCCCTATATGCACAAGCATTAAATAGTGCTGCTTCTTACACTGAGAGCTATGATTTGCAGACTCTGAGCACTGCATCTGACACTATATTTTGCCTTAAAAAGTCACATGCCTGGCACTGCAGTAGAGAAGTGGTCGTGATGTATCACAGGAGAAGGAAATGTGACCAGTACCAGATAATGAAAGGAATGCTTAAATTGTAAAACAGAAACTGCACATTTTTGGCCCTTGCTTTTTTTTATTATCTTGAGGCAACTGGTATCCTTTCTTGTTTTCCCTTAAATGTGTTCTTGTTTCTGCAGCAGTGAGTTCTAATGCATGGTTCACGAGGAATTTGTCTAGCTAGCACATTAGCTCATGCCATGCAAAGATGATCAGTTGGCTGCTTTTAATTCACACACGTGAATGTACTTTCTCACATTTGATGCATTAAGATTGAGTGTGAGATAAGAATTCTGCTTGTCAAAGTTCTTCTGAGAATTACTGCACTGAGGAAATGAACAACAGTGTGATTTTTCCCCCCCAGCTGTTTGATAAGCAGATGGGTAATAAACAGAACAGTGGACTTTGGATTAGGGAGAAGTAACTGCAAACCTTGCTCACTTCTGCCATTGCTTTCCTAGTCTGATTTAGCTCAGGTTTAGCGAGGGTAAAATATGAGACCCATTGAGACTCATTCTTACATTTTGCAGAAAGAGAGGGACAGGGAAGAACCTCTAAACAACAATGTAAAGTATGCTAAATACATAATTGGGCTATGCCATGTATCACTCCTATCACATCTGAAGAAAACTAATATCGCATTAGTGCTCACTGAAAATATCTGTTCCCATGTAAGAGATATCTGCCATTTCTTTTTCTTCTTATATAGAAGGATAATTTGCTTTACTATTTAGCTTCACAACTTGGCGTTTTTAGATTAAACAATGTTTTGATAGAATAGAGTTCAATCAGTATGGATCTCCATATTTTTCCTAGATGCACTGCATTTCCTAAGGCCACATGTGATCCTTCAGATGTTAATGGACAGCAAGTCCCATCAGTCCTAGCACATAGAGAAGGAGGATTGTCGTTTGAGGCAAAAATCAACAAATACAAACAGGACATACAAGGGTCTCAAACACAAGAACTCATACCAGACTAGACCCTAAAAAATAATTAACCTTAAATAAATGAAAGAATCAAGTGCTACCTTGGAAGGCATTGACATGTTGGGTTGCTACAGCTATGTAATAGACTTATACACCCTTGAAAACTGATACGTTGAATATTGAAAATCATTCTACTGAGGAAGAGCAGTAAATGATTCCACAAGTTCTCCAGAGTGGTCATGTGCCATCTGCCACCATATATAGATTGTGTGTGTGTGTGCGTGTGTGTGTGTGCATGCACGCGCGCACACACACATACAGTCTTAGCTTCTTTCTGTGTCACTTTTTATCATGTTATGATTGGATATAGTTGTTTATAGTACCTGTTATGAATTTCTGGAGTTTTATTCAGACTTGCATTCCTGTGTATGCCCCGCAGAAATGTGTTAGTATTGACATATCTTATACCTGTGTGTAATATTATATACTGTTTCTATCTTTTGTTTGAGTTGTTTGTTTGTTATGGGCCATTTCTGCGCAAGTTAACACCACCAGCTGGCCCCTCCCTAAACTGCAAACCCCAGGATTCCATAGGATGTTGAAAGTGGAATAATAGCGCTGTAAGAGTCTAGTGCGGAAATGGCCATGGTCTTGTGTGGTATGAGTTGGATGCAGGCTACATCTGCAGGGCTAGATATTCTCCACTCCTTTTTTTATAAAATAGTCAAGCTTATTGAAACATAATTCTGATTCACACCCTCTTCCTGACTGTTGTCTCATCACTTTTTCATTATCAGAACCTTTTCTTCAAGGACAGATGTTTACGATAGCACTGTCACATTCATTCACTTTTGACATCTGTTTGAATTTTTTTTTTCCGTTTCTCAACAGAAACAAAACCTGATCACTTCGGTACCCCAAAGCCAATCTACTTTGTCTTGCTGTCAGAAGATCCACATAGGCATACAGACACACTTGATAAATTGGATCAGATGAATTGAGAAGTGGGGGGATACAATTGTACAAATACGCTGTTCATTCAGAAAAATAAATTAAAGCCCTGGATTGATAAGTTAAGCCCTTGAGCATATTCTGAGGGTAGAGAATGTGCGTCAGTGGGGAATGCATTTGCAGGGAGAGGGGCATAGAGAAGCTAGACTTGCCAGCACAAAATGTAACAAGATACCTGGTAGGGCACTGCTTATGTCACTGAATACATTCATAGTGACCAAACATATGTCTCACATCTTTCTGTTATCTTTTTGTTTCCTTCAAGAATATTCATTGAAGCTGGCAAATGGAAAGAGGGAAGGGAATAGATCTTTCCAAGGCCAAGTTGGAATTTCACGAGGGAGAGGCCTATTTCACAGCTACCTAGCTTCAGCAGCTACAATATATCAGATGCTCCTAGACCAGGGCTTTCCAAACAGTGTGCCACAACATGTTAGTGTGTCGCCTGAAGTGTTTAGTTGTGTCTCCTACAATCTTGGAAGAATATGTTATTAATTATAAATCTTATATTTTTTAAAATATATGAAAGGTTTTCATGAGATATGTTGTATCCCCGTACATTTTGTTATTACAATTTATGTATGTGTCTGTATGTCTTATAAGGAGTTAGTTTAACCTCCAGTTTGCTAGTAAAACTGAAATTACTGTGTCGCGAAATGATGCATGTCTAAAAAGTGTGTCACCAACCTGAAAAGTTTGGAAAGCTCTGTCCTAAACCATACATTCACTATGCCTCTTCATGAGCAGTAGTGGTTAGTGAATTGCATCTATGTTGACTTGATCTTTTATTCAGTTTTGCAGACACAACAACATGACATGTCACAGTAATTTCTTGCACATTTAGCCCATTAATTTCATCAAGTTGACCTGCTGAAATCAGTGAGACATAAGTTAGTCATGACTAACTTAAGTCCCACTGATTTCAGGGGTTCTACTCTAGATATGATTAAATCTGGATCCATAAACTTAAGTGAGGTAAATATAACAGTAAGGGTGCTACTCAGTGCCTCTGATGATAGAAAGGTTTGCATTGCGGTATGTTTATTTAGTCCTTAACATACCACAAGGCTGCATGTGTATCTTTCTGTCTGTGCGACAAGTTAACACTACTGGCTTCCTGTAAATTCATCTTGTCTCCTTCACTTTCTGCAAGGAGGGCCAAGCATCTTATATAAGATTTTCCTGTGAGAGTTTTTGACTTCCTGTAGCTCATCTAGTGAACTTAATGAGAATTGGAACCTAGCTTTTAGAGTTAGGGTAGTTGCTTATATATCACCTAAAAGAAGCAAACACACACAGAAAGAAGAGAAAACAAAAGACAGATTTATGCAATATTTGCATATGCTACTTCAAATGAAAAGCTTCAGATTTAGAAATAGCTGCTTGTGGTTACTGCCACTCCAAAGCCAAAGAGTACTTCAGAGGTAGGGAGCTGGAGCCTTTCAGATATTGTCAGATTCCAACTCTGGTTGCCAGTGCTACCATGAGAAGTAGTCAAGAATGATGGGAATTATAGTCCAGCGTCATCCGGAGGGCTACAGGTTTCGTAGACATGCTCTGTTCACCTTTCTTACTAATATATTGTTTATGGGAACCGGAATGTATTGTAGATATGACTTAGATAGATCTGGAAATATTCTTCTTGGTAAATATTTGCTGCTAGACTTTTTGCTAACTTATGCAGACTGGAAAACCTACTGAGAGATCAGGGGAAATGATTTGTTTCCTTAACTATAATTTGCCATTATATCGTAGTTGGCATACTGTGAATGATGTCTCTCAAACTCCTGATATGGTTTCAAGTCATGGTGTGGATGTAAGAAACAAAGGTTTGCCAGTTTTGATGTAGCAAAATAATCCAAAGAGAATGGGGATATGGAGGGGTGGATCTTGGATTTTGTCATTGCTGTTTAGCTGCCATACCTTTTGGTACATCTTCACTGAACGTATATTTGACTATCGGGGTGGTGGGATGAAGACATGGTGATGAATGGAGAAAGAAGTCTTAGCTGACACATGCCTTGCAAACTTCCATAGGTTCTGCCAACTTTCCATTTTTGGAGTGCAAGCTGGAAAAAATGTCAAAGAAACAGCCAACACCACTGAACTTACTATTGCTCAGCTCAGCTTCTGCACAAATGGCTGCAGAATGCTTTTTGTGTGAGCCATCTTTTGTATTCTAAACAGTCTGGTCCAGTAAATAGCTCAACATGAAACAAATTTCATTAAAGGCTTTGGTCAAAATCAGTTGCTAGTCCCAACTAGAGTAAGGTTTGTTTGAATTAGTGCAGAGTCAACACTCAGCACAGGGTCAACACTTACATAAATGAGTCTGCTGTATTTGCTGCTAGCAAATGGATTGTTTGCCCCAAAATACTTGGCAAGATCTGATCTTATCATACGTAAGAAGTCTCACAAAATTGCTTCTCAGGAAAAGATAATTCAGAATTTTAGAAACAAATAAATATTTTAAACCACGTAATTTTGAATTGCCCTTTTTGCTTTTTGGTGTCAGCCATTAAAAGAATGAATTTGAGAACATAACTGCAAGAGTACATATCAAGATTGTAACCAGTTTCTACTGGCTTTACTTTATATGCCATTCAGAATGAGCTATGGTCAATATAATCTGAGCGTTTGTTTTTAAAAAATCAAAATGCAACATTTGAGCACTAAAGTATTTTCATTGTTGTGTGTCCTTAAGTCATTTCCAACTTTATGGGAGCCTAAGGTGAGCTTATCACAAGGTTTTCTGTGGCTGAGAGTGTGTGATTTGCCCAAGGTCACCTAGTTGGTTTGCATGACAAAGTGGAAAATCAGACTCTGGTCTCCAGAGTTGTATTCCAATGCTCAAACCACTACACCATGCTGAATTAAACCCTCATCAAAGTAGATGAAAATATTTGCACTGAATGAGGTCTGGGCTATATTCTGACTCCACAAGTGTTTCTGTGTATTTTAGAGTATAAACATGCCATACCCTAAAGGCACCAAATCCTATCTGATCTTGGAAGCTAAACCAGGTCACTCCTGGGAGGTTGCCAATGAATACCAGGTGCTGGAGGTTTTATTTCAGAGCAAGGAATTGGCAGAACCACCTCTGAGTATTCCCTCCCTAAGAAAATCAGGAGGTTGCCATAAGTTGACAGGTGACTTGAAGACGCACACATATACACGCACAAGCAAACAAACCAGTATGATTTGAGAATACCACATTTATCCATAGAACTTCATGTGGATGTAGATTATGGGTATTCCACAGTACCTAAATACCCAGAACCAGAAAGCACATATTCACATGAAGCAAAACATTTGTTTTGAGGAACTGACAAGCCTCCTTTTCTGGAAACCACTATAGTTTCCGAGTACTAAAAATAATACCACTGTTCTTCACAAAAAAGAAATAAAAATAAACCTTGTTATGAAGCTTCCAAATTAGGAAGCACTGCAGGAAAACAACTTTTATTTTTATTTATTTTTTTCAGAAGGACCTAACATTAATGGTACCATGAGGTAATTTTCTTCTCTCATAATAAAATAGTCTTTGCAGAGGGTAGTATCCCCCAGTGATGAGCCATTCTGTTTGTCAGCCGCTTCACAGATAACCGGAGCATGTCATCTGGATGTTGCAGTGATTTTTGCAAACAGGTTTTCTCAAATGTTGATTTATTGTTGGTTGGTTTTCTTATCAGCTGGCTGACTGTAGAAGTAACTGAGGTGGAGGTGTGATTTGTTCTGTTGAATGGTGCCAGCATTCATTGGATCGTAGGCCTTTCTGGCAGTTCTAACTTGATGCAAAAAATTATTTCCAGTCACATTTTATCCAGTGTGGAAGTACAAAATGAGGGTAGTGCTCTAAATCACATTGTAACCAAAAGCTAGGATTCCCAAGACATATCAGCCTGCTTTCTCAAGTATGTCTCTCCTTTCAGAGGTTATGATGCCTTAACATTACAGCACTTCCACACTTTTGTGCCATATATTCTTTGTTTATTTTAGGGCAAGGAAGGAGCAACGGTCAACCTTTGGTGGACCACAGTGGCAGAGTCCACAGCAACTGGAAGGGACATTTCTGGAGACCATGAGTAACATCTGGTCGTCTTTAGTTTTGTCAGATTTTTTTTTAAACAGGACAGCTTTTATGAGGGAAAACTACCCCTTAAATTCTATTTGTGGCCTTAAAAGTGGGGTTTGGCCGTTTTTTTATTTTATTATTTTGTTGTTTTTATATCAAAGCTTCAAACAAATAAAAAGGAAAATACAATTTATACAATTGTATTTTGTCTACAATTTATAGAACCAATTTATAACTTTTTTTCAAAAGGGGGGGCAAGGGCCATGTGCAGCCCCCTGGCTGCATGATTTCCACCTGTGTTGACTTCGTATATATTGCTGGAATGGGTGTTTGTCTCAACCAGCTTTTAATCTGTAGTTAAAGCTGTCCCTGGTAGGTATCACATTTAAAGCTGCTAAACAATCATAATCCTGACAACCAGTTTGTCAGAAACTTTACATGTCACATGTGTTTCTCTGCTGTTGAACCTCAAGTACCTTGTGAATGAGTGCACAAAATCTCTTCAGGTTCATCATTGCTCTGAAGTGGCAGCACACTGGGACAAGATGCTACATTTTCTTGAGCATACCCCCACCAGGAACAGTAAGCCAACTGTATGTTTTGAGGTCAGTGATGTCAGAGAACAGCTACACTTTGACTTTGGTTGGGTTCCCCTCCTTCCGCGTTCTGAATACATACTGTGCCCCTTTGTTTCACAGAATATGTGGTGAAGAATGTGTTCTGTAAATAGCAGTTTAAAGATTGCTGTTACTATTTCTTTGTTTGTATTCTTCTTGGACCCTGGGTAGTCCTGGATGATGCCTCTTGCTGTTCTGTCGTTAACTCTGTGGTTGTCTGCACCAGGTCATTCCGTCCCTGTCTATCACGATATCATAAGAAGACATAAACAAAGTAGACTGTAGTCCGCAAAAGTTTATGCTAGATCATTGCTTTTTCTCAGTTAGTCCCAAAACTATTAGTGGATTTCTATACGTATTAAACACCCACACCACCTTGTTCACATCATCTTCCAACCGCAGAATGGCATAGATTTTTCCCCCCACAATGTGTTATGTTGTACAGGGCACAAAAGTACCATATATAAGAGCACTGTAGATTCGTTGGAAAAATTTGTACTGCAACTGTGTTTTGTCTGTTAAAAATTGCATCTGGCAGCTAGGTGAAACTTGGACTTTAAAAAAAAAACTCTTCAGGTCACATTGTCATAAAATACATATCTTACATATCTAAAGGCTTTTCCTCACTACACTGTTGTAGTGCTATTATTCCACTTTCAACATCCTGAGGAATTCTGGGGTTTATAGTTTACTGAGGCTGAAGAGCTCTCTGGCTGAGAGTTCTGAATGCCCCTCCCTCAACTGCAAACCCCAGGATTCCATAGGATGTTGAAAGTGGAGTAATAGCACTGTAACAGTGTAGTGCGGAAAGGCCCTAAGTCTCTGCAAATTCTGTAACCTAATGTGATTTTGAGGTACTAAAATGTCTCATCACCTAGGATGAGAGTTAAATACTGTATGTCTGACACAGATTTTTTGAATACATATTTATACACTTCTGATATTTATACCATGCTCCTAACTGAGATGTTCCCCAGGGAAAAAAATAGATTTTTAAAGCCATGTGAATTTTATTTTGTTGTCTGGCTATATCTCATAAGAAATGAAATCTTATTTACCTACTGATCCCCACTGAAGTTGAAAACATGGAAAATTATTTTAAGAATAGAATAATAGGCTGAAGCCATCCATAATGGGATGCCTGGGAAGGAGTCCTGAAAACCTGAACATTTGCTGCCAGTCTTTGTGGACTACCCTTCTTCAGTTGGGTACCCTCCAGATATATTGGGTTACAACTCTCATCAGCTGCTAAGTTGATTGTGCTAGCTGGTGATAAAAGGAGTTAGTAGTTTAGAAAGTAGCTAAAAACCAGGTTGTGGAAGGCTGAGGCAGACAATTGTTATGCTCGAGGGATCCATTTTTTCAACCCTACCTATATTCCTATGTCTGGTCCACATTTCTTCCATGCTGAAGGGTTACATTAGATTCTCATCCAGACATTGAGCAGACCCAGACCTGTTTGTGTTCAGCATGATTTGTGCATCATAGGTATTCAAATCATGAGCTAGATGGGTTTGGAAAGAACTTTGCTGAAAATACTGAATGGCTCAAACTGAGATACAATGTTTGGTTTAATGTTACATACTAGATGAATTAGCAGTGTAATTTGAATGCAATTTGAATGTATCTAGCCCAACTATCTGTACATCCTTTATAAGGGGGAGAGAGAGAGAGAGAGAGAGCAAGCAAGCAAGCAAGAAAGAAAGAAAGAGTGAGTGAGTGACTAGAGAGTACAAACAGGCACCAATCCAGGATGACTCAAGCAAGTGATTTGAGCGCCACACTTCCTGGGAAGGCAAAAAATACTTCAAGAACATGAGACAACCTGACCCAGGGGAACAGTTATATCCTCGAGGAAAGCGGAACTCATTCAGCTGATCTAATAGAAAGGAAACATTATTTGGACTCAGATCTGTTTTTCTCAGCCTGTGTCTAGCTCTGGTAGATCCCTGTGTTTCAGCAAAAGAATGTGAAAACCTTGAGATTTCTTAGGAACAGTTTTCCTTATTCCACTGCCTGTTTTTGAAACATCAAAATAAACTATTGAAAAGTCTGTTGAGACTGGCTCAACAAGAGCTTTTCTCTCATGAAGGGGTCATACACATGTCTGTAAAAGATAATGATCCATAATGAAACTACAAAAGATTAAATGTGTGTTGTTGCTTTTTCCCTTGCAGATGTTCTCAAACAATGATGAGGCTGTGATCAACAAAAAGCTTCCCAAGGAACTGCTGCTTCGGTAAGCTGCCTTCTGTTTTGTTCAAGGCTAGAACAGAAAGTTGAGTAATAGCTGAGTCAGGAAAGACCCAAGCAGACTATGCTTAAAAACAACAACCTGAATTCTGCAACCATGAAAGCTAACTTCTATAAACACTGAAGATGGTGCAGAATGGTGCTAGTATTTCTCAAAACCTTTGGTCTGTCAGTTGAGTCAGTTGTATAAACACCTTTCACTGTTAGCAGGATCAAGTGGGGCATTAAGTCATCTGCAGTGTTTTAGGCATTGGTATTACTATATGTCGTAACTCTTCCATAAAAAATGAAAAGTTCTGGGACAGCAGATTCTTGGTTTGGTTTCTTTCAATAAAAGAGACCACTCAAGATTTAATGATATCTTTGTACTCAGTTTACAAATGTACAAGGAGAAAGTACTGGGAACAGACTCCAGTACATAAGGCAGCACAAGTACTAATACTGCTTCAGATTACCAAAAAGCATCTACATTCAAGGTGCAGTTTGGCCAGTTCACACCTTCTTAAATTTCTGTGTGAATAAATTCAAGCTTACTGCAACCTTTTTATGTTCTTTTCACCATCTTTCAAAAGCACAGGAAATAGGTTTTAAGTCATCCAGTAATATTAGTGTTATTTTGTTAAATATCTAACTGTCGGGTAACTGCCTAGTGATAAGTCTGTTCACAGTGCCTATAGGCAACCGTTTATTTGTTCAGTAGCAGAAAAATCAATCAATTCTTATGATATTGTTGGCCTGTGCATAAGGGAACAGGAATTCAGAAGGATTCCTGCCACCACAGGTTGACTCCCAAATCACTCTCTGTATTTCATCCTTAGGTAATACTTCTCTGACTGTTCTAAGATCAGTGTCGTAGGAAGTGTCCTGTCTTTTGAAAAGAAGAATCAGGGTTTGAGGAAGTTGGCAGATTTTCCGGCAACTGCTCTTGGTGATTACAATAACGGAGTAAATTAAATTATTCTGCGGGAAGATATGGTGCCAGAGAACCATGGAATTACAGTATTGTGAACTCAAGGATGGATTGCCCAAGGGAGATTAGTGTTAGGCATAATTATGATTATCATCATCATCATCATCATTTTTCATATAGCTCCAGTAGTGTACATGGAACTTTACATGTAGGAGAACAGCAGAACAGTTCCCTGCACGCAGGCTTACGATCTAGTTAATATATGATACGAAAGGAAAAGTAAAGGGCGAGGGGGAGGAGAATAAGTCCAACAGATACTGCCTCTTCTTGTCTCCCTCTGAGACCACAGCACTGGCAGTTGGGATGGAGGGAGGGCCTTCTGTAGGCTTCTCAGTCTGGGGATGATGGAGCTGTGCCAGCCTCTTTTTCTCTGCCTCTGAGGCCAGGGCAGGGGCGGTTGGGTTGGAGGAAAGGTCTTACATCTGCTTCTGAGCCTAGGAAATACATGTATAAGAGATTTGCAATTACAGTAGGTCCCCCATAACTGCATGACTGGTATCCATGGTTCTTCTTCGTGGTCTCTGTGCCTCACACACTAGGAGCTTTCGCGCATGCGCAGTAGCGTTCGGAAGATTCTAGAGCTTAGCAGGTTGGCGGGAACCCCTCCCCCATGCCCGTACTGAGCATGTTCAGCCTACCAAGCCAACGGTCTCTCCTCAGTTCTTTCTTGTCCGCCGTTGCGAACGGAAGGTTCTTTGCTTAGCAGCGCTCTTGGCTGTTTTCCAGACTGTTTTTTTCTGGTAATTTGACTTCGGACTTCAGTTATTTGGCTTGAATTTGGTACTCGGACTTGGATTTTGGTATTTTGGATCTTCTCAACCCCTCCTTCGACTTTTCTTCTTCTTCTTCTGTCTCCGTCTTCTCCGCCGTCCTTGTGAGTTTCCCCTCTTGGGCTTTCTTTTGATCTTCGCCTACTTTCTGTGTCGGCCTTGTTCAAGGCTTGCGTCACCTGTGGTCGCAAGGTTGCTCTGTCCGACGGACATAGTGAGTGCCTCTTCTGTTTGGGGGAGACTCACAACGTCAAGGCCTGTCCCATCTGCCATGACTTTACTGCTCAGACTTTGCGGAACCGCTCATCCCGCTTGAAATCCCATTGTTGGGAGGAGTCTCTTCGGGCAAGGGATCAGCCGGCGGGAGAATCCACCATGTCTTGGCCTTCGACATCTAGCCAATCTGCGACCACACCTTCCTTGGTACCGGCGGCTGCCGCACCAACTACATCGACGGTATTGGGCTCGGTACCATCATCTCAGCCTCCAGTATCGGCCTTACCGTGGATCCTGAAGTTATCATCGGCCGCAGCGACTTTGAGGGAGGCTCCTGCGGGCTCGCAGGCAGCTAAGTCAGCTAGGCCCTTACTGCTGCACAGCGTAAGTGGCCTGCCCCTCAAGAGGTCTGTTTGGAGAAAGAGAAAAAGAAGAAGAAAAAGAAGGAGAAGCGGAGTTCGCCCTCCAAGAGGCCCCGCCTTCCGACACCTCCTCCGACCCAACAGCCTGGGAACCCAGGCGAAGAGTCGCAACCGCGGGACACTCTAGAAGTGTCTGACGAGAAGCAGACCGCTGGCTTGGCCGTGGCTCCAGGCTCGCCTGTGCTCACTGCCGCGGTATCTCCGCCCGGTCACCCAAAAAAGGTGGACCGCCCGGAGGATGTTCCGGCCTCACCTCGGCCCTCGCCCAGTCATCGGGCGGCGTCCGACAGGAGTGAGTTGCGCTCCCCAGAACGCAGGGTGAGACGCTGATCCCCGCATCAGCGGGAGGTCTACCCGGAGCGGCCTTCATCCAGGCCCTTGCTTGACTCATCGTTCTCGTCTGCATTGTACATAGCGAGGTACGGCCGAGAACACGCCTGGCAGGAGCGTCCGGGTTTGTACCGGTCCTATTCGCCTGCATATAGAGACCGGTACCACCCGGACGTGAGGCACTGGTCGCCCTACAGACGGTCACACCCTCCATCACGTGGCACGTACCACCCGCGGTATTGGCGATCGCCATCTTGCTCGTTCTCGTGGTCTCCGTGCTACGAGAGGTCCCGAGAGCACTCGCCCCATTATCGGGCCGTCTCTCCACCTCTGAGAGTTACTGCAACCGTCTCTCGCCAGGTCTCCGAACCTGTTCCACCGCAGACTACGTCCTCGGCTGTTACCGTCACCCAGGCGATCCAGCGCCCGCACCCTGCTGTGGTGCCGATCACAACAACTCCGGCACCCTAGCTGATGGTTACTCCATCAGTACCGTCAACGGTACCGATGATGGCGACTGTGCCGATGGTCACCTTAGCACTACCGCCCCAACGGTCATCGAGAGAAAGGTCTCCAGACAGGTCCCCGTCTCAGTCTTCGCAGTCCTACGAGACGGACTCGGAGTCCGACGAGTCCACGCCTGTGTCTCATGAGTCCCTGCCCTTGGTCTTCAGAGAACCTGCACTGGAATCGGCACCAGAAGACATGAAGCAATTTTCCGACATCCTCCTTCGGATGGCAATGGCGTTGGGATTGAAGGTCGCGGACCCGGCTCCAGCCGTGCAGGACCCTGTATTCCATTACGTGGATACCCGCCCATCGTCCACGGCTCCACTACCGTTCCTGCCAGCCTTGATGGAGGCCCTTAAACATCCATGGGCCAAGCCGGCGTCCGCCGAGCCAATCCCTCATCAGCTGGAACACCTCTACCGGACCCAGAAGGAGGAGGCCGAATTTCTCTTCACGCATCCGGTGCCCAATTCGATAGTAGTCGAATCCGCCCAGATCAAGGGCGGTAGACGGGCACACGCCAACCCGCCGGATCGAGAGGGCCTCAGGCTGGACACCTTTGGCAGGAGATTTTACTCTGCATCATCTCTAATTGCCAGGGTGTCCAACACTCAAGCTTTCCTCACGGCCTATCTGAGGAACCTGCTGGACAGATTCTGTCCTCTTCTGTCCAACCTCCCTGAGGAGAATCGGGCGAGTGCTATGCAGTTCTTTAACGAGGCGGTAGCACTCGCCAACCAACAGATCATCTCCTCAAGGCACTCAGTGGAGGTAGCGGCGTGGGTAATGGTGGGCTCTGTTGCCCTGAGACATTACACGTGGCTGAGATCGTCTGGCCTGCAAGAATACAGCAGGAGAAGGATCGAAGACCTTCCTTTCGATGGCCGGGGTTGTTTAATGCCACGACCGATGAGGCGATGGACCATCTCGTCAAGGCATGCCTGACGGCAAAGAAGATGGGCGTACATCAGCCCCCTCAGCCTCACCGTAGCTTCGGCTCCTGGTCATCTTGGCGCAGGTCGCCCTCTTCGACCTATCAACCTCACTCGCCTCGTTCGGCTCTGTCCCACCTGTCGACCTCGTCCTCGGCTCGGAGACCTCTTCGGAGACGCCAGCTTTCTTCTTCAAAGAAGTCTTCGTCCGGGACGAAGTCCCGGTTTTGACCGCCTTCGCGGGTCACCATCACAGCCACTCTTCAGCCTGCCAGCAGCCCTAGAAGACCAACCGAGCCTGGCCCGACACCTCGCCGAATGGCGCCATATCACCTCGGACTCTTGGGTTCTCTCCATCGTCCGTCTGGGTTACTCCATCGAGTTTGCAAGTATACCTCCACGAGGTGTCTACTATTCCACCCCGACCAGCTCGGCTCTGCTGGAAGAGATCCAGTCTCTGCTGCAAAAAGGAGCAGTCGAAGAACTTCTGCCCTCAGCCAGTACCACCGGCTTCTTCTCCTGGTACTTCACGGTACCGAAATCGGACGGTACCTTACGACCAATCCTGGACCTAAGAGGGGTAAACGAGTACATCAGCCCCAAGAGGTTCAAGATGGTCACTCTGTCTTCGATTCTACCCTTTCTTCGGCAAGGGGACTGGTTCGCCTCCATCGATCTTCGGGATGCTTACTTCCACATCTCCATTCGCCCGCAGCACAGACGGTACCTACGGTTCGCGGTCGACGGTACCTGTTATCAATACAGGGTGCTACCGTTTGGACTCTCCACCGCTCCCAGGGTCTTTACCAAAGGCATGGCCCCTGTGGTATCATACCTGCGAATGAAAGGCGTCGCGATCTACCCTTATCTCGACGACTGGCTGTTGGTGGCGTCCTGCAGGCAAAAACTCTACAGGGACATCCACCGGACTCTTTCTCTTCTGACCCATCTTGGCCTTCGGGTCAATCCGAAGAAGTCGCACCTCGAGCCGGCGAGGGTCCTCGACTTCATTGGAGCGACCCTGGACTCCGTGTCTGCCAGGGCGTATCTGCCCACGGAGCGTGCACGTACCCTCCGTCGGGCCGCATCCGCTGTTCTCGACGCCCCGATGATATCAGTGAGAAGGATCCAGCAACTTCTCGGGTACATGGCCTCGACCACATCAGTCACCTACCTGTCTCGGCTTCGTGCACGGCCGCTTCAGCAGTGGTTCGTCAGAGTCTTCGATCTGCTCATGGACGACCAAAGGCGTCTCCTACGCATTACTCAACAGGTGCGTCGCTCCCTGTTGTGGTGGCTGTCCTACCGTCATCTACTGTCAGGGATGCCATTCCAGGAACCGACCCCTCGGCTCACGGTAGCGACAGACGCCTCCCTGTTCGGGTGGGGAGCACATTGCGGTGATCTCAGAGTCCAGGGACGTTGGATCGACGGTGAGACCGGCCTCCATATCAACGCCCTCGAGCTGCTCGCCATCTGGAGAGCTCTCAGGGCATTTCACAACCAAGTTGCTGGCCAGCTGGTGCTGATCCTGACAGACAACCCAACAGCCGCATGTTACGTCAACAGACAAGGGGGAACTCATTCGACCACTCTCCTCACCATTGCCCTTCAGCTTTGGAACTGGTGCGTGTCGCTTCAAGTCCATCTGGTTGCGGTGCACCTGGCAGGCCAAGAGAACACCATGGCAGACGCCCTCAGCAGGGACACCTCGTGCTACCACGAGTGGTCCCTCTTGGATGCGGCGTTCCAGATGATACGAGATCGGTGGGGCAAGCCGACGATCGACTTATTTGCCAGCGCCCAGAACAAAAAGTGTCGTCGGTACTGTTCGAGAGCTGGCCTCAGCCGGGACTCTTTCGGCGATACCTTCCAGTTCGAGTGGACCGACGGGCCCCTCTACACGTTCCCGCCGTTTCCTCTCCTGGGTCAAGTGGTTGCCAAGATCCTCGCGGACCGAGCCGATGTCGTCCTCGTAGCCCCATATTAGCCGAGGCAACACTGGTTTGGGCCCCTGTTCAAGGCCGCTCGCGGTCGACTCCTCAAGCTTCCAATAACATCGGATCTCCTGTCGCACTCCGGCAGCTCACTCTCCACCCAGACCTGCCGCTCCTGGCCCTGCACGCCTGGCGGATAACCCCTTAGAGGACCCGGCCATCATAGATGTCCTCACCGCGGCCAGGAAGGAGTTGACACGCCGCACAAGTGGCAGAAATTTGTCTCCTTCACGGAGGCGCATTGGGAGCCAGTATCACCTGTCAATCTGCCTACCGCGCTCCATTTTCTTCTCCACCTTTGGCAACAAGGGCTCGCTTTTCCATCCCTGAAGGTGTACCTCGCCGCTATCGTGGCCTATCAGCCGCGGGGGGTCCCCTTCAGCAGCGCTCTTCAGAGACGCTACCCTCGAGCAGTTAATGAAGGGCCTGCAACATCTTTATCCGCTGGTATCGCCGCCGCTACCGCCTTGGTCGCTGTCCTTGGTACTGTCGCAGTTGACGTGACCGCCCTTCGAGCCCATGGCGACTGTGGATGACAGGCTCTTGACCATCAAGACTGCTTTCCTGGTAGCTGTCACCTCAGCCAGGTGGGCAAGTGAGCTGACAGCACTGCGATCCAACAAGCCTTTCCTCGTCTTTCACCGAGACAAGGTAGTCCTCCGACCTGAGATTTCCTTCCTGCCCAAGGTGGTATCACACTTCCACCTTAGCCAGGACATCATCTTACCTCTGATGTCTCAGACTCTGGAGCGTTCCCTCCACTCCCTTGATGTTTGTCGGGCCTTGGTGTTCTACACTCACCAGACTGCGCCCTTCCGACAGACACCCCACCTGTTCGTGTGCTACGGTGGGTGTCGAAGAGGCCACAAGGTGTCCACCCAGAGGTTTTCCAAATGGGTGGCCCAGACCATTCTGCTGGCGTATGAACTGGCTAAGCAACCTCCGCCAGCCTTGCTGCGTGCTCATTCCACCAGAGCAGTAGCTTCTTCAGCAGCTCTCCTTCGAGGAGTGGACCTGCAAGAACTGTGCCGTGTGGCGACCTGGTCTCAACCCTCGACCTTCGTGCACCACTACAGGCTGGACTGCCGGTCCCAGAGAGATGCCTGTTTTGGACGTGCGGTGTTGTCTTCCGTTCTCTAGGACCTGACTCACCGTCCAACTGGTAAGCCACAAAGTCTCCTAGTGTGTGAGGCACAGAGACCACGAAGAAGAAGAACAGGTTGCTTACCTGTAACTGTGGTTCTTTGAGTGGTCATCTGTGCCCTCACACACACCCGCCCAGCCATCCCCTCTTTCAGGTCCCTTATTGGCAAACTCTAGAACTGAGGAGAAACCGTTGGCTTGGCGGGCTGAGCATGCTCAGTGCGGGTATGAGGGAGGGGTTCCTACCAAGCTGCTAAGCTCTAGAATCTTCTGAACGCTACCGCGCATGCGCGAAAACTCCCAGTGTGTGAGGGCACAGATGACCACTCGAAGAACCACAGTTACAGGTAAGCAACCTGTCCTTTCAGTTACTCATGTTACACTCCAGGGACATGGCTGTTGCCACTCAACAGGTCCTTGGTCTGTGCAGCCATTCAAGAAAAACACACAGCAAGGCACAGCTGGGCTTCCGGTACCTTTCTTGGCTGAGGAAGAGGTGGACACTCCTTCCTTGACCAAGAGAGGCACACGAAGACCAGCTCCACAAAAAATGCCTCTCTCCACGAAGAAAGGAGACAGATGCTGCTTCCTCAGTGGAAAGAAGCACACACAGCTCAGCATGACCACCACCGCCCTGTTCCTCTCTCCACCAAGGAAGGAGACGGACACTCTTTCCTCGGCAAAGAGAGGCACATGAAGCCTGGCATGCCCCCGCAATTATTCACTGTTTTCACCATCCACGTTAAGTCTGGGAACGTATCCTTCACAGATAAGGGGGAAACTACTGTATTTAAGACAGCTCCTCTGAATATAATGACATTTACTTCAGTAAATGTGTGTAAAATGTGTAAAATGCATTTAAGGTATTGCTGGCAAATATTGCCATATGTTATTTTGGAAGAGAAGCAGGTGGATAATCCTGATATTGAAAAAGTTGCCCTTTTTGTAGTATAGCTCCAAGAATCTATCTGTTGTAGTCCAAAAAATGTTTTCCAAACTGGTAAAGTGGGCTGTAGTGTATGAAAACTTATCTGTAAAATGCCTCAAGTTTCTTTTGATTTTTTCTCAACAAGTAAGACAACTGCCCTGATGAAAATAGTAATAATGAAGTTACATTGAAGCTAGAATATGATTGCTGGTTTACTGTTGGAACAGAAAGGACGCCTCAGTGTGTTTCTGGTCCGTGTCAGTTTTTCATGTGTTAAGTCATAAATCCATTCAGTCCAATTTCTTCCGTAGAATTTCTTTTTTTTTAATCTGCATAAAACTTACATTAACTGTACATTTCTAGACTATTTTCTCTAAAAATTGAAATAGTTTGAAGTTGTTGGATAAATTAAATCAAAAACTAAGAATAAGCATAGGTTAAAGAATTAAAAGGAAAAATATTTAATAGTGATATATGTATAGTCAACCTTCCACATTTGCTAGGGTTGCGGCTCAGGACCCTCACAAAAGTGGGAAAATTGCAAGTATCAAAGTGTGTGTGTGGGAAGGGGCCAGGGCATAATGGGGAGAGTGGGCACCCAGGGTCCAAACCAGGTCAGGGAAAGGAGGGGGAAAGAGGGGGACAGCACGGTGGCCCTATACTTCCTTTCTCTGGCCAAGCTCCTTTCTTGGGTGTGTGTGGGGGCATCAGGAGATGGTTTTTGGTGCTGAGAAATTGGCCTGTGAGCCATTTTTAGCTGGCCAGGTAGTAGCTAGTGGTGGAGGAAGAGGATCAGAAGTGAGTTTTTAAAGGGTTGCATGGCCTGATTGGAGCTGCTGAGAGAGAAGGTTCTCTCAGAAAAGAAGCACTTGAGATGGGGAGCAAGGGTTGAAAAAACTTGCATATAATCAAATCCATGAAAGTCAAACCCGCAAATGTGGATGGCCAACTGTAATACATTTTGTCAGCTTCTAATAGTACAAATAGATGTGGGATAGTCTGTGTTTACCATCAAAGGCGATGTCAGAAATCTCTTTTGAAGTGCAGAATTGTGGCAGATTTGCATGTTATATGGCTGCTAAACTGACACAAATACACATCATTTTCACCATTGCATCTGGTAGACATATCTCTGATCGTGCAGTATTGTTACTCAAAGATTATAAATGACACACAATATAAATTGAGTTACTCTTTCAAATCTTGATTTATAGATTAGAAATTGTAAGAACTGTTAGGTGTTTTCTTTATTTGTGATGAAAGTTGAGGTTAACACTTGAAAATTTGGAGCTCAGGATTGCATCTGCTGCCTACCAAGTGGAGCTGTCACTTGGAAGTGATTTTTCCACTCTGGATGTGATTCTCACAAGTCTAAAGTAGCCAGATACCATATTCTATATGAAACTGAAATATGAATAGCCTCTGTTTTACTTAGAAAAGAAATACAGCATATATCCTAGTGCTCAACCTATAATCTTAATTTGTTTTCAACCTGATTTATCTTTCTGCAGGTTTGAGTTTATATCAGTTTACTCTGCTCTTTCTTGATCAAGCATCAGCAATTTAGTTAGCGCAGCAGTTCTCAAACTTTTTACCCCTGTGACTCCCTTTAGATCTACATGCAGATGTGTCACGCCCTCCCCAACATTGTGCTCTCCCCCCTTGTCCTATCCTATTCCTATCATAGGCCCCTAGTGCCACACATGCCTTCCATCTTAACGCTGAGCTTTTGTGCTCTCCGCCTCCTGTCTTTACTCTCCTCCCCGGACCTGAGAAGCTGCTTCGTGGTAGCTGAGAGGCATGTACTTGCTCTGCCAACAATGGAATACTGGGGGAAAGGGAGTTAGAAAAGCATAAAAAAGGAGATGCCGGTTTTTGCTATGTCCAAGATTGGAGGAAGACATAGCAGGGGATGATGCTTTGCCAGTCAGTCTTTAATGGCACGCATGCACGCGCGCACACAGGCTTGTCCTCCCTTTTCTGTACTTGCACACAGGCTTGTCCTCCTTTTTCTGTACTTGCAGACTGACTTCTCTTGAGCCCCTCCTTGAGTCCTGCCCCACAGTTTGAGAACCACTAAGTTAGGGTATGAGTAGATGTGATCATCTGTTTAACCGTAAGTGTAAGTGTAAATGGTGAACTCTATAACATTACATGAGAGTTATGAGACCTGGTAAAACAAACGTGCTACTCCAGCTAACTTAAGTTGCAAACGTGATAGATCAGCAAAAAGTTGCTTCTCGTTAGGGAGTTAAAACACTAGTTTTGCCATCAGAAATAACAGTTCTTCAGTTGGCCTGCCTTTCTATCTTAAAGCAGGATGACATACTAGGCTGCTTGCTTATTGGTCAGTTATTAAAGCACATTTTTAAAGTTTAGCTTTTAAATATGTGATTCTTTCTCCTAGAAATGGTGGAACTCCTTAACATTTTTTTTTAAATCTAGCCTTCCTCTTACTGTTGCATAAACACACACACAGGAACAAAATTAGGCCATTTATTATGTTTTTGTTTGCTTGCTTGCTTTTTGAATGTTTCAGGTTGTGTTTTGCTTTCATTTGTGTTTTTGGATATGGAAGACAGACTTGAACACATAAAACAATCCGAGCTAAATTACGTGTTAGTTACATATCATAACTACCTTAAATTCCTAAGTGTATTAAAACCTTCAGATTTCTCCATACTTGGATATTTGTTAATTAATTTAGAAGTTAAATTAAATGTGGTTCAATGTTGTCACTCACCTTGTCCCTGAATCTTGATTTTCTTGTAGATCTTAAGTATTTATTGTGGTTTTGAAGTCACTGATAAGCTAAAAATGCTCTGTGGCACTTGGCGAATTATTTTCTGTTTTTTCATATTTACATTTTGTCCTTTGCCTGTCCGCAGAGAAGTCCTTCTTATTGTATATACTTTGCGCTTAGTCTTGTATATACTTTGCGCTTGTTTAAGAACATGGGAAGAATCTTGCTGGATCAGACTAAAGGCCCATTTAATCAAGCATTTTATTCTCACAGTGACCATCTGGTTGTCTGTGGAAAGCTCAAAAGCAGGGCGTAAGCACAACAACACTCTCTTCCTCTGTTCCCCAGAAACTGTTTTTCAGAGGCATAGTGCCTCTGATACTTTTGGGTTACATACAGCCATCATAACGACCTTTTATAAATCTTTTCTACTCCCTCCCCCCGCTTTTGGCTCTCCACATTGATGATAGTAAGCTTCGCAGTTTAACTATATTCTGTCCTTTTGTCTTACTTGACTCTCTCACCATTCAGCTTCATTAGAAGACCCTAGTTTCTAGTATTATGAGAGAGGGAGAAAAACTTCTCCCTATCCACTTTCTTCATACCAGGTTGCATATGGTTCCACCAAGACCATTTTGAGGCCTCAAGTGCCCCCAACCAACTGACCCCTTAATTTTTTTTATTTGAGAAAAAAAATTATTTAAAAATGCTCTCCCACATGGATGTTTACTTCTGCTTTATTTTCTGGTTGAAAAAAAAATGACTTCTGAGCACAAAACATGGCAAAGTTGCCCTCTATACCCTCTAGGTCCAAGGTAACTGCACAGGAGCTAAATTGGTTACTTCTGAGTAGGCATATTGCAATATTGTTTTATCTTTTCAGAGTATTAATATAATGTAGCTACTTATGGAATCCATCCTACTAAACGGAGTTGTGCATTCGAGATTCTGCCAAACCCTGGATTTGAACAAATTAGTCGAATTTCAGAACTGGAAACTTTCTTCTATACTCTGTGTTGTGCATACTGTGAAAATCCATTAATCTAGATTGGCAGGGCTGACTTTGAAAAGGAGCCTTATCAGAAGGACTTTCTTGTAAATGGGCATCAGTTTCTACAAGACAAAGACGGGTGTGTTTTCATACAGCACTGCTGTGTAAGTTCTTGTTCCCTTTTTGCTTCATTCCAAAGAATGTCTTGACATCTCATGTACGGGGGTGTCAAGTGAAAAGCACTATTTTTCTTCAGTTCAGTTGCAATAGCATGGACAACAAGCGATTTCTAAACATGATGACTTTTTGTTGGGATCCTGCATTATGCTTGACACTGAAATCTTTTTTGCCCCTTCTGTTGACATTTCATCACAAACTGAAAGTCTGAGAAGGCAATGCAAGGGATGAAAATAAGAGAGAAGAGTATCATGCCAACACTCATCTACATTTTCATATTTGTTTCTGTTTCTTGTACACTAAATATTAAATGGCAACCACACAAATATGAAAGGTAGTGGTAGGTGCATAAAGTTAAATAGTCCTAGCAGCAACAGTGGAATAGATCTGGAACTTACTTTCCTTCCAATAAACCTAAGAATTCTGCTTTATACGGTAATCTGAATTGTCAATCAGTGAGCAACCACTCTTGAAAACAACACTTTCCTTTAATGGGAATTTACCCCTTTTCTAATCACTCTTTACTCTTTCTAGCTCAGTTGTCTTTGTGGGTCGATACACAAAAGCTTCCAACCCACATATTATTTGTGTTTACTCTTGTGTTACTATGAGTAATGCAGTGTCTTGAGTAGATCTGGTATGTTACTTCCTTGGAAAGAGTTATTACGGTTCTTGGCAAAAACATCGATCATTCTCTTCATATAGAGAATTATCTCCCATTTTACTATATGGCATTTGAGGGAGGTGTTTTATTTCCATTCTGGGGAACTGTTTTTTTTAAAACTGCCTCGTGTGGGGTTTGAGGATTAGATTTTCCCGGGTGAGCAAAGTGAGCTTCAGTACAGTCTTAAACCATATTTTTCCAAGGAATTCCTATGGGTTAAGTCTATTTACGCTTGGCTTTAAATGCAGTTTTGCTTTATTATCTAGAAAGCTTTTGTTGTTTATCGCAATCTGATAATGTTTCTGATCAACCAGGCTTGTGTTTGAAAGAGAGCTTCATTCTTATAACCAGGTCCTGCATCTCTTGAGTTGTTGCACTGTTTAGTTTGTGTGCTTTCCATTCTTCCCTATACGCAAAATGTACTTTTTAAATTATTTTTTAAAGCAGATCCCATTCAACTCAAGTTTTGTTGAACAAGCGTCTTTCTTATAACCATCAACCAGTACATATGTCAAGTGAAGAAAATGAACCTGTGCCAAACTGGAGAATTTTTTTTTCCAGGGTTGCTCCATTTTTGTTTCACTTTGCCTTGGGTTGTGAGTTAGTGATAGGTAGATAGATGCCGTAGTTGAATGGTAGAGCACATTCTTTGCATGCAGAAAATCTTGGTTCAGTATTTTGCACCTGAAGGCAGAGATAGGAAAGAACCCTTGAAACCTCTTAGAGCTACTGATTATCAGTGTCAATAGTCTGGGCTAAATAAACCAATGTTCAGACTCATTATGAATGTTCTTTGTTGGGGTCTGCATGTTTCTCACTGTGCAGATCCAACAAATGTTAATATATCCTTACAAAAATAAATTGCAAATAAAGGCCCAAAAAAACAAAAACAAAAAACAACCCAAATATCCATGAGACATGGATAGTCTGATAGTTACTGCGGAGATTACAGCATTTTCCATTAGGTGAAAATGAGTGGTTTCCATTTAGTGGGTGGAGTGTAAATATTCCTATTTCAGAAATGATCAAATTCAGTTTTTTAATGTATATATAAAAACCCTTCTTTAGTCATTGTATTTGGTAGAGTTACTGAATCCATGTAACTACAAGGTAACATGTATTATATAAATAAATAATAATAGTGGCAAGTGAGAAATTCGTGATTTGTTACACGGGCTATTTTATAGTCCTCGGCTTGGAAATTGAGTGTGTGCTTTCTCAGCTGTAGGAGCATACTAAATAACATTAATTAGATAATGTATTTTTAGAAGTTTGTGGATTACTGAGAAACAGTTATTAAGATGTGCTTGTGTTAGATTGTTGCAGCAGAACAACAAAAAGACTTGTGGCACTTTAAAAAAAACAGATTTTATTTGGCGTGTGATGAAGCGAGCTGAAATCCACAAAAGCTTGAGCCAAATAAAGTGTGTTGGTCTTAAAGATGCCACAAAGTGTTTTGTTGAATTGTCTAGTTCAAGGGTGGGAGTCACATGACCTATGCATTTCCTGTTTTTATAAATGTGGATGTTTTCTCCACATTAATTAGAATGGATTGTAAAGTTTTGCACCTCAGCAGTAGCATGCATACTAAAGGAATGAGCGTTACCAGGTTGGGAATTAGCTATATGATCTGTCTTAACCAAATGGATTAATACTGTGTTATTCAGAGTGGTTGTAATACAACTTGTGGTTGGAACATGTGGCTGAAGTTACTGTGTACACTAGGCCTAACAAATGCATCACTGAAGTATACCCAGTATGCTCTGTCAATTAAGGCCATTTCTCAATTAACAGGATTTTAATTTATTACCAGAGCAATCCTGTAACCACTTACTTGGAAATAAGCCCCATTGGACACATACAGATTTATAAGATTGTGGTGAAATAGTGTTGTTATTAATTGCAAATTAATTAACTAATTAAATATGCAATAATTTTCATTTCCAGGGGCCAGACCTTAAAGACTGACATATTTGATTTGGCATTTTTCCCAAACAGTGGCTTGCTTCATCAGATGCAGATACCTCAGTTGGCAGATTATTGTATAAATGCTTGGGTGGGCAAGTGGGTGTGGGAGGTAATCAGTGAGATGTGAGGGTGGGGGACATACAAAAAGTTATAGATACTGATTTTTATCTCAACAGTGATCATTAACAAGCATAGCTGGAAAATAGTACAAGCATCTTGATATAAATGAGCTGAATAGAGTATGTCTTATTTGGATCTCTACAGTAGAACCTCATGGGAGATTATCATCAGTAGGCTTAGAGGCAATAGAAATTCAAAAAGTATAGTCAGGGCTAAACCTAAAAACCTAAAAAGTGGCCATTAGCAAACAGTAACAAATGGAAACAATCGCTCTTCAGCTATTTGTCATTGTTCTTAGATTTGCATTTCTGTTTCTCTGACATATAACTCCCCATTCACAAGAATCTGTTGAAAGGTTCTTATTCAGCTAAAAATTAAAGCCCTAGTCTCAGTAAATTTGTTTTGTTCTTGTGTTCCTTCAAGTTGTTCCGGACTTATAGCAACCGTAAGGCAATGCTGTCATGGGGTTATCTTGGCAAAATTTGTTCAGAAGCCACTTGCCTTTGCATTTCTCTGAAGCTGAGAGAGTATGACTTGCCCAGGTTAACCCAGTGGTTATCCATGGCTGAGCAGGGATTCGAACCGTGATTTCCAGAGTCATAGTCCAGCACTCATACCACAACACCACATTGGTTCAACATTTATATGGTGTTTTTGTATTTTATGTAGAATATTGCATATTTCTAAATTATATAGAAAAGAAATTAATAGGTTTTATCTTTCTAATTGTGAATGATAGCTTTAGCTTTACAATCTGCCCTTTGTTTCCATGCTTTTAAAGAGAACATTCATTGATGATCTACATTTATTTGAATCTCATCAAACCATTAGTTGGTCATCAGCCAGATAGTTCACTGAAAAATTGTGAGGTCATTATCCATCTTTATCAGAATATAATATCCAGCCTCTCTCTAATATTGGTTCACTTCCCTGATCCAGCAAATATAATCCGTACAGAGGAAAATAAGCTTCTATGGTTAGACCTAGTGCTGTCATTGAGAGCCATTGTGGCATAGTGGTTTGAGCACTGGACTATGATCATGGAGACCAGGATTCTATTCTCTGCTTGGCCATGAGAGCCCCCTCGGTGACCTTGCACACATCACACACTCTTCACCCCCCAGAAAACCCCATGAAAGGCATGCCTTAGGGTTGCCCTGAGTCAGAAATGACTTGAAGGCACACAACAGCATAGTGCTGCCATGCCTCCACATGGATTTCTGACTGTCTAGTCATACATACTTTAGACCTAGTGCTAAAGTATGTATTGGCTTCCTTTGCTTTCTGGCCTGTTGATCTGCAAAGTACATCTGAAAGCTACTTTTGGGAAGTTCAAGTTATAAATCAAATATACTTCACTGAGACATATAAACAATCTATCTAACAATCAAAGAACAATATGTTTCTTTGCAGGTACGGCAGCTTGAGCATAGTTTTCTACCGATTCCTCACTTCTGTGGGTTGGGGCAACCTTGAAACCAAGCTGAGCTGTTCAATCCCTCTCTCACCTGGTGCTCTGTCTCCAGATATTCCACCCTCCCTGAAAGTGAGCTATTTAAGTAGAGTCATTAAGCATCATAGGTCAAAAGGTTAATTAATCATGCAAGGGATTGACATAGTATTAGTCTTAAAAACAGAGCTGAGGAAATAGCTAAAGGGAAGGCAGCTTTTGTGTCGCTAATTGAGATCTCTCTCTCTCTCTCTCTCTCTCACTCACACACACACACACACACACACACACAGCTACTGCTGCTGTCTACACTTTCTCTACTCTGTCCGCCTCAACATGCACAATGTATAGGGGAGATTTCTCTTAGAATAGATTGTTCATATGTCTCAGTGAAGTATATTTGATTTATAGCTTGAACTTCCCAAAAGTAGCTTTCAGATGTACTTTGCAGATCAACAGGCCAGAAAGCAAAGGAAACCAATACAGAAATGAGATTTGAAGGACTTCTGCCATTGTTTCAGTGAGAGTTGCTTTTTAACCTTGTCCATCTTGTCCATCACACCTTACTTTTAAAAAATGCCATGGTACAAAAGATCTCTGCTGCTTACTAGGGATTCTATAACTTGTTGTCTGAACTTCAGTAGGTCTCCTATGTGAGCAGGTCTGCTTTTGAAAGACAGCATGTCTTCAGTCCAGAACTAAACTGAAAAACATCTTCTCATCCCAGGGACCTCTAAAAAAATGTGTAGGGGCTTGGGAAGAAAAGAGAAATAACATCATTACTTGTGTTCATTTCCTGAAATTCTTTGTGGGCAGCTATGGAAGTTGTATGGCTATAAGAGCTTTGTAGTGTTCTTCAGAATTTAGAAGTGATAAAAGTTTTTTTAAGAAGAAAAAAGTTTTCTTTTTCCCCCTTTCCCATATACCTACAAGCTTCCATTGCTGTTATGAAGCTATCAAACATGAACTTTTATGCATAGGGCAAAAAAATAATATTCTAGCCCCTGCCCCCCATCATAATTCTCTCTATAGGAAAAACTTTCTGTGGGGAGAGAGAAGTTGAATATTAGAAAGGGGAAAGGTTTGAGACAGCACTGAAGAATTACTCTCTCTTCTAATTTGGAACATACAGCTAATAAATTCAGTGTTCTCATTTAGGAACAAGATCCTGACTACCTTAAACATAATGTAAATATACACCAGAAGGCACCAGATCCCATTTGATCTTGGAAGCTAAGCAGGATCAGACTTGGTTAGTACTTGGATAGGATACCACAGTGGAATAGCAGGTGCTATAGGCTATAATTCTGAGGGAGGCAATTGCAAACTTACTCTTGAGTACTCCTTGCCTAACAAAACCCTATGAAATTCATGGAGTTGCTGTAAGTGAGCAAAGGACTTGAAAGCATACACACACACCAGCAAGATCTCACAGTTGTGCAGTGTGCACAAAATGTTCATACAGTGAACAGCAACAAGTGGAGCTTACACATTGAGCAACGGTCAGACAACTTCCCACCTACCAGGCTGAAAATGAAAGCGAAGGCTCTGTATGTGCTTGTAGAACTATTGGCTGCGCTAGAGACTGTGCTGAAATGTAATGGCTGACGTAATTAATTTTACGCAAGCATAATCCCCCCTCAGGACTCCATCCTAGACCAGCTTTTCTCATTCTGGATCCTTCCAGATGCTCTGACTATGCTGGGTTGGTAGTAGCTGTAGTTTAGCACATCTGGAGGGCCCCAGTTTGGAGGGACTTATTCTAGCTCATTTTGATGGTGCAAAAGGGCGTATAAGTATGCTTACTAGATAAAATACATCAAAGCTGATCGTCGCTCAATTAAGTGCTCAGGCATTACTTCTTGATACTGCCTGGACTTCAGCAGACATCTACCCCTTTATAACCATATCTCCATTCACGCTGACAATGAGTTCTGTCTAAATAAGAAGCTTACATGTAATTCATATCAGGAAATATATCCAACAGAATAATATTTTTATCTTCTTTTGTGTCTTTTTCATTTCTCTGCACTACTATCTTCTTGATTACATTTCTGATGACATGGGGGGTGTTCTATGAAAAGAGTGAACAGGCAAATGTAAAAAAAACAACAACAAAAAGAACTGGGGGAAATGCACAGTGATTTCAACAGGTTTAGAAGATGTGGAATTGTGGAATCCTCTTCCAGCTTCATACTCAGAGGAATGCTGTCTAATTCCAGTCCCACTCACTTCTGGTTAAAGTTTGCAAAAGGAAGCTGTCATTAGTTCCTTCCTCCTAGCGCATGTAATGAAACAATGCCTCTAAGCTGTTCTGACTTAGCTAAGAGAGCACTCATACTGAGCTTTTAGTCAGCTTTCAGCGCTGTTTTTAGTCCTGCAAGTAGTCCTATTCCTGGAGAGTTTGCAAGGATTTCTTAACAGAAAGGACTGTGTCTAACTCTGGAAGCTGTGCTGTCATGCCTAGCTGAGAACACTGGAGATAGATTCAAATTCATTGCTAATTAGGCTTTCTTGCCTGTTGCTATTTCTTGACTAAGGACTGGATATAGCATTCAGGTTCATTTAGATAGAATAGAAGGGGAATCCTAGGAATGACTTTATCAGAGGGAACTTGTGTGGGAGCCAGTCAGTTCAGGTTACAAAAGCATGCCTTTGTTTAGCCGCAAGAAAATAAAACTCTTTTAATATGCCAGGAAAGCTAAGAGAAGAGCAGTTTGCATGTCACAGTTCTGCAAGAACCACAAGGAATTGTGCAGGATATGATGCTGGGTTTGGAATTCAGCTTCCTGAAAATCTCCACTTCATTTAAAACAAAATGTTGTGTGTATGTAGGTCTGAAAATGTTTGTTAATACTTGCTGAATCTGCTAAATATCTCCTGATACCAGCTGAGAAGCCCGGAGAAAGCTGAATAAGATTTCCATCGATGAGAAACAAAGTGTAAATTTTCTGCATATCTGCTTGCTGGCAATAGAATGTTCTACAAATCCCAAATCTTGGTGATAGCCTGCCTTTTAAGTGCATAGTAGTGCTGTCTGACAATAAAGGGCCAAGTGAGGGCTCTTTGCCTTGCTGGCACGTAAGGATATAAATATATGATCCTTTTCTTTGTTTCCCCCTCTCATGTAGGAGCACTGCACTGTCCATTACAATTACGTTTCAAAAGTAACTTTTGTGTTTTGCTGTTGCTGTGTGGGGTTTTTTTATCTTTTTGTTAATTTTCTTATATCATTTGGTTCCAGAACAGAGCTGGAGATTGTTTGCACTCATAAATATGAAATAAAAATATTGCTTAATAAAATAAAGTGTAATATAGCTTATAATAAATGTTCCTTTATCTATGATCTCTGTCAGAGTATTTTTATTATATTTTACTGAATATATGGCTTTATATTGTATTGTTTTATATTGTGACTGGCTTTGAGTATTGCACAGATACTAAAAGGGCAGGATATAAATATTAATAAGTAAAAGCATAGTACATTACAGTAGGGTGAATCTGTTTGGTTGTTTGTAATGTGTTTCTTTTTATTACTATTATTGTGCAACTGTAAGAGATTAATGGTATGTATTGAAGATACTCAGTTTGTTCTAGTAAGCAGTGTTTGTTGTTGTTCCACTGTATGAATGCTTCAAAGATTGGACCAGTCAGTAGACTAAACTGTTTGAGAATTTGTACTTAAGTCAATTGTTGCTAACAATTTGGAAAGAAAGCCCTCTGTAAATTCCACCATTTAATTATTTTATGTATGCGTTTCTCAACAGAATATTCTCCTTCCTGGATGTGGTCACGCTGTGCCGTTGCGCTCAGGTTTCCAGGGTAAGAATGTTTGCATACCAGTACTGGTAAGGTTTTAACTGCTTGTCTTTTGGGAACCTCCAGTTTTCCATCTTCTTGAAAGCCAGTGAAATGTCAGTTGAAGGAATATTTCATCATGAATTCATATTTCACCTGTTAATTCATATTTTTTCAATCAATTCAATTCATATTTCAACTGTTAATCTTTTTGTAACAGTATCAGAGGCCCCAACTCAATTAGTTTTTAGTCATTCAAATTATTGGTGACATTTTATTTTTGGGAAGTGTTAAACTAGCCTTGCATAGAGATTCATAAGGGGAGGGCTGCCAAAACTCCTTCCTGTGAATGATGAAGTTAAAAGCTACCACTGGACAAGAAAGGACATTCTTAATGTAAATATTAGGTATATTAAATATAATTCTTTCTCATTTTGTCTCACATACTTGCTAATAGTTCTGTTAGAATATTGTGAAGAATTCCAGATGGGTGTATGTGTCTTTGTACATAGAGAATACACAGGTCTATATCACATAGCACACACCACAGATTGTCTTGCCTTGCTGTTCATGGTTCATTCTTTTCCAAATGACCTCTGTAACTTTTGTGAAAGATTTTACAGTGTTGCTGTTTGGAAGACTTGAGAGGAAGCCCTCTTAGTAGGCAGAGCTGTAGGTTTGCTCCTGTAGAAATCTGTGTGAGTGATTAATTTTCATAGGGGAAATCAAATGCAACCTTTCCTTTGAGTAAAGTCTTCTACATTTCCAAAGATCAGGCTAGGTTGCATCTTCTATAAAATGATAGCTGTTATGGAAAAATAATAACCCCTGTAAGTTAAAAAAAAAACGATACTTCTATTTAATCTTCATTTTAAAACATTACAAGCTGATAGTTTCAACCATTAAATGTCTGGGCAGAAAGAAAAATCTTACATCATTCCTGTAAGATTTGGTGGACTTCATGAAGAAGAGAATTGTAAAGATGGCGATCAATCACCAAGAACATATTTCTGCATGCCTTTATGGTTTCATCTTCTTGTAAAGCAGGCAGGTGATGTTCTTAAGAGGAGCTCTGGTTTGATGAGGAACAGGGCTGTTAAAGTATGCCGTGCATCACTGGAGGAAAAAAGGTGGTGTAGTTGTTAAAATGTGGCTTCATGGGTTTCTTTGTCCAGCACGTTGTTACTGTGTGCCCATAGGCGCTTACAAAAACACAGCAGCAAAACATTCTAATCATAGATAAACTGATGGGGTCTGTTGTCTCTGAGTGTTATGAAAGAGATTGCCAAGTTATAGTGAATAACTCAGTGTGAGCTCAGTATCTAACAGCAATGAAATTGGCAGCTTCCTGTTAGAAATTATAGAGAGTCTGAAAGTAAAACTGCCAGTATTGTAATCTCCTTGCATGTATGTAAGATCAGTATTATGGCCACATTTTGAATTCTTCCTATCTTTCTGGTTCCCCCACTTCAAATACTTATTTACCTTGTTTATTAAGTGGCTCAGAAATGGATTTCCCTAGTTAGGTACTGCATATTTTTAAACCTAATAATAACTCATAGAATCCTAATGAAAACCATAGAGTAACATCAAACCGATGCACATACTAACACACTGTAAATTACTATGTGGATGGTACAACAAGAAAATTAAATCGACAAAAGAGTTAAAACCGCACTGTAGGGACTCATTAGATATTAAACCGTAAAAATACACTAAGAAGCTGAGAGAAAAATCAAGTCTTACCCAGACGCTGAAAAGATAACAATGTGGGTGCTAGCCCAGCTCTGCAGTGTTCACAAAGAATGTTGTATTGCTTGAAAACATGTAGAAGAGGGAAGCCAAGTAGTCAAATGCTGCAACTCCTTCCCTTTGAGAAGAAGGTTTCCAGTGAAATAAAGCAAAATTATGTTGGACCCAGATAGGTGTAGTGCTCAGTGAAAAGCAAAGTACAGAGATTGAGCATTATCTGGATCTTCATGTCTGGAAAATGCATTGTGTTTCTTGGTACTTCTGTACACTTGGGTGTGTTGGATGAAGCAGCAGCAGCAGAACTTTTATTTATACCACACCTTTTCCCAAAACCAGGATTCAGGGTGGTTTACAGATTAAAACAAATACATACAGAAGATCAGCATTCAAATGGAATTAAAATATCAACAACATTTAAAAACAATTTAACAATTTAAAATGATAAAAAGTTATAAAAACAGTAGAATTAAAACAGTACACCATCCTTTTAAATTGTTCAAATTAAAAAAAATTGACTTCCAGCAGATGGATAGCAACGGGGGGGAGCATTCTAGCCCTCCCTAGGAAGAGAGCTACAGTGCTTAGAGACAGCCGCGAAGTAGCCCTTGTCTCATGTCCCCAGCAGCCATGTTGGTGAAGGTGGTAAGACTGAAAGAAGGGACTCTCCTGAGAATCTCAGGGCCCAGGCAGGCTCATATGGGAAGATGCAGACTGTAAGTAACCTGAATGGTATAAGACTTTATAGGTTGTGAACAGCAACCATAGAACTGTTGGCGCAAGAAAGGCATATGGCACCATATCTTGCGCCATATTTGGATCTACTGAAGTTTCTGAACACTTTTCGAAGACAGCCCAATATAAAGCACATTAGAGTAATCCAAAAAGGATGTAATTAAGATGTGTCACCATGACCAGATCAAACATCTCCAAGAATGGGTACAGTTGGCACACTAGCTTTAAATGTACAGAAGTACTCCTGGCTGCTGCAGAAACCTGATCTCCCTTTCAGCCAACCGGAAGTGCCACTCTCTTGTTTGAATTAAACTGCAGTTTATTCACACTCATTCAGTCTGGTACTGTTTCCAAATACTGGTGTAGAACTGAAATAACTTCCTTGGAGTTTGGTGGAAAAGAAAAATAGATTTGAGTGTCATCAGCATAGTATTGGTACTGAAACCCAGACCTTTAGACAGTTTTTTCGAGCAGTTTCATATACATGTTGAATATACGGGGGAGAAGCAGAGCCTGAGGGAATCCACAGGCCAGCAGCCAAGGAGTCGAACAGTTAATCCCTCAGTACCACTTTCTGGGTTTCTCCTCCAGGAAGAGATGGAGCCAGTGTAAAACAGTGCTTCTAAGTCCCATCCCAGCAAGGTAACCCAGGATACCTTGGTTAAAGGTACTAGAAATTGTTGAGAGGTCCAGCAGAATCAGCAGGGACACATTCCACCTGTCTAGTTCTCAGTGAAAATTGTACACCATGGCTACCAAATCATAATGAAATGAATCAAGAAAATCTATTTCATCCAGGAACCCCTGCAGCTGAGAGACCACTACCTGTCCTAAAATGCTTGCCCCAAAAATGAAATGTGGGACACTGTCCAGTCATTATCCGTTATGGAGGAATTTAGGCGAGGGTTTTTTAACAGAGTTCTTACAACTGCCCCCGTTAGACCTGTTGGAGCCCTGCCTTTGTTGTATGGAGGAATTGACTAATCCCATCATCCACATAGCCACTCCCCCCCGTGCAGTTTTAATGAGCCAAGAAGTGAAAGTGTTTAGCACACATGTAGGATTCTCACTTCTCCAAGGATCCTGTTCATGTTCTCAGGCTGTACAAAAGATTACGTACAAAGTACCTCTCTGGCAGCTCTGTGCCTCACTGGGACATCAGCTTTCTTGAGAATATAAATCAGATCATAATCTGCTTTCTATTTTCCCCATATTTAACATTCTTTTGTCTGTCTTCTACTTTTTCACTATAGGCATGGAATGTCCTCGCCCTGGATGGCAGCAACTGGCAACGCATTGACCTGTTTGATTTCCAGAGAGACATTGAGGTATAATTAAGTGGTGTGCAATTTTTTGTCTAGTTAAGCAGTAATTACAGGAGAGTATAAGATTAGTAACAAGCCATGTAATCTTCTGCAGCTTGCCCCAGAGACAGAAATTGTTAATTTTTAGTTCCCACCTCTAGGGAACTTTTAAAGCTCTAAGAGTGGTTCAGAAATTAAAACTATGCAGAATTACGATGTGTGTTTTTATGCAAAGTTTTCTTTCTTTCTTCTCTGTGCATTCTTTTTTGTGGGCACAAATATATTTGACCTCAAAATACTTTTCATAACCCCATTTATATGTGAAGGTGGAGATGATCTCCATGTAACAAATACAGGCAGCTTGTTAATCGGCTTCTGCTCTTGCAAAGAATATTGCACTATTAACAAACAACCTTCCATCAGGGGCAGGATGAGGCAACCTACTTCAGGTAGTAAGACTTGGAGTACCACTAAAAGGCAGAAGATTTACATTTCTTTTACATTTTTACAAATCTTTGAGAAGGATGCCATTTATATCTTCACCTCTGGGTGTGAAAAATGTTGGGAGCCATTGCAGTTTACATGGAACCAGTTCTCTTGGTGACACACATTGCTGTAAGGACAGACCTCAGGTGCAGGGGCTGTTCTGGTAAGGTTGCCTGGCCTTTTAGAAGGCACTAAGCTATGTCATTTTGCCCTCTGTGAATATGACAGAACATATTTCCTTGCTACTCCTGTCCCAATTAGTTACTTTCCCTATCCAGACATTTATATCCACACTATTATATATGGGCAATATCACTTCCGATACAAGCAAGAAAATTCTGACCTCAGCTTTTAAATGTGGATATCTCTATTATATATATCAGGATTTCTTAAACAGTCTAACAGGCAGCTAAATCCAGCTTTTTGTGAATAAAACCAGTTGAGTCTCCTAAAATGTAATCATGTAGTCTTAGAACACAGGACTGTCTGATTGTTTGCTGTCGTGGTAATAGTTCTGCTGCCTGGATTCTTAGGAAGTAGTTGTCTGGATTTTGTTTCTCTGACACAAACGCAGAAAGAATGTGCTATAGTAAATGCTATAGTAAATGAGTTGGGATTAAAGACAGCATTCTAGCTCATGAGTTTTGCCTTTGCTAGGAGCATTCAGATGACCAGTATGACTAATACAAGTGAAAAGGAATCTGGCAACACAGAGGGGTTGTGTGAACTTCTCTAAAATTCATCTATTTATGGATCAATAGAATGCTCACTGTTAGTAGATTACAGTTTTCTGGTATGCAGAGTTTCACTGCATAGACCAGTAGTAAGAGAGGAGAGGAGAGTATAATTTTAAAAAATTCGAGAGGGAGAGTAGTAGGTTCAGAATGGGGGGGAAATTTTACCCAAAGGAATGAGAACATTATTTGCTGCAAATTAGAAGCTTACTTTTGCTCATCTTCTTTCAGGGACGTGTAGTGGAGAATATTTCTAAAAGATGTGGGGGTTTCTTGCGAAAGCTGAGCCTACGTGGATGCTTAGGTGTGGGAGACAACGCATTAAGGTAGAACTCAAGTAGCCTTAAATAATAAGTGCTTTGTCACTGGAAAAAAACAAATTATTACTATGTCTCGTAAAGATCTGAAATATTAAATGCCTGAGAGAGTTAAATACTTTTAGATGTAATGAGGTTATAACACTCTGAAATTAATGTACCTGTATTTTATCATTATTCTCTCTAATACAAAATTTGAGTAGTCCCATACTTGTCTGGTCAAAAACAGCATCTGGTCAGAAACAACAAAATTTATACTAATGGTTTCTGTGTACTTGGGATAATTTTGGATATGCATACATGGCAGGGGGACAGAGAGCTATTAGTAATGACTTCAGGTCCTACAGAATATTGAGGATGTCTTTTGAGAAGACTTGATTTGGATGTCTTGACAGCACTAGCCCCAGTTCATTTGTTTGCCTGCCAGCATGGGTCAGCTAAAAGTTGGAGGGCTGGATACATATGAAAGCCTCACTTCCAGTGTCTTCACGTGCTTTCCTGGCACGTAAAAATCTCTCCAAATTCAGTGCAGAAATCTGAAAGTTATTTGTAGACACATTCGGCTGATCATGTTTACAAACCTAGCAGTGACCAAGAATTCTTGTAAGGCAGCGTTCCTGAATATGAAGAGCTTTGTAATTTCATTCAGTCCTGTGAGGTAGGCTAGACAGGGAGTAGTTCATGGTTGCCTAGTGGGCTTCATGATTGAGTGGGAATTTGGATCCTGGTCTCCCCATCGCTCTTCTAACATTTTACAGTGCGTTTTCTCCTTGGGTTATGCCTTATTTCAGGGAACATTATAAAGCAGTTTGGGAATTTGGAAAAGGGAATGGGAGCATATTCAACTGACATTCATACAGTTGGAGCTTAGGAAAATTTTTACTTTTTGGGAGTATGACTCCCAGAATTCCCCAGTCAGCTTCCTGTGACCATCTGGCTAGGGTAATCTAGAAAACAAGAAATTTTTTAAGCTCTACCTACAGCCATACGCTATGGGTAGTGCACACTTTGCAAAACACTTGAGCGTACATATTTATCCCTGTCTGCTGCAGCTCCAGGTATACCTCAGTCTCTGGATCGCACCCTATATGTTAAAAATATTTTCAAATGGTTTGTGTTTTGTATTTTGTGTAAAAGCTGTGTATCTTCCCTAAAGATCCTCAAAATACTATTTAAAAAGACTCCAAAATATTATGCTACTTTTAATTGCACCCCAGCATGTAAGAAACCTTTTAAGAGTAAGATGTCATTGGTGTAAAATGTGTGCTATTAAAAGCCTGAAAAGTGTTATATCTTTTCTCTCCCATAAAGGACATTTGCACAGAACTGCAGAAATATTGAGGTGTTGAATCTAAATGGCTGCACCAAGATTACAGATGCGTAAGTGACTTTTATTTTGGAGCAGTGAAGTACTGTTTTAACCCTTTAAAGCTATACTCCTATATCCACCTCCCAGGGAGCCATACCAATGAGGTTACTTCTGAGCAGGCATGAATTTGATTGCAGTGTTAAGTGCTATTTCTGTTTCTTTTTTCTCCTTGTTCTTTTTTGAAAGTTGTCCAAATACATTGAGGTAATGAGGGTGATTGGGGAGACAGAATGAAAAAATAATCAGTGAACTTGGGGGGGGGAGATAAATAATTGGTAGACTTCTCACCTTCTTAAACTCTCTATTCACAAACCCTTTCTCTTACCTTCACATAGAGGATTATGTAGTCTGTTCACAAACTGCAGTGATCCCTTATGTGCTTTCCAGATAACCAAGGAATCAGATGCTTAGGTGACACATGGCTTGGATGCCAAGAACATGAAAAAACTGGCAGGCATCCACTAACAAATGAAAACAAAGAAAGAACAAGAATCAAAATGCAAAAGGCAGAGCTGAATAAAACCAACACGTTCTGACCAAGTGTATACTTTGAGGCTTTCTCAGTTGCTATAGAACAAAATGGACAGTACATAAAAATAAGCATATATGACAACAAAAGCAGAAGAACAAAAGCTTCAGACAGACCAAGTGTGATGTATATCTGAACTTCCCCATGTATATATCCCAAAGCGTCAATGCTATCAGATTTTTACTGAACATTGCTTTTTGTTCTAGTTGTGCAATCATAGCATCTTCATGATATTGTAGTTGAATTTAAAATAAGATCAAATTGAACAGAGCCTCTCAGTCAATATATTTTACAAGCAGGTTTCTCGTGCACTCAGAATGAACATGGATGATAGGAATGATTTGGCTTTGGATTACACAGGAAGAACTGGAAGCCCAATTCTTTCATGATTCTTGTTCTCAAATTCCCTACATAAAACTTTCTCACTTTTCCCTAAAAAGATGGGCAGGTTTTCCAGGTATCAGAAACTTTCATTTCTCCAGGCAGGGGGAGCAGAAGGAGATGTGAATGATTTATTTGTACAATTTAAAAACCGGACATTCGTACAGAAGTAGCAGTCAGAAGCCCACTTCCTTTGAGTGCGCAACGTTTGCTGTCTTCCATGTTTCCCTCTTGTAGGAAAAGAAAGAAGGAAAGCAATCCTGAGTGCATGATACACCCTCAAATTATTTTAAAGGACCGGTACATCTGATTCCTTAAATAGAGTGCTGTGAAAGTAGGGACCTAATGCCATAGGAACACAAGGGATACCTAAAGAAAAAGAAAAAAAAATTCAGTTGTGAATCTGCCCTGTCTCAAATACAAAATTTTCAGAGGATTGAGATGAAATAATCTCCTATTTTAATCCCACTCATCTCCTCCCACTATTTCTTCCTTCTTTTTGCCACAAAAGAGCTAGCATTCTGTTAGTGGCATATCAAGGCATAAATTGTCCTTACACCTGTATATGTCTTTTACTGATGGTTGCAGAAGTCAATATTCCCTTCCTCCCTCCACAGTGTCCCAAGCTCCCCCCCCCCCCGATTTACCATACCACTGCTGCAGTCGTCTTCCGCACAGCTAGTGACGTGTGAGTGGGTTCGGAGAAGTGTCTGGCAGTGTCCCTGTAGTCAGATGCAGAATGATTATACTTCTCTGATCTCCGTTCACTCTCCATCTGCCAAGAAATGGCGAAGAGGAGGGCTGCACCAGCCCTATGGTAAGGTGGGGGTTGGTGAATGGCCAGCTGTAGCATGGTTCCATATATGCTGTTCTGAGTCATACAGAATTCTGGTTAGTATGTGTTTAGGAGAGCCAGCATAGTGTAATGATTTTGCGTGTTGGACTACAACCCTGGAGACCAGGGTTCAGTTTTCCATTTGGGTGAATTTGGGTGTATCACACTCTCTCAACCTCAGAAAACCCTGTGAAAACCCATAAGTTGGAAACAACATGAAGGCACACAACAACAACAACAACTTAAGGACGGAAAGATGAAATAGTGGAATAGTTTCACAGTGCCTGTTGATTGGTAATGCTGGGAAATGTCCATTTGGAAGTACCCACAAAAAGCTCCTTTTTCTTTCTTTTTTTTTTTAAGCAATAGTGCAATAAACTTTTATGTGTTCTGTTTTCTTCCAGTACATGTACTAGCCTTAGCAAGTTCTGCTCCAAACTCCGGCATCTTGATCTGGCTTCGTGCACCTCAATAACCAACCTGTCCCTCAAAGCACTGAGGTGAATGCCAGTCTTCATATACTTATTTGTTTATGCTAGAATTGCTATCCTTTTAGTTAACATTGAATCTAGCTCTGCATGCAAGGAGAGGAGTATTCTGGGGTTCACAGTCTGGTGTAATAAGTGGCAAATGGGTCAAATTGCTCCTTTTGTGGAAACAAGAGTTAATATCTGTGTCTGTTTTCCCCCTTCTGTCTCCCTTTTATCTCTCAAGTGAGGGCTGTCCTCTGCTGGAACAGCTCAATATCTCGTGGTGTGACCAAGTGACAAAAGATGGCATCCAGGCTTTAGTAAGAGGCTGCGGTGGACTCAAAGCTCTGTTTCTTAAGGGCTGCACACAGGTATGATCTTCAGTGAAAATGGAAGAGCTGCAGGAAGGGGTGCTTGAACTAGGTTTGTTTAACTTGAGAAAAGATGAGTGTGGGTTCCATACAGGACATTGGAAGTAGGATGGAGAGTAATTTCATTTATTTGGATTTGTCATTCCACCCTATCCAAAATACTGACAGTGGTGATTTACTGTTTGTTTTCTCAATCATACTACAGCAGCTACTCTGAGGGTAGGAAGGAGGAATAGAGAGGTGCATATTCAGGGCTTTTGAATAAAGGAATGGTGGAACAGAAGCATGGCATGTCTTATAACCCTTGGTCGTATAATAGTTGGGATATGTGACTTTAATTACATGGCTTATTCAGTTGTAACATATGGCTCTGAGGAGATTTTGACCACTTCAGTGAAGCACATCTGCCTTATTTCAATGGGTCAGGCTAGAAGAAGAGTATCACTGTCACCGTCAAGATATCCATGACAACTTCAGATTTTTTTGCTTCTGTATTGAAGTGAATTGGTGTATGGGTGGTGGCAAGCTGAGCAAAGTATCACTTCCACTATATATTGTATTTCTAAAATATGTTTGGCCTTCTTGACTAGTTTTTTGCCAGGTACAGTCAAAGCTCTTACATACAATTACATTCTTTAAATGTAAGAACAGCAAGACTCAAGAACTCATGAATATTCTGTCTGTGCAGAGTCCTCTACTGGCTTAAACAACATCTCATCTTTAGGGAGACTGGGTTCAAGTAGTGATGCCATAGTTCTGTGTGTGCTCTAAATCACCTGAGCTCGTCATATGAATTTGTTGTTTTATCTAACATACTGGCTTATACAATAAAAAGAAAGCCCAAGTCCTTAGCAAGCCCAAGAAAAGTAACATTGACTGCACACAAGCCAAAGACAGGCAAGGACCATTCTTCTGTCATGTTCTCAATATTTTCCTTAAAACTGTTTTTTTTAAGCATATTTTTGTGCAGATCTTCTAGGCCCATAGAACTGTGCAGGTTCTTACACAGTATTGCTAATTATTTGCAATTATTAGCTCCTGGATGATTATGTTCATCTGTATCACAAGCTGGATCTGAATACCACATTCATAGCTGCATCCACGTGGAACACTGCTTCCATGTATAGATCACTATTTTTGGATAGGCCGGTTAATCTTCAGCAGAACTATGTGAAAAAGGACCATTTAAACTTGCCCAAGACATATCAACACAACTTGTAAGGCAAGAAGCCATAGTTAAGAGTTCTAGCAACTGCAAGTTTTATTTTAGAAGCAGATATCTTTGTAAAGATAACTTTTTGAGTTTGTCTCTCATTTACAGAGTTCTGAGGCAAAAAATATTGATGGAAATAAGGCCTTTGTTATCTATTACTTGTCATCAATTCTCCTTGATTCAAGGACATCTGCGACATTTTTAGTGGTATAAATTACTTGTATAACATCTTTTGCTTTATTCAGAAAAAGGGGTTTTTTTTCTCCTTTGAAACAAAGCATACTTTTGTAATGAGACCCAGCGTGATGTGGTGGTTTGAGCGTTGGACTATGGAGACTAGGGGTAAAATCCCTGATCAGCCAAAGAAACTCAGTGAGTGACTGTGGGCATGTCACAGTTTCTCAACCTCAAAGAAGGGGAAAGGCACCCCCCCCCCCGAATAAACCTTGCCCGGAAAGCCTTGTGATAAGTTCACATTAGTGTTGCCATAAGTCATAGGAAGCCCTGGTGACACAATGGTTAAATACCAGTACTGCAGCCACAAGGTTGTGAGTTTGATCCTGCCAGGCTCCAGGTTGACCCAGCCTTCCAGCCTTCTGTAGGTCAGTAAAATTGAGTACCCAGCTTGTTGGGGGCAGTTAGCTAACACATTGTAAACCCCTTAGAGAGCGCTTAGCTAATAAGCGGTATAGAAATACACGTGCTATTGCTATTGCTATAAACAACTTGAAGGCACACAGTAACAATACTTACATAAAATCAGTAAGTAAGTAGTTGTGATAAAGCTCACACTGAAATGTCATTTTCTGGCTCTGAAATCAGTCTTTACTATGAGTTTTTAAAAATTCATAATGAGATCCATTATTTTGAGAATGCAGTCTAAGAAATTCTGGTACTATGCTTTGTTAAGTAGCCTGTTCTGTTATACTCATGGGAGAATGGTATTGTGGGGGAACCTAGAAACCATATGATCTTTTCCTGTTCTTTTTTTCTTTGTGAGTGGTTCATGTTAAGCATTTGTTTATTTTGCCCCAGCTTTGAAGGCGTAATAGCCTCATTGGATCCACTGGTTCTTTGTTAATCCTGGTTGTACAAATGAGAAACCTGCCCTTTTTAAAAAAAATAAAAACATTTGAGAATGAAGTTATTTTTTTCTTTCTCCTTCTTCTTACTTTTGTTCTAGCTGGAAGACGAAGCCCTCAAATATATTGGAGCACACTGTCCTGAACTGGTAACTTTAAATTTGCAGACCTGCTTGGTAAGCAGTCGGCCCACATAAAATCTAAACCTTTCTGTTTTTCTTAACGTGCAGAATCTGTCATGTAAACTGAATTATGCAGCAGAACTGTGAAACCCCAAGAAGTGTTCTCCCTTCACGTTCAGCACTGTCCCTGTTGACTTAAAGGAGTTGTGTGGTTTGTGATAGATCTTATTTGATAGTAGGAGAATGGCCACAATATGGTGAATGGGAATACATATGGACATGAGATCATTAAGAAAGCTGTTGATGAGGAGGTGGCTGACTGGTGGTTGTTGCTTACCTCTCTGTGCTATTTTTATTCTTCATGCTTTGTTTCCAGGAATGTTAAACATCTATTCTTTTGCGCTCTTTTCTGCAATGAGATTGGTAACTGGCATTATGGCACAAAGACATGGATGACCTCTTAAAGCAAGGATTGCAAACATGTGACCACAAGCCACATGCACCAACCAGTGCCATTTTTGTGGGCTGCAGGGGCCACCCTAACCCCAAAAGAATAATTAAAGCCTTTTATGTTTGTCCAGAATATCCTCATACCCTCTAGAGTATGTGAAGAGTGATTTTATTGTGTGTGGGGGCACTACCCTGTTTTAGTCCCTGGATGGGGGAGGGACTTCAGGTCACTTCCTGTTTGGGAGAAAAGGGTCTTACCATGTGTCTGGCAGAAAACAAACAAAAGTTAAGTGGTAACAGAGGCAAATCTGCATAGATGAACTGTTTTCTATATATCTCCCATTAAAGTTCACCTTGGAGATAAACTCTGCTTGGGTTGAACAAAATCATACCTGTCATAGCCCATTCAGTTATGTTGGATACCTTTATTGCTTCTTATCACCTTTATCTCCTCACTGTTAAACAACTACTCTTAAGATCATCATTTTTTTGGTACCTTTTAAATTTTCGTATTCCCACATCACTACCCTAGCATGCGTATAAATATGTACACTCTATTCATCTAATGACGGCATATGTATATGTGTGTGTGTCTGCACACACAGACCACTGTGAATTTCTAGATTATACTGTGTACATTTGAGGAAGTAAACTGCTGTGCACGAAAGCTCATGCTGTAATAAATCTGTTAGCCTTCAAGTTCCCACAGGATTCCTTGTTTTAGCTGCAGTAGACTAAGACACCTACTACTTTGGAAATGGCTATAGTATAAGTATTAAATGATAAAGTCCTTCCTCTGGATGCTTAGAGATAATTGATCAGGCGGAGTTTGAATTAGATGATGTAAAAGTGTTCTCTAATTTCATGATGTAAATGGAGTTTCTCATGATGTGAACACACTTTTGTGGGTCCTGTTCTTTCATATTCATCTTTAGTGTGATCACTTAATTCTGGAGATGCCACTTCTAAAGGAAAGTAGTATGAAGTAGCCCTATATAATAATGAAGACCTTTAAGCATACACAGAAAAATATTTCCCTTATCCCTGAGCAACTGCAAGCTTCCAAACATATTTAAAGTTAAGAATATGAGTTAGCATACAGGTTGACATGTGGCACCTTTCTTTTTAAAACCTTATGCTTGCTTCCTACAGTTGATCCTGTCTGCCCATTTTCTCCATTGTTCTTACTCATTAGAGTCACAAAAGCTTATCCAGCCCGAGAACATTCCCCTAAGTTGCCAATCAACAGATATTTTGCTTTCCTAATCAGCATTTTTACTTCAGGTTAGGTGTCATCTGTTGTGTTGAAAGAAATAAGTATTTCCAGCCAAAAAAATGTTACAGTATTGTGCTAGCTCTACCCCATATACATTAGGTTCTGGCCCTAACCTGCCAAAACCCACTCTTCTACCCCTAGTTTGCTAAGAACTTACTAAGTACTACTGACTTACATAGTATTTTTAAAATTACAAGTTAGCATCTTATCATACTGGACATCATTTTGATACCTTGAAGAAATCTATCAAATAGCCCTAAGGTTAACATTTACTTCAGGTTTCAAATTTTCATTTTTCAACCCCAGACAGCATTGGCAGTGGCTGTGGTGACTGCTAAATTTTAGGAGCTGTAATTCAACAAAGGAACTTCTCCAAACTCTGACATTTGCTATAGCAAATCAATCTGGTCTCAATTTATCCTGGCCTTTTGTTTGTTTAGTTTGCTTGCCTAGTGGGAAAAACATTCTTTCTGTTGTGTTGAAATGCTTAGCTGGTATTTCCAAATATAATTTTTGCATGTGTTAAAAATACAGCGTATTTGTGTGTGTATAAAAAGCTGGAAAAGGAAGCACATTTTTGTCCTGGAAGAAAATATCCTATACCAGTTTGTGGTGAGGCCAAAAATGGAAACTTCAGCCCAAAAAAGGAGCTGGTTTTGGGAGGTTGTCAGTGGTTGGCATCCTGCTTTTTGACATAATGGTTTCTCGTTAACTATCCATATAGTGTTTCGCTGCCAGAGTGAGTGGAGAATGTTTGGCCAAATACTTCTTAGCATACATTTTTAGGACTTGCAGAGGTGTTTTGTCCAAAAGTACCATACTAAATAGTGCATCTCCCTATTGATAACTTTAACCCTCTCTTCCTTTGTAGCAAATAACAGATGATGGCCTCATTACAATATGTAGAGGATGCCACAAGTTACAATCTCTGTGCGCCTCTGGCTGCTCCAACATCACTGATGCCATCTTGAATGCCTTAGGGCAAAACTGCCCAAGGCTTAGGTGAGTCACCTTTACTCTGCATGGATGCACATGTTGAACTCTGAATAGAAATCAATAGTGTGAAAGAATTAATAGCTCATGGAAGATTATCAGCATATTATATGGAATGAGCAGGGACAAAGAATAGAACATGGTGAGAAAATGGAACATGTGGCCGCAAGACTGTTTCTGCAGACCCTCCCCATGGACAATAATGCCCTCAAAACCTCCAGGAGAGGGGTTATTGATATTTCCTATGTGGAAGGAATTGCATTTTAGGCCGACTTGGACCTTTTTAAAAGAAAAGAATAGGGAGAAGCTCTGGGTCTGGGAAAAGTGAGCAGAGTGCTAGAATGCCTGAAAAGTGCATCAAAATGACCTGTAAGAGACTTGAGAGCTCTGTTGGTCATTAGGAACAGTTTTGTTTTTTTGTGTTTTTTGAGCCCAAGATTTTTTTTCAAGGGTGATGGCACGGAAATGTGTCAGTGAAAGGATAAGGACCTCCATAATCCTGCATTCTCCTCCCAGTCCCTGGGAGTTGCCCACTCCTCATATGGGTGGGTGGGTAGGTAGGTAGGGTTGAAACTCATTTGTTTATTCAAGTATATATTCTAAGCTATTTGTTTGAGGAAACAACAATTTCAAAAGCACAGCATTGTGATTACACAGAATCTAACTACAGTGACCCTTCCACTTTCACGAGTGTACAGGGAACAGAACCTTCACAAAAGTGGAAAAACCACACAAATAATTCCTCCCTGTACTCCCCACTCCCGTTCCGTTGCATTTTGTCCTGGTGTGGGAGCCTCCTTGCGCGCATTCTCTGCTCCAGGGCTAAAGGCAAAGGAAAGGGAGGGGAAAACTCTGGAGAAGAAAACGTGTATACCTTCCACCCCCACCCCCCACATTCCCTTGCCTTTTGCCTCAGCATGCGTTCTCTGCTCTGCGGCCAAAGACAAGGGAATGGGAGGGGGAAGCCCTGGAGGGGAGAAGATGCATGCCTGCTCCCCCCCCCATTCCCTTGCTTTTTGCCATTCTGTGCAAGGCAAGGGAATGGGAGGCAGAAGTTTTGAAAGGGAAAGAGAAGGCATGCAAGTGTTCTCCCCCCCCCATTTCCTTGCTTTTTGCCTCTGTTTTCCACTCAGTGGCCAAAGGCAAAGGAATGGGAGGGGGAGCACCAGGGGAAGAAAGAAGGTGTGCGCATACTCGCCCCCCCATTCCCTTGCCTTTTGCCTCAGCATGCGTTCTCTGCAAAAGGGCCAAAAGCAAGGGAATGGAGGGGGGAGTACCAGAGGCAGAGAAGGAAGGAGCACTTGTGCCTCCTCCCCATTCCTTTGCCATTTGCCTGGGCACACTTGCCTTCTCCGTACCCAGCAAAACACAAGGGAATGGGAGGAGGAGAAGGGGGGGGGGAGCACGCATGTGCCTCATGAATAATTAAATTTGCAAAAGTCAAACCAGTGAATGTGGAGGGAGGACTATGGATTACAGTACATAGGCCAAAAGCATCATGCAGATCATCTCCAGAGGACAAGAGGGAATGGGCTTAGAGTCATTGAAGCCCAGAAAAGAATGAAGTATTGTTAGCTGTTAGCAAGAGAAATTGCAAAGTAGGTTTGAGGTGAACTAGAGTAGTTTTCTCAAATAGTAGAGGCAAGCAGAATATTTTTCTCGCCTGTTAAGATCTTTAGGAGCTACACTGAGAAGCATGGTGAGAACCTTAAAAATACAAACAAATGTGTAACCTTTGTGGCTTGAAGTTCTTTGTTTAATTCCTTCCCTGTGCACTCTGTAGGGTTGTTGTTACTCAAAGAACCTATGATGTAGCACAGGTAAAAAGTAGTAGTGGTTCTGCTTTGATCTTCGCCTGCTTTAGAGGGTGTGGGCCAGGGACTACTCCACATACACAGTGTGTTCTGAAATTTCAGAAATGGGCCCACAGCAAAGCAGAGGTGGTTAATTTCTGTTATTTTTTTGTGTGTGTGCACAGAATATTGGAAGTGGCTCGATGTTCTCAACTCACAGATGTGGGCTTTACCACTCTGGCTCGGGTGAGCAACCTGTCTATTCTGTTCTTTGCTTGCTAGATATCTCCCATATGAACAGAGCTTGGAAGTAACAATTTATCAAAATGACGCAATTAGCTGTAATAATTTCTTCCCTTTTTTGTAATGAGGGCAAAGTGAAGCTCCATTTCAAAAGTAATACAGAAAGTGAAAATGATACTACCTTTTCATCGTAATGTTTTCTAGATGCATTTTTTTGGCCTTTTTGGAAAGACTTTGAATAGAATTTTTCAAGTTTTCCTCAGTTGTCCTGTGGATCTTAAGGGGTTTTTTCTCATAAAAGTAAGAGAAAAGTAATAGATAGCAAAATGAATAACTTTAAACGCATACTTTTAATTTTTTTTTTTTTGCATTTAAATAATAACAGATTACTGAGTGGGGGTGACAAGGTACAAAAGAATCATTTTTTAGAAGTGTCATTCCATGCTCTCACATGGGTTCAGGCTACTTGTCTGATAGCAGTCCATTTCTAGTAAACCTACTCAGGTGACATGTTGTTGGCTATCTGAGCCCATACACATAAGGGTGTAGCTTCTGCTGCAGTGCTGCCTTCAGGATCATAATGCTTCTGCTCAGAAGGCACAGACAGAGGCAGGAAATTAAAGCTGGATAGCAAGCATGGATCTCATATATTCACACAGAGAGAGCCAAATGACCTATCAGTCTTGATATCTGTAAATCAGAAGCAACAACCACAGCCTGGGAAATAGAGAAAAAGAGCAGAGCTCACTAACAACCAGATTAGGCATGGTGGAGCCATCATTCGCATGTGTGCCTTATTCATACTTGAAGCTCAATTTGAGATATCTTAATAAAAAAAATCAATATGAGAGGTAGGAGGTGTCCTGTTTTCATTCCTTAGCCCCCTGCAGATTATTCCTCTAGACATTTTGCTCTCTTCTTGATACCAAAAGTGAGATGGGAATGAAGATAACTAGCGACAGCTGAGAAGAGATATACATACATGGGTTCAGTGCCCCTTTCCTGCATATTTCTTAATGGTCAACTGAGGTATCCAACTGGAGTGGGCTTGTGAAAAGAAAAGCAGGTTTACCCAGTCATGAAATGTCAGGGCCACAACGGTCGTAGAAAGGCACACTTGGAAGCCAGATTGTGGTTTAATCAGCCATGGAAATGGAGAATAAAAGAGGACTGCACCAGGTTCAACAAGAACCACACAGGATGGATGATGTAGGCAAACTATCTGGGGTATGATAGAAGCTTGGCTAGGGCTGAATGGAAGCCATAGCAGGTTAATCTTCTCTGCTGATTAAGGGAGTGATTTCAGTGCCCCTCTTTTTACTCATGGCAGTTTCTGTTTCCTAGATCTTTCCCATTCCTTAGCTTCTGCATCTGTAGTGTGGTATAATTGCTGCAAAATAATTCCCATCATTACTGGCCATTGATCATGCTGGCTATAGATTGTGCGAGTTTTGATACAGAACAAAAATTCCAAGGTTAGGAAGGGCTGATGTGGACCCTTGGTGCCTACATTCTTGTTTCTCTCATTGAAGTAATCCTGTTGACAGAAATCTGGAATTTTCTTACCTTGCATTGAAAATCTGTTCATGGGCCCAGACTAGTGCATGTGGAAAAGTAAATATGTGTCCATAACTCACCATACGAGTCTGTATTTCTTTGAAACCAAAATAGTGAGGGGGAGACAATGGAATAGATGCTCAGCTTGCCCTCTACTGGGGAAATTTACTAGAGTGCTCCATAAAGAAGGACTTCAATGTATACAGTTAGTTCTTCTTGCAGTTGTGGATCTAATTGTGAAAAGTATTGTTTATTTTTAAAATAAAAGTTGGCCTCATTCATCAATTTACACAGTAGTGGGGCCATTGAAATTAAATGGAAGTAGTCTGCAGTCCTCTTGCCTTGTGCTAAGAAGGGGAAAGTGACAGGCATATATTTTAAAAATCCAAGTCATTGCTTAGTATTTTTGTGTGTGTGACTGTTTTCATTCTTTTTAATTCTCTCCAGAATTGTCACGAGCTAGAAAAAATGGACCTGGAGGAGTGTGTTCAGGTAATTGCACTACCATCTTCATTATGTTTTTTCAATTATGTTCTGCAGTGTTGAAAGGCATAGTGGGATAGGGACACAAATCATGACCTGAACATGTTTATAGAGTTTTCCAGCATGGCATAATTTATAAAGAAAACCCTCTGCCTGAGATTTGCTCATTGCAATAAACACTGAAGCAGGATATGTGTCTTGATCATGCAGTGGTAGAAAAGAGAAGGTTTGTGTCTCTTCTCTGCATGGTGTTATTTTCATAAGAATGCTCCAGAGAGATCTTGGTCACTGCCAGGAAAAGGTACAAATAATTATAGCTTTAATGTTGTAAGGTAAAAATAGTCTCCTTGAATCCCACTCTGTTACTTTTTAAATGAAATTTAAAAGTTGGGCTGGATGCTTCTCTGAATGAGTTCCAGCTGCTACATTTCAGCCACTTCCTCTCTGCTTGAGCAAGAAGATCACCTGCTAGTGCTGTGTTTTAAATTTACCATCAAAGAATGTGTATGCAAGCTCTCTTAACAATTAAGGCATAACTCCTAAGGAGGTTTATGTGATCCTGATTCTGTGCTCTTGCTTAAGAACACAAGAAGTGCCTCGGTATGTCAGACCAAGATTCCACTGATCTAGTCCATCATTATTTGTAAGTGCTCCTGCTGTGAAGTCCCCATGGAGTTTCCGTGGGTAACTGAAATGCAAAGGATATGCAATTGTAATTACGTGATAGATACCCCAGACCAGAACATTGATACAACTACATTAAGACTACACTAGTAAAGTCTGCTTCAAAGTATGATACAAATAAAAACTGTTCCTATTTGGTAGAGGAAAGCCACTACTGAATGGATGCAGCAATATCTTTAGAAAACCCATTGTAGGTACAATATTTCCAGAAATGTTTCTTTTGTTCTTTCAGATAACAGACAGCACATTAATCCAGCTCTCCATACACTGTCCACGGCTCCAGGTTTTGGTGAGTTTGGAAAAGTTTTCTTGCAGAAGAGCTTGGAATTCTTAGCTGCAGCAGTTTAGAACAGAATTCAAAAAGGCCAAAAGACCACCTTGCTACAATCTCAGTGAAAAGAGGAACATAAAGCTATATGGTATGCTTAAATAATTATTCCGTCATCCAGCCAAACAGTGACTGAAGAGAGCCATGACCAGAACATCACATTTGTTAACATGGAAGGCCGTCTAAGTAAACTTTCAGAGCATATTATGTTCTGAGCCAGAAATTTCTCTTGATTTCAAATGTTAATTGTAGCCATAAACTCACTAGGTAAGCCTGGGCAAGCCACCATCTCTTGGCTCAAGTTCCTCAGTCTGCGGTTTATAATATTTTTTCACACTCTCATTGTTTGGATTACTTGGATGATTTATGTGAGGTTCCTTTAGCGCTATATGTAAAATACTGCTATCAGTGCTAAAGATTCATATTACAATCCAAAGAATATAAAAATGACATAGAAGGGAAGGGCAAGGTCAGAATTTGATTAAAGGGTAACAAAGAATTGGAGTATGAGAGGAGGATGCAGAATGGGAAACCCTGCCATATACTGGAGAAGCAGCACACCCCAAAGAAGACTGTGGAGAAGGAAGAGACTGATAAAGGAGAATTGTGAGAACAGGGCCAGGGTGGTATGCAAAATGAATCCAGGGTGAGAGCTGTTACCAGATGAGGATAGCACTCCTGTATTTATAGCCAGTGTCTTGCCAGTATTGCGATCTGTCAGACACACGTAGCTGAAGAATTTCTGCAAGACCTACATGTTGATGGTAGTTTTGTTCTGTGATGACTGCGTATTAGAACTTTTCTAAATGCCGCTTGCTTCTCTCTCCTTTGTTTTTGTTTCATTTTCCGTTATGTCGGCAGAGTTTATCACACTGTGAACTCATTACTGATGATGGTATTCGCCATCTGGGTAATGGCGCCTGTGCTCATGATCGCCTGGAGGTAATCGAGCTGGACAACTGCCCTTTGATTACAGATGCCTCCTTGGAACACCTCAAAAGCTGCCATAGTCTGGAGAGGATAGAGTTGTACGACTGTCAACAGATTACACGGGCTGGAATCAAGAGACTCAGGGTAAAGATAAATGCATTTATTCATTTAAACTAACGCAAGCACATACTATTCTAGCTCCTATGCTTGTTTGACTCTTTTCCCAAACTGCCACTAGGCAAACTTACTTGGGATATTTCTTTAAATCCATTCTCCAGGCTAAGGCTAAGAACACATGGCACAGTATGTTACAGCTGTAGAGGGGCTTTACATAGTTTTCTGTAACATCAATGTGAGAATTGTCCTCCAAAGTTCCAGAATGCTCACATGACCCACTGACAATTGTGGACTACTAAACCAAGAAATTGTAGGAGATGGTCAAGGCTGAGTTGGTGCCCCCCTGCCCCATACCGCTTTCTAAAGCCAAACTGCCTGTCCACTGTCAGCTGTTTTGAGAGTGCTTAGCATTTACTTTACTTTGTTTAGTGTCTTGCGGTGTCATAGTGGTAGATTTTGAAATGCATACGTCATCACAATCCTTATGTCTCCAGGATGAGTCCAAAAAGAAGGCATTTGTGTCATTCTGTGTCATCAAAATAATTCCAGCAGTTTTCATCTGCACTGGGAGCAGATATGGGTTATTTTTGTTTTGTTTCATTTCATTTTTCGTTTGTGGGGGGTAATGTTCTTAATTTCTAGTTCATTATCAGACCACCCCAAAATGTGCTGCGTCATAACAGTTATTATTCATAACTGTACATAGTTCCTGGTAAATTTATTCTCCCTTTTCCAGGTTACTGTGAGGATTGCAGATTAGTTTAAGGTCTGTGTTTTCATCATCCCAGCTCTTCAATTCTGCAAGCCCTGGATCTTCTATACCACTGACCTATAGCCACTTAGTCAAAACATGTACAGTCTGTAAAATAACCCCAAATCTTCTCAGAATTTACCATTAGTTGAACAAGTGACTCTGCAGTGTCTGGCAATAAAAATGGTATCCTTTTCTCCAGGTGCACTGGTTCCCAACCTGCCCTTCTTGCTGTGTTTGCTCCTTCATGAATTAGCATCTTCTTTGGATACCAGTCAGTACATGGGGTCCACATTCAGTCTGACCTGACATGTATAATGCCATATTGCATAGGATGAAGGTTGGGGTGCATGCCATTTTCCCTCAGATTCTGTTTGGTCATGTAAATTCTCAACTACAGGCAAGCAGAGTTTTTTTGAAAAATGAAAAAAACCAGAACTGCATGACTCTAGAGCCCACTTGAGAATCTTAAGGGGAAAACCTGAGAGAAGCTAAGCGTTGGCTAAATCTGGAAAGACTGACGATTACTGTGAGAGTGGGGTAATAGTGGTGGCATAGGATTAGAGCAACGTGTTTTTCATACCTTATGAAGAAGCCTTTGTGCAGTATAGAGACCCCCATGTAGATCCTAAGAATCTTGACTTCCATTTAAAAGGCTAAGAATTTTCTTATCATGTAATGGCTGCAAAGGGAAACTTGAGTATGTGGGCTGTATCCAGTGAAGTCTTACAAACTCATAAAAAGTTGAATAGGCCAAAGTTTGGAGTGTTAAGTCTCCTGGGTAGATCTTTGCTAAATCTCCACATATATTCGTTCTGTAAGTTATTAAGTTTCAGAATCTTTTACTAATCTTTTATTATTAATCTTCTGTAGAAACTGAATACTGACTTGTGGTGCTGGAGAGTGCAGAAACACTCATCTGCCTATTCTAAAAGAATGGGAAGAGGCAGATCAAAATTCTGTCCTCAGATTCATTCAGTAACATAATGGGATATCTGTAAGACTATTTGGTATCTATATCAAGCAGAATGCAGCATAGCTAGTACAATATGAATTTATTGTAGAAACAGAGAAACCACTCAGGATGCTTGTGTAAACTTAAAAAGGCAACTTACATTTTTTTTTGTTTCAGGAAATCCATATTAAGAGAGGAGAGGAGATAGGAGAAAGAAAGTTCACCTACACTTCAGTACAAGGGCCCCTAAAAGCTGGCTTTCATATGTGGTTGTAAGCCATTATGAGGTGGAAACGTCATAGATGACCCCTTTACAGACAAAGGGGAACAAAGGATTAATTTCCTGGGAACAGAGGGAAGTGACCTCTGCAGGCAGGAAGGAAACAAAAAGGCTTGAATAACATATCAAAGAAAGGAACAGAGAGGTGAAACAAAAGGAATGGAACCCTCTCTAGAGTCCCCTCTCTCACTGATCACTTTAGAAGACTTGATGCCTCTTTGCTCCCAACAATGTCAAGCTCAGGAATAACCTCAGTGACTCTTCATTTGATCCCTTCCCAGTGAAGCCGAATCCACTTAATATTAGAAACGTGTACAAAATTGAGAGGTTACCTTTTCCAACCAAAAAAGCAGCAAAATAGAAACAGATACATGTCATTTGTACAAAAAATGGGGAAAAATGCCTTAGGGAGAATCCTGTACATTGCCTAAAAACTTCTCTCTGCTCTTTATGGAAATCTATTTTGCAAAGCATGAGTCCAGTACCAGTATATATGTAGCCATTGCTCCCTCATCTTTTTAGTGGTTGTCTTTACAAGTTCTGTAATTTTGCTAAGTTAAAAAAAATGTGTTTGTCTTTTCAGACCCACTTACCCAATATTAAAGTCCACGCCTACTTCGCACCGGTGACCCCCCCACCCTCAGTGGGGGGCAGCAGACAGCGCTTCTGCAGATGTTGCATCATCCTATGACGCGGGAGCCAATCTACCTTGTGCAAAAAACTGAGTATTTAAATTACCCTTCTAGAAGTAACCGTGGACACCAGTATCTCCACAAAAAGTGATGCCGGTGGTCTTTTCGCAAGGGCCTTTGAAAAAAGGCAAAGCAGGGGGAACTGGACACTGAACTCTGTTCCCCTTTTTTGCCCCATAGCCACACACAAAACCACAAATGTCATAGTGTACACACATACCCGCACACATATGCACCTACTTAGTCCAGCAAACTGAAGGACTCTGGAGCTGAGGAGCTGGATCAGTAGGATCTTTCTCCTTTTTTTCCTTGTAGGTGGATTGGTATAATTATGAACCATTCCTACTGGGCATGCTCAGAAAAAAAATCATGGGGAGGTGGGCGGGAGAGACAGATGGGAGGGGATCATCACACACCTCTGAAGAACTGCTGTTCCTTGGCAGGGCAAGGGAGAAGATTGTTCTTTTGACATTGAAATCGACAAGACGGACAAACCCTTCAGTGGAAGTCTGAGGAGGGGGTGATAACTGAGGAAGGGAACAAAAACAAATACTGAATCTTAAAGTCACTGTCCGAGGGAAGAAAAATGTAAAGAAAAAGAAAAAAAAACACAACCCATGGTTATATATTTTTTATTTCTTAAAAAAAAAATCATCCTTGTGTTAGGGAATGTTAAAACAGCAGCCATTGTGAGATGTTTATTCCTGCGCTTCTGTATTTTCTCGTTTTACGTGCCGGCACATACACTGAGCATGCTCATGTTGAAGGTTCAGCGGTTTATCTTCCGTGTTTCATAGCATTTGGCTCAGAGGCTTCCTAGATTGTTGTGACGATAAAGCTAGAAATCTGTAATGTCAGGTCTGATTTATTTTCTTTTGTTTTCTTTCCTTTCTGTTCCTCAGTATCTCCAGTTTTTTTAAAAAAACAAGAAATAGATGTCTAATTCTGAAATTGTATGAAATGATTGAACATAAAATATATGTCAAGTTAATTTTTTATTTTTTAAAGGTATCTTTTACCACTAGGTTTGAAGACATAGCTGTGAAATGGGTTGATGTTATAAAAGCAAAAGTCTTTATTCTATAGAGATTCTTTCCCAGGTTTTTAAACCAATAATGCAGGTTAGGGAGGGGTGGAATTTCTTATATCATGGTGTGTATTCAGATGTATATCTATCAAAGAAACATATGGCCCTAAATCAGAAATTGCACACAACTACATATTACTCTGTTTTTAATAGGAATTGTCCTACTTCACGAGACCCATCTCTATACGTTGCTCTTTAGTCTGCCTGGTTTTCATAGCTATTTTGCCAGATGGGTGCAATTTATTTATGAGTCACCACCTTAATATAAAAGTTGGCTAGAGTCATCTAGTTCAACACTAAAGCATATAACAATAGATTTCATTTTGCTTCGTTTTATGTAGAGCTGCTTCCTCAGAAAGCACTGGAGCCATTTCGTGGTGCCTTGGAGGCCAAGTTGGGTAGCCAATTTTGGTACCAGATTAAGGAATTTGGGCAGAAGAAGCACAGTATCATTCTGGTTTCCTGCAGGCTGAATTATAAGCTCAACCATCTATTGGCTTTCCCCTTCACAGATTGTGCTAACAGTGCCCAAATGCAGAGTTTAAATGCACCCGCGAATGTGGTGGTTGGGTTACAGAAAGCACAAAGGAGACCTTTATAAGCAGAAGTAAGGTCCCAATGCACATGGCACCCTTGCTGATGCACAGTCACCTGTTCTTCTTATAAACACATCCAGTTTTGTTACTGGAAGCTTCCCATTTGCCTTTTCCTAGTCCAGTCATTTCTGATATGCTGCTTTGTTTTCTAATGTGCCAGCTCTTGATGTCCCAAGGCATGGCTTGCCAAATAGCTCCTTCTCTTCCAACTCAGTTCAGTTCCCAAAGATTTGATCCACTGTCATGGCTCTCAGAGCAGAAGACAAAAAAGTCATGCTGGTAACAGATGAAGATCATTAATGCAGCTTGCCATGGTACTGTCAGGCTGTGTACAAAAGGGATAAAAGAGACTTAAATGTCTACAGAAATGTTGGTCTGTTAATGTTTCAGGATTCACACTGGATACCAAGGACTGAGACAGGAAGGCTGTAATATGGTCAGGGCAAGAGAAACTGGATGTCTTCTCTTCCACTTTATCCTTGCCATTTTAAAGTGAAATGGTCTCCATTTAGAGCTTGGCAGCACAGTGTGCACAAGTAGATTGGGCTGCTTCTGAGGGGGTGGTGAGACAGAAGTCTAACCCAGGCAACATCACAAGTTTTTGAAACGTGAGGTCAGTTACTAAACTTTTTATTGTCTGAAGCACATAAATCTTGGAGGAGCATCCTTAATTGTTAGAATTAGCAGAAGAATTGGAGGGAGTTGTCCTGTGAAATGTTCTCCTATTCAAGTTATGGCACTAAGAAAGTTCCTTTCAATTTCAGAGGATTTGTGTTTCCCTGTGCCCTCTGAGAAATATGCAGTCATCTGTAACCCCTCTCTCTCTCTCTCTCTCTCTCTCTCTCTCTCTCTCTCTCTCTTTCTTTCTCGTGTACATAGAAACAGGTATTATATTTCCAAGTTTCTACAGGTTTTTTTCCCACAGGGCCTTAAAGCAGTACAGACCACTACCAAAGATAAGAAAAGAGAAAGCTCTTTTCTGTCTTCCTGCCCCCACAATACGTGTTCATTGACTTCAGTAGAGATTTTTGATTCTTTCTTCCACTGCCAACTATGATTAATGCAACGTGTTTCTAAAATTTGACAGCACAGCTCCCTCTTTTGAATCCCCAAAATAACTGTGACAGTAGTCAAAATGTTGCAGATAATTGTTTATTGATCTTCCTGAACATGCCAGGAGCACACACATCTTGCCACCAGCTTGACAGTGTTTAAACACAGCTCTCAAAATAAGCCATAAAGTGTTTACAGGATCCTTTTTTTCTTACTCTTCCTCCTCCTCTAAAGGCAGGGGTTGAAAACCAGTCCACCAAACGTTATTCCCTTTAATGTAAATCAAGGTTGTGCCATAGTAATGGTAACTGGATTGCATGTGGCTTTTTTTTATTTGCCTACGTTAAATAGCAGTTCTTCTAAAGGATCCCGTTATCCTTTCGTATGCCATGATGTGAGAACAGTTTCCTCATGACGCATTCCATTGCCACAGGGGAATGTGTTTTTGCAGTAATTGGACTATGGGTGGACTACTGGTCTGAAAACCCAAGGAGAAGACATATTTTCCAATGTGTTTCCAAGACATATTTTCCAATGTATGTTTGAAAGCATTCTTCCCCATCTTTTCCCACTCGCCTGTTTTCCCCTAGGCCAGGGGCAGATTTCAGAGATTATTCTGTATCACGCTGGCACAGATGGTCAAAATACCATCCTCCCTTCAGAGCAGGATTGAACCATAGGGAAGCTGTTAGCATGCCATTTGTATGCAGGAGACCTACTGTCTTCCTGAAGCAGTCAGATTCCAGACAAAAAGAATTTGAGGCCAAAATGATAGTTGCTGGAATTGGGAGATGGTGTGGCAAGCCAGGAAAAAAAAATGATTTAGTTTATTCAATTTGGTGAAATCTTCTAGAATTCAGCATCATCCATCAGCTTCCTTATCAGTGTATTTATTAATAATACAAATAAAACTATCATTTTCTATGTTTGTCTTGTTGAGAAAACGGCTTTCTATAGGATTAAAGCTTCCTATGTTCTTGTTTTCTAGTACTTCTTCCCAGGTAGTTTTAGACTTTTCTTTTAAATACTGCAAGGAGACAGCTCCAAATGTGCTACATGGGCAAAAGTTACTGTGCTTCATCACTTTCTAAGAAGGTTTGAACTTCCCTATGTTCCAAACACCAATGTTCATTTGTAGAAGGCTTGGACTTAAGAAACCTGAGTTCATGTCTCTGCTTTGATCTTTGGGTTGATTCTTGCTTTAATCTGTTCACATTCTATCAGTTGTGAAGAATACACTTATTTTGAGATTGGTACCAAAATCTCAGAAGTGGCCACTTTTGATCTTGAACACTTTGGGCAGATGGCAGTATAGAGCAGCTCCTCACCATTGCACATGAACAAGATCTCAAAGATTAATTTCAAAGCACAATAGTTGATTTGTAAACAAAGGCACAAAGAAGCTGATTGTTCCCATCCCTTCGTACCCATCTGTTTGCATACAGGATATTAAAGAAGGATTAGCCATAGGGTACAGTTTTATTTATTTTGGAAATAGTGGTTTTAACCCTTTCATCGATGACTGTTATATAGTGTGTTTGTGTGAGGAAAGAATTTTCGCCTCAGAGCTGTTTACTAGTGAGCTATGTATGAACAAGAATAAGAATGCATGCTTTTGAGCCTGGTGAAAATACAGCTGATACCCAAAGTGCAGGGTTCATTAAGAAGTCTAAGAGTAAGTGAACTGAGTAATTTGTTATCCATATTGAGCTGTATTTGTTCTAAAAAATGTGTGCCAAATCCAGTATCTCAACAGCAAATATTTATTCTCTCCCCTGATTCTTCAAGTTCTAGCAACAGCTGGACTATCAAAACTCATGTGGTCAGAAGACCACTATGATCACAGCTGTTTTTACTTACTGACTCCTTCTTTTTAATCTACTTATTCAATGGGAAGCCTTGAAAAGCTGAAGTGTCCAACATGGTGGCATCATCTTTGGCTGCTCTCATATGTGGATAAAAGTAATTTGTGATTCAATATAAACTATTTATCTGTCCATCCGCAGCCACATCCTGTTGCATATTATGGAAAGCTTTAGTTGTTATCCATCAGCTGGTACCTGCTTGTCTTGCAAACTGAGTAAAGATAGTGGAAATGAAGATACACCCAAAAACACGTGACCTAAAGAACCACAGGCTTTGGAGAAATGCTGAGTCAACAGAATCTCTGATTTTTCAAACTATAATAATGCAATCACAAATCAAAATTATGAAACTGTTCCCAAAATGGATATGTAGGTTAACTTTAAAAAAAAATCTAGGAGCTCCATGTTTGTTTTTGTTTTCCTTCCATGTGAATGTGATGAACATGGCTGGCCCATGGTATTGTGTGTTTGAGGTGAGTGGTGGAAAAGGAATTGTATGACATGGTTCATTAATAGAAATCCCCTGTTTCAAAGGGGAAGGACCACAGGAATACTGGGGCTTCCCTTAACCCTGTGAGCTGTTAACTGGAACTGGAATTCAAGAGCCGTTGTATAGAGGTATTACATATGCAAGTGGTTGTCCACACACTGGATGTTTGGCAGTTAAATGCCAGACTTCTTTAGAACTGAGAACCTTACAAGTGTCCGAGGTCATTTGGTCAGTTTCACCAGGAAAACTGTGGCTAAGCTCTAATGTAAAACCTTTCATTATACAAAATCCATCATTGAAGGACTTGAAAGAGTTATGTTTTTAAGCAAATGTTTACCTTCATGTGACTCCTTCAGATTTTCTGCTCAGTTGTTTTTTAAATGCCAGTTCCAGTTTATGGAGCACAGTGCTAATCATGGTCTGTCTGATGCTGAATAATTTTGACCAGTATATTTTTAATGCGAATGATAGGTCTTTATAATTTCTTCAGAAAAAAAAATACATTGGACACTCAAGATGGAACTTTGCCATTCAGCCCCCTAATTATGTATTATATGGAGCAATCTGTGAAATATTAATGATCCTGTAACCTGTGCTTTTCCCTCTCCTGGACACTTGAGTGTGAATATAATGCCAATTCACTAAAAGTAAAGCTATATATATAAATATGTATGTATATATGTAGCTAAATCTCTCCTTTTTTTCTGTCCATGTTACAGTATTTGTTGTCATCTTGTAAGTTTGTATTGTGGGAAAACCTGTTGCAAAGAAGAAAGTTGTTTCCAAAACTTTGGTATTTTATGGCTGTTCAGGATAACAAGAATGTTGTGAGGAGGAGCAGGTATATGATTTAATTTTGTTTTTCAGTCAGTCATGGTGTTTGTTTTTAGTCAGCCTTAAGTAAATCCACAGTTAGTATTTGGATTAGGTCTTGGAGAGCTGTTTTGTGCTCATGAGTTCAATTAATAAGCTGTTATGGAAAAATTAGCATGGTCATTAGATATTTAACTGGAATTACAAGGAGCCATATATTAGAAGTAGCAAATATGACTACCACTATGTACCAGAGTAGTCAAGCCATTGGTGCCAGATCACTGGTGTACACTAACCTTGGAAACAGGAATGCTTAAGTGATACTGCATTTACACATTCAGAAAGGTGTGTTTAAACAATGCTGCATTCACACTCTCAAATGGTTTCACTGATATCATTCTAGAGTTGCTTCATTGCAGAGCAAAGTTAGCTCTGCCTCACATTCAAAGTGTACACTTCAAAATACATTGTACAAAGAGGGCCTCAGTCTGGAAAATTGTTGGAATGCATGTTGAAAACCTCTTGATGCTCAGATTGGGTTAAAATGCTGACACTGTGATTCAGCCACGTTGATCTTATGCTTTCAGCAAATTTGGAGGGGAAAGAATTCTGTGGGTTCTGAAAAGTTCTGGGTCACAAGTTTAAATGTTCAGAGAGATGAATGTACACTTAACAGCCTGCCTTATTCTGCCAAAGAATTAATACTTCATGTGTGTTTCTATTTATACATTGTGTTTATGTGGCACAAAAATAGTCGCTCTTGATCATTTTATGTTGCTGCTCACCTATGGTGCAGAAGGATTTAAAACTGTTTTTGAAAAACTACCCAGCACAGTAACAGATGGTAGTAAGACACAGCCATATTTTAATATAAAAAGGCTTAGACACATACAGCAACATCCACATAAAAATAGATTCTTTTAATATAAGCTTGCAGTTAATACTAACAGGTGAAAAAAAGTGGCTTAAGCAGAGTGAGTACATACATACTTTTCTTAGAGAAAGGCTTCCAAAAGCAAATGGCTTGGAAGAATATCTTTGTACTTCTGTTCTACAGGTCAGATACAACTTAGGAGTAACAGTGATATCCTGTGCATGTTTATTCAGGAGTGAGACACATTTAAGTTGATGAGACTCCTAGGTGGGTGAGTATAGGATTGCAGCCTAACACTGACTTGAAAGCTTGGGAACTAGCCTCTTCTCTTTTGGTTATTGATTATCTTTCTCTGTTGAAACTGGCAAAATCCAGCCTCACAAATCCTATAATCTGTGTGTGTGTGTGCGCGCGTGCGTGCGCATAGTACATGAAAGAAATGCTAATATGCTGAGCATCTGTACTTGGCTACTAGAGAAGTGACCTTGCTTTGTCTTGGAAGCTGGAAGTATATTGGAAAACTCTCAAATGCTTAGAAAGATACTGTTATGTGATTCTCCTTCTGTTAGCTGTGTGACCTTTGCTTAGCATCTCTCGGTATCGTTAGAGAGGACAATGAGGTGCGTTTATTCCTCCCCCATCCCCTTCAAGATCTCTACCAAGATTTGTCAACTGCTGACCAGCAGAACCCGAGTGTACCACCTGCCTCCTCCCATCACCTAGAACCTTCATGTCAACAGTGGTGAGCACAGACAGACACCAATTTTAGATTGGACTAAGAGTGCTGGATAAAAGCCTCCTTCCACTCATTGGTAGAGAGGCTGAGAGCGGGAGATGGAAAAGTTCTGAGCAAGCTAATACTTTATAGTGAGACTTACCGTGAACTAGGAATGAAGCAGATGAACTCAGTGACATAAAGCAGGGCTGGGGAGTTTACAGCCTGGAGGTTGAATAGGTTCTGTGTAAGCATGTAGCCCTCCCCGCCCCCCATAGACTCACTCAGGCTGCAGTAACATACACTTACACATTCCTTATGCCTCCTACACTGCAGTAAGTCTTTTTAAAAGGCCTCATTATAGTAGGGGAAAATGATTTTTTTCCCCCCATGAATGTTTAGACCATCCCTCTCCAATGGTGACTCAACCCCTAATAATCCATCTCTCACACACACTTCAGAGCAATCTTTTTTAAAAGCCTTATCGCAGTAAGGGAAGGATGATTTTTCAGTGGGTTTCATTCATAAAGCTCCCTTGCATATGCATCTAGGTGGCTAACATATCTGTGTGCCTTCAGATTGTTTCTGACTTACAGCAACCCTAAAGCAAACATCATACGGTTTTCTGGGACAGAGAGTGTGATGTGCTTAAGGTCACCCAGTGGGTTTCCACTGGCTGAGCGGGGAATTAAAACCTGGTCTCCAGACTTGTAGTCCAACACTCAAACTAGTACACCAAAGCTCATTCCCCATATTCTTAGCAAAATGAGCAGTAGCTCAGTTGTAGAGTACCTGTATACTGAGGTATCATCAATGCAGGCTCTTTCCTTTACCTCAAAAATTATTCCTGTTAAAGAAAAGGCAATGGTGTTTCCTTATTAGCAGTGTAGCACATGTAGGCTGATTGCACTAAACAGTTCGCCCTCCACATTTACTAGGGTTAGGGGTGTAGGTTCCTTGCAAAAGCAGAAAAATAACAAATACCAAAATGTCCGGGGGAAGGGGCCAAGGCATGGTGGGGAGAGCAGGCACCCAGGGTCCAAACCAGGTTAGGGAGAGAGGAAGTAAGGGAGGAGGACTGACATGGTGGCCCCTATACTTCCTGCTGTTGCCCATGTGGGGGGGGCACTGGATTTGTGGTGCTGAGAAATCAAGCTGTGAGCCATCCTTAGCTGGCCAGACAGCAGCTAGAGGAGGAAGAGAACCAGAGACAAGTTTGTAAAAAGCTGCACAGCCTGATCAGAGCAACGGAGAGGGAAGGTTAACCTGGAAAAGAAACTACTGATGGGCAGGAGGAGTTGAATAAATTCTCAGATAATCAAATCTGTGAAAGTCACTTTCAGATATGGAGGACCAGCTGTATAAATAAATGATAATAATAAATTATAATAATAATAATATAGATAAGCCATTTAGCCTTGCTACTAATATTCCCCTTCTAATGTAAACCCCCTCCCTAGCTCTCAGACTAGAAACTTGTCCAGTCTGGTGTTAGGGTATGCTATATGCAGAGGAACCTGAGGGCAAAGGGTTAAGTACCTGCCACCTTTTGATTTTCCTGTATAGATGTGCTTCACTTGGTCATTTGTCAAAAGAAGTACATAGTTCCACCACCATTTCTGGTGAAAGAATCATGCAAAGAGCTCTCTGTAGTTTTTGTAGCAGGATTTTTAACCAGTAGCCATCAGGGCTCAATACACTGAAAAGAAAAAGGCTTAACACTAGTGATGCCTGTGATGGTGCTTTTAAAAAACAAGTGCATATGCATACACAAAAATATTTAATTTTACCCTTTGTAGTCCTGTCATACTATCTTTGACTTGGGTGCTTGTTTCCTAACGTGTAACCACAACATTGCTCTAGCCACCAGTGGGAGTTCTGCAAAATTGTCCTTATCCTCTTGCAGATTTTCAGAGGCAGGACAGAAAGCTGGACAGGATGTTACATTTGCAGTTTAGATGTTTGTTGCTCTAAATAAAAAATAACTTAGTCCTTTAGTTCAGGATCCTGGAAGAGTTTAGCTGTGGGAGATCATGGGTTCCTTTGGGATACAGTGATCTTGTGGATTTTTCATTATTATTATTATTATTATTGCACCTGTTCCACCACCATTCTGTTCCTTCTTTCCTCACAGGCTGGCAGTACATCTTCTGGAAGTTCTGGTTCTATTTCAGAACTAAGTGGTAGCCTTCGGTGTTCTGTGCTGTAAGGACACACAGCAAAAAGCAAAGGAATTACTTTCCAAGTATTCATCACTCACAGGGATAAATGGATGCATTTTCATTGCATTGGCTTGTGTGGGCCAGGGGGAATGGCCTGTAATTTTAACCAGCAGCAGCCTGAGGGAGAAGACAAGAGGTTGCCTCTCTCCATTACATGTAAAGAAACTCCATTACATGTAAAGAAATGATGACAGGCAGTTGAACTTTTGTTCCTTACTTCCAGTGGGATGGGGTCCTTTACCATTACATCAGAGTAGGAGTCCAGTTGAGGAGGACAGCCTATATGGCACAGGTAACTGTTCAAGAAATAAGAATAGCCAGAGGGCTCAAAGGATTTATAGGGGTGCTGCCACCATTGTCTGCCATCTGCCCTCTGAGGTAGTTGCCTCATTACCTAATGGTAGGGCCAGGACTCATTCTGTCATCCCAAGCTGGCCAGTCTGGTTCTCTGTCAATGTGGGACTTCTTTGTGGTATCAGGCGTGTTTGTAAGTGATTGTCTCAAAGTGGGCTTTGGGAACGGGGTTATTTTAGAGTTTTCTGGGGCTGTGTGCAAGGGCCATCAAGGACCAGGATCTTCCCATTTTACTGAGTGCCAGATTCCAGCAAGTAAACCACCTTAATTGTGTTGCTGTAAAAAACAGTGAGACCTGTGACATGTTAAACTCGGTGTTTCTCAGGGCAAACAAATAAATCAGTGCACTTGAACCCACTTTGTCAAAAGTGGCAAGACTTATAATTAATAGGCACACGTGCCAAAAATTTAAGATCCGGTCCCAGGATTTCATCTGCCAACCCATCACTGAGTTCCCTTGCTGGTCAATGTTTAGATGACAGACCGCTGCAAATTCCTTGAAGACCTACTTGTGAACTCCATGGTGTAAGAAGATGGAATGCAAGTCTTCTAAATAATAAATAAAAACAGGCCTGTATACTAGTTGTTGGGCCAGCTGCGTGGACCCATTGAACCAATGGAAAAGGGATTCAATATGTTTATGCATGTTCCACTGATTTACTAGGCCTACTGGACATGGAACAAATAACTGCATTTAGAGTGAAAATGATAAAGATGATATTAAGAATAAAAGTGAAATTTCCTTGTGGTACCTAAATACATACAAAAGAGTAATTGCTCATTGCAGCGTACCAACATTGCAGCATATGTATATGCAAAGCAGAAGGGAAGAGGGGGTAAAAACCAAACCAAAAAAAAGCATCAAGAAACCAACGGGAATCTGCAAAACCTCATTCCTGCCGTTCTGTCCACATAAATACAACAGCCCTTCCCCTACACACACACACAGCCACAGACTGTTGGTCTTTATGTTACCACAAGACTTTGCTCATTTTACAGGCTCACTTACTTTTTATTACAGCTGCTACAAAGCATGATTCATCTGGGAGATTTCTGACCATCTGTGACAACCCAGAAGAGAACAACACAAGGTTAGATACTGGGCAGACTCGTGCCTTTTTAAAAAGCCAACTGGGAATTGACAGGTTTGGTTTTAAATACATACATACATCCCCAGACACCTCCATGACAGATGGCATTGTTGCAGTGATGCACCAAAAGGGATTGTGGGCAGGCATAAAATTTAGTGGCATTGCATATAACAGGTGCTCATACACACAGTGATGGCTGGTGCATCCTCGTATTCATTTCTTAGAAATGAAACATCTATGCTAAATTTAAAGCTACTTCTCACTTTATATTAAGTGAATTTTCCTCACAATTTAAAGGAGCCACAGGTTGAATCCATATTTAGGATCAGTAAATATTGGCCATGGTTGTCCAGACTACACAATTGTAATTGTAGCCCCTTGATACCACTTCAACTGCCATGGGTTCACCCTATGGTAGCCTGGGATATGTAGTTTGATGAGGCACTTAGAATTTTCTGCTAGAACTGTAGTTCAGTGGAACAGATGAAAGAATTCTAGGTACTGTCAAACCAGGATTCCATAGGATGTAGCAGCAGACTTAAAACTGTTCAGTATGTATATGTGCAAAGCTTAGACATGTGCAGCTTCTAACCGTCTTGAGCACAGGAGGCATTAATTAGATTAAATTATAGGCCTGCAGGTCACATGTGGCCTACAAAGATCCCCAGGGCACGCTCAAGCCCCTCATTCCTTGGGGAAAAAAATCAGCCCTCAAATAGAGGACCATGCCTCCAGAAGCTTCCAAAGGGGGCAGTTCTCCATTTTAAGGCATTTCAGAGGACTCGGCTGGGGCAGGGAATACCCTTTTCCCAAAACAAGAAATAATCCTCCAATCAGTTCTGCTTTTAAAAAAGAGGTGAATGTAGTCCACAGAGGTCGTTTGCCCCCACTGCTATTGCTCATCCCGGGTTAGCCAAAGTTCCCCAATTCAGGGCACTCCAAATGTGTTGGAACATACACCTTTCGTTCAGCCAACACATTCAGAATGAAGGAAGCTGTAGTCCAACATGTCTGGAGGATGCTGGGCTAGAGAAGGTTGCCTGAGACAACTTCTTTCAGGCATTCTTTGTCGGTTACACAAACAGTGAACATTTAGAAGGAGATCAAAACCATATGCATTGGCCTCAGTGTCCCAGTTGGCTCCACTTCTAATTCGGTATGCTGGTGTGATGAGAGGATGCTTGTTGTCTTCGCACCTTATGCCAACACAGGGGCAGTACTGAGGCGGCAATGTTCGGGATGGGATAACATGCAGGCCCTGCTCCCAATACATTTATTACCCGAATGTGGACTGACTGAGAGATTCTGGAAGTTACAACACAAAAAGTAACTTCAAGCTGTGCTTTCAATCATCTGAAGAAGACCACAGTATAGGTATGTTCACCATCCTTTAGGTATGAAGTTCCTCCTTACCTGATCACTGACAAGGATGTGAATTCCTGTAGGCCCCTGTCTGGAAACTTGCTGGATTTGACTGGCTGGAAAGCTGAGTAGTTCTGCCAGCTTATTGGTAAGTTCGGTGGCAGTCAGTTCTTCTAGATACAACTCCTGGTATATGGCTGTTGGCAGAGGAGAAGGAGCAAGGGGGAGGTAAACTTGGACACTTTAACACAAATAATATTTTATGTGTGCCTTTAAAAATATTCAAGCCTAATATATATACCAAAATATTTATATCATTCCTGAAGAACCAGGGTGTGGGAATCCTTACCCAAACATCAGAAGTTTTGCCAAATTGATTATTCCCCTCCCAAACTCCATTTATACCTCTGTTTTCAAAAATTAGCTTATGGTAAACCAGGTGGCCAACTTGCATTATTACAGATATTGTTGGACTGCAACTCCCATCATCTCTTACCATTGTTTATGCTAGCTAAGACCAATGGAACTTCCAGTCCAACACCACTAGAGGGCCATCCATTTTCTAGCTCTCTCTTAAAAGGAACATTACAATGTGCAATATTAGTAATAAAATGCTAAAAAGTAAACTTTTTTTAAAAAGAACATCATAAAATCCTGTATAAACTGCAAACATTTCCAGGGGAAAATGACAGAATAAATGGCAGCATCTATCGTTAAAACGACTTCTGGAATAATAAATCTAAAATTCCCATTATCACCACCACCTACAAAAAAGACATGTTTTTATTGCCTCCTGGCAATTGTGATTAGATGAAGCCAGAAGGACTATCCCTTTGATGGATAATGTCAGGGGCATATGGGGAAGGGAATTGGTCCCCCCAATAAAATTTTCCTTCATTCCTTAAATTTATAGTATTGCAGAGAGTGAGACACTGAAAATCATTCGCACCTAGAACTCTTCTGTGTTTGCATTCCCTTGGTAACTCTGCCTCTGCTTTTCTGAAACCTAAATTGTATTTCTAAAGGCTCAATAGAAGCTTTAAGTTACCGCAATGTTAGAAATTTGGGGAATGAAGGGAAAACTCATTGGACGTACAGATTTCTTATTTTGTGGGGAAAGGAGAAGGAGGAAGCAACATTCTCATTTTGCCTCGTAACTATTTACTTATGTATTTAGAGTATTTATAATCTGCCCTTCGGCTAAAAAAGGCTTCCAGGATGGTTTACAAACCATTAACAATTTGATAGTTCCCTGCCCTCAGGGTTACAACCAATGGACAAGACACATACGGAAAAGGGAATGGCAGTAGGGTGCTGCCTGATCTTCTCTCCCTCAGAAACCAAAGCAATGGCAGTTGGAATGGAAGGAAGAGCTCTCATCAGCTACTAGGCCAACACAGACGGGCGCTGTGCCTAGCTGCTCTTCTGCTCCTCAGAGGCCAGAGCAATGGCAGTTAGAACATCGAGGGAGAGAGAGCCGCTCACCAGCCACTGGGCATGATAGAACTGTCACACCCTCACTCACCAGACTCTGGGTTGGGGGAGCCATTGTTCCCACTACTTTCTAGCTCCTTGGACACGTAAAGGATGAGTCGAGGGCGCACACACCTGTGAAACGAGAGGGAAGCAGAATCGAGCTGTGGCTGATTTGGTATGCCAGGCTAAGCTGGACAGGTTCTCCAGTCAAACCTTTCAACAGCTACATGGGCTTAAGGAAGCTGTTCTGTCAGCCTCAGACCTCTCTGCTTTATATCACATAGAATTAAAAACCCCATTGTTCTGTAACTGTTGTAAAGCAATGGCATGGGCTGAAGGCATTTCATGATCTATACAACAGTTGAAACCCAGTTCAATGGTCTGAGAAAATGGGAGAAATACTTCAACGGTTGGAAGGCTGCAGCTTCCCCACCTCTGATCTGCAGAGGAAGATTGCTCATAGACCAGCAAGAGTATCTGTCTTCTAATTGTTAATAATAAAATGACTTCTCCCCAATTGCTGTAGACTACTAAAATGAAGAAAGGTTAGCATAACCAGAGACATAGTTTTTTCCATGGAAGGACTGTGAGTTCAATTCAGTTCTGGTACTCAGGAAACACATTCCTAGGCTCAGAATTGTTTACTCCTCAGCATGTTCCTTTTTGCACCAGGCACCCATTGGTAGCCCTTGAATAATAATTTTTAAAAATCCACACAGCAGGCTAATACAAGCCTGATGTCTGTCCATCTGTCTTGCAAAGGATTACTGAGACAGCCTGGACCATAGAGTGCTTCTAAGCACGTCAAAAGGCTCGGCTTGGGTCCATGTTATCTGAAGGACCTGTATCTTTCTGTACAAGCGTACCTGGGTTCTAAGTTCTTCAGAGGAGGCCATTCTCTCAGTCCCACCACCTTCATGGGTATTTGTGGTGGGGAGAAGACCTTCTCAGTGGCTTCTCCCAGCCTTTGGAACTCCCCTCTCTCAGGAGGCTAAGATGTTGCCTTTCCAACAGCAAATGAAAACTTTCCTATTCTGACAGGCTTTCTAGAACTGACTGCAAAGATCTTTAACACCATGCTGTTCCATCAAGTTTGGTCTTTTTTAAATGGTTTTCTATAAAACATTGATTCTATAGGAAGTGTAATTGCATTTTAACAATCACTTGTATGCTTTTGCTTATGTCTTTGTACATGCTTTCATCTATATTTGTTTTAATTTTTGCCTTGAGTTCCAGGTTTGAGGAAAAGGTGGCATATAAAAGAATAAAGAATAATAAAAAGACAACAAGGCAGTGTGAGAAAAATCTAGACCAAAAATTGAACTATCAGCTATTAGATTGTTTGCAAACACACTTCAAAATGCTGATGGGCTGCTGAAAATTGGCCTAAAATTCACTTCTGCTTTTCATATCTGGTTATCTGGTTCTCACTTGCTATATTTTTTACTGATTTCAGGCCTTACTTTTACTTCCTGCCACCCTCCTGACAAAAAACAAAATCTGCCTCTTGAAATCTGTTACCTGCGTTTCAAGGAAATTAGGAGAGTGGAAGAGAGGTCAGCTCAAAGCACTGAGCTTCAGGATGGAGTGAGGCTCTGAATGCAGTTTTCACTGGCCCAGGTCTACTGCTATCCTTTACACCAAAAATGTGGATCAAGTAGTCTTCCAGGTGTTGTTAAACTACGACTCCCAATGTTCTTCACCACTAACAGTGATGAGGATAGGAGTCTGTAGTTCAGCAACATCTGGAGAGTTCTGTGGTCTCCATCCCCTCCTACAAGCTATCATGTATTTCTATAGATATACCCAAATCAGCTTGTGTCTTCTCTTCCAGGAAATAAGAGTGTGGACAGTTTGACAGGAAAGGGGCTTTTCCACAGGCCAGAGAACCCTAGGTTTTTCTAGGCAGTCATCATGTGATCTCTCATGTGGAGATTGTGCTACAGTTATGACAAAAGGGACTAAGTAATTTTCTAAAGCAGCTCCAGTGTAGTCAGCCAAAGGTGGAGCACATAATTTGCCTGGTTTCAATTTCCAGCACCACCAATACAAAAGATTTTGGGCAGCAGTTTTGGGAATAAGCCCAGTCCCTGAAGAGTTGCTGCCAGTAGCGAAGATGATGCTGATCTTCATGTAAGGAGGACAGTTAAAACTTCTTCCCATTTTCTGATGGTTTTTGGACTATTTATTAGATCAGGAGTACTCTCTACTCTCAGGATTACTGACTATTGGCTGTGCCAGGTAAATGCAGCTACAAGTTGAAGTGCAACAAGAGGCAATTTCACACCACACAGTTACAGTGCTATGATTCCACTTTAATTGCCATGGCTGCATCCTATGGAATTTGTAGTTTGGTGAGGCACTGCGGCTCTCTGACTGAGAATTTTAAAAAGCTCCCTATGCAAATCCCAGGATTCCGTGTTATAGCCAGGGCAATTAAAGTGGAATCATAGCATTATAATTGTGTAGCGCAAAAGGCCAGAATCTCTGGAGAATCTCTACCACAAGTTGTTCACCTTTTTTTTAAAGGTGTTTTCATTTTGGCTTTTGTTAATTCCTTTGTATAATAACTTCAAAATAATTTCTTTTTCGCAAGCTGTTTTGAATTCCTATTGGAGGAACAACCACCAAAATATCAAATCAATCAATCAATGGCAGCCTCATATGTTGTAGGATTACCTGCCGAAAGTGGCTGACTTAATGCACCCTCCCTCTCCCTCTTATTTTCACAGAATCATAGATTGGAAGGGACCCCCAAAGTTGTAATTTTATTTTAATTAAAACGTCACAATGGTACAGTCTTTATTTAAAAAGCAGGACAAGAGGGTGAAAGTCACTGAGGGTGAAAGTCACCTCTACCACTTGAGAAGCCCTGACAGAAAATGCAGGCCAGAGTAGGGGTTGGGAAGAGAGGGGAAGGGACTCGCCATGCTTTTTCTCTGGCATAAAAGCTGTTTGTTTTTCTGGAAAGAAGGATGTAAAGCAGCTCAGTCCTGCAATTCCTTGGGGAATCAGGATTTGCGTTCAGGAGATCTAGAATTGCCTGCCCTCTACCACAGGGATGAATTGCTTTCAGGCCTACTCCCAGAGGCACTACTGGTGGTAGATTTCCTGCAGAGCATTCCATGATGCATATCTCCTTTTTATTTACTTTATGGGATTCAATCTGACTGTTCTTCTCCGGGGGGGGGGGGCACATTCCACTCCATCCCAATCCCTCCCAGCCACTGGTTTTAGCAATTACACATCCTTCTGCATTTCACAGATGAAAACTGGTGCATGTCTGGCTAATCAACATCAGACTGTGATCCAAATGGCAAATGTTATTTATGAAGAAGAATATACAAACTAGGAGAGGCTGCAGCAGTTTGATTTTGCTTGAGTCTACAGGGAAAGGCAAGATTCTGATCCTTCTTGTGCTCTCCCCCAGTGAGTTAATTGAATGCAAGCTATTTTTTAAATTCTGAACTCTTTTGCAGCAACTGAAGTAAGCTGAGGACAATGGGGAAAGTAGGAAGAGAAAGAAACTAAGACATTTTAAAAGCAGCTAAAAAAATAGGATGATAATATTAATTGGCATTGTTCCTGCCAAATCAGGACAGATGGAGAGTACAGTAGGCCCTCCACATTCACAGGGTTAGGGACATAGAACCCCCACGAAAGTCAAAAAAACTGCGGATAACCGCGGGCAGCCAGGAGAGCACAGAGGGGAGCTCTTCCTTCCCCTTTACTATCTTGCCACCCATACACGCAATCATGCACGCAGCAGCAGCAAGCAAGCATAGGGGGGAGATCTTTCTTCCCCTTCACTCTCTCATTGCGCCCCCACACACAATTGCTCTGGCAGCTGCGGGCAGAAGAGCACGTGGGGAGGGGGAGGCAAGCAGGCACCATGCATAACCAAACCCACAAATGCGGGGGGAGAACTGTATGTATTAAGGATTGCTTTGCCTATTGGTTCTTGCAAAAGCACTTTTAAATATTTTATGAGACAGGATCCAACCAAGTGTAGAAAATTTAAGTTGCATTGATTTCAGGTGAGCACACATAACTGGGATTAGTGGCGCTGGATCCTGGATGCTGTTAATTTTTTTAATGACAGTTGTTTTTATGTAAAATGAAATCCTAAATATGTTTACGCTGAAGTAAGTACTGATTGGCCTCAGTGGGGCTTAGTCCCTATATCATAAGAGTATTTGAGACTGCAGCCTAGCAATGCAACTGTATTATGAGCTGGAAATCCTACTACTTGAAAGTGTACCATCTTGAGTTCATGGGACTTACTCCCCAAGTATGTGTGTCAGGAAATTTCTCCATCCGCTCAGCTTTGAAATATACAGGAGCCCTGTCCTCTTTTATATGTGGTACTTCTATAAGCTGCTTTGAGAGTCTTTAAAAAGGAACAGGATTAATTTTTGGCTTAATTCATTCTTTCCCCTAGCTTTGTCCCTCTCCCACCTTAATAGCATTTTTAATGGAGGCTTCTAGAAATAATCCATAAGCAGTCTCTCTCTCTTCCTAATTCCTTACCTGGCCTTTAGGGCATTGGAGAGTCGGATTCCATCTGCTGTTCCACAGATCTGTACCAGATCAGTGCGGGATAGCTTGAGCAAGTCCGCTCCTACAAGAAAAGGTAAAAGTGAGGATTGGATTAGTAAAATAGCTCCTGTTTGGAATTTGCCCAAAACCTGTAAAATTCACAGGATGACTTTTTAGGACAGTAGTGAGAGCAAAGTAAATTCAACCTCAGAGCTTGGGCAATGGACTTGCAATACTATAGATCCCAGAATCTCACTACCAAGATGGGCACTGGTAATGTTAGCTAGAAGATTTTGGAAGCTGCAATCTAAAAATGTAACTTTGCATGGAGTGGGCCAGATTACCATTTTGTTGCTTCCATACTGGGCCACTGGAATCAAGCTTAGTCCCCACTGTAATTTGGGATTTTTTCTTACGCTGCTGGTATCTGGGCCTGACACAATTTTTTGAAATTATTTTTCACGATGTACCATCTCAGGACATAGCATTCAGAGACATGAGGAAGACAATGAGAGCCATATATCTATCTTATCTAGTAGCCACTGATAGCCCCATCCTCCACGGATTCATTCAGTCTGCTTTTAAAGCCACACAATTCAGCAGTATAAATTTCAGTAGTGAATTTCATTATTTGATTGTGGGCTGGGTAAATTAAGTACAGTCCTCCCTCCACATTTGCGGGTCCAACCTTCGCACATTTGATTATTCGCAGAGCATGCACGTGCCTCTCCCACATTCTCCTCCTTCCATTCCCTTGTCTTCTGCCAGGTGCATAGAAGGAAGGCAAGCCTGCCCAGGCAAAAGGGGGGGAAGGCGTGGGTGCACCTTCCGTCTCAACTCTGGAGCTCCCCCTCCCATTCCCTTGCCTTTTGCCACAGTGCAGAGAAAGAAGGCTCACACACCAGGGCAAACGGCAAGGGAATGGGAGAGGGGAGCCCCTGAACGGAATGGGGGGGGGGCAGTTATTTGCATTTTTTCAACTTTCGCAAGGCTCCTGCATCCTGAACCCTTGCAAAAGTGGAGTGACCGCTGTACATCTGTTTATCTGTATCCAATCTCCCACCATTCAGCTTCAGCAGATTAGCTTGGCTTCTGGCATTGCGCGCGCGCGTGTGTGTGTGTGTGTGTGTGTGTGTGTGTGTGTGTGTTTCTGAAAGAGGGAAATCTTTGCCTATCTAGTTTTCAACAACAAATACATACTTCTACAGTTCTAATCATGGTGGTGCTCATTTTCTCAGAACTTAAAAAAAATCAGCAAGCATGACAGAAACTAACACTTTAATCTCAAAGCTGGTACAAGATCCCTTTGTATACTGATACAGACTAACACAGCTATGCCTTTGAACACAGACATATAACACATGAGGGGGTGTCCTCAAACGATTTTAAAAATGGTTAATTCTTCTCCCCACCTCCACTTCTCATCTAGGAGACCAGGAAAGGCATTGGGTGGAGGTAATGAAGTAATGCAAGAAGGAGGCATGTCCTTACATGAGTTTATTAACAGTCCTGCCGTGGAAGAGGAGAAGCCTCACCTGTATAGCTGGCAAAAACCCTGCAGTAATTGGAGAACCTGTTTTTGTGCAACCACTGTTGAGTTTCCATGATGGAGGCACTTGGGCTCAGTGTCTGAAAGCAACAGATAAGTGGAAACACTACATCAGCTACAATCCACACAGGACTGAGAATCAAGCTGCACCACCACTTAACCTTAGACCCAGCTTAACCCAGTTCCAGGACAGTGATGATTTCGTGTTTTGTTGACTCATTCAGTGATGATATTAATGTCTTCTCTGCATGCTCAGAGACACTCATCTCTATTTTGGCTCTCTTTCCATGTCTGAGCCCCTGGGCGTTGAAAATCTAGCCTGAGGTTGAACTGCAGGTCGAAGTAGGCACTGTAGTGACCACAGTTTGGACCAAGAGGACCTCAAGATCATAAAACATCTCGAATATAATGTATGATAGGGGCCAGGGCTTTAACTGTTACTGGAAATGACTTCCAAAGCACAGTTTGATGTTCAAAACATCTGGAAATTAAAGCAAAAATAATGTAACCAGTGACCTAAACTGGTGGCCATCAGCAAGCAGATAGACATCCCTTGGTGTTTTCCCTTCTTGCATTTTTTAAATTTATAGGCATGACTACCTTTTTCTTTTCACTGAGGTGATTTCTTCTTTCCTCTCTCTCTCTGACCTGGATACAGCCAGACAGCTCATGAAGTCTCTGGGATTGCTTCCTGATGGAAGCTAGCTTTAGGGACTTTTATAAAATCTTTAGAAGCTTCTGTTTGAAGCTTAGATTCACAAGAATCTAAGGCACCTCAGTGTTACTCCATTATCTGACACTTTTACATGTTTTCACATCCTGTCCTTTTCAAAGTTTTGTGCCTGACATCAAAATTGTATTCTGTCACCAGGGGGCAGCCTCACACTGTTTTTGGTACATTGCAGAGGGGTGGGGATGAACACTTGACAACTTTTTATGATTCTGACAGACAAACCTTGTGGATGGTGCTCCCATGGATCACATCTGTTCATCTCCAAATTTGCCACATTTAAAACCAGCCATTTCAGATAAACCTGGGCTCATGCTGCTGGTTGCTTGCTAATCCCTATCCTATAACATTGGTTTTCAAACCATACAGTATCAAGGATTGTGGGACATTTTGCACATCTAGTTCAAGATTGTTAGGACTTATTTCAGCAAATCATGGAGTGAAACGTCCACAATAGTTTGTTTTTAAAATAAGTTTAGAAACAGAACCTGAATAAATACAAAACACCCAATTTTGTCTCTTATTGTGTGTGTGTCTTTGAAAACATTCAGACCAGATGTTAAGGCAAATGCATATTCACTACAATTAGCTCTTAACTAATTTCTTCTTCCACAGTGGAATTTCCTGAGAGACATGTGACCCTGCAATCAGATTTGCAAAGTGAGCTCATGTTTACCTACCAGTGGCAAATTAAAAAAAAACACAGTATAATAAATGCAAGATATGCAGGTGAGAGAAATCGGATAGTATGACAGATACCTTTCATCGTTTCAGAGGAACACATCTGAAAAACTGTGATGTGATAGTTTCACACCAGTTTTACTTTTTATAAATTTTTAAACCCATGTAACAAATACGTTTTTCATACCTCTCCCGTGCTCTCTGATGAGCTGTCCAAGGCATAGCTGGGTGAGGAGCAAACTCTGTCAAGGAGAAATCAGATATTCTGTCTGACTGCCAAGATTTCAAAAGAATGCGGCAATATGCAAACTATTACAGATGCTTGACTTAGCCCACCTCACCTTTCAGGAGTCTGAAGTTTGAAAGGGTGTGGAGAGACCATGCCAGGGGTTGTAGGTGGGCTGTGGAGATTGCTGGAAGCTTCTGGCCATGGGGCACACTGAAAGCCAGGAGTAATCCAAAGAGAGAAATTTTAGATCTTGGAAGCTGCATCTCACACATTCAGTAGTTCTCAATAGTTTTCCTTTAGTTATAAAACTTTCTGGCTTGCAAAGGGAGGAATATCTATGGAAGGGTTATGTGTATGGCAGTATAAAATTGCAGAGTGCATTTATTTTTTTTTAAAAAAAATTATAATCATTGTGGCTATGAAAAGGGTAGGAATGAAGTTATGCGGACAGTGCCTGATGAAAAATTACACACTGAACAAAGCTTGAAAAATTTACTTTTAGATTGTAATTCCCAGAACCCCACATTCAGCATGTGAGATTTTGAGAATTGTAGTTCAACAATATCTGAGAGGGCCACAGTTTCCCACCTCTTCTATAAAGCAATATTGATTGTTTCTCTGTTCCTAGAGTGGCTTCTGGTGTAGTCAGAATGAAAACAAGCTTTCAGGTTACACAGCAGTCTTCGATAAGCAATTTGCTGAGATTGTTGTAAAGCACCCCTACCTCTGTCAGCATTGTGCTGTCATATGATGGTTGGTACTTCTCACGCTCCTGAAGGGATTGCTTTTCAATCTTTTCCCTGTCTGTCTTTTGCTTCCTGTCTGCTCCTTTTGGCTGCAAAAAAACACATTCAAAGCATGTATGAAATTCTGTGGTGTAGTTACATAGCAGTCATTCACACACATACACACTGATTCAATGGGGTCTTGTCCCTGATTAAGTGAACACAAATTACAGCTCAAGCCACCAAGGAGGAGGAATGTAAAGAATGCTTGCAAACATTCTCATCTCTGAAAAGGAAACATGTGTCAAAAGACTCCATTCAGAAAATGAAAATGTCATGAGAGGTTCTTGTTTGTTTGTTTTGCATTTCAGGACTTCTCTGCAAAATGTTTGTGTGCTCTGCAAAATGTTTGTTTTAGGTGAGAAAACAATTTTTGTACAGAAAGCACTGTGTCTTAGGCAAAAGACATATTTTGTGAGGAACCCTTTTAGGTTGCACACACAAAATAAGTTTTGTTAAAATGCATTTTTTGCAAAAAAGAAAAAAAAATCCAAAATGGGGAAAAAATGGAAATATATGAAAAAAACTCACTGTTTTGCCCTGCAGGAAAAAAGTTTTGAAATGACTTGTTCTTGCATCCACAAATGAACTAAGTAAAGATTTACATCCCTATCAAGAAGTGATTGTAGAAATTCACCAAAGAAGAAGGAAGAAAGTATACAGATTAAGTTTCTCTCAGTGGATCTAGTTCTCTATGGGGTACCTTTAGGATGCAGTGTGTTGCTAGCAAGAAGCTCACACCTCCTTAAAGCCAATTAATATTTGTGTGTCACCCAGCTTCTCTATACTACATCACTGGCTTCTGATAACTGGCACTGAATGTGTGAATGGAGTCTGCAGAAAAGCACTGAGTGGGAAATGTTAGGTTTCATTTATATCTGGTAATCTTTTCACTCATGCCAGGTACCATCTGATGGAAGTAGCCACTAAGGAACAAATGACAATCCTGTGGTATTTTAAAGGTTAACAAATTCAAATTAATTCTCACATGACCTTTCATGGACTACTGCCCACTCCATCAGATTTGCAGTTGTTACTTACTGTCAAATCTGTTTCAACTGATAGTGACTCTATGAACGAGAGATCTCAAAAAAAAAAAAAAACTTCTTATGAACTGCTGAGATCTTGTAAACTCTGGGCCGTGGCTTCCTTTATTGAAACAATCAGAAAGTAATGCGGCTTTCCTCTTTTTCTATTGCCTCCCACTGTCATAAGAATTATTGTCTTTCCAATGAATCATATCATCTCATAATACAGTCAGCCCTCCACTCTGTGGATTTGACTTTCATGGATTTGAAAGTCAAATCCACAGAATTTTTCCCACCTCTCCCCCCCCACCCCCGCAACTGAGGTGGTTTTTTTCTGGGAAAACCTTCCCTCTTGGTGGCTCAGGTCAGGATGTGCAGCCCTTCAAAAACCTGCCCCTAGTCCTCCTCCTCCTCCTCCACCACTTGTTGTCTGGCCAGGATGGCTCACAGCCCCATTTCTCAGCACCACAAACCTTTTCCCAAGGAAGGAGATGGGCAAGACAGAGGAAGTCTAAGGCCACCATGTGGACGCACTCCCTTTTCCTCAACTGGTTTGGACTCTGTGTGCCTTCTTTCCCCATCATGCCTCATCCCCCTTCCCACAGACACACACACACACACACACACATTTTAATATTTGTAATTTTTCCACATTTACTAGCATCTTGTACCCCAACCCTAGTGAATGTGGAGGGCCAACTGTATATCCATAGAACAATAGGCTCAGTTTGGCCATTTTGGCTTCTAAGGAGAGTTATGGCTTGATTTTCTGTTGCTGTTGTTGTGTGCCTTCCAAGTTTTTTCTTATGGTGACCCTAAAACAAGCCTATCATAGGATTTTCTGATACTGGGTATGTGTAACATGCCCAAGGTCAGCCAGTGAGTTTCCATGGCCAGGCAGGGAATCAAACCCTGGTTGCCATGGTCTTGGGCCATTTCTGCACTAGACTGTTATAGCGCTATTATTCCACTTTCAACATCTTATGGAATCCTGGGGTTTGCAGTTTCAGGAGGGGCCGTTGGCCCCTCCTGAAACTGCAAACCCCAGGATTCCATAGGATGTTGAAAGTGGAATAATAGCGCTATAACAGTCTAGTGCAGAAATGACTATAGTCTAACACTCAAGCCATTCTACCATGCTGGCTATAGAACCCATATTTCTCTATTTTTGGTGGTCCATGACTTCCATAGAACTCTCCTTCAGAACTACATTTAAAATGAGCTGTTTCTCTTCCTGTCAGGTTTCTTCACTGTCCAGCTTTCACAACCATTCACAATCTCATTCAGAATTTGAGATATATGCACAGTGGACCAAGAGTTCAAATTGAAATACTGGATTCTTACTATGCAACATATTAAGTGCCTTACCTAGTGCCAGGATTTTGCATTATCAGAAACAGTTTTGTGAATGGCTTGTGAATAGTTGTTCTTGTTAGTAATTCCTGCCTTTAATGTCCTTTGACCTCCCACTCGGTAAAATCGTACTCCAAATCCTATGTACTGTGTATATATCTGAAATTGTCGATAACATTTTGTGCATCTGATGAAGCAGGATGTAGTTCACGAAAGCTAATACTATAGCATCTTTATATAGAGTTTTGTGATTTCTGGGGATGGAACTATCATTAGGTAGAATGAGGCACCCACCTCAAGCAGCAAGTTTGGTGCCATTAAAGGACTTCAAATTATTAATTATTTAATCTGCTTTCACTTTTTTTTCCCCTGCTAGGGGTATGGAGAGGTGCTCATTATGCCTCATGTCCCAAACTAACTTGGTACCTTGGCTTGTGTGGTTGCAGTCAGGGCTACCGTTCACTGTTTAACCTCAAGCAACAGAATGTCTGTGGTGGGGCCAGGGAGCTGAGCTTCATCACCAGGGCCTCCTAAGTCTGGCAACATTACCTTGAAGACTTTGATAAGACAGCTGGCTGAGTGCAAGTGCTCCGTGTGTTCATTCTTCTCATTGGGCCTGAAGGTGTCCACCTGGATCCGAAAAGGAACACCTTTCTCCCCACCATTCTTGCGTAGTGTGAACTCAGTACTAATGCAGTGGACCTATTACAGAAAAAGAAAGTGATGCATGGATGAGCCAGTCTTCCTCAAACTGGCATCCTGTAAACTGAAGTGCACATTACACCATCGCCATTTAGCTAGGCTGAGTATAATGGGGACTCTAGCTCAACATGCCTAGAAGACATCAGGCTGGAGAAGGCTGGGACAAAGCCATTATCAGTTGGGATTAGTGGGTAAAGGAAATAAACTCATAAGAGTCATGCAGGCTCAGATTAAAGGCCCAACAAATCCAACATTCTGTTTCCACAGTGGACAAACAGCGGCCTACAAGAAGCCCACCAGAAGGACATAAACATATTTTCCAGCACATGACTAGTAGTAACCGATGAACTAGTATATTCTACCAAAACTATTCAAGTCAGATATATCCTGCAGAGGCAAATTCCATTACTCTAAGGCAGTAATTCCTTTCCAGTTTGAAGTGATTCCTGAATATCATGTTTATTCATTCTTGCATTCACTCATGAACATAATTTTTAGTTGCTTTTCGAGACCTCCGAAGGTGGCATATCACTGTACCATCCTGAACACATCCAATTTCCCTTGAATTTGGAAGCTAAGCAGGGTCACGCCTGGTTACTTGGATGGGAAGCCACCATAACAGATCAGGGATCTCCAGATAGGCCTGGGAAAGAACCAGGCCTGAAATACTAGGGAGCCATTGCTACCAGTCAGTCAAAATTTATAATACTGGCCTAGGCAGACGAATGATTTAGAATCATAGAATCATAGAAATGTAGAGTTGGAAGAGACCACACGGGCCATCCAGTCCAACCCCCTGCCATGCAGGAACACCCTCAAAGCACTCCCGACAGATGGCCATCCAGCCTCTGCTTAAAAACGTCCAAAGAAGGAGACTCCACCACACTCCGAGGCAGCATATTCCACTGCCGGACAGCCCTGACTGTCAGGAAGTTTTTCCTGAGGTTCAGGTGGAATCTCCTTTCCTGAAGCTTGAATCCATTGCTCCTTGTCCTGGTCTCTGGAGTGGCAGAAAACAAGCCCTCTCCCTCCTCTACATGGCATCCCTTCAAATATTTAAACAGAGCTATCATGTCCCCTCTTAACCTTCTCTTCTGCAGACTGAACATACCCAGCTCTCTAAGTCTATCCTCATAGGGCATGGCTTCCAGGCCCTTCACCATTTTGGTCGCCCTCCTCTGGACCTGCTCCAGCTTGACCATGTCCTTCTTGAATTGGGGTGCCCAGAACTGGACACAGTATTCAAGATGAGGTCTAACCAAAGCAGAGTAGAGTGGTACCAGTACCTCCCTCGATCTAGACACCATACTCCTATTGATGCAGCCGAGAATTGCATTGGCTTTCTTGGCTGCCGCATCACACTGCTGACTCATGTTCAGCTTGTGGTCTATTAAGACTCCTAGATCCCTTTCACACGTACTGCCATCCAGCCACGTGTCCCCCATCCTATATTTCTGCATTCCATTTTTTCTACCTAAGTGTAGGACCTTACACTTCTCTCTGTTGAATTTCATTTTGTTAGCCTTGGCCCAGCTCTCCAATCTATCCAGGTCATTTTGAATTTTGATCCTGTCCTCTGGCATATTAGCAACCCCTCCCAATTTGGTGTCATCTGCAAATCTGATGAGCATGCCCTCTATTCCTTCATCCAAGTCATTGATGAAAATATTGAACAGCACTGGGCCCAGGACAGAACCCTGTGGCACCCCGCTAGTCACTTCTCTCCAGGATGAAAAGCAGCCATTGGTGAGCACACTTTGGGAATGGTCAGTCAACCAGTTACAGATCCACCTGACAGTAGCTCTGTCCAGCCCACATTTTACTAGCTTCTTTGCAAGAATGTCATGGGGAACTTTGTCAAAGGCCTTACTGAAATCGAGATATGCTACATCCACAGCATTCCCTTCATCTATCAAGCTAGTAACTCTATCATAGAAAGAGATAAGATTAGTCTGGCATGACTTATTTTTGAGAAATCCATGTTGACTTCTCGTGATTACCGCGTTGCTTTCTAAGTGATTAGAAACTGACTGCTTAATGATCTGCTCCAGGATCTTTCCAGGTACTGACGTCAGGCTGACTGGGCGATAATTATTTGGGTCCTCTTTTTTTCCCTTCTTGAAGATGGGGACAACATTTGCCCTCTTCCAGTCTGCTGGAACTTCTCCTGTTCTCCAAGATTTCTCAAAGATTATAGCAAGCGGTTCTGAAATGACCTCTGCCAGTTCTTTTAATATCCTAGGATGCAATTCATCTGGCCCCGGAGACTTGAATTCATCCAGTGCGGCCAGGTATTCCTGTACCACCTCTCTACCTATTATGTGCCGCATTTCCCCTGCTTCAGTCAGATTTGCCTCAGTCTAAGTGCTCCTATACAATATAGTAACCAAGTGCAGTCACAAATGGGTCCTTCCTTAAATAACTATGTTCTTCTCACATACAGGATCAACAGCAGCATTATTCCGTCTGTTTCCTCTCTGAGTCATGTTACATAGCTGTGCTTACACACATTCAACTATCTACCTATGATAAAGTTGGTAGACATTTAGAACTTTGGTTCATTACCTTTTTTCTTTTTAAGAAGCAGAGGTAGCAACCTTGCTTAGAGTATACACAAGAAGCAAAACTGGTCAGAGGTGGAAGGAGGGTAAAAGAAGAAGAGAAAAGAAATGGCAAAAGTTAAAAGCCTGGCCAGCAGGCAGCTCCATCTTGTTTCCTTACCTGGACAAAAACAGAGGTCCGCTTAGTTGGGTCCCACAGGAACTCCACAGTATTGAGCAAGGTAGGATGGATATGGGGTTCCAGGATGCCTACTGACATGGGGATATCTGCAATGAACGATAAAAAGACGGGGGTGTCAGGATTTCATTGCAATCTTACAACATAAATTAACATTGGGAGACAGAGTTCCACTCTAAGGGAGGATAATGCAGGCAGTGGAGGAGCTTGGAGTGTGTGGAGGGTGGTGGTGGGAGGGGCTTGGTACCTTGGCTTGTGGGGTGGGGCTGCAATGGGGGGGCGGGGCTACAGGCCGGGTCACCCCAAAAACATTGTTGCCCAGGGCAAACCTCCCCTTCCCCATGTCCCTACGTGACTGAATGCAGGGAAGCAGATGTGGAACTCTTTCTCTAATCATCCATAACAGACTTCTTCAGCTTGGAGTCTTCCAGATGTACAGCACCCAGCATCCCAATGTTACCATGATTTCTGGGGGTCCCGGGAGGAACACCTCAATGTGATCACAACAATGGGGAGGGAATTAGCACAGAGCACAAGTTTGCAATGCGAGAGGCAGGGTAACGTAGCGAGATCTAGAGCCCTATGACTACGGGGTCAGGCCGAGTCAGTGATAAGGCAGAAGTTGAAAATAATAATAATTGGTTTATTGAAATACAATCAAATACGTGTATGCAACACACTCACACAAGGAACTATAGAAATAAAGGTAGGAGTGGGATAGAGGGATTTTTAGAGGAGGTTTAGTATGGGAAATACTATACCTGTCCTGAAGCCTGGTAAAAGCAAAGAAGCAGGAGAGCGTGGATTCTCAGCATGTGGGGCTGAGGGGAAGGCTCGCTGGACAAAGCACAGCAAGGCGGGACAGAAGCCAAGAGAGATCCGAGGAAGCGCTCAAAGTCAGGGGTTCTTATAGGGAAAATTGTGGCCGCAGGCTAGTCCATACTTGGGGAAAACAATGAGTTTCAGGCTAGAGACAAAGCCTCCGAAAGGTCAGTACTTTAGATGATTGAGTTATAGCCAGATTGTCAATAGGGTAGCCAGTATGCAAACGCGGAGTGCTTGAGAGTTGTATAGTCTGCTCATCAAGCTGCCTGCGTGGGGCAGGGGATCTTTTTGTAAGTAGCGTGCAAACATAATGTGGTACTTGCCTTGAGGTCTCCTGAAGCTGCATTCGGCAATGACTGGCCTGCCTAGATCGGGAGGTGAATGGTTCGGCTATTGTCAGCCACGCCTGTGTGCATGCTTGTCCGGGGGCCTCGCAAGCACGTGGAGAGGAATGGGTACAGAAGGCCAAATTATTGATATCAAATGATATCTTAATATCCCACAAGCTTGGGCTAGAAACAGCAGTAACACCAAGCAAGCATAACCAATGGCTGTGCTGGCTGGGGATGTGGGCATAGTAATCCAACATTTCTGGTGGGTGGCAGACTGGGGGAGAATGATGTGCATATTACCACCCTTTCCTCCTCCCCTGTTTCCTCAAATCCCTCCTTTAGACCCACGCTTTTCTGAGGACTTTGGCTTGCCTTAGTCCCAAATACAAACAACATATGACTCTTCTTGCCAAGCAGACAAGAAGCAGCATTAAATACAGAAGCAAAGTCATGCATATCCAGTGACCGCAAAAGGAGAGGGGCTGACTGAATGGTGAGAATGAGAGACAGTTTGTAGGAATGCTCCATTGGCATTGGCATGATGCAGAAAGAACAAGAAGGAACTATCCAGTACACTTGGTACATCTGCAGTGGGGGACAGGAACTGCAAAAAGAGCGAAAGTATGGAAAAGTTGAATCTGCATCATTGGAGCGACTGCCTACATCAGTGAAATCATAGAATTTCAAGATAACCCAGATATAAATGTGTGACTTCACATCTCCCACTGTTATTTTTCCTGCTGTACATTTTACACTGTTAAGCTCCTTGCAGAGAGGAAGTTCTCTATCTCAACTGATTAAATTTCCTGTTGGTTCCCAACCCAGATTAAAGTAGGGGTTAGGAGTAATGTAGCCTACCAGATGTTGCTGGACTCTACATCCCAGATTTCCCTACCATCGGCTATGCTGGCTTCAGTTACTAGAAGCTGTAGCCCAAAAATATCTAGAAGGCTACATGATTTATACCCCTCCTTTTAAAGTGCCATGTATACCAAGAGTGTTGCATGTATAAATAAATAAAAATTAGAAGTGCCTGTCAAGTGAATGCAGAATAGGAAAACATGAAGAGAGAGAAAAATATGAATTAATGTCAGTGGATGGTCAGAGATGTGTTCTCTATGAAGCCTTGAAATTATATTTTGGAAGATGTTGAAGACTTTAGGGATAGAAATGTGTTGAAATAATGTTGTCACTAGTCATACCTATCAGAAGGGGTGATATTCTACATTTAGGGGGACACAGCAGAGGAATCCCTTTCCATTATTGTTACATAGAGATTGTCTATCTCTCCTGACAATCTTACATTATGGGCAGATGGCAATAGGAACAGATGCACATTCAGACATAACCAAAAGCCTCCAGAACTCAGTGTTGGTGAATCCTGTCTTACAAAAATACTTACCAATATCCAGGATGCGATCACCCGGTCGGTTCCACCTCCATCCCTCCAGCTGTTGATGTTCAGTATATTGCAGCCTTCGATCATGGAATACCACTCTGACGACACTCTAAGAAGCAAAAAGAGGCAACCAAAATTGCCCTGGGCCCTCTCTTGTTTCCACGTGGACAGAGAGGTCAAATTAAATTTCACCTGGCCAAATGTAAATGCTTTGTCTTGTTTCCCCTAAACTAACTAGGGACAAAAAGCATTCATGATTAGGAATTTTGAAGAAGGGATACCCATGTTAGCTTGTTTCAGTTAAAATAACAACACATTTGATGAAGTATGCTGTAGTGAATGAAAGCTTATGCTAAATAAAACATGGTCATCTTTAATATGCCACAAGACTCTTTGTTATAACTGAGAATGGATGGGTCGCTTTCCTATAACTACAGCTTTTCAAGTGTCATCTGAGAACTCACACAAATGGGTTTACTAGGCCTGCATGGTGCATCATAAAGACTCTTCTGGAGTTGTTATGAAAGCACTTTGGCAATAGCCCCTCCACCCAGTCCATGTGATCTGCCCAATTCCCACTTAAAACCTCAGTTCCCCGGACACCAAAGCAGCAGCCAAAGATCTAAAGACAGAGAGAATGAGACATCAAGGGGAGGATGTTGTGGGAGTTCAAAGATGACCATTCAAAGAACTACAGTCACAGGTAAGAAACTCATCCTTCTTCATGGTCTCTGTGACTCACAACAAATGAGCGACTAGTGCGCTACTCACAGTAAGAAGTGGGAGTGTCATGCAACACAAGGGTAAAGCATACTTCTCCCAAAGGCAGCATCAGCCCTGGACCTGGCATCCAACCTATAACGTGTAACAAAGTCAAGGGTGGAGACCAGTCTCCAGAGGCACACCTTTCTGATGAAGTAGCCATAGCCCTAGTAGAATAGCTGTTCACATGAACAGGAGAGTCTTTCTTTGCCAGGTCATAGGCCAGGTGGATGGTGGAAGAGACCCACTTAGAGAGGCTTTGAGATGACAAGAGGTAGATCCTTCTTGTTCAAGGAGTAACACACAAGGGACTGGCAAAAGTCAGCAGTCCTGTTGACATAAATGTCAACAGGGTACAGTTCAAGTTAGTTGTAGGGTTCTCAGTTTTGTTCACCTGGCAGATATGATTGCTACCAACAAGGATGTCCTCCAGGTAAGTAGATGGATGTCACAGACCACAATTGGCTTGAACGGTTTCTTTGAAAGCTGTGAAAGGACTAACTCCAGGCTCCACCGAGGAGTAGGTCCCAGAACTAATGGATGAAGATTCTTGTAGCCCTTCAGAAACTGCTTAACCAGTGCATTCTGGAAACAGAGAGACTTGACAATGATTTGGAAGTTGGTAGAAATTACCACCAGGTAACATCCAATGGAAAAGAAAGAGAGATCCCTGTTTGGTAGTGATAGAAGAATCTCCAGCACATCATGGACATGTGCTTGGTCCTCAGAGATGATCCCCCTATGCTACAAGAAGGACAAGAACTTGGCCTATTTGTAGGCATAGGACCTTTGTGTAGCAGGTCTGAGTGCAGCTGCGATAATTTGTTGAATGAATCTCTTGGATCCACCCAAGAGAAAGTTTAAGGAACACCCTCCAAGCTGTCAGCTTGAGAGTGTCCAGGTCTGGATGTCTCACTTGCCTGTTATTCAGCATCAGGAAATCTGCTCTCTCCCAAAGGCTGAGGTAGGAGCCCTGAGTGAGGTGAAGGAGAAGGACTAACCAATGCTGCCTGGACCACTATGGGGTGATCAGGATGCACTTCACCTTGTCTCTCTGAATTTTGGTAATCACCCTATTCATGATGGGAAACATAGGAAAGGTGTACACAATGGGGCCTCCCTAAGGAAAAAGAAAGCATTGCCAATGTGCTCTGGAGCAGTAGGTCTGGCACTGCCTGTTCTGTACCAAAGCAAAGAGATCTCTTCCAGATTGCCCCACTTTCTGAAGACAGTGCAAAACATGTCAAGATGAAGTCTCCATTTATGCAAGAGGTTGGAGCCTTGCTGAGAGCATCAGCTAGGACTTTCTCCTCCTCTGGGAGATGGATTACAGAGATGGAGATGCCCCTGCCAATGCACCAGCCCCATAGATGGAGTGTGAGCTGGAGTAGGGTGGCTGATCTTGCTCCTCCCTGTTTGTTTAGGTAGTACGCCACTATCATCTTGCCAAAGACTGCCTGAACAATGTTGCCACACAGCAGAACCTTGAAAGCCTTGAAAGCTTTCACCACAGCCAGCATCTCAAGAGCATTGATGTGGAGATCACTCTTTTCCTCTGTCCAGCAACCTTTGATCAAGAGCCCTTCCATGTGGGCTCCTCATCCTTTCACAGAAGCATCTGTCATCACCAGTGTTGTGAGTTGATGAGGAAGGAACAGCATGCCCACTTGGATGTTCTTGGGATCAAGCCACTATTCCAGGGATCAATGAACAGCCCTCAGTATGTTGAGACACATCCAAGGGGAATCGACAAGTGGGTCAAAGCAGTACAGGAACCAGGCCTGCAGACGACACATCCAAAGCTTTGCATGCAGTGTTACCGATGTTGTGGAGGCCATGGACCCAAGTGGCTCCTGAATTGTTAAGTGTAACTGCCCAGTTCCCTGCCTAAAGGGTTAAGTTTCTTGTTCCTTCACTGGCTCTCATAGTCATGGCAACGGATAAGAAACTTTCCCAGCCGCTAGTTAGAGGACAAGATAAGCTACTGAAAATTTCACATAACAATTGCAGATGTTTTAACTAAGGATTCTGTTCTCATTTGCTTCTTGTTTTTCACTGTCTTCACACTGTCTGCTTGTCAGCCTTGCTGTGCAGACACAGATGGAAAATGGATTTTACCTAGCTTTGCTTTTTCATGTATTCCGGCTTTGCAATAAACACAAAGTTTAGTATATTTTTTGGCCTCTCTCTCTGGTCTTTTTGGATGTATGCTGTTTTGATCTGCTTTTGATGCACTGGTGGACTGTGGGTCATGCTAGCTTGCAGCATGCCCCCTGGGATTCCTCAACAGGTTATGGGCCCAGCACGCTTCCGCTGCTCCTCCCTGTTGTGCCGGAGTGGTTCTGAGGCCAAGTTTGATGGATTGTGCCTGTCTGCAGCTGTGTCTGTGATCCCCAAAGCTGGTAGTGAGTGCCTGGAGCCGGGGACTGAGTAATTATGGAGCCCAAGCCTGTGAGCAGTTTGCCTTTGACCAGGCTGAATGGCAGCAATTATCTCACTTGGGCTGTCAAGATGGAAATGTATCTTCAAGGGGAAGGTGTCTGGGGAGCTGTTTCTGTTCCACTAGACCTCCCTAGAGATGCCGGTGAAGCCCAGAAGGTGAGGCAGAAGGCCACGTCGCTTATTTTTCTAGCTGTGGAAGACGACCAGCTGTTTTACATCCGTGATTTGGCCAATCCAAGAGACTGTTGGGTGGCCCTCCGCGATGTCTACATTCGCACAACTGCAGGTAGTAAATTGTTGCTCATGAAAAGACTTTACGAGATGAAATTGAGGCCAGGCGTGTCCATCAAGCAGCATTTGCAGACACTGGCCGAAATCTTTGTTGTCCTACGTGAGAGAGGGAGAGTTATGTCTGAGATTGACAAGGCTTACTGCATCCTGTGTTCTCTGGATCCCAGTTGGGACGTTATAGAGGCAACTTTAGAGGCTGTTCCGGAGCAGACCCTGACTGTGTCCTATGTAACTTCTTGCCTGCTGGAAGAAGAAGAAGGTCGTGCCCAGAGGAGCGCCCTGCAACCTCCCCAGCTACCTGCTGCTGCAGAGCCAGGATCCGGGCGGAGATCTACCCAGGCTGGTGAGTCCAAGCCGCAGGGGCTGGTGAAAGCCAACGCTGCAAGAAGGTGCTATCGTTATGGATCTACCTCCCATCTCAAGAAGGACTCTCCACTGGAGAAGCAAGGTGGGAGAGGTGCTTGAGGCAGAGGCTTCAGAGGAGGCTGTGGGAGTCATCCACGAGTTGCCGTTGCAACAGACTGTGTGGTTTCTGAGAGCTGTCGGGACACTGATGAGGTTTTTTGGCTGTTGGACAGTGGTTGCTCTCAGCATCTGGTGAACTGTGAAGGTTTGTTCAAGTGTTTGAATCAAGCCGGTGTTGCTACTGTTGCCCTGGCTGATGGGACTAAAGCAAAGGTCAAGAGAGTGGGGTCTGCCTATATACCTGCTCTAGAGATGTATCTTGTTAAAGTGTTGTATGTGCCTTCACTTGATTTCTGTCTACTCTCTGTTTCAGAGTTAACTCAAAATGGGTTTGAGGTTTTGTTCACAAAGCGTGAGGGCAAGGTACTGAAAGATGGGGCTGTTTGTGTTGTGGCAGAGTTGAGTGAGAAACTGTACAAACTCAAGCCCAGACTCAGTGCTTGTAGTGTATATGATAACAAACCACAACATGATGACTGTATTCATTTGTTGCATAGAAGGATGGGACATGCTAGCTTTCTTGTGTTGAAAAAGTTAGCAGACAGCTGCAAGGGATGTTCTTTGAAATCCTGTGCTACTTTTCTTGACTGTGCCATTTGCAAACAGTCTAAATCCATGCAGTTTCCTGCGCCCAGATCCAGTTCATGGGTTCCTGATGCTCCTTTCCAACTTGTTCATGCTGATGTAGTTGGACCCATTTCTCAGTGCAGTTTGGGGGGAGCCAGATTTTTCCTGTTTTTAGTAGATGACTACAGCAGATACACGTTCTGTTATCTGTTGAAGCAAAAGTCTGAGGTGTGTCAAATAATTAAGAACTGGTGTGCGTATGTTGAGAGACAATTTGAATGCAGGGTCAAAGCGTTCCAATCAGATCGTGGAGGAGAATTTCTGGCTGAGAGTCTGCAACAGTGGTTCAAAAGCAAGGCCATTGTGCACAGGACAACTGCCTCCTATGCCAGTTTTCAAAATGGCGTAGCAGAAAGAACCACTGGAGTGCTGCAAACGCTCATGCACTCCTTGCTCAGTGATGCAGATTTGCCTCTGAATTTCTGGGGAGAGGCAATTCTGACTGCCAGTTACATACACAACAGGCTTCGGAGTTCTGTTTTTCAGACCACTCCATATGAGCGTCTGTTTGGCAAGCAGCCTTCTATTGCTCACATGAAGGTCTTTGGCAGTTTTGCCTGGGTTCATATTCCTAAGAGTCAAAGGAGGAAGGGAGAGCCAAAAGCTCAACGCCTGAGATTCTTAGGGTATAAGCCCAATTGTAAAGGTTATAGATTTTACGCAGGAAATGGGCTCTGCATGGTGTCTAGGAATGCAACTTTTGAGGAACACGCAAACTGGCAGCGTGTTCAAGCTGGTTCTGAAGTCCTCCTTCCTGTCTTTCATGAGCCTAGCGTTCGGCCAAAGCAACCTGCCTCCTCAGTTCTTGGTCCCTTAAGGGTTAAGCCTGAGCCTGAGCCTGAGCCTGAGCCTGAGCCTGAGCCTGAGCCAGAGCCTGAGCCAGAGCCTGAGCCAGAGCCAGCGCCAGCGCAGGAGGAGGGGCCTGCGGGGGGTGAAGCGGCTCCAAGCACAGAAGTGAGAAAGAAAAGAGCTGCAAAGCGGTCATGCAGCCGTGATGATGATGCCGGTCAGGTAGTTCAGCCGGCACAAATACCCAGGAGGTCAGAGAGAAAGACGAAGGGAAAGGCTCCAAAACGCTATTCTCCCACTTCACTTGCAGCGCGTGCTTGTTTTGTAAATTGTGAGCCAACCAGTTTTGCTGAAGTGGAGCAAATGTCTGAAAACCAGGCTGCGCCCTGGTGGCAGGCAATGCAGGATGAAATTGATTCCATAACCCAGCACAAAGTCTACACATTGTGTGAACTTCCAAAGGGTGTCAATCCTGTTGATTGCTGGTGGGTCTACAAGCTGAAAACCACTGCTGATGGGCATGTTAAACACAAGGCTCGTCAGGTGGCCCGAGGGTTTGCCCAAGATGAGCAATCCTATGATGAGGTTTTTGCGCCCACAGTTAAGATACAGTCCATTCGGTTGGTGCTGGCCATTGCAGCTCAGAGAAATGCTTTGGTCACACACTTTGATATCACAACTGCCTATCTCAATGCTGATTTGCCAGAGGAAATTTACTTAACACAGCCCGATGGTTTTCACCAGGGAAAGGAGAACCTGGTGTGGAAACTTCACAAATCTCTGTATGGTCTAAAGCAGTCAGCTCGTTGTTGGAATATGTGTTTAGACAAAGCTTTGCAGGAATGTGAGTTCAGACAGAGCAAAGCTGATCCCTATGTGTATGTCAGAGGTACAGGGAAAAAACAAGAGATCCTCTTGGCATATGTTGATGATTTGTGACACACAAAAACAAGTGCAGGATTTTGCCAGTGAACTAGGCAAGAAATTCCAGATCAAAAACCTGGGGCCAGTTCAAAATTACCTTGGGATTGCAATACAGAAAACCAAGGGTGGTTTCCTACTGAACCAGAAACAGAAAATTATGAAATTGTTGGAGAAATGTAACATGACTGATTATAAAAGTGTAAAAATGCCAGTGGTGCCAGGAGTTAACAAAAACACTGGAGATGTGTTGTTTTCAGACAAACAGTTGTATCAATCTGTGATTGGGTCTCTTCTCTATCTAGCTGAGTCCAGTCGTCTCGACATTGCCCTAAGTGTAAACATATTGGGAAGGGCCAGCTCTCAGCCTACTCAATACCACTGGCAAGGTATGAAAAGGGTGTTAAGATACTTAAAAGGTACCATAGATCACTGTTTGTGTATCACTCCTGTTCAAACGCCAGAAATTGTCTGCTATTCTGATAGTGACTTTGCAGAGGATGTGTCAGATCGGAAAAGCACATCTGGCTGCGTTGTGAAGTACAGTGATGCTCTGGTTTACTGGAAAGTTAAAAAGCAGAGTACCCTGGCCACTTCCACTGCTGAAGCAGAATTTGCAAGTTTGTCTTCCTTGTGTAATGAGTTGGTTTGGTTCACACAGCTTGTAAAAGATGTAAACATATCCATTGATACGCCAGTGAATGTTTTTTGCGATTCTCAAGCCTGTATCCAAATGGCTGTCAGTGACAGAGTCAAGTCCAGAACCAAACATGTGGACATCAAGCATCAAAATGTAAAACAGTCTGTTCAAAACAAGGTTATCATATTGACATAGCCATGTTTAAATATTTGAAGGGATGCCATGTAGAGGAAGGAGAGGGCTTGTTTTCTGCTGCTCCAGAGACCAGAACAAGGAGCAATGGATTCAAGCTGCAGATAAGGAGATTCCACCTGAACCTCAGGAAGAACTTCCTGATGGTCAGAGCCGTCCGGCAGTGGAATGTGCTGCCTCGGAGTGTGGTGGAGTCTCCTTCTTTGGAGGTTTTTAAGCAGAGGCTGGATGGCCATCTGTCGGCAGTGCTTTGAGGGTGTTCCTGCATAGCAGGGGGTTGGACTGGATGGCCCGTGTGGTCTCTTCCAGTTCTACATTTCTATGATTCTATGATTCTATGCTTCTGAAGAAAATCTGGCTGATGTATTTACAAAAGCTCCTTCTGCTGTCAAACATACTTAAATGCTTAGCCAGATGGGGATAATAGGTCCTACAGTTCCAACACGCGAGATAGCTACGGAACAAGAGGAGGAGTGTTAAGTGTAACTGCCCAGCTCCTACCTAAAGGGTTAAGTTTCTTGTTCCTTTGCTGGCTCTCGTAGTCATGGCAATGGATAAGAAACTTTCCCAGCCACTAGTTAGAGGACGAGATAAGCTACTGAAACCTTCCCATAACAATCTTAGATGTTTTGACTAAGGATTCTGTTCTCATTCGCTTCTTGTTTTTCACTGTCTTCACACTGTCTGCCTGTCAGCCTTGCTGTGCAGACACAGATGGAAAATGGATTTTACCTAGCTTTGCTTTTTCATGTATTCCAGCTTTGCAATAAACACAAAGTTTAGTATATTTTTTGGTCTCTCTCTCTCTGTCACTGGTGGACTGTGGGTCATGCTAGCTTACAGCATGCCCCCTGGGATTCCCTGGTGCTTATTCTGCATATGCATTGGCACTACAGAACAGCATTAGTCAAGTTCTTGAGCCTCTCATCCAACATGTAGGCAGCCAAAACATGGGAATTGAGAATGGCATCAATTAACTTGATAGTCTCAGATGGCTGCAAATGAGACTTCTTATGAGTCACAACCAACTCCAATTAGTTAAGTAGGCAAAGTGTCATGCTGATGTCAGTAAGAAGACAGGTCATGGAATGGACAACAAGGAGCCAAATGTTGATGTAAGAGAATACAATGACATCTTGTTGCTGGAGCCATGCAGCCACAAATGCCATGCACTTCATGAAAACACATGGTGCAGTGAAAGTCTGATAGGAAAGATGCAGAATGATGGGCCCTTCTTCCCATGGTGAAATAGAGGAAGTGCCAATGTGATGGTTGGATCACAGTATGGAAGTACATGTCCTTCACCTCCAACATTGCAAAGTCACATGATGGTACCTAGAATGACCACCTGGAAACGTCTGGGCTGAATGTAAAAGTCAGTGTTCCTCAGCTCTAGGACAGGATGAAGGCCTCCATCTTTCTTCCACATAATGAAATAATGGGAGAAAAAACCTTGTGGGATGGAGGGAATGGGAATTAGTTCAATGTCCAGAATCTAGGGGCATTCCTGCACTACACTGTTATAATGCTATTATTCCACTTTTAACATCCTGTGGAATTCTGGGGTTTGTAGTTTACTGAGGCCAAAGAGCTCTCTGGCTGAGAATTTTAAATGTCCCTCCCTAAACTACAAACCCCAGGATTCCATAGGATGTTGAAAGTGGAATAAGAACACTATAACAGTGTAGTGTAGAAATGCCCTAGGTGTCAGATGTTATAGCAACCCAGGCATGGCAGTAATCTCGAAGTATGTTGCTGAAGAGAGGAGCAGTAGTGAACAGAGGGCTGATAGAGGAGTCAAAGACAGCACTTGCCCATGTTGGGGGACTTTTTATGATATGACTGCAGGCAGTCACTAGCAGCTGCTGAAGACTTCCACAGTGAAAACAATGGGAATGTAGATTTTCTTGAGCATCTGGATGTTGAAGGGTTGAAGGAATGCTTCAGTCCTGAAGACTGCCTAGACCATCTGTAATGGGATCAGGATGACAAATGAGCTTGAGGTTGGAATCCACATTTCTTAGTGGTCATACACATTTTATGCACATGCTCCAACCTGTCGTCCATCTTCTTAAAGAGGCCATCCTCATCAAATGGAAGGTCCTCTACTGTTGTTGGAGATTGGCGTCACAATCCAGACAACCACAGCCATGTATGCCTTCTAAACGTGATTGCCACTGTCTTTTATCATCTTCTTATGTCCTTCCTTCTTATGTTCCTCTTAGGTCAAAGAGATGATGTCTCTTTTCAAAGCAATATTTTAAAAAAGAAGCCTTCACCTTAAAGGATCAACCTGGTGTCAGTGGAACTGTAGATGGAACCTCAGGTTCAACCTCATGAACTGATTTCAATAACTATTCCGGCCTGCAGAATTAGAAGCAGTCCTTGTAGCACCATTCTTAAAGCCTGGGTCTTACAAAAATCTTTTAATGTGGTGCCAGGGGCAGTGTGATAACTGAAGCCCCTGTCAGAGCTGCTGATGACAAGCAGCAACTGTTGGTCCCTGTTGCTGAGGGTGGAGATGACGAGCAGCAGCTGTTGGTCCCTGTGGCTCTGGCTGGAGATGAGTCCTGCAGCTCAAGAGCTCCCCCTGCTGCCATGGACCAAGCAGGCTTGGACATTCCTCTGCCCTTTAGGGCAACCGGGATCCAGTTCTGAAGATGCTTTGGAGCCTGTGTCAATCAGCCCACAAACAAGGCGGAGACTCAAGAGAGCTGAGCAAAGGGAGGCTTCCTTGATTAAGTTCAAGAAGCAGTGACTAGCCACACCTGTGTCTTGGGCTATATAACTGCCTGCCTGGAAGCTTTCCTTTGCTTGTAGCAAATTTTCTACAAGTCCTCTCTTTGCCTGTTCCTTGCTTCCAGCACCCAGCTCCTGATCCCTTGGATTGGTCTCTTGGCTCCAGACCCCTGGCTTTTGGAACTCTGACTACGGCTTTTGCTTGTTGCTCTGGCTTAGGTAAATGGACTTCCCTTCAGTAAGTGCTTCCTTGACTCCTCCCAGCAGGACTCTGCTAGCTCTCCCACTCCCTTTTCCAGGCTGTCTCGCCGCCCGGGTCTCTGACCCTGACAGGCAGTCAGTGCGGATGAGGACTGTGGAACTGAACCACGGCCGGAAGCAGAGGGGACATCCATAAAGGTCAAGACTTGCTTGTATAGAAGAGCTTTAAGCCTGGATGACTGATCTTTGTACACCTGAGAGGTCACCACTTTACAGTTAGCATATGACCCAACATTGTGGCCTTCTCCAAGGCACAGAAGGCAATGCAAATGCCCGTCAATATCAAAAATTTTAGCTCCACAAGAAGTACACTTCTTAAATGAACCAAAGGTCATCTTAACTGTTGAGGGTGGGAGGCCATTAACTGAGGACCAAAGGCCAGACATAGCCAAAGAACAGTCCAAGACCAATATAGACAGCGTCCAAAGCTAAAGCCAAATCAAGATCCAAACAGAAAAGGCCAAAACACACGCCAATAATTAAGAAACCAGAAAAACAGTTAAATAAGTGATAGAGCTCACCAACAGCTCCTTTGATATTGATGCTGCTGCTGCAGTGGACAAAAAGGAACTGGTCCATAGGAGAAGCTACCACCAGAAAGTTTGCAAGAACAGCTCTAGAAGGTTGCAAATGATGCACTGCACAGGCACAAGAAACCCATCTGTGTGAGTAACAGAGACCACGAAGAAGCTGAAAATGTGTGAATTAGAAGAACGAAAACTCATTTAGTTTTGCGCTAGCTAATGAATGAGAGGGGAATTGGCTTACAATCCTATCCCTGTCTCCGTACCACATCAGTTCTACATGTCCTCCAACATGTGGGGCCAAGCAACTTCAGAGTGTGGTCAAGATTGCAAAAGTTATTAATAAGGAACATACTAGAGAGAAGAGGCTGCAGTACTTTGCTTTTGCCTGAACCTACTGGGAAGGGAAAGATTTTGTTTCTTCCTCTCTCTTCTCCATTGCTCAGTTAATTGAATGCAAACAACTTTTGTGCTTTGAACTCAGCTCACAGGACTCGATCTGAGGATGAAGAAGCAAAGTAGGAGGAGGACAGGGAAACTGGGACATTTTGAAAGCAGCTGACAAAGTGGGACAGCAAAAGAATAGTAGGGACTGTCCCTGATAAACTGAGACTGTTGGAGAGTACGGCTCTACTTCCCACTGAAACAAGATGTAGCTAAAACAAACCCTTGAAATTCAGACACACCCAAGCCAATGAGACATAATTCCATAAAGCTTCCAGATGAAAATGAAGTAGTGAGGAAAAGAAGGAGAGGATCTGACTACTGGCTGCAGCAGTTGGTGAAGTGAATTATGAAGGACTGATCTACCTTAGAAACAGGCCCAGGTTGTATCATTAGGCAAAGTGAGGAAGTTTCTGTTGGAGGAGAGAACTGCGTATGTCATACAGCCTGCTTTGTACTTCCTAAGCCAAACTACTGTCCTTAAAGTGCTATGGAAATGATTGACTGACTGGTTGACTGTAGGTATTAATCCCTTTCCTGACCATAAGGCCCTGAAAAGATGTACAAAACAAGATATGAAAATGTATCTTAAAACCCGTTTTAAAGCCAGCTTTAGAACCATTTTAAAAAAACAATAACAAAGGTGAAGCACAATACTACAGTTTTAACTGCCCGCCTGGAAACTCAACCAAGACGGAGCCAATTCAGCTTCCTTAGAAGGGGATACCACTGCCAAGGTGAGCTGCTACAGAAAAAGCCCTCTCTCGGGTAGTCACAGCCACTGCAGCTTCCTAGCAGCATAACGCACGCAAACAGGACCTGTACCGACAAGATTTCTGCTCCTTATCATCGGTGTTGCCAAAGGCTAGGCTAGTCAGCTAGTGTATGTGGATTGGGAGAAAGGAAGATACCTTGTCCCTTGCCTCAGGCAGTCCTGGTGGGCACATCAAGAGTTGTATAATAATGTATGTCAAAATACTTCAAAGATGTAAATTCTCTCCTCTCTTCCCACTGTTGCCTTCCAGCAGGGTTGGAAATCATGCAGCCCCCCAAATGTTGAACTGCAGCTCTCGGCAATGATTTCAGTGGTAAAGAATGCTGGGCGTTGCAGTTCATCAACATTTGATGGGCCCCATGATTCCCATTTCTGTGCTACAGTCACAGTGCAGCCAGATGTTTCCACTAAGAAAATGTTTCAGCAGCCACTGCTGTCCGCAAGAGGAGTAGAAATGTATAATAAAGATAATGATCCTTGGGAAAGCCGGGGAGGCACTACAGGATTCAAATTTGTGGGAGAGGGGTATGTGGCTCAGATAGTGGCTACCCAGGCCACCAGTACTGCTAGGCTGAAGAGGAAGCCATTGGCAATTTGGGCTATGACATCGGAATAGATTTTAATATGTCTGGCCTCTTTCTTTTGGGGGTTCTTTAGCTTTTGCTATAAAAACATAGAAGTGGATTAGGTCCAATTAATATTTCATCCTGATCTGCTTTAGTGTGCGGTTGAGGAAAGATTCTTCTCGAAAAGGACCCATAAACAAGGACTGGTGAGAATATCCTTATCTAGTTGATATCCAAGACTGCCAAGTCAAAAGTTTCAATTTCTTTGAACAAAAAGACTGCAACTGGCTGTTATGACTAGTATTACCAGACCTATTGCTCTTTTCAACCAACCTTCATATTATACTGTGCTCATGGATTCTGCAGTGAGTGATAATGCTTTCGAGTACCCTAGATTTTTTTTTACAATGCTCATCTATTCTCCCTTTCCCAACCCTCACCTTCAGCAACTTGCGCCCCTCTGAAAATTCTCCCATCTTGGGGTTACATAGCATCCGGATTTCATATGATTGTCCTGGAAAAGAGTAGACTCAATCAGGAATGGAAGGACAGAGAGTAACAAATGTGTTGAAAATCCAAAATATCAACCCCAAATCTTCAATTATATATATGTGGGAATGCTATCTGCATTTATATTGAGTTAACTTGTGATTTCATGGCAAATTCTGATGTGAAGGAGCTCCCTGTGAAAAAACCCCTAGTCACAAAGCAGGAAAGACCCAGAGTTAGAAGTCCAGGACAGAGAAAAAGGGAGATTATGTTGTGCTACTATCTGATACTTGAAGGGATAACACTTTGATTAAAAACTCCACCGTAAAGCAAACACCCCAAACAAATGACTAATAAAATTTCACTGTTAAATTTATAGGGATATGGCTGCAGCCCTTCATATGTGGGAGTAAGTAGCCTTTAATTAGGCATAGCTTACCTCTTACTGTATAAGCTTAACTGAAGCCATTTCCGCACTAGCCTGTTATAGTACTATTATTCCACTTTCAACATCCTATGGAATCCTGGAGTTTGCAGTTTAGGGAGGGGCCGGCCAGCCCCTCCTTCAACTGCAAACCCCAGGATTCCATAGGATGTTGAAAGTGGAATAATAGCGCTATAACAGGCTAGTGTGGAAATGGCCCTGGTGTTGTCATTTAAACCAGCCTTTCCCAGCTTGCTGCCTTCCAAATGTGGACAGCAAATCCCATCATTCCCATCTACTATGGACATGATGGCTATAACTGACGGGGAGTATATCCCACAGAGTATATCTGGAGGGTGCTCCATTGAGGAAGATGATTTTCGCCCTTGAAAACCTTACTATTACTATTTCAAAGGAGAGCAGCCATTTTAAGTTGATTTCGCCAAAAACAATTAAGAGATCTGTACAACCCTCAAGACTAATTGTTTTATAGGAACATGAGCTTTTATAGGCTATAAGCACATTTCATCAGCAATAGCTTTGTGACTGGCAAGTATTAATAATGTCACTGTCAACTTTAGTACTTTAAGTATGCCCTTTCCTCTGACTTCACAGTCTACAGTCTCACCCCAATCATGTGCATTGTGGAGATACACTGAAATTCTGGATAATACTTCATGCCTCTGGTAAAATGGGCCATTGTCTATGAAAATTCAAATTATGATAAATGGTTTAGTGTTTCAGCTTTCATAGGACTTTTTGTTATTGTCACATCCACTTGCCAGAGCACGGAGCCTCCATCAGTTATCCGGGTGCTTTAGCAGATAATGTCACTAATGGAGGAGAGATCCAGAACTACATTCCCTTGTGTTCTTCCTCCATCACACCACCAGTGTGGGCATGGTGTGCATTCTGCTGCCCATTACTAGCATAGCCATAGTGTTAAGCCACTGTTTATTCAGTGGCTTGCCTAAAGTCATGCATTCTCACAATCCCAGTTTGCAATCTGGCTAGGTATAATGATGCTGGTCTACCTTATAGGGAAGGTTGTCAGGAGTGTTCAGCTATCTATCTACAATATTTATTTAAATGCTTCCTTCCTGCTCTCCGTGGTAAGATCTCAAGGTAGCATACAGCTAAGACGAATATAAACAATTTAAAATAGTTCCAGATAACAATGATAAAATAATTTAAATCAGATAAAGGATATTGAAGGGATCACTATCTTAGAACAAAAGAAAAGGCTAAAACAAAACCATGCAAACATATGCTTTTTTTAAAAATTATGTCCCAGAAGCTTTAATAAAAAGCATGTTTTAAATTGGCACTTAAAGGAAACTAATTTGACACAAGCTGAGTTTCTAAGGGAAGAATATTCCATAAATGGGGTGCCACAGCAGAGCCTCCCAGACATCCCAACATGATATGTTGTCCCTTTGGTGGAATATGCAGGACAACCCCTCTAACCAATAAATAGCACTCAGAGGTGTGTGTGTGTATGTACATATACAGAGAGAGAGCGAGAATGTGCCTTCAAGAATCAAAGTCCCAAGCCATTTAGTGCTTTGAATGTCATCACCAGCACCTCTGATTCAGCCCAGAAGTGAATTGACAGCCTGACATCAAGGCAATGCATATGGACTGCTGTAAGCTCTTTAGAAAAGTGCTGTATGCATTCAAAATATTCTTACTTCGTGAAATCTGTTGAATAATGAAAACGTTTGAAATAAGAAGCTTGCTTCTCAGAATTAAAAATCTGATGGGTGTGTGGGGTTTTTTGTTTTTGTTTTGCCACTGATGCAAGTGAACATTGCAATATAAATACAGTGAACATCCTCTTACTAGCTACACTGGAAAATAATTAGGATGCAGAGAAGCCACCCTATATTAAGAACAAACATCTATTTATAGGCTTATGTGCTATAGTGCATTGTCTTCAAAGAATCATTTCAAGCATTTGCCATGGCTTGTCAAAAGCCAATCTGGGCCACATCCTACATGTGCTGGTGGTGGATGTGTGTGACTCTCTTAGCAAAGACTCACACAGCTGAACTTCAGAGTAAATGGAGCAGGAGCTTCTACACTGGAATGAAATAACATACAAAGGGCCATTAGTGCTCACCATAGACCAAGACCTAAATGCTGCAATCCTTTTGAAAAAAAAGATGTATTGATGACATCCCAATCTTCTTTGTGTTTACTGAGAAACAAGCCCCATCACTGAGCTTCATTCAAAATTCTCACAGGTAAATATGCATAAGATGAAGCCTTCACTCAGCATGGAGGTCAAGTCCTCTTCCCTTTAGTTCTCTTCCTAGCATAGGGTTGGGCAACTGAAACCACCCAGATAGGGCTGACCCGCAAATTCCATCAATCACAGCCAGCACAACCAATGGGAAAAGATTATGGGAGTTGCAATCTAACATCATCTGAAAGGCTGCATGTTCCCCAGCTCAGGGGCAAGTTCTTATGGAGACAAAAGCTGATAGGAAGTGATCAGTTGAGGGACTCTCTGTGTGTCTGTCTGCCTGTTTTGGTGTTGGTGTCAATTCTGTCTGTGTGAGAGAGAGAAAGAGTAAAAAACCAAATAGTGCAAGAAATAGTTATGGACCTGCACCATCATACAAAACACCAAAAACCACCAGATCCATCCAGTGTGCCCATGACTCATTCCTAACTAGCAGCCACTGCTGAGGAACAAACATAGAAAGATCAATTATAGGTAATGAATGCCCAAAGAAGGGCCATTATTATTTCTGAAAGTATTAAACAGCATTGTCTGAATAACTTACACCAGGACTGTGGAACATCTAGCCCCCCCCCCCAGATGTTTCTGACTACAGTTCCCTTAAAACCTTGCCATTGACCATGCTGCATAGAGCTGATGCAAGTTGTAGGCCAAAAGTTCTGGAGGCCCAAACCACAGCATTAAGGTTGCAACATTATAGCCATTCAGCTGAGAGTAAGCCCCATTGCAATCCATGGAATTGAGTTCCAAAGAGACATGTAGGTACAAGATTGCCCCAAAAGTCATCTGTACAGTATTTGAAAGGTCTGGTAGGTTAGTGGAAGGAAAGAACTGAACGTCTATGAAATGATGTGTTGATAACATGAATGGCAATCATTAGATGTTACAAAAGGGGTACTTGTACAGGACAATCTTATGCATATTTACTCAGAAGTAAACTGTGCTTTAAATGGGACTTATTCCCCCTAAGTACCACCAACCTTTCCCTTCTTTTTCTTTGTTTGAGAAAAGTTAAGGAATATTAAGGAGACTGAAGTTAATAAAGAGGGCCAACTATTCATTTTGATTTAACTGAAATGAAAAGTGCTATATTATTCTGTTCAGCATCATCCTGTTCACTTCATATTTATATAGATAAACCAAGTGGAAATTTGCCCTCTAAAATCTTTTTTCCAGACTTTCCTCTGTGGACACTGATGGTGCTACTCTCTGAATGCGCTGATACATGAGGAGAACTTGGTATATAGCATCAGCATTTGACTTTTTTTTTTCAACCAACATTTGTCAATATCTGAAAGACTACTTGTGATCAAATCATATATTCAGATCAAATGATCTATTAGCTTGATACATTTATATTTAGCCAATCAAGAAATGTCCCATTCAATCGATAAAAATATCAAAATGGAAAAACTGTCAAGGGTACAAACAATCCTATGCTCAGTGACTTCAGAGTAAGCCCCATTCCACTCAAGGTGACTTACTCCAAAGTAGACATGTACAGGATTGTCCTATTAAGTTTCAAATTTTCAGATGAAGCTTGACATTGAAATCCAGATTACAATCTCTGGAAATAATTTGAATCTCTAAGTTTCAGATCAGTTCTACCATAGCACCTTTAACGTATCAGCAACTTTACATAGATAAAATCCATTGGCACATAGATAAAATCCATTGGCACCTTCGAAAACTCAATCACAGTACTTCCAGCAGCACCCTGGCCAGTAAAAGCCACCTTTGGTTAAGCCCCAAACTGCTCTTAGTTCAAAAACAAGACAAAAACTTTCCATGTTTTCAATTGTCTTAGCCACTACGTATATTGAAAAAAACAATACATTTAGTGTGGTCTAGTCAGCATGTCTTATGCTCACCACTAGGTGGGAGCATCTAGGCAAAACTCAATTACTTCTAGATAAATTCAACTCACTTCAATATATTCACAATCACACAAGCATTTGCCATAGGCCTTACCTTGGTTCAAATAGGTGAGGGTTTCCTCATGCTGTTTGACAGCTGGAGAGGTAACAGCACACAGAATGTATTGGAAAGATGGGCAGTGTTGTTCAGCTGATGTTGAAATGCTGTTTGGTTCCTCCTGTTTCAGGAATGGCAATGCTAGAGGTTCCCTGCAGAGAGCAAAAAAGGTTGTGGAAATGGGCAGTATCCCCAAACATTTATCTCATTCACAAATTAGAAAATGCCTACAGCAGAAAGCAATTACAGGGGAGAAACTAGGTTGCAACTACTAAGTCATACACAGTGATATGTGCCTTCAATGATTCACAGCAGGCAAATTGTTCTTTTCATTGTGTTACAATTGCTATTATTCTCAAACACATATGTGCCTAAAATTTTCCTAGTACGGTTCACACATTGAAAGCTAAGGCAGTCGCTGCACACAGGCTCAGAATCTAACAGACACAATACTAAAGGTAAAAGAAGCGAGGAGGGAAGAGGAAAGCAATAGACACTTTCTCTGGCTGATGGACGGGACCGGGATGTTTTTCTCTCTTGCCCTGATGTTCCTCCTGGGAAGCAATCTCCCAGAGTCGCTTGGGCCCCTGGCCAGAATTTGCTGTGCCTTTCCATTCTCCAGTCCTAGGGCAGCAAATGTTAGGATGCTGAAACCGACATATTTCTGCCTATCTGTCTGCCAATTACAGGCTATTTTCTACAATCCATGTGTTTCTTTATGGAAGAAAGTGGTCTGTCAGTTGTGGAGGGTGGTGTAGTGGTGGTTTGCTTTTCCCATGTCCCTAATCTGAGTGTTACTTGTAAAGCGGCCAAATCATCTCAAGATATTTTGCTGCCTGAGACAAAGGCCTAATTCCAACCAGAAAAGATCAATTAAATCAACTGCTTAAGGGCAAATCAGCACATAGGTAAATCTTATTGGGCAAATTCAATGGGCCTCCTCTAGTTGGAACTAGCAACTGAGTTATTTCATTGTAGATTTTTTTTAAAAGATTTTGTTTTTGGACATAAACAACAGTATAAAAAGACTGTGTATCCAGGCTTATATAGACAAGTTCTTAATACAAACAATTGTAAAAAGTATTAGTCTTTAATATATTTTCTTGCCTCGTCTTGTCTTTTTTTCTTTTATCCTTTTATGTCTCTGCCACAGAACCAATGCTTTGATTTATCTTGTTTGGCTCCAGAGGAAACACTGGCAACACTTGTTTTAACACCTTAAAATGAGCTTCTTCCAAATTTCAGCTGTTTTTGTTGTGGACACCATGGGGATGATTCTTCATTTGCAAACACAATACGTTTATACCATACTGAGACAAAACATTGGCTTCCATTATGCAAGGATATTAATTTAAATCAGTGTGTTTTACCAGTTGAGCATCTACAGTCAGAGGTAAGCAGCAAAGTGTTAAATGGAACTTATTCCACTTGGGACTGGTAACTGAATGACACTGAATACCCCTTATCCCCCAATCAATACATAGAATCCAAGTGGCAGCTGAATTTTATCTCAGCAATGATAGAGGAAACAGTGTCCTCAATCTACCTGGGAACAGCAGGTTAGCTTTAAGGGGGAGAAACACAGGACTGGTCACCTTAGGGGACCCAAGAGCAATGACAGGAGGCTGCCACCTTGGCCCCCAGCACTTGCTGTCCAGGATGGCTGCCTCCCTCTGCAATAGGTAGCTCTCACCCTGGCACTGGCTAAGGCACAGATTTCATGATAATGTAGTTCCTTTTCAGTTTCTGATCCACAAGGTCAACCTCTGCACACACTTTGCAAATAAATATACAAAAGTTACCAGGCTGCAAAAATTAGAATTAGCCTGTCTGCCAGTATATGCTTGTGTTAGTCATTACTAGTGTATGAACGGTTTTGAAAGTGCGGGAGGTGAAGAAAAAAAACCACGCTCTCCCACTTTACAGCAGTTTAAGACACATCCAGACCAACTGAAAAGTCCCAGATTTTGTTCCTGTTCTTTTTGATTTTACACTGGGTTAAAATAAACCTGCCTGGAAAGCTGGTGTAAAAAGTCTCTGATCATACTGGGATCTGACAGAAAATACTCTGGGATAAACAAAACATGCATGGATCTCCAATGTAAAATCAGAAAGAACAGGAACAAAACCTGGGACTCTTTGGTCTTTTCCTTGCCTATTTACTTCTACAGCAGAGACAGCTAATGGTTCTCGCATCAGTGGGATACCTGTTGGCTTTACTCAGAATGTTAAGGGGGCTATCCAAGGTAGGGAATAGAGTTCAGCCCTTTGGATAGGCCCTTTAAAGTTCAGACTGATACCCAGAATGGATTAACTCCTTCACTGACATGGGCCATTTCTGCACTGGACTGTTATAGTGGTATTATTCAGCTTTCAACATCCTATGGAATCCTGGGGTTTGCAGTTGGGGGGGCCTCAAAGGCCCCTCCCTAACCTGCAAACCTCAGGATTCCATAGGATGTCAAAAGCAGAATAATACCACTATAACAGTCTAGTGCGGAAATGGCCATGGAAGCTAACAGCCAAAGTGAGCAGAAACACAGGACTATGGTTAACCCATGACACATTAGAAAGTGACAGCAAGCACCCAACAAAGACTTTTGGAAATGCTCTCTGTATTTAGCCATATTGCTCACTGCGTGGCCTTGGCTAAATCATGGTTTCTTCACCACACTCACTTTACAGAAACATCTCATACTTCCTAAATACTGTAACTCTGAACTCACTCTCTGAGTACTCAAATGATGGAACTATGTCCCATAATAGTTCCAATGTATGGCTGCAACAGAGCATGAAAACATTAAAAAAAAAAACCTCACAGATTCTCTCCGCTGGCAGGTTTACCTGACAGTGGTTAAAAAAAAAAAAAAAGGAAGTTTTCCACATAGTGGCAACCCTTGGACTAGGCTCCTAGGCACATTCATTATATGGATAAGAAAGAGACTGTTGGTAGCGGAGGTGCTAGTAAGGAGAATTTTATGTGGATAAAGGAAAACTTTACTATAGCAACTGGCTCTTGAGAAGTAGATAACCTGATAGACAACTATGTCTCAAGCACAGCATCCAGCAGGACAGAAGGCATGTAAAAGTGTGAAGCAGAACAAAAAGATAGCTGAGAAGGCAGTTGCAAAGAAGAACAGGGTTTCTGCACCTTTAGTAACTGAATTCTACACAGCTGTTCAAGGTAGAGTAGCTTTGATCTCTTTTTGCATCTGCCTGTTCTAAAGCTGGCCAAGAGTGCTCGGGTGGAGAGAGTAAGAAAGGAAGATGAGGAGAGCGAGAATCAGGTATGGAGACTTTTGCAAAGGAGCTTTGGAGATGGGTGGTGACAGCATGCTGCACAAATCTGACAGGTGGGGAATCAGAAAGTCTGAAAGACAAAGAGCTTGGGTGGAACCAAGAAGAAAAGCAAGCCATTAAAACTCTAAGTCATTAAAGCATCCTGACACAGCTGTTGTTGTTTGATGCCAAAGTTTACTTTCCTTAATACATTTAAAGAATTTAACTACCAGAGGACAGAGGGAAGAGCCAAGCTTAGATGGCTTTAAAACAGGATACATGGATTTGAAGAGGATAAAGTCTTCTCATGTTTATTAGCCACAGAATCAGTACCCATTCTGGCTTGAATATATGGGGAGACATATCACAAGAAAATGTGACTCATTGAAAAAGACAGTAATACATGGTAAAGTAGATGGTAGTAGGAAAAACAGGAGACCACACTACCAGTAGATTGACTCAATCAAGAGAGCCACAGCTCTTAGTGTGCAAGACCTGAGCAAGGCAGATGATGAGCAGAGAGCTTAGAGATCTTCATTCATACAGTCAAAGTTGAATCAAAGTTGTCAAGTCAATCAAAGTTGACTCGATGGAAAACTTCTGAATATTCCAAATGCTGGAAGGACACACAATAAGGCTAGTCCATCAGCATTATCCTCTGCTTTTGAGCTTTTAGAGTCAACCAATAGGCTGCTGTTTCAAGAAACAGAACACTGGATAAGACAAACATGTTCTGCCAAGGCAGGGTTTTGTTTTTTTTTAAAGTTCTAAGAAGTATTCCACTAACAACCCGAAGAAGGCTATTTTCTGCATTCCTGCCCAGTCTGTTCTGGGCTTCTGCCTCCAGGTTTTCTGGCTGGTGGTGACCTTGGGAAAGGACAGGAAAGATAAAAGAAGTCCTCTCACCTTATCAGATTGCTGCCAGAGCAAGGATACATTTCCCCTGGGCTTGGCCAGTAATGATCAGGTTGGCTGTGCCAGAAAAGCATGATTGGCAATGGATCTCCAAAAGATCACCAGAGACACACACAGAAGCAAAGGAACAATGAAGAAAGATCTCAGCAGGTGGTTGCTCTTCTGGAGTGCAAGCACCATCCCTTTTCTTTATATGCACTTGATAGTTAGGTGGGTGTGTACAAGGAAAAAAGCTGCCCGATTGGCCAAGGGTGAGATGCTTTGGATAACAGCTTTTTACAACTTTGCCTTTCCTCAGGTTGGCCAGAGGTATGAATAGCTTTTACCACTCACTCCACCTGTCTTTTTCTCTGGAGCCAAGGAGTCTGAATATATTTCTTTACCCATAACTTCATTAAAAAGAGACATGAGAGGATGTATTAAAGGGGAGAAACAGAAATATGAACAAGCCCAAACAAGTAAAGACAGGTGATAGATGAAAACCAGTACTAGATAAAATTGTCAGTTTGGGTCTAGGATTCATTAGATGGTAATGAATAAATTACAACCACTCATCTATAATATCTAAACCATTTATCATAGCCTTTTTAAAAGGTTCTTATCAGAAGGACATGAAGACTTTTTGAGATGAGTTATCCACTAAAAGAAGAAATTACGCCATAGGTACATATATTTATCTATATTTCCATGCCCCCCAGTTTAAAAAAAATCTGCATTTTTTCCAGGACTTCACTGTCTTTTCCAGGACTTCACTCCCTGTCACTATTAAATGAAATATAGACAAAACATGGTGATTTCTAAAAATATATTATAAATAGTTGCAGTCAGAAAGAGCAAGGTTTGTTCTACTAAAACCTATTATTGTAAAAAAAAACTTACAATTTTAATATTTTATTGGCTGCTAAAGCATAGAATTGTTTGACACGGCATACCACTGGTCAAAATTAATTTCCCAACAAAATTTCATGTATTCTTGAGGACAGGTAATTTAGAGACACTGAGAAGTTCTCTTAACCTGGTTCAGAGCACAAATGGAAATTCACAGTACAGACGGGGAAGGTGTCCATTGCAATTGGATGACAGTGGAAACATTTTGTCTCACATACAAACACCAAATGCCTCTGATATTGTTGCTTTGTTGTTGCTGCTGCTGTTTACTTAAAGGATTGTTACCCTGTTCTTTCAACAAAAAAGCTACCAGAGTAGCTTACAGATAGATACCCATGGACACATAGTTCTTGCCTTAAGGTTTGAAACCTAAAAGACATGACAGAAAGAGAAGGGGATGGGGATGTAAAGCATGAACCTGTTCTTAAATTTACAGTTTTTAAAGCTGCCAGTTTAGATGGAAACAGTTCAGGTATACACCATCCTGCAATATGTAATTATCAGAGCAGTTTGCAAAATGAAATATAGGATAAGAATGCAATAAAGCAGCAGCAGCAGCAAAATTATAACAACAGCAGGTGGAAAACAGTACAGCAAAGACTTCATTTAAAAAAAACTCTTCAGATGGCACATGCCTTATTTACCTTGGCAAAGACTCTGGCTGCATTCACAGATGATGTTAAGCCATGGCTTATGTTAGACAAGGTTTGTTGCTCTAGCTATGAATTGTCCTGCAGATGACGAAACCAATCTCTCTCTCCCTCTCTCTCTCTTTCTTCATTTCTGGCCTGCCCTTTTTTTTTTTTTCCTGGCCTTCATTGACTCCTGTTTTGGAGGAGGCAGCTGGATAAACCAAGCCAGGGACAAGCCATGGTTCTTGGTTCAAAAGTAACAACAAGCTGTGGTTTAAATAAGCCCAAGCTCATAAGCCACAAATGAAGCAAGGCTTTTAACTGTGGCCTGTGGCTAATCAACAAATCATGTTTTGTTTGCTGGGATGGGGTCTGTGATCAAGCTAGAATTGAACAAACCATGACTACTCCTATTAGGCACTATGAACTTCCCTGAAGAAAGAAGTCCACAGATGGGATGTCACAACAAAGAATGTCCCCTGCCCACTCGGCCTGCTCCTCACTTCAGATGGTGGAAGTACCTGAAGGAGAGCATCCGAAGATATTCGCCATTTATCTAAACATCATGCCACCGTCTCCTGGGGTAGTAAGCCTATCTAAAGGATAATACAATTACTGGTATTGGAAGTCACTGAGAGATCCAGGAGAAGTAGCAAGATCAGAGGGTCCTGTCCTTTCTTCTAGTACAGGTAATTCTTTGAGATGATTACAGCAATCATGGTGACAAAAGCCCACCTTAGATAGATCCAGACAATCTATTTCCACCCCAAGATGCCTGGCATTTCAGCCACCTACTCCAACACCATGTCCATTTCAGCTGGCTGCGGTTACTGAAATTTTGATTGATTGATCTGTGGCTGACAATTGTTAACTAAAAAAAAGGTACTGAGAAAACCACAAAAAGGTATCGTAGTAAAACCCAAATAAACAAATTATAAAATACAATTGAATTACAAATAACTTGAAATCACACCACCAAGGTAGGTACAGTGCCCTCCCATTAAAAGGCCCTTCCTCAACAACTAGTCAGTTGCCAAAAGGCTACCTGAATAAAATGAGTCTGCTGGCAGAAGGACAAAAGGAGAAGGTGCCCACCCAAAGGAAGTGCCCACTTTTCCTTTGCAAGAGGATCCTAGCAACAGCCATCAAGAAAGCCTGCCTTTCTTAACTTGATGTTTTTAGACTTCAGTTCCCAGCAGTCTCAGAAGTGTGGTCAATGAAGCCTGAAGGACCCCAGGTTGGGGACAGTGGTAGGATCCCTGTGGCCCAAGGAAAACTGGAAAGTCATCTTGGTGGGCGTTCGCTAGCTTTGGAACTTTTTCCTAAGGAAAGGCTCACCCCTTGCTTTTGTTCTGCCAGTAAGTGAAAATGTTCCTGTCCTACCAGTCTTGTGGAAATTGACTGTGATGGGCTTTTCGTGGTGTATTATTTTGTTGATCTTTTGGTAGCCTGTTTTCAAAAGAATTTGAAATGGTTTTAAGCCAATAAACTCTGGCCATTTCCTCCCTACATTGTTATAGTGTTATTCCACTTTCAACATCCTATGAGATCCTGCGGTTTGCAGTTTAGGGAGAGGCATTGAGAATTCTCAGCCAGAGAGCTCTTCAGCCCCAGTAAACTACAAACCCCAGGATTCCACAGGATGTCGAAAGTAGAATAATACTACTATAACAGTGTAGTGCGGAAATGGCCCGTGTTACTGGTGATTTTGAATGTTTCTGAATGTACAGGTTTTAATAATTTGTAAGCTCCCTTGGGAAAAATTAAGACATAAATAAATATACAGTAGTAGTAGTACTAACAACAACTACTGCCACTATTTTGACAGGAGTTTTCCTGATCATCTCTGTCATAACAACTGAGATTATCCTTACAATGAAGTATTTATCATCTCCCAGGCCCAGTCAGTTGCCTCTTCTAGATATATGGGCATACCTTCCAACTGTCCAAATTTGGCAGGCACAGTCTCAGTTAATCCTCTGCTGTCCTACTTTTCAAGTGCTTTAAAATGTCCCAGATGCACTCTCCTCTGCCCACTCCCCTCTCATCCTCAGTTTACTTCAATTGCTGCAAACCGCATTCAAAGTCCAAAAGCAATTTCCATGTAGGCCATTTCTGCACTATTCCATTTTCAACATCCTGTGGAATTCTGGGGGTTTGTCGTTCGCTGAGGCCAAAGAGCTCTCTGGCTGAAAATTCTAAAGGCCGCTCCATAAACTGCAAATTCCAGGATTCCATAGGATGTTGAAAGTGGAACAATAGCACTATAACAGTGGAGTGCAGAAATGGCCTTAATTAACTCAGGAGGGAAGAGAGGAGAGGGTAGAATCTTTCACTTTCCTGTAGACTGAGGCAAATGCAAACTGCTGCAGCTTCCCTCTCCTGGCTTGAGTGTTTTTCATCAATAACTTTTGCTATCTCACCGACACGCTGATGTTGCTTGGCTACACCTATTCCAGTTTTCATCTGTGAGACACTGGAGGTTATGCGCAGGGCAAGGTAAGGCAGATATGTGGCAGGCTGGGGAAGCTTTTCGAAGTGCTCGGTTCACGTCCTCGGGGTATAGCTGATGAAGTTCATCCCATAAACACAGCCAGATGGTGCTCGGGACATATTTCTTTGAACTCTGTCATCCAAGCCCTTATGGACGACAGGGATTTTTTTTCCCCTCAAACCACTGAACAAACCTATCATAGTGTGCCTCAGGGCTGGGCCTTACGGTGAAGCAATGCAAGGTGGCTGCCTCACCCAGCAGATTTACAGTCTTGTAAAAAAGGTGGCAAAACATTCGTTATTTAATTTGTTGTCATTGCATTTTTACTGCCTGGGAGGGAGAGGGGAGCTTAAGAAGGGTTTTTTCCCCCACACTATTGTACCAAAATAGGTTGTCTGGCTTTGGGTTGCACCTTCATTGGGAAAGTGGGGTAGTTGTATTTGTTGTTCCAATTCAGGAAGCAAAATATTTCAGGCCATCCATGGTTGCTCTCAAAAATAAGGGCAAGCCATCCTCTCTGCTCCTCACAATGGGGTTGTTCTTCACTTTCAAGTGGGTTTACAGGACCAGCTCTTCCATGTCACGGCACAGAGTGAGGCAGCTGTCTCAGGCGGCGGTTTAAGGAGAGCCATTTAGATTCCGCAGCCAGAGAGCTCTAGGGCCTCGGTGAACTACAAACCCCAGGATCCCAAAGGATGCTGCCGTTTCCATGAAAGTGGATTCACGGTCCTAACAATTGTGTAGTGTAGAAGGGCCCCAGCACAGGGCATACTGAAAGGAGAACCAGTTAGAATTTTCTTTTATCCATTTTGCCATTGCCCATAGCAACATGAAGAGAGGAGCACACCAGCCCTGCCCTTTCCATCTCTAATACTGCCGTTCGGTTCACGTGGAGAGCCACAAGTCTTCTGCTGTGTGTGGAGACTCTCTGTGCAGCTGAAACCCCAGGCTAGTCAACATGCTTTGAATACTTCCTGGATAAAACTTATATCTGATACCTAAAAGTCGAAGTTTGTTTTTCTGTGTCAAGTGAAGACCTCGTACAAATGGCTGTGTCAGGCAAAAACCTCATATGATTGGTTGCCTAAGGAGATTCTGCGGAATCCTGGGCTTTGCAGTCTAGGGAGAGGCCTTGAGAATTCTCAGTGAGAAAACTCTTGAGCCTCGGTCAACTGTGTCTGTCTTGAATAGGCCGGTTGCTAGGGGGATGAGGCCTAGCAGCAAGGAGGAGGGCAGTGTATTCCCTCAGGAACCCAACCTCTGTATGTTAAGAACTCTGAATACAGATTGGAATGGGCAATGTGGGGGAAAGTTACAGGTACCGGACAAGACAGTTTGGGGAATTTGAGACACAGGAACTCAAATCTTTCTAACAAGTATTACCTATAAGAAAATAAAACCCCAGGCAACACCAGGTATATACACTAGTTTCTTATATTTCTTAGCATTTATATAGCACCTTTTAAGTATGCACTGCACATACCTTATCTCAAGGCAACAGCTCCTGAAGTAGGGAGCTGTTGTTGCACTCCTTGCATGTACAGATGAATGCCAGAGGGCAGAACTATGTGTTGGGTTAAACTCATAAACCAGCCTCATTCTCCTCCTCCAAAAAAATAAAAGCCCACAAACCATATATGGATCAGGACCTCTGTGTGGAGATAGGGGAAGCACAAGCCTCTTTCTCTTGCCCCAGCATCTATTTCCTCCCTCAAATTCACTTCTTCCCTATTCAAGACTTCAAAAAATAACACTGTATTCGTGTCATTTGAGTTCCTTCTTTTTTCCTTTTTTAAAGTCCTCAAAGGAATAGAGGCTTGGAGCAAATTAGAGAAGAAGAAAATGGTTACAGAGGTAAGCTTCCCTTATCTGTCCCAATTCAACTCAAGCCCTCATATTTTTTCCTTTCAAGTGAGAAGGAAATTAAGCTCAGGTACTTGTAATTTGTCCTCAAGTTGACTCCAACTTATGCCAAGCCTTTGAATCAGAGACTTCCCAGAGTCCTGGTCATCAGCTGCTCTGCTCAGCACTTGTAAACTCAGTGCTATAGCTTCCTTGACTTAATCATTTCCGCACTACACCGTTAAAGTGTTGTTATTCCACTTTCAACATCCTGTGGAATTCTGGGACTTGTAGTTTACTGAGATCCTCTAAATGCCCCTCCCTAAACTGCAAACCCTGGGATTCCATAGGATGTTGAAAATGGAATAATAGCACTATAACAGTGTGGTGCAGAAATGGCCTGAATCAATCCACATGTAAGGTAGTTTTCCTCTTTTTCCTACTGTCTTCTACTTTGCTGAGCATCATTATCTTTTCCAGTGAGTCAAGTCATAATATATCCAAAGCACAATCGCCTTGGTTTAGTCAATTTGGCTTCTAAGGAGAGGTCAGGCCACCTATTACTTTGTCTTTTCAGCAGTCCACAATATTCTTCTCCAGCACCAGATTTCAAATGCATTGATTTTCTAAACTGTCCAGCTTTTACACCTGTAGACAGAAATCAGAAATGCTATGGCATGGACAATCCTGACATTGGTACTGAATGATAAATCTTCACATCTGAGGATCTTACCTAGTTTCTTCATGGGGGCCCTTCCAAGTCTTCTGATTTTTTGACTGCAGTCTCCATTTTGATTAGTGACTGAGCCTATGTGTTTATGGTAATATAAGAGTTAGCCCTGAGGTGCCTTGCCGAAGGCCACTGCGTCAATTTGTGGCAGAACCGATATCCTTGATATCCTTTGGCAACCGCTGAAGGCCTACTGATGCAAAACTGGGAGAAGTTACTTTTTAAGGCAACAGTGCCCAACATACCCATTCAGCATGGCATATGGGGATTCCGGGAGTTGTGGTCCAAAAAAGTGATGGACCCCCCAACTCTGATGCTTACTGTGGTCATAGGTTATAGACACCTAGCAAAGAATTGGGAAGGGGGATGATGTGACCAGGCATTCTGAGCAGCATCTCTTTATTTTCTACAGTGCCCCTTTCCTAGCATTGCTCTGAGCTGGGGCTTGTGGGAAATGAAAAGGGTGGGCTAGTGCTCCTCCATGTGCAACCACCATAGTACCTGGTAAGCCTAACCAGTCCCAAAAGCCACAGAGAGGGCCCACCAATGAACACTTTGCCCACAACCTGCTCAAATCTTAAGTTGACTCTGCAAATATAAAACTGGAACTTCCAAGCTCACCCAATAATCTCTAGATTTCCCCATCATGGCACCCTCTCTTGCAGCAGACTGGACTACAACTCCCTCCATCCTTAACTGCAATGCATGGAACAGGAGGAGAGTTGTCATTCAGCACATCTGGTGGACAGCAAATTTGGAAGGCCTTCAATCAGGGGTAGGGAACTTATGCCCCTTCAGATGCTGAAGTCCTATAATGTTCCTATTATCCCTTACCATTAGAAGGCCTAGATCTAGTGGGAAATGGTTTCCCACAGCAAGTATCTCCTGGCTTCGCTTAAATTTTTCAAACTGTTTGTTGTTATGTGCCTTCAAATTTCCAACGTATGGCAAGCCTGTCATGGGTATTCCTGGCAAGATTTGTTCAGAGGGCATTTGCCTTTGCCTTCCTCTGAGGCTGAGAGAATGTGACTTGCCCCAGTTCACCCAGTGGGTTTCCATGGCTGAGCAGAGACTCAAACCTTGGTCTCCAGAGTCATAGCCTGATGCTCAAATGAGTACACCCTGCTGGCTCTCTTCAAAGTGTACCAGTCTTTAAAAAAAAGATCTTCCTCCCTGATTTAATGGAAAGTGCAGCCTAACAATGAGTTAACTGTAGAGGCAGCCGTTGATATTAATGACTGTTTCATAGTAAAACATCCAGTTACCTGGAGTGTGTAGGAGGTCAAGGGAAAAGAGAGAGAGAGTGCAAAAGAAAGAGGAGCGTCTGACGCAATAAGAGAAGAGAGGTGAATTATTTTCTGCTCTTGCACAATGCTGCTGGAAATATTTCCCTATCACCGAGGAGTGTTATAAATGTATCATTATATAAAGCTTTGTAGTTGGACAATCACCATTGGAATGAAAAAGGCATAAAGTGTGGGTGGCAGGAGAGTCATTCACTCTTCAGCCATTGCCAACCCGTTCCTAATTGTGCCACAGCGTTGGAGCAGCGTCACTTCCAACATCAGTAGCATGAACTCCCATCACACAGTTAAGAGTAAGAGTCAGAGCCTGGGAACATCAGTCACTTTTGGAGATGATCACTTCTCCCAGAATTCCCCAGCCAGCATGAGCAGTGACCATGCTGAGTGACTGACTGGCTGGCTGGCTGGCTGGCTGGCTGCAGTGGCAGGATGGGGGGGGATTTCTGGGAGCTGTTCAAAGCAGTAACTTTCCCAAGGTCTGGATGGAGTCCAGGTGTCATTTCACATGACAGCCAAATTGTTCTTCTGACAGTAAGTCTGCAGCAGGGAGACTGAGAGGGCATGTAGCTCTGTGATGGAGCATATTCTTTGCAAGCGTCATGTCCCAGCTTCAGGCCTCCCCAGCATCTCCAGGATTCCCACTGGCAGGGCTGGCCCAAAATGGCAGACATCAAAAGCACCCCACTCCCCTCTGCAAAGTCAAGGTACATAATGCCCAATTCCAGCCAAGTTTTGCTACATGAGGCAGAGAATCCCACAAACACCTCTCCCTCATCCCTGGCTGTGAAAATATTACAGTAACAAACCAAATAATGAAGAGTTTGATAAGAATTTCATGCCATCCCAAATCTGCTACCTAAAATGGATACATCACTCACCTGAAAGCCTGGAGAGCCACTGCCAGTCAGTGGAGACTGGGTGGTCAGACTTCAGGCTTTCTGCAAGCTATACGGTGTTTTTCTTTTTGTTTAACTAGGACCTCCTCAAGGATTGAAGACAGTGTTTCCTAAACTCTGGCCTTGTAGATGTTTTGGACTTCAGCTCCCAGAATCACGGATCATTGGCCAAGGCAGCCAGGACTTCTGGGAGCTGAAGTCTAAAAATCTGAAGGACTAGCATTTGGAAATCACTGATCTAAGATCTAATGTGGGGTTTTTTTTCCTAGAACCATCAGAGCAATAACATATATTCCGAAACAAGAATTTTAAGCCTAGGGTGATTTGTTTTGAATATTAGAACTGTGTACCCTCCACCATTTCCAAATGAAAACCAGAACATGTGTGGCCAAGCAACATCAGAGTGTGGGCATGATGGCTAAAGCTGTTAATGAAGAAGAACATCCAGGCTAGGAGAGGTGCAACAGTTTGCTTACACCTGAATCTACTCGGAAGGGCAAGATTCTTTCACCTCCTCTCCTCTTCCTACTGCTGAGTTAATTGAGTGCAAACTCCTTCTGCAAGCCAAAGGTAAAGGAGGAAAGTGGGAGGAGAAGAGAGAAACTGGGGACATTTTAAAAGCAACTTAAAAAGTGGGGCAACAGAGGATTAGTCTGGACTGTCCCTGCCAAATCAGGATAGTTGAAGTGCATGGAACTGAATATAGCTCACAGTCCTTCCATGTAAAAATCTGCTCTTGGTGGTTACCCCAAGTGTTCTTCATTTCAGCAGAATAATTGGTTTGTTTTGACAGTCTGTTATTTGTTTATTGCTTTCCTGCTTACTGAGCTGATAGGCAACAACAACAGGTAAGAAACATTATTTTCAAAAGATTATGACCAATTTGCACCAAATCACTCACAGACTGGTTGGTCATGATCTATCATTAAACAGAAGTCAGAAATCCTTCAGATAACAAAAAGATCATTGCCACTAGATGCAGATCTGCTTAGATAGGCAAAACTGTTCTGAGTTGATTTCACTCAGCTTTGTAAATCTGCACAACATGCGATTGGGCCAGCCTTCCTGGCTGGAACCCTAGAGTGTCTGGGTCAGGCTGAATTTGGCAACTGACACCTGCAAAAATGGCCACTGGTGGCTTCCATGTCAGTGGGATGGTGAATTTTCTCTTAGTTTTAGTCTGTCCAAGGAACTGTCCAAGATGCTGAACCTATTGTAAGGCTAGGCTTCAGCACCTTGACTACCTCTTTTAAACTTCAGACTAATACCCAGAATGGATTCATGGTCCCACCAATATGGGAGCCTCCAGCCACCACTCCATGCCCAACAGCCACCTGTTTGCAGCTCTGCAGCCTCCTGCATTTTGCTGTCCCTGAGATACACTGTATGCAGCAAAGCAGAGGAAGGGAGGAATCCCATTCAACATGCTGCTGCTACAATTATCTTTTTGGCTTGTCATTTTGATCACGTTACTCCATTTTTTATATCTCTTCATTGGTTATCCATTCCTTCTAGGATTCAGTACAGGCTTCTTGTTTTAATGGTCAAAGTCCCAAGCAACCTTATTCCCCCCATCTTTCACCCCTTGTTTCTTTTTACCAGCCTGCTTGAGATCTGCATTCTAGGAACTCCAGGCTTCTCACCCAACCAAGGGCTTCCCCTTCCTTGGCTTGGCTTTGTCATTTTTCACCCACCTGTTCCATACTGTTGGAGTTGCCTCCCTGAATATTTGCAGACTGCTTTTTCCCTTGTTATTTTTAAATCTCAGTTAAAACCTTGCTTGTTTTCCAAAGCTTTTTGAGTTTTAGTTTAATATTGCTTTATAATGTTGTATAGTGTGATTACATGTATTTGTCAGTTTGCTTTATATTACATTGTATTTTATTTGGATAATTTGTTTTACAATTATATGGTACAGTTTTATTATTCCTTCCTTCCCTTTGTGTGTGTGTACATATATTTTATATTGCCCGCCTTTGGTAGGAACCACAGTTTTTGGTTGTTTTACTTATAAAGTGCCATGTACATAGATGGAGCTATATCAAAATTGTTGTTGTTGTTGTTGTTGTTATTAGTGGGCCAGCTCAAAATATCTGGCAGCCTGCTTGGTGACTCTCAAATTCTGCACATCTCACCCCGTGGTCTTCTAATCCCATGCAAGGTAATAAGGGAGAATCCTTAAATTCCACACAAGCAGATAGTTCTACATTATATGAGAGATGAGGAAACAAGGTGATAGTTATGTGGTGAAGTGGAGCACTTACAAAAAGATATCTTACTTGATTCCACAGAGCTGGTGTGACAGTGTGACTTGTCTCAAATCAACACAGTATTCCTGTCTAGAGTAGGATTTGAATGTAAGGCTGAGCAAGACCATATTTTCTAAATATAGCAGTGAAACTTAGACAGGTTACCATGGTGACTCTGGGACTCTGGGAGTTGTAGTCCAAAAGGACTCTTAGGCCCAACATAGGGCAAGCAGAACTAGACATCCAATCTATTATTTCCTCAATCCACCTGTTGGAGCTGATATGACAATGCAGAGGAGTTTAAAGATCAAATCATCCTGTAAAGTTTTTGCATTTTTCCTTTTCAAAGCTGACTTTGTGAGAGGTTTTAGAAAGCAGTTGATTAATTTTGGTGCAATTGTGTTACATACCAACTAAAAGTTTTAATAAAGTGTCACCTTTCGTTCTCTACAGTGACTAAATCAATTTAAGTTCCTCCGCTCCACATGTTCTTATTCCAGAGAGAAGGGGTTCAGTAATTTTCTTTTTTCCTCTGTGAAGGCAGTCCCAGCAGAGCAAAGTGATCTTCTGTTGGCATTTGGCTTGCAGAGAGTCCTTTTCCATCTTTGATTTGCCAGACTGGATTCTCTCCAGTCAGCAGAAGTGAAAGTATATGAATTGAAGAAATAGGAGTCCCTTAGGGTTTGGAGATGAGGCACTTAAAAGAAGAAGAAGCCTCATTCTATGGACTCATGACCCAAAAAGTGTTGCTAATTTTCTGATGGTGCTGATGGTGCTCAAAGAATCAATTCTTCAGCTCTTCTTCCTACGCAGCCCCTCTGACTAAGAAGGTTCAGCAAAGGCCGAGAGGATAAGAAAGCTCTGTGAGGTGTGAGTCATATATGCTGCCATACAGAACTTTGGCAGCATACAGCTTTCCTATTATTGTTTTGGACAAAATGGATATTCTATGTTCCAATTACTTAATGAATAGGAGGGGTGATTTTGCCTACTAATGTTCCATGCATATTAAATTTGTTATTCTGATGAAGATTTTCAATACAGCACATTAGGCTATTTTTAAAAAGTTCATGAGTCTCATTATGGTGAAGCCGTGATTTTGAGTATAGCAGGACTGTTTTTTTTAACAAATTCAAGCTTCTAAGCCTCCTTATGGTGGACTCATGCTTCTGAAAAACTGCAGGCAACATCTGCAGAACATCTGGAGGTTTCCATGACAGTGCAGCCATCCATCTACTTTGGGTTTTTGTCTAGACTTTAAAGAAGTTGTTCAAGATGTTGAACCTCTTTGGGGGATTAGATTCAGCACTTAGGACAGCTCCTTTAAACTTCAGACTAAAACCCAGAATGGATTCACGTCCCACTGCAACTGAAGTCACCAGTGGCCACTGGGATTGGATCTTCATGGGACAAAGTCTCTGCTACTCCTCTGGATATTTAATGGTTTTTTAGATACCCACACATGGCACATATGTACACACAGACAGAAATGCCTACCCACTTCTTCTGCCCATTCCTCGCCTACTACCACTGCATTGCCCTTTGCTCAGCAAACACCCTGACTTCCAAAAAGCTCAGAGACTAGGTCTGCAATAAAGCATGAGCAAGTCTCTGCAAGAAAAGCAGCTTTTCATAAATTCTATGGATTTGCATCTAAAGCTTAGGAGGTATACTGGTACAACAGGAGAACAGACATTAATTGCTCCCAGAGGGATTTGGGTCTGTCTGCCTGGCCAAAAAGGTCTGTTTGTATTCTGAAGTTGCATTTACATGATACCTGCTTGCATATTTGAGCGGTAAGTATGAGAAAGAGATACACAAAGTGGGATGAGATCTTGGCTTTAGGACTGTGCAAGTACACAGTTCCCAAGACAAATGGAGAGTTGTGCCTCGAACAAATGGCCCATGATGTCATGACTCCTGCCAGCACCACTTACTTAAGTGCAAAGGTGAATTGATTTACAGGGCTTGCGTTCCATGTAAATTAAGCCCTTCTGGATAAGATCAGCATTTTGTTTATACCAGCACTGAGGCAGTGGTGTTCCTGGGAAGCCTTCAAGCTGGGCATGAGCACAATAGCAATATCAGGGCAGGACTTTGGGGCAGAAGGACTTCTGACTGAGTGGGGAGAGAGTTCTCAGGCACAGCAATATGCGTTATCATCTAAAGTAAACCAGTAATACACATTGATTATCTAAAGCACATGTGTCAAACACAAGGCCCATGGGCTGAATCCAGCCTACCAGGCCATTTCATGTGGTCCTCACATCTCTCCTGCAGCTGCGGCACTCCCCTCACCTCACGAGCCCAATCCCCCCATTGCGGGCCCCCAGCCGCCAGTATTCTGAAGAGGGGCCCAGCCGCCAGCTCTTGCAATCTACTTCTACTTCTGACTGCTCCTCTGTCCAAGTCTTGCCATCAGAGCATTGCCACAGGTTACTGTGGCAACGCTCTGTGCTGCTCACAAGAGTTGGACAGAGGAGCAGTCAGAAGTAGAAATAGATTGTGAGTGCTGGCTGCTGGGCCCCTCTTCAGAATACCGGCAGCCCAGGGCCTGCAATGTAGGGATTGGGCTCACCAGGTGCAGAGAGAGACAGCAGGGCCGAAAGAGGCATAGGGAAGAGGAAGCAGAAAGAGGCACAGAGAGAGTCTGGGGAGCAGAAAGTGGCACACTTTCGATATACTGACCAATTCTATGTTACTTTACAGAGGTGTAGGGACCAACTACAATCAAATATCCCCAAAAATGTCCAAGAAAAGAAAAGTTGGCGCAGAGGGAAGGCAGGTTAGAAACCAGTAATTATCGAATGCAGATACAACCGGCCCTTTGAGGGCAACCATAATACTGATGCAGCCCAAGATGAAATTGAGTTTGACACCCCTGATCTAAAGAGCCCTTTACTCCATAGGAACACCATCAAATTGAGTCTAAAATCACCAGTGGACCACTGCTTTGAAGTCAAACCATGGGAAAATTACTTTTTATGCACTGCAGTTTCCAGAATCTCCCACCAACATAGAGCCTGGGAGACTGGCAATTCTGCTCCAAATGTCCAAAGGAAAACTAAAATGCTTTCCCAAACTCTGACCAGCACACCTTCAGCATTGAAAAAAAATATTTTGGAATGGATCCCCCATTCTCTCCAATTAAACAGTTGTGTGCCAGCATGTTATAGTGGTTTGAGTGTTCAACTCAAATCCCTGTCCAACCACAGAAACCCAGTAAGTGACCTTGAGCAAGTCACACTCTCTCAGCCTTAGAGGAAGGCAAAGACAAAACCCCTCTGAACAAATTGTTGTTGTGTGCCTTCAAGTGGTTTCTGACTTATGCCAAACCCAAGGCAAACCTATCATGGGATTTTCTGAGGCTGAGAGTGTGTGATGGACCCAAGGTCACCCAGTGGGTTTCCATGGCCAAGTGGAGACTCTAACCCTGGTCTTCAGGATTGTTGGCCAATGCTCAAATCACTATACCACTCAAGCTTGCTGAACAAATACTGCCAAGAAAACCCCACAATAGGGCCTTAGGGGCACCAGATGTGAGACTTTACCTGAAAGCACACAACAACTACAGCAGCAGCAGCAGCAGCAACAGATGAGTTAATTCCTTCTTTGGCTTTGGGACTGAGGCTGAAATAGGTAACCCCCATGAAATGGATGCCTTACCAGTTCCACTTTTCTGTTAACAGCTCTTTTGTACTTTGTCTCCATTGTACAGTTTTGCTACAACTCCCTCCATCTCTATAATTAATTCAAAATGAGGAGAAGGAAAATAAATTGCCCAGGTGAGGAATGTTCTGTAAACAGAAAACCTGGCATGCTCCTTGTCAATTGAAAAACAGGTCAAGGAATAACAATTCAACCTGTGCTGGATAGGGCTACACGTCCCTTAAAGACTCACGTTTGAAGTCTGGGTCTACTCCTAGATGCCTAGGTTTCAGTGATGACCAGGACCACATTTGCACAGCTTAGAGTAACACACCAGCTACATCCATTCATGGAGAATCTGATCTGGCCATAGGTACATATGCCTCACTTAACTTCTTTTTGTGGGAGGGCAGGATTACTATAATACACAATATTTGGTTCTACCTTTAAAAGCATTTCTGTCAGTGGAGTCTGATAGTTCCCATGTTGGCAAGGAACTCTCAATTTTAGTTTGAACTTTCAAGGGGACAGCTTCCAGAACCTTTGATAGCTCTTTAAAGCTTGGACTTAAAACTGAAGAAACAGATTCATTGCCCCTGTGGCAGAGAAGCCACCAGCCATCACCAATTTATGGTAGTCCAGAACACTATGACCAGATGTTTGACTCTAGCTGGTTACATGGAGCACGAGATCCTCTTGTTACAACAGTCCCACTAATATTGCATTGGTTTCCAGACACGATTCAAAGTACTAGTTATAAGTTACAGAGCCTTATATAACTTGCCTGTAGGACAGTATTCTCCTACCCAAGCTTATCAAGGTTGTAAGGTATTCAGGGGAGGCCTTTCTCCTTAGTCCCACCACCACTGGAGACACATTTGATGTGGATGCAATTAAGGATCTTGTCCTGCTGAATCTGCTGTGCTTCTTCTGTGCATTCCTTGATCTGGAGCAAAGCTGGCTGTGGACTAGATGAGTCCCTTTTGTCTGCAGGGGCCCATCTCTCCATGCTTCTCTTTGCATGGAGAATAAAAGAGCAAGGCTTTGAGAGGAGAAGAACTGATTCCCAGGGATCTTCTGGCAATCATTTAAGAGGCAGTCTACCCTTCAAGCTCAAGATGGTTCCCAGCATCTGCTGTTCTGAACCAATGTCAGTTTCTGAAGTCTTCAGAGGCAGACCTGCCTACAATGCATTACAGTAATCCAACCAGTATGTTATCAGAGCATAGATAGCTTGTGACCAGAACAGTCCTACAAGGCTGAAGATGATTTATTGGCCTCAGCTGGCCAAGGTGCTGCAAAAGGCCCTTGGAAGTCTAAAGAGAGGGCTGGATCTAACAGTACCCAGGGATTGAGACCTGGTCTAAAACATGCTGAAAATTTCTTCCAAAGACAAATCAACCATCTGACCTACTCCACCGCCATGGATTCTGTTTTGTTTTACCCTCATCTGGTCCATTACTGATTGTAGGCACCCAGCAGTGGTCTACTTGTCCCCTGCCAGTTCAGAGAGGAGAAGCTCCACAGTGCCATCATCAGCACCCCATCACCTCCACCTCCCTTTGTCTCATTCTGTGCAGAGGTGGCCCAAATGGAAAAGTAACTGTTTCACGCTCTGTGCTCTGCAGTGATCTTTTACACCTGGATTTGACCCCAGATTTAATAGAACCACTATGCTTCTCCCGAAGGCTATGAGACAGACTGGCTTCTGCCCCAAAGCTTGCCACAGCAGCTAGGCTCTGACTCTCAGTGATGGAGCTTGGAGTGTGTGGAGGGGGGCAGGAGGGGATGGGGCTACGACATGAGGGACGTGGCCACTGGGCATGCGAGCATGGCCAGGGCCCATCAGGGTATGGCCAGGGCATGCAGTGGTGTGGCTATGGGGGGGATGCCCCAAAAACATTACCACCCGGGGTGAACTGCCTCCATGCCCCCCATCCCTAAACTGCAAACCCGAGGATTCCGTCAGATGTTGAAAGTGGAATAATAGCACTATAACAGTGTAGTGCGGAAATGGCCATTATCTCTGTAGGTCATTGTTTTCTATCTCTCTCATCCAGGGCTTATGCTGTGCATGTTTCAGGTTAGAGATGATGATGCTGTTATTATTATTTTTTTCTGGAAGTGGGAAATGGAGGAGATTAAGCCCCAGATTTTCACACTGAAGGGTGTCTTAACTTAAATCAGCAATACAAGTCTGCCGGCAAGTAAAGACCTTTTTATTTAAGGAAGCTTTTGTTTTTTAGTGTATGTGGCAGATAAAGCTTCTAATGGGGGGAGGTGTACTGTTTTTATTTTATGTTGTTTTTAAATATCTTCTAATGCTGTTTTTAACTTTATTTTTAACGTTCTTTGAAACTGTTTTTAACTTTTATTTTTTGAAATAGAAATTTAGTTTAATTATATTTTCACTTTTGTATTAACATTTTCTTAACTGTATTGTGCTTTTAAAATGTTATATGCTACCTTGGATCTCATGCTGGAAGAAAGGCAGGATATAAATTACTGTATTTGCTGGAGTATACGACTCACTTTTTTCCCCCTGAAAAATACTGTTTGAAAATGGGATGCATCTTATATACCAGTGTGGCTTATACACCAGCAAATAGTATTTGTCGGTGTACAAATGGGGTGTGTCTTATACAGGGGTGCATCTTATACGCCAGCAAATATGGTAAATTAATAAAAGAAGTGTTCAGATGGAACTTGGCCATGAGCAGAATGATCAAGAGAACATTGTAGAATGGCTTGACCTCAGCATTCAAGAACCACAGCTTTAACTGGTTTGGATTTAGATTTCTTACCAACTGGAATTACAGGCCAGAGGCCTGCTGTGACTTTCTGCTGGTAGGGTGGCATCCTACCTATGGTTGTGCAGGGCCAGTGATGCCAACATAAACTGTTGAGCAAGTCCAGTTTAGTAAATGCAGTCCTTAGTGGCAGGTGAGGAGTTTGATTTATTGTTGCACAGTACTGCCCACTGTATGGTTAGTTGTGCAGTGGTGCAATCCAGTACTGCAGTATAGCTGCATGTGCCTCATTTTTACACTTTGCAGCTGCTGAATAAAGCCCAAGAGTATAAATGTCTCCATTGTACGTGCTTTCCCTACCTTACCCCACCCCCCTTCCCATTTTAGGAATTAACCCCTAACCTTGTCAGTTCTCTACAAAGGGAAGATCCCATCCCACCAGCTGAGATTTTTATCTACGCCTCTCCCAGCTCACTTCTCTTAGGGAGTTGCTGGCTAGTTTCCATCTGCCTTTGGTGAAGTTTATCTGTAAACAAATAAGCAAAGAGCGCCTTGCCTCTCCTCCTCATCCCCTTCACTTCTGTTTCAACTGTTTATATTGTATACACTGCAAAGGCTCTCACTCTGTCCTAGAAATCTGGCACGTGTTTGATGTCAAAACATATGGAGATCAAAGCCCTGGAGAAGGAGGAGGAGGAGGAAGAAGTGGTGGTGGAATGCCACAAGGAGGGGAATTCGTATCCAAAGCCTAGATGCCTAGCTTCCGTTTGTAGCTCTGGGAGGAAGGTGGCCACTGACTCATTGCCAAACAAGAGAGAAGGCATCACTTCCAAAAGCAGGTGTGGATTTGCATAACATTTGCATATGATGATTTATATGAATACAAATTTAGAAATAAAATTGCATTTGGTGACGTGGGCTGGATCACCAGAGGCTTGTTATGCCATAATATATTTGTTATCTAAAAGGCACCACAGAGGTTTCTTCCAAATAGGTCTAAAGAAGCCGGAGTTCTCACAATTTTCCTGGCCATTGCTGCCTCTTGGTCCACTTGTTTTATTTCTCTTTTTTTGAGGGGGGGTATTGCTTGTAGGATTACCAGGTCTCAAGGCCTGGCCCCAAGTCTCCAGTTCTCATATGTCATCCCCAGGCAGGAGAGGAGGGTGGAAACTCTCTAATTTGGGGAGTGGGATGCTGAGATCCAGGCAAGAGGAAAGGGCTATATGAATATCTCCAGCTCAGCCAGTAGAGCAGCAGCTTGCTACAATTTGTGAGGCGGAATTAATTTGTTGATGCAGCTTGCAAAGATTCACCAGGGGATTTACATATTTGCTTAGTTAGCTTCCTCCCTGCTTCCCAGTCCTTGTGGCATCAAAGCTCTCTCACAGCTCCATTCTGCATCCACCTTCTGGCTAGGAACAAGTTGCCTAGAATAAACATTCCTTATCCCATTTGCGAACATCTCCTTTATCTAAAATTGCTGTCTTAATTTCCAAACAGAGAAATATGGTGGGGCTATCCTTACATCTCAAGTTTTGACTCATTAACCTGTGGGGTGATCCTGAACTGGGATGATCCTGAACTGGCAATCCTCACTGTTTGTAATAATTTATTGGATCTGTGCTAGAGCTCTTCCAAATTCTTTTTTTTTTAAAAGCAGGTCAAAGCTTGCTGTGATTAATCCTATAGTTTGAAGTTTTTTTATCTCCATATTTTTCTTAGAGTTATAGCGTTGTAGTGAAAAAGTTATGCAAAACAGCACTATAAACCTTTAAAAAGGGGGGGGGAGGGTTTTTTTGTTGTTTTCCAATAGTCCTTGAAATTAAAAAGAAACCCATTCATGGGTGGGAATAGAATGTTGCAGCTAGTGCTGGGAACTACCAGAATATTGTTTGGGGACAACAGAAATATTGTCGGGATACTTTTAGAAAATCCTAAGAACTATAGCAATAAATACCACAAATGCCCAACACTTTGGTCAAGAGTGAATTTGCGAAGTTAAACCTAGTGTACCAGCTGTGCCTGTTCCTTGAAAAGTCAGATCTGGCTACAGTGGCACATGCCTTGACTACAGTGGTCCAAATGAGATGCAATTAAGCCATGTGTCATTGTAGCCAGATCCGACTTCTCAAGGAACTGGCACAGAGGGCACACTTGTTTTAACTGTGCAAATTGCACTCCTGGCCACAGCTGAAACCTGGGCATCCAGGCTCACGTCCGAGTCCAGGAGCACACCCAAGTTGCGAACCTGAGATTTCAGGGTGAATGTACCCCCATCCAGCACAGGTTGAATCTTTGTTCCCTGATCTGCCTTCCAGCTGACCAGGAGCATCTCTTTCTTGTCTGGATGAAGTTTCAATTTGTTCACCCTCATCAAGTCCGTTACTGACAGCAGACACTGGTATAGTAAAGAAACAGCTTCCTTGGAATCAGATGGAAAGGAGAGACAGAGTTGTGTATCATCAGCATACTGAGTTTCATAAGCCTCTATACTCATTCATTCATTTAAATTCCATCCATCCATCCTGTTTTCATCTGTATTCCCACTGATTTCAGTGGGAGTCCAAGTCAGTCTTCTGCTGCCTGTACCTTACAAGTTTGCCATTTAAACAGTAGGAAAATGTTCGATATACAGTCAGCCCTCCACATTTGTGGGTTTCACTTTTGTGGATTTGATTATTCACAGATTATTTGCTGTCACCTCTGCTGCTGCCCTATGCCATTCTAAATAGGGACTGCAAGCCTCATGAGACTGATAAACTGCGAGCAAGGCTTGTAAGTCCCTATTAAAAATGGTGTGGGGCAACAGTGGAGGTGGCAGTAAGCCCCACCAGCCCCCCACTTCTGCCTTGTGAAGGATGCCTCAAAGGAATCCACGGTGGGTTGAATATGGTGATACTTTTTTTGTGTGTTAAATACGGTTTGGGAGGGCCTAGAGTTATTCATGGTTTTTCTACTTTCATGGGGGGTGCTGTGCCCCCTAACCCTAGCGAAGGTGGAGGGATGACTGTAACTACCTCCTCACTACAGGCCATTAGATCTACCAACTTTCTGACTGACTGAGCAAAGCACCCCCATTTTATAGATGAGAGGTTGGGGGAAAACCCTTCCTGTAACTTGAATTTAATTTGTGCATCACATTGGTAGTTGTTGATCCCAGGGAAAGGAATGATGTCATTCTACTACTCTTCCAAAGGCTTACTCCTGTGCAATTTCATATAGATTGGGACAAAGTTTTCTTCATTTTTACGGGTGAAAAAAGGTACATAGACAATCTAAGAGCTAACTACTCTAAATTGTCAGTGTTTCTGCTCTCTTCCTCCTTTCCTATAACCTTTCTGTGACCTGTATGGACTCTTCTAAGTAGTTTTTTTCCTTTGCTCAGTTTTGTTCCTGTCCTTCTCCCTCTTCCTTCCTTGTGACCTTTCTGTGAACTGCACATAGTGTTCTAGGTTATTTCCTCTATACAAAACAATGTCCCTGATGCAAAGCATTTAAAAATGAATGAACAAACTAATGAATGAACACATGTTTGTTTCATTTTCATTCGTTTAACTTCTCATACTTTTTCCCCTTATCACTGAAAAGAATGAACAACACCAGGGCCTCATTGTTAGTTTTTCCTTTCTTCTTTTTAATTAAACAAATATCCATCTACCCCATCAGCAGCTATCCTATTGACCACTGAAGGGAGTCCCTCCTGGATGGATCAAAACTGGAGATAGAGGTAATAGAACTTTATGAGGCTAGTTAGTTGCACTGAAATAGGTAAAGATTTCCTATACCTTGGCTTGGTATTCTCCAAAATGGAGAATGCAGACAAGAAATCAGAAGATGAGAAAGCCATGAATGAATTAGATAAGATCCTCAGGCATAAAGACATGCCATTAAACACCATAAGTCAGAATCATATGTGCCATAGCATTTCTGACTTCTATACATAGTTGTGAAAGCTGGACAGTAAAGAAAGCCAAGAGGAAGAGAATCAACTCATTTTTAAATGTGATAGTGGAGGAGATTCTACAGATACCACAGACTGGTAAAAAAAGGGGAAAAAATGGGTCTTAGAGCAAATCAAGCCTGAACCCTAACTAGAAGCAAAGATGACTAAACTAAGGCCCTTTCTGCAACTTACCTTTTCTCGGGGCTGGTGTGCAGGGATCACGCCAGCAGCCTTTTGTGAGAGGCTCTCGCATCCCCGCTGCTTCAGCTCTGTAGCTGTTGCCTGCCGGCCAGCAGGCAGCATGAGGACTCTACCTCTTCCTTCTGCGGCGCAGCCAGGCATTTTCCCAGGCTGTGCTGGGGGAGGAAGCAGGAGCGCCGCAGCTCCAGAGGGTCCACACACACGGTAAGCAATGTGTGATTGCACACCATTTTCAGCTACAAGCCGAAAATGAAATACTGTGTGATTGGTGCCTGCTGGCCCCAGCAGCATCGCGCGATTGTGAGGACATCGTCTGAAACACTCCTCGCAATCACACGACGCTCTGGAGGCCTTTTCGCATGACAAATGCCATGCGAACAGGGCCTCAGGCTGTTGTACTTCAGGCATATTATGAAACAACATTATTAACTGGAAATAATTCTTGGTAAAGTTCGAGGCAATCAGAAAAGAGAGATATTGCATTAGAAGGTATGATCTTGATTCATTCAAGGAAGCCATAGCTGCCCTGAGTTTGTAAGACCTGAGCAGGCAGTTGTTGACCAGGGATCTTGGAAATCTCTCATATAGTTGTTAACTGCCATCAAGTTGACTTCAATCTGTGGCAATCCTATGAATTAGAGACCTCCAAGTCACCCTATCCTCAGCCACCCTGCTCAGGTCTTGCAGATTCAGGGACATGTCTTCTTTTATTGAGTCTATCCATCCGTAATGCGGTCTTCCTCTTTTCCTACTTCTTTCTACCTTACCGATCATTATTGTCTTTTCTAGTGAGTCATGTCTTCTCATGATGTGTCCAAAGAATGAGCATCTCAGTTTAGTCATCCTGGCTTCTAGGGAAAGTTCAGGCTTGATTTGCTCTAAGACCCATTTATTTGTCTTTTTAGCAGTTCTGGATATCTGTAGAACTCTTCTCCAGCACCACATTTCAAAGGAGTTGGTTTTCTACCTATCAACTATATGCCACCCCCTCAGGTATACTAGAAGATGATCTAATATCGTGAGTGCTGGAAGCAAGAGTCAGCTGACAATTTTCCATGCTTTTGTACATGGATTTGGGGGAGTGAGTGGAGACACCATCTTGTCCTTTGCATCAAGCAAAAAATGCTTGGTTCAGCTGTGATCCAAAATCAAGGCCAACTTTAAATGTAAAGTGGACCCTCCATATAAATATATAAATGCATTTTCCAGCTATCTCAAAGAGTGTTGCATCCGATACCTAACATGGCAATATGTGAATGCAGATGTGCTGAAGCATCTGCACGCATGTCACTGCCATTCAGTAATATGGAACACAAGCATTCACATTTTTTTGCTACTTACAGGGAGTCCTGGAATGGACCCCCCCCCCCAGATATGGAGAGCCCACTGTATACTCATCTATTTATGTCTCGCTCCTTTGCCACATACACATGCACAGTTGCTCTGGAAAGCTCTATTCCATGTTAGAGGTTATTCGCCTGGACCTTGAATAAAGTATAGAGAATTCAGCTTGGCTTTGGGATCTCCTGGGTCCTCTAAAATAGAAGAGAGATTTCTTAGAGTCTGAAGAACAAGTGCCAGAGGTTGCACAATCATGCTTTGTTCCTAAAATGTGAGATGTGGAGATTTTGTTTGTCTACCCAAATGTAGAGGACTGGGTTTTTATTATTCAACTGTGCAGGAAGGGAATGCTGGTCTTGTGGGCAAGCCGTTCTCTTCCCTTTATCACCATGAATATTTATCATCTTCTCTTTGCTATGTGCACATCATTTTCTCATTGAGTTCTAGAGCAGAGCATTTAACTAGGGTGGCCATGTATGCACTGGGGGTGGGAAGAGGAAAAAGACAGTGTAGGTTTGCATAAAATGTACATATACTCATGTTTATGCATAGGTGCCAGTTTAGAAATAATGGTTATAATTTAAATAGAAACACAATAAATTTTACTGGAAGAGAGAAAACTGTGACCAAGTGACCTATGTGCTGGCTCAGATGCTTACAGTTAATGGATAACTTGAAGACCACTGCTGCTGTGCTCTTTTCCTGTATTTCTTGATTGTTAAAACAGGCTTAAATCTGGACATGTGGAATTTGTGGCAGATCCATTCCCTGATGCAGGACAGGTTTGTCAGAATATGCTGGACTAAGTAGAAAGACACCCAAGGTTTTCTGTTGGGATCTGGAAAGGCTTGTGGCTTTGGAACAGGGAAGAAACTACAGGACAATAAAGCCTGCAACTGATGAGGCTACATCCTTACTTCAGCCTCTTTATTATAATTATTGATGATGATGATGATTTCTTCCCACCTTCTTCCCACTTCAGGACTCAAAGCAACTTAGAATGGATTTTAAAAAAACATAGTGCATGGCAGAGCGTTGGACCCAATGGACCTTGTGATCTCTTCTAGCTCTATGATCCTATTATTCTAGTTTAATTCACGAAACACAGAAATCAAAAATTGATTAAACTACAAAACTATTACAAATAGTTAAAAATATAACAAATAGTTAAAAATATTAAAAAACAGCGCAACAAAAATAAATACAAAATCAAGCTTGTTGTTCTGGTGTGGCACATCTTACACAAGCAGTCCTCAAAGGCCTGTCAAAAGAGAAAGACTTCATCTGTCTGCAGAAAGAGAGTGCCAGTCTAACTTCTCTTGGAAGGGAATTCTAGAGCCAAGGGGCAGCCACTGAGAAGGCCCTCTCTCATGTTCCCACCAGATGCACCTGTGGGGATGGTGGGATACACAGCAAAGACTCCTAGCAGATCTCCAAACATAGGAAGGCTCATAAAGATGGAATCAAGTCTGTCAAATAACCTAGAGCTGAACACAACATGCAGCCTCTGACATATTTTTAGGTACCCTCATTAGGTGCCATGAAAGTACAAATAGGTACCTTCTGTTCTAATGGCTTCTTAGAAAATATTATAATGCTGTGTAAGGCAGAAGGCAGTAGGAAAAAAGGAAGACTGCATTACAGGTCAATGAAGCCATGGCCCTGACTTTGCAAGACATGAGCAGGATTGTTGATAGAGGGTATCTTGGTTGTCTCTCATTCATAGGAGCACCCGAAGTCAAAGCCAACTCTATAGCAATTAACAACAACAAAAAACAACTAGGGGTGTCTCCTTCATAGCTCTTGACACAGAGAACTGTCTTCCGTGAAGTGGACAGATGGCTATCCAAGTTTGAATTTCTTTGGATGAGCAATAGAGACTTAGAATATTTTGCAATATTTGCATTTATTTACAAATATGCAAGGAAAGTCACAGGTGGAGACAGTTTAAAAGAAAAGGGGGGGGGATTAAAATCTAGAGTGAATTTGCCCCAGTGATTTTGTCCCATCCACTGCCATGGAAATTACAGGCATTACTGGCTTCATTACAACAGACCCCTTACAGGAGCTTCTGCCATGGTTTGAGAGTCATCTGAGAGTTTTTGATTAACAGGAATGATTATAGCATCTTCCACCTACTTGGGCTTCCTGGTTTCGTCTAGTCTTCATACAACCTTTGGATTTTTAAAAATATCCATATGATGTACTTCCTGTCTGGTCTATTCCCATTAATTTCTAGGACTGATCAGGTTGTCTTTTTTCCCCACTCCTGAGACTTTCTGATACAGGGTTATATTCCCATTGTCTCAGGCCATTTCCACACTATACAGTTATAGTGCTATTATTCCACTTTCAACATCCTATGGAATCCTGGGGTTTGCAGTTTAGGGAGGAGCCGTTAGAATTCTCAGCCAGAGAGCTCTTTGACCTCAGTAAACAACAAACTCCAGAATTCCACAGGATGTTGAGAGAGGAATAATAGCACTATAACAGTGTAGGGAGGAAATGGCCTGCCTTCCTCCTGCAAATCTGGGTGGTCCCACTGATGTTCTGAAAAGAGGTGTCCGCTTTGCCATGGAGTTTTTTCTCTGACTTTTCATTTCTCATTACAATTCCAGTTAGCAGACTGAACATTTTTTCCCTGCCCCTCATGTCTTTTACATTTATAGTGCTAAAGAGTTCTAGCACTTAAGCACTATAACAATAACTAGATAGATAGATAGATAGATAGATAGATAGATAGATAGATAGATAGATAGGTGGGTGGGTGGGTGGGTGGGTGGGTGAGTACATGGCTACTTGGAAAGAAGTATAGGGGGAAGGGTTGAGTTTATGGAGGGGCATGATGAGAAGGGAAGGAAACACTGCCCACATCACAGTTAAGAGTTATCACCGTTTCCTCCAGCAGGAAAAAAAGTAGATGAAATCTCGATGTATTTAGGGCATGACTGGATCTGGGAGTGGGAGCAACCATTACATGGTGTGAACTCCAGAAATAGAGTGGCCCAGCATTTTTTATTTATTTATTTATTTATTTACTTACTTACTTACTTACTTACTTACTTACAGCATCTGGAGGAGCCTCATGATATCTGAGGCCATTTCCACATTATGTTGTTATAGTGCTATTATTCCACTTTCAACATCCTGTGGAATTCTGAGGTTTGTAGTTTACTGAGGCCAAAGAGCTCTCTGGCTGAGAATTCTAAAGGCCCCTCCCTAAACTGCAAAGCCCAGGATTTCATAGGATGTTGAAAGTGGAATAATAGCATTATAGCAGTCTAGTGCAGAAAGGGCATGAGTTATTGAGTTCTCCCTCAGCTTACCTTTCTGCACCCTACTGTATGATGTTCCTCCTTCTGTAGTGCTCCGTGGAAGCCTGAGATGGGCAGAGGGAGCAGCGGCTAGGCAGCATGTCAATGCAGAGGCTTTAGGGCAGGCCCTACCTTTAAGCGAAGTGAAGCAGCTACTTCAGGGAACAGATTTAGGGTGCCATGAAAAGGCAGCAATGGATATATTTTTACTGTGAGGGAGGAGAGGAGGGTTTTCTGGGATTTTCTATTTTGCATCCAAAAATAAGCTGGTTGTGAGGGTGTGGCTACAGAAACAGCTTAACAAAAGCAATAACACCCCAAATAATAATTCTCCCGTTCCCAAAATTTTCCTTCAGTCCACAGATTTTCTAGCATTGCAGTAACTAAGGGCCTTATCATGCAATACTGTTACACCACTATTATTCCACTTTAACTGCCATGGCAATATTGCATGGAATTATGGGATCTGCAGTTTAGAGAGGGGCATTTATCATTTTCAGCTAGAAAAATTCAGTGCCTCACCAAACTACAAACCCCAGAATTCCATAGGGCACATCCAGGGCAGTTAAATTGGAATAACAGTGATATAACAGTGCAGTGTGATAGGGACCTTAAAATTTCACTTGAGCATTTAGAAATAGAGTTCAGGCATCCCAATGGGCAGGTAAAGGTACCAAGGCAATGCAAACACAGCAGCTTTAAAGAGGTTTTGATGTGAAGGATTTTCAGTGTCGGGCACGGAAAGAAAATTTCACGGTGGGGGCAGAATTCTTTTTTGGATGTAGAATGCCCTTATTCCCCACAACACTACACCTTGCCCTGGCAGGCTTTTGGTACAGTGCTGGAGTCAGAGGGACACATCATTTGCTTCTTTGCCTCAAGCCTAGGCCATTTCTGCACTAGACGGTTAGAGTGCTATTATTCCACTTTCTTTTTTTTTTATAATCATTTTATTCAAATTCAGATATAAAACAAACAATTATAACTGTCAACTTATTTGAAATATTTCTGATCTTCCACACCGATCTAGATTTCATTATCAACATTTCTTAACGTGCTTAAAATATTGTACTACATTTTAGTGCTATTATTACTTGTTGATTCTTGCATTTCCATCTCCATATTCCCGCTTCATGATATATATCCTGTAGCCTCCTCATAATTTATCTTAAATCATGAATCACAGATTTCCATCTGATGGTACCCAGCAATTACCCATTACAATTTGCTATTTTTTTTGTATCTCCTTGTCTGATTTCCCTTTTAATCTCTGAGAGACCATATCAGCATTTTTGTTTTCAATCAGCGTACCCCACCATTGTTCTAATGTGGGTATTTGCTGAGTTTTCCACATCTTTGCATATTCAATAGGAGCTGTTGTTATATGTACAGTAATATTCTCCAGTACTTCTTTATACCAGTACCTTCTAATACATCAGTCATAGTTAACAGATACATTTCTGGTAACTTAGCAAACTGTACTTTCATTAATGCACATATTTTGTTATGTATTTCAGTCCAATATTTCTTAGCTTTAGGACATGTCCACCACATATGATATATCGTACTGACCTCATTCTGACATTTCCAACATTGTCCAGCACCTGTATTATAAATCTTTTTTAATTTATCTGCTGTCATGTACCATCTATGAAATAGCTTGTAATAGTTCTCTTTCAAATTCCGTGCTACTGTAAATTTCTGTGTTTTTTTCCAGCTCTGCTCCCAAGACTCTAATTGTATTGAATGTCCGATATTTTGTGCCCATGAAATCATTGATGCCTTTACTGTTTCTTCTTGCCTCTCCTGATGTAGTATTTCTTGATATATTTGGGCAAGTAAATGAGGCGGATTTTCGAACAGCCTTTTAATTACTCCAGTTTTCTCTTTAAGTTCAATTCCATATGTTTTTATATCCATCTGAAACCTTTCTGCTAACTGTCTGTAAGGGAACCAACTTAATGTTATTCCCTCTTGTTCTAGTCTTTCTCTTGTTTTAATCTTAAAAGTTGTTGGACGTTGATCCCTCAATTATATCATCATATCGCAACCATTTCTGTGTCCGTCCATCTGCCAAAAAAAGCCTCTTGTGGTGAGACCCAGGTGGGGAGCTGCTGTATGTTTTTAGTTTTGTAATCCTCCCAAATTTTCAGAAGCGATTTTCTGATAAAGTGATGTGTGAAGTCTTTATCTATTTTTGCTTTATCATAAAACATATAGGCATGCCACCCCATCCTCAGGTCTGCTCCCTCCAGTGCCAACATTCTCGTGTCTTGTAGGTCTACCCAGTCTTTTATCTACGTAAAAGCCGCGGCCTTATAGTATATTTGAAAGTCTGGTAGTCCCATTCCTCCTCTACTTTTTAAGTCTGTCATAGTATTCCATTTTATCCTAGTTTTCTTCCCTTGCCATATAAACTTAGTTAGTTCTCTCTTCCATTGTATGAAAGGTTTCATGTTCGTTATTATAAGAAGATTTTGGAACAAAAAGTTCATTTTTGGCAAAACATTCATCTTTATTGCAGCTATCCTCCCCATCATTGACAAACGCATGGAGGTCCAACTTTCCAAGTCTTTTGTTATTTCTTTCCATTTTTTTTTCATAATTATTTTGAAATAACTCATTATTTCTTTTGGCCATCCAAATACCTAGATATTTTACCTTTTGTCCTCTATTGAATCCTGTTTTTTGTACTAATTCCATCTCTTCTCTTTCAGTCATATTTTTGGTTAAGAAGACTGTTTTTTCCTTATTAACTTTAAAACCAGAGAATTCTCCATATTCTTGAACTGTAGTAATCAATTTTTCAATACATTTCCCTGGGTCATCCAGTAAGAAGACCAGATCGTCAGCGAAAACTTTTAACTTGTAATGATATTTCTTAATTTGGACTCCTCTTATTTCTTTATCTTCTCTTATAGCATTGTTAAGTATTTCCATTGTCATGATAAACAGCAGAGGAAATGTTGTGGACAGCCAGAGAAGTGAGACCGGCAGTTTCAGAAAACAAGAGTTTATTTTTACTGCGCAGGGATCTCAGTGGAAATCAACTTCCAAAAGACTGAGAGAGCCCCTCCCCTTCATATTCACAGCAATTTATACATTCTCCAGTACAGTCATCACATGTTCAAGAAAGGAAACAGATACATACAAAGGTTCCCACTGGCACAATAGACCATTCTCTAATGTTGCAATTCTTAATGTATCGAGGCCTAGCAGAAGCAAGCTTGCCAAGCAGAGGTGAGCTGCCAACATTTCAAGCTCTCAAGGTTCCATTGCATTCCCACAGTTCTTTACAAACTCAGAGAGAAATAACTGTTTTTTTTCCTATAGCTAGAGGTCATCTAGACTGACCCCACCACATTTGGTTGGGTCAGTCTAGATGACCTCTAGGTATAGGGGAAAAAAGTTATTTCTCTCTGAGTTTGTAAAGAACTGTTGCAGAGACAGGGGACACCCTTGTCTCGTACCTCTGTGCAGTTCTATCCTTTGTGTTCTTTCACCATTTATGACCAGTCGAGCTTGTTGTTGGCTGTAAATTGCTTCAATCCATGCAACAAATTTTTCTCCTGCCTGCATCTGTTTAACCGCCGTCTTCATGAATGGCCAGCTGATCATGTCAAAAGCTTTCTCCGCATCTACAAATATCATTGCCATTTTCCGTTCATTATGCTTTTCATAGTATTCGATTACATTTAAGACCGTTCTGATGTTATTTCTCAAAGATCTTTTTGGTAGAAAGCCATTCTGGTCCTCAGAGGCCCCTCCCTAAACTGCAAACCCCAGGATTCCATAGGATGTTGAAAGTGGAATAATAGCAGAGTAACAGTCTAGTGGAGAAAGGGCCTTAGACAATTGCTTTTGTTTTGTTGGATTTTAGTCTCACACCCATTCCCCAGGCTCCACTCCATCTCTCGCCTGACTCTCTCTCCAGGGCCTAGGATGTTTGGGATCAAAAGCTGGCAACAGTAGATAGAAGAAAGGTGGGGCAAGCATGGCAGGCCCCTGGGTGTGTGGTAGGTAATTGTGTCTCGCTGCTGTTTTCTCTATACACAGGACCAAGTCGTCTTGGCTGTTTCCAGTAAACACTGTTACATGCACAGTTCTAGTAAAACTCCAAATGCCTACCCTATGTGTTTGGGAAAAGAAGGATTTTATTGATAGACGCGTATAAGGGGTAGAGTTTTTTTTCCCTCTTTTATGAACAGTTAACACTTTACTGCCATATTTTTCCTGAACAAATTTACTAAATTATGAGTAAGATGTCCACACTTCTTTTTTTTTTCTCTTCCAAACACAGGAACAAAGAAGATCCATTTGCCAGCTTGCTTTCCTCCCAAATCACAAAAATGAGAGCAGATGAGGAAAGGAGGAGCCAGAATTGTCAACTGGCACCAGCATTCAAGGCCCCAGTCCAAAGAAATGTACACCGGTACTTAAATATCATTACAATCAATGGGGAATTACATTTGTCAACTCAGGACTGACATGTCCCATTGATTTCGACAGGATTTACTTTTCTAATTTCCTCTGCATAGAGCCCCTGCAAGTGTCTTGTGTAAACAGTATAATCCAGACCCATTTCACTGCAGACTAATTAGTCAAATTCAGGACTTATTTGTCCTATTGATTTCAACATTATTTGCTATTTTGACTTCATCTGGGGTGTGCCTCTGCATGCATCTGTGGCCACTGTATAATCTGGATCCATTTTACAGCAGACTCATTAATTCATATTAGTTACTATGCCACCCACAGGTCCTTTATTAAACTCCATTAAGATTGATTGGAATGGAATCATTCCATTCCAAGAATGATTAATATCCAAAGGGCCACCTCCCCCCTCTCAAAAAAGTGCAACCAAAGCTTAAACTACAGCAAAGCGAGAATAGCTCCTACTTTAGTAGAGTTGCCATAATGAAAACTGGAAAAGGTTCCTGTATCTTAAATGATTGTGTAGGAGAGGGAATTTCAACACCTGTTGTTTGTCGTATAACCACGTCACCTTCTGAAATTCCTTCTTCTGCACAAACGTTACAGGTACAGAAACTGTTTCTCCTTTTCATTCTGGCGACCCTAATACGCAGTGATGGGAAATTTCCAGACCGCAGGCCTGATCTGGGCCTGATTCACCACTTTACCTGTGGGATCTCTGGCCTTGACTTCTCTTCTGAAGCCCTGCTCCTAGGCTACAGAGTCACTGCTTCTGGGCAGGGCTTTTAACGAGGAATGGCAAAGGGATGGTTGAACTCAGATGGACACCTTAAAATCAACCAAAAGGAAAGGCATACTTTTCAGGAATTTCTGATCTGATAGATTTAGTGGGAAATGGATTCCAACCACAAGTACCTCCAGGTTTAATTTAAATATTTTAAATTGTTTGTTGTTACGTGCTTCGAGTTTCCAACCTATGGCAACCCTAAGGCAACTCTATCATGGATTTTCCTGGCAAGATTTGTTCAGAAGGGGTTTGCCTTTGCCTTCCTCTGAGGCTGAGAGAATGTGACTTGCCCAAGGCCACCCAGTGGATTTCGATGGCCAAGTGGGGTTTGAACCCCTCTCCAGTCTTGACACATTTCCGCATGACACTCTTATAGCGCGATGATTCCACTTTCAACCTCCTATGGAATCCTGGGGTTTGCAGTTCCGGGAGGGGCCGGCTGGCCCCTCCCGGAACTGCAAACCCCAGGATTCCATAGGAGGTGGAAAGTGGAATCATCGCGTTATAAGAGTGTCATGCGGAAATGGCCATAGTCCAGCGCTCAAATCACTGCACTGTGCTGGCTCTCCCCAGCATAGTTATAGGAGAACAAAGTGAGGGAATTGCCTCCTCTTAGATACGAATCCCCGCCTAACATTTTCATTTAGTTCCCAAATGTTTAGCACTGCAGAGAATGAAAACTCAACTTCCAGTTTAAATCAGCTTGGAATTTGAAGTCCAGAACCGTGAGGACAAGAATCTTATTAATTTTTAACAAAACAATATAGGCTCGGGATAGAATCATAGAGTTGGAAGAGACTATAAGGGTCATCCAGTTCAACCACATTTTGCCATGCAAAGATACACAATCAAAGCACTCCACACAGATGGCTATCCAGCCTCTGTTTAAAAACCTCCAAAGAAGGAGACTCCACCACACTCTGTGGCAGTGTATTCTGCTACTGTACAGTTCTTCCTAATGTTTAAGTGGGATCTCTTTTCCTGTTGTTTGAATCCATTGCTCTGTGTTCTAGTCTCCGGAGCAGCAGAAAACAAGTTTGCTCCATCTTCAATATGACATTCTTTCAAATATTTAAACATAGCTATCATGTCACCTCTTAAGCCACGCCTCACAGGGCATGGTTTCCAGGCTTTTTACCATTTTCATTGCCTCCTCTGGACATGTTCCAACTTGTCAGTATCTTTCCTGATCTGTGGCGCCCAGAATCGGACACAGTATTCCAGGTGAGGTCTGACCAAAGCAGAATAGTGTGGTAATATTGCTTCCCTCAATCTAGACATTATACAGTGGCCCCTTGAGTTTTGCAAGGGTCCAAGGTGCAGAACCCTCATGAAAGTTAAAAAATTGTGGATAACACTCCCCTGCCAGAGTAAGCACTCTCCTTCCCATTTGCTTCCAAAGCTCATCCTTCCCATTCCCTTGCCTTTTGCCTGGGCACATGTGCCTTCCATCCAGGCGCCTAGGCAAAAGGCAAGCAAATGTGAGGGGGGAAACTTGCATGCTGACAAGGTGCATGAATGTGCCTCACTCCCATTCTCTCCCTCCCGTTCTCACGGCAGCCCCATGTGTGGAGAAGGTGAGCACATGCCTTCCCCTCCATTCCCTTGCCTTTTGCCTGGACTCCTATGTCAGGTATTTGGGCAAGTGAATGGGAGGGACAGCCCTGCATGCAGAGGCAGTGCACACATGCCTCACCCCTTCTTCCCCCTCCCATTCTCTTGCCTTTTGCCTGGGTACATGTGTCTTCTTTCGATGCACCCAGGCAAAAGGCAAGCAAATGGGAGAGGGAGAATGGAGGAGGTATATGCACATCTTCCTTCGCAGCACGTTGGGTTCCCCTGTCCCATTTGCTTGCCTTTTACCTGGGTGCAAAGAAGGAAAGCATCACGCACCTGGGCAAAAGGCAAGGGAACAAGAGGGGGAGAACATGGGGAGGCAAGCAGGCACCTTGCAAATAATCACATTTGTAAAAATCAAACCTGCAAGTATGAAGAGAAGATTGTACTCCTATTGATGCAACCTAGAATTGCATTGGCTTTTTTTAGCTGCTGAATCACACTGTTGACTCACATTCAGCTCGTAGTCTACGAAGACTCCTAGATCCAGTTGCATAGGGACGGGGGGGCGATGGGGGTGGTTTGCCCCCAGCAGCAATATTTTTAGGGCATCCCAGTTCATAGCCACACCCCCACACACCACAGCCATGCCCCCACGTGCCATGGCCATGCCGCCTCCCGCCCCCCACACACACACACTCCAAGCTCTGCCGCTGCCTAGATCCCTTTCACATGTACTGTTGTCAAGCCAGGGGTTACCCATCCTATATCTGTACATTTCAATTTTTTGCCTAAGTGTTGTACATTACATTTCTCCTGGTTGAAATTAATTTTGTCAGTTTTGGTCCAGCTCTCCAATCCGTTTAGGTCATTTTGAATTCTGATCCTGTCCTCTGGAGTATTAGCTACCCCTCTTGATTTGGTGTCATCTGCAAATTTGATCAGCATGCCCTCTATTCCTTCATCCAAGTCATTTATAAAGATGTTGATTAGTACTGGACCCAGGACAGAACCCTGTGGCACCACACGGATTACTTCTGTACTGGATAAAGAGGAGCCCGGTGGATTCAATCAACCAGTTACAAATCCACCCAACAGTAGCATTGTCTACCCTACATTTTCCTAGCTTGTTTGCAAGAATATCATGGGGGACATTATCAAAGACCTTACTGAAATCAAGATATGCTACATTCACAGTATTTTGTTCATCTACCAAGCTTATAACTCTATAGCTTATAACTCTATAAAAAAAAAAAGAGAGAGCGAGAGAGATGAGATTAGTCTGGCATGACTTGTTTTTTGAGAAACCCATGCTGACTTTCAGTGACCATGGCATTCATTTATAAGTGTTTATAGACTGTCTAGTGATTTGCTCTAGAATCTTTCTCAGTATTGACATCAAACTGACTGGATGGTAATTATCTGGGTCCCTTTTTCTCACTCTCTCTCTCTCTCTCTATCCTTTTTGAAGATGGGGAGAACATTTGCCCTCTTCCATTCTGCTGGGATTTCTCCTGTTCTCCTGGAATTCTCAAAGATTATTGTCAATGGTTCTGAAATTATGTCTGCCAGTTCTTTTAATACTCTTGGAAGTAGTTCATCTGGCCTTGGAGACTGGAATTCATTTAGAGTACCCAGGGCCATTTCTGCACTAGATTGTTATAGCGCAATTATTCCGCTTTCAACATCCTATTTAAACTGCAAACCACAGGATTCCATAGGATGTTGAAAGTGGAATAATGGCGCTATAACAGTCTGGTGCGGAAATGGCCCAGGTCTTCCTGAACTACCTCTTTACCTATTCTGGTGCTGCATTTCTCCCACTGCCATATGCTCCATTTTCCCCAAGCTAAGCACTGTTTTCCTTTTGGGACAAGACCAAGGCAAAGAAGGTATTGAGTAGTTCTGCCATTTCTCTGTTCCCTGTTAACATTTCACCATCGTCTCCATGCAGTAGCCCTACCATTTCCTTGTTCTTCCTTCTGCTACAGACAGCTAAAAAAGCCCCTTTGTTGTTTTTAACCTCTCTAACAAGCCTGAACTTGTTCTGTGCTTTAGCTTTTCTGACTTTCTCTCTACATATGTTGGCTATTTGTTTGAATTCCCTTTGGTGATTTCTCCCCATTTCCTGTACACGTCCCTTTTAAATCTTTGCTCAGTTAAAAGTTCTTTAGATATCCATCTTGGTTTCTTTAGACACCTTCCATTTTCCTGCTTCATTGGAACTGTTTGAAATTGTGCCTTCAATATCTCACTTTTAAGAAACTCCCATCCATCATGAATTCCCTTCTCTTTTAGTATTCCTGACCAGCCAGTATTTCCCTAAGTTTACTGAAATCAGCTTTCTTAAAATCTAGAATGTTTGTCTGACTATGCTTGGCTTCCTTTTTCTGCTGTATTACAAACTCCATAGAACAAGGTTGCTCCCACCTAAGGATTCTGCCACCTCCACCACATTTACTAAGTCCTCACTGTTGATTAAGATCCAATCTAAAATAGCTGATACTCTTTTTGTCTTTTCTACCTTCCTGACAATGAAATTGCCTGAAAGGCAAGTAAGGAATTTGTTGGACCTTATATTCTTGGCAGAGTTTGACTTCCCACAAATATCAGGATAGTTGAAACCTCCCATTACTACTACATCTCTCCTTCCTGAATGTTTAGTCATCTGTTCCACGAAGGCATCACCCAAGACCTCACAGTGACATCACTGCTGTTTCTCTCCTTAATTTTTACCTAGACGCTCTCAACCTGACTTCCAGCCTTTAAGTCATGGATCTCTTAACATGTATAACATCCTTGATATATAATGCTATTCTTCCTCCTTTCCTGTTTGGTCTATTTCTCTGAAGTAAGTTACAACCCCCTCTATTACTACATTCCAATCATAAGGCTTATCCTACCAGGTTTTAATTATGCCTGTTATATCATACTTGCTTTGCTGTGTTAAGAGTACAAGTTCATCTTGTTTATTTCCTGTGCTCTGTGAATTAAAGTAAAGACATCTAAGACATGAGTCATCCCCCAGCTGCTTATTTGGGTCTTTTTCCTTCCCATGTTGGTTTCTTGTAATATTCGCCCAGTTCTTCCTATAACATTCAGGCTATTATCTCCAGCACTTGGTGAACTCCTGCCCTCAATAATACTGTCTCCTTCCCTCAAATAACTCATTTTAAAGCCCTCCTGATCAGGTTTGTGAGACCCTTAGCAAAAATATTCCTTCTAACTGCTGTGAGGTACAACCCATCACCTGCCAGAAGTAATTTTCATGAAACTGCAGACCATGATCCAAGAAGCCAAATCATTCCTTGCAGTACCATCTTTGGAGCCAGTTGCTCCACTATTCTCCTCTTCCTTCCTGGGTCATTTTCTTCAACTCGTAGGAGAGACAAAATGACAGCCTGTGCATCAGAGTCCTTCAGCTTCCCACCTAGAGCCTTGTAATCCTTCGAGATATCCTGAAGGCTATTTCTGGCAGTGTCATTGGTTCCCACATAGACCAAAAGGAAGGGGTAATAGTCAGTGGGCTTCACAGGTCTTGTCAGCTTCCCTGTTACATCATGGATTTTTGCCTGAGGAAGACAGCACATTGCTCAAGATATCCTGTCAGGCCCACAAACCACTGGCTTCTCCCCTCAGCATGGATCCCCACCACCACCATCACCACACGTCTCCTCTGGGGCTTGCCAGGGACCATTCCATGTAGTGAATCTTCCAAGGTCACCTGCACATTCTCTGAGGACTGACCCTGTTGCTCTAGTTCCTCTTCCTTGTCATCACTGATAAGGGAGAGAGCTTTGAATTGATTTTGTAGCTTCAAATTCCCAAATGTCTACCTCCTGTTTTTGGGTACTGACCTCCTCCTCAGAGACATCCTGTGTGTGTTCCTCATCCAGGACAGTCTGCTGTGCTCCGTCCAAGAAAAACCCATGCTCCCCAATATTGTTGAAGAATAGATACTAAGGCCCCAAATTGCTGGACCTTCTCTTCCAACAAGACAAACAACTTGCATGTGCTGCAAGTGTAGCTACCTACATCCTCTGGCAAGAACACAAATATATCACGGCTCTTGCAAGTCACTGCAGCAAGTCCTTCACCATCAATACACAGTAGTCTTAAGTAGACACTGAAACAGAACTCTGGCCCTCCACCTCTAAATGCCCAGGGGGGAAAAAAGTTTGGCCTTGCCTGTTAGCCAAGCTGCTGCTCACTGAGCTCCAGGGACTGGGGCTGCAGCTATATAGAGAGATAGTGGCTGCTCGCTCATCCCCCAACCACGTCTCTGACTCACTTCCTCTCAGCAGATGCTATCCCTAAATGATCATGTTGCATGCAGAAAATCCCCAGTTCAGTCCTTGGAATCTCCAAGTAGGTCTGGAAAGAATCCTGTATGAAAAAGTATATGAAAGACTCCTGTATGAAACTATGTGAAGGTGGGAACAACATTCACAGACCAGCCGTCATAGCCAACACAAAATGAATCAATATTCTAGCATACACAGCACCTCTATGAATTGTTCAAATGGGGTGAAGTTAATTAGATACGTGACACCTTCGTTTTTAATTTCTCTTATCTAACCAGTGACTTCTAGTTCAGGGAGGGGAGACTTTAAATATTTGTTTAAATATTTAAGCAATGAGTCCTTATTCCACAAAAATGATTGAGTAAATGAAAGTGGAGTGTTTGTGGAAGGAAGAAGACTCCTTCCCTACTCTTTCCTTTCAGTGGGACTCACACAGCTATGGTGCGTGCGTTTTACAGGGAAATATTCTGCTCAAAAAGCTGGTCTAGGTTCCAAATCCCAGCTTGTTCAGATGGCTAAAGGAGGACAGTGCCCCCTGGAGTGCAAGGAAAAAACAACATCACTTAAGGCTTGTGTCCAAAGGTGCCTCAAGTGCAGAGTATCACATTATAAAGTCAGCATTGCCTTATCTAAGTCCTTCCAAATCTTTGCAGCTACATCTCCCACCATCTGTGAGTATTGGCCATGCTAGCTGGGACTGAGCAGGCCTGTAGCCTAAAACACCAGAGGGATCTCAGGGAAAGCTGAAAAATTTTCTCCAACAGCTCTGAAAAACAAATCAGTGTAATGCACTACCAATGGCTGCTAGCAATTCCCGTATCAATGGGACAGTGAATCCCATTTTGGTTTTTACTCCAGATTTAAAGGAGCTAACCTAAATATCCTAAAGGTACCAGCTCCCATCTGATCTTGGAAGCTAAGCAACATCAGCCTTGGTTAGTACTTGGATAGGAGACTGACAAGTACCAGGTGCTTATAGGCTTTATTTCAGATGAAAGAACTGGCAAAACCCTATGAAATTATGGAGTTGCCATAAGTCAACAGATGACTTGAAAGCACATATAGACATCCAAGCAACTAAACATACTTTGAGGTTTGGTGTCAGCACCTTGGATGGCTCCTTCAAAATCAGAGCAGACTTAGTGACCTGAGTCTGTATATTATAAGGCATCTGCTTACTTAATGCCACCTTGAAATGTGTTTGAAATGGAGCAAGCTCTGAACCAGGAATGTCCTGATACGTAACTCCTTCTCTTTGGTGGGGCAGAATAGTGCATTACCAGCACTAGCCATTTCTGAAAGTTTTCCTTTTGAAATGAAATGGTAGTTCTTCCTAAATTGCCAAGAGCAGCATCCCTTTGACACAGGAAATCCTGTACAGCGGTGGTTCTTAACCTCTTCTTTACTAGGGACCTCCTTTAAATATCTTTTTTTTTTTTTTTTTTTTTGCTGCAGGCCCCCAAGACTTAATTCAAGACTTAAAACCCTAAAGTGTATCAAATATTTATTTAAAATTGCTCGTCAAGGGTCTTCAGATTGGGAGAGAATGGGGAAATAAGTAAATGCACGCTTTCCTGAGAGGCATTGAAGCTGGAAGGAAAACTTTTCTCCTGCTTGTTTCCACTAGTTTATGGCTGGGGTGGATTGAACAGCAACGCACAGGCCCAGCAGCCTGTCTGCCCTGCCTGGGTTCCTGTCAGGTGGATGCTCTGTTGTGGGGAGGAGGCAGGCTGAGCAACCTTTGAGGCTTCGCAGAGCCCCTATGAGGACATTGCGGGGGGGGGGCCTGGGGGTCCACAGCCCCCAGGTTAAGAGCACTGCTGTATAAGCATCAGTTGGGAGGAGGTGGAGGTGCCGTGAGAGCCAGCCCTAACCAGTTCTGGCTAGTGGGTCCCATGTCAGTGGGATGGTGAATCCATGCGATGTTTTATCTAGCTTTAAAGGTGCTGAATTTATTAAGAATAAGGTTTATCACCTTGGAGAGCTCTGTTAAAGTTTGGCTAAAACCTAGGATGGATTTGTTTGTTTACTTATGTTATGCCTTTATATTCCATCTGTTTCCCAATAATCAGACTCCAGGCAGCTCAAACCATATTTAAAAACAATACAGATTAACACTATACAAAGTCACTAATAAAAGGATAAATAGAAGAGTTATTTTAAAAGTGGTTAAACAATTTATAACGTTTTTAACATTAATATGTGAAAATTCATTAAAAGACCATACACAAACCTTAAAAACAGTGCTGCATAACACTAAAACCCTACCTCAGTTGGTTTTTAAAAGCCTTACAGAACAAAAATGTTTTGACCTGCTGACGGAAGGAAAGCAAGGACAAGGCCATCCTGGATTTTCTAGGGAGCAAGATCCAAAATCTGGGAGCAGCCTATGAGAAGGCCCACTCCCTTGTTCCCCCCAAACAAGCCTGGGAGGGTAATGGGAGAGAGAGAAGAGCCTCTCCAGACAATTGTAGAGCAATAAGGGGATATATGATCTTTCAAATAACCTGGACCTAAGCAGTACAGCGCTTTATAGATCAAGACCAGCAATGCCCTACTTACATAGAGACTGGATTTACCACCCCACCAGCCCTACCGTGAGGCAGAGTACATTGCAGGGACTGGTTGGGATGTGCCCCCTAAACTAACCTCTTTTCTTTGGATGAAGAGGAAGAGGTTGTCCACTAATCCAGGCCATTCCCACACGACACTGTGCTATAATTCCACTTCCAACATCCTGCTTTGTAGTTTGCTGAGGCCGAAGAGCTCTCTGGCTGAGAATTCTAAAGGCTCCTCCCTAAACTGCAAACCCCAGGATCCCATAGGATGTTGGAAGTGGAATAATAGCACTATTCCCTGTGTAATGTGGAAATGGCCCCATTTTCAAGTAAGATTTCGCTGCCAGTCAAGTTTACTTCTGTACATAGAAGTGGTGGTGAGATAATATTCTTGTGCTTTCCCTCAGGCAGCACAATATGTCAGGATGGCCCTGGCAGCAGTGTTTAGTAGCGGCTGAAAGTATTGGCTGGCAGATTCCTAGTTCAAATGTTGCCTCAGCCTAAAATATTTTGAGGTGTGAATATGAAGTTAGGTACTCTTTGATCAGAAGAGAAAACGTAGGTCTGGATTTCTGTCCGTGATCAGGCCTCAAAAGGACTCTCTCCTCCTCCATTACCCCCAATCAAAAAACAGGAGACAATCAACCAAGAGAGACGTGCAAACAGGGTTGTTTCACACCATTAACTCCTTGCCGCTTCAGCCTAAAAACCCAGGCAGAGAGATAATAGGAAATGGCAGGACCCAGCTGGGCTACCCGTGTCTCCACTAATGAGGCTGCGTTTAACAAAGAGATGGGGTTCAAGATGAATGTGCTCCTCTCCTCTGCTCTTTACGCTTTCCCCCAACAGTACTTTTCATGAATCAAAGCTCAAATTCTCTTATCGATTTGTTTCAGAGCTGAGAAAAGTTTGGAGGTTTCAGAGTGCAATTCTTAGAATTTTCCATTGGCCAAGGCTGGCGGGAGGATTCTCGTGGGTGATATCCAAAAAAATAACTTTTCTTAGTGCTGTTTTGCTTGGTAGCTAATTGAAAAAGCTTGTTTTAAGCCAAAGACCTGAATATTGCCCTATCTCCAAACAGGCATCCTCCAACCTACAAATCCCGTCACCCACAATCCTATTTAACAATAGACCATCCTCCATTTGAGGGCATACTTTATTTGTAGGATTATCCCAGTGCGTTTGCTTGACAGATCAAAAACCATAAAAAAGGAGGGCAGCAGGGGAGTTGAATATGTCCATCAACATTTAGCCCCTAGACAACAGACTGAATAGGCTCAAAAGAAAGCTGGTCATATTCATCATATCTGCACTTCTGCATACAGTTTTGCATATGCAAATAGTTGCTGTGTTTTTATTTTTTGTTCTCTTTTTTCAGTCATGTGTTTCCTCTTTTCTGGTGATGCATAAATGGCCACCGTGTTTATTTTTCACTAAGTCATAAGTCAGAAATTATGTGAAGGCACACAACAATAAGATCTCAGAGCCTGTGAAGTTCCTATATAGGCAAGAGTCTAGAAATGTTCCTTTTGGACTACAGTTCCCAGAATCCCCAGGAGAGCATGAGAGTAGTTCCAAAAAAGCCAATTTCTCAAACTCTTGGGTGTTCCGGGCAAAAATCTTACCTCTGGAGTGTTAGCTATAGAGGGTCAAACTAAGGGAATTACCCACCCAAGTAAGAATTCTCCCTGCTGTGAAATTTCCTTCAGTTGCCAAATTTCAAGCACTGAAATAACTTAAAACGTCAGTTAAGCACCTGGAAATACAATTTAAGCATCCAAAGGAAAGCGGCTGGCAAAGTTACCAAGGAAATCTGAACACAACAAATGTAAGACTTCTAGGTGTGAACAATTTTCAATGTCTCACTCTCTCCAATATTAGAAATTTGGGTACTGAAGGAAAATTTTATTTCCAGTTTACCCTGACATTATTTCTGTTACACTCCTGACATTATTCCATCAAGTTTAACATCAGAGAAATCTTGATAGAGATCTGGCTTCATCCATACACAACTGCCAGGAGGCAGTAATATAATCCTAGTGTGAACAACTCTTAGGTGTTAACAAGTTTCAGTGTCCACCCTCTGGAATGCTAGAAATCTGGAGACTAAAGGAAATTTTCATTTGGGAGGTCAGCATTCATATTTGAGAGGGCAATGGCCTCATTTTGCCCTCTGTCATTAACACTATTGTCATACGTGACCATGTTTGCTGCTTAGGTTCAACAACAGAACTGTCTTGTGTGCCTTTAGACCAGCCATTTTCAGTGAAGGTCATATGGCCCCCAAAGGGACCCTGGCACACTAAAAGGGGGGCACAGACTGAAACCTGTGAGAAAGGGAGCCCCAAGGGTTTATGAGGCCCTGGTAGCTAAACCGATTAAATACTCAAGCAGCAATCTTAACTGGAGTCAGTAGTGTTACCCTGTGTACTGGGGGTCCCGGGAGGGACACCAAAATGTGCTCAACTAAAGGTGGGGAAAATTAGCTCAGAGCACTGCTTAGCGTTACGAGAGGCAGGGTAACGTAGCGAGATCTTGAACCCTATGTCTACGGGGTCGGGTCGAGTCAAGGAGCACACAGAAGTTGAAACAATAAATGAAGTTTTATTAAACGCAAGCAAAACAGTGTATGCGACACACACAAGATAACTAAAGAAATAAAGGTTTGAGTGGTATAGAGGGATTTTTAGAGGGGTTGCTGGTTTGGGTGATACTTCACCTGTCCTGAAGCCCAGAAAAATAGAGAGCGAGGCTGGGGTGCGATGTAGCTCAGCACGTGGAGCTGAGGCGAGGCTCGCCAAGCAAAGCGGTAGCAAGGCGGGATGAAACTCGGGAGCGGTCCAAGGAAGGTCTGGGAATCAAGGGTTTTTATAAGTAGAATGTGACTGCAGGCTATGCCGTACTCGGGGGGGGGAAACAATAGATTTGGAGTTGGAGACAAAGCCTCTGAAAGGTCAGAATCTGAATGATTGAGTTATCGCAGAGGTTCTCAATAGAGTAGCCAGTATGCAAATGCAGAGTACTTGGGTATTGTATAGTTAACCCATCAAGCTGCCAGCACGGGGCAGAGGCTTTTTTGTAGGTTGTGTGCATACCTAATTAAAGTACTTGCCTGGAGGTCTCCTAAAGCAGCGAGTCAGCTATTTTCTGGCCTGCCTGTATTGTCCAGGAATATTATGGCGATTAACGGCCAAGCTTGTATGCATGCTTGTCCGGTGGCCTCGCAAGCACGTGGAGGGGAATAGAGAAGTGAAGCCGAATTGTGATATCAAAAGGATATCTTTTAATATCCCCAAAGCTCGGATTAGCCAGGGCAGTAACAGTACTCTCCCTCCAATTTTATAGTACCTTTCCAACACACCATTTGACAGTTTCCTTGACAAAATCCAGGAATAGATATCCTGACAAGAAGTGCTTCCAACTGTTATTGTAATTTGGAGCCCAATATCATGAAACTTGCAGAAAAGCAAGGATTGCATTAGGTGTGATAGACATTTAATTTCGTACAGTCTTTTTTTTTTTTTTTAGGAAGCAATGAAGTGATAACTTTATTTTCTTTAATATGAACACTCCCCAGCTCCCATATACTTTTTCAGTCAGAACAAGAACTAGATGAAAGTCAAACGATTCCCTTGTGAAAGAACAGCCTGGGCCACTGGAGACTTCTTAGCGTACAGTCATTTTTAAAGTTTTGTCCAGTTAAGTTGAGATGTTCAAATTTTCTTGGTGTTCTATAATACAGTTAGCCCTCCACATCTGCGGGTTTCACTTTTGCGGATTTGATTATTCATAGATTATTTGCTGTCACCTCTGCTGCCTCCTTGTGCCATTTTTAATAAGGACTGCAAGCCTCGTAAGAAACTGCAAACAAAGCTTGTCAGTCCCTATTAAAAATGGTGTGGGGCAACAGTGGCAGTGGCAGTAAGCCCCACCAGCCAGCCACTTCTGCCTTGTGAAAGAACCCTGACGCCTCAAAGGAATCCATGGTGGGTTGAATATGGTGATCATACTTTTTTTGTGTGTTAAATATGGTTTGGGTGGGACTAGAGTTATTCATGGTTTTTCCAGTTTCACAGGGATTCTGTGCCCCTAACCCTAGCGACTGTGGAGGGATCCATGGCCAGAAAAACAGTTGAGAATGGCTGCTTTAGACCACTCCCTTTTCATTGCTGTTAGTATTGTCTTCTTTATTGCTATTGTTTTCCCCATGAGAAAAGCAAACTTGCTTTAAAGAGAAGAGACAATTGCTTTGCTTCAGATCCCATGCACATTTCCATGCTTTCATGATACTGTTGTGGCTTCCTAGAACACACAGATCCCTCATTTGGGGCTATGTCTATGGTCCCAACCCAGATGTCCTGACTAGTCTGGACTAGTCTGGAACTGAAACATTAAGGTAAAAAAATTTAAAGGTTCCGTATTAGTCAGCAAATTGTCTGTGAATGATCAAAGCGACCTGGTTTCTTTGCCCAGCAGCAGAAATGCAATCACCCCTGTGGAGCAGACTGTTCAACAGCGATGCCAGATATGCAGCGCAAAGATACCCTGCAGAGTGAACGAGGCAGCAGTGAGCAACCAGCAAGGCAAAGCAGACTGCAGGTTTGGGAGGTTATCTTTATTGAAACAGATTTGTAGCTGCCCAGAGGGGGGTGGCCTCCTTATGCTGTGCCTCCCCCACGACCTAAACTCCTGCTGTCTTCGGTCGGTACGTGCACAGACGTTTTGCCAGTCCTGCATCCTGGAACTAACTGCATTGCAGCTTCTTAGTGATGGGTAGTAAATCCATGCATGACAATCAGCAGCTAAATATAGCCAAGGCTGGAAGCTTTTTATACCCAGCCAGACACACCTGACCAGGCTGGGAAGAGATGAGGAGGAGGAGCTACGGGAGCTCTGCACGGACGTCTGAAAGGCTGCTTTAGTAGGATAGGCCAGGTCCATGACCCAGATTGTTTTCCATTTTTTTCTCATGCATTCCTCAGTCTGAAGAATTGGCCAGGGTAAGCCAGCATAGTGTAGTGGTTTGAGTGCTAGACTACAACCCGGGAGACCAGGGTTTGATTCCCTGCTCAGCCACAGAAAGCCACTGGTTCACCTTGTGTGCATCACACACTCTCAGCCCCAAAAAAGCCCATGATAGGTTCACCTTGTTGTTGTGTGCCTTCAACTCATTTCTGACTTATGGTGACTGTAAGTGAACCTATCATGGTTTTTTTGCGGTGCTGAGCAGAGAATCAAACCCTGGTCTGCATGGGCATAGTCCAATCCTTAAACCACTAGGGTCACCATAAGTTGGAAATGATGTAACCCCTGTTAGCAGATCCCATCCCAGGGAGTATAATCATCTTAGGCCCTTTTCGCACAGCATTTGCCATGCGAAAGATGGCCTGGAGTGTCGCGCGATTGTGAAGAGCAATCTGCATGATGCACTCACAATCGTGCGACGCTCCAGGGGCTGGCAGGCGCCGATTGTGCACCTTTTCATTTTCTGCTTCAAGCCGAAAATGGTGCACGATCATGCATTGCTCCCGGCCCCCGCATGCACTTACCTGGCATGCGAAGCCTATGGAGCCGGGCCGGCCACGCTTCCTGCCCCAGTGCAGCCTGGGAAGGTCCCAGGCTGCACTGCGGAAGGAAGAGGCGAGGCTCTCGCATGAGCACGAAGCTCGTGCAGAGCTGAAGCAGCAGGGAAGGGAGAGCCTCTCGGCAGAGGCTGCTCACGTGATCCCCACACCCCAGCGTCAGAAGAGATAAAGTGCGGAAAGGGCCTTAAAATGCATCCAAGCCAGAGGTGACCAGGCTGGTACATAGACAGCCAGGCCAGCGATTGGACAAAAGACCAGAAACTTGCCCTGTCACGTCTCCATAGGAAACTTCAGAAAGGCACGTGTGGCCATCAGGCAGCCATCAGGCAGCTATCACACTGGGGAAGGAGTCTGCCCCCAAAGCATGTTTTGCCCCATAACTAGACCCCCTTCTTGAGACCCCATTTTGGAGCTCCTCCATGCTATACTAGCAGACCATCATTCTGTTAGTTGAGACTCCCCTCAGCCCCCTCCCTGTGCTGAGTTATTCCCCGGTTGTCTTTTTCCCTGGCCAAAGACTCTGGACAGGTGCAGTATCACCCCTTCCATGTTGCCTCCATTTATCACCTATCAAGTTTCACCTCTTTTTATCTCGATAGTCCTTGTATGCTTGCGTGAATTATTGCCTCTATGTGTGTGTGTGTGAAAGTATTTTCTAATAAAACATCTGGATTGAACGTTTGGCTGATTTTTGTGTGGTCTGACTCTGTAGAAATTGGGTAAAAGATCTCGCTAAGAGTTGCCCTGCCCTCTGGTTTGCAAAGTGGTGCTCTGCTAATTTCCCCAACTTTGGCATTTTTAGAGATGATGATGATGATGATGATGATGATAATATTTCTATCCCGCCTCTCCAGATGGATCGAGGCGGCGAACAACAATAATGCCTTAATTACATTAAAAACATTAAAAAACATACCCATTCCTCCCCACCCACCAACCCAGCTAAAACCAACCCCCTAAAACCCACAACAATTAACAATTAATTAACTATTGAAAGAACAAGAAATTGGTGGAAGGCGGTGGAAGTACTAATCTTGGAAGGCCTGTCAGAAGAGATCAGTCTTGACTGCTTTTTTAAAGCAGTCAAGACTGGTAATATGACGGGTCTCCTCCGGCAGGCCATTCCATAACTTGGGAGCGATAGAAGAGAAGGTCCTCTGGGTAACCACAGCCAACCTAGTTCTGACTGGCTGCAGTAAATTCCTCCCAGAGGACCTTAGTGTGCGGGGCGGATTATATGGGAGAAGGCGATCCCGCAGGTAGGCTGGCCCCAAGCCATAAAGGGCTTTAAAGGTAATAACCAACACCTTGTACTGTGTCCAGAAACTAATAGGCAGGCAATGTAAAGACTTCAGAATTGGTGTTATGTGGTCAGTTTTAGGTCTACCAGTGACCAACCTGGCTGCCATATTCTGAACTAATTGAAGTTTCCGGACTAAGCACATGGGTAGCCCTATGTAGAGCACATTGCAGAAGTCAAGCTGTGAAGTTACCAGTGCATGCACCACTGTTTTTAGGTGTTCCAGCTCCAGAAAGGGGCACAGCTGGCGTATCAGCCGAAGCTGATAACAGGCACTCCTGGCCGCCGCATCTATTTGAGCTGTCATCTGAAGTGGCGAGTCCAGGAGCACCCCCAAGCTGCGGACACAGTCTTTCAGGGGAAGTGTGACCCCGTCTAGAACTGGTTGACAAACCTCCATACCTGGGCTAGGGCCCTTAACAGCGAGTACCTCCGTCTTATCTGGATTCAGCTTCGGTCTCTTTTTCTTCATCCAGTCCATTACTGCTTCAAGATCCCCAGGACCCCCAAGGGACCCCAGGAGTCAGGGTAACAAGGACTTGAAGGCACACAGCAACAACAAGAAAATAAGGGGCCCCAGCATTGTGTAGTGGTTTGAGTATTTGACTATGGCCCTTTCCGCAACTTACCTGTTCTCGGTGCTGGAGCACAGGGATCGCGCGAGCAGCCTCTTGCGAGAGGCTGTCACGTCCCTGCTGCTTCGGCGCCGCAGCTGCTTGCTGGTCACGAGAGCGCCCTGCCCGCGCCCCACCCCTTCCTACCGCAGCGCAGCCTGGGAGTTGAAGGCTAGCGGTGAGGCAGGAAGCGCGACCAGCGCGGCTCAGGAGGCTGCGCACGGCAGGTAGGTGCGCTCCACGCCCCTGAGCGTTGCGCAACCGCGTGGCATTTTTGGCTTGAAGCCAAAAATAAGAAAATCCGTTAGCGGTTCGCGTCACGCTCTTGAGCGTCATGTAAATGTGAGTGCGTCATGCCGACCGCTCCTCACATTTACGCGACGCTCAAGGGGCCCTTTCGCTTAAGGAACGCCGTGCAAAAAGGGCCTATGACTGGAGACCACAGTTCAAATCCCCACTTGGCCATAGAAACCCTCTGGGTGACCTTAGGCAAGCCATATCCTTAGAGGAAGGCAAAGGCAAACCTGTATGAACCAATCTTGCCAAGAAAACCCTGTGATAGGTTTACCTTAGGGCTGCTGTAAGTTGGAAGTAACTTGAAGGCAGGTAACAACAAAGGAACACATAACCACTGACCAGACTTCCTGCCCTTTAGGCTGAAAATTACATCAGTGAAAGTATCTGGAGCAACAAGTGTGCCATAGGTTCAGGCCACTACACTGTTTAGTTCTGTGAAGAATGGTAGCCTCAGCCTACAAAATTTTCCTTGACAGTAAGCTCAACTGTCACACTAGGTGGATAACAGCATGAATGGGGAGAATCAAACCCCCCACTTGGATTGTAGCAGCATGTCCTGCATGTGTACACTGCATGCACCATCATATCATTTCCAGTCATCATTTTTGACTGTTTTCAATTTAAAAAAGAAGAGTTTGGAGGGGGTGAAAGAATGTTCAGAGGGAAGGCAAACCACTGCATCTGTGTACAGTTTTGGACAGTTCTGGGACAGAGAGGTGCCCAAGTACTGTGCTGAATTTTTAAAAAATGTTTGGGGGGATTTGTGGAATCTTAGGGGCTCTCAGAGGGCAGAGGGACTGCAAAAGTGAGGTTCCGGGCTGCACTTTCCCCATAACTGCATTCCACCAGAGTGAAGCTTCTGCTTCAGGCAGCAAAGTGAGGTGGCAAAGGAGTGTATAAAGCTGGGGTTGGCACACCTCAGTCCAACCACTCTGGAGTTCCCCAGACACCCATGTCCTCTCTCATAAATGCTTCATTTTGGTGTTTTTCTATTTTCTTCACCTTCTGTGATTTCTCTCATTCCATTATTTTTTTTTCTCTACTCTAAAAGGTTGAAATGTTTCTCCTAAGGCAGTAAGAGCTTTACTTTAAAATATACTGGTATTTTTAACAGTGGAGCCTGGTGGCTCTGTTGTCATTCGGGTGGTAAATCCACTCCCAGTTTTAGTGTGAATTTTAAAGAAGATACCCAATGTGGTGCCAGATAAGCTGCCTAGAACGTATGAAGGTGTGTCTAACTTATATTGGAAATGTGAGCAACATGAAGGTACATTTTATCGTATATGGTGGACATATGAACACTTCCCCCCAAAAAAGGATTTGAATCCATATTTAGAAGATTTTAAAGACTAAGAATCAACTTAAATCAGATATATTTCTTTTGAGACTCTTGGATGTACAACTGGAGAAGATCCACAGAAGATTATTCCAAGATATGGCCATAGCAATGAGACTGTTGTAATTTGCAAGGACGGAAGGATCCAGAATTGCCTATTATGGAAGTGTGGTTGTTAAAATTAACAGATCTGGCACAAACTGATTACTTGTTTTATCACAGAGAAAAGTCATTAATGACTGTTCTTAATGAACGAGAGCCCCTAATTGATTTTTGCAGAGGAAAAAAAGAAAATTAAAAGTTAATTTTTGGTTTTGATGATTAGTAAGTTCTGATTATGGGAAGAAGGAAAGTGATATAAATGTGAGTGAGTGAGATATGAATAACATGTTTGTTTATATCACTGCTGAGAAGAAGATGGGAAGACAACTTTTTCTATTCTTCCTTTTTTCTCTTTCTTTCTTCATATATCTTTTATTGTACTGTTATGATCTACAATAAAGGAATGTTTTTTAAAAAGAAGATAACCAAGGGGTTCTGATGAATGTGACGCAAGACCCTGGATTTTCTCATTGTTAAAGGCTTTCAGGTGAATCCTCACTTAGGATGACCCTCTCCTAGGATTTTCTTAGACACTGCCTTCCTTTGAGTTTGAGGAAGTGTGACTTGTTCAAATATAGCTCCCCTAAAAATTACACTAAAACCAAGAGTGGATTCGCTGCTTCTGCAAACATCAGAGCCACCACTGATCTTTGGTCCCATCCTTTTGACTTTGGTCCCACCCGTTACTGGAATGCAGCTTGTGGGAGCTTTTCTGAATATAACATTTGGCCCTCAGGGCTCTTCCAGATTGGTTTAAAGAAGTGTGAGTTCTCAGAATATAGATCCTTGGGTTTTGTCAGTTATTACTGCTTCCATACCCACTCATTCCATTCTTTGGGGGTGTTTACAGTGATTTCTTGGATCTGCACTGGGTTCTTACAAAGGTATCGTTTTTTTTTAAATAACTAAGGCATGATTTGTTGAGGAGCCAGCACGCTGTAGCAGTTTGAGTGTTGGACTAGGACTTTGGGAGACCAGACTTTTATTATTTGATTTTATTTACTTAATTAGAGAATTCATACCCCATTTTTCAATCGAACAGAGTCTCAGAGCAGCTTACAAACTGTTCATTTGACAGCTCCCTAACCTCAGGCTTACAATCTAAAAAGACATGAAACACACAGAAAGGGGCACAGCAGTGGAAGAGGGTATTAAGTCTAACAGATGCTGACTGCTGTTCTGTTCTTCCCAGGCCAGAGCAACAGCAGTTGGCATGGAGGGAGAGCCTTTCCTCAGCTACAGCCTGGCCGTGATGGAGCTGTGCCTGCTTGTTCTCCTCTCCCTCGAGGCCAGAGCAATGGTACTTAAAAACCACTGGGTGACCTTGAGCAAGTCACACATTCTCTGAACCAAGAGTAAGGCAAACCTCTTCTGAATAAATCTTGCCAAGAAAACTCTGTGATAGCGACATCAGCTTGAAGGCCCATAAGAAGCAAACAAATGGTTTGCTGAGATAACTCTTTAGTCTGAAGGGCAACTTTTCTTGTCTCTGGATATTTTATTTTATTATAGTGGTAAAGTGCAAATGTGCCATTATGCTGAGCCATTATACCACAGTAATGCTCAAAAAATAAAGGAGAAGACGAGGGAACGTATTGTTCTGATAGATTTCATAATGAAAAAGGAACCCGCCCATGTTGTAGCTGGCCAGAAGTTGCCAGAAAACAGTGCAGGACAACAGAAATATAATTTGGATATATTTTTTTAAAAAAACCTGAGAATTACCCCAACAAATACCACAACCTTCTAACACTTGTGCCATGTCTGGAAGATGGCTCAGCCCTGAAAAACATTCTCCACCCTTAGAGGTTTGCTGCCTGAAGCTACAATGCCATGCACACTTACTTGGAGTAACTGTCAGTGAAGGAACTCAGTGCTGGGACTGCTAGCCAGCTATTTCATTCAAGATTTGTTTGCCACTTATGCATTGGGTCTGCTCTCACAGTCCTAGTAATGTTGAGCTCTGCCTGTGCTCACCGTTTTGTAGCCAGAGCTTTCTTTAATCTGCACTGCTATACATACCTCTATAGTGTGATATGTGGCATGGCAATAGATATTGCACTAGAGCCAAAATATCCTCAAGGCATCAAATTCTGTCTGATCTGGGAAGCTAAGCATGGTTAGGCCTGGTGAGTACTCAGAAGGAAAATTGCCAGGGCGTACCAGATTCACCTCCTGTTTTATAAAACTCATTCTGGAATAAAGTGGGTTCAAAACAAAGCACTGCACCTTGTTTTAAAGGAGAAGCACTGATCCTGAAGTTCTCCAAGAGCAGCAATTTCTTTCTCTCTCTTCCTTTCCCAGGGCCAGAAAAATGGTGCTGGGTGTTGCCTTCAGTCCTAGGCTATAGGATCCCACCCTTAGGTTAGAGGGTTGGACTGGGACTCGGGAGATCTAGGTTCATGTCCCCCAGAGCTATGAAGCTTGATGACCTTGGGCCAGCACAATCTCTCTAAGCCTGATCTACCTGATAGATACAGTGGGGAGGAAGAGAACTATATGCGCTACCCTCAATTTACTGGAGGAAAGGCAGAAGATAATTAGAACAAACAAACAGAAAAATCTGTCTGCATACCTTGGGGAAATTCTACTTACATGAACCTTGTTGAAATGTACTGTTTCACTTACAGAGAAAAACTTCCGATGAATTCTGCCTCCCATGACAGCTTCTCTTGTGCATGTATCTGCAGTTTTGCCTATGTACATTTCCCCACTTCATTCTAATAATGCTTCATTTATAGATGCAGAAATCTGGCAGGCACCAGGTGGTCTTTAAGTTGGATTTTAGGACCTGGCAAACATCCTCACTAACGCCTGATCATCTAGGTGCTGGTTGTGGCTACATATTGCAGAGGGCAAATTGCACCCTGTGCATACTCAGAGGTGCTGCATTTTGAATGACCAGCACAGTGTAGTGATTTGAGCATTGGAGCTATGACTCTCAGCACCAGGGTTTGAATCCCTACTTGGCTATGGAAACCCCTGGGTGACCTTGGGCAAGACACACTCTCTCAGCCTCAGCAGGAAGCAAAGGTAGACCCCCCCTTCCTTAGAAAACCCTGTGATATGTTTGCCTTAGGATCACTGTAAGTCAGAGACTACTTGAAGGCATACAACGACAACTGTATTTTGGTGTGATTACTTTGCCAATTACATGCCTCGGTCTTGACAACACCAGTGGATTTTTTTTGGCTAAACCCAGGAAGGGTCTATTGCAAATGAAATCCTTCCCCCTAATACAGATACACATTTTTTCTTCCACTTTGCCTCCCTCTCTTGCCAGTGTCTCTCTCTTTCCTTTGCCTCCACCTGCCTCCCTCCTCTTTTCCTTTTTGCTTCCTGTCTTTCTGTCTGTCTTTCAGCTGCCATCACTCTTGTCTAGATGACTGTATTTATCTATTCCCCAGTGCCCCTTTGCTGTCTCTGTCAATCTTCATCCCCCGTCTGCCTTTTACCTCTTTATCTTTCCATCCCTCTCCGCTCTTAAGTCTTGCCTGCCTATCAGCTGAACCGCCACACGCAGCTAGAGAAGAGCAGAGAAAGTACGTCAGCCTCATGCATATTAAATGAAACAGCATACTCCAGAAACAAAACAAGCTGAATCCAGATGGTTTTTGTCTGTGAAATGAAGGGTCAGAGGGCTTTGAAGACTAGTCTGAAGAGCAAAGCCAAAAGAATCCCCCCACCATCAGAACCAAGCTTTCTGAATGAACACAGAAGCACACAGACACACATAGACGCGCCCATGTTATTTAATCCAAATGTTAATTTGTTCTGACAACCATGAACAAACAAGTATCCTTCTCACTAGCACCGCAGAACAATATCTGGGCTGGAAAAATGTCTATCAGACTGGCACAGCAGTATGCACATAATTTGATTTTACATATATTATGGTTTCCCTTTACAACATCCCTTTAAAGAAGGCAAACTGTATCATCTTCATTTCCCAGTGAGTGTGGGGAGACTGAGGCCATTTCCGCACTAGACTGTTATAGCACTATGATTCCACTTTCAACATCCTATGGAATCCTGGGGTTTGCAGTTTAGGGAGGGGCCTGAGGCCCCTCCCTAAACTGCAAACCCCAGGATTCCATAGGATGTTGAAAGTGGAATCATAGCGCTATAACAGTCTAGTGCGGAAATGGCCTGAGAGATGATGATTTCCTGTTTGTTGACAGGGCTAAACAGAATGTGGACCAGAGCCCTTCAAACTGATGCTCGTTGTTTAGCTTGACTATTACCAACACTATTATTGGGGCAATTATTTAGAGCCTCTTTGGCTTGCAATGGAAGGGGGAATGGAGGACAAACTGGATGCACTTGAACATGAAAAAGTTACTTTAGACTAACAAATTGACAGCGTCCAATATCAATCAATCAACCAACCAACCAGCATGAGTACACTGACTGGAGAATTGTAAGAGTGAAGTCCAAAAGATTTTTTTTTTCTTCAACAACTGATGCAGACAAGGCAGAAGTGTTAATGGTGGGTCCAACTGGTGTTCTTGCATTCCCAATGGGTAAGGTCCAGAAAGAAACTGCACCTAGCTCCAAACCTAAAGGCCACGGTCGCAACTGTGACAACCCCGGTGGAGGGGGGCGCGTAGCAACAGAGCCATCCTAGCAGCCAAGAGGATTTAAATTGATTGGTTGTTGACTATGGGACCCAGGCTAGCCAGAGGGAGGGACTACATGGTTGGGAGTCAGCCTAACAGAAAAATAACTGAAACAGGGTTTTGAAGAGAGAGTTTGGAGAGAGTTTAGGGAGATCCATCTGAGAGTTTGATGAGAGATGAAAAAGAGTGTGAAAGAGAGTAAAAGAGATGGGGAAGTGTTTGCTGGGTTAGAGCTACAAGTGTTTTACTGCTTGGTAATCCTTAATTGCCAACTACCGTTTTCCTTTGTCAGTTCGTTCAATAAAGATTGTATTATAATTTTGTAAAGAGAAGTCTCCATAAAGTGTCTCTTGCATCTGGATCAGTTACATGTGCTACCACCAGTGACACAGTCGTTGGGATACGCTAAAACATACTTTGCCCTGTATCTACAAGGGTGTGGGTTTAGGGAAAGCAGTAGAGAGAGATATAAATGTGGAGAGGGAGCCAGGGGGTAGCAAAAATATAGAAGGGTGCTGCTTCTCTAGGAAGGGAAAATTCAAAGCAGATCTGTTGTTATAGCCCTGGCTTGGCCCAGATCTCCACATTTTGACAGCAGCTACAAGCAGAGGTAACTTCTGTCGGCTTTGACTAAGGGAATACTTCAATCAAAACCAGTGGCATAGTGGTAAATTTTGAAATGCAGCCAGTTATCATGAGTGTTCCACTCACATGCCCCAAAGGAAAGTCCAAAAATACAGGCAGCCATGCTGTTGTATACCAAGACATGCAACTATGGCCCGTTGTATGGTTTGGCCTACCGCCTGCATCACTCCTAGCCAACATATATGCTGGTGATACATTATGGGAGTTGCAGGGCCACAACTTCCATTCCTGATCAATATCAGCAAACAAATTCTAGTACTAGAATAGGTCTTCATTAAATCTAATAAGTCTTAATTATCCATTCAAGATGAGTCTACCTCTGAGTAGTTTGCAGTATAACAGGAGAGCTCACAAAATATATTGTTTCTTGGGCAATCTTTTCCTCTTCCAGCTACTGTGAGTATTCCATACTCTCCAACATTTCACAGATGAAAACTGGAACAGGTGTGACCAGGTAACATCAAAGTGTGGTCAAGATGCCAAAAGCTACTAACTAGGAAGAACACACAAGCTAGGAGAGGCTGCAGCAGTTTGCTTTTGCCTGAGCCTGGTGGGAAGGGCAATATCCCACTCCCTTCTCTCCTTTCCTCTCTGCTGAGTTAACTATTCTTGCAGTTTGAACCCAGGTTGCAGCAACTTAAGTAAGCTAGGGACAAAGGGGGAAAGGAGGAGGAGGAGAGAGAAACTGGGACATTTTGAAAACAGTTGAAAAAGTAAGATGACACAGAATTAATCAGAACTGTCCTTGCCAAATTGGGACAGTTAGAGACTATGGTATTGCCCTTAAGCTCAGAAGGAACATGGGACTGGGGGAAGATGACAAATGACATAGGGCCTTTCCACACTACGCCGTTATAGTGCTATTACTCCACTTTCAACATCCTATGGAATCCTGAGATTTGCAGTTTAGGGAGGGGCATGTAGAATTCTCAGCCAGAGAGCTCTTTGGCCTCAGTAAACTACAAACCCCAGAATTCCACAGGAGGTTGAAAGTGGAATAATAACACTATAACAGCATAGAGTGGAAAGGCCCATAAGCCTGCCTGTTTAGCAAAAAGCCTTGGTGCTCCAACTAGTAGTATCTGGCAGCTTCCACGTGAATGGAGATATGAAATCAATTCAGTTTTTAATCCAAACTTGAAAGGATCTTGGATTCAGCAGCAAGACAGATTCAGATGGATTCCTGTCCCAGAAATGGATTCAGCCCCATGGCTGTCTCCTTTAAAGTTTAGAGTAAAACATGGAACAAATTCACCATCCTAATGACACCAGAACCACTAATCACCACTCATACCAACTCTGCTAACCTTGGTTCCACTACACCACTGTCACAGCAGGATAGCATAGTCTCTGTTCTACAGAGGGGACGTCAGTAGCACACTTTGTGCGGGCTGCCTTTAAAGACTGTCCAGATACTTCAATTAATTGAATACAAATGTGCCAGCCTGTTTATTACAGCCATTAGGATCTGTCGTGCCTAGCATTTCACAAAATCCTAGAATCTTGCAACAGCCATCTAATCCAATTCTCTGCTATGCAGTAATGTATAACTAAAGCACTCCTGAGAAACAGCTTTCCCACTCCTGTTTAAGAAGGAGAGTCCACATCCTCCAGGGCAGTATATTCCACTCTTGAACAACTCTTACAGTAAATAAGCTCTTCCTAATGTTTAGATGGAATCCTTTATCTAGTAATATTCAACTCTGTTAAATATAACTCTTGGGATCTCCCAGGCTGGAGAATGCTGGGAGGTGTAGTCCAAAAAAAGTAACTTTCCAAGGTCTCTTGCCAGCCAGTAAAGGTGGTGTTGGCTCATTAAGGTGATGGAATTTAGGGGAATGAAAGGTTCCAGCAACTGATGTCTGAGCAGTGTGGTATTTTGCAAGTATTTGCCCTACAAAGGCAAAATTTGCATCTCAGCTTCAGGGAGAAACATGTTGTGAGGCATGAATGCACCTCTGTTGAAAAGTTTCTATCAGCTTTATTTTCCAAACACATACGGACCTATGATTTATCTGTTGCATTTATCTCTTGCCTTGCTATTGTTCTGTTGTTGTTTATGTTTTATTTTTACCTTTGTTTTAAAATCCTCATAAACCCCATTGGCTGCTGCTGCAAAAAGCACAAAAGAGTAGAATATATATTTTCTGACATAAATAAACTTAAGGAAATTTAAAAATTAGGGATCGGCCAACCGAATCCTTGGATCCTCCAAATCTCAAATCCTCGGCAAGGATTCAAGATTCGTGGATCTGAATCCCGCCCCCAAAATAGGCGAATCGAATCCTTTGGATCCACACCTCCCCCTGCCCGCCCCTGGTGTGATCCAGCCCGGGGCAGGTGAGAGGAGGTAGTAGGGAGCACAGTCCTGTCCTCCCCGCTCTTTTCCTGCCTGCCACTGGCGCGATCTGGCCCCGGACAGGTGGGAGAAGCTTGCAGGGAGCGTGATGCCACACTCCCCGCTCTTTTTCTGCCACTGCCGGCGTGAGCCTGCCCAGGATCCTGGATGTTTTCCTGAAAGTGAAAACCATTATTTAACTTGTTTTTCATTAAACAAAGATGTCTGTCAAACTCTGCTTCACAAACACCTTTCAGTCGAGGTTCTTTCTTGCCCTTGCTTTTTAAACCCTTTTTTAAAAAAAAGGATTCAAAAGATTCGAGATTCGTGAGATTCGTGGATTCCCAGAACTTTCCAGGGATTCGAATCTGGGTTCAGATCCAGAAAATTCTGGATTTGTCCCATCCCTACTAAAAATCTTTAGGCTGCAATCCTGAATGCACTGAGTTGAATAAGAATTGATCATATTTAGAGCAGAATAACTGAAACTGAGAGAACTAGCATGCTGTAGTGGTTTGAGTGTTGGCCCATGACCCTGGAGACCACAGTTCAATTCCAGCTCAGCCATGGAAACTTACCGGGTGATCTTCGGTGTGTCACACACTCTCAGCCCCAGAAAACTCCTTGAGAGAGTTTGCCTTAGAGTCACTGTAAGTTGGAAACAACTTGAAGGCACACAACAACAACAACTGAAATCAGTTTCCAAATATCTTAAGTTCCATTGATTTCAGCAAGTTTACCAGAGGTGTAACCAGTCTCAATGACTTCAGCCGGTATCTCTAAGTATGATGAAATCTGGCTCCAACCCATTCATTAGAAATAAGCCCCACTAAACACAATGAGACTTACTCCTGATTAATATTCATTCTCTTGTACAGTGCAGTTCCTAAATCATCTTCTCAATCTTCAGTTGTCCAGATGTTTTAGCCTTCAACTCCCAGAAGACCTAGCCAGCACAGCCAATGGTCAGGAATTAGGGCCTATAGCCAACTGTTAGTTTAACTCACTGAATCAGTGAAACCTACACTGATTAAACTCACTGAATCAGTGAAGCTCACATAAGTGTTGGTTTACCAAATTTCCATGGATTCAGGTGGTCTGCTCTAGTTGAGAGTAGAAACTGAGTTTAAGCCAGGGGTGAGAATCATATCATTCTCCAGATTTTGTTGGATTGCAGGTCCTGACTGCCATAGCCAGCACAGCCAATGATCAGGAATGCCAGCAGTTGTAGTCCAAAACCATCTGAATGGTCACACAATTCTCACCTTAAATTTAGACTGCTAATTTCCCAGCGTGAGTAAGTCCCATGTCTTCTGCACCTTCCTTACATTCTTAGAGCTGGGTAATGCTCTTCCAGAATTTTGCAAATGTTATTCTTCTAGTGCTTAAGTGCTCCATGCACACACCTAATGAATATGATAAAAGAAAATCCACTCCAACATTATACTTAAAAATTTCTTCCGGAGGAGTTAAATGCCACTGTATGTTATATTGTAATGTTAATGTTTAGTGATATTGAGGATTGTGAACAAAAAACCTTGACATACCACTGGAGATACTCTTATTATACATTCTTCCCCCATTTAGATGTCTATGTCACGTTATACAGCGTTTCTTATTCAAGTGTAATGCTGCGTGCTTTAGATAGTATCTTTTTATTATCTCGTAAGCACCAGTTTCTCAAAGTCTACCGCAGTGCTTAATAATATATTACGTTCTTGGTTTTGTGATATTAGAACAGATCACAACTGCAGAAAGTAACAGAAAAAGGATTTTCCACCAATACTAATTAAGTAATATGGTCATAATATAACACTGCATTATATATTAACAAATCAACATACCATTACAGAAGATGGGGGTGGATTCTGACTTCGTCACACTGAAAATAGTAAACCCATTGAAAGCAACAGGTCAGGTTGCTCATGACAAACTTAAGCCCCACAGATTTCAGTGGGTCTTGTCTAAGCATGACAAAAAGGATCCAACCCTCTGTATGTTTGCCAGACTGTAAAATTATCAACATGACTACTGAAACTTAAAAAGTTCATCATTAATTCCAGATATCAAGGGAGAAATGTAGGGGGAGGAAAATGATGTTGGTGGGGAGGTCATTTCTACCTATATCTGTTCCAGACTGCCAGTATTTAAACTATCTCTCCTTCCTTCTCTCTTGTGGTATATAAAAGTTATTTATCTTTATAAAGTCTTGCAGAGGCATTGGGCTGTATCTTTTTACAATATAATTGGAGTAATTTTTGCCTACTGAGCTGCAGAGACAAAGCCACAGCCAGAACACTGTATAATGGCATTTAGAGGGGAAAAAGTTGTTACAATATCCGTGAGATATCTACAGGATAGAAAAGAGTAGAAATCTACAGTTAAATCTAACATTAGCTCTACTTAGAAGAGATCCAATGAAATCAAAGGGAAGTCGCCAGTAACTGAAATCCAATTTTACATCAGTGTGTCTACTCTAAGTACAATTAATGTTGGATTTAATCCACAATAAATAATTGTAAATAAAAGATTGCGTGAAGTTTGGGAAAGCAATCCTAACCTTTGGTCTTGCAGGCCAGAGGGGATCAGGACAGGGTAGAGACATCATGGATTGCATGGTCAGGTTCGTGCCAGAATTCACACATTAATAGTGATCCCATTGAGAACAACCTCCATGGGGGTGCAGCTGAAACTGAGCCAAACTGAGAACATTGCTCCTTGAATAATAATCCTGGCTCTCCAAATTCCTTCAGTTTCGGCCATTGCAGCCAGCGGGACACTGAAAATTGTTCCCACCCAGAACTCAGATTTGCTGTGTTCATATTCCCTTAGTAACCTTGCCTAGCCTTTTTTCCCTGGATGTCTAACTGCATTTCTAAATACTCAGCTAATGTTTTAAGTTAGTGAAATACTATAAGTTTGGAGACTGAAGGAAAAGTTAATGAGGGGCAGAATTCTTACAGGGAAGCAATGCACTCATTTTGCCCACCTTTGTGGCTACACGCACAGACCTGCCCCTTCTCTTCACCACTACAACCCGCTTGTTTACCTTGCATTTTATGCTGGCCCAGTTGAGTACTGCAGTTAGATGATGGAGAATCAAATTCCCAGTTTGCTTATCAGAGGTCTGCTTGGTTGCAGTGCAGTGCAGATGGTGGGCGGGGAGCGGACTTCTTTTTATATTGCAGATATTGAAATTTACCCAATTAGATGACTATTTCAGATACTGAAGCAAAATGTATGGGCTCTGACCCACAAAAGTTCATTGCCACTCAACAGTTAATTTCTCCTCTTTAGGAAGGGAATGCAAATGTAAATATATTTAATTCCCTCCTTTTATGCAGGCACAGGTTGTGCTTTTCATGCATTGAAAAACCAGATTTAAGTCTAAGCTTTCTGGTACTTCTTTGTACATTTGGATCTCAAAAGCTTTAAGGAAGTTTCAGGAAATTACATCTTACTGGAGCAATCAGCAATGGCATTCTCCTTTCCGGATAAATGATTTTCCCTCTTTGGGTATTGTTGTGGATGAGAGATAAGATTAATATACCTTTCAGAGTATGAGAAAGTTACTTTCTTAGATTTTATCTCCTAGAGGCCCCCAACCATCATGGGCAAGCTGGCTGGGCTATTCTGGGGATTTCTAAAAAAAAAAAAAAAAAAAATGAAAAAAACTTTTTCCAGATTCTGTTTTTTTTTTTTTAATAAATGGTATCTGTAGGATGTTTCTCCATCAGTACAGTTCAAATGAATTGATTCCCTTCCTGTCAACTTTCTTTGCTGTCTGATATTAAAAATCTTCCACAGTAACTTCTTTGGATGTCTTGGGAATGTTTTCATGGCCTGCCAGACTGTGGACGCTATCCAGAAAAGGGATCAGACCCCCACTGGGGTTGGGAGGAAATTGATGAGGAAGAGGAGGAAAATATATTTGAGCACACACTTTGAGAATGCTCACAGATTAAAATGAAGCATGAAGGCAGAGGGGTAGAGGAGAAAAGACAGGAAGCAGGAAAACAATGTAAGTCAGAAGCTACGCCGTCAATTCCTACGTCTTCTATTGAGCTGCTCCTTTATCTAGAACCACTTCTCTGTCTGTCTGTCCAGGCACCAGCTTTTTGTGAAAATCCCACAACTTGCATGAGGAATAATGCTAGCACAGCAATACCAGAGTGGCCATGCCAGCTGGGTTATGGGTCTGAGATTAACAAAAGTAACATGTCTAAGCTCTGAAGCATGCACATGGCATGTTTGCCAGGTCAACAAGGCTACGTCCCTGCCAATGCCACAGATGTGGCCCTCCAGATGTTGTTGGATGGCAATTCCCACCAGTCCTAACCAGTGGGGTAGCTATGAGGGTACGCCAAATGAGCACATTGCCACCCAAATAAAAATTCTGTCCACCCTCCATGATGTTTTTTCTTCCAGTTTCTAGCATTGTAGAGAGTGAGGCATTGAAAATTGTTCATTCACATCTAGAACTCTTCTATTTGCTGTGTGTCTGCATTCCCTTTGCCTGTGTTACTGCCCTGGCTAGTCCGAGCTTTGGGGATATTAAAAGATATCCCTTGATATCACAATTCGGCTGCACTTCTCTATTCCTCTCCACGTGCTTGCAAGGCCACCGGACAAGCACGTAAACAAGCTCGGCCGTTAATAGCCGTAATATTCAAACTACAATACAGGCAGGCCAGAAATAGCTGACTCACTGCTTTAGGAGACCTCCAGGCAAGTACTCTAATTAAGTATGCACGCCACTTACAAAAGAGCCTCTGCCCCGCGATGGCAGCTTGATGGGTAAACTATGCAATACCCGAGTACTCTGCGTTTGCATACTGGCTACTCTATTGAGAACCGCTACGATAACTCAATCATTCAGATTCTGACCTTTCGGAGGCTTTGTCTCCAACTCCAAATCTATTGTTTTCCCCCAAGTACGGCATAGCCTGCAGTCACAATTCTCCTTATAAAAACCCTTGATTCCGAGACCTTCCTCGCATCGCTCCCGAGTTTCATCCTGCCTTGCTGCCGCTTTGCTTGGCGAGCCTCCCCTCAGCTCCACGTGCTGAGCTACATCGCACCCCAGCTTTGCGCTCTATTTTTCTGGGCTTCAGGACAGGTGAAGTATCACCCAAACCAACAATCCCTCTAAAAATCCCTCTATACCACTCAAACTTTTATTTCTTTAGTTATCTTGTATGAGTGTGTCACATACACTGTTTTGCTTGTATGTAATAAACATCATTTATTATTTCAACTTCTGTGTTCTCCTTGAGTCAACCCGACTCCGTAGACATAGGGTTTAAGATCTCGCTACGCTACCCTGCCTCTCGTAACGCTAAGCAGTGCTCTGAGCTAATTTTCCCCACCTTTAGTTGAGCACGTTTTGGTGTCCTTCCCGGGACCCACAGTACACAGGGTAACACCTGCCCCTTTTCTCTGGATCCCTAAACTCTGGGCCTTTCCACACTACACTGTTATAGTGCTATTATTCCACTTTCAACATGCTATGCAATTCTGGGGTTTGCAGTTTAGGAAGGGGCATTTGGAATTCTCAGCCAGAGAGCTCTTTGGTCTCAGTAAACTACAAACCCCACAATTCCACAGGATGCTGAAAATGGAATAATAGGACTATAACGGTGCAGGGCAGAAAGGCCCTCTCTTTCTTAATGTTCACCTGCAATGCTAGAAATTTGGAGATTGAAGGAAAAAATTAATTTAGGAGAGCACAATTCTTATTTGATGGGCACAGCTCCCTATTTTGTCCCCCTTTAGCAACACCCATGGTCCTAGCTGGCATAACCAATGGTGAGGGATGAAGGGAGTTGCATTACAACAAGATCTAGAGGGCCATGAGGTTGTGATACATGTTGTCAGGCAGACTGGTAGCAGCAAAAGTGGTAAAAGGGCACCTGAGAAAGATGCTTTTTTTTTTTTATTTTTTGGACCACACCTCCTAGAATCCCAGAGCCAGTATGACTACAAGCCATGCTAGCTGGTCAGTTCTGGGAGGTATGGTCCAAAAAAGTAATTTTCAAGCTCTAAGTGACAGTATCTTTCATGATACCCACTGACCCATATATGTCATCTTCCCTTCTGGTACTCCAGCAGCAGTAATGCTTCCTTGGTCCTGGCATAAGCTAACTGGAGGGCTTAGATGCCTTCTCTGAAAGCATTACAGTGTAGCTAGGGAGTGGCTTTTGACTAAGTTTGCCAGAGTTCAGGACCTGGACCTAAGTCTCAGGGCCTAGACCCTTCCCCCCTCCCCCAGTCCTCAGGGTGAAAGGAAGGAATCTTGGTGTGAGAGTGCTGTCTTGAAACTGTGTGTATGCATATTTTTCTCATTTGTTAGACTGGGTGCTTTTTACTTTAGTAGCATACTTTGTGCAACTGTAGTTGATATTTAATACCCATACTTAATTATGCCACTAGGAGCTAGTCTTATAACATCACCTATCTAATATTACCCTTTTATCATCCTGTGACATCATAAGGGGTTTTCCTTGAGGTCTCACATTTTGGCCCTGCATTAGTCCTGACCTGACAACCCTACACCCTGACCAAACACAGTGATAGGCAAGAGAGGCCATGCTTTTCAGCAGGATTTGCATCTGTCCTGTGCATTGCCTTGCCCTGTGTCATGTCACTTCCCGATACTGCATTGTAGCATTTAATGGAGTGGGCATAAGCAAGCAGACACGAGGAGCCATGAATAAGTGAGGGCAGCAAAGTGATGGAGGATAGAACTGTGTGTGTACCATATGGCCTGCCTTACATCCTCTAAGTAGCCTGCCTGCTGCCCTCAGGGATTGCAGAAAAGCTGCTCCATTGATACAGCTAAGATTCAAATGCTAGTCCAATGAGTTTCTGCATGCAGAATGACTGTATGTGTGTACTCATGGCTGTGAGTGTGCTCAGTCTAGTACTTTACCTCCAGCAACAAAATCTTTGGCCAGGTCTCACCGTGGAGCACAAATTAAAGACGTTCTCTTACGCTGGCTTCCTACGGGGGTGTCTATGTTGTCTGCTACAAAGTAATGTATTGAGGTAGTTCAAATTCTGGGCCATCCAAAAGCTGAATTCCACAGCATCTATCAATAATGCAAACTGAGTGACTGTACATACTTTCTGTGTGTGTTGCGTAAGTTGTACTGCAATTTTGCATCATTTATTCAGGATTTGCTAGTCATGGGAGGAACAGGGACACTAAAACCTTCACTTAAGTACAGGCAGCCTTCTTCAGCTTTTCCTGATGCTTCTAATATTCTGCCAGGCATTGCCCACCATGTAGATCTACACAGTTGGAAGGACCAGAAACTTGTTTAAAAAGCAAAGTAAATCTGGGAATCAGAGAATGATAGAGCTGGAAGAGACCATTAAGGGTCTGCCAGAGCTCACACACCGTCAAAGCATTCCCAACAGATGATCATTCAGCCTCTGTTTAAAAACCTCCAAAGAAGGAGACTCCACCACACTTTGAGAAAGTGTATTCCACTGTCAAACTCCTCTTAGCATCAGGCAGTTCTTCCTCTTGTTTAGATGGAATTTCTTTTCCTGAAATCTCAGACTATTGCTTCATGTCCTAGTCTCTGGAGCTCCAGAAAACAAGCTTGCCCCCATTGTCCATATAAATCTCAGGAAGAACACTGTGCCCATCACCACTTTCTGTGAGGTTATAAAGGGAATGGGGGTGAGTGGGATTTAAAAGTCAGGACTAGAAATCAGAAATCGAAATGTGTATTCTGTACTGATGCTGTTGTCACTTTGGATAGGAACGGATTTGTTTTCAGGCACTTATTTTTAATATCTCTGTATTGCCACAATTCCATTGCTTCCACCTCATGCTTTTCTTTTGAAACTCTTATCCTTTGTTCACTCATTTTTTTAAAATGAGTTTCAAGGACTGCCAGTCCTAATGTAGATTTTTTCCTCCCTTCTCTTGTACTGTAAATTTGAACACAGTTTCTGGTAAAAAGCAGCCAAATGGCTCATTAGCAGAGCTTCAAAATGTTAGCCCCCTGCCTTCTCACAATACCCACAATCTTCCAGTCAGCATCAACAAAAATCTATGCTGTCTGGGGGATTCTGGGAATCACAATACTCTTCCCCCAAAAAGAGTAAGCTTTCTGACACTTGATGCATTAGACCCATAATTATAGCAAGGACTGAGAACATGATTCATAGCTATCCTGCATTTCTACTAACCATCTGACTTACAATGTAGAAAACAGTAATTTTCTTGTGGCAGGGGGGAGGGAGAGACTCTGTGAATGTGTGTGTGTGTGTGTGTGTGTGTGTGTGTGTCCACGCGCACACACGCGTGTAAGTTGTAACTGTAGGACAAGTTGATCTTGGCTCCCCTCCCTATTCAACTTGAAAACCAATTCAGCCTACCTCCACCCCTGAAGTTGCTTGATGTGATAAAAGCAAAGATCCCCTGCTGCTTTTCCTTATCACTGCTTTTTGATCCGCTTTTCCCAGACTGATGCATTTTCATCATCTCTCCTATAACCTGGCTTTCTAAACTGCCCCTTTGTATCCATAATGGTATCAAGAAATTGGATCTTTTTTTGACAACAATGATATCAGCCCTTGGGATTTTTGCTGTCTTATTTGTGGGAAGGGGGTGAGGTTTGAGCAGCTGCTACAATTTGCCAGGAAAGGGAAAGGGGGAACATGGTGCTCTGCTGCTCATTGCAAGGTCATTGGTACAGACAATGGCTCATTTCCTTCCCACATTCTCATCTTCTCTTAAAAAAAAACACAAAAACACCCCGACAGATATACTTCTCAAAGGAATGAAGATAATTTATGGCTTTCTTCTACTACAATTAACACACATACACATAAATTATACTTTGGATTGTTTCTCCCTTCCATCTAATGACTTCGCCCTCCCCATTCATACACTGTGCATCACTTTTTACTGACAATGCAGCTAGCGTACATATTAGATGTTCAAGACGTATTTTATTCCCATCATCATGTTGCTCTCCTTTTACCCATCCTATCTCTGACCTTCACCATCTCTGCCTGTCCTGGAACTAGCCACAATCCCCTAAGGAGCATTTATTCTTACTGGCTGTGGGAAGGAGAGGGGTTGTGAAGCTTGGAGAAAACAAATTCTTTTGCAACTCTCAGAATCATATAGGCAGCTTGCTGGCTGGGGGATTCTGGGTGTTGTAGTCCAAAACTAATGTTTCCAGGCTCAAGGTGGGAGGTAATACTGGTCCAGAGCCAAGGGCAATGAGAGACAGCTGAAGGCTGAGATTTCAGCGATGGCACAGCTTCCCTGCCGTTCTCTGTTCAACCCCGCTAAGTTCTTTCTCACTCTAAAACAAAACTTGTCGGTAACTTTCCTCTTGCTATTTATAAATGTGAGTAACTGGATTAGTTTGTTGCAGCTTTAAAAAATAGCAACCAAGGAGCCTTGGGGCACCTTAAAAACTCATAAATATATTGTGCTGTAATAAATGTTTTAGTAGGTTTTAAGGTGACACAGGACTCTTTCTCAGCTTCTCTGATGCTGGCCTTTTGTGCTGCAGTATCACCAGGTACATGTCCTAGAAAAAAATAGCACTGTGGGTTTGAGGTGACTTCAGGATTCTGTCACCCACCTGATCCACCTATATAGGAGCTGGGAGATGTGTGGATCTTCAGCCAGCTCCAACCACACTGCCAATAGTGAGACATGATGGAAGTTGTAGTCCAAAAATATTAGGAGGGCCACATGTTCCCCCACTGTGATTTACAGCTCTTTTTAAAAACATTATTCATAGTCATCATGCATATAGTGTTTGGAATAGTGCTTCAAAGTCAAATCCACATTGTGCTGGTTTTGATCTGAACTGGATTATTTCAAATTGGAAATAGGAGAAACAAGAAAATGAATGAATACTAACTGATGGAAGTTCATTTTGTTCTTAGTTACCCAAACAGCTTATAAAATTCAGGGGACCAGAAGAGGAGGGAAGTAAAAACAATTTCTCAATTGTTTTAACCTGGCTCACTGCAAACCATAGCTTGGAAAGGTCAACAGTTGACACTACAGTTCCCAGAATCCCCCAACCAGCATGGACACTAAGAGTTGTGGTCCAAAGAAGTATCTTTTCCAAGCTCTGTCTAGAGGCTTTAATTGAGCCGTTTCTTGGATAGATGATCTTTAAAAATGTATGGTTGTTTTTTTAAAAAACTGGTGTCTTAGGTTCGCTCCAGCATGGCAATTCATTGAATTTTATGTGGTGGTCCAGCATGATTGTCATCCATTTGCACGTGCGTGCATGCACATACACACCATGAATTTTCTGACAGCTTATTCTTTCTTTTATGACAAAACAAAAACAGGCACAAAAGCTGCATAGGCTTTTGGGCAGGGAGCACTAGGAATTTTCCCTCTGGAAGCATCCTTGCTGTATATGTTTCACAGAGATTATTTTTCAATTGTGCTTAATTACAGACTGCCTGTGCATAGCTGCATTATATAGGCAATGGAATGGCATGATGCAAAGAAGATGTCTGTTTGTTTATGTAGTGCCATCTGTGCAAACAGTGATTTAAGATGACAACTCCCTGCCACAAAGAGCATACAGATCCTGGGGACTGGAACAGATGGCCAGAAAGTACATACATGGGGAACTCATGTCAGACCTTTGGTCCATCTAGTCTAGTCTTGTCAACTCTGACAGGCAGCAATGGCATCCTAGACTTTCAGGCAAGATTTTTTTACTAGTTCAACCTGGAGATCCCTAGTATTCCCTGGTGGTCTTCTATCCAAGCACTAACCGGCCTGACTCTGCTTAGTTTCCCAATCAGACAATGCCAAGTTTGCTCAGGTATAGTAGTGGTGATTTCTGGATGATCTGTGGAAGATCAGAAATGGTTTTTGCCTCTCAGTTGTTTAGCATCAGAAAAACAAAGCTATCACAATTAAACTTCAAAAATGAAGAAAGGTTAGATTAAATACGAGTGGTGAATATGTGTGAAAGGACCATGAATTTGATTCAGTTTCTGGTACTGTAACCAAAATCTTGGTTTCAGAATGTGTTCAAAGGTACCCTGTTCTTCCATTCTTCTGTCTCTGTATTTTGTAGTTGATGGATCTTAGGAGAAGTCGGAAGCCTGTCCCACGTCTGGATAGAAATGGGTTGTGGTGAAGGCTTTGTAGAAAAGTTGGATTTGGATAGAGGAGGGATTTGAAAGAGCTAAAAAGTAAGTGGAGAGCCAGCTGGTATAGTGGTGTGAGTTTTGGACTTGGACCTGGGGTCTGAATGCTGCTCTTCCATGGAAACCCACTGATTGACCTTGGGCAAATCACACCCTCCCAACCTAAGAGGAAGGCTATGGCACAGTCTCTTCTGACTAAAACCGGCAACAAATAAAAGTTCTATGAAGCCATACAGTCAGAGTCAATTTGAAGGTGTATAACAACAAAAAAGAGATGGCATCACATTGGTGGCCAAGAGAAAAAAAATCCAAACTCCAAGAAGGAGGAGTCAAGAGAAAAGGAGACCTTTGGTTGTTCTTGTGTGCCTTCAAGTCATTTCCAACTTATGGTGACCCTAAGGCAAACCTATCACAGGGTTTTCTGTGGCTGAGAGTGTGTGACACATCCAAGATCACCTAGTGGTTTTCTGTGGCTGAGTGGGGAATCGACCCCTGGTCTCCAGGGTCATAGTCTAACACTCAAATCACTATACCACGCTGGATCTCTTTGGACCATGGAGGGCAGTGAAATTGGTGGATGGAAATCACAGGCAGTGATGATGGACAGTTAGGATGTAAGAGATGAAATACAAGCGGAAAGCCACGCATAGCTCTGAGGTTAAGGGCAAGAAGCTTGTCATGGATCCTGGAACACAGAGTTTGCCATTGTCAGGACCTAATGAGAGAGGAGACAAATCATTAGAGAGAGAGAGAGGGGGAGAGAGAGAGAGAGAGAGAGAGAGAGAGGAGTACTATGGCCCTTCCCGCGGCTTACCTTCTCGTGGTGGCATCTGCTGGCGATCCCAGTGGCAGTTCTGCTGCAAAGGGAGTACAACAGCAGTGCTCCTCTCTGTACAAGACCAGCTCCCTCTGGAGCAGAGTGTGATGGACACGCTGCTTCCTTCCACAGTGCAGCCGGGTACTTTCCCAGGCTGTGCTGGGGCAGAAAGTGCCCCTATTGTGCTTCCTGCCATTCTGTAAGACAGGTAAGTGCAGGATGGTGGCACAATCACAAGTCATTGATGGGAAGACCTGTCAATGATTTAACCTGTGATTGTACCGCCTGGCACAGGAGAGGAGCGGGACCGTGATGACATCATGCAAGAGCGTCGCTGTGGTCCCATCCTTCTCCTCCCGCCATGGCGGGAGGGGAGGATACTGCAGGAAGGGCCTATGCACAACAGAATGCAGTCACTGCCTCCATGAGGCCAATAGGAAAGAGTTCCCTATTAGCAAATCAAAAGGTAGAGGGCAAAGTGGAATTTCTGTGTCCAGAGGTAGTACCGTATGTTGGACAGATGCTAGAGACAAAGAAGAGGCATCTGGAGGACCCTAGCTGGAAACTAGATTGGTGCTTTACTATTGATTTTCCAAGATTCCATTCCTAGACAGAATCGCTGAGACAGGTCACCTGGCCAGAACTGGCCCCAGAAATTTTGCTGCCTGAGGCAAAGATGCCACCTCTCCTCCCAAAATGGGACACAAAAACTACCAGCTTTCGGACCCTGAAAGTTAATTTTGGACTCCCACTTCCAAAGTCCCCCAGCCAGCATGGCCTCTGGTACGTGTAACTTTTCCAAGTTCTGCCTCTTTCACATCTGAAGACAACCGGCTACTATAGGACGGATGAGAGGGCACAGATGCCCACCTCCTTTCTCCATCCGCTCCTCAGGACCTGCTGAGGTTGCTCCCTCACTTTACCCAATGGTCGTGCCCGCCCGCCGAGGCTTTACGCTAAAAGGCGAGCCGTGCGGACCTCCGCGAGCGCGCGCTTCTGGCACGCTGCGCGGGCGAAAGCGAGGGAAAGCCGCCAGGCTCGACCTCTTTCCATCCTCGTCTCGTCTCCCACAAATAACGCGCGCAACCTTTCCGCCTGGATCCTCCCATTGGTGGAGACGTCGACGCCTCTCTCTCCGAAAAAGCCAATGGGAGAGTGTTCCTCTACGTTCCCTATTAGCATATCAACAGGGAACGGGGAGGTTAATGAACCCCTCGTAAAAAGGAGGGGTGAAGTAAGAGTGAGTGAGTGAGTGAGTGTGTGTGTGTGTGAGAGTGAGTGAGTGTCAGTCACTAATAAAAGGGGAGGGGCCAAGGCGCTCCAGAAATCAAAAACTTGGAGGAAGCGCGAGAGCCTTTCACGCGCGCCCTGATCCACTCGGCGTCGCAGGGGTCGTGAGGAAAACAGCAGCCGCTACCCCCCAACTCCCTAAAGATGCGAATTCTCTTCTTTGGACGTGCGTAAAAAGAGGACGAAAAAAGAAAAGCCCGGCAAACTAGACTGTCTGCTTCGCATGCCAAAGAGTTAGTCGGGGGGGGGGACCGGTGCCTGCGTGGAGGGGCTGGTTTTCAACAAACTAGGTCATTTTTGTCGTTTCCTGAAAAGGAAGGAAAGTGGGAGGGGAACCCCCAAATAATCCTAACGGCGGGCGGCGGCGGCGGGAAATTATTTAAGTGCCCGCGGGGAAGAAGTCAAGCTTTCAGCGAGGCACACCGACCACCAAAGGAGGGGAGGCTGCCGTGTGGAGGGGCGAGGCGACGAGAGAGGTGCCGCGCGTTCCTTCCTTCTCCGCCTCAGAATTGTCCACAAGGCTCACCATGACTGAGATAACCGAAAAGGAAAACGACCCCCAACACAACGCGGACCCCCAGCAGACCCCGGGCACCGGCGGCTCCAGCCTCCAGGAAACAAAGGTAAACGAATCGCCTCGGTGTCCTCGGTTTGTCGTTAAAAAAATTCAGCAACGCGCCCCGTTGATTGGTGTCACGTTTTCCGCTTACAACCAGCTCCTCGGTGTTTCTTTTTTTAAAAAAAAATAAAAAGTGTAACCTTCTGTTTCCTTGTCCACTCTGTCTTCCAGGACCGAAGAGAGAGGATATTCAACACTAGTATTGTATTTTTTCTTTGTAGGGTGTCCCCCCTCCCCGATTTTTTTCGTTCAAACGTGTCAACTCCACCCCTCCTCACCGCCTTGTTTTGCAAACATTTTTCCCCGCCAGACTCGAGAACGGCTGTCTGCCTGTCTTGCTTCTCCGCTTTTTTCCCTTGCTTGGCTCCCGCTCTAACCATTGGCTCTGCTGCCTTTCTTCTCTTCTCCTTCCCCCCTTGATCTCTCCCACCCCACGCTTGTAGTAGTGAGCCCGTTGCCGGAATCCAAAAGTAAGCCCTGCCTCGTGTGTGTGTGTGTGTGTGTGTGTGTGTGTGTGTTTTAAATCACAACCGCAGTATCTTCAGTGGGACTGAATGGCCACATCTCTGTAGAGCTCATCATGGCTCGGTTGGTCTGGGGCGCGTCTTCTGCGGCTTCTCGTCACCTGCTCTTTCTGTAGGGGCAAGGTGGGGTTACGATGGGGTGGAGGCAGAACTGAGACCATGCTCGATGGGACCTTGAATTGGAAGGAGACTCATCGACTTCTTCCCAGTCTCATGACTGATTTTCCTGATCTGAAGGTACTAGAGGTGTGTGCGCGCGCGTCTGTGTATGTTTATCCTGGCATTAAAGTAATGGAAGCTTATGTAAAAATCCTTGGAGTTGTTGATGTCTATATTTATGCCTCCAATCATTACAGATCAAAGGTCAAATTACAGGAGGGTAAGGGAGGTATGCAAGGCTGCACCTCTCCCTGCAGTTCGATTTGACCTTTTAAAAATCAAAATTTTTTCCCATCATTCCCTTCTCCCGTTTAATATAAGCCAGCTTTGGAAATGGGTTGAATATCCTTTCTGCAATTTCCTAGTCACCAGCCTTCATCTCCAATTGACCCCACTCATTTAAAAGGCAAATGTCGGGTTTTTAAACATCCTGCAGTACGTGCGTGGCCGTGCGAATCCAGGATATTATAGGTGCCACATTGCTGAGTTTTTGTACAAAGGGGAGAGCGAGAGGGAAACGGTGGGAAAAAACAACGGAGACAATGGAGATAAAGGGCATTGCCACTTCTGAACACACATGTGTGTGTATGAGAAAGAGAACTGGAGGGGGAGCGAGTACCAAAAGGTTACTAGTGTAGGAATCTAATAACATCTTAATTATGGTGAGATGGGGAGGGGGAGAACCTGGAAACTAGCAATTTAGCCTGATGGGTCTGTGTGTGTGTGTGTGTGTGTGTCTACATTCATGTCTCACTGCAGCAATGTGACTTATTAGCGCACTCTTTAATTGCAGACTTTGCTGTTATAATAGTTGTGTTCTTTGGCAGCTGAAAAGACTAGAGGCAACGAGTGCCTTGGGAGGATCATACTTTTGCAAGGAAGTGGGGCGTGGGAAGGATGAGGAAGAAGATGGGTTGGCTCAGTGTAAAGGTTTCAGAAGAATGAAAAAGAGATTGCCCAGCCAGATCTGCATTCTGTTCAAACAGCAGCCCATGCAACACGTCTAAGAAGCCCATGAGCTGGGCACTTGAGTGACAGCAGTCATGTTTCTTTATTACTTGAGGGTAAGCTTCTGGTATTCAGAGCAATAGTGCTCCTACACACAGAGGCTCTGCTAGATATGGGGGCTGGTAGACCTTCCTCTGCCCAGAAACACTGTTTCTGTGTTGGTGGCTCTTATATTTTTCTGAAGGTGGAAAGACTTCCAACTGGAAGCAATCATATGCAGCCCACATGCTAAAAAGAAAAGAGCCAGGTTAAGGAAGGATTTGAGTTGCTGAGAAGTTGTTTGTTCCATTCCAGCAATCTGTCCTTTTACTTCAGCCTTCCTGAACCTCATATCTTCCCTGCATGATGGATCCCAACAGCTGCCATCCCCAGCTTCAGGTACCTGGAGGGATATGTGAACTGTAATCTGGCACACCTTGCTTAGGGAGAGTTGTTCTGCTCCCTCACCATTGTGGTTGGAGTGAAACGGCATTCGTCACATGTCCAAAGGCCTGTTTTCCTTTCTTGCTTGTTACATGCCTGAATGCTGACATTAAAAACAGATTTAGGGGAACAACTGATCGATGTACCCTGGAGTGTCATGACTCAAATGAAGCCCCACATAAGTCCTCTAAAAATCAAGCTGGGAGTGAGAATCAGACTTCTCAAATGCTGCCCTATTTCAACCCAGATGGCAAAGCTTCAAAGGACTATAACAAGTGTGGGCCCTAATGATGTAAGTCTGCAAACACGGTCTGGAACGCAGTGACATTTCCGTCAAAATTAGGTTATGATGTAACAAACTGGAAGAAGGCTAAAATGCTGATGAATGAATTCCACCCCCTCTCCAAATTAAAACCAATGTGTATATGAGTCAAAGTGTGGATTGACAGGCTGGGTTTTCTCCCAGTTTTGATGTCAGTATCTCTGCTGATGTCAATGGTGTGACGCTGGCAGGTAGTGGATCTAATATCCTGAGTGGGTTTAAAATCAAAGAGTTTGGACCATTGCAACTGTGGTGCTGCTGATTCCACCCTTGCCAAATACTTGTTGCAGCCATCACTGTGCATATGTGCGTGAACAAACACACTTGTCTCACGCAAACACAACAGAACATGTTGATGTTTTAGTCTGCAGTTCACTCAATGGGAAATTATGTGTGGGGAGCGGGAGAGAGCAAGACATGATGTTCTACAGGTCTCTTGTGTGGGTGAAGTAAGCTGAGGTGGCTCTAAAGCCTGTGTTTTGGGCCAGATATAGTTCCCTCAGGTTATTCATCATGCTGCCATCAATCTGTCAATTTATAAACTTGTTCCCTCCTGTTCCCACTGCTGTTTCATATATGCAAGCAACCAGCAAGGTTTAGATGTGTTAAACCATAGTGCTCTAGGAAGTGTGAAAGTGGGGATGATGGGAACTGTTGTACCAACACATCTATATCCCTGGGCTAGAGAAGACAGAAATGAAGGGGTGCTTTGATACCTTCAAGTACTGAAGGTTGTTTTGGACTTCACCACTCTAGGTGGGCCAGCCCATGTTTTTTATCTGCCTGAGGCAGAGCAGTTAAGTCAGACAATACTCAAGGCTGATGATCTCCACCCGAGACAGAAAATTCCACAGGCACCTCTCCCTTAAGTAAACAAACAAACAAACAAACAAAAACAATGGTAGTAAACAAGTAACAATTTGTTGCCTTTTCATGCCACTCAAATTCAATTGCCTGAGACAGCTGTGGATTCCAAGATGCCAGTGAAGGAGGAAGCTAGGTGGCTGAATGTTTCCCCATGCAGAAAAAACCTCCCTCTACCTAGGAAGTGAGTGTATTCAGGAGAACCCAGCATAGCTTTTGCTCCAACATGCTACTTCTCTCTGAAGATAGTGTGGTTTTAATTTGTGTCTGTGTGTGAGGGAAAACCAGGGAGGAAGGAGCATTCAAACAAGCAATGCAGCCACCTGCAGCCAGAAGTGATACAGTCCACAGAATGCTTTACCACATGATTCCACTACCCACTGTATAAATTGGCCGAAGCTAGAGGGAGAGATAGGAGGTAGGAGATCTGTAATAAGGGTACGCAGTAACTTAAAGCAAACAGAAAGAATAGCAGTTGTGCTTGTGTGAGAAAGAGAACATAATGGGTTGATCCAGTCAGGGCTATGGAACTTGAGAGGAGTTTTTAAAACTTCCTGAGGGCTTTGCCACTTTAATATCCCCTGATGCTGTTTTCCCCATGGAAGAAAAAATTATAGGTATCCATATAAAAAAGATAATGCTATTCTAGGCTGCATTAATAGCACTATAGTGTCTAGGTCAAGGGAAGTGATAGTACCATTCTGTTCTACTTTGGGCAGACCCCACCTGGAATACTGTTCAGTTCTGGGCACCACAATCAAGAAGGATATTGACAAGCTGGAATGTGTCCAGAGGAGAGGCAACCACAATGGTAAAAGGCCTAGAAATCATGCCCTATGAGGAACACCTTAGGGAGCTGGGTATGTTTAGCCTGCAGAAGAGAAGATTAAGAGGTGACATGATAGCTATGTTTAAATATTTGAAGGGATGTCATATAGAAGATGGAGTGAGTTTGTTTTCTGCTGCTCCAGAGACTAGGACACAGAGCAGTGGCTTCAAACTTCAGGAAAAGAGATTTGACCTAAACAGTAAGAGCAGTGGAATGCGTTGCCTCATATTGTGGTGGGGTGTCCTTTGGAGGTTTTTAAACAGGCTGGGTGGCCATCTGTCGAGAGTGCTTTGATAGTATATTCCTGCATGACAGGGGGTTGACTCAATGGCTCTTGTGGTCTCTTCTAGCTCTGTAATTCCATATGACACTTTTATATTTCCACTATGGGGCAAACACCAGCTTGCTAGGGCAAACGTAAAATGGAAAAGCAGTGTGGAATGGGAAGCTTGTACTGGTTCTTCATCCAGAACCATGGTCCTGATTTCAGTTCTCACCCATGCCTTCCTACAGGTAGGTTTCTTTTTAAGACACATGCACCATTCAGTGAGGCCAGGTTGCAAGGCCACTATCATAACCTTTTGAGCAAAGCTACAAAATGGTATTTCTTTGGACTGCATTTCCCAGTATCTCCCATACAGCATGGCAGTTGGGTGGCCATACTAGTGAGGAGATTCTGGGAGCTGTAATCCAAGATCTGCTCTTTGTTATTGATGTTGTGTGCCTTCAAATTGTTTCCAATTTATGGCAACCCTAAGGCGAACCTATCATGGGGTTTTCTGGGGCGGTTTCCATGGCTGAGTGAGGACTCGAACCCTGGTCTCCAGGGTCATAGTCCAAGGCTCAAGCCATTATACCATGCTGGCTGTGCTCTAAATTATCTTCAAAATGAGGGCTGCTTCTGCACTAGCCTGTTATAGTGCTATTATTCCACTTTCAACATCCTATGGAATCCTGGGCTTTGCAGTTTAGGGAGGGGCCTTTGAATAATAGCACTATAACAGGCTAGTGCAGAAATGGTCAAGGTTGTACAATTGTTTTATGCTGCTCCTCTGGCCCAATATTCTTATCTAAGCCATTTGCCACTCATGTTTTTAAAAATGTTTCTTTCCTTGAGCCCACAGTAATGGATGATTTGCATACTGAATCTATGTGTTGTATCCATTGGAGAAGCCTTGCATCTGAGTTGATATCACACAATACAAACATTCTGTCTATAGTGACATAACTAATCTGTGATAGCTTATTAACATGTACAGATATCCTTTGATCCTGCCATCGATGAGTGATGAAGAAGCATGGGTGAGCTCACTGTAAGACGTTCGAAGGGATGCTTATAAAGACTGAGCTTTCTATACTTAGCAATTCCTCCACCTCAAATGCTCACGTTTAAATGGAAGCAGGTAGGAGGCTGAAGTTTGGAAGAGGATTGCCTTAATTTTATTCCGCACTTATAGCCTGAATAGGGCAGCCATGTGACACCACCCAAAGGGAAAAAAGTGACCACTAAAATTTAAAAAGGACAAAAGAAGATACATATTCACATAACGTTTGGATGAAAATTTAGAAATGATGGCTATAATTGAAAAGGAAACATAGTTCATATCACAATAGAAAGTTGGGGAAGGCTATGACCAGAGTGAAGTTGGTTCTCAGTCAGTTTTGCCAGATGATAACTATTGACGGGTAATTTCAAGGCCCCTGCTGGTGGATAAATTGAAGACCCCATATCTCCTGTCTTATGGTTCACAGTCTTTACACTGGACTCAGACTAGGCAGCTCAGCTGTGCAATGGTAAGGCTGGTCCCAGATAGACTCCAGACTACAAAAAAGATCTGAGTGGCTGAATGATCCCTCATGTAGAGAAAAGGAAATGAGTGTATGCTGGAGAATGCCTCAGCCTACACACACGGCCTTCTACAGTCACACACACACACACACACACACACACACACACACACACTGTGCTGCTTTGCTCTGAAGAAAGTCTGATTTCATTTGATTTGTGCATGAGAGAGGGCGAGGAGGGAGGAGAGGAGGGAAGAAGTGGTACAGTCCAGGAAAGGTTCTACCACTTTTTATTTTATTTCTGTATCCCTGCTATCCTTTACAAATGGGACTCAAGGTGTCTTCATTTCAATAGCATAAATACAGTTGAAACATTAAAAAAAATTAACACACCTTTTTAAGATAAACTAAATAAAATTAAAATACAGCATAGCCACCACCCATTGAAAACCCTTTGATTCTACTGGCTATATGAACTGGCCAGAGATGGAAGGAGAGAGGTGACATAGGAGATCTTTGATTAGGATATCATAGGGTTTTTTTAAAAAAAATTAATAGCAGCAAGGATTCAGGGATAAAATTCAAGCAAGGTTTTAAAAAAATACATAACCAAAGGGGTAAAAATAATGGAGGTGGGGAGGTTGGGGAAATGATATCCAATCAGGACCTTGAAGCTGGGATGGGGTGTTGCAACATTTTCCCTGGATGAATTTCTGATTTAACCTCCCCAGTGTCTATTTCCCTCGTTGGAAAAAATAGAAGAGGTCAGAATCATGTGGGTCTCCAGATGTTGTTAAGCTGCAACTTCCCACATTACTCAACTTTGGCTATGCTGGTGAGGGCTGATGTGAGTTGCAGTCTTAACACCATCTGGAGGACTGCATGATTTCCACCCTGCTGCAGTTTTCTTCCTATGAGGCAAATGGCAGCTGATAGAGTGTTAGAGAGTTAATTGAGAACTGTAAGCCCACCCTGATTTACAGCCTAGCATTCATCTCAACATGTTGCTTTTGATCTGTGTATATGTGAGACTGGGATGGGGATGAAATGTAGTGAGGGAGGAAGCTCAGACAGACATCCAGCTGCTCCATCAACAGCCCCTGTGCTGTTGTGAAGCTCCTCTTTGTTTCCAGGGTGCTGCACAGGAGAACTTGACTGACTGTGTTTCCAAGGAAGGGTCAGGACAGATTCATTGTCTTCCCATTCTGCCTACAACAGCCACCTCGCTTTAATCTCACCAATGGAAGAGCAGCTTCCACATTTCACTGATGGAAATAGGGTTACTTTTGTGTCCTTACAGTTCCCCTTTTCTTACGCTAACAAATATTTGCAGCCATCTTAGGTCTTCCTCTCATCTAAATTGACATGTTGCAGAAGGCTTTTCTCTGTTTGTGACATGACATATTCAATCTGCAAGGCTTTCTCCTGTGCTACCTTTTGAAGCAGAGCGAGTGAGTAAATTGGCTGTAACATAACAAGTTATCATACACACTAATAGAACCAACTCATTCCGTGGCTCCCTCAGTAGCCAAAATGACACCACCCAAATGCAGTCAGGAGGTGTCTGAAGGCACTTCTAAAGGTCAAGATTTCAGACCAGTGGGGAGTGGGTATGCTCAATAGCCATGGAAAGCTGGCGGATGAGAGTTTGGGGAAGACAGGAGGAGTGAAATGGAGTAGTACCCTGGGAGAGGACATGCCTGGCTGGCTAGAAACCTCACTCCATACTTCAATATCCATGCAGAGTTATATATTTAATTTAAAAGTGGATCTGGTTTAGCAAGGGTTGCCAATTTAGCATCATCCCAGTCACTGAGTGTTCTGGCCAAAACCTGGGACTTGGGGATGGTCCCTCATAATGCTGCTTAGTGTTATGCATTAAGTGTCAACATCAGTTGCTCACATCTTGTCATTCAGTCACACACATATGCACACATAGAGAACATAGATTTAGCTAAAAGGGCTCTTGTAGCTCAAGATGAAGTGAGTGGATTATTCCTAGTCACTTACTTAGGGAAATGGGATAAAGAACATTTAATCTAGACCAGTGGTTCTTAATCTGGGATTGTCTGGGGGTCTGCGGAGCCCTCAAGTGGTCTGTGAAGCCCTGCTACTGGATACCAACAGGAGCAGTGTGGAGATGCACACACCTGATGCCATGTCCCTCAGTGCCCACACCCTCTGCTGCTACATCCTTGATGAAAGGGACATAGTGGCAGGTGTTTGTAATTGCCTACACATGCAGGTGTGTGTGTTTGCAAACAGGGGAGCAGTTTCAGCACCAACATGCGCGCGCGCGCACTCTCTCTCTCTCTCTCTCTGCTGTGTCCCTGACAATAGGGATATGATGGCAGGCTTGTGCACACGCTCAAACTATGACTCTGGAGACCAGGGTTTGAATCCCCGTTTGGCCATGGAAACCCACTGGGTGACCTTAGGCAAGTCATATTCTCAGTCTCAGAGAAAGGCAAAGGCAAGAAATTTTGCAAAGAAAACGCCCATGATAGATTTGCCTTAGGATCACCATAAGTCAGTTTTCAAAGGGGAGAGACATGGTGGCTGGAAAGAACTCCTGTTACTGACACTTTACTGTTGTGTGTCTTCAAGTCACTTCTGACTTAACGCAAGCCTGAGGTGAACCTATTACAAGGTTTTTTGGTTGTTGGTTTTGTTTTGTTTTTCTGGCAAAATTTGTTCAGAGAGGGTTTGCCTTTGCCTTCTCTGAGGCGGAGAGAATGTACTTTACCCAAGGCCACCCAGTTTCTGAGGGAGAATTTGTATCCTAGTCTCCAGAGGCCTTTAAAAATAAACAATTATTTGAATATTTAAATCTAAATTTAAATATTTTAATCTTGAGTTGAGTCTTGGGTTAGGGTTGGGAGACCTTGGCAACAAATTATGTTTACAGGTGATCCCTAGTAAAGAAAAGGTTAAGAGCTACTGATCTGGACTGCTTGCTTCTAAATACCCCAAAGACACCAGATCTCATCAGATCTTGGAAGCTGAGAAGGGCCAGCCCTAGTTATTATTTGAATGGGAGACCACCAATGAATGTAGGTTATATTCCAAAGGAAGGAACAGGCAAAATCACCTCTGAGTATTTCTTGCCTAAGAAAACCCTATGAAATTCATGCGGTCACCATAAGTCGACCAGTGACTTGAAGGCATGCATGCACGCATGTATAAACAAGCTTCTTGGCAGGAGGTGGGTACAGAGCATTGCAGAGGCTTGGTGCTGGTCTCACAACAACTGGGAAGGAAAGAGGAAAGTTAATTATGTAAATACATTGACCGCCTGGAGGGCCTTTGCAAGTAGTAGCAACAAATCAATAAAGCTTTGTGAACTGTAAAAAGCTGCTACGCTGCTAGGTGAGCTGGAGATTTGCACACAACCCTTTCCTTTTGCCCAGAGCTGAGGGCTACCAAAACTGGAGAATTTGCATTCTTATCTCCTACCTGGAGATGGCTCATAAAAACTGGAGACTTGAAGCCAGGCCCAGAGATCTAACAAATGTAGGTTGTACTAATTATGCAGCAGTTGTCAAGTCAAATGTAGTTAGGCTATGTCACACTGGGGCCATTTCCGGACTAGACTGTTATAGTGCTCTTATTCCACTGTCAACATCCTATGGAATCCTGGGGTTTGCAGTTTAGGGAGGGGGCTTTGAGGCCCCTCCCTAAACTGCAAACCCCAGGATTCCATAGGATGTTGACAGTGGAATAAGAGCACTATAACAGTCTAGTCCGGAAATGGCCTAGGACTAAGGAAGCCTGGGTTCAAATCCAAATTCAGCACTGTAGCTCCCGGAGTGACCTTGAACCTATGATTCTCTCAGCTTTGACCTAGGATATATTTATTTTAATTTGTATTTATTTTATTCATCTACATCCCAGCTTTTTCCCAGTAATGGGACTCAAGTTTTAATAGCGTCACAGATTTTTAAAACATACAAAAAAATCAAATCTGCACAAAAATTATTTTTAAAAGCAATTAAACTGTTTAAAATGCATTACATTTTGGAAGGATAAAATGGGAAGGGGCATGATGTAGTATTTGTAGAGGGGGCTAAGGGGAATATGGAAAGGACTAGGAAGTAGCATGCTGGCATTGGTTGTCTGTATGTATGCATTTACATAAACATGGAAGAATTAACATGGGATGCTTCCCACTTTCAGAGATTTCACTTCTAAAGACTTGTTACTGGAAAACCTGTTATGCACAAGTGTGTACACAGACTCTATTTTCAAAAGGCATCTCTTGTTTCTCTCCCCTGGTCCAGGAAAAACAACGATGAGAGACAGTCTGTGTCTCTTCTATCCATAGGAAAAAGTAGAAATTGCAAATGTTACATGTTGGCTGCGGATTCTGGAAGTTGTAGTCCAAAAAATTAATGTTTCCTAGCTTTGGGAAGAGGGACTATCACTGTTCAAAAGGGATGCCTGGAACATGTGAATCAGAAACCAAATAGGTTACACCAGAGGAGGCCAGAAACTTAATTGGGATCTGGCGGTGGATCCTTGGGTGAATCCTAGCAGGAGATTAGCTAGATTTCTGATTCCCATTTTGTCCTACAACAGCAAGAACAACATTGCTTTCCCCACGCTGAGTTGTGCAGTGGCAAAGCTTAGAAGGGCTGGCTAGAAGTGGATTTTATAATACTCAGAACAAACTTCTAGACTTGGAATTTTTTAATGCTAAATGTATGTCATTTGTACCATGCTCTGGTTGGCAGATCTCAAGTGTCTAATAAAAAGCAGAGTGTATCCTCCCAGCCTCAAGTCTGCCTACCTCTGCCAAATATGCTATATTTTGCTGTGCTAGGCAAATAATCACCATGAACAATAACTGACTCCAGATGCTCTTCCCTTCCCTCTTTCCCTCCTGTCTTACTCGGTCTCAGTCATTTCTTTCCCTTTTTAAGACCTTTCGTTTCACTAAGCTGGGTGCTTAGCAGGCAGCCTGCCCTGGATTCAGGTTGCAGCTCCTTCTAAGGGAACAGCTTTTTCAGAGGAAAGGAAAGGGTGCCCAAGTAAACAGGCCAAGCGTAGTGGAAAGGGAGGTCATGATTAACCACCATCCCCACTCCAGACTCCTGACCTTGGGGTGATTTCTGTGGGTTATTGCATCTCTAGAGAAAGCTGCATCAGCGTACACCACATGTATATGTGCTTCATTTGGTCTTAGGGAGGATTCTGGTGCCCAAGTCCAAAAAAGTAACTTTTTCAAATTCTGCTGTATTGTTTATTTTACATGGGGAGGAGGCAAGTGACTCTTCCTCATTTTCCCAGGCTGCCCTCATCTGATTTAAGGTCAAGGTGTCTTTTCATGCAAAGACGTCATACATCAAGGTCTTGCATGTTTGTGATGCGTAAGGGAAAATCTTTTCTGTGGTCTTTTCTGCAGCCCCTTCGGCAATACAACAGATCAAACAAAACAGACAGAAGAGGTTTCTGCTGATTCTTGCTCTTTTTCACCTCCCTCCCAAGCGGATTTATAAATGAAAGCTTTTCACACTCCCCAAGCAATTGCTGTAGCTGGTTGGTTAGTTTCTCCATAAGAGAGAAAGCCTAGCCTATAGTGGAATCACGTCAAGTATAGACTGGTTGGGAATGGGTAAGCTCTGCAAATGTTGCCAGACTACAATTCCCATCAGCCCTGGCCAGCATAGCCACTGGCAAGGAATGGTGAGAGTTGGCCCCACAATACCCAGAAGCCACATGTTCTCTATCCTTGCCCTGTACTTTGAAAAGCAACATCCTAAGTCCAGGCCTTATTTAATTGTTTATTGGTGTCAAGTCTACAATTTGCTCGTGCTCAGGGACTCTCCTTTATTATGAACATATGAAGGTGCATTATGCAAAGTACAGTGGCCTCTCCACATTCACAAGGGTTCAGGGAGCAGAGCCCTGGCGAAAGTGGAAAAATTGAAAATTACTCCCCCTGCAATCCCGTTCCTATTCCCCTCTGAGACTGTGGTGTGGGAGCCTTCCTTCTCCACTCCTGGGTGAGAGGCAAGGGAGTGGAGGGAAGATTGAGTTCTGGAAGGGAGAAGGAAAGAGTTTTGTGCCCCCCCCCCCATTTGCATTATCTTTTGCCTCAGTGCTAGTACTCACTGTCAGATCAGAGGCAAGGAAATGAGTGGAGAGAGCTCCAGAGAGACAAGGAAAGCACACATGTGCACATCTCCCGACACTATTGCCTTACTTTTGACTTGGTGTTAGTTCTCAGCACCAAGGCAGAGAATGGGAGAGGACAGTTCTGGAGGAGTAAAGAAAGGTGCTCACGCACATCTCTCACCCCCTTCTTGCCTTACCTTCTGCCTCAGCACGCTTGCCTTTTTTCTCTGCACCAGCAAAACAGAAGGGAATGGGAGGAGGAGAATGTGGGGAGAGGCACAGGTGCCTCATGAACAATCAAATTCATGAAAGTCAAATCCGTGAATATGGAGGGAGGACTGTGCAACCACCTGTTCATTTAGTCCAGGACCTTTCCAAAGTCAGAGTCAAGAGATCTTCCTGGCCTTTTCTTTAATCCGAAGGTAGGGCCTTCAGCATAGAGGGCTTCCTGTGCTTTACTACCATCTCATGATAAAATTAGTGTCTGCTACATCCCAGGGCAAAATGTTTGTGTTCAGAACAGATTCTGACAAAAATAACTAGTGAGCTCTGTCTCATTTGAGGTCTGAGTGTACAACCTGAAAGAGAGTTAGATCCAGCCTGGGAAACTGCAGATCTTTCAATATTCAGGTTGGAACTGAAAGACCTTCATTTGCACTTCTGTTCAGCCATGGTGTGGACACACACTGCATAATTTTGAAGGAGTTAAAGGCTATTTGTGCATCTGAACAAGAGAAGGTTGAGGGTGCTGCTCCAGATAGAAGAAAGGTTTCCCTTTTTGGACAGCAGCTTCTAGCAGCCCCATGATAGCTGGGGAAGCAATTTCCCTGAGCTGTGCAACAGTTCTCATCTCCTATCTTTGATCTTGACTTTATGCCTCCCTCTTTTCATATGATCTCTCTCTCTCCCCCTTTCTTTCTCTCTTTCTCTTTCATTTCCCTTTCCCCCAATCTCTCCTCCCTTTTCATCTTTGCATTTACTATATTTTGTTTTGTGAATTGTGGTGGCTGACAGAACAAATGTGGGATTCTGATTTTAGCATTGGACTATAACCCTGGAGACCAGGGTTTGATTCCCCACTTGGCCATGGAAACCCACTGGGTGACTTTGGATGCGTCACACATTCTCAGCTCCAGAAAACCCCATCATAGGTTCACTTTAAGGTCGCCTTAAGTTAGAAACAACCTGAAGACGCACAACAACAACAACAACAAAAGCCAGAGCAGAATCACCTCCCATTAATTTGGAAAACACCAGCTATCACTGAAACTAATGTAGTGTCCAAGTTGTGAAATGTCTTCTCTTGAGGGTCTGACCAACACCATCATGTCCTTATTTCAGTGTCAAGTTCAAACCTGGTGATTCACCGAACCTTTCAGGGCCTAGTGGAAGCATGGCTCCATTTTTTATCTTTGATTGTGGGCTTTATTTTGTTTGACTTAAGCTGGTCTGAGTTGTTTAAACTGTTCATCAGCTTTAAACTGTTTCTAAAGTGACTACATTGATTGCACTCACCCAAAGATCTGCTGATACAAGGTCAGTTCAAAATATTTTAATATATACACATTTTAAAGTCCCGAGCTATCCATTCTGAAATAGGCAAAATAGTAAAATCTTAATATCCTTCATTTCCTTCATTTGCAAACTACGCACCTTGGATTCAAAAAAGTGCAGGTTTTAATCAGGCTTATTTTTCACTTAATTGAGGCTGTGCAGAATTGCAGCTTCCTTGCTCATTTGTTCCCTTAGCTTGCAGAATGAGCAAACCCAATTTAAGCAGACTGGCAGTATCATTGCTTTCTCTTACCAGCAAACTCCAGTGGTTGAGTACCAACAAACCTGAAGCAAAAATGGGGTGAATCAGAAACAGAAGGAGGGGGAGCCAGCATACCCAGGGAAAATTCTGGGCTATGTAGAAGTATAATTTAAAAAAAATTAACAAAAGGGAACAAAAGATCCAGCTTTCTCACACAAAGGAAGACTGAATAGACTCAGGATGTACCAGGTCTATTGCGTATCAGATGGAAAAGTCATCAAGGAATACAGTGTACGTCTGAGACTACCTGGGAAAAAGAAATTTCCAGCACAAACTTTGTTAGATGTCTGATGTGTAAAGAGCATCATATGCCAAGTCCATGAAAGCTTCTGCTAGAAATCTCTTGTGCCCAGTCAGTCTCAAAAAAGGTGATGGTTATGACTTTTCCAACAGATACTCCATATTCAAGGGTATTCCATACTATCTAACAAGCTATATTTTTTAATACTACTAGCTGGAAAGAAAAAAGAAGAAAAACTGTTGTGGTAGTGGTGGTGGAAACTACTTAAGCACTTAACAATTTTTGCTACCTTGGAGAGATGGAAGAGTCAGATGGGTGGAAAGTGGGACTGGAGCATTCCTGCTTAGGATACACTGCAGCATTTTGGATCACAGGACCCCAAAGTGTTGCATTTATCACATCACAGTTGCCAGTTTCATTGTTGAAGAATTGGGGTTCTTGAGCACAGTGCATCAATCATGTGGCTTAACTATTAACCCAGTGGTGACTGATGGCTTCCATGTCAGTGGGGCAGTGAATCCCCTCTGGATTTTTGCATAACTTTAAAAGAGATACCCAAAGTGCTGAAATTGCTTTGGGTATGTGATTCAGCACCTTGGAAAGCTCCTTTAAATTTCAGACTAAAATCCAGAGTGCTTTGACATTGACTGGCATGAGAATCATAAGCTCAAACAGCTCCTCAAATGTACAGATTCTCAGTGCTCTCTGTGATAATGACTGTGGTCCCCAAATATGCCACCCCGTGGTAGCCTTTCTCCACAACTTGATGGCCTCTGTCTCCATCTTGGTCAAGAACTCCAGCTCTCCATTTGAATTGATTTGAACTGTAATTTTCTCAACCTCCCCACTGCCCTTTTACTAATACTTTTTAAACTTCTAACTTGTTTTCCAGCTATTTCCAATTTACCATTGGCATCTGGAGGCTCCTAGGTCAGCAGAGCAGTACAAATGCTGTAGGTTTTAAAGGAGCAATCTGAGGTACTTAGCTTATTGTGAAGATAAGTTTCAGCACTCTGGATATCTCCTTTAATATTTAGACTAAAACCTGGATTGGATTCACTGTTCTACGAACCTGATGCTACCACCCACCACTGTTGTGATTGGGTGCCTATCACCAGGCTTTCTTGGCAAGTTTTGTTCAAAGGGGGTTTGTGTTTGCCTTCCTCTGAGGTTGAGAGAATGTAACTTGCCTAAGGTCACCCAGGGGATTTCCACAGCTAAGCAGGTATTTGAATCCTAGTCTCCATAGTTCTAGTACAATGCTGAAACTGCTATGTCACGTTAGCTGTAGTCTGAATTTTAAGGAAGCTATTCATGGTACTGAAACTTATCCTCACAATAGGTTCAGCATGTAGCATAGATCCCTTAAAGTCTGGAGTACAACTGAGATCATTGTGCCACTGATGTGGAAGCCACTAGGTACTATTGGCTGTGTGTACATGGGGTACAGCTCTCAGTGGCTGGACTGACCCCCCACCATCTTAAATGCCTGGGCAGGTATATATAAGGAGAGACACTCCTTCAAAAATTTGAAGTCCCAGGAAATTTAGAGCTTACTGGAAGGAATCACTCAAAGGGATCTCCCACTGCATTTTGCCCTCTGTGAGGTTGTCCCAGCAAGCTTTAGATCAATGGTGTAGCTTGATATGGCTTGTCATGGGAGGGATGTTTTGCTGGTCCTTTCCTGTAAAAAGAGGCAAATCTTGGTAATACATTAGGCCGTCCACATGTATGGGTTTGACTTTCACAGATTTGATTATTTGTGAGTTTCTCCAAACCCTGCTCCCTCCACCTGAGGCACTTCTTCTTGCAGGGGAACCTTCCCTCTTGGTGGTTCCACTCAGACCTCATGACCCTTTAAAAAACCTGCCTCTGGTCCTCTTCGTCCTCCACCAGCCACTGCCTGGCCAGCTAAGAACAGCTCACAGCCTGATTTCTCAGCACCACAAATCATCTCCTGATGCTCCCCACATACACCCAAGGAAGGAGATGGGCAGGAGAGTGGAAATATAGAGCCGCCATGCAGACCCACCCCCATTCTGTCTCCTTTCTCTGACTGGTTTGAACCCTGAGTGCCCACTCTCTCCCCCATGTCTCATCCTCCTTCCCACAAAGACAGACACGCATTTTGATAGATGTGATTTTTCTGCTTCTGCAAGGGTCCTGCACCCCTAACCCTAATGAATGTGGAGGGCCAACTGTACTGAGTTTAAAATTACTTGCAATTCATTCCTTTTGTCAATAACTAAAGCGTAGTTAAGTAACATTATAATTGTCACATCATGAAGAATAACCTCATTCATTCTGTGGTATAGTTATAATTGTTAATACATTAATTTTATAGCTACAAAGAAGATGTATGGCCTCCTTTTGTACCACAGACCAGCAGCTTATAGCATTCTGATGTATACCGAAAGTAATGTTTTAGTTACTTTTAAATAACGTGGAAGTAAAAGATTGCTTTTCCAGGAAGGAAAACTGTAATGGTAGAGAGCCATAATGTAGCTTTCTACATGGTTTTGCCTCAGAAGAAAAATGATCTGCTCCTGAAGTAAGTTTATCTCTTGCCCTATCTAGCCAATTCCATAGGTTCAGAGTATGAGATGTGAGTAGATGAGCCCTTTGACCATGTGCCAGCTCGGCTGGAATACTTGCTGGCTGTTCTTAAGAAAGCTACTGCCATTGATGCAAACAATTGCAATTTGAAAATAATAATGAGTACTGCCCAATTTCCAATTGTTCTTGTTAGGATCACCAAAGTAAGGTAATTGTATGCATTCATGCGTGCAGCAAGCCAGCATGCTGTAGTAATTTGAGCATTGGACTTGGATTCTTGGAGACTAGGCCATGTATCTCTCCCAGTCAGCCATGAAAAGTCTCCAAGATAATATTGGGCAAGTCACATTCTCTTAACCTCAGAGGAACTCAGGGGAAAACTTCTTCTGAATAGATCTTGCCAAGAAAACTCTTGGAGAGGGTTGCTATAAGTAAGAGTTGACTTGAAGGCACATAACAACAACAAAACTGTAATGGTAGCTAAATTACTTTTGGGGGGGACTTCAGAAGTATAAGCGTATGCTTCAGAATTCTGGGGGGTGGGATGTTACATCTCTTTCCAAACAGAACTGAGGAAATCAAAAGACTTACAGAAATGCAGGGAATTGATCATAGAGCAAAGGTAGCTTTTCCTGTTGTTAATCCCAAGTGAAGGATGTGTTGTGTTTCTATTAATTTGGGGTGGGGAGGTGGGGATTAGTGACCTTTTGATAAGTAATTGTATGGCACGCATGTCCCTCAAATGGTCTGTTTTTCTGTCCATCTTCCAAATCCCAATATTCTGCATCCACACTCTGGCTAGCGTGGCTGAGGGAAGGAAACAGGCTTCATGTTGCTTCATGTCCACTGCAGTGGTCTTCCCAAGTCTTACTTTCTTCTGCATAACTGAATGGCTCAACTGCAATGCAAGAATTTTGCATACTTTGAAAAGTGGAAGGAAACGGTGGAGTTGGAGAAAGAGAGGAAGAGAGAGATGGCACAGTACATAAACATGTGTTCTGACATTCCATCATGCTCTTGTGCAGAAGTGGCAAAAGTGCAGCCTAAGGACTGTGTGTGTCCCCCACCCCATCAGATTCTTTGGACTGCTTTTTTCTGACCAAAGAAAGGTGAATTCGCTCTCACTGAAGCCTCTAGTTATAACAATTCACCTTTTAAATAGGTTGCAGGGCCTCACCCACCCAGGGCACTATTAAACATAAAAAATGCTGGGTTTTCAAAACTAATAGAAGAATTTTGTCCACTTCAGTTTTGTTCTTTCTGCATTTTTGGTGTTTTGCTTGAATATTGACCTCCCCTGCTGTAGTGTAAGCAAGAAATAGAATTCAAAAGGAAACTGTGCAAATTGGACAGGCTTTCTTTTCTAAGTCCAAGTTCACCAGACCAGGCTTAGCATCTCCACTCCACCCCATCAAGGGTGCTACCTTGTGGGATAGGGATGGGAAAGCTTGAGTCCATTGGACGCTTTGGACTAAAAGTCCTGTAATTCCGTATCATTGGCCATTCTGTCTGGGGCTTTGGCGACTTAAAATCCAGAGGCCCTTTCACACTATAGAGTTTTAATGCTTTGTTTCTGTGTTAACTGCCATGGCAACTTGCTACAGAATCCTGGGATTTACAGTTTAGGATGGGGCATTTAGAATTCTCAGCCAGAGACCTCTGGTATCTCCACAAACTACAAACCTCAGGATTCAGTAGGGTGAAACAATTGCAATTAAAGTGGAATCATAGCACACTATAACTACAGTGCTATGAAGGACACCAAAATCACTGGAGGATCAAAGGTTCCCTTCCTCTACTGAAGGGGATGCTGGAGATCCTTCAGTGTACCTCATTTCTCCATGTATTTTTTTTTTTTTTTGGTAACAACAGCTGGAGTGGGGTGTGTAAGGCTAACTCAATACTATGGAAGGGGAGAGGTTTGGTTTTGTTGGATGACAGTTCCCATCATTCCCAACCCGAATGAGTAGCTGAAGAGCACTGGAGTTCTTCTCCAATACAGTTGGTGGACATCCAGTAGAGCAGGACCACCTTCTTTATTTGATTTGTACTGCATTCAAGCTGCCATTTGCAACAGACTTCTCCTGGATTCCCACCACCACCTCAATCTTGGGAACTCTAGTGAAAGGATCCTATTTCAGATATATGCCTTGCAAATTTCCACTAGCAGAGAGATTCAAAGCAGTGTCAGAGAGATGGATCAAATTATCTGGAGAGAGTATTTCTTGAGATATTCTGGTATCAGATCATATGGGCTGTAGAGGGGAAAGCTATCACCTTGAATCAAATAGAGAAGTAAGCTGGCAACCAGTGCAGCTCACATAAGATCAATGTAATACAGTCTGACTCTGATTTACTGGCTCCATTCATAACACTGCCACCGGCATTTTAAACCATTTAAAAGTCCCTAGGCTTGTCTTCAAAGGCTGTCCCACACGTAACATATTACAGCAATCTTGCATAGACATGACTAGGGTATGTCTGGCCACCACTAGGTCTGTTTTTTCCAAGGAAGAGTGGAGCCTGCCTGTAAAATGAAACTTGTAAACTGTAAAGTTGGCCCCTGCTATCACTAGAATATCCAAGAACAAGGAAATACAGAGTAGCACTCCCAAAGTGAAAGTCTTCTGTGTCAAAGGGAATGCAGCCCTTCTCAGAACAGAATAAGCACTTCTTCTTAGAGCACCTGAAACTCTAACCAACAATATCTTCATATTGTCTAAGTTAAGCTTCAGCAGGGTTGGGGTTACCATTAGACAGAGTGAGGCATTTGTCTCAGGTGGCAGATGCTTGGAGAGGGCAGCATGCACAGCAGGAGAGAAATGTGCGTCTTATTGCCTATCACGTGTCCCCTAAGCCAGGTTGCTGCCACTGGTTGCTGTGGGGGACACACTATCCCATCATTAGTGTTGAATACATAGTTCATCTGCCTGTCTGGTTGGCTTTTTCAAACTGGCTCATAGCGTCAGGCAGCAGTATGGCTTGGGGGTGGGCATGGACCTCTGTTCCCAGTTCATGACTGCTTTGAGTTCACAATTTCTGTTGCTTCTGCATCATAATGACTTTTTTGGATGATAATCCTCACATGTACTGGCCATTTTGAATGAGAGATTCTGGGAGTTTTAGCTGCCAAAAGTAATTTTTTTTCAAGCTCTGAAGGATGTGTGAACCACAGGTAAGTGTTCTTTACATATTGCCAAGCCTCTTATGTTACCAGAAAATAAAGAAAAATGCTTAAAGATATCCGCCAAGCCTTTTTTCCCCCTGGAGGAAAGAACTGGCTAAACCACCTTGAGTATTCCTTGCCTAACAAAACCCTCCGTAAGTCTCTATAAGTCAACAATTTGAAGGCATGTACACACACAAGGTTTTCATATTTTTTTTATACAACAGCAACAGGCGAACTTGCGAGTGTGTAGTTGACGTCTGTGTGGGAGACACCATCCAGGGAGTTGGGAGGGGGGCTGAAGTAGGCACAGGCAGGAAGTTAAACATTGTATTTGGTTTCACAAACACGGGGGAGGAGATGATTTTTTGGAAAGGGCTGGGAGCTGAGTCGCCGATGAGACTTGTATTTGCCAAGCTGTTTTCACAGCACTTGGGTTAAAAATAGCTCCTGGGGGCTGGAGCTGCACGTCAAGAAATATTAAGGGTTTTTTCTTTTTCATAGCATCTTGGCACTCGCAATCCTCAGAGGAGGTTAAAAAAAAAAAGGGAAGAAATGGCTGCTCCTTCTGTTTGGATAACTCAAGCAGGCTCTGAATGCTGTTCTCCTGAGCACCCACCGAAACTGCATAATGTGGGGCATGGGGCAAAGACAAACCCCTCTCCTTTCCAAAATAGGTGTGTGTGCACACCGCTTGGAAAGAAGGATGTAGTTAGTTGAACCATAGTGTTCCCCACCAATAGCTGCTCAATTTCTGAGATTCAGGGTAGCAAGTGTTACCTTCTGCCAGTTCCTAGGCACTACAACTTTCTCATGGGGGCAGTGGAGGGAAGCACAAATTTCTAGCCTTCATTGACAGACAGCAACCAGGCAGAATTCGCAAGAAGTGCTTTCAGTCCAGTTACCTACTCTCATGCCAGAATGGCTTACTGCTTACTTGTATCTCATTTGCAACTGGCTTTAAAGGAAAAGCATTACACTTGTTTTTGTTGTCTTCTGTCCAGAGTCCTTTGGACAGTTCCTCCTGTCTAAATAGCCTGTTATCTTGCTCTTCCTTCCCTGAGTAGTGAGCATTCCAGGGCTTCCTTGTGGGTATTCGGTTTTTTTGGGGTTTTTTTTTTTTAGGGAGTACATGGGATTTCATTTGAGCTTTTAACCTGGAAATGAATGACAACAACACCACTTTAAGTTTTATATAATACACTTTTTTGTTAGTACGGGGATTCTCTAAATTTGGCATGGTTTAGGAGCCTCTGGCATGTCTTAATCCATCCCTGTCTCTCTACACCATATAACAAGTACAAGCGTGGGCCCTGCCACTCCTGTACATTGAAGAAAGATAAGGATGGATTGAGACGTGCAGAGGCTATGACCAAGCCAAATACAAGAGGCCACCTCAGCATGTATTATGTAAAACCTGAAATTTAGCAGTGTTGTTTTGATGGTAGTTATATTTGTTACCAGCCCTTATGTTTCCTGTTTTTAGTGCTGTTGGATACACACAAATTTAATAAATAGAACTCTCATGCCATAAAGACTTTTCACTTTTGATACTTCTGTCAGCAGGCTACCATTCAAAACAGAGGCACAAGGCCAAAGAAAAACAAAAAGTTGGCAATGCAATATTATAACATCCCCCTTCCCCACCAAAATAAGTTTCCAATAGTTTCCAGAGTGAAAACGGGAAAGGGATCCTATTTCTTTAATGGTTGTGTAGAAGAGAGCGTTTTAGCAGGTGTTGCTTTGTTAACCTGGTTGCATAGTAAGCAACACCTAGAGAAACATTTGCAGGTGGTCAGAACCACTTCAGGGCAGGATACCTTTCCTTGCCTACACCCCTGCGGTACAGCCCAACATTTGTCTCCATTCTTCCTCCTGACTTTACCTTAAAACCTCGTCTTGTCTGTCTAATCCAGATCTGTAGTCCTTCCTGTATAGCATCTGCTACATAGCTGTAGAGCTTTAGGAAATTTCCTTTTTCACTACAATTCCCAATGAGTATGGCCAGCTGTCCAAGTTGGTATAGTGGTATAAGAGAATGTGGTACATCCACAGACCGGGAGTTTCATAGCCCATGTGTGGGCAAGGGCCAGGATCCAGTCCAGGTTTTAGACTATGGCCATTTCCGCACTAGACTGTTATAGTGCTATTATCCCACTTTCAACATCCTATGGAATCCTGGGGTTTGCAGTTCCTCTGGCCCCTCTCATAACTGCAAACCCCAGGATTCCATAGGATGTTGAAAGTGGGATAATAGCACTATAACAGTCTAGTGCGGAAATGGCCTACATCTCAGCCCCTGCTTTGCAAACACCTTTGGTGAGTCCCCTGGCCACCCATTACCTCCGTGAAACTTTGTGAAGGTGTTAACAGTTTCCCTTAGTGAGCCAGGGTGGGGGGAGCCACATGGCAGTGTCTCTCTCGCTCCAGTGGTCCTGAATGCTTATCAGCAGTAAGTGGAACTGAAAGCTTTTAAGCTCAGATGCCTGAGCCAGCTGGGTCCTCCACTGATGCAGCTCAAAAAAAAAAAAAAGTGTGAATGCTTTTGCACTTTCTACCTCTCTCCTTCTCTTCTTTCATTGTGTCCCAATTCTTGTCCTTGCCTCTACTGCATGTTTGCCTGTGCTGCTTCTCCTAGATATCCCCACCTATATAGGGCTAATATTGGACCAAGCAGGGCTCAACTCCATAACAAGTTTTGAAAGCTTGATCCAGAGCTTGGAAAAGTTCTTTATGGGAACTACAACTCCCAGAATGCCTGTACTGGAAGATTCTGGGGCTTGTAGTCTAGAAACAAAATGTCCAAGCCCTAGGGAAGCCATGCAGCTGAAATCTTGAGCCCCATATTAAAGGAATGACAATCTCCTCATGTCTTTTCAGATCTTTCTTGCTATGTGGTATGTTACAATATTTTAGCCTTAGCTGACCATCAGTAAAATGGGAATAAAAGTTGAAGCTGTGTGGGTACATTGTGATTCAACCAGAGATCATAAAAAGTGCCAAATTTCGTAGTAGACATAAAATTCAGCTATTAAATCTTTTTAAAAATCAAGTTTTTAAGGTCTTATGGCTGTGATAGTATAAATGAAAATGCATTGGTACTGCCTGCCAAATGCTCCAAAGCCATAGACTTGGATAAATCAAGTTTGTAGAGTTTAGTGGTAAATTTCAGTGCCCTTCAGTTGTTCTTCCCCATGACTAAAAAACCCATTTCACTCCAAGAAGCAAATATTGCAGTTAGACTAAATTATTTTTTAGAAAAAGATCAAATATTCTTTGTTTGAGTAATTTATACAATTATACTGAATTCAGTTGTTGGTATTACATAAAAAAAAATTGGTTTACACTTTTGATTGATCTGTAACTATAATAAATCATTATCTCTCTATATCTACACACCTTGCCCTGGGAATAGTGATATCTTATTCATTGAGCGTCTCTTGGGTTCATTTTCACAAAGTTTTTAAAATGCTTTGCAAATTCAGAGCTTGGAAATACTACTTTTTTGGACTACAGCTCCCAGAACAATCGTCCCAACCAGCGTAGGTAATGGATTATGGGAGTCACAGTAAAAGAAAAGATAACTTCTCTGGACTCTGTAAATTTCAGTTGCTATATAAAGTGTTTCCCTCTCTCTCTTTCTCTTTTTCTGGGTGTGTGTGTTTTTTTAAAAGGAAAAATTCCAGCTAGAGGGCTCTTTCATGAAGTGCAATTTACACTGCTATGATTCCACTTTAGCTGTCATTGCAGCATCCTATAGAAGTCTTAAGTACACCTCACTAAACTCCAAATCCCAGGATTGCCTAAGATGTTGTTATGTCAGTTACAATGGAATGATAGCACTATACTTGTATAGTGTGAAAAGCATTAGAGAATGTGTTAATGTGTTCCTGGATGGTGACCAGCTTTACAGTAAATGGTATCTTCTTCATGTAAATTCATGGCTGGAAGGGATGCCAGTGATATCTAAGAAGCTGCTTTCTTTTTAGCCAAGTAAATTCATTAATATTTCTCCCACTGTCTATATATTATAGGTCTATTTTATAACTGAGCCCTGGCTCCAGAAGTGGCATAAACTAAGAAGGCAGCAAAATCCCAGGGGTTCTAGGCAAGCCCTCAAGGCTGGAAGTTCACACGGTTCCTTTTCTCTCTTTCTCTTTCTTTCTCTCTCTCTCTTTTTTTCCCACAAACCCTGGGATAATTTGCACTGAAGTATGGCTGGCAGTTAGTCTTCTCCTTTCCAAATCTCAGGACAGTTACTTCTTTTAATCAAAACTACCAGAATCCATCAGACAGTGGCCATGTTACCTGGTATATTCTGAGAGATTTTATTCAAAGAAGTACCTGCACTGAGCTCTGCTCTTTCACCTTCTTTTTCCCTCATTCCCTCTTCAGGATTGGAAAACGTGGAATAACTTGATGCCTGAGGCATCAGAACAGCTTGACTCAGTCATGATGCCAGGCTTAAATGCAGACCTGGGCTGTGGCAGTGACAGCTGGCAACTGAAGTAGCTCTCTAGAAAAATCTGGTTTGGCTTTGTCTTCATTCTTCTTCTGTGGACCACTTGTTTGCTTAATGTACTATATGCAGCTCTCCCCACCTATCAAAATTTTGTGAAATGGACTTGAGCTAAAAAAGGGACAAGTATGGAGTCACTCTCTGTCTTCTGCCTTACCTGCTGTCTTGGCATTATGTTGTTATTGTGTGAATTCAAGTAATTTCTGACTTATGGTGACCCCAGTGTGAACCTATCATATGTATGATGCACCCAAGGTTAGCCAGTGGGTTTCCATGGCCAAACAGAGAATCGAACCCTGGTCTCCAGGGTCATAGTCCAACACTCAAAGCTACACCATACTGACTCCAAGGCCATTTCTGCACTACACTCTTATAGCATGATTATTCCACTTCCAACCTCCTATGAAATCCTGGGGTTTGCAGTTTAGGGAGGTGCCAGCCAGCCCCTCCCTAAACTGCAAACCCCAGGATTCCATAGGAGGTTGAAAGTGGAATAATCATGCTATAAGAGTGTAGTGCGGAAATGGCACAAGTCTGGACCAAAATGGGATAGCTGTACAGCTAGGAGGTAGTTTTCGTTTTCCCCAGATTTGTTAATAGGAGAGAGAAAGGTCTTAGTTTCTTCTTCTCTTCTTTTTTCCACCCATCAAAGAACCTGTGTGTTTCACCTAAGGATACAAGCAGCAGGGGAGGCTCACACGTTACTGAATTCTTCCTCCAATAACAGTTGGGACAGTCTTAGGTATAACCAGAATCCCTCACAGTACCTATATGATATTTGCCTGAATGTGCTCCGCCTTCTCCATTTTCCATCCAAAGACTATGAGCTGCTGGGACAAGGTGGGATTCCAGGCAGGGAACCCTGGGAAAATGATCAGCCCACTGCAAAGATGTTGCATCATGCCCCAGCTGTGGGTAATTGCAAGGTTGCATAAGAAACTGGGGTCTTGTGCAGGTGGTAGAGGGAGGTGTGCAAACCTCTACCTGATTGGTTGTAGATATGTATATAACAAAGCAATGCCAGTATGTATTTATCTGTTGACCAAACCTGGTGCCTGGCTCAAGCTTTTGTCTGTCCGTCCTATGTTTTGTATATAACGGAACTTTGCTGCAAGATAAAGTGCCTCCTGTTTTGGAAGAAACTCCTCCATGTGAGAGTATCCTTACTGGGGAACAAGGCTGCTGCTGTTGGCTCGCTGAACTCTGGTTTTTCCGCTGCGTTTCCGTGGGGCTGAAACTCCTATCATCCCCAACAGTCTTCCAGTTGTTGTTGGACTGCAATTCTCAGCATTCCTTACTATGCTGCATAGGGCTGTTAGGGTTTGCAGTTTAACAGTGCCTGGAGGACCACAAAATTCCTACCTCTGTGCTACATGAAGACTCAAGGATTTAATCTATCTTCCTCTCCTTGCCCCCACTGTTTTCTTTACCATCTAGCATAATGAAGAGTTCTGAAGAACTTGAAAATGTACATACTATTTCTGACCTTAGATTAGCCCAAAGGAAAGCTTTTCCCTAATAAGACTTTTGACTTTTTTCCCTCCTTTCTTATGCCCAACTTTACTACCTTTCCTTTTTGTCATTTCCAGTACCTTAAAATACCTCCAAAAGGCTTGCATCTAAGGGCAAGATTTTCTTAATGTTTCTTTTCCTTCATTTCAATGACTAATCAGCTAGTCATGCCCTTGTGCTATACTGGCCCACTGGTCTTATTCTCTTCCCCCTCCTAATGCTAAACCATGGTTGGGAGAGGAAGAAAAAAGGGAAAGAGGAAGCAGTAGCAACTTTAATCTCTGGAGAGAAAATTAGATTTGAAACCCGGATGCAAATCCCATATCTGCTATGTCCATGGCTACATCATTCTATTTTGGCTTCACTAATAGGTTAAATGAGCATAATAGTAGCCTAGATCAAAAGGACATGATGTTAACCAAGATGATTGCAAACTTCCTTCATAATTAAGAGTGCTTAGCAATTGTATTTTGTAGTCAGTTACTCCCATTCCTGGTTCAGTGCTCTTAAGCTCCTTGTGCCTCTTCGAGCAGGGAGAAACTCAAGGGAACACTCTGAGGTTTTGTTTGAGGGCACTGGAGTCTTAAGTTCCTTTGTAATATTTGTTTTATTTAGGAAAGGCAAATGCAGTCCCTGTTAGCAGCAACCAGAGTGGCTTTCTAATCTTGCGTTGTGATCCAACTCTAAGCCTGTCATTCCTTTTTCTGACACTGGGACCACCAGCTGCCACTGGCAGAAAGAGTAGGAAATAGAGGAAATTTTGAGCTTATAATTTCTTCCAGACTGTTTCCACCAGTGGCAGCAGGTGGCATCAATGTTAGCAGGTGGTCAGTCTGCTCTGAGCTATAGTCTGAACTTTTGAGCTATCCATAGTGCTGAATGCTTAGTGCTTAGTGCTTAGGGATGGGATTCATTACTTTGAAGAGCCAGCATGGTGTAGTGGTTTGAGTTTTGGAACAGGGCTCTGAGAGACTGGGGTTGGAATCCCTGCTTGCCTGTGTAAACCCACTGGGTGATCTTGGGCAAATCACACTCTCTCAGCCTATGAGAAAGGCAATGGCAAACCTCCTCTGAATTAATCTTGCCAAGAAAACCCTGTAACCATAGGTTGCAAATTAATTGAAGACACACAAAACACATATGTACCACCTTCAATTGCTCCTTTAAAGTTCAGACTAAAATCTGGAGCAGATTAACCTGCCCATTAACATCAGAATCAGCAACTACCACTGACTTCTGCCCTCTTATTTTAGTGGTGGGGGAGTCAGATTTTCCAAGCTTGTTTTGTTTTCACATTAGAAGAGCTAGAGGGAGATTTCCAGCTATCAGGAAATCATTTGTCATTAGTTCCCCACTGATCTGTGTTACCATGCAAGATCCCAGCCATTATTGCATTTATATCCCACATTTTAGCCAAAGAATTTGAGTTGATATGCATGCAACTCACTACACCATTCCAGTGTTATCCTTTGAAGTAATCTGGGCCATGACAGAGGAACTGACATAAGATTGCTCATGGAGTTTCATGGCTGAATGGTAACCTGATCTAGAATCTCTCTGGTTCTGTTCCAGCATTCTAACCATTATACTGTTATTTGCTGAGTTTAACAAAGCTGTTCATGCCACCAATTTGAACTATGAAAACAAATGCTGTGGCAAGGCAACATGGGCCTAAATACCCAAAAGGCACCAGGTCCCTCTCATCTTGGAAGCTAAGCAGAGTCAGTTCTGGTTAAGTACAGTCATCCCTCTACATTCTCTAGGGTTAGGGACACAGGACCCCCATGAAAGTGGAAAAACCGTGAATAACTTTAGGCCCTCCCAGACCATATTTAATACATTAAAAAAGTATGATCGCCATATTCAACCCACCGTGGATTCCTTTGAAGCATCAGGGTTCCTTCATAAGGCAGAAGTGGGGGGCTGGTGGGGCTTACTGCCACCTCTACTGCTGCCCCATGTCATTTTTGATAGGGACTTACAAGCCTTATTTGCAGTTTCTCAGTCTCAAAAGGCTTGCAGTCCCTATTAAAAATCGCGTAGGGAGGCAGCAGAGGTGACAGCAAATAATCTGAGAATAATCAAATCAGCAAAAATGAAACCTGCAAATGTGTAACTGTACTTAACTGTATTTATATCAGAGACCACCAATGAATAGCAGGTGCTGTAGGCTATATTTAGAGGAAGGAAGTGGCAAAACCACCTTTGAGTATTCCTTTCCTAAGAAAACCCTATGAGGCCCCAGAAAGTCAGCAGGAACCTTGAAGACACACACACAGAGCAACATGCTAAACCCAAACTGTCTTTGAAAGTGTGAAGAAAATTATTTCTTTCTCTTCTCTATAATGTTGTAAAATATCATGCCTCCTCTTCCATACAAATATTTCTGATAATAAATATTAACAAATATTTGTTCATATCCTAGTGACATTTGTGTGGATATGAAGGTTCTAGAGCAGGTGGTGTGAAGATACTAAAGCAACTATAGCATTCTAGATGTTTTTGGCCTGCAATTCCCACCATGTCTGGCCAGTGTATCAAATGGTGAAGAGTTAAGGGAGTTACAAGCAACCTGATTTAGCTTCAGTTGATGAATTGAAGCCCTTTTGGGTTGGCAGGCAATACAGAAATACTTATTTAAATACTTTAAACTTTCCTACTGCATTGCCTACATTTGTTTCTGTACCTGACAGCATGCCCTCCAAGTGTCCACATTTGGCAGGAAAAGCCTGTCTTCTGTCATCCCAGTCTTTCAGCTGTTTTTTAAAAGTCTCAGTTTTTCTCTCCTCCCACTTTCCCCCTTTGTCCTCAGCTTACTTCAATTGCTGCAAACTGAGTTCAAAGTGGAAAAGCAATTTGCACTCAATTAATTCAGCATGGGGGAGAGGAGAGGAGGAGGAAGAATCGTGCCCTTCCCAACAGGCTCAGACAAAAGCAAACTGATGCGACTTTTCTTAGCTTGTGTGTTCCCTCATTAATAACTTTTACCATCTTGACCACATTGTTTCCTGACCCTACATGTCCTGGGTTTTATCTATGAAATGCTGAAGGGTACGTGACAGTACAGAAGCTTTCCAACGCATCATAAAGGCCTCATACTAGATAGATGCAAAAACAGTTCAAAGTGGAGAAACCAAATTTTGCTGCTTCTGTTTTGCTCCCTTTATTCTCAATTTGTTTTTGTGGCCATAGGGATAGCCTCATTGTTAGTCTACAAATACTTCCTATAACATCTTAAATGTAGATGACTGGGCCACAACAATGTGCCTTTCTTCTTTTTTTATGCCTTTTGACTGGCCCAATAGAGGTTTTGCTACAAGATGGTCAAGAGTTCCCCAGCCTTATGCTAGAAACCTTCCCCGTACCGTTTGACATTTCTAATGTTCTTTGCTGTTTAATTGGATGTGGATATAGATCTAATTTTAAAAACCACCACTATCCACTCATCCTAATTCTTACTATGGGTGGATGCAGAAGGCCAGTTCTGGGGTTTTCATTTGCCCATACCTCCACTTCCCAAAATGAGGTATAAATATAATCTCTTAATATCTTCATCCCTTTTGCTGACCATAGAAACCACTGGCATATGTGCCCACTGTTGTTCTACTCAGAATGGTAGTCACTGGAGCAGGTCTAGTCCCTGAGTTGTTGGCTGCCAGTCTCTAGAGAGTTTGAAGGAAAGAAACTGTTGTACACAAATGTAGTGCCAGTCCCTAGCACACTGAAAAAAAAAATTGTTCGTCCCCCACATTTGATAGCTTGAGAAACACTGGTAGAGAATAAGCTGAGTCAATTTGCTGGCTAAATTGCCACAGCTTGCTAGAACTAGATGATGATGAAGAGCAGAGGATGAAACCTAGGGCTAACCTTGGCGGTGCCAAAGCCTGGCAGGCATAGGTATTGTAACACCAGTGGCTGACACTCTTCGGAGGAGCAGGAAGCAATGAGTTACTGCTGAACTGAGCTGCCCTGCTTCCTCTAGGCCCGTTAGTTCTCCTGAGGGGGTTAATTGGTGCCTCTTATCTCTGTCTTCCTTGTTTTATTATAATACTAGTGAAGCAGATGGAAAAAATATGCAGATCTGCCTTGCAGTAAATTATTATTAAGTGCCTTTCCCATCTTCTTTCCTCACCTGGGGCTACATATGCTTTCCACTCCAGAAAGAAAAAGCAACAGAGGAAAGACAGCTTTGAAAACAGATAAATGGCCTGCAGGCTTCAGTACCGCATTCTTTTCTAAGTTTGCTTCTATTACCCTCACTTCATCCAATTTGGAGGCCTCCATAACACAATTAAAGTTGTTTTGTTCTTCTAAGTCAACAAACCTGTTCAGTAGTTCTGTAGCATAAAATTCTGCAGGTGTAGCACCACTGAAGGGCTGGATTACACAGCTGCACAAAAGAAAAATGGTTGTGCACTCTTCCATTGTGCAAGTCACTCCAGCAGTCACTTACCACTCAGGGGTGCGTTTACTGAACCTCTTAGGCTGTGTTACTATGCTTATACAACAATCCATGTTAGCATCACAGGACTGACACAGTCTAAATAAGATCCTGCCCTTGTCCAGCTTCCAGAAAGTCCAGCTACTTGCATAACAGTATTTATACCAGCATAAAGCTGCAACAGAATCCTGGCCATGGGAATATAAGAGTTTTGCTGGATCAGATTAAAAAACCTCTCAAGTGCAGCATTTTTGTCCCTGAAGTAGCCAACTCAATACCTATGGAATGCCCACAAGTAGGACATGGCCACAAAAGCACCCTCCTGCTCATGTTCTCCAGCAGCTGGTAAAATAGTTGAGGTAATATGCAGCTTGTTCAAAGCTGGGAACTCATGCATTGCCAACAAGGAAGTTACCTATAGCTGCTGCTTCTGTAGGTAACAAGGAGGCAATGGCATTTGATCACCTCATTTTGGTAGGCAAAAATGCTTTGGGGGGGCAATTTCTGAATGGATTTTTCTTACTGTTTTAGGTGAACTTTTTCTTTCAAAAAGAAGTAAAAAGTAACAAGCATCACAATGAGCAACTTGACCAGTTACCTTCTTAGCTGAAACAATTTATTGACCTTCATTAGGTACTTTTTAAAAATTTCAACAAGTAACAGTACTGATTTCCTTTGAAAAAGCAACATGGCTCTTTTTCCTGTGTAGGAGCTATCGATAGCCTTATTTTCCATAAATTTGTCTGATTACTCAAATTATTAGTTGCCACTACAACTGGCCCATAGCAACCATTCACAGTGTGTAAAGTCCTTCCTTATCTATGTCTGTAATTCTCTCACCATTCGGATTCAGTGGATGACTCTGGGTTCTAATATTATGAGGGCAACATGATGCTTTTCCTCCACCTTTCAAATGTCTCTCCCATTGTATCTTCTTTAGTTCAGATTTTCCTGAACAATGTTTAAACAGACTAGAATCTTCCCTGCGTTTATAACCACTCCATCCAGAATCATCTGTGTTTAAAATCTGGTCTGTCCTCACTTTATGGGGTGAGGCTAAGCAATGGGAAGAAGATTGTATAGCATTCATGGGAGCACTCTCCTTACACTGCAGTCATTCTGTATGGTTGACTCGAGAAAAGTGTTTGTGGGTGCCAGCTTTGTGCCAGCTTTGAGCATTGGACTGTGGCCTTGGAGATCAGGGTTTGATTCACCGCTTAGCCGTGGAAACCCATTGGTTGACCTTGGACATGTCACATACTCTCAGCCCCAGAAAACCCCATGATAGGTTTGCCTTAGGTCGCCATAAGTCAGAAACAGTTTCAAGGCACACAGCAACAATGACAACAACCATATGTATGCCTAGGAGTGGCAACATAAAATACTAGTGGTACGGATGGTAGGGATATTTCAGCTTACTGGCTGTGGTCACAGATTGGGTGGTGGTGGAATATTTGGGGGGCTCTACACTAGTGTGAAAATAGTTGCAGGTCAATTGTGCTTCCTGAGAGCTTGTATAATTGTGGTCCCTCATGCCACAGTCATTCCACAAATGCACACTTAACACCTCTCTCACATACTTTTCATGGGGTAGACATCTTATTTATTTATTTACTTACTTACTTACTTACTTACTTACTGATTGATTTTATACTCTAACTCTGCCTTTCTCCTGAGATAGGTTCCAAGGAGGTGGCTTAACAAAAATATAAAACAATGTTACATTAAATGTCCTATTCTGCAAAAGTTTAAAAAAAAATTAAATACCAATGTGATTAAAACCATGATTAAAACAATTAAAACATATTTAAAATAAATTACTAACAAGGAATTAAAAACTAAAAATAAAATACAGCACACCACTTCATAGCTGTTAGTGCTAACACAATTCACATTTGTCTAAACAAAAAAGGCTTCATTGGCAGTGGAAAGAGAGCAGGGAGGTGTCCAACCATAACTCCTGTGGAAGGGTGTTCTACAGCCTGAGATCAGCCACAGAGAAAGCCATCTCCCATGTCTTCACCAAACATGTCTGTGAAGATGGTAGGATTGAGAGAAAGCCATCCCCTATAGATCTTAAAATTTGTGCTGGCTTTTATAGGGAGATGCAGTCTTTCAGTCTGGACCCAAGCCATTTAGGCCTTTTAAAGTCAAAACCCCAGCACTTTGAACTGTGCTCAGAAACAGACTGGTAACCAATGAAGTTGTTTCTACAGGAAGTCACTTGTAACCACTCTCAGCTTGACTGTAGCATTTTGTACCTGATAAAGCATCCAAACAGTTTCCAAAGGCAGCCCTACGTTAAGCATATTACAGTATTCAAAATGAGATGGAATGAAGGTATGTGTAACAATATCCAGATCTGACTTCTCAAAGAATGGACACACCTGATGCACTAGTTTTAACTGCAAACACACTCCTGGCCACCACTGAAACCTGGGGATCCAAGCTCAGTTCTGAATCCAGGGGAATGCCCAAGCTGCCAAACAGATTTCAGAGGAAGTGCAACCCCACTCAATACAGGCTGAATCCCTGTTTTCCTGATCTGCCTTGCAATTGACCAGAAGCATCCCCATGTTGTCTGGATTAAGTTTGTTTGTTCACCCTCACCCAGCCTATTACCAACGGCAGATATTGATTTAGTGCAGAAACAGCTCTATTAAGATAGATAAGCTTTTTGACCATTGTGTGATGGATAAGTTCTTCACCTTAGCTTTTTATCTTGGCTGTGGGACTTCTTACCTTCCTACCTCACAGCATAAACATATAGATGTGACATAAAGACTACTTAACTAACATGATGTAACAAATACTTTTAAAAGAATTGTTGAGATGTTTGTGCAATGCATCTTGAGCTTATTTTATGCCAGTTTCCAGAAGCTGTGGCTGTTGTTCTTACAGTGGACAAGATCCTGTAGCTCCTGAGAAAGCATGACAAAGTTTGTGCTTTTGCAGTATGTTGCTCAGATATTGTGCCTTCTTTTTAATTGTTTAACTATTTATTAACTGTTTAACAAAGTTTGTGCTTCTGCAATATGTTGCTCAGATGTTGTGCCTTCTATTTATTTTGCTCTTCTCTTCTCTACCATCTTCTGCAGCTGCAGCGTTTCAAGCGCTCCCTCTCTCTCAAAACCATCCTGCGGAGCAAGAGTGTCGAGAACTTTTTCCTGCGCTCCAACAGTGAGTTCAAGCTGCCCTCAGATGTGCTGCTTAGCCCTCCAGATTCTGTGCCACCCCCGTCTCCTCCACCGGTGCCCAGTGAAACAGAACGTTCTCCCCGGGCAACTCAGAGATCTCTGGCACCCCTCAAGCCCATGAAGACCCACAGCTTCCAGGAGCACATCTTCAAGAAACACAACCCTTGTGAAATCTGCCATCAGCTTATTGTAGGTAAGAAGTTGGAGACCCTCCTTGTTTTGCTCTGTTTGACTCCCTAGTTCTGGCTAGCACATGTGTATACACACACAGACAGATGCATGTTTATATATGTATTGTCTCTCTTTCCTTTCCTTCCACATTTTATTTATCAAAATATGTATATCCTGCCCTATGTGAAAGTATCTCTTGGTGGTGTACAGTGAAATCAATTTAACCAATTTAAAACAATGTTAAAGCGTAAAAAGTAGTGTAAAAGACTAAAAGCATATGGAACAATTAGACACCTTAGAACAAAATAGTTTAAGACAATTTAAAACCATGCTGATGTGCAGAGCTGGATGAAATCAGTTAACCCAAAGGCTTTAGGAAAAAGCTATGGCTGGCATCCTCTTGAGTAGTCAGGAATATTAAGCTAGACTCGTGTGTTCATAATTGTTCAGTATTCAAGTTTACGATCATGGGACGATTGCAAATGCCCCCAACCTACCTTAACAGCCAGCAGTGGCTCCGAACAATGGAGGTCTGTTGTGTTCTGCTGGTGATCAAAGTGCTGGAGGATGACATTTCCACCTCCTGCTGCCAGTGAGCCAGGCAGAAGCACAATTCCCAGTTACACTCAGCTTGCTGGTAGGAACATCATCATCCTGCAAGGCTCTGAGCCTCAGCAGAACAGACCTCCATTACTGAGTGCAGCTGCTGGCTGTTAAGGTAGATCTGGGAAGCTGAATCAGGAGACAATGGCCATTTCCACACTAGACTGTTGCAGTGCTATTATTCCACTTTCAACATCCCATGGAATCCTGGGGTTTGCAGTTTAGGGAGGGGCCTTTGTGTCCAGTAGAGAATGGGAGAAGCATCTGGCCAGATGTGGAACAATGGCATCATCTGCTGGAATACGAGATTCTGGAAGATGCTGGCGGTACTCTGTCTGGCTATAAAGATATAGCCAGATGCTCCTCCTGTGCCCCCAACTCTCTACTAACCACTAAATGGCGATGGAGTTGGGACTGCAGCGGGAAAAAGGTGAGTCCTGGAGGGGTGAGATGGGAAATGTGTTGTCGTACTGCCGGTATGGAACTTTGCAATACATTTCCCAGTGCAGAACCTCAACCTACATTGTGTAGGACAAAAAAGTAGTTCAGTTGTGAAATGCAATAGCATCCTAGGACTTTATTGTCTCAATAGTTTTTGTTTGTGGAAAAAAATGGTGGCTGAAACTAAGTGACAATGTGTAAGACTCTTAAAGTGACACTTCATAAAAAGGCCTACCTTGTGAATTCTGCAGCAAAGCTAGTATCCTGGGATACTAAAATGTCCTACCTAGTTGGAGGGCTAAAGGCCAGACAACTTAATTTTTGGGATATATCTCTTGAGCTCTTGGGAAATAGCCCTGCATCTGTAGGTGTCTGCCCACTGCCCTGTGCTATATAACTGTATGCATGTGGGTATTTGAAAAACATCTCAAGACTTCAGTTCTTGTGAAGAAATTGACCTCATAAAAGGACATCCCTGAAATATCTCATTGCATGGAAAAGTGGGAAACATGACACAGATGGATTTCTGTACTTAACACATCTTCCTCAAAGCTGGTGCCTTCTATATGTGTTGCACTATAGCTCACAGGGGGATAATGGGAGTTGTTTTCCAGTAGATCTAGACGGTACCAGGCTGGGGAATATTGGTGTTAACAGAACATCCTGTTCCTTTCATTTGTGTTGGTCCATTTCCCCCCTCTTTTGGAATTTCCCTCCCCTTCCTTTAAAGTCCTATAGACATACATGTGCCCACTCACAGAAACCACATGCCAAAATTGCACAGTGTGTTGTACCTATCTTACGCTTTTCTTTTTTACTTCATAGGAAACTCCAAGCAAGGCCTACGATGTAAGACATGCAAAGTTAGTGTGCATTTGTGGTGCTCAGAAGAAGTTTCTCATCAACAGTGTCCAGGAAAGGCAGTAAGTAGTTGAGCAAACAGATCAGTGGCCACTGGAAAGGGAAATAGATGACATATATCTTATGTACTACTTAAGGGATGGAGAGGAGCACTGCACTATCTTCACTCTTTTTCTACATGAATATTGTGGCTTTCTTAATACATAACAATAAGCCAGGAGTCCTGACTGAATAAACTAAAGTTTTAGTGAACAAGATGTTGCTGTTCACAGCTTCTGCTTTGCTCCTCCCTTCATCCAAATGGGCAAACAAGCAGGAAAGGGAGAGTTTTGCATGATGTTTGAACCTGTCTATAATTATGGTAAAGCCAACCCAACAAGCCAGGATCATAAACCAGCTTCAAACCATAAACCAGCTTTCTTCTTGAGCAAACTGACTTGCTTCAGTACATTTAAATGTAACTCTTGAGACATCTCACAAAGCTGTTCTCCTCCCAGTTTGTTCACCTGAAAGGAGGACAAAATGGGCTACAGACATTTTATTTGCATAATGCTTTTCATTCACATAACACTTTTTAAAAACAGGATTCCTTACTTATATGCAAGTGTGGCATATGGAACCATCAAGCTGCACAAAGTTAGTTTGTATAGGCTATTTTTTCGTGGCTTTCATGTGTGTTTAAGAGTTCTTTTTATTTATATATTTTATATCTCTTACAAGAAACTGAAGGCAGCATACATGATTTTCTCTCCCTTGTTTTAGACTCATAACAACTCTAAAAGGTAGATTAAGCTGAGAGACAGTGATTGACTCAAAATCACCCAGTGGCCTAACTGTTGTATTAAGCCTATGGCCATTTCCATACTAGATTGTTATAGTGCTATTATTCCATTTTCAACATCCTATGGAATACTGGGGTTTGCAGTATAGGGAGGGGCCAGCTGGTCCCTCCCGAAACTGCAAACCCCAGTATTTCATAAGATGTTGAAAGTGGAATAATAGCGCTATAACAGTCTAGTGCAGAAATGTCTTAGGATTTGCTATTTGTACTCTGAAACTCTAATCACTGTATTATACTGCCAGTACTTGCATGAGCAATGTAACAGAAATCTGCAGATTGGTATTCAGGAGGAGGGATAAAACTAGGAATCCTCATTTTCGGAGTCTGATTGGCAGAGTGTTACTGAACTCACAGTTCACATGAGCTGTTAAATGCTTAGGAGAAGAATATATCACAGTAGTTCTTAGCAAGTGGCATAAAAAAGTCTGCCTCTTCTGTACTGCGAAGCTCCTCTTTTGTAAGGAGTCCCTGCCTGCCAGATGGAATCAACTCATGTTCTTCTTCTCACTTCTCTTCCTCAGCATGCAACAGCTTTCCGACGTAATCTCAGCTCTCCCATGCTGCTGCATGACCCACAGCCACAGCCAGTCACCACCACCATTGCCACCACCACGAAGGAGTCTCCTCCTGCAGGTGAGAGTGGGGCTTCTGCCATGGGATGGTGGGTTATGGACATGTAGACTTTCTGGACAGTAGAACAATTATTGTAAAGGCCACTCCTCTTTGGAGTGCAAGTGGTATAGCGGAGCGCCAAAGTCCTGGGACTTTTTGATGAACAGGGACTATGACATCATTTACCCCCCCACACACACACATCTTGAACTCCCCTTTCATTCTAAATTCAGCTGCAATCTCCACTGTAGCTAGAGAAGAAATGGATTTTCCCAGCAACAAATATATTACAGTAGCTCCTTCACATTTGTGAGGATTAGGGGCACAGAACCCTTGCAAAAGTGGAAAAATCACAAATAACTCCTCCCCACATGATTCCCCTCCAGAGTTCCCCCATCCCATTCCTTTGCCTCTCGCCCCAGCATTAGGACGGCAGGGGGGCATAAAGGGAAAAGAGAAGACTTCTTGGGTTCTAGTTACTTCTGGCGACCATCTTGAAAAGGAAGCAATAGGAGCAAAGAGAGCACCTGACCAATCAACAGCCATTACACAACAGGAAAGTGTAGCCACTGGCAGAGAGGCCATACTTTCAGCAGTAGGAGGGGGGTTGTTGTGGGTTTTCCGGGTTTTGAGGCTGTGTTCTATTAGTATTTCACCTGCATCTGTGGCTGGCATCTTCAGAGGATATCCTCTGAAAATGCCAGCCACAGATGCAGGCGAAATGTCAGGAGAAAATACTAATAAAACACGGCCTCAAAACCTGGAAAACCCACAACAACCTGTGGATTCCAACCATGAAAGCCTTCGACTTTACACAGTAGGAGGGGGCTTTGCTCACCCAAAAGGAGAAAAAAGTCCGTTTTAAACACAAGCCTGGGAAGCTTGGGGTGAGGAATGCAAGGGATGGGAGGAGGAAAAGAGAGGGCAAGCACATTCCTTGTGAATAATCAAATTCGCAAAGGTCAAACCCACAAATGCAGAGGGAGGACTGTATTATGAACTACATCCATGCTGAAATCCAAAATATTGTGGGACAGCTTGGTCTTGAGTGGGCAAAACCCATTAGCTTTACAAAAAATCTGTTCCTAGTGGAGATGAAAACTGCAAGAAATGATTTTAGATCAACACAGCTGCCTGCAATTGTGGACTGTCCTCCTGAGTGTCACTACAGGAACGATTATGATAAACATCTGCATTTCAGCATTTATAACTAAGAGGACCCCTACATCTATCTTTGCAGGCAGGGCTAGCACCAGTATCAGGGAATGGGGGAGTCTCCTTATTTTAACCATGTCTGAATGTGGAAGAAATGTGACTGTCAGACTATTCCAATTAATTGTGAAAAGGGATTGTGGGTGCAGCTTGAAAATGGGAAACAGATAACAAACTGACAGGTAGAAATCTCTTTTTGCTTTCCATGAGTAATTTCACAAACCAGCTTTGTTGCTCCAGTAAGTATAACTGGGTCAAGCCACTTTATTTGAGCCACTAATTATTTTACATGTTGACTCATAGTTCTGAAATATTGAAAGGTGAAGAAAGGCTTCCCTCACACATGGAAAACCATGTAACTGGGCTTATGGAAGACAGATCAGAGAGAATCTAGCCCAGGGATGGGAAATATGTGACTCTCCTGATGTTACTGAACTGCAGCTCCCATCATCCCTCATAACTGAATAGGCTGGATAGTGCTGATGGGAGTGGCAGTCTGACAGTACACTGTAGTGCTTAAAGTGTTACACGACAATCTGAGAAATGACATCTACTGGCATCTCCAGTTAGAAGGATCAAAAAAGAGGTGGGCTAAGGAGATTCTTCCATGCTTCAGATGCTAGAAATTTGTTGCCAGTCAAAGAAGACAATTGGGGCTGAATTGACTCTGTTCCCTCCATGCCATCCTGAATGTGCCCAGTCTCATCTGATTTCAGAAGCTAAGTAGACTTGGGCCTGGTTTTATTTGGATGGAAAACCACTATGAAATATCAGGGTGTCTTCATAGCGTTGAGAAATACTGCCTGAAACCCTGAAGTGCCCTTGTTGCCAGTCAGAGTTGAGACTACCTAAATGAATGAATGGTCTGATTTTGTATAAGATAGTTTCTTATTTTTCTCAATTACTATGACACAAAATGGCCTAAATATCCTTAAGGCATTAGATCTCATCTGATCTTGGGAGCTAAGCAGGGTCAACTGTGGTTGGTACTTGGATGGAAGACCACTGAAGAATGCCAGATGCTGTAGTCTAGCTTTCAAGGAATGCAGGGGCAAACAGCCTCTGAGTATTCCTTGCCTAAGAAAAATCTCATGAAATTCATGAGGTTGTCATAAGTCAACAGGTGAACTGAAGGCGTGTGCGCACGTGCACACACGCACACACACACACACAAAAAAACGCTGATGTAAGGCAGCATGCTATGTTTCATCTCCATGTTGGAAGATCTGGCTCTGAATGATCTTCCCTTTACCAGCAGGGACCAGCGGAAAAGTGGACCCCGTTTATGAGACTCTACGCTATGGCACTTCACTGGCCTACATGAATCGTTCCAGTTTCAGCAGTACCTCGGAGTCCCCCACCAGGAGTCTGGTATGGTCCTCCCTTGATGGGAAAGTTGTATTTTGTTAGTCCAAGCATTGATGTTGTGGGTATCTTTATAGAAGTTTCAGAAGAAGATGTTGGGGGGTATTTGGCTGGAAATGTGTGGCTGTAAGGGTGGGTGGAGACACTGGAAAGAGGAAGATATAAAGGTCAAATGATTGTGGGTAGGATTATATGATGTGCTGTTCAGATGGAAGCCAGAGAAAATCAGGAAGGCAATGCAGACACATGTTCATATCAAGCTTGTGTTTCACAGCAGGAGCTAGTGTTCTTTTGCCTATAGGCAAAACTCAAATTCTACTTAAAATATGTAATTGAAAACATCTACAGCCCAGTAATTAGCAGGGGGAAGACAGGAAAGTTAGAAAAGGGGAATGGACTTAAGTTCATTCTAATTACTCTGCTCTCTCCGTAATTCATATTTTTGTAGGAAACGTGGTGTCTCTTTTTGTTAAAGAAATGTGTGTTTTTCATGGCCCCATTCTCCTCTGGTATCTTTGCCAGAGAGATGGAGTGTGTGTGACCCAAGTCAAAATCCACCTGTGTTCTATAAGTATATTAAAGATAATAAGTAACTAAAAGCTTCAGGCACAGTGCAAAACATTAAAAATCAATACAGTCAGTGTCTTCAGGCTTACATCCTAATTGTACAATATGAAAGGAAAAGGAGAAGGAAGGAAAACAAGCAAATTTGAGTACCAGCTGCATCCCACTGCAGTGGCTGTGGTCTCAGCATCTCCCAACGTATTGCCCTACAGATGCAAGCAGTGTATTTCAATGGCACCAGGCTATGGGAAGGTTGGGCTAGATGGGCAGATGGAATGGACCTAATGTGTACCATCTATGTCACTGTAGGCAGGGAAGAAGACTGCCTTGGGCAAGAGTAAGAATGCAGTGTGTGAGCTGCTGCTCCCATGTTGTTTAAGGCTGTGTCAAAAAGCTTTTAACTACATCAGATGTGGAATTTTTGTGGCTTGTTGGACTGCAGTTCTCCACATTCTCCACTGTTGCCTATGGTAGGTAGAGCTCCTGGTGGTTGCAGCCCAAAACATCTGGAGAGCCACATGACTCGTACATTGGCCTACATGGTCTGGGCATCTTGCATGATTCCAATGACTGCCAGCCCAATTATTGGACTGATCTGGGTAAGATGCTTTCAAGAGAGTGATCCCTTAACTGCCACATAATGGAGGCAGCTGATGAATCCATTACCCTGCAAGCCATGAATCAGCTTTCAGTTTTACAGCTCCTCTTCCCACAATTGCCCCTAGTCATAGTAAAGCTATCTAGCACTAAGAGAGCTTTCATTGCAAGTCAGTGTAGCGGGGGGGGGGGGGGGTGTTAGATGAAAAACCTAAAATGGATTCATTTTCCTCATGGGCATGGATTCACCAGGCACCACAGGCACACCTCTTCTTCATGGAAGATTTTGCTGCCCCTTCACTTCCTCTTACCTTGGGTCCAGTCTGCAAGGCAGGAGAGGGCTGTGGCTTCTTCTCCATGTTCCTTATGCTTCTTACTTTCTTATAGGGGCTAGTGAACAAGCAGTGATATAAAAAATGGGATTAGGAAGAAGAGAATGCTAGGAACTCCAGGAATTGATAGTGGGATCCCATGTTGGAGTGTGGGCCTTAATAGGTGCCCAGCACCCAGAGCTGATGCCAGCTCTGGGGAGTTGTGATTCCAAACTATGCCAGTCAGCTGTACCAAATGAACAGAGACCAGGACCAGTCACTGGAGCCATAGTTCCTGTACCAGTGAGGCTCAAACATGTATATATATTGACTATCTGCTCAATTCTTCTCACTCTTCATCTGTCCTAGAATGAAAAGGATGAAGGGGCTGAGGACACAGAAGCTGGCGGCCAAACAGCAGAGGAAAACCAGACTGATAATGGTGAGCGAGATTCTCAATTTTTATTGGAACCAGGGAGATAAAAATATACCAGAATGATAGCGCATCTCATTGTCCCTGTGCAGAAGTCACCCCCAAATACCAGAGCAAATGCCCATGTGGGGAAGCAATACAAGACAGCCTTTCTAAGCCCTTGATCTTTGCACGTTCAGTAAATGGTAGGCAACTACACTGGGTCTGAGGGAAAACTCTTTTTTCTTCTATTTTTGGTCAGTCCTGTTGTAGAAGTGAGAGTCATCCACAAAATGGAAAATGTGTGCCCCTCCAGATATTGGATTGCAACTCTCACCTTTCTTAGCCATCATACCCAGTGGTCTGTAGGGTCATAATTCTCCATTCTTGCTATTAAAAAAAACAACAAGATTTACTGTGGCTGTTATTGAATAGTGTTCTGTCTGCTTAGAAACAAACAGTTGCAGCAAAAGCAGAAGTGCATGGTCTTTCTAACACTCATCTTCTTTCATGTCAAAAAATTGTTTTTGTTTTAACTTCTATGATACAATCTTATTCTGTATATTTCTACTTCGAAAAATCGAGAGGTATGTTGCAAGAATCCTTGCTTATGTCTACTCAGAAGTGTGTCCCATTGAGTTCAATGGTACTTCCTCCTAAAGAAGTAAATATAGGATTGTCAGCTTAACAACTGGCCCGTCAGAATCAATTTATATGGAACTTTACTCAATTGTAAGACAAAATAGAGGTGTTACTCTAAAAATTGGGGGTATCTCGAGGACACCCAAACAGACTTCAAATTAAGGGAATTAACAGAGAAACTCAAAGCTTGCGAGAGGTCAGGGCAAGGGATCTTTAACCCCATGTCTACGGGGTCAGAACCACGCAAGAGTCAGAGGAACAGTCTAACATAACTTTATTAAAACTAACAAAGAAGGTCACAACACACGTTAACAAATAATCCTACAATCACACAAGGGCTACAGGAATGAAGTTGGAAATAAGACAGTTGAGAGAGGACATACGGACCTTAGTCTAGGCGTCCTGGAGAAGGAGAAGATTAGTGGAGGCTCGGTGTAAAGCACCAAGGGGAGGCTGGATCCCAGGGCTGGAAGGCTGGAAGCAGTGGGGTTTTGTGGCGAGTCGGATACGTGAGTTGCGTTTAGCTCTCAGCAGCGTCTGAGAGGCTTGAGTAGGACACCTCAGTAGCAGCAAAACAGGCCCTTGTCCAGTCTGGGAGGCTCTCCAAAGAGGCTCAGAAAGTGAGGATTTTTATAGCCAATTTCAGTCCTCAGGCTGTGTATAGGCTAGCAAAGTGGCGTTAATGGGCGATGATTGCGGAATATAATGTTAGGCAAATATCACGACCTCTCCTCGGTATTGTTTCTCCTGGGAAAGTCCAGGTACATGATAGGATTACCATTCCAAATTGACTTTGATTGTCTATCCTCACAAAGTTCATCAGCGCGGCTTGGGGCTGAGGCAACCTTTTTATTATTCAGAAAGGCCCGAAGACAGTGGGCTGAGGCAACCTTTTATTATTTGGAAAGGCCCGAAGACAGTGGCAAACCTTTTTATTAATCAAGGAGAGAGTCTATTGCGGCTGCCTAGAGATACATGACTTGGAACAATAGGTCGTTGTCTTTTAGCCTAAAGGACGTTGTCTACGTTCCCATACAGCAGAAAAGGGCGTTGTTGGACTTAAGAATCTAACTCAAACCCAATTTTTACTTGCAACCAACCTTTGCTAGCCAATATCCAATATGGGGGAAGTCATGCCAATTTAGGGGCCCTCTCTTAGGGTTACTCTGGGGTGTAACAGAGGGGTGATGTGGTGTAGTGATTTTAGTGTTGTGCTAGGACTCCAGGAGACCAGAGTTTGAATCCATGCTCAGCCATGGATACCTGCTGGGTGATCCTGGGCAAACTGCACTCTCTCAGCCTCAGAGGAAGGGCCTTTCCATCCTACACTGCCACAGTGCTATCTATTATTTCACTTTCAACATCCTATAGAATCCTATGGAATCAAGGGGTCAAGGGGTCAGACAGTTTCGGGACGGGCATTAAGAACTCTCAGCCAGAGAACTCTTTGGCCTCAGTAAACTACAAAGCCCAGAATTCCACAGGATGTTGAAAATGAAATAACACCACTATAACAGCGTAGTGCGGAAAGGCCCAAAGACAGTGGCAAACCTCCTCTAAATAAATCTTGTCAAGAAAACCCTATGATAGCATCACGGTAGCTCAGGGCTGACTTGAAGGCACATAACAGCACTCAATATAAACCCTAGAGATGAGTATAGTATCTTGTTTTTACTGCTATCTTTTAGTCTTGAGGCAGGAGAGGTAGCATTGATCCAAAGATGGCAAGCTGAGGCAGTGGCACTAAAATCCTGGATTTTTCAACTGATTTCTATTGGCAGTTCTCATGTCTGCCGTAAGAGAGAAAAGAGACTGTGAAAAAAACAGTCAGAAATCAGACCCTTTGGGTAAGTCTAAACACAGGCTTATGAGTCTGTACCCAAGACATTTAGCTGCCTGAGAGAGAGCAGCAGATGGCATTCCCTTGCCAATCAAGATGCATAGTACCCAAGGAAGAAAATAAAATAAAAGAGTTAAACCCAGATTTATTTAGAGTAGAATCACTGAAATCAACTGGACTTATATTAATCTGAGTCCAGCCCAATAACAACAAATTAAAATCTGCTGCTTGAGGTGGCTGCCTTACTCTGTTTAACGATATGACTGGCCCTGTAGGATTCCGGCAGAATCCCTTGCAATCCTTAATGCAATCCTTCCTTTTTTTGGAAGAAATGGGAGAGACAAAGACTATATGTACTGCAACTACCACATACATTGACCAAGATCTTGTAATGTCTGATTCTCTTTCTCTTGTTTGTTTCAGTTTTCTCAGGGCCAGCAGAGAGTGAGGGCACTACATCAGAAGAAAAGAGCCCAGAACAGCAGGTGAAAAACATATCACTGTGTACTAAGATGTGGGGTGGGGAGAGTGAATCAACAAAACATTTGTGAAATTGTTCAAATAATCCAAGAAGAGATAAAGGACATTCATTTTTTTAAAAAAAAAATGCCAAACACAAACATCCCTTATAGCTGAGGCTTAAATATAGGATTGCATGGAACAGCTTGCGGTGACTTTGTTTTAACAAACCAGTTTCAGTCGCTGCCCTTTCTTTGGGGAGTATTTAACATCACATTTCTAACACAAAAGTTGGTGGTAGAAAAACAACCTCCCACTCTATTAAAGTGCGTGTTTTTCAAGAGTTAACCACTATGACCGTACTCACAAGTAAGTAGCAAAGGAGACAAACATTGTTTATGGTGGGAACCATTTTGAATTTCCCAGTATTCCCAAAAGCTCCTCAGAACAGAGCATTCTGGGGAAACACAAAATGGTGGTTGTTTAGATCTTCTAGGTTATGCTTTCGTAACTGCCCAACAGGATTCCAGCCATTAATACACTACATAGGATATATAGAATATATAATAGTAGATAGAAACAGGGGGTAGGATCTAATGGTGTGGATTCCAATGCTTCTACCATGAGCAGCTCCACCAGCCCCCAAGTACCCAAAAAACCAGCTCTGTTGGGATGGGAAATCCTTCGGAGCAGATTTTTGTGTCATGGTATAAAATAGTGAAATAGTGAAAGTCTTGATTCTACTGGTGTTGGATTAAATACAGGAAACATTCTTTTGTGTGTCTCTGTAGTAAGTATGTAGGTAGGTAGATAGGTAGATAGATTGATACGTACATACATACATATTGATTCACTGCAGCTCCTGCTGCAGTTTGTGAAGCTATGGGTGATATCGTCCTAAAAAGTAACATTTACAAGTTCTATGTTGGTATCAAAGTACACTGCTAGATCTTGACTGTATAATCTCTTTTTTCAAAAAAAAACAAAAACGAAAAAACAGCACTATTAATAAAACATTCTAAAAGGCCAGGCTAAAAATATGCAACTTGACTTGACGCTTTTTCTAAAAATAGAAAGAGTGAGGATTCATTCTCAGCTCTGAAGGAAGTGGGTTCCAATAGTCCTGTGTATGTTTACTCAGAAGTAAGTACTTGTGTGTGGGACTCCCACCTGTGTGGAAGTAAGCCCCACTGATGGGACGTGTTTTTGAGTAAACACCAATAATCTTGCATTGTCTGGAGGAGGAGGAGGAGGAGATGATATGATGCTGGTGGTGGTGATGATGATGATGATGATGATGATGATGATTGTGACGAACCTGATGGGAGGGAGTCTTGACAACAGAGCTTCCTTGGCAACTGAGAGTGTTTAAGATGATTGGCTGGTGAAATGGAGCCTTGGATAGCCCAGGGGACGGGCTGGTGGAAAGAGGAAAATCACTGATTTTAACTGCCTGGAGCGTGTTTGAAGGGGAGTGTAATTTGTGGTGTGTTTGGGGAAGGCTGGAGATTTGAAGAGTTCTGTGGGAGAGAGAACTGAGAAATTGGGTGTAAGAAAGATAGTGAATTAATTGAAAGAGAGAGAGAGAGAGAGAGAAGAATGGTGTGCTGTTTGTAAACATTGAGATACAAAACAAATTTAAGCAACAGTGTTACAACAAATGTTTGAAGTTCAGTGTTCCATATAACAGTCTCCCAGAGTCTTATTCTGTATCCTAGAATGTATATGCTACCAATAATACCATCTTTGTCATAGTGCCAATAGTACCACAGTCTTGGAAATTATAAGTCACTGCTGGTCCTTACATCTGGGAGAAGGGCAGATTTAAGGAAAGCAGTAGAGGGAGATAACCCTGAAGGGAGGAAGCCAGCTGTGGGACAAGAGTGAGGAAGGGACTGTGTTCTCAGAGAGGGAGAACTGAGGCAGACCTGTTTGTCCTGGCCCTGGCTTGATTCAGAGATCTCCCTGGCTGTTCAATTCTGATCACAAAGAGCTGCCAGGCTGGGCAGGCCTTGAGTGCAAGGCTTGGGTGCGCCTTTTGCACTTGGCACTGACGGGCAGTGGTTAGCCCCCCGCCCCGTGTCACAATGATGATGATTGGCAGCCTTCTGTTCAAAAATGTCTAAGGCGGGCGTGGGAATTGTGTAGCCTCATGGACTTTTTGAAGGGAAAGGCGTTTTTGTCTCATGGAGCCCTTACTTATTACTGACAGAAAAAAATCAAGAAATGGAGAATCCTGTTTCAAGGACTTGCAATTCTATGAAATGGTATCCTCTGTACTTACCAGTCTTCCTTGTGTCCCAGATTACATTTTTGAATACCAGGAATGACCTTCCAGCCATTTCAAGATTCATAAAAGGGTGGTAGTGGTTATGAGCCATGGAAGTCTGGGAAAAGGAGAAAATGTTGTGAGTGCTGCTTCCAGTCCTTCTGCGTTCCCCACCCAGATCTAAGACCTGGAATAAGGTCTCTAAGACCTGATTTTCTTTCCTCTTCCTGCAGTCAGCTCGAGGCTCTGCACGCAAGGAGATCTCACCCATGTACTCATATGTCGCTCTCTACAAGTTTTTGCCTCAGGAGAACAATGACCTACCCTTGAAGTAAGTTTATCCTTTGCCCTGTCTTGCCCGTTCCACTGGTTCAGTGTATAAGATGTTAGCAGATGAGCCCTTTGACCATATGCCAGCTCAACTGTAATACTTGCTGGCTAATTTTAAGAAAGCTACTGCTTTTGATGCCACACTTGTAATTTGAGAATAATAATGAGTACTGGCCAAGTTCCAGTTGTCATTGTTAGGATCACTAAAGTAAGGTAATTGTAGTATGCGCGTAGAGACCCAGTGTGGCATAATGTTTTGAGTGTCAGAGTAGGAATCCAGGAAACCTGGATTCAAATCTCTGCTCAGCAGTGAAAAAATGCTGGGTGACTTTGGACAAGTCACACTCTCTCAGTCTAAAAGGAGAGCAATAGCAAACCTTCTGTGAATAAATCTTGCCAAGAAAATCCCATGATAGGGTTGTCATAAGTCAGAGTCGGCTTGAAGGAAAATAGCAGTAACATGTATATATGTATGTACTTTCATATATATGTAATTATGTATAAATAAATAAAGTGCACTGGATTGGGAATCTTGTGGCCCTCTGGGTGTTTGCTGGACTACAACTCCTAGCCATTGGTGATGATATCTAGGACTAATGGGAGATGCAGTTCAACAATATTTGGAATGCTGCATGGTTTCCACCTCTCATGTATGCAAAGGGCTTTGAGCATTGAGGACACATTTCTATATAAGTATCATGGTGGTGGTCAGTAGGGAAGATGCCTCTTGCTGGTGGTTGATGTACATCTTTTTTTGGTGCCAGGATAACACCTAGAACAGAACATTTATGTATTGTCCCTGTTCTGATGTCTGGAGATAAAGCAGTGTTCCTCTCTCCCTTCAGGCCTGGTGATCGAATCATGCTGGTGGATGATTCCAATGAGGATTGGTGGAAGGTGAGCAAAAAATGGAGATGTTTTGAAACTGCTGCCCATGTTTCATTTTGGAAACCTGCTTTGAGAATGTTTTGTTGAAAAGCGGCGTGTATATATTCAAAATAAGAGAATACTATCCCTAAGCAGTAAGGGCTTGGCTGCATGACACGGCAGGACGTGGAGATAAAACACCATCTACCCATTTTTTCTATCTGGAGCTGCTCAGTCACATTTAGAAGCATACACATCTTGCATTATAGACTCTGCTTTGTTCATTCCTATACAACACCCTCCCCCAGCAGGTTGCTCTCCAGGTATATTTCATGACAGCCCCCATTATTTCGTGCAGCAAGATAGAGCCTTTAGTCCACCCCACCTGGAGAGCATCAGGTTTGGGAAGGTTGTTATACACCCCTAAACCAGCAACCTGCTTAGATATAAAACAAAGTTTGGGAAACTTATTTTTTGGAATATAGCCCCCAGACTTCCTAAACTACATGGTCACTTGGAAGCTTTGGATATGCAATTCTGGGAGATGAAACCCAAAAGCTACCGTGTCCAAATTCTAATACCCTCCCCTCTCTTCCTGCCTCATCCTTACATATTTCTGTTCTGCATTTCTCTCTCTCTTGCATTCACATATTCTCTCTCTCTCACACACACACTTTCTCACATAAATGCACACATGCTTTATAGGCCCTGGGGGGAAAGAGTTTGGCCTCTGAGCCTGCCAAACACACATCTGGCTCCTTGTCCTTGTTACCATGGAAACATGGCAGGTTCCAAGAACATCCTTCACACTTCCAGAGCTTCCAGGCTCCCCAGAGAAATCCATAAAGAGTCTGAGGACAAGGTCTTGCTCTGTGTTAGCCTCTCTATCTACTCCTGTCCTTTCCATCTTGACAGTTTTTCCTGTGATGTTCAAACACCCTCCTGTAAGCTCTTGGTAGTATCTAATTTTAAGCACTTTCTGACACTACTCCTGATCTTTGATGCCAAATGGTGGTGGAAAGGCAAGGGTTACCGCAGTAGTGACACTGAGATATTTTCCACCTCCAGACTTGTTTGGGGAACCAGGAATCAGCCCTGAGGTAATCATATAAGATAATGTACCTCGTAGCCTGTTGAAAATATCTTTTCTTTACCCCTAACATACAACCACAGACAAGACTGTCCATGCCTGTGAGAAGGGGCAAGCTTTTCTGGTTTTCAGACCGGGCATCTTTTCACGCTGTGCAATTATAATGGTTCTGCTTTAACAGCCATGGCTTCATCCTATGAAACTCTATGAGGTTTATAGTTTAGTGAGCTTCTAGAGCTTTCTGGTTGAGAATTCTAAATATCTTATGAAACTCCAAACCATAGAATTCCATAGGATGGAGCCGTGGCAATTAAAGTGGAATCCTAACACGATAATTGTATAGTGTAAAAGGGTCCAGGACTAAATACTGTCTCTTTTTTCCTGGTTGTTTTGTATTGTTTTGCAAAGAACAATAAAAAGCAATCAAGAAAGTATTGTTTTCAAAAAGGAGAAGTTCATGTTACTTTCTCTGTCAGAAATTAACTTTTGAGTCTAAAGGGTCCAAGAAGAACAACCAAAACAAAAAATTAAACTGAGGAGCAATTCTAATATCTTCCACTCCCTGGGAGTACCACACTGTCAATCTGCCCAAGAGACCATCTGTCTTGTTCCCAATGCATCCGTATCACTGTTATCACTGGCTGCATAAAAACTTCAGTACATCTTGCTCTAGAGAAATAACCTTGTGAGGTTCAAAAACTGTGTTTCAAGAAGCACCTGTTCCAAGCAGCCAGGGATATTTTCCTCTACCCTCATTAGTTGTCTAAAATGAGATGTGATGGCAGGTCTTGCTGGGCTTATGAATTTAGGCATTTATTTATAAAGACATTTACATACTGCCTTTGAGCACCACCTCCATAAGTGCCCTCAAGGTGGTTTAGAACAATAACGCGAAATCTTAATATAAGAAAGAAAGGAAAATGAGAGCAGCAAAGACTGTGGAATCAAACAAAATGAAATACAGCACAATTAACATACAAAGAAAACCCATTGAAAGCCTGGCAAAATAAATATTGTCTTCACTGCCTACCTAAGAAGCACCACCAGAAGAGCAAATGTAATGCTCACCATATTCAATATGGTGAGCACTACATTTATTGAAAGCAGAGGTGGTTATATTTGCAAAACCTGAGGCACAATTAGGCTATTATGGATCTGGGTTAGAATCTATGCATAATTTCCATTTAGAAGGGCAAATTTCTAACTTGAGGTGAGAGAGAGGACTAGGAATTTGAGAGTAAAAGATGTGCATGTTCAAAATGTTAGTGTTCATATCAGTGGATATCTATTTCAGCCTTTATGTCTCACCAGAGAATTTACCCATCTGCTTTTATCTGATGAGTGTGAAGTTTGTTCAAGCTTTTAAATGCATGTTTTTAAAAGTGGCTGCTTTTTACTATTTTATTGTTGATTTTAGACAGTAATTATTGAGTTGTGATTCCTGTTGCTGTTTTTGTATTATTTTATATTTGCTTTATGATAGTTTTAATGTGTAAACTATTTTTTAAAAGGCTCTGTAGTCCTTAAAATAGTGCATCAGTACTTCAAACAAACAGCTCACATTTTTGGTTCCATATTCTAGGGGAAGATGGGTGACCGCATAGGCTTTTTCCCAGCCAATTTTGTGCAGCGGGTTCGTCCAGGTGAAACAGTCTGGAGATGCAGCAGGACTTTCTATGGCAATAAGGATCAGGGACAGCTGACCCTTAAGGAAAACCAGGTGAGGACAAACACTCTCCGATAGGGGCAAGCAACTTGTGGCCCTTCTGATGCTATTGCACTGCATCTCCCAGCATTCCACACCATTATCTGTGCAGGCTAGAGCTGCTGGGAGTTGCAGTGCAACAACATCCAAAGGGCTGATTCGCAGCCCTTCCTAGGGCCTTCAGCCTCAATTCAAAAGCCCTTTGCGAGCACACAGTATCTTAGACAGTTCCTTTAAGATTTCACCTAAAAATCTGAAGTGGCAGCCAGAGGAGGGATGAATTGTGTTTGCCAGAGGTCTTACCAAAACCTCATAAAACCCAGTTGTATTGTTTATTATGGTATTCATTAGTTACACTTTTATCTCACCCTTGCCTTTAAGAACCTCAAAGCATCATTCCTGGTTCTCTTCCTCTCCCTTTTAGGTTAGGCTGAGAGTGACCAACCCCAGCACACCTGGTAATTTTCAAAACTCACTGGGGACTCGCATTTGGATCTCCCTGATTATAGCCCAGCACTCTACACACTGGGTCTCCCAAAAGATGATAATGGAATAACACTGTTCCATTACAGCAAAGGGTGGGAATTCTGTGGGCCTCCAGTTGTTTTTGGACTGTAACTCTCTGAAGTCCTGAGCAACATAGGGAAGCTGGGAACTGCAGTCTGTCAACATCTAGTGGGTCCCACCCTGCCCCAGAGCTTTTGCTGAATCTATATGCACATGGGGTACAATTGTGTGAACTGATTGAATGCAAACTCCTTATAGGAGTTACTATACTATAGAAATCATTGAGCTACAGTTGGACTTTGTGGCATGTAAGAAGCAATCCCCTTAGTCTGTAGTTGTGACAGTAGAAACATGGTAATGATGTGCAGGTGTGGGCATGTACTACACTCCCAACAATAGTTAACACCATCCCTAGTTATCGCTGTAAGCTTTGAGTCTAACACTCTTGTGTATTCCAAGTTCCCTCCCTTTTCTTGAACTAACAAAGACTTGCTAATGATCCGCTCAGAGCCACTTGATCTGTCTGGCTGATACTTCAGCATGTAGTCTCAGTGGGCCTGGTGCCAGCCAACAGACAGAATCCTTTTGGTGCATCTTAATATGCCACAGACAGACAAAACTAAGTTAATTTGTGGCATGAAAGAAGGGGAACAGGTAGCTACAGACACATAACAAAATTGTGAAGCAAAGTTGAGGAAGGGCACAAGGAATGGAAAGGAAGTGAAAAGCAGCCGTGAAGCATTCCCCAGAGCCAGCCCTTCCATTAGGTAAAGTGAGAAAGCCACTTCAGGCAGCTGACATAAATGGGTAAACAATCATTAGTTCTTTCACTTGTTATGACTTTATTTTTATAGTAGTGGAAAGAGCGGTACTACCATTGAATACCAAAATGAGGATCATTCATGCCAGAGTATTTCCAGTTTCCATGTGTGGACAATGAAGAAAGCTGACAGGGAAGATGAATCAGTTCATTTGAAATGTAGACATGGATACTGTGAACTATCAACAAGACAAATAAATGGGCCTGTGAGCAAATGGAACCCGAACTCTCTCTATAAGCCAAAATGACTAAACTGGGGCTGTAAGGAAAAGAGGAAGGCAACATTACAGTTGGTTTAACTCAAAAATAGAAATCTCATCCCTCAGTTTGTAAAATGTCAGCAAAGCTGTTGGTAATAGGCTCTTTTGGAGGTTTCACTCACAGGGTCTCCATAAGTCAAAGCCAACTTGACAGCACATAACAACAACAAAGAAGGGAAGGAAGAAGCATATCCTAGGCTTTCCAGGTTAGATGCTGATATATTTTAAAAAGCCTGTTAAACAATCCACTTTGACCTGGGCAGGTAGTAAGGGAGGCTTTCCTCCACCATTTCAAACCCCAAAATAACTTGGACCAGCTAGAGGTTTTCTGTTGGCATGGGCCGAAGAAATTCTGCTAGGGCAGATTCTGAAAGGTAATCATCACCACCTCCAAATGTGTTTTCATTATTTGTGCTTATGCATACACTTTGGTGCTTACAATCACAATAAGCAATATTTAGAAGTTTGCACTGGATGACAAAAAATCCCTGATGCTCATGTATTAGAAAAGCCACAGGACAATCTGGCAATTTCCCCCCATCCCCTGGCCTCCGTTGCTCAGCACTGGTACAATCTTCTGTCAAAACTGTAGCATCTGAATACCATTTTTTTTCTTTGCCTTTGGATTCCTTTTGATAATAGTTTGCTTTTATCATCTCCTGTGCCCCTCAGATCTGTGTTGGTGTGGGGAAGACCAAGGAGAATGAGGGTTTCATCAAGGTGACAAGTGGCAAAAAACGGGGGCTTGTGCCTGCTGATGCCCTAACAGAAATCTGAAGATAGAACAAGAGTGCAAAGCAAAATGGAAAAGTTTAAAAACAACGTCTGCGGGCTTCATCCCTGGGCACCTGGCTAATCACTCTTTTATGGAATCTTGTGGATGGATTGAGGATGGCTTTGGTTTGGAGGACAGAAGAAGGTTGAGGGGATCAGCTTGAGTACCACTTAGGGTGTGGCCCTCCTGATTCTGTCTAGCTCGGACTGGAAATTTGCTTCCAGTCTGATTTTTTTTGTTGGTTTGCTGATTTCCTGTTGAACCCTCTCCGGTTTTTTCACAGGGTGCCACTAACATCTCTGTGGCATAGGGTGCATAGGAGATTTCCACAGCTGTGGTTCACCCCCCTTGTTTCCTTGTCTCTGGGCTACACTTCCATGGCAAGAAATGCTGGTTGTTGTCAACCAGATTTACCCTACAGGGTTCTTTATATCTTCGTATAATGCTTCTTCCTCACCTACCCCTTAGTAATAATTCTGTGTTGCATGCATACAATGTGTGGAAATACAAAGGCCTCCTCTGGCCAAGGAAGCCACATCAGTGTGTTGTGTATGTCTGTCCGTGTGTGTGTGTGTGCGTGTGCGTGTTTGGCTGTTGCTCAGGGTTGGTACAGCCCCGTCGAAAAGCAAAAAGAGACAGGACAATTCTATGTGGCCTCTCATTGGTCATGGACCAAGAAGTCTCACCACAGAGCCTGTTCCACATTTTGCTCCGGGGAGGCTAATGCTTTGGCATTTCCTTATTTTCCTTCCTCTTTGATATGAAATGCTGCCGCTGTTTCTGGCTTCTGGGGCTTTTCCTTGATCTCCATTTGCCCTCCAAGCCTGTCCCCCATCACATAGCTGGCAGCAGTGTGGACCATTTCTCAGGGACCTTCCTCAGCCAGATGGATTTTAGGAACTAAGCTGAGAATATTACGCATTGCTCAAAGGACGCATTCAGAGACCCTGATCCCGTCTTTCCCCACTTTGCCAGCGTGCTTCCAGCTACATATCATCTATATGTGTACTTTTGTAAAGTAAAAAGAAACAAACAAAGATTTCATTCAGTCCCATCTCTTGGAGAGAGCACTGATGTCTGAGCATTAGCAACATGACTAAGCTGGTATTTTCTTCTCTGGATTGGATGGTTAACAAGGGGACATGTTTGCCAGATCCCATGCCATGGGAACATAGCAGCCCTGATGGATGAGAACCTTCCTTCCTTGTGCCCTTCTAGCCCAGTCTTCTGTTCTCACAAAAGTCAACCAGATGTCTCTGGGAAAGCCTCTAGCCATGTATAAATACAATAGCACCCTCCCATTTTATTCACAGCCCAACCCATGGAAAAATCAATTGCATGTGTAAAGGTATCGTGCATGAATATGTCTGATGGGCCACTTGCACTTAACACACTAGTAATCAGTGGTAGAGGCCACTAATCACACTTATGTGTATGATCCAGTTTACATGGTAACCAGAACCAGATAAGATGGAAAGCATGGAATATATATTAGCCTAAATAAACACTTTACCCATGGCCACAAAATATAAAGGTTAAGCCTGAGAGAGCACTTTCTCTTTGCTTTTAGAAAATGGCCTCAGCTTTATAGTAGCTTAGCCATAGGTATTTTCTTTGCTTCCGAGAACCAAAGTATGGATCAAAAAACCCTCTTCCTTGTGTTTGATTCATCAAACAGCTGCAAAGAGAGCTAGAAGAACATTACAGGTTCTGAAGCTCTGAAGCGTAATTCATCAGTGAGTTTAAAAAAAAAAAGGATTTTCACACTTGTGCCAGCATCTTCCCCATTTCAGAATCAAATCCTAAGTGACAAAGAAGGAAAGGTTCAAATGCAGTTCACTGTGGTCTGCATTGGAACATTGCCCTTAGGATTTTCATAGCACTTTTGAAATGCATAGCACTTTAGAATGGCCATATTTTGATCTACAAAAAGCAAACAATGGGAGTGTAAGCTGCCAAATGCCACATGCTGAACCTGTTGTGAAGGTATGCGAGCTTGAGTCTCCCATGCCAATGGACTGAATGGGCAACATTAAAAAAAAAAATTAGATCTCTTTGTTGGTCTAGTTGTAGCATTTTCACCTGTTTCTGGCTACTTCCTTGAGCAGAAGCCCAAAGTTTGGCATTGTTTCTCTTTTGGACTTCAGCTCTGAGAATCCTCAGATGCCTGAAAGAACAATATTTTCCCTATCATGTACGCAAAATCACTACCATCTTCTTCTGCTCAAGAAGTCTTTCAGGCATATGTTCCAAGCCATCTGCATTGCAGGCTATCCTCCTTCCTTAAAGAAAAGAGCATCTCTGAGCATGCATCATTTATGTGTCTGCAGAGTTTTCCACAGAGATTTAAGTTCACAGTCAAAACTTTTGTATCATCTCAAATGCAGTGCTTTGCAACTGAGTCACTTCACACTTCCAGCCTGCAGTAATTGAGGATAATGAAACCAAATGATGTATATGCATTTCTAAATTAGCCCCTAGCTCAACAGATTTTTTCATTGTGCTGTGATAGCTTAAAGGGATAGAAAAGCAGAACGTCGGGTAAGAACTTCAAAATGCCTATGCCACCAAGTGTTATCTAGTGGGGTAGGAGGAGGTATGGTAAAACTTGACAACTGTAGCACTCTCAATAACCATTGAGGAAGTCCCCTGATGACAACATTGTGGGTGCATAGGTTCACTTATGAAAATGATTGCTTAAGCATCTGAGCCAGAATTCTTTTCATAGGGCTAACTGGAGTAAACACATTGAATCTACTGTTGGGCACAGAGTCAACAGTTATGTAAAACCCATTGATTCAGTGGGTTTACTTTAGTAGGCACTAGCAGTAGGGTTTAGGTCCTGAACATCAGCTGGTGCACCAGTACATTATTTTTAAGGGGAAAAAATCCATATTGGTGATGTATTAATCCAATCAAATGATCAGAGTACATGTTTTCAGGATCTCAAAATCTGGCATACATTTTTGTAGAGGTATCCTCTTGTTTGGCCCAATAAAAGTACTGTTTTATTACCTATCAGGGCTTGGGCCATGAGCAGCTTACACCACTCATTATTTAAGGGGGAGAACTAAACTAGTAACATTCTGTAGCTTATTTCAACCAGACCATCCATTTCCAAGTAAAATAGAATGATGCTTAGACAGGTTAAAAATGTATAAATTTATTTGGGATATGGGAGAGGATTGTGTTAGTTTGTTTTACAAATGTTGGCTTGAATCCTGTTGGTTTGTCCCAACTAGAGTAGACCCATTGAATCAATTACTGAATGGTGAATCAACGCATTGGTAAGTCTAATTGATTAAATGTATCTCTTCTACTGAGGAGTAACAAGATTTAGACCATTACTAAATACCCTAAAGGCAACAGGTCCTGTCTGATCTCAGAAGCTAAGCAGATCAGCCCTTATTAGTACTTGCATGGAAGACCATTCTTTTTAAACTGTCATCAAATAGATAGTTTCTCTATTTTTGCTCATAGCTTTGGGGTTGTCTCAAAACTAACTTGGCACACACTGATTACTGAGAGTTTAGATTTGGCCTTGGTGAACACATATGTTCTCAGGATGTATAGTACACACTACACTGTTCATCAGTGCATCTGAGACAATATATTAATAGCTTGTAGGTGGCAATGTCAAGATCCTTCGTTAGCTTTCCAATGCCAAAACATTTTATGCTTATAACCTCATGGAGGCTAGACATCAGCAAATGTCAAGGCCCTGCTAGCACAGAAGCTCCATGGGATAACATAGCCGTATTCACTTCTCCATTATAAGTACACAACCAACTGTTGCTCTGATTAAAAGAGCCTTATTTTGGCCTTTCTTCTTTCTCTCAGTGCACTAAATTGACTATTCTATTAGCTTCTAAGCCTCCTTTAATGAGCTTTCTTTCCTCTGCAAATGATTTTTTCCAGAGTGCATTAGCATTAACTAGAATATGTATATTGAATGTGTTTCTATCATGTACTGTCAAAAAACCAGATCATTGTTCTTCTGCAAGAAATAAAAACCAAATCTACTTTTTAAAAGGAGACCTGTCTGGAGGGTACTAAACAGACAAGGAAAGTGGGGATAGGAAAGACAATCAGATGCCCAGATGATGTTAATCATATGTTTGTGTGATAGTCCTACAAATGTGGTAATATAACAGTGGTCTGATCACACTTTTGCAGCATCACTAGAAAGAATCCTAGCCAGGCACGAAGGATGTGGATGGAAATGATTGCAATTGTATTGTGAGGAAAAGATTGTTTCCCCTTTGATCAAAAAAAAAATTCTCCTGGTATTTCAGACTGGTTTTCTTTTCTTCTAGACTGAGAACAAGAGATGTCTCCAGGGTATCATAAGCTGTTGTGTCTGTTTCTGTTTTGAGTTCACAAGAAGGACAGACTAAGTATATAAAAGAAGATTTCATTCCAGAAATTAGTCCAATACTTCTTCAGGAGAAAACTATTTAAAATCAACTTGCAAAGAATTTACAAAATGATTTCTTCAATGTCATCTTAGAAGCAACAGGTCATATTTGGAGACACACCTTTGTAAAATCCTAGCTAATTGATTTTAAGCAGTTTTCCTTTAAAGAAGGCCATATAAATACTTCTTGGCCAAAGCATGTTGGGCTAATTCTGAAATAAAACTTTCTTATATACATCCTGAGAGTCATTCTCTACTTCACACCAGGTTTTCTTAGACATTTCGAGTCTTTTTTGCTTATGTTTTATGTAACATGGTCCACTAGTCCACAGTGGTTTGCTTTTCCCATTGCCCTTTTTCCATGTTTAGGCAGACTGATGGGGAGGCTGATTACAATCACACCCACACAGAAATAACCTGGTTGCATGGAGGGCCTGGCACAGTTGATTCCCTATTGGGAATCGCATTCACTGAAGCAATAATGTCCGGATTTTTGCCGGCTGCACTGTAGAAAGATAGCTTTGTTAATATAGCACCTTGTCTATGTTAAGGAATGCATGATGCTGATGTTATATGGATCTCGATGGCCAAAGAAACTAGTTGGAAACAAAAGTCTTGATTAAATATTATTACAACACACCCAACATCTTGTGGTTGCCTTTTTTCCCCCCACCTTCTCACCAACTGGATGGAATTTCTCCTCTGTTGCTCTTTGGCAAGAAAAATATAGGCTCTGTACAGAATCCATTTATCTCAGAGTCTCATCCTTGGAGGTCGGCACCTTTGCTCAGGCTGTTCTTATCAAATCATTCTCTGTGTCTGAAATTAACACTTCACCCTTCAGCTACTATTCTACGCTTGTGGATATGAGAGTTCACGCAAAGTAACATTATCACTGCCAAACAGATGATGTCTCGTTGCTTCCTTATTGTCAATATATGCTGGGTGAAGATAAGTCCTCCTAGGTTGCCACGATTGGATCTTGGATTTTCTGCCAACACAATCCATTTTGTACCTAAGACGTATTAAACATTTGTATATTTTTTTGTTTTACTTTCAGCATGTTCTTTATATGTGAATCACTTTGAGGGCTTTCAATTGATGGGAATGTTACAAATTTCTGATTATATAAATTTAAAAATAAAGACACACCCTGATTCAGGAGACTGGGGTATTAGGCAATTATGAATTCTTGGGATCAGTTGCACAATTTTGCAGGGTATCCAGAACAGAGCTCTTGTTTGCATAGAATAAGCTCCTATAATGATCAGGATTATTTACCCTCTCAGTTACGGATGTGCATCCACTTGAAAGATACAGAAAGTTGTCGAGCTGTGAAGGCTGAAGTTGTAGTCCAACCCATTTGATAGAACTGCAAGGCCTCTTTCACAGTTACAGCACTAAGTCCCCACTTTAATTGCCATGGCTACTTCCTATGGGATCCTGGAGTTAGTTTCCTGAGGTGCCAGAGTTCTGTAGGTGAGAATTCTAAATGTCTTTCTCTAAACTACAAATCCCAGGATTCCATAGGATGGAACACTAGCAACGTGAAAGGGCTCCCAGCTGAAGAAGACTGGTGGATACTACCGTCCTCCACTTGCTTGGCTGTGATCTGCAACTGGCATCATTGCCATTTGATTTTCTTTTCTTGTTTCTGACAAGACCTGAACCTGCAAGTCAACGTAATGATTCCTTGTTCCCTGTACCAGATTCTTCACCCCTCCACTAAAGTACTGTCTGGTCAGTGAAGACATCTGTGCGCAATGCAAGCCAAGGCACACTGGCACTACAGTTAAGCATCCCTCTGGTTATTTAGGCTTGCTCTAAAGCTCCTTCCTAAATCTAGGCAGCTTGTTCCAAAGGAATGCCACCAGGCTCTCTCACTGTCTATTTGCCAAACCACACCTGAATGGGAGGCTGCAGGGAGAAGACAAATGAAGTGACACAAAAGTAAGCCATAGTCTAAGCAGAGTTTTCCAAACTTTTCATGTTGGTGACACACCTTTTAGACATGCATCATTTTGTAACACAGTAATGCAGGAAGTGGAGGCAGCCCCTTCACCTGGGCCTGGCCCATCACGGCAGCAAGAGAGGCAGCCCCTCCACCTGTTATGTTCACGTGACACACCTACACACTGCAGTCGACACACTAACATGTGACACACAGTTTGGAATGCTCTGATCTAAAGACTCCCAGTAGCATTGATAGTAGGGTTCCTATCTATTGGCAGGTGGAGTTCTTTGTTGTATCAAGTAACAAGGACTTGCAAACAACTGATGATAGTAAGCAAAGGTGAATCGCGTACCTTTGAATTCCTTCAGAGGCAGACCTGGGTTTATAATCTCACGCCAAAAAATTGAAATATAATAAAAATCCCTAGGATTCTTGCAACATTGCATTTTGAAGGTGTGAAGTAGGTCCTGGATGCCATCACAGTGGCAGCAGAAGATGGTTCCTTCAGTGCTTAGTGTGTATGCAGGCAGGTAGCCACACGGAGAGACAGTGTGGTGTACTGGTCTGAGCAATTGGACTACAACCCAGAAAACCAGGGTTTGATTTCCTACTCAGCCACGGAAACCTACTGGGTGACCTTGGATACATCACACATTCTCAGCCCCAGAAAAGCCCATGACAGTTTTGCCTTAGGGTTGCCATAAGTTGGAAACAATTAGAAGGCACACAGCAACAGGGTAGGCACATGCACAGGCACTTACGGAGGTGCCCAAGTATTGCTATGCCTCAAATTTAAGTGAGAAGACAGACTGGTGCTTGTTTACAAAGGCTGTACAAACACGACAAGTGGAAAACAGAGCCTTGTTGTCATGAGAAGAGGTCACATTTTCTTTGGTGTCAATTATCATTCCTGTCAAGGCACAGCATCAGGCCAGCTGCCCTTTCCCTCCCTTGTCTTGTCTTGCATGGTAGTGACTGATCTGTCTTGCGGAGAACAATCCTGGCCCAGCACTAGGGCTCCTTCCGAAAGGTTAAAAATGTGTGCCGATCTGCCGTGCATTAAACATCTGCAATCAGACGAGACAAAGTGTTCATTAAGGAGAAGGGGGTTTGGCACAGTGAGCACTATGATGGATGATGAAAGCAATGCATTTTCAGAGATGTCAGCTCTTCAATAGCTTCTTAGCAGATCAAGAATCAGCTACCGAGTGGAGGATTCACAGATACCTTCTACCTATGATAATAATACCAGTCCAGCCAGGGGTGGCCAGTGACATCCATATCAGAGTTGCCGTGGAAGTACGCTGCATCTTATTCCAGGATCTATCCAAGGTGCTGAACCTATTTTCAGTTCCAGTTCCTGGAATAAAAGAGCACAAATTCACTACACCCCTGCTATACTATATGTACCAGCTACCTTGGTGTCTAATCCAACCATTAGCTTAAAGGAGGCAACCACTTAAAGTGGCAGGTGCTGGTAGATCAGTAGCATCAAGCAGAGATCCTAACAGAGTGGTGACTAGGGATGAGACAAATCCAGAATTTTCCGAATCCATGGAAGGTTCTGGGAATCCATGAATCTCGAATCTTTCGAATCCTTTTTTAAAAAGAGTTTAGAAAGCAAGGGAAAGAAGGATAATCTTGGGCAAGACACACTCCCTCAGCCTTAGCAAAAGCCTAGGCAAAGGCAAACCTTCCTCTGAAGAAATCTGGCCAAGACAATTGTCCTAGTTTTGCCTCAGGATCTCCTCAGATTGAAAATGTCATGAAGGCCCTTTCTACACAGGCAGGGAAATGTGGATTAATCCCACATTTTCTTGCCTGTGTAAACAGGGCCACATACTACAGTAGAGAGATAATCCAGGTCAAAACTGGCTTTTCTTTGCATAGCTCCTTCTGGCATCCTGGGGTTTGTAGTTTGAGGATGCACCAGCACACTTTGGCAGAGAAGGCTGTGACACCTTGTAAAACTCCAAACTCCAGAATTGTGTCTGAAAGAGGTTTGCAAGGGAGCTATGCAAAGGAATGTTTCCGCTGTCCTTGAAATCTCAAGCCTGTAGCTTCCAGTCAAGTACTGAACTTAAATATGAAATGTTCAATTTAAATATCTTAGAATACAAGCCCGGATGTAATTTCTGAAATTGTTAGCAAAGGCCATTATTACTCCAAGGGGAAACCTCACCTACTTACTATCTTCCTTTGTATGTATGATCACCCAGGTTTTCAGGGGTCCTGGTCTCCCATGTTTTCAGGCATCCTGGTCTCCCTGGTTTTCAGGTGTCCCGGTCTCCAGGTTTTCAGGCGTCCCGGTCTCCAACAATCTATTTCATTGGCGGATTCGAAAGATTTGGTTTGCCTATTTTGGCACAGGGATCCAGATTCAGGAATCTCAAATCCTTACCCAGGATTTGAGGATTCAGTTGGCCCATCCCTGGTGGTGACAGAGAACAAAACTCTACCAGCACTGTTATGTCAATATCAACCTATGCAACCCTAACTGTCCCAAGGTGTCAGAAGCAGAGATATTGCTTTGAGATGCTTCTAGAGCAATCTCCTTCAACCTAATATGCTTAACATGTGTTGGACTACAAATTCCACTTTCCCCAGCACCCAACATGTTGAAAAGCAAAGGGATGATGAAGACTGTAGCCCACCCAAACTGGAGGGTCCGAGTTTGAGGAAGAGTATTTTACTTGAAAGGTATCAAAATCCTGCACAAAGAAACCCCAATTTTGTGCATTAGGACTTCAGAACACGACATATTTGCTCAATTCCCCTCTTACCTTCATATGCGCATGGGTGTATATATCTGAGAGACACAAATCTCTTGCTGGATGGAAATGATGGTGAGTTCTGACCCATCATGCCTGGAAGACACAAAGTAGGGGAAGTTTATTCTACAGCATAGAGCTTCATATTTATATAAGCAAACTAAGACATCATTTCAAGGCTGGACCCAGAAACATGGCAAGGAGTAAGACAATAGTAAGTCAAGACCAGAGGACAGACCAGGAACAATCCAGGATACAGCATCAAAGAAGAAATAAGGGTTATGGAACAAATCATGAGTTAGGACCAAAAGACAGGGAAACACGCCAGACCTCAGCAAGACCTTGCTGCTTAAGTATAACTGGAAAAGTAGCATTTTTGTAGCCCTTCTTGCAAAAGAGAATCCAATGACCAGCCTGGACTGACAGAATCAATTCGAAACCCTGAGGATATTAAACTGCCTTGGCCACTGGCAATGCTGGCTGTGGAATTCTGTGAGTTTTACTCCCCAGAAGCAACTTTTCTAAGCTCTGGTACTGCAAAATAGACTTCAGTAGCACACCACATGCAACAGCTGCACACAGTTTAAAAGGATAAAATTTCTAATCCCAGCAGCTCTTGAACTTTTCTATTGAATTTCCCTCCTGCCCTGCAAAACAAGCCTATTGCATTAGAGACAGCAAACCTGATTTCAACAACACTGACCTCTGAGCAGAGCCTGAATGGTTTATTCTGCATATGGGTCTGGTAAAGTAGCTTGTTGATAACTCTGTGATGGATACCTCGGCCATTTCTGCACCAGACTGTTATAGCACTATCATTCCATTTTCAACATCCTATGGAATCCTGGGGTTTGCAGTTCAGGGAGGGGCCGGCCGGCCCCTCCCTGAACTGCAAACCCCAGGATTCCATAGGATGTTGAAAGTGGAATGATAGCGCTATAACAGTCTGGTGCGGAAATGGCCCTAGAAGTTGTTGCTGCAGAGTAGTAATTTCTCAGTCAGCACCAAGGACAGCCTCACAAACCTTACCTCCGATCTTGGCTTGTTCACGTGGACAGAGAGCTTTGTACTCAAATTCCCTTCAGTACACTAAAGATGACAGGTGGGATTTTCTTAGAGTTGTCTTATATGCCATTGAGAAGAGTGGAGGCAAGCAAGAAGCCCTGATATCATGAGAGGTTCTCCCCTCACCTTCTTTCCCTCTTTTGAACTGCTGGCTCATTCTTCCAGCTAAGAGAGCACCTAGACTACAGTGAGTTTAAGAATGCAGGATGATGGGCTGCAGAAAATATCCCTCTGCTGTACACAAAAACTTGTCCTCTGGTAACTTCACATTCATTATTGTGCAGTAATCAACTACTCTTCTTTCCCAGGCTTGCTATTATCAAATTTCTTTTCTAATTACTGTATGGGGGGGGGAGGTATCAAGAGGAGAGCAACTGGTGGGAAAGGGCTAACCTCTCCTTTTCCACATGCTGCTCTCACCCCAGTAAACCTTCCTGAGTGAAATAATGATACCTGAAGGGAGAGGAGGTCGTATTTCCACGAATGGGATCTTTTTTCAAAGCCTACTGGACGCTTGAGATGAGAAAGAGGGAAAGGGAAGAAAAAAAAAGGGAGATGACAGAATAGAGGAGAGAAGCGAGGAAGAGAAGGAGAGAAAGAGAATTGAAGAACAGGAGAAACAGAAAGGAGGAAAGAGAGATGAAGGAAGAAAAAGAGAAGGACATCAGAGAGTGGCAGATAGAAAATAGTTGGTACCTCCCACTGCTCTAGCATGCCTATTTTGGCTTCAGTCCCACCTCTGCCAGCTCCGATCCTTGTGTGTGGCCCCTGGGAAATTGCCTGTGAAGAAACACACCAGATCCCTCCACTGTAAATGGTGTAGCTATGGGGAGGGAGCAAAATGAAGATCTTGCCCACAAATAAGAATTCTTCACACTCAGATGAAAATTTTCTTCAGTCCCCAAGTTGCTACCATTACAGAGTCCTGTTCTTCAGTCCTAGAACTCTCATGGTTGTGAAAGCTGGACAGTGAAGAGCGCTGATAAGAAGAAAATCAACTCATTCAAAATGTGGGGCTAAAGAGGAGTTCTACTGATACCCTGGATCGCTAAAAAGAAAAATGAATGGATCCCAGAGCAAATCAAGCCTGCACTCTCCCTAGAAGCCAAGATGACTAAACTGAGACTGTCGTACTTTAAGCCATATCATGAGAAGGCACAACTCAATAGAAAAGGCAACAATGCTACGTAAAGTGGAAGGCAGTAGGAAAAGAAGGAGACCACATTACAGATGGATAGACTTAATCAAGGCAGACGTAGCCCTGACTCTGCAAGACCTGAGCAGGACTATTGACGATGGTAACGAGGTGGTCTTTCATCCAGAGGATTGCAATAAGTCAAAGTTGACTTGACAACAGTTAACAACAACAACTCTTACATTTGCTATGTTCATTTTACCTTCCCTCTTTTCTTTGGACATCTAAATTGTACCTCTAAATGCTCAATTTAAGTTTTATGCCACTGCAATGCTAGACGTTCAGGAACTAAAGGAAAATTTCATTTGGGAGGGCCAAATTTTTATAGCGGGGCAATGTTCTTATTTTGCATTTCCCATGGCTACACCCCTGCCTCCACATTAAAAAAAAACAACCTTCCTCATCCTTGTTTTAAAATGTTGAATAAGTTTTGCACCAGCAAGGAGGCGCCATAGTCTCCAAAATGTATATACACCTCAGAGATTTTGCAGCTTCCATTCCATGTTACAATCTGCCCCCGAACCCACTTTATTTGTGGAGCTGACAAGGAAGTACAGCTGTCCCCATTCCCCAGCCTGCTTTGGTCCAAACTGTCCGGGCTACCAGCCTGAGAATGACTGTAGTGCTTCTTCTCCTCTGGGCCCCATCACTTGCTCCCAACTAAAGCTATAGTGATGGATGATTTATTATAAGGACACATTGTCTGGTGACACAGCCAGCCCCTCTTTCCTGCGGGGCTGCTCAGACTGTGTTTACGATGAAGGCAGAGTTGGCTGTGACACAAACCAGGGACGAATTTTAAAAGGTTTGGCTCCACTGCAGCCTCTCTGGCTGACCCTGAGTCAGTCTTGGTTCATTTGTTGGAACCCCGGAGGGGAACAGCATTCTGATTTATAGCTTTTGCTGCTCTTTTCAAATGTGAAGCATGCTACTGTTTAGAACATCTTAAGTCCTCACAACAGTCTTGTAAGGGAGGACACTGTGAGCCCCCACACTTTAGTGGGAGGATCTGTGAGGTTATCATATTTTTAACTAAATGACAGCTGGGTATGGAAAAGCAGAGCTTAGGAAAATGACTTCTTTGAAAGACAATTTTAAGAGTTCTTTTGTCAACATGAGGAGTGGGGGATTCTGGGAGTTGTACTCCAAAGAAGTAACTTTTCCAAGAGACAGATTACAGTTTGGCTAAGACCACTCTGTACATTTCTTGGCTGAGCACTGGGGCAGGCCTTTGGGGCAGAGGGCCTGGGGTCAATTCAGTTAAATAAGTAGAAGGGCCCCTGTGTACAGCAGGGCCACATAACCATATTTTGAATTATGTGAAGTAATACATGTTCCCATCTAACAAACAGCCCAACCACCTGCCAGCAATAAGCCCAATAAATCCAGAGTCTAAATTTAAGGCTCTAAAAGTACCTAATTGAACTACAGTGGCTAAGCAAGGATTTGAACCCATGCCTTCCTAGGTGAGATCCACCAGCATATTAACAAAACCACACTGGCTTACTCAGAACTTGGGAAATTACTTTCAAAAAGTAATTGGTAACTAAGTTCTCTAAAGGTCTTGGCAGATTCTGGGAGCTATAGATCCACTCACTTTGACAGCACCAGTTTGGAGAAGAGTGCAGTAGGAATCACACAAGCAAAAGGGGATGGTTGCTCATTCTTGGAAAAGCGGTTCAGCTTCCCACCAGCAAAGTATAAGGTAAGTAGACTTTAGCCCTTATATAGGCCACCTTGATTTTGCCTGGACAGACACCAAGATTTCCAAGCAGGATTTAGCCCTGGGAGGTCTGATTTAAGCATTCCCAGGATATGGGAAGCCAAGTCACAACCCAGAAATGGAAAAGTACCAAGCACCTGGAGGGCAGCACTGACCCTTCAACTTGTGTTAATATCTCTTTTGCTGAGGCAGGTTCTGTCTCTGAAGGCATGAGTTCAGGATAAACTTAACTACCCTACTTAAAATGACAGCAAGAGAGGTGATCTGTCTGCCTGAGAGTTAAGTGAGGGGATAGGGAGGAAGATGATATCCAGATGTCTTTCTCAAAGCTCCTCACCACCCAGCCTACCTCCTTGCCTGATCCTGCAAGAGAATTTTGCAAGTCAGCGCTTGAGAGCAAAGGATGCTCCTAGTTTCACATTTGTTTGTCCACAGGCAGGGCAGCCCAAGAGCAAATAGCACTCCCTGCTCAGAGCCTGTGAAAATTCCCTTTGGACAATAACTCCCATAGATCCACAGATGTTGGAGCTTTCTCCAAGCTCTGTTCTTATCTGCTCAAATCATAGTATCCAAGACCAGTCAAGTGATTTCAAACATAGGAGGCAGTAAAATTGTACACACCACTGGCACACTAAGGAAAGGAAAAACACAGTAATAACAAAGTAAACAGCCGATCAATTGCTGCTCTTTCATATCCCCCCGAAACAGCTACCTGAGCATGACACCCCATCATCCTTAAGATGGTCTGGCCCTGGCCACAGGGCACTGATCAGAACCTGATATAGTTGGTAGAGGAGAAGGAGGAGAAAGTAGCCACAAAAGTAGCAGCAACTAACAGAACTTTTCCAGAAAGTGTACTGATTCAGGCTGAAGCAATTCCAATGACATGCTAGCTTTCTATGCTGCAGGACCCAGACATTTTACTGTAGGACCAAGACATTTCATTCACCAAAGCAAAGGACAGATTTATTTCTCCTTCCATTCCACAAGAGGATCTGGCTGGAAGCTGAATTTTACTTCAATAGGGATGATGGAACAGGAGCATTCTCCAGATGGTAGCAATACACTCATGAGCTACACACAATTCCATCCTCCAACACATCCCTGACACACTCTGCAAGCTACACACACACACACACACACAGCTGGTGTGTGTGTGTGTGTGTCTGGTGTTATTCAACAGCGTAGTTCTTATAGATTGTCTTGCCACTCCAAATGTGTCAAAAGTCCAAGCTGGAGCCCTTTCTGAAAATATTTTAATGCTGACCTGCTTGGAATGTTGGGTGTTCGAAGGCACTGGTGCATATGAAGCAGTGCAGAGAAAAGTTTCCTCTTTGGACTATGACTTCCAGAATAGCTGGGGGAATTCTGGAAGTTGCAATCCAAAAATGCATTCCCCCCTCCGAATGCTCTGGTACCAAGTCTAAGTTCTGGCTCAGGTTAAGCACTGAAATAATGACCCTCTTATCAGAAAATAGAACCACTGTCTGTGCCCAGCCAGATTTTTTAGCCAGACGTTTTCAAGCTCATCAGGAGCAGCCTGAAAGAAATCAATTTGGCAGTTTTCTTCTCTTGCCTTTTGTTATGCAAACGATTTCTGATTAATGTCACCCCTGTCTCAGCCGTCCTTGGAAAACTATCCAGATAACAAGGGATCATATGAAAGTGCCAGCAGCAAGCTGGCGTCGGAATGTGAGATTTAACCAAAGGAACGGAGGGGACAGCAGCTTTGCTGCTTGACAAAAAGAAGCATCTTTTTTTGGTTTTTATCCATTTTGCTTGGCCCTAGTTTAGCAGGGCAGAAAGCAAGGGATGGGGTTTGGAGTTGGAGGGGGAACTCAGAAGTCACAAGACGTGGAGGCTGTGATGGAGCATCGGCATGCTCCACTGCAAAGAACCGCAAGTCTTTCTGCTGAAGTATGCCCCGCTCCAGGGGGTAGGTCATGGATTCAGAGACTGCTGTCATCCCAATTCCTGTCTATTAATAGCCACTAGAACTGCACAGCCAAAAGGCCTAGAGCCATTCTTCTGGGTCTCAGGGTTGCCAGATGAGAAACAAAGGAAAGGGAGTTGAAACAGAATGTACAGAACTGTCTTCAGCATAACCGTCATTCAGTGGTTTCGTCAATGTTTTAAAGGTGTGTGACTGGGAACTAGATTGCTGTCGGAGCTCTTAGCCAAACAAAAGGAAAAGACCATAAAGGAAAAGGGAGGTTTCCAGAATGGTAAGGCATATCTGCAGACACATGTGAGTCTGTCTGTTTAGGAAGGAGAGATATAATCTGAAGATAAAGGGGTCAGAGAAAGATGGGGGAAGAGGCAAGTGCAAGAGAAAGGTACAGGCAAGAAAGTGGTGAGAGACTGAGACAAATTAGAGTTAAGGGAGCACATTACTTGAACTTAATCTGTTTCCTCTCCCACAAAGGGATGTTCTCAGATGCAATCAAGCTTGCAATTCAAACTTGTGTTCAACTTCCAATGACCAATCAAAGAACGAAGCATGTGAAACGCAAAATAGATAAGGGAGGAAAATCATGTGCTATGACAAACAGACACCTTTAACCACTTGAGGGAGCATAGCTGAAAGAAACCATGATAAAGGTATCATGTAGTCTGACAGGCGAGAGAAGAAAAGAGAGATGAGGAGGTGAGGGGAAAGAAAACGATGAGTGAAATAGCATTGCAAACTCTCTGTTTAAAAAAATGGTCTGGCCAGATTTTTGATCACCAGGCCAACTTCCAGAATTTTGTTATTCAAAAGCAGAAATGTGATTTGTTGTCAGAATTTCTTTAAGCAAAGCAGGAATTCTTTGTGTGAAAGTGAGCAGCGTTTGCATTTAGTGTGCATATGTATCCGACACATGTACATGAGGACACAAAATAATTGAGCTTAGCCTAGAGATATAAAACTTCCAGAAATGTTGAAACCATGAGGGGGAAAAATAGGTCGGGGGGGGTGTGGTAAAAAAAAATGAAAACTTGCAGAAAAATTGACAAAATGTAAATTTAGCACCCTTTACAGACTCAAAGTCACTTCATTACATTAGGAATATAAATTGCATAATGTATAACTTTGATTGGCAGAGAGCTGTTATGTTAAAGGTACAGTTTATTCAGAAAATAATTACAAATTATATTTTTTAAAAATTACTATTATAAATGGAGCTTCAAGATTTTGAAGTGTAAGGGAGACCTGAGCTGTAGGCAGCCACTTGCTTTTGATAGTTTATGAGGAGCAGGCAAAAACAAAACAAAACCCTCAATAAATACAGAAGAAACCATCAACATTAATAACCCAAAGAAAATTACTTCATCTCCCCAGCCTTCCATAGTTTTAAGCAGACATAAAGCACTCATGCTCATAAAAAGGACTGAAAACAAAACTAAGGATATAAAAACCAGGCACTGCAGTGATGTGAGAGATACAGTGCTTTCTCTTATATAAATGTCTACCTTCTACATACCTTTAAGAAACAATGTGAGAAAGGTGGTTATAAACACCTTGTCTAACCACACTGCACCGTTATAGTGCTATTATTCCACTTTCAGCATCCTATGAAATCCTGAGGTTTGCAGATTAGGGAGGGACATTTAGAATTCTCAGCCAGAGAGCTCTTTGGCCTCAGTAAACTACAAACCCCAGAATTCCACAGGATGTCGAAAGTGGAATAATAGCACTATAACAGTCTAGTGCGGAAATGGCCTTAAATACTTTGGCTTCAGAAGGAAAAGGGTGGAGGGGTTCTTTTTTTTTTTCCTGGCTTTTTCTGGCTTTTGCACTCTCTAATTTAGCCCCCAGTGAACCATTTTACACATTGCTAGCTATATGACTGCCAGACCTATGTGTCCTTGTTGTTGTCACGTGCCTTCAAGTTGTGTCTGACTTTTGGTGAAGCTAAGGCAACCTATCATGGGGTTTTCTTGGCAAGATTTGTTCAGAGGGAGTTTGCCTTACTCTGAGGCTGAGAAGATGTGACTTGCCCAAGGTCACCCAGTGGGTGTCCATGGCTGAGCAGGGATTCAAACTCTGGTCTCACAGGATCCTTATCCTAGCCCATCACTCAAACCACTACCGTGCTGGCTCTTAAATCCATGCATGCAAGAGCATATCAGCATTTGCTCCCTGCCTGGCACTGATGAGCTGAAGCAGACAAAGTGTGTGATAGAAAATAGACATAGTGGGGCTATTGTAGGACTTCCGCTCATCCCACCAAGACCACAGGAAAAACCAAGATAACCATGAATCATAGAATCATAGAGTTGGAAGAGACCACAGGGGCCACCTAGTCCAACCCCTTGCCATGCAGGAACACACAGCAGAGCAACACCAACAGATGGCCATCCAGCCTCCACTTAAAAACCTCCAAAGAAGGAGACTCCACCACATTCTGAGGCAGCATATTCCACTGCTGGGCAGCTCTGACTCTCAGGAAGTTCTTCCTGAGATTTAAGTAGAATCTCTTTTCCTGTCGTTTGAATCCATTGCTCCTTGTCCTAGTCTCTGGAGCAGCGGAAAACAAATCCACTCCCTCCTCGATATGACATCCCTTCAAATATTTAAACATGGCTATCATGTCCCCTCTTAACCTTCTCTTCTGTAGACTAAACATACCCAGCTCCCTAAGCCGCTCCTCATAGGGCATGGCTTCCAGACTGCCTAAACAAGATAGTCTCAAATAACCTTCAAGAACTGTCAGCTGAGCAGAATTGGCAGGCCTCCTTAGATAAGGAAACAGAGCTTGGAAGCATTACTTTTTGGACTATAGCTCCCACCATCCCACAACCATTAGGAAAATCATGACTGGGTGCTTGGAGGATGAGATATCTGGGCAACTAGAGAAAGCACATGCAATGACACCCAGATCTCCTGGACCAACTGAATAATGCTGCAGATTCAGGTAACCACATAATACATAACTATCCCATCCCAATGAAAACAATAAGTACTTTGTTCAAGACTGTGGGTCATATATAGCAATGTCACAACCTTCTGGAAAATCTATTCATTGCAGTCCCCCTTTTCCAATTACTCACACAGCCAGTTCAAAAAAAAAAATCACCTTTTCCTCCTAGACCTCTCCATGTTTGATTCCTATGAATGCCTTACGAAGGTCAAAAAAGTTGTAAAAGTTAATTGCTTCATATAGAAAATAGCAACGCTCTGTCACAAAGTCAACTGCTCTCATTAATCAGTGGGTCATGGCAGCATAGGTCAGGCTGAAGGTAATTCAAGTCCTTTATTGTATAAATTGGGCTTTCTCAGCCAGATGTCTCAGGTCCATTCTCAACTGTCCAGTGTCCTGGATTATAACTCCCATCATCTCGAACAAGGTTAATAATGCATATGGCACATTAAGTATAGTGGGAGCTGTAGTCCAAAACATCCGAAGGACATCAAATTTTCATCAAACTATCTGGCTTGGAAAAAGAATGTGATTCTAAAGGAACTTTTAAAAAATTAAACTGTAATTGGACTATTCTGTTGTTGTTGTGTGCCTGCAAGTCATTTCCAACTTATGACAACCCTAAGGTGGCTCTATCACAGGGTTTTCTTGGCAAGATTATTTCAGAGAAGGATGGTCATTGCCTTTCTCTGAGGCCATTTCCACACTAAACTGTTATAGTGCTATTATTCCATTTTCAACATCCTATGGAATCCTGGGTTTTGCAGTTTAGGGAATGGCCTCAAGTGCGGAAATGGCCTGAGAATGAGAAAGAGTGACTTGTTGCTCAGTGTCACCCAGTGGGTTTCCACAGCTGAGCAGGAATTTGAACCCTGGTCTCTTAAAGTCTTAATCCAACAGCCAAACCACTATACCACACTGGCTTCTTGGCTGGACTATATCATTCAGCATTTCATTTATTTCAGACCTGAGAAGTGTTTACATTGTTTGTTGATTCAGACAGTACAGAGCTATCTCTGGAGAGCATTTGTAGCCTGTCTGCTGAGGCAGTGGAAAAGATAGGTGAGCGAAGTTAGATCTGTTTTACAGAATGTGTTTTTCTGTGTGAAAGAGAGATAAGCAGACACCTTACCCAAAAGGATTTCAGACCATATTGGATTTGGACTTGGGATTTCCATGTTCTGGTATCCACTAAGCCATTAAACTCACTGGGTGACCTTGGGCCAATCAATTTCTTTCAGTCTGATCTACTTTACAGGGTTGCTGTGAGAATAAACGTGGGCATGAGAAGAACCAAAGACTTATCCTTGAGCTCATCAGTCTAACCTTTACAAAATATGACATGGCAATGTTTTTATTGTGACTGTATTGCAGTATTTATAATTGTATTGCCTTAGCAGTTGTAATTGTCAGTAGACTAATTCAATAAATTGAACTACCTATCTATCTATACAAACTCCAATCTCCTTGAGCTCACCAGATGGCTATAAATCTGACTCCCAAAGATAGACATGCACGCGCGCGCACACACACACACACACACACTGTTGCATGCTGCAGTTTGAATCCCGAGAAGGCTAGCCATAATTACCTCTTCTTGAAATCCCTGAGACCGTAGTCATGACTAACTTTCCCCATTAATGTAACTGGAAACCAAACCCAACAGCTTAGTCTGACTCTGACCCCAGCATTTATATGTCTCATCTCTGGCCTTTTCCGGATGATGCAATGCAATCTAAGGTCATTTTTTCACTATAATGTTATAGTGCTATTATTCCACTTTCAACATCCTGTGGGATTCTGAGATTTGTAGTTTACTGAGGCCAAAGAACTCTCTGGCTGAGAATTTTAAAGGCCCTTTCCTAAACTGAAAACCCCAGGATTCCATAATATGTGAAAGTGGAACGATAGCAGTATAACAGTGTAGGGCAGAAAATGCCCAAGTCCGCTGTTTCTCCTAGGGAATGCAGCAGTCTCCCCATTTCGCTGTTGGATGGAAGAGATAGCAATAAATAGCATATAGTAGCATACTATTAGCTCACATCTCACACAATTGCCCAGGACCTTCTAGAGAGATAAAAGCTACAGAATGGGAACAGAATAACTAGATAAACTGAGAGAAACAGGTGAAATTGCAGATCAGAAATGTGGTCCCGGTCAGCATGTGGAAAGTAGCTTTTTAGAGTACAGCTGTAAGAATTCTCAAGCCAGGATTTCCAGCAGCCATGCTGAGATATTCTGGGAGCTGCAGTCTGAAAAATGTCATGTTTGTGAGTTCTGGTCACAGTGTGCTAATAAATATGGACGGCAAGGCAGAGAGGTTCCAGACTGGGATGTGCTCTGGAAACATCTCAAGAAACTGTCTCACAATATGGTTTGTGTGTGACTCGCATCTTCATATCCAGCCTGAGATATGTTGCTGCTGAAGCAAAAAGCAATACGGCACCTGTGATGGAATCCCCTTGTTGGTCTCACAGCTTCAGCACTGAGCTTTTATTACTTATCCTTTCCTTATACTCTTAAAATCACTTCCTAGGTCTGGTTCTCAGACACTCCTAATGGACTAGCAAAAGTGATAGATTGATAGATGAAGGGAATGCTGTGGATGTAGCATTTCTCGATTTCAGTAAGGCCTTTGACAAAGTTCCACATGACATTCTTGCAAAGAAGCTAGTAAAATGCGGGCTGGACAGGGCTACTGTTAGTTGGATTTGTAACTGGTTGACTGACCGAACCCAAAGGGTGATCACGAATGGCTGCTTTTCATCCTGGAGAGAAGTGACTAGCGGGGTGCCACAGGGTTCTGTCCTGGGCCCAGTGCTGTTCAATATCTTCATCAAAGACTTGGATGAAGGAATAGAGGGCATGCTCATCAAATTTGCAGATGACGCCAAATTGGGAGGGGTTGCTAATACACCAGAGGACAGGATCAAAATTCAAAATGACCTGGATAGATTGGAGAGCTGGGCCAAGGCTAACAAAATGAAATTCAACAGACAGAAGTGTAAGGTCCTACACTTAGGTAGAAAAAATGGAATACAGAAATATAGGATGGGGGACACGTGGATGGATAGCAGTACGTGTGAAAGGGATCTAGGAGTTTTAATAGACCACAAGCTGAACATGCCAATGCAATTCTCGGCTGCATCAATAGGAGTATGGTGTCTAGATCGAGGGAGGTACTGGTACCACTCTACTCTGCTTTGGTTAGACCTCATCTTGAATACTGTGTCCAGTTCTGGGCACCCCAATTCAAGAAGGACATGGTCAAGCTGGAGCAGGTCCAGAGGAGCGCGACCAAAATGGTGAAGGGCCTGGAAGCCAAGCCCTATGAGGATAGACTTAGAGAGCTGGGTATGTTCAGTCTGCAGAAGAGAAGGTTAAGAGGGGACATGATAGCTATGTTTAAATATTTGAAGGGATGCCATGTAGAGGAGGGAGAGGGCTTGTTTTCTGCCACTACAGAGACCAGGACAAGGAGCAATGGATTCAAGCTGCAGGAAAGGAGATTCCACCTGAACCTCAGGAAGAACTTCCTGACAGTCAGGGCTGTCCGGCAGTGGAATATGCTGCCTCGGAGTGTGGTGGAGTCTCCTTCTTTGGAGGTTTTTAAGCAGAGGCTGGATGACCATCTGTCGGGAGTGCTTTGAGGGTGTTCCTGCATGGCAGGGGGTTGGACTGGATGGCCCGTGTGGTCTCTTCCAACTCTACATTTCTATGATTCTATGATTCTAAGTGTTAACCACCGACTGGATAGAAAAGTCTGGAAACCAAGCCCTATGAGGAGCAGTTTAGGGAGCTAGATATGTTTAGCCTGACAAAAAGAAGGTTAAGAGGTGACATTACAGCCATATTTAAATATTTGAAGAGATGTCATGTTGAAGATAGAGCAAGCTTGTTTTCTGCTGCTCCAGCGACTAGGACATGGAGCAATGGATTCAAACTACAGGAAGAGATTTCACCTAGACATCAAGAAGAGGTTCCTGATGGTGGTCATTCAACAGTGGAACATGCTGCCTCAGAGTGTGATGGAGTCACCTTCTTTGGAGGTTTTTAAAGAGTGGTTGGATGGCCATTTGCTGGAGGTGCTTTGGGTGTGTGTTGCTGCATTACAGGGGGTTAGACTCAAAGGCTGTTGTGGTCCCTTCCAACTCTTTGATTCTATGATTCTTTTATATGACTTCAGTGTGACAATGTGGGACTGGCCCTTCTTATTAATTATTAAATTAAAACATACAGATCTTTTCCACAGGATATTGTCATCCCGCATTGGGGACAGGAGAAGTACAGGACTCGGACAACAGTTCTGCATGATGTCACCCGTGTCCTGTCGTTCTCCTGTCCCCAGGTGGTACAGTCATGCTGCAAATCATCGAGGGGTTCTTCCCGTCAATGACTGGTGGAGAGCGCTCCTGTCACGCTCCCCTCCTGGGACAGGTTCTACCGGGATCCCCACAGGACACCACCGGGATCTGGTAATCCGAGGAAAGGGCCACAGACAGAGGCCATTTTCTCACTAGACTGTTATAACGCTATTATTCCACTTTCAACCTCCTATGGAATCCTGGGGTTTGCAGTTTAGGGAGGGGCCTCAAAGGCCCCTCCCTAAACTGCAAACCCCAGGATTCCATAGGAGGTTGAAAGTGGAATAATAGCGCTATAACAGTCCAGTGAGAAAATGGCCAGAGATATAGAAAACCAAACCAAAGCAAAGCCCCCATTCAGAACTTATAAAGCCCTCTGTTCCTAACTGGCCCCTATCCCTATATGTTTATCTCAAGATTTAATCCATACCTACCTGCCTAGTCCCTATGTCTATGTCTAACTGGCCCTACCTCTACTTCTAACTGACCCTATCGGTCATTTTAACAGACAAGCCTATGGTTTTATGTTCTTTCTCCCTCGGCCCCTCCTCACAGCATTCTGAAATATGTAATTGGCAGCCTCAAGTCTTGGCTAGCTCTTCTCATTACAGCACCCTCTTATCTTTCATGCGCAGATGCCAGCTAATCTAGCAGTTGAATCCTACTTCAGCACTGCTGGTGACTAGAATGAATCACTTACCTCATCAGAGGGGTGCAGAATAGGCAATGTGTAGACACATCTCTGACCTCCAAGAAAGGGGAATAGCTTTGCAGTGAGGAGAGAGCTGCCGCCGCTGCTAAGCAGCGTCTGGCGGTTGCTTCAACTTTGCCCAACGGTAGGGCTGGCTGTGTGCACAGGCTCACACAAAACATTGCCAAAGAACAAAGTGTAACCAATGTTCGTCTAACGCAGTGCTTCCCAAACTTTGGTCTTCCAGGTGTTTTGGAACTTCAGCTCCCAGAATCACTGATTATTGGACAAGGCAGTTAGGACTTCTGGGAGCTGAAGTCCCAAAACCTGGAAGACGATAGCTTGGGAATCACTAATCTAGCACATTCACAGACACGGTGGGGGGGAGCAAGGAAGTTAGGAGACGTGAGTGCATTCGTCTTTCTCTTGGCTCTGAACCCAGTGAGAAGAAAATCCACCTCTCTTATTTTTGTTTGTTGCTTGTTGCGTGGTTTAAACCCATATTTGCAGCATTATTTGAAGCAGAGCTTGGACATATTCCTCTTTGGACTACAACTCCCAACATCCCCAGCCATCATGTCCAGTAGTCCGAAAAGTAACTTTTCCAAGTGCTGTGTCAGATATTTTAAACCAGTAGATAATTATTTGAAATGCTTTGAATGGTTTTGTGTAATTTTTATTGCTTTTAAGTTACATCCAACATTGTTAATACTGGGTGGTAAATCGTTATAGTTAAGTGTTCTCCTCTCAGCCATGAAACATATTATGGAAAGACTCGTGGATTGTTACTGCCCTCTTCTGGTCAGTATTGAGAACAGCAAGTATCACAACCAAAGCGCTAGGAAACATTCAAGGGTAGCTGTGCTGCCCCTGCAAGCAAAATACAACAGGTTCCAAAATCCACATAAAAGTGATGCTTTTATTGGCCAGCTAAAATGCACAAGATACTTAATGCAAGGATTAACAGTTCATCAGGAAAAGAAGTTTAAAAAATCATACAAGAGAAGAAGAGCTACCATGGTAAAGTCACAGACCTAGTTTTTGTATCTGATATTGTTTCCATTGTAGTTCAGTTGTTCTGGTGGGATCTCTATGCAAGCAAATGTTACTCCCCTTCTTGGCTGTGCAGGGACAAAGGGCAATAAAAGACAGCTAACAGAATTTCAGAAGATGCAATGTGTGTAGTGGTCTGAACGTTGAACTACGACCCTGGAGACCAGAGTTCAATTCCCTGCTCAGCCTTGGAAACCCACTGGGTGACATTGGGAATGTCACACACTCTCAGCCCCAGAAAACCCTGTAATAGATTCACCTTAGGGTCACCATAACTCAGAATTGACTTGAAGGCACATATCAGCAACAACAAATGAAATTTCAATTCCATTGGCAACAGAAAAGCAGCTTCCTTTGTAATCCAGTTGTCCTTGAACTGCGTAAAGCTAATTGCTCCGTTCTTAGACTGAGAACACTACCTTTCTCAAGAAGTCCATATATTGTTACATCTAGAAAAATGCTGAGGTGCTGTATGTATTAAATTTGCCAAGTATCAGTCCAAGTGAAAAAGTTTTATCTTTGCTAGAGGTAAAACCCCCAAAGAGTTAAGTCCCAAGTTCATTACTTTCTTCTTCTTAAAATTTCCCCTAATGGGGCAGAATTTAGTATGTTCAAATCCAGGAAATCTATTCAGGGGTAGCTGTTTTGGCCAAGTAGTATGTTTACAAAAGTACAAAATAATTTGAGTGGGAGCACACTAAGGGCAGGAAGGAAATTGAAACATGCATGTTCAGTGGCACTAAATGTTTTGAGAAGGGGAAATTGAATGGAACAGAAAGATATGCGCAGATATTTTAAAATGTAGAAAGAACACCCAATTGTCTAGATAAGTCATTTTTTGGTTCACACTGCAGAACTATTTTTAAATGACTCAAAGGACTGAAATAAGAGCTATCTATAAAACTTAACTGAGAAATCCAAGCTTTTAATGGAGCTGGAATTGAGCCCTGATCCTTCTAAATAAGGCAGAGGAAAATAATTTACCTGGGAATCCAATGTGATATAGTGCTTTAAATGTGAGACTAGGACTCTGAGAAATCTCTGGGCAACTGTGGGCAAGTCTCCCTCCCCAGCCTTAAAGGAAGGCAATAATGAAGCCTCTCTGAACAAATCTTGTCAAAAAAACCCCAATGACAGGTTCACCCTAGGGTTGCTGTAAGTCAGAAACAACTGGAAGGCACACAACAACAACAGTAAAATTACCTGCTCGTTCTAAATTAAGCTCTTATTTAGTGTGCAACCCTTAAAAAAATTAAATTGCTACTTCTAATTCCAAAGCAAATGCAATTTATTGTCCCCGTACAGCAGGTTGAGGCAAGTTGTGGCTAGGACAGTCTGGCTTATGACAGCCCTGGAGTTGAGTTACTACAGACTAGAAGCATTGAATCCCATCTGAGCTGGGAGGTTAAGCAAGGTCAATTCTGGTGACTACTTGGATGGGAGAGCACCAATGAATACCAGATGCTATAGGAACTGGCAAAACCACTTCTGAGTGTTCCTTTCCTAAGAAAATCCTATGAAATTGATGGGGTCACCATTGTTCAACAGATGACTTGAAAGTATATACACACAGAACGGTCAAATGGGTTAGTTCATTGTAGGGTTCTTGTGGGAGACAAGAACCTTACAATGTTGTCCAGAGATATTAAACCCGTAGGCTGAGCTCTTGTTGTTGTGTAATGTGCCTTCCAGTCATTTCTGACTTGGTAACCCTGAAGCAAAACTATCATGGGTTTTTCTCAGCAAGATTTGTTTGTTTTTGTCTCCCTCTGAGGCCAAGAGAGTGTGAATTGCCGAAGATCACTCAATTGATTTCCATGACCAAGCAGGGATTCAAATGTTGGTCTCCAGTCATAGTCCAATGCTCAAACCACTCCACCTAGCTGAGCTGGCTGGGGGTTAAATGTGCACTAGCAATCTCACAGTCGCACAACAGATTGTGTCATGGACATCGTGGCCTTGAGGTCATTCGTTGTGCATAGATCAATTAATTCCCCACCCATCCTGGTTGATTTCAAGTGAATCAAATAAAACATCAATACATAAAAAGACAGAGGTCACTGGCCAAGCATGGTAGCCTTCACTATTGCTCTGTGTGACAAACAAAGGCTGTGATCTAGAACAGCGGTTCTTAACCTGGGGTCATGAAGTCATCACAGGAGGGTTCTCATAGGGTTGCCATTCATGCCAGAACATTGGGAAAATCCCATATTTAAGGGACTAAGAAAAGTCCTGGCCAGTTGATGCAGCGTGTCCAGGATTCCTCAAAGGTGGTAGTGACTATGGCAGTGGCAATGGTGACAACACACTTGGCAGGTGTCTCATCGTGCACTGAAGGCTCCAGGCACTACTGGAGAGGCCAGAAGTTGGCGAGAGGAGTGGCTAGAAGATGGGAAGATGCCCAGCCCAGGCCTTGTGTGGTAAGTGTGGCAATGTCACTTGAGTCCAGGGCCAGGCAGAGGAGCAGAGCTTTGCTTCCAAGCAGCCACTAGAAGGGAGCCCCTTTACTCTTGTGGCTGCTTGGAAGCGAAGCAGCAGGAGTCTCAGTGCTCCTTTGGGGACAGTGTGAAAAAAGCATCGTTTCCCTCTGAAGGAGCACTGAGAAAGTAGAGAAAAGAAGCACTTACTCTCTACTCTCTCGGTGCTCCTTTGGAGATTTCTCACATTTTCCCCAAAGCAGCACCAGCTCAAAGACTGGCACTCATTCATGGACCACAACTCTTGTTATCACCAATCTAGAACACACCCGAAATTATCCCATGTGTAAACTGCAGCTAAAAATCAATTGCTGTGGGCAAAGTGACTCTTGGCAGGGCAGGTTGGCCAATTTTTATTAATCTCCTTATCAGGGATCACTCTGAGTTTCAGAGGAACTTCAAGATTCATTGGAACATCTTGAAAATCTAGAGTACAAAACCACTTGCGGTTGCTTGTCATTGCTTCCCCTGATAGTTTGGCCAACTGTTGTTGCAGATTGTTCTGTCAACAGCAGGCCATTGGATTTAACATGCAACTGTGGATTCACTAGCTGATACAGGTACAAAATAGTCATTTCTGATTTTCATTTTTCTGCTCAGATGACAGATCTGTGACAAAGCTGACGAGCCTATTGCAAAGATTAACTTGCTACGAAAACTTGTGATTTTAGATACAAAGACACTGCTTTGATTCTCAGTTTCAGTGATAGCCTAAACAGGCATGAAATCCCACTCCAGTGGTCATTTAGAAAGCATCTTTGCCCTCGTTTATATCAGAGACTAATAGTCTTGATCTTTTGTTTCTATGTTGGGATTAATTGTCTAATTAACAGACAAGAATTGGCAGCTGGGACTATCTCACTTCCTGGTTATTATTGGCACTGAGATGGCCTCAGGTAATGTATGTAGCTGAGGGGAAGGAAGGTCAACAGATTGAATGTCAACAAAGATGGGTATGAAAAGGTCAGTACTGCAATTTGACATACCTTTGTACCCAAACTAAAATTAAATTTTCACAATTATCCAGAAACTAATGCTGAGACTATCAATGAACTATCAATGTTAGATCCAAGCCTAATGTCAAACTTGCACAATATACTTTTTGAAAGTCACCCGGAGAAGTGAAAATAATGCCCTAATGGAACAGTTAATTAGATTCTTGGACTTAATTCACATTCTGCTGATCATTGTTGTATCGAAATGTGCTTGCATTACTAATGAGTTTGGGAGAGATGTACAGTGGATGTTTCAGAAGTACAAGGGAAAGTTATGTCCTCTTTCCATGCCAGGAAAACTGCACCTGAAAATGTGACAGATCACTTTTTATGTTCTTCTTAGCTTTTATTTTTCATCAGTGTTATATCCCTATTCTTCCTCCAGAGACATCATGGTGGCACATAGTTATTTCACTCATACAAACTGTAAGGTAAATTGGGTTGGCTGCTATCTTTCAGCATAAACATGGCTAGTGAGTTTCCTACATCTGCAAAGATTTTTAAGTTGAACAGGTACGCCTAGGCTGTCACACTTTCTGACCTCCCATCAAAATGCCTTCCCCTGCTGTTAAGGCTTTTTCCATACTGTTAGTGGGAAGAGCTATTTATTTCAAGATGGCTGAGGTGGTTAAAGCTGTCCATCATCCAGAGACTTCTCGATGGATTATTCTCCCTGGTGAGCAAAGATTAAAGAATCTCTGGAGAACAAACCACCTTTCTACTTCCTTCCATCAGTGAAGATTCCATGTGAACAGAAATGGCCTTCCACGTTCTGGAATTCAGGTTATGGAACTTCCAGCCAAATCAGAGATATTGGGAGTTGAAGCCTCAAAACAAAGAACCACTGGACTAGAACATGTATCTGATTTAAAAATTTCTTTCAACCTCAGAAGTCTGTTTTTCAACATGACTGAACATGCCCATAAAAATACCTGCAATCTGAAGTCATGCGTTCCTTATGTCATTAGGTCACCTGCTGAATTTTAAATATTCATAACACATAGTGCATTATCAACTAGCATGAAGATTTACTTCCCATTTTGATATATTCCCTCAAGTCAACTCTTACTTGCAGCAAACTTTATCCTACATTTTTCTTGGCCAGATTTATTCAGGGGGATTTCCACTTCCCTTCTCTAACACTGGAAGTGTGTGACTTGCCCAAGGACACCAAGGGGATTTCCATGGCTGAACAGATTCCACTCCTGTTCCCCTAGAAACCTAGTCTAACACTCAAACCACTATGTCAGACTGGCTCACTTACCTTATCACTAAACAAAACTTCTCTCCAATAACTATCTGCAGCTCCTTTAAACTTTTTTTGTCTTCAAGTAAGCTTGCCTTCTGTACTTACTTACACACACACATAAAGTACAAATCAAAAATCCATGTCTTAATTGCTACTCTAAGCAGACAAAAAGTGTAGAGAAAAGCCATGGGGGCTACATCTCAAAAAATTCTCGAATATGCCTCCAAATAGTATAAACATTCTATTTACCTGCAAACTGTGTTGTTTTTTTTAATCAACAAATTTGTACATATACTTGTTCAAGTAAATATGTGAAACAGAGATCCAGGAACTGACTCAGAGCAATTTTGTACCATCACTCTAAGAGGATTATATAACTCAGAAATCCAATTATTTTTTGGAGATTAAATTTTTAGCCAAGCTGCTATTTTACAGCACAAAAACGCATCACACTTTAAAGTGACTCCACTTGTTTAGGAAAAAATGCTTGACACAAATGAATTTTTAAGAGATTTATTAGATACCCTTTGAGCACTATGTACACAGAAAGGCAGAAATTATTTCTTGGTCTCTTCCTCCTTAGAGAGTGTTTTGATGATTTCTTCTTTCTTGGCTTGCAGACGTTCTTCACGGCGCTTACGGGCCTCCTTGGTCTTGGACCTCCGGGCTTCAGCCTGGTCACTGAAACAGAAGAAAGTTTATTTGTTCAGATGCACTCCGCTATTTTCAGTACATTCAATTTGTATGAATTATTTAAAGCTGAGCCAAATACTCCCTTCTGCCAAGTTCTGAATATTCTTCTTTCCCCAAATTTGAGGGAGGGCAAATGCAAAGGCCTTTCACAGAGGGCTTCTTACATCCTACCTATGCAACAGTTTGGAGGTTTCTCTTCTTTTTCCAATAAACAAAGCAGAACCCTAGTCACCACCTGTGGCAAACTAAAGGATGACAGTGGACACAGCCACTCTCTACTCACACCATCACCTCCTGACCCTCTTAATAGGGAGCTGACTTCACCCATACCATGCCTTCTCCAACTGAGGAGGATGCAGCACAGACAAAACCTCAATTGAACTGTACAGCTCAACTGAGAGCTGTCTTGTCCACGTCACATGCTCTCTACCAAGAGAAAGCAATGCATACTTAAAGCCCAGAATGACCTAAGCAGCTCAAGGAACTCCTTCTTGAACTATACAGTTCAGTCAGTAGCTGGGTTTTGTTTCTCCATGTCCCCTACAGGTCAAGAAAGGAGGGGGGAATAGGGCTAAGAATCCATGCTCTTATCTTTAATTACTGATCAGAAATAATAGAGATTCCTCTCTCAGCTCCCAAAGAACAGGCCTGCATAGTTAAAACTCCATGGCCCAATTAGGGAATCTCCCCTGTCTCAGACATTTTAAAAGAAGAAAATGCTGCCTTATGGAGGGAGGTGATCTGTGTATGTTATACATCCAAGAGCTCACTTTCCTGCTGAATGAGAGAAAGGAAGGAAAGGAGGTCACAAAGTTATAAATCATTTTCCCTTGTTTCTTAATCTGTTACTGTTTTTATGCCTAGTGTGGTTCTTAACATAGACAGGAGACAAAAGGGCAGAGACAATTCCAAATATTATTCAAAGTCTAAACAGAAGGAATAATCCTGTCCAGTAGTAGGACTAAGAGATACTTACGCCAGAAGCTTCTTGCGAGCCTTGTCTGCCTTCAGTTTATGGATGTGCTCCATCAGGATCCGCTTGTTCTTGAACACATTGCCTTTCACCTTCAAGTACAAACTGTGGTACCTAGAAGAGAGGGCAGACACAGCAAGAACTGAGCATGCCTCTTCCAGAGTGTGAAAAGCATTACATCATCATAACAGAGCCCCTGAAACATATCAAGTGGCCTTCTCTTGCACCAGTGAAGCGGACTCAGAGGCTTTAGTGCAGCCTCATACAGCCTAGAGCATTTCATATATTTTGGACTACATCCTCCATCAGTTCCAGCCAATATGATCAATGGTCAGGTATGATGGGAGACAGTCTGTCTTAACCTAAGAAAACTTAACGTGTCAAACTAGCATGCACGTGTGTGCCTTCAAGTCACCTGTTGGCTTATGGTGACCCTATAAATTTCTTACGTGTTTTCTTAGGCAAGGAATACTCAGAGGTGATTTTGCCAGTTCCTTCCTCTGAAATACAGCACCTGACATTCCCATCTAAGTACTAGCCATGGCTGACCCTACTTAGCTTCCAAGATCAGGCAGGATATGGTGTCTTTAGCTTATCTAGGCCCATCTAGCATACTGTACAGTAAACTGGCCTTATTCAACTCTCAACAATGAAATACAGACTCCTCTATGAAGTTCTCTCTTCAAATGTCCCTGAAAAGCAAATGTACAACTCCAAACCTGCTCTAGGTGAGCAAGTGGGTAAATACATTTTTCCCAGACTTACATATGCCGATCAATTTTCTTGGATTCCCTGTATCTGCGAAGCAGACGCCTCAGAATCCTCATTCTTCTCATCCAAGTAACTTTCTCAGGCATACGGGCATTGGCAGTACCTTTTCTCTTACCTGGACAAGAAAAAAAATGATAAAAATTCATTTAATTTTTCTCTACATTACACAAACAGGAATTTGTATTTTCACAAAAACTTCATAGTATCTATTAAACGTGTAGTGTCACTCATGCAGGACTACTTCAAGTCATCTGCCTCATGAATTGAAGACTCAAAGCTGAGGGAAATCAATCCTTACCGATACCCATATGCCTGCCCTTACGGCGAGCCAAGGTGTTTTTACGGCATCGTGCTCGTGAATGAACGGTCACTGGTTTACGGATAATCAGACCATCTTTGATTAGTTTTCTGATCTGCTGACCTAGAAAGTAAAAAAATTATATAGTTAGAGATGTTACCCACTACTGCAAAAAAAAAATCTCCAGGTGTGATTTTCACATAAATGTAGGCAGGTATGTTGATGCTCTGCCCTGCAATTTTCATTTCTAAATTGTTAAGATCCAACATGCCATAGCTTTAACACTGCTTGCCTCATTCAAAATAGATCTGGACAACTGAGTAGTCTCCAGAATTCATCTAACAACATTCAGCAGAAAAATGTTACAGAATCTGCACTACTGAGCAAGAAGGCATGCTAAGTTTAAGCACAATACTGGCAAATCCACCTCCAAAAATTAAATACGGATTGACTGAATATCTGAACCAACACTTACTATGTTTTTAAGCAAAAACTGTTCTCAAGACATCTGTTCATAAGATAAGTTAAAATAAAACAAGCTGCATGCAAATGCATATGGCTCATGAACATGACAAATCATCACTTACGAGAATTGGCATTCGCTATTTCATTGGTCTCATTGGGATCCAACCAGACCTTTTTCTTCCCACAGCGCAGAACGCTGGAGGCCAGCCTCTTCTGAAGCCTTAGCATACTGAGGATACAAACATCACAGAAAAGTTAAGAGATTTCACAGATAAGCAAAGAAAACAGCTGGGAAATTATTCCAAAAGTTCTCATAACTTGATTTGTTAAAGCTAAAATTTTAAAAACTTTTCAGACATGCTTCAGCAATCAGAACGCTAGGAAAATAAAACTACAGCACCTCAGATTTTAAAACATATTTTTATGTTTTCAAATACAATTATAACCTGTTCCAACAATTTTTGGAGGAACAAATATACACCTTAATGAGAAGCCCTCCCTATATGCTGTGAAGCTTTTCTAGGGAATTTCAGTATTCAATATCTGCTTTTAACTTATATAATGAACAAGGAATGCACTTTTGCTTCAAACAATACAATTTTTATATTATTTGTATTATTTATATCTTTTTTTTCCCCATCCTGAGACTCAAGCTGAGTTAAGCACATCTGGTCATAGAACAAGATGTTAAAATACAGAACAACATTCAATTTTTACTTAGGAAAAAACACTCAGCACACTCAGCCCTCCACATCTGCAGGTTTTGCTTTTGCGGACCTGATTATTCACAGATTGTTTACCCTCACCTCTGCTGCCTCCCTATGCTATTTTTAAAAGGGACGGCAAGCCTCATGAGACTGAGAAACTGCGAATGAGGCTCGTATGTTCCTATAAACATGATGTGGGGCAGCAGTGGAGGTGGCAGTAAGCCACACCAGCCAGCCACTTCTGCCTTAGGAAGGAACCCTGAGGCCTCAAAGGAATCCATGGTGGGCCGAATATGGTGATCATACTTTTTTGTGTGTTAAATATGGTTAGGGAGGGCCTAGAGTTATTCATTGCTTTTCCACTTTCACAGGGGCCCTGTGCCCCTAACCCTAGCGAATGTGGAGAGACGATTGTATACGTTTATGACAGCTTAAACACAGCTAAGAAACAGTGATGAAGCAAGAAAGTGGATAACTAGGGCATCTCCTCTCGCCATTTCTTCCAAAGTTGCTACTTCCCTACTTCCCGGTACTATGACACCCTCTGTTTATTTTCACCTCATCTCTCCCTAACAACGGGGGGGGGGGGGTTATCTTCCAAAACTGGAGGACTCATCCGCGAAAAAAACGTATGTTGAGTACTTTATACGCTATTTCTTTTCCCGCAAACTAAGGTTTCAATCTCAAATTAAATCTCTCGTTCTATTCCAGCGTCGTTCTCCGAATAACCTATATATTAGGATCGGACGATGAACTAAAGTTTCTTAAAAGCCCACCGCTGCCTGCGCTTGCGACGAGGGCCCGGGCTCTTCCCTTCTCCCGCGATCCCCCCTCCCGCCACCTCGCGCGCCGCTGGGCCGCCATCTCTCGACAGAGGCCTCCCGCGCCTCCTTCACAAACGGCCTCCCCCAGACACTTTTATTTTCCTTCTTTTACGCGTTGTTGTCAGGCTTTCTAAAAGAAATAGTTTTATAAGAAGCCTCTTCTTCAGATACTCAACCCCCCCCTCACCCCACCCCCCGCCGCCTCTCACCTCATGGCGGCAGCGCCGACGGCACCGAAAGGAAAGAAAGGAAACGCGGAAGGGGCGGCCCCCTAACCAAGGCCTCGGTGGACTGCACCACTCTACTCTTAACCCCTCTTTCTTCCTTTCTTTCCACTCTTATCTTCCTTAATTCACCTCCTGTTTTCACTACAATGTTTAAGGACCTTAACTTTAAGCAATGTGCGGTGTAAAAAGAAAAGCGAAGCCGGCTTTTAAAAAATAGTTTAGTATATTTTTGGTCCCTCCAGTACACTGAGAATGGTACGGTCTAAAGCCCAACTGCGCCGGCGCGGATGTTTGCCGGGTGGGAGGTGCCGTCGTGAGGGATCTGCGCCTGCGCCGAAAGGAAACGTGCGGTTTCCGCGTGCGTAGAACTGCTTTCTCCTAAAACTTTTGTGACTTGAGTTATTATAGAGATACGGCCGTTGCCATTTTTTATTTTTGTTCAGATCCTAGTGTCAGGTGCTGTGGAGTGGAAGTGCGACGTGCTCATTGAGAACAGTGGCCTTAATTTTCAAAAGTCAGCATCAGTGAAGTCAGCTTCCCCCACCACCCCCATTTTAACTTGGGGTGCTGTGGTTTTAAAAATGGAGGTGATCACGACAACCCTGCAAGGAAGACTACTAATATCGCAGCCTGGAGGACTGAGGCGGGTTGGGTTGTCAGAGGCAAATTCCCCCAAGAAAGCACCCCTAGGATTAAAATGCAGTTTCGCCTATTTCTGTTACCCCTTCTAGGCCCAAAATTTAGCCCGCAGTTCCATTCACAAGGGTTGCGACTCCATCATTTTGCGGGTGAAAGATATAAAAAGAAACAGTGATTTTTGTAACAGAATGAGAAATAGCTGGAAGCTCTGTCTTTGCTTCTGCCGTTTGAAAAACACTGGGGAAAAAAGAACAGGTGCAAGGGTTTGAAGTCACAGAAGAGTAGATTTAGATCGATCTTGACAGTAAGAGTGGTTTGGCAATGGAACTAATTGCCTAGAGAGGTGGATGAGGGGTCTCCTTTCCTGAATGTCTTCCAAAAAAGGCCAGTTACCTGCCAGGCATGCTTTAACTGGCGATCCTGCACTGCCAACTCTTCTATGATTGTTTTAGGCAACAGGCAACGCGCAGATTCATCTGGGGGAAGCAACAAAATCAAGGCGCCCAACATGACCCAGAAGTCGGCGCAACGTGTGAGTCTAGCCTATTAGCAGTCTGTGGTGAAACAAGGCGCTGTTGTGCTGGAACGGCCGCGATCGCCGGACTTGTCTAGACTTGTCCTCGTAGACTGCGCCTGCGCAGAGTGTGACATGTTGCAATTAGCCAAGAGTCCAGCCACTTACTGAGTATTTTCATTGGGCTAATTCTTCAGGCGTGGTGGGGCGCGGTGATGGGGAGTAACTAGCTGTGTAACGACGTAACGTTTGTGGCTGTGAATCCTCATGAAAGTCGACCCAAAGCGTCTCCCTCTCCCCATTTTTAAAACTGCGAATATTTATTTATTTATAAATTTGTATCCAGTCTTGTGTCTTAAGGTATCTGGATAGCATACAATAAAATCAATTTAGAAATTGAAAGCGGTTTTGAAAAGTAAAGGAAAATAATCTAAAACTACCTCAAAGCATTTGAAATGGTTTAAAAGAAGTGGAATTAGATTTTCATATGCCATTTCGGCATTACACTGTTACAATGCTATTATTCCACTTTCAACATCCTGTGGAATTCTGCATGTATTCCGCACTAGCCTGTAATAGCGCGATGATTCCACTTTCAACATCCTCTGGAATCCTGGGGTTTGCAGTTTCGGGAGGGGCCACGTGGCCCCTCCCGAAACTGCAAACCCCAGGATTCCAGAGGATGTTGAAAGTGGAATCATCGCGCTATAACAGGCTAGTGCGGAAATGGAGTTTGTAGTTGATTGAGGCCAAAGAGCTCTCTGGCTGAGAATGCTAAACTCCCTAAACTGCAAAGCTCAGGGTTCCATAGGATGTTGAAAGTGGAATAATAGCACTATTACTGTGTAGTGCAGAAAGGCCCATAGTGTTAGATGCCTGAATAGTCTTTGCTTGCTTAGTATTAAGTATGGATTTGGTCTGATTAATAAAACTGAATGAGAAGGAGATGAAGACATTGCCGTGCAGCAGTTGACTGGGTTTTAGGAAGACCAAAGTTCAAATCTCACTCAGCTAAAAAAAAACATGAGTTGACTCTGTCCCAAAGTTATGAAAATAAAATAAACTGGGGGGAGGACTGGAGTGGACCAAACTTCGAATTGTCTTCACTAGCACAATGTTGGGATTTATAGCCCAACATCATCTGGATGGCCACCTAGTCTTCATCCTTACTGTGTGCTGTATTGTGATCCCTAAACACAAATAGGATCTGTGAAAGAAGAAAAAGATGGTGTGGTTTAAAATTATTTCTTTAATTCATTTATTATATTTACATCCCACCCCGTATCATATGATCTCAAGTGACACAGAATAAAATTAATTTAACCACTATAAGACAGCAAAAAGGAATAGTTTAAATAGATTAAAAGAATATTTTTAAAAATTTACAAGTTAAGAATAGAATCAAATCAACATAAAATAATTTAAAATCATAATGCATGGGTAGATTGGTATAAGATCAATTACACTCCAAAGCTTTACTAAAAAAACTATGTTTTTACAGTGCCGGTGCCTGTTGGGCCTCTAAGGGAAGGCTGTTCCACAACAGGAGGGGAAAACACCTTCTCCTTTTACACTGTATTGCTCCCACTAGCGGGACACAGAGGAGGGTCTTTTCCCTTTTTAAAAAATTATTTATTTATGCATTTTAACATAAACAATCTAATTCACAATAAAAAAAAATATACATTTAGAAGGAAAACAGAAAATGAAAAAAAAAACACTAAAACTAGTACTAAAACACTAAACCAAAACACTGAACACTAACTAAAACACTAACTCGCTAAAACACAAATGGTCTCTGACCCCGCTCAGTCAAATTGCAATGAAATTAAAAATATATTATTCCACCATTACAGATCCAGCTAAGTAATCCTACTAGAATTACTAGTAACCATAACTGCAGAATATTCCATTGTTAGATCTGTTGCTGCTAAAAGAAAGTCCATAAATTGTTTCCAGTCTTTCCAAAAAATCTTCAGTTGGCTTATCCTTTAAATCTCACATTAGTTTGGCAATTTGGGCTAATTCAGCAATCTTAGCAATCTATTTTTCCATCATTGGTGTTTCGGTCTGTTTCCAGGTTTGAGCAAACAATGTTCTTGCTGCCATTACCATATATCGAAGAAATAATCCATACTTATTATCCAATTGTTTATCTATAACACCCAGCTAAAACATTACAAAATCCACCTGTGACAGGACCTTATTTCTCTTCAACTTGGTTCAGCAGTTTAACTCTAATAAGGCACCCTGTTAATATCACTTAGCCCAACTCCACCTTTTTATCACAACCTTTGTGTAACAGGGCTAGAGTCTAACTGTTCACTCAGAACTAAGCAGTTTATTTAAGGTAGCATGTTCTCTTTATTATCAGTGACTTAGATAACTTAGGATGACTCAGTAGTTATAAAACAATCTGTAACATTTATTACAGAACAGTGGTTCTTAACCTTTTCTTTACCAGGGACCCCCATACATAAAATCAGTTGCCATATTTAAATATTTAAATTTAGATTTAAATATTAAAACATTTACTTATTTATTAAAGCAGGGGTGTCAAACTCAATTTCATCTTGGGCCATATCAACATTACAGTTGCCCTCAGAGGGCCAGTTGTTTTTAAATTGCCTTCCCTCTGCATCAACTTTTCTTTTCTTTTCTTGGGCATTTTGGGGCTATTTGATCATAGTTTATAGTCCCTATATCTCTCCATGAGCCGCATGGAACATGGCCATGGTAACCTGTGGCAACACTCTGACAGCAAGACTTGGGCAGAGGAGCAGTCAGAAGTAGAAGTAGATCACAAGTGCTGGCTGCTGGGCCCCTCTTCAGAATACCGGCAGCTGGAGGGAGTGCCACAGCTGCAGGAGAGGCGTGAGGGTGGCATGAAATTGCCTGGTGAGCCAGATTCGGCCCACAGGCCTTGTGTTTGACACATGTGTATTAAAGGCTTGTAGAGACAAGGATTCAAGTCCCCACTCAGACACTGGCTGACCTTGGGTAAGTCATGTTCTCTCAGCCTCAGAGGAAGGCAAAGGCAACCCCCCCCCCCACTGAACAAATCTTGCAAAAAAAAACACTTGCAGAAGTTCGTTTTGGGATTGCCGTAAGTCACAAGTGGCTTGCACACAACAACAAAGTGCTGCTAACAGGGTGAGATTCTTTCTAGCCATCATGTCTGTACCCTTTGAAAACTGACTTGTGACAACCCTAAGGCGAATGTATCATGAGGATTTTGTATCATGAGGATTTTCTTGGCAAGATGTGTTGCCTTTGCCTTTCTCTGAAGCTGGAAGAATGTGACTTGCCTGAAGTCACCCAGTGGGTTTCCATGGCCAAGCAGGGATTCAGACCTTGGTCTCCAAAGTCATAGTTTGGGTGCATGCAGATGCCTCGTGCCATGTCCGTTTCATCAGGGACACAGCAGCAGGGGTATGGGTGTGCATGCCCAAACGGCTCCCTCATTTGCAAATGATGCAGCAGTTTCAGCACCCACAAACACCTCACAAACACCCCTTGCTGCCACATCCCTGTTGCTGCTGCCATTGGTGTCTAGTGGCAGAACTTTGTGGAGGGCTCTGGGGACCCCCAGGTAAAGAACCACTGTTATAGAATATTGGAAATACATTATCTTGTTCATGTATAGTACAGTTTTCATACATTAAACCATTCAAACTTCTGAAAGATGGAGCACAGGGCGTGGCCACGGTGTGTAGGGGCGTGGCCATGGCACACGGGGGCATGGCTATGAGCCGGGACGCCCCAAAAACATTGCCACCTGGGGTGAACTGCCCCATCACCCCCCTGTCCCTGCATGACTGAGCAAGGTACATGTGCCTGGACAAAAAGCTAGGGAATGGGATGGGAGAATGGGAGGGAAGGCCCACTCACCCCTTCCTTCTCCATGTGCGAGGCTCCCCTCTCCCATTTGCTTGCCTTTTGCCTGGGAGCAGAGCAGGAAGGCACGCCCACCTAGGCAAAAGGCAAGGGAATGGGAGGGGGAGAATGGGGGGGGAAGGTAAGCAATGCCTCATGAATAATCACATTTGCACATTTGCAAAGGTCAAACCCATGAATGTGGAGTGAGACTGCATTTCAATGTCTTCATTGTCTGCTTTAAAGTTATATAAATAAGCTGCGGTCATAATTTTTGTTTTCTAAATGTTCAGCTACAAACCTGCCTTTACACTTCCTTCCTTGACCTTCTTCAGTAATCCAAGTCTCTGCTATTTTCTGCTGATAGTATAGTGTCATCTACATAGCTTAAATTGTTGATATTCCTTCCTGCAATGTTCACCCCCGCCCCTTCCTCAGAGTTTAATCCTGTTTTACGTTCATTCAGCATACAAATTAAACAGACTGGGTGATAATATGCAGCCTTGCCTGAGCCCCCTTGCCAACTGGAAACCATTCCATCTCTCTGTATTCTGTCCCAGTTGTAGTCTCTTGTCCTGAGTACAGGTGGCACATCAGAACAATCAAATGTTGTGGCACATCCATTTCTTTAACAGCAAGCCATAGTTTCTCATGATCCATGCAATCAAAGGCTTTGCTATAATTTGAAAATACAGACTGATTTTCTTCTGAAACTCTTTGGTGTGCTCCATTATCCAACGTATGTCTGCAATATGATCCCTAGTGCTTCTTCCTTTCCTGAACCCAGCTTGGACATCTGGCATTTCTTGCTTCATATATAGTAAAAGTCTGTGTTGTGGAATTTTGAGCATCACATTTGCTTTGCTTTAATGCAGTGTTCCTGTGCTTATTGCAATCCCTGGTGTCCCTTTTCTTGGGATTGGGATGTATATTGAGTATTTCTAATCTGTGGCCCATTGTTTTGCTTTGTGTATTTGTTAACAGATTTCAGTTACTACTAGAGTAGATTATAGATTATGTGGGTGAAATCACTTCTGTTGCTAGTGATTTATTTCTCCCAAGTGCTCTGAATGCAGCTACCACTTCATTTTCTAAAACTGTAGGTCTTCAAATGATTCCCCTTCGAATTAATTTGTCATCCTTTCATCTCTTTTATATAGTTCTTCAGTGTATTGTTTCCGTCATCTTTTTGTTTCTACTTGGTCTTGTAATGTGTTCCTCTGCTGCTCTTATAGCATCTCCACTCTTGAGTTAAACATCCCTTTGATTTCTCAAATCTTGGGGAAGAGCTTTCTTGTTCTTCCTTTTTTGTTGTAATGTCTGTCTCTCTGCATTGACTATTATAGCAGTTCTCTTTGTTCTTGCACACAGGTCACTGAACAGTTGCATTCAAGGTTCTGACCCTATTTCTGTACCCTTTACTTGTGCTTTTTGGCTCTCCTTAACTGCTTGACGAGTTTCATCTGTCATCCACTGAGGTGTCTGCTTTTTTTGGCTGCAGATAGTGGCCATTTTCACACTAGACTCTTATAGTGCTTTTATTTGACTTTCAATATCCTATGGAATCCTGAGGTTTGCAGTTTAGGAAGGGGCCTCAGAGTCAGTGTGGAAATGGCCAGTGTGTCTTTGCATTCCTCTCTGACAATGTCCCTGCCTTCAGTCCAGAGTTCTTCTGACTCCTGGTCAATTAGGCCTAAAAGTGCAAATCTGTTATTTATATTATCTTTAAATTCTACAGAGAAGTTTTTCAAGTTGTATTTTGGCATGGTGGTTAGTTTAGTGTTCCTCTTTAGTTTTACTCTAATTTTTGATATAAGCAGTTCATGGTCTGTGCCACAATCTCCTGCTGATCTTGTTTTTGCAGAGAGAATGGAGCTTCTCCATCTTCTGCTTTCAATTATGTGATCTATTTGATTTCTATATTGGCCATCAGGTGATGTCCATGTATACAGTTGCCTCTTCGGTTGCTTGAAGAATGTATGTTTGTGATGAACAAGCTGTTCACTTTGCAGAAAAATCATTTAGTCACTCTTCTCCTTTATTTGTTGATCCTAGGCAACATTTTCCTACAATCTTTGATTCTGCTTTCTCTCCTGCTTTTGCATTCCAATTACCTATTATTAACAGGAAGTCCTGTTTTGGTGTGTGGTCAATTTCCACCTGGACTCCAGCACAGAAACTTTAAATTTCTTCTTCTTCTGCCTCTGTAGTTGGAGCATAAACTTGGATTATGGTTATATTGCTAATTTTTCCCTGAAGTCTTGTTATTTGGTCAGTTATTATTTGGTCAGTCTTTGTATTATATCCTTTGACTGCTCTTGCTACATCTCTTCTCACTATTAATGGTGCCTTATTTTTTTCTTCTTCATTTTCTGAGCACAGCACTGTGTAATTATCTGACTCAAAATGTCCCATTCCTGTCCACTTTAGCTTGCTCACCCCAAGTATTCCAATCTTTGTACATTCTGAGAGAAATAAAATATATTTTAGTTTCTGCATTGGGTATACTGTATTAATAACATGCATTAATAGCATATATTTTAGCTCATTTGTATAACACATATTTTAGATATATGTACACATAGATTCCAGTATATTTTGTATTTTGGCCTCTGCAATACACTATGGCCCTTTCCGCACAAGGAAGTTAAGACGGGCCAAGGCGTCCTGTCACAGAGGTCAACTGCACCTTGGATCGGACTAGGGTCGGACTATTTACCTTAGTTCCGCACCTATGTCTGATCCAAAACGCCCCCAAGTGGTCCTCCAGCGCGCTATGTGAAGACCAGAAAAAAACAGTCTTTCAGTTTTCTGGAGTACGCCATTTTGTTCCTGCTCAGTTGTGCAGATGCGCAGATTTGCACCAGTGCGAGCCTGCAATCAGCGGAGGGTGGGCTGTGGGCGTGGCCAGCTTCAGCGGTTGGTCCAGACCCACAAACAACCGGAAGCCACCATTTTGTAAGCCTCACCAGTGCGGATCTAAAGATCTCGCACTGCTCCGCATCACCCTGGAACAAACAGAGGAGCCCTGCGGAAGGGCTTAAGGGAAAGTCCGTGTCGCTTCAAGCCAAGAAGAACTGGTAAGTAATGGCACGGAGCGATTCACTCGCCTTGTGCAGAAAGAGCCTATGTCTAAAGTAAACTGCTTTCCAGAAATAGTAAGACAACAAAAGAGGGCCTCAAAGACCTTGGATCTTTAGGGTGGTTGGTGCATTTCAGACCTTGTTGATAACAACATACCAGACAGGACAAGGCTGTCTGTAAGGAGTAAACTGATTGATAGGGACATAACACAGAACACAAAGGGGTACTTTGAAACTGCTAATAAGACACCTTGAATGTAACATGAGAAACAAAGATACACGAGGGGAAGACATGAGCAGCTCGTGATCATTCCTTTTAAGGAAAACTGTAAATAAGAGTAGTGGGCACTAAATAGTGGGGAGAGGGAACTGTAAACTGAAGCAGGACTTCTTAGTTGAACCTAATAGGCTGTAACCTTTGGGGTCCTATCCAATGGGATCCCAGGGGAGGGAAAACCTGCGATGGGGACAGGGGATAAAACATAAGGTATTCAATACTGGGGTGTGTCCTTCTCTCTGGGGAGCACCCGCTTCTGCAGAAACTGTTGGGGGATGATAGGAGTTTCAGCCCCACAGAAATGCAGCGGAAAAGCCAGAGGACAGCGAGCCAACAACAGCAGCCTTGTTCCCCGGTAAGGATACTCACACACAGAGGAGTTTCTTCCAAACAGGAGGCACTTTATCTTGCTACAAAGTTCCGTTATGTACACAACAGGGAACAGATGGACAAAGGCTTGCGCCAGACACCGGTTTGGTCAACAGACAAAAACATACTGGGGATTGCTTTCTTATATACATATTTACAACCAATCAGGTAGAGGTTTGCACACCTCCCTCTACCATCTGCACACGACCCCAGTTTCTTATGCAACCTTGCAATTACCCACAGCTGGGGCATGATGCAACATCTTTGCAGTGGGCTGATCATTTTCCCAGGGTTCCCTGCCTGGAATCCCTGACAATCCCCTCCAAAATGGTCAGGCCACTGTGTAGGACATTTTCACAATCCATACATGTCATGCAATACATATTCCATAATACATACAGTAGATACATTCAAGGGTACAACTCATCTTCCACCTTACACCCTGGTGGCAAGGCCCAGTTCATCTGCCAACTTCTCATGGCCTACTACTGGAAGTGCCTTTGTGAGCAGATCCACAGATGGACAGTACTGCAAGCACAAAATCCCATCCTGGATCATTTGCCTCACATTTTGATACTATACCCCAATGTAGTCCTACACTGTAAGTTTTCTGCTTCAGTCACATGGGACAACAAAATACCCTCCTCCTGACCTTTTAGGGATAAGCATAACTTTACTTCCTGACTCAGCAAGTTGGGTACTTCCTGACCCACTTTTATTGGAACCACTTCTGGAACTAGTGCTGACCTCAGTGCGAGGCTCTTGCTTGACCGTAAATGCAGGTTCAGCACTAGGTGGCGGTGTTGAACTCTTTGGTGTGACGTCGAGTGAGACTTCTGGCTTCTCCTCCTCAGTACTTTCCTCTTCAGCATCAGCCATCACCGCCCCTCCATCTTCAGAGCTTTCAAGTGTATCCGGGACACTGTCCTTTTCCTCATCAGACATCACTGCCCCTCCATTTTCAGAGCACTCAAGTGTATCCGGGACACTGTCCTTTTCCTCATCAGACATTACTGCCCCTCCATTTTCAGGAATTTCGGGAACACCTTTCACACTTTTCCCCAGGGGAATCAAAACCTGCTGGTTACAGTGCAGTCTATCCCATCCTGAATGGATTTCAAAGTTTGCACTCCTGGAATACACTATTTTGCCAGCATGGTGTAGAAATCTATATTTGTTACCTTCATATCCCACAAAGCGTGACCGTCTAGATTTCTCCTCTCCAGACTTTCTAAAACTTGGGGGAATATACACACTAGCAAACTGACCCCAAACACGTAGATGCTTCAGGTTTGGCGCTCTACCATACAATAGGTAATATGGAGTTTGCTTCACACTTGAGCTCCACATCCTGTTTATGTGGTAGTTTGCTGTCACTATTGCTTCTCCCCAAAGTCCTGCTGGGGCTTGGGCATCCTCCATCATACAGTCCTTCATTTGTTTCCACCGCCCAATTCTTCTTTCTGCAAGACCATCCTCCCCGGGAGATGCAGGGTTGGTGGTTTTATGCCTTATGCCTTTCTTACGCATCCAGGTTTGCAGGCTATTGGACAGGAATTCTCCCCCTCTGTCTGATACAAGACTAGCTGCTTTGTAAGGAGATTCCCTCTCAACAGCATTCACCCACTCTTGGAACTTTTCAACTGCTTGACCTTTCTCTTTCAGTAGATAGACATAGGAGTACCTGGTGTGTCTGTCTACAATTACCAGGACATACCTATTTTGCCCTTCAGTTGGCTTGAATGGCCTAGCCAAATCTGCATGTACAACCTCAAAAGGCCGTTGGGTGACACACTTGCTTTTCTTGGCAATGGGGTAAGCCTTTACCTTAACCTTTTTGCATACAGAGCAATCTAGAAACTTAGGGCAATTTCTGACTTGTAACCCAGGGCATACCTTTGCCAACTCCTGCAAACTTTTGTAGCTGGCATGTCCCATCACTCTGTGGAGATAATGTACACACTTTTCATGTAGAGGTTTGTTACACAATGGTTTAACGTTTGCCACTTTTCCTTTGGGCAACATGTGGTACAACCCCTGCTTTTTCATCCCTTTTGCACAAAACATACCATTTGCAGTTATTGTACATTCCTCCCCCTCAAACACCACTTTGTAACCCTCACTGGTCAGTTGGGAGACACTCAAAATACAATTCTGCAGGTTGGTAACACACAACACATTATTGAATGATTTACCAAAGCATGGCACATATGCAGTACCCATCTTCTGCACCTTTCTTGGTGCCCCATCTGCAAGGGAAATTGCTGTTATATTTGCATTTGTAACATCATTCAACAGCTTTAAATTGTTCACCATGTGGTGAGTTGCACCACTGTCTAGCAACCACACACCACTCTCAGACTGTTCTTTTGCCACAACCACATGGCCTTCAGCCTGTGATGACACGCCCCTCCGCTTCTGGGCTGTCTTCTTCCCTCTGCTCGGCATTGGCATTCTGCAGTCCTTCTGGAGATGGCCGACTCTCTTGCATCTGTAGCAGTGTCTGGCATAGCTGCACACTGCTCCTTCTTCCAGGTCAGATGCCTCCTCCTCTTGGCGGCTGGCTTTTCTCCCCTCCGACTGCAGTCTGGAATCGAACTGCTTACGTTGGACTTCCTCCAGGATCCTCCCGGCTACCAGGTCTACAGTCAGCTCTTCCTCACGCACACCCTGCAGGCTGTACATCAAAAAGTCCCACTCCTTAGTGAGGCTTCCCAGCAGAATAAAACTTTTCTGCGTGTCTGGAATATTTACCCCCCTATCGGCTGTCTCTTGAAACAACTGTTTCATCAGCATGAGGTGCTCTCTTACACAGCTTCCGGGACATAACTTCGTGTTATACAGTATTTTCGTCCATAGCATTTTGGACAAACACGAGGAAGGTTGATGCACACGCTTCAAAGCCTGCCAGAGCTGATATGCTGTGTCTGCAGCAGCAGCGTGAATCAACTGGGAAGGACTTAAAGTAAGCAAAATAACTCCTTTGGCTTTTTCGTCAGCAACTCTGAACGCTGCTATTTGAGCAGCAGTTGCTCCTTCTGGGGGCTGTCCCTCATTTTCCAAAATGTTCCACAAGCTTTCCGTCGTCAAAGCGGCTCTCACATAAATTTGCCAGCTTTGATAATTAGCGTCGGTCAACTTTTCAAAACGCAGATAACCTCCTTCAGCCATGCTGCTGCCTTTGTAAGTAAAATGCAACAAACAAAGCAGCTGGCCGCAGTGACCTTGATGAGCTCTGGACTGAAGATTAACTGTCTCTCTGCCAAAACACAGACTCCCAAGGCACCAGAGAGCCAGGCAAACAGTCAAAACCAGTCCCAGTATCCAGAGGAAAACAACTACAGGTGCGCTGTGGATGCTGTGCACTCTGGGTCTGGGCCCATAACCACTGTTGGGGGATGATAGGAGTTTCAGCCCCACAGAAATGCAGTGGAAAAGCCAGAGGACAGCAAGCCAACAGCAGCAGCCTTGTTCCCCAGTAAGGATACTCACACACAGAGGAGTTTCTTCCAAACAGGAGGCACTTTATCTTGCTACAAAGTTCTGTTACGGAACATGGAACAGACGGACAAAGGCTTGCGCCAGACACCAGTTTGGTCAACAGACAAAAACATACTGGGGATTGCTTTCTTATATACATATTTACAACCAATCAGGTAGAGGTTTGCACACCTCCCTCTACCATCTGCACACGACCCCAGTTTCTTATGCAACCTTGCAATTACCCACAGCTGGGGCATGATGCAACATCTTTGCAGTGGGCTGATCATTTTCCCAGGGTTCCCTGTCTGGAATCCCTGACAGAAAGGTACTTTTAATAAACATTAATGCTTCAGCCGATCCTGTGCTAAATTGTTTTATGAGTCTTTTCAGCTATTTCTCACACATTCCATTTCTTGTTTCAGTATGTCTGGCTTCCCTGATTTGTTCTTCTCACATTCCTTGTTTCTATAATAACGTTGTGCAGCTTCAGACTTTCCTTTCACCTCTAAACACATCAACAGCTCAGTGTACTTTCTGCTTGAGTACAAGTACATCATTAGCCACAGCACTACATGTAGTTGTCTTCTGTTTTACCCCAGTAGCTTGTGGAGTGTCTTCTGACCTGGGAGTGTCATTTTCTGACACTATATCTTGTTTCATTTTGGATTATCTCATCATAGAGGTTCCATGGTAAACAACATTCAAAAGGCGTTTACTGCTCTTCTGTCTGTGCAGTACTAACAAGTGTTGGCTATAGTGCCACTGCTGTTGTCTCTGAGAGACAGCAATGTAGACTTGAGTCGATAGACTTGGACTCAAGTCGGACTTAAGTCGCTTCAGTGATTCGACGCAGACATAAATGATGCACTGACTCAACTCGAGTCGAGACTTGTATATTTTTAATGACTGACTTGCTGCGCTTGGTTCAGTAACAATGCATTCATCCAGGAATCTTACAACTTTGAACAAGGGTTCCGTCTCTTTTTGCCTACTGATCACATTACGATCTGTCTCAAGCCCAAAGTGTGGGTGCATTTCTCAGAGGGGAACAGCAAACAGGTTAGGCAATGGGCTTGAGGCAGGCTTGATGTCTCCTCAGCAGCCTGTCCCTCCTGCATATTGGAGGAGCCTTCTAAAACATTTCCTAGGAGCAAACGACAAGACTCATCCCCAGAGTACGGGGTGCATTTCTCGGAAGGGAACAGCAAATGTGTTAGGCAAGGGGTTTGAGGAGAAAGGATCCTTCCTTCTAAAGCTTTTGAATCTTCAGTAATGGAGAGTAAGATAGGATCCTATTTCCCACTTCCGACGCTGCATATGGCAAAATTGCAAATGTGGAGAACCGACTCTGCTTAAATTTTAAAAACTGACTTTATTTCATTCTATCCAATAATTCTGGAATTTTGGTTGGGGTATAAAGTTGGCTTCCAGACTTGAGACTTGACTTGAAAGTATCTTCAAGGACTTGAGACTTGACTTGAGACTTGGAGGTAGAGACTCGAGATTTGAATGGGACTTGGAGTAAAAGACTTAAATACATCACTGCTGAGAGATCCTCTGCCAGTGTAACCCCCCACTACGGCTGCTGCCCACTAGCTGTTTGTCATATTTACTCTGGCTTCTCAGCAAAAGCCTCTCTGATGCAGGAGACCCATCAGAATAGCCTCTTGCCTCGCAGGAGCATGCAGTTTCACCACCATGGAAAAGTGGTGTCATGGGGGGAATTCCTGGATCTAGAAAGCCCCAGTCCACACTTGATACAGTGTGCTTCAAAACTTGTTTACTGTGAAGCAGATCCCCCGTAATCAGTGAAACATTTCCTGAAAAACATGCTTAGAACTCATATTAATGAGAAATGAGCTAACCAAGAATATATGATTAACAGTATTTTAGCCTATCTATCTGGTTGCCATTCTGTGTGCCATCCTTCCTTCCTTCCGATTCCTTTTCATCCTTAACTCTTTTCTCTGTTGAAGAAACATAGTTGAGCTACCTTTGTGGAACTCCCCTCATCTGGCAGCTAAACCAAGCTGTAACTTCGGTGTGCTTCAGAAGTTATGTAAAGCTAAAATTTGTAGTCAGGGAGGCACATTTACAGTATTTTACTGTTTTCCCTATTTTAATAACGTGTTTCAATCATTCTGTCATGTTCTCTGAGCATCTGGTCTAGGGCATGGTTCATAAAAACAGTGAGAGTTAAATATAAACCCCAAGACTTTGGGTGTAATTGGACTAATTTTTTTTTTCATGAAAGAACGCATGGGGGAAAAAATTAAAGGTGCTGGTATTTGTCTGTCAGCAATACTGCTATTCCTTTGGACATTTATTACAACAATATGTCAAGGCAGAAATCCTGCCTACCCACCTATCCATCTCCCTGAAAGAATCACTTGAGTGCTAGATATTTTATCCAAATAACTAATATTTCTGTCACAGTTTTAAATGGAAGAGAATGTGATGAAATGTGTGTTTAGTTGTTGCCTGAGAAAAACTGCAGATCTCCTCTGGTATTTTTTCCTCTCTCTCTCTCTCAACACAGAGGTAGGTTGCCAAGAAACAGAGCATCCCAAAACATACTTCAGAATAAGAATCTGATGCCAGGTCCTCCTTTAGGCATTTTAGTCCTTGTGCATTGATCTTAAAGGTGGTAACTTTGGGTAGGAATGGTTTAAATAAGGTTGGAGAACCTTCTGGCCCGCAGTTCCCATCAGCCCCACTAGTATAGCCAAGGGATAGTGGGACCTGTAGTCAAAAACACTTGGGAGAGCCAAAGGTTCTTCATCTTTAATTCAAACCCATGGCCATTTCCACACTAGACTGTTACAGTGCTATTATTCCACTTTCAACATCCTATGGAATCCTGGGGTTTGCAGTTTAGGGACAGGACTTGAGGTCCCTCCCTAAACAGCAAACCCCAGGATTCCATAGCATGTTGAAAGTGGAATAATAGCACTATAACAATCTAGTGCGAAAATAGCTTAACTCAGCAGAGGTAGGAAGAGTAGAGAAAGGGGTGAAATCTTTCCTTACCCAGTAGGCTCAGGCCAAAGAAAATTGCTGAAGCCTCTCCCAGATTGTGTGTTCTTCATCATTAATAACTTTTGCCCTCTTCACCATACTCCTGAAGTTTGCTTGGCCATGCATGTCCTGATTTTCATCTGTGAAATGTTGCTGTATTTTGTCCAGAGAATCATTTTAATTTCTATTCTCACTAGTGAACACGGACTCTGAAATGTACCATTCTATGCTAGTAATTGCCTGAGTGTCCATGTTTGCATTTGAAAATAACGCCACCCCCATACAATGGTGACAATACCATACAAACCATATGTACCTTATGCTGTTGAATAGTACAGAACAATATGATTTCCCATGTGGGCTTAGTGTATTTTTACACACCGCAATGCTTTCAAGGTCTCCAGTTTCCATTGCACACCTGCTGCTATCATCCTTCTAACCTAAAAGTCCCTCCTTAACTTCTTTTTCTTTTATCCTGTGTGTTGTTTGATTGTAACCTCTTCTTTGTTTTTTGTCCCTTGAGAGACAGCTTGGCTGCCGGTGGAGGAACCAAAGAAAGCAATGAAATCTTGGAAGCAGCTGCAACAAAACAGGCCGAATTTATTCTCTGTGAAAACCTGCTGCAGAACAATTACATAGTAGAAGCTGAGCAGGCACACACGCACTTGTATTCAAAAGGGATGAGCTAACCTCCCTGGAGAGTGATTGAAACCTCAGATAAAACTAGGGAATAAACATTTATTCAAGGAAGTTCAACACTAATTCTTCCTTTTTTGGTGCCAGCAAGAGGTCTGTGTCAAGATTTCCAAAGCCAAAAGGAGACCATCAAAGTACTCAATAAATTCTATTACAGACATCTTCTTTGGTTTGCTGGCACTGAAGCTCAAGACCTGCAAAAGCTTTTGATCTGTAGATGCTGAGGTTCAGTAAGGTTTGTGTTAACAAAGAATATAGCTAAACTGTCTTGCAAAATCAGCAGGCATAGTTCTGATCTGAGATAAAGAGCAGGTGTATCAGAGTAACATGCAAATGATCTACAGTTGGCCCTCTACATTCACTAGGGTTAGGGGCACAGGACCCCCACAAAAGTGGGAACCGCACAAATATCAGAATGTGTTTGTCTGTGGAAGGGAGCCCAGGCATGATGGGGAAAATGGACACCCGTGGTCCAAACTGGGTCAGGGAAGGTAGAGGAAAAGGTGGTGGGATCAGTATGGTGCCCCTATACTTTCTCTCTTTTGCCCATCTCCTTCCTTATGTGTGTGTGGGGGCACTGGGAGAGGATTTGTGGTGCTGAAGAACTGGGTTGCGATGTATCCTTAGCTGGTCAGGCAGTGACTGGTGGAGGAGGAGGGGAACCACTGGAGGCAGATTTTTAAAGGGTTGCATGGCCTGATCAGAACTGCCTACAGTCCCCCCCCCCCCAGAAAAGAAGCATGGGGGGGCAAGGGCTGGAGAAATCCACAAATAATCAAATCTGTGAAAGTCAAATCCACAAATGTGGAGGGCCAATTGTATTTACAAAGTGCTCAGATTTGCTCTACTAAGCTCAAATATTGTATGTATGTTCAAGATTTCAGACATAATTGCCATTTAACAGCCAGCATGGTGTATTGGTTTGTGTCTTAGACTAGGACCAGGGTTTAAATTGCCACAATGGATGGAAATCCATTGGTGACACTCTCTCATCTTCAAAGGAAGCCAATAGCAAACCTCTAAATAAATCTTCAAGTTAGAATCTGCTTGAAGGCACATAACAATAACAACTTGATCTTAACTAATGGTGAGCAGGAAAAAATAAAGGCAAACCTAAGAGAGCAGATACCTAAGACTGAGACAGAATGGACAATCTTAAAACCAAATGTTTCTACTTTGGATAGTGGTACTGCAATAGAAGTCCAGGGCCCAGTTCTACAGAATGAGAAGAAGGGTAACTAAACACAGCTCTCTTACCACATTTTGAAGGAAGTTATGTCATCTGCACTGCCGGGTAAAGAGCTCCCCATTCCACCCCAAAGACTATTTCCATTTCCGCACTAGATTGTTATAGTACTGTTACAGTATTCCACTTTCAACATCCTATGGAATCCTGGGGTTTGCAATTTAAGAGAGGGGCCTCAAAGGATGTTGAAAGTGGAATAATAGCACTATATCAGTCTAGTGCAGAAACGGCCTATTACATTCAGTGCTTAATAATATCCAATTGTGGCACTGTCATTAGGATAGAATAACAGGCTGATACAGTGGACCATCTGAATTGGCCAGGTTTTGGTTCCAGGACCCCTTGTGGATACCAAAATTCATGGATGCTCAAGACCCATTATGTACAATGGTGTAGTAAAATGGCATCCTTTATATAAAATGGCAAGATCAAAGTTTGCTTTTTGGATTTTTTTTAATTTTAATATTTTCAAGCCATGGTTGGTTGAATCCATGGATACAGAATCCACAGTTATGGAGGGCTGCCTGTATGCACACTTACATGAAGAAAGAGACCCAGTGTGGTATAGTAGTTTGATGTTGGACTTGGACTCTTAGGAGAACAGGGTTCAGATCTCCGCCCAGCCATGAAACCTGCTGGGTGACTTTAGGCAACTTGCACTCTCAGCCTCAGAGGAAGGCAATAGCACCACTGCCCCTGTACTAATCTTGCCAAGAAGACCCTGCAATAGGATCACTTTAGTGTATCTGTAATTCAGAGGCATACAACAATATTATGGAGAAAAGAAGGGATGGGTGGACGAGCAGGAAGAGATTGCAGACAGTGGGCGCTTCTAAGAAAAAAGGTACCATTTCAAAAGTTAGGGCTTGACTTGCTTTGTGTCTTGGGGTTTAAAATAATTTGAATTATTGTGATGTCATTTCAAGGCCTAAATATACCCTAAAGGCACAGATCCTGTCTGTCCTTGGAAGCTATGCAGGGTCTGTCCCGGTTAGTACTTGGAAGGGAAACGGCTAACAAATGCCAGGTGAGGTAGGCTATATTTCAGAGGAAGGAACTGGCAAAACCGCCCGAGTATTCTTTGCCTGAGAAAATGCTATGAAAAATTGATGGGGTTGCCTTAAATCGACAGGTGAAGTCATATACACAGCGTTTGAAGATTGTGATACTGTGTTTCTTAGTCATAGCAATATTTGCTATCACGGATATGAAGGTAAGACTAGAAAAAGGGGGGATGCGCAGAGACAGATGGGCACAGGAAATTATCTAGATCGCATTATCTGTGTTTTAATTGATGTGAAATCCCAAAAAAGACCAAATACCTATTAAGTTCCTTCCGTGTATAAACTTTCCCAAGCAAATATAGCGATCCCTAAAAATCGACTTTTTATTACATAAAGTATTTTGCATCATCTATTTGAAGCCACGCCCTTGTGGCCTCCGCTAATTTCGACCTATGTCGACGCCACTCCTTCCACGAAAAATAGTGGGATACACGAGCGTCCCTTTTCTCACGTCCCGTGCTTAGAGCCGAAGGATATTAGTTTTGTTTTTTGGCCGCTCTCCTAAAACTTCCATCCTTCCGAACGCGATCGAGCCATTCAATCGGCCTATCACTAATCCGTGTTAAGGGAGTCGGAGACCTTTTCCACACTAGCCTTCTAAAAATGCTATTATTCCACTTTCAACATCCTGTGGAATCCTGGGGTTTGTAGTTTAGGGAGGGAGCATTTAGAATTCTCAGCCAGAGAGCTCTTGGGCCTCCCTAAACTGCAAAGCCCAGGATTCCATAGCGTGTTGAAAGCGGAATAACAGCACTATAACAAGCTAGTGCGGAAAAGGCCGGAGTGGCCACCTTTTGGGGGCTTTTTGCCCGAGCCGGTTGCCTGCAGGTCTCGCCATCTTACGGCGTTAGCAGAAGGGGACGTACTTGCCAGGAAGGGAAGAAAAATGGTCGTGCGCGCCTCCGTCCCCAGGCTCTCCAAGGAAGGGGAAGGGGCGCTTAGGTGGGTGGATGATGGGCAAGGCGAAAACCGAAAAGCGGGCCAGAGAGCTGCTTTCGCCTTCTGTTGTGGCTCGTTGTGGCGGCGGCGGCAGCAGCAGGTGGATGCCCATAGGATCGCCGCGGAGAAGGCTGGCTTGGCGCAAGACAGTACGAACCCTCCATCTTCCCTCCCTCCGGGCCACCCCTCCCCTCCCTGCCTCCTGCGCGGCCTCCCTCTGGCTCAGACCACACCCACGCCCACCCTGCTTTCCCCCTCGCTCTCCCCCGGGGGAGCTGGGAAGCGGCGGCGGCGGCGGCGGCGGCGGCGGCAGGAGCCTGGCCAGCCCTGGCCGCTGCGAGTGGTTGCCAGGAGGCCGCGCGTCCGCCCTGCGCCCTGTGATTGGAACGCTGCTCTCATCCATCACGGCGGCGCTGGTGGCGGCGGCGGCGGCGGCTGCGCCCGCGTAGGGCGCCTCCTGCTTGCTCATCGCGTGTGTCTGCCTGCCTGCCTGCCTGCCTGGCAGCCCGGGAGTGGGCAGCAGAGGCCATGCCGAGGCTACGGGCTTGAGGCAGAAGAGGCTGGTGGCTGGCTTTCTTGGCGAGCCCTGAAGCGGAGAGACAGGGAGGGAGGGAGGGAGGGAGGGAGGCGCGCACCCGCCCCTACCTACCTCTCCACCCAACGCGGCTCACCCATCTCTGGCTTTGGAAATCATGAGTCCGGCGTGAGCGCAGCCGACGGCAAACGGGCATCTCCATGGTGCAGGACGGCGGTATGTCCCGCACACCTTACAGCTCCAGCCAAGACATCCAGATGGAAGTCTTAGACAATCCTGGTCTCCAGGTGAGGAGGGGAGGGGAGGAGAGCGCGAGGGCGCGTGGGGCCCGATCCGAGGCTGCCCGTCGGGCGGATGGGCGGTTTCCTTTTTCCGAGCCTCTAGGTGGAGAGGACTTTTTGAGCAAGGCGTGGGGGAACTTTGGAGGTGGAGACCCTACCTAAAGGGAAGGAAGGATGGGCGGAAGGGGAAAGTGAAAGAGGGAAGAAGAGAGCAAATAAATCGGGCATGGTCTGGAGGCAGGGGCTGATCCCCCCTCGTTCCTAGTTAAATTAGTTCCTCTTCCCTGCTCGCCCGCCCCTCCCCACTTTCTCAGCACGTACCTGGCCGAGGGGATGATGCTGGCGAAGGGAGCGGGGTAGCGCCTTTCTATTTCCTTGAGACCTCCTTTCTGCCTTTGATGGTGAATCCACCGTCAAGGGTAGGTGGATGGGTGGTGAGCTTAAGGAGGAAGTGGAATTCATGGGGTTAAAGCAGCAATAGCGGCAGGAATGGCTTTCAAAGGGGCTTGAGTAGCAGTCCCTCTGGTGCATGGGGAATGTAACTTGCAGAGCCCTTCTCCCTTGGCCAGAAGCTCCCTTGGGGCTTCTGCTTCCTGATTTGATTCCAGACACCAGGAAGGCCCAGTTAGTGAACAACAAAACAAAACAGGAGAGACATATGAAGCTGTTTCTGTTGCCACTGTTGCCACTGGGCTGTTCCTGCAAACAGATGAGCTCAACTCACCACCCGTTTATCTATCCATCCGTCCATCTGCACATGCAAACAGATGGCAAAACCAGACCCAAAGAGGGACTTTGACAGTGCATCTCTGCAAACAGAGGAAGGGCGTGCGTAGGTTGCACTGCACTCTATAACACACAAGCTCTTTTCCTGGATCTGGAAAGGGCATCAGGGCACAAACTGAAGGCATCTTTGGGGATGAGAGGACTAGGCAGTGTCCTCTGCCAATGAGTTCCAGAATCATCTCTCATGACTCAGATTGCTCCAGTCTAAAAATCAAGAGTAATGGTTCAAGGAATTTGGGTAACTCCCCTGCTTCATGTAGGAAAGGTACTTGTGGGATCTGCAAGGACAACTGGAGATGATAGATAAGGATAATTAGGGGTATATCTACATCTAGAGCTTTGAACACTTACTTTTTAGACTACAACTCCCAGAATTCCCCAGCCAGCATGTGAGGGGAGTAACTTTTCCAGGCTCTCAACAGGTTTCTGAAGGGTGTGAAAAACTGGGAAGGAGGAAGAACCTATGCTTTTTTCTGTATAAGGTACAGTACTCTAGGCGAACAGTTCTAGAAGGCAAGGTTAACCCAACATCGCTCTTGTATGGCCCTGTTCTTTTAGATTTGAGTAGCATCTCCATTATCCACCACTGGGTTTTACATTTACAAAGCCAGATTTATTCAGCCACTCTTCACAGTTAAGACATCAGTATGCTGTTTTTCTTGATCCTGGGGGCTTAATCTTTACACAGTTGGAGGTACTGAGTCCCCCAACTCAGACTTCTTGTGCCATCATCTAAAAACCCAAGACATTTGCCTCACTCCTTCTCTTGTTTATCATAGTTTTCATCCTTTGTGTGTTGGAACACCAAATTCACATTCTTAGCAAGAATCCCAGTAGGCCATAGGAGCTAGATGGTCCAAGTTAATTGGCTTTGGTTTTCTGGTAGTCTACTATTAACTTGTTAGCCTTCCTGTCCTGCAGGCAAAAGATTGACCCCCATGTGGAGACAGGAGGTGAGGATAGTCATAAATTATCCTGTGGTTCCATGGATAATTTATTGGACTGGTGGAACTTCGGGTTTTTGGCAGGGAAGATGAGTAATTGATGCTGTTGAGACAAATTAGAATTATACATCCTAGGGATGAGCTAGGGGGGATTCTGAGCTCAGTTATTCTGTTTATTTTATCACAAGGAGTAGAGGAAATAGTGAATAGTAGATGTTGCTGAATCTAGCGAGCGAATCTGGGCAGTGAAAGACAACAATTCAGGTGGAGCCGCTTGTCAAATATAGATAGCAGGAGATGCCAAGACATTAAGAGTCTTTCTCTCTCCCTCCCTTTAGGATGTGCAGATAATAATAGAACCAAAATAGGTAACTCTTAGTGCCAGAATGTGCCAAGATAAGTAGGAAATGCTAAGTTGCTTGAGACCTGTTGATTGTACGTAAGGGATGGGAAAACGCCAAGTTCTTTAGACTTTTATGAGCTTGAGAGGAGTGTAGAAAATGCCAGCTTAAAGGGATAGGATCTCGAAAGGAAAATACGAGATGCATTGCCTTCTTTTGATGGAAACAGCAGGCTGTATCTTGTGTGTAGAATCCCCCTTTAGGATGCATGTTTGTTCCTGCTGGTGGGTGGCAGAATATGTGGTCCTTAATTGAGCCAGTCTAGTTCTGTGCAGTATTCGTCCTCCCCAGTCGCAACCCGAATCTGTTGCTTTTTCAGCTCCTTTAGTAGTAAAGTAGTAGTCCCCTGCTTTGTCAGAGCCACATAAAAAGGAATACCAAATCCACTGTGGGTCAGAAGGATTTCTTGTGTGTGTATAATGTCACAAGCAAGTACACCCTTTCCTTCAGGCACTTCCTTTGTCCCTCGCCTTTGTGGTCCCCCAGGTGGTGGATCCCCGACCGCTTGCTGCAGCTATGAATGACGCACGTGCCTTAATTAGAACAAGGAGGGGGGAAAGGCCTAAAAATACCAGCCTCGGTCTCTGCCTCCTTGCCTTGCCCTGCCTGGCCTTAGAACTACGAGAACCATGTCTGCGGGGGCCTGGTAACAACTGGCTTCCCTCAGACAGCTGTCCCTCTCCCTCTCCCTGAGACATGCTTGGGAAGTGTTTAGTTCATTCCAGGCCTGGTTTCTCTCGCCTCCTCCCAACACACCCAGTACAGAAGGGTCTGGATTTTTGCGGGGACTTTTGTGAGAGACTGTTCCAAGGCAAAACGGACAGTCATCCCCTGGGGGACAGAGGGGGCGGGTAACGTGATTCTTCGAAGCAGGTGAAAGAAGGAAGCTGATAAATTCTACTTCCCCTCTCCTAAAAAAGGAACATGGTGGCTCTTGCTTGCTCTCTGTATTAAGAGAAGCCGGGGAGTTGTAAGCAGGAAAGGGGGGCGTCTTTGAAATTAAGGGGAGAAGGAAGCATCGCCCTGGGGACAGACTGCAGGAGTAGAGCTGACAGCTGGAGAGAGCTCCTGTACCTTCGAGGGTTGTGTAGAAGAGGGAATTTCAGGAGGTGTTGTTTGTCATGCAACCAGGTAGCAAGCAACACTTGCTCAAATTCCCTCTTGTACACAACTGTTAAAGGCAAGGGAGCCCTTACTTGGGCAACTCTGCACAGGAGCCTGGTTTATAGCGAAGTGCTTGGGCAGTGGGGGAGGCCCTCCTCTTCCCCCCCACTAGCTTTTAGTCTTAGATTTATTTGCCTATTCATCATCTTTTGCTGACTTCCCATTAGCTTTCTGATCTGCTCCAAGGAGAACAGCACTAAGTCTCCTTCACTTTCCTACCTAATATCTAGGAAAATCTCCTGTCAGATATAACAGGGATAAAAAAAAAATGTAAGCCCCCCCCATGACATTGAACTGCATTTCCTAGTATCCCTAGCCAGCCCAGCCAGTGGTGAAGAATTCTGGGAATTACAGTTTCCCAAAATCTGGAGGGGCACATACTTCTCACACCCATGATCCTAAATACTGAAAGAGGTTCATGTATGTAATCTCAATAGTCCCTGCAACAATCCATCACAATAACCCAATTTTATTATCCTCATTTTACAGCTTGGGGCATCAAGGCTAAAGAAAGGAAGGAAAATTGTCTTCCCTAAAGGGATTTTGTGAGCTCATGGGTTGAACTGAAGTTTGAACTGCAGTTCGCAACTCATGCTCTTACTCTGGGGCACATTAACTTCCTGATAGATGGAGAGAACTATTCTGCTTCCCCACACATCATCCACTCAGAAAGATGTATTTTGAAGTTGGTGGTGTTGGTTATACAGCCTCCTTTGGGGAAATTCCATTCCTAACCTCTCTCACACAGGGGCACTGTAGGGAAGGAGTCAGAAACTACTGTTATCAGGCCATTTCCACACTATACTGTTATAATGCTATTATTCCACTTTCAACATCCTGTAGAATTCTGTGGTTTGTAGTTTACTGAGGCCAAAGAGCTCTCTGGCTGAGAATCTTAAATACCCCTCCCTAAACTGCAAACTCCAGGATTCCACAGAATGTTGAAAGTAGAGTAATAGCACTATAACAGTGTAGTGTGGAAATGGCCTCAGTTCTTCTCATCTATACATCTTCTAATTTAGTGTGACTCAACCACGCCCCCCAAAAAAACCCTAGATATCCACCTGTCATTTATTTATTTATTTGAAGTATATCTTGGTCACAAGTAGAGGCTGAGGGATTATGGGAGTAGTAGTCCAAACAGTACTTTTTCCAAGCTCTGGTTATGCAGCCATGGCTTACAACACTGTGTTGGCAGACAAGTTGTGTACCTGCTTGAGATGCTCATGTCTGTGCACATATATACACATGCTCATGTGCTTAGGAAAAAGATGAGTAAGCATCAAAAGAACCAAAAAGGAGGAGGTGGTGTGCAAGCAAGAGGGATATGTCAGTAATTCATGGAAACATGGTTTCACCCATGGTGCTCATATGCTCCGAGTGGTCAACTTGTAATTCTCCAGGTGTGGTTGGCCTTCAGTATTCATGACCCCTCAATAATGACCACAGTGGCTAGGGTTGATGGGAGTTGCAATCCAACAATATCTACAGAGCCATGATCTGCTCTCTTCAGTCTGATCTTTTGTAGGTAGAACGAGAAAAGTTGAATTTCAGCAGAATTCTGTGTGGGTGGGTGTGCATGCATACAAACAGTGCTTCTAGGATCATAAGATGCTTTCTTACGCATACATTTCTATCTGCCTTCAGCAGAAGTGCAGGCGTCCATTTAGCTTTGAAGAAATGTGAACCTTTTCCCACTGTTTTCATGCAAAAATGAGCCATTGGAATGGCAAGAAGTATAAAGTTATGTGTCTGGTTGACAGAGCTTGGAAAAGTTAACTTCTCTGAGCCCTGTTCATTGATATATATATTGTATTTAGGATGAAAAGAAACCACTGGTTAAGCAGCTTACTGGTTTTGTTGTTGTGTTCCTTCAGATAATTTCTGACTTATGGCGACCTTAAGGCAACCATATCACAGGGTTTTCTGGGACTGAGAGTGTACAACACACCCAAAGTCACCTAGTGGGTTTCCATGACCAAGCAGGGAATTGAACCCCAGTCTCCAGAGTTGTAGTCCAGTGCTCAAACCACTATACCATTTTGGCTCTCACTTTACTGGTACATAGCATATAAATCTGGAGCATATGAACTCATAAGTCTGAACCAGGGGTATGTCCCTCCAGATGTTGGACTGTAACTCTCAACAGGTTTGGGCAGCATTGGCAGTGGTGTGCAATGCTGGGAGTTGTAGTTCGACATCATCTAGAAAGCCATGTGATTCTAACTCCTGACCTAAACTCAGTTGTTAGTCCCAACTGGCTTAGACAGATTGAAGCAATGGAAACTTGATAAATCAACATACATGCTCCATTTTCTGTCCCTCATGTTGGATGTGATGGTGGGAGTTGCTCTCCAACACATCTAGAGGGCATCAAGTTGGGGAAGGCTATCAAAATCAGACCTGCATATAACTGGGGTTGGCTTTAGAGTGATGAAAGAAATGGTAGTTTTAGAGGCTGCAATTTATTCCTGGTCATCGTATGCAGGCATCTTTGCCTGCAGGATTTTTTTCCCCCTTATCTTTCTTCTGATGAGACCTTGGAGCAAATGTGAATTGTTTTGATCCAGGGCCTCCTGTGAGGTGTGGTTTCCCCATTATTATTGCTAATATATTTTGCAAGATAATTAGTGGTTTGGTATCCTTCCACCACCATCCACCTCTGTTCTGGGAATTGGTGTCTGGCTTGTCATGCTGTGAGTGGTTAGCCCTCCAAGGAACATGAAGCTGCTATGAAACCAGTGGACATCTGCTGCTTACGTCAAATGGTTATGCATCCTCACTGTGCAAGGCTGGTTATCTTCACCCTTTGCAGCTGTCATTGGGAAGCTGCAATAAGAGCTTGGGAACATCTGTTTTTGGACCACAACTCCCAGAATCCCCCAGCCATCACGATCACTAGCCATGCAGGCGCAGGATTCTATGGCCGTTTCCGCACTACACAGTTATAGTGCTATTCTTCCACTTTTAATATCCTATGGAATCCTGGGATTTACAGTTTAGGGAAGGACATTTCAAATACTCAGCCAGACAGCTCTTTGGTCTCAGTAATCTACAAACCCCAGAATGCCACAAGATTTTGAAAGTGGGATAATAGCACTATATTAATGTAGTGCGGAAATGGCCTGAGAGCTGCAGTCTGAAACAGTGATATTCCTAAGACCTGATATTGGCTGAGATAAAAGGGTTAAATAAAAACTGCCACCATATACTGCAAGGAGGACAGCATCACCAGTGACAATGTGTTCAAACCTGAAGAGCTATAGATGCTTACTTAAATGAGAAAATAATCCTGACAATATTAAGTCTAGATTTAAAAACATAAGAAAAGTTAAGGAATTGCCTGTACTTTGGCTTCTGATGGCTTTTAAGAGTGTTGTGCTGTTTTTATTCTCTGTTTTAAATTAAAGTTTCAAATACTGTTAATTTGGGTGTTTAATCCTGTTTTAATCACAACTTTTTGTATGTTTTTTTTAATCCTTATGTAGTTTTGTTGGTAATTCTTCCTACTTTGGAAGCCCCCTGGAGTCTCCGTTTGGAGACTATGTGTCTGTATGTGCTGAAGTCACCCATCAACTTATGGTGACCCCATGAATTTCATAGGGCTTTCTTAGGCAAGGAATATTGAGAGGTGGTTTTGCCAGATCCCTCTGAAACATGGCCCTTTCCGCATGGCATTTTCCATGCAAAAGGGTGCCTGGAGTGTCGTGCGATTGTGAGGAGTGATCTGCACGACACACTCACAATCACGTGATGCTCCAGGGGCTGGCAGGCGCCAGTCGTGCCCCTTTTCATTTTTGGCTGGAAGCCGAAAATGGTGCACGATCGCGCATTGCTCCCGGGAGCCTCCGGAGCCGCGCCGGTTGCGCTTCCTGCCCCAGCGCAGCCTGGGAAACTCCCAGGCTGCGCTGCAGAAGGAAGAGACGGGGGTCTCGCACGGGCAGGGAGCTCGTGCGGAGCCGAAGGACCCCGGACGCGAGAGCCTCTCGCCGGAGGCTGCTTGCGCAATCCCCACACCCCAGTGCCAGAAGAAGGTAAGGTGTAGAAAGGGCCATAGCCTACAACACTTGGTGGTCTCCCATCCAAGTACTAACCAGGGCTAACCCTGCATATTTTCCAGGATCAGATGGGATCTGGTGTCTGCAGTGTTTAGGCCATGGTATAATGGGAGGAAGAGTAACTTAACCATCCACAAAAACTGTAGGGGTCTGAATTTTGAGAGGAGGAAACCCCATTTAAACTCCCCCTCCCAAATGTCAAGGCCAGCTGAACCCATATGGTACACATAGGCGAATTTGATCTCTGGTCACTGTGGAATTTGATCTCTGATCATTTCTGAGCCTTTATTTCAATTTCTGAGAGAGCACTTGATCACTGTTTGTCAGAACTTGATCATTCTTTTGGTACATGTGGGAAGAATGTCATCATTTGTGATAGAGGAGGGGAATGTTTATTTGGGGCCAAATTAGTAAGGGTTTGGGGGACTGCATTTCAGTTGTGGACAAGATCAATCTATACACATCAATCTGTACAATGCTATACACATAGGAGGTGGCCAGGAGCAAAGTGGGTGGGGAGAGACCCAATTCTTACACATTTGGAGTGGCCAAGCGTATGCAAATTGCAGCTAAATTCTGCACATGTCTGCTTAGGAACAGACACCCTCCAACATTTCGCAGATGAAAACTGGGATAAGTGTGGCCAACCAACATCAGAGTATAGTCAAGATGGCAGAAGTTATAAATGAAGAAGAACAGGCAAGCTAGGAGAAGCTGCCACAGTCTGCTTTTTCCTGAACCTACCTTGAAGAGCAAGATCCTGTCTTCTTCTCTCCTTCTTGAGTGCCAGCTACTTTTGCACTTTGAACTCATTTGCAGCAATGGAAGTAAGCTGAGGACCAAGGAGGAAAGTGAGAGAAGAAGAGAGAAAGCAGCTGGAAAAAAATGGGATGACAGAGGATTAATCAGGACGGTCCCTGCCAAATTGGGACAGTTGGAGAGTGTGGAAATAAACTTTCTTTCCTGAAAAACTTGGTTCAGTTCCATGCAATAGCTTTTTCACTTGTAAACCTCAGCTGAGTTCTAATCAAAATACTGATGTTAGTAATGGGCTGGATGAGTGTGAATGTATTAAAGCCTAGTGTAGACAATTTAGAGGTCCTTTTGGTCAGTCAAAAGGCAGATCAATGAACAGGGATTTAATCTGTGCTGGATAAAGTTACATTCTCTTTGAGGAGGCAGGTTTGCACTTTGGATGTTCTGCACTCTCAAGTTCCCACATTTCAGTAATAGCCAGGAGTGCAGTTGCACAGCTGGATTTAGTGTACCAGGCTGTGCCTGTTCCTGGAGTTGTCTGATCTGGCCACGGTGAAATATGTCTTCGGCCATTTCCACACTAGCCTGTTACAGTGCTCTTATTCCACTTTCAACATCCTATGGAATCCTGGGGTTTGCAGTTTAGGGAGTGGCCAGTCAACAAAAGTAAAACCTGCAAATGTGGAGGGCTTACTGTACGACACTGTCACCAGCTACCGGTCCATTTCTGGTCACAATTCAAAATGATCTTTGACCTAAAAAGCCCTATATGATAGTTCAGATGGTTAGAAAGACCATGTTTTCCCATATAAGTTAGCCCAGGGTGTGAGATCTGCAGGAGAGGCCCTTCTCTCAGTCCTATCACCTTTAGACCTATATCTGGTACAGACATAACAGAGGGCCTTCTGGTGGCCACTCTGTGGTTATTGAATTCACTTCCAACACATGCTAGACTAGATCTTTCCCTGTTCCCCTTCTGCCTTCTAGCAAGGTCTTTTCTGTTTAGGCAGGCCTTCAGGCAATCTGATATAGACAGGGCTTTAAATGGATAAGCCGCATCTTTTAATATTTTAATTTTATTATTCTTGATGAGTTTTAAACTTAATTTATGGTTTAACAATAAGACGAATTTGATTTTTATTCATATAATATTGTGCTTTTATTGGTAGCTTTTTTTTTAATTATGTCAGGAGATGTTTTCCATCCCAGCCATGACAGAATGGTAAGAGATAAATCAGACAGATAGATAGAGCTTCTTATCCTTGATTACTGAATAAAAATGTCAATAGCAGAAGTTTGCCAGATGGAAGCCATTACAGGATGTAACCCAAAGATCCTCTTTTCTGATTCACTCAATATATGGCCATACTGCCAGGGGAATTCTGAAGTTGGAGTCCAAAAAGTAACTTTTCTAAGCTCTGTTCCGATTTATGATTTCATCAGTTCATCTTTTCAACTGTCTCTCCTTTCCTTTATATTCCCCATTCTTTGTGCAGTATAATATTCTTTCATCCTGCCCATTTAATGTAGATATAAGCTCTTTCTCAGCTGGGGCTGTACTAGTTCTGTATAGCACTTAACATGTTTTTAGCATTAACTGCATGTTAAAGAGTTCATTGCTTTTCGTCATTTCGTACTTTCTCTGGCAAGGTCAGGATGCTATTAATCTCAACCTTGGAGATGGTGGAGCATGGCAAGAACACTGCAAATCTGCTAGATTAGTGTCAGGTTGTAGTGATTCCCTGTCATAACAGTAGTCACGTAGGAGAACCTGGTTACACACACGCATATACACATATACAGGCACATGTGTATAACTCAGCAAATATAATATAATATAATATAATATAATATAATATATATACTTACACCTCTCTCTCTCTCTCTCTCTCTATATATATATATGTATATATTACACCATATGTATATATACCTTGCATATTGTATATCATGCTAATACTATGTTTGCTGTCATGTATGAGAAACTACCTGCATATATGTGTATGTGACAAATTGCTATAATATGTCAGTTAAAGGAGAAGGGAACTGGAGAAAAGAAGCAGGGGAACTGGGTATGCACTGTGTTAGAAGAACAAAGTGGTGTTGATACAGTGGCGAGGTTTAGGAAAGGAGTCACCAACTCCTTGAGGTCAAGAAAGCCTGGGAAATGCACCAACCTGGGAAAACTGGGCAATGCTTTACTAACCAATGAAAACGTACGCCCTTTCCACACTATACTGTTATAGTGCTATTATTCCATTTTCAACCTCCTATGGAATCCTGGGGTTTGCAGTTTAGGGAGGGGCATGTAGAATTCTCAACCAGAGAGCTCTTTGGCCTCAGTCAACTACAAACCCCAGAACTCCACAGGATGTTGAAAGTGGAGTAATAGCACTATAACAGTGTAGCGCGGAAATGGCCTTAGTGTAAGAGAATTTATACTAACAGCCTATACAAAATCTATGATTGCTATACAGATCAGTTCTGGCAACTTCTGTGAAAGTGTGCAGCTGTTATCCATGACAATCCTTTGAATGAACTACTGTTAACTTCCGAGTGTGTTATTTGGAGCAGTTGGGCTTATCCTGTACAATTACATGACAATGAATGGTCATGTAATACAATTACAGGACCTGTGGCCCTCCAGATGCTGTTGGAGTTTATCTGTGGTCAGTCCCAGCCAGCATGGCCAATGGTTGGGGATGATGAGCTTTAATCTAGCAATATGTGGAAGGCAACAGGTTCCTTGGCGTAGCAGGGAGTCAGCGCATGATATTACTGAGAACTCTGCCTGCTTATATTGCTCTGCTGTTTGCACTGTCTCTAATTTTTTTTTCTTGTGTCCTCTTCGACCTCCTAGGGGAAATACAGCAAAAGGAAGAACCGCTTCAAGCGTTCTGATGGCAGTACCTCCTCTGACACAACTTCAAACAGTTTCGTCAGGCAGGTAAGAGCCAGCCAAAGGAGGGAATGAGAATCCATGCTCAGAAAAAGAAAAAAAAAGAGGAATGCAGTGAGGTGATGGGAGAACTGCAAAGTCTGTATGGAAGGAGATTGATGCCTGCTTGCATTCTATTAATGGCTTATTATTTCAGGACATTTGAAGTAACAGAGCACCTTAATGCCATTGTTTCCATTCAGGAATTTCAAGATCATCGCCCTACAGTAGATGCAATTTTTATTGCAATCTTGACCATTTCCACACTAGACCGTTATAGTGGTATTATTCCACTTTCAACATCCTATGGCCCCTCTCTAAATTGCAAACCCCAGGATTCCATCGGGTGTTGAAAGTGGAATAATACCACTATAACAGTCTAATGCAGAAATGGCCCTTGTTATTATTTTCTCTGTGTGTGTGTTTGTGTGTGTGTGTATACTTTCAAATCATCTGTCAACCTGTGGTGATCCCATGAATTTCCTTTACCTGCTGCAAATGTGCAGCTCAAGGAATAGGAACCAAATTTGGATGGAGTTTGAGGACTGTGTGGAGTGAGGATTCCTTTCCAAATACACTGCTGTAATCCCTTCCAATGGTTTATGTAGCCTTTTCACTCCTGTGCCAAGTTTCTCTTCTGTGCTTTGCCTTTCTGTTCCTTGTCTTTCCAAAGTATCATGTAAGAAAAACAAATCTTGCAAGCAGAATGTTGTGTGTCTTTTAGTGTATATCAGATTACATAATGTGAATATGTATATTCTGACCATCTTCTTTAGGCAACCCCTTCTCGCAGGCAGTAACCATCTCAGTGGGAAGTGTTATGTTGAAGAACAAAAGTGGTTTCTGTGTTAGACAACACAAACTAAGCATGCCTGCTGGGTCTCCTTTTGTAAAGGGCACTGAGAACAAAATAGCAGATGGCTACGCAGGCAGAGGGTTGTGGTGACATAGGCTGAAAACCTGTATCTACTTGACTGGAAATTGGCCTCTCTGAATTTGCTGTATAGCAAAGGAGGGCAATCGTAGTAAGCCCAGGGGGCATTTTTTTGCCCATGGAATTTTCCTGGATCCACAAAGACCACCAAAAATGTCCACCTTGTTGCCCAAACCTCCAAAGTGGAAGTGTCCGTAAGTCCACTTCTGGTTTTAGAAATGTGGCGTCAAACACACATGTACACACAGATTATTTCAAGTTTCTTTGTATGATCATAAAACCTGGACAATGAAAAAGGCTGACAGAAGGAAAACTTGAAATATGGTGCTGGAGGAGAGTCCTATAGATACTATAGGATTGCCAAAAAGTCAAATCAATGGATCCAAGAACAATCAAGCCTGAGCTCCCACTAGAAGCCAAAATGACTAAACTGGGGTTATCATCCTTTGGCCATGTCATGAAATGACATGACTCACTGGGAAGTATAATAGTAGGAAAACAGGAAGACTGTGTTACAGATGGATTTATTCAGTCAAACGTGCCAGAACACTGACTTTGGAAGAGCTGAACCGGGCTGTTAATAGCAGGGCATCTTGGAAATGTCTCATTCATAGGGTCACCTGAGCTGATTTGACAGCAAATAGCAACTATTTCTTTATTCATATCTCATCCTTCAGCCAAAAAGGCTCCCAGAGTTGCCTACAAATTGATAGGACCTTTGTGCACTACACTGTTACAGTGCTATTATTACACTTTCAACATCTTATGGAATCCTGGAGTTTGCAGTTCAGGGAGGGACCTTTAGAATTCTCAGCCAGAGAGCCTTTGGCCTCAATAAACTACGAACCCCAGAATTCCACAGGATGTTGAAAATGGAATAATAGCACTATAACAGTGTAGTGCAGAAATGCCCTTAGTTTGACAGTTCCCTGCTATCAGGCTTACAGCAAAACAACAGCTAAGTTAAACTAGGTCTGCTACCTATTTAAAAGGTGAATTGGAGGTTTTCAAGATAAGCAATTCTTCCTTTTGCAGGGGGGCGGGTCAGAGAAAGGATAGTCATGTGAAAACGAGAGTACTGAAAACAGTGGTAGCCCTTTGCCTCCGTCTGCTGTCTGAGATTCTTCTATTTAAACTCTCAAGCTAAAGCATATGGAGGATCTAACTCAATGATTCTAGAATCTAGGCCCCCAAATGTTGCTGGACAACAGCTGGTAGAATCCCTTGCCAGTGTGGCCAGTGGTTGGGGATTTGGGGAATCTTAGTCCAGCAAATCTGGGGATTCCAAACTGAGAATCACTGGTTGATCATAAATGCTTTTAAAATGGAGCAAGGAGGGTGATTTTGAGAAGAGCTAATGAGACAAGGTGCATCGGCTTCCCATCATGCAAGTCAATGAGTAGCAGTTAGACAATACAGGTGGGGAACCTTCAGCTTTGCAATACAACTCACACAGTCCCAGTGCTGACTAGGGCTTATGGATGTTCGGGTCCAAAATGCGAAGGATTAAAGGCCCTCGATCTCTGTAGTACAGAGAGAGGAATGGCATTGAAATCTGAAGGTTTATTTGTGTCCCTCTTCCTACAAAGGAAAAAATTCAGAAAGGTAGCAGGATCAAAGACAAGCCATTTCGTCTCCTCCCACATCTCGGTTGCTAGCCTGGGCTGTCCTGTCTTTTTAAACCATCACTGGCTTGTTAGCTGTGTTCCATTTCACTGCTAATCCTGTTTAGGCAATGGAGATGCCCATGAGGTGTAAACCCATCTGGAACTCTGAGATTCTATTTCCTTCCAGCTGTTGTTGATGGGTGTGCAGTCATAGTGATAGTTTTTTCCAGTTGATTGATTGACTCTCAGGTTTGATACCTGGCCCAAAAGAGAAAAAAAAAGTCTCTCCCCATCCCCAAATTTAATGGCTCCGCGTTTCAGCTACTCTTATCTATTTCTTTCCTTAGCAAGAAGCATCTTCAAAAACAAATGGACTCCTCTTCATCCATTGCAGAGGGAATCAAAAAGGTTGCCATAGCAATTCTCCAGCTGGCTGAGTCTCTGGAACACAGTGTTAAAAGAAGTAACTAAGTCCTTGAAAAGTAGATTGTAGAAGGTAGATGCAAATCAAACAGAGAAAATATCTTTTCTTTTGACAGAGACCACTCTTGTGGTTTCTACCTCAGGGCAAAATTCATGGTCTTATGTATAAAAAAACCAGAAGATATCTGAGGTGAGATACATAGGTATTTTCCTTCACAACTTGGAAATGTTATCATTTTGGGCTACAACTCTTGGAATCCCCTAACAGGCATCTGGGCTAATGATTTCTGGGAGCTGTACTCAGTTGCCAAAATCTATTGGTTAATTTCAACTGGAGTAGACCCACTGAATCAACAATATGTGGCATTTTAGTACTCGTGCAAGTTTCATTCATACAACAGGCCTGCTCTGATTGAGACTCTGGCCTTTTCTGCAGTTTACCTCTGTCCTAGTGGCGCCCTGTGACAATAGCAGCTGTGGGAACCAGGAAGCGTGATGGTCACACCTCTTCCTGCCACAGTGCAGCCAGGTACTGTCCCAAGCTGCGCTGGGGCGGGAAGCACAGCCATTGTGCTTCCAGGACCTCCACAGCAAAGGTTAAGTGCAGTGCATGGCGGGAGGGTGGTGTGATTGCCAGTCATTGATGGGGAAAACCCATCAATTATTTGTGGTGCAATTTGTGGTGCAACCTGGGGACAGGAGAAGGATGGGTCTGAGTTGACATTGTGCATAAGTGTTGTCCCATCCCTGTCCTTCTCCTGTCCCTGTGGGGAGTTGGGTGTGTCACACAGAAAGGGCCTAATAGTATAATTTTGACCCCCAAAACTGGCTTTTCTAAACCCCACCTGTTACTTCCTGGAGTCATTCTCTACTAATATTAAGAAGAGGCAGTGTAGGTCTCCTCATCATGGCATTATGTTTCTGTGGTGGTAGGATTGCATGCTTCTGTGAGGAAAGAGAATATGTTGACAATAGTGATACTGCTGGTAAGGTTTCCCATGTCAGACAGGCTTTTGCTAAGGAGCCAGACAGCTACTGGGCAGTAGTAGTCGGGGTCATGTTGGCTGAGGATCTCTCAGAGACACCAGCAGTGGCACCATAGCTAACACTTGTTAGGACTGTGCAGAAGCAGGCATGGTAACCCCCTTTTGAATGTCTTTTACTGTGACAATCCTGTGATGAGATAATCCAGAATGACAGAAGTGCCAGAAGATGACACTCCCAGGTTGGAAGGCACTCAATATGCTACTGAGGTAAAATAAAGGACTACTACAGATAGCATTATGGCTAATGATGCAGCTGGACTCAAGCCTAAAGGACATTCAGCTGTTGACGCGTTCAGAGGTTAAAGGAAAGTCAAAAGCTGAACAACACATAGGAATGTGGAATGAGAGAAGCATGAATCTGGGGAAAGTAGACATAGTACAACAAGAAATGGATTGTATAAACGTTGCAATACTTGGGATAAGTGAGCTAAAGTGGACTCGAATGAGATATTCTGACTCAGATAATTAAACAACATTTTACTTGGGAAATGAAAATTTATGAAGAAATGGAGTGACGGTATTAAAGAGAGATACAGCAAAAGTAATCAAAAGATATAATGCAAAGTCTGATGGAATACTGTCAGTAAGACTTTGGGGAAAACCCACCAGCGTAACCATAATCCAAGTTACAGAGGCAAAAGAAGAAGAAGTTGAAAGATTCTGTGCTGGAGTCCAGGAGAAAATTGGCCACATGCCAACACAGGACTTCTTGTTAATCATAGGCAATAGGAATGCAAAAGTAGAAAACAGAGCTGCATCAAAGACTGTAGAAAAATTTGTCCTAGGACCAGGAAATGAAGCAGGAGAGCAACTGATTGAATTTTGCCAGGCCAACAATTTGTTCATCGTAAAAACATTATTTGAGCAACCAAAGAGGCGGTTGTATAGATGGACATCACCTGATAGCCAATACAGAAATCAAATAGATTACCTAATTGACCTTGAACTACTGATATCAAAAATAGGAGTAAAGCTAAAGAAGAGCACTAAACCAACCATCATACCAAAATACATCCTGATGAACATTCCCATAGAATTTAAAGATAATGCAAAAAATAGATTTGCACACTTAAGCCTAATTGTTCAGGAGCCAGAAGAACTCCAGAATAAAGCCAGGGACATTGACAGGGAAGAATATAGAAAGATACTATCTGCAGCTGAAAAGAAAAGCCCTAATGGATGACAGATGAAACTCTTCAAGCAGTTAAGGACAGCTGAGAAGGAAAAGTAAAAGAGACAGAAATAGGGTCAGAACCCTGAATGCAACTGTTCAGTGACTAGCATAATAGTCAATGCAGAGAAATAGAAGACGACAATAGAGGGGAAGAACAAGGGACCTCTTTTACAAGATCTGAGGAATCAAAGGGAAATTTAAACCAAGATTGGGTAGGCAGTGCAAACATTACATGTCCAAGTAAAAATGAAAAGACAGTGGAAACAATACACTGAAGAACTACATAAAAGATTTGAAAGGGTGACAGATTCATTCAAGGAAAAACCATTTAAAGATGAACTTACAAGTTTAGGTAATAAAGTGAAAGCTGCACTTGGGGGAACAGGTGGCATACCAATAGTGCTGCGTCAAACTACAAAGACAGAATTTACTCTAGTAGTGACTAAAATCTGTCAACAAATGTCTTAAGCAAAACAATGGCCCACAGATTGGAAACACTCAATATACCTTCTAATCCCTAAGAAAGACAGACTCAGCATGATATAGTGGTTTGAGCATTGGACTGCAACTCTGGGGACCAGGATTCGAATCCCCACTCGGCCATGAAAACCCACTGAGTGACCTTGGGTGAGTCACAGTCTCTCAGCCTCTGAAGAAGGCAAAGGCAAACTCTCTCTGAACAAATCTTGCCAAGAAAACCCCATGATAGGTTAGACTCGGTGTAATCATAAGTCAGAAGTGACTTGAAAGCACACAACAATAACTCCAAGAAAGAGGACACAGGGATTGCAGTAACCACAGGAACATCGCATTAATTTCCCATGCAAGCAAAATACTGCTCAAAATTCTACAATAACAACTTTCACTATATATAGAACAAGAAACACCAGATATCCAAGTTGAGTTTAGGAAAGGAAGAGGCACTAGGGATCATATTGCAAACATGTGTTGGATAATTGTGAGCACTAAAGAATTTCGCAAGAAAATCAGCCTGTGTTTTACAGATTACAACAAAGCCTTTGATTGTGTAGATCATGAATAATGTTAGGTTGCTCTTAAAGAAATGCATATGCTACAACTTGGGGCAAAAGGCTACGATCAAGACAGAATACAGAGAAGTGGAATAGTTTCTCCTGGCAAGGTGAGTTTAGGCAAGCCTGGATTTGATCGGTCTATCTACTTAATGTGTATGCTGGACATATTACATATAAATTAAGATTAGACACTGAGGAAGGGGGTGTGAGCATTGGAGGAAGGAACATCAAAAACTTAAGATATGATACTACTAGCAGAAAATAGCAAAGACTTGGAATGATTACTGAAGAAAGTCAAGGAAGAAAGTGCAAAGGCAGATTTACAGCTGGACATTAAGAGAACAAAAATAATGACAACAGACAATTTATATGACTTTAAAGTAGACAATGAAGGCATTGAAACAGTTCTCGATTTTCCATACCTTTGATCAATCATTAATTGGAATAGAGACTGCAGTCAAGAAATCAGATGAAGACTATGACTTGGAAGGGTAGTTATGAAGGAACTAGACAAGATCCTGAATTGTAAAGAGATCGCATTGGATACTAAAGTTAAGGATCGTCCTCACCATCCTATTTCCAGTTCCAAGTGTGATTATGAAAGCTGGACAATATAGAAAGCTGATGGGAAGAAAATCAACTCATTTGAAATGTGGTACTGGGGAAGAACTCTACAGAGACTGCTAAAAAAAATAAATGGGTCCTAGGGCAACTGAAGCCTGAACTTTCCCTAGAAGCTAAGATGAATAAACTGAAGGTGTTGTACTTTGGACATAACATGAGAAGGCATGACTTGAGAAAAGACAAAATGTTTGGTAAGGTGGAAGGCAGTAGGAAAAGAGGAAGACCGCGTTACAGATGGATAGACTCAATCAAGGAAGCCATGGCCCAGAGTCTGCAAGATCTGAACAGGTCTGTTGATGGTAGGGTGATTTGGTGATCCCATAGGGCCACCATAAGTCATAGTCAACTTGACAACAGCAACAACTTTTGTCTCAGTTTTCTGTATGGTTGCTTATGCGTGTCAGGATTATAGTGTGCCAATGTCCCATGAATGCATAGCCTGGGTTTTATGTTGCAGTTTAGAGATTAACCACACACCTTCTGAAATTTAGTTTCTGTACTACCATGCATGTATGTGTGCATATTTGCACAAATACACATATGAAAATTCAAATTCTAGCTAAGTAAATTTGCACGTTTTGCACTGCATGATGTATTCTTTTTCGAAGTCTTTGCAGGTGTTTGGATGAGGACTTGCACAATGCAGAGAGGTAAGAGAGCCCAGTGGCAAATTGACTGTAGGCACAGAATGGACCTTTAATGAGCAATGGCCACATTTCTTTTGTAGCTCTTTCCAGTCTTAGACTTCAGGCAGTTAATGTTATGTTCCAATTAGAACACATCTGCAATTTAAAAAAAAACAAAAACAGGGTTTGGCCACCAAATTTTATTTTAAGATATTTTTATTAAAGTTTATACTTGAAAATAAAAAAAAAAACCCTCCCCACTTCCAAGCTTGTTATTCAGTTGAATCTGCTTGTTTCATGCCATTCATACATTGTTACTGCAAAGTCAAAGGAAAAGATGATCTTACATTGTTACATCTTACATTATTACATTGTTGCTTTGTTATATTACCTTATTACATTGTTGCATTTCATTACATACAATCTTACTTTATTCCTTTTTCTTCTTTATACTGTGTCTTTATCCAGTTTAAAACTTCCCTCCATTCCCTTTCAAAGTTCTGGATAGGTTTATTTTTCAGAGAAAATATTAACTTTTCTATCTCGACCATATCCAGTACTTTAAATTTCCATTCTTCTATATCAACATATTTCTTTTCTTTCCAATGTTGTGCATATATCAGTCTTGCAGCAGTTATCAGGTATAACAATGTCTTCTGGTGACACCTTATTTCTCTTTGTTGCCCTAGTATATTTAACAGATAAAATTCTGGCTTCATTTCAAAATTTAAATTATAAATTCTTTGAATTTCATCATGTATTTCCTTTCAGAATTTCCTTGCCATCTTACAAGTCCGCCACACATGAAAACACAACCCCACCTTTTCCTCATTTGGAAATAGAAATTTTAAGAACCTCATGGCATCTTACAATGAGGTTCAAGTTTTTACTATAGTGCTATTATTCCACTGTCAACATCCTGTGGAATTCTAGGGTTTGTAGTTTACTGGAGCCAAAGAGCTCGCTGGTTGAGAATTCTAAATGCCGCTCCCTAAACTGCAAGCCCCAGGATTCCGTAGGATGTTGAAAGTAGAATAATAGCATTATAACAGTGTAGTGCGGAAATGGCCTAAGACTCCAGCAGATCACTATATGGCTTTTGAGCTCAGTTCATCTTATTCTGTTGGTATTTGGGTTTTTTTAAAGGCATTGACCACAACTGTGAAGATGAAATCTAGGTTGGCATCCTTTGGGGACTTTATGGTATTGTAAACTAACTTATGATTGTGCAGTTTAGTAGTTTGAATCGTGCAATGATCACGTTCCCAGGAGGGGAGTGTTGTCATAGCTGCACCATCAAGATCATGGCATAAGCAGAGCAAGCCCTGTGGCTGTTAGCCAATGATTACTGTACTCAACATTACAGCATTTTGCAGGACAGGCTGCAGCAGCCTCCAGCAAAGGCACAGGGCAGTGGTAGTGCAGAACAGACGACAGAGGAAACTGGTGGGTCCCCTGTGGTCCCCACCTTTTGTCATGTCCCGTTGTACTATGAGAGCCCCCACTGTGCAACAGAATATCTTGCACGCTGTCCTCTTGCACACTGTTAAACTTTGCGTATCATGTCAGAAGCATAGCTTCAGCGTCATGAGGTTAGACATCACAAGCTGTGATGAAGGATCTCAGCCCCAGTTTTTTCAAAAGTATAAAATGGATTGTTGCTGATCAAAACAGATGCTGTAATTTTACATGGAAGTAAGTCACATTTAAGGTGTAGCAGTGTTGATGAAAGTGTGAGCCTCTGCAGGTTGTTTTGACTCCAGTTCCCATCAATCTGCTTAGCCTAGTCAAGGGGTGCAGGATGATGGGAACAGTAATTCACCAACATTTGAAGTATAGCAGGTTGCTTACCCAAGCCCGGTCCTAGAGGAACACGATAAAACATAAATGGGGAATCTTTGACTCTCCAGATCTTGTAGTATTCTAATACCCTTCATCTCTGTCCCATGGCCATGCTGGCTGGGGATGATGGGAGCTGGTGTCCACCTACATCTAGAAAACCAGAAATTCCTCACTTCTGTTTCAGCTCTTATTTCAACATGAATGTGTTTAGGATGAAAATAAGAATGCATCAATACAAATTCAGGGGGGAAATGCCTATTGTGTAAAATTGAGGGTCAGTTTTATTTATTTATTTATTTATTAAAAAATGTAAAGTCTCATGAGGCAGCCCAACTATCTAATTTGTATAAAAGCAGACATGGGCGCAAACACATAGGGAAGGAATTTATCAAGGTCCCATTGCCCGAGTTTAATTATTACAATGTTGTGAATAATATTCTAGCCTATTATAATATGTACATCATTCCTAGGCCTGGTGATATTCTACCCTCCAATGCACACACACACACACACACACTCACACACACAAACAATTCCAAATATGTGGTTGGAAAGATAGAGGAATGGAAGGACAGCTGAGGCGGCGGCAGCGGGGGGGGGCAGAATCTGTGACCTGGACTTTTGTTGCCATAGTGATGACGTAGGAGGCAGTTGCTATGGAGGAGATTCCTTGAGCATCAGGCCTCCCGCTGGGCACCAGAACACATTTAAAGGGCCAGCAGGCTGCATGCTTCCTCCATCCACAGTAGAGGTGTTTTGCGATCCTGAGAGCTGCCACAGGACCGAGGGGTGAGGGAGTAGGCATAAGTCATGGCTAAAAGTTATTTCGGAACATGAGCAAGTAGCTTTCAAAGAGGACAGTTTCGACTACCTGGAAGCTAGGAGCTCAGGCATGGTTTGGAGAGGAATTAAAAGTCCTAATTAGTGTCTGAGCTGTATGAGACCCCAGGAGTCTTTCCACACAACCTCCTCCCCTTCTCTTTGGAACTGCACTTTCCATCCTTGCCCGGCAGAGGGCAGCATGTGAACAGTTCTGATGGCTTATTCAAGAGACATTGGTCTGAATTCTGTTGGTTTGTCCCACCTAAGATAGGTTTATTGAATGTATTGTTGAATGATAAGTCACTATATAGTTAGCTGGGACTTAGGATTCACGCCCTTGAAACTCAAACAAGCAACTCTTGAATTGGATGGGTGAGGATGCAAATTAGCTTTTCTTCCCATCAGGTCCTACCTTAAACCTCCTGTTGCTCACAGATGGAGGAGAGATGGTTGGGAGTAGGCTATGTAGATATAGGGTATGGTTAGCAAGCATCAGTCAGTCTCACTGCACAACTCTGAGAAATGAGTCTAGAGGTGTGGAAATCTGAAGTTAAATTCCTTTGGCTAAGTCACTGTATCTAGCTAATGTACTTGTTTGTTTTTGTATTTATGCATTAACATTGATTTCATTTATAATTCTTAATTCCAAAATTCTTAGAATCTAAGCTGCCTTTTGGGAGATCTGGATGCAAATACAAATGTGCTACAGTTAACAAAGCCTCTGATAAACAAGGTCCTCTTTACAGACTGTTAAACACCTTCCTATTTCCTGATCATCTGCCTGTCTGGACATTTTTTAGCAGCAGCAACACTGGGAGCATGGTGAAGGGGGACTGGAGAAACACATAGGGCCTTTCTGTGCTACACTGTTATAGTGCTATTATTCCACTTTCAACATCCTGTGGAATTCTGGGGTTTGTAGTTTAGGGAGGGGCATTTAGAATTCTCAGCCAGAGAGCTCTTGGGCTCAGTAAGTATCATAAAGTCACAAGTATCATAAGAAGCTGTTTGGCTACACTCTCACCAAAGGCTCAGCCTCAATCTAGTCATCCTTTCTGACCAGATTCTATGATGATTTAATTGCTCTTCTGCCTCTCACTGGGCTTCCACTGGGAATTAATGTTCTGTTTATTTACGCAAGGCTTACCTGACCTGGTTGTTTAATTTCACAGTTGCATTATTATTTTAGATAAAAGATTTGCTGACACATGTTGAACTGCCCTTCTTTTTTGTGCTGCAGGGAGCCTATTCCTATTCTTTCCATATTGTTTCTGCCTCTAGTACCAAATTTTCTGTTAAACAAATTACGCTAAGGAACACGTCAACTTCATTAATTGAGATATACCTGTATAACTGCAGTGATTTGAGAGATCAACTTACTAAAGACTCAAAAATTTGCTGCTACAGGGTCAAGGAAGCAGAGTTTTTAAGATACCAGATTCAGGGAATTACTTTGCTATTAAAAGAGTATTTATGAAGGCATGGGAGGGAAGGCATAGAAGGTGTGATCCATTTTGCTCAGGCACTTAGTATTCAAGCAAAATCTCAGCAGAGACACTGAATCAAGAAAGAACTCTGAAGTTGGCAAGAGAGGAATCAATTGTGAATCAAGAAGAGACCAATTGTACTTCGCCGTGGCAGAGAAAAGCTGTTCCCCTGGCTATTTAGCATCTTTAGGTCTGTGTCTGTAGAGAATAGGCTATGTCTATAGAATCCCATGTAAGTCTTGCAAATTTCATGTCAAGATTTTAGAATCTTGATTAGCCCAGGTTTCCTTTGTTTCAAACAGTGTTCAAGCCGTCATGCTTGCTAAGGCATGTTTGAAAGCTGTACAAAGTCACTGTGAAAGAGCGTGGTTTAGCGGCTTGAGCAATGGAGTAGGCCTCTGGGTTAGAAACCCATGGAAATGCACTGGGTGAGCTTGAGCAAGTCACACTCTCAGCCTTAGAAGAAGGCAAGGATAAACCAGAGAGGGGACATAGTAGCCATGTTTGAAGGGATGTAATGTCAAGGAGGGAGCGGGCTTGTTTTCTGCTGCTCCAGAGACTAGGACAAGGAGCAATGGATTCAGGCTGCGGAAAAGGAGATTCCATCTGAACCTCAAGAAGAATATCCTGACAGTCAGAGCCGTCCAGCAGTGGAATATACTGTGTCGGAGTGTGGTGGAGTCTCTTTCTTTGGAGATTTTTAAGCAGAGGCTGGACGGCCATCTGTTGGGAAGGCTTTGATGTGTGTTCCCGTGTAGCAGGGGGTTGGACTCAATGGCCCCTGTGGTCTCTTCCAACTCTATGATTCTGCCTCTGAAAACCGCATGATAGGTTCATCCTAGAGTCACCGTAAGTTAGGGTCAACTTGAGGGGTATGAACCACAGGCTCAATGCACCCTACCAGATTCCCCCATCACCCCCACAATGTCTTTTTTATTTTTTATTTTTTGTCAAAAACCGGGAATAATGTCTATAGGTTATGGCAGGATGTGCAACTTCCATTTATTTGTTACTTAGACCAATCCCCTGCGCCTGAGAAAAGGCCCAGTTACCAAATTCTAAACATTGGAAATGAATGAGATGTTATTTCAGAATTCAGAAAAACAAGCCATGTGCAACCTTTGAGTGTCGGGAGGAGAGATCTTCTGCAACTATCACTCTAACCTAACCAATTCAAAAAATGGTAGAAAGGCATGTGGTTAGAAAAAAGCCTATTTCTGCCAAGGCTGACATAAGGGGATCCCAGTTCATCTATGCACACTTAATGAGATCTTCTGTTGTGTCCTCAACCCTCTTTAAATGCACCATGTATCTCCCAGCAAGACATTTTCTACATATCTTGTACAGAAATCCCAGGTGCAGAAACCTTATTCTTCATGCTGGTTGAGTCTGTTGTATCAAAGCAATGATATGGTTCCACTTTTAGACCAAGGAGTTGGAAAATTTCAAGAAGCATGAGGAATATGCTGTTAAATATTTAGTTGAAACTGCTGGGAGTGGTCATCTGGAGTTTTGAGGTTCAGAGTCATCAGTATGCTGATGACACATAGCTCTCTCTCTCCTTTCCATCCAATTCCAAGGAAGCAAACTGTCCTAAACCAGTGTCTGCTGTCAGTAATGGAATCAATAAGGGTGAATAAATTAAAATTTAATCCAGACAAGGCAGAGGTGCTCCTGGTCAGTTAGAAGGCAGATCAAGGAATAGGGATTCAGTTTATGCTGGATGATGGGGTTACACTCCCCTGAAATCTCAGGTTCACAGCTTGGGTGTGCTCCTTGACTCAGATCTGAGCCTGGATGCCGAGGTTTCAGATCAGGAGTGCATTTGAATGGTTAAAACTAGTGTGTCTTGAGAAATCAGATCTGGCTGTGGTGACACATGCCTTGATTACATCCTGTGTGGACTACTGTAACATGCTCTGTATGGGGCTGGCTTTGGGAACTGTTCAGAAACTTCAGGAGTTCCAAAATGCTGCAAGCAGGCTGTTGACTGGAGTTGGTTACAGGGATCATGTGACTTCCCTGTTGAAACAGCTCCATTGGCTACCAGTCAGCTTCTGGATAGAATTCAACGTGCTGGTTTTGACCTTTAAAGGCCTGCACAGCTTGGGTCCAGACTATCCGAAAGACCATATCTCCTTATACAAACCAGTACAAGGTTTAACATCTGCAGGGGAAAGCTTTCTCTCAGTTTCTCCACCTTCACATGTACACTTGGTGAGGACTTCAGAAAGAGCTTTCTCAATGGCTGTTTCAAGGTTGCGGAACTCCATCTGCTGTAGTTCTTTCTTTCTTTCCTGGAAACTCTGTAGGGCCTGGCAGCTGATGGCTCTGGGACCGGCCCCTATTCATGGATTTAAGGAGCGTTGCTATCAGAATACCTAAGGAAGGATAGACTTTCTGCCCTCTATAGAAGTGCTTAGGAAGAGTCCAACTGTGGAGACCAACTGGGCAACCACCTGGAATGCCAAAATTCCAGAAATGTTTCTGTTATGTCAGCACCCTCTTTCTCTCTTGGAGGAGAAAGAGGTGCACAGATAGCCTCTCAGCTTGTTTGCTTGGCACATTCTAAGCTGCATTGTGAAAAGCCTTCTTATCTTCATCAGCCACCCAGGATACAGGCACAGTTGTGAAAAGAAGAAGCAGCAGCCATTAAAAACAAAAAGGAGAAAATAAAAAACCCACTCAACTCTTGCTCATTCAAAGTATTGTATCAGTACGTGCTCTGCATATCAGCAGTCCTATGGGGTCAAAATTCTATTTCTTCTCTCTGAGACAATAAGATGTGCTGTGCTGGCCTGGGAATTAAATTTCTGCCCTTCTGATCCCCATTTATACTATTCTGTTCATAATCCCCAACTGCCCTTCATTTATTCAGGTATAAATCATTCCTTGCCCTCCCCATGCATGCTGAGTCTCTGCTGAATATTGGGTTCAAAAGACAAGAAAGCATGCAAATGAAATGTCGTAGTTCACAATAAGAATGATGAGCATGCATCCCATTGATTTTGCACTCTCAGATCTGTGCAGAATTAGAATCATCCTTGATGTGACTTGAAGGTAGTGTCCTCAGATGAACTTGAGCCAGGCAGATAACCCTGTATGCACTTGCTACATACAGTGAGTCACTGAACGTGTGTGTGTGTGCGCGTGCACGTGCAGAGTTTGAAAAAGTTACTTTCTTGAGGACTGCAGCTCCTCAAATCTACTAGACTGCATGGTAATTGATAAGTGGATTCTGGGAACTGTAGTTCAACAAAAAGTAACATTTCCAAGCTTGAAACTTGGGCCATTTCCATACAAGACTGTTATAGTGCTATTATTCCACTTTTGACATCCTATGGAATCCTGGGGTTTGCAGTTTAAGGAGGGGCCTCAAAGGCCCCTCCCTAAACTGCAAACCCCAGAATTCCATAGGATGTCGAAAGTAGAGTAATAGCACTATAACAGTCTTGTATGGAAATGGCCTTGGGGACCTTCAAATATGATAGAAAGTGGACTCTTTTTAAAGGGGTTGGGTTATTTCCCCATCCCAGTCAGAAAGGGGAAGCTCAGATATGTTGGGAGAGGTAGGACTTTAAGATATGAAGTTGTGCAAAGATTTTGTTAGTCACTCTAACCCTGAATGTCCTGCATCACAGACTCTTCTGTTATAATGCCGGAGCCTCCACCAGGTGCTGCTCTTTTCCCCCTTTACTCATCCACTCATCGACCCACCGGCCCCCCGCCAAGCCAGAGCATTTGCTTTCTACATGGAAGTCAACCAGAATGACTCTTGGCATGGTCTCCCACCCCCACCCAACCCCATTGCTGGGATGTCCAGTCCCTAGGCTAAATATACCCCAGCAGTTTGCAAATGTAGCAGTATGTTTGTAACCCGAGCCCCCAGCAGTCGGGCAGAGCCACTGCTGTCCACATAACACCAGGCCCAGGCAGCATGGAGACACCCGGCAGCGACAAGGACTCCAGGCCCGTTTTGGTGAGCACTCACACTTCCCTCCCCCACCCCTCCCCTGACTTCCTAGCCATGGGATCATCTTCTTTAGGAGAGATACCCCCTTTATCTGTGCCCTACCACTTTCCCACCCCATGCTTTCATTCACTTTGTCCCCAGTCCACAGTTGGGCTTCTAGGGCTCGTGACAGGTCGGACTGCTGCCCCTCCAGATGGCTTCCTTGCCATGGGCAACCTGGCATTCCCATCCTAAGTCATTTCTCCCACCCACCCAATCCATTCCACTCCACTCCTTTGCCCAGTGAACGCACCTTTTCCTCTCTCACCCCCGTTTACAGGCATAAATCAGTTGTACTATAAATTTGCCCTTTACACTTAAAATATATCTATTCCTGTGGGGTGCATAGTTAGAATTTTTTTTTTATTTCCACATGTGCTAATTGCTGACCTATCCCAAATGTGTTAGTATTAGAACATATCGTTCAGATGATACTTATTTGATTGGTAAGCTGCTAACCTTGAGCTGTTTTGGAACCAGGTTTAAGGACTGAGGTGATTTCTTGGGTGCATGTTCATTTTTTATTCTTGGAAATTAATACCATTTGAAAGCTGGATGTGTGAGAAATCCTTTTAAAACGCAGAAATTTCTAATAAATAAGTGTAAATGCTGGAGTTTCTGGGGGATGGGGAAAGCATACATTTTAAAAATTAAAATTTCCGGGTATCTTTTGCGAAGTGCCACACACAACAGCAGGTTATAGAATCATGAAAATGGCTTGTTGCTTCATTCTGGTACCCTAAAGGCATCAGATCTTGTCTAATCTTGGAAGCTAAATGGGGTATGCTCTGGTTAGTACTTAGATGGGAGACTGCCAATGGATACTAGGTGCAGTAGGCTATATTTTAGAGGAAAGAACTGGCAAAACCACCTCTGAGTATTCTTTGCTTTAGAAAACTCTACAAAATTCATGGAGTTGCCATAAGTTGACAGGCAGCTTGAAGGCACATACACACATAACAAGAGAGCAAGTCCTGTGGCTTTCTGTCTACTTCTTTACCCAACTCCCATTTAGCCTCCTCCCTATTATTCCCGGTACACCTAGGAAGAATGCGGATTAATTGTTCCTTAGTGTGTTTCTAACACTTTTATTGCTGTCTTGATAAGCAGGAGATAAAGATACTCTTTCATGTACTGGAAGATATTTTTTATTGTATGTTGTGATTGCTGTGAATCTATGTTAGCAGCTTTGAGTCTAGCACCAAGGAATTGTGACAGTCTGAGATTTACTGAAACTAGACAGACTGTGTAATCTTCTTTGTATGCCAACCACCCTGAGACTTCAACTCTGTTTTCCACTTAGATACCTGTAACTGTTCCTTGTCCCTTTACTACAGACTTCCAAGCTGGCACCTCCTGTGTATGATGGATTGCAACTCCCCTTATCCTCAGCTAATATGACTATTAGCCATGCCAGACAGGGGAAGGAATTACAGTCCAGCAATTCTGGAGATCTCCAGATTAAGAAAGGCTACTCTACTCTAATCTTTTCTAGATGGTTTGGAGTAGACAGTGGGGGACTTTAATTGTTTACGTGATCTGGAATTGAAACCGACGCAGCTCCAACAACTTGCTTTTTGCACCGTGACTCTCAGAATCCCTCAGCATAGCCTGCCTGTAGATCATGTTTGGGAGTGATAGTCCAAAAAAGTAATCTTTCCACAGTTTGGAAATGGTATCATCCCCACAACAGCCAAGGCACAACTCCTGCCAGAGTGCCCTTTAATTCAAAGTAAGGGTTTTTCAGCTTGTGGCTCTTTAGAGAGTGGGACCTCTGTCATCAGCCTAATGGGCTTTAGAGTCCTTGTTAGCACCACAACCAAAAGTTAACTGCTGTGCCATGGCACAGAAAGGGTTGGTTTGCATTTGGTAGACCCTGCCTGGTAGCCAGCTTGGCGTAGTGGTTTGAGCATTGGTCTATGATTCTGGGGACCAGGGTTTGTTTCCCCACTCAGTCATGGAAATGCATTGGGTGACTTTGGGAATGTGACACATATTCAGTCATAGAAAATCCCATGATAGAGTCACCTCAGGGACATCATGAGTTGGAAATAACTTGAAGGCACACAGCAACAACAATGAGACCCTGCCTAGATAGCTTTGCTTTAGCTTGGAATTTCTAGGCTAGGGGGAGATTGGTGGCCAGAATAGGCCAGGGGAATAGCCCTTAGCAACTTGCTTGAACAGTTCTCATAGCTGTTTGGATAGGTGATGGCTCTTGCATATACACTGCAATTGCCTTTATTTGAAGTTGCACTATATAAACATTAGAAGTCAATCTTCCAGTGGTCACATATGGAATGGGAGTGCACCCCAGCCTGGGGACCCCATTAGTCCTCCACAGGGATGGCTTATGAGTTTCTGTGTTGAGTTTCTGGGTTGAATTAGTTGCTTAAATAATGTGATTGATTGTTTAGAGGGCCGATTCTACCACCTGCTGAGAGGGAGCGCTAGAACCCATCAGCTTCTCTGTTGTAGATCTGCTGCAACACTTACCACCAATAAAGCTTATTTAACAGGAGTGATGTGTGTTAGTTTTCACACTACATGTTTATAATACTATGAGTATAAACAAGTAGTATGAAAACTAACCACTTTAACTGCCAAAGTTCCATCCTATGGAATCCTAGGATTTGCACTTTGGAAAATAAGAGCATTTAGATTTCTTGGCCAGAGAGCTCTAGTGCCTCACCAGATGACAAACCCCGGGATTCTATAAGATGTTGCCATAGCAGTTAAAGTGGAACGTAGCACAATAATTGTATAGTGTGAGAAGGTTTCTGGGACTGCAGCCAGTTCCAGTTCAGAACGGATGCTCAAACTTGGAGTTTTAGGGGTTAAGGGATAGAAGCTTCTGCTTTTCCTTTGTTATTCCCAGAAGTTCAGGACCGGTGAATAAGAATTTGCATGTAAGATGGAGATGGAGAAAGATATGAGTGCCAGACAGGAAACCATATTCCCCAGGTTGTACAGAGCAATAAAATGTGGTCTTTTGCAGAGAGAGGTATAATCTGTACTGTGAGAGTGGGTGGCACATAGCTAAGTGGTAGAGTACACGCTTTGCATGCAAAATCAGAACTTGGAAAGGTTACCTTTTTGGACTACAACACCCTGAATTTTTTTGAGCCACTGTGGTTAGGAGATTCAAGGGTTGTAATAATGCCTAAGTTGTTTGGACGAGGACACAGTTTCTATGCCTGGCATTGCCTGGCATAGCCTGAGACCCTGGAGAGCTCCTGCCAGTTGTTTTAGAGACAATGCTGAGCTAAATGAACAAGTAGTCCAGTTCAGTGTGAATCTGCTTCCTAAGATCAAGGCATATGGCACAATACCATATATGTTTAATCAGAAATGGATAAGGTATCGATGTTGATTCACAAGGACCCTGAATGGGTTGGGGGCAAGATACTTGTTTGGGTGGCTCTCGTGGCTTGCACAGCATAGCTTTTGAGATCTTTGAAATGGGTCCCACTTGTGGTCCTGTCTATGAATCTGGGGAGGATACCCTGCAACTGTAATGATTTGGCAGTGGTGATGAATTCTCTGTCATTCCAGTTTTTCAACTGCTTTTCAAAGATCCAGTTTCTCTCTCCTCCTCCCACTTTCCCTCTTTGTTCTCAGCTTACATCCGTTGCTGTGACCTGAGTTCAAAGCGCAAAAGTTAATTTGCACTCCATTAGTCCAGTAGGGCAGAGGAGAGCAGGGAGCGAAGGAAGAATCTTGCCCTTCCTAGCAAGCTCAGGCAAAAGCAAACTGCTGCAGCCTCTCTCAGTTTGCGCCTTCCTCCTTATTAATAACTTTTGCCGCATTAACCACATTCTGATGTTCCTCGGCCACACATGTCTCCATTTTCATCTGCAAAATGTTGGAAGGGTATCAGAGAGCAGTGAGTTGAGTGAGAGCTTCTTGGTTGTGGTATCCTCACAGTGGAATTCTCTGTGTTCGGAGATGCGTCAAGCGCCTTTGGTGACTCCATTTTGCCAGTTGCTTAATATGTGCTACTTTACCCAGATCTTTTAATTTCTGTTATACTGGATGGGGAGGCCTTTGTGATTTTTTTGATTTAAAAATCTGTGACGCGAGAGGCAACACATGGTTTGCGGCCGGCCAGCCACCCAGCTGTTGTTGGGAGGAGGTGAGGCTCTGATGCTTGGGTGGCAGTGGCTCCAGAAAGTGTAATTTACCTTTTTAAAAAGGCTATTTTTTAAAAGCACATGCCACACATGAATAGCACTTGCAGAAACCTCCGGGAAATGCAAGCCACATTCAAAACAAAACGCACTGTTCCACACACTTTGTTTTAAAAGCGTTACTGTCAGCACCATGTCACTGAATTTCAGTGGAAGAGCAATAGGGAAAGAGACCACAGTTTTCTTTTAAAGGCATTTCATTGCAACTGCTGTCGCTTCCTCTAATGCAGTTTGCCTTTCCAACAGGGTGCATAGGAAGTGTCTACTTGAAGATGCAAATTAACATGAAAACAAGATGTTCACTTGGGGCATGCCTTGTTTGAAACACAAATAATACATTTTCTTGTGGCTGCACTGTATTTTTTTAAACCTGTCTGTAACAGATGTCTGTTTTTGACTGCTCTGTCTCCTATTAGCAGCAGTTGCATACGGCACAAATAGCATAAGAGTAAGTTAAAGCATTTCACATGAAATAGACCAAAAATGTTCAATTTTAGATCAGAAACCAAAATGCAAATTTGGCAAATCCTGTTTGTTTCACAGGTGTTGGTGTTATTTCATTTCACTCTGTGTTTTTCAGAAGTAGTAATGCCAGGGACGGCATTAGTGGGATGAATGAGAGAAGGATGGGACTTATGATTACACTGAAAGGCATTGCTTGGACACAGAGGCTTTTAAAGGCAAGAGGGTCCTTGTGACATAGTTCACTGCTGGATTTGGAAACAGAGTACTCAGGTTCAAATTCCTGTTCAGCAGGGAAACACACAAGCTCTTCAGGGTTGTTCTGAGGACAAAATAAGTCCAGCTGTGTTCTAATGAACCCTCATACCAGAATGAGAAAGAAATCTTAGAACACATAACCCATGAGTAAAGATCCAAGACTGTTTTTTGGAAAGTAAGGGCAGTTTTCAACAAACAGATTTAGGCATTGAATTCCAAATGCACCACATGAGCAGTGGATACAAAATACTAGGAAGCTGAATTGTGGAAGTGTCCAGGAAAAAATTCTTGGATTGTAGAAGTGTTCAGGAAGAACTCTTTTGTATAGCCACAAAATTCTTGTGCCTATTTCACTCCAGTACACCCCTGGCAAACAAGTCACTGTTACGTCTGATTGCAGCATGCTCACTTCTCTGCCAACATAGATATAGATATAGATATAGATATAGATATATAATATTTATATTATATATAAAGTGGAGACATCTTCCCTTCTCACCATTGGCAGTACTATTCAGAAACCCAACGAGCTCCGAAATGTATGAGATCTAGGATCTTGTTCAATGAAATAAAGAAAGAAAGCTGGCAATCTTAGGGTTCTGGAGCATATGCAGGTTTCCACGATGGATCTGCCAGTTCATAATTTGTAATCCAGACGTGGCCTTGTATGTTCATCTTTAAAACACAGTACCGGTGGTCCAGGAAGCCACAAGCAAGCATAGCAGGTTTCCAGCCTTTACTTTGGAGATGCAGAGACCTCCATTGTTAATGTGAGATGATGTTGTTGTCGAGTCAAGCCAGATTCCAATAACTTCAAATAGTGTGGCTATAGATATACACACATGTAAACACACATACAACTGAGCTACACATCAGCTTTGCTAATAAACGACACATAAAGGAATAAGCCAATTGCCTCTGTGAGGCACGTCATCGTCTCTTGGCTCTTTCTAACTCTAGTCTGTAGGTCGAATACACTGGAGGCGAGGAAGCTGTTGAACGCGTAAGCCTCTCAGCCAGGTTTCCCTCTTCCTGCGCCTTCCAAAAGTTGTAGCTGGGGGAAGCAGGGAGGAAAGACAGCTGTTGTGTCTGCGGTTGGATTTACCATTCTTTTGCCTCTCGCAGCATCCGCAGCATTTATTTTTTGGACACCTTACACGCCGACTTCCATTCCTCCTTGCCCAGCTGGGGGTGGGGGGTTTGGTGCTGCTGGTAGTGTGCCCACACCTCACTGCTGCTGCTGCTACTGCCGCCTCTGCCCCCCAGGATGTATCTGTATGAGCTGGATGATGATTCTGAGGAGGTGAGTAATGCTTTGGCTGATTTTGGATTATCCCCTTCTCCTGTTCATGCCTGCCTATTGCTTGCTCTTTCCCGTCTTCTGCCCTGCGCCCACCATCTGATCATCACTGCTTACAGGTTTCTCCTTCTTTGTCTAAACTCTCCCCACACACATCTTTTCATGGGTATATATTTTTTTTCCAGCCCTAAATAAATCAAAAGCTCCTAAAATGAGGATAACATTTTTAAGTGCTTTTAAGAGGATGCTGTCTTGTTTTAAATTGTACTGTTTTTAACTGCTTTTGAGCCTTTTAAAGTGTATGTTTTAAATACTGTCAATGGTCTAATTCTGTTTTAATGTTGACTGTGTGTACGTTTTTAAGTATTTTGTAATCATTTTAGTTTGTAAGCTTTCTTTGGGGAAAAGACAGGATATGACTGAAGATAACAACAGCAGAACAGCCCTTCCTGAAACCTGTTCAGATGATGTGAGTGGGGATGGAACCCCTCAGAGAACCAGTATGACTGGCTGAGTAAACCAGGACTCCCTCATCAATCACTTTCCACCCTCACATACACGTACACACCTCCGATACTCTGTTTTACTCTGCGCCGGGGGCTCTTCTTGGCTCGGTCTTTTCCCAAATGTCAAAAAAGGGTTTGTAGTGTTTTAGCCTCTCCTCTGTTTTAAAAAGTGCGTTTTGTCCAGGTTTTGTGCAGTCATGACAGGAATATGGCAAAAACTCAAAATTTTTGTGCAGAATCCTTGATTGTTGTTGTAACCAATCTGTTCCAATTCCATGTCCTCCTAAATGCCAGATGTTGGTGAGCACCAGGCTGTGGTCACTGAATTTGTAATAACCCTCTCCTATGCACACCTTTTGCAGTTTTCGATCCTGTGCATTCTACATCAGGTTGCCAGAGTAAAAACTGGAGAGGGGCCCTGTAGCTTTAGTGATTGTGCAGAAGAGAGAATTTCAGTGGATATTGTTTGTTACATGGTTGGGTGACAAACAACACCTGCTGAAATTCCCTCTTCTGCACAATCATTAAAGGTACAGGAATTCTTTCTTATTTTTTATTTACTATTGTTCAATATTGATACTTTCAAGTTAAACAAATCTAGGTACACTGAAATACGTGGAAATTATTATGAATTGATATTAGTTACATATATTGTAAGCTTTGTTTTGTTTTTGTTTTCTTTTAGCTGTATGATTGTTTTTTTATATCTAAAAAAAAGGTACAGGAATTCTCTCCAGGTTCTCTGGCAATCCTAGTTCTTCATATATTGACTGTCTCTCTAATTTGCCCCATCCTTGTGGCTCAGAGAAGTTCCCTCATGTGGTCTTCTCATCTGGAGTAGAATCAGAGGGCAAAGTTCAGTTATAAGCATTTGGGAAGAGAGTGGTGGTGAGAACCAGGAAGCTATTTTTGCTCTGAAATCCTAAGAGCTATCTGGTTTGGTCCTAGGAAGGCACTCATTTGGAGGCTGAACTCTGCACTGCCATTGGAGCTCTTTGCCAGCCCACCTTGCAATTGCTTTCTTTGTAGGATACTGCCTTTCTTCTCCTTTGCTTTGGTTTTTCTTGGCAAGGCTGGGTATCCAGTCTCTCATACCTTTGGGTAAATTGGAGTGGAAAGCATTTCTTTATTTGAAAAGTCATTCTTCCCAACAGCATACATAGTCTTGGAGTATAGGAAGAATAGTGGTATGCTTTGGGGTTTTACTTTTTATTTATTTCTGTGTTTGGGTGAGAACCTGATTCATGTTTGTGTACTTCACTGCAGGGAGGTATAAAAGTCTAAAGCAAAATATGGTCTTTACAAATGGGTTCTGTACCCTCAAGCTGGAAACTGATTTTAAAAAAGCAACCAGCATCAGATGGAGTGGTGTTAGTAGACAGGCTTTATTCTTGAGAAGGTTGTCTGCAGAATGAGGCTGGCATAGAAACTCCTGGCTTCCATCCTACCAGACTGATTTGATTGACAGCTGCCCCAGGAATTCTCGCTCCCCAGAGAGTTCTCAGCTCAGCTTTTGCAGTAAGCCCGGCTCCCTCACTAGCTTCATGGGGGGGGCTGCTAATGAACACTGACATTTCAGACCCTCACTGTCACCCCAGTCAAGCTACCTATGTTCAAGAATGGTTGGAGATTTAATGATCCATTCATCAAAGGAATTATTTTTTTCATTCCAAAAGAAGAACATTAAAAAGAATCTTGGGTAATTGCAGGGGTATAGATTAATTAAAAGAAACAGCAACGGTTCTGTTAGACAATGTTTATGATGGGTTTGCTGAGAAGGCAGATTGTAACTTGGTGAAATATTTACTGGTAGCAACCAAAACTGTCTAATGGAAAAAATCTGGCTGTACTGGAAATGGCATCTTTGTGGCTAGGCTGAGAATAGTTCAGGAGTCAGCAACCAGAGAGAAAATTTCATTTTATTAACGAAACATTAGATTAGAATTAATGATATCCAATATACACTTACTTGGAAGCAACACCCATTAAATTTAGTAATGCTTGTTGCTAGGTAAACATACATAAGGCCTGTAAAAGAAGCCTATTCAAACACCCTTTAAAAAAAAAGTGTCATTTGTCTCACTTTTTCTTTTTCGGGATTTAGCATTATGATCGTTTACTGATGCAATACTTGATTGGAAACAAAGTTTGTTTTGTTTTTTACTCTCATGTGTAACAACAGTATTCAGTGCTTTTCTTGCTTTGCAGAAATGGGTAAAATTTTTAAGCAAGCGTACTTTCTTTAAATATATAAGTAGATTCAGACTCCACTTTTGAAAAACTCTCATGGCTGCCTCTCACAGGTAACATGCCTTCCTATACCTGAAATACTCGCTAGCCCTCTGCCTGTAGCATTTTCTGAGATTGATTTTAAGTTGGGCCTTAAACTACTCTTGAGTCGAGACAATCCTTCACAAGACCGTTCCATCATGTCCTTTCTCTGAACTGTGGCCATTTCTGCACTAGACTGTTATAGCATCATTATTCCACTTTCAACATCCTATGGAATCCTGGGGTTTGCAGTTTAGGGAGGGACCTTGAGGCCTTGAGGCCCCTCCCTAAACTGCAAACCCCAGGATTACATAGGATGTTGAAAGTGGAATAATAGTGCTATAATAGTCTAGTGTGGAAATGGCCTATGTGTATTAATAATCTGCCAACTGAGACAACCCTCCATGCTTCTGATGAAGTGGGCTACCATCCACAAAACATCTTGCAAAGCACAACTTATTCAGCTTTATGACACTAGACAGTCTTGTTTCTGCTACAGCAAACTAACATGGCTACTGCACTGAAAACTTTGAAAGATACTCTTTTCTGTAAGAAAAAAAAAATTCAATGCAAGTGTAAATCCAGCGTAGCAGACATATTACGTCTGTACGTGTGCCTTCAAGTTACCTGTTGACTTATGGTGACCCCTTGAATTTCATAGGGTTTTCTTAGACAAGGAATATTCAGAAATGGTTTTGCCAGTTCCTTCCTCTGAAATATAGCTGACAACACCTAGCGTTCGTTGGTGGTTTCCCATCCAGTTACTAACCATGGTTGACCCTGCTTAGCTTCCAAGATCATACAGAATCTTGAGCCTTTTAGGGTATTCAGGCCCTAGCGGACCTGTTCCCCCACACTTAATAACAACCTTCCAAATTGCATTGCTTGTGTATGTGCAAGTTCCAGTTGCCTGTCAACTTATCGTGACCCCATGAATTACGTAGGGTTTCATAGGCTAAGAATCCTCAAAGGTAGTTTTGCCAGTTCCTTCCTTTGAAATACAGCCTATAGTACCTAGTATTCTTTGATTATCTCACATCCAAGAACTAACCAGGGCTGACACTCCTTATCTTCCCAAATCAGACAGGTTCTGGTGCATTTAGGGTATTTAGCCCTGCCAAATTGCATGCGCTCTAACATTTCACAGATGAAAACAGGAAGATCTAGCCAAGCAACATCAGAATGAGATCTTAGATGGCAAAATTTATTAATAAGGAAGAACACACAAAATAGGAGAGGCTGTAGCACTTTGCTTTTTCTGGAGCTTACTGAGAAGGGCAAGATTGTGCCCCTTTCCTGTCTTCTGACCACTATCCTCTCCCTCCACTACCCAAGAGATGTTTTGCCACTTCCTTCCTGTGAAATATAGCCTACATCAGCAGCTCTTAACCTGTGCTTCTTAACCTGTGGTCAGGGGGAGGGGGAGACTCTGCTCTCCTCAGGTAGTCTGCAGAAGCTTGAAGAAATACTACGAAAATAAGTACAGAACCATGTGAAAAATGTAGAATCAGAACTCAGAATATAAGCTTCAGCTGGTAAGCCTGATATAACGAGGCTTGTAAGTGAAATGCAGCACCAGTTTTCCCATTAATTAATTAATTAAACAAGGTATATTAGGCCATGGTTTAATGTTGAGGTATTATAATTATTGTTGTTACTGCTATTATTGTTTGTTGTTGTTGTTGTGAGTTTTTTAACTTTGTTTTTTATTAAGTAGAAAACAAAGAAAAACACAACATCACAACGACAGTACAGAGTAATAAATAAAAAAAAACCTACACAACAACACACTGCCAAAAGAAAAAAACATGGTTACAAATACTAACCTAGACTACGAAACAACTACAAAACTACAAATAACTAAAAATTGGTTCCTGTCCTTGTTGCAAACAGTGCATAATAATCAAACAGTAACAACTGTTGCTGTTAGGATGGTTGGGGTGAAAAATCATGTGACAGAATATGTTTTTGGACCTCAGATCAATTCACACATTACACATTGCAGTGAGATACCCGCTATGAGTTTTAGTGGATTTTAGAGGTATTTGGGGTTTTCAGGGGCCACACTTTACAGCCCCAAGAGCCACACTCTGCCCATCCCTAGTAAACAGGACCAAAAAATTGCAATTCCTGGTCTTGGTTTTCTTTTCTGGGTTTCTTTTTATAGAAATGAGGGTTTAAAAGAATTCATATATAATTTTTATTAGCAGTTTTTCCAAATACACTAAAAACTACAAATACAGAGAGAGAGAAGGAGAGGGAGAGACAGAGTTTCTCCTGAAACATGGGCTGGAGGACTGTTCAGAGAATGTGAGCTGGTGCTCAACAAGCCCACTGTCAATACCTAGATGAGCACAGGCATATTGGTCTTACTAGTATGGTAGGTATAGTAGGTCTCACTAGGTCTCACTAAGAGTCATACTTAAGATTGCTGTTTCAGGACTATCCCAGGCCCTGAAATTTCATGGCCAAAACTTGAGGCCTAGAGATGGCCCTTTGTGATATCACAAGAGAAGAACCCTGGTGATGGCATAAGGTTGCTTTCACAAGGCATAGCCCCTAATGATGTCATTAAGTGTCAACTGTACTTGCACAGAGTACACCATTCAAATTTTTAAAAAGTAATGATGAATACACACACACACACACACACACACACACTTTTCAAAGCAGTGTTCTTGCTGAGATTCCTCCCCTTTCCCCTGACAACTAGAGAACATGGTCCAGGCCTTCAGAGCTGAAAACCCTAGTCATTGTGGTTATCACAGGTTCTTTTTCTTCTTATTTTGTGGCATATATTATAGTCACAGGATATAGACATGCTCTGCAGGGTTATGTACATGGTTTTGCTTTTGTTTTTTCTGTTTTGAGAATACATTATTTCTCTTCTATCTTTCACTGATGCTTATTCCCAAGTAAATATCAAATATTACCATCAAGGCAGCAGAAGCAGACTTTACTGTATTGCTGCAGTCAGGGTAGTGCCATTGTTTAAGTGAGTTTAAAATGCAAAACTGCATGATCAGAGTGTATCTTCTTAAGAAAAGAAAATCAGGGTTGGACCCCCCCCCTTCTTTTTTTCTCTCTAATGTGTCAGGGACATAAGGCACAGCTGTAGGGCACGGACTGGCAAGGCTGGATGTGTGGGAGAAGATATACTCAGGCTGGGAAATGGGTTTTGGAAACTGTAGTCCAGAAAAGTAACTTTTCAAAGTTCTGCAGAAGGGTTGTGTCTGAAGCCCAAAAGAAGGGTTTCAATGGTAGAGTCTTTGCCGATTTCACTGCATATACTTGTTGTTGTCATGTCCTTTCCAGCAGTTTCTGACATATGGCAAACCTATCATGGGGTTTTCCAGGGCTGAGAGTGTGTGTGATGCGCCCAAGGTTACCCAAGGGGCTTCCATGGCTAAGTGGGGAATCGGATCCTGGTCTCCAAGGTCATAGTTCAACACTCAAACCACTATGCCACACTGGCTTTCCTGCACACACTTAGGCCATTTCCGCATCACACTCTTATAATGCAATTATTCCGCTTTCAACATCCTATGGAATCCTGGAGTTTGCAGTTTCGGGAGGGCTGGCCAGCCCTTCCCAAAACTGCAAACCCCAGGATTCCATAGGATGTTGAAAGTGGAATAATCGCTCTATAAGAGTGTAGTGAGGAAATGGCCTTATTCAAGGATTAATCTTTGTTCTTAACCCAATCTTTGCTTTCTCTGTCCTATAACTCTGTTCAGGGTTCTGCTGAGTCTTACACCAGTCGCCCATCTGACTCTGATGTATCCCTGGAGGAAGACCGTGAGGCCCTACACAAAGAAGCGGAGCGCCAGGCACTGGCACAGTTGGAGAAAGCCAAGGTAGCCACATGCTGTTTGGGGGCTTATGGGAGTTAGGGTCCAATATCTCTGGAAGGCACCAGGTTAGGAGAGCCTCTCCTAAAAAGTTGGTAGGAAGGTTTAAGAACACCATTTGCCACTGCAAAAAGCCGCCTGTCTGGCTAGTTTCAGAAAGTGAGGGGAAAGTAGATTCCCAACTGAATCCTTCTGAGGGGATCCTCAGTAGCCATGGTGGCTGTGGCATTCTGTGAGTTTTGGTCCAAAAAGTAACTTTTCAGGCTTTGGCTCTGGGGAGGTAGAGGTTTCCACTTTACTCCAAGTGCATCTCCTCCTCCAGCATGTGAGGGAAGGAAATAAAAAGTATGTTGTATTTTAGACAAGCAAGGAATTCCTTGTTTGCCTCAGGTGAATAAGCCATACAGAATTTGGTACCTTACTGATAGCTAGTCCCAGGAAAGAATATCAGCAGGGATGTAGGTGCAGTGGGAAGAGGGGAGCAGAATGAGGACATTTAGCATTTTTATGTATTTTATTTTATTTATATCCTTCATTGCCCCCTCAGATGCATATTCTTGCCCATCCAGTCCCCAAATTTCTAGCATTTCAGAGAATGAGACACTGAAAATAATTCATACTTAGAGCTTCTGTATTTGCTGCGTTTGCCTTCCTCTTTTCTTTGGATGCCTAAACTGTATTTCTAACAACTGAAGTTTTAAGTTACTGCAATGCTAGAAATTTGGGGGATGAAATAAAATTTCACTGTGGTAGTGATGGGGAGAGCAGAGTTCTTATAGGGAGGCAGTGCCTTCAGGTATGCCTCCCCCTGTAACTGTACCCCTGGGAATCACCAAGGCTAGATTAAGATCATCAGGGCCCTGACACAGTTCTGAAAACAGAACCTTCTTTGTACACCTGTGTCAGCTGTGCTAGGAGTGCAGGCATAAAAATTAAATGAATGAATGTATTCAAAGAAAACTGTGCTATTTATTTATTAAATAAATAAATAGCACAGTGAACAGCAAAACGTCCCCAACACATATGATTCCATTTTGAGCCCAACAGCTTCGGTGAGTCTAACAGCCTGATCTCATCAATCTTAACTGATTGATAACAGAAGCATTGTGAGATTCAGAAAATGAGTGGGGAAAAAAGGAAGTAAAGCAACATCCATTTTCCTTCTGTAGCAGGACCCCAACCAGTGAGGGGCCTGGAGCCATTCCCCCAACTGAAACACTGAAAACCCGCCCTGGATATCAGAATTATGCACTACTGAATTTACAGCTCCTCTCATTTCTTTTCACAAAACACACTTTCACATAGGCCATTTCTGCACTACACTGTTATGGTGTTGTTATTCCACTTTCAACAGCCTATGGAATCCTGGGGTTCGTAGTTTTAGGGAGGGGCCTGTAGAATTCTCAGCCAGAAAATGGCCATAAACAAATACATCCAGACAAATGTTAACACCGATCAAGCACTCCTGTGCTCACGAGAGAGACAACGTGCAATAAACAGGGAGCCAAAACATGAATTACTCATGAAAGAGGAATGAACCTCTACTCTCCAAGTGCTTCTTCCTATAAAGAGGGTCTTTCCTGGTGTTTTCCAATTTTGTACAATATTACTGAAAGAAAATGGCTACTCTCTGTCTTGAATACAGGGCAGAGGGAATGCCTGGGATAGACACCTTCATGTGATTCCTCTAAGCGGGGTCTTCCTTATGCACAGATGTGGGCAATACAGCCCTCCGTATAAAGGCTACATGGACAGGACAGAATTTGGAGTATGACACGGACCTAGGAGACATTTGGATAGTTGCACACCAAGGATGATAGTATGGCTACCTGTTTTCTGTGTCGACAAATACCTTCTAGCCTGGCTGAGGTTCAAAGAACTGTGGTTAGAAAAATTCCTCTCTGGCCCCAGTTACTGGAAGCCCTGCCTTTTGATGTTCCATGATCTGATAACTCGCTGTTTTGATGCTTCCAAATTAAAGACAAGCTCTGTTAATTCAACAAGTGTTCCAGTGTTTCGTCAGTTCTTCCTGTCTATAGAGGCTCATTTGAGACTGCTTGTGCATGTGTGCTGCTGGCAAAGTGAGCTGAGAGAAGGGGAAAAAGGCACCAACCTGGCTGAGTGACTTTGCAAACAGCACGCACATGGTCATATCAAGTGAGCCTCTGTAAGTCCTTCATGCTCCCTACAGTATGTGGATTCCACTTTTCAACCAATTGCATTTTTTGTCAGTACTCTGGTCCCTAACCTGTCAGACAAGTGAGGGAATCCTATAGCTTTCATACTTTTTTCTTTTTCTTTTCTTTCTTTTTTTAAAACAGCTTTTATACAAGAATCCCCACTATGCCCCCATTTTCAAAGTATTCATATTTATTGTCTTTCTGCATGGGTTCCTTCTTTGCATGATGTGACACCTTCAGCACAGTGTAAAATTTTAAGTTAGGCATGGACACCTGACCCGACCTCCTGTTGAGAGGAGATTTGTAATGAAATGTACATACCTTGTGGTGGGGCGAGGGACAATCACTTCCTTGTTTTGACCACCATGAAAGTAACAGCTGGGAAGACATATTTTTGCAGGTTTTCCTCCTTTGATTTTGTACTGAGTGGGGGCTGTTTTTCATTTGTAGCTTAAACAGCCATTGCCCTTTATGCTCAGTAAATTCTTTCTGTCTTTAATTTTCCATGCAGCTATGGCACTGTAGACTCCTTTTTGAAAGTTGTATTTGCTACAGTAAGTTTCTCACCACAGATGGCCATAATCGGTGTTTCATTTGTTGAGAGGCAAGCTTCCTAAAGTGAACACTTTCTTAAATTGGCTTAACAAATGTGCTCCTAGCAGTCCTCACAATGTATGGGAAAGGGCATTATGACAAGAGTACCCAGCCTGTTTACCAAAGTTCAAGTGGAAGTTCAACCTGTTTATGGAAGTTCAAATACCCAGCCTGTTTATGGAAGTTCAAGTTAGATTCTTCTGTTCAATATTCATACATACATATGCCCATACCCACATGCCATCCTCTAGGGCTGCCAAGAGTTTGATATCAGAACGCTCAGCTTCTACTTCATGCCTTTCTCTCTGCTTCCGTGCTTTTGAAGCCACCTGTATCTAAGGTCCCAGCTACTGAACGACTTCTAAGACAACTTCATCAAAATGCTCTTAAGATCATAGAACAAAGAATTTTACTTCAGCCAGCTGTCTGGCAAAGCCAAAAGGGAGAGAAGGAAAGGGATAATGGCCGGCCCCTCCCGAAGCTGCAAACCCCAGGATTCCCTAGGAGGTTGAAGGTGGAATAATCACACTATAAGAGTGTCCTGTGGAAATGCACACTGTTTTCATGCACCTTTAAGTCAGCTCTAACTTTTGGCAACCCTATTCTAGGGTTTCCTTGGCAGGATTTATTCAGAGGAGGTTTGCCATTACCTTCCTCTGAGGCTGAAAGAGTGTGACTTGCTGCAGTCACCTAGTGGGTTTCCATGGCTGAATGGGGATTAGAACCCTGGTCTCCAGAGTCATAATTCACTATGCCACATTGGCTCTGGTGTGGGGGGCCACCGGGGTAGCCCCCTCTGGTCAAGTAAGGGAGGTGGAGGGGGGGGTTAATCTCCGGCTGGTAGGGGGTAGCCGTCTCTGGCTGCTCACCCAACATGCTTTGTGTTCTTTGATCCAAGGAAAGTTCTTTGGCCTGGGTTAAGAGTTCCTTTAAACTTAAACATTAGTAATAGCTCAGTTGGGTACAGGCAAAGTGAGGCCTTCCAAGTCTTGTTGGATTCTTCTTCCCAGCGTTCCTCACTTTCAGCCGTGGCAACTATGGCCCATACAAATTGCACTCCAAAGAATACCTGGTGGCTGTGCTTTGCCAACCTATACTTTAAATTTAGATAGTATTTACTTGGGTTACTTTACATATTTCCAATAGTATTTTGCTGCTGTTGTTGGAAAGCAGCAGCACAGTCAATATCTGGGTTTATCCTTCTCATAATGCCTGCCTTGAGGAAGGTGTGGGCTGCTGTGGAAGTTTGAGAGAATATCACTAGGATGAAGGGCATTTCCTATGGTAAGTAGGGCCCCAGGACCTGGTCTGTTTGCCCCTCTGGTCCAGGACCTGAGACAAATGTCTTGGCCTACCTCATGGGAGAAACAGAATCAACTAACACTCTGTCTTTTGTACAAACTCTGCTCCAATGGCTTCCAGAGGCCCCCATATCAGTGAAGTGGTGAATCTGCTGCACAGTGTAATCTGAACTTTCAAGAAGCTATCCAAGCTATTGGACCTATTCTGTGGACAGGTTTTGGCACCTTGGATAAAAGTTTGGACTTAAGCAAAAGTGAATTCTCTGTCCCATTAGCTTCAGAACTGCCATAGCTCTACTATCCATGGTTTTATGTCCTCTGGCTATGTCAGCATCTATGCTGGACAGATTGCATTACCTCAAACATCTCTCCAAGGTCCTTTTCCTTATTGCATCGGATCCTCTGCAGTGGTTACTTCCTTTTCCAAGGAGGGGATCAAAGACTCTGCACCCCTCTTGGTTCCCTAGACACTTATTTTACTATTGCTGCCTTGTGTGTGACCATCACCTCGTAGTTATCCTCCCTCACTTAAGTTCACTACAACAGTTCAGACACCTACAACTCTCTGACCATGCTACAGCTGACCGTAGCTGTAGTAGAAATGAACAAAATTGATCTAGGAGCCAGAAGGAGGTCTGTGAAAGGCATCTGTAGGGCTACAGCCGGAAATGTTGAAGGAAACCCACATTTCTAAACACCAAGGAGAACTTGGATGTCACTCTGGGAAGAACGTGTTTATTGGGAGAGAGCAAACATGCTTTATGGATTTCATTGAGAGTGGTACTCCCATGCTTTTGCTTTTCATTGGTCATCTTACAATAAACCTTTGCCATTTCCACTGTCTCTGCCACTACATGACTCAGTGCTTGACATTCTATATATTCTTTCAGTGAGAATGTTCCTCTCTTATCAACTGCACTTTCCATTTCTTCCATGAAACCACTTATCACAACTTCTTCAGCACAGCATCTTCCGTACTTCTCTTCACCAGCAATACCGATAACATCATCTGGCCCAGTTTTCTCAGTGCTGATAACACCTTCACTCCATTAGTCCTGATGCTGTCATCACTAACAATGGCCATTTCCTCACTGGAATCCATAGGATGTTGAAAGTGGAATAATAGCGCCATAACAGTCTAGTGCAGAAATGGCCAATGTCATCATCATTCTCTACAGGGTTAAGCTAAATATTGAGTAGCATGGGCTGTCATGTAAAACAACTGGACAGTGCTGGCTTAGTAAAAGAGCTGCCTGCTATTGGATATCCAATCCATTTATCTCGTTCTGAGTGAGAAGCATGAGAAGAAGGAAAAACACAATGGGGGAACTGAAGTTCTTGTGGCTTGTCTGCCCCTGCCCACGGTCTGAAAGGAAGAGGGAAGCTCACCTGCTGTCACTAGCATTTAACTCTGTTATGGGGGATTTGGGGGAGTTAGAGCACCTACTATTCATATTTTAAGCCTGATGTGGATCAGGGTTTCATCTTCTTACTTGTGAGTCAACTTTAAGGTGCAAGTTGTATATTTAATATATTATTATACTTATTTGTGTCCTGCTTTTTACTCAATGTTTGGCCGCAAAGCAGCTTACACTTTAAAGCAATACAATTTAAAAACATATAACTAATGCATATTTAAAAGAATTAAATTGTTAAAGAATTAAAACAGCTCAAAAAAGATTCAAAAAAATAAAAAAATTAAAACAGTATAGCACACACTAGCCCATTCTTTAAAAACTTTCTGTATCGAAGGCCTGCCTGAATAAAAAGATTTTAGCCTGCCACCAGAAGGGCAACAAGGGTGAGGGCCATTCTAGCCTGCCTGGAAAGAAAATTTCAGAGTCTAGGGACATCCACCAATGAGGCCCTCTCTTGGGTCCCCGCCAACCATCTTTTGATGATGGTGAAACTGAGAGAAGATCTCCTGAAGCTCTCAGAGCCAGGCCAGAACACACAGGGAGATATGGTCTGTCACATTTAATATCACATATAATTTAGACTCAAGATGAGGGGCCTCCTACCTGTTGGTGCATGACATTTCTGGTGCTCCACCCTAACTGGCATTCTTTACTTTGACAGTCTTTGCCTCTACTGAGATTCCTGCTGAGCATGCAATAAAAATGCAATCATAAATGAATAACTAAGTATTTAGGATGCCTTTAGTTTTCATGACACCTTGAGTATCTGTCATCTGAGTCAGTCCCCTGACCTTGCATGATGCATCAGCTATGGACAGAACAGTCTGCAGACTCTAAAATCAACAAGCCTCTGAGATGCAAAAGTCATTCATCCAAAGTAAAAGTTCTAAGTAATTCAAAATGTGAAAGTCTTGCATCTACTATAGGCAAACAGAGATTTCCATGTGTTTCCCATCTGAAGTATGATTTACCTTAACAAGACATCTCCTGCAGCATTCTTTTTGGAATACCCCCCCCCCTTCACCACCCTGCCTAGTTGCTTTCTTGATTCCCGCAGTTCTCCCAGCCCTATATTTCAGCAGCATCTCCAAAATTTCAACAGATTTTAGTTTCTTTCCCTGCCACAGTAATAGACTATGGTTGCAAATGTCAACATGATACCTTGTTCTTTTTGTTATGTGTCCTGAAGTTGACTCTGACTTCTGGCAACCATACCATAGGATTTTCTTGGCAAGATATAATTTAAAGCAGATTTGTCATTGCTACCATCTAAAACTGAGAGAGTGTGGCTTGCCCAGGGACACCCATTAAGGGATTTGAACCCTGGTCTCCTAGAGTCCTAGTCAAGAACTCAAATCACTACATCATGCTGGCTCTCCCAGTATAGTACCTACAGTTCTCATAAAGATCTCATCCATTTTTAGTTGTACTTTTGCCTTCATCTTGGGCAGTTCTAGTTTAATTGGCAGGGTATTGGATGGTCCAATTCCTGTCTGAGGTCCAAGGGCATTTCACCTACTTTTCCACTGAGATTGCCACAAACTTGTGTCTTATTGTGTTTGTTTTTTTAAAACTGGCTTCAGCCCACAGATGTCTACAGATCCCTAGCTGGCCAGACAGCAGTGAATTAATTTGGCTAATGGTATGGTAATGCTTTATCAATGCAGAAGGCTGAGAAATGAAGAGAAGGCTTCAGTTCTTTTATTAAGTGAACTGGCCCCGTCAGGCAGTGCTGCAAAAGCCAGGGGACTATGCTATGAGTTGGCAGGACCCCAGCCTTTCCCATAGCATATCTGATTATATGCCCTACAGTTGTTTGGCTTTTCTGGTTTCCCCAGCATGGGATGCTTTTGGGACACACACACATTAGAAAGACATCACTACAAGAAAGCATCGGGAGGCTGCCAACAGAAGCAGGACTGAGAACATTTTGTTACAGGGTACAACTGTGACAGAAATGGATTAATCTATGGCATAGATCAAGTTGTTATGCCTAATAATTCTAGACTAGTTGACTATCTAGAATTGTTGACTGTCTAGAATCTTGATCTGTTGGCACCTCTTGTCTTCCATGCCTGTGGAGTAGCTCAGACCGTTAGGAGCTGTCCACAGTGCTGGTCCCTCTTCTACAAAATTGGGTTCAGCAACTTAGGGACCTCCTTTAAAGTTCTTAGTATAACCCAGGGTGGATTCAACAAGCCACTGATGTCAGTGACTAGCAGTGAGAGCTATTGGTCCATGGAAGCCATTGAGACATGTATGATATAGTGTTGACTTGCTACTGAGCAGTTGATTGAATGGGTCTGCTATACTACCTGTTGAATTTGGTCAAGTGTTTGCTGTACTGATATCAGCGAAGAACAATTCTCAGTAAAATTAAGAAATTGAATTTTAAAAAAATATTTTTTTAAAAAAGATTCAAGATTGACAAATTAGAAACAAAACAGGACATAAGAGAATGAAGACTCCCAGATTTGTTCTCTTATTTTGGGGTGGTGTTTGTTTTAATCTCATTATTTAAAGTTGTATTTATTTATTTTGCTTTATTTATATATTTCCTTTCTCTTGGTATAGGATCCAAGGCTGCTGACATCTTATTAAAAACAAAGCACAGCTAAAACATATTTGATACAAAAGTTTTTAAAATTACATAAATGATTTTACTAAAGCCACAAAACTACAACCATTTAGAACACTTTAAGACATCATACATAAATAAAAGCATAACACCTGCCCTGCCCATTAACAGATGCTTGTGCACAATAAATTAGGAGCCAAATGCCTACCTAAATAAAAAGATGTTTGTCTGCTGGTGGAAAGAGAGTGGGCAGAGGGCCAGTTGAGCCTCTCATGGGAGGGAATTCCACAACTTTAGGCAGCCAACCAAGAAGACTCTTTGCCTCTTGCAACCCAGAAGCATCTGTAATGGTGGTTGGACAGAGAGAAGATCTTCCCAGAAGATCTTAAAGGTTGGGTAGACTCCTAGAAAAAGAAGAATTGTTTCAGATAGTCTAGACCCAAACCATGTAGGTTTTTGTGCTCAAAAACAAACTGATAGCCGGTGAAGTTATTACAACATGGGGTTATATGTTCCTTGTAACCAACTTTAGAGCTCATCTAGCCAGAGGACTGTGGGAGCTGCAGTCCAACAAGTAACATTTTGAAGTTCTACAGGGGAAGCAGAATTCCAGGCTGTGGGGTCAAAGTGAGGGTCCCTTCAGTCCTATGCTTAAATCTTGATGGCTTTTCTAAGACCCTGGGTGTGATTGCATGTAGTTCATGTCCTAATGAACAAACCAGCCTTCCTTCTTTGGAGCAACAGACCGTTCTTTGGCGGCAGCCCTGCAACTGTAACAAATGCAATTAGCTAATTAAGCCTCCCAGTTCCTTCTCCCTGCTCCCCCCTTCCTGGCTCTCACTGCAGGCAAGCGGCCTGCTGCCGCAGCGGTCTCACAAATTAGGATGCCTGAGACGTTTTGGTCACTGGGATCTGGTCCAGTCTCCTTGCTGCCAGGCGAGCATAGTAGGTGGAAGTGGTTGGCTCCCAGAACACCCCTAGCTCTCCGCTCTCTGGGCTTTGAGCCAGCAGGTTTCATCCTTTGCCTTGCTCAGCGGGTTTTGTAGCTATCTGTTGACTGCAGTCTCAGGTTAACTGTGGGGCCTGGTGGAGAGGGCAGGCTGAGGCCTCCCTGATTCAGGGGAATTTGAGCCAGGAATTGCTGTGTTCTTTTCTTACCTACTTCTTGACAGTCAGCCAAACGGGATGAGGAGCAGTGCTTTAAATCAGCCGCTCAAAAAGTACTCCTCTGCTGCCTCAGACAAATATATTAGCAGCCTCGCTCATTCTGTTCAATACAAAGTAATGAGGGCTGGTAACATCCAATAGCAGGGATACAGAAAAGAAACAAAGCCTCAGGGTGTTGAAAAAGATGATTTTATTCTTCCAGTGAGCCCAACGTATTTTGGCCTAGTAAGATTTAATGGCCCTCGTCAGGGGCTGATGAAAAATAAAGGAAAGAAAAGGGACAATACATAAATTACAAGTGGAGACAAGTTACAATTTGCTCTCCCAATTATATATACTAATTGTATATAGAGAGCAAATTGTAACTTGTCTCCTGTTATAATTTTTGTTGTTTATGAATTGTCCCTTTTCTTTTCTTTATCTTTTATCAGCCCATGAAGAAGACCATTAAATACTACTAGGCTGAAATCTTTTGGGCCAATTGGAAGAATAAAACCATCATTCTGTTCAGTGAGCATGCACATTTCATATGACATAATTCTGGATAGTCTACTCGTTAGAATCATTTGTGCTGTGAAAGGCCGAGGCATTGTACAGAAAATGAAGCGGTACCTCCAAACCTCTGAAAATCTAATTCAGTCCTAGAGGATGGAAATAGTCTTTCTTCTCATCTTTTTTCCCTGGACTTACAACTATAAGTAGGAAGTCAAAGAGATGTATCCCAAAAAAGTAACTTCCAACCTCTTTACAGACTTCCAGGCTCAGAAATAACCATAGTCATGGCTCATCAGCAGGACCAGCCTGTTTTGCCACCTTAGGTAAACAAGATGGTATCTTCTTTTAAGATATCACATATAAAACCTGACCAGGTGGACAGTTGAGTATTAGTTCATTGTCGGCTGTCCATACCTGAGGACTGCATGCAAGGTTAAGGGGCACGTAGTCATACAGCACATACCTTTCAACATTTTTCAGATGAAAACTAGGCCACGTTTGTCCAAGAGACATCAGAGTGTTGTCAATATGGAAAAAAATTATTAAGGCAGAAGAACACACAAGCTTGGAGAAGCTGCAGAAGCTTGCTTTTGCCCAAGCCTAATGGGAAGGGCAAGACTCTACCTTGTCCTCTCCTCTCCTGCTTCTTGAATTAATGGAGTACTACTTTTGGACTTTGAACTCAGTTTGCAGTAACTGGGCTAAGCTAAGGTCAAAGGGGAAAAGTGGGAAAAGGAGAGAGAAACTGGGACATTTTAAAAGCAGCTGCAAAAATGGGACAACTGAGGGTTGAGACTGTCCCTGCTAAATGGGACAGCTGGAGTGTATAATAGCACTGCTATGCAACATCTCACCACCTACCATCCCCACATCTGCCTTTTTTGCAGCAGCTCTCTCGCTCTGCTTCATGGTAGTGCATGCCCTGCCCATCTATTTGAAAAGGTATTTTCTTAGTCATAAGGTCTCAAAGGACCACATTTGTTTGGTCACCACTTTCTCTTTAACTCAGGTGAAAAAGACTTGCTGGCTACATGTCAAAAGCCAAATATATTTTTACTGCTGCAGGAATTTGATTGTGCAGGTTGTTTTATCAGCTCCCCCATGCTTCCCTTACCTTACCAAATGCTCATGTGTATTTTGCAGACCAAGCCGGTGGCATTTGCAGTGAGGACAAATGTGGGTTATAATCCTTCTCCCAATGATGATGTGCCAGTCCAAGGCATGGCTATTTCCTTTGAACCCAAAGATTTCCTTCATATCAAAGAGGTAAGTGCAGTAGATGGGTGGGAATAATGATGAGCTGCCATCATCTGGGTGAGGCAAGGGGCTGCCTCACCCCCTCTCAGTGGTTAGTAAGCGTGTGCAACAGCCTTCACAGGATTAACACTCCCACGGTTGTCCTCTCATCTTCTTTCCTCTTTGCCTACTTTTTTATGTCTCATATTTCTGATACTGATCATCTCTGCTCCAGAAATACAACAATGATTGGTGGATTGGACGCCTGGTCAAAGAAGGCTGTGAGGTTGGCTTCATCCCTAGCCCTGTCAAGTTGGAGAACATGAGGATGCTCCAGGAGCAAAAGATGCGACAGCATCGGCTCAGCTCCAGGTGGGTAGGAAGAAATGGAGTGCTGAACAAGTCTTAAGAGGAGAGGAGAAGCAGGCTAGACCACCCAAAGTCTTCTGTACCTTATGACTGGTTGCCATAGCTCAGTGGAAGAGTGTACAGCCTGCTTATAGAAAGCACTAAATACAGTCCTTGGCATCTTCACTTTAAACATAGTAGGGGATCCTGTGACACCCATCTTGCCTGAGTGTTGGCAATCCTGGTGGGAAGTGATGGGATTTGGACTCCAACAACTTCTGGAAGGTCCTGACTCCTGAATTAAGGCTGTCAGATGGCAGAACAAGAGGAGTCATCTTCCTGAGAAACTCAAGAGCAGGCTTCTTCAACCTGGGCTATTTTGGACTTCAGTGCCAATGAGCCCCAGCCAGCATGGGTGATGGGATGATGGGGAGTTGGTACGCAGAATATCTAGGGGATACTAGGTTGGGAAAATACTGGGTTTTGCTTCTGCAGGTGGCTGCCACCAGTCATAGTTGATGATACCAAGTCGGGTGGACTATTGGCCTTACCTAGTACAAGGCTATGCCAGACCTTGATTTTTTTTTATTTTTTTTTATTTTTTATTTTTTTTGGACTACAGTATTTTTTGGACTTCTCCTACTAGCCATGCTGACTAGGCAGGTCTGGGAGCTCTAATCCAAAAAAGTAAAATTTCCAGTTTCTGGGTTACAATTTATGCCAGTCTTCCTCTACCTGACATTTTGGACTTCTTGTTTTGTGCCTTCAGGTTGAGTACTTTCAGGCTGACTCCAAGTTAATGGCAATGCTATCACAGCATTTTGCTTACAGAGATTTATTCACAGGCTAAGAGAGTCCTGACTAAAATTCAAAGCACTATACCAAAGCATTGGCTCTCTGCTGGGCTGCAATCCCCATAATCAACAAATGGACTGTAAGTCCAAGACACTGATCCTGATAGGATGGTGAGGGAGTTGCAGTCCAGCAGTGTAGAGGGACATCAACAAGGGCTGAGATCAGCGTTGGAAGGTTTAGGACTGGATAGAAAAAGACCTCACAGAAGAACCGTGTTTCCACACCAAGAAGTTGGAAGTAACAAGTTACCTCAGTAGCATTAACTGCAACAACTTACCTTGTACACAAGATAATAACAGTGAGGGCATAACAGAGTTGCATTTGAAAATAATGAAATGAGTTGAAATGGAGTTAGTTTACCACTGTAACGAGTAACATTTTCTAGTTACTTTAAAAGGGTGTTTTAAGAGGCATTTTGGCAGGGATTTTTCTAGTCTCGTGTCATTCTCTTATCAACTCTTAGGGTATTTCTTCCCCCAGAAAAATAATTATAAGAAGTAATCAGCAGAGCAATGAGTTACTTAAAAAATCTGTTATAAAAATAACAGCAAATTACTTTTTAAATACTGTGCTAAATAACAGGAGCAAATAACCTTTAGCAAGTCATTTTTCCAAACTGGGTTATGTTTTCCCCCCACTGCCCTTGGGAATGCAGCTAGTTGCACAAATTCATTTTGCCCACCTATAAACAAGGAAGTGATATCCCTGCCTTCCTCATAGAGAACAAGGAGAGGGCAAAAATATTAAAAGACCATCGAGCTGTCTCACCACCTCCTTGGGTGACAGCGATGGTGTCCTTGCCTCCACCGGATACTCAACCTGCGTCCACTCTGCCAACTACTATGTCAGCCTCCCTACCGATGCAGTCTGTCATGGCACCGATCCCGACCATTCTACCCATTTCGTCGGCACCGGCCTCAATACCAGTTTCGATACCGTCCTTGGTACCGACTCCGTCCGTCCTTATGGTCTCCACTCCCGCTCCACCGGCTCTTCTTCTTGCACCATCGGCTGTCCAGGCTCACCCCTCTCGATCACCTCGATCATCGTCTGCTTCTTCTGGCTCTTATGATTCCGACGATGATTCAGCTGATTCTACTCCTCAGTCTCATACCTTCCTGCCTCTCACTTTTGGGGACCCAGCTCCTGATTCAGCTGCAGAGGATGTCAAGCAGTTTTCTGACATCCCTGTCAGAATGGCCAATGCCTTAGGCCTTGATATCTCCGGCCCCACTCCTACGATACAGGACCAGGTATTCCATTATGCTGACACTCGGCCTCCGTCGATGGCTCCGATTCCGTTTCTTCCTGTCTCGCAGGAGGTGCTGAAGCATCCTTGGGCCCAAACAACTTCCTTCTAGCCAATCCCTCACTGTCTGGAGCACCTTTACCACACTCAGAAGGACGTCGACTTCCTCTTCAATCATCTGACTCCGAACACAATCGTTGTGGAATCCTCCCAAACGAAAGGTGGCAAAAGGGCTCACACAACTCCCCCTGATCATGAGGGTCGTCATTTAGATATTCGGCCTCTTCGTTGATTGCCAGGATCTCCAACACTCAAGCTTGCCTGGCGGCCTATCAACGTAACATTTGGGATAGCTTCTTCCCTCTCCTTTCCCACCTGCTGGATGACCACAGAGCCACTGCCGTCTAATTTTATAATGGGTTTGTGGCTCTCTCTAACCAACAGATTCTATCTTCCCAACACGCTGTGGAGGGTGCAGCGCGGGTGATGGTCAGTGCGACTGCACTTCGCCAACTCGCGTGGCTTCAGTCTGCTGGGTTGACCGAGGATAACAGAAAAAGGATCAAGGACCTGCCCTTTGATGGCCAAGGACTCTTCCATGCTACTACAGATGATACTATGGACCATCTTATGAAAGCTCATCTGACCGCTAAAAAGATGGGTCTTCACCTGGCAGCTCAACCTAGAAGACCATCTTCGTCTCGCTCCTCTTGGAGACGCCCTTCCTACTCTTAAAGGTCAAGTTCTCCTCGTCACACATCTCACCAATCTTCTCTGCCGACTTCCTGCCGCCACTCCTTCAGGCACCACCAACCATCATCAAAGAAGTCTTCTTTGACCACCAGCTCGCGTTTTTTACTTCCTTTGCAGGTCGCCACCTCTACCTTTCTTCCACCTTCCAAGCCACCTGTCCAGAACCCCAACACTGGCTCTCCACTTCAACACCTGGCATGCCATCACTTCGGACTCGGTGTTAACCATCCTCTGTCTCAGTTACGCGATCTACTTTCAAGATACTCCTCCTCTCAGCGTCTTCTACTCCACCCCTGCCAGTCCTGCCCTTCTCAAGGAGACCAAGACCCTCCTCCTCAAAGGAGTCATAGAGCAGCTGCTGCCGTTGGTCAAATCCACTGGCTTCTTCTCCCGGTATTTCACGGTACCCAAGTCGGATGGCACTCTCTGACCCATTCTGGACCTCCGGGGGGTGAACTCCTTCATCTCCCCTCGGAAATTCAAGATGGTCACCCTGTCCTCCATCCTGCCTTTCCTCAGGCGTTGGGACTGGTTTGCGTCCATAGACCTACAAGACGCCTACTTCCATATCGCCATTTGCCCCCAGCACAGGAGTTACCTCCGGTTTGCGGTCAACAACGTCTGTTACCAGTACAAGGTCCTGCTGTTCAGCCTGTCGACTACCCCCAGGGTCTTTATCAAATGCCTAGCCCCTGTGGTGTCTTACCTCCATATGAAACACATCATGGTATACTCCTATCTGGAAAATTGGCTACTGGTGGCGCCCTGCAAACAGAAGCTATACGAGGACATTCATCTTGCCCTCTCCTTTCTCCCTGATCTTGGCCTCAGAGTGAACCCCAAGAAGTCCCACTTGGAACCGTCACACACCCTAGATTTGATAGGGGCCACTCTGGACTCCACTTCTGCCATGGCGTACCTGCCGATGAAACATGCATGGACTTTGCGCCAAGTCGTGACTGCCATCCTGTGTACTCTGTTTCTGCTCGCCAGATCCAACAGCTCCTTGGCTACATGGCAGCCATGACTACAGTCACCTACTTGTCTCGCCTCTGGGCTCGCCCTCTTCAATACTGGTTCCTCCGCCATTTTGACCCACTCCTTGACGATCAGTGTCGGATTCTGCAGATCCCTCAGCCAGTCAGGGATTCCCTCTGCTGTTGGCTGTCTCCACACCATCTACTGTTGGGAATGCCATTTGCTGAGCCCTGTCAGTCACTTACCATCACCACCAACGCATCCCTCCTCGGTTGAGGAGCCCACTGCGGTCGTTTCTCAGTACAAGACCACTGGGCCAGCCTGGAAACTCATCTTTATATCAACAAGTTGGAGCTCCTGGCAGTCCTCAAGGCTCTTCAACCCTTTCAGAACCTTGTTGTCGGACGGACTGTCCAGGTTCTCTCAGACAATATGACAGCTGTCTGCTAGGTGAATCGACAAGGAGGCACTCATTCCGTCACCTTGCTTCATCTGGTTCTACGCATTTGGGACTGGTGCATTCTGTTGTGGGTACACCCCATTGCTGTTCACTTAGCGGGATGGGACAATGTTACAGCAGACATACTGAGCAGAGAGACAGTGTGCCACCACGAGTTGTCCCTCTCCAGCGCCGCTTTTCGCCGGATAGTGTCCCGATGGGGCACTCCAACCGTCGATCTCTTTGTGACCGACCAGAACAAGAAGTGTCCCTGTTATTGTTCCAGAGCCGCCTGGGCCCATGCTACCTCACTAGAGAAGAAGAAATATTGAATAGAGTTGTCATGTGAAGAACAGGTTGCTTACCTGTAACTGTGGTTCTTCAAGTGGTCATCTGTGCACGCACACAATGGGAATCTTCGTGCATGCGCAGTAGCATTTCAGAAAGTTCCAGAGCTGAGCAGCTTGGCGGGAACCCCGCCCCCATCCGGTACTGAGCATGCTCAGTCTCCTCAGTTTCTAAGTCTGCCGAGGCAAGGACCTGAAAGAGAGGAGGCTGGGCGGGCATGTGTGACGGCACATATGACCACTCGAAGAACCGCAGTTACAGATAAGCAACCTCTTCTTCTTCTTCGTGGTCTCTATGCCTCACACAATGGGAGATTGAGTAGCTTGCCATTAGACGGCGGGTCAGGTCCTAGACAATAGAAGACAGCACTGTATGACCAAAACGGGCATCACGCCGGGCTCTGCAATCAAGGCGGTAGTGGTGGACAAAGGTAGAAGGTCGTGACCACGTAACCACACAACAAAGCTCCTGTAGGTCAACTCCCTTGAGAAGGGCTGCTGAAGAGGCCATCGTCCTAGTGGAATGGGCATGAAGCAGAGCCGGCGGTGGTTGCCCAGCAAGTTCGTGGGCAAGGTGAATCGTTTGGACAACCCACTTGGAAAAGCGTTGAGTGGATACCTTGTGACCTTTCCGGCGCCCACCACAGCAGACAAAAAGGCGGGGAATAAGGCGGAAGGTCGAAGTCCTTTGCAGATAAAAGGCCAGGGCGCAACGCACGTCAAGCAAGTGAAGAGAACATTCAAGAGGCGAAGCCAGGTCAGGATAGAAGGTAGATAGAATCAAATCCTGGTTCAGTGGAAGTCAGAGACAACTTTAGGAAGAAATGAAAGGTTGGGACGCAGGACCACCTTGTCTCGATGAAACACCGGGAATGGTTCATCAGAGCGTAACGCAGTCAGTTCTCCTGCCCGCCTAGCTGATGTAAGAGCTACCAAGAACGCCGTTTTCATAGTAAGGAGATGGTCATCCGATGTGGGCTCAAAGGGATGAAACGTAAGCTGAGAGAGGACAAGCGATAGCGACCATGGAGGAAGAGGTGGGGAGACAGGCGGATAGAGGTGTTGTAGGCCTTTGAGAAACTGCTTGACCATAGCATTCCTGAAAAGAGTTGAAGAAGGAGAACCACGTGGCTGATAGGCTATGATCGCAGAGAGATAAACCTTAAGGGAGGAAAAGGCTAAGCCTTACTCCCACAGAGTCAAGAGGAAGTGAAGCACTGTTGACAGGGAAGTCAGAGAAGATACCTCATTTCGGGTGTTCGCAAAGGCCACAAACTTCCACCACTTGTAGTCATAAGATCTATGAGTAGATTCCTTCCTAGCAGCTGTGAGGACAGCTTGCATAGCAGGAGAGTCTAGTACATTATCCTCCATATGTGCAGGCAGAGGAGAGGGAGGTCCGGGTGAAGCATGCGACCGTCTGAGTGTGAGAGGAGGTCTGGCATGCACTGAAGTTGCATCTTGTGGCCCCAAGCAGTGGTGAGGAGAGGACCAAACCAATGTTGCCTTGGCCAGTGTGGGCTACGAGGACAGCATTTGCCCTGTCCGGAACGATCTTGGCCACCACTTGACCCAAGAGAGGAAACGGTGGGAAGATGTAAAGGAACTCCCCATTCCAAGGAAACTGGAATGCATCCCCAAGAGAGCCGATCATCTTTGCATGTGTTTTTGTTGGGGGAAGATAAATGTGTGGGTGCATCCCAATAGCAGGACTGGCCCCACCCACTTTGGGCCCTGGCTTTACCTCTGCTAGCATGCATGTCCTAATGCACTTGCCAAAGCTAATTGGTCTTTGGGTTAAAACAGGTTCCTTGCTCTTATATTAAAGGCCACCTCAGAGCAACTCTCAGACCAATTTATTCTGTGGACTGTTTTTCCACCAATTCCTCTGTAACTAATTATTCCCATCACCCTCACAAATCTATTACTATTTGTGATGGAGTCCTTGGCATTTAAACTGTTTTGAAACCAATTTCCAAGTAGCTTATGTTTGTAAGCAGCTTATATTTATAGATATACCTGATGTTTCCAGTGATGTAGACTTGAGTTGACTGACTTGGACTCAAGTCAGATTTAAGTCGCTTCAGTGACTCAACTCGTACTCAACTCGGCAATAAAGATGCACTGGCTCGACTTGACTTGAGACTTGTGTATTTTTAGTGACTGACTTGCTGCCCTTGGTTCAGTAACATAACACATCCATCCAGAAACTGTATGACTTTGAACAACGCTTCCACCTCTTTTTGTCTACTGGTCACATGGCAATCTGTGTCAAGCCAGTGTGGGTGCATTTCTCTGAGGGGAACAGCAAATGGATTAGACATTGGGCTTGAGGTGGGATTGAAGTCTGCTCAGCAGCCTGTCCCCACTGCCTATCAGAGGAGCCTTCTAAAACTTTTCCTAAGAGCAGAAAGCAGGACTCGGCCCCAGAGTACAGAGTGCACTTCTCAGAAGGGAACAGCAAACGTGTTAGGCAACAGGCTTGAAGAGGAAGGATCCTTCCTTTTAAAGCTTTTGAAGCTTCCAAAATGGGAAGTAAGAAGGATCCTATTCCTCACATCCAAAGCTGCAGATGTCAAAATCACAAATGCTGAGGGCCAACTCTACTTAAATTGTTAAAACTGACTTTATTCAACTCTGTCTAGAAATTCTGGAATATAGGTTGGGGTATAAAGTTGGCTCCCAGACTTGAGACTTGACTTGAAAGCATCTTCAAGGACTTGAGATTTGACTTGAGATTTTGATTACAAGACTTAAATACATCACTGGATGTTTCTTCAGAAATATGCAGTTTAAAAATCTGAAGAACTTCTCTTTGGAAAATGAATCACACTAGGACTGGACCACTATGATATGGCAGTACTGGGAAAACCAGAATTTTGGCATAGGTTCACTGTAGCAAGGACAATATGAATCAGATTCTGGAAAAATTGCTTTTGGGGACTATACTTCCCAGATTCCTTCTGCCAGCATAGCCCACTTAGTCCCGAAAGAGCAGCTTTTCAAAACTCTGCATAAAATCTTTCTTGCTGAAGAAGACTCTTTTTCTTTTCTTTTTTGCAAATAATTTGCTGAGGTTAGTGCCTGTTTCTCAGCCTACATATTCTTCCTCTTCCTCCTCTATGACTTTCAATGACTCTTTCTTTTTTGCAGTAAATCAGGAGACAACTCCACCTCCAGCCTGGGAGATGTGGTGACAGGCCCCCGAAGACCCACCCCCCCTGCCAGTGGTAAGGCTAATTCCACCCAACAAAGAGTGGTGAGGCTGCCACCATTTCTGCTACCATCTCTCCATGGATATTTGCCCATGTCTCTTTTTGAAATGAGGAGATCTTGGAGCTTCCAAAGGACATTGCTCACTTTTGCATTTTTGTGGTCATAGTGATAGAAACATTAGAATAAGAGAGGTCCAGTCTTGAGGTAGTAGAGTGAACTGCATCAAGATAGACTGTAGGTGAGAGAATATTTGAATAGTTGTCTATATTTAAAAGGAAGGACAAAAGCTTCCACCAAGTCAAAAAAGCACGTATCAAGGAGACAAATTACAGCCCTGCCAATTTCTTATTGTTGTTGTTTTTCAACATTTACAGAGATGTTCTGGTTTAGTTTTTAACACAGGCAAAATTCAAATGTGTTAGTTCCACATTTTCCCTTTCAAATGGTGGAGTTCAGGACTCTGCCACCTGAAATTATTGCATGTGTTTACACCCAGTCTAATTCTCCATCAGTAGCCAGATTTCCAGATTGCTTATTGCCATATGCCCCCTTTCTTACATATACCACATACTGTGGAATGCTTGAAAAAAGCTACTTTTGTGGACTGCAGTTCCCAAAATCTTCCAGAGGATTCTGGAAGGTCTGATTTTTAACAAACCGTCCCAATTTCTGCAAGCTCTGGAATTTCCACTTCGTTTATTTTAGTTCTTATTTCATTCTCTAGATCATTTTGAGTTTTCTTCTTTTTCTGGTAATACCTTATCATTTGTTTTTCTTGCCCTTTTCAGTTTGTACTTTCTCTCTTTAGTTGTTTTTCTTTATTTCCTGTTTTTCTACCTTTTATTTCTTTCTCTCCCTTTCCCATCCCCTCCCAGGTAACTTGGAGATGACTAACTTAGCTTATGACCCAGATGCCCTTGAATTAGAGGAGGAGGAAGAGGCAGCAACTGAAGAGAACCTGCGAACCCCTAAATCTAGTGTTAGCAGCGTCACCACGCCCCCCTCCACCACCAAGCGCATCCCCTTCTTTAAGAAGGTAATAGTGCCACCTCCCTCACTCACCCACACCTGCTTGCTGTTGACTTCAAATTACACCTGCCTGTGTGGTGGTCTTTTCCTTCTGGAGATCAAGCGCTTGTGTGTGGTGGGATGGAGGTGATGGGAGAGGCATGTTCTGGGAGCATTTTTGGCCACCAGTCACCCCTTGGCAGAGTTGCACGCAGAGCACCTGCCTTAGGGGCTATATCATAGTGGTCTCCTAAAGGCAATGGGCATCTTGGTAGTAAGAGACCATCATCAGCCACCTCTTGATGGGGAGGAGAGAACAGAGAGGTTACCCACATTGCATTTCTTGCACATATAAGCATACAAGGCACAAGAATGGTTATGCTCCAGTGATCACACACTGCCCACATGTGTATGAGTTAGAAGATGCCTTGGCAACCAAACAACTCATAGTCTCATGTGGGGTCTGGCTGAAGATGGGTCCAACGGACTTATGAATCCTTTTCCCTGCCCCTCCTTCCTTACACATTGTGGGAATGCAAAGATTAAATGGTTCCTTTTGTCGAAAGGTTGAGAATGGAATATTCCAATGATCCTATTCTTTCTCTCATTCCTTCTCCCCAATACAAACTCTTCAAAGTCAACAGGTTTCAATCATTTTCCTGATTAGAACTGTGCAGATGGTATGTTCCATTCGTTCTCCTGCGATAAGGGAACTAGTCATGATAGTAGTTCTCCACTATGTGAATGATAGCATGGAAACCCAAGTGGGAGAAATAGTCAAGTGGTTCCTCTTCTCCCAGATATGGGCCTGGGCATCTCTGTGACCATAGTCTCCCCATAATAAGCATGAATATGGGATCTTCTGGGATCTTTCCCACTCCATTTAAACAAGACATTCCTAATGTTGGGCCACTCTTACCCCCAAAATTACACCTGTTATGGGATGTGCCTCTGCAGCCCTTCTTTTCTCTTTGTGGACAAGTCAGAAGGGAAAGGGAAATAGACTAGAGGCTTGTTGCTAAGCAACCTTTGGATGATGGAAGGGTAGCAAACTGCATGTTCTACTGACAGGCCCAGAAGAAGGGAAAAAGGCCAACTTACCCCTTCCTCTGCCAGCTGCTCTTCTCCCCGAATTCACCCTTCCTGGGTTCCGTGCCTGTGTTTACAAGGGGCAGGAATATTGGGTGACGGGCGGGAAGCTTCCAAACTCAGGGGTCTGTGTGGAGTTTCAGGGGGAATTCCCTTCCTTGAGGCATCTCTACTGTGACACAGCTCATCCCAAGAACATAGTGGAATGGTGAAAGGTCTGACTGTCAGGATAAGGTTGTTGCCCATGACCGCCCCAGTAATGTGAGACTGACTTCAAGTGATTCATAGATTTGGGCTGTCAGGAGCAGATAAGTCATTCATTGTGAGCCAGCACAGCATGAAGAAAAGGAGATTTCAAACCCAGTGATGTGGAGTTTGAAGTTGTTTTCCTTCAGCCCCTCACATTTGGTGTAGGAACTTATCCCCCTCTGGTGGGGCTGCCGTTCTTCTGCTTCCCTTAGCACTATTTGTGTGCTTCCTCCACCCAGCCCCATTCCTGTGCCTGCCTGTGCTTCTGCTGGAATGAGCTGTCAGTAACATGCATGCCTTGTTTGTTTTTCTCTTGCCTGTCCCTTCTCCTTCTCCTCCTCTTCCTCCTCCTCTCCCCCTGCGTCCTGGTCCCCTCCCCTCCCATTAATGGCGATCACTGGACGTAGCCAAGCAGAAGCAAAAATCGGTAAGTAGGCTTATGAAATATCAAGACTAGACGATAGTGGTTTCCAAGGGGGTCCTCCTTTTTTCCAGTCCTGTTAGTACCCGCAAGAAGATGATCTCGAATTTCCAAAGCATGAGTACTGTTATCTCTCCCCATAGTGGCCTCTGTTTCTTTAAAATGCATTCAGCAGCACATCTTGGCTGTGAAGGTCTGAGGTTTTTCTTCTCTTGACCTCCCAGCTCTCAAGGAAGTTTCAGAAATGGATGCAATGGTTCTAACCTTAAGGCTCCCCAAGGAGCCCTTACATCTTTCCATCCCTGCATCCACCTATCATGTTTGCAACATGAAGACGACGCGTCCCCTTAAAAAGGGGAAACAGTTTCAACGTTGCAGTTAAGTAAATAAAACGGCTATGATTTTTAAAAGAATCTGTTGCCCGCCCATAGCATGGAGGTTGTGTTGATATTGTGCAAACCTAATACCCACTTATCTTTCCCCTTCTTCTCAGGCAGAACATGTGCCACCGTACGATGTGGTTCCTTCCATGCGACCCATCATCCTTGTAGGCCCATCCTTGAAGGGGTATGAGGTGAGGATTTTGGAGAGGGAGGGAGTGCATAGGATGGGAAGTCGTGGTGCTGAAGTGGATGGAAAGTGGGAGAGAGGTTGTGCTTTGAGGGTGATCATTGTAAACTGGTTCCTCTCTCCATCTTTCACTCCACCACTTAAGTCCTGTCTGGCATATCTGTCAAGCAGCTGGATGGAGATCTATCACTTCATTGTGGCTCCTCGCAGTGTTTTGAGCCACCTCTGACATGCCATATCCCATGCAGTGGCACCACCTCTTTGACTAGGTCTTCATTCTGTCTTCCAGACTTACCATGCCAATATTCACAAGATTCTGGATTTTTTTGCTCCAGAATATCTGGCTTTGGTGTTTAGGGAGTGCAAAGTGATGGAAATGGGTGGGGGAAAATTGGAGCTTATAACCACTGTAGAAGTTCTCTGTATACACTTTATTCAGTAAGCCCACCCTGCTAGACTGGGGCCTCAGCCAGCTCCTGGAAGTACTAGGTGAGAGCTTGGACTCGTCTACACTAACAAGACTAAAGTGCTGTGATTCCACTTTAGTTGCCACAGCTGCCTCCTGTGAAATTCTGGGATCTACAGTATAGGGGGGAACACTTAGGATTCTCAGCCAGAGATAATTCTAATGCTTCACCAAACCCCCAGGATTCCATAGGATATCGCCATGACAGTTAAAGTGGAATCAAAGTGCTGTAATTGTGGAATGTGAAAGGACTCCCAGCAGCAGAATCCAAATAAAGGATAAATCCCTGGTATGCTCTTCAGCCTCTAATCAGAAACCTCCACTGATCTAGTGAAGAACCCCTTTTCCTTCTTTATCTGCAAGGAGGGAGAAGGAATAAAGGGAAAGCCAGGTCTACTTTTCACATACCTTTACACTTCTGGTTTTAAACTTGCCTGTCTTAGTCCACCAGCATATGTTTATTTTTATCCTCTCTCTTTCTCATTCAAATATTAGTCTCCAAATGGATTTCTCCCAACTATTTTGAAGAGGTGACACTAGCACAAAAGTAATATGTGGCATATCTGCCTATCACTTGGTATCCCACACGACCACAAATCTTGGTTTCTGTGCACGTGCCCACCAACCTTGTGCATGATTTCTGCAGTTGGTGTACAGATCATAAGTCCACGGGCCCCTGTACTCAGGATTCTTCTTCGAGCTCTGCCGTACCTCATGCCATGATGTTGTTGATGTGGTTGCATTTCACTGCACTCACAAAAAAGTGCATGGGGAAATGTCAGATCTGCTTCAGTATTTAATACAGGAGTGGGCAATGATTGGAGATTAGGGAGCACATTGCTCCCTGAGGGACTGGAAGGGCTGTTACACCACCATCATATCTCCACCTCAGAAATAATTTCCCCCTAAATAGATCTCTGTGCTCACTAGGGAGCATGGGGGAGCATTTTGCCATAATTTTGGCTTCACTAGTCACTTCATATTCATTTTGTTCTTAAATAAGGCCTCTTTTAGGTCTAATGGAAGCTGTGAGGACCAACAGTGTGGCAAAATTGCCACCTGTGGCCCCCTAGAGAGAGTTTGGGGGCAAAAAGATTGATCTCTGGGGGGCCGTATGCAGCCTGTGGGCCATAACTTGCCCATCCCATTTTAAAACAGGGGCATGAAAATCTAACCTCTTCTTTTCCTTACGCACACATGGGACGTGGTGTCTTAGACTCTCACATGAGAAACAGTCATGATCATCCAGATAATGAGGATGCTTTGATACATTTATTTCCCTTTTCTCCAAGAAGCTCAAGATTTGCTGTCCTCCCTATTTTCATCCTCACGACAGCCCTGTGAAATAGATTAGAGCAGTGGTTCTTAACCTTTATTTTAACTGGGGACCCCTGTAAATATGATTTGTCACCAGGGATTCCAAGACTTAACTCAAGATTTAAATATTTAAATTTAGATTTAAATCTTTCTTTCTTTCTTTCTTTCTTTCCTTCCTTCCTTCCTTCCTTCCTTCCTTCCTTCCTTCCTTCCTTCCTTCCTTCCTTCCTTCCTTCCTTAGTAGAGGCTTCTGGAGACTAGGATTCAAATCCCTGCTCAGACACTGTGTGACCTTGAGCAAGTCATATTCTCTCAGCCTCAGAGGAAGAAAAAGGCAACCCCCCTCTGTACAAATCTTGCCCAAACAACCCTGTGATAGTTTCACCTTAGGTTGCCATAATTCAGAAGTGAATCATAGAATCATAGAAATGTAGAGTTGGAAGAGACCACACGGGCCATCCAGTCCAACCCCCTACCATGCAGGAATACCCTCAAAGCACTCCCGACAGATGGCCATCCAGCCTCTGCTTAAAAACCTCCAAAGAAGGAGACTCCACCACACTCTGAGGCAGCATATTCCACTGCCGGACAGCCCTGACTGTCAGGAAGTTCTTCCTGAGGTTCAGGTGGAATCTCCTTTCCTGCAGCTTGAATCCATTGCTCCTTGTTCTGGTCTCTGGAGCGGCAGAAAACAAGCCCTTTCCCTCCTCTACATGGCATCCCTTCAAATATTTAAACATAGCTATCATGTCCCCTCTTAACCTCCTCTTCTCTTCTCAAGTGAGTTGAAGGCACACAACAACAAAGGGACACTGGTAGGGATGGGTCTTTCTAGCCATCATGTTTCTCCCTTTTGAAAACTGACTGATGGTGACCCTAAGACGAACCTATCTTGAGGGTTTTCTTGGCAAGATGTGTTGCCTTTGCGTTTCTCTGAGGCCGAGAGAATGTGCCTTGCCTGAAGTCACCCAGTGGGTTTCCATGGCTGAGTGGGGATTCAGACCCTAGTCTCTGGAGTCATAGTTTGGGCACATACACACGCCTGCCTCTGTGTCCCTTTTTGTCAGGGACATGTAGTGAGGGGGTGGGTGGGTGTCAAAACTGCTCCCTCATTTGCAAAGAAGGAAGGAGCTTGGGCACATGGACATGCCCACTGCTATGTCCCTCGGCGCCCACACCCTGTACTGCTACATCCTTAATGAAAGGGACGTGGCAGCAGGTGCATCCAGTGAGGCAGCAGTTTGGGTATTTATGCACACACACCACTGCCGCATCCCTGTTGCTGCCACTGCTATTGGTGTCCAGCAGCAGGGCTTTGTGAGCCTCTTGTGAGGGCTCCACAAACCCCCAGAGGTCCATGGACACCAGGTTAAGAACCACTGGCTTAGAGTGAGCAATATTGACTGTGAGTGTCGTGGCTGAGGGGGGATTTTCAGCCCATATCTCCCACCTCCTAGTCCAACACTCTTAACCCAGAGCTTGGAAAAGAAGCTTTTTGTTTGTTTGGACTTTGTGGCAACTGATAATGCTGACTGGGGAATTCTCGAAGTAACTGTCCCCAAAAGTGACTTTTCCAAACTCTGCTTTCGCTGCTACACCATGTTCCCTCTGCAGCTGGCATACATCCGGACACACATTCACGAGTGCACATACGCATCATGACCTTGAGCTTTTATTCGTTCGTTCATTTATTTTGAAGTTTTATTAGTCTCCTTATTTCTAATTACCCTCAGAGTGGCATACAAGAAAACATGTATTGATATTCCTTGTACACTTTCCTTAGAGAAAATACGTAGATTGACCTCCTCCTGTTCCCCATTTTATCTTCATAATAACTCTTTGAGCTTGGTCAGGCAGAGAGATGAGAGAGAGAGAGAGAAGGAGACTCTAGTCCAAGTTCAACCAGTAGGTTTCTTGGCTTGCCGAACACTAGAACCTGCATCATCCTAGTCAGTAATCTGACCACTGTACCTCACTGATCCATGGAATATGTTCAGCCAGTGGCATTTTTAAAAAGTACCAGATCCTGGAAACAAAGCAGAACTTACTGCCTCCTGTCATGGACCTGTTTGGTCACTTTGGTGGATGAGCACTAGCCAGCATGAGCTATTGTGTTTTTTGGCAACATAAGGTTCTTCTTGTGGAATTAAGCCAGTCCCACTGTCAGAGTTACCTGTGTGAATTGTACATTCCTGCCAGTGCCTTTAGCCATGCGGACCAACATCTGTTGGGACTCCCTCCTCAACATCCCTCTCCTCCAGAGTTTGTGAATGCTGGAGAAATATGTGTGAATTAGAGGTGTCTCAGCAAGCCTTTATTGAGAGCTGGCATAAACATTATGTTCCTAATCTGTTATTCACTCACCTGTATTTGAGCATGTGACCACATCCATCTCTTGTACCATCCATATTCAATCCTCTGGATTCTGAGGGTCTTTTTTTGCTCTTCTCTGTCTGTCTTTCCCCACCTCCCTTTACTTTCCTAGGTGACGGACATGATGCAGAAAGCTTTGTTTGATTTCTTGAAACGGCGATTTGATGGCAGGTGTGAGCAAAAGCCTTGGGCAGTGCCATGGAACCTGATGATTTCCATTTGTGCTGTAATAATTGCATCCAGATCCCAAACAAGGAGATGGCCATGGGGGGATTGAAGGCCACAGAAAACAGAAGGACTGATACAGAGTTTCTGCCTCCCAGAATCTCTACAAATGTCTTGCATTTCTACTGAGCATGTACCAGCTGTGCATTTTCAAATATTTCCTTCTCTTTTTCTCAGGCATAAAGACTAGAAACTTCTTTTTTTTTTTTAAGCGGAAAATGAGGTGCTTCCATTTCTGTTGATGGAAAGCTGGATTCACTGAACTTTTAAAACCTCTTTTCCTAGCCTATGATGTCTAGCAACTTATGTGGGTATTGTTTGTTTTTTTTAAGCAGACACGGAAAATTTATGTTAGTAGATAGTAGGGATAGGCCAACCGAATCCGCGAATCCTTGAATCCTCGAATCTTTAGGAAGGATTTGAGATTCAGAGCTCCGAATCCCTGGGCCAAAACAGGCAAATTGAATCTTTCGAGTCCCTGCACACCCAGAGGCCTGAGCTGGCGCGAGTGCTCCGAATCAGGTCTGCGTGAGTGTGCAGGGCCGGCAAGAGCCACTTTCCTGCACGCCCGGAGGCCTGAGCTGGCATGAGCGCCCCGGATCAGGCCCGCACAGGTGCGCAGGGGTGGTGAGAGCCGCTTTCCTGCACACCTAGAGGCCTGAGCTGGCGCGAGAGCCCCGGATCAAGCTCACTCCTGCTGCCTGCCCCTGTGGCTGTCTCCCTCTGCAAGGTAATTATTCTCTTTTTCCTATTCTTTTGACTTGAGACTGGAGGGTAGAAATTGGGACTGGACTAGAGGCTGGTGTTGGTTTGTTTTTGTTAAATGCCTTCCTTGTTTTAGAACTTGAGACTGGACATCAGGGTAGAGATTTGAGACTGGGCTAGAGGCTGGTGTTTTTGGTTTTTTTGGTTTTTTAAAGTGCCTTTCTTGTTGCAGGAATTGGTACTTGACTGGAAAGTACAGTGTTGTTGAGATTTCAAGGACAGCTGAAGATTTCTTTGCATGGCTCCCTTGCAAAGCTCTTTCATACATGGTTCTGGGGTTTGTAGTTGGGCAAGCTGTCAGAGCTTTCTCTGCCAAAGTATGCTAGTGCATCATCAAACTACAAACCCCAGGATGCCATAAGGAGCTATGCAAAGAAAATCCAGTTTTGACCTGGATTATCTCTGTACTGTAGTATGTGGCCCTGTTTACACAGGCAGGAAAATGTGGGATTAATAATCCACATTTTCCTGCTTGTGCAGAAAGGGCCTTCGTGTCATTATCAATCTGGGGCGATCCTGTGGAAAACTGTGACAATTGTCCTGGCCAGATTTCTTCAGAGGGAGGTTTGCCTTTGCCTAGGCTTTTGCTAAGGCTGAGAGAGTGTGTCTTTCCCAAGATTATCCTTGCCCCCTTTTTTTTTTGTAATAGTCAACCCAGGAGATGGCATCATCTTGAGCACCCTCCAACATCTGGAGCTACTTCTAAATTACATGTAATTCTTAATAAGAAGTATATGCGTATGTTTTCCTGGAAGTGAAAACTATTATTTAATTTGTTTTTCATTAAACAAAGATGTCAAATTCTACTTCAAAACACTTTTCAGTAGAAGTGCTTTGTTTCCCTTGCGTTTCAAACACTTTTGTAAAAAAGGATTCGAAAGATTCGAGATTCGTGGATTCGCAGAACCTTCCAGGGATTCGGATCGAGAAAATTCTGGATTCGTCCCATCTCTAGTAGATAGATAGGTTCCTTGTCTAGGCATCACATCACTAAGGCCATTTCCGCACTACACTGTTGTAGTGCTGTTATTCCACTTTTGACATCTTGTGCAATTCTGGGGTTTGTAGTTTACTGAGGCCAAAGAGCACTCTGGCTGAGAATTCTCAATGCCTCTCCCTAAACTGCTAACTCTAGGATTCCATGGGATGTTGAAAGTGGAATAATAGCACTATAACGGTGTAGTGCGGAAATGCCCTAAGATTTCTGAATGTCCTAGTGATTGGGTAAGAATGATCAACTGGCAAATGCTGTCTTGGCTATCCATTCCTCTCTGTCTTCCACAGAATATCCATCACACGAGTGACAGCTGATATCTCCCTGGCCAAGCGTTCAGTCCTCAATAACCCAAGCAAACACACCATCATTGAACGATCCAGCACCCGCTCTAGCCTAGGTAAGATTTGTGCCCTGAGAGGAAAGCTTGGTCCTCAGCCCTCAGTCCTCAGAATCTGTTCCTCAAGGGAACAGAAGGGAGGAAGTTGTAATTCTGTCTTTGTGATTGCGTGGCACTAATTTCTCCTGTGCTGGATCTTTCAGCCTTTCTTTCTTGCCTCTCTCTGATCTTTATCGGACAGGAGCTGCTTTTCCTGATTGCCTCTGGTTTTCCCACAATGCTTTGCAGCATTTACCCCTGGCTTTTGTGGCAGAATTTGCCTTATACAATCACTCCCTTAAGCAGATCATTAGGACTGTTTCCACATCATGAATGATCTGTACCCAAGGAAGGAAATGGGACACTCCACATCATAAGCTGTAAAAGGTCCCAAGACTACACACTTCGTTGTCAGAAGTGGGATATAGCTCAAATTATCATCTTGAGATATATTTCAGTGTTTTTGTACCTATGTGCATGGGGGGACAGGATACTCTTCAAAGCTTCTCATGAAAACAATTGAAAAAGTTGGTTTTGTCATCTGTCTTCTCTGTTTTCAGGCCCTCTCCCATGCATCAAACCTTGTGCACATCTTTAACCGGTTCCCAATAAGTCCAACTCACTCTTCTCTTTTTTCCCTCCCTTCCCACAATTTTCTTTCCCTTGCGTCTATGTCTTCTCTTCCTTTCTCTGCTCCTGATACAGATGTCTTGGGTATGTAACCTTAAGCCTCGCAAGCTTTCACAAGCTACTAGTACAAATTTAACTTGCTTAACTCCAGGATAGGAAAGACATTTAGCAGAATGGGGCCAATCTATATATAGCTTTTTGCTTCTGGAAGGAAAATTTCAAAACTGGAACAAATGCATACATTTTGGTTTTGACAAAATGTGATCGATTTTTGTTCATCTTGAAATTTTTCACTGTATTTGAAAAAATGGAAAACAGCAACCTGAAGCTGTCTTTCATTTTTCACTTGTTGTTCCTTTGCCTGAAGCTTGAGAGACCAAGGCAGTTCTAGAAAAGAATGTTGTTTGTTTACTTTCTTTGAAAGAAAAATGGTTATACTGTTTAAGAACAACGGCAATTCTTTTCAGAATTCGGGCTTGCAGTCCTATGCCTGCTTAGGCAGTGAGCCTGGTTAAACTCACCAGGACTTACTTTTGGGTAGACATGAGTTGAACCACACTAAGTTGTAAATTTGCTAAGTTGTAAAATCTTTGTGTATTGTATTGTATCTTAAGAAAATTAAGAAAATTGCAAACACTTCCCAAACAGTATGTAATATATTTGTAAGTTGAATATAAAATGTTCAGGAGAAAATAAAGACAAATTATTGTTTTTAAAAAAATGCTAAAATAAATGACGTTTGATCATGGGGAACAATAGCTCAGATTAAGAAGGAAAGGAGCTAAAGAATGGTTCTATGTGCTGATACGGCCAAGTTGATTGCTGTTGAGATCCAACCAAACACTTTCACATCCCAGTGATTTCATTAAGAAAATAATTAAACAGATCGTTCTGTCCTTTTTGGATTCAGTGGGATGTTCAAAGCAGTGGCTGAATTCTGTCTAAATTTGATGTGGTAGGCATAAAAATAATTAAACTGGGCTATTTCTTGGATGATTTCTAGGGGAAAAAATTGCAGAGCATTTGGTACAATTTGCTGGGAGGAATTTTATTCATGTATTACGTATTTATTTATTGTGCTAAATAAATAGAGCACCGAAACAGTATCTCCCCACTCTCACCCCATTCTTTCACACATTAACATGGGGTACAGTTTCCTGTCCTCTACATGAGTCCTGCAAAAATTAATGAGAGCCCCACAGTTCCTGTTCATTTCAGTGGGGATTGCTCAGGAAAATATCCTGGTGCAGCACATCCTGGTGGATTAAAACTTTGCCTCCATTCATGCTCCCTCTGCATGACCACTGAGAGCAGCTACCTTATCTTACATTGTTAGGGTTGTGAATACATTCTCCGGACTGGGCTCATGGTGGGCCATTTGGGGGCCAAGAACATGTCATCTTTCCCCCAGGATTGAAATTGTTGACCAACATATCTTCTCCCTGACTCTCTCTGCAGCATTTTCATATTGCAGACATGCTGTAACTTATAGTTACTGTATCTCAAACTGCAGGTGAGACTGAGGAATGCTTGAGGGGAGGGATATGACTAGATCCCATGTAATTGAGTCTGTGCTGCAGAGCTGGGCCCTTCATTCTAAGCAGGATCTTCAAGAAGAGCTTCACTCCACTAGCTCCCTCTAGGTGTGTCAGACTTCTGCTGTCTCCATCCCTATATGGTGATGGTAAAAATGAGTAGACTGGTACACCTGGACAGCAGTGAGTTGAGGGAGGTTCTTCTAAAACAAGAGATGAGCAACACGTGGCCCACAGGTGTCATGCTCCCCACTCAGGGGTGAACAAAATTTTTGGAAGAAAAAAGACTTTTCTTAGCTCCACAGTGTTCCCAAATGCCTTCTATTAGGCATGGGGTATTTTCTTCATGTTTTTCTGGGCTCACCAGTCATTTTAGACTTAGGAGAGTCCTTTTTCTAAAACAGGAAGTAGATTCCAATAACTTCCTATTGCTAAAAATGGCCTTTCCTGGTCCTAAAAAAGAGTTGGGGGGACACATGATGAAAATGTTCCCTATGTTCCCTAGAGAGGGCATAGTGTAGGTGTACGTGCCTTCAAGTCATCTGTCAACTTATGGCAACCCCATGAATTTCACAGGGTTTTCTTAGGCAAGGAATATTCAGAGGTGATTCTGGCAGTTCTTTCCTCTGAAATATAGCCTACAGCAGCTAGTATTCATTGTATTAACCAGTGCTGACCCTGTTTAGCTTCCAAGATCAGATAGGATCTAGTGACTTAGGGTATTTAGGCTGTTGGGGGATAAAAATTGCTTTTTTGCTGGGGGCATGGGGGTGCAGCCCTCCAAAGTCTGGAAGACTGTTGTGTGCCTCTGGCATCCCACAGTTACCTTCTCCTGACCTAGAATAATGAAAGGATTGTGTGAGTGACTGTTGCTGCAGTTTCTTTCCATACTGTGCTGACATGTCCCTTTCCTTTTCTCGTGGCTCACTCTCTGCTTTGGCAGCCGAAGTGCAGAGTGAGATAGAGCGCATCTTTGAGCTGGCCCGTACACTGCAGCTGGTAGCCCTGGATGCAGACACCATCAATCACCCAGCTCAACTCTCCAAGACCTCATTAGCCCCAATTATTGTCTATATCAAGATATCTTCCCCTAAGGTAGGTAGACTCCTGCTTTCCTTCTCCTCTTGAGATGATGCTAACAAAGAGTCTTGTGGCACCTTAAAAACTAACAATTTTACTTAGTGTCTGATCTCTTAGACTGGTGGCCCTTTTGTCAGGTGTATGAAAGTTATATTGGTCTTAAAAGGTGCTCCAACAGTCTTGTTTTGTTGCAAATCACTAGCACAGCTGCCTTCCTGGAAACTAATCACATTAGCAGCACTGCCTTTGGAAGAGACTAGCAAAGGATGTTGGAGGGCTTCTGTACCATGCCAAACCAGAAAGAGTATTTGAAACTCAGTAGAGATGGGTGGTATGAGCAATAGGTGAAAATGGATTATATGAGAAACTTGCATGTGAGTTAATATAATCCACTAGCAACATCTTATGAAAGCTGGCAAACACAGTTGCCTTGGCTGGATTAAAACTTGCTGAGGTCCTAAGCTATGTCAGTTTAAGACATAGGGCCTTTCCGCACTGCACTGTTATAGTGCTATTATTCCACTTTCAACATCCTGTGGAATTCTGGGGTTTGTAGGTTCCTGAGGCCAAATTGCTCTCTGGCTGAGAATTCTAAATGCCTCTCCCTAAATGGCAAACCCCTGCATTCCACAGGATATTGAAAGTGGATATTGAAAGTGGAATAATAGCACTATAACAGTGCAGTGCAGAAAGGTCCATGGTCAGTTTAAGAGGCCCCATAGCATTATTACCCCCAACCCACAAGTTGTATTTGTTGTTGACTATATATCTACCTGTTCTGAATGTTAAGAGACCCCTCATAATCTGAGGCTCAGAGCTATAACTTCACTTGGCTTGTGTATCAATCCAACATTGGCCATACCACATGTGGGAATACATAGGATGTGTAGGGAGCTGCCTTATATCAAGCATATCTCTGGTTCATCTTCCTGAATTTAGCCTATGGCTAGCACTGGCTCTCCAGGGTTTCAGAGATGAGTCTTTCCAGGCCTACCAGGAGATCCCAGGGAATTGAACCTGGGACCTTCTTTGTGCGGTATGTTTACCACGGAGGTAAGGATGTTGCACTCCTCATGATTTTGAATTTAAATTCCAGGCTGATTTAAATAGGAATACAGGAAGCTTGATTCTGTTAAGTCAGACTGTTAGCTTTTCCAGCCTAGTCCCGACCAGCACAGAATGGCAGGGGATCTCCAGGGTTTCAGACAGCAGCTTTTCTCTGCCCAACCTGGAGACACCAACAGTTGAATATGAGATCTTCTGCATGCAAAAGATGTGCTCTGTGATTTTGCTCTCACACTGTAGTTCTTCTGCAAAACTTCTTGACAGTTGAGAATAATATTTGATATTACAATCAGTACTAACACATACATACATAATAAAAAAAAAGAGAATAATATTTGAATCAGCCATTGAAAAATCAGGCTGTAAAAGTCATGAAAGTTGAAAAGCTATGGCCATTTCCGCACTACACTATTATGGTGCTATTATTCCACTTTCAAAATCCTAGGGAATCCTGGGGTTTGCAGTTCAGGGAGGGGCATTTAGAATTCTTAGCCATAGAGCTCTTGGGACTCAGTAAACTACAAACCACAGAATTCCGTAGGATGTGGAATAATAGCACTATAACAGTGTAGTGTGGAAATGGCCTATGAATCAGACAACTTATATCTACAGTGGAGGACAGTGGATCTTGCTTCTACAGTCACTGTGGCTGGGCTCACTTCTCTGTCTGACATTGGTATGACAGCTCCCCAGTCTGATAAAATGCTCTGTCTTTTCCACACATCTCTGTGCCCCCTTATAACACCACCTTTATATAAAAGGATGAAGGCTCTCCATTGTTATTTAGAACCTCTTAATAGTTCTGTGGTAGTTTGTTTTCTGCGTGTCTTTAAATACTGTATACCACTCATCTGAGTCAGTATTTATGAAAATAAACTGTAATATTTATTAAGATAACATACAGAACAAAGTATAGGAGTTCAAATGCAGGTCAAAATTAATACAGTTCTTCAGAGTACTTTTATATCTTTAACCTGTCATGTAAGCACAAGGGATCATAAACAGCCTTTTGGTGAGACCAACGGTTCAACCCCCAATCTAGGTCACATTTTCTGACCATATTCTGTAATGGTTAACTACTCTTCTGCTTCTCTCTAGGCTTCCCCTGAGAATTAAACCCTTCCCACACAGTCACCCTCCCTGCGTGACTGAGGAACTTTACTCCAGAGCTCTCTCTGGCAAGAATTCACATTGAAGGAGTGCCTCAAAAGACAATCAATATTTGCCTTTATATATCTTTTCCTCTCAGCTAACAGCCCCTCCCTCACACTACTGGGCCAGGTTTCTCTCTCAAAGAGCTATTCTAGTTGCCTAGCAACCTGTTTCTAGGCTGCTGTGGCACTCCAGATACCCATACCTCCAGAACTCCATCATGGTCACATTTTCAAAGCTGTCTCTACTACCAGGAGGATGCAAATGTGGATCCTTTACTAAAGAGCTCTAGTAAAATTGCATAACTTTTCCACATCAGCATGAGGCCCATACAATTGCCCATCCCAGGAATTAAAAGATGGGAGATAAGTCATGACTACAATGATGTTACAGTTGGAGCACTGATGTTGTTGTTGTGTGCCTTCAAGTCATTTCTGATTTATGGCAACCCTAAGGTCAACCTATCACTGGGTTTCTTGGCAAGATTTGTTCAGAGGGGATTTATCCTTGCCTTTTTCTGAGGCTAAGAGAGTGTGACTTGCCCAAGATCACTCAGTGGATTTCTACCCAGGTCTCCCAGAATCCTAATCCAACACTCAGATCACTATACCATACTGGCTGTAGGCAGCATTAATGATCAGGTTGCTTTATTTATTTAAACACACTGTGTAGTTTTGTTCTGTGTTTTAATCCTTGCAGCCAAATTACACCTCCACGGAACATCATAAATGCCTCCAATTCTGAATTACATGGAAGGGCAACTTCAATGTTTGTCAAGATAAATAATCCAAAATCTGGATGATTTGGGAAGGAGGAAGACATTTCTTTTTTCAACTATATTTCCCCTTCCACCACCTGATGATTGGTAGTTTTTGGATGTTAGTGAAAGAAAGATGCAAGGAACATAGATCCCTGTCTCCATCTCCACAGTCTGAAAAGCATCCTAACACTAGAGTGTCATTTGTTCAGAAGTAAGCCCTCTTTGTGTGGAGGGAGACATACTCATAAGTAAGTCTACATATCATGGTACCCTCAGACTTCTTCTGAGGTGTCTCCTTTACTAATTGTGCTGAAGAAAGATGCAGAACTGGAAACAGGACTCTCTCCCTGGGGGCGGTACCTTCTCAATTTCTTCTGTTCTTGTACCCACCCTACCTTTTTGGACCCTGATATCTCTTCTTCCATTTTTTTTATCCAACAGGTGCTGCAGAGACTGGTGAAATCTCGAGGCAAATCCCAGGCCAAGCACTTGAATGTGCAGATGGTGGCATCCGACAAATTGGCACAGTGCCCCCCAGTGAGTCCTCACCTTTGACACAGTCTTCCTGGTGCCCAGGGGTACCTTGTCCTTTTCTCTCTGCTCCCATTCTGGCACTTGCTTCCTGGCCTGTTGTCCAGACATTCACTTCACACCACTTGTTCCATTTCTTCATTTCTTCATTTCACACACTCTTCTGCTCCTTCTACCAGCCACGGTGTCATCTTGCTTGCTTCCAGATTACCCAGCCAGATTCCCTCACAAGGCTGCCTCTCTAAAGCATCCTTTTTTCAGGCCTCTCATTCTGTCATCCTCCTCGGGCAACAGTAGTCTCTCTGCCCTGATGTAGGAAGCAGCCCTAGTGGATCGGGAGTTCTACCCATCTGTGTTTGATATGATGTTTGGTTAGTATTTTAAAAAGATGCTAAGCAGCAACCATGTCAATCTACTGCATCTGTCCTTACAACTGGTTCTGTTCTTTTCTTAACTCCATTCCTGACACCCTAATCCTTCTCCTCCTTTCCTTCTTAGGGCCATGTCCTTCCATTTCTCTCTCTGTCTGTCTCTGCAGGAGATGTTTGACATCATCCTAGATGAAAACCAGTTGGAAGATGCCTGCGAACACCTGGCTGAGTACCTGGAAGCCTACTGGAAGGCCACCCATCCTCCCAGCAGCAACCCGCCCAATCCCCTGCTGACCCGCACCATGGCAACCGCCGCTCTGGCTGCCAGCCCTGCCCCAGTCTCCAACCTTCAGGTACAGGTGCTGACCTCCCTCAAGCGCAACCTGGGCTTCTGGGGCGGGAGGGGCAGCCTGGACCTGGGGTTGAGTGGAGCTGTCCGGGTGGAGGAGCACGAGTTGTAGCTTTCGGAAGAACCTGTGGTATTTCTCCGACAAGAAGAAAAAGCATGAGGGAGCCCCGTTGATGAGGTTTCACTCTACCCACAAAGGACTTGCTGGTGCTGATTTTCAATCAAATTGATCTCTCTATCCTTCTTCTCTTCCTTTTTACACTTCTTGGAGGAGCTGCTCTGCTAAAGAAACCTTCCACCACCACTCCCAAAACCCATACTGGTTTTGATGAAAGGATGACCTGACCTGAACACATTATCAGTACACTTCCCTTCCCATGGCTTTCTCTTTCAAGACATGCTTTCCAGGACATTAGAGAAACATCTAAACTATGAATGGTATCTCCATAGGCCAGTGCTGTTGGCTGCTTCTGTCAGACCTCAAATGGTACCCCAAGTGCCTTATGAAGCAGTAGTTTTCCTCCATCTCCTTGTAGAATGTACAGGAATTGGACAACTTCCTGAAAATGTGTGTTTATGAATGCAGAGATAAGTTGATCCATCATGCTGCAGAGATAACCATGGATAGCCAGTTTGGTCCGGGCTTGGTATCTTTCCCCAAACTTGCCCAATACTTGGAAAAGGTGCTTTGGGGGATTACAACTCCCAGAATCCCCCAACCAGTATAGCCAGCAGCCTTGCTGGTGGATGGATTCTGGGAATTGTAATTTAAAAAGTAACTCTGCATTCACCATAACTTTTTCCATTCTCATCATACAGGAAATGAATTTAGAGAACTGCTTCCCTTCCTACATACTTCGCCAAGCCTTTTCACAACCTTCTCACAAACAAATAAAAACTCAGTAGATCCAGGTTATCTAAAAGAGTCTGGGAGGACTTTGTTACCCTGATTTGTCAACATCTATTATTGTAGTTGCAGTAGATCTGCTCTTTGTTGCCCTCATCAAGAAAATATAGCCTTTGGTTTCCCACCACTCAGTTTAAAAGCCAACTGACCAGTGTCCCTTGCCTTTCTTTTTACTTTTAAAAATGCCACCTCATCTTTCTAATGCACCTCCACTGCAGCCCTGAGGCCTGCAGTGATTCCCAGACTGTTTTCAAAGCCACATCGAACTGAGGCATAAGGTCCATCAAATTCATCTTGTCTTTGAAGAAGAAAGAAAAAAAAAGCAGGCGTATGTTTATTATTGCAAAATCCACTTGGTCTGGGGGCAGCGATTCCTAGTACAAATTCAAACATGAATTTGGATGTGTTTCAAATGCATGTTTGTGTGATAGCACAGTATGGATTTATTTTTGAAATTCTCAAAATATATCTGAAGTTCCTCTCTAGTGCAGGTTCTCTGACAATAAGTATTATACATCCACACATCGTTCCCAGTATTGGTGTGGGTTGTTTTTTTGCCTGACATGCTTAAGAGGTAGTGGACTTGTGATGGCCACAGATGCACCAACAGCATCATGTAGGAACTGGCCTAGGATCAAGGTGGTCCAGATCCAGCAAGTTGGTGCAGGTGGGCCGTTTGCATTCTGTGTAATGCTAACTGTATGTTCTGATGGCTAACTAATGTGTTCTTAGTCTAGATCATGAGTTTCTCTAATGTGATGCAGTCAATTATAAAGGGAAGCCTTAATTTCTCCATTAAATCTTTCTGCATGTGTGCCCTAAATCTGCAAAGAACTGCATGCCCAGATTGTGTGTATTGGGAGGGCTGGGAAGAGAACATTAAGAGTCAGCTTCAGATGTGTGTTACCACCTCTGAAGCCGTCTGCATGACTACAGACTAGGGCTAATGGGAGTTGAATTCCAGCTTCTCGAAAACTAGCAGTTTTCCATCACTGTTCAGTTGTGTATATGGATGTAAATTACTGCTAGTCCCCAACAAGATTAGACCCACTGAGTCAACTGCTAGATGGCAAGTAAATACTTGTGCAGTGCCTATTGATTCAATATGTCTATTGCAGTTGAAGCTAGGAATTGGATTTAGGCCGCTTTGCCCTTTGCCAGAGATGTAAAGACCTGCCAGTTTCATGTTCACTGTATTTTTCAGAATTCTACCAACATTGTGGTACTAAGGCCATTTCCACACTAGACTGTTATAGTGCTATTATTCTACTTTCAATGTCCTGTGGAATCCTGGGGTTCCCTAAACTGCAAACTCCAGGATTCCATAGGATGTTGAAAGTGGAATAATAGCACTATAACAGTCTAGTGCGGAAATGGCCTAAGTTCTGTGCCAGGTAGCAATTTTTTTTCTTTCCACAAGGAAATTAATGTTTATTTCCTAATGTAGGCATTTCTGTAGGCACTTTTTCCCACTGACAAACTGTTTTTTCCCTGTTGCATATTTGTATACTTTTCTTCAAATAGACCCATTTTTAATTATGTACATTTTAGAAATTTGGACATGGTTTCTTCTCTGTTTTTCTTCCTTTTCTATAATACACCACAGCACTTGGAAAGGCACAGATTTCCAAGGCTAGAAGTATTTGATCCTATTACCTGCCTTGTGTTGTGCACAATGTATATTTCCACAGAGAAATATCAAATCCAGTGAACTAATTTTCCATACCTACTGTGTGCTACATATACAAAGGCATTCTCGAAAACCAGTGTCTGGTAACATGCCAGATCACTATGCTGAGGAGCTGTGTCTGTAGCTTTGCAGTCTCAGTCTCTCTCAGAACTTTTTATATAGGCCATTTCCGCACTACACTGTTACAGTGCTATTATTCCACTTCCAACATCCTGTGGAATTCTGGGGTTTGCAGTTTAGGGAGTGGCCTGTAGAATTCCCAGCCAGAGAGCTCTTTGGCCTCAGTAAACTACAAACCACAGAATTCCACAAGATGTTGAAAGTGGAATAATGGCACTAAAACAGTGTAGTACAGAAATGGCCCTACTTACAGTAGGCCCTCGGTATCTGCTAGGGTTTGGTTCCAGGATCCCCCTCATAGACAGCAAAATTTCTCCATGTTCGAGTCCCATTATGTAAAATGATGTAATAAAATGGCATCTCTTATATAAAATACCAAAATAGAAATTGGCTTTTTGGATTTTAAAAAAAATATTTTCAAGCCTTGGTTGGTTGAATCCATGGATACAGAATCTGTGGATATGAAGGCCTGACTGTATTTATTAATTGGCAAGCTTCTCGAGCTTTTCCAAGTGCCTGCTTTTTTACCTACTGAGTTCTCAGGACAAGAAAGACTAAATACTGACCAAGAGGAAAGGGGAGAAATGGACAGGTATTCTTATAAACTTAGAGAGGTTCCCCATTCCAGAGAGAGAGAACCTTGCATTCTAATGTGTTTTCGGCCATTGCTGCTGCTGCTGCTACTGTGTTGTGGCCGCACTAACTCGTGCCTTCTCTTTCTCTCCCTTTCTTGTGCATGGTGTGTGATGACTGCATCTTTCAATCAGAGACCCTACTTAGTGCATGGGGAGGAGCCTCATGACCCCGAGCATGCCAGCCTGCACGAATACGCGGGGCAGCCTGATGTGCGAGGCCAGATCCATTCCATGCAGCCCCCCTCACACTTTGCCACCCGGGGCCTTTCCCGCCAGGACACCTTTGATACGGAGACGCAGGGCAGCCGTGATTCTGCCTACATCGATCCGGCGGATTCTTGCATGGACATCGAGACCGACCCCTATGAGGAACCGGAGCCACGTCGCTCCCACCAAGGCCTGGGCCATCGCCACCCCCAGCACCAGGGTTCCTGGGAGGCGGAGGAGCCCGAGCCTCATCGTACCCAGTACCGGGGCCACCGCCACCCCCAGAGCTCCTGGGAAGCAGAGGAGCCTGACCGACAAAACCACAACCGGCCTCTGCGTGAGCGTGGCAAGGGGAGGGAGCGCTATTGCCAGAATGAGGATGAAGCCCTGGGTCGTAACCATAATGACATGGAGGACTGGGGGCGGGATGCCTACATCCGTTGAGGGCCCTGAGAGACATGGCTTTCATCCACTGAGGGAGAGGCCTCTTCCCACTCAGAGCCTCATGGGAGCGGAAGCTGTTTTTGGTTGTGTGGCACCTGTGGGGTTAGAGGTAATCTGCAACAACCTTGCCCAGGTGGTGGGCGTGGGAGGGTAGGTGGGTGGGGCCTTTGCATTCCCAAAGCTACACTAGCAGTGGTCAGATCTGTGAGTGAACTCCTTTCCTCACCCTTCTATTTTAGGGACACCCTCTCCACCCCTTTCCCTTGCCCTTTGTGCCAACAACCACTCTGAACATCCGTGTGTCCTGCCAGCCAGCACTGCCTGGGCTTTTTCCCCCACAAGGTCATAAATAATCACATGTACCTTAAATTCCTCTTTCTACTCGGGCGTCCTCTGTGGAACCTGGGGAGGGAGAGGGCTGGTCTCCATTGGTGCCTCAGATCACCCAAACACTCGGGTAACAGCTGTGGTGGACAGCTGACCATGTGCCACTCTTCCTTCTATCCTGCCTACCTGCCAACTTCCAAGGTCAAACAGCCCCCAGGTTAATATGCCCTCCTCCCTTCTACGAATGTAAGCTGTCCATTGATCTCTTCCTTTGCCTGCCTCTTGGTGCTTTACCAGCCCAGCTGCTAGGGGGCAGTAGGCAGACGTCTGGGCAGGGAGGTAAAAGCCACCTCCCAGTCTGCTGTCACAAGATTTTCTTCTTGTAAGATCTTTTCCAGTGCCTACAAAGAAAAACCAGCCCCAGTCACCTTAAAGTCTTCAGTCAACCCATCCTCTAGTGCCTCAGCTTGTGACCCTTCTGGATGTCTTTTACTGGCTGGGCAAATCCTGGGCATACAAAGTGTGTGTTTGTGTGGCTGGCATGTGCCGTGCCTGGCAGAGAGGAAGGCTTTTTTGGAGTGTGTCTCCTGCAAATGTGCCTGTAACTTGCTGTTTTGCTCTTAATACCAGTTTTGAAATCTTTGTGGCATGTGTGATAACTTGGCCTGTGGTGCTTGGCAGAGGAAAAGAAAGAAGGCAAGCTCACCATTCTGAAACGATCTAGAAGTAAATCCCATCAGACAAAAAAAAATGGTCTCCTGCAGAAGATTCCTTCTCTCGCAGTAGAAAGCTTGATTATTGGGCCTTCTCAGAGCTTGGGTATAACTAGTTCCAAAAAACTAGTTAATTGTAATTAATTCCTTTCCCCAATACCTAAGGTGTAATTAAATTGCATTATAATTGTAACTTAACAAGGGATAATGTCACTCCTTTTGTGGTGTAATTGTGACTTTCAATTTCTCTTATAGTTACAAGGTGTGGCCTCAGTAAATACTAGAGGAGGAATAGCATATGGTTAAAGTGCTGGCTTATGCTGTGCCTTGTGCATTCAGCTGGTGGGTTGTTTTTTTTAAATGCAGTAACATAAGTAACTAGTCACTTTTGAGAAATGGCATATAGTTACTCTTCAGAATTGTTACTGTCAATGATAACCAACTGATTTGGGGAAATCTCAGTGCTGTAACTTCAGTTTCTTTTGAAGAGGTAACTTTCCCAGCTTTGCCTCTGCTTTTCCAAGGATTTCCCTTTCCAATAACCCTTGGGAAATCAGCTGATCTTTCTCTGATGTAATAAGAAGATGGGGAGACTTTGCTAAGGTGTTGAAGTGAGCCCTATAGGAACTGCTGGTACGCAGAAGTGGCAAGTACAACAACAAATACAGGATTCTTCATAGAGTGCATTGAGTGCAGGTGAAATGCATTAGATGGGCTGTGCATGTATTAACTGGAGTCCCTTGCTTGCCAATACTCTCTCCTCCTGGGCAGAATAGGGACCAACTGGATCTGCAGCAGTTCTGGGTGGATTTCAAGCTGGGCCATTTTGTCACTCACTAAACCATGATGGCAGATTACTAGCTGTTTGCCTCTCCAAGTCTCAGCAGTAACACTAGTAGATTCTGCCTTAACCAGACCCATCTTTTGGACTCACCTCTTGTGCCAAAATCTGCCTCTTGCCCTGAGTCCAAAGACTCCTGCTTAAATCGTTACCCAATATTAAAATAGGTCACTGTTACTTGGAATGTAATCAGCACCCTTGACTTCTGAATACTACACACTTCTGGTAATTGATTCTTCCACAACCACACTCATCCTATCATTTAAACCTAATAACCACACTGAGTCTTATTCTGTGAAGATTTAAGGTTATTAGTTTGTGCATTTTTTTCAAACAAAGTAGTGTTTGTTTCTGTGTCACATATGCTTCATTAAGGGTCTGAGTGATCAACTGAACTCCATCATTTGTGTCCATCCATCCTCTGTTGTGATATATTGCTGATATGCTGGGTATCTCAGTCACTGCTAAAACAACACTCAGTATGAATGTAAAATTCTTCAACATACACTGAAAATATGATTGTCATAGGGGATAAAACGTAGCCTTAGATCAGTCCCTCAGCCCTTAGGGTATAATCTTTGGCAAAGCTGTAGAGATCTTGCCATATTTATCTAGGGGTAGGAGAATGGAGGTTGACATGACATGTGATCCAGTCTACATATGCATTTGGCATGGTAATATAAGCAACTGAAATTAAACAAGACTACATAGTTTCTAAATAAGCCTGGGTTGCAAACTGGATATGTAGCTTCCAGCTACTGGAGATGCCAAATCCTGCATCTATTGGAGATGAGTGATGTGTGATGAATCCTGCCCTTTCAGTTGTGAGAGTGTGAGTTTGATATCTTTCTGGCCCCTTTCAGAGCGAGCAATTCCACACACCCACACACACACGCCCACCACCTCAGAAAACCCAACAACGTATCTGTAATTTTTGTAGTTATCACCAGATGATTTTGGAAATTTTGAGTAATCCTTTTTCTTCCATAGTGATCTCCTTGGATTGCCTCATACCTTGGTTCCATTATTTTAAGCTGCTGCCCCTTATCCTAGAGCCTTGCACATCCACAGCACTTTAATGGATACCCTTTATGTTATATAACCACTGCTCAGTTTCGTTTTGTAATGTTGGTTTGGGAACTGTAGCAATTTCTTGGATGTTTGATTACTGTCTAAGGAGATATGACCTTGGAGATAGGAACAGAATATCTGTGTTCCATAGGTCCACATGAGTTTTAGGTTTCCCCCTCTTCTGCCTCCCACCCCCTGGACAGTAATTATGAAGAATAATAGAGGATCTAGTTACTTTAAGTACACTTTTAAGTATGTTTGTGCAGCAGATTTCACACATCTCTCTGCTGCTGCCTGGAGCTTCAGTGAAGATAAAGTTGTTCAAATTCATGTGCTCTCTAACAGATGAGCCATTATTGCTAGGCAAGCATTACTGCATGGCAGAGAGGGTCATTACGTACCAGCAGGTTGACAAAATTGCAAATGGGATTTAAAGAACAAGGGGGAGTGTATCTGTCATTTATCAAGTTCTTTTAAGAGAGTATATTTTATTTTATTAGTTCTTACCATTGTTCCACAGATTGAGATTCCTTAGCCAAACCTCATTCCTTTGTAGTGGATAGTTTCACAAAACCTTTATCATTGATTATTCTACCAAAAAAGGGGCCAGAAGGGAGAGGCCATATAAAGAACATGATATTGAGCTTTCAGATAATGGAGCATGATCAGTCCTAACCCCTGCGTTATATTTGCACCTTTTGGATTTATTTTCCACTTCGGGTTGTTTTGTTGTTTTAATTTGGAATGGGGTGGGGAAGGAATAATGTTATGGAGAACAGAAAATAAATTCTGCCAAGTCTCTGCCTCATTGTTAAACATTTTTGATTCTTCAGTACTCCCAAGCCCATTGCCATGGGAATAAATGAATTTTATAAAATGTCACTTTGAAATATTGCTACCTAAGTTCTGAGACGATGAAAAGAAAGGTGAAACAACAACCTGGAGACCTTGGCCTATTCACACTACACAATTATAGTGCTACATTCCGTTTTAACTGCCATGGAAACATCCCATGGTATTGTGGGATTGGCAGTTTAGGGAAGGGCTTGTAAAATGCTTAGCTAGAGGGTTTTAGTGGCTCACTAGACTACAGACCCCAGGATTCATAGGATGTTGCCATGGCAGTTAAAGTGGAATGATAGAGCTGTAATTGTGTAGCATGAATGAGCCCCAGGAGTTAAGTATGCTCAAGTACAGTTTCAGCAGGCCCATAAATTCCCTAAGGTTGGAAAGACTATTCATCATCCATCATTCAGTGGTCAGCAGACAGTACAGTTTTTGCCATACACACATCAGGATGTGTTCCATACACATCAAATAAGTGGGTGTGTGTGTATGCATATATGATGTATTACAGTGATCTTACATTTATGTGAGAGAGAGAGAGAGATTGGAAGTGATGCCACAGCAGGCACTCTCACATGTTGTTTGTGATGACAAAGCTATGCCTGTATCCTTTGAATATGAATCCTGTGGGGACTTGTCTTCAAGGAGGTAGGTGTTCCACGTTCCACCCAGCAAGAGAGGCACGTGTGTAGAACTAGCGTTGCTTGTACGCCCATAGAAAATTGATTACTGGAGTGCTGATGTTTCCGTAGCATGAATAATAGCATCTGTGCTCAAGAGGGAGACATCAAGTTTGGCAGGACTCTGAGATTTCCAAAACAGAAAGGAATCCCAAAGGGCCAAGAATTCCCTGCACAGCCCACCAAACAGCTCAAAAATGAATGAGCACGCTCAGTGGACACGAAATGCTATAAAAACAGATGAGCAGGAAAGCAGAAGGAAGGGGAAATGAAATGGAATCCCCTGGAAGAGGGCATGGCAAGCCAGAATCCTGAACAAAAGCACTCAGCATTGCAACACACTGAGGCACATCACACTTTGGAGTACTAACATGAATTGCCTGGTGTACCTGATAAATTCTGAGACAACTGGTAGCAGGAGGAAATGATGGAAAATGTTTACTGTTAAGTGTTGGGTTTGAAAATCAGTGTGGTGTAGCAGTTTGAGTGTTGAGCTATGACTCTAAAGGCCAGGGTTTAATTCCCCACTTGGCCATGGAAACCCACTGAGACTTTGGGTACATCACACACTGTCAGCCTCAGGAAAACCCCATTATAGGGTTGCCTTAGGGTCGCCATAAGTCAGAAACAACTTGAAGGCACACAACAACATCAAGTGTTGCTTTGTACACAGTCAGGTGCCAAAAAGTGTTTACAGAAAAGCCTTTGACAAAGTGTGTATGGCCAGGATCAGACAACTGTGTGCGGTCACTCGCAAGTGATCTGCAGTAGATGACCGGAAAGAGGCCATGGTAGAACACAAGTCTACCTGGAAAACAGATGCAGCAGCTGTTAATGCTCTTCTGAACAGGGGGTGAGAAGCATGGAATGGATCCCCCCCCCGAGCCAACATCTTGACCCGATGTGAGCATGTGCAGACACAACCAATGTCAACCTATCACTTGTCAGAACTAGGGTGACCAGGATTATTCCAGGCCCTGAGAGATCAGGTTGAAGCCTTAATACATTAAGCATCAATCATAGTCACACAGAATAGGCCATTCAATTTTTAAGAAGATTAACAAAATAAGTAGTCTTCAATCAGATTATTATACTAGCCGAGTGACATGACAAATTTCTGTATACGCATTTAACTACAGCGTCCTTGCCCTGAGGTTCCTTCCCCCCACCCTCATATGCTTCTTCCTTTAACAACCATGCGTTCTTCTCACTTTTTCATTCAACATCCCACTCCAACCCCTGATGCCAGCCCACCTCTGTAGTCCTCTGTGGCCCAGCCTACAGTCTCCACAGCAATCAGGCCAGCACAGCAAACAGCTCCTAAATGTCAGAGGCCTTCTTAAGCCCAAATGTCCTCTGATTCTTCTACCTCTTTCTTAGTTTTCACTAAGGCCATTTCTGCACTACACTCTTACAGTGCTATGATTCCACTTTCAATATCCTGTGGAATTCTGGGGTTTGTACTTTACCGAGGCCAAAGTGTTCTCTGGCTCAGAATTTTAAATGCCCCCTCCCTAAACTGCAAACGGATGTTGAAAGTGGAATAATAGCACTACGACAGTGTAGTGTGGAAATGGCCTAAGTCAGCCATGCCCATCCTGATAATGCTGCATTCCAGAGCATGGGAACAGTACCTTTTGGCCTGTAAAGCCCAGAATCCCCCAGCCAGGTGAGAGAAATAAAATACATTTTAGTTTCTGCAAGTATTATTAACATGTATTACTCACATATATGTATTAGCTTATAAGTATAACACATTTTAGACATATTTACACATATATTTTAGCATATATTGTATTTGAGCTCCAGAAATAAAGTAAGTCTAATAAGGAAGATTTTTAGAGATGGTAGGGCCTCCCAAAGACCTTGAAGAAGTAACTGGTATATTTCGGATAACACAGGAGACAAGACAAGGTTGCCATCTGTAAAGGAGTAAACTGATTGATAGGGACATGCCAGAACACAAAGGGGTACTTTGAAACTGCTGATAAGACACCTGGGATGAAACATGAGAAACAAGGGTACACGAGAGAGAGATGCGTGATCAACACGGAGAAGGGAAATGTAACTTCTTAGGCAATCCTGATAGGCCATGCCTTTGGGGTCCTATCCAATGGGATCCCAGGGGAGGGAAAACCTGCAACGCGGGCAGGGGAATAAAATATGAGGTATTCCATAGTGGGGGTGTCCTTCTCTCTCGGAAGCATCCGGCTCTGCAGAGACGTATTTTAAATAAACATTTAATGCTTCAGCCGATCCTGTGCTAAATTGTTTTATGAGTCTTTTCAGCTGTTTGTTACACAGGGGAATTCTGAGAGCTGTAGTCCCCCAAAAAAATAATGCTTCCAAGCTTGGGTTGAATCACTGTTCCCATCTTTCACAGCCTACATGGCTAATCTGAATGGTGCCTATTTGGGATGTCTGTGCTAAGTGAGCGAGAGAAAGACAACGGCATCTGCTCTCACTCTGGGTAGGCAAATTGAACGAGCCTATCAGCACAACTCCTCTCGCAACTGAAATTCAGCCACCACCACCCACCTTGTTTTAGTTTTATTCAAGCATCATAATGTGTACACAGACATACCATGCCAGCCATTTATTTTAAATAATCAACACAGTAATATCTTGCCTTTCCTCCATGGAATTCAAGGCAGCTGATGTGGGGTTCCCAAACAGTGGAAACTCCACCCCTGCTTCCTGCCAGCTGGGCAGCTGCACAATGTCCCCTCCAGCTGAACCCTGGGACCATAATTCATATCACGAATAGAATTAGTGCTTCCAGCCAGCCAACGCTCATGCTGAAACCCATTATGCCTCCACCCGCAGCCATTGGGAGATCGTAGGATTCAAGCCAGTCAGCAAAATCTAATACTTGTCTGCCCAGAAGTAGACCCCACTAAGTTTAACAAGACTTATTCACAGGTAGGTATAAGGTACAGTTTTTGTTAGTTGCACTTGATTCACACCAAAATCAACAGGAATAAAGCTGAACCGTTATTTCTTGTCCCATTGCTTTCCAGTACCACTTATTCTGCACTTGCTTTCTCTTTGTTTCACAGCCATGGACTTAGGAACATGCAAGCATTTGTCATTTTCTGGCCATTGCAAAGATCAGAAGTCTCTACTGACCTCATGTAGTGGCCAAACTCCCCCTGCCCTTTTTGCTGCTGCAGCCCCACCACCACCACCTTTTTCATGCTGCAGCCCCCTTCACACACCAATGCATTTCTCCATAGTGAGTGGAAGAGTGGCAAAGAAATACATGAGTCATCACCACATGAATCATCAGTGTGATGCAGCAGATAAAAAAGCCAATGCGATTCTAGACTGCATCAATAGGAGTATAGTGTTGAGTTCAAGGGAGTAATAATACCACTCTATTCTGCTTTGATTAGACCTCACCTGGAATACTGTGTCCAGCTCTGGGCACCACAATTCAAGAAAGATATTGACAAGATGAATCGTGTTCAGCGGAGAGTAACCAAAATGGTGAAGGGTCTAGAAACCATGCTCTATAAGGGAGGCTTAGGGAGCTAGATATATTTAGCCTGATGAAAAGAAGGGTAAGAGGTGACATGATAACCATGTTTTAATATTTGAAGGGATGTCATATGGAAGATGGAGCAAGCTCGTTTTCTGCTGCTCTAGAGACTAGGACACAGAGCAATGGATTCAAGCTACAAGGAAAAGAGATTTCACCTAACTATCTGGAACAACTTCCTGATGGTAAGAGCTGTTCCACAGTGGAATATGCTGCCTCCGAGTGTGGTGGAGTCACCTTCTCTGGAGATTTTTAAACAGGGGCTGGATGGCCATTTGGTGAGGGTGTTCTGAGGGTGTGTTCCTGCATGGCAGGGGGTTGGACCCAATGGCCATTGTGGTCTCTTCCAACTCTATCATTCTATGATTGTGCTTCCATAGCTAGACACACAAGACTGGTATCATCCTGTTGAACATCTGGTAGACCCTTGGGAAGCCACAGAAATTACCTTGTCGTTGGATGCTTCTCTGCCATTATCAAACTCTTCACTGGCCAGTAAATTGAGATATTGGGAGGGAGGATGCAGCTGCTAAAAAGGAGACACAAGGGAGACAAGAGAGAGATTTTGTAGTTCAGTTGTAGAGAACATCATATAACATCTCCCAGTCCAGGATCTTGACCACAGACTCAAAATTCCATTGTGAAGACTTTATGCCCTTTCTAACTTAGGTTTCATTTTTCTGGTACTTATTTTTTAAACATTTCCTCCAACAATTGTGGACTTGGATTAGAAGAATGGTCTACAAATAAACACATGGTTTATTGGTTGCATGGTTGCATGGTTCTAGGATTTTTTCTTTAAATACCACGGGAGTAGAAATTCAAACACAGCCCATCTTTATTATTGCCATATTGCACTGATATATTTACTTAACACAATTTCTGTATCATCTTTCCACTTGTAGACACCTAATGGGGCTAAAACCATAAAGTTATGCATAATTATAACATAGGTGTCCCACACAAGGTTGGATTGGACCCAAGTCTTCAGTAAATAGTTCAATGGAACATACTTTTCAAGAGAAACCATTGAAAAATTATATTGCTGTTTGAGTGACTGACTGACTGATTGGATTTTGCCTCATGTAGCTTACACAGAATTTGTCAAAACTGGCAGTGTAAGTGGTACAGCTGTGAAGGTGGGTTGTGGTCAACTGTGGTTGGGAAACAGTGGTCTACGAAAGTCCTGCTGTGAAGCCAAGTGTTAATTGTGCAGGTTAGAGATGAGTTAGATGGTGATGGTCATTTCCAAGAAATCCACAATGTAGTCCAGTGTTACAATTGCCAGTGGAGAACAGAGTACTGGCAGAGAAAGGTGTTGTGTATGTGCTACTAAGAGTAGTGTATGACAACTTTCCAGTGTAGTACAGATATACTTTGGTAAAAAAAAAAAAACAACAGATGTGTTCCTAGGCATTACTTCTTCAACAGAAAATTTGGTAGCAGAGGTAGAAATAATGTTGAAAAAATAGGGATAAGATCGACACCACAAGAAAGAAGAGCACTTCAATATGTTTCAACAAATCTTGTATACAAAACTAGCGATATGCACATGGGAGATGAAACATGCAGGTCAGGTAAAGCCTTGTATAAATAAATAAAAACATTTTGAATCTCCTGGAGACCACTTGAAGAGTTTCTCCAAACTGCATCCAGGAATTTTTTTTTTTCTTTCACTAACCTTCACTTTTCTTAAGATCCTTGTTTTGGGGGCAAAATTTGCAGACCTTTCTTTTTTCTACCATACTGGGCTTGTTGTTGTTGCTGGCGATGGTGTCTCCTTCTCCTTCTTTTCCATACCCTGCTTTTTTCCCCAGGTTGGGACTCAAAGTGGCTGAAGGAGGCATATCTGCATTCCCCACGTCTTTCTGTTTTGCTGTTCATATATACTCTGTAAGAGATTCTGGAGGTGGCTACTGTTTACCTTACCTGTTGCAAACAGGCATATATGCCTACCATAGGATTGGCTAGGGCAGAATCCTATCCTTTCCAAATTCAAGCTCTATTGCATTGCTTGCTACAGATGTACTGCTGTAAGTGGTATTAAAACTCTGTGTTGATTGATTGATTGATTGATTGATTGATTGATTGTATATGCCACTTTTATGTGCCACTTTTTCTCCCAAAATAGGCCCCAAGGTAGGTTCCAAAAAAGTTTGAAAAAAACTTAAAACAATTAAAAACATTAAAAACGTAGAATTATAAAAACTTACAATTTAAAAAAAACAGCTTTATAAATAAATAAATGTGTTTCTCCAGCCCTCCTTCATCATCCAACCAATGCCAATGTGGCTAAAAACAAAACAAAACAACCCTCTGCCTACTCACAGGGCAAGGATGAGAAAGCAAGGCTGAGCATGTTTAAAAAGGGTTTGTGAAAAGGACATGTAAAAGTGTCAGAGGTTTTGTTAATGGAGGTATGTATGTGTGTTTGTGGGAGATCTGGGGGGGGCTGTAAAGTTCCTTACAAAAGTAGCACTGGGGAGTGGGGATCTACTTAACTGTTTCCCCACACTTTTTTTTTTTTTTTTTTGCAATCAGCTGCTTTCTTTCTTCACGCTGCTGCTATGATTAACTTCCTAGCCGCCTATATTTCCCTATAAATAAATTCCATGTGTAGCATGAGGCCTTGAGGTTGTTCGTGCTTTAAAAGCCTGTGATGGAGCTTTGTTAGAACACCGATACGTCTAGGCCAGTATTATTTTCTACACTAGCCGTAGGTAGAAAGCAGATCTATATCAGGCCTTGAACTACAAGTGGTATTTGCAGAACTTGGAAAAATACTATCACACACACACACACGTCGCAGCCAGTCAGCTAGCCAGCTAGCTGACTCTGAAATTTGTAGTCCAAAGAAATAATTTCCCTAACTCAGCAGGTTAGAAGGGATTTGTGATTTGTGTTTTATTAACCATAGCAGTAAGAACGTTATTTCACACCCTTCAAACCAGGGATGGGGAGGGCATTCGTGTGGACTGCAACTCCCAGAAGCCTTAACAAATAATATGATGAAGAATTCTGACAGTTGCCATCCAAACATCGGGAGGGCCCCATCAAACCACTCCCTTCCTCTGACATATGCACACACACACACACATCTTACAACACCAGCCTACATCATGTTGCTGAAATGAGGAAAGCTTGGTGCAGTCACCAGGAGTGGATTTTTGTACGGATGGGCCATGAGCTCCATTCCCTTTTAATGCCTGAGCTCAGACCTTTGTAACATGGAATGTCTGCCTTTTGCATCAGGCACCAACCAGTTCCTGGATCGTGGAGTTCAAAGAAATGAGAAAGCATATCGCAAAGTCTACCCACTTCTCTTTTCAACCACTTGGCAGAGGGCCTTTCATAGACCTAATTGCAGATGTTGCCTGGGGTTGAATGTCTCAGATCTTTTGCATGCTAACCACATGGACTGAGCTTCTCCAATGCTTTCTTTTTGTCAGTGGTTGGTTTGATCTCTAGCCAAAAATACATATCAGGTTACTGCAGTGGTTAGTCTGGTCAAAGTAGACCCTTTTCAGTCCAAAGCCAGTGCACAGTTGCACACTAGTGTGGCCAGGTTTTCAAAATAGTAAAAAGGGACCACTGAAATTCATGGCATGCAGAGTTAACAGGAAGTGGCTATTAAGCTGGTGTTCTAGCTAAATAACAGATTAAATTATTTATTTCATTGAATGTACCCATGTGTTTCTCTGCAAAATTAACATACTGTCCACATTAATAAATTACATGATGCACACATTTCTGTCTTTATGAAAGGCACACCCTAAAAAAATACGGGATTTTTTTGGATATTTTTTTCAGTCTCTATGAAAGGAAAAGCTTTCCAGCCCTCAAATAGTGGACAGTTCTTATAATAAGGAGCACCTGTCAGCTCTATAAGGGAAAAGCTTTCTGGCCCTCAAATAGGGGACATCTGTCATAATATGAGACATGTGGCAACCCTATAAAAATCTTCTGCTTCACCAATCATATGTAGTCACTTTGGTTTAACTTAAAAAAAAAAAAAGGACCCTGCACAGGCTGTATTGGAACTCTCCCTGCTGTTCATCCATTAGAAGTGCAGCTATACACTTGATTTTTGCATTTTACACATTTTTAAGAGGAATGCTTTTTTTACAAACTTTGTCATGCTCCCCGTTGATTGGACTTCAAAGCAGGCATTCAGATACATCTGCACCAGAGCTTCGTCCCAGAACTAGCTTGAGTGAGATGAAGGTATCGGTTACATGGGAAATGTAGCATTCACAAAGGGACCACCCCTCAGTAAATTAAGAGGCCTTATTAAGAGGTACACAGTTATAGCACTAGGATCCCACTTTAACTGTCATGGCCACATCCTACGGAATCTTGAGACCTGTAGTGTGTTGAGCTGGGCTCTCTGGCTGAGAATTCTAAATGCTCTCGCCTAAACTGCAAATCCCAGAATTCCACAGAAAGGAACTTTGGCAGTTAAAGTGGAATCACAGTGCTATAATTGTGTTGCTTAGAGAACATAACACTCCTTTAAATATTAGAGTTCCTTGGTTTGATTTACTTAATTCCAAATATATCGACTCAAAAAACTCTTTAAGATTTCTAAATGCAGAAAGCCACGCAAAAATTTAGCCTAAGAAATGAAAAGTCATCACTTAAAAGGTGGACATGCTCCCCTTAGTACAGATAAGCTGGAAGGCAGAAGCATAGGGAAGGGAAGAACAGCCAACTGTCAACACAGTGCTCATGTAAACTAGACCCAGGAATTAGCAAAGCAACCTCCTTAGTTAAGCTTATATCCTGCCTTTTCTTAGATGAGCTCAAGGCACATACATGGGCTGCCATACCCTCCAACTGTCCTTGTCTGTAGCTGCTCTCCAGGACAATCTTCTGATTTTCCACTTTCTTAACTGCTTTGAAAATGTCCCAGTGCCTCTCTCCTCCCTGCACTTTCCCCCTTTGTCTTCCGCTTTACTTCAATTTCTATAACTGAGTTCAAACTGCAAAAATAATACCCTCTGAACCTTCCCAGTAGGGTCCTTCGAGGTTTTTTCTGTTTGTCAGGATTTACTTAACTCAGTATATCAATTCCAGAGTTTCTCTGCTTAATAACAATAGTTTTGTATGTTCTTTCTCATTAATCACCTTTGCCCTCTTCTTGCCTAGCTACACCCTTTTGACCATATCCAGCCAAATGTGACCCAGTTTTCATCTGTGAAACGTTGGTGGTTTGGGCTTTGTCCTCTCCGCACTTTGTTCTTACAACAAACCTGTGAGGCAGGTCAGGCTGAAAGAGGACAACTGGTCCAAAACACACCCAGCAAGCTGAAGACTTCAACCCAGATTTCCCCAGTCCCAGTCCAGCACTCTTAACCATTATTCTACTCTGGTGTGGGGTTTTTTTTTGCAGGGGGTAGGGTTACATACTGAACTTATATTGCCTCATGCACCTACTGGGACATATCCTGCCTCTCCTCTCCCCTTCTCCAAACCAAAACACTTCGTATCTGCATTGTTATATCTTCAAGATTTCCTTTTGTTATTAAATCTTTGGTGAAGTTGCGCACTTTCAAGGCATTTCCAGCTTATGGCAATGCTAAGATGAACCTATCATGGGGTTTTCTGGGGCTGAGAGTGTGTGACACACCCAAAGTCCCCAGTGGGTTTCCATGGCTCAGCAAAGAATAGAACCCTAGTCCCCAGTGCTCAGATCTCTACACCAAGCTGGCTTTCTGTGAAATCTTTGCTTTTTACATTTCTGTGGACTATTCAGCTCACATTTTTGAAATACTATCTGCACAGATCTTCATAGATATGTTTGGCTGAACTTGGATTTTTGCATTACCCATGACTATGCTTCTTCAGCAGGGCTAGGCCAATTCTACCACATTTTCAAAGAAGTTTTGTAAAATGTCCAGTCCCTTCTCCATCAGTGTAAACTATACACCTAAATTTCCTATGTGCTGAGTTTTGACTTAACAATCTCACAGATGATGGCAGTGCGTAATTCTAAGTAGGCAACCAAAGATGTCCTGCAGCCCATCCTACTTCGCAGGGATGGAAGTACAGACTCCTACAATGGCCAGAATCTTCATTTGCTTTGCAAATGATTATCCTCTTTTTTCCTCCTTTTACCTGAGCAACACTTGGATAAAAATAGTCAGCTACTGGAAGCACATAGAGTTTTATGTGCAAACATGCACTCAGCTTCTTTTTAAAGAAACAAGAAGTTTCCAGTACCTGTTACTCATGGACAGAAGGACAGTTATGAACTTAGGGGCTGGGATAGGAGCCAAGCAACCCCAACGCCGTTTTTGTAGCTCTCTAAAACACATGGAGCCTCTTGTACCCACATTTTTGGAGGAAATGGAAGAATCAAACTTTCAGAAACTGTCATGGCAGAGACAATCTCAATCCAACCTCTGTTACTCCACTTCTTTAGCTGCTTTTTAAAATGTCCCAGTTTGTTTCTCTTCCTCCCCCTTTCCATCTTTATCTTCAGCTCACTTCAGTTGCTGCAAACTGATTTCAAAGTACAAAAGCAGTTTCCCCAGAATTCAGCAGAGGGCAAAAAAGAGGAAAGGGGTGGAATCTTGCCCTTCCCAGAAGGTTCAGGCAAAATCAAATTGCTGCAGTCTCTCCTAGCTTGTACGTTCTTTCTCACTTACAACTTTTGCCATCTTGACTACATTTTGATGTTGCTTGGCCACATGTGGCCCAGTTTTTATCTGTGGTGTCTTGGAGTATATGTAATAGGCACAGGGAGGACAGAACTGAAGTTTGGAGGAGGTTTAGCGTGGTCCTAATTCAGCCTAGTCCCCATACACCTGTTATTCTAAATGGGGAGGGGAGCTTTTATTTGTCGGTAGTGGAAGCTTTACTTCAAATGCAAAAGAAAGATTATTTCTGGTAGCCACAACTCCCAGATCTCCACAGCCTTGGGGATTCTGGGTGTTATTGTCCTAAAAATTAGATCTCCCAAGTTCCAGCAGAGTGATTTTCAAAGAAGTAGCCATGTTAGTCTCTTGCAGCATAAAAAGGAGGAGGGAAGGGATAAAAACAAGTGATATAGGAGCACCTTTAAGACTAGTCGGATTTTGTTTTAGCATGATCTTTCGTGGGTAGCTCCAGAATGGCTCCACCGATCCAGATTGGGACTACAATAAAGATCCTCTCTATGCAAGGATTTGGATTGGCCCCCTTATCTGTAATTTACTTTAGAAAACCATTACCATTGATGTGGATAGTGTTTAGAGGGACCCTAGGAACAACGCTGCTCGCAAAACCCACATACTAATGGTACCCTGTTCCTTGGAGAGTCTTTCCCTTCTCACCCCATCACAATACATAGTTGCAGCACATGAGGTATGGAACAAAAAAAAATGTAAAAATGCTCTCAGTCTAGCGATACAGTTCTGTTCTGAAATCAGCAAAGTCCCTTTCTCCTTCCATGACTATACACACATGCACTTATATAGGCTCACATTGCAGATGTCTTAGTGAGCTAAGTTTATCCTGCACTATAGCAAGCCCATTTTATCTCACACATATCCTGAAGTGGAAAGCCTTGAGCATCAGTTAAGAGATATTTCTGACTCTGCTGCCTCTCAAGAGAATTGTCAGGTTTCTCAAGCACTTGTTGCATATTAGGACTAGTCATGCAGAGGCCTTAAAACTACTGGGAAGCCCAAAAGAGGAGAGTGACAAGGCCTGGGCAGCTGCTGGCATTGCTGAGGCTATGCAGATTCTCAAAGAGTGTCCTGAGCTTTCACCGCTTTCCCAACACCCTCCATTACTATAGGCTGCTTTCAGACAAGATGTTAATGTGCAGCCCAGACATAACCTGCAGCATTTCACAGATGAAAATCGGGAAACATGCCACCGAGCAACTTCAGAATGGCAAAGTTATTAATGAGGAAGAACTGACAAGCTAAGACAAACTGTAGCAGTTTGTTTTTGCCCGAGTCTACAGGGAAGGACAAGATTCTTCCTCTTCCTCTCTTTCTCCTCTTCCCTTCCACCAGTTAACTGAACACAAACTGCTTTTGCAGATTGAACTCAATTTGCAACAAGTGAAATAAGCAAAAGACAAAAGAGGGAAAAGAAAAGGGGAGAGAAACTAGGACATTTCAAAAAGTGGTTGAAAAAGAGGGATGACAGGGATTTGTGAAAAGGAGCTTCTCTGTCGGAGACTTTGGCCATTTCCACACTAGGCTGTTATAGTGCTATTATTCCATTTTCAACATCCTATGGAATCCTATGGTTTGCAGTTTAGGCAGGGGCCTCAGTGAGGAAATGGCTTTAGTTAACTGAGGTATGCCTGTATGCTTGTGCGTTTTTCTGTCTCTGGTCCCAAAATGATTTGGTTTTCAAAGAGACAGCTGTGTTAAGTCTATGAGAACAAAAATAACAGCATTCTTGGCACCTTGAAGGCTAATGCATTTACTATAGGGTGAGATTTTGTGAATTACTCTTCACTTCCTCAGATGCACAAAACACTATTCAGAACTTTCAGCATCTAAACAGCACAGGTGGGTAGGGCAGGCGTTGTCACTAGAGAGTTCCAAAGGAAATTAGATCCGTAAAATACTGACTGTGACAATTGTATGAATAACACCGGCAATTAAAAAATTTGTTGCTGATAGGACAAGCCTCCTGGCATTAAATATAATCATTTGACTGACCTTCAGCACTGCATGTCCCTCACTTGGCATTTACCTCTGCGCCTCAAGCCAAAATATATTTAGGGCCAGCTCTGTGTGCTCCAAGCACAACCAAGTTATCAGTAATGGTTGAAGTAGACCAGCAGCTATCCGAAAGAAAATGAGCTCCATGATAAAGCTCTCTTACAATATGCTAATACGTCACTTGTACGAGAGAGTGGAAGGGAATATCAGAGGACCTCTTCACACTATACGGTTGTTATGCTGTGATGCCACTTTAATTTCTGCAGCAATATCCTGTGGAAGGCTGGGATTTGCAGTTTAGGGAGGATTTAGAATTCTCAGCCAGAGAGCTCTAATGCCTCACTGAGCTACAGACTCCGGGATTTCATAAGGTATAAACACAGGAGTTAAAGTAGAATCTGAATGGTATATTGTGTAATATGAAAGCACCCCAGCATTGCTTACACCTTCTTGGAAGTTTTAACCACTGAATGGGGTGAATGGAAAAACCGCCCTCTTAGGACCCTTTCACACTACATAATTATAGTGCTGTGATTCCGCGTCAAATGGCATGGCAACATCCTATAGAATCTTGAGATTTACATTTTAAGGAGCAGGATTTAGAATTCTCAGCCAGAAAGCTCCAGTGCCTCTCCAGCCTCAGGATTCCACAGGATGGAGACAAAACATTAAAGTGGGATGGTAGTATATACTGATGTAGCATGAAAGGGCTCTTAGACCCCCATCTATAGGGCAAGGGTAGGAAACCATGTGGCCCTAAGACTGCTTTTGTGGCCCTTTATCCCATCTTGGACCACTCTCCCCAACTGAAGAAATGGGGGAGGATGTGAAAAGGTAAGAGATCTAAACTGGTTTCCTGTTCAGAAATTACAATATGCTAAGCTGGATTTACAATATTGTAACTGCTGGCAGTTCACATTTATAAGCTTCCCCCACTTATCTGACAGGTTAGGGACTGGAGCACTGTCAGAAAATGGAATTAGTTGGAAAGTGGAACTCATGTACTGTACTGTAGAGAACATGAAGGACTTACAGAGGTTCACTTGGGACTGACTGTGTGCACATTGCTTGCAAAATCTCTCACTCAGCTTAGTGCCTTTTTCCTACTCTTTGCAAGCAGCACATATGTGTGAGCGGTTTCAAGCAAGCCTTTGTAGGTTAGGATAGTGGTTCTTAACCTGGGGTCTGGGGACCCCTGGGGGTACATGGAGCCCTCACAGGAGGTCTGCTAAGCCCTGCTGCTGGACACCAACAGCAGTGGCAGCAACAGGGATGTGGCAGTGGAGGTGAGTGGGTGCCAAAACTACTTCTTCGTTTGCAGATGAAGGAGCAGTTTGGACTCATGCTCATCATGCCTGCTGCTGTGTCCCTTTCTTCCGGGACACAATAGTAGGGGGTGTGGGCACTAAGGCATATGGCAGCAGGAGTGTGCGTGCACCCAAACTGATTCCCCATTTGCAAACAAGGGAGCAGTTTTGGTGCCCTCACCCTCTGCTGCTGTGTTTCTGATGAAAGGGACATGGCAGCAGGCACGTGTGCACACCCAAGCTGCTCCCTTGTTTGCAAGCTAGGGAGCATTTTCAGCACCCTCGCATTGCCACATACCTGATGAAAGGGATCCAGGGGCAGGGGAGGGAGCAGTTTGACCCACATACACACTTGCCGCTGTGTTCCTTCCATCAGGGATATGACAACAAAGGTTGGGGGTGCCAAGGGACATGGCAGCAGGTGTGTGCATGTGCCTTTAGCACCCGCACCTCCCACTGCCACATCCATGAAGAACGGGACACAGCAAAAGGCATGTGCATGTGCCCAAATTGTGACTCCAGAGACCAGGATTTGAATCCCCACTCAGTCATGGAAACCCACTGGGTGAGCTCAGGTAAGTCACATTCTCTCACCCTCAGAGAAAGGCAAAGGCAACGAATCTTGCCAAGGAAATCCACACGATAGGTTCACCTTAGTGTCGTCATAAGTCAGTTTTCAAAGAGGAGAGACATGATGGCTAGAAAGAACCTCCTCCTGTCAGTGGCACTTTATGGTTGTGTGCCTTCAAGTCACTTCAAATCTGACAAAATTTGTTCAGAGGGGGTTTGTCTTTGCCTTCCTCTAAGGCTGAGAGAATGTGACTTGCCCAAGGTCACCCAGTGACCTACTGAGCAAGGATTTGAATCCTGGTCTCCAAAAGCCTTTCATAAATAAACACTGAATATTTAAATTAGCATTTAACATTTAAATGTTTAAGTATTCAAATTAAATATCTAAATTTAAATATGTAAAGCTTGAGTTGAGTCTTGGTGGTCCCTGACAACAAATTATATTTATAGGGGGTCCCCAGTACAGAAAAGGTAAAGAACCACTGGGCCAGAAGAACTGATGAAAGAGCAGAACCCCGTCAAATTAACAGAACTTGTCCTTAATTTGGAAGCATTAAAATAAGCAGTTGTCAGATAACAGGGTGTCAAAAGGTGGAAGCTTCCTGTACAGACATGAATGGCCAAACATAACCCCCCAAACCTCCCTCCCAGCCCCACATCATACCAGCTAAAGTATTTTTTGAGGCACTGAAGATTGAGACACATGGAAATTGCATCCTCAGTGCACTCCTGGTCATGGGGAGCTTTGTGACAAGCAGTTGTGGAAAGGCCCTGAGGGATCTTTTTCACTGCCTGTTGCCCTGTGCCAGCAGTCAGCCCAGGCTTCCAGCTTTCTAATTACAGTCTATTATAAGCAGCCACGAGCAAAGTTTGTAATAGTTTGTTAGCAAGTTACCAGCCATTGTTTTGCAGTCCAAGTACATAGGAAATCCAGAGAGAAGGTCCAGCATCAAAGTCCGTACACAAAATAAGGCCAGGGTCTCCAGGAGCACGAGTAAAGGATCTGACCGTGCTACTGTCAGGTGGATCTGTAACTGTTTGACTGACCGTTCCCAAAGGGTGCTCACCAATGGCTGCTTTTCATCCTGGAGAGAAGTGACTAGGGGGGTGCCACAGGGTTCTGTCCTGGGCCCAGTGCTGTTCAATATTTTCATCAATGACTTGGATGAAGGAATAGAGGGCATGCTCATCAAATTTGCAGATGACACCAAATTGGGAGGGGTTGCTAATACGCCAGAGGACAGGATCAAAATTCAAAATGACCTGGTCAAATTGGAGAGCTGGGCCAAGGCCAACAAAATGAAATTCAACAGAGAGAAGTGTAAGGTCTTACACTTAGGTAGAAAAAATGGAATGCAGAAATATAGGATAGGGGACATGTGGCTGGATGGCAGTACGTGTGAAAGGGATCTAGGAGTCCTAATAGACCACAAGCTGAACGTGAGTCAGCAGTGTGATGCGGCAGCCAAGAAAGCCAACGCAATTCTCGGCTGCATCAATAGAAGTATGGTGTCTAGATCGAGGGAGGTACTGGTACCACTCTACTCTGCTTTGGTTAGACCTCATCTTGAATACTGTGTCCAGTTCTGGGCACCCCAATTCAAGAAGGACATGGTCAAGCTGGAGCAGGTCCAGAGGAGGGCGACGAAAATGGTGAAGGGCCTGGAAGCCATGCCCTATGAGGATAGACTTAGAGAGCTGGGTATGTTCAGTCTGCAGAAGAGAAGGATAAGAGGGGACATGATAGCCATGTTTAAATATTCGAAGGGATGCCATGTAGAGGAGGAAGAGGGCTTGTTTTCTGCCGCTCCAGAGACCAGAACAAGGAGCAATGGATTCAAGCTGCAGGAAAGGAGATTCCGCCTGAACCTCAGGAAGAATTTCCTGACAGTCAGGGCTGTCCGGCAGTGGAATATGCTGCCTCGGAGTGTGGTGGAGTCTCCTTCTTTGGAGGTTTTTAAGCAGAGGCTGGATGGCCATCTGTCGGGAGTGCTTTGAGGGTGTTCCTGCATGGCAGGGGGTTGGACTGGATGGCCCGTGTGGTCTTTTCCAACTCTACATTTCTATGATTCTATGATTCTATGACCGTGAGTATGCTGCATCCAGTAATAATATCAGCTGTCTGCAATGACTTTTTCCCATCCATTCCCCTCTTTATATAGGCTACCAGCCTCCCCCAGCTGTTTGTCTAATTGATCTGTCCTTACTATATAAAGACTCCTCTCCCTTTTTCACCTATCCTGGATACCGTAAGTACTGTCCTTTTCATGTCTCTGTGTTGTGGCTGTTGGGAAGGGTCCTGTCTGGGTCCTGAGATGGGAGCATAACACCTTTTCTCAAAGCACCCCATGACCAGGAGCTTGCTGTGGACAACATCGCCCAGCACCTTGATCTCCAGTATTTCAGACATGCTTTGGGCAGAGCACACTACCAGGCTGAAAAGATGGGTGGAGGGGTCATCAGTTGTAACTACAATGACAGAGCTTCATCATCACAGTTATGCCATAGTTACGATAATGAGGCAGGAACCAGGACCTAATTTTTAAACAATACCCTGTAACAAGTTACAATACCCTGTAACTGAAGACATTTGGCCACTTTGGATTTGCCTTCTAAGTGGGTCAAGGTTCTGGTTGAGCACTATTGAGTCCCAGGGGTAGGAAATTAGACCCCTGGCACTTGCCCACTAGGTTACATTTCCTTACTGTGGAGGGCAGTATACACTTCATAGAGATTCTCAGTGGCATTTCCTTCTTAGCTTTATGAATTCCTATATTCCTTTCAGGAATGATGACCAACTGCACTATGCCCCTCCTAGCATCCCGTCAAGCTGCTAGAAATCCGGTTCTCTGGAATCTAGATGACTGAGTAGTATTTCTTGGCACAGGAAATCATATACTCAACCTCTGGCCCCTGCCTCAAGCCTATACTTTTGCTCAGAAACAATGGAGCAAAAATGTGCTGCTAAGCCAACTATTGGCTGGTGCCAGACGCAGCTGAGGGCCGGTCCAGCTGAGAACCATTCAGAGAAGTTGCCCAGCTGTCGTCTACATTCACTGGGGATTATGACCCAAGGGAGGAAAAAAAAAAAGGAAAAGAAAAGAAAGTGTAAAGGCATAGACTGTGTTCATTTCTTTATTAGTCTAACCACCAATCCCACCCTGTTCCAGGGCTTGGAAAAATTAGTTTTTTAGACTACAAGTCCCAGAATTCCCAGACAGCATGGCCTGAGGAATTCTAGGAGCTACAGTCTAACCCCCCGCAACTCTGTTCTATTCCTTAATATTTCATTAAGAATGACATTAAGTCCTCTAATTGTTTAATCCCTTGCAATGTTCCAGCCAGCCAGAAAGGCTCAAATCTCACTTCTGAAATAGTTTCAGATTGACATTTTGACAGGTCTCCCCAGCATGGACCAACTATGGAGAAGGCCACACACTTGCTGCTTGGCTTGGATGTAGGTCTCTTTCACACTATATAATTAGAGTACTTTAACAGCATTTTGCCCAGGCTGCATCCTAGGAACCTTGGGGTTTATAATTTGGCAAAAGCACTAGAAATTTCTGGCCGACAATTCTATATACCTCTTGAAACCACAAATCCCAGAATTCCATAGGATGGCACCATGGAAGTTACAGTGGCATTAAAATGCTATAATTGTGTAGTGTGAAAGAGATAATGGACAACCATGCTAGGGTGCCCCATCCTAGTGTTAGGCAGGCCGCAGGCTAGTTTCTGATAGACATTCTATCACATCTACTTAAAGGTTGGGATTCTTGCTAAAAACACTAAACTAGGTGGACCTTAGGCTGATGATGATCCATCCTCAAGGCTCATGTTCAGTAGGGCTGCCAACTCAGCATCATCCCAGGCCCCAAGTTTTCTGAGCCAAAAACATGAGATCTAGAGACAGCCTGTGGTCAAGTCACTAAGCGTTATGCGTTAAGTACCAACTGCAGTCACTCACCTGCATGGGGAGGCAGGATAAGGAGCATTTAATCTAGCCTACCTACTTCTAACCAGCAGGTGGATGCAGCAGGGCAGAGAGTGAGTCCTGGTGCCCCAGTACCTGGGAGGGAAGGAGGAAGCTAACTAAGTACAGTAGGCCCTCCACATTTGCAAGGGATAGGGATACAAATCCCTTGTGAATGTCGAATAATCGTGAATAGGGCGCCCTCAATACAGGCTTCTGCCCGGCAGGTCTACCCACCCAGGCAGGGGGCAGGGAACAGGCAATCGCCTTCCCTGCACCTTCCTGCCACCCGCCCGAGGTGCACCCGCACTGGCTACAGTGGCAGGAGGAACTCAGGGAATTGGCAATTGCCTTTCTTGGACCTTCCTGCCACTGGTGCCGGTGGCAGTGGCGGGGACAGTGGGAGGACTGTGGGGAACTAGCGATCGCCCTCCCCGGACCTTCCTGCCGCCCACACAGGTGTGTACACACCAACAGCGGCAGCAGGGGAGGCAAGAGGAGTGCGGGGGACTGGTGATCACCCTCCCTAGATCTTCCTGCCCCCCGCGCGGTCACACCCGCAGTGGCAGTGGGGGAGGCGGGAGGAGTGCAAGGAACTGGTGATCGCCCTCCCTGGACCTTCCTCTCACTGGCTTGGGGTGTGCTTGCACTGGGGTCAGGGAGAATGGAAGGAGCAAGCGGGGTAGGAATGGGGTGGGAGGGGCAGAAGGGGGGCAAGTAGGCACCCGTGAATAATCAAATGAGCAAAAGTGAAACCCGCAAATGTGAAGGGAGAACTGTAAATACATGGACCACTGAAAAAAATCTTTGCAAGTTGTAGCAAGAAGTGAATTGAGATTTGCAAATTGTAGCAAGCTACTCTGCTTGTTGAGCTGGAAATTTTGCACACAGACCTTTCCTCTTGGCTGGTGCTGAGCTCACCTAAACTGGAAAATGTACACCCTTGTCTCCTGCGTGGAGGGGACCTGAGAAAATTAGAGAGTCAGCACCAGGCCCAGAGATCTGGCAACCCAGCCCTGTTGTTGGAGGTATGGGATGTACAATGCTCTGTGTGGTGAACTACTGAACTGAGGGAGCAGCCTTCTGGTTAAAGGGGACTCCTGGCTGCTCACTGTAGCCACAGCAACATAAAAGGAAAAGCCATTGGAAGAGGAAACATAATGACAGAGCTTGGAAATAATCGGTTAAAAATTTCAAAAACAATTTTAATTTATTTACTTCTGTGTTTAAAAAAATAGTTCAACAATGTAATTAACAAATTCATCTAGGGATTAATATAAAGGAATTAATTGTATTAATTTTTTAATTAAATATAATTAAATCAAATTCTTTTAATGCTCTAATGGTAATAAGGTATGCCATTACCAAACTGTAGGAAGCCAAGTTTGAACACAAGAATTTTGATTTAAATATCTGGCAGTCATAGAGCTGAAGTGCAGCACCATGCAAGGACTCAGTGGCCACAGCAATTAGTAGCTGGATGGAAGGAAAGAAGCTCACATACTTTCCAACTGTCCTGATTTGGCAGGAGCAGTGCCAGTTCATCCTCTGTCATCCCACTTTTTCAGCTGCTTTTAAATGTCCCAGTTTTGATCTCCTACTTCTACTTTCCCCTTGGTTGGTCTCCTTCAAGTGCTTCAACCTGACGTCAAAGTGCAAAAGATGTTTGCACTCAACAAGGGCAGAACACAGGAAGGAGTCAGATCTTGTCCTTCCCTATAGATTCAGGCAGAAGCAAACTGCTGCATCCTCTACTAACCATTAATAACTGTTGCCATCTTGACCACATTCTGATGTTGCTTGGCCCTATGGTTCTAGTTTTAGTCTGTGAAATGTTGAAAAGGTAAGAGCTCATAGATGGTACTAAATCCAAGCGTGCTGGAGGGGTGCCTGACTTTCTGTTGCTGCTTGAGGAACGAGGTCTTTGGGGCTCTGATAGGCACCTGTATCTTCGATCCTGACTGCTGGTTTATGCTTTGGTTCTGACTTGGTTCTTTAATTCTGACATCCATCTTGCTTCTCATCTCTGCGTCCTAGTTTGTCTTTTGGTTTCTGACTTATTCCTTGTTCTTGGCTCCTGGCTTGCCTTTCTGGGTCCTGGGTCACCTAAGTCTGTTACCCATGGCCCCGCCCTGGCACATATTTCATATGCAAGGATAACCTAAACACAGAGCACCTATGCCTTAGCAGTTCAGAGATCTTTGCTTGGTGTGTACAAAAGGCACAAACTGTGCAGGGTCATTGTAGAAAAATGGTTATGTGGCTCAATACCTTCAGTTTTGCTGCTCCCTCTATTATTAGTAGTAATATTAATAGCAATAGTAACATTAGGAGCATGCTACATAACTCTACATACAGGCAATTCCTTTTGCCTATCCTCTTCTACCTTACATAACACTTATATACGAAATAATGTGTATTTTAAAGACTATGCATTAAAAGCCAACTTAATATTAAGAACAATGAAGTTGAGGGGTTACCTATTTGGAATGGCAGTGCAACTTGATGGCAGGTTGCTAAGGATCTCAAGAATGAAACCCAGCCAAGTGGTGTGTGTGGGATGAGCTTAGGGAAGAGAGGAATTCTATATAAGGCAAAGTTTTTGCATCTCTTAAGCCTTCAAGGAGATCTTGACCAGAGAGGGTGGCTGAGTTGTGTTTGAGCAGCTGAGCAAAAGACACAGAGAACTGCTGTCTACAGCTGGGAATTACTGGCACAGAGTGTCAGACTGTTTAATGTATCAACAGTGTATTATACATGAACTCTAGCAAGATACTTTATTTCCAGTGTTACTATAACACATGTTACCATTTGTTCTGTAACTACTGAGTTGGCCTTAAAGTCACTGATAATGAAGAGAGCACACTGTCCTATCTCAGCCCTGGCACAGCTGATAAATCAAACAAAACAAACCGAATATCTCCCAGTTTGTTACTTACTTCCAGGCAGTAAGCAAGGAGTCATAAATAAAGTCTAACATAAACAAAGTCCAGCAGGGTTTCACAGCAAGGGAGTGCCCAAGGTCAATCCAAGCATTTGTCAAGGCATCCAGCAAGGTAGCAGGTCAGATAAGCTCTGACAACTCCTGGAGCAGAAGGACACCAACTGAATAGGTCTTGAGCCTAGCACAGCTGAGACTTGATTGATTGTTGCTGATTATAAATCCTGAGAGAGCGACACTGGCTCTCTCTTTGCTGCCTGTGCACTGTGAAGCTGGGTTGAGGTAAGTGTTCCTCTCTATCTGAAGAGGCAAGACTCTCTGTTGGAGCTGGCACTGCTCCCTGTTCTGTTTCCGGCACTGTAATCTCTCTCTATACAGCAGACCCTGGCATACCTTCTGTTTCAGCCTCTGGCATGCCCTCTGTTTCAGATTCTGAGTCAGAGTCCACGCTCTGGAAGTAGGGCATGACATACACTACCTTAAATAAACTGTTCAGTTCTGAGTGAACACTTACACCCTAGCTTTGTTACACAAAAGCTGTGATAAAAGGGTGGAGTCAGAGCTAAGTGATATTGACAGGGTGCTTTATTAGAGTGGAACTGTCAAACCAACCTGAGGAGAAATAAGGGCCTGTCATAACTGTGTCCTTAATTCTGCAGTAAATACTTAATGTATCTTTTACATGTCAATATCTTTAATTTGACAATTTGGCAATTTAGATGGACACATAATTATTTGAAAAAATGAGTACTTAAGTGCATGTGTGTGTCAGTGTCTGTGTTACACAGTAGGACCTCCACATTCGTGAGAGATAGGTGCACAGAAGCCCCGTGAAAGTAAAAAAAACCCCACAAATAACTCCCTCCAGTGAGCACTCCGCCTTTCCTGGGCGCCCTGCCCAGGAGACCGCAGGGGACAAGATCTCCCTCCCATTTCATTTTCCTCCCTGCCCCAGGTGCAATCGCATCTGCAGCGCAGGGAGGAGAGCGCGGGGGAGGAGATTGCCCCCCCCACTTTGCTCTCTCACCTGCCCCGGGCATGATTGCACCCCCAGCAGTGGGAAACAGAGTGTGGTGGAGGAGATCGTCCTCCCACTTCACTCTCCCACTCGCCTCCGGCACTATCGCTCTCGCAGCAGGGAGGGGGAGGGTGCAGCAGACAAGATCTTCTCCCTGCACTAGGGAATGAGAGGGGGAGAATGGGGAGGAGGCAAGCCACACTGTGAATAGTCAAACCCACGAGTGTCAAACCCACGAATGTGGAGGGAGAACTTTACTGGAAGTCTATATTGCAGCCTCATCCGACAGAAAGCCTGTAATGGAATAATAAGTAAGGTCCCTTTCACACTGCGCAATTAGAGCAGTTTGATACAATTTTAACCACCATTTTAACTACCAAACTGGCTGCCAATTTGTTTCTGGACACAATTCAAAGTGCTAGTTATGACCTATAAAGCCTTTATACAGCTCAGGTCCAGGCTATTTGGCAGACTATATCTCCCTGTATGAGCCAGCCTAGGCTCTGTAGTCATCAGGAGAGGCCCTTCTCTGAGTCCAACCACCATCACAAGCACAGCTGGTAGGGACACGAGAGAGGGCCTTCTTAGTGGCTGCCTCTAGACTCTGGAATTTCCTTTCCCAGGGAGGCTGGAATGTCCGCCTCCTTGTTGTCCTTCCAGAGGCAGGGTAAAAGCTTTTTATTCAGGCAGGCTTTTAATACAGACACGTTTAAAAGAGTGGGCTAGGGGGTGCTGTATTGTTTTAAATTTAATTGTTATTTTTTATATCTTTTTAAGCTGATGTTTTAATTCTTTAACAGTTTAATTCTATTTTAATTTGCACTATTAGTATGTTTTCAAATTGTATTTTTTTTAAAGTATGAGCTGCTTTGATGCTCAAGTGGGCAAAAAAGTGGGATCATCATCATCAACATCATCATCATCATAAAAATAATAATGCAGTTGGCTCTCCACATTTGCTAGGGTTAGGGGCCCAGGACCCCCACAAAAGTGGGAAAATTGAAAATATCAAAATCTGAGTCAGGGTTGGGGTCTGTGGAAAGGGGGCCGAGGCACCCAGGGTCCAAACCAGGTCAGGAAAAGGGGGTGGATTGGCACAGTAGCCCTATACTTCCTCTCTCTTGCCCATCTCCTTCCTTGGATGTGTGGGGGGCATCATGAACGGGTTTGTGGTACTGAGAAATTGGATTGCATGCCATCCTTAGCTGGCCAGGCAGTGGCAGTGGAGGAGGAGGAGGAGGACCAGAGATGGTTTTTAAAAGGGCTGAATGCTCTGATTGGAACCACCAAGAGGGAAGGCTCTCCTGAAAAAGAAGCGTCTGAGGGCAGGGACTGAGGAAACCCACAAATACTCAAATCCGTGAAAGTTAAATCTGCAAATTTGGAGGGCTGACTGTGATGATGATGGTGATGGTGATGGTGATGGTGATGCCATGGCTCTATTTTAAGGAATTGTGGGATTAGTACTTTGAGGAAGCTATAGAGCTCTCTGACAGAGAATTCTAAATACTCCACAAAACTACAGATTCCAGGATTTCGTAGTACAGAGCCTAGCCAATTAAAGTGGGGTCAAATTCCTCTGATTTTGTAGGGGCCTCATATACCAAATTGTGAATGAGAATACCAGAATGTCAGAGTTTAAGCCAGAATCCTAAATGACTTTTTACATAACATCATTTTGCATATTCTTAGCTAAATAGGAGAGGTGCTCAGAAACCCAGTTACTAAATTGCAAAGATGTATAATGGAACACCAGCAAAAGTGTGTGATGTGCACTGGTACCCAATGCTGATCAAGACCAATGCTGTGCATCTCAGGACTGATCTGATGTGCATCAGGACTAACTTGATGCACAGCAGTCTCATAGTACATCTGTCCCAGTGTGCATAGGTCCCATTGTGCTTTGGGCATCAATATACTTCAGGTGCTTCGCCATCTCTAAGACGAGTATTTTTTTATTTTAATTTTTATTTTATTTTGGAATTTATGTGATTAACTGTTACATACTCTATTAGACACATCTTCAGCTTTTTCAGCTGCTTTGAAAATGTTCCAGTTTGCACTTCATTAACGCAGTGGAGGCAGAGGACAGGAAAGGGCAGCCGCTTAAGGATGGAGGGGTGATGGGGGCAGTTCGCCCCTGGCGGCAATGTTCTGGGGGCATCCTGACACTTAACCACACCCCTGTGCATCGTGGCCACGCCCCCATGCCCTATGGCCATGCTCCCACGCTGTGGCCGTGCCCCCTGCCACCCACCCCTCCACACATTCCAAGCTCAGCTGCTGGGAAAGGGACAGAATTTTGCCCTTCTCAGTAAGCTCAGGCAAAAGCAAACTGCTGCAGCCTCTCCTAGCTTGTGTGTGCTTCTTTGTTAACAACTGTTCCCATCTTGGTCATATTCTGATGTTGCTTGGCCACATGTGTCAGTTTCCATCTGTGCAATGTTAGAGGGTATGCAATTTGGCATGCCTAAACACCCTAAAGGCACCAGCTATGCAGGGTCAGCAATAGACTGTATTTCAGAGGAAGGAACTGGCAAAACCACCTCTGAGCATTCCTTGTCTAAGGAGACCCTATGAAATTCATGGGGTTGTCATAAAAGTTAACATAAATTATTCATAGGATTGTCATAAGTTAATAGGTGACTTTAAGGCACATACATACACAGACAACTAGTGCTGCACATGTAGTTTCACTTTCCTGAGTGTTGTGCAACTACTCATTTGAGCTTTCAATATAACACTTTATTCACTAGGATTGTGAAAACAGCATGCACATTTGTAGATTTGCTATTAGTTGCACAGTGTCAGTAGGTAGCAGAAGGAAAGTATAATACAGGGGTGGGTAACTGCAGCGTACTCGATGCATGCAACCCTTGGTACCCCTACCTGTGGCCTTAGAAGCCATTCAAAACCTTCAGATTCATACTGAAACTTTAAAACTTCAGGGTTATTTTTCACCCCAAAACTGACCCAAAGCATCCCCCATCACCCACTAATGCAGCAGTTTGCTTCCCCCAACAGCCCAGAGGCCCCTCTGCAACACTGGAAAAAAATGTCCACCGAAACAGCAGCCAGAATTAATATTATGTCGCCACCAGTGTGCTGAAACATGTTGGTGTGGCCCTCCAGGTGAATACGAGCGTGGGGAATGGCTTTTGCCCCCTTTGCAGTTGTCCTCCCCTTTGTGTAGGGCAACTGCCCTTAACTATGTGAGTGGGGAGTTACACTTCACAAGTATGATGGAAGATATGTGCTAATGTCTATGCATCTGTGGCAAACTTAACACATAGATGCATCCAAATTTGACAGAGTGCTTTGGTGTCATCCAATTTGTGGTACCCAGTTTCGAGTAAAAAAATTAAGGTTCCTAATGGAGTGCTTCAAAGAAGCAAGAAAAGAGGGGGAGGGCAGCAGTAACTCAATGGAATGTCATGGCAGATGCCTCAAAATTTGTCAAGAGTGTTTTTGGTTGTCACACACACAGTGGCGGAGCTTGGAGTGTGTGTGGGGGGGCTATGACACGAGGGGCGTGGCCACTGTGCATGGGGGGCGTGGCTGCAGTGCACAGGGGTATGGCCACGGCGCGCAGGAGTGTGGTTATGGGCCAGGGCGCCCCAAAAACATTGCCGCCAGGGGTGATTCGCCCCCTTGCCCCCACGTCCCTACGCAACTGCATACACACAGCGGTAGTCAATTTCTTGTCAAAATTCCAGTCAAGAGACTTCCTTAAACCAAAAGGGAGGACTGCTTTAACCCACTCTGTGTCTGTGTGTTTTAAAGTAAGCTCTAGAAAATAGGAGAGGGCTCTCTGAGACTAGGATTTCTGGGTCAGGAAAAAAATGGGAAAACACAAAAGTGCTAAAGCGTGGCTGCTAATATTTCTGAGGTTTAAAAGAAGAAAGGAAAAGGGGAAACGATTCTCCAAGGTACCACTGTTAAGCCTCCTGGAGGAACACCTTTCACTTTGCGGTGTATTGAGTCAGGACAGAGGCAGCAAATGGTACATTTAGGCTAGTAGTAAATAATTAAGCCATTGCCCCTCTTACAGCACCCCAAATTTGCTGCCTCAGGCAGCTGCTTCACCCTGTCTAACGGTAGAGCCCATTCTGACTTCTTAGTGAAAAGGCAGATTGCAAAAAGCAAGAATGATAGCAAGGTGAAGGGAAAGCCAAGTAAAGCTATAGGGCTGGATCAACCAGTTTAAAAAATACTGAGAGCATCTGCTGATTAAAAGCCTCGCAGTCCACTATTCCATTGGGAAAGTGTCGGCAAGTAAATCCAGCACTTAAAAGGAATCTGTGGCATTCACACTCGTAGGCTTGCCTATAAAAAGACTCGCTTTGTCCCCCTTGAGTATTAGGGCAGGTTGTCCAGCAAAGCTGTTGCTCTTTTCTCTATAGAACGCTCTTGGCCAAAACCAGAAAACCTGACAGTATTTTTATATATCATATTCTGAACACTTCCCAGCCCAGGTACACAAAAGCAGCCTCCATCCTCTATCAAAGGACACCAGGGCTGGTGTGACTCTAGGCCTTTACACTAGGGGTTGTTGACAAGGGACAATTGTTGAGTGGAAAAGGCGGGGGCCGCTTTTTTGGAGCGCCTTCCTTTTATAGTAAACAGCCGTCGCTCCTGGAACTCGCCCACCCCTCCGGTGTGAGACCCACAGCTGAGTATATAAGCTGTGGGAGTGACTGGTGCCTTTTGTTCCTCCCTGCCTTCATCCTGCACATTTGTCCCGGCTCTTTTATATCAACATCCCACCAAAGCATGGCCCCTAAAAAGCCAGATCCCAAGAAAGAGGCTGCCAAGCCTGCTGCAGCCCCAGCCCCAGCTCCCCCTCCTCCAGAACCACCTAAGGAACCTGCTTTTGATCCCAAGAGTGTAACCGTAAGTAAGAACCCAGGATATACCTATATGTTCTCTTTCTTTGGGGCTGGAATGCAAGGCTGTGCTCGCTGCCACAGATTTCTCATATGGCCTAGGGCAGTGGTTCTTAACCTGGGGTCCTGTGACCCCTGGGGGCCCATGGAGCCCTCACAGGGAGTCCACAGAGCTCTGCCAGCTGGACAACAGCAGCAACAGAGACATGGCAACAGGGGTTGCGGGTTGCGGGTGCTGAAACTGTTTGGGATGCACACACATACTGCCGCTGCTGCATCCTTGGTGAAAGGGACATGGTGGGAGGCAATGTGTGCACGCCCAAAGTATGACTCTGGAGATCAGAACTTCAATCCCTACACGGCCACAGAAACCCACTGAGCGAATGCTGGCAGGTTACATTCTCTCATCCTCAGAGAACGCCAAAGGCAAAAATTCTTGCCAAGAAAACCCCTATTATAGGTTTGTCTTAGGGTCGCCATAAGTCAGCTTTCAAAGGGGAGAGACCTGGTGGCTAGAAAGAACTTCCCCTTGTCAGTGGCACTTTCTGGATGTGTGCCTTCAAGTCACTTCTGAGTCACGGCTACTCTAAAATGAACCTATCACAGGGATTTTTTGACAAGATTTGTTCAGAAAGGATTTGCTTTTGCCTTCTTCTGAGGTTGAATGTGACCTGCCCAAGGTCATCCAGTGGCTGAGCGCAGATTTGAATCCTGGTCTTCTGAAGCCTTTAATAAATAAATATTTGAAAATGTAAATAACTATTTGAATATTTAAATCTAGACTTAAATGTTTAACTCTTGAGTTAGGTCTTGAGGCACCCTGGCAGGGGGTCTCTGGTAAAGAAAAAGTTAAGAACCACTGGCCTAGGGTGTACTACTGCACACCCCAAGCCCTATAATTTGCAGATCTGCCAATTATTAAATGGTAAAGGACAACCCATTTTATGATTAACTCCCACAACTGATCCAATGGCCTCCAGCTTTGTTCTGCCTTCTGTCTAATTTGATCTAATTTGCTACAAAATATTTCTTTCTTAAAATCTCCATTAGATAACTTTCTCAGGAATTACAATAAGCCTTGCATAGGCTCAGACTGATCCCATTTTGCAAGTCTACTGCTCTGTGTGTGGATTTAAATATACCTTACAACAGCTGAGCTGCTAGATCAAAGCCCACCTCCTTGCAAGTATTTAACTCCTCTGCAAATTCAGAGAGAAGCAAGGAATGCTTCTAAGGGGTTTGCTTTCATAACTTGCAAGTCCTGGCTGCCCCTCTAATTTTACAGATTATTCTCTTGCATATAAATAGTTCCTGAAAAAAGATAAATTAGCTTACCAACATGTGGGGGAAGTGTGTGTACCCTGGGACCCAGTGTAAAAGAATGAAAAGTGGTGGGTGATAGGATGGCCACATGTAAAAGGGGGCAGGACCCTTGTACTTGTAACAGCTGTGTAACATATAGAAATTCAGCAGTAGTAGCTTGCTGAGTTACTTGACAGCCAGTGTGGTATAGTGATTTGAGAACTGGACTATGACCCTGGAGATCAGGGTTTGATTCCCCACTTGGCCATGGAAACCCACTGGGTGACCTTGGGCTTGTCACAGGCTCTCAACCTCAGAAAACCTTGTGATAGGTTTGCCTTGGGGTTGCCATAAGTTGGAAGCAACTTGGAGGCACACAACAACAACAAAAGGCTTGCAACAACCTGCAGTTATTTACTGCAGTTCTCTTTTCTGTGTAACTATTAAAACTGGCAAAGTCCTGTTTATCTTTACAAGTGCTGCACTTTTGATGGTATCATAGCAAAAGGTGGGCCCAGCAGAGATGCTCTGGGCTGAGAACAGGAACGAAGCCTGTGGAAAAGGAACCTAGAGCTCTGTGTATGAATTGGCAACCAGAGAATGAGCAACAGATTTGTAGTATAATCCTACACATATGTATTCAGACATCAGCCCCATTGACTTCTATAAGTCGTATTCTGAGATAAATGTTTGAAGCCTCTGAAATGCATATGTGGATTTTAGAGATGCTGAAAAAGAAGCAGAGGATTTGTTGATTTATAAGTATTCATTAATTATGTGTCTGTCTACCAGGTGCTCCTAAAGCAATATACAGTAAAATCTGTTTTAAATTTTTTTAAAAAATAGATTTACAACAAATCTAATAAGCCAGTTTTGAAAACCAGTGGCCATGCTTATTGATGCAGTTTTAAAGCTTATCACGGATGGAACTTGCCTGGCTTCCCTTGAGAAGTTTCCACTAGCAAGGGCCTTTGGAGAGAACACTCTGTCCCATATACTTGCCAATCAGGGGCCCTACAGTTGTAATGCTGTAGTAATTTCTGCACTAGACTGTTATAGTGCTATTATTCCACTTGCAACATCCTATGGAATCCTGGGGTCTGCAGGAAGCCCGTCCCTAAGCTGCAAACCCTAGGATTCCATAGGATGTTGAAAGTGGAATATGGCCTATGATTCCACTTTAACTGCTGTAGTTACATCCTATGGAATCCTGGGGTTTGCAGCTGAAGGAGGGACATTGCATATTCTTAGCTGGGGAGCTCTAGTGTCTCACCAAACTACAAAGCCTAGGATTCCATTGTCACCTTTAGCATGAAGACATGGCAATTAAATTGGAATCAAGGTGCTATAACTGTGTAATGTGGAAAGACCCATGGCTATTCGGGGTGGTGGGCCACACAACAGAGACTCTCCTGAAGATATCATATGAAAGTAGTTTCATATGGGATTTGGAGTGTATATCAGCATGGGGTGAGATGGAGATGGAGCCTCTTCATACACATGGCAGATGCTGCTTCCTTCTCTTGCTTCCAAGAACCATAATCAAAAATTGGGTGGGGTAGAATGTGTGGGATAGGAGATGATACAGAGCCATAAAGTTGCATTTGAACCTTTATAACAGGTGCTTCACAGGTACCTACCCACTGACATCAACTGGACCACTGAACCCAGTTTATGTTTTCCTGAAGCTGTTTGGAAAGAAACAGGCAGACGATTGCAGCCAGTGCATATCTCCAAATCAAAATGAAACACACATTTTTTATAATGTGTAACGTGTGTATATGAAATTTTATTTTATTTCAAAAATAGAGACACATCTAACAGAAATTGCATAACCTTCAAGAATCTTAGATGAGTGGAATTTGTGACTGAGCCAAGCTCTCTGAGTCACAACTCATGCAATGGAACACTGCTACCCCAGCTTTAGCCTCAGGAAGTAGGCAGTTCTAGAAGGTAGCCCAACACAACTCGCTGCCTGAGGCAAAAGTCAAAATGGTTTCTGTCCACTTCTCCAGCCCCATTCTACATACAGATGCTGTACAGGCTTCGTCATCTGCACAGTTTTGTCTTCTGACACCCCAGCATCTGCTGTCTGAGGCAGCTGTCTCACTCTGCCTAATGACTGGCCCCGTCCGAAGCAAGGGGCAGTGTTGGGGAGAGGAAACTGAAAGACAAGAAATGATACACAGAAGCCAGTTCACCAAACAGATTAAAACTGGAAGGTTGTTGAACTATATTGTGTGTGTTTTCCCACTGCTCTTCTTCCTACCCCCTCACCTACTTATTCAAAGGCAATCGAAGCACTGCATTTTCCCACGCACAGTTTTATGATTGCTGCCAGATATATGCGTATTGTCTTCCTTTGAGGAACATATGCTGTGTTTGTTTCATGCACACAAGTGTACACACCAGCAATGCGTGCGTACGTTTCGTAAGGTTGGTTGGAACCAAATTCTGCAACTCAGGGCTCTTCTACATTGACCTAAAGATATGTGAGTTCTTGTGATACAGCTCCTTGGATTTTGCCAGATGTTGCAACCTCTTTGTCCACTCATTCCATTTCTTTGAGGGGCTGTCTGTAGCAATTTATTAGATGCTCATAGCTTTCTTCCAAAGTTAAAAACAAAAAACAGGGGCATGATTTGCCGAGGCAGGCCTATGGCTTGAAGAGCAAAACGTCTCCTGATTTTTTTTTATCAAAGTCATAATGCAGAAGTGTCATTTCACTGGTGCACTATAAATCTAGTATTTAGAAGTATACTCCCTCTCATTATGGAGGCACCATTTAGTTACTGCGATTCCACCAATAAATGTATCCTTGATGAATTTCTCTAATCGATCCAGAATATCCTATATCTACAGCTATAATTTGCCTGACCAGAGCTTCAAAAGTTGCTTTTTGAACAAAGAAGTAACGTTTCACAGTTCATTTCTTCCACTACTCGCTGCTCTGCAAATTCCAAAGATCCTTTGTCTCCACAGTTATCTTGCAGCTGGGGAGGAAAGTATTTGCATTCCTCTCTTTTGATACTGTCGCATTCTTTCAGGACAGACTCTTGGAGGTGAAGTGGGTTATTTATAGCATCAGATGAGTATGGACATGAATTAGACCACTTGCCTCCATGTCTTGGAGAGAATACCTTGAAATAAAAACATGTGCATGCACACACGCACACAAACTGCCAAATTCCCAAAGGGAAGCAGCACAGTCTGTTCCAAAGTATCTGTGTCAAGTTAACCAAACTGGGCAGCTTTTGAAGTTAAGTGCTACTTTGTGTTTTGAACATTTTTCTGATAAGATGACTGTGTTACCCTGATTTCTGGGGTCCCTTGGGGGACACCTCAATGTGCTCCATGTGATGGGGAATGGAAACTAGCCAGAGCACAAGCAATAGCAATGCAAGAGGCAGGGTAACCTAGCGGGGTCTTTTTACCCAGTTTTTACGGGGTCAGGCCAAGCCAAAAACCAAACAAGAATGTCCAATAAATGATTTTATTGAATGCAAGTCTCATGTACCAACGCAGTCATGCACACACGCATCCAAGAGCTATTAAGAAACAAAAGAGAGGAAATTGGATAGGGGAGTATTGAAGGGGGACAGCTGGGGTAATACTGCACCTTTTCCTGAAGTCCGGGGTCCGGGAAGGCAGTGGAGAAGTGCGGCTCAGCACGGAGAGGGCCGAGGGGATTACTTGACAGACGGGGCAATGGTTTGCTGGGGTCACCGGGAGCAATCCGAAGAAACGCTCAAAAGCCGGGACTATTTGTAGGGGCAAAAGTACCTGGAGGACTAATCCTTTCCCGGGGAGAACAATGGGTGTTGGAGCGATAACGAAGCTCCACCATGGTAATTTCCTTTGTGTGATGGGATTACAAGGTGTTGCCAAAGTCTCAGGATCTTCAGCTGTATTAGTTTGTGGTGTGAATTTATGTAAATGGTCCTCGCCTGATGGAATATTTGCTCAACTTGGGGCAGACACACTAATCCTCTCAAGTAGGTGTCTTGGGGCTGAGGACCCTTTGTTTATTGTGGATTTACACATCTTGAGGTCTCCTGGGGCTACGTGACTGGGGATTTTACTGGCCTGACCTGGTTTTCGGTCATTCGACCATGACTGTCTACGTTCTCATCCGGGCAACCTCTCAGGCACACAGAATCATATTTAATATCAAATTGTGGACCCCGGGATAGGGTTTTTCCATCGGAGTAACAACTGGGGGATTGAGGCCTGTTATTGCTCTGAAGCTACATTCCTGGGGTCCTTTCACTCTACACAATTATAGCACTGTGGGTCTGTATTAATTACCATAGCTGCATCCTATGGAATCTTGGGATTTGTAGTTTGCTGAGGCACTAGAGCTCTCTGGTTGAGAATTCTAAATATCTCTCCCTAAACTGTGAATCCCAGGGTTCCATCAGAGGTTGGCATGACAGGTAAAGTGGAGTTACAGTGCTGTAACTGTATAGTGTGTATACATTGTATATACTATACAGTGTGTAACTGTATAGTGTGAGAGGGTCACTGGTCTGGTGGAAGTGCATAAATCCTCAACTGACCCCTCTTGGGTTTCGGGCCTGCAGTGGGTACACACTGTGACAAAATCTGTGATCTTGCTCACTGCTGCTGTATCAAAGCTGAGGATGTTTAGAGCAGTGTTCGAAACAACCCATCTGGCTGATCTCTATCTCCTTCAGACACAGACCGCTCCCCCATCATTGCTTAGATGAGGTCATCAGGGGTAAACTAGAGACTGAACAAAAAAATGAAGAAGATTCTCAGCTGGCATAGGCAAAGTGGAGATGCTGACAGAAGCCAAGGGAAATATTTTTCACAAGTGAGATCCACAGCAAAAATATTGCAGTGTGTGACATGTTGCTGTTCACTGTTCCAGTCAGCCAGCCAGCCAGCCAGCCAGCCTGCCTGCCTGCCTCCCATATCCTTCTTTGGGTTACTCCATTCCATTCAGCTACCCACTGTTTCTTTTTAATTCTTTTAATCTTAGCAGATAAATAAAATTAGCTGCTTCGAGTCTCATCTGGGGAGAAAGGTGGGACAGAAATTAAATCAAGCAATATTTTCCTTAGGTTCTTTTTTTGCTCAGTTTCTATACTTCTATAAAGCTCAGGGTTTTCCCAAGCCTACTGATATCTCCCTCTGGTTTCATAGATTGTGCTGTTTTTTGGCTCCTTAATGACAGTATTCATGCCTGATCACTGAAAACAGAAGGAACCCAAGAGAACCCAAAATGCTGCTGTATGGGATAATCCTACTCAAGGTTCTAACTAGGCAGTCATGATTTCTTCTTCAGGATTTCCAATCCCATTCACCACTTCCATTTTCACTGCCAACCTGCCAACAATCAATGAACATCCTTTGGTGACTGAGGATGCTTAGTCCTTACCATGTTACATGACAGCACTGTAGGGTGTCCCCATATAAAGAGCTATGCTTAAGGTGCTTCCAGATGGGGCTTTTTAATTATGCCATTGTATTGCCTTCAAAGCAGAATTTTATGGCAGGGGTAGAAAAAGGAGACGTTTTCCATTTGTAACCATGTTTCCATTTGTAACCATTTGTAACCATGTTTTCCTACTGCCATTTCTTTCTTCTTTCTTCCCACAAAGAAAGAAGGAAGAAAAAAAAGTGTTCTTCATTGGTAACACTAGGATCTCCCATGTATGAAAGCATCTTTGCTATACAGATATATGATGATTCAGTGCAAGTTTCAGAACTGGATTCCCATGACAGAACTGGAAAAAGGAGCTGAAAATCAAGTCATGATACCCTGATAATAATGAAGGTTATAGAACATGTCAACAGAGCTTTCAAGTGTTACTTTATTGAGACAACAAGTCCCAGAATGTCCCAATCAGCTAGTAGCCATGCTGGCTGAGAGATTCTGGGATCTCTGGTCTACCAAAAAAATTTTTTTCAAGATCTGGAATTAAGAGTTCCATCTCATCTTTATAATCAGATGAACATTTGCTGCTGTAATCATATTTTACTTACTTAGGACAATAATTTTATATGGTACTTTACAAACAAAACGAAAAACAAACAAACCAGCCAGGTTCTTGCCCCAAAGATCTTACAGTCTAAACTATAAAACTCTTTGTGTGTATGTCTCTGTGTTAGAAACTTAGGCCATTTTTGTATTACACTGTCATAGTCCTATTATTCCACTTTCAACATCCTATGAAATCCTGAGGTTTGCAGATTAGGGAGGGACATTTAGAATTCTCAGTCAGAGAGCTCTTTGGCCTCAACAAACTACAAACCTCAGAATTCCACAGGATTCTGAAAGTGGAATAATAGCACTATAAAAGTGTAGCGCAGAAATGGCCTGAGAGAGAGAATGAGTGAGCGGGTAGTAGTAGAAGAGAGAGTGACTAAGATATCATGATAAATTGCTCCAGCTGGAGCTCAAAAGACACAAATAGCAGTTTATACCTTCTAGCAATGATTTCCAAAGACAAGGACCTGTGAGGTTAAGGAAAAAACCCCACAACCCTAGTATTTACACTAATCCAGAACAGCTGCCATATAAATGTTTCATGCTTTAAAAAACTACTTTATTTTAAAACTGATAGAATTTGCCAGTGTTAAAAATAATAATGTTCCAGTCAGACAAAACAGGAAAGGCTATTTAAAAAAAAAACCTAAAAGGAAGCAATTTAAAATATTTCGTATATAATATTAGTATGAAGTTGGAGGGTCCTCTACAAATTCGTCACAAAATCTGTACTCACTTTATTTGGTGAATCTCAGTTCCCAGGTTCATTTCTTTCTTGTCATGGAGGAGTTTCTGCATGTCACACATTCCTCTGTGTGAATGGAGGTCCACTTGCTTACCAGTTGTATGAATGTGTGAAATAAATAAAAACTCAATAACTTCAAAATGATTTGAGTACAAGTGTTGCATGCTCGTATCATAGGTTTAGCAGTGTATTTAGCAACACACTGAAACTATAATTTGGTAGAAAACCAACTTTTGCTAATAATTTACTACCTTAATAGAGATTATGGCAGGTGTTTTAAAATAATCAGGGTTAATTAATGCAGAATTAAGTGATTTTCTGTGCATGCAATTTAGATATATAGTTGGAAAGCTTTCAACCTTTCTAAAACAAATGGATCACATTTGACTCTAGCATATACATTGACTCCAGATATCAACACGGGCTCCATGTTTGTCCAAAACAACAACATGGGAATAGCAAATAATTAATTGTGGTCTTTTTTCTTTCTCTTGTAGATTGAATTTACTTCAGACCAGATTGAAGGTAAACAATTATCATATTTTAAAAAAACTCAATATGTATATAGTTAGATCCAGATGTAATCAGACGAGAGCCACTGAAGTCATAGAATCATAGAATCACAGAGTTGGAAGAGACTACAGTGGCCATCAAGCCCAACCCCTGCTATACAGGAACAAACATTCAAAGCATCCCCAGCAAATGGCCATCCAGCCTCTGTTTAAAAACCTCCTAAGAAGGTGACTCCACCACACTCGCAGACAGCATATTCCATTGTGAAATGGTTCTTACCATCAGAAAGTTCTTCCTGATGTTTAGGTGAAATCTCTTTTCCTGTAGCTTGAATCCATTGCTCCATGTCCTGGTCTAGAGCAGCAGAAAACAAGCTTGCTCCATCCTCCATATGACATTCCTTCAAATATTTAAACATGGCTATCATGCCACCTCTTACTCTTCTTTTCATCAGGTTAAATATACCTAGCTCCTTAAGCCACACCTTGTAGGGCGTGGTTTCTAGACCCTTCACCATTTTGGTTGCCCTCCTCTGGACATGTTCCAGCTTGTCAATACCCTTCTTGAATTGTGGTGTCCAGAACTGGACTGGAATTGTGGTGCCCAGGTGAGGTTTAACCAAACCAGAATAGAGTGGTATTATTACTTGCTTGATCTCAGCACTATACTCCTATTGATGCAGCCTAGAATTGCATTGGCTTTTTTAGCTGCTGCATCACACTGTTGACTCATGTTCAGCTTGTGGTCCACTAAGACTCCTAGATCCCTTTCATACTTAGGGTTTCTAAGCCAGGTGTCACCCATCCTATATCTGTGCATTTCATTCTTTCTTCCTTAGTGTAATACCCTTCAATGGAATGTAAGTCCCATGGACTCTAACGACGAAATCTGAATCTGACTCAGTGTCTCTGTTTATTTGTTTCTTACCTTCCTCCCTTTTCCCTGAGCATGGGACTACTTACGGCACTAAGTATGGTTCATAGCTGACCTTGGGGAAATTATTTCTGTATTATAGTTACCAGATTTCCTCTGGCCAACTGGCTGGGGAGTTCTGGGAGCTGTAATAAAAAAATAACTTCCTCAGTTCTGGATGGAAGAATCACAAGTTGGTCACAGCATCCCTCAAGTCTAACCATAGACCTTAACTGCAAATGCCTGCTGAGAGTATTTTACTTCATCTTCCCGTCCCTGCATGAGAAAGGGACTGCAGCATAGCCAGGCATCTGATCAAGGCACCAACATGGAGAAACTCCTGTTGGCACTTTGGTCAGAGATGTAGTGACATCATGGGTATGGTTGTAATCTTGATGTCAGCCCCATAAAAATGTCAGGGGATCTGATCCTCACTTCACAACCAAAGTTTCCCCACTTCTATCTCCATATGTGTGCATGTTCCTTCAAATCACCTGTTCAAATCACTACGAAAGCTCCATAAATTTCATTGGGTTTTCTTAAAAGGTGGTTAGCCAGTTCCTTCCTCTGAAATATAGCCTACAACATCTGGTATTTGTTGGCAATCTCCAACCCATGTACTAATCTGGGCTGACCCTGCTTAGTTTCTAAGATCGGACAGGATCTGATACCTTTCCTGAGATCATAAATCACTTAGGATCAGTAGAAATGACCCCTTTCTTTCAAGAAATTCAGCTCTAATGAGATGCAGTAGTGGGACCCTGTGTGCATCCACAGTTCAGTACAGCATAAAACCTTTCAGTATAGGATGAGTCATTGTGATGTCATTATGACCTTTGCGATATGTGGCAGCCACCAGAGTGCATCACACTGGTATATGATAATGCTGAACAACAACCCAACTCGGCAGAAACATCAGCTCAAAGATTTCCATAGAAATCAAAAGGATGCCTCCTGGGGTTCACCATCTCCAGAGCAGCATCCCTGTGCTGAGCCCTTGGCCTCTTACAACCGTGGAGATGCCTCTGTGAAGGAGGTGGTGTTGGAGATCAAGAAAAAAGTGGACCAAACTATAGAGGCAGTGAAGTCTTTTGACAGCAAAATCTCAGCCTTGAATTCACACATGGACACACTGGGAGGGCTGATCCATAACTTGGCCCAGACAACTTTAGCAAGTGATCCTACAAGTAAAAACGAGCAGGCAAAGGCTGAACCACATGATCAGAACATTCAGTACCTAGGTGGCAAAAACAGACAGTTCTCTGATGAGAAACCACAAATTAAAGAACAAGCGTGGCCGCACATTCTCAGGATCCAGGGCTTACCAGAAATGGAAGAAGGCCAAGACCTGACAGCTTTCCTGGAGAACTGCTTGCCAGATATCCTGAAGCTAGACAGGAAAGATGACCCCATTGTAGTAGAAATGCTACATAACAGAGATTGTAGCAAAGAGCAGAAGAAATGTGGAGATCTGTGCAGGACAGTAGTTGTTCAGCTAGCAGAATTAAGGGATAAAGAGAAAATACTGCAGCAAGTCAAACGGCTGAAACCCATCATGTACAAAAACAGACGAATTATAATCTACCCAGATATACGCATCCCAGAAGGTAAAGAGATGAGGCTTATTTGCAACCTGATTTGGAATTGCAAGGAAGAAGCAAATGTAGTACTTGGCAGCCAAATTACATGTTATTAATGCTTTTTATAGTGTGCTTGAACTGTCCTTCTGACTGTTGTTGGGTTTCAGCTCTCATAATCTCTAGTCAACATCACCAGGGCTAAGGAATGCTGGGGCTTGGAGTCCAACACCTGGAGGACCAGCCTTGGCTTAACTCTGTTTTGTACAGTTATCTGGGAGTAACGCCATTTCCGCACTAAGCTGTTATAGCGCGATGATTCCACTTGCAACATCCTATGGAATCCTGGGGTTTGCAGTTTCGGGAGGGGCCGCCTGGCCCCTCCCAAAACTGCAAACCCCAGGATTCCATAGGATGTTGCAAGTGGAATCATCGCGCTATAACAGCTTAGTGCGGAAATGGCCTAAGTCCAATTGAACTCGAAAGGCTTATACCTGTGTACAGAAGAAGAAATTCCAGGAAGTTTTACACTGATAAGAAGCTGCTGCCTGGTGATATTCCCCCTTCTACATCATTCGTCCAGGTGCTGGAATTCTGTCTTCATATGAATATTTCTGTGCACTTTTGGCCAGAGCTTAGAAAAATGGCCTTTGGGATTACAGTTCCCAGATGTGATTACAAGTCCCCAAGCCCTTCAGCCAGTATACACACTGACCTCATTGGCAGGGGGAATCTGGGACTTGTGGTCTGAAAATGTAAATTTTCCAAGTGCTGCGGCTTCTATACGTTTAAAAATTAATCTAGTTCTCAGGCTGTTTTGGTAGCAGGTGATGATGTCCATTCCCTAGCAGAGGGTTCCCCTTTCACTTCCATTAAATATATGTATTTTCTGCTTGCCTAGGAGCTTTGTATGACCACTGGGAATCCCTCATTCCACTCATGCACCAACCATGCACCAACCATCTACTGCATATATCTGAGTACTTGGCACCTAAATACAAAAATCAAGCTTTATTTAAAAAATGAACAAGTAGTATTAAATAAATTGAAACTTCTTACTGTTCCATCCAATGTGGACTTCCAAAAGACACTCCCCCTCTTCCCTCTCTCTCTACATATATTTGCTATCTCTCAAGGTGGTGTCGATACCTTTCTTCCACCCCACTTTCTTACACTCTGAGGTAGGCTAGGTTGAGAGAAAAAGGTGGACCAAAAGTCATCCAGTGAGTTTCATGGCTCAGTCCAGATTAGAATCCAGATCTCTCAAGTTCCAGGACAATAGTCTAACCATTATATGTTACATTGCCTCTTTGTATGATCCAGTCACAGTGTGTTTACCATTTTTCTTTTTGAAAGTGGGTTAAGTATAATTTTCTTCATAGCTGTTAGCACTCATTCTCCTGCACAAGAAAAAAAAAACATATCAGATACTGGTAACAATATATCTGGGTTCTATCCTCATCTCATTGTATTAGAATGTCATACCCTCCAACTGTCTTCATTTTGCCGGGACAGTCCTGATTAATCCTCTGTTGTCCCACTTTTTCAGCTGCTTTTAAAATGTTCCAGTTTCTTTCTCCTCCTCCTGTTTTCTGTCTTTGTCCTTAGCTTACTGCAGTTGCTGCAAACTTGAGTTCAAACTGGAAAAAAAAGTTTGCATTCAGTTAACTCAGCAGTGGGGGGAAGAAAGGAGAAGGCAGAATTTGGCCCTTCCTAGTAGGCTAAGACAAAAGCAAACTGCTGTATCCTCTTCTAGTTTGTGTGATCTTCCTCATTAACAACTTTTGCTATCTCGAACATACTCAGGTGTCACTTGGTCACACATGTCCTGGTTTGGTTTTCATCTGTGAAATTTTGAAAACCCTCTGGAAAGAAGGGTTTCAGTGGCACTTTTAACTCATCTGTGTGAGAGTTTTCAAAAAGGGTTAGAACAATAGCTTCCACACTTAGATCCCTAGGCAATGGATCTTGCAGGAGCCCCACTTGCATCTTTCACAGTCAGTTCCATAGTCAGATCATCTAGAAATCTTAGCAAGCAAGATTAGGGATTTTGAGAGTTGAATTCCAGCAATTTCTGGGAGCATAAACTTGAGAACTACAAGTGTTGGACAATGATGGAAGAAACCCAGGTTTCTTGGGCCAGTCTCTCTCTATCTCAGCATGATCTACACCTCACAAGTTGTTTTGAGGATAAAAATGGTGAAGCAAAGAACCACTGGAGGAACGGTAAAGTGTAAATGTAGTAATAAATACATACATAAATGAATTTCTTTGTTCGTACAGAGTTCAAGGAGGCCTTCATGCTGTTTGACAGGACCCCAACTGGAGAGATGAAGATTACATACAGTCAATGTGGAGATGTCATGCGAGCCCTGGGACAGAACCCAACCAACGCAGAGGTCTTGAAGGTGCTGGGGAAACCAAAACCAGAAGGCAAGTTCTTACAAAAGGAGAAAGTGGGCCTTTTCCAGCTTTTTTTCCCAAGAGGCCCCCTGTGCAGCTTAAAATTAGTGCAACTGCAGGTTGAGTGATTCGTTGAAGCACAATTCCTATGTATAATTCCCTTGCACCTACAGCTGAGAAAATTAACTTTTATAAACTACGACTCCTAGAATCCTCCAGCCACTATGGTCAATGGCTACGTTAGCTGGAAGATTCTAGAAGCTGTAGGCAAAAAAATAAAAATAATAAAAAAATAAAAATCAACAGCTCCAGACTCTGGGTGGGACATACTTCTAACATATCTCTCTCCTCAGAACTGAACCATCACAAAGAATGAGGCAGTCACCCAAGAGAGCAAGTGGAGATGAAGGGAGCGGGAAATGGTATTAGGGAGTTAGAGGACAAAGCCCTGTGTATATCACTCAGACTGCCCTTTACTGCTAAAGCTGGTTTCTTGTAGGTGCCCAATTAAACCATGGCTTTTTTAAAAAAATATTTTTATTGAAATTTATAATTGGGGAGGAAAAACCCCTCCCCACTTCCAAGCTTATTTTCCAGTTGAATCTGCTTGTTTCCATACCATTCATACATAATTACTACTTACTCAAAAGAAAAAATGTTCTTACATTACTACATCTTCGATTATTACCTTGTTACATTATAACATTGTTACTTTGTTACATTGCCTTATTACCTTATTGCTTTACTTTACATACTTTCTTACTTTATTCCTTTCCCTTTCTTATACTATGTCTTTATTCAGTTTAAAACCTCTCTCCATTCCCTTTCAAAGTTCTGGATAGGTTTATTTTTCAAAGAAAATGTTAACTTTTCTATCTCAACCATATCCAGGACTTTGAATTTCCATTCTTCTATATCAACATATTTCTTTTCTTTCTAGTGTTGCGCATATATCAATCTCGCAGCAGTTATCAGGTATAACATTGTCTTCTGGTGAGACCTTATTTCTCTTTGTTGCCCTAGTATATTTAACAGATAAAACTCTGGCTTCATTTCAAAATTTAGATTATAAATTCTTTGAATTTCATCATGTGTTTCCTTCCAAAATTTTCTTGCTATCTTACAGGTCCACCACATATGATAAAACGAGCCCATCTTTTCATTACATTTCCAACATCTTGTATTTCCATTTTTAGTTATTTTTTGCAGTCTTTTTGGTGTCATATACCATCTATGTAGCATTTTATAAAATTTTTCTCTTAAATTTAAGCTTTGTGTAAATTTTATATCTGTTTTCCAAGCCCTCACCCATGTATCCAATTCAATTGGATGTCCAATATTTTGTGCCCACCTAACCATATTATCTTTGACAACCTCTGGTTCCATATCTCTTTGCAACAATAGTTTATAAAGCTTAGAAATTCTCTTCTTCTGGTCCCCCCTCATCAATAGATCCAATTCATTTTCTTTTCTTTCAAATCCATATAATTTTTGATCCATTTTAAATCTCTCCTTAAGTTGTCTCCATGGGAACCAATTAAATTCATGTCCTAAAGCTTTTAATTCTTCTTCAGTACGCATTCTGGGCTTGTCCCCTTCCCATTTCAGTAACTCTTGATAAGTTAATAAATTTCCTTGCTTTGTTAGGGCGATTTTATATGCTTCTTGGGGTGAAGTCCACATCGGAAGCCTTCTATAAAATTTATACTTTATTTGTGACCAGACTTTCAGTAATGTCTTCCTAATACAATGATTATTAAACTCTTTATTCAAAACATGGCTTTTTATTAAAGCCTTTGGAACCTACTCTTGGTTTTCTTAAGCGTACATGTACATAGTTTCAACAGTTTCAGCCTTTTCTCCTGTTTCAGAATGATCTGTTTAATATGCTTTTACCCAATTTAAATTATGTTATTGTTCTGATCTGGTATTATTTTAAATTGTTTTAACTGTATGCTACCCTGTGAGCCCAAAATACAGGATAGAATAGAAATATTTGAAAGAAGGAAAGGCTGGCAGGCTGGCTGGCACCTTCACGTGAAGATGCTGTCTCCCTTGCCAGTGCTGAAGTAACATTCACAACTGCCAGTCTTTGGAACTGAGGGTGAAGGTACCATGTTGTCTTTGACCTCAGGACCACTCCTGCCTCTTTGAGATTAGGTCCTTATTTAATACCTCCAATTGTTCTGATTCGTCAGAGGCAGTCCTAATTAATCTTTTGTCATCTCACTTTTTCAGCTGCTCTTAAAATGTCCCAGTTTCTTTCTTCTCCTTCCATGTTTCCTCTTTGTCCTCAGCTTACTTCAGTTGCTGTAAATTGAATTCAAACTGCAAAAATAATTTGCACTAAGTTAACTCAGCAGTGGGGAGAAGAAAGGAAGGGGCAGAATCTGGTCCTTCCCAGTAGGCTGAGGCAAAAGCAAACTTGTATAGCCTCTTCTAGTTTGTGTGATCTTCCCATTAATGTTTTTTTTTTCCATGTTGACCACACTCTGATGTTGCCTGGCCACACAAGTCCCAGTTTTCATCTGTGAAATATTGGGGGTATGTGGTTTATAGGCCTCATTTGTAGGGAACACGCTGAAATCAGTTTCCTAAATTGGATGTCAAAAGAAAATGGTTTTAGATATGAAGAAATCTCCTTTGGAGACAAGCACCATGAGAGGAGGAGGGAAAGGGGAGTGGGAAAATAAGAGAGATTGCTCAAGCTTATTATTTGTTCATGTCCCACCAACTGTGGTTTTTTGGGCTGGCCTCTAATGTACTGGAACCAGTAATATTATTATCTTTTTATCATTTCTCTTTTCCTTGTCAGAAATGAATTCAAAGATGCTGGATTTTGAAACTTTCCTCCCAATGTTGCAGCATATTGCCCGATCCAAGGACCAAGGGACTTATGAGGACTTTGTGGAAGGGCTGCGTGTCTTTGACAAGGAAGGAAATGGCACTGTCATGGGAGCTGAACTGCGCCACGTACTTGCGACTTTAGGTAGAGAAAAGGAAATTAAATCCAGAAGTAGAGGGCAGTGCGTATGGTGGTCAAAGTATTGCTTGGAACTTTAAAGATGCACATTTAAGTCCTCAATGAACCATTAAACTTTCTGGGTAACTATAATGCATAATGGATACCCCTTCATCAAAGGATTGTTTTGAGAATTAAATGAGGAGGAGTAAAATTATGTACACCAAAAGTGAATACCCTGAAGGCACCACATCCTGTCCTGTCTCATCTGGAAAGCTCAGTGGGGTCAGTCTTGGAGCCTTTCCGCAATGTACCTTTTCGTGGAGCTGGAGTGCGGGGATTTCACGAGCAACCTCTAGCAAGAGGCTCTCGCATCCTGGTTCCTTCAGCTCCGCAGCTGCCACCTGCTCATGCGAGAACCCCGCCTCTTCCTTCCGCAGTGCAGCCTGGGAATTTCCCAGGCTGCGCTGGGGCAGGAAGCGCAAGCGCCATGGCTCCAGAGCTCCACACGCATGGCAAGTGCACGCAGGGCCCCCGAGCGATGCGTGATTGCGCACCATTTTCGGCTCACAGGTGAAAATGAAAAAGTGTGTGGTCGGCGCCTGCCAGCCCCTGGAGTGTCGCGCGATTGTGAGTGCGTCGTGTGGACCACTCTTCACATTCGTGGGGCGCTCGAGGGGCCCTTTCACATGGCAAATGCCGTGCGAAAAGTTCCATAGGGGACTGTCAAAGAATACCAAGTGCTGTAGATTATATTTCAAAGAAAGGCAATGGCAAATCACTTCTGAGTATTCCTTGCCCAAGAAAACTCTATGAAATTCATGGGTTCACCATAAGTCAACAGGTGATTTGAAAGCACATACACACAGAGTTTATAATGCATATCACCCAGAGGTCATAGGATGAAGGAAGGAAAAAAATGTAATAAATAAATAAAGTGTAGGAAGGCTATGTACATATTATGATATTCATATCCATATCCATCCTACACTGTTTTTTCAAGGCATTCGCAAGGCTCCTTGGCCAGAATCCTATAGGACGGTTATGAATGCATAACTACTGTAATTACAGAGCCACACTGTGCATTCTGGCCCAACTTTCCCAACCCCTACTTTAGCAGGAGCAAACTCTGCAGTTGACAGGAGTCTATTCCCCTCTCCCTCAGGAAGCGGTGACTGATGTTTCCACCCACTCCTTGTGCAAGCAATCTCTGTTGTGACAAGCAGAAGTGAGGTCCCTGTCAGAAGTCCGCTCTGCCCTAGAGATCACTCACATGGTGGTGGTGGGGATTGGACAGCTGCATCCTGAACAACAGCAGAAGAGACCCCTGTTGATTGTGTGGCTGCTTCCTGGTACGTGGAGATGGAGGGACTTTCGTGGTTCCTAAAGTAGGGGCTACTTAGGAATCATGAATACCACACAGTTATGAACGTGTACCTTCAGGTTACGTATTTGTTACTCCCCAACAGGATTCCAGCCATCCTTTCCAAATAATTACTGTACTATGTAGCTGGCATCTTAAGGAATGCCTTCTCCTAGGTACGCATACATAGGCTACAGACACTGGCCATTTCCACACTATCCTGTTATAGTGCTATTATTCCACTTTCAGCATCCTATGGAATCCTGGGGTTTGCAGTTTAGGGAGGCCCCTCCCTAAACTGCAAACCCCAGGATGTTGAAAGTGGAATAATAGCACTATAATAGGCTAATGTGGAAATGGCCACTGTCAGAGCCCACAGGTTATTTTTTTGGATGACAACTCTCAACATGTCCATGCTCACTAGAGGATTCTGGGAGTTGTAGTACAAAAGATCACCTTTTCAAGCTCCTAAGTCCTTTCTGAAAATTCCATTTAATTTGATTCTAGCTGGTTCTGCAAGAGCAATGGCTCTTCAGTGCCAAAAAGCCTTAATGTAGAAGCAACCCAGGCCTTTAAACAATTTGACATTAAAAAGGGGATACGCCATCCTTGAACATCTCATAATATATTTACTCACCTGATCTACCACACAGCATCTCCCTCACCTCATTCTGGCTGGTATGACAGCCAATATGGACAGAGAAAACATATCTGTACTCTCTCTGCAATTCTAAGTTTGCTCTTTTCACATTCATTTTTTTTTCTCTCTGCCTACGTGCATTCAAAGATAACAGTGGAAAATCCATTCTCCATAAGCATTCTTCTCATCACTCTCTTAACACTCTGAGATTTGGCAGATGCTATGCAGTTGTGGACATGAGTTCTTTTGAATCAACTGTCGTACCAATCCTCGTACTACTAGCCTTTGCACTGGCACTATTCAGTTTGTGTGTTACATTATATTCAGAGAGTTCTGTTGCTTCAAAGGATCTCTGCCTGGATGTGGATGCAAACATTGGGTATGCTTGATAGTACTTAGCACAGTTTTCCTTAGCTGAGTGTCCTTCCGATGTGTTTAAGTATAAAAATCCCGCCAGCCCCAATCATTGGGAGCTGGGAATGTTGGGAGGTGTTATGGAAACATCTTGGAAATATGGGAGTTGTAGTCCAACACATGTAGCATGTGACAGGCTGGCAAAATGGGGACTAAGTGTTTTATATCATTCAACACTTTAAAGGGCAAATATGAAAACAGAAAACTCCCAACATTTTATGTTTGCTTTCCATTCACAGGGGAAAAGATGACAGAAAGTGAAGTGGAACAACTAATGGCTGGGCAGGAAGATGCTAATGGTTGCATCAATTATGAAGGTAAGAGAAATCTTACTTTTCCTGGTGAAAACTCGGTTCATTAAGGAGACTTCGGATTTGTTCACAACCCTGGATATTAACTGTTGGAACTCCAGCTGGATGTGCTCCTATTGCTGTATGGTGCCCATTCACAATACAGAATTATAATGTTATTATTCCACTTTAACTGTAATGGTTCCCTCCTATGGAGGCCTGGGATTGGCAGTTTAGGGTGGAACATTTAGAAATCTCAGCCAGAGCAGTCTAGTGCCTTGCCAGACTATCTATCCCAGGATTCTCTAGGATGAAACCATGGCAGCTAAAATGGAATAATAGTGCTATAATTGGGTGGTGCGAATGGGTCCCATGGGTTTGCAGTCTTGGCCAGTCATAATTACTGCTGGAAGATCCAGATGTTGATTATATCCGTTTCCCTAATTGTATTTGCCAAGAGAAAGTTAAAATAGGAAAACAGAATTTGTTCTGTCTTCTAGGAGAAAAACTGCCGGGTAGAGTGAGCTAGTGAATGTCAGAATGTTTTGTTCATCATTACTTCTTGCAAGTGACTATACGACAGCCATTACTTCTTTTCACAGTGTGGGGACAAACCAGAGAAGAGCAGTGGCAGTTGCAGTCATAATAAAATAGAAACATTTGCCTGATAAAATAAACTATTGCTGTTTGGAAATATTGGTGAGCTTGGAAACATTACTAACTTTGACTATGACTCCCAGAATCCCCTGGCTATTTTTTGTTTGGAGGATTCTGGAATTTATAATGTTAAAAAGTAACAGCAGGCAGGCTGTTGATTGGTCTCCACTAGAGCAAACTCTTTAAATCAGTTATTTAATGGTGACTCAACATTTAGTTAAATGAAATTGGTTCGGTAGTTGTTCTCTAATCAAGACTGACAACAGGAGTTAGAGGAACTTATGGCAACCTTTGAGAGTGACTGAGAAAAAGAAACATATAGCATAAACTTTCCTTGACTGCAGCCTACCCCATCGGATGCGTTTGACGAAGTGGACTGGAGTCCATGAAAACCTATACTGTTTTTTTTCCCCTCAGTCCCAAAGGTACCACGGGATCCCTTTCAATATCTTTTGATGCAGAAACAGATTACCATAATAGTATCTTTGAAAAGGATTTAGATCATCATTTCCAAACTCATGAGTTTCTTTAATACTCTATACCGCAGTTATATATGGCTCTTTGCTACCTAAGCAGGATGTTGGGTACTTTTCCTTTTATCTAGGAGATAAAAGAATGCCCTAAATTAGTGATAGGATTTGGAATGGTGTGAGAATTGAGCTCCAGTTACATCATTTCTTTGAGCAGCTGTTTGCCCTCATTTTCATTAGATTTCAAACTGTTAACTCCTATATTTAGGGTCAAGAAAGCATTTCCACCACCCCCAGCCCCATAAGTTGGACCTCAGAAGCTACTGTGAGATTAGCTGTGGGCTTGTGCTTTACAAGATGGAGTGCTGGATTCGTGTGGACAGCATGATATAGTAATTAAGTGCTGGAGCCATGATTCAATTCCCTTCTCTCCCATTAAGATTACTGGGATGCTGAGCCAATCCAGTATCTTTTGATGCCTGAAGTGAAGCAGCAAATGGCACTCTCAATCAAGTCAAATAGTACACAAAGCCAGCCAAGTTGTTTTGGCATGTGGGTCAAAAATTATGTTAAACTAGCATATAGACCTGATATTGCCTGGTATTTTATTTTCTCATAGGTAATACTTGTTAGAAAGATTTGAGATCCTGTGTCTCTAATTCCCCAAACTGTCTTGTCCAGTACCTGTAACCTTTTCCCATATTCCCCAATCCAATCTGTATTGAGAATTATTAACATACAGAGGTTGGGTTCCTAAGGGAATATACTGCCCTCCTCCTTGCTGCTAGGCCTCATCTCCATAGCAACCGGCCTATTCAAGACAGACACAATTGACTGAGGCCCAAGAGCTCTCTGGCTGAGAACTCTAAAGGCCCCTCCCTAAACTGCAAACCCCAGGATTCCATAGAATCTTCTTAGGCAGCCAATCATGTGAGGTTTTCACCTGACACAGACAAACTTTGACTTTTATATATTAGATTAAAATCTACAAGCATTTCAACCCATCCTTGGGAGTAAAAATACTTTGAAAATAAAATTAATATTTAATTTTTGGATACCCAAAAACTGCTACTGGATGGGACCAGCTCACCTGCCTAAGGGTAAGGCTGGGATGGCCTTGTACCAGTCACTATTTGAGAGAGCAGTTGGCAGAAGGTCATTCAGTGGGCTTAATGACTTTTATTCTAAATGAGCTAACAGAGAATAAGATAAAATTGCACTGTGGGGGAGTGCTGTTTTATATAGGAGAGATGCAAGATAAAATTAATTATGCAAACAAGTGTATGATTTATGTGTGTTTAGATCATCTACAGAGGTATGCCCTTCAAGCCTCTTTTCTGCATAGCTGCTGCTTTCTACTTTTTGTAATATACTCTGAGGTTTGGTTCATGATAATTGACCGTTGAGGGTCTGGAAGATGGTTGTTCATCTCACCCTGCAGTTGCAGCAGAAGTTTAAGGCTGCATATTTACCTAGGAGAAAGCTGCACTGAACACACTGGGATTTATTTCTAAGTAATTGTCCACAGGATTTTTCAGTTGCCTCTAATGTCATGAAAATTGATGCCATGCCATTTTAAAATTTCTCTTTCCTGTTTTTCTCAGCTTTTGTCAAGCATATCATGTCTGGCTGAAGATGGGAGTCCTTTCAGGTGAGTCCCTTTTTCACATTTCTTTGTTTAGATCATCCCAGACGAATCTGGAAGCTGTATGTGCTGCAACCATTACACAAAACTACCAACAGTGGCCATGCAAGACAGATTGTGGTTCTAGAAATATTAAAATTATTATGCAGGTTTTATACACTATTTGTGGCTTCACAGAAATATCTGAATACAGTTTAGTGTACTATAATTCACAGAAGAGATCACAGGCCCTCTACTTCACCTTTACCACTTCTGCTGGGAAGGATTAGTGAGGGATATGGAACACGTGGACCTCCTGCCACCATAGCCATTCGTAAGGGATAATGAGAATTGTAGCCAAAAACATCTGGAAGACAAAATGTTCAAATTAGGGATTGAAGAAGATGCTATTAGCACAACACCTTCCAGGACTAGCAAATATGGGAAAAAGCAATAAGATGGAAAGTACTAAAGACCTCCATCACTGCCAGATCTCACCTCAACAAAATAATAATAATAAAAAAAACAGAGACTGTGTGGAAATTATGAGTTGTGACAGTATCAACAAACCTGGTGTAAAAATTGTGTGAAAGGCACAGTTTGCGAGACTGTAATATAATGGCCTTTTTTTGTTAAGCTTTGGAGCAGAAAAAGATGATTTCCAAAAACACATGCTTTAAACATCCCTTGTTTTGTAAGCGATTATTCAGTGAATGGTTGTTTGACTTTTTTTGGTCCATTTTATTTACATATTTATTTATTTAACTTATATCCTGACTTGTCTTCAAAAAATGACGTTTAAAGCCCCCAATAAAATGAAATTTCAGTAAGAATAAAATGCAAGCAAAAATATCAAGTTACTGAATTGGATACAAACTAGTAAGAGATCTTCATTTAAAACAAGTGGACAAATATAAGCCATGACTGTACATACTGGCAAATTATTACAAGGTTATTGCATTGCCTTGGCCAGTTAACAAAATCTACATAGAGAGACAGGCTTGCATGAGGTCAGATGTGTGTGGCTTCAAGTTGCCTTTTGACTTATGACAGGCCCATGAATTTCACGGAGTTTTCTTGGGCAAAAATGACACAGACATGGTTTGCCATTGCCTTCCTCTGAAATATAGCCTACAGCACCTGGTATCCTTGGCAGTCCTTCAACCAAGTACTGCCCAGGCCTGACCCTGCTTAGCATCCAAGATTAGACAGGATCTGATTCTGTCAGGGCATTTAGGCCTATGAGGGTCAAATGTAGCAAGCTGTACCAACTGGAGAGGAGAAACAGAAGAAACCCACCAACTGAGTGAAGTATGTAGACCCTTTGTCCATATTTCAGTTATCTTTATTTGTGTGTTCTCAGCAGAACTTGGAAACAGTATATTTGTGCTACAACTCACAAGATGTAGCAGCCATGCTGTCCTAAAATTACGGGACTTGTAGTCCTGCAGCCTTCTGCCAATCAATGTTTCTCTTCATCTACTACAGTTATATTTTCAAATGTTGTGGATAAAATGAGGGTTTGAGTTTTCAGAACATCATAGATTCTTTAGGCTTCTAGGCATTTCTGCAGAAAAGCTTGTGCCCCGTCCTTCCAGGAAACACTGAGATATTTTTCAGGACTTGATATTATTACAGATGCTTCTTCATACTTTATCACTTCCCACTGGATTTTTGGATACGCTGGCAACATCCAGCTCTATATTTCTTTAGTAAAACCACTAGGGCCATTTCTGCACTGGGCTATTAAAACAGGGCAGAGGGACCTCCAACAGAGGTCTTCTGCACCGTGGAGTGGACTGGGGCAGACTACTTTCTGTAGTTTCATACCTCAGTCTGGTTCGGAGCGACCGGAACTGGTCGCACAGCGTGCTTTTTAAAAACCTCTTTTAAGAGGTTTTTTAAAAAGCACGAAGTGCATGACTCCGTGTTGCTCCATCGCCGCGCTCCGCTGCAGATTTGCAGGCGCGCACAAGTGCGTGCCTGCAGATCTGCTGGGGGCGGGTTTTAGGCTGGAGAGCTTCTCCAGTTGGTGGAGAGCCTCCACCAACCGGAAGCCACCATTTTGGACGCTGGAGCAGTGCGGAGCAACGAGCTCGCACTGCTCCTCATCCCGACGGACTCGCCCAGATGATCAAGAAAGCCGGTGAGTTCCGTTTTCTCCCATTTCCTTTCTCGTGTGTGGAAAGAGCCTAGGAGAACAACTTGTTGAAATTGTTCAGTGAAAGAAATGAGCCAATTCTAAGCCAGTGCCTAGAAGCTATATGCCATTTCCGCACTACACCATTATAGCACTATTATTCCACTTTCAACATCCTATGGAATCCGGTGGTTTGCAGTTTAGGAAGGGGCATAGCACTATAACAGTCTAGTGCAGAAATGGCCATAATCAAGTGAATAAAATTAAATAAACTGATGGATACTTTAGATGAAACAAACATGCTGGGAATTCTCACTTTTTTTAAAAAAATCCAAACAACATTTATGTTGTCTCAGACAATTTTCAGGTTATTCCTAGCCCCAACCGCAACATTTCCGTCCCATCCTCAAGTGGGTTTCTTTTTAATTCCAAGACATATTGGAATTATGTTGTGAAAACAGTATTGTTCTCCTTTCCCTTTTTAAATGCTATAGTGCATCAATGAAATCGCACTTTTAGAACTTAAGAATTTTTAAAAATTTCAGAGGGAGAATATTTGTCCTTCAAAACATAGGACCACTTCTGTAAACCATATCCCAGTTTCAAGAAATCACTATAAAATTCCCCCCTGCCCAAAGAATGGAATAGCCCTATTATTCCATAACTTTGGAACTTGTAGCCTAAAGACTGACTTTTCCTAGTTCTCTCCCAAAACTGCGGTATGCCATCCACAGTAAAGGTCAAAGCTGCACGGTTTTTGTGAGATTTTGGATCAGATGCAAAAAAATCAACACCACAAAAGTGCCAATGGGTGCCAAGTGGTAATAAAGCTCTTTATCATTTGCTGCAGTAAATTACATAATTATTTAACTGCTGTGTTGTTGTTCTTACTGTATGCCACTTTGAGCTCTGATGAAGCAGAATGCAAAGAGAGTTAATTAAGTTAATTAATTAAATATATTGCCTTTCGTCCAGTACAGGATTCAAGGCAGCATACAACACTTTAAAACTGCAGTCCAATAAAAAACCCCTCTTAGTACAAAATTTAAAACACAACTAAACGTCTGTTTTAAAAACATAAGTTAATAACAGCATTAAAAAGACACTGAAAGCACAACAAAACAGAAACATGACATCCTTCATTAAAAGCTCTGTCTGCTACAACATACTAAAAGCCAAATGCCTCCTTTAATAAAAATCTTTATCCTGCCAGCTGAGACAGCAGGGAGGAGCCTGCTGGATATCCCGCGAACGGAATACCAACTTTTGAGCAGCCACCAAGAAGGGTTACTCCTGTGTCCTCATCAAACATGCCTGTGATAGTTCAACAGAAAGCCTTCATGTATAGATCTTAGGGCTCAAGCAGGCTCGTATAGGGAAACATGATTTTTCAGACAGCCTGGACCCAAGCCATTTAGGTCTTTAAAGGTCATAGCCAGCACTCTGAACACTTCCTGAAGCCTGATCAGAATCACTGGAGTTGTTTCAGCAAGGGGTTATATGCTCCATATAGCCTGCCCCAGTCAGCAACCTGGTTATAGCATTTTGGACCTGCTGAAGTTTCTGTACAGTTTCCAAAGGCAGCCCCATGTACAACCATGTTACAATTATCCAAACAGGATGTAATCAAGGCATGTGTCACCAAATGAAAAGATATTTTTGAATGAAAAGATATTTTTGATGAGGTTAGACATTAGCAAAGTCAAGATATCTAGTCAATTACAGTTAATTAAAATTGTCATGTGTCTTCTTTCCAGGTTCTTCAGAGGAGGAGAAATTCCATCCATCAAAAATTTGCCTCACATCCCTTCAACCTCCATATTCCCCAGAAGATATGTATGCCACAAGCCACGTGAGAGGGACTCTCCATTACCACGGTGTAACAGCTTCTGTATATAAAAGAATATATCCTCCTATATCTGTTTTAGAATCCTAATTTATTTATTTCATCTTTCCATCTGATACCCTTGGCTCATTTAAATTAAAATATGTGTGCTTGCGCACACAGCTGCGGACTATTGTTTCTGTTTAATAGATCAATAGATACCCCATCCTTATTACAGATGTCTCTCTAATTCCTACATGCCATTGCCACAAGGTACATATGAGAGGTCCCTTGCTACCTAATTTCTGCCCTCCCCTGTTGTCTCTCTGAACTTGGATATCTTAATTATCTGACAGTGTTTGTGTAATACCAATAGGAAAAACTCTCTCACTCTCAATAACAGTAAACTGTACTCCTGTATTCACTTACTTTAAAGTACAAGTGGCTTACTTCTGAATAGATGTGTCTACACTGGTTCTGTAAGAGAAAGGAGAGAACATAATAGAATGGAGCTACAGACAGAAAAATCAACTCAGTGGCACAGAATGTACCATATGTTGTAGTTTGGAGAATTTACAAATTTTCATTTTTAAAATTTATCCTCCCTCCCCCACCAATAAACTTTCTAATTCCTATAGGATGAAAAATACTGAAAATAAAGTGAGGAACGGCAGCTACATCTCCTTTAAAGTTTTGTGATCTTATGGTCTGCCAAAGTATCAAAACTTGAAAGATATTGAGTTACACAGCAGGTTAGAGAAGCATTATCTAGATGTGCTGGTCAAACACACTTTACATTGATATGATCTGTAATTTTGAGACTACAGAATGGATGCAATTGCTGAAATGTCACCCCACCTATGTCAGAAGGCATCACGAATCATGAACAAAGGCATGGTTGCAAAATTTAGCTCACCTAAAACACAAGACTATCTCTTTAAAAGGTACTACAGAACGGAGTAAGAAAGAGGGAGACAGAATTTCTAACTAAATCTAGACCTTAATTTCTCAAGGTGTCAATCGAAAATGTAGAGATATAAGCTAAGTTCTTACACAAATCATACACATCACTAGCCAAAGACTAACAAGGAAGTTAACAGGAATTTTCAGATTATGTAATCCCTTTAGCAGGAGGTTTATGTATCACAGAAGCCTTTGAACCTAGTGGCTAACAAGAAGCCAAGGTAAATCAGTTATTATTGTAAGGATACCATTAAATATTCCACAAACACTGAATGGGTAACTAAAATGTTACCTGTCAATTGTATCAAGGTGAGTCCTTCTCCCCATCTTATACTGGTAGGGTCTGAATTAGAACATGGCAGCTTACAAGAGAAGGGATAAACCAGATATCTTCTACTCAATACAGGTTTAAAGCTGGGATTTGCTCCACATAAAGAGCAACTAACAAAGAAATCTTCAGATTCAGATTATCATGACCAATGTGTATATATTTGAATGGACTAATTTAGGGGAGTTATAATGTTGGCAACTGGCAACACCACTTGCGGCTGGTGGCTTCCATGTCAGGGACACAGTTAATCCACTGCAGGTTTTTATTGCAGACTTTCAATGAGAGATCCAAGGTGCCGAACCTTACCTCTAAAGCTGATTCTGCACCTTGGATAGGTCCCTTAAAATCTACAATAAAAATCCAGGGTGGATTTACTGCACACTGACATGGAAGCCACTGACCCACTTCTTGTATACCATCTATGCTCATCCAAAGCAGTGAATAGGAACATGGACATAACCAATATTTTCCAGAGAGGAAGCGACATTACAAGGGACATAGGAGGAGTGAGAGTTCCACCAATTTAAACAGTCAAGATCTATGATAGCTCATAGATCATGTGCTCTGGGTTTGTATGCACAGAGGCCCTTGTCTCTGGGTTTGCACGATGTTCCATCATTTTTGGCTCACCAAGCACCCCTGAAAATACTGGACTATTGTTGCATATGCACAATGTACCTGAGAAAAGGAGTATGTTCAGAACACACATTTCCCAATATAGGAAGAAAGCCCACAGTTAAAACCACTAGAGGGTATATTTTTTATACTACCCTTTATCCAATCATTTCAAGACATCTGTGGCAGTATAACACCAGAATTATAAATAGCGAAGGCAGCTGTTATCAGTCTATTAAAAATGCAAAATATACATTCAGGTGCTACATCTATTAGAAGATACCAAAGTGTCACAGAATAGCAAGGATGCTGAACACCCAGCCTGCTAAAGACTTACAGTAATGAGTAATATATCTCGAGTTGTGTTCCAGTAAATATATTTTGCTACATTATGGTTGATCCTCATGCAGGAGTTACCAAACTATGGGACATTTCTATACATGAAAATGTGGAGTCTTACTACTGGCAGCATAACAGATGGGGGAGTGTGTTGCCCTTCAGCTGCAGTCCAACAACATCTGGAAAGCCACAAATTTCCCATCTCTGAGCTGTAATAGCTATTTTCTACAGCAACTATAATTAGTGCCATGCACAGTAATAGTCATATATTCACTTGCCCCTAGTAGTTACAGAAAGAAAAAAGTGGGTTATAAGGAAACTTAGAGCACTTTTGCAATACAGAATTATAGCATTATTACCATTATAGTATATGATTCTACTTTAATTGTCATGGCAACATCTTATGGAATCATGGGATCTGCAGTGTTGGGAGGTGCCTCACCAAACTACAAGCTCCAAAATTCCATAGGATGTTGCCAGGGCAGTTAAAGTGGAATTATAGTGCTATCATTATGTAGTGTGAAAGGCCCCTTAGAGTTCTGTTGGGCTGAAAAAGCATGATTCTGTACTACTGTAACCCTTTCTTAACCCATAACAACACACCTCAGACACCAGGAGTCAGCAGGGATGGTCTCACTGCTTGAGCAGCTGCAATGGCGGAGCTTGAAGTGCATGGAGGGAGAGCAGACGGAGGGTGTGTGTGGGGGTATGGCACATGGGGGCGTGACTACAGCACGTGGGGTCGGGCTACAGTGCTTGGGGGCATGGCAACAGCACGTGAGGTGTGTCTATGGCACGTGGGGGCATGGCTACAGCATGTAGGGGAGGGCAAGCAAAGAGCCGCGGTACCCCTAAAAAATTGCCACCTGGGACGCACCACCCCCGTTGCTCCCCTGTCCCTACGAGACTGAGCAGATGAGGGACCATCCACCTAATCCCCAGTGCCCCTGCACCGAGGGAACCAAGGTCTACTTCAACCTTGTAGCAGAAGAAGTGAGCAAACTACATGTAGCCGGCAATTCTTCTAGTGACTTCATCCTTACCAACTTCAGTGAACATCAGCCACTAGTTAGAGGCTTTTCATGTTTCCCTCTCCATTGAATAGACAACAAAGAATAATGCTACTCTATTGATGGCAGGGATAGCTCTATCATTAGGCAAAGTGAAGCAGCTGCATCAGGCAACAGTGGCTAAGGGAAAGGCAAGGTAGCAAGATGCTTGAAGAGAAAAAACCGTGTGCACCATGCAGCCTGCTCATTATCCTCTTGGCAAGCATAATGCCCTCAGTGTGGTGGAAGATGTTGGTCTATTGCCATGGCTGAAGAACATTCAACGGGCAGTCAGCTCCAATACATAGGATGAAATGGCATCTTGTCCGTTTTGCTTCTGATAGCATTAGGTTTTGTGCCAGCCCTGTTTGATGATATCATTTTCCCCACTTTTGTGTCTTCACAATTACCTAAAAATCAGACATTAATTCCAGTTTCTTGCTGACATAGGTTCTCCTCAGAGGGTAGGTGGTCACATAAACACCCAGCAGCTTGATTTATAAAAAGCTTCCATGGACATCAGCTGTTCTCCCTTTCATCAGAATCCCCCAGCCCCTGAGAAGGACTATATAGACAGTAACTTAATCAAGGCAAATCCTCCCAGGACAATGATCAACGACTGGCTGCTTCCTTTTAAAGTTTGGAAGCATTTTCTTCCATAGCTTCCAGGATAGGGCATGGCTGGTCGGGGGGTTGAAGAGAGATAAAAATAGCACCCCCTTTCAAGGCGAGCTTACGGCAGCATTTCTGCTATCTGAGATTAAGAAAGCATGCAATACCAAAGAGGATTTGGATGGTGGCAGTATCAGTGCAGGCCAGGAAAGAAGTGTGAAAAGGGCTGAGATCAGAAGCTTAACGAAACCATGCTTTGCTTCCAGTTAGACAAGTCCTACCTAGCCATCTGTAAGTGACAGTATATAGGCAGCCCTCTGCATTTGCGGGGTTTCACTTTTGTGGGTTTGATTATTCATGGATTATTTGCTGTCACCTCTGCTGCCTCCCTATGCCATTTTTAATAGGGACTGCAAACCTTGTAAGACTGAGAAACTGCTTGTAAGTCCCTATTAAAAATGGTGTGAGGCAGCAGTGGAGGTGGTAGTGAGCCCCACCAGCTACCCGCTTCTGCCTTATGAAGGAACTCTGATGCCTCAAAGAAATTCACAGTGGATTGAATATGGTGATCATACTTTTTTGTCTGTTAAATATGGTTTGTGAGGGCTTAGAGTTATTCACGTTTTTTTTTTCACTTTCATGGGGGTCCTGTGCCCCTAACCCTAGCGAATGTGGAGGGATGAGTGTACTAGCTATACAAACCTTCAATTATATAGTGTCACTCTGTTCCCATCTAATATATCTCCATATATTTTCAGAGCTTGAATATGGCCAGTGGATATGCTTGCTGGGAGATTTTGAGAGCTTGTTCCTCCACTGAGGCTTTGTATTTAATTATATCTACATGGAAACAGACCAATGTGGTGCCAATTTTTTAAAAAGACCCAAAATCCAGTAATACCAACTTGACACGAAATACCATTGCTGCTTAGTTGTTACAGGAGCAAGAAATTAATCTATTTGTTCTAAAAGCCAGCTGAAAATCTGCCTTCTGATTTCACCTCATATTCGCAAATTCATTTGTAGGCTAAGATAAGTTACATTTGTAGCTAGAGCTTGAGAGAAGTAGTTCAGTGGAACCTTTAACAAAATGTCACAGCAAACCCTTTCTCTTCAAACAGAGTTCCTCTTAAGAGTTCCAGCTAACTACTTCTTTTCTAGAAGAGTATTCCACTCTCTAGCCACTAGCTTATGTTCCATTTATTTAAATTTTGCTAGTATTCTTCTTCTCCTCCACAGCTACCAGCCCCATGCCCAGTATACACTACTTTCCCCCCAAATAGTTTTTTTCAGATTTTTTAAAATACTTCTTGACAAACCCTAAAGTTTCCATGAAAATGTTAAATACTTTCCCCCTCGTTTTTCAGTTGTTTCTCTCTGGCAACAGTCCTGTTGGCCCTTACTAGAGGAAAAGGAAGAACAGTTTTTCATATTTTGGCCCCACCCTTACTATCAGGGGAGTTTCTAGCATAACATTAAAATATCACAAAGCATAACTGATATAATTAAAAGCAGCAGTATATTGTAAAGAACATCAGCTGTGACAGACACAGAAGACAAGTAAAAATCTCAGTTGTGCAAAGGCCTGCTGAGAAAAGATACCCCTGCAGGAACCAGATCCCATCTGATTTTGGAAACCAAGCAGTGTCAGGCCCAGTTAGTATTCAGATAAGGGATCACCAAGGAAAACCACATTCTATAGTCTTTATTTCAGAGGAAGGCAATGGCAAACAACCTCTGAGTCTTCTTTGCTCAAGAAAACCCTATGACTTTCATGGGGCTGCATAAAACAACAGGTGACTTGAAGGCACACACAGAAAAGTAATCAAGGACAAGCACTGATGGGATATTCTAGGTAAGAGAATTGTTCCACCGCTTATTTCAACATTGAGACTGTTTGCAGAAGAACACTTTACGCCTGTACTTTTTATTATCTTCATGTGGCAGCGGAAGAGGCTCAGGTGGGGGGTCCTTCTCAGCCAAGGGAGGTGACACACCTACACACTTCATGCAACACAGTAATATGTCTGGACACACCATTTGGAAAGCCTTGCTATAGCAGAATAAGTTCCACTAAATACAGTGGAACTAACTTCTGTTTAAACTCACATAGCCTTGCACTATTAAGAGTTTCTGAAGTTTCATCAGGCTAGCACAGTTTCCAGGATTTCCAATAGAATCATGAAAACTAGAAGTATGCCCCTCTATTTTATTTCAGATTCTTTTTTGTATAATTTTTATTAAATATTAAACCAAAACAAAGACAGAAAAAACAAATAAAAATACCATACACTAACAAAAGAAAAACAATACAACAACAATCTATAATTAAGCTACCATTAAACTGCAGTGGCAGAGCTTGGAGTGTGTGGAACCGGGCAGGAGGGGAGCGTGGCCACTGTGGCTGAGATGTGTGGGGCGTGGCCAGTGCACATGGGGGCATGGCCACGAGCTGAGATGTCCCAGGAACATTGCTGCTGGGGGTGAATTGCCCCCCTGCCCCCACGTTCCTATGCGACTGCTAAACTAACAAACAGATAATTAAAAAAGATGGTTCGTGCCCTTATTGCAAACAACTCCTACTAAAATAATCGTACGCCTTTCTTTTAAACTCAATAACTGAAATCTAAATTATGTATTGTTGCCCATGACATTTATACCTTGAAGAATAAAAAATTGCTGGTCAAGGTATTTTTATTTTATTTTTCAAGGTATTTATTGTACAAGGTATTTTAGTTCAGCTTCAAATGAAAGTTAAGGACAGGAAGCCAGGCAACCAGTAGAGTCTCCATCAATGTGATTTTGACCCCATCAATATCTTCTGATGAATACAAAAATACTATGTCTCTTGTTTTTCAGTGGTTTCTTTCTAGCTATAATCTGCTTGGGTCTTACCATTGGAGAAGGAGTAATTTTTCATATTTTGACCCTACTCTTAATTCTTGAGAACTGGAAGTTCATATCTCTGAACAATTTTCATACTACTGTATGCTCCCAGCTTCCCAAAAGAACTTTCATGGGAACAAGGAATGATTAATGACTTAATAATTGGATTGATTACCAATACCCAAGAGGAGAACGGATAGGGGGGAAATGCAGCTTAACAGTCCTATCTTGCATCAGATCCCCCAGATAGCCCATACCAGAAGTTAGCTTTCCATAAAAAAGTAAACTGTCACTTCTCTTTTATTCCTTTTCAGAGCCAGGTACAGATCTAAATTACACCATCCTCATCTGGCTGCTGGAGTAGGGGAGGAGGGATGGGACATCGCCTTTCAGAAATGTCTCCAAATATTTCTACCTACCAGTCATTTCTCTGACAATAGAGATGGTTACTAATGAGCTTGAAATAATTGTCCTGCCCTGCCTTAAGTCTTCCTCATCCAAGCCCACTAAATATGTAACAATATTTTCACTGGTATCTTTATGAAGGCCAAAATGCCACAAAAGTGGGCAAGCTTTCACGTTCTCCAGTACTCTTTATTAAGCTAGGTACAACCAAATAGGAGATGAGGGAAGAAACAGAAAAGCTCCAAGATGAGGCTTTGGTGATGAGGTCTTTTGTTAAATTCACTCCAGAGACAGAGACTGCAGACAGAATAAATCACTTGTGAGTGGGCAGGTATCAGGTTACACCTAGCAAGGCTCTTTGTGTTAAATGGAGACCTATCAGCTCTTTGTCCCAGAAAGAATTGTCAGGTGTAACCTGATACCTGCACACATACCACTGATTCATTCAGTCTGCTGTTCCCATCTTGGAACTTAAACCGACAAAGATTTAACGGCTTACACTTTTATCAATTTGTACACTTGATGTTGGAGTGCTCCAGTAGTTATCAGAACCTACCCTTTATTTCACATAGGCCATTTCCAGCCTACACTGTTATAGTGCTGTTATGCCACTTCGAACATCCTGTGGAATTCTGGGGTTTGTAGTTTACTGAGGCCAAAGAGCTCTCTGGCTGAGAATTCTAACAGTCCCTCCCTAAACTGCAAACCTCAGGAATCCATAGGATGTTGAAAGTGGAATAACAACACTACAACAGCGTAGTGCAGAAATGGACACATCGTTTGATGAATTATACCCAAATTGCTTGAAATTTATCCCCTTTTTATAATTGAAGTACAGTCTTTTTGTGGGCTGTCAGTGCTATGGGGGTCCTGGATCCAAGAATCTATATTCCTGCAAGCAGTCTTAGATTTCCAACTTTGCAAAATTAAGAATTTGGCCACCAGTGCAGCTCTGGAAAACCATTCCCCAGTATCTATTAATTCACCTTGATGGTGGGAAACCTAAGGGCCTTTTTGCATTACACCGTTATAGTGCTGTTATTCCACTTTCAACATCCTATGGAATCCTGGGGTTTGCAGTTTAGGGAGGGACCTTTAGAATTCTCAGCCAGAGAGCTCTTTGGCCTCAGTAAACAAACCACGGAATTCCACAGGACGTTGAGAGTGGAATAATAGCACTATAACAGTGTAGTGTGGAAAGGCCCTAAGAGAGTGATACTGTCAAAACATAATACTTCTCTCAAGGGTGTAACTATGAAGGGGTAAAATGAGGACGTTGCCCCCAATAACAATTCTGCCTCCTCCCATGAAATTTTCCTTCAGTCCCCTAATTTCTAGCTCTTGATAGAAACAGTTTAGTCCCGGTCCAGACACCAATATGAAGTAATTAGCAAAGAACATGCCCTGATCTTTGGCACACTACCTTTCCCTCAACAACTGTGTAATGGCAGCCAGCCCACACACATTCGAGGATGTTGTTTCCAGTTCAGGAGAGCCTGAAACACTCTGCACTTGGGTGGGGTGTTTGTAGGTGAAACAACCTGCTGTAAGCATAAAATCCTGCTCAGCAGGTTGTCCACTCAAACCTCCCATACTCATGGCAAAGCGTATCAAAAATTCTTAAGATACCAATTCGGTATTTTCAGCTCTGTCCACCTTATCTATTATTTCCGCAGAAGAAGCTGAGCTTCCTTGTTTATTTCTGGGTATTCTCACTTCCCACTGTGTACACTTGTTTTTACTGCAGACTAGTGTATATAACCGACGTTGCCCGAGATTTTATTTTCTAATAGGTAATATTTGTTAGAAAGATTTGAGATCCTGTGTCTCTAATTCCCTAAACTGTCTTGTCCAGTACCTGTAACTTTTCCCCATATTCCCCAATCCAGTCTGTATTCACATGCAGAGGCTGGGTTCCTAAGAGAATACACTGCCCTCCTCCTTGCTGCTAGGCCTTACCTCCATAGCAACTGGCCAGGCCCAAGAGCTCTCTGGCTGATAATTCTAAAGCTCCTCCCTAAACCGCAAACCCCAGGATTCCAAAGAACTTTCTTAGGGAGCCAATCATATGAGGTCTTTGCCTGACACAAACTTTTACTTTTATAAATTAGAAGATCAATACAAACATATATTGTACCTTTCAGATCATACATCACAGACATTTTTGCACCACCCTATTATAGTGCTATTATTCTACTTTCAACATCCTCTGGAATTCTGGGGTTTGTAGTTTTACTGTGGCCAAAGAGCTCTAAATGCCCTCCCTAAATTACAAATCCCGGGATTCCATAGGATGTTGAAAATGGAATGCTAGCACTATAACAGTGTAATGCGAAAATGGTCAAATACACACACACACATACGTATATATATATATGAGGCAGCTACGCCTATACATAAATTCATGACAGAGAGTATTTTTCCCCCACTTCAAAGAAGGGCTCTTTCGCGCCACTTCGCTTATTTACGTCAAGCGAAGCGACAAGCTACGACGCTACCAAAGCTTGTGGGGAGCTGAGCGTGCTTTCGTCTTCTTTCGGTTCTTTCCGTGAGCAGCGAAGGAATACGCCCCGCCTTCGAAACTGTTCGAGTCCTTTCCGTCGCCGCTCGGGAAAGAGCCGAGGAGGAGGTGTTGCCGTCGGGTCTTTTCGTCTCTTTCCGTCAGCGACTCGGGAAGACTCGGCTCCTGACGGGCCGGGGCCTTCCCTGCCTTTCCTTTCCCTCCTGCACGGCCCGGTTAACGGTCGCTGCCAGTTTAAATGAGACGGGGTCCGGGTCGCCGCCGACGCCGCCACTACTGCTATTACCGCGTCACCCACCGAGGCGGAGTCTGAGTGTGGCAGGAGGAGGGGGGAGAGGAGAGAGAAGGGGGCGCCCTCTCCCCACCTCCCTCATCCGGGTCCTGTCCCTGAGGGGGGAGCCGGGGCAGGATGACGGTGCTGCAGGAACCCGTCCAGGTACGGACCCCGGTGGCCATAGGCCTAGGCTGGGCAGGGGGCGAAAGGGAGGGAGGAGGGAGGAGGGAGGGGAACGCGAGGGACATAGGAGGCTCTCGTTCCCCTCTTTTCTGTCCTGACAGGATACGGCTCCTTTTCAAACCCCCTTTGCCTTCCCACTGGGAGAGGGGGATAGTGGGGAGCGGAGAAGGGGGGGGTCTCCTTTAATTCAGCTCTTCTTATATTACTACCGCCGCGGGTGTCCATGCTCACAGTTGTGCCCCCATCTCACCTCAGAACGAACCCGCTTCTTCCTCTGGAAGGAACCATGTGGATTGTTTTAAAATTGTTCTTTCTCCCTCATGCCCTTAATCCTAACCCCTGGCGACGAAGTTATCCGTCAGACCTTTCCCAAATCTTCAACATTATTTTCTGCTTTTCTCCTCACCTCCCATCTCCCCACATTCACATTCTCTTAGATCATTTTCTTTCCGAGAGGAGCCCTTCCCTCACCTTTCCACGGAGGATAGCCCCCCTGCTTTGATCCAGCCCTTTTAAAAAGAGCACTAAAAGTTGCATATATCAAAATATTGCTTTTATGTGGAGATGCCAGTGATTTTTTTCCATCTGGGGGTTGCTATACCTGCTTAAGTTTTTTTAGATACTCTTTTACCCATTTCTTACCTCCAGGTATCATAATCCCAGTCATGTATCCCATTCCCATGGAGGACCTTCTTTTACACCTACATTGGATGCTTACGTATATTCTGTTCTTATCTGTGTTCCTCCACTTTGCTACCCTAGGTTATCATCATGCAGCACCTGTTTGCTCCCTTCTCTCCACCCTAAACATTATGTAGGGGTCATACTTGGAGGTCTGCCCCAAGACTTTTTGGTACCTCAGCTGAAAAATAAGATGACACCCATCCCTTGCTCCATGTACAAAAGCCTTCTGAGATGGCAGTTGAAACTTCATTGCTGGCAAAGAGAACAGCATCTTCCACTGCACCTAAGGCCAAAATCCTGTCTTAGCGGGGTATAAAGCTCTGTCTGACAACATCTTGTTACTGCTTTTCAATGTCTCCCCACCCCAGAATCTGCAATTTGAGATCACTCTCTTTTTTTGCCTAATGATCTCTGGGGAGATCTTGCCCACCAAATGAATACCCTCCTGTTCCCTCTGTTCTGGTAGTGCTTTTCTTATTTTCAGCTTCTCCCTTTCTGCAGCAAGAAGACTGTGATTGCAGCTGGGATAATTCTTCAGAATTCAGGAAGCCAGGATGATATTTTCAGGTGGTATCCCTGCCAAGAACTTAAAAGTTTTGCAAGTATTAAGGAGTGTCTTAAAACTTTTGCAGGGCCTAGCTGACCAGGTCATGGGATTTTTCCAACCTTCTGTATAACTTGCCTTCTCCTTCTTAATTAAAATAATGTCAACTGCCATGTTCTCTTTATCCGTCTTGTTTTCTCTCTGTTGTGATTCCCATCCCAAGCTCCTCAAAGTATCTTGTTTCATGGATTCCTTTATAATATGGGCAGTTAATTCATCCATGTTCATGGATTCCACATTGATAAAAATCATTTGATGTACTTCTAGCAAGTGCTTGTCTGGCTGTTTTCATTCCATCAGCCTGTGCAGACTGTGACCGTAGACAGGATTCTTGGAAGTGAGAGGTTGATTGTTTTCATTCCTTGCATGTCTTAGCTAGCTCAGGTAGCCAGGGACAACTGGCCAAGTCGAAGGGTGATTGGTGCTTTCATAAAAAAGGAAGGTATACTATATAGCTTAGAAACTGAAGCATGCTATCTGTTTACTAATCCTGCCGCATTTGGATAACTACAGGGCAATGTCCACTGTCCCATTCTTGAGAAAAGTCCTTGAGTCTGTAGTTGTGGCCTAGCTCCAAGGTATCTTATTTGATAATCTTGGCCTGTTCCGGTCTGGTTTCCATCGTAGTTTTAGAATTGAAAAAGCTTTGATAAATCTCTCAGATGATAGTGTCAGGAAATAGACAAGTTCAGTGTTGGATCTGTTGGAATTCTTACTGGTGTTTGGTGGCCCTCCAGATTGTCTTGGAAAGAGCTGCGGGCACAATGTTACAGTGGCCCCAATCTTTCCTGGAAGGCAACTTCCAGAAGGAAGTGTTAAGGGATATCTGCTGAGTGTCTTGCCTTTTGGTATCTTGCATTCTTCCAGATTGTCCTTTTTTCTTGTTTCCATATACAGTTAACTCTTCACATTCACTAGGGTTAGGGGCACAGGACCCTTGCAAAAGTGGAAAAATTGCCAATATCAAAATGTGTGTGTGTGTGTGTCTATGGGAAGGGGACCGGGGCGTGGTGGGGAGAACAGACATCCATGGTCTAAAGTAGGTCAGGGAAAGGAGAGAACGCAAGCATGGTGACGGTTCTGTACTTCCTCTCTCTCATCTACTTCCTGGGGTGTAGGGGGGGCATCAGGAGAAGGTTTATGATGCTGAGAAATCAGGCTGCAAGCAATCCTTAGCTGACCAGGCAGCTAGTGGTGGTGGAGGAGGGGGCTGGGACAGGTTTTTAAAAGGCTGTGCAGCCTGATTGGAGCTGGTGAGAGAGAAGGTTCCTCTGGAAAAGAAGCACTTGAGGTGAGTGGACAGGGATTGGAGAAACTCACAAATAATCAAATCTGTGAAAGTCGAACCCGCAAATGTGGAGGGCCAACTGTACATGAAACCACTTGGGCGGGTAGTCCAGATATTGCGGTTGTTTGGTACCAATATGCAAACACTGTGGAACTCTGCATGTTCTTTTACTTTTGGATTAAGGAAACTGTGGAGGTCCTGAAATGTTATCCAAGGTCAGTGGTAGATTGGATGTGGGCAAGCAAGTTGGAACTCCAGCTGGACTGACAGTTGTGCCCATGGCTGGTAAACCCACTGACCCAGTGAGACATTTTCTGCTTTTTCTGAATGGGACTGCATTCCCCATATTTTCTTCATAGATTTGTTAACGTTTCCTGTTTAACATTATCATTTTATTATTGCTCTTAGGGATTTGTTGTTTATGTTGACTTGAATGCTTCTATTGCAGAGACAGAAAAGCAGGATATAAGTATCTTAATAAATGTATTTACTTCCACTTGTTTTCTTGTTGAAGAGCCAAAAGGTCTGGACTGGCCATTTTGTTTCGGACAAATGTTTTGATTTCTTGTTATCCTGTCTATGTACCATAAAACATACAATAGCTTTTATGCGTGTGTGCTGCGCTCCCTTCACTTCCATCTTTTTAGTATGCTTGTCCAAAGACAGAGAAAGGAATGTCAGCCAAGTCATCTATCTTCGTGTTTCATTTCAGCTACAAAGACAGAGAAAAATTCTTCCCATGATTTTAAGTTCATTATATTTGAAATGTGTGGCTCTCATTAATGTTCTTGGCCACCCTAATTGCTGCTTAAAATATGTATCTAAAACCAGGATGTACTGTTGGTGGTCTTGATCTTTGATGTAGCCCCTCTTGGAAATGGTGTGCCAGGTCCTAATACCTTCTATTTGTATTTTTACGTAGGCATTTGGGGGAAATGGTGATGTGCTTTTGTCTACATTACATCAGTAGCCATACCTGTAGCTTTTTATAATATCAAGTGGTAGCATTGCTAGATTTTAATTGTGCACACAGCCTCATTATAGAATGATATAGTGACTTTGCAGCTATTGAGGCAACGGTTCATGATCTGTAACAGTAGAGGGCTAAATAATCACTTTTTCCTTCATAGAATGAATGATACCCTCTGTTAAGCAGCTAGTATTGAAGGCCTTTGAGATAGGTGGGTGTGCCCCTAAATGTCAGCAGCCTTGATTTTCAGAGTTCTTATGTAACAACGTCAGTGAATTTTAATGTTAGATACTTTACCAGACTTAGGCAAATATTTCGGATTATGTGTCAGATCCAAACTTTCATAAGACAATTTCAAAATTTTTAGGTACTAGCCTGAGACCTGGTGGAAAAACATGAGCATCCTTTTTTAGATGTATTTGCAGCCAACTTCTTGGGGTTTTTCTTATTCAATATGTTTAAGTTTCCTGCTTGCAGGCAGAGTTGCCCCACTTCTGCCTGTGTACCATGTTTTCCAGTTAGTCCCTGCTCATGGTTCCAGCTACACTGTCTGTATCCCTTTCCTTCCTTTTCTGTCTTGTTTGAATCATATTTGAGAGTATGTCTAACAGTTTTTTTCCTCTGGCCCAACGAAGTCTCCATTTGTACCTGTGATTAAGATGTAAGGCTATGTTACAAATCTGTCGTGAACTCAAGGTGATCTTATAGACTACCACCATCTCTTTACCTTGGCCCTCAGAAGATAAGGGTGATGTGTTCACATTTCACTGTGGCTGAACTATGTGATTGTCCATGCAGCCTGCTCATTCTCACTTGTCTTCTCTGCAAATGCAAGTAGCTAAAGAAATGGAAATGATGAATTTAGTACTAGTGTCCAAACCAGGAATCCTTGCTTGTGTTACCATTTACAAGCCAAGATTACAAACTGTGGTGTTTGTTCTCATGAATTTTACCTTGTTGAGGTGCAGCATGCCAGGATCCCTGGTTCTGACAACATAGTAAACAAAGAAAATAAACAAAGCTTGTTTCCACGCTCCCCACGCCCACCTTAACTTATTTTACATGCTAAACACACAATTTCTGGTTTCTTAGCTGCTTCTGCTAGTGAGAGGAATGAGGTGGGAATGAACTAGTTGTATGCATGAGTATATACCTTGTTTATGATAAACCAGTATTTTGCAGAATGGAATGACTGAGAAAAAATATGTGCAGTTTTCCTACTTCGGTACTTCTTTCACTGGGTGGGGAGCTGGACTGTGTCAGAGCCTGGTTGCTTACCCATCTCCTTATAAATGTCCTTGTTACTCTGTTGCATGCACTTTAATACTTGTAGTACAAAAATAAACAAGTATGAGCTGCTGTTTTAATAAGAGCTCTTGTCATACATGTTGGATTTTGCTTTCCTTTGTTGCTGTCTTGCTTGTTTGTTCATGTATCTAGAAATCTGAGTTCGTGCACAGATTACAAAATCTGGTAACTCTTGCAGAATGCTCCAAAGCTTGCCTTTTGTTGTTCTTTCTTTAAGATCAGAGGAAAATGAATTAAAATTTATTATTGAAGTGATAGGGATTTGCATTGCTGCAGCAGGAAGACAGATAGTTTAGTCCCATGTCTTCATAAGGAAGATACGTGGCTGAAATTTGCTATATCTTCTAGTCCCAGACAAACTCTGAATTATGTAACCGTAAAGGTAGTAATATTCTATAAATGTGTGTGTGGTCCTTCATTTGCCTGAATGTGCTATAGTGACAGAATGAGGTTTGTTCAGGTAATTGATTACCCACAGTACTTAAATGTAGTGAAGAGCCTGGTTCACTTTTACAGAGCAATGAAAGTGTTCCTGTTGACATGGATGGAAGGCTAGCCAGGCTTCAGGTGCTGGTATGTTTCAGGATAATGGGTGTTTGAAAGCAGGGAGTACTCTTTTCCCAAGGGACTGAATACTAGATAGATAGAAAAGTGCTTTCTCTTGAGGCATCTTAGCTGGTGGAAGTATGTCTGTGCTTTCTGAGATGCATATGAAGAATTCTTCATAATACCATGGCTTGGGCCTTCTACTGAATCTATAACTTGGCTTATATCTTACCTTCTCAGAAGATGGAAACTTCCTTCTATACGGGTAGTTAACATATATCCCCAGCACAGCAGTCAACTCTTGCGTATCACCATCCATCTCCTGTGCTTTCCATTTTATGTCTTTGCTAATAGTTCTTCTCTCCTCTTCCATTTCACTGTTGCTGAGAGAAGCATACATAGAATGCCAAGAGAAGAAATAACAGACTTTTCATTTGGGTGTGGGAGAAGGGACAGTTCTTGATGCTGTGTGCCTTCATGTCATTTCAGACTTATGGTGACCCTAAGGTGTATCTATCATGGCTTTTTCTTGGCAAGATTTGTTCCTCTGAGGCTGAGGGAATGTGACTTGCCAAAGGTTGCCCAGTGGGTTTCCATGGCTGAGCGGGGATTTGAACCTGGATCTCCAGAGTCATTGTCCAATGTTCATACCTTACGCCATGCACCATACAGTGTGCTGCCTGCTTCAGAATAGCTTTGCATCTTTTTTCTTCTTCCCACTTGATAGATAAATGTAAAGTGAGGGCACAGTTTAAATTTAAGTTTAAGCTGCACCATGTCAGTTGTTGCAGCAGCAGTTGCATCTTTTGCAGTATCCCCATCCACATAACATGATGTATTGTGCTGCATGTAGGAAACCTAGTACACTCTAAATGTTTTACACTATAACTCCCATAATCTTTGACAGTTGACCCTTTTAGTTAGGCATATGGCTGCTGTAGTACAAAACATCTGGGCAGCACCACATTTCCTGCCTCTGACCTTAAGCATGCCTGTGATTGTAGTTTTGCTCACCTGAAGCGAATGCCTTTGTAGGCCTGCATCATTGCACCTTGTTGATTTTTTTCTCTTTTTACACAGAAAAGCTGAACATTTTTTTAAAATTCAGAAAATATCTTGAGTAGTTTTATTTTGCTTGTTGTATAACTTTATTAAATTCCTGGCCTGCTTTTCTTAAAGATTTTTCCTCAGATACGTCCTGCTGGCTTACAGTAACCAGAAGGAAGCAACCAGAATCAGTTCTAAAAAAAAGGACATCATTATCTTAATTATCATTAATGTTACTGTTAGCAAAAACTGTAGTATAATGGAGTGTGTTGTTTGACAAGAAAAATAATTTTGTATAGAAAAGAAGACAGCATTTTAGGCAAGTGTTGTCCTCTAAAGATGCCAGCCACAGATGCAGGCGAAACGTCAGGAGAAAATACTAATAGAACACAGCCTCAAAACCAGGAAAACCCACAACAACCTATAGTGTTGCTTATTGTTTTCTCCTTGTGTTTAGTTTCTCTTTGCGTGCTAACATTCCTTTTTTTCCTTTTTTTCCTTCCCCTTTCATACAGGCTGCTATATGGCAAGCACTTAACCATTATGCTTATCGGGATGCTGTGTTTCTGGCAGAGAGACTATATGCAGAAGGTATGCTGCTGCTGTGACATTGAGTTTACAATTTGTCTTAGGGAATTTGAACATTAGTCATAAGGTGGAGACCAGTTGTAAAGGTAAGCAGGTATGTTCAGGTCCAGAGTGCCAAAGTTGTCTTGTGGTGTAGAAGTCCTATCTTAAGCTTGAAAACATTTTGATTTAATTGGGCTGTATTTCCAGAATGCTGTTTTTGAAGGCTAGGGGAGGAGTTAATATTTAAAAAGAGGATGCCAGAGTTTGGGCCTGTTTGAGAGTGCTGCCATCTAACTAGAAGAAAGTCTTGCTTTTTAAATTCTGCGTATAGAGACAGAGTGTGCTGCTGAGAGGGGGAACACACTCTTATGTGTTGGTGTGCTTTTCTTTTCTTTATTTTATTTTATTAAATTAATTCATAAGTCCTTCTTTTTAACAGGGACATGACGATAAATAAGAAGGAAGGTGCTAAATTAGCATGGTTAAAGGAATGAGTTTATGAGACCATATAGTTCTTGGAAAAGATTTTCCACCTCCACTATTTATACTTTTGCTTGAGATTAGTGCACAGTTCTTAATACTAAGCAGGTGCCAGCATATTGACAGTTGTCTGTGGTAGAGCAGGCAATATTGTTCCTTTCAAAGCAAAGGTGGGCAAAGTGTAGCTTATAGACTTCATGCAACCCCAGCACCTTTTACTGATGGTCTTAGCCCACTTTACTCTCCCTTCAATGCAGGAGGAAAAAAAATGTGGGTTGACACTGGTATTGTCTCTAGGAGCAGTGGTTCTGTATTCGTAGATCTTGCTGAGGTGGGGGTGCACAAGCCTGAGTGGCCCTCTAATGCTAAAAAAATGTCTGGTAACTTCTAGTTTTGATTTCTTTGGGAGTGGCTTTTTTCTTCTTCTTGTGGGCCTGATCTTGCTTGCAGTAAGTGCTTGGGTGATTATTTGGCCATCAACCCTGCCCAGGTTGTCCACCCCTGATATTAAAGTGCTGCTGTTTAGAGCTTTGTTGTGTTTGCCAGTGGAAAGATTATAATTTACTTCACTAAATAATGTAAGTGAATGATAGAAGGATGCTTAATACGTTAACTTTCTACCCTACCCTATTTCTACAGTACACTCAGAAGATGCCCTGTTCTTATTGGCAACCTGTTACTATCGCTCAGGAAAAGCATACAAGGCATACAGGCTCCTTAAGGGACACAGTTGTACCACCCCACAGTGTAAATATTTGCTTGCCAAGTGCTGTGTTGACCTCAGCAAGTAAGTTGCCTCTGTAATTTGTTAGTCTTGTTGAAAGTTAAGGTTGTTTTCTTTTAGAGGCTGTTAACACCATTCATTGACTCTTCATGTCTTGGAATGATCTCAAAGTGGAATTCAATTCACTAAATGTACTGAAGATCTTGTAAAGGCAATGGTGAAAAAATATAGAATTATCTTTCTATATCAACTATGAAGAAAGAGAGAGAGCGCGTATTTTCAAAAAAGTATCGAGCCTGGGATTTTAAAATGCTGAACAAGATGAGCTGTAAATGTTAAGCATTTCCAACACTGAGAGTGCTATAAAAATGACAGATTTTTGATGTCTATCATCTATGAGTTTCTCTCGCCATTGACTGAACTGCTATAATGTCGTGGAAATCTCAGGTGGAATGGCTGAGGAAATAAATCATTGAGGTACTGGACAAGGAGTCTGGAAACAAGGTGAATGATTGAAAGGAGTAGAACAGGAAGAGGGCTAAGGAGAGTAGAAGGAGATAAAGACTGTTAAAATGCCAAGGAGTTGAGGGAAAAGGAGTCTAATGAAGAAGCAGGCCTATGGAAAGAGAATGCAAGATTCAGGGACACAAGGGGCTGTGCTTAATCTTAACATTTACAGCTTATTTTTTTTGTCTGCACAGTGATCAATGCTAACATTTTAAAGTTGCTTTTTTAAAGGAGATGGATGGAATATAATGTCTAGGCCTCTATCTTGTTTCTACACCGTTTCCTTAAATTTTCTGTTCCATCACTCACACTGAAGCTCTTTTTCCTTTTCCTTATCTACCATTGTATTGTTGGAAGGTGATGACCCAGGCAATGAAGAAGACATTACTTAGAAAAGTAGCTCTTTCACCAGCAACTTTGCCGATGTGTAATACATTCATATTGCTGAAATGGTTTCTGGAAGCCTTGGCTCTTGCAGTGCACACCAAATCAGGGGAAGGCACTTACATCTATACAGATGTGTCACTTGTATTCTGTATCAGTTAGCAGCAGTACAATTGATGGTGATGCAGAAGAGAGTGTAGTTTTGTATTTCCTGCTTTTAGAGGGATGCACTGCATGAAATAGATTTGTCATGCTAGCTGTTGATAAAAAGCTACAGAAAGTTTTTCTTTGCAAGGCAGGTTAATTTGGCAGGCAGGATATTTACCGTAATATAAAGCACCATGCATACAACAACACATGAGAAGGCTGTTGTGCGCATTTTGTAAATGGGGAATTGCAGCTGAGGCACCCATCTTGTCTGTAACAGAGCAAGGACTTGAATTTTTATTAGTTACGCTGTCAGTGCTGCCAGTTACTTTATTCCTCTACACTTTTACTTTCTTCTTTTTCTTCATCTTCTTCTTCATTGTTGTTGTGGTTGTTACTTTATCATCTTAAAACAGGCTTGCAGAAGGAGAGCAGATCTTGTCTGGTGGAGTGTTCAACAAACAGAAAAGCCATGACGACATTGTGACAGAGTTTGGTGATTCGGCATGCTTCACACTTTCGCTCCTGGGGCATGTGTACTGGTATGGCTTTATTTTCTTTTCAGGGATAAGCTATTGTTCCTTGCATTCCGCTTCCTTCCAGAATGTCCTTATATGTCTTTCTTCAGATCTGCCGCTCCTGTGCCTCAGTCTGTAGGTATTCAAATTGACCGAAGAAAGAACAGTGTACTTATTTATGAATAAGTTCTCCATTTGCAGTGTAAAGCGGCAGGCTGGATTATACTTCCTGATTAGGTTTACTTATATATTAAAAATCTAGTTCATGGTAAGAATTGTACAGCCCTCTAGATGTTATTGGTATGTAACTCCAATAACTTTAGCCAGTGATAAGGACTGCTGGGTGCTGCAATTTAACAACAGCTAAAGGGCTGTATGTTTCCCATTTTTGTTCTGGCATGATTCATAGACTAGTGGTCTGACAGTATATGATACTTTCATAGTTAAGAAATGTGCGTCTTCTTGCAGAATTTTGCATAATGTTGAGGAGCCCCATGGATTGAATGCACACCTTTCTTTTAGAAATTCTCATTTCCTCCAAAGAAGAGCGCTTATCTTGCACAAACCTCTTAAGCAAAGTTGCAAGTTTTTCTTTGCTAGGAGTTTCTCTTACATCACAACAGTTTAGCAGAGCTAAACAACAGGAGTTCACAAATTTTGGGTGGCATCAAGCCAGATTGTCCTCAGATTTTCCCTTTCCCACAGCTCTGGGAAGTAGCAAGGTCTCTTCCTTGATGTCTTGCCAATGTTCATAAACACTTAGGAGCAGCAAGAAGGCTGAATATTTACCTATTGGCTATGGTGCCAAGCAGGAGGCCAGAGAACATCCTTGTTCTTTTCTTGGGTCTAGAGACAAGTGCAGAAAGATCTCAGAAAGGTACAGAATGCTTCCAGAGTCCAGCAGAAGGGCAGAGAGGAACTCCTTCTCATCTCACCACTGCGAAGAACATTTGTGGACCTCTGCTAAGCATTTGTCATTTGAGAGAACATCTTTCAGTGAGGTTAAAGCACAGAGATTTAGGGATATATTTCCTGTGGTTTCCTAACTTTCCTGAGTACAAACCATTTTTCAGAAAGTCCCAGGCAATTTAGCCAATCCCATTCTTCATAGAATAACTGTAGTCATGTCCTTCTGTGTTCTTTTTAATATACAATTTTATGGTCAAAATACAAGTTCCTATAATTGGGAATTGTGCAAATCTCCCCATGTTGATGCAGTCCTTTAAAATATTGCTAACTGGATATAAGAGATATTTCTGATATTATTTATCCAAGTCATAGGAGGTTACTTGTTCTTATCTTTCTACTGAATTCCCTCTGTAGTGATTTTTTAAATTTCTTTCTCTCTCTCTCTCTTTCATTAATAGCAAGACAGATCGGCTTGCCAAAGGATCTGAATGTTACCAAAGGAGCCTTAGTTTAAATCCTTTCCTCTGGTCCCCTTTTGAATCATTATGTGAAATAGGTAGGTTTTTTTCTTCTTTAGGAACAGGTGGGTCTTTTATCAACCTCTGATATTCATGATTTTGGCTGGATCAGAGAGAGAAGGAAAAGGGGGGGAAATATGATTTCCTCCAGGACTGCTGAGCCTTTGAATTTTCTTAGCAAGAATCCATTTCTTTGCAGAGGTTTTGCCATTATCATTGAATCTGGGAGTGAGTGGGAATAAGACTGACAATTTCTGTAGTTTTTTTGTCCTCTGAACGTATTGCCAAAACCGTTAATGTAACATCAATGCAATCTGTGTAGGACTTCCACAGGTTCTCATATATGCATATGTTTATAAGAGAATCTGTGGAAATCCTCCATAAATCATATTCATCCAGACCTGTGCACACTTACGCATTCACATATATGAAGTGTCAGTGTGGTACAGAAGCTTGAGTGTTGGTCTAGGACTCCAGGAAACCAGGGCCTGAATCCTTGTTCTTACTGTGGAATCCCACTGGGTTGACCTTGACCTTGAACAAGGCATATTCTGTCAGTCTCTAGCAAACCTCAGCTTGCCTCTTCCTGAAATTCCTCGCTCAGACATATAAGTTTGTGTATGCTTAGTGAATTGCATTTGTTTGTAGAGGTTGTTAATTTAGGTTTATGTAAAATTTCTCCATTCTTTGATTAATCACATATAAGATGACCATGGTTGGCTCTTGATCCATTACCCATAATTTGAGTATTCACTAATTCTAATGTTAGGCTGGATAGAATTTTGGAGAGGGAGAATTCTTCCAGCCTGCCCCTCTGAAGTCTTGCAGTGTGCAGTGATGTTGGTTTTCTCAAAATAATAGCCCTTGCTGGTGTGTACATTGAAGCCAGAGGGATGTGCAAAGTCCCAGAGAGCTTTCAAACAAAACAAAATACAATATTTGGCTTGCAAGAATTTGAAAGCTTGCAGGCCCTGTACGTGAGAGAGTAAAGAACAAAAATGTAGCTCACTCTCAGTGAAGGAATGTCTGTGCTCTTTTGAAGAGTTTGTTTGTTTGTTTGTTTGTTTTCCTTCAGATTAAGATATGTGTCAAGGGCAGCACAGTGACTATCAGTAGCATGAAACAGCATGCAACAAGTGAGGCAATCTTTTGTTTGAACTTACTAACATTTCCAATGCTGAATGAAAGCTTTCAGGTCACATCAGACTCTACTCAGGTTATATGTGTTGTTATAGCAGGATATGTAATTTCTCTGCCAGGATATGTAGGTTGCAGGCTAGGGGAGAAAACATTCACTGGAATGAATGTTTACTTAAACAGGCCTTGATGTTAGACTTTTGTATTGCACAAAAGAAAGCCTTGGACAGAATATGGAGGGTAGCTCTCTCGGACTTATTAGTAATAATAGTTAAATAAAATTTCTTTGTTTGGAGGCAGATATTTTGAGTTCCCAATACTATGGTCCAACAAGAGGAAGCGGAGTCACTGTTTTACCCACTTTTGATATCTTTCTGGGATCACCAGTCTTAGACAAAAGATGACCTGATTGTGGGGAAAAGACAGTATATAAACAATGATGATGGTGGTGATGGTAACGATTTATATGCATGAATTGGACGGGTAGGCTAGGACTTACACCTCTTTCATGAATGGAAGAGCTCCTTTCCAAAAGTCACTTAGACAACTGGAAGTCTTCATTGGATCTAACTAGATGTTTCCTAGTGTAGAAGTAGGGTAAGTGATACTTTCCAATTGCCTCTTCCATCTGCAGCTTCCAACACTACTTCCATCTTTTTCCAGAGAGACTTCCAAACCATGGAAAACATTTTGGGAACTACAGTGAGGAAGTGGAATTGATGCAAACTATTTTGTCTTCCACCTACCAAAGTCTCTGACTTGTAGGATTCTGCTTTGCATCCAATCAAAACACTGGTGACTTTAGAAAGTATTTGGTACTAGCTAAATTATGGCTTAGTGTGGTGTAATGTGGCCACACCTCCAACCTCAGTGTAGGTAACATGTCTGGCTGGTCAGTATTGGAAACAGGCTAATTTAGATCTGGATCAAGGTGGGGAATAAAAGTACAACCCATGGACCAAGCACCCCAACCCACCTAAAAGCTCCCATGCTTTTTTTTAAAAGACAAAAGTCCCCTCCAAAATGTCCCACATAAAGAAAGTTTCCCTTTTCAGTCCCCAGAATGCCGAAAAAGATGTTCCACAAAGCCACCTGGAGTGGCATTTTCGTTTGTAAAGCATCAACCCTCCAAACTGGACAGAAGAAATAAGCCAAAACCCATGAAAGGCTACCCCAGACATTTTCTACCTGCCAAAACACATTGATGTGTCCTGCTGCCAGTGCAGAAATTGGCCCCTGCTGTAGTTGCCCTCTGTAGTCTTCCTGGACCTTGACCTTATCGATCAGTGTGCTCTGTATATTAGCATTCCATGGAAGAATAGAACTCTCAGGAAGCACTGTAATCAGCAGTGAGATTCTTACATGTGTTCCACTAGAATCTCTCTGAGAGTAATTTATTTCAAAAATCATCTGGTAAGTGTTGAAGAGTATATTTGTGAAGTTGTGTACCCTCATTATTGTGCTTAACTAGGTTTTTTTTAATTATTTAAACTGTTGGTTGTTAATAGCAGCATGGAACAATATGTTTCAGGCAGCAAATTTATACTGTCAATTTCAGTGAGGATAATACAAAATATTTCCTTTTTCTCCTCTATTACATCCTAAATATATTTTCTCCCTTATCCCCAAACTGCCTTTCTTATATCGCAGGTGAGAAGCCAGATCCTGACCAAACATTCAAATTAACATCTATACAGAACTTCAGCAGCTGCTTGCCTAACACATGCACAACAGTGGTGTCTAATCACAGCATACCCCACAGACAGCCAGAGACAGTTCTCATGGAGACACCACAAGACACACTTGTAAGTTTTTGGTAACTCTTTTTAGCTGTCATCACCACTACCGCTTAATGGTGTGTGTGGTCATTAGAAAGAAATTGTGTGTTGCTTTTTTAAAAAAATGATTCTCCATTTCAGGAATTAAACAGACTCAACTTGGAGTCCTCCAACTCTAAATATTCCTCCAACACAGATTCCTCCATCTCTTATATTGATTCAGCTGTAATTTCACCAGATGCTGTACCTCTTGGATCAGGAACTGCCTTCTTAACTAAACAGGCTCAAAACAAACCAAAAACTGGCCGGAGTCTTCTGGGCGGGCCAGCTGCTCTGAGTCCATTAACACCAAGGTAGGTAATTTGAAATCCTGTAACTACTCCTCTACCCATCCACTTAATGAATGTAGCTTAGGTCCTGTTAGGGCACTACATTGGTCTAACTACAGCAGTGAAGACAGTGGCAATCGGAGGAAAAAGACTGGGCACAGCAGCTGCAGGCAAGAGAGGCAGAGTAATTGCCAGCATCTTCAGGAAGGGGAAAATGCCAGCTCTGAGGAGCGTGTTTGTCTGGTGTCTGACTTCTGGGTAAGATCTTACAGCCAGAGTGTTCTGGAGAAGCCTGGCTTGAAAAATCATGTGAACCCTGAAACACTGCAACCACTAATGCAAGGGTGGGCAATAACCTCTGGACCACACCTACCACTCACCGAACCTTAAAAAGTGCCAATCTCACCCTACTGTTCTCCTTATTTTTGTAATATTTATTTATTTAGAGAAAGGTTTTTTTTAAACTCAAAATGCCTATCTGCATTCTATCAATATGCAGGACAATTTTTCAATGTCCTTCTGCCTGCTGGATGTTTTAGGTCCAGGAGAAGCCTTTTCTGGGTCAGGGAGCCACTTCCAGTTTACTTTCCTGAGTCTAAAGCATCCAGGGGAGAGGCAAAAGCATAACAGAATTGTTCTCTGTGCCCTTTGAGCATTGTTCGTTTTAAAAACTCAGTCGTTTTTCCAGATTTTGGGGATGGGGTAGGAGGCTCTTGGTAGCCTCGAAACCATCATTGGGTATTGCATACAGCCTTTGGGCCACACTTTCCTCACTATTTTCCTAAAGCAACAGATTGTTATGTTTATATAGTATTCCAACAAGGTTTGGACTAGCAAAGATCTGTGGACCTATAAAGATTAGCAGTGGTATACTTTCATGGGTTAGGGTTCATTTCTTCAGATGTGCAAACACACAGAGGAGGGAGACAAAAAGCTGTGAAGTACAAGCAGTGCAGTGAGTCCCTGCTATCTGTATTGAACGTTCAGGTGCATAAGAGAACAGCAGTCCTTTACATAGGAGTAATATGTGATAACCTATCATCCTTTATTTGCTATGCAAATTTTCTACACATAGTAGGAAGCAAATCTGCAGATCCAGTTTTAAAGAAGCCAGTTTCATTGGTCAATTATTTCATCATTTTTCCCTAGTATCTTCCCCTGAACATCTTTTGTTGATGGCTCCCAAGGGTCAACAGTAGAATATCTGGACAGATGTGAAATGCACTTCCACTTATTTCTTAAGATTGCCATTTTTATATCAGAATTACATTATTCTATTTTTTTTTTTGTTTTTTACAGAGGCAGACCAGTTTGTTCTCTGGCTGCCTACATAGGAGAAATAGATCCATCTCTGTGTATGCTCTTCCTGTATATAGGTATACCTCAGTTAACAAAGTAGATGTGTTCCTGGGCATTGCTTCTTTAACAGAAACTTTGGTACTCAGGGCAGAAATAACATGAAAAGGATAGGGATATGTTCCTTAGCCATAAAAAACAAAAGCAACCTGAACATGTTTCCACATACTTTTTATTCAGAACTGAAGATATTCACATCTGAAATGAAAGAAGCAGGTCAGGTAAACATCTTCAATATATAGTGCCAACTTTTTTTTTACATATTTTAAAAACATTTTTATCTTGAAGCAAACTTCTTGCTATCTTACCCCTCAAAGTCACAGGATTATGATCCAAAAAGGTCTTTGGTAAAGTATCCATTTTTGTTATATCATTTGCCAATGTTTTTGAGATCAAAAACATATCAATTCTCAAAAAGTTATGTGTCTCAGAAAAATTTTTAAATTGCTTAACATCCCCATGCTTAAGTCTCAAGCATCTGCCACCCCCAAATTATCCTTTAAATTAAAAAAAAAAGCTTTTGGAAGTTTTCCTTTTCTAATCTCAGTATTTTTTGCTGAAGATCTGCCCATCTGTGGAGAAACAACGCCATCCCCGTCCCTGAGAAGCATCCAGCACTCAGACAAGTAACTCAAGAATTTAACCTTCTCATAAAAGAAACCCTTGTTGTCCATAAACCCCCACCACTGACATTTTAATCCTACAGTTATCAGTTTGGACCCCTACATCCTGACCTCTTGGTCTTCAAATGCAGTTCCTGGTGACAAGTTAGGATTCATGTAAACAACGGTTCCCTTTTTACCCTTAGGTGACACTACAATAAATTATTTGCCTAGTTCAGGATACTGTAAGTGCTTAGTACCTCTTCTGACATGCATTTCTTAGAGACAAATTACATGTTGTTGGAACTTTTTCAGATAGTGGAATATTTTAGTCTTTTTTTTCCTGGTGTAAATTTATACCCAGTACGTTCATGCTGTATATATCAAATCTATGTCTGGCAGATAATTTAGCAAAGTCTACACCTGCTATGCTTCTAGTCTTATCCTCTTCCCTATCCATTGCTTTGTCCTTACCTGAATCTTGATCCAATGCACTTTGTTGACCTTCCTCTTGCTCTCCCAGTTCCTCCAATTCTTTTTTTAATATTTCTGTACAAATTCTTTGTCTTTTGTATGAGGTTCACTAAAAATCTTTTTTACATGAAATTGTAGGTGCCTTCTAGCCATTCCTACCTAAATGGCATCTTGCTCTGCTTCAGCTTGACAATCGAAAAACCATATTCCCTTCTCTTGCACAAAATCCTGATAGGTTTCTCCTTAAATACCACAACCTCAACCTCATTGATCTTCATTCTGTTCCTGATGTTTCAACACTTGATCTCTGATCTGCTTTCAGACAAAATATACAATCACATCTCTTTGTAAATTTCTCTGCTTAGCTGCGCATGATGAAATACAGGAAATGCAGTCCAGTTCATATTCTGTGTTTTCCTTTTGCTTCTCTGTTGAGTTTACTGTAGCATCCTCCATTCTTTCTCAAATATTTTTATTGGCTTGTTCAGGGATAGGGCTAAAACATAAGCAATTCTTCCTTTCCCTCTGTTCCATTGAGGCAAAAGCGTCTAGGTCATGTTTCTGTTCTTTGTCCAATTTCTCTGGCTTGATTTCTAACTTCTCTGTTTTGTGTTCCAGGCTCTGAACCCTTTCATTCATTTGTTTCCTTTTTTAATTCTGTCATAGATCTCTTCCCATCTGAGCTATCTACATTCCCATCTAAGACATCTGCATTTGTAAGAACTGGATCTGTTCCATATATTTTTGAGATATATCTGGTGACTTAAGTGGTACATTTACAGATCCTCTTCTTTCTACTCCTTTTACTTTGGATCTTGTACTGGAACTCACAGACAATATAGTTCCAAACTTATTAAAAGGACTAAAAAGCAATTTAAATGAAATCGCAAGAAAAAGCAGGGAAAAAAATCAGTTGGTTACAGTGACCTTTTTGTGGCCACCAGATGTGACTCTTTGCTCAGACAGTGTTTATAGCACACCAGCATGTACATAGCAGTCTGGCTTCTTTTGCTTTAGATTCACGGGAATGACCTTTCTACTATCTCAGTCCAAGTTAAATAAAATTCATTCTCATAGAACTCCTATTTAATGAAGTCTTTCAGCATTATTTCAAAGTCTGTCTTTCTTCACAATCTAATCAATTCTTTAAAACTCTCAAGTCTTAGTTTTTGCCCTATGTTATGAAGCTTTAAAAGCCTTTTGAAAATCCAGGTCAGTTACTCACAAATTCTTAGTTTTGCAGGAAAGCACTTTTGAAAAAGTTAGAAGTTGCATTCACATAGTCAGAAAGCTTCTTATAGAGTTCAGTTTTTAACTTGAAAGCACCTTATTGCAAGAAAGAGGCTTAAGCAGTACTTGTGGCTTTAGAAGCTAGCAGTACATGCAATAAGGCTAGCTTTCCCTTTCCCCTCCATCCATGATCTTTCACCATTTATGTGGCAATTCAGATCTCCATGAGGGAATCCCAGGACATTCCTCCATTGATCCTCCATGCCCCCAAGCAATGCTTCTAATGGCCTCTCGCCTCTCAGAGAGGCTTTTGCTGAAGAGCCTGTAAGAAGCACGAATCAGGGAGAACTAGACATTCTAAAACAAGAAATGGAACATAAAACATTGCAATACTTAGAGTGAGTACACTAAAGTGAACAGGATTGGGACATCTTGAGTCAGATAATTGCACACTGTTTTTACTCAGGAAATGAAAATGTGAGAAGTAGGGTGGCATTAATACTGAGGAGAGATGTAGCAAAAGCACTCAAAGGATATAATGCAAAGTCTGATGGAATAATTTCAATAAGACTGTGGGGAAACCCATAATTCAAGTTTATGTTCCAACTACACGGGCAGAAGAAGAAATTGCAAGATTCTGTGCTGGAAGAAATTGATTTGAAATTGACCAAAACAAGACTTTGTGTTAATCATGGATGATTAGAATGCAAAAGTTGAAAACAGGGTAGAACCAAAGATCGTAGGAGAATTTGTCCTAGGATCAAAAAATGAAGCAGGAGAGTGACTGAATTTTGCAAAGCCAATAGTTTGTTCATCGCAAATACTTTCTTCAAGCAACCAAAGAGGTAACTGTATATATGGTCATCACATGATAGCTAATACAGATATCAAATAGAGCACATAGTAGGAAGCAAAAGATGGAGAAGCTTCATTCTCTCTACAAAAGCAAGACCAGGAACAGATTGTGGCCCAGACCATGAACTACTGATATTAAAAATTAGAGTAAAGTTAAAGAAAAACACTAAACCAACGTTTGTGCAGAATTGTATAAAAGAGATGAAAGGATGACAGATTTATTCAAGGAAGAACCATTTGAAGATCAACTTACAGTTTTAGAAAGTGAAAGTATACTCAAGGCACTTGGGAGAAATAAATCTCCAGTAACAGATGGCATACCAGTAGAGCTGCTTCAACCTAAAGAGACAAATTCTACTTCAGTAGCAGCTAAAATCTGTCAACAAATACAGAAAACAAAACAATGGTTCACAGATTGGAAATGCTCAATATACATTCCAGTCCCCAAAAAAGGGGATACCAGGGATGTCAGTAACCAAAGGAACATTGCATTAATCTCCTGTGCAAGCGAAGTGAAGCACAAAAATCTGCAGCAAAGACTTTTACCATATATAGCAGGAGAAATGCCAGATGTCCAAGCTGGCATCAGGAAAGGAAGAGGCACTGGGGATCATATTGTAAACATATGTTGGATAATGGAATGCACCAAAAATTTCAGCAGAAAATCTGCCTTTGTTTTATAGATTATAGCGAAATGTGTGATTGTGTAGAAACACATTACCGTAGAACAATTAAGGGGTTCTAAATCACCCCCTTTACACAAAGGTTATAAACAGGGAAGGCAGAGCTGTGTGGAAAAGACAGGGCAGAGTGCCTTATCACATCAGGGAACTGCCATATCAGTCTGAGAGACAAAAAAGTAAGTCCTTGTCACACCATAACTCTTCCCACTTCCTCTAGCCACCTCCATGCCCTTTGCTTTCTCCCAGCATACTTTTCTTTCTGAGTGCATTGAAGAACTGAATTGCATTTGTCTACTATATATCAAGGGCCCCAAGGTATTACTGGTAATAAAAATGGAACTGGAAAATTCTATTTCCCTTGCAGCATTATTTAAACTTAAAAAAGGTGGGGCGTGGAACTTGACAGATGCTTCGGGGTGTGTCTGTTGGGATAGGTACTTCTGGACTTCATGTTAGTTATTTCCCTCACATTAGTTAGTTGCCCCTCATTAGAAATTGAAAGTCTCTCTTTCCCACACACAGCCTATAACCTTTTAAGAAGTATGCATGTTTTGAAACACTCTTGTGTTTTCTCAGCTTTGGAATCCTGCCATTAGAAACCCCTAGTCCTGGAGATGGATCCTATTTACAAAACTGCACAAATTCTTCTTCCGTAATTGATGTGCCACCTCCAGGAGCCCCTTCCAAAAAGGTACCGTGAGTTCAAAGGTGTGAGTGTGAAGCTGTGAAGGCAAGATACAAACTGAAAAGTTGCAAGAGGAAAATTTCCAATTTTATCTTGAGGAGTGTTCTGTTTCTGTGTATTTTTATCTTGTTTTTTCATAGCTAGATAATTCACTAGATAAAGTAGTGGCAGAAACGTGTTGCTTTAAAATGTTGGACAGAAGGAGTCTTGCAGAAAACAGCTTTCATCTTTAAGGGCAATAATCTGCAAATAATTATTTACTTGTGGTATTCTAGGGTTGTAGGAAGAATTTCATTCTTAATTGAGATGCATGATATTTATCTTTGAAAATAGTAGACTCTTTTCCTTAAAGCTACTGATTTGTTTTTCATTTAGAGTGGACTGGTAGAGAGGAATCAACACAAACTCCCCCAGTCTGGGAATCCACATCCTGTTGAAATAATCTCAGCATAGTGCATTGACTCCTAATAGTTTGTTTCTGACAGCCACATTTAACTACTGCTCCCCTTGCCCTGTAGACTTACCATTGTGAGTTGAAAGTGGGCTGTAGAAACCAGTGGCAAGGAGGGGTTTGATAGAGACAAAATGATTTATGTAGGTTTTGCCTTAAGTGACCTGGATGCTCTAAGATCCAATCAGGATCTTCATGCCACTCCCTCCATACCCTTCCCATTCATTTTCTTAGGAAGAGATGTTTGCTTCTCTTTGACTGGTTCATTCAGAAAATTCTTCTTCCATAACTGGTTCATTTGCTTGTTCAGAGGATCCAAGTGCATTTTGAGGTGATCCAGTCACTAGTATAAATAGTGCATAAGCACTATATTACACTTGGTATTCACAGTGCTCCTTTCTGGAGGATCCAGGTCACAGTGTTAGAATATGGAGGCAGTAGAGTATATACTGTCTTTGAAAATTCCTAAAGTAAAAAGCTTCTTTCTAGTTTTGTGTTCTTTCTTGTTTTAAAGAAACGCTGTAGAGAGAAGAATTACATTCTTCTCTATCCCCTCTGTGCTAATCTGCTTGCTAATCAATCAATTACATGTAAGGGAAAAAAATTAAAACACACACCCGCACGCTGTCTGAAATAATGCAATCTGTTCCATTACCTTAGGACTCTGTTCTGCTGTAGATACAGATCGAGTCTTTATGTATACTAGATGGGCAGAGAATGGAGACTAATCTTGGAGTAGTAGGGATGACATAAGGGAAATTTGACTAACAGCAGTAAATATACTAGAAGCCATTTTTTGTAAGTCCAGAAAGACTTTACTGAGCAGGGAAAATTGGAGGAGGAGGAGGAAGAGAGAGAGCTTATTTAAACTGTATGTTCTATGTGTTTGCTGAATTTCTTTCTGTCCTCAACATTTTTATTCTGACTTCAGTGCTTGAACTGACATTAATGATGAAGTCTTTGGTATTACTATTATCCACTTCTCCTGCCGCAATAATATAGATAGTGTCTAAGCAGTGACTGGTGTGGATATGCTTTGTGAAGTTGACAGTTAAAGCCAAACTCCTAGAATCTTAGGCCATTTCTACCCTACACTGTTATAGTGCTATTATTCTCCTTAAACATCCTGTGGAATTCTGGGGTTTGTATAGTCTACTGAGGCCAAAGGGCTCTCTGGCTGAGAATTCTAAATGCCCCTCCGTAAACTGCAAACCCCAGGATTCCACAGGATGTTGAAAGTGGAATAATAGCACTATAACAATGTAGTGCAGAAATGGCTTTAGAGTTCAAAGGGCCTTCCAGGACCATCTAGTCCAACCCACTCACTGTCAGGGAGGAATGTAAAATTATAACAATCCTGAAGGATGTCCATAAAACCTCTGTTGAATGACCTCAGAAGAGAGTTGGCTACCCTCTCTTTTGCTGTTGAACAGTAAAGAAGTTGTTCCCAATGTTTAGGTTGAGTGTCTTTTCTTGTAATGTGAAGCAGTTGGTTTATGTTCTGGGACTCTACCAGTATGTTTTTTGAGAAATGTGGCTTTGCTAATAAAATTGATTATTGCTGTTAAATCACGTTAATTGAAAACAGACTGGTTTTGACAGTTCTCTTGTTTAGCGTAAAGGCAAACCACTTAGGCTTGGGGGTGCACATCTCACCCTCCAAATCTTTGGGCTTAGCACCTTTCCCATTCCTATCGAAGTTGCCACTTCTGTTGTTGCTGCCAAAATTTCAGGAGGGTGATGAAGTAATTGCCCACACCATAGAGCCATGTGAGACTTCAGAGCAGAGTTTCTCACAGGTTTCCATCCCAGCTAAAGCTAAAGGGAGGGCTGAACTGGCTTTCTCTAAAAGTGTAGAGAAAAACGGAAGGACTGCATCAAACTATGCACCTGCTACCTTAGCCTGTGCATCATCCGTAAAGGTTACTCATACATTTATATGCATGCCATTTTCAGTTGATCATGCAGCTGCTTGGGTAACACAGTGACTTAATTGCATAATTGTAAATATGTTTAACAGAATCCATGCTCCCCCTTGCCGTTATAAGTCACTGATGGTAACAGTTGATCCATAACAGTGCATCAGATCTGCATATGTATTATATATACTTACATAGGTGTGTGTGTGTGTGTGTGTGTGTGTGTGTGTGTGTATTTTTATGTAGACTGTCACCAGAATAACCCAAGGTGGAACAAAGTCTGTCTTCTCACAAAGTGGCAACAGCCGAGAAGTAACGCCAATCCTTGTTGCACAAACACAAAGTTCAGGCCCACAGACAAGGTATGAAATGTCCCTCTGAACCTAGTTATAATTCCTCCTCCTGTTTCCGTGTACATTTTTCCCTTCATAGCCTTGTCATACTATTGTTATTCTTGCTGTACTTTTACTTGCAAAGTAAAATGAGGATGGGGGTGCTTCTTCAACCCAGATATGCACAGGATGAACTGAATATTTGGATGATTTCTATTTTGCCCTCCCCTCCTCTTTTCTGTTCAGTACTACACCTCAGGTATTGAGCCCAACCATAGCTGCTCCAGCTAATGTGCTGCCTCGAAGAAGTTCACGTCTGTTCTCTAGTGACAGTTCTACAACAAAGGTAAATGGAAGTTCTGCTGCCACTGCTGCCCTTAGTGACCTCACTATGGAGTGTTGCTAGAGGACACGATCTGTATTCTGGCAGTGTTTTCTTTAAAAAAATTAAAAAGATTAAAAATGGGAGTGCAAAAATATTTAAGGGGACTACAGATGGAATTGAAATGCTTCTAGCAAACATATTACAGCATAAGCTTTAGTGAGAGAGCCCACACTGTGCAGTGGTTTGAGCACTGGACTACAACTGTGGAGACCAGGGTTCAGATTCCTGCTCAGCCATGAAAACCTGCTGGGTGACCATAGGCAAGTCGCACACTCTCAGTTTCAGAGAGAGGCAAACACAAACCCTCTTTTGAACAAATCTTGTCAAGAAAACCCCATGATAGATTTACCTTAGGATTGCCGTAAGTCAGAAACAACTTGAAGGCACACAAAAACAACAAGAAGAAGCTTTAGTGAAATGGAGTCTGTTTCAAGTGGCAGTGGCTTTAAGCCATTAAAGGCCTGTAACGTAAAGAAGTTTGTTGGTCTTTAAAGTGCTACTTGATTCCTTGATTTGCTGCAAAATCAATTATCACACCTGTCTTTCTATAAGTAGTTCAGATGGTAATGTTAAAAATAAGGCTTATTCAGTTGTGAAGCTTAATTTATACAGATGTTGTAAGTATCTTACACATAGATGAACGCGTGCCTTCATTTATATTTGAATATGTTCATAATCTCATTTAAGCGTTAAACAATCTTCTCAAGGGAATTTATTCATTAAAATTACCTTTAAAAAAACAAAGTCTGGATCTAATGTCATTTCTGCCCTACACTGTTACAATGCTATTATTCCACTTTGAATGTCCTGTGGAATCCTGGGGTTTGCAGTTTAGGGAGGGGCATTTACAATTGTCAGCCAGAGAGCTCTTTGGCCTCAGTAAACTACAAACCCCAGAATTCCACAGGATGTTGAAAGTGGAATAATAGCACTATAACAGTTTGTGGAAAGGCCCTAAGTCTAAATCTAAATGTACAATCTATAAATGTACAATCAACAGGAGACTGAAGGAGAGGTCTGGCCTTTTCTGCTACTCTATCTGTTTCTTCATTTCTGACTGCTTCTCTATTTGATTGATTTTTATTTGGATCTTTAACGTGGCTGGTTCCCTTATAGAGAAGAATAGATAATTTGTAAAAAGCATGTATTAAAGCAGGCCCTCTGCGAACTACTCTTCTTTCTGTGCTACCCCTAAACATATAGTTTCTGAAATGCAATCCAGAGACAGCAATCTCCTTTGTAGCCAACCATTCCTATTGGGAAGAAATGGTTTAGTGCACAGACCTGGACACAGAGCTGGCTGTAACACAGGGTTCTTTAATGGAAGTAGGATGGAAAACTTTTAAAGCATGATGTATTTCAGGTGTCCTAGTTAATAATGTTTTAGAAAATGTCTTTGGTATCTGGTTTTCAATAGTTAATCAATCAATAATAGAATAGCCGAAAGCTATCAAATTTGATATATGACTAAGGTTCTTCTAAATGTCTTTGTATCTAAGATACCGATAAATTATATTAGCTTGATGGTAGTCTGACTCTTGCACACTGTGTTGTGGGATTATGTAGATAGGTGATAGGTAGGCAAGTCCTTGAAAAGCTGAATGGCTTCACTTTGTAATTGTGAAGGAAGCAGGTCATTCTGTCTAATTTTGTAATTAGAAAAGGAGTAGGGAGCCTTCTGCATATGATGAGTTTTTGACCTGTGGCAAATAATCAGCTAGTCCAAAGCCAGAAGTGGGTGGATGTTGCAGGATTGTATAGTCCTTGCAGGATTGTATAGTCCTTGCTTGCTTGCTGTCCTCCCTCTCTCCCTCCCTCCCTCCCTCATACACACACACACACACACACACACACACACACACAGATGCATACACACACAAACAATCCCAGCCTATCTGCCTCTCTCTGTTTCTCCCTTTGTGCCACTTCATTTCAGATTAAGCCAGTGGTTCAGGTTTTCTACAGATGTTTTGGACATCACCAGTGAAAAGAGATTATAGGAATTTAGATCAAAAACATCTAGAGAGCCAAGAGTTTTCTAGCCCTACCTTAGAGGGTTCCTCCAAATTTTGATCCTTTAATATTCTGTTTTGCTGTTTGTTTTGGGTGTGCGGTAAGAATTCTTAAAAATGTTTGTTCTTTTCTCATAGGAGAATAGTAAAAAGTTAAAAATGAAGTTTCCGCCCAAAATTGCAAACCGAAAGACAAAGTGTAAAACCAATAAGGGAGGGATCACACAGCCCAACATTAATGACAGTTTGGAAATCACCAAACTTGACTCGTCCATCATTTCAGAAGGAAAGATTGCTTCTGTAACACCGCAAATCCAGGCATTCACATTACAGAAAGCAGCAGCAGGTGTGTGGTGTGTTCCTAAGAATTCATTTAAAGTAGTTTAGCTTCTGCTGTCCCCAAAGCTGGAGAATAAGAGAAAAGCCACAAATGATAGAAGATCATTGTTGGAGTCCAGCTAAAATAGAGCCTCCTTTCCTTTTTTGACCCAATTAGAATGATACCCAAAGTCTTAGTATTCTGCCAAGCAAAATACATTTTATGGGTGGTAGGGAAATAGTCAAAATGTTTCCCCTTACTGCCATTTGGCATACATGTTGGGTAATCCAAACTGTATTTGCGAGTAAAATGCAGTTTGGGCTCAGACTGTGGATTTGAGCCCAGATCCCCCAGTTCTATCCAGTAGTTTATCTACTAGTAATTTATTGGGATTATAATTATTGTATAATTAAAAAAAAACCTTTGGCATTCTTATGTGAGCTTTTTGAGGTTATATGCCATTTTTGTAGCCAGTAGGATACAAGCATTTTGAGGCAGTTGCTTTCTTAACTTCCTTTGTTTCCTGTATATTTATTGCATTTTTCTCCTAGAAGGTTTGATGAGCCTTCTTCGTGACATGGGGAAAGGGTATTTAGCGTTGTGTTCTTACAACTGTAAAGAAGCAATTCATATACTGAGTCATTTGCCTTCTCACCACTACAACACGGGCTGGGTACTGTGCCATATTGGAAGAGCTTACTTTGAGCTTGCAGAATATATGCAGGTAAGCATGACTTAGCATGTTTTTCTTCATTCTGTGTTGCATATCAGAACCGATATGCTTTATAAAAATAGCCCCCCATATTTTCAGAATCAATTAACATATTCTTTATTACTCTTCACCTTTTAACAGTCCTTAATTGGAGGGCTACTTCAGGCTCATAACGGCCTTTGGCATTGTTCCTTTTGTAAGTCTTCTCATGCACCAATGTACCCTCCTCCCCACTCCCAATAACAGATTTGCACAGCCTGCTGTTCCATTGATCAGTGCCGGGCATGCACCATTTCTAATATGCTGCAGTGCCCCAGAGCACCAAATGCAGTGTTACTCTGGGGCATTGTAGAAAATTTATAATAGCTGTTCACAGTTATCTGGCAAACAGCTGTCCCAACTGTATGCCTTTTTGGAGTGAATGTAAATCTCTTGTCAAGAAGTATGCCTTCATAGGAAACAGTCAGTATTGTCTTCTCTGAAGTTGTTTGACTCCTGCGCATTACTGGAGATATGGCAAGCAATCTTCACAGGAGTTTTTGGAGTGATTGGTCTTACTGTGCTCAGGGAAAACTTACCTTTTGCTGCATCTACCACTGGAGGGTTCATTACTTTGTCTGCTAGGAAAGAGGAAAGCCTTTGTGTTTATATCAATCCAGCAGTCTTCAGTGCTTCCTCTACTTCCTTTTACAATTGTAATAGTATACTATTGCATTTGCCTGTAAGTAATGTGGAACGAGCTATTCCTACTTCTTCTTAAAATAGATTTTTAATGTTCCTTCATTTCCCACCTTATATACTTTGAGCATTTGTTTTAATTTCTAATGTATTTTATTTCTTGTTACAAAAGGAGTTACCGGTGTGAACTAAGAAACACCAAGGTGCAGTGTTGTTTTTTGTAGCAGACACTGAAAACTATAAAAGCTATGCAGCGTCATAGATCTGACTATCTGCTTTAGCATAAGAAAGAGGGTTCCTAATAACTTTTTTTTTTTAAAAAGGAACTTCTACTCAAAGCTTGTAGATATGTAGGCACAAGTGAGAGTGGTGTTTGGAGTTGTTGTTTTGGATTCAGTAGTAGTTTGCAAAATTTGTGCAATCCTATCCCATGTAGAAAAGCAACAACAATGCTCTTTGGGATAGAAGATCCATCTTGCATCCTAAAAATTAAAAAGCTTCGTAGTGGTTCAGAGCAATGATATTCCTGGGACAGAAGTTAAAATCCTGTTGAGAGGCCATATGGATGAACAGTATGTGCACACATTGTGCCCCAAATGGATCATGCAGAACTTAAAAAAAAAATCTTTAGTTGCCGAGATGCCATTTGTTCATTTTCCTCACAGGCTGAAAGGATATTCTCTGAAGTAAGAAGAATTGAAAACTACAGAGTAGAAGGCATGGAAATCTACTCAACAACACTGTGGCATTTGCAGAAGGATGTGGCTCTTTCAGTTCTTTCAAAAGACTTAACTGATATGGATAAAAATTCTCCAGAGGTATCATTTTACTAATTTGATATGGTGGCTGACTCTTCTTTTTAAACACATTTTAGCTTCTGTTTCACTCCTTAAATCTGGAATAAGAAACTGGAGGTTAAAATTACCTTTTAATTGTGTTCCAGAGTATTGACTTTTTAACTAGACACTAGTGATGATAAATCCAGACATGTACTTTCTCCTGTCTGTTATTACGCTATTTCATTTTAAAAAAAAGTGGGGGGAAATATTGTGGCATGGTATATCATCTACCAGTCTCTTTTATTTCTTCTAGGCATGGTGCGCTGCAGGAAATTGTTTCAGTTTGCAACGAGAGCATGACATTGCCATCAAATTCTTCCAGAGAGCTATTCAAGTTGATCCAAATTATGCTTATGCCTATACTCTCCTAGGCCATGAATTTGTGCTGACAGAGGAACTTGAGAAAGCATTAGCCTGCTTTAGAAATGCAATTAGGATGAATCCTAGGCACTATAATGCCTGGTAAGACATATTTCTAATTTATAAAATTAGGAGTGGAGAAAGCAGGGAACAGAGCATTCCTCAAAGTATTAATTAGAATGTCCTCTAATACATGCTTCTAGAGTCTGTCTGCTGTCTTCTTCAGATACTTCTTTTTGTATCCATCTTCTCTTCTATCTGTAACTTCAATCCAGTTGACACATGTTTGCAGTGGCATGGGTACCTTACCTACAGTGTACCGAGGTTTCCATGTCACTCCCAGGAACTCAGGAGTTGTATCATGTCATTGTCCCAGTTTATATATTTTCTAAGTGATTTCTTAAAGCTCAGTGCATTAAGCAAAGAGCTTAAATGAATAAGATTGTGATAAGTTTGCAAAGCACTTTGAAGGCAAAATCTCTTTCATCTGTACCAACAGGACTAAACCATTGTTGCAAGTCCTGCAAGAGTATTCAGATTGATGCATACAATGGATGGTTGACGTTCTCATTTTAAAATTGCTAGGTATGGATTGGGAATGATTTACTACAAACAGGAGAAGTTCAGCCTTGCAGAAATGCATTTCCAGAAAGCACTTCATATCAACCCTCAGAGCTCTGTCTTGTTGTGCCACATTGGAGTCGTAAGTAAATCACACTTCCTTTTAGTCCTGACCCCAAAATATGGACACTAACCAGTCCAAACAAGCAACTATAAATTCCACTCTTTTCCAGGTTCAGCATGCCCTGAAGAAATCTGAAAAGGCTTTGGACACTCTGAACAAAGCCATTAATATTGACCCCAAGAACCCCCTCTGCAAATTCCATAGAGCCTCAGTATTATTTGCAAATGAAAAGTACAAGGTGAGCAATGAACTGTGGATGCTGAATTATACTTCTGAATGTCTAGAGGAGCAGCTGCCTTTTCCTGTGAAAAGTAAAGTAGATCCATTTAGTCTCTAGACATATTCCACTGAGTTCACTGGGCTTTAATCCATGCCAAATGAGCTTAAATTCTTGTAGCTATAGTTTGTGATGGCTCTGGGCATATATTCTTTATCTGTTTGTGACACTAGTCACAGCTTTGGTTCATCATCAAAGCTGTGCTCCACTAATCAGGAGAGGCTGGCTTTTTTAAAGCCCCATCCCACTCACCCCCCGCCGCCTTGTACTACTTAGAGCAAGTATTCATGATGACGTATCATCCACCATCTGGATGTAGGGAAACTGAATAAAAAAAATACTTTAATGCAGGGTGTCCTTAATTCTTATTTTCAAAATATATCAAGAACAGTGGAACAATACATACACACACACACACACACACACACAGAGAGAGAGAGAGAGAGAGAGAGAGAGAGAGTGAGTAGAAAAATAGTTTAGCCTTTAGCCTACACTCTGCCATTAGCTCAGCTAACTAGATACCTAAAGCTTTTCCACTTTTTTGTGGGATCATGTTCCTCTTTCTTATAACTATATCAGCTCCTTTCTTCTGCCTGCCATCTGTCTGTGTTTCTTGAGCTTTCTTACGTATTCAGCTCTTTGAGTCTAGGGAAGGGGTCTATTCATATGATTTTCCTGTATTTCCTCCTCCTTTATCTGTTCCAACTAGCTATGTGAACAGTCAAACGTAACCTTTGTTTTCTAGTACTGCTTAATATTTCTGATTCAAAGGCATAATATTAGCCATTTCTCAGACAAATAGCTAGAATGGGAGAAGTGGAAATGAAATTGATCATCTTGTTTTATAAAAGAAATCAGCTCTCTTTAATGTACATATTTACAATATATGACTCCCAGTACCTGGGCAAAAATACTCATTTATTTTTTTTCTTCTTTTTAGTATGCTTTACAAGAACTTGAAGAACTGAAGCAGATTGTTCCCAAAGAGTCTCTTGTTTACTTCTTGATAGGAAAGGTAACAACCAGTCTGAGTATGGTCTTCTAAGCAGCAGCTGCTAGCATGACTTCCTTGCCTTTTCTCATTTATGGCAGAGCACAGGGATTGTGAGTGATAATGGGACGGGTTTAGTACGCAGTGCTGTGAGTATTGAATGTGCTATACCTGGTTTCAACAGTTCTGTCCAGCAGTTTTGTCTGGTGAATAACCTGCCTTCCTCCCAAATTTGATCCCTTCCTTCCTCTACACCTTCATTGTTGCAGCTACACAGCAATCCCCACCACTTTTCCAGTTCTGAAGTTGGGAGAAAAAAATACTGCAGGTTGTTTTGACAGTTTCACGATCAAGCTGCCCAGGATTCTACGACAAAGCAGGCCAAAATGGCAAGCCTGCTCCTCCTGCCCCTAGTGAAACCAGATACATTGTTCTGGGGCCTTGCTTGGGTACCACTGCGCAAATAAGAAGGCAAAAAGCTGAATAGGTGGGCTTGTTGCATAGGGGGGCTGCAAGCTGCATTTGGCCCAAACCTATGTAGATAAGCAGTTCCTCAGGTACTCTAATCACAAGCTGTGAAGAACTTTTAAAATTAAGCACCAGCATTTTAATTGGGCCCAGAAACAGATGGCAACCCAGCATGGCTATTCAAGAATGAGTCATTTTATTAGTTTAAGTAATAAACAAATCCCAGCTTCTCAACCCAGTGACCAATCTTGCATCTGTATTTTGACTAACTGCAGTTTCTGAAGTAGTCTCAATCTGGAAATTACTAGAGCACAGATAATTACAGTTTTCTGTCTGTCTCTTGTGGTTGGCACATAAATGTGTGTGGCACAGAGGCCAATCCAGACTTAGGTAACAAAGCTGGATCTAAGAGCACCCCAAAATGAAAAACTAATTTTTTTAGGAGGAGTGCAGTCCCATCCAGAACAGGTTGAATGCTATTAGCTTGGATAGATGACAAGCCAAAGAGGAATTTTGTGGTGGCCACTCCCTTACCTGAGGAGAATAGGCTGTTTCTGTTTCTTATTATTAGGTAGTTTTTTTTATCCAAGCAGGCCTTTGGCAAGTATGGATGCTTTATTCATTAATTTATTTTTATTGATGTGTTCTGCAATATTGTTTTAAATTTGTAATGCTTTTATTTCTTTAGTGTATTTGTGTGGAGAGAGAGCCAGTGTGATGTAGTAGTTTGAGTGTTGGACTAGGACTCTGGGAGACTGGGATTTGAATCCCCACTCAACTGTGGAAACCCACTGTATGACTTTGAGCAAGTCTGCACTCTCTCAGCCTCAGAGGAAGGCAAAGTCAAACCTCCTCTGAATAAATATTGATTTTAAAAAACTTACAATAAGGTCACCTAAGTTAGAATTGATTTAAAGATACATAGCAACAACAATAATTTGATGGAAGGCCATTCTCTTAGTGTCAGCACCTTCACAGGCATATCTGGTGAAAGCACAGACAAAGAACCTTTTGGTGGTTGCTCCCAGCCTTTGGAACTCTCTAATTGAGAAGGCTAGAATGGTTCCCTCTTTTTGTCCCTTTGTTGTCAGGCAGAAGCCTACCTATTCCAACAGATTTCTGGGAACTAACTATAAGTGCTTTTACTGCTGATTTTCATCTTTTGTCTTTTAGCTGATTTCTTTCAAATAGTTTTCATTCTAAAAAGGATTTGGTCACATTTTAATCATACGTTTTGTAGGTTTTTACTTTCATTCTATTTGTTTTAATATTTCTAAGTTACATTTGAGTCCCAGTTTTGGGGAAAAGGCAGGATGTAAGTGAATAAATGATGATGATGTATATGTGCTATATTAATGTATGCCACTTTGAGCTGAATGTTGTTCCACATGCTTTGGAGAAGGTAGAGTATAAATCATATGGATAAAACTAGCTACACAGAACTCTGAATATTCATTCATATTCAGTGGCAATGACTGCAGAAAATGTAATGTCTTGACACAGTCATTGATTGCCTTTGGGTTTTTTGGGTAGGTTTATAAAAAGTTGGGACAAACCCATCTCGCACTGATGAACTTTTCCTGGGCAATGGACTTGGATCCCAAGGGAGCCAACAACCAGATCAAAGAGGCCATTGATAAACGGTACCTACCTGATGATGAAGAGCCTGTAACGCAAGAGGAGCAGATCAGTGAATGTTGTCCATATGAGTCAGGTTGGTCTTTATTCATTTCTGAAAGTATGTGGAAAGGTTCTATAAGAATAACTTGAAAGCGCTGTAGCCAAAATATTCCTAGATCTCAGTGAGGCTGTTCATATATGTAGCATTGGTGTTTGGTTTTTCTGTCATGGAATAGCATATTTTTTGCTTGCTCACGTACTTAGAAATCATTACTTTAGAAAAATCAGTCTTTTCTACTGTTGTTTTAACCAAAAAGAAGAGGATTGCTTTTTCAGGGAGAAGGGGAGAGTGCTGACATTGTTGCCCTTACCATTCTTTTCTCTGCCACTGTAATTTAAAACAAATCTGTAGCTGTAATGTATTAATCCAAACAATGACTGAGATAGAAATTTAGACTTTTGGTTGCTGAAGAGGCCAGGTCACAACTTAAGATGAGCCATGCAAATGTTGGTACAATACCAGAATTTGTGTGACATGTCAAAGTTCAGGTCTCATAAAAAACAGTATTCACGTAGTTCTTTGTGGTCTCTGTGCCTCACACAGTGGGAATCTTCGTATATGTGCAGTAGCTTTTCGGAAAGTTCCAGAGCTGAGCAGCTTGGCGGGAACCCCTCCCCCATCCTGTATTGAGCATGCTCAGTCCTGCCAAGCTAACAGTCTCTCCTCAGTTTCTTTTCGTCCACTGACCTGTTAGCAGCTTGGATGGCTTCCTCGCTGAGCAGTTCTTCTAATTCTTGGTTTTTCTTCACTCTTTTGTTCGTTTTTCATCTCTTTACGACAAAAAACTATAAGAACTCTTCTCCCTCCGTCGGCTAATTGACCTTCCTCTCTCGGTCCCTTACTGACACCTCCTCTGACGCAACCTGCAACATCTACTGTTGAAGAAGAGGATGCTCCCGTTCTTTCACCGGTGCGGGATGCTGCCCAGCTCCCGGTGCTGTTGGTTCTGCCTGCTGCGGATTTCGTGTCTGACTTGGACTGTTGGCCCTCGCCACCGGCCTCTCTGCCTGTTATGTCAGCCCACTCTGGAGATGGGTGTCTGCAGACTCCATTGGCCCCGGCCCTCTCTTCTGGCCGTGCCAAGTTGTACCATCTGCCTGTTTTGGACACTCCTTGGGCTATTTCCCAAGACCGGCCTCAACTTAGTGTGACCCGCTCTCTGGCACGCGGTGAAAGGGGTAGATCCCCACATCGTCGCGACTACAGCTACTGCACCGCTTATGAGCCCTCATTAGCGAGAGTCAACTCACCTTTCTCATCAGCCTCCTATATTGCCCAGTACGGCCAGGAGCACCTCTGGCGAGAGCAGCCTGGCTTCTACCACTCATATTCACCTGCCTGTTGTGACTGGTACCATCCCGACGTTCATCGTTGGTCTCCTTACCATCCTCGACGTTCACGTTCCCTGTCACGTTCTCCTTTGTTATCTCATTACCAACGCTCCCCTCAGTATTGCCACTCCAGATCTCGTTCTCAGTCCTGATTGGGCAACTACCAGTGCTTGCCATCTCGGTCCCGTCACTGGTCTCGAGACCCATCGCCTCATCATCAGGCCGTTTCGCTTCCTCCTCGAGTGACAGTGACAGTGTCCCAGCCTCCGCTAGATACTCACCCTGTGTCCACTCTACCAACATCTCTGTCGGCCCCGTTGTCAGCGCACTCTGTCGTTGCACCGATCCCGATGGTCCTACTCATTTCGTCAGCATCGATCTCGGTACCGCTTCGCATTCTGACCTCAGTACCGGTGCAAATTCCAGTCTTGTTACTGGCTCCGACTGTTCTACCGGTCTATGATCCCGCTCAACTGGCTGTTCCTCCTGCAACGGGACCCACACGACATCGTCACTCTCAATCCCCTCGCTCTTCGTCTCCTTCTTCTGGTTCTTATGATTCTGATGGTGATTCAACAGGTTCTACACCACAGTCTCATGCTTCCCCACCTCTAGCGTTTGGGGACCCGTCTCCTGATTCAGCTCCTGAGGACATCAAGCAGTTCTCCGACATATTAGTCAGAATGGCCAACACCTTGAGCCTCGACATTTCTGGCCCTGCTCCTACAGTACAGGACCCAGTTTTCCACTATGTTGACACTCAGCCTCCATTGACGACTCTGATTCTGTTTCTGCCCGTCCTGCAGGAAGTTTTGAAACATCCTTGGGCCCAGCTGGCATCGCTTCAACCGATCCCTCACCACCTGGAACATCTTTACCGTACCCAGAAGAGGAATGTCGATTTCTTATCCAATCATCCAATTCCTAATTTGATTGTCTTTGAGTCATCCCAAACAAAAGGGGGCAAAAAGGCCCACATGACTCCACCTGATTGTGAGGGTTGCTGTCTGGATGTCTTTGGCCATCACTTCTACTCTGCCTCCTCATTGATCGCCAGGATTTCCAACACCCAAGCTTGCCTGGCGGCCTGTCAACGTAACATCTGAGATAGATTTTTTTCCCCTCCTTTCCCACCTGCCAGATGACCACAAAGCTACTGCTGTTCAGTATTTTAACGAGTCTGTGTCTCTCTTGAATCAACGGATTTTGTTGTCCTGACATGCTGTTGAAGGTGCGGCACGCGTGATGGTGGGTGTGATTGCCCTCCACCGATTCGCATGGCTCCAGTCCACTGTGTTGACTGAGGATAGCAGAAAAAAGATTGAGGATCTGCCCTTTGACAGGAAGGACTGTTTCATGCGACTACAGATGATGCTATGGACCATCTTATGAAAGCTCAACTGACAGCTAAGAAGATGGGCCTTCATCCAACAGCTCCGCCTAGAAGACCATCTTCATCCCATTCTTCATGGAGGCACCCTTCCTACTCTTATAGGCCGTGCTCTCCTCACCGCACATCTCACCAATCGTCCTTACCGGCTTCTTCCCATCCCTTCTTTAGATGACGTCAACCACCTTCCAAGAAATCCTCTTCGATGGCTTAGTCACGTTTTTGACTCCCCTTGCATGTCGCCACCTCTGTCTCTCTTACATCTGCCCAACCACCTATCCAGAACCACAGGACTGGCTCACCACCTCCACACCTGGTGCAACATCACTTTGGACTCCTGGGTTTTGACCATCGTCCGTTTTCGCTACGCCATTGAGTTTCGAAATACTCCTCCTCTCAGCGTCTTCTACTCCACCCCTGCAAGTCCGGCCCTCCTCGAGGAGGTCGAGAGCCTCCTCCTCAAAGGGGCCATAGAGCGACTGCTGCTCTCAGCCAAATCCACCAGCTTCTTCTCCCGGTACTTCATGGTACGCAAATCGGACGGCACTCTCTAACCCATCCAAGACTTCAGGGGGGTGAACTCCTTCATTTCTCCCCGGAAATTCAAGATGGTCACCTTGTCCTTCATTCTGCCCATCCTGAGGCATTGGGATTGGTTTGCATCCATCAACCTACAAGATGCCTACTTCCACATTTCTATTCGCCCCCACCACAGGAGGTATCTCCGGTTTGCGGTCGACAGCGTCTGTTACCAATACAAGGTCCTCCTGTTCGGTCTGTCCACCCCCCCCCCCGGGTCTTCACCAAGTGCCTAGCCCCTGTGGTATCTTACTTCCACATGAAGAACGTTATGGTGTATCCCTATCTGGATGATTGGTTACTGGTGGCATCCTGCAAACAGAAACAATACGAGGATGTCCATGTTCCCTCTCCCTTCTTTCCAATCTTAGACTCAGGGTGAATCCCAAGAAATCCCACTTGGAACCTTCACGCACCCTGGACTTCATCGGGGCCACCGTGGATTCCACTTGTGCCAGGGCCTTCCTACCCATGAGGTGCGCTCGGACCCTGTGACAGGCCGCAGCCGCCATCCTGCACAGTCCGTCCGTTTCTGCCTGCAGGATCCAACAGCTTCTCAGCTACATGGTGGCCACCACAGCAGTCACCTACTTGTCCCACCTTCGGGCTTGCTCCCTGCAACACTGGTTTCTCCGGTGCTTCGATCCTCTGCTTGACAATCAGCGCCGGATTCTGTGAGTCCCTCATCCAGTATGGGACTCCCTTCGTTGGTGGCTGTCCCCACGCCATCTCTTGTTGGGAATGCCGTTTGTTGAGCCACATCTGACACTTACCATCATGGCCAATGTGTCCCTCCTCGGTTGGGGAGCTCACTGTCACAGTTTTGCAGTCCAGGGCCACTGGGCTGGCCTGGAAATGTGTCTCCATATCAACGTGTTGGAGCTCTTGGCAGTCCTCAAAGTTCTTTGGGCCTTTCGGAACCTCGTTGTTGGACAGACTGTCCAGATTCTGTCAGACAACGCGACAGCTGTCTGTTACGTGAACTGACAGGGAGGCACTCACTTTTCCACCTTGCTCCATCTGGCTCTAAGCATCTAGGACTGGTGCATTCCACTACGAATACATCCTGTTGCGGTCCACCTAGCAGGACGGGATAACGTGACAGCGGACACGCTGAGCAGGGACACAGCGTGCCACCACGAATGGTCCCTCTGACGCTGCCTTCCGGCGGATAGTGTCCTGGTGGGGCACTCCAACCGTTGATCTCTTTGCAACCACATGGAACAGGAGATGTCTCTTTTATTGCTCGAGAGCCGGCCTGGGCCCTGACTCTTTTGAGGACGCGTTCCAGTTCCCTTGGAGCCGGGAGTTTCTTTACGTCTTCCCACCGTTTCCTCTCTTGGGCCGAGTGGTGGCCAAGATTGCAGCGGACAGGGCAGATGCCATCCTTGTAGCCCCTTATTGGCCGAGACACCATTGGTTCAGTCCCCTTCTTGCCATCTCACGGGGCCGCAGCATGAAACTTCAGAACGCGCTGGACCACCTTTCTCACTCAGACGGTCATGTGCTGCACCCGGACCTCTCTCTCCTCTGCCTGCGTGCTTGGAGGATAATGTTCTAGACTCTCCAGCTATTCAAGCTGTCCTCATGGCCGTGAGGAAGGAATCTACTCGTAGATCCTACGAATACAAGTGGAAGAAGTTTGTGGCCTTTGCCATCTCCCATGATGAGGCTGCTTCTCCGACCTCCCTGTCCACAGTGCTTCACTTCCTCTTGACACTGCGGGACCAGGACCTCGCTTTTTCCTCCCTGAAAGTTTATCTCTCTGCAATCGTGGCTTATCAGCCACGTGGTTCTCCTTCCTCAGCCTTTTTCCGAAACACTACAGTCAAGCAATTCCTTAAAGGTCTGCAACACCTCTACCCTCCTATCACCCCACCACTTCCTCCATGGTCGCTATCGCTTCTGTCAGACTCCCCACATTTTTGTGTGCTACGGTGGGTGCCAGAAAGGCCACAAGGTCTCCACTCAACGTTTTTCCAAATGGGTTGCCCAGACAATTCACCTTGCCTACGAACTTGCCAGGCAACCTCTCCCGGCTCTGCTTCGTGCCCATTCCACCAGGACAATGGCCTCTCCAGAGGCCCTTCTCAGGGGAGTTGACCTGCAGGAGCTTTGTTGTATGGCTACGTGGTCCCGGCCTTTGACCTTTGTCTGCCACTACCGCCTTGATTGCAGGGCCCGGCGGGATGCTCGTTTTGGTCGTGCGGTGCTGTCTTCTATCTTCTGGACCTGACCCGCCATCCAATGGTAAGCTACTCAGTCTCCCATTGTGTGAGGCACAGAGACCACAAAGAAGAAGAAGAACAGGATGCTTACCTGTAACTGTGGTTCTTCAAGCGGTCATCTGTGCCCTCACACACACGCATGCACACACACACACACAGCCTCCCCTCTTTCAGGTCCTTGCTTCGGTGGACTTCGATACTGGGGAGAGACTGTTAGCTTGGCGGGACTGAGCATGCTCAGTACTGGATGAGGGAGAGGTTCCCGCCAAGCTGCTCAGCTCTGGAACTTTCCGAAATGCTACTGCGCATATGCGAAGATTCCCATTATGTGAGGGCACAGATGAGCACTTGAAGAACCATAGTTACAGGTAAGCAACCTGTTCTTCTTCTCCCACATCACTAAACAACTAATACTCAGTCCCACCATCAATCTGGAACATGTATATAACTGGTATTGTATGACTTCCACATCTTTTTAAAGGCTTGAGTTCTGCCACCCCTAATCTTTAAAAATTAATTAAAACTTTATCATCTAGTAGGTCTAAGAGGTGTACAAGAGAAAAAGCAGTTGTTTGGATGGCTTTTCCTGATGCAGTACTTAGGGTTTTGGGATTGAGTCTCACTACTCTGCTGGTGATACCTAGCTCTCTCTCTTTTTTTTTAAACAACTCCTACCAAGAAAGCTGTAAAAGTCCTAAACTGCTATCTGGACGTATTGATGGTTGAGTGTGGGTTAAGAACTTGAGGCTCAATCCAAACAAGATGGAACTAGAAAAAACACTTTGAGAGTGGGGGGTACAGCCTGGTCTGAATGAAGTGGCATTGGCATTCTTTCTGGAAGATCAGGTTTGTGGCTCCTGGAAGGTCTTCTAAATAAAACATGCCCTTCTAAAGTGAGAAAACCTAACCTTAATTGTTGTCAGCTTATTCTAGCAGGATCATTGCAGGTTATAATGGTATCTGTTTAGGGTGCATATGGAAGAGAATTGAATGGTATTCTTGAGCCTTTCAAGGAGGTGGGATTTTAGCAAAGAAAAAAATGGGGTAATAATTTGATGTGTATAATTATTATGCATGATACTCAGGAAACTGGATTGGAGCAATCAGTAACATGCTGGTAAAGTTGCATGACAGAATGGTCTGCCGGAGTAGAACATTGCACACAGAGTTCATGAAATGTGATCTGTTATGCAGATTTATTCATTTTTGGTTCATTTTTCCTCCCAAAGTTGGCACAGATGAGTCCCAGGCCAGTAGCATGACTGATGCGGATGACACGCAACTCCATGCAGTAGAAAGTGATGAATTTTAACCACAAAAGGTGGATTCTGAACTTGGAGATGTGACTGACTGATACTGCTGGATCCTTCCCTTCCCTTCCTGCTGCAGAGACAGCATCATTCTAATGCTCCACCAACACCCCAGGTGCATCCTTCATAAGATTTTAATTGACAAAGAATTAATGACAGTACATTTGGGTCATTATTTGAGTCTGAATCTTTGATTGTTTTCTTCTTTGTAAACATGATTCTTTGAAGAAGAAAGACTTTTTTTTAAACCTCCCTTTCATTGACAAACTTATCATGGAAGAAAGATTTGCAATGCGGGAGCTGGGAGATGTAAGAAAGAAGCTGATGAAGCAATGTCTTGCTCTTTCCCAGAAATGTGTCTTAGTTTTGGCTGTTTCCTCTGCAGTAAGCAGAGATGAATTTCTCCATTTTCACATCCTTCAGAGACAGTGGTTGGACGTACAGGATTGGAATGTGTAAAAGACATGTCAGAATACCATTAGAGTGTAACTTAAATGTCAGAGAATGTAAATGACCTTTAAAAACAACTGTTTCTCCTGTGAACAAACACATTACACAATATATAAAGCCCACTTGTCCCTGTTTCTAGATTTGTCGACTTGCCAGGATAGAGACTTCCATAGAATACTTTAGTGTTCCAACCAGGAGTCAACTTCCCACAGTTGACTTCCAAAGCATCATTTGCCAGTGTTCATAAACAAGTTAAGCCAGTAACGCGTTGCTGGCTGTTTGTCAGGTTCTCCTTGCAAACACATCTGCCACTTGAAATGCTTACTGCAGTTGTAAACTCCTAGTGAAAATAAGTGTATAGATCTGCAGAGTTGAAAGGATGCAATGAAACAAGTCCCCAATAACAGAGAATGCCAAGAAGACAATGGAAGCCTTAATCCAATCAAAACCTTACAATGGAGGGGCATCCCACACCTGTTTGCGGCAGTACCCCCTTCAAAACTATTTTGTAAAGTGTTGTCTGAATGAACAGATGCAAAAAATTGTGCAATTATCTGTCTACTTTTTGTTTTGTTTTGTTTTTTTAATCCTGTAAGTTTGAGTACTTCCTCTATGATGTCTTGTAGGAATTTAGACCCCAGGAGGCTATTTCTGTGAGGAAGGAGGCTGTGTTAAAGAAACCAGAAATCTTCCTCCTTTGTAGCTCTCCTGTGACAAAGGTTGATTGGCCTTTGTGCAGTGACCATCAAGAAAGTGTATGATAACCTTACAGTTTTAAAGAGCAAATTATGCACAATAAAATGGTTTAAATTTCACAAAACATGTATTGTGATTAGTTTCCACATACGTCATATATAGGTTCTGTGAGTTGATTCAATGAAAGATTGACTCATGACCCTCAGATTTGCAAGACTTGAGCAGGGCTGGTGATGACCAAGGCTGTTAGAAGTCTCTCATTCATAGGACCGTTATAAGATGAAGCTAACATGACAGCAGGTCACAAAATAATGTGTAGCAATAATACCAGTGAGAGCTAATATAGTGTGAGTGTGGGACTAAGACTCCTGGAGATCAGAATTCAGATCCTCACTCAGCTGTGGAAACCCAATGCGTGATGTTGAGCAAGTTGCACGCTCTCATTCTCAGAGGAAGGCAATGGCAAATCTCTCCTGAATAAAGCTTGCCACCCCGCAAAAAAAAACGTCAGATAGGGTCACAATAAGTTGGAGTTGATGCGAGGGCATATAATACAACAAGGTAATAGCAAACTCAATGTTCCAATTACAGGTCTTTACATAGCTGGTATAGGATGATCCTCATAGTAGAGGGAGGTGTTAGCACTCTGGGACAAACCCAAGATTTGTGAAAGTACAAAAAGATCTTTAGGGGAAAAAAATCGCCAAGACTAGTTTTGACTGGGTGTGCTGAATGAGCATGGAGTGCAGACTGTTGTCAGGGAAGAAACCATGAAGAATCAGGGATGATTCAAGGAACAATCGCAGATGATCAGAGATGGGAGCTCAATTTAAGTATGTTTAAGGTTCATTTTTGTATAGATTGAAGTATAAGTGTTGTGATTTTATTAGAAATGAATGGGGAAATATTTAATAATTATTCATTGCAGGTGATCTTTTAAAAAACCATTTAGCCCCCCAAAATCTGCTCCAAACTTGGGCACAAACATAACCAGCCTGGCAAGTACCCTGCAGGAGTTGCCCAGCTCTGAATTACAAGATTGTCAGGGTTGGCAGGATTTGGCTTCTCTGAACATGAGCAGAGTGCTATCTGTGAAGAAAGGCTTCACCGCAGCCGAGTCTGAGTGAAGCAGAAAAAATTCCAGAGGCTCATTAAGTAAGACTTAGAGTACTGATTTATTGCCACACTCTAAGATAAGGCTTAGCAAAAACATGCTTGCTTTTGAGCAATTAGATGAAGAGGAAAAATAGAAGATAACGGAGAAAAATCGGGCAGCATCTCCCCTTACAAATGGTATACCGCCAATGGTGTGGCAGGTCCAGCTACCAGCCTTTTTATGCTACCTTGTCATCCTGGAACAAGTGGGGTGACCCAGTCAGTGCTCTGGTGTGTGGCCTTCTCTAATACACAATACATAGCCATAACAATCCTACTGGCCTTGCACTTGGCTGTCTGGCCACACCGCCTCTTATCTCTGCCGTCCACTCATAGGAAAGTTCTTGAACTGAAGATCATGCAATACAAGAGTTTCAACCCAGTTATTTTACCCAGTCTATTCTTTATTGCAACACTGGCTTTAGTCCTAGAACTGTATGAAGAAAATAACTAATGTTGGTATTGTGCTGCCATTCCATTTTTAAAATAAGTACATCCTGAAAATAATTTTTACCCTATGCACACAGGCATTTGTTATCAGCAACATAGCATACAGCCAAATAGCACCACAAACAAAAGAGAAGGTGTTAATTGGAAATAAGGGACTGTTATTTTGCATAAGTTTGAAGCACATGTCATGTGTAGGTGCATGGTGTGTTGTATGCACTGAAATAATGCAACAGTCTTGGCTGCCTCTTAGTTTGAGAAACAACAACTTTAGGAAGGACAGCACCACCCCTCTATTTCATACTTTTCTAATTCATTAAAGAGTGTGGAAAATCTATAAAACTCCTTTTATTCTGTGGTGCTTTTTGGGTTTTGTTAACCTTTTGGGAAGCAAAAGACCTCCCTCTCTGCTTTTAGAACCATTTGCAAGCAAGTGATTGGCTAACACCTAGGTTGTACTACAGAGAAATAGTCTTTACATATTGTTGATTTTTATATGTATACAGAAAACTGCCACCATTTCACTAGCATAAAGCAGCTAAAAACAGGTATCAGTTCAAATATCAGATCAAATTACTTGTTCTGTATTAGCTGCTACAGCAGGAAAGTGCTCTCCAGGCAGAGGTCTTTTTCATCACTTTACCTAGCCTTTTTAACTGGGGATGGTAGAAATTGAACATGCTTATTCCATAATCAGGGCCAGCTCCAGAAGTTTGTGGATTTGTGAATTTGCCAGTTCCCTACAATTAAGAGCTCTTAATTCCATCCACATTGTCATGTCCACTTGGCATGAATCACCTAACAAGTGGCATGGACCACATTTATGGATGTGTTTTTAGTACAATAACAAAGGTATAACATTTCTGCTTAGAAAGGAACTCCTCTCAGGGGCTTCCACTGTCTCTCAGCTATGGCCACCAAACATGTTGATTTACACTAAATCCTCCACTGCCACCAAATATGAAGGCTTCTACTTATCCTCACCTCTGCCACAATGTGTGGACTTCCGCCTGTCCCACCACCATGGCCACCAACTGTGGGGACCCTTCAGATGATCTTGTGGTTCCTGTGTGAAATGTTATTCATCTTATCTTCCGACTAGACACCCCTATCTGAATTAACTACTGCCACCACAGACACTGTGTCTGAACCAAAGCTCTCCAGTATATAATGTTCTTGGAGACTCAACTGTGTAACACAAAATAATGATTTGTAAAATGAAACACAAGCTCAAAGATTACTTGTTTAAATATATATCCTGACTGATGCTATCTCTAATACACATTTCTCATTCCCTCTCTTATACTCTAACCCTGGCTAACCCCACTAACTGATCCCTAAAACTCACTCTGACAGATTCTGCTCTCAGCCACTGACTAACTGCCACAGCTGTCTTTTAAAAATCTCCTCAGATATTCATCCGGTCACTAGTCACTCTCAACATTTCATACTCTCTTCTCCTCTCAGCAGATCCTTATTCTACTGTACACGATCTATATTACCATATCTTATCTAATAAATGAAACAACATCCCTCCCAGTCCACACCATCACATTCCTCACCATCCAGAGTGGAAAGATCATAACTGCATTGACTGCATTCAATTTCCTATGACTTCACTATCTGTGATCCGACCCTTTACCATACGTAGTGTGTATATAATCATAAAGCCTGGGTGGAATTTCCTGCATCTGATTAAGTACACTCTATTTCATGAGAGCCAGTGTGGTATAATGGTTTGAGTCCTGGACTAGGATTTTGGAAGATCGGAGTTCGAATAACTTTGTTCAGCCCTAGAAACCCACTGGGACAAGTCAACACTCTATCAAGCCAAAGTGGAAGGCAATGGCAACTTCTGAATAAATCTTGCCAAGAAAACTACAATTGGATGACCATAAATCAGAGTCAACTTGAAGGCATGTAAGAAAAACAACAGTCCATGAGAGGCCATTCTGTATAAAACTTTATAGTCTTAAACTGTTATAGTAGTCTTTGCTGTTCTTCCATAAGCAATACGCTAACTAAGATTAACCAAAATGGTCCCAAATTGTGCAGATTTTCAAGTTCTCTAAAATTCATCATCAGGCTGGGTGGTACCAGAAATAGGAGATGAGGAAAGAAACAGAATATTTCAAAACGGGCTAAATGTTTCAGCCATGCCATCTGAGCTTAAACTTAGGGCGTTTCTGCATTACATTGTTATAGTACTATTATTCCACTTTCAACATCCTTGAGAATTCTGGGGTGTGTAGTTTACTTTTAATTAATTTTATTGTGATTACATGGTATAAAACAACATTTCTCATTGTACATTTTACCAAACTATTACCGCTATCTTCCACTCCTCTCTGGATTTCAATAGTGTTATTTCATTGACATATCAACATTATGCATCCCATTGCATTTGTTAACATACAAGATAGATCCTGCTCTTCGACCCTACTTTACATGTTCCATGATATTCCACTGATTTCTACTTCTAACTACTCATGCTACCATGAATTAAGAATTATTACCTGTCAACACCCTACCCATTTCCAGAACAATTTGCCATTCTTTGTTAATGTCATCATCTGATTTTCCTTTTAATCTCTGAGAGACTATATCTGCATTCCGATTTTCAATAAAAGTTGCACACCATTGCTCTATTGTAGATATCTGCTCAGTTTTCCATAGCCTTGCATATTCAATACGGGCTGTCGTAATCATATACAGCATTATTCGCCAATATTTCTTTGCAACAGTTCCATCTAACACATGTGTCATATTTACTAAGTACAGTTCAGGTTTCTTATCAATTTGAACCCTCAATATTTTACATATCATATTATGTATATCATTCCAATATTTTTTAGCCTTAGGACATGACCACCACGTATGAAATAGTGTTCCAACATTCTCCTGACACTTCCAACACTGACCTGTTCCCGTATTATATATCTTCTTTAATTTTTTTGGTGTCATGTACCATCTATGAAAAAGCTTATAATAGTTCTCTTTTAGGTTCTGAGCTGCAGTAAATTTTTGTGTCCGTTGCCAGCTCTGTTCCCAGTGCTCTAATTGAATTGGATGTCCGAGATTTTGAGCCCACAATATCATTGCTGATTTGACTGTCTCATCTTCTCTTTCTTGATTTAAAATCTCCTGGTATACATGTGATAGTAAATGAGGCGGGTTTTCCTGCAGTAACTTCAACATTCTTCCTTGCTCTTTTTGTTCTATTCCGTAAGTTTTCACATCCATCTGGAATCTCTCAGTTAACTGTCTGTAAGGGAACCAGTTTAACTTTATTCCTTCTGATTCCAATTTTTCTCTTGATTTCATCTTAAAAAGATTCAGATTTGTCATTTCTAATATGTCATCATAACACAGCCACTTATCTGAATCAGACCATCTTCCAAAGAAGGCTTCTTGAGGGGAGACCCATGTAGGTAGTTGCCTAATGTTCTTATTCTTGCAGTCAGTCCATATTTTAAGTAGTGGTTTTCTTACAAAATGATGAACAAAGTCTTTGTCAACCGCAGCTTTCCCATAGAACATATAGGCATGCTAACCCAGCCTTAAATCAGCTCCCTCTAATGTCAGCATTCTCGTATTTTGAAGATTCATCCAGTCTTTTATCCATGTAAATGCCGCTGCCTTGAAATATATCTGTAAATCCGGTAGACCCAACCCTCCTCTTCTTATTGAGTCTGTCATGATATTCCATTTTATTCTTGGTTTTTTCCCTTGCCATATAAATTTAGTTAAATCTCTCTTCCACTGTATAAAAGGCTTAGTATTTGTAATAATAGGAAGATTTTGGAAAAGGTAATTCATCTTTGGAAGTATGTTCATTTTTATGACTGCCACTCTTCCCATCAAAGATAGTCGCATTCTAGTCCATTTCTCCAAATCCTTGATTATCTCTTTCCATGTTTTTTTCATAATTATTCTGAAATAGTTCATTATTTCTTTTTGTAATCCAGACACCCAGATATTTTGGTTTTTGACCTTTATTAAAACCTGTTAAATGCTCAAGTTCCTTCTCTTCTTTCTCCCTCATGTTTTTTTTGTTATAAGCACTGTTTTTTCCCTGTTTATCTTGAATCCAGAAAATTCTCCATATTCTTTAACAATATCCATCAACCTTTGAGTACTGCTAAGAGGATCATCCAGAAACAAAACCAAATCATCTGCAAATGCTTTAAGTTTGTACTGATATTTCTTTATCTGAAGTCTTCTTATTGCTTTATCTTCCCTTATGGCATTATTAAGTATTTCCAATGTCATAATAAATAACAGCGGAGAGAGGGGACAACCTTGTCTTGTTCCCCTATGCAATTCAATCTGTTTTGTTCTCTCTCCATTAATAATCAATCGTGCCTGTTGTTGACTGTATATTGCTTCAATCCAAGAGATAAATTTGTCTCCGGCTTGCGCCTGTTTAATGACCGTCTTCAAGAATGACCAGTTAATCATATCAAAGGCCTTTTCTGCATCCACAAATATCACTGCCAATTTTCTTTCATTATGTTTCTCATAATACTCAATTATATTTAGCACTGTCCTAATATTGTCTCGCATCATTCTCTTTGGTAAGAAGCCATTCTGGTCCTCATGTATATTTTCTTGAAGAACCTTTTTAAGTCTTTCAGCCAGAATTGCAGCAAAAATTTTATAGTCTGTGTTTAGTAATGAAATTGGTCTATAATTCTTGACATCTGTTAAGTCTCTTCCTTCTTTTGGTATTAGAGCCACATTAGCTTCCTTCCAGGTGTCGGGTATTCTCTCCTTTCTTATCTCATTCATTGTATTCTGCAAAGGTATCGAAACTTCATGTTCCATTATTTTGTAATATTTTGCAGTAAAGCCGTCTGGTCCAGGAGATTTGTCATTCTTCAAATTCCTAATAGCTTCAACTGTCTCCATCATTGATATGGGTTTGTTCAGAATCATTTTCTTCTCCTCGGTGAATCTCATTTTGTTCATTTTTTCCAAATATTCTTCCATTTCTTTTTGTTTTTTCGTTGAGGAGATCAAACTTATTAACTTCACGTAATATTTATAAAAAGCCTGTTTTATCTCCTCCTGTTTTGTAGCTTTCCCATGACTGACTCTAATCTCCGTAATAATATTTCTAACCCTTCTTTTACGAAGTAAACTGGCTAAAAGTTTAGAAGGTTTATTTGCCTGTTCAAAGAAAGTATATCTCACTCTTCACATCTGTTGTTCTATTTCCTGCAAATTTAGTTGATTTAATTCAGCTTGACAAACCTTCATCTATTGTCTTATCTTTTTGTCCATCGGTTTTCCCCTCATCTGTTTCTCTAGTTCTTTCATCTTCCCCAGAATCGAATCTTCAATCTGTTTCCTCTCTTTCCTGATTTCCACGGACCATCTGATAAAGTTTCCTCGCATCACAGCTTCACTTGCATCCCAGATTATTTTCATTGGTAATTCCGATGTCATGTTCTCCTTAAAATAATTATTTAATTCTATTTTTGCTTGTTTAATGTACTACTCCATCTTGAATATCTCTTCATTCAATCTCCATGTCCTCTCTCTGTCTATAATCTTAAGTTTCATTTGCAACAGATTATGATCCGAACATAAATTTGGAAGAATGTCTATATCCACTGTTTTCAACATCAAATCCTTAGATGTCAAAATCATATCAATCCTAGACATTGATTTATGTCTGTCTGAGAAAAAAGTATATCCATCTAATTGTCCATTTTTATATCTCCATGTATCATAAAGATCTACATCATCCATCATTTGGAAAAAACTCTTAGGCAGTTTACCGTTGTTTCGGGGGACTAACTTCTGTACTGTTCTGTCCACTTTTGGATTAATAACTCCATTAAAGTCCCCCAGAACAATAACTTTTGTGTTTCCTATTTCTTGTACATATTTCTGTATCTCATTGTGTATTTTGGGAAAGAATTCTCCTTTAGCTCCATTAGGTGCATATACTCCAACTATATCTTGTCCTGTTTCATATTTACTTCTATCGCCAAATATTGCCCGTTATTATCCTGAAATTTTTGTTGTGCACCATGTCTTGAATTGACGTATATCAATACCCCCCTTTTCTTCTGATCAATCATAGCTGCAAAGCAGCTACCCAGTTTCGGATTTCTGACATATTTCAAATCTTGAGTCCTTATTCGAACCTCTTGTAAACAAATTATATCCAATTTTTGTTTTTCCAAATGATGAAATATGTGTCTTCTTTTATATTCAGAGTTAGATCCTTTAATGTTCCAAGAGTATATTTTTAGCCCCATTTTATCAGTTTTATATTAAAATTATTTATCCTAATTTTCCAATTAATCCTGTATATTTTCTGCCGCCAACTCTCCTTCCTCTCCCAATTCTTGTCCTCGTACTGTTTCTTCTTCCACCTCTTCTTCTTGTATCTGTTCTTTTTCCTCTTTTCCTTTTTCTTCTTCCAACGATTCCTGCCCTTCATCTTTCTCTCCAGCTGTAGGTCTTTGTAAATCTCTCTTCAACCTTTCCATCATTTCTTTGGCTTTAAAAACTGAGTTAATCCTATATCTCTGCTGTTTATACATAAAAGAAATGCCTTCAGTCTTCTCCCATCTGTAATTGATCTGTAACTTCATCAAAAGATTGGCCAAAGGTTTATAATCTTGTCTCTTCTTGAGTATTTGATATGGTATGTATTTAAAAATTCTTATATCTTTATCTTCAATCTTAAATGTTCCTTCATAGCTCCTCTGTAATATTTTGTCTCTGATAACTGTCCGAGTGAAGGTTACTATAATATCTCTTGGTAATTTTCTTTCTCTCGCTATTCTAGAGGATACTCTGAACATTCTGTCAATACAAGCTTCCATCTTATCTTCATCAATGTCTAGATATTCTGCCAAGGCCGGAACCATTTTTTCATATAAATTTTCACCGCTAGATTCAGGAACGGCTCTAAATCTGAGACATCTTTCTCGATATCGTAACTCTTGCAACGTTATCTGGAATTCCTCTTCTTGTTGCTTCCCCTTTACTTCAATCATTTCTGTCTGTACTTGTGTAACTTGTTCCTTTATTTCTTTGGTCTCAGTCTTTATCTTTGTAACATCCTTAGTTATGGTTTCAAATTTCTTCCCCAGTTTATCGATTTCATGCTTCATATCTGTTCTCATCTCTTTTCGTGTCTCCTTTAAATCCTGTCTGATGTCTTTCTCTGTCTGTCTTATGTCCTCTCTAATGTTCTTAAGTTCCTCCATCATCTGCAGCATTAAATCTTTCTGGGGTATCTCTGTTGATGTTCTCCTTACTGGCTGGGTAGTCGTTGTTGCAGCTGCTGCCGCCGTTCCCTTCCTTGTTCTTGGTTCCATTTGTACTTTCTTGACAATAGAATTTTTCTTCCAAAAGTCTTGACCTTTATCTTTGTTGTCCTGGCACTTGTCAATTCTATAAAGTCATCTTAAATCTCTTAAGAAAAATATACAATAAAACACAAAAACATACAAAGCAATATTGTCTATATCAGCCTATACCTTATTATAAGCACTCTAAATTAATCCAAAAGGAATATAATTTCAAAAGATAAATAAATGAATAAAATCATATATATAAATCTGAAGATTATAGCTCAAATACTTCAAAGTAATTATTTCTCAAAATATATATACAAGAATTGTTTTTGGTACAAAAGCTTCCCTTGAAAAACAAAGCTTACTCCAGTTCACTCCAACTCCCCCCTCCCAATTCTTCTAGGCTGGGTTTTGAAGCTTGCTCTCAACTTAGTAAACAGCTAGCAAGACCTTGAATATAAAATCCAGCCACTTCTCTGTGTGGGAGCGGGTGTTCCAGTAGCCTCTTATCTTCAGAAAAGTTCAATTTCACATGAACAGTTCAGCTCAGTCTGTAATCCTGTAGCCAATATTCTGTAAATGTTAATGTCTTGTAGTATCCTAATTTCGTCCAATTCCAAGGTTCATAAAAAGTTCATAAAATTCTTAAGTTCTTAAATGTGAAAAATCTATAAAGTTCTAAAACATATGTTCATGAAAAGTCCCAAAACAAAAGTTCACTTCTTTAGTTGCTCCTAATTTATGCCTTGTTAAATCCCATGGCATCAATAGGTCTAATCGTAACAAAGAACCACTTACACATAGGTAAATTCCAAGGCATCCGTAAGTCTACTCATAGGTGAGAGCCACTTCCACCAAGGTAAATCCCAAGACATCAATAGGTCTCCTCATACGTAAGATCCACTTACATCTGGGTAAATCCCATGGCATTAGTGGGTCTACTCGTAGATAAGAGCCAGGTTACTTCTTTTAAAATCAGTTTCTATTTAATTCCATTGTCCACTAAGAAAAGGATCCAAAATCAAAATCCAGGTGCCAAAGACAACAATTAGCTTCAAAAATCCTTGATGAACTAAAAGAAACACAGAGATTCCTCTTCATGAAACCACCACACCAAAGTACATTTTCCAACAAAAAAAAACAAGAAAACAATTCACAAATCCAAGTTAGTTCCCAAAAGAAGTATTAATCCAGAGGAATGTATTTATGACAGCATATAAATCCACAAGTCTCTCTGTTTTGCCAAGCAAAACTAAAAGGAAAAAAAAAAGTCTCTTTAAGCAAGAAAGCTGGATCAGTTCCTTGAAATCTTTACCTTCCAATGTTAATCCCAGTCCAGTCCGGGGGTTTGTAGTTTACTGCGGCCAAAGAGCTCTCTGGCTGAAAATTCTAAATGCCCTTCTCTAAACTGCAAACCCCAGGTTTCTATAGGATGTTGAAAGTGGAATAATAGCACCATAACAGTGTAGTGTGGAAAGGCCCATAGTCACAAGATAGAGATTGCAAACTGAATGAATCAGTAGCAAAGATTCACCAAGTTGGACTATGAAACAAGGGTACTTCTACAGTTCAAAAACTAGCTGCAGCTTGAACAACTGTCATTGCCTTTGGTGAATGCAATTCCAAAGCATCATGAAACAGAAATACAGAGAAACGTGACAGTCTTTAAATAAGCAAATGTGGACTTTTCATATTAAATGGTACAAAGAGGATGACATTTCCAACCCCCTCCTGCCAGTGAATAAGGCTGTGACAAGGACTTGCTTCTGATTGTCACAGACCCACTCACTGGTGGGAAGGAATTGGAAATTTAATCCTCCTGTGCCCCAATCACCACCTGAACAAACCTTCTGTGTTCTGTCCAGTTGCAGGATGTTAAGTTTGACAGAAGTGGGGAGGTCAGGTCAGAAGATGTTATGATTACAGAACCAAATAGCTGATGGAGAATATCAGCAAATAGTAATAATAATTATCACAGCATAGCAACTAAAGCAATTGCTATGTGACCACAACTACATATAAAAGGCCATGATAACACATTAAATAAAAATGTTAATTATATAGCTAATTATATTAATTAACCATGACATATTAGATGAAAAGTAGGATATAAAATTATCTTCAATATTAACCACCAGCTTGGTCCAGCACTAATTCTAGTCATCTCTGGCATTCTAAATTCCCTTTTGTGAGAGAAATGCATGTCTACGTTCCATTTGAATGTTCAGGATTCTCAGATGGTTTCAACAAAAAGTTCTAAAAGTCCAACAGTATTTAAAAAGGCTCTACAAATAAAAATCCCTAAAGTATCCAAAAGTAATTAAAAAGAAGAGCAAAAATTAAAAGATAAATGTCTTTTCCTTTTTTTTAAAGCAAGCATATTCCCATCTTCAGAAAATAAACTTGCAACAGAAGGAAAAGCTAGCCATTTTCAGACAGCAAAATTGTCCATTTTTCCATCTTAAGAGAGAGTCTCAAGCCTGAAGAAAAAAGCCACTCAAAACATCAAAATGGAATACAGATCATCCTTTGTTGCAAGCAAAGATTTAAAAGCCCACTCGCTGCAGGACCCAGCCATGCTTTGGTCAGACATTGACCATCACTGATTACCATTCAGTTTGACATGTTCTGGAAGATTACTCCCTGACTTTTTGGGTTGCTCAAACATTCCTCATATTGCACATCAGTGTTGGAGAACATAACTCTCCCAACCCACCACCAAATGTTGCTCCCATTGGACATCACTTACATTTGCCCTTCAAAAAGCCTTTCTCTTCCAATTTTCTCTCAGGCGGTTATCCCTTTCAGACTGACTTTTGAATTCTCAAAAATCATTTTTGTAAATCTCTTGCTGATCTTGAGTTAACATTTGTTTGCATTCAGGGTGGCATTGGTCTCATGTAACTTCTTATGTTTTCCCCAAGAAAGAAAGAAAAATCATCTGTATGAACTTAAAAAATAATTGGATGTTCCTCCAAGCATCAGAAAATTAATTTTTAATATGCCATGTAACCTCAGATTGTCTCAAACATCCCCTCTTCATCTGGGAAAAATATATCCGGATGCTCATGCATAATACAGTAACAAACAGAAAAATGTATACAAATAAAACAAAGTTTTTTAAAGTGTAAGTTTTTGAACATTGTTGTTGAACAGTGTTGCTAGGGTGTTGCCAATTTGATATACACATAGCCTATATTTAAAAACAGACCATTCCAAACAGGCTCACCAAATGCAATGAAAATTCAGCCAAAAAATAATTAGGATGTTGTTAATTTTGTGTATACGAGTTAATTTTGTGTCCACCATATAACCTATATTTTAAGCCAGTCCATTCCAAATATATATCTCCAAATATGGTGAAAATCTGTCCAGCCATTTTTGTATTTTTGCTATGCGGTATAAATTTGTTTCCTGTGTTATCACTAGCTTTCTGCACATCCTCATAGGGTGTTGCATCACTCTAAATAAAAGTAACTCTGTATTGAATAATTGAATAATAATTGAATAATTACTGTACCAGAACTTACCAAACATCTTGGATGCCTCCTTTTTTCCATTTTGAAGTAGCCTTTAGATTTCTGTTACCAGAACTTAAAAGACATAAATCACAAATCATGAAGACTTTTTGGATTTCCAGCCATGTTAGCATAAGTCTGTCATGCAACCTTTCAATAAAAACAGAAACCATTGGTTATCAGCTTTAGGAATGAGGAATGAGATTGAAATAAAATACAGAATCACATACACAAATATATCACACCAATAGTGATTGACATTAATTGAAAATAAAAAGTATCTTTGATTTAAAATGAACATTATTCCCATTCTGTGGTGAAGCTGGAATATTGTGTGAAAAGTCACCAAACAGGAAATGAGTAATAAATGCAAAGTTTTTAACATAATTTTTAAAGCAATTTAATTGTTATGTTTTTTTCTTATATCATTTCATAGAGACAGTGTTAAAAGGTAAGCTCTTATTCTTAAGGTATATTTTCCAAGACAGAATAATGAATTTTTCCAAGGCAGAATAATGCAAGCCTTCTTTTATTTTCCAACATTCTTCACTAGCCCTGCAGAGAAAAATGGGTTATACTTGCATGGCACTTTTCCTTCTTGTATATTCATCTTTCTCAGATTAATTTCCCATAGCTAACTGGTTGGTTGCTGTGCAACTAGAATGTCCATTATATTTCTTTTTATATTCTTATGTGTCTTAAGAAGATGAGTCCAATATAGCATCTGATTAATGAAAACTTGCCCCAGAAGGTTTCTGCAAAGATTGGAACACATTGAATGCAATCATGTTAAGGACTACATTTAAAATGGGGGGGAGGACCAGCTTAACCCCATGTGTACTGCTTTCCTCAACAAAAGTCAATGTAATTTTTAGATCATTTCCCTGTTTATTAGGTTAGAGGGCTTTGCTATGTTGTTCTCCCCATTCATTACCTCCCTTGCCATTATTACCAGAATTCAGTCTATTGTGGCTGATGCAAAGTATAATGGACAGCATATAACAAGAAGCAAGGAGGAACTGGAAGAGTAAACCTGCAGCCTTCTATCTCAGGACACAGATGCATGCTTGGAAAAGGAAGGCCTAAACAAGTAAAAACTGAGGAGGAAAGTAGGACAGACAAGAGAGAAAAGAAGGAAGAGAGGAGGAGGAAAGACACAAAAAAGCGCAAGATACAAGTCTGGAGACACAAGGAAGCCTGCAGAAGGCATGCAGAAGAGGGAAAAGACAAAACAAAGTTGGACAGACGTGGAGAACGTAGAGAGTGAAAACATACGAGGGAGAGAGGAAATGGAGTGCAGATAGGGACAAGAGAAAGAAAACACAACACAATGTGCAAATGAAGGGATGGGGGGGTATTTATTTATTTATTGAATTTATATGCTGCCTTTTCTCCCAAAGTGGGACAGAAG